>OW388080.2:89993686-95678686 GCA_936449025.2 Sarcophaga subvicina
TTGCCAGAAATCTGCTGAGAGACTTTAGACTGTAGGCCCGCACTCATGAATAAAATTAACACACACAACATAAGTGGTGTGAGTGTATGTAATGTGTATGTGTATGTGTCACAGAGAAAATGCTCTGAAGTTCTTCGTCTTCTCGCCGTTACAGCTACTACAAAAGTCGTTGGAGGTATGGTTAGGTTCACGAAATACTTTGAAAACGGATTCATACCTCGGGCGCTGAGCAGCTTCCTTATCTCCTATATTTCAAATTAAAAGGGAATTAAATTCCGTATGCAAAAAGGATGTGTCCATAAAAGTTTTTTCTATAACAAACAATTTGACCACAACGATTCTTATAAGCCACTTTTTGGATGACCTTTGGTGAGTAAATTAGTTGGGAAAGATTAATTGGTTAGTGATTATCTGAGAACCGTATTCAGCCAGTTTCCAATATAAACTCTCCATACGGCTCAGCTATTCAGCCACCTGTGTACTGAAATCGACTTTATCAACGAATATAATAGAAAAAAAAAACAGATAATACTTCCTCTTGGTAAACAGTAGGCCTTAATAAGAAATACATTGACCTTATTAGATAAGAGAAAGTTGTTCAAACACTGACTTAGTCATCTCAAATTAAAGAAAATTTGGAAAATATTTCTTTTGCGGATTTTTCTCAGCAATCTTCTGGCAAAAACCGTACGACTCAAATAATATTGCCATGAGTAGTTTTCCAAATCTATCGTTCGGAGTCAACATTAAACAGTAGGTCCCGTCACTTATGGATATAATTAACAAGCACATTATGAATGGTGTGAGAAGCTAGGCTGTAATCCTGAATACTCCTGATGGGTAGTAAATAAGTAACTAAGAATTTAAGGTTCGCCTTCCGTACTATGTACTATGTTAAAAAACGAAAATTTTACAATTGTAATTGGAGTCGGAATATTGTTCAACATTCCTATTGACGCATAAAAGGTAATTTATATTTGAATTACAATTTTAAAACTCAATAAGTACCAGTATACTTTGAGTTGTTGAAATAAAAGAAGACTGACAAAATGCAAAAAAAAAATAAATCTTAAAGACATACTTATCTTCAAAAAACAATAGAAAGAAAGATAACAAAAAATAATGGTTTAAAAGGAATTGGCCAAAACGAATTACAAACCGGACTAACACTTGAAAATGAAAGTAAGACGATAAAAATTCGAAAAAGCAGAAAAATGGCCAACTTAAAATATATATCCTTGAAAGAACACAATGTTATGTTAACGTACAACAACATGACATAGTTTTTATGTGTAGTTCGACATTTGTTCTGTTATGCTCAACGCAAAATTGTCAGAAATTTTAAAATTTAATTTTCTACTCTACTATCTCTTTATGTTCTACTGATAACAAATGTTGGGCATTTCAATCGCTTTTCAATATTTTTCTAGTATTCCCTTTATTATTATTATTTTTTTCTGAAACAAAAAAGGAAAAGGTTACTGAAACACAAAATTATAAAACTTAAGTACTTTTGAAGTCGCCGTTGTCTAGTAGGTTGTGTGTTGGCTTACTAGACGTAAGGAACGACATCAGATATCATCCAACAAAACGAAACGACCTAGCTTCTCACACCACTATTGTTGATATGTGTTAATTTGACATAAGACCGACACATAAGTTGAGCGACCTACATTTTAAAGATAACTTCGAACGACAGTTTTGTGATAAACTTTTAATTTTTTCAAAAATCTGCTGAGAGGAAGTCGCCACAGAAATATTTTTTCATTTTTCATTTTGGTGGACATGTCTGCTCTAGAATTTGTATCGAGGCCTGATGTTTAATAAGCCAACACACTACCTACTCGATTACGGCGACTTTTATTACTAACCTGTGAATTAACCTTCGTTACTTTTCTTTGTCGAGAATTGCTTTTTCGTAATAATTCTCACTTTCTTTTTTTTTATTGTGAGTAATCACATAAAGTGTCAGACAACAACCAAAAACACAAGTCCCTATGGGAATCGAACCCCCGGCCTCGGTACGTGAAGTTTAGCACACTACCAACTAGGGGCACCCAAGAAAATTTCCAAAAACGATTTCTTTCTCACCTTATCCGTCTGAATATATGATATTATTTTATATTTCAAGAGGGCAATTTAAATTAGCACCAAAACGAATTTGAGTTTCATGTTTGTTACACAAACTCAAATATTTGGACGGTAATTTAAACCTCAGTGTTATAAATATTTACAAAATAATGTTATTGCCTATATTTCACATGAGAATTTTCGTCGCATTTAATAACAAAAATAAATTCATTATTTACATCTACAGTGGATAGCAAAAGTCTTAGTACGGCAATATATTTTGACAAAAAAAAGTCGTCACAGGCTTAATATTCTTGCACAAAGTCCCGATTTGACTTCAAGAGAGTATTTAGGAGATCATTTTAAAGAACGGTTACGTAATCGCTAAACCTCAAACAAAAGTCAACCGAAAAACTTGCTCATAGTGCCACAAGAAAATACTAAACAAAACTTGTACATTCAATTCCAAATGGGTTAAATGGAGTGCTTGACCTTAAGGGATATTCTAGTGGTATTCTAGGTATAACATTTTAATGTATTAGGCCTTTGAATTTAAAATTTACTCAGGGTTCAACTTGGGGATACCTATGGAGTCATCTGAAACTTTTCCTTATTTTTCGCTTGTCTTATGAAGAACATTAAAAAATTTGTTGTTTTATAATAAAACAGAAATAAATTAATAAAATGAATATATAAATTATAAATTTTTATACAAACTTTTGGCTAAAATTCATGAAATTACTAAAATATATTGCCGTACTAAGACTTTTGCTATCCACTGTATGGACAATGTAAAGGGTTTTATCTGATAAAAAAATCGCAGTGATTTAAATCCTTTAACGTCCTTAGGGACTGCGTAGTGTATTCAACATTTTTATTTATTTATTATTATTTCTCTTAATATCCTTAAATTCTTTGCAATAAAAATAGTTTCACACGCATAGGACCGCATAAATGCAACATAATAAATTGCCGTAAGAAATAATCTTGTTTTTTTTTTTCTTCAATAATAATTTATACTTGTGTAAGAATTCTACTTTTGTACCTTTTGTCAGCCTCTATCGAATGTAAAATTTTATTTAATAATCAGATTATACATTATGTAAGTTGTCATATATTTATATTTTAAACAATACACTCGCATATCAATTCATGCATATAGAAAGGGGAAATAATATTGAGTTCTTTGTCACAGATGTTCACATAGGCGTATTCATAACTACAGAAGTGACATATAAACAAATTCTGTTCATTTAATGCAAAAATTTGTAGCAGAAGAAAAAAACAGAATTTGAGTCCACATAAGTAAGATTTGACGCTGTTATTATAATTTTTTTTAGCCGATTGTTTTTATCATTATTCAGTTTATTGATGCAGTAGAAAGTCGAAAGTTTCAGGCTGCGTTAAATAACGCTCTGCAAGGCTAAACACTGTATTGCTTATAATAGAAGTTTAATAATAGAAATAATATCTTAATGTTTTCCTTCCTTTATCAGTCCCTTCAAAAAATAATTTTGTTTTCCTTTTTACAGCTTTGTCGTCTTGCAGAATTGATCTTTAGCAGTCGAAGTTTATGGCTGTCCTAGATAAACTCAGAATTTTTTCGATTAGGATGCTGAAAATAAGTTCATTTTTAATCCTAAGCAACATGGATTTTTTGTCGTGTTTTCGAAACAATATTTCAAAGTGGTTATTCGGTTTTCGGTTTGAAGTCGCCGTAGTCTAGTAAGTAGTGTGTTGGCTTAGGAGTCGCCAGGTCAGCCATCAAAACGAAATTTGAAAAAGTATTTTTTCGGCGACTTTCTCTCAGCAGATTTCTGGAAAAAACTTTGAGAGTAAATAAAATGCCATGAAAAGTTCCTAAAAAAAATTTGTTGTTCGGAATTGACTTTAAACTGTAGGTCCCGTCACTCATGTATGAAATTAACGCACACAACCTAAGTGATGTGAGAACCTAGGTCGCAAACCTGACTAAAGGGTTGTAATGGCCAATTATGTATGTAAACATTAAATATTCCAACCGTCATTATGTGTAAAATATTCTACATAAAATTTAAGGTTTTCTGAGATTGTGCATGCACTGCATGTATTCTATTCTGCTGGTTTACCTCTTTCATCACTTCATGTTCTAGTTTTCTGACAGTTTGTTTGCTTTGACATGCAATTTAGTGGTAATTTTTATTTTTTATTTTTGTCATTTGAAATACAAAAAATATATTGAATTTCGATATTATTTTAGTGAGTTTTTTTTTTATTAAATTGTTTATTTAGGCATTTGAGTTTCCATTGAATTACAAAATTCTATTTCCTTTTATGTTGATGTATATACTGGCTAAAAGACCGCTACCCTTTTCATCGATCTCTTGTATCTGGTGTATACTTAAACACTTCCTACTTATAATTCTAAATGAAACAAATTGTGTGAAAATTTTCATTGATCTCTTGTATCTTGTGTATCGTTAAACACTGCCTATTTGTAAATCTAAATGAAACATGTAGCAACCTGTAAAACCAACAGTTGATTGAAGTCTAGTATGCTTTGGTTTTTTAAGTTACATATATTATATACTGTGCTCTGCAAAACAAATTATTTTAATTTATTAATAAATCAATATTGAATTAAACATTTTTAATTTGTTAACAAAATAATATTTTATTGAAAGTATTATATTTTTTTGGAGTATTACATTGGTGACGAGGATGGGATAACGTTAAAGTGTGAAATAGAAAAAGTCTAATGCTCTAAACTGCATTGTGTTGTTTAGCTGTGGGCCGCCGACTGAAACTGCAAAATAACTTTTGAGCTATAAAGTATCGAGAAATATATTAAATTGCACATTAAATTGTGGGAGTGATATCACATTAAATTGTGTAATTGGCGGCACATTCAATTGTGCAATTGTCGACACATTCAATTGTGGAATTGGCGGCACATTCAATTGTGCTTAGGTGACTGCAGATCGTGAGTTTTTTTAAGGAAAAACAATGTCCGAAATAAAGCCATTTCTCTGTGATGTTATCGAAAGGTCGCTTTTGCGTGGAGAATGGGAAAAATGGTTCCGGTCATTTAAACTTTATCTGGCATCAGAGGAAATTGTCGATTCCGTTAAAAAGAAGAACAAGGTACTTCATTTGGGGAGACCTCAACTACAAGAGGTTGTCTATAATATCCCTGGGGCGTTGATTGAATCTGGTGAAGGAAGTAATGTCGACGTATATGATGGCCAAGTTCAATGAGTACTTTTCACCTAAAAGAAATTCGACATTTGAAAGGCACCTATACAGAACTCTAACACCATCTGATGGGGAAACATTTAATAAATTTTTATTGCGCTTAAGACAATAGGTTGGGAAATATTCCTTTGGATCGACAAAATCGGATATAGAAGAAATTTGTATCAAAGATAAAATAATAGATTCTTGGGCCGCCGTAGAATTTAAAAAGAGGTTGTTGGTGAACGAGCAAAGCCTAAATGATGTTATTGAAGCTTGCCAAGTGTTCGAACAAGTTAATAAAAATTCTCGAAGAATGTTGTCTGGAGTATATAGAGTCTGTTAAAAAAATTTTTTCCGGGAAACGTTTCTCCCAAAAAGCTGATACAGAATGCTACAGGTGCGGTCGTAGTGGTCATATAGGCAACTTCATGAATTGTCCGGCGCGGAACGCTAAATGCAACAAATGCTCCCTTATTGTGCACTTTGCTATTAAATGCAAAATTAAAAATATTAAAAGAAGACTGACCAATGACGAGGGGAATGGTGAAAAACGTCGAAATACTAGGCCAACAAAAATACGTTGCATACAAAATGACAATAGATGATGATGACGCATTACGCGAATTTGACTGTTTCAAAATTGACGATAACTGCGAAGGTGAAACAATTATAAAGGCGTGCATTGGGGGACAAGCTATCTTAATGGTGATCGGCTCCGGGTCGCGTTTTAATCTGGTAAGTGAAAAAGATTGGACTGCATTAAAAAGTTGTAAAGCAATCATGTGGAATATACGATCGAATTTATCAAAGCAATTCAAAGTATATGCGTCAAACCAAACTCTTAATGTAATTTGTGTATTTGATGCCCCAATTTCAATAGGAAAAGGCCCAGAAACTGTTGCTACGTTTTTTGTAATTGAAAATGGCAGCCAATCACTATTGGGTCGCGAGACATCAACGAAACTTAAGGTGTTACACCTTGGTTTAAATGTTAACCAGATTGAATATGTAAATCCGTTCCATAAAATGAAAAACATACAAGTGCAATTATCGATAGATGCTTCAGTGAAACCGGTACAGCAACCACTTCGACGAGTACCGATTGCACTTGAGGACAAAGTGGCAGCTAAGTTGAAGGAAGAAATACAATTGCCATGAAAGTTCACTTCTCGCATTTGTAGCAATCGTAAAGTGTCACCGTGTAAGCGGTATCCATAATCAATTGTTTCTTACCCATTCAAAGCCAAACCAATATGGCAAGGAAAACTTTAAAAATTTCTCTATTCATATAAAATTAGAACCACAAAAGTACAGGGAAACAAAAAAGAAAAGCAAAAAAAAAATATTTTGAGCACACACAAGAGGTGTACCCAAATTGCCACAATGGTCACTTATGAGTAAAATATTGAAAACCACACTTCGTGAATGGGTAGTGCTTTCTTGCATTTTTTCACAACCGTAATGGCTCTATTGTGACAGACGTCATAACATGTATGATTTGAAAGCGTTTAGGACACAGAATCAGTTCTGCTTAGATGTAAGCAAACAATATTTAATGACGAATTACGCAGCTGCAACGTCTAGTTTTTATTTATCGAAATAGTAACTGATTCATGCTGTGTTTTTTTATCACGGGATAAATGCAAGCGCTAAATATTTAACATTCTCAAGACCTTATTTAGGTCTCAGAATGAAATATTCCAAGTTGAGAAATTAAACTAAGTGGGAATTTGGATCATACATCATACTATCTGGGAATAATCTAAGGTTAGGTTAGGTTAGTTCGAAGTGGTCGCTTTGATTACCAAAGCACACTTGAGCAGGCATAGCGGCCTGTTGTGGCGCTACATGTAGGCGCGAATTCCACCAAACTCATCGAAGAAGTTGATCAGCGCAAGGGTTGCATATTAAAAGCACGTCTACTCTGTGATGGAAACCGGCCAGAAAGTTTAATAAACGATATAAATGCATGATAACTCAGTTAAGCTGACAAGGAATGAAGAACCAAATAACCTAAATCTGTACCTCGAAAGATATGGGCATTGACAGATAAAGTTAACTCCTCTTCAGCAGGTCTACACCCACGGCATAAGTCATTGGATAGAAGCTGCAGTCTTTTGCGTTTCTTCCCATATCGCATTGACCTGTGATCGAGAAGACATTGTAATCAAGTGTGAGTAGTTGGTTGGTACGCCTGCTACTTATACTCAAGTAAACTTATTCTCAAACCAAACGCACGGATTCTGCGGGAATGAAAATGAGTCATCAGAGCACATTCTTAGAACCTGAGAGGCATTGCATCCCAGAAAAAAACATTTGTGCGCTTAGCAAATGCTGGACAAAGTATTTTCAGTGTTGACACCGCGAAGCATGTTGAAGTTTGTGGTGAGCACAACAGATCGTATGAGCCCAGTACTACGGTACCTTTTCACGACATTATTTCTCCAATATTTTTTCATATGAATACAAATTCTATGTAATGATATGGCTTGATTGTAGTCATCGTAGTCTACTAGGTAGTATGTTGGCTTATTAGACGTGAGGTTCAAACTCCAGGTCAGACATCTACAATAAAACGAAATTATGAAAAATATTTCTTCGGCGACTTCCTCTCCGCAGATTTCTGGCAAAAACTCTGGCGGTAAATAAAATTGCGATCAAACAAGTTTTTCAAAAATCTCTCGTCTTTAAATTGTAGGTTATGCCACTCATGTATGAAATTAAAACACACAACATAAGCGGTGTGATAAGCTAGGTCGTAATCCTAACTGAAGGGTTGTAATGACTAATTACGTTATGTATGTATGTATGATACATTGTATTTTTGAAAAATATTTGGAATACGGTCATCAGTTTTTTTATTTTTAGAAACACCATCTGTTACAAATCATGCTGATAGTGCTGCTGTTAGTGGTAGCCTTTGTGTAAATCCTTTTGTCCTTACAACGGACTCGTGCATTACAACTCGCTATTTTTATTAAACCTTCCAAACTGCGCTCTTGCTTTTTCCATCATCTTCTTAACATTACTTATACGATTGCTTTTGTAGCGCGGTCACCTAAATTGCATAAATAATCACGGCTAATAAAACAGTTATAAAAATAAACTTCGTAATTAACGTTTTAATCTTTTAAGTAACCAGTGCTTGGGAGACAGAGTTACTTAAGCTGATACAGTAAATATTAAAAGACTTGCACTGTTCTTTATAAAATATCAACTGAAGTGTGTTTGCGTATAATATTTTGTTAACCTTTTCTTAAAATCCAAAATCTTTTGGTGAAGGACAAATGTTGGAATTGTGAAATCGAATATTTGACTAATAATTTTTACAAATGCAAATAAATTGTCAGGATTGTCAAAAAATTAACATCGTTCTCAAATCGAATGTATTTCAAGAAAAAGATAAAACATACAAATTGCATTAAAATCCCTTCTTTGTTGTTGAATAACCTTTTCACAGACTTTCTTCTTTTCACAGACTTCTTTGGAAAAAAGGCCTTTTCTTTACCTCTTGCATTTTTCTCTTACATGTGCAAGAGTGGGTTTGATTTTGAATATCGATTCAAGTGAACTGAAAAAATTAAGCAATATGTAGCCCAAAGCTGAAAAGAGAAAATAATAAAATAAACAAAGAATACAAAATAAATGGAAAACACAAAATAACCTGCCAATTTCCTTCATCAATTTCCAAGGCCCTTATTTACCAACTAAGTTATCACGTAAATGTCCATTGGCTCAAGAAGGAGTCCTTGAGAATTTTTTTGTTCTTATTTTCTTCTCCTTAATTCTTTTCATTGATTTCTTTCTTGATGTGTTCTCTTCACATTTTGAAGGCTGAATAAATAAATTAAATTGTTCCATGGCCTTATTGAATATGTATTCGGCCATAAATTTATTTACTAGAGATCTGCTGTCACTTGAGCATATTGTTTGTATTAAAGTTGTTTTTATAGATTAATTTATATTTTATTTCATTTTTCGACAATTTGATGATTCTCTAATGCTTTTATAATCAAAACAATACAAATGTCATCTGTATTGTTTTATTTAATTTCTTTTTTTTTAATTTCCTTTTTTGCAATACAAAATACTTTCAAATTTTGTCTATAACTCTGTGCAATATCTGCAAACAAAACTAATTTAATATTTGGTACTTTAGGGGCAATAGGATACTGAGGTGATTACAAATTTAGGAAGTATATTAAGTCTATATAACTCTGTTACAATTAGAGGTGGATGATATACATCGTAGATGATGACATTAAAATATGAAATTTAACAGAACCTTCAGCTCTGATTTAGGATTGTCACACCAACGCAAACCTGTTATACGAACTCCAGCATGTCTCTGTATCTTACAAACTTCGCCTTAGGTGGTTTGAAGAATGTATTTACAGAACGTTTTATTAAATTTATGGCCGACTATATAGTCTAGTAGGTAGGGTGTTGGATTATTAGCAGATATTTCGAAAATATCGAAATAGGCAAGAAATATTTCTTTAACAGTCTTCTGAAGAAAACATACATACATAATTGGTCATTACAACCCTTCAGTCAGGATTACGACCTAGTTTCTCCCACCACTTATGTTGTGTGTGTTAATTTTATACATGAGTGGCGAGACCTACAGTTTAAAGTCGACTCAGAACGACAGATTTTTTGAGAAACTTTTCATGGCAATTTTATTTACTCTCAGAGTTTTTGCCAGAAATCTGCTGAGAGGAAGTCGCCGAAGAAATACTTTTTGTATTTTATTTGGATTTTCGTCTAATAAGCCAACACACTACCTACTAGACCCCGGCGACTTCAAGTCGATCATTACTTAGTTTTTCACATCACCCAAGTCGTGTGTGTTAATTTTATCCATGAGTGACTAAATCAGGCTTTGGAGAAACTTGTTGTGTAATTTTATTTACGCTCAGATTTTTTGCCTGAGAACTGCTGAGAGGAATTCATCGAAGAAATTTTTTTTATAGTTTGTTTTGTGTGAAATGTCGGAGTCAGGGTTTGTATCTATTAAGATAACGCATTACCTACTAGACAACTGCGACTTCCTTATGTAGACTACATTTAAATTATTGGGATATCATTGCTCCCATTATTTCTATGGAACGGGTGTTTGGAGGCCAAACATAGTGGCACTTTTGATAACAGATTCTATTATGGCCTCCACAATCAATGAGTAGTTGAGGTTTGTTTTGTGAAACGAAAGTCGATTGTCTTCTCAATGGCACGAAAGGACTAACACTGTTAAGAAAATCTGAAAAATATTCGACGTGAGATCTTCGATCCCCAGAAATTTGGCGATGATTTTCACATTCAAACCAAAAATGATCTAACGATTCTCAAGAACTGTGCCATTGCTATGTTTCTCGAAGTTTCTATTTCTTCGCTATTTTTAAAGGGTAGGGTAACGATATACCTTCCTGTGTCGTTTCTTCGTGTTGTCGACATGAAGTTGTTCTCGCAAAATGTGTCCTCATCTGACCTCAAAACCCGTTTTGGGGTTTCCTCCACCTCCCAAAAGCGTGTGAGGATTCGGTCAAGGGACGTAGTGTTGAGTAATGACACTGTTGTACTAGGTTGCGTCGTTGTTGAAATTGGTCCCCCCACAATCCAGCCAAATACTGTTTTTGTGCCAAAAGGGATCCAATAGACCGCATCGGTGTGTCCATGCAATATATTGAGTGGCCCAAGTCTAGGCCTATAAGCAAGTCGATGGGTCTGCTTTGATTGAATTGAGGATCTGCAATTTCTAATTTAGCAGTCTCGTTGAAATGTTGCAAATCTAAAGTCTGTGGTGGTAAATTAGATGGAAGAGTCTTCAGGACTGGTCCCCAGACTTCTAATTTAAATTGTGAATCCACCTTGGAGCAAAGATTGAATAAACATGCTTTGGTTGAAGTCTCTGAAACTGTTTGACTCAAGCCTGTAACATGAACTAAATTTCGTTTAGTGGGCAAATTTAGTCGATTTTTCAACTTTTCTGACATAAAAGTTGATTGTGAGCCAGGGTCGATGATTGCTCTTGCCTGGTACTTTTCGACTCTAGTTTCGGCATTAGACCAAGTGTGACCTTCTTTTTTTTAAACATTAAACATTTTTTAAACAAATACAAAGTAAAAATTGTGAACAAAAACAATATAACAAAAACATAAATTTAAATTAAACACAATCAAATTAAAACAAGACAAGTTTGTAAATAAAATAACATAAGAACTTCATATTGAATTTAATAAATTAAACAAATTAAAATTACAAAAACAACAAAATCAAAAACATTTTATTTCAAACAAAATTAAAGGAACAATTAAAAAAGGAACCAGCAACACACCAAACATTAAACATTTTTTGGTGCCACTGTTACACACAATCTACACGAAGTTTTATTAAAAATTTTAGATTTTTAATTTTATAAAAAGCAGTAACCACGACAAAAAAAAACTTCGAAATCGACAAACTACAAACTCTAAAAAAAAGAAAAAAAATTAAATAGGCCCTTGGTGAAGTAGCGGGGTAAAAGGACATTTCCTTCTGCTTCTTTGCCGCCTACGTATGCTTTCCTATTGAATCTCTTTAGTGGCAGTGGCAGATAAGTAAATAACATTTTATATAAACAAGGATAGGTATTTACATACACAAATAGAAACCGTTGTATCCTTTTATAATAGTAACACAAAAACTGTTGTAAGAGGGGAATTAAAATCGGTGTGATATACAGACAATACGGACTTTTAGTCAACATCCATACGAACATAAAATATTTTTAAATATCCCCTCTACAAAATTCTCAGCAAATGTTTTTTTTTAATTTCCACAAAAAAAAGGGAGAAAACCGCTCGTTGTACTGCTAAAAAACGAAAAAAAATCCTAAACATTGTGTTGGTAACCAAATGAAACAACAAATAGACCAGCATTAATAACTTTTCTTAATTTAAAAGAAAAAATTATATTTTATAAACAGTAAAATAAATTTTTCGTATTTTTTATTTCGTATAGTTTTTAATATTAAAATTAAATAAAAAAATTTGGTAGTAAATCACGACAAATGATAATACATACATACATAATTGGCCATTACAACCCTTCAGTCAGGATTACGGCCTAGCTTCTCACACCACACATGTTGTGTGACTTAATTTTATACGTGAGTGGCGAGACCTACAGTTTAACGTCGACTCCGAACAACGCATTTTTGAGAAACTTTTTCATGGCAGGTTAATTTACTCTCAGAATTATTCTAAGAAATATGCTGAGAGGAAGTCGCCGAAGAAATACTTTTTGTATTTTGTTTTGATGTCTGACCTGGGGTTTAAACCAGGGTTTTACATCTAATAAGCTAACACACTACCTACAAGGCTACGACGACTTCACAAATAACGAAAACTTTTTTAATTTATTCAATTGTAAAATTTTATTTATAATAGAAAATAATGAACAGTTTTAAATTGAATACACACATACATACAGACGTCTTCGAAATAATAAGAACATCCAAAGCGAAACAAAAGATTGTGTACTTGTCGTTGAATTGTTGATTAGGAGGGCGTCTAACGTATTATTTATCTTTGCCGTGGTAGAATTGGACTACTTTTGTTTCATCGGTCCATAAGATATTACGCCATACACGCCTGACCATCGATAAACTTTTTGGCAAACTGAAATCTGTTCTTTAGATGTATATTTTCAACAATGGTACTTTTCTAGGACTTCGTTCTTTCAAATTGACTACAATAAAACGTTTTCTTATCGTCGATGTAGCAATTGGGAGGTTTAATTCGTCTCTTTGTGCTTTTTAATGATCCGTGCGGTCGCATTATCCTGCCTTTTGTTAGTTTTCCTGCGCCTACCGCGACTTTCGATCTTCGGTGACCAGTTCCTGGCATTTGTTATCGCTACGTTGGAAATTCCAAGCTGTTCCCTTATGAAAGCACACATTTTCCCTTCGCTGAGCAATTTTTTTATTATCTTACGTTGTTCGATAGAGCAATGCTTGCTTCTTCCTATTTTAGAAGAATTTTTCACCAAAATAAGTCAATATTCTACACAAAAAATTGTCAAAGGCATCTCAACAATTATATTTGTAACAAAACTTTAGACTTTTTTTCACATGTAATGTAAGTGGAACCAATATGATTTGTTCTTATTTTTTCGAACACCTGATTTTCGACTTAGTTCAACATTATTGGCGGTACAAAAAAAATTAGATTAGTTAAAACATAACTTTAAGTATTTTTTAAAAGCTAAATATTTCTACAATAAAAGTAATAAAAAGCCATATTTTCGAATATTTCTCAAAAATTTTTTTAAACGCATCTTTTGTTTCGCTTTGAATGTTCTTATAATTTCGAACACGTCTGTACATAATTGTACAAACCACTTATTTATTTTTTTAGATAACTTAGTGAATACATTGTGGAGTAGTGATAATTAAGTATATCGGGGTCTAATAATATGTATTATTTGGAGAATGTTAGTTGCCGTAGTCCAGTAGATAGTGTGGTTCAACCCCTGACTCAGACATCACAAAGAAAACGAAATATGGAAAATTCTTTCTTTAGCGACTGCCTCTCAACATAGATGGTGTGACAAGCTAGGTCGTAATCCTGCCTAGCCGGACGTAATACCATTTGAGTAAGTAAGTACTGACTCTTTTGAGAAGACTTGTAGAATAATATGTTCGAGAAGGTTATATTTAATATGGAATAACTTAGCTGCCTGTATAGGTCATGAAATTGAGAGTTCCCTACACCGGCGACCGCATTAATATTTTCATTTGCTTTTACTAAAGGTAAAATTTTGATTACTGTACGCACGTAAATGTTTAAACTGATTTGTAAAAATTTGAAGAATTTATTGATATATTCTTACCTTTTTAAAAACGTTTAGAATAAGAGTTCGTAGATTTCAAATGAAAATACAAATTTATTTAGTCTTAAATAAATCCTTTTTTGTTCGCACAATTCTGTGTGCCACTGTTCATAACTTGATGTAAACAACAACAATTGAATTGAATTTTTACTGACTACGTTGCCTGCTTTGTCTTGCCTTTTATATCGCAGGGTAAACAGTCTGATATATGCACTTGAATGAGAATAACTTCGCCTTCTCGAAATCTCTGTAAATGTAAACATGTGGTTTACGTTATTGTTGTTATTGCGTATTTTGTTTGGCCTTGCAGTGTTGTTGTTGCCTGTTTGTTTACTTGTTTATCCCTTTTTTTTATACTGATGTTGTTACTATATTTTTGCTTATTTGTTGATTATGTAAACAAGTCCATTGTTTTTGTTTTTGTAGCTGTTTTTTATCATTTTAATGTTAAACGATGTAACACCATTTCCATTTTCGTAGTAATATTTAATTCAAAATTAATTTTATTTATTTAATTTCAGACCCAAAAACTATTTGTATAACAAATTTCTGATGAGTACGTTACACACGGTCATGTAATTTAATAAGATTAATTTGATCTTACATTTTAATTCATGTAATTGCAATGAAGTTTGAAAAAGCTATTCAGGTATACTCCTGTATTAAGTGTTGCGTTGAAACTGCGAGACCACCTATAGCGTTATTGCTCTTTGGATATGAATCGAATACAATTGGATGATATGAACGCCGACAATATGTGGTCCAAGAAAAACAACACATCATGCAAAAACTACGTGCAACCCAGCACATGTAAGCTTACACGAGCGATTTGAGGGCATGGTTATCTCACTTGGAACTGATTTAAACTGACCACCGAGATTATGGGATTTGACTACTTTAAACTATTTGTGGACTTTTCTTTAGTAGTTGGTATATGCGACTAAGGCAGACATTTGAACGATGTTATGGCATTATATACTTTATTAAAAAAAAAGTTGTGAAAGAAGGTCCTTTGATCTTAAAGTGTGCATCGAATAATTTGAGTTTTGGTAAAACTATAACATTAAGTCCGTATAAATTCAGTAAGGACGTATAATTGGAAGAATTAATGTAAGTGAAACATTTCTCTAGGTTAGGTTTGAATAATGACCCATGACAAAGGGAGAAAGCATAGTGAAGCAAATAAGCAGATGGGAAAAGGAAACGATTTTTCCAACACTTAACATAAGTGTTTCTTAAAAAATTGAAAAATATTGATTTGAATTGATAATAAGTTTCTCATTCGTTATATTTAGGCGTTTATTATATACATTTTTGAAAAACATTGTTGGATGTTGGATACTGGTTTTCACGTAAACACAAAGTTTTGTTAGTAGAATGCAATAGCATAAGTAACTCAAATTGACCTAAGTAGACTTATAGGCCATTTACACTACAGCGAAATCTAGTACTTATGAGATTTCGAGCCAATTCTAGTTGATTTTAACTAGATTTCCCATACAAAACAAAATCTACTTATTTAGTAGATTTCGGCAAAATCTACTCAAAATCTAGTAAAAATACAAATGCAACTATGTGTTTTGCCAAATAGTACTTAAAAATACAACGCTGAGCAGGAAAAAAAATGACATTTCAATTTAACCCTAAGCAAGTCAACATGAGCCTCTCCGACACATATTTCACTTGGTCATGTTGTAACTTCCTTAAATACATATAGGTTCTAGTTCTTACTGCTTCTTGAATTCCTCCTTTCAGTTGTTTTATTTAGAATTTACAAATTTCAAGTAATAAATTAATTTCTTTTTATTTTTTATTTTGTTTCAATCAAAAATGTTATTAATCGTGTCAAAATGTGTCTATGAGGCACATATGGGAACGCTAACTGTTACTTCTATTGTTGGTTAACAACAAAATTAAATATAATAATGAGTTATACTGAGGTATAATGAGTTACGAAGAGTTCTGGCACCCATTATTTGCCGTAGTCTTCTAAAATTAAATAAAAATAATTTGTCCAATGTTCGGTCCATACAACACGAGGATGAATTCTCAAACCAGCAAAGGCAGACAGATATGCGACGTAGATGTTATATGTGCCCACCGAAGATATGCAGAATGTGTAAGCAGTCTTGCAGTATTTACTTGCAACGAGCATTGTTCAATAGTTCTAGTTTGCTTAAAATGCAAAAATAAATAAATAATATTTCATTTATGTAACCGAGAAGAAAAATGTAATAAAATGAAAATAAGTTAACAAAATGAATACGTAAATTCTTCGTATGTGCCTCTGAAACACATTTTGACTGGATTTGTAAAAATTTTTCCTGACATGATTAGGGTTAAACTAAAATATTATTATTTTCTTTTAAATTTCAGTCAGCTGTTTTTGTTATTAAAATGAAATCTTGCTACTGTCAAATAAAAACAGTGTAAACGATCTAGATTTTGAGCTAGATTTGAAATCTAATCTACTAGATTTCGGTGTAGTGTAAATGTCCTATTAGGCTGTTATTGCTTGGGACCACAAATATGATCAATTCGCTTTGTAGTTAAGAATTGAATTCAATATAAAACTTCTTTTGATACAATATAATCAAGAGAATAAATAAAACCAAACAATAAACCTCAACATGCCTAAACAATAATGAACTTGTTTCACACACACCATAACAAAGAAATATTTTCCCAAAAATACTAGCAAATTTTTGCATACATTTTTAAACCAAAAAATTCTATTGCATGCATTTTTGTAAAGTTTCTACAAGTACAGTAAAAGTATGTTTATAAATACTCTTGTTGGCTGTAGTCTACTCTGTCCATGACAGAGAGCAATAGCCATAAACCCATTAGACAATATGGCCAACATGAGAAAATTTTAAATTTTTTTATTTACTCCTGAAGTATTTGCCAGAAATTTATGGAAAGGCAGTCGCGGAAGAAATATTGTTATTCATATTTCGTCTTGTTAGAAATATCTGGCCTATCTATTAAGCCAACACACTACCTACTTGATACACAACAAAGAAGCGGTTAAACGATAACACCTAATCTGTCTATGTGGTGAATTGTGGACTAGTACATTCGGAATCTACATTTTTATTGATTTTACGCCCTATCGCATATCCTATTTCGATATTATAAAATCTTCGTTCATTAAAAACTTCGAAATTTATGGTCTCCGAAACGTATTGTTCTTATTTTAAAAAATCAAAAAAAATCGAAAAATTTTTAATGCCTACGTGTATATTTACTTATCTTCGATCACACTGTACAATGTTTACCAACAAAGTAAATTTCAAATTAACACACTCTGATGTTTATAACTGATATCAAAACCAACCATACATACAAATGTAAAGAGGAAAAATTAAACTTTATTATTTTGATTATAATTAAAAAATATGAAAAATGAAACAACGACGAAAGGCTGATTGTAAAAAGGAAAAAAATATATAAAGTGTTAGAATTTTAAACTATTTATGATATATGAAGGCATCTACGTATGTTTTTTTTTCGTCTTGAGCCGGAGTCGAAAGACACTTTTGCTCCAACAAAAGAGTGCACGATTCACCATCGCTGATGCCTACGTACTAAACCCACTCCCTACACACTTCAACCACTCTCCCCCCGCGGGTCTTCCGTAATGTATTACTTCGCGGAGGGCTGGTTAGCTTGAAAGCTTTATCACATTAATTCAAATTTCGCCTCCGTTCCTCCAGTCTTCGGAGTACTATCAAAACTTCAGCCATTCTCTGAATATATTGACTCCATAAAATCTTACAGTTCAACAGCTCTTCCATTAGCTGGTTTGGTTCTAAATTTGTTTCTCCCGGCCATCTAAATCTGGGACAGCATGTTAGAATATGCTCCGCATCTTCCTCCTCATCTACACAGTTTGAGCATATAGGAGAAGTGTCATGACCAAATCTGTGCAGGTACTTCCTGAAGCACCCATGACCAGTTAGGAACTGGGTTACGTAGTAATTCAACTCGCAATGTTCGTTCTTCATCCAAAGGGTTACATCAGGGACAAGACGAAATGTCCATCTTCCCTTTAGACTGTTCTCCCATCGTGACTGCCATTTGTGCATGGAAGTCCTTCGTTCCTCCGCTTTTATAGCCGATATTTGTCCCGAGTACTCGAGACGGCGAAGGTATATCCTTCTCATCTCATCCGCCAGTATATCTATTGGAATTGTCTTTGCCAATACCAAAACTGCTTCTAATCGCGCTTAGACGATACACCGAGGACAGTATCGTCCTCGTCGTCCCCACTGAGAGTGCCTCCGACCATATTGGGCAAGCATACAGCATTATCGACGTTACTACCGCCGAAATTATTCTCCTTTTAAATGGATCTGGTCCTCCAATATTTGGCATCATCCTCGCCAGTGCTCCCTGTGTTACAGATGCTTTTTCACCGATGTATTTCACGTGCTCCTTGAAGTTCAACCTGTCGTCGATAATCACTCCCAGGTATTTTATCGCCCTCTTCGATTCGATCCTTGTGCCTCCAACGGTCAATTCCATCTTCTCCACTATCTTCCGGCCGCTTATCAAGACGGCCTCCGTTTTATGTGCAGCAAGTGTCAAACCTGCCTCATCCAGCCTTGCTCCAACATTTCGAATCGCTGTGTTCGTTTTCTCCTCTATTTCTCCTACCGTTTTAGCTACCGAGATTATGGCAATGTCATCTGCAAAGCCCACAATTGTAGTCCCGCTTAGCAATCGCAGTCGAAGTACTCCATCGTACAGAATGTTCCATAGTAGTGGCCCAAGTACGGAGCCCTGAGGGACTCCCGACGTCACTACGTATTCCTGCTCTCCTTTATCCGTTAGGTATATTAGCTTCCTGTCCTGAAAGTAATTATTCAGAATCTCCATTAAGTATGGCGGCGTAGCCATGTTAAAGAGGGTTCTCATAATACGCCCCCAATTCCCGAGTTGAACGCGTTTTTAACGTCAAGTGTGACAACCGCGCAGTACTCCTTGGTGCCAAATCTCCATCTTTCGCCTTCTATTGCATCTCTTGCAATGTCGACCACCCTCCTTATCGCGTCAACAGTGGACCGTCCTTTCCTAAATCCGTATTGCAGGTCCGAGAGAGCTCCTCCAGCCTCGGCACATGTCAATAGTCGATTGTATATTATCCTCTCCAGTATTTTTCCCATCGTGTCAAGTAGGCAGATGGGCCGATACGACGATGGTTCCCCTGGCGGTTTACCAGGTTTTGGAATGAGAACCAATTTCTGCTTCTTCCACCTACGTGGAAAAACACCCTCGACGAAGCACTCGTGGAACACCTTGGCGAACGTATCCGGTCTGAGATGGATAGCCGCCTTAAGTGCCCTATTCGGGATTCCATCCGGCCCCGGTGTTTTCCTATGTATGTATGTATGTCCGTCTGTATGTATGTATGTATGTATGTATGAATAGAGAATAATTCAGAACGTGTATGAATGTATTTATATAGAATGATTCATTAGAAACAAAACCGGAAAAGAACTTGTGTATATGTGTGCATATATTGTTTCTGAGAAATGTCTTTGTGTAAACCGATAATAAAAGGCATTATATGTTGAAATAACAACAGCAATGCCAGGAGAAATAATATTTGTTTTGCAACTTCAATTCTCTCTACAAATTTTTGTTGGTTGGTGTATTTACTCATATGCTATGAAACTTGTATGCCTGGCTTCAGTCCGAAATAACATACAGTAAGACCCCTCTTAAGTTCCAGCGCTAAACTAAACAGCGTTAAATGAGTTAACTTAGCTGATAACGTTCTTAACTAATGACGCAGAAAAGATGCTTTCGTACTACGATTGCCACTTCGGAAAATGCAGTTGGAATCTTTATTCTTGACAGACTAACAAAATAGAGTTGAAAAAGATACATAGTATGCACCGTCGCTATATAGTGCACCGTTTTTGGTTGGTGCATGGCCGCTTCATTTGCACACATATATAACAAGTATCAATACAGTGTGCGATTTAGCGGAATGCCATTACTATCACTGAAACAGCATTTGGCGGGGTCTTACTGTAATAATTCGCAATTTTCAGATGCTTTCTTTATTTATTTCAATATTTTAACTTTTATTTCTACAAAAAAAAAAAAAAAATATAAGAAAATATTTTGATGTGTACACTCTTTTGAAAATGTGGGAAATTCTATGAAACAATACAATTGAGAAACTCAGTCAATAAAATGAACACAAATGTTCGAATGCAGTGAAAATATTAAGTTAGGTTTGGAACAACTATTTTGTAACACGGAATGAAGCCTGCGTCGTTATAGTATAATGAAATGAATAGCGCTGAAAGCAGTCAGAAGTTAAAAATGTTATATAAATTTACTAATTAAAGTACGTGTCAAATTTTATTAAAAGTGCATATCGAACTACATATTTTTTCTCTAGCAAAAATAAATTCACATTATTGTACTTAAACTACTACTATTGTATTTAAACTACAGTGTGGTGAGACAAGATGAAAATCGCTTACCCTACAAAAAATTACTTCCTCCTAACATCGTTGTAGAAAATGACCTCCAATAACATATTAGCTAACATACTTTTTAGTCTAAACTAATATTATTAGGACTCAAATATGTTTTGGAGGTAATTTTGCAAATATGGTCACAATATTATAATATCGTACAAAAATTCATTGCAAAGAAATGTATTGTAAGAAAGTAACAGATTGCGTCGTTAGGTTAGGTTAGCGGGGTAGCTTTAATTTACCAAAAAGCTCACTTGAGCACGCATAGCGGCCCGTTGTGATGACACATGTGAACGCAGCCTCTGCACTGATTAAGTTCCTCCGATCCAAGGAGGGGGAAGATTGCGTTGTAATCTGATGAAATTTCATGCGGGATAACGTCCTGAAATGTACTGCAAAGTGCGCTAAGAAATTGTCTAAAGACAGTCCGAAATATCTTCAGATCCAATTCCAATCGATAATTTTTGGAATATACGAACAATAACAATCACAGGAAGCGTCCCACCAACTGCAGTAACGTTTGAGAAGTAATTCAGACTGCGTGGTATGATATATCGGTTTGGGTGTGCATAAATCTGCGTAGTCTCTGCAAAATATTAACCGCTCTATAACAAGATTAAAACTTAACACAATTTCTACCAAAGGTGTCAAAAGACACCTTTTAAATTTGTAACTTGAAATTTTTTTTCAAAGTTTAATAATTTTTTCTCAGTTAATGTTTTGACTTTTCGTATAACAATTGTTAAATTTATTTAGCGTTATCACTTTCCTCCAGCTCATCCTGGATAAGTATAAGCGTACATGATATACCTATTTCTACCATGAGGTGTCTTTTGACACCTTTACGATTTTTCTTACAGCAAGAAATAAAAATTATAAAGAAACTACACATACATACATGAAACATACATTTGGGCTGAACTATAATTTGTTTTTGGTTTTTTCCTCTTTGTATTATTATACCAAGCCATGGAAATTCTGTGCAATTGCTAATTCTGCGAAATGCCGTGCCATGGAAATTCTGTGAAATCGACTTTACCCAGTTGATCCTGGCACTCATGGATAAAATTGACACACAAAACATAAGTGGCGTGAGAAGCTAGGTCGTAATACTGATTGAAAAGTTGTAAAGACCAATTGTGTGTGTATGTATGTAAAGTGAAGTGAAAGACTCTTAAAGCTACGGTTTCCATTAATATCAGTAAAATTTGTCGACCTTACCGTTATAAGCGAAATACAATGCCAACTCAATATTGATTGAAGCAGAAAATCTATTGAATATACACTGTTAGGTCTTAAGTTTTATATTCGGATTTTTTGAGACGACGACTTCATTACCTTTTTCAGACATTAAGTGACTGTTATTTTTTAAGAAAATAAAAATCTAATTTCTAATGGAGAAGCAAAATTTTTATTTGATCGAGGTGACACATTGCTGACTACCCATTTTTTTCATATTTTAGGCAATAAAATTCGTAAGAATCCAAGTGCTGCTCAGCCAATGCGTATCGATGGAAACAAATAGAAGTCGGAAGCAGCCAAGTCTTTTGGTTTAGCATTTCTACCATTTGTTACTGATTCAAACTGTCATCTTCATTCAATATTGTTTGCAATTCGGTATAGTTAAACTTTTTGGATGGTCATCCAAATTCTTAATTTTTCACATCGAAATCATTATCTCTGAACCTTCGAAATCCTCTTCTGCATTTTGCTTCCGATAGAATATTATCACCATATACCTCGACAGCAATACGATGCGACTCTTCAGCACTTTTCTTAAAATGATAACAACCAATTAATGTGTTCAACAAATACAAAATTGGCGATCTTCAACACGATGAAAGAATGTAATGTTGTTTTTCATTGATTTGATGTTTACAGAACGTGTTTGACACATCTCATCACCAACACAAAAAAGGGTAAGGGTAGTAAATATTGTCTATGGAGGCATTTGTATTTTGACGTTCTTTTCATACTGTTGGTACATACTTATATGCAAATATTACGGCAATTCAAAACTTTTTTGTATATCATTTCGGACAGCAGTTGCTACTTTGGTGGTCTCAGATCGGATATGTAAATATTACTTTATATTCCAAGGGTTTGAAAATCAATAGATTTTCTTTTTCCGAGTGTGTTTCAAGCCCCGAGTGTGTTTTTTTTACGTCTACAAAAAAAGAGCGAAATTTGATCAAAAATATAAGAATTGTATGATAAAGAGTAAATAGACGCCTCCGTTCTATAACTTTCCAAGACAAAAAAGTGTGTTTTGAGTTATGAGCTCTCAAAGTTTTCACGCGACATACGACCATATGTGTATTCTAAGGAGATTTTTCCCTATAACTTAGGAATGGATTGGCGCATCTTAACCAAATTTTGACAGTATTTAAGTTAGAGAACGTAGAATTTAGAAATGCAAGAACATTAAAAACGTTCTGAGTACACTTGGAACATTATAGAATGGAGTTGTCGAAATGAGCTTCGTCGATTCGACGAACATTAACCATCCAGGGTTAAGAAAATAATGAAAACTACCTTGCACTTCTCTTTTAGGAATCGCCTCTTCTGTTTTCTGCTTCTATAATAACAGCTTAATGTCTTTAATGTTTCCAAGTAAAATAAATTCTATTTAAACTTGGAACCCCTGTGCTATGAAGCCATACCCTTGAAGGTCATTAAATTCTTGTTTTGCATGTTTTCAGCTTTTTGTTGTTTTTAGTTCTAAAGTACCATGTTGTAGTATGTGTATATATTGTACGTAAAACTTGGTGTTGCAATTGTTTTTAACAAAAACAAATATAACAACAAATACAACAACAACTTCATTATTTTGTAAGCATAAAAGAATAAAAGTTAAACATTAAACTTTAATTGTTTTGTTTTTTTTTTTTGTAGATAAAAACCTACAGTTTAGAGTCGAATCCGAGCGACAGATTTTTGAGAAACTTTTCTTGCCAATTTTATGTACTCTGAGTGTTTTTGCCCGAAATCTGCTGAGAGGAAGTCGCCGAAGGAATATTTTTTCATATTTTCGTTTTGACGTCTAACCTGGGGTTTGAACCGTGGCTTTTCGTCTAATAAGCCAACACACTACCTTATAGACTATGGCGACTTCATGTTTACATATATATTAATGTGAACATTATTCTTCGATGTTTTAAAAACACTCGATGTAATTTATCGATGCATGGAAACATAGAAGTTAATAACAAGGGGGAAAAATAATTTCCTCTTTTAAGGTCAAGGATATGTAGTGTAGCGAGTTAGTCCCCAATGAACCATAAACTTGAACAGGAAACAAACTTGAATGAAAATCAGCACAGGAGGGCTGAAACCCAGGTTTTGTGGGAATTCGCAGACATTTGTAGACAAATCAGATTAAGAAGACTGCACGCCACTAATGTCAAAAGAGCCGAAAAGAAAAATAAGAAGAATCGGTAAATCTCCGTAAGTCAAACTTGTTTGAGACAATCTAGGCTTTTGTAATTACAATGGAAAAGTGAATTTAGTTATGCATCAGACTGTTGGGAGTATACTGAAGTGAGAAATTGGAATTTCGAAAGTTGTCGTAAACTCAAAGAATACTTGTTTTAGAATAGATAAGTCTACTATGTAGAGTCTCTGAAGAGGAGAAAAAACTACTACAACCAGTACGGCGTTAATGCCTATCAGAAGGAAACACCTTGTTAGCCAATTCAATGTCGTGTAAATGATTTTTACTTACCTACTTGGTTAACAAACATGTATTAACTGTTTCCATGAGTGGCGGCATCTATCGTTTACAATTGACTTTTTGATGAGATTTTTGAGAAAATTTATTTACTCTCGGAGTTAATACCAGAAAATACATGAGAGGAGCGACCTGCAGTTTAGAATCGACTGCAAATGAATTAGTTTAATTCTGTGGCACCAATAGGCCTTTTAAAGAAATAAAATAAAGGAATTTTGGATGATATCCCACACACACATTTTTTTTATTTAAATTTGAAGATTGGTATCACTATAAAAGGTCGTATAGTAAACGCCGCGTTCCAATACTGCTGGATCAAAATCTTTAACAAACATTTCCAGAACATTATGCGATACGAAAGTGCACTGAAAGAATTCAAGACAAGAGCACAAGCTATAACCATTCATTTGAAAGCAGCCAATGAGGTCTCTATTGATTACTTTCTGGCAGCTTTAGCTAGATTTTCTAGTCGAGGTTGCCATGCTCATATTGATTCGGATGGTGAAACTGCAAGGTAATGATGATAATGGAGCTTCACATATAGATGACCTCTAGAAAGCTAGCGTAAAAAGATTGAAAACTTATTGCCGGAAATATCGAAAATAGAAGTTTGTTTGAATTCTTCTCCCCTTAGCCACTTGACCAACAAACCCTCGGTTATTAACTTCTTAACTCAAGAATAGTTTCTTGTTAGAAGTGCCGTATTTTCATCTCCTGATCCTGATTTTTTTCAATCGAATTGCTAAATTACATTAATAAGTGGAGAAATTTAAAATTTTACAGCGATAAAATCTCTTGCGATAAATTATTCGACGTTCAACCCGTCAGTGTTCAACCCGTCAGTGTTCTAATGCAACATACTGTTGCTATTGTGAAGACGTGATTTGTCTACCAAAGTTCAAAAAAACTTCAAAACCCTTTCACAAACTCCTGACTCTAAGAGAGTATTATGGGGATCATTTTGAAGCCTATACCACATTTGAACTAATTTTAGTGTAAATAAGTTCCAGCAGGCTGTAGGTCAGATTTGAGCACTATTTTCGCTATATCTCCGGTATACGTTTCAGCAGCTGCAGTAATAGTTTGTAATTGCCGCGAACGTTAAAAATTTTTCCGTTGTAAATCAAATTTATTGCAAATATTTGCCCTTATTCTTCTTGGTGAATACAATGGATGGGCAACAAAAGAGTGTGAGAGAGAGAGAGAGAGGAGAGGGCGTGAAAAAGGAATCAAGAGCATAACATCTCTCCATCCCATACTTATAAGCCAGAATTGTGGAGAATATGCCATTAAATTCAATTATACGAAAATTTTCTATTTTTCTTTTGCCCTTAAAGTTGGAAACGGAAACACAAAAACAAAAGCACCAAATAACAATGAGAAAAAGCAAGAGTTCACGCTGAAAGGCTAAGAAGGTCTGAAATGAAAGTGTAATGAAACTTAATATTATAAAATCTAAAGAAAGCTACAGTGTAAAGCAATTAAAATTAAAATTTAAATGAAATCTTTAAATTCCTTAAATTGAAATTATTTTTATACGTAAGAAGCTTGCATTAAATTGTTGACTTTGCAACCAACAGGTGTGGACAGTTTGGAATTTATTGAGGAAATAATGGAAAAGGCGGAGTATTTAAACATTCTTAGTCTGTGTAACTCCTTCGCTTCCCATTCTTCCTTCCTACATCCGCTCCTTTTTCCTATCCCCTCTTTTATCCTTCCTTCTTAAGGACCTCCGGGTACTGTACTTGTCTAAATTGACAAGTACACGTCCTCTAACCTAATCTAACCTAAACATTCTTAAAAATAGATTCGCCTAAAGTTTGGAAGAATTAAGAATTCGTAATGGTTACGACATTTAACAAGTTAATGAAGCCCATCATACTGCTGCTAATGTGAAGATTTGGTACCTACCTACCAATGTTCCATAGGCTTAGTACAAGGTCACGACATTACTCCAGGATATTATTTAGAAGGCCATTTGAAAGCACGGTTACTTAGCCGATAAACCAGAAACAGTAGTCAATTAAAAAATTTACTCATGAGTGCATGGCGGCAAATATCAAATGCTTGATCTTGGCGTATATTCTACTAAATATTGGGTCTAACAATTTAGAATATTGACCCTTTGAGTTTTAAATTTACTTTGAGTTCTTCTTGGTGGTACTTACACTTTTGCGGTGCACAAATATGGAGTCAGAACAGAAAGTTTTTCTTCTTTTTCTTATGGTTTGTGAAAAAGCGTAAAAATTTGTTTGTTTTATTATAAAAGAGAAATAAATAAATAAAATATATATAAAAACAATCAATTATTTTTACATATTCTGGTGTAAAAGTCATAAAATTGCTTACACTTATTGGAGTGTCTAGACTTTTGCTGTACACTGTGTATAACGTACTTCGGTTTATCTGTTATTTCTTATCACAAAAAAGTTCCTACTCTCAGGGCCATTATTACAACTTGCAGTTAAATAAAGGCTGGATTTTAACTGGCAGATAACTTGATTTTCATTATTATGAGTACACAATAAGATAAAAGTGAGCGTTAAGCTAAGGGGAAGATCATCCGGCCTTTAACATTTAAAGTCCACTTCATCTTTGTGCTTGCAATATTATATATTGTTACGAAAATGGAAATGGTGTTATTAAAATGATAGACAAAAGCTCCAAAAACAGTGAATTTGTTAACATGATCAAAGAATAAACAAAAGATACAAAAACAATGGACTTGTTTACATGATCAATGAATAAGCAAAAATATAGCAACGACATCAGTGTATAAAAAGGGATAAAAAGTAAACAAACAGGCAACAACAACACTGCAAGGACAAACGTAAACAAAATACACAAACAACATGTATACAGATTTCGTGAAACAAAAGTCATTATCCCACTACGGTATTCATCAGACTATTTACAAGACAAGCGAGAAACTGGATCAGGAAGAATTCAGTCAGTCTTGTGTGAAGAGAACAATTGTGGTTTGAAGGTCTTTGTTATAAAGATCTATTGAACAATTGTTACTGTGTACGCGGAAGAGTGTGAAAAAGAATAACAATTAAAACTAACTGCTGTTGTTTAAATCAAGTTGCCAAAGGTGGCACACGGAATTGTGCGAACAATAAAGAATTGATTTAAAACTAAACACTTATTTACTTTTATTTTCTTTGCGATCTACGAACTCATTTTTTAAAGTAACAATATATTATTTTCAATATGGCAACTTCAAATATAAACCTGAAAAATAAACTTTAATATATTAATAGTTTTTCAAATAAAAATTGGCATATTCAATTCATTTTATTTATTTATAAACAAAAAACACAAAAATAAAGAAGCTAAAACCGCAACAAACAAATTTTATAAACAAAATGAATAAACATTACAAACAAGAAGGCACGTCGTTGCCACTGCGTTTTTAAAGCACTTGTTTAATTGAGCAGTGGTATAGACTTTGCTCCGGCACTGCAATTATTTTGAAAATGTTAACTTTATGTTATCTGTAGGTTGTAATAACAAATAGAATTTAAAGGTGACTTTAGTGTTACCTTAACTTTAACCCAACTTTAACGGCAAGTTGTAATAATGGCCTTCAGTGTTCTTAAATGATATCTTGTAGTTGCTTGTGTTAGTTCCTTTCGTGCGATAATTCGTGTATATTTCTGTAAGATTACAATCTATAGGTCTTTGAGTTGTATGGTTATCGTTAGTATAAGGTATTAAATTTTGCTACTTCATATTTATGTTTCGAAAATTTACTTGTTTTACCAACTTTTATTAAAATTTTTTTTAATAATTTGGACATGTAAGCTTAGTTTGTAGGAGGAACGAACACTACTGCAAGAATTATCACGTTTTTCTATGATTATCCTTTCAAGTTTTTATTACGCAAGGCTTAGGC
Organism: Sarcophaga subvicina; assembly: GCA_936449025.2. Lineage (NCBI taxonomy): Eukaryota > Metazoa > Arthropoda > Insecta > Diptera > Sarcophagidae > Sarcophaga > Sarcophaga subvicina. Next base: position 90,021,975 of record OW388080.2, read on the forward strand.
GTCTAAGTGCTTCCTATAATAAATTCAATGAATAATTTTATATCATTATTAAACAAAATCAGATGTGTATTAGCAGTTACATGTGTCATTAAGAACACAAAGAACAAATTGTATTCGATTTTTATCAAACGGTTTTGTTTATTTTTAATGTTCTCGTGTATCTTTATAGATATTCATTTATGGTAACTTAATTTTAATTGCATTTTATAAAATGCAGTGTCACCACCTTAAGTGTTTTAAAGAATTTTGTATGAAAAATTTTAATACGACTTTTTTAATTTCGAATATCGACGAGGGCATTGTACAATCCTTTTCATTGCACCTTAAAGAAAAAAATAGCTTAAGAAATATATTCGAAATTGGAAGCATTATATAGAATAAGAGCACAAACAACTCGCCATACGCCTTATTGACAAACTTCCAGTAGCGGGGTCTTACTAACGCTGCTCTGCTTAATGCTGTTTCAGTATTACACGGTAGAATTGGAATAAATAGCACACTGTACTCATACTTGTTGTATATGTGCGAAAATGAAACGGCCATGCACCACCCAAAAGCCGTGTACTATATAGCGACGGTATCTACCTTTGTATGTGTCTTTTTCAACGCTCTTTTGTTAGTCTGTCCAGAATAAATATTCCAACTGTATTTTCCGAAGTGGCAAACACAGAGCGAACGCATCTTTCCTGCGTCACAGTTGATTTATTAGTTGCCTCGTTTAACGCTGTTTCGTTTAGCGCTGGAACTTATTGGAACATATCCTCCGGGTTAAGCGGGGTCTTACTGTACTTGCAACTAAATAACCACCAAGTACATTGACGTATGAGTAATGTTAAACGATTGAAAAAAATTCATATCACTCATACGGCAATGTGTTGTGTTTCAATTCAAATAACTGGTGCAGCTGTCATGTAGCTTTTTTTCTTTTATTTGACCACTAAAAAAGTCATTACAACTCTTCAGCCAGGATTACGGCCTAGCTACTCACACCACTCATGTTGTGTGCGTTAATTTTATACGTGAGTGGCGGGACCTACAGTTTAAAGTCGACTCTGAACGACAGATTTTTGAGAAACTTTTTCATGGCAGGTTTATTTACTCTCAGAGTTTTTGCCAGAAATCTGCTGAGACGAAGTCGCCGAAGAAATATTTTTTCATATTTCGTTTTGCTGTCTGGCCTGGGGCTCGAACCCTGGCTTTTCATCTAATAACCCAACACACTACCTTATAGACCACGGCGACTTCAACAACACTTTGAAATTAAGAATATAACATCGTTTACTGCGGCTCCTACGGATGGAACTCATCCAAAATGTCCAAATCTGTATTGTTCTGGCACATAAGCCGAGCTGAATTTGTCCAATGGCCTGGGTTATGTAGAATTTATGCTTATTTACATACATCCACGACTTAAGAAAATCCAAAAAAAAAACGGTCTAACGAGGTCAAGTAGCATGACATACGTACATACATAATTGGTCATTACAATCATTCAGTCAGGATTACGACCTAGCTTCTCACACCACTTATGTTCTGTGCGTTAATTTTATGCATGAGTGGCAGGACCTACAGTTCAAAATCGACCCCGAACGACAGATTTTTGAGAAACTCTTCATGGCAATTTTATTTATTCTCAGAGTTTTTGCCAGAAATCTGCTGAGAGAAGTCGCAGAAGACATATTTTTTCATATTTTCGTTTTGATGTCTGAACTGGGTTTTTAACCGTGGCCTTACGTCTAATAAGCCAACACAATACCTACTAAACTATGGCGACTGCATGATACTACTCCCAAATCCAATATCAAATGTTCGAATTATCTGTGTGGCACACAGTGTCGTCCTATTGATGTTACATGTCATTGATATCCAGATCATGCAATTCAGACTAAAAGAAGTTGGTATTCATCATCATATAGTGCTCGTCGTTGGCACTGGTGGCCTGGCTAATGTCGTTCTCAAATAAATATTGACTAAAATACACCCTAAAAGTAACTTTTTCAAAATATATTAGACGCTCTTGGAACCCAGATTCGATAATTTCATACAGAAACGCGCCTCATTGCTGAAAATTATTTTTTGATGAAAATTAGAAAAATTAGAAAAAGTCACGTCGTTATCTATACACGTTTACCTTCAGTTCCTGGGTCTGTTAAAATTTGTAGAGAAAATGACGACGTAAAACTTTATCAAGTTGTGGTCTGCTAAAGACCCTGTGTTTGTGAGTGACGTGAAATCAACTGTCACAGATCTTTCCTCCACCCTCTGAGCTTTCAGATTAGCTACTATAAATGTCTTCGATTTATTAAATTCACTTAATAAAGGTTTATAAATACTTTAAAACCGATCATTTCTTAGAGAATAAAGGCAATCAATTCGTAATTTTTATGGATTTGCTATTGCTGTCTTCACACCATTGTACGTAAGTACAATTGCTTTTTAAGCCAAACTAAAGCACAATAATATCATGGCAAATAACAATATGACTTCTAAACATTCAACATCTAATCCCAACACCTATTCATGCAAACACTTACAGGAATTTTTCAAAGTTGACACAACTCTCCCTAAAGAAAACAGTTACATTCTTAAAATCATTTCCGTGGAACCATACTCAAAATGTAAATAAACTGTCATCTGAATTGTAGAGCTTCTTGATACTATACATACGTGTACATTCACACACTTAAATGGTCGTATCTGTAAGAAGTATCACTTCCCCTAAAGACAACAGAAAGTGTATGTGAATGTATGTATATGTTTCGTTTACTGTAGATGATATTGCTTCCTTTATTTATTTGCATGTTGACATTTATATATGTTTGCGTGATAGGGTAAATTTGAAAGCAATTGTTTTTATCTTCAAAGTTTTTTCGATTCCCTTTCCATTTACAGTATTTCTTTTACAATATTTTTTGTTTATCACCTTGCTTCCGTTCCATGCTTTTTGTTGGCAAATTAAAGACAATGTGATGTTTTCCTTTCTTTTAGACCACATGTGAATTGTTTTCTCATGACTTGTACACCCATCTACACGTATGCTGACAACATCTTAAAATGTATTTTTACTTGTCGTCTCTTTAAAAGACACTTAAACAGGGTGTATAATATTGTTACATTTTTTATATTTAATTAAATTCTTTATTGTTCGCACAATTCTGTGTGCCACTGTTCACAACTTAATGTAACTAACAACAATTGCTTTGTTTGTTATTCTTCTTTACACCCTTTGCATAAACAATAACAATTACTATACAATTATTCGACAGATCTTTATAACGGAGATCTTCAAACCACGTTCACTAACTTCAAACACACCGGGTCTTCATACAAGACTGACTGAACTTTACTAACTTACACGTCTGCTTTGTCCTGACATTTATCTGGCAGTGTAAAAAGTTTGATGAATATTCTTGAAGGCGAATGTTCGTGACTTCGGCTTCTCGAAATCTCTATGATTTAATTATTGTTGTTTGTGGATTTTTGTTTTATGCCGGTGTTTGTTGTTGTATTTTTGTTTACTTGTTTACCATATTTTTATACGATGTAAAAGCAAAACACCAGTATTTTGAGTTTTTATTTTGGTAATGAAATAGATTAGAAGATAATGATATAAAAATGTCCCTATCTTTAGGAATTTCCAAAGTTACCAGGGTACAGGGAAATCCAGACAATTGCCGAGAAGATGAACTGTTCGGACATGGCACAAACAATGAACTTATCGATGATTTCCCGAATTTGGCAGTTCCTCTCAAAACCTGCAAGCTTATAGTTGGCAAAGCGATCGTCGATTCCGTCAACAATTGTGGGGTAGCTTTGGACACTGGCAGTTCATAATTGGTTTTTGCAATCCTACAGTCAGGATTACGACCTCGCTTCTCATTGTTAATTTTATACATAAGTGGCGGGACCGACAGTTTAAAGTCGACTACGAATGATAGATTTTTGAGGACTTATTCCGCAGAATATTTCTTTGTAAAGGTTTCAGAACGTCACCCGTTTTTCACTAAAATACAAGGTATTTAAACGTGTTACTTGTTACATACAATTTATTTTAAATTAAGTATTTTTCTAAAGGATACTCGAAAATAGTACTTACAAACAAGCATGTGTTTGTAGAGAGTCTGAAAACTGTATTCGACTAATTGGTTTAATAAAAAACACAATAAAATAAAATTAAGAAACAAAAACAAAAACATTGGCATTTAATATCTTTTCGTATCAAAGATCTTCCTTAGTAGTAAAATTCACAACCTTTTGGTTTTAAGGGTCACTATTCCAACTTGCTGTTAACTAAAGGGAGTATTTTAACGAGCAGATAAATTGTTTTTCATTATTATAAGTCGACAATAAGGTAGAAGGAAGCGATCCGGGTTCAGGTGAGAGGTCAGGGAAGATAATTTTACCTTTAACATTTAAAGTTCAGTTGTTTATGCTTGAACTTGCCATGTTATACATCATTTTCAATATGCCAACTTCAAATATGAGCAAAATAAGCAAATACAACAAAAAAAGAAGCCCGTGCGACACCATACACAAGAGATCGATTACAATTTTCGATAATATCTCACACACAATTTGTTCCATTTAGATTTACAAAGAGGAAGTGTTTAAGGGTACACCAGATACAAGAGATCGATGAAAATTTTCGATGATATCTCACACACAATTTGTTTCATTTAGATTTACAAATAGAACGTGTTTAAGGATAATAAATGCTGCTAAGCTGAAGCAACTTAATCGGATGGTATTATCTAATGTAATCAATACAGTCGTAGAAGTTTAGTAGGTAGTAGGCTCATTAGACGTAAGGCCTTGGTTCAAAGCTCAGATTAGACATCTCCAACAAAACGAACTTTGAAAAAATATTCCTTCGGTGACTCCATCTCAGCAGATTTCTGGAAAAACTCTGAAAATAAATAAAAATGCCATAAAAAACTTCTCAAATCTCTGTAGGTCCCGCCGACCAAATATAAAATAAAATTAAAACACACTAAGTGGCACAAGAAGCTATATCGTACTGCTGACTGAATGGCTGTAATGATCTATTATGAATGTATGTGTATGGTTTAAGTAAAACCGCTGTTATGACAATTGAAAAGATCAATTAAGAAATCAGACAGTCGGACAAATAATTCTCCAAGAAATGCTGGAAATTTTTTCCTTTTTTTCGTAAAATTTTAAAAATGGATTGTCCTTGAAATTTAAGTTTACGGCAATGGTCTGGTAAGGACGATCATTATTATTGAAAAACGTTACTTGCAACTGGAGCTCGTGTATTATATACTAATTGATCCCTAATAATGTCCGATTAGTGGTGGTATTGATTTTAAATGATATCGTCTTAATCTAGTGTTGATGTATAGACTGGCCTCACGACACTTCGAACTCCAATTCAGACATCTCGAACAAAACGAAATATGAAAAACCATTTTTTCGGCGGTTTCCTCCTATTAGTGTTCTGGCAAAAACTGTGAGAGTAAATAAAATTACCTTAAAAATTTGACTTTCGGAGAAGACTTTAAAATGTAGAAGATAGGTCGTAATCCTGACTAAAGGGTTGTAATGACCGCTTAAGTAAGTAAGCTGATTTTGAATTGGTCTCGAGAGTATGTGCGATTTTATTGCAAAATAAATTTGTTGCAGTTTTACCATGATGCATAAAAAAGTTTTAAATTGTTAATTAAAAAATTCACAGGTAGTAGATAAAAAAGTGCATAACAACATAATTCATGGAAAAATTCTGAAAAAGTTTTGAAAAGTTTATAAATAAAAATGATTAGTAAGAAAAGAACAAAAAAAACCAAGCGACTTCCTCTCAGCAGATTTCTAGCAAAAACTCTGAGAGTAAATAAAAATTGGTATGAAAATTTTCTCAAAAATCTGTCGTTCGGAGTCGACTTTAAACTGTAAATCCCACCACTCATGTATAAAAATTAACGCAGACAACAAAAGTGGTGTGTGAAGCTAGGTCGTAATCCTGACTAAAGCGTTGTAGTGACAAATTATGTATGTAGGAGTGGAGGGAACTACAGTTGATTCGAACGACAACTTTTTTCCAAAAACTGTTCATGGTTTTTATCAGAAATCTGCTGAGGGGAAGTCAATTAAAAAAATATTTTTTTCATATTTCGTTTAGTATCTAGACGTCTGGCTTGGAGTTTGAATCCTGGCCTTACGTCTAATAAGCCAACACAGTACCTACTAAACTACAACGACTTCAACTACAATTCAACGTTATCGACGGTTTTTGGAGTTCCTTTATTTAATAAATTTTACAATTATTTTGAACCTAGTTTCCTGTATAGCCTCCTATAGTGCACTAACGTTTCACAGGTTTTGGGTCTCTACCATTCCATGTCTACAATTCTTGCAAAGCAGTACAGCATCTGCAACATCTTTTTGAAAAGTTACCAGCGGTGTTCGATGGATTTTAGATTGGCTAACTGGGGCCGGCGATCAAGACCTTTCTAAAGGTTTTCATAGAACCATTTTGTTAGAAAACGGTATGCTCCGTTAATAATAACTCTCCATAGGCGTTCGATGGAGTAAAAATTGGTTCGGCCGATTATGAACCTTTAATTATTTTTTTTTATTAGTTCATCGGTATGCTTATATAGTCACTTACATATTGGAAATTAGAATAAGCAGTGAATATTTCTGAATATTTCTACAGCACAAGTAAGTTAGTGCTTAAAATGAGTACAGTCATCATACCAAATATTCTGTGGATTATTCCCACTCCTTTAGTTTTTATGTAACCCCATTATATCACGGATACCTAATCAATCTTTAAAGCTGATCAGGCATCTTTAGCTGGCAAAGTTTTTTTGATTTCTCAAAGTCTGGACTGTGTAAAGGTGAGTGTGAATGTGCTCATTAAATAAAGATACAAGATATGGGCACATAATTCTAGATTAAATTAAGAAATTAAATTTGATTCGCATGAGTTGTGTAATTAGCTACGATAGGCTATAGCTCTTTCGCGCTATCTTCGGAGATAACATTCTATATGACTGTTCTGACTAATGGTCTTCTAAACATAATGGGTTGCGATAGGTTTTATCATTTCTACGTAACGAAACTGAATTGTTTTAAAACAAAATAACTTAAAGGGTCTTAGATCCCAATCGATTATGGTTTTAATTAATGGTAAAGCACTACAGCATACATATATATATCTTGCTTTGGTTAGTTTACAAGACATTCTAGGTTATACATACATAATTGTCCATTACAACACTTCAGTCAGGATTACGACCTAGTTTGTCACACCAATTATGTTGTGTGCGTTAATTTTATACATGAGTGGTGGGACCTACAGTTTAAAGCCGACTCCGAACGACAGATTTTTGAGAAACTTGTCATGGCAATTTTTATTTACTCTCAGAGTGTTTGTCAGAAATCTGCTGAGATTAAGTCGCCGAAGAAATACTTTTTGTATTTTGTTTTGATGTCTGGCCTGGGGCTTGAAACCTGGCTTTATGTCTAATAAGCCAACACACTACCCACTAGACTACGGCGACTTCATGTTATACCCTGTAGAGAAAGTTAACAAAAAAAGCATTGTAGACTGAATTGAATGACATTTTAATTCTAATTCATTCCATAGTTGTTGCATCATTTAATAATTAAACCCTGTCCTGTGCTTTCTTTCTAACATACCAGTTTGTTGTATATATTGTTGTTGTACATAATGATGCAATAACGTTAATGAGCGTGTATAAAATGTAATACTCTCACTCGTACTCGTACTCGTACTTTTGAATTTTATTAAAAATTGTTTCGTAAAGAGAATAAAAGAACGAAAAGAAAAGAAAACAATGACAACAATAACAGGGAAGGTATAATAACAGAAAATGTACAGAAGCTAAGTATGAGCATGACACGGTTGACAAAGCGTAAAAATTTTTAATGTTGAGTGTGATTACTGTTTGCTTACACAAACATATTAAATATTTACAAACATTTGCACTTTCATATTTACAAACATAGTCATTTCCATACGTAATATTTGCATTTATGTAGACGTAGGCAAACATTACAGGTGGTTTCTACAATGAAGACTTTAGAGCTTTAAAATAGAATTTAATTTTCCCTTAAAAATATTTAAAATTTTAAATTTTAAATTGCTTTGGAATTGTTCAAGATAAACATTTTTATCGTTTTTATAGGAATTTTGTTTTAATGTTAACGGCTTAATAAATAACTTTAAAAAGCTTTAATAAAAAATATAAGTCGGTTGTATAAACTGAAGCAACATAACGAAACTCCTGAGTAAGAATATTGCTCATACAGTTACTTAAAACCTGTCTTATATACAAAACCAACAACAAAACTTTCTTCTCAATCACTCTGATATTTGGCATATTTGCTAATAGAACTTCAGTTCACAATTACCCGTTAATATATTATTAGGAAATGGGTTTTTGAGTTCACTTAGGATTTTGTATTACCTTCTTTGACTATAATTACATGTATGTATGATATAGCATACGGTCCACATTGTGACAATTTTGGGGTTTTTACCATTCCATGTTGTTTGCACAAATGCCTATAATTTCTTAAAATTTCCGAAAGTACAGACAACATCCCTTTTAACAATTCCAACAGAGTTATTCGATGGTGTTCAAAGTGGGTGACTCTGGTGGCGGATCAAAAACTTTCTAGCAGTTGTCATAGAGAGATATTACGAACACATTGAGCGACAAGTTGGTGCTTCACGTTTTGGTGGTGTCCATTTGCCATCAAAATCATTTTTTGTGGGGATTTGTGACACTTCTCACAACCCAAAGGCATATCAGCCTCAAGCCTTAGAAGACAATACATTAAAATCTCGATAATCCGGACAATTAAAAACAATGTAGTGGCCGAAATATTAAAATGTCCGAATTTCCGAAACAAAAGAAAAAATTTAGGAAATACATGTTAACTCTTATTTATTTACAAGATATTCACTTTAAATTGAAATGTTTACAATCAATTACAATTTAATATACCAGTAGATTAAAATCATGTTTATAAAATATTTTCTTTATTTTCTGCACAAATAGTCAGACATTTTCATCTGACGAAGTTTAGTTTCATTTTGTTTTTTGTACGCAATATCTCTGAGGCTTAAAAGTTTTAAAATATCCCCAGCAGGAAGTTCATGTCCTTCGCAATATTTTATACAAATATTAAGGGCAGATATGGCTTGAGTTTCTCAAAAATCTGTCGTTCGGAGTTGACTTTAAACTATAGGTCCCGCCACTAATGTATAAAATTAACACACAAAACAAAAGTGGTGTGAGAAACTAGGTTGTAATCCTGACTGAAGTGTTGTAATGACTAATTATGTGTGTGCCTTCATTAAATGATTCAACCTCATCCTTTTCATCAGTCTCACCGTCAGTGGTTTCAATTTCATCATTCAACCATTCGGTAACCTCATTAGAATTCTTCATCATACAAAATTTTATTAAAACATTTTTTAAGAATATTTGCTTCAATTCTATCTCAAGCATTGGCAATTAAAAAGGCGACGTTTTTCAATGAAAAAGTTTTGAGAGCATCCATTAGATTTTCTGAACTTGATAAAATAGCGACCAAAAAAACTTTTACGATAGTTTAGTTTTAAAAGTCGAATGGCATTTTGATCCGTTGGCTGCATGAGTGCTGTACAGTTAGGTGGGAAAACATAACGCATATTTCGTTAATTAAATCTACTAATGACTTTGGATGACATGTTGCGTTATCTACTAGTAAAAGCGCTCTATTTGATGAATTATTTTCTTTGAGATATCTTTTTACTTGCTTTTGTTTTCCTGCAAAAGCAATACGAGTAAGTACTGTCCAAATTATTAAGGTAGAAAAAATTGATGGTGTCCGGATTACAGAGTCTACTGTTGTAATAAAATAAGTGTCCGCATTACCGCGTTGTCCGGGTTTGCAGGTGTCCGGAATATCGAAATAATACTGTATTACACCAGCTGACACACAGGTCGCATTTGAAAACGAATTTCTAAATCGCGTCTCAGGTATGGACTAGAGGCCTGCATTCAATTCATTTAATCACTTTAAAGGCAACCGTAGTCTAGTAGGTAGTGTGTTGGCTTATTAAACGTAAAGCCAAGGTTTAAAACCCAAGGTTAGACATCAAAATAAAATACAAAAAAGTATTTCTTCGGCGACTTTCTCTCAGCTGATTTCTAGCAAATAAAATTGCCATGTAAAGTTTCTCCAACATCTGTCGTTCCGAGTCTACTTTAAACTGTAGGTCCCACTACTCATGTATAAAATTAACACACACAACATAAATGGTGTGAGAAACTAGGTCGTAAACCATGACTGAAGGGTTGTAATGACCAATTATGTACGTATGTATGTAAAGGCAACGTAACAACAATATCGAGGACCATAAATAAGCAGCATAAATTTCATTTTCATGAAATGAAGTGCTAAATTTTGTAAAGATTAAAGCTGATGTATGGACGGACAATTATATTTGTTTACCTTTCACGTCACTTGAAAAATACTATATTTTGGAAGGAAAACTCGTCATCCTATTAATAGTCTTGGAATGTATAAAAGGCGAGATCTTTAGAGGTGATAGTTAAACGAATTCTGTTTTAGTTGATGTTTGTAACGCATAATATAATCGATTAGCGTATCAACACTATGAAAATATTTTGTAGAGTTTTGAATAATTTTGGCTGTGAATGCGATGTATACAAACTAATTACTGTCACAGCTAGTAACGCTTACCGCAAAATATCTAGCATCAATGGAAATTCCTACTCGCTGGAATACATCTTTTTATTCACTATACATCATACATACATATATGCTCATTACAACACTTCAGTCAGGGTTAGAACCTAGCTTCTCACACCACTTATGTTGCGTGTTTTAATTTTATACATTGTTTTCTTTTGGAATACTGTAATCACAATCACTGTTTTAAAGAACAGTGATTAACAAATCAAGTTCACTGAGAACAACGTTCTTCGAAAATCACTGGATCGCTCATCTCTAGTTGAATATGTTTGGCCTGGGGCTTGAAGCTTAGCTTCACGTCTAATAAGCATAGACTACACCATTCTGTTATATTCAAGAAAAACGAAATTGAGTGTTTTTCCATGAACATAACAGACGTTAGTGAGTGAAACCATTCATCTTACAGAAAAAGGGTATAAATTTGTAGACTAAAAATGATATAATTAATTTTTTTCTTGTAAACAATTACAAATTTCAGCCTAGTTTTTCAACTGATTTGAAGTCGCAGTAGTCTAGTAGGTAGTGTGTTGAATTAAAAAAAAGCCTCTAATTTAGTGTTCATCACTTTTCTGCCAAGAGCTCTGCAATTAAAAATCTCATAAAGCTAAGGCGTAGTTTTGTAAAGACCAATAATATATCTAGGTATTGTCATATCATCTACTTGCATAAAACTTGTGTCATCGAATTACTTTATTGTTCATCTAATATTTGATGAATTGAAATGGAATCAGAAAATGTATTGGATTCGTTTGCATTATTTTAACCCTTTGGGCTCAGCGCCGTTTCGGACGTTACCTGACAGCAATTCGACTTGATTATATAATAAACGATTTTGATTATATAATAAAAGAACGGTTAAAAAAAATACTTTGGAAATAACTAATGGTAAAGTATGAAAACACAATATTGTCTTATTACTGCAGAGATCTTTTCCATTCGATGCTTCAGTACGAACTGAGATCTTGTACATTTCTTCTCTCGGTTATCGGATTTCTTTATTATCGTATTAAGTTTCCCACATATTGAGCCATACCCTTGAAGCTTTGTACGCCTAATCCACTATATCTACAATTGGCTCAACGGATCAGAGAAGTGTACAGTTCGTAGTGAATGCATTTAGCACGTTCTTTTTCGACGTGTAAAACGGTTGATTTATTTATCTTGTTAATTTTATCATATTTGGATTAGTTTTTTTGTGCCACTTTAACAGAAAACTACAGGAGAACAAGTGTTTCTTAAAAATTTGCTGTGGAATAATTTCATTGTCCGTAATCGCTAATAAACTACCATGTCCCGTCAGAGGGGTAATATGCTAGACTTACGTTGTCCCCTCTGACGGGAAAGCCTTGTGCAAAGGACTAATATTAACTCGTACCAACATTAACACTGAAAATCTAATTCATAATTATGAATATTCCCTGCATGTCCATTAAAACGAAGTCCATGCGATTTGCAACTTAAATATCTTTTCACCCGAAATGATATGAAAAAGTTCGTAAATTTTTTGTGCCCTCCTCATAATGATATAATAATGATAACGATAAATAATGAAGCCAATTTGTCTGTTTTTCAACAGAAATTTTTCTTTTTTAAAATTTTTAAAACAAATGAACTCATAAAGAGCACTTTTTTAGCACACATGATACCTTTTCAACATTTCATTACGATATACAGATAAGACTTGATATGGAATAAAAGGTATGATGTTCAACTCTTTAATTGCTTTGTACTTTGAAAAAGCTGCAGTAAAAATAAAAGTTGGCAGTCGTATTTGATGATGAATTAGAAGAGTAAATTAAACATTCAACACATGTCAAATGTAAATAATGTATGTATGCATATGACTTTTGTAAAAAATAAATGTTTTCGCATTTATTTTCAAAATTAAATCATAATACTGTTACTTACGTTTGCTTTTCTTAATGACACAAGAATTTTTTTGTTCTTGTTCTTTTTTTTAGATTTAACATAATAATACTAATGATAAACGGAATGATAAGAACAAAAATAATTCAAAATAATTGAGCATCATTTTTCGTTACCGTGAAGAATATGAAAAGCTATCAGTTAAGGCAGTTGAGAACCTGTCGGAAAGCAAAAGTGAAACAAACAGTTTTATTAACACAGAGAAATGAAACACTTTTCTTGTTTAAAAATGTTTTTATTCTCTTCTGTTAAATTATATACGTAGATTAAATTTTATATTGTCGGTTAAAGTCTGCTTTTAACCGTATATAGTACCGCATACATTAAGATTGGAATTATTGAATAAAGCTTATTTTATTTTCTGTACGATAAACATGGCCCTATTTAGCGCTATTGAACGGAAGACGAAAGACATCAAACGAAACGAAATATGAAAAAATATTTCTTCGCGACTTCCTCCCAGCAGATTTCTGGCAAAAACTCTGAGAGTAAATAAACCTGCCATGAAAAACTTTCTCAGAAATCTGTCGTTCGGAGTCGACATTAAACTGTAGGTCCCGCCACTCACGTATAAAATTAACGCACACAACATGAGTGGTGTGAGTAGCTAGGCCGCAATCCTGAATGAAGGTTATATAATGGCCAAATATGTATGCATGTATGTGAACGGGAGTTATTTAAGATGGATCTGTTTGAAAAGAGGGCAAAACGGAATAAATTTTTTCGACATGTAGGAACATGCGGCTTATCGCATCTCAGATTACCATCAATAACTTTACTTTCAATGTTGTCAGTGAATTTATTTATCTCGGTACAGCCATTACAAGCACCTTGCTTCTCTATGGAGCAAAAGCATGTAGTATTGAAAGTATTCGAAAGTAAAAGCCTACGTAAGAAAGGTCTTCGGCCCAGCGAGAGCTAACAATGATTTCCGCTGCGTTGGCTCAGCCGTAACTTTCGTGTGGAAGAGGCTGCTTCGGCGATACGGGGATTAGCGAAAGTCGGAAACTGCATTAGAGGGAATAAACTGAGAAAGCCATGTCATCGATTGGTGTAACCAACTGACGAAGACTCACAAGAAGCAGAGACGCCTAGAAAGATGTGCTAAAACAAGCTAAAATCGGATAAACTGGTTATTAAAGGCTAACTAAGTGAGTTAATAAGACATATTGAGCCAATCATTTCTGATTTCTAGGCCATTTGAATTGATTTCGCCAGACTTTAGAAAGTGTTTTCTTATTAATTTCATTTCAATCAGACCTTGATCATATAAACACACGTGTTTTCCTTGACAACATGCACTCCAATTGTAGTAACAGTCTGAAAAAGGAAAAGAAAATATAGTAACATGTGTCTACAAAAGGAAATATTTTATGTGAAAAACAAAAAAAAAATAGTTGGACAATCAAAGGAAAACAAAATGTAGACACTTTCCGACTTTTAGCATTCACTCATGCAAAAAAAAGTTCATGCACATTCATATGCGATTGTGTTTAGAAATTCAATCAGACACAAGGACGCATGCTGTTGGTATGTCTGACGTATGGAAATAAAATTTAAGATTTTTATATGTTGTGGTACATAGACTCACATAAAAGTATTTAAATGGGAAATGATTCAAATAAAATTTTAAATATTTAAGGCATCTAAATAAATATAAAAAGTTGTGAAGACGTTCAGACTAACCGTAATATTGTTGTGAAATTAGAATAAAAAAGAAAAAATTTAAGACAACAAACAAATAACGATATGAATGAATTATCACAACAAAACAGCAAATAAATTACTACACTACGAAAAGAGAAACATCAAAGTACTGCAACAAGATGACGAAGAATAAAACTGAAATAATTTACTATAACAACTCAATAATCAGATCCTAGAAGTTGCATGATCTAAATTAATTGAGTGGAAGCTCTCTCAAGATATTGGCGCGTATCAATATTTTTCGTTATCTTCTCCTTTTCCCAAGAAGCTTCAAGTATTTACTCATGGACGCCTTGAAAAACGGAGTGAATGCGTCTACTTATCTTAGGTTAGGTTAGGTTAGTGTGATAGCTTTGATACCAAAAGCTTACTTGAGCACGCATAGTGGCCCGTTGTGACGCCACAGGTAAACGCAGTCTCTGTACTGACCAAGTACCTCCGAACCAACAAGGCAGAAGTTGGTCAGCGTAACCGTTGACATCTGTCTTCAACACTCTCATAAAAGATGTACCGAGTGCGTTTCTTCAAGATCCTGATAACTTTCGCAGTAATCCTAGTGGGCAGGCTGAGCCTGTCAGCGAAACTGCCAATAGCACACTGTACCGTTAAAATTACTGTTGGACAGCTACTTGATCTCTTGTTTAACTCAAGTAGTTAACTGGTATTCCAATGCCCAACACCAGACTACCTTTGGTTTGACGAATTCCACGATTTGAAAAAATATTTTTGTTGAGGCGAATCCCCTCTATCGTCCCTTCCTTAGTCATCTCCCTTCCGTCCCTTCGTATACCTCTTTGTTTTCCTTTATGTCACAGTGGTCCGGAACCCAGTAGATGTTGTGTCGACTCCATGCACTGATTTAACGAGGTAGGATCGCAGCTCTTTGATTTGATTTGCCTACAAAAGTCTCCACAGCCTTAATACTCCTGTACAAAGCTCCGATATGTCTTCAAGGGAGTCATTTGGAAGAAAGGTTATGTAGTCGCTGAACCTCAAAAAAAAATCTTCTTCAAGAGTGCATGGCAGCAAATATCAACAGAAAACGTTAAACAAAACTGTTACATTCAATACCATATAGTTTATATGAAGTGCTTGACTTTAAGGGATATCATAAAAAATATTGAGAATAACACTTTAATTTATTTCATATTTGAATTTGAAATTTACTCTGAGTTCTTCTTGGCGGTAACTTCTCTTATGCGGAGCAAAAATATGGAATCAACAGAAACTTTTCTTAATTTTCTTATGGTTTGTAAAACACCTTAAAAGTTTTATTGTTTCATTATAAAAGAAAAAAAATAAATGAAATAAATATGAAAAATCATCAATTATTTGTACATATTATTGCTTAAAATTCATGAAATTTCTCAAATACATTGTTACGTTTTTATCGTTTAAAAACGTTTAGAATGAGTTCGTAGTTCGTTACAAATAAAATAAAAATATATTTGTGTTTAGTTTGAATTAAATTGTTTATTGTCCGCACAATTCTGGGTGCCACTGTTAACAACTTGATGTAAACAATAACAATTGCATTGTTTATTATGCTTCTTTGCGTAAACAGTAACAATTGTTCGACAGATCTTTATAACGGACATCTTCAAACCACGATTATTCTCTTCATACACACTCGTCTTCACACAAGACTGACTGAATTTTTACTGACTCCATTGCCTGCTTTGCCTTGCTTTTTATATATCAGGGTAGACAGTCTGATGCTCTTAAAGGCGAAGTTATTCCATAAATGTAAACATCGTTGTTTCATTATTGTTGCTTGTGTATTTTTGTTTACATTTACATTCTTTCAGTGTTTGTTGTTGCATTTTTGTTTACTTGTTCATCATTTTTTAACCTTATATTTTTGTTTGTATTTTTGTTTAATAGTTTATCATGAAAACAAGTTCACTTTTTTGTTTTTGTAGCTTTTGTTTACAATTTAAGCGATGTAAATGCAAAACACCATTGAGGCTTTTGCCTTTAGCTTTTATTTACAATTTAAACGATGTAAAAGCAAAACACCATTGAGGTACCGTATCGTAAAAATATTGAGGTACCTAGACATTTGCTGTTCACTGTATATGTTATACGTTTTCATTATTTTTCTTTGTTTCATTTTTTAGCAATTTTTAAATCGACTTCATAATTATAACAGATTTTTCTAATGACATATTGACCTTCTTTAATGTCAAAAGCTACCGAAATGGACGTACACAGAAAATAACAAAAATCAGCAGACAGTAAAAAATATAAAAGAAAATTTTAAACGAGCAGACATTTGCGAAATTAGATGAAATAAAACAAAAAAATTATGATTATGAATTATAATTCGCTCTTATTTTCAAATACAGTTTCTAGGAATAATAGGAATAATTGTGCGTTAGTTAATTCAAATAAGTTGCAATTTCAGTGAGACATTCTTGTTTTTCTAATGAAATGCAATCTCAATCAGAAGTTTGAATCATAAAGGCTTACCTTTAACAAGCGATTGTTGAACTAGTCGTCTTTTAATGAAGATTAAAACGAAAATTGGAAACCATTACTAATTACAATAAAATGTCAGATGTAAGTAAATATGCAAATTAAAGTTTTAATAACCCTTTCGATTAAAATTAACTTGTTTTTGTAGTCTAAGTAGTTTAGAAGATTATTTTTTTTTATTCGTTTGAAAGATCTATTGATGGCATTATGTGTGCAATATAATGTGTTTCACATGTTCACCAGAAATTTTCTGGGTGGAGCTCATCTTAAATTTCCAATTCCCATGACTCTGGCACATAAGTCAGACAAAATTTAATAGGCGGTGTGAGCATTGAGGGCTCCTGTAATTCTTGGCTTATTTGCATTCATATGAAAAAGTCTGACCGAGTCAAATCGTAGTAGCACGGTAGCCAATTCACGTCACCTCCACATGCGTTGGCAATGCTCTCAAATCCAATGTAGCACGAGCTGGGTGATATGTAACGCTATCCTGTTGAAATCACCTGTCATTGGTGTCCATATCATACTGCTCAATCCAAAAGAAGTTGGTAAACTTCAACCTACAGTGATGGCCGTTAAAAGTAGTAGCGTTCACAGTGTTGTCCTCAAAGAAAAATGGAACGATGACTCCGCCAAAATCCACACCAAACAGTAACTTTTTTTGGCATGCAGAGGACGTTTTTAAGTTTCATTAGGATTGGTATCGTCAAAAATTCGTCAATTTTTTTGTCTTAATTTTTTTATACTGAAAATTGTTAAAAAAAAACATGCTGTTATTGAATACTAAACTCGTTAAAGTGATATGCTGTAAAAAGTTTAACGTTGGCATAATAATTCGATTATGTTGCTAGAAATAACATGGCTAGAATTAAAGTGAAAACTGTTTTAAAAGCATTTGTAATCAAATGTCAGAAGAAAATGTAAAAAGACAATAAAAGTTTATTTTGTATGTCTCTCTCCTTTATTTAAATTCTCAGAAAAGTTTTCGAGCAGTAAACTGAATGAAATTATTGCTAATGTAATAATGTTGTTTTTGTTTTTTTATTGTTACATATTAAAGAAAAATGTGCGTCTTTTTATTCAAACTTTAGTTTTAAGTGTTTGCGTTAAAAATTTAATACACTGATATTTTTTTCATTCATACATAATACATATGTACATGCATAATTGGTCGTTTCAAGCCTTCAGCCGGGATTATGACCTAGCTTCTCACACCACTTATGTTGTGTGTTTTAATAGCGGCGGACCCCACAGTTTAAAGTCTACTCTGAATGACAGATTTTTTGAGAAACTTTTTTATGGCGGTTTTATTTACTCTCAGGGAGAGAAAGTCGCTGTAGAAATATTTTTTATATTTTATTTTGTTGGAGATTTCTGGCCTGTGGTTTAAACCGTGGCTTCACATCGAATAAGCCAACACACTAGTCACTAGGCTACGGCATCTATATGGTGCTACAAAGATTTTCAATTGACTATAATGGTCGCACAAAGAGATAAATGGTGTTGCTCTATTTCGATTTTCATCATCCTAAGTACTTTTTGTTAACTTCTTTGAGCTTAGTGGTATCCAGGAGCGCATGCGTGGTCGGCTTGAAATTTCGTCATTCGATACACATCCAACATGGCGCCCGAGAAGATTTCTCCTTTCCAAAATAGAGATTGAGAAAGCATGCATGTACCTAACGCATATTTGGTAAACTGGTACAGGCTCAGAATTCTCCTCCACCGTGATAGTGCGATGCTGCTGGCTGAACCCCATATTTCATAACTATCCTTTAGTTTATCGCTATTTCTTATATTTGTGGAATGAGTCTATTTACACTGGGTGTGTTACTTTTCGTAGAAAGCTACATTTTTACAGCAGTCTGCGTGGTTGATGGTAACTCATAGCCAACGTTTTGAAATTTCTGTTGTAAAGGAATTATTTTTCGTCAACAACAAATTGATGTTTGCTAGGTGGCAACGCAAGTCGCCGTAGTCTAGTGGGTATTGTGTTGGTTTATTAGACGTAAAGCCAGGGTTCAAACCCCAGGCCAGACATCAAAACATAATACATAAAGTATTTCTTCGGCGACTTCATCTCAGCAGATTTCAGCAAAACTCTGAAAGTAAATAAAATTGCCATTAAAAGTTCTCAAAACTCTGTCGTTCGGAGTCGACTTTAAACTGTAGGTCTCGCCACTCATATATAAAATTAACACACAACATAAGTGGTGTGAGAAACTAGGTCGTAATCCTGACTGAAGGGTTGTAATGACCAATGCTATGTAGGTGGCAACGCAAAAGAAGATCGATCTCCATTCGTAACCGACCCATTCATATTTTAATATGTCTTCACTGATTTTATAGCTTCCAGCTCGCACTTATAGCATTTATTTTATAGGACGACTTACATTTCTTCATTCAATTGTTGCTCCAATAGCTACGAACGCGCATTCAATAGAGCGGCAATATTGAAATGTAGAACAACTTTAGAAAAAGTGTCACGAGCTAAACAATACGAACGATATTGTTTGAGATGCAAGAGCAGTTTTTAAGTAGAGTAGTTTTACGTTTGACGCTGTTAATTGGCACCAGTATCATTTACACCGTTAGACTTTTTTGTAGTTTTTCACGGACAACCCCACAATGCTTAATAAGTAGTCTTGATGTCAAATTTATATTTTATTTTCCTTTTTTATTTTATTTTTGTCCCTCGTAAGAATTTATTTATTTACAGTTATACACCACTAAGTAGAAGTTATTACTAATACGCCAACATTTTTACTAATATTCTTACATAAAACGTTCATTATATTAACATGAAATATTACTTAACAATTAGCCATGGATTTAGAATGTTGAAGTCCACAATATCTTTAATTTCTTGTAGTTTTAGGCATATCGTGTTATGCAGCGTTAAAAGCAATTTGTGGTTTAAAATTCTAATAGTCCGGCCAAGGCATAAATAATTATAAATAAAAATAATTACAGAAAACGAATACAAAACTCTTAAATAACGTCAGTTTTTTTTATAATGTTGTATGTAGAGCAGGTCATAAATTGTTGAAAAATATTTGAAATTACATTAAAGAATTATGTTTATAACATAATATTTTCTGCTCCATTTTACAAGAAATACTTTTCCAACACTTTCAAGTCTTCGTTTGATTGATATATATATGACGACCACAGCTTCTCTGCGCATTCGTAATATCCAATTTTTCACGACTAAAAACTGCTGTAGTTTATGTGTTATTTGCTATTTAAGAAAAGCACACCACGTGAAATAACTATGTCCTCAAATCGTTCGTGTGGAATATCCAATTTGGCATGAGCTGTATGGCACATATCGCAATCCTCTTGAAACCACATGTCGCTGGTTTCAAATTCATCCATTTCCAGTAATTGAAAATCATCGAAATATAGTGCTTTCCGTTAACAGTTTGGCCCTGGCCAGCATTGATTTCAAAGGAATACGGACCGATGGCGCCGCCAGAAAAAAATCCACAAAGAGTGACTTTTTCGACTGTATTGCACGATCTTGGATTTCATGTGGATTAGTATTGTTGCCATAGTCTGGTAGTCTCAGGCCCGAGGTTCAACCCCTGGCTCAGACATCTCGAACAAAATGAAAAATGAAAAGATATTTTATTCGTGGTAGTCTTCTGGCAAAAACTCTGAGAGTAAATATAATTGTCACGAAATGCTTATCAAATCTGTAGTTCGGGGTGGACTTTAAAACGGATGTTCCGCCGCTCATGTTTAAAATTGATACACACAGTGGGGCGAGAAACTTGGTCATTATCCTGGCAAAAGGGTTGTAATGACCAATTAAGTAAGTTAGTAAGTAAGTGGTATCGGCACAATACGACGATTTTGTTTCTTCACCTATTGTAGCATCTTCATGATGTCTTCATTGCCAACAGATGTTTAAAGTAATTCTTTTATTATGTTTTTATTACAAACTATTAATAACGTACATATGTACATACACACATATTGTTGCTAGCACTTCTGTTTGGTAAATTCAAGAAACGATGAATTTGCTTACGTTTGCAATTTAATAGTCAATGCTACCAACACTGTTAGTGTTGGACATGTTCATATTTTCATATTCCTAATAATTGGTTGAAATTCTTGCTATACCTTCCACTGTAGACATAATGCTTGATCAGCATTATTTATGTATAAATACTGAGTAATTTTAGGGATAAGAATTAATTAATAAACCAAAGCCAAACTGTGTGCTTCGGGCGCACTTGGTAATAAAAACAAATAAACTTGTTTTTACTTATTTACAATATCAATTCATCCAGCAATGGTTCGAAAAGCATATTGAATAAATGACAAATAATTTCACAAATGTAGCTTCACCAAGAGATGGCCGTCGTCAACTGTCAAACTTCGAAAATGATTGTTAGGAGACCCGATACCACTTACTGGCTAAGTCAACCTTTGGCCTACCTATAATTCATATATTTATAGTCTACAACCTGTAGAACTTTTTTTTGATTTACTGTTGTCATTTTTTTTCACATTTCGTAGTCGTGCCTTGTAGCATATCCTTATTATCATCATTTTGTTTTTTGTTATTCTAGTTCTCATTTAGTGTTTTAAAGTTGTTTGAATATTATTTCCTTCAGGAATGTAACTGTCCATTTATACAAAAGCGAAATTATTTGTAAACAAATGCCTGCGTAGCATATTGCGTGTTTACTGGCCTTCCATAATATTCAATGCCCAACTGTGGTCAGATACAGACCATCAACCAAATGAGACGGAAATAAGGATACGCAAGTGGGGATGGCTTGGGCACACTCTTGCAACGAATTGTATGTGAGATATTATCGAAAATTATGATCGATCTCTTGTATATAGTGTATCTTTAAACACTTCATATTTATAATTCTAACTGAAACAAATTGTGTGTGAGATATTATCGAAAATTATCATCGACCACTTGCAAATGGGGTATCCTTATACGCTTCCTATTTATAATTCTAAATGAAACAAATTGGGTGTGAGATATTATCGAAAATTATCATCGATATCTTGTATATAGTGTATCCTTAAACACTTCCGATTTGTAAATCTAAATGAAACAAATTGTGTGTGAGATATCATCGAAAATTTTCATCGATTTCTTATAAGTATTGTATTCTTAAACTCTTCCTATTTGGCAACCTAAATGTAACAAATTTTCATCGATCTCATCTCATTCTACCCCGTGGTCAACCATTCCCACAACAACAAGAGCAGGGCTCTGACATGTGAGGTGAAAGACTGTTTCTTTCTTCTCTAAAACTCACAGCTCTTGTAGAAATCATTAGTCGGAACGCCGAGTCTACACACCGAGACACACCTACTTAAAGCACAGTGGCCTGTAAGAATACCATTGTGCGATGGATGGTTACGTAATTGAAGGACAGAAGTTAGTCAGTCCTTTTCTTGCCCATACGTGTCCAGTAGTGTCTGGCAACAATACATGTACCTTCGTAATATCAACCACATTGAAGTTCCTCTTAAAACAAGTGGACAGTATCCAAGTTAACCAAGGCGATAGGAATACCTATGCCTTGTAAAATGGCGAAAATTGCGCGCTCTATACCGGCCCTAATTAGTGCATTTTGCAACGATGCGTTTCAGAACCCACATAAGAGTTACCTTTGTATGAATCGAATTCGATTTTTGCTCTCCACTATTTGTCTTTTGGATATCTAATGAATAAATAGACAAAATGATAAAATGAAATGCCTCTCAGAATCTTGGTCGTGAAAGGGTTAAACACATTTGTTTTGCTAGAGTTGGATACAAAGTGTTTTATAATTATTTTCCATTTCGTAAACAAACATTCAGCAGCCTGCATTCGCTATGCAAGTGTATTTCGTGTATTATATTCGTGAAGGAAGTCGTTACATGCTTCCTTGGAACACTTCTAGTATTGTTTGACTATGTAAAATGAAATAAGGGAACAACAATAATTACTTTTAAGAAACAGAGCATAATTATTAATAACAAGGTTTTCGAAAAGAAAAATATTTTAATAAGTTCTTGATAGTTACCTTCCTTTCATATCTAAAGAAAGTTCAAAATTTTAAAAGAAATTCAAATTTAGAGCCAAAGAAAAGGAATTAAAACACTTTTCTCGTGACACCGTATTTGAGAAGCCGTCCCTTTTTTATTGTTTATACTCAAATATTGAAATCGTAGCATTAAGAGGAGATGGTTGTTTGTAATTATATACATACGGAATAATAATGTAAAATAATTGGTTGGTGCTGAATTGAAAAAGTTTAAATTGGTTCACTTAAAATGCCACGAGTTCGAAAATAAACAGGAGAAACGATAAAAAACTTAATGGTGTAGAATGGTGTAGGATTTATGCACTAGTTTTAGAACTCTTGTTTGAATTTTGTTTATTGTCCGATAAACGCGGTAACACACACAGTTTTAATTCATTTGGAGCTGCCGTAGTCTCGTAGGTAGTGTGTTTTGGCTTATTAGACGTAAAGCCACTGTTCGAGCCCCAGGCCAGATATTAAAACAAAATACAAAAAGTATTTCATCGGGGACTTCCTCTCAGCAGAATTCTGGCAGAAACTCTGAGAGCAAATAAAATCGCCATGAAAAGTTTCTCAAAAATCTGTCGTTCGGAATCGACTTTAAACTGTAGGTCCCCCACTCATGTATAAAATTAACAACATAAGTGGTGTGAGAAACTAGGTCGTAATCCTGACTGAAGGGTTGTAATGGCCAATTACGTGTAAACACGAATTTAGAGTTGTAACCTACGAACTCATATTTTAAACGTTTTTAAAAGGTAAAAACGCAACAATATTTTTTTAAGTTTTCTTTTTATGTGTTTGGAATTACACAAGTTCACTTGTGTTACCATATAAAACATTGTTTTGATGTTCGATTCAAACTTTTTTCTTTTTTGGAATTGACTCGCAAAACTACAGGTTTATACGCATATATTGATTTGAAAACATTTCCGTTCGAAGAAATTTTATTAAAAAATGTGTTGACGGCAATCTGTGGCAGTAAACGCCAGAGGAAATGGTGACCATAAAAGAAACCAGGAAATATGGAAATGTTTATAAAAGTATTTAAATTTTATATGTTTTTATGTCGTGTATATTTTTATGTTGCAATACGAAATAATATTTCCTGTTGTAGGTAATTATTGAATACTAAAATCTACTTACACATGGTACTTATGCAAATAAAATCCAAATTTTAGGCTGTTAAATTTAATAAACAGTAAAGAGCATGCAAAGCAAATACATCTTAAAATGCAGGGACTCCTTTGGCAAAAAAAAAACTAATATTCAAAATCATAAATTTATTTTAAATATATATTTTAACCCTTTCACGACCATTCGATTGTGAGAGGAAAAGTTATCATTTTGTCTATTTTGAATGATTTATTAGAAGACCAAAAACATATTTGAAAATCAAATTTATTAAAACTCAGCTGCTTGTCCGTTTTTTTTTATAATTTTATATAATTTCTTCTAGTTTTTTGATACTAATATCTATTTTTAATAAATATCGCCTGGGTCTTCGTCTTGTCCCAAAAGACTTTGCATTATCAATCTTCGCCATCACTGTTGTCTACCATTAATCTGTACTAAATTTGATTTCCTCTGCAAAGCATAATCTAAATTAGCAAAAGGAAGAAAATGATGTTAATAGTAAAGAATCGTAACCTCTGTATGTAAGTGGAAAAGTTCCTTTATGGACCAGAAGGACACCGCATATAATATTTTTTTTTATTCTTTCAATACCAATAAGTATTATTTTTTATTAAAATAAGAAACCATACCCACCTAGCAATAAATAATTTACATATTGAGTGACGCACGAGATTTATATATCAAAACATTTTTATAAAATATAATCACAGGAGCAAAACACTGTCAACTTCAAGTAACCATATATAAAGAATGACTGTTCAAATATAACCGGCCCCATGTAGGAAATTTAAATACGCATCTTTAAAAATAAATAAAAGTAATATAACACCCACATGGTTTTTAGTTTTTCATATTATTCAGGGACATATGTGTCCCTGTGATCAGGGAATTTTGAAACATGTCAAACTATAACCCTGAATAATGAATTGCAATTGTGAGAACACTTACTTATGCGAATGACTAACTAGTGCACTATAATAACACACAGAACTTGCCTTAAATTGTTCATTTCAGACCTCATATTTATTACTCCCAAGAATACTGTCGACAATGTTTTGTGCTATTTGGGAATAATAATTTAAAAATTGTGTAAGTAACTACTTATCGCTTAATGCGCGTAACGATATTTTCAAACCATATGTTCAAATGGCAATTTCAAATAAAAATTTCGTACAACCCAAACAATTTGATACGAAAAACAAACCCATTGCTGCTGCTACTACTGCTGAAGTGTTTCAAGTTGTATTTGTTCATGGCATGTACGTGAATAGACAGGCAGAAAATAGAGTTAAAGGCAATATAGTACTTGAATAGAAACGAAGAGTTTAGAATTTCCATATTTGTTGAACGATTATGTTGTTAATAACGTGCAAATGTGTATTCCCTTAGAATACAACATGAGTGGTGTGAGTAGCTAGGCCGCAATCCTGAATGAAGGGTTGTAATGGCCAAATATGTATGCATGTATGTGAACGGGAGTTATTTAAGATGGATCTGTTTGAAAAGAGGGCAAAACGGAATAAATTTTTTCGACATGTAGGAACATGCGGCTTATCGCATCTCAGATTACCATCAATAACTTTACTTTCAATGTTGTCAGTGAATTTATTTATCTCGGTACAGCCATTACAAGCACCTTGCTTCTCTATGGAGCAAAAGCATGTAGTATTGAAAGTATTCGAAAGTAAAAGCCTACGTAAGAAAGGTCTTCGGCCCAGCGAGAGCTAACAATGATTTCCGCTGCGTTGGCTCAGCCGTAACTTTCGTGTGGAAGAGGCTGCTTCGGCGATACGGGGATTAGCGAAAGTCGGAAACTGCATTAGAGGGAATAAACTGAGAAAGCCATGTCATCGATTGGTGTAACCAACTGACGAAGACTCACAAGAAGCAGAGACGCCTAGAAAGATGTGCTAAAACAAGCTAAAATCGGATAAACTGGTTATTAAAGGCTAACTAAGTGAGTTAATAAGACATATTGAGCCAATCATTTCTGATTTCTAGGCCATTTGAATTGATTTCGCCAGACTTTAGAAAGTGTTTTCTTATTAATTTCATTTCAATCAGACCTTGATCATATAAACACACGTGTTTTCCTTGACAACATGCACTCCAATTGTAGTAACAGTCTGAAAAAGGAAAAGAAAATATAGTAACATGTGTCTACAAAAGGAAATATTTTATGTGAAAAACAAAAAAAAAATAGTTGGACAATCAAAGGAAAACAAAATGTAGACACTTTCCGACTTTTAGCATTCACTCATGCAAAAAAAAGTTCATGCACATTCATATGCGATTGTGTTTAGAAATTCAATCAGACACAAGGACGCATGCTGTTGGTATGTCTGACGTATGGAAATAAAATTTAAGATTTTTATATGTTGTGGTACATAGACTCACATAAAAGTATTTAAATGGGAAATGATTCAAATAAAATTTTAAATATTTAAGGCATCTAAATAAATATAAAAAGTTGTGAAGACGTTCAGACTAACCGTAATATTGTTGTGAAATTAGAATAAAAAAGAAAAAATTTAAGACAACAAACAAATAACGATATGAATGAATTATCACAACAAAACAGCAAATAAATTACTACACTACGAAAAGAGAAACATCAAAGTACTGCAACAAGATGACGAAGAATAAAACTGAAATAATTTACTATAACAACTCAATAATCAGATCCTAGAAGTTGCATGATCTAAATTAATTGAGTGGAAGCTCTCTCAAGATATTGGCGCGTATCAATATTTTTCGTTATCTTCTCCTTTTCCCAAGAAGCTTCAAGTATTTACTCATGGACGCCTTGAAAAACGCAGTGAATGCGTCTACTTATCTTAGGTTAGGTTAGGTTAGTGTGATAGCTTTGATACCAAAAGCTTACTTGAGCACGCATAGTGGCCCGTTGTGACGCCACAGGTAAACGCAGTCTCTGTACTGACCAAGTACCTCCGAACCAACAAGGCAGAAGTTGGTCAGCGTAAGGGCTGCACATTTCATAATGTTCCAGAAACCGTTGACATCTGTCTTCAACACTCTCATAAAAGATGTACCGAGTGCGTTTCTTCAAGATCCTGATAACTTTCGCAGTAATCCTAGTGGGCAGGCTGAGCCTGTCAGCGAAACTGCCAATAGCACACTGTACCGTTAAAATTACTGTTGGACTGCTACTTGATCTCTTGTTTAACTCAAGTAGTTAACTGGTATTCCAATGCCCAACACCAGACTACCTTTGGTTTGACGAATTCCACGATTTGAAAAAATATTTTTGTTGAGGCGAATCCCCTCTATCGTCCCTTCCTCAGTCATCTCCCTTCCGTCCCTTCGTATACCTCTTTGTTTTCCTTTATGTCACAGTGGTCCGGAACCCAGTAGATGTTGTGTCGACTCCATGCACTGATTTAACGAGGTAGGATCGCAGCTCTTTGATTTGATTTGCCTACAAAAGTCTCCACAGCCTTAATACTCCTGTACAAAGCTCCGATATGTCTTCAAGGGAGTCATTTGGAAGAAAGGTTATGTAGTCGCTGAACCTCAAAAAAAATCTTCTTCAAGAGTGCATGGCAGCAAATATCAACAGAAAACGTTAAACAAAACTGTTACATTCAATACCATATAGTTTATATGAAGTGCTTGACTTTAAGGGATATCATAAAAAATATTGAGAATAACACTTTAATTTATTTCATATTTGAATTTGAAATTTACTCTGAGTTCTTCTTGGCGGTAACTTCTCTTATGCGGAGCAAAAATATGGAATCAACAGAAACTTTTCTTAATTTTCTTATGGTTTGTAAAACACCTTAAAAGTTTTATTGTTTCATTATAAAAGAAAAAAAATAAATGAAATAAATATGAAAAATCATCAATTATTTGTACATATTATTGCTTAAAATTCATGAAATTTCTCAAATACATTGTTACGTTTTTATCGTTTAAAAACGTTTAGAATGAGTTCGTAGTTCGTTACAAATAAAATAAAAATATATTTGTGTTTAGTTTGAATTAAATTGTTTATTGTCCGCACAATTGTGGGTGCCACTGTTAACAACTTGATGTAAACAATAACAATTGCATTGTTTATTATGCTTCTTTGCGTAAACAGTAACAATTGTTCGACAGATCTTTATAACGGACATCTTCAAACCACGATTATTCTCTTCATACACACTCGTCTTCACACAAGACTGACTGAATTTTTACTGACTCCATTGCCTGCTTTGCCTTGCTTTTTATATATCAGGGTAGACAGTCTGATGCTCTTAAAGGCGAAGTTATTCCATAAATGTAAACATCGTTGTTTCATTATTGTTGCTTGTGTATTTTTGTTTACATTTACATTCTTTCAGTGTTTGTTGTTGCATTTTTGTTTACTTGTTCATCATTTTTTAACCTTATATTTTTGTTTGTATTTTTGTTTAATAGTTTATCATGAAAACAAGTTCACTTTTTTGTTTTTGTAGCTTTTGTTTACAATTTAAGCGATGTAAATGCAAAACACCATTGAGGCTTTTGCCTTTAGCTTTTATTTACAATTTAAACGATGTAAAAGCAAAACACCATTGAGGTACCGTATCGTAAAAATATTGAAGTACCTAGACATTTGCTGTTCACTGTATATGTTATACGTTTTCATTATTTTTCTTTGTTTCATTTTTTAGCAATTTTTAAATCGACTTCATAATTATAACAGATTTTTCTAATGACATATTGACCTTCTTTAATGTCAAAAGCTACCGAAATGGACGTACACAGAAAATAACAAAAATCAGCAGACAGTAAAAAATATAAAAGAAAATTTTAAACGAGCAGACATTTGCGAAATTAGATGAAATAAAACAAAAAAATTATGATTATGAATTATAATTCGCTCTTATTTTCAAATACAGTTTCTAGGAATAATAGTAATAATTGTGCGTTAGTTAATTCAAATAAGTTGCAATTTCAGTGAGACATTCTTGTTTTTCTAATGAAATGCAATCTCAATCAGAAGTTTGAATCATAAAGGCTTACCTTTAACAAGCGATTGTTGAACTAGTCGTCTTTTAATGAAGATTAAAACGAAAATTGGAAACCATTACTAATTACAATAAAATGTCAGATGTAGGTAAATATGCAAATTAAAGTTTTAATAACCCTTTCGATTAAAATTAACTTGTTTTTGTAGTCTAAGTAGTTTAGAAGATTATTTTTTTTTATTCGCTTGAAAGATCTATTGATGGCATTATGTGTGCAATATAATGTGTTTCACATGTTCACCAGAAATTTTCTGGGTGGAGCTCATCTTAAATTTCCAATTCCCATGACTCTGGCACATAAGTCAGACAAAATTTAATAGGCGGTGTGAGCATTGAGGGCTCCTGTAATTCTTGGCTTATTTGCATTCATATGAAAAAGTCTGACCGAGTCAAATCGTAGTAGCACGGTAGCCAATTCACGTCACCTCCACATGCGTTGGCAATGCTCTCAAATCCAATGTAGCACGAGCTGGGTGATATGTAACGCTATCCTGTTGAAATCACCTGTCGTTGGTGTCCATATCATACTGCTCAATCCAAAAGAAGTTGGTAAACTTCAACCTACAGTGATGGCCGTTAAAAGTAGTAGCGTTCACAGTGTTGTCCTCAAAGAAAAATGGAACGATGACTCCGCCAAAATCCACACCAAACAGTAACTTTTTTTGGCATGCAGAGGACGTTTTTAAGTTTCATTAGGATTGGTATCGTCAAAAATTCGTCAATTTTTTTGTCTTAATTTTTTTATACTGAAAATTGTTAAAAAAAAACATGCTGTTATTGAATACTAAACTCGTTAAAGTGATATGCTGTAAAAAGTTTAACGTTGGCATAATAATTCGATTATGTTGCTAGAAATAACATGGCTAGAATTAAAGTGAAAACTGTTTTAAAAGCATTTGTAATCAAATGTCAGAAGAAAATGTAAAAAGACAATAAAAGTTTATTTTGTATGTCTCTCTCCTTTATTTAAACTCTCAGAAAAGTTTTCGAGCAGTAAACTGAATGAAATTATTGCTAATGTAATAATGTTGTTTTTGTTTTTTTATTGTTACATATTAAAGAAAAATGTGCGTCTTTTTATTCAAACTTTAGTTTTAAGTGTTTGCGTTAAAAATTTAATACACTGATATTTTTTTCATTCATACATAATACATATGTACATGCATAATTGGTCGTTTCAAGCCTTCAGCCGGGATTATGACCTAGCTTCTCACACCACTTATGTTGTGTGTTTTAATAGCGGCGGACCCCACAGTTTAAAGTCTACTCTGAATGACAGATTTTTTGAGAAACTTTTTTATGGCGGTTTTATTTACTCTCAGGGAGAGAAAGTCGCTGTAGAAATATTTTTTATATTTTATTTTGTTGGAGATTTCTGGCCTGTGGTTTAAACCGTGGCTTCACATCGAATAAGCCAACACACTAGTCACTAGGCTACGGCATCTATATGGTGCTACAAAGATTTTCAATTGACTATAATGGTCGCACAAAGAGATAAATGGTGTTGCTCTATTTCGATTTTCATCATCCTAAGTACTTTTTGTTAGCTTCTTTGAGCTTAGTGGTATCCAGGAGCGCATGCGTGGTCGGCTTGAAATTTCGTCATTCGATACACATCCAACATGGCGCCCGAGAAGATTTCTCCTTTCCAAAATAGAGATTGAAAAAGCATGCATGTACCTAACGCATATTTGGTAAACTGGTACAGGCTCAGAATTCTCCTCCACCGTGATAGTGCGATGCTGCTGGCTGAACCCCATATTTCATAACTATCCTTTAGTTTATCGCTATTTCTTATATTTGTGGAATGAGTCTATTTACACTGGGTGTGTTACTTTTCGTAGAAAGCTACATTTTTACAGCAGTCTGCGTGGTTGATGGTAACTCATAGCCAACGTTTTGAAATTTCTGTTGTAAAGGAATTATTTTTCGTCAACAACAAATTGATGTTTGCTAGGTGGCAACGCAAGTCGCCGTAGTCTAGTGGGTATTGTGTTGGTTTATTAGACGTAAAGCCAGGGTTCAAACCCCAGGCCAGACATCAAAACATAATACATAAAGTATTTCTTCGGCGACTTCATCTCAGCAGATTTCAGCAAAACTCTGAAAGTAAATAAAATTGCCATTAAAAGTTCTCAAAACTCTGTCGTTCGGAGTCGACTTTAAACTGTAGGTCTCGCCACTCATATATAAAATTAACACACAACATAAGTGGTGTGAGAAACTAGGTCGTAATCCTGACTGAAGGGTTGTAATGACCAATGCTATGTAGGTGGCAACGCAAAAGAAGATCGATCTCCATTCGTAACCGACCCATTCATATTTTAATATGTCTTCACTGATTTTATAGCTTCCAGCTCGCACTTATAGCATTTATTTTATAGGACGACTTACATTTCTTCATTCAATTGTTGCTCCAATAGCTACGAACGCGCATTCAATAGAGCGGCAATATTGAAATGTAGAACAACTTTAGAAAAAGTGTCACGAGCTAAACAATACGAACGATATTGTTTGAGATGCAAGAGCAGTTTTTAAGTAGAGTAGTTTTACGTTTGACGCTGTTAATTGGCACCAGTATCATTTACACCGTTAGACTTTTTTGTAGTTTTTCACGGACAACCCCACAATGCTTAATAAGTAGTCTTGATGTCAAATTTATATTTTATTTTCCTTTTTTATTTTATTTTTGTCCCTCGTAAGAATTTATTTATTTACAGTTATACACCACTAAGTAGAAGTTATTACTAATACGCCAACATTTTTACTAATATTCTTACATAAAACGTTCATTATATTAACATGAAATATTACTTAACAATTAGCCATGGATTTAGAATGTTGAAGTCCACAATATCTTTAATTTCTTGTAGTTTTAGGCATATCGTGTTATGCAGCGTTAAAAGCAATTTGTGGTTTAAAATTCTAATAGTCCGGCCAAGGCATAAATAATTATAAATAAAAATAATTACAGAAAACGAATACAAAACTCTTAAATAACGTCAGTTTTTTTTATAATGTTGTATGTAGAGCAGGTCATAAATTGTTGAAAAATATTTGAAATTACATTAAAGAATTATGTTTATAACATAATATTTTCTGCTCCATTTTACAAGAAATACTTTTCCAACACTTTCAAGTCTTCGTTTGATTGATATATATATGACGACCACAGCTTCTCTGCGCATTCGTAATATCCAATTTTTCACGACTAAAAACTGCTGTAGTTTATGTGTTATTTGCTATTTAAGAAAAGCACACCACGTGAAATAACGATGTCCTCAAATCGTTCGTGTGGAATATCCAATTTGGCATGAGCTGTATGGCACATATCGCAATCCTCTTGAAACCACATGTCGCTGGTTTCAAATTCATCCATTTCCAGTAATTGAAAATCATCGAAATATAGTGCTTTCCGTTAACAGTTTGGCCCTGGCCAGCATTGTTTTCAAAGGAATACGGACCGATGGCGCCGCCAGAAAAAAATCCACAAAGAGTGACTTTTTCGACTGTATTGCACGATCTTGGATTTCATGTTGTTTCATATTGTTGCCATAGTCTGGTAGTCTCGGGCCCGAGGTTCAACCCCTGGCTCAGACATCTCGAACAAAATGAAAAATGAAAAGATATTTTATTCGTGGTAGTCTTCTGGCAAAAACTCTGAGAGTAAATATAATTGTCACGAAATGCTTATCAAATCTGTAGTTCGGGGTGGACTTTAAAACGGATGTTCCGCCGCTCATGTTTAAAATTGATACACACAGTGGGGCGAGAAACTTGGTCATTATCCTGGCAAAAGGGTTGTAATGACCAATTAAGTAAGTTAGTAAGTAAGTGGTATCGGCACAATACGACGATTTTGTTTCTTCACCTATTGTAGCATCTTCATGATGTCTTCATTGCCAACAGATGTTTAAAGTAATTCTTTTATTATGTTTTTATTACAAACTATTAATAACGTACATATGTACATACACACATATTGTTGCTAGCACTTCTGTTTGGTAAATTCAAGCAACGATGAATTTGCTTACGTTTGCAATTTAATAGTCAATGCTACCAACACTGTTAGTGTTGGACATGTTCATATTTTCATATTCCTAATAATTGGTTGAAATTCTTGCTATACCTTCCACTGTAGACATAATGCTTGATCAGCATTATTTATGTATAAATACTGAGTAATTTTAGGGATAAGAATTAATTAATAAACCAAAGCCAAACTGTGTGCTTCGGGCGCACTTGGTAATAAAAACAAATAAACTTGTTTTTACTTATTTACAATATCAATTCATCCAGCAATGGTTCGAAAAGCATATTGAATAAATGACAAATAATTTCACAAATGTAGCTTCACCAAGAGATGGCCGTCGTCAACTGTCAAACTTCGAAAATGATTGTTAGGAGACCCGATACCACTTACTGGCTAAGTCAACCTTTGGCCTACCTATAATTCATATATTTATAGTCTACAACCTGTAGAACTTTTTTTTGATTTACTGTTGTCATTTTTTTTCACATTTCGTAGTCGTGCCTTGTAGCATATCCTTATTATCATCATTTTGTTTTTTGTTATTCTAGTTCTCATTTAGTGTTTTAAAGTTGTTTGAATATTATTTCCTTCAGGAATGTAACTGTCCATTTATACAAAAGCGAAATTATTTGTAAACAAATGCCTGCGTAGCATATTGCGTGTTTACTGGCCTTCCATAATATTCAATGCCCAACTGTGGTCAGATACAGACCATCAACCAAATGAGACGGAAATAAGGATACCCAAGTGGGGATGGCTTGGGCACACTCTTGCAACGAATTGTATGTGAGATATTATCGAAAATTATGATCGATCTCTTGTATATAGTGTATCTTTAAACACTTCATATTTATAATTCTAACTGAAACAAATTGTGTGTGAGATATTATCGAAAATTATCATCGACCACTTGCAAATGGGGTATCCTTATACGCTTCCTATTTATAATTCTAAATGAAACAAATTGGGTGTGAGATATTATCGAAAATTATCATCGATATCTTGTATATAGTGTATCCTTAAACACTTCCGATTTGTAAATCTAAATGAAACAAATTGTGTGTGAGATATCATCGAAAATTTTCATCGATTTCTTATAAGTATTGTATTCTTAAACTCTTCCTATTTGGCAACCTAAATGTAACAAATTTTCATCGATCTCATCTCATTCTACCCCGTGGTCAACCATTCCCACAACAACAAGAGCAGGGCTCTGACATGTGAGGTGAAAGACTGTTTCTTTCTTCTCTAAAACTCACAGCTCTTGTAGAAATCATTAGTCGGAACGCCGAGTCTACACACCGAGACACACCTACTTAAAGCACAGTGGCCTGTAAGAATACCATTGTGCGATGGATGGTTACGTAATTGAAGGACAGAAGTTAGTCAGTCCTTTTCTTGCCCATACGTGTCCAGTAGTGTCTGGCAACAATACATGTACCTTCGTAATATCAACCACATTGAAGTTCCTCTTAAAACAAGTGGACAGTATCCAAGTTAACCAAGGCGATAGGAATACCTATGCCTTGTAAAATGGCGAAAATTGCGCGCTCTATACCGGCCCTAATTAGTGCATTTTGCAACGATGCGTTTCAGAACCCACATAAGAGTTACCTTTGTATGAATCGAATTCGATTTTTGCTCTCCACTATTTGTCTTTTGGATATCTAATGAATAAATAGACAAAATGATAAAATGAAATGCCTCTCAGAATCTTGGTCGTGAAAGGGTTAAACACATTTGTTTTGCTAGAGTTGGATACAAAGTGTTTTATAATTATTTTCCATTTCGTAAACAAACATTCAGCAGCCTGCATTCGCTATGCAAGTGTATTTCGTGTATTATATTCGTGAAGGAAGTCGTTACATGCTTCCTTGGAACACTTCTAGTATTGTTTGACTATGTAAAATGAAATAAGGGAACAACAATAATTACTTTTAAGAAACAGAGCATAATTATTAATAACAAGGTTTTCGAAAAGAAAAATATTTTAATAAGTTCTTGATAGTTACCTTCCTTTCATATCTAAAGAAAGTTCAAAATTTTAAAAGAAATTCAAATTTAGAGCCAAAGAAAAGGAATTAAAACACTTTTCTCGTGACACCGTATTTGAGAAGCCATCCCTTTTTTATTGTTTATACTCAAATATTGAAATCGTAGCATTAAGAGGAGATGGTTGTTTGTAATTATATACATACGGAATAATAATGTAAAATAATTGGTTGGTGCTGAATTGAAAAAGTTTAAATTGGTTCACTTAAAATGCCACGAGTTCGAAAATAAACAGGAGAAACGATAAAAAACTTAATGGTGTAGAATGGTGTAGGATTTATGCACTAGTTTTAGAACTCTTGTTTGAATTTTGTTTATTGTCCGATAAACGCGGTAACACACACAGTTTTAATTCATTTGGAGCTGCCGTAGTCTCGTAGGTAGTGTGTTTTGGCTTATTAGACGTAAAGTCACGATTCGAGCCCCAGGCCAGATATTAAAACAAAATACAAAAAGTATTTCATCGGGGACTTCCTCTCAGCAGAATTCTGGCAGAAACTCTGAGAGCAAATAAAATCGCCATGAAAAGTTTCTCAAAAATCTGTCGTTCGGAATCGACTTTAAACTGTAGGTCCCCCACTCATGTATAAAATTAACAACATAAGTGGTGTGAGAAACTAGGTCGTAATCCTGACTGAAGGGTTGTAATGGCCAATTACGTGTAAACACGAATTTAGAGTTGTAACCTACGAACTCATATTTTAAACGTTTTTAAAAGGTAAAAACGCAACAATATTTTTTTAAGTTTTCTTTTTATGTGTTTGGAATTACACAAGTTCACTTGTGTTACCATATAAAACATTGTTTTGATGTTCGATTCAAACTTTTTTCTTTTTTGGAATTGACTCGCAAAACTACAGGTTTATACGCATATATTGATTTGAAAACATTTCCGTTCGAAGAAATTTTATTAAAAAATGTGTTGACGGCAATCTGTGGCAGTAAACGCCAGAGGAAATGGTGACCATAAAAGAAACCAGGAAATATGGAAATGTTTATAAAAGTATTTAAATTTTATATGTTTTTATGTCGTGTATATTTTTATGTTGCAATACGAATTAATATTTCCTGTTGTAGGTAATTATTGAATACTAAAATCTACTTACACATGGTACTTATGCAAATAAAATCCAAATTTTAGGCTGTTAAATTTAATAAACAGTAAAGAGCATGCAAAGCAAATACATCTTAAAATGCAGGGACTCCTTTGGCAAAAAAAAAACTAATATTCAAAATCATAAATTTATTTTAAATATATATTTTAACCCTTTCACGACCATTCGATTGTGAGAGGAAAAGTTATCATTTTGTCTATTTTGAATGATTTATTAGAAGACCAAAAACATATTTGAAAATCAAATTTATTAAAACTCAGCTGCTTGTCCGTTTTTTTTTTATAATTTTATATAATTTCTTCTAGTTTTTTGATACTAATATCTATTTTTAATAAATATCGCCTGGGTCTTCGTCTTGTCCCAAAAGACTTTGCATTATCAATCTTCGCCATCACTGTTGTCTACCATTAATCTGTACTAAATTTGATTTCCTCTGCAAAGCATAATCTAAATTAGCAAAAGGAAGAAAATGATGTTAATAGTAAAGAATCGTAACCTCTGTATGTAAGTGGAAAAGTTCCTTTATGGACCAGAAGGACACCGCATATAATATTTGTTTTTATTCTTTCAATACCAATAAGTATTATTTTTTATTAAAATAAGAAACCATACCCACCTAGCAATAAATAATTTACATATTGAGTGACGCACGAGATTTATATATCAAAACATTTTTATAAAATATAATCACAGGAGCAAAACACTGTCAACTTCAAGTAACCATATATAAAGAATGACTGTTCAAATATAACCGGCCCCATGTAGGAAATTTAAATACGCATCTTTAAAAATAAATAAAAGTAATATAACACCCACATGGTTTTTAGTTTTTCATATTATTCAGGGACATATGTGTCCCTGTGATCAGGGAATTTTGAAACATGTCAAACTATAACCCTGAATAATGAATTGCAATTGTGAGAATACTTACTTATGCGAATGACTAACTAGTGCACTATAATAACACACAGAACTTGCCTTAAATTGTTCATTTCAGACCTCATATTTATTACTCCCAAGAATACTGTCGACAATGTTTTGTGCTATTTGGGAATAATAATTTAAAAATTGTGTAAATAACTACTTATCGCTTAATGCGCGTAACGATATTTTCAAACCATATGTTCAAATGGCAATTTCAAATAAAAATTTCGTACAACCCAAACAATTTGATACGAAAAACAAACCCATTGCTGCTGCTACTACTGCTGAAGTGTTTCAAGTTGTATTTGTTCATGGCATGTACGTGAATAGACAGGCAGAAAATAGAGTTAAAGGCAATATAGTACTTGAATAGAAACGAAGAGTTTAGAATTTCCATATTTGTTGAACGATTATGTTGTTAATAACGTGCAAATGTGTATTCCCTTAGAGACATATTTTTCATTGTTCACAATAATTTAAATGTCTCACCTTCACTTTGTTAAAAAGCTACCTAAAAACATTTGAATGGAAGCACATATGTATATGTACGTATGTACATACATCGCGTACGTATGCATCTTGAAAAAAAAAATATTTATTTGCTAGACAATATTCATATGAGAATACGATAACATCCCCCAAAACATTTTTTGCTATTTTTCACCTTTTGGAACATATGCATTAAGAGGAATTACAACCCCCATTCATGTTTTAATGGTTTTATTTAAAAATTCTGAACAAAAGGGAGTCTTAATAAGAAAGCAGTTTTCAAATCTAGTCTAAGTGCAAATTCTGAAATTTAAAAGCTGTGACATATGTTTGTCTGTTCCGTTTATTAAAAATGCCGCGGTTTTATTAAGAACAATGCGTTGAAATGGTGAAAACTTTATACAAAAATTTGGAAAGTTATGCCGACCGGTCAAAATTTAGTTTAGGTTCGATGGCGGACTTCTTCGAAGGAAGAGGTCCTATTTAGGCCAGTATTTAGACCCATTGCCAACTATTCCTATAGCGATCACAAACTTCGAAGTATTTTCAATCGAGAAAGTAGCTCCAATTTGTCAAGCCTTCTAAAGCTGGGAAAAAAAATATAAACAGTTAGGTCGGTTATGAACAGTTCGGCTCACTTGCGTCGACATTGCTGCTGTAAACGGGAGTGTCACTGGAAACCTGAAAAGACCATGAAAACCAACTTAATCCCAATTTTTCGAAACAAGTTATCTGCTGCTATGAAGTGCACATCCATCTTAATAGCTTAGCGAATACCCAACATTGTCGAATTTGGAGCTAAAATTGTAATCAATGATAAACAAAATAAAATCGTAACGAGTGTATGGTAGAGAGTTTTGTGAAACAGCGTTATTAGAAATTACTGTGAATGACAACCGTACAGCAATATCATAACGAAATTCTTGTAACCTTATTTAACGGCATGGGTCTGAACGATATATGTGGAACCAACTGCCATAACGCTCCTGCAGCAATCGAATTATTGTAGCAAAGATTTGCAGAACAAATTATCTCAAAATATTTTGGTGGCAGCTAACCACCAGGATCAGGCGATTTAATGCGTTGCGTTTTTTTATTCTTCGTAGTTTTGTGAAATCTCGGATTTATGCGAAGAAGCCTATAAACAATTCTCAAAAACTCCAATCCTACTCAAACGCGTAGTATGTAAGTAAATCTGCGAAAAAGTCGTGGATATTTTAGAGAAAAAGCCTGTAAGAAATATGAAAGAACGTTGTCAGCAAAGCTAACATTTGTTACAGCAGTTGTGTTAAGAAGCCATGAGTTTGAATTCGGATTGTGATCAACTAGTTGTACCTGTAGACAAAAGTCATTAATTATACAAGCGATGAATGCTAACATGGATTCAAATCACCACTTTGATTCAGCCAAGGCATGTATGTGATTATTTATCGCGAGAAACGTAGCAACTATCTTGTAATACATACATACATACATGCATAATTGGTTATTACAACCCTTCATTCAGGATTACGACTTAGCTTCCTACACCCAACATGTGTGTATTACTTTTATACATAAGTGGCGGGACCTACAGTTTAAAGTCGATTCGGAACGCCTTATTTTTGAGAAACTTTTTCATGGCAATTTCATTGACTCCCATAGTTTTTACCAGAAATCTGCTGCGAGTAACTCGCCATTGAAATGTTTTTTGTATATTTAGTTTTGTTGGAGATGTCTGACCTGGGGTTTGAACCGAGGCTTCATGTCTAATAAGCCCACTACCGATACGATTGTATTTTGATATACACTTAGCCCGACCGGTAGATGGAACTCTTTAATTCAGCCTGGTAAACGTGCGATTCAAATCGCCACTCTGATTCAGGCAAGGAATTCATGGATAAACGTTCCAAGATGCTAATGTGCCCATTCAATATAGCCGATATATTGCTGACACCATTCAAATTTCTGCAAAAGTTTTACTTCACCGATAAACACATGATATGACCAGTAGTATCGCAACAATACAACAATACTTTTCCAAAGCTTTAAAATTAACTTGTTTCTTAAAAGAAATCTGTTGTTTGAAATCGAAATTAAATTCAAGGTACCGCCACTCATTGATAAACTTAATACTTGACTATTTCAATGGTTAATTGGTTAAAGCAGCTGAAGTAAGTCCCTTATTTCAGGATTCTCCTATTCAGGATGAAGTCGCCGTGGTCACGTAAGTAGTGTGTTATTAGACGTAAGGCCACGATTTTAACTCTAGATCAGACATATCGAACAAAACGGAATATGAAAAAAGTATTTCCTAGGCGGCTTCCTTTCAGCATAAAATTTCCATGAAAAGTTTCTTAAAAATCTGTCGTTCAGAGTCAACATTAAACTATTGGTCCCGTAACTCATTTATAAACTTAATAAACAATATAAATGGTAAGAGAAACTAGGCCGTAATCCTGACTGAAGAATAGTACTGACCAATAATATTGCATATGTTTGTTTTCACCATTAAATCTTTACATAATTCTTTAATTTTCAGTCACTTTTATATTTTCGTTGTTCCCCTTAGTGCTTCTTTAATTATTTCATCATCTATGTTTTATGAAAAGGACAAAGCCACAGCAGTGTGAATGTGAATCACGTGCACACAAACACGCTCTTCCTTGGAAATGTGGTTATAAAAGTTCATATTTAGAATTTTTCCCCCTATGCTTTTACATTCACCATAACCATAAAAGAGTCTTAATTTTTGAAGAGAAAATTAAAAAACAAAATTTAGTTTCCCAAAAAAGGGATGCTTTTTACTGTTTCTTCTAATGCTTATTAATTTTCTTTTTTACAAAATTTAATGTTTTAATTTATTAGAAAACAAGATTAAGCAAATTAATTACATTTCCTCTGAATGCGTTTATTTAACCCTTTAATGGTAACCGGGTTACTTATGTCCCGAATTTTAAAAATCTGTATAACTAAAAAGTCGTCGAAGTCGCCGTAGTCTAGTAGGTAGTGTGTTGGCTTATTAGACGTGAGGCCACGCATGTATTTCGAACGTATTTCCTGTTTTGACATGTATTCCTTTCACGTGTTCCTTTTAAGTAAAAAATTTGACAGCTGGATGCAAGAAATATTTGATAAATTAATTAGATAATCTCATAAAAATTATTGAAAATTCTTCATCGGTTATCATATTTTGCCATAATTTAGAGAGTACTGATCTACAGAAATAAACATGGGGGTACCTTGTATATCAGGCGTTATGCAAAGGGCTTAGTTTGAAGATATATTTTGAAATTTTCATTTTGGCAACAAAAAAAGGGGTAGAAAATAGCAAATAACAATATATCGATAACCATATGACAAGGAGACACAATGTAAGTAATGTTATTTTTTTACCTTTTTTAAAAGGTTTAGAATATGAGTCCGTAGATTGCAAACAAAAGGAAAATAAATTGGTGTTTAGTTTCAATTAAATTCTTTATTGCTCACAATACTTTTGTGTGCCACCGTATATAACAACAACGATACAACAACAATTTGTTTATTCGCATTCTTCTTTGCTTACATCGCAGATCATTTCAACGGCGATCTTCAAACTTCGACTGTTTTCTTCACATGCGTCTTCACACAAGACTGACTGAATTCTGCTTTGTTTTGCTTTTTTATATGCTCGCGTAATCAGTCCGATGAAGGCTCTCGAAGTAGAACGTTTGGGGTTTCGCTTTCTCGAGAACTCTATCGCTGCTTCATTGCTGTTTGTGTATTTTTCTTACGGTGTTTGTTGTTGCTTTCTTTCGTACTTGTCTGCCTCGTTTTCTTTTATACTGATGTTATTGTTATATGCAAGCAAGTTCGTTGTATTTGTTTGTTTAGCATTTGTTTATCGTTTTAATGTTAAACGATGGTACACGGTTTCCGTAAAAAAACTAAAAACTCCTGACCCGACTTTATTGTAGCAAATATTTAAGTTTTTTAAAAAAATAGATGTTAGTACCTAAAGTACTAATTTTTAATTATTTTTCACAAATGAAAAAATATTTATATAAATTGTATCTCTTAACGACAATAGAGATACGTATGTCCCAAGGAAAAAGAACAAGCCACTATTGGTTTCGGTAATTTGTTTTTAAAATATTACGTTTGGACATCTAATGAATCATCTAAAATACACAAAGTTATAAGTTTTCCTCTCATAATGTTATTGTCGTGAAAGGGTTAGTTATGAAGGGAATGAGAAGAGAATTTTTCCCTTCTGTCTGACTGACATTCTGTGTAGAATTTTTGTTTTTCGTTTATTTGGTTTTCAAATAAAATTTTATTCAATTACAACCATTTTTATTAAAGATTCTTTACTTGAAATCAAGGACTTGGTTTTTTTATCACTATGCTTAGTGTCATTGTGTTGTTTGATAATAGCATTTGCCGCCTCTAATTCGCTAATTTTTCCGCAGTGGCGCTTAAGTTACTGCTTTAAATATTTACATAGGACTGGTCATTCATTGAAACAACTACTCTGTGAACTAATCTAACTCTCTTAGCCGGCATGCAACCCCATAACATCATGAATCCACTGTCAAACTTTCAGGTTAATATGACATCTTTTGCTTCTCCCAAGTTGTCGCTATTCCTTGCTGTCCGACCCTAGACAATCACTTTTGGTTTCACCTGACCAAACTATAACCATCTCCCAGTCCTCAGCAGTCCACAAAGCATACATCTGTCTGTGCAAAAGTCCTAACGAATTTGTTGATGGCTGTTTGATGGTTGGTTTTGGGTTTTTACGTTGGCACTGTTACTGTTTCCAAGAGAAATAAGAATATTTTTGGATTGCGTTATCCACTTTCTCGAATAATGTTTTTTGTTTTCTGTTCTCTACAATTCTCACTTTGAAGCCAAACAAACCATTCATTTTAGAAAGGTCTTGAAAATTAATTTTTTGATTTTAATTTTTTAAATTAAATTAAACAAAGCGTTAGTAAAAGCCTTTATTCATTTGAAGGTCCTATTAAAGTCCTTATATTAGGAATATAACATCCTTTACATGTCCGCCACGGCTTATCTGTGTGAAGCGCATCCGATATGAAATTTGCCAAAACTCCGGCTCATAAAGCAGGCTGAATTGGCTTTGAGTACTACCACTGTGGTATTTGGCTACGCATTTGACTACTCGCGACTTAAAAAAAACT
Source organism: Sarcophaga subvicina (assembly GCA_936449025.2). Lineage (NCBI taxonomy): Eukaryota > Metazoa > Arthropoda > Insecta > Diptera > Sarcophagidae > Sarcophaga > Sarcophaga subvicina. The sequence goes on from OW388080.2 coordinate 90,064,818, forward strand.
CCACAAAAATGTCTTACGGCATCAAAATGCACGATGGCGAGTTCACATGACCTACACGTGATATGACGATGCTCTCAAATCGCTCGTGCAGAATGTCTAATGTGGCATGAGCTGAGAGACACGTTGCGCCGTCTTGTTGACAGCACATGTTAATCGCATCCATATTAACTAATTCTGGCGAAAAAGTTGATAATCGTCGATATATACTGCTCGTCTTTGATATTGATGGCCTGGCCAACATCGTTCTCAAAGAAATATGGAACAATGACTCCGCCGTTCAAAAAACCACATCAAACAAAAACTTTTCGAGAATGGTTTGAATAGGAAGTGAATTGGTATCATTCTACATACGATGACAATTTTGTTTGTTTAAGCACCCATGCAACCATAAATGTTCCTAAAGATGATTTTTCGATAAAAATTTGAATCATCATTATTATATAATGACCGGGATAAAGCCCTGATTCCAATTCAAATTATGAGAAGATCTTGAGACACTAGTTGAATAAAAAATCTAAGAAATGTTCAAGACCTGGGGAAAAAGTTTCGAATGGCATGGAATGGCATACAACATGCAAGATGTTAGAGTCTCTTGAAAGTCTCCCTGGAAATTTATAATTAGTTATTAAAGAGAATGACTGCGTCTACAAAATTTAAAAAGATATAAACCGAAATGATGATTCTGTCCATCTTTAATGGGGGTGTGATAATTACGTGTCTAAGGAATTTATTGCTTCTTGGATTTAAAGTCTCATTTATTGTTAAAGTATTTTATTGAAAATCCCTTTACCTTATACATCGCCCACCATAGAATACTCAGGTAATCTTATAGAAAATTATTTCATCTTTGTTTGTTACTGCAAAAGAGGTCGAATAGAAGAGTGTGTTAATTTAAAGACCACTACTGTATGCATCCTTAATAATTTTCGTTGCAGCCTATATTGCCGATACTTCCGCCTGTGATTCGTTAGCCTAATACGGGTAAACGAGTATTCCCGTTTAATTTCGAGCCATCAGGAAAGATTTTTAGACCGATTTTGACTAGTGTCGCCTTTTCCTACCTCTTTATTCGGAACGAATGTCATGAATATCATTGAGAAGCCATATCGTAGTATTAAGTAATCACTACTTCCAATAGCGTGAAATTCTTTCACAGTCCTTGCATTACCAGTGTTTAATTCATGTCATGTCGCCTTTTACTCCCTTTTAAAAATCTCCTACTGTTTATTACTTATCCTCTTTTATCAATTTCTATACTTCCATTTATTAATTTCTTCCCCTTATTTTCTTGTTGATGCCGACATGGGTACGGTTAATCATTTGCTCTTTGAATATTTTTTTAATTATCGATTGTGTAGTGTAGTAATAATTATTTGCAAAAAAGAAAAATCGAAAAAAGAAAAAGTTGTTAACTTGTTTTTAAAATAAATTTACGTTTGAGTATTTGTATTTGACTAAAGTGGCTATTATTATTTGTATAACTCTTCTACAAACTGAATTAAATGTGAGTTTTTTGTTTTCCTTTGTTTACACAATGGGTGTGTCAATAATCAGGCAATAATCAGACTTGCTGCGTTATTAGCTAATCAATCAAAAATTTCAATTGTTTGTTTTCATGCTAACAAGGTACTACACGTATAGGTATTATTTCTCTATTAGCTATTCATTTATAAGCTAGTGTTTGTCACAAGTTTATTAATTATGCGTTATGTTTTGACCACAAGCAGAGCTATTATAAGAAATCCTGCTGTGCTCATAAATTTAATTAAAAATGCCATGTCGTCAGTGATATGGTGGTTTCTAAATCAAATATTAAATTAAAAAAAAATTATTTTTTTTATTTGATTTCATCTTTTGCAACATCAGATATGAATTTCGTAGGAGGACTCTGGATGGCGAAATAAAATGTATACCATCATTTTTTTTATGTAAGTATTTTACAATGAAATATATTAAAGAAGTCGCCGCAGTCTAGTAGGTAGTGTGTTGGCTTATTAGACGGTTTCAAACCCTAGGTCAGACATAAAATTAAAATATGAAAAATATTTCTTCGGCGACTTCCTCTCAGCAGATTCCTGGCAAAAACAGTAAGAGTAAATAAAATTGTCATGAAAAGTTTCTCAAAAATCTGTCGTTCGGAGTCGACTTTAAAAACTGTAGATCCGGCTAATCATGTATAAAATTAACACACACAGCATAAATGTCGTGAGAAGCTAAGTCATAATCCTGACTGAAAGATTGTAATGACCAATTATGTATGTACGTCTGTATGTATGATTTGCTTTTGAGTAACACCGCATGTAAAATATTGGCATACTAACACTAACTAACACTGCGGGACATTCAATAACAATTTCAAAAATTCGTTTCAGAAATTTTAACGCATTTGCATGATAATACTGTCTATTCAAATAAAATTCTAAAAATGGCCAGTTGACATCACGCTAAAAATATCTACTGTATGCTTATATTTATAAAAACATTTCTTTAACTCAAACGAGAAATTAAACTTATGATGGTAGGTGTGTTAAGAAGTTCGTGAGTTTTAAGTGACTCTGTCACTTACGTGGTCTAATGACCGGTGAACAAAATAACGACAACGACTTTAATGACTACATTTCACATAAACCGGACATTAAAAGAAATTAGCAACAGAATATTATACGTCTTCGTTTCCAGGTATTTTAAGCAAAGCATTACAATGGAATTTAATAGGAAAAGGGAAACCACAAAAACTAAGGAATTCTATGCAAGCAGCGTATCATGTGATTGTACGATAAAATAAGAATGATTTTATTCAAAGATACGCAAGCATTTTACTTTGTTTGCTCTTGTACATGCTCTTTTAAGCAATTATAGTTAATTTTTATAAATTTGCTGTGTGCTTTGTGTTTATGGTTATTACCTTCAATATTTTGTTACCATTTTTTCAGGCCAATGAATTCCTTTTTTGAAGTCGCCGTGGTGTAGTAGGTAGTGTGTTGGCTTACTATTCGTAAAGCCCGGGTTCGTATCCCAGGTCAGACATCAAAAATGAAATATGAAAAAAAAAAAAAAATATTTCTTCGGCGACTTCCTCTCAGCAGATTTCTGGCAAAAACTCTGAGAGTAAATAAAATTGCCATGAAAAGTTTCTCAAAAATCTGTCGTTCGGAGTCGACGTTAAACTGTAGGTCCCGCCACTCACGTATAAAATTAACGCACACAACATGAGTGGTGTGAGAAGCTAGGCCGTAATCCTGACTGAAGGGTTGTAATGGCCAATTATGTATGATGTATGAATTCCTTTTTTCTTTTGGTTTTCTATTTTTAGTCATATTGATTGCCTAGTGGCTGTCTAAGTATTATTTCGTTTGTCTAATCGAAATAATAAAAGTGTGCATAGCTTTAACCTATTTAAGGCCGCTGTGCCAATTTGGATACACTTACATATTTAGTTGTTTGAACATGTAAAAGTGAATGATGCCTTTACAAAGAAAATAATTGCCAGCAGCGAGATACACTTTCACCTCAGCGGCTTCGTTAGCATGCAAAATTGCCGCATTTGGGCAAATGAGAATCTACGAACGACTATATCGGGTGGGCCATCTATCGGTTTAAATTTGAACCATCGGTTATTTCGAATCTGGTAAAACTTACATACATACATATTACATAATTGGTCACTACAACCCTTTAGTTAGAATTATGGACCTGGTTTCTCACACCACTTATGTTGTGTGCTTTAATTGCATACATTAGTGGCGGGACCTACAGTTTAAAGTCAACTCCGAAAGACAGATTTTTGAGAAACTTTTAGTGGCAATTTTATTTACTCTCAGGGTTTTTGTCAGAGATCTGCTGAGAGGCAGTCGCCGAAGAAATATTTTTCATATTCCGTTCAGTTGGAGATGCCTGACCTGGAACGAGGCCTCACGTCTAATCAGCCAACACACTACCTACTAGACCACGGCGACTTCTGGCAATACTTATATCATTCTATTCTATCACAACATTCAGTATATCATCTCCACTGAACGTAATTAATCGATTTACGCATGGCGTTGGGATTTACTGGGCCAACGATAAAAATCGTGATGATTTTCCAAAATAGAAAGAAATCATCTTTTCATCGGGATAGTGCAACTTGCCATACATCTCATGCCACAATTCATTTATTGCGTCAAACGTTTGGTAATGTCAATTGGCCGCCAAGAAACTGAGATTTGACACCGTTGGACTATTTATTCTGGAGCTCCATTAAAGAAAAGTATTAGGCCGACAAACCAGAGACAGTTTGAAGGCCAACATTCGTTATGCTATACGAGATACTTGCTCATACACTAGATAAGGTGCACGAAAATTGGTCCGATCGAATGAGGTACTGTGAGGCCAGCCGCAGCAGCCATATAAATGAAATAATATTCCACTTCTAAGCGAAACAATTATACTTCACAACAAAAAATAAATTTGACAAAAGTTCAAACCGTGTTTGTTTTGTTAAATTTTTAAATTTAAACTTTTAAATGGCCCACTCGATATCCACGAAGAGTGATATTTTGGTGCGGTTTGAAAATATGTTCATCCAAGCAGTTATGTAGTTGAATGGTGTTCGCTGTCGCGAGATGAAAGCAGACTTCTTATAGCCAGAAATTGAAGATATGGACACTATGTTGTTTCAACAGGATAGAGCCACTTACCACATAGCCAACGACGCAGTGTGGTCATGGTTCAAAAACCAGGTCAGACGTCTTCAACAAAATGAAATATGAAAAAATATTTCGTCATCGACAGCCTCTCAGCAGATTTCTGGCAAAAATTCTAAGAGCAAATAAAATTGCCATGAAAAGTTTCTTAAAAATCTGTCGTTTGGATTCGATTTCAAACTGCAGATCCCGCCCCTTATATATCAAATAAACACACACAACATAAGTGTTACGAGAAGCTGAGTCGTAATTCTGACCGAAGTGTTGTAACGACCAATTAAGTATGTTTGTGAAACAAGGGAAAGAAATAGTAAAATGAGGTTATATATGCACCTTCAAGAAACGAACAGGAACGTATAATTTTCTAAAGTAAACCTATAAAAATTGTATTCATTTTTAAACCATCAGGGATATGGTAACTATGAAAAATGCTAAAAACATTCAATAAACTTCTCTCTTATTTCTAATTCACTGACGTATTTTGATTGCCATACAGAAACTTAATAATACTGAAACTATGGCTATAACGTTTACAGCACCTTGAGCTTTTGCCAAATAGCTTCCAATAAGAGTAGAGTTTTATTATTTCCTTCTAGTTGTAATTGCTTTAATTTTTTATTTGCTTGTAAATGTGCTAACTATACTATTATGTTACGTTGTTATGTACTGTAATTCGTATGATTCATAAGCATATTGCCAATCAGTAAATGCTGCGTTTTCAATATTACGTTTGCAATATTATCAGTGTGGTCATGGTTCAAAAGTAAATGCTGCGTTTTCAATATTACGTTTGCAATATTACTTCCACTTGATTTTATTAGTTCTGGTCATGAGACAGAGACATGAAGTGCTTTTAAAATTTTCACAACTTAATATTTTTAATTTCACGTTTGGACTTAACCAGTTCTCTTTGGTATTACACATTACGGGTGGTTGTCATTGTGTGATTACATAGCGATTTTAAATCTCATATTGATTTTTGATTGTAAACAAAAGACTCAGCATTAGCTTTTAACGATTAATTCAGGCTTAATTGTACCGTTTGTTGGTGAATTGATGGCCGGTCACCTAATAATCTTGCAATTATCTCTTCGGGTACATTTTGAATTTGTGTTGAAGTGTCAAATTAAATTTAAATATTTGAATCTATGGATTTTATAAGCTATTTAAAACTCAAAATTAATTATTCGTTTATATTTCTGTCTTTAAATTTAACAAAACACTGTATATATAAGAATTCATAGAAATTTTTTAATCACTCATAAGACCCTATGTTATGATATCATTATGTGCGGAATATAACATCGTTCAAATGTCCTCCACAGCTTCTCTATCTGAAATACACGAAATATTTTAGTTTCCATAAATATGTCCATATCAGTTCAATCTGCGGCTGCCATGCCCATTTAATTCATGCCAAAAAAAAGTTAGTAATCTGAAGAGGTATTTCAATTGTAAATTTGTAATCATTTTAATTATCGTTAGTTTAAAAAAAAAAGTTCGAAATGATATGTTTTGTTACCATAATAAAAAATAACATAATCAGTAGCACTTAACGCATGTGAACGCATGTAGACGCTTGTTGACGTACGTCGCAGCATGTTGACGCATCTACCGATTCGCGTTTTCCAACGTGTATTAAGCGAAGCTTATAGAATAATGGTATACTTCTTTTGAGTAATAAAGTAATAAATTCTAATATTGAATATAAATTCAAAAGAAAGTGAAGTTAAAAGTGATCTAGAGATTTGAGTTGGATCTTTTCAATAAAATACGTAGTTCTGTGTTTTTACAACATATAAATTCCAGTAAAAGAGGAACCCAAGTAATGGTTTTAACGGTATTATAACGTTAGATCTTTATTTCCATATTTTATTCTTAAAGTTTCTCAAAAAACAACGGTATCTGGATTTTCTTAGTTTATTTTTTTAAGGTTTTAAATTAATTGATTTTATTGTTAAATATTTCCCTTATCTTTGAAAACCTTCTATTATAGAAACATGGACTGTTTCCAGTACACTATACTTATTAGTGACTAAAACAGAATATAAAAGGTTCAGCTACCTGCTGTATACAATAACAATAATTCAATATTTTTATTGTGAAGTTCAAGTAAAAATTTACCTGCAGTCCAAGTTGAAAAATAACCAAGCAAAAGCATTTTTTTAAAATATAAATATAAATAACATACAAAAGATTATAACCTTTAAGTATACGAATATTTTATAATATTTTTCCTGATTTGTTTTACTTTTAATATTAGTCTTCTTTCAATTCACCTCCAGCATTACCTTTGATTCGCATCTATAAGAATGAATAAATAAATTCAACTTCAGTACACGTTTGACTATTAATTTATTGATTCAAATTACCTTATTTATTTACCTTATTGAAGCATATTGTTTGTGTATATTGCAGCTGACGTAAACTATTGAAGCTGACGTATATTTTAGATTATTTTGATAAATTGCTCTCTAAAGGTGTTATAATCTAAAATAAAATGGAAATTGTCTGTGCTGTTTTATTTGTACAATATTTCATTAATTATTTATAGTTTTCCTTTTAATTTATATTTTATTTCTTTAGAAACACTGCACTATAATTTTCATAGCTTGACGGATAGTAAGTTTTATATACTACATGTAAAAAGGAATCTGTGTAGAATCGATTCCTTCCTTCCTCCTTCCGCCATTGTAAACGCAGATTTACATAAAAGTGTACACATTCTATTGATATTTATAGTTGGAATTACATACCTATATTATTGGTCATTACAACCTAGCTTCGCACACCACTCATGTTGTGTGTTTTAATTTTATACATCAGCGGCGGTATATACAGTTTAAAGCCGATAGATTATTGAAAAAATTGTTCAGGTAACCTGGGGTTTGAACCATAACCTCAGGTCTATTAATCCAATACACTACCTACTATACTACGACGCAATAGTGATGTAAGACTCGGTGCTTAGTTTGTTTCACTGAATCATGGGAAATCACTTTTTAAGTCCAAGTTATGTTTATCTATTCAAACCTTAGCTTTTCATTTATTTACTAAAGGGTTTGCTATTTCCGAACATTTCATTAAGCAACTAAAGAACCGTAAGAATAGCTTAAACTTACTGAAAATCGCTATTTTTGGAGGATTACGGGATGAGTATGGTTGTCATAGTCGACTTACTGCTCAAGGTAAAATTAAAAAAAAATTATTTAAAAGAATGTAAGCATTTCAGCTGTGATCAAGCCTTATGCATTATCGCACAAGAGGTACTGCCGAAAATATCTCTTCTGTTATAGGAAGTGTGACGGATCATTCCAGTTTGTCGGGTAGTCAGGTTATTTTTACTTAAGACTTATTACGACATATATTGTCTAACTCAAATAACAATTAAATCCGGCAGATAATTCACAATGCTGTACAAGTGCTGATTGGGACAGCAACAGATTTTAGATTAGATTTTTTTGATTTTGTGAACAAAATTCTTTCAGAGATGAAGAAGCTTTCCTTAAATGTAACCCTGGTTCGAACAACATACAGATGAGATCATGGCAATATCATTGAGACACTTTTTTGTTAAATGCTTCCGTCAATTTAGAGTGCAATGGCCTTATTTTAAGGCTTCTTTCACGAACATTCGGAACTTAAAAGAATGTGTTTCAATAAGACTATTTTCCTCGATATACAAAAAGGACCGATTAGAAGATTCTTGAAAGATTAATTTAACATTTTTTTTGCTTACTTAATTAGGTCTTTAGAACCCTTTAGTCTAGATTACAAACTAGCTTCTCAAATTTCAGATTTTGGAGATCTCAATTGGCTGACAATATCAAGATTTGATGCTGTTAGACTTTCTCTATACGGTTATGTCGAAAACCGCGTATACGCTGATAAAAAATTTATAAACCATCGTTAGTCCAGTTATTGTCAAGATATCTTCCGAAATGGATGAAAAATTTGTCAAAAACAACTTCAACTACTGCGATCAACACAAACGTGGCCTAATCAACTTTGGCAAGGCACAGGTATTGTAATGAATTAAAAGTTTCATCGGAATCAAAACGCAATGTGGGCTTTCTTTAACTTTAATTTTGAAATCGAATTATGGTGAGTACTTTAGAAAGTCTTTACTTTAGAAGTCGTCGTAGTTTACTGGGTAGTGTGTTGGCTTATTAGACGTAAGGCACGAGTTAAAACAACAGCACTATATGAAATTTAACCCCTTTTATTGGCCAAAATTAATTATAGCCAAACGGCGGGACCGATTTCAATAATTTTTTGGTATTTGATTTTAGGAAGTCTCTTAAGGGGGAAGTTAATGGTCTCAACTTTTTTCATACACTCAGAAAAAAATTAGTAAATAAAAAATAAAATAAAATAATAATCAGTTGTAAAAGGTTCCCGGACCCAATCCGAATCTAAATTAGTATATCTTATATGGTTTCATTAACCGTTTTTAATTTTTTTTTTAGTATACACTAAGTTTTAAAAAGGCTAGAGCTTCATCAGCGGATAGCTTGTTTGGTGGTGGTCTTGAAATAAGTTAAAAAAAATCCTATAGTGCACAGGTCAGACATCAAAAAAAAAATATTTCTTCGGGGACTTCCTCTCAGCAGATTTCTGGCAAAAACTCTCAGAGTAAATAAACCTGCCTTGTAAAGTTTCTCAAAAAAAAATCTGTCGTGCGTATGTATGTATGTATGTACTTTAGAAATTTAAATGTAAATTTAAAAAAATGAATTAATAACTGATTAATAAATAAATATTAATCAAATTTCTTTAGGAATATGGGCTGCATACAAAGAATCTTCAAACTCTTTCTGTCAACTGCAATATAAAAGGATTTTTTGCAATATTAAAGGATTTTCCACATTCCCTTAAGATGTTCTTTGATCTGTCTTTTACCCTTGCACCCCATGAATTCCATTCCAATGCTGCTTGGAATATTTGAAAGCTTGTAATAAAAGCATATGACATTAAGCACTCCCTTAATATAATTTAAATTTTTGTTTATAATTTCTACGATATCCAGTAAATTCCTGCAAACTGTGCAATAATATTCATTAAGTTTTTGTCGATTTACAAAATTTTAAACAACAATGTTTGTTATTTGTTAAAATCTTGTTAATAAAATCATTTACACAACAATAATTTTACATACATTTTTTAAATTAAATTTTTCAAATAGTTTATGTCCGCGTAAATGGTTATATGTATCATATATTATTTAAACATTTTTTTCTCTAGTGGTGAGGAAATAATTTTAAATGCCATTCAATAAAAATATGTACATAAATATTAGCAAAAATTTTTATGTCAACACAAAATGCTATAAATTTTTGCATGTATTTGTTCTAGTACGTATTTTTTGTTTAAAAATAATCAGTATTTAAACCAAATTACTATCTTTTGTCTGCATTTAAAAATTGCATGGCTTTTTTGCTTGATATTGAATAAGATTTTAAAATTTTTATGTTAATTCACCAATTAGTTACAGTTTAACTTTATTTTATTATCATTATTTATATTTTTACGAAAATGGAAACGGTGTACATCGTAATAAGCAAACGCTTCACAGACAACTACTACAACTAATTACAAATACAATTAAATCAACAACATCAGTATGAAAGAAAGGGGATAGACTAGTAAGCGACAACGCAACAACAAGCAATGTGAATAAAATACACAAAAAACAATAAAGTCACGATAGAGTTCTCGAGAACGCGAAACCCCGAACGTTCGACTTCAAGAACCTTCATCAGACTGCTTAAGTGGGCATATAAAAAGCAAGACAAAACAGGCAACGAGTAGTAAGAATTCAGTCAGGCTTGTATGAAGACGCGTTGCTTGTGAAGAGAACAGTCGTGGTCTGAAGACCGCCATTGAAAGGATCTGCGTTGCAAGTAAATAATAATAGCGAACAAGCAATTATTGTTGTATTCGTCAAGTTGTATACGGTGGCACACAAAACTAGTGCGAACAATAAAGAGTTTAATTGAAACTAAACACATATTTGTTTTTATTTTGTTTGCAATCAACGAACTCATATTTTAAACGTTTTTAAAAAGGTAAAAACGTAACATTATGTTTGTTTAAACTATTCGTAGAAATATTTTACTTTACACCTGCGGAATTACTGTTTCTACATTTAGAAGTTCCGTACACACCCTATGCATAAAAAGTCTGCGTACATCAACTCAAAACAATTCTTAAAATATAAATGTTTTTTGTACATCTATTACGTACATACATAGATAATTCCTTTAATCAGGAACCTCGCTTCTCTTACCACTTATGTTGCTTGTGTTAATTTTATACATGACCTAGAGTTTAATATCGACTACGAACGACAAGATTAGAGAAACTTTTCATTGCAGTTTTATTTACAGAGTGTTTGCCAGAAGACTGCTAAGAGGTGGTCGCCGTAAGAAATATATTTTCATATTTCGGGCTCTTGTCTAATAAGCAAACACACTATCTACTGGACTATGCTTTCAAAAGCGCCTGTCAATATTTTTCCGAGATTTGTTTGGTCGATAAGAAATCAATTTCCTTAACTTTTGAATTCGCTACCAATCTTTTGCTGAAATTGGCATGAATTTTCATGGAGTATTGCTTTCCATACATCCATACCATACAGTGCATTCCAAATATCAAATTTCCATTCCTCTGGTGCCTAAATCAGGCTGAATTTGACAGATGTCATATGCTACGTTGGCTTTGAGGACGCTGTGGTTTGCGAAAGAAACCCCACAAGAAAAGGTCTAAACGGTCAACTCACACGATCCTGCCATTTAGTTTACATCATCCTTCACGTGAAATAATCATGTTCTGAAAGTGCTCGTGCAAAATATCCAGTGTGGCATGAGTGCTGTAGCACTTACCGCTTCTTCTCCACGAACTTGCAGTTGTCAGTGATAGCCCAGACAACGACGGTCTTAAAAGATTTACAAATAGGAAGTGTTTAAGTATACACCAGATACAAGAGATCGATGAAAATTTTCGATGATATCTCACACACAATTTGTTTCATTTAGATTTACAAATATGAAGTGTTTAAGGATACAGCAGACAGAAATAGAATAGATAGAATAGGTAAAGTAACAAAATAGTGTTCATATTTCTAGAGTGTTCACATTTCTAGATGTTCACGTTCTTGCGAGTTCACTGTTTACGCACTTAACTACATTTCTGTATATTGTATGCACATTTTGTAATCGTCCAAAAAGAAATTGTATTGATCTGTGAAATTGTTCAAAAATAATTCTACATCAATTTCGTTGAAGAAAATAATAATCTCCCTTCGTTTTTACCCAGTGTATTGTTTTCTCAGCTACTGAATTTATACAAAAAAATTATTTCCAAATTTACGTGATGTTTTTTTCTACACATTGGACTTTATAACGGAGAAAAATTGTATGTAACATTGCATTGCGTAAAGACGTTTCATTGTTCACGTTATTCTTGAAAATTACCTGCCAGTTTTGTGTCACTTCTGCCCACGTGATAAAAATAATAAGCAAATTGCCATTTAACTGGTAACATACATATTTTTGTGGAGAAGAAGAAAAAAAGTATTTATAATGACTAGAAACATGTCCTTTTTTATCGATAAAAGAAAAATGTAAAGCCACAAATAAAAGAAATAATGAAAGAATTTCGCTTTAACTGATTGTAGACTTTTAAAGTGTTTGTCGAAATCGTTTTCCATTAAGAAGTTTTTCTTTATTTATTGCATCAAATCAATTAAATGTCAAACACAAATATATCAAATGAAAATCGATTTTCAATAGACACATTAAATCCACCAATGATGTGTATGAATTATTTATTGATGTTTTACTGTACTGTAATTCACTACCTAAATGTAACACATTTTAATTTGGGGAGTAATACAAATACTTGCACTTGAATTTAGAAATGATCGCCAAATTAAAGGGTATAGGTATAGAGTATAGGTACACAGCAATATAACAATTATTAAAGTACCCTACGATGTATATATTTTGTTGTTGTCTGCTTGTATTTTTATGCTTATTTTCGTTTGGTTTACTTTGGCCCGCATAATAATGTTGTATGATGGTATGAAGTCGTCGTAGTCTAGTAGGTAGTGTGTTGGCTTATTAGACGAAAACCCAAGGTTCGAGCCCCAGGCCAGACATCAAAATAAAATACAAAAAGTATTTCTTCGGCGACTTCCTCTCAGCAGATTTCTGGCAAAAACTCAGAGAGTAAATAATTGCCATTAAAAGTTTCTCAAAAATCTGTCGTTGGAAGTCGACTTTAAACTGTAGTATAAAATTTATAAAATTAACACACGCAACATAAGTAGTGCTAGAAACTAGGTCGTAATCCTGACAGAAGGGTTGTAATGAACAATTATGTATATATGTATGTAATAATGTTGTGGTGGAATTAGTCAAAAATGATTTTAATCGTTATCAGATTTCAATATATATCGTTTATACATAACGTTTCATTTTTAAATTCTATCACTCAGTAGATGACATGCATTTGATGACAGCACATTGCATACCAGTACGACATCTACAGGAGAAAGGAAAGAGGACTTGTGTGCTACCAATCAAATACTGGTTCATCTCTGAATAATGTAAAACCTTCTGAAATAAACTTTTTTAAGATAGTAACGCAGTTCTTGTGGCGTCCTTTTTACTGCACAGATCAGAATGATATGTGGTTTCAACAGCACACTACCATCTCTCATACCGCGCTTACAATAATCTAAATACTGCAGCAACGATTTCCACAACAAAATTATCTCCAGAAACTTTGTTATGAATTGATAGTGATTTTTTCATATCAAATTCAAACCAATCGAAATCATCGGTGAGATATGCTTGCAACTCCGTGAAAAATTATGAAAGGAGTAATAGCCTCTCAACATCATTGTGTATACTTTATTCCATACTTAAACAGAACAAGTCCTCCTTGCAATCCAACAAAAAAATTGCAACTATTTGAAAAAGTATGTGATTTTATTTGAAAATAAAGAAGTGTATTCTTCAGGACACACTCTTTATTTAAGATAAGCATCGGTTAACCGTTGTTTAGTAGAAAATTCAACAATTCCGCAGCAGAAAACTTTTTGTTGTGTAAACTATTTCGTTCAGTCACCATGTAAGATTAAATGGCACGTATGTTTGAAATCGCTATATTCAAGTAGTTAGAGTATTGACTAATTAGCAGTGAGTCCAATGTTTAAACCCCAGGGCAGACATCTCCAACAAAACGAAATATGAAAAAAACCTTCTTCGACGACTTTCTCTCAGCAGATTTCTGGTAAAAACTCTGAAAGTAAATACAATTGTTATGAAAAGTTTCTCAAAAATCTGTCGTTCGGATTCGATTTTAAACTGTAGGTTCCGCCACTTATGTATAAAATTAACACACGCAACATAAGTGATGTGAGAAATTAGGTCGTAATCCTGACTGAAAGGTTAATAATTTGTATGCGTATGATTGCAATGAGATCAACAATGTTAAGTATATACGACATCAGTTGTTATACTCTCGTTTTAGAGGAACACACATGAAAAACAATGAATTATCTCACAATAGAACCAAAGAAAGTATTTGTAAAATCTTTAATACAGGGTGTTTTTCATAATTATAGGATTACTCACATTTTTTGTCTTTTTAAATACAGATGACTATACTTATCCCTTATAAAATATATCCTGCAAATCAAATATATTACATATGTGCATACATACAAAATTGGTAATTTACAACCTTTCAGGCAGGAGACGCAAGCTCTCACAACACTTGTTATACGGGACCTATAGTTTAAAGTCGACTGCGAACGATAGATTTTTGAGAAACTGTAGTTTGAACCGAGGCCTCTTGTTTAATAAGCTAGATTACGACTACTTTAAATATATTAACTTATACATATGTATGATGTTATAAAACCAGATATACTAGAGTATATGAAAGTTTGTGGACAGGATGTAAAAAGTGATGATAATGGAAAAACTTATTCCAGCAATTGAAATTTATAACAAAAATTCAAATGAAAAAATCTTTTAAAACTATGTATGAATATACAGTGGTGGCCACGAATTTAAGACACGACATTTTATTTATACATTTGTGATAATTTTTACATCTTATCAAAAATATTTTCGGTCCACGATATTTTTCTTAAGATTTTAGTAATATTAGGAAGAAAAAGTAATAATATTTTGCTACCTATACTTGGTTGAGAATTTTTATTTACATATTATATAGATCAAGACAAAATGCTAGTCGGGATTTGATATTTTTTGACACAAGTGGTTTACGTTGTGCAATACACCCAAGCAAGTTTTTTGCATTTAGACATCTGCTTATTGCTCTAGACGAAATATCGATACCAAAATCCAATACAATTTTATTTTTTATTTTACTTGAGATCGTGAAAGGATTATTAGCAGCTACTTTAGGGTATGGTTTTTTGAGCTCTAGGTTGCTGTTTGACATTTTTGGTGGTACCATGTTGCTTGATGTGTTCCAGCACGTTGTAAATCTTGCATCTAGAACATTTAAGCAGCTTGGATATGTCCATTATTATTTTTCCACCAAATTTTAGTTGTTGGATCAGTTTTCGCTCGGCATCGGTATTCCAAGTACCTCTGACCATTTATAATTAAATATTTCTATGAATTCCAACATAATATAAAATAAAACATTCGTTGCTCAACGTTTAGCTTCAAAAAACACCAAAAAATCATTTAAAAACCAGATATTTCTGAAATGTCTTAAATTCGTGGCCAATTTCAAATAAACGTTTTTACAATAATATGATCAAAAAGCAACAAAATGTAAAAAGAAACAAAATAAAATAATGGTACTTTTTCTTAGTATTACAGGGTACATAGAAGAATAAAGAATATCAATTTTGATATTACATGATTGTAAATATTATCACAACTAAGTCAGTCATATGTCGTGTCTTAAATTCGTGGCCACCACTGTATATACCAGATCTATAAGGCTGTTACTATGATGGCAAATAGAAATTTTAACAAATAAGAGCAAGTAGAAGTTGAAACAACAAAAAAGATTTTTAAAAACCAAAACAACTTCTTATTGCAATAAACCTAAGAAAACTGAAAATAAAACAATTAAAAAAGTTTTATTTTAGGCACTGTTTCCATAAGATAAACTGTAAGACGAGATTAAAACAATTTTTGTTATTCGTATATACACAGAAATAAAAAAGTTTAAGAATAAAAGCTCTTAGAAAACATAGCATTTGCCTGTACCACTAACAGTTTTAAGAACTGGACAGAGGCTATTTTCTTGTAACTAAATTGTCTTTAAACACAATTAATTACAATTAATTGATTACATCAATTATTTTTAAATGCATACGAGTATATTGCATAATTAATGTAGTTTACAAATTTAAATTGCTCGGAAGTTTACGTCTCGATTTCACTCAGACGCTTCATGGCACATTTTGATTCCACAAAAATTGCACTTACAGTTGTCCCAGGCTAAAAACCGACCAGTATGCTTTTGTTTATGTTTGAATTAAAAAAATAAAATTTCTTTCCTCCTTATCCTTACTACCATAGGCGCAGACTAACATATCGCCAATCACACAGTGCCCAATATTACTTCTGCAAGGAGTCCGATTGAATTATTGTCAAGAACTTCATGTATGTATATACTGAAAGCAGCAATATCAAACCACCTGCCTCTCGTCCTCCTCTCTTTAAAAACTCAAAATCGGAAAGTATAATCCACGTAATCCTCTTGAAATCCAGTACCGTTGACATAATTTATCTACCAATTACACATATTTGAGACAGTCCAGGTGATGTAATAAAGGGATTGCTCTCAAAAAAAGCCGAAAGATTCCTCTCTCTAAAAATTAAAACAAGCAGGAGGCAACTGACCTTTATTTTCATAGAAAAATCATCTTCAGCGATGAGATTCATTCCGGAACGAATGGATACGTGAACGAACAAAATTGTAGAAATTGGCGTCCAATGAATCCCGAAAAAGTCACTTCTTAGTGTGGATTTTTGGCTGGCGGCGTCATTCGTTCATATTTCTATAAAAACGACATTGACCAGGCCATCATTGTCAATGGCGAATGCCACAGGTCGATGATAACCAAATTTCGTTCGACCTGCATCAGATGATGTCCACAACGATAACATATGATTTCAGCGGCGCTGTACGCCATACAACTCATGCCCCCGAGATCGTGCCATATGACCCCATTATCATAATGCCATCGTGCAATCTTTTGTGTTATAAGATTTTCTCAAATCGCAGCTGATGTGCAAATAAGCCACAAACCACAGCGGTACTCAAGGCCTCTATATTCGATGTCTTCAATCTACACGCATGGTTTGAGGGTATGGTTATCATAACCCAGATCGAGAGAGATCGTTTCATATGACTCCATTAGATTTTGTCTCATAAGATTTTCTCAAATCGCAGGTGTGTGCAAATAAGCCACAAGCCACAGCGGTACTCAAGGTCTCCATAATCGATTTAGCCTAATTCATGTGCCAGAGTAGTGGAAATTTGGACAATTCGAATGCGCTTCACTTAGAGATGTCATGAACTCTGTTATATTCCCCATATAATGATATCAATAGGCTTCTCAAATAAATAAAAAATCTCTCCGAGTGAAGCTTCCGTAGTTTAGTAGGTAGTATGTTGCTCAGACATTTCGAACAAAACAAAATTTGAAATTATTTTTCCTCGACGGCTCATCACTCAGCAGTCTACTGGCAATTACTTTGAGAATAAATAAAATTGCCATAAAAAGGCATTAAAAATCTATCGATCGGAGTCGGCTTTAAACTGTAGGGTCTGCCATAAATGGATAAAATTTACACAAAACGTGGGTAGTGTGATGAGTTATATCGTAATCGTGATTAAAGAGTTTTATAGATCAACTAAGCAATTAATTAAGATATCGCACGCATCTTTAATTTTTTTTTAAATTTCAAAATAGAAAGCGCATAACCACCCAATATATTTACATTTTGTTATGTAACCATTTTACATTTTTTTACTTTTCAACAACGTTAAATTAAGCCAACACTCTTATAATATTTCTACAGAAGGAAGAATATGCAGAAGCGTTGCTCCCTCTTTTATTTCTTATTACCTCCAGTTTGAAGTATGTGTTGAAAGTTACTTGCCAGGCTGCAGTCGTTAAGTAACTTTCTTTATGACTTTGTATTCACTTAATAACCGTGTATAGAACAATGTATTTAAGAGGGTGTATTTACATGACAGTTTTTTCCGTTCTACTTAAAATGTGTTTAAAATTAGAATATACGGTTGTAAAGTGTTTCAGGTTAAATTAGTACGGTACTGATTTCCGGCCTTTGCTTCGAATACATATGTATATAACAGATGTATGTACATAGCTGTTTCAAAAATACAGGGATGGACACTTATATAGTACGTCAACAGCTAATGTAATGGTTGATATAACACTGAAAAAATAGTTGGGATACCTTAAAAACTCTAACAGTTTCTTAGGTTTTATTTACCGTTACTTAGTACTAAGTACTACCTATGTAGCAGATTCTAGTAGGTTCTACGATAATAGAGTTGTATAACTATCTTTGTATCGTTGTAATACTCAATACATTCTGTGAAAATTTATTAGGTTGTTGGATTTATTATATTGGTGAAGAACCTTGCCTACTGCTACTTTTACCCCAGAGTTTCTCTTAGGTTTGGGTATTCAAAATGAATTTTTGGGGTAGGATGTCTGTTGTATGATTTACAAAGGTTTGTAGCACTTGAAACATCACTACTTCCAGAAACTTCTTAGATTGTTTTAATATCTTCTATCCTGGTTATGGTCGAACCTGTACTATGGACATGCCGCAAATCAGGAAGCCACGAACACATCGCTTCGATGTGTACCAGTGTGGTGCCATATAACTTTGCGAATAGATCATTTGAATTTAGAATTCCAACTAGAAACTTCTGGTCCAAAGTTGCGGAGGTTCCAACTGGAATCCCTTGAGGCTTAAAGATGCATTAAGCGTTCTGGTATTAAACTTTCTTATAGACTACAGGCTTAATGTAGTATTTTCCATCTCATTCCCATTTTGAAAGCGGCGCAATGCCTGTTGGTGGCGGATATTCTCTGAAAACATTTTGATTTACTCTGGCAGCCAGGCTGCGATTATCCTTGAATGCGAAGGATTTCTTAGGGAAATTTCGAATCGTTCAAAGGTAACTCATACATGTGTTCCGGGACATATTAATATCTTTGGAAATTACATTGCTGATATGCTGATCAGGTTGATACGGAGCTCGCTATCACCGATATGTTACAGGGCATATATACATATTTCGATTTCCTCAGCTTAATCTCGTTAACAGTAAAAAAGTACGTGTAATATCGATGCGTATGTATAATAAGAGGACTGACTCACTTCTATGCTTAAATTACTTGGCCATCCATCTTGCAATAGCGATTCTGACATTGCACAATAGGTATTCCGAAAGTTTTGCCATTCCATTAAATGTCTTTTACAGGATTTGTGGGTCTGACGAGTCAGTAACCAGTTCTTGTCATACAAAGGCGGAGGTTTTTGACCTCGCACTTGCTGACATTCGTGGAATAGCAATTTTTAGATTTGATTTGGGTTGGATTTCTCTTAGGAATGTTTGATCTTCGGGCTCAATAATGATTGTGGTATCGCAATGATCCTTAATGATGGCCTAAGTTGGACATTTTATTTCAAGGAGTGCCGGCCACTTTATCTAATCTAACCTTGTAGCTTTGAATTTATATGGAATCGTGCAGATTATAAAGTCTCACCAGATTTCTCGCAAAAACTCAGTGTAAATAAGATTACTATGAAAACTTTCTCAAAAAATCTGTCGTTGAGAGTCGACTTTAAACTTTAGGTCCCGCCACTCATGTATAAATTTAATACACACGACATGAGTGGTGTGAGAACTAGGTCGTAATCCTGAATGAAGGGTTGTAATGACCAATTATGTATGTATATAGATTATAAAGTGTCTTTTGACTTAAAAATAGCAACAATGACGACTAATAATAATCGATGAATCTAGCACCACCGGGTTCGAGGGCCAGTGTACCAATTAATACGATATATTGCATAAATCTTGAGCCTCTGCTGATATTATTCCACAAAATTGCGTTACCGCCACAGAACTAAATCGTGATGACTACGAAAACGAGGATGATGATGCTCTAATGCCGCCACCAACAAGTGTTAAAAAGGCCAACAAAATGCTAAGCGTTGTTCATTACTTCAAACGCGACCGATTCACCTCGATATTCGATATCATTGACAATAACTTCCAATCCCAATTCCGTTTACAGTAGCGTGCCAACCACACTAAATTAACTCAGATCACCATTGGGTTTATGCGTGCGTAATAATAATAATCTTACTGCCGACTTCGATTCTGATTCAGCCTGTTACTCAAATAATTTCGATAGACTGCCTTTTTCTGGTGTATAGATTTTTATTTTAATATTCCTTCCATTATACTTAATGAATTTGAAATTGTTTGTTTTTATTTTAATTTCATTTTATTATGTATAATTCTGTGTTTTTACTACTAAATAAATATTTTGCTTTTATGAAAAACACCACCTGTTGTAATGCCTTGCAATAGACGTGTTCTTAAAATTAACCATAATGTTGACACTGCTCGAAGGGTTTTTAATTACATCAGTTGCGACATGCAGTGTTCCCAGCTTTGCTTAATGACGATAATGAAAATGGTTACTTTGATAGTGAGCATAGCATAAATGTATGAAAAATGAAAAATATAGAGCAACAACATTATGAGAGTATAATTGTGTTATAATTATATACATGTATACATACATATACATTACTTTTTGAAATTTAAAGCATATTTCAAAATCTTTTCATGTCCTTTATATGCTCATTTAAAACATTTATTTTTTTACTTTACTTAAGTCTCTCTTGAGTTTAAATAAACAAAATTCTTTAAACATACAAATGTCAAATACAATTTTGTGTTTTTGCTTTAGGTTGCCGATTAAAATTGTGTAAAATCACCAAAAAGTGTTTTTAATCCAGCTTAACTGTTTAAATACAATTTTACTGCAGTTTTTACTTCAAAAAATTTAATAACATTCCCTAATCCAACCACAAAAATTAATCATGTTGCTGCCACATTTTACTGCTAAAAATATTTACGATTTATGTTATGACATTACGTCAAATGCTTTTTTACGACATTGGCATTGATGCAATCATTTAATCATGTGGCTGCAGTGCCACAGGATTACATGCTAAATTATTCCATCAACTTAATCACTCATAAGATTACTGAAGTCGAGTACTGTAAACAAATTAAGAAAGTAGTTTGACAGGGTAGTAAAATATGGAAATGTGTTTGATTATAAATAAAAAAGAAAGTTGTTATAGAATTAATTATTTGTTTGTAATTATCTGAATTAATGCCTCGTATTTAATATACATTTAGAACTGAGTGATGAGATCTACAGTTTAAAGCCGACTGCAAACAGCAGATTTTTGAGAAATTGTTCATGGCGGTTTTTATTTACTCTCAGAGCTTTTGCCAGAAATATGCTGAGAAGAAGTCGACGAAGAAATATTTTTCATATTTCGTTCTGTCAGAGACGTTTGACCTAGGATTTGAATTGCGGTCTCAAACTACCTACTATACTACGGCTACCTTACTTTGTGATTTGTTCCAACAAATGGTGACGTAAACCGTCACGACGTAAATCGAGTATCAAATTGCTTATACGTATTATAATATTGTTACGTTTTTACCTTTTTAGAAACATTTAAAATATGAGTTCATTGATTGCAAACAAAAATAAAAAGAAATATGTTTTTAGTTCCAATTAAACTCTTTTTTGCTCACATTACTTTTGTGTGCCACCGTATACAACTTGACGAAACAACAACAATTTGTTTAATCGCTATTCTTCTTTGCTTTAAACGAAAATCTTTACAAAGGCGAACTTCAAACCAGACTGTTTTCTTCACACGCAACGCGTCTTCACACAAGACTGACTGAATTCTTACTGACTGTTGCCTGCTTTGTTTTGCCTTTTTATATGCGTGTAATCAGTCCGATGAACTCTCTCGAAGTAGAACGTTCGAGGTTTCGGTTTCTCGAGAACTCTATCGCAACTTCATTGTTGTTTGTGTACTTTGCTAACGTTGTTTGTTGTTGCTTTCCTTCTTACATGCCCGTCTCCCTTTCCCTCATACTGATGTTGTTCGTATTTGCAAACAAGTTCGTTGTATGTGTTTGTGTGGCTTTTGTTTATCGTTTTAATGTTAAACGATGGTACACCGTTTTCATTTTCGTAACAATATATTACTTGTGTATGAGCTTAACACATTCTACCTGTTAGACTTTTTTATGTCTCTAAGCATTGCTTGCACGAGATGACAAGTTGTTAGTATAGGAGCACTTTTATACAGCGCAATTTTCCGCAGAACCATAAAATGCTGGTTATTGGTGGGAATTTTTTATAAACATTTATTGACCACCAGTGTTCTGCGTCGCCAAATACATGAATTTGCATGTGAAACACCAGTATACATCGTTAATTAAATGAAATTGTTTGTGCAACGCCAGTGGTACATGTCGTCAGACATCAAATCATCATACATCAAATTAATGAACAAACCACAGAATATTTTTTCATCGTGTTAAAGATAGCGTATTTTGTATCAGAATGCTTTTCGGAAAGCATTTTCATTTAAAGAAAACTACTGGAGAGTTGCAGCGAATGCTTGTCGAGGCATATGGTGATCATGCTGTATTAGGAGCAACATACAGAAGGTGGTTTCGATGGTTCAGGGATAACGATTTTGATAAGTAAAATGCAGAACGTGAAAGACCAACAAAAAAATTTAAAGCAAACAGTATTGCATGAAAATGATACGTTGTGTCAGAAACAATGTCAATGTTGCTCAACAAACAGTTTTCCGTTTAAAAGCTATGGAAAGATCTAAGAGTTTCGAAAATAAATGCCACAAGAGTTGAATGATGGTAAACTGAAGAAGCACTTATGAAATTTTGCTTCAACGACAGGATAGAAAATCAATGTTGCATTGAATAGCTACTGGAGATGAAAAATTGATTTATTTTCAGAATATTAAACAAACAAAAACCATATGGGTTAAACCAAGACAATCAAAAACTTAGGCGGCCAAGTCAGAATGATTCAGCAAGAGGATAATGCTGTGTGTCTGATGGGACCATAAGGCTCCTAAAAACTTGTGAAACCTTTAATACAGAACTTTACCAACAATTCATAATCACTTTGAACCAAGCATTAATCGAAAAACAACCAGATTGATGCACAAGATACGACCAAAAAATTTTGCACACTTGACAATGGCAACAAAGAAAAATTCGTTCAGGTTACAATCAAAGCACTAGACTGGAAGTTACCACACCATTCGCCGTATTCATCAGACTTGAGTACTTTCTATTTTTCATCGATAGGACACGCAATGGCTAGGTGGAAAATTGGGTGTCCAATTGGTTGCTTCAATGGACTTGGAAACCACAAACTTCCTAAAAGATAAAAAAATTTGTAGTCAAACATGGCCAATATTTTGAATAAAATGCTTTTCACTTTCTTATTTAAATTTAACCTTTATGTCAACAGTTAAAAAATTACACATACGTCAACAGAAGCATACCCGGGTATATTCATACATTTTATATGGAATTTCTTTTGTTGCTAAGCTTATTTCCGTGTTAACTTGATTTTACTTATGTTTAGTAGTTGCATTGTTTTGTTTCTGTTTAAGTTTTGTTTTGTTTGTGCTTTGTTGCTACATTGTTGCTCATCCAAAATTTTTAGAATTACGGGACTTTTAGCAGTTTTTTTTTTGTCTTTGCTTTCATGTGTAAATATTTATAGTTATCAGTGTAGTTATGAAAAGCTACTCAAAATCTTAGATTACAACAAATATAAAGGCGGCATCGATAATATGAACAAGCTTTTAACAGAATATTCAACAAAGCGACTAACAAATAGATGGCCCTTGGCTTTCTTTTACAATATACAAGACGTTGCTGTCCTTGCAGCATACATAATTTACGGTGCAAATACAACCCAATGTTAAAAGCCTCCACAAGAATGAATGAATGAATGTAGAATGTTCCTACATGGCATCAGCGAACAACTGGTGAGGCCGGAAATAGAAAACGGAGCCAAAAATAAACATGTTACAAAAATATTTTCAACACGCAGTGCTATTGAAGCCATACATGGCGAATCTTTTAGCGTAAGAGGTGCTGCAGAAGAAAGCGTGGGAGAAAATGACAGCACTGATAGACTAAAAGCGAAAGGTAATTGCTACATATGCACAAAACATCGGCCAAACAGAAAATCCTGCAAGTTATGAAAAAAGCCCGTGTGTGAGGCTCATTGCATACCCAGGTATGCAACTGTTGACGTAAGGTATAGGAATGAAAAAATGGGCACATTCTTGGCCTTCATCCCCCATTTTAACTCAAGTCTAGCGATAAGTTAGAAAACACTACTAGTAAGGATATCATGAAATTTCAGGTTAATACAGTTATTGCTTCCTAAGATACAGTGATTTAAAAACACAAAACATACCCGGGTATTTATCTGTTGACATAAAGGTTAAATGAACTTTATATTATGACTGTAAAACTCTCCAGGAAAAATATATTACAAGAGTTCTATGTTCTCAATTTTTACTCTGTGAAATATTAAATTTAATTCGTGTATTCTTAAGAAATACATTTAATTAACTTGCTTTTCGATTTATTTCTTTGAACTTTTAACTTTAAATCAATTGTATTTTAGTGTTTCCTTTGCTGACTTAATAAAATTTCCTTTATTTTTTTCCTTTATTTTTTTTGTTTTTTTGTTACAAAATTAGCAATTATTTATTAATTTATTGTGTTTATCTTTTGCGGTTTTGCCATTTTCAGTTTATATTCATTTATAATTGGACTTAAATAACAGAGAAGATAAGATGCTAGGACTTCAAATCTAAGAGTCTTCAATCATAATGAATTGACGTTATTGCTTGAAGCAGGCAAAGCAGAATGTTGTGGATCATTAAGGTTTAAGAATTTTTTATCAACTGAATTAAGTGTCCAATTTCTTAATAACAATGAAGGGTATGTTTACTATTTGACGTATTATCTGCCTTATTTAAGACAATTTGAATAAAAATTTTTGAAAAAAAAATAAATGTGTATGAAATGGCAACAATGTTAAAATGTATGGAACTTATTGAGGAAATAATAAATAAGAGAGAGAGAGAGTAAGACAGAGTAAACATTGTACAGAACAAATTCACCAAAATTTCCGTTATTCCCATCAACAAGTCAATGAGCCCAATCATATTGCTGCTAACGTGAAGATGTGATTTGCCTACCATAGTCCCCACAGTCTTA
This sequence comes from Sarcophaga subvicina, assembly GCA_936449025.2. Taxonomy (NCBI): domain Eukaryota; kingdom Metazoa; phylum Arthropoda; class Insecta; order Diptera; family Sarcophagidae; genus Sarcophaga; species Sarcophaga subvicina. The sequence goes on from OW388080.2 coordinate 90,089,948, forward strand.
ATACTGTTGAACAAGTTCACAATATAACTCCAAGAAAATATTTATGAGATTATTTGAAAGAACGGTTGCAGCAGTCGTTGAGGATCAACTGATAAACTTGCTCATGAGTGCGTAGAGGAAAACGCTAAAAACTGATACATTCAATGCCAAATGGGTTAAATGGAGTGTTTGGCTGTAAGGGACTTTTGCAATGGAGTCACCAGAAAGTTTCTTATGGACTTTGAAAAACCTCAAACATTTTTTCGGTTTATAATAAAATAAAAAGAAATTAATAAAATGAATATCAAAATCTCAATTATTTGTACATATTACATACAACGCTTCAGTCTAGATTACGGCCCAGCTTCTTACACCATTCATGTTGTGCATGTTAATTTTTATACATGAGTTGCAGTTTTTTGTGAAACTTCTCATGGTATTTTTTTACTCTCAGAGTTTTTCAGAATTCTGCTGAGAGTAATTCGCCGAAGAAATACATATATATGTACATATATAATTGGTCATTACAACCCTTCAGTCAAGATTATGGACCTAGTTTCTCACACCACTTATGTTGGGTGCGTTAATTTTATGCATGAGTGGCGGGACCTACAGTTTAAAGTCCACTCCGAACGACAGATTTTTGAGCAACTTTTCATGGCAATTTTTTATTTACTCTCAAAGATTTTGCCAGAAATCTGCTGAGACGAAGTCGCCTAAGAAATATATTTTCATATTTTCGTTTTGATGTCTGACCTGGAGTTTGAACCGTGGCCTTACTTCTTATAAGCCAACACACTACCTACTAGACTACTAAGACTTCCAATAGATATTATTGCTTACTATATGAGCTTGAGTGTGTATCTCTTGGTGGACAACTAGAGCAGTCGTGCAGACCATACTAAAATTTTACGACAAAAAGGATAGTATTTGATAAATATTTCCTTTTTCAAATTGCAAAATTCAATTTGCATTCAAAATTTCGGAACGATTAGTTATTAAGTTTTGCAAAGAAAAATGGTAGAAATTTAATTTCATATTCAATAAAATTTTTCTTCATATTACCTCACATATATCAATATTTGTTGTAACACAACATCGTTCCATTTCAAAAAAAACCGAAATTTTTAATTTAATTTTAACTCAATGTTTAGAACTAATTTCTTTAAAAAATCATTATATTGAAACACATTGAATTTCTATGCAGAAGTAAATTACTAAAATGGCTTAAAAAAATAGCAATAACACTTCAACATCACCAATAATTTATTGACAAAAAATAGAAAAAAAGGCAATGCACGCCAAAATAATAAAATAAAGGAGAACAGACTGAAGCAAAAACAGAAATAAATTAATAAAATAAGTATATAAACTATAAATTTTTATACAAGCTTTTGGCCAAAATTCATGAAATTGCTGAAATATATTGCTGTACCATGACTTTTGCTGTCTACTGAATATACTATATAGTATACATACATATATACTATATGTATATAAATACATATAAAGGTTTGCCATGTTGTACATAATTTATCTATGTTTCTATAGTTCTTGCACTGAGCAAAAAATTTTAGTGCAATTTAATAATTGTTATAAATCTTATACTGTGGTATTGAAAGTGGAAACCTTGTCTTGATCCACCATTTTCCACCAAACTACTACAGATAACTATTTATCAGGTTGAGAACCCTCATAAACTATCCCCTATTACCCTCTTTCATTTTGGTTATATTATTGTTTTTCTTTAAGTGTTTTTTGTTATGTAATTTCTACACAGAGCGAAAACTGCCTAATAAAATCAAGAAAATTTTCTCTACGAAACGTTTTTGGAGTGAGGGGTATTACAGCAGAAAGAAACGAAGATTTTTTCGTAGAGATTTCTTATTATTTTTATGTGATAAACCTTTTTAATTTTTTCAAGACGTAAAACACATACATTTAAGAAGAAAACTTGTTATTTACCATTTTTTTAATCAAATTCCGTCATTTTTGCCACAAAAAATACAATCCATAGAGAAAAACTTCTTGATTCTATGGTGTTTTCTTCTAAATTGTATAAAACAAGAAGTTCTTATTAATATCATTGGGCTACCTAATCAATTTTTTCAAAAACGTTTTTCTTATAGATTTCATTAGGCTACTTAATAATTTTTTTAAGGACTATTCCGTATTGATTTCATTAGGTTTCTATTTGATTATGTGTAAATTGTCTTATTAATGTTTTAATAAGAATATCTTCTTGATTATATTAGCTGCCTTGTTATTTCATGGATGCATACAAATAAACATAGAACTTTTTGTTTTTGTACCGTTATAATTCTTTTTCGTCTTTGCAATTACCATATTAAAATCAAATTTTTGGTTGAAAGTGAACAAGTGGCAAGTAAAGAAGTGGAAAAAAGTAATAAAAATATTCCTTCTTAAAAAAACAAAGTAAACTTAAATAAACAAATTTAATTGTTTTCATTTCAAAAAAAAAAAATGTTATAAAAAACAAATAAAATTTTGAGTAATTACCGATCAAAAGAGTTGAATAGAAAATGTAGATATTGTCCCAAATTTTAAATCTTGGGAGTTCCGTGATGAAAAGTGCAAATTTCTTTTCAGTTTTGGAATTACATCAACAAGCATATTAAAAAAATGGAAATCGAAGACATTGAAAATGTATTCAAGAAGGTGGACCAAAAATGGTACAATGATCTTATGCTATCTGCGAAGCATTCCCTAAAGAAAAACCGGTGAAAAAATATAAACCAAATTTTATTTAATGTACGAATCTTTTTATTAACAGTTTTTGTTATTCTAGGAAACATACTATTTGAAACGGAAAGACGCTAAGAAAAATCCAACAGGCAAGTTATTTTCTCGTTGGACTAATGTTGAAAAAGATAAATTCGATGATTATCCTGTCACTACGGACGAATCTTTTAAAGATTTGCATAATGGTATGAATATTTAAAACTCCTTAAATTAATATATGTATATCTTTATACGTCTATCTTTCTCTTTCAAAGATAAATATTTCGAGTAAAAGTTCTGGTTGCAGCACACTTGCAGTCCATGGGAACAGGTGCTTTCTTTCTGGAGGGAAACAAAGAAAAATAGAATTGATGAGATACAAAATGCCAAATCTTTGACGAATATTTTTCAATAAAAAATCTATAATAATATCAAGCAAAATCAAGACGTATTATTTAAAAAAATAAAGGGATAATCTTATAAAATTAAGAAGAAAATCTTTTTGGAAAAAACTAAAAGAGGGCCTAATAAAATCAAGAAGAAAACCTTTTTGAAAAAAACAAAAAGAAAGCCTAATAAAAATAAAGAGAAAACCTTTTTAAAAAAATCAAGAAGACTATCTAGTAAAATCCCTAAATTTTCTTCTTGATTTTTTTAAAAAGGTTTTCCTCATAAAAATAATAAGAATCTCTTCTTGAAAAAAAAAAAAACCATAGAGAAATCTTATAAACTTTGTTCTAATTTACTATGTATTTATTAGGTTCAGTTTTGTCTGTGTATAATCACCTGTTATCCGCTTCTACGCAATACACCAATGCATACAGTCATAATTTGCTATTACAACACGTCAGTTCGGATTACAATCTAGCTTCTTACACCCCTTACATTGTGTGTGTTAATTTTATACATGAGTGAAATTACCTACAGTTTGGAGTCTACGCCGACAAACTTTTCAGTGGCAATTATTATTTACTCTCGGAGTTTTTGCCAGTGATCTACTAAGAGGAAGTCGCCGGAGAAATATTTTTTCATATTTCATGTCTGACCTAGGCTGCACCAATAATTGGTCTGTTTTATACGGGTATGTCAATCTTATATGCACAACTTATTGTGCTAATTTCCATCAATCAAATGTAACCTTGGTGCTGTTGGTAACTGGTGCTTGGTAACTGTTGAACAGCAATTGAAGAACACAATATGTGAGTATTCGGTTTAGTTCAAGTTCTATCGGATCTTTCATTAAGCGCTTCCTGGTGGGACATCATCGATAATTTCTATTTTAAATGACTCTGGTTCCATAAATCAGGCTGCAGTAGTGTGTGGCTTAATCGCATGCACTTGCGAAAGAAAACTCTACAAGAAAGAGTTCAAATCACCTTTATATGAGATGACTGGACCTAGACTACCACAGCCATATGTCAAGAAGCACCGTCCTGTTCAAACCACATTGCGTTGATATTGGTAATCAAATACCTATAGCGCTGGATGTTGGCATTGATGCACTGGTTAACATCGTTCTTAAAGAAATATGGACCGATGTCGCCCCTAGCCCAAAATCTACAACAAACAGTAACTTTTTCGATATGCATTGGACGCGCTGGAATCTTATGTAGACTGGTATCCATTCCAAATTTGGAAAAGTTGTTTCTTGACGAATCCATTCACCCAAAAATAGCCCGCTTCAGTGAAGATGATTTTTAGATTAAAATTGGGATCAGAACATTAAGTGAACACACATCGTTTGTTATGGTTGCTTAATTTGGTTGCCTGGATCAACTGAGCACAGTTGTAGGTCCGAGTCATGATGCAAAATTCGTAAAATTGTGGTCTGCGGGAGACCGACTGCCTCGGATTCTCTCACACTCTCTCGGACAGCAGCGATGTTTCCGGCAGATTTTACGCTCTGTCGACATTCGGGCATTGGTTGATCGCTTACTGAACCTCTCAGTAGGACTAGTATGGCGACTGTAATGTACAGAACACAGACTTTGAAAATCAATTTTTATTCACTCGTATTGTTGAATGCTCTACTAACCTTATATGGTAATTTGGCAAAATAGTTTGAACAAATGACAACTAACTTGAGAGATTTAGCTTCAAAAAGATGATCGATGATGATATATAAGATTGCAACATTAAATTAATGAAATCATGTGATCAGAATTACCATTTACGATCGTTGTACTGAATTGAACGTGTGGTTTCAAATTGATTCAATTATGGCCTTCACTCTGTTAATATGATAAAGTTCGATCAAAAGTTAAGCAAATACTGCTTGAATTATTTTTCATCTACAATATTAGTCGAGGAATATACGGCATAATATTGCTGTTCAAAACTTCTTTTAAATGCTAGCAAAATGCTACAAAAATTTCACAGCAGGCCAGCAAATTTAAATTTATGCTAGAAAACCATAAATACTTATAGCAATTGTTAGATATATGTGTGTACATACATACATAGATGTCATATTGTGATAAAATTACATACAGAGTAGTGTATTCTGTGTGTACGTATGTGTAAATATGATATAAAATGTTTTGTCTATAAACATAACTGTTATATAAATGTGTATGCTTTGAATGATAAAATGTTTGTACATTGTCATACAGATGTAAGTATGTATAGAATACTTGTTATTTTAACACTTCTATCAGATGATGTTTACGATAGCATCAGTGTAAGAACATGAATGTTGACAACAACATGTGACATGATAGAAATCAATAGAAATGTACACCAACACGTGTGCGCCTATTTTCCATCAACATATTCTTAATTATTCAAATCTAAAAATTGTTGAAGTAGGCTAACATTATTTTAATATCTCTTCGTCTACCAAGTCAAGTGCAGTTTTATTGAATTCAAGTTGTTTCCCTTTAAATTCATATGAATTGCTGAATATTTAAAATCTGTACACTTAAAGTTCGGAGTCGGTATTTTTTGGTACCAGAATTTCTTATCTGAGGAGAATTCTGACTCTGAATTACAGAGTTTTCATCCTGTGCATGTAACAGTAATCTTAGAAGTCTCTTGACATACTCATACTTGTTCAAGGTCTAACATAATAGTCGCATGTATCTTCACATGAATAGTAATACAGAAGACAAAAAAAGAAATAAAAACAAAAAAATAAATAAATTAAATCAATTGTACTATGTTTGAAGCACTTGCATTGACATCTGTCTACATATCCATTACAAATGTACAAAAATTATTGAATTGAAATAACTTTTTCTAAAGCTATGTATTTGTGAATGAAAATTGAAAAAGAAATGGAAAACCATGATTAACCATGTTTGATAAAATTTAATTAATTTTCTATTGTTTTTTTTATTTGTTCGTGTTTAAAGATGAGTCTGGTTTTCCATTTTCAGTTAACTCTGAAACTTTTTTAACGTTTGTCTCAGTTTCGTTAATTTCAAAGTTTTTCTTCCCTTTTCTCACTCGTAATCAAAAAAAAAAAGAAATGAAAACTTTATTTAAATTTGTAACTAAATTATATAGGGTCTCCCAACAGGAACTTGCGAACTTTAAAAGTTTATTTTGCTAAAGCTTACTAACATACTTAATTGATCATTACAATCCTTTAGTCAGGATTGCAACCTAGTTGCTCACACAACTTGTGTTGTGTGTGTTATATTTATACATAAGTGGTGGGACCTACAGTTTAAATTCGACTTCGAACGACCGATTTTTTTGAGACAATTTTCACTGCAATTTTTTATTTAATCTTAGAGCTTTTGCCAGAAATCTGCTGAGAGGAAGTCGCCGAAAGAAATATTATCTCAAATTTTGTTTTGTTTGAGATGCCTGGGTTGGGTTTGAACCACTCGGTTTCAACATTACGGCTCTACATGCATAACAACAACATGATATATTGAATATTCTTTTCCAATTGGAGGACATGGTCATCTCATGTGAAGGTAAAGCGAACTAACTACAAAGATCATAGGATTTGATTTCATTGGACTTTTGCTTATGGAGTTTTCTTAAGTTGCAGGTACATACATGTGAATATGCCACATCACATTTGAAGACCAAAGCCAGCACAACCCTTATCATCGCATGTGCCACACCCATAGAAAATATAGTGGACATTTTATAGATGGTATCTTCCCTGTATAATGACATTATGTGTTTCGAACAAATAAAAATCTTGAAGATAGGAAACACTTAAAAACAGACCTTATATTTGATTTTTAGGGATTTGTTGCTGAAAACAAAATTTCTAGACCCTTAAAAGGAATTTTAATTTATTTTCTGTTGTAAATGTCACTGCAGACACAAGCAACTAATGTTGTTAGAAATACTTGACATCTATTATTGTTCTTGGACATAAAAAAATATGTATGCTTTTAATAAAATTTTATTTAAAAAAAATTACGTTAAATTACTAAGGTGTTTTGCAGAAAAGAATTTTAGTATTTAATGTGTTGTATGTGGGTACATAACATACATACATGTATTTGTAAAAGTAAGTAAGTGAAAATAACATGGCTTCCCTTGAGCTATACATACATAATTGGTCATTACCACTCTTCAGTTAGGATTACGACTTAGTTTCTCACACCACTTAAGTTGAGTGTGTTAATTTTCTACATGATTTGTGGGACCTACAGTTTAAAGTAGAGACTACAGTTTTTTTTTTTTTTGAGAAACTTGACATGACAATTTTATTTACTCTCAGAGTTTTTCCACAAAATTTGCTGAGAGGAAGTCGCCGAAGAAATATTTATTTTTTATATTTCGTTTTGATATCTGACCTGGGATTTGAACCGAGTCCTGATGTCATTATGTCAACACACTACCTACTAGACTACAGCAGCTTCAAGCTCTATACATACGTACATATTGTTACGTTTTTACCTTTTTAAAAACGTTTAAATATGAGTTCGTTAATTGCAAACAAAGTAAAAACAAATATGCAGTTAGTTTTTCTTAAACTCTCTTTATTATTCACACTACGTTTGTGTCACTGTTCACACTTAACGATACAACAATAATTTGCTTGTACACTATTCTATTTCATACTTCTGTCCGCGTTAACGCTAACAACTGTTCGTTAGATCTTCTCTGCTTACAACCTTTGTGCAAGCAATACCACTTGTACGTTCAAACCGCAACACGTCTTCACACAAGGCTGACTGAATTATAACTGACTGCTGCCTGCTTTGTCCAGCCCTTTCATAGTCCGACACAACTAGTCTAACGAACATTCTTGAAATGGAAGGTTCGTGATATCGCCTTCTCGAGAGCTCTATTGCTAATACATTGTTGTTTATGTACTAGACGCAACCAGGTTCGTTGTACATATGTGTGTGTGCAGCTTTAGATAATCAACACGTTCATTTATCCATTGTTTTTATTATTTAGCTCCTCATACTGTTAGGTCAATGATTTCATTTTTGGAGTAAAATATGTTTCCACAAAAACCAGATTTTCACATTTGGAAGCAATAAATAGTCATTACATTCAAGCACAGTAAAAATGTGCAAACTTCACCCTTGTGGCTCCATTTGCATTTTTCTGATGAAAAATTTGTTTTTTTTCTGTTTTGACCAAAAGCGTATTTTTTGTATTTAAATGCAAATTAAATTAAAGGAATACATACATAACGTACATAATTGTTCATTACAACCCTTTTGTTAGGATTACGACCAATAAATATTTTTTCGTATTTCGTTTTGTTGGACATGTCTGACCTGAGGTTTGAACCGTGGCCTCACGCCTACTAAGCCAACATATGACCTACCAAGCTAAGGTTTAATTAATTTGCATTTGTCTCAATAGCATTTGTCCATCCCAAATAGACGCCTTTGTTTATTTTCTAAGCTTCAGCATTTCCTTCAACTTGTTATTTGTCCTTTAGTCCTTTATGCTGTTGGCTTAACATGTGTTTTATTTTAAAAGATATTTACAACCTATTGTGAATGTTTTATAACAATACGCCATCTCTATATCACTTTATTAAACTTTCATTTGCATGTATACATTTGCTTATAAATGTTTGTCAAGATATGTGCACATTTTCCCAAAAATTAAAATAAAATAAATTTATGTCTTTATGTTGTCTGGTTTATATGTATATGGTTTTGCCCTTCATCACGAATTTTGGTATAAATGATTGACATTTTTTTTATAAATTGTGTTTCATATTTCAAAAATTTAGTCTAGGCATACATACAAGCCATTGAATTCTGCAGAGATAAAAAGAAATTTCTTTATGTTCGATGTACCGAAATAGACCAGAGTCTGTGAGGACATCGAACCTACGACTCTCACTATAATAGATAAGCATACTACACCCTAGACTGTCAGGACATTCAAAAAGCAATTTTTTTAGTTTTTTTTTATTTATAATTTATTTATTAAAATATTTGGCTTTAACATGTTTCACAAATGTATTTAAAAAATTAACAAATAGTCAGCAGATCAAATATCAGAATGATTGCTTTTGTAGTTTTGTTGTTATGCTTAAATTTGTCAAAACTAGTGAAACACTGAGACAGTTTGTATTGAATGTATGCATCTTTTTTTAATATGATCTTTACATACATATATTGTCGGCAATTCGAATGGATTTACTGTTATTTGATGACACCGGCAGCATTTGAAGTTAATAGATGAAACGTTATCAAACGTTTTATTTGTAAATTTTGTATTAAAAATTAATCACATTTTGTACATTCGGCTAGAAGTGCTAAAAGTTTGTTGTTTATATTGTCAAATTCTTCTTAATCTGAATTTCATTAATGGCACTTTTTATTTTCGATTTGACGACCGCTGTGGTTTCGCTTACACCTGCCACTTAAAAAACCCCCACAAGAAAGGATCTTACGATCACATTACCTCCAAAGTTAAACTTGCTGTCAATTCGCTTGTGTAGAATATCGAAAGTGGCAAGAGCTCTGTGCCAGGGCTCTGTCAGTCAAATGTTGTCAGTCTGCAAATCATTCATTTCAGATCAAAAGAAGTTGATAAACATCGTGTTTGCTTATTAGACGTTCAAATCCCACGTCAGACACCGCCAGCGAAATTGAATAGAAAAAAATATTTATTCGGCAACTGCCTCGCAGCAGATTTCTATTAAAAACTCTGGTAATAAATAAAATTGCCATGAAAAAGTTTCTCAGAAGGGGCCCCTAAAAGCATATATTCTGAACGATCTACCAGTTTCAGATGTATTCCTTTCATGTATTTCATTTAACTACAAAATTCAATAGTTTTGCACAAGAAATATTAGAAAAATTAATTCGGAAATCTCATAAAAATGGTCGAGAATTCTTTGTTGGGTATCATAGTTTGCCTTAATTTAATCTTCATTGTCAATAAATGATTATCGCTAAGGATAACTATGGTTTGATAGTATCATACTATGTTGACATTACGTTTAAATAGGGTTTTGCAAAATCACAGACATTCTTTCATGTGGTATTAATTGCCACTACATTCTATCCTTTAACATTAGCGAATTATTAGGTTTGTAGTGTTTTTATTGAAAGAAAAAAATGTGAACAATTTATGTAGTAAAAACAAAAGGAGAAATAACGGTTGGAAAAATTGTAAAAAAAAAATAAATTTAAAAATAAATCTAAAAGTTATTGACAAGTTGAAATGATTGAGAAAGCAGAAAAAATTTTACAATCAAAGTATGTATCCTTGATAATTTAGTTTTTATTTTAATAAAATTTGTTTTAAACAATAAAAAAAAAACGGTTGTGACATTTAACAGCTGCTATTTTTTAATTAACTGAATGAAAAACAACAGACCCTGCTAGACAAAAAAGTCACAAATTATGTTAACGTTTTTTTGTGACATAAAAAATAGAACAACAGAATAATTGAAAAGGGTTTACATGATTGTAATTGCATTGTTGTTAATTAAATTCAGTCAATTTTATATTTTTGAAAGCATACAGCAAAAAAATTAAAAAAAAATTCTAAATCTGCTTTTATGGTATGTTCATCATGCCGATGGAATCTATAACTAGTTCATCAAGCAATGTTCACATAAAAGTTGGTCACCTCAAGTATTTAACCTGTCACATCGAAAAGATTATGGAGGCAAAGCTATCATTTTGTCTATTTAGGATGATTCATTAGATGTCCAAAGGACATGTTTTAAAGCCAAATTACCAAAACCAATAGTGGCTTGTAAAGTCGCCGTGGTCTAGTAGGTAGTTAAACATCAAATCACTTCTTCTCAGCAGAATTCCGGCAAAAACTCTGAGAGGAAATAACATTGCCATGAAAAGTTTCTCACAAAAAACCCGTCCTTCGGAGTTGACTTTAAACAGTAGGTCCCACCACTCATGTATAAAATTAACACACACAACATAAGTGATGTTAGAAAATGGGTGCATAATCCTGAATGAAATGTTGTAATGGCCAAGTATGTATGAGTTTTCAATGACATTTAGATTTGGACCATTAGAGGCAGCCAATTCGAAGATACGATATAATTTCTTATTTAAAATTTCTACGCATCGGTCGACTGACGTAATGTTACAACTTCTATAAACCTGCACATCGTCAGCATACATTCTAATTTTGTTCGAGTTTGCTTTGCACATCATTGATGTAAAGCGAGAACAGTAGTCGACCCAGAATTGAGCCTTGAGGAATGCCTCGGTTTAGAGTCACCTACTTCAACACATTGATGTCTACCAGTTAAATACGAAAATATTAGAAAAACTAAAACTAACTCGTCTGCTGAGAGGAAGTCGCCGAAGAAATATTTTTCATATTTCGTTGAGTTGGAGATGTCTGACCTGGGGGTTTGATTCGTGGCCTTACGTCTAATAAGCCAACACACTACCTACTAGACTACGGCGGTGTGTGTGGCATATCATCGAAAATTGTAGTTATTTTGGAAGGCCTATTGATGCCATTATATGTGGTATATAACATCGTTCAAATGTCCCCAATACCGTGGGAGGTTGGACGTTTTCGCCAATGAAGCTTTTAGGAGAAGAAGAACAGGACGTTAGTGGAGGTTTTCCCCTTCACTTCACTCTCCAGTGGTTTCCTGATTTTGCCGCTTTTTGTGCCCTTTGTCCAGTGTTATTGTCGCCGTAAATAGTTTTTCCTCTGGTAGTTGGTTGCCGTTTCTTTTTGTTTGCTTATTAGTTTTGTTTCTGGTGCTCCTCTAAAGCTGGGACGTTGTCGTTCAAAGGGTCACCAGTCCCGAACTGTTTGGAGTTCAACTAGTAGCAGACTGGACTACGAAGCTCGACCGGAGGCTTAATTCTGGTATCACGGGTGTCGGGAGACCCAGAGACTTGTATCTGCCCGGCAATGGTGCGGGCCCCTTGTGGGAGCAACTTGGTGGCTGTGGTTTAAACCCAAATCGCGGGAAGAGCGAAAGCTCGGTTTGGCGTTGCAGTCTCAACCACTGCAGAAGTGGAGTTTAGATAGACTTCCAACCATTAACCAAGAGGGAAGTCTTGTCCAAATGCAAGGTTTCGAATTGGTACTCACGTATGGTGATGTAATGATGCATTGTGCAGGGTTGCATCATTGTGCGTGTGGGTGCTGGTAGACGCATTGTTTTCACCCGTGTTTAGAGCACCGTGGGACAAGCCATCGCGGCGATACTCACATAAAACCCTGAACTAATGCCCCCAAAGCCGTCTCCAAAATGTCCAATTTTCCATGACTCTGGCACATCCTTCAGACTGCATTTGATAAAAGATTTTGAGGATTGCTATGATTTGTAGCTTATTCGTATGCACCTGAGACCGCAAAAAAACCTCACAAGAAATGTATTGCAGGATCGAATCGCACAATCTTGGTTGCCCGTTTACATCACCTCTACGAGAGATGACCATGCCCTCAAATTGCTCCAATGTGGCATTAGTTTTGTGGCATGTAGCGCTATCCTCTTAAAACAACCACCATTGGTATCCCAATTGTCAGAGTCAGGCTAAAAGCACTCAGAATTACGACCTAATTTTACACACAATTTATATTGTGTGTGTTAATTGTATACATGAGCGGCGGATCTTACAGTCTAAAGTCGATTCCGAACGAAAGATTTTGGAAAAACTTTTTATGACAATTTCTTTTATTCTGAGAGTTTTTTCCAGCAATCTTCTGAGTGGAATTTTTCTGATGTCTGACGTTGGGCTTAAACCGAGGCCTCAACACACTACCTACTAGACTACGACGAATTTGATAATCATCAACCTATAATTATTGCCGTTCTTAAAAAATATGTACCAATGACGCCACCTTCCCAAACAAGGCCTTTTTCGGGATGCATTGGATATTGTTGAATTTCATATGAATTGGTACAGCACCAAAGCCGGCAATTGTTTTTTCACATATTCATTCATCCAGAGGAGTTTTTTTTGGTGAAAATTAGGATCAGTTGCCAGCTGCTTCAGATCTCATTCAGCGAGTGCACGTCTTTCTTTGCCTATGGTCGTTCATGGCAATTTGACCAAACAGTCTGTATAAATGGCAACTAATTCGACAGATATCTATCCACAATATGGCAGTTATCAACTGTCAAAAAATGGTAAACATTTTTTGCTTGAAATCAAAGAATTTTAAATGTTGTTATTATTATTAAAAACAATAATTCTGAACTTTTGTTTTAAAACAATAAACTATAAAAAAAATTCTGAAGATATGCAATATTTATGGTATCCCCCAACCATGTAATTCCATAATATTTATTGTTTTATGATGCTTCTAGTTTTTATGATTGTTTTTATTTTGCGCATACAAAAACAACAACAACAAAATGTAAATATGTAAAAATAAAACAATTTATTTATACAAGTTTTATTTATGATTCCACTTCATTGCCTATGGGCACAACAGTAGGCGTTTATTCTGTGGAATACAAATGTGTAGACGGATATAAAATAATTCCTACATAAACCATCGTTTCTAAGTATTCAATCATAAATAAACATGAATGTTTCACTGTTCCTATAGTAAATCCTTCCATAACTATACGGTAGAAATATAAGGAATGTTATCTTCTAAAGAAATGATAACAAATTAGTGACAGATGAATATGGGCGGCGAGTTAATTTTGTAGAACAAGGAATTCATTACTTAACGCAACTGAATTTCGTAAATGCTTCCTGCTTTGCTATATAAACCGTTGATTGTTTGTCATAAAAATATATTATTTTATGTTTGTCGTCAAGTGTGCTGATTTGTGGTTACACTAAAATTTTTTATTGCAACAAACTTTTTCTTATTTTGTAAAATAAATTAATACTTGTACAGAATTCTTCTTTATATGTACATATGTATGTATGTATATTTGACGTTTTGTTGTTTTATTTTTTCTTTTATTATTCCTTTGGAGAACATAAACTGATTTCACCCATCATCCATCATCAAGTCTGACATAGGATACTTTTAAAGCAATTTCAAATTTTAAACGATTCATACATATATACATGCACAACTGGTCATTACAACCCTTCAGTCAGGATTACGACCTAGCTTCAAACACCATTTATGTTGTGTGCGTTAACTTTATACATTAGTAGTGGGACCTACAGTTTAAAGTCGACTCCGAACGAAAGATTTTTGAGAAACTTTTCATGGCAATTTTTTTTTACTCTCAGAGTTATTGCCAGTAATCTGCTGAGAGGAAGTCGCAGATGAAATATTTTTTTATATTTCGTTTTATTGGAGCTGTCTGACCTTGGGCGTGAACCGTGGCCTTACGTCTAATAAGCCAACACACAGCCTACTATACTGCGGCGGCTTCATAGTTATTTTATTTGTATTGGCAAAGCAATTCAACTTTGTATGTAAAATATAATCCATTGGCATCTCAGTTCAAGTTTATCCGGACAAAATATAAAATTAAACCAAATCGAGCTGAGAATTGTTCGTAAAAATATTTTCTCACTCTCAAGAAAAGAGCTGTCAAATTACATATAACAAAGTGTTGTCCGGATTAATATTTTATTCGAACAACATTGTTGAATCCAGCTTTGGGGTTACAACAAAGTCTTACCTCCGAACTTAAAGTTAACGCTTTTAAAGATAAAGCTTTGGCTTCCAAGTTCTTCGTAGTTTAACAACTTGGGAGGGTGTTATTGTTTACAACGTCCAAAGGGAAAGGTAGGATTGCTATCGATCTACATTCAGAGTTTGATTTCTTTACTGGGATAATACTCGCCCGTTTCCATATTCTAGATTAACAATTTGTCGTAAAAATGTTGTTGAAAATAAACGTTATAAAGGAAACGATATGCGTTATAAAAATAAGATGTGTTAAGAAACGTTGAATCAATCCCATCAATTCTCCTGGCATTTGGCTTAATTGATAATAGGGTAGAGATCACATTATCATGGGGGACATTAGTGAAATAAAAATGACTTTAAAAAAATTCGTTAACAAAACAATAGGCGGTAGATATAATAATGATATTGGCTTTTCTCTGGCTTTTCCTAGAATAGCACTATTCGTTTCTTGATTTGCCCTAATTTCCTTTTTTGTTAGTTTTGTTCATTTTTCTTCGGTAGCCAGCATCGCTGCAAAGTCTGCGTTTGTCTCCATTGTGCATACAGTACAGAATTATTTTTCGTATAATCTTTGAACTTACATCTGAAGACGTTGATACCTTTGTTGAGAGTACTCTATAAATCGTATTTGCGTTTCTCTTTGTACCAGCTGGCCGTCTTTTTACTCGGCCCACTTTGAAGTCTTCCAAATTAAATTTACTTTGTTTTTTGCAATTCCTCTACTGTCATTAATTAATACATTTTTACCTTTTAAACGCCAACAATTGCTGTAGGATTTACAATTGCAAATTTTAAGCTTGTTCACCTTTCTCTTTTGTTATTTCTGTATTAAAACAAAATCGTTATATATTTATTCTACTTTCACAGTGTATAATACAACAATGTTCAGACACTTCGAATATTTCATTACATTTCACTTTGTAGTTCACTCTGCAAATACTTCATTTACCTCGGTTTCCTTATCATTCGCGATCTTTCTACGTAGTTCTGTTATCGTATAGGGCGTTCCAAAAGGAATTTCTTGAACCTTAACATTAGGTCTTGTAAAAGCTTTCATTCACTCATTAATTACAATACAATTATAAATTGTATTTAATTCTTAAGAGGTGAGTAACGTATACCTTATGCTCGGTGTAGCGTCTCTGATGGGAATCGAACACACGACCATTTGGCTTTTATTCAGAATATTTTGCAAAATACTACTATGCTGGAATAATATGGACAACAACGTGTGTTTGAAGAATAGACTATGGAGCAGTTAGTCATTGACCCCAATTTTCATTGAAAAGTCATCTTCGACGATGAGACCCATTTCTGGTAGCTAAATAAACAAAATCGTCGAATTTGAGGTCAGAGAGTGTTCAATGTATCCCGAAAAAGTAACTGATTGGTGTGGATTTAGGGTTTGTGGCAATTTTTTTATTTATTGTTTTTAGAACAACGACGACTATTATAGGTCGGTGATTAACAAGTTCTTTTGGCCTGAATTATATAGACAGTTTGTTCACCAACAATAGGTGATTGCGACAGAACGACGCGATGCGCCACACATTTCATGGCCAATTGGATATTCTGCAAGAGCGTATTAAGGGCATGATCACCTCGGGTGGAGATGATGTGAACAGTTCATAGAGATTGTGCGATATGATCCCTTTAGAATTCTTCTTGTGGTGTTTTCTTAAGTCGCAGGTCTACGGCATTAGTGGTGGTGCTTGAAGCCAACCGAACCCAGTAATCGATCAAATTTCGAATCTGCTCCAACCAGATATGCCACGGCGGATATTTAAATGATAATAAATTCCAGATATCAATAGGACTTTAAAATTTTTTTATGATATCTCAAACATACATTGTTTCATTTAGATTTAAAGATAGGGAGAGCTTAAAGGAGACCCTATTAAAGTCAATGTTAGTTAGATTTCACAATTTCAGTATTTTATACGGCATATTCATTGCAAGCGGTAGAGAATTGCTTCATTGAAATGTTTTCCTTACATACACAATGAACAGATCCTTTCCATAAATATATTGTTGCAATAATCCTACTCACACTCACACTTTAATATTCTCAACTTGAGTATAACTCCTCATACACTTTCAGGTAGCAAAAGAAAAGAATTCCTCTCTTTATTTATATTGTTTGGCAGGGTTTTCGTTAATAATTTGTTTTTAATAATTTTGTTTTTGTTTGTGTTTCCTTTGCTTCACCTTAAACAATATTTTCCTTCGATATTCACAATCTTAAAATACTTCCTTACTTAAATTGTGGCCATATTCGCTGTATACATCATAAATGAGGGTAAAATATATTTGCCCTGGAATTTATAGCCTGACGATGAAAACGAAATTTAAAAAACAAAATCGCTTGTTTAGACTGCAATGGAGCAGAAGTTTTACAAATTAAATTGGGAAAGTTTTGTACAGGAAGAATTTTGAAAATAAGAAAGTAATAGACGACTAAGAACGACCCTAGATATGATATGTATTTTTGGCACAGGATTAACGGAACACTGAAAAAAATTATTTAAATTTAAGACAAATTTTCAAACCATAAATTTTCAAACCATCTTAATGTGGCAGTTGAACTTAAAATTCAAGAATAATCTTCCTTTTTTTCAGATGCCATGTGAAACGTTTCATGGGACCTTCCAATATTAAAATACATTTTTAGCATGCTCTAAACGTGACGTTGTCTTGCATGGAACATTTGCACAAACCAGATATATGTACCACCTCCCATTAGTAGTTGTTTTTGTTTTTAAAACTTTTGATGTATACGACCCGTATACTAGTTTTTCTTTTGTATTTTAACACCTAGAAAATGTGTGTGAATGCATTTCGTGCCAAAAGAACATAAAATATTTCGCTTTCATTTTAAATTCTTCACTTTAAATTTTTTAATCAAGATTTCTGTGGTGGTAAAAATGTAATAAAGAATTTAGGGTTTATGCCTCTTTTTTAAGAGCAAAATTTTAGTTTTAAAATCTTGTATGGTTTTAGCTTTAAGTACTCAACATCCAAAAGATTTAATTGAAAAAAATTAAAGCTGATTTAAACCATCTATTTAAGTCGTAATTGTAGTGTGTTGACTTATTAGGTATGAGACCGCCGTTCAAATTCCAGTTCAGACATATCCAGCAAAACGAAATATGAAAATATATTTCTACAGCCACTTCCTCTTAGCAGATTTCTGTAAAAAACTCTGAGAATAAATAAAATTGCCATGAAAAGTTTCTCAAAATTCTGTCGTTCGGAATCGACTTTAAACTGCCACTCATGTATAAATTTAACACACACAGTATAAGCGGTGTGAGAAGCTAGGCCGTTATCCTAGCTGAAGGGTTATTGTAACGTAGCACCACAGTAGGAAAATTATCTCCGAACAGTAATATTACCGCCACCATGAAGACGATAACGATAATTCTTGGAATCTCTTTAAGGAACCCTGCATTAACTGTTGCGATTTAGTTTGTTTGATGATTTTTTTATCCACAAGTTTTCATCTGAAATGAAGCTTTCTTTTTGTTGTAGGATTAATCAGAGGAGGTTCAAGAGCTGTCAATGCCTTTTGTAGGATACACAATCCAGAGAAGCTTGTGCTGTGTTGGCATAATCGAAGCCTAATTTGGAAAGAACAATGAAAATCGTGTCTGCCGTATTTACAATACCGCTGTATATTTACGCGATATCAGCCATCCACACAACTTGGGTGGTGTGACAAGCTAGGTTGTAATCCTGACTGAAGTACTGAAATCACCAAATAAGTACGTAAGTAATGCCACATGCTAGTCGGTGCTACATGCTACAATTTGCCGCTATTAGAGTCTCTCATGTATAGGGAATTGGTAGCCACGCCATTACAGCTGACATTAGTGAGCTGACATTAGTGTTTGAAATGTTGGGAAGAGTGTTCCAAAATTGGAACTTACGGATTTATCACCTACGGCGCAAATGTGGACAGCATGTACGTGAAATATTTCTTCAAAAATTAATGCAAAGTTTTAATATTTCATTCACATACATACATACATAACATACATAATTGGTCATTAAAACCCTTCAGTCAGGATTACGACCTAGTTTCTCACACCACTTGTGTTGTATGCGTTAATGGCGGGACCTACAGTTTAAAGTCGACTCCGAACGACAGATTTTTTTGACAAACTTTTCATGGCAATTTTTCTTTACTCTTAGAGTTTTTGCTAGAAATCTGCTGAGATGAAGTCGACGAAGAAATACTTTTTGTATTTTGTTATGATGTCTGGCCTGGGGCTTGCACCATGCTTTACGTCTAATAAGCCAACACCCTACCTCCTAGACCACGGCGACTTTAATTTAATATTTCATTCACTTTCGCTAATTTTCTGTTTTTCAATTTTCGTAACCAAAAAAGATCAAAATTCTCTTAACCATTCCACATAAATTCAAACACTTTCTTTCTAGGCTTTTAGTTAATACAGTATTTAGTTGTAATAATTAATCGACGAAGCTCATTTACTCTTTATCATATAAGTCTTTTATGTTTGACCAAATTTCGCTCTTTTTTTAACAACGTTAGTTGAAAGCTTGCAGTCAGTAGACGACAAAAATGACCATCCAGGATTTTTCGTTATTAACCAACATTGTTAATAAAAATAGCGAAATTTGGTCAAACATAAAATAATTATATGAGAAAGAGTAAATGAGCTTCGTACATTCGACGAACAGTAACCAATTAGGGTTAAAGTGTTCGTCGATTCAACGAAGAGTAACCTTAATGTACAGAAATGAAGAGTAGCCTTCCAGGGTTAAACAGAATATAAATCAATTCTCAACGATAATATTTATTTATTTATTGAATGTGTTTCTTTCATGGTATATCCCTTCCTTCTTGGCTTTTAGTTTATATACTCGTATAGTATTTACTAATATTAAATAACTTTTACTACATAAAAATGATTACTTCACTCCTATTATTATTTATGCTTTATATACTTTTTTTAATTTTTGTTGCTCTTTTCAAAATCATCTGTTAGCTCTCATTTTAAATAAGATTATAAAATCCATATAGTATGAAGTATGGACAAATGTCTGCGAAAGGACAGTGAGTATATCCATACTACAGTACTGTGTCTTAAAAAATTGTGCGTACACCAGGCAGACAGAAGCTATTTTAACAATTCTTATTGGATTTGAAAAAAGGAAAATGTTCTAAAAGTAAAATAATAATAATTAGATAAAGAAATGTTTGTAAAAGCTTTTATTTATATTTTATATACATAAATTAGGAAACAATTCAAAATAACATTTAAACTGATACATTCGAAATTTGTTTTCAATAACAATGATGTCCTTTGGCTGCGCCATCTTTTTCTAAACGATTTTTCATCGATAAGGCGAGATTTTGGGTGATTTTTGGTTAAATATTCTAGACTTTTACAATTATACAGAAATATATAAATACATACATAATTGGTGATTACAAGTTTTTAGACAGGATTACGACCTAGTACCGGATACCAACTATGTTGAGGGTGTTACTTTTATACATGATAAAAATAAAATTGCCATGAAAAGATTCTCAAAAATCTGTCATTCGGAGTTGGTTCTAAACTGTAGGTCCTGCCGCTCATGGTTAAAATTAGCCCACACAACATGGGTGGCGTGTGAAGCTAGGTAGCAATCCTAACTAAAGGATTGTAAGGATTGCAGTTAAGTCAGTAAGTATGTTAGAAGCACTTGCATATTAAGTGCGAGGCAGGGAATTGTCACATCGAACATCCTTAATTTTAAAAATTAATTTTGTTGCCTCAGTTGTTTATAGTTTTTGTATCTCTTGGAAAGAACTTTAATACACTAAAATCGTGTTGGAATCGTTTTAAATGCAATGCAATATAGCATTACAATACCATGGTGTACGGACAATTGTTTGAGGCAGTGTACTCTCATATACCATATATCTGTCTGTATATAGTAGTGGAGCCTCTCATCATAATGTAATTTTATTAAATAAGCTTAAAGGATAATCCTATTGTGTTACAATACAACGAGTATTGTTTATCATTTCAGTTTTATAGAAATTTTTTGCATTAAATGACTGGCTTTGTGACTATCATTCTATTTGTTTATTATAAAGGCTTAAAGAGAATGCCAATTGATTACTTACATTTAAAAAAAATGCACATTTTTGTGTGTGCTAATTTCATGGCTCAGAAAAACAATTTTGTGTTTGAAAGTTCGACATGAAGCTATATCATAGACTAAGGTGGTAATATAGCTCATCTTTATATAACTCAATAATTGTGAAAAAAAAGCAGTATACATATATTCCCAGTGAGGTGATCTTTATCGACGTCAGCGGAAAGGTGAAATGTACTGAAGGTGGTAAGTAAATACGGAAATAGCTAGAGCCTCAGTCAAATTGCACGACTAGGGCGGCCAGTTCACATTACCTCCATGGAGACGTCGATGCCCTCAAATCATTTGTACAGAAAATCCACTGCAGCGGTAGCTATTTGGCACTTAATACCGTTCTGTAGAAACCACTTATCATTGTAGCCAAATCATCTAATTCAAAAAAATTCAACAATTTTATTTGTTCATGTAAACAATCATCCAAAAATAGGCCACTTGTGTGAAGCAGGTTTTCGATGATAATTAGGGTCACTTGTCAACTAACAATTTTATAAAATGTTTCCATTATTTGCTCATGTTGCTGACGTGGTGGTTTAATAAAAGAGACTGAATAAATGTCCGGAAGTCCCTATAGTAGGATTCGTTGCTTATCATGGCTGCATATTGTATGTCGTCGTAGTCTAGCAGGTAGAGTGTTGGCTTATTAGACGTGAGGCCTCGGTTCAAACCACAGATCAGGCATCTCCAACTAAACGAAATATAAAAAATTTTTTTCTACGACTTCGTCTCAGCAGATTTCTGGCAAAGTCTCTGAGAGTATATAAAATTGCTATAAAATGGTTCTCAAAAAAAAAAAAAGAAAACGGTTGTTCGAAGTCGACTTTAAAAATGTAGGTCCCGCCACTCATGTATAAAAAAGTAACGCACACAACAGGGGAATAAAAACACAATAGAAAAGGAAAAATAAAGAGAAACAAAAAACAAATTTGCTAATATATACATATATATAAAGAAAAAAAAAATTAACGAAAATATTGAAACAGAAATATCCTGAAGCTATTAGCGTTGGTGTTGCATTGCTGATGTTGTGAAAGAATGTTCCAGAGTCGAATAGCATGCAAATAAAACTGCCATTCGGAAAATAAGTTGCGATGCCAAGGAACTATAATATTCCTACTACGGGATGACTGGACAAAACGTAGCCTGTCAAATAAATAACTCGGTATCCGCCTGTTCACAATTCGATGCAAAAGTAAAAGTACACGTATATTGACAGATTATCAAAGGTCACACCGTAAAGACTCTTAGCTGCCACAGAGATATGATCATATATTCTCAACTTATAGACATATCTAGCAATAGTATTGAACAGAAAGTTCAGCTTACGTTTGCTGCCAGAATCGCTATTAGCAGACAGCTCGCATCCATACAGTAAGCAGGGAATCAAATAGGTTTTCGAAATTAAAATCCCAGTTTTCAAAGGTATATAATGTTGCGTGGACCAAAGTGCGCGTAACTTAATATACGTCTGCCCTACCAGTGGATTGATGTGATCATCACTCGTCAAATTGGAGTTAAAAACTATTCCTAAATTCCTCGTCGCATGAACTATCTCAATTTTCTCACCATTCATCACAACATCCCTAGAAATTGTGGGTACAACACTTCTTCTATGTAATAAAATACACTTAGATTTCCCGGGGTTCAAACAGAGGCCATTAGCAGTTGCCCTTAAGAAGATCCGTGCAAGTTCCCCATTCAAACAAGCAACGGCGCGTGAAATATCGTCCACTGGGCTACTTAAGCAAAGTTGCACGTCATCTGCATACAAGTGGATTTTGCAATTCAAAAGATATCTAGGTAAATCATTGACATACAGGGAGAAAAAAAGTGGTCCAAGGATAGAGCCCTGAGGTATACCTTTGTTCAAAGGTAGAGCATCAGACCATTTGCCATTCAAAAAAACAGATTGTGCACGTTGGGAAAGATACGAATGTATAAGTCTGGCAGATGCATTGGAAAATCTGAAGAAGAATTTAAATTTCCGAATAAGCATACTGCGATCAACCGTATCGAAAGCTTTCGAATGATCCAGGAGAACTAAAAAGTTCACATCGCCATTCTCCAAGACCTGTCTGACATTCTTACTAACATCCACTAGAGCAGTAATACAACTATGACCTGATCGAAAACCAGATTGCATTCTAGAAAGGAGATTGTTCAGATCGATGTAACTCATCATTTGCATATAAAGTATCTTCTCAAGAACCTTCGAGAGAAAGCATAAGATGGCAATTGGTCGATAATCCCCATTAGACTTGCGCACCGGAACTATTTTTGAATGCTTCCACTTTATTGGGTACGTGCCGGACATAATAATAGTATTAAACAGATGATTCAAAAAAAGAAGTATCATGGGTAAAATTATTCTTATAAATTTAGGGTGCATGTTATCGCTCCCTATTGAATGAAATTGAAAAATTCAAATAATTCTAACTGAAGGGTTGTAATGACCAACTATGCATGTATGTATGGATATTGTATGTTTTTCCTTAGGAATTTAGGGGAGAATCTTATAACAATATAATGTGTAATCGGAAAAATCATGTAAAGTTCCTAAAATTTATTTCTTTTAAACTTTTCGTTTGCTTTGGTGGATTTAAAATTTTGTTTAATTTTTTTTGCCATTTAAAATATTTAAGATTAGAAGACAGCCAAAGAAATGGTTGTAATAAAATTATTTTAAATTGGTATAAAACAAAAAGAAAACCTTGAGGTATTTCGAAAAAAGATTGTTCTCGTAATCTATTGTATACAAGGAATGTTGTCACTATTAAAGTTTCCTGTGCCACTAACTTTACTTAAGTGTTTAACTGAAAAGAGAACCGTTTCCTCTTGTATATAGATTTGCAAACGAGAATGGAGAACAGCAAAGAGAGGAATTTTTTTGTTTCCTTCGAGAATTGGAGATTTTTTGTTGTGAATTTGTGGAATTTTAGAATGCAAGATTTTAGGTCAGATTAAATAATTAAAATTGTTCCTTTTCTTTTAATGTTAAACTGGGTAAAAAATAGGTTTTATTAAGGACAATAAGGACAATCTTTTTTGTTTTTTGTAGAATGTTTTCTTTTAAATAATGCAAATTAAATAATGAAAGGTAGCAAATGAAATAAAAGGAATCTACCTGAGTACAATGGAAGAAATTTAAGGAATTCTTTTTTTCGTAGAAAACTAAAAAAAACATTTTTTTAAAACGAAATATAAAATAATTTTTCTTTACCGACTGTGTCTCAGCGTGAAATTAACACGCACAACATAAGTGATAAGAGAAGGTTAGGTTAGAGGACGTGTACTTCTCAATTAAGACAAGTACAGTACCCGGAGGTCTTATTGACCCATTGTACAACGTCCTAGTTTCTCGCACCACCTATGTTGTGTGTGTTAATTTTATACATGAGTGGTGGAACCTACAGTTTAAAGTCGATTCCGATCGACAGATTTTTGAGAAACTTTTCAAGGCAATTGTTATTTACTCTCAGAATTTTTGTCACAAATCTGCTGAGAGGAAGTCGCCGAAGAAATACTTTTTGTGTTTTGTTTTGATGTCTGGCGTGGTGCTCGAACCCTGGGTTTACGTCCAATAAGCCAACACACTATCTACTAGACGACGGCGACTTCAAATGATATGAGAAGCTAGGTCGTAATTCTGGTTGAAGACTTATAATGACTAGTTATATATGTATGTATGTATAGTACACGTAAAATAGTACAATCCGATATGTAAAAAAATCGCTTTAGAAATCTTTAGTTATCGTATCATGAATACTGGCTAAATTAGTAATGCCTTGCAGTAGCCACCGTATCAATTTAACCTTGTAGCCATTTAACACACCCCTCATCTATCAGTTTAAATTTGAACCATTAGTTATTTTGGAAAGTGGCAAATATTTATGTCATTATATTCTCTTACAAAATTCAGTATATTATCTCCACTGACCGTTGTGAATCGATTGAAGCTTGAGCAACGCTGGGATTTATTGTGCTAACAAGAAACTTCACGATGATGTCGATTTCGCCAGAAAAATCACCTTTTCATATGATGCACATTTCCATATGTATACGGTGGGTACATTTTGAATATATTCCTTTGAAAATGTGGACTGCATAACCATTACGGTTGATGGAGATACTTATCGCATCATGAAATTGTATTACGTAGCCAATGTATCTTGGTTGACAAAACCATTTCGATTTTGCATATCTTCCATATAAGGTCGTCCAATGTTTTAGGAATGAAATGGATCATCTAAGCATTTAACGATGTGTGTTTATCATACATATCGAGTTATTGCTTTTTGCAAATTTTAATTATTTTCTCTAAGCCTACGTGGTATTTTTATTTCCAATTGTCTATCATTATCCGTGTGTACGAAAGTGTATAAAAAATATAAATTGATTCAGTCAGTTTCTCACTAAATTTCTGTGGGGTATAACTTGTGAGTTCTTTTTTTTTATTTCCTCTATATTTCTGTTTAAGTTTTGTGTGGATTTATTTGCAGGTTTTTGCATTTCCAATTCGAGTGGTTCTTTTATAGCTTTTTTGTGGTTAAGGTAACCAAAGCTACCGGAGTCCATGAAACCGATCTATTTCGATAAACTGGCATTGAACGGGTCATATAGGCAACGTCTGCAAGCCAACATATTTCAGGCACAGTTTTTTGTTATTAAACATGATTGTTTGATGATTTGATTTTGATTTTCGAATAAAAATTAAAATAAAAAAATTATTAGGTGTAGTTTTTAGAATTCAATATGTTTGTATTATTTTGCCATTTATGTTAATACTTGAAAAAATTAATTGATTTCAAAAACAATACTGTTTTCAATTTAATTATTCTATCATATACGATTGGTGGCTCAATTTACATTTGCAGCCATTTAGTGGCAGGCAAACAATATTCCTTTCTTATCTTATATTTCACTAAATTATTTTCATATTTTTATTAAGGAAAAATGTTAAAAAATTGTCAAAATGCATATAAATAAGTGTGTGCATATATACATGGTATACACATGTGCATATTTACAATGGGCAACAAAAGTCTAGCTACCCCAATATATTTTAGAAATTTCATGAATTTTAAGCAATAATATATTGTAGGTGATATAAAAATTTAAATTTAATAATGCAATAAAACAACAACGTTATGAAATTTTGCCAAATTTAATTTTTTTGTTGTGAAGGTGTGGAAGATACAGACTATGAGGGTACAGACCCTGATGCAGTAACTACTAGAATATAGCCTAGAATTGTGGTTTTTTGTATTTACTTTTTGGTTAGGATATCTCGAAAATTTTAAAATTTTTAAAAATCCATCAGAATTGTCATTTCATAGCTTAATTCCAAATTATTTTCCACATTAATGTTGTTTACCTTCTTTTTAATTGAATTTGAAATATATTACTCATACGCATCGTATTACACGCATGTATTGCAATAGTTACTCTGAAAAGTAAGCAATAGAAAATTTTTGACTTTGTCATGGATGAAACTAAGGGAATTAAATACCACTTATACGTCACATATGTACTTAACATGAATGAATTTTACATATTAAGGGCCATTATTACCACTTGCCATTAACTAAAGGGAGGATTTTAACGGGCAGATAAATTGTTTTTCGTTATTATGAGTATCCAATAAGATAGAAGTGATCGTTAAGCTGAAGGGAGGATCATTCTATCTTTAACATTTATATATTATTTTCATTATGGCAACTTAAAATTTAAACAAAATGAGCATATACAACAAAGAAACGAAGCCCGCGGTTGCCACTGCGTTAAAAAACTTGTATAATTGAGCAGATTTATCGACATTGCTCCTGCACTGCCATATTTTTGAAAAATTTTATCTGTAAGTTGTAATAACGAAAACAAGTTCAAGGTAACTTTGCAGTTCCCTTTAGCTAAAGGTACCTTTAACTAACCCCAAGTTTAACGACAAGTTGTAATAATGGCTCTAAATATTACATACAACTACATATTAAATATAATGTAAGTAAATATAATGGGTGGGTAATTTAAAAGTTTAAATTTAAAAATGCAATAAAACAAAAAACAAAAAGGAAGCAGTTTTGTTCGGCTGTGAACTACAACTATTCCGGTTGGACATGGATTATTATTTCATTTATATGGCTGCCGCGGTTGTCCTCACAAGATCTAATTCGATCGAACCATATTTCGTGGACTTTTTCGAGTGTGAGGGGTCGTATTTTGTCAATGGCATTACGATTGTTGACCTTTAAAGGCTCAATTGTTTCTGGTTAATCGGCATAACACTTCTTTCTCTAACGTTGGCTTCACAGAAAATAGTCTAACGGTGTAACATTGCAGCTTCTTGGCGGCCAATTAACATCACCATTTCGGATAATTAAACGGCCATCAAACGTTTAATGCAATAAATCAATAGTGGCATGAGATGTTTGGCAAATTGCACCATCCTGTTGGAACCAAACATTGTTTACATCAATACCAATGGGTTATCTTGGTGCGATAGTTGTCTCCATTGACAGTGCTCATTTTCAGATAAAGCCGCTCAAACAATCAGTCATAATGGGTACATTGGCATCTGTAAGATCACGTGCGGGATTTCTGAGCCCCAAATATGACAATTTTGTCAAATATCAAAACGAGTTTCATCCGTAAAAATGCTTTTTTGGTTAAATCGGCATCAAAGTGCAGTTTCTCGTCCGCCCAATAAATACCAACGTTGCTCAAGCGTAAATCGATTCGTTACGTTCAGTGGAGATAATATATCGAATTTTGTGACAGAATATAATGATATAAGTATTGCCAGATTTGAAATAACCGATGGTTCAAATTTAAACCGGTAGATGCCCTACCCGATATAATAACTCAACCTTTTTATCATTGTATTTACATAGAATAACATTGTCAGCCCTTAAGGTTTTTATGAAGTTTTTCAATTCATAAAATTTATTAAACATGAATTTACCGACTGAAAGTTGTTACAATTGTGAGTACAACAACAAAGAAATTGTAATATTTACACGATACATATATTTAACCAATAATAACAACATATTCTCATTATTAAATTGCGGTAAAAATTGAGTAATAAATTTAATCTATCATAAGTAGTATGTGCCTATTTATATGCACGTACTTATGTACATATGTATGTACATGATTCTTATGGTTACAAATACTATGATACTATGATACTGAAATGAAATCTGAAATTAAATTAAATCGTTTGGATTTAATAAAACAATTAAAACAATTAAAACGTATAATTAAGTACAATTGATGACATTTAATAAATTATTAAAGGAGTTAAGGCAGAAAGCATAAGCAGAAGATATGATTAAACTGTTTATTTGCCTATGGTCATTGCTCTTAATTGATTTTTAATGTCAGGCCAGACAAGTTCTAGCGAACTGCTTAATAAAATAAAGCCATAGGCTCAATAGTAAATTTGCTTCTTTTGTAAACGAAAGATGGTTAAAAAAATAAGCAAAGGAAAGATTCTATATTGACCAAAAAAAACCCTACAATAAAAAGTCTAAAGGAGTTAAATTACACGCTCTTGGAGGTGCCCTGGTAGTCTAGTGGGTAGTGTGCTAGACTATTAGTGTGAGGGTGGTGGGTTCGATTCCCACCAGAGATTCTGGTCTGTGACACACCAAGCATATGGTCAAGCTCGTATATAATTAGAATATAATTTGTAATTGTATTGTAATTAATAAATATAAATATACTCTCTTGGTGACCAGTTCACATTACCTCCTTTGGAAATAACTCAAGTCCTCAAGTCCTTAAGTCACAATCTCAGAATATTCCATATGGCATCAGCTGCGTGGCACATAATGCCGTTCTGTTGAAACCATATGATGTTGATGTTCAGATCATTCACTTCAGGCTAAAAAAGATTGTTAATCATCAGACTATAGATCTGGCTGTAGACAGAGATAACCTGGCCAATATCGTTCTCAAAGGCTCAAAGTATTGAATTCTTCGGGATGCATTGGACGTTTTTGGATCTCCTGTCGAAATTTTACATGTTCTCCTTACCATTGATCTACAAACGGGCCTCATTACTGAAGATGATTTTTCCCATCAACGAAAACTCACCATTGTCTATGGTCGTATATCTTGAGTTTTTCGATCAGATAAGCTTTTTTGTACGGAATTAAGGCTAAGTCATGAATCAAAATTCATCAAGTTGTGGTTTGTGAAATGCCACCTTTTCGTTTCTTTAATGAACGGGTGGTAACCAGTTGTATACTGAGCAGAGATCAACAATGAATCGTTTTTTGCTACTCATAAGTACTTATGAGTATTGAAATTCTACTACTATGATTCATGCGTACTCACTACAACGTTGATTTATTAGTACAGGTTGCAATGAGTATGAGTACAACGTTGACATCGAACTCATACCATTCGAAATATGTTTGATTCATACGCCTACTCATTCAGATTCATAAATTTAGAAAAATACTTATAATACTTATAAATGAATCGAGTGATTCGAATCATTCATCAAAATTTACAGTCGTAGATTTTGTTGCATTTACAAAAAAAGAGAAAAAAAGACAAAGACAGCATGCAAAGCAAATACACAACCTTCTACTGAGTATTGTAGTGTTCGTACGCGAATTATACTTATTTTGTGATTCTTGTAAATGTTGAGTCATCTGGAGTCGAAATCAACAACATCATACGTTTTGTTAAATACGAATACGATGAGTACTTTAAACTTTGAATATGAGTAGTTTGAGTATGCTGTTAAAATAAGTATGAATGCGTATCAATATCAGAAATTATGAGTATGATTCGATTCTACTCATCTTTTTGAATACTCCTTGCTGATCTCTGATACTGAATCAATGGACTCTAATTTATTGTCAACATTGCGAATAGTCTTCTATGTAGGACGATTATATATAATTGGAACATTACAATCCTTTGGTTATGATTACGACCTAGCTTCTCACACAACTTATGTTGTGTATATTAATTTTTTATATGAGTGGCGAAATATAAAGTTTAAAGTCGTTGTTTTTAGAGTTTTTGTTAGAAATCTGTTAAGAGAAAACCACAGGGAAAATATTTGTTTTATTTCATTTTGTTGGAGATGCCTGACCTGGGATTTGAACCGTGGGCTGAAGTCGAATAAGCTGATGTACTACTTACTAGACTATGGAAACTATTACGATTGTAAAATGGGCGAAATTTAGCAATATGAACACCTATTTTGTTTGAACAGTTTTATTATTTACAAGAGTGTTGTTAACTTGTAAAAGAACAGGGATAAGCAACTACTGTATGGAGTCCAACTCTTATGTGTTTATATTTTGAATATTTATGCCATTCATCACTGTTTAACTCTATATAACTGTTGCGTTTAATCTCACCTTATTTCCAAAACTTTCTTGTTTTCAATGTTCATTGTCTTTCAAAATAACTATACATTTTTTAGCTATTTTTGCTTTTCAAAATAATTTCTTGTCCGAACACATTCCCAATGCAACATCAATCATATGCAATACAAAGCACAGCATGTAATAAAAAGTATGAGTATTTTTTCCATTGAAATGACTGTGTAGTTACATATATTACGAGGGCGAGTACTCTTTTCTACAATACAGTTGGTAGTGATGTATACTTCCTTCACACTTTTATTGCACATCGTTTATAAAAAATTTTTTGTTGTGTTTTTTTTAGTTTTTTATTTTGAAATTCAATATTTTTTACTTATTTCATGTTTTACATCGTAATAAATGTTGGAGAAAAGTTTAATTTTTTTCTTCTGTCGATGCTTTTCTTTCCATTCACTTTATGTATTTTTTTTTTCAGAGAAGATAATTGCAGCCATAAATTTATGGGAATTTTTTGTTTACCATGTAATGAAAATAATGGAAATAAAAATAATTGAATTTATTTACATCCTCGTTTTCTATAGGTCAATTACACTTACGTAACATAACTGGTCACTACAACCCTTCAGTCAGGATTACGACCTGGTATTTTACACCACTTATGTGCATTAATTTTATACATGAGTGGTAGGACCTGCAGTTTAAAGTCGACTGCGAACGGCAGATTCTTTTGAGAAACGTTTCATGGCAAATTTTATTTACTCTACTGCGTAATCATTCGATTATAATTTTACAACACAGGAAAATTTATCCAATGGCAACGTCCTTTGTTACTACTGTTATTGCCACTCTATATTCCTTAATAGAAATGTTAACAACTGTGTAAGCATTTGTATATATGCTCAAAGGTCATGCAATTTAGTTATTGACTTACTTACTTACTTAATCCATTAACTCACCGATTAACAGATTTCGGCCTGCCCCAACACATCCTTCCAGGCGCCTCTGCTTCTTGCAAGCATACGCCAGTTGCTCCTTCCAACGCCGATATATCGTCCTCTTCGCCGACTTCCGCAGATCCCTGCAGCAAATACCCGTCTCCCCGGAGCATCCTCCTCTATTCGAACGACATGGCCGAGCCAGCGCAGCCGCTGTATATTAATACGCTCACTGTTGGATCGGATACGGAAATCATCGCCAACTCGCACTGGACCGAAGGTCTTACATAGGACTTTTCTTTTGAATACTCTCAAGGCTGCTGCATCAGCGCTTAATAGGGTTCATGCCTCTGCGCCATAAAGAAGCACGGGTTGGATGAACGTCTTGTAGAGTATTAGTTTTGTCGTACGAGACTGGTCTCTGCTACTCAATTGCCTATTGAGACCATAGTAGCAACTGTTTGCAAGAGTGATCCTGCGCTTGATCTCCAGACTGACATCATTTTTAGTGGTAACGGCGGAGCCAAGATAAATAAATTGCTTGACTGTATCAAAAGTATAGTTACCACCCATAATCTGAGAATCAGTACGCCGCACGTCTCTACTTGTCGATAACATATACTATGTTTTGCCAGACCCATCTTAGTAGACTCCTGTTCAATAGCACTAAAGGCAGCAGTAAGATCTCGCTTGGTACGCCCTATGATGTCAATGTCGTCAGCGTACTCAAGCAACTGGACACTTTTTTTAAAAATAGTGCCATTGCGATGCACTCCCGCCTTTCGCAGAACACTCGCCATGTCTAAAACCTCACACGGTCTCAAAAGGTTCCGAGAGGTGCATTCCTACCTTGACGGAGCTGCAGGAATTGCTCAACGTCATTCTGCATAGCCTTATCAGCTTCGCAGGTATACCGAGCTCAGTAATTGTGGCAAAAACACGATCCCTTATGGGATTATCGAAAGCTGCCTTATGGTCGACAAAACAATAGTGTGTGCCGACTTGGATTTGGCGTAGTGTGAAGATCTGGTCGATGGTTGACTTGCCAGGCATGAAGCCGCACTAATAAGGTCCAATCAGTATTTTGACGAATGGCTTCAGTCGTTCACACAATACGCCTGTAAGAACCTTAGATTCGATATACCCCTGTAGTTGGCGTATATCGTTGAGTCTCCCTTTTTAAGGACAGGACAGAGGACACTGAGGTTCCAATCGTTGGGTATACCTTCCTATAGCCATATTTTGTGCTGGTGCATACGCCCTACCAACTCATTACATCCTGTGTTAGAAAATTGAGCGAGAAGACCGTCCGGACCTGCCGATTTATTTAGTCATTGACACATCAAACAATACCACGTACAAAAAAAGTGCAACAAATATATTTCTTTTTCTGCATTTTGCATGAAATTTTTAGTTGGTTATAATAGCGAATAGAAAAACAAGTCACAGCTGTTGCAATAACCCTGTTTTACATTATTTTGAATTTATTTTATTTTCTGTCATTTTGTGCTGCAAATTTCATTTTGTTTTGTTTTAATAAATATTCACAGAAAAAAATTTTTTTTTTCAAATTTTCTACCGTCAGCCACAGATGTTCGTTTGATAGCAGTTTATTCTTTAATTTAGATTTGTTTCAAATAAAATTTAAAATTCATTCTAGTGTTACAGAAGGAAATAAGAAATTTCAAGTTGTAAGATAATGTTGCCTACACCATAATCCTTCCTCAGTCAAAATTTCATGAGATCATGCGAAACTCAACTGCAAGAGCCTATATCATGCAAATTATAATCATTATTTCGAAAAAAGTCTCCGCAATCTAGTAGGTAGTGTGTTGGCTTATTAGACTACAGTTCAAACCCCAGGTCAGACATCAAAACGAAAATATGAAAAGCATTTCTTCGGCGACTTCCTCTCAGCAGATTTTTGGCAAAAAATCTGAGAGCAAATAAAATTGCCATGTAAAGTTTCTCAAAACTCTGTCGTTCGGAATCAACTTTAAACTGTATGTCCTACCACTCATATATAAAAAAATTTACACACACAATATGAGTGTTTTGAGAAGGTAGTTCGTAATCCTAACTGAAGGGTTGTAATGGCCAATTATGTACATATGTATGTATGAATAAATTTCGAAAAAATATTACTCTTACATTCTTTACACAACCTTCTTTGAGTAAATCCACGACGTTTCTCACTGTATATTTTAAATAAGGATTTGCTTACGTAAAGTTAAAGAGAAAGTACTACAGAATACCATCCGGGTTTTTAGAAAATTTCAAAGAACAAAGAGAGCCGTACAACTGCTAAATTTCAATCCATATTTATTGTCCACGTCGATACTATACTATCCACTTTAGTACCTTCTTAATTGGTAACTACAAACCTATTCGCGGGATAACAATCTGGCTTCTCACACCACTCATGTCGCGTGTGCTAATTATATACAAGAGTGAGGGAAGTGAAGTCGCCGTGGTGTAGTAGGTAGTGTGTTGGCTTACTATTCGTAAAGCCCGGGTTCGTATCCCAGGTCAGACATCAAAAATGAAATATGAAAAAAAAAATATTTCTTCGGCGACTTCCTCTCATCAGATTTCTGGCAAAAACTCTGAGAGTAAATAAACCTGCCATGAAAAAGTTTCTCAAAATTCTGTCGTTCGGAGTCGACGTTAAATTGTAGGTCCCGCCACTCACGTATAAAATTAACGCACACAACATGAGTGGTGTGAGAAGCTAGGCCATAATCCTGACTGGAGGGTTGTAATGGCCAATTATGTATGTATGTATGTGACGGGACCAACAGTTTAGAGTCGATTCAAATGACAAATTTTTGAAAAACTTTGCATAGCAATTTTATTTACTTACGAAGTATATGTTCATATTTCGTTTTGTTCGAGATGGCAACAACCTACTTGACTACGACGACTTCATCATCTGTATGCCATATTTATTGAAATCGCCGTAGTTTAGTAGTCAGTACAGTACATTACGTTCCAATAAGTTCCAGTGCTAAATGAAACAGCGTTAAACGAAACAGCGTCCGTACTGTGATTGCGACTTCGGAAAATACAGTTGGAATATTTATTCTGGACAGAGTAACAAAAGAGCTTTGAAAAGGATACATAGTATACACTGTCGCTTTATAGTGCACCGCTTTTGGTTGGAGCATGGCCGTTTCATTTCCACATATAGTGGACAGCAAAAGTCTTAGTACAGCAATATATTTTGACAAAACAAATATCACCACAGGCTTAATACTCTTGCACAAAGTCCCGATATGACTTCAAGAGAGTATTTAGGAGATCAAAAGTCAATCGAAAAACTTGCACATGGTGCCACCAGAAAACACTAAACAAAACTTGTAAATACATTCAATACCAAATTGGTTAAATGGAGCGCTTCACCTTAAGGGATATTCCACTAAATATAAAGGATAACATTTTCATATATTAGGCCTTTGAATTTTAAATTTACTCAGAGTTCTCCTTTGGGGTACCTATGCGGTCAATTGAAACTTTTCCTTATTTTTCTCTTGTTTTATGAAAAACTTTAAAAAATTGTTTGTTTTATAATAAAACATAAATAAATTAATAAAATAAATATAAAAACTATAAATTTGTATACAAACTTTTGACTAAAATTCATGAAATTTCTAAAATATATTGCCGTACTAAGACTTTTGCTGTCCACTGTATATACAATAAGCATCAACACTGTGTGCAATTTAGATCAATCCCAATACTACTGTGTAATACTGAAACAGCGTTAAGCGGGGTTTTAGCTTATTAGACGTGAAGCAAGGGTTCAAACACCAGGTCAAACATCTCCAACAAAACGAAATCTGAAAAATATTTCTTCGTTGATTGCCTCTTAGCAGATTTCTGGCAAAAACTCTGTAAAGTAAATAAAATTTTCATGACTCCCAAAAATCTGTCATTCGTATTCGACTTTAAAGTGTAGGTCGTGCCACTCATGCATAAAATTAACAGAAGTGTAGTGAGTAGCTAGATCGTTATCCGAACTGAGTGGTGATGACTAATTATGTATGGTGTAAATATCACCAAAAATACGTATAAAGTAACTCGGATAAAGACGCAAATTAAAAAAAGTACTATAGAATCTGCGAATGTTCTGTTCCAGACTTGCCACCTTTTTGTATAAATTTTCAATGCATTTAATTATTCCCTGGTTTTATACGATTTCACTAAGTGAGGGAACATTATTATTTCGTATTTTTGTCTGTCTCCTTAGTAACATTACGTAGGTTTGCTTGATATACTTTAAATTAATACAATCATATTAAGTTATTGGTTTATTTTATTTTGACACTACTGTCAACAAATCTTGAGAGCATGTATGTAATTTTAAGATGTTTGTTTATTTATTTATTCAATATATATATTTGTATTTATGTATGTAAGTATGCACAAGAGTGATACATATTTTATGCTGTTATTAGATTTTAAGATCAGAAGTAATGTTTAACAACTTAACAAGAATTATGTACATTAAAATGCAAATAATAAGTTAAGGAAAGCTATGAATAGATCAAGAATTATAAAAGAAAAACAACTAAAATTCCATTGAAAATAAATGATGAGGTTACATATCAAAGGAGAAACTAAAGAGAATTAAATGCGTACACTCCATGAAATACATTCAACAAGAACATTCGCTAAGGAAATTACATTTCTACATGCAACTCTAAGAAGAGGTTGAAGAATGCAAGGAAATATGTAAACATGCTCAGGACACTGTTAAATAGTAGGACGAACTAAGGAATTCAAAAAACCCAAACGAAATATGTTGTAACGTGGACATGTCACAGTTGTCTAGAAGGTATTGTGTTGGCTTATTAGACGTGAGGCCATGATTAAAATACCAATCGAGATATTTCGAACAAAACGAAATATTGAAAAATAATTCTTCGGCGGCCTCCTCCCACCAGTCGTATGGCAAAAACTCTAAGAACAAATAAAATTCGTTATGAAAAGTTTCTTAAAAAATCTCTTTCGCAATCGAACTTAAACTGTAGGGCATGCAATTCAAGTATAAAATGAACATACACAACACCGCTGGTTTAGACGCTAGGTCGTAATTCTGACTGAAGGGTTGTAATGACCATTTATGTATGTATGTAAGTATGTATGTATGGAAGTATGTATGGATGTGGCGGTCAAGTCAGGTTGAATTTCTCCGATGAAATAGGTTATGTTGGCTTTAAGTACCACTGTGTCTTGTGAGCATATACCTGTGACTTAAGAAAACAACACAAGAAAATGTCAGAGTGCCTTGGTAGGCTAATGTGTAGTTTGCTAGTCTATCTAGAAACTCTGATATGTTACACTACGCCGATCATAAGGTCGAAGTTAGTCTCGTATATAATTAAATATCATTTGTAATTGAATTGTAATTAATAAATAAAAAACGATCTCGGTGGCCAACATCAAATCTTAAAGCTTTCATCCAATGTTATATGAACTATGTGACACGTAGTGACGTCTTTTTGAAACCACATGTCCTTTGAGTCCAGATCATTCTATTCACGCCAAAATAATGCTGATACTTATCGGTCTATAGTGTTTGCCTGGCCAAAGTCGTTTTCAAATATATATGTACCGATGACTCGGCCAGCACAAAACCCACACAAAATAATAAACGGTCTTTTTACTCTACTGTGCCGATTTCGGTACGTTCCTTTTACGTGCTGAAAATTATCATTTTTTTAACTGTTTTTGATTTCCTGTGAATAATTTTTCAAAGTATCTCTTGCCGTTTTTGTTTGGTTTTAAATAGGTTAAATGAAAATAAATTTGATCTGTATCGAATTTCCCTCTTTGTAGAGTAGGAGAAGAATAAACTATTGGCCTTCACTTAAGATTACAGCCAAGGTTCTCACATCACACATCTTGTATACATACATCATTGGTCATTATAACACGTCAGTCAAGATTACTACGTAGCTTCTCACACCACTTATGTTGCGTGTGTTAATTTTATACATGAGTGGCGGGACCTACAGTTTAAAGTCGACTCTAAACGATAGATTTTTTGAGAAACTTTTCATGAGAAGTTTTATTTACTCTCAGAGTTTTTGCCAGAAATCTCTTGATGGGAAGTCGCCAACGAAATCTATTTACGTATTTCGCCTTCTTGGATATGTCTGAGTGTGAACCATGGCCTCATATCTAATAAGCCAACATATATAATATCTAGCCATGAAAAGAAACGGGTCTTTCAACAGGGACTTCAATAGGTGACATTTGGTTATCTTGTTAAACTACGTATATCTTTTAAAATAGTAGTCAATCCACAATATCAACAACACATGCGAATTATGAAATCGTCTTATCAAAATGGCAACTGATCCTAATTATCATCTAAAAATCAACTTCAGTCGTGGTGCCTATTTCTGGATGAGTGAGTACATGCGCACACAAAATTGTTGAATTTGGAACAACACTAATCACTTCCTATTTGTAAATCCAAATGGAACAAATTGTGTGTTAGATGTTATCAAAAACTTTCATCGATCTCTTGTATCTGGTGTATCCTTATACATTTAATAGTTATAATTCTAAATAAAACAAATTGTGGGTGAGATATCATCGATAATTGTCATCGAGCTGTTTTATCTAATGTATCCTTAAACACTCCCTATTTGTAAATCTAAATAAAACAAATTGTGTGTTCGATATCATCGATAATTGTCATCGATCTCTTGTATCTGGTGTATCCTTAATCACTTCCTATTTGTAAACCTAAACAAAACAAATTGTGGGTGAGATATCATTGAAAATTGTCATCAATACCTTGTATCTGGTATATCCGTAAACACTTCCTATTTGTAAATCCAAATGGAACATAATGTGTGTGAGATATCGTCGATAATTGTCATCGATCTCTTCTATCTGGTGTATCCTTAAACACTTCCTATTTGTAAATCGAAATAAAACAAATTGTGGGTGAGATATTATCGAAACTTTTCATCGATCTCTTGTATATATATGAGATATAATAGATAATTGTCATCGATCTCTTGTATTTGATGTATCCTTAAACACTTCCTATTTGTAAATCTAAATGCCACAAATTGTGTGTTAGATATCATCGATAATTGTCATCGATCTCATTTATATGTTGCATCCTTAAACACTTCCTACTTGTAAATTTAAGTGAGACAAATTGTGGGTGACATATAATTGATAATTGTTATCAATCTCTTGTATCTGGTGTATACTTAAACATTTCCTATTTGTAAATATAAATCAAACAAACTGTGGGTGAGATATCATTGATAATTGTCATCAATCTCTTGTATCTGGTGTATCCTTAAACACTTCCTATTTGTAAATTTAAATAAAACAAATTGTGTGTGAGATATTATCGAAAATTGTCATCGATCTCTTGTATCTTGTGTATCCTTAAACAGTTCGTATTTGTAAATATAAATCAAACAAACTGTGGGTGAGATATCATTGATAATTTTCATCAATCTCTTGTATTTGGTGTATCCTTAAACACTTCCTATTTGTAAATCTAAATAAAACAAATTGTGTGTGAGATATCATCGATAATTGTCATCGATCTCTTATATCTTGTGTATCCTTAAACACTTCGTATTTGTAAATTTATATAAAACAAACTGTGGGTGAGATATCATCGATAATTGAAATCGATCTCTTGTATTTGGTATATCCTTAAACACTTCGTATTTGTAAATCTAAATGAAACAAGTTTTGTGTGTGATATCATCAATAATTGTCGTCGATCTCTTTTATATGGTGCATCCTTAAACACTTCCTACTTGTATATTTAAATGAAACGAATTGTGTGTGAGATATCATCGATAATTGTCATCAATTTCTTCTATCTGGTGTATCCTTAAGCAGTTCCTATTTGTAAATCTAAATAAAACAAATTGTGTGAGATATCATAGATAATTGTCATTGATCCCTTGTATTTGGTGTATCCTTAAGCACTTCCTATTTGTAAATCTAAATAAAACAAATTGTGTGTGAGATATTATCGATAATTGTCATCGATCTCTTGTATTTGGTGTATCCTTAAATACTTCCTATTTGGAAATCTAAATGAAACAAATTGTGGGTGAGATATCATTGAAAATTTTAATCGATCTCTTGTATCTGGTGTATCCTTAAACACTTTCTATTTGTAAATCTAAATAAAACAAATTGTGTGTGAGATATCATTGAAAATTGTCATCTATCTCTTTTATATGGTGCATCCTTAAACATTTCCTACTTGTAAATCTAAATAAAACAAATTGTGTGTGAGATATTATCGATAATTGTCATCGTTCTCTTGTATTTGGTGCATCCTTTAACACTTACTACTTGTAAATCTAAATGAAACAAATCAATCATCAATTTCTTCTATCTGGTGTATCCTTAAACACTTCCTATTTGTAAATCTAAATAAAACAAATTGTGTGTGAGATATCATTGATAATTGTCATCGATCTCTTGTATTTGGTGTATCCTTAAGCACTTCCTATTTGTAAATCTGAATAAAACAAATTGCGTGTGAGATATTATCGATAATTGTTATCGATCTCTTGTATTTGGTGTATCCTTAAATACTTCCTATTTGTAAATCTAAGTGAAACAAATTGTGCGTGAGAGATCATAGAAAATTTTCATCAATTTCTTCTATCTGGTGTATCCTTAAGCACTTCCTATTTGTAAATCTAAATAAAACAAATTGTGTGAGATATCATAGATAATTGTCATTGATCCCTTGTATTTGGTGTATCCTTAAGCACTTCCTATTTGTAAATCTAAATAAAACAAATTGTGTGTGAGATATTATCGATAATTGTCATCGATCTCTTGTATTTGGTGTATCCTTAAATACTTCCTATTTGTAAATCTAAATGAAACAAATTGTGCTTGAGAAATCATAGAAAATTTTCATCAATTTCTTCTATCTGGTGTATCCTTAAACACTTCCTATTTGTAAATCTAAATAAAACAAATTGTGTGTGAGATATCATTGATAATTGTCATCGATCTCTTGTATTTGGTGTATCCTTAAATACTTCCTATTTGTAAATCTAAATGAAACAAATTGTGTGTGAGAGATCATAGAAAATTTTCATCAATTTCTTCTATTTCTTCTATCTTCCTATTTGTAAATCTAAATAAAACAAATTGTGTGAGATATCACAGATAATTGTCATTGATCCCTTGTGTTTGGTGTATCCTTAAGCACTTCCTATTTGTAAATCTGAATAAAACAAATTGTTTGTGAGAAGTC
This sequence comes from Sarcophaga subvicina, assembly GCA_936449025.2. NCBI lineage: Eukaryota > Metazoa > Arthropoda > Insecta > Diptera > Sarcophagidae > Sarcophaga > Sarcophaga subvicina. The sequence continues at coordinate 90,130,408 of OW388080.2, forward strand.
TCCGTAGTCTAGTAGATACTGTGTTGGCTTATTAGACGTAAAGCCAGGGTTCGAGCCCCAGGCCAGACATCAAAACAAAATATGAAAAAATATTTCTTCGGCGACTTCCTCTCAACAGATTTCTGACAAAAATTCTGGGAGTAAATAATGCCATGAAAAGTTTCTCAAAAATCTGTCGTTCGGAGTCGACTTTAAACTGTAGGTCACGCCACTCGTGTATAAAACTAACACATACAACATGAGTGGTGGGAGAAGCTGGGCCGTAATCCTGACTAAAGGGTTGTAATGTCCAATTATGTTATATTATGTCGTCCAGTAAGCTATATCACACAACCGTTGCACAACATTGCTACTCATCGTTAGACTGAAAATACTAACAGCAATAAATTAAGTGCGGTCGAACGGTTGTTTACGTCTTCGAAACTAAATTCAGCATTCCCTTTACTATGGGGGTTACATAAATACTGGGAATAGTAGTGCAGTGTTTAAGAAATTTAAAAAAATAATGGTTTAAAGCCTACCGTACGTACGACGCCGTAGTCTAGTAGGTAGTGTGTTGGCTTATTAGACGTAAAGCCAGGGTTCTAGCCCCAGGCCAGACGTCAAAATAAAATTCAAAAAGTATTTCTTCGGCGACTCCATCTCAGCAGATTTCTGGCAAAAAATCTGAGAGCAAATAAAATTGCCATGAAAAGTATCTCAAAAATCTCTCATTCGGAGTCGATTACTCCCGTCTCACCACTCATGTATTAAAATTAACGCACACAACATGAGTGGTGTGAGAAGCTAGGTCGTAATCCTGACTAAAGGATTATAATGACCAATTATGTTATGTTATGCACTTTTAAGACTTATGATTGTCGTTAACATCTTTTTAAAGCCATGATTCTATTCTGATTTTTTGTATATAAGTTCTGCATTATAGTTTGTAAAAATTTCACAGCCGTATAAAAGTTATACTTAGCAAGATGCATGCGAATGTCAAAAGCAGTTGTACCAGGTTTCGAAACATACTCTAAACTCTCTCGAACAGGCGTAAGAATTTCAACATGCTGTCGTCAAGTAGTTATTCAATCCATATCATTTGACTTGCAAAATGGAATAACACCAGTAAGTTGAGCGTAAGTTAAAAATGTTCCTTTAAGGTTAAAATATGAACACTTGTTATTGATTCAATATTAAATTGAATATTTAATACACAAAATGAATATTAGATTATTCTAAATAATTCTTGTCATGAAATCGCATCAATGTTAGGTTAGGCTAGGTTAGGGGGGAACTTGCAGACATGTTCACTCGATGCCCCATATGGTCCTTTTTGGTAATCAGTGTGAGATAAGTCCCCTTGTCATGATTCCTTAGTGGTAAGTTTAAACCACCCCAAACTCCGGATGACACCGATCAGTTCCCTCAGTCTAGATCTTCAAACATTCTATCACCCGAAAACAGATGACTACTGTTCTGATGTGCAGATGACATTAAAATCAATTTATTTATTTATTTTTTTTTTTTTTGGCTTCAAAGATTGGAATACTCAATGAAATTCTACATTTTCTAGTGCAGAATTAAAAGCGCCTTTTCCTGTATGATAACCGCTAAAGGAGTTGACATTTGTTCTGAAGTGCAGGGTATAAGAGGTTTTACAATGGTTCCATTTCATAAACTTCATGGCAATTTCTGCAGTAAGCGTGGTTGGACAGACAGTGCCTGTCAGCGAAACTGCCAATACGCAGTGTTAGAATTCCTCCTAGATTGACAACCGTTTTGTCGAACTCAAGCAGTGAACTGGTTGTCCCGTTGTCCATTGCTGTTCGTTTCCCTCTATACCACAGTGGCCCAAACTGCAGTAGAGACGACTATTGTGTTGACGCATACGGTCTGTGCAACCTCTGACGCCCGTTAATTTGACGCTTTGATTGTTGCTCGACTGTCCACATCAAGTTCGATGGTGGTAGGTCTCCGGTTTCAACCATATCTGCAGATTGTTCAATACCAAAAATCTCCGCCTGAAATACGGTGAGCACGTTAGGTATTTGTAAGAGCCGTTCAGTGTCATTGTATCGGAATAGATCCCAGATTCAATTCCACATACCATTTTGAAGTCATCGGTGAAGATCGTTATATCACCATTACCGTTGACAGTTTCAGCAATCCATTCTTCCCTTGCTGGAGTGTGAGTATCCATCAGTGTTAGTAGTAGAGTATGAGTAGAAAATCTATTATTTCAAGGAGAAAAAGAATCTTTTTTCCATGTATCGTTATTCAACAAAAGTTATACAATCTGAAATAAAAATTTCTAAAGTATTCTATTTGGAAAAATATCACTATGTGCCAAAATAAAAAATAACATAACATTGACATAGTCTAAGTTGTGAGTTTTGTTTTATTTGACAAAAACTGTTTTCTTTTGGACTTTACGCAAAAAATTTATTGATTATACAAACATTTCTGAACCGATGTCCAAAATTTGAACCTTTTTAGAAAGCAGAGGGATGCACCTTTAGAACAATATACATATATAATATATATTGTATTATTTGACTTAATATGTTATGAGGTTTGATGAGGTAAACTTGACAAATCCAATTTTTTTGTTATTTTTTCAAGTTTAGCCATTCTTAATTGCAAACTTTAATTAAAAATATGAAATAAGTGATAACATTCTGAAAGTGCATTACCTTGTGAAGAGATTGATACTTCGTTTGATCAAATCGAATAAAAATTACCTAGAGTTATTGCTTAAAGACTCTAATAGTCGAGTTATATTTTTCATATATATATTTTTCCAAAAGAACGTTTAGTGCAAAAATTTTCAGAATTTTTAATGGATCTTGATTGTTTATTGGAAATTGTGTCATTTTCACGTTTGGGCGACCATCAGAAGTTGGCCATTATTTGCGCAAAGAGAAATAATAATATTTGTAAAAAGAACAAATATTAGCCGACTTCTGGTAGTGGTGCAAACGTGAAATTGACACATTTTCTGATAAACAATTAAGATCCATCAAAACTTTTGAACATTTTTGAACTAAAAGTTCATTTGATAAGATGACATATATAAAAAATATTACACGACTGTTATATTATTTAAGTAATAACTACGGTAATTTTTGTCCGATTTGATCGAACGAAGCTTCAATCTCTTCACAAGATAATGCACTTTCAGAATATCATCAACTATTTTATCGTTTTTAATTAAATTTTGCAATTAAGAATAGCTAAACTTGAAAAAATTAGAATAAAATCATATTCTCCAAGTTTACCCGATCAAAACCCATAAAACGCAAGTTTGAACCATATGTTTATGTACACCATTTTAAAGGCTCATCTGTAACCTTTTCAAAAAATTTGGAGTCTGAAAATAGGTTGAAAAATATTTGGGTAATCAATAATTTTGTGTGAAAAGATCAAAAATACAGTTTTTGTCAAATAAAACAAGTTTGGAGGGTTCGAGAAATATAAAAAAAAATATATTTGAGTTCTACTCAACAAAATTCACAACCTACACTATGTCATTAGCTGGGTGTATTTTGACTGTCGCATCGCGTAATTGGTTTCTATTGTAATACAATATTCGAATCTCGATTTAAATATGTGAACTCAAATGGACTCAAATTGACAGCATTAATATAATAAATATCACATACATGTATATATGTATGCATATATAAATGTATTTCAATTAATTATATATGCAAGCCTGTGAATACTGTATGCAATTATTAAGATTTATTTTATATTAATTAATGACAACAACAATGAAATTGCATCGCATAATACATATTGGCATGGAAACTCAAATAAATAATTACCCAAGCAACTTAATGTTAATGAAAATCATTAAAAAATAATTAAAAAAATAAATATTAAAAATAAATCTTTGCAGTTGGTTGACGTTGAAACAAAAATTTAATTTGTTTTTAAAAGCTTACATAATAAAAGTTTCAGATTGGATGTAAAATGTGCAAAATTAATTTAAATATTGTGAATTATTCTATAGAGTATATCGCATTTTTAAAGTTACGTATTTATGGGTCATGTTAAGTTAAATATTTAGGGTAGTTCTTTGAGAATCAAACAAGTCCAAGAACCACTCGGAGCTTCCGGTGAAGCGACTCAGACTGCCAATGTCAATACATGACAGTTAATCCAGATCCTACATGCAGTAGGCACCCAAGTGCCATTTTTCCCCATTTGATTGTTTCTTGCGGGATTTTCTTAAGTCGCAGTTGTATGCGAAGAAATCAAAAACTGTGGTTCTTAAAATCAACACAAACCATGCATATATACATCACAGCCCTTTAGTCAGAATTATGCGTGTTAGTTTAGACACGAGTGGCAGAACTTACAGTTAAAGTCGATTCTGAACGACAGATTTTTGAGAAACTATTCAGGGAAATTTTATTTTTCTCAGAGTTTTTAACAGAAATCTGCTGAGAGGAAGTCGCCGATGAAGATGTCAACATAATACCGAATACATAACCCATGTCATCGGTTTTTAGGGTCATGAAAAATTAAACATTTCGGATACGGTCCACAGCGAGAAGCCAAGACGGACAGTTGTACGATATGTTCCACAAATAATGGCATCAAAAGGCCTTTCAAACTAGTGAAGAGTTTGGATAATAGTACATACATACATATATTGTATTATGATAAGAAACGCCTAGTAAAAGACGCGTGGAATGTTACCAAATCAGCGCAATAAAACATAAGTTTACGTCTTGTATTTGTAAGAAAAAACATTTCGGAACGGAATATTAAAAAAAATTCATTAAAATTTTCCTAAAATTTATTTGCATTTCTTTTTTCTTTTCATATGCAATTTTAAGTCACTTTAATTCATCAGAAAGACATACAAAGTTCATGAACGTACATGATTTTTTATTTATATGTATTTTAAATATTTATACATGTATGAGCATATTTCTTGCATGAGTTATTGCTAAACGTGTAAATGTTTATACTATTCGTGTATTCATAGTTTATCTGCACATTTTTTTACTCAAAATGATTCCTTTTGTCGACATATGTTTCTTAGTTACGTTTCCGTTTGTATGCCATATACTACCGAAAAATGTTTCAGTAATTTTTGTTAGTCTTTCGTTTTGTCTCAACATTTGTTTCAACTTACCATGGACGAATATTAAATACAAGAACGCGAGTAACTGTTCGAGTAACGCATTTTATGATCTTCCTACCGAGAGGACTTTATCCTAATTCAAGTGGATGAACCAACACTCACGCATCGACGAAATGCAGGATTTGCCAAAAACATTGCTGATGTCCGATGGTTATTATTTAGTCAGGATTACGACCTAGCTTCTCACACTACTTATGTTGTGTGCGTTAATTTTAAACACCAGTGGCGGAACCTATAGTTTAAAGTCGTCTCCGAACGACAAATTTTTGAGAAAATTTTCATGGCAATTTTATTTACTCTCAGAGTTCTTGCCAGAAATTTGCTGAAAGGAATATGATTTCAGAATTTAGTTTTGATGGAGATGTCTGAGCTAGGGTTTGAACTTCGCGTCTAATAAGCCAACACACTACCTACTCAGCTTTCTGAATTTTTCGTCGTGACTTCGGCCTGCACCAATAACAAATTCAACTGGCCAGGATCTGTACTCTGGAGCAGACAACAGACACTAATTTTCAGCAAAAATTCATTTTCAGTGTGCGAACGTGAACACCCAAAATTGTCGAATTTGTGACCGCAATGTTTGGTATTGATTTAGGGATGGCAGAATCTTGGAATAAAGAACCTATTTATCTTTCAGAACGACATTATCCACGTCCCTTCACTGTCAATGACAAGCAGTACATGATTTTAGGCAAAATGAAATTTTAAAATATAGTAAAGGTAGATATGAAACGACTATTATTCATTAATGAAGTCGCCCATGACTAGTAGGTAGTGTGTTGGCTTGTTAGATGTAAGGCCTTGGTTAAAACCCCAGGTCAGACATCAAAACGAAATTTGAAAAAATATTTCTTCGGGACTTCCTCTCAGCAGATTTCTGGCAAAAACTCTGAGAGTAAATGAAATTGCCATGAACAGTTTCTCAAAAATATGTCGTTCGGAATCGACCTTAAACTGTAGGTCCCGCCACTCATGTACGAAATTAATACACACAACATAAGTTGTGTGAGAAGCATGGTCGTAATTCAAACAGAAGGATTGTAATGACCAATTATGTTATGTATGTATTATTCATTAATTTGTTTATTTTATTTCTCCCGCATAGTCATAGTTGAAATATGGTACATGTATTATGTTTACATTTTATTGGCATTTTATCTGCATAAATTAACAATTATGATCCGGAAATATGAACAACAAATTTTTCTCACACAAACACGCACCTACACAGAACTAAATCATGAAATGTACAACAATATTTTAGTGATAGAAATTTTCACACATAGATATGTGTTCGCAGGTCAATATCTATGTATGTTTGAAATTGGAAATTATTGAAATGAATTACTTCATAATACCTGAACTCCCAGGTGGTGACGAATAGAGTTGAGAACAGAATTACTTAATTAACCTACTCAAGTTGCAAGCGCAATGTTATGTGGTTATATATGAATGGACATTGCAGTGTTAATGTGCGAGTTGGGTTAGTTTAATGTCTGCTTCATATATGTTAATAAACTTTTGTTGACAATTTTACTTTATTCTGAGAGCTTTAGCCAGAAGACTGTGGAGAGGAAGTGGCCGAAGAAATATATTTTCATATTTCGTTTTTTTGGAAAAGTCTGAACCGGGGGGCTCTAGTCTAATAAGTCGACGCACTACGTACTAGACTATGGGAGTTTGAATTTGAATTCACATGAATCAATCACTTAATACAATTATGTAGAGAGTGCTTTTTATAACAAAAAAATATGATTATGAAAAGCTACATAGAGCAGTGAAATGATAAGAAAATGAGTGGTATTTCGAATGTACCGGGCAATGTCCTTCAATTTCATTTTCAACGAGTAATTTCTGCAGAAAATTTGATCAGACCGTAGCGTTATAAACTATGAAGTGACTGTACATGGAGTAGGATCTGATCTACTCCAGTATCCCAGAATTAGAATAAAAGTGGTCAGTTAGTTACTGGAGACCATGTAATCAAATGCTAGAAAAGAATAGGGATCAATATCCTCTATATGCCCAAGAAGCTGTTTGGGTCAGTTGTTTATCTAGTTAAACTATTGCCCTAGAAGAAACTCAGTAGAATGTAATTTTAACAGCCCAAAAAATTTCTTAGTGCATGGTATCTGCAGTGCACTTGTAAAAAGAATTACGGTTTTTCTTCTTAAGCCAGGAATCTTCACTTACATTATTATGAAACTGCTGCGTATCAGACGGGCGCTCCAAAAGTATTGCCCTTTCAACTACAACGTTAAACAGTAAGATGAGGGAGTTGTATAGAAATCAGTCGGAGAATCGCCAGAATCCATTGCAATTCCTTTTTATAATCGTCAAATCACTTTTTTTAATTACCATGCCACTGTAAATGAAGAAGTCTTTGTGATTAGGAAAAGTTTCTGTGTAGCTATCGCTTGACCAATTTTGCTTCTTCATTTCAATCTGTAAACATTTTAATCAGCTGTTAACGTATTGAAAATCCCTGAAGAAAATGTAAGCTATCAAAAATTAATAAGAGAAAAATAAATTATTATTACGATCAGAATACCAGAGGCCCAACATATGAGATGTGTGTGGGCACCAGGTATGGGCAATTTATAATTTATTGAACATAAATAAGAAAGAGTATTTAAATATTCTAAAGAACAAAGTCAACTAAAAAAATAAGAATTCGTAATAATTATTACTTTCAACAAGTCCATGAACACAATCATACTGTGACTGATGTGAAGATATGATTTGCTTACGAAAATCCGCACAGGCTTAATATTCTTACATAATGTCCCGATATGACTCCAAGAGAGTATTTGTAAGACTATTTGGAAGAACGATTACGTAGTCTTAGTTCAAAACAAAAGGCGGTTAGAAAACTTGTTCATGGATGCAAATATCAACAGGAGACGTTAAACAAAACTGGTACATTCAATGCCAAATGAGTTAAAAGGGGTTCATAATGTTAAGGGATATTCTACTCAATATTGGGTATAATATTTTAATAAATTAGACCCTTGAATTTTAATTCATTCTGTGATCTTCTTGGTAGTAGCATTTGCAGTACAAAAATTTGAAGTCAACAGAATGTTTCCCTTATTTTTCTAATGGCGAGCAACCTTAAATATTTTTAGTATTCTAATACAAAAATATATTAATAAAATAAATATAAAAAATATCCATTATTTCTACACATTATTGTTTAAATACTTTCATTGTTCATTGTGTATGCAGATTTCATAATAATCATTTATTCATCCCCATGGGAGGTGCATAAGTTTTTATCCGAAATAAGCTAAATATGTAGGAACATGGTATTTTAAGATGAGGTTGGTTACAAAAATAATTTTAAATCTAAAACTAAAAGTTTAAGATTTCAATTTAAGAATTATTTAATTAACAATTTTTTTGTTGTAAATTTTCTAAAAATTTCAACAAGTTTGATAAATTTTTTTGGAGGCTATGTCCTTATATCGCCTTTGTCTAACACGAAAATTTACAATAATTTTCTTCCACTTCGTTGTCTTAAAGTTTGAGGAAGATTCTACACAAAAACTCTTTTGTAGAAAAGTTTAAAATTTCTAAAAATCATTCTCTTCAATGAATCAATAAAAACCTTTAAATCTGTTTAGCCTGTGTGAAGGCTCCAAGGTGTTAAGAGAATAATTCTCAGAGATTGAAATGTATCGGATTTGAAATGTTTTATCAGCTGTCAAAACATGAAATCCCTTTGGGCGTTTATTGTAGTTGTAGGATAACATATGTTAAACATATTGGCATGTTATGACGTACGTATGTATTGTTGAATTGAAAATTTACTCAGAAAAATGCATTAAAAGATGAAAACGATAATTTAAGACGAAACAGAATTAGCAGAATTAAGGCCTATAGGAAACAACATGTAAAAAAATTGAAAAAATTTTACAATAGGTCGATTAAGTCAAACGATATCATTTAAATTTTCTGTCCTTATATGAGTGTTTTGAGTTTTAGAAGTCAGAAAAGTCTTTAAGATGTCTACAGCTTACGTGCTGGTGCAAATAAATACTAAGGGGGCATTAATGTGTTTCATAATTATTTCTCCCAACTGTGCGACTCATTTCTTTGTTCTTAGAATTGCACAACTAAATTATCTTAGATTTCGTATAGAATAGATGACCTCGTACAGCAAGCAGGCTTTTAAATGCATTTTGCCGTGTAAATATTCTTTCAATATAATATTGAACAGTTTTCCGTTACAAAAAATCTAAGCATTCTGTCCACAGTTTAAAAAATCCATCTCACGAAACGATTAAGATTGCGGCATGTTTTTATGTATCAAAGAGGTCTTAAAGATAATCTGATAATGATTAAGTCTGGTATCTGGGTTGGTCATAATTACCTTCAAATATCGGATGCCGATACAACCAACTTTCCATTTCTAGTGCAATAATCCCCTCAACAAAACCTCTGTTCATAACGGCTTAGACAAAGACATCCTTGGCAACAGCTTTAAATAATCGGGCTGTGCCGAAACTGAACACTGGGTCTTTTGGAGGTTTGTACCGTCGGCACATGGCTCTCATCCTGTTGAGACTGTTGCCTTTTAGATGCTGGTTTAGAAGCATTTCCGTGTTAATGCCCTCCATTACTAGGTATCTTAGCAATCTTTACTGATGGGAGAATTTTCTCCGATTATTAAGATTTCTCCCAATCACCCGCTAGCAGCTAATTGTACGGAATTGATTCCAGTCTACTCATCGCACACTCCATTTTAGCCGCAAATCTAAGAAATTTGGCATAGAAGTTTCATTGTCTAGTTTAATACCTGCATACTCTCATCGAATTCTTATCGAAGCGTATGGCAATCATACTCTATCATAAGCGAGAAGAAGATGATTTCGTCTGTTCACTGATAACCATTTTGACGTGAGAAATGAAGAACGTTGAGAACCACCAAAAAATTTTGGAGGCTTTGAATTACAAACAACATTAAATGAGGACGACACTTTAAATCAGAAGCAAATGGTAGAAATCTTGAACGTTACACAACAAATAATTTCTGATCGTTTAAAAGTTATGATAAGGATCCATCAGTCTGGAAAATAAGTGCCAAATGAATTGAATGGCAGGCAGATGGGAAACCGAAGAACCACTTGTGAAATTTTGCTCTACAGACATGATAAAAAATTAGTTTTGCATCGAATCGTTACTAGCGATAAAAGGTGGATTTATTTTTTAGAATTCGAAACGAAAAGGTCATGGGTTAATATAGGACAACTATTAACTTTGGATACAAAACCAAATCGATTCAGCAGAAAGACAATGCTGCGTGCATGGTGGCACCAAAAAGAAGTGATGTACCACGAGCACCTAAAACCTGATGAAATTGTTTATACAGATCGTTAACGACAAAAAATAATTAATTTTAACCATCGAATCAAGCAAGTCACGGCAGTGTAATATGACAACATGACAATGCACCAGCAAACAAAGCAATTCCGGCTCAGGACACAAACAAAGCAATAAACTGAGAGCTGCTACCCCAACCGCCGTATTCGCAAGACTTGGTAACTTTTGACTACTATTTGCGTTCATCGATGGGAGAGGCATTGGCTTGAGCAGCGCTTCTATGGTTTGATTTAAAAGACGAGCAGTTTCATTGACGTGAAATCCACAAATTGCCTGAAAGATGGAGAAACTATCTAGCCAGCAATGGTTTTACTTTCATAAAAAAACGCTCTTTTCATACTGATATATTTAGTATAAGAGAAAGATCTATAGGATTAGCGTACACTTTCTCGCAAACTTTTCCATTTAAAAGGATTCTTCTGCGTGATTTCCAGCTGAACGTTATTTTTTTTATAATAAATTTTCTGCCATTGCCTTTTAGACTTGTTGAGTTGATGATGACTACGGATTCTTTGAAATTTTCTTTGCCTCATAAAAAAATTTTGTTTAAATTTGTGCACACTTACCCAGACTGCATTCTTACACTTCAATTAATATACGATTTCATATGCGATTTCACATCTAATTCGTCATGTTTTCTTAATGCAAGTCTACAACCCACACAGAAACTGACCTAAATTATTGACATTTCGTTAAATTTTTATGTCTTTTGTTAAAACAAACCAACAAATTATGAAAAATTATTATCTTTTAACAACAGTATAATGAACTATTCTTATTTTATCATATCTATTCATTATCTTGAAATTATAATGGAAACACTTTTATGTTTTATTTAAACAAACTTTTTCCAAGTAAATGTGAAAATGTACATAAATTAACATTTGAAAACTTTACTTGTTAACATATACTACACAAGCACATATAAAAGTCTGATTACAAAATTATTATTATAACAGCACAACATACATACATATATATTTATACACGAGGGTGGATAAATAAGTCTGTCGCAGCATGAAATTTTTTTTCTATTTACAGCCAACAATCGGGGAATAGATACGCCTCATGCAATGTTAGTGTTATAAATAGGGAAGTATAAGTATATAAGTATATATAAGTATAATAGGGAGTATATTATGGGGGATGGACGTTAGATGTTAATTTTTTATATATTAAGTCGCATGAATAAATTTCTTCAGGAGGGCAGTACCAAATATGTATGCCGTGACTAGAGAGAAAATTCCCTTCGTAATGCATTTACGAATTGATGTTCAATACGTGACAAATAAAAAAAGCAACTCTTGTGAACGAGTTACTTAGTTCTTGCTTACTTACTTACCTAATCGGTAATAACAATCCTTTTGTCAGGATCTAAACCTAGCTTCTCACACCACTCATGTTGTGTGGTGGAATCTTATAAGCCAACACATTTCTTATTACACTACGGCGACTTCTAGACACTTCATTTTCTTCGATGTAATTGCAAAAAACGCAAGCCCATCAGTATGGCAAAAATTCTGATAGTAAATAAAATTGCCATGTGTAGTTTCTCAAAAATCTGTCGTTCGGAGTCGACTTTAAACTGTAGGTTCCGCCACTCATATATAAGATTAACGGATACAACATAAGTGATGTGAGAAACTAGGTCGTAATCCTGACAAAAGCGTTGTAATGAATGCAAGCCCATCATTGACCAGATCTTCACACTACGTGAAATCTGGTGAATACCAACGAAAAAAAAATCGACATTCAACATCTGTCTGTGGATTGTAAGGCAGATTCGATAGCCCCATCCAAAAACCTTTTTTTTGCCGAAATGTCTCAGCTCGGTATAACTTCAAAGCTGATAAGGCTATGCAGAATAACGTTTAGAAACTCCTGCAGGAATGGACCCAAGATATGTCTGAAACCTTTTGATACCGCGTTGCCTTATCATGCAACCACTTCAACTTCATCAGGAAGAGTGTTCTGCGGAAGGCGGTAGTGCAACGCAATGGCACAATTTCTCAAAAAGCGCCCAGTTGCTTGAGGATCTTAAATACTATCAAACGGGATGGTGTGGCAGTGAATGAGGGCAAAATGAAATGTATGCTGTCGACTAGTAGGGACATGCAGAGTATTGAATCACAGATTATGGCCGATAAATATACTTTTGATATAGTCAAGGAATTTGTTTGTTGACAAAAAAATTATTTCAGTCTGGAGAACACGCTTAGGATCACTCTTGCCAACAGATGGTATGGTCCCAATAGGAAATTGAATAGCAGAGACCTCTCTCGTACGACAAGGCTAATACTCTACAAGACGCTCTTCCTCTCCGCGTTTATTTATGGCGCAGAGGCATGGATACCATTAAGCACTGATGCAGCATCCTTGAGAGTATTTGAGAGAAAAGTCCTACGTTAGACCTTCGGTCCAGTTCGAGTTTGCGACGGTTTTCATAGCGGACCCAACAGTGAGCTATACGAGCTATTCAACGACATGGACGTTGTTTAGCATATTATCAACCAGCGGCTGCGCTGGCTCGGCCATGTCATTCGAATAGAGGAGGATGCTCCGGCGGAAGAGGACGACATTGTTTGCATTGGAAGGGCCAAATCGAGGACGCCCTGTCATCGATTGGTGTGACTAAGGCGCCTGGAAGGATGTGTTAAGGCAAGCGGAAATCCGTTAATCGTCTTGTTAATGGCCAATTAAGTAACTTAGTAAGAAAGAAATAGTCGCAGAATTGTTTCCTCATCTGCCATGTGCTTCAGATTTTGTGACTACTTCATTCTTTCTAACATTAGCTCAGCAGAAAAAGATTTGACTCGCACGTGGGAATTTTGATAGCTTCAGAAAGGTTTACATCAGAGAAAGTTTGGACATATTCAAACGACAGAGTTTTGAAAAATAAATGTTTTTTTTGAGCAAAAACCAATTTTTGATTTAAAAACTTGCAAACTTTTTGAAACCCCTTCGTATATTTTTTTATAATAAAAATGCGGTTAAGCACTATAAAATCTGAAATCGTAAGGCATAATAATAAACAGACTATAAACAACATACAAATGCTACAGAAGATAACAACAAAAAGGGGGGGATGATTAAAATTAAATTTAAAACAAGAAAAAGGTTTTAATATGGCTGTCTTAATGAAACTCTTAAAACTTTGTCTTTATGGCTTTTGTTATAAGAATTTTTGATTTCTACATGCTTATTGCTCTTTCTAGAAGAAGAAGGAAAAAAGAAAACCAAAGCAGATATTACTTTTCACTTGGAGTACTGTGCATGTACTAATGCAAAACCCTTTTTCTGCCTTATTGCGATGCTCATTAAAAAAGTTAAATATTGTTTCATAAGGCAAGAAAGACAATTATCTACCATTAGTGACCAAGAAAGGAAAGACGACAAATCTAAGAACATTTATTTTCATGCAGACATATATTCTTCTATGTTACAATTATTTTTCAGATTCATCATCACACCCACTCTATCGCAACTTTGGGAATTATGCTGTCTTTAATATAGCTTTTGTTGCAGCGTTAGAAAACAATTCCTTAATTTATTATAAGTCTTTAAAAAGTGGAGAAGATATGTCTTTTACCATGTACATATGGTATGTATATACATACGTGCATTAAGGTGGGACTTACCGAGTTTTTTTTTTCAACTGTTTCCAATTTTTATGAGTTTTTTTTTCAATTGCCTGCGTTACAGAAACATGCAGTTGAAAACAAAAACGTATTATTTTGTTCGTTTATTATAAAAAATTCATTAAATAGAATTTTTTTAAATTAATTTGGCTGCATTAAAATTAAATTCTCGTGTTATTTTTATGTGTGTTGTATATTATATGCAGAAGAGACATATTTACACCAGGTTTCAAACACTGGTAACTTACTTAATTACTTAACTTACAACCCGTTTAGTCAGGGTCACGAACTGGCTTCTCACACCACCCATTTGGTGTGTGTTTATTTTATCGACGAGTGGATTTACAATAGACTACGAAATACAGATTTTTGACAAACTTTTTTTGATAAAAATTTTATTTTACTCACAATGTTTTTGCCATAAGACTGTTGGGAATAAGTTACTAAAGAAATATTTTTCATATTTTGCTTTGTATAAGATGCCTGAGCTGGAATTTGAACTACGAGCACGGGTCAAAAAGCCAACACAGTACCTATTAGACTACATACACAACGTACTTACATACATAATTGGCCATTACAACCCTTCAGTCAGGATTACGACCTAGCTTCTCACACCAATTATGTTGTATATGCTAATTTTTCATACATAAGTGGCGGGACATACAGTTTAAAGTCGATTTCGAACGACAGATTTTTGAGAAACTTTTCATTTCATTTTATTTACTTTCACAGTGTTTGCCAGGAATCTGCTAACTTTAGGTTACTAACTTATTCTGTCATATAATTGCAGCTCCTGTTTGGCATGTTTCAACCATACATGTTTAGTAATGTTTTGTCATTAAATTCAGAGTACTTAAGAATACTTTTTCTCGGATTTCCAAGCGCCGGGTAATGACAAAGAAGTTTTTCTTAGGTCTTCTCTTCTTCCTCGCCGTTGCAGCTTCTGCAGAAATCACAATGATGTATTTCCAGTCCCTGGCGTGAGCAGCCAGACGCTTGTGTCCGATTATCGCTACTATGACGTAATAGGGTCAATGGAAATTCTGTTCAACATATAATTATGTAGGGCCAGATTGGAATAAATTTCATATATACATACATACATACATAATTGGTTATTACAACCCTTTAGTCAGGATTAGGCACTTTCTCACACCACTCTTGGTGTGTGTGGCATGAGTGGCGGCACCTACAGTATAAAGTCGACTCCGAACGACAAATTATTGAGAAATTTTTAATGGCAACTTTATTTGCTGTCAGAGTTTTTGCCAGAGTTTTTTTTCTTTTTTTATTTCATTTTGCTGAAGATGTCTGACCTGGAGTTAGCACCGCCTCCTCACTTCCATTTAGCTAATATACTACCTACTGGACTATGGCGTCCCTAGTTAGAATCATAAAAACAAATCTTCTATTCAGAAAATTTTAAATAACGATATAATGGACCTGACTGTTCTTATATCTTTTCAGAATAACAGATTATCCATGGTACAGTAAGGCATTCAGTCCTACTGCCACCATCTAAGCCCTTTGATTTAATAGAAGGTCTTAGAGGAGATAACTGACAATGCATTGGCTGGAGTGGAACAGTGGCACTGGTGATCAAGACAGACAGCTAACTGCTTGCGTACTCTGTTTGTTATAACAATAATTATAAAATACAACACTTAAGATAGGCAATTTTGAAATATTATTGGCGTATACATACATACATATATTATTATAATTACAACCCTTTAGTTAGGTTTACGGCCTAGTTTCTAACACCACTTATGTTGTGTATATTAATTTTATACATGAGTGGCGAGACCTACAGTTTAATTTTGACTTCGAATGACCGATTTTTGAGAAAGTTTTCATGGCAATTTTAAGCTTGTCTACGTGCAAATTAACTCATAGTTGGCTTCTGCCAAAAGATTTCGAGGTCGAGATTTCTTAAAATCCTTCTTGCGGAGACACTGCAAGGACTTTATTTAATATTGTGTTACTGACTTTTTTTTCGATGAATCTTTATTTTTATACTTTAAACGTACAGTAAGACCTCGCTTAACGATGCTCCGCTTTACGCTGTTTCAGTATTACGCGGTAGTATTAGGATTCCCCTAAATCGCACACTGTGTTGATACTTGTTGTATATGTGTGCAAATGAAACGGCCATGCAACAACCAAAATCAGTGCTCTATATAACGACAGTGTATACTGTAGTATGTTTGACTTGTCTGGATTGCCATACCCTTTGTATGCAATCCAATATCAACACATTCTTGTTATGATATTGTCCACACTGCATTATATGCTTAGCCATAAACAATTCATGTAATATGCTGTCTAAGCATTTTCCCATAATATGCAAAAGCGTAGTGTATAGTTAGTTATTATACAATTAGTTTTAAGTAATGAAGTTTTGTATTGACCATTCAAGGGAACAGCCGCTAAAATAAATTAAATAAATAATACAAATAAATAAACTTTACAATAAACTAAATAATGTGTTATGTTGTATTATTACAATACTATGTATCTTCTTCAACGCTCTTTTGTTAGTCTGTCCAGAATAAAGATTCCCACTGTGTTTACAGAAGTCGCAATCACAGTACGAATGCTTCTTTCCTGCGTCACAGTTGATTTATTAGTTGTCATCAACGTTACTAGGTGTATGCATACATATGTACGTGTTAAGTTGCCCCGTTTTCGCTGTTTCATTTAGCGCTGGCACTTATTGGAACGTATCCCTTGCTTTAAGTGGATCTTACTGTGCTACTTTTTTCAACTCCTATTATTGTAATTTCGTTAAAAAATGTTTACTTAAGTTCTAGTCTATGCAGACTACTTTACATAATTTAATTACCGCAGACGTAAAGGTACAGGACGCTTAGTTTTACTGCCAAAATAAGTTTTTTAAAAACAATTTTTCCATTTTGTATTCCTTCAATATTTGCATGACAATACAGAGTAAGTTTTAAACTTATTTCACCGCAATTAATTATTATTTAGCACACCTTCAATTTGAGCCTTTTTTCTAATTGTTTTCATAGAAAGTTGAAATTCTAAATTGACAAAACAAAAGTTTACCACATTTAATTTGTATGTCCTTAAAATTTTCAGTTTTTTTGAATTGTTTAGCAAAGAAATATGAAATAGAAATATGAACAATAGGACTTTTTGTGCATAAAATTAAAATTCTCATTTACTTTCTAAAATTTATTCAAATTTTGCCGCCAGAAGTGAAATTTGTCTACAAGCCTTTAAATGATTTAACACTGTGGTAAAGTTTGTTTCGATATTTCCTGAAATATAACTTAATTAGCATAAAGTGTCATTGAAAAAACAATAAGAAAAATTTAAAAAGCATGCCATACTTTGAAAGTTTTAATTGATATCAGCTGAATTTTAAGGAAAAGGATTTAATTAGGTTCATAAAAGTCTGGCACATTTGACTGCAATAAATTAAATTCATTATACTAACCCTCTCATGCCCGAATTAAAATTGTCGTGGCTAAAATTTTTTTGAGTTGACCTCAATGTAAACTGACAAAAATTTCAATGTCCTCTCTGTCCTGGCTCAAAAGCTATAAGATGTTGGCAATATTGGGCAATGGTGTTATAAATTTAAATACAAGTTGATTATTTTTTCAAACGCAGTTTTTTTCAATTTTTTTTGGAGGATTGGAGCACATTGCAATTGCTGCATTTACATACATACATACATACATAGATAATTGGCTATTACAACCCCTTATACGTAAGTGGCGGGACCTACAGTTTAACGTCGACTCCGAACGACAGATTTTGGAGAAACTTTTTATTTACTCTCAGAGTTTTTGCCAGAAATCTGCTGAGAGGAAGTCGCCGAAGAAATATTTTTTTTTTCATTTTCATATTTCGTTTTGATGTCTAACCTGGGGTTTGAACGCGGGCTTTACATCTAATAAGCGAACACACTACCTACTAAGCTACGGCGACTCCGAAGATACTAGTCTTACGCTGGTCTTATTGAGTCGCATTTGCTGCATTTACAGCTTGGAAACCCACTGTTATATAGTTTACATCTGCCGCTTGTTCCTCATTCTGGCCAATGATTATAACCATCAAATCGTAGGGATCTTGCAGGCTCTGCAAGATGTGTTTATTATATGTTTTTATATTTAGAACCCTGGCGATGATGGAGCTGGTGGTAACGGAGCCGATGAAGAAGGTGATGAAGATCCTGAATTCATTGTCAAAACGAGTGATGATGGACGACCACTCTTTTTTGCGACAACTTGGGTCTGACTTGCGTTCAAAACATCGGTAGCTGTTTACTAAACGAATTTGTGCACCAGTACACTGGAATGTGCATATAAAAATAAGTTTTTATTTTTCGAAAATTACTACAATAGACTCGGCACCGTTTCGGACGTTACCTACCAGCAACTCGACGCCACTTTTTAACGAAAACGTAAATCATTGAAACGTGATGTTATACAGTGTAATTTTAGAACAAAGTAAGGAATTCTGATGAAATTTGTTTTAAATGAATTTGTGGACATTGAAGAACACACATTGAAAAAAAAATATAAAACATTTTTTCTATTCGACACTTCAGTACGAATTGAGATCTGGTATATTTCTTCTCTCGGTTATCGGATTTCTTTATTATCGTATCAAGTTTCCCACTTCATTGAGCCACACGTTTGTAGCTTTGGACGCCTAATCCACTATATCTACAATTTGATCAACGCATCAGAGAAATTTACAGTCCGTTGTAAACGCACTTCGCACGTTCCTTTTCAACGTGTAGAACGGACGATTCATGCAACTTGATACATTTATCATATTTCGTTGAGTTCTTTTGTACCATTTTAACAGAAATCTACAGGAGAACACGTGTTTCTTAAAAAATTGCGGTGCAATAATTTCATTGTCCGTAATCGCTAACAAACTATCATGTCCCCTCAGAGGGGACAACCGAGTGATATGCTAGACTTACGTTGTCCCCTCAAAGGATTAATGTTTTTTAACATTTTTTCAAAACAACGTCTTTTTTGTAAAATTAATTTGTCAATTTCGTTCTCAGGGGAATAGCTACTAACTGAACAGGTGTACAACTGACTGCCAACCAATTAGACTCGAACCCAAAACAATGCAACTTCGAAAATCTAACGACGCACAGTGAATATTAGCACAATTTCTAAAATGATCATCTCCCTGAAATCCTTAAATGTATACCCTCGATAATAGGGTTGGTAGCGTGTGTATTCTGTGAAACTTGACCTGTACATTTCCCTTCGACTGCCGGACCACTGCAGCTTGCTTTCACCCGTATCTCAATCTTTCCTGATAACCAATCTGCTTCTAGATGCCTTTCGAGAGTTACGGTCAACTCTAAACTCGTTACAACGTGCCGCCGTTGTGTCAAGGTTCTCTCTGGGCGATTTAGGGTCTCACTTGTCTAGATTTCTAGACAAAGGGACATTGCAGTCGACTGTACGGCCGACGAGCTCTCCAGAGCAGGTGCTCTACTTCCGGATCCCTCACCAATCAAATTTGGTATTCCACCTACTTCGGTTAAATAGGCCATTAGACAAAAAAAAAATCTTCCGGAACGTCAACCTAGCCTGGGTCAACGAGGAATCTCGCAGCACGGTTGGGCCTCGATTAATAGAACGCGTACTAACCATCTTAACTACTTAAACTTTATCGCACTGTCATCTCGATCACAGTGGCCATTCGTAAAGATCACGGGAAGACACGCGGAATTGAACGGGATTTGATCAGGATAGTCTGGAATTAATGGCGACAAAAAGAAACATGTGCTACATTGGACTCCAGATTGCGGCCGATAACTATACTTTCGATGTTGGTAGTGAATTTTTTATCTTGGCTCTGGCGTTACCAACAAAAATGGTGTCAGTTTAGATATTAAGCATAGGATCACTTAGGCCAATAGATGTTACTATAGTCTCAATAAAGAATTGAGCAGCAGAGACCTCATTTGTACCACGGAACTAATATTGTACATGTCGCTCATCCTCCCCCTGATTCTTTATGATGCAGAAGCATGGATGCTATGAAGGACTGATATAGCAGGCTTGAGAGTATTTGAAAGAAACCTGCGGTGTGGCTCGGCTATGTAGTTCGGACTTCAGAAAGGAATGCTTCGACCAGACGGATATTTGATGCGAGAATAAGTGTGTTGGCTTATTAGACGTAAAGCCAGGATTCGAGCTCCTGGCCAAACATCAAAACAAAAAAAATTATTTCTTCGGCGACTTCTTCTCAGCAGATTTGTGGCAACAACTCTAAGAGTAAATAAAAATTGCCATGAAAAGTTTCTCAAAAATCTGTTGTTCGGAGACAACTTTAAACTGTAGGTCCCGCCATGCACGTATAAAATTAAAACACACAACATAAGTGGTGTGAGACCCTAGGTCGTAATCCTGACTGAAGGGTTGTAGTTACCAATTATGTACTTATGTATGTATGTATGTTGATATACAGCGACAGCGGTGGCTCGGCTATGTAGTTCGAACGGAAAGGAATGCTTCGGCGAGACGGATATTTGATGCAAGAATATGCGAAAGTAATCATAGGGGACGACCTTGTCAGCGTTAGAAGGACCAAATCGAGGTCGTGGAAAAAGCGAGCAAAATGCATAGGCGCCTAAAAGGGTGTGTCCGATAAGCATATTGCTAATGGTCAAAAATCTTAGATATTTATGTAGTACTCGTCTGTCTTGTAAACCATATTCATTAATAATAGATTAGTGAAAAGATAACGTAAACCAATAAAGAGATAATTCCCTCTTTAGCCGCTCTATACGTACATGGAACGCTCATATTGCATAAAAAGTATCAGACGTAATATTCATAAACAATAGTGTCTCTTATCTCTCTTTATGAGTTTCAATAAGATACACAATATACACAAGGATTAAAACATATTGTCTTAGTATGCAATCATATTCTTCTTCTCACTCTTTTTGAAATACAAACATAAAATCAAATTGCAAAATGAATTTTATAACTCTGCGTCAGCTTTAAAATGATTGCGTTTTTATGATGTTTTCTAATTTTCGATGACACGTAAAATTTGAATTATCATGACTATTGGAGGGTAACTGTTATGAGAGTCGTTTATTTTATAGCTGCTACTACAAATAGCGATGATACTAATGCTGCTTCTAACATGCAACAACAACAACTTATTTGCAATTCCATGTGTACTTTTGGATACCGGTGGAATAGCACAAACAACTCTCAGCAAAGGGTGGAAGGTCACGTAAACAAAATAAAATCATTGCTGCTCATATCCTTTGACATTTATGAACCTGGCACTATCCACAATTTTTTTGTTCTTTATACTTCTCAATGTTTATCAGGTTGGCAATATTAATGGTATTCATCTGTCTTGCTTAATATTATTCGATGTGTTTGATGCGTGTGTTTTGTGGTTTGTATTATTTGGTGATTTTTGAACTCAAATACTAAAATATTACCATATTTAGTCAATATCACGTAGTACGCTGATTTTCTTGGTTTTCTGATTTCCCAATCACACTTTTAAATAAATTAGAAATAAAATTTGTAAACAAAAGTTGTATGAAAACATTACACCGCGTGAATTTTCGAAATAAAGGAATTTTATTAATGAAAGACCGGGAAACTTGCAAGCCTAAGAGATAACTTGCAGGTAACTTCCAAGCAGAGGCTTATGCCATCGAAATAAGTGCTCAATCCTATTTGGGTAAAAGAAACAAAAGACGACATAGCAACACTATCAAAAAGTTAGGCCGACATTTGAACACTCTCGGCCTCTATTCTGAAGTCGCTTCAATGTAGTACGTAGTGTGTTGACTTATTAAACGTGAGGTCACGTTTCAAACCCCAGTGAAGACATATAGAACAAAAGAAATATGAAAAATATTTTTTCGACGACTGCCTCTCATCAGAAATCAGCCAAAATTCCTGAAAGTAAATAAAAATTGCCATGGAAAAGTTTCACAAGAATATGTCGTTCGGAGTCGACTTTACACTGTAGGCCCCATTACTCATGTAAAAAATTAACACACACAAGATAAGTGGTGTGAGAAACTAGGTCGTAATTCTGACTGAAGGGTTGTAATGCCCAATTATGTACATATGTATGTAAACGTATAATCGGATCGGATCTTTTTGTTTCCTTAAAACTCTAAGAATTAATTTTCTAAGGTCCTTTAATATTTTCTTGTCTTTTAATTTTTTTTTTTTTAAACTTAAAGCATTAGAAAATGGTGGTCATGACTGAAATTTAAAATTTTTAAAATAAGGATTTAAATAAAATTTTCATTTCGATTTTTTGGATATTTGCGTTTGATTCGTTATCAGATTAGCCTGTAATAATCTGAGGTTTATAACCGGACTTTTGACAGCGCAATGTAGATTCAAACAACCCTTGTTCCATATGGAGATCACCTTAAATAGTTTCCATAATGATCAGAATGAGTCATCAGAACACAATTTGGAACCAAAAAGGCATTAATGAATTCTACAAGGAAACATTTGTATGTAATCAAATTAGGAGCACGGAGTTGTATTAGTTGACATCAAGCAGCAGTGGTATAGGCTTGGAAAAACTATAATAAGATTACTCTATATAGATTGATGGCTGTATGGCATCTCTACATGACAATAATAGACGTTAACTTGAGAGTTCAAAAATCAGCATTACTGTATAAAAACTTTTTATTTGGATGTCATTATTGACATCCCATACTCTGTAACATGTAAGAAAAGTAAAATAGATCGTAGGGTATCTCTTCACAAATATGATAAAAGAAATAAATCGGACACCTTAAGATCTTTGTGGATATTATTTGCATTGAATTTCTATTGAATAAACATACATACACAACACACATAATTGGTCATTACAACCCTTCAGTCAGGTTTACGACCTATTTTCTCACACCACTGTGTGCGTTAATTTTATATGTGAGTGGCGGGACCTACAATTTAAAGTCGACTCCGAACGACAGATTTTTTGAGAAACTTTTAATGGAAATTTTATTTACTCTCAGAGTTTTTGTCAGAAATCTGCTGAGAGGAAGTCGCCGAGGAAATACTTTTTGTATTTTGTTTTGCTGTCTGGCCTGGGTCTCGAACCCTGGCTTTACGTCTAATAAGCCAACACACTACCTACTAGACTACGGCAACTTCTTGTCCATTGAATACAATTATTTATTCCCAGAAACATTAAATATTAGGTGGTCAGTCAATTTGTGTGATTCCACGCAAAGTTACAATATATCAGAATAAAAATTTTAAACGTAAAAGTTTCTATCAGGAGACGAATATTTCAATAAAAAATCTCTTCAAACATGCATACATATCAACGTCGGAAAAGGTAGCAACAACTTCATGATGCGCACACTCCAAGTATTAAATTTATTTTTTCAAAAAAATACGAATAAAAAATTTACATTTTTAAGTTAAAAATAAAATTGTTCAACAAATTATTGATTGTTTATTGAAGTATTGAAAAAATTTTACATTATTTCCGGCAATATTTGCCATGATTGTCTTTGCATAAGTGGTCATGGATATCATCACCAATGGAGAAAGCCACTCAATATAACACTCAGGTGAAAAGCAGGGTGTAATATACTACTGACATCCAAACATTTACACTAACACAGATGAGCAGAAGACTTCCAACATTTTCAATGACAAGTTGAACTCTTCTATTGTATTCTTTATACATTTTTGGTCGTCAGCTTTCCTTTGGCGGAGAAGCAGTATGCATACGATCTTTGAGCCAAACAAATTGATTTTCTTTCCAATAAAGCAAACCGCGACGTTTCATTTCAATGCAACTTTTGCTTGGGTGACTATCATGATAAAATTAGGAACCCAGATGGCAACATTCCCAAACAGCTAGTCATCTTATACATATGGAAATAAGTGTGGGAGACAATTTGCAGTCAGTTGGTTCTGTCATTTCAAATTCAGAGATATACCATATAAAGTTAATAATACCCTACGGTATAAGCACTAGGACACTATCAAACAGTATCAGAAAAAAATAAAATGTTTCAGTTTGTGGTCATGTCATGATCCACTTAACTGGAAAAGGAAAAATAACTCAATTTGCTGTTAAAAACTATTGACATCCTTATAAACACAAGCAGGAGGTCCGGCGATAGAAACCGGCGGTAATAGATAAGGGAATTAACAGATATTCCTTCACATTCACTACAAGCAAGGATTGTTCACATTTGGTGGTGCTAAACTTCACCGAACGCCGCCTAAAAGTTCACCAGAACAAAATATTTCCTTCCAACCCTACACTATAAGCCAGAAATATGGAATTCAGGCAGTTTGATATTCAATTTTAATGGAATTTCAGTCTAATCTAATAAATTCACAGAGCTAACCGAGAGATTCGAAAATAGAAGGGAATAGAAAATAGAATATTACATACAAACACTGGCATACAACAGATTTCAAATTTATAATCTGTATTTGAGGCCGAAGTGCATTTGCATTTCTTATCTCAAGTAGTATAAGAAGAAATTATTTGTCAGCTTGAGGAGCGTGACTCATATCAAAATTGTTTTGTTTGATGGGCAATATTAGTGGCTGAGCTTCAAATTCTTCAAAATATGATCGCTTTAATGAATAAGAGAATGCGTCAAGCTTATTTGGGAAAGGTTGTGGTTGAGATGTTGTTTAAACAAATGTTTCCAGTATTTTGTATACATACAGTTGGCTTATAAAGTAAATGCTCATTCTTATCTTCCATGAATTTAATACAAGTAATTATGCACAAATACTACAGACAAATGTGTTGAAATTACTCTTCCACTCAATTGTAGAAATGTACTTGAAATGAATTCAAATATTTTCATTTTTAAAATCAATCAATCATCAGATGGAAAATTGTCACTCTTAACTCACTTCTTATTTTTCATCTTTTACCATTTTTTAGCATTTTGTCGTGTTTAGCTTTTGTAATGTAAAAATGAATGCTTTATTGTATTATCTTTTACAATTTTAATCGACGTTCTCCTCTTCAAAATAATTTTTTTATTTTTTTTTTAAATTCTTTTTTTTTTCAAATATTTTCTTAATAATTATTCAAATTCTTTCAATCTGGTTTATCTGGTTACATTCTACACTTTAATAGTTTTTCTTATATGTTATTGGGAAGAAATGGTAAGATCTGGACAGAGAAATGCTTCCTAATATATAAGAAAAGTGCTTATCTTTTTAAAAATGCTTTTAGCACACTTCGTTTTGATTTTCCCGGCATGGAATTTGTCATCCTCAGCATTGATAATTATTTTTTTCTCTCTTCAATTTCCATGTTTTCTTTTCGTAATCAAAAGCTGTTATTATCTTTCCAAAAGCAATGAGACAGCTTTTATGTTAATACCCTCGATTTTGGCTTTTGTTTCTCGAGCACAAAGCCAGTTTTTATTGAAAACTTTAATCATTCTCTTACGCGAGTCTTCTCCGGCACCCGTACTCAGAAAAAAAGTAAAATAATAAATTTTTTTTTCCGAAATTAAACTTTTCACATGAATACAGATGCAGCTTATAAGGAAGGCACACAGCGGAAGACAAAAGCAAGATTTCGTAATGTGAACTCCTTGCATTCGAACCAGAATTCTTTTAGAATTCTTCGTAATCGCCTGTGAACAAATATTTGCAGTGGACACATACATACATACATAATTGGTCATTACAACCCTTCAGTCAGGTTACGACCTAGTTTCTCACACCACTTATGTTGTGTGCGTTAATTTTTATACATGAGTGGTGGGATCTATGGTTTAAAGTCGATTCCGAACAACAGATTTTTTGAGGAAATTTTCATGGCAATTTTATTTACTCTC
The DNA here is from genome assembly GCA_936449025.2 of Sarcophaga subvicina. Lineage (NCBI taxonomy): Eukaryota > Metazoa > Arthropoda > Insecta > Diptera > Sarcophagidae > Sarcophaga > Sarcophaga subvicina. Next base: position 90,156,431 of record OW388080.2, read on the forward strand.
AGATTTTTTGCCTGAAATCTGCTGAGAGGAAGTCGCCGAAATAATAATTTTTGTATTTTGTTTTAATGTCTGGCCTGGGGCTCGAACCCTAGCTTTTACGTCTAAATAAGCCAACACACTACCTACTAGACTACGGCGACGGTGGACACATGCAGTTGTTACATATGAGATAAAAACACCGAGCTTAACTTTTAGTTGGATTTGCATGCCATCCATGGCTTTCGTAAAACATTATATGTATATGCATGAGTAGCCAGCGTTGAATAAATGATCTATTGATAGCAAAATTATACATGTTTGAATTTCGCATTCTTGACACTGAAGCTAAAACCTATCGTTATGATTGATGATCATATGGACCAGCTACATAATGTTTTCAATCACATTCATTAGAACTTCTTGCGTTGGATTTCCGTAGATTTTTTTTAGGAATAAATTTCTTTAAACACGTCAAAAACAAAAAAACGGTTTATTGCCACAGATAAGCGATTTAAAGAAATCACACAACAAGAATTATAAAACGACTGCATCAGGTGATCATACCGGTTAGTAAAATGTAGTCATGAATCTCAAATAAAAATCTGTAGTGTATTACGAGAAGTACTAATTTTGTTTACATTTATCAGAAGACATAACTTTTTGCACAAATTACAAATGACGGTGGTGGTATTCCATTTGGCATCATTTACGTCCACAAATGTTAAAAACTCAATTTTTTCATCATATTGTTGTTCTATTTCTCCTGAAACATTGAATTCAGAAAAAAGTTATAAAACTAGATGTGTCAACTACATATTATTCAAAGTCAGTATCACCTTACAGAACTCGTTAGAGAATATAGAAAATTTATGAAATAATTGGAAATGACAAATAGGTAAGCTTTTCATTAGTAATAGAAAATATGTAACAAACTGCATAATGCCATTCAACAACTGATATCGTGAAATAGGTGAAGGTGAATTAGGAAATCTCTTCGTTTTATCAGTAAATCTTGTGTAACCATCTAAACTCCTTTATTTAAGTTGGCTGCAACTTAATTTTTGTATTTATTGACCCTCCTTTACTAATTCTACAACTGATATCAATAAGAGAAATTACTCTTGTACACGGATACATTTTTTTCTCACAGGCTTTTAATTAATTTTAAAAAATGATTTGCAAAACAATTCTTTCCAAAAATGAGCGCAATGGTTTAAGGGGCTTATCATTCGCTAACTGAATAGACTGGATCTTTTTGTTAATATCCAAGAGGAATCGGGCAAAATTTTATTAATAAATAAATAAATAAATAAATAAATAAATAAATAAATAAATAAATAAATAAATAAATAAATAAATAAATAAATAAATAAATAAATAAATAAATTTATGGCATCGCATAGGAAGATACTGGAGCCTTTCTTAATTATTACAAAAAAATCATTTAATTTGACTTTACAAAAACCAAAAAAGGATTAGGGGTTAAGGGGTTACCAAAAATATCACTGAAAATTGTTGAAAATTCTAGCAATTTCAGGTTAAATGATCCTACAAGCATTGATAGAGTTAATCGCAAAGGCAGTTGCCACACAAATACATTCCTTCCGCTTTAAGATCTCTGTGGACATTTCGTGTGTTATGACGCAGTCACGAAAATGAATTGGGGCAGAGGACGAAGCCCCATCAGAGCGAATTCACGCCATGTGGCGATTTAGTGTTTATTTTTTAGAAATATTCAATACAATCGGAGTAAATAATAGAATAAGAGATTGTAAGATTACAAAAGAATAATAAATAAAATCAATAGATTATGAGGGAACTAATCAATAATAATCTGTGTCTCTAGTCATGGTATTTGCTTATTAAATTTCTGTGAAGAATTTAAACAAAAAAACATCAATATTGAGAAAATTTGAAACAATTAAATTAACACACATTTCTACTGATGACGACGACGATGTTTCATTTCATGGGTGCTTTTTTAAACTTGTTTTGATTCCTTCCATACTAAATTGAGTAAAGACAATAACACTCATGATTGATGAGTGCAACTAAAGTGAATGCAAGATAAGATAAGTGAATGTAAGATACTCTCAGAAATTTTACACAAATTTCAAGAAAAAATTTACAAATATTATAGCCTTCGCCGTTCAATATCCACATAGGTTATGTAAATTAGGATTCGCGATTTGTTCACTGATAATAGACTTCAGAAAGCATTTTCAGTAAATTTTAAAATAAACGAATTCATTCTTAATCCTTTAAGAACAAATAGCATCGACAACAAAATTGTCATCTGACAAGAGCAGCTGTATTCTTCTATTTAATTCTCAAAATAATTGAAATTCTGTTGTTCTTATTTTTATTGCATTTTATTTTAAATCTAAGATTTGATCATGACCGTTCAAAGCTTCCGAATAAAATTTTTCTTTTAACTGAGATCGGCCCTAAACAGGGGACTATACCTAACCATCTGACGATATTTACTTCTAAATTAGACTTAAGCTCAAAAACAATTTCAATTTTTCACTGAGGGTATAATTTTATAAGTCGACTGCAACCAGCCAGCAACATTTTAAGTAAAATACAACATCACTAGTGCAGTGTGTGAGTAATTCTACCAGCCAATATACATGCATACGTCCAAGAGTGCATACGTCCAAGCATACTTTATAGTTAACGTGCGTTTCTTTATTGTTTATACTCAAGCATTATTTTTTTATCGCATTTTCATTTTCAACACTGAATGTATTAAACACTTTTAAATCACAGCAAAATTGAAATTCATTGTCAGTTTACTTTAACCTTTTAATAGAAGTGCACTTAAAAGAATTATGACAACACCAGCTTGAAGGATGAAAATGAAATTTTACAAACTAACATTTTTGTTATTGTGTATGTGGTACTATGCACAGGCTGCGATAAAAGTAAGTACTTTACATAAATTAGTATTACAATCAGAATCATTTCGTATATTCGTTATAAACGCAGCCAAATAGTGATAATATTTCGGTCGTAATTGATTCGTTTGATTACACACGATTTTATAATCAATTAATAAAATAACAAAATGGAAGCGATACACTACAAAATAGTATATCGAATATTCAAAAGGACTTAGACAGGCTTAGTGTCTTGGAACAAAACATTAGAAGTCTGTCACAACAAATGGAAACAATGCAAGAGCTTCTGATACACAATAGTAGACCAAAAAGACCGAAGGTTTAGATATAAGTTTAAAGTAAAGGTTTTACATAAAAAAGAAAGTCTGAACGAAATATACCTTTGAAGAGCATTCATGAATTAACTTTTACTTTAATAATTGGTTCGGAATTGCTAAAGATACCATAAAGAATTGTTTTACGCTAAAAATATATGCATTAATGACTATAAAAATAAAAACACGCACACAGTCATAGAAGTTCGTTTCATCGAATCAGACGAATTCGCAATAAACGCGTTGCTATAGACGGGATATCATCAGACGAACTCAAAGGTACCGCAAGGTTCTGTTATATCTCCAACATACATACATAATTCGCCATTACAATCCTTCAGTCAGGATTACGACATAGCTTCTCACACCACTCATGTTGCCTGCATTAATTTCATGCATGAGTGACCGGACCTACAGTTTAAAGTTGACTCTGAACCACAGAATTTTGAGAAACTTTTTCATGGTAATTCTATTTACACTCAGAGTTTTTGCCAGAAATCTATTTTCGTTATTATGTCTGACCTGGGGTTTTGAATCGTGGCTTTACCTCTTATAAGTCAACACACAACTTAATAGACTACGGCGGCTTTTATCTCCAATCTATATTTTATTTTCATTAAAGATCTTTCTGCCTTTAACTTCTAAGCTTATCTATTCTTTTGCAGATGACAGTAAAATTTGCCAATCATATTATTTTAATGGTAGGTCCAGCCCTTTGGAGATTGAGGGAAAAGGGCCTAATATAAATGACACTATCACATTCGACCTACAGTCAATCCCCGAATGTCTTCTTATAAATGGTGCTAATTTTAAAGGGCGACAAAAACGCAATGATTTTTATTAAAACACGAGCGTAGCAATAATATTACCTCATCTGTAGTTATGGGTGGTGGAAACATACATAAATCAGACGCTCTTAATGTTCAGTGCATGAAAATTTAGTGTCATGTTCACTGGAGACAACACATTTTGCAAGTGAGCGAAGAAGCATTCCAGTAACTCAGTTTCCTAAGACTTTGCGAGAAATACTACATTTCATCTAATCTACTTACTATTTCTGTTACTTATATCCGAATGAGAATGGAATACAACTTGCATGTACGGGGCGGTGCATCAAAGTCATTTAGATGCTTCTCAACTGCATACAGAAGAATGCGAATGTGCTCATTAATAACGGTAGGGTATCCAACTGTATTGGTTCATTGGAACATCGTAATGTGTCTAGCGTTTCATTGTTCTACCGCTAAAACAACGGATTTTTCTCTATCGAGATAAAGAAACAAGTTCACGAAAATCGTTTCCGTCTTTTTCGCACGCGTGTTAGTTTGTTTGTTGTCAATTGGCCAGTAGAACTGTTTTACAGACAGAATTCGTTCTTTCGCCGAACTATACGTAACCCTAGCCTACAGAGGTCTTTCGTGTCACTTATAATATAAAAAGATTCAAATCGAATGTCCACAAACACTATTCTCGCTGTCCTCCTTTCCATACTGTATATTCCTAATTCCTATACCAGGCACTGCATGCGTACGGGTCATCTCCTGTGTGTTGGTCTAATAAAAAGTTAAATAATACACTTTTTCATACAAGCTTATTGTGTGAATGACTGTAGCTACTCGTCAAAACACTGTTTAAGCTTTATCAGGGCGCATTTTCAACTGGTCCTGGAGAAGTCATGGAGAAGATTCATAAAAACCAAGTCAACACACATCATTATGCGTAACTGAAAAAGCTGTGTAGAATGATGTTGAGCAACTACTGAAGCTCTCCGAATCTTTTGATAACGCGCGATGTTTCTGGTAAGGCAAATGACACTGTTTTCGGCAAAAGTGCCCAGTTGCTTATCTATGCTACCAAACGGGATGCTACAGCTCGTTTCAGCGCTATTGAATGGGAGTCTATCAAAATGGGTATGGAAGTAAATGGCGAAAAAACAATCGCAGATTACGGTCGACAACTATACTTTGGATGGATAATGGCTTTATCTTGGCTCTGTCTTCTCAATGACATGTACGTTGTGTAGAACATTAATATGCAACTGCTGCGATGACCCGAATATGTCGTTCGGAGAGAAAAAAATGCTCAGATGAAATGGGCATCTGATGTGGGCCGATTTTACAAAATAATGCTCCACTTAGCATAACACTTCCTACACCAATATCTCGCTTGAAACATATGCTTGCTCTCAGTTTACCTTAGTTAATCGTGCCTTTGTTCTACTTTTTTCATATTAAAATTATGGGGTTAGCATTTGGAAGAAGGACGGTAGATCTTTTAAAAACTGGAAAATCAATCAAAATCCTTAGATAAGTGTTAGGTAATCTCTTATCATTAATATTCCGGCAAATGTGAATCTCCTTCCATGACCGGTACGTAGTCCCAATTGTTATCCGTTCTTAAACCTGAAGGGAATTTTTACAGCAAAAGTTTAAAAAAAAAGAAACGCCATAATCGATCATAAATGGTTAAAAAAATAAAATGGGATTATCGATTGTATATTGAAATTAAAAGTCTTCAAAACCTTATAAACTCCATGGAAAGCTTAAAAAATTATTAATTTTGCAACAATTTGCACCTGATGCAACCCAACCAAATCAAAGTGAACTTCATAATATTGAATATTTCCTTATCGAATTTACATTTAAAGTTATCATTATATGTGCTACACAACAAAGTCATAAAAATTGGGACTCCAATGTACATGAATTCTTTTTTTATTTTATAATCAGAACAAACTTAAGCACTTGGTATTATGGCGCACGGCGACACATAAAATTTAACTAATTAAATTTGCATATGTATTGGTAATATGTATTTTGCTTAGCAGAGCAACACATCAAAATTGTACCTTCAAACTACATTGTATTATGCAACACAGGTAGTAAAAATCAGAAGTATTTTGATATTCTTCAAACTCACCTCAGCCTATAACATAATTGGTCATTACAATAATTTAGTCAAGACTACAGCCTAGCTCTCACACCAGTTATGTTGCCTACATTAATTTTATACAAGACCTACAGTTTAAGAATGACAGAACTTTGAGAAACCTTTTTATTTACTCTCAGAATTTTTACAAAGAAGTTTTCTGAGAGGAAGTGGCCGAAGAAATATTTTTTCATATTTAAATATTTAAATTTAAACCGTGGCCTCACGTCTAATAAACCAACACAGTAACTACTACACTATGGCGACTCGGCCTATACGTATGAGTATTTTTTACGTTAAAACAAAAAGACGAGTTTTATCCATTATTTGACGTACGGTCGGGCAACTGTAGACAATTAAAAAATCTGTTTCGGATAGGATTTTTGATATTTGTTGGTTATCAATAACTCTAAAAAAAGTTGGTATTTGGTATTCGGAATGCATTGATAAATTATATGAAAAGAATTACTTTAAAAACAAGCCAAGCAAATAGTGTGCTAACAATACGTCCATTCGTAATAATTTCTATGGAATATGCTAGTAATTGTAATAAATAAAATATATACATTTATACATAACCATTACAATCCTCTAGTCTGGTCTACCTTCTCATACGACCCATAAGAAATTTATTCTTGTAGACTTTATTCCAAATTCAGCAACTGAATCAACAATTTGTGTTCCGATCAATAGCTCTAAAAGTTCATCGCGTTATAGTTGCGTCGTTGAATACTCAACTACAAAAAAGAAAACAACAACAAAAAAACCTTGTCAAATAAAGGAAGTAAAAATAATTTTTCTTTTATTTTACAACTTCGTACTTTAAAATCATTTCGTTAACATCAATCGATTTCAATTAAATATTTATAATTTCCTTGGCCGGATTAACATTTGCACAAACTTTAGAGAGTAATTATAGCCGTGAAAATCACGCCAAGTTATTCCGTTTCCTTTGAAAGCCTTTGCTGGATCTTGGAAGTATTTGCCATTTAAATTGCTAAAAATAATACAAAAGAGACAATAATAATTATAAACACAAAAATTAATTAATTTACTAACTGACCAACTATAACACTTATAGTACCACCAGGCACCAGTTTTAAGTTCAGCACAATTAAACTTTTCGGAAATATCATTATCACGATCTTTTGTGGTAAAATTATTACCCACATGGAGAATAAGTGAATCCCCAGCATCGCCCACATATGATCCGACTTTAATAAGTTTGTAATTTTCAGTCTCATTCCCCACTTGGAAATCGTCATACTTGGCGTGTTTCGTCACATTTTCGAAATCTTCCAAAAGTATGAGCAACTCTACAGGTTTAAGACTGGAGGTTAGGGCGTGCAATTTGTCTAATCCTATAAAGAATTCACCATCTAAATTGCCAAAACCAGATTTATACTCTGTCCAAGTGCGGTAGAAGTCCACCGCGCCATTGATACGTCGTTGAATAACCGTCCAACCGCCATCCTCTACGCTGTTATTACAAGCAACGTAAAATGGTGCAGGACCATACAGATGATTCGTAATGAGGCACTTATTTATTACACAATAATTGGCATTGATATCCGCACAACTGGTGGGATATGATTGATTGCTGCTTAAAAGTAATTGAAGAAAAGTTTTAAATGAAGATAATTCATTTTAGAGTAATTCATGAATTTTAACCGCCTTTTAAAAATGAAAAAATTACATTAGTTTAGTAGGAGGGATTATGCATCACCTACAGTAATGTTAACAACTGACAGAAATTTATTTACCCATAATGAATTCTTTTCTTCCCCGTTTTTTTTTTTAAATTTTCCGAAAGTGTGTGCTTTAAAAATAGAATCAATTTCTGTCACTGCCTTTTTTCTTTTTTCGCTTAAACCTGAATTATATTAAAAATATTTTTTTCAATTACTTACGCAATTAGACCGTGCAGCTCCCCCTTCAAACATTTTTCAGTGGCATCTGAAATATTAAAAAATTTTTTTTAATAATATTGAAGTTGAATAATTTTAAAAATAATTCTTACTTAAGTGTTGCTGAATATCATGATAAAATTTCAATTGATCCTTTTTAGGTATTGCATTATTGCCAATAATCGTAAGCTTCTCGTCTATTTTCTGCATCAAATTGAATTTATCGGATATTGCTGTCTTCAAGGCCTGGGCATGACCTTCCAAATTCATTTCTTTCAGAAGATTTTGAATATTATTCTGGTTGTTAATAATATCTCTTGAGATATTCTTTGGCATTAAATTGCTTTCTATGTCGGTTATCTTTGCATCGATTTTCTGTAACGCAATCATTTTGTCGGAAATTGTATTCTTCAAGGTCTGAGTATGATCTTTCAAATCAATTTTTTTGCAAAGTTCTTGCGTGTCATTTTGCTTATTTAGAATTTTCGCCAACATATTATCATGCTCTTTTAGTTTTTCTCTAATCTCAGTCATAACTAAGATTTTATCATTGACTGGTGGTGGGACTAATGGACCTTGGCGTTCAGCTTCGTGTTTTTCTAATAATTTTGCTTCTATTCCCCTTATTTGTAAAGATAATACATCCATTTTATTAAAGAGTTCCATTTGTTGCCGTAGTAGAGCATCATGATTGATTTTCGCTTGTAGATTCAGTCGTTCCAGTTGAGTTTCGAAGCGTGTATAATCACACGAATGAATCTCTTCATAGATATCATCATTAATGGACTGTATTGATGCAGAAACATATGAAATATTTTCTATTTAATTCTCTTGTTTAAAATTAACGACAGAAAATACTTACTTTTGTTTCGCCCACTTCAAAAGATTGTGCTTTCAAAATGCACAATAAATATAAAAGATCTAGCCAGTACTTCATGTTTGCTATGAAAGTCTTATATTGATGAGCTTCGCTAAAAAACGTTTGTTTTTATAGGATTCTGCAAACACTGCTAAAAATAAATATCTGACCTCACTTGAACTTTGCTCAACTTCGTTCTTTAATTACTGATAACAAATGCATGTATACAGTTGCCGCATAAAGTATGCAGTCATTGTTATTTTTTTTTCAATTAAATACACTTACAAAATCGTTAATAATTTTCTCCTTATTCAATCTTTATCGTTTTATTAATTCATGTCAGCTTTAGAAAATCAGGCAACAGAGTTTGATAAAAACATGAAAGCAAATCTATTTTAGCTTCAAACGTTATAATATTCTTGGGTACTATCTGAACTGTTGATTATTTTTTTTTCTTAATACGAGGTTCCGAAGCACACACCTTTGAATAAATGTTTACTTGATAATCCCACATCCCAAATTGATTTTAACTTCCTATCAATCATTATATATTTACTCGAACAGTAATTTATGCAGAAATATTAAAAATTAAAACTTACAGGCAAATATTATTTGCTAAGCATACCATATGAAGTGACTAAAATGTTGACAACACTACTCTTACAAAACGAAAAGTGACAATGATTGTCAAGACTACACACACCAAGTATAAAATTATTTTTTTCAGAAAATACCCAAATCTAAAACTTATTATCTAAAGTTAAAAATAAAATTGTCCAACTATTTATTGATTACTTATTGAAGTATTGAAACAAAAAAAAAAAAAAATAAAAATAAATAAATTATTTCGGGCGTAGTTTTAAAGTCCTGCAGGAGTAACTGCAATACTTTCAGTTTAATACCTAGAATACTTTAATAAACTACTTACCCTAGATTAATTTTACTAAGTTTCCATCACAATATAACTGTTCATATATCAGATAAGAGTGAGCATTTGCTTTATGAACCAACTACTGTATGCATATAAAATGCAAGAAACAAACAATTGTTTAACCATCCCTTTCAATATTGATAACAACCTTAACGAAATCGTTAATGATGAACTATGCTCTCTCCTATCGCTGACAAGTAATTTCTTTTTTCACGTAATAAGTGTGATTAGAATGGAAATTCTATTTGGCATTTAATAGATTATAAATTAAAAATTTTGTATGTATGTATGTGTATGTGTAATCTTGTTTCATTTATACTTTTTTATTCTGTTGCATTCTTTAATGATCATTTTGAGCAGAAAATTTTTATTATCAGTTTAAGGCACATATTCATAAGTACTCAGCATCACTGTAGTCATCTATGTGAGTGTGTTTATGTTATAAAAAATACATTCTTCGTTTAACCCATTTACAGCTAAACAAAAACTATAAGTTAAATTTTTAAAATTTCAATGTATATTTATTTGTGTTATTAGTAACAAACCACGGTGCGTTTGCCATCATTCTTAAAGTTTTAGATTGAAATCTTTGAATAATTTCAATATTTGAATTGCTTGTAGTTCCCCACAGTTGAATGCCATAGGTCCATACAGGCTTTAAAATAGTTTTATAAATAAGAATTTTATTTTCTATACTCAATTTAGATTTACGACCAAGAAGCCAATACATTCTTTTTAGTTTATTATCAACTTGTGTTCTTTTGCTTTTAACATGATCTTTCCACGTGAGTCGTCTGTCTAAGCATATTCCTAAATAATTCACAGAATTACTTTTTTGAATAATTGACCCATTGAGGGTTATATTTGGACAATCTCCTTTCTTTAACGTAAACGTTACATGAGTAGAATTATGCTCATTTACTTTAATATTCTAGGTCTTTAACCAAGCTTGCACCTCATTTAATTGATATTGTATTAGGTTTGAAGCTTCAATTGGTGAGATATTTGAAGAAATAAATGCGGTGTCAAAAAATATAGCCGAACAGTACTTCTTTTTCTCCAAGGCGTCAGAAATAACATTAACTATTCTGTGGCACTGCTCTGGTGTTCCATGACAATGTCGAAAACCGAACTGATGTTCTGGGATTATATTTCTAGCTTTAAATATTGGAAATAGTCTTCGTGCAAACAGTTTTTCAAATAGTTTGGAAAAAGTTGTTAACAAACTTATTGGCCTGTATGAATCAATTCTGTTTTCTGGTTTTTTTGTTATCGCAATCATTATAATTTCCGCACACTTCCATTGAGTATGAAAGTGCGGTAATCTTAATACAGAGTTAAAGAGAAGAGTTAAAAATACTATGGCTTTTCTTGATAATGACTTCATAACCGATGCATCTATTTCATCAAATCCAGGAGACTTTAATTTGTTTAGCATTTTTATTTCAGAAACTACCTCACTTGGTGTAATATGCGAAATTGGAAGAACCATTTGACACGCACTGTCTAGGAATCGTAGAATGTGGTTTTCATTAGAATTGAATGAAGAAGGTTTAAAAGTCTGCTCTAAATGTTCAGCGAAAGCGTTAGCCTTATCTTGATTGTCGTACACCATACGTCGTTTAGATCCTTGACAGGAACATTTCTTCGCGGAGGTCTTTTTATAGATTTAGTTGCCTTCCACAGATTATGCTCATTATTTGTTGCATTTACGTCTAGACTTTGAAGATATTTTCCGATTTCCTTGTCCTTGTATTCTGCAATTTTCTTTTTTAAAAGGCTAGTTGCAATGTTTAAAATTCTTTTATCAGCAGGGTGCCTAGTTTTTGCCATTTTTTTCGGAGTCGCCTTTTATAGTTTATTAGTTGCCTTATTTCTGCAGAAACATATACCGATCTGCCATTAGTTGGTTCTGTAGTTGGAGTTGAAAGAAAAGCAGCTTCATGAATAATGTTGGTGAACTTTCCAACTGCATCATCTAATTCATCTCCACTCTTAAGGCAAATATTTAAATCAGTATTTCTCTCAATCCAATAACTAAATGACCTTAAATCAGTTTTTGGTGAAATTAATTTAATCTTCTTTGGTATAAGCTCTATGGAAAGGCTAAAATTAATAACTAGTGCAGTATGGTCAGACAAAATCTTCATTATTTAAAATATCAAGCATATTTCTTGGAATACCAGACTAGACAGCAAAATCTAATAGATCATGTATTTTAGCTGGGTCTGTAGGCCAATAGGTCGGTCTACCTCCTGATAAAACTGAAAAGCTTTTCTTTTGAATACAGTTATACAATTGTCTACCTCTGGGGTTAATAATTCTTGACCCCCACCATGGATGTTTGGCATTAAAATCACCAGCTACTAAAAATCTGTTGCCAAGTTTGTCAGAGAAATTTTCGTAATCTTGGCAATTAATTGTGTGCCTTGGTGGATCATAAATTGAATAAAAGTTATAAAATGAGTTGTTACACTTTACTCTAATACTAGCGGCTTGAATAGAAGCCTTAATAAATGGTTCTGAAATTTCATATGTAATAGTCGATTTAATTAATATTGCTGCTCCTGCATGGCATCTATTATCAGGACGATTTGCTGTAATTAAATCGTAGCCCCTTATTTTAAAATGTGACCCACTATTTAAGTGTGTTTCACAAAGTAAAAATATGTCAATATAATTATTCTTGATAAAAATCTCAATATCATTGAATTTTTGTGACACGCCATTAGCATTCCAAACAGCTATTCGAAATCCTAATTGCATAATTTACTAATGAGCAGAGTTAACATATTTATTAGTTGACTAAACATTTTCTATGTTCTTCATGCGATTATTAGTGTCATCTTGTTTAAGCACGTCGGAGTATTGAACCTTATTATAATTATTATTATCACCTTCAACTTCCGTATAAGTCTGTGAATTAATATGTGGGAAGTCTTTAGTATTTATTCTAAAGTTCTGATGTTTTTGATTTCTGTTTTCGGCAGTATTTTTCTTCGCAGCGCTTGATAAACTTGGCATCCCTTGTAGTTAGCAGTGTGATGATTAAGGCAATTCACACACCGCGGACGTTCCTCCATACCCTTTTTACATTCCGCCGTTGGATGTCCAAGACCGCATTTCACACATGTAAAAGGTTTCGTACAATAAGACTTTGTGTGGCCATATTGGTGACACCTATGACATTGGACGATGTTGTTTGCTTTACGTTCTGGCTCTATAGTAACAACTGCATTATTAATGTACTGAATTTCGTATACTTTTTTATTACTTGGGCTTGGATCCAAATCAACAAAGAACATTGGAAGAGGTTGTTTAGTTACTTGGCTTCTTATATTAGTAACGTTTCTGACCTGATGTCCCAATGATAAAAGTTCGGCCTTTATTTCAGAAACTGGTGTTGAAAAATGTAAACCCTTTAGCACAACCCTATAAGAACGTTCACTTTTTAGTTGGTAAGTGTGATAGCAAATTTTATTAGAATCAAAATATTTTATAATTTTTCTGTATGAATCTACAGTTTTAAAAATTAATTTAATCTGACCATCTCTTAAAGATTTATATCTATATTCATCACTCTTAACTACACTCTTTAAATTTGTTAACATTTTAGTTATATTATTAACACAAGGTATAAATATTGGTGGTGGTTTTGGGGTTCCTTCTTTACCATTATCTTCTTTATCATGGTCATCATCAAGGTCATCATCAATCGCAAGCTCAGCATATTTGTTAGTGGATGTTGTTGGTAAATTATCGTCTTGTTTTGATTTTTTATTGTTTTGCTTGAGACTTGTTGTTTTTTTACGTTTAGTAGAAGTCATTACTTGCCATTTAGTATTTTCATCATCAGTATCAGAACATTCATCTGTTATCATTTTGTAATGATTTCTTACGCACACACAGTGGTTGTTATTGCATTTTTTTTTAATGTGTTTTTGTTCAAAATAATTCTGTGCCACTGCACAGTGTAATAACAACAAAGCTTATTATTGTTTTTAGAATTTTTGTTTTGATATATAAATTGTTTGTGTGACAAAGAATGCCGATGTACTTAAATTGTTTTTATTTGTTATTTTTTAACTAAACGTTTTTAAAAGAAAAAGAATACACTGCCACTGCACTTTTTAATAATACGTCTTATTGCAATCACTGTCAATAGCAGATTTCTTGAATAAAATAAAATTGTTTTGAAATCTCAATTTCTGCCTATGATAACCAAATAATTACCAAAATTTTTTTTAAAAAGTTTAATTAACTTTTTATACAAAAAACGAAAAAATCTATCTAAACTGCTAACTCAAAAAAGTGTTAATAACAGGTTTGAGGTCCTTTGGTAGCAAAAACTCCTTCTAAACGTTTTTTTAACAGCAAAAATCATTTAAAACATAAATTATAAAATTGATTATCAAAATTAAAAGAAAAATTATACAAAAAATTGTGTACTTTTAAAAACATTATGACACACAGGCACATGTATTCAGTTTGGGCTGATAATATTCATAAAATTGCAAAACGATCAAAATACTGAATATTCAACAAAAGTAGAAATTCAAAAAAAACAACATAATATTACATACATACACAGGCATTCAGTAGATTTCATATTATAATCTGTATTCTGAGGCCAAAGTGAATTTCTGTTTCTTATCTCAAATAGTATAAGAAGAAATTATTTGTCAGCTTGAGGAGCATTATTCATATTAAAATTGTTTTGTTTGATGGGCGATGTTAGTAGCTGACATTGAAATTCTTCAAAATATTATCGCTTTAATGAATAAGAGAATGCGTCAACCATATTTGTGTTGGGTAAGGTTGTGGTTGAAATTAATTTGTGGTTTAACACTAGAAACACGGACAGGAGTCATTTGAACCATTTACAAATCTAACTGCTAATATTTCTTTTATGAATTATATCACAGATTTCTTACTTCGTTATTTTTAATAATATTCCATAAAATTTAAATTAAAAGTATTTTTTTATTTACGTATTATAAATTGCAGTTATTAAATCAACTACCTAAAAAGACGGAGAGGGGTCATCTGACCCTTCACATACCTGACTGCCGCTATTCATTTTATCAATTACTTTTCCCAATATTTATTTCATGAAATAACTTTTTGCATACCAAATTTTTGTTTATCAAATTGCCGTTATTTTTTGTTTAAATTTTCTCTAGTATGCCGTAATGTAATTGCAGCCAACGCGTACAATGCTTTTAGTTATTTTTATCAGTTTGTCAAAAGATTTCAATATGACTAGATCTCTTCGGGACAAAGATATTCAGCGTATTTGGATTATGTCTTTGCAAGAACTTGACAAATTCATCTTAGTTTTGTATGCTAGGGGTGCTTGTGGATTCAATAATATATACGTAAATGATTTATGGAACAAAAAAAGTTTTTAGAGAACGATTCAAAGAAATAATTAATTGTACTCGTTTTGACGTTCGAAAAGAAAGATCTACTAGACTAAAAACAGATAAGTTCGCCTTAATTTCGTACGTTTGGAGCCGTTTTATTGAAAATTGCAAATTCTGTTATAGCCCAGGTGAAAACATCGCTGTTGACGAACAACACTTTCTTACAAAAGCTAGATGCAAATTTACACAATACATGGCGAATAAACCCGACAAATTTGGTACAAAATTCTGGCTTTGCATAGACGTCAATTCGAAGTATCTGCTCAACGGTTTCCCCTACTTGGGAAAAGATGAGAACCGTCCACATAACATTACGCTTGGATAGGACATTGTAATGCGTCTAATGAAATCTTTCTTAAACAAAGGGGGAAATGTGACGACTAACAACTTTTTTACCTCAGTATCGTTGGCAGAGAGATTGCTCTCCAAACGTACAACTCTAGTTGGGACAGTCAATAAAGCAAGACGGGATGTTCCACCGTATTTGAAAAATTTGAAATTAAATTTGCATGCCCATGAAGTTCTAAAAACCGAAAATAATAAGCGCTTACCAAGCAAAGAGACACAAAAATGTTTATTGCTGAGTACTTTGCACGATGTGGTTGCAATAGATGAACGTAATGTCAAACGCAAACCCAATACCGTAACTTTTTATAATTCAACTAAATTTGGTGTTGATATTGTTGACCAAATGGCTAGAAAATATAGCGGAAAATCAAGCTCAAGAAGATGGCCAGTGCAAGTTTTTTTGGCAGCAATAAATGCATGGGTGTTATTATAAGAAGTAACAGACAAAAAAATTAGCAGAACCGACTTTATTTTACAAGTTGCATCTGAATTCAGTCACTTTCAGAAACTTTCACAAGTTTCAAATATTCCATCCATAAAAAGACGACATTGTCATACAACTGGCTGCAAAAACAAAACAAATAAAATGTGTGAAATATGCCAGAAACCCCTATGTGCGCTGGATGCCTGTAAAGGACCGATTTAAAAAAAAGGTAACGCTATTGACCAGTTTCATGATCTCGATATACCTCGATCTCGCATAAATCCATTCAAGGCAAAAACAACAAGTACTGTTAGTGCTTTGAATGTACATACATATTTTTATTATATGTACGCGTACATATAAACTTGATTTCTTTTCAAATACGTATTATTAAATGTTTATTTTTTTTGTTATAAACTAAGAATACAAACTGTAAAATTTAATTTTTTTATATTTTAAATAAATAAGCAATTTTGAAATTCAAATGTAGATTTTTGCTACTAAAATTTAAAGGGAGTCAAATAACCCCTACCCGTCTTTTAAGGTATATCAATTCTCCCGTCCTTCTAGTGTTAAACAATGCAAATATAGAAGAGAATTGTATTGAAGTTACTTTTCTACTCTCTTGCAGAACTGCACTTGAAAGAAATTTTTTAAAATAATTTTATATTTAAGAACATCAGATGCTTAGTTACCACTCCTTAACACTTTTCTTATTATCTTTTTTCAGCGTTTGTGGAATACTTTGAGATGGTAAAATTGCCAGTTTTATTGTTTCAAACAAATAATTTATTTATCATTTTTGATTGAAATTCTTTTGTTTTTTCAAATATATTCTTTAGAAATATTCAAATTCGTTTAATCTGGATTACCTGGTTACATGCTATGCTTTAATCGTCTTTCTTATATGTTATTAGGAAGATGGAAAGATGTGGACAGAGACACTCTTCCTACTACATATAGAAAACTGTCTGTTATTTTAAAAATGCTTTTCGCATTTGATACTGCCTTATGTAGGGTACTTACTTTGAGGGCAGCCTGTTCATAGTTCCACATATACAATAACAAAAATGTTAGTTTGTAAAATTTAATTTTCATCTCTTTAAGCTTGTATTTTCACAATTCGTTTAAAAGCAATTCTATTAACAGGTTAAAATCAACTGACAATGAATTGAAATTTTGCTGTGATTTAAAAGCGTTAAATACAGCCAGTGTTGAAATTGAAAATGAGATAGGAGGGCATCATTTGTATTAAAATTGTTTTGTTTTATTAGTGCAGCTGTGGACTACATTTGAAATTCTTAAAAATATGTTTACTTTTGTGATGTAGCGATTCTGTTAACCTTTGTGATATTTTTCAAGGTTGTCGTCGATATTGGAAGGTATGTTTAAACAATTATTTGTTTCTTGCATTTTATATGCATACAGTTGAAGTCGCCGTAGTCTAGTAGGTAGTGTGTTGGCTTATTAGACACAAAAGCCTGGGTTCGAGCCCCAGGCCAGGCATCAAAGACAAAATACAAAAAGTATTTTTTCGGCGACTTCCTCTCAGTAGATTTCTGGCCAAAACTCTGAGAGTAAATAAAAATTGTCATGAAATAAAAATCTGTCGTTCGGAGTCGACTTTAAACTGTAGGTCCCACCACTCATGTATAAAATTAACACACACAACATAAGTGGTGTGAGAAACTAGGACGTGGTACAATGGGTCAATTCGACCTCCGGGTACTGTACTTGTCCTAATTGGCAAGTACACGTCCTCTAACCTAACCTAACCTATATGCATACAGTTGGTTCATAAAGTAAATGCTCATTCTAGTCTGATATATGCATCGTTATCTTGTGATGGAAACTTATTTTAATTAAACTAGGATATATAGTTTGAAGTCGCCGTAGTCTAGTAGGTAGTGTGTTGGCTTATTAGACGTAAATCCAGGGTTCGAGCCCCAGGCCAGACATCAAAACGAAATATGTAAAAATATTTCTTCGGCGACTTCCTCTCAGCAGATTTCTGGCAACAACTCTGAGAGTAAATAAAATTGCCATGAAATGTTTCTCAAAAATCTGTCGTTCGGAATCGCCTTTAAACTGTAAGTCCCACCACTCATGTATAAAATTAACACAAACAACATAAGTGGTGTGAGAAACTAGATCGTAATCCTGACTGAAGGTTTGTAATGACCAATTATGTATGTAGGATAAGTAGTTGATTAAAGTATTGTAAGTATTAAACTGAAATTATTGCAGTTACTCCTACAGTACTTAAAACTACGCACGAAATAATCAAAAAATAGTTGAACAATTTTATTTTTATCTTTGGAATAAAATTTTATCTTTAGAATAAAATTTTTAGATTCGGGTATTTTCTGAAAAAATAAATTTAATACTAGGAGAGTGTATTCTTGACCATCATTGTCACTTTTGTAGGAATAGTGTTGTCAACATTTTAGTCACTTCATATGGTATACTTAGCAAATAATTTTTGCCTGTAAGTTTTAATTTTTAATATTTTTCCCTAAATCAATGATTGATAGGAAGTTAAAATCAATTTGGTATGTTGAACTACCACGTAAACATTTATTCAAAGGCGTGTGCTTCGGAACTTCGTATTAAGAAAAAAAAATTAAAATAATCAGTTGTTGCTAAAATAGATTTGCTTTCAAGTTTTTATCACACTCTGTTGCCTGATTTTCTAAAGCTGACATGAATTAGTAAAACAATAAGGATTGGTACAAGAAATAAATAAATATTGAAATGAAATATTTATCGTTGAAATTTAAAAATTTTTTTCAGACCTGTAAGCTATAAAAAAAAAACAATTAAAACAAGAAGCCTTTAAAATTGTTAACGATTTTGTAAGTGTATTTAATTGAAAAAATTAACAATGGATGCATACTTTATGCGCCAACTGTATCCATGCATTTGTTATCAGTAATTAAAGAACGAAGTTGAGCAATGTTCAAGTGAGGTCAGATATTTATTTTTAGCATAACAATTGAGTATTTTCTACTTAACGCAGTGTTTGCAGAATCCTATAAAAACAAACGTTTTTTAGCGAAGCTCATCAATATAAGACTTTCATAGCAAACATGAAGTACTGGCTAGATCTTTTATATTTATTGTGCATTTTGAAAGCACAATCTTTTGAAGTGGGCGAAACAAAAGTAAGTATTTTCTGTCGTTGATTTTAAACAAGAGAATTAAATAAAAAATATTTCATATGTTTCTGCATCAATACAGTCCATTAATGATGATATCTATGAAGAGATTCATTCGTGTGATTACACACGCTTCGAAACTCAACTGGAACGACTGAATCTACAAGCGAAAATCAATCAAGATGCTCTTCTACGGCAACAAATGGAACTCTTTAATAAAATGGATGTATTGTCTTTACAAATAAGGGGAATGGAAGCAAAATTATTAGAAAAACACGAAAGTGAATGCCAAGTTCCATTAGTCCCACCACCAGCCAATGATAAAATCTTAGTTATGACTGACATTAGAGAAAAACTAAAAGAGCATGATAATATGTTGGCGAAAATTCTAAATAAGCAAAATGACACGCAAGAACTTTGCAAAAAAATTGATTTGAAAGATCATACTCAGACCTTGAAGAATACAATTTCCGACAAAATGAATGCGTTACAGAAAATCGATGCAAAAATAACCAGCATTGAAAGCAATTTAATGCCAATGAATATCTCAAGAGAGATTATTAAAAATCAGAATAATATTCAAAATCTCTTGAAAGAAATGAATTTGGAAGATCATATCCAGGCATTGAAGACAACAATATCCGATAAATTCAATTTGATGGAGAAAATGGACGAGAAGCTTACGATTATTGGCTATAACTCAATACCTAAAAACGATCAATTGAAATTTTATCATGATATTCAGCAACAATTAAGTAAGAATTATTTTTAAAATTCAAATTCAATACTACTTTAAAAAATTTTTTTAATATTTCAGATGCCACTGAAAAATGTTTGAAGGGGGAACACCACGGTCTAATTACGTAAGTAAGAGAAAAAAATATATTTTTAATATAATTCAGTTTAAGTCAAAAAACACGCAATAATCCTTCAAAAGCATTGATAGAAATTGATTCTATTTCCAACGAACACACTTTCAGTAAAAATTATCTCTTATTAATCCGGAAAGATTGTCAGTTGCTAACGTTACTGCTAATGATGCATAATCAGTCTTACTAAACTAATTTAATTTGACACCAAGTATGCGTTACAGAAAAATTTTCTCATTTTAAAAAGACTTAAAAATCGATTCAATGTTTTCATTCAAAACTTTTCTTCAATTACTTTTCAGCAGCAATCAATCATATCCTACTAGTTGTGCGGATATAAATGCCAATTATTGTGTAATAAATAAGTGCCTCATTAAGAATCAGCTCTATGGACCTGCACCATTTTACGTTGCTTGTAATAACAGCGTAGAGGGTGGCGGTTGGACGGTTATTCAAAGACGTATCAATGGCGCGGTGGACTTTTACCGCAATTGGACAGAGTATAAATCTGGTTTTGGCAATTTAGATGGTGAATTCTTTATAGGATTAGACAAATTGCATGCCCTAACCTCCAGTCTTAAACCTATGGAGTTGCTCATACGTATGGGGGATTTCGAAAACGTGACGAAATACGCCAAGTATGACGATTTCCAGGTGGGGAATGAGACTGAAAATTACAAACTTATTAAAGTCGGATCATATGTGGGCGATGCTGGGGATTCCTTTAGTCAGCATGTGGGTTATAATTTTACCACAAAAGATCGTGATAATGATACTGCTGATGGAAATTGTGCTGTAATTAGAACTGGTGCCTGGTGGTATAGAAGATGTTGTTATAGGTCAGTTAATATATTTTTTAATTTTTGTGTTTATAATTATATTTGCCTGTTTTGTATCGTTTTTTAGCAATTTAAATGCTTCAGAAAAAAACGGAATAACTTGGTATGAATTTCATGGATATGAATACTCTCTAAAATTTGTGCAATTGTTAATTCGGCCAAGAAAATTATAAATATTTAATTGAAATCGATTTTAAAATAAAATATAATAATTTTTACTTCGTACAAAAGCATAATTGTTGCATTACTGCCTTTATCTAACAGGTTCTTTGTTTTGTTTTCTTTTATGTGTTTGAGTGTACATGGATGCAACAATGGCGCGGTGAACTTTTACGTCGATTGATCAGAATACAAAGCCGTTTTCGGTAATAACTTCGACTCTTAAGTCGAACTGGAATTGTTGATTCAGTTGCAAGATTTTGATTGATTGAATTGTCTAAAGATAGTGTAGTATAGTGTTGGCTTATTAGACGTAAGGCCTCGGTTCAAACCCCAGGTCAGACATTAAAACGGAAATATGAAAAATATTTCTGTGGTGACTTCCTCTCAGCAGATTTCTGGCAAAAACCATGAAAGCAAATTAAAAATTGGCATGGAAAGCTTCTCAAACATCTGTCGTTTGGAGTCGACTTTAAACTGTAGGTCGCGCTACTCATGTATAAAATTAGCATACACAACATAAATGGTGTGAGAAACTAGGTCGTAATCCTGACTGAACGATGACCAATTATGTTATGTATGTTGCAAAAAAAATACTCACACGTATAGGCGGAGATGACTTTGGAAAATATGACAATACTTTTGATTTTTACTAGCGGTAGAATAGTGAAATGTTTCAATAGAGCTGTATACCCTACCGTTATTAATAGGCACTTTCGCCCGCGTCTGTATATTAAAATGACTTTGAGACACCGGCCATGAGCGTTATATTCCAATCTCGGTCGGCTAAAACTGATGTAAATAGTAAAGAGGTCAGATGAAGTGAAGTATTTCTTGTACCATCTTAATAAAAAGATGCTTTTGAATGCTTCTTTCGAGACTTGCAAAATGCGCAGGTCGTCAAGAGCGTCTGACTTATGAATGTTTCCACCACCTATAACTACTACAAATAAGGCAATATTATTGCTGCCTTTATGTGTTAATAAAGAGCAGAGCATTTGTCGCGCGTTAAAATCAATCTTATTCAGACGATCATATTCGTATTAAGCCATTTCGGCTAACTCTCCAAACGGCTCGGCCTACCATCGGTGATCTGCAAAAAATAAGAAAGGCTTAGAAGTTAAAGCTTAATGAAAATAAAATATAGAGTTGGAGATAGAAGTCGCCGTAGTCTAGTAGGAAATGTGTTGGCTTATTAGAAGTAAGGCCTCGACTTAAACCCAAGGTCAAATATCAAAACGAAATATGAAAAATATTTCTTTGGCGACTTCCTCTCAGCAGATTTCGGGCAAAAACTCTGAGAGTAAATAAAATTGCCATGAAAAAGTTTTTCAAAAATCTGTCGCTCGTAGTCGACTTCAAACTCTAGGTCCCGCCACTCATGTATAAAATTAAACGCACACAACATAAGTGTTGTGAGAAGCTGCGGTCGTAATCCTGACTGACGGTTTGTAATTAGAGTTTAGGGTCATTTTTTGGCTCATTCATCTGAGATAGTTTTCTAGACTGAATATGATACCAAAAAATTTAACCGACGTAATAATTATAATTTAAAAATATTACAAAAATGTAGCAGACAACATTATAAAAGAAATTTCATTGAAATTTCAAAAAATGGAAGATTTTCGTTAGTATGAGATGAAGTGACAAACGTTTCACAACGAATATTTCTAAAGATATGTTTACACGGTATGGATCATTTTACAATTTATGATTAGTACCTATAGCAGGAAGCTGTAACGCAGATAATATAAGAATGTTGGTGGAAAAACATCTAGAAGATTTCAATTTATGTTTTGAAAGTCACATTGTAGCAACTACATTGGACGGACCCAATGTGATGAAACGGTTTGTGGCAGATAGTCCAGTAGAAGGCATTTTTTGCTGGAATCATGCCATTCACTTGGCCATATTAGAAGTTATTTACATTAAAAAATCAAGTTGTACTTATTCTGAAAGTGAATCTTATTATAATGATGATGGGATAGAAATGGAAATGTATGATATTGTTGGTATGTTCACTATTTGAACCTTTTTCAAATTACAAAGCCATTAAAAATTTATAAAAACCAATTTTAACACATTTAGTTTTATAAACAAGGATAAAAGTAATTACCTAGACTAGTAAATATTTAGACAATAAACTAGTTCATAAAAAGGTCAATAGACTAGTCAATAGGCTGGTCTGTAGACTAATCAATAGACTGCTCTGTAGACTAGTCTATAGACTAATCACTGACTACTTTTTGACTTGAATATGGACTAAAATGCTTTTAAAAAGTTGTATTGAAAAAATAAAGCAGAGAAATAATTCTTTGTATAAATTGAATTATTTTCTTTATTTCAGAGAATTATAATGAAGCTATTGACAACATAAGGAAAATAATCAAAATATTCCAAAAAAGTCCTTTAAAAAATGCTACTCTTCAAAAATATGTAAAGGAAGAATTCAATAAAGAGTATCATCTAATCCTAGATATACGAACTAGGTGGAACAGCATGGTTGGAATGATACAATCATTTCTAAAAAAGAAAAATGCAATGAAAAAGGCTTTAATAGATTTACATTTATCATCATTGTTTGTTGAAGATTACGTCCCACACTTGGAAACATTGGTAAACGTTTTGAACCCCATAAAATATGCAGTGGAAGGAATACACTTTATGAACCGTTATTATCTGTTGATTCTATACTTTCGGAAAAAATGGTTCACACAATTAAAAGTAAAGTAAATGAAAGATATAATGACAAATTGATGTCATTAGTAAATTATCTAAACACTTCACAACACAATAATATTAACATAACAAAGACAATGTTAAAATCCTATGCAGAGCAAATGTACAAGAGCCTATTCCAAGGTACTGAAATAACATCGCCTGAAAGTGAAGAAGATATTTCCGTTGCACAAGTATATCAATGTTTTAAAGAAAAGTTGGAAAACGCCATTAATGGGGAAACAAGAAATCTGAAATTAAAAACAGACAACTTATTTAAAAGGGCATGCGCCCTGGATGACTGTGGTTTCTACTGGTCCTTGCTATTACCCTGGCACGGCCAGTCAAGTGAACCAAAGGAGGATGTCAGAGCAACAATCAAACGGCTTACGCACAGGATGTTTGTGGCTCCAAGATCTCGCTTTGTTCGTCCAGTCAGTCAAATTATCCGGAGGAGGATGTCAGAACGACAATCAAACGCCCTACGTACAGAATGATTGTGGTTCTGAGGTCTCCGGTGTCCGTCCAGTTACAGTCAAGTCAACCAAAGGAGGATGTCAGAGCAACAATCAAACGGCTTACGCACAGGATGTTTGTGGCTCCAAGATCCCCTTTGTTCGTCCAGTCAGTCAAATTATCCGGAGGAGCATGTCAGAACGACAATCAAATGGCCTACGCACAGGATGATTGTGGTTCTGAGGTTTCCGGTGTCCGTTCAGTTACAGTTGCCAATGTTTTGCTGGCTGTAAACCTCTCACTAGTGGGGACAACCACATCACTTGTGATCTGATATTTTTTAGCATCAGCCGATGTCATAAGATCGACCTGCTTTACCAGCAACTCATCACCAACTGCCCCGACTGCTGAATGAAAAAGTCCGGGAATTCCCAAACTCTAGTTGTAATGTATGTACATATGTTGGAGACAGAACAGAACCTTGCGGTATCTCTGAGTTCGTCTGATAATATCCCATCTATAACGAATGTCTATGATCGTCACATATTTTTAGCGTGAAACAAGCCTTTATGGTATCTTTAGAAATTTGGAAGCCATTACTAACGTAAAATTAAATTCATGAATGCTCTTCAAAGGTATGTTTCTTTTTGATTTGAAAACTCTGCTTATATTTAAATTACTATTTTTGAGCGCAATGTCTTTACTTAACTTCTCGTAAACATTCTTATATTTTGTAATAGAAATAAGATGGATTCGAATCCTTACAAAATATATTTTTACACTTTGCAAAACTCAACCCTTGTTTTTAATCAATACCCACAGCTTTGTTTCAGTTCACAATATTTAATAATTAATATGAAATACGTTTCTATTTCTGGTTACCGAAATTAAAGACAACAAATAAACGCAGTTGTTAAAAATGGGGAAAACATCAAATGCTACAACAACAATTAGACAAATGGAAATACCATAGAAATGTTCATGTTAATGACAAACAAAAAACATGAACATGAACAGAACTTGAAATTGAAAATGTCAGGGTTTAAGTTTAGCAACTCAAATGAGCATACAAAAGGACAAAGTAAAATACACATCCTTGAGTAAACTTAATATTATCTTATCGTACAATAACATGACATGGTCTTTG
Organism: Sarcophaga subvicina; assembly: GCA_936449025.2. Taxonomy (NCBI): domain Eukaryota; kingdom Metazoa; phylum Arthropoda; class Insecta; order Diptera; family Sarcophagidae; genus Sarcophaga; species Sarcophaga subvicina. Next base: position 90,181,796 of record OW388080.2, read on the forward strand.
TGTGGAAGTCTATATTATTTTAATAATTTTTTTTTTATGTTACATAATGTTCTATTGTCATAGCTAACATAAAGTAGCCTCCCTGTTCCCATGTAATTTATGGCCTTTTTTTGAATTGGTCCCATTTACATCAAATGTAGTCATAGAATTTGTCTTTTTATTCCTTTTGTTTTTAAATTTTGTCTCTATTTCTCCATTTCTCATTCAAATGGGTAGTGTTTTGGCTTATTAGACGTAAGCCCACGGCTCCAAACCCAGGTCAGACATTAAAACGAAAATATGAAAAAACATATTTCTTCGGCGGCTTCCTCTCAGCAGATTTCTGGCAAAATCTCTGAGAGTAAATGAAATTGCTATGCAAAGTTTCTCAAACAATCAGTCGTTCGGAGTCGACTATAAACTGTAGGTCCAACTAAGAATTCTTTAACGAAAATGAATTAAAGAATTTCTTGGTATTTGTTTTTCAGTCATTGACACTCGACACTGTTCAAGGAACTAAAAGAGCGCACTTTTGTAATAACGAATTACATGGCCACAAATGTTTACATCTGTGACAGGAAGTTTTGGATAGGTTTGGATAGAGTCAATAGTGGTGGCGCTATTTTCATGAAATCAAGACTCTACGGTACTAGTCAAGAAATATACACCAAAGAATTTTGAGAGCATTTGTGTTTAATTCACATTTGGTCCGGTAGTGTAAAAGACTGGTAAGCAATCCTTTATCGGATTATCAATTTAGATTATGCTGGTTACGTGACAATTGCGAAGTCACTGGCTACGGAGAAACTGGCGAGGTAAGGGTCAGCTAGGGAATTAACAATAGGAGAGAGGTCTACAAAAACAAAAAAGATGCAGTTCTTGTACCAATAGATATATTGCAATAGCAGGATTGCAAGACCCTTCTGGCTAAAGCTCAATCCTAACATCACAAAACTAGTCCTAAACATGAGTAGAAGGGAGATGAGACCTTTATAGGAGCCTTAAAGCGGCATTGTTACTTTACATACATGAAAAATAGATGGAGCGGGAATATCTCTTATTCCAGCGGTCTATATGAAGATGTTTAATATACAGGGGCAGATGCTTGTCTGCAGGTACAAAGGTAAAAATGACTACGGCGGTCAATTTGTTGAGGAAGCGCTGAATCTGTAGGACTGTAAGCTTGTGGGTAAAAGGGGATCGTAACCGGGATTAACTGTCTACGTGAATATCTTTGGGATATTAAGTCGCCTGGAAAAAAAGAAGTAGAAAAACCACCTGGATTTATGAAACTAAAGAAAGTCGTCGTAGTCTAGTAGGCAGTGTATTGTCTTATTAGACGTGAGGCCACGGTTCAAACGCCAAGGCAAACACAGACGAAATATGAAAAAACATTTCTTCAGCGACTTCCTGTTAGCAGTTTTCTGCCAAAAAAACTCTGAAAGAAAACATAAGTGTTTTGTCTCAAAAATCGGAGTTGACCGTGAACTGTAGGCCCTGCCACTCATACATAAAATTAACAAACACAACATAAGGACTGTGAGAAGAGAATAATTGGCCATTCCATGTCATGCCATGTATGTATGTCTGTACAGTCATATATGACTATTCATTCATTTAAAACCCACTCCTGTTTGAATAAATCATTCCAATGGAGGTTTTACTCATTCATCAATGATTTTGATTTTTTTACAAATAAATTAACAAAAAAATAAAGGTCATGAATTAATTATGATAATTGAATTGAATTTACTTCTAGTTTTCATATTTCTTAACGTGTCACCTAAGTCATCTGGGGTTTGACTTATATTACATGTCGTTTAATGCTGATTAATTGCCACTTCAATAGCGAGTTAAATCATGCGACTAAGTATGTAATCCGACATGTTACATTTTATTTTTGATTCTTTTTATTCTGAGCTACAACAAAATTTGTATTTTTACACACAAATACACACTAATGAATACATCGAACATGTTCCAAGTAAAACAACAAGCATGAGGGATGCACAATTGTGCAAAATACACAAGCAACAATGCGATCGCTATAGAACTCTCGAGAAGTCGAGAACAAGAACTTTCCGCATCGAGAACGTTCATCATACTGATTATACATATATAAAAGGGCAAGACAGGGCCAGCAGTCAGTCAGTAAGAATTCAGTCAGCCTTGTGTGAAGTTGCGTGTGAACAAAATAAGTCGCGGTTGTAAAGATCCAGTGAATACTTGTGTGAACTAGTGAAGTGAATAAACAGATTATTATTGTTGTATCGTTAAGTTGTATACCGTGGCACACAAAAGTAGTGTAAATAATAAAGAGAGTTTAACTGAAATTAAAAACATATTTGTTTTTACTTTGTTTGCAATTAACGAACTCATATTTAAATGTTTTTAAGAAGGTAAAAACGTAACAATATCATGACATACTGCTTCTAATTATATTATACATACGCATACCTATACACACAAACTATACAAAACCATATACGCTACAAAGCATTTCCCTTATAATCCACTTATAAACACTTCCATGTTTTGTGTTTGTTTTCATAGTCCCCATTGGTTAGGAATATCTTCGAGTGGTCAGAGGTTTCCGTTTAACACATTTTCTGATAAAACTTCTTTTATTGTATTTTCAAATATTACATACGAATACGTATTTTATATTCAACTTCATATCGTTTTATGACACCACAACAGCAATAGCTTCAATAAACATGTTATTTATTATTGATTAATTATTTAACAATTTAACGATTGCTTGCTGGACAAGGAAAAAGTGAAAAATCATTCTTAAAAAGAAAAGCAGAAAAGTGCTACTGACATGTGCCAAATGATATGATGTTCTGGAATACAGGGGCTTCCCATCTCTATGGCCAAGCCAGCACAGCAGGTGTTAATACGCTGCATATCGTTGAGGAGCACATTCAATGGTAAATTGTTAATTCGAATGCGGAAATAATCGCCAACTCGCTGTTGACCGAATATATTACATACGTCCATCGTAGCGTAAACATTCATGTCATGTAAATTAAACTGAAATAGTCTGGACAGAACCTCCAGGACAATGTACTGTTACGTTTTTACCTTTTTAAAAACGTTTAGAATATGAGTTCGTTGATTGCAAACAAAATGAAAATAAATTCGTGTTTAGATTCAATTGTTCACACTAGTTTTGTGTGCCACCGTTTACAACTTGATGTATCCAACAATAATTTGCTTTATTCATTATTCTTTTTTACACTTCTGTTCGCGTACACACTAACAAATGCTCGGTAGATCTTTACAATGACGATCTTCAAACCATGACTGTATTCTTCAAACGCAACGCGTATTTACACAAGTCTGACTGAATTCCTACTACTACTTGCCTGCTTTGTCTTGCCTTTTCATATGCTCACGTAAACCGTCTGATGAAGGTTCTTGAAGTAGAATGTTCGTGTTTTCGCTTCTCAAAAACTCTATTACGACTTCATTGTTGTTTGAGTATTTTGTTCACATTGCTTGTTGTTGCGTTCTCGCTTACTTGTCTATCCCCTTTTCTTTCATACCGATGTTGTTGGTTTACTTGTAACAAGTCCGTTGTATTTGTTTGTGTAGCTTTTGCTCATTTTAATGTTAAACGATGTACACCGTTTCCATTTTCGTAACAGTATCAATAAAAAACTCTGAAGAAATCGTCAACTCACACTAGACCGAAGATCTTACGTAGGACTTTTGTCTGGAATACTCTCATGGCTGCTGCATCACTGCTTAATAGCGTAATTGCTTCTGCTCTATAAAAAAGAGCGAATTGTGGAGTATTGGATTTGTCGTACGCCAGAGTTCCCTGATATTCAATGGCTCATTGAGACCATATTAGCATCTGTTGGCAAGAGTGTTGCTACGCTTAATCTCCAAACAGATATCATTTGTGTTTATTATAGCTCATTCTAAATAAACAAATTCATTGATCACATCGAAAGCAGTCGATGACTAGACTACAATTTGAGGCGAAAACGTAGACTTCGTTTTGCACTCGTTTAGTGCCTGATCCTTCTTGATAGACTCCCCCGTTCAACAGGGCTAAAGACAGCAGTAAAATCTCGCTTGCAGCATCCGATGATATCAATGTCCTCAGCATACACAAGCAACTGGGCTCTTTTGTGAAAAATAGTGCCATGGAAATACACTCCCTCCCGCCTTCGGCAGAAGACTCTGTATGACTAAGTTCAAGAGGGCGCATGATAAACGATCGCCTTGTCGGAAACCTCCTATGCTATCCTGACGGAGTTGCGGGAATTGCTTCACATTCCGCGTTCAGAACCTTTATTCAGTGATTAGTAACCGACGGCATTGCTTGTTTTGTTCTGACTATTAATACGCAGGTGATACAGAACATTGTGCTGAAATTATGAAACTAGGCAAGTGAAAATAGTTTTTATTAACATTTGTTTTCAATCATGACAGTTGGAGGTAACTGTACAGTTTTTTTTCCAGCGTAGGATAGTCGTGCTTTTGATGTGCAGCCCTTGCGCTGACCAACTTCTTCCTCTTCGCTAGTTTTGGTAAAACTTGGTCAGTACAGAGACTGCGTTCACCTGTGGCATCACAACGGGCCGCTATGCGTACTCAAGTGAGCTTTTTGTTATCAAAGCTACCACTCCGACCCGACCTAACCTAACCTAACCTAGCGATACGTGTCATCTGCACTGCAGAAAAAAAACTTGTTTATCTTTATTTTAATAAACTTTAGTTCGATCGCTGTAAAAAAATTTCCAAAAAATGTCGTTAAGTGTGACTTAAGTCCTGTCCTGATCCTTCAGTGGTGGATTTAAATCACTCCTAGCTCAGAATGGTACGGTGCCACCTAAAAACCGATTATGTCTGTTCTGAAGTGCAGAGCACTCGTATAAAAGGTGTTGCACTATTTTGTTTTCCCCACATCATGGCAGCTTTCGCAGTAATCTTGGTGGGGCAGATTGAAACTGTCAGCAAATAATGCCAATAGTTTAGCGTCCCGTTAAAAATTTTTTGACAATGCAAACCTTTCTCTTGTCGAACTCAAGTAAATGAGTACATAGCCTAGAATATAGCACACTTTTACATGCATAAAAATTTGTTATGCCCGACTAATTATAAAAGTGCCCGTATCGCATGAATTTTTGACTTTTTAATACTTCTTATACGAGTCTTACTCCATTGCAAGTGATGAAGTTATTGCGTTAATATTTGTGTTATCAAAGTCTATGAATACCACCACAAGATTATTTTTTATTTTAGTTAACGGTATTCTGCATAGTTTTCTAGAATATTAAAAATGTATTTCGGCTTCAGAAGAAAACTGATATCCTTAGTATTCATGGAATGAATGGAAGTGCAAAAGTTATATCACGTCACACGTACATTTTATTATTTTAAGTTTAAAATACTACGTATGATTCTTTTCGGTTACAGTTGTCTGTATGTTGTTTTTTATTATGAGCTTGTTTTCGCTAAATGAGAGTGCATTTAAGACTGTATGCATGTACAAAAAAAAGTGTATGAAATTATTCTATACAAATTTAATAGGGTTATGCATAGTAGTATGAATATTTGTGGAAAGTATTTAAATTTGAAAAAACATATTGTGCCGACCGCTTTGCTTGCTACCTACTATGCACAATAAGAAAATCTCATGTATGTATCACCTCAATCGCTCTTCTAGAATATTGCATGCAGCATAAGAGGTGCAGCACATAGTAAAGTCCTGTCGTCCAATACAGATCATCAAATATAGGCCAAAAGAATTTGGTATCCATCTCTATATAGTGTTATTCATGGGCAGTAATGGACTGGCCAATGATCTTTTAAAAAATTTAAAAATATCGATCGATGACACTGCCAGCCCAAAAGCCACACCAAAGACGGAATGGCATCCTCCCATTCATCCAGAAATTGTCCTTATTACTTAGAAAGCCCAATCAACAAACACACGTCATTTTCTATCATCGTTTACCCTCAGTTACAAGGTCCGTTGTAATCTGTATGGGTGTAAAAACAAAATTCGCCAAACTATGGTCTGCCACAATAACAGTTGCCACAAATTCTCCTGCACACTCTTATGGACAACGAAAATGCTTAAGCAGACCTTACGTTTCGTCGATGGTCAGGTTTTGGTCGATCGTTTACTGAATCGACTAGAATTTTTTGAGAATAGTCCTTTTGATAGGACAATAATGGCAATCGTAAATTGGGCTGTATGTTTTCTCAACATAACTGTTAAACTTCGACAGTGACAATTGAAAAAAAAAAACTTTTATATTCACAACTTTTTTCAAACTCGAATGCATTTTGTAAAATATCTTCATACTAAATTGAAGAAGTTGCAATCGAAGTTCAAAACCAAAGTGTACCCATTTTTTGTGGTGTAGGGGATATGTGAATACCTTGTGTGTTTTTAGGGCAAGTGTGCATTTAACTCAAGATCAAGATTTTGTTTATCTACTGCTGCAAGTTGATGCTCTCTTTGGTTCGATAATTAGTCGATACTCTTTTTAACTAGACTTGCACGTCAAAAATGCATAAGTTTCTAGTTTTCTAAAGTATTGGCAGATAGTTGTTCTCAGACTAATCTTGTGTAGTCGGATTCAATCCTCCATTAAAGGTATAGATATTCACAAAACCGTTTGGCTATGGTGTCACTATCTTTACTTACTTACTCTTCGCAATAACTTTATAATCCTTTGTTTCTGCTCTACAGAAATGTTCAGGGCCCATAAGCAGAGTGAGAATCTCCCCCTTATCTGCCTGCCTATCGCTCTAAAATCCTTTATATCCAGTAAAGGGTGACCACTTCTAACTTACTTAGCTTCTCCTGAGAGTCTCATATACTAATCCCAAGTCAAGCTAAAAGAAGCTAAATGCTCGGATAGTGACCAAATTGTCAGATAGTATTACAGATAGTAAATACATCTTTTGATGGTGTTAACCAGCATAAGCACTCATAACATTTTGAATATAAGTGAGTCAATAATATTGAAATTTAACGACTCTGATTCATTCGTACTCAGTACAACGTTGATTTGTAAGTATGAGTACAATGTTGACATTGAACTCATACCATTCGAAATATGTTTTATTCGTATGCCTTCTCATTCAGATTCATAACTTTAGAAAACTACTTATAATACTTATAAATGATCCGAGTGACTCGAATCATTCATTAAAATCATTATAGTCTTAGTTGTTGTTGACAGCAAGCAAAACAAACACTTAACCTTCTAGTGAGATTTGTGATGTTCGTACGCGAATTATACTTATTTTGTGTTTCTTGTAAATGTTGAGTAAAGGAGAGCCAAAATCGACAACATAATAGGTTTTTTTAAGTATGAATATGATGAGCACTTCAAACATTGAATATCAGTAGTATGAGTATATATTAAAATAACTATGAATGTGTATATGTATTGGAAATTATGAGTATGATTCGATTCTACTTTTTTTTTTGAATACTAATTGCTGATCTCTGGTGCTAACTTTCACTCGAAGGTATACTTCAGTCTCTCCATGTGTTCTAGAAATTTCAATTCTGTGCCGCTATTTTTCATCCATTTGTATAATATTGAAATGTTCCTTTTTTAATCGATTGCTTCATTTACTTTTAGTACGCTGGCTCAAAAGTTAAGATTAAAGCAGACATGCACTACAATTACTACAATGCCATAGTAGAAGTGTAGAGGCAACTAAATACTGTGTCGCCAATAGGACCCAAAATCGAGAAGGTATCTACAATAGACGGTCTTCCATTATTAACTCAGAGTTTTTTATTTTATCAAAACAGTCAAAGACTATTTTTCATACCGTTTATAGAGTTTTTAATATGTCAAATTCATTCACGAGAAAGTACATATGTGACGTATGAGTGATATTTAATTCCATTAGTTTCATATATGACAAAATCGAAGATTTTTTATTGCATACTTTTCAGAGTAAATATTCTAGGACGTGTAATACGATGCGTATGAGCAACATATTTCAAATTCAAATAAAAAGAAACTATACGCCATTAATTTGGAATTCATTTAGAATTAAGCTATGATATGATAATTCTGATTACTTTCGATGTGCAGTTTGTAATAACGATAATAATTGTTGTAATGCTGATAATGACATTTTACTTTAGGTTATGATAGTTTAAATTTTACAACGCGAAACAGAATCGTTTGCATATAAAAGACAGAAGAGACTTCACTGCTCTTTCACTTCCTTTATTTCACTTCTTTAAACAATACGATAGTAAATAAAGGTTCTATTATTTTCGTAATAATTAATTAAAAGCCATTTGTAACTACGGCACTTAAAGGATTAATATGGTCTTGTTTCTACTTCTCTTAGGCATAGACAAATTTGTTAAGGTTTAGTCAAAATTGTTTTAATAATTTGGATGCCACTGAGTAATAAATACAGATACCTCATCTAGTCTTCAGTATAGTTTTATATAGTCTGCTTGAGAACTAAACACGGCAACACACAGTTCCAATCAAAATCGATTTTAACACTTTAGTTCAGTTTTCAGTAGAACTGCATAGTTTGGACACAAAGAAATCCTTATAGTGCTTCATTCACAATAGTAAATTAGTCAAAAAGAGTATACGTCTGTATACCAACGCTTAGACAGTGTCCATTATCTGCAGCATCTATGAGAGCTTCTGGTTCTTTTTCTCACTGAAGTAAGATATTCAGCCAGTAGGGACATCAGACTGCCTGCTTTCCATTATTCCTGCGTGAAAACCTTTAGGCGTTAAGTTGAATTAGTCCTTGGTGGCACCTGTCTAATTAACTAGATTTGTCAGCGACATAACATAGCTGAAGCCACCGTATCGTAGCAGGTAGTGTGTTGCCTTATTAGACGTGAGGCCACAGTTCAAACTTTAGGTCAGACATCTCCAACAAAACGAAATATGAGAAATTATTTCTCTGGTGGCTTCCTTTTAGCATAGACTCCTCAACAATAAGTAGCTTTTTCGGAATGCATTGGACTATTCGATCTATTCAGGGAACATACGTGGATGTGTGTGGGCATTTATCTTCAGTTTCTGGGTCAGTTCAGTGTTTTGCAGGTGCAGAACGATGTAAAATTGGCTGCGTTGAATTCTCTTGCTCTCTTTCACGTTCAGCAATGTGTTTAGCAGATCTAGCGTTTCCTCGAAGTATGGATGTTAGTAGATCGTTTATTAAACCTGTGGACTCGAATTTATCCATATTGAGAGCAGTTCTCTCGGTAGGACGATGATGGCGAAAAGCGCAGTACGTTGCCCGAATAGAACATCCAAGTATGCTATTTGCTCGTGTGGTTAAATGCTATATCCATACACAGTGATTTGGCGAAACAGACTAAATGAAGGACAACTAATTTGGTAGATGTAGCTTCAACAAAATTGCCGTGATCAACTGTCTCTGTAGAACTTAAAACTAAATATATTACTAAGCTATTGGCAGAGCGTATTATCTTTTCATTCTACTTTGAATTTTTGCAAAATTATGCTTGAAATGTTACAGACATTAGAAGCCACATACCACCAAGTTCATGAAGTATTCGCATGTATCTTGAAAATTAATTTGCTGTGCGGGTTTTCAACGTTTAATAGTTTTTCGCAGAAACTTTTATGGAGTGATAAACAATGTCTAAATAAGACATTAGAGCTTTGCAACAACATAAGTTATAAAAATATTTTATCTTGATATTTTTATAGGAAAATATTATTAATATTGTATCGTGAATATATAATGGCAAAATTTTATGTTTAAAATATTAAAAGAAGAAATGTGTGGCAGAAAGAATATTTTCACTATCTTTGGAGAAATGGAAAATAAGAAAGAATATTTTTCTAGAGAACTTAAAATGTTACTACAAAACGGAACTGGAATTAAATTTTTTAAATAAAAATTGGTAAATATGATGGATGGTGCAAGTTTTATTTGCTTCAAGAGTTGCTGGTTTGTCCCAATGAACTAATGTCTTAACGCTGCCACATAAAAAGTAATCGAAAGGCATTAATTCGAACGAAAAAGGACCTGTGAACAGGAACCATTTGTTTAAAAAAGTTTTCATCAAATTGATTTTGCAATAAATCGGTTGTTAGATGCGTTGTATGGCCAGTTGAACCATCTTGTTGCAGAGTAATGTAAAGGACGTTTGGCTGATTAATTTCGTTAAAAAAAATTCAGTCAGCATGGCTAGATACGATTATGCCGTGATTAGATAAATGGCAGGAAAAATAAAATTTGAATGGATAATAACTTAAGGTCTTAAGATCTCTACCCTAAATGCCGAAAATTTGTTTATTGACGAAGTAATTTAAGCAAAAGTGAGCTTTAGGTATAGGAGGACCTCAGGTCAGACATCTCCAACAAAAAAAAATATGAAAAATATTTTTTCTGGCAAAAACCATGAGAATTAATAAAAATCGTAATGAAAAGTTTCTTAAAAATTTGTCGTTCGAGTCGACTTTAAACTGTAGGTCACGCCACTCATGCATAAAATTAATACACACAGCAGAGGTGGTATGAGAAACTAAGTTGTAAACCTGACTGAAAGGTTGTAGAGATAAAAATAGAGATCGAGATAACATCAGTTTAATGAATGCTCAAAAACTCTTACTTCCCTTTAGTTCAATGCTTATGATCGTAAAGAGTTTCTTCACATCTCAATATTATGGCACGCGAAGTTGTCATTATTAGATGAGCAAATTATTTTGTTTTCATGACCAAATCTGAATACATTCTCTGTGCTTAGTTTGCTCACACAAAGAATTTGTTTAGTGAATTAATCGAAATTTGCTTCATGTAAGATTAGAATGCTTCACTTTCAAACGTTTCATCGGAAAAGGTCGTACAGCTTGGTAAATATATAATTTCTTATTATTTTCTCACAAGTTTCTTTCTTATATTTCGACTTGCTTAAGCGTTTAAAGCAGAATTATTTTCCATTTTGCCGTCATTTCAAAACATCTTCTCTGTCATTGAGAACCTGAGGCATAGAATTCTAAGGCACACAGAATATACTGACAGAACGTGTCTAGTCTAAAATGATTTGAATAGAATCCAAGCTTACAAAAAGCTATGTTAGGTTACAACAATTTCGTCCAGAACTTTTAGTTGAATGAAGGAATAGGCGCCATGTTTATTGCAGTGGGACCTTTTAGGATGTAAGTAGACAAGGCTTTATCATTCTAACTTAATATAACTCAACAAACCACCTTACGACAGCTATTATTTATTATTTATTTCGCCTTCCAGGTAATTAAGTAAGGGCGATTGGAACAAACTGTAACTTTAGTCCTGTAGCCAACAGATATATTTCCCGGGTTTGTAACAAGTATGATTTCAGCAGACCGACAATTTGTTTGAAAACAACTAAAATTTGGGCTGACGGCTTATCGGTCCATATTTCTTTATGTACAATGTTCACCAACCCACCACTTGTCATTCACGCACACTGCAGGTCAATGACTACCAACTTCTTTTGTTTTAAACTAAATGATCTGGACACTACCGACATTTGGTTTCAGTAGGACAGCGTTACGTGTCACTTAGCTCATGTCACATTAGATTTTATGCACGAGCCATGTAAGCGAATAAACTACAAACCACAGCGGTCCATAAGGTAGACATAGCCCATGTCATCGACTGTCGATTTGTGTGCCAGAATTATAAATAATATGATATTTAAGATGCCTTCCACCCAGAGGAATCTTTGAGAGACATGCTAACAAAATAATTTTTAAATTCATTTAAATTCTTTTAATGAAGTTTTGGTGAATAAAATTTAATTTCTTCATTTGAAAGAACTCTGACATTTAATTGAATTTTGACAAGCCTAAAGATCCCACTTAATATTTTGATTTCTTTAACAAAAAATCTTTCATACGAACGGCTTAAAAATTGTGAACATGAAAAATACATGTCAGAGATCTTGCAACAAATGTTTGATTGTAATGGTGATTTTAGTTATTTTTTGCTCAATTTGTATGTCTTTAACACACCCAATGAAGAATATCATTTCTTCTTGCTGGGAAACCTAAAAAACTTAAAAAATATTTATGAAGACATTGAACAACATCACGAACAACAGTGATTGCATATTTATAATACAGCCAATATTGCTTTCCTTTTTTTTTTGTTCTTCTATAACAGTTTTCTTATCTCATTTTGAGTCATCCGTTTCCTTAAATTATTCTTGATTTGTTTTGTTATGACACAAATTTGACATTTATTTGCTTTAATAATGAAGTCTGCTGCAGTAGCGTCAAAATTCATCAGCATTTCGATTCGCACACGACAAGAGATTAACGGAAAGAATACAAATTCTTAAACGTTCTTGAGGCAGTGCAACACATAATGTAATACATTATTTACAAAGCATGTGCGGCAGAAGGAGTTTGTGGCATGACTATTAGATATGGTGGTAGAAAATGTGACACACATCGAAGAAAAAAGATGTCATTTGAGGTCACAGCATAATTTTCCAGGGCTGATGCTGTTGGACGCGGGTGTGATTAATAGAAAGCAAATAGTTTTTAAGGCAATATTTTCACTGTATTAGCTACACTGAAAAATTCTGCTAAAAATGTTTAAAATAATTCTTTGGAAATTCGAAGCGAATTTATTGGTGAAAATTAAAACCTAGATGTGCGATGCTAAGAAGGAAAGTCAGGGAAACCAAATCCATGAATGATTTTTATTACTTCATTATCTTAAACAGTAACCTGCTAATACCAATAAGTGTGGGAAAATAGATTGTGGGATTAGGACCGGAACCTCTTATTCACTAGCATCACCTATGCCATCGTGTTCGATTCTTGACCGCATAATTTCATATGAAACTGGTATCAGTATCATTGAAGTTTGTATCATTGGATAAGGGTAAACAAAATATTTCCTATCACTAGAAATTTCTCATACTACTCGTCGCATCTAGGCGGTTCAATGAATATGTGAAGCCTTGTACTTCTTAAAGCCACTTATCCCTTTTAGATCAATTCTATTCGTAGTAAACAGGCCCGTAGTAGACACTGCAGTGTGCCACAGTAGGACGTTTGATCCCTTTCTTGCAACTAAAATCGGCGTTTGGACAAGAGCTGAAATGAAAATTTTTGCGTTGACTACTTACATAGATACATACATAATTGCTCATTACAACGCTTCAATCACGATTACTGAATGTTGTGGACATTAATGTTATACATCCGTGGCTGGACCTGAAGTTTAAAGTCGAGTTCTAACGACAGATTTTTTAGAAACCTTTCATGTCAATTTTGGTTTACTCAATAAGTTTTTGCTTAAAATCTGCTGAGAGGAAATCGCCAAATAATATTTTTTTCTTATTTTGTTTTAGATGTCTGACCTGGGATTCTAACCAAGGCCTCACGTCTAATATTCCAACAAACTACCTATGGCGCCTAGACTATAGAATCTTCGGTGGGTGTATGCATTCTATATAAGACATTTAAACCCTTTAGTCAGGCTTACCACCTAAGTTCTCACATCAACCTTGTTGTGTGCGTTCATATCGAGTGACGGGACCTAAAGTTCAAAGACCAATCAGAACGATAAATTTTAGGCAGTGTTTTTATAGGAAATAGTTTACTTTCACAGTTTTTACACAAACTGAAGAGAGAGGGTCTATGGAAGAAAAACGTATTTTCATAAAGTTGAACACCAAAGGATTTCTTATCTTTAAATTTTAATAAAAAAAAGAAATTAGTGTGAAATGTTTAACTCGTTTGAAGACCTAGTGATGTCATTATGTGTGCAATGTAACATCGTTCAAACGTTCGCGCAGAACAACCAATATGTCATGAGCTCAGTGGCACGTTACACCGGCAAGTTGGAACTACATGTCGAAGTGCCCAGATTGTCTACTTTTGATCAAAGAAACTTGGTAATAATTGATGATGATGACATGGCGCACGTCGTCCACAAAGAAATATAGACTGATGACACCGCCAGTTCAAAATTAAGGTGTTTGTGTCACACCGAATTCCCACAAATTTGTCAAATTGTCAAATTTTTCATAATTATAACCTATAAATCCGGCTGAATTTGATCGTTAATGTGGGTAATGTCGGCTGTGAGGTTTTAGGGACCGTTTTGGCTTCTGGCTTATTGGTATATGCCTGCAGATTAAGAAAATTCCACAATTTCCGAAATTAAATGTGGCGTGAGCTGTATGACTCGTGGTGCCGTCATGATACCCCGTAAAGTATTGGTGCATAGATCATCCAATTCAGTTCGAAAGATATTGATAGCCATCGACCAATAGCGCTCGTCGATGACAGTGATGGCCTGACCATAGGCTTTCTTAAAGAAATATGAACCAACAATGCCGTCAGCCTAAATTCCACCCCCAACAATGACTTTTTCGTAATGCAGTAGACGCTCTTGGATCTCATTGGGATTGTTATCGTCCAAAATAGCGCAATATTGTTTGTTGACGTACCTATTCATTCACAAGTAGGCCTCATTGCTGATTTTTCGATGAAAATTTGGGTCAGTTGGAAAATGATTTTTTGGTAAAACATTTTTATTAGTAGCATGTGTTGTTGAATGACATATCCATCTGCGGTGATTTGCCGAAACAGGCTGAAACTACATTTGATAGATGTAGCTTCAACAAAAGACCGTCATCAAATGTCAACATGCGGTAGTCTCTGTTGGCAGAAAAGGACGACTTTACTTATATTTTCTTATAATCTCCTTGTGCAACGTTCAAAGCTTGTGCGAAATTCATTTTTCAGTTCAAAACGACTCAAGGGGTGAATGCTTTTCTTTTATTTTCTTTATATAGCGACCCCGTATTGTTAGTCTGTATTAATACCGTTCTGGTGTGGAACTTCACATATGTTTTTGGTATGTTTGGTATATTTGTGTTTGTAAGATTTAAATTCGTTCTTTTCTTATTTATTCGTTTCACTTGTATGTGACTGGCATACAATATTCTTAAACAAATATATATACTAAAAGAATTTAATTTTTGTGAAAATGATTTTTGAAATATTTTCAAAGAATTCGTTAGCAAAAGAAAAAGATAACAAAAAGAAAATAAAAAAATACACGAAGTTGTGTTTAACAGAAATTCTTTAAAGTTCATTCTCTCCTTTTTAGATTCATTCATATTTTCTTTCCGCTTTTTCAAACCAGTTCACTGTCTAATAACGCCATTTGATTTTTTTTATTTAAACATCCAATTTACATTGAGATCGACTTTCCATTACGGTACACGTATGCCGCAGCTTTTACACGTTTATATTGTATTTTCAGAATATTACATTTCAGCATTTAATATCCAGTGCCATGCTGTCCTTAGCCTCTCTGCTGGTCGATCCACAGAATTCAAGTCCAATGTCTTTTTGTTGAGTTATGGTCAACGTACAATTCTATGTATTTCCGACGCCGCATTTATATTCGATATTAATTTTCTTCAATATATTTTCAGTAATTGTATCAGGTGTATAAATACTTGGAATTTATCAGAAAAACTATTAAGAAACCCAGATTTCACGTTCAATTTAAAAATTCATAATTTTGTCACACATTTTACTCTGATGAACAAAAAAGCTGCGCTGAACTTGGTCTTCCAATGTGAGTAACAAAAATTTTTAGTGTGTTCTAAGGTGTACGTTTTTCGTACAACTAAATAGCTAATCTGAACACTGCTACAGACGTGGTGTCGGTCCTGATACGTTTATTTGTTGGAACTCCATTCTGAAGTCGTTGTTCCGAAAGAGATATTGTTTGGTGTGGATTTTGGCCTCGTCATCAGTTTAAATATTTTTGAGAACAACATTCGCCAGGCTAGCTGTGTCAACGACGATGCTTATTGATTTCTTTTGGCTTGAATTGAATGATCTAGACACCAACAACTTACAATTTTATCAGGGCGGCACTACACGTCACATAGCTCATGCCAAACACATTTTATCGATCAAATTCTAACTGAGCTATGGAAAATCAAACATTTTGAATACACCGCCGTGGTGGGACATACGAACGATATTATATTCTACACATTATAGCATCATGGATTCGTTCAATGCAATAAAACATTTTGATGATTCTCTTACACCCACATACATACATAATTGGGCATTAGAACCCTTCAGTGAGGATTACCACCTAGCTTCTCAAACCACGTACGTTGTGAGGGCAAGAAGTTAGTAATCTGTAGTGGAAGACTTGGTTATTAATATGTAAATTTGTGAACGTTTTCCTTATAGTTAGATTTTACTTTTAAATAATAATATTTGAAATGATGGCATAGAATAAAATGTCATAGTCAAAAACGTGTGTTCACGTCTGTTAGCGTTTGTAGACGCATGTTAACGCATGTTGACGCAGGCTGACGTATGTTGGCGCATCTACCGATTCGAATTTTCCAAAGTGTTTTAAGCCGAGCTTATAGAATTATTATGTATTTCTTTTCAATTCGAACTGTTCGACCGACAGCATAAAAATGAACATTAAAATATTAAATGTAAATGCAAAATCAAGTAAAAATAAAGGTGATCAAATGATTTAAAGTGTAGTAAAGAGTTTTTTTTTAATAAGATGCATATATTTATGGTGCACATTTTGTAGTACATAAATAATTGGTCAGGTTTACTACTTAGTTTCTCATATTACTTATGTTGTGTGTATTAATAACATGCATGAGTGACATACAGTTTAAAATCGATTTCGAATGATAGATTTTTGACAAACTTTTAATGGCAATTTTATTTACTCTGAGAGTTTTTGTCAGAATTCTCCTGAGAGGAAGCCTTCGAAGAAATATCCTTTTTTAATTACATTTTGTTGGAGATGTTTGTCTAAGGGTTTGAGCAGTGGCCTCATGGATAATAAGTCAGCACACTACCTACTGGACTACGATGATTTCGATAGATAAGACATTAAAACCCTTCTGTCAGTATTACGACTAGGATTTCTCATATCATCTACGTTGTGTGCGGGACCTAGCCTCCGACGACTTCTTCTTATATCTACTTTGTTTTATTTAAATTTAATGAAAGAAATATCCTATAAAAAGTCCACGGTGGTGACAACCACAACACACCAACAACGAACGAAGTCATTCGGAAGCTTCAAGAGTACCTATGTAGATAACATATAGCAAGTAATTCATGAAATTACATCTTAATATCCATATTCATGGAAATTGCCTTCTGTATATTTCCAACAACGAATGAGAAAGCTAAATCTGTTTGGACGAATTCTCACAGGGTTATGCGTAAAAATGGTATTAGAAGCACTGCATATATTCGATACAATTTGAGCATTAATTTTGCGTAACAAATAAATTCTCGTTCAGAGGAAGCGAGCAAAATGCCAATTCTAACGGCTGCTGTCGCACCAACGGCAGCTCACCAAAGTGACTCCATCTTCTTGTAACCGCATGTCGACCCAGTCCAATTCGTTCATTTTAGACAAAAAAAATCAGCAATTCTATCACATTAATTAACTGTTACGATGAGATTTTCATCGCGTTTTAAAAAATTTATTTTTTAACGTTACGTAGGCAGCTTTCTAATTGCCTAGAGGGTCTTTAATTTTTCACACATCACAAATGCTGATAATAAAATTCGATTTTAAATTTATTGTTTTAATACAAAGCGCTCGTAAGTGCTGTTAATTTAATTCAGCACAGATTTACTATAGCGTTACCATCTACGGTGTTGGTAAAGGAAATAAATGTGACCTAACTCTGTGCCATGACCTCAAGTAATTGACTGTTTGCAATGCTAAATTTCTTTAATACGTGACACAGATTTCACTTCGTCCTTTTGCTTGTTCTTTTCTTTGCTTTGCTTTGAATTTGTCATGTCTTTATATTTGTCATTATACTTGCCATTTAAATACACATCTTTGTTGCTGCCGTCGTTTATATATTCGCCAGAATTCTACAAAACGAATGGGAATGAAAAAAAAGTAAATTTCGTTTTTGTTGGTATTCGCATTGAATTTCTGATGTTGCCTACTTAAAGTTAAAAATGTTTTAAAATGATAAATGAAAATGACTGAAATTCAAGTGCACGTTACAATAAAACTGACTGCGAAAATATTGTATATGTGGGGGTCATGTTGACCTTAATATTCTAGACTTTACATGATCACATTTGCGATTATTCTCTGTTACTCTGCACAATTTGATTAAATATTCTACAGTTGGGAAGTGTATTTCTGTAGGTCTAATATGGTTTATCGTTTTTATCCGTTTAAATTCGAATCTGGCAATACTTGTGTCATTCTATTCTCTCAAAAAATTCATTATATTATCTCCACTGAGCGTAATGAATGGATTTACGCTTGCGAACGTTGGGATTTATTGAAATTTTATTTCCAAAACAAAGAGTTGGAATTGCACGAAAATATTCTTCAAAATTGGGTCGCACAGGAGGACCAACAGTGCCCGATATAGGTAAGTTTATGGCTAAAGTTCGTGAAACTGGTTTCAATGTTGATGCGCCAAGTGAGAGTGCTCGTACAATACGTACACTAGAGTACAATGGGCCAAATCGACCTCCGGGTACTGTACTTGTCTAAATTTCACAAGTACACGTCCTCTAACCTAACGTACACTAGAAAATATCGAAGCTGTGGCTGAGAGTTTGAGTAATTCGTCATCGTTCTCAAGAATTGAACATTTCACGCAATAGGTTACGTCGAATTTTGTTAAAAGTTCACGGTATGGCACCTTACAAAGTCCCGTTGGTTCACGAGGTAAAGCCGCATGATCACCCGCTCCGTCTTCACTTCCCTAGACTGGCCCACGAGAAACTGCACCATGATGTTGATTTTGCCAAAAAAAATCATCTTTTCGGGTGAAACTCATTTTCATCTTGGTGGGTAGGTTAATAAGTCAAAATGTCGTATTTGGGGCTCAGAAAACCCACACGTGGTCTTACAAAAGTGAATGCAACCATTATGAGTGACTGTTTGGTGCATCTTGTGCAGTGGAGGCATCATTGGCACATATTTCTTTGAAAATGAGGACGGCGCAACCATTACGGTCAATGGAGGCACCTCTCGCACCATGATATACGATTTTTGTACTCGCTCTTCATCGTAATTATGTGAACGATGTTTGGTTTCAACAGGATAGTGCAACTTATCACACATCTTATGCCACAATCGATTTATTGCGTCAAACGTTTGATGACCGTTTAATAAGCCGAAGTGGTGATGTCAATTGGCCGCCAAGAAGCTGTTGATTGACACCGTTGGACTATTTTTTGTGGGGAGCCGTTAAAGGAAACTCTTATGCCGACAAACAAGAAACAATTGAACATTTGAAGGCCAATATTCGTGATTCGTGCCGTAATCCGACCCCACACACTAATGGAAGTGTTTTAATGACCAATTATGGATGTATGTATGTGACGTTGGAGGTGCTTAACTATCTCCTAATTCTGCGCATTATCGTCGATCTGCGTTGTCATTGCTATTTTGGAATAATAATGCTACAGACTGTAAAAACATATCGCTTAACTTGTAAGATGTTAATCTCTATTAAATTGAACGAATGTCTGGTTCTGCTTGTCATGTTATTTTTTTTTAATTTTGATTTCAACATAAAGCGTTGTGAGACACATTCATTCTCCGGTCCTTAGAACCCAGACACCAATACGCTGTTATAACTGCTATAAGGTTCCAAAATTAGCGAAACTTTTGTTCTGCATATATGCATATCGAATCTTTATTGTCTCCCAGCAAGTGGGTTTAGTATCCCATCTTTTTCAATTGAGTGATATTTGTGTGACATTATTTGTTCACTCCTGTGCAGAGGAATGGCAATCTCATATATGAATTCAATTGCAAATACGTCGGGTTTTTTGTTACATTCAATGCTCTTATGTCCATATTGTCCTTCTCCTGAGACATCCGGCAGATGACTGATGGATTGCTGAACAGTCTATGATGTAGTATAAACGATTTCTCGAGACCTAATGACCACTTTACTGTCTACAAATATCCGTATAATAGATACATAGAATCTGATACGAGATTTTGATAGCAGCAATGTTAATAGCCAATATTTCAGCCCGATTAGTACTACATTAATCGGATAATGCAAGGGCAAACCTAATATACAGTCGTAGTGTGGTCACTAGCTATATTACAAGACTCTAGTGAAACGTATTACATTAATTAAAAAGGAAACAAGTAATTTGTTAAATAAAAATATTTTCATAAATTTTTCATTATATTTGAAAATTGTTGAATACGCTCAATTCTCTCAAGCCTTTAATCCTATTCAGTAATATGATTTAACAAAAGCCAAGAATACCTTCCCGCCCGACCTTGGCTTTAAAATCTTCGAGGACGATTTTGGCGCCATAGGCCGGGAACTTATCATATATTTACATCCTCGAGTTTAGCGTAGAAGGCATTTTTAACCACATCGTCCTTTTCTTCCGTCGGGGCTTGAGTACAAATAAGGCTGATGTTAACGAATTTTGCCCTGATGCTGATTGTGGCTATTGTTTCGTTCACAGGCGTGTACCCAGAGACAAGGTGAGGACGTCTCTTATTAACCACAAATCCACATCCAAATTCGTGCTTGTCTTCATGGCAGCAGTAGTATACATCGCAAAATACCAGCCTTTTCCATCCTTGTCCTATCCATTACATTTCCTGTATGACAGTGATGTCTGTCCTAGATTTCATGAGGGCAGCCGCCAGCTGGGCGGAAGCACCTTGCCTATGAAGGTTGCGGACTTCCCATGTGTCTGTTCTTAAATCGTTGTCCTTTAAATGTTTGGCGTGGTCGTCAACTTTTGAGGGGATCTTTTGATAGGCTTTTGTCTTGGTTTTCATTGAAGGCAAATTTTACGCACAACCCAAATTTAACGTCCAGGGAATTGCGCTTCGCTGCACGCATTAGTTAACATCTAGAGGGTGTTAGAATGCCATCCAGGAAGGGCCGCGAGGAGGCTTCGTGTCAACTTGAATACAGCAAGACAAGGATCTTCCTGGTGGTCGCCACGTTGACCACAGTCAGAAACCTTACCTTGTTTGAATGCATTCTATCTCTCCCATTATTTTTATTTTCCAATTAAGCTACGATAGTGGTTTCTAACTATTACAGTCCATAAAACAGTTCAATACATTTTTCTAGAAGGCATTGTTATATAACAATTACAGAATGGAACCTGATATGACAATCATTTGCTTCCAAGGAAACAAACAGACTGAAACAAAGTTAAGAAATAAGGAGAGTATTTTACAGAGATGCCTCATTATTTAGAAAAAAAAAAAAAATTTAGCTTATTTTTCTTTATCCATTCGTTGATTTGTTTCTTTCAATTTTGATTACTTTTCAATCATTCATCAACTTTTTTGTCATTTTCTATTATTTGTCATCATTTATCGTGAAACCAAACAAAAAGAAAATTAATTCACAATTTGGTCAATAAGAGTTGGAAGATAAAATCTTAATGCACGCCTGGAATCATAATAAATTGATGTTAATGCCCAAAGTTGACAAAAGAATATGAGATGAGCCTTTGAAGATTTGTAAAAATTTATAAACTGAATCCAATTGATTATTCAGTTGATATTGAATGGAATTTGTGTTACTCTTTAGGATTTTTTAATTTTATTTTATAATTTCTGGCTGTAGACTTTGTAAAGACAAATAATTTAAACAGGAAATAGAATCTGTGAATTATAAGGATGGATAATAGTATTTAAATTTTGATTCCAAATATTTTATCCGAAATTAAAACCTTCATTTCAAATTCGCGATTATGCGTCAAAAAACAGTAAAACTGTAGGTCGTGATAGCCTTCCCGCCGAATTGTTTATGAACGGATGTATTGTATGTATTTTTATTCGTTCCGCTAGAAGTATCTACGTTACGAATTACAACATAATCACCCTTACAATATTTCTTTGCCGGTTTGCTATGTTGCTGAAAATGTTGAGAGTATCTCTGGGATTTCTTTATAGCATCCAAAGCGGAGGACCGAATCTCATCCAAATTGCATTCTGTTTTTGCGTCAACCTTTTCCTCAAGAAATTCTGTGAGTTCATCAACAACTTCTCCCCTTTGTAGAACACCAAACAACAACTTACTGGGAGCTTCTTTGACAGTAGAATGAATCATATTATTAATGCTGTATTCTACTTTGCCCAACATAGTCGACCAATTAGCATGACAAATAGGTTCGGATATTTTACTCAACATGGCTCTTATTACTCTATTTACGCGCTCGACTTGCCCATTTGCCTGTGGAGAAGCGGTTGCAACTTTCACATGTGTTATGTTATTCTTCAATAAATATGCACTAAATTCAAGAGAAGTGAAACAAGTTCCAAGGTCAGATACAATACGCCTAGGACTACTATAATAACTAAAATACTTTTCCAAACATGAAATAACTTCTCTTGTGCTGGTGGAAATTACTGGATACAGACGAACGTATTTCGTAAAGCCATCAATTAGAACCAGAATATGCTTTCGCTTTGAATTAACAGAAGGTAGAGGTCCAAAATGATCCATATGTATAGTATCGAAAGGGACAGGTCTCTTGGGTATACTATATAGATTATGCTCATTAATACGGGCAGGGGCCGAACACATAATACAACGAATACAGTTTCTTATAAATCGCTCCACTTCTGTTCCATATTCGAAAACCAGTAGTTTCTTCTCAGTTGGTTACACGTTTTCTCTACGCCCAAGTGACATATCTTCTCATGAACCAATCTAATGACATTCATTTCCATCTCAGATGGCACAAATAGTTGAAAAACTCCATCCTTGCCTATCCTAAAAACTAACCCATCTCTAAATTCGAAACCTTTTGACGACTCCTTTTCCAATTTCCTCTTCAATTCAATAATCTTTTCATCACGATTCTGAGCTACTTGTACATAGAAATCTATTTCCTCGCAATCAAGTGCCGCGACCAATTCACATTTCCTATGTTCTGACCTATTTTCCACAGCAGCGCAAGCATCAAATACACTTCCAGTTCCAGCGGTCTGACAGCGGCTAAGGGCATCAACATGCCTCATATTAACACCACCCCGATGCTGTATTGTATAATTATAGTCCTCCAACTCAAGAGGAGTTACAATCCGTAACAATCTTAAATGGGATACCCTGCAGATAAACTCTGAAACGGCGTAAGGCATATATAATGGCCAACGTTTCCAACTCAAAACTATGATACCGCGCCTCAGCAGCGGTGGTTGCCCTAGAGATAAACATAACAGGATGAAACTTTCCATCCAGTTGACGTTGCAAAAGTACAGCACCGAATCCAGATGAACTTGCGTCACAATGTAGTTCAGTTTGTCTATTTGGGTCATAAATCGCAAGAACAGGACCAGACGATAAAATATCCTTCAATGAGTCGAAAGCCCTATAACATTCATCAGTTGGCACATATTCACCATCCAATGTCAGCTGTCTTAAGACTTTCGTAATTTTCGCATGATTCGGCACAAATTTCCTAAAATAAGAAAATAAGCCTAAGCATGTCCTCATTTCTGCCTGATTACGCGGAAAAGGGTAAGCCCTAATAGCGTTAAGATGAGACTCGCCAGGTCGTATTCCCTCAGGACTCACACAATAACCCAAATAATCAATTCTATTATAACCAAATTTACATTTGGTCGCACGAAGACCTAGACCTCTCTTCTTCATTCTCCGCAACTAATTCCAGATGTGTACTAAAATCCGCAGTGGCAATTATAACATCATCCATGTAAACGATTATCAAACCTTCATCAACCAAATCCCTAAATATATTATAAATGTACCGCTGAAATACGGAAGGTGCATTCTTCAGGCCGAAAGGCATACGTAAATATTCAAACTGACCATATGGCGTCACAAAAGACGTATATTTAATAGAATCTGGAGCCATTTTGACATGAAAGAACCCGTTTCTTAGATCAAGAGTGGTGAAATATTTTCTTCCACCAAGGTATTCTATACAGTCCTCGATAAGAGGCAAGGGAAAATTGTCTCTGACTGTTAATCTATTCAAGGGACGGTAGTCGACACATTTATGCAAGTCTCCATTTTTCTTCCTCACTAAAACTACAGCAGAAGCATAAGGAGACTCACTGGGTCGAATAATATTATTCGCTAACAATTCATCCGTAATTTTCCGCAATTCATTCTTCTCATAATAAGATAAACGGCGAGGTAAAGAGTGAAAGGGAACGTCAGTTGTCAACCTGATATTCATTTCGTAATTGTAAGGCTTCACCTCAAAATCATTTGCCCCAAAATAATTTCTCTGTATAGCATCACGCAACTCTTCGAAATACATTTGACTGACATTCGGGTTAACGTCAACATTTGATGAAATCGTATTAATACAACAAATACTACCCAACAAATTCTCTAAGCCACACAGGTCAGCAGCATCACAATCAGTATCGCATAAAAATTCATTTTCTAATTCGCAATCTTTGTTCAAACAACCGGAATCAATTTCAAATTTATTCACGTTACATACTGTTAATTCACTTGCATTACCAATGACAACTGATTGATTCTTCGTTTTGATTTCCCTATTCAGATCAAGTGCACAATAAAACGAGTGGGTTTCCTCAAGAAATTCATTACTTTTATTCTGAAATTCGTTTTTAAAATTTTTTGATACAAATGAATATTAAATTTTCTAAGAAAATCACGCCCCAAAATAAGCGGAGTAGACATAGTTGTGTCCGGCACAATATTTAAAACTATTTTCTCACATTGGTTATTAAACTTGATATTTGCTTCTGTTGTTCCATAAGTCATCAGATCAGTTTCGCCAAGACCGCGGTACATAGATTTCATAGCGACATTGTCAACATTAAATGGAACAAAAGACTTCCTCACAAAATTAGTCGGACTACCGGTATCAAAAACAGAAATATGATTTATAAACTGTGTGCACTTGACCCTACTGTCACAAAAGGCAATACTTACGTTATTAACGGTTTTTATAAAATTTCCATAAGCATCATCAGTGGCATCGGTTTCATCAGCATTTACAGCAGCAACTTCTTTCTTACGTGGTAGCAATAACTTCTTAGGGTTGGTGCAACTACGATGGTCATGTCCCATTTGCCAACAGCGGAAACAGCTACCATTTGGTCGTCGATCATATGGGCATTTGCTTTGATAGTGCCCCATCTGTGTACATGTAGCATCGTATTTCAGTTGTATCCGAAGCAGCAGAAGTAGATTCAATTAGTTTTGTTGGTAACACTTTGGACTTTGATTGAGTGGCATCACGGTTTATGGGATCGGAGGATCGGTTTGCACGACGTTGCTCATATAAGTCCAAAGACTCTTCAAACTGTTCCATCGTACGAGCATTCATTAACAAATATGATTCTGGGCTGTTGTCTTGCATGCTATCAATAATAAAGCCAATTAATTCAAATTCATCAATGTCGCTGCAGCGAGAAGCAATGTTTTCCATCTCGAGAACATAACGACGGATGTTATCTTTCTTGTTCCATTTATAATTGGCCAGAATTTTATAGATTTCGCCGCGATTTATTGCACGACCAAATTCTTTAATTGGAACCTCTTTTAGTTGGGCATAACTTATGACGTCTGTTTTATTCAGAAGAAGTCTTGCAGTACCTGTCTACGAATTGCACAATGACGTGTATTTAAATAATTCTTCCGCTGCCACCATATTCATTACACGTTCAAAGTTACGTATAAAGTCGTATACACTCTATGCCCGATTTTCCCCATCAAATGTCAATTTCAATGTCATGAAAACTTATTCGGCCCATGGTGGCAAATGGCGATGACACTTGTTCGGGCTCACGGGTTACTAGCTTCTAATTCGGTAATGGCTTGTTGTAGCTTCAGTAGTTCGTGTCTCTTCCGTAGAATTTCTAACTGATGATCCAAATCAGCTTCCTCATTGCTGACATTTTGAGTGGAGACAGCGATATTTTTAGCTGCACACTGAACTTCTGCGGTACTAGCTTCACGTTTTCAAAAGGCATCAGATTTGGCTCCATCGGCATCAGTTTTGGCATAAACTTTTTGGGAAGAACCACTGGCTTCAGTTTTAGTATTTTCAGCAGGATATTCGAGACTAAACGCAGCAGAGGCTTCCTTACCATCTTTACAAATATTTGCAGTGACTTTGGTTTCATACAACTCACGAAGTCGGGCAGACGAAGCATTTGTCGGAATTTCCACACCAGCATTTTTTAATTCATCTAATAGCTGTTGTTTAGATATACGGGTCGTCATTTTTTTTAATTAATTTAGACTTTACCCCACACCTGAGCTGTTAAACTAATATAAAATACCACTTTAAAATAATTTTAAATTAACTTTTTATTTATTCTTTTTTTTAGCCGTAAGGTCTATCCTTTTTCGAAGCTTCCTTTCTAGTCTTTTCTTTTTCGCAAAAATTTCATTACAACTTTAAAACTAATTTTAAAAGCTCGAATCCGATTGGCCAATCATAACTTGACGAACTTCGTTAAGTAGGAGTTTAGAATCTCCACGCTTATTGGTCAATCAATACGTTGCCACTGTTATTAGAAAGGTTTACGGAGTAATTACTTTATTAACGTTGCCACTGTTAATAAAAGAGTTCACAAAGTAATTACTCGTTACAGTAAAAAATTAATGTTTATGTCAATATATGACATTTCATATATGTAATGTTAGAATTATCGACATTTATGTTTGCATGTACTATATATAAAATATACCTGATTTATATGTCCCAAAACGCTTAGAAAATAAATAAATAATAAAAAAGCTACGCAGGCAATAGAGAAACAAATAAATTCATATATGTATGTGTGTATGTGTATCAGAAAAGTTTGTGTTAATAGGACAAATGTAACGTATAAAAGTTCCTGTCACTCCAACTGTCTTACTTACCTTCACACAACGACTTTTCACTATCAATTTGTAAATATTCCTAACTATTAAGGAAGCAACATGATTTAAACTTGCATACATAATTGGTTATTACAACCCTTCAGTTAGGATTGCAACTTAGTAGCTCTCACCACTTATGTTGTTTGTGTTAATTTTATACATGAGTGGCGTGACCTACAGTTTAAAGTCGACTGCGAACGACAGATTTTTGCGAAACATTTCATGGCAATTTTTATTTACTCATAGAGATTTAGCCAGAAATCTGCGGAGACGACGACGCCGAAGAAATATTTCTTCGAATTTCATTTTGTTGAAGATATTTTACATGGGGTTTGGACCTTGGCCTCACTAACTAGAGTACGGGTACTTCACTACAAATGCCGTACATTCCATTGTAAACCAAAATAACTAGAACACTATGAAGCGGCACATCTGTGAAAACTATCATGAACTTGTCAATCAGGCAGAATGATAGGTACCCTAACGAGCCATTCAACTATAAGTATCGACACGATAGAACATTTTACAAGTTACTGACGAGGTTTTTTTTTTTTGGGTGACTAGGGCATTGAAGGAATATTAGGACACATATCGTCTTCCTATTAACCAATGTCATTGGTATTACATTTTGGGTAAAGCTCAACAAACCCCCGGCTCCAAAGAAAAATTAAAAAATTTAACACGGTACCTTGGAACTTTTAATTTTTTTTGTGTATGAGGTTGCCACCTTTCACCAAAAGAAAATTTTTCGAACTTGTAGAAATAGAGACGTAGATTATGTTGTTAAACCTGTGTTGGATTTGCTTCTAAGAATTCTTTTTCAGTTACTTATTCCTTGATTAAAATTGTTTGACGGAATGCTTTTCTTCTGTCTGCTTTAATTTTATTTCGTCGACAGTGTCGCCCACCTCATCATATGCTACAGTATGGTCTTCCTTTGATTGTGCCTTGGAATTTCTGTCCTTTAACACTTTAGACTTGGCATGTGGTTTATTTTAAGGATTATTTATTACACATTCAATTTGCTGCTCTTCCGTTGCCAGCTGTTGTAAAGGTTTTGCTTGGGTTGATTGTGTCCTTTGTTTTTCTTATCTATATCAACCTAATGCGAATGTAGTTTTGAGTGTACGGTTTTGCTATTTGACATTTATTTGCATGTATGTACATGTATAGATATGCTTATAAAAAATTGTTATATAAATGTACTGACAATAATGAAATTTGGGAAAAATTACAATCTTATGCTACATGGGTTGAAAAACAATATTTTGAAAAACAATATGTTTGGTTTTTCAAAACCTTTGAATACATACCAAAGAACGAAACCTTTTTATAAATTTTATATACATATGTATGTATGTAAAATGTTTCTTTCTACCTTGTTCTCAGATTAATTGTACTCTGAACTGAATTTCGGCTGATAAACACGAAATTTAAAATTTTTCTTAGATGTTAGGGGATCAACATGATCAATGATCTATTATGAGAGATCATTTAGGTAATTTCGGGAATGTATTACTCCTGCTGGCTAATACCGCCACGTCATCAGCTAATAACACTGTAACGTATTTATTTATTTATTTTAATAAAGTGCACTCAAGGAGCACTATCAAATAAAAAGACCAATAATTTTAACTAAGTGCAGCTGAACCGCACTATTTTGTTAAATTTTATTGATTGTCTTCTTGAGGGAAAATGTCCCTTCTTTTATACTAAATTTTGGCTGATTTGACAATTCCAAATCAAACCCTTAATTCTAATACAATTTTGTATTGACTTAATACTATAACATATGTTTGTGTGTACATTATATGTTTAACTATATTATATTGGTTTGTGTGTGTAATAATTATGGGACAAGTGGATGTTATATGACACGCGCCTATTATCCACAATAATTCCCACGGTAAAGTGTAAAGAGAGCTACACACGATCACCAGCAATGCCATACAACAACAACACACATACTACATATTATATGCAAACCAATGCAGTCAGCGGCCTGACAACAAAGTGTCAAATGATCGTCGCATGTGCGCGACGGTCAATAACATTGAGTCAAGTGGTCGCCGCTCATATGCAATTGGATATTCTTTTGTTTATGCATATGAAATGTTGTGCCAGTATTGACAACTGTAAAATCATGCTACACCTCCACCCTTTACAAGAATGTTCATATAACTTTTGTTCTATGGACATTCTTTTTCACAACACAGTACAATGATTTTACGTCTATTTCAAATTATATTTTATTAGTGAACTTAAAATGTAAAGTATTTATTTAAATGACTAAGAATGTTTAACATATTAATCTTAATTTAACATAATCCAATCTTAATATTATTTCTTATTTAATTTTAATATTTATTTTGTTTTTAATAAATGTTTAGTGATAAGTTTACTTATGTAGTTAAAACAATAAATCTTATCTTAAAGATTATTATTTCACTTTTCTGATCAGTTTAGTGTTATAATTAGAACTTATTTGTTATATAGCTTAAGTCTATTTTTATGAACTACTTGCTTTTTATTATTTTTCTTATCAACTATAGTTACATTATTTCTTAAATCTATATTTTTAATTTTGTATGGACCTTTATATGATTCCTCTAGTTTATGTCCTGTATTATTCCTAAGTAAAACTAAATCTCCTATGTTAAAATTATAATCTAATATATCTCTATCATAGTTATCCTTCTGTTTTATTTTATTTATTTCTAATAAATGTTTTGCTCTCTTAAGTGCAAGTTCTAATCTAAATTTTGCCTCTTTGGCATAATCGTCTACATTGTATAGTGGAGTAACTGTGTCTACCTCATTGAAATCTTTGAAACTGTTTGGTACCTTGCTAAAAACCAATTCAAAAGGACAATAATTATGTACAGTTGATGGTGTTGTATTAAAACAATATGTGAAATACCTAATCCATTCATCCCAGTCATCTTTTTCTACAGATATGTAAGAACGTACGTATTCATTAAAAGTTCTGTGACTTCTTTCTATTGTACCTAAGGTCTGGTGATGATGTGCTGTTGATGTTAGTTTCTCGATTTTCAACAAAGTGCACAATTCGTTTAATATAGAATTTTTATATTCTGTACCCATGTCCGAAATGAAGGTCTTCATTGGGCCATAGGTAAGTACAAAATTTTCGAATATGGCTTTTGCGATCGTCTTAGCCGATTTATTTGGTATAGGTATTGTTACCAGGTATTTAGTTAAGTCGCATATTAATGTGATTGCGTACTCATTTCCATGTATTGATCTTGGAAATGGTCCAATTGTGTCTACATACACTGTATCAAACGGTTTGTTAGGTGTTTCTGTTATTATCATCGGGCTTTTAACGTGCTTGGTAGTTTTCGTTATTTGACATTTGTGACATGCTTTTACATATTTAGCTATGTCCTTTGTCATATTTTTCCAGTAGTAGTATCTTTTTATTTTCTCTGCGGTTCTATATATGCCGCAATGACCTCCTTCGATAGGGTCATCATGATATTTCAGCATGACTTCTAGAATTTCCTTAGAATTCTTTGTATCAAGTATCTTTATTTCATTTAAAAGCGCTATTTTAATTCTATTTAGTACCTTATTGCCCATATTTCTAAATTCATACTTTGAGACAAATTCGAAAATTTTCTCACTAGGTGCTACTTGTAGTTTATTGATATTTAATTTACTGGCCGCTTTCTCGAGCCTAGAGAAAAATTGTCCTAAGTCAAGTTTCTCTTTAGTAAATATATCATTTATATTTATGATAGCTAATATTGATTTTCCCTTCTTTATATAGCATTTATTGGGATAAATCTTTAATTTGTAATACTTTCTGACGTCACTATTCTTAATTGGTACATATATTTTGGGCTCATTTAATACATCTGTTTTATTTGCTCTATGCTGATTATTTATCCTACTACTGTCTTTTTGCTTAGTCACTGACCTTGTCGTGACTCTCAACACGCGTGATACCTTTCTATTCATTTCCTTAAAATCTTCTATAGTAATTCGCGATAACGCATCCGCGATATAATTGTCCTTCCCCCTAAGGTATTCAACTGTAAAATCATATTCTTCCAGATCCAGTCTCATTCTCGTTAATTTGGAACTTGGGTTTTTCATTGAGAACAGATAAGAAAGAGGTCTATGGTCAGTACGGACTAAAAAGTGTGTTCCATAGATATATGGCCTGAAATGTGTGATAGCCCAGTGTATGGCAGTTAATTCCTGTTCAATGGTTGATTTATTACTTTCACCCTTTGTAAATGTCTTTGAAGCGTAAGCTATAGGAAGTTGTTTACCCTGATGTTCTTGAGTTAAAACAGCACCGCATGCATGCTTGCTTGCGTCCGTTGTTATACAAAATTCCTTAGTGAAGTCGGGGTACTGAAGCAATGTTGGACTAATTAATGCTTTCTTTAAGTATTTAAATGCAAATTCGCAATCTTCTGTCCATTCAAATGGCACCCCTTTTCTGGACAATCGTGTAAGATGTCTAGAGTATTCCGAAAAATTTTTGATAAACCTTCGGTAATAATTACAAAAAGCGATGAACCTTTTTGCGCTATCCGCGTCCTTGGGTGTCGGATAGTTTTCGATTATCGAGTATTTACTATCATCTGGTAGTATTCCCTTATCAGTACACTTATGTCCAAGGTAGGTTACCTCTCTCATAAAGAATGAACACTTTTCAGGGTTTAGCTTAAGATTGTATTTACGACAGAGATTAAAAACATCCTTCAAATTTGAAAGCATATGCTTTTCTGAGCATCCCAATACGACCAAGTCATCCATATATAGAAATGCTTGATCCGGCTTCAGACCACTGAAAGCAATTGTCATCATTCTTTGGAAGGAATTTGGTGCTATCTTTAAGCCGTAGGGTAGTCTAGTAAATCTGTAGGAACCATTGCTCGTAGAGAATGATGTCAAATCTCTGGAGTTTTTCTCTAATCCTATCTGGTGAAATCCCGACATCAAGTCTAAACAAGAAAAATACTTTGCTCTGCCAAGTTGGTCTAGAATATCATCAATTCTAGGCAATGGGAATTTATCCGATAACAATTTTTTATTTATTTGCCTGTAGTCTATCACAAGTCGCCATCTTTTCTCATCCGAACCCGGAAGTGATTTCTTTGGAACCAATAAAATTGGACTATTGTATTCCGAAAATGATGGTTCAACTATTTTATCATCTATCAGTTTTCTAACCTGTTTGTTAATTTCATCCTTATGCGAATGTGGTATACGATAGTTTTTGATGTATACCGGCTGTTTGTCATTCAATCTCAACTTTTGCTCATAGAAATTGTTAGTAGATATTGTTTCCATTTCCAAACCAAAAATGTCACTATATTCTTTGCAAATTTTCGTTAGTGTTGGTTTAAATTGTTCTGGGAAGTTTTTCTTTAAAATATCCATAACCTTTGATTGTCTATTTTCATTTTTGTTCAACCTTTGTGTAATTACATTATAGTTAGAGATGTTTTCGGTTTTAATGCTATTCTGTTTGATTGAAATTATACTGTCATTAGTATTTAAAAAACGAATAAAAGCTTTGTTGGATTTAACTAGAATATTTGGTATAAAAACCCCTGTTGTTACTTCCTGATTTGGTATCAATATTTCATTTTTAAGATTCTCAAATTTAATTTGTCTTATTACTTCTGACCTTGGTGGTAGTGTTATCTCATTATAATTATTTGTTATTGGTATGTCTATTGTATGTTGCAGATTAGAGGGTCTTAGAACAAGATAGTCATGTTCTTCATTGAAATCCAATAAACAATTATATCTTTTTAAGAAGTCTAAACCAATAATTCCATCACAAGGTATGGGAAAATTGTTCTGAACCACCTGAAAGTAATGTGGTATTAAAAAGTTTTTAAATTTCATTTCCAAGAATATTTTTCCTATGGATTTCAGGTATCCCTGTCCTATACCAGTTATTGTTGTAGTAATGTTTTTATTTATTTGTTGGGGTTTGAAAAAATTATTTTTTACGATTGAAATATCTGCTCCTGTGTCCACCAACAACGTTACTATGTGGTTAGTGTTATTAATTTCCATATGCACAAAAAAACTCAAGTTGAGATTAAGGTTGTATATTTTATTATGTGTTGAGCTTATCTTAGGGGGTTGTCGGAGTTTTCCGAACCGTTTTCGTATGAGTCAGTTGCTCTTACGTAGTTTCCATTTCTACGTCTATTGTTGAAACCTTGCCTATTTCTGTTATTTTCTGGTCTTTGTGGAGGTCTAAAATTGTTATTAATGTTGTTATTGGGAAAATTATTATATTTTCTTCGATACTGATTATTATTTCCTCTGTTAATAGGTCGATTATATTTCCTACCCAAATATAGCAACGCATTTTGCTGGCCAGTTGCTTCTGTGCAACTGTTAACAAATTTAGTAATTGCCTCATTCATGTTGTTGAATTGGCCTGCCTCCATAATAAGTTTTACCCTATCTATGGTACAATTTTTCGTTAATGCCTTAACGGCAACTTGCGTTGAATACTTGTTTGCTAATTCACATGACAAACCGTCTGATATATATGCGCTTTCCAATGATTTTGTTAAGTTTTCTATTTCACTGCAGTAATTGTTTGCAGTTTTATTATTTTGTCTAGTATTCATAATTTTAGCTGTCAGTACTTCTACCGACTCGCCCTTGACCGTAGCGCGCAATTTACTGATTATTTCCAATACTGTACCTTCAATTTCAATCAGATTCCTAGCGGTTCCTTTTAATTTAGTCTTTATTAAAGACATTGCTATCGCTTCATTGTCACCTTTAATTGTATTCAGCAATTGCAAGGAGTCTATAAATGCTCTCAGGTTTTCTGACCTGCCATCAAAGTCGATTACGAGCTTTGATGCTGTGTTTAGAAATTCTACTATTGACTGGGTCATGTTTGTTGAAATTATTTCAGGTTTTGTTTCCTGATTATACAATAGAACCAATGTTTCGTTAGATTTTTGGTCTGTCGTTAGTTTATAAGATACTTCCTCATGGAATGTAGTTGGTAATTCAATATATAAACCTTTTTTTGATAAAATGCTTATTAGCCTACTCCTTACATCAGAAAAGAAACATTCGGCTGCTGCTTTGTGGGCTGTTGTAAGCTTACTGAAATTTACATTAACAACTACTCTGATTCTTTCGAATCTGTCAAACAAAGTCCTCAGATGCTTTACTACCGTTTCGTCCTTTATATTTCTTTCTAAATTTAAACATTTATATGATTTGTCAAAATCGTCTTTTAACAGTCTTAACCTTTTAATTATTTCCTGCCGGTCCATTTAGATCTTGTCCAATTCATTGGCTCTACTTGAATATCTCTTTCTAAGTCTTCTAGTATGCATACTGTATACCTTTAATACAAAATTCAATCCTAACAAAATTGTTACTATAATCAAACAAATTTCAATTTTATCTAAGTTTATTTTATTTTGAAGTACTTCTACCTCATTTATAACATTGGCCGTTGGCCTATCTAACTTAGTTTGTGTCTTGCACATATTCAAAGAAAAAGGAAGAGAAAAGAAATTATTAAATTTTAAAATGTCTTAACATCCTAATTGTTTCTTCTTCTATGGAATTTTTATTAATTACGTCCTCCATAGTTGGAGCTCTATTCATTCCTATGTATTACTACAAATTTTTTCTTATTAATAATTTAATGTAAACTAAGTTATGGATAAAAATCTAAATATATGTAAGTATTATTGACAAATCTTATATTAAAAGTTCATGTATATGATTTCTAATTGTAATATTATATTGTTTCACTTGGAAATCATAAATATTGTAATTAAAAAAAATTTTCGTAGCAAGTTTCGACTTAAAATTTTTTTTTTTGTTATTATTTTTGCCTCGAGCGGTTAACGCTTATAGGCCCTGCCAGTGCAACCCTTGAGGAGCACGTTGGTTTAAATAAAAAAAATTTTTTGTTTGGTTTTATTCTGCAGCGGCGGTAGAGGTTCTGTTCGACATTAAACCACATGCGGGTTGTCTTCTTCATGTTTTTGTTCTTTGGTCCTTGATACTTGAGGTCCTTGGTGCCTCTTGGCCAGGCGGTACTTCCTTCAACGGATCCTTGGATAAGCAAAAATTGTTGTTATATATTTTTTTCGGGTTCTTGGGTGCTTTAAATTTTAGCACACCAAGGCCCAGGCAGGATTGACCTGCTTTTTGGCGCTTGATAAATTAGCACTCCAGGATTGGCAGGATCACTGTTATATTCTAGGTGCTAATAACTGGAGCACTTCTAGAATAGTGGCAGGATCGCCATGTAACGTATTTATTTATTTATTTTAATAAAGTGCACTCAAGGAGCACTATCAAATAAAAAGACCAATAATTTTAACTAAGTGCAGCTGAACCGCACTATTTTGTTAAATTTTATTGATTGTCTTCTTGAGGGAAAATGTCCCTTCTTTTATACTAAATTTTGGCTGATTTGACAATTCCAAATCAAACCCTTAATTCTAATACAATTTTGTATTGACTTAATACTATAACATATGTTTGTGTGTACATTATATGTTTAACTATATTATATTGGTTTGTGTGTGTAATAATTATGGGACAAGTGGATGTTATATGACACGCGCCTATTATCCACAATAATTCCCACGGTAAAGTGTAAAGAGAGCTACACACGATCACCAGCAATGCCATACAACAACAACACACATACTACATATTATATGCAAACCAATGCAGTCAGCGGCCTGACAACAAAGTGTCAAATGATCGTCGCATGTGCGCGACGGTCAATAACATTGAGTCAAGTGGTCGCCGCTCATATGCAATTGGATATTCTTTTGTTTATGCATATGAAATGTTGTGCCAGTATTGACAACTGTAAAATCATGCTACAACACCAATCACTGTAGTCGTGATAAAAAAGAGCTTTACATACATACATAATTGGACAATACAATCCTTCAGTCACGATTACGACCTAGTTTCTCACACCAATTATGTTGTGTGTGTTAATTTTATCCATAAGCGGCGGGACCTGCAGTTTAAAGTCGACTCCGGAACGACAGATTTTTTAGAAATTTTTCATGGCAATTTTTTATTTACTCTCAGAGTTTTTGCCAGAAATCTGCTGACGGGAAATCGCCGAAGAAATAATTTTTTTTTCATATTTCGTGTTTGATGCCTGACCTGGGATACGAACCCGGGGTTTATGTTTAATAAGCCAACACACTACCTATTAGACAACGGCGACTTCTTCTCTTCTTATATATGCCTCATGTTGCAGTAAATATTTGGCGCTAACGATTGAAATGCATAACCATCTCACGTGAAGGTGATGTGAATAGGCCGTTGAAATCGTGCGATTTTGCTTGTGTAGTTTTCTTATGGTGCAACGCTACTAACAACCAACAGTACCCATCATCGATTATTTAGCCTGATTTATGCGCCAGAGTCATGAAAATCTGACATTTCGTATACCCTTCGCCCCGAGAAGCCGTGGCGGGCATTGGAACAATGTTATGTTCTACACGTGATGACGTCAAATGAATTTTTATTTAAAATTTAAAACTACTGAGCTATGTTTTCTTTAATATAAACTATTTTCAATTGATTGTATTTGTTATGTGTGGTCTGTTGATTTCCATTGAATAAATAATTTATTATTTTCGAACAGATGCGAAATGTCATTTCCGTATTACTAATTTATAAATTAAATTCTATTTAAAATAATAGAAAATATTACGTTGTTATACATTTAACTCTGATTTAAATCAATCAGCAGCACAATTTAGGCGTTTTGATTGTTTAACTTTCTCTGTCGGTCGCACATACATAAATTATCAACAAATATATTCGAATGAAATGTGTATGTTTCATTGTAATAATAATTGATTACATATACAATATACTCTTATGATTTTTGTGATTTGTGTACTTACATATGTATACAGTGGATGGCAAAAGTCTAGGTACACCAATATGTGTAAGAAGTTTTATAAACTTTATTGTGGACTTCTGTGTATGCATCGGATGTAGATATTTTTATATTTATTGACGGAATACTGACTAAGAGAGAGTATATAAGCTTTCTAAAAAACAAATTCGCAGAAAGTTGGAAATAATTTAAAATTCGTGAATGTTATTACATCCAACAAGTCAATGAACAGAATCATACTGCTGCTAATGTGAAGATAACAGTTGCGTATCAAAAGTACCCATAGGCTTAATACTCTTGCAGAAAGCATCAATATTACTGCAATAGCATATTTAAGAGATCATCTGCAAGAAGGATTATGCATGTAGCTAGAAGTGGCTGTCCCCTCGATGGAGCCATGGGCGGACACACTTAGGCCGCACAAAGGGCCCATTGTGATACCACAGTTCCTCATTTCTCCTTTATTCCAGAAACCATTCGGAGCTTCCGATGAAGCCACTTAGACTGCCAATATCCATACATGACAGTTCATCTATATCCTCCATGTAGTAGGCAAACAGGTACCTCTTTCTCCTCCGACCAAGTGCCGGATATGTGCACAATAAGTGAAGAATAGTTCCATCTTCCTCTTCATCTACACTGCTTCTGCAGAAATCATTTGCAAGGTGTCCAAGACCAATACGCCTCGCATGCGCTCCTATAATACAATGCCCCGTAATAACCATGATAACTGTGCTGAGCCTACTTCTTTGGAGTTTAAGCAGAGTCGACGGGCGACACCTATCCAGCCTTATAGTGTTTTCACACCAAAATTTAAAACCTGATTTTAGCATTAATATCATAATCAGCTGATTTTGCGTTCACAGTGCAAGTTTTATTAAAATTGGTTTTAAATTCATGACATTTATGACTGCGAGAAAAAAATTTTATGAGCAATATGCCTTAATTCATCTTAATATATTTAGCTTCTGACTTACCTTTTGCACAAGGAACTATATTCATTGTGACCAGAAACCACACACATTTCGATTAATTATTAAATATTTACAAATTTTTAAAATTTTCATTGAAGAAATTAAAAATATTCCAAATTTTCCCTTTTTAATACAAAATAAATGATTATTTACATTTATTTATTTACAGTTGTTTTTGTTTTTATTTTGTTTTTATCAGCTGTTTTCAAGATTTCAGAGCTGGTAGCTCTGATTTAGTACATTTAGTGCATCAAAACAAGGTTGTATTTCATAAAACCTACTTAAAACCAATTCAAAAAAGGTTTTATTTTGGTTTTAACACAATAATTTTGTATGGTAAAAAAAGGTTTTATTTTTCGTTTTAACGTTAAAACCAAATTTTGCGTTAAAACCACTCGGTGTGAAAACACTATTAGCCAGATCTTTTGCGCCGCTCTGCCCTTATCCGAAGTTGCTCACATTCTGTTGACGAGATCTACGATTGCATTGTCAATTATAAGTTTGCAGGTCCCCAAAGGGATTCCCAACGAAGAGAGTTCATCATAAAATTCGATGGTCGTGCCCCTTCTGGCCAGTTCATCCGCTCTGCAGTTGCCAGGATAATCATTATGTCCCGGTACCCATGTGATGCAAACACCGTGTCGGTTCGCCACCTCATTGAGATATCTGCGACAGTCGTACACCGTCTTGGAGTTTACTTCACTGGAATCCAATACCGTGATAGCCGCTTGGCTATCGGAAAGTATGATGATTTTCCGTCCGTGAACATTTTTGTCCACAATAATTTTCACCGCAGCCTGAATTGGTGACACCTCTGCCTGAAAGACGCTGCAATGATCTGGTAGCCTTATAGACTTGAATATTCCGATTGATCAAAGGATTACGCAGTAGCTGAACCTCAGGCAAAAGTCAACTGAAAAACTTGCTTATGAATGCATGGCAGCAACATTCGTAATGCCATTGACGAGATACGATCCCATAGTCTAGAAAAGGTGCATGAAAATTGCTCCGATCGTATTAGGTATTGTGAGGCCAACCGCGGTAGCCGTATAAATGAAATAATATTCCATTTCTAACCGGAACAATTGTAGTTCACAGCCGAACAAAACTATTTTTGTTTTATTGCATTTTGGAATTTAAACTCTTAAATCACTCACCCATTATAATTACTTCCATTATGTTCGTATTTAATATGTAAAATTCATTCATGACAAGTACATATGTGACGTATGAGTGATATTTAATACCATAACTTTCATACATGAAAAAATCGAATATTTTTTATTGCATACTTTTCAGAGTAACTATACAAGAACATACATGTAATATGATGCGTATGAGTAATATATTTCAAATTCAATTAAAAAGTAAGTATACCCCATTAATTTGGAATTAATTTGGAATTAAGCTATCATATCAGAATTTTTGATGGATTTCTAAAAATTTATGAATTTTTCGAGAAATCCTAACTTAAAAGTCAATACAAAAACCACAATTCTAGGCTATATTCTAGTTAGTACTACATCATGCCCTGTACCTTTATAGCCTGTATCTTCGACATCCTTCGCAACAAAAAAAATAAATTTGTCAAAATTCCATACCGTTGTTGTTTTATTGCATTATTAAATTTAGACTTTTAAATTACCCACACTATATTATTGCTTGAAATTCTTGAAATTTCTAAAATATATTGGTGTACCTTGACTTTTGTTGTCCACTGTAAATATGTATATAAGTATGCCATATGCTCACACTTATTCATATGAATTTTGGCAATTTTCTAACATTATTTTTTTTTTTTAATAAAAATACAAAAATAATTTAGTGGAATATAGGAAAAAAGGAATTTTGTTTGCCTGTCACTAAATGGCTGCAAATGTAAATTGAGCCTCCAAACGTATATGATAGATTAATTCAATTGAAAACAGAATTGTTTTTGAAATCAATTAATTTTGTCAAGTATTGGCATAAATGGCAAAATAATACAAACCCATTAAATTCTAAAAACTACACCATGTAAAAAATAAGTTTTTTTATTTTAATTTTTATTCGAAAAACAAAATAGCGAATAATAACGTATTTAATTGAGATCATTACGAATTTCCCGCGTTAGTTTTGTTTTGAATATTTTGTTTACAATTGAGACTTCCCCATAGTTGTAATTGCGCTTTATTATACCAGTAATTCTTTACATAATGGATCATTAATTAATGACCAT
The DNA here is from genome assembly GCA_936449025.2 of Sarcophaga subvicina. NCBI lineage: Eukaryota > Metazoa > Arthropoda > Insecta > Diptera > Sarcophagidae > Sarcophaga > Sarcophaga subvicina. The sequence goes on from OW388080.2 coordinate 90,221,791, forward strand.
CTAAACCTCTTGATATCTTAAGTATACCTTTTTGCAGGTCTTGATATATTAAGTTCGTTGGTGGTTATTTCTTTGTTTTCTTCGTAATAATTAGCTTCATTAAATAGATCACAACGTTATAAACTTCAGCTCTTATTTTTTTACTTGAATTTTCTAGCATTGTTATCCGAGAAAGAAATTTGAAAAATGATTACATCAGGTTCAAAACGCCCTGATGGCATAGATTTATATGATCGACAAATAATTTACTATAGAAGTGCAATGCGTGTAAGAAAATAGCCGCTGAGTATTTTTTGTAATCTTTTTGTGACCTGTTTATGGTTACTTGTTGGTTAATATATGTATATCCTCTGCTATGTGTAAGAATACATCAGTGAAAGGCAGCGTACTTCCATGATTGATCTCCCAATATGAACTCGACGGTGGCATGAAAGCCGATGGTGGCACATTTGGCACCAATACATCTTAAAACAATTACATAACGTATATAAACACAATTGGTCATTACAAACCTTCAGTCAGGATTACGGCCTAGTTTCTCACTCCACTCATGCTGTGTGTGTTAATTTTATACATGAGAGGCGGCACCCACAGTTTAAAGTCGACTTCGAACTACAGTTTTTTGAGAAACTTCTCATTGCAATTTTATTTATTTACTCTCAGAATTTTTGCCAGAAATCTGATGAAAGGAAGTCGCAGAAGAAATAGTTTTTTAATATTTCGTTTGATGTCTGACCTGGGATTTGAACCTTGACCATACTACTAATATGCCAATACTCTATCTGCTAGACTACGGCGACTTCAAACAATAATGATCATCTAAATTAAACTACTTTTCGTCGCTAAAGACTATGCTTCGCCACTCCTTGTCCTAAAATTGGTACTTATCAACAAAAGCCAAGACCATGCTTTGTACTGCATTCTGTTATGGAGGAAAAACCGCGATGTGTGCCATGGCTTATTAGATAATAAATTAATTGAATTTGCTGGACAGCTTTATGGCATCATTGTTCCTTTCAGCAGGATAACGCGTCAATTAGTCACTAAGAAAGACCTTTTTGTGTCAAGAAATATTAAATTACTGGACAGGCCAGCAAAAAGCCCAGACCTGAACTCAATGAAAGACTTCTAAGGAATGCGCACTTCTAGAGTTGGAAGGCAAATTTTAGAGCTCAATAGAGTTAAAATTGTCAATAGTGCAGTCCATCCACCTTAAAATACTTAGTAAATACCATGCCATTTCGACCAAATAATGTTAAAATTAATAAAGAAAATCATATTTACTCTTAATTATGCAATTTCTTTACTATAAAATATAAAAGGCCTGAAATACCCACAACGCATATATAATTATTTACTGCTAAGAATATTTATTTGATTGTTACGCGGAGCAAAAGCCCTGCGTTCATTTGTTACGAAAATCGCGGCGTAGTTTTCGAATGTTGTCAGCAGAAAGGCTTGGTAGTCAAACGGTTAAACTTTTTTTCCATCATTCAGGAGACTTGTCATACATGGTACTGGAATACAGTAAAAATAGTTTTTTTTTATAGGAGAAAGCCGTATTTATATTTTGAAGATCACCGTGGCAGGTAGTGCCGTGGTAGGTAGTGCGTTGGCTTATTAGACGTGAGGCCTCGGCCTCCAACTGAATGAAATATTTATATTGAAAAATATTTCTTCGGCGACTTCCTCTCAGCATATTTCTGGCAAAAACTCTGAAAGTAAATCAACATTGCCGAAGTGGAGCACCCCTTACTTTTAGCATAACTTGTACAGCCCAGTTATCTTGTTGGAAAATAAGCGAATAAGCGAATTTTAGTAAAATTTTGTAATGAAAATATCTTCTAGAAGTTGAATAGATTTTGATGGTAATGAACCAAACAGGAAGGTGGAAGTTACGATCCTTCCACCAAGATTTCACTTCAACCGCGCAATATTAGCTTGGGCCACATCATGACAATAAAAACTGTTGCAATCTATACAATTCAAACAATTCAACTCACCAGTCCATTGCAAGTGAATTAAAAGAAAAAGCACAACATCTCTCACTGCGCGAATAAATTATTCTTGGCTAAGTCTTCTTGTTTGTTTCTTTAATAGACGGCGTAGCTTTTAAATCACGGGTGCAATGGAAGATCCAGGTTATTCTTTATTTCTCGATATGATAAATGATTCTTATTGAATGTTTTTGAGAATTTCCCCTGTCTTTAGATTTTATCTTTTGAAATTGCCTTTCATTGGAGCTTCATAATTTCATAATTTTTTTTTTCAAAGTGTTAGGTAAACTCTGTTTACTCTTTCAAAACGTATTAATATTCCAGCAATTTTTGCTCTTAAAATATTGTTACGTTTTTACCTTTTTTAAAAACGTTTAAATATGAGTTCGTTAATTGCAAACCAAGTAAAAACAAATATGTGTTTATTTTCTCTTAAACTCTCTTTATTACTTACACTACTTTTGCCACCGTATGCAGCTTAACGATACAACAATAATTTGCTTGTACATTATCCTATTTCACACTTCTGTCCGCTTTAACACTAACAACTCTTCGTTAGATCTTCTCTGCTTACAACCTTTTTGCAAGCAATACCACTTGTACGTTCAAACCGCAACGCGTCTTCACACAAGGCTGACTGAATTATAACTGACTGACTGCTGGCCTTGTCTTGCCCTTTTATATACGATGCGGAAGGTTCTTGTTCTCGCCTTCTCGAGAGTTCTATAGCGACCGCATTGTTGCTTGTGTTTTTTTTTGCACACTTATCCATTCCTCATGCTTGTTGTTGTTGGCATGGAACGTGTTCGATGTATTCATTAGTGTGTATATGTGTCGTGTGTATTGTGTTGGTGTAGCTGGTAGCTTTTTTTGTCGTTTTTATTGTTAAACGATATTAAGTAGTTTCGATTTATGTAACAATATATTTTTTCCTTTATATTGTAACGAAAATGGAAATGGTGTTATTAAAATGATAAACAAAACAATGGACTTGTTTACAAGATCAACAAAACAAAAATATAGCAACAACATCAGTATAACAAAAGGAGATAACAAAGTAAAGAAACAGGCAACAACAACACTGCAAGGACAAACGTAAACAAAATACACAAACAACAATAACGTAAACAACATGTTTACATTTAAAGAGATTTCGCGAAGGCAAAGTCAAAAATGAGTATCCATCAGACTGTTTACCCTGCAATATAAAAGACAAGACAAAGCAGGCAACGGATCAGAAAGAATTCAGCCAGTCTTGTGTGAAGACGCGTTATGTGTGAAGATAATAATTGTGGTTTGAAAAAGTCCATGTGTAAAGATCTAACGAACAATTGTTAGTGTGTAAGCTGAAGAGTGTAAAGAAGAATAAAAATAAAGCAATTTGTTGTTATTGTTTCAATCAAATTGCCAAAAGCACAGAATTGTGCGAACAATTAAGAATTTATTTAAAATTAAACACAAATTTATTTTTATTTTTATTTGCAATCTACGAACTCATATTTTGAACGTTTTTAAAAAGGTAAAAACGTAACAATATTATACGTTAAAATTAAATTCAACAATAATAAATTAAAGACAAATCCACAATTCAATAAACACGGAAATATTAAACAACTTTATGTACAAAATACTAACTGAAATAAAAATAAAACGAAAGCACTAACTATCCTACATAGATAATGTAATTGTTTAACAAATTTTACTAAATAACCAAAATTAATGGTCGTTTTAATAGCCACATATTAAACACAACATTTATTGTGTGTTGCTCACATCAACGATGTTAACAAACTTTAAGACAGAAATCAATTTGTGGCATCCATTTGAATGGTGAAGAAGTTTTTCACTTCCAAAGACAAATGATGATAAATTAAAATTAAATTTATGATAATTAAATTAATTAAAATAGTTCTGTTAATAATATATACATACGTTGTTCTAATATATACATACAATTGGTCGTAACAACTCTTTAGTCAGGCTTGCGACCAAGTTTCTCACACCACTTATGTTCTGTGTGTTAATTTTTATACATGAGTCGTGGGACCTACAGTTTAATGTTGACCCCAAACGACAGATTTTTGAGAAACTTTTCATGGCAATTTCATTTACCCTCAGAATGTTTACCAAAAGTCTGCTAAAAGAAAGTCGCCAAACAAATATTTTTTCATATTTCGTTCAGTTGGAGATGCCTGACCCCGATTTGAACCGAGGCCTCACGTCTAATAAGCCAACACACTACATACTAGACCACGGCGACTCATTTCTAATAAAAGAAAGATTTATTATGTGTTCGAAACTTTATGAATTTAAAAACTTAACTGAGAAAGCATTTAACACTGATTCTAGCTATTCTGTCATATAAATGCCATCTCTCAACCATCCCGAGAAATTTCGCAGTTCACGTTTGGCTAAACATATTTTGTCACAAAATTTTGGATGCCCAAGAATTCCCTTTCTCTGGTTCTCAATATAAAGAAATTCTTTGACTACATCGAAAGAATAGCTATTGGCCGTAATTGGAGATCCAATACGCCTCACGTCTCTACTTGTCGATAACATATATTTCTTTTTGCTCTCATTTACTGCTAGACTCATCTTAATTGACTCCCATTCAATAGCACTAGACGCAGCAATAACATCACGAATGGTACGCCCTATGATGTCAATGTCGTCAGCGTACGCAAGGAACTGGAAGGATTTTTGAGAAATAGTACCATTGCGATGCACTCCCGCCTTTCGCAGAACACTCTCCATGACGAAGTTGAAAAGGTCGCCTTGTCTGAAACCTCGCGCGGTATCAAAACGTTCGTGGAGCTCCATTCCTACCTTGACGGAGCTGCAAAAATTGCTCAACATCATTCTGCATAGCCTTATCAACTTCGCAGGTATTCCAAGATCATACATTGCGGCAAAAACACGATCCCTTATTGGGCTATCGAAGGCTGCCTTATAGTCGACAAAAAGATGGTGTGTGTCGTGGGTTTTTACCAGGATTTTACGTAGTGTGAAGATCTGGCCGAAGATGGACTTGCCAGTTCTGAAGCCGCACTGATAAGGTCCAATCAGTGTTTTAACGACTGTCTTCATTCGTTCACACAATACGTCTGTAAGAACCTTATATGCGATAGGGAGAAGGCTTGTAATTGGCGCATATCGTAGGGTCTCCCTTTTTCAGGACAGGACAGAGGACACTGAGGTTCTATTCGTTGGCCATATTTTGTAAATAAGCTAGTGCATGAGATGGTAGGGCAACTCATTGCTTCCGGTCTTAACCAATTCAGCGGGGAGACCATCAGGACCTACAGCTTTATTGTTTTTAATACGCTTAATCGTAGCTGTGACCTCTTCATGGCTAGGCGTCGGAATCTCCACGCAGTCATCATCGTTCGGGTTCGGTACATCATCTCTAAAGGCGGTATTGTTGTCGTCATTGCCTCGTAACATAGCAGAGACGTGTTTCCTCCACAAACTCAGCACCCCCTGCGTACCTGTAACCAGGTTTCCATTCTCATCTTTCTAAGAAGGCGGTACGGGCTTAAAACCTTTGATAGAATTTTCGAGCGTCATTTCTGCATCTATACATCTCGACTTCCTCACGCTATCGCCTTTCCTGTTCCCTCGTTTTGCGTCTGAAAAGACGTCTCTCATTCCTTCTCTTCTCTCTATAGTACTCGACACTGGCTCGAGTAGCGGCGGACTGCAACGTTTTCTTGCATGCGGTGACACTCCCCATCGTAGCATTGATTTCGTTGGGGTGGGCGTTCGAAAACAATGACTGTTTCCACAGTAGTACGCAAGGAGTGGGAGATGTTGGTCCACAGTCAACCAATGTCGCTGAGATTAGGTGGGGAACGAAGCTCATCCCAGAGTTCAGTGGAGAACGTCTCAGCTGTCCTTTGTGATCGCAGCTTCTTGACGTTCAGCTTTCGAAATGTACTAGAGCGTGCAGACCTCGAGGCGCCAATGCGCAAGGTGATGGTCCAAGGTTATGGTCCAAGTCGATATTTGGACCTCTGAATGTGCGCACATCTAGTACACTGGATAAGTGCCTTCCGTCAATCACTATTATTAGAAGGCATCTTTAACCACATCGTATTTTTTTCCGTCGGGGCGTGAGCACAAATAAGGCTGATATTATAGAATTTTTCCATGATGTGGATTGTGGCTATTCTTTCGTTCACAGGCGTGTACCCAGAGACAAGTTGGCGAAGTCTCTTATTAACCATCTTATTAAGCATGCGAATTCGTGCTTATCAATATGGCAACCGTAATATACATCGCAAGAAGCCAGCCTTTGGATCCTTGTTCTATCCATCGCATTTCCTGTATGGCAGTGATATCCGTCCTACATTTCATGAGAGCATCCGCCAGCTAGGTGGAAGCGCCTACCATGTAAAGGGATGCGGACCATGTGCCTATTCTTAGATCGTTGTCCGTTGTGGTCAACTTTTGAGGGGATCTTTTTAAGGGCTCTTTGTTTTCATTGGAAGCAACTTTTACGTGGTGAGTTCCAAGCCCACCACATACAACTCGTATTTAGTGTCCAGGGGTTTGGACTTCGCTGCACGTATTAGTTAACACCTAGCAGGTGCTAATATGCCTTCCAGCAGGAGCCACGAGGAGGCCGCGTGTCAACTTGACAATAGCAAGACAGGGATCGTCCTGAAACAGTCAGAAACTTTACCTTGTTTGCTTGCATCCCATCCCATCCATCTGTTAAATACGCGATTTGTTTAGTTCATTTAAAGTTAAGAAGCTTTTGTCTCTATTAGCTGTTTCGAATTGTGTGAAGCACAAGATATTCTTTGGAAGTCTCCGTAGTAGTAGTAGGTAGTGTAGTAGTAGGTAGTGTGTTGGCTTACTAGACATAAGGCGTCGGTTGAAACCCCAGGTCAGACATCAAAATGAGAAATATGAAAAAAATATTTCTTCGGCGACTTCCTGTCAGCAGATTTCTGACAAAAACTCAGCAATCAATTTATAGCTTATTTTGAAAATAATCACTTATCCAATGTTGCGAAGGAGTGATTTTTATACATTATTAAAGCACAATTACCTCTACCACCTCAAACCACAAATACGGGACAGAAATCAAAAAAAAGCTTGGTTTTATTTCATAATTATTATTAAATTGGATTAAATCGTATTTAGTAAACAGACAGCAGTGCGTTAAATTCAAGACTACGCAATCTAATTTTATTTATGTACTGTCAGGCGTACCACAAGTTAGTCATCTTGGGCAGCTCCAATTTACTCTTTTTATAAATGATCTCCCTTTAGTTATCAAAAATTCACATTAATGTATGCAGACGATGTTAAAATATTTTTATCATTTAATAACATTGAAGACCAAGTACTTTTACAAGAGGATATTAACTACTTAACCTCCTGGTGTAGTACTAATTTAATGGAGTTAAATGTTAAAATATGTAAATATATGTGCTTCACTAGATCATCTCCAACCAATGGATTATACACAATGAATGGCGCTGTTCTTGAACTAGTAGATTCCTTTAACGATTTAAGGATATTTTTCGATTGTAAATTGGATTTCAGAAATCATAGATATTACATCAACTGTTAGCAAATCTATGTGTATCCTGGGATTTATCAAACGATGGGCTAAATAGTTTTCTGACCCTTATGTTACCAAACAATTGTTTAACACACTGGTTCGCCCAATTCTTGAATATGGATCTGTAATATGGGACCCTCAATACGCTGTACACTCTGACAAAATCGAATCAGTTCAAATACAGTTCTTATTATTTTCTGTTCTTGGTTTAGGGAATGGATGGGATCCTAATAAAATGTTACCATCTTAAAACGCCTAGCACTCAATAAAGTACCATCTTTAAAAAGCCGTCATAAAATGCTAAATGCTGTCTTTCTCCTGAAGCTGATTAATGGTGTTATCAACACTTAATTTCTTCTCAACTTTCCATAAAAGTACCTGTTCGTCCAACAAGATACTATAATTTCATAAATATAAAATATTACACAATTGACTATTCGAACTTCGATCCATTTCGTAGAATCTGTAATGATTTTAATAATCTTTACATTCATATAGATTTTAACGAAAATTTGGAATCCATTAAAAAAGCTATAATTTTACAATTAAATTCATTTAATTAATAATTTCAATGTTGTTTTCTTTTTGAACTTATTTTTTAACTTTTTTTGTATTGAAATCATAATAATAATAATTTTGTATTGAAATATAAAATGTAATAGTCTGTAAGGATTTTCCATAGACTTGAAGTAAAATAAAATAAAAAAGTATTTTTATTTAAAATTTGTTCAGGAATAGTTTTTTCTGTCAAAGGACATAAAAGCCGTTAATAACAATAAGTTTTAAAGTTTCTAGTAGCGGGTGTGTTGGCTTGTTAGACACGAACGTTCGACTACCAAACGACGAAACTGTTCTGTGAAAGGGATAATAAATATTAAAAAAAAAAAATTAAATGAACTTAAAATATTGTGGTTATTCATGCACAAATTAGTATGAATAAAAAATGCAAGCAAATTGTTTTATTAAATAAATTAATTTTTAAATAAATAACGATTAACATTTGTGATTAATAAGCCTGTCAAATGAATAATTCATAGTGCCATGTATGTATTTAAATCTTAACATATAAATCATCAACTAAATAGAGTTTAACTAGCAATTTTAATATAATTAAGAGCAGAGCACCGAAGAGCAAAGAGAAAATAAAATCAATATGAATAATACAAATAAAAGGAAAGAAAATTAAACTACAGCTGCACTTAACACTTGGAAAATGTCATTAACATGTCATTCAATATTTGTAGATTTATTTGATTCGTTTACAAATAAATAATGCTTATAAAACAATTGTTTTTGTCAAATGCCTACCATATTACACAAACAAATTAATACCATTTTAGGTCATATTATAATAATAAATATCCCTCATGGGCACAACAGTGCTCTTTTTTGTGTACAAATATGTTGTAATACTCATTAAGGATATGTGTATAATATAATTAGAATTAGAATAATTTAAATAGATTTGAGTAATTATTATCACATATTTTTCTACATCTCGAATGATATAATTTCAATATTAGACCTTTAATCGATAGTAAAGGGTATACATTAACATAAAAAATTAAAAAAAGTAGGACATGATAAGGATGATAATTTGTTACGCGCAATCAAATAAAAATGCTTATAACATTAATTGTATTATTAGAAGATTGGATTTTAGAAGTTAATAAGTACATTATGGTTTAAAATATATATGTACGTATTCACAGACTGAAACCTTAATGAACGTTTGTCATAATAAGATTAAAATCAACTGTGCCTCTGTCAATAAGAACAATTACCTGACCAGCACTTGATATACAGACCTTCCGGTATTTTTATATGATGCGTTAATGCCCTACATCTTACATCAATCCTATTCTGTTGACTTGGGTATGCCACTTGCGTCGGTCAAGTTGACCATTGCGCGGAGGTTCTTTCGGGACGCCAACCTATCCTGGATCAATGAGGAGTCCTGCTTCACCGCTAGACTCACCTGGCAGAAGATGGATAGAAGGCGTACCAACCGATTACTTGGTCTGGGTCGTGATGTCATCTCGACTACAGTGGCCGTGCTTACAGGTCATTGCGTCATGGGTAGACATGCGGAAAGAATGAGGCTCCCTTTCAACGACTTCTGCCGTAGATGTAGGTCCACTGAGGAAGAGGAGACTGTTGTTCACTTTCTATGCCAGTGCCCGTCTCTTGCTAGGTGTAGATATAGGTTATTTGGATCTCCATTCCTTGTTAGCTTAACGGAGCTATCATCTATTGATATCAAGGATATAGCTTCGTTCATCACACTTTCTGGCTGGTTTTCCAGTGCGGGGTAGTCGTGCTTTTGTTGTGCAACCCTTGAGCTGACCAACTTCTTCCTTTTCCCTGTTTTTGGTGGAACTTGGTTAGTAAAGGGACTGCGTTCACCCGTGGCATCACAACGGGTCGCTATGCGTACTCAAGTGAGCTTTGTGATAACAGAGCTACCACTCCGACCTAACCTAACCTAATGCCCTACAGGCTTTAAGAATGTGTTCTGCCGCTCCATTTTCATCATTACAGTATCTACATGTTAAGTTATATACGATCTCCATACAGATATATTCCAAGTGGAAGTTTATTCCATCGAAGGAAATTCTCAATTCTATTTGGATAGAAGACATAAGATAAAAGACGACATAGCAATATTATCAGAGAGTTAGATCGCCATTCGAGAACTTGGGGGTTGAATAGAAGTTAGTATCTTCTGTCGCCTAAGAAATATTTCTTCAGCGACTTCTTTTCTGCAGATTTCTGGCATAAACTCTGAAATTGCCATAAAAAGTTTCTCAAAAAAGCCTGTCGTTCGTAGTCGATTTTAAAGAGTAAGTACCGCCACTTATTGATAAAATTAACACACACAACATAATTAGTGTGATAACCTAGGTCGTAATTCTGTCTGAAGGATTGTAGTGATCAATAACGTATGTATGTAATCTGATGTGGGACTTATTATTATACTATGCCAATAACATAATTGCCTCAAATCCATTTGATGCTTGAAGAGTCTTTGACTCTCTTTGTCTTCCGTTTCATTATATATGCTAGCATACATACACACACAATTGATCGTTTTGCGATTGCCATGGTCTAGTAGGTAGTGTGTTGGCCTATTAGATGTGAGTTCTTGGTTCAAACTCCAGGCCAGACATTTCCAACTAAAGGAAATATGAAAAAATATTTCTTCGGCGACTTCCTCTCAGAAGATCTCTGGCAAAAATTCTGAGAGTAAAAAAAATATTGCCATGAAAACCTTCTGAAATATCTGTCGTTCCGAGTCGACTTTAACTGTAGGTTCCGCCCCTTATGTATAAAAATAACACACACAACATAAGTGGTGTGAGAAACTAGGTCGTAATCCTGACCAAAGGGTTGTAATGATTAATTACGTTATGTATGTATGTTTTGTGCGTTGTCACTGTTAACCAACACAAGCTTGTTTCTATGTCTTGGCGACACAATATCAAACTATCATGGCATTTACACAGTTCATCTCCCAGATTTCCCTTCAAGACTACTGCATATCATATAACCTCTAACCCTCTATATGAGCAATTCTTCTTAATTTACTATCCAGTAATGTTCTTAGATAGTTTACATACAATTTGTCTAACATTGTCTCACCATGAGTTGAATATTCATCCATTTAATTTTCTTCTTCTTGTAAATGGTAATTTTTTAGTTTAGTCCTAGGTTACCTTCAAGCTCTAGGTTAGGTTAGGTTACAGGATCTGTACTTGTCCGATTAACCGGAGGTCGAATTGACCCATTGTACAACGACCTAGTTTCTAACACCACTTATGTTGTGTGTGTTAATTTTTATAGATGAGTGATGGGACCTACAGTTTAAAGTCGACTCCGAATGACAGATTTTTGAGAAACTTTTTCATGGCAATTTTATTTACTCTCAGAGTTTTTGCCAGAAATATGCTGAGTCGAAGTCGCCGAAGAAATAATTTTTGTATTTTGTCTTGATGTCTGGACTGGGGCTCTAACCCCTGCTTTTACGTCTAATAAGCCAACACACTACCTACTAGACTACGGTTTATCTAACCTTGGCTTGTACATATTTGAGGGCGTCAGTGCGCCAGTTTTCTGCCAATTCTATATCGTCAATTCTAAGCTTGCAGTCCTTACTATAATTATAAATACAGAGAATTTAACTACTGTTGCCCGGAATGCCACTATGGTATCGCGCGGTGTGAATGTTGTTCTGCTTTGCTATCCCAGCAGCAGAGCATCATCGAAAACTATGCTATACCAATATCTTTTCCAAAATTTCCATTTTAACAATAATCATCGCAGCTCATAGGACCGACAATTCCGCTTTGACTACCTATATTTGACGAATACCAACTTTTGAGTACCTACTATAAGTCCAGCGGAGGTGTAAAATTGTCACTAAGCATCGACGTAGATGCAGCACATGGTATAATGATCTGCCGTATCAAGTAGTGATTAGTCGTTTCGGTAACCAATTTTCACATTAACATGTATACAGACCCAGCCATTCATCTTTGATCTGGCGTCCCATATTCTCGACAATATTTCTTTACAAGCATAAAGAGTTGAGTATATTTGGTACCCAGTATCACAGAGAAGTCCGCCTTGAATGTAAGATTTAATACAAGGCTTGACAAGATTTTCTTCAACAAGAAGGAGAAAAGAGGAGAAGTCTATAATCTATGGGGATTCTGTTCAGTTCTGTTAACACTCACTATTCTGTTCCCATACAGTACTCCAGTGGAATGTAATTAAACAGGCAATGATTGCAGCAAGTATTTCTGAAAGGCTGAATATTTTATATCCAATCTTCGGGACCTAGTGTTTAAAGTCGATTGCCAATGACAGATTTCAAAAAAAATTTCATGACAATTTTATTTTACTCTCAGAGTTGTTGACAGAAATCTGGTGAAAGAAATTTGCCGAATAAATGTATTTTCATACCTAGGATTTTAATAAACCAACACACTACTTGAAAGAATATGGCGGCTTTAAATCTGTTAAGTAGTTTTTGAAAATTGGTGAAAATAATCTACACCGGCTGGCTGTACGGACAAATATTAAAGATAGTGTACTTTTTATCACCAACATAAAGAAGTAGAATTTTATAAAAAGCCTTAAATTATTGTTATTGAAGAAAAGTTTATAACTGTGACACACTTCTACACCTGAGCTTATTTCACTTTTGATATTTAATCACACTTTATGGAGTGAGTGATACACTTTTCTCCTTTGGTTTTTTTTTTGTGTGTTCAATGCACGGCGTTTTGATGGAAAAATAAAACATTTAAGAAATTATGAGAAAGAGAGGAAAATAAGTACCATGTCATACAAAGGGAAATTTTCGATAAGAAAAGGCAAATTTCTTCATTTTCATTCAATAAAAATATAAAAGATATTAAAGCGTATTTTATATCTCAACATATAAAATGTTTCTAATTCTCGTAGTATTTCTACAAATTTGGGTTCGCCGGTGGCCTAGATGGTATTGTCCTAAACTTCAAGTACCAATGCAATGGGTTCAATTGCCCATACAGACTCTGAGAGTTTTTAATTCCCTGATTGTTTGTCGAACAGAATATGTGATAGCTCCCATTAAACAAAAAGAAATGGAGAATTATTACTAAAAAGCAGTTCTCGAAAAAAGATTAGTAACGAAGGATTCCATGTACACTGGTCATTAAAAATCCTATAACCTATCTTTCCTGCATTTCTACATATGCCAATCGAGTGTTGTTCTCAAAAAAAGTATTATTTTCATCTTTGAGAGTGGCTTTATAAGCAAAATTGCCATATTTGGGACTCGGAAAACCCACACGTGGTCTTACAGAGGCCAATGCATTCATTACGAGTGACTGTTTGGTGCGGCTTGCGGAGCGTAAGCATCATTGGCCAATATTTCTTTGAAAATATTTGTACCTGCTGTTCATGGTATCGATGTGAACGATGTTTGGTTTTAAAGTCGCCGTAGTCTAGTAGTGTGCTGGCTTAATAGACGTAAGGCCACGGTTCAAACCCCAGGTCAGTCATCGAATCGAAATATGAAAAAATATTTATTCGGCGACATCCTCTCAGCAGTTTTCTGGCAAAAACTCTGAGAGTAAATAAAATTGCCATGAAAAGTTTTTCAAAAATCTCTCGTTCAGAGTCGACTTTAATCTGTATGTCCCGTCACTAATGTTGAAAATTAACACACACAACTTGAGTGGTGTGTAATCCTGTCTGAAGGGTTGGTAATTATGTATTATGTTCAGTTTCAATGGGATAGTTCAACTTACCACACATCCCATGCCAACATCGATATATTGCGTCAAATGTTTAATTAGCCAAATTGCTATGTCAATTGGCTGCAAAGGAACTGCAATTTGAAATTGCTGGACCATTTTCTGTGGGTCGCCATTAAAGAAAACTGTTATGCGAATTAACCAGGGACAATTGAGCCTTTGAAGGCCAACTTTCATGATTCCATTGACGAATTACAACCCCATAAAATCGAAAAAGTACACGAGAATTGGTCCGATCGAATTAGATATTTTGAGGCCAACCGCGACATCCATATAAATTAAATAATCCATTTCCAACCGGAACAGTTGTAGTTCAAATCAAAACAATGAATTTATCACAATTTCAAACCATTTTTGTTTTATTGCATTTTTAAATTTAAACTTTTAAATCACCGACCCATTATATTTACTCAAATTATGCTTTTATTTCATATGTAAAATTAATTCATGTTAAGTACATATGTGACGTATGAGTGATATTTAATTCCATTAGTTTAATACATGACAAAATCGAAGATTTTTTATTGCATACTTTTCAAAGTAACTAAGTATTCTAGTACATGTCTTACGATGCGTATGAGTAATATATTTCAAATTCAATTAAAAAGAAAGTATACCCCATTAATTGGAATTAATTTGAAATGAAGCTATGATATGACAATTCTGATGGATTTTTAAAAATTTTTAATTTTTCGAGATATCCTAACCTAAAAGTAAATACAAAAACCACAATTCTAGGCTATATTCTAGTAGGTACTACATCATGGCCTGTATCTTCATAGTCTGTACTTCCTCTTCTTCAGAACAAAAAAATAAATTTGCAAAATTCGAAACCCTTTTTAATTTTATAGCATTTTTAAATATAAACTTTTACAATGCGTGTGAAGTATTGAGCACATTCAATACACATAAAGTTCAACGACAATTCTGAGCCTACTATTCCAACAAAGATGATGAGACAGTGAAAAGAGGTCATCAGTTAAAATGTGAATGGACTTTTCCAAATCATTCATGTTGCGTGATAGTTTATCTTTTCAGCGTTTTATCATAGAAATGGGTGGGAATAAAACATGGATTATGTAAGCGAGGGCAATCGCAAATTATTTATAAAATGCATATGCAGGGTATACAATTTAGCTCGAGCTGTGTCCAACCTAAACCACGTCATTCCCTAAGAGATATGGAACAATACCATTTACAGGATATACTGGACGCTCTTGGATCTTATATAGATTGGCATCATCCCAAATTGGGGAATTTTGTTTGCAAACTTATTCGTCTGGAGACGATCATCATCTATGACGACTATGGTTCCACTGCCAGTAATGACAACGATTCGGCCTGAAGATTTGTGGTTTCTTTTTTTAAATTTATAAGAACGTTTTAAACTGAACAGCTTCGAGTTTAGTAAGACTACTTTGTTGTATTACAGACGAGGATTTAATTAATGATTATAGCGTTTAAAAATAACTGTATGTAAGCCAAATATTTAAAATAACGAGCATAAGTTGTGATAGTAAAATGAAAAAAAATTAAACTTTTGTAAGGCTACCGTTCAAATCCCAGGTCAGACATCAAAACGAAATTGAAAAAATAATTCTTCGGTGACTTCCTCTCAACAGATTTCTGGGAAAAAGTCTGTGAATAATTAAAGGAAATTGCAATGAAAAATCTCTCAAAAATCTGTCGTTCGGAGTCGACTTTAAACTGTAGGTAAAGGGTAAAATTAATATACACAACATGAGTGGTGTGAGAAGCTAGGTCGTAATCCTGACTGAAGGGTTGTAATTGCCAATTATGTATGTTATGTATGTATGAAAACATTTCAATTCGAAAATGCGAATAACAGTTCTACTATTGATGGTAAATATGTCCGTAAGTTTGTTTAAATTATCAGCAATTTAAGAATTTTATTAAAAACAAATAATTCCATAGGAATGTGTGTGTCTATGTACCATATTCGTTCAATCTTGACTTGCTAATGTTGATGTTCCTTTTGCACGCTTTAAGTACACTAAAAAGGAATACGACTGGAAAAAAATTTTCCTTTGAAATTGTGTCATCCGTCGTTTATTTTTTTCTATTTTAAAATTTGCTATTGAATTACACCCTGCTGATTGTGATTGTTAAAAAGGCTTGTTATCCTTGTTAGGTATACTCATATACAGAGACATACACAGATAGACGGCGACCTTGATGATAATGCCAACTAAAATAACAATTTAACAGTAGACTCTGCTCCACATATTATACACAATTGGTATTCATGTGTATGTGTACAGACATACTTATATTTTTTTTAAAAGCACTGACACACACACACACACACACTCTTTTATACATTTCTAGTTTAAAATGTTGAAGTTCATGAAGTAGAACGTTTTTGGTTTGCAATGAAATGAAAATCTTTCTCTCTATCTGTTCGTCTGTTATTTATGGTATGTCTGGAAATGTGTGTGAGTGTATTTATCCCCAGCATATTGTAACAGATATAATGTTACATACGCTGTTGTAGAAGCAATTTAAGTTAAGTTAGCTACACACTAGCAGTAGCAGCAACTGAGGTAATATTTACAGTGCATAGCAGTTGGTAGATAAATGTTTATGATTATTTGTTCGAGTTTAACATTCAGGTCATATGCCAATTTATCATTGATGTACATACGTATTCACAAACATGTAGTATTTGTATAACGCACTACGAGGGGTCGATTCAGAATTCAATTTGTTATCAATTATGCCAGTGATTATGCAAGTTTTTTTATATTTTATGAATTTAAATTAACTTTTTCTACACTTCGATCTCTCTGAAGGAGCTTTCTAAGAAATCTTCAACTATAAACGATGCGTTTTTACAACAGATAAAATTTAGATCGGCTAGTTGTGCACATCATAATTTTTTTTCACCATGGTAGCTGCTGTGAACTTCCGAAGCAAGAAGCTTTGTTCAGCGACTTTCTTTGAAAGAAAACTACATCCTTTGCTTGCGAAATTATACAATGAAAAATTTCTATCAAAACCACACTTCTTCAATAGGTTAGCACGTTTAAAAAATTGTGAATTTGACAAAGACAAAGGCCCACAGATCAGTCAAATAAGATTAGCCAAGATTCGTCGCCGTAGTCTAGTAGATAGTGTGTTGGCTTATTAGACGTAAGGCCACGGTTCAAACCCCAGGGTAGACATCAAAACGAAATATGAAAAAATATTTCTCCGGCGATTTCCTCCCAGCAGATTTCTGGCAAAATCTCTGAGAATAAATAAAATACCATGAAAAGTTTCTCAAAAAATCTGTCGTTCGGAGTCGACGTTAAACTGTAGGTCCCACCACTCATGTATAAAATTAACACACACAACATAAGTGGTGTGAGAAACGAGGTCATAATCCTGACAGAATGGTTGTAATGACCAATTATGTGTGTATGTTATGTAAGATTCGTGTCGGACGCAATCATAGGCCATGACTCACGCAACCATTTCATAGCATTTAAAAGCAGAGGAATTAATTAAAAAAAGTATATTGGTTGGAATAAGCGATGCAGAAATGCTGTTACATTCCTTTAAAAAAAATCGTTTTGCAACGAATTATCCCTGGCGACAAAAGCGGGCAGCTGGCAAAATTTGTGACCAAACAGAATATCCATTGCGCCAAGGCAATACTCTATTTTTAGTGCGATAGGGTAGGATGTGAACATATGTAAAAAAAGAACCCCTTGAAAATGCAACCACTCACGAGCACATAATTTTCCATCATAAGAACGCTCGGTTACATATTACCGCTTTGGACAAAACCTATTTGGTAAACTCTGCATAGGAAGTTTTACTTTAGCCACCTTATAACCGTATAGTTCTGACTATAATTTAGTTCTGGAACTGCCAATGAAAGATGCACCATTTGCAGCTATTTGTTGACCAACAACTGATAAATATTGTAACGTTAGGTTTAGTAAAGTGATTTGAACAAAACGAGGCAACATACCACACAGCAGGGTACACATGATTCCTATAGAGAGTCGAGGTTGACGAGCAATTAATACAGTGACAACTGTAGACACGGATGTCAAAGAAACATTATGCAAATATTCATGGTGACGGATGGCTATAGATGGTGGGTTTTCATCACATGAAGATGCAACCTACAGTTGACTGTCTGAAAATAAAGAAACTTTTAAATAATAATAAGTGTAATTGTAAAGCCCAAATCAAGCAGAAATTGACGGTCAGCTTGATTGATATATCAGTGGACATCATTGCCTTCGAAATTCCTTTTTAAAATTGTTGCTTCAATTACTTTAATTACAATACTTTGTTAGTACTACTACCTAGCTTCTCACAACATCCATGTTACGTGTACTTACTTTATGCATGAGTGGCGGGACCTAAAACTTAACAACAGATTTTTAACAAAATTTTTCATCGCTGTTTTATTTAGTCTCAAATGTTTTGCCAGAATATTGCTGAGAGAAAGTCGCCAAAGAAATGTATTGTTGCCGCAAAATACCCACTTTATAAGACAATGAAAAAAGCTAAAGTGCATAGGCCGTTCTATTTATAAAATATTTAGTTTTCCTCGTGAAAATTTCTTCAAATTGCATCGAAAATGTCAATGATTTTTTAACCATCTAAAAAGTTACTTAAAAATGTATCCTCGTGCACATGTAAAATGTAAAATGTATATACATATATGTGGGAGTGTAATATAATAGATCTGAGTTAGAGCAGAGCAGAGATATTGCTGGCACGTTTAACAAGCTTTGCAATCACAGCAATAAAGACTTGGGTGTCTGGCTTTATCAAATTTAAGAGGCCATTTATATAAAATTGGCATAAGTAAACATATATTTATGAACCTATTAACACCATACAGCTCTATGAAATACAAATATTACATATAAATGTTTAAATATATCCAAAATTTGTGATTTAAAAAAACGAATTTACAAGAAAAAATGTTTTACGGGGGGTTTTGTTTCTAGTCAGCGATAGTTACTGATATTAGCGTTACATAGCTTGCTGCAGTAGAGCAATCACCATATTGGAAAAACATAATAAATGAACCTGAAAGAAATCAAGAAACTTAAAAAAAGGTAGCGGAGATGCTGTTTAGGTACGTGGATAGTTTTGAGAACGTGCATAATATTAGAACCCATTGAGTTCATTCTAGAAGGAACGAAATCAAGAATTGTAATAGAAGGAGTGTAAGTAAAACTTATAAACTTATAAAAAAATACAAAGCAAAAGGATAATCTATGTGATGATCAACACTCATTTCTCAGTCATGTCAAATCTCATCTGAAATGTAACTTTCATTCGCCAAAAGTCGAACAGTCACCTCTGAGATGATCTAGTGCCCTCCTTCGTATCGTAAATTCCTTGCAGATCTACATCAGAACCACTTTAGAAGTTTAACATTACAATTTCTCTTAAGATATGCAGTTGGCTTAATGGGGTTCCGTGTAGGGACTTACTTCTTATTAACTTACATAATCTTTACAATCCATCAGTAATGATAACGACCTAGCTTATTACACCACCCATGTTGTGTGCGTTAATTTTATCCATGAGTGGTGGGTACCCACAGTTTAAAGTAGAATCCGGACGACAGAGTTTTTTCAGAAATCTGCTGAGAGGAAGTAGCCGAAGAAAAATTTTTCCACACTTCATTTTGATGGAGATGACCTGGGATTTTAACCAAGGCTTCACGTCTAATAAGCCAACCCATTACCAACTAGACTACAGCGATTCACTCCTACCGCCTTTAATAGTGTTGGGAATATGGAAATGGTGTTATCGTTTAACATTAAAATGATAAACAAAAGCTACAAAAACAAAAACAATGCACTTGTTTACATGAGCAATGAATAAACAAAAATATAGCCGCAACATCGGTATAAAAATGGGGATGAACAAGTAAACACGAAACAGGAATAACACTGCAATTACAAACGTAAACAAAATACACAAACAACAATAATGTAAACAACATGTTTCCATTTATAGAGATTTCGCGAAGAAATCAAGAGCATCCATCAGACTGTTTACGCTGTGATATAAAAGGCGAGACAAAGCAGGCAACGGATCAGGAAAAATTCAGTCAGTCTTGTGTGAAGACGCGTTCTGTGTGAAAAACATAATCGGGGTTTGAAGATAACGAACAATTGTTAGTGTGTACGCGGAAGAATGTAAAGAAGAATAACAAATAAAGCAAATTGTTGTTGTTTAAATCAAGTTGCGAACAGTGGCACACGAAATTGTGTGAGTAATGAATAATTTTTTAAAAACTAAACACAAATTTATTTTTATTTTTATTTACAATCTACGAACGCATATTTTAAACGTTTTTAAAAGGGTAAAAACGTAACAATAGATAACCAAAGTATTCTACCAACATAACATTACATAAAAACCTATTTTCCAATGAATCTATAGCAGATTCAAAACCTCCTTGATTTTAAAAATTATCACTAAGCTACGGAACCCAACAGAAACTTATCCGATACGGTTGAAATTCCCCTATAGGTTTGTTACTGTTGAGGAGCACTCGCAACTTACCCACGACCGATTTTCACTCACAGAGCCGCTTGACTGTCGACAAAACTCAGCATAGAATCCGCTTTAAAGGTTTAAAAACAGAGAGCATCTCTTAAGTAAATTGTCATTTAGTTTTTAAGACCATAGCATCAGTGTCCGTAATCGGTTTCTAGACATCTGGAGAAATGGGTGAAACAATCCGTTTGGATATACACAATGTTACATAAGATTTTAACCGCAATTACCAACCAAAAGAAAAACTCTTAATTGGGAACCATATATTGCAGCCAGTGATTAAATACAGAACTTCTTTCCCTAACTTAGTTATTTCCTTAATTGATTATCACATCCTTTTAGTGAGGATTACAACCTAACTTATTGCACCACCTATGTGTTTGTTAATTTTATGAGTGGCTGAACCTATACTTTACAGCCGACGCCGTAAACCCGATTTTTGACACATTTTTCATGGGAATTTTATTTTCTCTCAAAATTTTTGCCAGAAGACTGCTGAGAGGAAGTTGAGGAATACATACATACATAAATGCCATTACAACCCTTCAGCCAGAATTACGGCCTAGCTTCTCACAACACTCATGTTGTGTGTGCTAATTTTATACGTTAGTGGCGGGACCTACAGAAAGACAGATTTTTGAGAAACTTTTCATGACAATTTTATTTGCTTTCAGAGTTTTTGCCAGAAATCTGCTGATAGGAAGTCGCCGATGAAATATTTTTCATATTTCGTTCTGATCACTGACCAGCAGTTTGAACCTTGGCCTTGCGTCTAATAAACCAAGCTACCTACTAGACTACGGCGAGAAATAATTTGTCATATTACGTTTTGTTTGATAATGTCTGGGCGGCATTTTGATCAAAGGATTCTCCAACATACTACCTACTAACGTTCTAAGTATCAAAGTAATTGCTCAGACGCTGTTTGTAATCAAATAACAATCATTGAAACAATTCCTAAAAGTATCATTGTGCAAGTATTCATCTAAAATTATTCAAACTTCTCTTGTTCTCTACTGCAAGTAGTGAAAAGATACAACAAAAGTGCGGCAAAATTATAATGACGTCAGCGAAAATTTTTAATTTTTCTTACAAAAAATGTTTTTTTTTTGTTTTCTTGATTTATTGTTTTTATGCTGACGCATTTAAGTAAAGAAGCTTTTCTTTTCTTTTGTTTTTTTGCTACTTTATCATCTTCTTTTCCAATGTTATCCTTTTGCAATTCTGTACCCATTTTTCAAAACTATTGCGTTCAACCGCATGAATTTCTTAAGACTCTACATAAACTTGTATGCCATGTTTTGCTGTGCCTCTACTTTAGCCGCCTTTTTTATGTAGAATTGCTGTTTTTGTCTTATTTTTGCATAATTTATGGCGTGTTTTATTTGGTGAACAAATGAAACAAAAGAAATACAAACAAAAGCGACGACGGACTTTTGATAACTGCAATAAGATGAAATCTTGTAATCTTGATGTAATAACGATGAAATCTGTAATTTATACAATAACTTTTTATTTGATCTACGGAATATAGCGTAAGGTGTGTCTTATCCTACAGCCAAAAAAAGGGAGATCAGATCGCTAGGAAAATAGCACCGCTGATGAGACCAGAACATTTCAGCATAGTGGGAAGAGAGCATTAGAAGGGCTTACTAGATAAAAAGTAAGATGAAGAACTGCGGACAATCTTCTCAAATCAGAGGACGTTGAGGCAATCTAAAATTTTGTTGTACGATTATAATGAAAAGAAATTTGGATAATGCATCAGAGTAGCCTTAGGATAGAAGGTGAAGTGGCTTGAGGATAACAATAGCCATTTTACTGCTCAAAGTATTGTTACGTTTTTACCTTTTAAAAACGTTTAAAATATGAGCTCGTAGATTTCAAGTAAAATAAAAATAAATCTGTGTTTAGTTTTAATCAAAATTCTTTATTATTCGCACTATTCTTTGTGCCGCTGTTCACAACTTTCTGTATACAACAACAATTGCTTTATTTGTTATTACTCATTTTACACACTTTACATAAACAATAACAATTACTAGACAATTTTTCGACAGATGCACCATGTGTATATACAAGACTGATCGAACTTTTACTTACTCAATCGCCTGCTTTGCCTTACCTTTTATGTGGCAGGGTAAACAGTCTGATGAATGCCTTTGAAGGCGAATGACTTCGCTTTCTCGAAGCCTCTATAAATTTAAACATGTAAACATGTTGTACTAGTACTCCAACTAATATCGGGTTTAATATCAAAGTTGCATTAACGCGAAGCCGCACATAGATATTTTCATTTGAGATTTGAAGCCATACCTATTAATTCTGATGTATAACTCAAAACATTTCTCATTGTAAATACCCAACAAGGTTCAGATTGTCCCAAACCTATTTGACTTGAAAAAAAAGTGTTACTGCTTCTCCTAAAACTCCTCTTGCTACTGTACCTACTCATTTGTACGACCGGGGTCGGTCGCGCCTTGCTAATTCAGCTTGCCTTCTAGGGGCTGTGTACTCTAATGGAAGTCTGAATGTTTGTTGGTATTGTTATGTCCAATCCTCTATATTTCCTGTTCAAGTTTAATGGGCACATCTTTTGATGACGTAAACTTACGCTTAGAAGCAACTAGTTTCTTCATGGGCTCTGAATAGTTCACTCACAGATAATCCCATTCTTAAAAGAGTATATAACAAACAAATTTTGCCTTTCATTATTATCATTCATTTTCTTTGCGAAGCATTTGCCACAATTTAGAATTTACTGGTACTATCTATGATACAATGAAGAGGGATACGGTGGGCTACTCGGTTTGTTAGGCGATGATGCTCCCGGATGGATAGATATCACTGCTCTGATCGTCAATACTTTATGCAACGGGCTTAAATCCAACATACCCAGTAGAGCCGTTAAAGGACATGTTCTTGTAGCCACAGTTATGCCAAGCCCGTTCTTAATTAAAATCCTCCTGAACTGTTTTCAAGAATACATACATAATTGACAATTGCAACCCTTTAGTCAGGATTACGACCAAGTTTCTCGCACCACGCATGTTGAGTGTGTTAATTTTATACATTAGTGGCGGGTCTTAAAGTTTAAAGTCGTCTCCAAACGACAGATTTTTGAGAAACTTTTCATGTCAATTTTATTTACTCTCAGAGTTTTTGCCACAAATCTGCTGAGAGTAAGTCGCTAAAGAAATATTTTTTTTTCATATTTCGTTTTGAAGTCTGACCTGGGATTTGAATCTTGGCCTTAGGTCTAATAAGCCAACATACTACTTACTAGACTACGGCAACTTCCGTCCACCATTTCAAGAATACATGTTTCACTAAACTTATGGGTCGAATATGTTTGTTTTAATTCATTCTTTGTAATACAATAAAAGCTTCGATGTTTTATCGATTATGATCAATAAAAACAAACATCGAATTATTTCAATGTATCGATAACTCACATCGAGTGCTTTTAAAATATCCACCACAAATACATACATAATTATTCTATTAAGTAAAGAGGTCTATAACAACGCATAATCCCCAGCTGATTAGCCTTTTTCTTGTTTCTTTGCTTTGTTCCACTTTCCTTAATTAAGTTTTTTCCATATGAAAGACGGTTGGTCTTCTGTACGTGATACTTGGACGATTGTATATTAATATAGAACATAATTTTGCACCCTCAACCATAGATTAAATACGTGATATAGTTTTTTGTAAAATGCTATTTCAGTCCTAGTAAAATGTGAAGTGAATGAATTCCGCTCGTACATTTAAAATTAAATTCTTTTATGTCTTAAACATAACGGTTTTGTATTTTATGGTTAGCGCTATACAAATGTACATAAGACTGTTACAGTAAATAAATTATAAACAAAGTACATAACATACATACAACAAAGAACATAAAACATTTTAAGTGGAAACTGTTCTATAATTTTTTGCTAATTTTCTTTTCATAATTTTCATTTTAATACCGAAATTTAACACACAAAACAACACCCCTGTTATGCCACTCTACGTACCAGCTTACTTTGGTAGAGAAATAATGAAAGGGAGACATATTTCAAGTTAATTTTATGACCTTAATGCATTTTTCTGAATGAGTGTAAGAACTTAAAAAGGAAGACAGACTATTGCTAATTAAATTACAAGCACCTGACCGCACTAAAGAGGAACTCAATAATTTTCTTCTCTGGTTTTATTTTTCTCCAATGCCCAATGCCTTGCTTATATTTTTTTGAATTTGCTTTTTGCGCTTTAATGCTTGAGTCATATTTGCTAAAATGGCAAATTCACTCGAATATATTTGAATAGACAAGTTGGTAAGCTCGTATGATTCTTAAGATAATTATTTTTAATATCATGATCATCATCATTTTCATAATTGTCTACGTCGTGCGAGTAAGTTCAACATAAGCCAAGGATATGTTAGAAAGATATTTTATATCAGACATCATGCTGTTACTTTAAAGTACAGTGGAATCTCCATTAATGCATAATACCATTAAACGTCGTCGGCAGATGCAGAGGCAGATGCTGCTACAGCTCCCCTAAGCATAACGCTCACGCCGCCATGCTTTACATTTGACAATAAGTTTTCGACTTGAGTTAGCACGTGCGCATATTGATAAAGGGATGGATTTCTAGTCCAGGGTTTTGTTTACAGATGAGTCAAAGTTCAACATATTCGGGAGTGATGGTCATGCAAAAATATGAAGCAAATACGGCTATGCAGATCGAAAACTTATTGCCAACTTAAAGCATGGCAGCGGGAGCGTTATAGTTTGGGTCTGGCAAATTGGTTTATTTTGAAGGCATTATGGACTGAAATTAATATGAGAGTATATCGGAACAAATTTTTAAGCCACCTGGGGAATACTTGGCTCTTGGAGATGGTTGGATTTTCCAACAAGACAAGCATACCGCAGCAATTGTTAAGGAATAGTTTCTATATAACGCAGGCAACTCAATAGCCCTCCAGAAAGTCCGGATTTAAATCGTATTGAACATGTTTGGGCATTTTTGTAGCGAAAAATCGACAAGGCCGAATTACAGATGCCAAATCGTTAAAAAAAAGCATTAACGGAGGCATGGAGCAAATTAACTCCGAAACAGATGAACAATTTGGTTTCGTCCATACCACGACGCGTGCAGCCTGTAATAGATAATGGTGGTGGACCAACTAAATAGTAAAACTTAAAAAAACACCGTGTGTTTGGACAGTATAAGTTAATTTTTTAGAAGACTGAACTTGCATGTATATTTTTGTCATACGAAATTTTTGTAATTTTGTGAATTTTTTTGTAAAAGATCAAATGAATTAATTTAATTTTTATTTTTTTTTTTTGAATAAAAATCATTTTAGAATAAAACTGTATCATTAATTTTTCTATTAACTGTATGTTTAGGCTTACCGGCTTATTAAACACCAAAGAAAGTATTTTTGTATTTGTATGAACTGAAGGAAAGCAAATATGCTACCCACTAGACTACGACGATCATAAACAGAAGAAGAAAATCATGGCGTCATACATTAGTCTTCAAATTATGCAAATTATGTATACATTGTTGGTTATTCGCAATCACTGCGTCTAAAGAATATGTCTGAAGTATTCAAACCGCACAATTTAGGTATTCACTTCGAATTTTCCTCAAATCCCCTTTTTGGAAACGCATATCTCTGGTGTCTACACTATTCAGTTCAGAAGTTCGTTATCATCGATCTATAGAGCTCGCTGTCAAAAGAGATGGCCTGGCTAAAATTCCCCACCAAATAGTGAGTCTTTCTGTATACATTAAATGCTCTTGAATCTCATGTAGAGTGGCATCGTTTTCAATTCGACAATTTTCATGTACCCACCCATCCAAAAATGGGTCTCATTCCTGACAAGGAATTTTTAATTAAAATTGGACTCAGTTGCCAACTGCTAAAGAGTCTATTTAGCGAATACACGTCGTTGTCTAGGGTCATACATGATGATTGGTCAAAATGGTTTAATAACGAATGTGTTAACTGTAGTTTTATCAAAATGGCCGTTTTCAACTGACCAAATTCGGAAATCCCTGATGGAGGATCCTATATAAATACGTTATCGAAGCCATTGAAAGTTGTTCACTTACTTATTTAATTGGTTATTACAACACATCGACATCCAACGACAGATGTTTTAGAAAATTTTCATCGCAATTTTATTTACTCTCACAGTTTTTGCCAGAAATCTGTTGAGAGATTAAGTCGTCGAAGAAATATTTTTTCATACTTGTGTCGAACACACTATCGAAACTTTTTGATACGTTTTATGTATTTATTCAAGATATATGTGAACATTGAGAAAATCTTTTATCTTTTCGGAGTATGGAGTCAATGTTATAATGTAATGTATGAAGAACCAATTGGGGAATGGAAGCATTGTTTGTGTTCACGAAAATATTGCCTTCTGGACAGATCAAAAGAAGTTTTCAGGCCGTAAAGATTAAAATCATAAAGTGCATAGAGAACGTGCTTATATTGTTACGAAAATGGAAACAATGTAATATCGTTTAACATTAAAACAATAAACAAAAGCTACACTAACAAATACAACGAACTTGTTGCAAGTAAACCAACAACATCAGTATAAAAGAAAAGGGGATAGACAAGTAAGAGAGAACGAAACAATAAGCAATGTGAACAAAATACACAAACAACAATGAAGTCGCGATAGAGTTCTCGAGAGGACGAAACCACATACGTTCGACTTCAAGCATCTCATCAGACTATTTACGTGAGCATATAAAAATGCAAGAAAAAGCAGGCAACGAGTAGTAAGAATTCAGTCAGTCTTGCGTGAAGACGCTTTGCGTGTGAAAAGAACAGTCGTGGTATGAAGATCGCCGTTGTGAAGTTCTACCGAAAAGTTATTAGTGCTTACGCAAGCGGAAGTGTAAAGAAGAATAACGAAATAAGCAAATTGTTGTTGTTCAAATCAAGTTGTAAACGGTGGCACACAAAAGTAGTGCGAGCAATAAAGAATTTATCTAAAAATAAATACAATTTAATTTTTATTTTGTTTGCAATCAACAAACTCATATTTTAAAAGTTTTTAAAAAGGTAAAAACGTAACAATATAAACTTATAGTGCTTAGGAAATTACTATAGTAGTACGGAAACAATCACCATACTTTGAACGTCTGACTAAAGTAATGTAATTATCGTCGTCAGCATCAAAAAATTCGTTTTTTTAACGTTATTAATTACTATTTATAGGTTTTCTGAATAAAAAATTCTACATTTATTTACGACATCCGCTCTACACAGATTTCACTGTATTTTCTATGTTTCGTTAATCTTTAATGTCTATTCATTTTATTTTAATGAATAATTTTTTAATCCTGTTTCTTTTCCTGTGATGCAATGAAAGTAATAAAAATGAAAGGCGACACAAATTTATGTGACACAGAGTCATGATAGTTTTTTTTAAATTAACATGCAGTTTACTTAATACTAAACAGTTAAACATGAACTGAAAACATTTTAAAAGCAGAATGTTTAAATAATCTTTTAAACCTTAATAAATGCATGGCAGCATAAAGTCGCTGTAGTCTAGTAGCTAGAGTGTTAACTAATTAGATGAGAGCTTGTGGTTCAAAAAATTCTAAACTAAAAAATTAACACACAGATTGATACTCTATATCAAATTGTATTTTTAGAAGTATGAAATATAGAAATTAGAAATTTTTAAAATTTTATATCAAAGTACAGTCGTTTAAGTAATTTTTTTGGTAAAACAGTTTTGTTTGGTAATAACGATCCCTCGATCCGTCTGACTGAAAGCGGTTAAATTTGGACTCATCAGACCAGATAATACGTTTCCAATCAGATAGAAAGCACTACTGCTGGCGCAGACCCGGGGAACATGTTCAAAGACACCAAGTGAAGCAAACTGATAAACATGGCGGCGGAAATATAATGGTTTGGAGATGCTTTACATGGCGGCATGTCGGCTCTCTGTATTTAGTGGATGGTACAAGCGAAAAGAAGACTATCTACAGATTCTGCAAACCCATATTCCCAATTTTATTGATAAATGTGCTTATCCCGGAAATGAAATTCTCAACAGGATGGTGATCCGAAGCACACAGCAAAAATTGTAGAGGAATGGATTGTGAAACAACATTTACAATTGATGGAATGGCCAACGCAAAGTATCAACCTCAATCCGATTAAAATTCTTTGGTCAATCAGGCAAGCCGGCTCGGGCAGTTCGAAGCAGCCCCAACGAACATGGACAAACTTTGGGATCGTATAAATGCAGAATGAAATCGAATTTCAAAAGATGTTATCGCAAATTTGGAAAAAAGCATGCCAAACGGCCTAAATCAAGTTATTTCTAATAAGGGTCTATGGACCAAATATTGAAATTGGGTAAGTATTTATAATTTTCTTGAAACGTGCAAAATTGACTTTATGTGGGTTATTTTCGTTTTTTCTTTCAAACTCATTGAATTCATCTCATTAATTATTGTTTCTTTACCGCTATTTGTTAATAATAAAATAATAAATCTAAAATATTTTTTTTGGTATGGTTTTGTTTTTATGGATGACGAAACTCAGTATCATGAACATGCACTCACATTACAACCCTTCAGTCAGAATTACGACCTAGCTTCTCACACCACTTATGTTGTGTGCGTTAATTTTACACATGCGTGGCGGGAACTACTGTTTAAAGTCGACTACGGATTATAGATTTTTGAGTAAGTTCTCATGGCAATTTTATTTACTCTCTCAGAGTTTTTGTCAGAAATCTGCTGAGAGAAAGTCTCAGAAGAAATACTTGGTTTGAACCGTGATCTAATGTCTTAAAAGCTAACACATTATCTACTAGACTTCAGCGACTTCTATACGTTTTTGTAAAGCTTGGGCCATTAAAAGTTTAAATTTAAAAATGCAATGAAATAAAATTGATACAATAGCATCACGAATGTTGCTTTCCAATTGCTTAATTGTCTCTGGTTTGTCGCCATAACAATTTTCTTAAACGGTGCCCCACAGAAAATAGTCCAACGGAGTCAATCCTAACTTCTTGGCTGTCAATTGACATCACCTTTTCGGCCAATTAAACGGCCATCAAACGTTTCACGCAATAGAAATATTGAGACCTAATATGTTGAAACCAACCATCGTGCACGTCAATACCATTAAAAGCGGGTAGAAAAAAATCGGCGTTCTCAGTTTCAAAGAAAGTTTCGGCCTATAATGCCTCCGCTTCACAAGCCGCACCAAACAATCACTCGTAATGGCTCCATTCACTTCTGTAAGACCATGTGTGGGTTTTCTCAGCGATAAATACGGAAATTTTGCTTATTAACATACCCAGTAAGGTGAAATGAAGTTCATACAAAAGTATGTTTTTTTTATTGGTTTTGCAAAATCGACTTCATCGCACAGTTTCTCGTTGGGCCATCTAGCAAAGCGAAAACGAAGCTGACGGTCATGCGGCTTCAACTCTTGAATTTTGTAGGGCGTTATACCGAGATTTTTTCGCCAAGTTCGATGTAACCTGGTGCGTTAAAAGTTCAATTCTTGATAACGATGACGAATTGATGTTTTCGATATTTTCGTGTGTAAGCAATGTACGATCACGTACGTAGTTTTACGAACTTTAGCAACAAACTTGCGTATATCGATATTTTCATGTAATTTCCGACCAATTGTCTTTGCTTTGGAAATAAATTTCCAATAAATCCCAAAGTTGCTCATTACATTCAGTGGAGATAATATACTGAATTTTGTAACAGAATAGAATGGCATAAGTGTTGGCAGCTTTGAAATAACCGATGGTTTAAATTTAAACTGATAGAATGCAGAAAACAAAACATATTGTTATGCAAATGGAAACGACCTAATATCATTTCACATGAAAACATCGTTTAACATTAACGATAAACAAAAGCTACACACACACAAATGAAACGAACATGTTACAAGTAAAGCACTAACAATAAATGTGAAAGAAAAGGAGATAGGCAAGAACGCAACAACAAACATCGTGAACAAAATACACAAACAACAATGTATTCGCGTTAGAACTCTCAGCAAGGCGAAGACAAGAACATCCTACTTCCAGCACTTTCATCAGACTGATTTTGTGCGTATATAAAAAGGCTAGACAAAGCGGCCAGTCAGTGAGAATTCAGTCAGTCTTGTGTGAAGACGCGTTGCGGTACAAGTCGTATTGTTTACAAAAAGGTTGTTTGCGCGGACAGAAGTGTGAAATAGAATAGTGAAGAAGCAATTATTGTTCGATCCATTAAGTTGTATACGGTGGTACACAAAAATAGTGTGAACAATAAAGAATTTAATTGAAACAAAACAGATATTTGTTTTTACTTGGTTTGTAATTAACGAACTCATGTTCATATTCATTGGTCTCCTAATTCTGTGAGACACTCAAGCTATGTAACTTATTTCTCTATCCACAAGCTATTCTACTTTAGCCGCACTTACTTTATTATGCGCAAATAATTTGAAAAAAAATTTCCATGTCCGTTTGTTAAATTACAAATCCTTTCTAATGAATATAATCATTTGAATCGTTTTTTAGTTTCCCTTCATCACCAGTAAATTAGAAATTTTCTAAAAAGTTTTTTTTCGATATTTTTTAAGTCGAATAAAAAAAAACGAATACGAAAATAAAACTTTGTTTGTCCTCAATGCCATAGAATTTATTACAACTATTGTTATAGTAATTTATTCAAGAATTTAAGCAAAAAAACTGAACAAAATTTCCAACAGAAAATAAAAGAAAACAGCAACGCATTTGCTTCAGTCATTGATTTTAAATGATTCCTCTAGTGAAAGTTTTTTTATTTAATTTTTTTTTTTTGGAATTTTTTGATTTTTTTGAAAATAATTTTGTAACGTTGATTATTACATGTTAAACTGAAATTAACAAACTTTGTAATGATTTTACAACAATATTTGAATGCTGGTCAATTCTACACGACTACATGAAAGAAAGAAATGCATGGTAGACTTAGAATAAGTGATTCTATGCATTTGTGAGAAACCTTGACCCCCAAAACTATCATAGTATACAGTGGTCTGATATCGTACTAATCTGAAAATACTTTCTGTTTAACAAAACTAATGCAAGAAAAATTATGTACATTCATCAAATCTGCTGACTATTGCAACAAAGGAAACCATTACAATTCAATTATGGAACGTAGCGCTATAAAAATCCTCTCAACTGGTCCAATTAAATTAAATTTGCTATTATCTTAACACACACATAAGGAAGGCTAATTTACATGTCTAAAGTCGTGATCAAAGGATTGCAGATATAGAAGACCAAATCAAATCAGAGAATGAAACCGAGAAAAGAACACTCAATTTTGGAGTATGAAAACAATGACCTTCGCTCATTCTAACTGGTCACGCCAACTCTTTAACCTGGATTATGTCATAGCTTTTGTGTGTTAATTTTATCCATAAGTAGAGGGATCACCAGTCTAAAGTCGATCGCAAAAGACAGATTTTGGAGAAACTTTTAATCGCATTTACTTTTTACTTTCACAGGTTTTGCCAGAAGACTCTCAGCATTCTTCTGGCAAAAACTCTGAACGTAAATAACAGTAACACAAACAACCTGACTCGTGTGAGAAACGAGGTTGTAATTCTAACCAAAAGGTTGTAATGATCAATTAAGTAAGAAATTAAGTAAAGCGTAGAAGCACTTTTTATTTGGGTTGTATGATACGCGTGGATACGAATGATGTCAGTGGAGAACAAGGTATGTAATAGGCTTTGATTGATTAAACCAAATATAACTCAACATGGAAATTTGTGTAATGTTTGAATAAAATGAATAGAAAAGGAACGTGACCCAGAACAAATAGCACAACCGAGAATTATTGATAGGACAGATTGTAATATTTTGTAGATGGGTACATAACCATTTTAAATTAAAGAAACCATTAAGACGGCTTTTAACAAAATCTATTCAAAGTAATTTTTATGAAATATTTGTAGTCAATATGTTCCTGTGGCGTCCATGTGTCCAACAAGCATTAATATGAATTCATATACATGTAACAAATATTGTTTAAGTATTGCATCATCTTTTTCTTGATACACATTGTCATTGTTAAGCAACAGTTATATTTTCATATTCTCATTTGTACAGTCTTTTATATACGTATACATGTATATTGTTTAAGTATTGCATCATCTTTTCTTGATACACATTGTCATTGTTAAACAACAGTTATATTTCCTTATTCTCATTTGTACATTATTTTATATACGCAATGTTAAGCGATATTGCATCATCTGTTTATGTAACATAACCTAAGCTAATACATAAGTACTCTTCCTCTCTCTATGTTAACAAATGTTATGCTTAAATGTTAAATGTTTATCTCTACCCTCCCTTTCTTGTAACTGTCAAGTATTCATACGTAACATTAAGCAACTATTGCATCATCTTTTGTTTATGTAACATAATTTAAGCTAGCACATAAGCACTCTCACTCACGCTATGTTAAGTTACGATATCTTCTGTTAGCTTAAGAAAATTTATCTTATGTTCTCTCAACGCATGTTTGTTCTCTTTTATATAACATAATACTGTATAGCGTATGTATGTAAATTAGGCTAAGCATTTTTTGAAATAAAGAACAGAATTCATTCTGTGTTGTGCCATCGGCAAGAAAAGTCTTACATATTGAAAATATTATTTGTACCCATTTGAAAACCTATCTAAACCAAGTGTTATCTACTTCCATGGAGATATCTAAATACAAAATTGGGCCAAGAATTTTACGACTTCGGAGAGAAAAAAATTTACGAACATCTACAAGCATAGCTGCCAGATAAATAAATCATCAAATCTTCAATTATTAGAAAAAAATTGTCATAAAAAATCCAAAAATCGAGAAGTATTATATCACTTTTAGGAAAATATGGTTTAAGAGTTAATAAATCTATCCCAGTGTTACTTGTTGACACATAAGCGGAGCAATAATATTGTATCATCTATATCTACGGGTGGTGTAAATATTAGGGAGTCAGAAGCTATTGACGTTCTGATCACGAAAATTCAGTGTTATGTTCGCTGAAACCGACACGTTTTTTAGTGCCTTAGCTTCTTAAGATCGTGCAAGAAATGCTTCACTTCATCTGATCTACAGCACTTATATCCGAAAAAGAATGGAATACAAATCTCATGTCTCACGTCTATTTTGAGACTTCTACCGCGTACATGAGAGGACGAAGTTGCTCATTAATGACCTTAGGGTATCGAGCTCTATTCATTCATTGGAGTATCGTTGCAGTGTGTATTGTGTTTCACTGTTCTAACGCTATTACAACGGATTTTACTCGAGCGAAATAATAGTTCTTGTTCCCGAGAATTATGTCTTCCTACGTAATACTCGTGTAATACTGGCCAATCGCACATCCGTATGTTGTCGACTGGAAATAAACAGAATAATTGCTGAAAATTACATTTTGAAATCAAATTAAAATTTTTATATGGTTATTTCGATAACATTCCATAAAACAATGTATGAACAATTTTAACGATTACTTTAGAAAATGTTTATTGCTTGATTTCTACGAAAAAGGGGCGTTTGTTCAATAGTGTTCAAGTTCCATTTTTTATTTTCAGTGCTGTGCCAGTTTGGTTTCACTGGCTACAAGTATTGTACAAAAATACAGGATTACAGCAAGTTTGGATACTGGAACTCATTTAACATTTACTGTAGCACATCAACTAACCCTATTTCTGAGCTTTTGAGTACTAGCGTGGTTAAAATGCCAATTACTAAATCTGTTCTTAAATTTTTTTTACAAATTGTGATTCACTAAATTATTTATCCAATTTAGGTTATCGTAATATAGTAACAATAAGGAATAACCGTCAATTCTGTCAAATCACTCAAATTTGTTTGCATGGTGTGATAATTGTATAACAATTAAAGTCATCCGCTAAAACTCCACACAATCCCTCTTTTATTTTCTTAAGATTATAGTATGATTTCTAGTGGCGTGGCAAATAACAGGCAAAGATAGAATAGATAGATACAGATATCCTTTAACACAGCTCTCTAATCACACATAGGATTTCGTGTGTCAAAGTCTATGAAGACTAGTGTTTGCACATCTATTGCCTATTCTATAATTACACTCAGATCTGACCAAGTTTAGCTCAAAATAGGCAATACTCTGCCTCTTCATTTATGGGTTGGTTTTTAAGAATTTCATCTTATTATTCTATAATGAGTTAAAGTCAAATCGATTGAATTTAGATTCATAGCTCGTAAAAACGTTGTTACTGAATAATGTTGTCTTATTTCTTTATATTTTAACGACTGAGAGACGAGCTGTACTTATTATATCATCGGTACAAGTAGTGTTCCTTAGTAGAGGCTTTCTTCTAATGGCCGCATTGGTTTTGTAATATTTTTGATACGATAGTATTATTGGAAAATTTTCAGGTGTCTGACATTGGAACTTAAATTTAATTTTTGTGTATATTTATTATAATTTTGGGTAACTTGTGTGTAGAGAAAGATTTTCTACCCCGTTTAATATAAAATATGTATACTGGGTGGGCCATCTATCGGTTTAAATTCCATACTTATGTCATTCTATTCGATCACAAAATTATATATATTATCTTCACTGAACGTAATGAATCCATTTACGCTTGAGCAACGTTGGGATTTATAGGGCCAACGAGAAACTGCACGATGATGTAGATTTTTCAAAAAAAAAAAGATAATCATTTCGGAGGAAGCTCATTTTCATCATGGTGTTTACGTTAATAAGCAAAATTTCTGGTGCTCAGAAAACCCACACGTGGTCTTACAGAAGCTAATGCACCGATTGTGAGTAGTTCACAGCAAAACAATAAATTTATCAAAATCTCAAACCAAACTGCAATTGATCAAGTTATTAGACGTTACGTACTACCAAGTATTTAGATCTTTAACACTTCAGATGTCGAAAAAAAAACCTGAGAGTCACGTTCCCTTAAAAGCATTTATTTTTAATAATAATTATAATTAATAACATCTTATAAATATAACAGCCGCCCGTAGACGACAAGCGTCAATTAAAGCGCCGGCGTGAATGTTTTAATAGAGGTGTTCTATTTACGTGACCAAGAAATTCGTTTGCTGTTTGACTTAGAAGTATCTTGTATTGTTAAATTACGTTATTGGAGTTTCTTCACTCTATATATCGCTTAAGTATACAACCCCCCAATAGAATATTTAACTGCCCTTAAATCATTGAAAATATTATTTTATTCTTTATAGATAATGAAACTGACATTATGGATTACGTGGCCAATTGTCAAACTTTTCATTGATATTTTAGTGTAATTAATAAAACAAAAAGATTCAGACGCTGCTGCGTTTTTAAGCCTAAAATAGTCTGCAATTATGGGTTCATAAAAGTTATTGTTTTCCTTATGATTTGCAGTTTTTGCGGAATTTGATTGCCGGTTTAAATTGCGTATGCCAGAACTTTCTTTATACCAAATATTGCATGAAAAATGTTTATAAATAATCGTTATTTTTCCTTCAGACCCTGTATATGTGCCTTTGTTTGTAAAAACATGGTTTTTTTTGCTCGCGGGAAATAAAACATTTTTAAATAAATAATTTCTTTATTGCAGTTATGAATAATCAAAAGCGTAAGCAATTATGGTGTAGCGTCCCCAAGTATAAGATGCCCAAGCTGTATGACGGGCCCAGCACCTCTAATAGATTTCATCTCCTGAACAAGGTAAAAAGTCCGCCAATCATAGTAGACTCTAGCGTATGCTTCAACAACGTAGTAGATATATTTGGAGAAAAATATATGTTCAAGAGAATGTCAATAGGTACAAAAATAATGTCCAGTACGATAACAAGCTACAATGTGGCGATAGAAGATCTCAAGAAAAGAAAAATGCATTTTTACACACATGAAATAAATAACAGTAAAATCTTTAAGTTGGTGTTTTTTGGGCTTCCCAGGCAAACAAATTGTATTATATTGGAAGAATTTAAAAATAACCATAACATCATGCCCGTAAGTGTCAAAGAAATAAACACAAAAGGATCGAACGATGACGATGCTCTCTACTTAATAGAATTTGACAGAAATCATGTTTCTAAGCGCGAAGTTTTAAAAATTAAATATTTCTGCAATATTGCTGTGCAATGGCGTAGGCCATACAAAGGTAATAAAGGTCCTTGGACATGGTGCCAAAAACTGCAACAGAGTGCAACCTGTGCTGGTAATCATGACTCAGGTGATTGCTCGTTAAACCAAAATGGATCCCACTACAGTGTGGTTTACAAATGCTATAACTGAAGCAAAAGGAACCTCAGAAACATCAACCACAGGGCGGATCCAAATTGCCCATGTCGCAGAGAATATCTAGAAATACGGCAACGAATAACTGACAGATCTAGAGCATACATTTCACGAAGTGCTAACTTTGATATCAATGATAGTGATTTCCCACAACTATCCAGCCAAGAACATGCTGGAAATACTCAGAACTCGTCCTTCCAAGGTAAAATTCTGCTTTGTGAGGTGGCTAATAATAAAAACCCGTGACAACATCAATGATCTCACCAATGAGAAACTACTGCAGATCTTCTTTACTGCAGTAGATGCTTTGGAAAAATGTCAAATGACAAACTGAGAGTCTTAGGTGCCATATAAAACCACTGTTGCACACAATGTTCAGGTTATGCACTGGAACGCTCAAGGCATAACAACTGAGTCAGCAGATTTTCAGCTCGAAAAATTTCTTCTCGACAAGCATATTGACATTCTTTTTCTAAATGAAACATTTCTAGAATCACATCACAAATTCAGATTAGGAAACTTCAAAATTTACTGTGAAGACCGACCAACGCATGGTGGAGGAGTACTTATCGGGATAAAAAGTAACCTAGTTCATAAGCTATTACCTAAAATTAACACTCATTGTATCGAAAATATTTCTATCCAGTTTATGATAAATGGACGTCCAGTAGTTTTCACCACTGCTTATAACCCTAACCATACCCCGGATTTTAAAGCTGACTTGGATCTTCTAACAAACCTTTCTGATGTTTTTTTTACTCACATACCCGATTCGGCCAAAACACAACAAGCGTCCAGCCCTCTACATTAGATATCCTACTAACTAACTCCAGTATTAATTTTTCAAATTTAGAATCTCATCCAAATATTCTTCAATCAGTCCATCACCTGCTCCATTTTGGTGAGTTTCAAAATAAATTAATTTTGGTTCCAATGTATAAACGTGCAGACTGGCCAGCAATTAGAGCTTGGGTAGAGACCGAAATTAGACACCAAACGATTGGTCTTGCAGATTTATCGCCCACTAATGTAGATTTACTTTTAGAAAGACTAATCTCAATTGTCAAAGAAGCTTTAAGTAAAATTCCAGTAGAAACTGAGAAAGTGTGGCAGAGAGAAATTTCTAATACGTCTAAAATGCTTATTTCACAACGTAATAAATTCAGACGTAAACTTCTCCGATGTGCGGATGCAAACTACAGGGACCACTTAATTGGTATATTAAGGCAGTTAAATAGTCTAATTGATTTCCACCTTAATAAGGATAGAAACGAATCGTGGTCAAGATTTATTTCAAAGTTGCCTAATGGATCAAAAAAGTTTTGGAAATTGTCAAAAGTTTTGAAGGGTAAGAAAAACACATTCTGCGATCTGAATATAAATGGTACAGTATTCAAAACTGGAGCTGAAAAAGCTAATGCAATAGCCGAAACTTTTAACAATTCTCATTTAGTAACCATTAGCAATGCTTCTCCTTTAGATTCTCGTGAGTCTACTTATGTATATCGTCTGGAAGAAAACCCTCCCAATTTTAGTAATATTGAATCTTCAGACTCTTTCGAAGTTAAATCATACGTCAATTTATTGAAAAATAATAAAGTTCCAGGTCTAGATGTTATAAATAGTATTATTTGAAAAAATATGCCAGATTGCTTTTACGAAGAACTTGCCAAAATATTTAACGGCTGTCTAAAACATGGCTATTTTCCCTCGACTTTCAAAAAGGCGAAAGTAATCGAAAGGTCCTAAATTACCCACAAGCTATAGGCCAATAAGTATTCTGAGTTTACTGGACAAGATCTTTGAAAAAATAATTCACAAAAGATTAGGAGATTTTGCAGAAAAAAATAGTTTAATAAACCACCAACAGTTCGGATTCTGTAAAGAAGACTCTACCGTACATCAATTGAAAAGAGTTGTTAACTTAATAGAAAAAAACAAAAGAAATCGCAAAAGCACTGGCACTATTATCTTAGACATAGAAAAGGCATTTGATACTATTTGGCACGATGGACTGATTTTCAATCTCGGTATTTTTAATTTCCCACTTTACTTGCAGAAAATTATCAAAAGTTTTTTAAAAAATCGATCTTTTGTAGTATATGTTGACGGCGAATTTTCTACCGTAAAACAAATCCCAGCGGGACTACCACAGGGATCTGTGTTATCACTCACACTTTACTCATTATATACGATATAACAGTCCGTAGAAACCGAGAAGCAGCATTTTATGCTGACGACTGTGCCTTTATATGCTCCGGAAAATCCTATAATGCAATAGTGAAAAGAATGCAAGTGTCTCTTACCTCAAGCCAAAAATATTTTGACAAATGGAAAATCAAAGTAAATGATGATAAAACTAAGGCTATCATATTCCCATTTAATAAATCGCCCAAACGTATTCCCACAAAAATTTTGTACGCAAGTGGAAACATCATCTCCATTAGTGATAACCTTAAATATCTAGGTTTTATGTTAGATAAAAACTTTCGTTTAAACATCACGTCAGTTGTGTCTGCGATAAAGCCATAAAATGTGGTCGTGCTCTATACCCCATACTTAATAAGTGGTCTAAACTCAATTTAAAAAACAAGTTGTTGCTGTATAAGATGTGTATCCGTCCGATACTCACCTATGGTTGCCCGGTAATTTAAAAATAACATACAATCTCCCCCCAAGATTCCCCCGGTCTACTTCACAATAGATTTAATGTTAAAAATATACACATGTTCGCCAATGATCTGACGCTGTCATTTAATGAAAAATGCAGAGTGTCTAATTTTGATACAATAAGAAATTTATTAACCAATCACTGAGAATCTTTTGTTAGAAAGAATCTTCTAGTGGTTGCTTTTTTTGGAAATTTCAAATAAAATTTTTTAAAAGTTTGTTGGAGGTTTTTGGGACAAATTTTCCTCAAGTCTGCTTTATTAACAGCTTTTCTTATTCAATTAATAGATTTAAGTGTTGTAGTACTTTTAAGTAAATTACCATACAGTGTACCTTATTAGCTTGTAAATAAAGATTTTAAAAAAAATTATATGTGCACCTCAGGTTATGCATATTTCTATGACGTGCCGGTCTGTAGCCGTAGTTTAATTCAATCATGTCGACTGATGAGACTGAAAGAAATTCCCACGAAAAGTTACTCAAAAATCTTTCAATCGGAGTTCGACAACACAAGTGGTATGAGAAGCTAGTTTGTAATACTGACTGAAGGTTTGTAATGACCAATTATGTTATATTGAGCAAATTTTAACGTTTTCTGAACATTGCAAATACCCTTAGTATACATCAGGCATGTCAATTGCACTAGGACAAAAAATTTTTGACTTGACTGAACATGGCAGTCTGGTTTTCGATTTCGAGATCTATTATATGCCTATGAATGTTGTGAAAAATCTTCGTCCAGGAGCGATATTGTAGAAATACTTTGTAGTACAATAAACTTCGCAGTCGACTTTAAACTGTAAGTCTGACCACTCATGTATAAATAAAGTTAACGCACACAACATAAGTGCTGTGAGAAACAAATAAATTAAAGACAGACAACCATAAATTAAAAATACAAAACTTGTATCAAATTTTATGACACATTTTATTCATTACACACTATACAACAACACGATTAATAATGTAAGCGTATATAAATGATAAGAAATTTTAGTTTGTTCACGCTTATCATATGAGACATAATGTCACCAATAAATATAACTTTATTGTTGTACTGAATATGTATTGAAATTAACAACAAAATATATTTTTAATTTATTATGAATTTTTTGAGCTCAGGAATTTCAGAATTTGTTCTGTATATTAATCTTTCGATATTATATTATAAAAGATTGTCAACTAAATAATACTTACTTGCTTACTTAATTCTCATTATAACCTTCTCGTCTAGAGATTACAAGATTATCACACCACCCCTACCGTGTGTGTGTTAATTTTATTCATGAATGCCGGGACCTACAGTTTCAATTAAGCTTCGAACGACAAATTTTTGAGGAACTATTCATGCCAATTTTATTTTATTCACAGAATTTTTGCCAGAAGACTGATGAGAGGAAAAGGCTAAATAAATATTTTATCAATATTTCGTTGCTGTTCGAGATATCTGAGCTAGGGCTTGAACCACGGGCTCTCGTCTAATAAGTCAATACAAACGACTACAGCGTAGTATCTATTAGATTAGGTTAGGTTAGCGTATAGCTTGCCATTTACAGGAAAGTTCATTCGGGCCCATATGGCCCATTGTGCGTAAGAGAAGTCCCCTTATCATGATTCGTTAGTGGTGGATTTGAACCGCCCCGAGCTTTAGATGAAACCGTTCAGTTCTCTTGGTGGCACGTTCACCACCATGTCTAGATCTACAAACGTCCTGTGGCTTAACAACCGATGACGTCTGTTTTGAAGGGCACTCACACAAATGATGTTGCACCAATTCCGTTTCTTCAAGACCCTGGCAGTTTCTCCAGTAATCCTGGGGGAGCACACCGAGATCTGGGGGAGCAGTGTTCAGTTGGAATTGTTAGACTGCGAAACGTTCACTTGTCGAACTCAAGTATTTCCTTCATTTTTCTGCAGTCCACTGCTGGACACAACAGGTTTTGAACTTGGACAACCCGGTGTGTGGGACCACCTGCGTTTTGTTGAATCATGGAATTCATGCTTTTTCCAATTTGAAAAAGTATTCTTGTAGGAGATCATATATTTCCTCTATTGTCTCTTCCGAAGATATCTGTGGATGCTTGCCGTGCTGGTTCGGTCATCTTTTCGTTTTATTCTATGTCGAGTTTTTTGTCGACGTATACGGTGAAGAGAGCCTATGTAACTCCTTGATTTGACGTGGTGGGATTCCAGCGCTTTGATTGCTGCTGG
The DNA here is from genome assembly GCA_936449025.2 of Sarcophaga subvicina. Lineage (NCBI taxonomy): Eukaryota > Metazoa > Arthropoda > Insecta > Diptera > Sarcophagidae > Sarcophaga > Sarcophaga subvicina. Next base: position 90,263,452 of record OW388080.2, read on the forward strand.
ACTGTCCACACATTTTTTTAAGTTCGAAGGAGGTATGTTCATGTTTTTAAACCTACGTGCAGCTTATTCAACTGCAAAAATCTCTGTCTGAAATACGCTGAACTGGTTATGTAATCTATATGACCTGTTCAGTGCTAGCTCATCGAAATTTGTTAACAGTTTCTAAATCATATATATATAGCAATGAATGCGATGCTTGAAGCTCAAGATCCTAACATTTTGAGAAAAAACAGTACCAGACATAGCTCATTTCGGTGGTGTGGATTGGAAGAAGATAAGGAAGTTTTCATATAATGCATTCCTATATTCTTATATCGACATTCTCTTTAGATAGAAAATCACTGAGTATATCAAATATTTCTAACATTTAAGATAGGAACAGTACTGACTTTTTTCAGTTTTTACTCTCTACTCTGAACAATGGAGATCCATTTTAAGGGGCATTGAGGGTAAGATCGATAGTGGTCTGAGGAAAGTCTTAAAAATTTATCAGAAAATTATGAAAATTCAAGACTTAAAGAATTAGTTATTCGATCAGGATGCGTAGTCTAGATCAGTTGACTTGTACTTACTTAGTTAATTGGCCATTAACAACCCAATTAACGGATTTCGCAACACATCCTTCCTGGTGGCTCTGCTTCTTGATGACAGGGCTTCTTCGATTTGGTCATTCCAACTTTCGCAGCTCCCCGCATCAAATACCCGTCTCACCGGAGCATCCACCTCCATTCGAACGACATGGCCGAGCTACCGCAGCCGATGGATATTAATACGCTGCACAACGTCTATGTCGTTGAGGAGCTCATACAGCTCACTGTTGGATCGGATGCGGAAATCATCGCCAATGCGCACTGGACAGAAGATCTTACGTAGGACTTTTCTCTCGAATACTCTCAAGGCTGCTGCATCAATGCTTAATAGGGTACATTCCACTGCGCCATAAAGAAGCAGGATGAGCATCTTGTAGAGTATTAGTTTTGTCGTACGAGGGAGGTCTCTGCTACTCAATTGCCTATTGAGACCATAGTAGCGCCTGTTGGCAAGAGTGATCATGCGCTTGATCTCTAGACTAACGTCATTTTTGATGGTAACGGCGGAGCCAAGATAAATAAATTCTGTATCAGAAGTATAGTTATCGGCCGCAATCTGAGAATAAATATGCTGCACGTCTCTACTTATCGATAACATATACTTTGTTTTGCCCTTATTTACTGCCGTTCAATAGCGCTAAAGGCAGCAGTAACATCTCGCTTGGTACGCCCTATGATGTGAAAATCTACAGCGTACGCAAGTAACTGGACACTTTTTTAGAAATAGTGCCATTGGGATGCACTCCCGCCTTTCGCAGAACACTCTCCATGACGAACTTGAACAGGTTGCATGATAAGGTGATGCCATGTCTGAAATCTCGCACGGTATTAAAAGGCACGGAGGGGTCCATTCCTACATTGACGGAGCTGCAAGAATTGCTCAACGTCATTCAACTTCGCAGGTATATCGAACTCAGACATTGCGGCAAAAACACGATCCCTTATGGGGCTATCGAAGGTTGCTTTATAGTCGACAAAAAGATGGTGTGTGTGTCGACTTGTTTTTCGTGGGTCTTTTCCAAAATTTGGCGTATTGTGAAAATCTGGTCGATGGTGGACTTGCCATATCCGAAGCCGCACTGATAAGGTCCAAGCAGTTTGTTTGAACGAGGGGCTTCAGTTGTTCACACAACACGCCTGTAAGAACCTTATATACGATATCGAGAACGCTTATACCCCTGTAGTTGGCGCATATTGTAGGGTCTCCCTTTTTCATGTTTTATTTTCAAATTATGAAAAATTTAAATTAAATAAAAACATATACACAAATACTTGTCCACAAAAAAAAAAAAAAAATAACACTATAGAAGTAAAGAAATAATTTTAGTCTGGAGAAACCATCGTATTTAATTGCTTAAGTATTTCAATTGGTATTTCATTTTCGTTTACGGTCTTTTAACATCAACCAACACTGTAATTATTTACAGAATATTCAAAGTATTCATAACTTTTACAGGGAAAGTTCAAACAGTTTACAAATAATATTTTTAAAAGACCTTCAAACAACACATTCCTTTACGAATTCCTTATAAAGCCAGCCAGAAGGTAATTTGTTCCATGGCAATTTGCCAAACACAGGAAGTTATTTTTAATACCACAAAAAAATACTCATAAAATTTAATACTGAGTTTGCATAGTGTTTTGAATAACCAAATAAAACAGGTGTTGACCCTTAAATTTAAAACCCTATGTTTATATGAAATGCTTACTAAAAAGAAAAATTAAAAAAACTGGGCAACGAAGGCATTAAGCTAATTTAAATGTAAAGGAAAGAGGTTTTGTTGGGATGAATGTAATTAACTACACATTTTTATATTTAATTTTCTTATTCACAAAAAAAATGTATTTTGTATTTAAAACTTTATTAGACATGATTAGGAAACCGAAATGGCGGCTCAAGGTTTCAGAAGTTTTTATTTGTCTTCATATGACGATTTATATTTAATTAAAGTCAAAACTTAGGTAAACATTTCTTTTAACTACTTTAACTTCATGTACTCTTTATGCTTTCCTATATAAAAGCGACAAAAAATCGATAATTTTTAATATATTTAAGTTTTAACGTGATAATGAATGTAGATCAACAAGTTTTAATAAATTTTATTTAAAAATTCGATTTATATGCGTATTTAACTTACTTTAATTATTTGTACAACGGCCTTTAACTACTTTTTTAAATTACTTTAAATACTTATTTAACGTACTTTAAATACTCATTTAACATACTTTAACTACTTATTTAACGTACTTTAAATACTTATTTAACATACTTTAAATATTTATTTAACTTACTTTAAATATGTACAGCGACTTACTTGGTATAACCCCTTAGCAAAATTCTGTTCATAAAATAGCGTTTGACGTGTCTTGTACTCAAGATAAAAAACGAGAATAAGAAAAAGAAAAAGTATTAACGAATGACAAATAGTAAGAAAACCGATAGCTATAAAAATATAAGTCAATAAAATTTGGTTTGCTGTTATTGCCATACTACATACATATGTATATACCTAGTGGGTTATTACAATCCTTCAGTCAGAATTACGACCTAGCTTCTCACACCACTTACATATGTTGCGTGTTTTATTTTTATAAACGAGTGGCGACGCATAGTGGTCCAAATGCTCAATCTAGCCGGACAAAAGTTATAATTCGCTTTTGCAAAGCCGTACCGACATGAAACTTGGTACGTTTATAGGTTTCATCAATATAAACAATTAGAGAGAAAAAATCAAATGTATATGTGTGTGTATGAGTGTGTGTATGAGTGTGTGTATGGATGTAAATTTTGTCTTTTTGAAGCCTAAAGACGACAAAACGACTGAACCGACAGTGGGCGTGTTACCTCCCATATAAATAAAATATTAAAATTTGTATATCTGGGAAAACTATAACAGTCAAAATCCCCAAATCATGTGTGATGAAATTTAGTGTCGATATTAATATTTTGGTTAACAATAGGCGGACTAGCAGCAGTAGGCGTAGCACCTACCATATCACATGGATACTAAAATTTGAATATCTGGGAACACCTAATTTTATTTATATTGTAATGAGAGTAGCAAAGCTCGCTGGGTATAGCTAGTCTCTATATATATTATAACTTAAATTGAAAGAAGAATCTTTAGAAAGAATTATTTCAAATTATTTTAATATACTTAACAAATTATACAAAAAAAGAAATACATTATGTTTATTTCAATCTATATCTGTTTCACTTTCAGAATCTAGATGCCACTCTGGCATTGACGGGTCTGAAAGCAAGGCAACAACTTCTCCATCCAAAGGTTCTGTACTGCGGGAATGAATAGATGGCTTTTTAGAAAAAGAGGATATAATAGGATCTGAAGATGACAGAAGATAATGAAAAAGAGCATACATTGTTTTAAAATACCCTTCTAACCAATATTTATTTTTATCTTCGAACGTGAGCCTTGTTCGACTGGCTTGCGCCCAATTTTTCGTTAAAATGCATACAAACATTCGAGCGGATTGCCTTACTTTTCTTTAATAGCTATCCGTTTCATCATTCTTAATACCAACCTTAGCAACAACGCGTTTAACAACAGCATCAGTTTTCTTAGTTAGTTCTTTTTCATTATGCCAAGTATTATACAGCTCTTTTCTTGTAATGAACATGTTAAACTCTAAATGCAATAAAAATCGTTTGGGCAAAATCCGGCAGCTAATTTTTTAAACATTAAAAAGCTACATATATACAGATGACGACAACACAAAAACTAAAGCTTAAGTACGATAAATTACCATTTGAAATTCTAATTGAATTCGGACATTAAACAAAAATTTCACATTTAAAACACACATGTACATAATTGCATTTTATTCATAAACAAAACGTATTTTATGAAAAATTTAAACAGTATTTTTTTAATCATACCTTTGTTATATTAATTACACGAAAAAAATTTTTTTAATTGTTTTTATTATTTTTTCACGAGAATTTCACCCGCACTGTTAAATGTCACTTGAGATATTAATTTTTTAGCAAAGACGCAATTACTTGTATTTGAAGCAATATATCAATGCTAGTGTAGATGTTTAAAGAAAAAAAATATGCCGTTATGTACTTGAGACACTTATCAACATATAACCATACAGAAAATATACTTTTTAAATATTTTAAAAATGACTTTTGTCCGGCTAGATTGGGGTTTTGGACCACAGTGTGTCGTTTGAAATCGACTTAAAATATAAGTGCCACCACTCACAGATAAAAATGAACATACACAACATTAGTGCTGTGCGAAGCTAGGTGGCAATTCTGACTAAATGGTTTTAGTTACCATTTAAGTTATGTAAGTTAGTTTAAACAAACTCTTGTCCTGGATAACGTAGTTTAACATTGATGGAGTTTCAAAATATTAGTTTTTATATCCGCTTTTCAGGTGTGTTTCCTTACATAACATAATTGGTCATTACATCCCTTCAGTCTGGATTACAACCTAGTTTCCTTAAAAATATTTATTATTTACACTTGACAATTGAGTCAAATCTTAAGTAAATATTCGAATTTATCATTGTTTATTTTTCATTATTATTCATTGTTTATTATTTCATTATTGTTTATTTATTCAAATTATTATGACGAACGAAGTAATAAGTTGTGAGAATTCTTAAATCACTTTATCACAATATTATTTAAATCTTTATTAACCATTCCAAAAACACCAAAATAAACTGAAGAACGTTATATTCATAATAAAAAAACGTTCAATATTTCGTGTTGTTTATATAAATCGCTTGATTAATCAGAACACCGAAAAGAAAACACAAAGTATTTGGGTATAAAATTAAAACGCCAACGACAAAATTTATCTATTTTATAATAAGAATTCATTTATCCTCTGCCGTTATTTATTAACAACCTAATATGGAAGAGCCAGTCCACAAGTAACATAAAGTTTAATAAAGTGTTACTAAACTTAAACTAATAAGTTGTCCCAACAAAAAAAAAGGGAATCAAAAAACAAACAAAACCAAAAGCAACAAAAAACAAAAAAACGCAAAAATCGAAATACGCACCAAATAGTGGATCCTCCCACGCAAAGGTCAATAAAATAATAAGTCCACCAAACGGAAAATGTGTACAGTGGGTTCGTATATAAATAATCGAAGAATGTTTTTGTTAAACCTTGATTAGGTAAATGTTTCATTTATTCTGTTATTATTTATTTATTTATTTATTTTATTTATTAATTAGAACACAATTACAAATTATATACATACATAATTAGTCATTACAACCCTTCAGTCAGGATTACGACCTAGTTTCTCACATCACTTATGTTGGGTGTGTGTTAATTTTATCATGAATTGTGGGACCACCTGCAGTTTGAAGTCGACTCCGAACAATAGATTTTTGAGAAACTCTTCATGGCAATTTATTTACTCTCATAGTTTTTGCCAGAAATCTGCTGAGAGGAAGTCGCCGAAGAAATAATTTTTGTATTTTGTTAGTAACTTCGAACATATTCTCGGTTTAGTGTAACAGACCAGAGTCTCTGGTGGGAATCCACGGCCCTAACGCTAGTAGTCTACTACCCACTAGGCTACCAGGCCACCCTATTCCACATGTTAATTTGCCATTGTAATACAATTTAAAACTTTTTTAATCAAATTTCACCAAAACTCGACCGTATTAAAGTTATTTACCAATGCTTCACTGTACTTTATAATATAAATATGACACTAACGGCCAAGTTAAATTAAACTCCTTCATTTCTTCATGAAATCTGCGCATATTTTTATTATTTCGTTGGTTTGTATGAGTTAGTGTTTCGGGAGCAACTTCGCCATGATATTCAGTATATCCATCCTCTTAAAAGAGTCCGTACAAATCTTCACTGATGGCTTCAAATTGAACGGAACTATTTTCGGAATCGATTGGAATAGCCCAGCCTATAAGCCTGCCAAATAACTACAGCGTCTTTCAGACGAAAGTGCCGGTGATATCTACAGGCGATATATCTTTAGGCGAGATATCCAGGCTGGTTTTTAAGGCAGTGAATTCTAACATTGAACAAGAACAATAAGTCGCCGTAGTCTAGTAGGTAATGTGTTGGCTTATTAGACGTAAAGCCAGGGTTCAAACTACAGGCCAGACATCAAACAAAATACAAAAAGTATTTCCTCGGCGACAGATTTTTTGGCAAAAACTCTGAGAGTAAATAAAATTGCCAAAATTGTATAGCCTTGGTGCCAGCAGATAATTTGAATCTACTTGCAATTGGCTGGCCAATTTAAACTGGATTTTGCCTGAACTTTATCGACTAAGGATAATCAGTAAGCCAAAAAATAACAAGTATACATAACGTATTTAGCTACCAAAACGGGGTTTTCTTTTTCTGAAACGCAAGAAAATATTTTTGAAGTGAGCAAGTAGGCTAAGCAATAATTTGTATCTGTTTTCTTATTTGGAATCTACGAACTCATTTTCTAAACGTTTTTAAAAGGGTAAAACCGTAACATTATTTAAACATTTCTTTACTATGGAAGTAAATCAAATTCTAGTCAAAACATTTAATTGTTATTTTTGTAAATTTTTAAAAAAGTAACACAAGTTATTGTTACTCAAAATTTTTAGCCCAGAGTATTATTCAGTACAGTCCACATTTATCCTTGCACGAATTCTAAGTATATATTTCAGTTTAATTTATTTACTTATTCCTTTGCTCACAGTAAGGGATGTAAAAAGAACTCTGCAAAACGAGACCAGTGTGTCTTATTTACGACAATAGAAGAGATTGAAAAATGAAAGTAAAAGAAATAAACAAAAACTTAAGATTTATATTTTCTATTTTTATTTGCAAACTAACAAGCAAACTACAAAACCAAAGTGGCAGAATGCGATTAAATTACGCTGTATGTGTTCGTTGCTATTTTTGCAAATGTTAGCAAAAATAGTTACGAAGTGTAAAGAAAATATTTGGTGGCTACCACCATCGGACGCCAGCAGAGTGGGAATATTTTACTTTGAATTGAACTTTAAGGAAAAGAAGTAGAGCCCGAGTATGTACATGCTGCTGTTGCGTGTATTCATTATTAAAAACATTAAATTCCAAGCTAACAGATATAAAACTTTAAGGAAAGAGTAGATTAGTAGATGTGGAGGTTCCTTTATTTAAATTTTTTGTATAAATATTAAATTTGTTTTAAAAAATAATTTAAATTAAGCGAATTTGGTAAATAAAAAGAAGCCATACAATCTGATATGTTTCGCTGGTCACGAGTTTCCAAATCCTTCTATATTGCATCAAATGATACTAATAATATCAATATATATACAGTGGACAATGGACAGTGGCCTGAGTACCCCAATTGTATGAATTTTAAACAATAGTATATAAAAATAATTGGTGTTTTTTATCATTTATTGTATCAATTAATTTCCATTTTATTAAAAAACAAAAAAATTATGGTTTTTCACATACCATAAGAATAGTTTCTGGTGTTTTCCCTATCTATGCACCATAAAAGTGTTGCTACCCCAAGAAGAGCTTACACTAAATTTAAAATTCAAAGGCTCAATGTATTAAAAGGCAATCAATTTGACATTGAATGTACCAGTTTCGTTTAACGTTATCTGTTGATATTTGCAGTCATGCTCTCATGAGCAAGTTTTTCGGCTTACTATTTAACTGTTTTACTGTTATACTATTTAAACAATAATTAATTAATTTATGTCCGAATTGATCAAACGAAGTGTCCATTTCTTCACAAGATAATGCACTTTCAAAATGATGTCACTTATCTCATATTTTTTAATAAAATTTTGCAATGTAGTCGCCGTGGTGTAGTAGGCTAGACATCAAAAGAAAATACAAAAAGTATTTCATCGGCGACTTCCTCTCAGCAGATTTCTGGAAAAAAACTCTAACTAAATAAAAATTGCCATGAAAAGTTTCTCAAAAAATCTGTCGTTCAGAGTCGACTTTAAACTGTAGGTCCCGCTGCTCATGTATAATATTAACACACACAACATAAGTGGTGTGAGAATCTAGGTCGTAATCCTGACTGAAGGGTTGAAGTAACCAATTACATATGTATGTATGTATGTATACAAACTGATGTTTCAGCATTCAATTTCCATTACATTTTCAGTTTTTGTTTGTCAAATCTAAAATATATTCATATATTTTAGGCTTTTTTCGAATTTGGTTTTAAGATAAGAATTTTCTACGTATTGTTTGATATTCCATGATCAAAAAAAAAATATTTACAATGGCTACACCATTCACCATACATACGATATATATTTATATTTTGCTAATCAAGCATTACCTTAACTTCTTCATACAATCGAACATGTATAGAATTTTAAGTTTTAAATTTTCTTTAAGTCCTCACCGATTTTGTCCATAAAAACTTACTTTTCTGACATGATATTGTCCATACTGTTACGGACAGGTACAAACACATAACACTATACCATAAAATATCCTTTAAAATTTGTTTTCAAATTTAAAATACAACCCATGAAGTGCACCGTTCACCACAGAAGATGACCAAAATGAAAATCAATTCTAACGAAAATGACAAAGAAATAAATGCTATTCGAATGCAGAGGATATTCAATGAATTTCGTTTAATATGGAATAAGAAACAAAAGGACGTTTATATCCACTGACAATATTTTAATTCTTAAGAAAAACTCTGTGCGCTAGTCTTTTTTTACAGATAAAAATATAGGGTGGGCCATCTATCGATTTAAATTTGAACCATCTATTATTTTGAATCTGACAATACTTATGTCATTCTATTCTGTTACAAAATTTACTATATTTTATCCACTGAACGTAATGAATCGATTTACGCTTGAGCAACGTTGGGCTTTATTGGATCAAACGAGAAACTGCACGTCTATTTTGCCAAAAAAGTCATCTCTTCAGATGAAGCTCATTTTCATCTTGGTGAGAACGATAATAAGCAAAATTTCCTTATTTAGAGCTCAGAAAACCACACGTGGTCATACAGAAGCCAATTCAATCGTTACGAGTGACTGTTTCGTGCGCCTTTTTGAGACGGAGGCATCACTGACCCATATTTCTTTGAAAATAAGGACTTCGCTACCAATACGGTCAATGGAGACACCTATCGCACCATGGTAACCGATTTTTTTGTACCCGCTCTTCATGGTATTAATGAGAACGATGTTTGGTTTCAAAAGGATTGTGCAACTTGCCACACACCTCATGCCACTATCGATTTATTGCACCAAGCGTTTGATGGCCATTTAATTAACCGAAATTGTGATGTTAATGAAAAGTTTTATACCGACAAATCAGAAACAATTGAGCATTTAAAGGTCAATATTCGTGATGCCATTGTCCAGATACGACCTTATGCACTCGAAAAAGAGCACAAAAATTGGTCCGATCGAATGAGGTACTGAGAGACCAGGTCCACTAACTATACTTCATAACAAAAAAAATAAATTTGCAAAATTTCAAAAAGATTATCCTTCATTGCATTTCGAAAGTTAAACTTTTAAATTTCCCAATCTATACAATAAGTTCACCTGTGATGAGCAATGAAAGAAAAAAATTTAACCGTTTGAGTTTCCCTTTTCTTAATTTTCCCTTAATTGTATATGAATCCCATCACCATTGTTGTGTAGCTTTTACGGTTGTATCAAGAAAAAAAATGAAGTAATATACCAACATATAAGAAAATGTATCTTCTTTAAAGTTCAGCCAGTGAAATGTAGAGATTCTGCCTGATTATTACGTAAAATAAAACAATTGTATATACGAGTACCCAAAGCGAAATATCAACTATTCATTCCACCACTGTATGGGAATTAACTAAGCTAACAATAGCACTTAAACTGTCAGCAATAAGCAACTGTCTTAGTTTTGTTAGAACTCTTCCCTTAAAAGTATGAAAGTAACAAGAGTAGATAAATATTTTACATAGCTTTAACGTTCATATCCTATTTGGTTAAATATTTACAGTTATGTTCAGGTAAATAGCATTTTTCTTGAACACAAGCCAGATATTATTTTAACGTCGAAAATTATTGAAACATTTATGCACCGCATGGAGATGTAAAACGAGGTACGGCAGAGTTCGATGTAAACAACATGATTGATGGGAATTCTCTTTTTGACTCATGCGTATCTAGGGGTCTACAGATTATACTTCTCACTTATAAATGCTTACACTGACTACTTTTATAAGCAGTATGATATATCTATCAGTGTGATCTCCTATGAAGTGGCTACAAAGTACATACAGTGGACAGCAAAAGTCATAGAACGGCAATATATTTTAGCAATGTCATGAATTTTAGCCACAAATTGTATAAAAATTTATAGTTTATATATTTATTTTATTAATTAATTTCTGTTTTATTATAAAACAAAAAATTTTTCAATGTTTTTCATAAAACAAGAGAAAAATAAGGAAAAGTTTCAGATGATTCCATAAGTACCGCCAAGGACAACCCTACGTAATTTTAAAATTCAAAAGCCTAATATATGAAAATGTTATGCCTGGTATCTAGTAGAATATCCGTTAAGGTCAAGGACTCCATTTAAGTCATATGGAATTGAATGTACAAGTTGTGTTTAGTGTTTTCTGGTGGCACCATGAGCAAGTTTTTCGGTTGACTTTTGTTTGCGGTTTAGCGATTACGCAACCGTTCTTTCAAATGATCTCCTAAATACTGTCTTGAAGCCATATCGAGACTTTGTGCGAGAGTATTATGCCTGTGTGGACATTTTTTTGTCAAAATATATTGCAGTACTAAGACTGTTACTGTCTACTGTATATACAAATTCACGAATCAAAACAAAATCCATTTGTAATCCTTTGCACTATTACAATAAGAATATATCAGAAATTAGGTGTGAGACATTGATATGTAGCATATAACACGACATCTCCGGGTAAATTGTCAAATTTTCCATGACTATGACGCATAAATCAGGCTGAGTTTGCAGTAGCCATAGTAGTTAGTAGTGAGTTGGCTTATTAGACATCAAGATTCAGTTCAGTTCAGACATCTCAAACAAAACGAAATATGAAAAAATAGAAAATAGAGTGTTGGCTTATTAAAGCCAGGGTTCGAGCCCCAGGGCAGACATCCAAACAAAATACAAAAAGTATTTCTTCGGCGACTTCCTCTCAGCAGATTTCTGGCAAAAACTCTGAGAGTAAATAAAAATTGCCATGAAAAGTTTCTCAAAAATCTGTCGTTCGGAGTCGACTTTAAACTGTAGGTCTCGCCAGTGTAGTGTGAGAAACTAGGTCGTAATCCTGACTAAAGGGTTGTAATGACCAATTATGTATGTATGTATTTCTTCGGCGACTTCCTCTCAGTAGATTTCTGGCAAAAGATCTGAGAGTGTAAATAGAATTGTCATGAAAAAGTTGTTCTAGAATCTGTCGTTCGGTATCGACTGTGCTTTTCACACCACTTATGTTGCGTGCGTTAAATTTATACATGAGCAGCGGGACTTTTGTTTGTTTGAAAAATTGAACTGAAAAGAAATTTTTTCAGATATAATAAGCCAACACACAACCAACTAGCGTATGGCGGCATATAACATCGTTTAAATGTCCGCCGCGACTTCTCCGATTAAAATGTCAAATTTTACATGATTCTGACGCATAAATCAGGCTAAGTTTGACCGATGACATGAGTTACATTAGCTTTGAGGTCATTGCTTTATCTCGGTAGGCAATTTATATTACCACCACATGAGGTGATAGATCCGTGCTCTTGAATCCACATGTCTTTGGTATCCAGGCCATCCAATTAAGCTAAAAGAAGTTGGTAATTATCTACATATAGTGCTCGACGTTGACAGTGATGGCCTGACTAAGTCAGTTTCAAAGAAATATGGTTTCAAAAGCGCACTCTTTTCAAAATTCACACCAAAATGTGATAAACAAACTCTGCTAAGCAAAACATGGAATGGCAGAGATTTTTATCGGACAGTTTCAAGATTAGGCTTTTATTCAGCTTATTGTAGGGTTGACATTTAGTTATGGAAATAGTATGGTTACTGAATTACCAAATACTCTCTCGTAAATTTTTGTAAATTCCGTTACAATAAAACTGTTTTTCTTTTAGAGTAAACCAATTAGTTACCCAATTCTGATTGTTTTTCAATTAATGCATGGTTCAAATTGATCAATTTGTTGACGGTTTTAACGGTTTAACGAGGTTTTAATACACCATTCCCACATAGTATTGTGTTCCTTGCGAATCGATCCGGCTTTGCAGCCGAAGTTGATAGTTGTCCTTGATAAACCCATTGTTTCCTCCGTTTAGCACTCTGAAACTAAATACATTTTTCATTAATACTGTTTTTCTATAATGTCTTTGAAGTAAAATTTCACACTAGGTTGTTGCACCCATTTTATATATAATGAACATATTTTTAACAAAAAACAAGTTTTTGTTAAACGCAGTGGCAACGATGGCCTGCTGTTTTTTGTTGTATTTGCTCATTTTCTTTATATTGAAAATAATATATAATATGGCAAGTTCAAATATAAACTTAACTTTATAAGTTACGGGTAGAATGATCCTCCACTTAGCTCACTTCTACCGTATTTTCCACTTACACATAATAATGAAAAACAAATTATCTGCCCTTTAAAATCCTCCCTTTAGTTAACGGCAAGTTGTAATAATGGTCCTAAGTGTTAATGGGAAAGTAAGAAACATTTTATTTAATCTATTGATCATTCCTCTTGCGCGTTTACTGGCCTTCCGTAATATCCAATGGCCGACTCTGGTCAGATACAAACCAACAATCAATTGAGGGGGAAATAAGCAGAAGCAAGTAGGGATGGCTTGGTGGCCACACTCTTCGTAAGCCATCAGATGACATCACAAAGAAAGCCATAGACTGGAACCCCCGGGGAAGCAGGCGCATCGGACGACCATCACACACCTGGAAACGCCAAATCACAACCGAACTATCCAAACTACGTCTACAATGAAACGAAGTCAAACATCGCGTTGATGATCGAGCTCATTGGAATCAACTTGTTGCGGCCCTATGCTCCCTAGAGGAGTAAAAGGAACATATATATATATATTGGTCATTGCTAGCTACACATTTATTCTATCTTACAGGTAATTTGTGAATACCACGTCGTTAAAATAGTTCATCGTTTGCAGTAAGAATGTTTTCAAGACACCGACCGGAACGTTAATGCAAAGAATGTCCGTAAAATTTTTACGATTATCTGAATTATCGACACATTGGATGCTTTTTCTCAACTTAAGAGTCTTTGAAGTTGTCTTGATTCTTTAGTATTACCTTCCAAATTTTTGTAATAAGTTCACATAATTACAATTCATCTTGTGCAAGGTACGGTGAGCTAGATTGCTCTCTACTTAAATCTACTAGAAGGCGCTTAAATCATGCTCAAAGCAAAGCTCGTGCGGTTACTTCAATATTTTAAACTTCGTTTTCCATTGGTAAAAAGAATACGTCATCATATATGTACTCATATATCATCATCATACTCATACATCATCGTCATATTCATACACCACCTTATAGAATCTTGTCCTATAGCATCTAAGTAACTTTCAAAACTGCATAGAGGCACTGGTGCTGGAATTCTTTGTAAGCATTTTGGACGAGGTCTGAATGGCACTGCAGGATTGTTCAGGCGTATATATTTCCTGAACAGTTGACCTTACACTGTTCTCTCATCTTATAATGAAAGTTCTCACGTCATTTTCGTGGACAGTCAACTGACACTGGTTCGCGTCGTTAAGGATTATATAAGAGTCTTTGGATCGGATTGAATTAGTTTCTGTTCAGTTCTGGGACTTAGTAATATGATTGGGAACGAGAACACTGATGCTCATTCTAGATTAGGTTGTAACTCGATTAATAAGGAAACTGTTGATCGGATCGGATTATTTTATGGTTAGAAACTCTTGGCCGTCTATTGGCCTTGGTTCACAGCTGCAACTTTACGATTAGAAAATTGTAGTTTCAGTTGGCTGACGGTGATCTGTTGTCGATAGTTCGCAGCTGCTGCTTAACAAGTACGAAATTGTGGTTTCAGGTCACTGACGGTGATCCGGGACAAATTTCAGTCGGATATTAGAAGGGTATGTGGATGGGATGAGGATTTGAAAACGATTTTCTAGCGTTTGGTAGAAGAGGTAATTATCTCTCAACCGGAAATTATTTGAAGGTTTTAATTCTATCGGGAGACATATTCAAGTTCTCCTGCAGTTTATTACGCTGGTTAAGAGATATGCGTCAATACTTGTGTATCTGATCTTACTGCTTTTCTGTTTATTTCCACTTCCTCACTATTTTATTTATTTTATTTTTTTCTATTGTGCATTTTTCTATGACGTATAACCTTTGTGTGTTTTGTCTTGGCTATATTCCTCCTCAAATCTACCAACCTATTTTTGTTTCTATTAACTTGATTTATGTGTTTACGAAAATCACAGTTTGTGTAGCGTTGGGTATAATTTTAAACTTATTTCGTCTATGGATGTAAAGAAACAAAAATTTACTCTGACATGATATTAAATTAACCGAACATAAAAAAATGGTGCAACCATTTCTATGTTCACACAATTTAACTTTGGCTCCTTAAACCATATTTTGAAAGAACAAACAAAAACGAACCGAAATACTTTGTATACGTACGGGACCTTTTAATATTTTATAGTATACACGAAGAAAATAGTCAGTGGGTGAAGGATTTTTTGCTTTTTGAATGAAAGGATTGCTGATGTGGGACAATACGAGTAAAATTGTTTTGCCACATGTTGCACGTATGTATGACTGGAAGATATTTTCCCAAATGATTCGATTGGTAATACTGATATAAAAAAAAATTCAGTGAAATATAATACTGCAGACATAAAATTTGGAAAAAATTTTCGGGAAAGAAAGAGTCCTCCCTCTGTAGACATTAAAATGGAGTATGAAACGAAAAAAAAAAATAAATAAATAAAAACTGGTTGATGTTTTGCTAGCAATTATTGTTTGCTTGCTTTCAATTGCATTATTCAGTATTTCAAAACAAAACAAATAAAAAAATAAAGTGAAAACAAAGACGGCTTAAAAAAATGTTATGTTGTCATTGAATAAACGGTCTTTTAACCACAGTTATAATTTCAAAGTGTCTGGGGGAAACATTCAAACATTCAAAATTGAATATCATTTCTACGAAATTATAAACAAAATAAAATCAATAAAGTATGCTTCCATTGTATATGTATATATATATATACATATATATATATTTAAGAGGACAGAGGAATAAAGTATACGCTCTTATTTAAAACTCTTCCATTCCAAGATATCTTAAAGATTTGTACGGAAAATTCCATAAGGTTAGGTTACATGGATCGACCACCAGTTTACTTGAAAGGTCTAGGATTCCAGTTTAGTTATTCCCTACATCAGAACACTATATAAGATCTCTAACACCAGACATGAGAAGATGCAGGGGTCTTCATAATTCACAGTGAGGATAGTCCTCGCGAGATTCACATCACTCAGTGACATATTGTTACATTATGGAAAAGACACCATGATGGCACCGAGGAAATCGAGGAAAATTCCCTACTGGAAGGCGGTGGAGTAAATCATATCACAATATAACTATTAAAGAGAAGGACGAAACTTTTCTAATGGAAAACTCTTTAATTCCTAGGTAAGGTGCCTTAGATGCCAAATATTTTTGGAGTAGTACTGGATAGT
The DNA here is from genome assembly GCA_936449025.2 of Sarcophaga subvicina. Taxonomy (NCBI): domain Eukaryota; kingdom Metazoa; phylum Arthropoda; class Insecta; order Diptera; family Sarcophagidae; genus Sarcophaga; species Sarcophaga subvicina. The sequence goes on from OW388080.2 coordinate 90,279,770, forward strand.
AAACTGAGGATAGTAAACGGAGGCAAACTATCTGGTAATGATACTGGTTAATAACCTGAGAACTTTCTAAGAAGGGTAATATGCTCTAATGTTATGCAGTTGTCTAGTAGTTAGTATGTTGGTTTATTAGACGTCAGGCCTCGGTTCAAACCCCACGTCGGACATCTTCAACTAAACGAAATATGTAAAATATTTCTTCATTCTCAAAAATCTGCTTCAAACTGTAAGTTCCGCTACTCATGTATAAAATTACCACACACAACAGATGTGTTGTGAGAAGCTATGTCGTTATCCTGACTAAAGGATTGTGATGACGAATTTTGTATGTAAACTGATATGGAGGACTCGCGTAAAGAACGTTTTAAGGATTGTCAAATATGCCTCAATGATTTGTAGCAGGTTTAAGGAAAATCTTTGGGGTATAACGGACTTCAACGTAGACCATAGTGATAATAATAGAGGCATTACATGGGTAGGTTGTTAGAACTTTAAAACTATTAGGTTAGAAACTGCCATCAACTGAAAGTTAGTCAAACGGAAAATTCAACAGGGTTATTGGGTCGACTAACCGTCACACTATGTGGCATTTACCCTGAAAAGCTGGCCAAAAAGGCAAAAATGAATTTAAAGAAATTTAAGAAACTGAGTACGCAGTTCGATAGACAACAAAATTCTGCATTATATAGTGAATTTAAGTTTAGATTTGTAGATTTGAGACGATGTCAAAGTCAGGAAAGTGAAGAAAATTAAATGCGTTTTAGGTGTTTTTTTGAAATTTTAATAGGTTTATATGATATTTTTTGTGGCTAAACGATACGATTTATATAGATTTTTTTATTTGAAAGGTATGAGCAACTGCTACTTTCAGTTTTTTTTAATATATTAATGTTAAAATTATTCGTTCAAAATTTAAAAATAATACAAATTTCACATTTTGTTACCCTTCCTAAAAAAAAGATAGGGATTTTAAAGGGGAAAGTAGTTTTTAGTAGTTTAATGTTATATACCACAAGAATATATGAACTCTCTACATTCAGGAACAAAAAAAGTTTGCACAATTTTGCGCAATTATTTTTTGAGATTTTTTGAAAATTTTACTTTTTTTTTGAAAAATTAAAAAAAAAATTGACGCAGTGTAATAAAGCCATAGGCAATAAAACCATATGGCGTACGAATTATGCGAGGAAATTCAGTAGAAGCGATACCAATCGAGATGTCCTGAATAGGTTACATTTAAGCAGTGACCCTTTTATAAGCTGTAGTATACAAAAATCGCGAAGGAATAGAAAAGCATTTTCATCAGATACTATTAAATTACTCGTTCCTGACGTTGATGATGAAAATGATAGCGATTATAACGATTGTAATTAGTTTCACTTTTTAAGTATTTTTAAATTAAGTATTAAATAATGTAAAATAAATATTATGAATAAATATTAATTATCATAGAACTTTAAAAACTTAATTACATATGTATATCTACTATTAAACCAATATGAGATGTATGTTAGATTTTCTTAATGGACCGTATGTGGTACCTAGGGGCACTTATGATCCGATCATAATAAAATGTGTTCATAAATGATTCACATTCATATTAAACATGTTCATGTTGAATTTCTTCGAGGTTATAAAATTTTTAAGCCAATTATAATTGCAAACATATTTTCTTAAGAGACCCTATTTTGGACAAAGGGACAATTGTGGACCGACCATAACAAAATTTGGTAATACGATTCAGATTTACAAAATACACCTTCATACTGAATTTCATCACGATACCGATGTTTCTAATCCATTTATAAGCGCAAACGTGAATTTCTAAAGGGGACTTTATATAGGGACCAGGGTCAAATGTGATCCGATTTTCACCAAACTTTACACCACTTTACAACTTTACAACTGATCCATGCTAAATTTTATCATGATTGTTGCATAATTACCATAATTCTGTGTAAATAAGTTTCATTTCTAAGGGAATTTGTATGGGGGCTAGGCGAAATCATGGACCGATTTGAACAGAAATCAGTTGGGTTCATCTTTGCGCCTAATTATCACTAACACTATCAAAAAATTGCAGCCATTAACTCATAAAACACTTAATTTTGGCCAGGTTTTCAGGCAAAATGCCACATAGTGCGTCAGTTCCTTTCTTAATTGTCCCCTGTACAGAACCAGCGAACTCTATTATTTTGGAAAGTTCTTTGCACCTTGACTAAATAATAAAAGTGAGTAAAGAACGACGTCGCCATAGTCTGGTAGGTAGTATCTTGGCTTATTAGACGTCAGGCCACGGTTCAAGCTCCGGCTCAAACATCTCCAAGAAAACAAAATATGAAGAAATATGTCTTCGGTGACTTCCTCTCAGGAAATATCTGGAAAAAACTCTGAGAATAAATAAAATTGCCATGAAAAAGTTTCTCAATAATCTGTCGTTCGGAGTCGACTTTATCTGTAGGTCCCCCGATACTCATGGATACAACATGCTCAACATAAGTAGTGTGAGAAACTAGGTCGTAATCCTGACTGAAGGGTTGTATAATGTATGTTTCAGATATCAAAAGAGGGCTCACAATAAATGTTGTAATATGTATAATGACGCGCACTTCTTTCCGGTAACTTATTAAGGGTTTTGGTATTAAACTGCTGCAGTGTTCCAAGTAATAAATTTTTTGCAAAGATATCAAATTTATAAAGTAACTCATGGCGATTAAAAATAAAAAAATTAAACCTTAAAATTCAAGCCTAAAATTAAATGTCATGAAGAAGAAAAATAAACTGCCACTACTGGCCCCAAGGTATTGGCAAAAGTGTATATATGTACTCACATGTGTATCCAGAGAAAAATTAATTTCAAAGTATTCTGGCAAATTTTGTGGTTTTGTAAATTTAAACAACAGACAACAAAACTTTTAAAATTTTATCTTTATTGTTTTACCACAAAAATTTTAACATTAAGCAATTTGCAATTTCAAGAGAAATATTTATTGAATTATTTTAAGTTTTTTTTAACTTTTTATAACAATCCCAATTTTAACAATTTCGTATGAAAAATGTTAGTTCATGTTACGTTTGTGTGTTCTCAGTTGAATGTTTGCTATGGTCAGAATAATAAAATCATGCACAGACCTATAAAATAAAAGTTTCAATGTTTTTATGAGTAAATATAACATGTATGGCAACAACAGTTTTTGACATCAGCATTTAAAATTTTGCAATTTTTTTATTAAAAAATAAAATTAACAAGAAATATTAAAACATAGTGTATGGAGGAGATTTCTAGCAAAAACTCTCAGAGTAAAATATATTTTCGATTAAAAAGTTTCTCAAAAAATTTTCGATTCCGAATGACAGACTTTTGATAAACTTTTCATGGCACTTTTATTTCCCCTCCGAATTTTTGCCAGAAATCTGTTCAGAGGAAGTCACATCTCGTTTTGTTGGAGAAATTTAATTTGGAGTTAGAAACGAGGATTCATATTTTATAAGCCAACACACTTTCTACTAGACTACGGCGAATATAACAACCACTTTGATGGCAGTATACGAAATAAAGATTCTAAATAGCTAATACAATAATGTTGATTTATAACATCGATATCAGTGGCTATGATCTGTACCACAAAAAATTTAATAGAACAGTAACACTTTTATTTAATAAAATCGTACTTCGAGTTCTTTATGGATCATAATAATGATGCTTTTGTATGTTTTGTCTTCCTTTCTTATCTATTCATTAATGTTCTTGTCGTTGCCGTTTTTTAGCACATCAACATAGACAACATAAACAAGGGAATAAGATTACACAGCCGAACCTAACGATTTCCTGGCATTTAGCACATACTCTCATATTCATTTATGCTGCTCAAATAGCATAACATCCCCTAATCCATTTGGTATTCTCTGGAACATTTACTCTCTCACTCTCATATTATAATCCTGATAAAAGCAAATATTAACTCCATTACCGGAGCATGTACTCGTGTGTGTACATAGTGTATGTAAACATATTTATATGGTATATGTTTTGTATTTGTAAGTGTGTGGTGAAAATAAAACTATGTTTACTTGCATATACAACAACAATAATGACAATAATGTCACTTGTTATTATTTTTCTAACGATTTGCGACATTAGATGTGCAAGAACAACAAACACGTAGACGAAAACAAAATTTTTTTATTTGTTTATTTGTATGTTTTCATTGTCTTGCTTTGCTTTATTTTGTTTTGTTTTTAGTAGGAAAAGAAAATAAAGCAACAAAGCATAATTGACAGGCGGAGAATACAAGAACAATACTCGTATTACAATAACACTTAATTAGGAAAGAAAACATGGTTCAGGATCTCACAATTTAGTTGTTTTCTTTATATTTTATTTTTTGTTTTTAGAAATATTTCTTTAAACCTTAAATTCACTGAAAATTTCTTATATTTATTCGCAGAAGTTGTTTCCTATCTTGACCGAGCTGCAGGTATTGCACAATGATATTCCCCTCAATCTTATCAGATTATCAGAAGGACCGAACTTAAACACTACAGTAAAGCTGATTTACAGTCTACACAAAGATGGTTTGTATCGCCTAGGTTTTAATGGGTATTCTGCACGATTTAGCACAATGTGTATACCCGGATGGACTTAACTGGTCGGAAACCCCATTGATAACATCCAATAGAATTTCTGACGAATGATTTTAATTGTTTACAAAATACAAGCTTATATGTGACAGGGAGAGATAACTCTGTAGTTGACGCAAATCGTGGAGACTTCCATTTTCAGTACAGAAGAGAGGACATCTGAGCATTCAATCATTGGACACACTTTCTGTTCACGCTGGCCACCCTACCTTTAAGTTTAGATTTAAGTTTTGTTGAAGTGTAAAAACCACCCCTGTACTTACGTTTATAATATTGTGAATTATTAATAATATGACAGAATTGTTGTGATATAAACGAAAAGAGATCATCACCCGATCAACCCCCAACCCGAAAGGTACGTTTTGTTGTACTAAATAAATAATAAATAGATTATTTAAAACTAATTACATTTGTTTTTCATTTACCCCAATTCTCGCACAATATTTTATTTTTATTTATTTCCCCTCTCACCCCCACATTTGGTCCAATCGAACCGGATTATCCCTTAAATAAAATAAAATATTTGCGAGATTTTATTTACAGATTTTGTCTCGAAGGTCGCCACATTGGTTTTTTGTTGTTGGATAAACCACACCCTTAATCCAAATATTTCGCTGGTATTTATTAAATAAATTATTTTAATAATCTTCTACCCGATTTTTATAAGGTATGTGAAATAAATTATAATAGGTGCTTTAATTGGTGTTTTTAAAATAAATATATCCAAAAGTGCAGTGCGGGTGTAAGAATAAAAGAAAAAGGAAAAGCAAAACAAAATAAACAAAACGAAAATATACAAACAGCACGGTATATTAATTTAGCCGTGTTGTTGTTGTTGTTGTATACTACTTTAAAAAAACAGTTCGAAGATTGTCGCATATTAAGGTGGCCGCTTTTTTGGTTAAATATTGTGTGCTTTTCTTTAGAAATTTTGCATCTTATATTCTTGCACTAATATAAATCGAAATAAGATTTTTTTTATACTTTTTAATTGAGATTGTGATAATTTTTATCACAATAATATTTACAAATATTTTTTTGTTATTTTAAATTAAAATTTGATTTTTTATAAATTATATGTATATATATTTATACTATAAATTATATTTAAATTCTGCAATCTACGCTACCTTTTCGAATATTGTTTTAAATTTTCGCTAACCCATTTTTATGATTTTGTACCTATTTAAAATTTTGTTTCAAATAAAAGTAGGATTTACATACGTTTGTTCTCCACCTTTCAATTTTCTTTGATAAACCCTGTTCTCTAGAGTTTTCTTGAAATTTTTAGAATTATTTAAATTAATTTAGATTAAAATTTCTGAACCCTTCTTGGATATTTACAAAAACCCGAATTGTAGCAAAATGGCCGCTTTGCGAAATTTTAATAGAAATTACAATCGCTTAGCAGATTTGGAAAGCTTTATTCAAGCTATTCCGCGAGAGGAACATTCGGTTCACTCTCTAGGTGTTCATCGGCAGGAGTTAACCCGTTTGTGGGAAGTCTTTCGTGACAGTTACGAAGACTTGTTGGAAAATGCCGAAGAAACCAAAGTCTCAACAAAAGACGCGAAGGCCAAATATATGTCGGGATATACCTTGTATTTTCAGTCCGCTTCATTTATTGACGGATTAATTGATAGCCTTAAGAGTAAGGCCACGAAACCCATTACTAGCACTGTCCCTATGCACCTTCCCCCATGCGATACCCCGACCTTTCCTGGCGATTATGCATCATGGCCAACATTTCGAGATATGTTTTCGGCCATTTACGGTACTAACCCCCATATTAGTAACATTCAAAAAATGTATTATCTTTTACAAAAAACAGAAGGTGAAGCGAGGGACATTATTCGAACTTGCCCCATGACGAATGATGGTTTCGACATGGCTTGGCAGAATCTCGTCGATCGTTACGAAAATAAAAGACTACTAGTCAATTCCCAATTGAAAACTCTTTTCAACCTCCCTTCCATATCTAAGGAATCTGGCCCTACCATTAAGAGTTTGCAACGAACAATTAACGATTCCATTTCAAATTTGTCGTTGTTGCAAATAGAAACTAAAAATTGGGACATCATTTTTGTGTACATTTGCTCCACTAAACTCCCCGAACAAACCCTAAGTCTTTGGGAGCAATCTCAAGGGCCTTGCTCAGACCTACCCAAGTGGAGCAAAATGGATGAATTCCTGAATGCCAGATATCGAACGCTGGAATCAGTTTCGGACATTATTGGCAGTCACAATTTTACCCAGGCTACTAACCAAAGCAGCTCTGGTAGCCCCCGAAAATACAGAACTTATGAGATTGTTGCCCCGAATCTAACCCAAGGAAAGTGTCCGATTTGTAATCAGAATCACCCTATTCGTTTGTGTTCTGATTTTCTAAGAATGTCTGTTGGTGAACGCTTATTATCTATTAAAGATCATAAGTGTTGCACGAATTGTTTGGCCGTTTCCCATGAGTCAAACAGATGCCATAGCTCTAACGTTTGCTACATTTGCAAACAAAAACATCATTCGCTACTTCATCGTATCGAATCTTCTACCCGCGAGGGACTTAGAGCTGAAACTAGCACCGTTAGCCCATTTTCCCCAGATCGCTCTTTAGAACTTCCCCAGTCTCCTGCACAAAAGCGAAATGATGAGGATAATTATCCATCGACATCCACTACTACCCGCACTTTTCAGAACTTCGCTACCCGACTACAGTCCACCCCGTCTTCAACAGTTCTGTTAGGAACTGCCCATGTCAATATACAATTAGATCATGCCATTTTCTCTGCGAGAGCTCTGATAGACCCAGCGTCTCAAGCTACCTTCATCTCTCAAAAGTTGCAACGGAAGCTAGATCTTCCGACATATTCGGCACCTGCTGCCGCTGTTGTGGGCCTTAATGGCGCAGTGGTAGCAAACTCTAGAAAAGTCTGCATTATTTCTCTGGGATCTCCTATTGATCCATCCTTTAAATTGACCACGGAAGCGTATGTTGTGGAAAAACTTACTGGTCAATTACCCTCATGCTCGTTAGCGAAGAATGCTGATTTTAAAGCACCCGAACTCCCGTTATCAGATTTTAAATACACCCACATGGATTTGCTATTGGGTGGAGATGTATACTCCCGAATAATGCTTTCTGGAGTTCGTAAAGACCCCAAAAACCCTCTGATCGCCCAACGAACCGTTTTCGGTTGGATTGTGACTGGCAAAATACGTCAGTCAAACTCGTTTCCATTTAATTCCAAATTCCCTATGGACTTGAGTCTTGGTTCATCTTATAGAGGTGCATTTGCTCAAAATATGAGATCTGATTGCTACAGAGCCCCGAGATTAAAACTTAATAGGAGGAAGTTATTGGGGAATGCCCTTCCCTAGACCACACACCGACCATGAGTCTATTTTATTCTCCTCCTAACCCAGTTTTTATTTACCCTATCATACCATTTTTAAGTCAGATAATTGATGTTTTGTTTTGTTTGCCTCCCGAATATCCACTAGATTCCGAATTTTTGAAATTGTCAGACGCCAGCACCGCTAAAACTCTGGGTTTACGTTGGAATGCGAGCATTGATACATTTGCTTCAAGCCAGCTCCAACGCCCTATTTCTCTATAGTCACAAAACGTTCTGTTTTGTCTCAAATAGCCAAAGCTATTTGACCCCGTTGGGTGAGTGGCACCTAAAACCGTAGTTGCTAAGATTATTACGCGACAAATTTGTAAAAGCAGAACAGATTGTGACGAATGTTTGGAACCCATGACGTTTAACAGATGGCTTGAGTTTGTCGATGATTATTCGTACATCGACAGGATTAACATCCCCCCTTGGGTTAATTTTAACCCTCAGCGTGAAGTATTTCATGCAATTTGTGATGCTTCAGAGAAAGCATATGTTGCCATCCTGTATAGTAGAGTCCTAACCCCGTTTGGTGAATTTGTCACCCACTTACTCGCTGCCAAAATAAAAGTTGTGCCTGTAGAAGTGTGAACTTTACCCCGTTTAGAGCTCTGCGATGCAACTCTATTGGCAAAAAATGGTATTTTCACTTCGTAAGAAGCTGAATCTTACCAGATCGGAAGCCTTTGTGGGACAGTTTCGATTATCGTTCTGTCCTGGCTTCAAAAACCCCCGTGCCATTGGCCAACTCTTGAGGCAAATCGAGTATCGTTTATCGTGGACCAGGTAGGCACTGACAATTGGAATCACGTGGAATCTCTACATGAAGTTGATACCCTATGATGACAGTTTTTACTCGTCAGAAAACTCACCCCAGAAAATTTGTTGTTGTCGATCATGTTGTCATTATTTATGACAATTAACCCCATAACGACCGTAAATTCAGTCGAATCGAACGAATTTAGTTTGTCGCTGTTTCGAAGTGCGAGTGGTTTTAGTTCGAACTGCCAATGGCGTTCTAAAACGGCCAATTGTGAAGCTCGTGCCGCTTTTTGATCTAGAGCAGTATTAATTCGTTCTCTCTTTTTCTGTTGTGTTTTCGTTGTTTTAATTTACAGATCATCTAACACCCCATGAGCTATCTGTCGAACGCTCTACTAACGACAACCTCGACATGATTATTGTTGATCCCAGTCCAAGAAGAAGAGCACAACCCACAACCAAGCTCTGGAAAAACCATTTACGTGTGTTGGTCAACCTCCTACTTCCGGTAATGGGGCAATAATGGTAGCATCGAATGCGTCTCCAGGGGCTACATCGTAATCAACGTTCTGGGCAGATAATTTCTTCGTGATGACTCTATTATTCTTATTTTTATGGAATTTATATATTGAATTGTAACTGAATATTACCCTGAATTGTAAACTCATTGATCTCTGGCCAGGTGATGTCTCGGTCCGCTTGTTGCAATGTTGCAAGGGGGGCGGGATGTTCACGCTGGCCACCCTACCTTTAAGTTTAGATTTAAGTTTTGTTGAAGTGTAAAAACCACCCCTGTACTTACGTTTATAATATTGTGAATTATTAATAATATGACAGAATTGTTGTGATATAAACGAAAAGAGATCATTACCCGATCAACCCCCAACCCGAAAGGTACGTTTTGTTGTACTAAATAAATAATAAATAGATTATTTAAAACTAATTACATTTGTTTTTCATTTACCCCAATTCTCGCACAATATTTTATTTTTATTTATTTCCCCTCTCACCCCCACACTTTCCTTCAGCCATGCACCTTGCCATCTCTTTACCTACCTCAACAATTTAGTGAGAAGGCCATCAGTCTTATCAGCCTTGTTATCTTTAAGTAACTGAAGCGAGACTTTGCGCCTTCAGTGCTGGACGGTGGAACCCCCAATATGTCATTATTGATTGGTTTCGGTTTTCATCATTTTCTTGAATAGTGGAATTGTGTCGTTTTCGTAATCTATATGGTCAGTTTAAATTTCTTTCACTTGAAATGAGCATGATCTCAAATCCCTCAAATCAAAGTGGCACGAGATGAGTGGATGTCATTGTAGTATAGTAGGTAGTGTGTTGGCTTATAAGATATGATGCCACGATTCAAATTCTGTGTCCGACATCTTCATCAAAATGAAAAACGAAAAAATATTTCTTCGGCAACTATATCTCAGCAGATTTGTGGCAAAAACTCTGAGAGTTAATAAAACTGCCATGAAAAGTTTCCTAAAAATCTGTCGTTTGTAGTCGACTTTAAACTGTAGACCCCGCACTCAAATTAACACACGCAATGTAAATGGCGTAAGAAGCTAGTTCGTAATCCTGGCTGAATGTTTGTAATGATTAAATGTGTACGTGTGTACATAAGTATGTATCAATTATTATAGACAAATTAAAAGTTTAAATGTTGCTTTTGAAATTCCATTTCTATATCTAGTTTAACAACTATGTTAGTTTTCTAACGATAGTACAACATGTGTGTATGTTTAGACAGATGTTACCACTCCTGTTTAACGTCAAACAATTTTACCAATTCTGTGTGCTTTGTTGTCTATTTTAACAATTCTTGTTATGCTTTGTCGTAACTTCAAAGAACCAACCAATCAAATTTGTTACAAAGTCAACCACACACACACACAATTGTTCCGGTTAGGAAGGGAATATAATTTCATAAATAAAAAAAAATTAATGCTTTTCGTAAATCATCAATTTCAGGTACATAATTCGCCATCTTTAACCCGATGAGAATGATTTTAAGATGTACGGAAATATAAGTTAGACATTTTTCTAAAGACCTTGAGTCTATCAAGCATTGGATTTATACGTAATATTAGGCAGATTTAACTCTGGATGTATCGGCATGATTCAGACTTTAAAACATATCACCATAAAAAGCCTGGATTTGTCAGCTGAACGACTCGTGCAGTATAGAATTGTTTAAGGCGAATTGGAATGTATGGCAACCAGGATTTTATGATTAATTGTAGACGGAAAGGGATTGTTTGTGTGTCTCTAACAGTTGTAAAAAGTGAATTATTTTTATATTAAGGTTGTGCTTTCAAATGCAGTGGATTTGTGAAAAATGTTTACATACTGTTGATATAATTCTAAGCACTAAACAGAATTTTGCTTTACTTTACTTGTCCATTCTTTTACGTAAGCTCTTTTTATTTGGATATTATTGTATATACTTGACGTTTTTGTATATATAAAATATAAAATAACGTATAAAAAATTGATTTCTTAAATTAAATTAAATGAATTTGAGAATCAGTTTAAAAAGTCGATCAACTTTAGAAAATAACACCCGACATTCAACGATATCTCCGAGACAAAAAAAATGTAACGCAATGATTCAAAAAATGTTCTGAATAGTAAAATTGCCTGATTTTAAGGAAAAAAAAGTCCATTATTTAGGATATAGGAAAATTTTAAATGTTTTAAAAAACCACTAGAGATATTATGGCTAATTTCCTATTTAATTGAATTTCTGACATATTACTCATACGCACCATATTACATGTACTAGAATAGTTACCCTGAAAAGTATGCAATAAAAAATCTTTGATTTAGTCATGTATGAATCTAATTTAATTCTATATCACTCATACGCAGTGTTACCAAATTTTTTTCAAAATTTCCCGTCAAATTGGGCTTTAAAAATCGCCAGAAATCGCTGAATTAAATTTTTACAAAACCGTCAGAAACCCGTCAAATAAATAGTTTGAAAATTTTAAACTGACGTTAAATAAAATAAAATGTAAATAATTAAAATAAAATTTAAATAATTACACATATTTTTTATTGAATTGTTTTTTCAATTATGTTTAATAATTTACAAACAAAATTAGGTATTTTCAAAAATATAGTGCCAGTCTTCTGCATTTTGTTTATAAGTGGTCATTGTACCTAATTTGTTGATGTACTACGGTTTTATGTTTTTGGGTTTCTCCGTGATTAATTAAATCGCTCAACATTCCGGATAAGCCACATTTGCAATACTTGCAAAAACTTTTTGTATGATCTTTTTCATTTTTTGCTAGCCATCCTTTTAGTTTATAATGGTCCAGCCATTCGTTTCGAAACTTTTGTGGATACTAAGGTGCGATAACTTTATAAAGAGAATATTCAATTTAAATGTAAATTTTAAATTTATATTCATATAATTTATGTTGTAACAAGTCTTCCTTCTTATTTTAAACACTAAAGTGTTGTGTTTCACCTTCATTTGAAATCGATTTCAACTTTACGTTTTCGATTTTTTCTTTGTACTTTTTCTACTAACCGTTATTCGACTCTCGAATACAAATAGATGGTTGCATTTTATCTTACTTATATCATATAATTCAGCCTTGGAAAAACCGCTAAAAAAACGCTTAAGAGCTGCAAAAAACTCCAGATTTCACGCTAACCGCTAAAAAGCATTTTTTCCCGTAATTGGCATTGCAAAAACGTCAGATTTGACGGGAAAAACGTCAAATTGGCAACAATGCTCATACGTCACATATGTACTTATCATGAATGAATTTTACATATTGAATATGAGACATGTTGTGTGTAAATATAATCGATGGGCCATTTAAAAGTTTAAATTTCAAAATGCAATAAAACAAAAACGGTTTGAAATTTTCCACAGTTATTTATTTTTTGTTGTTGCCTCGGCTGGTCTGACACTACCTCATTCAATCGGACCAAATTTGGGTCACATCTTCGAGTGTATGGGGTCGTATCTCGTCAATGGCATTACGAATCTTGGCCTTCGAACGCTCAATTGTCCCTGAATTATTGGCATAATACTTTCCTTTAACGACGCCCCACAAAAATTAGTCCAACGGTGTCAAATGTCAGCTTCTAGGAGGCCAATTGACTTGATGAAACGACTTAAATAAACGTTTGACTTAATAAATCCAATGTGGCATGAGATGTATGGCAAGTTGCATCATCCTGTTAAAATCAAACATCATTCACATCAATACCATGAAGAGCGGCTACAAAAAAATCGGTTATCATGGTGCGATAGTTGTCTCCATTGACCATAATGGTTGTGCCGTCCTCATTTTCAAAGACATATGGGCCAATGATGCCTCCGTCTTTACAAGCCGCACCAAACAGTCACTCGTAATGGGTGCATTTGTTTCTGTAAGCAATTTTGCTTATTAACATACCCACCAAGATGAAAATAAGCTTCTTTCGAAAAGATGTTTTTTTTTTGGCAAAATCTACGTCCCCACGTTGCTCAAGCGCAAACCGATACATTACTTTCAGTAAAGACATGACATAAGTATTGCCAGATTCTATATGGTTCAAATTTAAACCGATAGATGGCCCACCCGATACAAGTATACGATATACAATACTTAATAAGTTTCTTGAAAATAGCTTCGGAGGAGTTAGATAAGCTGCAGTAGTATATGTGTGTCAATGAGGACCTGTCCAATACATGCATACATACATACATAATTGGTCATTACTACCCTTCAGTCACATTACGACCTAGTTTCTCACACCACTTATGTCTTATGCGTTATTTTTTATACGTGAGTGGCGGGAGGTACAGTCTGAAGTCGACTCCGAACGACAGTTTTTTGAGAAACTTTTTTATGGCAATTTTATTTACTCTCAGAGTTTTCGTCAGAAAATCTGCGTCGCCGAAGAAATATTTTATCATATTTCGTTTTGTTAAAGACCTTGGGTTGGAACCGTGGTCTCACGTCTAATAAGGCAACACAATACCTCTTAGCCTACGGTGACTTTAAATTCAACTATTTTATCGTTAATTGTTGTCAGAGTTTGAAAGTTTCGTTGGAAGATAAATTAGAATAGAATAAAAGTCTTCCCTGGCTCTTCCAATGTAAACAAACTCAGATAAAATTTTCATAATCATTTAACATTAAACCATTAATAAAGGCAATGAGTTTTGACAATTTTTTATTTTTTTTTTCATTTGTTCTCCTCACTCAAAATCAATAGCACGAGTGCAGACATCAAATTTGGCTCTACTCTGCGTAACAATATGTATGCCACAGAAACCGATGCCAATAAAGCCTTTTAAAAATATGGTTGAGAAAATGTTAGAAAAGATTTTTATTGTTTTTGAGTATTTTGTCTAGACACCATCATCGATAATACTTTACGCTCTATTTAATCATAAAAAAGGATACTTTTTCCCTTAAAAAAAAAAAGGCAATTTCTTGAATGAAAGCTTTGATTTCGCCTTGTACTACGAAATTAATTGACTTTAAAAGACTGGGTAATTAAATTCATGTTTTGGTCCTTCTTTTTTACATTTTTGTATTTTATTTACCATTTAAAATGACTAAGAAGCCCTTCATCCTTTGAAAACCTTAAACTTTTTAAATTAATACACTCACCTACATTTAAAAGCAGTACGATAAAGGATTTTATCAAATTCATAAAATTATTAATCATGCAAATTCTTAAATAAAGCTACGGGCATTATCAAAAGAAAGGACGCACTGAAGCTATAAAAATTCACTTCAAAAATCTTTGCTTAAGAAAATATTGATTACAATATGATTACAAGAATTTAACAAAAAGATTTTTTTTGTTTTCATATTTTGTCAAATCGTTTAAACAAAATTAGATGTGGGTTTAAATGTGGCGTAATTGTCTATTTTTGTTTGATTACAGTTCATTGAGGTCACTCAGATGTTGCATCGATTCCGTTTCTTTCACATTCTTGCAAGAATGAAAGGACTAATTCGAGGAAGTCCTGTCATCGATTTGTATGACCAACTGGCAAAAGCGCGCAAGAAGCAGAGACGCCAGACCGAAATTCGTTAATCGTGTTTTTAATGGCCAATTAAATAAGAAAGTAAGTAAGTCAGACGTCCATCGAATTTACTTATTTAAACGAACGGAAAAGCGTATTTCCCTGTGTAATGTAAAAGTTACTTGAAGACATATTTTCATTTGTCTTTGTTCTCCACAAATATAACAATTTTTTAAAAATAAAATTGGGTTCGGCAAGTAACAGAAGGCTTCTTTAAGGGTTCTTAAGCATGTTGTAGAAAACAGTGTCGACAGAAAAGGTAGGAGTATGAGTATGTCTATTTTTTGGCATATCCGAAGTACATACCAGAGATCAGCAATGATTCGTTTTTTCGCTACTCATAATTACTCAGGAAATTTCGAGCATGAGTGAGTCTAGAGTATTGAAATTCAACTACTCTGATTCATTCGTACTCATTACAGCATTGATTTAAAAGTAGAGGTTGCAATGAGTATGAGTACAATGTTGACATCAAACTCATAACATTGGAAATATGTTTGATTCATACGCCTACTCATTCTGATTCATTAATTTTAGAAAAATACTTATAATACTCAAAAATGATTCGAGTGATTCGAATCATTCATCAAATTTTACAGTCTTAGTTGTTGTTGCATTTACAAAAAACGAAGAAAAAAAGGACAAAGACAGCAACCAAAGCAAACACACAACCTTCTAGTGAGTATTGTAGTGTTCGTATGCGAATTATACTTATTTTGCGATTCTTGTAAATGTTGAGTCATGGAGAGTCGAAATCAACAACATCAGGAGTATTGTTAAGTTTTAGTACAATGAGTACTTTAAACTTTGAATATGGGTAGTATGAGTATGATATTAAAATAAGTATTAATGCGTATAAGTATCAGAAATTATGAGTATGATTCGAATCTACTTATATTTTTGAATACTCATTGTTGATCTCTGGTACATACACTACTTCTGTGGACTACCGACTGATATCAGTTTGAAGTAACAAGATGTTTCATTGAAGTTCTTATGTATGCTGAGGAAAATAGTGTGAACAGTTAAGGTAGGAGTATGAGCGTGTGTCCAAGTACATACAAGAATATAAAATAGTTTCCAAATACATACCGACCGATATCAGTTTGTGACGGTTCATAAAATCAACTTCAATAAAAATATATAGTCATACCATTACGCAGAGCTTCAATTATTCCTCAAGATTAATAGGTAGGCTTAGATTCAATTGAAGTATTAGGCCTTCTAGGCAAACATTATGGAATACTTGTGCTGTTAAACACTTTGTGCTGTATTTCCACCAAAATTAATGCGTGTCGTGATCGAAATTGTGTTCGAATAGAAAATAATTTCGATAGCAAGAAATTTTCTGATGATGTTACTCGATACGAAATGAATCGATTTGTTGCTTAGGTGTTGTGAAACGAGTTAATTATTTCGTTTTACAGCACTAACTAAAATGCAAAAATTGTAAACAAAAAACATATGTTTTCTTACAAAAATAAAAGAAATTTAATTAATCCAAGGAAGAAAAATTTTAATAAAATTTTAATATTTCGTATGGTCAATAGATTTCGGTTTTACTTTATTATTAGCTGGGGCTGAAGTTTCTTCTGCAGTATCACCTTCAAATTCCATAAAAGAAGGTAGGTTCCATTTTGTCTTCTTCATAATCCGATAAACAGCAGGGAGATACGTCCGGAATACTATTTTACTATAAATAAATACGATTTACTTTGTCGCACTTCTCTTTTGGGCTGCCTTCAGATGTTTTTGAACCACCAAAAGTTTGGACATTTTTTAAACCCTCAACAGAATTTTAAACTAAACAAGAGTTTGTTAAACTTGCGCCACATTTTTGCATCTTTGATTGGTGAGCCGGAAGCATTGAGCTTAGCTGTGAGCTTATTAGCTCTTGCCTTTTCTTGAAAAGTTTTTGGTATAATACTCTTTGTCAATTTTGAATGCTTAACCATGAAATTTCCATGAATTTCCTTCTGCGTGTAATTAATTTTTAAAAGTTTTGTCCTACAAATACTGCAATTAATTTTTTATTCATAAATTATTATAAATTTGTTGCTTACATTTTTTTAATTGTTCTTTACAGCAGAAAAATGTTAATTCGAAACCTTTAGCGCTTAATAGTATAAACTCGCATTAGAAATTTCGATACACTTTACTCGATAACAAAAAAGAGAATCTCAAAACTAAAAAGCTCGCACGTTCGAGTAAAAATTCGTTCGTATACAACTGCCAGAATTAGCCCCCTGGAATGCATTTCAGACGAGAAACAGCTCACAATAAATATCATAAATATTTAAAAATTTAACAATAAATATAATAAAATATCCATTTATTCATTTAATTGCTTAAATATGTACCTTCAATATCCATTAAATTGATTAAATTTTTATAAAGAGGCCAACACAAAATATATTTTACATTTGTATGCACTTAAATGCATGGACATACCATTTGTTATGTATAAATTTCAATCCATTATGTTGTGAATCAAAAAAAAAAAATATTGAAATAAATACTAAAGCAAAGGCAAAAGTTCCATTTAAAAGTTGAATAAGAAAGTTGTAAAACCAAAAATAAATATTTTCGTTTGTGCAACAGTTTCACTGCGAAGTTTTACAAAATATGCATCCACATAACATTACTGCTGCATTTGAATGCGCTTTGTATGATAAGATCATTGTAACTTTTTTCATAAGGTTTAACGCTGTTTGATGAGTATGATATGGAAAGGGGTAATACTTTTGTGTTTCATTTCAAACATGTGGGTAGATGGAGAATGATTTCAGGAATTCAGAAAAAAGAAGTTGTATATATCTACAAAAATAAAATTTAATCTACACAGTAATTGAATCTATCAAGACCATCACAGTTAAGTTAATACGAAGACTATTTGCAGTCATGATTCCACCATTAGTTAAAGAAACTTTCTCTGGGAAAACTGTGACAATGGTTTACATTCTTTTTAAACGTTGATGAAAGACGGGTGGTTGATAAAAGCGTTCGATATTCATCAAACTGTGATATCTCTCAAGCCCAAAGAAACACTGTTAACTGCCTTTACATATCCTGTACATGCATATCATAGATCAGCAGTGAGTATTCAAAAAGATAAGTAGATTCGAATCATATTCATAATTTCTGATACTTATACGCATTCATACTTATTTTAATATCATGCTCATACTACTCATATTCAAAATTTGAAGTTTGTTGTTGATTTCAACTCTCCATGACTCAACATTTACAAGAATCACAAAATAAGTATGATTCGCGTCCGAACATTACAATATTCACCAGAAGGTTGAGTGTTTGCTTTGCTTGCTGTCTTTTTTTTTTTTTTTTTTTTTTGTAAATGCAACAACAACTAAGACTGTAAATTTTATGAATGATTCGTACCTCTCAAGTCATTTATAAGTGTTATAAGTATTTTTCTAAATTCATGAATCTGAATGAGTAAGCGTATGAATTAAACATACATATTTCGAATGTTCTGAGTTTGATGTCAACGTTGTACTCATACTCAGTGCAACCTGTACTTATAAATCAATGTCGTAGGGTACTCCCTACAGAGTAGTTGAATTTCAATAATATTCACTCACTCACACTAGAAATTACATGAGTAGCGAAAAAACAATTCAATGCTGATCTCTGATACACATATCTGGTCATCCAATAGAGATTTCCGTTATTTGGCTGTTAATAACGACCATCATGAAGAAGCTAAATGTACCAAACTGATTAGTTCACTCTGTTTTACCAAATCGCCATTGATTGTGGTCAGCATTTAAGTCCATAGTAATATCACAGTTAATCCAAACCTGGTTCAGTCTTGCTATTGCATACATCACATAATTGGCCATTACAACCCTTCAGTCAGGATTACGACCAAGCTTTTCACACCACTTATATCCTGTGTGTTAATTTTATACATGAGTGGCGGGACCTGCAGTTTAAAGGCGACTCCGAATGGGTAACACTTAGAGTTTTTGGTGGAAGATTGCTAAGAGAAGGCGCCAAAGAAATATTTTTTCATATTTCATTTTGTTTTAGAATGAGCTTGAGCCACGAGCTCGCGTCTAATAATCCAACTTACTTGCAATAGACTACAGCGTTTAAACATGTACAAATATTAAATACCAGATGTATAAACATACATATGTATGTGTGTAGAGTAAAATACATTCATCCATAAACCGTACATTAAAAAAGTGTAGGTATTAAGGCATAGAAAGTATTTCGATTGGCTATTTAACATTTTTGCATTTACAAATGAAGTTACAAAAACATTTGTTTACTGTTATAAAAAATACGAGAACATTTAAGGACTTCTGGCACTGAAAGAGATGTTATGGCAACTCAAGTATTGTATTTAGGTAAGTAGAGTCGAGTTGAAGGAAGCACTTAAGAAACTTAAAACAATGTGAACAACAATTTTAAAAACAAACAAAAAATCAAATAATAAATGAAAAACAAACATACGTAAAAAATTACTAGTTATGGCTAACTGGGCAAAGTATTTAAATAAAATTTAAATAAAATTTTTTTATGTTTAGAATTCCCTTTAATTTTATTCTCTTTTTGTTTCTTTAAGGAACATAGAATCATCACACAACATTTCATTAAACGAGTCTTGCAGCGGGTTATTACCCAGCTATACTGCTTTAAATTGATGGTATCGGTTGTTCTGGGATCATTATTGAAAAAATAGGGCCCTATAACATTTTTAGACTATAATGCAGATCAAATAGTCACTTTTTCTGTATACAATGCTTTTTAAACCATCATTACTGGGTTCGCCTAAATGCGGAGAAATGACTATATTTGCGGAAGAAATTTTTGTTCCAAGAATCAGCTCTGAAATAATTTATCGCGCTGACTTTAATTGCTGCGTGACTTGGACATTGCATTAATGGAAATGCAAATCCAAATGCGAAATGTCCCATGTTTAAGCATAAGGTAGGTTCTTTAGCTGAGCATACCGAAAAATCCACAAATTCACTAACAGAGGCAACATTTTCAGCCGTGGGTACATTGTGATGATGCGAAAGCTTTACAATATCAGTAACGCTTTCAACTTCTACAAAATTCTTTATAGTTTCTCCAATTTCTTACAGAGTAGGTTGATTATGACAACCAAAAACACAAAAAGTGGCCACTTTTGAATTATTTGAAGTATTTTTACGCGTTTTTCAAACGCATAAGATTAAATTCTGTCTGTAAGGCATCGTGCCAATCTCCAAAAACGGATGTGCTCTACATGACAGACATGTATTACGTAAAAATAAGCGAGCAATAGGGAAGAGGTCCCTTTATTTCCCTCGAGAACCATTCGTTGAAGCAGCGATAGGACAGCGAAACACAAAGCGTATTCCGATGGTGAATCAATAAAGTTGAATACTCTACTGTCATAAGCACTTTCGCCCTTTCCTCTGCTCTATACATGAGAGTTGTATGCCATTTTCGGTTAGCTATAAGTGTTGCAAATACTAAGAAGATCAAATAGAATGCAATATTTTTTGCACCGTCTTCAGAATCTGAGCAATTAATGCTCTTTTCGATGATTAAAAAAGCAGGTTTCAGTGAACACCTCAATGAATTTGCATGACCAGAACATAGAGTTTCTGATTACCTAATATTTTCACCAACCGTAATTACAGCATCTTATCACATTTGGAGATAGAGTGTAGGTTAAATGTTAGTGTGTGATTCATATTATGTTTTTTCCCCTCAATTTCCAAAAGCCTCCACCTAACATTTAAAGAAGATGAATTACAAACACTACTGTTATCTGCAAAAGAGTAGATACGAGTTGAAGTTATAAAAAGAAGATCGTTAAGGACAATGAGAAATAGAATTCGAGATAGAACAGAATCTTGCGTTAGCTCTGTGTTTAACCTAAACTCATTTCATTGGATTCCATCTAAAACAACCCGTATAGTGCGTTGCCGAGAGAAATGATTACCAACACCAAAAGCAGTAAGTTTCGATAGAAGTGCAATGCGCCATATCCTATCGAATGCTTTGGTAATATGTTGTGCAATAAACTTGCGCTCACCCAAGTGTCGGATAGACTGTTAGAATGGGTGGAAAGAAATTAGGCGTTAGATTCTTTCCATAGACTGTCGATGCTATTTTCAAGAGTTTTAAAGATTTATTGATTTTTCTGTTTTATTCTTATTAAAACTTCTTAGAAGTCGCCGTAAACAAAATACAAAAAGTATTTCTTCGGCGACTTCCTCTCAGCATATTTAAGAATATTTAAGAACAATAATTTTTAAATGTAAAATGCAAATGATAAAACATAAAAATTGGGGTGTTCAGTTATAAAAAGTTTTACATACATATGTACATAATTGGTCATTAGAACCCTTCAGTCAGAATTACGACGTAGTTTCTCACACCACTTATGTTGTGTGTGTTAATTTTATGCATGATTGGCGGGACCTACAGTTTAAAGTCGACTGCGAACGACAGATTTTTGAGAAACTTTTCATGGCAATTTTATTTACTCTCAGTGTTTTTGCCAGAAATCTGCTGAGAGGAAGTCGCCGAAGAAATACTTTTTGTATTTTGTTTTGATGTCTGGCCTGGAGTTTGAACCCTGGCTTTTCATCTAATAAGCCAACACACTACCTACTAGAATACATATTACATATTATTGTTTAAAATTCATAAAATTGTTTTCACAAATCGGGGGTTACCTAGACTTTTGCTGTCCACTGTACAACCATATAACAAATTTAAGAAATTTTCATATACTAACTGCTTTACATATCATATTTATTTTTTGGTTTTAATATCTCTTATTTACAAATAACGTGTCCCATATTTATTGATTAATTTAATGAAATGTTTTGCAAATATTTGATTTAAAAAAATTCTAATAATTTATCATTATCTTCCTTTGAAAGCGGTTTGTTAAATTTACAATAAATTTAAAGGATGACGCAAAATAATTAAAAAAAGATTTCTAACAATACCATTTCATTTGTATGTCCGAATTAAATAATTAAAATTTGTTTTAAAAAAAAAATTTGCACGTAATTGTTCTTTTTTTGAATTTCATTTCATAAAACATTTAAAATTTTGTTGACATAATTGTTTTAATTAAACAATACATATGTATGTGTCTGTAGTAGGTATGTCAAGTACAATTTGCATTGTAGACTTAGTGCTTTTAATAATAATAAGGACATCAATGTGACACTTAGAGATTTGATGAGAAAATAAATAAAATGAGAAAATTGCTGATAAGTAACTGAACTTATTCGCAGCAAATGTGGACGACAGTGTAAACAAGAGTCACGTTGAAGTATCTCACACATTGTTATAATCGTTGGAAATTAATTCAGGTTGCATGATATAATATGTATATCGGTTTCGGTAATCCAAAATCTATTTATCATATTTTTAAACGATGTAGTTTGTAGAGGCTAATTCATATTATTTGAAGTCGCCCTAGCTAGACTAGGTAGTGTGTTGGCTTATTAGACGTAAGGCCACCGTTCAAACACCAGGTCACACATCAAAACGAAAATATGAAAAAAAATATTTCTTCGGTGACTTCCTCTCAGCAGATTTCTGACAAAAATTCTGAGAGTAAACAAATTGGCATGAAAAATTTTTAAAACAATCTGTGGTTCGGAGTCGACTTTAAACTGTAGGTTATGCCACTCATATATAAAATTAACACACACAACATAAGTGGTGTGAGAAACTAGGTCCATAATTCTAGGGGGTATACTTAAGCAACATACAGAGTAAATACAGAAATAACATAAAAGCAAAAAATTCCTTGGTCACCTAATTAGTACACTCACATTAAAGGTGGACAAAATAGTCATTTGGCTTTCATTCTTTTAATATTTTTTGTTGGCAAACTTCGGCTTTACTAACCATTTAAAAAACTTCCAGAGAGATTTTCAAGAAGTCTCTGATATCTTGCACACACAGGTTTAGAAGATTTTTTAGTTTTTTTTTTTTTTTGTTTTACTTCTGTCTCAAGATTGTTCCATGAATTGGATTGGTATCAAGGCTGGGTTTAATTATATTTAATATTTTGTAGATGCACTCCTACTCTTTTACAATCAATTATAAACTTCTAGAAACATTTTCAAGAAGTCTCTGATCTCTGCTAAATACCTGTCCCGATATTTGTTTGATCTTTACAAAACAAGAAAATTAATTTTAATAACACGGTGAATTGCCTAAGTCATTCAGTTAGTTGAGTAGATTTCAAAAATACTTTTTTTTCTCGTACCCTCAAAATTTATTTTATTTGCAAAACCTTTTTCTTTGAACTTTTCACACAAAATTATTGAACCGATTTTGAAAAACTAAAGTTGATTATGATTATTTTTCTTATTTTTTCAAGTTTGAACATTCATAAGTGCACAATTTTATTAAAATATATAAAATATGTGGACGCATTCTTTAAGTGCAATCTCTTGTGAAGAGATTGGCAGTTTATTTGACAAAATCGGACAAAAATTATCGTAGTTATTATTAAAGAGTATAACAATCGTGATATATTTTTTATATAAGTTTATTCATCAAATGGACTTTAATTGCAAATATTTTTAAAAATTTTCATGGTTTTTGGTTGTTTACAGGAAAATTTGTCCTTTTCAAGTCTTACATACATACATACATAATTGGCCATTACAACCCTTCAGGATTCAGTCAGGATTACGACCTATTGTTTCACATTACTTATATTGTGTGTGTTAATTTTATACATGAGTGGCGGGACCTACAGTAAAGTCGACTCCGAACGACAAATTTTTGAGAAACTTTTCATAGCATTTTATTTTACTCTGAAAGTTTTTACCAGAAATCTGTTGAGAGGAAGTCGTCGAAGAAATACTTTTTTGTATTTTGTTTTGATGTCTGGCCGAGGGTTTGAACCCTGGCTTAACGTCTACTAGGCTAACACACTACCTACTAGACTACGGCGACTTCTTATTTCGCTTTGCGCAAACATTAATCGGCTTCTGATAGTTCCTCAAATATGGATATGGCAAATTTTTCGATAAGCAATGAAGATCCATCAAAAATTTAAAAAAAAATTTTTATTATATTTTTTGAGATCTACTCAACTAACTGTTAGCTAGCTGATAGCTAACTTAGGCTATGTAGTTACTCGGGCATATTTAATTGTTCGTTTTTTGTTGCTTAGTGTAATTATTGTTGGTTTTACTATTTTGTTTTATTAACTGCAGTTGGTAAGTTATTTTAAATAGCATGTGAAAAAAATTTAAGCGTGAATATTTTACTCAAACTTTTTGGTGGAATGGTGTGCTAATTACAAGACCACCACTGTATAAGCTGAGAAGAAGTGTAGGTACTTACCAGCATTTTTTTCATTTTACTTATTTTCTTTCTCTAAGTGTCACAAGGGTGTCCTATTACTTCACGCATCACTGTATGCATTTCTGGTTCATGTTATGTATGGTCTTTTAGCTTTTCGTTTTATTTTATTCACGTAATTCCATTGCATAGATCATTATTTACATTTATTTTAAATTAAATAAAATTTTTAACTTAAAAAGAGCTGAGTTTAATAAATAAATTAATTTAAAAATTTTATACTGTAATGGTAATTCATGCATAATAAGCAAATATTACTATTTCTATTGTATGGAGTTTGTAAATAAATTAAAATTAAAATTTAGTTTTTACATTTGCAGGGAATGAAGTAAAACAGAAACCCACATACACATCTGTCTTTCTCATGAGGCATGAACCCCACATCATTAACTACTCTTTCAGCTTTCGTAGTTAATGAAAGCAAAAAAAAGTATAAAAAATAAACTTTATTTGTAGGGAACCCCGGATTGACCCTGGGACCTCTCGATCTGCAGTCGAATGCTCTACCACTGAGCTATATCCCCTTGTATTTGTTTTGATACCAGGTCTGTTACTGTAACTGACACTTTCCTTCTCAAGCGCCTTGAATTTTCATCATCCATGCAGCAAATATAACAACAATATGTATGCCACAAGCCGCAATCTTTTCATTCAGTTTTATTTCAACTTTTAGTAGAGAGAATACTGTGAATGAGTGAAAACTAATAAGACTTTTCGCTAAAAGTAGTCTGTTACAGTCTAGAAAATCATGTGATTGCAATTACAATAAAAATAATTGTGAGGATTTTATTTCAATTTATTTATCTTTTATAGTCCTCTGGAAACAATTAGTATGTATCAATCTAATTTGTAATTTGTATACCCTACGGCCTTTTTTAAAACCATTAATCACTATCATAGACCTGCCATCAATTACAGACATGAAGTCTTTATCACTTTTCAGGTAAACTTTTCTGGTAGTCAAATTAAATTTTAAAAACTCAGTTCCAAGCAAAATGTACTCTTATGATTTTGGTTTATATTGGGCTAATTAACTTATATTTTTTAAGAAAAAAAAAAAATAATTCGTTTAGTGACTCCGGTAAGGTTAGACGTTTAAGACGCTTTATATAGATATTGTTACGTTTTTAACTTTTAAAAACGTTTAAAATATGAGGTCGTAGATTGCAAATGAATTGGTGTTTAATATTAAATAAATTATTTATTGTTCGCACAATTGCGTGTGTCACTGTTCACAACTTAATGTAAACAACAACAATTTGCTTTGCTTGTTATTCTTCTTTACACTCTTCTGCGTAAACCCTAACAATTGTTCGTTAGATCTTTACAACGGAGATCTTCAAACTACGATTAAATTATTCACACGCAACGGGTCCTCACACAAGACTGACAGAATTTTTACTGATCCCATTGCCTGCTTTGTCTTGCCTTTTAAATCACAGGGTAAACAGTCTGATGAATGCTCTTGAAGGAGAATTACTGCTTTCGCGAAATCTCTATAAATGTAAACATGTTGTTTACGTTAATGTTGCTTGTGCATTTTGTTTACGTTTGTCCTTGCAGTGTTGTTGTTGCCTGTTTGTTTACTTGTTTATCCCCTTTTTATACTGATGTTACTATACATACATACATAATTGGTCATTACAACCCTCCAGTCAGTATTACGACCTAGTTTCTCACACCACTTATGTTGTGTGTGTTAATTTTATACATGAGTGGTGGGACCTACAGTTTAAAGTCGATTCCGAACGACAATTTTTTTTTGAGAAACTTTTCATGGCAATTTTATTTACTCTCTTGTTAGAAGCAAGGCCTCGTTTTAAACCTTTAAACCCCAGGTCAGACATCAAAACGAAAATTGAAAAAAAAAATATTTCTTCGGCGACTTCCTCTCAGCAAATTTCAAGGAAAAACTCTGAGACTAAATAACAATTGCCATGAAAAGTTTCTCAAAACCCTGTCGTTCGGAGTCGACTTTAAACTGTAAGTCCCGCCGCTTACGGATAAAATTAACGCACACAACATGAGTGGTGTGAGGAGCTAGGCCGTAATCCCGACTGAAGGGTTGTAATGGCCAATTATGTATGTATGTATAGCGGTTATAACAGCACAATGTTGTCTGGGTTCTAACGGCAGGATAATGAATGTGCCTCACAACGCTTTCTGTGGAAATCGTAATTAAAAAAAATTGGGGGCCACAGGACAACTTCTCTGTTATTGCCTAGCGTTTAGTAACATAAGAAGAATTTTTTTTTTGCAGTCCAGTGGCAGAACGTGTCTAGTCTAAGGTGATATTGATTGAATCCATATATACATACATAATTGGTCATTACAACCCTTCAGTCAGGATTACGACCTAGTTTCTCACACCACTTATGTTGTGTGTGTTAATTTTATACATGAGTGGTGGGACCTACAGTTTAAAGTCGACTCCGAACGACAGATTTTTTTGAGAAACTTTTCATGGCAATATTTGTATACTCTGCTGAGAGGAAGTCGCCACAAGAAATACTTTTTGTATTTTATTTTGATGTCTGGCATGTGGCTCGAACCCTGGTTTTTCGTCTAATAAGCCAACACAATACCTACTAGACCACGGCGACTTCTAATGTTACTATATTTTTGTTATTTTGTTTATAATGTAAACAAGTCCATTGCTTTTGTTTTTGTAGCTTTTGTTTATCATTCTAATGTTAAACGATGTAACACGATGTACTGAATCCCCCGTAGACGGAATTGATTCTGACTTTCCTCTGTCTTTTGTTTTGTTATGTTCAAAAAATTCTTGATTGGAATTAGATCTTGATCTGGCCAGTCTAATGTATTGGTAGTAGTTGCATCGTAGTAGAATACTTTCTATCACATAAGGTACTACAAAATTTCAATGGATTACAGGCGTAATGCTGTACCATATTAAGAGTGGATCTACACTGTAATTATTTGTAAAAAATTATTTATTTAATTCAAATCGAGGTCTTCAAACAGTAAGGAGACGGTTAGTGATATTCATCTACTTTAAACATTACGAAATAGTAATTACTAGATGGATGGAGTCATAATTATTTCTATTTTTTTCTGATGGTCTTAGTTGCTCGTTTTTGTAGTTAAGTGCTTAAATTATTCAAATAAATATTATTGTTGGTAGTGATAGCTACGCACGATAAAACTTCTTTATGAAACCAGGCATGTTCGTTGTTGGTTGCCTAGTGTGTAGTCTAGTTTCATTCGAGTTTCATAAATTTCAAAATATTTTGATGTTTACTGAGATCTTTACTAACAGTTTCGCCATTTTTGTGTGTATCAAATAATATGAAACATAAACGGTAAAAATGTTGCGTAAACTCGTTGCCTACCATAAAACTATCTGCCGTAGTCTAGTAGGTAGTGTGTTAGCTTATTGGACGTAAGGCTACGGTTCAAACCCCGGGTCACACATCAAAACAAAATATGAAAAAATATTTCTTCGGCGACTTCTTCTCAGCAGATTTCTGGCAAAAACTCTGAGAATAAAAAAAAATTGCAATGAAAAGTTTCTTAAAAATCTGTCGTTCGGAGTCGACTTTAAACTGTAGGTCCTGCCACTCATGTATAAAATTAACACACACAATATGAGTGGTGTGAGCAGTAAGGCCGTAACCCTGACTGAAGGGTGAAAGGGCAACTTTAGGAATTATTTCTTACATACACACTCACACACATAATATTCATTGATTGTCGAAATGTTTGTCCATTTCCATGCTAAATTATGTTAAACCACGAAGACAAAGGTCCTTCCTGTGTTTATACTATAACTCTACCTAAGGCCAGAATTAATTTACTGTCTGCTGATAATTACAAGTCATGTGTGTGTGTAATATAATTACAAAACAAGTATGTACATAAGTATGGTAAATACATCCCTCAATCATTATTGTGTAAGGGTTAATATTGACGTAATAATATTTGCTTGACTGCTTCATGCCAAATGTTGTTGATTTTGCAAGCAAAATAAATTAAGTGTGGATTATTTCGAAATAATTAATTTGTAGTTCGTCAAAAAAGCAGACATATCAAATTGGTTAAAATAAAGTCTATATGAAGTGAGCGTCAAGATACAAATATCTCCATAGGAAACAAACCTTAATTTTTTTGGTGATGGCGATGACATCTGTCGAACATAATACGTTCGATACCGCTCATGCAACATATTCCGCACGAAAGATTTTGGTTTTCTTAAGTCGCAGGTTCTATTAAGATGGGTCTGACAGTAAATGAGGGTAAAACAAAGTGTATATCATCGACAAGTAGAGACGTATTGGATCTGGGATCACGGCCGATAACTATACTTTCGAGACAGTCAAAGAATTTATTTATCTTGGCTCCGCCGTTGACACCAAATATGATGTCAGTCTTCAAATCAAGCTCAGGATAACTCTTGCCAACAGGAGCTATTATGGTCTCAATAGGCAATTGAGTAGCAGAGACCTCTCTCGTACCACAAACGTACGTTTTTATGGCGCAGATTCATGCACTATATTAAGCACTGATGTATCAGCCTTGAAAGTATTCGACAGAAAAGTCCTACGTATAGCCAATTAAGTAAGTAAGTCGCAGGTGTATCTGAATAAGCCACAAACAACAGCGGCACACAAACCCAACTTTACCCATGCCATCGGGCAAGTTTTGTTTGATTTGTGCACAGAGAAGCCATGACCCCACACATAATGGCACCAATAGACATAGACAGATCAGGGTCGATTATGATATTCCTTATCATTTTCTGAATTGAACATTCGATTTTAGAATTCCAATTAGGTTTGCTACAGGGCACACTGTTCCGATTGTTTCAGTTTACTTGGATTTAACCACGTTTGTTATAAAGGAAGAGGGTATGTGCAACAATACTAGATTCGTATGGAAACGAATGATTGCGTATGAATAAGAAAAGAACCGCCCGTCGTCCATTGCCCAATAGCGATTCTAAAGGCTTCTGTCCTTTTGGTAGGGTTGTCAAAAACTCAAAATTCCCGCAAATGACTTCTGCTGGAATTGTAGGTCTGAGCAAAATAAAGAGACTGCCTTTCATCTCATGTATCATAAAGAGACGGATGTTTTTAACCTTTCACTTTCTGACATCTTTAACTGAGCTCTCTAATAGATTGCTGAAATAGTAAAATTTATTTTGCACTCGATTTGGGGTTCTCCACGTAATGTTTGATCCCCGGGTAGAATTGATTGTGGTATTACAATGGGACTAAATGTGGGCATAAGTGGCAACTATTTCATTAAAAAGCTCAGAAGCTTCTGTTAAGGCGATCTATAAATAAACATTGAGCAATCACTTGGTGTTCGGAGTGTAAGATGTATAAATCAGAACTAACTCTGGGAGTACTGCCGATAGGGTAATGTTTTCTTTGTATTTAGACCATCCATTTGTTTATAGTACTCATCTGAACTATTTACAAGATCGCAGATGTACTGAAAATAGCAGGTTATTTGTTGCTAATAGCATTACGTATGCTGCAAAACCTTTATGAATATCGGTTTAGACATGGTTACACTTGGACTCTGTTTGCGGTTATTCAGCTACGATTATTTTCGGGCAATTTTGTCATAAGTCGGAGATGGAATTCCACCTTTTGAAATTTATATATCGTGTGATTTGCAGGTTTAGGTATTAACCCCCTTTTGGGAATACAATAAGTTGGCTCTTGCAATACTGAACAAATTCATATGTAATCCAATAACATTTACATATATACTATGAGTTACTGATTACTACATCTCTCTGATGTAAAAAATTATGGTTTTATTTCTATTATACTGTATATACTGAGCAAACACAAACAAATCTAAGTGTTTTATATCTAAAGCCACAAGAAACAAAAAAAAAACAAAAAGTTGAGCAAAAACAGTACACATATTCAGTCATGGACGACAGCTGATACATACAAATGCTTGTAAAACAATGTTAAGGATAATTAATTACGACATTTATAGAGGGACAATGATAAAATACTCACTGAAAAAGCCATTCAGTCAGCCAACCATGCAATGTTTTTATAACATGTAACACAGTCAAGATAGTCACACACATACATATATACATCCCTGCAATAATAGCTAAATTGTTCTTTAATGTCGACATATTTATGAACAGCATTTGGTCGACCGCGATAAAGAACGAAAGTATATTAAATATCTTAGTTTCAATTTGAAAATTCTCTTCAACTACAGAACTCTCTTGTATGGTATATCAACCATAGAAACATAAAGAATTCTTAACTTGTTTGTTTCAGACATAACAGTTAAAGAAGAGGTGATTAAGTGCTCGACGACAGTCCAGTGTAATCTGGATTCAAACCGATCGATCTTTAGTGGTACATGTTGAATTAACTGTGCATCTTTCTCTCAAGATTCACGTATACATTCAATGCAGCGGTATAGCCAATCGAAAACCTCACTCTATTGTTCTTCATTAGACCACTTCCGGGGCCTTTGTTCGGGCACTAGTGAGTTTTCAAAAGGACCTGTGCATACCATCGATTTGGCGGCTCCGAATGCATTTTGTGCTTTCTTTCTGATATCGTCAACCCAACATCTTTTTTCCCGTATAGCTTTTAATAGGTTTCTGCATTCTTGCGTAACTTAATTAGCCTCCAGGAATTTTACTCTTTTCGAACATTCTTAAAATGGCTTAGAATAGATTGGTTCCAAAAGCATTGATATTACTTTCTACCATTGATCTAAGTCGCCTCTCATCTGAGTTCATCTGCTTTAATTTCCGCAAGCCGATAGCCTGTAAACTGTAAAGGGTGTTTTTTATAGAGGTATAGAAATTTAATTTGGCATTACTTTTCAAGATGGCGACCGATTTAACAGCTGTCAAGTGATTTATTCTCAGTTTGGTTTGACAATTCATCATGAATAGACTCATGCCTGAACAACGTTTGCAAATAGTGCAATTTTATTTCGAAAATAATGGTTCTGTGCGGAAAACGTATCGCGCACTACGTCCATTTTATCGTCGAAAAATCGTCCATCAGAGCGGTAATTCGATAACCATGGAACGTTTTCGCACCACGTTTACTCTTATTGATAACTCGCATCCCCAGAGACGCTGTACGGTGCCTACAGATGAAGCTGTTGCTGCTGTAGAGCGTAGCATTGAGGAAGACCCGAATGAGTCCATCCGCCATCGAGCACAGGAATTGGATCTGTGTCTATCCACTTTATGGAAGATTTTGCGGAAGGATCTTGGTTTGCGTGCTTACAAAATCCAACTCGTGCAAGAATTGAAGCCAAAAGATCATCAAGTCAGGCGTAGATTCATCGAATGGGCCCAAAACGAGATTACCGTTGTTTCCGATTTTCATAAGCGTATTTTGTTTAGCGATGAAGCGCACTTCTGGTTGAATGGCTACGTCAACAAACAAAACTGTCGCATTTGGAGTGAAGGTAATTCTCAAGTGTATGTGGAAACACCGTTACATCCAGAAAAACTGACTGTTTGGTGCGCTTTATGGGCTGGTGGAATCATTGGTCCGTACTTTTTCAAAAACGATGGTGGCCAGAACGTTACAGTCAATGGTGATCGGTATAGAGCCATGGTTACTAACTTTTTCATTCCTGAATTGAATAACCATGATGTCCAGGAGATGTGGTTTCAACAAGACGGCGCAACATGTCACACAGCTCGCTCCACAATAGATTTATTGAAAGACACGTTTGGTGACCGCCTAATTTCACGTTTTGGACCTGTGAATTGACCTCCAAGATCTTGTGATTTAACACCGCTAGACTACTTTCTGTGGGGCTATGTAAAGTCATTGGTCTATGCGGTAAAGCCACAAACGCTTGATCATTTGGAAGACAACATTCGCCGTATTATTGCCGATATACGGCCACAAATGTTGGAAAAAGTCATCGAAAACTGGACGTCCAGATTGGACTACATCCGCGCCAGCTGTGGCGGTCATATGCCAGAAATCATATTTAAAATGTAATGCCACAAGATTATCTTTCGGATAAATAAAATTCATGTCAATCGAATAATCCATCGTTGTTTTATTGCAACTTAAAGTTCTATACCTCTGTAAAAAACACACTTTATATTAGTCCGGAGTTCTGGGTGACTAAGTTTCAACTGCATTTTTGCGAATAAAAGCTGGTCGTCTCTTGCTATTTCTTCAAGTGATCATCCTCGTCACATGGTCTATTTGATTATCCATTAATTTGTGTGACAATACCAAAATTGCTTTGTGTGTTCTTTTGCCGAGGATTAATTAATGATCCTACACCATGTTGTTCCTCGCGTTCATACAAAAATTTCGCCAATTTGTGTTCTGAGGCCAATTGCGTGGCCGCTCCTATCTGACTCTAGATTGGAATTATTTGAATTAATTTGAGCATTAAATTCATACAATATAATTAGTATGTTAACACGGTTGCTTTTAATAAATGCCTATGAAGAGTTTGTTGGAGCATAATGATGAACACAGACGGGTAAAACCATATCAAAAGTCCATATGTGTCATTTCTGTGTTCTTAAAAGTAATCCAATATCGTTTGATTGGGAGAGGGTATACATTTTGCTATTGTGAGACCATTAGATGGCGTATGTCTCCAAAAACAGTGGACGGTAGAAATTTAGTACCTTAAAGAGTTGAGAAAGGTTTCTTTATACTAAAATTTTCAAATTTTAATCGGTTTCGTTAATTCACTTTTCAGATAAGCAGATGATATGTCTACTACTCTGATGATGAGCCTGTCATCTAAACCAGCAAACTGACTATATATGTGTCGCATATGTTCGAGAACCGCTTAATATACGATCTTTTATTAAACGTTTCCAATCCTTAAATTCAAATTAAAAAAGTGTAGGTGCGATGGCGTTGAAGGACATATTGATATCATTCTATATAATATAATATCGTAAACGACTTGTCTGAGTGGAACGCATCCAAATTGTCCAATTTTCCATAACACATGCGCATAAATCAAGCTAAATTTGACCGATTTTGTTGCCTATGAAGACCGCTGTGGTTTGCGGCTTTGAAACCATCAATTCAAGAAAACCCCACAAGAAAAAGTCTAAAGGAGTCAAATGTAACGATCTCTGTAGCCAGTTCACATCAGCTCCACGTGTAGTGACTATGCCATCAAGCTGTTCGTGCGGAATAACTTATGTGGCATAAGGTGTGGGGCACGTAGTACTACCCTGTTGAAATCACACGTCGTTCGAATCCAGATCGTTCAATTTAGGCTAAAATAATTTGGTAATCACTGACCAATAGTATACACCGTTGACCACAATGGTGTGGACAACGTTATTTTCAAAGAAATATAATACGATGACACTGCCATCCAAAAATCCTCAAAAAAGCTTTTTCGGGATACATTGGTTGCTCCTGCACCCCGTGTAGATTATTATCGTCTATAATCTAATCTACGTCTCAATTTCGATAATTTTTGTGCAGCAACCCATTCATGCAGTCTCTTCGCTGAAGATTATTATTCGCTGAAAATTTGTTCAATTTCCAACAACCATTCTGATAAGACATGGCGATTAGGCAAAATGAACTGAATAAATGACAATTAATACGACAGAGGAAGCTTCAACAATATGGTCGTTATCAACTGCCAAAACTCAGAATCACAAATATCCGTTTGAAGCCACATTGACAAGGTAAACGGATATAATCACGTCTCACAATTCGCCTAAGCTTGACCACAATGAGGAAGTTTATGAGTTGACATCGAATTTATGGATAAGAATCACTCAGCAGCTTCCATGAAAGGTTTTTCGAAAAATCTATCATTCGGAGTCGATTTTAAACTGTAGCTCACGCCACTCATGTATAAAATTAACACACAACATGGAGGGAAGGCTCGAAGCTAGGTCTTAATCCTGATTGAAGGATTGTAGTGAAGAATTATGTTCGTATGTATGTATCATACATTCTTTCCATACGTAACAACATTTTATAGGTTATTTTGCAATCTGCGTAGACAAAAAAGATTGCCTTATTTTTATTAAGGTTCAACACAATAATTCTTTTGTTTATTAAAATCAATCAAAAATGATTTGTTTTTAAGAACACAATATTCGATTTCACTTCAGTTACAGGTTAATAAATGTTTAAAACTTTTGCCAATGAACGCACAGAATACATACCATATTTAAGAAATGTTTGTTCAATGTTTCGTAGTTTAATTTTTAGTTGAAGGTAAAGCAATACCTTTAATGACAAAAGAAAAAAAATCTCACCAGTCAATGTAACTTTTTTCGTTTAGATATGACGTTATGACATTTTTTAAAAATTACTTCCAAATATTTTTTACCAAATTCAATTTGATTAAAAGCTGTACTTGTACTTTGACTTTTGCTTACATTTTGTTGGTTGTACTATATGGCTTTATATTGTTTTCTTTGCTTGATTTTTAATAAGAAAAATTCATCAAACAAGGTTTTACGACTGCAAGTGACTAAATCAAATGACAGCTGATAAGATTATTAAAAATGTTTTCTGCATTTAAAAAATATACTAAATGGCATGAAAAATTTTTGAAGGTGAATACTCCCCTACAACTACGTAGTATATTTGTGGCAATAACAAGCAATTCCTAAGTTGACATACGTCAAAGAACGCATAACGAAAAGTTTTAAAAATTTTTGCAGAAATGTTTAGAATTTAAAATGATTTATTTGTTCGAAAATAAATTAAAAAATTAATATTCAAGTTAAGTTATTCCCGTGAGCTGCTTTAAATTTCGTTATTGTTGTTTGTTATAAAATAAAATCAATTTCTATGCCAGTAATCTTTTTTATAATAATGAGAACAAACACTTTCAAGAAACATTTTTAAGTTTTGAACGTGAAAACAATAGCCTTATCAGTGTTAGTTACCTAAAAGTACAAGATTTCATTCACTCGAATAAGGCACAGACACACACCATTAGTTTAATTGCATGCGCTATCAATACAAATATGCTACAGAGAAGACTGCCAAAGTCTGTACGATTCATCATCGTTAAGCTTTGATATATTAGAAAGGCAAATATTCACAAGGCAACTAGGCGTACGTACTTTTACGAAGGAAGTTAAAGAAAATTGTAGAAACTACATACACAAGTTAACATCTCATCCAAATATCCTTGTGGGCGTACAAGGACCTACTCACATTAAAGTAAGAACAGCCTTAGTAGCGTTGAATTAGAATAGCCTTCTCAAATCACTTATATTGTGTGTGAGAGTGTTAATTTTGTTCATGAGTTGCAGGATCTACAGTTTAAAAAGAAACTTTTAATGTATTATTCTTCCGCTATAATGTATGTAACGTTTTCGCCTATTTTTTCAGCTTGGTTTTCAATGTACAAAATGTATTAAGCAATCCAAGCACCTGATATATAATACTGTGACTCTATTGGCCAAAATATTTGCTTTCTCATTTGCGATCACTTCTTGAGGAATAGATACCCATATAACGCGTAACACTTTATACCTGGAGCCATCATTAGTCAGCTTTTTATATTCAAAAGGATTCTTATTACCGTATCCTGTTATTGTCATAAATTTTATTTACCCTTGCGCACTGCATGCGAAAATAAATCCAATTATTTTCACAGCAAGCGGTAAAATATTACAAATACCCTGATTTATAGGAAGATTTTAGTGAAAATAACATTTGGATTATATCGGATTTGTTAACGCTGGATTTCGGTGTGTAGCTATATACCTGGCAACTAGATGGCGGATGCTTTAGTTGGGTTAGGTTTACCTTCTGAGGGCGATTTGACAACTGGTCTTGATCCTCCAATTTGCTAATTATATATCTTTGTCACTAGATGGGTCAGGAAAAGGGAACAGAAGTGTGGAGAGGATGGATAGGCTTGTTTTGTGTCTAGGAGTCCACGGCCCGCTATATATAGCACTAGAACAGATTTGCTGTTGTTTGCTAGATTTGTTGCTACTGTTTCTCTTGGATATACATGTATTAAAAACTTCGATTTTTCTGGTTAACGAAATCAAATTAACGGTCAGTATTTCTTCAATCACAGTGGAAGATATAAATCAAAAAAATATTCCAAAATTTTTTCGTGAGCTTAAATGCTGCATGAATTAAAACTAAAACAACTTTTCTTGTCAATTACTTTGAGATTTTCATTGTACTTTTTTTCTACGAACATACAATATAATTTGACGTACAAAAAAGGGTGAAGCTAAAATAAACTTTTTACTCTCTTCGAAGGAACACATTTTGTTTGTTTATTCTGCTATATGCGATTGATATTACTTTCAGATGAAGCAAAAGAAACGATTTTAAGTGGTTAACGTTTATACCGTGAGGTTTTAATCAGACACACATGATTGTAGCAAAATTAGATTTTTTCTGTCTACTTCGTTAGAGATACATACATAAAACCATTGGTCATTACAACCCTAGTCTCTCACACCAGTCAGGTTGTGTATGTTAATTGTACACATGAGTGGCGTGAGCGACAGTTTAATATCGACTCTGAACGATACATTTTTGAGAAACTTCATTGCAACTTTTATTTATTCTCAGTGTTTTTACTAGAAATCTGCTGAGAGTAAGTCGCCCGAAAAATATTTCTTCATATTTCATTTTATTATAGCCTAGTCTTTAACCGTAGTCTCACATTTAATAAGCGAACACACTTCCTACAAGACTACGCCGGCTTCTTTACAGGCAGGAAAACTTGTCAAAAGAGAAATAGATCGACCAAAAACTCGTCAAGTTATGTCTGTTCTTGTAAGGCCGATTTCCTGCAAATTCTTACGGACATGTTTTACAACGATGTTGGTCGATCCTTTACTATTAACCAGTGAACAAGAATTTATTCACCACATGGCGAATAATCTCCCAGTAGTAGGACTATGATGATCGTAAAATTGCCCAAGCACGAGCTCCTATGCCAGAACAGAATACCCATTTTGGTAGGTGTAATGCTATCTGTCAATAGTAATTTTGCAAAAAACTAAATAAATGACAGTCAGTTTGACAGATGTAGGTTTAACAAGATAGACGTTATCCACTATCAAAGTTCGGCGGTCCCTGTTGGAAGACCACATACTTTTAGATCCTTTCGAAACTATTTTTCTCTTTCCAAGCCGAGTCGAACGATGATTACAATTTTGTGAAAACAGAAATTCATAAATTTTTTCTTACAATAAATTCATACTTTACAGCACCTTCTAAACGGGTCGAAAGGTCAATCATAAATTTCGTTCTTTATTTCCAAAATGTTCATAAATTTGGCTTTTTTTTTCAGAATATTTGTCATTCATTTTTCCCAATTTTTGTGACACACAGTTTATAACAGAAAATAGTGTGGGTACTTTGTGGGTGTTCATTTTGTTTAAACGTATTAGTTTATTAGTTTGAAACGTTAGAAACTCTGGTCTATTACATAACGCCATGCAGAAAATCTTAGTCATTCCGACTAAGAGTATGGTAAATATTTTTTAAGGTGTTATTTCAATAAATCAGAGACAATTGAGAGTTTGAAAGCCAACATTCGTGCCGAAATATGACTCGAAAAAGTGCACGAAATTAGGCCGATCGAAAAAGGTACTGCTAGGCCAGCCGTGGCAACCATATGAATGAAATAACATTCCATTTCTAATCGAAACAATTGTACTTCACAATAAAAAAGTAAATTTGATATAATTTCAAACCATTTTATTTTATTGCATTTTTAAATTTAAACTTTTATTTCATACATATTTAATATGTAAAATTCCGAGAACATATGTGACGTATGATTGATATTAAATTCCATTAGTTTCATACATGGCAATATAAAATTTTTTTATTGCATACTTTTTAGAGTAAATATACTAGCACGTGTAATATGATGCGTATTAGTAATATATTTCAAATGCAATTAAATAGAAAGTATACCCCATTAATTTGGATTTTACAAATTTCCAAGTTATGATATAGCAATTCTAAGAGATTTTTAAAAATTTTAAATTTTTCGAGATATCCCAACTTAAAAGTAAATACAAAAACACCACAATTGTAGGTAATATTCTAGTGGGTACTACATCATGGCCTGCATCTTCTAATTCTCCATCTAAATTTGACAAAATAACTAACCGTTTTTGTTTTATTGCATTTTTAAATTTAAACCATTATATGGTTATCTGGTTTTGGTATTGATTAGACTTTTTGACTATCTTTCTTTAAGTTAGGAATTCTTTTGGTAAACTCATCTCTTATTGGGCACATTCCTTACTCTTCTCCTGAAAAAGATCATTCCATGCTTGCGACATATTGTGCCCATTTTTGTTATTTTGAATTTGACTTCTTCTTCACAAAGTTCAAATAATTCATTGTTACGTCTGAGGATATCGTCATCAGTCACAACCAGCATAGGGCTAAACACTTTACGAAAGATTTTTCGCTCAAATATTCTGAATCGGACTTGTTTTTTTTCAAGTCATTCACTCACAATTCCTTGCGTTTTTCTAAGTCTACAAATTAAATAGATCTTCTCAATTAAATTGAAAGACTCCATCATGGTGACAGCAAGAGCGATACGTGCAAATATTGCTAGAGTCTGCTGAATACGTATGTATAAAAAGGAGAGTGAACCACTTCTATTCTTAAACTATATGGCCATCCATTGCACATTAGCGATTCTTTTTGTAGGCATGCCGAAGGACTAGGTATTCCAGGCCTGACAAGGAGGAGTAGGCTGTTTTTCACCTCATATGTCAATGCCCTAGACTTGCCATACAACGACGGAGGTTTTTGATTTCTCACTTTATGACATTATTGATCGGAATCTCTAGTTATTTTTATTAAGGTTAAGCAGAATAATTTTTCTTTTTTACTAAAATCAATCCCAAAAGATTTGTTATTAGGAACAGCTGCTGTGACTACTGTGACATTTGTTTTCACTCCTGTTACCGGTTAATAAATGTTTAAAACTTTTGCCAGTGAGCGCACAGAATACATACCACATTTAAAAAATGTTTGTTCTATGTTTCGAAGTTTAATTTTTGGTTGAAGGTAAAGTAATACTTTTGATGACAAAAGAAATAAAAATTCACCAGACGACATAATTTTTTTCGTTTAGTTATGACAATCTGACATTTTTTTAAAAATTACTTCCAAATATTTCTTACCCAAAAATGGAATATAATTTGACCAAATTCAATTTAATTAGAAGCTGTACTTGTACTTCGACTGTTGCTTACATTTTGATTATTTCTTTACTTGATTTTTAATAAGAAAAATTCATCAAACAATGTTTTACGACTGCAAGTGACTAAATCAAATGACAGCTGATAAGATTATTAAAAAGTTTTCTTCATTTAAAAAATGGCATGAACAATTTTTGAAGGTGAACATTCCCCTACAACTACGTAGTATATTTGTGGCCATAACGAGCAATTCCTAAAGTTGACGTGCATCAAAGAACGCATAACTATTGAAATATTTGAAAAACTTTTATTACCCACTGTTGAATTATCAAATGTACTTATTTAAATTTCTGAATTCAACAAGTATAATTTAAACAAGTACATTTGATAATTCAACAGTGGGTAATAAAAGTTTTAACAAATATTTCAATACCCCCACTTTTGTTAAACCTTTTTTTTATTTTTTTTTTTAATTAGACATAATTGATTCATTAAATTTCTTAAAAATAAAAATCTGTCTTTAGGTAAAGGTTTAGTAAGAATGTCAGCAATTTTGTGATTACTGGAAACATAATTAATTTCAAAAATTTTTTCTTCATATTTTTGTCTTATGAATTGATATTTGACATCGATGTGCTTACTACGTTTGTGAAATTCAGGATTTTTCATTAAACATATAGCACTTTGATTGTCTATGTATAAACATATTTTGATTTTATCTGGTACCAATTCAGAAATAAGTTTCTGAATCCAAATCACCTCCTTTATTGCATGACGAGTTGCTACGAATTCAGACTCGGTGGTGGACAAGGAAACACTCTTTTGTCGTTGAGATGACCAGGAAATACTGGATGATCCCTTCATTACTACAAAACTGCTTGTTGACCTTCTAGTTTCTATGTCTCCAGCATAGCCAGCATCGTTAAAACATTTTAAAATAGGCTCATTGTCAGCTGCAAATGTTAAACCGTATCCCTTAGTGACTTTTAAATATTTTAAAATTCTCTTTACAGTATTAACGTGAACATTTAAAGGTTTTTCCAAAAACATACTAACATAAAAAATCGCAAAACTTATATCTGACCGTGTTGCCAGCATCAAATACATTAAACTGCCGACTGCTTGTCTGTAGGGATAGTTTTTGACTTCCGAATTCTGATCCAAAAACATACTACTATTTACGGATGTATCGCATGGTGTACTCACGGAATTAGATTAGGTCATATCAAAACTAGTAATTTTTCAATATAGCTTTGTTGATTCACGTGAATTTAAACGTGGAATTTCTAAACCCAAATAGTGTTTAGCATTAAAAACTTTAACACTGAAAATTTTTTTTAAAAATGATAAAAACCCTTCAATGTCATTATTCGCTTACTGACGTCATTATTGATGAATACACAATGATCAGCTTTACTTTCTTCCAGATTACACTTTTTTAATAAATTTGAAAACGTGAGGTACTGGACCTTGACGCTTGCTTTAAACCGTATAAGCTTTTAAGAAGTTTGCATACTCTGCCCGTATTATCAGAGTAGCATTCTGGTGAAAAACACTATTCTTACATAGTAAAAGCTCGACATTTTTATTTATAAATTCTCTTCCATTATCAGATCTTATAGATATCACACTATTACCAGTTTCAGTTTTGACATCGTAAAGATATTTTTCAAGAAAACCTCACTTTTTTCTTTTACGAAAAACACCTTTTTATAATGTGAAAAATCATCTTTTATCAGAAGAAAATAACGCGCTCCTCCAATTGACTTCTTTTCCATGAGGCCACATAAATCGACCAGGTCTGTAACTTTTGTTGTTTTCATTTCTCTACTTGGAAAAGATAAACGACATTGTTTCCCGTATACACAAGCATCACAAAATATTTCTTTTTCGTCCTTAAATGTAATGTTGTTATTTTTTAAAAAACGTCTGCAATGTACAATGTATTGATGTGCCAATTCACAATGCCACTCAGTTAAGGTTAGTTGTTTTGACTCTGTAACATAAGAAAAATGATTTTGTTTCGATGGTAAATTTACTTTAGTCAATATTTTAAACAATTTTTGAGCGCGAACTCGCACTAAAAATGTAGTATTATTTTTCGAAAATTCACAACGCTGATAATCAGAAGACATCTTTAAACCTTTTTCTAAGGCTCTCGTTGTGGAAAATAAGTTTAAGCGTATATCAGGAACATAAAGAACATTAGCTAAATAATCTTCACTCCATTTGTTGTTATTATACGAAAATATATTAATAGCACCACTCCCCAAAGCCTCAATATTACCATCTCCCAATCGAATTTCCTTTGGAGTTGTAAGTTCTGTGTACTGCACAAAATACTCTATTTTATTCGTCATATGATCGCTTGCGCCTGAATCAACAAATCATTCAGTTTCTTTATCAATACTTTTAACAGCCTCTCTTTCGCATACGAACGCATTTCCTTTTACATAATTTTCTTTGTGTTTATTTGTTTTATTTAAATAACATTCACGTTTCCAGTGTCCATGCTTTTTACATATAAAACATTTTCCAGGCTTTTTGTTACTCCTAATATTCTGTTTCTGTTTCGGTACAAAAGCTTCACCGCTACTGGAATTTTCCCCAGATGAATTTAGTCTTGCTTCTTCCATTATAAGTCTAGCTGTCAAATTCTCAATTGTTTGCTAGTCGGGCGTTGTAGACTCCCATGCACTATAAAAATGAGCAAAACTAGGTGGGAGCGTCCTAAGAATTTTTGCTATTACCATAGTTGTAGAAACTTGTTCACCAACATCTTTTAATTGCGACACCAACGTTTCTAACTTTGATATATGCATAAATATATCATCTTGTGGGTCTTTTTGAAAACTATTAAATTTTTGTTGTAATCTATGCACATTCGCTGTAGACTTGAATTAATAAAAGCTTTCCAGTTTGCACCACATTTCTCTTGCAGTTTTACAATTCATTACATTAGTGGTTGTTGGCCTGATGTCATAACAATTACCTTTTGAGCCTTACCGTCACCTCTTAACCAATCTTTTATATTCTTCTGGTCAAGCTCATTACCAACTTGTGTTCCACTACCAGTCGCAGATCCAGTTCCACCAACTACACATCCATCACCACCTCCAGTTGCCCCATCTCTAGAAATACCACCAGTTGCTCCTCCAGAACCTGCACCGCTGTCAGCTTCATCTGTGATGTAATGTAGCAAATCACTGGCATTTAATATTACTTTTATTTGAAAACGCCACATATTCCACTGATCTGCTCTCTCCAGCTTTTCAATTTTTGCATATTCAGTGTCCATTATTTTAAAAATAAAACCAAATATATCCGCAAAAATTATAACTTTCAACACGTCGATGAAAATGCCTTTTGACAATTTAAATAAAATATTTCTTAAGCTCAAATATCCTAACGAATAAAACACAGTTATTAATTTTACAAACGATAAAAAAAATTTTGAAAATTTATTTTAAATACATAATGCAAAGGAAAAACTCATATTTAAATTTGCTGATATTTTTACTAAACCTTTACCTAAAGACAGATTTTATTTTTAAGAAATTTAATGAATATTGTCAATTATGTCTAATTAAAAAAAAGGTTTAACAAAAGTGGGAGTATTGAAATATTTGTTAAAACTTTTATTATCCACTGTTGAATTATCAAATGTACTTGTTTAAATTATACTTGTTGAATTCAGAAATTTAAATATCAGTTTTACCTTTGCATTATGTATTTAAAATAAATTTTCTAAATTTTTTCATTACCGTTTTTAAAATCAATAACTCCGTTTAATTCAAATATTTTTGTACAAATATTTAGAATTTAAAATGATTTATTTGTACGAAAAAGAATTAAAAAATTAATATTCAAGGTAAGTTATCGCGAGCTGCTTTATATTTCGTTATTGTTGTTCGTTATAAAATTAAACCAATTTCTATGCCAGTAATCTTTTTTAATAATGAGAACAAACATTTATAAGTTTTGAACGTGAAAGCAATAGCCTTATCAGTGTTAGATACACAAAAGTACAGGATTTCATTTGGTATCACCTGAATAACGGAGAGTACATAAAGATATATGATGTATACAAGACACGTCATTAGTTTAAGTGCATGCGCTATCAATACAAATACGCTTCTGAAAAGACTGCCAACATTTTTACGATTAATCATTGTGAAGCTTTAATACATTAGAAAGGAGAATATTTACAAAGCAACTAGATGTACGTGTTTTTACGGAGAAAGTTAAAGAAAATTGTAGAAACTACGTACACATGTTAGCATCTCATCCAAATATCCTGATTCGCGTACCAGGACCTACACGCATTAAATGAATAACAGTCCCAGAAGTATTGAATTAGAATAGCGAGCCTTATGAAATTAATTAAAATGAGCTTGTATACGGAAATATTAATGCATCCATACATACAGACATAATTGATCATTTCACACCACGTATGTTGTGTATGTTAATTTTGTACATGAGTGGCGCAAAGATTACGACTTAGCTTCTGGTAGCATTTATGTTGTTTGCGTTAATTTTATACATGCGTGGTGAGACCTACAGTTTAATGCCGGCTTGGAATGGCAGATTTTTAAAAAACTTTTCATGGCAAATTTATTTTCTCCCAGAGTTTTGGCAAGAAGTTTGCTAAGCAGAAGTTGTCGAAAAAATATTTTTTTATTATTTAGTTTTCTTCGAGATATCTCAGCCTATTTATTCAGTCCTAATGCATCGCTCTACTTTTCCAGCATAGTCTAAAATGTACTGGAGGACAATGAAATTGTCCAAGTTCATGATATATAACACTCTGAACATATTGGCCAGAATATTCGCTTTCTCAAATGCGATCACTCCTTCAATCGTTAGTCGCCTTTTTACATTCAGGGATGAATCTTAACCCCTTATCCTGTTATTGCCTTAACTTTCAGTACCTTAATCAAAATCTATTACAAAAAATATCCCGGTTTATAGGGAAGTTTTAGTGAAAATAGCTCGATGCGAATGTGCTAAAAGAGTCATAATATTGAAACAAAAATTTTCTTTTGCGATACGTTTCAATAGTTTGCATGCGACATTGTTTTTCAATATTTTTTTCCACTGAATTAGCGTAAATGAGGTTATGGATCCTGAGTAGGCGTTTCTTTAAGATTTTAGATTCTCTCTCTGGAGCTGACATAAGAGTTCTCCAGAGGCTTATAAGTAGTTTGAGCTGATTGAGAAGTGCTAGTACAAATAGGCCGTAGTTGCGCTCTCTTGTGTGCTCTCCTGTGAAGCGGATATAAATTGAAAATATC
Organism: Sarcophaga subvicina; assembly: GCA_936449025.2. NCBI lineage: Eukaryota > Metazoa > Arthropoda > Insecta > Diptera > Sarcophagidae > Sarcophaga > Sarcophaga subvicina. Next base: position 90,324,446 of record OW388080.2, read on the forward strand.
GATTTTTCTTTTACGCAATGGTTTATCTATTCTTTTATTCACACAAATAAATTTTCTACGCAAAATCAGTCATTACACATGATTACTGAGATAGACGGTTAAAGAAATCAAAGTAACGGTAATTATTTCTTCATTAACAGCGCAAGGTATAAATAAAAAATATTCCAAAATTTTTTCGTGTGCACTCTTTATTTAACTCAAATTGCTACAACTGAAAAAGTTAAAATATTTTACGGTTTCACACGTCTTATGACAACACGTTTTCACATTTAAATGCTGCATGAATTAAACCTAAAACGACAACTTTTCTTGTCAATTACTTTGTAATTTTCTATGCATTTTTTTTCTACGAATATACAATATAATTTGAAGTACAAAAATGGTGAACCTAAAATAAACTTATTACTCTTTTCGTAGCAACACATTTTGTTTGTTTATTCTTCTCCATGGGGTTGATATTACTTTCAGATGAATTAAAAGAGAAGTTTTTAAGTGGTTAACGTTTATAACGTGAAGTTTTTTGATCAGACACAAATGATTGTAGCAAATTTTGATTCCTTCCGTCTATTGCATTAGAGTTCCTGTCAGAAGAAAAATGGGTGGAAGCAAAATTCATCTAGTTATGGTCTATGAAAGGCCGAGTTCTTATATGAGTTGATGTCCAGTTTTGTGTTTTTGGTAGATCTTGTGTTTTATCTACATGGGTGTTAGTCGATCATTTACTAAGCCAGTGAACTCAAATTTATTCACCACCTTGCGAATAGCCTTTTAGTAGTAGGATTACGGCAATTGTAAAATAGGCGAAACGCGCGTTGCTTTGCCCGAACAGAGAAGGCATATTGATGCGTTGAATGCAATATAATGGTAATTTGGCAAAAAAGACTAAATAAATGAGAACTCAAAAGGTATACGTAATCAACTATCAAAGTTAGGAAGTCCTTGTTAGAAAACCAGATACTTTTAGCTCTGTTAGAAACTACTTTTCTTTTTCCAAGCTAAATCGGACGATGATTTAGTGAAAAACGAATTTCACACAGTGTTTTTCATTACCTACTGAAAGACAATAATTTCAGAATTCAGAATTTTTTTGAAAAAAGTCGAAAGTACAAAGACGAATTTCGTTCTTAATTTCCAAAAAGTTCGTAAATTTGTCACGCATTTTTCCCAATTTTTAGGACACAGAGCTTATAACAAGAAATAGTGGTCAGTTTTTAAGTTTGAAACGTCAGGAATTCTGGGCTATTATGTTACGCTATACAGCAGGCGTGGCCAGACTTTTCTTGATGAAGATCGACTTTGTCTAAAATCCAGAAGGGAAGATCGACTAAAAATAAATGTAATTTTTTAAAAAATTTTTATTTAATCATTAATATTACAGCTACGTAAAATAAATTTGCAATTTTTTTTTGATGTAGATGCGTGACATTGCATGTTGTCAGCAAGCTGGTCGAACGATGGCATGTTATCGATAACTGCTAAGTGCAGACACATTTTTAAATGTTCATCTGTTAGAGTGCTGCGGTATTTTGATTTTATTATTTTCATATGAGAAAATGTTGATTTGCATAAGTAGGTAGATCCAATGTACGCGGTCAACTGCAAAGCAATGTCTCTTAAACATGGCTATTTTTCTTCTTGTAACAACGACCAGTAACTCTTTCAAGACTCTCCTGATTTTATAAAAATATTTGAATTGAGAGCTATAATTTCATCTTCTATTTTTGAAGAGTAAATGGCAAAAAATCATCTATTTTAACAGACATTTCTTCAAAATTCTGATTTCCGAAAGGGAATGACATAAACAGCATGCTAAATGCATAAATAGCTTTCTGTTCCAAAAATTGTATAACTTCTGGTAGTAGTTCTTGAAATCTTTCCAAAAATCCCCAAAAATTCCCCCCTTAGCCTGACATCAGTGTGCAGCAACAGATCACAATATTCTGACTCATTTTCTTCTAACTGAATTTTAAAAAGTCGTCGCTGTAAACTTCTTGAACGTATTGAATTAACTATTTTAAACTTAACTTAACCATAACTTCAACATTTTTGCACACAACGCATGCTGATGTATAACACAATGAAATGATACAAAATCTGGAATATCATCATTTTTTCGACAAAGAGCCACAAAACCGTTTAACCGGCCCACCATGGCGGGAGCACCACGGTAGTGGAAACTTTTCCACAAATTTTATAAACTCGTAATAAATGTGGGTATTGCCTTTTAGTGGAAGAATTCTTAAAAGATCTTCCTTTGAAGTCATGTCAGTGAAACTCATTCTTATATAAATGCAATATTGGGCAATATCAACTACGTCAGTTGATTCGTCAAACTGAAGTGAAAAGTATTTGCATTCAGCGATGTTTTGTTTCAGTTTTTGACTCAAATCAATTGCCATAGCTGCAACTCTTCTTGTAACTGATTGGCGCGAAAGTTGCACATCTTTAATAGCTGACATAATTTGCGACTTGTTTTTAAAATTTGCAATAAAACTTTTAAAAACAATTTGAATAAAACTTCTCCACCATTTTTCAGCATATTCAACTGAATTCTACGCTCCTCCGATTTTAGCGGAATGATTGGATTGTAAAAGAGCTCTAGATTTCCTTTTTGTGGCATCAATATTATGGAATTGCATATCAGACACACGCACTTTTCTTTAATTAGATTAAAGAAATAATTTTCCTTTCATTCACCGTGGCAGAGATATGTTTTCGGTTTTTTAATAACATACATTTAAGATTAAAACTTCAAAATATTTCAAAAATTTTTATTGCTGGGTTTTAAAACTCTAACAAAAATTATGTTTTCTTTTAGGAACTACACATTCAACTGATTTTTCATTGACAACGAATGTATTTATTGAAATGTTTTTTTTTTTATTATTATTATGAATTCAAATAAAACACAGTATGGAATGCTTTTTTAACAAAAAAATTTTAAATGAGAGCTCAGTTGTGAACGTTAAAAAAATAACATTCAATTCTAAAAATTATTTAATTTTTACTTTTCTTTAGATTTCTTTAATGAAAGATTTTCTAAAACCATCGAAAGATCGACCGAAAACCATCGAAAGATCGACAGTCGATCGCGATCGACCAATTGGGCTGCGCTGCTATACAGTGATTCCACTCCAGATACCACCCGTTTTTAATTTTCATGAAACTGCGTTGTTGATAGTTCTACAACTTTTAATACTGTGGAAGAAAGCCTGGAAGCTAGATAAAAGTCAATGAATGGCACTTGAATCGATTCAATTGGATCAAAGTGAATCTTATCTAATTATATTGACTCATAATTCAGAATCATTCTTTACACTCTGTAGCTCAGCGTTTGATATAGCCAAGTGAATATTTGGCCATGCTTTGTTCCACATGAAATATAATAAATAAAATTCAGTTTTACAGCTAATGCCAGTTATGCAAATTTCCATTGCCCCATACGTCCTAATCTTCTAGTACCCATCAAACTACTACCCAGTATCTGTTCAATAATCTTTTAAAGCTTTCCTGCAGCTTGGAACCACTCTCTTAAAGTTTCTTGCCTCTTAACAACCACCTATAGAGGGAGTAGTCCGATATCTAAAAATGTCTAAGAAGTACTCCTAACTGCATGCGATAAACCCAAAGAGATAGTAGTACCTAGCAGTCCCTAGGATGCTTAGCATACTATGCAGCCGTGCGTGAGATTAGGTTACACTACGGAGACAGATCAACTTCAGCATCCATAAATGAAAACCGTATCTCTTCTAATATACTATTAATTTCAGTATGGTAGAATTTAAAAAACCCACTTTACATTTAAGTCTGTAAATCCCAAATCGTTAGTGCATCATGAACCTTATCAAATACATACATAACATATATAATTGGTCATTGCAACCCTTTAGTAAGGATTACAACCAAGCTTCACACTGTTTAAAGTCGTCCATGAACGATATACTCTTGAGAAACTTTTTCATGGCAATTTTATTTACTCTCAAAGATTTTGCCAGAAATCTGTTGGGAGCCAGTTGTATATTATATTATATAAAATATTAAATATATTAAATATTTTTCGTATTTCATTTTGTTGAAGATGTCTGACCTGAAGTTTAAATCATGGCCTCACGTCTAATAAGGCAGCACACTACATAGTAGACTACGGCGACTACAAGTCCTTATTAAATATTTTTCTGAAATTATTGCAAATAACATCAGTTTCACTGTAAAATGTCACAATTTATAACGATCGTAGAGTTAGGTCAGGTTAGTGGGTAGCTTTCTGTTCACAGGCAAGTGCCCTGGGTTGCCCATATGGCCCATTGTGTTATCCAGTATTAGGTTAGCCCGCTTTTCATAATCCTTTAGTTGACGAGCTCCGGATGAAAGCGGCACGGTCGTTACCATGCCCAGAAGTTCAAACGTTCTGTCACCAAAAGAATGGATAACTTCTGTTCTGAAGTGCAGGGCACTCTCATAAAAGTTGGTGTATCGTCTCAATGAGCACAGTTTACTAGGGTCATTACCTATTATTATTACCTATTCCGTCATATAAGTAATTACAGCTCCTAGTTGTTATCTCTTAACCATCCCAAGAGTCTAATGAAGGTTGGAATTTTTCTCAAATCGCCTTTGGCTAGACATGTATTGTGTCTAAGTGTCTACGAATTCTCTGTTTCCCAAGCGCCGGACAATGGCAGAGGAAATGGTTTAAGTTGTCTTTTTCTTCTTACTTGTCGTTTAAGCATCTGCAGAAGTCGTTGTGGGGTATTCCCAAATGATGTCTGTTTTGAAGGCAATCACATAACAGGTATTGTACCGATTCCGTTTTTCCCACATCCTGGCAGATTATGCAGCCTTCCTGGTTGGGCAGAACGAGCTTGTCAGCGGAAAAGCGAATAGCGCAGTGTTTCGTTAGAATTCCTGTTGGAATGTGAACCGTTCTCTTGTCATAATAATCGTAAGATGAGAATGATTTGCAGTTGAGGAAAATTAATTTCGGGAAGCATAATATTAAATTTGAAACTCAATGATAAATACGTTCATCGACAAGCTTGTCAAACGATTTTACGACATTACTAAATTTAAAGAAAAGTTCCATTTCGTCATAATCATAAACGAAAAAATTTTCTTAACAACTTCTTTAGCAAAATGCCTTAAACAAAATATAATAAACGCTTCAAATTCCTTTTAATATTTCGTTGCAGCTGCAGCAATTATTTTGATATAAACTGACGTGGGGAGGGAAAAATAAACTTCAATTTGTGAACATTAAAGTGTAAGCGATCTTAATCAAATAAAGTTAGCGGAATTACTTTTCTATACTTTCCACCAATTTTTGCGTTTACTCGAGTGAAATTGAGCATTAGAAAAGTTTTATAATTCCAGCAGTTAAAAGAGAAAAAACATGTTTCAACACTTGCATTAAACGCAATACGATCGTTCATTTACTTTTGCATATAGAAATACAAATAAAAATTACAGCGAAGCCCTCAACCAGACAATCTAGAAACTTTTCTCATTTTAATGCCACAAACTATTTTCCATGTGGTAGATAAGATTAACTTGATGGAAAAACTAAATATTGTATGCGGAGAAACAAGGGGATAAAAATGAAATTATGGAATCAAGGGTAGATTATCAGCGTACAGAGGAGTAGAGTTTTGTGAATACAAATACTTGTTTATTGAATTCAATGTTGGCAGCGCATAAAAAATATAATGAATGGATGCAAAAATAAAAAAATAGAATAAAATTTCAGATGTTTAGAAAATTGGCATGGAAACCATGAAAAAAATCACCATGGAAAAGCTTATAATCAGGTTCACACTGTTTAATGTTTGATGTGTTGCTGGTTCGTTTTTTGTTGTTCTTTTTAATTTTGTTTTGAAATAAAATGTTTTTGGTTTTGTTGTTTTTGTAATTTTAATTTGTCTAATTTATTAAATTCAATATGTAGTTCTTATGTTATTTTATTTACAAAATTGTTTTGTTTTAATTTGATTGTGTTTAAATTCAATTTATGTTTCTATTATATTGTTTTTGTTCACAGTTTTTACTTTGTTTTTGTTCTTGTTTTTTGTTTAATAAAAAAGGGTCACAATATTTTGTTTTTGAAGTTTTGTATGTTCACTGTTTAATTATCGAAACTAGAGTGATTTCTATGCAAAAAATACTTTAATGTTAAGTAGTAATGAAAAGAATGTTGAAAAGAATTCAAGAGACAACAAAGCATAAAAAAGAACCGATACCTAATATTCGATAGGGTGTTCTCTCACATAATGTTAAACGTTGAACATTCCGGCCCCCATGACTTGGTGAAGTTTACCACAGGTTTTGAACAGGTCCTATTTGTGGGTTGTGGGTCGGTAAGTTGCAAAGGCTCATGAAGTTGTTGACAGATATGGCATCATGATGTACGTTAACGTATACTGCAAGAAAATTGCCAATGTTTTGGGGTGTTGAGATTTTTGGGATGCCATACCTGTAAGTACAAAATTAGAACAATATTAGTGTATGTAAATGGTTAGGGGTTATATTGATTTGCAAACAAAACCACAATTTTTGTAATTGGTCTGGTGATTACTCCATTTTTGGTTTTGATGTCTACAACTCTACAGTTTTGGTCAGGTCCAAGATATGTTTTGATGATTCGACCCATTTGCCATTCATTGGGTGGCAAGTTGTTGTTTTTAATGACTACCAGATCGTTGACTTTAACGTTGTCCCTCTGAATCTTCCATTTATATCTGCGTTGAAGTTCAATCAAGTATTCGGACTTCCATCTTTGGCAAAATGAGTGGTAGATGACCCTTAGGCGTTTCCAGCGGTTGATGAGATTCAGATTTTCGTTGCTTACATCTCGTTCAGCTGGGGTCAATAATGCACTACCAATAAGGAAGTGTCCAGGGGTCAATGGATTGAGGTCATTTGGGTCATCGCTAGCAGGACTTAAGGGTCTAGAATTTAGGCACGATTCTATACGAGCAAGAATTGTAGATAGCTCTTCAAATGTGAATTTCATGTTCGGTATCATCTTTTTGAGGTGCGTTTTGAATGATTTTACACCGGCTTCCCAAAGGCCGCCCATGTGTGGGGCTCCTGGGGGAATAAACTTCCAATTAAGACTTTGATGACTAAAATGATGGGTCACTTGATTTTGAAGAGTTTTTATGAATTCTAGACGGTCTTTCCTTAGAAGTTCTGCTGCTCCGACGAAATTTCCTCCATTGTCTGAGTAAATGAGTGCGGGACATCCACGTCTTCCTACGAAGCGGGAAAATGCTGCTAAGAACTATTGGGTCGATAAATCACTTGCTGCTTCAAGATGTACAGCTTTTGTGGCGAAGCATACAAATATACCCTTTTGTAATAAGACAAGCTCGGCCTGTAAAATTTTTGATGTCAAAAGGTCCTGCGTAGTCTAATCCAGTTGTAGCAAAGGGTCTTGATAATGTTGTACGTTCTGGTGGTAATGAAGCCATGATTTGATTTTGCGTCTGTTTTTTGTACAAAACACACGTTTTACAGTTGTAAATTACGCTTTTGACCAAGGGTTTCAATCTGAATATCCAATATTCTGTGCGTAGGACTCGAACCATTAGTTGGTTTTCTCCATGAAGGGTAATTTTATGTGTAAATTCCGCTAGTAGCTGTGATAGCTTCGAGTTATGAGGTAGCAATATTAGGTAGCGTTCATTGTACGTTAATGCAGGTGATTGCGCTAGTCGCCCATTGGCTCTAATAATGCCATGGTGATCCATGAAAGGATTTAAGGTCAAAAGACTGCTGGTTGGGGATATTTTCTGCTTGAGTTTTAAATGTTTGTGCTCATCTGGAAAATGATTTTGTTGCGTCCATATGATGAGTCGATGTTTGACGAAATCTATTTCTTCTCGGGTGATTTCTGCTGAAGATACGCGAAGATGGGTTCGGTTGCTTCCAGTATTTCTCCATAATCGTATGACATAAGCGAGTACTCGATAAGCTCGTGATAGGTCTGAAAATCGATTTAATGGGTCTTCGCGTTTTGTGGTTGTAAATGCTTTTACAGTTTTAGCTTCTAGATTTGTGTCACCTGTTTGTGTTGGTATCGGCCATTGATTTTTAGGCAATTTTAACCAGGAGGGGCCAAACCACCATAAGTTGTGGTTTTCCAGTTCTTGTGGAGTACATCCTCGGCTGGCTACATCTGCTGGGTTATCCTTTGAGTCGATATGTTGCCAATTTTGATTTCCAACCTTATCCAGGATTTCAGAAACACGATTTCCAACGAAAGTGTTCCATGAGCAAGGGGGTTTCTTTAACCAGGACAGCACGATTGTTGAGTCGGTCCAATAATATGCTTTGATGTTTTGAATTTGAAGATTTGGTATAAGTCCACATGCAAGATTTGCCAATAATACGGATCCACATAGTTCTAAGCGGGGCAAAGATATTTGCTTAATGGGAGCTACACGGGTCTTTGAAGCCAGAAGAAATGTGAATATTGAGTTTTCTGCTTGTATTCGAACATAAACAGTCGCAGAATAGGCTTTTTCTGAAGCGTCACTGAAACCGTGAATTTCCACATTACAATTCGGGCTAAATTGGATCCAACGGGGAATTTTCAATATGTTTATTGCCGGGCAGTTTTTTATGAATTTTTGCCACTGTAAACAAGTCAAGGGTTTTAATATATCATCCCAGTCGACTTTATCCAACCAAATCTGTTGCATAATTAGTTTTGCTTCAACTATTATTGGAGCTATCCATCCACAAGGGTCAACGAATTTGGCAATTGTCGATAAAACTTCTCTTTTCGTGTAGTTTTCTTTTAATTTGACATCTGGTGCTGTAAATGTAAATGCGTCTGAAGAAATGTTCCATTTGATCCCAAGAGTTTTTGTTCCAGTGCGTTCTGACAGATTTAAACAATCGAGAGGTAGTAGAGTCTCATTTGGTAAGTCTTGTACAACTCGTGGGTCATTTGATGTCCATTTCATCAGGTCAAATCCAGCGGATTTTAGAACTGTTGTAAGTTCTTTTCTTGATTTGATGGCGTCGGTTAATGTGTGACCACCTGCTAAAACATCATCCACATACATGTTTTGTTGTAGAGTTTTTAATGCGAGAGGGTGAGTTGATTTTACATCTTCAGCTAGTTGAAGAAGGGTTCTAATGGCCAGAAATGGGGCGCAATTGACTCCAAAAGTCACTGTCAGGAGTTCGTAATCCTCAATAGGGTCCTTTTCTGATTGCCGAAATAATATCCTTTGATATTTGGTTTGATTCGGATCAATGAGTATCTGTCCATACATTTTTGTGATATCTGCGTTGTACACAAAACGGAAGAATCTCCACTTCAATATCAGAAGCACCAAGTCCTGTTGAAGTATGGGTCCTGGATACAATATGTCATTCAAACTCTTCTTGTTTGAAGACGGGCTCAAAGCGTTGAAAACTACTCTAAGTTTCGTTGTCAGCCTTTCGGGTTTTATTACTGCATGATGTGGCAGGTAATAATTTGGGTTTATGTTGATTTCCAGGGGAGAAATTTTCTTCATATGTCCTAACTCGAGGTACTCAACAATTACTTGATCGTATTGTTTTTTGAGTTCGAGTTTCTGGCTAAGTATGCGTTCCATTCTCAAGAACTGTGCCATTTCTATGTTTCTCGAAGTTCCTATTTCTTCGATTTTTTTAGAGGGTAGGGTAACAATATACCTTCCTGTGTCGTTTCTTCGTGTTGTCGACATGAAGTTGTTCTCGCAAAATGTGTCCTCATCTGACCTCAAAACCCGTTTTGGGGTTTCCTCCACCTCCCAAAAGCGTGTGAGGATTCGGTCAAGGGACGTAGTGTTGAGTAATGACACTGTTGTACTAGGTTGTGTCGTTGTTGAAATTGGTCCCCCCACAATCCAGCCAAATACCGTTTTTTGTGCTAAAAGGGATCCAATAGACCGCATCGGTGTGTCCATGCAATATATTGAGTGGCCCAGGTCTAGGCCTATAAGCAAGTCGATGGGTCTGCTTTGATTGAATTGAGGATCTGCAAGTTCTAATTTAGCAGTCTCATTGAAATGTTGCAAATCTAAAGTCTGTGGTGGTAAATTAGATGGAAGAGTCTTCAGGACTGGTGCCCAGACTTCTAATTTAAATTGTGAATCCACCTTGGAGCAAAGATTGAATAAACATGCTTTGGTTGAAGTCTCTGAAACTGTTTGACTCAAGCCTGTAACATGAACTAAATTTCGTTTGGTGGGCAAATTTAGTCGATTTTTCAACTTTTCTGACATAAAAGTTGATTGTGAGCCAGGGTCGATGATTGCTCTTGCCTGGTACTTTTCGCCTCTAGTTTCGATCAGTACAATTGCAGTAAATCACAAGGTCTATTTCTCATTGGGAGATTGATCGAGATGTTTGCTCTCTTGCAGTGTCAAGGAAGTGATATTTGGTATGGAGAAGTTTGATGCTGATGTGGACTGTATATTGGTGTTTTGTGCTGCGATGCTCCTACTAGATTGGGTCGCGTCACAATTCGGAACTAAAGTATGGGCTTCTGATCCCTTATGTAACAAAGTGTTATGTCTTTGTCTACATAATCTACAACTGAATTTACTTTTACAGTCTTTAACACTGTGGTCAATAAAGAGGCAATTGTAACATGAATTTGTGACCTTTACAATGTGAATTCTGTCGTTAACGTTCTTCTCTAAGAACTTGGGGCAAGACCACAATTGGTGAGACTCCTTACAATGTTGGCATTTGTAATTTGAGTCATTTTTCTGTGCCCTATTTGTGTTTAAAGGTTTTATATTTTTCGACCCAGTTTCATTTTGGGTTGTGTTTATGTGAAAAGTGTGAACTCGTTTTGGCCTAGATTTCAAATTATCTCTTCTCGATTGTTCTAATTTTGAATTCGATTGTGTGATGGCCGCTATGGATTCTAGAGTCTTAGAATTGTGCGTCAAGAAAGTATTGAATTCTTCCCAAGTCGGAACTTTTGTAATTTCCTTAAGTGAATTTTCAAATTCCTTTAAAAGAGTCCGAGGGAGCTTTGTTGAGCAAATGTATACCAGGAATGGGTCCCATGTGGCGGTTTCTATGTCTAAAGCATTTAACGCCTGAATGCATCCATTAACTGTTCGCTGAAGTTTTTGAATCGATGAGCCTGAGTCTTCAGCTACGTTTGGAAGGTCAAATAAAATTTTTAATTGTTCATTTACTTGGATCCGATTATTCTCGTATTGGGCTACAAGGTTTTCCCAGGCTATGTCGAAGCCTTCGTTAGTTAATGGAGCATATGAAACTATTTTTCTAGCATCTCCTCCTGTCTTTTGTATCAGATGAAAAAGTTTCTCAATTTTACTATGTCTAGAATTATTTATGTATAATGCTGAAAGTAGGCCATGTCACAAAATCTCCATAAAATGTGTCCGTATCGCAAGGTGGTAGGCGCACAAATGAGATGTCATGATTTTCCTGTGGTTGATTTTCAACAGCAGAAATCCGCTCTTCTTTCTTTGGACTCGATAGGGCTTGAATTTCTGCATTAATTGACCCTAAACACGTTTTGTAGGCAGAAAAACCTTTTTTGTAACGATCACGAAGCTTATCTTTATCGATGGGTTTTTCTTTGGAATCTTTTTTTGTGTCCCTACACTCTCCATACGTCCTTTTGACTTGTGTCCATAAAGAATCCAGTTCGACCCGAAGTACCTCAAGAGAGTGAATGTTGTTTTCGGCCGCACTTTGTGTATATTCTATTTCAAAGTCCAAAAGGTCATTTGTACAATTTACAAATTTATCGAGTGCCATTGTTTACCGATGAACTAAAATTTAAAACGATCAAATTAAGAATCAAATTTAAACAAAAAAGTCCCTGCTAGCGATTTCACAGCAAGAATTATCAAAAATAATAATTAATTTCCCGATTGGTTATTAATTTGGGTATATTTTGTTTCCCCAGTAAATTACTAAAAGAAGTATGGGTGGTAACCCTTTTCGTTTTTCTATTTCGCTTTCTTCTTTTACTCAACCGCGACAAAAATTTATAAGAGCGTATACTTGTAATAAAGAGTTTTGTGTTTCTCTTTATTGTCTTATTTTTATTATTTTTAGTACTTACTTATCGTTGTTGTGTCTTTGTTTAAGCTGTTGCTCTCTAATTTGGGTCTCTTCTTGCTTGTGTCTTTTGCTGTAATTTTGGTTCTTTTTTGTTTTTCCACTTTGCCTGTGGATTCTATTTTTTCTCAAAAAATTTAACTGTTTTTAACCGTTGCTTATTTTTTGTGTCTTAATATTTTTTCAATTTTTTAGCAAGTTTTTGTTTTTGTAAATTACACTGCATACGGTTCGAAGTGATCAAAAAATGTTTAATGTTTGATGTGTTGCTGGTTCGTTTTTTGTTGTTCTTTTTAATTTTGTTTTGAAATAAAATGTTTTTGGTTTTGTTGTTTTTGTAATTTTAATTTGTCTAATTTATTAAATTCAATATGTAGTTCTTTCTTTTATTTACAAAATTGTTTTGTTTTAATTTGATTGTGTTTAAATTCAATTTATGTTTCTATTATATTGTTTTTGTTCACAGTTTTTACTTTGTTTTTGTTCTTGTTTTTTGTTTAATAAAAAAGGGTCACAATATTTTGTTTTTGAATTTTTGTATGTTCACTGTTTAATTGTCGAAACTAGAGTGATTTCTATGCAAAAAATACTTTAATGTTAAGTAGTAATGAAAAGAATGTTGAAAAGAATTCAAGAGACAACAAAGCATAAAAAAGAACCGATACCTAATATTCGATAGGGTGTTCTCTCACATAATGTTAAACGTTGAACATTCCGGCCCCCATGACTTGGTGAAGTTTACCACAGGTTTTGAACAGGTCCTATTTGTGGGTTGTGGGTCGGTAAGTTGCAAAGGCTCATGAAGTTGTTGACAGATATGGCATCATGATGTACGTTAACGTATACTGCAAGAAAATTGCCAATGTTTTGGGGTGTTGAGATTTTTGGGATGCCATACCTGTAAGTACAAAATTAGAACAATATTAGTGTATGTAAATGGTTAGGGGTTATATTGATTTGCAAACAAAACCACAATTTTTGTAATTGGTCTGGTGATTACTCCATTTTTGGTTTTGATGTCTACAACTCTACAGTTTTGGTCAGGTCCAAGATATGTTTTGATGATTCGACCCATTTGCCATTCATTGGGTGGCAAGTTGTTGTTTTTAATGACTACCAGATCGTTGACTTTAACGTTGTCCCTCTGAATCTTCCATTTATATCTGCGTTGAAGTTCAATCAAGTATTCGGACTTCCATCTTTGGCAAAATGAGTGGTAGATGACCCTTAGGCGTTTCCAGCGGTTGATGAGATTCAGATTTTCGTTGCTTACATCTCGTTCAGCTGGGGTCAATAATGCACTACCAATAAGGAAGTGTCCAGGGGTCAATGGATTGAGGTCATTTGGGTCATCGCTAGCAGGACTTAAGGGTCTAGAATTTAGGCACGATTCTATACGAGCAAGAATTGTAGATAGCTCTTCAAATGTGAATTTCATGTTCGGTATCATCTTTTTGAGGTGCGTTTTGAATGATTTTACACCGGCTTCCCAAAGGCCGCCCATGTGTGGGGCTCCTGGGGGAATAAACTTCCAATTAAGACTTTGATGACTAAAATGATGGGTCACTTGATTTTGAAGAGTTTTTATGAATTCTAGACGGTCTTTCCTTAGAAGTTCTGCTGCTCCGACGAAATTTCCTCCATTGTCTGAGTAAATGAGTGCGGGACATCCACGTCTTCCTACGAAGCGGGAAAATGCTGCTAAGAACTATTGGGTCGATAAATCACTTGCTGCTTCAAGATGTACAGCTTTTGTGGCGAAGCATACAAATATACCCTTTTGTAATAAGACAAGCTCGGCCTGTAAAATTTTTGATGTCAAAAGGTCCTGCGTAGTCTAATCCAGTTGTAGCAAAGGGTCTTGATAATGTTGTACGTTCTGGTGGTAATGAAGCCATGATTTGATTTTGCGTCTGTTTTTTGTACAAAACACACGTTTTACAGTTGTAAATTACGCTTTTGACCAAGGGTTTCAATCTGAATATCCAATATTCTGTGCGTAGGACTCGAACCATTAGTTGGTTTTCTCCATGAAGGGTAATTTTATGTGTAAATTCCGCTAGTAGCTGTGATAGCTTCGAGTTATGAGGTAGCAATATTAGGTAGCGTTCATTGTACGTTAATGCAGGTGATTGCGCTAGTCGCCCATTGGCTCTAATAATGCCATGGTGATCCATGAAAGGATTTAAGGTCAAAAGACTGCTGGTTGGGGATATTTTCTGCTTGAGTTTTAAATGTTTGTGCTCATCTGGAAAATGATTTTGTTGCGTCCATATGATGAGTCGATGTTTGACGAAATCTATTTCTTCTCGGGTGATTTCTGCTGAAGATACGCGAAGATGGGTTCGGTTGCTTCCAGTATTTCTCCATAATCGTATGACATAAGCGAGTACTCGATAAGCTCGTGATAGGTCTGAAAATCGATTTAATGGGTCTTCGCGTTTTGTGGTTGTAAATGCTTTTACAGTTTTAGCTTCTAGATTTGTGTCACCTGTTTGTGTTGGTATCGGCCATTGATTTTTAGGCAATTTTAACCAGGAGGGGCCAAACCACCATAAGTTGTGGTTTTCCAGTTCTTGTGGAGTACATCCTCGGCTGGCTACATCTGCTGGGTTATCCTTTGAGTCGATATGTTGCCAATTTTGATTTCCAACCTTATCCAGGATTTCAGAAACACGATTTCCAACGAAAGTGTTCCATGAGCAAGGGGGTTTCTTTAACCAGGACAGCACGATTGTTGAGTCGGTCCAATAATATGCTTTGATGTTTTGAATTTGAAGATTTGGTATAAGTCCACATGCAAGATTTGCCAATAATACGGATCCACATAGTTCTAAGCGGGGCAAAGATATTTGCTTAATGGGAGCTACACGGGTCTTTGAAGCCAGAAGAAATGTGAATATTGAGTTTTCTGCTTGTATTCGAACATAAACAGTCGCAGAATAGGCTTTTTCTGAAGCGTCACTGAAACCGTGAATTTCCACATTACAATTCGGGCTAAATTGGATCCAACGGGGAATTTTCAATATGTTTATTGCCGGGCAGTTTTTTATGAATTTTTGCCACTGTAAACAAGTCAAGGGTTTTAATATATCATCCCAGTCGACTTTATCCAACCAAATCTGTTGCATAATTAGTTTTGCTTCAACTATTATTGGAGCTATCCATCCACAAGGGTCAACGAATTTGGCAATTGTCGATAAAACTTCTCTTTTCGTGTAGTTTTCTTTTAATTTGACATCTGGTGCTGTAAATGTAAATGCGTCTGAAGAAATGTTCCATTTGATCCCAAGAGTTTTTGTTCCAGTGCGTTCTGACAGATTTAAACAATCGAGAGGTAGTAGAGTCTCATTTGGTAAGTCTTGTACAACTCGTGGGTCATTTGATGTCCATTTCATCAGGTCAAATCCAGCGGATTTTAGAACTGTTGTAAGTTCTTTTCTTGATTTGATGGCGTCGGTTAATGTGTGACCACCTGCTAAAACATCATCCACATACATGTTTTGTTGTAGAGTTTTTAATGCGAGAGGGTGAGTTGATTTTACATCTTCAGCTAGTTGAAGAAGGGTTCTAATGGCCAGAAATGGGGCGCAATTGACTCCAAAAGTCACTGTCAGGAGTTCGTAATCCTCAATAGGGTCCTTTTCTGATTGCCGAAATAATATCCTTTGATATTTGGTTTGATTCGGATCAATGAGTATCTGTCCATACATTTTTGTGATATCTGCGTTGTACACAAAACGGAAGAATCTCCACTTCAATATCAGAAGCACCAAGTCCTGTTGAAGTATGGGTCCTGGATACAATATGTCATTCAAACTCTTCTTGTTTGAAGACGGGCTCAAAGCGTTGAAAACTACTCTAAGTTTCGTTGTCAGCCTTTCGGGTTTTATTACTGCATGATGTGGCAGGTAATAATTTGGGTTTATGTTGATTTCCAGGGGAGAAATTTTCTTCATATGTCCTAACTCGAGGTACTCAACAATTACTTGATCGTATTGTTTTTTGAGTTCGAGTTTCTGGCTAAGTATGCGTTCCATTCTCAAGAACTGTGCCATTGCTATGTTTCTCGAAGTTCCTATTTCTTCGATTTTTTTAGAGGGTAGGGTAACAATATACCTTCCTGTGTCGTTTCTTCGTGTTGTCGACATGAAGTTGTTCTCGCAAAATGTGTCCTCATCTGACCTCAAAACCCGTTTTGGGGTTTCCTCCACCTCCCAAAAGCGTGTGAGGATTCGGTCAAGGGACGTAGTGTTGAGTAATGACACTGTTGTACTAGGTTGTGTCGTTGTTGAAATTGGTCCCCCCACAATCCAGCCAAATACCGTTTTTTGTGCTAAAAGGGATCCAATAGACCGCATCGGTGTGTCCATGCAATATATTGAGTGGCCCAGGTCTAGGCCTATAAGCAAGTCGATGGGTCTGCTTTGATTGAATTGAGGATCTGCAAGTTCTAATTTAGCAGTCTCATTGAAATGTTGCAAATCTAAAGTCTGTGGTGGTAAATTAGATGGAAGAGTCTTCAGGACTGGTGCCCAGACTTCTAATTTAAATTGTGAATCCACCTTGGAGCAAAGATTGAATAAACATGCTTTGGTTGAAGTCTCTGAAACTGTTTGACTCAAGCCTGTAACATGAACTAAATTTCGTTTGGTGGGCAAATTTAGTCGATTTTTCAACTTTTCTGACATAAAAGTTGATTGTGAGCCAGGGTCGATGATTGCTCTTGCCTGGTACTTTTCGCCTCTAGTTTCGATCAGTACAATTGCAGTAAATCACAAGGTCTATTTCTCATTGGGAGATTGATCGAGATGTTTGCTCTCTTGCAGTGTCAAGGAAGTGATATTTGGTATGGAGAAGTTTGATGCTGATGTGGACTGTATATTGGTGTTTTGTGCTGCGATGCTCCTACTAGATTGGGTCGCGTCACAATTCGGAACTAAAGTATGGGCTTCTGATCCCTTATGTAACAAAGTGTTATGTCTTTGTCTACATAATCTACAACTGAATTTACTTTTACAGTCTTTAACACTGTGGTCAATAAAGAGGCAATTGTAACATGAATTTGTGACCTTTACAATGTGAATTCTGTCGTTAACGTTCTTCTCTAAGAACTTGGGGCAAGACCACAATTGGTGAGACTCCTTACAATGTTGGCATTTGTAATTTGAGTCATTTTTCTGTGCCCTATTTGTGTTTAAAGGTTTTATATTTTTCGACCCAGTTTCATTTTGGGTTGTGTTTATGTGAAAAGTGTGAACTCGTTTTGGCCTAGATTTCAAATTATCTCTTCTCGATTGTTCTAATTTTGAATTCGATTGTGTGATGGCCGCTATGGATTCTAGAGTCTTAGAATTGTGCGTCAAGAAAGTATTGAATTCTTCCCAAGTCGGAACTTTTGTAATTTCCTTAAGTGAATTTTCAAATTCCTTTAAAAGAGTCCGAGGGAGCTTTGTTGAGCAAATGTATACCAGGAATGGGTCCCATGTGGCGGTTTCTATGTCTAAAGCATTTAACGCCTGAATGCATCCATTAACTGTTCGCTGAAGTTTTTGAATCGATGAGCCTGAGTCTTCAGCTACGTTTGGAAGGTCAAATAAAATTTTTAATTGTTCATTTACTTGGATCCGATTATTCTCGTATTGGGCTACAAGGTTTTCCCAGGCTATGTCGAAGCCTTCGTTAGTTAATGGAGCATATGAAACTATTTTTCTAGCATCTCCTCCTGTCTTTTGTATCAGATGAAAAAGTTTCTCAATTTTACTATGTCTAGAATTATTTATGTATAATGCTGAAAGTAGGCCATGTCACAAAATCTCCATAAAATGTGTCCGTATCGCAAGGTGGTAGGCGCACAAATGAGATGTCATGATTTTCCTGTGGTTGATTTTCAACAGCAGAAATCCGCTCTTCTTTCTTTGGACTCGATAGGGCTTGAATTTCTGCATTAATTGACCCTAAACACGTTTTGTAGGCAGAAAAACCTTTTTTGTAACGATCACGAAGCTTATCTTTATCGATGGGTTTTTCTTTGGAATCTTTTTTTGTGTCCCTACACTCTCCATACGTCCTTTTGACTTGTGTCCATAAAGAATCCAGTTCGACCCGAAGTACCTCAAGAGAGTGAATGTTGTTTTCGGCCGCACTTTGTGTATATTCTATTTCAAAGTCCAAAAGGTCATTTGTACAATTTACAAATTTATCGAGTGCCATTGTTTACCGATGAACTAAAATTTAAAACGATCAAATTAAGAATCAAATTTAAACAAAAAAGTCCCTGCTAGCGATTTCACAGCAAGAATTATCAAAAATAATAATTAATTTCCCGATTGGTTATTAATTTGGGTATATTTTGTTTCCCCAGTAAATTACTAAAAGAAGTATGGGTGGTAACCCTTTTCGTTTTTCTATTTCGCTTTCTTCTTTTACTCAACCGCGACAAAAATTTATAAGAGCGTATACTTGTAATAAAGAGTTTTGTGTTTCTCTTTATTGTCTTATTTTTATTATTTTTAGTACTTACTTATCGTTGTTGTGTCTTTGTTTAAGCTGTTGCTCTCTAATTTGGGTCTCTTCTTGCTTGTGTCTTTTGCTGTAATTTTGGTTCTTTTTTGTTTTTCCACTTTGCCTGTGGATTCTATTTTTTCTCAAAAAATTTAACTGTTTTTAACCGTTGCTTATTTTTTGTGTCTTAATATTTTTTCAATTTTTTAGCAAGTTTTTGTTTTTGTAAATTACACTGCATACGGTTCGAAGTGATCAAAAAATGTTTAATGTTTGATGTGTTGCTGGTTCGTTTTTTGTTGTTCTTTTTAATTTTGTTTTGAAATAAAATGTTTTTGGTTTTGTTGTTTTTGTAATTTTAATTTGTCTAATTTATTAAATTCAATATGTAGTTCTTTCTTTTATTTACAAAATTGTTTTGTTTTAATTTGATTGTGTTTAAATTCAATTTATGTTTCTATTATATTGTTTTTGTTCACAGTTTTTACTTTGTTTTTGTTCTTGTTTTTTGTTTAATAAAAAAGGGTCACAATATTTTGTTTTTGAATTTTTGTATGTTCACTGTTTAATTGTCGAAACTAGAGTGATTTCTATGCAAAAAATACTTTAATGTTAAGTAGTAATGAAAAGAATGTTGAAAAGAATTCAAGAGACAACAAAGCATAAAAAAGAACCGCTACCTAATATTCGACAGGGTGTTCTCTCACATAATGTTAAACGTTGAACACACACCATCAATTTAGTTTAACACTTCAAAAGCATTTAATGTGTAGTGAGAGAAATAAGTAATATTCATTTGTATATTCACTCATTCATTCATTCAACATTCATTTAATCATTTTCCGAAGGTTTTAAAGCTAATTGATTAACTGAGCTTTAAAAAGAACAGTACTCATCACAGTCCATAATTATTCTTCAATATTCGTAGCATAAACTAGTTCAAATTAAGCACCGCAGAGAGTGAAGACTATTATTACCTCTGAGCTAATTTCTGGTAATATCTTAAAATCGATTATAACGTCAAAGTAAAGTTGTAGTGAGGTTTCATTCACAGACATACTGCTAGGAAAATGGAAAATGTATTACTTCGTTTAACATTTAAATGATAAACAAAAGCTACAAAAACAAAAACAATGGACTTGTTTACATAATCAACAAGTAAACAAAAATATAGCAACAACATCAGTATAAAAAACGGATAAACAAGTAAACAAAGAGGCAACAACAACACTGCAAGTACAAACTTAAACAAAATACACAAACAACAATAACGTAAATAACATGTTTACATTTATAGAGATTTCGCGAAGACAAAGTCATTCTCCTTCACGATCATTCAGCAGACTGTTTACACTGCGATATAAAACGCAAGAGAAAGCAGGCAACGGAGTCAGAAAAAATTCAGTCAGTATTGTGTGAAGACGCGTTGCAAGTGAAGAGAATAATTGTGGTTTGAAGATCTCCGTTATAAAGATCGATCAGGCAATTGTTATTGTTTTCGCAAAGGAGTGTAAATCAGAATAAGAAACAAAGCAATTGTTGTTGTTTACATCAAGTTGTTGTTTACATAGTGGCACACAGAATTGTGCGAACAATAAAGAAATTAATTAAATCTGAACCTAAATTTATTTTTATTTTTATTGTTATTGCTCGTTTTTAAAATAAAAAAACGTAACAATACGAACATAATTGGACATTACGACCCTTCCGTCATGATTACTACTTAGCTTTTCAAAATTTTATATATAAGTGGAAGGGTACACACAGTTTACAGTTAACTCCGAACGACAAGTTCTTGAAAAGCTGTTCCTCTCAGAACTTTAGCCAGAAATCTGCAAAGAGGCAGTCGCCGAAAAAATATTTTTACTAGTTTAATTTCGTTGGAGATGTTTGGTCTGAGGTTTGAACCGTGACCTACACACTACCCACTAGACTCCGGCAACTTCTTTTCTATTGAATATGGAATAAAAATAGTAATTAAAGTAACACGCGAATATTTTACATGCGCCACATTGTACCGCTAAATATATAAAAGGTGTACGAAATGAATTGGATCATGTACAGGTCTTAAGATGTTATATTGATGTCTTTTAAACACATTTAGTAAATATAAAAGAAATGGACGTAAAGTTTTGTCTGCTACTGTAATTGTTTGACTATATAAAATGAACATTGAAGTTCCATTTTGTGAATCAGTATCGAGATTTTAAAAAGATTTTTTTCTACCGTTTCACCAAATCTAAAATCTACAAATTTTGTACGGAATTTACACATTTGCTACATAGTATATCCTTTCGTGATATCAATGGTGTTGAATATTTCAAATGAAGCATAACAAAAAAAAAAAAAAAAGAAGAAAATCACCCTCATTGTGTTGCATTTAACTTGTGGCACTTACTCCCAGCTGTCGTTTTGCTTTTAACGTAAAGCTCTTGCGAATATTTGTGTAGCCACATTTCGAGCAAATGTTGAACGTTTGTAAAAGCAAAGATTTAAGTCACAAATGAAGTTGAAATATTAAATAAAAAAAGGAATATCTATTCAATAGGGAACTTTTGTATTGATCTAAAGAAAAAACAGAGCCTTAAACTGTCGTACAATTTGGAGTAGTATTTGAGTTAAGTAGAGTAAAAAAAATCTGGTTAAAGCAGCTTTCCTTTTGCTTTGGAATTTTTTTTAATTTTTCTAAGAGGTACAAATGAAAAAAAAAATAAAAATTAAATCTTTTATAAATAACGAGATGCTACTCAGCGGTAGCATAAGTATTTGGAAGCCTGTTAACAGGAGTATCTCGACGGTCCTTAAAAATATTTGAAATCAAATGTTAATATTTTATGTTACTACATGTAGGTAAAATTAAGATTTAAAATATAAAGCGTAAGGTAGCTTGAATACTAAGATATTCTAATTTTAATAAATTATTATTTGGGCTATTGCTGCTGCAAATATCGCTACTTGAAGCTATTTAATTGTTTATGTCGATTATACTCGTCAGAGTGAAACGAATTTACTCAGCCCGTATACAATTAGAATATAATTTGTAATTGTATTGTAATTAATAAATAAATAAATAAATGTGTCTAGTATACTTGCCAGAGTGAAACGAAATTTTTTGCCTAATGTCAAGTATACTCGTCTTGAATAAAGAAAATAAAATAACATTCGTGTTGTTATTCAATTAATCTACTGGAGTTTTTTTCCCCCTTAGAAAGGTAAAATATAGGTTTTCTGAAAAGTGGACATTGTTCAAAATTCGTTAGTATGGCAAACTTATTTATTTTAATAAATCATAGCGTGTATTAAATTGAAATAATTTCTGGAGAAATATCATTAATAAATAAATTAATAAATTTGTTTTCTAAACACGAATAAAAATATACATTTTCTATACAGCAAACATGCAACGTTGATTTTTACCATAAGTGTCGGCTTTTATAGGCAGGAACATTTTACTCTGTTTATGACGAGTATACTCGTTTTGGCTGGAAAATAATTAAGTAGGCAGAAAAAGTTTTTAAATACAAAATTAAACAGTTAAAGAGATAACTTTGTAGCCAATAGATATAGTATGTGTTGTGTTCAATCGTCTCAGTAATGGATCTATTAGGATCGCGTATCACAGCTATGGTAGGTTATAAGCTCTGACGAACTTCTGTTATAATATATACAAAAAGACCCGACACCACAGTGAATGATTATCTTTCACAAGTCTGGTCAGTCATTGATGCTTCCGAAAATACAGAATGAAAAAGAATCAGAGGTCAATGTAACTTTTCAGTACGAGAGATCATTAGGTAATATAGCATCAAGAGAAGCTACAATAACATTGAATCGGGCTTATATTATAGTACATCTGTACTGTTACTAACATAGCGCTCTGGATCACTCCCAGACGTAATCTTTAATCTGTGATTTTAAGATCTGACCAACGTTGCACACTGGGCTTTCGATAACTGAAATCGATATTATGATCAATTCTGAAACTCATTTGATCTCAAGAATTCTATTTAGGATCAGTGGTTACGGAAATAAACCTTTGAGGGTCATATGGAACAATAGAAAATCGTTTTTGTAAGTGGTACAGCGTAGTGAACATTTGAGGCCTTTCATCACTGCTATACTTGGATTACCCATTCAATAAGACTCTTATATTTTACCAAGCATTGGCATTGGCCATCAAGATCTTAAAAGGTCGCAAACTAAACTAAAAAAATTTAAAAAACCACATTGATTGCATATGGTTCTGATAATGAACTGTTTATAAACATTTATCTCCTCATTCATGCTCAAAGCAGTTTGTTGATTTGATGAACTACTAATTGGAAATTACACATTTTACATTTTTGCTCAAAAACCTTGCCTAGTTACTTTGCTATCCTATAGGCAGAGGCGATTTCAACCTTATTCCCTACATTTTGATTTTATTAACAAGAAAATAACCAGAAGTCAGTGACACTTGTTGATGGGCTCTGTATATTGTGAACATCCAACTTCAACAAGACGACAATATAATGAGAGATCCTCGAACATGTCGATCATGTGCCTGCTAGCATGCTCAACGAATCCTGCGAGATCAAAAATAGAAAGTTTTGCCATCTTCGTTAGGTATTTCCAAATCTGAGGGTTTCGTAAATTAATTATTTGGAGTTGCGGTTGGCCTCTTAACCAAAAGGAGAATACATTTCCTGGCATTTATAATTGATGCCTGTTAATATTTGTACAAGCTGAGCTTTAGTTTAGTGTTTGACAGCAATTGATATCAGATTACAGCGCATTATGATAAGAATATTAAATGATGGGAAGTTCGTGCAATAATGGCAAAAGTTAATAAATTTGGCACTGAAGTGCTCTCTCATCTGTTCTCTAGATTTATACCAGATTTGAAAGAAATCTACTGAGAGGAAGTCCTTGAAGAAATATTTTTTCATATTTAGTTGAAAATATCTGACCTGGTTCTTGAATTGCAGTCTCACGTCTAATAAGCCAACACACTACCTACTAGACTACTGCGACTTTAGAACAGAAGAACGAAAAATTTAAAAAGATGATTGCGACAAAGAATATTGTTTAATAAAGCTTGGTCGAATTTAATTTGCTTGTATTCCAGTCCATTTATTTATGAAACATACAAATCATACAGATAACTATTATGAACGTACTTGAATTTTAGCATTTTGTGTATTTGTAGAAGTGTTTTTAACTTTCATTCTTGCTTCTTGCTTCTTCTAATGAGCGTATGAATTATTACTAACGTACTATGAAATCGTGTTAATGAACAATTTTTTTTTAATAAGTTTTTTATTTAATTTGCATCTACAAATTGTTTAATATGTGCAACCACAAAAAAAACCACAAAAAAAAAATTGGAAAATTTCATGGTAAAATAAATTTTCTTTTGAAACCTTCTAACCACATGCCACATACAATAACGAGGTACAAATGAAAGCAGTATTCACCCGTCGAACAATAATGTTGTCTGGGCAAAATTATTATTTACTGAGAGTTTTCTGCAGTGCTGGAACTGTAACTGTTTTTTTCTGATAAGCTGGTACTGAGCAGGTCATACTGATTACCTAACTAAACCAGCATATTTGAGATGCAGATTTTTGATATAGAAAAAGTTGTTTGCATGATTGAAACCAGCAATCTACCTTCTTTGTATTTGATCATAGCTGCAATCAAAGTGCTGAGTTCCCACCACGTCAAAAAAAAGGGTCAAATTAGGAGTTGCATAGACTCTCTACACCGTATACATCGGAATAACACCCGCCTGTACTATCCACTGTGGCATGGAAGGAAACGAAAAGGCAGACGAACTGACAGGGAAAGTATCGGAGATATCTAAGGAATAGATGATAGAGAGGATATATGCGCTCCTACAAGAATACTTTTAAAAATTGGAAAGGACAGCAAGGAATTCAGTAAACCGTAGGTGCTTAAACATACTTTGTTGCCGAATTTCAAAACTACTGTGTCCAGCAGTGCGCAGAACGAGGGAACGATTTGGGCTCGACAAGAAAACGGTTCGCATTTAACATGAACTCTAACGGTACACTGCGCTATTGGTAGTTTCGTCTCAAACGCAGTCTGTCCCACTAGGACTACTCCGGAAGCTGGCCATGATGTCCTGCTGCCCCGTATACGACCATACGTCCTTTTACAGATGTACAAGGCATTCATAACCTTCTTCATTCTTTCCTCTGAGTTCCTCTTCCTAACTTGGCCTTGGCCAGCCCAAAATCTACACCAAACAGTGGCTTTTCGAGGATGCATTGGACGCTATTGAAACTCATGTATGTATGCTTAACGCGGGGGATACGTTCCAATAAGTTCCAGCGCTAAAAGAAACAGCGTTAAACGAGACAACTTACTGTTATTGCGACTTCGATAAATACAGTTGGAATCCTTTTTCTGAACAGACTAACAAAATAGCGTTAAGAAAGATACAGAGTATACACCGTCACTATGTAGTGCACCGCTTTTGGTTGGTCCAAGTATCAATACAATGAGTGATTTAGGGTAATCCCAATACTACCGTGTAATACAGAAACAGCGTTAAGTGGATCAACGTTAAGCGCGGTCTTACTGTATCGACAATTTAGTTCGATTACGTACCCATTCATCCAGAAATCGGCCTAATCACTGAAGATCATATTTCGATGAAAAAATGCTTCATAACGAACACATTCGGTATCTATGGTCGTCGTTTGTAATTAAATGACAGATAAAGCTTCAAAAAGATGGCCATTATTAATGGTAAATGTTCGGAAGTAGCTGTAGGATGAAACCTTGCATGCTATGCTGGGAATGGGCGGACTTGATGGGTTGATGGAAACACGGAAAATTTCGTTTTAATTGTAACGTTTGTAGTTTTCTAGTTATATGTACGTTGACATTTAATTTGTATGAAAATGTTTGCAGTTAAATGTTGGTTCGTGCTGTGTGTCCTACATTCGTTTTTTTTTGCCTTCCTCATATGATGCTCATATAATGCCATGTTATTTAATTGTTTGCATATCTATTGATATGCATAGCATTTAACTGTTTTTTACTTTTATTTGCTTGTTTATTGTCAATAAAATTTTAATGATTTGCGAATATGCGGAGATAATTTTTTATCGTGGATGTTATATTTGCACACTATTTGACTACTGGCAGTGGTAACATAATGTAATTACTGTGGGTAACACTCTAGACAACAGTAGTCCAATTAATTTGATCTAATCATGTAAACTTTGATGTTTTGAAAACAACTCCATTAAATTATCAGTGATAACTGGCATGGGCTAAGAGAAAAACATTTTTAAACAAACAATACTCTAGACGAGGTTTTCCATATCAGTGAAGCAATACAATACATCCTAAAATCGCCGTAGTTAATTAGTAGTCTGAAGGAAACAAGTCTGGTAAATACGGAGGGTAGTGTAGCAGCTCCCAGCCTAATGCTTTGGTTTTACTTTGAACCGGTGTGGCTTTATGTGCAGGTGCATTGTCATGTTTCAAATTGCTGTGTTTTGTGGTCCATTTTTAGCGTTGTTTGATCGATGTTTGGTTCAAATTAATCATTTGTTATTATCGATTCTGTATTATCGATTTCACAAAGTTTTTGGAGCTTGTGCTACACCACACCTATTTGCTCGCACAAAACACACAGCATTGCCTTGCTGCCGAAACGAGTGGATGTGTATCCGAAATTGATGGTTGTCCTGGATTAATCCATAATTTTTTCTACTTAGGATTCTGAAAAAGGATCCATTTTTCATCGCCAATAACAGTTCGAATGTTTCCTCTGGAGACAATTTTTTCTTGACGTTCACTTCATACCTGTTCACCTGGTAGATATGTAAGAAACACTTGTCTTTTAGCCTAAAAAATTTGACCACGTTTTGTTTTGACAAATATTATTTAATATAAGATAACAATATATAGTAGGGTTTGACGCACTGTAATGTTTTTTAATTGATTTATTTTTAATTTGACTATTTTTATTTATTAAATTTGCATTCATTTATACCAGTTTTTTTGTATTTTTTACAAAATAAAGTTTTAATTACAAAAAATATAATATAATATATAAAATATAATTGGCATAATTAATTTGTTATTTAATAGGACAGTTAATGTTTCATAGGATAGTAAATATGAATCCAAGTGAAGTATTTTTCATAGTATTCAAGACTTTAAAAATCATTACAATTGTAAAAGGAAACCAATGATACAATGACAATGATATCATAAATAATATCAAAAAATATTTACTACAATTGGTAAATTAACTAAATTGCTTAAATCTACTGAGATGGCAATCCGAGTACGTTTTAAATATATTCACGGATGATATTTTGTTAAATTTATACATAAGTGGCGCGAACTACATTTTAAAGGCGACTTCGAACGACAGATTTTTGAGAAACTTTTTACAGACATTTTTTTTATTTATCCTCAGAGTTTTTGCCAGAAATCACTGAGACAGAGTCACCGAAGAAATACTATTTTGTATTTCGTTTTGATGTCTGATCTGGGGTTTGAACACACTGCCTACTAGACTATGGCGACTTCATGCCTTTCAAAATCAATGGATGATTTGAATAAATAGTATTGGATGGTCGCCGTAGTCTAGTAGGCAGTATGTTGGCTTATTGGACGTGAGGCCTGGGTTCAAACTCTAGGTCAGGCAAATCCAATAAAACGAAATATGAAAAAATATAATTTGTAATTGTATTATAATAAATAAATAAATAAATGATATATATGCAGTAATAGAAATATACACATCATTGCTAATCGGAACGAGTAAACCTACTTTTAAATTTGAGGCTAAAAACCGTGGAACTTGTAGTTGCTTTATTTTTAAATTTAACACCAAATTTTTCATTTAAAGTAAGATTGCTTAAAAAACTATGCTAGATTTAAACTCATCTGATTATTTTTAAAATACATTTACTTATTATTACTACCTAGCTGCCCATACCACCAAGGCAAGTCCTCAATGAAACATTTTTTATATTTCGTTTTGTAGGAGATGTTTGAGATGAGGTTTGAACCACTAGTTCCCTTCTAATAATCCACTACTCTACCTACAAGGCTACGCCGGTTGCTTAAAATAAATTTGAGCTTAAATCTGAATACTTTCCTTAATTGTTAACCGTTATGGTTTGTTAAAATACTAAATTAAAAAAAATACTATATTAAATGCAAATATTCTCACGATAGGAAAACAAGATATTTTCTAATGCCACTAGAATATTTGTTTAACCCTATTAATTAATTATTTGATTAATATAGATATTTTTTTTTTTTGGTTAATACATTTGCTTCATTGAATTTCAAATATAAATTCATTGAATTTTAAAATAAATTCTAAATTAAATACAAATAAAAATATATTTCATTTATTTAAATGCTAATATTTTTCATCTTTATTTTAAAGTTTGCAATACATTTTTTCTTAGAAAATAATCAGCAGAAACATGAAATAACCAGCTTAAAATGTCTAAAATAAATTTGTACCGTAACATATTTTTATATATTTTATAAATTTATTTATTTTTTTTTTATAATTTAAAAAATTTAAATTTTTTTAATTTTTATTTTTATATAAGAATTAAAAAATGATTTTGCACCCACACAATTAGTCAGATTATAATCAGTATGCAGAATTAGTTTGTTTTTTTTAACAAATTAGCGGACTTATATATGTATGTACTCTAGCATGACTAAGTAGAGCATCCGAACGATGTGTATGCAATTAAATGATGTTTACATAAGCAACATTTTATTTAAATTCGCTTCAATTACATATACATATATGTATGTATACATATGTATAGCGTCACTCAAACGATTTTTAGACATATTTTGAGAATGAGTTTAAGAAGGTTATTTAATCAAGTGAAACCAAAATTTATTGTCTGACATCGGTTGGCAAGGAGCCACGAAAATGTAGCAGGCAAACATGACAGATCTACTTTAAATTTTGGCGGTAGAGCCGCTGCCCCCCAATGTAGAAAATTCGAATTTTAGACGGCAGATATCATTTTGTAACATGATAATTATCCTAAATATTCTGGTTAATTTACAAAAGAAGAACAAATTGGTTCCAGAAAGGTCTTAATGGGCGGTCCCTGTCTGCAGATCTTTAATCCATCGCACACTTCTGGGAACCTTTCAAAGGAGGTATTGCCTGTTATCCTGGAAATAGTCAAGAATTGTGCATCACTTTGCAAATAAAGTGGAACAGTATACAGCCAAAACATGTAAAAATTTAGTGGATAATATACAACGCCGTAGTCTAGCAGATAGTGTGTTGGCTTATTAAACGGTTCAAACCCCAAGTCAGATTTTTCCAAGAAATCGAAATATGAGAAAATATTTCTGTGGCGACTGTCTCTCAGCAGATTTTGGCAAAAATTCTGACAGTAAATAAAAATTGCCATGAAAAGTTTCTCGCAAATCTATCGTTCCCACCACTCATGTATAAAATTTATACACACAACATAATTAATGTGAGACGCTAGGTTGTAATCCCAACTGAAAGGTAGGTTTTATTCATGGATCGATCTTAAAACACAAGTTGAACAAAAACACTAAAAATCTTCAAGACCTAACGAAAGTATTTTCAGTGGCATGGAATGATGTCGGAGACTTTTTGAAACTTTTCCTGAAAGTTTATAATTGTTTGTAAAACAAAAATAAAATACAAAAATACAAAATTACAAAATATTAAAAAAAAACTTAAACCCGAATGATGATTTTATCCACATTTAATGTGGGTGTGCTAATTACGTGACTAAGGATATTTTTTGATTTTACGATTTAAAGTGTCATTTCTGTTTAAATTATTTTATTAAAGTTCACTTTAATATATAAACTGCTTAAGTATACCCATAGAATATGTAACTGCCTTTAAATAAATTTTGAAAAATGTTTCGTCTTTGTTTGTTACTGGAAAAGGGTCGTATAGAAGAGTGTGCTAATTATAAGACCACCACTGTGTATAACATATTCTGTTCTCTTCAGTTTGAATAGAAATAAATTTACTACAGTGATATATTGACATAATCTCCACTGGCGTTCTTTAACAGGAATAATAGAAGAGCTTATGATAACTTAATTTTATCTGTATTGGTAAATGGCATTTGGTATTATAATTTATTTAAAATCTAATACTTATTTTATACTCTTATATTCAGTCTACACTTTTAAACTGTATTGTGATGCATTAAATATGACTTTCTTTTCCTATATACAACTTTCACAATCTTTTGTAGCCAATCTGGTTTCAGATTCCTTACAAAGATAAAAAAAATTATTTTCCAATACATCCTATATAATATATAAATAAAACTAAAGAGAGAACATACGTACATATATGTTCTCTCTTTAGTTTTTATTATATTCTTGCCTTATATGGATGCACATAAGTGTGTATGTATGTATTCCTGTATCACAAAGACATTTTAGTTGAATTGTAGTTTCAAGAACGTTTTATAAAAACAATTTTTTTCCTAATTTCCTGGAGTGCATTATACTGTTCGGTATTGCAAAAAACCTAGAAATGAAAGTTTTGTCTTCTTTCAATGAAGTGAAGTAAATGTTGCCGTTTATATGGCATGTAATACACAATTCATAGATAGTTTCTCTGATTATATTACAACACATCATTATTATTTCTCTATAAGCCATTGTGGTGGGTATCTGTATATATGTATATACAGTGGTGCCCACGAATTTAAGACACGACATTTTACTTATATATTTGAGATAATTTTTACATCTTATCAAAAAAAAATTTAGGTCCATGATATTTTTCTTAATATATTAGTAATATTAGGAAGAAGAATTAATAATATTTTGCTACCTATATTTAGTTAAGAATTTTTATTTACACATTATATAGATCAAGACAAAATGCTAGTCGGGATTTGATATTTTTTTTGACACAAGTGGTTTACGTTGTGCAATAGACCCACGCAAGTTTTTCTCATTTAGACATCAAAAATCAATCAATACCAAAATCCAATACAATTTTATTTTTTATTTTACTTGAGCTCGTGAAAGGATTATTAGCAGCTCCCCTTTAGGGTGTAGTTTTTCGGGCTCTAGGTTGCTGTTTGACATTTTTGGTGGTACCATGTTGCTTGATGTGTTCCAGCGCGTTGTAAATCTGGCATTTAAAACATTTAAGCAGTTTGGATATATCCATTATTATTTTTCCATCAAATTTTAGTTGTTGGATAAGTTTTCGCTCGGCTTCGGTATTCCAAGTACCTCTGGCCATTTATAATTAAATATTTCTATGTATTCCAACATAAAATAAAATAAAACATTCGTTGCTCAACGTTTAGCTTCATAAAACACCAAAAATCACTTAAAAACCAGATATGTCTTAAATTCGTGGCCAATTTCAAATGAACGTTTTTACAATAATATGATCAAAAAGCAACAAAATGTAAAAAGAAACAAAAGAAAATAACGGTACTTTTTCTTAACATTACAGGGTACATAGAAAAATAAAGAATATCTAATTTCATATTACAGGGTTGTAAAAATTATTACAAATAAGTCAGTCATATGTCGTGTCTTAAATTCTTGACCACCACTGTATATTAAAGAGTACCGGCATACAGTCATCAGTCCGTTTTCCTGGCAAATACACAGTGGTGGTCATATAATTAAAGACATTCGTTATTCATTCTACTTTCAAAATTTAAAAAAGATTAAAAAATTTATTTTTCTGTTCTTAAATCTAAACTTTAAAAGCATAATTTTGTAAAGAAAAAATATTTAAAAATTGGGTTTTTGGTTTGGCCATGTAATTAATACATTTGTGGAGTATCCTTAAGTTTTGAATAATATTTCCACATCGATGTGGTGGATTGGTCATTACAACCCTTCAGTCAGTATTACGACCTATTTTCTCACACCACTTATCTCGTGTGCGTTAATTTCATATATGAGTGGCGGGACCTACAGTCGACTCCGAACGACAGATTTTGAGAAACTTTTCATTGCAATTTTTATTTGCTCTCAGAGTTTTTGCTTTGTTTCAATGTCTGGCCTGGGGCTCGAACTCTGGCTTTACGTCTAATAAGCCAACACACTACCTATTAGACTACGGCGACCTCACACATCGACGTGGCAAGCTCTGAAATAAATGCCGGCAGAGAGACCGAGAAGTAGCCTTCTAACACATTTCTATACTTCAACAGCATTTTTGGTATTTGTAATTTCAATTCTTTTTTAATTTCGGTTCACAATTTGTTAATTGTATTAAGATCAGAGCGTTGAGCTCGTAATTTTAATAAGTTTAGTTTCTCACAAGTCGTGAAGAATACATAACTGCATAATTGGTCATTACAACCCCTTAGTGAGGATTACGGCCTAGCTTCTTACATCACTTATGTTGTGTGTGTTAATTTTATTCATGACTGACTGGATCTACAGTTTAAAATAGACTTCGAACAACAGATTTTTTTGAGAAACTTTTCAAGAAAATTTTATTTACTACCAGAGTTTTTGCTAGAAATCTGTTGATTGCGTTTTGTTGGAGATGCCTAACCTAGGGTTTGAACCGTGGCTTCACGTCTAAGCAGTCGACACAGTACCTACTAGACTACGACAACATTTCGTATATAT
Organism: Sarcophaga subvicina; assembly: GCA_936449025.2. Lineage (NCBI taxonomy): Eukaryota > Metazoa > Arthropoda > Insecta > Diptera > Sarcophagidae > Sarcophaga > Sarcophaga subvicina. The sequence goes on from OW388080.2 coordinate 90,356,675, forward strand.
GTACCTCCAGAAAAAGTCTCACTGAGTTAAGTCGCACGATGTCGGACCTGGGATTTGAATCGTGCCTTCACGCCTAGTATGCCAACACACTAACTAATAGACTACGATGAATACAATTCGTGAGGTAACCTTATTTTTAATAACTGTAGGTCCCGCCACTCATATATAAAAATTAACGCACACAACATAAGTGGTGTGAGAAACTAGGTCTTAACCCTGACTAAACGGTTGTAATGACCAATTATGTATGTTATGTTATGTATGTAATCCTACTCAATATTTGTGGCCTTTATTAACATGGTGAATGGATCAGCCAAAATGGAGAATTTTACCAAGTTTATTTGATGATAATTTGATCCAAAACATACTAACGACCGTTGAAGATGTCATTAGAAATAGATTGTGAATGAAGTTGTATCATGTTTTTCTATTCAATATTTTTGTTGTTATTCTGTTGTCATTCAATTGAAAATTAAATTTTGTTGCTTATCTTTTAAACATTTATATATAAAAGTTACATAAATTTTCCATTGTTTATTCAAAATTTATTTCACTTCAAATAAAAATATTCTGAACATTCTTTGGCTTTTACTTAGCAATGTCTAGATGAGACTGCTATAAGCAAGAACACTGTGCTGTTTATACCATAAAGAACTGACACTACTGCCAAATAAATCAAAAATAAATAAAAATAAACTAAGAAAACAAAAAGGGATTGAAATTATGAAATCGATAAAGTATTTATTATATGGAGCGAGCATACATAGACTTGAGTTTAGAATTTTTGCAAGTTTTTCGAGACAGGCATTGTAGATACACATGCACAAGAGTTTAGGATCGTTTTTAAAAGCTTTCGTTCTTTAAATTTAAAACAAACAAAGTGTACATAAGATATAATCGATTTTTTTTTTCGTTTGTCCCCACAGCTTCTATGGACTAAGCGTATTCTAAAAGTGTTCAATTTTCTATGATGTTCGTGAATCAATCAGGCTTTGGTCGATGACATGGGTTAAGTTGGCTTTGAGGTTAAGCTGTGGCTTGTAGTTTGTTGGCATACAATGAGCAATGAGTATTCAAAAAGATGAGTATATTCGAATCATACTCATAATTTCTGATACTTATTCGAACTCCTTTATTCGATTCTCCTTTACTCAACTTATACACGAATCACAAAATAAGTATGATTCACGTACGAACACTACAATACCCACTAGAAGGTTGTGGGTTGCTTTACTTTTTCTTCCTTCTTTTTTTGTAAATGCAACAACACCTTAGACTATAAATTTTGATGCATTATTCTAATCACTCGAATCATTTATGAGTATTATAAGTATTTTTCTAAATTTATGAATCTGAATGAGTAGGCATATGAATCAAACATATTTCGAATGTTATGAGTTTGATGTCAACGTTGTCAACTCATACTCATTGCAACCTGTACTTATAAGTCAATGTTGTTGTGAGTACGAATGATTCAGAGTTGTTGAATTTCAATACTGTTGACTCACTCATACTCGAGTGATGTGTGTAATGAGTGCTTATGAGTAGCGAAAAACGATTCATTTCTTATATCTGATACATACGTACATATATAATTGGTCAGTATAGCCCTTCAGCCAGAATTACAACCTAGCTCTCACCACACTTATGTATGTTGTATATGTTAATTTTCTACATGTATGTTGGGACCTACAGTTTAAAGTCGACTCCGAACGACAGATTTTTGGGAAGCTTTTCATGGCAATTTTATTTGCTCTCATAGTTTTTGCTAGAAATCTGCTGATTGCGTTTTGTTGGAAATGCCTAACCTAGGGTTTGAACCGTGGCCTCACGTCCAATAAGTCGACACAGTACCTACTAGACTAGGACAACAGTTCGTATATATCTCCAGAAAAAGTCTCACTGAGTTAAGTCGCACGATGTGGGTGGCCAGTTCAAATCACCTCCAAGCGCAATGACAATGCCTTCGATTCACTCATGCAGAAGTTTCAATGTAGCATGATGTGTGACACGTGGCGCCGACCTGTAGAGACTGCATGGTGTTGGTGTCCAGATCACCTAATTTAGGCCATTGACCTTTCGGACTCACCGTTAATAGTGATGGCGTAGCCAACGTCGCTCTCAAGGAAATATGGTCATAAAATCCACTCCAAATGGAGACCTTTTCACTCTGTATTGCATACACGTGTATCTCATATGGTTTGACGTCGTTTTAAATTCAAAAAATTTGTTTGTTGGTGTACTCATTCATCCAGAAATGGGCTTCATTGCTGGAGATGAGTTTTCGATAAATTTAGAGTTGTCGGTTGCCAACTACTCTAGAGCGCATACAATGAATACATGTTGCTGTAAATGGTAATTCATGGGGATTTGGCAATACAGATTAAATAAATGGCAACTAATTTCAACTGTCACAGTCCGGAAGTCTCTGTTAGAAGACCCTATGTATGTTTAGTATTGGCAGCGTTACTGAAGCGTGAAACACAGAAAATTTAAATAATTATTCCTTAAAAATTTACTAAGGACATCGATTACTAAAATTTTAATTTGCTATTATGGCTTGATATTGCGGTAATGTAGTAGAGAGTGTGTTGGTATATTAGACGTGAGGCTAGCGTTCCAACACCAAGTCAGACAATTCGAACAAAACGAAATGCAGATTTCTGTCAAAAACTCTGAGAATAATTCTGAGCCTACAGTTTAAAGCTGATCCCGAACAAAAGATTTTTTGATAACCTTTTCATATCAATTTTATTTATTCTCGGAGTTTTTGTCAGATATCTGCTGAGAGGAAGTCGCCGAAGACATATTCTTTTTCAAATTGCTTTTTAGTGGAGATGTTTAACCTGGGGTCTGATTCGTGGCCTCACTTCTAAGAGGCCAACACACTATCTGCACACAAAGTAAAATCGGTTCAGTATACAATGAAAGCATTAGGCTGATAGAGGTGTTACCCTATCCGTCGTATTCACCAGACTTGACTACATCCGACTACTAATTGTTTTCGTCGATGGCACAAGCATTGTCTGAGGAGCACCTCGATTCGTACGAGCAACTCGAAAATTAGATAACTTACTGGTATGTTTAAAAAGACGAACAGTTTTATTGGCGTGTAATCGATCAATTGGCTGAAAAATGGAAAAAAATATGTACCCAGCATTCGCCAACGCTTGCTTTACCATTAAACATTTGTGTGCCATTTTCACAAAATGACGCTTATTTCATACCGGTATAGTATTCCACTACATATGGAAACAAATCATTTCATTTTTCAAAATAGTTTTCTCTGAGCCCCATTTTCTTGCTCCAATATTTCTAGAATTCTTTATCCCTTCACACACTATACAGAGTGTGTATAACTCTTGAGTTATGGCCCTCTATTGTGCTTAAAGTAATTATAACTGAAATTTAAAGCATATATGTACGTGTAGGTAGGTGTAGTAGGTAGTGTGTTGGCTTACTATTCGTAAAGCCCGGGTTCGTATCCCAGGTCAGACATCAAAAATGAAATATGAAAAAAAAAAATATTTCTTCGGCGACTTCCTCTCAGCAGATTTCTGGCAAAAACTCTGAGAGTAAATAAAATTGCCATGAAAAGTTTCTCAAAAATCTGTCGTTCGGAGTCGACGTTAAACTGTAGGTCCCGCCACTCACGTATAAAATTAACGCACACAACATGAGTGGTGTGAGAAGCTAGGCCGTAATCCTGACTGAAGGGTTGTAATGGCCAATTATGTATGTATGTATGTACGTATTAATTCATGCCAATGCTTTTAATTTAATACTTCCATTGCATATATAATATACAATGAAATGTTTTATGGCTCAGATGTGTATGTGAGTATATTCAATAAAATTTATTTCAAAATAATGCGAAATCTCTCATGTGTTTTTATTTTAATATACTCGTATAACAGTCTCAGTCACAATGATATAAGAAATATTATGATTATTTGGAACGTAAAACAGACAAACAAGGGCCATAGCAACGTAGTTAACGAACTAAAATACAAACATGCATGCATGAATCCTAGTTGTAGTAGGAATTGCTTATTTTACTATTTCGTTATCTTTTCTACCCAAAAGTTGGTATTTATTTTTTGCTTTTCGCACATAATACCCTTAAGTAACGGTTTATTGAAAGAGAACATCTGCAACATACTCTGTCCAAAACATTAACAAATACTGTTGCAGATCTTTTGTTTGTATTTTCCAGTACTATACTATTGGAGTTTTCCGTGTAATGTTTTGTAATGAAAGCTGATGATGGCAGTCTATGAAATAAAAGTCAACATTTCTTGCCATCATTTTGTAAATTTCAGCTCTTGTCCTTTCTGAGGAATATTCAACGCCTAGATAAACAAACGCGGCACAGTGAAAACAGGTTCTATAATACCAAGTCGTAATGCCTCATCTATTTTATTAGACACCTTCTCCTCAAGCGCAACAGGAACACGGCGTAATAGTTGCTGGACCAGATTTATGAAAGTGTCTATAGATAATGATATCTTAACTCCATGGATTTTCGGAAAGGGTTGTTTTTCATTTTCCTGAATTTCATTAACATTCAATCCCAATTTTAGCACATTTAGGCGAAGAGCTGTTTCCCTTTCCAAGAGAGATTGGTACGCTTTCTTAATAACATCAAATAAAGATATTATTTCTTTTCTGTTACTAACGTATATCGGAGCATCAGAAACCACATAAATTTCCAATGGATCAATGGCAACATATGCTTTAAATTTGTTCTCAGATTGTAAGCGTATATTCCACATTACCGCTTCTGATACTTGTAATAAATTCCAATCGTTTTCGCTTATGAGGCTAAAACGGCACCCGGTGTCAATTATCATTGGAATATCTTTTCCACCAATAGTGCATCATATGTTTTCCTCCTTAGGTTCATCATTCCCAAATTCTCGAATTTCTTCTGCAAAACAACGAACATTTGTTATAGGCCGCCTTTTTTTGTACTGTACATTGTTGTCATTATCGAACTTCTTTTTCTTAGTTCTGCATCTTATTGCAAAATGTCCCTGTAAAGAACACTTATTGCATTTTTCATTTCTGGCAGGACATTCAAAATAATTGAACAAATGCCTCTTTCTTCGGCATCGGCTGCATTCGGTTGACGGCTGTGATTGAACATTGATTTTCTTGGAAACTTTGTTTACTTCCTCCTTCTCAGTGTAGAACAGCATGCTACGAGAAGTTTTGTTAATTTGCTCGTACACTTGGCATGCGTCAATAATTTCAAAGAGACTCTGCTCTGTTAGAGAATCTTTTTTTTTTTAAATCGAGAGAGGCCCAAGAATCCATTATCTTGTCTTTTGTGGAAACTTCCTCAATTTCTTCCCTAGTATTACCAAATGAACATTTTGTTACTTGTGACGTAGCCGAAACAAAAACTTATTAAAATTCTTGCCCTCAACAGGAGTTATAATCCGCTAAAATGTTGTGTTTCTTTTTGGAGAGAAATATTCATTTAGTTTCTCCACTAGAACATCATAAATTTTAATACCGTCCTTTCCGTCACTTTCTACCAATAACACAGGAATATTGAATATTACTTCCTGTAACTGGGGGCCACCTAAGTGCAAAAGTTTATTCCTCTTCTTGACATCATCAACGAATTCTTCCGCTGCCAAATGAGGTTATGATCTTAGCCATCTTTCCCATTTGTGTCGAAGAAGCGGCTTCTCTATGGCATCTCAAAGAAAAGGTTTTATAACTTCCGCCATTTTACCATTCGAAGGCACTGTAAAAATATCCATTAAAATTAATCAAACTAAACTACACCACAAGTGTCACTTTAATAAGCCGAATTTAATCGGTAGCATACCAATAGTTAATCTTCGTCAGGCAATCCAATTACACGCAATTTAATACCCATTTACATTTAGCAAATGTTAGCTGCAATTTAATGCAATTTGTGTTGTTCCACAAATCTAAAAAACTTAAACGCAATTGAATGCTGTCTGGTATTCAACCAATCTAAAGCAAAAATTAATTCAATTTAACGCTAATATCAAATCTCCATAATTTACCACTCGCAACCAATGTAATAACTAACCTGTTGTTAATTATAATAAAGCAATGTAATTTATATCATATAAAAACTTAAACTTTTATTTCAATTGCTTCTTTTATTTATTTTACAAGTCTATTAGTGATGACACTTAACAACTGATGATAAGCCAACTGTCAGTGTTGCCACATCCCTTCCACCTTTTTCAGTTTTAGCTTCAACGGTCCTTGGCCTGAAAACGACGGACACTCAGGTTCATAGGAATCAGCTTCACTGCAGTCCCGCGGTCTGGGTAACGTTTCCGGTGGATCAACGGTTGATGGTGGTTGATTGTTGTTGGACGATGAAAATAAGTCATTATTAGGCAATTGTAGATTTTTGGTGGCTGGTAATGGATACGAGCATAGACGTTGCCGGTATGACATGCCCTCTGGAATTATTTACACCATATTTAAAATTATTTTATATGTTCGTACTCCTCCCACGACCTTAACTTCAGTTCCATTTCTCTCAACAACTTCATAAAAAGTTTTACAAAATTCGGAGTGGGTTTGTTGGGGAAAAAAGCATTTTTCAATAAAACCTTGTCACCTATCTGAATATTAGATTCCTTCGCTCCTCTATTCGTGTCAGCTTTTTCTTTTATTTTTTGTTTGTTTATTAATTAAATCATTATCTCTAACTGACGAATCAATTACCTCTTCAGATATATCCTCAATGCTAGGAATCTGAATCTCAAATCTAGAACTCTGTTAAACATTAGCACTCTCGGTGCTGAATCTGTTATGCCATGTAGGATCACATTATACATAAGTATACATTTTTTAACTTCTTCCTTGTAATCCAGCTTATTCGCTGCTACAATTTTCAATCGTTTTCCCAGGGATTTGTTCATATTTTCTACTTCGCCTTTCTCCTGAGGCCAGTAGGGTGGCTTTCTGATTATGGATATGCTATTTTCATCACAAAAGCATTTGAGTTCATCGCTGACATATTGTCTGCCATTATCAGTCCTTATTGTCCTGGGTAACCCAAGCCTAGAGGAAATTTCCCTCATGGCCTTAATTATAGCATCAGAAGAAATACGTTTCAAGAAAACAACTTGGTATCTGGAATAGTAATCAATGAGTACTAAAACATACTCCGCATTAGGCAGTGGTCCTAGAAGATCAGTTGCCACTGTTTGCCAAGGCCTGTCTTTGCATTGGAGTTGGTTTCAACGTTTGTGAAACTAAGAGGCAATCACGACACGATTTTACAAAGTTCTCGGCGTCCCTATGAATTAATGGCCATCAGACCCTAGATCGAAGACGACGTTTCATTGCCGACTCACCAGGGTGGCTCTGGTGGGCCAAATCCAATACCCTTGATCTTAAAAATTTTGGTATTATAATTCGATTTCCGCGTAGTAAAGTTAATCTAATAATTTATGACGAAAAACATAGTATGGATTTGATAAATTTGAATCCCAACAATAATTTTCCATGCAGAAAACCTCCTGTTGAAAATCCACGCCTTTGATGCTTTCCTTACTTATTAGAGATATAGTTAAAGTGTTAGGGACTGTGTTTTGTAGTACGTGAAAAATTTATTCCTCGCATGTACCATTAAAAGATTCTTTATCAGAAATTTTGTAGAGTATAGATATTAAGTCTGCTAAGCGTGTAGTCTAAGTAACCATCTTTCAATTCTAGCCGGAGATCTCGAAGTCTGTTTAAAAATGCCTTCCAAAGGTTTGTGGTCAGTTACAAGCTCAAAATGTAACCCAGCAAGATAGTATTAAAATCTTTCTATTGACCAAACTACGGCCAAACTTTCCTTCTCGGTTTGAGAATATCTTCTCTCAACGGCAGATAAAGTCTTACTTGCAAAGAATATGATTCTGGGCTCCGTTTCATTATCGAATTGTAGCAAAACTGCTCATAATGCTACAGGGCTTGCGTCAGCTATGACTCTAGTCCTTAATTTTGGGTACAAATATGAAAGATTTGGTATTTCGGGGCTCGAACCCTGGCTTTACGTCTAATAAGCCAACACACTACCTACTAGACTACGGCGACTTCTATTTTATTATTAAGTTATAATTATGTTTCGAACTCAATTGGAAACACTAGAGAGATGAAGCGACTTAGACTGTTAGTGTCCATCATTGTCCTTCATTTAAATCATCAGTGTAGACGACACCAAAGTACCTTAAAGGTACCAATCATTTTAAAGCGCTAATTATATTTGAAATTGTAATTTCTTGGTATTTATTGTAATAACATTTTAGGCTGACACTTGCATTTGCAATTGTTGCAATAGCGACAGTGCATTTTATTGGAATTGAATTGTGATTCTATGATTTGGTGCAGTTGTAAACCCATAAGTTACACAAAATTCTAAAGAATGAAATGAAAAGTTTCTTCACTTTTAAATTATTTTAATTTAATTGAAAAGTAAAAATAGATAAGCTTGTAGTATATGCGTGTTTGCAATTTTTTGGTTTTTTATGCTGTTTGTTAAAAAAAGAAACAGAAATATAAACGGAACTCAAATCCATTAGTAGACATAAAAAAGGTGTTCAATTTGTAGTTTCATGTTAAGTTAAAGTGAAATACTCATATAAAAACAACCTTTTTTTACAATTTTGCAAGTGCACTTGCGGGTCAAACGCAATTAATTTGCATCGTATAAAACAAAATTCGCTTTTGGTTTTGCAGGACGTATATCTTTAGCACTTTGTGTAGAATTACTACCTTTAGAATGTTTGTACATACTTTGAGCATCTTTTGGTTCCTTTTTGCAACAACAAAGATACTAATAATGAAAGAAGTATCACAGAATTTGCATCAAATTTTTGGAAAAGTTTAATTAAGTGTATTAAGTGCAATGCAGTGAGTGTACTTTATGTGCAAAATTTTTTTTGCAAAAGGCAAACAAAGATGTCAATCCAGGACGTCTATTACAAAAAAGTGTCAAATAAAGTGAAATTTAATCTTTAATTTTGTGTGCCAGGTTTATGGAAAATTGTGCATTTATGAATATACTCCTTTCTGAGAAGAAAAAAGAGATATCTGAATGATATTATTTTCTGCTTTAAACGGCATCAGTAGGTCGTTCAAACGAAGAAAAATATTCGATATTAGCTTACACACATTTATTTAAAGGAAGGGCTTTATGAAAGTCCCCTTACTAGAGTAAAATTTACTCTGTCAATGTATATTACAACATACATATTTTATACGCAATTATTTTGCTAATATTTGGTTATTTATTCGACCTATAAAGCATGTAATGTGAATGTTACTTACATTTTTGCACTTTCACTTTAATTTCCTATAAGTTAACCACTTTTCTAGCTGAAAGATGGATTAATTCAAAAGCAATGAAATTGGGTGTCAGATGAACTGAAGATGTGAAACATTGAAAGACGATTGTGCATATTTGAAATGCTGTTTACAGACATCTAAATACATATACAACTTTTCAGTTACACCACTTATGTTGTGTGTGTTATGTTGTTTATCCATAAATGGTGGCATCTACAGTTTAAAGTCGACTTCGAACGATAGATTTTTTGAAGTAACTTTTCATGACAATTTTATTTGCTCTCAGAGGTTTTGTCAGAAATCTGCTGAGAGGAAGTCACCGAAGAAATATATTTTCATATATCGTTTTGTTGGAGAAGTCAGACCTGGGGTTTGAATCGACGCCTCATGTCTAATAAGCCAACACACTACTTTCTAGACAACAGCGACTGCATGTTAAAATGCTGTTTAGTCACAGTAAGAATAAATAATTTTTGCCTCGAATTATCACTGCCGACGATAAATGAATTAATTTGTATGAAAACATATGCGAATCTCTGACAACGATCACAATCTACGGCCAAGCAGAATATCCATTGCGCCAAGATAAGCCCCATAAGGGATCGCGTTTTTGCCGCAATGCCTGAGCTCGGTTTACCTCCGAAGCTGATAATTCTATGCAGAATGACGTTGAGCAATTCCTGCAACGTCAAGGTAGGAATGGACATTTACGAACCTTTTGATACCGTTTGAGGTTTCAGACAAGGCGACCCCTTATCATGCGACGTCTTCAACTTCGTCATGGATAGTGTTCTGCGAAAGACTTTTGATACAGTCAAGGAATTTATTTATCTTGGCTCCGCCTTTCCCACCAAAAATTATGCCAGTCTAGAAATCAAGAGCAGGATCACTCGTGCCGACAGGTGCTACTATGGTCTCAATAGACAATTAAGTAGCAGAGACCTCTCTCTTACGACAAAACTAATACTCTACAAGACACTCATTCTACCCGCGCTTGTTTTTGGCGCAGTGGCGTGGACCCTATTAAGCACTGATGCAGCAGCCTTGTGAGTATTCGAGAGAAGTACTGCGTTAGATCTTCGGTCCAGTACGAGTTGGCGATGATTTCCGCATCCGATACAAGAGTGAGCTGTATGAAATCCTCAACGATATAGACGTTGTGCAGCGTATTAATATCCAGCGGCTGCACTGACTCGACCATGTCGTTCGAATGGAGGAGGATGATCCAGCGAGACGGGTATTTGATGCGGTGATCTGCGGAGGTCGGCGAAGAGGACGACGTTGTTTGCCTTGTAAGGACCAAATCGAGGAAGCCGTGTCATCGGTTAGTGTGACCAACTGGCTTAGGCGTGCAACAAGCAGAGGCGTCTGGAAGGATGTGTTGCGGCAGGCCGAAATCCTGTAATCGGGTTACTAATGTCCAATTAAGTAAGTAAGTAAGATAACGCTTCGTATTTGATGCTATCAGAAGCTGTTAAGTCTGTATGTGCTGCTAAACACGGATCAGACAATCACAGAGAGATTTGTTCAGACAACAATTAATTTATTTGAAACGAATAATGGGCGAAAAATGCTTTAAATATGCAACCAGATACGATGCCAAACGATGACAATGATCGGGCTCATATTGAGACCCCGATCGAAAACTGTTTAGAAAACAGCGGAAATTTTACGACCGTATAGTTCACCGACCATAGAAACTAGACCTTACTCCACCTGACTACTATTTAATTCGATTCATACATAACACTTCACTGGAATATGCTTCATTTCAGAGCGAGGTATTTAAAATTCGATTCATTCTTGTTTTGTTGATTTATATTCTTTTATTTATTATTTGTATTATTTTTTTTATTGGAATGCCATTTAAGTTAAGATTTTTTCATTTAAATGGTGTAGCTTTGGTTTTTTATTAATCTTTTTCTGAGTATTTGCACAGCGTTTTTTTATGGGTTTAAAAATGTTGTTTTTTTAAATTTCAATATAATTTCTAACATCTTCACACATCTACTTGATCTACAGACTTTACCGCTTTTATGTACTAATCCTCCACTTTTCATCACTTGCAACAATTAGTTTTTATACAAATATTTTAACAGGGACCTTTTCGCTAATATGAAAGCGTATGAGAGAGAGGAAATATATTTACGACGGAATACAAACTAAGTTTTTACCGCCACAACTATTTCATTTTTATAACCCATGTACTATATTTACCTTATAAAGTACCACAGTAACTCAACTCACTTTACAATGCATTTTACCAACATCCCGCACACTTATTCATTTAGACACAAGTGTTTTGTAAGCAAATATTATATATATGTATATATGTATTGATGTTTAGATTTGTTGATTTTAAAAGCACACTGATTTTATATTTCAATTTTATAAATATTTTTGATTGGTACTGTTTTTTTGTATTTTTTATTTTTTATATAAAAAAATTATTCATTTGTTTGAACTCTTCTCTTTCACAATTTTTCAACTTTTTCTATACTGTCGCCGTCAGCCATTTCGTGTACAAGCAAATATTGAAAGTAAAAAAAAAAATTATCTTACCCACATTTGTTATTTCGTTGTCTAACCATTAACGACCACGTTATCTTTAAAACTGTTTTTAGTTTTTTTTTTGAAACTGTGTTTAAAAAAAAAACTTTGTGTGGTTTTATCGACGTTGGGGAAGTATTCCGTTTAGTTTAAGGGTGACTATATTACTCTTATAAACTTAATATTATGTTATATGCTCTCTTTATTTGTATAAAGGGTAAACAATTTAGAAAAGTATGAAACTGTACCCTAAAAAGTCTCTGTGAAGTTAGTAAATGAGGGTTATTGTCTGTGTTTTGGTTTTACAAAATTATTATTATGCACATATGTACATACATAATTGCTCATTGCAAACCTTCAGTCAGAATTACGATCTAGCTTCTCATAGCACTTCTTTTGTGTGTGTGTATTAATTTTATCCATAAGTAGCGGGACCTAACCTAACCTAACCTAGCGGGACCCACTGTTTAAAGTCAACTTAGAACGAAAGATTGTTTTTAGAAGCTTTTCATGGGAATTTTTATTTAGAGTTTTTGCTAGAAATCTATCATTGAAGGAATATTTTTCTCATATTTCGTTTTGCTCGAGATGTTTGACCTGGTGTTTGAACCACGACCTTACGTCCAATAAGCCTACTACTACTTATTAGACTACGACAACTACATTGCATTTTTACATTGTCACGTTAGGCCATTGGTAAAACCTAGGGTAATTCAGCAATTAAGCAGTTTCGGATTCAGCGCATTTGAAACCTTTAGAATATTTCGGTGTTGCGGCAACTCAATGTTCAGCACATCTGAAGCCTTTTGTGAAACATTGTCTCTTGTCTGGGTTAATATCTCGTCGGCCTGTGTAATCATCTAAAACATCATGAACTTTTTTATCCTTGATATGATATAATACACAGTTCCGCGATATTTTAGTTGACTAGGAATAATAAAAAAATCATATCATTGTCTTCTCTGGACTCAATCTGGCAATTTTTCCGATTCGGAAACAATAAATAGTCACTTTAGCCTAAATTCGGAGAATAATGCGAATGAGGAAGAAAATCACCGTAATCTAGTGGGTAGTGTGCTGGCTTATTAGACGTGAGGCCTCGGTCAAATATCTGAAACAAATCGAAACATAAAAAATATTTCTTCGGCAACAGTTTATCTTCGAAATACTGACTGAAACATTGTAGTGACCAATTATGTATGAAATAAGTTTATGTGTCAACAATTTCATCCTAATTGGTAGTCTAGCCTCTTAATTTTAAACGTCACTATAGCCACTGGGATTGTAAAGGCGGTCAAGCGATTTTATATTAGATAATCGAATTAGATTTTACTGGGCTCCTCGTCATTGTGACATTATTGGCAATGAAGTTGTGGATGAATTGCTAACATCAGGTTCAGCTTTCAGTTACAACAGCAGATAAGTCGGTGAAATTACAATAGTCTTCGAAATTATTGAGGAAAAGTTCAATTCACTCATATACCGTGGATGTCTATGTTAAAGGGACTGTAGGATTGCATCAGTCGTATGAAAAAACTTCAATTCTATAGGAATCGATTTAAATCTAAGCATGAATATGCTATTATTAATGTACAAACGGAACATGGCACCCTTTGACATAGGAGCAGCAGATGGAATAGGAATATTTTTGATTTATGTAAGTTATGTGAAGGAGGAGAGGAAACAATGGATCATATTTTATGGTACTGTTCTCGTCTGTATGTAGGCCGTAGTGGATAGAGATTTAATTTATGAGAAACTAAGACTACAAACTTGTCCACAAACAGAGTTGACTGGTTAGGGGGATATCTTTAGAAAGATAATTCAACTATTGATGACAAAATGGCTATTTGTTATTTCCGCTGCTATTTTCTCTTTGTCTTTTATTTCTGTTCCTATTTCTACATGCATCTCTGGGTGAAGAGGCGAAACTGTGGGTCCCATTCCAACCTAACCTAACCAATCCGAAATTGTTTACCATCACTTAAATTCGAACTTCGATTTGAAGTCATTAAATCACCATTTCTTTTCGACAACAATGAAAAACCAAAGAATTATTATTTTAAATAATTTTAACATTTACTTGCTTGCGTTTTCATATTGTCAATTACGGTTGTATTTTTACAGCTTTGGACCCCCTGCGCTTTAAACCGCCTTCTTTAATTCACCATAAAGCTAACACTCCAATTCATCTTAAGCATGCTTACGACTAAAGAATTCAACGAAAACAAAATAATTTTAAAGCCTCATCAAATTTACTTCCATCCTCTATGCTTCTTTAATTTCTTGCTGAGCACTTATTTACAATTGTATGCGAAGGATGTGAAGTGGCATTAGTTACTCATTGTTAAAATAGGAGGGAATTAAATCATCTTTTATTCAGTGCTCTTGTCATTCGCTAACATGATTGATTATTCTTTATCTCTATTATTTAAAGTAAGATATTCAAGAAGTTATTTTCAAGACAGAATTTAGACACGGACACACGTATTTGGCACACCTTTTTAAGATAAGCGGCTTAACTTAGCAGAGAAACAGAGAAACGATTTGACGATTCAGTTGTTGAAAATGCCTTAAAGTCTTTGCAAAAAAAAAACAAGAACAAAAATAGATAGTGAATAAGAAACAAAGAGGAGTTTATAAGTAAAAAAAAATACTACAAAAAAATAAATCTAACGGCTGTTTTCATATCACTCATACAGTTCACAGCTGTTGGATCGGTTGCGGAAATAATCGCCAACTCGCATTGGACCGAAGATCCTACGTAGGGCTCTTCTCTCGAATACTCTGAAGGCGGCTGCATCAATGCTTAATAGGGTCCATGCCTCTGCGCCATAAAGAAGTACGAGGAGGACGAGCGTCTGGTAGAGTGTTAGTTTTGTCATACGAGAGAGGCCTCTGCTACTCAATTGCCTATTGAGACCACAGAAGCACCTGCTGGCATGAGTGAGAGTTTGATCTCCAGACTGATATCACTTTTGGTGGTAAACGCGTAGCCAAGATAAATAAATTATTTGACTGTAACGAAAGTATAGTTATCGGCCGTAATCTTAGATCCAATACGCCGCACATCTCTACTTGTCGATAACATATACTTGGTTTTGCCCTCATTTACTGCCAGACCCATCTTAGTAGACTCCCTTTCAATAGCACTAAATGTAGCAGTAACATCTCGCTTGGTACGCCCTATGATGTCAATGTCGTCAGCATACGCAAGCAGCTGGACGCTTCCTAATTCACAATATTATCATTTTAAAAATATTTCGATTATAGAGGTAGACACAAAAGCACACACACAATTTTTTACTTCCATACTTTTTTCAGAAATTAAGGATACAATAGAAATTTCAAAATAATAAAGCATGAGAAAAGCGCTAAAGAAATATGTTTGTCTGTATGTATGTAATGAAGTTCCCATAAATTAATGTATGTATGTGTGTTTGTATATACGTACTACATACGCAACCAACTAAAAGGGCGAGACATCTTATAACACGTAAACTAAAGCCATATTTTGCTTACGTGAACAAACATTGAAAAAATTACGTACAATTTAATGACATTTTAATGGGCCAAAGAAGAAATTCAGATTAAAGTCATATGGCGTCTGTAATTTAATGTTGTGCTATTCATTGGGGACAAGAGCTACGAATTTATTTATTTAATCAATTAACACTGAATATTCGCCGCATATTAACGGCTCTAGTTCCCATAGCATGCATAAAAAGAATCGAAAATTTAATAAAAAATAACGAATGAATGTGAGGTAGTTGTGTAAATACGGTACCTTTTTAAACTTGTTTTAACTCATCTAATATAATATTAAAATTAAATAAGAAAGTGTATGACATTTAAAATTAGTTTTTAAGCAAAAACTTCATTCAACGACTTTGGCAACCAAATTAGTTTGGTTCGCATTGAAATTTAATAATTTAGTCTAATCTTACATATACAATCGTAAAATTTTTATTTTTATTATTATATTATTATATTGTATATATTATTATTTATATTATTTATATAAATTTAACGTTTTGTATTGGGTGGGCCATCTATCGTTATAAATTTAAACCATTGGTTATTTTGAACCTGCCAATATTTATGTTATTCTATTTTGTTACAAAATTCAGTATATGATCTCCACTGAACGTATTGAATCAATTTACGCTTGAGCAACGTTGGAATTTATTGGAAATTTATTGGAAATCATCTTTTCGAATGAAGCTCATTTTCAGCTTGGTGGATACGTTAATAATTAATAAAAAAAATTGCCGTATTTGGGTTAAGAAAACCCACATGTGGTCTTACAGAAGTCATTGTACCCATTACAAGAGACTGTTTGGTACGACTTAGGGAGTGGAGGCATCATTAGCATATTTCTTTGATAACAAGGACGGTCAAAAAAGAAACCTACCGTTTAAAATTCATCAATCATGTCATCGATATGAACGATGTTTGGCTTCAAAATAATGGTGCAATATGCCACACATATCAAACCTTCCCAAAACGATTTATTGTGTCAATCGTTTGATAGACGTTTAATTAGTCCAAATGGTGATGTTAGTTGGCCGCCAAGAAGCTGCTATTTGACTCCATTGAACTGTTTTCTAAGATGCGCCTTTAAAAAAAAAGTGTAATGCCGACAAACCAGAGACTATTGATCATTTGGTGATGCCATTACCGAGTTATGACCAGATACACTCTAAACGGTTCACGAATATTGGTCCAATCGAATGAGGTACTGTGAGGCCACGGCAGCCATATGAATGAAATAATTATCCATTTCCAAACGGAACAGTTGTAGTTCACAGCAAAAAAATAAATTTATCAAAATTTCAAATCATTTTGGTTTTATTGGATTTTTAAATGGCCACCCACCTATTATATTTATTCACATTATGCTCATATTCATAATACCGAAAACATATGTGACGGATAAGTGACATTTAATTCCATTAGATTCATACATGACAATATCAAAGATTTTTTATTGCATACTTTTCAGAGTACCTATTCCAGTGCATGTAATATGATGCGTATGAGTAATATATTACAAATTCAATTAAATAGAAAGTATACCCCATTAATTTGGAATTAAACATTTCCAAGCTATGATATGGCAATTCTAAGGGATTTTTAAAAATTTTAATTTATCAAGATAATCCAACCTAAAAGTAAATACAAAAACCAAAATACTAGGCTATATTCTAGTGGGTGCTACATCATAGCCTGTATCTTCATAGTCTGTATCTTCCACATCTTCACAACAAAACAATAAATTTGACAAAATTTCTAACAGTTTTTATTTTATAGCATTTTTAATTTAAACCAATAAATGGTTATCTGGTTTTGGTATTGATTAGACTCTTTGACTTTCTTTCTTTAAGTTAGGAATTCTTTTCGTAAACTTATCTCTTGTTGTACACATTCCTTCCTATTCACTTCAAAAATATTAATCCATGCTTGCGACATGTCGTGCCTATCTTATTTGGTAAGGATTTGAATTTTATTTCACAAAGTTCGAATAATTCAATGTTGGCTCTTAAGACATAGTCATCAATCGCAACCAGCATGGGGCCAAACATTTTAAGAAAAATCATACTCTCAGACGGATAAGAAATATTTTATAATTTTTCGTTTTGTTGGAGATGTCTGCCCTGGGTTTTGAACCGTAGCCTCATGACTAATAAGTCAACACACTACCTACTAAATTACAGTGATTTCATCAAGTTGTTACAAATTATAAAAAAAATCCTCAAAAATCAATTTTCATTCACAATAAAGGCTCTTGTCCTAAGGGATATAGGGAAACCGTGTGTCATCGCGAAAGTCGTAACGCTAGATGCGATAATCGACTTTTCATAGAATAAATTTCATAACCGTTTAGATTTTATTTAATTTTTTTTACAAGAACTTTTCATTGAAATTGTTTAGCTCTTGTAAAAAATTATACATTCAAATGAAAATATTCATTCGGTAGGAAAAGAGAGAAATTATTATTCATGGAAAAAGGCATAGCAATGCTCAGGAGAAAATAAAATCTGCAATAGTATTACTCAATGTAAAATATTTAGAAAATAATCGTGATACACGTTAAAAATGTAGAGCAAATTCGAAAACAAATCCTCTAAACACACTTCACGTTCTCTTTTACATACCAAAAAGTTTTACAAATCTAGGCCAAAAATTTGTGATTCAAGAGGAATAAAAGTTATAAAAAGAAAAATTATTTTCCATAAAACTTTATTGCTTCTCATTGCGATTCGATATTTTTCTTTAAAATTACTTAAGAGTGGCCTTATGTTGTGCGCCATAAAATATTTAACAAACCATCTTATAACAATTAATTCAACCAGCGTTCTCTATGTATTATTTATAAAAATATTTTTAACAATAATTTTTGCCTTAAAATGTCAATTTTTACGAAAACCTAATACATAATTTAAATAATTTTCTACGATAATTTATAAACAGGTTTCTTAGTGCATTGTTTTGTTTTGGTAGCTTTTGTTTACAATTTTAATTTAAAACCATATAAAAGCTAAAAACCAGTATCTAGATTTTTTATTCTCGTAAGCCAAACCATCTTTTGAATGAATTTGTTTTGCCAAAAAGGACACAATAAATCATTAAACGAAATACCTTTATATTATACACACATTTTTTAAAATCGATTTTAGTTTTTACCTTCACAGGTACCCGTAATACGCAAGCAAAGGTAAATCTTGGCTTATGTGGTGTGTTATTTGTATGGCTTTTAAAAAATAGCCGTTTATATGTTTTGAGGCTTGCAACCGTTGTTTGTGCCGATGTATTTGTGTTTGAACCGTTGTCTGTGCTCAAGGCAAAAAGCAAAAAAGCAGCTACAGATTGATTTTATCAAGAAAGTTTTTCGTGCTTCAGTAGTTACCGAAACAAAGTTAAGCCAAGCAGAATGGTAAAGACCCTGAACTATTTTGATTTAAAACAAAATCATTTTTTTTTTCAATATTTAATAAATGAAAAGGAAAAATATTTGATAAATGAAATGGTAAAGCTGTAATACTATAAACATAATAAACTCAACGCAGCAAGCACAGCAATCTCTCAAGAATAGAATACATGGGTGTATATGGAAGCATTTATTTTCAAGGCAGCACGACAACAAGCAACAATTTTGCTGCTTTGCTTTTCGCCAATTTCTATTTTTATTCGCAGAAATGATAGAATTAGTGCTCACAGTGAAGAGGATTAGTGCTGTCAATACAATAACATGCATGAGGTTTTAAAGACGTGATGCATGAAATATAACGCGAAAAAACGTTTCAGTGGCTCCATTGATAAAGAATTAATGAACTGTTTATTTTATTATTTGTTTTGCTAATGTTTTGCTGGTGTTGTCTTTATTATAATTAATGCGCTTGTGCTTGTGCTTGTTGCGATGCGTCTTTATAGCATAAGAACGTACTAATCCCGTACTAATCTACAATTTTAGTATGTAGACATTGGCTACTTTAAAACGAATTGGATGACATCTGGCAAAAAATTTTTGAGTCTTAAGTCTGTCGTTTGGAGTCCACATTAAACATTTGGTCCTGGCACTCATTTGAAACGTTGTAATGATCAGTTATGTGTATATGTATGTAAATCAATTACAACAATCAGAATTGTTCACGGTGTTGTAACCCAAAATGACATGACATTCAGATTCAATCTTTGTGAAAGTCTCTTAATGGTGTAAAGTAGAGTCCGAAAAAAGCATTTGATTAAATTTGTCAAACAAAAATTCTACAATAATGGAATAAAATAACATTTCCACCCTAAATATTATTTTTCTTTCCCCAATTTCAAGATGTGATAGTGAAAATACCCCGAAAAACGTCATAATGTAAGTTAACAACTTTCCTATAAACAGAGGATAACTATATCTAATACGGAGTTTAAGAATAACTCCGTAACTAAGTTTGGACAGTTCAAAATATATAAAAATAATTTTTTTGAGGTCTATGCAACTAGATTTACAAACAAAACCATGACGTTGTTCAGCTTTATTTACAATTTTTGTTTTTTGTTGTACAGTGCAGTACAGTTCAAGAAAATCTGTACAACATCAGTAATAAATTTGGCTTTTATTGTTATTAATATTTGGCTATTTTTATGTGTTTTGTGATCTCATTATTACGAGCCAGTTTGCCTTTAATGTCCATCAATATTAAAATATTGTTACATTTTTACCTTTTTAAAAACGTTCGTTGATTGCAAAAAAATAAAAAAATGTGTTTTGTTTCAATTAAACTCTTTATTGTTCGCACTACTTTTATGTGCCACTGTTACAACTCCAACAATAATAGCTTTTTCATTATTTCACTTTATACTTCTGTCCGCACAAACACTAACAACTCTTCGATAGATCTTCACAACAGCGATCTTCAAATCACGACTGTTTATTTCGCACGCAACGCGGCTTCACACAATACTGACTGAATTCTTGCTGACTGGTTGCCTGCTTTGTCTTGTTTTTTATATGCTTGCGTATCAGTCTAATGAATGTTCTTGAAGTGGAATGTTCGGGATTCCGCTTTCTCGAGAATTCTATCGCTACTTGATTGTTGTTTGTGTAGTTTGCTTACGTTGTTTGTTTTTGCTTTCTTTCTTACTTGTCTGTCTCGTTTTTCTATACTGATCTTGTTGGTATATGCAAGCAAGTTCGTTGTATGTGTTTGTGAGGCTGTTGTTGATCGTTTTAATGTTAAACGAAGGTACGCCGTTTCCATTTTTGTAACAATATTTTAAATGTATGTGATGTTGCACATCTTTATTATTTCTCCAAACCAGAAGGCAGGTTTCCCATTGCAATGTTAATGTTATGTGAACACATTTGTGTTCATTCACTTTATTATCCAAAGCTTTAATCATTTCCTCAGATAGAAAATGTGTTTCGAAAATGTTTCGTGTAGATTCTTCAGCATGCAAATGAAAGGAGTGTTGTCGACAAAGAAAAAAATGTTTGGATGATTGATTAATACTTTGTTTGTTTTCTTCTTTTGTCTTTTTTGACTTACCTCTACAAAAAAAAAATCGAAATACATTGGCAGTATATTCGCTTAATTTTTTCAAGAATATTTTTCAGGTTTTGCAGGTCTACAGGTATCCGTATTTAAATTTTGTCTAACACTATACATACTCTCTTTCAACACCCAAAGCATGGGGCCTATTTATACTTAATTAATTTCCTTAAGTTTCCTTTAAACTTTGACTTGTTGAGCTCACCTTTTTGCATAATATTTTTAATTTTTTTCTTCGCCTTTCGATTTAAGGCTTTTTGTTGAAAATCAAAGAATTTGTCTTCTTTTTGCAGCTTTTCTATTTGCGCATAAATTTTTCCTTAATTTATGCAATTAGCCGCACTTAAGAAACTTTTGTTTTGGCTATATTCAATAACAATGTCGTCGTAGTTACCGTTTCCTACTTTAACCTCGCTTGTTGTAAAAATATATGCACGAGCCTTAATTATCCTTTAATTTTATGGTTACAGCATAAAATGAAAGAAATTTAATTGAAAGTTTTTATTTTGCTCTGAAAATATTTTCTAATTTAGCATATTCGCATTAATTTAATACAAAGGAAAGTGTTGAAGCGCACGTTAAATAAAATACATATAAAACAAGAGTTTTGATTCAACTTGCCATTGTATACGAAATACTGGACAAGGTCCAAGAGCCATTGATGTAACTCTAGAAGAGTCAAGTTTCATAATCGTGTTCTCAATTGAAGACGCCAAAATGTGAATTAATTTTATCGGAATTTGTTTCTTGCAATAAAGCCAAAATCGTTTGTATTGTGAGGCTCAGGGTACCGTTTGTATGAAACCACATGCCATCCTCAACTACATACACACACATACATAATTGGCCATTACAATCCTGACCAGACCCTTCAATCAGTATTACGGCCTAGCTTCTCATATCGCTCATGTTATGTGTTAATTTTATACATGAGAAGAAGTCGCCGAAGAAATATTTTGTCATACATCATTTAGTTGGAGGTGCCTGACCTGGAGTTTGAATCGAGGCCTGACGTCTAATAAGCCGACACACTACCTATTAGATTACGGCGACTTCTATGAAGTAATGATGGTAATTTCTGGTGCAGTTATTTAAAATCATTAGTGGTACGAACGTATCCCACATTTCTAGAATGTTTTTACTGCACTCCTTTGAGTTGCCCATTAACATATATTCCTCTGTAATAATTATTCACAATCCAGGAAAAATGGTGGATTTTTGCCGTTTAAACTAAAAGATGAAGATGATTTTCTTTGAAAACTCAATATTTACTTCTGTTTGTTCAACCCTCTCTTCGGCGTGTTGTGATGGCTTGAGTTCTTGAGTCAATTTAACTTTGTAAGCGCGTAAATTCAAATTTTGATTCTAAATTCGCATCAGTTATGTTTGAGAGATGTTTAATTCTTGGGCACGACAACAAGTCGAGTTTTACGACGTTTCTGCCAAACTATCGCAAATAACAGCAATATTTTCCGCAGAACGAACTGGACAAGCATACACTTGTGCTTTAACACTATCTACAGACCCGGTTTGTTGAAATTTGCTCACAATTCTCCGGTTTGTAGATACATTTGTAGACACATTTGGTTGGTACAGGAAATGTACTTTGATTTGAAAAAGACTTTCCGTAAAAGACTTCAACAATCTTAATCGTCTGCATAATTGTGTACCACTCCATGGTTGAATTTGCCATACACTGAAACCATGAAATATCAAACCAATATGCGACTTTATTATCGCTGTTTATGGTTGAACCATTCTTTATAAAAAATCTTTAAATAGGTAGCGCACACAGTCAAGTTTTTGTGTGTGTTTACATTTCATTTCAAATCCTGTTTGACCCGCTTTGACGGGTGTCAAATCCCTTAGTGTCAAAGCGGGTGATAGTCCGTGCTTATACACAATTATTGCCGATTCTTTACACTTAGACGTATTACGTTGGTTCCAGTCTTCTTTCGATTAATCTCTATAACTCCATATATTTTGAGAACTCACAGAAGAGGTGACAGTTAAAATACTTAAATCTTTCATTTGAATTTCTGTTCTTAACTAAATTAACAAGAGCAAATTTGATTTAGTGGGTTTTCGATGTATCTTGCGATCGATCATTTAAGACTAAAATACAGTTCCAGAAAGCTGATGCATCAGAAGTTTATTCTGATGTTTATTTATTTACCCCAAGTATGCGATCTTGAAAGTGTAAATATGGTGGTTATTACTTGTAATAAAGGGTGTTTTTATAGAGGTATAGAACTTTAAGTTGCAATAAAACAACGATCGACATGAATTTTATTTATCCGAAAGATAATCTTGTGGCATTACATTTTAAATATGAATTCTGGCATATGACCGCCACGGCTGGCGCGGATGTAGTCCAATCTGGACGTCCAATTTTCGATGACTTTTTCCAACATTTGTAGTAGTCTAGCGGTGTTAAATCACAAGATCTTGGAGGCCAATTCACAGGTCCAAAACGTGAAATTAGGCAGTCACAAAAAGTGTCTTTCAATAAATCTATTGTGGCACGAGCTGTGTGACATGTTGCGCCGTCTTGTTGAAACCACATCTCCTGGACATCATGGTTATTCAATTCAGTAATGAAAAAGTTAGTAGTCATGGCTCTATACCGATCACCTTTGACTGTAACGTTTTGGCTGATGGACTCATTCGGGTCTTCCTCAATGTACTCATTGTACAGCATCTCTGGGGATGCGAGTTATCAATAAGAGTAAACGTGGTGCGAAAACGTTCCATGGTTAATCGAATTAACTGCTCTGATGGACGATTTTGTCGACGATAAAATGGACGTAGTGCGCGATACGTTTTCCGCACAGAACCATTATTTTCGAAATAAAACTGCACTATTTGCAAGCGTTGTTCAGGCATGAGTCTATTCATGATGAATTGCCAAACCAAACTGAGAATAAATCACTTGACAGCTGTTAAATCGGTCGCCATCTTGAAAAGTAATGCCAACTTGAAGTTCTATACCTCTATAAAAAACACCCTTTATTTATCGAAAATAATACATTAAATTCAGATTTTTTTTACATCTTTTCACACATCTCTCAATCAAAAGTTAAAATGTATAACAAAAGGAAAGCAAAGATGTGTTTGTGCAAATGTGGGTTCAATAAATTATACATAAGTATGCGTGCGTGTGGCTACACACATATTTGAATATGTCATTTAAATCATCAGCAACAAAAACAGCAAAACCCATGTAAACAAGAGTGGGAAAATACAATTCATTTGTGCGTAGTCGCCGTCAATGAGAATTCAATTAAAAATCCCATTACAGATGACAGATTGACACACAAATGAAATAAATTAATATTTGTATTTGTATTTATATTGCTTCATTCATTCTCTTTCAGTTTTAAGCTTACTTCTCTTTTGATTTCAATAATGAAATGACGTCTCTAAGACGTAATGTCAATATAGTCGACAAGATTATGTTTACACTTCCAGACACAATCATGCGTTATTGCGGGTTTATTTACGTTAATTCGGAAAGTTAAAAGAAATCACATAATGATGTAACATTTAACACATGTATTATGTATTATGCGCTTAAATCGGTGGTATGAATCACTCAAACGTCAATCGCATCATATTGTTAGTTTTAACAAATGTAGGTATAACAACAAAGCAGACAGACAGTCTGCTTCTACTCTTAAAACACACAGCTCCTGTAGAAGTTATTTGTCGTCGAAATGTCAATTCGTTCGGCAAAATAATAGTGGCAAAAGAGAATGGTTATTGTGCGTTGAATGGCCGTGTGATAGGATTTAGTGTTATCTACACGTGTCAAGCAGAGCCCAGCAATGTTTCACCAACGAGTTTGATACTCCGTGCAAAACAAGTGAATAAAATGCAAATTACAGGTATGCCCTGTAATATGTCGGAGATTGCAAGCTCCGTACCGGCCCTGGCCAATCATCATTCAGCCATCATAAAACCCATTTAAGAGTTACCTTTGAATGATTCGAAATTTCCGTACAAAAGCTTCGGTATTCATGAACAAAAGATGAACTTTGAAAACATGTTCATTGTGAACTGAATAGCAGTCTAGACGTCCGCGTAAATCAAGAGATTTTTAGGAAAAATCTCACCGCCCAACAAGCCGCTTTAAAAATGGCCCTGATCTCTACCCAGAAAACACTAATTACCTATTCCTATACCTATTAATATAACCAAAATTAGCTATTCCGTCATATAATTTATTGCTACTGGTTGGCATCTCTCAACCATCCCGAGAGTCCTATAAATGCACGAATTGCCTCTTCCTCATTCTTGCAGCTGCTACATAAGTTGTTAAGGTTTTGTTTGGTTTTTCCAGTCTCCTGCCATGAACATTCATTGCTATGAAGTTCCTGAAATGGAATCTTGATAAGTTCAATGTAAATTCTGTCATCCATATATACATGTCGGGCCAGATCTGTTCGGCGTATCTACATGTGCTTTCATTATCCCATCTTACCTCAATCAAAATCAATCAATTGAGTTTTTATGCCAATCTTATGTAGTAATTCAAATACATCGGTCTTGGCAAATACATCGGTCTTGTTATTATCTTCGATGTCCCTGTGTCAATGAATTCAAGTGAGGATATTTGTTGAATTTTACAACCTTAGATGTGCTACACACATTCTTAAGCGATATAATGGTCACTTTACTGTTGGTAAATATATGTGTATCCATACGATATACTCTGGTACCAAATTCGTACGACGAAGTCTGAAAAAATTTCACATACGATTTTGGTGCGTAATTTGGCTCCATTGATCCAGTGAAAACTAGAATGACATTTCTTGTGAGGCGTAAACTATTATCATATAAAATACAATCTGGTATTTGTGTCGCAAGACCAGGGTCAGATATCGTCGATAGATATATTCGAACCAATCACACCCATTGTCATAATTCCATCAAGAACGCTTTTGATATTTTTTTTTTGTTTAAAGCCAGTATATATTTAACCCCAGTTCAGACCTATTGCTCCCCTGCAACAATAAAAAGCAGTAGCTGCCTTACTTGTTCTGGCTTGTATATTCAAGTTACACATAAGTGGCGTGAAAAGCTATGTAATGACAAATTATGTATGTACTAGTGTACTAGTGTACAGTAGTAGTGTATGTACTAGTGTTTTTTCCGTCCCGGGAATTCCCGGGAATTCCGCAAATTTTTCAATCCCGAAATCCGGGGAAATTTGTTCGGGAATTCCCGGGAATTATTGTGAATGAAAAATTTTTGCAATTTGGCAACATTTATTTGACTGTCAATTTGCATGTGTTTGTTTGCAAATAAAACATTGTTAAAGGTGAATATTTATTATAATTAAATATCTCCTAGTTTTAAATAAATTATTTACAATTATTTTGTAGATGGAGGATAAAAAGTCTTATGTATGGGAAAATTTTAAAAAGAAGACACCAGATACTGCTGTTTGTCAATTGCGTTCAAAAATAATATGCTGCAAAGGTCAAAGCACCAGTGGTCTTATGCGCCACTTAAAAGGTATACAGAACAAACACTTTGAAAATATGGAACGCAAAGAACGAAGAACCTCCCGCAAAAGTTAAAAAAACAATGTTGGACTACTCCAAAAACAAAAAAGAAAATATGAGCCAAACAGTGTCCAAATTAGCAGGAGTTGACGGTTTTTCCATAAGATCCATAACGAGAAGTACGTTCATAAGAGATTCGATGTTGCTTAAAGGGTTTCAACTTCCAAGAACTGAACGTGATGTCCAACAATTAATAATAAGTAGATTTGGTGAAGTTAAAAATGAAATTACACAGCATATTAAAGCACAGTTTAAAAATAAATCTAGATTTTCCCTTGTTATGGACGAATGGACAAGTATAAAAAATAGAAGATACCTGAATATATATTTGCATGGACAGGAAAGAACCTTACATAACCTAGGAATGGTATATATTTCTGGAAAAAGTGGAGCTTTGGAAATCCGCGATCGTATGGAAACTCGATTAAAGGAATACAACATCACCTTTGAAAACCACATAGTCGCAACAACAACCGACGGACCAAACGTTATGAAAAAATTTGTCAGACAAAGCCCAGTTGATGGTATATTTTGCCTTAACCACGCATTACATTTAGCAGTTGTTCTGTATAAAAAAAAACTGAAGTGGAACCATTATCTGCCAATCTGAAACTGAGCGATAGTAATGAATTTGAAGATGAATTGGAAGACGACTCTGAAGATTATGTTTTTGTAATCAATACTAATTACAAATTGGTATTAGAACAAACTCGTCTTGTTATTAAAAAGAGTCCAGCAAAAAATAATGTGTTACAAAAATATGTATTAGCCGAATATAATAAGGAAATCTGCTTTGAACTGGATATAGTAACCAGATGGAATTCTCTAGTTCCAATGATTGAAAAAATTTTACTTTTAAAAAATTCAGTAAAGAAAAGCCTCATTGTTTGGAAATGGATGATTTATGGATAGAATCCAATATAAATAATTTGCAGAACCTTTTGGACGTTTTAAAACCAATCAAATTAGCTGTGGAAGCTTTATGTCGGCGAGAAGTTAATATTATAACAGCTGATGTGATAGTGAATGCTTTATGCCAACAAATTTCTTCAATTAATACTTCACTAGGAAAGACAATGTTTAAATCTCTTATATACCGAATTGAAGAATGGAGAGATATAAAATTGTATACCTTGACCAAATAGTTGAAAGATCCTCAAATTTTTAATAAAAATAATAATTTTTTTCCGAATGCTTCACAATACTCAATTATTTTATATGCAGAAAAAAATATGGAATTAGAAGATATAGAAAACAACGATAATGATATTTTAGAAGATAAAAATATTGAGAACATTTTAAACGATGCAATAAATAACATTAGTGAAATACCTACATCAAACACTAATGTACCTACCGGTTCGATAAAAAAAGACTTAAAATTTTTTGGAGAATCTGGTAAGCAAACGGAAAACATAAAAAATCTTTTCGATGCCTTGTTAACTATTAAGCCAACATATGTGGAAACCGAGAGAGTTTTCTCTCTAGCGGGTCAATATGTTACCAAAATTAGAAACCGACTTTCAGATGAATCAATAAACGCATTGTCGGTTTTAAAAACTCATTTTAAAAGTATTAAATAAATATGTTAATAGATATCTAGTATTTTATGTTTTATGTATATATTTTTAACTAGTTTTTAAAATACATTGAATTATTTATTTTTTTAAAGAACTGTACCTTTTATATGTTTCTATTGTTATTTTGTTTTATGTTTTTGATCTCATTAATATGAATTTAAAGTAAAAAATACATACTTAACAAAGTAAATATATGATTTTATGTTCTAGGCGGGAATTCCCGGGATCCCGGGAAATTTCAAAATCAATCCCGGTTTCCCGGGAAATGAATAAGTCCGGGAAATGAAAAACACTAGCATGTACGTATGTATGTATGTGACAAGCAGCATGTTCTTTCCATGGTGTTTAGTAGGAATTTGTAACACAATTGAAGCATAATTACCAAACACAGTCCACCTATGTATATGTGTAATGCTACTATAAATGTGGTGACAACTGGGTAAAGAACGCAAATTCACAATATTTTATTTTATTTTGCCGTTAGAATTACTCACATACATATATCCAATGATTTATTTACTTTTCTTATTTTTTAATTCCATCTAGTGTGCCATGGCAGTCTAGTGGGTAGTGTGCTAGACTATTAGCGTGAGGGTCGTAGTTCGATTCCCACCAGAGACCCTGGTCTGTGACACTACACCGAGTATATGGTCAAAGTTACTCAGCTCGTATATAATTATATTTATAAAATAATATTAATAAATAAATAAATAATTCTATGTATGTATTCTACATAATTATTGTACTTTTATTTACTTTTAACTTTTACTTTTTATTCAATTTTATGACACTTTTGTGGTACTATATTTTGTACTTTTCTCTTCGCATTATATGCATTGCAGCATTGTTGCGATTATAACGTTTACTTTATAGGAAGACAATTTGAACCGAAATGGTCGTAGACCATTGCACTCATATCTACAACAATAACATGTATATTTTGGTCTATACATATCTGATATACAGTAAACGGTTGTCTCCCAAAAATACAATTGCCTATTACATTTTAAATTTTCGTGACAAAACCACACTATGCCTCAGATTTTATCATGCATTCGGTTAAAAATTTTTACAAAAATTGTAAATTTAAAATGAAAAACCACATTTACCACACACATATGTTCAACCAATTATTTATTATTTTCAACAAAATTATCGGTTCAATGTTATCGGTCATATATATTAGCTTATGGTGCATGATGGCAATAATATTTTATAATGGAAGCTTAAATAACAACAAAAATTCGATATGTTGTTAACTAAAAGGCATATTGAGTTTTTGTTAAAACTTAATAATTAAATGGTAAAACGAAATTTCGACCACATGCACAAACCTTTTAGTGTCCATCATGGCATTGTGGAACGATTTTAATGTCAAGGGTTTAATGGTATTATTTTTCGGTTTTAAAACTAAAGTCAAATAAGCACAAACAGTTCAATAATGAGTTCGATAAAACTTTTATTCCATGCCATTATGTACGGAATACAATACCGTATAAAATACTGCCTATTGACTAAGTGCAGTAGAGGATCTTTTTGTGGTAGTTTCCGGCCAGTTTTTCGCATATTTGGGGCGGCATTTCGGTGATGGCATTATCCGTGCAGGCATAGCTTCACAATAAAGTCTAAATGGATGGAATCAAATCAATAAAACCAAAATTGAGGTCGTCGTAGTGTGTCGGCTTATTATATGTGAGTTTGCGACTGTTCAGACATCACAAACAGAATGGCTAAAGCTTAGAGAATATATAAAATTGCCATGAAAAGTTTCTTAAAAATCTGACGTTAGGAGTCAACTTTAAATTCTAGGTCTACCACTCATGGATCAAGTCATCACACAAAGCAAGAGTTGCGTAAAAAGATAGGTCGTAATCTCAACTAAACATACATAATTGGTCATTACAACCCTTCAGTCGGGATTACAACCTAAGTTTAATGTCGACTCCAAACGACAGATGTTCGGGAGAAACTTTTCATGGCAATTTTATTTACTCTCAGAGTTTTTGCCGGAATTTTTTTTGTCATATTTCGTTTAATTGGTGATGCATGCCTTGGGTTTGAACCGAGGCCTCTCGTCTAATAAGCCAACACTGCCTACTAGACCACGGCGACTGCTAATCTCAACCATAGGATTGTAGTGACCAATCAAGTAAGTATGTAGCTCAAGCCAATGACTTGAGATCATAATTTTGAATTGTAGACCACCGATTGAGTCATTTTGTTTGAAGAATCAACATTGAAAGCCTGTAACGTAAGTAACTTGTTTGCACTTATTGCATGAGTTTTACTTTATATAGACGGAATTACAATCTGAGGCGAAATTGCCGAGAAAACTGGGGAATAGACTCCTTGGGATTTTCCGTCACACTTACTTTAATAACAGAAGCGATATGTCTTGAAGTCGCTGTAGTAGATAACGTATTGGCTTACTAGACGAGAGCCCGTGGTAAAGCTTCTGACAGAGTCATCTCGAACAAAATGAAGCTTGAAAATATACTCATATTTCTTTTGACGTCTTCCTCTGAGCATTATTCTGCCAAAAACTCTGAGAGTAAAGTAATATTGCCATGACAATTTTCTCAAATCTGACGGTTAGAGTCGGCCTTAAGCAGCCGGTCAGGGATAAAATTAACACACACAACATAAATATTGGGAGAATTTAGGTTGTAATTCTGATAAATTGTAATGACCAATTATACAATCATTCATTCTTTACCACCTCAGTAACGCTTCCAGCCTCTTAACATTTTTTTTTAAATCTTGCCAATTCTTTGCACAATAAATTGATAATGACTACAATACTCAGCATATAATGCTTGAATAGTGATCACGTTTGTATCATCGTCCATGGCAAGACTCAATATGGTAGCTATTTAACATCTGACTGCCTTACCATGCCGGCGACTGCTTTATAAAGAATTTTAATAAAGTTTTTGTCTTACCAAGGAAAACATAAAATAGTTTAAAAAAAGAGATTTTAATATCGTTTATCATCCTATTGTGCTTCTAGGTATGTCTGCTCTATGAAAGACGAGTGACGATTTGTCTCGGTTTGATATGTCATCAAGAAGCCATGTCGTAATCCTGACTAAAGAGTTGAGTGACCAATTCTGTATGTATGTATGTAGCAAAAGACATTATTTGTTACCTCAAAATTAAAACGAGTTGAAGAATAAACTTGTGTTTGAAACTATCGAAAATATACTGTTACGTTTTTACCTTTTAAAAATGTTTGAAATGTGAGCTTGTAGATTGCAAATAAAAATAAAAATAATTTTGTGTTCTGTTTTAATTAATTTCTTTATTGTTCGCACAATTCTGTGTGCCACTGTTCACAACTTGATGCAAACAACAACAATTGTTTCGGTTGGTTATTCCTCTTTGCACTCTTTTGCGTAAACAATAACAATTACTAGTCAATTTGTTCTATAGATCTTTATAACGTAAATCTTAAAACCACGATTACTTTCTTCAAACACCGCGAGCGCACAAAAGACTGACTGAATTTTTACTGGCTTCGTTGCCTGCTTTGTCTTGCCTTTTATATCGCAGGGTAAACAGTCTGATGAATGCTCGTCAAGGAGAACGATTTCGCCTTTGCGAAATCTCAATAAATGTAAACATGTCGTTTACGTTATTATTGTTTATGTATTTTGTTTACGTTTGTCCTTGCAGTGTTGTTGTTGCATTTTTGTTTACTTGTTTCTTTCTGTTTATACTGGTTTTTGTTGGTAAATTTTTGTTTACTTGTTTATCATGTAGACATGTTCATTGTTTTTGTTTTTGTAGCTTTTGTTTACAATTTAAATGATGTGAAGCAAAACACACTTTCATCATCAAATAGCTCACGAATTGAGTGCATACATACATATTTGTTAAACTGTCGATAACGAATCTAATTTATCGAATTTGAATTTAATTTTTTTAATTCTCTTGATTTGCTGGATTACCACGGAAATTGAATTACAATTGGAAATCGAATACCAATGATTAGGCTCTTCCTGTAAACCTCACAAAATTGTGCAATCAAACAAGATTTGCGGTCAATAAGTTAACGAATAATGTAATTCAAGCAACAATTTTAAAACGAAAATATAAAAGCGAATTAATATTTTAGCAACACGCATCACAATGATTTTACCTCAAATGCCATTTAAATTTCAACGATTATCGTTATCCGTACGTTTGGCTTTTACAATGGGAATTAATAAAACCCAATGTGATGTTGTTTGTAACCAACTGTATGTTACATGTCGTCTCCGTTCTAATTTTAACCAGTTGATGTTCGTTGCCCATTCATTTCTAATACAATTAAGTTAAGGTACGTTATTGTAGTATTCAGTAATAATGCTTGCAGAAAAATGTGTGCCTTACTTTCATTTAACTAATAAAACTACTTCTCTGTGGGGGAAAACTGAGAAAAATTTTTTTCCTCATATTAAATACTCTTTAGGTGTTTCCTTTCAGTAACTTTAAAATAATAATTCCATCCATAACATATGCTTGCGGTTAGGATGTCATTTATTGAATGTGAAAATAAAATTCCTCAACATATTTACTATTTTTGTTCTTCTTCTTCTTTTTTATCCTCTACGCATTACATTTTTATCGGAATTGAAAAAAACAATTGAAAGCAAATGTCTACAATTGCTATCGGAGCAGCAACAAGTTTTTATACGCAAATAAAATAAGAAAACGAAATCATTTATTGTCTGTAAAGGGATTCATATTTTTCAAAACATTTCATTTAATTTTTTCACTTTTTATTGTTCCAATATATTGCTTTTTTGTTTTTGGTTTAATAAATGTATTGGCAATCGAAAAGAAATGCAAAAAAGCCTATGTCATTTAGTATATCTGCATATATATGTATATGTACGTACGTGCAACATGTCGCAAAACAATAGAATTTTATTGCGATTTTAAACGATTTTAAAATTGTTGTTGTTGGAAGTAACAATCATTATGAATTCTTAGTACTTTCGAACTTTTGGTGAATTTGTTCTTTAGAACGTTACCCTCTCTATATCTCGTTCTTATTCATTATTTCCTCTATAAATTCCAAACTGTCCACACTTAGTGCGGACACACATCCCCTCAGTATTGCACACAAGTTCCTTGGATTGTGGTCTTTAGTCTTATTCTTTAATACTCAATCCTGTCTACTGAGTTTTGGAAGATTTAGGTTTCTTCAAACAAAATATATCATATTTACTTGGATGTACCAACAACCTAGCTTCTCACACCAGACCTGTTATGTGTGTTAATTTTATACGAGAGTGGCGATACCAACAGTTTAACGTCGACTCAGAATGGCAGATTTTTGAGGAACTGTTCAAAGCACGATATGCTAAGGTGTCCAAGATACACTAAGGTAAGGATATTATATATAACAATAGGCCTTTCAAGCGAATCCAAAATTTAGATGATGTCTTATATGATACCGTTATCAACTGTCAAAGTTCCAAAGATCCTGTTGTATGAACATCTTTAAAAAATATGCCATGCTTTAATTGTTTCAGTTTACACTTCAAATTCCAAACACAGAACTGAATGAATAAATAAGCAAACATTTTTAACCCTGGACGGTTACTCTCCATTTTTGTACATTAAAAGTTGCTCTTCGTTGAATCGACGAACACTTTAACCCTAATGGGTTACTGTTCGTCGAATCGACGAAGCTCATTTACTCTTTATCATATAATTCTTTTATGTTTGACCAAATTTCGCTCTTTTTTGCAACAATGTTGGTTGATAACGAAAGATTGTAGTGAGTAAACGTACCATGGTCACCCATTTCTTTAATCCTGGATGGTCTTTTTTGTACAGTAAGGTTACTATTCTTTGAATCAACGAACAAAAAAAAAATAATTTTTCGTCTACTGACTGCAAGCTTTCAGTTGTTGAAAAAAAAGAGCGAAATTTGGTCATACATAAAAGAGTTATGTATATGATAAAGGGTAAATGAGCTTCGTCGATTCGACGAAGAGTAACCGTCCAGGGTTAAGATAATTTATTCAAGTTTTTAATTTTCTAATTTACATCTCTAAACATTTAATGGTTGAGCTCATAAATTATCAAAAATTCCCTGAATTCAAATTAACACAACATTAAAGTTTACAAATTCAATTAATTTGTATTTGAATTACTAACGCTTCAGCACAGTCGTTTGTGGTTTAGAATACATTACGTGATGTTTAAATGCTGACCAATAATTACTTTAATACGCAGTTTACTTAAGTAATTATGAAAGCGAATACGAGTCTGTGGCTTTTTACATAAATGTTACGTTCAATATGCAGTCGATTATGCACGTTTTCTATAAAAGAAAATGTTATAATCTAAGTTATTTGCCCAACAAAATAGGATTAAAATTAATTATATGCCGTACCGTCGGTAGTAGTATGTAGAAATTCAATGAATATTGAATATATTTTCTAAGAGATTTATAATAACAATGAAAAGCTAATGATCGGTCATGTACAGTGATATGAAAAAATAATAAGGACATTAATGTGAAACTTGGGAATTTGATGAGAAAGTAAATAAAGTGAGGAAATTGTTGAAAAACAAAGTCTATTGCTATTTTATTAAGTCATTGTTTTAATTTCAAAATGTTTATTCAATTAAAACTTAAATAGAAATTAAAAAAAAAATAAATAAAAAGAGTTATAAAAAGCCAAAAATATTGCTACGAAAATAGAAACGGTGTACCATCATTTAACACCAACAAATACAATGAACTTGCTTGTGTATACCAACAACATCAGTAAGAACGAAAGCAACAACAAACAACGTAAGTAAACTACACAAACATCAATGTAATAGCGATAGAGCTCTCGACAAACGAACATTCCATTTGAAGAACATTCATCAGACTGATTACGTGCGCATATAAAAAAGAAAGACAAAGCAGGCAAGCAGTAGTAAGAATTCAGTCAGTCTTGTGTGAAGACGCTTCGCGTGTGAAGAAACCATTCGTGGTTTGAAGATCTCCGTTGAAAAGATCTGCGTTGTAAGCAAAGAATAACGAACAATGAATTATCGTTGTATTCGTCAAGTTGTAGTGCGAACAATAAAGAGTTTAATTGAATCTAAACACAAATTTATTTTTATTTTGTTTGCAATCAACGAACTCATATTCTGAACGTTTTTAAAAAGTTAAAAACGTAACAATATAATTGTGAATAATTATCCGTAGGGAATCCGGTGTTGTTTAAAACTGGAAGACATTGTCTAAGCATATGGTCAACAAGAATTTCCTATACTGAATCCGCTTCTTCCCCTGGCTCAGACATCTAAAACAAAACGAAATATGGAAAAATATTATCGACGAATTCTTCTCAACAGAATTCTGGGAGGTTACTCCTTTGGAAATTAATTCAGGCTTCTTGGTATGATGTAGCGGATTCATACTTATACACATACATTACAAATCTTCAGTCGGGATTATGACGTAACTTCTCATACCATTTATGGTGTGTGTTAATTCTTCATATGACTGGCGGGACCTGAACTTTAAAGTCATCTCCGAAAGACCGATTTTTGAGAAACTTTATTTATTTTTGTGTTTTCTGACAAATCTGCACCGAAGAAATTTTTTTTTATATTTTGTTTTGTGCGAGATATCTGACTTGGGGTTTGGATCGGGGCCTGACGTCTAATAAGCCAACACACTACCTATTAGACTACGGTGACTATGGTAATAATATATTAACTTATTTTTCATGTTTAATTCAATTTAACTCAACTAAAAATATAAAATTTGTTTATTTGCAGTCTATAAACTCATTTAAAATTTTATAAAATAATACATGTTTTTAAACGTTCGGGGCATATGAGTTATTTGTCTGTGTGGAATTTTCAATGCAATGTAAGTACTGACAATAATGATTAAACTTTTTCTAACAAATAAAATTTAAAGCAAAAGTTTCAAAGAAAACAATTGAAAAACTTAATACAAGTTCTTCAACATAAATATATATGTGTACATATGTGGTAGTCATTCTTAATTTTTAACAATTAATGTTTAAACAGTTGTATTCCTAAATGTTAAAATTAAATATTTTGAAAAATATTTCATGAAAAACAAAGAATATCTTATAACTTATAGTAGAGTTTCGAAAACAAACAATATCTTCACACAACACAATTAAAAAGTTTCTACTCGTTAAGCAATGTTAACTTAAGATAAAGTTTTTGGTTTTACTAATAAATTAAGTCTTCAAATACTTTTGCCTGCTGCTTCCAAAAGCATTTTAAAAATTGGTATTACATACACATATAAACTAGACATAAACCTCCACATATGAGCATTTTTCGTGAACGTAAAACACAAACCAATTAGTAACAGAATTGACGTTTTCCTCATAGGAATCAAAGTGCTCCTTAGCCAATTCGAGCCAACTATAACGCCTTGATTTTATCCTGAACCGGTATTGCTTTGTATGCAGGTGCATTGTCATGTTGCAAAATAATCTTTTATTGTCTTGTGGTTCATTTTGGGCGTTTTTCGATTAATATATACATACATATGTATATAACATACATAATTGGCCATTACAACCATTCAGTCAGGATTACGGCCTAGCTTCTCACACCATTCCTGTTATGTGTGTTAATTTTATACATGAGTGGTGGGACCTACAGCTTAAAGTCGACTCCGAACGATAGATTTTTGAGAAACTTCTTCATGGCAATTTTATTTACTCTCAGAGTTTTTTCCAGAAATCTGCTGAGGGAAAGTCGACAAAGAAATACTTTTTGTATTTTGTTTTGATGCCTGTCCTGGGGTTTGAATCCTGGCTTTACGTCTACTAAGCCAACACACTACCTACTAGACTACCGCGACGATTAATTCGTTGTTAAAATTGATCATTTGTTTTTACTAGCGATCTGTGTTAAGGGTTTCACCATGTTTTAGAAGCTTTCTGGTCCCACCATCAATGTGGTTTTGTAGCCCAAGTTGGTAGATGTTTTGAATTAACCCAAGATGTTTCCGAACCTAAAAATAAATCAATTTTTTTCAATGTTCTTAATTTCTCACATAAAAACCATCTTCTGCATGCTGCTTCTGATAGGGCTTAATCACCATACAGCAAAAGCTTTAGTACCCCAATACATTTCAGCAATTTCATAAGTTTGTAGCAAAAGTTCGAATAACTAATTAAAGTTTTTATATTTATTATATTAATTTATTTCTATTTTATTATAAACCAATGTTTTTTTTTACAAAACAAGAGAGAAATAAATAAAAGTTTCTGATGACATCATATTTTTGCACCGCTAAAGTGTAGGTACTTCTAAGAACAACGCAGAGTAAATTTAAAATTCAAAGGCCTAGTATAAGAAAATAGCTTAATACTCTTGCATAAAGTTCCGATACGACTCCAAGGGAGTATTTAGGCGATCATTTGGAAGAACGGAAGTAGTCGTTGAACCTAAAAGAAAATTCAACTTAAAATCGTGCTCATGAGTGCATGGCGATAAATATCAACAGAAAACGATAAATAAAACTGGTACATTCAATGCCATCGCTCATTTGGACCAAACGTCTATGATTAAAGAAAAGATTGGTCTTCACATCCCTTAATTGTATGCCGTAACCTCAACTTGTTCCCCCATATGGGTAACTGTCTTGTCCCGATGTGAGGGCTTAAGCGTACCTATCCTCAACCTGTTTGGGGATGTGGTGCATAACTAAAGATTACCCTAATATCGTAAGATTTCTTTCTTTCGAACTGATGCCTCGGGTTATCTTTTCGACCCGCCTGGGATACTCCACTAAGCCTAAAACAAAATTCAACTTAAAAACTGGCTCATATATAAGTGTATGGCGGCAAATACCAACAACAAAACT
Source organism: Sarcophaga subvicina (assembly GCA_936449025.2). Taxonomy (NCBI): domain Eukaryota; kingdom Metazoa; phylum Arthropoda; class Insecta; order Diptera; family Sarcophagidae; genus Sarcophaga; species Sarcophaga subvicina. Next base: position 90,394,617 of record OW388080.2, read on the forward strand.
GGTACATTTGATGAGAAAGGGGTTAAATGAAGTGCTTTAAGCGTTATCCTACTAAATATTGGGTATAACATTTGCATATATTCGGCCTTTGAATTTTAAAATTACTCTGAGTTAATACCCATACTTTTACGGTGCAAAAATATGGAGGCACCAGAAGGTTTTCCCTTTATTTTTTCTTTTTGTGAAAAACATCAACAATTTTTATTGTGGGCTAATTACAGTACTGGTGGTCCAAGCAAATTCGTATCGAAATTAATTTCGATTGTAGGAGTTTCTCTGATGATGGGACGCGATATCTTGCTAATCGGTTTTCTTAAAACGTGTTGTAAAAATAGAAATATTAATTCAATAATAAGTGGCATATTCCTAAATGTAAAAAGAAAATTGCAACTTCGAGCAAATCTAACATGAGATCGACTGCAAAAAAAGAAAAATATGATGAGATGTTAAAAAATTTATTGCAAATTTGATTTCAACTTATTTGTATATATACATACATATAAAATTGGTCATTCATTTAATACATGAGTGGCGGAACCTACAGTCTAAAGTTGACTCTAAACGACAGGTTTTTAAGAAACTTTTTTGCCAGAATATTTTTCGCCGCAGATATATTTTTTATATTTCGTTTTGGTTCGAGTTGTTTGACTTGGACTTGAACTGTGGACTCATGTACTAGACTACGGCGAATTCAACTTAATAGCTTTATTAGGATGTAGCATAATTAATTAATTAGGATATAGGATGTAGCGTTTTGATAAAAATTGCATATTTATGTAATTGTCCTTGCTTTAAAGATTTATTATTGTGCAATTAAATTTCTAAATTTGATAGTTTTTTGTAAATTTTATTTTCATTTTTAATCCATTTACTTAAATGAAATTAAGCAAGAACTATAACGCAAATATTTGTATTCAATTTTTAAATTGTTTTCATTGTCTATTTAAGTTTTGTTGAAATTACATGGAATTTTATTGTCTGCATTTATTTATTATTCATAGAAATCGATATTTGCCCGGAATAAAAATTATTAAAAAAATTTGTTTTTATTTAATTTTCTATATCTAGTATCAATTGTGTTAATTTGTTTGCAAAATACATATTAAATGTTATGCTGCAACACGTATTAAATTTAAAATGCTGTGGTAAATTTAATAAATAAATAACTTTTTTCGTTTTATTTTTGCAATTTTTTACTTATTTTGTTCAAAAATGTTAAAATTTAATGCAATGTAGCTTACGGGGTCATATTCAAATTAATAAATGCGTATATGCTGTTTTAATAGGAGAGATACATACATAATTGCTCATTACAACCCTTCAGTTAGCATTACGACTTAGTTTCCCACACCACTTATGTTATGTGTGTTAATTTTATACAAGAGTAGCGGAACCTATAGTTTAAAGTGGACTCCGAACAACAGATTTTTCAATAGCTTTTCTTTGTAATTTTACTTACTTTGAGGAGAGATAAGGATACTTTGAAGAGAGATCGAGATAAATAATACAGCATCAGACTGGAATATTTTATATATTTTCGACAGTTATAACACTTGGTGGATATATTGATGTCATTATGTGTAAAATGTAATATAATTCAAATGACCGCTCCTGCTTCTCTGGGCAGAGCTTATCAGAAATTCCTAATCTTCCAGACCCCGGCTCATAAGTTAGGTTTGAATTTGACCTATGGCGTTGGTTATGTTGGTTTCTGGATTATTCGCAAACACTTGCGACTTAAGAAAACTCCACCAGAAAAAGTCTAATCGTGGAGTCAAATCGCAGCATTTCGGTGGCTAGTTCACAGAAGAAATCCATTACTTTGCTTCGCGATTCCTTTTGACATCACAATAAACGAGGTTTTATTAGGACAGTCTGATAATATTAATTTAACCGCATATCTACCAATTTATTTTATATTTATTATAAATTTATTACTATTTTGCAAACGATTAAATTACAAAAAAAGAACGCGACAAAAGCACTTATTAAATAGAAAACGTGTCCATTTTATTTAATATCCGGCCATTAGCATGTCTGCTTACTTTTCAGTTTTAATCACTTGTCTATGAGAGCTGCTCATTCAATACTTCGTAGGCGACTTAATTTTTCCAGTTGAGTTCACAATTTTAAACTTTGTCTCAAGGTCAAATGTAAATACTTCAGTCACAAAAGTCGCAACAGTTTATAGACGTTAAATTTTATATTTATTAATAAAAATGAAACGAGGGAGTGTAATAAAGAAGCATGCTAGCGGTTTTTACCATTTCCAATGATTCAAGTGTATGAATTAAGGTAAAAATAAACGAATTTATTTTAAATCTTAATCAGGATTTAATGGAGTTGAGTCTATAGGTATTAAAAGAGTGCTTTCTAAAAAAAGAAGAGTAAGGTGGCAATATCGTAAATCACCTCTACAAAATATCAGACTTAAGACACAATACAGCACAGAGGAATGCCTCAGTCCGGAAAACATTTGTCACAAGATATTTGGAAGCTCTTGATTCTACATCAGATTTAAATAATTTCACAATTTATCTATTTATTGTTCCATTAAGAAATTCAACCGTAATTAAGCTGAGAAATATAACCTATTTGTCTACCAACTGAGAATCATTCTCATCCAAAATTTGTGCCATAATATGACCAACTTGGTTTCACTTGTTGTAGGTTTCAAGAGATTAATGAAAACCATTACTGCGCAATATTCCTAGAAAGTTCCTTGTACTATATATCGGATCTCCCATTAAGCATTTTTTATTTTTAAGTTTGAATTAAACGAAATTTTTTATTCGTTTGAAAGACCTATTGAAGTTATTATGAGTGGAACATAACATCGTTCAAAATTCAGTCGCGGCTTCTTTGCATCATATTTTTATGACCCTCAATTTGAGTGAGAATACGGAAATCCAAAAACTGCAAAACTGCGTACGTGAGATGACTATGCCCTCAAATCGCTCATGCAGAATATCTAATGTGGCATGATTACAAAATTCAGGCCAAAGTAAGTTAATAATTATCGACATAGAAATGTGTACCGATGACTGCGCCAGCTCAAAATCCACATCAAAAAGCTCTTCGAAGTGAATTCAACAGTTTTGTTTGTCCACACACCCAGTTATCTATAAATCGGGCTTATCGCTGAAGATGATTTTTCGATGAAAATTAAGAGCAGTGACCAACTGTTTTATCATCAACAGAGTGCATTCAGTGAAGGCATGGAAATCGAAAAACCGCCAAGCACAATCAAATTTCTACAAAAGTATTTAAATTTTAATTTTCAAAATTCAAAAAATAAATCACGAAAGGCTTAGATCCTCATATAACCGAGAAATATATATACATATATTTTGTACGGTGATTACCATTCTACACCATTTAAACAGTCCACACAATGTACATACATACATTCAGTCTCTCGTGGACGTATGAGCAATATCATTGCACAAATTAGTTCAATTAAATATTGCTCATACGTCACATATAAAATGAAGTGAATGAAAAACCCTTCGATTGATTTAATGTTTTAATTTCTTCAGTGATATTTTTTTTTGGAATAATATACTGTGGACAGCAGAAATCTAGAAATCTTCATGAATTTTAAGCAATAATGTGTACAAATAACTGATATTTTCTATATTTATTGTATTAATTTACTTCTTTTTTATAAATGAAACAGAAAAGGAAAACAATTTATAAATTGAATAAAAATATTTCCGTTGTAGTTTTTGCTTAAATTCATTTAAATAAATGAATTAAAAATAAAAACAAAATTTACAAAAACTACGAAATTTAAAAATTTAATTGCACAATAAAAAATCTTTAAAGAAGGGAAAATTACATAAATATGCAGTTATTCTAGCAAAATGCTTTGTCCTCTGCTACATCCTAATTAAGCTATTAAGTTGAAATCACCGTAGTCTAGTAGGTAAAAGAGGCCACAGTTCAAGTCCCAAGGTAAACATCTCGAACCAAAAACGAAATATGAAGAAGTATTTCTTCGGCGACTGCCTCTCAGCAGATTTCTGGCAAAAACTCAGAGAATAAATACAATTACCATGAAAAAACTTCTCAAAAATCTGTTGTTTAGAGTTAACTTTAGACTATAGTTTCCGCCACTCATGTATTAAATTAATGACCAATTCTGCATGTATATATTTATACAAGTAAATTGAAATCCAATTTACAATCGGTTTTTGTAACATCTCATCAACTTTTCCTTTTTTTCAGTGTGCTAAATCTTGCAGTCGATCTCATGTAAGATTTGCTCGAAGTTGAGATTTTCTTTTTACATTTAGGATTCTGCGACTCTTTATCGAGTAAGTATTTCTATTTTTAAACCACGTTTTAAAAAAACCGATTAGCAAGGTATCGAGTCCCATAATCAGAAAAACTCTTACAATCGAAATTAATTTCGATGCGAATTTGCATGTACCTCCAATGCCACAATTAGCCCCTAGTGAAAAGTTTTGATGTTTTTCACAAACCAAATGAAAAATAAGGAATAACTTTCTGCTGACCCCATATTTTTGTACCGCAAAAATGTGAGTACTACCACCAAGAAGAACTCAGAGTAATTTTGAAATTCAAAGGTCCAATATATTAAAATATTATACACAATATTAAGTATGATAACGCTTAAAGCTCTCCATTTAAACCATTTGGCATTAAATGTACCAGTTTTGTTTAGCTTTTTTTGTTGATATTTGCCGCCAGACACTCATAAGCAATCAGATAATTTTTGTTCTGCTACCGTTCTCTAAGTAATTTCTTAAATTATTCTTGGAGTCATATTGGGACTTTGTGCAAGAGTATCAGCCTGCAGGGGCTTTGGTAGGTAAATCAATCTTCGCATTTGCAGCAGTATGATGGGGTTCAAGGACTTGTTGGAAGTAGTAGCCATTACGAATTCTTAATTCTTTCAAATTTTTGGTGAATATTTTATTTGGAATATTTAAGTATCCTCTTATGTATCCTCCTCAATAAATTTCAAACTGTCCACACCCAGTGCCGACACTCTTCGCCACAGTACAGTGCACATGCTTAACTATTTCACGCAAGTTCTTTGGATTGAGCTGTTTATTATTCTTCCTCCATACTAAAGCTTATCAAATTAGTTTTAGAAAAATATATTTTCTTCACACTTTCAGTTTAGTATGAAGGAAAACGAAGTGAAGAGCTCGATCTCAAGAAACGATTAAGCATGGTGGTGGTACTATAATGCTATGGAGATGTGTGTTATTATCAGATATGGGCAGTTGGAGTTTATTAAGTAAATAATGAATAAGAGATGGTGAAATATGGTTGTCATATGCTATACATTGGCTTTGTGACTTGTTTTTTGAACATTCAAATTATAGTAGGGATGGGGTTACACCTACAATTAATTTTCTATGTTAATTTTCGTTCATCTCCCTTACCTTCTATATTTCTTTGATTACTTTTTTTAATCAGTTTTCTGGTTAACTAGCTGATAGTGATAGTCGTGATGAAAACGCCAATTATGCTGCCTGACCTTAATGCTATCCTCTCCAGGACACCTTAGATCAAGCATAGGTTTTCTCTTATAGAGGGTTTAATTTTTGTTTATAAATGCAGTAGAACGGGGTTTTGCCAGATAAATCTTAAAAACCTTGTTTGACGTTTTAAGGAAATGCATACAATAGACATTTATACATGTAATCATCGTCTACATTAAAAAAATGTTATAATAACAAAAGGTCCAGTAATATCCATACTTACGTTGTCTTGCCTTAAGTTAATATGGTTGAGCATCACAGGATTGGATTTAAAAAATAAAAACGGAACTCAAATACTTTCATGAATTATACACCTACTCTCTCATACAAGCATGTACACGTTTTACATAAAACAAAACCACAACACCGTAAATATTCCAACATCTTTATATGCAATCACCAAGAAATATCGACTAATAATTGCCCCGACAATGTTATTGTTGTTGAGGTAGAAAGGGCTGTTGACAGAGTACTATATGAACACAGAAATGAAGTCCCATTATTGTTTACTATTTGTAAATCAGCATGTTGGCTAGAAAGCAGTGAAAACCAATTGTGTATTAAATTCACAATTTCCGGCTGCAAAAGGAAGACTGAATTTAATTTCCTGAGTTGAGAAACTAATCAATAATTATGGAAAATTAGATATTTCGGATACGCCGTTGTGAACATTTAAACAATGTTAAATTCTACACATAATGGCACATATAGACCTTTCCAGCATATATAAATTTTAGATGATATCTCACATTGAAAAAATTGTCGTTATCAACTGTTGGTGGAACCCTCATACAATAGTTTGAAAATATATAAGTACTATCTTATTTATTTTCCTCAATAAATTCCAAACTGCCTATATCTGGCGCCAACACACATGCTAACCTTGCCTAACTTAAGTAATATTTTTTAATTCTGATGTTTACAGATCTCATTTTGGTTAATGTAGCGTAGTAATTAAAATTCTTGAATACTAAACCAACCAAATCCACATTTAAACCACATGGTTTTCGATTTTTAAAAGCTAAAACAAGATAACATCAAGCTCGATCATGGTGAGATCGGAATACAACGCCACCTCTGGATTTGGAGTAGGATTCAATCAACAAAGCTTGTCCCAAATATCTGTTTTTAATGGGTCTTGCTTCTGAGTAACGTCAAATGGTAAACCAATAATTTTATTGGCTTCAATAAGTAATCTAATAAAACTGAAGAAAAGCTTTTCGAAATCTCTATATTTCTTAATGAAATGAAAATTTATACAAAGAAATTACAATTCCAGATTATCACTCTACTCATCGTTACATAATTTATTTGCCTAATTCGACTTTATCAGAAGCTGCTTATTGAATAGATTTCAATTAAATTCGAATTAAATTTTCAAAAACATTTATTTTAACACACATGGATATCGATGGAACTGTTCAATGAAGTAAAATCCACTGTTTAACATTTTATTTGTTCTCTTTTTGGTTAACTTATCTTTTTGTTTATTTTCTATCAAAAAAGAAGAAAAACAATTTTTTTTAATGCTGTCAGCTTCAATTTTCGTTCAACCGTCCAACCTAATTTGACGCCTTATTTTGCCTCTAGTATTTTATTTAATTTGTTGTATGCTTGATATGTTTTTATATCCAAAGAACATTTATTACAGTTACCGCTCCCTATTTTCAGCTGTCATCTGTTAACTTTTTATACCAATAGAACAGGCTAGTTTTCTCTGTATGTATTTCTCTGTAATGTATTTTAGCTTATTTGTATTTTTATATGCCTGACAAGAAGCCAAACAACAACTGAATTCGGCTTCAGGCAAATTAGCTTCGCCTGGACACAGTGACTGCTACATTCTTTAAAAGTAGGCTTGATTTTATACATACTATGTGTGAAGGCAATTTCCAAACATTATCAAATGTAATTTTGTTGAAGTTTTGAAAAACGTTTGGAATCCGCTAAGCTGTTGTTTGCTCTTTTTGAGAAAACCATCTTATGCAAATTTACATAAGAATAACGATTAGCTGCCATAGTGCAAATGTCGTTATCCTTCCAACGGACTTAAAATATCTTGCTACTTTAATGGAACATATAAGAGGCTAATTGTTTACTCGCCTTTAGAAGTTAATAAAATTGCAGATTTAATTGACCAGAAATCAGCAATGAGTATTCAAAAAGATAAGTAGATTCGAATCATACTCATAGTTTCTGTTACTTATACGCATTCAACTTATTTTAATATCGTACTCATTCTACTCATATTCAAAGTTTGAAGTATTCATCGTACTCATACTTAACAATACGCATGATGTTGTTGATTTCGACTCCCCATGACTCAACATTTACAAGAATCACAAAATAAGTATGATTCGCGTCCGACCACTACAATAATCACTAGTTGTGTGTTTGCTTTGCTTGTTGTCTTCGTCTTTTTCCTTCTTCTTCTTTTGTGAATGCAAGAACAACTAAGGCTGTAAATTGAGATGAATGATTCGAATCACTCGAATCATTTATGAGTATTAAAAGTAGTTTCCTAAATTTATGAATCTGAATGAGTAGGCGTATGAATTAAACATATTTCGAATGTTCTGAGTTTGATGTCAACGTTGTCAACTCATACTCATTGCGAACTGTACTTATAAATCAATGTTGTAGTGAGTACGAACGAATCAGAGTAGTTGAATTTCAATACTATTGACTCACTCATTCTCAAAAATTCCATGAGTACTAATGAGTGGCGAAAAAACGATTCATTGCTGATCTCTGCTGTAAACAATCTAAAATGTGACTGCATCTGTATGCATTCATCACAAGTATTATTCAACAGATTTTAGGCAATAAACCAACACACAACTTTAACTATAATTCTCATAGACTGGATATGTAAAAAAGTGAAAGTACAAAAATTACAAAAGTATACTTTTGTCTAAAGAAATTCCACAGTCATCACCAGATGACGTTGAATCAATAGAAAAGTTTTTAATTGGTGTACTTAACAAAGCTGTGGCAAGTTTTCACTTAAGAAATCCACTTACACTTTTCGAGGAAACTAACCCTACGTCTTGAAGTCGCCGTAGTCTAGTAGGTAGTGTATTGACTTATTAGACTTAAGGCCGAAGTTCAAACTCAGATCGGACATCAAAACGAAATATGAAAAAATATTTCTTCGGCGACTTCCTCTCAGCAGATTTCTGGCAAAATCCCTGAGAGTAAATAAAATTGCCATAAAAAGTTTCTCAAAAATCTGTCGTTCGGAATCGACTTTAAACTGTAGGTCCCGTACAATGAACACACACAACATGAGTGGTGTGAGAAGCTAGACCGTAATCCCCTCTGAAGGGTTGTAATGGCCAATTGTGTAACCCTACATCTAGAAAAAAATTTTTGTGTGACGGACAGCGCTCTGCTGATCAAAAAAATTTAAAAAAGAACTTAGTCAGTTCACTTGTAAATATGTTACACAACTACACTACTACAACTTTCACAACGTTTCTGCTTTTTTAAGCGTTGGGTTACTGCCAGAAGGAATGTAAAAGAAGGAAATTCCTTTTATAGAAAATATGCAGAAATGTCTGAAACATATACCATAGGGCCTTCCAACAGGGACTTCTCAGATGCAGATATTGTGAACTGTTGCCAAAAATCGTATGATTTTGAAGTTTTTAGTGGAATTGTAGATATATACTCATTTAAGTACATTAGGTATAGCAGAAGTCGCCATAGGCTATTAGACGGTATGTTGGCTTATTAGACGTGACACCGTGGTTCAAACTCCAGGTTAGACATTTCGGAGAACGCACTTACATACTTAATTGGCCATTAACAACGAATTTCGGCCTTCCGCAACACATCCTTCCAGGCGCCTCTGCTTCTTCCGCGCCAACGCCAGTTAGTCACACTAATCGATGACAGGCTTCCTCGATTTGGTCCTTGCAACGTATACAATGTCGACTAAGAAGCCGACTTCCGCAGATCCCCGCATCAAATACCCGTCCAGCCGGAGCATCCTTTATTCGAACGAAATGGCCGAGCCAGCGCAGCCGCTGGATATTAATACGATGCACAACGTCTATGTCGTTGAGGAGCTCATACAGCTCACTGTTGGATCGCATGCGAAAATCATCGCCAACTCGCACTGGCCCGAAATCTTACGTAGGACTTTTCTCTCGAATACTCTCAAGGTTGCTGCATCAGTGCTTAATAGGGTCCATGCCTCTGCCCCATAAAGAAGCACGGGTAGGATGAGCGTCTTGTAGAGTATTAGTTTTGTCGTACGAGAGAGGTCTCTGCTACTCAATTGCCTATTGAGACCAAAGTAGCACCTGTAGGCAAGAGTGATCCTGCGTTTGATCTCCAGACTGACATCATTTTCGGTGGTAACGGCGGAGCCAATATAAATAAATTCCTTGACTGTATCAAAAGTATAGTTATCGGCCGTAATCTGAAAATCAATACGCCGCACATCTCTACTTGTCGATAAAATATACTTTGTTTTGCCCTCTTCTACTGCCAAACCCATCTTAATAAACTCCCGTTCAATAGCACTAAAGGCAGCAGTAACATCTCGCTTGGTCCGCCCTATGATGTCAATGTCGTCAGCGTATGCAAGCAACTGGAATCTTTTTTAAAAAATACTGCTATTGCAATGCACTCCCGCCTGTCTCAGAACACTCTCCATGACGAAGTTGAAGACGTCGCATGATAAGGGGTCGCCTTGTCTGAAACCTCGCACGTTATCGAAGGGCTCTGAGAGGTTCATTTGGAACACTAATTATGCGTAATTTGTTAGCTGCAACTGAGTCATAGAAAATTGGACATTCGGGATGTGTGTGACAACGATTTTATATTCCATATCAAATAGCTACATAATCGAAACAAATTTCTTTGATATTACACACGCACACTTTGTTTTATTTAAATTTAAAGAAAGGAGGTGCTTAACAAAAGTCCCTATCCCTAAAAGTTAAAAATGGGAAAAAAAGTAATTCTTTGAAAGATTTTTTCTTTTTTTATGTTTTTCTTTTACTTTGACGTGAGGAAAGATTGTTTTCTTTGAAACTAGATGTTGGAACAGACTTAATATTCCTGTGAGGTCTTACAGAAATGTAAAAAAATATGTTTGTGCAGATGCAAAAGGGACAGAAGTGGTGGAAGGGAAACGGTGCCTAAAAAAGCATAAAGCATATTGTATTGCAACGTATTTCTTTCTGTGTCTTTAGTTGAAGTTTAAATAGCCCAAAGCTATATGATGCTGCATAATATATTTAATAAAACATTAATTTCAAATAAGTTTTCTTTTCCATAATTATGATTTTAACTACTTTATTTATACATCTTCTGAGTTTTGTAAAAATTTAGAAGAAAATTCCAAAGAAGGTAGCAACAACAGCACAAATAAATGATTAAGAAAATTTGTAAAAAGCTTCGTACTATGCTCTCAGAGTTTTTGCCAGAAATCAGCTGGAGAAAATCGCCGAAGAAATATTTTTTCATTTTCCGTTTATATGGAGATGCCTGGGGTTTGAATTCTGGCATCACTTTTAATAAGCCAACACACAACCTACTAGACTAAGGCTATTTCATGTATGGAATACAGAATAGGTCAGATAGCCACCAGGATTTCTCTGGTTGGAACGCATTCGAAATATCAAATTGGATTTGATAAGCCATGCGGCTTAAGATAGACCCACAAGAAAAAGCTTAAAGGAGGCAAAAAACACGATTGCGTTGGAAAGCTCACATCACTTACGTGTAAGTTGACTTCATCTCAAAACGGTCGTGCAAAATATCTAATACAGCATGATATGTATAAATATAACGCCGTCCTGTTAAAACCACATGTCGTAAGTATCTGATTTAAAGTGCACGCTGTTGACAGTGACGATCTGGCCAAAGTCGTTATCAATGAAATATGACGCCGCCAGTCTAAAATTTAAACCAAGCAATGACATTTTCGGAATGCATTTAAGTGGATTGGTGTTTACAATTTTATTTGTTTACATACTCACTCATCCAGAAATAGGCCTCCCCTCCCCGCTGACCTATGTTGATAAAACACAACAAAAATACACGGGTTTCTGGTGTCTTCTAGTGGATCAATGTTTTGGTTACGAAACAGTGCTTAATCGTCTTACCACTATAAGATCCCTACGGCTTCCGAAATATCTCGCACTTTAAATTTCAGATCAACCAACACTATATCGTAATTCCTTCAATTGTGTTGAGCGTAAAGACTTCAACTAGGCAACGAAATCTTTTGGCATCTTCTGTGCTTGTACGAACACAATGAAATTTATTAAATTTCTTTAACAAAATCAAAAATGATGCTTTAAATCTAGTTCTCATTAAGCTTGGCCTTGCTTTCAATCAGTTTTTTTTTTTTTTACTGAGCACATCGTGAATGTGAAACACAAACTAAAGAATGCAAAAGAGTTCTACAGAATGCAACTCAAAAATACCCTTCGACTTTACGAGCAACGTTGACCATTTAAAAATGAGCAATTTAGAGTCAGTCCTACCCTCGTAGAAGATTTTCTTCATGGAAACAAAATATGTAAAAAATTATCAAACAATAAATAACACTCTGATGCAGCTGAGGATAAAGCAACTGCAAAAAAAGTATCACACCTCTGCACCTACTCAGCCTCTGATACGAATTCAAATTCTCGAACAGCCACACTTGGCGTGTTAACTTTATTATAATTTTATCCTTTGGTAGTTTTATGTTAATTATTACAAATGGAACAGCATTACGACCACCTCTTCAATGTTGCAATTTATGTTGTTGTTGGAATTTATGTTTTTTATGTTTGTATATTCCGTTGTTACACTGTGTGCAGATATACTACTGAACGAATACTGTATACATAATGTTTGCATCAATGACCATGCACTTAAACCGAGCACATACAGTGACTATCAAAGAATTGCATACCAGTTTAAATTGTTGTGTTGAGATAAAAACATACGGAACGCAACTGCCTGATATTTTATTGTTTTTGGGTGTCCTCGTAGATTAGCGCGTTAGTTTAATAATGATTAACCAAACCTATGTCTCTACAGTCATTTGTCACTAGATTAGCTCAGCTACGACCGGTAAGTTAAAGATAAATAATCCCATGTATAAGACAGTTAAGTTACACGTCTTACAAGGACTTGGTCAGTGAATTGAATTGCTCAAGACAGTCCAATCTGAATTAAGGGTTACCAGGGACCAGTTTCTGCCAATGATACTATTTTATTCTACATCCATTACATCCTTTTAGTCAGGATTACAACCTAGTTCATTACGCAAACCATGTTGTGTGTTTAAATATAACCCATAAGTCGACCTACAGTTTAGAGTCGACTTCGAACGACAGATTTTTTAAGAAAGCTTTTAAAACAACATTTTTCACGCTCAGAATTTTGTTTCATAACGGAGGAGATAGCCTCTTCCTCTTCTACTTTATTTCAACTCCTTAGTCCTGTGGAAAATTCTGCTTCATCGCATGGCCAGTGGAAAACGGAAATGGTGAGGCATCAAATAAAATTATGGCTCTGCGCAATTGACAAATTAGTATCTGTCTGAGCTAATTCATAATTGTTACTTAATTGTCTATATGACTATGCACACAGGCAAGGTTTACGTATGGATGACTGACTCTCTCATTTATATATTCCCGGCAGTTTTTAAAGTGAATGAATATTGTGTGAAGGCCATTTGAAGGTTCTTGACGATCTTTTGGGGGTATAAAAACCTGTCTTTTAAGCTCGACAATATTGTAAGTAATGTCCTATAACCCGATAAATGTCAGATATTTCGTCTTAAAGGATACTACTATTTTCCAGTTAGAATTTAATATCTCATATAAAATGATATCTTATATAAAATCCCCCGTAACTGTTATCTCCAATGCATTACTTTCTCTATAAATCTCAATTCGTTCCTTTACGTTTTGAAAGTGAGAAGGATTGAAGATTCCTCTTGAGGGAATAAGAAGGGAGTGGTCAATATTGTTAAGACATGAATTACAATGATCTGTCGTTACACTATGGAGCAGGGAGACAGGCTTGTCAGTAATATAATATCACTTTAGAATTCTGGTGGCTGTTTTATAACTATCTTTCTGATATAAAAGACTACTTGATTCTGCTTCTTATTGTTATTGAATGATTTATTGCTCGTTCCTCTGCTTCAATAATTATTCTTTCAAATTATGTTGAATTATACTTCCCTTGATCTTTGTTGTACGATTCCTGCTGACATTCACTGTATATGTGTTTAATTTAATAAATTCGACAGCTTAATACAATACATGTGTGGCATTGGGATGGATGGTGTGCGAAAACAACGCACACACTCTTGTATAAATTTGAAATTGTATACAAAATTTTGTAAAAGCCACAATTCAAAAGTGTAAATAAACATTAATGGTCACTCATTTATGCTTTCATCATACAGCCTCATGCGACTACTGTGTGTTGTGTGATGTTTTTTGGAAGACGAACAAGTTAAACAGACAGTACCATAACACACTGGCTATAAATTAATTTCTGTCTGTCCGATAATTATCCATTAGACAGTCGTAAGTGTATAGAGAATATAATTCATCACCGTAAAGCGTAAATGTCATTTACACATCGATGTTCAGCTTAAACTGTTGTTCATATTATTACATGTGTGGGTGTTGTCACATCAACAATGCATTTAACACTAGAAAGACGGACAGGGGTCACTTGACCCATTTACAAATCTAACTTGTTATATTTCTTTTATGAATTATATCAGAGATTTCTTACTTCGTAACTTTTATTTTTTTTAATTTAGGTATTCGAAACTGCAATTATTAAAGCAACTACCTAAAAAGACGGAGAGGGGTCATCTGACCCTTCACTTATCTATTTGTTTTATCAATTACTTTTCCCAATTTTTATTTCATGAAATTATTAAAATGCCGTTATTTTTTGTTTAAGTTTTCTCTAGTATGCCGTTATGTAATTTCAGCCAACGCGCACATTGCTTTTACATAATTTTGTCAGTTTTTCAAAAGATTATTTATGACTAGATATCTTCGGAACAAAGATATTGAAGCATATTTGGATTATGGCTTTACAAGAACTGGACAAATTCATCTCAGTTTTGTACGCTAGTGCTGCTTGTGGATTCAATAATATATATGTAAATGAGTTATGGAACAAAAAATAGGGAGTTGCTTTTTCTTCATAAACTATGTCTAGAGACCGATTCAAAGAAATAATGAAATATATTCGTTTTCACGTGAGAGAAGAAAACTCTATAAACCTAACAAATTTGGTATAAAATTTTGGGTTCGCGTAGATGTCAAATCGAAATATATGTATATAAAGATGACAATCGTCCACATAACATTACGCTTGGAGAGACATTGTAATGCATCTAAAGGAACATTTCGTAAACAAAGGGAGAAATGTGACGACTGACAACTTTTTTACCTCAGTGTTGGTGGCAGACAAATTGCTTTTCAAATGTAGAACTTTAGTTGTGATAGTCAATAAAGTAAGAAGGGATGTTCAACCATATGTGAAAAAATTGAAACTAAATTTGCATGCCCATGAAGTTCTAAAAACCGAAAATAATAAGCGCCTTCTGACAGTTTACCAAGCAAAGGACAAAACATGTTTTATTGCTGAGCACTTTGCTCGAAGTGGTTGAAATAGATAAAGGTAATAGCAAACCAAATACCGTAACTCTCAAGACGATGGCCAGTACAAGGTTTTTCAACATATTGGACTGTCAGCAATAAATGCATTGGTGCTATTCCAAGAAGTAACAGACAAAAAAATTCGTAGAAGAGAACTTATTTTACAAGTAGCGTTTGAACTGAGTCACATTGACTTGCAACCGCAAGCGGTAAATATTCAACCACAAGTTTCATATATTCAATCCATAACAAGACGATATTATCATACATCTGGCTGCAAAAACAAAACAAATAAAATGTGTGAAATATGCCAGAAACCCCTATGTGGAACCCGTAAGATATCAAAACATTTTGTATTCTCTGGATGCGTGATTAAAGAAAAACGTATCATTATTGACCTATTTCACGATCTCGATATATCCTCGATCTCGCATAAATATATTTAAAGTAAAAACAACAAGTACTGTTATTGCTTTGAATGTACATATTTTTTATATGTACGTACACATATAAACTGGATTTCTTTTCAAATACGTTATTAAATGTTTATATTTGGTTATAAACTAAGAATACAAAATGTATAATTTAATTTTTTTTATATTTTTTTTTTTTTTTTTTTTTTTTTTTTTATTTTTATTTATTAAAACAAAACTCCTTTATTCAATTTACTTATTTAGAGTTAGATAACATTTTTTGAGATTTTACATTAGTATTACAACAATTGTATCATTTGTTTTAGGTATATTATTCTTAGTTAAATATGTAAGTATATCACAGATTAGGGATGAAAAGTGAGGATTTAAAAAACCCTATGAATGATTAATTAATCCATATATGAATGTATTAAATGTTCATTTTACAAAATTTATTAGATAATAAAAACAGCACACAAACGAACTTTTAAACTAAAAGTTGAAGGTGTTGTCCTTAAGATAAATTTCTAATTATATCATAATTTGACTGCTGACATCGAGTGACGAATGCCAATGTCTGGTTTCTCATTACATCACTGATCTTCTTATGACCATAGTTGACATGTAATCTATTTGTGGAGTATCTAAACTTTAAATTATGTATAATCTTAAGGTTTTTATTTTTTATAATCTGTAGTTTTCTAATATGCGTCTTAGCTGTCTTAGGGGACCAAGCTTGGCAACCGTAAGTCATAATTGGCCTTATACATATTTTATAAAGTAACAGTTTGTTCTGTAGGTTCAAAATGGATTTCCTGTTTAATAGAGGGAACAAAGCTCTACCACACTTTATGGCTTTTTCAACTACGTGATCAACGTGGTTTTTAAAAGTCAACTTTTTGTCCAAGTGTACTCCTAAGTATTTGATTGAGTCCCGAATTTCAATTGTAGTATCATTTACTGTGAGAGGAAGACTGGGAATTCTCTTTGGGGATTTATTAAATGGAAAAATTATTGCCTGAGTCTTTTCCTGATTAATCTTGATTTTCCATTTTAGAAAATACTTTTCAGCGCATGATAATGACTCTTTTAGTCTTTCAATGATCGCATTAGAGAGCTTTCCGCTGCAAACGAAAGCACTGTCGTCAGCATAAAATGCAGCTTCGTTATTTCTTTTGATAACATTATCTGAAGTGTAAATAGCATATAACGTTGGAGAAAGTACCGAGCCTTGTGGTAAACCTGCTGGAATTTTTCTTGGTGAAGAGCAACTTTTATCAATACATACTACAAATGATCTATCTGATAGAAAATGTTTAATGATTTTCTGAATGTACAATGGAAATCTAAAATTATTGAGCTTGAATATTAATCCGTCGTGCCAAACGGTATCAAACGCCTTTTCGATATCCAGGAATACCACGCCAGTGCTTTTTCTGTTGGATTTGTTAATTTCTATAAAATTCATAACTCTTTTTATTTGATGAACAGTCGAATGTTCTTTCCTGAATCCAAATTGTTCCTTGTTTATAATGTTATTTATCTCAGAATGGGATAGTAAGCGATGAAGTATTACCTTTTCGAACAGTTTATCCAAGACACTAAGAATGCTAATAGGCCTATAGCTATTCGGTAATTTAGGATTCTTTCCCTTTTTGGGAACTGGGATTATTTTAGCTTTTTTAAATATTTTTGGGAAATAGCCATTTAACAGACAAAAATTGAACACCTTTGCAAGGACTTCAAAAATAATTCGAGGCATATTTTTCAGAACTACAGTTTGCAACATATCTAAACCCGGAGATTTATTATTCCTAAATTTGTTCGTGATATTAATTAGTTCGTTGCTATCAGTCAAAAATACTTCTTCTGGTCTTATATTATGAATATTAATAATATTAATGTAGTTCTGAACTTTGTTATCCATTGTGGATGTATTATTTAAAGTTAATTTATGACATTGTTCAAAAACGTTTGCGATTGCATTTACTTTGGAATCAGTATTACTAATTTCTCTATTGTCAACAGTCAGATTTGGTATTGTGGACCTTTTATTCCTAAGTGATTTTGTTATCATCCAAAATTTCTTGTTTCCCGGAGGTAATTTCGATAAGAAAGTGCCCCATTGGACATTTCTATCTTTAGTAAGATGATGATCAATCAGCAACCTCAATTGTCTTATAATCGCTATAAATGACTGCCTTGCAAGATTATTACTACATCTTTGCAATTTACGTTGATATTTTCTACGCTCTTTAATCAGCCTTAATGTTAGAACAGATAAGCGTCTTTGCCACCCTTTGTGTTCTCCCATTGGAATCTGATCTGTAGCATCTCTAATAATAACCATTATTTGGTTCAATTATAATTCTATGTTATCAAAAGTTACTTGAACAGCAAGGAGATTATGAGACAAAATCTCTCTTTTAACCCATCTTCCAATCTGAGTCCAATTCGCTTTGTGATATAGCGGGATTTTAGAATGTGAACATTGCACATTCCCATATATATTACATATAATGGGAACATGATCCGATTGTAATACATTTGGATAAGTTTCCAAATTCGAGAACGGCAAATTAGAGTTTGAGAGAAGAACATCAATGGTAGATGGCAAAGAAGGAGTGGAGGATTGGCTATAACGTGTAAAATTAAATGGATAATAGACATAGTAGTTGGATTGATTTTGGTGGTTAAATAGTACATTTCCGGCAATATTATTGGAATAACAGTTCCAACTTAAATGTTGAGCATTTAAATCTCCAAATATGAAAAAATCGTTTGGTTTATTAGTTAAGATGTCAAGGTCATATCTAAATTGGTCAGAATATTTTGGAGCATATACAGATGATATTGTTATTGATCTACCATTTAAATCCAAAGATATTAACAGATTTTCAATTAAAGACGTTTCATCTGGATCTAAGATCTTATGTCTTATACAATCTCGTACAGCAATCAATATACCTCCGCCATGTGATATGCGGTCCCTTCTATAAACTTTAAATCCATTTATATAAAATTTATGATTATTTTTGAGAAAAGTTTCATTTAACAAAATTATATCTACATCATTCTTTTGAACAAAAATCTCTAATTCAGCTATGGCTAAATTTGTCGTTATGCCTTGGGCGTTCCAGTGCATAACACGAATCTTACTTAAGTTAGTGATATTATATGGCATGTCTTAACATATTTCCTAACACTCTTAATTTATCATATTTATTCTTACAATTTTGGAGAGCATCGATTGCTTCAAAATAAATATCTAATAATTTATCGTTTGATATATCATCACTATTTTCTTCTTGGCTGTTATACTTTGACATGTTCGAGTATAACACTTTTTGATGACCAGCTGACTGACCATATGGTGTAGAAGTTGAAGTTAATTGGGGAAAATTTTCTTGTTGTAAATTAAAATCAATTGGAACATTTCTTCGTTTTGCTGGTTTGCGAGCTGAAATTGAAGTAATCCTTTTGCGAACATCAAGGTAATCTTGTCTGCAAGGGCATCTAATATCATCCGCTTTGTGGTTAACATTTTTATAGTTTTTGCTTACACAATTAAAACATTTATGTATTACAGGTCCCTCGTTAGGACATTTACTAAGGGTACATACCGAGAGATCGTGACTACCAGCACAAGCCGGACAAACAGGAGATCGGAAGCAGTTACTAGCGCCGTGGCCAAACATAGAACATTTGCCGCATTGAGTGGGCCCTTTATTGCCTTTATATGGGTTTCTCCATTTAACAGCGATGTTATAGAAGAATCTAATTTTTTGAATTTCCTTTTTTGACACTTGATATCTATTAAATTCAATCATATATACTGCATCATCATAGCTAGAGAACTTTGTTTTTATTTCTTTTATGCTTAATAATTCAATATTGTGGGCAAATTTTAACTCATCAGTAATAGTTTTTAAATCAAGTTGGGGGAGGCCAAATAACACAAGTTTAAATTTTTTATGATCCTTAAGTTGGTGAGTGTAGAACTTAACTCCTGAGATTTTCAGTAATTTCAAGGCATCTTCATAAAGAGAAAGTGAGCTTGATATAACTTTAGTTCCGATTGACATTCTTTGAAACTTATACTGAGGCCCCATAAGTTTATGGACAGTTGAAAAACTAGTGGAAACATCCACCACTGTTGGAGGAATCTTTTCATAAGGAGTTTTAATCTCCTCTTCTTTTTTTTATATTTTAAATAAGTAAGCAATATTAAAATTAAATTTTGAAATTCAAATGTAGATTTTTGCCACTAAGACTTAAAGGGATTCAAATGACCTCTACCCGTCTTTTAAGGTATATTAATTCTTCCGTCTTTCTAGTGTTAAATAGCAACAAAATGTATTGATAATTGGAAAATTTTTTATTTATGACTGGCACTTAATGGCATTAAGTTGACTGCGCTCAATATTAAAAACTCAACTTCGTCTAAAAAACAAAAAAAAATTTGAGAAATATTTTAAAATTATAATAAATTTATAAAATGCCATAAAGGGTGCCCTGGTAGTCTAGTGAGTAGTGTGGTAGACTATTACCGTGAGGGTCGTGGGTTCGATTCCCACCAGAGACTCTGGTCTGTGACACTACAACCAGCATATCGTCAAGTTAGTCCGCTCGTATATAATTAAAATATAATTTGTAATTGTCTTGTAATTAATAAATAAATAAATAAAATGCAATTCATATGATTTCAAATTTCCAAGGTCACTGGCTTACTGGACAAGGGCTCAGGGTTCAAACTTCAGGTCTAACAATTAAAAAAAAGACATTTTTCTTATCAACGACCCCCCTTTCGCAGTCTCCTGGCAAATCTATCGTTCGAAAATAGCTTTAATTTGTAAATGCTATCAGTGATATACAAAATGAAAACACATGAAATGGGCAATGTCAAAAGCTAGGTTATAATCTTAACAAAAGGGTTGTAATGTTCAAGAAAGTAAACACTTAAAGATGTTTATTGTAACTATAATTCGCTATTTTGCATTAAACTATTGGGTAATTTCAGGCTAATTAGTTATCCCACCATAGAAGTCGCCGTAGTCTAGTAGAGAGTGTGTTGGCTTATGAGACGTAAGGCCGCGGTTCAAATCTCAGGTCAGACATCAAAATGAAATATGAAAAAAAATTTCTTCGGCGACTTCCTCTCAGCAGATTTCTGGCAAAAACTCTGAGAGTAAATAAAATTGCCATGAAAAGTTTCTCAAAAATCTGTAGTTCGGAGTCGACTTTGAAACTCTAGGTCCAACCACACATGTATAAAAATTAACGCACACAACATTATTGGTGTGAGAAACTAAGTCGTAATCCCGACTGAAGGGTTTTAATGGCCAATTATGTATGTAGTTATCCCACCATAACAATGCACTCGGTTATTATTTTCGTCATCCAGATATAAGATGAAATCAGCTAGTACTTCTAAGATAATGTATAAAAATAACACATACAACATAAGTGCTGTGAGAAACTAGGTCGTAATCCTGAATGAAATGTTGCAATGACCAATTATATATATATGAAAGAAGTAGAAATATTGTGACTGCATCGTTGGCCTTGATCATTTCAAAAATTAAAGCAGCTTCGAATATAGCAGAGTGGATTTACTTGTAGGTAATTTTATAGTCGCCTTAGTCTAAAAAAACTATTTCTGCCAGAGACTCTGGGAGTAAATTAAATTGTAATGAAAAGTTAGTTAAACATCTGTCATTCGGAGTCGACTTTAAACTGTAGGTCCCATCACTCATGCATAAAATTGGCATACACACCATAAGTGGTGTGAGAAACTAGGTCATAATCCAGACTGAAGGTTTGTAATGACCAATTATGTATGTATGTAATTTTGTAGTACATGCATGTAAAATTTGCTAAGACTGTTACACACAAGTGGCCAACAGTGGTCATAACACAAGAAGTTGTCTTGTGCCTGACTTTATCTTATCAATATTACCTCACATGCAGCGATTTCTACTTTAGAGGAAATTTTTGCTATAATCTTAGTTACACAGAATCTCTGGTGAGTTCGAAGAAACTATACTATAAATACTAGGTGTTCCAACAGGGGCTTCAAAAGTTTGACGGTTGATAACGGCACCATATTAAGTCTACATCTGTCAAATTAGTTGTCATTTATTTAGTTTGTTTTGCTAAATTACTATGTGTGGATATACCACTCAACAACAAATGCGAATAATAAATTTCAAAATAATGTACTGCGCACTTCGCCTACCTTATTATCGCCGGAATCACCATACCATCGTGCTGAATAATTCGATTCCACTGGTTCAGTAAACGATCGACGAAACGATTGACGAAACGCTTGATATGCCGAAAACCTCGCCGCTGTCCGTGAGAGTGCTATACACCTCGGCCTGATTTGGGTCTGCACCCGTAAAAAATTCAACTGATCTAAGATAAACTACCATAGACAACGACATGATTGAGCTCTGAAACAATGTGTAACTGGCCCTTATTTTCATCGAGAAAACTTTTGCAGCGATGAGTCCTATTTCTGTGTGAATGGCTGCAAGAGCAAACAAAATTTTCTATTTAGAGACAATACCAATCCAGATGAGATTTAAAAGCGTATTCTGAAAAAGACACTGCTTAATGTGAATTTTAAGTGGGCGGCGTCACAGACTTTGGCCATGCTTTAGTTGTCAACGGCAAGCACTGTGGGTCGGCCTGACTTCACATCACAACTTCTTTTGGTCTAATTTGGATAAGAAAACAATGATATGCAGAGCTCATGTCAAATTGGATATTTTTCATTTGCGATATGAGGGCATGATCATCTCAACTGGAGGTGATGTGAACTGACAACCGAGATCGTAGAATTCGACCACATTATACTTTTTCTAGTGGGTTTTAGTTGAGTCGCAGTGGTATGCGAATAAGCCACAAATATAATAAATTCAGTCTGATAGATAGAAAATCTTATATTAAGGATGTGCTCTATCCAGAGAAGGCGATTCTATATATAATGGCATGAAAGATTTTCAAACTATGGGAAAATTTTGATGATATATCACACACATTTTGTTTTATTTAAAAAAAAATCAAAGGAAATTATTCATCATAACGCGATATGCAGATAAGTCCTGTTTATGAATGTATTACACTGCCTAACACTTTAAATTTGATTTTGCTGGGTACAAATGGAGGTCATATATCGTGCGATTATTAGCGAGTCTATGTTTTTTACAAAGACGTTGCAATTATTGCACTGCTCTTTAATTTATATATTTAAGTTCATGTTGTTCCTATAAGGAGCATAGTTCCTCTCTAATGTTATCAATAAAAATCGTTAACACTTATCATATTGTGATTGATTTTGTTTTAACCAATCTTAGCGAACTGTTTGTTGGCTTTAAAATTATTGAATATCCCTATAGTAAGAGAATTACTTTCCAACGAACGCCTCTGTGTGCTATCATCACTGTAATTACTGCTTATCGAATAAAATTTCATTTTGAATTGCAAATTAAGAATCACAAACTAAATTTATTGCCTTTCAATTTCATAAAACTCAAGAGCTTTGAGATCCGAAAAAAGGAAAGAAATAAAAGAGAAAAGCCATTGAAAGTTAAAATCAACTCCAATTACTCAACATTCTCGGTCAACAAGGCTGCACTAAAAATCGAAAAGTTTGAAGCATAAATCAACAAATATAGTTTAACACATACATACTGACAGACATTCTTACACACACATATAATTTTGATGCTATTTCTACTTAAAGTTTAGAAATAAATTGTGTATCCTACAATGCTCTCAGTGTCTTATGCAACAATACATTAAGAAGTTTAGAATAATTTGTTTGAAAATGCAATAAAACATAAACGGTTAGAAATTTTGTTAAATTTATTTATTTTTTTTTTTTTTGTTGTTGTGAAGATGTGGAAAATACAGACTATGACGATACAGGGCATGATGTAGCACTGGAATGTAGCCTAGAATTGTGATTTTTGTATTTAATTTTAGGTGGTATGTCTCGAAAAATTTAAAATTTTTAAATATCCCTTAGAATTGTCATATCATACCTTGGAAATGTTTAATTCCAAATTAATGGAGTATACTTTCTATATAAATGAATTTGAAATATATAACTCATACGCACCATATTACATGTTCTAGAATATTTATTCTGAAAAGTATGCAATAAAATTTTTTTGATATTGTCATGTATGAATCCATAGTAGAAGAAAAGAAGGTAGTTTCATTCTCTCTTTATTTTTTAAAATTCACTATCTGACATGCTTAAGGATTCTGACATTTTCGTTAAAATAATGCTACCATATTAATTTTAAATTTTTAA
Source organism: Sarcophaga subvicina (assembly GCA_936449025.2). Taxonomy (NCBI): domain Eukaryota; kingdom Metazoa; phylum Arthropoda; class Insecta; order Diptera; family Sarcophagidae; genus Sarcophaga; species Sarcophaga subvicina. The sequence continues at coordinate 90,418,525 of OW388080.2, forward strand.
AATTTCCCCCATTTTAAATTTTTTTAAAAATTAATGGAAATTCTTTAAATAAAGGGTGTTTTTTATAGAGGTATAGTACTTTAAGTTGCAATAAAACAACGATGGATTATTCGATTGACATGAATTTTATTTATCCGAAAGATAATCTTGTGGCATTACATTTTAAATATGATTTCTGGCATATGACTGCCACGGCTAGCGCGGCTGTACTCCAATCTGGACGTCCAATTTTCGATGACTTTTTCCAACATTTGTGGCCGTATATCGGCAATAATACGGCGAATGTTGTCTTCCAAATGGTCAAGCGTTTGTGGCTTTACCGCATAGACCAATGACTTTACATAGCCCCACAGAAAGTAGTCTAGCGGTGTTAAATCACAAGATCTTGGAGGCCAATTCACAAGTCCAAAACGTGAAATTAGGCGGTCACCAAACGTGTCTTTCAATAAATCTATTGTGGCACGAGCTGTGTGACATGTTGCGCCGTCTTGTTGAAACCACATCTCCTGGACATCATGGTTATTCAATTCAGGAATGAAAAAGTTAGTAATCATGGCTCTATACCAATCACCATTGACTGTAACGTTCTGGCCACCATCGTTTTTGAAAAAGTACGGACCAATGATTCCACCAGCCCATAAAGCGCACCAAACAGTCAGTTTTTCTGGATGTAACGGTGTTTCCACATACACTTGAGGATTACCTTCACTCCAAATGCGGCAGTTTTGTTTGTTCACGTAGCCATTCAACCTGAAGTGCGCTTCATCGCTAAACAAAATTCGCTTATGAAAATCGGCAACAACGGTAATCTCGTTTTGGGCCCATTCGACGAATCTACGCCTTACTTGATGATCGTTTGGCTTCAAATCTTGCATGAATTGGATTTTGTAAGCACGCAAACCAAGATCCTTCCGAAAAATCTTCCATAAAGTGGATGGACACAGATCCAATTCCTGTGCTCGATGGCGGATGGACACATTCAGGTCTTCCTCAATGCTACGCTCTACAGCAGCAATAGCTTCTTCTGTACGCACTGTACAGCGTCTCTGGGGATGCGAGTTATCAATAAGAGTAAACGTGGTGCGAAAACGTTCCATGGTTAATCGAATTAACTGCTCCGATGGACGACTTTGCCGACGATAAAATAGACGTAGTGCGCGATACGTTTTCCGCACAGAACCATTGTTTTCGAAATAAAATTGCACTATTTGCCAGCGTTGTTCAGGCGTGAGTCTATTCATGATGAATTGCCAAACCAAACTGAGAATAAATCGCTTGACAGCTGTTAAAACGGTCTCCAGCTTGAAAAGTAATGCCAACTTAAAGTTCTATACCTCTATAAAAACACCCTTTATTATACATGAGTGTCGAGTCCGAACGAGAGATATTTGTGAAGCTATCGGCCAACTTTCTCAACGCGATTTTTTGCCTATTACACTCGATGGATGACCGTCATCAGATAGTATTTGCGGGCGAAATTCAATCGTGAAATAGGTGCTTATGTTTTGCTACGAATCCTTTCCAAAAATAACAAAATTTGTTGGTAGCTAAATAGAGCCAAAGAATTTTCTAGGTAGTTAAGTAAATATTGTAAGGTTAGCCATTTGAATCATCGGTTCATGATGCCATTTGATAAATATCGTTCTAAACTTTTCTTCAATTTTTCTAACTACAGTTGACATGATTGATCTTCGCTACCCTATGCAACAGCCTCTAGCACCTCATACTCTAGTCCTGGAACCCAGGCCAATCTCTGCGTCTTACCAAAACTCTACCCGAACTTTTTGCAAATTTGATTTGTTTGCCAAAATGAGAACCTCATAGAGTCGCAATTGGTCTAACCATATATAGAAAATTCTTATAATGCAACCCAAACATATGACTGCAAGCCTTCAGCTTATTATTGTGCAATGCTTACATACATACATACATAATTGGTCATTACAACCCTTCAGTCAACGTTACGACCTAGTTTCTCACACCACTTAAGTTGTGTGTGTTAATTTTATACATGAGTGGTGGGACCTACAGTTTAAAGTCGACTCCGAACGACAAATTTTTGAAAAACTTTTCATGCCAATTTTATTTGCTCTCAGAGTTTTTGCCAGAAATCTGCTGAGAGGAAGTCGCCGAAAAAATACTTTTGTGTATTTTGTTTTGATGTCTGGCCTAGTGCTCGAACCCTGGCTTTACGTCTAATAAGCCAACACACTACCTACTAGACTACGGCGAATGGAATGCTTAGTCCTTCGAAGTCGCCGCTGTCTACTAGGCGGTGTGTTGTCTTATTAGGTGCGATTCCGTGGTTCAAACTCAAGCTCAGACGTCAATAACAAAGCGAAATATGAAAAAATATTTCTACAGCTACTTACTCGTAGCAGTCTTCTGGCAAAAACTCGGAGAGTATCAAAAGTTTTTTAAAACTATCGTTTAAAGACGACTTTACACTGCAGGTTCCGCCACTCATGGATGAAATTAACACACACAACATGAGTGGTGTGAGAAGCTAGGTTGTAATGTTAAGTAAGTAAGTATGTATTAAGTAACCTTAGTTCTCCCTATATATATGTATACATAATTCGGCTTACAGTCCAGGATTATTCCAAGATATTTATCCAATATTTTTCCAAGCACCTCTCGTTTGTTTAGGTTTAAACAATTTAAACATTTTAAAATATAAAATTATGCCGAAAATGTGTCTTAAATCGTAAACTAAATGCATTGAACATTCACATGCAGTAAAACTATGTATTCAAGCATAATTGAAAACATTTTATTCAATAAGGAAATCAAAGAAGAAAAGTATTTAAAATGTTTGCGGTTGAATTTCAATAGCAGTCGTATGTTTTTATATTTTCATACATATTTATAAGCTTAAATTCTTTTCAATAAACAAATTTCCTACACATCAAAGAGACCACATAAGTAACCATAATAAATTGCTGTAATTGTAATCAATAAATTTAATAATAAAATAAAGTGTTATTAACGATTTAACAACCACTTCCCTTAGGTCTTTAGTATTTGTGGTAGATGATAGTTTATGTAAGATTACGGCTGACGAGAAGTCCCTATACTCTATTAGGCAGTGCGTTGGCTTATTAGACGTGATCCCGTAGTTCAGCCCAAAAACTGTTTGCTGTGGCGACTACTTCTCGGCAGTTTTCTGGCAAAAACTGTGAGAGTAAAAAATAAAACCACAAGGCGTCTAATTTATCATCTTAAATTTGGTCTGCACACATACACATTTCAACTTATCCAGGAACCAAAGACAAATGACTGTTGAAAATGACGTGTATTTACTGATAGTCTCTGATTCTAGCTTTCATCGATATCCTACACATTACTGGATGATTTAGGACGATAACAATTCATTGAGTTCCAACACTGTTTGGTGTGAATTTGTTGGCTGGCGGCGCCATAAATCCATATATCCTTGATAACGAGGTTGACCAGGCTAACGTTGTACTATATGCCGATGATTACAAACTTCTTTTGAGAAGAAATGGATGATCTGGACAGCAACAATATGTGATTTCAATCTGAAGGCGCTATGTGCCACACATCTCATACCAACCTGCGATTTGAGGGCATAGTCATCTCATGTGGGAATGATGGAGAGTTGACTTCGTTAGACTTTTTATGTGGGGTTTGCGAATAATATTTGAAACGATATATACCCCCACAACAAAGCTATGATGAATTTTTTTCCTGCGAACTGACTCCTGGCTTCCATTGGTTTCTAGTCCAGCATTTGATTTAAATGAAACATTTATATTGTTACTAAAATGGAACCGGTGTACATCGTTTAACATTAATATGAACAAAAGCTATGAAAACAAATACAACGGATGCGTTACAAGTAAACCAACAACATCAGTATAAAAAAGGGGATAGACAAGTAAGCGAGAACGCAACAACAAGCAATGTGAACAAAATACACAAACAACAATGAAGACGCGCTAAAGTTCTCGATAAGGCGAAACCCCGAACATTCGACTTCAAGAACCTTCATCAGACTGATTACGTGGACATATAAAAAGGCAACACAAAGCAGGCAATGAACAGTAAGAATTCAGTCAGTCTTGTGTGAAGACGTGTTGCGTGCTAAGAAAACAGTCGTGGTTTGAAGACTGTCGTTGTAAACATCTACAGAACAGTAGTTAGTGTGTACGCGAACAGAACTGTAAAGAAGAATATCCAATAAAACAAATTATTGTTGGATTCATCAAGTTGTAAACGGTGGCACACAAAAGTAGTGCGAACAATAAAGAGATTAATTGAAACTGAATTTTATTTTTGTTTTTATTTTGTTTGAAATCAACGAACTCACATTTTAAACGTCGTCTCCAAATTATTAGTCATCATTTTGTGCCTGAACTTATTTTATGTTTCTATTTTAGTGAATCGCGACCGATTTCGTTGTACGATCTTCTGGGGGTATAAGAAAGCCTATTGTGAGGGGAATGTTTTTTTTTTGTTGTTGCATGTTAATTTAATTTTTTCTACTTTGCAAGTTCAAATTGTGAAGTATTATCCGCTGTTCACTTTTTAATATAATAAAAAAGAAAATAACGTGTATATACATCAAATAACATTGAAAGAGATAAAAATACCAGCCATGGATGACAGTTGGTACATACAGCGGTTTGTAAAACAATGTTAAGAATAATTAATTACGGCATTCATTATGCGGACAGTGATAAACAACTTAATGAAACAAGTCAACTGTGGAATGTTTATACAACGCAAACAAACAAAAAACACATTCACATACATACACATTAATATGAGCCATTGTAGTCTTTAAGATTTGACCGGTTTACCGACAGCGTTTGGTCGATTGTTATAAATCTATTAACTATTTCACACAAGTTCTTTTGGCAGAAGCATTTATTTTTCTTCCTAACCTGAGAGTTTAAACTTCAATGGCTAAATTAATTTTGAGTATTTCCTTAAAAGGTAACAACATAAATATTAAAAATAAAAATATGTGTTTAGTTTTAATTAAAATTCTTTATAATTCGCAGAATTCTGTGTGATTTTGCTTTATTTGTTATTCTTCTTTACACTCTTCCGCGTACACACTAACAATTGTTCGTTAGATCTTTACAACGGAGGTCTTCAAACCACGATTATTCTCTTCAAATGCAACGCGTCTTCGCACAAGACTGACTGAATTTTTGCTATATAGCTGGGTAAACAGTCTGATGAATGCTCTTGAAGGAGAATGATTTTACCTTCGCGAAATCTCTATAAATGTAAACATGTTGTTTACGTTATTGTTGTTTGTGTATTTTGTTGACGTTTGTCCTTGCAGGGTTTTTGTTGCCTGTTTACTTATCCCCTTTTTATACTGATATTTTTGCTTTATATTTGTTTATTCGTTGATCATGTAAACAAATCCATTGTTTTTGTTTTTGTAGCTTTTGTTTATTATTTTAATGTTAAACGATGACACAATTTTCGTAACAATATTAATATGTTCCTAATTGCAGAATGCAATTAAGAAGAAATGTACAATGAAGTGAAGTCGTCGTAATCTAATAGGTAGTGTGTTGGCTTATTAGACGTGAGGCCTTGCTTCAAACCCCAGTTCAGACATCTTTAGCGAAACGAAATATGAAAAAATATTTCTTCGGCGACTTCCTCCTACTCTTGGCAAAATCGTTGAGTGCCATGAAGAGTTTCTCAAAAATCTTTCGTTCGAAATCGTTGTTCCGTCACTCCTGTATAAATTTGACATACAAAATATAAATGCTGTGAGATGCCAGGTTGTAATCCTGACTGAAGGGTTGTAATGTCAGTCCATAATAATTAGATGTACAGAACTAGGCTTTATAAGTATTCCCCATTATAGTAGCACAGTCCTGCATTTTCTCTAGACCCTGTGGCCTCCAGAGCGTCAGTTAAAACCACATGGACCACTTCAAATCAGTAAAAACTTTATCTTTGCCTTGTAATGCTAGGTTGAGGGATTGCAGATGCTCCATTGAATCAGTTAAGAACATATAGTCATTAATCCATTAATTTAATTCCGGACAGTGTTTTTCTTTTTCTTCGAGAAAATTACTCATTGGTGCCATTAAATCAACAAATCGGCTTAGAACATTATAGGTCGATAGCCATCACACTAGGCAGTAAGATGTTATATCTTGAGAATGACCTTCAACGCCCAACGTCTTCAAGAACGTTCTTGAATGCAAGCAATTAAGTGGTAAACATTCTGGTATTCCTGGATCGTTGTTTAACAGACCTATAAGGCCTACATTTTTTTTCTAAGATTGCAGGTGCTCCGTCTGTTGCTACACACACAATTTGAATAAATTATTAAATATGTATTATTTATTTTTTCATTTCTTTCAAAGAGCTGCATTCATTCATTCAAAAAGCTGCAATTTGCCCGTGCCTTTTATACTGTTTGATCACATGCAAATATAATTAAATATTGCACAACTATTATAGGAGAGAGATTAGCATTGTAGTTCTTTAGTTTCTTTGAGTCGTGTGATTGCTTGTTATTTAATTTAATTAAAATTAAAAACTGGTATTAAAATTTTAAGAAATAAATTTAATATTAAAAATAAAATACCAAAAATAAGCAGTATATGGCGTATGAATTGATTTTAAACAAATATTACTCATACGCTAGGGGATACCGAAATACCGGATTTTCATATATGTATAGTAAATGTACATAAAGAGCAACCAATAAATAGCCTGTTAGAAAAAAATTAAAATTAAAAAATCTTATTGAAAATGAAAATATTTTAAAAAATGAAATTCATTTCGAGTTCTTAAGACATGATTCGCCCAATTCGGGCTTCTGCTTTGAGCATGCCATTCACTTAAATTCGAGATTTTAAACTTTTCTAACAAGGTTATGATTGTATTTTAACTTCATCGTTGATTTAAGCTAGTACAGCTAAAGCCTTGTAACCGTTTGGCAATCATTAAAGTATCTCAAGTTGGAGCTGAAACTCCATAGAGGTTTTATTTGTAAATCTTTTAAAACATAAGTGCAGAGAAAAATACTTCTTCAATAATAGAAAATGTTGCAGCTTAAAATTATAAATATATACTTATTAATTTGGGTTTCATAAATTTCAAATAATATTGGAAAAATTATTCAATTACATGTTTATTTATTTATTTTCTTTTTTTTCAATAAAAATAACGGATATTTTTAGATATATTTATACCAGCTTATTTTTTAGTTCGCTTTTATTTTCATAATAATAAATTAGAATTTTTCGTAACTGAAAGTTTTTGTAATTTTTTAGAAAATTGCACAGAAATATTATAAATAGAGAAAAAAAAGTTTGTTTCTCTGCATTGCCACAGAATTCCATTACAACTATTGTTATTAATTTGTATTTAAGCGTTGTATTATCCAAAAAATGTTGAATATATTTAAAAAAAAAAAAAAAATTAAATAAATTTTAAAAAATGTAGAAAAAAGAGTCATCATAAAATGAAAAGTTTTTTCATGGTTAGTAGAAATAGTAGAAGTAGAAATTAAAATTATTTAAGGAAATTTTTAACATACCAGAAATAGCTGTAGGATGCAAGCTTTTTGTTTGTTCAAATAAAATAATTACAATAATTACTCTTTAAATAACAACTACGGTAATTTTTGTCTAATTTTATCAAACGAATTGTTAATCTCTTCAGAATATAATGCACTTTCAGAATGTCGCCACTTATTTAAAGTTTTTAATTAAATTTTGCAATTAATAGAGGCCAAACTAGAAAAAAGAAAAAAAAATATCTTTTCCAAGCTTACTCCATCAAGACTCATAACATATAAGTTTGAACAAATTGTTTATGTGTACCATTTTAAAGGTTCTCTCTCTCTCTCCTTTCTAAAAAACTTTGGATATTTAAAATTGGTTCAAACATATTTGGGTAAACAATAATTTTGTATGAAAAGATCAAAAACTCCATTTTTGAAAAAAAAAAACAAGCTTAGAGGGTTCGAGAAAAATAAACAAAGGATTTCTGAGTTCTATTCAACTAACTGAACAACTTAAACTAGGTAATTACTCGGGTGTATTTAATTTTTTGTATTTTGTCGCATAGTTTTATTTTTATTGGGAAAGTAAAAACCATGTTATTTGATGTATTGGCCATTGCAGGCTACAAATTGTTTCCATCTTTCAGGTAATTTCTATACTCACACAGTAATAAAACTGTTCGTCTGCTATGTCAATGCATGTCCCATCAAAAACAAACAGCAGTCGGAGGGAATTAAGAGAAGAATACGGCGGTGGCAACAGCTTCCAATATCCCGAACCAGTTTTGCTTTGTGTGCAGGTGCTTTGTCATGTTGCAAAATAACAAGACAGGGCAATGTCACCCATTACGGTCGTTTTTCGATTATAGTTCGTCAGTATAAACAGTTCCACCACCTTTTAGGAGCTCCACATATCTGCAACCGCAGCTGTAGCTGTACTTGTCCTGGATTAACGCATGATTTTTAACATTCAGAATTATGAAAATAAATCCATTTTTCATCGCCAGTAACAATTCGATATGAAACTGTCTGCTGCTTTAAAAACAATTCATATGGCTCCCATTTTCCAGACGTTTGAATAATAATTCTTTTAACATACATACATACATAATTGGCCATTACAACCCTTCAGTCAGATTACGGCCTAGCTTCTCACACCACTCATGTTGTGTGTGTTAATTTAATACATGAGTGGCGGGACCTACAGTTTAAAGTCGACTCAGCCAGAGAGATTTTTTGCCAGAAATTTGCTGAGATGAAGGCGACGAAGAAATATTTTTTCATATTTTGTTTTGCTGTCTGACCTGTGGTTTGAATCGTGGTCTTACGTCTAATAAGCCAACACACTACCTACTAGACTACGGCGACTTCAATAATTATTTTAAGCGGCTAGAAATTCTTTCTTGTGCAACATTTAACATTTCTGCTATTTCTTTCTTACTCAAAGTGTCATCTTCATTCAATAATGATTGCAATTTCAAGTCTTCAAACTTTTTTGGTGGTCTCTCTCACATCAAAATCGTTATCTATGAACCATCGAAACCATCTTGTGCATGTTGCTTCTGATAGAGCATCAGCACCATAAACATTTGTATCTTGACGCTCACTTCACACCGGTACACTTGTTATTTTATGCAAGTTGCCTATAGAAAATGTATTTTTATTACAGGATACTGCCGTAAATATTCTGTAGATGGAAAAATTTAGAAACGAGTGAGTTCGAATTAGAGTGTGGTGTACCACGACCTCCAAAAACCCGGTGAAACTGTAAATACAAATTATAATTGAACTATGCGTACATCGAAAAATGACGTCTGCAAGGCAGGGCAAGTTAATTTTGTAACATGCCTGTGTATCTCCACACAAAGTAAAATCGATTAAGAATACAAGTTGGGATAGTCTTGGCTTCTTCCGCCTTGTATTTGCATTCATTGATGATACACGCATTGGGAATAAAAAGAGCTGAACAGTCAAACGATAATGCAAACGATAATAAAAGAAGAATATTGAATAGGAATTAAATAGCTACTAGAGATTCTGCACCGAGCGCAAGTCTTTTTTTTATTGTTATTATTTATTGAGTTATCATAAAGCAATACATACATTTAAAATTTATTAAAAGTCTATGAGCTACTATCTGATTTAAGATATTTCAACATATAAATCAAATAATAAAATTTAAAAATTACAAGTTATGAGTATATATAATATATAAAGAAAAAAGATAAGAAAAAACTGTGTACATATATCTGAAAATTTAACTGTACAACTGGAACAATATAATCTGAGTCTAATTTATTTCATGAAACTTAAATAGTTTAATTATGTAAACTGCGAAGTATCATCTGATAAATTTTTAATTAGTTCATACTCAGATAATGCTAGATTCTGAGTTTTAATGACATCTTTAATAGTTTGTTGAGAATAATGTTGGTGCAGGTCTTTTGTGCGGTATAAACGAGGTAGTTTAAAAATTATTTTTAGAACTTTATTTTGAACAATTTGAAGTTTTCTGACGTGAGTTTCAGCCGTATTTCCCCAAACACAACATCCATACAGTAATATCGGTTTAATGACGGTTTTATAGATTAATAGCATGTTTTTAGTACTGAGATACGATTTTTTATTTAGTGTAGGGAATAAGGCTCTACAGCACTAAGTGGCCTTATCCACAGTGTGTTCGATATGTCTTTTGAATAACAGTTTTTTATCGAAGTATATTCCCAAATATTTCACTGATTCACTGAAAGGAATAGTAACATTATCATTTTTAAGTTGCGTTGTTTGAATTCTCTTTGGGCTCTTATTAAATGGAAACAAAATGGCCTGTGTTTTGTCTGTACTAATTTTAATTTGTTATAATACTTAATACATGTGTGTAGATTTTTCATCAATTTACCAACAATTGCGTTCGAGAGTTTGCCTTTGACAATCATTGCCGTGTCGTCGGCATAGAGTGCTATTTGGGTACCGCTTTTTTGGTTTAAAATCAGCCACCTATAGAGAGTATAGGGTTGGGGACAGCACTGCACTTTGTGGTACCCCAGCTGGGATATTACGTGGAGATGAAATCGTGTTATTAACAACAACTTTAAAAGAACGATCAGTTAGAAAGGACTGAATTATTTTATTGGAAAGCCATAATTCTTGATTTTGTGGATTAATCCATTGTGCCATATGCTGTCGAAAGCTTTTTCAATATCCATTAAAACTACCCCAGTTGTTAGTCTTTGTCGCTTGTTTTTCTTTATTATATTTGTTATTCTTTTGACTTGGTGAACAGTCGAGTGTTGGTGACGAAAACCAAATTGTTCATCGTTGATTATTCGATTTTCTTCGATAAAAGTATTCATCCTGGAAAGAATTATTTTTTCTAATATTTTATCAACACAACTTAAAAGGCTTATGGGCCTATAGCTAGATGCCAATTTTGGATCTTTTCCGAGTTTGTGTATAGCTATTACCTTAGCACATTTGAATACAGAAGGGAAATAGCCGAGTTTAAGACAAGCATTAAAAATATTTTGCAGAGGTACATACGCGGCTTCTGGCAATTTTTTCATAAATATATTCAAAATTTCATCAAAACCCGGAGCTTTGTTATTTTTTAAACATATTACATTTCTTTTGATTTCATCGATTGTTATAAGATTTTCATTATTAAAGTTTATATCATGAATGGCATCTTACTCTTTAATGGTTTTTATAACTTTATTTTCTAGTTTAGTTTTCATTTGTGAGGTTAATGTTTGTGCTTTTTCGAAATGATCGGCAATAAGTCGGGACTTGTCATTGTCTGATGTAAAATTTTGACTGTTGTGCTTTATATATGATATTTCATTGAACTTTTTGCTTCGAACGACTTTTGAAATATACCAAAATCATTTTGCCCCAGTTGGAAGATGAGATAGAAAATTATTCCAATTTTTATTTCTGTCTATTTTTACATTTTTATCAATAAGATTATTTAACTTTTTTACTATTTCCAAAAGTGTAGTTTTAGTAGATGGATTATTTGTCCTTTGAGCCTGTCGTTTGAATTTATTTCTGGTTTGTATACAAAGTTTTGTATTGTTAGATATTTTTAAAACATTTGTTGAACCAGTTATCTTCGGCATTGATAATTTGGCAGTATCGATAGCATTTGTGAGTGTAAATTATTAAAATGTGCATTACCTTGTAATAATAAGTCTTCAATGTTTTGTTTGTATATATTCCAGTTTACATTTTTGAGGTCTATTTTACATGTATTATCCATTTCGACTGCAGCATCAATAGAAAAAGTTACTGGACAATGATCAGAGGGGAGAATATTGTCATGAGATATTAAAGGCGAAATAAAAAAGTTTGTGTTAGTAAGCATTAAACCTATGGTTGTAGGATTTCCGATAGTACTTTGAGGATAGCGAGTTGGATTGTTAAGGTAATATATAAAAAAGTTGGATCTTTATTGCAAATTGTATAAAACATTACCGGCCATATTAGCCCTAAGACAATTCTAGCTCGAGTGCTTGGCGTTAAAATCTCTACAAATTATATATTTTTTATTTATTTTTATAAATTTTTTATTTTTTATATATTTTTTATTTCTTTATTAGATGGTGTAAGTTTAGTTATATCATATTTAAATGTGTCATAATATCTTGGCGAATATATTGCAGTAACAACAAGTGTTCGATTTTGCAAAAATATTTCTACAGAAACGTTTTCTATTTCACGTGTTTCATAATTAGGACAATTTTTTGCTTTTATATTATTTCTAACCGCAATTGCAACCCCGCCACCAGCACTTTGTCTATCTTGTCTATAAACTCGAAAGCCTGGGAGAGAAAAACTATTTTCTTCCTTTAGAAGTGTTTCACAGATGAGAAGAATATCAATGTACTTATCTTTTAGAATATGTTTTAGCTGGATTTTTTTTGATAGAGAATTGATGCCCTGAGCATTCCAAAACATGATATTGACTTTAGATTTACACTGCATATTTAAGTAAACTCATTATAATATTAAGAGTTATGTGTACGTAACATATGAATACCCTAATTATTTCAATTATAATAATAAGTGCGTATTTATTGCAGTTAATTAAGTGTTACGAAGTGTAAATATTATCATTACAATGTATATAAGATAAGTGCACAATTACACTTATGATTCATACAAATTATATGTTATAGGTTAGATCATGTAATAAGTTGAACTATACATTTTGTCGTAGGTTTGACAATACATGTTTGTAATCATACTTTTTATTATCTATTTATGCATTTCCAATTCTACATTTAGATAATTTGAACAGTGAACAGATAGTCGTAAATAATATGAAAACAGCTCTAAATATGTTCAAGTCGAAAATGCCGGAACCCATGAAAACGGTTTTAGCATGTAGGAATCCTGACAGCCTTGAGAATGCAATGGATATCCTTTTTTCTTCGGGATACGCTAACTATGGCATTGAACATGCGATGAATTATTTTAGGAAAGTTGATAAATCTAACATTGGAAATAATCGTAAGACTCATACAAATGGAAATAGCAATTATCGAGCAAATAGTTATAATAGAACAGTTCATCGTTTTAATTTAAATAGATATAATCAACATAATCATGGACCTAATACACAATATAATCATAGTAATGCTAATGGGCTAGGTAATAACAATAGATACCAATATGGTACTGGTTAATATAGTAATAATGACAACTACAACTGTAATAATGAACGATGTTTTACAAATAATCCTTTAAACAGTCAGAATCGCCAACCCTTTTCAGAACCCATGGATATAAATATAGTACAAAACTCGGGAGAAGTTACTGAGCCATTATTGACCCAGGGAACTTTTAATATGGGTAATGGAGCCATAGTTAATCCAGGGATATTTCACCCAAAATTTAAAATACAGTCACGTACTTTGACATTAAAAACCCTACAGAACAGTATAATTACCAACGTTGTTTATCAAATCCCCATGTTTAATGAATTGCGGGATAGTAAAGAGAAATTACTTTTAGTAGAATGTAAATTTCATAATGGAATCATAGGCAATGATATCCTACAGAAATACAAAGCTGTTATAGATTATAATGATAACAAACTGACAGTTAACAATAGAATCATTCCAATTTTATATTTAAGGAAAAATCGAATAGTTAAATTTATTTCGACTATTAAACGTGGTTTAATACACACTAAAGAACATAGGAACTCTGCCGGGAAAACTATTATTTCTGAAGGTAATTACAATTTGGATAATTTTAAATTTGAAGTAGAAACCACCACTGATTGTCTCGATGTAATATATTTGAATGAAGATAATTCGTGGCCAGTTTCTCCGGAAAACTACTACTTAGTGGATGATGGAACATTACAAGAAGGAGATGATAATCGATCCTATTTGGACCTAATTAGAATAGATCATTTAAATGATGAGGAAAGGCTTAATCTATTGAAGACTTTAGCACACTATAGTCAGCTATTTTACAGGAAGAACTCAAACTTAACATTTACAAGTGCCACCAAACATCGAATAGTCACCAAGGACGATATACCGGTATTTGCTAAGACATATAGGTATCCCTATATTCATAGAGAAGAAGTGAAGAGGCAAATACAGGAAGTGTTAGATAACAAGATAATTAAACCTTCCAATTCTCCTTATTCTGCTCCAATATGGATTGTTCCCAAAAAGGAAGACGCCAGTGGAATTAGAAAATGGCGCATAGTTGTAGACTATAGGAAATTAAATGAGAAGACCGTGGACGATCGTTTCCCAATCCCGAATATAGAAGAAATCTTGGACAAACTTGGCAGGTGTATGTATTTCACCACATTAGATTTAGCAAAAGGGTTTCACCAAGTTGAAATCGACGAAAGGGACACTCATAAAACCGCATTCTCAGTCGAGGGTGGGCATTACGAATTTTTAAGAATGCCTGCGACATTTCAGAGGTTGATGAATGAAATTTTAGGTGATTTAGTCAATAAAGTATGTCTGGTGTATTTAGATGACATCATTATCTACTCCTCTTCTCTTCAAGAACATATAGTCGCTTTACGTTTGGTACTTGACAGACTGGCAAATGCAAATCTCAAAATAGAAATAGATAAATGTGAATTTTTAAAACGGGAAACCGAGTTCTTGGGACATATAGTTACACATCAAGGCATAAAACCAAACCCAAAGAAAGTTGAATGTGTTGCCAATTATCCCTTACCGAAAACAACCAAGCAAATAAAACAATTTTTGGGGCTCAGCGGCTATTATCGTAAATTTATTAAGGACTATTCCAGGATCGCTAAACCAATGACCAAATACTTAAAGAAAGATGCTAAAGTGGATATCAAGGATCCAGAATATATCAGGAGTTTTGAAACATTAAAAACGATTCTTATAAATGACCCAATACTGGTTTATCCAAATTTTGAGAAACAATTTGTTTTAAATACAGATGCGAGCAATTTTGCTCTTGGCGCCATATTATCACAGGACAACCACCCTATTTGTTATGCTAGCAGAACTCTCAACGCACATGAGATCAATTATAGCATAGTGGAGAAGGAATTATTGGCGGTTGTTTGGGCGGTTAAATATTTTCGACCCTATCTTTTTGGAAGAAAATTCATTATAAAAACCGACCATCAACCTTTACAGTGGTTGTATTAGATAAAAGAACCGAACTCTAAATTAGTTCGCTGGCGATTACAATTAGAGGAGTACGATTACGAAATTTGTTACAAACAAGGAATTAATAATGGAAATGCAGATGCACTTTCACGTTTAGAACCAGAGATAAATCTAGTTGAAGATCCTAATTGCAAAATTATTTATCAAAGTAATCTCCCATTAAACTTATATCGGAGTCAAATTATTGTAGAACGACAATCAAATACCCTTAGAATCATTAATATAAAATTTTTTAGCAATAATAGGAAATTAGTAACCGCAGAAAGATTTGACGAAAATGATATGATATCCCTTATAAAAAATTATTTCCACCCAACCAAGGTAAATGCAATCTTTATAAAAGACGATAGTGTGTATGAATTATTTAGGGAAACTGTAAATATTTTAGAAATTCAAATCTGAAGATTGCACTGTGTTATAAAGTTCTTAATGACATAGAAAATGAAGATGATCTTCTTCAATACATTAAAAATGAGCATCACAAGAACAATCACCGTGGCATAAGTGAAAACTTCCAACAGCTCAAGTCAAAAATATATCATCCTAAATTGAAGCTCAGAATTCAGCAATTTATTAATAACTGTTACATATGTAACAATGAGAAATATGACAGAAAGCCAATCGCACAAATGTTTAGAGTTACGGAGACTCCTGACAGGCCAAGAGAAGTAATACATGTTGATGTTTTTTACAGTCTTCAGAAAACCTTGTTTCTTACATTTATAGATAAATTTTCGAAATTTGCACAGGCAATTAAAATTGAGAACAGGTCGTGGGTTGAAATAAAAAGGGCTCTTACTCATTATCTTAGTATTGTAGGTGATATCAAGAAGATTGTGACCGATAATGAATTAGGTTTTAAAGCACTTCCCTTAACGGAATTTTTGAGAGAAAGGAATATTGAAATTCATTTCATATATAATAACAACCACAGTTCAAATGCAGACGTAGAACGCTTGCATAATACAATGAACGAACATATTCGTCTTCTTCGTCATGATCTAGAAAGGGATACGGACACAGTGGAAGCGAAAATTTATAAGGTTATAATGTTTTACAATAATTCAATTCATTTAACTACTGGCTACAAACCTATTGATTTCAATAATGGTAATATAACCGTGGAAGATTATCCGAGGATAAGAGATCAAATTGTTAGATTAAATGAAGGAATCATATCAAAACTAAATCATAATCGGGAAAATTGTGAAGTTCAAACTGGTGAAGTTTATTTAAAGAATGAAAGAGGGGGAAAAAATCATGCTAAGTTTAGAAAGGTGAAAGTAGATAGATTAGACGATGAGCATGTTATCACTCAAACAAAACATAAATACTATAAGTCACATATTAAAATAAGAAAAAAGCATATGTAATTTAGTGGAACATTGATTTTTACCAATAGATTTGAATGATAATAACTGCTTTATTAACATGAAAAAATTTAAGAAAAAAAGAATATTGATTTTTTTTGTTGAAACTTATTTCTCCCCCGATCAAATAATATTTGTAGATACATATATGTAGATATACATATATAGTTTTAAATGAAACTTTCAGAAAAATTAAAGGACACAAAAAAATTAGCATAATAAAAGTACAAACGATTTTCTTTTTCTTTCAATTAATAAAATATTAATTTCAAATAAAAAAAATAATTATTTATAAAGTATTAATTAAAAACAAAAACAAAACACACACATATATATATATATATATATATATATATATATATATATATATTGTTACGTTTTTACCTTTTTAAAAACGTTTAAATATGAGTTCGTTAATTGCAACAAAGTAAAAACAAATATGTCTTTAGTTTTTCTTAACTCTCTTTATTAATTACACTACTTTTGTGTGCCACCGTATAGAACTTAACGATACAACAATAATAATCTGCTTATTCACTTTATTAGTTCACACAATTATTCACTTTGCAACCACGACTTGTTTTGTTCACACGCAACTTCACACCAGGCTGACTGAATTAACTCTGACTGCTGCTTGCTTTGTCCAGCCCTTTTATAGTCCGCACACACGCGTATCAATCAGTACGATGAACGTTCTCGATGTGAAAGGTTCTCGTTCGCGCCTTCTCGAGAACTCTATTACTAGTACATTGTTGTTTGTGTACTCGCTTATGTTATGTACCAGGTTCGATACATATTTGTCGTAGCTGGTTTACTTTATGTTGTTGTTGCTTGTAGATAATCACCACGTTCGTTGTATTCTTAGTGTTAGTGCGTATTTGTGTCGAGTGTATTGTGTTGGTGTAGCTGGTAGCTTTTGTTTATCGTTTTTATTGTTAAACGATATTAGGTCGTTTCGCTTCGCGTAACAATATATATATATATTGATACGTTTTTACCTTTTCAAAAACGTTTAAATATGAGTTCGTAATTGCAAATAAAGTAAAAACAAATATGTGGTTATTTTCTCTTAAATCTCTTTATTATTCACACTACTTTTGTGTGCCACCGTATAGAACTTAACGATACAACAATAATAATCTGCTTATTCACTTTATTAGTTCACACAAGTATTCACTGGATCTTTACAACCACGACTTATTTTATTCACACGCAACTTCACACAAGGCTGACTAAATTAACTCTCTCTGCTGCTTGCTTTGTGCAGCCCTTTTATAGTCCGCACACACGCGTATCAATCAGTACGATGAACGTTCTCGATGTGGAAGGTTCTCGCACGCGCCTTCTCGAGAACTCTATTGCTAGTACATTGTTGTTTGTGTACTCGCTTATGTTATGTACCAGTCGCTACCAGGTTCGATACATATTTGTCGTAGCTGGTTTACTTTATGTTGTTGTTGCTACCTGGTTCGTTGTACACATGTGTGTGTGTGCAGCTTTAGATAATCACCACGTTCGTTGTATTCTTAGTGTTAGTGCGTATTTGTGTCGTGTGTATTGTGTTGGTGTAGCTGGTAGCTTTTGTTTATCGCTTTTATTGTTAAACGATATTAGGTCGTTTCGATTTATGTAACACTGCCGCCCACTTAAGCCTGTTCGTCCCGAATAGGCTCATAATTTCTTTTCCCATACTTTGCCAGTCGCTCTTTATGTACGACCTTCATTTTTGTCCGGGGGCTGCCAGCTTTCTGTATTCTGTACACGACATCGTTTAACCGTTTAATTATTTTATACGGTCCATCCCAGCTACTTTGCGACTTGGGGAATAATCCTTTCTTCCGCGTTGGGTTGTAAAATAGCACCAGTTGTCCTTCATGGAAACACTCCGTGTTTGCTGCTCGATCATACCTGGCTTTCATTCCATTACTGGCCATAACTCTAAACTCCAAAGGTGCGCCCGAGTTATACTGTTGTATCTGACCTTGACTTCTTTTTACTGGACCTTTAGATGCAATACATTGGGTACAGTTTGCTATCCAATCCGCTACTGCTTGCTGACATCCAACCCAATAAAAACGTCGTTTTAGCCTTTCCAACGTCTTTGTCACTCCCAGATGTCCTCCGCTAGCTACATTATGGGACTCCTTTAGCACTTCTTTCGTCTTGGAGGAAGGCACTACTAATAGGTTGGATAAGGTCTTGCCATCAGCACTTTCCCAACGTCGATATAAGCATCCGTTTATCAACCGTAAGCTGTCCCATAGTGCCCAATACGCTTTTGTAAGAGGACCTTCTCCGGATATCTCATTGCTAGTAGGTCGTTTATCCTCTTCCTTAGCTGACATTATCTTCGCCAGTATTGGGTCACTCTTTTGTGCTTCGGACCAGTCTTCATTGGCTTCGATCTGCATTCGCCTGACATCAACGATGAATTCCTTCTTCTCAGTCTTTACATAACCGTTACGCTCCAAATTACGTGATCGGCTTGAGAGAGCATCAGCCTTGTCATGTTTTATGACTCTTCCTTTTGTTACAGGCGATAGTTCGGAATCAGCGTTGATCTTCTTGCATCCTCTTCTAACTTTTATAACTTCAGTCTTTTCTGCAGCCATGCAAGTGGTCGGAGACTTTTCGCTTTGTATATTAGCCTCTGTTTTCGGTACTTTCAACACAGGATGATCCTCACTATTCTCAGGCTTTTCGCGCCTTCCTTGGAACTACTCGTTTCAACGTAGTGTCCATCAGAAACCTTAGGCATAGCAATAGCACGTCGTCTTGCTGGTGAGGCCAGTCTTGATATTTTCCGTGGCGCTTTACAGTTTCTTTGGAAATGGCCACTCTTTCCACAATTGAAGCATTTAGGTTTAGCCCTTCGTCCGTTTTCTTCTAAAGCTTGCTTCACCATCTCCTTCACTTTAGTTAAAAGCCATTCATCTACCTCTTCTACTTCCATTCTTCGCACTTTGCTTACTTGTGGTTTAGAAATAGCTCGAGCGGTCTCCTGGGCTAGTGCGAAGGCCACGGTCTCTGCAAAGGTTACCTTCTGCGTGGAACATACCGCGAGTTTAATGTCAGGATCTCGTATACCATTGACAAACGCCTCGGTCTTAATGTTGTCTATCAGCGGATGGTTTTCTCCTGGGTATGTGAGCTGCACTAATCTCTCAACCTCCATTGCAAAGGCTTGTAATGACTCATTTGCTTTTTGCGCCCGGCATCTCAATTCCATGCGGTATAGTTCCCGTTTGTGCTCATCGCCAAATTTACGCTGCAACGCCACCATTAAGTCGTTGTAGTTGTTTCTGCTGCTGGCTGACATGGTTTCTAGAACCTCGACTGCGACACCTTTTAACGCCAGAATTAGTTCTAGAGCCTTCTCTCCATCGTCCCATCCGTTTCTGCTGGCTACTGTCTCAAATTGGAATTTGAATACGGATAGGGGTGAGCTACCATCAAAGCAAGGTGTTCTTATCCTGCTGGTACTTTCCGAAACGACGCGCACTGGTTCTGGTCGCTGGCTTTGGAGGTTGTTGATCTTTTCCTCCATCATCACGATTTTTCCGCTGACGGTCCTTTCCAAATTGTCCACTTTAGTGTCAACGGTCTTTTCCAAATTGTCCACTTTCGTGTCAACGGCCTTTTCTAAATGTGACACCCTTTCTTCGACACCAGTGATCCTTTTGCTGACCGACTCATGGATTTCCTGCAGCTTTCCAGATGTTGTTTCCAGCTCCATTTCAATTTTTGACAAAATTGCTGCTTGCAGTCGTTGGTTTTCGACTCTAGAAGCTTCTTGAACATCAGCAAATAGCTTTTGGTTGGCTTCTTGCATTTTTCGATTTTCGGCTATAGAAGCTTCTTGCACTTCAGCTAACAGTTTTTGATTCTCGGTTCTAGAAGCTTCTTGCACTTCAGCTAGAAGTTTTTGATTTTCAATTCTAGAAGCTTCGAATAGCTTCTGGTTTGCTACTTGCATTTTCTCCATAATTTGTTCACTATCTTTTCGGGAAGCTTCTTGTTTATCAGCTAATACTTGCATTTTTTCCATCATAGCGGCTAGCAACGAATTTATGTCGACACCGCTAGGCGTTGCAGGGGCCTGTGACTCTCGTTCCTCTTCATCCTCGAACTCGTAGGATTCGATGTCGATGCCCTGAAGCTGAAGTTGTTCCCTTAACCGCCTTTGTAGTTCATTCTTCGTACCCGTTGTTGGCAGCTCTAATTTACCCAACTCTCGTTTCAGCCGGTCCACTCTTAATTCCGATAGTTTCATTTTATTTATTTATTTCTTTTTATTTATTTTTACTTTTGGATTTTGCAATCCCACTTCTGACACCAATTGTTACGTTTTTACCTTTTTAAAAACGTTTAAATATGAGTTCGTAATTGCAAATAAAGTAAAAACAAATATGTGGTTATTTTCTCTTAAATCTCTTTATTATTCACACTACTTTTGTGTGCCACCGTATAGAACTTAACGATACAACAATAATAATCTGCTTATTCACTTTATTAGTTCACACAAGTATTCACTGGATCTTTACAACCACGACTTATTTTATTCACACGCAACTTCACACAAGGCTGACTAAATTAACTCTCTCTGCTGCTTGCTTTGTGCAGCCCTTTTATAGTCCGCACACACGCGTATCAATCAGTACGATGAACGATCTCGATGTGGAAGGTTCTCGCACGCGCCTTCTCGAGAACTCTATTGCTAGTACATTGTTGTTTGTGTACTCGCTTATGTTATGTACCAGTCGCTACCAGGTTCGATACATATTTGTCGTAGCTGGTTTACTTTATGTTGTTGTTGCTACCTGGTTCGTTGTTCACATGTGTGTGTGTGCAGCTTTAGATAATCACCACGTTCGTTGTATTCTTAGTGTTAGTGCGTATTTGTGTCGTGTGTATTGTGTTGGTGTAGCTGGTAGCTTTTGTTTATCGCTTTTATTGTTAAACGATATTAGGTCGTTTCGATTTATGTATCATGCTGATACATACATAACGTAATTGCCCATTACAACCCTTCAATCAGGATTAGGACTTAGCTTCTCACACCATTTACGTTGTGAATGTGACTCCGAAAACAAGATTTTTGAAAAAATGTGCATGGCAATTTTATTTACTCACAGAATATTTACCAAAAATTTTCTGAGAGGAAGTCGCCGAAGAAATGTTTTTTTCATACTTCATTTTGTTGGAAATGTCTGACTTGGGGCTTGAACCGTGGCCTCATGTCTAAAACACATTACGGCGACTTAATCACTTTAAAAATGCTGTGGGTTGGGCATGAAGAATTTCCGAGAAAAGTGAATTGTCTGCTAACCGTCTGAAATTCTTCTTATTCCGAATTCGTGCACCGCCTGTTGCTGTTGTCTACACTATGCCACTAGTTTTGTGTTACGAATGATTAAGACAGTTGGTGTCCATTATAAATTAACCAGTGTCGTTAGGCAGCCCTTGAAACTTTAAGCCATTGACTTTGCTATTCTATTTATACATTATGAACTATAGTTTCTGTTATCTTTGAAGACTAATTTCAGGAAAAGATGAGTCTGAACACCACATAATGGTACGTATATAGTGTATCCCACATTTTTTAGCTGATTTCTACTTTCAAATTTCAAAGTCTGTTTCGAAAAACAGGTGAAATTTAACAAAATCCAAGCAGTGCCAAGGCAGATACCATATTGTTGATAGTTTTTGTTTGAAATAACAAAATAAAAATCATTGTATCGTTAAAGTATTCCTTACAACAATTTTACTTTCCTTCAACTTGCCAAACAATAAAGTGACATACAACCCGAGCACTTCTGGCTATTATTAGTGAACAAAAGACTCCAATTATGGCACCATAATTGAAAATGAAATGCTTTTTTATGTTCTTCTTTTGCGAATGTAGAAAAAAAATAAAAATCTGTGATTATTTTGCTTCTTAAGAACTGAAATAAAATTAGAAAGCAGCATAAGCTCTAGAAAGTACGGCATGTCCATTAGTAACAGCAAGACATTCTTTTTCTCTACTATCCTTAAAGCTCTTTCTTATTCAGTGTGTAAACGGAGACATGCATTACGAAATTATTCGTTTCATTTCAAAGTTTAGCACAAATGCACTTACTTTTGGAAGATAATACACGAAAATATTGCATATGTGTATGAAAAAAGAATTAAATGGACAAAAACTGAAAGAGACTAATTTTAGAAACTTGTAAAGTAACTTTTAAATTTCAAATTTAATATGCATCGTATATAGGGCCTGGAACAAATTTAAGTAGTTGTAGTAGAAGCTGATGCTCACGACGTAAAGTGTAGCGTGGCAAAAAAATGCCAAATATCCTTTTCACAAACTTCCAGAATAATGCAAGAATATTATGTGAATTTTCTAACAAAATACATATCTAAATCTATAATAAATACATTTATCGCTACAGAAACATAAAGTTTTGTGTTTAATGTTGAATCTCATATAAGAACCCCCTTTACAATTTTTATTTAGTGCGCGACAAGGTTAAAAAATTCATATTTTGTGCTTCAACTTCTACTACAGCGTCTACTACACCTAAGTAATGATAACATCAGTTTGAAAAGCCGTTTTTAACTGTTGACAGCTTGTAGTACTACACACTACATTGCACTACAGCGACTATTCTGTTGCGCACTTAAGCAAATTTCGTTTTAATTAAGAGGCTTAGAAAGCAGAGTTCTTAAAAAACATTTTTTAAGTGTAAAATTTATGACAGGACCTTGATAATACTTAACATAATTGGTCATTAGAATCCTTCAGTCAGGATTAAGGACCTTGTTTCTCACACCACTTATGTTGTGTGTGTTAATTTTATACATGAGTGGCGGGACCTACAGTTTAAAGTCGATTCCGAACGACAGATATTTTTGAGAAACTTTTCGTGGCAATTTTTTGTATACCCTCAGAATTTTTACCAGAAATCTACTGAGAGAAAGTCGGCGAAGAAATATTTTTTTCATATTTCCGTTTTGATGTCTGACCTGATTTTGAACCGAGGCCTTTCGCCTAAAAAGCCAAAACACTACCTACCAGACTACGGCGACTTCAAACTAAATTTTTATTCCAATTAATTTTCTCTCAAACACATTATTTTCATAAATATGGGCTTATAATTTTTAAGCGGATTTAAAGAAAGCCTTATGTTTCATAATTAAAAAGAATAACCTTCATGGACTACATTTAATTTAGAAAAGTCGATAAGAGAAGTTGAAGGCACTGTAGTGAGGTAGTAGGTAGTATAACTGGCTCAGACATCCCGAACAAGATAAAATATGAAAAAGTACTTCTTTCTGCAACTTCCCAACTCCCAGCAGTCTTCGGGAAAAAGCAATTTTCATTACAGAGTTTTAGCCAGAAATCTGCTGAGACTACTAGAGTGCGTCGGCTACCCCTACAAGTATACTTTTTCAAATTTGAAAAAGTAGCATAAAATTCAACAAAACATTAGTGGTCCAGGTTCCCGAATATTAAAACTGCTGTAGATAGCATAAAATCCAGAGAACTACTTGATTTCGACAAGATTGGTACTCTAACAGTTTCGCTGACAACCTGGGTCTATTCCACACGGAATACTGCAGAAGCTGCCAGTTTGTGGAAGAAACGGAATCGGTGCAACAGCTTTTATGCGAGTACCCTGCAGATCTGGGCATGGTGGTGAACGTGACGCTAAGGGGACCAGCCGGTTTCAACCGGACAGAAGCTTCTCACACCACTTATGTTGTATGTGTTCATTTTTATACATAAATGGCGGACCTACAGTTTAAAGTCTACAACGAACAACAGATTTTTGAGAAACTTTTAGCAATTTTTTTACTGTCAGAGTTCTTGCCAGAAATCTGCTGGGAGGAAGTCGCCGAAGGAAGATTGTTTTCGTTTTGCTGGAGATGGCTTAAAGGGGGTGTGAACCGTGACCTCATGTCCATTAAGCTAATACACTATCTACTAGACTACAACGACTTTTTAATAACAGCCTGTTATTGTCAAATTAATTAATATTATGAACATTTGGACAAATTTAGTCGAATTTTAGAGAATATTGAGGATTAGTAGTGTAAATAAATAAGTAAAAATAAACGAAAATATCATAATGTATTGCCATCTAAACATATGTTGCCTTACAAAACTTTATACATGAACTCGAAAACATTGTAGACTTAATTAAATTTACATATTTTATATAAAATTATGGGTTCTGCAGTCAGCCTCTAACGTGTAATGAATATAATGATTTAGTTCGCTGTTTTTTTTTTTTGTTTTTTTGGTTCAACAGTGTTTTGTTTCATAATGTTTACATAAATTTTATTTATTTATTTATTATTTATTTATAATTTATTTGGC
The DNA here is from genome assembly GCA_936449025.2 of Sarcophaga subvicina. Lineage (NCBI taxonomy): Eukaryota > Metazoa > Arthropoda > Insecta > Diptera > Sarcophagidae > Sarcophaga > Sarcophaga subvicina. The sequence continues at coordinate 90,443,464 of OW388080.2, forward strand.
ATTAAATATTTAAATGGTTTTTAATTAAATTTTTAATTTCATTTCTATAAACTCCCCACCGAAAGTTTTTGCTTAGATTTAAAAACAATGCGGGAATGGAAGAGAGAAAAAAGTTATATGTCAATGTATATTCTAACAATGAAGTCGCCGTCGCTTAGCAGGTAGTGTGTTGGTTTATTAGACGTAAGGCTGAGGTGCAAACCCTAGGTCAGACATTAAAATGAAAATATGGAAAAATAGGTCTTCGGCCGCTTCCTTCAGAATAGTTCTGGCAAAAAATCTGAGAGTAAATAAAATTGCCATGAAAAGTTTCTCAAATAACTGTCGTTCGGAGTCGACTTTAAACTGCAGGTCCCGCCACTCATGTATAAAATTAACTCACAGAACTTAAGTGGCGAGAGAAGCTAGGTGGTAATCCTGATTGAAGGGTAGTAAAGGCCAATTATGTATGTATATGCGTACAATTCTACTTCATTACATATGAACATTTTATATTTATTGCTTCTAAAATAGCAATCGTTCATCTAATCCTGATGCTGATGGTTTAAACAGTTGCATACTTACTCGTCTTTCATCACAGACTTTCGAAATTGGACTGTTGATAACGGCAATATTCTCGAAGTTAAATCGGGCAAACTATCTTTTCTTTCTGCAGTATGTTTCTCCAAAGACGGCAAAAGCATCGAGCAATAAGTGCAACAAAACAAAATTTATTTTTATTTAGCAAAGTACAGCGCACATCGCTCAATTAACGATGGACATAATCCTTCAACCGAGAAAACTATTCAATTAAATTCGCATTTACTGCTTTAGTAATGTATCGACGAATACCCGTGCTTCAACGAAGCACAAATTCTGTCGAAAACATCACCACTATCCGAAAGTGTTCAGGAGAATCCGAGGTAAACTACTATACGAAACGACGCGTGTTCGCTGAGTGGCTTCTGCGACAATTGACAACTGATCCTAATTTTAATCGAATGAGACATAATGAGCAATGAGACATAATTTTTATTCTTGATGACGTGAACAAAGAAAATCGTCGAATTGGTGACGATACCAATCCATATGCAATCCAAAAGCGTTCAATGAATTTCGTCACTGGTTGTTGTGGATTTTGAGCAACGAGCGTCATCTGTTCATATTTCTCTAAAAACGACGTTGTCCACAACTTCACTGTTAACGATCGACGATTAACAAAAATTTTTTTCTGTATTTTTATGTCATGCCACATTGGATACTCTTCACGTGCGATTTACCCATGTTAAACTTTTTCATGTCAGGGTTTCTTAAGTCTAAGTATGCGAATAAGTTACAAACCAAAGCTATTCTTTAAGCGAATATAATTCATGTCATCGGTCAACTTTAGCCTGTTTTATGATGATGAAAAATTAAATATTTGGCATGTACTCCAACCATTAGGGGCGTAGTGGATATTTGAACGATATTATATTCCACACATAATAGAACCTTTCACCCTGTTTAATGATATCTTACACGCAGTTTTGTTTATTAAAATTTTAAGATAGTATGCTAGGCATTCTCCTTAAATGATCTACAGGTCAAATATTAGTATTTATTGGAATTGTATTTATTAATTAGGAGCACTTTTCATTCATATTAAAACACATTTGTTTCCTATGAACTTTGTTAAGTAGACAGTACTGTCTTTCCCTTCTAGAGATTTACAATATCTGCAGAATTGAAAATCGGAAAATTCCGTAAACTGGGAAAATTCATATGAAAACAAAATTAGTTTTAATTGAAATTCTTTGCAATAACTTTGATCATTTGGCTTTCGTCTGGTGTTAGACCTCAACAAATACTTAACATTTTACTCTTAAAAACGATTTTACTCTTAATTAATAGTAAAAGTAAGCAGCCAAAATTAAATCGAATTACATTTAAGCAATACTTGAATATTTCCAATTCGAATATATATTTAAAATCCATATATACTCCACAGATATTTGAAGTCGACGTAGTTTAGTGGGTACTGTGTTGGCTTATTAGACGTAAGGCCACGGTTCAAACCCCAGGTCAGACATCAAAACGAAATAGTAAAAATATATTTCTTCGGTGACATCCTCTCAGCAGATTTCTGGCAAAAATTCTGAGAGTAAATAAAATAGCCATGAAAAGTTTCTCAAAAATCTGCGCTTCAGAGTCGACTTTAAACTGCAGGTCTCGCCACTCATTAATAAAATTAACACTCACAAAATGAGTGATGTGAGAAGCTAGGCCGTAATCCTGACTAAAGGGTTGTAATTAGGGTTGCCAGCCTGGCTGGACGTGGCTGGATTGTCCATCTTTTTTGAAGCTTGTCCAGTTTCAATCTAAAATTTAATTTGTCCAGCTAAATAGAAATTTTTTTTAGTACACTGCAATAACTTGGGCAATAATTTTCATGTTATCCTTGTCAAATCATTAGTTTATTACAAACGTGTTTTTTTAACAAAGTGCATACTACTATAAACAAAATCAAACTAGACTGAATTGTTATTTTTTATTGGTTTGTTTTTAATATTTCATCTTAATTCTCACATACATATGCATATGCAAATATGTATGTGACGGACTGAACCGAAAAAATTTAAGTTTAGTTAAATAAATTTTAAAGAATGCAATGAATTTATTTAATTGTAATATTTTTAAATAATAATACATATACTCATAATATACTTATAATACTCAGCCACAAAAGTATACATACTGATAACAAAGTTCAGAAATTTTTTAACCAATCCGTTTTTTTTTTTTTTTTGAAAATATTTATAATTGTCTGACATCTTTCTTCGATTTTAAAACGGTCTTTTGCTTTGGTTCAGAAATTTCTGAAATTTGTAAATCGGATGCATATATTTGTGGGCCTGTGCAGGGCCACAATTCAGTTCAATTTTAGAAATTTTTTAACCAATGCAAAAGACCGTCTTAACATCAAGGAAACTATAAAGATTTTTAACGAATACGGATTAGTTAAAAAATTTCTGAAATTTTTTAACCGTATGTATACTTTAGTAACTATGTGTATGTTGATAACAATGGATATTTTAATAAAAATTATTTAGACAAAACCAAAATTAACATTTTCTCAGTATTTTTGATGTCCAGCCTTTTTTGTTTTGTCCAGCTTTTTAAAACCCAATGTCTAGCTTTTTGCGAATCGGAATCTGGCAACCCTAGTTGTAATGGACAATTAAATATGTATATGAGTATGCTGATCAAATTAATGTAAAATTTTTGTTTATACAAATCAGTATACATTTTACCCTCCTACGGTAATTAATATATTGTGTGACTTCACTTAAATTAAATTTTATTTATTTAATTACTTATTAATTACAATACAATTACAAATTTTATGTAATTATTTACGAGCTGAGTAACTTTGACCATATGCTCGGTGTAGGGTAACAGACTAGAGTCTATTGTGGGAATCGAACCCACTACCCCCCGCTAATAGTCTAGCACCTTACCCACTAGACCAGCAGGGCACCCAATTTAATTTATTATCTGTAGATTTACTAAAAATTAAGTATCTATGTTTATGGTATTGTACTTACACTAGTGGACGAATTTATGGCATTAAATTTCAGCATATTTCTTCAGTAAAAAAAAACGTTCATGCACTACAACGTACCTCTAAAAATTAAATGCAAATTATAAAAGTTTTTAACCAGATTCCTTTCTTTTTGTGATTGCATTTCGCCAAAAGTCCTTTGTTCCTTATCATAGATTTCATTATTTTAGGCATATCTTCCCCGTGATTTTTAGAAGTTTGATATGAAACTATGGCCAATTCTGTTAAAACGCTTGATTATAGTTACACTAAGTTGGAAAAGTTTTCTTTTGACAATTGCCTACAAATTTTAGATGGGTTATAAATCGGAGCTTTTTGGCTCTCCATTGTCTTACAATTTTGTTCAACAATTCGTTTTTGCACAATATTGGCAGAGTGCCTTTGGATCCTCGTTTTGCTTGCAAGTTATTTTAGTTGTAGGATAAAAAATGTCGAATTGTTCTGCAGATTACTTAAATTTTAATGCTGACGCCTTCCGTTTTAACCAGAGGGCTAGATGCACCACCAAAATGTTTTCACACAATTAAACTCCTTTCATTATGTTTCACCGTCTACTTGGCATGATGTCATTGAATGGTATCAGCGGGCCTCTTCCAACAATACTGCATTTCATTAGAGTGGAATGCTATGAGTGTAACTCGTTTCCAATTATTTGTTGTCCAGGTATTGCTGTGTTTTACAAAAATTAAACCGAACATTCATATTCCTGTCCATTAGAGCAGGCTTACAAAAAAAAAAAAACACAAATCCGTGCTTGTGCAAGGTTCTGCTTACTATGCGGTTGCATAACTTTTTGTCCTAAGCTTTGGCTGCCATTTTATGTGTTCTGGCATTCCTCTTTAAATTTTTGTTTTCGTCCACCACTGTACATGTGTACTTGTATGACAATGCGGATGTATAAATTTAATTTTGTCCCATGAAATTGTAATATTTCCGGTTACAGGAATTTCTCATTTCCTCTCAAATAAGTTGTATTCACATGGATTTAAAGCTTAATTACCAATCCTGATACAGATAAATATACACGGGCGTATATATTAGGGATGGAATGGAATATTATAATCTACAAAAATAATGACAAACGTATACATTTTAATAAAAAGACGAATTTATTGTTAAAACAATATTTCTCTCACAAATTCACTGTTTGCGAATTTTGGCAATATATCTACAATATTGGGCAGTACGTGTTACACAAGACTGTCTAAAGATTTACGGTTGGGTTAAGACCTGAGGTTAGATCCAGAATGTTAATTTTTTCCATTCGAGATCAAATTCTGAATAAAGATTATAAATACACAAAGGTTATGAACATATTATGCTAGAATTGAAAAAAAAAATATTCTTAAAGGAAAATATAGAAACAAATGCTGGAAGAGCTTTCCTTAAATTATTAATTACATTTTCTTTATTTATATTTTTTCCATTACCCCTCTTGGGAGAATGTGGCATCCACAAAGCATTTCTGCCTTGTTTCTGGTTTTTTTTTAATCTTTGGTTGTTCGTTCTAAGCAGGTAATTGCTCTGCTGTAGCAAGTCCTAGGATAATGGGGTTGCTATCTATCGTCGACTAGAATCAACGTCTTCCGAGTATATGGTGTAGTGATGGGAAACAGCGGAAACAGCGGAAACAGCGGTGGCGGCACACTGACCTTCCTGCAATGTTATCGTTTTTCCATTTACAAGAAGTGAGGGGGCTTCTTAGGCGAACAGTATGGGAGTGGAATTAAGCCACTTAATTTCAATTTCGAAAAGCATGAAGAACCAGTTTTTATTTCTCCAGGGGTATTCAAACCTGAGCTTTTTTCAAATAAGATTGAAACCTGAGGTTTTTTATTTTAATATGGGGTCGAACCCTTGGCCCTCTCGGCTTATACACACGCTCTTTGAGGTCGTTCGACATTATTTGCAATTTTTTAATCGTTTAAAAGACCTATGTGGAATATGACATCATTCAAAAGTACGTCACGTCTTTTCCACGCATAGCGCATCCAAAATATCAAATGTTCCACTCTGTCGTATAAATCAAGCTAAATTTGACCGATGTCATGGGTTATGTAGGTATTGTAAATTATTCAAATTGACATCCATCTATGATCAAGCAAAATTCCCAAGAAAAAGCCAAACAGAAATAAATACCTCGACACGATGATCAGTTCACCTTCATCTCCACGTAAGATGACCACGATATCCAACCGTTCCTGCAGTACATTCAGTGTGGGATGAACTATGTGGCATGTAGCTTCGTTCTGTTTTAAAAACACAAGCTACATCGAAATGAAGTTAGTAATCATCAAGCCGCCGTAGTCTAGTGGGTAGTGTGTTGGCTTATTAGACGAAAAGCCAAGGTTCAAACCCCAGGGCAGACATCAAAACCAAATACAAAAAATATTTCTTCGGCGACTTCCTCTCAGCAGATTTCTGGCATAAACTCTGAGAGTTTCTCAAAAATCTGTCGTTTAAAGTCGACTGTAAACAGTAGCTCCCGCCACTCATGTATAAAATTAACACACACACCATGAGTGGTGTGAGTAACTAGGTCCATAATCCTGACTGAAGAGTTGTGATGACCAATTATGATGAATCATCAACCTACAGTGCTCGCCGTTGACCTGATGGCCTGGTCAATGGTGTTCTCAATGATATATGAATCCCATGACGCTATGAACCCAAAATTCACACCAAACAGTTACTTTTTCGGGATGCTTGGATCTCATGTGGATTGGAATCGTCCCAAACTCTATATAATTTTTTTGTTTACTTATCCATTCATTCTAAAATGTGCCCGCCGCGGAAGATGATTTGGTGAAATAGCTTAACAGACTGAATAAATAACAACCAATTAAACAGAATTAGCTTATATAAGTTGGCCGTCATCAACTATCAGAGTTCATAAGTCCTGTGGAGCTACAAATAAGAAAAATTTCTAGTAAAAACAGTACTTAATGAAAACCTGATATAGATTTCTGTGCTATCAAGCTTTATACCATGATTAAATGTTTTTAACAATAAATGGCAAACACTTCTTTGAAGTTATTCTAAAATTAATCTTTTATGATTTTCCGTTAAAACTGTTAAAACGCAAACTTCAAACTGTTAAAATTATTTCGAACAAAAGGAAACATTTGTAATATCCGTTCATGATTATATCAAACATATGATTCTAAGTGACCAACATATTTTGTTGTATTTATTCCTCATACTATTTATCTGTAAATATATAGGAAAGAACAGCAAAACCACATTTCCTGTCCGTTTATATACAAGATGTGACCACATTTCTGTAATACCACATCGAAACAAATATTTGCCAATAATCTGTATTTGTTTTTCGATTTATATTTGACACATTATAGAAGGCCAGTGCAAGTATCCAACAAGAAAACACGTGTTTTGTATTTACACACAGAAGCTTACAACTGTAATTACACTGTGTAGTACATTTGAGCCACTATTTGTGTTCTTGTGGAATGTACAACAATTTATGTGGGAGGCGAAATTTGTATGTAAAACGTTATTAATATCAGCTGTAACAGTTGTTTGAATTTGTATTATTTGTAACTAATTTTAATTAAAGAAAACATTCCTTCACTCATATATTATTTACTTACTTACTTAATTAATTAATCAGTACAACCTTCCAGTCCGAATTATAACCTAGGTTTTCACACCACTTATGTTGGGTGTGTTAATTGTATTCATGAATGGCGGGACCTGCAGTTTAAATCGAATTCGAGCGCCAGATTTTTGAGAAACTTTTGATGGCCATTCTATTTTACTCTTAGAAATTTTTGCAAGAAATCTGGCAAGGAAGTCGCCAAAGGAATATTTTTTTATATTTCGTTTTGCTGAAGACGTCTGATCTGGGCTTTGAAGCGACGTTTTACGTTTAATAAGCCAAGACAGCAACTACCCTTGAAATTTCAAGGCTTTATGGAACAGACGCTACACTAAAACTGTAAACTAAATTTCAGTATGTTGCATCTGACTGGCCTTGAGCGAAATTTTTTTTTATTTTTTTGTTGAAAAAATAATAAATGTTATGTGACAGCTGTATCGGTTATTTGAATCAAATACAACACTATGACGTATGAGTGATATTAGATTTTTTCGAAGGTTTAATATTACTCATACGTCAGTACACGTCGTAGTTATATAGTTACAAGCAAAGTAAGGCGTATAGATTTTTTTCTTTCAAGTGTAATAAAAAAATTTCCTTTATGTAGATCCAGCTTTGTATTAAATACAATGCATTTCAATTTATAGGACAATATAAGTTTTATTCAGAAAGAGTTAGATGACAGATTTTTTTTTTATTGCAGTGAGTAAACGTACCCTGGCCACCGATATTTTTAATCATGGATGGTCATTTTTGTACAGTAATGTTACTCTTCGTTGAATCGGTGAACAAAAAAATTCTCTCGTCTACTGATTGCAAGCTTCCATATCAACTAACGTTGTTGAGAAAAAGTGCGAAATTTGGTCAAACATAAAAGAGTTTATGATAAAGAGTAAATTAGCTTCGTCGAATAGACGAACAGTAACCGTCCAGAGTTAATAGTTTGGGTAGAGCAAATAATATAAATTTGAATGCAGATTAGGAGCAATTGCTTTAAAAAATATTGTTTAGTCTTTCTTACTGCTCCTCTCACATTTACTTCTTGTGACGGACAAACGTTAGAAGAATTGTGTTTCGTCTAATGTTTTATTTCATAAATATTACAGATGATAATATTTCGGTCAACTTTGTACGTATGAGATGTTCTACTCGGAAGTGATTAAAAATTTACGCCTATTACCCCTTGTCGAAAAAAGGGCTGAAGTGTTTCAGATTTAAGTAATCGCTACATTTTTGTTGCTGTAGATGAGTAACTCATTGAATTTGATTGCCTTTATAGATTTGGTCGTCTACCGATATCGAATAGGCAGTTTTTAATTGAAGTACATGCTACGTATGTATCCAGTACATATAGCCGTGCTTAGAGAAACCTGTAAAAAAACAAGAAAGGAATCAAGGAGAGAACATTGTTATTGACATAGTCGATGTTCTATGGGTGCATAATATAACCATGGGGAAATTTTTTACCTTGCCAAAAAATTTATATTGAATTGAAGAAATATTGAAGAATTATAAATCGCTAATTTCTGAAAAAAAAAACTGCGAGAACAAATAATACTGCACTATCTCCATCCTATTAACTGCAAATGTAGTTGCTCTCTTTGAATACAAAACGATTGCATACATTCAGACGTATAAGGTCAGTCGGAAAATTGTTTGTTATCGTTTTCGGAAATTCCTTGAGTGCCCAGATGGCCAGAGTTGGTAGTGTGCTAAACTTCAAGTTTCGAGGCCGTGGGTTCGATACCCAGTAGAGACGCTGGGCAGTTGTGATTGTCTGATTGTTTGTCTAACATTAAATGTCATTACTCGAACACCTTCCCTGTAACTGGTCAGCCCTTAGTAGGTTAAGGACCCTCGGCAGGGACTTCTCCGAATTTTCTCAAACATCTGTCGTTCGGAATCGGCTTTAAACTATAGGTCCGATACTCATAAAGAAGTGGTGTGAAAAGCTGGGTGTCATAATTCTAATTGAATTTTTGTATTTCTTTAACGTTTTGCTTTTGGATCAGTTTAGATTACATCCGCATCATGGATCTAAAATGATTTGGAAGTTAATTGAATGCTAATGACAATTTTGTTGTATTAAATCAGCCTTGAAATCACAACGAAATCTATTCAGCATTAACAGATCATCAGGAAAATTTAATAAGTTGTCTTCAAATGCTTACTTAAACTAGACAATATTTATTTATTTCAAATTTAAAGTTTAAAGAAACATTATCCAATAAGATATTTGTATGTTGGAATATGTTTGTAATATGTATATCCATCAGTATGATATTCTAACCCACTTTCTAATATCAAATTCACGTAACGATAACTGTCATTAGTGTCAGCATGCAAAAGGGAATACCACATACTCCATTATGGGAACAATCATTTACAAGATACATAAACGTGATAATATTTTATCACTTTTTATACACAATCATATACAATATATCCCAGCAACATTTTTACACATAAATTTAGGTTTATATGTTGTAATGATTAAAATTGTTACATGTTGATAACATTGTCATGGTAACATCTGAAATAAATTTTGTTATATTACATACATTCATACATACGTAATTGGTCATTCCAACCGTTCATTCAAGATTACGATTTAATTTCTCATACCACTTATGTTGTGAGTGTTAATTTTTATAGATGAATGGTGGGACGTACAGTTTAAAGCCGACTCCGAACGACATATTTTTTGAGAAACTTATATACACTCAGAGCTTTTGCCAGAAATCTGCTGAGAGGAAGTCGCCGAAAAAATATTTTGTCATATTTCGTTTAGTTGGAGAATAAGAAACACACTACTTACTAGACCACGGTGATTACGGTTTAGTCTCTCATACCACTTATATTATGTGTGTTTATTTTATACATGAGTGGTGGGACGAACAGTTAATTCAATTTTGTTTATTCTGAGAGATTTTTGCCAGAAATGTGCTGAGATACGACGCCGCAGAAATATTTTTTTATATTTCGTTTTGCTGGAAATGTGTGACCTGGGGTTTGAACCGAGGCTTCATGTCTATTAAATCAACACTCTATCTGCTAGCTAAGGCGATTTTAATTTTAAAATTTTGTTAATTTGCTTTCGAATATAATTTTACGAAGTTATAATAATGAGAAGAACATTGTCTAAATAATTATTGATGGATCTATGGAAGATTCGGCAATCCATTCGTTAACTCAACGTTTTTTAATTGTAATTGTTATGGTATTGCCGGTATGAAATTTCAATTTATTTTACGAAGATGAGAATCATGTTCTTATGTTCTCATCTAATATAAATGTTCTTCGTATACGTAGAAAAATATGCGATAATCCAAATCCTTTTGAACTACCCAGCGCGAAGTAAGAAATGTCCAAAATTATTAACAAATATTTATAAGAAGTGATTTTTTATAGATTTATTAGCTATTTTCGACTGAACAAAGAAACATTTTGTTATGCGCTGAATGAAATTAGGGACCACTTAAAGAAACCTGTTCATATGGTAGCTTCGATTTTTGGCTGACGGAAGCTATCACAAGTGCAATGGAAATGACTTCTATGTTGGAGTAGCTCAATCCAAAATATCACTTATTTTAAAGGAAGTGGTACCAGTGATAGAGGATCGCATTTGTAGAAAATGGATAAAAACACAAATGATCGAAGACGAAACAGATGCTTCCAAAGTATAGTTTTTTGAAAAATGTGGATTTATCGGCTTATTGGGCTGTGTTGGATGTGTTTTTATTATTAACAATATATTTTAATACTTGCTTTGTAGTGAATCCAAACCTATAAGGTGTAAAAATTCTAATAAAATGTCTATTTACAATATTTTAGATGTTTACACGTTGCCATTCGGAGGGGGTTCTTGTAGGTGGACCAAACTTTTTCCATTCTATAGAAAATCCCTCACGCTTCCTTGCACTGATTTCTGGTCTCCCAAAATTTTGCTTTCCTTTAGAAATTTCTGGATTATTTTCCATTAACTTCGTAAGTCGCTCAAATTGGGCTTTGGTTATTTTGGTTATTTTCAATTTCCTGCGTATTAAATATTTAATTATTTATTTTAATCAGAAAAAAAAACTTACTTACGATTTTTCCATTTTTATCTTTTATTCTATTATTTAAAAAAAAATGTATTAAATATGTATATAAGTGAACTCTATAGAGACTCAACTGCTAATAAGCTGTTGTCTATATTTAACGTTTTGGTCAACCAAACTCATACAAAGTGGTGAACCGCAATACCATAAAACACAATTAAAAAATCGGCCGCACAACCAAAAAGTCAACCGCATATTTAAGTTTAGAATGGCAATACCGCTTTCTGAAAGACGACCAAACTACTAAAAAAGTTATCAACTGCAATAGGGGAATTAGATTCAAGTAAATTGTAAACAAGGCGTGGAACTCTTATCCTACATTAATATTCACAATTTCAATGATATCGCTTTCGCAATTTATATTTTTCAAGCGTAATAGGCCATTTACACTACAGCGAAATCTAGTACTTATGAGAGTTCGAGCCAAATCTAGTTGATTTTAACCAGATTTCCCATACAAAACAAAATCTACTTATTTAGTAGATTTCGGCAAAATCTACTCAAAATCTAGCAAAAATAGAAATGCAACTATGTGTTTTGCCAAATAGTACTTAAAAATACAACGCTGAACAGGAAAAAAATGACATTTCAATTTAACCCTAATCAAGTCAACACGTGCCTCTCCGACACATATTTCACTTGGTCATGTTGTAACTTCCCTAAATATATAAATTCTAGTTCTTACTGCTTCTTGAATTCCTACTTTCAGTTTTTTATTTAGAATTTACAAATTTCAAGTAATAAATTAATTTCTTTTTATTTTGTTTCAATCCAAAATGTTCTTAATCATGTCGAAATGTGTCTATGAGGCACATATGGGAACGCTAACTATCTGTTACTTCTATTGTTGGTGAACAACAAAATTGAGTTACGAAGAGTTCTGGTACCCATTATTTGCCGTAGTCTTCTAAAATTAAATAAAAAGAATTTGTCCAATGTTCGGTCCGTACACCACGAGGATGAATTCTCAAACCAGCCAAGGCAGACAGATATGCGACGTAGATGTTATATGGGCCCACCGAAGATATGCAGAATGTGTAAGCAGTCTTGCAGTATTTACCACAAAAATACTTGCAACGAGCACTGTTAAAAAGTTCTAGTTTGCTTAAAATGCGAAAATAAATAAATAATATTGCATTTATGTAACTGAGAAGAAAAAATTTAATAAAATAAAATAAGTTAACAAAATTAATACGTAAATTCTTTGTATGTGCCTCTGAGACACATTTTGACTGGATTTGTAAAAAATTTTCCTGACTTGATTAGGGTTAAACTAAAATATTATTATTTTCTTTTGAATTTCAGTAAGCTGTTTTTGTTATTAAAATGAAATCTTGCTACTCTCAAATAAATCCAGTGTAAACGATGTAGATTTTGAGCAAGATTTGAAATCTAATCTACTAGATTTCGCTGTAGTGTAAATGGCCTATAATGCAATAGATTTTCGAAATAAAAAATTCGTATACAATTTTTTCCTACAAAATTCTTTAAAAAAATATGGTGATACTGCTTTGCAAAATATTACTTTCTCTTGAAAGCCGAAAAGTAAATAATAATGAATCTCTGTGACCATTTCTTTCAAAACTATCATGGCATTTATTACACATTTAAAAGGATAATCATAGTAAACACGGTGATATTTGCGGGAGTGCTCACGAATTCGCTACTTATACTCTAGCTCACTTACAGCAAACTAAACCACTCTTTTTTATTAAACATTTTCTGAATAAAACTTCGTAAAGGAATTAAAATTTTCAAAACAAATATAAAACAAGAAAATTTGAAACCATTACACAAACAATAATCATACATATAGATTGTAATTTTTCATAAATATAACCAATTTTTAAACGAAAAAAAAAAATAACACAAGCAATTACAAAATATCATATAAAAGTCCTGAGAATAAGAACTTTATATCAAAAAAAAAGATAACAGAGAAACAGGCTTACGTCATATACAGTGGACAGCAGAAGTCTAAGTACCCCAATATTTAACAAAAATTTCATGAATTTTAAGCAATAGTGTGTAGAAATAATTGATGTTTTTTATATTTGTTTTATAAATTTGTTTTTCTTTTATTATAAAACAAAAATTTTATATGATTCACAAACCATAAGAAAAATACAGAAAACTTTCGTGTGACTCCATATTTCTGTACCACACGTAGAAAAGTAAATTGAATATTCAAAGGGCCAATATATTGAAATGTTATACTCTATATTTAGTAGCATATCCCTTAAGGTTAAGTACTCCATTCAACCCATTTGGTCTTGAATGTACCAGTTATGTTTAGCGTTTTCTGTTGATATTTGACGCATAAACTCATGGTCAAGTTTTTCCGTTCAGTTTTGTTTAAGGCTTATGGACTACGAAACCGTTCTTCCAAAAAATCTTCGAACTACTCTCTTGGAGTAACTTAGAACTTTGTATAGGAGTTTTAAGCCTGTAGCAACTTTTGTAGGCAAATCACATCTTCACATTAGCAACAGTATGATTGGCTTCATTTACTTGTTGAAAGTAATAACCATTACGAGTTCTTAGTTCTTTCGAACTTTAGGAGAATTTGTTCTTTAGATTGTTTAAAGACTCTCTCCTATTCATTATTTCCTCAATAAATTCAGAACTGTCCACATCTGTTGCCGACACACATCCCTTGACGTTTGCTGTCCCCTGTATAGCATTCGAAAATAAATTATAGGAGAATATACACTTACTGCAATGGGAAGAATATTGTGATGGATTTTCTTCAAATAAATTTTACCCAATATGGTAACATTATAATGCAAAATTTGTCGAGTTTTAAGCATGTTTCGTCAAATGCATAATTTAGATACGAAAAGCAATGAACTTATTTACACGTATGCTGTCGAATTATTACAATATATAAAGACAAAACTATAAGTCGCCGTTGTCTAGTAGGTAGTGTGTTGGCTTATTACACGTAAAGCCCGGGTTCGTATCCCAGTGCAGACATCAAAGTGAAATATGAAAAAAAAATATTTCTTCGGCGACTTACGCTCAGCATATTTCTGATAAAAACTGTGAGAGCAAATAAACCTGCCATGAAAAAGTTTCTCAAAAATCTGTCGTTCGGAGTCGACGTTAAACTCTATATCCCGCCACTCACGTATAAAATTAACACACACAACATGAGTGGTGTGAGAAGCTAGGCCGTAATTATGACTGAAGGGTTGTAATGGCCAATTATGTGTGTATGTAGAGACAAAACTGTGGCTGTTTTTTTTTTGGCGGAAAACAGAACATATTAACTTAACTTACTTAATTAGTTTTACAATCACTTTTTCAGAATTACTACCAAGCTTTTCGCTCCAACTATGTTGTGTTCGATAAATTTTATACTCCCAACAGCAGATTTAAGAAGATTTAAAGAGTTATATATTCCGCTTTCCAAAAAGTCTGAGTTACCAATAAATTTGTATGTAAAGTTTAATAAAAAGTTGATAATACATGTTTGAAGGGCCCACGGAATATTTTTGTGTTCTACACAATTAAGGGCCATTATTACAATTTGCCGTTAAACTTGGGTTTAGTTAAAGGTAGGGAACTGTAAAGTCACCTTTAACTTATTTTCGTTATTACAACTTACAGACACAATTTTTCAAAAATATGGCAGTGCCGTAGCAATGTCGATAAAACTACTCAATTACACAAGTTTTTTTTAATGCAGTGGCAACCGCGGGCTTCGTTTTTTTTTTTTTGTTGTATATGCTCATTTTGTTTAAATTTGAAGTTGTCATAATGAAAATAATATATAATATGGTAAGTTCAAACATAAAGTAACCTTTAAATGTAAAGGTAAGATGATCCTCCCTTTAGCTTAACGATCACTTCTATCTTATTGGGTACTCATAATAACGAAAAACAATTAATCTGCCCGTTAAAATCCTCCCTTTAGTTAACGGCAAGTTGTAATAATGGCCCTAAATCTACAATTTACACCTTGTCGTTAGAGGGTTGGGGTATATATATGCCGTCACACCGTGTATTTCATTTTCGTCTTCTAAACTTTATATTTTTGTTAAATTTAAAGTTATCGATTTTAGATTTCAAAATGTTTTTCTGAATAAATTTTCAATCAAACAATAAGTAATGTATCATGTACATAAGTTTGACATGTGTTATCCTACCATTACAACAAACGCCCACAAGCATTTGATGCCGTGACAGCTGATAATATTTTGAAATTGAAAACATTTCAATATGGGCGACTTATTCTGGCCATCTACCGCATTTACACTGTGTCAACAAACCAAAATAAAGCAAGAAAAAGTAAGTGTAGACTATGAAAAAAAAAATAAAGAGCAGATTTTTATATGCCACAGATAAAAGAAAAATTTAACGGCTTTAAGAGGGATTTAAAAAAATTTTAATCTTGTTGAAATAAAGAAGTGAAAATGAAAAACTTAAACAATAAAAATAACTTTAAATTATTGATTTTCATAGAAAACTTAATTGTAGTTATCATATTGACTTAATAGACGTGAGATTGCACCTCAAGGTCAGACATCGCTAACAAAACGAAATGCCAGAAATCTACTGCGAGGAAGTCGCCGAAGAAATATTTTTTCATATTTTCGTGTTGATGTCTGAAGTGGTTTGACGTCTGATATTGTTTGAACCCCGGCCTCACTTCTAATAAGACAGCACACTACTTACTAGACGACGTATAAACGTGTATATTTTACTCCATACATATATAACATAATTGGTTATTTAGTCAGGATTACGACCTAGCTTCTCACATCACTAACGTTGTGTGTGTTAATTGTATACATGAGTGGCGGAATCTACAGTTTAAAGTCTACTCCGAACAACAGATTTTTTGAGAAGCTTTTCATGGCAATTTTATTTACTCTCAGAGTTTTTCCTGGGAGGCAGTCAGCGAATGAAATATTTCTATATTTCGTTTTGTTGGAGACGTCTGACCTAGGGTTTGACCCTTGGCCTCACGTCTAATGGGCCAACACACTGTATAATTGACTATGGTGACTACATTTGTATTCAAAATTTATTTTAAGTAATTTGCTTTGTCGAATTTTACTCCGATTCAGCAACAATTTTTTCGATTAACGTAATTATAGATTACGTTTGTACCGCATATTATACGGATTATGCAATCCATAAGGCTGCATGCAACGCAGTTGCAACATAAAGTAAATTGCCTAGTATGACCCAGAAACTGGCCACAATTTAATTCACTCTTCAAGGCCGATTAAAGTTGTATTGATGCGCAGTTCTTGTTTCTAAGGGTACTCGAATGAGTGTGATGTGACCTTTAGAGAAACTTGCTACATTGCAAGCGAAGTTGGCTTGCGTTGGTTATGCTCAAAAGCTCTACCATAAATTAACATTTTTGTTTTTCATTGTGTATTAAAAATACCTATGGTTCTGAGATCTATAGTATCAGTTACGATCGAAAGCTGAAATGTGTGATGAATCAGTATGCAATACTTTTTTAAGTAATTGAAACAGAAATTAACCATTAACAATGCTTTAATAATAAATTCCTCAATTCGAATTCTACATGAACATCTGATTTATTTTCAATTATCATTTGATAATTATAAAGCAAATTAACTTTACAGTTTAATTGTTTATTTATTTTTGTAGAGTCCAGTCAACCACGTTGGATTTTCATACCAATTCGTTGGCGAATTAATTGATGTCATTAATAAACAAAAAAAAAGGAATTAAAAATATATCCAACGATACATTAACACAGAGGATTACATAATAATTAATAACAAATAAGCAATACTCAGAGCATGTTTAAATGCTGTTACATGTAAGGGAAAAATTATTTAAACCCAAGTAAAATTAAATTAGTTGTTAAAGATTTTATAGAAATATTTAGCCCTGGACGTTTTTTCTTCATTTTTGTACATTAAAGTTACTCTTCGTTGAATCGACGAACAATTTAACCCTGAGTGGTTACTGTTCCTCGAATCGACGAAACTCATTTACTCTTTATAATATAATTCTTTTATGTTTGGTGTTGGTTGATAACGAAAGCTTGTAGTGAGCAAATGTACCCTGGCCACCCATTTTAATCCTGGCACATTAAGGTTTCGTTATCAACTACCGTTGTTGAAAAAGAGAGCGAAATTTGTTCAAAAATAAAAGAGTAATATAATAAAGAGTAAATGATCATCGTCGATTCGATGAACAGTAACTGTCCAAGGTTAATAAACTGTGTTAAATTGAAGGTGAGGCTATATTGTGTGTTATTGTGGGTATTTTAAAATATCAAGTAAAGAATTTAAATGATACTATTTAAATAGACTCCAAACGACAGATTTTTGAGAAATTTTGCATTGCAATTTTATTTACTTTCAAAGTTTTTGGCAGAAATCTGCTGGGAGGAAGTCACCGAAGGAATATCTGTTCACATTTCACTCTCAGATATGAGGTTTCAATCGTGGCCTCACGTCTAATAAGCCTAATGTTACCCTACCTACTAGACTACGGCGACTATTACTACGATTACTACTATACACTATCAAATTAACAAACTATCTAATGAACAGATTATCTAATTAACCACCAACATTACTAGGCGATGAATGTCATTAAAGCCAAAAGGTCTGTGCACACCGCAACCGCGAAAGAATAAAGTAGAAAGTAGCTAAATTTAGAGTGAGTAATACTTTCAGCCTACTATGAATTACTTGCAGACGATTCATCTAAAAAATTAACAGTTTCAACTTCCACTCGTTGAATCGGCAGTCTCCTCTTGAGCTTATTTTTATGTTGATTTAACTTTATACTGTTTCAACCACTATCTCACCAAAAACAGTTGTAATGTTGGAATTGTAGCTGGTTTATCATTTACATGAAGAACATTGCTTATCATACATACATAATTGGCCATTACAACTCTTCAGTCAGGATTACGGCCTAGCTTCTCACATCACTCATGTCGTGTGTATTAATTTTATACATGAGTGGCGGGACCTACTTGTTTAAAGTTGACTCCGAACGACAGATTTTTGAGAAACTTTTCATGGTAATTTTATTTACTCTCAGAGTTTTTGCCAGAAATCTGTTGAGAGGAAGTCGCCAAAGAAATATTTTTTCATATTTCCGTTTTGATGTCTGACATGGGGTTTGAATCGTGGCCTTACGTCTAATAAGCCGACAAATGCTTAGTGAGATTTGCCACTTCACCTTGAAAAGACTATTAAAGCAATAAAGTCTTGTAAGTCATTGAATTTTATTACCAAAATTCATACTGTATGAGAAATGTGCGACTTTCTCTCAGCAGATTTCTGGCAATAGCTCTGAGGGTAAAGAAAAAATTAGCATGAAAAGTTTTTAAAAAAACTCTGTAGGTCCCGGCACTCATGTATAAAATTAACACACACAACATGAGTGTTGTGAGAAACTATGTCGTAATCCTGACTGAAATGTTGTAATGACCAATTATGTATGTATATATATATATATGTATTTATATCATTGCCACCTTAAAAACCAATTTACTTTGAATAACCAAATTTGCAAATCAATTATTAGTATTGCCGTCACAAACTCAATGATATGGAATCCCTTTTCAGAGTGTTAATTTTATCGTCACCCTTTTGTTTAGCTGAATGCTAATTATCGTAAGACGCTAATGCATTATAGCAACCTTTTCAATGTAAACGTTTTTGTTTTCTCACACTCTTTATCAAAGTCGGTAAAGGTCTTGTAGGTGTGGTAACTTTGTGCTGCTTTACCGTAGCACTAAGAGAAAACACTAATTAACAGTCACACATACACACACATGAGCTGCAAACAGATTGCATGCTCATACCATCACTTGAAAACCATGCAAACCAAGGAGCATACCATATACTTTAATTAAAGTGTTTTTTTTTTTTTTTTTTTTTTTGTCTTGAGCCGGAGGTGGGAATCTTCGAAAGACACTTTTGTTCCAACAAAAGAGTGCACGATTCACCATCGCTGGTGCCTACGTACTAAACCCACAACCTACACACTTCAACCACTCTCCCCCCCGCGGGACTGCCGTAAGGTATTACTTCGCGGAGGGCTGGTTAGCTTGAAAGCTTTATCACGTTAATTCAAATTTCGCCTCCGTTCTTCCAGTCTTCGGAGTACTATCACAACTTCAGCCATTCTCTGGCTATATTGACTCCATAAAATCCTACAGTTCAACAGCTCTTCCATTAGCCGGTTTGGTTCCAAATTCGTTTCTCCCGGCCATCTAAATCTGGGACAGCATGTAAGAATATGCTCCGCATCTTCCTCCTCATCTACACAGTTTGGGCATATAGGAGAAGTGTCATGACCAAATATGTGCAGGTACTTCCTGAAGCACCCATGACCAGTTAGGAACTGGGTCACGTAGTAGTTCAACTCGCAATGTTCGTTCTTCATCCAAGGGGTTACATGAGGGACAAGACGAAATGTCCATCTTCCCTTTAGACTGCTCTCCCATCGTGACTGCCATTTGTGCATGGAAGTCCTTCGTTCCTCCGCTTTTATAGCCGCTATTTGTCCCGGGTGCTCGAGACGGCGAAGGTATATCCTTCTCATTTCATCCGCCAGTATATCTATTGGTATTGTCTTTGCCAATACCAAAACTGCTTCATCAGACACTGTCCTGAAGCCACTTATCCGTCTAATCGCGCTTAGACGATACACCGAGGACAGTATCCTCCTCGTCGTCCCCACTGAGAGTGCCTCCGACCATATTGGGCAAGCATACAGCATTATCGACGTTACTACCGCCGAAATTATTCTCCTTTTAAATGGACCTGGTCCTCCAATATTTGGCATCATCCTCGCCAGTGCTCCCTGTGTTACAGATGCTTTTTCACCGATGTATTTCACGTGCTCCTTGAAGTTCAATCTGTCGTCGATAATCACTCCCAGGTATTTTATCGCCCTCTTCGATTCGATCCTTGTGCCTCCAACGGTCAATTCCATCTTCTCCACTATCTTCCGGCCGCTTATCAAGACGGCCTCCGTTTTATGAGCAGCAAGTTTCAAACCTGCTTCATCCAGCCATGCTCCAACCTTTCGAATCGCTGTGTTCGTTTTCTCCTCTATTTCTCCTACCGTTTTAGCTACCGAGACTATGGCAATGTCATCTGCAAAGCCCACAATTGTATTCCCGCTTGGCAATCGCAGTCGAAGTACTCCATCGTACATAATGTTCCATAGTAGTGGTCCAAGTACGGAGCCCTGTGGGACTCCCGACGTCACTACGTATTCCTGCTCTCCTTCATCCGTTAGGTATATTAGCTTCCTGTCCTGAAAGTATCTATTCAGAATCTCCATTAAGTATGGCGGCGTAGCCATGTTAAAGAGGGGTCTCATAATACGCCCCCAATTCGCCGAGTTGAACGCGTTTTTAACGTCAAGTGTGACAACCGCGCAGTACTCCTTGGTGCCAAATCTCCATCTTTCGCCCTCTATTGCATCTCTTGCAATGTCGACCACTCTTCTTATCGCGTCAATAGTGGATCGTCCTTTCCTAAATCCATATTGCAGGTCCGAGAGAGCTCCCCCTGCCTCGGCACACGTCAGTAGTCGATTGTATATAATCCTCTCCAGTATTTTTCCCATCGTGTCAAGTAGACAGATGGGCCGATACGACGATGGTTCCCCTGGTGGTTTGCCAGGTTTTGGAATGTGAACCAATTTCTGCTTCTTCCATCTACGTGGAAAAACACCCTCGACGAAGCACTTGTGGAACACCTTGGCGAACATATCCGGTCTGAGCCGGATAGCCACCTTAAGTGCCCTATTTGGGATTCCGTCTGGCCCCGGTGTCTTCCTATCTCCTATTCCGGTGCATGCTGCGAGTACCTCCTCTCCTGTTACCTCGGGTATGGTATGAATGGCCTCCGGCTCCCTACTTATAAAAGTGTAGGGCTGGCCCCGTGGGAATAATGTACCAATTATCTCCCGTAGCAAAAGTGGACAACCTAGTTTAGGCTGTTCTCGAGCACCGATTCTCTTGCAGACGACTCTGTACGCCGTCCCAAAAGGATTGATGTCAGCTTCCTGACATATCCGCTGAAAGGATAGTTTCTTGCTCCTTTTAATGGCTCTTCTAAGTTGATGCCTTAGATCCTCATAGGAAGCCCGTTCGACTTCCCATGTCGGTCTTCCTCTCGTACGCTGGGCCCGTCTTCTCGCCCCAAAGCATGCCGACCGCAGTCTTCGAATTTCGTCATTCCACCAGTAGCAGGGGGAACGTCCCCTACACACAGTTCTCCTAGGCATAGCAGCATCACATGCAGTGTTGAGCATTTGGTATACGCCGCTCACTAATTCTTCGACCGTGCTGCCAGTCGTATGAAAAGACGACAACATCAATCTATACGTCTCCTCGTCAAAGCGGGAGTCCTTCCATTTCGGTCCCGTAAACTTCGGCAATCCGTTTCCTCTCGTGTTGCGCCCAGTAACCGTCATCACGATTGCCTGATGGTCACTATTCGTGAAGTCCTCAGTTAGCCTCCACGCGGTCCGCGAAACAAGGCCATCGCTCACAAACGACAAATCTATTATCGAGCTCGATCCAGCTCTCCTAAATGTGCTTCCTCTTCCGTCATTCATCAGCGCCACAGGAAGGGAAGCGAACGTTTCCAAGAGGCAGCGACCCCTGGCGTTAGTATATCTACTACCCCATTCGGTCGCCCAAGCGTTGAAGTCTCCTCCTATAATAACGGGGGTGTTCAAGCGCACGTGTGACGCCAGCCTCTCCAGCATATGTTGGAAGTCATCCATTGACCACCTCGGGGGAGCGTAACAGCTGTAGACGAAAACTCCCTTTATCCTGGCCATAACGAAACCAATGTCCCGCGCATAGGTTTGCTGGAAGGGTAATGAACCACAAATCCATATAGCCGCAGTACTGGATCCGTCCGTGATCCAAGTACTATTCCTCGGTACCCTATAAGGTTCGCTTATGATTGCGACATCGATATTCTCCTCCTTTACCCTTTGGACCAATAGGTCCTGTGCTGCTTCGCAATGATTCAGATTAATTTGTATTAACTTCATCTCCTAGATCGTGATTTAAGAGCGCTTTGAAACTGAGGACACTTCCTGCTCCCAGCGATATGTTTGGCGAACCTTGGGTTGTCCACTTTGCAGAACATGCAGAGTGGTTCCCGTTCGCAATTCCCAGCAATGTGACCGTCCTGTCCACACTTGCGGCATGTTCCCGAGCGGTCAACTTTACTCTTGCACAGGCGGGCTATATGTCCAAACTGCAAGCATCGGAAGCATTTCGTCGGAATGTTCCTCTCGCGAATCCTGCATATGACCCAGCCGATCCTAATTTTACCTTCCTTCAGGAGAATAGCTGCATCTTCTGCGCTAAGGCTCACCGTGGCCGTTTGCGTCCCACCGTATGCCCTCCTGAGACCAACTATGTCGGCTTCAGCGAAGCCCTCAAGACCTGGAATGTTCTGTATTGCGTTATATACATCCCCCTTCTCCGTGATCTCATCAATGTCCTTTATCTCAATTGTCTTCCTCTCCTTTAGAGCGCGGACAGTAGCGCATTCCCCTAGGAGCTCTCCAATGGCTCCTCTGAGGTCCTCCGTTCGCTCACCGTTCTTGCCGAGCTGAAATAGTAGCTCCCCTTTGACGGTTCTCCGAATTCTTGTCACGTTTTCACCTAATTTACAGAGCTTAGGGTCCGTTTTAACCCTCCTCAAAATGTCAGCATACGATGTGTCATCCCTCGTTGCTATCGTTATCGCATCAGGCTTTGTTTTCCTCTCCTGAGGTTTCTTTTCCTTCCTTTTCTTTTTAGTGACTTTTTGCCACCCTGGCTCTCCAGTCGATTCCTGAGCGTTTACCTGCTGACTCAGAGTCGTCTCAGTAGTCCTCCTAACCAAAGCTTTCGGTGCTGGATTTGGAGTTCTCCTCTTTGCTTCGGGAGTCTCAACAGTTTCCTCCTGTCTCCTCTTGCCCTTCTGATTTCTCATACAGGGCGAAGTTTGAGTTGCAGAACTGCTACAACTCTTCTCATCAGTTGACTGCCCCCTCAATTCACCTGCGTACAGGTCGTATAGGGTCGTAATAGAGTCGATTGCATCTCTCATCGGCTGGTGGATTGATCTCCTCTTTCCATCCTCCATCATATCAACTAAGCTCCTAATTTGGTCTCCGAGTTGACCAAAAACCCCGCTGGTCGATGCCGTCGGGTTGCTTCGCGTCGGTTCCGACCCCGATGCCACCAATCCTGAAGATTCTCCATCTACTGGTGATCTCGGAGTCCTCGTACTCTGACCGAATGGGTTCATTTCCCGATTCCGCACAGGAGATCTTAGAACCCTTGAGCTCTGACCGAAAGCGTTCAGCTCCAAAGTATTCATATCATTCATCGTTTTATTCGTAGGTTTATTTCTATTGTTCATCATTTCATTTGGGCCCCAACTCTCGGCCGCTGTCCTAATTCATCGTTGTAGTCGCCACAAAAGACCCCGTGGTTATCTATGCATAAGCAGGGAGGCCACGCGAGGGTTGACACATAACCTCATGGGAATACGTGTTCAGAGCCAGGTCGACGTAAACCAGGGATTCGCATCTGGTCCTACAACACCAACTTAACGGTGATAAATCAGGAACGTACCGACAGACTTGCCATCATTTTAATGGGGCGGGGGCAATGACAGCATTAGCCCGACAGCCATTCCAGCCAGCTATCACACCGCTTACTAAAGTGCCGGAATACTGCCACCGTCAGCCTATATCACCAATTCAAATCCATTTTCCGGTATACCATAATTGGAACCTTACCGGGCTCGGTTCTAATGCCCCAATCAAGGGCGTCGTAGTTCGCCGCTTCGGTGGAACTGAGGGAACCACGGAGTCGTTACTCTCCTATTTTCCCATCTCTTGAGGGAACCCCCTGTGGGATGATGCCTAGTTAATGGCGGCATCGATTCGCCATGTCGCAGATAACGTCTTCGGTCACTTGTACCTTTTTGTAGTACGCCTCCGTATCTGCCGCTCTTGGTCGGGGACTGCTTATTGGTTATTCGCAGCTAACCTACCTGGGATAGGCCGTTCAGTTATCGGCCACCTACTGACCCCCATGGTAGCCCGAAGCTAAGCCCCATTTAATTAAAGTGTGTATATATGGACATGTTGACACACATACATTATGGTTTAACATGTGTTTTGTGGGAGTGTACATAAATTTTTACACACGCATATAAAATTGTGTATATTTCCAGCCATCTAGCGACAAATTGAAAAAGCCGTGTGGCTCGTAGCTCAGTGGTGATTTGGTAAAATAGACTAAATAAACAACAACTAATTCGGAAGATGTATAGTCGCCGTCGTCTAGTAAGTAGTGTGTGGGCTAATTAGACGTGAGGCCACGTTTCGAACAACGTTTCATAGTTTAACCGCTATAAACGTATAAAACAAAATATCGTATGAAAAACTGTTCGGAGTCCTTTTTAAACTGTATGTTGCCCTCCTTATGGATAAAATTAACACACAACTTGGGTGGTGTGACAAGCTATGTCGTAAGCATTACTAAAGGGTTGTAATAATCAGTTCTCAATGAAAAGTTGTAATAGCAACTCTAGAAAATCTATTTAAAATTGTAAAACGAATAATATTGCGCGACAACTATAAGGACACTAAAAAAATTTTCCGCGAATTGAAAAAACTGGGAACGGAATTTTTGAAATAGTATTTCGCAATTTAATTGAATCCATGCTACGCAGTTTTCAGATCTTTAACAAAATAAATTATTAGCTGAAATACTTTTAGTGTTTTTTTTTTCATTAATTATATACGAATATATAGTAAAAACTGTTGTATAACTTTTTTTTATCGTTTTAAAGACTTTAGTTTTTATGTACGAAATAATATAATAACAAAAATTTTGAGCTTCAGTTTTATCCGTCACTGTGGATAAGCAATAAAATTATTTATTTTAGATAAACAATTCTACAACTCTATTCTATTTAATGTTCGGTATTTGAAAAATGTCGCATTAGAATAATCAATTTTATGGAAATCATTATTTAATGGATGTAAATTTTGTTGCAATTTATTTTTTCGTATGGCATTTAAAATTATTTTTAAAGAAAAACGAAGTAAGATTGTAACGCGAACATGCATGTATTTTTCAATAATTTATTCTTACATTATTTTTGAATCTACAACCATGGAAAAGCCTGCTAAAATAGATTAATCTTCTGCTTAGCTTGAAAATTAACGAAAAAAAACAACGGAAAAAAGAGATGCTATGCTTAGAGATGAAAATAAAAACCAATATTAAGGACTCATAGCTGAAGCTAAGGACTCAGCATAACTAAATACGCTTGTATACCATCTTATTATTTGTCTGCCTAAGGTAAAATGTTGTTTCTAAAATTCAATGTTTTTAACAATTAAAAATAATCATTTATTTTAAATTACTTTCATTGCCAATGGCACAAAATTTATATATTAAATTCCAATGGCAGGTATTTAATGTTTTATTAACCATACTTAAGCACTTCCTCCATAAACCCCTTTTATTTGCACTCTTCAAATCATTCATAAACGAAATAAAATAAAAAGGTTAAACTACAGGAAAAGCTAAGGAAACGTTTATGAATTCTAAATAATATGATTAATTGTTATCGCTTAAAACCATCCGGATTTATATGTGGCCTCCCCTTATTTTGGTGAATGGTTTAATTTACAAAGTTTGTGTTGGAAAAAAAAATAAAAATGAAAAATAATAAAAAAAAGTCAGTAAGAGTCACAATGTTAAAGCAAAAACATATGTAAAAGTTCGAATCGACGAAGAGTAACCTTAATGTACAAAAATGAAGAGCAACCGTCCAGGGTTAAGCCTATTAAATATTATCTTTCTTAAGTTCTCTGATGATCGAACGGAAATAAATATAAACCTATAGCGTATCCTAATGTTTAATCCTTTTATTGGCCAGTCTATTTTCAAACTACGCAGTATTTTTCAATTTTCTTACTATGAAAAGTAGTTGACAATAAAAAGACTGTTTTTTGTTGCAAATAAAAATGTTAAAGCAATTAAAGGCTTTACTATTTATAAATAAAAACGTAATGCGTTACAAAATAAACAATAAACTCACTATAGGAACGTAACTCACAGATTATGAAACACATAATTTTTTCCATCTGAACTAAGTTATCAGAAAGGCGCCGAAGAAAAGATATCTAATACGACAGAACAGCTGAAAACATATTATACTGCATTAGCATATATTGATTCTTCCAACCGGACCTTTAGAAATTCAGCAGATGATAACGGTCATTTTGGTAAAGCTACATCTGCCAAATTAATAGACATTCTCTCATGCACATACATAATTGGTCATTAAAACCCCTCAGGAATACAACTTAGCTTCTCACATCACTTATGTTGTATATGGTAATTTTACACATGAGTGTTGAGACCTACAGTTTAAGATAAATAAGACCGAATTTGATCTATAAAATGGATTAAGTTGATTTTGAGGACTACAGTTATTTGTGACACATAAGAAGAAGCCGCCGTGGTCTAGTAAATAGTGTGTTGACTTATTAGATGAAAAACCAGCGTTCAAACCCCAGGCCAGACATCAACTTTGAGAGTAAATAAAATTGACATGAAAAGTTTCTCAAAAATCTATCGTTCGGAGTCGAATTTAAACTCTAGGTCCCGCCACTGCATATGTATAAAATTAACACACACAACATAAGTGGTGTGAAAAACTATGTCGTAATCCTGACTGATTGTAATGACCAATTATGTTATGTAAGTAGAAGTCTAATTCAAATCGCGCTAGCCCCAGATCATCTGTACTTGAGATGACAAAACCCTCAAATCGCTCGTGGAAAATATCCAATATGACATGAGGACAAAGCATCATTCTGTTAAAACCACATATAATTGGTGTGTAGATCACCTAATTCAGACTGAAAGAAGGGGGCAATCATCGACCCATGTTTACTGTCATTGACAGTGATGGCCTAGCCTACGTCGTTCTCAAAGTAATATGGACAGTTGACGCCGACAGCCCAAATCAATACCAAAAGTTAGGGTCAGTTGTCAAGGCTCAAGAGTCCATTCAGAGAACACACTCCGTTAACTATGGTTGTCCATGATAATGTGTGCAAAGCAGACTAAATAAATTGCGACGAATTTGAGAGATGAAGCTTCAACAAGATGGCTGTTATTAACTGTCCAAAACCTGTTGGAAGAATTGGATAAAATATTCACTTTTTACAGAATTTTTGAAATGCTGGACAACTTGAAAATTGTTCGAAACTCAATCTGTGTTGGACACTATTTTGGAATAGTGATGTATAATTCAGACGAATTCATCCTTATTTTATCATCTGGAAACAAATAATATTCTTTACTACTCTTTGAAGTATATTATAAAGTAAATGCGACTGTTTACTACCGAACGAAGCACATCAATGTCGAGCACTCAACAAAGCAACTGAATAAAAGAATATTTAAGATGGACTCTTTTCCCTTTTTTGTGTTGGGAAGGGGGGTTTAATATGCAAATTATTTAAAGCTAAAGCACTCAATTGCAAATACTATAACTGTAGAATTTTTTGGTTTCTTCCATAAAGAGTGCTGTAACAAATTGTAAAAAAGCTATTGTTACGCTTAATAAAAAAAATTAGAAAAAATATGAGATATTGGAGCCTACTACCATAGACCCTCTTTTCTTTTTAGTTGAAGAATAATAGTGATACTGCCTCAGAATAATATTCAAAATATTCAATATGACTTACCAGGAAATGTATTCTATTTTTCAGTTTTCGAGGGACACCACAAAGAGGTGTACTCTCCCTTTATTCTACTGAAGACCATGCATTTGATGTGGCACTAGTGACTACAGGCAAAGATTCAATTCTGCATTCTGGAATCTTTTTGCGTTGAGATTACTATCGAAATGCAACGAATGTTGACTGGCAGTAAACCTAAACAAAACATAGTGAGTACTATTCACAAGGAGATACAAAGTCCCTAAGTTTCCTACTCCTAGTAGCTCTAACTTTATCAAAGTGTGTGTTGGGATCATAACTGCAACTTGAACTCCAACTTTGTAAACAAATCAACGGCAGCGGTTTGGTGGTTGAATCATCATTGCAGGTTTGTGTGGATTATGAGAATGGTGGCAAAGACAATAACAGGTGTCCTTGGAACTACATCATCCAAAGTATTGTTTACTCTTCATAACTGGACACCACTCGATATATTGGCGAAACAAGTTGTTGCGAACACTGAGACTGAGCGCCATAAGATCATGCAAACAATGCGGCTATACATACACACATACATAATTGGCCAAAAGTGAGTCGGTCCTCATTTTATCAATTAGTTTCCGGCAGAGTCTAGCAATACTTCTCTTAGCCTCTTGTTGCCAACAACATTGAGCTTCCCTGTAAAATGAGTGGACGAAAGCTAATTTAATGGATACAATCGGAATTACTAAGCGCTGTAACATGTCGGAGATTGTGAGCTCGATACCGCCATGGGCCAGGACATCATTTCATCATTTCTATATTCCGGAACCTGTATAGGAGTCATCTTTGAACATTGCTCCGCGAAGAGCAAACGCTGCGGTTACCAGGCTTCCAATAAGAAGGAATCCTTAATAAATATACTACAGCCCACCCTATCATGCATCGTTAAACCTCAAGGATCTTATTGGGAACCTCTAGGTCTTTAGACCATACATAATTGGCCATTACAACCCTTCTGTGAGGATTACGGCATAGCTTCCCACACCACTCATATTGTGTGTGCTAATTTTTCTTTACATGAGTGTCGGGATCTACAGTTTAAAGTCGACTCCGAACGACAGATTTTTGATAAACTCTTCATGGCAATCTTATTTATTCTCACAGTTATTGCCAGAAATCTGCTGCGAAGAAATATTTTTTCATATTTTCGTTTTGATGTCTGACCTCGGATATGAACCTTGGCCTCATGTCTACTAAGCCGACACACTACCTATTAGACTACGGCGAAACTTCAATGTCGTGATAGAAATTCCGACTGTTTCCATTAAATTGACATTTTTCCACTCATTTACATACATGGTAGTTCAATGTTGTTGGCAGTAAGAGGCTAAGAAAAGTATTGCTAGACTCTGACGGATACTAATGGATAAAATGAGGACCGACTTACTTCTATCGTTAAATCGTATGATCGGCCATTGTTCTATAACGATTCTTACGTGCCATTGGACTTCTGGTAGGCATGCCGAAAGTTTTAACTCATTTTTATGCTTCATTTGAAAGCTTCGTTACAGAGATTTTTTTTCGTAAAATGCTTCGTTTTTTTTCTTTATTTACTGCCTGGTTGGTTTGGTTGTTGATTATGGCCAAAATTTCAACCATTCTGTTTACGAATATCTGATTTCGTTTATTCTTCCTTTCTTTCTTTTTGGTGTATTATTCTTGTATTTGAATGGTATTTTAAAGTGTAAAGGCTATTAAATCAGCTTCGTTTGCATAGTTATTTCAGTCATTGTAAAATGAGTTAGTGTTCAATTTAGTTGTTGGCCAACTAAAATGTATAAACAACGATTGCAGAATTTTTTTTTCTTTTTTTTTAGTTACAGTATAGTGGTCGTATTGAAATAAGTTTCGGGTTGTAAGCTGAACAGCTGAAAATCTCGAGCGTAACCTTATTGAAAATTTGTTGTAAGTGTTGTTGAGGTGAGTGGGACAACAAAAAATATCTTCTACCAAAATAAAGTGGGTATGGAACATTGTAACGATGGAATTTAAAAAGTATTCGAAGTGAATTTAATGAGAAATTAGTTGATAGGATAATAACCATGTTTATGAAAAACATTAATGAAAACAGTGGAATATTGGTACTGCAATCCAAGTAATACATGTCCTAGGCAAATGTGCTAAACTGAGTATATGCCTTATATCCAGTATTTATGTTGTCAACAATGAATACCATCGAAAGATTAGGCCTCTCCTCCTCTACATGTCTGCAGAGGACGTTGTTTCTAGGTAATGACAGAGACATGGATTGTCGTTATCATCTATGCGTGATAGAAGGGTAGGAAAGCGGATAAAAACCTGTTAATTTTATAAAGTCGAAAACCATAATACGTCAAACTTTTTGTCGTCACCACTTTGGTTTGAATCAGGATTCAAATCATTGGATTAGTATGTCTCGCCACTTCTCTGCGATTCAGATGGTTAAATCTAACTCTTCTACTCATGCGTGCTTGGCCACAGTGCTAGCCTTTACGCAGCAAGTGAACATGGGACAACACTTTTCATATCACTTAACGTTAGCCACTCCTGTTAGGAGTAGGCCGCTATGCTGTTAGCTTGAGGTATCATCGATACCATTTGTATCTTAAATTGGGAGCAGCTATCCCGTCAATGTCCAATAATTAATGTCTGTCTGAAATGCTAGGCAGCCATTATGTTCCCTATGTTATATATGTACGTAGTTGGCCATTACAATCCTTCCGTCAGGATTAGGTTGTGTGTGTTAATTTTATACATGAATGGTGAGATCGATTCCGAACAACGAATTTTTTGAGAAACTTCTCGTGGCAATTTTATTTACTCTCAGAGTTTTTGCCAGAAATCTGCTGAGGGGAAATCACCGAAGAAATATTTTTTCAAATTTCATTTTGATGGCTGGATAAGCCAATACGGCGACTTCAAACAGAAAACCGAATAACCACTTGTGGAATATTGTTTCAGAAACACAACAGAAAATCCGTGTTGCTGAGAATTGTTACTCTGGATTAAAAATGATGGATTTTTCAGCGTCCTAATTCTAATCCTGAGTTTATCTAGGGCAGCCATAAATTTCTACTGCGAAACCAGATCAATTTTGCAAGACGACAAAACTGTAAAAAACGAAAACAAAATTATGTTTTTAAGGGACTGATAAGGCAATGAAAACATTAAAAAATTATTTCTATTATTAAACTTCTATTATAAGCAATACAGTGGTATTCAACGCAGCCCGAAACTTTCGACTTTCGACTGCATCAATAAACTTAATAATGAATACTGATAAAAACAACCGGCTAAAAAACAAAATTATAATTACAGCGTCAAATCTTACTTAAGTGGACTCAAATTCTGTTTTTTCTTCTGCTACAAATTTTTGCATTAAATGTACAGTATTTGTTTATATGTCACTTCTGTAGTTATTACTACGCCTATGTGAACATCTGTGACAAATGACTCAATATTATTTCCCCTCCCTATACGCTTGAATTTATATGCGAGTGTATTGTTTAAAATATAAATATATGACAACTTACATAATGTATAATCTGATTATTAAATAAAATTGTCCATTCGATACAGGCTGACAAAAGGTGCAAAAGTAGAATTCCCACACAAATATAAACTATTATTGAAGAACAAAAAAAACAAGATTATTTTTTACGGCAATTTATTATGGTGCATCTATGCGGTCTATTACACTGCGTGTGAAACTATTTTTATTGCAAAGAATTTAAGGATATTAAGAGAAATAATAATAAATAATAAAAATGTTGAATACACTGCAGTCCCTAAGGACATTAAGGGATTTAAATCACTGCGATTTTTTTCAGATACATCCCTTTACATTGTGCATACAGTGCACAGCAAAAGTCTTAGTACGGCAATATCTTTTAGTAATTTCAGGAATTTTAGCCAAAAGTTTGTATAAAAATTTATAATTTATATATTAATTTTATTAATTTATTTCTGTTTTATTATAAAACAAACAATTTTTTAATGTTTTTCATAAAAAAAAAGAAAAATATGGAAAAGTTTCAGATGACTCCATAGGTACCCCCAAGGAGAACACTGGGTAAATTTAAAGCCCTAATATATGCAAATGTTATTCCTTATATTTAGTAGAATATCCCTTAAGGGAAAGCACTTCATTTAACCTAATTGTAATTGAATATACAAGTTTTGTTTATTGTTTTCTGGTGGCACCATGAGCAAGTTTTTCGGTTGACTTTTGTTTGAGGTTTAGCGATTACGTAACCGTTCTTTCAAATGATCTCCTAAATACTCTCAAATCGGGACTTTGTGCAAGAATATTAAGATTGTGGGGACTTTTTTGTCAAAATATATTGCCGGTCTAAGACTTTTGCTGTCCACTATACATGTGAATAATGAATTTATTTTTGTGACGAAAATTCACATGTAAAATATATGCAATCAACTTTATCTTGTAAATATTTAAAATACTGAAGTTTAAATTATCGTCCAAATACTAGGGGTTGTGTAACAAACATGCAACTCAAATGCATTTTGGTGCTAATTTAAATTGCCCTCTTAAAATATAAAATAATATCATATATTCAAACGGGTAAGGTTAGATAGAAATCGTTTTTGGAAATTTCTTAGGTGCCCCTGGTTGGTAGTGTGCTAAACTTCAAGTACCGAGGCCATGGGTTCGATTCCCACCAGAGACTCAGGGGGTTTTTAATAAACAAAACAATAAACAAAAAGGAATTGAGAATTATTACGAAGAAGCAATTCTCGGCAAAGAAAAGTAACGCAAATTAATTCACAGGTTATTAAAAAAAGTCGCCTTAATCGAGTAGATAGTGGATTATTAAACATCAGGCCTGGGTACAAATTCCAGAGCAGACATCTCCACCAAAATGAAAAATGAAAAAAATATTTCTTTGGCGAATTAATCTCAGCCGATTTTTGACAAAATGAAAAGTTTATCACAAAACTGTCGTTCGAAGTTATCTTTAAAATGTAGGTTATGTGTCGGTCTTATGTCAAATTAACACATAACAACATACGTGGTGTGAGAAGTTAGGTCGTTTCGTTTTATTAGATGATGTCCGGCCTTACGTCTAGTAAGCCAACACACAACCTACTGGGCAACGCCGACTTCAAAAGAACTTAAGTTTTATAATTTTGTGTTTCAGTAACCTTTTTCTTTTTTGTTTCAGAAAAAATAGTAATAATAAAGGGAATACTAGAAAAATGTTAAAAAGCGATTGAGATGGCCAACGTTTGTTATCAGTATAACATAAAGAGAACGTAGAGTATAAAAATAAATTCTAAAATTTCAGACAATTTTACGTTGAGCATAACAAAACAAATGTCGAACTACACTTAAAAACCATGTCATGTTTTTGTACGTTAATATAACATTGTGTTCCATCAAGGATGTGTATTTTAAGTTGTGCATTCTTCTTTTTTTCGAATTTTTATCGTCTTACTTTCATTTTCAAGTGTTGGTCTGTTTTGTAATTCGTTTTGGCCAATTGCTTTTAAACCATTATTTTTTGTTATCTTTATTTTTATTGTTTTTTGAAGGTAAGTATGTTTTTTTTTGCATTTTGTCAGTCTTATGTCAACAACACACAATACGTTTGTAGCCTAAAAAGCAATGGTGAAATTATTAGAATATATTCCGTATAGTTTTCATCAAGAAAAATATTTTATCAACATTTGCATTCCTGAGAAATCAATTTACTTGTAAATTTCTACATAATCCAGAAATGGAATAAGGACTTATTTTAACATACATCTGTCTTTAAATTTTCGGAAGGCTAACATTAAAAACTTAGTTCCTTACTTACTACTCATCCGGAGTAGTTAGGGTTACAGCGTAGCTAATCACATCATTCATGTTGTGAGTTTTAATTACA
The DNA here is from genome assembly GCA_936449025.2 of Sarcophaga subvicina. Lineage (NCBI taxonomy): Eukaryota > Metazoa > Arthropoda > Insecta > Diptera > Sarcophagidae > Sarcophaga > Sarcophaga subvicina. Next base: position 90,477,415 of record OW388080.2, read on the forward strand.
TCCATAAGTGACGGGACCTACTGTTTAATGTCAACTCCAAACGATGGATTTAAGAAATTTATCATGGCAATTTTATTTTCTCTCAGAGTTTTTACCAGAAATCTGCTGACAGGAAGTCGCTAAGAAATATTATTTTTGTTAAATATTTCTACTGTATTACTAACGTGGTTAACTTTGAATTTTACCTTCACTTTACATTATTTTTAATTTCATTTCCATTATGCTTTATCATTCTGTTTTGCTTAGAATATGACAAAAAAAAATTTCCCGTATACGCTCAGATAAGGAATGATTAGAATACAATACAGTATTGTACGAAATTATATTGGGTTGTTCATAAAGTAATTTCGTTTTCCCCGACAGAGGATACAATTGTATTTTGTCTGCATCAAACTTAACACTTCAGACGTATAATTTTTATGTGCTTTGAGAGCTCATATAGCAAGGCTTGTGTGTAAAAAATTTCAATTAATTCTACGCAGTAGTTTTTGGTTGGTGCCCTTTTAAATATGGAGAGCGATGAGCAGCATTTTCGACATATCTTACTGTTTTACTACAGTAAAAATGCTGTTCAAGCCAGAAAGAAATTGGCCGATGTGTATAGAGAAGGTGTGTTGAAAGTATGCCAGTGCCAGAACTGGTTCGCTAAATTTCGATCCGGCAATTTTGATGTCTAAGATGCACCGCGTTCGGCAAGGCCGGTTGAAGCTGATAAAGACGTAAAAAAGTCACTAGTTTATGGGAACCGACGAATACCAATACGTGAGATCGGATTGAGCTTTATGACCACTTCTCGCTAAGTTAGGTTCGCTCTCTGGGGGCGATTTTATAGTTGGTCCTGACCCCCAATCTTTCACCTCTACGGCCTCATCAATGGATGGGTCAGGGAGGAAGAGCGGAGGTGTTGGGGGAACGGATCGGGTTGTTTTGTTTCTAGATGTCTACGACCTGCTGTGGATAGTAAGGGGACAGGTTGGCTGCTGGGCTTGGATAAGGAGAGCTTAAGGTTTGTTGTCGGTTTTATAACGGGGCACTGCGAGATTAGGTCGCTGACGGGGATCTGGAACAGATCCCAGCCGAAATATGGTAGGGCATGTTGCGATGAGGAGGACTTAGAGACTATTAAACACCTCCTCTGTAACTGCCCAGCCCCGTGTAGGTTGAGGCTGAGGACCCTTGGCAGGGCCTTCTTTGAGAGCTCGAATTCTGTGTCGAGAGCCGACATCAAGGCTCTCCACAGATTCATTAGTGGCATAGGCTGGTTGAGAGGTGCTAGCTCTTCGTCAATGTAGTCGCGCTCTCCTCTTTTGTTGTGTCTGGTCTGTGTAATTCCTCTGCTTCCCATTATTTTAAGGACGTTGTACAATGGGCCAATTCTTGATTGACAAGTACACGTCCTCTAACCTAACCTAACCTTCATGACCATTAATATTATACCTAAACTATCTTTCATTTCCACAAAAAAAGCGAAATTATTTTCCGAACTACTCAATATCTGTATCTGTTTTGTATCTTTTTTGTATAATATTTCTGCGAATAAAATTTTCAATCAATTAAAAGTGGCAAGTGGAAGCATTTAAAGAGTATATTGAATGTATCCATATGTATGTAATAATTAGCATTTTATGAGAAAATGAAAAGAGTGTATAGCGTATGGCCCTATTCATCTTCATACACTCAAACACAAGCAGTTTTTCCATGAAATGTTGCTTCAGGTTGCAAGTGTAAAAGGTTGTAGTTAACGTTTACTGATTCGTGTGACATAAAAACCTCATCAAATTAAAACTTTGGCAATAATATTTAACACCACCACGACCTTTCCTACATCAATATGTTCTTGGCTTCTTTCTTTTGGCTTTTAAACTCCGTTCAAATTTCATTTATGGGCATTTTGCCAGTCGATGGTCTTTGCGTTTTATTCTTTAACAGCAGCAGGTTGTGGCAGCACGTTGCAACACTACCAATTGATTTTATTGCTCACGGTTTTGACGTCTTTTTATTGGAACATTCGCGCATTCAGACATACAAAACTATTATTTATCGTTTAGATTTGTCTATCGTAGTGGATGTTGGATTCATATCGTAAAGGGATATTCGTTTGAAATTCATTTTGTTATGGAAATGTTTAAAACATACATACATATATAGCCGTGGTATTGATATTAAATTTGTTTTTTTTTGTATTCAAGAGAAACACTCATGTTTGTTCGTTATTTTGCCAGATTGGGGTTTTTTCACGTTTCCCATCTTCCCCAAAACGTTTCCATCTTGTTCGGCTGACTGCTGTTAATTTTTTCGTTTTCCCCTGTAAGACTGCTCCTTCCTAGACCTTTGAGTATCGAACATCTCCTGACCGGTCACTGTTTCTTGACGATTCCAATCGAGTGCCATTCCTGTTATATAGGGTGGACCACCGGATTAAATTTGAATCATCAGTTACTTCTAATCTTGCAACGTATGCCATTCTATTCTGTCACGAAATTCAGTATACTGACTGCACTGAACATAATGAATCGATTTACGTTTAAGCAACGCTGAGATTTATTGAGAAAATGAACGATGATGTCGATTCTGACAAAAAAAAAATAACTTTTCGAAAGAAGACACCTGTGGCACCATGTTTTTTTTATCCGCTCTTGGTATTGATATGAATGATATTTGGTTTCAACAGGATGGTGCAAGTTGCCACACATCTCATGCCACAATGGATTTATTGCGTTAAACGTTTGATGGCCGTTTAATTAGCCGAAATGTTGAAGTAAATTAGCCGCCAAGAAGCTGCGATTTGACACCGTAGTACTAATTCCCGTGCGTCGCCGCCAAGAAAAGTATTATGCAGACAAATTGAGCGTTTAACCCATTTACGGTCGCTGTGCCATTTTGGGAACACTTAATTATTAAGGCTGTATAAAAAAGCTGTTTACACTAGTTTATTTATTTTTGCATTATTGAATAGTGGAGAGTGCTCTGAATAAATATTAAATGAAACAATTTAGCTACATTTATTGCTATTGTTGTAATAATCCATTAAACTTCATTAACAATACACATATAGAAGTCGGTCAATGGTAATCAAAGTTATATTTTCTACCTAAAGTTTATAGCCGAAATTTGTATTATTATATAAAATTCAATAAACAGTGAAACATTGAAAAGCATTTTTAGTTTCGTACAACAAATGTATAAGATCTTAGAAAACCTAAAATAATGCTGTTCCAATTTGGATACAATGGCCACAAGTATATTACTAACGACGCTACAAAAACTAGTGACAAAGTGTTTAAAGTACGGTTTTGTTATAAAAACTGGGTTGCAGCAAGTTCCTCTGTATATTGTTACTGCTTTGATATTTATTGTGGTAAATCAACTACACCTGTTTCTGAGCCATTGGGTACTAGGGTTGTGAAAATGCTGCTACAAAAATTGAGCATGAATCCTGCCAACCACAAAGTCTTTTTTGATAATTTTTTTAAAAGTTTTGAGTTACCCAAGCTTCCTAATCGTGTGCGTTGTGTCATCTCCCACAATAGAAGACGCTGGAGTTGCAAAAAATGCAAAAAACATACTGCGTTGAAAAAAATTGTTTTGCAAAATATCACTCATAAGTGGCCATTGTACCAATTTGGGTACACCCCTCTAATGTCCTGAATTTTATTTGTTTTTACTTTTTTTTACATTTCTGTTTTTGTTAAAAATAAATAAATATTGAAATTTAAAAAATTTAACTTGTAGTTTTTGTTTGGCTGTAAATGGGTTAAAAGCCAACATTTGTGATGCCATTGTAAAATTGAAAAATACAATAGAAAAAGTGCATGAAAATGAAAGAAATAAAATCTTATTTTTAACCGCAACAATTGTACTTCATAACATAAAAAAATTTTGGCAAAATCTCAAATTGTTTTCGTTTTCTTGCATTTTTAAATTTTAACTTTTAAATGGGCCACCCTATATTTAAGCGTATAGTTAAGGGTAACCGGTAGGTCGTTTTTCTATGAGCTTATTATTCATAAGTTTCAATGAAGCAAATATATGTGACATATCAGAACTTTTTTTTTTGAATTTTTATCATACAAGCCTAAGGCGTCCTGCTTTCCTCCTCTAATAAATGCCACAAATAATTTTAAATTAATATTAAACAATATCAGATATTAGCATGTGTCATTAAGAATACTCAGAAGAAATTGTATGCGATTTTTATCAAACGTGTTTGTTTATTTTTAATGTTCTCTTGTACCTTCATAGGCATTCGAGAGAAAACAATTTTTCTGTAGTGTAGTGTTTTAAATAATTTTGTATGAAAAAATTTAATACGACTTTTTTAATTCAGAAAATCCATGAGCGCATTAAGCGATTATTTTCTCTATTTCCTAAAAAAAAGAAAAAATAGCGAAAGAAATATAATTGAAATTGTGCATATTTGTACTCTATGTACTAGGGATGCCAATCGGGAAATCCCGAATCGCAAAATCCCGGGATTTTCGGGATTACCAAATCCCGAATCCCGGGATTTTTTAAAACTTGTCCCGGGAACTTTCGGGATTGTAAATTTATACATATACAATTTATAAAGTAAGAGCCGTATAAGTCTACGGCATTGTTTTTTATTTAATATTACATTAAATAACACTCATGTAGTTTTTCAAGTGCAACAATTAAATGTATATTCTATATCACTCGACATCAAACTGAATAAGAACCCAACTTCCATTGTTAAAAAGTTAAACGTTGCCCTCGAAGTCCAATAAAATCTGTTAATACAGCTGATGGTTTAGACAATCAACTTTCTAAGGAAATAGATTTGATTGAATCGCGAGGTGTTAGAGATGAATGGTTATTTTCTGCATATAGCTATCTTGAAACCATTTTACCCACAAGTGTAGATTGCCAAAAAATGTTTTTCAGCGAAATATGTTTTTGTTTGCATCAAAATTAAGGCTCTTCGATGTAATATTAGTCTTTGATCTTTTTAAAAAATTACTTAAAACAATTAATATAATTAATATATATTTTGGACACTGAATAGTGTTCTTAAAAGAGTAGGTATTTGTTTCTTCACTAATGTGTCTATACATACATATATGTATGTATGGAGACACAGATGAATTATTTTTATTTTTGTTACTTTTTGTTCTGTTTTTTTATTTTATAACATGTGTATTGTGATAAAGATCAAAAATTAATGAAATTTTTAATAAAATAATTGTTTCACCTTTTTTTATTAAGAAAAAATCCCGAAATCTCGGGATATTTCGGGAAATCCCGGGATATTTCGGGATTTTTCGATCCCGAATTGTCCCGAAAAATCCCGGGATTTCGGGACCGAGATTTCGAAATCCCGAATCCCGGGATTTTTAAAAATCAATCCCGTTTGGCTTCCCTACTATGTACGTCTTGTTTCCAATGTACTTGCAACTAAATAACTACAACGTTCACAGACGTATGAGTATTATTAAACTATTGTAAATAAACTAATATCACTCATACGTCAGCGTGTTTTGCCTCAATTCAAATAACCGGTACATTTGTCGCATATCTCTCTTTTATTCGCTCACAAAAAAAAATTGCTTCAAGCGATACAGATGCAGCATTCTGAAATTTAGTCTTCAGGTTAATGTTGTAATTGTCTCTGTTCCATAAAATCTTGGCAAATATTGGAGAAATTTGAAGGGTAGTTACTGCCAAGCTGGAGCAACTTAATCGAATGTTAACATCCAATGCAATTAATATAGGTTCATTTTAAGCGTTTCCCACTTTTAAATTGAATTAAAAAAGTGTGAGATATTATGTACATTTTGCGTTTGAATATGCCGTTGAAAGCCCGATTGATGTCATTATGTATTGAATATTACATCGTTCCAATGTCAGCCACGGTTTCGCTGAGTGGAGTCCATAATAAGTGCCCAATTTTACACTACTCTGGTGAATAAATCAGACTCTATTTGGCCGATGGCATGGGTCACATTGGCTTTGAAAATTGCTGTGGTTTGTTTCGCCCACAAGAAAAAGCCAGACGAAGCCGCACATCGTTTGCATCCAAATCATCCAATTCAGGCATCAAAGAATTTGATAACTATAGACAAATTGTGTTCGCCATTTACAATGTATTTTTTAAAGAAAACTGGACTGATGAAGTTGTCAACACAAAATCAGTGATTTTTCAGTATGCTAGATACTCTTGATCTTATGAACAGGAAACCCCATATGATAAAACAATTTTCTTACTTGCACGTCTTGTGGAAGGTTATATCCGTCCACGAGAATTTCACAAAACTGACTGCATAAATGGCAACCAATTTGACAGATGTAGCTTCCACAAAATAACTGAAATCTCTGTTGGAAGATCTGATGCAACTTCAAAGTTAATGTTTCCTTTTTTTTCTATATTTCCTGGTGTTTTGTAGTCGCCATAAACTAATAGGTAGTGTCTTGGCTTATAAGAGGAGAGGCCACGTTTCAAACCACAGGTCGGACATCTGCAAGCAAACAAAATATGAAAAAATATGGATTTCTACGGCGACTTCCTAAATTAAATTTCCATGAAAACTTTTTCAAAAATCTGTGGTTCGGAATCGACTTTAAGTTGTGGATTACGTCACTTAAGGATAAAATTAACATACACAACATAAGTGATGTGAGAAGCTAGATTGCAATCCTTTCTGAAGGTATTGTAGTAATGGCTAATGTTATGTATGTATTTCCTGTCTGTTCCATATAGCTTTGTTATAGATCGATTGTTTTTATGGCAGTTTATATTAAAATTATACTGGCGTTAGTTGTTATTCAAAAAATTTATGATAAATATCAAAGTCGTTGTTAATATTGAAATTTAAATTGATTAAAATGAAAAGCCAATGAAAGTTTTGCATATATTGTTAGGTTTAACCACTAAAATCCATTTATATTAATAACCAACTTCATATATATTTCTTCAACCGAAAACCAAATGGGAGAAACGTATTTAATTTCCACGCGATAACATGTAAATGTTTCAAATTGGATAAAGTTGGTGCAATTAATTCTGTAATGTTTTCACAATTTTTTCTTTTTGCCATTACATTGTTTCTACAGCGTGAAAGATTAGAATAGTTTTCATATAATTAAAGCGCACAAAAACAGATATGTTAGGGAGTCTAAATCCTTATAACCTTTGAACTTTACTTTATTTAAATGCTTCAAGCTATTTTTACAATGGTTTTGTTAACAAAAAGAAGCAAGTGGAAGGGAATGAATATTATATTGTGGTAAAATTTTTAGATTATAACGACTAGGAAGAAATGTTTTAAATTTAAAAAGAGCTAAATTCGTTACCATTGCAAGTCATTATCATGTCATGCTCCGAAACGAAAATTTTGAACGTATAGACAACGGTCCAAGTGGTCTGATTGAAATTCTGAAAGGAAAATAATTAATTTTTTTTAAACAAACTCTCAGTGGTTGGCCTTTACGTATGCAGTGAAGTGTATTGGAGTTAAGAAAATAGGTTATGGGAAGGAGTAGAAGGGAAGTGTTGTTTGTGGACATTAGACTTGAATATTTTTATATTATAAGTGGCTTGAATGTCCAGTGTAATTCGCCGTATTCTCGTAGGTAGTGTGTTAACTTATTAGTTTAAACCCCAGATCAGACATCAAAACGAAATATGAAAAAATATTTCTTCGGCGAATTCCTCTCAGCAGATTTCTGCCAAAAACTCTGAAAGTCAATACAATTGCCACTTCTCGCATTTGCAGCAATCGTAAAGTGTCACCTTGTAAGCGGTATCCATAATTTATTGTTTCTTACCCATTCAAAGCCAAACCAATATGGCAATTAAAATTTTTAAAGTTTCTTTATTCATATAAAATTAGAACCACAAAAGTACAGAAAAACAAAAAAGAAAAATTAAAAAAATATTTTGACCACACACAAGAGGAGTACCCAAAATGCCACAGTGGCCACTTATGAGTAAAGTATTGAAAAACACACCTTTTCACCGGGGAGTGTTTTCTTGCATTTTTTTACAACTCCAATGGCTCTAATGTAATAGACGCCATCACATGAATGATTTGAATGCTTTTAGGACACGTAATCAGTTCTGCATAGATGTAAGCAAACAATATTTAGTGACGAATGACGCAGCTGCAGCGTCTAGTTTTATTTATTTATTTTATTCATGCTGTTTTTTTTATCACTGTATAAATGCAAGCTCTAAGTACATTCTTAAGTCAATATTTAGGTCTCCAAATGAAATATTCCGAGTTGAGAAATGAAACTGAGAGAAAATTTCGACCATACATCGGACTATCTAGGAATAATATAAGGTTAGTTTAGATTAGGTTTGGTGGGCATTGACAGAGAAAGTGGATAATAGTTAACTCCTCTACAGCAGATCTACACCCACGGTAGAAGTCGTTGGATGAAACCTGCAGTCTTTTGCGTTTCTTCCCATAACGCAATGACCTGTAGGTATGGCCACTGTGATAGAGACGACATTGTAATCAAGTTTGAGTAGTTGGTTCGTGCGCTTTCTACTTATACTGAAGTACACTTGTTCTCGAACCAAACATATAGATTCTGTGAAAATGAAAATGAACACTTTCTTAGAACGTGGGCAACATTAACGCATCCCAGAACAAAACACTTGTGTGTTTAGCAAAAGCTGGACAAAGTATTTTCAATGTTGATACTGCGAAGCATGTTGAAGTTTGTGTAGATCACACCAGATAGTATGAGCAAAGTTTTATAGCACCTTTTCACGACATTATTACTCCAAAATTTTTTGATTTGAATGCCAATTTTGTATAATGCTATGGGTTATAGTTACCGTAGTTTACTAGGTTGTGTGTTGGCTTATTAGACGTGAGGTTTAAATACCAGGTCAGACATCTACAACAAAACTAAATTATGAAAAAATATTTCTTCGGCGACATCTTCTCAGCAGATTCTGGCACAAACTCTGGGAGTAAATAAAATTGCCATGAAAAAGTTATTCAAAAATCTGTTGTACGGAGTTAACTTTAAATTATAGGTTGTGCCACTCATGTATGAAATTAAAACACACAACATAAGTGGTGTGAGAAGCTAGGTCGTAATCCTAACTGAAGGATTGTAATGACTAATTACATTATGTATGTATGTATCATATGGATTGAAAACTACTCCCACACTTGTATTTTTGATAAATATTTGGAATACGCTCAACAGTTTTTTCTATTATTTTCTAAAACACCATCTGTTACAAATCCAGCTGATAGTGCTGCTGTTAGTGGTAGCCAACTCGCTATTTTTATCAAACCTTTTTTCATCATCTTCTTAACATTACCTTTACGATTGCTTTTGTATCATGGTCACCTAAATTACGTAAATAATCACGGCTTATAAAACAGTTATAAAAATAAACTTTGTGATTAACGTTTTAATTTTGTTGATAACTAGTACTTGGGAGACAGAGTTAGTTGAGCTGATGCATTAAATATTAAAACACTTGCACTATCCTTTAAAAAATATCAAACTGAAGTGTATTTGCGTATAATTTTTTTTTATCTTTTCTCAAAGTCCAAAGTCATTTGATGAAGGACAAATGTTGGAATTGTGAAATCGAATATTTGCCTAAAAATTTGTGCAATTGCAAATAAATTGTCAGGATTGCCAAAAATTAACATTGTTCTCAAATCGAATGTTTTTGCAAGAAAAAGATAAAACATACAAATTGCATTAAAATCTCTTCGTTGTTGTTGATTAACCTATTCACAGGTTTTTTTTTCTTAGTTTTCTTTGGAAAAAAGGCCTTTTCTTTACCTCTTGCATTTTTATCTCACATGTGCAAGTGTGGGGATGATTTTGAATATCGATTCAAGTGAACTGCAAAAATTAAGCAATATGTAGCCCAAAGCTGAAAAGAGAAAATAATAAAATAAACAAAGAATACAAAATAAATGGAAAACACCAAATAAACTGCCAATTTTGTCCATCAATTTCCAAGACACTTATTTTCCAACTAAGTTACCACGTAAATGTCCACTGGCTCAAGAAGAAGTCCTTGAGAATTTTTTGTTTTTATTTTCTTCTTCTTAATTCTTTAATTCTTTTGTTCTTTTCATTGATTTCCTTCTTGCTGTGTTCCCTTCACATTTTGAAGGCTAAATAAATAAATTAAATTGTTCCATGGCCTTATTGAATATGTATTCGGCCATAAATTTTTTTACTACAGATCTGCTGTCACTTGAGCATATTGTTTGTATTAAAGTTGTTATTATAGATTAATTTATATTTTATTTCATTTTTCAACAATTTGATGAATGGCTCTCTAATGCTTTTATAATCAAGACAATACAAATGTCATCTGTATTGTTTTATTTTTTTTTTAATTTCCTTTTTTTTAATACAACTTCTTTTGGAAAGTGACATACTTTCGAATTTCGTCTATAACTCTGTACAATATCTACAAACAAAACTCAGGTAGCATATGAGACTTTAGCGGCAATAGGATACTGAGAAGATTACAAATTTAAAAAGTATATTAACTCTACATAACTGTTACAATTAGAGGCGTATGATATACATCGTTGATGATGACCTTGTAGTGTGTTGGTCACACTTATCCACTGTTATGTGTTGGTTACATTTGTGCTATTTAAAAATGCATTTGATGCATTCCCCAATAATATAAAGAAAACTGTCAAACTCTAAGTTAAGTAGAAAATAAATTAGGTCATAAGTATTAATATGTAAAGAAATTAGACTTAAGAAATTAATATAAATAGCTGTAAATTGATTGATAAAATTAGAATAAAATTCATGATCATAACGGCTCTTTAGCTGATAAAGAATCTTTTTTATTCTCGTTTAACCAAGCGGCGTGCTCGCCTTAATAATAAGCAAACCAGGACAGACATAAAACTGACCGACAATTCAAATACAAACACATACATTATACTTATTACAAACTACAAGCTTTTGGTCAGAAATACGACATTGTTTTGTGTGTTAATTTTAACCATAAATTTCGTTACCGTCCTTTTAAAGTCGAACAACAGATTTTTGAGGAACTTTTCATGACAATTTAATTTACTCTCAGTCTTCTGACGACTGTTAAAGAAATATTTCTTTTCTATTTCGTTATTTGCGAAATAACTGCTAATAACACGGTGCGACAGTGAAAATACACCCGAGTAACTACATAGTCTAAGTTATTCACTAAGTTGAGTAGATCTCAAAATAATTCTTTATAATTTTCTCGAACCCTCCAAACTTCTTTTATTTGGCAAAAACGGTTTTTTGATTTTTTCACACAAAATTATTGATTATCCAAATATGTTTGAACTTATTTTAAAAGTCGAATGTTTTTTAGAAAGGGGAGAGATTAGTCTTTCAAACGATATACATAAACATTTTGTTCAAACTTCTATGTTATGATATTTGATGGGGTAAACTTGGTAAATATTATATTTTTCTTATTTTGCTAAGTTTGGCCATTCCTAATTGGAAAATTTAATTAAAAAATATGAAGATAAATAATAAGAGACATTCTTAAAGTATATTCTCTAGTCAAGAGTTTGACGCTCTGTTTGATAAAAACTTTGTTTTTTAAAATAGGTTCAAACATATTTGGTTACTCAATAATTAAGTGTCAAAAGATCAAAATAACGGTTTTTATCAAAAAAAAAAAGTTTGGAGGTTTCGAGGAACAGAAATAAAATATTTTTGAGTTCTACTCAACTAACTGAACAACTTAGACTATGTAGTTGCTCGGGTGTATTTAATTTTTTGTATTTTTTAGCGTAGTGCAATCCAACATACTGCCTACTAGACTATATAGTCAGCCATAAATTTAATAAAACATTCTGTAAATACATTCATCAAACCACCTAAGGCAAAGTTGGTACGATACAGAGACATGTTGGCGTTCGTATAACACGTTTGCGTTGGTCTGACAATCCTATAACAGAGCTGAAGATTTTGTTGTGTTTAATCCCATTGCATATTTTAATGGGGATGAGATCTATGGCGACTATGGTTATGATAATAGAAGACAAGTCTGACAAGGTAATTGGCTAGCCGTTTCTTACTTAACTTAGACATACCTACATACAGATTTGGCCATTACAACCATTCAGTCAGTCTTACGACCTAGCTTCCCACACCACTTATGTTGTGTGCGTTAATTTCATACATGAGTGACAGGACCTACAGTTTAAAGTCGATTCCGAATGACAAATTTTTGAGAAATTTTTCATTGCAATTTTATTTACTCTCAGAGTTTTTGCCAGAAATCTGCCGTGGCCTTACGTCTAATAAGCCAACACGCTACCTACCAGACTCGACTTAACTTAGACAAAACCAGTAAACTCTGCGATTTGGAGAAATGCTTCAGGACAAAAATTATTAATAAGAGTGTATCGAACAATTTGGTTGCCGTACTTACTTACTTAATTGGTAAATCCATAACTTTAGTCAAGATTATGACACCACCCATGTTGTGTGTGTTAATTTTATCCATGAGTGACGAGAACTAGTTTTGAAGAAACTTGTTGTGTAATTTTATATACGCTCAGAGTTTTTGCCTGAGAACTACTGAGAGGAATTCAGCGAAGAAATATTTTTTATGCTTCGTTTTGTTTGAAATGTCTGAGCCAGGGCTTGTGTCTATTAACACTATTTCTACTACGATTTTGTGTATACCTATTTCTACCAAAAGGTGTCTTTTGACAATTTTACGTTTGGATGTAATGGAAATAATTATTAAAACATGTCCTTTTCCTGTTCCTATTGTTCCCAAACAACAATCGAATATAAAAATTATAACGGGGAATACAGTGTTCCGAAAATTTCTGACATTTGAACAGAATTTCACAGAATTTCCATAGCAAGGCATTTTAGGGAATTTCCAATTTCCATGGCTTGGTATAATAATACATACATACATACATAATTGGCCATTACAACCCTTCAGTCAGGATTACTGCCTAGCTTCTCACGAGGCCGAAAACAAATTATAGTTCAGTCCAAATGTATGTTTTATGTATGTATGTATAGTTTACTTACAATTATTTCTTGCTGTAAAAAAAAATCGTAAAGGTGTCAAAAGACACCTCATGGTAGAAATATGTATATCATGTACGCTTATACTTATCCAGGATGAGCTGGAAGAAAGTGATAACGCTAAATAAATTATAAAAGAAAACTGTCAATGACCAACAAATTATGACGGCACGAGGTATCAAATCGCATTATAGAAATTTTCAGTACGTAATAATTGCAAAGTAGCAAAATGCTGACCACGCACACTCTAAGTTAAGTAGAAAATAAATTAGGTCATAAGTATTAATATGTAAAGAAATTAGACTTAAGAAATTAATATAAATAGCTGTAAATTGATTGATAAAATTAGAATAAAATTCATGATCATAACGGCTCTTTAGCTGATAAAGAATCTTTTTTATTCTCGTTTAACCAAGCGGCGTGCTCGCCTTAATAATAAGCAAACCAGGACAGACATAAAACTGACCGACAATTCAAATACAAACACATACATTATACTTATTACAAACTACAAGCTTTTGGTCAGAAATACGACATTGTTTTGTGTGTTAATTTTAACCATAAATTTCGTTACCGTCCTTTTAAAGTCGAACAACAGATTTTTGAGGAACTTTTCATGACAATTTAATTTACTCTCAGTCTTCTGACGACTGTTAAAGAAATATTTCTTTTCTATTTCGTTATTTGCGAAATAACTGCTAATAACACGGTGCGACAGTGAAAATACACCCGAGTAACTACATAGTCTAAGTTATTCACTAAGTTGAGTAGATCTCAAAATAATTCTTTATAATTTTCTCGAACCCTCCAAACTTCTTTTATTTGGCAAAAACGGTTTTTTGATTTTTTCACACAAAATTATTGATTATCCAAATATGTTTGAACTTATTTTAAAAGTCGAATGTTTTTTAGAAAGGGGAGAGATTAGTCTTTCAAACGATATACATAAACATTTTGTTCAAACTTCTATGTTATGATATTTGATGGGGTAAACTTGGTAAATATTATATTTTTCTTATTTTGCTAAGTTTGGCCATTCCTAATTGGAAAATTTAATTAAAAAATATGAAGATAAATAATAAGAGACATTCTTAAAGTATATTCTCTAGTCAAGAGTTTGACGCTCTGTTTGATAAAAACTTTGTTTTTTAAAATAGGTTCAAACATATTTGGTTACTCAATAATTAAGTGTCAAAAGATCAAAATAACGGTTTTTATCAAAAAAAAAAAGTTTGGAGGTTTCGAGGAACAGAAATAAAATATTTTTGAGTTCTACTCAACTAACTGAACAACTTAGACTATGTAGTTGCTCGGGTGTATTTAATTTTTTGTATTTTTTAGCGTAGTGCAATCCAACATACTGCCTACTAGACTATATAGTCAGCCATAAATTTAATAAAACATTCTGTAAATACATTCATCAAACCACCTAAGGCAAAGTTGGTACGATACAGAGACATGTTGGCGTTCGTATAACACGTTTGCGTTGGTCTGACAATCCTATAACAGAGCTGAAGATTTTGTTGTGTTTAATCCCATTGCATATTTTAATGGGGATGAGATCTATGGCGACTATGGTTATGATAATAGAAGACAAGTCTGACAAGGTAATTGGCTAGCCGTTTCTTACTTAACTTAGACATACCTACATACAGATTTGGCCATTACAACCATTCAGTCAGTCTTACGACCTAGCTTCCCACACCACTTATGTTGTGTGCGTTAATTTCATACATGAGTGACAGGACCTACAGTTTAAAGTCGATTCCGAATGACAAATTTTTGAGAAATTTTTCATTGCAATTTTATTTACTCTCAGAGTTTTTGCCAGAAATCTGCCGTGGCCTTACGTCTAATAAGCCAACACGCTACCTACCAGACTCGACTTAACTTAGACAAAACCAGTAAACTCTGCGATTTGGAGAAATGCTTCAGGACAAAAATTATTAATAAGAGTGTATCGAACAATTTGGTTGCCGTACTTACTTACTTAATTGGTAAATCCATAACTTTAGTCAAGATTATGACACCACCCATGTTGTGTGTGTTAATTTTATCCATGAGTGACGAGAACTAGTTTTGAAGAAACTTGTTGTGTAATTTTATATACGCTCAGAGTTTTTGCCTGAGAACTACTGAGAGGAATTCAGCGAAGAAATATTTTTTATGCTTCGTTTTGTTTGAAATGTCTGAGCCAGGGCTTGTGTCTATTAACACTATTTCTACTACGATTTTGTGTATACCTATTTCTACCAAAAGGTGTCTTTTGACAATTTTACGTTTGGATGTAATGGAAATAATTATTAAAACATGTCTTTTTCCTGTTCCTATTGTTCCCAAACAACAATCGAATATAAAAATTATAACGGGGAATACAGTGTACCGAAAATTTCTGACATTTGAACAGAATTTCACAGAATTTCCATAGCAAGGCATTTTGGGGAATTTCCAATTTCCATGGCTTGGTATAATAATACATACATACATACATAATTGGCCATTACAACCCTTCAGTCAGGATTACTGCCTAGCTTCTCACGAGGCCGAAAACAAATTATAGTTCAGTCCAAATGTATGTTTTATGTATGTATGTATAGTTTACTTACAATTATTTCTTGCTGTAAAAAAAAATCGTAAAGGTGTCAAAAGACACCTCATGGTAGAAATATGTATATCATGTACGCTTATACTTATCCAGGATGAGCTGGAAGAAAGTGATAACGCTAAATAAATTTAACAATTATTATACGAAAAGTCAAAACAATAACTGAGAAAGAATGATTAAACTTTGAAATAAATTTCAAGTTAAAATTTCAAAAGGTGTCTTTTGACACTTTTGGTAGAAATAGTGTTAAGATAACGAACGCATAACCTACTAGACAACTGAGACTTGCTTATGTCGCCTACATTTAAATTTATTGGAATATCATCGCTCCCATTATTTCTATGGAACGGGTGTTTGAAGGTCAATCATAGTGACATTTTTGACAACAGATTCCATTATGGCCTCCACAAACAATGAGTACTGAGGTATGTTTTGTGAAACGAAATTTCATTGTCTTCTCAATGGCACGAAAGGACTAACACTGTTAAGAATATCTGAAAAATGTTTCGACGCGAGATCTCCGTTCCCTAGAAATTTGAGGATGATTTTCACATTCAAACCAACAATGACATGACGGTGGTCAATTAAGTTGTATTGTACCACTGTTACACACAATCTACATGAAGTTTTATTAAAAGTTTTAGATTTGTAATTTTATAAAAAGCAGGAACCACATTAAAAAAACTTCGAAATGTAAAAGAAGAAGTCTAAAAAAAACTAAAATAGGCCCTTGGTGAAGTAGCGGGGTAAAAAAACATTTCCTTCTGCTGCTTATAAAGTTTGTTGTGCCATTTGTATTTCGCTTACGTATACTGGCCTATTGTATCTCCTTAGTGGCAGTGTCAGATAAGTATATAATATTTTATATAAACAAGGATATGTATTTACATACACAAATAGAAATGGTTGTCCCCTTTTATAATAGTAACACAAAAACTGTTGTAAGAAGGGAATTAAAAATGGTGTATGATATACAGGCAATAGGGACTTTTAGCCAACATCCATATGAACATAAAATATTTTTAAATATCCCCTCTACAAAATTCCCAGCAAACGTTTTTTTATTATTTCTACTGGTAAAAGGGAGAAAACCGCTCGTGGCACTGCAAAAAACGAAAAAATCGTAAACATTGTGTTGGTAACCAAATAAAACAACAAATAGACCAGCATTAATAATTTTTCTTAATTTAAAAGAAAAAATTATATTTTATAAACAGTAAAATAAATTTTTCGTATTTTTTATTTCGTATAGTTTTTAAAATTAAAATTAATTAAAAAAAATTTGGTAGTAAATCACGACAAATAATAATACATACATACAAAATTGGCCATTACAACCCTTCAGTCAGGATTACGACCTAGTTTCTCACACCACTTATGTTGTGTGCGTTAATTTTATACGTGAGTGGCGGGACCTACAGTCGACTCCGAACGACAGATTTTTGAGAAACTTCTAATGGCAATTTTATTTACTCCTGAAGTATTTGTCAGAAATTTATGGAAAGGAAGTCGAACAACGAAAGGCTGATTGCAAAAAGGAAAAAAATATATAAAGTGTTAGAACTTTAAACTATTTATGATATATGAAGGCATCTACATATATATGTATGTATGTATGTATGTATTTTTTTATGTATGTAAGTATGTCCGTCTGTATGTATGTATGTATGTATGTCCGTCTGTATGTATGTATGTATGTATGAATAGAGAATAATTCAGAACGTGTATGTATGTATTTATATAGAATGATTCATTAGAAACAAAACCGGAAAAGAACTTGTGTATATGTGTGCATATATTGTTTCTGAAAAATGTCTTTGTGGAAGCCGTTACTAAAAGGCATTATATGTTGAAATAACAACAGCAATGCCAGGAGAAATAATATTTGTTTTGCAACTTCAATTCTTCTGCAAATTTTTGTTGGTTGGTGTGTTTACTCATATGCTATGAAACTTGTATGCCTGGCTTCAGTCCGAAATAACATACAGTAAGACCCCTCTTAAGTGCCAGCGCTAAACGAAACAGGGTTAAATGAGTTAACTTAGCTGATAACGTTCTTAACTAATGACGCAGAAAAGAGACTTTCGTACTGCGATTGCGACTTCGGAAAATGCAGTTGGAATCTTTATTCTTTACAGACTAACAAACCAGCGTTGAAAAAGATACATAGTATGCACCGTCGCTGTTTAGTGCACCGTTTTTGGTTAGTGCATGGCCGCTTCATTTGCACACATATATAACAAGTATCAATACAGTGTGCGATTTAGCGGAATCCCAATACTACCGCGTAATACTGAAACAGCATTAAGCGGGGTCGTACTGTAATAATTCGTAATTTCAGATGCTTTCTTTATTTATTTCAATATTTTAATATTTCACTTCTACAAAAAAAAAAAAAAAAAAAAATTGAAGAAAATATTGTAATGTGTACACTCTTTTGAAAATGTGGGAAATTCTATGAAACAATACAATTGAGAAACTCAGTCAATAAAATGAACACAAATGTTCGAATGCAGTGAAAATATTAAGTTAGGTTTGGAACAACTATTTTGTAACACGGAATGAAGCCTGCGTGGTATAGTATAATGAAATGAATAGCGCTGAAAGCAGTCAGAAGTTAAAAATGTTATATAAATTTACTAATTAAAATACGTATCAAATTTTATTAAAAGTGCATATCCAACTACATATTTTTTCTCTAGCAACAATAAATTCTCATTATTGTACTTAAACTACTACTATTGTTTTTAAACTACAGTGTGGTGAGACAAGATGAAAAACGCTTACCCTACAAAAGATTACTTCATCCTAACATCGTTGTAGAAAATGACCTCCAATAACATATTAACTAACATACTTTTTAGTCTAAACTAATATTATTAGGACTCAAATATGTTTTGGAGGTAATTTTGCAAATATGGTCACAATATTATAATATCGTACACAAATGCATTGCAAAGAAATGTATTGTAAGAAAGTAATAGATTGCGTCGTTAGGTTAGGTTAGGTTAGCGTGGTAGCTTTAATTTACCAAAAAGCTCACTTGAGCACGCATAGCGGCCCGTTGTGATGCCACAGGTGAACCCAGCCTCTGCTCTGATCAAGTTCCTCCGATCCAAGGAGGGGGAATATTACGTTATAATCTGATGAATTTTCATGCGGGATAACGTCCTGAAATGTACTGCAAAGTGCGCTATGAAATTGTCTAAAGACAGTCTGAAATATCTTCAGATCCAATTCCAATCGAGAATTTTTGGAATATACGAACAACAACAATCACAGGAAGCGTCCCACCAACCAAGGTTTGAGAAGTAATTCAGACTGCGTGGTATGATATATCAGTTTGGGTATGCATAAATCTGCGTAGTCTCTGCAAAATGTTAACCGCTCTATAAAAAGATCAAAACTTAACACAATTTCTACCAAAATTTAAAATTTTTAAATTTAAAATTGTAACTTGAAATTTTTTTTCAAAGTTTAATAATTTTTTCTCAGTTAATGTCTCGACTTTTCGTATAACAATTGTTAAATTTATTTAGCGTTATCACTTTTCTCCAGCTCATTCTGGACAAGTATAAACGTAGATGATATACCTATTTCTACCATGAGGTGTCTTTTAACATCTTTACGATTTTTCTTACAGCAAGAAATAAAAATTATAAATAAACTACACATACATACATAAAACATACACTTGGACTGAACTATAATTTGTTTTTGGTTTTTTTTTTCTTTGTATTATTATACCTAGCCATGGGAATTCTGTGCAATTGGAAATTCTGCGAAAAGCCGTGCCATGGAAGTTCTGTGAAATCGACTTTACCCAGTGGATCCTGGCACTCATGGATAATATTAACACACAAAACATAAGTGACGTGAGAAGCTAGGTCGTAATCCTGATTGAAAAGTTGTACTTATGTGTGTATGTATGTAAAGTGAAGTGAAAGACTATTAACCTTTATGTCAACAGATAAAAAATTATACATATGTCAACAGAAGCATACCCGGTTATATTCATACGTTTTATACGAAATTTCTTTTGCTGCTAAGCTTATTTCTGTGTTGTTGATTGGTTAATATTATCCGAAGAAATGTGTGACATTATCATTCGTGAGACAAACAGAAAAGCAAATTGTTGCTAAGAATATTATAATACTCAAAATCCAACAAAAGAACCATCTACATGAGTTTGATCCATATTTCAGGTTTCTTTTGTTGGGTGGTGTTACGCACTCTGGTTACGTACATACTAAAGACTTATGGAAAACGCCCTCACATCCCTTATGTCGAGCTTCCATGAGCGTGAGATTTTTTTGCAGCTATAATGGACTTATTATTAATGCTGAATGATAATCTACGAAGCAATTGCGTAGCAGGTCCAAATGCGACAGTTGTTGAGTAGTTGTATCCTTTCCGTGGTGGTATTGGGTTTGCCCAGTACATACAATCGAAATTCTCCAAGTACGGAATTAAAGTATAGCGGGTATGCGACTCTGTCTCATCCTAACCAATGAAGGGACAAATTTATACTGGATTGGCGATCGGGACAAAAACGTTTGCAAGAGAGTAGTGAAGGACTTGTGCGTCAATCTTTTTCGTGGAAGTGGACGGAATATAATATATAATATAAATTTAATGATGGACAGCAGTTTACCAATTTTAGGTAGAGTAAACAGAAGACGAGTGTTTGTATCACCATATTTCGCTTTATCTAAAAGATGGGAAGTAGAGACAACTACATTTGTTTTCAGTAACAATATTACCTTGTGCTCTTACATCAAAAAAAATAAATAAATAAATCGGTTATACTCTTTCCACAATGCGTTATTCATGCGAGTGCAAGATCCAAAGAAAAGGCCACTCATGATCTTAGATTACAACAAATGTACAATATCAATAAACATCCAATATCAGCATATTTTCATATATTTCATTATACATACTGTTGACGTAAGGGATAGGAATGAAAAAATGGCCACATCATTGGCCCCCATCTTCCATTTTTACTCAAGTCTAGAAATAAAGTAATAGACATTACTAGTAAGGATATCATGAAATTTCAGGTTAATACAGTTACTTCCTGAGATACGGCGATTTAAAAACACAAAACACACCCGGGTATGTATCTGTTGACATAAAGGTTAAAATTACGATTTCGATTAGTTTCATTACAATTTTTCGACCTTGCCGTTATAAGCAAAATACAATGCCAACTCAAGATTGATTGAAGCAATTTTTATTTTAAATTTTATATTCGGATATTTTTATACGATGACTTCATTACCTTTTTCAGACATTAAGTGACTGGTTTTTTTTTAAGTAAATAAAAATCTAATTTTTAATGGCAAAATTTTTATTTTATCGAGGTGATACATTGCTGACTACCCATCTTTTTCATATTTTAGGCAATAATATTCGTAGGAATTCAAGTGCTGCTCAGCCAATGCGTATGCGATGGAACACAAATGAAAGTCGGAAGCAGCCAAGTCTGGTGAGTACTGCTGGTGGTTTAGCATTTCTACCATTTGCTACTGATTCAAACTGTCATATTCAGTTAATAGTGTTTGCAATTCGGTATAGTTAAACTTTTTGGTGGTCATCCAAATTCTTAATTTTTCACATCGAAATCATTATCTCTGAACCGTCGAAATCCTCTTCTGCATTTTGCTTCCGATAGAACATGATCACCATATACCTCGGCAAAAATACGATGCGACCCTTCAGCACTTTTCTTAACCCTTTCATGCCCGATGTTGCCTATAGGCAACATTGTACATTTTTGTTCATAAATTCCGTAATTTTTAATTTTTTTTAAAAGATTTTTTTTTGCAAACAAGCTTGGTTAAAAACGTATAAAACCAGAATACGTAGGACCCTGAATTTAATATCACTTCATATTTAGGCCATGACTAACAAACACATGTCCTTAAAAAAATTTTAGCTCTGGCCCAAAAAATTCGGGCATGAAGGGGTTAAAATAATAACAACCAATTAATGTATTCAACAAATACAAAATTGGCGATCTTCAACACGATGAAAGAATGTAATGTTGTTTTTCATTGATTTGATGTTTACAGAACATGTTTGACACATCTCATCACCAACACAAAAAAGGGTAAGGGTAGTTCGCAATAAATATTGTCTATGGAGGCATTTGTATTTTGACGCTCTTTTCATACTGTTTGTACATACTTATATGCAAATATTAAGGCAATTCAAAACTTTTTTGTATACCATTTCTGACAGCAGTTGGTACTTTAGTGGTCTCAGATCGAATATGTAAATGTTACTTTATATTCCAAGGGTTTGAAAATCACAATAAATGTTCCCTATGGAGACATTTGTATTACGGCAATTCAAATCTTTTTTTTTTTAACATTTCTGACAATAGTTGCTACTTAAGTGGTCTCAGATCGAATATGTAAATATTACTTTATATTCCAAGGGTTTGAAAATCAATAGATTTTCTATTTCCGTGTGTGTTTCAAACTCAATTTGGTTGGATTTTCTCTCAACAGCCAGTCGTTATATCCTTAACCCTGGACGGTTACTGTTCATTTTTGTACATTAAGGTTACTCTTAGTTAAAGCTTTCGTTATCAACTAACGCTGTTCAAAAAGAGAGTGAAATTTGATCAAAAATATAAGAATTATATGATAAAGAGTAAATGAGCTTCGTCGAACAGTAATCCTCCAGGGTTAAGAAAATAATGAAAACTACCTTGCACTTCTCTTTTAGAGATCATTTCTTCTTTTTTCTGCTTCTATAATAACAGCCTAAAATCTCTAATGTTTTCAAGTAATATAACTTCTACTTAAACTTAGAACCCCTGTGCTATTAAGCCATACTCTTGCAAGTTATTAATTTTTTTGCATGTTTTCAGCTTTTTGTTGTTTTTAGATCTAAAGTACCATGCTTTAATATATGTATACATTGTACGTAAAACTTCATGTTGCAAATGTTTTTAACAACAACAAATACAACAACTTAATTATTTTGTAATCATAAAAGAATAAAAGTTAAACATTAAACTTTAATTGTTATGTTCTTTTTTTGTAAATAAAAGCAGGAAACGACCGCTATTAAATGAATTTAAACCAGGAAAACAAAAAACACAGGAAGGCACATGTGGTGCATGATAATAACTTTTAATATTTCTGCAACTGTATACGATAAAAAAGTGCGGATTAGAGATATCAAGAGAACATAAGGAAAAGTTGTTAAATATTTAGTTACTCGCATTTGAAAATGTGTAGAAACTAAACAAAGCACTGCCGTCAGATATTTAACGTTCGGCAAAAGTGAATTGCGAGACCCGCATCAATAAACAGGGGAAAAACCAAATTAAAAACGGTTTACATACATAACTGGTCATTACAACCTTTCAGTCAGCATTACGGTCGTAGTTTCTCACACTACTTATATGGTTTATTAATTTTATACACGAGTGGCGGGACCTATAGTTTAAAGTCGACTCCGTACGACAGATTTTTGAGAAACTTTTCATGGCAATTTTATTTAATCTCAAAGTTTTGCCAGAAATCTGCTGAGAGGCTTTAATAAGCCAACGCTACCTTCTAGACTACGGCGCCTTCATTTTACATATATATTAATGTGAACGTAATTCTTCGATGTTTTAAAAACACTCGATGTAATTTATCGATGCATGGAAACATAGAAGTTAGTAACAAGAGTCAAAAGAATAATTTGGTCGGTACTTCCTCTTTTAAGGCCAAGTATATACAGTGGAGAGTAACATTCAGAGCCCCTGTCGAAAACGAACAGGAAACAAACTTGAATGAAAATCAGCAAAGCAGTGCTGAATTACAGATTTTGTGAGATTTCGCCGAAATTTATAGACAACTCAGATTAAGAAGACAGCACGCCACTAATGCCAAAAGAGCCAAGAAGAAAAATGAGAAGAAGCTGTAAATCTCCGTAAGTCAAACGTGTTTGAGACAATGTAGAATTTTGTAATTACAATGAGAAGTGAATTTAATTATGCATCGGACTGTGAAGAAGTAGACTGAAATGGGTAATTGGAATTTTAAAGGTCGTCGTAAACTCAAAGAATACTTGTTTTAGAATAGATATGAATTCAAGCCTACTATTTAGACTCTGTGATGAGAAGAATAAACTACTGCAACCCTTAATGCCTATCAGAAGGAAACACCTGGGTATTTATCAAGTAATACGTTTGCCAAGATAACAGAATTTAGTCGACAGCCTATATAGGTTGAAAGCAGTACAATAAAGCATCAGTTTGCGGTATTCTACTACATTATCAATTACATTCTGTTTACAAAAATCAATCAAAAGCGTTGATATAATATCGATGTTTTTTAGTGGTGCATTATATCGCAAAATCCACCTATATTGTTTGTTTAATTATTCATCCATAACTCAAACATCTGTCTGCATTTGCTATAGTTCATCACAAAAGTATACTCCAAGTTTGTATTTAGGATGCTAGCTATGACTTTGTGTACCATATTCAAAAATGTTACACAGTTTTTGTCGCATTTTATAAAGTCTTATTCTTCCTGTAATTTGTAAATGATGCCATGTTTAATCTTTATTGGTAGTTGCTCATAAACCCAGACAACATATATGCTTGGGATTATTATTAAGCTTCTGACAGTTAGCAACATTTTCCACCTCTTTAGGGTAATATTACATACATACATACATAATTGGTCATTACAACCCTTCAGTCGAATTACGACCTAGTTTCTCTTTAGTGTAATATTATTATTATTTATTCGATGTCTTAATATTTCCTTTTATTTCTCGCATTACAGGGTGCTATGTGAAAATGTCCGTTCTTTCTATACGTTCCAACAGATACATAAAATTCGATACCGCAATTGATAATAAATTATAGAAATTAAAATTTTATTCATATTTGCAGACCTGTGGCGAATCTTACGAGTGATCTTATTTTAATTTGTTAGCCAGTTTAATTTCGTATAAATATTTTTTTACTTACCTACTTGGTTAACTAACATGTCTTAATTTTTTCCAGGAGTGGCGGCATCTGTCGTTTACGATCGACTCCGAACGATAGATTTTTGCGAAAATTGAGTTACTCTCAGAGTTAATATCAGAAAATATACGAGGAGAAGGACCTACAGTTTACAATCGACTCCAAACGACATAGTTCTATTCCTTTGGCACCAATAGGCCTTTTAAAGGAATAAAAATTGTGGATGATATCCCGCACACACATTTTTTTTATTTAAATTTGAAGATCGGAATCTCTATAAAAATTCGTATAGTAAGCGCTGCGGTCCAATACTGTTAGACCAAAATCTTTAACATAAATTTCCAGCACATTATGCGATACGAAAGTGCACATAAAGAATTCAAGACAAGAGTACAAACTAGGTTCGTGCTTCTACAAAAACCAGTGAAACTAATGGTATAAAACAAAGCTGTACTCTGCTACAAGAAGATAAATAATATTTTTTAAAAGTCCTTAACTAAAGCACAAGTAAGTGGTCCTTTCCCAATTTCTCTTCATTAATACTAATTGATATTTTGGATAAATCGATGTCCAATGGATTTCAAAGTTTCCTCACTTTTTTTATTGGTCATAACAATACTTCAGTAAGGGTTACGACCTAGCTTATCATACGACTTATGTTGTGTGTCTTTATTTTATTCATAAATGGCGGGGCCTGCAGTTTAAAGTCAATCACCAAAGAATGTGTGCTTTGCTGCTATAACCATTCATTGGAAAGCAGCCAATGAGGTATCTATTAATTACTTTTTGGCAGCTTTAGCTAGATTTTCTAGACGAGGTTGCTGCGTTCATATTGATTCGGATGGTGGAACTGCAAGGTAATGATGCATTTTTTGCAATATATCCTTTAACAACAAACAACACAGTATCTTTAATTTACAGTGTCGGTGTTTTTCTCACGACTACACAGTAACATTATACAATATATAATAAAACAAAAACAAAACATAAACATAAACAAAAGTAAACAAATCACGAATAACCAATTAATCACTAATTTCATAAGTGCTGCCAAGTTATCGCAAGTTTTACCACAAGTATCGGCAGTTAAATATAAAAATCTTAATTTTAATTTCAATTATATTCAATGTATAACTTAAGGAAGGATAAGAAAATAAATAAAAGTAATACACGCAAACCTAAATCAAAGACAATAACCTACAAAAACACTACAATCATGCCTAATGTCGAAAATTCGGAAGTTATCGCATCAACCTCAGGTGGATTGCCAAACACACCTGTCACCAAACGTATTGCGGACATACAACAACAGAGTTCTTCACGACCATCAATACTCGACTCACCTTTTAAATTACTTAATTGTATGGATAAAAGGTTTGACAAATTCACCGAACAGATTCTGAAAACTATTGATCAAAAATTCAGAGAATTTAAAGAAGACCTCGTAAAAGACCTGCGTGAAAAATACAATGTCCTCGATAATAAACTGCAGGAAATAAGTGAGAGGGTAACTATTCTGGAAAATAGATCGGGTGAAATTGAAAGTATGCGCGTGGATATACGGGATCTAAAAACAAAACTGCGGCAACAAGAGAACTATCCTGTTTCAACCGAACTCAGGATAAATGGAATTCCGTTTACTCAAGAGGAAAATCTGCCCGATATTTTCCAAAAAATTTGTAACACCATAGGCACACCCATACCTGACTTAAAATCGATATACCGCTTGAGGAACCACAATAACAAGCATAACGTGACCTCGAAAGATGCCGTAATAATTGTAAAACTTTGGTCCGCATACGATAAAAATTTCTTTTTAAAATCGTTGGCTAACTACAGGAAACAGCATAAGGGTTTTACTTTCCGGCTCAGGAACATCGGCTACAACTCCGATGTAAAATTTTATGTAAACGAGAACCTCACTCAGAACAACTTTATAATCCTGCGTGCTGCAATTCGTTTAAAAAAGAAAAAACTTTTGTCTTCAGCATTCACTATGCGGGGTTGCGTATATATTAGAAAACAAGTTAACGAAGACCCAATTCTGGTGGAGGACATTGGTAGCCTGAACCAGTTATTTCCTGGCCTTGATAGTTAACTATTCAACTAGTTTCCTGATCATGATGAACATGATGTACAACTTTAATTTAATGTTCAACTTTAATTCAATTTTTATTTCCTTCCTTATTTGTATTTGTATGTATAACTGCTTTTTTATTTTGCGCTTATTTATCATAATTACAGCAATTTACTTAGCTTTTGATTGCATTGCCACAACTTACGTACAATCTGATGAACTCTAACAGTTCTTATTCCAAAGACTGTGTGTACAACATGATTAGAGTTTTAGCTAAACAAAGAACTGGTCTCAACATTGTTCATATAAATGCACAGAGTCTGAACAATAAAATTGATGAATTAGGCATTTATTCGTAGCAGCCGAAATCGACATTATTTGCGTCTCCGAAACTTGGTTTCCTCTGGATGTTCAGGATTCAGTTTACAGTCTACAGGGCTTTAAGCTTTTCCGGTCAGACAGGAAAATCTTAGTTAACAATACGGCAACGAGGGCAAAGGGTGGCGGAGTTGCAATTTATGTTCGAAACGGTATTCCGTGTAAAATAAGATTAATGACTGAAATTGGTAGTCAAATTGAATATTTATTTCTTGATATTTCACCTACACATAAGAAGAAAGTTTTATTAGGCTGTGTTTATAGACCGAATTCCAACATAAATTTTGATCCTTTTATTTCTATTCTTGAGGAAATTTCCATTCTATATGACGACATTATTATTATTGGTGACTTTAATAATAATCTTTTACTAGATAATACGTTAACTGCTTCAATGTTGTCTCTACATCTTAATCCTGTGAATGTGTCCTTACCAACTCACTTCCATTCTACTTCCAGTAGTCTAATAGATCTTGTATTTGTTAATGATATGACTAAGGTACTTTTATATGATCAAATCTCAGCCTCTTGCTTTTCCAACCATGATCTTCTTTTCTTAACTTATAATCTGCCTATGAGTCCTGTGGACAGGCATATCACATACCGTGACTTCAAAAGTATCGATTTTGCAGTTTTGAATAGTAGTGTTGATAATATCTGTTGGAACCAAATCTACTCACTGGATAATGTAAATGACCAGGTGGCACTAATTCAGGAAAATGTTCGTCTGCTATACGACAGTTGTGTTCCTGTCAGAACTAAACTTGTTAGAGCCAAACACCAACCGTGGTTTAATGCTGAAATTAAAGCTTTAATTTATGAACGGGACATTGCCTACAGGCGATGGAAGAGGTTCAGAACGGACGATCTGAAAGCCATCCATAGGTCAGCTCGTAGTGAGGTTACCAAACGCATTAAGATTGCAAAAACATTGTTTTACGTCGGGAAGTTCGCTTCCGCATTGGATAATAAGGCTAAATGGAAGGTAATCCGTGATATTGGTGTTGGAAAAAAGTGTCATAATACTTCTGCTGATGTCGATGTAAACGCTCTCAATGATAAATTTGTTAATATCAGTGTTCCGGCCCCTGATAGTGACATATATAATGACCTTTGTTTTGTTCCGCTTGAAAATCCATTTAGTTTTCGTTGTGTTAATCAGCTCGAGGTTTTGGAATGCTTATCTTCGGTAAAATCGAATGCGGTTGGTTCTGATGATTTAGATCCTCTGTTTTTGAAAGCTTTGTCACCTAGACTTTTGCCGTATTTGACTCATTTATTCAATACAGTCTTAACTATGTCGTCCTTTCCTGATGAATGGAAACAGTCGAAAACCATTCCCATTCCTAAATCCAACAACGAATTCAGGCCAATTGCCATTCTTCCATTCCTGTCTAAAGTAATGGAAAATCTCATGGCTAAACAAATAAATAGTTATCTCGTGAGTAATAACTTCATATCTGATAAGCAGACGGGATTTATGAAAGCTAGGCGCTGCACTACTGCTTTAGTCAATGTAGTTGATGACCTTAGGTTGGAACTAGATGAAAATTACATAGCGTTTTTAGTTCTTCTGGATCACACCAAGGCTTTTGATACGGTTGACCACAAAATATTATTGAGGAAGCTACAGACCCTCTTTCATTTTTCTAACTCAGCTTGTAATCTGATACGTTCTTATCTTGTGAACAGATCACAACGAGTTTATCTTAACGGCAAGATCTCGAATTCGCTAAGCGTTGGAAGAGGTATTCCTCAGGGATCAATATTAGGGCCTCTCTTGTTCTGTATATACATTAACGACCTGCCTGATGTTTTGGATAATTGTAGCGTACATATATACGCTGATGACGTTCAGCTCTATAGAAGCACGCGTATAGAGGATATCCAACTATGTATAGACACCATCAACTGTGATTTACGAAAAATTGACAACTGGGCTAGGTCCAATGGACTTTGTATAAATCCCTCTAAATCTAAATGTTTATTGCTCTCCAGAACTAAGAGAGCATTTGTTGTGCCGGATATTATTATCAGGGGGAATAAAATTGACTTTGTTGAATCAGCATCCAATCTGGGTGTTATCTTTAATAGTCGGCTAACGTGGTCTAACCACATTAACGTCATCGTTGGTAAACTTTATGGTATGCTTAGGAACTTGTGGGCTGTTATAGATTCGACTCCCTTTGCCATACGTATGCAACTGGCTAAAACGTATTTGATTCCTGTCCTTTTATACGGATGTGAAATTTTCGCAAACTGTGATACTGACGATAGGCGGAAACTCAACCTGGCTTATAATAATATAGCCAGATATGTTTTTGTTAGGGGACGTCGAGACCATATATCACAATTTTCATACCGGATATTCGGAGTTAATTTTGATAATCTATTAAATATAAAATGCCTTATTCTCCTCCATAAGATTATTACTCTAAAACAGCCAATATACTTATTTAGTAGGATTACATTTGCTAGATCTAACCGCGGTATGAAGATTATCCAACACAGACATAGGACGCTTTTGTCACAACGCCAGTTTTTTATACACACCATCAGTCTTTGGAATACACTACCTAATTATATTCAGAACATAGGCAATGCAACCAAGTTCAAAAAGGAGCTATACATTCTGTTTAAGTAGTTTTTAGCATATCTTGATTTTTTTTGTGAATTTTTTTCTCTCTATTTCTATTAATGATTATTTTTAATTTTTTTAATTAATATATCTTTAAATTTCATTGTATCTTAGTATATGTATATATTTTTACTTTGTTTGTATATTTCTTTATATTTGTATATATTGTTCTTTGTAGTTTTCCTAATTTATTTTTTACATATATTCATTTTTTTATCCTTTTTTTGTATCGATTGCTATTTCCCGTGATTTTAACACGTTCTTATTCATTTTTATTTATACATTATTTCAAACATTTCATTCCATATATATTCAATGATTTGTTATTATTTTGTTTCTTTGATGTACTCCCATAGCACTTTCATTTATAAGATTATTATCTTGTTGTGCTATGACTAATAATAAATAAATAAATAAATAAATAAATAAATAAATAATAATAATGAAATGGATCCAGGATAAGTTTTATACACAGAATTGTTTCATTAAATAATTTCCAATTGGAAGAATAACATTTTATTCCCCTCCTTCACATTTGGAGGACTTCTGGAAACCACGTGTAAAAAGTTTCAAAACTTATTGCCAAAAATATTGAAAATAGAAGTTTGTTTGAATTCTTCTGTTGTCATGACCAAGAAACCCCCGATTATCAACCTTTGAACTCCAGCTTCGTTTCTTGTTTGAAGTGACGTATTTTCACCCCCTGATCTTAATTTTTAATCGAATCGCTGAAATCGTTCGAATCTCTTGCGATCCTAAATTATTCGACGTTCAACCCGTCATTAGTGCTCCAACGTGACAAACTGTTGCTAATGTGAAGACGCGATTTGGCTACTAAAGTTCCCAAAAGCTTAAAAACTCTTAAACAAAGTACCGACTCTTAGAGAGTATTTAGGAACTCATTTTGAAGCGTATACAACATATGAACTAATTTCATTGTAAATATGGTCCAGCTGGCTGTCGGTCAGATTTGAGCACTATCTCCAGTATACGTTTCGGCAGCTGAAGTAATTTTTTTTGTAATTGCCGCGAACATTAAAAATGTTTTCGTTGTAAATCAAATTTATTACCATTATTTGCCCTTATTCTCCTTGGTGAACACAATGGATGGGCAATAAAAAGGGAGAGATAGAGAGTAAAAATGGGATCAAGAGCATAACTTCTCTCCAACCCATCTTTATATGCCAAAATTGTGGAGAATATTCCATTAAATTCAATTATGCGAACATTTTCTATTTTTCTTTTGCCCTTAAAGTAGGAAACGGAAACACAAAAAGAAAAGCATTTAAAAACAATGAGAAAAAGAAAGAGTTCACGCTGAAAGGCTAAGAAGGTCTGAAACGAAAGTGTAATGCAACTTAGTACTATGAAATCGAAAGAATGCTACAGTGTAAAGCAATAAAATTTAAATTTTAAAGAAATCTTTAAATATTTCTTCGACGACTTCCTCTCAGCAGAGGAACTAAACTATGGCGACTGCATACTACTACTCCCAAATCGAATATCAAAGGCACGGAACGTCGTCGTGTTGATGTTACATGTCGTTGGTATCCAGATCATGCAATCCATACTAACAGAAGTTGGTATTCATCAACCTATTGTGCTCGTCGTTGGCACTGGTGGCCTGGCTAATGTCATCCTCAAATAAGTATTGACTTAAAATACACACTAAACAGTAACTTTTTCGGAATATATTCGAAGCTTTTGGATCTCAACTACATTCGTATCGTCCCAAATTCGACAATTTCATACAGAAACGCGCTTTATCCCTGAAAATGATTTTTTGGAGAAACTTAGGAAAATTATAAAAAGGCTCGTCGTTGCGTATGCACGTTTACCTTCAGTTCCGTAAAATTTGGTTGTGGTCTGCTAAAGACCATGTGTTTGTGAGTGACATGATATCAGTTGTCACAGATTTTCCTCCACACTCTGAACTCTCAGGTTAGTTACTATAAATGCCATCGGTTTCTTAAATTCACTTAATAAAGGTTTATAAATGAGCAATTTCGTGTCAAGTGACCCAATTTCTAAAATCGATCCGTCATCATTTTCAGAATTAATTTTGTTCATATCTGGAATAACCGGTAATGTGTCTAACTTTCCCACCATTTTCCTGTACGATCCACAAATTAGCAAACGTTTTGAAAGCTTTGGGAATTTTTTCAATAAGTTGTCGGAAATATTTCGCATATCTGATGATCTGTGCTTCTGTTTGTTTAAGGGATTACAACAAAAAGAAGTCAACATTTCCTTTTTGGAAGCGGAAGCCATTGTAAATAACGCACGTCCAAACTTTAACACTGTTTACAAAAAACTAATTTCCGAATGTCCTTAGGATGCAAATAAATACTTTTTTGTGATCATTTAGGTAGTACGTTTTTATGCCAAGTGAAGGCAATAAATAAGAAGGACGAAAGGACTAATTTCCGAATGTCCTTAGAATGCAAATAAATAGTTTTTTAAGATCATTTAGGTAGTACGTTTTTATGCCAAATATTGAAAAATCTTATTCTTGAGTTAAAAAATAATTTTTTTGATAGATATCCCATTAAGCGAATATAAAGGCCTTAAAGGAAATTTTGTAAACTTTCTTTTGAGTAAAAAAAGGGGCCCATTTTGAAAAAAAAAATTAATTAAAAAAAAAAATAAAAAAAAAATTTGTTTAAAATTTAAAAAAATTATTTTTGGAAAGATGAAGACATAGCTATCTAATATCCTAAAATTTTTGCTAGGAACAATAGGTGAAAAGTTACACACATTTAAAAAAAAACATGTATGACCAAAATGTCAATTTTTCTTGACTGATAGAGCTGAAAATTTGTGTCTAGCCTACTATCCAATAGTACTAAACTCGGTGATGAGTTGCATCCAAATCGGAAGACATCGATTTTAAAAATTGGGTCACTTGACACGAAATTGCCCAAATACTTAAAATCCGACAATTTCATAAAGAATAAAGGCAATCAATGCATAATGTTTATGCACGTAAGTATAATTGTTTTTTAAGCCAAATTAAAGCGCAATAATATCATGGAAAATAACAATATGACTTCTAAACACTCAACATCTAATCCTAACACCTATTCAAGCAACCATTTACAGGAATTTTTCAAGGTTGACGCAACTCTCCCTGAAGAAAACAGTTACATTCTTAAAATCATTTCCGTGGAACCATGCTCAAAATCTAAATAAACTGTCATCTGAATTGTAGAGCTTCTTGATACGATACACACGTGTACATTCACACACTTAAATGACCGCATCTGTAAAAAGTATCACTTTCCCCTAAAGACAACAGAAAGTGTATGTGAATGTATGTATATGTTTCGTTTACTGTAGATGATACTGCTTCCTTTATTTATTTGCATGTTGACATTTATATACACTGGTGGCCAAAACTAAAGCAACTGACATTACACTTTGATATTTTAGCTAATATGTTCCGCAAAAAAGGTTAAAACTGGATGTTTTTTGGTTTTTATGTTTACACGTTATTCAGACTAAACGTAAATGCAAAAAAATTATAATCAATTTGCTTAAAATATTGCTTTTCTTTCAAAATAACGAAATAACCATAAAATCTAGTGGTCAAAACTAAAGCAACTTTCGTACTTCTGTAACAAAACTTAAAAATTAAATTAATAGTCAATAGCGTAATCCTTATTTTTAATGACGGCAGCACATCTACGGGGTGTTGAATCAATTAGCCTCTTAATTTGATCTTTAGAAATGCTGTTCCATGCGTTCTGGATACGATTAGAAATGGGGTGTTTATTTGTCCCTAAATACCTTTTTATTTTGCAGTAAACTATGCTCCAAAGGTTTTCAATAGGGTTAAGGTCTATCGATTAAAGTCGAGTCGATGCGAGTTATCAATAAGAGTAAACGTGGTGCGAAAACGTTCCATGGTTAATCGAATTAACTGCTCTGATGGACGATTTTGTCGACGATAAAATGGACGTAGTGCGCGATACGTTTTCCGCACAGAACCATTATTTTCGAAATAAAATTGCACTATTTGCAAGCGTTGTTCAGGCGTGAGTCTATTCACGATGAATTGCCAAACCAAACTGAGAATAAATCACTTGGCAGCTGTTAAATAGGTCGCCATCTTGATAAGTAATGCCAACTTAAAATTCTATATCTCTATAAAAACCACCCTTTACTAGCCCAAATTACGTGTTAAACTTGTTGGACTTAACAAATATAAATTTAGATATAAAAATAGTTAAAAGGTTTTATCTTGGACGAACATTTTTTCGTACTTAAATATACTAAATTATAAATTACACATTTTTCATAAATAATTTATTGAGAATATACAACAAAATTTGAAATGTGGCAACGCCATTATATAGTTTATGAGAAAATAAAAAAACCTTATTTAATAAAAAAAAAAATTTGGATTGAAACTACCTTCTATATTTCTTGTACCATGGTATGAATCTAAAGGAATTAAATATAACTCATACGCCATATATGTTCCCGGCTTTAGGATATGAGCATAAATTGCCAACTGTTTTTTCTGCCGTACCCCGACTGCTTAAATTTTTTGAAAGCAGATCTGAAAAAAACTACTGACATGAAATCAAAACAATTGAATTCAAATATATTTTTCAGTGTTGTCACTATCAGGTATTTGGTACGCAAAAATAAACTCAGTTATGAAATAACTGCACACACAAAACATTTATCAAATGAATTTAGATACAAAATTGAATCTATAATTCTATTTTATTTATTATGAATACATGGATTGCTTTTTATTTCTTAATTGTAGAATTGTTCTTTCTCTTCAATTTTCTTCAATTTTCTTCAAGTATTTTTAGCTGTTTTTGTTTATTATGATTTTATATTGTATTGGCATCACTAATTTGCTTTTAGCT
Source organism: Sarcophaga subvicina (assembly GCA_936449025.2). Taxonomy (NCBI): domain Eukaryota; kingdom Metazoa; phylum Arthropoda; class Insecta; order Diptera; family Sarcophagidae; genus Sarcophaga; species Sarcophaga subvicina. The sequence continues at coordinate 90,512,005 of OW388080.2, forward strand.
GCTCACAAAAATAGAAAATAGTTTAATTTGGGTAGAAACTGCTTAGGTTGTTGTCTTGGCTTTTTCTGTGCTGCTTTGAATATAATCGCTTTCATATAAACGTGTGTCTTCTAAACTTGGCAGCTTTCTGTTATCTGTCGGCTGTCGTCTATGCGTTTATACCTTAATATGAGTAAATATAAAGAGTGGGTGACTTAAAAGTTTAAATTTAAAAATGCAATAAAACAAAAATGGTTTGAAATTTTGTCAAATTTACTTTTACGTTGTGAAGTAAAATTTTTCCGGTTAGAATTGGAATATTATTTCATCCATATGACTGCCACGGCTGACTTCACAGTACTTCATTCGTGCACTTTTTCGAGTGTGTGTATCTCGGTAATGGCATCAGGAATTTTGGCCTCCTAATGCTTAATTGTCCTGCTTTGTCGGCGTAGCACTTTTCTTTATCGGCGCCTCACAGAAAATAGTTTAATGGTATCAAATCGCAGCTTTTTGGCGGCCAATTAACATCAACATTTTGACTAATTAAATAGCCATCAAACGGTTGACTAAATAAATCGATTGTGGCATGATATGTGTGGGGAATTACACCATCATTTTGAAACCAAACATCGTTGCCATGAAGAGCGTTTACAAAAAAATTGGCTATCATGGAGGTTGCGCCGTCCTTATTTTTAAAGAAAAATGCAAATAATACCTCCACTTCACAAGTTGTGCCAAACAGTCTGTCGTAATGGGTGCTTTGGCTTCTGTAAGCCAAGACCATGTGTTGATTTTCTGTGCCCCAAATACGACAACTTATCTTATTAACGTACCATCCAAGATTAAAATTAGCGTCATTCGAAAAGATGATATATTTTTTTTTTGGCAAAATCAACATCATCATGCAGTTTCTCGTTTGCCCAATAAATCCCAACGTTGCCTAAATGTAAATCGATTCATTACGTGTTGTAGAGATAATATACTGATTTTGTGACAGAATATAATGACATAAGTATTGCCAGATTCAAAATAACCGATGCTTTAAACTTAAACCGATAGATGGTCCACACTATATTAATACTCAGTCTACTTGAATTTATACTTCCAGGATCGATTAAGTCTTCCTTGTAAAACTTGTTTTCAAAGCGCAATTTGAAATTTGAATAGATTTTCCATAGAAAAATATATAATAGTAGCATACCTGTTAAATTTCGATTACGATTAGTAATCAGTTACATTACTTTTTAAAAAGAATCGTAATGATTATATAATTCTATGAACAATTTTTTCCAATTACTAATTGATTACGATTACCAAAGAATCAAAAAATAATCAGGATTACTGACGATTAGTCTAATAATCAAAAAGAATCAAAAGAAGTTTAAAAAGGAATCAAATTGTTTTAAATAATTATTTTTGATTATTTTCAAATATACAAAAGTAATCCAAAAGTAATCAAATTTTGTTCAATAATTCTTTTTCATTATTTTCAAAAAGATTTCAAAAAGAGTTCAAAGTAATTATTGAATATAAATTGATTACTTTTGGATTACTTTTGATTCCTTTTGATTATTAGACTAATCGCCAGTAATCCTGATTATTTTTTGATTATTTTGTAATCGTAATCAATTATTAACTATTTTAACCAAAAATAATCGTAATTGTAATCATTATTTCACCATTCAAAAAAAAGTAATCAAATTACTAATCATTACGATTACTAATCATTACTTAACAGGTATGAATAGTAGGCATTCCGTTGCTATTATCGGCATTCTATCCGCCATTTTTATAAGAATAGGTAGTAAACATTTCAAGACCTAATAAAACAATCCTACACTACTCGATTTTAATCGCATCATCCCAGTTACTTTTATTACAAATTATAATTACCGTTACTGTAGTGGTATGAAGTGAGCGTCAAGATACGAATGTCTCCATAGAAAAGGCGAATTTTGTATTAAAAAAATTATGACTACAATTTTTTTGTTTTCATTTGAAAAAAACTGCTGGATACTCGCATCGAAAGCTCGTCGGGGCATATGGTGATCATGCTCGATCTGAAGCAACTTGCAGAAAATGGTTTCAATTCGGAGATAATGATTTTGATATCAGAAATGAAGAACATGGAAAACCTTAAAAAAAACTTTGAAGATTACGTGACGTATTGCAAACAATCCAGCAAGAGGACAGAAATGTTAAATACTGCACAACAAAAAATTTTTTTTATCATTTAGAAGCCACGGGAAAGATTCAAAAGTCTGGAAAATGTATGTCACATGAATTGAATGACATATGGAAAACCAAAAAAGCACTGGCGAAATTTGGTTTCAAAGTCGACATAGAAAATCAGTTCTGCCTCGAATTGTACAGAAAACTTATGGATTAATCGGGGAAAACCATAAATTTTGACAGCAAAACCAGATCGATTCCGCAAGAAGACAACGTTCTGTGTCTGGTGGGACACATTCCATCCTATCGTGTATGTCATACCAGACAAGAGTTTGTAGTGTATTGGATGCCATGTTTTTCATAATAATTGACGCGATGGTCACTTTTTTCATGGATATTAGCAAAGTAACATCCTTGTCTACAGAGAGTTTGTGGATTAGCCCTTGAAGGAAGAATTTAATGTCGGTGTTGTTTAAATTGTACAGCATACAATCAAAGCATTAGGATGAATGCTACTACCCCATCCGCCATGCTAGCCAGACTTGACCCGTTTCAAATATTGCTTGTCTTCTTTAATGAAAACATTTTGGCTGAACAGTACTTCGGTTCCTACTAGGAAGTCGAATGTTGGGTAACCAATTGGTTTGCTTCAAGAGACAAACAGTTTTATTGGCGTGGACCCATCAATTGCCTTGGGTTAGGTTAGGTTGGCAGATAGCTTGTCGTTCACAGCAAGTTCCCTCGGAGGCCCATGTGTCCTATTGTGATACTCAGTGTAAGGTAAGCCTCTTTGTCATGATCCGTTGGTGGTGGACTTGAACGATGCTGTATTACGAACCCTGTATGGTATTTTTTAAAAATGCTTGAACAAGAACTTTGTATTGTGAATTCAATAGAAGTATTGAAGAAATATACAAGTTCAAAAGAAATTACAATACTTTAAAAAAATTTTAGTAGGGCAAGCAATTTACCCATGTGTTGAATGAATACGTCGTATATACATAATTGGCCATTACAACCCTTAAGTCCAGATTACGGCCTAGCTTCACACACCACTTACGTTGTGTGCCTTAATTTGTATACGTGAGTGGCGGGACCTACAGTTTAACGTCGACTTCGAACGACAGATTTTTGAAAAACTTTTTCATGGCAGGTTTATTTACTCTCAGAGTTTTTGATAGAAATCTGCTGAGAGGAAGTCGCCGAAGAAATATTTTTTTTCATATTTCGTTTTGATGTCTGACCTGGTATACGAACCCGGGCTTTATGTCTAATAAGCCAACACACTACCTACTATACCACGGCGAATATGAATACGAATATGTTGTGGTTAACTTTATACAGTAATTTAAGCGGTACTTCACAAGCGAAAGATGTAATGTTGTCATCTAGGAAAGGAATTGTGACCTGTTTACTCCGTATACCAGAGACATTCATGAGATTCACAGTTATACGTTTAAGCCACTGTAAATATTCAAATAAACGCTGCTCATACATTCTACAAACATCCAATAACCTAAATTTCAACAAAAATGTTGAATTGATACCCCGATGAACTTTATGTCATTGCGTAAAACGAGAATGTTACTGTTGCCCCTAGCAAATATTTATTTTTCACTTTACATTCCAATATAGAAGAACATAAACGAACGTTTGCTTTTAATCTATCGATGCAAATAGAAAGATTCCAGGAATTTGTTCGATTGAAAAATAGAAAATGTGATAAAATTTGAATATTCACTCAGTCTTTCATTGCTCATTTATAGATTGTGCCTTTTTTGTCTTTGGTTTCGGCAAATAATACAATTGCATTTGTATTCGGCTACTGCTACAAAAAACTCTCAAGGGAAATATGTGTTGGCAACGAAGAATAATTTATTTTCAATATCAATGCATTTGCATGCATTAAAAATGTAAATTTGTTTTCCAACTGTATACTATGTAGATATAACATTTGTGAAGAAAATTTGAAAAAGGCAAGTAAATGCGTATATATATATATATATACACAATAATATGTAACGTTATTTTAAGAATAAATTTTTTTTTTGGTAGTTTGGAATTCGAACTTCGTACGAAATTACGACCAAGATTCTCACGCTACTTATGTTGTGTGTGTTAATTTTATTCATGAGTAGCGGGATCTATAGTTCAAAGTCGACTCGGAACGACAGATTTTTGGGAAACTTTTCATGGCAATTTTTTTCACTTCCAGAGTTTTTGCTAGAAATCTACTGAAAAAAATCACCAGAGAAAAATTTTTTCATATTTCGTCATTATGAAGTTCGGGTCAAAATAAAAATGGTCCATTGCGAACTACTATGACAAATAAATGGGAATAAAAGAGCACTGTCAACCAGATCACGATCAATCCGAGATCAAAGGTCTTGAAACTGTGAGATATGTTTGCACACATTTTACCACAAGCTATGATATTGAAGCAACACGTTGAATATTTTTATATTTTGAAAAAATCCATTTAAAACAGAAATAAAAAGATTCGATTGCAGTCGGCTCATTGTTGCTTTGGGGTTAAAATTTCTTGATTTTCTTTGATAAGTACCATAGTAGGTCTTGAGTAAACAGCTTGAGTACTTCAGAAATTGCTGTTGAACAATAGTCCCCGCGTTATTAACACTGAACCGCAATCATAAGATTTGATCGCTGTTGAAAATTTGCGGGGAAAGCGGGAAATTAAAATACAAAAGCAAACTTTTTCGAACGAAGGTGAAGTGAAAAGGCCCTTTAGAATGAACGCAATGAATTAAGCTACCAATATGCAAAAAAAGCTTGCTGAACCTGTGCCAAAGTAACTTAACCCATTCGCTGCCAAGCCTAAATTATATGAAGTCATTCCCATTGCCATTTATGTATTGGACTTCATTATGTATTGGTCTGTGTTACAAATCCTGTCATGAAGATATGGTATCAAAATATAAAATTTTGTTATAAATACACGATGAAGTTGATTTTTGTGTGAAAGATCATTGTCTATAAGAAATAAAGTATAATTTTTGTAAAAAAAAATTTATTTGTAGTATTTGTCGAGTTTTTTACATATTTATATTGTTTGTGGCAAAAAAAATTTGCTAATTCAAAAGCCTGCATGTTATAATATATTTAAAGTAGGACAAGTATAGTCATCTTGGCAGTGCGGGACAACCTGTCAAAGACGAGTATACTCGTTCTTGGCAGCGAATGGGTTAAGAATGTCGTTCGCGAAATCTAGTGTCCAACTAAATATTGAAAACGTTTTTATTTTTTTCTGTATGATTAATTTAATGTAGCTTCTCACACCGCTTATGTTGGCGGAACCTACATTTTAAAGTCCACTCCGAACGACAGATTTTTGAGAAACTTTTTGAGGGCAATTTGATTTTACCCGCAGAATTTTTGCCAGAAATCTGCTGAGAGGAAGTCGCCATTTTGTTGGAGATGGGCCTGGGGTTTTAACCGTGGTCTTGCGTCTAATAAGTCAACTCACCAACTAGACTACGGCGACTTCAACCTTATATACAAACATATTAAATACACACAAAGAGAAATATATAGGAACAGAGGAAAGTGAGGGTATGTTTGTTATCATTATTTTTAACAATGTAATATTATGCTTAAAGAAATCTAACAGACCAGAGACTCTGTTGTCAGATCAGCATAGTGCACTGTCTCTGACACTCGAGTGAGAATATCAGCGCCATGAAATATTTGCAATCTAAAGCATAGATTTTACATATATGTGTGTATTTTTGTGTGTAATAAAAAGAGATAGTAGAAGATCCACATTCATATGATTGTTTGTAAATAAATTTTTATATTCCCTGATTTTAGGGCATTATGACTTAAACCAAAAACAACACCAATTTTGGTAGACAAGAGAATAAAATACTAAAATATGTGACAGCAGATACTATTACTATATAATATGATAGAGTGTGTACCTTTACTGTTGCTATGGCTCCTGTCTTAACGTCATAATATTACTAAATTCGTCAGTACATTGAGCACTTGTGTAATTTGCATTATTTTTTAAATAAATTCATTTTAATAAAAGACTAAAATCTATTGTTGTATATATCGATGCATACAACATAAGCACACTTATATATCAATTACACTATTTGTACATTGACAGTCAAAACTTGAAAGCTAAATTAATAGTTTTCGTCTCTTCTCGAACTTAATTCGAATATAAGGAAATAAAGAGGACATCTGAGCTTTGATCAGTTATGATCTTCACACTGAAGCTACATTTGTCAAATTAGCGTTCTTTAATTCAGTTTGTTTGTAAAAATTCACCATGTACGACGATATACAACTACATATGTTCGTCAAACAGGCTCTGGTGAATTCTGCAGGTGACTGTAATATTCATTGGAAAACATCTTCAGCTATAAGACCCATTTCTAGACCAAAATTATCAAATTTGAGATGAGGTCCAATTCACATGAGGTCGAAGATCGTCCAAAGCATGCTAGCGGCATCATCGTTCCATATCTCTTAGAGAGGCCATCACTGTCAACGGCAAGCACTATGAATTGGATGATCTGGCCTTCAACGACATATGGATCCAAGCCACATAGCCCATGGCACATGGATATTGTCAAAAGCGCTTCGATCCTGTTATACTTTTTCTTGTTAGATTTTCTTAAGTCGCAGGTGTATGCAAATAAGCCAGAAATCACAGCGGTCATCAAAACCAATAACCCATACCAGCGATTAAATTCAACCAAGTTTCAGCACATAGTGGAATAATGAAATTTTGTTTTATTTAAATCTAAAGATAGGAAATGCTTAATGATGTTATTATTATGTATTTTAAGGCCTTTGTGGTTTTTGGCTTATTCGAAAATATCTAAGACTCAAGAAAAACCCCACAGGGAAAATTCTACTTACTTACTTACTTAATTGGCCATTAACAACCCGATTAACTGGTTTCGGCCTGCCGCAATACATCCTTCCAGGCGCCTCTGTTTCTTGCCCGCCTACGCCAGTTGGTTACACCAATCGATGACAGGCTTCGATTTGGTTCTTTCAACGGATACAAGGTCGTCCTCTTAGCTGACTTCCGCAGATCCCCGCAGCAAATACCCGTCCCGCCGGAGCATCCTTCTCCATCCGAACGGCATGGCCGAGCCAACGCAGGGGGAAAGTCTAATGGTATTAAATCACACCATCTCGGTGACCAGTTCACATTACCACCACGTCTGATCGCCATAGCCGAAAAAACCCATTCGGAATATGAAATGTTACATGAGCTGTGTAGCACATAGCGCTGTCCTGTTGAAAACACATTTCGTTGATGTCCAGGTTATTTCTGGCCAAAAGAAGTAGGTAATCATCACGCTGTGATGGCCTAGATTTGATCGACGTAATCTGCCCAATCCGCAACCAGATGATTGGTCAGGTATCAAGTGCTACGATGGTGAATTTTCCATCTGCTATTGCTATGAAAAAACGTTTTCCGAGATTGGAATTTATTGAGGAAATAATGAATAAGAGAGAGTATTTAAACATTCTAAAGAACAAATAGAAATTCAGTGAATGGCGGCAAATATCAACAGAAAACGCTGAAAAAAAACTGGTACATTAAATGCCTAATGGGTTAAATGAAGGAAGATCCTACTAAGAATCCTTTTAAGGGATATCACCAGAAAGTAGGTAGGTAGAAGTGGTTGTCACCTCGATGGAGTCAGGCGACATTCCTCCCCCCTCATTTCCCCCTATTCCAGGAACCATTCGGAGCTTCCGATGAAGCGACTCAGACTGTCAATATCCATACACGACAGTTCATCCATATCCTCCATGTTGTAGGCACCCAGGTACCTCTTTCTCCTCCGACTAAGTGTTTGGCATGTGCACAATAGGCAAAGAATAGCCTCATCTTCCTCTTCATCACCACAGCTTCTGCAGAAATTATTTGCAAGGTGTCCATGGCCAATACGCCTCGCATGCGTTCCTATAATACAATGCCCCGTAATAACCACGATAACAGTGCTGAGCCTACTTCTTTGGAGTTTAAGCAGAGTAGCCGTGCGCCTCCTATCCAGCCGCGGCCAGACCTTTTGCGCCGCTCTGCCCTTATCCAAAGTTGCCCACATTCTGTTGACGAGATCTACGGTTGCATTGTCCCCAAAGGGATTCCTAACGTAGAGAATTCATCAGAGAGTTCGATGGTCGAGCCCCTTCTGGCGAATTCATCCGCTCTGCAGTTGCCAGGAATATCAGTATGTCTCGATACCCATGTGATACAAACATCATATCGGTTCGCCAACTCATTGAGATATCTGCGACAGTCGTACACCGTCTTGAAGATTACTGCACTGGAATCCAATGCCCTCTTGGCTATCGGAAAGTATGATGATTTGCCGTCCGTGTACGTTTTTGTCCACAATAATTTTCATCGCAGCTTGAATTGCTGACACCTCCGCCTGAAAGGCACTGCAATGATCTGGTAGCCTTATAGACTTGGATATCCCCAGAAACTTTTCTGTATTTTTCTTTCGGCTTGCGAAAAACCATTTTTTGTTTTACAATAAAACATAAAGTGAATATAAAAATAGCAATACATACATATTATTGCTTAAAATTAATAAAATTGCTAAAAATACCGATACGAATTACATTTATTAATACAAACAAAAGGTGCAGAAAATACAATACATTTTTTTCAAGAATTATGGAATACACATTGATTTGTAAGGTATTGTGTAAAAAAGATATATAAAAAAGCATATAAAGGAAGGATGTAAAAATAATATAAAGGAATAAATAATAGTAATAGGGTTTTCACCCTTCCTGCTGTGTTCTAAAAAAAAGAAAATTAAACTCGTACTCCATGTCACATGTTTAGAGAGAACACAAAAAAATGTAATTTTTTTTTAAGAAAATATAACACCATGAGTAAAAAAATATTGTCTTTATAGTACACTTTTAGCAGAACGTAATGCAGTCAGTGCATGTGAATAGGGCACTTTGGGGGAAACCAATATTATCATTCAGTGGAACAAGATAATGAATTTTCAAAGTAGCTGCAAGACAAGTAATTAAACAGATTTGACAGAATAAGAATGTGGGATGAATTTCAAAAAGTAAAAGCTTTTTTGTGAATCTTCTGATGTGAGTTGTCTGTTGCAGTATGTATTTAATGACAATCTTCTGCAGGCATATCATACTTCACGCTTCCTATGACCAAAATAGAACACGCGATTTAAATTGTATTTCATGCAATGAAATATTTCTTAGCAATTCTCATATACTTTCTTTGATTAAAATGTTTACGCTTAATTATGTCGAGACATATTCTACAGAGTGCTGTTTTAGGATTGACTATTATAAACTGAAGTCACCGTAGTCTAGTAGGTAGTGTGTTGGCTTATTAGACGTGAGGCCTTGGTTCAAAACCCTGGACAGACATCTCCAACTAAACGAAAGACGAAAAAATACTTTCAGCAGATTTCTGCCAAAAACTCTGAGTGTAAAAAATAAAATTGCCGTGGGAAGTTTCTCGAAAATCTGTCGTTCGGAGTTGACTTAAAACTGTGGTGTCAAAAGCTAGATTGTAAGCCTGACTGAAATGTTTAATGATCAACTGTAGACATTAAACCACATTTAAATATTAGAAAGAGCATCTCCGGCCATTTTTTAGAGAGGCAGTAGGAGAGTATTTGCAACATTGAAAGGGATATAAAAGAACTGACTGTTTTCTTTTTCTAAATCGCATAGCTGCACTATTGCGCTGTTCACAGGTCACTGTCCGCTTGTAAAGCATGTCGATTCCCTTAATCGACTTCTGCACAAGATGCGCACCTGCCCTTTATTTGCTATAAAAGTTTTGTCTCAACTCTTATAAAGAAGGTCTAGCGCAAAAGCAAGATTAATTTTGCAGTTGAGATAGGTTCCTTTAGGAGTTGTTTGTTCTCTGGGTTATATTGAATTATCTTATAATAATGGGCCTAACCGCTTGTCTACGAAACGACTTTACAGGAAAAAGGACTCAAAATTATTTCGAGAAATTTTTCAAATAATTTCAACTCTGCTCATAACAAACTTTCGTCATTGTCAAACAAGTTCGTGTTGTCAACTTAAAGAAAGAATAACTTCATACATGCTGGTAATTAACTCATTCCAAAAGTGAAAATCTCCCTGCTAAAGAGATTATAGTCTTAAAATTGGACTCAGTGATGATACTTCCAGAAAACAAGGGCGATGTATTAACCAACAGTGGGCTGCGTGGAAATGGGACATAATTATGCCAAATAGGACATCATTTAGCCCTTGACTTTGAATTGAATTGACTTATTGGCTTACATTTTTTCTTTAAAACATACCCAAAGAAAGAAATCCAACAATGTCAAATCACATGATAGTGGCGGCTAATTAACTTCTCCACGATAGGGGATAACACGACCATTGGATTTCTCGAACAAAAGAGCCATTGCGTCCTTGGCTATGTGGCAAGTGGCACCATCAAGTTGGAACGACATACCGTTCAGGTCTATATCCTCAATTTCTGGGTACAAGAAGCTTGTTATCATATTGCAGTAGAAGATCATGTTCTCATTTTCGAAAAAAAATCCGCCCGATGACACCGCCAGCGTAGAAAACGCGCTAAAAAGTCAAACGATGATTTTCGTTTGCCTAAATGTGCCAATTCTTTGTAAAGTCACCATTCACTTCTGCCTATTCAAGCAATCATTTGGCATACTGACGACGCTTGAAATGGTCAGTAGGCTACAGTTCTTATGCCAATTGAACTTGATATGCGTGTCAATTCAATTATTTGTTCCAAATTCTTGAACACGCCAAAAAATGGAGGTTGTAGGCTCTTCTGCTACACTTTGCATACAACAGCAATGTTTTCCGCAGAACGAATTGCTCGAGCATGCACAGGCGTGTATACAGTTCCTACAGGTTCGTTACGCTGAAATTTGCACAGAATTCTACCGTTTGTGGACATATTTGGTCGGTTATGTTAGATAAAAAACTCACGAAGTGCACGAATTGAATTTTGATTTTAACGCACATTTGCGTAAAAGGCTTCAACAATCTTAATGCTCGACTCAATTATGTACCTCTCCATGGTTGAATTTTAAATTCAGTTTCTTACAAATCGAGGAAATACTGCAATAAATCATTAATGTGATACAGAAATAAACAACCAGGTAAACAAAACTGTAGCTTTATGCAGTTGTTGCCTGAAATGACAGAAAGTCAAGGATACCTAGCATTTCCTTTCATGGTATAAACGGTAAAGAAATTTGAAAAACGGCAAAACAAACGCAATCACTCTTTTAAACACTTTTTCGTTCAGTTCACCAGTCAATCATTCATTCAGTTTACATTTCTTTTTTGCATTCATTTGTTTCGATGCAGATGCATTAATTTTGTTTCTATCAGATCTTCAACAGTGCTTTCTTCTTTCTTTATCAATCTATTTGAAACCTTTTTCAAGTTTATTTTTAGTTTTTCGGCATCTCTACTGAGGGATAATAGAGTCTTTTTGTGTTGTTAGCATGTTAAACTACCAGTTACTGCTGTTTCTTTTCACACGCAGGTATTTACATTGCTAAGATATCACACTAAAAAATCACACTACGACACCAAAAATATGGAAAATATTTAAGCCTCAGAAAAACATATTTAACATCTAAAAAAACTGGTATATAAATTAATTGCAGAATAAGAAGATGTTTTAGTGAAAAGTTCTGTAGGCGGCTCAATGGTCTAGGGGTATGATTCTCGCTTTGGGTGCGAGAGGTCCCGGGTTCAAATCCAGGTTGAGCCCACTGATTACTTTACGTGATTATTTTACATGACAAATAACATAATTTAATTTTAAAAATAAATTAAAAAGATATAAAACTACAATACTTTAGATATTTAAAAACTTCGAATACTATATTATCGTCAAAACACTATTTTAACAGATTTACTGCACAAATCATCTCATCATAGGCATTTTATCCTCGTGAAGAGTATTATATTATAACCAAATATTCATAAACTATAATTTCCCCCTGAATACAGGCAATTGAAGCCGCCGCCATGCATTTTTGTATATTTCAGTTCAAATGCTTTCTTTGATGAGCTTGTATGCCGCCCACGTTTTTCGATTTGATTGAAACAAGTTAATCTACATTTCGTCAGACAATAGTATGTTGTTTCAGTTATTAAGATGCTGGTTTTGCTGGACAACTAAAATCTATTGCATACATTTGCGAAGAATATGTAGTTTTCTAGCACTCCGTAGCCCAAGTCTATTTTCTCAAATCTACTACTTATTGTGCGGTTTTAAAGAGGAGCACCAGGTTTGGTTTGGATCACTATGAAATACTTCTTTATTGTATTCCATTTCTACTTCATCACAGCGTCTATTCTAAGATTTCGAAGTCATTTGGTGCTTTCTAGATTCCTTTCCTAATAAATCCACACTAGAAGGGATTAAGGTCGGATGATTGAGAACACATCCGAAATTGTTTAGGGACATTTAGGAAAGCAATATCAGCAATAATTTTAGGGTCATTACCGTATTGCAAGATAAATTGATCATGAAGACCTAATTTTATGGCTTTTTAAATATAAAAATTTAAAAAAATTTATATTTAAAATTTAAATTTTCATTCACCAATAAACCATCGCAGCATAGCCACCACTTTAAAGAGTGAAACGTATTTTTTCCACCTTTGATGACGTAAATATATTTTTTGCCATCATTGAAAAATATTACCTTTTTCCCAGGACTCTGAAGCCTTTCATATATGCTCATTGGTAAACTTCATTCTCTTTTGTATTTCAAAGAGTGAAAGGTATTGATTTTTGCATGCCACGCAGCCATGGTAACCACTTTTTTTTATAATTTTTCCTATTTTTAACATTTGATTTCAATATTCATTGCTATTTGGGAAAAGGACCCCCTTAAAATTCTTTGGAATTACCGTCGTGTAACTTTGAAAGAACAAATTATTTTGCTACCTTGTAATTACGTACTCATCTGTGGATGGAAAAAGAAATTCCTATCGTTTGGCCAATAGTTCTTAAACTTTATTTATTTATTAATTACAATACAATTACAAATTGTATATTAATTATATACGAGCGGAGTAACTTGATCGTATGCTTGGTGTAGGGTAACACTACAGAGTCTCTGGTGGGAATCGAACCCACAACCCTCATGCTAATAGTCTAGCACACTACCCACTAGACTATGGGGGCACCCTAGTTTTTAAACTTTTTTTCACAAAATTTGTAACAAGTTTTTGTCTTTTTGTTAGACCTAAGGCCAGAGTTCAAATTCCAGGTCAGACATCAAAACAAAAATATGAACAAATATTTCTTCGGTGACTGCCTCTCAGCAGATTTCTGGCAAAAACTCTGAGAGTTAATAAAAAATTGCCATGAAAAGTTTCTGAAAAATCTCTCGTTCGGAGTCGACTTTAAACTGTAGGTCCCGCCACTCATATATAAAATAAACAATAAGTATTCAAATCTTAAATCTATAGTTAATAAATGTTAATTTGCAGCCAATGCCAGACAAAAATCTAGTTTTCAACTTTTATAAAAATAGAAAATAAAAATAAAGCGCAGTATTGCTAAGTTGGTCATTTGAGAGCGATGGTATTCCTCCGTCTCATGCGGGTATGTCCACGATGTTGTAATATGTTTCGAGCGAGAGGATTTGGATGTGTTGATGACGGCGTTGAATTTTTTCAATATTAGAGGCAGAAGCTGTGCCCCATAACTGGATATCATAACACCATATTGGCTTCAATATTGACTTGTAGATTAAAAGTTTGCACTCAAGCCGAAGGACGGAGTTTCTACCGATAAGCCAATTAATTTGAGCTGCTTTCAGTTTCATTTAGGTCAATTTTGCATCGATGTGATGTTTCCATGTGAAACGTCTATCCAAGTGGATACCGAGATATTTAACATTAGTGTGTTGTGGCACCATATGGTTATTAATACTGCTGGACGGACATTGTAATTGTGGGCTACTTAAATAATCACGTTCTTTAATTATGAACTGTCGATCGATAATGTATTTTTTGAATAGGTTGAAGTGGCTTATAGGCAAGAATTGCTTCAATTTTGTCAACAGACCTTCATGCCACACTTTGTCGAAAGCTTGAGATACGTCAATGAAAAGAGCTGAGCAATTTTTTCTTTTCTTCTTTTCCGTATGACCTGCACCAATCGGTGTGTTTGCTCAATGGTACTATGTTTTCGTCTAAAGCCAAATTGGTGATTAGGAATATAGTTGTTTTGATCCAAAATAAGTGCCAGATTGTTGATTAACAATTTCTCGAACAATTTCGACATAGTTGTTAATAGGCTTATTGGCCTATAAGATTCCACTTTCTAAGGATCTTTTCTAGGCTTAGGAATCATTTTTAGTAAAGCAACTTTCCATGCTGGCGGATAGTATTCAAGCCGCAAAATCGCGTTGAAAATATACAGAATGATTTTCTTTGCTATACGGGGCAACTCACACATCAACATAAGTGGTGTAAGAAACTAGGTCGTAATCCTGACTGAAGGGTTATAATGACCAATTATGTATGTATGGGTGGTGCAACATTCCTGGTTGACGAATTTCAAAACTACTGTGCCCAGTAGTGGACAGCGGCAAAACGAGGGTATTATTTGAGTTCGACAAGAGATCGGTTTACACTCTTACAGGAATTCTAAGGGAGCACTGCACTATTGCCAATCGCTGACAATCTCGGTCTGCTCCACTAGGATTACTGCAGAAGCTGCCAAGATGAAGAGGAAACGGAATCGGTACCTGCACTTCAGAGCAGATGTCATCGATTTTTGGGTGACAGAACGTTTAAAGATCTGGACATGGTGGCGAAGCTGCAAGTAAGGGAACTGGCCGGTTTCAGCCGGAATTCGGGGTGGTTCAAAGCCACCACTAACGGATCATGACAAGGCGGCTTACCACACACCGAGTGAATTTGCCAGTGAATGGCAAGCTGCGCGCTAACCTAACCTATAATAATTTTTGCTTTATTGGATTTATTTTTCTTTCGTGTATTTTTTTTTTTACCGTTCATGAAATGTAAAATAACAACAATTTAAACAAACATTGTACAAAAAACACTCTCAACTGTAAAAACAGTTTATATAGCCACATATTCCCGGATACAAGAACTTTAAAAAACGAATGCATGGCAGTGCTTATAAGCGGGGAATTATTTATCGAAATTCCGCACTAGAAACAAATAGCCACAAGTCATTCAAGCTGATGGAATTATATTTGTTTCGTTGACAACACTGGCTTTGTATTCAATGGTATGTCGCCTGATCGGACAGGGCCATCTTCTACAACTTGTTGTGGTGAACATAGTTGTAACTTGAAAAGAAATTGCTGAATGAGATTTATCTGCAACAAACTTTAAAGACACAGTCAAGAGTGCTATTGTAGCACTAACAAGAGAATCTTGTGGATCACTTTTTCGAGATCTAGTCACTCCTGATTAGTAGAAGTGCCTTACACATTACGAAAACTGAACACGGGTGGGTTGTACGTTTTCCACAAGCAATCAATTATTTGAGATTGCGTTGTCTCAGTTGGTTAGGACTTCAGGTTGGGACAAAATGCAGCTTCTGCCTCGAGAAAAATGAAACCATAAGAATGCTTTGTACTATTCAACTTCTTACTACTTTTTTCCAATAAATATGCTGTACAGCGTGAGATAAATATCAAGAAAACCAAAGCCATGAGAATTAACAACACTAGCACAGAAAACAGGGCCAAATAGTCGAGTATGTCGATAGCTTCTGCTATCTAAACTTCTGTTATGACAACAAACGGCGGCGCAGAAACAGACGTAAATAACAGACTCAATAGAGCGAGAACTGCATTCGGGCGACTGCACTCCGTATGGAGAAGTGCATATGTATATATCTAGGCGTACCAAGCTAGGAATATTCAACACTTTTGTAAAGTCAACGTTACTATATAGTAGCGAAACTTGGCTTATATCTAACACCATCACGTAAAAGCTTCAGGTATTCATCAATAAATGCCTAAGAACCATATGTAGAATATTCTGGCCCAACTCCATCAGCAACGCAGATCTCTGGACTGTCAGAGAGGAGGAACCTATACAGAAGCAGATCAAAAAGCAAAAATGGGAGTGGATTAGCCACACATTGAGAAAGAAGCCCGACGGTATTACAAGAATGGCGCTAGAGTGGAATTCCCAGGGCTCAAGAAACCGTGGCAGACCAAAAAACACCTGAAGACGCTCTGTTCGGCAAGAACTAAGGCTTGATGAACTGACATGGGAAGGCGCCAGAGCAACGGCGGAAAATCGTGTCAGATGGAGATGCTTTCCGAAAGTCATATGCTCCCTAGAGGGGCAATGGAAAATAGCGTAAATGGTGAATATAGGCTTCCCATAGTTGCTATTTTATCAACATAAAGAAATGACTTAACATATTCTCATAATTTGAAATCCAGAATCGTGGAAGCTAGTGAACAGGACCAGTTTCGAAAAGAAAGATGTCACACAGCGTGTGGATACAAACGAAAGTTTTTGAGTAAATTTAGAGTACGGAGTAAAACTTTTTGCGTTTATAAGCGTGGCATGGTTAAAAGTGTTACGCATATAGTATATCGAATAGTTCGAGAATACTATACGAATTGTGATCAAAAAATAACCGTTATTTTCAAATTTCTTGAGTTATGTATTTTCGATTTTCGCATTTTTTTATGTTGACACACGTGTCCGTTATATATGTTGACAATATCAGCCATTTTGGATTGTCACTTTGTTTTTGACAGATAAAAAGGTTGTCGTGTTTTGGTGTGCTCTTCGATTTTTTACTATTCGAAAAAGTGGATCAAAGAAACAGTATTAAGTTTTGTGTAAAAAATGAAATTAAATGTGCAAGGACATTTGAAATGTTGACTGTGGCGTTTGGCGAGTCTACTATGAGCAGAACACAAGTTCAATTGTGGTATAACCGGTTTAAGGAAGACCGAGAAGATGTCAATGACGATGCTCGTCCTGGTCGCCCGAGCACGTCAACAACCGATGAAAACATTGAAGCAGTGAAGAAAATTAGTTTATATAATCGTTGAATCGTCTTCATTTATTATTTTTTTTTTCAAAAATGGAGAAATTTTGTATCATTTTCAGGAAAAAATTGTTTGAGGATTAAACAATCTATCCCAGTGTTGTTTATTGATATATAAGCGCAGCAGTAATATTGCATCATCTTAATCTATGGGTGGTGTAAATACTAAAGAGTCAGTTCTGAACATGGAAATTCAGTGTAATGTTGGCTGGAACCGACGCATTTTTCAGTTCCTTCAAATCCTTCTTAATATCTTATCATCTCTATCGTTCGGCTCAAGCCAAGCAATTTTTACGGATGTTTTAGGCATGAAACGTGCGGCAGCGAAGATTGTTCCAAAATTGCTAAATTTTGAGCAAAAACAACGTCCATGGACATCGCTTAGGAGATGTTGATGACGTTCAACGACGATCCAGATTTACTCAAAAAGATCATAAATGATGACGAATCATGGGTGTATGGCTATGACATTGAAACTAAAGCCGAAGCATCCCAATGGAAGCGTCCAGTTTTGTCAAATGTGAAGATTTTGTTCACTGTTTTCTTCGATTGCAATAGCGTGGTGCATCATGAAAAATTGCCACAAGGTCGGACGGTCAATAAGGAATACTACCTTGGAGTTATGCGCCGATTGCGCGAAGCAAAAAACCAATCATGGAATTTGCACAATGATAACGCACCAGCTCACACATCGATGCTTGTGCGTGTGTTTTTGGCCAAAAAAAAAAAAACACCCGTAATCATGTCTCAACCACCGTATTCAACGGACTTGGCCCCCGCTGACTTTTTCCTTTTTCCAGAACTGAAGACACCGATGAAAGGAAAGCGTTTTACTACGATTGAGGAGACAAAAGAAAAATCGAAATAGGAGCTGTTGGCGATACCAAAAAGCGCGTTTCAGAAGTGTTTCGAGGATTTAAAAAAACGCGGTCATAAGTGTATTATATCTGAGGTTGATTGCTTTGAAGGGGACAAGATAGTTATTGATAAATAAATAAATACTTTTTGAAAAAATTTAAAATAACGGTTATTTTTGATCACACCTCGTATATACAGACTTTATATATATCCAGTGTAAATGTCACAGTATGGTATAAATATATGTTAATGTATTAACTTTGTTTAGTTTTTAATACTTTGTATTAGAGATGAGTGATTTAATCACGGTGATTGATAATTCACTGGTAACTACAGTGTTTGAAATTGCCAAATAACAGTTACTAATAATGTCGTTCTTTCAAAATTTTTACATACTTAAATTTATTTCATTTTATTTTGAGCGAGGCAGAATTACTATTAGATGACGCTGATTATTTACTTTTGTCTTTTATACATGAAATTTCCGTGAAACTTAATTGTCAAACTTCATATAAAAAAAATTACATTAAAAATGATAACATTGATGACACCACTTTGATTTTGTTTAGTAGTCTTTTCGTAGTATGTATCTAGTTGTCTCTTTCTTACGACTTAATAAAATACGTTATGGTCATTATTGTTTTCTTTTGGAATACTGTGATCACAATCACTGTTTTAAAGAACAGTGAATAACAAATCATGTTCACTGAGAACAACGTTCTTCAAAAATCACTGGATCGCTCATCTCTACTATGTATAGTATATTTAAATGCAATTAAAACAAAAATATACCATAATTATCATTAAATGTTCAATTTTTTTCAATTTTTATTATTATTTATGAGCTCGTTTAGATCGCATTGTAAACTCAATACTGTGATCCCAGTCTTTCTTTAATTAAAGCGATTAAATTTAAACAACAACAGTTTTAAATAATAATTAAAGTCTGTTTATTTGTTATGAGTTTACAATGTGTTTTTGTTTTTGTAAATTAGTTTCAATGAAAATTAAATTAAAAAACGTTATTTATTACTGCAGTTATTTTTATTGCTTTTTATAAGACAATTTTAATTGTGAAATAAATCCATAATTAAATTCATAATGAGTGTCAGTGCTTTGAACGGGAAAATAATTTATTTGAATATAAAAGTTTTAATTCTTCTATTAATTACTTTTCAAAACTATAAAACTGTCGTAAAAAATATATTTTCGTTTTGCTGAGAGTAAAATTCATTTCATGTACTCAGTTTAAGTTATGCTTCAGATTGTCACTTCATCATTATCACATGAATCTGGAAGCATATCTTTCGATATTTATATGCCACATTGGCTTAATAATATATTCAGGGTGTATTGAAAACAGCAGCTGCTCTCTGTTAACAATGAATATTCCCAGCATAACACATGCTAGAACTCACATGTTTTCTTCTAAGAAGTATTGATCATCACATGTTGATCCTCATCGTCACTGAATCTATATTTTGGGCTCCATTCTTAATACATACATACATACATAATTGGTCATTACAACCCTTCAGCCAGGATTACGACCTAGCTTCTCACACCGTTTATGTTGTGTGCGTTAATTTCATACATGTGGCAGGGTTTAAAGTCGACTTCTAACGACAGATTTTTTTTGAGAACCTTTTCATGGCAATTTTATTTACTCTCAGAGCTTTTGCCAGAAATCGGTTGAGAGGAAGTCACCCCAGAAATATTTTTTCAAATTTCGTTTGATGTCTGACCTGGGGTTTGAACCGTGGCCTTACGTCTAATGAGCCAAAACACTACCTATTAGACTACGGCGACTTCCATTCTTAATAAGTTTAATCAAAGTCTACACTGATTTCAAAACGCTGGTTATTAACCTCAGTTTAATCCTGAATTGTCTAATGCTTAACACAGATCTCCTCTTCTTGTAGTTTCGCAACAAAAGTTTTTAATCCACTTGGCTGAAGAAAAGTCCTCGACTCTCTTTATCTTCCCTTTCATTGAGCATAACTTTGTAAACATTTTCTCCAACTTCACAGAGAGATTCTGGTTCCATCATCTCTTTGCTCATTGCCGAGAATTTAAACATGGCATGTCGTTGTAGCTCCTATTCAAGTTGAAATTGACCAAATGAAGTGAGAATAATCGCGTTGATTTCCGCATCCGATCCAACAATGAGCCGTATGAGCTCCTCAATGAAATGGACCTTGTGCAACGCATTAACATCCAGCGTCTGCACTGGCTCGGCCATGTCGTTCAAATGGAAAAGGAAGTTCCGGAGAGACGGATATTTGTGCCGGTGATTTAGGGAAGGCGGCGAAGAGGACGGTTTACATTGGAAGGACCAAATCGATGAAGCCCTGTCATCGATCGGTGTGACCAACTGGCGAAGGCGCCCAATAAGTAGAGGCGGCTGGAAGAATGTGTTAAGACAGGCTGAAATCCGTTAATCGGATTGTTAGGACCAAATAAGTAAGTAGATAAGAACTGATAAATGCGTTGTGCAGCAATCGATATTGTAAGCAATCATTAGTTTTTATTTCAATTAGGAACATGAAATAGTATTGAGAAATCAATTTTTAAATTCTGTATCTACGTAAAAATGCTTGCAGTTTTATAATAGTTTTAAATTTGTATAACTGCTTCTCTTTTAGCTCTTGATTTTATTTCCGTTTGTACGGTAGTTGACGACGACAGTATTACTATTTCCAACAAGCTGGCGACATGCACAATCTGGCGGTGAAGTAGCCATGTATTTAAATTTGTATCTGGATAGGTATCTATTTACTGGTAGATACAGACACAAAGATTTTTAGAATTCATTATTTTCAAAGGGTAAAATTTCACGTACTAAAAACTATGTTTTTGAAAATTTTGCTCACTTACTTCTCAATTTCACTGATTTTGCCCCAGTTAAAGAATTCAATTGCCTTTCTCTTGTTGCCTTCTGCTGACTTTTTATTGATATTCGTAATTATATGTATTTACTATATATGTGTGTGTTATTATATCCTTGTTTACACACACAAATATATACATATTGTAGTTTTAACTACATTAATGACTAATTTTGATATTTGGAATCAGTATCACGTAGGAAATATGAATTCATTTCCGGCTTGTTAATCATTTTCGCTTACTTCCTGTAGGAAAATATTAGGGTAGATAAGTTGTAGGAGAGAAGACCAACCAACGGAATCATGCTAAATGTCACATCCCTAAGCCATCATGTAGGCCTGTTGTGCGCTCACCATTAGGAATGTCATCTTATTTTCTATGGGAGCCTGTATCTCGTACAAACTTCCTTAACTTCTTCTAGTCCATTTCACTAAGAGGAGTTATGTTTGGTATAATGTCAAAATATTGTCATCTCGTTCTTACGAAAGCTGGGCAGTGACACAAAAAGTGGTCCATCGTTTCCATGTCTTCACCGCATGCTCTGCATTATCATTTTCCACCACACCAATACGGGTCTGGTGCACATGTAAATCGGAGTGTCCCGTAAGTATGATCATTAGCGTGCTCAGGGTAGTGACACAAAAGGTTGTCCATCGTTTCGATGTCTTCACAGCATGCCTTGCGTCCTCATTTTTCACCACACCAATACGGCTTTGGTGCACATGTAAGGCGGAGTGTCCCGTGAGTATGCTCATTAGCGTGCTCATGTCGCCCGTATTTATATATACGGGTTGTTATAGATGAGATCCCCTCAGTAGGGGTATTGCACGATTCTCTTCTATTCACAATTCTATTTCTTATTTTCATTCAGATCTTGTTTCCCTATCTTCTAACCAGGTCCACTCTTTTACAGATAACAGCAATATTGGCCACTAATATTCTTTCAATGGTAGGCAGAGAGGCCTTTGGATATGAGGCCAAAGGACGTGATATGAATGACCCATTCACATCCGACCTTCAGTCAATCTTCGATATTTCCAATGTCGTAGAATTGTAATGTAACCATCATTATCAATGTTGATATTGTGTACTCGTTTGACAGGGGACAATGGCAGTAGTAGTCGAAAGACAAAGAGACAGTCTTTGACCACATGTGTCAGTGCCCTACGTTTGTCATAAAAAGACGTAGGTTTGTGAACCTTTGACAACCTTGACACCTTTGACCGAGTTCTGTAATATAAAGATTGCTGCAATTGCAAGATTTATTTTGAACTCGGGTTGGTTTCTTCAAGGGAATGTTTGATCCCCGAGCAGAATTGAGTGCGGTAACGTATTGGGTCCAAATGTTGGCCTCAGCCACCTTACCTAACCTTTCTATGGCATGACAAAAAATGAAATTACCTCGAAAATGGGGCAGTTGATGGATCATTTTGTAATTGATTACGTACATTGACAAATTACAAATTAAATTAGAAAGTACAAATTAATATTAGAGATGGTAACTCATAGGCAACGTTTTAAAATTTCTGTTGAAAATCGAACATTTTTCCAAAACCATAAATTTATGGTCGGCAGCTGACAACATAAACCAAG
The DNA here is from genome assembly GCA_936449025.2 of Sarcophaga subvicina. NCBI lineage: Eukaryota > Metazoa > Arthropoda > Insecta > Diptera > Sarcophagidae > Sarcophaga > Sarcophaga subvicina. Next base: position 90,534,586 of record OW388080.2, read on the forward strand.
ATTGATAGTCAGTTATAATCGCTGCTTCACTATTTTAATATATCTCCATACATTATATAGTTTCGAGCAATAGCTGGTGTCTGCAGTTTGCGTTTTGATTTCCACAGATCTAAGGCGTTGATTTCTTGTGTACCACTCTTCATTTAACATGCAGGAACCTACTGATTGAATGTATTTCTTATAACAAGAATGTATGAAATGCACCACAGTGTGTGTATAATACATAAACGTAAACAATTTTGGTTCCATGATTCTATAAAGAAGGGAACCATCAATGAAAGAAGAACTTTTTAACGCAACGCATGTATTATTTCGAAAATCGTATGGGTGTAACACGAAGTATAAAATACTCACATATCACATTAGTGTGCGTATAAAGCCTATACGTAGACTTTCAATCAAGAATCGCTTGTGAAATTTTGCTTCAAAAACACTACAGAAATTCAATGTTGCATCGGATTGTTACTGACGATGAGAAATTGATTTATTTTCAGAATCCTTTTTTCAGCGGAAAAAATCATGGGCAAACCGGGACTATTAATAGCAGCGATACCAAATCAATTTGGAAGGAAGACTATTCCGTGTGTTTGGTGGAACCAGAAAAGTGTGGTATACCACGAGCTCCTAAAACCTGGTGAATAACAGATCGCTACAGACAATAAATGATCAGTATGAACCACACATTGATAGAAAAATTACCAGAATGGGCCACAAGACACACCAAGATAATTTTAGAAGATGGCAATGGCACACAAAACAAAACCGGTTCAAGATACAATCCTTCCGACTTTCCTTAAAGGAACATGCGTTGGCTGAGCAGTACTTAGATTCTAAATTTGGTTTGCTTCAAAACACGAGCAGTTATATCGGCGTGGAATTCACAAATTCCTCGAAGAATGTAAAATATCAAATTTTTTTATTTCCCAAAAAAATAAATAAACAAACGCTCATTTCATACCGGTACACCTGGTATACTTCCAATTTCATATAAAGAACTTAAATTACAACAATATTTAGTCCCACATATATTCATATTGATCACAGTTTAAGTAATTTCAGCTGTAGTCCTGCATATTTCAGTTGACACAAAACAAAACAAAAGTTTTCTTATCTTGTCTAATGCTTATATTAGCCTTCCATATGTGTATAATATGTATGTATGTGTATCTAAATGGCAAATGCAAACACAAACATAATTACAGATTATAGCCAAGTGTTTGCCTCAGGATTGTATTACAGAAATATGGCTTCCTTTCGTACATAAGTCGACAGTGAAATGCGGTTTATCTTTGCCGTGTTGTTTGTGGAAGTAGTACAGAAACACTAAGAAGATACGAAAATTACTTATAAATACATGTTCGGTATGTGGGTGATTAAATTAATTTGAGTTAAATGTTTAGTTTTTTTTTTGTATTAAAAAATTTCTTCTGCAATCGGAAAAACAGTAAGAGAATTATTTTTGTGTGTTTTAAAATCTAGCGTCTGATATTTCGTAATTTTTTCTTTACTATTCAAGCAAAATTCCAGAATTTTATAAAAGATAATATTAAAGGATAAGATTTAAAGGGAAAATTACTTCCTCTCAAATAGACGACTATAGCTTAAACGTTATTGCATTTTATTTCTTTGATTTGGAAATGAAATTCAGCAACTGTAAAAATCTATGGAGTGGGTCATTTAAAAGTTTAAATTTATAAATGCAATAAGATAAAACCGGTTTGAAATTTTGGCTGATTTATTATTTTGTTGTGAAGTACAATTGTCCCGGTTAGAAATGGAATATTATTTCATTCATATGGCTGCCCCGGCTGGCCTCACAATACCTCATTCGATCGCACCAATTATCGTAAACTTTTTCAAGTGTATGGGTTCGTTTCTCGGCAATGACTTCACGAATGTGTGGCAAGTTGCACCAAACATCGTTGCCATCAATACCATGGAGACCGAATACCAAAAAATCGGATATCATGGTGCGATAGGTGTCTCCATTCACCGTAATGGTTGCACCATTTGAATTTTCGAAGAAATATGGGCCAATGATGCCTCCACTTCACTCGTAAAGGGTGCATTTGTTTCTGTAAAAGCACGTGTGGGTTTTCTTTGGTCCTAATAAAGCAATTTTTGTTTATTAACATACCCACCAATATGAAAATGAGCTTCATCCGAAAAGATTTTTTTGTCAAAATCGACATCATCGTGCAGTTTCTCGTTGACCCAGTAAATCCCTACGTTATTCCAGCGTAAATCGATTCATTACGTTCAGCGGAGATAAGATACGGAATTTTGTGACAGAATAGAATGACATAAGTATTGTCAGATTCGAAATAACCGATAGTTTAAATTTAAACCGATAGATGGGCCACCCTCCACGTAAGAAAAAAAATATTAAAAAAAGTGTAAAAAATAAATAAATCGCTATAGTGTCTGCTTTAAGCGTATTTCCCACGAGAAACTTCAGGATGCTGCACAATAACAACAATAATAATTCCATGCCCAGCATCTAATATGCACCCAGGTATTTCTTTTTGGAATTTGATATTCATTCACATCGGCCCTGAATGTACATGTTGGGCTATCGAGAATCTCCATTCTGGGCAAGTGTATTCTGCGTCTACATAGCACTCTCAAAACTTCGACTATAACCTTCAGGTAATTCTTTAATAGTTCGCGTCTTATTATAGTTTGCCAACATAAGTATTGATTGACTCAGGCTCACTTGGTTTGCGAAGAGTTTTCGTCTCTCTTCATTATCGTTTTCGTTGATCAAATCTCTGCAGAAGGGTTCTGGTCCCATAAAAGTCTGCTTGCACATACATAACATACATACACACATTACAACCCTTCAGTCAGGACTACGACCTAGTTTCTCAAACCACTTATGTTGTGTGTGTTAATTTTATATATGAGTGGCGTGACTTGCGTTTAAACTCCATTCCGAACGAGTTTTTTCAGAAATTTTTGTATGGCAACTTTATTTACTCTCAGAGTTTCTGCCAGAAATCTGCTGAGAGGAAGTCGCCGGGGAAATATTTTTTCATATTTCGATCTGTTAGAATGTCTGACCTGGCCTCACGTCTAAAGCCTACTACTACAGCGACTTCTGCATATTGCCAAGAATTCCCACATGTAGGGCCTAGTGGATAAAATTAACACACAAAACATTGGTGGTGTGAGAACCTAAGTCGTTATCCTGCCTAAGCATTGTAATGACCAATTAAGTAAGTAGATAACCTTCTAATTTTGTATGCCAGTTGTTGTTAAGAATGCGTTGCAATCATATTAAATTTTCCGATAATTTATGATTTTAATAACAATTTTACATGAAGTTTATATAAAGTTTACCAAAGAAAAATGGCAAAAAAATAAAATGGAAAACCAAAACCATTTAGAATTCAAGTTATTATGCTTAAGACTATAAATAATCGTAAAGTGTTGTCCAGATTATATTGGTTTTAATTTTGGGAAAACAACCCGAAGTTTCCCTACCAAAGGATTTTTATTTTCTTATTTCAATTTTTGCGAAAAAATCTGTATTTACCCGCTAGTGTTTAATGGTGGTAGCCACAAAATATTTTCTTTACGCTTCGGTTTTTATGTTCAGCTTTAAAAAAAAAATATTGTAAACAATACATCGAGAGCAACATAATCATATACTGCTCTGTTGTGGCCTAAAGTTTACATTGAAAGAGTTACAGCATTGAAGGGAAAAGGAGGAGAATAAATATCTCAAAGTATTTGTTTTATAACTGTAGTCGTTTCAAGCAAGTCAAACCATTTCCGTTCTGCTACTTGAATTGTTTTTATTTTTTTGTTTTTTAATTTTCAAAAACAAACAGAAGCATAAAATTTATGCAAAAACTTAAACTAACGTACACAAGCAGTTTTAGTAGCAGCCTTAATCTATGTATTACAATGTGTAGTATTTTTATTATTGGTTAGTTTGTAAAAAAATATTTTTCCTTATTTGATGTAAGGATTACGCAGGAATAAAAAGGAAACATGGAAAGCAAGTGAACTAATAAGGATTTGGTCAAAACAACTTTGCATCTCTGAAAGAAAAGTTGCCTTAAAAGTAAACAGTTTCGCGATTCTTGTCAGAAAATTTAAAAAAAAAATAGCCTGGACTTTAGACATTTGACGTTTAAAATGTACCTAATTTAATGAAATAAAAAAACCAAGGTATCTATACAGTGTCAAAAGTTTGCCAAACTATTATCTTTTTTTAATGTAATTGCTGTCAGCTCAGGCCGGACATTTCTGGCATACACTCTGAGAGTTATTAAAATTACCATGAAAAGGTTGCTCAGAAATCTTTCGTTCGGATTCGACTTTAAACTGTATGACCCTCTACTCATGTATAAAATTAACACACACAAAAAAAGGTGTGTGAAGTTAGTTCGTAATGCTGATTGAAGGGTTGGAATGACCAATTATGTATGTATGTATTACCTTGAGAACGACTTTGTCCATGGCATCAACTTCTTTTGGCCTGAATTGGATTATCTAGACACCAACAACATGTAGTTTTAACAGGAAAGTGCAATGTGCCAAACAGCTCATGATGTACGAGTTATTTGTGGGCATGATCAACTCGCGGCGCAATCGTGCAATTTGGCTCCATTATAACTTTATTTCTTGGGTTTACTTGAGTCTTTGGTATATGAGAATGAGGCACAAGCCATAGGAGTCTTCAAAGCAAAATAACTCATGTCATCGGTTAAATTCAATCTGATTTATGCGCCAACGTCGTGGAAAATTGGACATTTTGGATGCGCTTCAAGACGTGGCGGACAATTGAACGATTTTATATTCCAAACGTAATGGCAACAAAGCAATAAAAAAACAGTTAGACAAGTGACTTCACATGACACCAAAGGAAATAATCCAATGGGGTTAAATCAGATGATCTTGATGGCCAATTGGTTGGATCATTACGTGAAATTATTTTTTCACCAAAAGTTTGTTTGAGGAAATCAGTTGAAACGTGCTCTGTGTGGCATGTGACTCTGTTCTCTGTTGGAATCTCATATAAGTGAGATTAATGTAAACTAATTGAGTTACGAGAAAATTTCTGATCATACCCTATACATTTCCATTGATACTAACGTTCTGCACATTACCGTTGACTCTGTGGATATAATGGTGTCTGGACACAGTTTCATCAGCAGCAATTTGTGCTTTATTTCATATATAAAACTTTGCAATTGCGATTCTTTTATACACGGAACAAACAATGGCATTAAACTCAACATCTTATTTTGTCTTTCTATTTATTTTTTGCTCTTTTATGTACAAATATTTGCAATGAGTCAAGCGATAAGAATAAATACTTGATACGTCCAACAACTTGACGAAGAAACGATAGCGTTTTGCAGAATTCGTTTTTATAGGCGGAAAAATATTTTTCAACACAGAAAAAAAAAATAAAAGAAATAATAATGAATTAATAGTCAACTCAAGTTAGCTGGTTCAAATTTGCTGATTATTCATTGTATGTTTAATAAATACAATTGCTAATCTGAGAGGAATGGACGTATTACTGAGATTAGAAGCGAATTATTTAAAAAGCTGTTGTTTGAAGTCGCCGCAGTCAAGTAGGCAGTGTCTTGACTCAAGGCTACCCCAGGTCAGACATCTTCAACAAAAGGAAATATGAAAAAAATTTTCTTCGGCGACTGCTTCTCAGCAGATTTCTTGCAAAAACTCAGAGAGTAAATAAAAAAAATTGGCATGAAATGATTCTTAAAAATTTATAGTTTGGAATAGACTTTGATATATATGACCTGTACAAAATTAACACACGCAACATAAGTGGCTTGAGAAACTGCAAAGATCATAGTTTTAACTATACACATTTCGATCTATTTAGTTCATCCATTATAAGTTCGAAAACTTCTATTTGATGTTAGAGCATGCAAAGCTTCTTCTTGGTTTCTAGATTTTCAATTTTCACAGGTTTATCGACAAATGACTTGATCAAGAGTTCCTCCGTAGCTAACGCCGCATTTAATGTGGTTCCGTCTTGTTAAACCCGCTTATCAGAAAAATAAATCTTGAAGGCTTTTAAGCCAATATCCTTCAAAGTGTTGTACATTGCTCGGTACTCATCCCACCAGACACACAGGATTGTCTTCCCGCCGAATCGATTTGGTTTTGCAGTCGAAGTTAATAGGTTTCCCACCTTAATGCATGGTTTTTTCCGTTAAGGATTCTAAAAATAAATGCATTTTCCATCGCCAGTAATAATTCAAAGCAACACTGATTTTCTATCGAGTCTTTAAAGGAAAATTTCACAAGTGGATTTTCGGTTTTCATCTCTATGACATTCAATTCGTGGGGCATCCATTTTCTAGGTTTTTAGTTGTTTTCCATAACTTTCAAACAGTCAGAAATTGTTAGTTGTGCATCATTTAACATTTCTGCCAATAGTTTCTAATTCAACGTGTCCATCTTCATCCATTATTGTTTACTCTTTTGATGGTCTTCCAAGTTCTTTATTTCTCACATCGAAACCATCTTTTGCATGCTGCTTCTGATAGAGCATGATCACGCATGATACGTCTCAACAAGCATTCGATTCTTCCTACAAAAACAAAAAGTTACTGCTTACCATAAGTCGTCATTTTCAGGTACACAGTTCGCCATCTTTAACACGATTAGAATGATTTTAAGATGTATGGAAATATAAGGTAGACATTTTTCTAAAGACCTGTAAACTATTGAGTTTATCAACCATTTGATTTACGCGTAATATTAGGCAGATTTAACTCTGGATGTCTCAGCATTTCAGACTTTAAACCATTTCACCATAAAAGTAAAGTCAACATTAAACTGGATTTGTCAGTAGAACGTCTCGTGCAGTATAGAATTGTTTAAAAATTATTTGTGTCTTCAACAGTTGTAAGAAGAAAATTGTTTTTACCTTAAGGTTGTGCTTGGAATTCTGAAAAATGTTTACAGTCTGTTGATATAATTTTAAATACTAAACAAATTTTTGCTTTACTTTACTTGATCATTCCTCTACGTAACATCTAGTTATTTGTATATTATTATATATACTTGTTGTTTTTTTTATATATAAACTATAAAAGGACGCATTAAAAAATTGATTTAATAACTTAAATTAAATGAATTTCAGAATGTGCTTAAAAAGTCGAACAACCTTAGAAAATAACATTCGACATTCAGCGATATCTCCCAGACAAAGAAAAAATGTAACGCAATGATTCAAAAATTATTCTGAATGGTAAGATTGCCTGATTTTAAGAAAAAATTTCCATGATTTAGAGTATAGGAAATTTTAAATGTTTAAAAATCCACTAGAAATTATGGCTTACTTCCTATTTAATTGAATTTGTAGCATATTACTCATACGCATAAATGTATAATTACTCTGAAAAGTACGCAATAAAAAATCTTTAATGTTGTCAGGTATGAAAGTAATTGAATTCGATATCACTCATACATCACATATGTACTTATCATGAATGAATTTTACATATTAAATATGAGTGTGAGTAAATATAATCGATGGGCCATTTAAAAGTTTAAATTTAAAAATGCTATAAAACAAAAAAACGGTTTGAAATTTTGCCACATTTATTGTTTTGTTGTGAAATACAATTGTCCTGGTTAGAAATGGAATATTATTTCAATCCGCTGCTGCTGGCCTCACTGTACCTCAAGCGATCAGACGAATTTTCGTGCCCAATTTTTGAGTGTATTGGGTCGTATATCGGCAATGCCATCACGAATGTTGGACTTCAAATGTTCAATTGTCTCTGGTTTGTCAGACATTTCTTTAACGGCCTCCCACAGAAAATAGTCCAACGGTGTCTAATCGCAGTTCTTTTTCGATGAATTGAATGTCGGGTATTGGTCATATGTTTTGCATCGTATTAGAGTTACTGATGCCCAGGTAAGCGGAGGAGGTAAATGCGTTGTATGCTGCGAAGCTGCCCTCTGATATCATTGATGTCATCTGTTCCAAGAATTCTCTTTCTGCTAAGCTTCTATACAGTTGCATATACATACGTTCCTGACACTCGGTTGTGATAGAAAATACAGTAAAGATCAACGCATTAATTACCAAAACAAAATAATTTTTTAATGAAGGGAATGAAGGACTGTCATCGCCTTTATTTCTCTCTATTATCACTTTATTTATTTTCCTGTTAAGAGTTCTTTTAATCAAATATTTGCTTGCTGAATAGGTTGTGGGGCTATTATAAATAATCCTAAAGTGATAGGTTTGGCATCTGGATTTTGTATGTTATTTTCACTTTGCAAACAGGATAAAGTAATTCTTGAATGTACTGGTTTTAATGGAAATTTAAGCACTCCGCCTGTTTCAAGGTAATCTTCTCATAATATTTAAAACTATTTTTATCATCGCAATAATTAGAAACGCCTTACTTACTAATTTAATTAAATGTCTGCTTAATTTAAAGCACTTTAATATCAGCCTCTTAGCATTTTTCCTTAAGTTTGTTAATTATTTTTATGCTTAGCTTTGGCAAATTTATATTAGATTAAAGAACACACACTTTATAAGCTAAAATAAAAGCAGTTATTATCATAAATGTTGCGCTGACGCTAATACTTTCGCTATTTATATGTCATTTTAATTGTTTAAAACGTGCCTAAATTAGTAATAAACGTCAGAATCACTAAATGTTTAAACCTTTATACGAGCAAAGCCACTTTTAGCCATAAACAAAGCTCCCAACGACACCAAAACAATTTCATCGACAATGACAACCATGCAAACCACCACCATATTTGCTTAACAAGGGAATTTAAAAATTGTTTGCGAACAATTCATGCAAAATATTATGGCAGACCGGTCGAAAATACAAGAGGAGTAGAAATATTTTATGAGTAAAAACAAATACTTTTGGTGGCCATTCGATTAAAGTATGCTTATAGAGCTACAAACCTTTGTTTAATAAATAACCCGCCAGCCATTGTGTTTTCAATAGAATATAAAACACCAGCATACATGTACTCTGTATAAATACTGGCATAAATAAGTAACAAAGTACTGGATTAAAAAGATTTCTATGTATTAGATGGCACTCTCAATGACTACTAAAGACAACACTTATTCATGCAAACGTTCTTTTAATGGCTGTATTGTAAGCCTTTAATGAATGCATTATTTTAAACTAGTATTCAGTCGGAAGCATATCAATTTAAGTACCTTAAGTCTACTCTATCAATTTGCATGTGATATTACATGAGACGGTGTGCTTCTATTGGGTCTTGAAATATGCACTTTTAATCTGTTTTGCCAAATCACCATTAACCGTGATTTCCAACCTTTCAGTTAGAATCGCGGCTTAGCTTCTCACAACACTTATGTTGTGTGTGTTAATTTTATATAAGAGTGGTGGGACCTACAATTTAATGTCAACTCCGAACGACAGATTTTTAAGAAACTTTTCATGGCAATTTTTTATTTACTCTCAAAGTTTTTCCAAGAAATCTTCTGATAGGTAGTTGCCGGAGAAATTTTTTTTGAACCGTGGCCTCACGACTAGTTAGTCAACACAATATCTACTATACTAGAGCGACTACAAGCCGATATTAATTAGCATAGAAAATCATTTGCAGCGATTGGGCTCATTTTATTTGTGACGATACCAAACCAAATGAGTTCTCTAGCATCGAAGAAAGTATCCCAATTACTGTTTGCTGTGGATTTTGTGCTGACGGCATCATCGGTCCATATTTCTTTGAGAACTTGATTGACCAGGCTATCACTGTTAATAGGAAGCACTATAGGTAGGTGATTGATTAGTAATTTCTTCTGGTCTGAAATGGATAATTTGGAATCCAATGTCAATTGATTTTTAAAGAATGGCATTACGTGCCACACAGATCATGTTTTAACTCTTCGTTCAATAAAACCTGAGTACCTTTGTTTTTCATTCGTTGACGAAGAGGTAAAGTAAGAAGCTTTATTTCTCTTGAAGAAGTTTCTTGTAATATAAAAATCCGATCGATAATGGATTTGTTTTTATATGAGAAAGGGACTTATTGTCCTTAGTTGGCGGATATGGTATTTTATCTCCACAAGAAAAAGTATGCTGAGGTTTATTCATCTGGCATAGTATGTTGTTTCAAACATATTGTTTCAATAAATTGTTGCATGGATCCATGTCCAATTCAACAATTCCGATCTTGAAAACCTTGTTATTTTCAGATCGGGTAGATGTAATTTGAAATCGCCTTAGTCTAGTTGACTTATTAGACATGAGACCACGGTTCAGACCCCAGGTCAAACGTCTACACCTAAACAAAATATAAAAAAATATTTCTTTGGCGACTTCCTGGCAAAAACTCAGAGATTAAAAAAAATTTGATATGAAAAGTTTCTGAAATATCTTCTCGGAGTTAAATATAAAATGTTGATACCGCCACTCAAGGATACAATTAAAAAATACAATATATGTGGCGTGAGAAGTTGTAGTCCTGACTGAAGAGTTGTAATGACCAATTATGTATGCATGTAGTTGCAATTTGAACTTAATTTTTGTTGGATGACAGGCTTACGACGCCATCAACATTAAATGATTTTGGGGTATCCTTTTAATAGCTTCTTTGTTTCTTTCTTTATTTCTTTGTACTCCGGAATAGGCGTTTTTCCTTTCTCCTTTTTTTGTAGAGATATTCTCTACCGTTGATCTTGCACGACTACTAAATCCAATGTATGTTCTCTCGCGAACTCCACATAGTACCATGAGTTTATTTTTTTTTACTGGGGGATAATTTCAAAGCCATGCATTTTTACAACAAGTCAGTTCATATATATTTCTGCTCATTCCATTGTATTGTAGTGAATTTCATATTATGGTCTTACATGCATAACATAATTGGTTATTACAACCCTTCAGTCAGGATTACGACCTAGTTTCTCACACCATTTATGTTGTGTGTGTTAATTTTATACAAGAGTGGTGGGACCTACAGTTTAAAGTGGACTCCGAACGACAGATTTTTTTGAGAAACTTTTCATGGCAATTTTATTTTACTCTCAAAGTTTTTGCCAGAAATCTGCTGAGAGGAGGTCGCCGAAAAAATACTATTTGTATTTTTTTGATGTCTGGCCTGGGGCTCGAATCCTGGCTTTTCGTCTAATAAGCCAACACACTACCTACTAGACCACGGCGACTCTTATATATATTATTATATTATGGTCTTACTTTCTTGAAATTTTTGTGTTGAAGCAAAGAGAATGAAAAGATAGAAGAGAACAAATAAACTACCCTACAGCTATAGAAAATAAATTTTTCAATAAGAGAACAAAAGACAAATTCTGCAGAATAGGACATAGTATGTAAAGCGTTTTGTGTTGATAAAACAGTGCTATGATAAAACCGTAATCCTATCTTGCTTAGATGTTTTTAATGAAATATTATTATATTTATTAAAAATATTATTATTAAAAATATTATTTTTAATGCAATATTAAAATCAGTGCTACAGACAACGTGGTCGTTAACGGTTAGGAAACATAATAACGCAGATGGAATACAGTTCGAAAATTAAAATTCAGACGAATACTTTAACTTTTAAGAGATAACAGAAAAACTCCATACAAGAATTAATTAAAAAATGTAAAATAGTGAGAAGACATAAAAATGAAAAGAATTCGTATTTTAATCCAAAGTTTTCACAGGATAATTACTTTATTATCCTAATGTACAATAAGAATATGTAAAATTGAATGTTAAATGTATTAACGCAATTGTGTGTATCAGTATGTATGAGCAAATTGAAAAATACAACAGTCGCACAAAGCCTTGGTTGAATATTTTGGTAATTTTTTATTATGTTTTAAAAAGATTAAAAGAAAACAATAAAGAACTAAAATATTGAATTGGTGACTGCATTGGGAGCCCTGATAGTCAAATGAGTAGTGCGATAGACTATTAGCATGAGGGTCCTTGGTTCAATTCCCATCAGAGTCATCTGATCTATTACACTACACCCAGCATAAGGTCTACGTTACTCGGCTCGTAGTAGTTATAATATAATTTGCAAATTTATTCTCAACAATACAAAACTTTACCTTACATGAAATTACAGGGCCAATCATTAAGCGCTTGCAATCTTTAAATTTTCATTAAACAAAGTGTGTGTGAGTTTCGTTAACATTTTCTTATTCGTTTGAGAGACCTATTGACATCATTATGCGTGAAATATAGCATGCCACTCTCTGTGTGGATTGCATTCGAAAGGCATTGAGTATCGCTGCAGTTTGGGCCTAGAAAAGCCCCACAAGAAAAAGTTTAACAGGTCAAATTGTACAATCTCAGTTACCAGTTCACATCACCTCCACATCAGATGTGTATGCGCTCAAAAAGGCTCGTACAAAATATTCAATGTGACCTGATACAATCGCCGTCCTGATGAAATCACATGTTTGTCAATGGTGTCCAGATGATTGAATTCAAGCCAAAAGAAGTTGGTAAAAATCGACCTAAAGTGCTCGCCATTGACGTTCTCAAACGTTCTATATTCCGTAACAAATAGCTCCTTTTCATTGTGCATTGCGTGCTCTCTGAACTCATATTCGACAACTTTGTTTATCCACGCACTCATTCATTTCCAACTCCTGCAGAACCCATTCAGCGAACATATTCTATGTCCGTCCAAGGTGATTTAAAAATAAAACGAATTGAATAAAAGACAACTAATTTAACAGATGTATCTTCAATTTTGGCCGTTATCAACTGTCACAATCGGAGATCCACTTGGACTACCCTATATTGAAAAATTGACAACAAACACACATAATTTACACATTAGAACGCTTTAGTCAGGATTACTACCGAACCTCTCACACCACTTATGTTGTGTGTGTTAATTTTTATACATGATTGGCGGAAACTACTGTTTGAAATCGACTCCGAACGACAAATTTTTTTGAGGAAAATAATCATGGCATTTTTAGACTACCTAATAGACTACGACGACTACAAATATTAATTTCTTGTTTTATTTTCGCAGATAACCGGCAGCAGTATTAGTATAATGCATGTTATTATGTTAAAACACCCTACAATCACAAACTGAATATTAAATAAGCAGCAGCAGATGATAAAACAGATGTAATAAGTATATGTTACACCAGCCGCTTTATGGATAACAAAAGGAAGACATCGGAAAAATTACAAATTTAAGCTTCGTTCTACGCCACTAGCTGTAGTTCAATAATAGTAACAAATTTTTATACAGGCAACGACTGACAAAAGCGCTCACTACTGTGGTAAATAATAAAGGAGTAATAATAGATAAATAAAGTAAATTTAATTAAAATAAAAAATTATTATTATTGTCTTAAGTTCATGTGTTAGTAAGTATAAAAGTGTACTGTAATATAAAATGTAGAAAAAAATTTAATCGAATACAGTATTCCCAAGATATAAGCACTTTCAAAAACTTTGTAGGACATCGGATAGGTAGGAGTCGGTTCGATGACTAGCCAGAGACCTGCACCAGGCCAGATTAGTAGAATAAGAGCTTTGCAAATCTAGAAAGGCAAAAATTGATGGATTGTAGGCTTTCTATCAGGAACCAATTATTTGAGATACGCCTTTTAGATGGGGCACAGTGCAGCCTCAGCATTGAGGAGAATGAAACCGTAAGGAACCATAAGGGACCATAACGAAAAAGTCATGGAAGTCAGAGTAAAAGAAACAAAAGAACTAAAGAAAAATTGAATATTATAAGGCTGACACCTGAGAACGAGTGGATTGCATCCAAAATTTGTAGAAATTACAGGCATTTAAATTTAAAGATGTATAGGTTCTTAGATTTTAAATTAAAGGGAATAATGTAAAAGTTTATACACAACACAGTTGGTCATTACAATCATTTAGTCTGGATTACGATCGAACTTATCAACACCAGTCATGCGGTGTGTGTTAATTTTATACATGAGTGTCTGAGATTTACAGTTTAAAGTCAACTCCAAACGATAGATTTTTGAGAAACTTTTGAAGGCTATTTCGTTTACTCGGAGTTTTTGCCAGTAATCTGCTGACAAGCAGTAGGCGAAAAAATATTTGTTGCCGATGTCTGACCTGATAATTGACCTGTGGCCTCACTTCTAATAAACCAATATACTACCTACTAAACTGCGGCAACTATGTACATATATATACCAAAACATATTACGTTTTCTTACTCAGAGTGACAATTTCAACACAGAACTGATCTGGGAAATTCTGAACAAAAAGATAAATCGTGAAGCAGTAATACAGCGAAAATAAGCTATCTCGCATAAAAAATAGATACAAAGATAGTAGAAAGGCATATTGCAACCAAACAGTGCTTAAAAACATAGGATTCCGCACTATATTGCTTAAACAAATAAAATCATATGATATTTAAATTCTCATATTTTTTATATTCCGTTCCATATTGTTTGTATTTTCCCATTTTCCCATTTTCTTTCCCATTAGAAACACACATTGGTAAAGACTTGTTTGAATATAATTTATTTGAGAGGAAAAGAGAAAACCCTGTTACCGGAAGTATTACAATTTATTGTGACAAAATTGCATTTAAGCATCTGCAATGTTACAAATTGAAGTCGCCGTGGTGTAGTAGGTAGTGTGTTGGCTTACTATTCGTAAAGCCCGGGTTCGTATCCCAGGTCAGACATCAAACATGAAATATGAAAAAAAAAATATTTCTTCGGCGACTTCCTCTCAGCAGATTTCTGGCAAAAACTCTGAGAGTAAAATAAACCTGCCATGAAAAAGTTTTTCAAACTTCTGTCGTTCGGAGTCGACGTTAAACTGTAGGTCCCGCCACTCACGTATAAAATTAACGCACACAACATGAGTGGTGTGAGAAGCTAGGCCGTAATCCTGACTGAAGAGTTGTAATGGCCAATTATGTATGTATGTATGTAATGTTACAAATATACCTACATAAGCCATAAAAATAGGATTATAAAAAATATTAGAAATACAATAAACCAAGTGTTTTATGTGTTTAAAAAGTGGTGATACTGAATTCAAAGAAAAGGGAGTTTGAAGTCCATTAATTAGAACCATTACTCGATAAAAATACGTGAGAGATGTAAAAAGAGTTCACAGAGTGTGACAGAAGTAAACTTTTGAAAGCGTTTGAAATTAGCATAACTCATTCAAAAGCAATGAAATTGTGTGACACGAAAGATTATTTTACATGTCTCAAATGCTGTTTCATCGCTTTAAAAAGAAAGCGTATTTGCATCGGATTATCACTGACAGCGACAAATGGATCCATTCCGACAACTCTAAGCACAAACAATCATATGTGAAGAGTAGGCAACGAGCAGATGCAAAATTTCGTGCCATACTCTGTTAAATAATTCAGAAATAATGACATTTAAGGAATACTATAATTCAATTAGGAAGTTGCCTTAGTCTAGTAGATAGTGTATTGGCTTACTAGACGTAAGTTCAAACCCCACGTCAGCCATCAAAACGAAATTTGAGAAAATATTTCTTCCTCTCAGCAGGTTTCTAGCAAAAACTGTGAGAGTAAATAAAATTTGTCGTTCGGAATCGACTCATGTATGAAATTATCGCACACAACATAAGTGGTGTTAGATGCTAGGTCGTAATGCTGACTGAAGGGTTGTAATGGCCAATTATATATGTATGTATAAAGAAATTTTTGAATAATTTTTTATTTTAAAAGGCTAAGAAAATGAACTCCGTTTTGCATTTTTCCACATCTTAAAAACGAATAAAAATGAAGCCGCTGTTTACTTGTTCAGTTGTTTTACTGATTAACTGCTGACATGCAATTTATGCGTGTAATTTATTTTATTTGTCTAAGTATTCTATGCTAAAGGATCAACTGATGAGTATCTTAATTGCTGTTGAATGCAAGTATTAGTTAGAAGAAGATGAAGGAGTCACAAGAAAGAACAAAGACTGACTCGATCATATAATTATCGATAAAAAATAACGCAATGTTATTTAATAATCTTGTTCCCCCCCTCGCTCCCCGGTAGGCAATTTCATATTCAATGTTAGAATATCCAGACTCCAAGTAAAATTGACTACATCTTGCCTGATCGTAATCCTTTTTCGGGATTTCACACTAAAATTCCAAGCAGAACATTTGTATTCAGTGTAAGTCTATACACGAGGTTCTGAACTTGAGCATAAAGTTGGCACTGGAATTATATTTACTGCTTTCCTGCTTACCACAACATATTTTAGATCGGAATTCATTCTGAGTAAGTTATTCCTATCTTACTCATCATGTCTTAGCCATCAATCAGAGCTCTTTCGTGGAACCTTCAAGTTTTAATTGATTGTAATATACTGTAGTTATATTTACAGACCCTCGCGACAGTTTCATGTCAGTCACAGTTCGGGGTAATCCGTGTCTTTATGTATCTTACTAACTTACTAGAGCAGAACCGCTGCTACCGAAGAAAATAAGTAAAACTTTTGCATTTATTAGTCTATTAAGCAGAGGTATACATTGGCTACTGACAAATCCGGGTCTAAGGAAAGATGTTGCTATATTGTCATACACACCTTTAGACTGTAAGTCTTCATCAATTATGAAATAATGGAGAGATTGTTAACCTTCTAAAGATTGCACATGTTGAAGATCGTTTGAAGAGGAAGATTTGAAGAGAAGATAGACATTTCATTTCCCAATGTCTACCACAATTTAGTGTTTTCACCCTTTCCATGTATCTATTGCTAATTTATGCTATACTGTGCAATCACTTGATTGACAAATTGTAAGCTAAATTCTAATCAAGTAGAGCAAGTTGCTTTTTGTTGAAACCTGTAGAGCAGAATGTGTCAATAAACTGGCTTTAATCTTAATTTCGATAAAAAAGAAATTTTAAACGTTATTGCTTTCGTATGATGAAAGTTCAGTTCAAACCAAGTTGAAAATATAATTTTGGTAATTTTTTGACGTCCATGTTAAAGCAGAGCTGAACAACGCAGAGAAGTATGCGTACCAAAGAAAATTTTGTTGTCCTTTGGTTTAGGTCGGAGTGGTAGCTGTGATATCAAAAAGCTCACTTGAGCACGCATAGCGGCCCGTTGTGACGCCACAGGTGAACGCAATCTCTGTACTGACCAAGTTCTATCAAAACCACGGAAGAGGAAGTTGGAAGTTGCAGCGCAAGGGCTGCACATCAAAAGCACGACTACCCTATGCTTGAAAACCAGCCAGAAAGTTTGATAAATCAAGCTATATCCTTGACATCAATAGATGATAGCTCCGTCAAGCTTACAAGAAATGGAAAGCCAAATAAGCTCTATCTGCACCTCGCAAGAGATGGGCATTGCTGTCATAGTTTTAAAGAAAACACAGAAATATTGATTCGTTTTTTTTCTAACTTCTTGGCCTATCCCGTTCAACTACATGACATATTTTACGTGAGGATATATGTAAGTTCACTTGGCTATAAAAAACAGCTCGTAAAAGACATGAAGCGTTTTATTATGTTCGTTTCATGTTCAATGACACATCAAGCCATTAACGAATTCCGACTTACATGAATAACAATAAGCATGAAGCTTCCGTTACGCTGTCGTTCAGTTATAGAGCTATAGAGCCTAGAATTTTTTTCTTGAAATGAATAAAATAAACATCAATGACATATGGTGTTAACAAGGCAGCGCATCTAAACATAGAGCGTGCTTAACAATCGATTTTTTGCAAAACCTGTTTGGTGCAGAAGAGATCCCATTCTATGATTTTTTATGAAGCTACGTTAAGTCATTCATTTCTGCAGACAAACCAACATTGAAGATTATATTGAAGACACAGAAAAAGTTATCAAAAATTGGACTGATCGAATTGACCAGCATATGCTGGTAATTCCAACAATATTTTTGTATAGTGTTCTCACCACCTTAAATTAATTTTAAATTTAAACACACTTTCGTTATTATTAATTATTTTATGTTTTCTAACATTTTGTTCAATTTTTTATAATTTATTGAAAATAATTTAAAAATGTATTCGTAGTGCCAATGTAAACAGTCACAGACGAACATTGTTTAATTAAAAACCATT
The DNA here is from genome assembly GCA_936449025.2 of Sarcophaga subvicina. Taxonomy (NCBI): domain Eukaryota; kingdom Metazoa; phylum Arthropoda; class Insecta; order Diptera; family Sarcophagidae; genus Sarcophaga; species Sarcophaga subvicina. The sequence continues at coordinate 90,552,652 of OW388080.2, forward strand.
TAAATATTTAATATCATATAAATTATTATTTAATGCAAATTAATGTAAATATTATAAAGCAAAAAAGAATTATTGGATTAAAAAAACAATGTACTGAATTATTACATATGTACATACATTACGTGTTAGAGACAGACCACAGAAACAACATATTTTACAAAACATATGCAGATTAAATTAATTAGACAACGTATAATGAGTTAATATTTAAAGGTAAAATATGTTTAGGCCTTATGTTCTATCAGATTCAAATTTGCCAACATATACCTTTTCCTGTCCAAAGTTTAAAGGTTATTGTTTACAGGCAGTTTATTATTGTGGGGAAAATCTATATCCTTTCCACTTTTAAGAATTATTAAAAAGTGTCGTTGAATCGGGGAGCAAAATTATTTTGCTTGTATATAATTGGGAAAGAAAATACTCATTTGATTCAGTGCATTCATTAACAAATGCAGTTTGTAAATAAAAAGTATAAAGGACTCAGGACTATAGCTGTTACTTTACGAGTGGCAGGTGTATTATTATATCGGGTGAGTCTTCTATCAGTTTCAATTTCAGATCTGGCAATACTTGTGTCATTCTATCCAATATATTATTTCCACTGAACGTAATGAATAGATTTACACTTAAGCAAAGTTGGGATTTATTGTACCAGGAAGAAACTACACTACGATGTCGATTTTGCCAAAAAACAAAAATCATATGAATCATTTCCATCAAATCCATTCCATTGTGGCTCAGAAGACCTACACGTGGTCTTACAGAAGCCAATGCACCCATTACAAATGACTGTTTGGTGCGGCTTGTGGAGCGGAGTCATCTAAACCCCATATTTCTTTGAAAATGTAGACGAGCAAGTATTACGATCAATGAAGACCATGCTTAAAGATTTTTCTGTGCTCGCTCTTCGTGGTATTGATGTGAACGATGTTTGGTTTCAACAGGATGGTGCAACTTGTCACACATATCACGTCACAATCGATTGGTTGCGTCAAACGTTTGATGGCCGTTTAATTAGCCGAAATGGTGAGGCCAATTGGCCACCAAGAAGCTGCGATTTGACACCGTTTTACTATTTTCTGTAGGGCGCCGTTTAAGAAAAGTGTTATGACGACAAACCAGATACAATTGAGTACTTGTGATGCCTTTGCTGAGATACAACCCCAAACATTCGAAAAAGTGCACGATATTTGGTCCAATTGAATGTGGTATTGTGAGGCCAGCGGCGGCAGCCGTATGAAAGAAATAATATTCCATTTTTAACCGGAAATGTCAAACAGTATTTGTTTAAGCTTTTAATCTATAAAAAATTTTAAATAAAAGTCGTTTTCTTTTCCGGTTTTTTTCAGATTGTCCTCTTTAAGTTTTTGTCCATAAAATTATATTCACATATTCAAGATCAATGAACATTATTTTCCAAATTAAGTGTATTTGTGAATTAGGTTAATGCTTTAGTGCACGTCTCTGCACAAAGTGTAAGAACTTAAAGAATAATAGTATAAAATGGCATACAACTATTAATGGACATGCCTTACTTTGCAGAGCATATGCAGACGGTGCTTTAATTTTATTTCAGTTCTTGAGAAGCCAAAACATCTCAGCATTTTCGTTTTCTATATTCGCAAACATATCAAATATCAGAAACAACCAGAAACTTTATATGGTATCATACGTGGACTCTGTTATTCACTAATAATACCCGAAAATATTCGGGTAATATACATACCACATACGTAGTAAATATCAACAATGATAATGATGATTCATAAAGATGAGTGGATTCGAATCATACACATAATTTCTGATACTTATACACATTCATACTCATTTTAATATCATACTCATACTACTAATATTCAAAGTTTGAAGTACTTACTTACTCATACTTAACAATACGTATGATGTTATTTATTTTGACTCTCCCTTACTCAACATTTACAAAAATCACAAAATAAGTATTATTCGCTTACAAATACTACAATTTGCTTACTGTTTTTGTCTTTTCCTTTTTTCTTTTTTTGTAAATGCAACAACAACTAAGACTATAAATTTTGATGAATGATTCGAATCACTCGAATCATTTATGAGTATTATAAGTATTTTTCTATATTTATGAATCTGAATGAGTAGGCGTATGAAACAAACATATTTCGAATGTTATGAGTTTGATGTCTACGTTGTTCTCATACTCATTGCAACCTGTACTTATAAATCAACGTTGCAGTGAGGACGAACGAATCAGAGTAGTTAAATTTCAATACTGTTGACTCACTCATACTCAAAATTTCATGAGTACTTATGAGTAGCGCAAAAACGACTCATTGCTCATCTCTGATACGTAGATAGCTTAAAAAAATTTTAAATAATATTAAAACGTTTAAAAGAAACGAATGCAATGAGCTTAAGGAAATTTGCAGGAAAATTTGTACACAAAATAATTTTTCTCTACAACCTTTCAATTAGGATACGACCTAAGTGTTCTCACTTATGTTTTGTGTGTTCATTTTATACAGGAGTGGCAGAACCAACAGCTTAAAGTCAACTCCGAACGACAGATTCTTTGAGAAACATATCATTTATATTTTTTTATTTACTCTAAGAATTTTTGCTATAAATCTGATGAGGGATAGTCGAAGATGTCTGACCTGGGATCAGGATATTTTTATTGTGAGAAATTTATTGATTAGTTTTTTTTATTATTTTAATTAGTATTAGACATGTATTTGGTATTCCTCTCAATCGTCTTTGGTTCCCTTTTAGTACTATCCTTTATAAACTTTCAGTTGCTTTAGAATATGTCGAATACAATTCTTTATTGTATTCAATTTTTTCTTTAGCAAACTGAAAACGTTGTTTATAGTGTGGACTAATTCATATTAGATTTACAGTGGTTCAGATACATACATACATAATTGGTCATTGCCACCGTTCAGTCAGGATTACGACCTAGTTTCTCACACCACTTATGTTGTGTTTATTATTTTTTATACATGAGTGGCGGGACCTACAGTTTAAAGTCGATTCCGAACAACAGATTTTTGAGAAACTTTTCATGGCAATTTTATTTACTCTCAGAATTTTTGCCAGAAATCTGCTGAGAGAAAGTCGCCGAAGAAACACTTTTTGTATTTTTGTTTGGATGTCTGGCCTGGGGCTCGAACCCTGGCTTTACGTCTAATAAGCCAACATACTACCTTCTAGACTACGGCGACCTCAATCGGAAATTACTACTAAAAAAGTTTTCTCGACTTTCACGGTACGTTCAAAGATATTTGCAATAAAACACACTTAGAGTTGTATCACAAAATTTGTCACAGGCAGCTTAAAAACCGCTGGAATAAGAGACAGCATTCCTCTATGCTAATGAAAGATAATTACATAGAAGTTGAATGATAGAAGTTGAAATGCCGGTTAGAAAATTGTAGGTTTATAGACTACGTAAAAAAATTATACACACTCCGTTGAGCATTTTTATAAAATGCTGCTCATGAAAGATTTGAAACCGAACAACCCTCTTTGTGGCGAATTTTTGATGTTCCACTTGCTTATGCGATTTTATGTATGGTGATTAGTTTTTATTAGACTACATTAAGTCATTATTTTATGAAGCATTGAAAGCCAATAATCAAGCCACTACGATGGATAAATTTATTGGAAAAAGTGGTCAAAAATGTTACTGACCGAATCGACCATTTCCTGCAATGACCTACCAGATTATAGTAAAAAATAAAAATGTACAATAATTCGAAGAACATTTCTGTCTTATATTATCATTTTAAGTTCTGAAGTTTTTGAAAAAATAAATTTTAACCCATTAAAACCAGAATAATATACTATTTTATTTCTTTAAAGCTTTTAAGATCTGTAATACATTAGCTCCCCATGGCTTTCAAGTAAGATGAGCGCTTAATTCCAGGCGTTTTTCTATAAGTCGTTATTCAACACTTAACAGATATTATTGTCCGTATAAGCAACACAGACTTTGTAACGTTACTCGTACAGGGCGTGTTTCAAATGATTTCATTGCAAATAAATTTCTGCAGCATGTTTGTTTGATTTCAACAATTCTATTGTCATTATTTTAATTTCCCGTAATGGTCTCTATTGAATGCTGTTACAACACAAAGATTATCTCCATTATATTTTTTTTTAATTTGCTGGTGAGTTTTTTTATTAAATAACAAACTCATGAATGAATGCACCAGCAGCATAACTTTTTCTCCTTCTTGCTCTTGTTACTTTTTTGCTGTGCCCTAGTTACACTTGGCCTGAAAAAAATAATTTAAAATTTATCTTAAATTTCAATTACAAGAATAACACTTTCTATCTCGATATTTTCTTTTAACTTGGTTTTTGTAAGGATAAGAAAAACAAAAATAAAAACTTTACTTAAAGCAGGAAAGAAAATCTACTGAGAGAGAGGAATTAAATGATATGAGCCAAGACTATAAATACACTTTGAAGTGCCGGAAAGGTTTTCCATTAAAAAAAAATATTCAACTGCACAGAAACGGAAGGAAGTCACACCACAGGCAAACAAAAAACTTTAAAATAAATTAAATCATTAATAAAAAATAATATAAATAGACTGCAGTGATTTTATTTCAAATATGTTTACTTTGAACAAATTTTTTTTTTAGCATTTTCTGAACTTCTCTATTTCACAATCAATGTCTAATATCAGAATATAAAACTTATCTAAAATAAATTGTGTCAGTAACAATAAATAAGACATATATAAAAAGTCAGTATTACGACCTAGCTTCTTAAACAACTTATGTATTTGGACCTACAGTTCAATGCAGCATCCGAACTAAAGATTTCTGAGGAACTTTTCATGGCAATTTTACTTAGTTTTTTTTCCAGAAATCTGTTGTGATGACTTTGGCGAACAAATACTTTTTAATACAGGTATCCCTCCTACAACGCGGTAGATTGGTGCCTATAACATCACGTGTTATGTGAAACCGTGCAACAGCAGACTAGAAGCTGGTACAAAAACAGGGGTTAAGTTCCAAAAAAATATTTTAATGTCACAGAAGAAACTTTATTTCTATTAAAAATAACAAAATTAATAATATAATAATTTTTTCATTTTTTAATATAAATGTTCTATTGTGCATTTTTTTCTACCAAAGCCCAGTTTCATCTGCCTTAAAAACTTGTTTTGATGTGTATACTTGTTCTTCAATAATCATCAATAAACAACACTGTGTCTGTTGCCCATTGAAATCGACCCTATTCATTTGTTTTTTCTATTTTGAATGTATATAATGGTTTATTATGTTGTTGTGGTATTTGTTTTGCCTTTTGTTCGTTTATTTGTTCCATAGCTTATACAACTTTCGTTTACTTTTTAGTGTCAATTATTCATGAAAATTTTTTTTCTCTAAATCTGTGTATTATTGTGCTGAAAACCATACAGCCATTCATCTAAATATCGAGTTTTGTTTAATTACGTCTATGTGAACACACATTGCAATATGTTCGTGTGTGGTTTCGATTACAATCAGAAACTGTAGGCGATGGCAATCTGTTTAAATTAAAAAAAAATAAATAAATGGCGACGATCTAATGTTGGTTAATAAAATAAAAAACATACATTATTTCTACACACTGTTTACCACCTCCTGCAATTCCCCTTTATAATTACAACACATGCACATGAGTCCTCCGCTGATAAAAAAAATGTGGCAATGAATGTGTTATATTTTATTTCGTTTATCACGTTCCTATGTAAACAAACAACAATCATACTTAACACCAACATTTTTGCAGTTTATCATCCATGTCAGACTCATATTTATGCAGCTCTTTTTTTTATTTATTTATTTATTTTTTTATGTTCCTTACAGACTAAATTTAAATTTACAAACAATATATATTTATAATGGCAGAGTTTCTTCATCCGTATCCCTTGTTTGGTATCGCTGTCATATTAAAATTCATCAAATACCCAACTATATTTTTTTGTACACGCTTATTAACGTTATTACATTATTATGCAGAACAATAATGTATGTATACAGCTGACAACAAAAATTATGTTCTAATGTATGATGTACAATTTAAATGAAATAAAGAAATTTTCTTAATTTTTGCCTGTCTCTGATATCATTTTGCGTAATAAAAGGGGTTTTTTAATGGTTTCACTAACCACATACCTACATTACCACCTAGCTCTCACACCACTTCTGTTATACATGAGTAACGGGACTTACAGTATAAAGTTGACTCCGAACAACAGATTTTTGAGAAAATTTTATGGCAATTTTATTTACTCTCAGAGTTTTTGCCAGAAATCTGCTGAAAAGAAGTCGCCGAAGAAATATTTTTTCATATTTTGTTTTGTTGGTAATGTCTGACCTGGTGTTTGAACCGATGAATCTATGTTATATCGATTTATCGATTGGTTTTCTTAAGAAAATTAAAAAAAAACAAAATACAACAGAATTGATGTGCAGTGGCATTAAGGTAGAGCGGCCAGACAATTTATTGTATTGCTCTCAATCTCAGTGCCTGCCAGAATCCTGTTGGCCTGGTAAACTTCAAGAAGTTGTTCTTCTCAGTAGCCTTGTGCACAACTCAAATCACTTCTCATTGTAATTACTCAGTCGAAGCCTTTCAACTTCAGAAGATTGTCTGCTTCTATTAATTTTCATTTTTACCGGATATACTCCGGCTGGAAGGTACTGGCTTCATCAGCAGCGTAGAAGGATTTACTTGCAAGCTGTTTTGCCTGCTTATTACCATCAGTTCTTCTCTAATCATGAATCAATCTTTTATGAATATTCTTACGGTTTAATTTTGTGCAAAACACGCCTTTCGACGGCATAGACTTTTACTTGTAAGAAACACACGAATATTTGACTGTGGTACCGAACACCCCGCTTCGATTTTATTACTTATTTTCGTTGTGAAGCATTTCCCAAATTCATGAAGCTTACTGGTATAATTACTGTCAGCCAATTGATTTGCTAGGTCACAACGCTGTGTGATGAATCTCACGTTAAACAAGTATTCCATTAACTGGACCACAGTCTCAATGACTATTTTTAATCTAACAGAACCTGCAGCGCTCTTATAGAATTTGTTCTTATTGACACCTTATATTTATGGTTTGATTACATATGGTGTGTTGTGTATTAATTTCTATGTATCGAAAAGAAAACATTGTTGTTTAATCAATGTTGATCAATAAAAAAATTGTCTGGATGTATCTATAAATTTATAAAACATCTCTGGTTTGTTGGCATAACATTTTTCTTTAACGGCACCCCACAGAAAATAGTCCAACGGTGTGAAATTGCAGCTTCTTAAACGGCCATTAAACGTTTGACACAATAAATCGATTGTGGCATGAGATGTGTGGTCAGTTGTACTATCATGATGAAAACAAACATCGTTCACATTAATACCAGGGGGAGCTGGTATAAAAAAATGGGTTATCATGGTACGATAAATGTCTTCATAATGTTTGAGCCGTCCTGATTTTAAAGAAATATGTCCCAATATATGAGTCACTCGTAATGGGTGCATTGGCTTCTGTAAGTGCACGTGTGTATTTTCTGAGACCCATATACGACAATTTTGCCTATTAACGTAACCCCCAAGATGAAAATGAGATTCATCCGAAAAGATGATATTCTTGGTAAAATCGACATCATAGTGCAGTCGCGAAAACAAGGCGGCTTCAACTCTTGAACTAATTGAACTTTATAAGTCATACCGAGATCTTTTCGCAAATTAAATGTTTCAATTCTTGATAACGTTGACGCACACTGGGTGTATGTGCACGAGCACGTCTTGGCGCATCAGCAATGAAACCAGTTTCACGAACTTTAGCAATAAACTTGCTTATACCGTACAATGTTGGTTCAAATTTTGTACAATACTTTCCTACAAATTCTTACTAATTGTTTTGGTTTTGGAAAGAAATGTCCAATAAATCCCAACGTTACTCAAGCATAAATCGATTTATTACGTTCAGTGGAGATAATATACTGAGTTTTGTGGCAGAATAGAATGACATAATTCGATTCGAAATAACTGATGATTGAAATATAAACCGATAGATGACCCGCCCGAAACATACATATATATATATACATTTTGTCGTATGCTTTCAAAAAGTCCTGGTAATTATTTGTATTTAAAATTTTAATTGCTGCCCTGAAGATTTGTGATTCTGTTATCTACAAAGTCTATTTCTTTATTTATTAATTACAATACAATTTCAAATTATATCCTAATTGAAAGGAGTTCAGTAACATAGACCTTATGCTCCATGTAGTATAACAGTTCTGGTGGGAATCGAACCCATTATTCTCACCCTCATAGTCTAGCACACTCTCCATTAGACTGACAGTGCACCACTCTACAAAGTTATGCTACCTTCTTATATTTTACCAAATGATTTATGATTTTATATTTACTTTTTAGTTGTTGTATTTTGTTTCGTTTTTTCCAACTTTTTAGTTAAAACTTAAAGAAATTTATTAAACTTTTTTGTTCGCTATGCGTCTCTGTAAATATGGTGATAAACAGCAACAGTGGTGGGTACATGAATTCATATTAAAAAATGAAAAAAATATTGTGGTTGTTGTTTTCTTTTTAATTTTGTTTTTATTTTACGTACAGTTTATTCTTTGTTCTCTTTTTGGTCTTTTGATTAATCAAGGGATTTAAGTAAACGACACGATAAATTGGTATTTAATTTTAGTAAAAAAGTTTCTCGTTGTGATGGTTAAATAATGATGATGCTATTAGGGGCCATTTAAAGTTCTTGGAATCATTTTTGTGATGGGGAGTTATTTAAAGAAATAAAAATGTTTTCTTTGTTTTAAAGTAAAAACCGTTATTGAAATTTTATCGATTTATATAGAGACCTTAAGCATTTAATATATATAAGTAGTTTTAAATGACCGTAGAGTTGCAATCTATATAAACGCTAAGAAGTAAACAAATATTATGCTAAGGTCATCGCAGAGTAGACACAGTGAAAGTACTACAGGAGATTTTAATACTAAATTCTGAGGTAAATTCCAATAAACTGGCACTGAACATATTACCCAACCAGGTCGGCATATTTCAGGCGGCCTGTTGCTGTACGTATGATTTAGATCGGTAACCTACATTATTCGAACTCGATCACATGTATGGATAGTCAAGCAGTAAACAAAGCCCTCATATACAAGCCCGTCAAATCAAAGGAAGGCAGGAGTTGCATGGACTCTTTACACCGTAAACGCCTCAACAGGGCTACTGTGGCATGTGGAAAACGAAAAGGCGAACGAACCGGCAGGGAAGAGATCGGAGTTGTCTGAGATGGAGACAATAGAGAGGATATATGCGCCCCAACAAGAATATTTTTCAAAGTGGACACAGCAGCATAAAAGTCAAGAAACCATATGTGGTACAAAACTGCTATGTCTAGCAGTAGACAACAGTAAAACCAGGGAACTGCTTGAGTTCGATAGAAGTTCTCATTCTAACAGGAACTCTATTGAGACACTGCGCTATTGGTAGTTTTGCTGAAAAGCTCAGTCTGCCCCATTAGGTTTAATGCAGAAGCTGCCATGATGTGGAAGATGATGATGGAAATATTATAACACCTTTTATGTGAGTGACCTACACTTCAAAACAGAAGTCATCGGTTTTTGGGTAACAGAACGTTTGAAGATCTAGGCATGGTGAAAGACGTGCCACTTAGTAAAATTTGGTAAACACTATTTCCAGAACAGACGAAATGCACATACAATATTAGGCTCGCTCGTAATCCACCTCCCATGCAATTTAAATCGATTTTTTCACGTAGAAGTTTAGAATAGTCCTCAGAAAATTTATAAAATTTTCTCAAACCGCCGTAGTCTAGTAGATAGTGTTTTAGACGTGAGGCCAAGGTTCATACTGCCAGGTCAGGCATCTCCAACAAAACGAAATTTCTTCAGCGACTTCCTCTCAGCAGATTCCTGGCAGAAGCTCTAAGAGTAAATAAAAATTGCCATGAAAAGTTTCTCAAAAATCTTTCGTTTGAAGTCGACTTTAAATTGTAGGCCCGCCACTTATGTATAAAATTAACGCACTCAACATAATAGGTGTGAGAAATTAGGTCGCAATCCTGAATGCAGGCTTGTAATGGCCAATTATGTACATAAGTATGCATGTAAGACTCTGAAAGTGATTTGATTCAAAAGTTTTCCACGCTTTGATGCCCACCCGTTCATTGATTTTTTGACGAAATTTTAGGAACGTTTTTGACTTCATTACTGTCTAACTAGGCATTGTTGTAATAAAATTTGATTTTAACAAACACACACATACATACATATATATCCTGTGCCCTAATAACAGTATCAGTTAAGTTTTACGAAATCTTTTCAAAATATTACCATCGTTTCCAAATTTTTTGAGCAACCTGTAATAGAAAAACAATACAGAGATACAACATTTTAAACCTATCTTCTTTGTCTTGGGCCGGAGATGGAAAGACACTTTCGTTCCAACAAAAGAGTGCACGCTTCATCATCACTGGTGCCTGCGTGCTAAATCCACCCCTACATTCTTCAACCACTCTCCCCCAGCGGGACTGCCAAAAGGTATTATGTACTTCGCGGAGGGCTGGTTAGCTTTAAAGCTTTATCGCGTTATCTGAAAGTTCGCCTTCGTTCCTCCAACTTTCGGAGTTCCGTCATTACTTCGGCCATTTTCTGGCTGTATTTTCCCCATAAAATCCTAGAATTCAACACCTCTTCCATACGCCGCTTTGGTTCCAAACTCGTTCTTCGGGCCATCTAAATCTGGGGCAGCTTCGCATCTTCCTCCTCTTCCACACAGTTTGGACATATTGAGGAAGTATCATGTGCAAATCTGTGCAGGTACTTCCTGAAGCATCCATGACCACAACCGATCCTTTGTGACCGAATAGTTTTCGATTACCCAATATCTTGCTTGTCTGTATGGGCTGCGGAATAGCAGAAATTTTCATCGTCAACCTAATTATAATTAATTTTTCTTAATTAATTATATTTTCTATTGTGCTATTTTTCCGTAGTGCTTTCTAACAGAATACATTCTTAAGCATAAATATTAATGCTTCGCTCATAAAAACTTTAGAAAACGGTTGCCACCAAATATTTTCAGTTGGCTCATGGCATACGGCATACGGCACTCGGCAAACTCTCCATTCTTTCTGTGAAGGTCAGCATTGTTGGTAAACAGTATGTAGAAACACTGAGCTCAGAGCATCCCATACAATACTAGAAAATATTGCAGTTTTTGGAGTTTTAGCTTTTAATTGCACATAATTTATCTGTTTAACACATAACACAAGCGAATCTTCACCAAACAGTGTCGTGGAAATAGAAAAATAAGGAAAGAATTTCGGAAAGATGCTTATCATGCAATCTGTACCACTGTCTTTGCGTGCTGGCATGGGTCAATCGGTAATAAATACTAGCATCAGTTTTGTACAACTTTGCGTTGTTGTGATGTTTCTTATATTTCTTTTCTTTTTTTTTTCTTCAATATTTTTGCTACGGAGAAAACTTTATGAAACTGTTTGCAACATTTTTTTTAAAACTTTCGCCGATGCAGTTCACATTGTCAATATTTTATGCACGTAATTGCAAATGCTTGGATCTTTTTGTTCTTTTGTATAATGCAGTAAGCAAGTTTGTTATAAATTGCCAGTAAACATAAACATTTTCTATTTTCAAGGTTGGCCATTCAATATTAATTGAAAGATTAAATTTATTTAAAATATTTAAAGTTATGAAATATTGTACGATAAATAAAGAAGGAATTTGGTTAATTGGCCTGATGCTAAGCAACATTGCAAACCCTCTTGAAACTACTTCTAAAGTTCTCTTCGCACTAAAATCGGTTATTATTACTAAATAAATGCATTAAAAAGTTTAAGAAAATCACTTAAAAACTTGACCTATAATATATATTATTAGGCTATAACTGTCTTGTACACCATTTGAATAACTCACATTTTGCGAAAAACAATCATACTCTGGCTGTATCCAAAAGATGATCGTCGTATTGATGTTTCATTAATTTTTGTTATTCTCTTACATCTCAACATAATCAAATCTTTTGGTTCTGAAGTACACATATACATACATACAGACATACATACATAATTGGTCATTACAACCCTTCAGTAAGGTTTACGACTCAGCTTCTCACACCACTAATATTGTGTGTGTTAATCTTTTAAATGAGTGGCGGGACCTAGCTTATTACCTTGACAAAATTTTGGATGCTATCCAGGATCAACAATGACAATTTACTGCTCAGCACCTGCCTGCATCCAATTGTTTACTTCTGGAATGCATTAATACTGAGCCATAAAGACAGAATCTACATATTGAGTTCGAGATGACTTTCCACTCTGTATAAAGCACTGTAGATTTCGTTTACAATAGACCGGTTACTAACAACAGTTTATTCATGTATTGTCTGATGATAGACTCAAGTCTAGTAATTACCTAAAAATACTTTTGATTGCCTATTTATCTCCCTTTTCGTTGACTCTATCTTTATAAGCATCTGTTCCCATAACACAGAAAGTTTCCATCAGCGGAAAGGCGGCTCTGCCCTTCGCTAGTGCGTCTACCTGCTCACTGCCGAGAATTACGACATGACCTGGGACCAAGCAGAGGGTTAAGTTTCTCCATGGGCACGAAATTCCTTATTTCAACCTGTAACTAAAAGCTTCTTCTCCTGTCCCCAGATCTGTTCTTGACATCTCTGTATTTCTCTTTTGAAGCTTCCTGATTACTCAATTCATTTTTTTTATTAAGCCCCGTTGCGAACGACTTTCCAAAATAATAGAATCTACTGATTTTTTCCTAGAGAGTGTTACTCAATTCTTTAGGTAGAGAAATTCCTCAATAAATTTTCTGCTTATCCTAACCATTGCCTGCTCTGGACTTAACTACCATGTGCAGTAGACTTAAATTCAACAGAGCTTGTAGTGCCGCTATAGGACACATTCTCATTGGCCCTGTTTTGTCTGATGTAGTCCAACTCTATTTTTCTGTTTTCAAATTTGTTTTTTCTGATCATAGATCAGTATTGGCCTGACCCTCAAGGTGTACATCCAACGCAAATTCGAGAGCTGCGATCCCAAGTCTAATCTGGGTTTATCCACGTGATCACTGAATGCACCCTTGACTTACAATCGAATACCTCTTTCAATGATGTTCCAAAGAGTCTCTTTTGATGGTTTTGTCAAAGGGCAGCAACATCAAAAGGCAACTTCCTTATAGGATTCCTTAAAAAAGGAGATCTGTTTATTAGACGATAAAAAGTGTTTGTTGGCCGATATGTCATAAATTCATGGACAAGAATCAATTGTTTCCAATCCAGGCAAAAGCGCTGAGGAAAAATTCATTTGGTTTCTTCTGACACGGACGTTTATGTTAATGAGTAAAGTGTACCCATTTTTCTGGCTAGATTTTGTCGCTTGTCTCTAGACAAACATGTATACGTAGTTTTTCATTACAACCCTACAGTTATGATTACGACGTAGCTTCTCACACTACTTATGTTGTGAGTGTTAATTTCATACATGAGTGCCGGGACCTACAGTTTAATGTCAACTGCTAAGGACAGGTTTTTTGGTTTTCATTGCAATTTTATTTACTTTGCCAGAAATCGATTAAGAATGTTTTCTATATTTCGTTTTGCTGGAGATGTCTGGGCTGGGGTTTGAACCGTGGCCTCACGTCTAACAGGCCAACATGTTATTAGAAAATTTTAAAAAATTTGTTTTTATTCTATAAACATCGTAATGTGGTGGCTCATTAAAAGAGCGCTTAAAAATTTTTTTGTCATTCTTTGAATAAGTTTCAATTCTGTAATTTGGCAGCTTAGAATAATAAAGAGAAAGTATTCAATCATATAAAGAGTTGTTAATAATTGTAAATTAACTGGGTTGTCTATGGAGAGTAAGACTACTATGCGTCAACGCATCGGTTGGTCACTTAAAACATTTTTTAAGCTTAAGGCTTAAGCTATTTGTTTTACATTCATTTGTATTTGATTAAGATCATTTATATGTATTTATTCTTTTACAGTTAATTTAAAGAGCATTTTATTTAAAAGATTAAAAGTTAAGTTAATAAATACATTGAAATGCTTACGTTAACGTTCTCATTTGTTTTCTTTCGACTAGGAAGTTGAATGATGCTGTAAACACAATATACGCAACGCGGCAAACACAGTAATTTCGCAAAAACGAAACACATAAGTGTCTATGGTAGAGATTATTTTGAAGGCAAAGCGACAATAAAAATATATTCTGCGGCTTTGCTTTGCATTTTGGCTAATTTCTAAAGACGTTTGCCATATAGGGCCAGGCTGTTAATGTCACAACGTTAAACATTATTGTTCTACTTTTGCATTTATTTTAGTTTGTCGTTCTACTGTAGTTCATAGTTTTAATTTATTTTAGTTTATTTAGTTTATATTCGCCTAATTTTTTATACCACAAAGCAATATTTAAAATTTTTTGTTTCCGTGGTATATTATTGTACATTCCATTTGTCATTCGTTTTTCTTTAAACATCATTGGATAATATTGGCATACTTTTTGGATTCAAATATGCTTATGTCTACATATGTAAATATCAATTCAATTCTATATATTGATTTGCCATCAACACAATAACTTTTGTGACTTATTTTTGCCATAATTGAAAACAATTTTCATTTCCACAATGGTCGCAAATGAGGCTAACGGAATTGAATGCAAAGGCAAAAACAAAACAAAAAGTATAATAAAAATAACTTAAAATAGTTAGTTAATGATAGAATTGGTTTTGAAAAATATTTCAAATTTTAACAAATAACATACACAAGAATTTTACGTGCATATGACAACAAAATAAAGAGTTTCTTTGCGAAAAATTTTCGGTTTGATAGATTTTTTAAAAGAATATTTGTAGCAAATAAAATAAATAAATTAAATAAAGTAGATTTTTTTACAATTACTCACGAACGTATTATAAATTCAAATGTTTTATACAGTCGAAATCCGATAATTCGGCACTTTCGGCACCGGCTCGGTGAGGGACTACCGAAAATTCCAGTCTATCGGGCGGTAATTATAAGAACAATTAGGTTAATAATTAAACTACAAATACAGCATGCAAATACGTACAGCAAAGTTTATTTTACATTTCATATAACGTATCTGCACGTACAGTAAAACATATTTCACTTAGGTTTAAAAAAGTCACGATTGTCTTTTTGTTTTCTTGACTTTTGGCGTTTAGTATAAAATTTATTTCTAATGATATGGAAATCAATAATTCTTGAAGCACTGTAGCTAGTACTAGGCTCAGCAAACGAGATGAAAGTCAAACAACGCACAAAAGCGAATAGCTCCCGACCGTTTTTATTTGCTTTAAAGACACACTTTTGAGGAAACCAAAATGTTTAAAATTTTCCGGAGTGACGCCGGACTATCAGTTATTCTGTACTGTTGGATGTCGGACTAATGGACTTCTACTGTATATTTTTGATTTTTATATTCATACATACATACATACATACAATAATTGGTCATTACAACCCATCAATCAGGATTACGACCTAGCTTATCACATCATTTATGTTGTGTGTGTTAATTTCTTATAAGAGTGGCGGGACCTACAGTTTAAAGTCGATTCCGAACAACAGATTTTTTTAAGAAACCTTTTCATGGCATTATTATTCACTCCTAGAGTTTTTGCCAGAAATCTGATGAGAGAAAGTCGCCAAAAAAATATGTCCTCATATTTAATTTTTTTTTTTTTGAGATGTCTGACCTGGGGTTTAAACCGAGGCCTCACGAATTTTATGTCGACCAATTTAATCTGTGTTATTGCCAGTAGTAGCAAAACTATTCAGGAAGCTAATGATAACGCAGATAGTATCAGTGTTAAATGCAAACAGATACCCGACTTCAATCAATTGGAAACATAGCATGACTATCATAAACAAATTAATTAAATTGATGTGAATTACAAAAAGGACTTTTGGAGACGAGATTTCTGTCGATATTTCTGAAACATTCGACACAGTTGAAACGAAATTTTCCGTGTAATATTAAGGTGCATGACATAAGTTCGTCATTATAGCAGCGTCGAAGCATAATAAAGGCAAGCACATAAAGGCGAACATAACAATAAAAGAGGAACTGCATCAAAAATAGCTAGAGAGAGGCGGATACTGTTCCAAAAACGAATTTGAGACAATCTAAACTTTTGCTAGTTAATACGCATATTTGAAACCTACAACAAACTATTCGGACATAGGCTAAGAGTTTTCGCCGGACTTTGGCTAAAACAATATTTGTATAACAGAGTGACTGTTGAATCTCTCCTTTTCAGATTTGGTTTTCTGTAAAAAACAAACAAAATTAATTTTTTTATAATAAAATTATTGTTCTTTACAAATAAATATAAAATTTGAAATTTAGAAGTGCAATAAAACAAAAGTATATGGGGCCGTATCTCGGCTATGGTATATCGAATGTTGGCCCTCAAATGCTCAATCATCTCTGAATTGTCGTCAGAACACTTTTCTTTCGCGGCGCCCCACAAGAAATAGTACAACAGTGTCTAATATCAGCTTCTTGGTGGTCAATTGACGTCACCATTTTGGCTAATTAATCGGCTATTAAACGTTTGTACAATAAATCAATTATAGCATGATATGTGTGGCAAGTTGCGCCACCCTGTTGAAACCAAACGTCGTCCACATGAATACCATGAAGATTTGGTACAAAAATTTGGTTATCATTGAACGATAGGTGTCTCCATTAACCGTAATGGTTGCGCCATCCTCATTTTTAACGAAATATGGGCCAATGATGCTTCCGCTCCACAAGCCTTAATGGGTGCATTGGTTTCTGAAAGATCACGCGTGGGTTTTCTGAGCCTCAAATACGGCAATTTTGCTTATTAACATACCCACCAAGTTGAAAATGGGTTTCAACCAAGAAGATGATTTTTTTTTTTAAATTGACATCATCGTGCAGTTTCTCGTTGGCCTAGTAAATTTCAACTTTGCTCAAGCGATTAATTACGTTCAATGGAGATAATATACAGAATGTTGTAACAGAATAGAATGCAGTAAGTATTATCAGATTCGATATAACCGATGGTTCAAACTTAAACCAATAGATAGCCCATTCGATAATAGGTAGTGTGTTGGCTTGTTAGACGTGAGGCGATAGTTCAAACACCAGGTCAGACATCACCAACAAAACGGAAAATGAAAGAATATTTTTCGGTGACTTCCTCTTAGCAGATTTCTGGCAAAAGTATAAGTAAACATTGGGACGAAAAGTTTTTCAAAAATCTGTCATTCGGAGTCGACTTTAAACTGTAGGTCCTGGCATTCATGTGTATAAATTAATACATACAACGTAAGTGGTGTGAGAAGCTAGGTCGTAATCATAACAGAAGGATTGTAATGACCAATTATGTATGTATTTGTAAGTTGTCTTTTACAAATTGAAACATTTCGAAACGTCATAGCATTTATAACTCTGGTCTGCTTATTTTTTCGCAGCTGAAAACCACAATTTCTGAAAAGTTCAAATAACAATATTTTTAAACAATATTTTTTCCAAAACTTTGGTTAAATAATTTATTTTACAAACTACCTACAGCTATATAAATACCAATGTGAACATAACTTAACCAATTTACGGTCACTGTGCCAATTTGGGAACACTTATTTATTAAGGCTGTATAAAAAAATTGTTTACTCTAGTTTATTTGTTTTTGCATTATTGAATAGTGGAAAGTGGTCTGAATAAATATTAAATGAAACAATTTGACTATATTTATTGTTATTGTTGTAATAATCTATTAAACTTCATTAACAATACACATATAGAGGTCGGTCAATGGTAATCAAAGTTATATTTTCTACCTAAAGCTTATAGTGGTTATTTGTATTATAATATAAAATACAATAAAGAGTGAAACATTGAAGAACATTTTTAGTTTCATACAACAAATGTATAAGATCTTAAAAAAATAATAATGCTGTTCCAATTTAGCTACAATGGCCACAAATATACTACTAACGACGCTGCAAAAACTAGTGACAAAATGTTTAAAGAACGTCAACTTGCTGATATACTTATGAGAAAATTTAACCAATGGGGTGTTTTCCACGAACATATTTCTATCGACGAATTCATAGTGAAATATTACGGTCGCCATTCAGCAAAACAGTATATTCGGGTAAACCTATTCGGTTTGGTTATAAAAACTGGGTTGCAGCAAGTCTCTCTGGATATTGTTACTGCTTTGATATATATTGTGGTAAATCAACTACACCTGTTTCTGAGCCATTGGGTACTAGGGATGTGAAAATGCTGCTACAAAAATTGACAATGAATCCTGCCAACCACAAAATCTTTTTTGATAATTTTTTACAAGTTTTGAGTTACTCATGCTTCCTAAGCGTGTGCGTTGTGTAATCTGCCACAATAGAAGTCGCTGGAGTTGCAAAAAATGCAAAAACACTGCGTTGAAAAAAATTGGTTTGCAAAATATCACTCATAAGTGAACATTGTACAAATTTGGGTACACCCGTCTAATGTCCTGCATTTTATTTTTTTTTACTTTTTTTACGTTTCTGTTTTTCTGCATTGTTAAAAATAAATAGACATTGAAATTTAAAAAATTTAAGTTGTAGTTTTTGTTTGGCTGTAAATGGGTTAAACTGCAGTTCATTACAAAGATTTAAGTATAAAAAATAAAGAAAGAAAAATGTAAAGTGATGTTGTGGAGTTGATAAAGAATTTCTTGTTAAAATACATCGAAAAATTTTCAACACTAAAAAATAAAACAAAATCTGAAACATGTGTATATTGTTTCTCTTTTGTCTTAAACTTGTATTAATTTGAATAAATCGCGTTAAAAATAAATTTTGTATCGATTTATACCTGTTGGTTAAAAAAAATTATTGAAGATTTAAAAATCAATGGGAACCTCAATGCACCATATAAATTTCATTTATTTATTAACGAATTAATCTTTTTAATAAATTTAAATCCATATTTTGTGTCTGCATGAGGAAGACATTTTACTTTCGTAATTTCATTTGGGCGTATGAGTTATATACAGAATATAAAATAAAAATTAAATAACAAGTATACGCCTGTTAAACAGAAAGTGTATGTACAATTACGACGTTTTTATTTTTTTATTTATTATTTATAATACAACTGGCAGATTGTAGCCGGCGTTGCGCGGATTATGTAGTTTGGATTAGTTTAAAAAATGAAAAATGTTTTTAAATTAAAAAAACAGTGATTATTTGTTGTTGTTAAAGAAATTTAAAATTTTTATAATTTACACTTAAAAAAATACAAAAATCAGTAACTTAAGTATATATGTATATTAAAAATACAAAAAATAAACTTATTCTTTTATTAATACTTATAGGAATATTCAGTACATGCATATAACTATTAAATAAATGCAATATAAACTTCTACAATTAAATTAAATAGTATTATTATTTTGATAAAACGCTTCTATACACAATATTAGCTGTTTTACCAGTTGGGGTAAAAATATATAAATTTTTCCCACTTGGTACCCGTGAGCAGGCTACATACAATTGACCATGAGAAAAATATGGTGTCCCCAAATTTAAACCAGCCACCTTCAATGTTTGACCCTGAGACTTATTAATGGTCATAGCAAATGTAAAAAATATTTTTAAATGTGATTTTTAATTGTTTTGTATTGAAATTCAAAACGTTTAAAACGTTCTCGTTAAGTTAAAAAAAACAACATAATACCATAATACTTTACAAAAAAAATATTTTTTTCTCGTGATCAGTGCATTAACAGGCATCGTTTGGGAGGTATTTCTACAAAAAAAGGTGGCCTTGGGGCACCCTATTGTATAAATTTTTATTTAAATTCAAAAAAAATTATTATTGGGTCATTTTTGCATTAAAAATAACAATAAATAGAAAACCGGTTTATCGGTTCCAAACCGGTTTTGAAACCGGTTTCTTAAAAAATAAAATTTTTCAAATTATTCGGAAACCTTTTTAACAAACAACCCAGTTTTTTGAATACTCTAAGTCCTAAATATAAATGCACTTTTTCCCCTTTTTGGACCCCTTTTGGTCCATATTTATAAACGGAACACCTCCAATAGCTATTTGGGAAACTTAACCAAGCTAAATCATAAAAAATACCTTTAAAACAGATAAAATACAGCTTTTACTAATAAAGTACTAATTTTTGCTAATTTTTTCTCCCTTTGTCCGATTTTTCCCCTTTGGGTCAAAATTTTGTAAAGATGTATTGCCTATAACCTGCACCGAGCGCTCCGAATTTTCTTTTTTTACAAATATTATCAGTTCAAAAGATAAAGCTTTCTTACATTTTCAGTCAGGGCGATGTCAATTCGCCGTGCAATTTTACTTTATTTAAATTACATTACATAAATATCATAAACAAAAAACTTTTTTTCATGTTTTGCCACATTGAAAAAAATCAAAAGTAAATTTGTTGTTGGAAGTCGCCGTAGTCTAGTAGGTAGTGTGTTGGCTTATTAGACGTAAAGCCAGGGTTCAAACCCAGGCCAGACATCAAACAAAATACAAAAAGTATTTCTTCGGCAACTTCCTTTCATCAGATTTCTGGCAAAAACTCTGAAAGTAAATAAAAGTACCATGAGAAGTTTCTAAAACATCTATCGTTCGGAGCTGACTTTAAACTGTAGTTCCCGCCACTCATGTATAAAATTAACAAACACAACATGAGTGGTGTGAGAAGCTAGGTTGTAAATCTCACTGAGGTTGTAATCTGATTGACATATTTAAGTTTGGATGTTATATGTCTAGAAATCCTATAAAACTCAATGCATTCTCCTAAGTTTTGATAATACTCAGGTGGTAGCTGTAATTAACGAAACTAAAAATGTTTTTTTTTAACTAATAATTGTTGTTGTTAAAAGAGAATATACACTGAATATTTAATCTGACAAAATGAAGAAAGAGTATAAAAATTCTCGTTCTTTAACAATATTGTATTTTCATAAGAGTAATTATTTTCCACACGCCACAATTTGAAAACATTGTAGGATTTAAATTCCTTTAACAGCCACACGTTAAATGTTGAAAACGAAAACGATTTAGAAAATGATTTTTCAATCTCAAATTATATCACCTTTCTTGTATTTTAAAATTCTGTTGAATTTATAAAAAAGTTTGTTTTTTGCTAATTGAACTTATAAATAAAGTTTTGTTGCCATGTGCACATTATTTGAGTAGACGGCCTTGAATCATAGACAGAACTAAAAAAATGGCTTGTCAAACAGCTAAAATAACACTTCAACAATAGACACAATCCTTAATAGCGTATAAAAAAGTCTTTCCCTAAATATTTCCATGCCCATAATAAACACAATCGGTATTCATGGGAATTTATGCAGAAACACACACACAATTTTTTTTAAGCAGAGCGTGTGCTTCAATATCACTTCAGATTTAAAATGTATAAGTTTTAGAAACCTTTTTAGTCTGAAATAAAATGAAAAGTATTCTCCTTCTGTCTGTTATTTGTATCTCAACTACTTTACAGCACCTATGATTCCATATACGATGCTTAAGAGGCTTTTTATGTTAGTAAACTTAGTATTAGCAGTAGCAATAGCAAAACCAGTGCTTATGTTCAATGTGTATTGACAATTGCAAACATTTATGATTATTTGTTTGTGTTTAGCACTCAGGTCGTATGACAGACGTTATTATAGAAATAAAAAAAAAATATTGGTTATTGCGAGGGTAGATTTACATAAAATTTATAGTCTCTTACTGAGATTTCAAAAATAAAACAAAATATTGTTAATAAAAACAAGTAAAAATATTACGGTTTATGGTAGGTAGGTAAAGTTGGCTGCCTATTCAAGAAAAATTTTTCTTGGATGGACACATGCAATGCCCCGTAATGACACCGACAACTACACTGAGCGCGCCTCTTTGGAGCTTAAGCAGACTCATTGTGCGCCCCTCATCCAGCCTTGGCCAGATTTTACCTGTCGTTGACGGAATCGACGATCGCATTATCAATTATGAGCTTGCAGGTCCTCATTGGTATGCCCAGATTCGAGAACTCAGCGGTGAACTCGATGGTCGTGCCCCGCCTGGCAAGTTCATCAGCTCTACAGTTGCCCGGAATACCACTGTGTACCGGTACCCATACGATATGGATATCATATCGTTCCGCTATCTCGTCGAGATATCTGCGACAGCCGTACACCATCTTGGAGTTCATCACGTTAGAACTCAAAGCCCTGATAGCTGCCTGGCTATCAGAAAGTATGGTAACGCTCCTCTTGGAGACCCTTCCATCCCCAATAATACTCGCCGCAGCCTGTAGGGCCACCACCTCCGCCAGAAACACAGTGCAGTAGTCTGGTAGTCTTATAGACTGAGCTATTCCAACCGATTCCGAAAAATTCCACTGCCAACCGCTCCGTTCAGCTGAGAGCCATCGGTGTAGATTTATACGGAGGGTGGGTCACACCACCCTTCCAGGCCCCGTTGTCCGGAACCCATGTCCTGAATCTCTTCGTGAAGTCGTACCTCGGTCACTGCTCCCGACAGCTCCAACTTCCCTCAGAATCCTTGCGTGGCCTATGTCCGAGTCATGCCACTGTCCAGTCGCCCAGAGACGTTTACTTATTTTAGCAGCCACTCCCCTACAGAAAAGGTCAAGCGGAAAGAGGCCCAAAATTATCTCCAGTGCCAACGTAGGTATAGTGCGCAAGGCACCACTAATGATAATAAAGGCAGATCTCTGCAGTCGCTGTATTAGTTTCGAATTAGTTTTATTTTCAAGGGATTCCCACCAAACTAGGCATCCATAGGTCAATATAGGTCTGACCACCGCTGTGTAGATCCAGTGTGTCATCCTAGCTCCTAGGCCCCATTTTCTCCTCAACACTCTGTTACAAGCATACAGGGCAATGGAAGCCTTTTTAATTCTGTTGATGATATCCGATTTCCAAGACAGCTTCCTATCCAGAATGAGTCCTAGAAAGTGTGCCTCCTGTTTGAGTTTCAGTTCCGTCCCGTTAAGTTTCAATGGACGAAATGTCGGTGGCTTGTACCTTCTCGTGAAAAGTACTACTTCCGTTTTCACCGGGTTAACACCCAATCCACGCTCAGATGCCCCCACGCAGACCCTCCTTAGCGCCAGTTGCATCCTGTCTCTGATAGTGTCGACAAATCTTCCGGAGATCACAAGAACAATGTCATCCGCATAGGTAATTTCCTCACATCCATTTTGTTCCAGTATCACTAGTAGCTCATTCATCACCAGATTCCACAAAAGAGGAGAGAGTACTCCGCCTTGTGGAGTTCCCCTCCCTATAGCCCTGGTTGTCTGTGAGCCCCCAAGTGTGGGGTAGATTGTTCTCCCACAAAGTAACTTAGATATCCAATTTACCATAGTGGATCGTACACCCAGCCTATCCAGCGCCGTGGTTATAGCGCAAAGTTCCACATTATTGAAGGCTCCTTCGATGTCCAGGAAAGTAGCCAGAGTGTATACCTTCTGTGCCAGCGATTTCTCTATCCTGCACACCAGGCTATGTAGGGCAGTCTCAACAGACCTCCCCTTATTGTATGCGTGTTGTCCCCCGGAAAAGAGATTTCCATCCAAGGTCTGACGCAGATCCACATCCACGAGTCTCTCCATAGTCTTCAATAAGAAGGAGGATAGACTTATGGGTCTGAAGTCCTTGGGTGTAGTATGAGAGTTTCTTCCAGCCTTCGGTATGAAGACTACCCCCACTTTACATCCGAATACTGGCGACAAACATCGCCCCAAGCATTCCGATGTGTTTCATTTCCAGAAGTTGCGAGAGGGCCAGATATATTCCGTCCGGCCCCGGAGATTTAAACGGCTTAAATCCGTCTATCTCCCATTTTATCGCGTCCGCAGGCATGATCGAACTGTAATCCCACTGTGATTCACTCCCCGAAACGGTTGTTCGCGCATCCGAACCCTGTCCTGGTGGAAAGTGGGTGTCCACAAGAAGATCCAAAGTTTCCTTCTCACAGTTGGTCCATGAGCCATCCTCCCTTTGCAGTACACTAGGTATAAAAGATGTTGTCGAGAGAATTCTTCGGTCAGCTTTATAATACTGAATGCAGCTACATACATACATACATACATAATTGGCCATTACAACCCTTCAGTCAGGATTACGGCCTAGCTTCTCACACCACTCATGTTGTGTGCGTTAATTTTATACGTGAGTGGCGGGACCTACAGTTTAACGTCGACTGCGAACGACAGAATTTTTGAGAAACTTTTTCATGGCAGTTTATTTTACTCTCAGAGTTTTTGCCAGAAATCTGCTGAGAGGAAGTCGCCGAAGAAATATTTTTTCATTTTTCGTTTTGTTGCAGATGTCTGACCTGGGACTTGAACCGTGGGCTCACTTCTAATAAACCAATACAATACCTACTGCACTACGGTGACAATGTCACAATGCAAATCAAAAACTATCAAGGGTATACACCAGCAAATAATTCGAATCGTTAGAAAAATGTACGGGGTATGCATAACTCTCAGCCTTATTCTATCAACAAAGTAAACGAAACGTAGCCCAAGCTAATTATAATAAAGGTAGCAGCAACAAAGCAAAAGCATAGCAAATAAAAAATAAAGTTTTCATGCAATCTTTATCTTTTATTATTTTATCTTTGTGACAATGGCACTGAAACTTTTTTCGATTTAAATTTCATACATCGCGTTTTTAAAACGCCTATTTCATGCATAGTATTGACTGCATTAGTCTTCGCTTTGCCAACACTAATCCTCTCACTCAGACCACTGAGCGAATAAAAATAGAAATTAGCCTAAAAGCTAAGCAGCAGAATTTTTGCTTCTTGTACCACTGCCTTTGAAATAATCACGTCCATATACAATCATGTATTCCATTTTTGAGAGATTGCTGCGTTGCGTTTATTGTGTTTATACCGTAACTTAGCGGGCGCTTCATTCATTCATGCAGGATTCAATTTGATTGAGTTATATACATGCACTCCAATATATTAAAAACTTTATCAAGTTTTGCGGTGCGTGATAGTGTCATTGCAACATGGCATTCATTCCGCCTAAGAAAAATGATATGAAAATACCAGTCGAATATCTGCAACCTTATAAATACTGCATATAAGTAAACGCTACACATTTTCCCACTGGCAAAATTTCCCTTGATATAGGGCAAACACCGACGTGTTATTTGCTAGGAATGTTTTGCTATGCTATATTATTAGGGTTTTATTTATCATATCAGTGTTCAGCTGCCCGAAGAGTTCTGGCAGCTAACTCTTAGTTACTAAAGGTTTAGCTACATAAATAGTCTGATCGTTCCAATAACATGAAATTTATCGCGTCTTTCATTAAGCGCTTCCAATCTTTAAGTCTGAAGTCGTCGTAGTCTGGTAGTTGGCTTATTAAACGTAAGTCCACGGTTCAAATCACAGATCAGATATCTCCAACAAGACGCAATATGAACAAATATTTCTCCGGCGACTGCCTCTCAACAGCTTTCTGGCAAAAACATTGAGTGTAAATGAAATATAATTGCCACGAGATAGTTTCTCAAAAAATCTGTTGTTCGGAATCGACAACTGTAGGTCCCGCACATATGTATCAAATCAACACACACAACATAAGTGGCTTTAGAAGTCAGGTCGTAATCCTTAATGAAGGATTGTAATGACTAATTATGTATGTATGTATCTATGTACATATATGTATATAATGGCATCAGTTGGTCTTTCAAACGAATAATAGATTTCGATGTTATCTAAACCAGACTTTGTTATACTTTAATTGAAAAATTACGATGAACTTAATGAAAGACGTGATGCAAATACTCTCTCCGATATTAGTGGCGGATGAATCAATATTATAAGGATTAAAATTGTAAGAATAATTCGAACACTCACTGAATTTTTGTTTACACCTTCGATCATTAACATCTGGAATTTTTTGGCTATCTGTCGCTGTATATTTTGGTTGTCCATTTCAAACTGCTTTCAAATCCATTCCAGATAATGTATTGAATAGCAACCGACCTCTACGTACGTATATTGAGAGTCGATATCCAAAAGACAAGTTTGACACTGTACTCTATGGCAGCATGATAACATGGTCCAAAGGAATTGTTGATATTGCGTTATTTGTCATATATTCTCTCAAGTCTAGGATTTCAATAAATTGGTGATATTACGAAATTTAATTTCTAGCACTCAACTAATTTGGAGCGCAAAATTTGAAGCGACTTCTTTTCATTAAATTTCTCTTAGCTTCTAGCGTTAATTCGTTTCTAAACAATAAAATTTATGTTGGCGGATGCCGTTGAAGTTATAGTAGCAGATTCTCAGAATAATTCACCGGTTGTCATATTAGCCATAAAAGAAATTACTGGTCAAGGTAATTACTGGTCAATAGTTACTAGGCAATTCAGCTCCTGCACGGTCTAGACAATCACATACAACCATATTGCATTGTCCAGAACAATGACAAGTACCTTGGGATTCCACTTTATTGTTCAATGACTTGGTAACAAACTTAACAGACAGTTTGTTTGATCCCAGAGAGGACTATGGGCTCATGTGTCCCGGCCCCACTGCATGTCGTTGCACAGCATTCATAAAATTTTCCAACCACGAAAATGTTCCTTTGGAACCATGCAGTTTATTAAATCACTTGGGCGTCACCTTTCATATTTGATTATAATGATAATAAAATTTGGTGAGAACATGTTAAGGTAGACCAGTAGGCAACTCCCTATAAATTGACTTCAGGGATTGTGATTGTGAGAATACTTAACTTTATTACTTTGAGAGGTGTTACGAGAGGCAGACTAAAAATATTTATTATAAATACTATGTTATATTCATACTTATTCATAAGTATGTATGCGAGTGTGAAAGAGTTTCTGTAACACAAGACCAGTTATGTGTTTATTTTCTGTATATTTTTTAGGGTAGGTCAACGTTGTATTAAAATTGCATGGTTTTGTTGTCTTTGAAACAAACAATTGTTTTGTACGTTTCCAACGTTTTTCTCTCTTTTCATTTTGTTTTTAACTTTAATTTTGTTCTTTTAGAACAAGGGCGCTATACAAGCTATATGCCTTATATTTTCACCAGTTTCGAAATTTTGCTAAAACCTTGCCTAATGCACTGTGTATGTTGTAAATAAGGTCGTTAAAAGTTTGCATTGGAATTTGTAGTCTGACGTTGAAAATAAAATCTTGGAGAACAAGTTAAATCGCTCGGTTAGTCCGCTGGTGTTGAGGAAGTTTAACAGAATAAACGACAACAAAAGAGACATTTTTGTAAAATATTTCATCGTATGTAATGGCCAACGACATAACTTGCTAGCTACCTTGTGGTTTGTGGAGTAATTTTAAATTTAAAAAAAATATTTTACAATAAATAATTGAAGTTGAAGTAAATATCCTGAATTGAATATCACTTGGAAGTTTGGACTACTTTGGTAAAATTTATCGTACAAAAGAATACATAAGAGAATGTCTTTATTATCAGCACACAAACCCAACATACGGTTGCCAGTTGCTTATTGTACAGGAATAGGTAACAAAAACTTACATATTTAACACCTTCATCGCCACGATAATATCAGAAAAATTTTCGCGTGGGCCACGGTAACTTTATTAGATAATTTAGTTAAAAATGTATCAAGGAAACTTAATGTATCACAAAAAATTTTTTTTTGCCAAAATTCGCGGATAGACACTATTTTTTATGTCACACATATATATGACTGGCATGGCCCCATAATAAAATTTTTTTTCTCGACAAGCCTTGTCAGTCTTATATGTCGGACGCATTCAAACAAGTTACAGAAAGATACAACAAGTATTAACCTATTGTTTTGAACACAGCGTCGTTTGCGTCGGACATCTGTGATTTACCAAATCGCGTACGTCAGACACATATGACTGACATGGCCCATGTAGAAATACTTAGCGTCAGGCATATATGATTGACATGGCGATGAACGTGTTAAAGACGCTTGTTTGAAGGTTAAATTTTTATTTAAACCCTTAGAAAATTAATGCAATCCGTGCCAATACTACATAAAATATTTCGTCTAAACTTCAGTTCATATTCTCTTTACTTTCTATTTTAAATTTAAATTTTAGGAATGTAAGTCGCACGTGTAATAAGCGTTTTTCTTATATTTTATTTTGTATTTGAAACGTCCCATAAGAGATTTAAACTTGATTTAGATAATCTGTATTCAACATATTCATTAGTAAGGATGATATAAAATTATTTTGCATCAGTAATGCTCTCGAATGTTTAAAGAAATTCTAAATCTTAAACTAGAAAAATCTAAGAAGAAAAAAATTGATAGTTACTTAATCTTTCATTCCTATGGAAACCATACGTGAAGTATCTTCCCACTAATAAACGTATATTTTAAATTTAAGTTAGGTTAGGTACTGTGTGCCTCTCACTTTAGAGGTAAATTTTCTGTTAAAAAGTACAGGAAATGAGAGGCTAATTACCATCTGCTACATCTCAAGACAAGATCTGGAGCCGGATAACAAAAATAATTGGTCACTACAACACTTTAGTCAGGATTACGACTTAGTTTCTCATACCACTTATGCTGTGTGTGTTAATTTTATACATGATCGACGGGACCTACAGTTTAAAATCGATTTTGAACGACAGATTTTTTTGGGAAACTTTTTATGGTAATTTTATTTATTCTTGGAGTTTTTGCCAGAAATCTGCTGAGTGGAAGTCGTCGAAGGAAAATTTTTTTTATATTTCGTTTTGCTGGAGATGTCTGACCTAGTGTTCGAACCGAGGCTTCATGTCTACTAGGCAAACACACTACGGGGACTCCGACTCTCTAACCAATAACTTATTTCAATTATGTTCTGTCGCCATAAGATTTCGACTTTACTCTTAAAGCGGGCTTCTTTAATAGCAAGTGGTCTGATGCTGTAAAAGCACACGCAATTTCTATGAAACTGCTGAAGGTGTAGGTCATTTTCTTGGAAGCTAAACAGAGGGCTTGGGTATTTCTTTCTTACTTACTTAAATGGTTACTACTACCTTTTAGTCAGGATTTCCATATTGCTTCTCATACCACTCAGGCAGAGTCTATAGTCCAAAGTCAACTCCGAATGGCTGATTTTTTATAATTCAAGCGAGAAGTTTCAATGGCTCATATATAAATCCCACTTTGAGTTTTTGTCATTTACGTTGTATGTTGACAAATTTCAGATGGAACCTAAAAAGACGTTATGCAATCCCTCCTTAGGTTTCCTTAGAGCCAGCAGGACTTAAAAGTTCCGGCAAGATAATTAGCAATTCACGAAAGAGTTATTAGCCCAGGTCAGACCATCA
Source organism: Sarcophaga subvicina (assembly GCA_936449025.2). Classification (NCBI taxonomy): domain Eukaryota; kingdom Metazoa; phylum Arthropoda; class Insecta; order Diptera; family Sarcophagidae; genus Sarcophaga; species Sarcophaga subvicina. The sequence continues at coordinate 90,582,116 of OW388080.2, forward strand.
TATTTGTGCTAGTAGTTGCCTGAAAAATGTGCACTGATAAGCAGATTTTATTCTATTTTGTTGTACAATATCTCAAGGTGAATTGTTTAATAACATATTAGTACTTTTATGCATAAATGCTGTATTTTATCTGTTTTAAAATAGAGTATTTAAAAAACTGGGTTGTTTGTTAAACCGGTTTCCGAATAATTTGAAAAATTGCATTTTTTAAGAAACCGGTTTCAAAACCGGTTTCGAAACCGATAAACCGGTTTTTATTTATTGTTATTTTTAAAGCAAAAATGACCCAATAATAATTTTTTTTAAATTTAAAGAAAAATTTATACAGTAGGGTGTCCCATGGCCACCTTTTTTGTAGAAATACCTCCCAAACGATGCCTGTTAATGCACTGATTACGAGAAAAAAGACATTTTTTTGTAATAGTATTATGGTATTATGTTGTTTTTTTTTTAACTTTTCACGAGAACGTTTTAAAGTTTTGAATTTCAATACAAAACAATTGAAAATCACATTTAAAAGTATTTTTTACAAACTACATACATAACCGGCGGAACGCCGGGTACAATCTGCTAGTTTTTATATATAAGTGTAGGGACTTACAGTCGACTCCGAACGACAGACATTTTAAAAATTTTTTTACTCTCAGAGTTTGTGCCAGAACACTGCCGAGAGTAAGAAGTGGTTTTGTTCGATATGTCAGGACTGGGGTTTGAACTCATGACCTCACGTCTCGTTACACTTTCTTTACTTTCTTATTTAGCATTTCCAAGCCATAGTTTTCTATAACCATACTTTTCGTGAATAAGTATTCAATATATTTCGCTGTATTATTACGTATTATTTTTAAGGGAAAGGAAAGACTAAAGACTTGTGTTCCTCATTATATCCATTGTAAATTGGTTAAACTAAATTGAGTTTTTTCAACGCTTAGGTGACATACTTATTTAGTGCTTTACTTAAAGGCGAAATGCAAAAAATAGTGATAAAAACAATTCAACAAACATTCTATAAACTCTGGTTGTATAAAATAAAGCAGCCTACTTTTTCCACTCACTTCATTTACATTTTCTGACAGTGAGTGGCATGGACAACTATGTTTTAATTGCGCCAATATCTCCATGAATGATAATTTAATTTTAATGGAATTAAATTGTACACGATAGAACAGCACAGATTAAAATTGACTTTAGTCGTCATAGTGTTGTCTGACTAAGCCATTGAAATGTATACTCATGCAGAAGGTACATTAATTAAAACGATTTGTTGGCGCAAAATTTAATTTCCGCTACAACATTAAATCGTTTTCGATTTAAGGATGTTATGTTTTTGAATTTACACGTGGTCGTGTGCTCTAGAATTTTTCTTCTTAGGTCTCCAAGCACAGAACAGTGACATAAAATATTGTTACGTTTTTACCTTTTTAAGAAACGTTAAAAATATGAGTTCTTAGATTGCAAATAAAAACAAAAATAAGTATGTGTTTGTTTCAATTAAATTCTTTATTGTTTACACTACTTTTGTGTGCCACTGTTTACAACATGGCATATACAACACTAATTGCTTGATTGCTATGTTTCTTTGCTTACAGCGCAGATCTTTGCAACGTCGATTTTCCAACCACAACTGTTTTCTTCACACGCAACGCCTCTTCACACAATACTGACTGAATCCTTACTACTCGTTGCCTGCTTTGTCTTGCCTTATTATATGCCCACTTAAAAAGAAAAGTCTGATGAAGGTTCTTGAAGTCGAGAAGTCGCCGTAGTCTAGTAGGTAGTGTGTTGGCTTATTAGACGTAAAGCCAGGGTTCGAGCCCAGGCCAGACATCAAGACAAAATACAAAAAGTATTTCTTCGGCGACTTCCTCTCAGCAGATTTCTGGCAAAAACTCTGAGCGTAAATACAAATTGCCATGAAAAAGTTTCTCAAGAATCTGTTGTTCGGAGTCGACTTTAAACTGTAGGTCCCACCACTCATGTATAAAATTAACACGCACAACATAAGTGGTGTGAGAAACTAGGACTTTGTACAATGGGTCAATTCGACATCCGGGTACTCTACTTGTCTTAATTGACAAGTACACGTTCTCTAACCTAACCTAACCTAACCTTCTTGAAGTCGAACGTTCGTGGTCTCTATCTCTATTGCGACTTCATTGTTGTTTGTATATTTTGTTCACATTGCTTGTTGTTACGTTCTCGCTTACTTATCTACCCCCTTTTCTTTCGTACTAATGTTGTTGGCTTACTTGTAACAAGTTCGTTGTATATGTTGTGTAGCTTTTGCTCATTTTATATTTAAACGATGTTACACCGTTTCTATTTTCGTAACAATATATTCTGTGACCTCCTTTCCTTCCTCGTCGTTATAGCTTCAGTAAAAGCCGTTATTAGGTGTTTCCAGTATCCGGGCATATACACCAAATGCTCCAGAGAAATGCCAATATCATGAATATGAATTCAGTTGAATTTTTTATTAGGCCAGCTTTTGCAGGCATGTCGGCTATGTTGTTATCTTCATCGTCCCCAGTCTAGTAACCTATTTGATAATATCTTGCTATTTGTTCCAGTGGCATACATTTACAATGCTTCAGAAGATGTAGTTCACCAGTTGTCATGATCGCAACCATCTTTATAATCCGCTCATTATACAGTTTGATAATTCCTTTTCTGTAAGTGAAATACATAATTGGACATTACAACCCTACAGTCAAGATTTCGACCTGTTTTCTCATACCACCCATATTGTGAAGCGTTTTTGCAAGACAACGTTTGTTATCATAGAACTCCGTGTTAAAGAATTACATGAAACATATTAGTTTGGGAACTAGAATTGCTATCTCTAATTGCTGGTCTCACATCAATCTCAAGTTTAGATTTGAAAAGTCATTTAAATCGGAGTATCAATTTGCCAATGTGTATCTCACGCCGTAGCCTAGTAGCCAAGTAGCCTCGCACAACATTGCCAATCAACCGAAATATGAAAAAATATTTCTTCGGCGACTGCTGCTCAGCAGATTTCTAGCAAAAACTCTGAGATGAGATACAAATATCAATAAGTAGTACTTATTGAAAATACGAATTTCAAAAGATCTTTAAAATCCAGAAGATTCAAATGCTAGAATGGCTAATGAAAAAATGTGGCCACTGAATTCTATTGGAGAAAGAAACAAATGAGGACTCTAGAAAACTTTGTATAGACGATGTAGATACTAATTTAAAGCAAATGAAAATAAAATGTTTTAAATAAGTTATAGTTTGTCAAGGACTGTGATTTTGAGAAGAACTGTTTACGAAATCATTTAAAAAATAATAAAACAATTCATTGTTGTTGTTTTATTCTATTATACGTAGAGTAATTTTCCATGAAAAGTTTCTCAAAAATCTGTCGTTCGGAGTCAAGTTTAAATTGTAGGTCTTGCCACTTATGTGTAATATTAACAAACATAACATAAGTTGTGTCAACGAACTTGGTCGTAATCCTGGCTGAAGGGATGTAATGACCAATTATGATAAAATTATGACGTAGATTAGTTTATAAATATAGAGAGTGAACCGAAACTATACTAATTAAAAACGTGCCTTTCCTTATGTTTTTACATATGTAACAGAATAGTAAATATACTAGTTTATTCCAAAACACATACAGTGGACAGCAAAAGCCTTAGTACGGCAATATATTTTGACACAAATATTAATATCCAGCGGCTGCGCTGGCTCGGCCATGTCGTTCGAATGGATGAGGAGGCGAAAAGGGCATTTGATGCGGGAATCGGCGAAGAGTACGCCCTTGCATATGTTGGAAGGACCAAATCGAGGAAGCCCTCTCATCGATTGGTGTGACCAACCGGCGAGGGGCGCGCACGAAGCGAAGGCGCCTGGAAGGATGTGTTGCGGCAGGCCGAAATCCGATAAACGGGTTGTTATGGCCAATTAACCCTGCTGTTAGGTAAAAAAAAAACTTTCGAATCTTAGGTAAAGGACCGTTTTGGTCCACTTTGTATTTTTCATAAATAGTTCGATATAAAACTCTTTTGACCAAACATTTTAAATAATTTAAATTGTTACAAAAGTTCTGGGATTTCTGTACAGATATGTATTCCACGGGTATAAGTTTTACTTCAGTTTGTGTTTAGCTTTTGATGTGTTTGAAAGTGATATTGATACATGTGAATATGAAATGGAAAATGATGAGGCAAATGAAGGAGCTTATAATGTAGATGCATTATACATTATATACATTATACAAAATACCATGGAGTGCAAATCCTTTACCACGTCGCAGTGGAGCTTCAGCGGATATATAATACCATTACCACCAGATCCAACACGTTTCGCGGTGTCCAGATGCCACGACGTCTTGTTTAATTTTTTCTTTTTTTCCTCCGAGAATAGAAAAAATAACTATTAAAAATACGAATAAATATGGTAGAATTAAATTTGAAAGCAGAAGGCAAAAAAAGTAATAACAAGTTTGCTCCTATTCGTGAGTTATGGGACAATTGGGAATTTCAATGTTTTATAACTGTCATGGAAATGTCATTATTGATGAGCAGCAGGTTTTAGAGCACGATGTTCCTATAGGACACAGTACATGCCTGCAAAGCCAGCCAAATATGGGCTTAAATTTTGATTAGCTATGGACTCCAAATCAGGATACATATACAAAATACCGTGAAAAACCAAAAAAGATAGCCTGAAAAAAATCAAGGGGAGCGTGTCGTTACAGCTGATAACTTTTTTTATCTTTTGAGTTGGGGAAAAAACGTTTACAAAGGAAACTGACATATGTGGGAACAGTTAGAAAAAACAAAACTTTTATCCCACCGAGCTTCGTGGGCTGCAAATGATTCAAATCTCAGAAGACGTGAGTTTTTACGTCAGCTAGCTGTGTGCCCATCAGAAGAATACATGTTGAAAAGGACAGTCAAACCTAAAGCTCCATTTGCGGCAGAGCTATTGACTCAACTACAAGCATCGCTATCAAATAGTGTACCATCTACAGCAATTGCTGTAAGTGCAAATGTGATGCCAATTCATTATATGCAATAAATTTTAATGCAAATTGAAGCGAAAAACAATTTATTCATCTTGCTGCGAAAATAGCAATAAGCCATAATTATTTTTTCTTACTGTTGCTGATATACAGAATAAAATAAATTGCATGGACCAAAATGGTCCATAACCTAAGATTTGTAACTTTTAATTTTGTTCTGTTCGATTTTGTCCGAGATAGCTAAAAATTCACTAAAACCATTAAAATATAAAAAAAATACCTGAGCTACCGTTTTAAGTTGATAGATAAGCCATTGCAAACTTAAATAAAAATTAAAAAAAAATTTGAACAAAATGAACCAAACCTAACAGATTGAACGTTAACATTTCTTATGAACTCGTTAAAAAAATTTAATGAAAATGGAGAGATAGTTTGGAAACAGCGAAATAATACTTGTTGGTGTACATTTATTTTGGGTTGGAGGAAATATTTTATGGGTTTAATCGAAGCTGGTAGGTAGGTTGAGCATCCATAGCGGCCAGTTTTGATGCCACTTGTTGAAAACAGTGCCTGTACTAACCGATTTCTACCAAACTCATCGAAGGTCCAACTTCTTCTGCCTTCTGCGCAGGGCCTTCTGTCCAAACAATATTCTGTAGAGAGCTAAACGATGTCCGATTAGGCTGAGGGATTAACATACAAAATGGAAGTAAGTCTAGAAAGAATGATAAGCCAGCGAGACATGCCATTAAGTCTAGTCGCAACGAATTTGACTGCTTGCCAAGTAAGAAATTACGAGCAAAGCTTTTGCAGAAGTGGTACGTAAAGCACATGTGCTATGAATGGCTTCAGATTTTCTGACCAACTCATGGAGCGCGGTTCAAGGTCGCATGATTATCAGCATACGCACAAATTTTCTTAAGGAAGTCTGTATCTTCTACAACCTTCCATAGCTTTTCGCAGTCCACTCCTATGTGGTTAGTTATGTTTGGTGGACTGTCTTACCTAATATATATATATATATATATTTATATATATGTTCCTTTTACTCCTCTAGGGAGCATAGGGTCGCGTCTTACCTAACAAGGGGATTTTTGAATTTATGAAAACTGAGAAAATGACGTAAAAAGTGTTCCAACGTTACCATGTCCTCTCCGTATGCCATACACTCATTATTACCTACATTGCCTATAAAGTTTGGCTATACATTTAGTGGAGTGGGTCGTAAGGGCACTTATTAGACTATTTAAATCACTTTTCTTGGTCTTATTATAACCATCGTTTTCCCTCTATCAGGATTGCTTCAGAGTATCTTCTCACTTTCTTCTCCTTTGTCATTATTTAACGTTAGCCTGGTTTTTGGCATTGGGTTATCCAGATTATTAGTTCCATAATTCCACAACTCTTTTTAACATATTTTATTAAAATTTTTTACACTATTTTTTCCCTTGTTTTATGAAAAAAAACCAAATTAAGCCTATTATTCTTTTTCTGTAACAAATCAAACACTACAACCATTAAGTTAGTCCAAATAATCGAACTCAATATTTTGTTATCTTCTTTTTGATTCACATCTTATCATTCACCATTTTCAATATTTCGGCAAATGAATAACGAAGGAAATTTAGTGTGCATATGAATATAATGCTGAACAGGAAGCTCATATTATTGTTTTCGGATTGCTTTCTTATTTTATTTAATTTTCTATTTTTCATTTTCTCCGGATTGAATATGTTTAAAAATCCAGTAGTAAAAATTAATTACTTTCTCATTTAATGAGGTCAGTAAGCGATAATCGTTTAATTGAATTTTAACATTAAAATTAAACGCGAACAATTTCGGAATGGATGTTGATTTTTCCTCTGCTTAATAATCACTTGTTTTCACTTTTAACAGTGGATAATAAAGGAATGTGTGGTTTGTACAAAAAATAGTGGAGGAGGAGGTGTATAAATGTAATTAAAGTTAAGAATCAACTCTTTGCTTTTAAAAGAAAGCTTCATTTACGTCAACTGAAAATCATTCAAATTAAAGACTCATATATAAAAAAATTCAAAAGTTTAACTTTAACAATGCAATAAAACAAAAACGGTTTGAAATTTACCCAAATTTATATTTTTTGTTATAAAGCTCCGGTTATAAATTGAATATTATTCTCTTCATATGGCTGCCGCGGCTGGCCTCATAGTATCCCATTCGATCGGACCAGTTTTCAAATGTATGGGGACGTATCTCGGCAATGAAATCACGAATGTTGGCCTTCAAATGCCCAATTGTCTCTAGTTTTCTTTAACGATGCTCCAAAGAAAATAGTCCAACGGTGTCAAATCGCATCGTTCACAACAATACCATGAAGAGCGGATACAGCGGGTGATAGGTCTTCATTGACCGTCATGGTTACGCCGTGCTCATTTTCAAAGAAATATGGCTCAGTGATGCCTCCGCTTCACAAGCAGCACCAAAAAGTCACTCGTATTCGGTACATTGGCTTCTGTAAGTTTACGTGAGGGTTTTCTAAGCCCAAATACGACACTTTAAAACATCATACAATTTATTACTGTAGTCTGCTAATTTTTTTACAGCTGAAAACCACAATTTCTGAAAAGTTTAAATTTCATGTCCTCATTTCTTAAAACAATATTTTTTCCGTACTTTAGTTAAATAATTTATTCTACAAAATACCGACAGATATAGAAATATCACTGTGAACATAACTTAATACTGCAGTTTATTCCCAAAATTTAAGAACAAAAAATAAAGGAAGAAAAATGTAAAGTGATGCGGTGGAGATGACAAGGAATTTCTTTTTAAAATGCAATCAAAGAGGTTTTCAACACTAAAAACTAAAACAAAACTTTTGAACTTTTTTGTATTGTTGGAAAAGTATGTTGTTTCTCTTTTGTATTGATTTAAATAAAGCTTCGTTTAAATGAATTTTTGTATTGATTTGTATCCATTGCAGAAAAACAAAATTGGTGAAGATTTAAAAAATAAATGAAAACCATAATCCACAATCTAAATTTAATTTACTTAGTCATTTACTTATTGATTAATTAATTATTTATTTTTTCTTAATAAATTGTAATCCTTTTTTGTCTCCGCATGAGTAAAACATTTTATTTTTTGTGAGAAATTTTTTTCAAGTTCCTAATATAAATCAGTTCGCATGTCGGACACTTGGTCGTATGAATGATATACAGAAAATAAAAGAAAAATAAAATAATAAGTATACGCCAATTGAGCAGAAAGTCTGCGAACAGAATACAACCACTAGGATTTTGTTTTGTTTTTATAAATACTGACAGTAAAAAATCGTAGAGGAATGTGGTCATCAGATAGAGTTTTCCTACATTCTCAGTCAGAACAAATTAAATTCGTTTTCAAATGTTGCTATATTTTCATGATATTTGATGCATTTGGTATAGAAAACAGTGTCTACTATCTGGATAACAATGCCGTATGGAAAAAAAATCAAAAATTTTGCGTACAAAATTCTTTTTTTATTTTTGATTGTGTAATCTAACCTTAGGGTATTGCCGCTACCTATGCAAGGATCCGGGAAAATATGTTGTGCGAGAGCGGGAAGGAAGAACAATTTTTTTTATTCATTTATGGTCCCCAATAGATTTTTAAACATTAAACCTTATCAAATCACCCGTTATTAGTATACACTTAAGAAAGAGAAATATTAAAATAACAAGTTCTCTGATCTTTTAAATCATACAAATCATCTCTAAAAAGTCACCGTTTGTTTGTTCCCTATTTGTTGAAGGATGACGTTGGACAGATCATCGCTAACTTCTCCAACCACACTGGTAGCATACTTTTATGGATGTTCCTTGATTAAAAGTCTATGGTAAGTACGTTTTATTTTGTGAGTATTTGCTGAAAATCAGATTTACGAAACGTCGAACATATTTGCTGTAGCAAATAAAATACTGCAATGAATGAAACTTTCACTCAAGTATCGTCGTTAGAAATTTTGAAAATAATTTGATTTAATATGCATACAGCCTCCACGTAGTCCTTCCTGGGTTTTTTTTTTTTTTTTTTTTTGTCTTGAGCCGGAGGTGGGAATCTTCGAAAGACACTTTTGTTCCAACAAAAGAGTGCACGATTCACCATCACTGGTGCCTACGTACTAAACCCACCCCCTACACACTTCAACCACTCTCCCTCCGCGGGACTGCCGTAAGGTATTACTTCGCGGAGAGCTGGTTAGCTTGAAAGCTTTATCACGTTAGTTCAAATTTCGCCTCCGTTTCTCCAGTCTTCGGAGTACTATCAAAACTTCAGCCATTCTCTGGCTATATTGACTCCATAGAATCCTACGATTCAACAGCTCTTCCATTAGCCGGTTTGGTCCTAAACTCGTTTCCCCGGGCCATCTAAATCTGGGACAGCATATTAGAATATGCTCCGCATCTTCCTCCTCACCTACACAGTTTGGGCATATAGGGGAAGTGTCATGTCCAAATCTGTGCAGGTACTTCCTGAAGCACCCATGACCAGTTAGGAACTGAGTCACGTAGTAGTTCAGCTCGCAATGTTTGTTATTCATCCACAGGGTTACATCAGGGATAAGGCGAAATGTCCATCTTCCCTTTAAACTGCTTTCCCATCGTGACTGCCATTTGTGCATGGAAGTCCTTCGTTCCTCCGCTTTTATAGCTGCTATTCGTCCCGGGTCCTCGAGACGGCGAGGGTATATCCTTCTCATCTCATCCGCCAATATATCTATTGGTATTGTCTTTGCCAACACCAATACCGCTTCATCAGACACTGTCCTGAAGCCACTTATCCGTCTAATCGCGCTTAGACGATACACCGAGGACAGTATCCTCCTTGTCGTCCCCAGGGAGAGTGCCTCCGACCATATTGGGCAAGCATACAGCATTATCGACGTTATTACCGCCGAAATTATCCTCCTTTTGAATGGACCTGGTCCTCCAATATTTGGCATCATCCTCGCCAGTGCTCCCTGTGTTACAGATGCTTTTTCGCCGATGTATTTCACGTGCTCCTTGAAGTTCAACCTGTCGTCGATAATCACTCCCTGGGTGGTAGGCATTCAATGTGTGCAGCACTGTCCAATTCCTAGAATTAGAACTCACCTTATAAATTCTTCTTAATAAAAATCATTACATTCAGACTAGATGTTTCAAGCCACGAAAATTCTGGATGACGACGATAATCTGGGTACAGTTTCCCAAAAGACAATGCTAGACAGCACTACCACCATTAGAGAATATCCTGTAGCGACCGCTATCAATAATAATGTCGTAGATGTCGGCATGATGGCTTAAAAGTAACAGGGCGTCTAATACTAAAGGCTTGCCTACTGAGTTGATTTTGGTCAGTGGTAACGTGGTGATAGAATCCTTTGGTCGAGCAGATAATGGCTAAACGAAAGTATTCTGAATGATTGGAACTTCTGTCTCCTCCTGAAAAAGACTAATTTCACTATATGCGCCAACTACTGCCTAATTAACCTTTTTCCTCCCGTGGTGCTTCTCACCGTCAAATTTAAATAAAAAAAAGGGTGTGGCATATATCATTGAAATTTTATCTTCGTTTGAAAGCTCTATTTATGACATTAATGTGGAATACATCATCCTTAAAATTTTTGGGTGGAGTGCTTCCGAAATGTACAATTTTCTACGAATCTGGTACATAAATCAGGATGAGTTTGAACGATGAAATGGGTCATGTTGGCTGTGTTCGAATTTCCAGGTGAGATTAGCATGTCCTCAAGTCGCTCGCAGAGAATATCCAATGTGTCGTGATCTGCTTGGCATGTAGAGCCTTCAGAGAAGGACTCGCTGAACCTTGATGATTCATAAAAGTCGTTGCAAGCCAGAGCAGAGAGGTACCCTTCAGTCAGGATTACGGCCTAGATTCTGACTTAGTACAATGGGTCAATTCGACCTCCGGGTACTGTACTTGTCTTAATTGACAAGTACACGTCCTCTAACCTTCAGACACCACTCATGTTGTGTGCGTTAATTTTATACGTTCGTGGCGGGACCTACAGTTTAACGTCGACTCCGAACGACGGATTTTTGAGAAACTTTTTCATGGTATGTTTATTTACCCTTACAGTTTTTGCCAGAAATCTGCTGAGAGGAAGTCGGCGAAGAATTATTTTTTTTCATATTTCGTTTTGATGTCTGACCTGGGATACGAATATTACGTCTAATAAGCCAACACACTGCTAGACTACGGCAACATTATGAAAATTATAAGTTGTCAAAATTTTAAATGAAAAACGGTATTTGTATTAGGAAATATTAAGTGTTAGGTCTTTTGTTGTAAACTTGTTATTAAACTAGAAAATTTTCCTTTATTTCAAGTTTTTATTTAGAATTATAGTTCATAATGTATTTTCTTATATCATACACGTATGTATATTAGAAAATGTTTATAACATGCAAATCCATCCACGCGGCATAACACTTTAAAATATCGAATTCACATAACGACATCTGTCATTAGTATCGGAATGCAACAGGGAATACCACCTACTCCATTATGGGAAAGGTAATTACAAGTGATATGAACGTGATAAGTGTTTATAAATTTTCCTGAAGTGGTGTAAATGTATGTATTTTGAAATTTTAGAAATTTCATTTAATTTCTTTGTCATTTTAATTTATTTTCTTGTATCACTTTACTGACTTTCTGATCAAATCTATGTCACACTGGTGTCCTTATCTATTTTCACAAGACACAGTCCTGGATCTCAAGACAAAAATATTCTTTGCTATTAAATAAATATAAAACAAGTCGCCGCAGTCTAGTAGGTAGTGTGTTGGCTTACTAGACGTGAGGTTCAAACCCCAAGTCAGACATATCCAACAAAAATATCATAATATGAAATATGAAAACAATTTCTTTGACAGATTCCGGGCAAAAAGTCTGAGAGTAAGTAAAAGATTGCCATGAAAAATTTTCTTAACAAACTGTTATACGGAGTCGACTTTAAACTTTGGGTCATGCCAATCATGTATAAAATTATGACACACAACACAAGTGGTGTGTATAACTAGTTCGTAATCCTGACTAAAGGGTTGTAATGACCAATTATGTATGTATGTATGTATGTATGTATGTATGAATTTTATCATTTTACTTAATTTTTGATCAAATCATTAATCTTTACATGACATATGTGCACCCAGGGTCTCAAGAGGATAAATTTAATTTTTTACAATCATTTTTAATTAATTGTGAAGTAAGAAATGAAATAAATACAAGGAAATAGTTTACATACCTGGTAGTTGTAAAGTAACAAAGAAAAACATTTTAAAGTTTGACATAAAATACACACCACGTATACAATTCATTTGTCCAAATACACATAACATTTCAAAAGATTTTTGCTTAAAGTTTTTTTTTATTAGAGAATACATTGTAGCTATGGGAAATAGTGACCATAAAGGTGACCACAAAATAACAATATTTACAACAGTATTTATTTTCCAAGAAAATGTATATAAACGCCTAGTATTTTTATTAAAATAAAAGAAAATATGTTATGTAATATTATTATATATTATAACCAATTAAGGGTATTTCACTTTTGCAGTGTTTGATTAAAACCAGTCATTATTTGACCCACTTACGTTATTCAAACCATAGTACAGACTGTTTACAATTGAAAGTGTTTTCTTTAACCTGCCAAGTATTTACGTCAGAATTTACAATACATAACCGCAAGATATTATTGATAATGGAATATATTGTGATGTGTTCATTACTGGTTGAAAATAAAAGTATAAAATAGTTGGATGTTTAGTTAGCCTCATGTTAAACGTTATTAATTGACATTAAAGGGCATATAAATATATGATAGTGCATGTTAAACCACATATTTCTCTAACAAAGGCGAATGATTAGGCGGTATGAGAAGTCATAAATTAAATTTTATGCCCAGTGAGTAATAAATTTCAGCCGTCTCTGTTAATTAAATTAGTTCATCGAGTTCATTGTTGTGCTAATTTGTAACGTAAGTAATATATGATTTATTAATTCCTTGGCTTGGAATCACACAAACGCAAGAACAAACTGACGTACCACAGCATCGTGATGTGTTGTTTTTCAAATATTCCAACGTAACCCCTTAAAAAGTGTTAAAATATTAAAAAATTTATCTAAGAAATCTAAACAGCCGCAGCCGCTGGATATGAGTACGCTGCAAAACGTCTATGTCGTTGAGGAGCTCATACTGCTCACTGTTGGATCGGATGCGGAAATCATCGCCAACTCGCACTGGACTGCAGATCTTACGTAGGACTTTTCCTTCGAATACTTTCAAGGCTGCTGCATCAGTGGTTAATAGGGTCGATACCTCAGCGTCGTAAAGAAGCACGGATAGGATCAGCGTCTTATAGAGTATTAGTAGCACCTGTCGTTAAGAGTGATCTTGCGCTTGATTTCCAGACTCACATCATTTTTGTGGTAACGGCGGAGCTAAGATAAATAAATCCCTTAACTTTATCAAAAGTATAGTTATCGACCGTTATCTCAGATCCAATACGCCGCACGTCTCTACTTGTCGATAACGTATACTTTGTTTTGCCCTCATTTACTGCCAGACCCATCTTAGTAGACTTAGGAGGGATGAGATGCATACAAACAAGGTAAAGTTCTGACTGTGGTCAACGTGGTGGCCACGTTCTGTATTCAAGTTGACACGCAGCCTCCTCGTGGCGCTACCTGTATGCTAAAATGCCATCAACCCGCTAGATGTAAACTAATGCGTGCAGCGAAGTCCTATCCCATGGACGTTAAATTTGGGTTGCGCGTAGGGCTTGGAACCCACCACGTAAAAATATTATCTAATGAAAACCACAAAACACAAGTCTTTAGAAAGATCCCCTCAAAAGTTGACGACCACGGCAAACATTTAAAGGACATGACGTTGATATTCCAATTTAAGCCAATAGAAGATGATATTCGTCGAACTTTAGTACTCGTAGTATTCAGTGAAGGCCCTACGTCATTCCTAAAGAAATATGGACCACTAACGCCGCTATTCAAACTCAATCCAGTTAATTTTTCGAGACACATTGGATTCTCTTGGATCTTATGTGTAGATGGTATCGTTACACATACAAAAAGCTTTACAACTCACACTAAAACTCATAGGACTAAAACTGTACACCAATAAGATTTAACAGCAACTCGAAGTTTTCGACATCGCTTGCAGATATTTTGTTAAATCGTAAATTTTCAATATTTTTAAAATTTTTTTTTAGTTTTTCTTTTTATACTGCTATGCACTAAAATGGGTTTGTTTATGCCGCCTTGAAATGCATTGTGATTTATGAGTATGTTGCCATTCGACAATTATTGAATTTTTACTCTTTGTAGCCATGAAATGAATGAAAAATGTTGAAATTTCGATTTTATTACTTTTCATTTATAGTGAACAAAAAAAAAAAAACATTCATTGCATTGAGAGTTGGCATAGAAAAGAGAATTTTATTTTACTCTTATTTTTTCCAGTAGGTGTGGCTATTAATATTGAAGTCCCCGTGGTCTAGTAGGTAGTGTGTTGGCTTATTAGACCTAAAGCCAGGGTTCGAGCCCCAGGCCAAACATCAAAACAAAATACAAAAAGTATTTCTTCGGCGACTTCCTCTCGGCAGATTTCTGGCAAAAACTCTGAGAGTAAATGAAATTGCCATGAAATGTTTCTCAAAAATCTGTCGTTCGGAGTCGACTTTAAACTGTAGGTCCCACCCCTCATGTATAAAATTAACAGACACAACATAAGTGGTGTGAGAAACTAGGTCGTAATCCTGACTGAAGGGTTGTAATGACCAATTATGTATGTAGCTATTAAGAAGTTGCCGTAGTCTAATAGGTAGCGTGTTGGCTTATTAGACGAAATGCCACGGGTCAAACCCCAGGTCAGACATCAAAACGAAATTAGAAAAAATATTTCTTCGGCAACATTTTCTCAGCAGAATTCTGACAAAAGCTTTGAGAGTAAATAAAGTTGCCATGAAAAGTTTCTCAAAAATCAGTCATTCGGAGTCGACTTTAAACTGTAGGTCCCGCCAATCCTGTATAAAACTGATACACACAACATAAGTAGTGTGAGAAGCTAGGTCGTAATCCTGATTCAAGGGTTGTAATAACCAATTATGTATGTATGTATGTATGTAGATGTAGTTATTTAGGTTGGGTCATCATGAACAGTTATCTTGTTATCCTACTTCTATTATTTCGTTGCGTGATATGTGCAAAAAAAACAATCACAAACACTAGATGTTGCATATTTCTATTAATAATAATCTGAATAAAAAATTCGATAAGTTAATATTTATTGAATCAACTTTCAATTATCTGCCCTGCAGTCCAGAAGACCAATTGGAGAAAAACCAACATATTGGTTTATTTAAGGGGTTAGTCTAGTTAGTGCTAATAGTCTAGCACACTACCCACTAGACTACGGGTATATGGGTTGTTACAGATGGGATCCCATCAACGAGTACAGGCCGAAATCGGGCAGTATCGCAAAGTTCTGTTCTTTCTGAAACTCCGCTCTTCATCTTCTGATTCTATATATTCTTTTGCAGATGACAGTAAGTTTTGTCATTCATATTTTTTCGAAAATGATTAAGGCTTCATATTAATGATTTACTTACATAGAGTCAATCTCTGAATGGGGTCGTGTGATTGAGATGTAGTTTGATAACATATATGTAAGTGCAATAGCAAATAACGTCATCTATAAGAGTGGTTGGCGTAAGAAGTTGGGAGTCAGAAGCTTATGACATGGTGGGCATGAAGGGTGTTGACATTCCAATCCAATATCCACAAATGCTGTTCTATCTTTCCACCCTCCCATATTTTCCCGTATTATTACGGGACTAATCGAAATATTTCTAAAAACTGATATTATTCCATTTTTCTGAATTCAACCTTAATCTATTAATCAACTTAAATTAACAGAAAGGAAATTTAACTAAAAGTTATATTTTTTTCTTAATTTGTTTGTATTATGTTTTGCTTTAATACCAAGAGTTCTCTTTTCTCATTTCTAAACACACAAATTTCTTTTATTATTCAATGCGAAAAAAGAGTTGGGGATAAAAACTGTAATTTGCGAACAATATTATTCAAATGGTCGTAATCAAATAGAGTTCACGCAATTAATTTTCAGCATTTTTTTCTTTTCATTGCTACATCATCGTTTGAATGGAAAAAATACTCAGAATCATTATAATAGTTTTTATGTAACTAAACTGGATAAAATGGTTTAATATTAGCATTAATACGATATGCTCATTCAATTCTGTCCACACAAACAGATACAAATTACAGCATGGCTGAAATTGTATAATTTAACCCCTTAATGACCCATATGTCCCAAAACGAAAATTTCAAAAATCTAAATAATTTAGTTTAATTTTGATAATGTATAAATTTTTATTCCCAAGCAAATTATGTCAGAGCTAAACCTTATTGTTTTAACCTAATCTACCTTTGAAAGCTTGTCTAAAGTGTCTCACTTTTTTTTAATTATTTCGTTATGTGTCATTGTACAGAAACAGTAAAATATCAAATTATTTTGAAACACTAGCCAGGCCAGGGGTATGTGAAAATGGCATTATAATGCTTCATTTATCATGGCCGTATACAAAAGTAAATTTTGAACTGAATACGATGTCCTATCAGGAGAAAAACTGGTATTTAAATACATACATACATACATAATTGGTCATTACAACCCTTTAGTCAGGATTACAACTAGTTTCTTTCTTGCAGGTCGCCGCAGTCTAGGAGGTAGTGTGTTGGCTTATTTGGCGTAAAGCCAGGGTTCGAGTCTCAGGCCAGACATCAAAACAAAATACAAAAAGCATTTCTTCGGCGACTTGCTCTCAACAGATTTCTGGCAAAAACTCTGAGAGTAAATAAAATTGCCATGAAAAGTTTCTCAAAAAAACTGGTAGTTATCATCGACATATTTCAGTATCAAATATCAGCAGTAGCAAAAGTCTGGTAAATACAAAAAAGGAAACCACCTCAGGGGCATTAACTGGATTAAATGGTTCGTTAAGATGAATATGAGTAAAATAAGCACAAAATTGTGTTTGTTGCGAATAATTTTAAAAGTTTTCCATTATATGTTCGTTTGTATAAATCACCGGTACGTAAGATAAGTAAGATATTGTTATGAAAATGGAAATGGTGTTATTAAAATAATAAACAAAAGTTCCAAAAACAAAACAATGGACTTGTTTACATGATCAACGAATAAGCAAAAATATAGCAACGACATCAGTGTATAAAAAAAGTAGATAAACAAAGTAAACAAACAAGCAACAACAACACTGCAAGGATAAACGTAAATAAAATAAACAAACAACAATAATGAAAACAACTTTTTTACAGTTCTACAGATTTCACGAAGGTGAAGTCATTCTCTTTCAAGAGCATTCATCAGACTGTCTACCCAGCGATATAAAAGGCAAGACAAAGCAGGCAACAAGATCAGAAAGAATTCAGTCAGTCTTGTGTGAAGACACGTTGCATGTGAAGAAAATAATTGTGGTTTGAAGATCTCTGTTATAAAGATCTATTGAACAATTGTTATAGTGTACGCGAAAGATTGTAAAGAATAATAACAATTAAATCAAATTGTTGTTGTTTAAGTCACGGCGTGAAAGGTGGCACACGGAATTATGCGAACAATAAAGAATTTATTTAAAACTAAACACAAATTTATTTTTATTTTATTTGCAATCTACGAACTCATATTTTTATCGTTTTTAAAAGGTAAAAACGTAACAGTATGTAAGTCTTCTCTTTATTCTTAGTGGTCGCCGTTGTCTAGCAGATACTGTGTTGGCTTCTTAGACGCGAGGCCACGGTTCAAGCCCTAGGTCAGACTGCTTCAACAAAACGAAACATGAATCAATATTTCTTTGGCGTTTAGAGTCGACTTTAAACTGGTGGTCCCGTCACTCATGTATAAAATTAACACACACAACGTAAGTGGTGTGAGAAGCTAGGCCGTACTTCTGACTGCAGGGTTGTAGTAAACAATTATGTTATATGTGGAGATGCATGGAAAATTTATAATCAAATAAAATTGAGTTACTGCAAAACAAATTTTCGAACTTGAAGACATTCTTTTCATATTTGAAACATTATCTCAACTTTTAGTTTCTTTTCAAAATAATATCATATAATATTGTTACGTAAATAGAAACGGTGTAATATCGTTTAACATTATACACATATATATATGTTCCTTTTACTGCTCTAGGTAGCATAGGACCGCATCGTTTAACATTAAAATGAGCAAAAGCTACACAAACAAATACAACGAACTTGTTACAAATAAACCAATAACATCAGTATGAAAGAAAAGGGGATAGACAAGTAAGCAAGAAAGCAACAACAAGCAATGTGAACAAAATACACAAACAACAGTGAAGTCGAGAGAGACATCTCGAGGCGAACACACGAACATTTGACTTCATTCATCATCAGACTGTTTACGGGAGCATATAAGAAGGCAAAACCAAGCAGGCAAAGAGTAGTAAGAATTCAGTCAGTCGTGTATGAAGATGCATTGCGTGTGAAGAAAACAGTCGTGGTTTGAATATCGCCGTTGAAAAGAACTGCTATGTAAACAAAGAAGAATAACAAACTAAGCCAATTGTTGTTGTATCATCAAGTTGTTAACAGTGGCACACAAAAGTAGTGCGAACAATAAAGAATTTAATTGAAACTAAACACCAATTTATTTTTATTTGCAATCTACGAGCTAATATTTTAACAGGTAAAAACGTAACTATATTATGAGCTATTGTATGTCTGACTTTCAGTTTGGTACCGTTAAAGGGAATGAATGCTTTGAAGGAGGAGGTATTATAAATTCGATGTTAATTTCAGTTTCACTGCCTTAAATTCCTACGCAGATCTTCAAAAAAAAATTCTTTACAACATCATTGTTATGAATATGTCACTCATATAAGCTCTTGCAAATTCTATTTGCAAAAAGTCCTTCAAGTGTCTGACATTATCCTGAGATTTTTTCATTGTTAAAAAAAATTTTTCTGTGCATAATTCCACTTCAACTGGCAAAAAAAAACATTTTTTTCCATAAAATAATGCAAAGAGAAGTACTAGAGACGCATGCTCGTTCAGAAAATGTATTGCCCGGCAGGGTGTAATGAATACAGAAAAAGATGCATAAACTACATGGGGCTTCCTGCTTTATATGTTTTTTTCCTACATTTGTTGTTCTTTCATTTCCAGCTTAAGGTAAAGTAATTGGCCAAATTCCATTCTCTTTTATAAAGCTAAACGAAAGCACAATACTTCAAGTTGGACAATATATGTTTGTATGTATTTACACTTAAAGTTGAGAAATGTTGAAAGAATTGCCTTCAGAATGTTCAAATGCATTCAAAAATAATTCTTATGATTTTATCAGTCGTCTGGCAAAAACTCAGAGAGTAAATAATATTGCCATGAAAAGTTTATCAAAAATCTGTCGTTCAGAAGCTAGATCGCAATCCTGACCGAGGGGTTGTAATGATTATGTATGTATGTATGCGATTTTATCATTAAATCCCTTATTTGTAAAGGTTAGATTGATAGATCAAATGAATATAGAGGGAGAACAGAAAATTATTTTCCAGTTCTGTTTAAACGCATCAGGTGCATATGTTTTCAAAGGGAGCGCTTTTTGCCTCAATTCATATTATTGGTGATGACATCTATCAAACAAAATCAAAGAAAAATATCCCATTCTGCATCGTGTTAAAGATGACGAATTTTGTACCCATAAAATGATGATTCGCGGAAGTCATTAATTATTTGTTTTCATTTGATGATAAATGCTGGAGAGTCACATCGAATTCTTGTCGAGACATATATGGTGATCACGCGTCTATCGAATATGATGTGAAAAGTGAAGTACGTTGAAGACCACCAAAAACATTGGATCAGATGACAGTTTGAGTCAGAATCAAATGCCAGAAAAGTTAATTGTTCCACAACAAATAAATTCTGATCGTTTAAAAGCGACGGAAAGGAACCAAAAGAACAAGAATTAATTGTTAAAAATTTGACCAATGTGTTTGACTATACTGGCTTTCAGGACCGCTGCGTCTTAAGAAAAGAAAAAGCTTAACAGCCTAATTAACATGATTTTGGTGATTGTTTCAGAATATCTAGTCGGCATTATGTTGCAACTACATGCCTTTGGTGTCAATATCATCCGATTCCGGTCAGACGAAGTTGGTAATCATCGACTATATTGCTCGCCTGGCTAACGTTGTCCTCAGAGAGAAATATAGTCCGCTGGCGCCGCTATTCCAAACTCCAAACTGCGGCATTTTTGGAATGCTTTCAGCGGCCTTGGATCTCATGTGGACTCGTATCATTGTGAATCCGAAAATTTTGTCTATCCACTCATCCAGATGATATTTCGATGAAAATTAAAGTCAGTTGCTAACAGCTCCAGGGCCCATACAACGTCGTTTACCTTCGATTCCTTAGTCAGTTAAATTAAGTTGTGATCTGCGAAAGGTCAAGTTCCTGGAATCTACGAGAAGTCAACTTCAGGTTCCAGACAGCGTCGTTTACCTTCGATTCCTTAGTCAGTTGAATTATGTTGTGGCCTGCGAAAGGTCAAGTTCCTGGAAGCTACGCGCAATCAACTGCCTCCGATTCTTCTGCATACTCCTATGGACAGAGGCGGTGTTAGTAGATTGTTTAATAAACTGGTGGACTCGAATTTATCTACAAGATTGCGAATTGTCTACTCGGATATCGTAAAATGAGCAAAACACAGGGTATATTGCTCAATAAAACAAATTTGTTATTTACACGCGGCTTATTCATGGTGATTTGGAAAAACAGGGTGAATAATTGACAACTCGCTTCACAGATGCGGCAGCAAACGATGGCCTTTATCAAATATCAAAGTTCTGAACTATATACATAAATTTCCAATCACTCTCGTGACTGGACTCTATAATCTAATTAGCTTAAAAAGCAGATTTCCTGAGGAGTTTTATGCAACAAAAATATTGTGTGGCCGGCAGTACCAGAATTATGAGAGACCTGTATGGATTACAATTAATTCGTTTGAATTGAGCATTGGTCAAAAAACATACTTAGATCGTAACCACACACAAGGCCGTTATTTTCCATCATAACCATCAGCTTTTTATCTCTTAAAGAAAACATGCAGGCATTTAATCAATAAATTTTTTTATGAGAATTTCGAAACAAATTGTATAACGGGATTTAAAAATAAATCCGTATGAGAAATAAGGGACAGTTTAAGTACCATTTAAAATTTTTTTATTTTAATCGTTTTATGTCTTCCACATGGCCACGATTTAAAATGATTTTGTTTTTCAATGATTATTCGAAATTAAAAAGCAAAACATAAAAGGCGAAAAACGTTATATTTGAGAAAATCGAAAAGAAAATTGTCTTTAAAAAACGAAAATAAAAAATCTTTGAATGTTTTTCTGTATTCACAGCTCAACGGATTTCTTATGAATTATGCAACAGCAATAGTACTAAACTAACTGCAATGGATATAAAATTTGAAAGATTTTCGTTATTGAATAGGAAAAGTATCTGAAATCGTGGCTGGCTGTTGCACGATAAGCCAGTTGCAACACTCAACAAAGAGATTTCATCATTATCTATTATCTATATATATATATATCTATTATATTTGTCTCAAATAAATTATAGTAAGTTAACTTGCTTTAAATTAGGTTGGCATAATAATCTGCCAATTGTTAGAATTCGTAAGAGCAGTGCTATGTTAGGCTTAGAAGTTGAAGTTACGTCAATGTATTTAAGTATTAAAATTTTGTCCTGAACTTTATCGTCAATGGTAGGTTTTATTAACGTACATTTGTATAGCGCGTCCTTTATTTTATGTTCAGATAGTCGTTTGTGGTTGCATCCGCTAAAAGTGCAAAAACTGTCTGTTACAGAGGTATGTTTTCAAAAAGAACAAATTAAATGATACTTCATCTGTCCCTTGGCTAGATCCAGTAGACTCTGTGGTTTTAGAAAGTGCTACGCATCGAGACTTACTAACAAAACAAGTGGAGTAATCTGAAACATACATACTCTATTAAAGGATGGACTATTTTGTGGTATACAGATGTGACAAAAACGGATCTTGGGATAGGAGCGAGGGTTTTTGGTTCGAGTGTGAAATACGCAGAATATATGGGGAAGGTTAGGTTAGGTTATATGATCGTAATATGTGTTCAATTTAATTTGAATAGGAGGACAGGACATAGCAATGCTCTCTGACAAACAGGCCGTAATTCGAGAACTTGGCTCTTAAGATGTAAAATCGAAGATAATATGGTTATCGATTAGGTAGGCAAAAAGGGGTCTTCCGCTGCTGCATTTCCGACCATGTAAACAAGCAGATAACATTAACGGGTTGGATTTTCTTAAATTGGGGATACATATGTATGTACATAACACATAATTGGCTATTCATTCATTGAGGATTACGACTTAGCTTCTTACACCACTTTTGTTGTATGTGTTTTATTTTTATACATGAGTAGCGGAACCTACAGTTTAATGTCGATTCCAAACAACAGATTTTTTGAGAAACTTTTCATGGCAATTTTGTTTACTCTCAAAGTTATTGCCAGAAATCTGTTGAGAGGAAATCACCGAAGAAATATTTGTTAATATTTCGTTTTGTTGGAGATGTCTGACCTGGAGTTTGAAATGTGACGTATAATAAGCCATAACACTATTAGACTACGACGACATGCCTGTCATGTATTTATTGAAGAGGATGTAGTGAAAATGTAGCCTGCGGCTATGCGGTAGGAAGCTCATTAGTAAACTTCAACTCTGGATTACATTTTCAGCACTTCTAGAGATGCCTCACCAATGCTAGCTGGTATTGTTCTTCAAGACTGGAATTGATACAGGCTTTTGCACGCAATATTTGCTAGATTGTAAGTATTGTTACCGAAAATAATCGTATGATTTTAGCGGCTATTAGACAGCTCTAAAAATTGTGATTGATTGCTCAACAAACTCGTTTTGCTATTGCTTCATTATATATGCTACAGTGTGTTATGTTGCATCATCTTGTTTCAACTACAACCAAGTCCAATTGCTTCATTAAAAAAGTCGTTTCATTGGCTGTAACATTCTCAAAGAAATATGATACGCCGACACACAAATCGCATAGAACACCAAGGAGCATTGCAGCTCCTGATATGTATGTGTATCTCTGGCGACTATTCTCTTTGTTGACGTCTTCATTAACCAAAAAATTTACTTCATTGTAGAAAATAATTTTGAATTTCATAATTAAAATTTAATGATAAAATTCACACATTCCTGAGCATTATTGGTGTTGTCGCATGTCAGGAATCTTTTTTTGCTGAAAAATTCAGAAAACTGCTTAAAGAAATATGACTCATTGTCGGAATGTTTGTTTCATTATAATTTCTCCCTTGGGTTGACTTAATGCTGACTCTTACAAACATTAATATCTTTCCAATGTAACTGTTACAGTTTTCCTACACGTTTTATAAATATTTGTACTAAATGTGTGTATGTTTTACAGTTTCAAACGCAATGCAAACTTTAATCTACAGCTACACATACGAACTGAACATGCCTGCCATGTTGCATCGATACTATTACATTCACTGGTATATGCCTTCAAGCACAGTTGAAAATATTTTTGTCATCCTGTGTGTGTGGAAACGTTGACATAATTTACGGTTTTGCATGTGTTTTGTCTGTGGGTAAGTATATTTAATGCACACACACATGTGCAACAGTGTAAATTTGTAGCTTTTTGTGACAAATTTGAAATTCAATATGAAATTATAATTCGATAATACATTGTCACTAATGGCTAATACGTTGCCGACTGCCTTATTATGCTCATTACATATTGAGTTAACAGCCACCAACTTTTTGTTTTAGTCCTAATTATATCGCTAAAATCGTAATTTGCTTTTTCATACCGCTGCTATTATTTTTGATTCGATGTTCGAATGGTATACTGTTGTCAGATGACAACATATGTTTTTTTTAGCAACTTTTAGACAAGCTGTGCGTGTAAAACATTCAATTCCTATCATATTGCAATGTTTGGCTTTATATCTACCAGTATATGGCAAAAATAATAAATTAAAAAGAAAATTCTAAATGCCATTTCTCCATCATCTCATATATTTATTTTATTACATCGGCCGTAGTGAGTCCTATTAGTAAGGTTGTCACACCAACGAGCAAGTCAGACGTATCCAATATCTTTATTTATGCCAGAAAACTAAATTATTTTCCATTTTGATAAAGTAATGGAAGAGGATGTTGCGGTGAGACATGTACTCGATGCGGCAGTTAGCGGAAGTCAGTGAAGAGGATGAGAGAAAGCCCTCTCAGCGATTGGCATGACCAACTGACGAAGGTACTCAAGAAGCAGAGGCGCCTGGTAGAATGTGTTAAAGCTGGCCGAAATCAGATAAACGCGTTTTTAATGTCCAATTAAGTAAGTAAGTAAGCAAGTAATTAAGTAATGCACACTGGCTAATTAATGCCAAAAGTATTCATTGTTTTTCTGCTTAATTTTATTAAATATTTGATTTTCAATATTAGTTATTGACTATTGAATATTATAATATGATATTGATTATAATATGATATTAATTATACTGGCTTAAAACGTTTTTAATTTTTATTTTTATTTTATATATATAATTATTATAATTTTTAAAAGCTGTTACTAACTATTCTATACGTATGAAATTATTAACTGAAGTACTAAAAAAATGAAGACTACAAAAATAAGATTCGTTGAATAGACGCAAAGCATTGCTGACACATAAAAGGATTGCTACAACGAAATTATTATCATTGATGAAAATTATGTATCCATTAAATTACAGTCGCTGTAACACGCTTTAAAAATAAGTATAAAAATGATTTAAGAAATGCAAATGCTTATTATGTTCCAACTGAGTTAATCATAGCAAAAAATTTCGAAAGTATTAGCGAACAAATTGTAAATAATCGATCATTACAACCCTTCAGTCACTATTACGACCTAGCTTCTCATACCACTTAATTTGCGTGTGTTCATTTTATACATGAGTGACGGGACCGACCCCTAAAGACAGATTTTTGAGAGACTTTTAAAGAGTTTTTCTGATCTGCTGAAAGGAAGTGGCCGAAGAAATATTTTACATCCCATAGATGCATGAGTTTTTGTTTGTGTGCATAATCTGCATGAAAATTAAATGAATTTAATAATATTAGTTAAATATTTGACCGCAATTTAATTACGTAAATGTGTTTTTACTTCGGTTAAATACAATTAATTTGATTTACACAATTTAATTACTTGTAAAAAAAAATTATGAAAAGAAGCTTATAGTACAGCAATGTTTCTTACAGAAAATACTATAAAATACCCCTGTAAACAATTATTTTTGCGTGTAATTTTAGAGAAAAAAATTTATTTAACTTATAAAATTTACCAGGTTTAACAATTAAAAGAATATTTGTTGTCTATGCTATCAAATTTTACCATCAAATTCAAATAGAAGGCATATATTTAATTACAGTTTTTTTAAACAAACTAAGACAAAAGACTCCTTTTAAATTATTCATGCATGAAACAAAAAAGCAAAAGGAAGCTACAGGTAATGTTAAGTAATTTCTTATGATTTCTAATTAATACGATTAATTGTTATCGCATAAATACACTCCTATTTATGTTAGTATTGTATGTATGGCTCCCTTTTATTTGATGAATTGTTTTAATTTAAAATATTTGCTTAATAAAATTAAATGCTAAAATATACGATAATAGTTGCATAGTTAAAGAATAAATATAAAAGATAAGAAACAAAAAATATAAAAAGTTTTTAAAATGGCAACAATATCGGTTATTTTGTACGGCAGTAGGATTATCCTTTAAGCCTATTTAAAGGAATCACTTGAAAGATGTCTTATACTCGGTCAGAAATACAGTGGTGGACATATAATTAAGATATAAGTATGACGTCTCATTTGTTCGGTGTTTTTTCTCACGGGAAAGCTAAGTTTGATCTATTTTACACTTGATTCCTCCTTTACTTTTCTATTCTATTCAATTTTGCTACAAAATAAGTCATAAGTTAGGGTAAGTGTTGAATGTGAAAAATATTTTTTGCGGCGACTACCTCTCTGCAGATTTCTACAAAATCTCTGAGCACTTAGTTCAGTGTTTGCCAAGTCGATGTACAGATGTTAGGTTAGGATAGCTTAGTGTGGTAGTGTTGATACCAAAAGCTCACTTGGGCATGAATAGCGGCCCGTTGTGTCGCCATAGGTGAACGCAGTCCCTGTACTGACCAAGTTCCTCCGAACCAGAGAGGGAGAAGTTGGTCAGCGCAAGGGCTGCTCTGTACAGATGTTATTAGAAAGAAATTTGTAAATCGTAAACTATTTAAAGTTTAATTTTAAGAACTGAAAAATTAATGTTGTTATTTTTTCAGTTTTGAAAATAAAACGAATAATTTACTATCGTTACGAATGCTTTAATTATGTGGCCATGACTGTAAATATAAACTTATATCACTTTTATTCCTTTTTATTAGACAGTCTATTATCAAACACTTGAATTTTTTTGATTTATTTATAATGACAATACTCAGATTATTTTGAAGTTAAAATTTGAAGAAAGAAGATTCATAAGTATTACAAACAAAAACTTATTAGTGGCGGAAAACTTTATTTTTTATAAATATATACACAGTGTGTTAATAAATTTATCTCAGTATAGTTGGAACTATGTTGGCTCATACCCCAGATCAGTCATCCCCAACAAAACGAAATATGAAAAAAAAATCTCTTTGTCAACTGCCGCTCAGCAGATTTCTGGCAAAAACTCTGAGAGCACAATAAATTTGACATGAGAAGTTTCTCAAAAAATCTATCGTTCTGTGTCGACTTTAAATTGTAGATACCGCCACTCGTGTTTAAGATTAACACAAGTTTTGTAAGAGGCTAGGTCGTAATCCTGGCTTAAGTGTTATAAAGACCAATTATATATGTATGTATCAATGTATCATGTATCAATAAATTAAAGAATTTTACAATAAAAGTTTATTTACGAATGGCTCTAGAAAGGGAACATTATTGGATAGAGAATTGTATCCATACTTTGCAGAATATTTGATAACCCCTTTTTAAACTTGGAATATTCACTGAGATGTGAATTGGTATGACAAACGTGGACTGTACTATTCAGGAACAAATAGTCATTATAAAGACTGTCGCTTAGCGAATTGAATAGGTATACACAAATATTTGGAGGTACGATCACTGGATTCAGGAGAGTGGTAACGCAACATCTAAGATTGTAAAGGTTGTCGTATATTACTCGGAGAAATAGCTATATATTTTACAGTTACAAGTCATATGGGGGTTTTTGATAAGGGGACATTGATATTGTCAACGAAGAGGGCGTATGAACCAGTTTTTGTGGTGACCAATTAAATCTAGAAATCATGTTCAGATTCCCATAGAAGCCATAATGGAACATTGGTTTCCAGGTAGACGCCACCTGTGTCTAGGTATATCCCATAAAGACATCTGGAAATTGTCTAGCCAAGGGTCGTAATAGAATATTGGTCTTTAGGTACATACCATCAGTTGTCATGTCATTGTCTATCTTGCAATGACATCTGCAGAAGCTGTAATGACGGCGAAAAAAACAGACCAGGAACAACGGACTCGTAGGTTCCTAGAATTTATTAAAGTAACATGTCCAGCCAAAGGTAGTCTGATTTATTGGGCCCATGAGGAAATGTCCAACGACGATGTCGAATTTGCAAAAAATATCAAATTTTCGGTTGAAGCCCATTCTTATCCCGGTAGGTATGTTTATAAACAAATTTGCAGTATTTGGGTTTGAGAAAACCCAATCGTGATCTTACAGAAACCAATGCACCCATTACGAGTGACTGTTTGGTACGGCTTTTGGATCGGAGGCATCTTTGTCCATATTTCTTAAAAAAAGACGCAACCATTACAGTCAATGGAGACACGTATCGCACCATCATAACCGAATTTTTGTACTCGATCTACGTGGTATTGATGTGAACGATGTTTGGTTTCAACAGGGTGGTGCAACTTGTTACACATATCATCCCATAATCGATTTATTGCGTCAAACATTTAACGGCCGTTTAATTATCCGAAATGGTGATGTCAATTGGCAGCCCAAAAGCTGCGATTGGACACCGTTGGACTATTTTCTGTGGAGCGCTGTTAAAGAAAGTTGTTATATTTCTAGTATAGTCTGATAAACCAGAGACAATTGAGCACCCTTAACACAAGAAAAATTGCACGAAAATTTGTCCGATCCGAAAAATAGTACCTTATACGCCAGCCGCGACAGCCATATAAATGAAATAATTTTCTTTTAATAACCGGTACTTCACAACAACAAAAATAAATTTGGCAAAATTTCAAACCGTTTTTGTTTTATAGCATTTTTCAATCTAAACTTTTAAAAGGAACATCGATTATATTTACTTACATCATGGCACATATGTATTTAATATGTAAAATTCATTCATGTTAAGTACATATGTGACGTATGAGTGATACCGAATTCCATTCCTTTCACACATGACAAAATGAAAGATTTTTTATTGCCTACTTTTCAGAGTAATTATTCAATAAGGTGCGTATGAGTAATATGTTACAAATTCTATTTAAATAGAAAGTAAGACATAATTACTAGTAGATTTTTAAACATTTAAAATTTTCTCATATCCTACATCATGAACTTTTATTTTTTCTTAAAATCAGGCAATCTTACCATTTAGAACCTTTTTTGAATCATTGCGTTACATTTTTTGTCTCAGAGATATCGTTGAATGTCGAATGTTATTTTCTAAGGCAGTTCGACTTTTTAAGCTGATACAGAAATTCATTTAATTTAAGTTGGGAAATCAGTTTTTAATACGTTCTTTTATATTTTGTATATACAAAAACAACAAGTATATATAGTAATATATAAATAACATGAGCTTACGTAAAAGAATGGATAAGGAAAGTAAAGGAAAAGTCTGTTTAGTACTTCGAATTATATCAACAGAATGTAAACATTTTTCGCAAATGCAAGCACAACCTTAAGGTAAATATAATTAACTTCTTACACCTGTTGCAGACACAAATAATATTCTTTGTCTTTCTGTCTAAAATTTATCATGAAACCCTAGTACCCAAACATTTCAATTCACTTTAAACAATTTTATACTGCACGAGTCGTTCTGCTGACAAATCTAGGCTTTCCCTTTATGGTGAAATGTTTTAAAGCCTTAATCATGCTCAGACAACCAGTGTTTAATATACGTATAAATGTTAAGTATAAGTCAAATGCTTAATAGACCCAATAGTTTACAGGTCTTTACAAAAGTTTCTACCATATATTTCCATACATCTTGAAATCATTTGTGATCCTGTCGTTTGGGCATCATATTACTTCATCGTGTTAAAGATGGCGAATTTTGTACCTGAAAATGATGATTTACGGTAAGCATTAATTTTTTCTTTTTGTAGGAGGAATGTGAAAATAAGTCGCATTTTACTCTTATTAAGGCATATCATGCGTGTTCATGCCCTATCAGAAGCAGCATGTAAAAGATGGTTTCGATGTGAGAAATAAAGAAGTTGGAAGACCAGCAAAAGAGTAAAAAATAATGGATGAAGATGGACACTTTGAATCAGGAACTATTGGCAGAAATGTTAAATGTTGCACAACAAACAATTTCTGACTGTTTGAAAGCTATGAAAAAGATCTAAAAACCTGAAAAATGGATGCCACACGAATTGAATGGCATACAGATGAAAACCAAAAAGCCATTTATGAAATTTTTCTTCAAATACACGTTAGAAAATCATTGTTACTTTGAATTGTTAATGACAATGAAAAATGCATTTATTTTTAAAATCTTTAGCGGAAAGGTGGGACAACTATCAACTTCGACTGCAAAACCAAATTGATTGGGCAGGAAGACAATCCTGCGACTCTTTTATGACCGGAAAGGTGTGATGTACCACCAACTTCTAAAAAGTAATGAAACTGTTACACAGATCGCTACTGACAACAAATGATAAATTTGGACCATGCATCGATCGTAATACGACCAGACTAAGCCACAAGATACGGCAAGGAAATTATGAAATATGCGAACAGTTGTATTGGCGTGGAATCCACAAATTTCTTTAAAGATGGAGAGAAATGTGTGCCCAGCAATGTACAATACTTTGAAGGATATTGGCTTAAAAGCCTTCAAGATTTATTTTGCTGATAAGTGGGTTTAACAAGGCGGAACCGAATTACATATGACTTTAGCTACGATTAATCTACTCAAAGGAACTCCTGATCAAGTCATTTGTTTACGTCCATAAACCTGACAAAATTGAAGACCTAGAAACCAAGAAGAAGACTTTCATTCTCTAACATCAAATAGAAGTTTTCAAACCTATAATGGATGAACTATAAATAGATCGAAAGATACCTTTGTCTGTGAGTAGTTGCAATAAACAACGTGTATACGGGGTATTATTGTATACAGTTTGTGTCAGGTTTTATGGATCATGTAATAAAATTGAAAGCACAGTGTTATCAATTAAAGAGTTTGGTTCAATTGAAATAAAAAAATTCATTTTTTTTAAATAAAAAAGTAACAGCAAATATTGGTGTGTGCCATATCGGTTTAAGTTTAAAACATCAGTTATTTCGTATCTGGCAATACTTATGTTATTCTATTGTATCACAGAATGAAATATATTATCTCCACTGAATGTAATGAATCGATTTACGACTGTACAATGTTGGGATTTATTAGGTCAAAGAGATTTTCATTTCGCAAAAAAAATCATTTTTTCGTATAAAGCTTGTATTCATCTTGGTTTCTACGTTAATAAGCAAAATTTCCATATTTGGGGCTGAGATAACCCACTCCTAATCTTACAGAAACCAATCCACCCATTACGAGTGACTGTTTGACGCAGCTTTTGGAGAGGAGTCATCATTGGGTCACATTTGCACAATCACTACGGTCAATGGAGACAACTATCGCCCCATGGTAACCGATTTGTTTGTACCCGCTCTTCATGGTATTGATGTTAACGATGTTTGGTTTCAGCAAGTTGGTGCAACTAGCCACACATCTCATGTCACAAGCGATTTGTGTCGAACGTTTGATGCTCGTTTAATTAGCCGAAATGGTGATGTTAGTTTGTTGCCAAGAAGCTGCGATATGTCGTAGTTGGAGTATTTTCTGTGGAGCGCCGTTAAAGAAAAGCAACAATTGAGCATTAGAAGGCCAACGTTTTCGAGATACGACCCTATACTCTCGAA
Source organism: Sarcophaga subvicina (assembly GCA_936449025.2). Lineage (NCBI taxonomy): Eukaryota > Metazoa > Arthropoda > Insecta > Diptera > Sarcophagidae > Sarcophaga > Sarcophaga subvicina. Next base: position 90,613,534 of record OW388080.2, read on the forward strand.
AAAGTGTGCGGTAATTGGTCCGCGCGAATGAGGTACTGTGAGGTACTATTGATTTTTACTTTGCTTCACTTTTTTGTTAATGCTGGAAAGTACTTTATACAGAGAACTTATTTAAATTTTAATTAAAAATATTTAAGCCTTTGTTTTAAACTTTTTAACTTCTATAATTTTCTCAAATTTTATTAAATTTTAATTTTCTTACATAAAGTGTAGAGTTTGTGGTAAAATATTCTTCAATGTTTTTAAATACAAACAATGTAAGATCTATGGTCCTCTATACCGACACAAGAAGTTGTAAAAAATGTTTACATTGGTCAATTACGAACATTCTTCCATTTTTATTGATAAAACATAAAATATTTTTTCCCTGCCATTACTTCCGTTATAAATGCCATATTTAATTTACGTACTGTGTGTAAAACAATTGGAATCTAGCCATAGATGACAGTTGGTACATACTTGTAGGACAATGCTAAGTATAATTAATTACAACATTTATTACAAGGACAATGATAAAATATATACGTACTAATGTACGATAGTTGGCCAAGAATTTTTATAAAGTACACAACAGAGAAACAAGCTCCTTCATTTTTTAATGGCTAAAGATGTAGCTAATGTTGACCGATTTGCTGGACGCATTTGGCACGATGTAATGAATCCATTATAATTTATTATATTGTCTTTTTCAAATTAAAAGAAACCTTAAACGCACTTGGCCTAATTCATTCGTACATTAAGGAAAAAATGTTTTTTTTTTTTTGTTTATGAACTTCAAACTGTTTTTGGTTTAAATTTATATTGTATTATGGGTCAGTTTATAACCGTTATATTGATTAAAGGAATAAAAGAAAAAAGGGAAAAAGCTAGATAGGTAGTAGGGATGTTGAAGGAGTGCCACTTTACATACACCTAAGCCAGCATGTAGGCTTAATGTGCTCTTACTATTAGGAATATCACCATACTCTCTATAGGAAGTCTGTATCTTGTATAAACTGTCTTAACTTCTTCCAATCCATCCTTCTCAGACAAATTATGTCTGATATAGGATCTCGATTTCACAAAAGCTGGGCCTTGACAAAAAATGTGCTCCATCGTGAAAAGGTAAATGATAACTATTTCGAAAGAACTGTTTTTGGGTTGATTTAATATTAAAAAGCAATAAAAATTATACAGAATACCATTTCAGGGTCTACTTGAATTCTTTTGCCTTGTTTACCTCCGGCGAGATGCATCCACAGGTGCAGATAGGCGAAGTTGGGTATATGTGTCTTTTGATGATAATCTTCAAAGTATTACGACCATTTCTATGTTAATATCACATTCCATGACTTAGAGGCTATCGCAGATTAAATAAGTATGTTGGCTTATTAGATGTGAACATGTCTCCAACAAACACGAAATATAAGAAAAAATATTTTTCGGCGATTCCATCGCAGCAAATATTTGGCAAAATAAATGGGAGTAAATAAAATTGCCACGAAAAAGCTTCTCAAAAATCTATCGTTGCGGGTCGATTTTAAACTGTAGTTCTCGCCACTCATGTAAGAAATTACCACACACAACTTAAGTGATGCGAGAAGCTAGATAGTAATCCTGACTGAGGGGTTGCAATTACCAATTATATACGGTGGACAGCAAACGTCTTAGTGCGGCAATATATTTTAGCAATTTCATGAATTTTAGCCAAAAGTTTGTATACAAATTTATAGTTTATATATTTATTTTATTAATTTATTTCTGTTTTATTATAAAACAAACAAGTTTTTAATGTTTTTCATAAAACAAGAGAAAATTAAGGAAAAGTTTCAGATGACTCCATAGGTACCCCCAAGGAGAACCCTAAGTAAATTTAAAATTCAAAGGCCTAACATATGACAATGCCATCCCTTGTATTTAGTAGAATATCCCTTAAGGTCAAGCACTCTATTTAACCCATTTGGAATTGAATGTACACGTTTTGTTTAGCAAGTTTTTCGGTTGACATTTGTTTGAGGTTTAGCGATTACGTAACCGCTCTTTCAAATGATCTCCTAAATACTCTCTTGAAGTTATATCGGGACTTTGTGCAAGAATATTAAGCCTGTGGGGACTTTATTTTGTCAAAATATATTGCCGTACTAAGCCTTTTGCTGTCCACTGTATGTATGTGTGTAATACCGATAAGAAAAAAGTCTGATAGAAAGAAGGTGGCGAAAGAGAGAGGAAGATAGTATGGCTGAAATTCGGACAAGGATAACATCGCATGTACCTACCTCCCACCAAGCTCGAACCACACCAAATTTACCAACATAGGGATTTTTTTACGAAGTGACAAAAGCTGTTGTATAAGATGATTTTAAACCAGGCGGTTCAACTTCTCTGAAAATTTTACAATCTGAGTTCTGATTGCAGGAGATTTCCATATATTTGTTCGATTTTCTCATATATTAAGGCAATGCTGTGATAGTCGCCATAGCCTAGTAGGTAGTGTGTTAGCTTATTAGACGTAAAGTCCGGGTTCGAACCCCTGGCCCGACATCAAAAATAAAATACAAAAAGTATTTCTTCGGCGACTACCTCTCAGCAGATTTCTGGCAAAAACTCTGAGAGTAAATAAAATTGCCATGAAAAGTTCCCAAAAATCTGTCGTTCGGAGTCGACCTTAAACTTGAGTTCCCACCACTCATGTACAAAATTAACACAAACAAAATAAGTGGTGTGAGAAACTAGGGCGTAATACTGACTGAAGGGTTGTAATGACCAATTATGTATGTATTATGTATGTACTAAAACAAAGCTGTAATCATCCCTAACATCTAGATCTGGCGATTTTCAGAATTATATAGTATAGTAATTTACAGTTCTACGTCAGTTATGAGTTCCTATGTACCTTTAATTCTTAATTTGTGCTATTTTTAGTCAGTATGCAGAATTTCTAAGACAAACGTCTTAGATTCGACATGAGATTCACAATTATTTATAAAAAATTAGTGCCCTGGAAATATCTATGTCCTTAACAAACATCTCGACATTTTCTTTATTTACCTTTATCCTCTATAAGCTTCACAACTTGTCAACCTCGTGGACGTGATCTTGCAGACCCCACGCTGCTTTTTGGAGGTTCTTATTTATGCTAAAGTAATGTCATCAGCAAAAATATCGGTTCTACAAAAAGGGACTTGATAAGGGTCATCTTGTTGAAGTAGTATTTGTGAAATTAGTTACCACTGTGTGGTGTGGAGTTTGGATAGTGGAGGTACGGTTCATAATCCTTTGAAACCATATTGTCCAGGTTATCATTGTCACCTCTGAATAATGCTCCAGGATTACTAATGCCTGAATTGTTCGATCTGGACATCAATGACTTATGGTTTCATTACGATAGCGCTACGTGCAACACTGCTCTTGCCACTTTAGAAGTTCTGTACAAGCGATTTGAGGTATGGGTATATCACATAGAGATGATGAAACTGATGAAACTATATCGTGCGGTATGACTGTTAAACTTTTTCTATTGGGTTTTTGTAAATTATTCGTACATGTGAATAAGTCACAAAAATCACAGCGGTATTTAAATAAAAAAACCCAAAACATTGATCAAATTCAGTCTGATTTATATACTAGAGCCATGGATGTTTCAGATGTACTCCACCCAAAATAGCCGTGGCAGCCATTCGAATGATGTTATACACGACCCATCAGACATCTTTCAAATTAATAAAAAATTTCGAAAATATCTAACACAGTTATTTACTTACTTAATTCCTCATATTCCTCCATCTTTAGTCTCTACTACCACCTAGTTTCTCACACCACTGATGTTGTCTTAGTTTGACGCTCATATTTTTTGGCAGAAGAGTGCTGAGAGGTGATAGTCGTCGACAGAAATACTTTTTTTCTTGTTCGAGATATCTGAGTCTGAGAGGTTGAGCCACAGGCTTAAAAATATGAGTTCGTAGATTGTAAATAAAAATAAAAATAAATTAGTGTTAGTTTTAAATCAATTCTTTATTGTTCGTACAATTCCGTGTGCAACCTTTCACGACTTAATTTAAACAACAACAATTTGCTTTAATTGTTATTCTTCTCTACACCCTTCCGCGTACACAATAACAATTGTTCAATAGATCTTTATGACAGAGATCTTCAAACCACAATTATTCTCTTCACACAAGACTGACTGAATTCTTTCTGATCTCGTTGCCTGCTTTGTTTAGCCTTTTATATCGCTGGGTATACAGTCTGATGGATGCTCTTGAAGAAGAATGACTGCCTTCGCGAAATCTCTATATAGCGTAAACATGTTTACGTTTGTCCTTGCAGAGTTGTTGTTGCATCTTGTTTACTTGTTTAACCCATTTCTTTCTTATACTGATGTTGTTGCTATATTTTTTGTTTATTCGTTGATCATGTTTTATTTGTTTTATTTTTGGAGCTTTTGTTTATCATTTTAATAACCCCATTTCCATTTTCGTAACAATATTTAAAACAATATACCACAAACCTAAAAATACAATTTCATATTTTATTTTGTATCACAGAAAAAGCTTTTTAACTTGCAGTTGAAAACAAAATTTTTAACAACCGTGAAAAAAATTTATAACATACATATGTATGTCAACGTTTTAACTATCTCTGTCAAAAGTTTTCAACATTCAGCCTTCAATATAAAATTAAAAGCGAATGACCGACGTTGGGCTGCATTATTCGGGTGGAATGTATTATTTGTGATGGCTAGAGCTGGTAACATATTGTGGTTGAATACATCTACTGTGTGGTTAGTGCTGATGGCATTTACGGTTGTTTTGTTTATGTAAACTTATTCTCATTTTATTAGTTCGCTTAAAAAAGAATGATTTTTATTAGATTTTTTCATATTTCACATTTGAGAGACAACATTGGTAAAAGTTACGCTAAATTTCATAAGCTACCATACGCTGCAACGTTTAGTTGCAGTTGCTGTTAGTTTTTGTCCTTTCAATTTTTTCAATTCGCATCATAAAATACTGATACATTAACCTTGCCAGTCACCTGTCATATATTCATAGGCTTTGAAGTCGGTTCACGTCGTGCAACCAAAGTAAATGGTGACCGTTTTGATTTTGAATTCAAATGATAGAGCCATGTTTTACACAATACCACATAGCTTCTAAGGAGAGCAGCTTGAAAAAGCGCTTAAAAGGATCTTATATACACTGTGGACGTCATGAATTGTTAATAGTTATTATTTAAGGAGTATAACAGTCGTGTTATATTTTTCATATATATATATTTTTTTTCAAATAAACTTTCAGTTCAAACATTTTTAAAATTTTTGATGGATCTTGATGGTTAGTTAGAAAATGTGTAAATTTCACATTTGAGCAACAACCAGAAGTTGGCCAATGTTTGCGCAAAGCGAAATAATAATTTAAGTCGAGTTCTGGTAGTCGCAAAAATTTAAAATTTACACATTTTGCGGTAAACAATCAAGATGCATCAAAAATTTTTTGAAAATTTTTGAACTGAAATTTCATTTGATAAGGTGACATATAAAAAAATATAACACGACTATTATATTTCTATAAGAACTACGATAATTTTTGTCCGATTTTATCAAACGATGCGTCAATCTCTTAACAAGATAATGCACTTTCAGAATGTCGTCACCTATTTCATATGTTTTAATTAAATTTGGCAATTAAGAACGGCTAAACTGGAAAAAAAAATAAGAAAAAAAAAAAACAGTTTTTTTCAAGTTCACCCAGTCAAAACTCTTAACACTTGATACTTGAACCATATGTTTATGTATACCATTTTAAATGCCCATATGTCCCCTCTTTAAAAAACTTTTGATTTTGAAAATAGGTTTTTGTCAAATAAAAGAGATTTGAGAAATATAAAAAAATATTTTGGAGTTCTACTCAACAAAACTCACAACCTACACTCTGTCATTAGCTGCGTGTATTTTGACTGTTGCACCGTGTAATTGATGTTTTTTAATATATTTTATTAATACATTTCTACTCCGAAATAAAACAAAAATTTTTTAAGGTTTTAACAAACATTAAGAAAAATAAGGGAAATTTTCTTGTCACTCCATATTTTTGCACCGCAAAAGTATAGGTACCCCCAAGAAGAACTCCGAGTAAATTTAAAATTCAAAGGAGCACTATATAAAAATGTTGTTTGTTATATGTAGTACAATATCTCTTACTATCAAGAACTTTATTTAACGCATTTAGCATTAAATGTAGCAGTTTTGTTTAGTGTTGTCTGTTGATATTTGCCGCCATTTACACTTTAGGGTTTAGAGGGTACGTCAGTGGTATTCCAAATGATCTCCTAATTAGTCTCTTGGAGTCATTTTGGGTCTTTGTGCAAGAATTTTAAACATGTGGTGAATTTGGTACGCAAATCATAGCTTAGCATTCGCATCAGTATGTTTGAGTTGATAGATTTGTTGGAAGATTCTTAATTCTACCGAACTTTAGGTGAATTTGTTCTTTAGAATGTTTAAATATTCCAAATCCAAACTGCCCACACAGACACTGCTACAGACACACATCATTTCTATTTCTTTCGCACTACTCGTATAGTACATCCGTATAAAGAAAAATAAGTTACAATAAAACGCAACAGTACTGATGAAACTAAAATACAAGTGCAGGGTGAAAAATATGGAATAATTGTTATCGAAAAACTTACGAAAAGCTTCTAAACACACCAATTGAAAAATGCAAAAGGCTTACATGTTCTGATTAATATAGGAAATCGGGAGAGTACTCCACAGTTTTATGTGGATCCGAAGACTATAGACATAAAACTGAAGAATAATGAGATAATAAATCACTTTAAATAATCACATTAAATATTATCGGTAACTATTGCACGGAAAAACACGATGACTCTAAAGGAGGACGTAAAAAAATGCAGTAAATGTAGTTATAATCATACAGCAAAGTAGAGAAGTTGCATGTAGTGTAGTCACGTGTAACGACACGCTTTAACCTTTATATGTCATCTAACGGGGGCTTATTAGAAGTCGTCGTACTCCAGATTTCTGCCAAAATTTTTGATAGAAAATAAAAGTGCCATAAAAAGCTTCTCAAAAATCTTTCGTTCGGAGTCAACTTTAAACTGTAGGTCCTAACACTCATGTATAAAATTAACATACAACTTAAGTGGTGTGCGCAGCTAGGCCGTAATCCTGACTGAAGGGTTGTAGTGATCCATTGTGTATGTATGTAACAGAGGTTATTTTTTCCCAATGGCATCTAACCAAGTTTTTAGTAGGCGCTAACAAATATTCCAGCTAGAACTTCATATGCTGATGCTGTGAAAAGTAATACCGTTTCAACGCAAAAATCATTACCAACAAAGGCAATGCCTTGAAACCGCTATTGAGAAATTAGTCCAGACAATGAACAACTTTGTGATTAATACTATCAGTTTAAGGTAGGATATGCTAAGAATGTAGTCTATATTGTTAGGGGCGACGATTGGCAAGCATTAAATCATCAGTGGATCTGCTACTCGACCGCAAACCGCATACGTCAATATAAAAATGAGATTGAGTTCTTTCTCACTGAAAAAGATATTGTCACTCTACAAGTATCTGATATCCATTAGACGCTAGAAGCCCGTTTAAAATCACAAATTACACTTTATATGACTGCAAGAATATAAATGTTAATAATACTGGCTGAAATGATAATACTGACGATCCTTACAGATATCCATGCAATAAAAGTCTACTGCTAAGTCTGCGGATATGTTTCTATGACCTAAATAGATAGTTTAGACAGCTCCAGTAGGTGTAGATTTTTTGTGCTTGAATTTTACGTAATTTTTATCATTTTATCGTAAGAAAACTTTCTATTTTTAGGAACAAGGTAGACGAAGTAAATTAAAATAACAGAACCAGAATAACAAAACCATGTCAACGAAAACGATTTAAATGGCTTGACAGCAGGAAAGAGAAATAAAGAAAGAGAATAGAGATTAAATCCTAAAATTTCAGGAATTTTTATGTAAAGCATAACAAGAGAACTTAATGAAAAAAAATATAAATACCATAGCAATGTTGAAGTGCTCACAAAAACAATGTCATGTTGTTGTATGATTACACAACATTGGCTTCCTTCAAGGATGTGATTTGTACTTGGTTCCTTTTTATGCTTCTTTGAATTTTTCTATCATTTTACTTTCAGTTTAAAGTGTTTGGTGTGTTTTGTATTTCGTTTTGGCCAATTTCTTTTAAACTCAAATTTTGTTAGTTTTTTTCTCTTAATATTGCCTTTCGATGGTATGTTTTGAAGTTCCGTTTTATTGCATTTTATCAGTTTTTTTTTACTTCAACAACACAAAAACTAAATCTTTATGACATTATTTGCCAAAGATGCTTAAAACTTACAAAGCTACGCTTGTAAAAATACTTTATCAGCATTCGTATCCTTAAGAAATCAATTTATTTGTAAATTCCTGTCATGGTAATGTACATATGCGAACAGTGAAATGAAGAAATTGTAATTTAAATATAAATTAGGTTTTATTAGTTAGTAGGTGTGTTCAACAACTTGCGATCTGGTATTATAGTTTTCATATTAAAATGTACGTTTATCGTTTATTATTTGAAAAAAGCATGTCAAAGTTTCAGGAAAACAAATTGTAAAGTTACTGTTCACAGTAGAGGCATTCCTTGACTTTCTGCCAATTAGTGGATTAATGTTGGGTTAGGTGAGAAAAGTTAGGTTAGCTTAGGAAAAGGTTAGTGTGAGAAAATAGGTCGCAATCCTGGCTGTAGTGTTGTAATGACCAGTTACGTATATATAAACAAATGTAAGTATACCGCTTTGTTCCTACATACATAATTGGTTATTACAACCCTTTAGTCAGTATTACGACCTAGTTTCTCACACCACTTATGTTGTGTGTGTTAATTATATACATGAGTGGCGACTCCGAACTACAGATTTTTGAGAAACTTTTCATGGTGTGGGGGTGAGCGGGGAAATAATAAAATAAAATATTTTGCGAGAATACGGGGTAAATAAAAAATACAAAATGTATTAGTTTTAAATAATCAATTATTATTTATTTGTACACAAAACGTACCTTTAGCTTCGGGGGTGGATCGGGTAGTGATCTCTTTTCGTTTATATTTCATAATTCACAATAAATTCATATTAATCCAGGGATGGTTTATACACTTAAACTAAACGTATATCTAAGACTTAAAAGTAGGGTGGCCAGCGTGAACACATGGCAATTTTTATTTACTCTCAGAATTTTTGCCAGAAATCTGCTGAGAGGAAGTCGCCGAAGAAATACTTTTTGTATTTGATTTTGATGTCTGGCCTTTGTTCCTCTAAGGAAATTGGACTGTTAGAAAGTATATTCCCCTTCACCTATTATTTCTTTGTTTTATTTCAATTTCATAAAAAACATTTTGCATCCAAGCAGGTAATTAGCTTACTTGAGTGTGGTCGTTAATTAGTCGTAATTAGAGCTACTGTTTCAGGAGCTAGACTTTCCGTCAATTCAATAATTCAATAATTTTAACCATTTTACTGGTTTGATCCAAACTCACTAATTATTGACATTAGAGATCAGAACCAATCGTTTGATGGTGACAATATTTTCTTTGTCACCACTGTGATACTTTAGATGCTCTCATCCAAAATCTTTTTCGCACAATTTTAATTCAGTTTTCGTCGTTCGGAACTATTTGTTTTAGTAATGATTCGTTTTCGTAGCGTTTTAGCAATGAGTCGCTGTTAATTGATGTGACACTTAAAAATCGCGCTTCTTTGTGTATCCAGTTCGCTCCAACAACTATTTGATGATGTGACATCTCGTACTGCAGAAGTAAATCTATTTTATTTTTATACTTTTGAATTTTGCCAATTTATTTCTGTTAACATATTGCCACAGTCTATTATTAGTATAATTGTCTACAAACATTCAAGTTGTTGTATTCTTGCTCTGTTTACTTGAGCAGATTTGCCTCGTGTGATAATTCTTGCTGGGTTAGGTGATGTTCCTAATAAATTTTTAAACGTAAATAACTTTTCACAGAATGATTTTAATTCGATAATGCCGTATAATAAATTGAATACTCAGATGTCATCATTCAAACAAATTACACTGCCACCTACCAAATGCAATCAATATTAGCGGAGGCATTACATTTTAATACCATTAGTAACTGAATGTTTTCGAACACTCAATTTAAAATTGTTTATGAAATTATATATTGTATATTATATATCAATAAAGTGCCAAAATCTTGCAGAATCATTATTCTGGCAGAATTATTCAATTCAGGCTAAAAGGAATTGGAAATCATCACCTATAGTGCTCGTCGTTGGTAGTTGCATTGTACACCCTTAGATCCCATTCCGTTCCAAATTTAACAATTTAAAGGTTCACATACCAATTCACCCAGAAATAAGCCTCATCGCAGAAGATGTCTTTTTGATAAAAATTAGGATCAGTAGCTAATTGCTACAGAAGCAATTCAGCGAACACGCATCGTATATGGTCATCTATGGTGACTTGGAAAAACAGTCTAAATTAATGACAACCAAATTGACAGATTTATCTTCAAAAAAACGATGAGACTCCTCTAATATGTTATACTAGGCTGAGGTCTTCGAAACACCTTCCGTTTTTGATTGTATGGATTGCTGTATTACTCCAGATTATGTACAAATTTCAACAATTTTTCTGCGAAAGCGTGTCGAGAATCAGTCTGTTATATTTCTGCAATGTTTCTTCAAAACACGCAAGTATAGTGCACGCTCTAGTCTTGGCGCATCAACCAATGAAACCAGTTTAATGAATTTTAGGCATAAACTTTATATACCTTGCATTATTGATCCTTCCCTGCGACCAAATTTTGTATGACATTGTCGTACAATTCTCGACCGATTATCTTTGTTTTGGAAATAAATTTCAAATAATCCCAATGTTGCTCAAGCGTAAATCGATGCATTACGTTCAGTGGAGATAATATATTGAATTTGGTGACAGAATAGAATGCCGTTAGTATTGCCAGATTTGAAATAACCGATGGTTCAAATTTAAACCGATAGGTGACCCACCCAATAATTGCTCTAATGAATATTGAACTGTGTCTGCGCTCTTATTCTAATATTTCTTTGCTTTTTTTCAGTTTCATAAATAACATTTTCCACATACGTACCAAATTGGTTACTACAGCCTTTCAGTCAGGATTAAGATTTAGCTTCCATACTACACTTATGTTGTGTGTGTTAATTTTATTCATAAGTGACCGGACCCTACAGCTTTAAGTCGACTCTGAACGACAGATTTTTTAAAAAACTTTTAATGGCAATTTTCATATACTCCCAGAGTTTTTGCTAGAAATCTGCTGAGAGGAAGTTGCCGAAGAAATGTTTTTTTCATATTTCATTTTCATCGAGATGCTGACCTGGAGTTCGATCCATGTCCTCATATCTAATAAGCCAACACACTACCTACTACACTATGGCAACTTCAAAAATTATGCAAATTTGAAAAAAAAAATATATTCATGCATTCGAACGTTTGGCATTACGTATAATATTTCGCTAGAATGTTGTGGCGTTAAATTTATGAATTGTCACTGTGTTGGAAGACCACGAAACTTCAACTATTCTATCTTTTTCTACCACAATTTGTAAAAGAACGCGTCTTTCACTTGTGTTTATTGTTTTATATTTTCAATTTTCAATTTACATTACCTACGTCTTTAGCTTCACAGCCATTTACCTCTATTTTGCAATGTTTTTAATTTCTTTTCCGTCGTGTTTCCTGACTAAAAAAATTTCTCTAGGACTATACGGTATGCATTAGTATGATTAGTTCTATGTTATTCCTTTTCTACATGCTTAGAAGTGCTCAATTTATCAATAAACTCAAAGTGATAAGAGGAAATGTTTGGAATTTATAGTACATACATAAGTACGTATGTATATGCACATGTAATAAGTAGTATACAAGAATCTAATGAGAAAGAATAAAAATAGTTCATACGTTAAAACACATTTTTTCTATTCAATGTTGCTGCAAATTGCAAGTGTAAAGGAAATAATTAGCGTTGCTCATGTATGTATGTTTAATTACAAAGTAAAATGAAAAGTAGCTTCAAAGGCACAGAATCTGTGTAGGTGTGTTGCAATTGCAATTTGAAAAGTGCACAAGTGCAATGCTCCCTACCATACAGACACAAAGAATACTGACACATATTAAAAATAAATCCATAAAAAATGGTTTGCAATCAATAAGTTTCTCAGTGCAAAATAGTTAATATATGGATATGGCGAGAAGCGAAAGCTTTGCAAATTTTTGTGTTATTTATTACATCCAATTTTTTAACATATCCTGTGCTTAAATAAATTTTGTTTTAATACTTATAATTTTGAACTAAACAGCGCAGATACCTTTAGAAAAACTTAACATTTATAGTTCTCGAATACATATATAATTGGCCATTACAACCTTCCTAGCTTTTGACACCACTTATGTTCTGTGTGTTAATTTTATACATGAGTGGCGGGACCTACAGTTTAAAGTCGACTCCGAACGACAGATTTTTGAGAAACTTTTTCATGACAATTTTTATTTACTCTCCGAGTTTTTGCCAGAAATCAGCTGAGGAAGTCACCGAGGAAATATTTTTTCATATTGTTACGAAAATGATTAACAAAAGCTTCAAAAACAAAACAATGGACTTGTTTACATGATCAATGAATAAGCAAAAATATAGCAACACATCAGTGTATAAAAAAGGGGATAAACAAAGTAAACAAGCAAGCAACAACAACACTGCTAGGACAAACGTAAACAAAATACACAAACAACAATAATGAAAACAACAACTACTCTCCTCCGAGAGTATCCATCAGACTATTTCTCCAGCGATATAAAAGGCAAGACAAAGCGAGGAACGAGATGAGAAAGAATTCAGTTTCACACGTTGCGTGTGAAGATAATAATTGTGGTTTGAAGATCTCTGTTATAAAGATCTATTGAACAATTGTTATTGTATACGGGGAGTAGTAGTAAGAAAAGAGAATAATTACAATAAATGGTTGTTGTTTGAACCAGGTTGTGAAAGGTTGCACACGGAATTGTGCGAACAATAAAGAATTGATTTAAAACTAAACACAAATTAATTTTTATTTTTATTTGCAATCTACGAACTCGTAGTTTTAACGTTTTTAAAAGAGTAAAAAAGTAACAATATTTTCGTTTTGATGTATGAACCGTGACCTACTAGCTATTAGACTATGGCGACTTCGTAGTTCTCGAATAATTTAGTTTAAAAAAATATTCACGTTTGATTGTTGAATATAAAAAAGCTCTTGATTTAAATACTAAAACCTTAACAAATAATTATTTACACTTCATTTATTTTTGCTGTGGCAACTTCTAGCAACTGATTGTTGCTTTGATGTAGTTCTCTCTTTTTGTCTCTTCTATCTTTCGTTGCTTTGTTATTGTAATTTCTTTATTGCTGGTGTTTGCCTAACGACCCTTTAGTCAGGATACTATCAGGCCTTTAATCTCAATTCGAAAAATTTGACAGCTATCAGCTTGTTGTTATTTTTCTTTAGATTTTGTTTTGTGGGGGCTCATTCTATGTATGTTAAAGAATTCATTGTGCCAAAGCATACGTTGTTACTTTGGTGTCAGCTAAAAAAATCAAAGAAGAACGTTGATGTATTATCTGTGCCCCGACCTTAATAGACAGGTAGTTAGGTTGGTAGGTAGGTAGAGATGGCCGTCCATCCAAAGAGTTTGTATGTATATATAGGGGCACATAAAAGGCTCCATAATCAGAGCAACTTCTATAAAAAGCATGTCCAAAGCAGATGCGTATATAATGCAATGCCTCCTAAAGATGCCAACAAGATTTTCTTCATCGTTTTGTCCATCCATTGTTAATCTCATTGCCCATTATACGCTTGTAGGGTTTCAGTGAGATTCGAAAAGTCGAGAAATTATCGGCGAGTTGGATGGTTTCTACTCCTCGCTAGTCCATACGATCTGCATTTATCTCGTATCCATATGAAATGGATATCATATAACTTTGCTATCTTATTTAGATATCTGCGATAGCTGCACACTGTCTCGGAACTAATCACGTTTGGAATTCAGTGCTTTGAAAGCTGCCTGGCAATTGAAAAGTAAGGTGTTGTCCCGCTTGGCGCTATTGCAGTCTCCAATAACTTTCGCAACAGATTCTATTACCATCATCTCTGCCTACTGCCATCATCTCATACCTTTATTAAATGCTAATAACGGGTTAGTATTGATTGCTCTTTCGAAAGTATTGTTATTTTGCATATCTTTGGGAAAAACTGGTCAGAACAGTAAATTTTTTCGTTTACATGTTAGAGGGTAGATTGGATTTAAATATCGATTAAAGCAAACTGAATAAATGTAAATATTGTATTCTAGCCCAAGGTTAAAGAAAGAAAATATAAACAAGAAAAAAGGAAAATATGAAATAAAAGAAAAAGAAAACAACAACGAAATAAAATAACCTGCCAATTTATTTCATCAATTTCTAAAACACTTATTTACCCACTGAATTACCAAACAAATGTCCACAAGCTAAAGTAGTCCTTGACTAGATTTTCTTATATTTTCTTTAATTCTTTCATTCTCTTGTTCAATTCATTGATTTCTCTTCTGTTCATTGGCTTGTCTTTTTGAAATATTTATTTTACCTCCAGCTTCTTGGTTTCTTTCACATTTTGAAGGATGTATAAATAAATTAAATTTTACCTTAGTCTTACTCGATATGCATTTGGCCATAAATCTTTTGTCCACAGCTCTGCTGACATTCTAGCATATTGTTGGCAATATGGCCAATATTGTAGTTTAATTTATATTCTATTCCATGACAATTTGATAGAAATGGTTTTATAATCGAAAAAATAAGTATGTCGTCCATAATATTAAAATTTTTTATTTATTTGGAATTAATTTCGAATCTTTAAAATCATTGCTAAAGGTTCAAAGAAAAGGTGGACAAATAATTAAAACATACTTAATATATCTCATTTGTTCATATCCTGATATTTGGACGAGACTTTTTCAATGGAATGATAAGCTTGATGGTTGTGAAAATATTATGGCGTTGGAGCTCATCTTCTTTTATGGGGTCAATTCAAGAATGAAATACAATGCTATCATTCGCGTAGAAAACTTTACCGTTAATTTGGCACGTTCATGCCAAACAATAACAATAGGTCTAAGTACACTTTATCGCTTATAAAGAACTTCTTAGAGGGACAAAACGTAAATGTTTGAAAGTGACCAACTGAATCTCTGGATGAAATATAATAATGTTACGAAAATGAAATGCTTTTACATCGCTTAATATTACAATTATAAAAAAAGTTATGTTAGGAATTCATCCCAGTGGAAAGAAAAACGACACACGTTCTTTTTGTAGTTAACAAAATTCCTTATTTAAAAAGAAAATAATTATAAGCAACTTCTTTGCTTGATGTTTAAAAAGTGAATGATTAAAAAAATGAAAAAATGTATTGAACAATGTAATGACATATAAGCCATAGATAACTGTTAATATTCGAATTGTTTCAAGTTATAAATTCATATTTTAACACTTCCTCTCAACTCGAATATATTAATTGTTGCATAAACAATTCTACACATTCTACTATTTAGTATAAGCCCATTGTTCTTAAATGCTGATTATGTTTTTCTTTAGAAAGATTTTTAGTTAGTAAATCCGCAACATTACAGCTCGTAGATATATAATTAAGTTCAATAAGTTTATCCTTTACAGCATTTCTAATATGGTGGTATCTTATATCTATGTGCTTTGTGCGTGCATGGTACATCTGATTTTTGGTCAAATATTGTGCACTCAAATTATCACCTTTTATGATAATTGGGGTATCCTTAGAATGATAACCCATTTCCTCCAAAAGCCTTTTCAAAAATATTGCCTCTTTTGCGCTCGATGAAAGTGCTACATATTCAGCCTTAGTTGTACTTAGTGCCACAATATGTTGCTTCTTCGACTCCCAGGACACTGCGCCACTACATAATAGAAATACATATCCTGTGTACGATTTCCTGTCCTTTGTATCGCCTCCCCAATCTGCGTCAGTATAGCCCAAAATCTGCTGGTCATCATCAACGTAATGTAGCTTGTAGTTTAATGTTTTTGATAAATATCGAAGTATATGTTTGGCCCCATTTTCATTATCAACTGTTGGGTTTGTGTTACATTGTGTCAGCTTGCTTACCGAATGCATTATATCAGGTCTCGTCGAAATCGCAATATACATTAATTCGCCAATGAGTGATTGATATCTGGTTTTATCAACCCTTTTTGCTGCCTCATCATTTGGTGGTATTTTGAAGCCTGGATCTAGAGGTGTTGACGTAATACGACAATTTTTCATGTTGTGCTTTTCCAACAATTGCTTTATGTAATTTGACTGGCTCACAGCAATGGGACCAGTATCTCCTGTACGCTCAATTTCCCAACCAAGAAAATGAGAGAGCTGTCCTTTATCAACCAACTTGAACGTATTTGCTAGCTTCAATTTTACTTTTTCTATGTCACCAATTGATGGGCTACCTATAATAAGATCATCAACATAAACCGCAATAAAAATTATCTTTTCATTAATATTTTTTATGTATAAACATGGTTCATTTTGGCATGGTTTAAAACCAAATTGCCTGAGAATACTGTCTATTTTAGCATTCCACGCCTTGCCTGACTGCTTCAATCCATAAATTGCCTTATTTAAACGTAATACACGATTCGGATACTCAGAGTTTATATAACCATCAGGTTGCCGCATATAGCATTCTTCTTCCAACTCACTATTCAGATATGCTGTTGTCACGTCTAACTGATGTAAATGTAATTTAAATTTAACAGCCAATGCAAGCAACAGTCTTATTGTTGCATATCTGATTACAGGTGAAAACGTTTCTGTGTAATTTAACCCGTAAGTTTGGCTACAACCTTTTGCAACCAATCTGGCCTTAAAGCGTTGAATTTGATTGTTTTTATTAGTTTTGACAGCATATACCCATCGACATCCAATTGCCTTTTGACCTGGGGGAAGGTCCACCAAAGTAAATGTATTATTTTCCAATAACGATTTGTACTCATCATCCATAGCATGCAACCACTCCTTCGAATATTTGTTATTGTAAACCCCACTCAGGGCCTCTGGAATTTCAATTTCATTTGCATCCAATAAATTTATTACATTATACTGTTTCATTGGGCGTCCTGGCTTACCAGATCGAATTATTTTTGGCCTACCTCGGCCAATTTTATTTATATTATGATTAACTGCTTCGTTTTGGCTATTATTTTTCTCGTCTTCTGCTGTTGGTAGTTGTTGCAATTGTTGCTCATCTTGATTTTGAAAGTTTTCAGCATGTTCTTCTGAAGTTGATTTGTGTTCATTATTTTGTTCATTTTCGTTTATATTTTTTAATAAATCTTTTGCATTTTCATTTTGCTTACCCATCAAAATATTTTCATTAAATCTTACATCCCGACAAACTATAATCTTTTGCGCTTTCAAATCAAATAACCTGTAGGCTTTAGACTCATGTGAGTATCCAACCATAATACACTCTCTCCCTTTTGATTGGAATTTTCGCTTTTGATTCTTGTCAAGTGCAACGGCTAAACATCAAAATGTTTTAAGATGACTTACTCTGGGCTTCCTCTTTAACCATACCTCGTTTGGAGTAATATATCCAATAGGTTTTGATGGCAATCGATTGCGTAAATAAGCTGCAGTAGCTATTGCCTCAGCCCAAAATTTTTCGCCTAATCCAGCATGCACCAGCATACACCTGGCCATTTCAACAAGAGTGCGATTAAACCGCTCCGCCACGCCATTCTGTTGTGGCGTATAAGGCACAGTACGTTGATGCAGTATCCCACTATTTTTTAATAATTCGTCAAAATCTTTATTTATATATTCCCGACCGTTGTCACTTCTTAAAGTTTTAATTTTCATTCCTGTTTGGTTCTCAATCATATTTTTAAACATTTTGAAATTTTCAAATGCTTCATTTTTAGATTTTAAAAAATATACAAATACCTTTCTTGACCTGTCATCAACGAAAGTTAGAAAGTAACGAGAACCACCAATAGATTTCGTTTGAAAAGGTCCACAAATGTCCGTATGTATTAACTCCACAATATTTTCCGATAAAATCGTTGACTTTTTAAACGGTTGTGTGTTAATTTTACTTTTCATACATGGTAAGCACGCTATCTCACCAGTAATTTTAATTTTGTCCATTCCATTTACAATTTCTTTATCAGTTAAATCTTCTAAATTTTTAAAATTGACATGACCGAACAGATTATGCCATTTCATTATTTCATCAACACACGAGAAATTAAATTCTTTTTGCCTTTCTTCTATATTTTGGAATACATAAAGATTATTTATTTTGTATGCTTTGATCGATACAGTTTTATCATTTTTGTTTTTTACAATAGCCAAAGTTTTTGTAAATTTTATCTCTGCATTATTTTCAATACTCTTACTTACAGAAAAAAAATTTATTTGTAATGATGGTACATACAGTGCGTTCTTGAGAGTGATAGTAGAAAAACCAGTTTTTATTCTCACTTCACCTCTCCCTTCACAGAGCACAAATTGGTTTCCCGCGACCGTTATTTTTTCTATACATTCTGTAATTGAAGTAAATAATCGGCGATTATTACACATATGTGATGTCGCTCCACTATCAATACACCAATGATTTTTACTTATTGATTTATCGTTATTGTTATTATTATTAGATGACAACGCGAATGTAAAATAAGAATTTTCTGGAGATTTAAATTTTTGCTGACAAGAATTTGCATAATGCCCCCGCTTACCGCAAATGAAACATTTACCACTTCGTTTACCTTTCGTGTTATTCGCTTTCACGTAATTGTTTTTAGCAACAGTTGTATACTTGCGATCATATGCTGTATATGCATTTTCAACTTGATTTTGTTGTTCTTCGCGGTGATTTGACTTTTGCCTTTCAAATTCCTCTAAAAGTTTAATCTTTAAATTATCAAATTTTGGCAGCTCATCCCTTGTCTCCATCGCAATTACAAAATTTTCGAATTGCTTAGGAAGGCTAGATAGTAAAATTATAACTAGAAGTTCACTAGTCAATGTAATGTCGACTTCTACTAACTTTTCTACGAGATTTTCAAACGTGTTTAAAAATTTGGGAACCTCACCATCTTCCAACATCCGTAGGTTTAGTAGAGCTTTATACGAAGTTACCTTCCGTGCAGGTCCTTTTGGTTTATGAATGGTTTCTAACTTTTTCCATGCCTCGCTGGAAGTCTTAAAATTTTTAATATTATTCAGTTGTGTCGATTTTACACACAACACAATCGTTGCCAATGCTTTTTCATCAGTTTTTATCCATTCCTCTGCGTTTGAATTTGGCCTTGGTGTTTGTCCTGAAGTGACATTCCATAAGTCCGAATGGATTAATATACTACGCATCTGGACAGACCACGAATCGTAGTTTTTCTCATCAAGTTTGTCTATCGCATAAAGACTAGCCATTTTTTCAAACCAAATATTTTTAATTCTACAAATATCTTCCAAATTTAATTCCGAACTTTCTTCTGGAGCAGGTTTATTTTCACTTTTTCCTGTACTGCGAGTAACTGGGCCCATAACCAATGTTAGGAATTCATCCCAGTGGAAAGAAAAACGACACACGTTCTTTTTGTAGTTAACAAAATTCTTTATTTAAAAAGAAAATAATTATAAGCAACTTCTTTGCTTGATGTTTAAAAAGTGAATGATTAAAAAATGAAAAAATGTATTGAACAATGTAATGACATATAAGCCATAGATAACTGTTAATATTCGAATTGTTTCAAGTTATAAATTCATATTTTAACAAGTTACGAAAACAAAACAATGCAGTAAACAATCCTGTTTACAAATTATCTTACTGCTTAGTATAACAACAAACACCAGCATAAAAAATAGTAAACAAGTAAATAAAAATACAACAACAAACACCAGTAGAAAAAATGGTAAACAAGTAAACACAATATACCAACAACAATACAATAATAAACCGTTCGCCTTCAAGAACATTCATCAGACTATTTACTTCGACATATAAAAGGCAAGGCAAAGCAGTCTTAGTAAAGTTCAGTCAGTCTTGTGGTCAGTGACGCGGTGTGTTTGAAGATAGTAATCGTGCTTTGAAGATCTCTGTTACAAAGATCTGTCGAATAATTGTCCAGTAATTGTTATTATTTATGTAAAGGGTATAAACTGAGGAATAAAACAGTGAACAGTGGCACACATAATTGTATGACTAATAAAGGATGTTAATTAAAACTAAACACCAACTTATTTTTATTTTATTTGTATTCTACGAACTCATATTTTAAACGTTTTTAAAAGGTAAAAACATGACAATAATATTAAACATTATCTAAAATATGCATCGTTTTTAAAGTACTTGATTCACTTGATAACTTAGATGTTAGTCTTTATAAATCGATTTTCTTAATGGAATAATTTTAAATGGATTTAAAAAAATAGAATTTATTTTCTTACTTTTCCACTTGTGAGGTATGTGGCACATATACCATATTTTGTTCTGGATTGTGTTGTTAGTAAAAATAAATGAAAAGAAAATACAAAATAATTTTTCTCTTAAACTATGTATATAACATTGAACATTTTACTTTTTTTTTATCTAAAGAGTCAGATTTAAAATTTGTCGTTAAGCGCGTAGCAAGTTTATTATCTTTACTGTCTCCTCGACAGTTTTGCTTTCAATGTTTTTTTATATACAATTTTCCGTAATTTCCGTTTAAAGCACACATATGACTCGATTAGCTAAAATAAATCTGTTGGCTACATGATTGCATCTGATATAAAAACATCATCTAATTAGCGATATCACTCAACTAGATAGATAAATCGATTCTAGTTTACATCTTTATAGAGGACATCAACACTATTGAAGGCAATAACATTGGGCCTAACGAGATTAAAGCAAGTAATTTAATTGGAACGAAGAGAACTAATGAACAGAAAAGTACTTGTGTTCCATCGTGAAACGAAAGACCACAAACATTGTAGATGACTTGACAGGAAGTAAGAGATATTGATCGGAAAGTTTTAATGCGCCCAGATCGTATGCATTATTATATTTTATTTTAATCTGTACATATTTCTCTTATTTATTCGACTTTTGACTTTAAGTAATAAGTTTATTGAAAGTAATGCATTTTTTATATATTAAAGGGTATCCTATAATATGTCCTTCAAGCCAATGATAATTCCCTGCCTAGCACCTCACATGCATTAAGTGGTTATTCCTGGAAAGCATTAATGGCCCACAGGTGCTAATAATATGTTCTAATGATTAATTTCCAACACCCTACAATCTAAGTTGGATTTAAGTCAATACATATTCTGAAAAAGAGTACTTTGCATCTGCAATGAACTATTAAAATATCCGTTAATTTGCTTAGGTTATTCCTGCTTGGAATGATGAATGACTTAGACCTACTTTTATTTTCATTTCCCTTTGTTTTGCCTCCTTTTATCTTTCCTTTCGTTACGCATACATTTCCACACATACACACCCCCTCCATAAAAGGGTTTTGTTCTTATCATGACTTGGGGCTAGAAGAGGTAACTTTATTTTCCTTACCTAGCCAATTCAGCTTCACTAGACAGTTCTATACTATCTACGATTTAACCTTATTAAACCCGATTACATGAATGCTAGCCTGTCTGTTAAATAGTATTCATATGTCATTATGATATGCATTCTTCAATTGGATAGAATTATATAATTCTCCCGGGGGATCGGAAGATTTTATTGTGGAAACAAATACTCTAAATCGTTTTGCAAGATTCGTTCTTGACTCCCATATATATAATTCTTAGTTCAAACGTTATATAAAACCTTTTAGTGCAGTATTAAAAGTAATAGTAAACAACCATTGTATACTCGTTTCACATATATGAACAAAAAACTACTTTTTCTAAAATAGTGGCAAATATTTAAATAAAAATAAAAAAAAATAAATAAATAAAAAAACCCGATTTATTGCGTCAGATATTTAACGGCGGTTTAATTAGCCGAAATGGTGATGTCAATTGGCCGCCAAGAATATGCGATTTGACACCGTTGGACTATTTTCTATGCGGCGCTGTTGTTATTGTTATGCCGACAAATCAGAGACAATTGAGCATTTGAAGGCAAACATTCGTGATGCCATTGCCGAGATATGACCCCATAACTCGAAAACTTTCACGAAAATATTGGTCCGATCCGAAAGAGGTACTATTAGGCCAGCTGCGGCAGCCATATGAATGAGATAATATTATTTCAGTAACCGCAACCATTGTCCTTCACAACAAAAAAATAAATTTGGCACAGTTTCAAACCGTTTTTGTTTTATTGCATTTTTACATATAAACTTTTAAATGGCCCATCAGTTTTATTTACACACAACATGGCACACATTTAACCCATTAGAAGTCTCCGTACTCAACTGAGTACAGTTGTATTTTTACGTGTATCCAAGCAAAATGAAAGAAAAAATAATCGTTGTATCGTTATTTAGTTTCACAACAAGAACAATAAGAGCTCCAGAAAAAGAATTTGTATGTAGTTTCTGTTGTTTATGCAGAACTATCAGTTTGTATTGTGACGCGAATAAAGTGTGTGGTTTAGTAAACTATTTTGAAAATATTTGAAACAATACTAAAATTCGTTTAGTAATCTTGCATTATTTTTATAAAAATAATAACAACGAAACATATAGGCTTCAAAGAATACTTAAAAATAAAAAAATAAATAAAATAGAAAGGTATAAAGTTGGCTGTACTCGTTTGAGTACAATGACAGCATCCATTAGTAACAATATTTTATTTTTTTGTTAGATTTAAATATGAGTGGTATACGTTTTAAGGGCCAGCAGAGTTTCAAAGGGCTCCAAGAGGCAGTTGATAGCATTTTAGCTGATAGTGACGATGAAGAAATTTATATGGCAATCATACCACCTAATCCCAGTGAACTAACTGACGAAGAGGAAGGTGTTGATGGTAAGAAGTGGTGGTGGGTATCCGTTACATACATGCATGATATGACAATTTATAACGCTTGGAGGCTACAAGCAGTGAGAGTCCCATGAATCAACTTTTGTTTCGCCGAAACATTACGCGTTATTATTTACGCCAAGGTGGACAAACAAATCAGGGCAGTCTGGGTCAATAGTTGAAGGTTTACCTCGAGATGGAGTTGGGCACTATCCCGCAAAAATATATAAACAGTTACTGTGCGTAATTTGCCATGCCCGAGTACGTTGGCAGTGCAAGAAATGCTGTAAAACACTTTAAGTCGAAAAAGAATGTTTCGGAAAATTGCATACATAAAAAGTTGATGTACTCATTTGAGTACACCCCTAAAACTCGTTTCCAAATAAAAAATTTATAATTTTTCTTTCATTTTATGTTTCATTATGCTTGTTTTTATCAATAAATAAATCTTAAATTAAAAACTTTAAGCCGGTTTTCATTTGACCTCTAATGGGTTAATATGTAAAATTCATTCATGATAAGTACATATGTGACGTATGAGTGATATCGAATTCCATTGGTTTCATACATGACAAAATCAAAGATTTTTCATTGCATACTTTTCAGAGTAATTATTCTAGTACATGTAATATGGTGCGTATGAGGAATATGTTACAAATTCAATTAAATAGGAAGTAGGCCATAATTTCTAGTGGATTTTTAAACATTTAAAATTTTCTTATATCCTAAACCTTTTTTTCTTAAATCAGGCCATCTTACCATTCAGAACCTTTTTTGAATCATTGCGTTACATTTTTTTTGTCTCGGAGATATCGTTGAATGTCGAATGCTATTTTCTAAGGTTGTTCGACTTCTTAAGATGATTCTGAAATTCATTTAATTTAAGTTAGAAAATCAAGAAAACAAGTATATATAATAATATACAAATAACAAGAGGTTACGTAAAAGGATGGACAAATAAAGTAAAGCAAAACTTTGTGAATGTAAACATTTTGTACGTATCCACTGCATTTGAAAGCACAACCTTAATGTAAAAATAATTCACTTTTTACAACTGTTCCAGACGCACAAACAATTCCTTTCCGTCTAAAATTTATCATGAACTTCTAGTAGGCAGACATTCCAATTCGCCTTAAACCATTCTATACTGCACGAGTCGTTCTACTGACAAATCCAGTTTAATGTTGGCTTTGCTTTTTTGGTGAAATGTTTTAAAGTCGTAATCATGCCCAGACATCCAAAGTTAAATTTGTCTAATATTAAGTATAGATCAAATGCTTAATGGACTCAATAGTTTACAGGTCTTTAGAAAAGTTTTTACTTTATATTTCCATACATCTTAAAATCAATCTCATCGTGTTAAAGATGGCGAATTTCGTATCTGAAAATGATGATTTACGGTAAGCATATTTTTTTTTTTTTTTTTTGTAGGAAGAAAGTGAAAGTAAGTCGCATTGAATGCTTGTTGAGGTCATGCTCTATCAGAAGCAGCTTGCAAAAGATGATTTGGATGTTAGAATTTGTAAAACGTCGGAAGATATTTTATTCTGTTCGATCACACTGTACAATATTTACTACAGAGTAGATTTAAAATAAACACACTTTGATATCTATAATTGATATTAAAACCAACTAAACCAAATTAAATAGACATACATACATACATACATACATAAAAATGAAAAGTAATAGAAAAAGAGAAAAAATAAAAACAAGAAAATAATGAAAAATAAAACAATAACCAAATGCTAGCATACATAAAAGAAAACAAAATAAACAATGAAATGTTAGAACTATAAACTATTCATGATATAATGTATGTACGTACAGTACAATACATTGGTGAACATATAATTAAAACATAAATATGATGTGGCATTTATTCGGTATTTTATATGATTTCATGATATTTAAATAAAACTTGTTTACTTGATTCCTTAGTTGCAATTCAATTCGTGAAGAATTATTCTTTTAGCGGTCACAAAATAGAAACCTTTTTAGTTTTGCTACTTTAATAATGTTTTCTTATTATAGTATTCCCCGAAAATGAGGACTCCAGATATAATATAATTATATAATATTGTTACGAAATTGGAAACGGTGTACATAGTTTAGCATTAAAATGAGCAAAAGCTACACAAACAAATACAACGAACTTGTTACAAGTAAACCAACAATATCGGTATGATAGAAAATTGGATAGACAAGTAGGCGAGAACGAAATAATAAGCAAAATGAACGCAACAACAAGCAAAGTGAACAAAATACACAAACAACAATGAAGTCGTGATAGAGTTCTTTAGAAGGCAAAACCCCAAACGTTACACTTCAAGAACCTTCATCAGACTGATTACGTGGTCATATAAAAAGGCAAGACAAAGCAGGCAACGAGAATTCAGTCCGCCTTGTGTGAAGACGCGTTGTGTGTGAAGAAAGCAGTCGTGGTTTGAAGATTGTTGGTCTTAGTGTGTACGCGAACAGAAGTGTAAGGAAGAATAACGAATAAAGCTAATTATTGTTGGATTCATCCAGTTGTAAACGGTGGCATACAAAAGTAGTGCGAACAATAAAGAGTTTAATCGAAATTAAACAATCAACAAACTCATATTTTAAATGTTTTTGAAAAGGTAAAAACGAAACAAGATAATATGCAGCGTTAACGCTATATGGTAGATTTATTGGAAAATGTAGTAAACAAATTGGACAGCGCAATGCAAGTTCATAGAATGTTCCTCATGGTTTCGTGCTTCTTGAGGCAGTGGCTGCATACAGATGACATAACTAACTAAGGCAACGCAATTTCAGGTAGTTGATTCCTGATAGGAAACCTACAATCCACCAATATTGGTCTTTTGTAATTTGTAAAGTTCACATTCTACTAATCTGACCTGGTGCCGGACTCGTTCGAGTCAACGGCCTGATTATGTGCCTAGTTATTACTACAATAGTACTCTTGACTATATCTATAAAACCTGCTGCAAATTCAACTCTTTCATCAACTTCCTTGCAGTTATTCCGAAGAGCGTTTTAAAGAACATCAGCAAATATGTCTATTTATTAAAATTAATTATAAGGCGTGAGAAAAGGTTGAAGATGTGCCGAAGAAGAAACGAAGGTAATACTGAATCGTAGAGGAGCAGGGAAGACTGTAAATAAAATTCTGCAGTTAGTTGGTTGCAAATTAATACATTTTGAATTTCCAATAATGCACCCAGAGCCATCAAACTTTGTAAAACTATAGCCAGGGAAAATGCTATAGCCATAAGAGCGCCTAAAGCGAACTTATTTAAAAGTTCTTAGTAGCTAAAGGCTGAATTAGCATTATTATAACGCATTCTCACGTGGATGCATCGCAAAACTAACTCCAGCTTAGATTTCTCCAACAAAAATAAAGAAAAAAACTGTGATTTTTGGAAAAATATTTTATTGGGCGACGAAATTTAACCAACATACATACATAATTGGCCATTACAACCCTTCAGTCAGGATTAGGGCTTAGCTTCTCAAACCACTCATGTTGTGTGTGTTAATTTTATACATGAGGGGCGGGGCCTACAGTTTAAAGTCGACTCCGAAGGACAGATATTTTTGAGAAACTTTTCTTTGCAATTTTATTTACTCTCAGAATTTTTGCCAGATATCTGCTTAGAAGAAGTCACCGAGGAAATATTTTTTCATATTTCGTTTTGATGTCTGACCTGCGCTTTGAACCGTGGCCTTACGTTTAATAAGCCAGCACACTATCCACTAGACTACTGCAAATATAATTTAACCAACAGTTTAACCAATATTTTAATTCCAGATATACCATCAAAACTATTAGGTATGATGGCGGGAACATTGTGGTGTGCGGGTCTTGGCATGATATTTGGTCAATTTTTGGGGTGCAGCTCAAGAATGTATCGACATCTCTGACCTCAGCTCGAACCGCGGCCTCACATCTAATAACACAAAACACTACCTACTAGACTACGCCCACTACATTTATCTTTACTAGCAATACGTATGGTTTAATTATATAGCCACCACTGTATATGGCATACAGAATAGTTTAGAACGTGTGTTTATGTGTTTCTATGGAAAAATTCGTTGGTAATATATGTATAACTGGTCTAGGGCTTGGATATATGCATGTTTGCCTGCATTGTTTCTCAGAAAGATTGTGTTTTAATAAACCGTTACTTTAGGGCATTATATGTTAAAATAAGCACAACCATGCCAGTGGAAATAACATTACTTAGTACTACTACAGCTGAAGCAATTTTACAAAGCAGGCATAGAGCTTTGTTTTTTGTTGGCATATTCTCTTGTTTGTCTTCATTTTTACCAAATACATACAAAATATTTTTAAATTTTTAGATACTTTACTTCTACTCCGCATACACGCTGACATGTGAGATTCTCCTTGTTTATAAATATATTACAATATTTTACCTTTCATTTCTACAGGAACATACATAGAGAGAGATGATGTACAAACCAGTATATCTATGTACATTAATAGTAAAACAGTCTGTCATAAATGAAAAATTTTATTTAACACTATAATGGACAAATGGAATGAAGTGAATATATTGAGAAATACAGACATACTTTAGGTTAAACTAAGAGCAGTAGTGACATACATACGTACATACATAATTTGTCATTACAACCCTTCAGTCAGGAACTAGACAGAAATTCTCACACGACTTATATTGTATGTGTTAATTTTACCCATTAGTGGTGGGACCCACAGTTTAAAGGCAACTCGGAACGATATATGTATTTTCGAGAAACTTTTCATGGCAATTTAATTTATTTTTAAAAGTTTTGCTGGAAATCTGGTGAGAGTAAGTCGACGAAGAAATATTTCTTTATGTCTGACTTTGGGTTTGTACCGTGGCCTCAAGCTAAATAGCCAACACACTACCTACTAGACTACGACGAATATAATCTGGTTTCTAGTTCTTGTATACAGGCCCAGCACCATTCCATCTCCATGATACAAGATCATCTGTAAAGTTTTTTTTTTGTCCTACCCTCCAAATATTGCCTCCATTTCGATTTACTATCAAGAAAGTGTTTCGTTTCACTTTTAAAGAAATAAATTTCAGTTTTATCCGGGTAGACATTAAGACTCTTAGGTCAGGTCCAAATGTATTTTCTGTCAATTGTAATGGAACAGTAAATTCAAGTCATTGTTCTGTTTGCATGAAATCCATGAAATTGTTTTAAGTGAAAAATCTTAAATGAATACTTCATTATTAACACTATCCGACAATATAAAAAAAATGAAATACACCTAGCTAATGAATAGTGTAAGTTGTGAGTTTTGTTGAGAAGAACTCTAAAATATTTTTTTTTTCTTGTTTTATTTGACAAAAACTGTTTGAATGGACTTTACGCACATATTTATTGATTACACAAACATTTCTGAACCGTTGTCCCAAATTTAAACTTTATTGAAAAGGTGAGGAGTGTGCCTTTGAAACGGTATAAATACATATATGTATATATTATTTGATTTAATATTTTATTCGGTTTGATGAGATAAACTTTTTTTTCATATTTTTTCAAGTTTGTCCGTTAATAATAGCAAACTTTAATTAAAAAGTATGAAATAAGTGATGAAATTCTGACAGTGCATTATGTTGTGAAGAGATTGACGCCTCGTTTGATCAAATCGAAAATTACCGTAGTTATTATTTAAAGAGTATAACAGCCGTGATATATTTTTTATCTATATTTTTTTCAAATGAATTTTCAGTTCAAAACTTTTTCGAATTTTTGATGGATCCAGATGGTTTGTTGGCAAATGTGTCACTTTCACGTATGAGCGGCCACCAAATGTCGGCATTATCAAAAACTTAAAGTTAAAATGGAGCTCAGGAATGTTATACGTGTTGTGCATTTTTGTAACACAGTAACTTCAATTTTGTATTGTAGGCAAGCCAATGACCAAATTGAGTGTACTTGAAACGAAAACAATTTTTGATGGTAAGATAATGTAGAGTGTTCAAAATTATAATTTGAGTATATATTTTTAAAAAATTCGAGTTGAATTGGTAAATCACTTGAAAATACTGCAAAATGTGTAAGCAATTTTATGAATTTTAAGTAAGAATTTATAAAAATTATGGATATTTTTTATAATTAATTTATTTATATTTTATAATAAAACAAAAAAAAAACTTTTCAGGTTTTTCACAAACCATAAGAAAAATAAGGGAAACTTTCTGGTGACTCCATGTTTTTGAACCGCAAAAGTGTATCAACCACCAAGAAGAACTCATAGTAAATTTAAAATTCAAGGATCCAATATATTCAAATGTTGTATGCAATATTTGGTAAGATATCTTTTAAGATTACAGCACTTCATCTGACCCATTTGGCATTGAATGTATCAGTTTTGTTTAGCGTTTTCCGCCTCCATGCACTCAATAGTAAGTGTTTCAGCTGACCTTTGTTTCAGGTTGAACGGCTACGCAACCGTTGTTCCAAATGATCTCCTAAATACTCTCTTGAACTCATACCGACACTTTCTCCAAGAGTATTATGTCTGTGGGGACTCTGGTAGACAAGTCCCATCTTCACCAAAGCAGCAGTATTATTGAGTTCATTGAGTCTAGTAATTAGTGTGTGGGCTTACACAAATAGTATTTCTTCGGCGATTTCCTCTCAGCAGATTTCTGGCAAAAACTTTGAGAATAAATAAAATTGCCATGAAAAGTTTCTCAAAAATCCGTCGTTCGGAGTCAACTTTAAACTGTAGGTCCCGCCAATTACAACACACAACATAAATTGGTGTAAGAAACTAGGTTGTAATCCTGACTGAAGGGTTGTAATAATTACTAATTAAGTATGTCTTGTAGCTTAAATACTTAAACGAATTTAATTTTTTGTAATTTTTATTAGTATCATATGGAATAATGAAAGATCTTTCAAATGTAGTTACCAATATCACAGTCAATGTTTTTGTATGGTACTCCACACTACATATGAACTTACGCCATTGTAAATAAGCTCCAGTAGTCTCCTTCGTTGATTTCATCATTCCTCTTTCCTTGCCTTCAGTTTACGCTTTAACAGCTACTGCATGGTTCGTAATTAATTCCGACGATGGCGGTCTTTCAGACGAAAACCAACTCAATTCCAATTACCTGCCGTTATGCTTCCTGGTGAATGCAACGAATGAACACAAAGATGCAACACAATAGAAGGGCAATAAAAGTGCAACAAAAAAATAGTTTTTATCTTCCCCGTTCTTGTGTACGAAAATAATGCTGAATATGCCTTTAAAAGCAATTATGAAACCAAAAGTATGAGATTTTTCGTTTGGTTTCGTTTCCTTTTTTTCGTAAAAAAAACAAAGAAGGAGAGATAAAAAATCTTTAAGCAGGAAATGGAGAACCCTAAAATAAAAAACAAAAGTTCAATTGGAAGTGCTCAGAAGTTCGAAATTGAAGTTATGCAGCCCACTACTGTAAAAACCAAAGAAGGTTAGAGTGCGAAGCTATTAGGAATGCAATTTAAATTAAATATTCAAACTCTCTAATAACACAAGAAGGCATGAAGTAACATATTTAGTGACCTGAAATTGTTTTCCTTTCTTTTTGAGATCAGTACTCAGGAGATGACCCCTATTCATGCAGTGTATTGTGTTGGAGTACAGGAGATATAGTTTATCGCAGGAAGGGAAGAGGAGGTAGCGTGCGACAATGCTTTTATGACCAGTGTAAGTACCTTCCTCACTTTTTTCGAGAATAGCTTTTTAGTTATAAATTTCACTTTCTCGTTTCTACTGTGAGTAATCGAATATGTAGTCGCATTATTCTAGTACGTAGTAAGCCTGTTGGCTTATTAGACGCGAGGCCTAAGAGCAGTAGTGACATACATACGTACATACATAATTTGTCATTACAACCCTTCAGTCAGGAACTAGACAGAAATTCTCACACGACTTATATTGTATGTGTTAATTTTACCCATTAGTGGTGGGACCCACAGTTTAAAGGCAACTCGGAACGATATATGTATTTTCGAGAAACTTTTCATGGCAATTTAATTTATTTTTAAAAGTTTTGCTGGAAATCTGGTGAGAGTAAGTCGACGAAGAAATATTTCTTTATGTCTGACTTTGGGTTTGTACCGTGGCCTCAAGCTAAATAGCCAACACACTACCTACTAGACTACGACGAATATAATCTGGTTTCTAGTTCTTGTATACAGGCCCAGCACCATTCCATCTCCATGATACAAGATCATCTGTAAAGTTTTTTTTTTGTCCTACCCTCCAAATATTGCCTCCATTTCGATTTACTATCAAGAAAGTGTTTCGTTTCACTTTTAAAGAAATAAATTTCAGTTTTATCCGGGTAGACATTAAGACTCTTAGGTCAGGTCCAAATGTATTTTCTGTCAATTGTAATGGAACAGTAAATTCAAGTCATTGTTCTGTTTGCATGAAATCCATGAAATTGTTTTAAGTGAAAAATCTTAAATGAATACTTCATTATTAACACTATCCGACAATATAAAAAAAATGAAATACACCTAGCTAATGAATAGTGTAAGTTGTGAGTTTTGTTGAGAAGAACTCTAAAATATTTTTTTTTTTCTTGTTTTATTTGACAAAAACTGTTTGAATGGACTTTACGCACATATTTATTGATTACACAAACATTTCTGAACCGTTGTCCCAAATTTAAACTTTATTGAAAAGGTGAGGAGTGTGCCTTTGAAACGGTATAAATACATATATGTATATATTATTTGATTTAATATTTTATTCGGTTTGATGAGATAAACTTTTTTTTCATATTTTTTCAAGTTTGTCCGTTAATAATAGCAAACTTTAATTAAAAAGTATGAAATAAGTGATGAAATTCTGACAGTGCATTATGTTGTGAAGAGATTGACGCCTCGTTTGATCAAATCGAAAATTACCGTAGTTATTATTTAAAGAGTATAACAGCCGTGATATATTTTTTATCTATATTTTTTTCAAATGAATTTTCAGTTCAAAACTTTTTCGAATTTTTGATGGATCCAGATGGTTTGTTGGCAAATGTGTCACTTTCACGTATGAGCGGCCACCAAATGTCGGCATTATCAAAAACTTAAAGTTAAAATGGAGCTCAGGAATGTTATACGTGTTGTGCATTTTTGTAACACAGTAACTTCAATTTTGTATTGTAGGCAAGCCAATGACCAAATTGAGTGTACTTGAAACGAAAACAATTTTTGATGGTAAGATAATGTAGAGTGTTCAAAATTATAATTTGAGTATATATTTTTAAAAAATTCGAGTTGAATTGGTAAATCACTTGAAAATACTGCAAAATGTGTAAGCAATTTTATGAATTTTAAGTAAGAATTTATAAAAATTATGGATATTTTTTATAATTAATTTATTTATATTTTATAATAAAACAAAAAAAAAACTTTTCAGGTTTTTCACAAACCATAAGAAAAATAAGGGAAACTTTCTGGTGACTCCATGTTTTTGAACCGCAAAAGTGTATCAACCACCAAGAAGAACTCATAGTAAATTTAAAATTCAAGGATCCAATATATTCAAATGTTGTATGCAATATTTGGTAAGATATCTTTTAAGATTACAGCACTTCATCTGACCCATTTGGCATTGAATGTATCAGTTTTGTTTAGCGTTTTCCGCCTCCATGCACTCAATAGTAAGTGTTTCAGCTGACCTTTGTTTCAGGTTGAACGGCTACGCAACCGTTGTTCCAAATGATCTCCTAAATACTCTCTTGAACTCATACCGACACTTTCTCCAAGAGTATTATGTCTGTGGGGACTCTGGTAGACAAGTCCCATCTTCACCAAAGCAGCAGTATTATTGAGTTCATTGAGTCTAGTAATTAGTGTGTGGGCTTACACAAATAGTATTTCTTCGGCGATTTCCTCTCAGCAGATTTCTGGCAAAAACTTTGAGAATAAATAAAATTGCCATGAAAAGTTTCTCAAAAATCCGTCGTTCGGAGTCAACTTTAAACTGTAGGTCCCGCCAATTACAACACACAACATAAATTGGTGTAAGAAACTAGGTTGTAATCCTGACTGAAGGGTTGTAATAATTACTAATTAAGTATGTCTTGTAGCTTAAATACTTAAACGAATTTAATTTTTTGTAATTTTTATTAGTATCATATGGAATAATGAAAGATCTTTCAAATGTAGTTACCAATATCACAGTCAATGTTTTTGTATGGTACTCCACACTACATATGAACTTACGCCATTGTAAATAAGCTCCAGTAGTCTCCTTCGTTGATTTCATCATTCCTCTTTCCTTGCCTTCAGTTTACGCTTTAACAGCTACTGCATGGTTCGTAATTAATTCCGACGATGGCGGTCTTTCAGACGAAAACCAACTCAATTCCAATTACCTGCCGTTATGCTTCCTGGTGAATGCAACGAATGAACACAAAGATGCAACACAATAGAAGGGCAATAAAAGTGCAACAAAAAAATAGTTTTTATCTTCCCCGTTCTTGTGTACGAAAATAATGCTGAATATGCCTTTAAAAGCAATTATGAAACCAAAAGTATGAGATTTTTCGTTTGGTTTCGTTTCCTTTTTTTCGTAAAAAAAACAAAGAAGGAGAGATAAAAAATCTTTAAGCAGGAAATGGAGAACCCTAAAATCAAAAACAAAAGTTCAATTGGAAGTGCTCAGAAGTTCGAAATTGAAGTTATGCAGCCCACTACTGTAAAAACCAAAGAAGGTTAGAGTGCGAAGCTATTAGGAATGCAATTTAAATTAAATATTCAAACTCTCTAATAACACAAGAAGGCATGAAGTAACATATTTAGTGACCTGAAATTGTTTTCCTTTCTTTTTGAGATCAGTACTCAGGAGATGACCCCTATTCATGCAGTGTATTGTGTTGGAGTACAGGAGATATAGTTTATCGCAGGAAGGGAAGAGGAGGTAGCGTGCGACAATGCTTTTATGACCAGTGTAAGTACCTTCCTCACTTTTTTCGAGAATAGCTTTTTAGTTATAAATTTCACTTTCTCGTTTCTACTGTGAGTAATCGAATATGTAGTCGCATTATTCTAGTACGTAGTAAGCCTGTTGGCTTATTAGACGCGAGGCCTCTGATCAAACCCCAGATCAGATATCTCCAACAAAACCTTTCTTCGGCGACTTCCTTCTCAAAAATCTGTCGTTCGTAATCGACTTTAAACTGTAGGTCCTGTATAAATTTAACACACACAACTTAAGTGTTGTGGTCGTAATGCTGTCAGGGTTGTAATGACTAATTATACGGTGCAGCAGTCAAAATACACCCAGCTAATGGCATATAGTAGGTTGTGAGTTTTGTTGAGTAGAACTCAAAAACATTTCTTTTTATATTTCTTGAACCCTCCAAACTTCTTTTATTTGACAAAACTGTATTTATAATCTTTTCACACAAAATTACTAATTACCCAAATATTTTTTCAACTTATTTTCAAAATCAAAAGTTTTTTGAAATGGGGGAAGATAAGCCTTAAAATGGTATACACAAACATATGGTTCAAACTTACATATTATGAGTTTTAATCGAGTAAACTTGGAAAATATTATTATATTTTCTCATTTTTTCAAGTTTAGCCGTTCATAAATGCCAAATTTAATCAAATAATATGAAATAAGTGCTAATATTCTGAAAGTGCACTATCTTGTGAAGAGATTGATACTTCGTTTGATCAAATCGGATAAAAATTAACGCAGTTATATCAGTCGTGTTATATTTTTGATATACGAGTATTTCATCTTAGCAAATGAACTTTCAGTTCAAAAATTTCCAAAATTTTTGATGGATCTTGATTGTTTTCCGCAAAATTTCACATTTGCACGACTACCAGATGTCGGCTAATATTTGTGTTTTTTGCAAATATTATTATTTCGCTTTGCACAAACATTGGCCAACTTCTGGAGGTCGCTCACACATGAAATTGACACATTTTCCAACAATCAAGATCCGTCAAAATTTCTGAAAAGTTCTTTTGAAATAATATATCAAAAATATAACACGACTGTTATACTCTTTAAATAAAAACTACGGTAATTTTTGTCCGATTTTATCAAACGAAGTGTCTATCTCTACACAAGAGAATGAAATTTAGGAATGTCACCACTTATTTTATATTTTTTAATTAAAGTTTGCTATTATGTATGTATGGAAAAAATATGAAAAAATGGCATTAGCCAGGTTTATTTAGCACATCAAATCTTATACAATATTATGTCAAATATATGTATATTATTTATACCGTTTTTAAAGGCCCATATCTCCTCTTTCCAAGAAAGTTCAAATTTGTAACATTGGTTCAGAAATGTTTGTGTAATCAATAAATTTGTGCGTAAAGTCCAAAATAACAGTTTTTGTCAAATAATAGACCCATACTATGTCATTAGCTGGGTGTATTTTATTTTTTTTATTTTGTCGCATAGTGTTATCTACGTATGTATCATGTATGTAATTGGCCATTACAACCCTTCAGTCTGGATTACGGCCTGGATTCTCACACCACTCATGTTGTGTGCGTCAATTTTACACGTGAGTGGAGGGACCTACAGTTTAACGTCGACTCCGAACGACAGATTCTTGAGAAAGTGTTTCATGGCAGGTTCATTTATAGAGTTTTTGCCAGAAATCTGCTGAGAGGAAGTCGACGACGAAATATTTTTTTCATATTTCGTTTTAATGTCTGACCCGGGATACGAACCCGGGCTTTACGTCTAGTAAGCCAACACACTACCTACTAGACTACCGCGACTTTATTATGTATCACAACACATATAATTTCAGACAAACAATCACACAATCAAAAACCACCAAGTCTCTGATGGAAATCAAACCCAAGGCCTCAGTACTTGAAGTTTAGCACACTACTAACTACTACATTTTATGGTATCAAGACTGCGTGTGTTATTTAGTTCGCTACACTGTCTACATCTTGCGGTCGAATCTATTAACATCTGCCTTCTGAACTTACCTTTATTTGTTAAAAAATAAAACCTCAATGTTGCTTCTGCTAAGGAAATGTTTTGCTTACTTTCTCTTCTCACTCTCTTCTACTCTCTCTTCTTTCTAATTGAAATGACCAAATGATTGGATAGTGTGGATATATACGTTCTAAATTCACAAAGTAAATACTTCTCTTATATTCGTTTTAGATTTGTTAAAAACAAAATCATTTTTCTGTCCTTCATTTTCACCATATTAGCTGCCTTCCAAAATGTATCAACTAACTATGTAGATATGCAAAGTAACCAAATAATGCATCTACTATAAATCCGATGCCTGACTACTTTTTGACTACGTTAAAAATACACATTGACGTTTTAATATAGAATACATTGAATAATTTGTACAGCGGCATTATGAAACACAAACTTTGTTCAAACACAAAGCAACTAACATTTTGGAAGGCAGCCATTGTGTTTTAAATAGTAAATTTTAGTACAATTTCTTTGCAACAGAAAAACTGTAAACACAAGAGATAAAAAAAGAATAATAAAAATACAAATGCAAAAAAATTTATTGTCGATATTTCAGTAAAATGAACTCTCCAAATATGTACATCAGTAAAAATTATCGATCAATTACCTACAATAAGTGATGGCCAGTATTTTGAACTGATCATTCATTTTTAGATCGTCCAATTTTTAGTTTTTGGTTGTGTTGGGATTTAATGAAGTCTCTTGCAAAATAAAAAAAATTAAAACCACAATTTTAGAAATAAATATGTATTTAAGAAAGTATTACATCAATGCCCAATTATATACCTTTTTTCCCTTTAAGCTTGAGCCATTTCATTAATATAGGCATTTAGACCCGCCCAGATAAATGGAATACCAATTTCGAACCTAGAGAGCAATTTATAGAAAAAGTATGGAAATAGGTTATGATTTTTTTAAAAAGATCTTACTGCAGATATATGAATTTGAATCTATCCAGGAATATTTTATGCCAATTGCTAAACGAGCGTATCATCATTTATAAACAGAGGGCTGTGATTTTTATGGTGAATACAATAGACGAAAGTACACATTCGCATCCTTAGCTCATGTAAGTAATGACGGTAACCGGAAATTCTAGCTCGGTTGATGTTATCGTACTAATGTACTTTTTATCTTTTCTAGAAAGTAGTTTTAGGGGTAACACTGAGATTTGGACAAAAGAATTCTGGATGAAATTTCTAATTGCCTTCATACCTTGTTGCAGAACGTTCTACATGCTGTAACTGAGCTGGAGAAATAATAAATCATTCGTGCATTAGAGTGCCATATTGTATTACGATTATGTTTACAAAATTTTATCATACAAGCCTAAGGCATTTAAAATGGCAGGTACGTCTGCTTTATTTCTGTAATAATCGTAATAATTGTATGTTACAATCAACCAGTATCGATACATACAACCAAATGTGTTCGTTAACATTATGTTCAAGAATATTTTGCAGATGGCAATATTTCAGGAGATGGACCTTTCAATATCTGATCAACTTATCTTATCTCTGACAAGAAATTGGTTACAAGACGGGCTTGAAACTATTGCCCTGTCGAAATCATACCGTTGGCTGTTTCAGCCCAAAATGTTTTTAATGGGGATCAAAAGAATAGAAATTGGGTTTGAGATTTCTACATTTAAAAACGAGTATTTCTTGATAATTCAAGTATTGCGGTTTATAAATGAAAGAAAATGGTTGTTTTCTTTGATTCTTATTAAATATTATATTGTTACGAAAATGTAAATGGTGTTACATCGCTTAACATTAAAATGATAAAAATAGCTACAAATACAAAAACAATGCCCTTGTTTACATGATCAACAAATAAACAAAAATATAGCATCAACATCAGTATAAAAAGGGGATGAACAAGTAATTAAAAAGCAACAAACATTACCAGAAAAAAATGTAAACAAAATACACAAGCAACAATAACGTAAATAACAGGTTTACATTTATAGATATTTCGCGAAGTCAAAGTCATTCTCCTTCAAGAGCATTCATCAGACTGTTTACCCTGCGATATAAAAGGCAAGACAAAGCAGGCAAAAATTCAGTCAGTCTTGTGTAAACACGCGTTGCGTGTGAAGAGAATATATGTACGTGGTTTGAAGATCTCCGTTATTATGATCTGCCGAACAATTGTTAGTGTTGACGCAAAAGAGTGTAAAGAAGAATAACAAACTAAGTAGATTTTTGTTGTTTACATCAAGTTGTGAACAGTGGCACACAGAATTGTGCGAACAATAAAGAAATTGTCTAAAACTAAACACAAATAAATTTTTTTTATTAACAATCCACGAACTCATATCTTAAACGTTTTCAAAAAGGGTAAATCAACAACAACGCTAATATTTACTTAATTGGTCATTATAATCTTTCCTTCAGGATTATGACTTAGCTTCTCATACCACTTATGTTGTGTGTGTGTTAATTTTATACATGAGTAACGGATTGTTATTCTTATATTTTCCATATTTTGTCTTCTTTCTATGTAACTTTGCTATTCTAAATAGTTTTTTGTTTATTCCTATTCTTGTAATTTATTTCTTATTTTTTATTGTTTCTTTATATTCTCCTCTTTTTCTACAATAAACACTCGACTCGAATATGAATTTAATATCTCTGTCGATGCCTAAATATTTAATGTGAATAAAAATTCTTAAATTTTATTTCCATTTGACAGAATTTTTCAACAACACTTTAAAGCACCATACATGCGTGCCTGTGTATGATTGCATTTCTAAACGAAATCGTACATGCATGTCAATAAACATAATTTTTTTTTGCATGAGTTCATGCCAATTGTCGGAAAGTTTCTACTTCTTGTTTCCCTTCTGGTTGACCAAAACATATTATATTTTACATAAAATATTACCATTCGTAGACACATGTTTCTATATTGTTTTCTCTTCTCTTTTCTCTTTCTTAACAATATTTTACGATAATTTGAAGGCATGTTATGGATATGCTACTGTACGTAACATTATATTGAAATATGCTTGTTCACGGTAGCATTTGAGAAAATTCCTTCTTGACCGCGATTAATGCTTTGATTGTATCAAAATATGTTACACGATACGTCAGTCGCATTAAAAGTCTGGGTAAGGTATCTATAAAGTACATATTTTTTTAATACCTTGCAACCCTGGACGGTTACTGACGGTTACGACGAAGCTCATTTACTCTTTATCATATAATTCTTTTTTGTTTGACCAAATTTCGCTCTTTTTTTCCACAACGTTGGTTGATAACGAAAGCTTGCAGTCAGTAGAAGAAAAAAAAAATTTTTTTATTCGTAACCTTACTATACAAAAATTACCATCCATGATTAAAAAAATGGATGGCCAGGGTACGTTTACTCACCACAAGCTTTCGGTATCAACCAATATTCTTGACAAAAAGAGCGAAATTTGGTAAAAAAAAAATAAAAGAATTATATGATAAAGAGTAAATGAACTTCGTCGATTCGACGAAAAGTAACCAATGAGGGTTAAAGTGTCCGTCGATTCAACGAAGAGTAAACTTAATGTACAAAAGTGAAGAGTTACCGTCCAGACAATTATACGACAGGTCTTTGTAACGGAGATCTTCAAACCACGATTACTCTCTTCAAACGTACCGCAGCAAACGTAAGCAATCTGATGAATATTCCTAAAGACGAATGTTCTTGACTTCGCCTTCACGAAATCTCTATAAATGTAACATCGTTGTTCATTTCGTTTACCATTTTTTATGCTGGTGTTTGTTGTTATATTAAGCAGTACGATAATTTGTAAACAGGTTTGTTCGCTGCATTGTTGTGTTTTTGTAGCTTTCGTTTATAATTTTAATGTTAAGCGATGTGAAAGCAAAACACCAGTATCTAGATTATTTATTTTCGTAGCAATATATAAATGTCTGCATTGAGCGCAAGTGTAGATACGGTAGTGTACTATATAAAGGAAAGGTTAAATTGCTATTCTCTTGGCATAAAACTATTTATACTTGGTGGCCAGTACACAACTATACAAGGAAATGAAAGCGATAAAGCTAATACAGAAATAAAACTGTATGATCTCCAACATTAAGTGCGCATAAGTAAAATATGTTAATGAGATATATGCTACAAGAATCACAATGTTGGGGACTACCACGAGCGGAACTAGGTACATTATGTTTTTAAATTTCCACAATAAATAAAATTTCCAACAAGTTTTTTGAATTAAATGAAGTCATGGGATGATATTGGTTAAAACAATTTATTTGACATCATACATATATACATAATTGGCCATTACAACCCTTCAGTCAGGATTACGGCCTAGCTTCTCGCACCCCTTATGTTATGTGTATTAATTTTATACATGAGTGGCGGGACCTATAGTTTAAAGTCGACTCCGAACGACAGATTTTTGAGAAACTTTTCATGGCAATTTTATTTACTCTCAGAGGTTTTGTCAGAAACCTGCTGAGAGGAAATCGCCGAAGAAATAATTATTTTTTCATATTTCGTTTTGGTGTCTGGTCTGGGTTTGAACCGTGGCCTTACGTCTAATAAGCCAATACACTACCTAGTAGACTACTCAGCTATCATAGAAATGTTTTTAAATTGCGAAAGCCGCTTGGAAGGTTCTTAAATATGCCCGTGCTTTTTCTTAAAAAAATATCGTTCTGGTTTTTTGAATTCACACGAACAAGAGCAGGTAGGTAGGTAGGTTTGAGAACGAATACCATGTAAATTTCACCCGGAGGTCAGTGACTCATTGTGATCGTCCTAAATTTACAAAAGAATAACGTAAAAGGATCAGGATAAAAAATGAAGAAAGAGGTAATTAGGATATCATGCTTAACTTGCCATGCAGTCAAGGATGTCTTTAGAAGAAGCACAAACACTCTGTAAAAAAAACG
This sequence comes from Sarcophaga subvicina, assembly GCA_936449025.2. Classification (NCBI taxonomy): domain Eukaryota; kingdom Metazoa; phylum Arthropoda; class Insecta; order Diptera; family Sarcophagidae; genus Sarcophaga; species Sarcophaga subvicina. Next base: position 90,654,543 of record OW388080.2, read on the forward strand.
AAAAGCAGATTGGCACGATAACATCATTGCCGGCATTACATGCATGAGCTAAGAATACAAATTTGTACCATCTATCATATTCTCCCAAAAATAACAGTTCTTTTTATACAGGATCCTGCGCCTGCTTAGAAAGAGGCGTGAAATTTATCTGGGCAAATTAAAATCCATATTTCTACAATAAGGCTTGGGACCTTTCTAAAAACAAAGTCGATCAAAAAAAATCTGAGTTGATAATGTTGTTCACTATACCACATTTCCTTCAGATGGTATACCGTATTCACTGCACATTTTTTAATCGCTTTTGATGAGACTTGCTTTTCTAAAAATCTTTGAAAATGTAGATTCTTCGCAAATGGTTTCTAGCCATCCTCACACATATAGCGTGTACACTGAGCGTCAAAAGTAACCAGCAAACAGAAATTTTTTCACTTGGGGAGAGAGCACGAGTAATTTGTATTTTAATTAATTTAAATTTTAAAAATTTGACAATGAAACTATCTTAAATTTCTTAAAAATAGTGGTAACTTTTTAAATGTAAGTTTTTCTAAATGTACAATTATCTTTTAAACCGGTCTTTTGAACAAAACCTAAAAATTATTAGATTATCTGCTTACTCTGCACCATCAATTTTGTACCCTTCCGTATAAATATGTTTTTTGTATTTTTTTTTTTATCAAAACTAATTAGAAATGTTTAAAGTTTAAATCTGCCTCATTCATGGATCATGAATGAAACTCATTTTTTAATTTTTACTTTAAATCACTGCGACACAAACTAAATAACGCAACATATTCAAATTTCGACTACTGTCCTCTGACTGCTACAGACTGGAGTAGTTAATGGGCGCGAAAGTCGAAAGATGATGAAAAATGAAAAAAATGAAATGTAGTACACACATTGTAGGGCTCTAATCGAATATAACATTCTCTTTTGTTTTTAAATTTGTTTTAAAAACGCATATGCTCAGTCACTGAAAATTGCAACAAAAAAAAATTAATAAAATAATAAAAATATGAAAAATTGTACCAAAATATGAATCAATTTGAAATGCTGCCACTTTCAAATCTTTTCTGGTCAGTGGCATAAATAGGAAATATTTTGTTTAAATTTTATTTACACTTCACATGCATAAATTAACCAACTATAAACCCGACAAATATAATAAATGTACATATATATGTATTGCACACAGACGCAGGAACTAAAACGGACAGCAATGTTTTAGTCTACAAAGTTTTATAAATAGACACATGGGCGGATATAGGCATACGAATGGATGTATGTAAATGCTTCCCTTGGTGGGTTAATTTAGAAGTACTCATAAAAATTCTGTTTATATTTTTAAACAATTTATAGTCGAATAGATTGAAAGATACAACGTTCTATCAAATTTTTACTGTAGTTCAAATTGCTCAAAGCCAAATGTATTACACTTTAGCGACAGTTAAATATTTGCTTGTGAGCAAATTCTTTAATTCTTTAATTCTTTTAATAGCCAACTGCATTAACAATAACATGTATATGTAGGTATTCTTCAAAAAATTTTCATTTCTACAACGTCTTCACTGTTATGATGACGAGGATGTAATATTTTTTGCCATTCATGTATGTTGATTTTTTAATGAATCACATTCATTTAACATGTGCATAAATTTCTAACCAAAATAAACAGCAAAACAACAGGGGATCTGTCATCTGCTTAATGCACATGATGTTTGAAGTTAAAGTTCGTTTCACAAATATCCCAATTATCATGCACCATTTTCTTTTAAGGGAAGTAAAGAGTTGAAAATTTTTTTAAGAATTTATTTTTTTATTTAAAAAGCTTGCTGTTTTGGTAGAAAATCTGAGAGGGCACTATAAGTTTCCCCAAAAAATGTGTCGTTCGGAGTCCACACAACATAAGTGGTGTGAGAAGCTATGTCGTAATACTGACTGAATGGGTGTAATGACCAATTATGTATGTACGTATGTGTGTGTATATGCATTCCAGAACTATGAAGAACTACCTTCACTCTTTTCGCCAACATTTCTCTGAGGTTCTGATTTACAAACTGAAACTAAATGTTCGTTTTAATAATGCGATACTGTTGAGAACAACTTCATTAATGGTCTAAAGCTTGCCATAATAATGGTAATTTTTAAGTCCATCCCAAATGAATGCAGTCGTTGTGCCACACGATTGCATTTTAAGTTTAGATTTGTATTTTATACATAAGTCCGATATGAGTGAAAAGTATTATCAAACGATCATTCTATGGTCACCTCCATAAAATTCATAGACTCCTGAATGGTTCTCATAAAACCTGCAAGAGCTGTCTGCCCCGTAGATATTTCCCTTTCTAATACCACATATCTTACATAATTTCCCAAAGCTTTCTTTAGTATTTTAATATGATTGACATGAGAATGTAGGTCAGCTCTGTGTTGTATCCTTTACTCTCACACGCCATGCTGTATGTACATGGTCCTTTATATGGTCTTTATTGAATCACTATTCTTCCTCAAATTTATTGTAAATTAACCAAAGCGTGTGCGAGATATCATCGAAATTCTTTTCGTTTGTAATACCTATAGATGACATAATGCATAAAAAATAACATCGCTCTAATGCTCCTCTGGGTTGAGTAAATCTGAAACGCCAAGTTTTCCACGACATTAGTGCATTAATCAGACTAAATATGACACGTTGTGAATTCTTCGCATACACTTGCGCCTTAAGGTAACTTCACGGTATTAAATCACACGATCTCAGTGACCATTTCATCACATCACCTCCAAGTAAGATGACCATGACCGTACGCCACTCTCACAGAATACTAAATATTGCATGAGCTGTATGGCACGTTACACAGTCCTGTTCGAACTAAATATCGTTTTGTCTAAATCATCCAATTTCGACCAAAAGAACTTGATAATCATCGTTAGATTGTTCTTAAAGAATATGTAACGATGATGCCGTCAACTTGAACTCCACACCAAACCTTTTTCAGATGCATTCGACTCTCTGGCATCTTATGTGGATCAGTATCATACCAAATTCGACAATTTTGTTTGTTCACGAATACATTCAATCAGAAAAAAGTGAGATGAGAATTAGGGGCACCTGGCAACTGTTCCAGAACCCATCCTGTGAACACTCTTCCTGGCTATGATCATTTACTTTATGTTCCTACGCCAGTTAAGTTTTATGCAGGTACAGATCTAAGTTGCAATGCAAAATTCACCAAGTTGTGATCGACAAAAGGCAGAGTTCTTTTGAGCGTGGTGAAATCTACTACCTCAGATTCTCTTGCACAATTTCACTGTGTTTTCGACAGATCATGCGTTTCACGAAATGCTAATTATTTATTTATTTCTTCACATACATAAATGGTCATTACAGCCCTTTATTCAGGATTACGATCTAGCTTCTCGCGGCACTTATGTTGTGTGTGTTAATTTTATACATGAGTGGCGGGACCTACAATTAAAAATCGTACCGAACAGCAGATTTCTTGAGAAACTTTTTAAAGCAGTTTTTATTTACCCTCACAGTTTTTATATAAAACTGATGAGAGAAAGTAGCCGAAGAAATAATTTTTCGTTTTTGGATTTGTTGGAGATATCTGACCAGAGGTCTGGAGCTCACGTGTAACGTGTCAATACACTACTATCTCGGTGTAGTGTAGCAGACCAGAGTCTCTTGTTGAAATCAAACCCGAGAGCATCATTCTAATAGTACACCTGAATTATTTAATAACAATGTAAAATATTTCTACATTAAGACATGAACATACAATTCATTAAGACACGGACATAAGCAGACTATGGCTGCCTTTCAAAATGTATCAATGCAAAGTTTTTATGCAGTTCTACTACTGTATACAAACTATGTTGATATGCTAAGTAACCGATGCCTGATTGCTTTTTGACTGCGTTAAAAATACACATTGACGACGTTTTGAAATAGAATACATTGTATATATTTTGTACAGCGGCATTATGAAACACGATACTTTGTTCATACACAAAGCAACTAACATTTTGGAAGGCAGTCTATAATTGACATAATGTAACAGAAGATAATAAAAATTTTAAAAATATAATAGAATTTGAAAATGAAAATGATTTTATTTCGCTGAGTTAATAAAACTCTTTGTTTTTATGACTTTTGATGGACTCTGCTTGATAATAGGTCTCTAACTGCCAGTGAGTATTTTATACTCATCCTTACAAAGTCAGAAAGAAATGACATTCATTTGGAGTTCTATATATTTAGGATTGTACTTGTCCTTAACATTTTTCTTATACCGTATGATTTTGCTCACCTGCGACGGCAGAAAAGAACGCAGTCAACGAGTTAACTCATGGCTCTGCAGTCAACAAGTTAAAGTAATTAAATTAGACGATGTTTTAAAATACAATAAAGCAAGGAAGCAAATACAAGAACATTAAGTTTTAATAATTTTAAAATATTTATGAAAACATTTATTTTCATACGAGGCATATGAATTCATATGCTATTTACATTTAAGATGCGTTTACAGTTTAATTAACTCTTCTTAGTCATCATCAGCGTACTCCTGCTTTAGGAATTATGTCGCTGTCTTTACTGCTTTAAGAGAAATTGAGTGAAGGGAGATGTACCATTGAGTCCATATCACGTATGACGTTACAATGTACCATAAGTGTTAAAATAAATGTTTCACTTTTGAGCATTAATTTTTGTTCATTTGTTTTAAAAATTCATTAAAAAGAAAACCTTTGGTTTCATTATCTAAAAAAAAAATTTGTAAGAATTTAATTTGCAAGTCTCGAGAGACTTCGTTTTGATGAAAAATCTTGAAAAAGTTTACCATCATAATTATACCTTAGAATTCCTCTGTTATTGTGTATACGAGGTAAAGTTAGCCTCTTGAGACCTTGGATACACTTACAGCATAAATCTAGGTACCCAATTATATTTAACATTTTTTATAAATTTTAAGCAAAAGTTTGTTTAAAAAATTCATGTTTTTATATTTATTTTATAAATTTATTTGTTTTGTATAATAAAACAAAACAATTTTGTAGAATTTTCACAAAACATAAGAAAAATATGGGCAACTTTCTGTTGACTTCATACTTTTGCACCGTAAAAGTGTAGGTACCCCCAAGATGAACTCAAAATTAATGTAAGAGTCAATGGCTCAATATTTAGTAGGATATCCCTTAAGTCAAGGGTCCCATTTAACACATTTGGCATTGAATGTACCAGATTTGTTTAGCGCTTACTGTTAATATGTGCTGCCATTTGCTCATAAACAAATTTTTCATTGGATATCTGTTTCAGATTTAACGTTTTTTTTTTCAAATGATCTCCTAAATACTTATTCCGAGTCATATTGGGACTTTGTACAAAAGTAGGCAAATCACATATTCACATTAGCAGCAGTATGCTTAACTATGATATGACTAACTAAATGACTACCTTAGTATTATTTTTATAACTGATCGACAATAATTAATACTTTAAGTTTGCTTTAACGCTAAATAAGTTTTTTTATGCAAAGATCTACACTGTTCCTGTAAGAAAATCCAGTCTAATACTATGTTCAGATATGCACTTTTATTGAGTCAATATTCGATTATACAATATATACAATATTTTAAGTATTCAGGCATAATATACACAGTTCAGCTTATTCAATATTCATTTGACAGCTGGTAAACAAAACAGCTGGTTGTTTCAACAACATTGTTTTTATTTTGGTTGGCATATCTTGTTTATCGTTGTTGACGTTTGAGTTGTCAAATATCAACAAAAATTCTTCAGTTAATTATAATATGGTCACTAACACGGTTCAGAAAAATTCATGTATGAACACATAAATTTAAACATTTATGATAAATATACACGAGTGTACTTTCAAACTTTTTGTTTGATGCTCACTTTTCACAAATGAGTAGCTAAGAATTGTTTTCATTTTAAGCATTCATAAATGAACTTAATTGGTCATTACAACCCTTCAGTCAGGATTAAGATCTAGTTTCTCGCCGTAGTCTAGTAGGTAGTGTGTTGGCGACTTCATGATATTTAGGTTAAGAAATACGAATAGATGGCATCATTTTGATTGATAACTTTCATTCATTTCTGTACTTGAAGGTTTACTTTTTCTTCAGAAGTTAAGCCAATTGTAGTAGGATTTAGAAATTTAATATTATCTCGGCCAACAGGTATTCGATCGACAAATTGTTTACTATAAAGCCATCTTCTGCTACTTTCAGGAATACTTTTACTGAACTATTAACTTGGTTTGCTTGAATAATGAATTATGAGTTATCCCAGGTCAGACATCTCCAACGAAACGAAATATGAAAAAATATTTCTTCGGTGACTTCCTCTCAGCACATTTCTGGCAAAAACTCGGAAAGTAAATAAAATTGCCATCAAAAATATCTCACAAAAAAAATCAATCGTTCAGAGTCGACTTTAAACTGTACGTCCCGCCACTCATGGATAAAATTAACAAAAACCCAACATAAGTGAAGAAGCTTTGTAATGTATGTATGTAAAGCTTTGAAAAACGTGTTGAAAATAGTATTTTCAAGTAGTTCGCGGTAGTCGCCGAGGTCTAGTAGGTAGTGTGTTGGCTTACTAGACGTAAAGCCAGGGTTCAAACCACAGGCCAGACATCAAACAAAATACAAAAAGTATTTCTTCGGCGACTTCCTCTCAGCAGATTTGTGGCAAAAACTCTGAGAGTAAATAAAATTGCCCTTAAAAGTTTCTCAAAAATCTGTCATTCGGCGTCGACTTTAAACTGTAGAGCCCGCCACTCATGTATAAAATTGTTGCACACAACATAAGTGGTGTGAGAATCTATGGAGTAATCCTGACATAAGCATTGTAATCCATGTATGTAAACCTTTGAAAAACGTATGGAACATAGTTTTTTTTCAAGTAGCTCGCGGTGAGGTTCGAGTCTTGAGTCGTTCGTCTATAAGTTAGGATACTTACTCACTAGACTACGAAGATACAATACAAGTAATTAAGAGAAAGCAAAAAAAAATAATACAGGACACCAAAGGACTAGGAGACAAACGAGTAACAGAATCACGCCAAATATCAACCAGTTTAAGGCTGAAGATTGTGCCCGAAAGAGTTATCTAGCATAGGAGTATATTTTAAGAGTCTGTCTCTAAGATCTTAATTTTAGTGGAAGATAACAGATAAAGTAATTTTTTTAAGCTGCTACATTTATATTACAAAAAACAAATGAAATATTTATCTGCATTAATGCAAATATTACGTACGGAAATGAGTACGTATTTACATATTAAAGTGCAAATATTTGTAAATATTTAATGTTTTTGTGTTGTAAGCAAACAATAATCATACTCGGCATTAAAATTTTTATGCTTTGTCAGCTAAGTCATGCTCATAATTTTGCTGTACATCTTTGTTATTATCCCTTTCTTATTATTATTTTCTTTTTTATCTTTTTGGAACAATTTTTACAGGATGTTTTTATTTAAATTCAAATGTACGAGTACGACATCTCTGTTTGAACATGCTCATTAATGTTATTGCATCAATATGAACAACAACAACAACATTGTATACAATGGGTAAGAAGAATTAAATTTCAAATATAGAACAACAAAAACAAAGAAAACTTTGTACTGGAATTAATCATTAAATGCTGCAAATACGCAATAAATTCTGTTTAAATATTATTACTGAGTGTACCGGTAGCGTTATTTTTAATGTGAAATTAAAACAGCAGTTTTTAAAGAGAAAATAAAACACAAAAGCATTTTTTAATTAAAATATTTCCCAATGCTAGTAGACGCCGCAGTCTTGTAGGTAGTGTGTTCGCTTATTAGATGTGACTCATGGTTCAAACCCCAGGTCAGACATCTCCAATAAAACGAACATTAAAAAATATTTCTTCGGCGATTTCCTCTCAGACGATTTCTGGCAAAAATTCTTAGAGTAAGTAAAATTGCCAAGAAAAGTTTCTCAAAACTTGTAACGGTAGATTCAAAGCCACTCATGTATGAAATTAACACACAGAATATAAGTGGTGTTGGAAGCTAGGTCGTAATCCTGACTGAAGGGTTGCAATGACCAATTATGTATGTATGTATGTAATCTTCACAGACTATGCCAATGGAGAATCCAAGAGTCTTCTTATGGCAACCATTACCATTGATCCGTGGTCCGGAGAAATCATCGGACCATATTTTTGAAAACGAAATGGAAATCATTTCATTTGTAAAAGTAATTCAAATACTTTCTTCTTTCATTTTCAAATTCTACTTTACCACAGGGATGGAAATATGTGCATAAAAATGAATATTTTTCATGTTTCCATTTTAATGATGCCCCATTTATTTATAAACAAAAGTTTTCTTTCTTCTATTTAGAGATTTGCATTACTTTGATTATTTCTTCATCGATTTTAATCTATTTAATGTTGCTGCAATATAAATTGAAAAATTATGAACGATTTATTTTTAGCTTTAAATTCCCTCACTCTACTTACGGCAATACCGTAAGTCAATGAATGAGCAACAATAGCTTAGAAGAGAAGAAATTCATGAAAAATGGTATTAAAAGCATAAATTCTAACAAATATATGTATTTTATATTTTATAATACAAGCATTAAGTAAGTATTGTAATCGAAATCATAGTCATGATAACTATTTTATCGGATTGGCCATATATTGGTTTAAATTTAAACCATCGGCAAGTTCCAATATGGCAATACTTATTCCATTGTAAAATTCTGTATATCCACTGAACGTAATGAATTGATTTATGCTTTTGCCAATAGAAATTATCGTTTCGGGCAAAGCTTATTTTCATTTTGGTGGCTACATTAATAAGCAAAATTGCCGTATTTGGGGCTCAAAGAACCCAGACGAGGTCTTTCAGAAGAAAATGCACCCATTAATTAATTGTCAATTAAGACAAGTACAGTACTCGGAGGTCGAATTGACCCATTGTAGAACATCCTAGTTTCTCACACCACTTATGTTGTGTGTGTTAATTTTGCACATGAGTGGCGGGACCTACAGTGTAAAGTCGACTCAGAACAACAGGTTTTTGAGAAACTTTTAATTGCGATTTTATTTACTCTCAGAGTTTTTGCCAGAAATCTGGTTAAAGGAAGTCGACGAAGAAATACTTTTTTTATTTTGTTTGATGTTTGGCCTATGGTTTGAATCCTAGCTTTACGTCTAATGAGCCAACACGCTACCTACTAGACTACGGCGACTTCATTTCATTTTATTTACTCTCAGAACATTTTATTCATGGCAATTTTTTAATTACTCCAGAGTTTTGTCCAGAAATCTGCTGACAGGAAGTCGCCAAAGAAACATGTGGTCTTTACACCGTGGCTACTTGTGACTTCAAGTTTGTAATTAGCGAAATATAATGCTTGTCATTAACAGTAATGGCCTGACCAACATCATTTTTAAAGCATCAATAAAGCATTTAATGACGCCGTCAGTCCAAAACCTACGGCAAAGAGTGACTGTTTCGTACAAAATTGGAGTATCGTAATAAATTGTTGGTTCATCTACCCATCCATTCATCTAGAAGTACGTCTCTTTGCTGAAGTAGATTTTTTATGAAAGTTAGGGTCCGTCAGAACTCACATTGTGATTTATCATTATTCTATATATTGTTACGTTTTTACCTTTTTAAAAATGTTTAAAATATGAGTTCGTAGATTGCAAATAAAAAAAATAAATTCTTTATTGTTCGCACAATTCTGTGTGCCACTGTTCACAATTTGATGTAAATAACAACAATTTGCTTTGTTTGTTATTCTCGTTTACACTCTTCTGCTTAAACGTTAACAATTGAGCGTTAGATCTTTACAAAGGAGTTCTTCAAACCACGATTATTCTCTTTACACAAGACTGACTGCATTTTTACTGATCCCGTTGCCTGATTTGTCTGATCTTTTATATCGCAGGATAAACAGGAGAAAGACTTTGCCTTCATGAAGTCTCTATAAATGTAAACATGTTGTTTACGTTATTGTTGTTCGTTTATTTTGTTTGCGTTTGTCCTTGCAGTGTTGTTGTTGGTTATTTGTTGACTTGTTTATCCGTTTTTTATACTGATGTTTTTGCTATATTTTTGTTTATTTGTTGATCATGTTTATTATTTTAATGTTAAACGATGTAACACCATTTTCATTTTCGTAACAATATTAAGGTGGCCAGCCGAAACCGATTAAATCACTAATTTATAGTAACAAAGCTATTTAAGTCCATAAATAATTTTTCCAAGTGATATCTAGACAATCAGACACTAATAGAAAAAAGGCCAGCTGCAGATTTATACATTTATTTAGTTTTCCTTTTAAATAATTTATTTAAAATCATTTTTTCGGTAACTTTCATGCTGTTCTGAAACTTAATATGATGAAGGCAATATCGATTTATGTTACATGTAAAGTAAAAATTCTCTCTCAAGAGTACATGACTTGAGTGTACTTATTTCAAGGCTACCATATAGGGTTTCATGTAAAATGTACACAAAACTTATTAAAGCACCGTTACTAAGGGAATGGAGAATGGTGATTGGTTTTTGCGGTTGATGTTGTCTGTATCCTGGTGTAATGTATTTGATTAATATTTAACAAGTTTGTCACTTAGTGACAAATGACTTTCGATACAAGCTTTACTTGTTCTACCAAAAAAAGAAACATCAAGAGAAAAATCTATAACCTATAAATAGAAAAAAAAATTTCTAACCAAAATAATATCAAAAGTCAAACTGTTGCTATGAAGCAAGAATCAGAATAGAACGAGTACTTATTCAATGACTTAATAAGTATTGTACAGTGAGGTATAAATAAGAGTTTAAATCTTGTTCTGAACTTTCTCGCGAGTAAAAAATATGCCCAAGAAGAAGCTTCTTAAGATTAATTATGCGTGTATTCTATTTGCATCTCTACAGATGAATGGCCATCTCGTTTTTATTTCAATGTCACTATGTCGGGGAATAATTTAGGTGGTCACCAATAAGTCTCTCGCTAACCCGTTTAGAAGCACCAGGCATTCTTAGTCAATATTAGATGAGATAGAAAAAACTTTTAAAAAAGTTCTTATTTAAAAAACTCGTTAAGAAAGACTTTGATACTCGGTCCTCAAGCCGACTATCTTTATCGGGCAGAGTAACGGACTACGTAAGATTCAACTGTACTGGAAAGGTTTCACAACGGACTTAATCCCCTGGTCTTGATCCATAGCTTCCTTTTCGGATAAAATTTAGATGTTGTAAACCATTTGAATAATTAGAACCCAAAGTTTGTGTTAAAAGCTACTGAAGCGTGAAAACACAAAAATTTACCAAAAAAAAATTTTTTTTTAACCCTAGAACCCTACCCTGGGTGCTCGGGCACCCAGCTTAATATATAAAGGGTTGTCATTCATTGAAATTTGGCAACACAGTATTTTAATTCTGTTAGTTTTCCTAGATTTGCATGCTGTTCATATTTCATTAGTTTTCAGAGAGCTTCTTAAGTTAAGTCGTTTAAATAGTTAATACTGGGTACTGGAGCAACCAGGGTAGTAAAAACAGTAGTTTTTCGAGCTAATCATTATATATTTGTTTTTTTTATCGAGAACGTAATTTCCTATTGTTTAGTTGCATGAAACTTTATTATTTTGGTGTACATATATGTATACTTATGTAGGTGAAATTATTTAAGGTTAAACTGCCAAGTGTAATGGCAGGTTCGCGTTGGCAATTGACTGATGATATGATTGAAAGGCTTTTCGAGCTTGATTCCTGTGATAACTGGTTCACGTCAATTCCTGCAGCCACTACTCTTTTGGAAAAAAATATAACATTAGTAGGCACGCTTAGGCAGAATAAAAAGGAAATACCTGTAGAAATGATAGACAAATATTCATTTGAAAAAAATTCTGCAAAGTTTGCTTATAGCGGACCACTTACATTGCTGGTCTACTGTCCACCAAAAGGTAGCCATAAAAAGGTTATAAATTTATTATCATCAATGCACATTAATCCTGATAAAGACAAAACTGTCCCTTTGCCAGAAATGATCGGTTTTTATAATAAAACAAAAGGAGGGGTTGAGACGTTCGATCAACTATGTCATACTTATTCAGTATCACGTAAAAGTCGTCGTTGGCCCTTATGCCTATTTTTTGGGCTATTAAATTAACTCAATAATATTGTTTGACCAAAGTGACGCATTAAGGAAAGAAAAAATACCGAATAGACGTACTTTTTTGAAAACTTTATCGCGACAGCTAATAACACCTTATATGGAGCAGCGTAAAAATTGGCCCGCTTTGAGTACAAATATTCATGAAATGATAAATGGCATGTTGAAAACGCCACATAACCCTGATAGACCAGAGGGTACTGCCACAAAACAGGGACGATGCAGATTCTGTCCTACCTCGAAAGATAGAAAAAGGAAGACTTTTTGCAACAAGTGCCAAACGGGAGCATCAAATTAAAATGTGCCCCAAATGTATATAAACTTATTTTGTTCTTTTTTTCTTTAAAGTTCTATCATAAATAAACAATAAATACTTGAATATAAAAAAAATGAATTTTGCAACTTGTTTTCCTAAATTTATAACTCATGTGAAAACTGGGTGCTCGAGTACCCAGGGTAGGAAAAGTCAGTATAAAATATGGGTAGGTTTCTAGGGTTAATTTTATATTCTGATCACTTTACACTTTTTTTGTGGTATACATTAATTCGTCAGATATAAAAAGTTCATAAGTATATATTTATGTATGTATGTCTTCATTTATATGGTAAGAACATTTAAATATTTCTGCATGTCTGAGTATATTTCTTGCATTAGTTAATATTAAATGTTGGAATGCTTGCCGGCTATTTCCGGCAAAAACTCTGAGAGTATATAAAATTGCCATGAAAAGTTTTGTAAAAATCTGTCTTTCTTTTTGTAAAAATCTGTCTTTAAACTGTAGGTCCCGCCACTCATGTATAAAATTAACACACACAACATGAGTGGTGCTAGGCGTAATCCTGATTGAAGGGAAAAAAGACTGTTATGTTGGACATTTTAATGATATTTTATTACATAATAATGTCATTAATAGGTATTTCTCATTTTCACTCTGTTTTATTTAAATTTAAAGATGGGAAGCGCTTAATAAAATACCCTATATATTCTGCTCTGTTTGCTAAAATTGTTTATGCTCTTAATCGAAGTTCTGTTATGCACTTATATATCTTGGTAGGTGCTATTGTTGATAGTATCATCCGCATTATTCTAATTCTTTAGTTGTTTTGAATGACTCACTGTAATTGCGCTTCTTTCTTAAGGAAACTCACTGGTACATGTCCAACATGATAATGAAGGCATTCATGATTCCCCGTAAAATAAAAAATTCATGAAGGAGGACATCAATAAGTTTTCCTCGCAGTTATGCATTTAAAGGATCCTTATCGTTTGTGAGGTTCAGCAGCGGTAATTTCGAATGCATTCCTTGTTGGGCTATGTGTTATTGTTTTTGATAAATTTTCTGCCAATTCGGACTTTTCATCGCAATTCGCATATTTTTAATATTTCTGGTTACAATGAGGTGTGTTCTTTGGTATACAAATAGTTATAATAAACGTATGCAATGTTTTAAATGTGATTTCACACATATCGCCTAACTGGCCAAAGCCACTGGAAATATCTTTATTAATTCTGGATTAAAGTAAAGATAGCAACTTCAATATTTCATCTTCCTTATTTTAAAGCAGACAACATGCTTTTAAAATGTTATTATCTTTTAACAACATTTTAATGAACTATTCTTACAACTCATTTGCTTGAAAGTATAAATAAAACATTTTATATTCCATTTAAATTAACATTTTCGAGTAAATATGAAAATGAACATAAATTAACTGTTAAAAACTTTACTTGTTAACATACAAGTACAAATAAAAATCTGCTCACAAAGTTATTATAACAACACACGTACATACTTATGTGCGAGGGTGAAGAAATATCCATGCACTTCACGCTACAGACATCTGTCAGTTGAATGCTGCAAAGTTTGAACAAGAGTAGTCAGTCAGTAGTAGTCGCCGTAGTCTAATAGTTAGTATGTTGGCTTGCTAGACGTGAGGTCACGGTTTAAATCCCGGGTCAGGCATCTCCAGCAAAACGAAATATGAACGAATATTTCTTTGGCGACTGCCTCTCAGCAGATCTTTGGCAAAAACTTTAAGATTAAAAAGTATTGCCCTGAAAAAGTTTCCCAAAAAATCTTTCGTTCGGAGGTGACTTAAAACCATAGGTTGTGCCACTCATGTACAAAATTCACTCACACAACATAGGTGGTGTAAGAAGGTAAGTTGTAATTCTGACTAAAAATTGTAATGACCCATTATGTATCAATGTATGTAGTCAGTCTTAGACATCACCAAGTAATTCAAAGAGAAATGAAAAAAAACACTGTATTTGCCCTAAAAATATCTTAATTTTGTGGTAAAACTTCCTATGTCTGCATGATAAAAGTGCAGTTAAGCCTAATAAAAGCTTCAATCATAAAACATAATAATGAACAGACTATAACTGACGTAATGTTACAGAAAACAATAAATTCAGGATGATTAAAATAAAATTTAAGAAAAAAGAGTGTTTTATATGAATATCTTAATGAGAGTCTTAAAAGTTTGTCGTTATGCCTTTGTTACAAGAATATTTGTTTTCTTCTTTCTGACTTCCTTTGATATTTTTAAGAAAAAAGAGAAAAGACATACAAAACTAACTTGTCATTTCGAGTTCTGTGTGTATACTTTTGCTCTTTCATTACCCTTTTTATGCCTTATTCTGATGCTCATTAAAAAGTTAAATATTGTTTCATAAGGCAAGAATGCAAATTATCTACCATTTAAGTCCCAAAAAAAGCATGAAGACAAATGTGAAAGTATTTACTTTTCAACAATATTTTCTTTATATTTGACATAAGCTGTCTGGTAAATTTATTTCTTCTCCATCATATCCACATATTGCCATTGAAAATTATGCCTGCTTTAGTGCGGGTTTTAGAATATCAGTGGTGAACAATTATGAAATTATTTACATGTCTTTAAAATTTAGAGACAAAACATTTTTTTGCGCAAATGTAATGATATGGAAAAATTGTTTCAACTGTTTCTTGCTCACACACTCGAAGTTTGTACGAACTTTGAAAGTTGATAACCACCATTTCGTTGAAAGTACATCTCTAATATCAGTGGTCATTTATTCAGACTCTTTTGCCATAACGCCATGAATGTTTTTTTTTTATTTATTATTTAATATTTGGCCCCAATATTCATCGAAAAATGTTTTTCATCAAACCATATTTCTTTGAATAGGAAATTGGTCAGATCAGATGTTAATCAACCAACTTCCTTTGACTTAAATTGAGTGACCTGGACAACGATGACAACTTACATACGCTACGCACAGCCTTAGATATTCTGCACGAGGGATTTGAAATCAGGCCACCGAGATCGCACAATTCAACTTTATTTTCTAAGTCGCAACGTGTATGCAAATAGGCATTAACTATAATAGTAAGCACAAAATGCCGAAGTCTAGTAGTGTGTTGGCCTATTAGACGTAAGGCCACGGTTCAAACACCAGATCAGATATCAAAATGAAATTATAAAATAATATTTTTTCGGCAACTTCCTCTCAGCAGATTTCCGGCAAAAAGTATGAGAGAAAATAAAATTTGCCTCGAAAGTTTCTCAAAGAATCTGTCGTTCGGAGTCGACTTTAAACTGTAGGTCCCGCCACTCATGTATTTAATTTTTGAGAAACTTTTCATCGCAATTTTATTTACTCCCAGAGTTTTTGCCAGAAATCTGCCGAGAGGAAATCGCAGAAGAAATAGTTTTTTCATATTATCGTTTAGTTGGAGATGCCTGACCTGGGGTTTGAACAGAGGCCTCACGTCTAATAAGCCAACACGCTGCCTACTACACCACGGCGACTTCAAGCTAAATGCAAACAGCAGAGAAGTCGACCAAATATCAGCATAGGCTTTAAAAGCATAAAGTTAAGAAGCCTCTTAGGAAAGCGTTATCCCGTTCTCCCATAAATAATACCTATATTTTTGAAAAGATATCTTTTGGTTCCCTTTTGATTCCCTTTTGATATGATATCGTACTGTTGTTTAAATTTTCATTGGGCTTAAGATACCTCTTAAGCTGTTTACAAGAATTGTTTAAAAAATATATTTTTTTTTTGTAATTTTTTATTCAATATTTTAGAGCTTAATTGTCAGACTAAAGAAACTTAAATTTCTAATATTATTATGGACTCTGCAATATATATACAAATACAAATAGCTAACATCATCCAACGTGTAACACGCAATTTTTGTAAGGCTTCTGTTAAAAGATTATTAAAACAATTTTCCTTCTCTTATATATTTTTTTTTGCCCAAATCTTCTGAAGTCGCTTGTCTTACAGAAGTAGGCAGTTAAAGGCGAAATTTCCTTTTTTTGTTCTACATTATAAAAGTTAATTAAAAATGTACACTTTTGAACACTTGACGGCATTATTTACTGAACACATATTGATATTTGAGATATTTGTTTCTCTTATCATTATTATATGTGCTAGAAATTACACAGTAAATTCGATATTGGGATCGTTTCATTCCAGGGACTCTGGTCTCTTACACCACATTGTGCATATGGTGTTAGTCATTGTACTCGTATTAATTTTATTCAAATAAATTAAATATCAAATAGAAAACTTATATTCGGAAAATAAAAGCAATTTATGTCTCTGTAAACCAAGTAAATTTTTGATTTTTGGCACAGTTCACTCTGTTTAGTTTGATTTACCTCATTTGCCTACGGTATGGTGCAACATATCGAATACTAGTCTGTAGTACTTGCTCATAATCATCACAAACACAAAAGTGGTGATTTGACTCTCCTTTGAGGGCATTACCTATTTGCTATTAGAAGAATAAACTCGGCACCCAAAGGTGAACTTATCTGCCTTTTCATTTACTTCACGAATATCCACGTCTTTTTGTGTTATCAAAAGCATACGCGATATCTAAAAATTCGTAAGAACGACTTTCCAAGAACAGTTGGTCTTTTTTATCTCAGTAACCAGTTACTGAATTTCCCTTCTGTGAATTTCTCTACACCTCTACCAGAGATCAGCAATGAATCATTTTTTCCCTACTCATAAGTACTCATAAAATTTCGAGTATGAGTGACTCAACAGTATTGAAATTCAATTACTCTGATTCATTCGTATTCACTACAACATTGATTTATAAGTACAGGTTGCAATTAGTATGGGATGACAACGCTGACATCAAACTCATAACATTCGAAATATGTTTGATTGTTATGCCTATTCATTCAGATTCATAAATTTAGAAAAATACTCATAATACTTATAAACGATTCGAGTGATTCAAATCATTTATCAAAATTTACAGTCGTAGTTGTTGTTGCATTTACAAAATAGGAAAGAAAAAGATAAAAACAGCAAGCAAAGCAAACACACAACCTTCTAGTGAGCATTGTAGTGTTCGTAGTGAGTATTGTGTTTCTTGTAAAAGTTGAGTCGTGGAGAGTCGAAATCAACAACATTATACGTATTGTTAAATATGAATACGAAGAGTACTTCAAATCTTGAATATGAGTAGTATGAGTATGATATTAAAGTAAGTATAAATGCGTATAAGTATCAGAAATTATGAGTATGATTCGAATTTACTCATCTTTTTGAATACTCATTGCTGATCTCTGATATATACACAACATAATTGGTCATTAGTACCCTTTTATCAGGACCTAGCTTCGCACACCACTTACATTGTTAACTTTATATATGCGTTTTATTTTTTTTTAATTACATTTTTAAAATAATATTTTTAAACAAAGTACCGCAAGTAATAATAAAAGTTGGTTGACATTATACTTTGAAAATAAAAAATTATGAAAGAAGACGACACCGTAATCTAGTAGGTAGTGAGTTGTCTTATTAGATTCCAGGGTCCAGTACAAACCTTAGTCCAAGTCCAGACATCTCAAACAAAACCAAATATGAGAATATATTCCTTCACAGACTTAATCTCAACAGATTTCTGGCAAAAGCTCAGAGAGTAAATGAAAAATTGTCATGAATCAAAAAAATCTGTAGTTCCGAGTCGACTTTAAACTGTAGGTCCTGCAGCTCATGTATAAACACTCTAAGTGTATTAACACACACAACATAAGTTGGTCGAGAAGCTAGGTCGTAATCCTGACTGAAGGATTGTAATGACTAATTTTGAAGTCGCCGTAGTCTAGTATGTAGTGTGTTGGCCAGGGTTCGAGCCCCAGGCCAGACATCAAAACTAAAAGTATTTCTTCGGCGACTTCCTCTCAGTAGATTACTGCCAAAAATTCTGAGAGTAAATAAAATTGTCCTGAAAAGTTTCTCAAAAATACGTTGTTCGGAGTCGACTTTAAACTATAGGTCCCACCACTCATGTATCAAATTAACACAAACAACATAAGTGCTGTGAGAAACTAGGTCGTAATCCTGACTGAAGGATTGTAATGACCAATTATGTATGTATGTATGTAAAATTGTATGTAGGTTATGTTATGTAAGTGTTAAATAACTATGATGTGAAGTGTTGAAAAATCATTTCTTTTTTCATTGAACTCTTGGAAGGTGCTACAATATTTGCTGCTAAAATTTATGAGCATTCCAATAAAAAGTCAAATTTTTTTGTTCTTGGGTTATTGTGTGGCTCCAGTCGTTTAAAGCATTCTTTCTCCTGACAATATGATTTCTTTTTCTATGGTTAATTTCTATTTGTATGAGCACAGAACATATTTCCGCGTTTTGTACGGCGCTTGGATTTTAGGATAGGACGCACTTAAAATTCTTAAGCACTTAGAATATATTGACAGAATGTGTCTAGCCAATTGCGATTTGTATAAAATTAACACCTCATTGAGGTGGCTGCCAATTCAACCTACTGTTTATTAATTTACTCATGAATGTTGAAACGGCAGTGAACCCTAACAGCATTCCTTTGAATTTTAAATCGAAATAATAAAGCCACTTAACTTTAAAATTTGCTACTTAATAGCCGTCCAGTTTAAAACTGCTGCATATAACGGGTGAATAAACCTTTTAGGAATTTGATTGCATTCCTTACTTGAATCCAAACTAAGAAAACATTTGCTAAAGTACATATGTGCTCTAACGAGTACTGGGAGTGTACTTATAGAACTTTTGCTTTTTATTGCACTCTCAAAGTTCATGTCCATTTAATTTGAAAGAACACATACTAATGCCCAGTTGTTCTAAAACTTCTTTTTTAGAGTTTGTCACCAATGTATTCATTTTAAATGGAGCTTTTATGGAATATTGGATAAGAGACATTCCTTTAGTGGCACCATATGGATGGCGGTGAATACAAAAATAAAATTTTATGGACATGTGTTTAGGAGAGAATTATCGTTAAATCTTTTAAAGTGATTTTATAAATTTTAAAATTCTTAGTGTACTTCAAATGTATAGTTTAAATATTTTAAAATATTTTTAGTTTTCAATTTAAAACTGCATTCTAAAGGTATGTTTTATTGTTTCAAAAAGATTTGTTAATTGTATTGCGATTAAAATAAAATAAATAATAATTAAAATTTTAAATTTCGGTTATTCGAATCTGGCAATACTTATGTCTTTCTATTCTGTTACAAAATTCAGTTATTATCTCCACTGAACGTAGTGAATTGATTTATGTTGGAATTTTTTGGAAATTTATTTCCATTACAAAGACAATTGGAAATTGAACGAAAATATCGTTCGTTAATTATCAAAATTTCCGTATTTGAGGTTCAGAAAACCCACTCATGGTCTTACAGAATCCAATGTATCGATTACGAGTGACTATTTGATGCAGCTAGTGGGACTGCGAAACCACTACTGTCAATGAAGATACCTATCGCACCATGATAACAGATTTTTTTTGTAACCGATCTTCACGGAATTGATATGAACCATGTTTGGTTTCAATAGGATGGTGTAATTTGCCATACATCTCATGCCACAATCAATTTATTGCATTAAACGTTTGTTGGCTGTTTTATTATCCGAAATGCTAATAGTTGGCCGCCAAAAAGCTGCGATTTGAGATCGTTGGACTATTTCCTATGTGGCGCCGTTAAAGAAAAGTATTATGCCGACAAACCAGAGACAATTGAGCATTTGAAGGCCAATATTCATAACTCCAGTGATACAACAACATACACACGAAAATGTGCACAAAAATTGATCCCATCAAATGAGGCACTGTGAGGCTAGTCGTTGCAACCAAATGAATGAAATAATATTCCATTTCTAACCGGAACAACTGTACTTCACAACAAAAAAGTAAATTTGACAAAACATCAAACCATTTTTGTTTTATTGCATTTTGAAATTTAAACTTTTAAATGGCCCACTCGTTATATTTATTCACATCATGGCACATATTTAATCTGTAAAATTCACAATGCGGAAAACATATGTGATGTATGAGTGATATTTAATTCTATTAGATTCATCATGACAATATCAAAAAAATTTTATTGCATACTTTTTAGAGTAATTATTCTAGTATCTGGAATATGATGCGTATGAGTAATATATTTCAAATTCAATTACATATAATGTATACTCCATTAATTTGAAATTAAACATTTCCAAAATTAAACATTGACATGACAATTTTAAGGAATTTCAAAAAATCTTTATGTTTTCGAGATATCCCAACCCAAAAGTAAATACAAAAACCACAATTCGACGGTACATTCTAGTGGGTGCTACATCATGGCCTGTGGCTTCATAGTCTGCATCTTCCACATCTTGACTGGACCACATCTGATCTGGATGACCATATGCTTAGATGATGGCTATTAGTTTTAAACGACACCGAAGCCGCAATGATATTTATGATACATATATGAATAGACTAAGAATACGTGCCGTTACTTAGCCGAAATTTTCTCATTTAACGTATATTTTGATTGAATATCAATATGTTACATTGGTGTCCTTATTATTTTTTACATCACTGTATTATGTAGCACACTCAATGGTGTAATGTAGCAGTTTGTTTGTGTTTGCATACAATATGTATATAAGCAACATTTATTGTACGTTAATAATGGGTAATAAAAAATACCATTTTGTTAACAAAACATACACAAACAAATATAATCACATACATACACTATTCGAATACATATGACTTTTAAAGTACATATTAGAATTTACACGCAATAAGCACGTAAAACACAATCAAATAACAATTTAAAAAATATTCTATTATTTTATTATTATTGTTCATTCTTAATTCTCATTTCAAAACAATTGCATACAATTCAAGCTTTAAGAGGAGATATTTCTAAAGTTGTACATTTCATCATTACAATTCTTCAGTCAGGCTTACGACCTTGCTTCTCACACCACTTTTTGTGTGTGTTAATTTTAGACATGAATGGCGGGACCTATAGTCTAAAGTCAACTCCGAACGTCAGATTTTTGAAAAACTTTTCATGATAATTTTTATTTACTCTCAGTGTTTTTGTCAGACATCTGCTGAGAGCTAGTCACAGAAGAAATATTTTGTATCCTTCGTTCTGTTGGAGCTATTTGACCTGGGATTTGAACCGTGTCCTCATGTCCAATAAGCAAATATACTAGCTCGTAGACCACGGCGACTACATTAATATTGTTACAAAACGGAAATGGTGTTAAATCGTTTAACATTAAAATTATAAACAAAAGCTACAAAAATAAAAAGTATGGACTTGTTTACATGATCAACAAATAAACAAAAATATAGCAACAACATCAGTATAAAAAAAGGAATAAACAAGTAAACAAACAGGCAACAACAACACTGTAAGGATAAACATAAACAAAATACACAAACAACAATAACGTAAACAACATGTTTACATTTATAGAGATTTCGCGAAGGCATAACGAATTTATCTAAAACTAAACACAAATTTTTTCTATTTTATTCTACAATCTACAAGCTCATTTTCTGAACGCTTTTAAAAGGGTAAAAAGGTAACAATGCTAATGCCTGTTGTTGCGCCATAACTTTAACATGTAACAATTAATAATAACAATTATGAAATAATAATCTCGCCAAAGAAACCCAAGCAGCTTCCGAGTCCCATAGGAGCCGCGATCTGCACAGAATAATAAAGCAATGAGGACGCAAGAGCTTCAACTCAAGCAGACTACTAAAAAACAGTCAAGGAGGGATAATCACATCGAAAACTGGGCAAATTGATATATGGGTGGAACATTATGAGAAAATGCTAAACACTACTCAGCAAACTGAATAATCGATAAATCGATAAGTAAATCCAATGCAAGTGAAATTGAGACTGCAATTAAAGCACTTAAAAACAACAAAGCACCAGGAATCGACAACATATCGCCAGAACTATTAAAGGCGAAAGTGCTCAACTCATACAACCCATAAGAGACACATTCTGGGTCACCAATCACTTAAGTGACGACTTAAAAGAGGAAATGATAATTAAGATCCCAAAGAAAGGAGACCTGACAGAGTGCAAGAATTGGCGAGGTATTACTCTTCTGAGCATGGTACACAAGATCATTGCCAATATAATAAACAAACGTCTGTCAACCGCACTGTCCAACGATATTCGAAGTGAAAAAGCAGGTTTCAGCGCAAGCAAGTCTTGTATCGGCCTTATTAATAGCCTTAGAATAATAACGGAACAATCAGTCGAATGGCGTTCCCCGTTGTATTTAACATTCATTGACTTTGAGAAGACATTCGACTCGATTTACCACGCTGCAATATGAAACGCACTTCGCTGTAAGGAAATACCAGAAAAGCTTATTACATTAATTAAAGCACTGTACGAAAATGCTAAGTACTGCATCCTACACGAGGACACAATCAGCTGCCCAATAGACGTCAAAGTGGATGCACGGCAGGAATGCCGACTATCCCCCCTGCTCTTCAATGTAGTAATCGACAGCATCATGGAAAAGGTCACAGCAACACCAAGAGGCATCACCTGGCGACTAAACGGCCGCCTCGAAGATTTAGATTACGCAGACGATATTTGTTTGCTCTTACACAGATTCGACGATATGCAGTCAAAGCTTAATAACATCGAAACCGAATCAGCAACTTGTGGTCTCAAAATTAATATCCCAAAAACGAATACGATGAGAATCAACACAACAAGTACCCGACAATTCATGCTACAACAACAACTGATCGAAGACGTCCAATCAGTCTGTTACCTAGGCAGCATAATAACAACAAGCGGAGTCTTTGGAGAGGACGTTGGAAATCGTACTAACAATGCCAGGCAAGCTTACGGTCAATTAATACACGTATGGAAGTCCCTCAATATCTCAAAGCGCAGCAAAATCAACATCTTCAACAGTTGCGTAAAATCAGTTGCGCTTTACGGATGCGAGTCCTGGAACTCAAACCAATGCGATATTAATGCCTTACAAGTATTCATCAACCGTAGTTTACGTCGCATACTAAAAATTTTCTGGCCAAACACCATCACAAACGAACGCTTATGGGCCGAGTGCGGACAAACAGAAGTTGAAGTTGAAATCCGGAAACGGAAATGGAGGTGGATTGGGCATGCTTTGCGAAGACCTCAAACCGACACCACCAGAAACGCAATAGACTGGAATCCACAAGTCAGCCGCAAGAAAGGTCGGCCGAGTCAAACTTGGCGCCGACAATTAGAAAGCGAAACAGCCAAAGTCAACAAAACGTGGAACGAGCTGCAGATCGTAGCAGCAGATAAACATGAATGGAACGAAATCGTTAAGGCCCTATGTTCCTTATAAGAACAACAGGAACTTATATATAATAACAATGAATTTGCTAAATTAGTACCGCCCTAATATTAAGTAGATAGTTCAATGAATACATAGCAATAAGTAATTAGAATATGCAACAGAGTTGCTGAATTGAAGTAAACGGTTAGAATTAATTAAATATATATTAGGATTAAGAAAATATTATGTAAATAAAGTTAGTTGAATATTATCATCTTAAGTGATTGGTCTTCTCATCTCGAAAGAGTTTGGTCTTCGCGGTCAATATTCAAGTGCCCAATTTTAAATAATTAAACTATAATTTATTTAGTTTAATAATTTCTTAAAAATCATTAAGAAAAAAACCTTTATTATTAATAAGCACATTGTAGCACTGTATGTCTTTATATTTTAGTTACGTTTTGTATATCGGTTGCCACATTTACTATAAAAGGAACTCAAAATCACTCGATTCTAGTAAAGACGATATCCAATATTTTTTCACATAGATGAATACAGATCAGTGTTTTTCATTTCCCGGACTTATTCATTTCCCGGGAAACCGAGATTTATTTTGAAATTTCCCGGTTACTATCTCCAATACAAAGCAAATTTCCTTATTATATTCCGCCAATACATAATTTTGTACCACACAATTTTTTGCTGGACTCTTTCTAAACAATTTAATAACACGACGAGTTTGTTCTAATACATACACATAATTGGCCATTACAACCCTTCAGTCAGGATTACGGCCTAGCTTCTCACACCACTCATGTTGTGTGCGTTAATTTTATACGTGAGTGGGGAGACCTACAGTTTAACGTCGACTCCGAACGACAGATTTTTGAGAAACTTTTCATGGCAATTTTATTTACTCTCAGAGTTTTTGCCAGAAATCTGCTGAGAGGAAGTCGCCGAAGAAATATTTTTTTTTTCATATTTCATTTTTGATGTCTGACCTGGGATACGAACCCGGGCTTTACGAATAGTAAGCCAACACACTACCTACTACACCACGGCGACTTCTAATACCAATTTGTAATTAGTATTGATAAATGATAAATGATAAATGTAGCCAAATAATAAAAATTTTTCATTCACAATAATTTCCGGGAATTCCCGAACAAATTTCCCGGGATTTCGGGACTGAAAAATTTGCGGAATTCTCGGAAATTCCCGTCCTGGGATTTCCCCTGAAAAACACTAATACAGATATTTGAAGTGCAGTACTCCTTCCGATGTGATTGAGTAGTTAATGTAACATCTTTATACAGAATTGACAACATTTATATCGAGTCTTGCAATGAATCTTAATATTTTTAAATTTAATAACACAAAGTAGGTGTGAAATATAATCGAAATTTTTATTCGTTTGTAAGACTTTGATTGAAGCCATTATATGTAGGATATCACATCATTTAAATATCCGGCATAGCTTCTTTGGGGAGACAGCATCCGAAATGTTCAATTTTTACGTGGTGCATAAACCCATGCTTTATATTGGCTCCGATCATTGTCATATATGGCTTATTCGCATACACCTTCGACTTAATAAAACCACGCAAGAAAAAGTTTAAGGGGGTCACGATATCCCATCACCTCCACATGAAGGGGCCATGCCTTCATATCGCTCATGCAGAAAATCCAATGTCTGTCCACATAACTTTGGAAAGTTGGTAGTATGGAGCTACAGTGTTTACCGTTGACAGTTATTGCCAAGCCGACGTCATTCCCAAAGAAAAATAAACCAATAACTGTAATGACAGCGGCCTAAAATACTCACCATGTGAACTGATATCGTACTAAATTTGAAAATTTGTTTTGTTCATGTACTCATTCATCTAGAAATGTACCTCATCTCTGAGGCTGATTTTGCAATGGAATTTAGAGTTAGTTGCCAACTATTTGAGAATTCATTTAGCGCACACCCGTCGTTGTCTATGGGCGATTACCTTCATTTCCCGTGTCATGTATATTCTGCATGGTTGATGGCGGAATTCACGCCACTAAATTCGCTAAGTTATGATCTGTGACGAATTTTACTGCTCAATTTCAGCATATTTGCGTTTCTTTGACGTACGAGTATTGGTTGATCGTTTACAAAGCCAGTGGAATTGAAGTTTTTACATCATTGTAAATAGTACTCGCATTATGACGATTATTCCGGTGCGTTTCCCGAGCAGAACTTCCATTTTGATAAAAACAATATTACTACACGCACTTGTTGTTGAAAGCTGTATCCGTCCATGTTTATTAGCAAAACAGGCTGAATAAATGAAAACTAATTTTTTATTGGGATGTCAAAATCGATCTTGTTGACATGATAATTTAATTCGAACCTCGCTCGTAGGAACATATTTTTAAAGTGATGAAAGAAGTATTCAACTGTCTTAAGATGATGCAAGAAATACTTCAGCTCATTTGATATTCATACTATTTACAACACTTATGTGTTGTACAACCTATTTCTTCAAAGAAATGCATTGCTTAAGCGACGACCACCACCTAAATCTTGGTTCTATTTAACTCTGGACGGTTACTGTTCGTCGACGAAGCTCATTTACTCTTTATCATATAACTCTTTTATATTTCACCAAATTTCGCTCTTTTTTTTCAACGAACAACCAATTAGGGTTAAATTGTTCGTCGATTCAACGAAGAGTAACCTTAATGTACAAAAATGAAGAGTAACCGTCCAAGGTTAAAATAATTGTTAGATTTTTCAAGGGTTAATATTTTCAAGGGTTATTAAATTTTATGGAAAATAGATCTTCCTTCTCCGTCGTATATTCCTAGCTCTTTTTTTAAAGCACTGAAATAAAATGGAAATTGCGAAATCAATTTTATAACTCTGTTTGTGCGTTAAAATTATTAGAATTTTATGATGTTTTGTAATTTTCGATGACACGTAATTTTAGAATTTTTATGACTGTTTGACTATAATAGTAATGGCTGTCGTTGATTTTATAACTGGAATTACAAATGGCAGGAATATTATTGCCGTTTCTAACTACAAAGCAACAGACAGACGCATTCACAATGCGGTGGTGAAATGGAAACTTATTTGTATCTCTGTCTGTGCCTATAGATCAACACAAACAACTAATGGCAAAGGGTGAAAAGTCACGCGTAACATATAAAATTAGTGGTAATGTTGCTCAATTCCTTTTGCTCCAGTTCGAGTTCGTTTTCCTTTTGGCTGATGTATAATGGTTTGGCATTTTGTTGACATTCATCTGTCCTGCTTAATAGTATTCGTACTTTTGATGTGCTTGTTCTGTGGTTTTTGGGTTTTTCATTTGCTTTCTGACTCCAATATATCCTGTGGTTTTTAACTGTATTAATATATTTGGTCACTGTCACGCAGTACCTTTGATATGCGGCTTATTAAACACATTGGCTCCTGTGTAAATTTCTTAACGCTCTTGTAAATAAATCCGAGAAGTTAAATGTGAAAACGAAATTTTTTATAAAAACATAATTGATGTCCTCTATTTGGGAAACAGACTCCCTTTGGTACAGGAAACACTCGCTTTAAAAATACTATCAGGTCTAGAGGACTATATCGTCTTATCTTATCGTATCTCTAATTAATAAAAGAATAATTCTTTTTTAGCATAGGAAACTAAAATGAATTAAGTATAGTAGATAGTGTATTCGTATTAATTTAATCGGATTTTGTGATTTTCTAATGTCTTATGCACGGAACACTGAGTGTTTCCCCTGAGTATATCTAGGGGGCATGGATATATTCTTCACATTATGAAAAAAGTTTGAACGTTGTCGAGCCGTGTTGATTCTTTTTTTGGTTCTACAAATTAATTTAAACAAACTAATCAGTCCAAAATCAACGGCTTTCAGTTCCAATAAGATGGTGCAAAGTGCCATACAGTATGCTTAATAACACTGCGACAAAGTCTAAGTCCAATTTTATCAAACGAAGCGTCAAACTCTTGACAAGAGAATGCACTTTAAGAATGTCTCCACTTATTTAATATTTTTTAATTAAATTTTGAAATTAAGAATGGCCAAACTTGTAAAAATAAGAAAAATTAATATTTTGCAAGTTTAACCCATCAAATTTCTTAACATATAAGTTTGAACAAAATGTGTATGTATACCGTTTGAAAGGCTAATCTCTCCCCTTTTTAAAAAACTTTGGATTTTTAAAATAGGGTCAAACATATTTGGGTAATCAATAATTTTGATTGAAAAGATCAAAAAAGCCGTTTTTTTTCAAATAAAACGAGTTTGGTGGGTTCGAGAAATATAAAAAAAGTATTTTTGACTTCTGCTCAACCTTAAATAGTTGCTCGGGTGTATTTTCACTGTCGCACCGTGTAATCGATTTGATGACAACTTTCTTGCCAAATGCGGTCCAGTTCACTTGCTCGCTCGTTTGTGTGATTTAACGTGTCTGGATTTTTTATGAGGCCATTGGTTTATGCCGCAACATTGAAAGCTTATGTTTAAGCCTTATAACGGTGGGAGATACATGCGGAACTCACATTTAAAAAATAAAAGCCTTACTATTGTGTACGAGTATAGTCCCACTGAAGTCGCCGTAGTCTAATAGGTAGTGCGTTGGCTTATTAAACGTAAAACCCGGGTTCGTATCCCAGGTCAGACATCAAAACGATATATGAAAAAAAAATATTTC
Organism: Sarcophaga subvicina; assembly: GCA_936449025.2. NCBI lineage: Eukaryota > Metazoa > Arthropoda > Insecta > Diptera > Sarcophagidae > Sarcophaga > Sarcophaga subvicina. The sequence continues at coordinate 90,683,055 of OW388080.2, forward strand.
TTCGGTGACTTCCTCTCAGCAGATTTCTGGCAAAAACTCTGAGAGTAAATAAACCTGCCATGAAAAAGTTTTTCAAAAATCTGTCGTTCGGAGTTGACGTTAAACTGTAGGTCCCGCCACTTACGTATAAAATTAACGCACACAACATGAGTGATGTGAGAAGCTAGGCCGTAATCCTGACTGAAGGGTTGCAATTGGCCATTGTATGTATGTATAGTCCCACTGTGCAGTTTTTTATTTAAAAAATAACGCTTCGTAATCTAGTTTGGCAAAATTTTCTATGTATAAAAGTAAACTATTTTTAATACCAATTAATACACAGCAAACTTTAGGTAGATGATTACGAGAACTTTCAAATATATGTACGAGAGCCTTTACTTTATTTTTTTGAAAATAAAATTTCGCAAAGAATTGAGACAGCGGACAGCAAAAGTTTAAGTACTCCAATATACTTTAGCAATTTAATTTTATATATTTATTTTATTTATTCTGTTTCTCTTTTCACAAATAAAAAAAATATGGAAAAGCTTCTTCTGACTCCATATTTTTGCTTCGCAAAAGTTAAAGTATCCCCAAGAGGAACTCAGAGAAAATTAAAAATTCAAAGGCCCAATATATTAAAACCCACAATACTGTTGAGGTGTATGTCTCCGCACTAGATGTGGGCATTTTGAAATTTATTGAAGACATAGTGAATAAGAGAACAAACTTAAACATTCTAAAGCATAAATGGTTCGTGATGGTTATTACTTCCAATAAGTTATTGAACCCAATTATATTGCTGCTAACGTGAAGATGTGATTTGGCTTCCAAAGTCCCCACAGGCTTCATACTCTTACACAAAGTTTCGATATGAGTCCAAGAGAGTATTTGGGAAATCATTTGGAATAACGGTTATGTAGCTTTAAATAAAATTCAGCTGAAATACGGTTAACAAATCTGGTACACACATGCATACATACATAATTGGTTAAGATTACGACCTAGTTTCTCACACCACTTATGTTGAGTGTGTTAATTTTTATGCATGAGTGGTGGGACCAACAGTTTAAAGTCGACTCCGAAAAACGGATTTTTGAGAAACTTTTCATGGCAATTTTATTTACTCTCAGAGTTTTTGCAAGAAATCTGCTGAGGGAAAGTCGCCGAAGAAATACTTTTTGTATTTTGTTTTGATGTCTGGCCTGGGGCTCGAACCCTGGCTTTACGTCTAATAAGCCAACACACTACCAACTAGACTACAACGACTACAAAACTGGTACATTCAATTGCAAGTAGGATAAATGGTATTTTGCTGTCCACTGTATACACTGCTTTAATTCTACACTTTTTATGTCGTTGGATGTTTATAACGTAATTTGGCAGTTTTCTTTGTAAAATATTTATTTGCATATAAGCTTATTGCTTTAATTTCGAACAAATTTATTAAACTTTATGTGCTTTGCGTCGCGTCATTATAAATATTGTAAATAAATGGCAAAAGAGAATAAATGAATTCACATAAAAAAAAATTGGGGTTGGCATCTGGCATTCTGATCACGGTTTGTTTTTTTTTTCCTTCGCCTGATTAATCAAGGGATTTAAATAAATTAAACTATAAATTGCTATTTAATTTAACAACAATAAAGAAAAGGTGTTGCCTTTATTTTTTTTTGTGGTTGATTAAGATTTAAATAAATATGCTTGAAAAGTGTTTTAAATAATTTGAAACGTTCCAGAAGGTCATTTTAAAAGGCGATGAGTACAGAAAACCTGATATTTTTACCCAAACGAAGTATGTGAATGCACAGCTCAAGAGAAGTCATGGTATAGTGGTAAAAGAATTTCCCACTACAAACTTGAGGAATCGAAATACATACATACATAACGTAATTGGTCATTACAATCCTTTAGTCAGGCTTGCGAACTGGCTTCTCTCACCATCTATGTTGTGTGTATTATTTTTATCCTTAAGAGGTGGGACCTACAGTTTAAAATCTACTCTGAACGCCAGATTTTTTTTTTGCCAGAATTTTGATGAGAGGAATTTGTCGAAGAAATATCTTCTTCATATTTCGTTGTGATGGACATGTTTGACCTGGAGTTTGAACCTTGGGCTCACATCTAATAAGCCAACACACTACATACTAGACTGCTGACTTCAATCGAAATACGAACCCCAGGAAAGTTTTTAAATTTTCATATAAAATTAAGAGGTCTTTTGGGAAAGCGCATTTCTATCTTCCATTAAATTTTTGAACAGAAACCAATAAGTAAAATATTCGCAATTTATTTGAGTATTTCTTGAAGAGACTCTATCGATATACACTTAAAGCATCATGTAGGCTTGTTGTGCGATTACCATTATTGAATACCACCTTACTTTCTATATTATCTGCTCGTATCTTGTACAAATTTCTTTAACGTCTTCCAGTCCAATGCTCCGAGACGAGTTATGTCTGGTATAGTGTCATTACCAAAATATTGGGATCTCTGTTAGTTATATTATTCGATTACCTATATGCAATAAGTGTATGTACTTGTTATTACACCACTTGTTATTACATTGGATGTGTAAGTTTTTATAAAACTTAGTATGCTTTTATAAACTTGTATAATAGAAAAATTTATAATAGAAAATTACTTCTCAATAAAACTTCATTTGAGCAATCTAGATCTTACGAAAGCTAGGCAAAGGCACAAAAAGTGCTCCATTGTTTCGATATCTTCACCGCATGCTCTGCGTTCATTATTTTTCCCCACGACAATACGATGCAGCTGTACATGTAAGGCTCTTTAGCGTATTCAGGTCGTCCATGCTAAATTTTTAAATACTTATGGTTATCACCTCATTATCATTGCCCTAAAGTATTTTTTAATTCTTCTTGTGGCATCATTATTCAACAATAGTCGCTTTCTTTCCCAGCATGGTCTTTAATGCTCTAAAAAGTATTGGATTTTCCAAGATTATAATATGTAATACTCTAGCTCTATTAGCCAGAATATTTTCTTCCTTATTTGCAATTCCTTGATATTCCTTGATGTTATTGCCTTAATTGCATTTTGGGTATCTGTAATAATGTCTAATAAATCTTATTATGGTTTAAAAAAGTTTGGTCTCTTGTTATTCTGTATAGAGGTCCAGTCAAGTCCTCTCTAAATATTTAGAGCCATCCTTGCAGCGACTAGTCGCTAAGGGTATTTGTGGCATGGATGCGTGTGACCAAAAAAGTCGATCTTGCAATTAACTGATGAAATTCGTTGTTATAGAACGAACGATGATATCCTGTCTGATAACTGCGCGTTAAGCGGGAGACCGCCTAGTGTTCCAATAATACTCTGGTGGTAAGATTTATGGCTCTGGTTGATTTATCTCCCCAAAGCCTAAAGGCGATAAGAGCCGTGACATATTGAAACCGTATCTCTGTGATACGAATGAGGAGTATTGTTTCCAATGCTTTTGCGGATGAGCATTGCACCGCTTATCCGTAAAAAACATACTCGTTGAACCCTTTGAATTCTTCTGACATTGCATTTCCTCTCCATCGATATCTACCACATACTTCCACACAGTAAGTAAATATTTATAATCAGTGGTAAGTTATGAAAATGACTTGTTAATTATACTCGTAACCGCGCTCTTATGCTGCTTCACATTATTTAGCTTTCCCAACATTGTTTCCCCTTTTTAAATTTCACCACCATTTGATTCTTGTTTATTTATATTAATTCATACATTCAACACCAATCATGCAATGTCTTTGTTTTCAACTGTATGGTTATTTGCTTGTGGCTTTGAGTTGCTTTGCTTGGCAGCTTGCCACACACAGTGGCATTTTATAAACTTAAAATTTATAAAAATTCCGTAGAGGAATTTATTACTGAGAACCGCAAGATTCTTAAAATTAATTTTTTTTAAATATTATAGTTTTCGTTTAAAGACAGACATAATTGGTCATTACAACCCTTCAATCAAGATTACGATCTATCTTCTCACACCACTTACAGCGTGTGTATTAATTTTATTCATCAGTGGCAGGATCTACAGTTTAAAGTCGACTCCGAACGACAGTTCTTTGAGGAACTTTTCAGGACAATTTTATCTTCTCTCCGTTTTTTTTTTTTTGTCAAAAGACTGTTGAGAGGAAGACGCCGAAGATATATGTTAAATACACATGTATACATGTTTTATTTACTTGATGTGCTTGTGCTGTTTAACGTGTGATAGATTTTGAAAACTACTTTTGTTATGAAGAGAATTTCAGGCACCTTTGTGCAGTATTGAGATGTAAATAATTCTGAAAATAGATGTGAAAACGGCAAACCTTCATTTTGTACTTCAGTTTCATATCCTCCTGCTTTAAGATTTTCTATTGCATTATAAACTAGTACGTCAGGACTATTGCCTGCCTTTTTATAGACAATAAACAATAAGGAATAAAAGTGTTTTAAGTATAAAAAAAGAAAAAAAACAGTTCTATTTATTACAAGAGATTGGTTGGGTTGCAACACATTTCATATGTAATTGTATTTTAACGTAACGTGTGATTGGTTACAAAATATCGCCTTCCAACAATAAGTTTCTATTTAAAAAACTTTTAAGAACTTAATCCCATACAACATGCAACGCCTTGTCGACAGTATAAGACGACATGAATGTGAAGCGTTTATAACAGATTGCGCTTAAAAGTAAAGGAGTTTCTTGATGAACATTTGTGACGTGTAATAAATAAATAAAAATTCTCAGGATACGCTCATACTTACAAAATACTAGCTGTACCCTGCGCGTGTTTCTGCGCCACCAACCAAAACAAATTTGAAGGAAAGATATTACACAAATGTCCAATTTATTGACTTTGTTTCCCGTTGTCCTGATGATTTAGATCAACGGGCCTGGGTAGTACGCAGTCGATCAGTTTCTAATCTCACTTCTCGTTGTTCAATAGTTCAAGCGAACGGGTCTCAGCGGCATATACTCGTCTGATTCTAAGGCTCGTAATACTCTTTTCTTCCGTGCTTGAGGTGTAGGTCGACCAATTGCTTGTTATTCATTTTGAATAATTTTCAGTGACGCCATCCATCGGAAATTAATCGCACCAACCTCCGTCGACTCATGCGCAACAACTTTGTTAAAGAATGCACAGTTTACGCTTTAATTCATTTTGAGTAATTTTCAGTGAGACCACATGCCGGAAATTGGTCATACTAACTTAGAAACCTTCGTCGGCTCATGCGCAACAAATTTGCTAAAGATCATATCATGATCAAATACACAGTTTACAATTTTAATTGATTTTAAGTAATCCTCAGTGGCGCCACCTGCCGGAAATTAGTCATACCAACTTAGAAAAATTCCGAAACAACTTTGCTAAAGATCATAACATGATCAAATGCATAATTTACGACTCTATAAGGTACATACAAACAAACATTAATTTGTATATGGGTAAGTGGGCGTGGCACCTCTCCTACTTGAAATTTTAAAATAAAAAGTACCCTATAGTTCCTTCCAGATATACAGGAAGGTACTGTTAAAATTTCAAGAAAATCGGTCCAGCCGTTTAGCCGTCTATAGACTTCAAACAAACAAATAAACACACATTCATTTTTATAATATAAGATTGAAATAAATACACCATATAAAGGGTGCCTCAGTAAGAGTGGATTTCTTTTAATTTAAGTGTAGGAATTTTTTTGTATATCGGGAAGATCGGAAATAATTTAAAATAGAGATCTTTACAAAAGAATGGGGTTGTTGTGACTGTTTTCAGAAAAAGAGGACAAAAACCAAAAATATAAAATGGAAGCGGATATTTTTGTAAAAAAAGTAGGCCATTAAAAAGTAAACTTAATTGTTTAACAAATTTACGCCTATTCATTCAGATATAAATTAAAAAAAATACTTATAATACTCATAAATGATGCGAGTGATTCGAACCATTCATCAAACTTTACAGTCTTAGTTGTTGTTGCATTTGCAAAAAATATAGAAAACAAAAAGATAAAGACAGCAAGCAATGCAAAGACAACCTTCTAGTGAGTATTGAGTGTTCGTACACGAATCATTGTTATTTTATGATGCTTGTAAATGTTGAGTCATGGAGAGTTGAAATCAACAACATCATACGTTCTATTAAGTATGAGTACGATGAGTACTTCAAACTTTGAATATGAGTAGTATGAGTATGATATTAAAATAAGTATGAATGCGTATAAGTATAAGAAATTATGAGTATGATTCGATTCTACTCATGTATGTATACTCATTGCTATGTATGATTCGAAGCTACTAATTATGTATGTATAAATGTATTAAGCTGATCACTACTGTCTCGTCGCTAGAAGAGTACTAGAATTATGTTCATAGCAAAATAAACAAACTGAGCTAAAATTTGATTTTTTTTTAATTAAACTTTCATTATTTGAATGTATTGTTATGGCGTAAAACAATTCTTGATGACAGACATTGCTATATAGAAATATCAACACAAACCATAGTTATCGATATCAATAGTACGCGTGCAGTAAATAAAAACATCTAATATTTTAGTGCTTAATTCTGCCAGAGTGAAGGCTGCAGTTTCGATATTAGACTCTGGCTACATTACACAAAGAATATTCAGAGAATCAGAATATGAGTCATAATTCTAATGTAATAAATAAAATATTAAAATAAATATTGAAATATTGCATTCGTACCTACTACCCACGTGCTAGACGATTAGTGTGGGTTGTGCGTTCGGTTCCCAGCAGAGGCTCTGGTCTACTCCGAGTATAAGATCTAAGCACCTCAACTCGTAATAATTATAGTATGGAAATAAATAAATAATTCAGCCTTATAAACTATGTGGCGAAGTAACCCAGATTCTAATTTTTTAAAAATACATATAAACCAAAAATCTATTTTCCTATTTTTTTAATTAAATAAATTTGAATCAAAATTGAATTTCTATACAAAAAAATCTGAAATTGAAAAAAAATCAATAAAATTGTAACATTACCACCAAATGACACTCACATTTGGCAATACAATCTAAACATCACACACATTGAAAGCGATACAACAGAACAGAGCCATAATCAGTATTTAGTGGAGACGTTAATCAAATATTCAGCATCACAGGAAATGAATGCAATTTTGATGTTTCGTGTCACAAATATAATTTTATAAAATAAATCAACTTGAGTTTAAAATGTTTACATACATTTAACACAACACGTATGCTCTTCATACAGTACATACATCGTTTACGAAGTGCTGACATTTACATGTAAACTCTTGATAGCATTTTCTTTGTATTTACATACATGATATACGTATATGATACATAATATAAGTGGCATGTTCGCTAATATGAACAGATCTTCACACGTTATGTCACTAAAAAACCTTTAACGTTTGTTCTGAAATGCAGGGCATTAGCATAAAAGGTATTGCAGCGATTCGGTTTCCTCCATATCTTGCCAGCTTTTGCAGGGATCCTGGTGGGGCACAGCGAGCTTGTCAGCGAGACAGCCAATAGCGCAGTATCCCGTTAGAATTCCTGTTAGAATGCCAACCGTTATGTTGTCGCCTTCAAGTAGTTCACTGGTCCTCCTGCTGTCCTCTGCTGGAAAAGTATTCCTGTAAAGGGGCATATATCCGATATATCGTCTCTTCCTCAGATATCTCCGATCCCCTGCGTTCTAATTCGTCCGCCTTTTCGTTTCCCTCTATGCAACACTGGCCCGGAACATAGTAGAGGCGGATGTTGTGTCGAAGTATACAGTGTATAGAACTCATGCAAATCCTGACGCCCTTTAATTTGATGAGATGTGATCCCAGCCCATTGATTGCTGCTTGAACACATATGATCACGTTCGAAGAAGTTATGTCCCCGGTTTCAATCGTGCGTGCAGCTTGGTTGATACAAAACTTTTCTCCCGAAATACTCTAGCCTGGTGAGGTAATCTGTACGACCAGTTTAGTGCCAGTTTATCGAAATAGACCCCAGATCCAGTTCCACATTACATTTTTGAGCCATAGGCGAAGGTTATTATATTACCGTCTGTGATAAAAGCTTCAGTAATCCATTCTTCCCGTGTGGGAATCTGAGTCTTTTATGTTTGTGCAAAATAGTCTCTCGTACCTTGTAGTCACATCTACAACCTGGATCTACTTCATGCATGCTTGGACGTAAGAAAGGAGTATAAGATCGTCTTTGTGACTGCCCAACTCTGTGGTATTTTAGACTTAGACAACTGAGTAGATGTCGTATCCAAATCTGGAATATTTTATCAAAGTTAGTGGCTTTCGTGGGGAACTACTAGGAAAACACTTTTTGTTTCAGGATATTCGCAAACAGAATATATAAAGGATGTGCGGGCAAATACCTCTTTACTCAATCGGGCTGCTTAACGCTGTAATTAAGGGACACTGTATTATTAAATGTACACTTTACAGCTGTTAAGGGAGTTATTTTATACGAGGAAGAGAAGGAATCTGTGTAGCACTTTCTGTATGGAAAACTAGACTAAGGCCAGTGCAGGCTTTTTTAGAAATGGGACAGGATATCACTATTTGAGATTAAAAAATTTTTATATTAGATCTCTGAGATGTGTCCAACTAAACAAAAAGTGTACTCGGCTTGCATTTCACTTCAATCCCTTATATAATCCAAGAAATACTGGATATTTACTGGATATTCATAAACGTTAAACTTGCAATATCGTCGTAAATTGTGCAACCTTAACACAAGTAATTTTTAAAAGTCAGTGACGTACCATATGGGTATAGTTGTATGTGTAATTTTATATTACAAGTACACAAATAAAGTGATATTCTCATGTAGTTTTAAATGTACTTTGGAAAATAACATAACATGTAAATATGATATAAATTTCAATGTATCTAGTTGGCAATATGTGGTATATCACATTTATGTATTTATTACAGTGATATCGGATGCTATCTGCAATATCATCTTAAATATTATTGTTAACATGTGTCATTGTATATAACTTCAGACACACCAACATGCATACATATATATTAACGAAATATTATATACAATTTTCGTAATAGAAATGAATAATATCGAGTCTTTTGTTAAGCGCTTCCTATATTTAAATGTATGTAAAACAAAATGTGTGTAAGATGAAATTTTTATTCGCTTGAAAGACATATTGACACCATTATGTATGGTAATGTTCGCCACGGCTTCTCTGGGTGGAACGCAACTGAAATGTCCATGATTATGGGCCATAAATTTCACTGATGGCATTCATTAGTTATGTTGACTTTGAGGACAAATGTGGGTTAACCTTGCAATTTAAGAAAATATTTATTGGAGTGAAATCGTCCAATGTCGATGGCTAGCTTACATCATCTCCATGTGTGAGGTGCTCTCAATTGCATCGTGTCCATATCATATCATATCCATCACGGCATGAGCTATGTGTTATACAGCGCCGCTCTGTTGATACCACATTTTATTTGTTTGCTGATCATACAACTCAGGCCACGAAAAGTTGATGATCATCAACCTATAGTGCTTCATGTTGACAGTGAAGACCTGGCCAACGTGTTTCTCAATGAAATATAGACCGATAACGCCGCCACCACAAAAACTATTGAGTTTTTCGGAATGTATTCGACCACTTTGGATCTCATGTTGATTGATGACAGTGATATCCTGTCAAACTCTACAATTTTGTTGTGTTCTTCAGATCTTAAATTTCGTCGACAGTGTCTGCTGTTTACTGAACCTGTGGGCACGAATTTATCTGTCACATTTCGGTGGAATGATTATGGAGCGCCATTATGTCAAGCTCTACAAGTCCCAGTTAAAAAATTCGATATAATAGAAATATTCGATATATAAGTCCAAATTATTTCAGTTGCAAAATTTTACTTGAATTGTAAGAATTTAACCCAAAAACAAAATTTAAACAGCTTTCTAATAGCTCGTATATGTTTTCAGGAAAACTTTGATGTCAATAAGCAACTGACCTAATATTTTTACATATCCGTAGCAATCTGGTAAGAACAAAGCAGAGAATGTCGATCACAATATTTCTACTAGGTCTTGAAGTAGGTGACTGTGAAGTCTTGACTGTTGGTGACGAAAGTAGTTTTCGAAGTATTTATATGTGAAATAATATGAGAACAATACGGAGGCCTGAATCCTCCAGAAAGCACAATAGTGTCAGGCCTCTGTCATCATCAGCATTCGGTTTTCAGTGCTGACTTTTAAAAAATCGAAGTTATTTGTTGTCAGTTTCAGAAAATTTATAACTTAAATTGATTCATAATACCGCAAGATTTTAATGCTAATGGTACCTTTTTTAAACTTCTGAATAAATGTTTCCGGATATTTCATAAGACAAGAGATAATTTTTTTGTTATTTTTAATTCCTAATACGCGAATTGGGATGACATTTTCTTCCTTAGCGTTTTGATATTTAACTCATATCTTCGACGATTTGCTCTCAACAGATCTCTGGAAAAAAGTCTGAGAGTAAATAAAATTGCCGTTAAAAGTTTCTCAAAAATCTGTCGTTCGGAGTCGACTTTAAACTGCAGGTCACGCCACTCATGTATACAATTAGCACACACAATATAAGTGTTTAGCTTTAATCAAATATTTTATTGTTCGCACAATTCTGTGCGCAACTGTTCACAACTTGATGTAAACAACAACAATTCTTTTGTTTGTTATTCCTCTTTGCAGCCTTTTGCATAAACAATAAGAATTATTAGTCAATTATTCCACAGATCTTTTTAACGGCGATCTTCAAAGCACGATTACTCTCTTCAAACACACATCACGTCTTCACACAAGACTGACTGAACTTGTATTAACTCCTGCCTGCTTTGCCTTGCCTTTTATATGGCAATGTAAACAGTCTTGTACTTGAAGGTGAATGTTCGTAGCTTCGCCTTCTCGAGATCCCTATAAATGCAAACACCGTTGTTTCGTTATTGTTGTTTGTGTATTTTGTTTATATTTAGTCTTGTAGTGTTTGTTGGTATATTTTTGTTTACTTGCTTATCGTCATTTTTTATGCTGTTTGTTGTTGTTATATTACGCAGTGCGATAATATGTAAACAAGTTCATTGCTGTTTTTGTAGTGTTTGTTTATAATTTTAATATTAAACGACGTAAAAACAAAACACCAGTATCTAGATTTTTTCATTTTCGTAACAATATATTACTTTTGACCAAATGCTAGATTTGGTATTAAAATTAAAATCTAATTCGGTCTTCATATTTTATCCTGAATTTTAGCATCAACCATTGATATCAATTAAATTGTGCTTATTAAAGTACCTGATTGTTTAATTTTTTATTTTTACCACCTTTTATTTTTAAATCAATAAATTCCAGTATGTTTTATCCTATTTAAGTGATATATATGTTTGAATGTAAAAGCAATTGATTACATATATTTACATAATATTTTGCAATTGGTAGGTATGTACATACGTATATATATATATACATATATATATATATATATATATATGATATATACATATATATAAATATATATATATTATATATACATATGAAATACATATGAATATGAAATCCTTTTACGGAAGGATAAATTATAATTTCATTTGGTGTGAAAATATTTGTTTTTTAAACGTTAGCGGGTAATAGTCTTATAATTTTGTATACAAACAATCGTGCAGGACCTTGTAAAATGCTTGAGCGATGTCTATTAAGATCGCAGTTCAATACTGTTTTTTTTTCGCTTTACACCGAGAAGCCTAAAGTTCAAAATGAGCACTTTGCAGGCCATACATATGAATACAATAATGAGGAAGATTTAATTTATTTTCCAATTTAAGTTTATCTGACATAATAAAATTAAAAAAAATGTTGCTTTTATGAAATCAATAGACAGATTTTTCGAGATAATTTGTGATTCAAATAATACTCACTACCATATTGATGTTAAATTTGCATATAAATTTGCTTAATTTATCAGTAGTTTAAGATTTTTAATACAAATAAATTTTATTCTTGGAATATATACTTGCAACCTTGACTTACTAATGTTTACGTTGGTTTTTTTTTGCATGACTTTAAGTTCATTGAAAGGGAATATATTTTTAAAAAAGTTTTCCTTTTAAATTGTGTCATCGTTTTTAAATTTTTTTTTAATTTCAAATTTGCTATTGAATAACAAACACCGTGCTGATTGTGATTATTAGAAAAGCCTTGTTATTCTTGTCAAGTACACAAATATCTCTACACACAGATAGACGACGAGGACCTTGATGATATGCTGGCTACGTATCTAAACTAAAAAGACAAACGTGGCAGTTAAAATAACAATTTAACAATAGAGTCTCTATCTTGAATAGAATACATCGTAAAATACAACCTCTTTTCATGCTCACAATAGACTTAACCTAGTATTCATATACTTGTACACAGACAAACCTCTAGCACACACACACTCTTATAAAATGTAATTTCAAATATTGAAGTTCATAAAATGTTTTTGGTCTGCAATGAATTGAAAAATCTTTTTCTATTTCTGTTCGCCTGTTATAGAAGTCTGGAAATATTTGTATATTTACCCGTACATATTATAACAAGTATATATAGGAGTAAATGTGCCATTGTAGTAGCAATTTAAGAATGAAAATTGTTACATTAGCTCCACACTATCAGAAGTAGCAGTCGAGGTAGTATTAACCGCGCATATGCAGTAGCTAGTAGATAAGTTTTTATTATTATTTGCTCAAGTTTAACATTTAGGTCGTATGACAATTTATCATTCATGTATTTACACACGTGTATGTAAGCTTTGTATAACGCATAACGAGGAGCGATTGATGAAAATTACAAAGCTCATTTCATAAAGTTCGCTACATTTTGCTAATTGAAACCAAATATTTATTTCCGTTTGATATTCCCAAGGTAACTCGCGACTTTAACTGATTGTGAGGCTGTAACAGGCAAAATCAGTCAAAAAAACAAAAAAAAAAAAACTAATTTACAGCAGTCTTCTGTCTTCGAATAACTCATTGAATGGTTATTTTTTCGTACTGTTTCTTAAGCAGAACTAAGTGTCTTTTTGGTTATATATGCCTACCCTTCCAAGATTAGGTTTGATTCCATTAGATTTAATTAGCAGCCATCTGAATGAGCGTAGCTTACTTGAATCCTATAAAAGCCGGTTTTAACACTAATATTACCTATTGCACCCTGGCTAGTATCTCCAAGAGTTTTATTTAGGTGTGAATTTTATTTAAATCTTCTTCAGCTAGACGCGTTCTGTCAATAAATTCTGGTTGTTCAACAATTCTTTTTTTACGAACCCAGGAAGTAGAGATAACGGCGAAGATGTTTTGTGGTTGTTTTCTTCCTCGTCGCTACAGGTTCTACAGAGGTCAGTGGAATGTATATTCAGTCTACGGGGATGTGCAGCAGAGATCAGCAATGAATCGTCATAAGCACTCTTAAAATGTTGAATATTAGTGAGTCAACAATATTGATATTTAACTACTGTGATTCATTTATACTCACTACAACTTTAATTTATAAGTACAGGTTACAATGAGCATGTGCACAACATTGACATCGAACTCATACCATTCGAAATATGTTTGATTCATATGCTTACTCATTCAGATTCATAACTTTAGAAAAATAATTGTAATACTTATGAATACTAAAATTTGGTCTTAGTTGTTGTTGCATTTATTAAAAACATTCATCAAAATTTACAGTCTCTCTTTACTCATTGCTGATCTCTGATGTGCGCCCAGAAGCCAGTGTTCCGTAATAACTGTCATGAGTTTTCTAAGACAGAATGGATTAAGATTTAACTTAATTTTTGGTCTGCGTATACTCATATCGGGTCATATCTATCTGGTCTCTTCGCAAGTGGTTTCATTATAAAATCTTTCTTTGTGTGAGACACTCTTTCAATCTCAATTTTTAAGTCAATTAAATGTACTTTTATGCCAACTTCCAGGACCTGTGTATAGGGACTGTTATCTTCAGAGACAACCCACATGGTTGGACAACCTGAGACGTGGTGAACACATTTTCTAGGGATCTAATAGTCGCTTTGCTGTCGGTATATATACGTGTATCTCCCCCGATATTTTCCAATATTGGATTCGCTCTACGGAAGTATTTCTATAAACATTTAATTTTATTTCATACTGAATAATGCTACAGTAATCTTGTAATCTGCAATCTGTTCTGAAAAGTTTCCACATCTCGAGTGATCTAGATACATCGGTCAGTAATGTTCTCTGGGAGTTGTAAACTATTATTATAAATTGATTTGTTCGGCATCCTTATTATAAAACCAGGATCTAAAGCGGTTTCAGATAAAGTGTAGTCCATGTATATTCTTGGATAAACTACACTTAAGATTTTCGTAACACCATAGTTTCTATACTTCTATGCTTTTTTCTAAGTCGCTAATTCACACTGTTGAGTTTGCAAGCATTTGTTTCGCCAACATATATAATGGTACTAAATAATACCTTACATGATATAGTTGTAAGAGTAACAGTTATCATGTTGGCCACCATATTCATAACAGATAAAAACATCGTTTGAAGATTTCTTTTCTCTAAAGCCAACCACCATGCTGCGGCCTCGTAGAATAGAGTATGTTTGCTTATTGTATTGTATTAAAAAAAACGATTAGTGGCAAATAACAGTGCTAAAAATGATAGAATCGTTGTTAAGCTTAAAAGACGCCATAGGCTATTACTGACAAAAACATCACAAAAGTCCAAAAAAGTAAGTTTGGATAAGAGTACTATTTTATTGATAGAGACAGTTGAGACCCTAAAGGTATTAGCAATATATCTTGGACCTATCGCGCATAAGCATTTTGGTATGCGAAAGCTGTTTTCTTTAGTGGTGCCACGCGAGCTCATAATCGGAACTCATATCGAATTTATATATCGATATGTGGCAATGGAAATTGTCGTAGTCTAGTAGGTAATGTGTTGTCTTACTTGACGAGAAACCGAGAAGTTCAACTCCCGGTTTAGAGATCTCGAACGTAGCGAAATATGAAAAAATAATTTTTTCGGCAACTTTTCCTCGGCAGTTTTTTGAGAGTAAATAAAATTGCAATGAAATGTTGCTCAAAAAATTTGTCGTTCAGAGTCCGTCACTTATGGATAAAACTAACACACACAACAGGCCTGGTATGAGAAGTTGGGTCGTAATGCGGCCTAAAGATTATAATGACCAATTAAGTAAGTAAAAATGTGTCAATGGGTAAAATATTGATCTATTATTTCGCCTCCATATTAAAACGACCGTTATTTGCATGAACTATTCGAGTGCGCTCTAAAGCTAACAAACACGCAACAATCTGACAAGGTTTGACAATAGAATTTTGATGATTCCTACTTTCTGTCACAAGAATTATTTGAATTATTGAACAACAATGTGAAATTAATAATGTAAATGTAGAAGATATTGTATAATATCTACTGTAGTGTACATTTACGAAATACATTCGTAGCCTCTATTGCGTGCTTTTTTCAATTGTATTGTAATTGAAATAAATTTTTTGTTAACCTTGATGATAGGAATCATAATTTCTTTGATTATATTTCTTCAATTGATTATATTTCTAAAAATTGTTGAAGGCTCCATAAACTTACTTGAAGGCACTACCTCGTATGCTCGTAAAATCCAACATTTTAAACATTTCCATATATTTTTGTGTTAGTAAAATAGAATAGATATGAATTTGTGTAGAGAGTAGAAAGGATTCAGTTGAACATAACACTTTGAAATCGTGGCAATAAAGACTTGTGTGTATGGCTTTTGAAAATTTAAGAAAATATTTACTATATAAAATTGGCATAAGTTTACATTTAATATTTAATGTTTAATATTTAATGTTTAATATTTAAATACATATACCTGAATTTAAACGTATTTGTAATCTGATGACATCTATTATCATGATGTCTTTACAAATATAATCCAGTTTTTTAAAGAATTATTATTAGTTTAACAATAACCCAAATGTTTTGGCTATGTTTTCTCTTAAACTGCCTTGGATTTTATTTAAATTTAATCACAATTAAAGGCTGTAACAGACAACATTTTTGTAAGCAAGTGTCGCCGCCAACCAATAAATTTCAAACAGCCCACATTTTATGCCGACATACATGCCCCCAATATTGTATTATCGACGCCATGCTCAACTATTTGACGCAAGTTCTTTAGATCGAACTCTTTATTTATCTTCCTCCATATGCAGGCAAGTCAAATAAGTTTTGGAATGATGTGTTGTCTTCAGGCGAGTCAAAATATATAATTTAGTATGAAAGAAAATTAAATGAGAGCTTGATCTCAAGAAAGGATTAAGAATGGTGGTGGCAGTACAATGCTGTAAGTATGCGTTTTAGCACCAGGTGTAGTAGATTAGAATTTATTGAGGAAATAATGAATAAAAACGTGTATTTAAACATTCTAAAGAACAAATTCGTCAGAAGAATTAAGAATTCGTAATGATTATTACTTTCGACAAGTCAATGAACCCAACCAACAGTTTCTATCCTCAGACTACTTGTCGATAGTCTAACAAAGAACTCAAATCATAAAGAAATTTTTTTTTCTGTATGTAAACAAATAAAATGAATTTAAAAATTTTAATTTTTATTGTTTCCACACAAAATTATACCATTATTAATGGAATTTAAAAAACAAATGAAATATTAACGATTTTGTTCGCAATTCGTTTCTATGTTCGGAAATATAAATTCATGCTCAGAGTTTCAACGATAAAAGTTAAAATGTTTTGGTCAGTAAGTTTGAAATTTATGGCAACATCTGGGTTTGACATGATCAGTAATTGGTTTGACACTTTTTAATTAAAAATAAAAATTGTATTAATAAAATAAAGTAAAATGAAGAATATGAATATGGAGAACGTGAGTGTTTTGATAATTTCAGCTATTTTAAATTATTAACGTTTCTCTAACTAAAAATATTTTCTCATCTTATTTCTTCATTATTCGTTTTATTGGATATGTCTGACCTGGGGTTTGATCCGTTGCCTTACGTCTAATAAGTTAATACACTACCTACTTGACCACAGCGACTTCAATGTCCACCATGATTTCTCTGGGTGGATCTCAACCAAAATATACAATTTTCCATTTCTCTGGCCCATAAATTTGATGGAAGGCATGTATTATGTTGGCTACATACATACATACATAATTGGCCGTTATAACCCTTGAGTCAGGATTACAGCGTAGCTTCTCACACCACTCATGTTGTGTGTGTTAATTTAATACATGAGTGGCGGGACCTTTAGTTTAAAGTAGACTCCGAACGACATATTTTTGAGAAACTTATTTTGGAAATTTTATTTACTCTCAGAGTTTTTGCCAGAAATCTGCTGAGAGGAAGTTGCCGAAGAAATATTTTTTTCAAATTTCCTTTTGATGTCTGACCTGGGATTTGAACCGTGGCCTTACGTTTAATAAGCTAACACACTGCCTAATAAACTACGGCGACTTCGTATTGTGTTGGCTTCGTATACACAAGAAAAAATGTAACAGTTTAATATCGCTTGACCTCAGCGTCCAGTTCACCTCACCTCTACGAGAGATAATTGTGGCCGACGTGGCATGCTCTGTGTGGGGCGTAGCGTCGACATGTGAAAACTTGATGTCGCCTTGGACTAGTAGGTAGTGTGGTGGCTTATTAGACGTAAGGCCAGGGTTCACCACCACTCATGTATAAAATTAACACACACAACATAAGTGGTGTGAGAAACTAGATCGTAATCCTGACTGAAAAAAAAAAAAAAAAAAATGAAGTCGCCGTGGTGTAGTAGGTAGTGTGTTGGCTTACTATTCGTAAAGCCCGGGTTCGTATCCCAGGTCAGACATCAAAAAATGAAATATGAAAAAAAAAAATATTTCTTCGGCGACTTCCTCTCAGCAGATTTCTGGCAAAAACTCTGAGAGTAAAATAAACTGCCTTGAAAAAGTTTCTCAAAATTCTGTCGTTCGGAGTCGACGTTAAACTGTAGGTCCCGCCACTCACGTATAAAATTAACGCACACAACATGAGTGATGTGAGAAGCTAGGCCGTAATCCTGACTGAAGGGTTGTAATGGCCAATTATGTATGTAATCCTGACTGAAGGGTTGTAATGACGAATTATGTATGTATGTATGTATGATGATGTCGCTGATGTCCAAATTTTTTAATTCAGGCCAAAAGAAGTTAGTAATCATTGCTCTACAGTGTTAGTCTTTGACAGCAATTGATAACCAAAGTTCTTTGAGAATGACTATGACAGATGACGTTGCCAGTCAGAAACCCATACAAAACAATGACTTTTTGGGACGCATTTGATGCCTTAGGATCTGATGTGAATCGATATCGTACCAAATTTTGTTTGTTCACGTACCGTTTTATCCAGAAATGAAGATGATTTAGTTGTCTGGCGTGTGGAAATGAGTTTATTCTGTTCATTGATCGAATGTCTTCGATTCATTGTTACAGAAAGTTATTCTTGTTGTTTTAAAAATTGTGAACTGTAAGAAAACACCGTCCTATGTAAGAATTATTCTAATGAATTGAATGTACATACAAACCATTCACTTAGTCATTTAAGCTTTTGAATTGTCAGCTTTAATTAGAACTCTTGCAGATTTGTAAATACCGGAGGTACAATACCACTTTGAAGCGCACATTTAAATTATGCTGCAAGATTTTTAAAAATTTAAAAATTGGTCTTAAAATTTCCTTAAGCTTTGTTGCATTTGAAATTTATACACAAAACTAATCTGGATTTGATAGTAGTGTCCTAATACTGAAAGAAGATTTTCCTCTCAAAAGTAAACATAAGAAAAAGAAAGGAAGAAAATTTAAAATATTTAATTTCTTGTTTTCTGGTCATCATTTTAAATTCAATTCATTTAAAGGCAATCTGTTGTTTAACCTAAAAGTTTTACAAGTTTCATACGTTGTAATTATTACTTATCGAATGGCTTAAGTGTCAATCCTCGCAAAACAAAATTGATGCTTTTTACCAGGCAATATTGAGTACTAATTTTTAACTTACCGATCCCAACTGAGTTTCAATTTCCTTTATCCAAGAGAGTTAAGTTCTCTCAAGTTAAGTAGCTCTCACAGAAGGATCACATTATGAATAGGGTTATGAAAGCCCAAATAGCGCTCTACACCTGCAAAAGGACAGTAAGGAAGATCTGGCGTCTCAGAACAACCATCGCATACTGGCTCTATCGGGCCATGGCACCAATGCCACTGCTGACTGATGGACAGAGGACGCTGATCAGACAGAGGTCTGATTATCATTGCGCTAAGTTCCACTCCAACCAAGGCTTTAGATCCTATACTTAACTGGCTCCGCTCCCACCTTCTATTGCGACGGTGGGCTGAGTTAGTGTCAATAAGGCTAATTGTGTTCAAATCCTGAATAAAGCATTCGATTCAAATAGAACATTCGATTTTAGAATTCCGACTAGGCAATTTTGGAAATTTTTGTAGGAACGGGAAGTTCTCAATCGGAATTGAAGTTTACACTGATGGCTCAAAGTTGAGCGCCAGGGTAGGCTGTCTTTATTAATGGTCCTGATATTAAAATTTCTTATAGGCTGTCTGATTCCTCCAGTGTTTTTCAAGCA
Organism: Sarcophaga subvicina; assembly: GCA_936449025.2. Classification (NCBI taxonomy): domain Eukaryota; kingdom Metazoa; phylum Arthropoda; class Insecta; order Diptera; family Sarcophagidae; genus Sarcophaga; species Sarcophaga subvicina. The sequence goes on from OW388080.2 coordinate 90,702,696, forward strand.
GAGGTCATGGTAGTTTTGAAAGCAGTGCAATGCTTGTTGAGTGGCAGAATTTTCCCTGAATGTAGTTGGGTAGTCAGGTTACGATTAAGTCCCTAACGAAAGTTTAAACATCCGTTCTTGTCAATGAATCCAGAGATTTTCTTCGTGAAATTTCGGATCATTAAAGAGTATCACCGCTATGGATTCCGGGACACAGGAGTGTAGTTGGAAATTTCATTGCCGACTAGCTGGCCAGAGTCAGTACGGAGCTAGCAATCTTCAACATGTTACGGGCCATATTTATTCTCATTGCCTCAGTTAATTTGGATATTATCCACTCGTTTAACGAGGAGGCTGAATGTTGTCGACAGCAGGAAGGTACGTGCAATATTGCCAGCCTCTGCTGAACACGAATGGACAAGAAGATTAGTGATTCACTTCATTCCTTAAATCGTATGGCGATCCATCGCAAAATGGCAATCGTTATGGGCCATTGTTCTTTTGGTAGCCATGCCGAAAGTCTTGGCATTCCAACTAATGGCTTCTGCAGGTTTTTGGGTCTGAAGAGGAGGAAGAGATTTTCTTTCAACTCATGTGTCAGTGCCCTGGTCTTGCCATGAAGAGAAGAAGGTTTCTGATCTCTCATTTTCTGACATTGTTGACCGAGCTCTGTAATATAAAAATTACTCCAATTGCATGATTTATTTTGGAGCAAAATGTATGGTCTCATCTGTGTTGACGGCGAGTATAGACATCGGATGAATCATGAGCTGTATGAGATTTATGTTGACATCGATGACGTTAGACGTATTAAAAAGTATAACGTTTACATTGGCATGGGCATGTTGTGCGTATGAGTGAATGTAATGCTCCAGCGAAAACATCTTGCGAAAGCGAGGAAAAATCGAAGAAAAGATAAAGAAAAAATTCCAATATCTGAGAACAAAACAAAAATAGTAAAGACATTAACTGGTTTGCAAGTAGAGAATGAGCATTTTTTCTTTTCTTTACTAAGTATTATTGTGATATGAGTGTTTATGTTTGTTTTAATGGAAGGATGTACACTTATAACCTTATTCTCGAAATCTTTTTCTTCAGTTATTATTGTTTTCTTATTCTCTAAAACCAAAACAGATAAAGAGCAAAAAAAATACACAAATTCCTGTTTCCTGTATATGAGATTGTTTTCCTGGACTTATTGTTGTGGGAAATTATTAGAAATATAATGACATGTGACATTATTGTCTTTTTTGTTGTATTTGTGATAAACATCTCACACCTACGGATGAAAAACCTAAATAAAATATGTAGTGTTTACATATACATGCTTGAATAATGGAGTTATTATTTGCTTTTGTCAGAATGATGAGTAAGAAAATAACCCATAGGGGAGGATGTAATGCCTTTTCAACAGTATAAATGAATATGTTTATGGGGTAGATTATAGAAAATCGTTATTCACTGCTGTGCATTCCTATTGCCTTGTTTAATTGATGTGTTAAGTAACTACAATGCTAATAATAAGATAAGGAAAGGAAACCAAACATGCGAAAGCACAATTGAATGAAGAACTATTTTCTCAGTTCTCTGGTATTCCCGCTTCGCCGAAATTCGACAACCAGGTCGTCGGACCATCCACTGTTTATTGAATTCCGTGCTGCTTTTTCCAATTTTTGAAAAAAGTCCTGTAGAGTCACATATATCCCCTCTATCGTTTCCTCCTTGGACATCTGCCATCCCTTCCGAGCCAGTTAGTCTGCCTATTCGGTTTCCTCTATGCCAAAGTGATCCGGAACCCAGTAGAGCCGGATGTTATGTATACGTACGACGTATACAGTCCATGTAGATTCATACGCTCTTTGATTTGACGATATGGAACCCTCGCTATTTGATTGCTGCTTGACTATCCACACATATGATCAAATTCAAAGGAGTTAAGTACCCGGATTCAACCATACTGCAGATTGTTCAATAGCAAAAATCGCCTCCTGAAATACGCTGGAGTGGTATGACCATAGCCATTACATGTGTTCACTGAATGGGCTCTAGAACAGTTTCCAGATGATTATAGTTTCCTTCGAAAAATAATCTTTCTCGGTGAGGCTCACTTTTGGAAGAATGGTTAAGTGAATAAATGGACTTTGGGACAGTACCAATTCACATGAGATTTAAGAGCATTCAATATCTCGCAAAAAAGTTCATATTATATGAGAACGACATTGACTAGATCATTACTGCAAAAGTCGAGCAATATTGGTCGAATACTAACAACTTTTTTTGGCCTGAATTGAATGAACTGGACACCAATGATATGTGATTTCTACCGGACCTTACTACGTACCACACAGCTACTGCGTCATTTATATTCTGAACGATTTAAAAGCATGATGATCTAACAGGGAGATAATGTCAATTAGCCATTTGCGATTTGACCTCGATAGACTTATCTTGAAGGATTTTCTTAAGTTGCAGGTATATGCGAATAAATCATAGCGGTCTTCAGAGCCAAAATAACCGAAATCTTTTGATCAAATTCACTATTAAGATCCAGAATCATAGGAAAGTCGCCGTAGGCCAGTAGGTAGTGCGTTGATTTATTAGGCGTGAGGCCACGGCTCAAACCACAGGTCTGACATATGAAAAAAATTTTTTTCTGGCAAAAACTCAAAGAGCAAATAAAAAAGTTTCTCAAAAATCTGTCGATCAGAGTCGACTTTAAACTGTAGGTTAAGCCACTTATGTATTAAATTAACACACACAAAATATATGAATGGAGAAGCTTGGTTGTAATCCTGTCTGAAGTGTTGTAATGACCAATTATGTATGTACATATGTGATAGGAAATTGCACATTTCGATTGCTTTCCACTAGACGAAGGCGTGGCGGACGTTTGAGAGGTGTTACATTCCATACAGAATGGTATCAACAAGTCATTCAAACGATAAAAAAATTTCCATGATATCTCAACTCACTTTGTTTTATGCCTACGCTCGTTGTATATTTTTATATTAATCCCGGATATGCCAAAGAAACGTTGATCACAGATTTCGAACTTTAAAAATCATAAACCTCAAATAATGTGACTCATCCTTGGACAATTCTCTCTTGCATATGATTATCCATTGAAGACCATTTATTCCGATAAATTCTAGTTTACATGACTTTATGAAGATTTAGTTAAACCGCATTCTAAAATTTTTTCTTTTGTCTATGCCGTTGGTTTTCTGGTCTTACCCATATTATTACATTTAATTACTTTAATTTTCCTTTCCATTCTAGAAACTAATCCATGAAACCAGAAATATCAATGTGTGGTTGATTCTGTAACAAACTGGATAACAAACTTTTTTGAAAATGGACAACAAACCATACACAATTTGTCGATTTGTTTAACGTTAAAATGGAGTGGGTAACATCTGTCTAAACATACACACATGATGTGCTATCATTGCAAAACCAATATTGTGGTAACAAAAATTTTTTCAACGTCAAATAAAAACCAACAAAATATTTCTACAATGCAATGGATATGGAAAATTTCTATTGCTATTCTATTAGAAATAGAATTTCAAGAATTTCTGTAATAAATTGATATTTTGCATGCGTGTACAGTTGACAACAAAAGTCTAGATACTCCAATATATTTTAGAAATTTTATAAATTTTAAGCAATAACATGTAAACATTTTTGAAATTTTTTTTGTACTTATGTTATTCATTTATTTTCTGCCTTTCAGGCGGAGGTGGTGGCAACGCAGGCTGCGGCGAGAATTATTGGGGACGGAAGGATCTCTAAACAGAACATCACCATACTTTCTGATAGCCAGGCGGCTTTCAGGGCTCTAAGTTCCAACGTGATGAACTCCAAGACGGTGTACGATTGTCGCAGATATCTCGACGAGATAGCGGAACGATATGATATCCATATCTTATAGGCACCAGGGCACAGTGGTATTCCGGGTAACTGCGGAGCTGATGAACGAGGCAGGCGGGGCACGACCATCGAACTCTCCGATGAATTCTCGACTCTAGGCATCCCTATGTGGACCTCCGATCGTCGATTCCGTCATCGCTAGGTGGGCGACCTTGGACACGGGTAGAACGGCCCGTAAAATCTGCCAAATTTATTTTTTTTCTGTGAAGTATAATTGTTCCGGTTAGAAATAGAATATTATTTCATTCATTCCATTCGGGCCCCACCGACAACAGTCCAACGGTGTTAAATCGCAGCTAATTATACGGCCATCAAACGTTTGACGCAGTAAATTGTTTGTGGCATGAGATGTGCGGCAAGTTGCACCATCCGATTGAAACCAAACATCGTTCACTTTAATACCATGGTACAAAAAATTTGTTAACATGGTGGGATAGATGTCTCCATTGACCGTAATGGTTCCGTGAGCCGCGTAACGGGTGCATTCATTCTGTAAGACCATGTGTGGGGTTTCTGAGCCCTAAATAAGGCACTTTTGCTTATTAACATATCCACCAAGATGAAAATCAGCTTCATCCGAAAAGATGATCTTTTTTGGCAAAATCGTTATCATCGTTTAGTTTCGCATTTACCCAACAAACCGCCGTTGCTTAAGAGAAAATTACATTCAGTGCAGATAATATAATGAATTTTGTGACAATAGAATAACATAAGTTTTGCCAGATGGGAAATAATCGATGGTTCAAATTTAAACCGAATTATGGCCAATACTGTATATATATTTATATTTTCTCATAGTTCCAAAACATAGGAGCATACGGTCTCAATGAACAAATTAAGATTTATCTAGAGCTAGGGTTCGATATGTCCCCAGAAACAGCCTGCTGGTTTTTTAGCTTTTGCTTCGACTTTTTCTCTTCACGGGTTGGATGGTCTAACACGCCTACAACTTTTTTGCAGATTCTAGATTCTAGCGCTGTTCTCGTGATGTCGTCTTGGGGCTTGCGCAACGTATATCAGATTTATCTGCACTTACAGAGTAGGATTTCTGGATGGACTGGTACTTGCTTGGTCGCATTCAAAAGTTCAACATTGCTTATAACATCGGGCAATTTTTCTACGCATAATTCTACGTAAACACCGGTTAAGAAAAGCCTGCATCGTTTCATTCCACGTTTGGCATCCATATAAAATCACTGAGTTAACATTAGCGTCGAATATCCTCAACTCAATCTGACTGAGAATGCGATTCATTCTCCAAACCTTGTCCAGCATGCCAAATGCAGCAGGTCCCTGTTAAGTATGTTGGTTGTTGATCCGCCAGCTTTTAAAGTAAATACATTTGCCAGAAACTTGCTGAGAGGACATCGTCGAAGAAATATTTATTCATTTATTCGTTTTGTTGGAGATGTCTGACCTGGTCTAAATCGTTGCCTCACGTCCAAATCATTACCTACTAGACTAGGACGATTTTAACATATTTAAAAATTATGTTATTTTTATAAATTCTAAGAAATCTATCAGTTTAAATTTTAACCATCGATTATTTCGAGTCTGGCAATAATTATGTCATTCTGTTACAAAATTTGGAAATTGCACTAAAATTTATAAAATTTAAAAAATTATATTCAGGCTGTTTCCGTCGAATTTTGTGAAAAGATATCCGTATAACGCCTTACAAAGTTCAGTTGGTTTAAGAGGTGAATCCGCGTGACCATCCACTTCGTTTTCGCTGCGCTCGATGGGCCAACGAGAAACTGCGCGATGATGTCGATTTTACCAAAAAAAAACTCGTCTTTTCGCATGAAGCTCATTTTCATCTTGGTGGGTATGTTAATAAGCACATTTGCCGCATTTGGGGCATTTGATACCCGTTTAATTAGTCGAAATGGTGATGTCAATTGGCCGCCAAGAGATGCGATTTGACACCGCTAGACTATTTTCTGTGGGACGCCCATGAATCAGAGTCAATTGAGCATTTGAAGGCAAACATTTGTGATGCCATTGTCGAGATGCAACCAAATACGCTCGAAAAAGTGCACGAAATGAGGTACTGTGAGTCCAGCTGTGGCAGCCTAATGAATGAAATAATATTCCATTTCTAACCGGAACAATTGTAACTAATTTTTTAATTTAAACATTTCTTGGCCCTCATGGCCCTCTCGTTACATACAGCCGAATGCCTGTATGGCTTAATATAGGGGCAATAGCTATACGTTTATATGAAATGAATGCCAAACGTTTGGATGAGTTGAGCCAAAGTCGAAATAGTTCATTATTAAGTTATAAAGGTGATCTGAAGCGGCATCATAAAGGCTCACTTTAACTCATAACCTGGGAAGGGGTTTCGAACAGTTATTCAAACAAGTTTAGGTTAGGTTAAGTTAGAGGACGTGTACTTGTCAATTAAGACAAGTACAGTACCCGGAGGTCGAATTGACCCATTGTACAACGTCCTAGTTCAAACAAGTTTACAAACAAGAAAAGTGTATCTTCAAAGTGATGATAAACTCAAGGCTGTAATTGAAGTTTCTTATAGGGTGACACTCAAACATGTTACAAACAAGATGTGGAATATAATGAAAATTAACCTCTTAAAAGACAAAATGCCAAAGACAGCCAAAATGAAAATAATGCACACATGTACACATGTATGTATGTGCAACCGTTGTAATCCTAAGTTTTGCCATGACTGCTAAACTCTATTTTTAGCTGAGAAATATGTCAAAATTTCTTTTATTTTTAGTATACATTCTGCTAGAAGTTGAATTTAGTCACAGCAAAGGGTTTGCGGCATACTATACAACTAGTAGTTACCTCAGTTGTTGTTTTCTCTGCCTGAATAATAATGTCATGTCAGCAGTTTCTGACATAATCATTAAAATACCGCATCAGTAACAAGGGGATATAGCTCAGTGGTAGAGCATTCGACTGCAGATCGGGAGGTCCCCGGTTCAAACCCGGGTGTCCCCTTTAAACAAAATTTTTCTTTTTAAAATTTTTGATGAAACTGCATTAATTGACTTGGTGAGAAGACATTTCAGTTGTTTGTGTTGTTTAATATGTTCTTCTAGTTAAAAGCATGTGTTGTTTAAACAAATTTTGAAGCACACCTTTGCCTCGTTGCTCTTGTTGTCAAGGACTTTTAAAATTATTTAAATTGCGTTTTACCAGCATATTTTATTTACAAAATCAAAATTAGCTTGACTTCACATTCTAAAGAAATTTCTGTAAATTCCCAATTGTTTAACAGTTGATATTGTTGGATGTAAAGACCTTATTTGGTTTCGTTTTACTGCACCACATAATTTTTTCATTTCCCAACCTGTCGTATGAGTGTTCAGAAATTGTATTACTTTTCGATATTACTCATACGTCTGCGATTACTTTGGTAATAAAGGCGAATATATGTATGTACGTAAGTACGTTAGTAATTCAATCTTTTACTCATATTGTTTTATAGAAATTGAAAAATATATGAGTTTTTGCCGAATAGCATTGCTGTTCACGACAGAAGCTTACAATATAGAACTGTGGGACGCAATTGATATAAAATAGCAACTGAACCTCATTCAAATCGTAGAGAATTACGAAAAGCACAAGCCTTTCTCACCACCCAAACATTTTCCTATTTCAGTAAGAAAATAATGATTTAAATGTGGCTGAAATACTGTGTTGTTTGAAATGAATTTTTTTTGTTTCTTTTCTTTCCATAAGGAACTCTGGACCGTTTTCTCCACCATTTTATTTATATTCAAATTAAGAGATTTTGCATGTAAATTCTTATGTAAACGTTTGGGTGTTATTTAGGGTTTTTCATTAAGCGCTTCCTATCTTCAAGTTTAAATTAAACAAGTAATGACATTATGTGGTAGGATGGAGTGGTAGCTTTTATACCAAAAACTCACTTGAGCACACATAGCGGCCCGTTGTGATGCCACAGGTGAACGCAGTCTCTGTACCGACCAAGTTCCTCCAAACCAAGGGAAGAAGAAAAAAGTGGTCAGCAAAAGAGTTGCTCATTTAAATCCAGTTCGAAAGTTTGATGAACAAAGTTATATCCTTGACATTAATGGATTGATAGATGATAGCGATTGACAAGGATTGGAGAGCTAAATAACCTATATCTGCATCTCGCAAGATTTGGGCATTGACAAAGAAGGTGGATAACGGCCTCCTCTTGCTAACTGGATCTGCACCCACGGCAGAGGTCACTAAATGGAATCTGCGTTCTTTCCGCTTGTCTTCCCATAATACAATGACCTGTGAGCATGGCCACTGTGATCGAGATGACGTTACGACGAAGTAACTGGTTGGTGCGCCTTCTATCCATAGAGGTCCAAGTAAACCCAGCGGTGGAGCAGGACTCCTCATTGGCCCAGGATAGGTTGGCGTCTCGAAGAATTTCCTTGCAATAAGTGGCTTCCTCATGTCGATTGTAGAAAATTTCGGAATTAGTGTACCAGCCCTGGCGAGCTCGTCGGTGCCCGTTGACCCAGATAAGTGTGATACTGAAGTGGCCAGAAAGAAAGTGGAGACAGCGGCAACATTCTCTGACGATCCCGGAGTTATTCACAACGTTCAACACGCGGGTACAAGGAACACCGTTGATCAGGATCCATTGAGCAGGCCGGTAGATGGCCATTTATTCCGCCTGAAACACCCTGCAATAATCCGGCAGTCGGAGGGAAGTGTTTAGGTCAAATTTCCCAGAGTAGAATTCGCTACCAAACTCGCTGTCGAGTTTAGAGACATCGGTGTATACATTCAGTAGTTTCAGGGGGTCGATCATGTCATGGGCCCAGTCGCCCCTGCTCGGAATCAGAAAGTGAAAACCCCTGTCAAACCAATATCATGAAATTAATTGTGTAAGAACACATCGTTCAAACATTCGCCACAACTGCTCTAGATGCAGCACATCCGAAATGTATAATTTTCTATACATGTGTTGTGTTGGCTTTGAGGACCGCTGTGGTTTGTGGCTGATTACCATACACCTCTGAATTAAGAAATCCGCACAAGAAAAATCTAACAAGAGCACAAGCTCTGTGGACTGTTCACATCAGCTCCACATGAGGTGACCATTCCATGAAATCACTTGCTTAGAATATCCAATGTGAAATGAGTTGTGTGGTACGTAGGGGCTTCCAGTTGAAACCACATGTCATTCGTGTCCAGAAACATCCAATTGAGACCAAAAGAAATTGGTAACAATCGATCTATATATTTATGATATATGATGTTAGCCGATGATCGTTCTCAAAGAAATATGACCCCAAGCCGCCGTTAGCATACAATTTAGAATACATAGCAATTTTTTGGATGCATTGGAATCTCTGGGATTTAATATGGAAAATTATCAATTTTGTTTATTCAAGTGCCTATTCATCCAGAAATGGACGTCATCACGGAAGATTATATTTTGATGAAAATTAGCACAGTGAATTGCCCGAAAAGCATTGTAATCTTGATAAATGTGTTACAGAGTGCTATTTTCATGGTCATTAGGCAAAGCATAGTGAATGAGTGGCAACTAATTTGACAGTTGTAGCCTCAAAAAGATGGCGGTTTTAAATATTTTTTTTATTTTTTGATATTAAACTCTAACAGTCTTTATTCACTTATTTAAATTGGAGAAATTATTCACTTTTTATTTAAAAACTTACTTTTCAGTAAGACATTTACTTACCTACTTAATTGGCCACTACAAACCATTAGAAAGGATTACAAAGCTAGCTTTTCATACCACTCATGTTGTGTTTTAATTTTACACATGAGCGACGGGACCAACTGTTTAAAATCAGATTCCGAACTACAGATTTGTGCGACATTTTTCAGGATGATATTTCTATACTCTCAGAGTTTCAGCCAGAAATCTGCTGAGAGGCAGTCGCCGCAGAAATATTTTGTTTATACTCCGTTTGGTACGAGATGCCTGACCAGTGGATTGCACTGTGGTCTTATGTCTAATAAGCCAACACACTATCTATTAAGGGTCTATGTTTAATATTTTAAATGTTGCTGTTTTTTTTTTTTTAATATTTGAATAATTTTTAAACTTTAATTCTAAAAATTTATAATAACAATGACATGTAAGTGTAAACTTAGATTTCAAATTTAATTTCGAAACAAATTAAATGAAATGCTCTTTTTATTGACTATTTATTCGAAACAATAAGCTTCAGACATATAAATTTAATTACATAAATACCACTTAATTGTATATGAATGAGTTTCTACGATTACAAATGCAAACATTCTATACAATTGAAATGAAACTTAAAATATATAAAATAAATATCATCATTATATATATATAATATAATAATATATAATTTTTATATTTTATTCACAATTAAATTTCATTTAATTAAAAGCCTTTTTAAAGAAGATTATATTTCGCATTGACGAATTAAACCAATTAAAAACGAAAATCACATTAAAAATGTTTAAATGTAATTGCATAGTGATAAATCAGTAAAATAAAGGTACATTGAATAAGTGATAAATGATATTAAAACTTATTTACTTCTAGTAAAACCAGATATATTGCGCTATTCCATTTTATAGGGTCTTTTTTAAGCGATTTCTATTTTTAAATTTAAATAAAACAAAGTGTGTGAAAGAAATCTTTGATATTTTTAATCGTTTGAAAGATCTACTACAGTCTACGAGTATATGCTCTTTAATCCTGGCTCCCTAGGCTAATATTATCTTGTCGTTAAGCTGTTAATATTTTTTTTTTAATTTTGTTTTTCTAACGATTTCAAAAGACGTCTTTGACGTTTGTTTTTTCTAATATTTTTGACGATTTTATACTGTAGTTCTCAGCTATGTATACAGGTCATGTACTTATTGGAATATTGCCTAGAATTATGGTTTTTGGATTTACTTCTAGGTTAATATATCACGAAAAATTAAACATTTTAAAATTTCTTTTTATTTAATTCAGTTTTAATTACATTACTCATACGCATCATATGTACATGTATGTACTAAAATAGTTACTCTGAAAAGTATGCAATAAATTTTTTTGGAAATTGTCATGTATGGATCTCATGGAATTAAATATCACTCATACGTCACATATCCCAGCCAGCATTTTTTGAAAATTTTAATCAAATTCGAGTCTTTTTTGACTCTTCTGCACGATTGAAAACTAAGAATATGCGCTCATTTTCTGATCATAAAAGACTCATTTCTCGGGAGAAAAGTGTTACTACAGGCGACTCTTCTCAAAAAATCATTTATGAGTAATTTTCTATATTAATTTCGAGTAATTTTCGATGCGTTTTCGAATAGTTTTGTGATCATTTTTGAATCGCGTTCTGATCATTTATTAGTCGTATTTAACTTCGTTTATGCTTCTTTTTCGAGTCGTCTTTCAGTCATTGTTTAATCGCAAGTGAGTCTTTTATGAGTAATTTATCAGTATATTTAAAAGGACTCCTTATTGTCATTTATCAGTCATGTTTGCATTAATCTGGACTCCTTTTTGCGTCATTTATGATTATAATTTGAGTCATTTATTAGTCGTATTTCAAAATGTGTTTTTAGCCGACCCCAACGACTAATCAAGGTGGCAAAAAACGAAAATGCATTGGCCATCTTTAAAGGCATACAACGAAAAGATTGTTAAAATCCGACTTTAGCCTAGTCCCCAGGCTAATAAGAGCTTGGGGCTTCATACATACGGACATACATAATTGGCCATTACAACCCCTCAGTCAGGATTACGACCTAGCTTCTCACACCACTCATGCAGTGTTCGTTAATTTTATGCGTGAGAAACTAAACTGAAAGGAAGTTGGCGACTACCAAAGAAAGAATATTATAATAATATTTATATTTAAAAACAAATTGTACTTCATTTCATAGCCATCTTTTTACGTTAACGATAATTTATATAGAGAGGGTGAAAAAAGCATTGTTTAATCATCCATCTGTTCAAAATATGATTATAAATACATACTTATAATCACTTTTCAAACACCTTCATGATGCGTTTTTGATTAATCGTTTTTCAATCTACAGTATAAGTACAATATAATAATAAATAATGTAAATAATAGTCACATTTTAAACGTCTGGATGATTAATTTTCGATTGCTATACAATTTTTTATTGTATTTTAAATTGAACTTATTTTACTCATTGGCGCGAATCATTTATGAGTCCTTTTTTAATCGTGAAACTGACTAATAAGTTTTTGATCGCCAAAAGTACTCTAAAAAGACTCAGCAAGGTGATTATTCAAAAAACAATCTTCCAAATGCTAGCTGGGATGTACTTGTCATGAATGAATTTTACATATTAAATATGAGTATGATGTGTGTAATTATAATGGGTGGGTGACCTAAAAGTTTAAATTTAAAAAAGCAATATAACAAAAATGGTTGGAATTTTGATGAATTTATTGTTTTTCTGTGATCTGCAACTGTTCCGGCCTCGGCTGGCCTCACAGTCGTCTTTCGAATGGACCAATTTTCGTGCACCTTTACGGGTGCATGGTGTTACGAATGTTGGCCTTCAAATGCTTAATTATCTCTGGTTTGTCGGCATAACACTTTTCTTTAACAGTATCCCACAGAAAATAAAGTTGTACAGTCCTGTTGAAACCAAACATCCTTCACATCAATACCATGAAGAGCGGGTACAAAAAAAAACCGGTTATCATGGTACGATAGATGTCTCCATTGACCGTAAGCCGTGCTCATTTTCAAAGAAATATGGGCCAATGATGCCTGCGCTCCATAAGCCTCACCAAAAAGTCACTCGTAATGGATGCATTGATTTCAGTAAAGCCTTACATAGGTTTAATGAACCCCAAATGTTTATTAATGTACCCACCAAGATGAAAATGAGCTTCACACGAAAAAATGATTTTTTTTTTGGCGAAATCAACATCATCTCGCAGTTATCCGTTGGCCAAATAAATCGCAACGATGCTCAAGCGTAAATCGATTCATTACCTTTAATGGAGATATTATACTAAATTTTGTGACAGAATAGAATAACTGATGGTTCAAATTTAAACCGATCGATAGTACACCCGGTATACATATATATTTTCTCACTCAAACAATATAAGAAGTTTAGCATTGTTTTAAAAATATCTGCAGGTATAAAAATATTTCTATGCACATAACTTAGGACAGCATTTCTTAACTAAACTCATAAATAATGTTTCTCGTATCGATGTCTCATACTGAGTAAGTAATCAAGGTAAACGCTGGTAGTACAATTCAAGACAGTTCTGTAATGTAACGTAATTTTTTCCATCTTTAAAGCGTTTTTTATAGGACATAAACATAATCCTGGCTAAAGGATTGTAATGAACAATTAAGTAAGTTAGTTTGCAGTCGTCCTGATTGATCAATATTTCTCTTTTATTAGGCATAGTCGAACTGTTGAAAATATAAATACGAACGAATAATTTTACCATATCACATTCAAGTTTAAAGCTTAAAAGCGAGTCTTAAATTTGTTTATTCTCTTCGTTTAAAAGGTTACAGTCATATCATTCATTCATAACGTAAGTCATTTTTCATTCCAAACAAATCCTACGAAAATTATTTTAAGCTTTTTATGACGAGTTCTTTGATGTTTGTTTTGTTTCAATGTATTGTTTTCATAACTTTTGTTTAAGTCAACTTTGTCTGAGTGTTTAAAGAAATTTTACAAGAAGCAACGTTGTTTTTACAATTATAACAGCCTTTATTTCATTTAGTCACTTGCAGTATTATAACATTGTTTAATGAATTCCATTTATTCATTTCATTTAAACAAAAGCACGTGGCGGAATTATATTAATCTTATGGTAAGAAAAATTTACAAGTAATTCTTTAAATATGTCATCGCAAATCTCTAAATGGAAATGTTAAGCCGTCTGGTATTTTATTTATTTTTTGTTGTTATTATAAAATAACATTCAGTCAGGATTACAACCTAGCTTCTCACACCTCTTACCTTTTGTGTGTTAATTCTATACACGAGTGGCGGGTCCTACAGTTTAAAGTTGACTCCGAACGTTAGATTTTTGAGAAACTTTTCATGACAATTTTATTGACTCGCAGAGTTATTGCCAGAAATCTGCTGAGAGGCAGTCACCGAAGAAATATTTGTTCATATATTCGCTGTGTTTGTCTGACCTAATGTTTGTACCGTAGCCTTACGTCTAATAAGCCGCACACTACCTACTAGACTACGGCGACTTCCAGGGTATATACATCTGTCGAATTAGTTGTCATTTATTCCGTCTATTTTGTCAAATTACCGTGGACGACCGTAGTCGAAGACGTGGGTGCCTTGAATGTAGTCGGCAGCAGTTAGCAAACTACCCTAATTTTTATTGAAAAATTATCTTTAGGGATGAGGCCTATTTCTGGTTGAATGGATACATGAGTAAACATCATTTTCGAATTTGGAATGTTGCCAATTCATATAAGACTCAAGAGCGTCCAATTTCTCAAACAAACTTATTGGGTTTTTCATTAAATGAAACAAAGTGTGTGATTGATGCTGTTATGTGTACAATATAACATCATTCATATGTCCTTCAAGGCCAGTCTGGGCGAGCGCATTCGAAATTATTCATTTTCCCAGATTATGACACATGAATCCGATTGAATTTGACCAAAGACAAACACTTGCAATTTAAAAACAGCCCGCAAGAAAATTTCTGACGTTTGGAAATTGGTAATCAACAATTTAAAGTAACTTTTTTGGAATGTATTTGATCCTCACAGAAAAAATTAGTTCAATTTTACTTAGCCATATTTTATATTTCAATTTCAAACAACATGGTGAGTTTCGCCCGGAAATGGTGTTGTGACAAGAAGAGCAAGAAGACGAAAGCATATGTTTTTTCTTACTTGTGGTGGTTAATTAAAAATATTTGCGGTTTGTTAACAATTTTTACGCATACATACAAACATAATTGATCATTACAAACCCTTCAGTCAGGATTACAACATAGCTTCTCACATCACTTATGTTGAGTGTGTTAATTTTATACATGAGTGGCGAGACCTACAGTTTAAAGTGGATTTCGAACGACAGATTTTTGAAGAACTATTTTTTTAATATTTCGTTTCGTTGGAGATGTCTGAACTGGCAACATGTTTTAATAGGCGTACCTGATTTCACTGTATTACACCATTTCTAAAACATAAATAGCTTTCAAGCCGCCGTTACACAGACAACTTAAAGCGTTTGATAAAATTCTCTCACAAACCTAATTACTATATTATATCCCACAAACTTAATTACTTTCAGAAATTCTAATTTGTATATTTGTTAGATCATGACAAATCTAAAACATATGGTACCCCAATATGACATCTAAAACATGTGGCATTCCTATTAAGAATTCATTATTTCTACTTCTTCAACTATTTTAATACAAAAAAAGGGGAAAAACAACTTCAATTTGTGAAAATTCTAATATAAAGCAAACCTAATCAAGGAAAGTTTGGAGGGAATTACTTTCCTACGTTTTCACCAATTTTTGCTTTTAATTCGAGTGAAAGAAAGCATTAGAAAAGTTTTCATAATTTCTGCAGTGAAAACAAAATTATTGCACATGGACATTAACGCAATACGCTTATTTAATTCTGTAGACAGATACACAAGACATTATAAAAGTTTTCTCATATAAATGCCCTGAACTATTGGGTTGTCCGGAAAGTAATTTCGTTTTTTCCAGATAGAGGATTTTATTGTATTTTTTGCACCCAACTTCACACTTAAGCCGTATAATTTTTATATGCTTTGAAAGCTTATATAGTAAGGATTGTGTGCGAAAAATTTCAATTAATTCCATGCAGTAGTTTTGGTATGCTTTTAAATATGGACAGCGATAACCAACATTTTCGACATATGTATCTTACTGTTACTTTACTACAGAAAGGATAAAAATGCTGTTCAAGCTAGAAACAAATTGACTGATGTGTATGGAGAAGGTGTGTTGATAGTGCGCCAGTGCCAGAATTGTTTCGCTAAATTTCGATCCGTCACTTTTAATGTCGAACATGCACCACATTCGGGAAGGCCAGTTGAAGCTGATAAAGACGCGATAAAGGCATTAGTTGCTGCGAACCGGCGCATAACAACACGTGAGATCGGATTGGGGTTATATTTATCACTTTATGACCACTTGATTAATATTATATGTGTTGTAAAATTTATGCAAACAGAGTTTTTAATAAAGTAAGAATATTAAGTTTTTATTTAAAATGCATCTAGCTTATTACAAGTGTATAGAGAAACTAAACATAAGAAGAAAAATGAAAAGAGTAACGACGTTTACATTGCAATAGAAGAGTTGCCATACCCGCAAGATTTCCAACAATATGAAAACTATCTTTTATTTTCACAAAAAAAAAAAAAACAGAAAAACGAAATTACTTTCCTAACAACCCAATATTTTCTATAGAAGGCAAGCTTAATATTGTATATGAAGGTAAGAGGATATGAAAATAAAGATTATCAGCGTAGAAGGAGAATTTTTTAAATTCATATATTTGTTGATTGAATTCAATGTTGGCACCACATAAACATAATGATGAATAGACGTGAAAATATAAAAATTTTAGAGAAAGGAGAATGAAAAAAAAATAAAAATCATTATGAGAAAGTTTATAATCAGTTTCACACCATCGATTGAGTTTAACGTCACAAAAGCATTTAACGTATAGTGAGAGGCAAAAGTAATATAATATTGATAGAAAACTAAAATTAATCAAATCAGTCAATAACACGTATCCCTATGTGTGATGTGTGTATAAAATTGTTGGTATTACCATGAAAAGTTACTCAAAAATCTGACTTTCAAAGTCGACATTAAACTGTCAGGAATGAAATTAATACACCCAAAATGTTTGATGTGAGAAGCTTGATTATAGTCATGACTAAAGGATTGTAATGACCAATTAAGTAACAAATTAAAATATACGGAATAGTAATATTCCATAGATTGCTAAACTACAATGGACAAAATTCTGATTAATTTCGGGACCTATGGGCAACTTAATCCTTAACTATCCCCTAGACAGAACCAGTAGACTCTATGATTTTGGTAAATGCTTCTCAACGTTGAAAAAATGAAAAGATTAATCTAGAAGCTCTCTTCTTGCAATAGAAACTATATTGTGGTAAGCAGATTTGTCAAAATAGGGGGGTCTTCCAAGTATCTACCATGAAAGATGTGTTGAATTTAACTTGAATAGAAGGTACAAAAGACAGGACATATCAATACTGTCTGAAAGTCAGGCCACCATTTGAACACTCGACACTTAAGAGGTTAAATTGACGATGGTAAGAGACTGTCTGTAGAAGCTGAATCAATTGGTAGTTAGGGAAAATAAGGACCTCCAGTGTTAATAACGACAAGTTTTTACCTTTTTAAAAATGTTTAAAATATAAGCTCGTAGATTGCAAATAAAATAAAAATAAAATTGTTTTTAATTAAAATTTTTGTTTTAATTAAAATTATTTATTGTTAGTACAATTCTGTGTGCCACTGTTCACAACTTCATGTAAACAACAACAATTGCTTTGTTTGTTATTCCTTTGTGTACACACACTCTGCATAACCAATAGCAATTCCTAGTCAATTGCTCGACAGATCTTTGTAACGGAGATCTTCAAACCATGATTACTCTCTTCAAACCCACCGCATCTTCATACAAGACTGACTGAACTTTTACTAACTTCGTTGCCTGCTTTGTCTTGCCTTCTATATGGCAACGTAAACAGTCTGATGAATGTTCTTGAAGGCGAGTCTTCGTGGCTTCGCCTTCTCGAGATCTCTATAAATGTAAACATCGTTGTTTCGTTTTCGTTGTTTGTGTATTTTGTTTACATTTATTTTTTTGTTTGTTGGTATATTTTTGTTTACTTGTTTATTACTTTTTTATGCTGGTGTTTGTTGCTATATTACGCAGTGCGATAGTTTGTAAACAAGTTCATTATTTGTTTCTTTGTTTTTGTAGCTTTTGTTTATAATTATAACGTTAAACGATGGAAAAGCAAAACACCAGTATCTAGATTTTTCTATTTTCATAACCATAAAGCACCTGACTACACTTAAATAAGTTTATCTGTATTATAAATCGTTACAATATCAAACTAATTGCTCAAAATGGAATTAAAAAATTTCATTAAACTTTTGTTATCGTTAACAAACTTTTAACTTTTATTGAAAGTAAACCTTTGCCTGCCACTGTTATGCTTTGTTTACATACAAGGTTCTAAAATTCCATTTTGTGAGTAACTATTTTTACAATGAAGGGGAAGCGTTTTATTAGCTTTAAACCAAATCTAAAATCTACAAATTTCGTATGGAAGGCTATACATACATTTGCCCATCTCCTACAGTATTTCCCCATGATATCGATGGTGTTGAATATTTTAAATGAAACACAAAAAAAAGAGAAGAAAATTCATACTCATTGTATTGCATTTAACTTGTGGCACTTGCTTCCAGCTGTTGTTCTGCGCTTAACGTAAAGCTTTTAAGAATATTTGTGTGTCCACATTTCGAATGAATATTGAAAATTTGTGAAGGCAAAGATTTAAATCACAAATGAAGTTGAAATATTCAGTAATAAATGAGAAATTTACCCATACTTAATCAGGGTTTGGTTTTTTTGTTCGAAAGCAGAAATGCGATAAAAAGATGTATTACTGAGGATAACGTTTTGACGATAAAGAGGTACTGCGATTTGAGTATATGTTGTAGTGGTGTGGAACCTTGCTAACGATTGATTCTTACTTTTTCACTTTTTCGATGAAACTTTTATTCTTTATAAAGCTTTGATCTTGACGTTTTTTTTTTTTTAATAATGTCCAGATGATTTCCCTACAATTTTTTTAAGTAAGAATTTTTTTTTTTTACATAATTAATCTGATATAAAAAAGATTGTCGGCCTCAGCAGGTTGAGGCTACATCACTTAGAAAATTTTGTGTTGTGACTTGAGCCTGCACACGTACAAAAATCAACTGACCCAGAAACCATAGATAATGACGTCTATTCACTTAATGCGCTCTGTCAAATTACCAAACAAAAATCATCATTAGGGATTAGGTTCATTTTTGGATGAATGGATACGTGAACAAAAATAATTGTTGAATTTGTTACGATGCCATATGAGATCCAAGAGTGACCAATGCATCTCGGAAAAGTCACTCTTTGGTATGGATTTCAGGTAGGCGGCTTTCAGTTTATTGAGAATAATGCCAACAGCGACGATTATAGTTAACTGATAAGGCGCCGTAGTTTAATAGGTAGTGTGTTGGCATATTACACGTAAGGCCAGGGTTTTAACCGGGGTTCAGACATTTCGAACAAAACGAAATACGAGAAAATAATCGTTCGGCGAGTTCTTCTCAGCAGTTTTCTGGCAAATAATTATTTGTTTTTTTTTTGCTATAAATAAAATTTTTGCTAGAGTAAATAAAAATGAACATGAAAAGTTTCCGAAAAAAATGTCGTGTAGTCATGTATAAAATTAAAGCACACAACATTAGTGCTGTGAGAAGCTTGGTCGTAATCCTGAATGAAGGATTGTAATGACTAATTAAATATGTATGTAAGATAGTTGACCTCAATTGGATGATTTGGACCCTAGAGACATGTGGTTTCAAGAGTATGGAGCTATGTGACATAGATCTCATGCCTGATAGGATATTCTACACGAACGATTTGAGCTCATGGTCATCTCATGTAGAGATGTTGTGAACTTTCCACTGAGATAATGCAATTTGGCAATATTCTACATTTTCTTGTAGAGTTTTCTAAAGTTGTATGTAAAAATTTATAAGATACAAACCATTGCAGTCCTCAGAGACAACATGCCCATTGAAAATTGAATATTTTAAATGAGCTGCCACCTAGAGAAGCTCATTTGAAAAGGTTATTTAAAAGATGTTATATTCCACATATAATGTAATCGATAGATTTATCAAACGAATTATAAATGTCTTCACACACTTTGCTTTGTTTACATCCAATTTCATTTAATATTTTTAAGATTTCATGTAAAATTTTCTGATTTTCAATTTCGTTTCGGAATTCTCATAATTTCATTTTATATTTTCTTTGTGACATTTAAAATTATTTCAAAATTAATGAATAATTATGAAGGCGATTTAACTATTTAAAATTTTTTCAAAAAATAAAATGAATGCTAATTGGTGTGTACCAAAGTGAATATTTAATTTCAGTAAGTATACATCACTCAGCTGTACATCTTTACAAGTTTTTTTTTGTGTAAAAAGGAGTCTTAAAGTCCTTTTTAGAAATCTGTTTTCAGATATAAAACGCAACCGATAACAACACAAATAAGGATCAGTTCTGTCAGTCATAAATTATGCCGTTTTTAGTTGTACGTGTTGAAATCCAACTAGTAAGCCTTAGCGTCTAATACTTGGGCGTATTTCGCGATTATTTGTAAATAAGATACCGCGTTTTTACGTTTGTATTGAAGTGCGTAAATGTCATGCAAATCATTTTCGTGTCAACTGCTACCCAACAACGGTTTACTAATGTTAAGCAATTCACTCTAAAGGCTACAGAAATGACAGTAAAATACAGATGTAGACGATAATATGGTGAATAAAAAATAAAAACTTTCAGATGCTGTTGCTTGTTTTCTCTATGATTTGTTTTCACATTCATATTCTCCGTTGTTGCATCGTTCTGTAAAAGACAACCAATCTAGTTGCGTAGAAGAGAAAAAAACTGAAAAAATTGAGAGTACTTTAGCAACTATATTTACGATTCTTTTGTTGTCTTACTCGTTATATTAAATTGTGGGTTTTTAATCGTCTTTTGTGTACTATGCCAACTCCGCCTTAATGTGTATCCTCTTCATTAAGCATACAGTCTGATCCCACCTAACTACCGACAACCTTGTGAATACTTAGCAGTAATCTTCAATAAATTCACAGATTGGAGTCGGTTTATCAGTATATTTTTTAAAGTATAATCTTCCTTATTAAATATTTTGGAGTTCAACAAAGTACAGAGGCGCTGGAGGCTTCATTGGATTTATGTCCATTGCATGTGGTAGTGGTGACCAGAGATTTGAAGGTAGTTGAAGGCAAGTTGAATGGAAATTTGTCTGCTAACTCTCTCCTAAACTGTCCCCTGGACAGAACCAGTAGACTCTATGATCTTAGAAAATGTTCCACAAGTAACAAGCTTTGTAGCAAATAAGAATGCAAGAGTCTAGTCATATGTAAGAATATGTCGAGAACGAGGCTTGTTCACGGAGTAAAATATTCCGAACCAGGGAACTACTTCAGTTCGACAAGAGAACTGCGCTATGAGCAGTTTCGCCGACAAGCCCGATCTGCCCCAACAGGATTATTTCAGAAACTCTTATAATGTGAAGAAAACGGAATCGGTACAACATCTTTTATGCGAATGTCCTGCAGTTCAGAGAACTAGCCGATTTTATCCGGGACGAGGGGTTCTTCCCACCACCAATGAATTATGATAAAGGTGC
This sequence comes from Sarcophaga subvicina, assembly GCA_936449025.2. NCBI lineage: Eukaryota > Metazoa > Arthropoda > Insecta > Diptera > Sarcophagidae > Sarcophaga > Sarcophaga subvicina. Next base: position 90,724,122 of record OW388080.2, read on the forward strand.
TTACCTCACACTGAGTAGCATAGTGAGCCATATGGGACACTGAGTAAACTTGCCTGTGAATGGCAAGCCACCCGCAATTCTAACCTTACCAAAAATATTCCGAGCCTATCGCGCGTGTCTTCCAAGCGGAAGTCTATGCCATCCGACTTAAGCAGAAAGCACAAAGGACGGAGTATAGCAATAAGATCTGACCACCAGATAAACTACACCTTGCTATGGAGTCGGAAGAGATGTTTGAAAGAATACATCTGCACAGCGAAACGGATAGACAGACAGTCTTCGCAAACGAAATGCTTTTGAAATAATCAAAACTTTTGTTGGGTAATTAAAAAAAGTGTTGATTTGTGTCATCCATCAGACTATCGAGGAATAATCTGAACTGAAATCGGTAATCTGACTTTTCACAAAGCACTGTAGACTGAAACATCTCTAGATTCCACTTCTAATGTGTTTCCTTTAATACATTTTAGAAGGGTACATATGGGTGCATAACAGATGCTGGGCAGGGTGTTGTCCTTCAAAATTCTAAAGTTTATCAGGCCGAAAGGAGGCATTGTAGCACTATTATCTGTAGAGTAGGGACAGTACAATACAGCTCTACATGATGACGAACACGACAGTAAATTCTGCAAATATTAACAACAGACAATCTGGGTATAATTAATGTTTTACACCCTACAGACATGGCTTGAGTTTTTTAAGAAAAAGTTTAGCGTGCGAATGCCATTAGGGATATGCCATCTATTATGATTATATACTTCAAATTGTTGATGAAAATTCATTTGATAAAATCTTAATCTCATCATTGAATAGTTTTTAGTACATATGCACGTCTTAGCATGAAAACAAAATTTAATTTCGAAATCTTAGTTTTGTCTTACCATAATTAACCCATATTTTTGCACAATTTAATAAAAGATTAAAGGAGAAATGGCAAACAGGATATAAAAAAAAAATTTTACAATTTCTTTAGAATTTTCTTTTGCATTACGTTGCAGCAAAGTCCCTGCTCAACACAAAAAATTTATTAAAAGCGCACTATGTCCGCTTGGCGTGCTCTAAGTATAATAAGAAAAAGACACATACTTCGAGTTACTGCATTGACTTTAATTGTTTTTCCTCAATAAGATGTAAATAGCAAGAGGAACAATTTTTGCTATTTAAACCATAAGCACCCGAGTTCACTATCTTTTTTAGTGATTTTTTAGGATTTGTATTTATTTCCTTTTCTTGCTCTCATTGTTCTTAGTGTTCAAGTGTTTCAGTAGTCTGCTAAAAAAGAAACATCATAAAAAAGTCAAAGTAGAGAACATGTCAAGTAGTTCTACTCAATAAGAAAAAGTGACAGTTTTGTTGTAATTAAAATATAATTAGAAACTTTTCTAACACACCTGTCTGTATTCTTATTGCAGATTGTATCTCTTAGCAGACACAAAGTCACATGTTTTCATTGCAGTCAACAAATTAAGTATCATCTTGTCATTTGCATGCCTTTTCTAGTTAATTTTAATGTTTATTTTAATTTTTATTAACTTTTAATTTCGATGTGTCTAAAACATTCGACAAGATATTGCGCGAAATTAAATTTTATTAACCAATAACTGCTGGTGTGACACATATTCAATATATACTGCGGACATGCCGTTGAACAGCCGTGCTGATCGCTTTGCTTTTATTTGCACACATGCGAATTTTCAGGAATCATCACGGTATTCATTTACGCTCGACCCAGAGATGTCATGGTGGACATTTGAACGATTTTATATTCCACACATAATTTATTACATTAAAAACATCTAAAAAATTTAAATGACACCTCACACACACTTTGTTTAACTTAAATTTGAAGATAAAAAGCTCTTGATGTCAGATCATGTAGTTTAACCCGTGGTTGTAGCCGTAGATCGAGCTTTGTATCAAAAATGATACATTTAAATTTTTGACATACTATAACTTAAATTAAGAAAAAGTTAAATGATTGATATTTTTTTTAATTCGTTAGTATTGATATCACCATTATTTTAAACCAAATTAAAAAAAGAAAATTTTAAGCAGAGGTTAAAAAAATTAAAAAATTTCGTAACACATACCACTTTTCTAAAGAATCTTTGGTCTTATGTATTTAATTTTTTAAAGTTTTCAAAGGTTTTGTGAAGTTTTATCGTAAATAATACACTATTTACGGTATTTGATAAGGAATTGAAAGTTAAGTGTTGAATGAATGTGAAAAGGTTGAATTTTCTGTTCTTGTTCTCCTATAAAGAAGAAAACAGGAGCTGGTCTTATGAACTGGGGAAAGTGTTGGCAGCTACAAATATGACAATAGATCGCCAAAGACGGTACTACTTGGAACAGAGAACAGTTTGCGTTTAGTAGTTTGGGGAGAGAAAACATTACTAATTTACGTGCTGTTTCTTGAAATGTTGTAGAGTTCTTCTTACTTCTCTTCTCATATTTATCTTATACGACAGACAAACATTAGAAAAAATGTGTTTCATCTTATTTTTCGGTCAACTATGTACGAATGAGATAACAAAATCATCCGCTTTGATAATGTGCTAGTCGGAAGGCACGAAAAATTAACACCTATTACGCCTTTTCGAGAACTGAGCTGAAAGTCTTTCAGCTTTTAACAATCCAAATAATTTTGGCGCTGTAAATGAGTAACTAATTGAATTTTCTGGTCGTTATAAATTTCGTGGTCCATGGAAATCGAATTGGCAGTTTTATATTCAAGTACACGCTACGTGCGAAGCGACTACTTACAGCCGTATTTGGGGAAACCTGTATCCGGCAAACCATTGACATAATCGATGTTCTATTGCAATGGAAATTTTTTTAACTCACATGAAGTTGACAAAAAAATTTTCCAGCGAAAGACAACAATGGTTTGCCCCATCAGGTTTCGGCCATTGAAATTCTTATTGATGAGAGTGACAATAAACTGTCCCATTTAAACAATTGGAAACTTATAAATCGCCGCAAAGCAAGGGTACTAGATGCCAAATTATTACCATTTAGAAAAAAATAAAATCAAGCTGACATGAAGTGTTTGATTTTTATGTAAAAAACTATACTGCAATGTACATCATGTCAAAAATGTTGGTGTAAATTTGATAAAAGTGATAATAAAATGTAATACTGTAAAATAGTGTTATTAAAATGAATTATAATAAATAAAACCATTTAAATTTTGTAACAAAATCTATCAATCGAGATAATTCTATGTACTCTATGTATTCTGGAGTTATGAAGTTTTTTTCAGGCTCTATCTACGGTTAACTTAAATTTGCAGATAGGAAGCTCATAAAGTAAGATCATTTAGTTTAACCCGTGGTTATTATATGTAGGTATTTAGTATTTCTAATTTAAATCTGCTGAATGGAGTAATATTTGTTATTATTAAAATTTAAATTCAATCAATTGTGTTTTTCCATTCTCGCCAATTCGATTAGTGTCGATTTGCATTTCGAAACAATATTTGATTTTTTGCTTTAATTTATGCACTTTCATTACCCAAATGTTAATAAATTGTGAAAATAAGAATTGATTTGACCTTTGAAATAAAAAAAATAAAAATAAAAAATTATTGTGAGAAATGGTGAATGAAATAAGTTACCGAATAGTTTACTTGCCTAGGCAAACATATTTGACGTCAGAATATGAAATTAAGCATCAACTGTTTTTAATAATAATTTTCATAGAAATAAAAGGCAGTACTAATAGAGTCAAAAATGTAAAGGAAATAGAAAGATTTCAAAATGCTCGAATACAACCCAACACAATGCACTGCATGAATAAGGGTCATCTACTGACTGGTGGTTGCCAAAAAAAGTGTAGCTTCAAAAAGATGGCCGTTATAAACTCGAAAGTTGATCAAATAAACAGATGACATAATACAGTCACAAGTTGTTTTAAATGGTATTACTACAAAATCACCTAAAAAATTTTAATTCATAAACAAAATTAAAATAAATAAGAAATCGAGTTTAAAGCATGGGAATCATATTGAGCAGTTCCACTAATTATTCTGGCTTAATAAACCCTGGTTAAAAATTTTTTCTTTTAATTTTAAAATTAAATAACAGATGGGGTTTTGCTTTGAGACGAATTAATATTTATCTGCATTCGCATTATTTACAGCAAACTTTAGGGCTCACCTTAGTCTTTGCCATCATCATCATAATGCGCTGAAATGGTGTACATTTCTGTACATCAACTTGATAGTGTTGGTCTTAAAGACTGAGATGTACTCCCCTAAATTATTAGAAAATATTTCCAGCGAAACTAAACAATTATTTTATTTTCGCGAATAGGAACAACTTTAAGAGTACAATTAGTAGCCTTAGTCTAATAAATAGTGTGTTGGCGTATCAAACACAAGGTTAGACATCTCTTACACAGAAAATATAAAAAAATTTCTTCGGCGATTGCCTCTCAGCAGATTTATGGCAACAACTCTCAGAGTAAATAAAATTGCCATGACAAGTTTCTTAAATAATCGGAGTCGTTCGGAGTCGACTTCAAACTGTAAGTTCCGTTACTCATGTAGAAAGTTAACTCAGACAACATGGAAGCTAGGTCGTAAGGCTGATTAACGTGTTGTAATGACCTATTATTTGTATATGTATGTATGTACAGGCGAACGACTTAAAAAAGTACATATTATTAAAAAAAATTAACATTTCAATGGAATTATATGAGTTCGGAATTCAATTTACCTATCGTATGCACAAAAAAATTATTCTTAAGAAGTACAATAAACAAATACGCACAAAAAAAAACCTCAATATACGTACTAAACTTGATAACAGTTTAAATTAGTGTCAGTATTGACATTTTCAATCCCTAATAAATTAAAATTTCATTTAACTCTTTAGAAAAACTACCAAATTACAATTTAAAAAATGTACGAATTTTTTTGTTTGTTTTCGTTTGACTATTATTTGGAAAATAAATAAAGACATTTGATAAAAAGCTGAAAAAAAACATACGAAAAACAACCAATTTAGTCAAACACAGCTCGAAAATTACAATTAAAAATGCTAAAATTTCTAAATGAAAAAGAAACGAATGAAAAACACTGAAAATGTAATTAAATTTGAAAAAAAAAATATTTCAATTCCTTTTTCCATTTTCATACAAATAACATTCAAACTGTTTAATTTGCGTTTTTATAACGCAAATAGATTGTGAATAATTTGAAGAAAACAAATCAATTCGATGTTAATGAAATTTCCTCTAAATTTTCACAAAAAGACCTAAAAGATTAAACATTTCATGGCAATTTTAATTTTTAAAGCAAACATATTCTTTAAGTTCAATTTAGCAATCCTCCTACTCTTTTCTAGATGACAGTATATTTAGCATTCAGCTCTTTGAAGTTTCAATCTTCAAAGAGGATTAATATTGTTACGAAAATGTAAACATCGTTTAAGATTAACGATAAACAAAAGCCACACAAACACATACAACGAACTTGCTTGCATATACCAACAACATAAGAAACGGAGACAGACAAGTATGAAAGAAAGCAACAACAAACAACGTAAGCAAAATACACAAACAACAATGAAGTAGCGATAGAGTTCTCGACAACGCGAAGACACGGACTTTCCATTTGAAGAACCTTCATCAGACTGATACGCGAGCATATAAAAAGGCAAGACAAAGCCTCTAAATGGGTCGAATAGGGACGATTATAAAAGCCGAAAAACCTAATGCTCTTTTATCAAACAAGAGGAATATTACGTCATCTGTAACTGTGGCTGGTGTAATTTCTAGGGATTCAGAAGCTCCTCATATTCTGGGTATGAAAGTTCAAGTCCTCTGTTCAATGGAATCAATACATTTTTCAAGTATCGAAGAAAACATTACAGTCCCTTCACCCCATTAGGTACATACCAACATACATCCGTACAACATCCATATTACGACCTAGCTTCTGACACCACTGATTTTGTGTGTGTTAATTATATATACAAGTGGCAGGACCTACAGTTTAAAGTCGATTTCGAACGACAGATTTTGTTTGATAAAATTTCTATAGCAATTTTATTTACTCCCAGAGAGGAAGTCGCCTCTCTGCTGAGAGGTAGTCGCCTAAGGCATATATTTTCATTTAGATGTCTGACCTGGAATTTCAACCGAGGCCTCACGTCTAATCAGCCAAAACACAACCTACTAGACTACGGCCCCCATTAGGTATCCCTATCGTAAATACTACTTATACTTAAACTTACAATGTTTTTCTCGGACTCTGACAGGAAAAGCCGAAATAGCTTATTAATGATGGTAGGATGTTCAACTCTATTGGTTCACTGGAACACTGTTGCAATTACATTTGTGTTTTACTGTTATATTGCTACTAGAACAGATTATACATTGTACATACATATATAATTGGTGATTAAACCGTTTCAGCTAGGCTTACAGGACCTAGATTCTCACACCATTTATGTTGTGGGCATCAATTTCATCCATGACTGGCGGGACCTACAGTTTAAAGTCGACTCCAAACGACAGATTTTTGGGAAACTTTTCATGGTAATTTTATTTGCTCGTACAGTTTTTGCCAGAAGACTGCTGCTTCGGTCGTAATCTTGACTGAATGTAAATATAATATAACTTACATATATTCGTAGGAATGTAAGATTGGAGTGTATATTTAAAATTTGAAATAAGGCGTGATCCTAATACAATATCTCTGTTGTTAGCATTGGTAAAATTTTAATTTGGTATTTAGTGCGAAAATTCTTGTTTCTTTTGTGGCTTCCATAAAGAAATCCAGGTAATTTTACCACAATAGAAAATGTTTTATTTGCCTCACATTTTTGTATTTTTTTTCAACCCTTAAGTTTTAATTTTAAAGAAAATAACAATGCTTCTATGCATTTACTAGTGAACGGAACTGACTTGCATTGTCACTGTTAGAAACTACAATCGTTGATATTTCTTCTCATGGCTGAAATTCAAATATTATTCATACATGGTCATGACCTTCGCTGATATGCTTTTGCTGTAAAACAGAAAAAATTAAGAAATGAAAGAGAATGTAAAATGCTCACTCAAAAATTGTATGCATACTCCGCGCACTATCGGAAATATTGCATCACTTTCATCGTGCATTCACTACGAAAAATCGATTAATTATTCCCCTACAATGCTGTTGATATTATGGTAGATACACCGGTTGGAGGAATAATGTATGAACGATGACCTGATAATCCCATTACTGTTTATTATTCGTAAATCAATGTGTTGGCCAAAGATGTAAAAGTCAATTGTGTGTTAAACTTACAACTTCCGTCAGTAGGAGGAAGATTGAATTCAATTTCCTGATTCGAATAATTATCGAGTAAAAGAGTAACAGAAAATAGCAAATTCAGTAACATAGGCAAAGGGATGGCTTTATAAAGATGACTGAAACATGTTTACTTGTTTTTAAGCTTAAACTACTGAGTAAATAATAACAATAATGATAGAATCATAATAAAGAAATAAAAAGCAATAAAATAGAATAATAACCTTTGTCCTTAACATTATCTTATCGATTCATAAATTAACTTTTATTTATTTATTTTTTATTCATACCAAATTAAAAAATGGAATTAATTTGTGAATGTAGACATATTTCTGCGTTTAACCCTTCCACGACCATTAGGCCATGAGAGGCAAAGTTATCATTTGGTCTCTTTTGGATGACTCATTAGAGATCCAAAAGATATATTTTGGAACCAAATTACCAATAGTGGCTTTCTGTTTTTTCTTGGGACATATATATAAATTATATCCTTTAACGACCATTGGGGCATACAGTGGTGGCCTTATAATTAGAAACGACTTAGCAACATGCATGTTTGTTAATATGTTTTACAGTTTTCTCTGTGTACCTGGGATCAAAGGCTTTGTTTGGAGGACATCTTACATATGTTTTTCCATCAGATTGGGACAAATTGAACAAATTAAAATTGAACAGAAACATCGTTTCTAATTATAAGGCCACCACTGTATGCCCCAATGGTCGTTAAAGGATATAATTTATATACATTTTTTCATTCGCTAAAATCAAGAGAAAAGTAATTGCTTCCAGTCTTTGAGGCACTAAGGTTCATTTCCTAATAAAATGAAGTATTTCCTACAATATAGTAGTGAAATTTTTAAATTTCAGTAAAATTCCAAGAGTTTTTATCTCTACACAAATCCAATTCAAATAGGTAACCAGTATCCATTTCATTGTGTCCCTTAAATTTAATCATGTGCTCATCGTTAGGTTATTTTTGCTGAAAGCATATTAAACACCTACGTTGTTGCAAGGTACATACATACATACATACATACATAATTGGCCATTACAACACTTTAGTCAGGATTACGGCCTAGCTTCTCACACCACTCATGTTGTGTGCGTTAATTTTATACGTGAGTGGCGGGACCTACAGTTTAACGTCGACTCCGAACGACAGAATTTTTGAGAAACTTTTTCATGGCAGGTTTATTTTACTCTCAGAGTTTTTGCCAGAAATCTGCTGAGAGGAAGTCGCCGAAGAAATATTTTTTTTCATATTTTATTTTTGATGTCTGACCTGGGATACGAACCCGGGCTTTACGAATAGTAAGCCAACACACTACCTACTACACCACGGCGACTTCAAGGTATGTTGCAAGGTACTCCATATCTTTTTCCCCTCACCAGTAATCTCTAAATTACCGCAAAATATAATAACCCATAAAGAATTCTCGACAATTTTTATCGGATTATCGAATTAATTTTTCCAATATTTCTTGTATCAATACATCAAATTTTATAGTTAAAAATAATACTTGAAAGGAATACATCTGAAATAGGAAAAATTTCGGAATGTATGCTCTCTGGCCCTATTTTAAAACAGGTTAATCATTTCTAAGTGGTACAGAGACAAGTTTAATTGCAAATGTTAAAGAATTCTGGTAAAAACTCTGATTATAAAGAAAATTGCCATGAAAAGTTTCTTAAAAAAAATCTGTAGTTCAGAGTCGACTTAAACTGTAAGTGCCACGCCACTCCTGTATAAATATTAACTCACATAACATAAGTGGTGTGAAAATCTAGGTCTCCTCATCCTAACTGAATAGAATGTAATGACCAAATATGTATGTATGTATGTATTCAAGTATATTAAGAGCTTAAACAATGTATCTTACAACTTTGAACTGTTTTTATGTTGATAAGGTCGTATAAAATCAGTTTACGTCGATAAGTGTTTAAAAACATGACATGGACGTTATCAACTTGTTGCAGATACATCCGGTGAGTCAGTTGTCATTTATTCAGTTTATTTTGGAAATCACACTGGACTACCATATGCAACGACGTGTGTTCGCTCAAGTAGTTGACAACTGACCCTAATTTTCATCGAAAAATCATCTTCAACGATGAGGCGCTTAATATATACAAGGAGCTTTCTATTTCCATGAATAGTTTCCTTGATCTCTTGGAACTCAAATCTTGTAAGCTCTGGGGATGAAAAGACAAGAGCAGTCGAATCAATCATATTATTGCAAAACTTGGGAGTGGGCATGGTCCCCAAACAGGTTACTTTTCTCAGCTCAATAATGTCGCCATTTAAGCTTCCTGGTAGAAACCTGAAGAGAATAACTTAGTTTAAGTGTGGAATAAAAATTTTCCAAATATTTTGTTAAGCAAAGCCGTTAAGTTTTCTAAGCGCCTTTGTGCTAAATCAGTTACTTTGTTAAGGTAATCTGCACTATTTCTAACCTTCTCTTTTCACTAACCGTTCTTCTCTTGTCTTTTATTGACATTTAAAGCATACATCTTTGATTTACCTTAATTGAGAAACTTGAATTTATGGAAATGGAGCATTTTATTTTAATTCATTCCCCCTTTACATTTCTTATTATGTACATACAACGTCCATAAACTGTTGTGACTGAAGTACTTACGTTTGTCCTTGAGACAAAGGTAAAGATTGTGAACTCAACTGAAGAAATTAAGTAGTCTGCCAAGTACTCAATGAACAATTTATAAGCATTGACAAGTGAGTACAACTGAAAAATATGCAGACAAGTTAATAACCGGATATTAAATAAATTGCACTTGTTTTCTACTTAATGAGTGATTTTGTCGTGTTTATTTCTCTTTTTTCTTAGTTGTAATTTAATCATTAACGAATTAGTAAGAATATGTAAATTGTTGCAGTTCTTCCTTTAAATACTTAATAATACTTAATAAATTTATTAAATCATTTTAAATTTAATACTTGTTAAGTGTAAAACATTTATAAATAATATATATATTTTGAAAATAAATTGAAAATGACTTCTCATGCACTATTATAAACTTTAATTGTGTTAAAGCTAAAAAAAATTAAATAAAAACAATTATTTTTTATTCGTTATTACCGCATATATCGATTTCTATGAAAAATAAATAAATAATTTCAATAAAATTGTATACAATTTTAAAAGGAAAAAAAATTTTTAAAATTTAATAAAAATATTTTCAATATTTATTATGTCTAATAATTTACACTCAATTTCATTCAATTAAAAGTCTATACACAGCACATTGTGTTATAAATAGACCAAAAAATATAAATAAAAATAAAATTAAAAACCAATTTAATTAAAAAAATTATTTATGAGAAAATAAACCCTTAAAACCATTCAAAAAATGGCAAAATATTAAATAAATTTAAATAAATAAATGAATGAAAGCGGAAATGAATTAGCCATATCCTAATAAAGCCAAAATATGTCATTGTTAGACAGGCACTGTAATGGTTCATTTCAGGAGTGAAAAAGATATAGAAAGAGAGTTCACTCATATAAAATTCGTAGTCTATCATAAGCAGATTAAGGTCTCGAGTAAACCGATAAATATTTTTAAAACAATACTCGCTACAAGTACTACACTTTGTCTTTCCGCTACATGCAGTCTAAAACGTATATTTACGAAAATGGAAAATCTATATACTGATGTTTTGCTTTTACATCGGTTAACATTAAAATTATAAACAAAAGCTACAAAAACGAAACAATGCAGTAAACAAACCTATTTATAAAGTATCGTACTGCTTAATACAACAGGAAACACCAGCATAATTAATGGAAAGCAAGTAAACAAAAATATACAAACAACACTACAATAACAAATGTAAACAACGATGTTTACATTTATAGAGATTTCAAGAAGGCGAAGTCATGTACATTCGCCTTTAAGAACAATCATCAGACTGTTTACTCTGCCATATACTCGTAAAAGGCAAGACAAAGGCGACTGAGTGAGTGAAGTTCAATCAGTCTTGTGTGAAGGCGTGGTGTGTTTGAAGAGAGTAATCGTGGTTTGAAGATCTCCGTTACAAAGATCTGTCAAATAATTGTCTAGTAATTGTTATTGTTTATGCAAAAAGTATAAACAGAGAAATAACAAACAAACCAATTGTTGTTATTTACATAAAATTGTGAACAGTGGCACACAGAACTGTGCAAATAATAAAGAAATTAATTAAAACTAAACACTTATTTATTTTAATTTTATTTGCAATCTACGAGCTCATATTTTAATGGTTTTTAAAAGGTAAAAACGTAACAGTATGCTATGTGATCAATTTCAAGAGAATATATGAAATGCATAGTAATGGAAAGAATTTGTATTGCCATGTTATGCTTTCATTGCCTAGTAAGGATTTGTTTCCCTAGCAAAATGCCACACGTCATGTGGCTATTAAAATTTTGAAAGAATATCTAAAACTTTCAAAAAACAAAGCGGAAATATTTTTTAAAGGTTTTGCTTTGGCCGCTGCTTGCAGAACAGTACAAAATTTAAGAAGTCTATTTTCTTAATCAAGCTATTAATAAATACTTCACTTTCAGAATAACAGAGAATGCATTCAAGTCTTTTCTGCACAGAATGGATACATCAATTGGATTCATTTCATTTGAAGTAATTTAAACAAAATTTAGAACAAATTCATCCAAGTCTTTTAAGAAAATGCTGTTTTCAGAAAGAATCTGCTTCAAACCACTTATTTCTTACTAAATTAGAACCGTATAATGTGGGTATTTCTTTATTCATTGCCCCTCTTGCGAGCAAATGGCTTCTACAAAGCATTTCCATCTTATCCGATTGACTGCTATTATTTTTGCATCTTCCCATGTAAGATTATGCTAGATCTTGGTATTCCGTGGTCGGTCACGGCTTCTTGAGCCTTTAGGATTCCACTCAAGTGCCATTCTCCTTATGCTATCGGTATTCCTTCTGAGAGTATAGCAAATCCATTTCCATTTGTTACGTTTTGTCTGCGTTATTATGGGTTCCTCGTTGATAATGTTCCAGACACCTATGTTGCTAATGTTATTAGGCCAGAATATTTTGCAAATGATTTCGAGCCACTTGTTAATGAATACCTATAGTTTTTGATGATGATGATGATGGTGATGGTGTTCGATACTAACCAGGTTTTACTTCCGCTCAATAAGATCGCTTTTACACATGCGTTGAATATTCTAAGCTCGGTTCGTCTGGATATTTGTGAGTTTCTTCACGTTGGCTGTAGTCGTCCGATTGCCGCTCTCGCTTTATTGAGCCTGTTGATTGCGTCTTTTCCAGCACCGCCATTTGTTCGTCACTATACTGCCTAGATAGCAGAAGCTATCCACGTATTCCACTGCTTGGCCTGGTAGCATGATGTTGTCGGTGCGTATGTTGTCAATTCTCATGGTTTTGGTTCTCTTTTCGAGTCCAACATAGCGTGCTATTCCTTCTAAATGCTATAGCTTTGTTTGTATGTGCGAGAGTAGACCAATATAATCCGCATAAACCATATCCTTGAGTTGGCGTGAGGGACTCCATGTTAATCCTCTCCTCTCAGAACAGACTTTTCTCATGATATCATCCAGCACGATGGTGAATAGCTTTAGTGATAGTGTGTGAATTGGATGACTTATATTGTCGTTGTTAACAACTGAGAGTTCTGCATCCACATACAAACATCTGATGATTTGTATTATCTTCTGGGTTACTCCTTTTCTTTTCAATGCTTTGGTGTAGTTAAACAGGAGAGTCAACTTTACCAAGTTCTTCAATTTAGCTTCACTTTCTTATTACATTGACAAATTTAGTAATTTTTCCTTGTAGATACTGTTGGAACTACAATATTTTTATTGATTTTAAATTTCATTCATTTATTTAATCTTTTCTTCACTTATACATTGGAATGAATTCAATTGTCTATTGTAGTCTGATAGCAAAACTGACAATGAATGCAATTTGAGATCATTTTGCTAAACAATAACATTGAAGTACTATGTTGCTCCTTTGAAATTAGCCTTTTAATGGCAATCTGCCAAACAATTTTGTTTTTTTTTATTTCAGAAATGTTTGCATTGAAGAACACAATGTGGAATTACACGGTTTCAATAGATATTATTATTGCCATTGTTAGCATGCAACAAACTAAACGAGCTGTCAGTCAATCCGTCACTGCGTCTGAGTCTGTTGTTTCCAAACTATAAACAATTTTAGGCAATGCTTTGACAGAATTCACATAACGAAACAACAGAATAGTAAGAATAAATGCGAAATATAAAGAAAAAGCACTAAAAGACGAAATAAAGGAGGCAAATAACTGTAATTGGTGACAGGAAACAAAATATAATCATCCATACAGAGAGAGAGAGAGACTTTAGCATTTAGAATTTCTCAGAAAACTTAATTATAATCAAATGAACTTTTGAATATTTAGATAAGCAATGTTTTCATAATCTCATCTGAAATTGATGTAATATGGTATGTATTGTTACGTTTTTACCTTTTTAAAAACGTTTAAATATGAGTTCGTTAATTGCAACCAAAGTAAAAAACAAATATGGGTTTAATTTCAGTTAAACTCTCTTTTTTATTCACACTACGTTTGTGCCACTGTATCCAACTTAACGATACAACAATGATTTGCTTATACACTATTCTATTTCACACTTCTGTCCGCGTTAACACTAACAACTGTTCGTTAGACCTTCTCTGCTTACAACTTTTTTGCAAACAATACCACTTGTACGTTCAAACTGCAACGCGTCTTCACACAAGGCTGACTGAATGAACTCTGACTGCTGCTTGCTTTGTCCAGCCCTTTTATAGTTACGCAATCAGTACGATGAACGTTCTCGATGCGGAAGGTTCTTGTTCTCGCCTTCTCGAGAACTCTATTGCTAGTACATTGTTGTTTGTGTACTTTGCTTATGTTGCCGTCGGTATTAGGCGCAACCAGGTTCGTCATACATATGTGTGTGTGCAGCTTTAGATAACCAACACGTTCATTGTATACTTAGTGTTAGTGTGCATCTGTATCGTGTAGCTTTGTGTAGGTGTAGCTGTTAGCTTTTGTTTATCGTTTTTATTGTTAAACGATATTAGGTCGTTTCGCTTTGCGTAACAGTATATACATATGTATATTACAAGCTATTATGCACTGAAATAAAAGTACCAAATGCGTCATAATAGTTGTAGTATAATCATGCAAACTTTATATGACTATAAATTCCATGTCCGAGTCCGAGAATCTAAGTACGATCATGCATAGCAACTTTGTATAATCGGTGCGTAGCAATTATTTATAGAGACCATAAAATCTATATCCCCCTATTTAGTGTCTACATACATAATGTAATTGGCCATTTTTCCCACATCATTTATGTTGTGTGTGTTAATTTTACACATGGACTTACGGTTTAAGATCGACTCCGAACGACAGATTTTTGAGAAACTTTTTCTTGCAAATTTTATTTACTCTAAGAGTTTTTGCCAGAGAGGAAGTCTTCGATGAAAAATTATTTTTCATATCACTTTTTTTGTTGGAGTGTCTAACCAGGGCTTGAACGAATGCTCGGTATGGCACCGTATAACGACAAAACACCCGCCACTGCGAGATTCCGGGCCACTCTGGCATAGACGACAACGAAACGAAAAGACAAGAACTAGCATGGAAGGGACCGGGTATGTCTGCGGAAGAGACGATAGACGATATATGGGTCTCTGTAAGAATACTTTTTCTAGCTGGAAAAATAGCATGGAATTAAAAAAGCCGTAGGTGGTCCAACATACCTGGTTACCGAATTTCAAAACTGCTGAGTCCAGTAGTGTACTGCGGGAGAACTAAGGAACTACTTGAGTTCGACAAGAGATCGGTTCGCCCTTTAATAGGAATTCTAACGGGACCCTGGTAGTCGTTGGTAGTCTCGCTCACAGGCTCGGTCTGTCCCATCAGCATTACTACGGAAACTGCCGCCATGTGGAAGAAATGGAATTGGTACAGCACGTTTTATGTGAGCGGCCTGCACTTCGAAACAAACGTCATTGGTTTTTTGTTTGCAGAACGTTTGAAGTCCTGTGCATGGTTTTGAACGTGACACTAAGTGAATCTGCCGGTTCCACCCGAATCTCAGAGTAATTCTAATCCATCACTAACGGATCATGACAAGGGGGTTTACTTTACACTGTGTACACAATGGGCCATATGGGCCTCTGAATCTCAAAAAGCTATAAAAAAATTGCCAAATAACAATGCTACTGTAACCACACTTTAAAGTTCCATAGAATTTACTTTCTGGTAATTTTCTCATTCTGTAATGAATTCTACATTTTCTAAACATTTTTTTATTCTTTTAAGAAACATAGGAATGTTTGAAGTTATTTCTATTTTTTGTTTTATGTTCTTTAAGAGAAGTTTTTCAGCACTGATAGGCACGTATTTTCATTGAAACTTGGTTTATGTTTCTTTTAAAAGAAAAACAATTTTTGTTTTTTCTAATATACCGGAAATAAATATTTACCAAGTGATACTGACATGACCACAAACAAAAATATCAGGCACGGTCATTTGTATTGGTAGAACCGTAATTTCTATTTGTTGGACTGAACAAAACAAAGATAAAATTTACTGTTGCATGTTATTGGTATGTTACACTATAGAATACAAGCAACAAAATAAAAAGGGAAAGTTCTAAAGAGAGACAGGAACTGAGTAAGATTGACACAGATTTTACTTCCTGAGCGTGACAGTCACCCTTTGCTAATGGTTATAAAAAAAAATTATTTTATTTTGATGAACAAAATTTTTTTAAATAAAAACAAACAAACAATAGTACATATTCCGTTTAACAACCCACAATAAAACATCAGACTGTTGTTGCTGTGTAAGCCAAACAATCAAAAAATTGCAAAAGATACGTGTCATCAAAAATTTCTAAACATCATACAAATTTTTACAATTTTAACACAGAAATAAAATTACAAAATTGATTTCTCAATCCTATTTTATCCTATTTTATGTATGCGCGTGTGTATTTTATGTTTGCAATTCAATCAAGATAAAAATAAAAGAATAAATATGTATAAATAGAATAAATTCACGCCATCCTTTTAAAGAATTCGATTTGAATAGAATTTCGGATTAGGAGGTTTGATCCAAATCAGGCTAAAATAAGTGGGTAATTCTACATGCGTAACTAATAAAACTGTTTTAACAAAATGGTTGTCCTGTCCGGACAAAGTATCGCACGATCTATTTTTGGATGAATGGGTATGTGAACAAATAAATGAATGAATTTGAGACGATTCAAATCCACATTACATCCCAAAGCATCCAATGCATGCCGAAAAAGTCACTGATTTAGATATGTCGCTTCAGCGTCAATGCTTTTATTTAGGTTGATTCAACCCCTCTTATTTAGAAATAGTTTTCTAAACATAATGGATGTTGCGTGAATCGATTTACAGCCATATATTTATCAGATACTTTGGATAAAAGAATACAACAGTTATGCAGCTTGGAAGTAACCCTCTCGTATATTCCTCTAAAGTGGAAGCCTCCTTGTCTCTTATTTTATATTTCAAACCATTCCTATATCTCTGAAATCAAATCGCCGGATTCGAGTGTGTTGACTAATTAAATTTATTTATTAAATAACCCTCGGTTCAAACCCCAGATCGGACATCTCCGAAAACGAAATATTCAAAAATATTTCTTTGGAGACTTCCTCTCAATTGATTTCATTCATATGGCTCCCGCGGCTGTCCTCATAAATCCACTAGAAATTATGGCTTACTTCATATTTAATTGAAATTTTAACATATTACTCATACGTACCATATTACATATATTAGAATTACTCTGAAAAGTATGCAATAAAAAATCTTTGATGTTGTCATGTATGAAAGTAATGGTAGTCGATAACACTCATACGTAACATATGTACTTATCATGAATGAATTTTACATATTAAATATGAGCCTTTTAAAACTTTAAATTTAAAAATGCTATAAAACTAAAACGGTTTGAAACTTTGCCAAATATATTTTTTCGTTTTCAAATAAAATTGTTCCGGTTAGAAATGGAATATTATTTCGATTCGTTTGGACAAATTTTCGTGAACTTTTTCGAGTGTATGGGGTCGTATCTCGGCAATGACATCACCAAAGTTGGCCTTCAAATACTCAATTGTATCTGGTTTGCCGGCATAACACTTTTATTTAACGGCGCCCCACAGAAAATAGTCCAACGTTGTCAAATCGCAGCTGTATATGTTGTATATGTATGTAATATCAATGAATTCGATAGCATAATAAACGTGTTTGTAATGCTGAAAACATACATACACTATTGTGCATATTTAAAGTCAATTGCAAAATTTTGTAAGAAAAATAATTCAATAGAGTCTAGTTAAATATTCATATCCAATGGTCAATGGTTAAACATTTGTGCTCTCATCACTGCCTAACTGCTGGGGTTTTTTTTTTTTTTGGAAGACGTAAAAGTGATATAGACCATACAAAACTGAGTATAAATTAAATTGGATTTGTCGGATAATTATCCATTAGTCATAAAATATAGCTTAAGTGTGTAAGAAAACTCATTCATCACTATACAGAGAAACTTAATTTAGGCATTGTTCATTTCAAAACGTCATTCATATTACGGTCGTAATGGCATTAAGAGGTGTACTAAATTTATGATTTTAAATTTACATCTTAAATGCGGTCAGTATACATGAAAAATTTTGTAAAAATTTGTATTTAACAGTGGACGGTTACAAGAAACTAACAACTAACGTTGTTGAAAAAAAGAGCGAAATTTAATCAAACATAAACAAGTTATATGATAAGGAATAAAAAATCTTCATCGATTCGACGAACAGTAACTGTCCAGTGTTAAGAAATATTTGGAAATGATAATAAATTTCAAAAGTGTCATTTATTACACGTCCCATGGCTCTGAAATCTGCGCTGAGATTGCTATAGAATTGGTGTAACGGTGGGAGTAAATACACCAAAAACAGAGTTAAAACTACCGAAAAGGGGAACAAAGTCGCTAAATTTGTTACCCCAAGTATTAGCGGAATAGTTCTTACTCTATCCAAATGTCTTGGAATCATATTAGAAAGCTAACGAATGGTTTTTATGCCACTTCATTTGTTTGCATAACAAAAACAGGAATAACGAACACATTCGCAGAGAGACCAGATACATACGGCCTGATATAGATATACGCAGACTAAAATTTACAATCAATCTGCTTAGATTCCATCTATGCTGGCTGAGACAACTGCCAATTAAACCTTACTTTACTTATATTGGAATCGCCGTAGTATAGTAAGTAGTGTGTTAGATTATCAGGCCTTAGGCCATTGTTCAAACTACATCTCCAACAAAACGAAATATGAAAAAATATTTCTTCTGTGACTCTTCTCAGCAAATTTCTGGCAAAAACTCTGAGAGTAAATAAAATTGCCAATGAAATATTTTTTCAAAAATCTCTGTCATTCGGAGTCGAATGTAGACTGTAAGTCCCGCCATTCATGTATAAAATTAACACACATAACATAAGTGGTATGAGAAGCTAGTTTTCGTAATAATGATTAGACGGTTGTAGTAACTAATTATGTATGTATGTATGTATATAACATATATAGAAGCCAAAATTCTTGCATTGTGTTCTCTTATCAAATCGAAAAATTTCCATCCTTTTCATGTGTGGTTCGCTCTATAGCTGCCGCTCTAATCAACCAGTCTTGGTGAGCTAATTTTGTAATTAACTCCAACAAAAGATGATCGGGATTTCCTTACCTAATCAATCGAGTATCTGAGAGCTACCCTATTAACTGTCCCCTGGAAAGAATCAATCGTCGCTATGATTTGGTAAAGCTTCGCAGAGAGACGAATATAGCAATCTGGATGCCGCATACTCCTTTGCACATTTTTGGACAGGGAAATAGGACAACATCCGGAATTTTGTTAGAACAACATACTTCGACAAACGTTACACACATACGCTATACCTATAGCCTAGAATCACACCTTTGTGATTGCAACACTATTCTACCTCTTCTTTTATACCCATAAGTTCGTTATGGGTTTAGTTTATAAAAAAAGTTCCTGTGGCTGCATAAATGAAAACTCTAGTCATTACTTATTGACTAAACTGCTTATTGATTAAAAATTTATTTTCAATTGCAAATTAAGCATCATAAACAAACTAAATTCCATGCCATCCAATTTCACTAAAGCAGAAAGAAATTAAAAACAGAAAAAAACAATAAAACGATTTTAATTACCCAATAAGCTTGACCACACCATAAAGTCAACAGTATGGCAATAAAAATCAAAATATGTAAAAAACAAATCAACAAAGTAGTTTTACACACACACATAGGCATTAATTCGTACACATAGAAATACATCTACAATTTGATGTTCTTCAGCTCTAAGTTCGGAATGAAATTGGGTTGTAGACAGAATGTATATCCCCTACAACATTTTCAATGCCTTTTGCAATAAATGCATGGACTTGTGCCTGTTTAAAACACTTCATAATATAAGTATTCAGCCTTCTTTTATTTGTTCTTTCAAAATCGACTAAATGCTGCCTTTAAAAACATGTTGACAAAGTGGAGTTTCAAGAGATTTTTCCTAAAACTTCCTTTCTCTATTGCTATTGTTGACATTCGGTACCTTATTATAATGACAATAGTGGTATAGGATTTCCGAATCCCCAATCCATAACTGACCATACACATCCATAAATCGTTTGTAGGCTGTATGTCTCTATATATTTCTACGAAAATGGAAATGGTGTTATTAAGATGACAAACAAAAGCTCCAAAAACAAAACAATGGACTTGTTTACATGATCAAAGAATAAACAAGAGGTACAAAAACAATGGACTTGTTTACATGATCAACGAATAAGCAAAAATATGGCAACAACATCAGTGTATAAAAAAGGGGATAAACAAAGTAAACAAACAAGAAACAACAATACTGCAAGGACAAACGTAAACGAGATACACAAACAACAATAACGAAAACAACATGTTTACATTTATAGATATTTCTCCTCCGAGAGTATTAATCAGACTATTTACCCAGCGATATAAAAGGCAAGACAAAGCAGGCAACGGGATCAGAAAGAATTCAGTCAGTCTTCTGTGAAGACACGTTGCGTGTGAAGAGAATAATTGTGGTTTGAAGAACCCGTGTAAAAGATCTAACGAACAATTGTTAGTATGTACGCGAAAGAGTGTAAAGGACAAATAAAGTAAATTGTTGTTGCTTACATCAAGTTGTGAAAGGTGGCACACGGAATTGTGCGAACAATAAAGAATTGATTTAAAAATAAACACAAATTTATTTTTATTTTATTTGCAATCTACGAACTCATATTTTTAAAGTTTTTAAAAGGGTAAAAACATAACAATATGTATTTTCATTTGAAGAAAAGCGCTGGAGAGTTGCATTAGCAGTTGCAGAAGCAACATGCAAATGCTGGCTTCGATAACTTAACGATTTTTGTGTAGAAAATGAAGTACGTGAGAGACAACCAAAAAAAAAAATTAACATCGGTTTGCGAACAATTTTGTATAAAGGTGAGGTAGAAATGTTATATGTTGCACAACAAATGCTTTCTCGTCATTTAAAAGCTATGTAAGAGATCCAAAATCGTCGAAATTGATTGCCATATAAATTATATGACTGACAGAAGGAAAACCAAAAAACCACTCGTGAAATTTTGTTTCACAGACACGATAGGAAATCAGTTTTGCATCGAGTTGTTACTGGGTACCGACTACTATTGGTCTTAATAGATGGGTTATGTATTGACTGAGCAGCTCCACTATTCCCAGGAGGAAGTCGAAACGTATGTGATTAACTGATTAGTTTCAAAAGAAGAACAGTCTCCTTTTTGGCGTGCAATCCATAAATTGCACAAAATGCAAATGCAGCAATTGATTTAAACGTTTTTACTTTCATATAAAAAGTTTACGCAAAAACATTTCCCATGTAATAAAGTGTGATGGTTCTTGAAAATGTCCCAAAAACGAAGAAAGCCGTTGGACAGTCGAATTCTCTGTTAATGTCATACACTCTCTGCTCATGTATAAAATTAAAACATACGACATGGGTAATGTAAGAAACTAAGTCGTAATCCTGACTGAAGGGTTGTAATGACCAATTATTTATGTATGTATGTATATCATACACTCTCACTACATAAATAGTTTACACGATACAATCCGCTCTCGGCTACACAAAGACTTGAGACGTCATACGACTTGTATGATCGCCTAAATAACCTTCTAATACATACATACATAATTCATTGCATAGAAGGAGAATGTTATTGTTGCTCCTACCAAATATACATATTTTTCACTTAAAGTTCCCAGATAGAACATAAAGGAACATTTGCTTTCAATCTATTGATGCAAATGAAAAGATTCCAAGATTTCTTCGATGGAGAAATAGAAAATGTGATAAAATTTGAACATTCAGTCAGTCTTTCATTGCTTCATTTTTAAATTTTGTTTTTTTTTTTTGGTTTTGGGAAATAAAGTAGTCGCAAAAGGAAAATGTGTCTTGGCAACGCAGAATAATTTATTTTCAATATCAATACATACGTGCCAGTATTGAAATGTAAATTTGTTTTTCATCTCTGTATGTACAATGGAGAGCAAATATCTAGGTACCCTAATTTATTTTAACAATTTCATGAATTTTAAGCAATAACGTGTACCAATAAATGATAATTTTTATATTTATTTTATTAATTTACCTCTCTTTTATTATAAAACAAAAAATTTAAGGTTTTTTACAAACCATAAGAAAAATAAGGAAACTTTCTGGTGACTCTATATATTTTTGCATCGCGAAAGTGTTGGTATCCCCAAGAAGAACTGAGATTAAATTTAAATTTTAAAGACCCAGTATATTAAAAAGCTATACACAATATTTACTAGGATATCCCTTAAGGTCAAGTACTCCGTTAAATCTATTTGACATTACATGTCGCAGTTTTTCCTTGTGTTTTCTGTTGATATTTGCAGCCATTCACTCATGAGCATGTTTTTCAATTGACTTTTGTTAGAGGTCTAGCGGCTTCGTAAACGTTTTTCCAAATAATCTCCTAAGTAGTCTTTTGAAGTCATATCGGGACTTTGTGCAAGAGTATTAAGCCTGTGGAGACGATGGTAGGCAAATCATATCATATCTGGGTTCATTCACTTCTTGGAAGTAGAAATCATTACGAAATCTTAATTCTTTAGAATGTTTATTTATTATTTCAACAATAAAGTTTTTTGTGCAGGCGAAAAGCAAAGACTGAAAAGTCGAGAAAGACAATAAATCGACGTCCAAGATTTGTTCAAGATTTTCTTTACGTTTTTGATGATATTTCAACGAAAAGACAATCAACAATCAATAACGGCCAATTATACTCACCGTAAAATAGACAGAGTGCTCTAAAAACAGTTTCTTCACAATAAATTTTTCCAAATGAGATGTGTTTTCTGACGTTAAATTACTTGGAAAAAATTACTGGAAGGAAATTGTAACATGGTTTGACATGCCCAGCTGTCAAACCTTTGCTACATCTCTGTCGATAATTCTTATGCTGCTAAAAAACATTTGGCATCGCCTTAAGGTATAAACACATAGACGACAGACGGCATATAACAGAAAGATGCCAAGTTTAGAATGCACACGTTTATATGAAAACGATTATATTGAAGGCAGAACAGAAAAACCCAAGACAACAACCTAAGCAGTTTCTGCCCAAATTAAACTATTTTCTATTTTTGTGAGCAGCTAAAAGCAAATTAGTGATGCCAATACAACAAAAAATCATAATAAAAAAACAGCTAAAAATACTTATATTATTGAAGAGAAAGAACAATTCTTAAATTAAGAAATAAAAAGCAATCCATGTATTCATAATAAATAAAATAGAATTATAGATTCAATTTTGTATCTGAATTCATTTGATAAATGTTTTATGTGTGCGTTTTTTCATAATTGGTCATTACACCCTTCAGTCAGGATTACGACCTAGTTTCTCACACCACTTATGTTCTGTGTGTTAATTTTATGCATGAGTGGCGGGACTTACGGTTTAAAGTTGACTCCAAACGAAAGATTTTTTGAGAAACTTTTCATGGCAATTTTTATTTACTCTCAGATTTTTTGTCAGAAATCTGCTGAGAGGAAATCGCCGAAGAAATACTTTTTGTATTTTTGTTTTGATGTCTGGCCTGTGGCTCGAACCCTGGCTTTACGTATAATAAGCCAACACACTACTTACTAGACTACGGTGGTTTTTTCATAAGTGAGTTTATTTTTGCGTACAAAAAACCTGATAGTGACAACACTGAAAAATATATTTAAATTCAAATTTGAAAATTATTGTCAATTGTTTTTTTCTGTTCTGCTTTCAAAAAATTTAAGTAGTCGGCATACGGCAGAAAAAACAGTTAGCCGAATTTTCTGTCGAACTGCCGAACTGTTGTCTGTCGTCTATGTGTTTATATCTTTAGTCTAGTAGAGAGTGTGTCGGTAGCCATCTCCAACAAAACGAAATATGAAAAAATGTTTCTTCGGCTTCTTCCTCTCAGCAGATTTTTGGCAAAAACTCTGAGAATAAATATAAATAAATAAAGTTGCCATGATAAAGTTTTTCTGTCATTCGGAGTCGTTTTTAAACTGTAGGTTCCGCCAATTATTTATAAAAATTAAAGCACGCGACATGAGTGGTATGAGAAGCTAGGCCGTAATCCTGACTGAAGGGTTGTAATGACCCATTATGAGTAACTATTATGCTAAAAACACATTTGCAATGGCTTTTAATATTTCAGTGTAACAAAACTACGCTTGTATTTAAGTGATTTTTCTTTCCTTGCTGTTTATAGTAACTGTCAAAGGCAACATTTGCCTCGTAACAAACCGACTGCAGCATGATAGGCTCTTATCGAGAAATAGTGAAGCTTTGTTTCATTCTCTTTAAATCAATTTATTTGGTTAAACTTTACGAGGATAATTTTTCATAAAAAATTAAGAAGGCTGATAGCTGTTGTCTTCCAATTACTTTCTAGTTATAATTATAATCAAAGCCATACTAGTGGTTTTTTAGTCTTTCTTTGTCAATTCAACTGATAGTTGTTGTCAGTACAAAGTAAACTAAAAAGTTTATCGCAAAGTCTTGATTGTGGGAAAATTAATATTTTACCCGATAAAATAATACCCAAGTCATGCAGAAATGTATCAACGGAAATAATATTGACGAATAAAATATTATCACAATACCCACGATCCCATTACTTAGTTTGCTTTCTGTTTAGAAGTCTTCATATTAACATTTGGTGAAGTAAATACTCACAAGTAAAGTTTATGAAATGCTGCATTCAAACATAATTCATGCAAAACAATAAAAAATATTTCTTTAAAGTATTTGCGGTAGTATTTTTACGTTTCCGCTAAAATAATTTCAAGATATAAATATGCATACTTTTATATACGAGAGGCGTTCAAAAATACATTGATATTTGACATTTCTAAAATATTTACTTGTGAATCGCTTTTAATATCGTATACTTCATGTAGTACATGACGAACAGTTGGAGGTAATAATCATTACGATTTCTTAGTTGTTTCGAACTTTAGGATGAGTTGTTCTTTAGAATGCTTAAATAATCTGTAACCACTGGTAACTGGCTGTATTACCTTGAAGCAAATGCCAAGGAGAACGAACAAATTTATACCTTCCGCATCTTTATATACACTAGCTAATCGCTTTTTGGTACTTATTATTGACATAGAATTCGTTCTCTGTTAATATTGTTACGTTTTTAACTTTTAAAAACATTTAAAATATGTCCTCGTAGATTGCAAATAAAATAAAAATAATTTTTTTTTTCGTTTTAATTAAAATTCTTTATTATTCGTACAATTCTGTGTACTACTGTTCACTTTATGTAAACAACTACAATTGCTTTCTTTGTTATTCCTTTGTTTATACCCATTGCACGAACAATACCAATTACTAGTCAATATATTCGACAGATCTTTCTAACAGAGATCTTCAAACCACTGTTACATACATACATATATACATACATACATACATCATTGATCATTACAACCCTTCAGTCAGGATTACGATCTAATTTCTCACACCACTTATGTTGTGTGTGTTAATTTTATAGATGAGTGGTGGGACCTACAGTTTAAAGTCGACTCCGAACGACAGATGTTTGAGAAACTTTTCATGGTAATTTTACTTACTCTCAGAGTTTTTGCCAGAAATCGGCTGAGAGAAAGCCGCCGAAGAAATAGATTTTGTATTTTGCTTTGATGTCTGGCCTGGGGCTCCAACCCTGGCTTTACGTCAAATAAGCTAACACACTACCTACTAGACTACGGCAACTTCACTTCAAACCACTATTACTCTTTTCAAATACACCGCGTCTTCAGACAAGACTGACTGAACTTCACTAACTCCGTCGCTTGCTTTGCCTTGCCTTTTACATGGCAAAGTAAACAGTCTAATGAATGTTCTTGACATTGCTTTCACGAAATCCCTATAAATGTAAACATCGGTGTTTACGGTTTTCTTGTAGTATTGTCTGTGTATTTTTGTTTACTTGCTTACCATTTCTTTAGCTGGTGTTTGTTGTAATATAAAGCAGTACATTAATTTGTAAACAGGTTTGTTCGCTGCATTTTTGTTTATAATTTTAATGTTAAGCGATGTAAGCACAAAACACTAGTATCTAAACTTTTAATTTTGGTACTTATATATTGGAATTACAACAATATTGATCTAAGACGACGTATGAAGAATATGCAATATACATTCGTGAGCAAAAAACAAAGAAAATTCAAAAATTTCTTTAATTTCTGCCTCGTAAAAATATTGCAGTAGTGACAGCAAAAAATGGTACCGACTTTGTGACTTACTTTTAGTAACAAGGGGCGATGGCGCTTATGCTTGTACTACGCATACAAGTACAAAAACACAACTGAATGCACAATAACCTTTGCGGTAACATATGAACAAACAACACAACGTCAACATGTGCTACGCAACTTAAACAGACAAATTAAACGGAGAAATAAAAACGAAAACTTATGAAACAGATTGAAACTCTCGGTAACGTGTTACAAATCCGACCACTCTCGTTTTTAATTAGTTCGACTAGTGAGTACACAAGTTTACACGGTGTTTACACCTGAATGTGTGCCTAAATTTTTTTGCTTTTATTTGAAACCGTTTGAATTGAGAATAAATTAAGAGTGTGATAAGAAATATTTCATACAAAATTAATAAAGAATTTAATTAATCCATTAAATAAATCAATAAATAAAATCATCAATAAAAATTAAATAAAAAACCAAAGAGAAACAGACAATGTAATTCGTTGGATCGCATTTCCAGCAATTCATTTGCGCAAAACATTTCCCATACCACATAAGGTAATTTTGGTAATTTTATCAGTGTGCCTTCAGACTTGGCAAGTCCACCATCGACCAGATCTTCCCACTACGCCAAATTCTGGAAAAGACCCACGAAAACAAGTCGACACACACCAACTTTTTGTCGAATATAAGGCAGCCTTCGATAGCCCCAAAAGGGATCGTGTTTTTCCCGCAATGTCTGTGTTCGGTAGACCTGCGAAGCTGATAAGGCTATGCAGAATAACCTCTCCGAACCCTTTGATACCATGCGAGGTTCCAGACAAGGCGACCTCTTATCAAGCGACCTCTTTAACTTCGTCATGGAGAGTGTTCTGCGAAAGGCGGGAGTGCATCACAACGGCACTATTTTTCAAAGTGTCCAGTTCCTTGCGTACTTTCACGACATTGACATCATAGGGCGTACCAAGCGAGATGTTACTGCTGCCCTTAGTGCTATTGAACGGGATTCTACCAGAATGAATCTGGCAGTAAATGAGGGCCGTTACCACCAAAAATTATGTCAGTATGGAGATCAAGCGCAGTATCACTCTTGCCAACAGGTGCTTCTATGGTCTCAGTAGGCTATTGAGTAGCAGAGACCTCTCGTACGACAAAACTAATACTATACCAAGACGCTCATCCTAGCCTTGATTTTTTATGTCGCAGAGGCATGGACCCTATTAAGTACTGATGCAGCACCCTTGAGACTATTCGAGAGAAAAATCCTACGTAAGATCTTGGGTCCAATGTGAGTCGGCGATGATTTCCGCATCCGATCCAACAGTGAGCTGTATGAGCTCCTCAACGATGCGTTAATCTGCCGAAGTCGGCTAAGAGGACGACATTGTATCCGTTGGAAGGACAAAGTCGAGAAAACCCTGTCATCGATTGGTGTGACCAACTGGGGTAGGCGCGCAATAAGCAGAAGCGCTTGGAAGGATGTGTTGCGGCAGGCCGAAATCCGTTATTCGGGTTGCTAATGGCCAATTAAGTAAATATGTAAGTAGTGTTCTAACTTGCACGAAGAACTCAAAGTAAATTTCAAATTCAAAGACCCAATGTATTAAAGTGTTATACCCAATAGTTAGTAGGATATTCCTTATGCATTCTATTTAATCTACTTTGCCAGTTTTTTTTTTGTGTTTGATCTGTTGACATTTGCAGCTATCCATTCCAAAGCAAGTTTTTCAGTTGAATTTTAAGTTTGCCTTAAAGAAATTTTGATCTTGGCTGTGATACGGAATGGAGAGGTAATTTGACAGCTAGCATAGATAAGCATTTTTTGTGTATAAACTGCTATCAGTTCAATTTGACTGATGTCTAATGAGAAGCGCCGACCAATTCTTAACTCTGTAACTTAGCTTAGTATATTGTTTTTTCCTCTTAACTCCACGAAAAATTATATTTCTCCAACACAACGTGGCAACTCATAAGAATTCATACTTAAAGAATTGATTGATACCAAAAATTATTGATTGACAAAAGTACTAGGAAAGTTATCGGGGCATATTTTCGGCGATAACTACTAATTTGATGACTTTCCTTGAATAAAAAATGAAATTTGGAAGAATGCACAAAGAGTCTCATGCTTTGCAACATACACTTAAGCCATCATTTAAGCTCGTTATGCTCTCATTTACTAAGGAATACCACTTTACTCTATAGGAATAGGAAGTCTATGTCTTGTACAAACTTCACTAACTTCTTCCAATTCACTCCTTTGAAACGAGTTATATTCGACATAGTATTCTCCCTACGATACCAGCAGCTCAAGCTTACGAAAGCTAGGCAATGTCGCAAAAAATGTTTCGATGCCTTCACCACATATTCTTCATTCAACATGTTTTACCATCCCAATACGGTTCAGCGTATAAGCGCTCAATGGCTTACTCATGTCACCCTCATTTGGATGTAAAGTACTCATGATTCTACCATCATTACGATCGTCCCAAAATATTTTCGTAATTCTTGCTCCTGTGTCATTATTCCACAATAGCCAAAGTGACGTTTCCGCACACTTTAGCAGCTTGGTCTTTTATGCACTGAAAGCCAGTGCGCCCAGCTTACGGCACAGCTCTACATATTAGCCAGAATATTTGCTTCCTCACTTCCAATCGCTCCTTGAAGACTAGGTACCACAATAGTGTATACCGTTCCATATCTGGAATAATTGTTAATAGCAACTTTACACTCCATGATGGTCACATTAATTGCCATTTGACTACCTGTAAATATATTCAAATCCCTATAAAACAATTTTTCCAAATGACTACTAGCCCAGATCAATCATAACCTGATCGCATGTACCTCCGCTCGAAAAACCTTAATGTGGTCCGGTATTCAAATGCTATTGGTTACTTTATAAGGAGACTCAGTCCCGTGGGCTCTATGGTTAGAGGTGTGCAACTTGTCCTAACAGCAAGTGTGGATCCGTTTAACTAAGAAAAGCGACCTGGTATTAGATTAATACAATTGGTTGTTATTGATATGTTGGACATCCTGTCGAATAACTTCGCGAGAAGCGAGGCATTAGCCAGTGTCCTAATTATACCCTGGAAATATGACTTGTAGCTCTTATATCTACCCTAAAGACGATACGACCCCATTTAGAACCTTTGGCTCTCCTACATATGCATCAGCACTTGAGGGCTTTTACTACCCTATCTTCTAGATATTGTCAGCATTTTAGTCTCCTATACATAATAATGTATTTCACCTGGTTGGATTTCCTAATCTCTTTAATAATTTGCAAGGGCTACCATAACAGTCTTCGTCTGTCTTGCAGACATAGGCAAATAGGGTACGATCCGGTTTCAAACTCTTTGTGCGTGCCCAAATGTTTGCTATGTTTAGAGTATCCTCAGCTCTCCTGCAAAGATGGTACGGATTTTTATCACAGAGAAGTATTAGCAGGTCGTCGAAAATGGAAATGGTGTTTTGCTTTTACGTCGTTTAACATTAAAATTATAAACAAGAGCTACAAAAACAAAAACAAGGAAATTTTTACATTGTTTATCATGTAAACAAAAATATACCAACAAACACCAGTATAAAAAGGATAAACAAGTAAAATGCAACAACAAAAACTGCAAGAATAAAAGTAAACAGAAATGCAACAACAAACAAGAATAAATGTAAACTACACGTAAACATCATGTTTACATTTATAGAGATTTCGAGAAGGCGAAGTCATTTGCCTTCAAGATCATTCCTCAGACTCTTTACCCTGCGATATAAAAGACAAGAGAAAGCAGGCAACGAGTCAGTAAAAATTCAGTCAGTCTCGTGTGAAGACGCTGTTTAAGAAAGTAATCGTGGTTTGAAGATCTCCGTTATAAAGATCTGTCGAACAAATTGACTAGTAATTGTTATTGGTTACGCAAAAGAGAGCAAAGAAGAATAACAAACAAAGCAATTGTTGTTGCTTACATTAAGTTGTGAACAGTGGCACACTGAATTGTGCGAAAAATAAAGAATTGAATTAAAACTAAACATAAATTTATTTGTATTTGCAAACTACGACCTCATATTTTAAACGTTTTTAAAAGATACAAACGTAACAGTATTTATTGAAAATGCTTGCAAGGATAAATAAATCTTCATAAGGAATCTAATCGATTGAAGCAAAAAAAAATATTTAAAAAATTCAAGTGACCGTATAAATATGGTATACACTATATAAACTGAGAGTGAGTGCCTTTGCTTATCAGCTATTCTTTTACGTTCTCAAAAAATCGTTTTTGGATCTTTGTCCTTATAATTTTTCACATCAGTGTAGGTAACCAAGTACTTTGCAGCCTATTAGAGGAGTTCTTTTTTATTAAAAACAAAATAGTTGCAGGTACCAATTTGAAATTTCTCCTACATCTCTCGATTTAGTTAACAACTTTGGTTTTCATTTGATTTTTTTCAACAGAGAAAGAAAAAACAAAGTAATTTGAGTCTCTCTAAAAAACGGATGCAAAAATCGCTTGAAAGTCAATTGAATGAAGAACACCAATGAAATTCTTTTTTTTATGAAATTGGATTTCCAGCCAGTGATTGAAACAATCGGCCGGCAAGTTGTAAACGAAAAAAGTTTGAAGACAGCACATCACGTTTAATACGTTCAATTTTATGATTCCATTTCTATACGTATAACAGTCTCTAATGTAGAATGTAATTTCTTTTCATTTGCTATTTAATTTGTGTAATTAAAATTCGAGCATGGTAAATGGGTCAATACAAAATAACAATTGAAATAACAAGGGACGTACATATGTATATGGTTATGACAAAACCGTATTAAACAATTGTTTTAAAATACAACGTAAATTATTTCTTCCATAAGGACTTTAGACGATGCTTTTCAATAAGCTTTAATCTGATGCTGATAGTGTGGAAAAAATGTATTGTATTGACTTTAGATACTACTGCCGTAGTGTAGTAGTAGTGAGTTGGTCTATTAAGGGACTATGATATATTTTCTCACACCACCCATGTTGGGTGTGTTAATTTTATCCATGAGTGGACGTATAATTTATATTAAAAAGCAGCCTTCCAAAATGTTAGTTGGTTTGTGTTTGAACAAAGTATCGTGCTTCATAATGTCGCTGTACAAAATATATACAATGTATTCTATTTCAAAACGTCGTCAATGTGTATTTTTAACACAGTCAAAAAGCAATCAGACATCGGATTTATAGTTGATGCATTGTTTGGTTACTTTGCATATCTACATAGTTAATATACAGTAGTAGAACTGCATACAAACTTTGTATTGATACATTTTGGAAGACAGCTAAACTTAAGAAAAAAAATCTCTTTAAAATTATATGTTTTCAATATTGTTCCCTTTTTACCCTTTTAAAAACGTTCAAAATATGAGTTCGTAGATTGCAAATAAAATAAAACTAAATTTGTGTTTAGTTTTAAATCAATTCTTTATTGTTCGAACAATTCCGTGTGCCACCTATCACGACTTGATTTAAACAACAACAATTTGCTTTAATTGTTAATATTCTCTACACTCTTCAGCGTACACATTAACAATTGTTCAATAGATCTTTATAACAGAGATCTTCCAACCACAATTATTCTCTTCACACAAGACTGACTGAATTCTTTCTCAACCTGTTGCCTGCTTTGTCTTGTCTTTTATATCGCTGGTTGAACAGTCTGATGGATGCTCCTAAAGGACAATAACTGCCTTTGCAAAATCTCTATAAATGTAAACATGTTGTTTACGTTACTGTTGTTTGTGTATTTTGATTACGTTTGTCCTTGCAGTGTTGTTGTATATTCTCTTTTACTTGTTTAACCTCTTTTTTATACTGACGTTGTTGCTATATTTTTGTTTATTCATTGATCATGTAAACAAGTCCTTTGTTTTTGTAGTTTTAGTTATTATTTTAATGTTAAACGATAACACCATTTCCATTTTCGTAACAATATTCTCTAACATATTTAAAATACGTTCTACATTAAAAGCATTTTTAAAATTACATGGTTCTGTCAATAATATTCAAGTTTTTTCATCGTAAAAATATATAGTTTTGTCACATCAACAACAAATAAGTTTTCAACAAGTTTAAGAAAACTTTTTACCATCAATAACCTACTAAGACTAGGCATAAGGGTTTCTTGAATAAAATTCATAGTTTTGACACGGTAAATTAAAAAGTTTTTGTAATAATTACAAAACTACTGTATAAGAGTAGTAGTGAAAATTTTATTAAATTTAAATAAAAAAAAACATATATGTATATATTTGGTTGAATATTTTTTTAAACAACATTAACACAACAACAACTGGCCCCATTTACATCTACAGAAAGTAGATTCTGGAGTATTTACGGCAAAATTGGATAGAAAAGTTCAGACTTTTTAAGGTTGTCTGCTTAATATGCTAAGTATGGATGTCAAAATAGTTGTTTGTAATTCAGTATGTTTTGCCAAATCATCCTGGGCTACCATAGCTAAAGATGTGTAGTCGCTGAATGGGCTCTGGAGCAATGACAAATTGATTTTAATTTCATCGAAAAGTCATCTCATAATTTGAGTCATTTTCACACTTTCTTCAATGCTCTAATATTTTTTTTTCAATTCATAACACCCTCTCGTAAGTTGCCGTTTTATAGGTGGAACTTTCAAGAAAAGATTTAGATTACGAACTTGGAAGAGCTAAACGTCTTTTGTTGATATTAATATGACGATGTCAAGGTTAGGTTAGGTTAGCGTGGTAGCTTTAATTTACCAAAAAGCTCACTTGAGCACGCATAGCTGCCCGTTGTGATGCCACAGGTGAACGCAGCCTCTGTACTGACCAAGTTCCTCCGATCCAAGGAGGGGGAAGTTAGTCAGCGGAAGGGCAGCCAGAAACCTTCTTAAACGAGGCTATGTCCTTGATATCAATGGACGATAGCTCCGTCAAGCTGACGAGGGTCGGAGAGCCAAATAATGACGACGTCAAACGTTTACTAATTCTTTTGTGGGTTATCAGAAGATACATGTTCGAGTAGACAAATAGGTCTAGAAGCCCATTGATACTCTAAGTAAGATCCTTCTTGTATTGATTTCTAGACTAACTCCTACACTACACTCATGTTGTTATTAAGTGTTGGTCCTAAAGGGGTTGATGTAGTAATCAGTATGATATGTTTCAGTGTAGCGCTTTATTAATGCCAATGCTTTCTAAAACTCTCTTGCATTAAAATGTATTCAATATCGACTTAGGATACACATAACAAACATAATTGGTTTTACAACCCTTCAGCCAGGCCCACTAATGTTAATTTTATACATGAGTGGCTAAACCTACGGTTTGGAGTTGACTCCGAAAGACAGATTTTTAAAAAACTTTTCATGGAAATTTCATTTACTCTCACAGTTTTTGCCAGGAATTGCTGAGAGGAAGTAGGAGCAATATTTTTTCATAGTCATTTTGTTGGAGATGGCTGACCTGGGGTTTAAACCGGGGCCTCACGTCTAAAAGCCTACATACTACCTATTAGACTAAGGTAATTTTATGATAAATTTAATCAAATAGCTTGGAGAGGACAATGAAAACAAGATATTACGGTGTTTATTTGATCAGCTCAGCAGCTTTCAATTTAAAAAACTTTCAACACTGCACGTGACATGCTAACATGCTATTTTAAATACTTCTAACTGATCATTTCCGAGTTTCTGCATTTACAATGCAGATGAATATAACCACCCTCTCGCATTTTAGTTTGCCAGTTAAAATTGACATTGAATAGCTCTACTACATCACCAATAAAGTCATTTCAAATAGCAGTATAACGGTATTTATAAATTAATCTTCAAATTTTAATTGTTTTCGTAGGAACATAATGAATGTTCGTGTGTCAACACTGTGGCCAAAAATTTTCTTAAAACAGATTTATAGTCGATGTTGCATTTACAACAAAAACTCATGCTGAACAACAGTTACAATATACTTCAGTTAAATTTATGCGTTTTGTAGTTAAAAGAAAAATAAAGGAAAAACAATCTTAGAAACAGGAATAGATTAACTCACTTTAAACTACAGAAACAAATGCTAAAAATAAAGCCAAAAAACTCTTCAGATTTATATTCTCTTTCCATCCCTTTGTTCTATAACGCTTACGAACTTGAATACCGGAAAGGCAGTCGATGATTATGTTGCCCTAGAAATGATGATTTTGTTCTCTTTTTCCCATTGCTTTACAAAAAACCAAATTGAAATGTTGAGAAATTTTTTCGTGGCTACTAACACCAGACAGCAGATTTTTAAAAGAAAATAAAAAAAATCGTATGGAAACTTAAGAAAACTGAAGAAAAACTGTAAATCACTGTGCACTAAACTCAAATTTAAGATTATTTACAACAACAACAATAAAAAAACTAAAATTAAAATCACTTTTGGCTTAAATCTAAATTATTATTCGTTATTATTCTTGTTATTATTTCGGTTTACCACCAGGGTATGACATCAGAAGGGCTACTATCGGGTAGGGCATCTATCGGTTTAAATTTAAACCGTCGGTTATTTCGAAACTGACAATACTTATTTCATTCTATTCTGCCCCAAAATTCAATATATTGTATCCACTGAACGTAATGAATATATTACGCTTGAGCACCATTGAGTATTTATTGGAAATTTATTTCCAAAAATAGACCGTTGGACGGAAATTGCAAGAAAATGCTGTACAAAATTTGATCGCAACCCACCGTGCTCGGTATACGCAAGTTTATCTCTAAAGTTCGCGAAACTGGTTTCATTGGTTATACGTAAAAATGTGAACGGGCTCATACAGTGCGTACTCCCGAAAATATCGAAGCAGTGGCTGAGAGTGTGCGTAAGACTCCATCAAAATCAGCTCGTCATCGCTCTCAAGAATTGAACATTTTACTCACCAGTTTACGTCGAATTTTGCGTAAAGTTCGCAATATGACGTCTTACAAAATTCAACTGGTTCAAGAGGTGAAGCCGCGTGATCATCCGCTTCATTTTCGCTTCGCTAGATGGTCTAACGCAAAACTGCACAATGATGTCGTATTTACCAAAAAAATAATCTTTTGTTGGAATATTTATTTCTCAGTGATTCAGTTTTGCTTTACCGGAGCACAGTCGATAACTTTGCCAAATTAAACAAGATATTTAGAAACGCTTTACTTAAAGGCAAGTTGTAATAATGACCCTTGTATGATTTTTTTATAATGTTTTTTTTTTTTTGTATAAGTTAAATTAAGAACAGTTTTTACTTATAAAAATAATATTTTATTTAACAATTTTTATTATAGCGATCTTACTCGCTTAAGCTGTACTTAACAATTAATTAAATAAATCCAAAAACGAAGCGTATTACGAGCTTCATACTAGAGTGTTATTGTTGTATGTAATTATGTCGCCAATTCAGCTTAAAATTTGTTGGTAGCGATGTAATTGCGTATTTCGCAATGAGAAAAGCTTTGTTACAGCAGTTCAAAGCTTTGCTGTTGCTATGTTATTTTATCAAAGATTATGATAATAAGGAAAATAGAATGATCAATAGAAGTATGTATGCATGATTTTGGCACAGCATCTTAACATACGCAACCAATCGAACATTTAAGTCATAATTTGTATTAACGCAGCTTGGCGACAGATAAATGTATGAAACAAAAAGTGGTTATT
The DNA here is from genome assembly GCA_936449025.2 of Sarcophaga subvicina. Lineage (NCBI taxonomy): Eukaryota > Metazoa > Arthropoda > Insecta > Diptera > Sarcophagidae > Sarcophaga > Sarcophaga subvicina. Next base: position 90,760,046 of record OW388080.2, read on the forward strand.
TTATTTACTGTCTTAGCTTATATATTGCCTATATTGTTCAGGAATTATAAAACTGAAATACATTTTGAAAAATTGTTTTTTTTAATATTTTTAATATTATTGTAAATTTTTGTTTTTAATAACATTTGTTATGTTGAATTATTTAATATATAATTATTTAATATATAAGGTTAATATTTTGTAATTTTTCAAACTTTGTTATGCAGTACAATTAAATAAGATGATATCTTGTTGTATGTATTTACGCTTTAATAAATAAATAAATATACAGAACTATTATATCATATAGAATTTGGACGGAGGTTTTACATCAATTTGTGTTGCTCAATAGTTCCGCTCCGAATGTACATATAGTATATGTTAGTTTAAATTAAAAATTTACAGCAAATGAATATTTGCAAAACATCATAAATTTTTAAAAATGTAAAAATACTTCTTCGGCTCTCCATTTAAGTGACATTATGCCACTCAGAATTTTTCTATAATTTTACTTTAATTTTCTATTTATTCTTGATTTCATATATATACGTATACATACATAATTTGGTCGCTTCAGTCAGGATTACGGCCTAGCTTCTCACACCACTCATGTAGTGTGTGTTAATTTTATGCATGAGTGGCGGGACCTACAGTTTAAAGTCAACTCCGAAATACAGATTTTTGAGATACTTTCCATGGCAATTTCATTTACTCTCAGAGTTTTTTTAAGAAATCTGCTGAGAGCAAGTCGCCGTTTTGATCTGACCTGGGGTTTGAACCGCGGCCTTGCACTATCTACTAGACAACAGCGACTTCGTTTTACCAGAGCTTAATAATTTAATGAATATAGGAAACAGGTAAGAATATCATTTTTATTTTTCTTTTTTTGTGTGAAAACAAAAACGGAATATTTTTACCAACAAACGCAAAAAAAAATGTCGTAACTTATAACCAAATGTATCAGGTACAAACGTACCGATTCACTTGCCTTTTAAAATTTCCCTTCTTTTTAAAGTCTTTCTTTTTGTGCTTGTCTTTTCTTATCTTTTCGCAAACCCAGTTGAAGGAAAAATATTGACGCAAAACTTTTGCTTTTATAATTGAATTTAAGGAAAAATTCAAGAAAGAGAAAGAAAAAAATTTTATTGTTGATTTAACCTCGTTTAACAAACTGTTTTTTACATTCACTCTCGTGACTTCTTTCATTTGTGATTGTCAAGCAGAAAAACAAAAAATAGCGAGATAGAGTTGATTGTGCTTTAAACTGCCTACCTCAGCATTCATTACCAATCATTTTAGAAGAGTCAGAGTGTAAAGTAAAACAAGACCTACAGTAGTGTGGAGAACAAACAACCACGCCGAAGGACTTTGTTTGTGAAAAATTAAAATCGTTAAGGACAACATTACAAATTTTTGTTGATTGGTGGTGGGTGACCAAACTGGCAATGGCAATAATGACACGTTAAATAGTTAAATATCTCTTATGTTTCATTATTTTCTATAAATTCTATGATGTTCTAAATATTGTCATTAAATTGTTATGAGCAAAATTTAAATGTTTATTGCTAAATGCCCAGTTTCCTAGCAATGACTACGTTGCTTATGTCTTGATAGTTACGAGTTTTTCCAGAATTTCATTGATTGGTCGACCATGGAGCGGATTACTTACCGAAACAACTTATAATTTATTCTAACCGATGTGTGACTTAAGATCCTCTGCGGGATCTTCCTTAAGGTACTGTGTTGGCTATCTATCGGTTTAAATTTGCACCATCGGTTATTTCGAATCTGGCAATACTTATGTCATTCTATTCTGTCACAAAATTCAGCATATTATCTCCACTAAACGTAATGAATCTATTTACGCTTTAGCGACGTTGGGATTTATTGGGCCAACGAGAAACTGCACGATGATGTCCATGAAGCTCATTTTCATTTTGGTGGGAACGTTAATAAGCAAAATTGCCATGTTTGGAGCTCAGAAAACCCACACGTGGTCTTGCAGAAGCCAATGCACCCATTACGAGTGACTGTTTGTTGCGGTTTGTGGAGCGCAGGCATCATTAGCCCACATTTTCTTGAAAATGAGGACGGCTCAACAATTACGGTCAATGAAAACACTTATCTCACCACGATAACCGATTTTTTTGTAGACGCTCTTCATGGAATTGATGTGAACGAAGTTTTGTTTCAACAGAATGGTGAAACTTGTCACACATATCATGCACCGTTTAACTATTTTCTGTGGGGAGCCATTAAAGAGAAGTGATTTGCCGACAAACCAGAGACAATTGAGCATTTGAAGGCCAACATACGTGATGCCATTGCCGAGAATTGGTCCGTTCGAATGAGATAGTGTGAGGCCGGCCGCGACAGCCATACTTATATGATATAATATTCCATTTCTAACCGAAACAATTTACAACAAAAAATTAAATTTGGCATAATTTTAAAAAGTTTTTGTTTGGTTTTTTTTTTTTGCATTTTTAAATTTAAACTTTCAAATCATCCCCACTTTACTAGTAAGTTACATTAATTCTTGAGATATATGAATTTGAATTATAATTATGTATAAAAAAATAATAACATATCGCAAGAAAAATGTTTCTATTAAATATTTAAAGTTTTGTTTGAAAGCCACTGTATATGACACACTAAGCAGCAGTCAATGCACCTGGATATGTTTTCACGTACATTTGTACAACACAACAACAAACATCTTTAGTTCAACACACTAACATATACACATGTTTCATGTAAGAAAATACACAAACACATTATAAACCATCTCGTTTATTGTTGAAGATTTCTGTGGCCAGAAGCAATAAACGTCCATACCTCAATAATATTCTGTTTTGGAAAAGTTATTAAGAAGAACCATATTGACTTAAGTCTTGAAGAAGACTATTAAATGTATAATTTTTCACATACATGCATGCATAATTGATCATTACAACCCTTTAATCAGTATTAGGTTCTCACACCACTTATGTTGTATGTTAATTTTGTACATGAGTTCTGGAACCTGCAGTTTAAAGTTGATTCCGAACGACAGATTCTTGAGAAAAGTTTTCAAATATTTTTATATACATATTTCGTTTTGCTGGAGATGTCTGACATGGGGCTTAAACCGTGGCCTCTAATAGTATAATACCAGCTGGACTTCGGCGGCTACTTGCATAATTTTCTTTCTGTTCTTAAATAGCGTATACAAATTTGTCATATGTATGCGACAAGCTAAAATGTACTTAATTCCGGTACTTTTATATGGGTGTGAAATCTTTGCAAACTTCGATTGTGATGACAACCGAAAACTTAACTTAGTATTTAATAACGTAGCTAGATATGTCTTCCTAAAAGGGCATGGTGATCACATTTCTCATTTAGCTTACCGGATTCTTAGTATGTAATTTGATAATCTCTTGAAAACAAAATGCCTTATTCTACTTCATAAAATAATTTACACGAAACAGCCGAAATATTTATTTTGTCGAAATAAGTTTGCTAGATCCTAACGGGGTATGGAGATTATTCAGCAACTATTCAAGACTATTCTATCTCAGCAACAGTTTTTTATACACACCACTAGTCTTTGGAATTCTCTACCAAATTACATTCAAAATCTAGGCATGCGTTCAAAAAGGAGTTATTTAAATTATTTTAAGAAAATGTTTACGACATTTAGTTCCCCTTAACTTTATATTTATAAATTTTTTGATTTTATTTTTAGGTTTATATCTATAGGTTTAGATTTATATCTTTAGATTTATATTCTTATTCCTACTTTTTGAATACTTTTTTCCTACAATTTTATATTTTTATAATTTATTATATTTCGACTCTTTTATTTATTTCTACAGCATTCTTAGTTTTTTAAATTTCTATATTTTTTATTGCGTTATGCAACAGAATAAAAAAGATGAAATACACCTAGCTAATGACACAGTGTAAGTTGTGAGTTTTGTTGAGTAGAACTAAAAAATATTTTTTTTATATTTCTTAAACCCCCCAAACTGGTTTTATTTGACAAAAACTGTTTTTTGGACTTTTCCACAAATTTATTGATTAAATAAAACATTTCTGAATCGATATCCAAAATTAAATTTAAATTTAGAAAGGAGAGGGATGGGCCTTTAAAATGGTATACAGTTTTTTCAACTTAATATTCTATGAAGTTTGATGAGGTAAACTCGGCAAATGCAAATTTTTTTCATATTTTTCAAGTTTGCCCATTCATAGCACCAAACTTTAATAAAAAATATAAAATAAAAGAATGCACTTTAAGAATGTCATCACTTATTTTATATTTTTTAAGTAAATTTTGCAATTAAGAATAGCTAAACTTGAAAAAATAAGGAAAAAAAAATCATATTTTCCAAGTTTACCCGATCAAAACTAATAACATGTAAATTTGAACCATACGTTTATGTATACCATTTTAAAGACTCATCTGTTTCCTTTTCCAAAAACTTTGGATTTTGATGTGAAAAGAACAAAAAAACTGTTTTTGTCACATAAAATAAGTTTGGAGGGTTCGAGATATATAAAAAAATATTTTCGAGTTCTACTCAACAAAACTCACAACCAACACTATGTTAGCTGGGTGTATTTTGACTGTCGCACCGTGCTACAAATGGATGTCTATTTAAATTAAGACTGAAATCAAATATAAATAGAAAATTAAAGTAAAATCATAAAAAAATTCGGAGTACCAAAATATCACTTAAATAGAGAGCAGGATAACAGCTATAATGTTGCCTATATCGCCTGATATTGCTTTATTTTTGAATTATGCTCACAATTCTTTAAATTTTAATTACAGCAAATATACTCTATATTTCAGTTATGTGTACCTAAATTTATTAAAAATGAATGAACAATTGAAAAAAAAACAAACAAACAAAAAAGAACATCGAGAACCACCAGAAAGATAGCGAAGAAAACTATAGGTGGTAGAATATTAAGCAGTTCCTTTAGATTGCAGTCAGGTACCTAAGGTTTCTTCCTCTTTAAATTTAACTTCAAAAAACGGAATTAAGGGCATTAAAGTGGCCTGAAATATGTGTCCTTCCTTTACAATTTTCTTTTGTACCTGTCCAAGACTGTGCACTATGCACTTTTAATTCTGTTTTGATAATAATAGAGGGTTTACTATTAATTCTGTATATAAATGTAACTTATAAAATGAAAGTTGTAAAGAAATTGTAGAGCCTGTTTTACTTATGTTTCTAATAGTTCTCGTTGCTATTTCCTCGTTTTTTTTTTTTTTTTTTTTTTTTTGAGAAATTCTCTTTTAGTAAACACGTTTAAGTAGGGCGCCACGAACAATTTAAGGAGCTTTTAGTTTAGAACATACAACTGAAATAATTATGATCAGAGGAAACGAAAATTCCTTCTAGAAGTTGTTTCACCAGAGCTTAATAATTTAATGAATATAGGAAATATGGAAGAATATTATTTTTATTTTTCCTTTTTTTGTGTGAAAACAGAAGCAGAATTGTTTTTACCAACAAACACAAAACAAATTACATACATAAGTGGTCATTACAACCCTTCAGTCATAGTTACAATTTTATTTACTCTCAGAGATTTTTGGCCAGAAATCTGCTGAGAGAAAGTCGCCGAAAAATAATTTTTCATATTTTCGTTTTGATGTCTGACCTGGGGTTTTGAACCGTGACCTTACGTCTAATCAGCAAACACACTACCTGCTAGAATTCGGCGACTACAAAAAAATATCATAAATTATAACCAAACATACCGATTCACTTGTCTTTTAAATTTTATTTCTTTTCAAAGTCTTTCTTTTTGTGCTTGTTTTTCTTATCTTTTCGCAAATCCAGTTGAAGGAAAAATATTGACGCAAAACTTTTGCTTTTATAATTAAATTTAAGGACAAATTCTGTCCCAAAACGGAAAGAAAGAGGGAAAAAAGTTTCATTGCTGATTTAACCTCGTTTTAGAAATTGTCTTTTACTTCCACTGTCGTAAATTCTTTCTTTTGTGATTGCCAAAAAATTGCCAAAGAACAAAAAATGGCGAGATAGAGTTAAACTGCCTGTCTCAGCTTTCATTACCAATCATTTTAGAAGAGTCAGAGGAAAACAATAACTACTGCAATGTAAAGGAAAAACAAACACGCCGAAGGACCTTGTTTGTGAAAAATTAAAATCGTTAAGGACAGCATGACAAATTCTTTTTGATTGGTGGTGGATGACCAAACTTGCAATGGCAATAATGACTGTCAATTTTGTTAAATATCTCTTATATTTCATTCTTTTCTATAAATTATGTGATGTGGAAAATATTGTCATTAAATTATTATGCCCGAAATTTAAATGTTTGGTGATAAATGCATTGTTTCCTAGCAATGACTACGATGCTTATGTCTTGATATTTGCGAGTTTTTCAATAATTTCATTGATTAGTTGACCCTGGAGCGGATTGCTTACCGAAACAACTTATATATTATTCTAACCGAATAATATATTCTAACTTCAGGTCCTCTGGGGGATCTTCCTTAAGGTACCGGGTTGGTTATCTATCGCTTTAAATTTGCACCAGCTGTTATTTCGAATCTGTCAATACTTATGCCATCCTATTCGGTCACAAAATTCAGTATATTATCCCCACTGAATGTAATAACCCGATTTATGCTTCAGCGACGTTGGGACATATTGGGCCAACGAGAAACTGCGCGATGATGTCGATTTTCCCAAAAAAAAAAAAATAAATATATTTTCGGATGAAGCTCATTTCCATATTGGTGGGCTCTGAAAATCCACACGTGATCTTACACCAGCTAATGCACCCATTACGACTGACTGGTGCGGCTTGTGGAGCGGAGGCATCATTGGCCCATATTTTCTTGAAAATGAGAACGGCTCAAAAATTACGGTCAATGAAGACACTTATTTCACCATGATAACCGATTTTTTGTACAAGCTCCTCATGGAATTGGTGTGAACGATGTTTGGTTTCAAAAGGATGGTTCAACATGTCACACATCTCATACAACAATCGATTTATTGCGCCAAACGTTTGATGGCCGTTTAATTAGACTAAATGGTGATGTCAAATGTGCACCAAGAAGTTGCGATTTGACACCGTTTGACTATTTTCAGAGGGAAACCGTTAAAGAAAAGTTTTCTGCTGACAAGCCACAGATAATGGAGCATTTGAAGCCCAACATTTGTAATGCCATTGCCGAGGCACGACCCCTTTACACTCGAAAAAGTGCATGGAAATTGGTCCGATCGAATGACGTACTGTGAGGTTATCCGCGAGAGTATTATTTATATGAAATAATATTCCATTTTTAACCGAAGCAATTGTGCTTAACAACAACAAATTTAGTTTGGCAAAATTTTAAATCGTTTAGGTTTTTGTAAACGTAAAAAAAATCAAATAATAACATATCGTATGAAAGACGTTTCTATTAAATATTTACAGTTTTGTTAAAAAGCGACTGTATATGACACACTAAGTATAATGCACCTGGATATGTTGTCACGTACATCTGCACATATGGTGCATATGTGTTCTACATTTCCCTTGCTCTTTCCACTGGTCATACTTTTGTTCTTGTTTTAACACATAATACCCTTAAGTAACGTTGCATTAAAAGACAATCTTCACAAATAACACTTTCAACAAACATCTTTAGATCAACACACGAACATATAAGTTTTATGTAAGAAAATACACAAACACGTTATAAACCATCTCGTTTATTACTGAAGAATTTCACTATTTTTCTTCTTTCATGTCTGGCTATATTTCTGTGGCCAGAAGCAATAACCGCCTAAGTCCATACCTCAATAATATTCTGTTTTGGAAAAGTTATTAAGAAAAACCATATTTTCTTAAGTCTTGTAGAAGACTATTAAATGTAAAATTTTTTACATACATGCATGCATAATTGATAATTACAACCCTTTAATCGTTACGGCCTAACTTCCCGCACCACTTATGTTGTGTGTTTAAAGTTGACTCCGAACTACAGATTCTTGAGAAAAGTTTTCATATACATTTTATTTACTCTCGGAGTTTTTGCCAGAAATCTGCTGAAAGGAAGTCGGTGAAGAAATATTGTTTGAATTTTTTCGTTTTGATGTCTGACCTGGGGATTAAACCGTGGCCTCTAATAATCTAATACCTACTGGAATTCGGCGACTACTTGTATAAATTTTTTTTGTTCTTAAATAGCTTAAAATATTTGTAATTGTCGCCGTAGCCAGGGTTCGAGCCCCATGCCAGACATCAAAACAAAATACAAAAATTATTCAATATCAGCCTATACCAAAATACACCAACGTAAAGGTTTATATTAGTTTGTATTAAACATTTCTGTAATAAATTATGGATTCATTATGATTTCTTTGCCTTACCAGTATAATTTTGCATCCCATATTTTCTAACACCGACTTGGACCCTTATTACCTGAACTACATATTTCCTTTCCCATTTTCTTTTGTTTGTGGATGGCGTGCAAAATAGTTGCTTATTATGTTAAATCAGTTATAAAAATGTCAGTGTGTTCAATTTATAACACAAAAACGCTCCACTCTGGGACCATATTTTGTATTACATTTTCGTTCAAATTCCGACCAATAGTCTTTGTTTTGAAAACAACTTTCCAATAAATTCCAACGTTGCTCTAGCGTAAATCGATTTATTACATTCAGTGGAGGTAATATACTGAATTTTGTGACACAATAGAATGACAATGTATATATAAGTATTGCAAGGTTCGTAATAACCGATGGCTCAAATTTAGACCAAGAGATGGCCTACCCGATATGTGAGTACTACAAATATCGAGTTTTCAGAGCTTAATAATATCCTTGTTGTTAAATAATTTTCTAAAATGTGACATAGAAATGATGAAGATGATAAATTCTTCTGGATTTCGGTTTTTTCGTTTGTTTTGGAACTAATTGCCTGCACAAAAACATTAAACGAGATTGATACAATAAACATTAGACAAGTTTTTCGAGACACCTTGCGCGCAGATCTCGGTGCTAAAACTAGAGCCAAGAATACACACAACAAATCTTCAGATCTTCACAGTGCTTAGATATATCGACCGCAAAAATACCACCAAAAAGTCTTACACGAGGAAAGTTCAAACTTTGACAAAACTTAGTGTCTGGGGTCGAAATGCAAAATTATTTATCATTATAAACTTATTAGAACCAATACGGTGATGCGAGTAAATCTTTACTTAGCCTTTAAAAAAAAAATACTAACAACTTTAACGGTCTAGTAATTCCTTTCTGAGTCTCATGTAACATAAAACATTAAAACTTAAAAATTTAAAATTTTAAAAATTGTCAAATTAGCTTGTAAAGTAACGATATACTTAATACATATATAATTGAATTTGAAATATATTAAGTATACTCATCGTATTACTTTTACTACAATAATTACCCTAGAAATTATGCAATAAAAAAGCTTGGATTTTGTCGTGTACGAAACTAATAGAATTTAATATCACTCATACGACACATGTTTGTCGTATCGTATTAAATGTGAATGGGAGTGAATAATTAAATTCTAATTTTACTAAAAATCGAACAGGTATATTTAGAATGTTATATTATTTTTGGATAGCTTTAATTACTGGAATACATGTAAATTCGGTGATAATGCTTTAAGCAGAAATACATATATACCCATTAAAGATTTTAGTGTGAAACCGGAAGCTCTATAAATCCACTCTAAAAGTATTGCATCAGCTGAAACACAGAATACGAAATGAGTGGAGAAGCATAACTTCAATAATTTGTTCAATTCTCAAGTTGTCGATGCCCTGAAGCATCAATAAAAGCAATGATAAAAACAAAAGATTTAGCTTGCAAGAATGCCTCTCTAACTACGAATTTCATTAGAAATTAGTTTCCAATAGGAACTTTAAAATTTAAACAGATTATAATAGTTACATCTGTCAAATTAGTTGTCAAATAACAAAAGTATTTTATTAAATTTTTAATTTTTTTTTTGCCATCATTAAAAAATTAATACACACAAGTGGTAAGTGGTATGGGAAGTTAGGTCGTAATCCTGACTGAAAGGTTATAATCACCAATTATGTTTGTATATACGTATATATCGCTATAGTTTCAGTATTTTTAAAAGCAAAACATAAGATTCCATAAGTTTGAGTGTAACTAAGCGTTTAATTATTATGTTTGGAGGAGAATACTGATATGACGTCCAGTTTGCAACGATTTGACCACCATCTTAGCACAATGGCGACGATATCATGGTGTGGGGAGCTTTTTCTTGACATGGTATTAATTTTGAGAATCAGTTCGAAAATGAACCAACATTTTTACAAAAACTTTGAATTACTTTTGAAGTACTATTATATCATACGCGATCTACAGTGGACAGCAAAAGTTTTAGTACGGCAATATATTTTAGCAATTTCGTGAATTTCAGCCAAAAGTTTGTATAAAAATTTATAGTTTATATATTTATTTTATTAATTTATTTCTGTTTTATTATAAAACAAACAATTTATTAATCTTTCTCATAAAACAAGAAAAAATAAGGAAAAGTCTCAGAAGACTCCATAAGTACCCCCAAGGAGAACTCTGAGTAGCTTTTCTGTATTTAGCATAATATCAAGCACTCCATTTAACCCATTTGGAATTGAAGATACAAGTTTTGTTTAGTGTTTTCTGGTGGCATCATGAGCAAGTTTTTGGGTTAACTTTGGTGTGAGGTTTAGCGTTTATGTAACCGTTCTTTAAATGATCTCCTAAATACTCTCTTGAAGTCATTTCGGGGCTTTGTGCAGGAGTATTAAGCCTGTGGTGAAATTTTTTTTCCAAATATATTGCCGTACTAAGGCTTTTGCTGTCCACTGAAATAGGGTCATTCACAACAATGACCCAAATTACACTTCAGGACTGCGAGAAATAACAAACCATAAATTAAACTGCACAGCATAATCGTTTAATCACAATCGAATTGAGAATAAATCATTCGACCTAATTATATGGCCAACCCTCTATGTATATGAAGGTCAATAAGTATTTCTTTATTGTGTTTTAATTTTTTTTTTTTCTTATACTTCTATCACTTTAATTTTATTTTCAGCAGCTTACTTGAATTAAATGATTTCTTTTCGTTTCTTTTTTTTCGCAACAGAAAATTGTTTTTCCTCAGGTTTTACAAAGTGAAAAATCACTCATTCATTAACACATTCGTATTGTATGGAATTCTTATATGTGCGTTGAAAGTAAACTATTAACACTTGTACTTACGATAATTTTCTCCATTCAACTGATGTTGGAAAGTAGCCATTTGAGGTTTTTATCTGTGGATAAATAATGTTAAGATATTTTTATTTTTCCGTTGCAATAAAGTTTAAACCATCAATATAATTGAAGAAAGAAACACTGTGTTTTGCGAAAATGGAAATCAAATTAAATTTAATTGATTTAACAAGAGCATAGAGAGCATAGAGACTAACGTTGAAATACTTACAAGTAATGAACAGCTAGATTATATTAACAGTAAATTGCTGTAATTTTATTTGATTTTTAATCGGAAAGGTCTTATTAAATTGTGCCAGAAGTATTCTTGATCTCTTGAATCTGTGGCAAGAGATAAGCAACCAATCGTTATTTACATTTCTTAAATTTGCTCAAAGTTGTTCTTACTCGGTATTAATTTTGGCAATTAGTATCACATGTGCTGAGCTTAATTTGAAGTAAAGATTTTTCTACAATTTTGAAAATAGATTTCTCTAGTTGATGTATTTGATTTTCATTAGCAATTCAGCCGCTTCATATATGTTTCGAGAAATATGCAAGAATATATTTATCAATAACAATATACTGTTGAAGTACGGTGATAATATTCTCTAAATGGACTGCATACATTTGTGAATACAATACAGAACAAAATAAAGCACAACTGGAAGAAGATCAATATGTACTTGAATATATTTTACGTGTTTACCTTTTTAAAAACGTTTAAAATATGAGTTCGTAGATTGCAAATAAAATAAAAATAAATTTGTGTTTAGTTTTAATTAAAATTCTTTATTATTCGCACAATCCTGCATGCCACTGTTCACAACTTGATGCAACAACAACAATTTCTTTTTTTTTGTTATTCCTCTCTCTACACCCTTTGCATAAAGGATAACAATTACTAGACAATTTTACGTCAGATCTCTGTAACGGAGATCTTCAAACCACGATTGCTTTCTTCAAGCGCACAGCGCCTTCACACAAGACTGACTGAACTTTATTCACCCGCATGCTTTGTCTTGTCTTTTATATGGCAGGGTAAACAGTCTGATGAATGTTCTTGAAGTCGTATGTTCGTGGGTGCGCCTTCTCGAGATTTCTATAAATGTAAACATTGTTGTTTCATTATTGTTGTTTGTGTAGCTTGTTTACATTTAGTCTTGTAGTGTTTGTTATTGTATTTTTGTTTACTTTTGTACCATTTTTGTTTACTTGTTGTGTTCAAGTGTTCTTATATAGAGCGTAGAGTTAGGAAGTTATTTTGGCCAAATGTAGCACCTAATGATGTATTATAGAGCATAATTAAACATAAATAAGTAATCGAAAATAGAGGAACTGAATAGATTGTAATTTTTGAAATGTAAGTAACAATATTGCCAAAAAGGTTTTGGAGTGGAAGAATGGTGGAAATGGTGTCAATTTATATTATATATATATACATATTTCTTAATTTGCTACTATTTTGACTATCTCTCGTCTCTTAACAAATGCAAAACCATGGAGGAATGAAGTGTGAATGACTCTGAAAACACTACCACCACCTTATGGATACTACCGAATGTGGAAGGCGGAGATGTGTCTGTAACAGCGGTTATATTCATTATGGCTACCACTGAATGTGTAAGACAGGAATGTGTGTGCAACTCTTGTGATATTCTGCAGGCTGCCAAATTGAATGGGCTGTGGGTGGTGGCTTCAGAGTAGCTAATACTGGCATGGCCTCTATTTATAGTAGAGGAATTAGGAGCAATGTATTATGTCGGAGATTGTCAGCTTTTGTCTCAAAGGAAATCACGCATAGTATTCAGGCGTAAAGTATTGCGACTACAGTCGAAGATGAAGAAATGGTAGGCGACTGGCAGCAATGGAGTGATGTTGCAGATTAGATGCTAAGCAGCATTCTTAGCTTTGTAAGTAGCTAAGGTTGGAGTCACTGCGTAATTGTGGTCTCTTGACATTGAAATTGATCTGTGAATCTGAGTGTGATGAATTGAGTTGTATGTTACTCTTCCTTAACCTAACCTTAGACAAGTTGAATATGTTTTACTGAATTGCATACAATTTTTATCATAATTTCAAAGAAGTGTGTACTTCAGGTTGCAAAAATACCTTCACATTTTAATGCATATTGGTTCACTTTTAATAATTTTGTTTTAAACTTAGCCCCATATTTTTATTTTAAAATACTACATACTACATCTAAAAAAAAGAACTCACATAAATCCTTCATTATCATCAGCAATTTTAAGTCTGAGTGAACGTTCTATGCTATTTTTGCATGCAAGTGTAAGTGCATTCTCAGACATTTTATTATGTTGATTTAGTCTTTGTGATTTGGTTTAAATCTTTTTTAAGTCTACTAATTTTCTTACATGAATTAAACAAATTTAGCAGACAAAAATTTCATATAAAAGGATAATACCTCTTTTAAATCGTAAGACACACGATTTCTACGACTATAAATACAAAAATTTAGTAAAACTTTACAAGAATGTACAGTGAATAACTGTTCATACGAACTATAATATTAACTCAACACAATCTCGTTAATAAAAATGATTTATTCGTCATGAATTAAATTTCTTACTTGATAGTAAATTAAAAAAATAACAAGAATTTTATTTTTATTAAAGAAAACAATTAAAATAAATTTAAATATTGTGAACACTTTTGTAACTCAGCGTTAGGCTGCCTACTTTAGATTTTCAAATAGAAAATTTTAGTATTTAATGTGGCCACCTTTTTGCTTCAATGACCAGTTAAAGCCTTTTTGTCATACTGTTGTTGACATTTTTAAAATAGACTAATAAAAACTTGCCCATTCTTCATTTACAACTATTTAATGCTCTTCCAGATTTAGTGGAATTGGACTTCAAGTTATTATTTTCATTTTCAGTATATTCCATAAATTTCTAAGTTTTTAATTGAACTAAGATCCTGCGAGTGTGCACGAAAATCCAGACATTTGATTTTGTTTCTCGGAAGCCACTTTATTGTTACCCTGGCCTTGAGCTTCCAGTCATATTTGTGAACAATTGCGGTAGTCACTGTACATGCATTTTTATAAATATGAAATGCATAACTACAATATCTTTTTGTATAAACAGACCGTAATCATACGTAAATTTTTCACTTTGTAAACCATGTCAGAGGGTTTGTTTTAGGCTACAATATATGTTTACATACATATATTAAAATTCAAATATACGAGGTATTATTTCTTGTTTTTTACAGGTTTTTATAATTTTACTCACAAAAGCAATGTATACAATTGCCGTAGTCGAGTAGGTAGTGTGGTGGCTTATTAGACGCAAGGCCAGACATCAAAACGAATAATATAAAAAAATATTTCTTCGGTTTCATTTCTGGCAAAAACTCTGAGAGCAAATAAAATTGCCATGAAAGGTTTCTCAACAATCTGTCGTTCGGAGTCGACTTTAAACTGTAGGTCCCGCCACTCGGGTATAAAATTAACACACACAACATGGTTGGTGTGAGAAGCTAGGCCGTAATCCAGACTGAAGATTTGTAATGTCCAATTATGTATGTATGTATGTATATAAAGGGTAACAATAAATATGTTTTAAATGCAGAATGACAGAAAAACACATTTGAATAGAAATTTACAGCAATTCTCTAAAAGAAATAAAAATACAATATTTCCCGGATATAAACCTGCAGAATATGATAATTCCTTTCTTAGTAACACAGAAACTTATGATTGATTGATTGACTTGATTTTTGCTTCAAATGTCGATATATGCATGCTGCATTTAAGCATTTCTAGCTTATAAACGTGAAAAATTGTACTTCAAACTCGAAAAATTGCTATAAAATGGAAATGGTGCTACATCGTTTAACATTAAAATGATAAACCAAAACTACAAAAACGAAAACTATGGACTTGTTTACATGATCAACAAAAATCAAAAATATAGCAACAACATCAGTATAAAAAAGGGGATAAACAAGTAAACAAACAGGCAACAACAACACTGCAAGGACAAACGTAAACAAAATACACAGACAACAATAACGTAAACGACATGTTTACATTAATAGAGATTTCGAGAAGGTGAAGTCAATCTCCTTCAAGAGCATTCATCATACTGTTTGCCTTGCGATATAAAAGGCAACACAAAGCAGGCAACGGAGTCAGAAAGAATTTAGTCAATCTTGTGTGACGACGCGTTGCGTCTGATGAGAATAATCGTGGTTTGAAGATCTCCGTCATAACGATCTGTTGAACAATTATTATTGTTTACGCAAAAGAGTGAAAAGAAGAATAACCAATAAAGCAAATTTTTGTTCTTTACATCAAGTTGTGAACAATGGCACACGGAATTATGCGAACAATAAATAATTTAATTAAAACTGAACACAAATTTATTTTTAATTTTATTTGCAATCTACGAACTCATATTTTAAACTTTTTTAATAAGGTAAAAATTTAACAATATGTACTCGTTTTGTAACAACTTCCGGAATTGGTACTGTCCATTAGGAAGCTAACCCTCATAATGGATTTCTTTTCATGGGGAGTTTATGCTGATAAAATGCAAGCTCTTAACCATTATTTAAATTAATTTTTTACAGACTTTAGCGGAGAGACGAAATTGCAGCAGAATTGTATAATTGGATAATTTTGATGTTAAACTCTTATAGTAAACAAAATTGCCGTGAAAAATCTCTCAAAAATTTGTCTTTCGGAGTCGACTTTAAACTGTAGATCCCGCCACTTATATATAAAATTAGCACAAAACAGTGTAAGAAACTAGGTTGTAATTCTGACTGAAGGGTTGTAATGACCAATTATTTATGTATGTATGTATTTAATCACCATTCCAAAAATGCTCGAAACATAAAAAATCTCGTTATCCTTAAAAATATATTGGAACGAATTTTCGTATGCAATTTATATTTTTGAAGCTTGCAGAATCGGGCGAGTAAAGAGCTTCATATACGACTGTAATGTATGAAATACAAAACAGGTTAAAGTTTTGCAGATGGTGGAAAAGTGGAGATGAGTTCATTTCAAATTTCTACAACCACGTTAAACAACTAATCCTTCTCCTACGTCTACACGAAAACGTAAACAATTAGATCTGCAGTGTTATAATAAAAGTATTTCCCGAGAGACCACCTATATAAATAAATTTTCAGTACAGTTTTCCTATCCCTGAACTAGTAAATGCGATATGCAGCAATCGATATTGTACGCGATTTATTTCGTTTAAACTGTGAACATAAAAAATCAATTTTAAAACTTTACTTCTGCGTTAAAATTGTTTTAACTTTTTCAATTACACGTTTTGAATTTTAATGACTGTTTCGCTCTTACTTCTCAAATTAATTTGTATTTGCGTATTTCTATGTACAATGGTAGATACAAAAACACAAAAACAATTTTATAAACCATTATTAAAGAGTAAAATACCACGTGCTACAAACAAAGTTTGTGGCAATTTTGCTCATTTCCTTTCACTTTTACTAACTTTGCCCCACATTTAAAAAATCCAATTGTCCTTGTCCCTTTGCTGCTTTCTGCCCAGTTTTTTACGGAAATGTATGTATGTTGATGATATCCAACAGTCTCTTTTGTGGTAAACCGTATTTTTTTGTGTATATTTGCTAGTTTTATTATTTCTTTGTTTACCCACGCAAGTAAATGTTGTGGTTTTAACTGTATTAATGGCTAATTTCGTTTTCTTTAGTTGTTGCCAGTATCACGTAGGTATTATGTATTTATTTCAGGGTTATTAAACAACACAGTTTATTTCCTTTAAGGATGCATAAATTAGAGAAGTGGAGTTTGGCTTTAAAACATTATTGTTGTTTTAATAAAGGAATTTTATTATCTTGAAAAATAAAAGTACTTTAGTACTATTAAGAATACTTTTACATTAGAAGGTATTGCTACCAAAAATCATTCAATCCTATAGTCAGGATTACAACCTAGTTTCTCACACCTCCACTCCTGTTGTATATGTTAATTTCTTATAGTGGCGGGACCAACAGTCTAATATCAACTCCGAACGAGAGATTTAACTTAACCCCCTTAACATGGGTGAACCGTTAAGGTTAAAGTCCAATATATCTTAAATATTAAAAAACAGTTTAATGGTAGCCGACCAGTGTTATCCCGCTTTGATACTTCCGATGGGTTCCTTAAGGAGGGTTCCATTTATCATTACTAGGAGAGGTGCGCGGACGTTCGTGTATCCTATTATAGGATTACCATTTGCATGGTTTCAGTTGCCAATTTCACTGTAAATGGTGTTAAAAATCCACGACGTGAGATTAGAAGATTGGCACTTGGACAAAGGCAAGAGAATATAAAACACGTACCCAAACTAGCCAAGTAAACTATATTAACCCATTCGCTGCCAATATATTATATATATTATAACATGCAACGTTTTGAATTAGTAATTATATTTTACAACAAACATAATATAAATATGTAAAAAACTTGAAAAATACTACAAATAAATTTTTTTACAAAAATAATACTTTATTTCTTATAGAGAATGATCTTTCACGCAAAAATCAACTTCATCGTGCATTTATAACAAAATTTTATATCAACTAAATCACTTATGATACCTCATCTTCATGATAGGATTTGTAACAAAGTCCAATATATAATGGAGGTTTATCAGGACAGCTCGGACAGTAATACCGAGTCTTCTTTCGAATGCTTTACGTTGCACAAACTCTACATTTGAGAGTTGGGTTTTTCTTTTGTTGTGTGGGAGGAATAGCATCAAGATAATGAAGGGAACCTTGTTCTTGAGGTATGATTGACGTACGATTAACAATAACACTCAGAATATAAATGGCAATGGGAATGACTTCATATAATTTAGGCTTGGCAGCGAATGGGTTAAAAAAGAGCCCAGGACTATCTATTTGTTTTATGTTTAGTGCTATTGCTTTTGGTCCATAATATCTACTCGTTCCTTGTCTGTCCTTGTCTTATTGTAATAGTCATTTATATCTTCTTTGCGCTAAAAGCAGACTCCCCTTAAGTATATTTCTCTTCTCCTTCATTGCAAACGACAAAAACAAAAGTGTTCCACTGTTATTGAAACCACATAATGGCACTCCAAAATTATCTATTGGGCTTGGCCGTAGCTCCTTAGGAATGTAATCTTTGTTTCAAAAAAGAAGACTTGTCTTCCTCTCATTTTAAGCCGATTGCTAGTTGTTATATTTATTCCAGATTCTTTGCAAACAGTTACCAAAGCTACAACAATATTTTCTGCCACAAAATTATTTGCCGCTTAACACCAAGCGCTGTGTTACACAACCAAAATACTTTCCTTCCGTATTTAGCCAAATTTAAGGCAATGTATTATGTAAAGCTGGTATATTGTTCAACAATTGCCACATTTTCATTCGGATAATAGTTTTCCTGTAGGTGCTTAGTAAACATGTAGTCGCCTTAGTCTAGTAGATATTGTGTTGGCTTATTAGGCCACGGTTCAAATACCAGGTCAGACATCAAAACGAAATATGAAAAAAATATTTCATCGGCGACTTCCTCTTAGCAGATTTCTAGCAATAACTCTGAGAGTAAATAAAATTGCCATAAAAAGTTTCTCAAAAATCTGTCGTTCGGAGTCGAATTTAAACTGTAGGTCCCGCAACTCATGTATAAAATTAACACACACAACATGAGTGGTGTGAAAAGCTAGTCCGTAATCCTGACTGAAGGGTTGTAATGGCCAATTATGTATGTATGGCTTAGTAAACATATTTAAAATATCAGAAATAGGTGCAGAATTATCAGTTTGTTTGAATGCCGATCCTATGATTGTACTGTCAAAATCTGCTACACATATTATTTATTGAAATCTGCCAGACAATTTTACTTTGCTCTCAGAGTTTCTGCCAGAAGACTGCTGAGAGGATGTCACCATTTTGTTTGGAATGCCCAGCGGCTCTTGTTTCATAGCCATCCTACTTCCTACTAGACTCCAGCGTTTTGTATTCGACATCTATTAATCTGTATTTTCCTTCCTAAACATTCCTTTTAGATTTTGTCCAATTTGAATTTCTTTATTTTCATTCTCATCCTGAGTGACTCATACATACTGATTCTATTTCCAAAGCAACAAGAAAGCAAACCCATAAATCTTACTAAAGTATGTTGCAACAGTGGTATAACATGTTTTTAAAATTTCAACAATTCTCAATAGTCCATATGGGCTATAAATTTAAACGACTACATCTTTCATTTTGTTACAGTTACTAAAGCAATAGTTAGAGTTAGTTTTTATGACACTATTGCCATTTCCTTTCTTCTATGAGGAAAGCAAAATAAAAAAAAAAAATGAAGTTAAATTCAACTAACGGCCAAAATAATGTTATGCGTGGTTAAGCTTTTTGAAAAATACGAAAAGATTTTTTTATTATTTTTATTGTTCACAGAAAAACTTCCAAAAAAAACTTGAAACATACTTACATTAAATATTTGTTCCTTTTTATGTCCTTATTTAGATAAAGGAAGCTATTACATTTTTACCATTTAAAATATGAGTTCGTAGATTGCAAATAAAAATAAATTTGTGCTGAGTTTTAAATATCCCTTTATTGTTCGCACAATTCTGTGTGCCACTGTTCACTACTTGATGTAAACAACAACAATTGCTTCATTGGTTTTTCTTCTTTTCACTCTTTTGCGTAAACAATAACAATTGTTCAATAGATCTTTACAAAGGAGATCTTCAAACCACGATTATTCTCTTCACACGCAACGCGTCTTCTCGCAACACTGACTGAATTATTTATTGTC
This sequence comes from Sarcophaga subvicina, assembly GCA_936449025.2. Lineage (NCBI taxonomy): Eukaryota > Metazoa > Arthropoda > Insecta > Diptera > Sarcophagidae > Sarcophaga > Sarcophaga subvicina. The sequence continues at coordinate 90,780,098 of OW388080.2, forward strand.
TGCTTTGTCTTGTATTTTTTATCGCAGGGTAACAGTCTGATGGGGAATGTCTTCGCCTTCGCTTATATCTATAAATGTAAACATATTTTTTACGTTATTGTTGTTGGTGTATTTTGTTTACGTTTGTCCTTGCAGTGTTGTTGTTGCCTGTTTGTTTACTTGTTTATTCCTTTTTTATACTGATGTTGTTGCTATATTTTTGTTTATTTGTTGATAACGTAAACAAGTCCATTGTTTTTGTTTTTGTAGCTTTTGTTTATTAATTTCATGTTAAACGATGTAACACCATTTTTTTTTCGTAAAAATATGTACGTATACTTAATCCAAATCAAACTGAGTGGTATCTTATGGATATGGATCTTTCGACAAGGACTTTTGAACCTGGACAGTTGACATCTCGTCGAAACTACGTCTGTTAAATTAGTTGCAAGTATAAAGCCTGTTTTGCCAAATCATCAATGAGATCCACTTCCGGATGAATTGGTACGAGAGCAAACAAATTGTGGAATTTGGAACGATACCCATTAAGGAACGGGACTACCGGCGTCATTGGTCCACATTTTTTTTAAGAAAGACGTTAACGGCGTGTTCTATAACTATATGATTACCAATTGCTTTAGGTCTAAATTGCTCTAAGTGTAGTTTTCTTAAATCATAGGTGCACTTGAATTAACCACAAACCACAGCCATCATAACCCAATCTGAGTTATAAAAAATTGTATATTGCTGGTGTTCTCTTGCAAAGACGCCATGGCGGACATTTGAACGATGTTATATTCCACACATACTGGCGTCAATATGTGTATACTTTACATATGTTTAGAAATCCAAAGAAGAGGATATCATTCTAGCTTCGACAGACTTTCAAATTTTGTGCCTAGATTTCTTGGGGATTACCTAAAGCTAGAAAATCAGTGTCAGGGCTTCACCACTCAAGTTATTTCATTGCAGAAGAACAATATGTGAAGTTAGTGAATGAAAAAACTTAGATATCGTGTACCGAAGGGCACCACAGTAATACACTTTCGCATCTCTCGAGAATTCAAATCATTGCACCATTTCCGCCTTCTTTTCGTTTTCAGGACTTACTGAAATGAGTCTTCAAGGGTCACATATAAAAAAACAAAAATTTCTTTCTTTTTGTGAATAGAAAGCCACATTGACTCATACTAATGACTTTATTTGTTATTTGTATTTATATCATCAAGCAGACAAAAACTTTTAGTGCAATTGTATTATGTCAAGAAAAAGCTCTATAGAAGCAGCTTTGTTGTTATTACACCCTTTGAAACGGTAACTTCTATTCACATCCTTTGCAGGTCATTCATTTCCATGCAAATATTCCATCAAATAATCTTAACAGCGGTAACCAATTGAATGAATTTCCGTTTTATTGGTGACCTATTGAGTTAACCTCCGAAAGATGAAACGAATTCATCTAAACGATTTGTAGCTTTAGTCATACTTGTTGGTAACCTCCTGTCTAAGTGTTTATTGTGTTTTTCGGGAGCACAATACACCGCTTACTGTAGACGAGGTGCCATTAATTGAGCTCAGATTAAGTCATTAGCAAACTCCACAACGTTAGACTTCTTGACAAGGTCAGAAGGTCTGTGGCCATTTATATAACCGGTGCTCTGCGCACCACCCCTACAAAGGACTTGTTCGCAATGCTCAATTGGCTTTCAACTGTGCTTCTCACTAAGCAGGCAGCTAAGTTCGCTGCGACTATACGTAATGCCCTGTCTCGTTGGCACATTGTACCTTCTGGTCAATCCTTTATTTTGGAGGTTAATCCTGTGGCCCTTCCAACATCGATTATCTCCCTGCGGAATATTGTCTTGACAGGGGTTTTCACTTTCTGATTCCGAGTAGGGATAACAGGGATCTTAACACGATCGTCACCTCGGAACTCCTGGATATATTCGCAGACGGCTCTAAACTCAATAATGGGGTTGGTAGTGGAGTATATTCTGGAAAACTGTACCTAAGCATCTCTCTCCGACTGCCATATTACTGTAGCGTGTTTCAGGCGGAGGTGATGGCCATTTATCGGGCCGCTCAATGGATCCTCGTCAACGGTGATCCTTTCACCCGCGTTTCGACCACATTAAGATCTCTGTCAAGTGTTGTGCATAACTCCAGGATCGTTAGGAAATGTCGCCACTGTCTCGATATTTTTCTGGGCGCCTTAGTGTCTCACTGGTCTGGGTCCACGGGAATAGTAACATTCCAGGAAACTGCGGGGCCGACAAGCTTGCCAGAGCTGATGCACTCCTTCCGGAATCCTCTGCGATCGACTTTAGTATGCCACTTGCCTCGGTTAAGTTGGCCATTGCGCGGAAATTCTTTCGAGATGCCAACCTATCCTGGGGCAATGGGGAGTCCTGCTCCACCACTAGACTCACCTGGCCGGATAGAAGACGTACCAACCAGTTACTTGGACTTGGTTATTACATCATCTCAATCACAGTGGCCATGCTTACAGGTAGACACGCGGAAAACATGCGTCTCCCATTTAACGACTTCTGCCGTGGGTGCAGATCCGCTGCGGAAGAGGATTTTCTTTGTCAGTGGCCATCTCTTGCGAGGTGCAGATATAGGTTATTTGGCTCTCTAAATAGTCGTGCTTTTGATGTGCAGTCCTTGCGCTGACCAACTTCTGCCTCTTCCCTGGTTTTTGGTAGAACTTGGTCAGTAGAGGGACTGCGTTCACCTGCATCACAACGGGCCGCTTTGCGTGCCCAAATGAGCTTTTTGATATCAGAGCTACCACTGCGACCTAACCTAACCTATGCAAAATTAAATACGTCGGCTGTGCTCTACCCAGAGAAGCTGTGGCGGACATTTAAACATCGATAGGTCTTTCAAACGAATTAAAGATATCGATGTTATCTCACTCACAGTATTTTTTATTTAAATTTAAAGATATGGAATGCTTAAAAAGACCCTACTTTATAACTCCGAGATATGATTAACAGTACCTAAATACGTACATATATAACTGGTTATTACGCCATACCACATATGTGGTGCGTGTTTAAGGTGTGTTTTCAAGAAACTCTCCATGGTAATTTTATTTACTCTCAGAGTTTATCGAGAAATCTGCTGAGAGGAAGTCGGCGAGGCAATACTTTTTCAACGAAAAAAAATTTTAAAATTTCAATAAAAAATTTAAATGAAAATGTTAATTGTATGCTGATAACTTTTCAAATATAATTAATTGGATGCATATATGTATTTTTTTATATATTTATTACTATCATTACAAACAACTTTAAAATATAAAAAATCTTAATATATACATACAGTAGCGAGCTAAAACAATGCAACGCCAAATCGATTGACCTTTATGTATGCCTCTTTCAAAAAAACAGTACGGAAATTAAATACTTAAAAAAAAACTTAGTTAACAAATGCAGGTTACAATATCAAAATTTTTCTATTCACTTTTTTTATTTCAACATTTAAGAAAAAAGTGACAAATTTCAGCAAGCAAAAAAAATGCAACGCAGTGAATTATTAGTGAAAGTAAGTAGATAAAATTTATTTATAAAAAATGTTCGTTAATAATTTTTACAATATTTATTAACCATTAGAAACAGTTATCAACTGATAGCAAGGTAGCCATTATTAAGGCTCTGGAAGGGGGTAAAAACATGCGAGAAATTGAGAAAATATTCGGCGTAAACAAATCAGCTGTATGCCAAATTGGTCTAAATTTCGAACAACAAATAGCGTGGACAGAAAGTCTGACAGCAGTTGCCCAGTAGACTGGTTAAAGCTGATCCAAGAATGACAGCTGTGGACGTTACTAAATTTGCTAATGGGCAAATGGGTATTTCCATTTGTGTGCATACTGTTCGCAGCAGATTGAATGATGCCAATTTATTTGGCAGACGTCCCGCAAAGAAACCGCTAATAACTAGTGCCAATAAAATCAAGTGCCTGGTATCAAAATTGGTCAAGTGGACAATGAGCAAAATTACTGTGGAGTGATGAGAGTAAATTTAATTTTTTTTTTGTTCTGATGGTATTAAATATATTCGAAGACCACCTAAGAGATATTCTCCCAAATATCAACTACCAACAGTAAAACATGGCCGAGGTTCACTAATGGTGTGGGGTAAGTTACTTTTGTTTTTCATCGAAATTCTTTATTTTATGTAATTTATTGGTAGGTGCGTTTTCTCATGACGGAGTTAGTCCGCTGGTGAAAATCGATGGTATTATGGATGCTACTAAATACTGTGAGATCCTAGAAGAAACTATGCTCCCACATCTTCTGGAAAAAATTCCCACAAACAGCATATTCCAACAAGACAATGACCCTAAGCGACCATGATGTGCAAGTTTTGGAATGGCCGTCACAATCTCGCGATATAAACCCCATAGAAAACCTTTGGGAGACTTTAGATCGGAAAGTTAAGAAGAAAAATCCTTCAAATTTGGCGAAATTAGAAAAAAAAATTAAGAGTCAGAATGGGAAAAAATACCCCTACACACCATCGTGTCTCTTGTGGATTCTATGCCCTCCAGACTGCAAGCGGCAATAGAAAATAAGCCAAGTATTAGTTTTAAGTATATTTTTAACCAACATTTTGTAAGAATTTACATTTAATTTAAATAAAGTTTTTGAATATCATAGCGATGAATTTTTTTGCTCGCTTAAATATGTGTTTTTTTTTCTTAAATGTTAAAATAAAAATAAGTGGATAGAAAAATTCTGATATTGTAAAATATATATAATAATAATATAATATAAATAAAAATAAAAAAAAAGTATTTAATTTCTTTACTGTTTGTTTGAAAGAGGCATACATAAAGATAAATCGGCTTACAGCCCAACCTAAATTACGGCGTAAAGTGCAAAATAAATGTCAAAATTTCTCATGCCCATATAAAATGTATGATACCAACCATAATTGCGCGGCGTTAACGCTTTGCAATTGTAAAATCCAATTTTGACAGAGCGTAAAGAAGTGAAGTTTGTTGTAAAACAAGTGATTTTTTTATTTGTTTACTTTTATATTTCATTTATTCATTGTTAAGTAAAGACATGTTAGGTGCTTTCAGTCCAATTTTGCGATTTTATCTCTATTTTTTATTTTCATTTGGCGATTTTATTGTTCTTGGCACAACGTTTGATGCTTTTATTTAGCGTAAAAGCTGGGCGCTAAATTACGTTGCGCATTACGCCGTAATTTAGGTGGGGTTGTTAGCGTTACATTTTTTTTTTTGCTCGCTACTGTATATCGCTACTGTGTCAATATAAATAAAAAATATTGCCAAAATTATTGAAAATATAATCATTTGAATATATAAATGGCATTTAAACATGTTTACTTTAAAGGAAAAAAATGTTTTCTACTTAAGTCATATACATTAAATCAAATAAAAAAAATTTATTTAATATCGAGAAACATTTTTGAAAATTTAATTAAAGTATTATTTGAAATTATTATTATTATGCAAATTAATTTCATAACATTAGGTTTGTAGCAAATACTGGGATTTTCGAACTTCAGAAGCTACATCTCTCAAATTAGTTGCCATTTATTCAGTTTGTTTTGCCATCTCACGAAGGATGATTGAATCATACAATAATAAAAGCAAATGAAAAAAAAATGTTTTGACGAAATGGTTTTTTTATTCAGAGCCTTGGAAAATTTAATATTTCGCTTCCAATTGATCCAGAGAAGCCGTCGCAGACATTTAAACGATGACTGGTATTCTAAACTGCACACATATCAAAACAAATCAAACATTTCGAATATATCACACAGACAAATAAGTGTTCATATAAGTGTTCATGTAAGATTGACCTTTCTAAAGCATATATTGTCATGTAAATCGGTTGAGAAGTTCTATATACATACATACATAACTGGTCATTACAACCTACATTTAGAGACGATACTACCTACTAGACTACGGAGACTTCACACTCACACACATATTTTAAGTTAAATTTATGTGTGTGCCCGTCAACGTTCAAATGTGAAATCTACACTGGCTCTGGCGTGATGTCATAGTTGGTATGTTAAATTTGAATTAAATTATTCCTATACATCTGCGGCTTAAAAACATTCCACAAGAAAAAGTTTAACTGCATCAAACCGCACGATCTCGGTAGCTGGTTCACAGCACATCTACCTGAGATGTTCGTGCCTTCAAGTCGCTAATGCAGAATGTCCAATGCGGCATAAGCTGCGTGGTACAAAGTGCAGTGCTATTGAAACTAGTTCGCGTTCATATCGTTGTCAAAAAGGAATTAATATTCATGGATCAGTGTTCACCGTTCACATGTCATGACCTGTCGAACAGCGTTCTCAAATAAATATTAACCGACGCCATTGGCAATCTCAAAATTCATACCAAATATTGAGTTTTTCGGAATGTATTAGGCGTTCTTGGACCTCATGTGGATAGGTACCATGACAAATTCAACAATTCTATTTCTTCTTATATACCAAGAAATAGGCCGCATTGCTGAAAATGATTTTTCAATGAAAACTAAGATCAGTCCAACGATCGCACATCGTTGTCTACGGTGGTTTAGAGTGATTTTGCAAAGCAGATTAATAAAAGTACAACTAATTGGGTAGATGTATCATCAATAAGATGGCGGTTATCAACTTTCAAAAATCGAAAATATCTGTTTGAACATCCTACACATATATGCAAAAGAACATGTCGGCTAACTTTGTTAGACTTGTGAGGCTACACAACTGTACATGTATTTAAGAATAGATTCCTAAAGTTGAAGCATTTGGAAATCTACATTTGTTAGAATATCGTAGAGGTGTAGCCCGAAACGTCCGAAAAAAATCGTGGCTGAAAAATCTAAAAAAGTGTTCATTTAACCGTAAACCGAGCCTTAAAAAAACTTCATAATGCTTATGTATCACTTTTGATACATACTTGTAGTACATGGAATTGTCACCATTATTGATAGATTTTGTTAAAACATTTTAATATGTATTTAAATTCATTTTAATAAAACTATTTGTTTACTATTAATTCATTTTATTATCACTTTTAGGAAATTTGCGCCAAAATTTTTGACATGATGTACATTGGCATGGTTTTTTACATAAAAATCAAGCACTTCATGTCAGCTTGGTTTTATTTCTTTCTAAATGGTAATAATTTGATTAGTGGCGATTTATAAGTTTCCAATTGCTTAGATAGGACAGCTTATTGTCACTCGCATCAGTAACACTCTCAGTTGAGGGCTAGCTGAGACCTGATTGTACAAACCATTCTTGTGATTCGCTAGAAATACTTGTTGGCAACGTCATGTGAGATAAAAAAGTTTACAGTTGCAATAGAACATCGATTATGTCAATAACAATTTTCTCTCTTTGATTCCTCTCTGGTTTCCCGGATACGGGTTTCCCCAAATACTGCTGTAAGTAGTTGCTACGCACGTAGCATGTATTTGAATCTAAAACTACCAATTCGACTTCGGTGAACCACGAAGTTTATAACGACCATCAAATTCAATTAGTTACTAATCTACAGCGACAAAATTAAATATGAGTTGAAAAGGTAATAAAACACAAACAAAAGAAAGAAAACATAAATCAATACCAAGCATTACTCCGTAAATCTCTTTATGAAACTTGATTTATAACAATATCCGTAAATTAATTTCCCTAACAATCACTGTAAGTATTCCATTATTAAGTATCAAATCTCAATTAAAATCGCTGGAGATAATTTTCATTTTCCGCAATAAAATTAAAAAGTTTTTTGAATTCTGTTGCTTAAAAACTTTAATTTGAGATGAAAATGTACCAAAAGGGAACATAAAAACATAAGCATCATTATTCAAATATATTTTCTTTAATTTTCTTACCTTTTAGGTGAACAAAAAATTAAATTTTTAAAAATCTTAAAAAAGGATATATGGGCTGCTCTGAAGATATGATAGCTAATCCCAAACTATTTATAGAGTATTATTTCTTACATAAAACTACAAGTTGTGTGATAAAAGTTTTATAAAAATGATTAACATTTTCTACCAAAAAAATAAGATATATATATATTTTTTTTAGAAAAAAAAATCCTTTTCATTCGAATTTCAAAAAAAGGCTTTAAGCATGATTATTAAAGGTTGCAAGACTTTCAGCTCATTTTTCGAAAAGGCGTAATAGGTGTAAATATATCATTATCAAAGCGAATGATTCTGTTATTTCATACGTACGTAGTTGACCGAAATATTATTATTTGTAATAAAACATGGGACGAAACACATATTTGTACTATTTACTCTAAAGCTTCACAAAATCGTTGAAATCGTAAAAAAATTACATACACGATACCAAAAAATCTCTAAAAAAAAGTCGTAAATCAAAATCAAAGTCGTAAGTCAAAAATGATACATAAGCCAGAATTATGAAGTTTCTGAATTTTGTAACCCCTGTTTGAAATTTTCTTTTTTTATTTGGTTTAAAATAGTGGCGATAATAATACTAACGAATTATAAAAATATCAGGTATCTAGTTTTTTCTGAATTAAAGTTATATAGCCTCAAAAATTTAAATGTATCATTTTTGATACAAAGCTCGATCTACGGTTAAAAAACATTGCATTTCGTACACAATGGCAAGGCACCAGAATTGTAAAATTGCCGTATTCTAGTAGATAGTGCAGAGGCTCAAAGTCCATATTAAACTAGAGCCCGGCTCAGACATGCTGAAAAAAGTTGTTTTTATCGCTTTCTAGTCTTTTAGCAAAAAATCGGAGAGTAAAATAAAGGTGCCATGAGAAGATTCCTATAAATACATAGGACTAACATGAAACATTCATGTATAAAATTAACGAACACAACATGAATGGTGTGTTTAGCTAGGTGATCAATTAAGTTGCTATGTAAAACTTTCTTTATAAGATAAAATGAATTTAACTGATACGTTTATTAAACATTAAAAATGAAACTGAATAACCACAAATTCACTTAATTTTTTCTCACAGTACAATTGTTATTTACTAACCAACTCAAGCACAGTTTTCCTATGGGTAAGGTAAACAAAATTTTATATTTATTTTCCCTACAAACAGCATAAATATTATCTGAAGATATGCAAAGTAAAATATTGGTTTACTTTTCAACCAACAACTGGAATAACAAAATATTATCCTGAATTTTTTCTTTATAAAACATGTTTGGCATAACCAAAAAAATTTTTCAATTTTCCCTTGAAGGAAGTAATGTGAGATCACTGGAAAAATATTCAGAAAAATGTTCAAAAGTTACAGCCATAAATGTTACTGAAAAGCAAGCAGAAGAAAAAAGGCAGTAGTGGTCTTCTAATTAGCACAATCATGCAAACAATTCTTGTTATTTTTACATGCTTTAATTGCAGTTAAATATTTGTTGTGATATACTTTGCATTCACCGTAATCTATTCATTCTCTTATTAGACGTGAGGCCACGGTTCAAACCCCAAATCTGACATCTCCAACAATATGAAAAATGAACAAATATTTCTTCGGCAACTTCCGCTCAGCAAATTTCTCGCAAAATCTCTGAAAAGTAGATAAAATTGACATGAATACCTTCTTAAGAATCTGACGTTCGGAGTCGACTTTAAACTGTGGTCCAGCTGCTCATGTATTAAAATATCCCACACAACATGGGTGGTATGAGAAGCCAGGTTGTAATAAACAATGATGTACATATGTATACTTAAAACAATGTACGTATAGAGTAAAAGAAATTCCAACAAAAAAGTTCATTGCTCACACTCCATTAAAGGTGGACAAAATTATCAGTCCTTGAAAAAATTCTCTAAGCTCTTAGCGGAAAGAGTATTCTGGGTGACTGTAGCTTATACAGATGCCGTGGTGGTGGTGACTACTGGCAAAGATCTAGAATTAAATACTGTAATTCTGGAATCTTTACTGGGATTACTATCGAAATGGCGCAACGAATATGGACTGGAAGTAACCCCAGCCAAAACCCCAGTTAAAACTATCAGCAAAGTGATACAAAATAAATTAATTTCTTACCTCTAGTATGAAAGGGGTAGCACTAACTCCATGCAAGAGTGTCAAATATCTTGATACCATACAGAACAGAAAACTTAATTGGAATTTGAATACATAATCTAGAAATACTAAGGCGCGTACAAGGTGCAACTGAGCCATAGTACTGAACAGTACTTGTTTTTGGCCATCAAACCATCTCAACCGCAGTTTGGGTTTTAAGAGAAAAGCAATCTTCAACTGTGGTTTCAGCGAATTATAAGGATGGTTGCGAATACTTGTGCCTTTAGAATTATATCATCCAAGGCATTTCATACCATATTTAACTGCTTACTATCAAACATCTTGGCGAAACAATTGGCTCCAAATACAAGAATGAGTCTGAGCGTCAAAATAGTACCGAAGTCTAAAAGCTATGGTTATGCCAAAATCTTGGGTATGGTTGGTTTTAATATCGACTATGTTACACTTGAGAGAATAAGAATATCTCACAGTTCTGTAATTTTATTTTTTAAGATTTGTTGTTTTCAATCATAAACTCATTAACCCTGGACGGTTACTCTTCATGTTTGTACATTAAGGTTACTCTTCGTTGAATCGACGTACACTTTAAACTTAATTGGTTACACTTCGTCGAATCGACGAAGCTCATTTACTCTTTATCATATAATTCTTTAATGGTTGACCAAATTTCGCTCTTTTTATCAACAATGTTGGTTGATAACGAAAGCTTGTAGTTAGTAAATGTAACCTGGACACCACTTTTTTCGTTTCGACGAACAGTAACGGTCCAGGGTTAAAGGAGATGAGAGTTGGTCCATGTTAACCATTTCATTATTTTATTTGCTCTTTCACTATTGTGTGTGACTATCGATAACATTACATATATGTATTTGTTTGTTTCTTTTGGTGTTAGGAAAACGAGTTGACTATTTAAACAGGTAACCAGTATAGATCGCCTATTTATAGATATTTGTAGACGACTAAATATCGCTTTGTTGGTATATTTTGTTGTAATAACTATTTGTGTTTCATGCGTCATTGTGTCAAATGAATGTTTGCATGTGCCTTTATTTATCCCGCTGTCTTCTGTCAATGATAAAAGCGCATGTGGGTAAATCATGTGTACACACAAACAATGACGATAATGATAGTTCTCTCTTTATAATCATTTCACCCTTATATATTATGAAATATTATAATAATTAAGGCCAAAGGCTAAAAAAATTCAACTTCGTTATATAAAAATATAAAGTTTGTTGGCAAATTTAGTAAATTTTTAGAAAAATGTTTACTTTTCCGTCAAATGTGGTATAAATACATACATAAATACAATAGTTTCTTTAAAAGGAGCAAATCGCAAATGTGCAGTTTTTCACGACTTTGGTGCATAAATTAGACTGAGTTTGACCGATGGCATGGGTTGTTTTGGGGACATAAACCTGCGAATTAAGCACACAAGAAACGTCTAATTGGGTTGCACTTTGGTCACGTCCTCAATGGCGTTCTAGCAGAATATTCAATTCACATAGTTCTGTTTTGTTAAAACTACATGACTTTCGTGTTCAGATTATACAATACACATCAAAAGGAGTTGGTAACCATTGAACTATTGTGCTCTCCGCTGACCTATCGACCTCACCAGCCCAAAATTCCCTTTTGGAACACATGTGTATTGATGTCTTTCCAAAAATTTTGTTTGTTCATGTACCCTTTCATCCTAAATATACTGAAAATGATTTTTCGATAAAAATTAAGGTCAGTTTCCAAAAGGTCTACTGCCCATTCAGCGAACATATGCCGTTTATGGTTATTTGCTTTCAGTTTCTGTGTTAGCTATATTTTGTACGGGTACAGATCAAAGTCACAATGCAAAATTCTTCAAGATGTAGTCTGCAAAAAGCCTAGTTGTTGTGAGTGACTCGAAATCGACTTCTTCTGTCTTCTACACTAAGATATACTTAGCGCTTCGTTTTCATAAGGATGTTAGTCGATCGTTTACTTAGCTTAGGTATTTGAATTTATTCACGATATTGTGAATAGTCTTCTCTGTAGGATGATCATGGCGATCATAAATTAGGAGAAACGCTCGGTATGTTACCCGCTCAGCAATTCTGATTTATTAAAACACACTGAATAAATTACAATCAATTTAAAAGATATAGCTTCAGCAATATGGGCAATAATAACATAAAAAAGTTCCTGTTGTAGTACCGTATAATTATTTTGATTTCATATTAAGAACTGAAACTTCACCATTTAAGATCTCACATATTGCAAATATTATATTAAAATTCAAATATTGATCCAATTGATGTACAAAGTACTTACACAGTTGTTGTCCTGCATATTTTGGTTGGCACAATACATACAAAACTTTTCTTATCTTCTCTAATGTTTATATTGGTCATACACATGTGCCAAATGTTAACGGCAAATACCGAAACAAACATAATTACAATTACTTAAGATTGTCTTACAATAAAGTGGTTTCCTTAAGTTGACAGTGAAATGTAGTTTATCCTCTAATAGCTGTGTTCGGAAGAAGTACAGCGACAAATACAAAGAGAATATGGTGGTCATTCAGAAACATATGTTTGGTATGTGGGTGATTAAACTAATTTGTTCCAAGTATTTCATAAAATATGTCGATTTGTTTGTTTGTATTTTTTATTAAAACAAAATTGAATAGTGAAGACCAATGCACTGATTTTAAAAGAGTTTCACTCCATGATTTTAAAATTAAATTAAAATTAAATTTAGAGAGGAGTATGAAGTCGCCCCAGTCTAGAAAGTAGTGTGTTTCCTTATTAAACTTGAGGCCTCGGTCCAAACCCTAGGTCGAACACCTCCAATAAAACCAAACACGAAAAAAATTTTTTAGGGCGATTTCCTCTCAGCAGATTTCTTGTCAAAACTCTGAGAGTAAATGAAATTGCCATAAAAAGTATCTCAAAAATCTGTGGTTCGAAGTCGACTTTTAACTGCAGCTCCAGTCATTCATGTATAAAATGAACACATACAACATAAGTGGTGTGAGAAGGCAGATCGCATTCCTGACTGAAGGGTTGTAAAGACCAATTATGTATGAATATGTATGTATGTAACCATTATCAAAAAACTCTGTTAATAAAACGACGTGTACTACCCTGTTCTAATTGCAAATTATAAGTTGTTCCTTTCGTAAGAAAAAGAAAAAACTTTTTTTAATTGTTTTGTGTTTCTAAGCTTTCTCTGGAAGATTGTGTTAAGATACTGATTGTTTTTCTTAATTTTTGGCCATATGCAATATTATTCTTCCAAAACATTGCCAAAGTTTTGTTTCTCATTTGTTACTACAGGATTTGTTTGAAGTTCTAATTGCTAGAAAAAGTTCTTTCATTATCACTATTCTTTACATCCTGTACTTCAGTATATGTATGTACATATATACAAATTTGATATTGGTTTCTATGTTTTAATTACAAAATATTTATAAAAAGAATTTTTGGTTTTAAGAAAATTTTAAAATATTAAGTTTTAAAAGTTGTAAAATGAAGTCGCTGTAGTCTAGTAGGTAGTGTGTTGGCTTATTAGGCGTAAGACCACGGTTCAAACCCCACGTCAGACATCAAAATGAAAAAATATTTCTTCGGCCACTTTCTCTCAGCAGATTTCTGGTATAAACTCTGAGAGTAAATAAAATTGCCATGAAAAGTTTCTAAAAAATATGTCGTTCGGAAACGACTTTAAACTGTAGGTCCCCACCACTCATGTATACAATTAACGCCTTAGCTGCAGAGATTAGAAAGAAGGGGAAACTTTTCTTTTCTATATACCCGATACTACGTTAGAGAAGAAAAATGCACCCTGGTGTCTACTTCATAGATGATCTGGAGGAATGTCAATCTAAGTTGCTTCATCAAAAACTCTGAATGATTCCTGATCTATGAGATAGCGAAAAACTGTGGTGTCACAATTATCTCTATGTTCAAACAAGTTGGAAATCGCTTCTTGTCCATTAGATTACTTCCATACATACATAACTGGTCATTATAACCCTTCAGTAAGGATTATGACCTTAGCTTCTCACACCACTTATGTTGTGTGCTATAATTTCAGACATGAGTGATAGGACATACAATTTAAAATCGACTCCGAACTACAGATTTTTGGGAGAAAATTTTCGTGGCAATTATATTTACTCTCAGAGTTTTTGCCAGAAATCTGCAGAGAGAAATTCGCCTTACGTCTGTAGCCTACTAGACTACAAAAAATCTGCCTTTACTTTAATTCTACTATTTTTTCTTTTTTATCATATTGTTTCTTTATTATTATACTCGTATATAGCATGTATATAATCTTATTTCATTTAAAATTTTGGTTCTATTTAAAAAAAAAAAAACTTTAAACCATAATGATACTGTTTAAAGAAGTTTTAATTACATCATATACGACACTGAGGTCGTAGAGTTTCTGCAGTTTTTAATGTCGATAATAATAGTAATGATGGTAATTTATGGGGTATGAAAATATGAAAAAGTGGCGTGAAATATTTTAACAGCATAATTTTGCTAAAGTTATATATTTAGAAATGAGTGTACACATGTTTATTAGGGTTTTATAATTCATCAATTTAGACGATGCTTTTTATTGCACATATAATTTTAATAATAATAATCTTTTTAAGCTTTTCGGAGGTAACAAATTATAAATGGTTTCGTTTTATTTTAATAGGAAATTTTTAATCATTTTCTCTTTTTACATTTTATATTGCATGTCAATAAAAATGGCAAAAAGCACAAAAAAAAACAAAATATTCCCTTAATTTCCAATAGTTTGTGATAAGCTGTTGGAATTAACTCATTATCCATTCTGCTATTACCAACACCCATTAGTGGCAAGATGTGTCAAAAATATTGCAGCTATCCAGAAGAGTCGCAAACCAAGGCAGTCGATTTAATAAGAAATCGGCTTGTCACACACTGCACACATAATTGGTGATTACAACCCTTCAGTCAGGATTAAGGGCTAGCTTCTCAACAGCACTCAAGTTGTGTGTGTTAATTTTATACATGAGAGGCGGGACCTACAGTTTAAAGTCAAAGCCAAACGACAGATTTTTGAAAATCTTTATCATGGAAATTTTATTTACTGTCAGAGTTTTTGCCAGAAATCTGCTGAGAGGAAGTCAACGA
This sequence comes from Sarcophaga subvicina, assembly GCA_936449025.2. Taxonomy (NCBI): domain Eukaryota; kingdom Metazoa; phylum Arthropoda; class Insecta; order Diptera; family Sarcophagidae; genus Sarcophaga; species Sarcophaga subvicina. The sequence continues at coordinate 90,795,271 of OW388080.2, forward strand.
AGAAATATTTTTTAATATTTTCGTTCTGATGTCTGACCGGGGATTTGAACCGTGGCTTCGCGTCTAATAAGCCAACACACTACCTACTAGATAACGGGGACTTCAGTCGACTCGAGCCTACAACTTCACAAACACAAACGATCATGGACACCCAGCTGTATTGGCTAAATGGACTCTGAATCATTTGGCAACTGACCCGAAATTTTCATAGAAAATCATCTTCAGCTACGAGCCAAATTTCTGGATAAATGGATGAACAAAAGGAATTGTTAAATTTTTTAGAGACTCAGCAGCATCCACCGCATACCGAAAGAGCCACTATAGAGTATAGAATTTAGGTTGGCGTCGATCATCGATGATCACCAACCTCTATTAACCTGAATTGCATAATCTGAATAACAACGACATGTGGTTTCGACAGAAAAATCCCACATGCCACACAGATTATGCCATAATGAATATTCTGCACAAATGATTTTAGAGAATGTTTATATCATGTGAAGGTATTGAACTGGTCACCGTGATCGTTTCTCAAGTCACTAGTGCCTGCAAAGAAATCACAAACAATAGCGATCCTCAAAGCCAACATGATCGACGTCATCTGTAAAATTCAGTCTGATTTATTTGCCAGAGTCATGATACATATACGTAAACGCCCAAGCGCGCCCCATGGAGGCATGGAGGATATTTGATTGATATGTTAACAGGTCTCACAAATGAATTAAAAAAAATTGGTCAGGCGGTGTGTTTGGGTCATAGTTTTTTGAAGATAAAAAGTGACTGTGAATGGCATTCCTTATAGGAACATGGTAGCGAAGATCTGGATGTTTCGGAATAAATGTGGATAATTAGGCCATAAATAACCGATTTATTGGGCCAAAGCATCGCAAGAAATTCTAAAATCAATTGAAGAGCTAAAGTCTGTTTTTATATATGTACATATATTATACAATGCACAATGCATGTGCTTCCTGTTTAAAAGAGAATACCTTTTCAGAAAAGGCTAACGTATATAAACACTACTCTGCCTTTTTACACCCTACGACAATTTACTTTCCCAAATCGTACACAATAAGCTGCATGATTAATTTTAAACCCATTAAATTCAATTTCCGACATGTAAATTAAGAACTTATTACAATCTCTCTAAACACAATACTTATACCAATATATCGACAAAAGAATTTATAAATAAATTCCAATCAAATTAATTTTAACAATTCTAATTGCACTAAATGCCTTAAAATAATTTACAAGAAAATTCAATTTCAATTGAAATTGATATTCAATCCAAATTCAATTTCTATACAAAAGTACGGTTCATACGTTAAAAACCTGGGTGCAATAAAGCCACTAAACTGCAGGAATAAAAAAGAAAAATGGCAATACCACGTTATAAACTGAAAATAGTAGAGAAAAATAGAATAAAATAGTGTGAAGGGAAGTAAAGTGAATGTCAATCAGTTGAGCAGCATCACCGGAAATGAAGGTAGCATAGAACAGGGTTAACCAAAAAATTTTTGGTTATGTGTTAGTGAGTAATAGAGAGAAAATAAGTTGAGAGAAATTATTTATTTACAGCCATAGAAAAGTTTTAGTAATATACGCTATTTTCATTTTCATTTCATCAACATACATATGTAAAGCTATCTATCTTTGGCTTAATAATTTTAGATAAATAAAAATAAAATAAAAAATCAATTTTTTTTATTAAAAGAACATAAAGCTATCCACCTTTAGCTTAAAAATTAGGCCATGTTTTTTAGATAAATAAAAATAAAAAGAATAAAAAACCCATTTTTTTTATTAAAAGAAAAAAAGCGAGCATTCCAAAGCATTTAAAAAGATTATACTATGCGACAAAATAAAAATGAAATACGCCCAGCTAATGACGTAGACCATTTTTAACACAAAATATTTTTTGAGTGTCATTCTGAAATTAAATGATAACGCATCCGCCGCACATGTGTTCTTATCGCAGTCTGATCGACAACTAAATGAAAAAACACAAGAATGCGTGTGAGTTCTCTCTGCACAACTGTGCTATGAAACGGTAAACGCTGGTTTAGAACATTAAATCATCCTATAAATGGGTACATTTGCTCAAATAAATCGTCGTACACCAAGCAGGCGGAAACAATTTTCAGTGCACTGGCTTAGTAAATGATCGACCAACACCGATGTACATCGATGAAAAACAAGATCTATTAAAATATCAATGCTAGCTGTAGAACGTGCGGAGTACTATATATTAATTAACGCCAGCCACAAAAACTCTGCACTTTGTAACTTGGCAAATTTTGTTTAGTACTTTGGGCCTCTACTCGTAACAGGTTCAGCTGAACCTAGAACTGAAGATAGACAGCGGCTTTTTTTGGAAACTCTTCAGAAAGAGATGAAAATTTTTATCATACACTGTCGTTTTTATTTAAATTACCCTTCAAATAACCAATCAAAATGGCGGATACAATATGGCGGTCGAGGTTTATAAAAATTAATCAGATTCACTTGACCGCCATATTGGATCCGCCATTTTGAATTATTTAAATCTGAATGAAGATCTGTAATCAGCGACTCCAAAAACCCCTGAGTAACAATTTTCAAGTAAATCTGATTAATTTTTAAGGACCTCTGTAATGTGTTTCTTTTTCTTTTGCACCCCTTGACATGAACCCACCCCCTACTTTAAGGGTGCATGCAAACAATTTGGCTTTAGGCTCATTTTAAAGAGCAAAGATCAGTTGTCAATTTCTGACAATAGCGATTGTTCTAGCACGTCAGTGTTTAGCTCTACAATGTTTCAAAAATGGCCAAAAACGCTATTTTTAGGGGTTTCAACCCCTTTTTCTCGAAAACCTGACGGGATGGAAAATTTTTGAAACCAGATTCGTGTTCAGCGCACAAAATGCCTTCGGAAACACCTGAAGCAATCTTATTTGCAAAACTCATGCAGGGCTGTGTTATTTTTAAATAAAAAAGTGGGAAAAATCATCTAGCGTTGCTACCCAGTGCATTAGAGATGACTGATCCAGTGATTTTTGAAGAACGTTGTTCTCAGTGAACTTGTTTTTTTAATCACTGTTCTTTAAAACAGTGATTGTGATCACAATATTGCATAAGCAATAATGACAATAACGTATTTTATTAAGTCGTAAGAAAGAGATAACTAGATACACACTACGAAAAGACTACTAAACAAAATCAAAGTGGTGTCATCAATGTTATTATTTTTAATGTAATTTTTTTTTTATATGAAGTTTAACAATTAAGTTTCACAGAAAGTTCATGTATAAAAGTCAAAAGTAAATAATCAGCATCATCTAATAGTAATTCTGCCTCGCTCAAAATAAAATGAAATAAATTTGAGTATGTAACAATTTTGAAGGAACGACATTATTAGTACCTGTTATTTGGCATTTTCAATCACTGTAGTTACCAGTGAATTATCAATCACCGTGATTAAATCACAGTTTTGAAAATATCGCTCATCTCTACAGTGCATCTTGACTACAACCGTTTGTAAAATTATTATTCTAGGGCCTGCTACACGTGGTTAGTTAGAAGAACTTGATTATCGATATCGAATAATGAAAGCAAACAGATTGGGTAGACGCTTTGAGGCAGCTTTGTTTTCCTAAAAAGTCTTAAATAATAAGATAAGATGAGTGCTTTACCACAGAGGTATATAACGACTAACAAGTGGTTTTACACTTTTTCATTTCTTTTTTTACCAAAGAAAAACTATCACAAGGTTAATAACCAAAATCAATAACAAGGAGATGCCAGTTGCTGTTCTCTTTATCTTGTTTCTCTATCCCCAAAAACGACGCTCTGATCTACCTGATTTATTTAGATGTTGTTCTGGCCCCGCATAGTGTGGTGGAATTGAAGTGTGGTTTATTTTAAAACAGTTTTATTGCACCCACTTTTTTGTCCTTACATTGAATGCGGTTGTAAAAGTTTTATTTGCCATATAAACTGTTCTTTTACAGTTTCTGCATTGCTTGTGTGCGTGTATTTTTATTCTCACGAGAACCTTGCTTGATAGTAAACGTGTACAGAATTGTTTCCAAAAATAGTAAAAGATAAGCTTAATTAAAGTTTTTATGGTATCTGCTATATATATGGGGTCTTCTCTAAAGCGTTTCCTATCTTTAGTTTTGAATAAAACAAGACCTATTGTTGAATGTAATATCATTGAAACCTACTCCATGTCATCTTAGAGTGGAGCGCATAAGTTCCGCATATGATGATATTGAGAATCAGAGATGTTTGAGTTTTACCATATACCAGCGACTTAAGAATACCCGGCAAGAAAAAGTCTAGTGGAGTGAAATCGCACGACCACGATAGCCAGTTCACATCATCTTTAAGTAAATCGACCATGTCCTTAAACCGCATGTGCAGAATATCCAATATGGGCACGTATCGAGATGTATTAAACGGTCTTTGATGTATTGAACGGTCTTGGATCCCATGTGAATTACTATCGTATCGAATTCATCTATTTTATTTGTTAACGTATTCATTCATTGTAAAACAAGAATTTTCAATGAAAACTAGGGTACGTTGCGAACTACTTCAGGGGCCAGTCAGAGAACTCACGTCGTTGTCTGTGCTCATCAATAGCAAAACAGACTGAGTAAATGACAACTAATTTGACAGTTTGTTCCTTATCAGTTGTCAAAGTTCTGAAGTCCCTACTGGAAGACCCGATATTATTTCGAAAATCAATAGGATAGATCTCGGGTTATAAAAAAAAAATCATACAGAGGACTGGAAAAGTCTAGGTTAGGTTAGGTTAGAGAAGGTGTACTTTTCAATTAATACAAGTACAGTACCCGTAGGTCGAATTGACCCATTTTACAACGTCCTAGTTTCTCATACCACTTATGTTGTGTGTGTGTTAATGTTATACATGAGTGGTGGGACCTACATTTTAAAGTCGATTCCGGACGACAGATTTTTGAGAAACTTTTTCATGGCAATTTTATTTACTCTCAGAGTTTTTGCCAGAAATCTACTGAGAGGAAGTCGCCGAAGAAATACTTTTTGTATTTTGTCTTGATGTCTGGCCTGGGGCTCGAACCCTGGCTTTACGTCTAATAAGCCAACACACTACCTCCTAGACTACGGCGACTTCAAGGTACTTCTAGGTAATTTTTAGCAATAATATGTAAAAAGAATGGATATTTTTATATTTATTTTATTTATTTATCTCTCTTTTATTACGAAACAAAAAATATTTAAAGTTTTTCACAGCCATAAGAAATACCAGGAAAGTTTCTGGTGACTCCATATTTTTGCACCGCAAAATGTAAGTATTCCCAAGAAGAACTCAGAGTAAATTTAAAATTCAAAAACCTAATATATTAAAATATTTTTCTTTATATTTAGTAAGATATTTCTTAAGGTCAAGCACTCCATTTAACCCATTTGGCATTAAAGGAACCAGTTTCGTTTAGCGTTTTCAGTTGATATGTGCCGCCGTGTAGTCGTTAGTAAGTTCTTAATTTGACTTTTGTTTAAGGTTTGGCAACTACGTGTCTGTTTTTTAAATAATCTCCTGAATACTCCCTTGGAGTTATATCTGGACTTTGTGCAAGAGTGGTAAGGCAAATCAGTTAATTACATTAGCAGCAGTATGATTCTGCCCATTAACTTGCTGGAAGAAATAACCATTAAGAATTCTTAATTCTTCCGAGCTTGAGTTAAATTTGTTGTTTGGAATGTTTTAATACTTCTTCTTATACGTTATTTCCTCAATAAATTCGTAACTGCTCACATCTGGTGCCGACGCACAATCCCACAACATTTATGAGTAAGCGATTTGTGAAAACCCAAGCACCTTGCAGAAATAAATGAAAGCTAAGGATCATCAAAAAAGGTTTTATTTTTGGGTTTGTTCATAACATTAATTTTACTCCATGATTCACTCGAATCTTCTTCAGCTCAATATTTTTGTAGGATGTGTTTCACGCTCTATTACGTTTTTTTTCTGTTAGACTCGACGACTGTCACGGCTTTAGCAAAAAATCGCTATTTGGGTTTGTATACGTATGTGAATATTTGAAGAATAGTATAAACATTTTTCATTACAGATTTGGATACAGATGTAGAATGTCGAATGCGACTTTAGCTTTATTCACACTTTTCTATAGAACTACTCAAAACATAACCCCTAGATATTTGAAGGGTAATATTAGTTTTATTTCTTACATAGCAAAAGTCTTCTGATTTGATGTATTTACGCTTACAGTTTTAATTTTGTCAGCAGTTATTACTAAATATAGGCCGCATCAAGCGGCGTATAGGATCCCAAGATAACTAAACGTTCGATATAGTCAGTGAATTTGTTTATATTGGCTCCGCCGTTCGCAAAAATAATGTCAGTCTGGAGATCGAGCTAGGATCACTCTTGCCATCAGGTGCTCCTATGGTCTCTATAGGCAATTGAGTAGCAGAGCCCAGTCTAGGATGACAAAACTAATATTTTACAAGATGCTCATCCGCCCCGTGTTTCTTTATGGCGCAGATGGCATGAGCACTATTAAGCACTGATGCAACAGCCTTAAGGATATTCGAGCGAAAAGTCGTACGAAAGTTAGTGATTATTACCACATCCGATCCAACAATGGGCATTCATGCCTCGGCGAGACGGGTATTTGATGCAGGGATTTGCTGAAGTCGGGTAAGTGGTTGACGTTGTCTGCGTTAGAATAATCAAATCGAGAAAGCCCTGTCATCGATTGGTGTGGACAACTGGCGAAGGCGCGCAAGATAATTGACATTTTAATTCAGATTATACTTTAATCTGTAATTTTCTAATACCAAGTTAGACAATAGCTGTGTGGGAATGCATCTTTAGTATGACACCGGTCATTATGGACTCACTGTTATGAATGTCATTTTATAGTCTAGTATGTAGTGTGTTACTTATTTGACGTAAGGCAATAAACTCTGAGAGTGAATAAAATTGCCATGAAAGAATTTCTCAAAAAATTGTCGTTCGAAGTCGACTTTAAACTATAAGTCCATTCACTTATGAATAAAATTAGCACACAATACATCAGTGGCGTGCAAAGCTAGGTCGTAATCGTGACTGAATACACACATAAACTTTGCTTATAGAAAATTTGCAGATTTAAAATTTCGTTTAGCTTTTAAAATCATTTCCCATAAATATACACATACTTATAGATGTCGACCTGGTTGATAAGTTGGCTACTAAACTGAACTGGAAAGAGAAACTCGTTACACTGAAAAATAGTCTTTCATAGAATATTAAAAAATGTATATTACAATGCGTACAATTAATATTCAGGTCGATTTATGCAGATACACATGTTCTCTTATCATTTTTGATGCAAAATTGTTTTAAGTCCACACAGAAAAAAAAATGTTTCCATGTCTGTTCATCTGTTATTTTTGCTTATTGATGCGTACCTACATGCTTTAATAATATTATAGTACATGTACATGTGCTACTAAAGAAGCAATTTAAGATGGGTAATCCTACCAACAGGGGTAACCAAAGAGATGGTTAATGTGTATGTCTGACACTCATAGAAAACTTTTGAAGATTTTTCGTTTGATTTTAGCCTTATGGTCATAGACCAATTCATTCGATTCGTATAGAAATTTACATATGCTGGATTACATATCATTTACAAATTTCAACGTAGATTTTAAAAACAGTCGTTGTAATTTAGTATGTAGTGTGATGGCTTGCAGAGAGTAAATAAAATTGCCGTGAAAAGTTTCTTAAACATTTATCGTTCGTAGTCGATGTTATGGTCTTTTCGCTGATGGATAAACTTATTAGAAACCAGCTTGGTTGGTGTAAGGAGCTAGGTCGTATTCTTGACTTAAGGCTATGGTATTCTATTAAGGCTATGGTAGGCTGTCGTATTCGTCAGTTAAGTAAGTAACTAACAAAGAACGATAAATATACAGCGACATCCATAATTGGCCATACAAATGACCCAAAGCACTAGTCTAAGGTAACAATAAAATGGTTTGCTGAAAATAATTTCCAATATCTGGATTGGCCTTCACAATCGCCGTATCTTAATCCAGTCGACAATCACAAGCATCAAGAGTCGCGGGTGGGCACTTGAAATTTAGCACACTACCAACTAGGTCATCGATGTACCCAATATTAGATATTTTGTTAGTTATGTTTTGTAATGAATCTAACTGGCTTATATTTCTAAATTTAATACGGTTTTCGTAGTTTTTTGTACATTTAATTCCTTAATGGCTAGTGGATCAATTTCACTTGATCCAATTTAGTTTTCTTTGGAAACTACAAATTAGTTTTCTTATGTTAATCATTTTATAACTCCAGAACGCGCCAACCTGTTCGTAGTCTAGTACATTAAGACCCTGTTTAACGCGGGGGATACCTTTCAATAAGTTCCGGCGCTAAACGATACAGCGTTAAACGAGGCAACTAATAAATCGACTGTGATGCAGAAAAGATGCATTCGTACTGTGATTGCGACTTCAGAAAATACAGTTGGAATCGCTATTCTGGACAGACTACCAAAGGAGCGTTGAAAAAGATACACCGTCGCTATATTGTGCACCGCTTTTAATTGGTGCATGGCCGACACATATATAATAAGTATCAATAGAGTGTGCGATTTAAGGGAATTCGGCGACTTTATTGCCGCAGACTATAAACTTCACGAGTATAAAAATAGGCATGAAAAGTTTCTCAAAAAATCAGTTGTTTGGTGTCTACTTTAAGTTGTAGGTCCCTCCACTCATGTATAAAATTAGCACACAACATTTGTGGTGTGTAAGGCTAGGTCGTAATCCTGACTGAAGAATTGTAATGACTGTGGGGGTGAGCGGGTAAATAATAAAATAAAATATTTCACGAGAATGCGGGTTAAGTAAAAAACAAAAGTATTAGTTTCCAAAATAATTAATTATTATTTATTGTAGTACAAAACGTACCTTTCGGGTTGGGGGTTGATCGGGTATTGATCTCTTTTCGTTTATATTACAAGAATTCTGTCATATTATTAATAATTCACAATATTATAAACGTAAGTACAGGGGTGGTTTATACACTTTAACAAAACTTAAATCTATACTTATTGCAACAAGATGACCGAGAAGTCACCTGGCCGGAGATCTAAATTAACAATTCAGGGGTAATAATAGCATGATATAATAAAAGAAATATAGTTTTAGCTGGTACTGAACATGAGTGCCTGGTTGTGGGTTGCGCTCTTCTTTGCGTTCGGCGTGAGTGGTTTCCTTCTTGTTGCCAGCTTGTTCCAAGATGCTTGTCACTTAGGCGTTCGACAATTAGCCTACGGGTTATTACACTATCTGGAATTAAACGACAAACACGCAACAGGGGGAAAAACAAGAAAACGAATTAATCGTTTTTTGCTCTATATTAGAAAGCGGCACGAGCTTCACGATATGCCATATTAGAACGCCATTGGCAGTTCGAATTTCGGCCACTCGCACTTTGAATCAGGGTCAAATAAAATCGTTCGATTCGACTAAATTTTCGATCGTTATGGGGTTAATTGTCATAACAAATCACAACATGATTCCAAATGTCAGCGCCTACCTGGTCCACGACAAACGATACTCGATTTGCCTCAAAAGTTGGCCAATGGCACGGGGGTTTTTGAAGCCAGGACAGAACGATAGTCGAAACTGTCCCACAAAGGCTTCCGATCTGGTAAGATTCAGTTTCTGATGAAGTGAAAATACCATTTTTTGGCAATAGAGTTACACCGCAGAGCTCTAGACGGGGTAAAATTTACACTTCTACAGGCACAACTTTTATTTTGGCAGCGAGGACTCTACTATACAGGATGGCAACATATGCTTTCTCTGTAGCATCACAAATTGCATTAAGTACTTCACACTGACGGTTAAAATTAAACCAACGGGGGATGTTAATCCTGTCGACGTACGAGTAATCATCGACAAACTCAAGTCACCTGTTAAACGGCATGGGTTTCAAACATTCGTCACAATCTGTTCTGGCTTTACAAATTTGTCGCATAATAATGCTAGCAACTACGATTTGAGGTGCCAATCACCCAACGGGGTCAAATAGCTTTGGCTATTTGAGACAAGACAGAACGTTTTGGGACTATAGAGAAATGGGGCGTTGGAGCTGGCTTGAAGCAAATGTATCAATGCTCGCATTCCAACGTAAAATTAGAAATCTAGTGGATATTCGGATAGCGCAAAAAAAAAGATGAATTATGTGATTTAAAAACGACATATTGGGGTAAATACTAAATAGTGACAAGTGGTTAGGAGGAGAATAAAATAGAGTCATGGTCTGCGTGTCGTCTAGGGAAGGGTATTCCCCAATAACTCCCTCATATTAGGTTTTAACCTCGGGGTTCTATAATAATCAGATTTCATATTTCTAGCAAACGCACCTTTACGAGATGGACCAAGACTCAAATCAGACTTAAAAGGAAACGAATTTGACTGAGGTATTTTACCAGACACAACCCAACCGAAAACGGTTTGTTGGGCGATCAAAGGGTTTTTGGGGTCCTTTCGAAATCCAGAAAGCATTATCTGGTGGTATACATCTCCACCTAATAGCAAATCCATATGGGCATATTTAAAATCTGTTAACGGGAGTTCGGTTGCATCAAAATCAGCATTCTTCGCTAACGAGCATGAGGGTAGTTGACCAGTAAGTTCTTCAACATACGCCTCCGTGGTCAATTTAAACTTTGGATTAATGGGAGACCGTAATGAAACAATACAAACTTTTCTAGAGTTTGCTACCAATTTGCCATTAAGGCCCACAACAGCGGCAGCAGGTGCCGAATAGGTCGGAAGATTTAGCTTCCGTTGCAACTTTTGAGAGATGAAAGTAGCTTGAGACGCTGGGTCTATCAGAGCTCTCGCAGAGAAAATGGCATGATCTAATTGTATATTCACATGGGCTGTTCCTAACAGAACTGTTGAAGACGGGGTGAACTGTAGTCGAGTAGCGAAGTTCTGAAAAGTACAGGTAGTAGTGGATGTCGATGGACAATTATCCTCATCATTTCGCTTTTGTGCAGGAGAAGGCCGGAGGGAACTATGTGGGGTAGAAGAGTTAGCGGGATTAGTTCCAGTCCTCGGTTATTCCCGAGGGGAAGATTCGCTACGGTGAAGTAGCAAATGATGTTTTTGTTTGCAAATATAGCAAATATTAGAGCTATGGCATCTTTTGGACTCATGAGAGGCCGCCACACAGTGGTCCAAATGCTCAATCTAGCCAAACAAAAGTTATAACTCGCTTTTGCAAAGCCGTACCGACATGAAACTTGGTACGTTTATAGATTTCATCAATATAAACAATTAGAGAGAAAAAATCAAATGTATATGTGTGTGTATGAGTGTGTGTATGTATGTAAATTTGTTTTTGGGGGTTTGTTTGAAGCCTAAAGACGACAAAACGACTGAACCGTACTTTTGTATGTGTGGGTGGAATTATAGGCTAATTTTTATACAAAAGTTTTAAATGGTTGAAGTGCCACGCCTACCTTAAGAATTAAGTATTAAAAGTCTTATATCATGGAAAATGTAACAACTAGAATCTTCGAATTCAGCATGGACAACTACATTGCTGCAAAATTTCTTTTTATTTTTTTGTTTTAAGAGCCTTTTAGCATTATGGTTTACCAAACTTTGAAGAGATACTTCAGTAATTCTAAGATCACCACTCGGATAACATTCTTCTTCAGCCAAAACTTTATGGTATGAAGGGTAAATATCAGCGTTATGATTTTTGGCACCTGCACGTAATATACTATAAGTGTGTCTTGTATATCCACCATCGACATACAAAGCTAACGTTTCCTCATTTGTGTAAGGGATTGGTTGTGGAGGAGAAAAACTCATCTTTTTTTTAAATGCTTTAGAGGGAGAAGAATTTATAGTTTGTTCTGCTTGTTCCAGCAGCAAAAGTCAGTTCTTCTGCCGACCAAGTCTCTAATAATGGAGCAACATTTCTACGCTTTGTTCTCTCAGTTTAACATAAAAATTCCTTAGAAGGCCTGCCATAATTGGAGGTCGAAGGTCCATCCAAGCATCCTTCAACACGAGATGATGAATAAAATTTAGGTGGAATATTGAAATACCCTTCTAACGAATATTTATTTTTATCTTCGAACGTGAGCCTTGTTGACTGGCTTGCGCCCACTTTTTCGTTAAAATGCATACAAACATTCGAGCAGATCGCCTTACTCTTCTGTAATAGCTATCCGTTTCATCATTCTTAATACCAATCTTAGCAACAACGTGTTTAACAAGCATCAGTTTTCTTAGTTAGTTGTTTTTCATTACGCCAAGTATTATACAGCTCTTTTCTTGTAATGGACATGTTAAACTCTAAATGAAATAAAAATCGTTTGGGCAAAATCCGGCAGTTAATTTTTTAAACATTAAAAAGCTACATATATATAGATGACGACAACATAAAAACTAAAGCTTAAGTACGATAAATTACCATTTGAAATTCTAATTGAATTCGGACATTAAAGAAAAATTTCACATTTAAAACACACATATACATAATTGTATTTTATTTATAAACAAAACATATTTTATGAAAAATTTAAACAGTAGTTTTTTACTCATACCTTTGTTATGTTAATTACACGAACAAATTTTTTTTAATTGCTTTTATTATTTTTTCACGACAATTTCACTCGTACTGTTAAATGTCACTTGAGATATTAATTTTTTAGCAAAGAAGCAATTACTTGTATTTGAAGCAATATATCAATGCTAGTGTAGATGTTTAAAGAAAAAAATATGCCGTTATGTACTTTAGACACTTGTCAGCATATTACCATACAAAAAATGTACTTTTTAAATATTTTAAAAAATGACATTTGCCCGGTTAGATTGGGGTTTTGGACCACAGTGCGCCAAACAATTCGTGCAGCATTTATGCTTCCTAACGGTTGCCAAACGAGCATTAACCGACATTCTTAAAAAGTCCGAACAAATGCTGGCCATGACGCATAATCGCCAGAAAAGGTTGGGGTATTGCATGGGGGAAGGTGAATGGGGACAGTGTTAACAATCGGGTTCGCGGCCTTAGTCTTAAGGCTGTCAATTAATCCGTCAATAAATGAGGCGGATTGAAAATATAAAGAGTATCCCGACATATATTTGGCCTTCAGGTCTTTTGTTGAGACTTTGGTGTCATCGGCATTTTCCAACAAGTCTTCGTAACTGTCACGAAAGACTTCCCACAAACGGGTCAACTCCTGCCGATGAACACCTAGATAGTGAACCGAATGTTCCTCTCGTGGAATAGCCTGAATAAAGCTTTCCAAATCGCTTAAGCGGTTATAATTTCTATTTAAATTCCTTAATGCGGCCATTTTACTAAAATTCGAGGTTTTGCTAAATAATTTATCGTGAAAAAAACTCAAATAGAGTCCGAAAATTTAAAACTATTTTAATGAAAGAGAAGTACGAGAAAAAACTCCAAAAAATATGGGGTATCGAAAAGAAAACGAAAGTTCAAACAGAACTGTGTGAAAATATTACCTTCAATTACAAAACTTAAAGTAATATTCGCGATAAACTTTAAAACGAATAAAAAGGGGTTTGCGAAAACTTCCGAAACAATTTGTTAATTTTGTTTAAATTTAAAGATAATTGAAAAATTGTCGAAATTTAAAGATAATTTAGGCAAATAAAATTACTTTATATTGTAATAAAAAAAATCACAATATTAAAATTAAAAATCCAAAAAAAAATATTTGCATATATTATTGCGATAAAAATATCACAATTTCAATTAAAAATATTGAAGGTAAAATAAAGAAAGAAATAAGATGCAAAATTTCTAAAGAAAAGCACACAATATTTAGCCAAAAAAGCTGCCATCTTAATATGCGACAATCTTCCAACTGTTTTTTTAAAGTAGTATACAACAACAACAACACGGCTAAATTAATATACTGTGTTGTTTATATATTTTCGTTTTGTTTATTTTGTTTTGCTTTTCTTTTTTCTTTTATTCTTACACTCGCACTGCACTTTTGGATATATTTATTTTAAATTAATTAAAGCAATTAAAGCACCTATTACAATTTATTTTACATACCTTATAAAAATCGGGTAGAACATTATTAAAATAATTTTTAATAAATACCAGCGAAATATTTGGATTAAGGGTGTGGTTTATTCAACAACAAAAAACCAATGTGGCGATCTTCGAGACAAAATCTGTAATTTTTTTTATTTTTATTTTTACCTTATATATATATATAGTTATAAATATCTAGCTTATATTCTAAAGGCACAAGCAACCGAGGCTATCGGCCCGATTTGAAATCTGTAAATAAAATCTCACGATTGGACCAAAATGTGAGGGTGAGCGGGGAAATAATAAAATAAAATATTTCACGAGAATGCGGGTTAAGTAAAAAACAAAAGTATTAGTTTCCAAAATAATTAATTATTATTGTAGTACAAAACGTACCTTTCGGGTTGGGGGTTGATCGAGTATTGATCTCTTTTCGTTTATATTACAAGAATTCTGTCATATTATTAATAATTCACAATATTATAAACGTAAGTACAGGTTTATACGCTTTAACAAAACTTAAATCTATACTTAAAGGTAGGATGGCCAGCATGAACAATGACCAAATGTATGTATGTATGTAGGGGGTGATGCCCATTGACAGTCAAGAAACTGCGACAAACCAGAGAAAATTAAACATTTGATGGTCAACATTCGTGATGCCATTGCCAAGATACGATCCCAAGCACTCGAAAAAGCATACGAAAATTGGTACGATCGAATGACGTAATGTGAGGTCTGCTGCCACAGCTAAATGAACAAAGTAATATTCCATTTCTAACTGGAACAATTGTGCTTTACAACAAATAAATAAATTTGGCAAAATTTCAAACTGTTTTTGTTTTACTGCAGTTTTAAATTTAAATTTTTAAATTGCCCACCCTTTACAAGTTAGTTTTCCTATGTTTGTCATTTTATAACCCCAAAAACTCTCAACCGATTTACTTGACAATACATGTTTAAGAAATGTTAACCTTTCATTGAAGGATAAGCTTTATACAGACACTTTTTAATGATGTTAGTGCAATACAAATTCAACTGCTTCAACATATATATTTTATTGCATTGTCCCGCAAAGCTGACTTGATTATCGTCGTGTATGTATGAAACCACCAAATAAAATTAATTACACACATACATACATGTGTGCTTTTTCCACTTTCAATTTAAATACCAAACAACCATTATTCTAAAATTAAAACACATTTAGTGTAGGAGTGTATATGTAAACATCCATTCATAAGTAATTATTTCCATCATCATTACTGCTGTAATCATTTTTAACTCACATGCCATTCATTATTCGACGATGGTTTTATTGAAAATAACAAATATTTGATTGAGTATGTGAATAAATGGGTCTTTCTGTGTCGAATACGTACATTTTTATTATTTTAATATTTTCGTGTGCAACAACATGCGAGTCAATTGTGTGGTTTTATTTTGCGAGTTGGCTGTCAATAATTTTAAAGGACTACTGTACACGCAATTGATAATATATATTAATATAAAGTTTTATGTATAAAAATCTAAACTGAGGACTGCTCTGGTTTGTGGCTTATTAGTGTGCGCCTGGGTGTAAATAGAACCCCACAAGTAAGAATCTAACTGAGTCAAATCGCGTCACCTCCATGCGATATGATCATACCTTCAAATCGCTCGTGAAGAATATACAATATGACATGAGCTGACATGTGGTTGGTGTCCAGATCATCCAATTAAGGCCAGAAAAATTCTTAATTTGGAAATACGAAGAGGCAATAAAAGATTTGTCACTAATGGAGACATAGAATCTAAGGTTTATGGCTATTTTAAGAAGCCACATACTTACATACATACATATACAATTGGTCATTACAACCCTGCAGTCAGGATTACGACATAGTTTCTCACTTCAGATATGTTGTGTGTTAATTTTATACATGAGTGGTGGGACCTACAGTTGAAAGTCAACTCCGAACGACAGATTTTTGAGAAACTTTTCATTGCAACTTTATTTACTCTCAGAGTTTTTGCCAGAAATCTGCTGACAGGTAATCGCCGAAAAAATACTCTTTGTATTTTGTTTTGATGTCTGGCCTAAGGCTCGAATCCTGGCTTTACGTCTAATAGGCCAACACACTATCTACTAGACTACTGTGACTTCTGTACTTCTGTGAAGCCACATACTTACTTACGGTAAACAGAATATCGAAACTTTTGAATACCCCTGTTAAGAAAAAACGCAACCTTATTGTTATGGTTTCTATGCCAGGCCAGCTAATATTTGGCCTGGCTTTGTATTGGATTTATTAAAAAACTTCTGATCATTTGCTTATTTTTCAATTTGCAGAGGCGTTAAGATTGGTTCAATGCAGCAGCTTGTACTACATACAAACAATGTGTATCTGGAATACGTTTAACACTAGTTATGCGGTTGAAAGTGTTTAAGAAACGAAAACGATGGAATCCTATTGACTAGCTTATGAAGTAGAAAACAGCTGTAACGACACGTTTCCGCTTGGGTGCTGGGGTAGTTCAGCGGCGTCCAGTGGTTACATAAAAAAACACTTCTTTGTAAATCCTATGCTATTTATTATCAATAAGTGACATAACTTACGAACTAAACTACATGCAGGGAAAAATTAAGTTAAATATTATTTAATAAGCCCTAGGCCGTCCAAACAACGGTTCGTCAAGTCATAGTGCCGAAGGCGTCAAGGCGGGTTGAGTCAGAACAACAGTCAAACGGCATGCGCCCTGAATGACTGTGGTTTCTACTGGTCCTTGCTATTACCCCGGCACGGTCAGCCAAGTCAACCAAAGGAGGATGTCAGAGCAACAATCAAACGGCCTACGCACAGGATGATTGTGGCTCCAAGATCTCCCTTTGTCCGTCCAGTCACAGTCAAGTCAACCAAAGGAGGATGTCAGAGCAACAATCAAACGGCCTACGCACAGGATGATTGTGGCTCTAAGATCTCCCTTTGTTCGTCCAGTCAGTCAAATTACCCGTAGGAGGATGTCAGAACGACAATCAAAC
The DNA here is from genome assembly GCA_936449025.2 of Sarcophaga subvicina. NCBI lineage: Eukaryota > Metazoa > Arthropoda > Insecta > Diptera > Sarcophagidae > Sarcophaga > Sarcophaga subvicina. Next base: position 90,812,394 of record OW388080.2, read on the forward strand.
GGCCTACGCACAGGATGATTGTGGTTCTGAGGTCTCCGGTGTCCGTCCAGTCACAGTTGCCGATGTTTTGCTGGCTGTAAATCTCTCACTAGTGGGGACAACCACACCACTTGTGATTTGATATTTTTTTAGCATCAGCCGATGTCATAAGATCGACCTGCCTTGCCAGCAACTCATCACCAACTGCCCCGACTGCTAAAGTCATGCTCGCTTTTATACACAAAAGTAACGAATAACAGATCAAACATGATCGAACATCAAACATGTTGTGTCCTACTCTACAACTTACCAATGTGAGAGCAAGCACCGATTGAATTCAGCAGAGAGGTCTTGTAAGTCAAATGTAAGTCGTACGACAACCGTTATAAAGAAAAATACTATTTCTAAAAATAGATCATAAGGAGCTTAACAAAAATTCATTTAAATATTTTAGGCACAGTGGGGCTTGTTATAAACTTAAACTAAAATATTTACAATAATATTATTTGCAATAATTCATATAGAGAAAAATGAATATAAAAGAACATGAACAATGCATCAAATCAAAAATATCATCCAGTGATATGGTGTGGGCAAAAACAAGGTCCCCGCCTTTTGTCGTCACACAGCTGAGGCCTAAATTTTACTTGAACTTAAGCATTTAAAAACAATTTCTTTATGAAAATTGTAAAATAGTGGAATTCTTGTTCATTCAAACTCAAAATGTGACAAAGAAAATATTACAAACTCCAAATAGTATTAAACTAAGCGTTAAGAGTCCTGGTTTTTCCCCTTAAGTGTATAAATAATTGTAAGATGTTGTCTAACGTATATTTAGGGAAAACAACCAGAAGATTCTCGTAAGTTTCTTTACAAAAGTATTCCTTTTTTCCATTTAAAATTCATGTAAAATAAAAATATATATTTACCCTCTAGTGTCAGATTGTGGCAGCCAGCAGGTATTATCCTTACACTTTGGTTTTCGAGTTTAAGACGTTGTTAGCTTTGGAAAAATTTTGTTGCCATTTCTCGCATTAAAAGAGTTAAAGTACCGAACGAGAAGGAAGAGAATAAAAATGCTCAAAATGTTTGTTTTATCGCTATTCTCGTTGTCTTATTCTTCTTATTTAACAAGCAAAATCATAAAATTTATGTGAACTGTTTTGTTACTTTTCATGCAACATGAGTTTTGAACCTTTTTTAATACAACCTCAACTATAAATTTGAAGAAATGAAAAATAGATTTCAATCAGCAAAAGTAGCTCACTTACCATACCACTTAAATAGCACTTCAAACAAATATTTGTTTCTTTTCGATTTTAACTAATCCTGTATCTCTCTTATAATTCTAAAATATCTTTTCACAATGTTTTTTACAAAAATAGTCTAGCCATTTGCAAAAAAAAAAAAAAGAAAAAAAAAGACAAATTTTTATTAATTTTATCTAGAAACCAAAATATATGAGAAAGTTTGATTGATTTTTTGTTTATTTTATTTTCTTCTTTTTTTTTTGTTAATTACCTGTCACTTATGTGTCAATATAGTCTACGTGTCAAGAATAGAAAAATTTCCATAGAAATCTCTTGAAATGTGGATAAATTAAAACAAAAATGCATTAACAATTTTATTTAAAAAGGAAACAGCTGCAGTTACGTTATTCTGTACTCAGAATTTGGAAACAAAATGTGGCATTGTCTTTCCACCTTATATACAGACATATATTCATAATTGTTCACTACAATTCTTCAGTTAAGATTGCGAGCTAGCTTCTCACACCACTTATGTTGTGTGTGTTAATTTTTTGGTAATTGTATTTACTCTTAGATTTTTTGACCGTAATCTGCTGAGAGGAAATCGCCAAATAATTTTTTAAATATCGTTTTATTGGAGATGTATCACTTGTTTGAACCGTGTACTAATAAGCTAACACAATACCTATCAGATAACGCGGACCTCTTCTTCTCTTCTCCTGCGCCTTATATATACAAACTAAATTTTGTATTTTCAAATCCCCTCACGTACCTTAAGTTAGTTTCTTATGTTGGGACTGTTTCATGGTTTGAATTCGTATATGAAGTCCGAAGTAAAATCTTATTAGAAAGTACACCTATGTTGTGTTTTTTCTTGGATTGTAGTAAATTAAATATATGACTTATGGAGTAAGATATGTATGGTTTTGATAAATCCTGTACATAGCTACATAATTGGTCATTACAACCCTTTAGTCAGGATTACGATCTAGTTTTTCACACCACTTATGCTGTGTGCGGTAATTTTATAAAGAAGTGACGGCACCTACAATTTAGAGTCGACTCCAAACGACAGATTTTTGTCATGGCAATTTTACTTACTCTCGAGATTTTGTTAAAAATCGCCTGGAGTTTGAATCGTGGCCTCACGTCTAATAAGCCAACCTACTACATATTAGACTACGGCAGCTTCAGATAAACCTTTTGCTTTTAGGATCAAAATAATATTGTATGATGATCTATTGTATGAACTCTAGATTATGAACTTGATAAGCTGTATTATAAGTTTTTGCATTTTAAAATTATTTTATTCAATTTTTTTTCTCTTTAACTTTATTTATCATTTGTTTACCACAACTACTCCTCTGTGCAAACATCTTTATATTTTTTAGTGGAAAGAAGCAATTTTTTTAATTTAAATAAATCTGACCTCATCAAAGTCAATCAATATTGTCAGAGCAAACAGAAGAATTTAATGCCTTTTAGAAAAGTGGTAAAATAATTCAACCTGTTACCATAATTTGGATGCAAACAGTTGAAAGTAAACTAATATGTTTTTAGACATACATATATTAAATAAGTGAAATTTATAAGAATATACGAATTAAAATACTTTTCATAGAGGAATTAAAATAAAAACAATTTAAACATAAATTTTTAAGATACAAAGCAAATAAATTAAAAAATAAATCATTCCATTTGGAATTGCTAATTTTGTAATTCAAAAATGACGTGGAAATATATCTTAGATATTTTGAAAAAAAAAATTATCTATCATTTATAAAAATTTATTTAAAACAAATGATGAAAAATGAAAAATAAATTTAATATATTTTAAATTTAAGAATTTCAATAGAATTGTCAGTTTGGCTTGCAAATGATTAATTCTAAATTAACGGTATACTTTACATACAATTGAATTTAAAAAAATATTACTTATACGCATCCATATTACTTGTACTGGAAATATTACTCTGAAAAGTATGCAATACAAAAATTGAATTTTGTCGTATATGAAACTAATAGAATTGAATATCACTCATACGACACATGTATGTCGTTATGAAGATTTCGTATTAAGGCGCCTAGAGACGATCAAATAAAACCATCAACGTGTTACATATGTGCGTGTGTCGTTATATATGTATACGTTGTCGGCTTTGATTGATGAAAATCAAAACATTTTGATTTTTTCATTTGACGAATTTTTATTTGATCGTCTCCAATTCTGATTGACAAGCAATATCTCATTTGCTTCGATATCGTCGTAATGGACACATCATAAATGCGCGGATAAACAAACAAATATTTTTTTTATTGTAAATAATGTAGTAATAAACAAAGAAATATTTTTTTATTGTGAATGTATATTTTATATTTTTATATTTTATATTCTTTTGTATTTTGTGTGTGTATATTTTATTTATTATATTTTTAAGCAGTTAAATTGTGTTTGGTAAAGGTTTTTGCCATCATGGAGAAGTGCAAAATTAAAAAAATTTATATTAGAATTAATTGCAAAATTTTAATGTTGCATGTAAAACTGGAAGAAAAAGTAATAGATAAGAAAAAGAAAATAATATGAAATTATTCATCCAAAGAGTTTTAGTTTTTTTCATATTTTCCTTTTTTTCTTAATAAATTTGCACAAGATGTTAAAAGCAATAAATATATCGTCATCCGATGAAGACATTTTGCGAAGCGTACACTACAAAATCAAAATTCAAATGACGATTGATGAATTTATTTGAACGTCTCCCTTTAAACTTCAATCGCACTACACACAGACTTATGCATTATTTGACGAATATATTTGATCGTCTCCAAGGCCTTTAAATTTTTGTCATGTTATTTTTGGATATTTTGCCGTTACTTTACTCAAAACTACACAAGTCCCATCAAAGATCTTAGTGTGAAACCGGATGCTCTATAAATCCACGCTAAAAGAGTGGAGAAGTTGAAGGAAGTAGTCGCCGTGGTCCAGTAGGTAGTGTGTAGGCTTATTAGATGTGAGGCTTCGGTTCAAACACCAGGTCAGGTATCTCCAACTAAACGAAATATTAAAAAATATTTCTTCGGCGACTTCTTGTTGGCAGATTTCTGGCAAAAACTCTGAGACTAACTAAAATTGCAATAAAAACTTTCTGAAAAATCTGTCGTTCGGAGTTGACTTAAAACTGTAGGTTCCGCCACTCATCTATAAAAATTAACACACACAACATATGTAAGTGGAGTGACAATCTAGGTCGTAATCCTGACTAAAGGGTTGTAATGATCAATTATGAATGTATGTAGTTGAAGGAAGGAATAAGAAGTGAAAAAATTGGTGGATTAACATAACTTCAGAATTTCGTTCAAATCTCATAGTTTCAATGCCCTGAAGCATCAATAAAAGCGATGATAAGAGCAAAAGGTTTAGCCTGCAAGCATGCATGTCTAACGACGAATTTGCTGTGTACTTAGACGCGAGCCTGCATCCACACGAGCGACGCCAGCAGCAAACCACAGTTCTGATATTGCGAAGAAAGGTCTAGCCACTCATGGATAACAACAGACAACACGGTGTTATAAGCTAGAACCTAGTCATAATCCTGACTTGCAACCCTTCGTAATAACCAATTATGGATTATTATATTCTTTTCTATTTATTGTAGATTCAAACTAAAATTTACTCAATTTTATAGCTTCTTTAACATGTTTTCTGACATTACAGCAAATCAGTTTGAGATGATACTTTTCTTTTTCCAAAAATGTGTTTTATTGTTGGGAGTTCTATAATCCATTTCAATAACTGTAATTTTCTTCCTCAGAATTTTATTCATGTAAAGATGTGAAAAGAATAAAAAAGAGTGTGGGAATACAACCACCCTTAAAGTATATAGCATAACATTTTGAATAAGAGAGCAGTGGAAACATTTTGCAGAACACGATATATTTCCTATAAGCTTCGGGTCGATAAAATAGCAGAAATGATAAAACCATAACAGGAACTTATTCGATGTTTTCAGTGAAACAGTAGAATCAGTGTTACAAACAACATAGTCGCTAACGGTTCGGTTGGATAACGTAATAACGCAAATAGAAATACTAACAATTTTAGAACACGTAACTAAAATTGCCGAGAGTTAAAGCAATAAGTAGTGGCTGAAAAAGAGTAACAAGAAATTAAAAAAAAATATATATAAAATAGTAAGAAATTATACGAATAAAGAGAATTAAATGATATTATAGTGTAGAATAGTTACTGTACAGAATAAATTAAGGTTTTAATACCTAAACTTTTCAGTATAAAAAAGTGGAAAACTACTGGAGAAGGGTATATACAATAAAAATTTAATAATTGTTCATAAAAAAATATCCACAAGTGTATTATTTCAAATAAAATAAAAAACGCATTCAAATGTAAATATTCTGGTAATTTCTTACAATAACGGTGAGAAAAATAAATATGAGTGAGAGAAGTAAAAGATTAATGGAAGTACAGTCAAAGAGAAGAAAACAAGTAAACTGTAGATGCGTAATAATGTTAATATAATTGCTCTCATACTCTCATGCATTAGAAATAGTGAGCAGTAATGTTTGTTAAATTGTTAACACGAAAACAAATACAAGTGTTGACAATATTGAAGAGTGTTTACACGAATAATTGTGAATGTATTGGCAGTAAGTTGTTCAAGAAAAACAACATGATACAGAAAAACCATCGCAGATGTTCGCAAATAACTTAAAAATATAACACTTGAATAGTAACAATTGCAAAGTATATACAAAGCTTAAAGTGGCTTTTAATGTACTAAAGTATAGAATATGACGCAAATTTTTAATTTCTAAAAATAGTCAAAATAAGGCCATAATTCGTCAATGTGTTATTTTTGGAGCGCAAAATCGTCAAAATAACGATAAATCGTTTAATCTGACAGCCATGCGTATACGTTATATTTTTATAACTCATACGTAGGGACGTATATTTGCCTTAATAAATGAATTCATATCTTCGTTCAAAAATCCTTTTGTAATGGTTTTTTATTTATTCATTTATTGTTATGGTGACACTTTGTGGTAAATTGTGGAAGTATGGAATCAATCCAGCTGTCAAGTAGCTACCGCCTGGTATTTATGAGTGCCTAAGAATGCTGTATCATCAGCGCATACTGATGTAAGAGTCCGGGTGCAGTTTAGCGAAAACATATTAGAGATTCCACGATACTTCTCCTATTTGCTCCAGGCTTTTCAAAGCTTTATATTGGACAGGCTCTAGAAATAGTTGTGTCGTTTCTACATGCTGCCCGCATACAACGAAAATAAAAAAAGTTTGGTGTAAGTGTTTGTGAGGCTCTTTTATGGTCCATGCGCATGTGTTATAGAAGTTAGGCTAAATTTTCTTTAATCTGAAAGGATTCCAATTACAATCGTAATAGGGTCTGTGAAACCTAATCTTCGCTTTTTTAACTGGAACTGGTAAAAAAAAGGTGATCAACATTTTTTTGGTATTTTTCCGTCATTATGTGTAAAAACTACTTTGTGGTATTCGAAGTTTGGCACAATTTTGTGGCAATCTTATGCGTGATTTCCATTTCAATTCCACCGTTCAAACCACTGATAATATATCTCCAACAAAACGAAATAAAAAAAATATTTGATCGTATACGTACTCTCAGCAGATTTCTGACAAAAAATTAAAAAAAACTGCATTTTGGAGTCGACTTTAAACTGTAAGTCCCTTGTTTCGTATATAAATTTAACACACACAACATAAGTGGTCTGATAGAGTATGTGGTCTTCCTGACTGAAGGGTTGTAAATGACTAATTATATATGTATGTATACTGGTTCTGTCATTGACACCAATGTATTAGTGTGTTAATTCCAATATTTGTGTTTAAGACGTCGCTATCTACACAAATTCATGCTGTTCATCTAATATTTTGAGAAATATTTTCATGAAATTTCAATTAAGGGTTAGATTTTCAAACCTCAGACCACATTTATTTAACTTGTTTTGCATTTTTAATAAAGCAAAAAATTTTTCGTGACAGTATGGTACAACAATTATCGCTTTATTATTTATTATTATATGCATAACAAACTGAACGGCATAACTCGCTGTATATTTTACTGAAATATGAAACGCTCAGTGTTTTAGATGAAATTTGGATATTAAAGGCAAAAAAGTTAACGAATATGTCTGATTTTGTTTTGTGGTTTAATCTACAAAATTATGGTCACGAATGCCCTGCATAATAAACCATTATTCTGTTTTTCCTATTAATTGATTAAATTAATTATTTTAGTTAATTACTTCAATAATTATCAATGCATACGTCAGTCGATAGAGCAATTGTTAAGTTGTCAAAAACAGTCAAAAGTATTGGTCAAAATCAGTCAAGATTTTTTGATTTTTTTCCTCGATAGAAAATCTTTAAAATTCTGCAATAAAATAGCATTTATTAGAAGGTTTATCCAGTCACTTTTTATCACGTCATAGTGTACGTGAATCACAGTCACAACCATAAGGTTGGTCGAAAAAGGGTTGTAGGAAAAGCTAGTTAAGGCACAAATGTTATACAAAATTTTCCACAATTAGATAGACACTAAACGGAAAAAATTTATTGTGATTGCTTATTTATAATAAAATAAAAAATCCTCAACATTTATTGCACCGAAAACTTTATTTAAGAAAATTTTAATTTCTAGTTTCTATTTCTGACCAAGTTTAATAGCATAATAATGATAACAAATGAGAACTAATGATACACTATTTAAATTTATAAAATTTTTGTATATGATTGCAGGCAATATTCAACGAGCAATGGATTGGGTTACACCAGAACCAAAGGATTCTATTTCAACAAACAAGATAACAAGTGCCAGCCAGTATGAACTTTATTTTATTCAACCCATGAAGTAAATTTAAATCCAGTACTCAAGTTTATTTGAAATAAGATTACACTGCTATAATATATATATAACAAATAAAAAGAAATAAATTTAATCAAAATGAAAATGAATCCTTTATTTCAAGAACATATCATAAAAGTAAGTACACATGTATTTATGTATGTCTAGAAATATACAAAACGCCGATGACAAGATCAACCGGTCCGCTTTACATGGAAACATTACTCGCTTGAAATTAAACCAAATATACAACTTAGATTACGCATAACGTAATTAAAGATCTTGTTTTATTTCTTATAAATTTTTAGGTTTAAATTGAAATTGTTTATTTAAAGAATAAACTTTAAATAACTCTTTTTCATTCGTCTCATCTGAATGCCTGTATTCGTATTCTCCTGAATGTTCATTATTATGCTCCACATAATACACATATTGATTTTCCTGTACACAAAATACTTTTTTTATTGCCTTCAGAGCTTTAGGCCGTTTGCTTTAATGACACGCTGTCGACGTGTGCGTTTTACAGATACAACATTCAACACAGCTGCGGTAAAATAAATAAGCGCAGCAGTGACATTGAAACTGTAACGATTAAACAGAAAAAAAATTTTTTAGTTTTGACAGTGATAAATTTTTGTTTTCATGCCTTTGTTTTGCATTTTTTTTTTAATTTATTTCATAACAATACATTTATATGCAAGATTTTTATATATTTTTTGTTTTACAACATAAGAAAAGTTGGAAAAAAAATGTTGCTAACTTTTATTAAAAATATTTTTTTCTTCATGTTTGTTATCAACATATGTTTTCAATAATTTATTATTATTTTTATTCATCATATATTTTCTACAGAAATAGTTTGTGAAAATAGAACATAGAAATTTGCATTTAAAAATTTCCAACATTAACTAACACTTTTAACCGTAGATTTTTGGAAAAATTTCATAATTATAGCTTATGTAGCACTTTTGCTACATACTAGTAGTACATAGAATTGTTAAAAAATTTAGAAATTTTTATTTATTTTAATTCATTTTAATAAAACTATTTTATATTATCACATTTCATTACCACTTTAATGAAATTTACGCCAAAATTTTTGACATGAGGTAAAGAGCTATGGTTTACATAAAAATCAAACACTTGGTCAGCTTGGTTTTATTTTTTTCTAAAGGATAATAATTTGACATCTAGCACCTTTACTTAGTGGCGATTTATAAGATTCCAATTGTTTAGATGAGCAGTTTATAGTCACTCGCGTCATAAACGTTCTCAATTGAGGGCTGGCTGAAACTTCATGGTACAAGCCATTCTTATATTTCGTTATATTTTTATAAATTATATTGTTATATTTCGACGATACCTCACACACAATTTGTTTCATTTAGATTTACACATACGAAGTGATAAAGGCTACACCAGATACAAGAGATCGATGAAAATATCCGACAAGTGTGTAAGGATACTCCAGATACAAGAGATCGATGAAAATTTCCGATGACATCTCACACACAATTTGTTTCATTTAGATTTACATATAAGCAGTGCTTAAGGATACACCAGATACAAGAGATCGATGAAAATTTCTGACGAAATCTCACACACAATTTGTTTCATTTAGATTTACACACAGAAAGTGTTAAGGGATACACCAGATGCTACAGATTGATAAAAGTTTCCGATGATGTCTCACACACAATTTGTTTCATTTAGATTTACAAATAGGAAGTGTTTAAGGATATACCAGATAGAAGAGATCGATGAAAATTTAGGACTATAACTCACACACAATTTGTTTCATTTAGATTTACAAATAGGATGTGTTTAAGGATATACCAGATACAAGAGATCTTTTTGATTTACAAATAGGAAGTGTTTAAGGATATACCAGATACAAGAGATCGATGAAAATTTCCGATTAAATCTCACACACAATTTGTTTCATTTAGATTTACAAATAGGAATTGTTAAGGGATACGCCAGATACAAGAGATTTATGAAAATTTAGGACGATATCTCACACACAATTTGTTTCATTTAGATTTACAAATAGGATGTGTTTAAGGATATACCAGATACAAGAGATCGATGAAAATTTCCGACGATATCTCACACACAATTTAATTCATTTTGATTTATAAATAGAAAGTGTTTAAGGATACAGCAGATACTTGTTTACTATTTTTTATGCCGTTATTTGTTGGTATATTTCTGTTTACTTGTTAAGGTTACATTTAATTTGTTCACTGATTAAAAAATTATACACAAAGGAGCACTACTGCATGTGGCATAAATTCTTGTTTATTTTCACTCTTTTTTTTAAATTAAAAAGAAAATTTTAAAAAATTATAAAGAAAAAATAATAATGTATTTAAATAAAATATATCTGAAGTCGCCGTAGTCTGTTGTGTGTTGGCTTATTAGACATAAGGCCAAGGTTCAAACCCCAGGTCAGACATCAAAACGAAATATTAAAAAATATTTCTTCGGCGACTTCCTCTCAGCAGATTTCCGGCAAAAACTCTGAGAGTAAATAAACTTGCCATTAAAAGTTTCTCACAAATCTGTCGTTCCGAATCGACCTTAAACTGTAGGTCCCGCCAATCATGTAAAAATTAACACAAACAACATGAATGGTGTGAAAAGCTAGACCGTAATCCTGACTGAAGGGTTGTAGTGGCCAATTAAGTATGTATTTTATGTATATCTGAACTTAACAAAAATAGATATTGAAATGAAACAAAAAAAAAAAAAAAATATAAAATACAAAAATGCTTTAGCGACAGAAGAATACTAAATTGAAATATTGCCAATACCACTTGAACTGATGTGGCAAATAAATTAAATTTAAATAATTATCTGCATAAAGTTGTGCTTTAAAATTCACTGAATTCGTTTTAATTACAAGAAATCTTTTCATAGAAATACATTACTTGCAGTAGCTTTTAAGCAAATATTTTTGCATTCATTTGCCTTTTTAACAGACATAGAAAAGGTGTGACTGAAAATCAAATAGAGAAAGACTTCAAGGCAAGATACTCGTAGTACCAGCAGCAAATTATTTAGATTCTCTGTAGTGTAGACAGTTACTTATGGTTCAAATGGCAAGAGTTTTTCTTACTCTTTAGTTCTTACGAATGTTAAAACAAAATAAAATTAAAAAAAATGGAATAAAAGTCATAAAATTGCCTTGAATTGTGTGTTTTATTTTCTTTTGGTTTTCACGTTCATCATTTGAAAATTTAAAAAATATCTAGAGTAAATTACACTAAATTTTGTTCTCTATTTAGGAAAATTTTGATATCAACACGGCGAGGGCAATAATCTACATTAGACATTTTTAAATTGTATTTGTTTATAAAGCAGTATCATCCAACACGGACTTGTATACTTTGATAGTTGATAACTGCTATCATGTTGAAGGTACAAGTGTCAAATTAGTTGTTATTTCTTTTATCTGCTTTGCCAAATCAGAACGGACAACAGACCCTAATTTACATCGTAAAATCTTCCTCAGCGAGTACGTGAATAAATAAAGTTGCTAAATTTGAGAGAACAGTTACATGCATACATATATAGATATATAATTGATCATTATGACTCTTCAGTCAGGATTACGACTTACACCAATTATGTTGTGGGTATTAATTGTATCCTTAAGAAGCGAAACCTACAGTTTAATGTCGACTTAGGACGATTTTTTTTTTTTTTTTTTTTTTTTTTTGAGAAACTTTTCATGGAAATTTTATTTACTCTCAGAGTGTTTCTACCAGAAATCTGCGGAGAGGAAGTCGCCGAAAAAATATTTTCTTCATATTTTGTTTTGTTCCTCATGTCAAATGAGCTCATACTCTACCTACAAGACTACTGCGACTACTTAAAACAGTAGTTATCCACATGAAATCCAAGAGCATCCCTAAAAGCTCACACGTAGGTAAGTATTTTGGTCTGGCGGCATCATTGCTCCATATTTCCTTGAGAACGATTTTGGCCAGTCTACCACTGTCAACGGCGAGCATTATAGGTCCATAATTAGCAACATCTTTTTGCCTGAATCGTATGATTTTAATACCAAGGATAAGTGCTTTCAACCGGGAGCAACGTGCCGCAAAGTGTGCTGTTCCACAATAGCACACACAAATCATTAAAATTTCACGTTCGCATTTTGCAAAGAAAAAGTATTTAGTTTTACGTCAAGTATACGTAAGTAAATAGTAAAGCCTTTTAAATTATTTACTACATGGTAAACACTTAATATTCCCCACTGTCACAATGTGCAAAAAATTCTACGCAACGCTGAATATTTTCTGAGATTGTGCATGTATTGAAGTACATAAACATACGTCATTAACAGTTCTCGCAGTGGCACTAAATATTGAAATTGCATTTATTTCCGGTGATGCTGTTCATTTGATTGGCATCCACTTCGGTTTGATTCTGCTGTTCTGCTTTACTCCTTTCAATCACATCATGTTCAAGTTTTATTACAATTTGTTTGTTTTGACATGCAATTTATTTATTATTTTTTTTTTTTGATTTGAAATACAAAAATATATTGAATTTCGATCTAATTTTGTGTAATTGTTTTTATTAAATTGTTTATTTACGTATTTGAGAGTCAATAGAATTAAAAAATATATTTCCATTTTCGTATATCTTATATATAAAATGGAATGTGTGTTTATTTGTTTGTTTGTTTTTTTGAAGTCTATAGACGGCTAAACGGATGGACCGATTTTCTTGAAATTTTCACAGTATCTTCCTGTATGTCTGGAAGGAACTATGGGCTACTTTTTATTTTAAAATTTCAAGTAGGCGAGGTGCCACGCCCACAAGTATTTAAAGTCGCATATTTCATAAATTGCAATAGCTAGAGTACTCAAATTTTGTATGGACGATTTTGACGTATATATGAACAGAATGGGCGGATTGGCTATAGTGGGCGTGTTACCTCCCATAGTCTATATATATAAAAATGAATGTTTGTTTGTATATACCTTATAGAATCGTAAACTATGCATTTTATCATGTTATGATCTTTAGCAAAGTTGTTGCGCATGAGCCGGGGGAAGGGGTCTAAGTTGGTATGACTAATTTCCGTCAAGTGGCGCCACTGAAAATTACTCAAAATCAATTAAATCGTAAACTATGCTTTCTTTAACAAAGTTGTTGCGCATGAGTCGACGGAGGATGCTGCGATTAATTTCCGATGGATGGCGTCACTGAAAATTATTCAAAATGAACGACCTGCACCTCAAGCACGAAAGAAAAGAGCATTACGAGCCTCAGAATCAAACGAGCATTAAGACTGGAAAATCTTCGAGTATATGCCGCTGAGACCCGTTCGCTTGAACCACTTGAACAACAAGAAGTGAGGTTAGAAACTGATAGAATGCGTACTACTCAGTCCCGTTCATCTGAATCATCAGGACAATGTTAAATAAAATCAATAAAATGATTAAAATTAATTGAACATTTGTGTAATGTCTTTCCTTCAAATTTATTTTGGTTGGTGGCTCAGCAACACGCGCAGGGTGCAGCTAGTTGATGTATAAACTGCACTTAAACCATGTGTTCCGCTACCCGTATAAAATAATTTCATTATTTTAAGAAAGTTAAAAAAAATAATTAAAGGATTAGAAATATTATCAACCATTATAGTCGCCGTAGTCTAGTAGGTAATGTGTTGGAATGAAGTTTCGGTTCAAACCACAAGTCAGACATCTCTAACAGAGCGCAATTATGAAAAAATATTTTTTCCCGTCAGCAAATTTCTGGCAAAAACCGGAAAAGTAAAAAAAATTGCCATTAAATTTCATCAAAAATTTATCTTTAGAAGTCGACTTTAATCTATAGGTCCCGCCACTCATGTATAAAACCTCATGTATAAACTTGACACACACAATATAAGTGGTTTGAGAAGCTAGGACCAATTATGAATGTATGTATTAATTATTCTGAACTCAAGTTCACTATTTCTTTTTTTAATTAAGATTAAAAAGACATTGTTAGAAGACCCTACACATAAGAATCAAAATTTCAACCGTCTTATCAGTGAAGAATATAGCGAATTAGAAGAACTCAAATGAGGTTGTGTTAAGTAAAACTCTTGAAGCTGTATTAAATGAAGGCATACATAACTAAAATAATCAAAAACTTTTGTATACATTTGGCCTCCTGTTGTGAAGTGAACGTCAAGATGCAAATGACTCCATTGGAAACATTTATTGACATTATGCATCCATCAAATCAATGAACAAAAGTCATCATATTTTTCATCGTGTTCAAGAATTTTGTACCAGAAAATGATGATTTGCTGGAAACATTAATTTTTCGTTTTAATTTGCAGAAAAGTGTTAGAGAATCGAATCGATTGCTTGTATGTATATGGTGGTAATGTTCTATCAAAACCGACATGCTGAAGAAGTTTTCGATGATTCAGAGACAACAATTTCGATGTGATAAATGAAGAACAAGAAAGACGACCAAAAAATTTAGAACATACCAATGTAGAAACAATATAATAGGTGATTTTTTAAGAGATATAGGAAAAATTTTCAAAGAAAAACACATAAAATTCAGAAAAATGCATGAAATCTTTATTTGAATCGATAGTACGGTCCATATAATTTAATGTTTGAAGATTATGTCATACAAATATTGACCGCGACTGCGCCTCAAATGGTCCATCCGCTTAGTCCAATTTTGGCATACTATTTCCAACATTTCGGCCGGTATCTCACGAATAAATGCTGCAATGGTGTCTTCCGATGAGTCAATTGAAGCGGGCTTGTCTGTATAGACATGAGCTTTAACATAGCCCCACAAAAAATGGTCTAAAGGCATTAAATCGCACGATCTAGGCGGCTAATTGACCGATCCCGAACGTGAAATCAAATGTTCACCGAACTCGCCTCTCAATAAGTCCATTGTTACGCGTGCTGTGTTGCATGTGGCACCGTCTTGTTGAAACCACATGTCATGCAAGTCAAGCTCTTGTATTTTGGGCAAAAAAAAGTTGGATATCATCTCACGGTAGTGCTCACCATTCACTCACTCATAGATGAAGATGACAACGATGGCAGATATATAACCATAACCAAACCAATTCTGATTTCCCTTGAATTAGAATATTTCGGTAAAAGAAAAAGACTAGACACTGGCATTTGCCCGACATCCACCAAACATCAACACCGTAAAGCAACATTGACTCCACCACAAACGTTATAGGCAGTATGTGATGACCTGATTAAGTCTCCAAATTTTGCCCTAAGTGGGTTAGAGGTGTAAAACACTA
The DNA here is from genome assembly GCA_936449025.2 of Sarcophaga subvicina. Classification (NCBI taxonomy): domain Eukaryota; kingdom Metazoa; phylum Arthropoda; class Insecta; order Diptera; family Sarcophagidae; genus Sarcophaga; species Sarcophaga subvicina. Next base: position 90,827,816 of record OW388080.2, read on the forward strand.
TGGGCGCTCTAACTGCCTACGGTTAATGATGACGGAAAATGAATTCATTATTTACAAGTATACATATAAAGGGTTGTTGTATTTGATAAATAAAAACGAGCAGTGATTTAAATCCCTTAATGTCCTTAGGGACCTGCATTGTATTGACATTTTTATTTATTTATTATTATTTCTCTTAATATTCTCAAATTTTTGCAATAAAAAGTTTCACACGCGGTATAATAGACCGCATAAATTAACCACAATAAATTGCTGTAAAAATCATATTTTTTCCTTCAATAATAGTTTTGATTTGTGTGGGAATTGTACTTTCGATCACCAGGACGATCCTTGTCTTGCTGTATTCAAGTTGACACGCAGCCTCCTCGTGGCCCCTCCTGGATGGCATTCTAGCACCCGCTAGATGTTAACTAATGCGTGCAGCGAATGTCCAATCCCCTGGACGTTAAATTTGGGTTGTGCGTAGGGCTTGGAACCCACCACGTAAAAACAAATATCCAATGAAAACCAAGACAGAATCCTATGAAAAGATCCCCTCTAAAGTTGACGACCACGGCAAACGTATAAAGGACTATGATTTACGTATTGGCACATGGAACGTCCGCACCCTTTACAGGGTAGGCGCTTCCGCCCAGCTGGCGGATGCCCTCATTAAATGTAGGACTGACATCACTGCCATTCAGGAAATGCGATGGACAGGACAAGGATGCAAAGGGCTTGCATCTTGCGATGTATACTACAGCTGCCATGAAAACAAGCACGAATTTGGATGCGAATTTGTGGTTAATAAGAGAGTTCGTCACCTTGTCTCTGGGTTCACACCTGTGAACGAAAGAATAGCCACAATCCGCATCAAGGCAAAATTTTACAACATCAGCCTAATATGTGCTCACGCCCCGACGGAAGAAAAGGACGATGTGGTTAAGGATGCCTTCTATGCTAAACTCGAGGACGTATACGATAAGTGCCCGGCCCATGACGCCAAAATCGTCCTCGGGGATTTTAATGCAAAGGTCGGGCGGGAAAGTATCTTTGGCCCCACTGTCGGACAGTTCAGCCTCCACGCAAACACTACCTCCAATGGTATGAGGCTGATCGATTTCGCCGCGGCGCGTAACATGGTAGTATGTAGCACTAAGTTTCAACATCTCGACATTCACAAGGCCACATGGATGTCCCCTGATCGCTCAACATCTAACTAGATCGATCATATTGTGATAGATGGAAGGCACGTATCCAGTGTACTAGATGTGCGCACATTCAGAGGTCCAAACATCGACTCGGACCACTACCTTGTCGCAGCCAAGTTTCGATTGCGCATTAGCGCTTCGAGGTCTGCGCATTCTAGTGCATTGCGAAAGCTGGACGTTAAGAAGCTGCCATCACAAAGGACAGCTGAGGAATTCTCCGCTCAACACTCGGATAAGCTCCGTCGTTCCCCATCTAACCTTAACGACATTGGCGGACTTTGGGCCAACATCTCCCACTCCTTGCGCACTACTGCGGAAACAGTCCTTGGTTTCGAACACCCACCCCAACGAAATCAATGGTACGATGAGGAGTGTCGCGAGGCAACTGCAGCGAAAAACGCCGCATACAAGAAAACGAGAGACGCCTTTTCAGACGCAAGAAGAGGGAGCAGGAAAGGCGTGAGCGTGAGGAAGTCAAGATGTATAGATGTAGGAATGACGCTCGAAAATTCTATCAAAAGGGTAAGCGTCTAACCGAGGGTTACAAACCCGGAAGAGGTCAAAGTCGCGATTACGCGCCTTAAAAACAATAAAGCGGCAGGTCCTGATGGCCTCCCCGCTGAATTGTTTAAGACCGGATGTAATGAGTTGGTAGGGCGCATGCACCAGCTTATTTACAAAATATGGCTAGAGGAAAGTATGCCCAACGATTGGAACCTCAGTGTCCTCTGTCCTGTCCTGAAAAAGGGAGACCCCACTATATGCGCCAACTATAGGGTTATAAGCCTTCTCCCTATCGCATATAAGGTTCTTACAGGCGTATTGTGTGAACGACTGAAGCCACTCGTCAAAACACTGATTGGACCTTATCAGTGCGGCTTCAGACCTGGCAAGTCCACCATCGACCAGATCTTCACACTACGCCAAATCCTGGAAAAAACCCACGAGAAACAAGTCGACACACACCATCTTTTTGTCGACTATAAGGCTGCCTTTGATAGCCCCATAAGGGATCGTGTTTTTGCCGCAATGTCTGAGCTCGGTATACCTGCGAAGCTGATAAGGCTATGCAGAATGACGTTGAGCAATTCCTGTAGCTCCGTCAAGGTAGGAATGGACCTCTCCGACAAAGACAAAGTATATGTTATCGACGAGTCGAGACGCGCGGCATATTGATACTCAGATTACGGCCGACAACTATACTTTTGATACGGTCAAGGAATTCATCTATCTTGGCTCCGCCGTTACCACCAGAAATTATGTCAGTCTGGAGATCAAGCGCAGGATCACTCTTGCCAACAGGTGCTACTATGGTCTCAATAGGCAATTGAGTAGCAGAGACCTCTCTCGTACGACAAAACTAACACTCTACAAGACACTCATCCTACCCGTGCTTCTTTATGGCGCAGAGGCATGGATCCTATTAAGTACAGATGCAGCGGCCTTGAGAGTGTTCGAGAGAAAAGTACTGCGCAAGATCTTCGGTCCAGTGCGAGTTGGCGATGATTTCCGTATCCGATACAACAGTGAGCTGTATGAGCTCCTCAACGACATGGACGTTGTACAGCGTATTAATATCCAGCGGCTGCGCTGGCTCGGCCATGTCGTTCGAATGGAGGAGGATGCGCCGGCGAGACGGGTATTTGATGCGGGAATCTGCGGAAGTCGGCGAAGAGGACGACCTTGCATCCGTTGGAAGAACCAAATCGAGGAAGCCCTGTCATCGTTTGGTGTGACCAACTGGCGTAGGCGCGCACGAAGCAGAGGCGCCTGGAAGGATGTGTTGCGGCAGGCCGAAATCCGATAAACGGGTTGTTATGGCCAATTAAGTAAGTAAGTAAGTTAGTAAGTAAGATTATACAATATGTACATAGGTTGTCATATATATTTTAAACAATACACTCGCATATCAAATCATGCATATAAAAAGAGGGGAAATAATAAGAGTACTTTGTCACAGATGTTCACATAAGTATGAATAATGAAATGTGGTAGAGAATTTAACAATAAATTAAAATGATTGATCATTTATCATTCGACTAGCACTTGAAACTATTCAAAAAATTTCTATATATTTAGCATAATTATGTGAAATCGGCGTAGTCTAGTAAGTAGTGTTTTGGCTGATTATATAAGGCGACTGTTCAAACCCTAGGTCAGACATCAAAAGGAAAATATAAAAACATATTTCTTCTGCGACTTTCTCTCAGCAGATTTCTGGCAAAAACTCTGAGATTAAAAAAAAATTGCTATGTAAAGTTTCTCGAAAATAATCTGTCATTCCGTGTTGACGGTACACTCATGTGTAAGTGTTGAGTGTGGTGGATTGTAATGACACATTATGTATGTATGTGTGGCATAATGTTGACATGCTGTGGATGCATTCAATTTTGCACAATAAAGGTCCTAAGGAGTGCACAGAAATATCCATCTTGGTGAATTTCTTTTTTAATTTGCTTTGGTATAGGGACTTAATTTATTCAGCTTTTCCAAAAGGATCGTTTTTCTATTCTACTTGTTTCGAAATAATTTATTTTCTTATTTAAATTTAAAAATTTTTAAAAATTTTCAATGGCTGTCAAATCTTGTGATTGGACTAAATCTTACTAAGTCGTTGACAGTTGTTCAACAACAATTTCCTAAGAATTTCACATAAACGCTCAGTGTCATGGCATATTTATAACAGGTAGGAGCGTTTCTACAACAAATACAACAATGCCAAAACAACAGGCATTTTGTTTTTGAAAAAGTGCTCTTGAAGTGTCAGAAAAATTAACACTCAAACCTCCGTAGGAAATTAATTAACGCAATTAAAAAAACTAAATAAATTTTATTGTAGTCGCCGGTGTCTAGTAGGTAGTGTGTTGGCTTATTAGACGAAAAGCCAGGGTTCGAGCCCCAGGCCAGACATCAAAATAAAATACAAAAAATACAAAAAGTATTTCTTCGGCGTCTTCCTCTCAGCAGATTTCTGGCAAAAACTCTGGGAGTAAATAAAATTGCCATGAAAAGTTTCTCAAATATCTGTCGTTCGGAGTCGACTTTAAACTGTAGGTCCCGCCACTCGTGCATAAAATTAACACACACAACATAAGTGGTGTGAGAAACTAGGTCGTAATCCTGACTGAAGGGTTGTAATGACCAATTATGTATGTAAATAAATTTTATATATTGAAAATTCTTATGATTTTGATGTCATGCTAAATTACACAATAGTGCAGCACCTATAAATTAAAAAAAAATTATCAGCTGTAAACGTTATACCAATTAAAATTTGTACCTAATTTATATTTATTTTATGACTGAATTTTGAAATTGAATACTTATTTAAACTATTATCTCTTGAATATAATAATGAATAATAATACACGGATGCTCAAAAGATTGTCAAACGATACACCATAAAGCTTCATGGAAAAACGGGACACACGGTCATATCTCCTTAAACCATAAACATATCTCACAATATTATTGAAAAAGACGTTGAGCTTCTCCTTGCTAACGGAATCGGAACTTGCAAAAAGTTCACAACCGTACATTAAACTAGGAAGATGAAAACATTTCGCAATCAACTGTCTTATATTCAAGGGCGTAAAGTATTGTGTCGACCAAAGACACGTCAACTTCATATAAGTTTGACCCACGAGTGTGTTAACATGATTTGTCCATGTAAGATTGTCATTAAAAGTCAACCCAAGATTTTTGGCAGCATCCACAATCTTGATCTGTTCCCCGTTCATCAAAATATCAAGACCGATATTGGAATCAAGCGTCCTCCTACGAATAACCATGCACTTGGACTTATGAGGGTTTAAACGAAGGCCATTTGCCACACTAATAGATAACACAGGACTACTCAAATATAACTGTACATCATCTGCGTACATATGAATTCTCCAGTGCTGAAGTTGGCTTGGCAAATCGTTGATATACAATGCAAAAAGAAGTGGTCCAAGAATAGAACCTTGAGGCATGACTCTAGATACGTTCAAGGCAGAAGACTGGGCATTTACCGAATGAACAAATTGTGAACGATTTGAAAGATATGATGATAAAAGCCGTGTCGAAGCTCCAGAAAAGTTAAAAAAGTGCACAAGCTTCATAGCATGCCGTATCGAAAGCTTTTGAATGATCAAGGAGGACCAAGAAATGTAACTTACCTTCATCCAATTCATGTCGTATATTTTCAGATACATCCAGAAGCGCAGAAACACAGCTATGGTTCTTGCGAAAACCTGAGTGTTTCTCAGTTAACAACTTATTGGCATCAATATATGATGTAATTTGAGAGTTAAGAATTCTCTCCAGGACCTCGGATAGGTAGCACAGAATAGCTATTGGTCTGAATTCGGAATTATTCTTCGGTATTGGCAATATTTTCGCACATTTCCAAGGTAATGGAAAGGTACTAGTAGTAATTATGCTATTGAATAAATATGTTATATATGGCAGAAGTACAGGCAGCAATATTCTTACAAATCTCGGGTGCATATTGTCACAGCCTACCGCATTCGACCTGATTAAATTGAGACATAAAAGGACGTCAGACTGATTCACACAAGAGAGTTGAAAATTACCAGTATCAATATCATTAGAACCCAAGTTTGAAAACCTGTAGAAACTATTATCGACTGGCACCATAGGTAAGTTCAAGAAATCCCTGTTGATCTCCTCAACGTCCAACTGATGGCTTCCCGTATCCGTTCTACCAATACCAATTTCCTTAATGTATTTCCATGTTTGTCTAGAGTCAACGGCAGTACTAAAACGCCTAGCATATTACTCAGTTTTTGCAGTCCTGATACTGGCATTCACATTTCTTCTAGCAGTTCTAAATTCTGTTTTCAGCTCTGGGGTTTTAAAACGCTTCCACCTAGAATACGCAATATCCCTCTTACGAATAAGGGATTTTATTTGAGCGGAAAACCATGGTTTTGTCCCAGGAAGCATTGTTCTCGATCTCATAGGAACTGCCAAATCATAAAGGCGCTGTACATTATTCTCGAGAAATGACACCTGCTCAGCAACAGAAGTCAAGTAATACATACTAGCCCAATCAATAAGAGAAATATTCTCTTCAAGGACGCTGTAATTAATATTTTTAAATTTATTTTTTTTAGTGTTGATTAAGGATTCTAGTCTATGTGGGTCTACGCAATATATTGATTTACTAGTATAGAACTCCAAGCTCAAAATCTGGCATAGTGAAATGAGAGAAATATTAAAAACTAGCTATTTCGATGACCATACCAGAGAAAACGTTAAACTCTTAAAATTGTAATTGTACAACTCTTAAAAAAAATAGAATGGAATACTAAAAAATATTAAAACGCGATTTAAATAGAAAGCATTTGATGTCAGCTGAACATAAAGAGAAGGTGGAGAACAATATTAAATTCTAAAATTTCATCCAATTTTACGTTGAGCATAACAATACAACTTTAATGAAAAAAAGGGAAAAAAATGTAAAACTACACATAAAAACCATTTCATGTTGTTGTACGTTAACATAACATTGTGTTCCTTCAAGGATACGTATTTTACGTTGTCCATTTTTATACTTTTCCGAATTTTTATCGTCTTACTTTCATTTTCAAATGCTTTGGGTGTGTTTTGTAATTCGATTTTGGCCAATTGCTTTTAAACCATTATTTTTTCTTATTTTTCTTTCTATTGTTTTTCGTAGGTAAGTATGGCTTTAAGTTGTATGTTTTTTTTGCAAATTTGTCAGTCTTCTTTTATTTCAACAACACAAAATATGCTTGTACCTTAAAAAGCGATGGTTTTTTGTTTTTGATTCACTAAAAAAATTTTATCAACATTTGCATTTCTGAGAAATCAATTTAGTTGTAAATTTCTACAATACAATGTACATATGCGAGAAGTAGAATAAAGACTTTAAGAAGGTTTAGAATAGTAATTCAAATATAAATTAGTTTTTATGAGTCAATAGGAATGTTGAACAACTTACGGTTTCCACTTACAATTGCAGAGTTTTCGTATTTTAATATACATCTGTCTTTAGGTTTGGGGAACGCGAACATTAAATTCCTACTTACTTACTTAGTTGGTCATCAGGAGCACTCAGGAGCACTCATGATTACAACCTAGCTTCTCAGACCATTTATTTTGTGCCTGTTAAATATAACCATAAGTGGCAGAAATAATGGATATAAATAAAGACGTAGTTCGAATCCGCTATCAAAGTATATCGTATATTGATGTACTGATATTTACAGATATTAAAACGACTCATATCATTTACTGGATGCGGGGACATTATTTAACCCATTAGTGGACGAACTTCCCTGGCCCCACTCCTTCTATAATTTCTATCAATTATTAATAAAAATTATGCCATTAATTCGTCTAAAAAAACATTTAACACAAAAAAATTTATAGTTTATATATAACATCGGTGGCGTGAGAAGCTAGAACGTAATCCTGACTCAAGGGTTGCAACGACCAATTATGTACGTGCGTAATCTCCACTGTGAATATCAATACAATGTAAACTTTTATGTAAGTAATTTCCATTATATTTAGATTATAGCACCGTTAGAGAGCAATTTATCAATGTGTCCTTAAATTTACGTCACGTTCAATAGTTCAATAGTCTTCAATAATTTCAATTCAATTCAAAGTATTTTGAATCAATAAATTAATACTCAAACCTGTATTGAGTGAAGTCAAGTTGAAGTTGAATTTATTTGGCATCCTTGTAGATGGGAACCAAAGGTAATGCTTGAGGTCTTTCAAAATAATACTAATAGTAAAAGAAATCAGAAAAAATTAAAAAATAAAAAGAAAATTATAAAAGAAAAAAATAAAATTCAATGTACATACAATGAAAATATATATGTATGTATATATATATATATATATTGTTACGTTTTACCTTTTAAAAACGTTTAGAATATGAGTTCGTAGATTGTAAATAAAATAAAAATAAATTTGTGTTTAGTTTTAATTAAATTTTTTATTGTGTGCTACTGTTCACAAATTGATGTAAACAACAACAATTGCTTTGTTCGTTATTCCTCTATTCAGACTCTTTGCATAAACAATAACAATTACTAGTCAATTGTTTGACAGATCTTTGTAACGGAGATCTTTAAACCACGATTACTCTCTTTAAACACACTGCGTCTTCACAAAAGACTATCTGAACTTTTACTGACAGTTGCCTGCTTTGCCTTGCCTTTCATATGGCAACGTAAACGTAACGCGTCTTCACACAAGACTAAACGAATTCTTACTATTCGTTGCCTGCTTTATCTTGCCTTTTTATATGCTCACGTAAACAGTCTGATGAAGGTTCTTGAAATAGAATGTTCCTGTCTTCGCCTACTCGAGAACTCTATCGCTACTTCATTGTTGTTTGTCTATTTTGCTTACGTTGTTTGTTGTTGCTTTTTTTCTTACTTGTCTGTCTCCTTTTCTTTCATACTGATGGTGTTGGTATATGCAAGCAAGTTCGTTGTATTTGTTTGTGTAGCTTTTGTTTATCATTTTAATGTTAAACGATTGTACACCGTTTCCATTTTCGTTGTAGTATTTAACTTCGAATTTTACGATCACTTTATATAATTTTAAATTTTCTTTCCGTCATGGGAAGGAACATAACAAAAAAGACAAATAGTGATTATAATACATTACAGTATTAAGCGAATATTTGCATCTGTTAGGTATACTTTTTCCAAAAATATTTCTAAGCGTAAAACTTACAACGTTTAGAGAGTATGATTATATGATTATTGATTATGATTATGAATTTATATGTATGTATGAGAAGATAAAAAGAGTTTAAAGGCATATGCCTTATTCAGTTTCATACATTCAAACACATGCAATCTTTCCATGAAATGTTGACTCACTTTGAAAGTGTAAAAGAAAAAAATTACCAATATACTTGACTGCTTAATTACACACTAAGATGAACAGTAGCTTCATAACTGTGTTGCAAATATCATTTAGTTATGTATAAAAGTGAATTGCACTCATTTAATAATATACAGACACTGATCTGATGCGAAATCTAAACGCTATAAGAGCACTATGCAATCAATAAGTCTACATGGGAGTATATTTTGTAGTACGAGTATATTGCTATTATAAGTACAGGATAAAATGAAAACTGTGAAGAGCTTTGGTATGGTGAAATAGTGAATTTCGTTTTCACATTAATAATTTTTTGTCAAATTGTCAAACAAACTAACATTATTCGCTATGAATACTTTGTATTAAAAAATAAATTTATTCCAAGTATACGTGTGCCAATGAATTCTTTGGCATAAAAACTCATAAAATTAAATCTGTGGTAAAAATATTTAACACTGCGATGACCTTTCACACATAAAACATTATCAATATTTTCTTGGCTTGTTTCTTTTGGCTTTTAAACTTTGTAATGGTGTTTTTTATACAAACTTAACTAAAATCGTTATGTATAATCGAATTTACAAAGTGTTTTGATTTATGGACATGATTATTGCGTTTTTCCTCTTTAAATGCAGTATGTTGTGGCAGCACATTGCACCACTTCCAATTGATTTTATTGCTTACGGTCGTGACGTCGGAACATTCTTTATATTGAACATTCGCGCATTCAGACAGACAAAACAATTATTTATCGTTCAGAGTCGTCTATCGTAGTGGATGTTGGATTCATATCGCATAGGGATATTCGTTTGAAATTCATTTTGTTATGCAAACATTTAAAATACACATACTAATAATCGTGGCGTTGATTTTTGGTTTGTTTTGTGTTCAAAAGATATACTCATATTTGTTCTTTATTTTTTAATTACAATTCGAGGAATTATATATTTTCCACAAAGCTTTTCGATCTTATGCTGTTAATTTTGCGTTTCCGCATGTGAGATCGCACTGTCCTCACTCTTGGAGTATTGAGCATCTCCAGGAGCTCCTTAGCCGCCCATTACTTCTGGAGCCGTGAGTATCCTAATCAAGCACCGTTCTTTCTACTATCAGTAATGTTTCTTAGGCATCTAAATATCTGATTTCTTCCTGTTATGAATGTCATAAATAAATTTATATTATAGTTTATTAAACAATATCAGATATTAGCACTTACATGTGTCATTAAGAGCACTCAGAACAAACTTTATTCGAGTTTTATCAAACGTTTTTGTTCATTTTTAATATTCTCGTGTATTTCTCGGGCGACATAATTTTTCCATATATATTTAATTCATTGTCATTCCAAAGAATTTTGTATTAAGAAATGTAATACGATTTTTTACTACAGAAATTTAACGAACTTATTAAGCAATTCCAATACTTCTGAAAGAAAAAAAAGAATGCAATATAGTCGAAATTGTGAGCAATTATGTATTATAAGAGCATAAAAAAATTCACTTTACGCTTTATGTTCAATTTACGAGCATCTAAACAACTTTGATGTCCACTAACTTATGAGTATTATTAAACTCTTAAAAAAATCCCATATCACTCATATTTCGTTTTTTAATTGCACATCAAGCTTTAAAAAAGTTCATATGTATTACTTTTGATACATACTTGTTGTACAAAGAATTGTCACGATTATTGATAGATTTACGTAAAAATCAAACACTTCGTGTAAGCTTGGTTTTATTTTTTCTAAATTTTAATAATTTGACATCTAGCACCCTTGCTTTGTGGCGATTTATAAGTTTTCAATTGTTTAGATTGGGCAGCTTATTGTCATTCACATCAGTAACACTCTGAATGGGCTGGCTGAAGCCTGATGGTACAAACCATTGTTATATTTCGTCAGAAAAATTTGTTTCAACGTCGTAATGATTTTGACTGCTAACACATATCAAAGTTTCTTGAGATAATTTATATTTAATATTTATAATTTATAGCAGAAAAATGACAATGGTTTTAAATTATTCATAAAACAATGATTATTTCAGTTGTCGCATACAAGCCCTCTTTCCCTACTCCTGCAAATGTCTTTCTGGTATACAATGTATTGTACGACTAAATGTCATCTCCTGAGTGTTGGAATTAAAGCATTAAAACAATTAAACATTATGTATAAACGATATATAATGACGTTTAATAATGATTAAAATCGTTTTAGGCCAATTCCACCACAATATAATTACGAGGATAAAAATAAAATAAACGAAAGTAAGCAAAAAAAAAAAGGAAAACAGACAACAACAAAATGCACATATCGTATGGTACTTTAATTGTTGCTACATTGCTATAGCTATATAGCTATACCTATAATTATACTATAACATTGCGATCGTACAAGTAAAAGTAAATTATTTTCTAAATTAAAACGTTTTACATGTAGGTAGTAGAGTATAGTATAATGCAGCTCACCAAAAACGTAAATCTAACGTTAAATAAAAATATCTACATACATGTATACATAAGTGGTCATTACAATCCTTCAGTCAGGATTAAAACCTAGCTTCTCACACCACTTATGTTGTGTGCGTTAATATTTTATACATGAGTGACGGGACCTATAGTTTAAAGTGGACTCTGAACGACAGATTTTTGAGAAACTTTTCATGACAATTTCATTTACTCTCAGAGTTATTGCCAGAAATCAGCTGAGAGCAGTCGCCGAATAAGAAATATTTTTTCATACTTCATTTAGTTGGAGATGCTTGACCTGGGGATTGAAACGAGGCCTCACGTCTAATAAGCCAATGGACTACCTCCTAGACCACGGCGACTTGAAAAATAAATAAAAATATCTATTAAGTTATAATCGGTGGCGCGTTCAATGTATCTACTGAAAATCGATTTTAATTTGATACACATACATTTAATTTATTTGACGCAATAAATAAAGAAAAACTTTTTACTCGAAAATGATTACCACACACACTTTAAATATCTGTAATCAGTTAAAGTGAAGTTGTTTCTTTATGTCTTTCGTTTGTGGTTTTTACATTTTATTTCTTCGATAAAAAAGAACATGTTTCTAGTCATTATACTATAAACATTCCTTCTTGTCGATAAAAATATGTCACGTGGGCAGAAGTGACACAAAACTGGCAGGTAATTTTCAAGAATAACGTGAACAAAGTAAATATCTTTATCTCTCTATAAGGCTATAAGGCACAAAGTGTAGAAGAAATGTCATGTAAATTTGGAAATATTTTTTTTAGAAATTCAGTATGGTGTATCCTTAAAGATTTCGTGTTTGTAAATCAAAATGAAACAAATTGTGTGTGAGATATCATCGAAAATTGTCTTCGATCTCTTGTATCTGGTGTATGCTTAAACACGTCCTATTTGTAAATCTAAAGGAAACAAATTGTGTCTGGTGTATCCTTAAACACTTCCTCTTTGTAAATATAACTGAAATAAATAGTGTGTGAGATATTATCGAAAATTTGCATCGATCTTTTATATCTGTTGTATTCATAAACACGTCCTATTTGTGAATCTAAATGAAACAAATTGTGTATGAGATATCATTGAAAATTTTCTTCGATCTCTTGTATATGGTGTATCTTTAAACACTTCCTATTTGTGAATCTAAATGAAATAAATTGTGTATAAGATATCATCGAAAATGTCTTCAATTTCTTGTATATGGTGTATCCTTAAAGACTTCCTATTTGTAAATCTAAATGAAACAAATTGTGTATGAGATATCATCGAAAATTTGCATCGATCTTTTGTATCTGTTGTATCCATAAACACGTCCTATTTGTGAATCTAAATGAAACAAATTGTGTATGAGATATCATTGAAAATTTTCTTCGATCTCTTGTATATGGTGTATCTTTAAACACGTCCTATTTGTGAATCTAAATGAAACAAATTGTATATGAGATATCATCGAAAATTGTCTGCGGTCTCTTGTGTATGGTGTATCCTTAAACACGTCCTATTTGTGAATCTAAATGAAACAAATTGTGTGTGAGATATCATCGAAAATTTGCATCTATCTGTTGTATCTGGTGTATCCTTAAACACTTCCTATTTTTAAATCTCAATGAAGCCAATAGTGTGTGAGATATAATCGAAAATTGTCTTCGATCTCTTGTTTCTGGTGTATCCTTAAACACGTCCTATTTGTGAAACTAAATGAAACAAATTGTGAGTGAGATATCATCGAAAATTGTCTTTAAACTCTTGTATCTGTTGTATCCTAAAACACGTCCTATTTGTGAAACTAAATGAAACAAATTGTGTGTGAGATATCATCGAAAATTTGCAACGATCTTTTGTATCTGTTGTATCCTTAAACACGTCCTATTTGTGAATCTAAATGAAACAAATTGTATATGAGATATCATCGAAAATTGTCTGCGGTCTCTTGTGTATGGTGTATCCTTAAACACGTCCTATTTGTGAATCTAAATGAAACAAATTGTGTGTGAGATATCATCGAAATTTGCATATATCTGTTGTGTCCTTAAACACTTCCTATTTGTAAATGAAACAAATTGTGTATGAGATATCATCGAAAATTTGCATCGATCTCTTGTATATGGTGTATCCTTAAAGACTTCCTATTTGCAAATCTAAATGAAGCAAATTGTGTGTGAGATATCATCGAAAATTTGCATGGATCTCTTATAACTGGTGTAGTCTTAAAGACTTCCTATTTGCAAATCTAAATGAAACAAATTGTGTATGAGATATCATCGAAAATTTGCATCGATCTCTTGTATATCGTGTATACTTAAACACGTCCTATTTGTGAATCTAAATGAAACAAATTGTGTGCGAGATATCATCGAAGATTGTTTTCGATCTCTTGTACATGGTGTATCTTTAAACACTTCCCATTTGTGAATCTAAATGAAACAAATTGTGTGTGAGATATCATCGAAAATTAGCATTGATCTTTTGTATCTGTTGTATCAATAAACACGTCCTATTTGCAAATCTAAATGAAACAAATTGTGTATGAGATATCATCGAAAATTTGCATCGATATCTTGTATATGGTGTATGCTTAAACACGTCCTATTTGTGAATCTAAATGAAACAAATTGTGTGCGAGATATCATCGAAGATTGTCTTCGATCTCTTGTAACTGGTGTATCCATAAACACGTCCTATTTGTGAATCTAAATGAAAAAAATTGTGTGTGAGATATCATCGAAAATTTGCATCGATCTCTTGTATATGGTGTATCCTTAAAGACTTCCTATTTGCAAATCTAAATGAAACAAATTGTGTGTGAGATATCATAGAAAATTTGCATCGATCTTTTGTATCTGTTGTATCCATATACACGTCCTATTTGTGAATCTAAATGAAACAAATGGTGTGTGAGATATCATCGAAAATTTGCATCGATCTCTTGTACCTGGTGTATCCATAAACACGTCCTATTTGTGAATCAAAATGAAACAAATTGTGTTTGAGATATCATCGAAAATTTGCATCGATCTCTTGTAACTGGTGTATCTTTAAACACTTCCCATTTGTGAATGTAAATGAAACAAATTGTGTGTGAGATATCATTGAAAATTGTCTTCGATGTCATGTATATGGTGTATCCATAAAGACTTCCTATTTGTAAATCTAAATTAAATAAATTGTGTGTGAAATATCATCGATAATTTGTATCGATCTCTTGTATATGGTGTATCCTTAAAGACTTCCTATTTGCAAATCTAAATGAAACAAATTGTGTGTGAGATATCATCGAAAATTTGCATCGATCTTTTGTATCTGTTGTATCCATAAACACGTCCTATTTGTGAATCTAAATGAAACAAATTGTGTGTGAGATATGATCGAAAATTTGCATCGATCTCTTGTAACTGGTGTATCCTTAAAGACTTCCTATTTGTAAATCTAAATGAAACAAATTGTGTATGAGATATCATCGAAAATTTGCATCGATCTTTTGTATCTGTAGTGTCCATAAACACGTCTTATTTGAGAATCTAAATGAAACAAATTGTGTGTGAGATATCATCGAAAATTGTCTTCGATCTCTTGTATATGGTGTATCCTTAAAGACTTCCTATTTGCAAATCTAAATGAAACAAATTGTGTGTGAGATATCATCGAAAATTTGCATCGATCTCTTGTATATGGTGTATCCTTAAAGACTTCCTATTTGCAAATCTAAATGAAACAAATTGTGTGTGAGATACCATCGAAAATTTGCATGGATCTCTTGTAACTGGTGTAGTCTTAAAGACTTCCTATTTGCAAATCTAAATGAAACAAATTGTGTATGAGATATCATCGAAAATTTGCATCGATCTCTTGTATATCGTGTATGCTTAAACACGTCCTATTTGTGAATCTAAATGAAACAAATTGTGTGCGAGATATCATCGAAGATTGTTTTCGATCTTTTGTACATGGTGTATCTTTAAACACTTCCCATTTGTGAATCTATATGAAACAAATTGTGTGTGAGATATCATCGAAAATTAGCATTGATCTTTTGTATCTGTTGTATCAATAAACACGTCCTATTTGTGAATCTAAATGAAACAAGTTGTATCATCGAAAATTTGCATCGATCTCTTGTATATGGTATATCCTTAAAGACTTCCCATTTGTGAATCTAAATGAAACAAATTGTGTGTGAGATATCATCGAAAATTGTCTTCAATCTCATGTATATGGTGTATCCTTAAAGACTTCCTATTTGCAAATCTAAATGAAACAAATTGTGTGTGAGATATCATCGAAAATTTGCGTCGATCTCTTGTATATGGTGTATCCTTAAAGACTTCCCATTTGTGAATCTAAATGAAACAAATTGTGTGTGAGATATCATCGAAAATTTGCATCGATCTCTTGTATATGGTGTATCCTTAAAGATTTCCCATTTGTGAATCTAAATGAAACAAATTGTGTGTGAGATATCATCGAAAATTGTCTTCAATCTCATGTATACGGTGTATCCTTAAAGACTTCCTATTTGCAAATCTAAATGAAACAAATTGTGTGTGAGATATCATCGAAAATTTGCATCGATCTTTTATATCTTTTGTATCCTTAAACTCGTCCTATTTGTAAATCTAACTGAAATAAATTGTGTGTGAAATATCATCGAAAATTTGCATCGATCTCTTGTATGTGGTGTATCTTTAAAGACCTCCTATTTGCAAATTTAAATGAAACAAATTGTGTGTGAGATATCATCGAAAATTTACATCGATCTTTTGTATCTGTTGTATCCATAAACACGTCCTATTTGTGAATCTAAATGAAATAAATTGTGTGTGAGATATCATCGAAAATTTGCATCGATCTCTTGTATATGGTGTATCCTTAAAGACTTCCTATTTTCAAATCTAAATGAAACAAATTGTGTGTGATATATGATCGAAGATTGTATTCGATCTCTTGTATATGGTGTATCTTTAAACACTTCCCATTTGTGAATCTAAATGAAACAAATTGTGTGTGAGATATCATCGAAAATTGTCTTCGATCTCATGTATATGGTGTATCCTTAAAGACTTCCTATTTGTAAATCTAAATGAAATAAATTGTATGTGAAATATCATCGAAAATTTTCTTCGATCTCTTGTATATGGTGTATCCTTAAGACTTCCTATTTGCAAATCTAAATGAAACAAATTGTGTGTGAGATATCATCGAAAATTCGCATCGATCTCTTGTATCTGGTGTATCCTTAAAAACTTCCTATTTGTAAATCTAAACGAAATAAATTGTGTGTGAAATATAATCCAAAATTTGCATCCATCTCTTGTATATGGTGTATCCTTACACTTCCTATTTGTAAACCTAAATGAAACAAATTGTGTATGAGATATCATCGAAAATTGTCTTCGGTTTCTTATATATGGTGTATCCTAAAACACTTGCTCTTTGTAAATATAAATGAAATAAATAGTGTGTGAGATATTATCGAAAATATTCATCGATCTTCTGAATGTGCTGGATCCTTAAACACGTCCTATTTGTGAATCTAAATAAAACAAATTGTGTATGAGATATCATCGAAAATTGTCTTCGATCTCATGTATCTGGTGTATCTTTAAAGTGTAGGTATGAGAAGCTATATCGCAATCCTGACTGGAGCTTTGTAATGACGAATTATGCATGTACGTATGTATCGGTGGGCAACATAAGTACTTCAATTGCACTTTTTTTTAGTATAAAATTCAACAATTCCGAAGCAGAACACTTTTTTATGTGTATTTCTTTCAGTAATGTAAATATGTATATATGTTAGCAATGATATCAACCATGTCCTGTAGAAATGACATCAGTTGTTAAACCCTCGTTTTTAGGAAAGGCACATGAGAAACATTGAATTATTTTGCAATATGACCAAAGCATTTATAAAAGCCTTAATATAAAGTGCTTTGCATAATTATAGATCCACCAATATTTTTTTGTCCTTTTAAATACAGATGACTCTACTTATCCCTGATGAAAGAAATCCTGCAAATCAAACGTCAATATACAACGGTGTAACTTGCTAATTTTTATTTTTCTTAACAATAATTTCTTTGCTATATTTTTTTCATATTCCTTTTGCTCTTCAAACACTCTTGATTGTAAATAGTTTAACCAAAGCTATGACATCTTTTTAATTTGATAAAAAGCAGCACTCATACACCGGTATATGAAAACATTTTTCGTTGACTGTACATAAGTATATGCACAATACAATTACAATTTATTTACCTTAAAATTTAAGATGTTATATAGCAATATACCAGAGTCTATGAGGTTTTGTGGACAGGATGTAAATAGTGATGATAATGGAAAAAACTATGTCAGCAATTGAAATTTATTACAAAATTTGCAATAAGAAAAAAATCTTTTACAACTGTGTACATATATGTTATGTGTACATATGTATAATACACTTAATGTGTTGGTAAATAGAAAATGTTAACAAATAAATAAGATAAAAAGATAAAGATAAGTTGGAAAAACAAGGAAGAATTTTTGAAACTAAATCTTAAAAAAACCCACGACTACTTCTTATCGCAATAAACTAAAGAAAATTGAAAATAAAACAATTAAAAAACTTTTGTTTTAGGCACTGTTTTCCTAACATAAACTTTAAGTTGAAATTAAAACAATTTTGTTACTCGCATATACACACAAAGAAAAAAATTGAAAAATAAAAGATCTTCGAAAATATAGCATTTGGATGTACTTAACAGTTACACGGAATAAAACATAAGAACTGTGCCATGACTACTTTTTTGTAATGAAATTGTCTTTAAACACAATGAAATTAAAATTAACTTACCATGCATAGATTTAAGTACAAGCATTCATGGAAGTCGCCGTGATCTAGTAGATAGTGTGCTGGCTTATTAGATTGAGGCCTTGGTTCAAACAGCAGGTCAGACATCTCCAACTGAACGAAAATATTAAAAAAATATTTCTCCAGGCGACTTCTTTTCAGTACATTTCTGACAAAAACTCTGAGAGTAAATAAAATTGCAATGAAAAGTTTCTCAAGTTTTCTGTTGTTCGGAGTCGACTTTAAACTGTTGGTCCCGCCACTCATGTATAAAATTAACACACACAACATCAGTAGTGTGAGAAACTAGGTCGTAATCCTAAACGGTTGTAATGACCAATTATGTTATGTATGTATGTACCATGCATAGAGACTCTTTGAGTGCATATATTTAATATTCAATGTAGATATTGCTTTTAAGTTTACCTCTTAAGTTCACTTTGATTCACTTGATATTCTTAAAAAACCTTTCCAATTTCGACAGTGATACATTTCTGCTCCTAAATATAACCTTTATCTACTATCCCATGAACAACAACCTTCATGCAGGAAGTGCAAGAGCGATTTGCCTTCCTCACTATAAACTACCATATGCACAGACTTACATAAGTATATCCAATCAGACAGTGTCCAATATATACTACCATAAATAGTCTGATTGAATTCTTGTTAAAAACTTCACATGTATACCCGAAAGCGACAACATCAGGCCACCTACGTTTCGTTATTCACTCTTTAAAATCTCTAAATCTTAAAGTGTAATCTACGTAGTCCTCTAAGCGGTACCCCTGACATAATTTATCTCGCAATCGCACATCTTTGAGACATTACAGATCATGGAATAAACTAACGTCTAGTTCTATGATGGCGGTGGTCACAAAAAAGCCATTGTATTGATTCCTCATCCGGCATATATTGGGGCCCAGTAATTGTCTGCGTTAAAAAGACATGGGATTTCTCGTCTTTTCATTGACAGAAAAGGCAAGGAAAATTTTTGATGTTCAGCAAATAGTTCTGTCAATCTATATTACCACCCAGAGTTGTATATATTCCCCTGCGTAAGAGTCACATCAAGGAAGAATTTCCAGTAAGACCAACATCATTGTCACAAATCCCGAATTATTTGGGTCCCATTTCAGTTCCAAATGGTATCGGTCACTGGCAACTGACCTTCATTTTCATAGTAAAATCATCTTTAGTGATGAGATTAATTCCGAAACGAATGGATACATGAACAAACAAAATTTTCGAAATTGTCCCGAAAAAGTCAGTGGTTTGTGTGGATTTTTTATCAGAGGTCGCTAATTTCCAAAGTTTTTTTGGCCTGAATTGAATAGGGTGGACAACGACAACATGTAGTATCAACAGGATGCCGCTACATGTCACCCATTTTATGGAAAATTTTACATTCTACACGAGTGATATAACTTACTTGGACATTAACAACCCGATTTCGGATTCGCCGCAACACATCCTTCCTGGCGCCTCTGCTTCTTGCGCGCCTACGCCAGTTGGTTATACCAATCGATGACAGGGCTTCCTTGATTTGCTCCTTCCAACGTATACAAGGTTGTCCTCTTCGCCGACTTCCGCAGATCCCCGCATCAAATACCTATCTCACCGGAGCATCCTCCTCCATTCGAACGACATGGCCGCTGGCTCGGCCGCAGCCGCTGGATGTTAATGCGCTGCACAACGTCCATGTCATTGAGGAGTTCATACAGCTCACTGTTGGATCGGATGCGGAAATCATCGCCAACTCGCACTGGACCGAAGATCATACGTAGGACTTTTCTCTCGAATACTCTCAAGGCTGCTGCATCAGTGATTAATAGGGTCCATGCCTATGCGACATAAAGAAGCATGGGTAGTATGAGTATTAGTTTTGTCGTACGAGAGAGGTCTCTGCTACTCAATTGCCTATTGAGACTATAGTAGCACCTGTTGGCACCATATACTTTTTTTGCCCTCATTTACTGCCAAACACATCTTAGTAGACTCCCGTTCAATAGCACTAAAGGCAGCAGTAACTTCTCGCTTGGTATGCCCTATGATGTCAAGCTTGCGTACGCAACTGGACACTTTTTTGAAAAATAGTGCCATTGCGATGCACTCCCTCCTTTCGCACAACACTCTCCATGACGAAGTTGAAGAGGTCGCATGATAAGGAATCGCCCTTATCAAAAGGTTCGGAGAGGTCCATTCCTACCTTGACGGAGCTGCAGGAATTGCTCAACGTCATTCTACATACCCTTATCAGCTTCTCAGGTATACCGAGCAAAGACATAGCGGCAAAAACACGATCGATATGGGGCTATCGAAGGCTGCCTTATAGTTGACAAAAAGATGGTGTGTCGACCTGTTTTTCGTGGGCCTTTTCCAGGATTTGACGTAGTGTGAATATCTGGTTGATGATGGACTTGCTAGGTCTGAAGCCGCACTGATAAAGTCCAATCAGTGTTTTGACGAGTGGCTTCAGTCATTCACACAATACGCCTGTAAGAACACGAGTGATTTAAAGCCATGGTTATGCCATATAACCCCTTTAGATTGTTTCTCGTACTGTTTCCTTAAACCGCAGGTGTGTGTGAATAAGCCACAGCAGTTCTCAAGGCCTCCATAATCCATGCCATCGGTCAATTATAGCCTAATTTGTAAGCTATAGTAATAGAAAATCGGATATTTCGAATGCGCTTCACTTAGAGAAGTCATGACGGACATTTGAACAATGTTATATTCAATACATAAGGCATCATCAATAGGCCTCATTAAACAAATAAAAAATTTCTGTGATATTTCGCACATATGTGAAGCTTCCGTAGTCTAGTAGGCTTGTATGTTGGCTTGTTAGCACAGCTCTGACGTTTCGAACAAATCGAAATATTAAAAAAAATATTTCTTTGTTGGTTTTCCTCTCAGCAGTCATCTAGCAAAAACTCTGAGAGTAAATAATATTGCCATAAAAGGGTTCTGAAACATTTGTCGTTCGGAGACTTCTTTTAACTGCAGGCTTCGCTACTCAACAACATAGGTAGTGCAAGAAGCTATGTCGTAATCGTGACTAAAGGGTTTTAAGTAGGTAAGGTTTTCAGTAAGTAATATCTCACACATACTTAATTTGATTTAAATTTGAAAAAAGGAAGCGCTTTGCGAAAGACCCAATTACATTTAGTGATGTAACCGTTTCACATTTATTTACTACGCAAAGAAGTTAAATTACCCCACGACTTCCATAAATTCTCTGCAGAAGAAAGAATATCGTTAGTCTCATTCACATATGTGCTAAGTCCCTTTTTTCAAATTTTACGGGAGACACAAAAAACATTGTGGCTTCTTCAGTTTTTAAAATTTGTAAACTTTTTAAACGCAATTATTTTTACAAAATAGCTCTCTTTAAATGACTTAGATCAAAAATTAATAATAATTAATATTCGTGGAGTTGGCACGTGCTGTTAATATTTTTCTTAGTTTTGTGGAATTAGCGTTTTTGCAAACAATTTTATACTACATACTGACATTTTTTTGTGGTAAAATATGTATTTTGTATAGTGTTAGCATCTTTGCGAATTATACTAACGATATGCAAAACTGTTGCCCCTATTTGATGTCTTTTTACTTTCAGTTTGAAGTATGTGATAAAATTTAATTGCCAGGTAGCAGTCGTTAAGTAACTTTCTTTATGACTTTGTATTCTATTAATATTTACGTATAAAACTATGTATTTAAGAGGGTGCATGTACATGACGGGTTTTTCCGTTCTACTTAAAATGTATTTAAAATTAAAATAGACGGTGGTAAAGGGTAATACACAGTAAGTGTTTCAGGTTTAATTAGTACGGTACTGCATACGGTTCTTGCTTCGAATATATATATATATATATATATATAATAATATAATAATATATATATAAAAATATATATATATATATATATATATATATATATATATACATATAACAGTACATACTTATTTTAAAAATGCAGGGGTGGGCACTTATATAGCATGTCAATAGCTAATGTAATAGTTTATATAATACTGGAGGAAGTAGTAGGGGCGCTGCTGCGAAAATTTATTAGGTTGATGGATTTACTATATCGGCGAAGAACCTTGCCTACTGCGTCCTGCTCTTCCCCAGAACTTCTCTTAGGTCTGGAACTTCAAAATAAATTTTTTGGAGTAGAATGTCTGTTGCATGATTTACAAAGGTTTGCAACACTTGAAACACCACTACTCCAAAACACTTCTTATATTGTTTTAGTAGCTTCTATCCTGGTCCTGGTCGAACTTGAACTATGGACATGCCGCAATTCCGGAAGGACACGAGCACATCGGTTTGATGACCAGTGTGGTATGATATAACTTTGTGAATACATCACTTGATTTTAGATTCCAACTTCTGGTCCAAATATCCGGAGGCTCCAACTTTAATCCCTTGAGGTTTATGCCCATGACTTAAAGATGCATTAAAGGTTCTGATATTAAACTTTCTTATAGACTGCAGGCTTACTGCAGTAATTTCCAACTCATTTCCATTTTGAAAGCGGCGCAATTCCCGTTGGGTGGCGGGATATTCTCTGAATACCTTTTGATTTATTCTGGCAGCCAGGCTGCGATTGTCCTTAAATGCCAAGGAATTCTAAGGGAAATTTCGAATCGTTCAAAGGCAACTTACATATGGGATCCGGGACGTAGAATATCTTTGGAAACTGCATTGCTGATGAGCTGGTCAGGTTGGTACGATGCTGGCTATCACCGATATGTTACGGGGCATATATGTATATTCCGATTTCCTCAGCTAAATTGTATATTATCTGCTTATTTTACACAGAGGCTTAATCTCGTTAACAGTAAAAAAGTACATGTAATATTGATAGACTCTGCTCGATGCGTATGGATAACAAGAGGGCTGACTAACTTCTATGCTTAAATTACTTGCCCATACATCGCGCAATAGCGATTGTGACATTGCCCAAAAAGTATTCCGAAAGTTTTGGCATTCCATTAAATGTCTTCTACAGAATCTGTGGGTCTGAGGAGCCAATACTCTGTTCTTGGCATAAAAAGACGCAGGTTTTCGACCTCTCACTTTCTGACGTTGTAATATTTTTTTTTTCTTGGATTTGAATTGGTTTTCTCTAGATAACGTTCGATTCCCGGATTCAATAATTATGGTATCGCAATGGGCCTTAATGATGGCCTAAGTTGGATATTTTACTTCAAGAAGGGCTGGCCACTTTATCCAAATTAACCTTGTAGCTTTGAATTTGTATGAAATCGAATAGATTATAACGTGCCTTTTGCCTTACAATGACGACGAAGAAACCACCATCACCATCGATGAATCTATTGCCACCAAGTTCGAGGGGTAGTATACCAATTAACACAACAAAAGACGATGGCTTAGGTTAGGTTAGTGTGGTAGCTTTCATACCAAAAGCTCACTTGAGCACGCATAGCGGCCCGTTGTGATACCACATGTGAACGCAGTCTCTGTACTGACCAAGTTCCTCCGAACCAGGAAGGGAGAAGCTGGTCAGAGCAAGGGCTGCACATCAAAAGCACGACTACCGCATGTTGGAAAACCGGCCCGAAAGCTTTATAAACAAGGCGTTATCCTTGACATCAATGGACGATAGCTCCATTCCAGCTGACAAGGGTTGAAGAGCCAAATAACCTATATCTGCAACTCGCAAGAGATGGGCATTGACAAAGAATGTGGTCTCCTCTTCATCAGCGGATCTGCACCCACGGCAGAAGTCGTTAAATGGGAGCCGCATTCTCTCCGCATGTCTACCCACAACATGGCATGGCCACTGTGATCGAGATGATGTTACGACCAAGTCCAAGTAACTGGTTGGTGCGAATTCCAGCGCGATGGCTAGCTTGAACGAGGTAAGTGGCATTCCCGGGTTGATTGAAGAGGATTCCGGAAGTAGTGCGCCAGCTTTGGCTCGTCGGCTCTGCAGATTCCCAGGATGTCACAGTATACGGGGACAGAGACAAGTGTGACACTGAAGCACCCAGAAAGAAGGTTGAGGCAGCGGCGACATTCCCTGACGATCCTGGAATTACTCGCAACGTTCGACAAAAACTTTATGGCCGCCTGGCTATCAGAAAAAATCGTGATGCGTGTGAAAGGAACACCGTGTGCGAGGATCCACTGCGCGGCCGGTAGATGGCCACCACCTCTGCCTGGAACACGCTGCAATATTTTGGCAGCCGGAGTGTTCAAGTCCAATTTCCCAGACGATATATTGCACAAATTTTGTGGTTCAGCTGATAATATTCCCCAAAATTGCTTTATCACCACAGAACAAAATCATTATGACTGCGAAACGATGATGCCCTAATGCAAAAATATATTAACCGTTCTTCAATGACTTCAAACTCGACCCATTCGCCCCGATATTCGATATCATCGACATCAAATTACAATCTCAATTCCGGTTGCAGTAGCACGCCAACCACGCCGAATCAATTGGTTTAGGCGTGCCTAATAATAATAATCTTACTGCCGCCTTCGATTCTAATTCTGTTGCTCAAATAATTTGATAAACCGCCTTTTTCTCTTGCATATATTTTTATTTTAATATTCCTTCCATTATACTTAATGAATTAAAAACTGTTTTTTATTATTTGATTTAATTTTATGATTATTATTCTGTGTAATGCCTTGCACTAAACCTGTTCCTAAAATTTGCCATAATGTTGACACTGCGCGAAGGTTTTTTAATTACATCAGTTGCGACGTGCAGGTTATCGTTAACGTACAGTATTAGTTAATGACGATAATGTAAACGGTTACTTTGGTAATGTGCATTACGCTGGCTGTATGTGACGGTTATGGTAGTTTTAAATGAAAAATTAAGGGCAACAACATTATAAGAAAATAATTGTATTATAATTATATATGTACATGTATATACATTTTCTTTTTGAAATTTAAAGCATATTTGAAACTCTTTTTAAGTTCTTTACACGTTTATTGAAAACATTTTTTTTTTGTTATATTACTTAAATCCCTTTGGATTTTGAAAACGTATAAATGTTAAATACTATTTTGTGTTTGTGCTTTAGGTTGCAGATTAAAATTGTGTAAAATCACCAAAAATTTTTTTTAATCCAGCATAATTTTATTGCAGTTTTACTTCAAAAAATTTAATAGCATTCCCTAATCCAGCCATAAAAATTAATCATGTTGCTGCCACATTCAACTGCTAAAAATATTTACGATTTATGTTATGACATTACGTCAAATGATTTTTTACGACAATGACATTAATGCTATCATTTAATCATGTGGCTGCAGTGCGACAGGATTACATGCCATCAACTTACTCGCTCATAATCTTACATAAGTTGAGTATTGTGAACGAATTAGAAAAGTAGTTTGAAGGAGTAGTGAAATATGGAAATATGTTTGATGATAAATTTGTTATAGAGTTAATTATTTGTTTGTAATGATTTGTATTAATGCTTCGTATTTAATAAATATTTATGAGAGTAAATAAACCTGCCATGAAAAGTTTCTCAAAAATCAGTCGTTCCAGAGTTTTCAAAAGAAATCTGGTGAGAGTGAGCGGAAGTGGCCAAAGAAATCTTTTTTATTTTGGTTTTGCTGGAGATGTCTGATCTGGAGTTTGAACCATGGCCTCACTTTGAATGAGCCACCGCATTATCTACTATACTACGGCGACCTTTCGTCCTGATTGGTTTCAAAAAAAATTTTAATTCTTGTCATCATCATTCCATTTTAATAAAATTTTTGGATGAAAATCGTATTTAGAATTTTTAAATTTAATTTTAACTCAATGCTTATCATAAAAAGTTTGTTATATTGAAACACATATTGAATTTCTATTTTAAAATAAAAAACTACAATAAAATAGCAAAATAAGACAACTAGCAATTGCACTTCAGCATCACCAATAATTTGCTTACAATAAATAGAAAAAAAGGCAATAGTTTAGTACGCCATACTCAAAATAATAAAGGATAGAGAACAGAGTAAAACAAACTAGAACGGATGTCAATCAAATGATCAGCATCACCGGAAATGAATGCAATTTTGATATTTAGTGCCACATCTAGTAATATCGACGACACACACAACAATATATAAATAACTGAACATTTTCAACGTTATATGTATGCATATGTAGTCATACAAATGGGGAAATATGTATTCATACTATGTGTGTACATTGTACGTAGATATGTATGTATATAATACATGTAGAGGTTTACCGTGTTATACATTATTTATCGATTTACTTATAAAAAACTTACACTGAACAAAAAACTTTAGTACAATTGGATAATTTTTTAAAAATCTTCTATTGCGGTATAGAAATTGGAAAGCTTGTTGCAGTCCACCACTTTCAACCAAACTACTACAGATATTAACGCTCATAACTGATTCCCTATTACACTCCCTTTTTCATATGAGTTATTGTTTTATTAGTTGCTCTTGCGCGCTTTTCTGCTGTTCATAGCGTTCCTTAATTGTTGCAATCATCTGTTAACCGCATCTCAATTCTTTTTTTAAAGTAGAATTACTTCGTAGTAGAATTTCTTCGAAGCTGCCGTAGTCTAGTAGTAGTGTGTTGTCTTATTAGACATGATGTCACAGTTCAAAAGCACGGGTCAACGATCAAAACGAAATATGAAAAATATATTTTCGGCAACTTCCTCAGAACAGATTTCTGGCAAAAACCGTGAAAGTAAATTAAATTTGCCAAAAAGCTATGTCGTTCGGAGTAGACTTTAAATAAGACCTACAGTATACAACCACTCATATGTATATAAATTTAATACACACGACATAAATGGTGTGAGAAGCTAGGTCTTAATCCCTATTAAAGGGTTGAAATGATCAATTATGTTTGTGAATTACTTCTGTTTTATTTGCGTTCGCTATACGTACCATTCCATACGTACCATTCCTATGTACTTGAACACAGCATGATCCACAATTTCCTACGTCTTCTTGAGACGTTGTTGTAAGTGGTATGCCACAATATCCCATCAGAAGTTGATCGTTTTGCATTTGATCATTACGTAAGATTTATTTGGACATCTACTAATGTCTAAATTCTGTTTATATACCATAATGAGTGTCCTTTTGACACTTTTGCAGCCATTTTTCCCTTTGCCTGCCTGATTATATTGTCTTGAAATGTTAAGATAGAATTACACGATTGTCGCTATGGACCAATAATTGGTCTATTTTATAATTCAATCATGTGATATCAAATTTATTGTGTTTATTTACATACATATTGTTACGTTTTTACCCTTTTAAAAACGTTGAAAATATGAGTTCGTAGATTACAAATAAAATAACAACAAATTTGTGTTTAGTTTTAAATCAATTCTTTATTGTTCGCACAGTTCCGTGTGCCACCTTTGGCAACTTGATTTAAACAACAACAATTAGCTTTAATTGTTATTCTTTTTCACACTCTTCCGCGTACATAATAACAATTGTTCGACAGGTCTTTATAACAGAGATTTTCAAACCACAATTGTTCTCTTCACACGCAACGCGTCTTCACACAAGGCTGACTGAATTCTATCTCATCCCATTGCTCGCTTTGTCTTACCTTTTACATCGCTGGGTAAATAGTCTGATGAATACTGTCGGAGGAGAATGACTGCCTTCGCGAAATATCTGTAAATGTAAACATCGTTGTTTTCATTATTGTTGTTTGTGTATTCTGTTTACATTTGTGCTTGCAGTGTTGTTATTGCTTGTTTGTTTACTTTGTTTATTCCCTTTTTTGTACACTGATGTTCTTGATATAGTTTTGCTTATTCGTTGATCATGTAAACAGCATTTTAATAACACCATTTCCATTTTCGTAACAATATATACATATATAATTGGTCATTACAATCCCTCAGTCAGGATTATGCTTCTCACATCAATTACGTTGGGAGTGCTTATTTTATCCATAAATGGTGAGACCTACAGTTTAAGGTCGACTTCGAATGATAGATTTTTTAAAAACTTTTTCATGGTAATTTTATTTATTTCCACAGTTCTTTACAGAAATCTGGTGAGAGGAAGTTGTCGAAGAAAAATTTTTAATATTTCATTTTTATAGTTATATCTAACCTAGGGATTGACTGTGATCTCCACGTCTAATAAGCCGACACAGTACCTACAAGACTACGGCAACTTCAATGTTTATTTGCACCAATCAAAAGCATTCCTGGTGCGGTAATCGTATAACTGTTCAATAGACAATTGCAGCAATATTTATTGATGTTCTTTTCAGGCAATAAACAAGCAACACAACACTTTTGACACAATATTAGTTTTTTTTTTATTTAATTTAAATTTTATATTACTTATTATGTGTGGTTAGTCATCAGTATTCTGTTTTGTTCAAGTTTTATCAGATCTTTCATTAAGAGCTTCCCATGTTTAAATTTACATAAAATAAATGTATGTGAAGCAGTATCGACATTTTTTACTTGTTTGAAATAACCAACTCTCTATGACATACATACATACATACATAATTGGTCATTACAACCCTTCAGTCAGGATTACAGCCTAGCTTCTCACACCACTCATGTTGTGTGTGTTAATTTTATACATAAGTGGCGGGACCTACCTTGGCTTTACGTCTAATAAGCCAACACACTACCTACTAGACTACGGCGACTTAACTCCGTATGACAGGACTGTAATGGCTTGTAGCTTATTCGCATACACAAGCGACTGAAGAACACCACACAAGAAAAAATCTAGCATGGTTAAATCGCACGTTATCGGAGAGAAGTTGACATCACCTGCTCGTGATACGATGGCTATGACCTCAAATCTCTAGAGCTGAATATCCAATGGAGCACGAATAGAGTGGCATAAAGCGCCGTATTGTTGAAACCCCACAACGTCGATGTTGGTAATCATCGACTTAAAGTACTCGCTGTTCACAATGGTTGACTGGCTAACGTCGTACTCAAGAGAATATGCACCTAAGGCATGGCTAGCCGAAAAGCTACACCAACAGCAGCTTTTTTCCAATGCATTTGGATTCGCTTGAACATTATAGGAATTGGTATCATTCCAAATTTGACAAATTTGTTCTTCACATACCCTTTGACCCAGAAAAAGCGCACATAATGTAGAAAATAATTTTTATATGAAAACTGAGGACAGTTGCTGACTGCTCCACAGACTATTAAGCAAAGACATTTCGTTTTCTATTGGTCAACTGAATTTTATACGGTTGCAGGCTCCAAGTCTAGACGCCACATTGGTCAAGTTGTAGTTGGCCTACAAAAATATGCTTCTAACCACATGCTCTTAATGCCTTAAATTTAAAAATGTTTGGAGGAGGCTAACGTTATTTTAATAAGGATACCATCTTCCACCATCTCAAGTTCAGTTTTATTGAATTGAAGTTTTTTGTATTGTTATGTTATTGTTATGTTATTAACCTTTAAAAACGTTTAAAATATGAGCTCGGAGATTGCAAATAAAATAAAAATCAATCTGTGTTTAGTTTTAATTAAATTTTTTTATTGTTCGCACAATTCTGTGTGCCACTGTTCACAATTTAATGTAAATATCAACAATTGCTTTTCTTGTTATTCCTCTGTTTATACTTTTTGCATAAACACTAACGATTACTTGACAATTGTTGGACAGATCTTTGTAACGCTAAAAACGCACCGCGTCTTCACACAAGTCTGACTGAACTTTACTGTACAATGGGTCATTTCGATCTCCGGGTACTGCACTTGTCTTAATTAACAAGTACACGTCCTCTTTACTAACTCACTCGTCTGCTTGTCTTTTATGTACCAACGTAAACAGTCTGCTGAATGTTTCTGAACCCGAATGTTTGTGGCTTCGCCTTCTCGTGATCTCTAAATATAAATGTAAACACCGTTGTTTCTTTATTGTTGTTTGTGTATTTTGTTTACATTTATTCTTGTAGTATTTGTCGTTGTATTTTTGTTTACTTATTTACCATTTTTTATGCTGGTGTTCGTTGGTATATTTTTGTTTACTTGTTTACCATTTTTAATTCTGGTATTTGTTGTTATATTACACAGTGCGCTAATTTGTAAACAAGTTCATTGTTTTGTTTTTGTAGCTTTTGTTTATAATTTTAATATTAAACGATGTAAATCCAAAACACCAGTATCTTGATTTTTTCGTAACAATATGAAGTACCAAATATTTAGTACCTATGCTCAGCCTTTAAAATACGACAGTAGCGAGAATTTATTATTAGAACCCTTAATAAAGATGCCACACCCTATCTTGCCACTCATTTTTGCGCCATCGGTATAAAACTTAAGGGTGCCATTGGGAACCTCCGTATTTTTGGAGCAAAAATCTCTCTTTGGAATTCTAAAATCAAACTTGGTATTTAGAAAATTATAAGGGATCATATAATCGACTCGGATGTGTCCATATCTTTCCAGAATAGCAACAAACACATATTCCAGGTTGGGCAGGATTGAGCTGCATTGAGTCTTACTGCCACCAACTCAGCTTTAATAAAAGTCCAAAGGGGAATGGACCACAAAGCACTGTTGATCAGGTCAGCTGACTGTCTAAGTATCCAAGTTTTGTTACGGACTTATGCCCTTATGTAAACTAATTATACGTACCCGAATGCGTAAAAATATCTCTTTTTTATTTATTTATTTCAGGTCCTCACACCACTTATGTTGGGCGTGATGATTTTATCCATAAGTGTGACCTACAGTTGACAGTCGATTCCGAACAACAGATTTTTGAGGAACTTTTCATAGCAAATTTTATTTTTTCTCGGAGTTTTTGCTAGAAATCTGCTGCAAGGCAGAAATCTGGGTTATTACCGATTAGACTATGGCGTCTACGAATATTTGAGGTTTCGTTAATGATGGTATTTCAAATAAGCAAATGGTGATAGAGCTGCCAACTTACCCATAAGAATAGCTGTATATGTTCCATGTATATACAGACATTGGCTTGATGTCTCAGAGTACAAACTCATTTTGTTGATTTTGCCAATGTCCGGAAATGCTTCTTTATTAAAACATTTATTCGGAGCTGATTTCTATATCTAAAAGCTATCCACGACCCACAACAAGTGATTGCCTTCCACTCAGCACCTTAATTTTTGGGCATCCGAATCATTGAATTGTGGATCCAAAAATAGAGATTAAAACAAGGTACAAAAAGACGCTATGAGTGCAACTTTTAAGTTTTTCCTGTATGAAATTCGGTAAAGAGTCGTAGCCAGGTTAGGTTAGGTCATTGAGACAAGTACAATACCTAGAGATGGCCCATTGAAAATTCGTCTTAGGAGAGAGAGAAAGAAAGGATAGAGAAATTGGAACAGGAGAAGAGCTAGGAAACGGAGGATATAAGGATATAAGAGGCGTAACTACTAAGTGCAAATATACACAAATATTGGATATAAATTCAACCAATAAGACTAATGGTAAATGACTTCATTGCGTAGAAATTGATTACCTATTATTCTGTAGGTCGGTATTCGCATCAAAAATTCTTATCGGAGCAAAATTCTAAATCTGAACTACAGAGTTTTCATCCTGTGCGAGTAAGAGTAAACAGTCATTTGACATACAGTCATACCCCGCTTAAAGCGGGAGATACGTTCCAATAAGTTCCAGCGCTAAACGAAACAGCGTAAAAAGAGGCAACTTAACACGTACATATGTATACACCTAGTACCGTTGATGACCACTAATAAATCAGCTGTGACGCAGAAAGATACGTTCGTACTGTGATTGCGACTTCGGAAAAAACAGTTGGAATCTTTATTCTGGACAGACTATCAAAAGAGCGTTGAACAAGATACATGGTATACACCGTCGGTATATAGTGCACCGCTTTTGGTTGGTGCATGGCCTTTTCATTTGCACACATATACAACAAGTATCAATACAGTGTGTGATTTAGGGGAATCCCAAAACTACCGCGTAGTACTGAAACAGCGTTAAGCGGGGTCTTACTGTACTCATACTTGATCAAGTACTAAGCTGATAGTATCTCATATGTAACTTCGCATGGAAGGTAATACAGAAGTCAAAATAAGAGAAATAGAAACTGTAGAATAACAAAAATTAAATAAATGAACTTTTTTTTAAGAAATTAAATCAAGTGTCCTATGTTTGAAGCACTTGCATTGACATCTGTCTAAATATCCATTACAAATGTACAAAAATTATTGAAATCAAATAACTTTTTCTAAAACTATTTGTAAATTAAAATTGAAAAAGGAAATGGAAAACCATGATAAACCATGTTTGATAAAATTTAATTAATTTTCTATTGTTTTGTGTCCTTTTTTTTGTTTGCATTTAAAGATGACTCTAGTTTTGCGTTTTCAGTTAAAGTGGGTGTGTTGACAATTTTTTAACGTTTGTCTCAATTTCATTTATTTCAAAGTTTTTCTTTCCTTTTCTCATTCGTAATAAAGAAAAAAAAAACATTTATTTAAATTTTTAACTGAATTGCATAGGGTCTCCCAAAAGGAACTACGGAACATTGAAGGCATATCTAGTAGAAGCTTACTGGTTATTACAATCATTTCGTCAGGATTACAACCTAGTTTCTCACACCGCCCATGAGTGGTGTAATGTCGACTGCCAACGACAGATTTTTGATAAACTTTTGTTGACAATTTTTCATTTGCCCTCAGAGTTTTTGCCAGAAATCTGCTGTGAGGAAGTGGTCGAAGGAATATTTTTTCATATATTGTTTTGTTCGAGATTTCTGGGATAGAGTTTAACCATGGCCTCACGTCTAAAAAGCTACCTACTAGACAACGGGGACCTCAGTGAAGTTAAATATGTCAAATTAGTTCTCAGACTGTTATGAGAAATCCCGTAGCCTAATAGGAAATGTATTGGCTTTTTAGACATGAAGCAACGGTTCGAACCCAAGGTCAGTCATCTCCAATAAATCAAAATCTAAAAAAAAAATATTTCTTGGCGACTTTCTATCACTAGATTTATGGCCAAAAACTCTAAGAGTAACAAAAAATTTTCATAAAAAGTTTCTCAAAATAATCTGTTGTTCGGTGTTGACTTCAAAATCTAGGTCACGCCACTCATTTTTAAAAATAACACACTCAACATAAGTAGTGCGAGAAACTAGGTCGTAGGATTATGACTGAGATTGGAGGGTTTTAAATCAATTTCGAAAACAAAGACAACATGTGTTCGCCGAACGGGCAATGAACCTAATTTTCATTGAGAAATCATCTTCAGCAATGACGCCCATTTCTGTATGAATGGTATGGTATGGCAAGAATGTCTAATACATCCTGAAAAAGTCACCATATTGGGAACGACGTTGGCGAAGTCTACACTCTCAAGGGGAGACTACAGCTCGAATTGGATGATAAGGGCTCTATCGACATTTGGTTTTAACATGACGGCTCTATGTGCCTCACAGCTCATGCAAAATTGTATTTGAAGGCAGATTCAACTCACGTGGAGGTTTTATGAACTCGCCACCGAAATCATACGATTTGTCGCCGTTAGACTTTTTCATGTGCAGTTTCCTTAAGTATCTGATATATGTGACAGGCATAACCCATGCCATACGTCAAATTCAGCCCGATTTATTCGCCCAGATCATGGAAAATTTAGCTTATCGCATGCGCTCTACCCATAGAAGCTGTGACGGACATATGAACGATTTTATATTCCACACATAATGGCAACAATTGTTGTGTTTTGAACGAATAAAAAAATTTTGCAGATAGGCAGCACTTAAAAAAAGACCGTATAACTCATTTTTAGGGATTTGTTGCTAAAACAATATTTCTGAAACCTTAAATGGAATTTTAATTTGTCTTCTGTTGTAAATGTCACTGCAGACACAAGCAACGAGGGTTGTTTTAAATACTTGACATTTATTATTGTTCTAGAATATACAAAAATATGTTGTATGATTTTAATAAAATTTTTTGTTTTAAAAAAAATTACCTTAAATTACTGTGGTGTTTTGCAGAAGAGAATTTTTTATTTAATGTGTTGTATTTGGGTGCATAACATTACATGTATCTGTAAAAGTAATATACATCACTGCATCGACTGCATTTGAAGTTAAGAATACCAATGATATGAGGCCTATCAAAAGTATTTGCTTGTAAATTTTGTAATACAAATTCTCCACATTGATAAACATTGTTGTCAAATACTTTTCAATCTAATATTAACCAACGGTACTGGTTTACTTTGAGGACCACGGTGGTTTTAAAGCTTTTTCGCGTGCACCTACGACTTAAGAGACCTCACAAAAAAGGCTCTAACGGGGTCAAATTGCACAATCACGTAACCTCCAAAGTTAACCTTGCTGTAAATTCGCTCGTATAAAATATCTAAAGTGGCATGAGCTCTGTGCTAGGTGGCGGTCAGTCAAATGCTGTCACTGCCGAAATTATTCATTTCAGACCATATACCACCACAAATGTATAAAATTAAAGAATACATCATAGAATGATGCGTGATCTAGGTCGTAATCCTGACTAAAGGATTGTAATGACTAATTATGTATGTATATATGTATGTATGTCAACACAACCAGAGTTCACATATTTAATTTTTTTAAAGGAATAAATGAACAGATCCTTTGTATCAATCGCTTTTAATTTATTTCCTTATGACAATAAATTATATGCGATACCAAATGAAGTAGAAAATTAAAAAACACTGGAAGGTAGAAAGAATTGAACTTGTAAACATTAAAGGCATTGAATATGTTAACTAAACACCAGTCTTTCTATTCTTCTTGAGACATATCAACACTTTTGCATATACGCTCATACCTCAAATACACGTCCACTTGAGTACGAATATATTTTTCTATACACTCGCAACACATACACACGTAAGTATTCCTTAATTCATGTAATAAATCTTTGCATACACCCTTCAAAAAATTGATTTCAATAGAACACAAAATTCGTTCTATTTTGTGTGTGTTGTATGTACAACATAATACTTTGCAAATCGTTCTAAACACTAAAGAACAAAAATTGAATACAATTTATTTAAAACAGTCGCCGTAGTCTAGTGGGTAGTGTGTTGGCTTATTAGACGTAAGGCCACGGTTCAAACACCAGATCAGGCATCTCCAACTAAACGAAACATCACAAAATATTTCTTCGGCGACTTCCTCTCAGGAGGTTTATGGCAAAAACTCTGAAAGTAAATAAAACGGTCATAAAAAGATTCTGTCGTTCTGAGTCAACTTTAAACTGTAGGTCCCACACAACGCACACAAAATAAGTGGTGTGAGAAACTAGGTCGTAATCCTGACTATAGTGTTGTAATGACCAATAATGTATGTATATATGTAACTTAACTATTTAAACTCTTCACAAATTTTCATAATAGCTTCGATCAATTATGGAATGTTATCCTCCAATTTATTATGCAAAACTATTTTGTAACCAAAGCGGTTTGGAAACCCACAATTCTGATGTTTTTCGAATTTTAAATTAACAGTTTTATGGCCGCTGTACCAATTTGAGAGCATTTATTAGCGCCTGATATAAAGTCAGATGTTTTTATTTCTGGAATGTATCAATACCTTACAGTAGCGAATAAAATGCTTTGAAGATTCATTCCGATTATTAACCTCAGGTTTTTCTTTAGATAGTCTGATACGTGTATCAAATCTCCTCTTAATTCTCGAAGAAGCTTCTATTGCCTTAAACTCGTTTGCTTCGAAAATAATTTTTGTATGTTCCCTTTCCCTAAGTATACATTTCCAAACATCTATCATCACTCAACAGAGAGTTTCCTGCCCCTTGTAGTGACGTGAGCTTGGAGGTTTTATACATGAACCTACAAGGCTATGTAAAATACATAGAGTTTGCAAGTATTCGGTAAAGCAAATGACTTGAATTAATTACAATTTCGACAAAAAATAGCTAGGCTTTACCCTAAGTAATTATCAAAAAAGGTGTTATTCATCATTATTAAATATCGTACGCTAGACAGCACTGATCACGTTCCAGAAAAACTTGAACATCATATATATACGTTGTGAAACCTGCCACAACAGTAGTCGTTGGAAGTGTAAAAAATGCGTGAACGCAATTTGCTTTGACACTTTTAAAATTTTACTCTTTAGTGCCAATTTGGGTACACTCCTCTTAAGTGTTGAAAATATTTTTTTTTATTTTTTTTTTATTTTCCTGTAAACAATATTTCAAACTGTACCTAGCCGTTTTTGTTTCGTTTTCAATACGTTAAGAGAAAATAAATAAACGTTACATTTCAACCCTTCAGCAGGATTTCGATCTAGCTTCTCACATCACTTATATTGTGTGCGTTAACTTCATATATGAGTGGTGGGACCTGCAGTTTAACCCATTAGAAGTCTCCGTACTCAACTGAGTACAGTTGTATTTTTACGTGTATCCAAGCAAAACTAAAGAAAAAACAATCGTTGTACCGTTATTTAGTTTCGCAACAACAACATTAAGAGCTCCAGAAAAAGAATTTGTATGTAGTTTCTGTTGCTTATGCAGAACTATCAGTCTGAATTGTGTCGAGAATAAAGTGTGTGGTTTAGCAAACTATTTTGAAAATATTTGATACAATACTAAAATTTGTTTAGTAATTTTGCATTATTTTTATAAAAATAATAACAACGAAACAAACAGGCTTCAAAAAATACTTAAAAATAAAAAAATAAATAAAATAGAAAGGTATAAAGTTGGTTGTACTCGATTGAGTACAATGACAGCATCCATTAGTAAGAATGTTTTATTTTTTTGTTAGATTTAGATATGAGTGGTATACGATTTAAGGGCCAGCAGAGTTTCAAAGGGCTCCAAGAGGCCATTGATAGCATTTTAGCTGATAGTGAAGATGAAGAAATTGATATCGCAATCATACCACCTAATCCGAGTGAACTAACTGACGAAGAGGAAGGTGTTGATGGTAAGAAGCTTTAGTGGGTATTATTTACATACATGCATGATATGACAATTTCTAACGCTTGGAGACTACATGTAATGAGCAGTGAGAGTCCCATGGATCAACTTTTGTTTCGCCGAAACATTGCGTGTTATTATTTATGCCAAGGTGGACAAAACAAATCACGGCAATCTGGGTCAATAGTTGAAGGTTTACCTCAAGATAGAGTTGGGCACTATCCCGCAAAAATAGAAAAACATGGCCGAGTACGTTGGCAATGCAACAAATGCTATAAAACACTTTTAGTCGAAAAAGAATGTTTCGGAAAATTGCATATTTAAAAAGTCGGTGTACTCATTTGAGTACACCCCTAAAACTCGTTTCCAAAACAAAAATTTATAATTTTTATTTCATTTCATGTTTTTTTATACTTGTTTTTATTAATAAATACATCTGAAAACAAAAACTTAAAGCTGGTTTTCATTTGACCTCTAATGGGTTAAAGTCGACTCCGAACAACAGATTTTTGAGAAACTTTTCATGGCAATTTTATTTACTCTCAAAGTTTTTGCCAGAAATCTCTTGAGCGGAAGGCGCCGATGAAATACTTCTTCGTATTTCGTTTTCTTGGAGATGTCTGACTTGGAGTTTAAACCGTGAGCTTATGTCTAATAAGCCAACACATTACCTACTAGACTACGGCGGTATACAATATCTAGCCATGATAAGAAACGGTTGTTTAAACAGGAACATTTGGTCATCCTGTTGAAACTACGTACATCTTTTAAAATAGTTGTCATTTATTCAGTCTCTTTTGTCAAATCACAATGCCAACAACACGTGCAAATAATGAAATCGTTTTACCATAATGACAGTTGGCAACTGATCCTAATTATCATCGAAATGTCCACTTCAATCATGGTGCCTATTTGAATGAAATTGTTGAATTTGGAACAATACTAAGATGAGATCCAAGAGCGTCCAATGCATCCCGTAAAGGACACTGCTTGCTGTGGATTTTGTGCGGACAGTTTAATCGACCCATATTTGTTGGAAAACGACGTTGGTCGGTCATCACTGTTAATCAGATAAATTTCAATTCTGATTACCAGATAATGCCTGGAAATCAGTAATTGCTCTCAACGAGGAGGTCGTCGAAAGCAATATTTTTTTTAAATGGCAAACCTATCGTCCAGTATAATATCACACCACCTGATATAATGATTTAAAAACATAACAAAGAAAAGGATCGATCAAAAACTTATTAGCAACGTCAGATATCATTGAAATAAGGCTGTCTTATCATGGTACACTAGTCGTGGAATCCATAAAAATGTAATTAAAATACAATACAATACAATGACATATTTCGAGAAGATATAAATCATTATTTGTTACTCACTGTTCAAAATATTTCAAGTTATTGAAAAAGTATACATTCCATATTGCTTCTTGATTTTCTCATGAAAACATTTTTTATTTTTTTTGGTTGGAACATTTGTTTTTAAATTTACTTCGTTTTTTTATTTTTTATTTTTGTTCTAAAACAATTAAAGCTTTTATCGAAAGTCGTTTGTCACTAAGTGACAAACTTGTTAAATATTAATCAAACATATTATATGGTTGGTACCAGGATACAGCCAACCAACATCATCACATCACCGCAAAAGCCAATCACCATCCATCGGCCTTTGCTCTAGTAACGATGCTTCAGTAACTTTTTCTATTTTTTACATGGAACTCTGTGCAGTAGCCTTGAATTCTGATGTGCATACAAGTGTTGTCTTTCTGATAGAGTTTGTTACTTTACATATATCGAATGTATATTTCCTTTATCATATGAAATTCTAAAAAGCATGAAACTTACTTGAGAGATAAATTTAATAATTTTTTCGAAAAGAAAAGGAGAATGAACATAAAAGTCAAAATGCACAGCTGGGTCCTTTCCCTATGAGCAACTGAAGCGTCAGAATTATTTCAGAGAATAATTTGTTGACTTTAATGGCTTCATTTAATTAGTTATGCAAAATCAATAGGTTTCGGGGTTTGTAGATAAGTTTTTTTTTTACTTTTTTACGTATATATAAGCAATCTAATTAGAGTACATGCATACATACATAATTGGTCATTACAACCCTTCAGTCAGGATTACAGCTTAGCTTCTCACACCACTCTTGCCGTGTGTGTTAAATTTATACATGACTGGCGGGACCTACATTTTAAAGTCGACTCTGGACGACATATTTTTGAGTAACTTTTAATGGCAATTTTATATATTCTCAGAGTTCTTGCCAGAAGAAGAAATATTTGTTTATATTCGTTTTGATGTCTGACTTGGGGTTTGACCTGGGGTTTATGTCTAATAAGCCAACACACTACCTAGACTATGACGACAGCAATAGAATGCCAATAGAATTAGTAATTTAACCCTTGTGATGCCATACTATGTCACCCTTCAGTTTTGTTTAACTAATCTGTAGCCGCCGTAGTCAAGTAAGAAGTGTGTTGGCTTATTAATCGTTGAGGCCACGGTTCAAACCCCAGGTCAGACATCTCCAACAAAATGTAATATGAAAAAATATTTCTTCGGCGACTGCCTCTCAGCAGAAGTACGTCCTTCAAAGTCGGCTTTTAACTGTAGGTATAGCCACTTATAGATAAAATTAACACAACATGGATAAAATTAACAAAAATCGTAATCCTGACTGAATTACGTATGTAGGTATGTTTTGCAAATTCTACTGACATAGTGGTAGCCATTGTGCATATATCGTTGTCCTTATAATTATCAAACCTGTAATCAATATCTATATCTGGTTTTTTTTCAATTTAATCCTTTTTGTTTGACTTCTACAGTTTTTCTTGTAGAACGGTCATGAAACACACATCATAACTTTTCGTCCATCAACAATTCGCTTTGATGGTACAAGACTTACTTGGCCCAAATCAGTCCAATAATAACTGTAGCACTTTGGATCATCTATATTACACTTTTTAGGTGCATGACAAATGTGTTTCGTCACATCTGTGTATCATAGTTAATCGTATCTTAATCTTTTCACTTAGTCATGGAAAGGGTGGAATTTAAAACAAGAATAATCGATCTCGTCGTAACTGGAAAATCACGTTTCTTTTTTATTTCTTGACATGATAAACGATTCTCAGTTGCCTGATGTCGAATCTGACCTTTCCATCTAATTAATCTTTTTAAATTTTCTTTCACAGTTCTTGCCAAGATTTAGGTAATTTCTTTCATCTGTTAGAACAGATAACTATTCCAGCAATTCACTTTATTAAACAATAAAAGATTTGTAATTTAAACGAAGAAGTTCATGGTATGTTAGTGGTGGGTTTGAAGCATCCGAGCTCCGGATGAAATTGGCCAATTCCTCAATGGCACGTTCGCTACTATGTCCAGATCTTCAAAGATTCTGTCATCCAAAAATCTATGACGCACTCGCATAAAAGGCGATTCCGTTTCCCCCACGTCATGGCAGATTCGGCAGTAACCCTGGTGGGATAGACAGAGCCTGTCATCGAAACTGCCAATAACGTAGTGCCCTGTTAGAATTCCTGTTAGAATACGAACCGTTCTCCTGCTGTCGATTGCTGGACACAGCAGTTTTGAAATTCGGTAACCAGGTTTGTTGGACTACCCACGGTTTGTTGCATTCGACGCTACTCTTTCCAATTTGTGAAATGTATTCTTGTAGGGGCGTATATATCTACTCAATCGTCTTCTCTTCAGACATCTCCGATACTGCTGTAATAGCTGTAGCGTATTAGTAAAAAATCTATTATTTCGATAAAGAACAAAACCCTTTTTTCTGTGTATCGTTATCCAATCGAACTTATGCAATTTTATGGCAATCAATTGGAAAAAATTTTGTTTCTATTGACTACAACCTATATAAGAACTAACGCATCCATTATTGACAATATATTGTTAAGAAAATGAAAACAATGTAGTATCGTTTAACATTTAAAATGATAAACAAGGGCTACACTAACACATACCTCGAACTTGTTATAAGTAAACCAACAACAACATCAGTGTGAAAAAAGGCGATGGACAACTAAACGAAAGCAACAACAAACAACGTAAGCAAACTACACACACAACAATACAGAATGCTTCAAGAATGTTCATCAGACTGATTTTGTGGACATATAAAAAGGCAAAACAAAGCAGACAACGGGTAGTCAGAATACAGTCAGTTTTGTGTGAAGACGTTGCGTGCGTAGTAAATAGTTTGAAGATAGCTATTGTGAAGATCTACCGAACAGTGGTTTTGCTTACAAAAAGGTTGTAAGCGGAGAAGAATAACGAACTAAACAAGCAGATTATTGTTACATACGACAAGTTGTATATGGTGGCACACAAAAGTAGTATGAACAATAAAGAGTTTAATTGAAACTGAACACAAATTTGTTTTTACTTTGTTTGCAATCAACGATCTCATATTCTAAACGTT
Source organism: Sarcophaga subvicina (assembly GCA_936449025.2). Lineage (NCBI taxonomy): Eukaryota > Metazoa > Arthropoda > Insecta > Diptera > Sarcophagidae > Sarcophaga > Sarcophaga subvicina. Next base: position 90,869,606 of record OW388080.2, read on the forward strand.
TTTAAAAGAGTAAAAACGTAACAATATTAATAAAAAAAAACATTTCCATGCAATATTAAATTTCTTATTTGTATGAATGTATTTTGAATGTATGTATGTATGAATGTATTTTAATTAAATATATATGCCGGCCTCTAAATCCTGTATGCAATTATTAAGATATATTTTATTCTAATTAATGAAAACAATGAAATCGCATCGCATAATAAATATTGGCATGGAAACTCAAACAAATAATTACCCAGGCAACTCAATGTTAATGAAAATCGTCAGAAAATAATTAAAAAAATAAATGTTAAAAATAAATCTTTGCAGTTGGTTGATGTTGAAAAAAAATTTAATTTGTTTTTAAAAGTTTTCAAAATAAAAGTTTCAGATTGAATGTAAAATGTGCAAAATTAATTTAAATTTTGTAAATTATTCTATAGAATGTATTCCACTTTTATAGTTGTGTCTTGTATTCCGTAAATGTCCGTTGTAAATAGTGAGAGTAGACACACACACACACATTCCCAGTTGTGCATTTTAAAGCAAGACACAAAAATGTATCCACTGATCGAGGTACGTAATAAATTTATATTTTAACACTAGAAAGACGGAAGAATTAATGTACCTTAAAAGACGGGTAGGAGTCATTTGACTCCCTTTAAGTCTAAGTAGCAAAAATCTACATTTAAATTTCAAAATTTAATTTTAAAATTGCATATTATTTAAAATATAAAAAAAATTAAATTGTATATTTTGTATTCTTAGTTTATAACAAAAAAAAAATTAAACATTTAATAATAAGTATTTGAAAATAAATCAAGTTGTTCGTCAATAGCGATGTTTTCACCTGGTCTATAACAAGATTTGCAATTTTCAATAAAACGGCTCCAAACATACGCAATTAAGATGAACTTCCTCTGTTTTGTGTGAGAAAGTAGGTCGTAATCCTGACTGAAGGGTTGTAATGACCAATTATGTATATTTGTATCTGTTTTTAGTCTAGTAGATTTTTCTTCTCGCACGTGAAAACGAATATATTTCATTATATCTTTGAATCGGTCTCTAGACATAGTTTGTGAAGAAAAAGCAACTCCATATTTTTTGTTTCATAAATCATTTACAGATATATTATTGAATCCACAAGCATATCTAGCGTACAAAACTAAGATGAATTTGTCCAGTTCTTGTAAAGCCATAATCCAAATACGCTTCAATATCTTTGTTCCGAAGGGATCTAGTCATAAAAAATCTTTTGAAAAACTGACAAAAATAAGTAAAAGCAGTGTGCGCGTTGGCTGAAATTACATAACGGCATACTAGAGAAAACTTAAACAAAAAATAACGGCATTTTAATAATTTCGTGAAATAAAAATTGGGAAAAGTAATTGATAAAATAAATAGATAAGAACCCCTCTCCGTCTTTTTAGGTAGTTGCTTTAATAATTGCAATTTGGAATACCTAAATAAAATAAAATTACTTTTAAATTAAATTTTATGGAATATTATTAAAAGTCACGAAGTAATAAATCTGTGATACAATTCATAAGAGAAATATTAGCACTTAGATTTGTAAATGGGTCAAATGACCTCTGTCCGTCTTTCTAGTGTTAAATCACTCATACGTCACCATTTGATCAACAATACTAGTAATGAGTACATGTATAAAAATTCGTAGTTCTAACCAAAAGGCAACAACATAAACAAGAATAAAGAGTTAGAAATAGTTTTATGCATCAGTCTTTTAAATTTTTCTTTAGCATGATGACATTTTTAGCATGATGACATGCCTCTGGAAAAGTAAAGGCTAAAGCGAGGCACAAGGCTTACTGAAGATACTAAAAAAGGAAATAATAATGAGAAGTCCAATTCCATACAACGTGGAAGAACATTGGCAAGCTGTAAATGAAATTGCTTCTCACACCACTTATGTTGTGTGCATTAATTTTTATGCATGAGGGGCGGGACCTACAGTTTAAAGTCGACTCCGAACGACAGATTTTTTGAAAAACTCTTCATGGCAATTTTATTTACTCTCAGAGTTTTTGCCAGATTTTAATATTTCGTTCAGGTGGAGATGCCTGATCTGTTGTTTGAACGGAGGCCTTACGTCCAATAAGGCAATACACTACCTACTAGACCATGGCGACTTCCGTAACACAATATAATTAATTTACTTTATTTTGGATGCCCTGGTAGTCCACTATAGTGCGCTAGTGTAGATCGATTCAAACCACAGGCTCTGGTACGTTATACTATACCGAGCACAAGATCTATACTACTCAGCTCACAATAATTATAATATAATTTAGCAGCAGAGAAAAGTCGCACGTAAGATCATCGGACTAGAGCGAGTTGGCTATGATTTCCGCATCCCATCCAACAATTAGTTGCATTAGCTACTCAACATATTTTTGATTTTGTGCAGCGCATTGATGTCCCTCAGCTATGGAGGTTAGGCCATGCGGTTCGGACAGAGATTGACGTTTCGACGAGACAGATATTTAATGCCACCAAATCGACCATATCGATTCCTCTCTGTCATCTATTGATACGGCCAAGTGGAAAAGGAGCACAAGAAGCATAGGCACCTGAAAGGATGTGTTAAGGCAGGCTGAAATCCGATGCGCTTATTGCTAATGACAAAAAACTCGTAGATATTTATAGACTACTCCTCTGACCACATAGGAATAACGTAATGCAGTAAAGAGATAATTCGTTCTTTAGCCCATCTATGCGTACATGGAATACTTTTTTTGTTGAAATTTTCCTGTCAGTTATAATATATAAATAGAATGAAATGTAATATTCATAAATAATACCCTTTCTTTCTGCCCTTTTTTAGATTTCAATAAAATACGCTGCAAAATAATAACATTTTTTGTACGACTTGCAAGGGTTACAACGATTGAGATTAAGTTCTTAAATTTTATAACAAATAATTGCTTCATCTCTAAATATTAAATTATATTGTCTTAGTATGCAATCGTATGTATTCGAATTTTTTTCTTTTCACTCTTTTTAAAGTACGAACATAAAATCGAATTGGCAAATCAATTTTATAACTCTATTGCTGCGTTATTACAATTTTGATGATGTTTTGCAACTTTCGTTGACACGTAAATTCTGAATTTCTATGACTGTTGGAGTGTATCTGTAATGATAGTCGTTGATTTAATAGCTGATGCTACAAATAGCACTACTTCTAACATGCAGGGGACACATGTACAATCTGTTGAAGAAATAACAACTTATTTGCAATTCCATTTGTACTTTTGGATGCCGGTAGATCAGCACAAACAATTCTCAGCAAAGGGTGATAAGTCACGTGCACGAAATTCATATACTTTCACATTTATGAACTTTGTTTGTTTTGTTTGTTTGTTTGTTTGTTCGTTTGTTCTTTGTACCTTTTAATGGTCATCAGGGTGGCAATGCTGTGACATTCATCTGTCTTGCTTAATATTATTGGATGTGTTGTTTTGTAGTTTTTATTATTCGGGGGTTTATTGAACTCAAATACAACAGTATTCATATAAATATTTGGTCAATGGCATGTAGTATGTTTTTATAATCGGCTTATTAAACAAATTGGATGACTTGGCTTCCCAGCAAACTTTTAAATAAATTGGAAACAAAATTTGTAAAACAAGATACATGAAAACATTGCACCGCGTGAATTTTCGAAATAAGAAAATTTTATGTAAATTCCATTCATTCTTATACACGGCAAATACTCGTTCTACAAAATTAAAAAAAAAATTAACATTGATTACATTATGCGGCAAAATAAAAAAAAAATTAAATACATGCAGTTAATGATAAAGTGTAGGTTATGAGTTTTGTTGAGTAGAACACAAAACTATTTTTTTATATTTCCTGAACCCTAAAAATTGTTTTATTTGACAAAAACTGTTATTTTGGACTTTAAGCACAAATTTATTGATTACACAAACATTTCTGAACCAATGTCACACATTTCTTAGAAAGAGGAGAGATGCGCTTATAAAACGGTATACATATAAATATTATTCGACCTAATTTTCTATGAGATTTGATGAGGTAAACTTGGCAAATGCGATTTTTTTCATATTTTTTCAAGTTTGTCCATCCATAGCAAACTATAATTAAAAAATATGGAATAAGTGATTACATTGTGAAAGAGCATTATCTTGTGAAGAGATTAACACTTCGTTTGATAAAATGGAATATAAATTACCGTAGTTATTATTTAAAGAGTATAACAGTCTTGTTATATTTTTCATATGTATAGTTATATATATATATTTTTTTTTTCAAATAAACCTTCAGTTAAAAAATTTACAGAATTTTTGATGGATCTTGATTGCTTGCTGGAAAATGTGTCAATTTCACGTTTGAGCGACCATCAGAACTTGGCCAATGTTTGCGCAAAATGAAATAATAATATTTGCAAAAAAAAACACAAATCTTAGCCGACTTCTGGTAGTCGTGAAAACGTGAAATTGACAATTTTGCGGTAAAAAATCGGGATCCACAAAAAATTTTTAAAGTTTTTCAACTGAAAGTACATTTGATAAGATGATATATAAAAAATATAACACGACTGTTATACTATTTAAATAATAGCTACGGTAATCTTTGTCAGATTTGATCAAACAAAGTGTCAATCTCTTCGCAAGATAATGCACTTTCATAACTTATTTCATCACTTGTTTTATATTTTTTAATTAAATTTTGCAGTTAAGAATAACTAAGCTGAAAAAAAATGAGATAAATACATATTTTCCAAGTTTACTCGATCAAAACTCATAACATCTACGTTTGAACCATACGCTTGTATTTAAAGGCTCATCTCTCCCCTTTTCGAAAGTCTTTAGTTTTTAAAAATAGGTTAAGAAATATTTGGGTAATCAATAATTTTGTGTGAAAAGATTAAAAATATTGTTTTGGTTAAATAAAACAAGTTTGGAGGGTTCGAGAAAAATAAAAAAGTATTCTTGAGTTCTACTCAACAAAACTCACACTCTACATTATGTCATTAGCTGGGTGTATTTTGATTGTCGTACCGTTTTATTTTTATATTCAAGACCTGATTTTGAAGTAGATTTCTTTGACATACGCTCGTACATTGGCTAAATTTTTTAATGCCTCCTATTCTGTCAAGGTATGGCAATAATCCTCTAAACTACCGAAAAAAAGTATTATATTTCTCATCAGTTTGCAAAATATTTGAATATTAATAACTGGTCGGTCCGATGATTCCCAAAGCATTTGACAAAATATGGCACGGTGCACGTGTATTGAAATATCTCGATCTTGAGCTTTCTCAAGAATTGTAATTTTTATTATTTTGTACGTTAACCGTACCAAGCGAGATGTTATTGTTGCGCGCCGTGTTAACATCCAGTGGCTGCTCTGGCTAGAACATGTCTTTCGAAGAACATGTCTTGATGCACTATTTGCGGAAGTCGGCGAAGGACAACCTAGTTTGCGTTGGAAAGATCAAATCGAGGAAGCCCCGACATCGATTGGCGTGACCAACTGGTGACGACAGGGAAGAAGCAGAGGCGCCTTGAAGAATGTGTTAAGGCAGACAGGAATCCGTTATCGGGTTGTTAATAGCCAATTGAAAAAGTAAGTAATTAAGTATGCCAGTTCAGATCGGTTTAGATCCAGGGAAGATTGGATTCCATCTCCAACGCAATTTAGTATTTTTTTAAGATCCTTTCTTTAGAACAGTGACCGTATATCAAGTCCTTTGAAGCTTAAGGGCATATTGATATTCTGGGCATAAAAATTCATACGATATTCACTGGAAACATAATATCTTTCTAGAGTCAATCAATTACTGTAGAAGCATCTTACGTTTTTATCTGAATGCCTTATTATCACACAGCTTATATAAACTGCAAATGGAATTTAATTCTCCTGTATGGGTTGATGTCTCAAAGTCTATTTAAAAATTTATTTTTGGTTGCAAACAATGCACTACACAAGTATGCTCACTGGAGACAGATAGACCGATTATAGACCGTACATAAATAAATCTGTGTTGTGTATTGCCCTGTCTCCTTTAGAGAAAGGACTATAATTGAGTACTTTTAGCCGAGGGTGGCTAAAATGTGTAAGGAATACAATTTTAAGGACATTAATAAACTAAAGAGATACCGCATTTAAACAGTTTGAGAAAATGGCATTTACCTTAATAAACAATCACTCTTTCTGTTTAGAGTTTATAGACTTTTCTGTAGTTTGAGTCATAATTGAGCGGGTTTGTAGTTCAGCACTTTAACCACTACACCATGCCACCTCCCAAGCTAATTGAATTTTATTTAAAGAAAATGCTTTGGTATGATTTCTTTTCCTTAAAAGTCATAGCTCTTCTACCCACATCGTCATTTTAAATGTCGTCTTAAAGTGTTGTTGTTTTGTCTCATATTTCTTTTACAATATTTTTTTTTTAAATCTTAATCAACGGCAAAAATATAGGCAAAGAAAGAAAGAAACCTTTTTTATTATGGTAAAATAAATGCCAATTTATCGTCTCGTTTATTTAAATCCCTTGATTAATCTGAAGACTGAAAAGAAAACAAAAGACAAAGTGTGTACAAAATATATGTGCTGTGCCAATACAAACCCCCACCCCCTCCAAATTTTTAATATGAAGTCATGCATTCACTGTTCATTGTTGCCGTTTATGTACAATATTTATAAGGTTGCGCAGCGAACATAAAGTTTAATAAAGTTGATTGAGATTAAAGTGTATAACTAAGCTTAATTCAGGTTGTGAAAATTTTCTTTTGGAAAGTCCAAGATACTCGTGAAGGTATAAACAAGAATATGATAAAGGTTTTCAAATACTTGAAAGTTTTCTTTTGTATTTATTTGAAGTTGGAATATTGAAAAGATTTAGTTGTTAACAAATAAAATTGTATATTGTCAACTGATATAAAGATACTGTTGCTTTCAACTACAACAGTACAATCAATAACACGGTGAGACAGTGAAAATACACCCGAGTAACTACGTAGTATAAGTTATCCACTAGGCTGAGTAGAACTCAATAATACTTTTTATTTTTCTCGAACCATCCAAACTTGTTTTATTTGACAAAAACCGTTGTAAGTGTTTTGATGTGGTAAACTTGGAAAATAATATTTTTTTCTTATTTTTTCAAGTTTAGCTATTCTTAATTGCAATATTGAATTAAAAAATATAAAGTAGATGATGAAATTCTGAAAGTACATTATATTGTAAAAAAAATAACACTTCGTTAGATCAAAGAGGGCAAAAATTACGGATGTTATAATTTAAGTAGTATAACAGTCGTGTTATAAATATTTTAATATATGTCATCTTATCAAATGAACTTTCAGTTCAAAAATTTTCAAAAGTTTTGATGGATCTTCTTTTTGATCGCAAAATGTCTCAATTTCGCGTTTGTATTTTGTCATTTGGAAAATTATATATACGAAAAAAATAACTCGACTGTTAGGTTCTTTAAATAATAACTACGGTAATTTTCGTCCGATTTGATCAAACGAAGTGTCAGTCTCTGCACAAGATAATGCACCTCCAGAATGTTATCACTTATTTCATATTTTTTAATTAAATTTTGCTACTATGAAATGACAAACTTGAAAAAATATTAAAAAATCGCATTTGTCAAGTTTACCTTATCAAACCCCATAGCATATTAAGTCAAAAAATATACGTATGTATACCGTTTTAAAGGCCTATCCCTCTCCTTTCTAATAAGGCTTAAATTTTGGACATCGGTTTAGAAATGTTTGTGTAATCAATAAATTTGTGCGTAAAGTAAAAAAAAATCAGTTTTTGTCAAATAAAACAATTTTGGAGTATTCAAGAAGTATATAAAAAAGTATTTTTGAGTTCTACTCAACTAACTGAACAACTAAGACTAGGTAGTTACTCGGGTGTATTTAATTTTGTTGTGTTTTGTCGCATAGTGTTATTATTAAAGTTTTTCAAGTAAAAAAATAAAATATTTTGTTAAAGTAGTGAAGATCTGTACACATCAAACAAAGCTACGAAGATCTGAAAGGGTTAATAGATCCTATGGTAAGTGATCTAATTGGCAATTTCTTTTAAACTTTCAATAATCATAATGAATACATTTGTATTCAGCATGTATAATTTATTTAAAATTATTTTGCGACCAAGATCTAATGTGAATGCTATATGAAGAAACAAATTACTCTTTTTATTTTTTTTTACAATTTTGTGAAGCTGTACTTTCGTAATTTGACCATTATTGAGTATGATTATAATGGGTCTAGTAAGTCCGTCTAATTCTAATTTAACGATGCTGCACGATGTCAATAATGCCGCATCCAGATGTTTCCTTATGGAATAAATTTATGCTTCATAGGTTCCAAGAGCCTGTTCCGATGATTTTTTCTCATCGTCCATAAGGAAACAGCTGGATGGGACGATGAGAAAAAATCATCGAAACAGATTCGAAATAAGTAAAGTAAGCTGAGGTCGCCGTAGTCTTGTAGGTAGTGTGTTGGTTCAAATCAGGTCAAAAATATGTCGTTCAGAGTCGACTTTAAACTGTAGGTCCCGTCACTTAAGTATGTATAAAATTAACACTCACAAAAAAAGTGGTGTGAGAAACTATGCCCATAATCCTGACTGAAGGGTTGTAGTGACCAATTATGTTATGTACGTTAGCAGAGGGTGATCTTATTTTGGCTGCTTAATCGATTCAGATTCTTTAGACCATATATACATATGTACATAGCCGATCATTACAACTCTTCAGTTAGGATTACGACTTCGTTTCTTGCATCACAGTGTTGAATGTGTTAATTTTATATGGCAGGACCTACAGTTTAAAGTTAATTCCGAATGTCAAATTTTTGAAAAATTTTTCATTGCAACTTTAATTTTTTATTTTATTTTGTTAAAGATTTTCTGACCTAGGGTTTGAACCGTGGCCTCTTGTCTAATAAACCAATACACTGCTTATTGGACTTGGGCGAATTCAATACCATTCAATACCAAAAAAAAAGTCTGGCAACTCTGTTGAGATTGTGTGTGTTTTTTGAAATGCTCTTTGTAAAAGTTTTATATTTGTGATTTTTAATTGTTTAAATTAAGTTTTAAATTTTTTATATAAATGTGTTGGAAGCTGTTTTTGTTGTTCTCTTGTTTTTTGAATTTTTATCTTAAAATTGTAAGTTTTAATTTGTTAAGTTGTAATATTAGTTGTATCATTTCTAGCAAAACAAAAACAAAAAATTGCTTGTTTTAATTATTTTTTGTTTTTGTAAGCTGGTTACGGTTTATTTGTTTATTTCTTTTTTCTTTCTATCAGTGTTCCTCTTTTGTTTTTTTTTCTTTTTATTTTGTTTGCTGCTTTGTGTATTATTTGTTTTGCTTGTAATTCTTACTTATTTATTATTTATTTTTGTTTTTAAACTTTTATATATATTTTTATTCTTTTATTTCTTTTTATATAGATAATTTATACTGTTTGTTTTATTTATTTATTTAATTTATATTATTATTATTATTATATTTAATTTATAAAAATTAATAATTGTATGGCAGCAAAGTGCATTGTAAAGAAAGAGGGTGAACGCCAGGTTTCTTGCTGGCTATGTTATAATTTGTTTCACATTAAGTGTGTTGGTTTGCTTCCTCGTACCACGGACGAATTAGTGGATAGTTCCTTGGGTCTACGTTGGTGTTGTCCTAAGTGTAAGGTGGTGGACATCCAATTTTATAAATTTTTTATGGGGACTCGTCGTGAGTTTACTGAGTTGCACACTGAATTTGCATCTCTTTTTGCTAGATTTCGTCGGTTTGAGGAATTATTTTCAAAATATGGCCTTTTAAACGAATTGCTTGAATCGGAAAGGGTTCCAGGCCCTCTTTCTTCTTCTGGCTTCTGGGCATTTAGTTGAGCTGAGTCCAAAGTCTACTCTATCTCCTTTACCTTTACCTCTCATGCATCTTCTAAACCGTCTTCTGTTTCGTATTCATCTGTAGTGTCCGCTAGTTTAGATACTTCTGCTCCAAGGGAATTGGTTGTAGTTAAACCTAAAAGGACTATTTTCGTGTCTCGTCTTTCATTTGATACTTCGGTCGATGATATAAAATGTTTCGTTAAATCGAAGATTAGGGAACCTTTTGAGTTTGGTTGCTATAAGATGAGGCCATCTTTGAATAGCAGTATTTCTTCGTTTAAATTGTATGTTCCCGATGAAAAATTTGGTGAAATTGTTAATCCTGCGTTTTGGCCGCAGGGTGTATTGGTATGGGAATTCGTATTCAGGCTGGGCGAAGGACGAAGGAAGGGTGCTAATTTGCCTGGTCCTATTTCTCAAAAAAACTAACTTCGAAATCGTCTTTTAATTTCAAAATTGCTTATCAAAATGTTCGCGGACTTAGGTCTAAACTTTCTTCGCTTTATAATAGTAGCTTTGATTTTGAATTTGATGGAATTGCTTTTACTGAAACTTGGATGTATTGTAATATTTTTGATTCTGAGATTATGTCTGGTAATTTTAGTATTTATAGACGTGATAGGAGGTATCAAAATGGTGGTGGTGTTCTTATTTCCATTTGCTCTAAATACACATCTGAATTGATTGACTTGTGCTCTTCTGAGGATATTGAGTTTATATGCGTTAAAGTCTCTGATCGTGGAAAGTCTATATACATTACTTGCTCGTATATTCCTCCCTGTTCTGACATTCATATCTATAGGGCTCACTTCGATTTAATTTCTAGAGTAATTGATTCAATGGGGCATGAGGGAATTATAGTAGTCCTTGGTGATTTTAATCTTCCGCATACATCTTGGAATTTTTCACTTGAGACTGGCTCATTGGTGCCATGTTCTTCAGTTCCTTTCTATGATGAAATTCTGTCCGCTATGTGTGATCTGGGTCCTTTCCAGGTGAATGGTGTATTGAATTCAATGGGTAGAATTCTGGATCTTGTATTTTTAGAGGATCCAAGTATTTCTTCGTTATTTCGCATTGATCCTATATCTATGCCTGAGTATAGTTATCATCCTACGTTGTTACTTTCTATTGAAGTTGATCTTTGTTTACCTCCTTTAATAAATCGCTTATTTAGTGATGAGGGGCGTTTTAATTTCCATCGTATGGATATTTGTCGTTTGAATACACTACTAGCCTCTGTAGATTGGTCGTCTGTGCTAATTTCACCACCATTTGACTCTCTTTCACTTGACAGGATCTTGGATGGCTTTTATGATGTATTATTTAAATGATTTAAATGTTTTAGGGAGTGTGTTCCATTTGTAAATAGTCGTTTGGAGCGTTCTGGTCCTCCGTGGAATTCGGCTAGACTGTCAAGGTTGAGGAACAGAAAATCAAGATTATTTAAGAAGTTTGTTAGATCAGGTACTGATATTGATTATGCTCTTTACTCTAGGGCGCGTGCGGATTATCGTAGAATGAATCATTACTGTTATGAGGAATATATGATTAGGGTCAGGTCGAACTTCGCTAGCGATCCTAAGTCGTTTTATGACTTCGTTCGAGCTAAACGTAAATCATCTTTGTTTCCCACTGAGATGTTTTATGGGGACGAATCGTCCTCTAATTACCTTGATATTTCTAATATGTTTGCTGACTTTTTTCAGTCTACTTATAGGCAGTTGGACTCGGGACCTTATCTGAGTAGCGGCTTTTTGTATCCTTATTCAGTGGGAAGTGTCTCTATTTCTAATATATTTTCATTTGATGAGGAGTCTGCTCTTGAGTCTTTGTCTGGACTGAAACTTACATACTTGCCGGGCCCTGACGGGGTTCCGGCCTGTATTTTGAAAAAGTGCGCTGTTGTTTTGAGTGGTCCTTTGACCTTTATATTCAATGGGCTTCTGAGGGCTGGTCATTTTCCATCTATTTAGAAGAGTTCATTTATAATTCCTTTGCATAAGTCAGGTAATAAATCCAATATTTCCAATTACAGGGGTATTGCCAAACTCAGTGCTATTCCCAAGTTAATGGAGAAACTGGTGACGGATTATCTCTCTTTTAATACGAGATCTTTAATATCCCCTTTCCAACATGGTTTTTTGAAAGGTAGGTCGACTGTCACTAATCTTCTTGAATTTACTACGCATGTTTTCAGGGGTTTTCTTGCCAGGGATCGGACTGATGTAATTTATAATGATTTCAGTAAAGCTTTTGATAGGGTTGATCATAGAATTTTGCTTCTTAAACTTTCATTAATCGGTATTCATGATATTATTCATCGTTGGCTAGACTCCTACCTCTCCCTTAGAACTCAGAGGGTAATGTTTAGGAATGTATTGTCTAAGACAGTATATGTTACTTCTGGTGTTCCGCAGGGTAGCCATTTGGGTCCTTTACTGTTCTTATTGTTTCTTAATGATCTTCCTTGTGCTTGCTATTTCTGATTGTAATATTCTGATGTATGCTGACGACGTTAAATTATTTTATACTTTTGATGATGATCACTGTCAGGCTATTCTTCAGCGAAATATTGATTTGTTTGTAACTTGGTGTAGAATTAATTTAATGGATCTTAACTTGAAGAAATGTAAATGCATGGTTTTCTCTCGCGGGGGCGTAATTTCGTCCACTTATGTGATAATTCTTGCCCCTTGGATACTGTGACTACATTTCTTGATTTGGGAGTATTATTGGATATGAAATTGTCTTTTATTGATCATATTAGTATGATGATTGGCAAGGCTCGGGCTGTTCTTGGTTTTGTGAAAAGATGGGCTAGGGAATTCATTGATCCTTATATAACGAGACTGCTATACATTTCACTTGTTAGACCTATTTTGGAGTATGCGTCTATTATTTGGAATCCATACTATCGTTGTCATAGTGATTCAATAGAGTCTGTGCAGAAGCAGTTTTTATTATTCTGTTTACGTGGCTTAGGATGGGATTATGCCAATGGGTTTCCGTCATATGAGGCTAGATTAGGTTTGATAAAACTTCCAACTTTGGAACGTTATTAAAGGTGATATCGATTCTAAGTTTTTGCTTTATAACCTGAATTTCAGTATTCCAGCAAGATTTTCACGACACTATCGTCCTCTTTCTTTAGATTTTTATAGAACGAACTATGGATGTAGTTTTCCTTTTCGTAGATTATGTAACGATTTTAACATATATTATGATTTTATTGATTTTAATAGTAGTGTTTGTAATATAAAACGTAGCTTATATGCTGACATAAATTTGTAAATTATTGTATAAAAATGTATTATCGTTCTTGTTATGCGTGGTTCATGTTTATTGTAACTTTATTCAGCTTGTGATAAATTTCTGTAGCTGTTTTATGTTCTCGTTGCCATTACTTTTCCCTTACCCGCTACAGTCCGGACTGTAGTGTGTACGTGTCCCTACGTAATGGGGACGAGCCCTCCGCGGTCGGGTGAGGGTGGGTTAGTGTGAGGCCGGGGACGTTCGATAAAAAATAATATAACACTCTGTTATTAATCACAGGCTCTCATCTCATTACATATCGTTTTCATAATTGGCAGCTTCACATACTGTCGTTGGAATTATGGATTTTAATATCAGCCTTTGTTTTGTTCCTGTTGCCGTAAGTTCTTTCATTTTTGTTTGCGTAATTGTGTGTAGCATATGATGTGTGCATTTTGTTGTTGTCTGTTTGTTCTCTGTGCGTACTTTCGTTTAATTTACTTTTAATATTTGTAAGAATAATAAACTTTTTAAGTAAATTCGTTCGATAATTAAGAATAAAACAACTTTTTTACTTTACATTTGACAATAAAAAAATGAATTTGTTTTGTGGTATTCCCAGTACAATCCAGATCTACTTCCGTTTGGGATTTTCGTACTCAATGGATGTGTAGATTGGCATCTTCTTCTTCTTTTAACATTTCATAAAAAATTTTGTAGACAGATCTAGCTGCACAAAGTAAACAATAAATATTACGCCATAAGTATGCCCAGTTGTTTTTGGGATCAGCACCTTTGTAGATTGTGTATTAATAATGATTTATTGTACATATTTGATTTCACCAGGATGGTGTAACTTGCCACAATCAATTTATTGCGTCAAACGTTTGATGGTCGTTTAATTAGCCGAAATAATGATGTAAATTGGCTACCAAGAAAGTGCGGCAGAGACAATTGAGCATTTGAAGGTCAACATTTGTGATGCCATTGTCGAGATACTACTCCATACGATAAAATAAGGTACTGTGTGGCTAGCCGCGGCAGCTATATGAATGAAATAATATTCCATTTCTAAATGGAACAATTGTAATTCACAATAAAAGAATAAATTTGGAAAAATTTCAAACCATTTGTTTTTAATTACATTTTTAAACTTAAACTTTCAAATGGCCCACTCACTCATATTTAATACAGTAGGACATTGATTATCCGTGATTCGATTATCCGGCAACATCAATTATCCGGGATGAAAAAAGAAAATTTTTTGCATCGACTTAATTTTATTTTGGATCGACTTAAATTTTTCTACGTCGTTTAACCGTAATTACCTCTGTTATCAGTGATTATAAGCAAAAAATTTTTGTATTATCTTGGAGAAACAAGCGAAAAAGGGGATTTCCCTCCTTAGTATACGATGAGTCAGAAGCATATATGTAAACCTATTTAGTTTAATTTAGAAATTTGAGAAGTATCCAAGAAAAACTTGTAAACGAAAATACCAAAGTGAAAAAGAAGAGAAAAACAACATTACATGATTATCTTTAGAAATTACATAACATAAAATCCTTATCTACTGTTCACTGTTTTCTAACAAAATAATTTTTTTTTATATTTTTGAAACATGTCTGTATATAAAATCCTTGAATTATTTAGTTTTTATATAAATATGTACATATTCATTTATTAATTAATAAAAATATCTATTAAAAAACTAGCCAAAATTGGTACTCAATTAACCGGGAAAATCGATTATACAGAATGTTTCCGGTCCCGACCATCACGGAAAGTCGAGGTCCCACTATATTTAAAATTAATAATGACAAGCATAGTATGTATATATGTGACGTATGTCTGATATCGCATACCATTAGTTTCATACATGACAAAATTAATTTATTGCATATTTTTCAGAGTAAATATTCTAGTAAGTGTAATATGATGCGTATGAGTAATATTTTTTCAAATTCAATTAAATAGAAGGTATACCACCATTAATTGGTAATTAAACGATTACAAGCGAATACGGCAAAAAAAAATTAAAATTTTTTAAATATAAAACTTTTCGAGATATTCTAACCTAAAAGTAAAAAAAACCAGAATTCTTGGGTATATTCTAGTGGGTACTATATCATGGACAATTTTAATCATTTATTTTATTTATTTATTATAATTAACATAACACAACAAGATATAAATCTTATATGTGATAGCGCTATGTTTAGAAGCAATAAGATATAAAACAATAAAAAAAATTAACATTAATTAAATATAACAAATTAAGTAAATGTAAAAAATTAATATAAATAATAAATTTAAACATAAATAAAAATGTAATATAAATCAATTTAAAAAACCAACTATACTATATATGTACTTTATATTATATACTAATATATATACATATATTAAAATTGTTGCTGGTAAATTATAATGTAAAAATTTAAATGATGATAATAACACCATGCTATAAAAGTAAAAAACTGATATACACCACGCTAATGACACTGTGTAACTTTTGGGTTTTGTTGAGTAGAACTCAAAAATTTTTTATAATCCTTGTTTCATTGACAAAAACTGTTTTTTTTGACTTTACGCACAAATCTATTGATTACACAAACATTTCTGAACCGATGTCCAAAATTTAAATATTTTTAGAACGGGGAGGAATGAATCTTTAAAACCATATATGTACCTACATATGTATATATACCTATATTATTTGACTTAACGCGAATTTCATATTTATTCAAGTTTTTCGTTCATAGTAGCAAACTTTAACTAAAAAATGTGAAATAAGTGATGTCATTTTGAAAGTGCATTATCTTGTGAAGAGATTAACACTTCGTTTGATCAAGTCGAATGAAAATTACGGTAGTTATTATTTAAAAAGTCTAACAATCGAGTTCAATATTTACATATACATACATATATTTTTTTCAAATGAACTTTTAGTTCAAAAATGTTCAATATCACGTTTTAGCGACCACCAGAAAAACTTTAGATTTTGAAAATAGGTTGCAAAACATTTGGGTACTCAATAATTTGGTATAAAATGATCAAAAATATAAGTTTTGTGAAATAAAACAAATATGGAGGGTTCGAGAAATATAAAAAAAAAATATATTTTTGAGTTCTACTCAACAAAACTCACAACGTACACCAAGTCATTAGCTAGGTGTAATTAAATCATATATTTTTAGTGACTCGTAAAATGTTTCAATTATATAGGATTCACAATATTGCGTAATATTCTCCCTCCAGTTAAAATAAATATTTATTTTCTGTAAATAATAATAATAATGACTTGTTAACTACACCTGCCGTATCTGTGTAAATATATTCTTGTTTGTGTTTCACATAAATTAACACACGCCATAATTCTTCTTAAATTCCACTTTTCCGATTTCTGTTTATTTTTTTCATTGATCTGTTCAACACTTAACATGGTAGCATGAAGGCACTGTTTTAACCTGTACGTTTATTTGCTTGCGGCATTAAAAATTACCTTGCTTGGCAACTTGCAACGTACAGTTATATTTTATTCTGTTAATATTTTAAAAAAGTCTGTAGGGAAATTTGTTTTTTTGAAACGTATCATTGTTCATTTTTTTTTCATTTTAATATTTTCGCTTCAAGGTTGGCAAATTGCTGTAAAATTTCTCATTAACAGTAGCCGACGTAATCTATGTATTTATAGTATACATAAATAGAAATAAACGGACTTTAATTCTATTTTATTTAATTCAATTTAAACGTTTAATTTCAGATATTTTTGTAAGATTATTTACACTTAAACTTGCTATTTTAAGTACTCTTTTGACGCATGTCCTGCAAAAGCACCAGTAAAATAAACAAATATTTCATTATTTTAACATATTTTAATTTATAATAAAAAAATCCATAAAACCAAACCAAAAATACTATACGATACTATGCAATATGTTCACATGCCAAACGGGATCGATTTCTAAAAATCGGGATCGAAAAATCCCGAAATATCCCGGGATTTCCCGAAATATCCCGGAATTTCGGGATTTTCCCTTAATAAAAAGAGCTAAAAACATTGTATTATTAAATACTTCATTTATTTTTGATCTTTATCATAATACACATGTTATAAAATAAGAAAAAAAAACAGAATAAAAAGTAATAAAAATAATTCATCTCTGTCTCCATGCATACATATTCATATGTATAAACACATTAGTGAAGAAACAAATACCTACCCTTTTAAGAACACTATTTAGTGTCCAAAACATATATTAATTATATTAATTTGTTTCAGTAATTTTTTAAAAAGATCAAAGACTAATATTTCTTGCCTTAATTTTGATGCAAACAAAAACATATTCGCCTGAAAAACATTTTTGGCAATCTACACTTGTGGGCAAAATGGTTTCAATATAGCTATATGCAGAATATATGTAACTATTCACCTCAAACACCTCGTGATTCAATCAAATCTATTTCTTTAGAAAGTTGATTGTAAACCATCAGCTGTATTAGCAGATTTTATTGGACTTCGAGGGCAACGTTTAACTTTTTAACAGTGGAAGTTGGGTTCTTGGGTTCTTATTCGTCGAGTGACATAGAATATTCTCTTAGTTCTTGCATGATACACTTGAAAAACTATATGAGTGTTATTTAAAGTAATGTAAAATAGAAAAACATTGCCGTAGACTCCATTTTTTCATACTTTATATAGTTTATATGTATGAATTTACAATCCCGAAAATTCCCGGGATAAGATTTAAAAAATCCCGGGATTCGGGATTTCCCGATTGGCATCCCTAGTTCACACTATTATAATGGAATACGAAGTATTCATCATCAGGTCTCTCAACTGGGCCTTTCGAACTTTAACAATTGTTAACGGCCATCTTGTTAAAGCCAAATCTGTCCAATTAGCTGTCATTTATTCTGTCTATTTCATACATGCACACTTTCATACAACATTGGTCATAACAACGCTTCAGTCAGGATTACGACTTAGATCTCACGCCACTTATGTTGCATGAGCCGCGAGTTTATAGTTTAAAGTCGACTCCGAGAGACAGATTTTTAGAGAAACTTATCATGGCAATTTTATTTGCTCTCAGAGTTTTTATCAGAAATCAGCTGAGCGGAAGTCGCTGAAGAAATATTTTTTCATACTTCGTTTTGTTGGAGATGTGTGAACTGGGGTTCGAACTAATAAGCCAACACTAGACTACGGCTACTTCAATATGTGCAAATAATAAAATTGTTTACATTTTTATTCGTCTGACCGAAAACTTTGATCTTCAGCGATAAAGTCCATTTACGGATGAAATGGCCCACTATAAATAAGCATGAGATGCAAGAGCATCCAATGAATCACGTAAAAATTACTTTTTGATGTGGTTTATGGCTGGCGGTTCATTCGACCATATTTCTTTGCGGATAACGTTGGAAAGGCCATTATTTTTAACGGTGAGCGCTACTTCTTTTAAATTCTTTTGGCCTGAATTTGACACGACCGATATGTGGTTTCATTAGGATGACGCTACGCTACACTGCATATCTTGCACCAGCGATTTGTGATAATAATTGTCTCAAGTAGAGGTGATGTGAACTGGCCACACATATAGTGTGATTTGACCCCATATGACTTTGGAAAAACCGCAGCGGTTCTAAAAACCAACATAATCCATGCCCTTGCCAGAGTTGCCGAAGAAATGTTCTAATTTCGTTCTGTTCGAGATGTCCATAAGGTTTGAAACGTGGCCTCACATCTAATAAGTCAACATACTACCTACCAGACTACGACGAAATTCAATTTTTAATTTATAACCCCCAAATAACTCAAGATTGTTAATGATATCTCTCTGAAATCGCCGTGGTCTAGTAGGTAGTGTGTCGTGAGGCCTCGGTTCAAACTCAAGGTTAGGCATTTCTAACTGAACGAAATATGAAAAAATATTTCTTTGGCGACTTCCTCTCCAACAGATTTCTGGCAAAAAAACTCTGAGGGAAAATAAAGAATTGCCATGAAAATTCTCTAAAGACTTTATGTCGTTCGGAGTCGACTTTAAACTGTAGATCCCGCAACTCATGTATAAAATTAACTCACAAAACATAAGTGGTGTTAGACTAGGTTGTAATCCTGACTAAATGTAATGATATCTCTGTTTTATTTAAATTTAAAAATAGAAAGCGTTTTGTGAGACCCGAAGTATATAAAAAAAATTTAAATGGCGTATCACTAAGCATTTTTGTACCAATATTTGCGGTGGAAAATTTATTTGTGCATCGTATACTTCAATGAGAATTAAAATTGATTTATGAAAAAATTATTAAATGAAATATTATGCAGATAATCAATAATATGTACACTGATTAACATTTATTATACATTAAACATACTAAAACTGAAAAGATAACCACCAAAAAATAAAATAAATAAATAATTAAAAGAAATTAATTCGTAAAAATAATTTAAAGGTAAATACTTACGAATTCCTAGACACATATCTAAAATATGAGCACGACTATGGAAATAATTTTTAATGAAGAAGTGAAGCTGAAAACAGTTGGACAATTTTTTTTTTGTATGGTGAAACAAATACGAAACTTTATCTGGACTACATAGAACGTGGACCAAATATGAAAAGGACGTCAGCAGTACACATGTGTTTGGAGAAATACATTTGAAGCAAGGCATACTATTGAATGACGACAGAGTATACTAAACCACTGAGATGCAATGGGTAAACCCAGATATGGACTTGTTACGTCGGAATACTCTCGACTTTACACGATTTAAACCTCATATCGAAATGTTCAAGCAATTTGCGGTATAAAAAATTTTTGAATATCATTCCATCTGGCCTGTGTATCTTCGTGCTAACTTACTTAATTGCAACCTTAATCGCAAAACTTTCGTTAGGGTTAAGATCTAGCTTCTAACGTCACTCACAAAAGTTTAAAAATTTTAAATTTAAAAATGCAATGAAACAAAAACGCCAAATTTATTATTTTGTTGTGAAGATGTGGAAGATACAGACTTTGAAGATACAGGCCATAATGTAGCACCTACTAGACTATAGCCTAGAATTGTGGTTTTTGTATTTACTTTAGGTTAGAATATCTCGAAAAATTCAAAATTTTTAAAAATCCATCAAAAATTCTGGTATCACCGCTTAATTCCAAATTATTCTATTTTCTAATTAATTGAATTTGAAATATATTACTCATACGCATCATATTACATACACAGGTATAGTTATGCTGAAAAGTATGCATTAAAAAATCTTCGATTTTGTCATGTATGAAACTAATGGAATTAAAAATCACTCATACGTCACATATGTACTTGTCATGAATGAATTTTACATATTAAATATGAGCATAATTTGATTTAAACTAAAACAAAAATAATTTTTGTTATTGTTTTGCTGTGGACTACAACTGTTCCGGTTGGACATGGATTATTATTTCATTCATATGACTTCCGTGGTTGGCCTCACAATACCAATTTTCGTGCACTTTTTCGAGTGTATGGGTTCGTATCTTGTCAATGCCATCACGAATGTTGGCCTTCAAATGCTCAATTGTCTCTGGTTTGTCGGCATAACACTTTTTTAACGGCGCCCCACAGATAATAGTCCATCGGTGTCAATTTGCTGCTGTTTGGCGGCCAATTGACATCACCATTTCGGGTAATTCAACGGCCATCAAACCTTTGACGCAATAAATCGATTGTGGCATGAGCTATGTTGCTAGTTGCACCATACTGTTGAACCAAACATCGTTCGCATCAATACCAGGACGAGCGGGTACAAAAAAAAATCGGTTATCATGGGGCGACAGGTATCTCCATTGACCGTAATTATTGAGCCGTCCTTATTTTCAAAGATATAAGAGCCAATGATGCTAGGCCTTCACGAGCTGCACCAAACAGTCACTCGTAATGGGTGCATTGGCTTCTGTAAGACCAGGTGTAGGTTTTCTGAGCCATACGTTTTTCGTACCCTTCAAAATGAAAATGAGATTCATTGGAAGATGATTTTTTTGGAAAATAATATAAATAAATAAGTTTCAACGTTACTCAAGCGTAAATCGAATAATTAAGTTCAGTGGAGATAATTTACTGAATGTTGTGATAGAATAGAATGACATAAGTATTGCCAGATGCGAAATAACCCATCGTTAAATTTAAAAAGACAGATGGCCCACCCAATATATCTGGGATAACATTTGAATCAAAAGCAGACACATCTTTACGTTTAAAATCTTGTTGATAAGATTTCAAACTAAACTTCTACGCCTTCGTATACTTATTATACACTTTGGTCATTACGCCAGTTTGATGGGTGTTACTTAGAAGGACATTGTTTCTTACAATTCTTCTTCAAACTATAAAATTTTCTTTTCAAGATAACAAAGCTGGGGATAGTACTCAGTACTTACTTTTGCACAGTAAGCCGTCACAATACGCTATATTTTATAAACAATTGTACATTATTGATCGATTGTGTCTAGTTAGGTTAGGTTAGGTTAGGTTAGGTTAGGTTAGGTTAAAGGACGTGTACTTGCCAATTAAGACACGTACAGTACCCGGAGGTGGAATTGACCCATAGTACAATGTCCTAGTTTCTTCCACCACTTATGTTGTGTGTGTTAATTTTATACATGAGTGGTGGGACCTACAGTTTAAAGTCGACTCCGAACGACTGATTTTTGAGAAACATTTTCATGGCAATTTTATTTACTCTCAGAGTTTTTGCCAGAAATCTGCTGAAAGGAATTCGTCGAAGAAATATTTCTTTTATATTTAGCTTTGTTCTAGAAGTCTGACCTGGGGTTTGAGCCAAAGCCTCACGTCTAATAACCCAACACACTACCTACTATTGGACTACGGCAACTGAAGTCATTGCCCAAAAAAAAAATTAAAGCTCGTTCACAATAAATGTTCCCTTCATATGGGTACCACTGATACATTGAAGAAACGATTGGTATAATTAGATCCAATCAAGTCCTTACTAAGGCAGAGCCGCTTTGGAATCTTGAATAAATTCAAAAATCCATCGTTCGGAGACGACTTTAAACTGTAGGTTGCGCCATTTATGTGACATCTCTCAAATATGTGCAGCACATATCAAATCAATCAACCAACATCATCCTATTATTTCATCGTGTTAAAGACGGCATATCCTGTACCAGAAATTATGATTTGCGGAAACATGAATGTTTTGTTTTTAATTGCAGAACAGCTCTCAAGAGTCACATCAAATGCTTGATCATGCTTACAAGAAACAACATGCAAAAGATAATTTCGATGGTTCAGCGATAACGATTTTGATGTGAGGTGTAAAAAACGTGCTAGACCTCCCAAAATTTTGAAGACCAAGAATAGCAAATAATATTGGATGAAAAGGACACTTTGAATCACAAACATTTGGCAGACCGTTCAAAATCTATGGAGAAGATCCAAAATTGTAGAATGTGGATGCCACATGAATTGAACGACAGATAGACGGAGATCCAAGAACCACTTGTAAAAATTTGCTTGAAAGATACGAAAGAAAATCAAATGAAAGATGGATTTGATACGAAATGGAAAAAATCATTGACTAATCGTCGATTCGGTAGGAAGACAATTTTGTGCGCTCGGGTGGACCAGAAAAAAGAGCCATCAGCTGCTAGAACCTGGCTATCGACGACAAGTGTTTCAAATTGAAAACAATACATTGATCGAGAAATAAACAGATTAGGCCAGAATACACGAGAAGATAATTTACCAACATGACAACGCAGCTGAATTATGGTGGTAGCTAATACCGCACCTGACGAATTCACTAGACTTGGCTTCCTCCGGCTATTATTTGTTGTTATCTGTGGGACACTCATTGCCTAAGCACTATTTCAATACCTATAAGGATGTCGTAAATTGTGACCTGACCCTTCAGGTCAGGATAACAACTTAGCGTCTCACACCACTCATGTTGTTTGTGTTCTCTTTTTCATGAGTGGCGTCACCCACAGTTTAAAGTCGACTCCGAATGACAGATTTTTGCGAAACATTTCATGGCAATGGTATTTACTCAGAATTTTTTTTCCAGAAATTTGCCGAGAGGAGGTCGCCATTCCTTTTGATTGAGATGTCTGACCTGGTGTAGCAAAACTAATATCAACGAACTTGCCTTACGACTTCCCTACGTAATGTTTTGTCAACTGTAAAATATTGACCAATCAATATTCCATAAAGTTGCTTTCAGAGTGGTTTGTAGTCTGTTAATGTAAGATATGTGGATTCAATTCACACCAGAGACAATTTCATCGACCATATGATCTTGGTTACTATCTGCTCGTTGGATATAATTTGTAATTAAATAATAAAATTGCTCTCCTAACATAAGTCTGCATTTTATGAAGCCTTTAATAAAAATAATCAAAAATCAATACCCTGTCCATTATTGCATTGCATTTCATTCATTGACCGCTACTAAGGTTTCTGATAATCAATGACTTCCGTTTATGTTGACACTTCATCCAGCATTCGAAATGAGCACAAAGCAAAGCCCTAAATTTAATTTATTCACCAACTAAACAACGATTGTTAGAGTTTACAAAAAAAATAAGCAACAGCTATTGCCACGACTATTCACTATTTATATGTTCGCTATAGCGCAACTGATAAATAATGGCAAAATAATAATCCCCCACCGCTACCTCCACTAGAAAAGTGAACACTAAACGGGAAATTAAATTTTCAAGTCTGTGTTCAAGTCTTTTCCAATGCAATGAATGTTCTTTTACAACATGACCGCAATTAATGAAGTCAATGCAATAACAATTTATTGACTAAATTCCCATAAATCACAAGTCTCTTTAAAAACCTTTCAACATAACGAAATCAGTTGAAAACATTATAAATAGACGAGAAAGATAATGAGAATCGAAAGGAATAATCGAAGGAAATATTGAAGATATTTACGATTCCCAAAAGATTTGTTACATTTTGAAGAGTTTTACTGTGCAAGTTAATAACGCTTAAGAGTGAATATTATGGGAAGCTTTAATAGTTCAGATTAGATCGTAAAATATGATAAAAATGTTAAAAACTTTTAAGCTTCAATACTCATCCCCACAGCACTGCACTATCATCACCATGTTTAACGATTTCTTGAGGTCCAGCTCTTCATTTCTTTTTCCTCCATACCATAGGAAAAACATTTGTTCAAAACTTATATAACATGCTTGTTAATACTCAAGCAAAGAACAAAAATTAGATTTAAAAACTTGCTTGACTTGGTTATACATAGCCTCGGTAGTATAATATTGTGAACCGTTTGCAAATTATTTAGGAAATAATGAATAAGAGACAGAGAGAGGAAGTATTTAAACATACTGAAGAACAAATTCACCAAAAGTTCGGAAGAATTAAGAATTCATCATGGTTATTATTTGCAACAAGTCAATGAACCCAATCGTATGGCTGCTAATGTTAAGATGTGATCTACTTACCAAAGTTCCCACAGGTTTAGTATTTTTTCACAAATTCCCGATATGACTCCAAGAGACTAGTTAGAATATCATATGGAAGAACGCTTACGTAGTCGCTAACACTGAATGAAAAGTCAACTGAAAATTTTGCTCATGAGTGCATGGCGGCAAACAGAAAACACTAAAGAAAACTGATATATTCAATGCCAAAGGGGTTAATGGAGTGCTACTAAATATAAATGATAACATTTTAATATTTTGGACTTTCAAAATTTTAATCTTTCTTTAAGTGTTTTATTTAATTACTTATTTAATTGGGAGGGTCAGTAGCTTATAGAGTTTTGTAGCGCGAGATAAGCCCCTGCTACTCAATTCACTATGGTAAGACCTGTTGGCAAGAGTGATATCCAGACTGACATCATTTTTACTGGTTACGGCTTAGCCACGATGTATAAACTCACTGATGACTCA
The DNA here is from genome assembly GCA_936449025.2 of Sarcophaga subvicina. Lineage (NCBI taxonomy): Eukaryota > Metazoa > Arthropoda > Insecta > Diptera > Sarcophagidae > Sarcophaga > Sarcophaga subvicina. The sequence goes on from OW388080.2 coordinate 90,894,703, forward strand.
CTGAAGTGTGCGATCCACTGGGCAATCGACAACAAACGAATGCATCCTACGAGAAAGACGTGTACTGCGTAAGGACATACGATTTTCGGAAACTGTATCCTTTATCTCGCGAAAGCATAATCCATTGTAGAGCGGTAGAACAATGAAACACAAGCTGCATTGCGATAATCCAATGAATCAATAGAGTTGAATATCAGACCGTTATTAATGAACAACTTCGCCCTCTCCTATACGCGTTCGACAAGCCGCAGAATGGCTTGAGGCGCCAGATATATGTAAGTGATGTAACTATTAAACAGGTCAGATGAAAAGAAATGTTTCTTGCACCGTCTTAAGAAACTGAGGCACTGGAATGCTTCTTTCAACACTTGAAACATGTTCGGGTTCCAAGGAGCAGAGCATGAAGGGAGCCTGACATATGAATGTTTCCACCACCCATAACTACAGATGAGGCAATATTATTGCTGCCTTTATGGGTTAATAAAGAGCATTGCGGTTTTATCGCCCTTTAAAATCAGCACCATTTATAAGATCACATTCGGAGATTGACTGTAGGTCGAAAGTGATAGTGTCATTCATATTAAGTCCATTTAGCCTCAATCGCCAAAGGGCTCAGTCCACCATTAAAATAATATGATTTGCAAATGTTAGGCGCCCTACAGAAAATAGTACAATGGTATCAAATTGCAGCTTCTTGATGGCCAATTCACTTCACCATTTTGGCTAATTAAACGACCATAAAACTTTTGACGCAATAAATCGATTGTGACATGGGATGTGTGGCAAATTGCCGCATTCTGTTGAAACCAAACATCGTTCACATCAATACCATGAAGAGCGAATATAAAAAATCGGTTATCTTGGCGCAATAAGTGTCTCCATTGATCGTAATGAATGCGCAATGTGTTTCAGAGTTTAACAGATTGTTGAAGCAAATGTATGTAGAATTTGGAGATCCTACTTACCACCAAACACTAATAAAAGAACAGTTAATTCAGGTTTCAATTTATTTATTAGTTATATTATTTAATAGTTTGTAAGTGTTTGATTTAAAATTAGATTTGTGTTTGTTCTATATTGTGTTGTGTGTTGGTTGGTGGTAAAACTGCAACTAAAAACTAAAACTACTTCTCTCGTATACATCGTCCCAATGCATGTACCATACCGATCGTTCCCCTGTTCCCCATATCATTTGTCATCCTTCTTCTCCTCTGCCGAATTCCTGAAGGAAAAGAGCCCATCTTGATACTCTCAAAGGTACGTCTTTCTTCCTCATCGTCATAGCAAAGGCATTACAGTCGGTTATAATTTTAAATTTCAGGCCCATTATATATACTCGCCACTTCTTAAGCGCCTCTATTATCGCCAGTACCTCAAGTTCATAGGAATAGTATTTTTCCTCTACAGGTGTGGTTTTGCGACTTATGTATTGTACAGGGTGTAGCTGCATATCCTCGGAATCTCTTTGTAATAGGACTGCTCCATAGCCATGCATGCTTGCATCCGTATGGATTTCAGTTTCCGCAGCAGGATTAAACAATCTCAAAACGTTGGCACTAACTAGTGCGGTCTTTAAATGCTGGAAAGCTAGTAATTGTTCATCGTTGATCTTAAACTACGAGTTCTTTCTAAGCAAATCAGATAATGGTTTTGCAACCAGTGCATAATCCGGGATGAATCGGCGAAAATAGGATGTTAACCCTAAAAAACGTTGCACTGCCTTTGCACTAGTTGGAACTGGGAACTGCTCAATTGCCACCGTCTTTTCTTTTGAAGGTAATAGCGTATTATTTTCCAGCACATAGCCTAAGAAAGTTATTTTGGTCATGAGGAATTGACACTTGCTCCATTTAACGCGAAGTCCGTTTAGTGACGCGACATGTAGTGCCTTTTCCAACTTCTCTGCACCTTCTTCTTCCTCTTTCGACGGTATGACGATATCGTCCATATACACCACCATTGTACCATCTTCTATTAAGTCACGGAATACTGCTGAAATATATCTGCAAAATACTGCTGGCGAGTTCCATATACCGAAGGGAACATATAAAAACTCATACTGGCCTCTATGTGTTACAAAGGAAGTGTATTTACGACTATTTTCTTCGACTGGCACGTGAAAGAATCCATTTTTAAGATCCAGTGTGGTATATACCTTCGCATCTTGAAGCCGCTGTAGCACGTCGTCTACTACTTCCATTGGAAAATTATCCCTTACAATCTTCTCATTCAATCGGCGATAGTCACAGCATAATCTTTTAGTTCCGTCTTTTTTGCTAACCAAAACCACAGGTGAGGAATAATTTGAACTGCTGGGGCGTATTATTCCATCTTTCAGCCATTCTGCGACTTGTTGGGCTGCGTCGCAAAGTCTTCGTGGGTTGTGACATACGGGAATATCGTCCTTAAGTAATATCTTCATCTGAACCGGATGCTTACTTGGTTTCATTGGGGTGTACTCATTTATAATATTCAAGATGTAATCTCCTTTATCACGTCTCAATTGAGCTAAATCAACATCAGGAGTTTCCGTGGATATACAAATTTCACCTAATTCGCGAAAGGCATCATCTAATTTAGTCTTTAGTCGGTCTTCTAAAAAATGTAACGCATTCAGCATCTATAGAAACATCCACATAGTTCAAGATATCGTTTCCTAATACTGCTGAACACAAAATATCCCCTTCGTGCGCTACATAAAACTTTACCGTCAAAATAACTCCGTGTAATTCAATATCAGTCATAAAAGAACCAATCATTTTGATCTCTTTTCCACCTATGCCCAACATCCTTCAGGCCTCAGGTTTCAACTTAACCCCATTCATCATAAGTAAATTATCATACCGAACGCAGCTTACGTCACTTCCCGTATCTACCAAAGCTGTCACTTTCAGACCCAATATGTTCACATGCTTAAAAATTCTATTTGGTTTATTTATCATCAATTCATGATCACTTTTCGTTGCCTAAGGCGAAGAGAGGGTATGCATATTAAATTCTTTTCTTTTATTCGCGGTTTGTTCATCAGATTTTTCTCGTCTGCTACAATCTGTAGACTTATGGGTTTGGTAGTATTCGATGGCATAATTGGTAGCTTGATCTTCTCATAAATTTTTATTTTCGTTTTCAGGTCGTCAATATTAATGGCTCCGTAAAGTACCGCCTTATTTGATCTACTATCGGGTATGCCTTCTATAAAATATTCTATGATACTGCTCTCATCTAAATTTATGGAGGAACCAATTTCCATTAGGCAATATAGATATTCTCTAAAGCTTTCATTTTGAAGTTTTCTACGGGCTTTCAATATGCGATGTATTTCAATAGCTGATAATTTCGCACCGAACTCATTATCTAGAGCGGCTTTCAATGTCGACCAATCCCGAATATTTGGTTGACCCCTGACGAAAACTTTTGCAGCACCAGAGAGCAATTGTCGCGCATATACATATTTTTGTAAATCGTTCCACCTTACAGTAATAGCACACTCCTCAAAATCGCTTAACCACTGCCTTATCTCTGGTTGGCCTTCGCCCGAAAATTTGGACAATGTATCCTCAATGTCCCTTAGTGTGAACGTCGAGGGTCCATGATGTCCTGTACATGCTGGTTGCCGAATATCAGAAGCCGTTTCGCCATATTCCGAATCCGCCCTTTCCTCCTGACGCCCATACTCCAAATGCCTAATCAATCGTTCCTGCAATACTGTCTTCTGCCCGCTAACCTCTAACCCTAGCTCTGTGCACTTATCCCTCAAATATTCTAAATTAAGGCCTAAAATTTCAGACAGTTCCATCTCCAACCACAACCACAATACAAATATACAAAAATTACAAAGTTAAGTGTAATATAAAAATGTTTAAATGAGTAAATTCAATAAAGTTAGAATAAGAATAATAAAGATTAAGATTAATTAAATTGAATTTAAAATAATAAAATTAAATACATATATCAATTCAAAATTCTGTATTGCATACAGCAGTTATTAATGTACAATAGGTTAAGGAAAATTAAATGGTACAAAATATGATGCGACCTTTCGCTGTTATTGTACAAAAACAAAAATACATACAAGATATTTCAGTAGTCATTTACGTTAAACAGAATACATATGTGTATGCAAAGAAAAAATCAAAGTTTATGTTTATAACAGGAATATAAAAGAAATTATATAAAGAAAAAACAAATCTCACGCCTCGTTCCATTCATCAAAGTTTCGCCGCTTCTTCGCATTCAAAATGTGTGTGTCTGTCGCTGTGTTTCGTCTCTGCCACACCCTCTTCATCACACACACATACAGGTCGTCAGCATCGTCTGCGTTTCGTTTTCTTTTCAGCCCCACTGCTTCTATCACTTTAAATTTAAATTTAAAGTTTAAAACTCTTCTAAGCAATGCGCGCACACTCACTATCTTTCTTAAATGTTTGTTTTGTTTCTGTGTTTTCTCTTCAATTAATGTTATTTTCTTTATTTAATGTCTTGTTTCATGTTCATTTCGTCTCAGTATTCTTTCTCTTCAATTAATGTTATTCTTCTCTTTATTTAATGTCTTGTTTCACGTATTATTTAATGCGATTCATTACAATCAAATTCTACTCAAACAGGAAGAAATTGTGAAAATCTCACCGTTCTAGTAAAAGTTAAATTACTTTAAGTCATCAAATATCCATAAAAACATACTCAATGCTAAGATTTGAAGTGCTATTTAATAGCATGGCTTTTTACATACTGAATTTGTGATGAAGTTCCATTCTAATTTCAATTCTTATAGAACAGCAGCTTTTCCACATCGGTTTGAACTCATTTTTTAAATACTGAGACAAACAGTGAATGAAGTCAACGACAAGATGAAACAAGAAACAACAAATGTTAACATGCGCTAGACAGCCACAATGTATTCGGATATTTTAGACTTCTGTTGGAGTTTTAAGTTCACGACTACACCTGTCAGACGGAATTAGTAAAATAATAACGGTTATCATCTAATTTAATATAAAATTATTCGTTATATTTATTGTAAATTTTTATATATTTTAACATGATCTTTTTAATGTTGAACACTATTTTTTAATTTTTAATTCATTCATAGTTTTCGGGGTCTTATTAGCATTTGAACAGATTTCAGTGAATATTTGTAACCATGAAATGTACCCCAACTAATACCAGTAGGTTCGTCGGAGAAATCATCATTAAATTTTTTTGGATCTTGATAGTATTTGCCATTTAAATTGCTACAAACAATACAAAAGAAGTAACAATAATTATAAATACAAAAATTCAATAATTTATTAACTTACCTAAAATAACATTTTCTATACCACCAGGCACCAGTTTTAATTACAGCACAATTATACTTTTAAGAAATATCATTATCACGATCTTTTGTTGAGAAATTATAACCCACATGCTGACTAAATGAATCCCCAGCATCTCCCACATACGATCCGACTTTAATAAGTTTGTAATTTTCAGTTTCATTGCCCACTTGGAAATCGTCATACTTGGCGTATGTCGTCACATTTTCGAAATCCTCCAAAAGTATGAGCAACTCCACGGGTTTAAGGGTGGAGGTTATTGCGTGCAATTTGTCTAATCCTATAAAGAATTCACCATCTAAATTGCCAAAACCAGATTTATACTCCGTCCAATTGAGGTAAAAGTTCATCCCGCCGTTGATACGTCGTTGAATAACTGTCCAACCGCCACCCTCTGCGCTGTTATTACAAGCGACGTAAAATGGTGCAGGTCCATACAGATGATTCTTAATGAGGCACTTATTAAACTGCTTAAAAGTAATTGAAGAAATGTTTGAAATGAGGACATTGCATTTGCGATTAATTCATGAATTTTAAAAGCTTTTTCAAAATGAGAAAATTTTTCTGTAACACATACTTAGCATCAAATTATATTAGTTTAGAAGGAGTGATTATGCATTACCTGCAGTAATGACTGAAATATATATGTACGCGTAACCAATTGCGATTTTTTTTGTTTTTTTTTTTTTTAATTTTTCCGAAAGTGTGTGTTTTGGAAATATAATCAATTTTTATCAAAGCTTTTGAAGAATTCTTGCGTGTTTTTTCGCTTTAACCTGAATTATATTAAAAATATTTTTTTCTCTTACTTACGCAATCACATTCCTATGCTCTCCTTTCAAATATTTTTCAGTGGCAACTGAAATATTAACATTTTTTTTTTCAAATAGTATTGAAGTTGAATAATTTTAAAAATAAATCTTACTTAAGTGTTGCTGAATATCCTGATAAAATTTCAATTTATCGTTTTTAGGTATTGCATTATTGCCAATAATCGTAAGCTTCTCGTCTATTTGCTGCATCAATCCGAATTTATCGGATATTGTTGTCTTCAATACCTGAGTATGACCTTCCAAATTTATTTCTTTCAATAGATTTTGAATGCTATTCTGATTGTTAATAATCTCTCTTGAGATATTCTTCGGCATTAAATTGCTTTCTATGTCGGTTATCTTTGCATCGATTTTCTGTAATGCAATCATTTTGTCGGAAATTGTATTCTTCAAGGTCTGAGTAAGATCTTCCAAATCAATTTTTTTGCGAAGTTCCTGCGTGGCATTTGCTTATTTAGAATGTTCGCCAACATATTATCATGGTCTTTTAGTTTTTCTCTAATGTCAGTCATAACTAAGATTTTATCATTGGCTGGTGGTGGGACTAATGGAACTTGCCGTTCAGTTTCGTGTTGAGTCTCATGATTGATTTTCGCTTGTAGATTCAGTCGTTCCAGTTGAGTTTCGAAGCGTGTATAATCACACGAATGAATCTCTTCATAGATATCATCATTAATGGACTGTATTGATGCAGAAACATATGAAATATTTTTTATTTCATTTTCATTTTTAAAATCAATAACAAAAAATACTTACTTTTGTTTCGCCCACTACAAAAGATTGTGCTTTCAAAATGCACAATAAATATGAAAGATCTACCCAGTACTTCATATTTGATATGAAAGTCTTATATTGATGAGCTTCTCTAAAAAACGTTGGTTTTTATAGGATTCAGCAGACACTGCGATAAGTAGAAAATACTCAATTGTTATTCTAAATAAAATATCTGACCTCACTTGTACATTGCCCAACTTCGTTCTTTAATTCCTGATAACAAATGCATGTATACAGTTGGCTCATAAAGTATGCATTCATTGTTCATTTTTTTCAGTTAAATACACTTACAAAATCGTTAATAATTTTAAAGGTTTCTCGTTTTAATTGCAATTGTTAAAGCTTACAGGTCTGAAATAAAATGCTTAGATTTCAACACTAAATTTTTCATTTCAATATTTATTTATTTCTTATTTCTATCTTTATCGTTTCATTAAAAATCCCGATTAAGTTCAGAACCGAGATGGCAACATCCCTAAACAGCCAGTCATCTTAAACCACATTTAAGATAACTATTGAAATAATAAGACGGTTTACCGGCGATATTGTAAATCGTATACTGTTTTTATCACTGTAAAGTAACCCAATTGTGTTTTCAACGTATTATTTTCAGGGCAGTATTATATATATTAAATTTCTTATGTCGACAATATCAGCATCTTGCAAATAAACTCCATACTTTGTTGTATTGTGTAGTATTCAATGGTAAATAAAAATGTAAGAAAATGTTTGTAGACATTTCTACCTCCCTATTATTTCCCCAACCACTGTATATAATATTTGAGCATATATTTTATTTATTTGTCAAACACACCACACCAGACATATTAATGCAACAAATACAAAAATATTAAATTTTTTGATAAATTTTATTAATTAAAGACACGAGCTGACTGTTTTATCAGCATCCATGAAAGACTTAACCCATTAATCATCACAGAAAATTTAATTTTTAAAAAGCTTTTTATAAAATTTTAAATGTTTTTATGAATAAAAGGGGTATTCATGATATGTATTCATGGTCACCCACATGATAGAACAGCAGATCCTAAATATGAAACTAAAATATCAATGTGGGATAAGAGATTTTGGAGAATTTTAACTCGTTTCGTTCTTCTGATGAATTCGAATTTAATTTAAAAATTCTATTTTGTTCAGAAGGAACGTTTTTCAATTATTTGGTCTTAAAATTAACCAAAAGGAATAATTTTGATGGTTGTGCTATAAAAGAAGCAGCGTCCGTGTAAGGGTTTTATTTAAAACATAAATTATGAAACCGATTATCAAAATTCAAAGAAAAATATACAAAAAATTTTCACGTTTTTAAAAACATTGGGACACACATACACATATACATATATGTATGTAGATATTACTGTAGTGGTTTTGAATTCTACTTGTCTTCATTCGCCTTAAGCTGATAATATTCATAGAGTTGCAAAACGATCACAATTCGAATACAAAAGACTGAGTATTCTACAGAAGTAAAACTTAAAAACTACACAATATTTCATACAAACACTGGCATACAACAGATTTAAAATTTGTAATCTATATTTGAGGCCGAAGTGCATTTTCATTTCTTATCTCAAGTAGTATAAGAATAAATTATTTGTCAGCTTGAGGAGCGTGATTCATATTAAAATTGTTTTGTTTGATGAGCGATATTAGTGCCTGAACTTCAAATTCTTCAAAATATCGCTTTAATGAATAAGAGAATGCATCAAACTTATTTGTGTTGGGCAAGGTTGTCGTTGAGTTGTTGTTTAAACAAATGTTTCCAGTATTTTGTACATAGAGTTGAGTTCCTTCAATTTAATACAAGTAATTATGTACAAATACCACAGACAAATGTATTGAAATTCCTCTTCCACTCAATTGTAGAACTGTACTTGAAATGAATTAAAATATTTTCATATCTAAATACATACAAAATATATTTTTAAAATCAATTTTATTTTTAACAACATCAAATGGCAAATTGTCACTTCTTATCTCACTTCTTATTTTTCATCTTTTAGCGTTTTTTAGCATTTCGTCGTGATTAGCTTTTGTAATGTAACAATGAATTCCATTCACTGCTTGCTTTATTGTATTATCCTTTGCAATTTTACTGGACGTTCTTCTCTTCAAAATAATGAACTTATTTCTTTTTTAAATTCTATTGTTTTTTTCCAATATTTTCTTATGTTCTATGCAACACTTTAATAGTCTTTCTTATATGTTATTAGGAAGAAATGGCAAGATCTGGACAGAGAAATGCTTGCTACTACATTAGAAAAGTGTTTATCTTTTTAAAAATGCTTTTAGCACATTTCGTTTTATTTTCCCGACATGGAATTTGTCGTCATCAGCATTGATAATTCTTTTTTCTCTCTTCAATTTCCATGTTTCCTTTTAATAACCAAACGCTGTAGTTATCTTTCAAAAAGCAATGAGACATCTTTTATGTTAATACCCGCGAATTTCGCTTTTATTTTTCGCGCACAAAATAAATTTTTATGAAAACTTTAATAATTCTTTTACGCGAGTCTTATTCGCCACACATCTACAGAAAAAGTAGCAAAAATAATAAAAAATTTTAACGAAATTAAGCTTGTCACATGATTACAGATGCAGCTTAAAACGAAGGCACACTAGCGGAAGGGAAAAGCAAGATTTTGTAATGTGAACTCCTTGCATTCGAACCAGAATTCTTTTAGGATTCTTCGTAATCACCTGTGAACAAATATTTGCAGTGGACACATGCAGTTGTTACATATGAGATGAAAACATGGAGCTTAACTTTAAGTTGGATTTGCATGCCATCCATGGCTTTCGTAAAACATTCTATGTATATGCATGAGTAGCCAGCGTTGAATAAATGATCTACTGATAGCAAAACTATACATGTTTGCATTTCACATTCTTGACACTGAAGCTAAAAACCTATCGTTAGAATTGATGATCATATCGACGAGCTACATAATATTTGCAATCACATTCATTAGAACTTCTTGCGTTGGTTTTCCGTAGATTTTTTTAAGAATAAATTTCTTTAAACACGTCAAAAACAAAAAAACGGTTTATTGTCACAGATAAGCGATTTAATGAAATCACAAAACAAGAAATGTAAAACGACTGCAGTGGGTGATCATACCGGTCAGTAAAATGTAGTCATGAATCTCAAATAAATATCTGTATTGCACTACGAGGAGTACTAATTTTGTTTATGTTTATCAGAAGACATAACTTTTTGCACAAATTACAAATGACGGTGATAGTATTCTATTTGACATCATTTACGTCCACGGATGTTAAAAACCCAATTTGTTGATTGATGATTTTCGCCAAAATCAATGGAGTTAATGACAAAGGTAGTTGCCACATTAGTAAATTCGAATCAATTGATGAGAAATTTAAAAGCTTAATTTGTGATAACAATCCCTTCAAAATTCAATTCTTATAGAACAGCACCTCTTTCCACAGCACGTTCCACGGTTTGAACTAATTTTTGAAATACTGAGACAAACAGTGAATGAAGTCAAGGACAAGATGAAACAAGAAACGGAAAATGTTAACATGCGCTAGACAGCCACAATGTATTCGGATATTTTAGACTTCTGTTGGAGTTTTGAGTTCACGATTTTACCTTTTTGGTTTCGTGTAACACCTGGAATCAGTAAAACAATAACGGTTATCATCCAATTTGATGTAAAAATATACATTGTTTTTATTGTCAATTTTTATATATTTTAACATGATCGTTTTAATGTTGAAAAATTTTTTTTAATTTTAAATTCATTCATAGTTTTCGGGGTCTTATTAGCATTTGAACAGACTTCAGTGAATATTTGTAACCATGAAATGTACCCCAATTAATGCCTCGACGTTTGTCGAAGAAATCATCATTAAATTTTGTTGGATCTTGATAGTATTTGCCATTTAAATTGCTAAAAATAATAAGAAACAGACAATAATAATTATAAAAAAAAAAATTAAATAAATTATTAACTGACCTATAATAACAATTTAAATACCACCAAGCACCATTTATACCTACAGCACAATTTCCATCCAAAGTATCATTATCACGATCTTTTGTGGTGAAATTATAACCCACATGCTGACTAAATGAATCCGCAGCATCACCCACATATGATCCGACTTTAATAAGTTTGTAATTTGCAGCTTCATTACCCACCTGGAAATCGTTATACTTGGCGTCACGTTATCGAAATTCTCTAACAGTATGAACAACTCAACAGGTTTCAGAGTGGACGTTAAGGCGTGCAATTTGTCTAATCCTATAAAGAATTCACCATCCAAATTGCCAAAACCAGATTTATACTCTGACCATTCGCGGTAGAAGTTCACCGCACCATTGATACGCCGTTGAATAACCGTCCAACCGCCGCCGTCTACACTGTTATTACAAGCAACCAGAAATGGTTTGGGCCCATAGAGATAGTCTATGATGGGACATTTATTATCTGCACAAATGCTGGCATCAAAATCTGCACAACTAGTGGGATATGATTTACTGGTGCTGCAAATAATCGTAGAAGGGTATAAAGAAGGGTAGTTCTTGAATATATAAACGACTCTTTTTCGCTGTCTTTCTTTTCTGTTTTCAATGAACTTTTTTCTTTTTAAGACATACATACATATACATAATTGATCATTACAATCCATCAGTCAGGATTACGACTTACTAGTTTCTTAGACCACTTATGTTGTTGACTCCGAACGACAGATTTTTGAGAAACTTTTCATGGCAATTTTATTTACTCTCAGAGTTTTTGTCAGAAATCTGCTGATAGGAAGTCGCCGAAGAAATAGTTTTTGTATTTTGTTTTGATGTCTGTTTGTTTTGTATCTGGGGCTCGAACCCTGGCTTTACGTCTAATAAGCTATCACACTACATACTGGACTATTATAGGTTCTCCTTATCCTATTTATGACAAAATCAGTTCAATGGCACCAGAGGTAGAAGGCAATGTATTCCTTCTCCTCAGACATAGAGCTTCTGCAGAAGTAATTTGACAGAAATACAAGTGTTTCGGCATGCCCACCAAAAGTACAGCGGCCCGCGGGATTCGTTTTAGTAAAGTATTTTTATTCAAAATACAGAAGTCGTTCACGTAACGAATTTTACTACTAGGCTGACAAATCTCATTTTTTTTGTTTTGTTATTATGAATGGAATTAGAAGTCTAGAGAAGTTTTATTAGAAAGTTCATGATATTTTATAGCGGCAGTGGTCACAATTTCATTCTTTATGGAGTTACAAGTGTAAAATACAATTCATTCAGAGGAAATTGTACGCCGTATTTCATTGACGAAATAATATGAATTATTATGATTGTATATCAGTTTGTTTCTTTTACAAATATTTATTTTGGAATATTCGAGGCCATTAAATCGTTTATACACAATGAAGGCAAACGATTTTTGAAGTAATTCTGTGAACCTTTTAGCCACTTTATCCTCATTATTTTCTTTAAATTGGGATAATAATATAACATCATCACCAGAACTCTAGCGACTATAGGCCATGCTTTTGTTTGCGATGGGCATACCCTACAGTTTTAAAAATATTGTCATACTAGGCGTTGAGCGGTCTTATTGAAATCTATTTAAAAATTCTGATGTAATTTAAGAGTTAAACTTCTAGAAATTTCTTCCGAAATATTTACTTTTCATTACTACTAGATACAGCGGTTCTAGTTAAGCGATGCATTTTTACTTTGTTTCCATTACAAATCGTTCTTTATTGTATTTCAAAATACTACTGGCTCTGTTCTTCTACTTCGATTTCACTAAAGTTGCTTTGGTTAGCCACACTTTGATGCAAGTAAAATGCAACGTATTCAACGGACGTAGTAAGAGAAGGTTTAAACGTGTAAATGTAAATGCAAACAAACCATTTTACAACCCTGCTTCTGGAGTGTTTTATTTTGAAACCAAATTAAAATTAAATAATAAAATAAAAAATGTGTTGAAAGATATTTCCAATGGAGTTGGATGCCTTACTATACACAACAAGCAAGAAATATTATTCGATAACAAATAAACCACAAATCGAATCTTAAATTCTCAAATTGATAGGAGTTAAAAAGAAGACAAACTGTTCAGAACTATGATGATGATATACAATATACAATAAACGCAACGCACCAAGCACAACAATTTGCAATTCCAGCCTAAGATGAGACAGCGGAGGCAAAGCATAAGCAAAACAAATAATAAACAGTTATTTAATTCATTATCAGTTGTGCCACTAAAACGCTTTTTCACATCGTATTTCATGCATCACGTTTTTCAAGATCTCTATTACGTGCATCAAATATTCTCATTGTGAGGAGTAATTCTCTCATTTCTGCATTTACTGTGCTGCTTTTGTTGTGTTTGTGGTATGAGTGTAATAAGTGTCCCATTTGAAGGAATGCTTCTAATTTCTGCTTCTTCTTGTAATATCACTGAATATTAAATTATTGATTGTAACTGTGCGCGTTACACTGACCCTAACAATTGTTCGTACACGATGCTATTAAAAATTAATTACATTTTGTTTCAAAAGATACCGATCGATTTAAGCGATCTGTAGTCGAGAAATGAAAAGAATCTTTAAATAACTGAGACAACAGAAATTTTGAAGTTGTACTGGAAGAAGAAATAAAAACAAACAATAAATTCAAATTTTTAGCAACAAAAGCAATATATTTGCTTCCTCCTCACTGTATGATTTCCGCTGACATTCAGCGATAAACAAACATTAAGGAAATTTATTTCACATTACGATTTCTACAATATTATGGAACAAAAAGACGTCGCACGAAAGCCTATTACTACTACTGTAGCCTAACTTAGTTGTGTTAAAAGAGCAAAAGTTATTGACACTTACCAAGCTATGATTTTATTATTTTCGTCCATAAGGCATATTTTAGTGGCATCTAATCGTTAGAAAATCAAAAATAATTATGAAAAAACTTTCTGAAATAATTAGAAAAGCAATTCTCACCTGTTTTCCCATCAATATTGTCTTCAATTTTGCTTAACTTGACTTCTATTTGAGGCATGATGGCTAACTTATCCGAAATTGTTTTTGTTAAGACTTGAATCTGCTTGTCTAAATTGATTTCCTTCAAAAGCATTTGGGAATCGTTTTGTTTTCTTATAATCGCATCCAGTATTTGATTGTGTTTATTTAATGTTTCTCTCATATCGGTGATTAAGATGATTTTATCATCGACAGGAGAGACCATTGCAGTTTGCATTTGAATTTCTTTTCTTATAAAATCTTTTAAATCTTCGGCTTTTGGTCTACTATTGTGTAGCAGCGTTTCTTGCATTGTTTTCATTTGTTGTGACAGAATTTTCATATTTCGTTCCAAGACACTAAGCCTGTCTAGGTACTTTTGAATATTCGATATACTATTTTGTAGTATATCGCTTCCATTTTGTAATTTTATTAATTGATTATCAAATCGTGTGTAATCAAATGAATCAATTACGCCCGAAATATTATTACTATTTGCCTGCGTTTATAACGAATATAAGAATTGATTCTGATTGTAATACTAATTTATGAAAGTACTTACTTTGATCGCAGCCTGTGCATAATTCCACATACATAATAACAAAAATGTTAGTTTGTAAAATTTCATTTTCTTCTCTTCAAACTGGTGTTGTCACAATTCTTTTAAGTGCAATTCTATTAAAAGGTTAAAGTCAACTGGCAATGATTTGAAAGTTTGCTGTGATTTAAAAGTGTTTAATACAGCCAGTGTTGAAAATGAAAATGCGATAAGAAAATAATGCTGAAGTATAAACAATAAAGAAATGTACGTTAACTATAAAGTATGCTTGGACGTATGCATACATATTGGCTGTAGAAATTACTCATGTTGTAATTTAATTAAAATGTTGCGGGCTGGTTGCAGTCGACTTATAAAATTATATCCTCAGTGAAAAATTGAAATTGAGTGAAAAATTTGAACTTAAGTCTAAATTTAGAAGTAATTATCGTCAGATGGGTAGGTATGATTATTTTAAGAAGGGCAGATCTCAGTTAAAAGAAAATTTTATTTGGAAGCTTTGAAGAATACAGCTGCTCCTAATATGCTACCCCAAACCTCTTTTCGGTATTCAAATGACAATTTTATTTTCGATTCGTTATTAACTCTGGTTACTGTTCGTCGAATCGACGAAGATCATGTACTCTATAATATAATTCTTTTATTTTTGACCAAATTTCGCTCTCTTTTTCAACAACGTTAGTTGATAACGAAAGCTTGCAGTGAGCAGACGTAATTTTTTTAAATTGTTCGTCGATTCAACGAAGAGTAACCTTAATGTATAAAAATGAAAAGCAACCGTCCAGGGTTTTGTCAGTGAACGATGTCAAATAAAATAAATCGCGAATCCTAATTTACTTAACCTACATAAATATAGAACGGCTAAGGCTACAATATACGAAAATTTTTTCTTGAACTTGTGTGTAAAATTTCTCAGTGTCTTAACTGCCTGTTATTGTCTTTAAGCCATTTGATATGGAAGGAATCAAAACAAATTTAAAAAAGTACCCATGAAATGAAACATCGTCATCATCATTATCATCATAAGTAGAAATGTGCGTTAATTTTTAATATTATATCAAATATTCTCAATATTGATGTTTTTTTGTTTAAATTTTCCACAGAAATTTAATAAGCAAATACCAAGACACAGCGGGTGATAATCATTATTATGACACACGATTATTATGATTCTACTGATTATCTGCTCTGATTATTATTGATTAGTTCCCTCATAATCTATTGATTTTATTTATTATATACTCCGATTATATTGAATTCTCCAAAAAATAAAAACTAAATCGACACATGGCATGAATTCGCTCTGTTACAACTATTAAAAATAAATTGCATTTCATAAGAAATGCAATTAATTTTTAACTTCAGCTGTAACACTTCAATTCACATTAAAGATGAGGCTTCGTCCTCTGTCCCAATTCATTTTCGTTGTGACTGCGTCATAAAACACGAAATGTCCACAGAGACCTTAAAGCCGAAGGAATGTATGTGTGTGGCAACTGCCTTTACCACTAATTCTATCAATGTTTGCAAGATCATTTAACCTGAAATTGCTAGAATTTTGAACAAGTTTCAGTGATATTTTTGATAACTGCTTTTTCAAAGTCACATAAAATGATTTTTTTAATAATTCATAAAGACTGAAGTAACAAAGGCCATCCTTCTGTTATCGTTATTATTATAAATTTAAAGATTATATAGCAAGTGCCAGTTTCTCTTGCATATTCACAAAACGATACAGTCAAATTATAAGTCCAGTTAGCGAATTATACGCCCTTTTAACCCTTGCGCTCATTTTGGAAAGAATTGTTTTGCAAATCATTTAAATTTTAAAATTATTTAAAAGCGTGTGAGAAAAAAAATTATTTAAAATTAAATCCGTGTATAAGTGTAATTTCTCTTATTGATATCAGTTGTAGAATTAGTAAAGGAAGGTCAATAAATATAGAAAATACGTTGCAGTCATCTTAACTAAAGGAGTTTAGATGGTTACACAAGATTTACTAAAAGAGTTAAAACGAACAGATTTCCTACTTCACCTTTACCTATTTCACGATATCAGTTGTTCAATGGCATTATGCAGTTTGTTTCATATTTTCTACTGCTAATGAAAAGCATTGTGGTTATCATGTCCAATTATTTGATAAACATTTAGATATTCTGTAATGAGTTCTGTAAAGTGATACTGACTGTAAAAAATAAGCAGTTGCCACATCTATTTCCATAACTTATTTCTGAATACAATATTTCAGGAGAAATATCACAACAATATGATGTAACAAATTGAGCTTTTAACATTCGTGGACGTAAGTGATGTCAAATAGAATACCACCGTCATTTGTAATTTGTGCAAAAAAAAAGTTATGTCTGCTGATAAATGTAAACAAAATTAATACTCCTCGTAGTGCAATACAAATATTTATTTGAGAATCATGACTACATTTTACTGACCAGTATGATCGTTTTATACTTGCTGTCGTGTGATTTCTTGAAATCGCTTATCTGTGGCAATAAACTTTTTGTTTGTGAAGTGTAATTATTCTTTAAAAAAATCTGCGGAAAACCAACGTAAGAAATTCTAATAAATATGATTGAAAATATGATGTAGCTGGTCAGTATCAATGCTAATGATAGCCCTCTAGCTTCAGTGTCAAGAATGTGAAAATAACACATTCGCTGCCAAGGACGAGTATACTCGTCTTTGACAGGGTATCCCGCACTGCCAAGACGAGTATACTCGTCCTACTTTAAATATGTTATAACATGCAGGCTTTTGAATTAGCAATTTTTTTTGTCACAAACATAATATAAATATGTAAAAAACTTGAAAAATACTACAAATAAAATTTTTTACAAAAATAATACTTTATTGCTTATAGAGAATGATCTTTCACGCAAAAATCAACTTCATCGTGTATTTATAGCAAAATTTTGGTTTTCTGCTTGTAAATGATAATATATGTGCTGTTACCAAGAAATAACAGGGTTTTGGTAAACAATAACACTCAAAATATAAATGGCAATGGGAATGACTTCATATAATTTAGGCTTGGCAGCGAATGGGT
The DNA here is from genome assembly GCA_936449025.2 of Sarcophaga subvicina. Taxonomy (NCBI): domain Eukaryota; kingdom Metazoa; phylum Arthropoda; class Insecta; order Diptera; family Sarcophagidae; genus Sarcophaga; species Sarcophaga subvicina. Next base: position 90,912,266 of record OW388080.2, read on the forward strand.
TAATGGGTTGCTATCAGTAGATCATTTATTCAACGCTGGCTACTCATGCTTATAAACAGTTCTACGAAAGCCATGGAAGGCATGGAAATCCAACAGAAGGTTAAGCTCTGTGTTCTCATCTCATATGTAAGAACTGTATGTGTCCACTGCAAATATTTCTTCACAGGTGATTACGAAGAATGCTGAAAGTATTCTGGCTCGAATGTAAAGAGTGCAAATGACAAAATCCTGCTTTTGTCCTCCGCTAGTGTGCCTTCCTTATAAGCTGCATCAGTAATCATGTGACAAAATTAATTTCAAAAATAAATTTTGTATAATTTTTACTTTTTATCTGAAGATGGGTGGCTAATAAGAATCGCGTAAGAAAATGATTAAAGTTTTCAATAAAAACTTTTTTTGTGCTCGAAAAACAAAAGCCAAAATCGCAAAAGCTGTCTCATTGCTTTTGGAAAGACAACAACAGCTTTTAATTATTAAAAGAAAACATGGAAATTGAAGAGAGAAAAAGTATTATCAATGCTGAGAATGACAAATTCCATGTCGGGAAAATCAAACGAAGTGTGCTAAAAGCATTTTTAAAACGATAAATATTTTTCTTATGTGGTAGGAAGCATTTCTCTGTCCAGATCTTGCCATTTCTTACTAATAACATATAAGAAAGACTATTAAAGTGTTGCATATAACCAGATAAACCAGATTGAAAGAATTTTAATAATTATGAAAAAAATATTTGAAAAAAAGAAAGAAATTAAAAAAAATAAAAAAATTATTTTGAAGAGGAGAACGTCCAGTAAAATTGTAAAAGATAATACAATAAAGCAAGCAATGAATGGAGTTCATTGTTACATTACAAAAGCTAAACACGACAAAATGCTAAAAAAAAACGCTAAAAGATGAAAAATAAGAAGTGAGTTAAGAAGTGACAATTTACCATTTGATGTTGTTAAAAACAAAATTGATTTTAAAAATGAAAATATTTGAATTCATTTCAAGTACAGTTCTACAATTGAGTGGAAGAGTAATTTCAATACATTTGTCTGTAGTATTTGTGCATAATTACTTGTATTAAATTCATGGAAGATAAGAATGAGCATTTACTTTATAAGTCAACTGTATGTATACAAAGTAGTGGGAACATTTGTTTAAACAACAAATGAAACTCAACCACAACCTTGCCCAACACGAATAAGGTTGAGGCATTCTCTTATTCATTAAAGCGATAATCTTTTGAAGAATTTGAAGTTCAGCCACTAATATTGAAATCTGTTGTATGTCAGTGTATGTATGTAATATTGTGTTACTGTTATTTTTAAATGTTTTTAAAAACGTGACATATTTTTGTAAATTTTTCTTTTAATTTTGATAATCAGTTCCATAATTTATGTTTTAAGTAAAACCCTTACACGGACGCTGCTTCTTTTATGGCACAACCATCAAAATTACTCTTTTTAGATAATTTTAAGGCCAAATAATTGAAAAACTTTCCTTCTGAACAAAATAGAATATTTACACTAAATTCCTATTCATCAGAAGAACTAAACGAGTTAAAGTTCTCCAACACCTCTTATGCCACACTGATATTTTAGTTTCATAATTTGGTTCAACTGTTCTATCATGTGGCTGATCATGAATACATGTCATGAATACCCATTTATTCGTAAAAACATTGCAAATTTTATAATAAGCTTTTTAGAAATTAAATTTTCTGTTATGATTAATGGGTTAATTCTTTCATGGATGCTGATAAAGCAGTCAGCTCGTGTCTTTAATTAAAAAAATTATCAAAAAATTTAATATTTTTGTTTTTGTTGTTTTAATATGTCTGGTGACAGTGTTTGGCAAAGAAATAAAATATATACTCAAATTTTATATACAGTGATGGAGGAAATAATAGGGACGTAGAAAATGCTACAAACATTTTCTTAAATTTTTATTTACCATTGAATACTACACAATACAACGAAGTATAGATTTTATTTGGAAGATGCTGATATTGGCGACATAAGAGATGTTTTATAAATCTGCCCTGAAACTAATACATTGAAAACATAATTGGGTTGCTTTGCAACCATAAAAACAGTATACGATTTACAAATATCGCCAGTAAACCATTTTATTATTTCAATAATTATCTGAAGACCCTTCAATTTTCGAATCTCTTGGGTAGTTCTGTGAATTTATTGGATTAGATAAATTTCCATTAAAATTGAATATGAAACTGCCTGAATTCCATATTTCTGGCTTATATTGTAGGGTTGGAAGGAAATATTTTATTCTGGTGAACTTTTAGGCGAAGTTCGGTGAAGTATAGCGCTAACAAATGTGTATTATACCAGTTTCTGCCGCCTTACCTCCTGCTTGTGTCCATAAATAAGTAAATAGGTATTAAGAGTTATTGATATTGTTGTTCTCCTTTTCTCCTTTTCCGATTAAGTGGATCATGATTGATGGACTGTGTAAAGTAAAGAACTTTATCTTCCTATATGATGTTCCACAAACTGAAGCATTTTATTTTATTCCCTGAATTTGTAATGATAGAACCAATTGACTGCAAATTGCCTCCCGCACTTATTTCCATACGTATAATATGCCTGGCTATTTGGGGATGTTGCCAGCTCGGTTCTGAATTTAATCGTGATAGTCACTTATAAAGTATACCCAAGCAAAACCTGCATCGAAATACCTGAAACGTCGTGGTTTACTTTATCGGAAAGAAAATCAATTCGGTTTTATCAGAGATACTGCTTCTCCGCCAAATGAAAGCAGACGACAAAATACAATGGAAGAGTTCGACTTGAAAATGTTGGAAGTCTTCTGATCATCTCTGTAAATGTAAATGTTTTGATGTCAGTAGTGTATTAAACCCCGCTTTTCATCTGGGTGTTATATTGGGTAGTTTTCTCCATTGGTGATAACATCTATGACCACTTATGCATGAGAATCATGACAAACATTTCTTTGGATCGGTAAGATCATAGTTTTAAACGTTAAAAATTATCCTAACTTATACATTTTAGGATACCTCCTGAGTAAATTTGAATTCTTTTTGACCCAAGAAATAAGCAAAAATTTGAAATAAAATTCACAGGACTTGAATTCTTATCTTCTGGGAATTTTATTCAAATATTGCAAGTTCACGGAACCAATCACAAGATTATAGGAATGAAGTGAACATCAGGTAGAGTTTCATGGTATTATTCGTCAAATACAATTTGTTTCTGTTTTACAGACATTGATTTTCAAGGATTTTATTTATTTGTGGAAGTAATAATTTCTACAAATCACGTAGGTAATCTGGGGCCTGTTTCACTAAACTACAATTCTACAAGTTTACAAGTAACAATCGCAATTCTAATTCTTATAAGTGCTAATAAATTGTATTTCATGAAAATTTTCACAATACTTGTAGCTTTTTTTAATTGTAAACTACAATTCCTACAATTACAATTTCTACAATTTCTACAATTACAATCACAATATTTTGTTATTTATCATTTTTCTCTTTCTTGTTTATTAAAACTTTTGATTTTGCCAAACTTTTTTATTTTTTCATTCCTTTTCATTTCCAAGTCATTAATTAATTAAAATAATTTAAAATTGTATGTAGCTTATTTTGGCCTCTACTGTCTGCTAGGGTTATATTCGCTTCTTCTTCAATATCGGAGTCGCTAGGATTCTGCAATTCTGAAGTTTTCATCTTCTTCAGTGCGTGAAAAATTACAAAGAGTGACCACACAATTAAAAACATCGCTGGCCATTTCGGGGCTCACCCGCAAATAATTTAAAACTGGAAATTTTTCCTTTAAAATGCGAATTGCATTTTCCACTACCCTTCTCGTTGAATATGCTGAATCACCTAAAATGATTCTGTTCTGAATTGGCCGGCAGCCGTTTTTCATTCTGCGGAACAAACAACTAATACGCAAGACGCGAGAGTCGTGAGTACACCCAGGCCAATTTGCATATGAGTAATAGAATTGGAGATCGGGTACCCAAACCACCATACATGAAATGGAGTGATTACCATGCCGATCAACAAAAGCTTCTTCATGCTCTTTGGGTGCGACCAATTTTATTAAAGTGCCGTCCAAACAGCCGCAAACTAACGGCATGGCGAAGAATTTAGACACGACTTGATCCATTTTTTCTGGCCAGCTTACATATGTATGTTGCAAACAAAGCGGAATTAATTGCAGTTACTACGCTTTTTACGACTCTGCACACAGTGGCTTTGATTACACCATGCAAGTCATGCATGCATGATATGTGGTTCCTGTTCGTAGCCAGCGTAACGTTATCTGCAGCTGCTGTTGCACCGTGAGAGAATCGCTTCTATTTGTCTCCCTCTCCAGTATTGGAGACAACAAATTTATCAGCAAAAGAAATTTGTCCCGTTTTAGCTTGAAACGCTCATTGTACTCCAACGTGGATTCCAGGAATTCGTATTCCAGACGTGGTCTAAATGTTCTTCTTTTAATGCGGTTTCATTATCGCTTTCATCACTTGAATCGTATAACAGGTTCATTTTGCACTCAAAAAAAAATATGAACAATTGAATATTTTATACGTTTGGCACGTGTGGTGATTAGTGGTGTTGCCGCTTTCCATAATTTGTGATATAGTTTGTGATATAGTTTGTTTTATTATATTCAAATATTTAAAAAATAAATAAATAAAAACAAACAAAATAAATAAATAAATATTTAAATTGTTTGATTTTGTGTTTATATGAAGTAATTTTTATTAAAAAATAGTTAAAAATCAAATTTTAATTCAATTTATCATTCACTTGTAACTTGTAAAAATTTTTTGACTGTCTTCGTCGATCCTAAGCTTTTTTCCTACAATTCTACAAGTGTACAAGTGAAAATTTATTTTAGTGAAACATAACGACTTGTAGAAGTATGTAAATTGTAAAAATCACTTGTAGCCACAAACTTGTAGTTGTATTTTTATGAAACACAATTATTTACAAGTTCACAATTTTACAGGCAAAAACACTTGTAATTGTGAACTTGTAGCTTAGTGAAATAGGGCCCTGATCATGTTCTAATTCAAAGGCATACATTGTTCCATATCATTGCATTTAATTGTAAAAAAACTTCGTAAAGTGTCTGTTCCTATAAGTCCTGCAACCACTGTAAAAACACTTTTAATCTGGGAAATATTTTGTTTTTTAAAATAGATTTGTTTTAATTATTCCATAAATTTTTTTCTGTTTTGTGAAAATAAACTCCCGCAACTGATAATATAATGAAAGGCATTTTGTTTCTTTTCATAAATCAGCATCTGTTCAGTGCCATTATAGAAAAGCCTCTATAGAAAATTTATTTAAAAAGTTTTTTTTATGAGTTTTGAATATTTCTTAAGAATAAATTTTTATTTTAATTCGTTGAAAATACGTATGATTTTACGAAATGGTACTTTCATAGCATGTAGCCCTGCCGAAGTACATAATGGAACTAAATAAAAATTACGTCTTTCTTTCGAATATGGTTCAATGACTGCTATTGTTGTCTTCGGAGGGATATTGTTGTCTTCAGTGCCTGGGTATGACCTTCCAAATTCATTTCTTTGAATCCTATTCTGATTGTTAATAATCCGTCTTGAGACATTCTGTGGCATTAAATTGCTTTCTATGTCGGTTATCTTTGCATCGATTTTCTGTAATGCAATCATTTTATCGCAAATTGTATTCTTCAAGGTCTGAGTATGATCTTCCAAATCAATTTTATGCAACGTTCTTGGGTGTCGTTTTGATTATTTAAAATTTTCGCCAACATAATCAACGTTTTAATATTCTGCGTTGGACTAAATATTTGACATCTGACCTGATTTTAAATTTAAATTTATCCATCACTTGATGGAGTGAAATGATCCTTTTGCTTTAAAATTCTACGAGGATTTTCGTTTTTTTTTATTTTCAAATGAATCACTGAGAGAATTTTTAATGGTTGTGTTCAAGCAAATCTACGAAATGAAATATGAAATTCGAAGTTGTTTTTGAGACAAAAATTGTATTTTTGATAACATAAACACACTCACGTAGATGACTATAGTGATGCTGTGTACGTATGAATATGTGCCTTAACCCTTATCCTGTATTAATGGGTCAAAATTGCCCAAACAGTTTTTGTTGCTCATTTATTCTTTAAATACTCATCGGATTTTTTTTAAACTTTTGTACAATTATTTTTTTAGTGAATACTTTTAAAATTTAAAATATAATTTTTTAGATCGTTTTACAAAGCGTATGTAAAAAAACTTACTTACAAAATCCATTAACGTATATGATACGAGCTTCGTAACAATTTTGTGGGTTTGACACCATAATAACTGGCAACAAAACAAAAAAATATGTGATAATAACGCACAAGTGTTTTTTGTTGTTTTTGTTTTTTATAACGGTATTACAAACTGCAACAAAACCAAAAAAGAGAATAAGTAGTGTAAATATATCATTCGTTTGTGTTTTTGAATTGAATACAGCGACAAAATCTTTACTTATTTTGGGACAATGAAACCAGAAGAGATAAGAACTTTTCTTATGCTATCAGACTCAGGCGATGAAAGCCACAGGACACATCAAGTGAAGATGAAAACGACCTCGTTTATGAACCTGCATCTGACTATTACCCCAACTCTTCGTCAGGCGCTAGCATGGACATTTTCGAAATTTTCGATCAAACTACGGATGAAGTTTTAATGTATCTAAACAGAACATAATAAATAATTCATATATTAAATGCCAAGTGATAATACGAAATTCGTTGTTGATATAAATAATTTACAGGGTGACTATAAGTGGTAATGTATTTATAAGAGTTCATTTAGGTCAATCTGTATTTGGAAATAATTGGATTGCTGTAGACGACATAACAACTGAAGCATATTTCGGGCTACTTTTGTTGGCGGGTCTCATGATGAAGTTTTAGAATCTCTATGGGACGATCGCAAAGTTTTTTTTTGGCAGAAACAATTTTTCAACTAAAAGGCGAACCTGAAAACTGTGCTCACTTCCTCTTCGACAATGGGAACAAAACAAAAATGGGATATGTACCTAAAAAAAAATAAGAGCAAGCTCCAAAAAGTCAGAAATAATTCATTTCTATAATGAAACGAAATCAGGGGTCGACACATTAGATCAATTTATTAGAACTTACACATGTAAAAGGAGAACAAATCGATTCCCTCAAGCACTGTTTTACAATATGTTGGATGTAGCTACTTATAATGTCTATGTAGTTTTTCTAAAAATTAATCCACACTGGAACGAAAATAAGATATATAGCGACGCATATTCTTGGAAGACTTAGGCATGGAGCTTATAAGCGGAGAAATATCTCGTAGACCGAACATGCCACAAAGTTGTCCTACAGTCGTAAAAGTCTTCAAAGGAATTTTGCTGAAGTTCCGCAAGCGAAAAATTTAGAAAGGGGACGTTGCAACTTTCCTCCATATTGTTCTAACAGCACCAAATATGCAAATAAATGTTCTGAATGTCAAAAATTCATTTGCAAAAAGCATTTTAGACCAATATTGTGTGTAATGAATGTAAAAAAATAGAAAAACTGAATAAATATTGCAATATTTTGTATTGGGCAAATTTGACCCACTAATGTCATATGCGTTTTATTTTTGAAGTACAGGATAAGGGTTAAGTTCATAATAAAATTGTTCAGCTCAAAATGATCACTAAAGAACGCAACAGATTCTGAATGCAACTGAATAAAAAAGTATAAATAACACTAGATCACATACATACATACACACATACAATATTTTTTAATTCTTAATATAGTAAATGCCTAAATGAATTTCCAGTCTTATCACACTTATTATGTGAAAAAAAAATTATTTATAGGAGGGAGCATCATTCATACTAAAATTGTTTTGTTTTGTTTTGTTTTGTTAGTACTGCTGTGAACAAAATATAAAATTCTTCAAAATATGTTTGCCTTGTGAAGTAGTGATTCTGTTAATTTTTGTGGTTTTTTTAAGTTGTCACCGATATTTATATAAATGTTTAAACAATTGTTAGTTTCTTGCATTTTATATGAATACAGTTGGCTGATGAAGTAAATGCTCATTCTTATCTGTTATATGCAATGTTATTTTGTGATGGAAACTTAATTTAATTAAACTAGGATAAGTAGTTTATTAAACTATTGTAAGTATTAAACTCAATGTATTGAAGTTACTCCTACAACACTTTAAAACTACGCATGAAATAATTTATATTTTTTTTTTCAATACTACAATAAATAATCAAAAAATGGTTTAAAAATTGTATTTTTAACTTTAGAATGTAAGTTTTTGATTCATATATTTTCTGAAAAAAATGTAAGACTTGTAGTGCGAATTCGTGACAATCATTGTCACTTTTCGTATTCTAGGAGTAGTGTTGCCAACATTTAAGTCACTTGATGTGTTTTAGCATACAATGCATAAATCACTGTTAGAGTAAATAGTTTATGATTGATAGGAAGTTAAAATGATAATCCAATATCCCATGGATTATCACATAACTATTTATTCAAAGACGTGTGCTTCGGAGCCTCGTATTCTGAAAAAAAAATTTTACAATCAGTTGTTCAGATAGTTCCCAAGAATATTAGAACGTTTGGAGCTCAAATAGATTTTCTTTCAAATTCTTATCAATGTCTGTTGCCTCATTATCTGAAGCTTGTAATTAATTAATAAAACGATAATGACTGAAATAAGAAATAAATAAATATTGAAATGAAATATTTTGTGTTGAAAGCTAAACATTTTATCTAAACTATAACAATAGCAATTTAAATAAGAAAAAATAAACAATGAATGCATACTTTATGCGCCAACTATATACTTACATTTGTTATCAGTAATTAAAGAATAAAGCTGATGAAGCATAAATGCACCAGGCGCAATGTGCAAAAGATGTCAAAGATGCCTGCAGAATCCTATAAAAAGCAACGCTTATTAACGAAGCTCATCAATACAAGACTTACATATGAAACATGAAATACTGCTTAGAGCTTTTATATTTGCTGTGCGTTTGGCGAGTGCAGTGTTTTGCAGTGGGCGAAACAAAAGTAAGTATTTTTTGTCGTTGATTTTAAAAAAGAAAATTAAATAAAATATATTTCATATGTTTCTGCATCCATACAGTCCATTAATGATGATATCTATGAAGAGATTCATTCGTGTGATTATACACGCTTCGAAACTCAACTGGAACGACTGAATCTACAAGCGAAAATCAATCATGAGACTCAACTACGGCAACAAATGGAACTGTTTAACAAAATGAATGAATTGTCTTTACAAATAAAGGGAATTGAAACAAAATTATTGGAAAAACACGAAACTGAACGGCAAGTTCCATTAGTCCCACCACCAGCCAATGATAAAATCTTAGTTATGACTGATATTAGAGAAAAACTTAAAGAGCATAATATAAGCAAAATGACACTCAAGAACTTTGCAAAAAAGTTAATTTGGAAGATCATACTCAGACCTTGAAGAATACAATTTCCGACAAAACGATTGCATTACAGAAAATCGATGCAAAGATAACCGACATAGAAAGCAATTTAATGCCAAAAAATATCTCAGGAGAGATTATTAACAGTCAGAATAGGATTCAAAATCTCTTGAAAGACATGAATCTGGAAGGTCATACCCAAGTCTTGAAGCCAACAATATCCGATAAATTCGATTTGATGCAGCAAATATACGACAAGGTTACGATTATTGGCAATAATTCAATACCTAAAAATGATCAATTGAAATTTTATCAGGATATTCAGCAACACTTAAGTAAGAATTATTTCGGAAAAATTAAACTTCAATCCCATTTTAGAACATTTTTCTTCAATATTCCAGATGCCACCGAAAAATATTTGAAGGGGGAGCATCACGTCTTAATTGCGTAAGTAAGAGAAACAAATTTTTTTTTAATATAATTAAGGTTAAAGGGAAAAAACACGTAAAAATCCTTCAAAAGCATTGACAGATATGGATTCTATTTCCAAGCCACACATTTTCGGAAAAATTAAAAAAAACCACAAAAAAAATCCGGAAAGAAAAGAATTCATTATGGACACATACTATATAAGTATTTCTGTCAGTCGCATAATCAGCTGCATAATCCCTCTTTCTAAACCAATTTAAATTGATGCCAAGTATGTGTTACAGAAAAATTTTATAATTTTTAAAGGCTTTTAAAATTCATGAATTACTCTCAAATGCAATTCATTCATTCTTCATTTCAAACATTTCTTCAATTACTTTTAAGCAGCAATCAATCATATCCCACCAGTTGTGCGGATATCAATGCCAATTACTGTGTAATAAATAAGTGCCTCATTAAGAATCATCTGTATGGACCTGCACCATTTTACGTCGCTTGTAATAACAGCGTAGAGGATGGTGGTTGGACGGTTATTCAACGACGTATTGACGGCGCGGTGGACTTTTACCGCGAATGGTCTGACTACAAAGACGGTTTCGGTAATACTGAGGGTGAATTCTTTATAGGGCTTGAAAAATTGCAGGCCTTAACGTCGACTTTAAAGCCTATGGAATTGTTGATCCAGATGCAGGATTTCGACAATGTCCTTAAATACGCCAAATATGACGATTTCCAAATAGGGAATGAATCTGAAAATTACAAACTTATTAAAGTTGGATCATATGTGGGCGATGCTGGGAATAATTTTATTGGGCATGTGGGTTATAATTTTACCACAAAAGATCGTGATAATGATATTTCCGAAAAGTATAATTGTGCTGTACGTTCAACTGATGCTTGGTGGTATAGAAATTGTTATTATAGGTAAGTTAATAAATTATTTAATTTTTGTGTTTATAATTATTATTGAATGTTTTGCATTGTTTTTAGCAATTTAAATGGCAAATACTATCAAGATCCAGCAAAGGCTTCAGAAGAAAACGGAATAAATTGGCGTGATTTTCACGGCTATAAATACTCTCTAAAGTTTGTGCAAATGTTAATCCGGCCAAGGAAATTATAAATATTTAATAGAAATCTATTGATATTAATGAAAATTTAAAATGAAAAATAATGATTTTTGCTTTATATTAAATCATGGTTGTTGCATTATTACCTTTATCTGACAGGTTCTTTGTTTTGTTTTCTTTTATGTGTTTGAGTGTTCATCGATGCAAGAATGGCGAGTCGAAGTGGAATTGTTGATTCAGTTGCTGGATTTCGATAATTTCTACAATAAAAAATTTCTGGTGCGCGGTATGTGAACATAAACCATTGCTCTGACTAGAGTAATGTAATGGTTATGCATGCATGTATTTACTTTATTTATAGTATTACAAATACTCCCAGACTACATTATGATTATTAGGAAGAGGCTATATCATAAGAATCGAACCTAGACTCATCTCATTGATTGGCACACTATTTGCTTCAAAATATTTCTTTTGAGATAATTTATCAATGCATTCCGAATACCAATTACGAATACATGATCAAAACTTTATATTATGTGGAATGTAGATTGTAGTGTAGATGTAGTCTAAGAAAAAACAATACATTCACAATAAATATGAAAATCCTATTCGAAACAGATTTGCTCCTTTTTGAATTGTCTAAAGATGTGGTCTGACACACATAAAGTAATGGATCAAATTCGTCTCTTTTGTTATTGTTTTGTTGTGTCCGCCGTAGTCTTATATATAGTGTGTTGGGTTATTAGACGTAAGGCCTAGGTTCAAACCCCAGGACAGACATTAAAACGAAAATATGAAAAAATATTTCTGCGGTGACTTCCTCCCAGCAGATTTTTGGCAAAAACTCTGAGAGTAACTTAAATTGCTGTGACAAGTTTCTTAAAAATCTGTCGTTCGGAGTCGATTTTAAACTGTAGGTTGCACCACTCATGTATATGTTATGTATGCTGCAAAAAAAAAAAAAAAAATTATGAAAATACTTTTGATTTTTACTACCTGCATTGCATAAAACATATGTTCGCTTCTTTTTCATAACAACTATAATACTTTCTGTAATGCAGTTTGCTATCTACTGGCCAATCGATAACAAGCAAGCGGATGCGCTCTGCGAGAAAGACGGGTGCTACGTAAGAATATACGGGAACTTGTCCCTTTATATCGCTAGATGTTTCAATAGAGCACTTTCGCCATCGTCTGTATGTTAAAATGACTCTGAGGCACCGGCCTATACATGAGCATTTTATTCCAATCTCGGTTGGATAAAACTGATGTAAATAGTAAAGAGGTCAGATGAAGTGATATATTTTTAGCACCATCTTAAGAAGCCGATGCACTTGAATGCTTCTTTCGAGACTTGCAAAATTTGCTGTCTGCAGCGAACATCGCAGTGAATTTTCATGCGCAGAACATTAAGAGCGTCTGACTTATGGATGTTTCCACCACCCATAACTACAAATGCGGCAATATTATTGCTGCCTTCACGTATTAATAAAGAGCAGTGCGTTTGTCGCGCGTTAAAATCAGCCATATTCATACGATCATCTTCGGAGATTGACTATAGGTCGGATGTGAGAGTGTTATTCGTATTAAGCCCTTTCGGCTCAATCTGGAAAGGGCTCGGCCTACCATTAAAGGAATATGAATACCAAATATTACTGTGATCTGCAAAAAATAAGATAGGCTTAGAAGTTAAAGACAGAAAGATCTTTAATGAAAATAAAATATAGAGTTGGTAATTTAAGTCGCCGTAGTGTAGTAGGTAGTTGTGATGGCTTATTAGACGTGAGGCCACGGATCAAGCTCCACGTCAAACATACAAACACGATATGAAAAATATTTCTACGGCAACTTCCTCTCAACAGATTTCTGGCAAAAACTCTGAGAGTGAATAAAAATTGACATGAAAAGTTTCCTCAAAATTCTGTCGTTCGGAGTCAATGTTGAACTATAGATCCCGCCAGACATGTATAAAATTAACAAACACACAACATGAATGGTGTGAGAAGCTAGGTCGTAATCCTGACTGAAGGGTTGTAATGACCAATTATGTATGTATGTTGGAGATAGAACAGACCCCTGAGTTTAACCTGAACTCGTCTGATTTGATCCCATTTATAAAACGCGTTTAGTGCGAGTTCGTTTGATTTGATGAAACGAACTTCTTTGACTGTCTGCGTGTTTTTATTTTTAGAATCATTAAAGCCGATATTTTTAGCGTGAAGCAATTCTGTATGGTATCTTTAGAAATTCGGAACCCATTATTAACTCAAAATTAAATTTATGAATGCTCTTCAAAGGTATATTTCGTTCACATACATAACATACATATATAATTGGCCATTACAACCCTTCAGTCAGGATTAGGGCCTAGCTTTTCACACCACTCATGTTGTGTGTTAATTTTATATATGAGTGGCTACCTACAGTTTAAAGTCGATTCCAAACGACAGATTTTTGAAAAACTTTTCGTGGCAATTTTATTTACTTTCAGAGTTTTTGCCAGAAATCAGCTGAGAGGAATTCGCCGAAGAAATATATTTTCATATTTCGTTTTAATGTCTGACCTGGGGTTCGCACCTCGGCCTTACGTCTAATAAGCCAACACACCACCTACTAGACTACGGCGATTTCATACTTCGTTCACACTTTCTTTTTAATTTAAAAACTTTACTTTAAACTTATATTTAAATTGCTATTTAGGCACTCATTATGTCTTTATTTAACTTCTCATAAATGTTATTGTATTTAGAAATAGAAAGACGATGGATTCGAATGCTAACAAAATATTTTTACATTTTGCCAAAATTCAAACTTTGTTTTTAATCAATACCCCAACTTTGTTTCAGCTCGCAATATTTAAGAATTAATCTGAAATACATTTCTATTGTTGGTTGCCGAAATTAAAGACGACAAAAATTGGGGAAATATCAAATGGTAGAAAAAAGGAAATGTTCATGTTAATGGCAAACAAAAAACATGAATATGAAAAAAACTTGAAATTGAAAATGTCAGTTTAAGTTTAAGAACTCAAATGAGCATACAAAAGGACAAAGTAAAATACACATCCTTGAGTAAACCTAATATTTGCTAATATTATCTTATCGTATAATAACACGACATGGGCTTTGTGTGAAAGTCTATATTTTTTTAAGTTTTTTTTCTTTTTTTACATAATGTTCTATTGTCAAAGCTAACATAGAGTAACTCCCATGTAATTTATGGCGTTTTCTTGGTTTGGTTTCATTTTGTTTTTCCTTTCGTTTTTAAATTTTGTCTCCTTTTCTTACTTTCTACTTGAAACGCACGCACTTTAAAGAGTTAAACGCTTGACTTGAGTTAAATAATAGAAAATAAATATGAGGATACCGAAAGGATTTGTAGTGTAGTGTCATCTACATTTCTAGGCCTTAGTTGGAATAGACAGAATGGTCGTTAATGATATTATTGGATACTCTACACAGTGCATAAGTAGGGGTGTTTTTTGCTTTTAATTTACTTACCAAGTTGGCTTTTATAACATATTCGTTGAATTTCAGCCTGCCTTCGCCAGCTCATATAGAATCTCAGCAATCGTGACATGGCTTATGTGATTTAATCTTTCCACCGCAGACAATTTTGTCTTCTACAAAGGCTTTATTTTATCCACGCATAAATTATTCATCCCGTCGTAACATATTCTTTCGTCCAAACGAAGTGACTCTACCAGCGTAGCCGCTATACATACCGCCATATAGCCGCTATATATACGCTTAGCAACGTCCATGTCATAGAGGAGTCTTTACAGTTTATTGTTGATTTGCATGAGGATATCATCATCAAAGATTTTGGGCAACATAACAATGTTCATGAGATTGGACGAGCATGAATTTCGCAGCACTAGAGAGAGGTGCCTTCTATTTAATTACCTCTAGAGACCATAATAATTCCAGATTCCTAGACAAATAAATTTTATGATTTCATGGAAAGTAAAGTTCTTGGCTGTAAAACAAAAACATTTACTGTGTTTTTGATATCATTTTCTGTCGGACCTATGCTAGCAGACACTTAAGGAAGTCGCGAAGTCTTGCTTAGAGAAACCAATTATGTCTATGTCATCCCTATATGCAATGAACTGCTATCTATACAAAGATTAAGAGGTCACGTGATAACGTCTGAAGAGGACATCGTCATCATACTGTACAACCTTGTCAGCTGTGCAGGAATACACACATGGATAATTGATCATTACAACCCTTCAGTCAGGATTACGAACTTGTGTCTCACATCAATTATGTTGTGTGTGTTAATTTTACACATGAGTGACTGGACGTACAGCTTAAAGTCAACTCCGAAGGCAATATTTTTGAGAAACTTTTTCATGGCAATTTTATTTGCTGTCAGAATTTTTATCAGAAATCTTGCTGAGAAGAATTCGATCAAAAAATATTTTTTCATATTTTTTTTTTTTTTTTGTTGTTGGAGTGTTTGACCTGGGGTTTAAACCATAACAATACGTCTAATAAGCCAATACACTACGTAATAGACTACTCGACTTCAGGAATGTGTACATACTTGGGTATTTGGGCATAAACGACAAAGAGATGCACCTTCACCACGATTTGAAGCAGGAGCTTATCTATCAGCTCTGAAATCACGCTTATAGCACCTACTCAATTAATTGGAAAGTGGCTTCAGTCCAGTTCAGTATAGAATATGCTTGTAAGGAAAAATGCTAACTTGAACTCATTTTTCAATGAAAATCTCTCGTGTAACTTTTATGCGAATGAAACTAAAGATTTCGCAAATATTTGTGAATTTTACAAGAGATGTTGCTTTTCCAGTTGTAGATAAGAATTTATTCATTTAAAACACACTCCTGTAAGGACAAATGATTCAACTGGAGCTGTTTAATCATTTATCGATCATTTTGCTTTTTCTATAAATAAATTAACAACAATTTAAAGTTCATAAATTAATTACGATAATTGAATTGAATTCATTTGGAGTTTTCATATTTCTTAACGTTTTGCCTAGTCATCTGGGGTTTGACTTATGTTACATATCGTTTAATGCTGATTAATTGCCACTTCAATAGCGAGTTAATTCATTCGACTATGTAAGCCGACATGTTGGGTTGCATTTTTGATTTTGTTTTATTCTAATCTACCCCGACATAAAAAATTGTATTTTTAGGCAAACGCTTATACAGTGGTCAAGCGTCCATTATGTTATTTTGTTTACACAAGAGTTGAAAAGTAATAGGGCCTGTTATCTACCTTACGTTACGTTTCGAATGATAATGTTGGTCAAATATTGACTGATTCTAATCAAACTGTACAAGAGTAAAATAATAATAATTGCCAATTGCATGATGTTTAATATTAATATCATGACATACTACTTCTAATTATATTATGCATACGCATACGCAATACACATACAATACAAAACCATATACAATACAAAGCATTTCCCTTATAATCCTCTTATAAACACTTCCATGTTTAGTGTTTGTTTTCATAGTCACCATTGGTTATGAACACCTTCGACTAGTCAGAGATTTCCGTTTAACACATTTTCTAATAAAACGTCTTTTGTTGTATTTTCAAACATTACATTGCATTTACATATGCACATACATATATATTCGTGCCTATTCTACATTCAACTTCATATCGTTTTGTGACACCACAGCAGCAATAGCTTCAATCAACGTGTTTTATTATTGCATATTATTTGACAGTTTAATGATTGCTGGCTGAACAAGGAAAAACTAAAAATCATTCATTAAAATGATATGCGCTAAATAATGCGCATTTTTACTTAACCGTAGATCGAGCTTTGTATCTAAAATGATACATTTCAATTTTTGAGACGATATAACTTTAATTCTGAAAAAGTTGGATGCCTGATATTTTTTTAATTCGTTAGTATTGTTATCGCCATTATTTTAAACCAATTAAAAAAAAGAATATTTTAAACAGGACTTAAAAAATTCAAAAACTTAATAATTCTGCCATATGTATCATTTTTCATACATACGACTTTCCTAGGAATTATTTAGTCTTGTGTACGTAATTTCTAAAGTTTTCAAAGATTTCGTGAGAAGGAATTAAAAATTAAATGTTGAATGAAAGTGAAAAGGTTGAATTATCTGTTTTTGATATTGATTGAATTAGTCGTAGTCTAGTTTGTAGTGTGTTAGATTGTTAGACGTCAGTTTCCAAGTTTCCAATCTCAGGTCAGTTATTTTCAATTTGCAACGAAAGGTTGTTATGACGGATTATGTATGTATTTATATGTAATATTCCTGCTGCTGAGGACTCTGAAAAAGAAGAAAACAGAAGCTCGTCTTATGAACTGACGAAAGTATTGGCAACAAACATTCCAATAGGATGTTTGTCTCCAAAGATAGTATTACCTGGAACAGAGAACCGTATGCCTTTTGTAGTTTGGGAATAGAAAATATTACCTAAAATGTTGTATCGTCTTTCTTAGTGTTTTTCTCATATTTATCTCACGTGAAAGACAAACATTAGAAAAAAATGTTTCATCCTATGTTTTATTTCATAGATTTTACAAAAGGATAATATTTCAAACAACTACGTAAGTATAAGGTAACGGAATCATTCGTTTTGATAATGTGCTACTCGAAAGTAATGAAAAGTTTACACAGCATTGTTATTGACATAATCGATGTTCTATTGCAAAGGGAAACTTTTTTACCTCACATGACTTTGAAATTTTTCAAACAAAATATAACAATGGTTTGTACCATCAGGTTTCAGTCAGCCCCCAACTGAGTGTGTTACTGATGAGAGTGACAATAAGCTGTGCCATCTAAACAATTGGAAACTTATAAATCGCCACAAAGAAAGGGTGCTAGATGTCCAATTATTGTCATTTAGAAAAATATAAAAATAAGCTGACATGGAATGTTTGATTTGATAATAAAATTTAATAATATAAAAAAGTTTTATTAAAATGAATTTAAATAAATAAAAATATTTAAATTTTTTACCATAATCTCAATAATCGTGACAATTCATTGTACTACAAGGATGTATCAAAAGTGATACATAAGCTAGAATTATGAAGTTTTTAAGGCTCGTTCTACGGTTAATTGACCATTATAACAGAGAAGGTTTAACTTTATACAAAGTTTCGCTAGTCCCCGCATCAAATAGCCATCTCTCTGGAACACAATATTTCTTCTGAATGATATGGCTAAGACAGTGTATTGTAGTGGGCTCATCGCAGTGGACTGCAGATATTAAATACGACGTGGTGGAAAATTTAAAAAGTCGGCCACTTATTGACCATCCGTCGTAGCGTAAACATTAATTTCGTTTTAATTAAGCTGAAAGAGTAATTAGATGCTTCACTATATTCTGCACACTATGTCCAAGACAAAGTATCAGTAAAAAAAAACTCTGAAATAATCGTCAACTAGCACTGGACCGAAGATCTTACGTAGGATTTTTATCTCGAATACTTTCAAGGCTGCTGCATCAGAGCTTAAGACTGTCTTGTGGAGTAAACAGCGCGAGAGAGGTCTCTGTTACTCAATTGCCTATTGAGATCACATTGTCATATGTTGGCAAGAGTGATTCTATGCATTTTATTACTATATGTTTGAAATATTACGCGTCATTCTTTTCGGTTACATTTGTATGTGCGGCTTTTATTATGAGTTTGTTTTCGCTTAATGACAGTGTATGAAATGATGCACTTAAGACTGTGTGTATCATGTTCCATGGCACTAAAAAGTGTATGCAATTATTCTATAAAAATTTAACAGGGTAATACATCGTAGTATGAATATTTGTGGAAAGTAATCAAATTTAAAAAAAATATTGCACCGACGGCTTTGCTTACTACCTACGTATGTATAATGGGGAAAACTCGAAAGTGTGATAACCATGTCCCCAAATTGTTTTTCCCATGCAGCATAAGTTATGTGGCACGTAGCGAAGTCCTCTCGTTGGTATCCAAATCATCCAGAATTTTACAATCATCCATATGTAGTGCTCGTCGTGGACAGCGATGGACAGGTCAATGACATTCTCAGAGAAATATGCACCGATGACAGCGCCAGAATGCCCAAGAATGACTTTTCCGAAATGGTATCAAATGGTCCCATTCATCTAGATATGGTCCTTATTACTGGAGATGATTTTTTAATGAAGATTAAGGTCTATTGCCAACTGCTCCAGAATCTATACAGCGAACACGCGGCGTTTGCTATTAACGTTTACCGTTTACAAGCACAAAATTGGCGAAACTGCCAAAGGCCAAATGCCAGACGCAAAAGCAACTGCCTCAAATTTCCCTGCACACTATTATGGACAACAACAATGTTTTCAGCAGACCTTGCGTTTACTTATACTTATCAAAAGTGTAAATAGTCCCAAACGCGTTTGGCTACGGAGTCTCCGCCTCTACTTACTTTCTCCTTCGCCATACTTTTACTATCTCCTCTTTCTACTTTACAGAAATGTTAAGACTCAACAGAGTGAAAATGTCCCCCTCTTGACCAGTTTATCTACCTACCCATTGACCCCACACCTAATTCCAAGTCAACGTAAAAGGAGCTAGATTCTCCGATGGTGACCAAACTGTCAAATATTATTGCTTTATATGTCCTGCTCAAATTGAATTGAATATATCTTGTGATGGTGTTAACGTGCACTAGAAGATATCCTCAAGTTTCTTGATTTCACTTCTGTCCTGCTATCTTTTACCCATCTGTATACCATAGAAGGTTTCCCTTCTTAACCAATTGCTTTATTCATTTTTTTACTCAGTTTTCCCAAATGTTTAGAGTATGTGTATGCATCAGCAGTTACGGATGGAGCTTGCAGGTATATAAGTAGATAGCTAGGTTGTAGTGGTAGATTTGATATCAAAGCTCATTTCAACATGCATAGTATCGTTGTAATGCTAAAGATAAGCACAGTTCCTATACTGACCGAAGTCCACCTAACTTATCGAAGAAGTTAATCAGGGCAGGGGCTATACAATTTACAGGCACTTGCTTTATAATATTACGCGGATCTGTGGTCTGTTCCTAACTATAATCTCCACTGCTCTGATTTTCGCTTCCATAAGTAACTTGTACTTGTATTCACAAAGATGAATATAATCGAATCATACTCATAATTCCTTATACGCATGCATTCTTATTTTAATATTATACTCATGCTACTCATATTCAATGTTTGCAGTACTCATCATATTCATACTTAACAAAACGTATGATGTTATTGATTTCGACTCTCTATAACTCAACATATACACGAGTCGCAAAATAAGTATGATTCGCGTACATACACTACAATACTTACTAGAAGGATATGTGTTTGCTTTGCTTCCTGTCTTTGTCTTTTTCTATTTTCTATTTTGTAAATGCAACAACAACTAAGACCGTAAATTCTCGACTGGAGTCATTTATAAGTATTATAAGTATTTTTCTAAATTTATGAATCTAAATAATATATATTAATATATATATATATTATATTAATATATATTAAAAATTTCATGATATTTTAATTACACTACTTTCGACGTGCAGTCTGTAATAACGTTAATGAATGCTGTAATGCTTATAATGGTGATACTGCTATACGGTGGCATTTTACTTTAAGTTATAAAAGTTTAAAACGAAAAAACAGAACAGTTTACATAGAAGAGACTTCGTGGGACAATACGAAAATAAATTTTGGGGTTTCTCCGTTTATTAAGAATTTAAAAGCCTTTTACTAATACTGCGCTTGAAAGGCTAATATGGCCTTGCCATCACGTAGAATTTTTCTTAGAAAAAGACAAAATTCGTTAGATTTGATCAAAATTATTGTAATAGTTTGGATGCCCCGCTTGCTGCATACTATGTACAGTAAGAAAAACTCTGATGTGTGACAACCATCACCTCAAATCGCTCTTGTAGAATATTGCATTCAGCATAAGCTGTGTGGCACATAGCAAAGTCCTGTCGCCCAATACAGATCATCCAATACAGGCGAAAAGAAGTTGATATACTATACCATATATATATGGGTCGTAATGGACTGGCCAATGTCATTTTAAAAGAAATGTGGATCGATGACACCGCCAACCCGAAATCCACACCAAAGACCGAATGATATCTTCCCATTCATCCAGAAATTGTCCTTATTACTGAGAATGATTTTTCTATGAAAATTGGTGTTACTTGCAAACTGCCTCAAATTCAGCGAACACATGTCATTTTCTATCATCGATTACCCTCAGTTAAACTCTGTACGGGTGTAAAGACAAAATTCGTCAAACTATGGTCTGCCAAAGGCCAGACGCAATATCTAATACCTCAAATTCTGCAGCACACTCTTATGGACAACGACAATGTTTAAGCAAACCTTCCGTTTCGTCGACGGTCAGCTGTTGATCAATTCTTTACTGAATCGACCACATTGAGAATAGTCCTCTCGATAGGACAATAATGGCAATCGTAAAATGAGCTGTACGTTGTTTAACTCCGACAGTGCTTATTGGAAGACCCGATAGTTAAAAATTTTTATATTCACAACTTCTTTTAAACACGAATGCATTTTGTAAAGTGTCTTCATACTAAATTGAAGGAGTTGCAATGGAAGTTCAGTACCAAAGTGTACCGATTTTGGTTGGTGTAGTGGATATGTGAATTCCTTGTTTTTTTTTAATGCAAATGTGCATTTAACTCAAAATGAAGATTTTGTTTATCTACTGGTTCATGTTGATGATCTCTTTCATTCGATACTCTTTTTAATTAGGCTTGTACCTCGAAAATACATGAGTTTCTAGTTTTCTTAAATATTGGCAGATAATTGTTCTCAGTCTAATCCTGTCCAGACAGATGAAATTATCCATTAAAAGTATAGATATTAACAAACCCGTTTGGCTAAGGTGTCACTATTTTTATTTACTTCCCCTTTGCCATAACTTTATAATCTCCTGTTTCTACTCTACAGAAATGTTCAAGACCCATAAGCAGAGTGAGAATCTCTCCCTTATCTGCCTCCCTATTGTTCTAAAATCCTTTATATCAAGAAAAGGGTGATCACTTCTAACTTACTCAGCTTCTTCAGAGAATCTTATATACTAATCTGAAGACAAGCTAAAAGAAGCTAAGTGCTCGCATAGTGACCAAATTGTCAGATGTCTATTGTATTATAGATAGTAAATACATCTTTTGGGGTTTTAGGGTTTTACATAGAAGTGCAAAGGCAACTAAATACTGTTTCACCAATAGGACCCAAACTCGAGAAATCCTCTACAATAGACGGGCATCCACAATCAATTCAGAGTTTTTTATTTTATCAAAACAGTCAAACACTAATTTTGATACCGTTTGTAGGGTTTTAACCACTAGATATACCAAGAAATTTTTATACCTATTTATACCAACACCAATCATTTTAACTGGTTTTGAGTGTGTAAATTTTAATGTGCAATAATGTTACTTTATCGGTAATAGTGAAGTTGCCAGTTAAATTGGTAATATATATTATATCTTAACAAACCTCCATCGCTGCCATAGAAAAACATACCAGTCAAAATGACTGACACCGGTATGAGTACCGAAAACTAAATTTCTTTTTTATTTTGAACACAAGATCAAAATAATTGTGTTTTCACACCAAAATTTAAAACCTGATTTTAGCATTAAAACCATAATCAGCTGATTTTGCGTTCACACTGCAAGTTTTTTTAAATCTGGTTTTAAATTCATGACATTTATGACTGGGTAACAGCTGGTTTTGTTTTGATTTTGTCTTTTTTCTTTATTTATGTTTTGTTAGTTTTCGGGGTAGTTTTTATTATTTTATTTTGGTATTTGTTGGTATTTATTTTCGTATTAGTTTGGTAGAACAATAGAATAATTTTGAAAGGAGATGAACCATTTTATTACGGAAACGTAATTCATAACTATTGTATTTGGTGACACCTTTCATCGATCGTCACTAACTTATTATTTAACCAATTTAGAGGTATATTCACAAATTCCTGAAACAAAAAGTTATGAGTATATATGAAAGCGGCGTAAGTCACTTTTTCAAAAAACTGGAATTAATGTCAAATCTACATATAATACAAAAGTATTTTTTCATTTCTAAAAAATTGCAATCAATAAGTTGAGAACTATTGAGAATTTCTTTAAGAGAAATGTTGGTAATTAACGGTATAACCAACATGTTTATTTTGAAAGTGGCGTAAGTCGCTGTTCACAAGAAGGGCTTAGCGTAAAAGAAATATAATCTTGTGATAAGCAGTGGATAATTCAGTTTAAATATTTACTATTTTTAAAAAACACCAAATGCAATTTGATTTCGCCCACTGACCGGGAAAATGCACAATTTTAAAGAAAATAAATGCCAAAATGTCAGATTTGAAATAATGAAATGCCCATTTTAATTTTTCTAAATAACAACACTGGTGATAAGTGTATGTGAAAAATAATTAACAGTATGTCTGACTTCATAAACGCAGTTTGCAATACAACACTGCAAAGAAATTCATATACAATGTGTTATTACAACACTGCTTTGTCAATAAGAAAAGTAAATGCAGAGCAAAACAAAGTGAATTGGCTGAAAATGCAATGAATACGATTTAGATTTAGATGAAGAAGATGAATTTCTAACTTTGGATTTGCACCAAAAAGAGGAAGACCTAGGCGTTATTCACAAATAGAGATGGATCCGTTATACGCTGGACCTCGTACTGTTTCTTCAGCAAAATACAAAGACATGATGGACTTGTTTAATTATATACCCCCAATATACCACAGTTATTTTAAAAATTTAAAACAAAACACAATTTCCGAGGACTTAATCATTCTTATTGATGACGAAAATTAAACTTAACTAGTGTATTTTCATATAAATTACTTATACTTACATATATAAAGAATTTTCAAAATGAAGTAATTTTTTGGTATTTTAAGATATTTTAAATAAAAAATACTTAAATCAAACCTTTATATTAAATATGTTGATGGTAAGAACTATTATTACTATACACATGTGTAATATATTTAGCAATTTTAGTAAATCACTGCCCTTTAAAAACATCACTTCATTAAAATACGTCGGAGATAATTGATAAGTGTTAGTCATTTTTCTAAACTATTTATTTCGAAAGTGGCTTAAGTCACTTTACCTTAATGAAAAGTCGTAATTTTTTAATTTTTATACGAAATTATTTGTACTAAGAAAAATATCAGTATCATGAGATAACAAATACAAAAAAATCTTACCGAAAGTTAGCGTCCATATTTTTAAACGTGTTAAAACGCAAACCTTTAAATATCTCGAATTAAAGCCAAAGTGACTTATGCCATTTTCAAAATAAACGGCTCATATTTTGTTATATTTTTCTATTTAATTACCTTTTGCACATGGAACTTTTTTCATTGTGAAGGAAAATTGCTTATAGTTCGATTAATAATGAAAAATTATCGAATTTAAACTTTTTCATTCAAGAAATTAATAAAAACTGGTGATATACACAAAGTTCTGTGAGAAAAAAGTTGTATGAGCAATATATCTTATTTTACCTTGATATATTTAGCTTTACTTACCTTTTGCACAAGAAACTATATTCATTGTGACCAAAAACCGCACACATTTCGATTAATAATTAAATATTTACAAATTTTACATTACTATGTTGGTAGCTCTGATTTGGTACATCGAAGGTTGTATTTCATAAAACATACTTAAAACCAATTCAAAAAAAGTTTTAAGATGTTTTTAACACAATAAAGCTTTATTTATGGTTTCAACGTTAAAACCATCTTTTGCGTTAAAACCACTCAGTGTGAAGTCACTATAAGTTATCAAATTAATTGTATTTAGTTGTCATTATAAAAATCATATAATAGTTTCGGAAAAAAATATTCTCACAAAATCAATATTTGAGGCTAATAAAGCAATACGAGTCATTTTGACTGGCGCGGTAAGTCTAGTGTTAATATGTAAAATTCATTCATTACAAGGACATATGTGACGTACGAGTGATATTTAATTCCATTAGTTTTATACAAGACAAAATCAAAGATATTTTATTGCATACTTCTCAGAGTAACTATAATATGTAATTTTTTTTACATGTAATGTGATGCGTATGAGTAATATATTTCAAATTGAATTAAAAATAAAGTACACTCCATTAATTTGGAATTAAGCTATTATATGATAATTCTGATTCGACGTGCAGTTTGTAATAACGATAATGAATGCTGTAATGCTGATAATGGCATTTCACTATAGGTTATGATAGTTTCAATTTTAAAACGAGATACAGAATCGTTTACATTGTATAAAAGACAGAAGATACTTCACTTCTCTTTCACTTCCTTTATCTCACAAGTTCTTTAAACAATACGATGTTCTATTATTTTCATAATAATTATTTAAAATTCATTTGTTACTACGGCACTTAAAGGATTAATATGGTCTTGCAATCTAATACAACTTTTCTTAGGCATAGGCAAATTTGTTAAGATTTAGTCAAAATTGTTTTAATAATTTGAATGCCTCTCAGTAATAAATGCAGATACATCATCTAGTCTTCAGTATAATATCATATAGTTTGCTTGAGAACTAACCATATACCATATACCTGACAATTCCAATCAAAATCGAATTTAACACTTTAGTCCAGTTTTCAGTAGAAAATCCTTATAGATCCTCATCGAAAACGGGTGCTAGAATAATCACAAAGAGCATACATATATCAAACGTTTAGACATATGTTTAAGCATACAATGTCCATTATCTGCAGTACCTCTGATTATTTTTCTCACTGAAGTAGGAAATTTAGCCAGTAGTTACATCAGACTATCTGCTTTCATTTTTCCTATGTGAAAACCTTTAGGCGGCAAGTTAAATCCTAATAGTTCTTGCAGTGGCGTCTGCCTAAATTAAATAGATTTGTCAGCGACATAACATTCAACTGAAGCCACCGTAGCCTATTAGGTAGTGTATTGTCTTATTCGACGTGGGGCCACGGTTCAAACCTTAGGTCCGTCATCTCCAACAAAACGAAATATGAACAAATATTTCTCCGGTGACTTCCTCTTACAACAGAATCCACACCAATCAGTCGCTTTTTCGGGATGCATTGGACTATTCGATCTATTTAGCGAACATACAAGGTGGTCTGTGGTCATTTACCTTTTTTTCAGGTGCAAAGTGACGGGAAATTGGTTGCATGGATTTCCCTGAGATCTTGATCAGGTTCATCCGTTCGTTGCATGGATGTTGGTCTATAGTTTACTGAACCTGTGGACTCGAATTTATCCACCACATTACGAATAATTCCCTCGGTCGGACGATTATGGCAAAACTCCCTTGAATTTGCCCGAATAGAACATTTATTTTGAGAAAATTATTTTTGTATTTGCACGTGTTGTTAAATGTTATATCCATTGACAGTGATTTGTCAAAACAGACTAAATGAAGGACAACTAATTTGATAAATATAGCTTCAACAAGATGGTAATTATCAACTCTCCAAGTTTGAAAGTCCGGTTAGAAGATTTTGTACAAGTTAAAACTGAATTTTCCAAATAATATTACAAGGCTATTGGAGGAGCAAATTATCGGCCTAAAAATTTATGGTTTATAAAGTTCGGTAAATCTTTCTTATTCTACTTTGAATTTTGGCAAAATTATGCTGGAAGTGTGCAAGCGTTAGAAGCCGCATGCCACCAAGATCTTGATGTCTTCGCATCTACTTTGAAAATAAATTTGCTGTGCGGTTTTCCAACGTTTAACAGTTTTTCGCATCAACTTTTATGGAGTGATAAACAGTGTCTAAATAAGACACTAGAGCTTTGCAACAACATAAGTAATAAAAATATTTTATTTTATCTCCACATTTTTGTAGAAAACAATTATTAATATTGTATTGCAAAAATTTAATGTTTTAAACATTAAAAGAACTGTGTGGCATTATGAATATTTTCAATATTTTTGGAAAAATGGAAAATAATAAAGAATGGTTTTCTTGAATGACGCAAAAAAGACTTGTTGCTGGAATTATTTTTTTTAATAAAAATGTTATAATAATGGTGGATGGTGTAAAGTTTAATATGCTTCAATAGTTGCTGATTTGTCCACATAAAAATACATTCATACTTAACATCGCCACCTAAAAAGTAAACCCAAGCCGTTAAATCCCACGAAGAAAGGAGCCTGTGAACTGGGCCATTGTTAGTTGCATCATCAACCAGCTTATAAACCGCATGAAACAGTGAATTTCACTGAATAAAGAGTCAACGTTTTGACAGCTGGAAAAGTACCAGCAGATCAACATGTTCGTGAAGAATTTACAATTCAAATCAGGTTTTGCTCTATAAATTAGATTTGAAAGTAAAAAATTTTAAATAAAGTTGAAATCGATACGGAACTAATAGTACCAACCTTTTGGGGCTATGGCTTTACAGCAGCATTTTTTCCAGCAAGACATAAATGAGGGACTACTGAAAAGGTTAGCTAATGAATAACCAAGCGTCGACAAACACTACTTCAGGAGTAGTGCAGAAATACCATCCAGTCAAGAAGACTTGTTTGTGTGAGGTCCATAAGAATCCTTTTAACTGTTTGAGCCCTTTTAAAAACGTTTAAAATATGAGCTCGTTGATTGCAAATAAAATAAAAATATATTGGTGTTTAGTTACACAGTTACGTTTTCCACTGTTCACAACTTTATCTAAATAACAATTGTTTTGTTTACACCCTTTACATAAACAATAACAATTACTTGATAATTTTTTGACAGATCTTTCTAACGGAGATCTTCAAACCACTATTATTCTCTTCAAACGCACCGCGTC
The DNA here is from genome assembly GCA_936449025.2 of Sarcophaga subvicina. Classification (NCBI taxonomy): domain Eukaryota; kingdom Metazoa; phylum Arthropoda; class Insecta; order Diptera; family Sarcophagidae; genus Sarcophaga; species Sarcophaga subvicina. Next base: position 90,940,077 of record OW388080.2, read on the forward strand.
TTAACACAAGACTAACTGAACTTTTACTCACTCCGTTGCCCGCTTGGGTTGCCTTTTCTGTGGTAACGTAAACAGGCTGATGAATGTTCTTGACGACGAATGTTCGTGACTTCGCCTTCTCGAAACATCGTTGTTTCGTTATCTTTGTTTCTGTATTTTGTACATTTATTCTTGTAGTGTTCGTTGCTGGTATATTTTTATTTACTTGTTTATCATTTTTTTATGCTGGTGTTTGTTGTTGTTGTCTCGTGCGATATTGAGTTGCTTTCTGATTGGTTGGAATTATCTGAATGCAAAGTCATGCAATTCATTATAAAAATAGAGATCACAATGGCATTGTTCTCGATCCTTTGATTGAATGATTAAAACTACTTACTTCACTTTAGTATAAAGTTTCTGCTCGTAAAGAATTTCTTTGTGCCTCAATATTATGGCATGTGAAGTTCTCGACTGTTTCCTAAGCAAATCATTTTATTTTCGTAACAATTTCTGAGAAGCTAGGCCGTAATCCTGACTGAAGGGTTGTAATGGCCAATTATGTATGTATGTAACAATTTCTGAATACGTCATCGCTGGTAGGACTGCAAGTGTGCTTGGTTTGATTAATTCGTGTGAAGCTAGGTCGTAATTCTGACTAAAGTGTTGTAATAACCAATTAAGTAACTCAGTAAATAATGTGTCGTGAAATTACTCGAAATTAATCGAAAGTTTTTAATGTCACATTAAAGTGCTTCGTTGGTAAATATGTTGTACAGCGCAAGACAACAATCAGTCAGTAATTTCTATGAGTATCTCTACTATTTCCCATTATTTCCTCAGAATGTTCTGTCTTTTTTGACTTGCCTAAGCGTATAAAGCAGGATTATTTTCCACTTTTTCTTTGTGTCTCTGATTTATTGTAAATACCTATCAGAAGTTGTATTTGAATGACAGAATATCATCCTATTAGGATCCATGTAGGCAATGTTATATTAGACTAATTTAACCTAACCTCCAAATAACCGTACGACATTTATTAATTGTTGTTTATTTCGTCTTCCCAGTAATTAAGTAAGGTTGATTACAGCAAACTGTAGTTTTAGTCCTGTAGATAACTTATATATCGTTTTTGTAACAAGAACGATATGAGAAGACCGACAATTTGTTTGAAAATAACTCAAATTGGGGCTGGCGGCGTCACCGGTTCATATTTCTTTGAGGTCGACGTTCGTCAAGCCATCATCGTCCTTTGCGCGCACTATAGTTCATAGATTACCAATGTCTGTGGGTCTAAGTTGGATAATCTGGGCAGCAACCACATGCGGATTCAGCATTGGATGTTTTGCAAGAGCGTTTTGAGGCGATGTTCATCGTACGTTGCGGCAATGTAAAATAGCGACCGAGATTGTGCTAGTTGGCCCCCTTTGTCTTTTTAAGTCACAGATGTAAGCAAATAAACCACAAAACACAAAAAATTTAGCATTTTAGATGCATTTGTCTTTTGCTGATGCATAGAATCTATTTATTTAACAATGTTGATTGGGTTTTGAAATTTTTTTCTCATTTTTATTGTGGTTTTGCTGACTGTAGCAGGCGTAAGTAAAACTAGTTTTGTTGTCATAAAATTTTTTGAAAAGTTCTGTGCGCACCAATGCATTGAAATGTGTTGTAAGACAGTTCGAAATCTCAACGGAATCAGAGATGTAATTTTTTAAAAGAAATCCTTTAGTTTAAGAACTCTGAAAATCATAAAGATCTAATTTAGTATTTTGATTTCTTTAACACAAAAGTTTTTATACGAACGGCTTAAAACATTAAAAAATATTTCAAAGTTCTTGAAACAAATGTTTGATGGTCATTGATTTTATTTTATTTTTTTATTTTTTTTTTTACACAATTTGTATGTTATTATCCCAATAAAATAATTTTCTTTTTTTGCTGCGAAACCTAAAACTTAAAAAACTACTTATGAAGACATTAACAAAAACATCACGAACGGCAGTGATACAGCCAATATTGTTTTCCTCCTTTTCCCTTTTTCTTCTGCTACTACAGTTTTATTTTCTTAATTTGAGTCATTCGTTCCTTAAGTTATTCTTGATTTGTTTTGTTATGACAGAAATTTGACATTTATTTGCTTTTATAAGGAAGTCTGCTGCAATAACGTTCAAATGTATCATCATTTCAGTTCGTACACGATAAGATATAAGATAGAGATTAACGGAAGGATAACAAATTCCATGAAACGTTTAGCAAAAGTTTCTTAAACGTGCATCTTGAAGCAGTGCAACACATAATGTACGTTATTAGAAAAGCATATGCGACCCAAGGAGTTTGTGGCAATTAATTAATAGCAGGAAATGTATCGAATGTCGTTATAAGGGTGTTATTTGAGGTCACAGGATAATTTTGGATAGCAGATTGTGTTGGATGTCAATAGGAACATCATTTTATAGAACGCGGTTATGATGCATAGATAGGTAATAATTTTTAAGTCAATTCGTTGTATAAGCTACAGCGAAAAATTCCGCTAAAAATGTTTGAAACAATTGCTTGGAAATTTAAAGCAAAACACAAATGCGATGCTAAAAAAGTAAGCCAAGGAAACGGAATGAATGAATGTTTTTTATAAGTTTTTTATTTTAAAAATAAGTATCGGCAAATAGGTTGAGATCATCTTCCAAGTAGATTTTCGGATTCATTATCAATAAACTTCTAAGCGATACCGTTAGGTCTTTGTGCTTCCAACAAACGTGATTTACCAAACAAAGATCATCAATGAGTATTCAAAAAGATGAGGAGAATCGAATCATACTCATAATTTTTGATACATATATGCCATAGTCTGATACTAAGTCGCCGTAATCTAGTAGGTAGTGTGTTGCTCTGTTCTGTCGTTCGGAATCGACTTTAAACTGTAGGTCCCGCCACTCATGTATAAAATTAACACACACAAAATCAGTGGTGTGAGAAGGTAGGTCGTAATCCTGACTAATGACCAATTATGTATGTATACGCATTCATATTTATTTTAATATTATGCTCATACTACTCATACTCAAAGTTTGAAGTACTCATCATACTCATATTTAACACTACGCACGATCTTGTTGATTTCGACTCTCCTTTATTCAACATTTACAAGAATCACAAAATAAGTATGATTTGCGTACGAACACTACAATACTCACTAGAAGGTTGTGTGTTTGCTTTGCTTGCTGTCTTTGTCTTTTTCTTTTTTTTTTTTTTTTTTGGTAAATGCAACAACAACAAAGACTGTAAATTCTGATGAATGATTCGAGTCACTTGAATCATTTATAAGTATTATAAGTATTTTTCTAAAGTTATGAATCTGAATGAGTTAGCATATGAATCAAGCATATTTCGATTGCTAAGAGTTTGAAGACAACATTGTACTCATACTCATTGTACTCATACTTATAAATTAACGTTCTAGTGAGTTCGAATGAATCAACTCTACTCCGTTAAATTCCTGTATTGTTGACTCATTTATATTCAAAATTTCACGAGTGCTTATGAGTAGCGAAAAAACAATTCATTGCTGATCTATGATATCAACAACGTAATTTCATGTTAAATCGATATCTGTATCGCCAACAATATTTTTTAATCAACTTCGCTTTGATCGCTAAAGTTTGATGAAGGAGAAAATATCATTTGGAAAGTATTGGGGCGTCTTGAAGCTTTTCGTACACTCTTCGTTGCATCTATCTAGTGCTTCTTGAGGCCAATCATCACTGTAAGATCAATCCTATTTACAGTTAACAGATTCATAGTAGCTACCACAGAGTAGCCTATCTGATATTTGCGCAAGATTTGAAAGAAAATTTGAGTGTTGACTACTTACACAGATATATGCAATGAAACCCTACAGTCAGGATTACGATCTAATGTCTCACACTATATATGGTGTACCTTCACCTACAGTAAAAAGGTGGAAACGAACGACAAATATTTTGAGAAACTTTTCACGACAATTTTTATGTACTCACTAAGTTTTTCCAGAAATCTGATGCGAAAAAGTCGCAGCTGAAGTATTTCTTTCATATTTTGTTTCGTTTAAGATGTCTGACTTAGGGTTTGAACTGTAGCCTACGTCGGCTTCTATAGATATATGCTTTCTATATAAGACATTTAGTCAAAATAACGGCCTGAGGCCAAATCGTCGCATTCGTTATCGAATGAAGTTGATCCAAATTTTGGTATTTGAAATCACCGCAGTTGTTAACGAGTCAGGTGTATCGAAATTTGAGATTTTGTCATTCGATAACGAGGGTATCGAAATTGCACACGCTTTTTTTTAATACGAAATAAACCGCAAATTTTTTTATTTATAATAATATTGCCAAAAATGTAAGTAGTAAAGTAAAGTAAATAGAAATATAATTTTCCCTTTCAGAACAAATAATAAAATAATAAAACTTTTGGAAAGAGAAAAGATTCAAACGAAGAAAGACTTCTGAAGTGGAAAAAGTTTACAAAAAATTTTAGGTCAAAACGGCGAATATGATAATTCTTAACCTGAAAGTATAGGAAAACAAACTCCTAATTCTAAAAAACAAAGAACCATTTCAAAAGCTAAAAGCAAATTAACGCTCAGAATAAATAAAAAAATAAAAGTGATGATGCATAAATCAGGCTGAATTTGATTGATAATGTGGGTTAAGTTAGCTCTGCAGATCGTAGAAGTTCAAGGCTTATTTGCATACACATACGCCTTACGGAAACTCTAAAATAAAAAGCTCACATCCATTATGAAATGAGATATTTGCATGTTAAAACTGTAAGCCATTGTTGTACCAATCATCGAATTCAGCACAAAAGAAGTTGATAATCATCGACTTATAGTGCTCGTCGCTAAAGCCTGGTCACAGTCGTGATAACCTGGTCTCAGTCTTTCTCAAAGAAATATTGACCGACGACGCCGTCAAACCAAAATCCACTTTTTCGGAATGCAGTGGATGCTCTTGGATCTCCTGTGTACTGGTGTCGTCCCAAATCGGTAAACTTTGTTTGTTCACGTAACCATTAATTCATAAATGGGTCTCATCACTGATATTTTGATGAAAGTTATAAAGAAGGGACGAGATTACATATATTTTCTTATAATCTCTTTGTGCAGCGTTCAAAGCTTTTAATTTATGAATTCTTTTAATTTATTTTCTTTATATAGTTTAGGGGACGTGTACTTGTCAATTAAGACAAGTACAGTACCCGGAAGTCGAACTGACCCATTGTATAATGGATATTTATATAACTCCACCATGTTGTTAGTCGTTATTGATATCGTTTTGGTGTGGAACTTCACATATGTTTCTGTATGTAAGATTTAAATCCGTTCTTTTCCTTTCACTTGTATGTGACTGGCATACAATTTTCTTCAACAAACATATCCGCCAAAAGAATTTATTTTTTGTGAAAATGTTTTTGGAAAATTTTCAAAGAATTCGTTAGCAAAGGGAAAACACAAAAGTAAATGAAAATAAAACGAATATACAGAGTTACATACATAAATATAAATTCACGAAAGTTCATTCTCTCCTTTTTTGATTCATTCATATTTTCTTTCAGCTTTTTCAAACCAATTCACTGTCTAAAATTCCAGTTGATTTTTTTATTGAAAAAAATACTTCAAATTTTAACAGAGCCTCGTTATATTAAGACCGACTTTCTATTACGCTATTCGTCTGTATTTGCATATTTATTTGTCATTTATTTATTTATTTGAAGTTCTATACGTATACGTATGTAATTTTAGCAGAGAACTAGTATAGTGTAAACAATTTATAAAGAAAATAAAATTTAAAATTACGATAAAAATAATGAAATTACTGGAAAAACATTGTTACAAAAATGAAAATTCTAAATACTGGTGTTTTGCTTTTACATCGCTTAACAATAAAAATATAAACAAAAGCTACAAAAACAAAACAATGCAGTAAACAAAACTGTTTACAAATTATCGTACTGCTTAATATAACAACAAAAACCAGCACAAAAAAATTATAAACAAGTAAACAAGTATTCATCAGACTGTTTATCCTGCCATATAAAAGGCAAGGTAAAGCAGGCGAGTTAGTTAGTAAAAGTTCAGTCAGCCTTGTGTGAAGACGCAGTGCGTTTGAAGAGAGTAATCGTGGTTTGAAGATTTCCGTTATAAAGATCTATCGAACAATTGACTAGTAATTGTTATTGTTTATGCAAAAGAGTACAAAGGGGAATAACAAACAAAGCAATTATTGTTGTTTACATGAAGTTGTGAACAGTGCACGTACGTTATTGTACGAACAATAAAGAAATTTAATTAAAACTAAATAAAAATTTATTTCTCTTTTATTTGCAATCTACGAGTTTATATTTTAAACTTTTTTAAATGGTAAAAACGTAACAATATTATTATCGTAAAGAGGTGAAGTAGTACAGCGAACACACCATCTACAGTACTCCTTCTAAATTTTATAGAGCTTCCCCATAATGTCTGCTACAAGTCTATTGCTCTGACAAACTTCAGGATGCTGCTCGATTTCCACAAGCATCTGATATGCTTCCAAGTGTGTACAACTGGGATGTATTAATGCCTTGCTTTCAAGAATTTGTTTACATTTTTATCATCAAAGGATCTAAATACCCATTCTAAACAAGTATACTTTGTGTGCATAGTGCCCTGTCAAAAGTTAATCTGAAGGTTTAACTCAAATTTCTCTTTTAATGGAGTTTTCCGATAAAATTTTTATACTTTATCTCGCTATATGTTTCCTTTCGCTTAGTATTTATTTCCGGTCATCGGTTACCACTAGTTATACGACCTTAGCTTATTTTCTTTTTTTTGCAAATTTTTTGCTCAAAAATATTTATAAATTTTTAACTTGGCAATTGGGCAAAACCTTAAGTAAATATTAGAATTTATCAAATTGTTTTTTTCATTCCAATTATTATGTCGAATAAATTCCTGGAGTAAAAAGTTGTGAGAATCTATTGAATCACTTTATCACAATATTTTAAAATCTTTATTAACCATTCGAAAAACACCAAAATAAACTGAAGAACGTTTACATTCATAACAAACAAAAAAAAATATTTCGTGTTTTTTATCTAAATCCCTTGATTAATCGGAAAACCGAAAAGAAAACACAAATTATTTGGGTATAAAATTAAAATGCCAGCTGTAAAATTTATCCATTTTATAATAAGAATTCATTTATCCTCTGCCGCTATTTATTAACAATTTAATATGGAAGAGCCAGCCCACAAGTAACATAAAGTTTAATAATGTGGCACAAAACTTAAACTAATAAGTTGTCCCAACAAAAAAGAAATAAAAAAGGGAATCAAAAACAAACAAAACCAAAATAAAGCAGAAAACAAAATGGTTAAACGAAACCCAAGACACAACAAAATACATAACAAATATTAGGTATTCCCACGCAAAGATGCATAGAATAATGAGTGCACTGAACGGAAAATGTGTACAGTGGGATTGTATACAAATAAAACGGTGCGACAGTGAAAATACACCCGAGTAACTACATAGTCTAAGTAATTCACTAGGTTGAGTAGAACTCAAAAATATTTTTTTTTATTTTTCTCGAACCCTCCAAACTTGTTTTTTTATCTTTTCACACAAAGTTATTGATTACGCAAATATGTATGTTTGAACCTATTTTAAAAATCCAATTTTTTTAGATAGGGGAGAGATTAGTCTTTAATAGGGTATACATAAACGTTTTGTTCAAACTTATAGTTTTTAGTTTTGATGGGGTAAACTTGGAAAATATTATTTTTGTCTTATTTTTTCAGTTTAGCTTTTCTTAATTGCAAAATTTAATTAAAAAATATGAAATAAATGATGCATGATGTGAAGAGATTGACACTCTGTTTATCAAATCGGACAAAAATTACCGTAGTTATAATTTAAATAGTAAAACAGTCGTCTTATATTTTTATATACAGTAATCCTTCGATTTACGTCGCCTCGATTAACGTTGTTTCGATTTACGTCGTCAAATTTTTTGTTCCCTCTAACATCAATTTACGTCGTTTCGATTTACGTCGCGTTTTTTTCGGAACCAACTGCGTCGTAAATCGAGGGATTACTGTATGTCATCTTGTCAAATGAACTTTTGGTTCAAAAAATTTCAAAAGTTTTGATGGATCTTAATTGTTAATTTGATGGATCTCGATGTCGTTTGTACGACTACCAGAAGTCGGATAATATTTGTGTTTTTTGCAAATATTATTATTTCGCTTTGCGCAAACATTGTTCAATTTCTGGTGGTCGCTCAAACGTGAAATTGACACATTTTGAAATAAAAAACCAAGATCCGTGAAAAATTATGAAAATTTTTGAACTAAAATTAATTTGAGAAATATAACTCGACTGTTAAACTCTTTAAGTAATAAATACGGTAATTTTTGTCCGTGTTGGATAACAGCAAAGTAATAATTATTTAGTTAAACGTATTTTATAATGTAGCACATTTATATATTATCATTTCTAATAATATTCTTAATGTACCACTATTCTTGCTATAATTTATCTATTATCTATCTTCTTTCTTTGCTATTTTCTATTTTACACATGCATACACACATACATGTACAAGCTTTGTCACGCGATTTTCTACCTGCTACTAAGCTAACCGGTTTTTATACATATCCTTGTTAGTGTAAAGAACCCTTTTTTATTATTTGTTACAATTTTGTATGAAAACAGAATTATTTTGGTTTGCCTAAATTTTGTAAGAAATTATTATAATTCTGATCGTGACAGCTATAACATCACTGCCTTGCTGCTAATTGTATCAATAGCTAGATCAGTAACTTATAGTCAAACTGCCTTGCTACTATTTTACATTGATTAATAGTTTCATAATTAAAGTTAAATTTATAATAATAAGTATTTTTAAATAATAAAATTAAAATAATAAATAAAATTAATAAAGTAAAATAAAACCTCAATCTTAAACAGTCCGATTTGAAAATGTAAATCTCTTCACAAGATAATGCACTTTCAGAAAGTCATCACTTATTTCATATTTTTTAATTAAAGTGTGCTACTATGAACTGACAAACTATAAAAAAATATGAAAAAAAATTCACATTTGTCTAGTTTACCTTAGCATGTTATGTCAAATAATATACATATGTATACAGTTTTAAAGGCCCATCCCTCTACTTTCTAATAAGGTTTAAATTTTGCACATCGGTTCAGAAATGTTCGTGTAATCAATAAATTTGTGGGTAAAGTAAAAAAAAACCAGTTTTTGTCAAATAAAATAAGTTTGGAGTGTTCGAAAAAAATAAAAAAATGTATTTTTGAGTTCTACTCAACCTAGTGAACTTAGACTACGTAGTTACTCGGGTGTATTTAATTTTTTGTATTTTGTCGAATAGTGTAATCGTAGGATGTTTTTATTAAACCTTGTTTATTTCATTTATTGCACTCTTTAATGTGTCATTGTAGTACAATTTTAAAACTTTTTAATATTAAAGTAGTTTACCAATGGGTTCACTGCACTTTATATAAAAAAATATGACACCAACGGCTAAGTTATATGAAACTCTTTCATTTCTCTATGAAATATAGCATCTGCTTATATTTTTATTACTTCGTTGGTTTGTATGAGTTATTGTATCGGGAGCAGTGATTACATAATACATCAAACCAGGTATAACGGCCCTCTTAAAAGACTCCGTACAAATCTTAACGGATGGCTTTAAGTTTAACGGAGAAATTTTTGGAATCGTTTAGAATAGCCCAGTCTGCAAGGCTGCCGAATAATTATAACGTCTTTCGGATGAAAGGTTAGCTGCGACGAAAATTATAAAGGACGCAAACATCTACAGGCGAGATGGGCAGGCGACTATTAAAGACGGTATATAGCTGGCGCACAAATCTCAAAGAGGTAGCAGATGTCCGTTACCAGGACACAATCAATGCAGTCTTGAATCCTGTCAATAACATATGGGCAGAACTGGATACGGGCATATCGACGAATTCGAATGCGAATGCACACGATCAGTCTGCATAAACTTCAAAGAAGCACTCTCAATACGGTTGTTGGGGTTATGGTCACCACTCATTGGTATTGGAAACTGTGCAAATGACTCCGCAGAAGCTGCAGGAATGACGAAGAAAATGAGACTTTTCTTCACCTATTGTTGTCCAAAGAATAAAACGCACCTTGTAGTCTACTATATAGATGATATGCAGAAAGGGACATGCACTTACATAAGCAGTCTGAGGCGCTTCATCTGAAGCTCAGAGTGGTTCTGAGACCAGGGCCCTATGTTGTCTAAGTGTGTCCATTCACTTTTTTTAATGAATAGCCACTGTTCGGTGTGGATTTTGATCTGACGGCATTATTGGCCCATATTTCTCTAAGAATGACCGAATGGTCAATGATTACCAATTTTTTTTTTGATCTGAATTGAATGATGTGTGCGTCAACGACATGTAGTTTCAATAGACTTTAAAAGTTTTCTTGTGGTGGTTTTCTAAAGTCTCAGCCACAAACTAAAGCGTTCTTTTAATCAACATAACCCATGCCATCGGTCAAATTCAATACAGTTTATATGTCAGACAAAATTAATACTCTACAAGACGCTCATCCTATCCGTGCTTCTATATGGCGCTGAGGCATGGACCCTATTAAAGACTGATGCAGCAGCCTTCAGAGTAAGATTTTTGATCCAGTGCGAGTTGGCGATGATTTCCGCATCCGATCCAACAGTGACATAGACGTTGAGCAGCGTATTAATATCCAGCGGCAGCGTTGGCTCGGCCATGTAGTTCGAATGGCGGAGGATGCACGGCGAGACGGGTGTTTGATGCAGGGCTCAGCGGAAGTGCGTGAAAAGGACGACTTTGTATGCTCGATTGGTGTGACCAACTGGCGTAGGCGCGCAAGAAGAAGAGGCGCCTGGAAGGATGTGTTGCGGCAGGCCGAAGGCCAATAAAGTAAGTAAGTAAGTAAGGCGTAAGATGTATGTGAAGTTTTACATTTAAAATAAGCTACAACAAAAGAATCCGCGGCGGACATTACAAAGAAGTTACATTTCACATATAATGGCATCAAGAGGTCTTTTAAAGTAGATAGGTAGGCCCTTGTCTGAAGTTTTGAATCAAAGTTTGTACAGTCATTTCAAGTACTACCATCAAAAGACTTGTTTAATTCTATTAGGCATGTGGTGAGTGTAATTCGATTGCAAAATTCCTACGTACACCTGATACTAATTGTGAAAAAATATCAGGAGTATGTTAATATAAATATTCGTCATAAAATTGGTGTTTTGAATTTTAATAAAATATTTCTGTGAAGTAATATTTGCCCACAATAATAATTTTTGTGAATTTTTTCCAATATTTTGGTAAAACCCACTGTTGCTTCCGATATCTCAATATACGACAGTATTAACGCGTTTTAACGGAGGCGGATAAATAAATAAAATTAAAATTTTCAAACACAAATAAAAATTAAATTCCAGAGGACAAATAATGTTGAGAAAGCAAACAAAAGAAAAAGCAAAAAGTAAAGAGAAAACAGAAAAATATGGCTGTGAGGCAACAGCATAGTGTTGTATTTACAATGGAAATTTTTTGTGAACATTGTCTAAGAGGTTCCTTTCTCTCATGGCGCTTAGAAATCTGAAAACCATTTACAGTGCTGTTACATATTTTATAAAAAAGGGTATTTGACTAAAAAGGGTTGATTAAAAATTAAATATCAAATTATAAAACAATTTGATTTCATGCTACATGCTACAGCATAAACACAAAGTGTACCATTGACAGTTTTTTGTTTGTAATTTTTCACAGGACTTAATAACAAAATGTTCAAATAAATTTAAGGTTTTTCGTAATATTTTTTGCATTCTTTACATCTATTGTAATGAACAATAATCGAAAGAAAAGTATAAGAAAGGGCACTCTATAGTTGTTATAATATTGTTGCTTTAGTGGCTGCACATGATTCAAGTCTATCTTCAATTAGCTGGCAAATGTAAACTCACTATATTGAACTTTATTGAATAAGGACAACGAATCAGGCAACAAATAAGAGTAGATATTATATGTTTTAAATACTTGGTGTAAACTGAAAAGCCGACAAACAAATTTAAAATAAATTAAAGCCATTTTTGGCTTATAACGTTCTATAAATCATGCGATTATTGCACTCGTTTAATTTTTTTATTATTATTATTGAAGCTGTCTTAATGAAATTTACAATAGCTTTCAAATTTTAAAGCTTGTTTTGAAGGTTAATAGTTAGCACCAGCTGTTAACTATATACTGTATTCAAATATTATAATAATACATTAGAAATTAGGGTCAGTGCTGTCGTCGAGCGAGGCTGAATGTGTCACTTCGTTTTAACATCTGATGGCCGTCGAATGGAAGCAGATCATGTGCCAATACGTTGGTGTAAATCGTTAGTTTACCGACGTATTTTATGGTGATTTTTTTAATTTCTTCCTGAATTGTAGAAATGTTGAGAACCCTATGGATATTATCATTACGTATATACCATGGAGCGCAGACAATTTGTGGTAAAAGCTTGGACTGTCTTCTTTGTAATTTCAAAACGTTAGACGCGCAAGCACTACCCCAAAGCTGAATGCCGTAGGTCCATATAATAACCCATTTGTATAAAAGAACCTTGTATTTAAGGTCTAGTGTTGAATTAGGACCAATAATCCAGTGCATTTAAGCGGATTTCAACTTAATGGCCGCTAATTTGGCCTCGATGTGGCGGGACCATGTTAGACGCCGGTCTAAGTAGACTCCCAGATATTTGAACTGTTTTTCAGCAGGGACATCAATATTATTTACTTTTATTTGTGGGCAATCTTGTGTTCTGAGTGTGAAGGTTACATGAGCACACTTGGATGGATCCACCTTTGTTCTTCATTTTTCTAAATCGTATATGTGTGACAGCAGTTGTGTTGATGCTATCTTCGGCTCCTTATAAATGCGGTGTCGTCTGCATATGTTGATGTGTATGTGTTAGGATTTGTGGGCATGTCTGATGTATAAATTAAATATAGAATAGGGCCTAGTGTCCCTGGGGGACACCTGCAGAGATCTTTTTTGTTGTAGATAGTTCGTTCTTCAATTTGACCTTAAAAGTTCTATCAGTTAAATAGCATTTAAGTAGTTTGTGTGTGGTCTCGGGCAGCAGTTGTGTTATTTTGTTGAGTATGCTTCATGTCAAACCTTACCGAATGCTTGTGAGATGTCGATAAAAAGAGCTGAACAATATTGTTTCTTTTCAAATGCCGATCTAATAATAGTGACGATCCTATGAACCTGCTCAATGGTACCGTGATTAGCTTGAAATCCAAACTTATGTTCGGGCATAATTTGCCGTTAGTCGAGAAGCATTCGTTCAATTTATTAAATTTATTATAGGCGCCTCAAGTGTTTTCAAAATAACAGTTAGTGATGAACTACAAGAAGGTTTACTGCCACGAATTTTGAAATTAAATTCTCTGCTAGAGGAAAACAACTTATCAAATGCAGCTGCAGCAAAGATCAAAATTTAATTCCGGAAGTTTTGAGATCAACACCTAAGCAGGAAGCAAAGCAGGCGTGAGATTGAATCCAGAGGAATATGGTACTGTTTACAAGCAAATGTAAAATATTTTCTGTTTTCTTCAGTTTTCTGGCAAAAACTCTGACAGAAAATAAAATTGCCATGTAAAAGTCTCTAAAAAATCTGTCGTTTGGAGTCGACTTTAAACTGTAGATCACGCCACTCACAATATAAATGGTTTGAAAAGCTAGCTCATAATTCTGACTGAAGTGTTGTAATGACCAATTATGTATGTTACGTTAGAAGCATTAACAGCTTTATAAAATTAATTCTATTCTACGATGCCGTAGTTTGGTAGTTAGTTTTGAAAAAGAAAAATTCCCAAAAGAGATTTGAGATTTATGAGAATTTCGCTCTACTGAAACAAAAAAAATATCTTTGAAGTGAATGATGATGGTGTACCAAGATGCTGGTTAAGCCAGAATTGATAGTCAATCAGAACAACGCTTCCAAATTGAGATTTATTAAAAAAAAAACTCTACGTGATGTTTATAGAGCAATTCGTGCATCCTAAGGATCGTTATTAATTGTTTTCAAACTAATTTTACTCTTCTCGATTCAATAAGGAAATGTGGACACTGAAAAGAATGCTGCTGCTGTATTACAAAGTATTGTAGAAGAACCCTGTAGTTTGATTTTAATGTACGAATTTATTATGTATTATTAGTACGATTATTTGATACCCTACGATCCAGAAAACAAAAAAATCTTGTAAACTACGGTACAACATTCACCACATAGAAATTGTGGAGTATCAAGCATTTCCTTGCCTTTCTCTATTTTTGCCCCTTTTTTCATGCACTTGCACATGTATAGAACTTTAAGTTTTAAAACGATTTTATTGATAAGAACTTACTTTTCTGACATGATTTTGTCCATATTGTTACGGACAGGTACAAGCACACAACACCGTACCATGGAAATATCCTTTAAAATGAATTTGTGAATGTATGTTTGCCTGCATTTGTTTTCATTTATTTCGTTTAAAATACAGGCCATGAAGTGTATCATTCACGACGCGTGGAAATATTGATGACCAAAATAGAAATCAATTCTAGCGAAAATGACAAAAAAAAATTCGAGTGGAGAGAACATTTAAATACATGGATGTTTAAATCCATTGGCACTATTTTAATTCTTAAGAACAAATCTATGCGTTTGACTTTTTCAAAATTTAAATTTCATTGTAGGAGAATAATTGTGATGGACAATGAAAGAAAACAATTTAATATTTATGTGATCTAATCTGAAGTCGCTGTGGTCTAGTAGGTAGTGTGTTGGCTCATTAGACGTGAGTCCAGGGTTCAAAATCCAGGTCAAACAATCAAAACGAAATATGAAAAATATATTTCTTCGGTGATTTCCTCTCAGCAGATTTCTGGCAAAAACTCTGAGAGTAAATAAAATTGGCATGAAAAGTTTCTCAAAAATCTGTCGTTCGGAGTCGACTTTAAACTGTAGATCCCGCCGTTCATGAATAAATTTAACACACACAACATAAGTGGTGTGAGAAACTAGGTCCATAATCCTGACTGAAGGGTTGTACTGACCAATTATGTATATGATCTGAGCATTTATTTTAAAATATTTTTCCAATTGTGATTAAATAGATGACCTATTTACCTCACACACTTAGGAATGTCACTTACCTCGTTCCAGCAAGCCATCGCGCGGGAATTCTTCCGAGACGCCTACCTATCCTGAATCAATAAAGAAGCCTGCTCCACCGCTAGGCGCACTTGGCCCTAAATGGATAGTAGGCGCACCAACCAGTTACTTGGACTTGGTCGTAACATCATCTCGATCACAGTGGCCATGCTTACAGGTCGCTGTGTAATGGGTAGACACGCTGGAAGCATGTGGTTCCCATTTAACGACTTCTGCCGTGGGTGCAGTTCCGCTGAGGAAGAGGACGCTGTTATCCACTTTCTTTGTCAATGCACATCTCTTGCGAGGTGCAGATGTAGGTAATATGGCTTTCCAATCCTTGTCAGCGTGACGGAGCTGTCGTCCATTGATGTCAAGGATATAGCCTCTTTTATGAAGCTTTCTGGCTGGTTCTCCAGCTTGGGATAGCCATGCTTTGAAATGTGCAGACCTTACGCTCACCAACTTTTTCCTCCTTGGTTCGGACGAACTTGGTCAGTACAGGGACTGCATTTACCTGTGGCGTCACAACAGGTCGCCATGCGTACTCAAGTGAGCTTTTGGTATGAAAGCTACCACACTAACCTAACCTAACCTATCTCACACACTCACTTGCAATCTATGTGTTGAAGGACACCATAATAATGATTTCAAATGATTTCTGTAAGAGTCTGTGGATTGGATTGAATTATTTTTTGTGCACTACTGAGACTCAGCAATATGATACGCAGATTAAGTTCTCATTTCATTCATTATTGAAGAAACTGTTGATTGTAAATAGACTTGGGTGTAGGAGCATATATGTAGATCGGAATGTTATATGAGTAGAAACTCTTGGCCATCTATTGTCGATAGTTCGTAGCTGCTACTTAACAAGCACAAGATTGTAGATTCAGCTCGCTATTTAATAAGTAGGAGATTGTAGTTTCAGGTCGGTGTATGTGATCTATAGGGTAAATTTCTGTCGGATATTAGAAGAATATGATGAGGATTTGGTTGAAGAAAGTTGAATACTCTCAAGAGGGAATTCTTTGATTTATTTCCATCTGGAGACAAATTCAGGTTGTCTTGTAGTTTATTACTTTGTTTGAGGGATATGCGCTTATACTCGTGTATCTGATTCCACTATTTTTCTGTTTCTTTTCACTTTCTCAATGCCATGTCTTTTATATATTTTGTTTTTACTACTTTGCCTGCAGGAACATGGTAACCCATAACTTTTGAGTGTTTAGTCTTGGCTACTTTCGCTATACTCGTCCTCAAATCTGCAAACCTATCTTCGTTTCTATTAAATTGCACTATGTACGTACGTAAATCACTGTTTGTGTAGCGCTGAGTATAATTTAAAACTTATTTCGTGTTTGGATTTAAAAGAAAGGAAAATTCATTCTGACATAATATTAAATTTACCAAACATAACAAATTGGTTCAACCATTTCTATGTTCACACAATTTAACTTTGGTTCCTTAAGCTATATTTTGGAAGAACAAAAAAAAAGAACGACCCCAAAAACTTTTTATACGTACGCGACCTCTTAACATTTTATAGAACACAAGAAAATTAGTGAGTGGGTGAAGCATTTCATTTTTTTTTTCGTTTTGAATGAAAGGATTGCTAGTGTGGGACGATACGAGCAATATTTTTTTGCCACATGTTGCACGTATGTATGACTGGAAGATATTTTCCCAAATGATTTGATTGGTAACACTTTCGTTAAAAAAAAATTTAATTACAGTCAAATAGAAAACAACAGACATCAAATTTTGGAAATATGTTCGGGAGAGAATGAGTCCTCGAACTGTAGACATTAAACTGGAGTACAAAAAGCAAAAAAGAAATAAAATCTGGTTGCTGTTTTTCTAGCAATTATTGCTTGCATGCTTTCAACTGTATTATTTAGTATTGAATAAATTAAAACAAAATATTTCAAAAGCAAAACAAATAATAAAATAAACTGAAAACAAAGAGGGCTTAAATAAATGTTATGTTGTCATTGAATAAACGGTCTTTTAGCCGCAGCTATAACCCAAAAGTCATTGGGGGAAACATTCAAAAGTTAATTGAATATGAATTGAATATCATTTCTACGAAATTATAAATAAAATAATATTAACAAAGTATACTTCCTACGCCTTTATATATACCTGAGAAGTACTATGTACTATTCGTATGCATATCAGTTTAGGTTACATGAATCGGCCACCAGTTCACTCGAAAGACCTGTGATCCCGGTTTAGTTAAGCATAAGAACGCTATATAAAATCCCTAAAACCAGACACGAGAAGATGCAGCGGACTTCTTAACCCACAATGAAGTTAGTCTCCGCGAAGGTAAGATTTCTCAGTGAGACATTGTTGCGGTATGGAAAAGACATGCATCATGGTTCACCGAAAAGCGAGGTATATTTCCAACTCTAAGGCGGTGGTTTGGGCCAAATCAAAATATATCTATTTACGAAAAAGACGAAACTTCTCCAATGGAAAACAATTCAACTCCTGATTAATGTGTCCTCGCTTATGACCTGGCAAATCTGCCATCGACCGGATATTCACATTACGCTGAATTCTGGAAAATACCCATTAAAATATCGTCGATGCACATCATCTTTTTGTAGACTGTAAGGCAGCATTAGATAGCCCGATGAGAAATTATGTTTTTGCTGCAAAGTCTGAGCTCGGACTTTCAGTAGAAGGCGATAGTTCTTCGCAGTGGCACTTTTTTGTTACAAAAGTTCAATGAATGCAGTTTCCTTTGCATTATAAGCTTTATTCGACCAATTTCCTTCAAATGCGAGTATATTGTAGCTGTCATATAAGCGCACATTGAAAAGGTATTAAAACGAATCTGATGCAGGAAATGAATTGCTAAAGAGAGCAATTCTAAAAAAATGGTTAATAATAAAAAGAGTTGTTAAGATAATAATCAGAGAATTTAAAAACAGCATGATTTTTGATCATATTTGGTATACACGTTATGAATATGAGATGTCAAGATCATCCATTTTTCCCTTTACTAATCAAGTATTATTCGAATACAAGTGTTTATTAATGTTGTTGTATTAAAAGAAGTGTATTCGTAGAAAGAACCCTTATGCTCCTACTCTTCTTGTACTCTCTGTTTTTCAATTATTATTGTTGCTTTGTTTTTCCTCTTCTAAAAACGAAACAAAATAAAACAAAACATACAGACAAACAAATAAAAAAATTTTGTTATCGTCTACGTGCTTGTCTAATGTGACAAAACGTTTGAAAAATAATAACAAGTGACATTATTATTATTACTTTTGTTGTTGTATGTACAAGTAAACATAGTTTTATTTTAATCTCACACCTACAAACATAGCTGCCAGATTTGACGATTTATCGTCAATTTGACGATTTTGAACTCCAAAAATATCATTTTGACGACATGACGAGTTTTGCCTTTATTTTGACGTGTTTTGGAAATTAAAAATTTACATCATATTATTTACTTTAGTACATTAAAAGCCATTTGTATTGTATTTACTTTGTAATTGTTAGTATTGCAAATTTAGATTAATAATAACGAGGAGTGAAGTATTATATTAAGTTATTAGCGAAACCTGTGATGATTTTTCTGTATCTTATGCCTTTTTGATCCCTTAAAAACATACGAATAGTCAGACACTGGCCAATCGATCACATACGGATGTGTTCGCGAGAAAGACGAGTGTTACGTAGGAATGCATGACTCTCGAGAACAAGTCTCTTATTTTGCTCGTGCAAAAACCATTGTAATAGCGATAGAACAGTGAAACACAAGCCACATTACAACGATGCTCCAATGAATGAAAAGAGTTCGATACTCTACCGTAATTAACGAGCAACTTCGCCCTCTCCTGTAGGCGGTCAAGGGTTTCAAAATATACGTTGAGACACCGGCCTATATATGTGAGAGTTGTATTCCATTATCTTTCGGATACAGGTGGTGTAATTAGCAAGAAGATTAGATGAAGTGAAGTATTCTTGCACCGTCTTAAGGAGCAAAGGCACTGAAAAATGTGTCAGTTCCAGCGAACATCACACTGAATTTTCATGCTCAGAAGTCAAGAGCTCCTGACTAGTTAATATTTATGCCACCCAAAGATTTAGATGATGCAATATTATTGCTGCGGTAGTGGTAGCTTTTTCCAGCCTTGACTAAATTTATTAAAAAATATTAATATTATCAGATTCATCAGCTAATGAAGAGAGAGTATTAAGCCACGTTAATTTAAATTAAACTAAATTCCTTAGAAGCAATATTATATAAAAAGATTATTTTAAACTTAGCAGTCGTAACTGCTTTGACTTTAATATTGTATCTGATTTGATTAAAATGTTTAGTTCTATATATATGTATATATATATATATATATATATATAACTATAACTATGTACCTATATGCTTTTAACATACAAATATATTGTATAAACCACTCATTTTTAAAGTTTATTTTATAATTAAAGCGTTAAAAAGACTTGTTAAATTTTTATGTTAATTTTTTTTAATTATTTTTGAACTAAAATATGTACATCGACTTAACTCTATATGTTTCACCACATTTTTTTTTAAATTTTAATGTGACGATTTAGACGAATTTTTTCTAATATTTGATGCTTTATTCATCTGGCAGCTATACCTACAAATACAAAATATAAACCGAAAATGTTTACATACACTATGCATACATACATATAATGTATGGTAATGGAGTTAATATTTGCTTTTATCAGAATTATAAGTTTAAGAGTGTGTAGGAGTGTTCTCACAGTGAGGGGGTAAATAGATGGGGGTATGCTATGCTATTTGAGCAGCATAAATGGATATGAGAGTATGTGTTAAATGCCAGGAAATTGTTAGACTTGACTGCCTTGTTGTGTTGATGTGTTAAACAACGACAATGACAACAACCTAATGAATAGATAAGAAAGGAAGACAAAACATACAAAACCAACATTATAATGAACCATAAAGAACAATAAGTACGATTTTATTGAATAAAAGTATTAAATATTTGTAGCGTACATACCAGCTACTGGTATTAATGATAACATCAATAACAGTATTACGTTACCTGTTTAGGATCTCAGTAATCAAGGCTTTCTTAATTCACAAAGTGTATTTATAATGACATCAAAATTTACTCTTTTTGTTAATTTAACAACAAACTGCTACAGATATGATAATCCAAACTATCAGAACAAATTTTATTGTTTTTTAAAAATGTCCACTTCAGACCACGATATTCCTTACCAAACCATTACACTACTACCTCCATGTTTAATCGTGATTATTTCATGTCTTGGATCGCATTCTGGTGAATAAGAGTTTACTATCGGAGCAAAAGCTTCATTGCTTATTTAAAATATTGGGTTGTTCGAAAATGAATTTCGTTTTTTCCCGACAGACGATTTAATTGGATTTTTTTGCAGCCAACTTCACACTTAAGCTGTATAATTTTTATATGCTTTGAGAGCTCATATAGTAAGACTTATGTGTGACAAATTCCAATAGCTTCTACGCAGTAGTATTTGGTTGGTCCGCTTTTAAGTAAGAAGAGCGATAAGCTTACTGTTTTACTACAGAAAGGGTAAAAATGCTGTTCAAGTTAAATACCTCCGAAAATTTCAAAGCTGTGACTGAGAGTATGCGTGAGAATCCACTAACATCAACTCGTCATTGTTCTCAAGAATTAAACATATGACACACCAGTGTACGTTGCATTTTGCGAAAAGATTTCGGTTTGACGCCCAACAAATTTCAATTGGTCTAAGAGTTGAAGCCTCATGACCATTCGCTTCGTTTTCGCTTCTCTAGATGGACCAACGAGAAACTGCACAATGATGCCGTTTGTGTCAAAAAATCATCTTTTTCGATGAAGCTCATTTTCAACGTGCCTATCAAACGTTAATAAGCAAAATTACTATATTTGGGGCTCAAAATACCCATACACTGTCTTACAGCCAATGCATCCATTACGGAGACACCTATAGCACCATGATAGCTGATTTTTTTGTACCCGCTCTTCACGGTATTAATGTGAACGATGTCTGGTTTCAACAGGATGGTCCAACTTGCCACACATCTCAAACCACAATCGATTTATTGCTTTGAACATTAGTTTAAAAGTTAAACACACATTTTGAATCCTACGGTCTACTTTTAACAAATGGTGTCGGTGTAATATCGATCTTCCCATAAGAAAAAAACAATCCCTCGTGGGTAGTTGTCATAATAATAAACAACTACCGCAGTCCTGAATCGCTTGTAAATAGCTCAGATATTTTTCTCCGTATAGTGTACATCGTTTTAACACATACAATTCCTGTTGATAGGATCAAATACTTCCTAACTGTCGACAAATGAGCATGTTTGTTTGATGAGGATGTTTATTAGCAGTCGTTGTTGTCTAGTAGGTATTCTGTTGGCTTATTAGACATCGACTAAAACGAAAAATAAATAAATAGTTCTTCGGCGACTTGCTCTCAGAAAAAAATTTCAAAAAATCTGAGAGTAAATGAAATTGCCATGGACAAGTTTCTCGACTTTAAACCGCTCATGTATAAAATGAACAGACACAACATTGGTGGTGTGAGGAGCTAGGTCGTAATCCTGGCTGAAGTATTGTATTTAACATATACGTATGTATGTATGTATGTATGTAGCAATTATTATTATAGAAAATGTAAAAAATTTAAATTTTTCTTTTGAAATTCAATTTCAATATCAATATGATTGCTCATCATGTGTGTATATTTAGGCGGATGTTACCACACCCATTTAACGTTAAACAATTTTTACCAATTCTGACAACAACCGTCTATTTTAACAATTCTTGTTATTCTTTGTCGTAACTTCAAAGAACACGCCAATGCAATTTGTTACAAATTCAACCATACCCACACATTGATTTTCCTGGTTTAAAGAATTAATTTCTGGAAGGAAAATGAAAATTAAATAAATTAAATCAAGTAATGTGAATAAAACCAGAAAACCAACACTGACTATTCAACAATTGTTTGTACCATAATATTTTAAGCAAATCTACACAGTCAAATATGCTAGAAGTTATTGAATTCAAAAGGATTAAAAGTGGTTCCCAAAATAATATTTGTCGAACCCTACTCGTCGCGTACACTTTAATGTATTTTGTTTATTTTCATTTCTTCAAGGGTTCTTTTTATTTTTCTGCTTTCATACAACTTCATTGCACAAGTTTTTCCAGCTAACGATGTATATACATGTACATATGTTTTGATACGTCAAAGCAATTCGATATTTTTTAACGATCAACATTGATATAATATCGATGTACTCTTGTAAATGTGTTAATAAATCTTCTTATTGCAGCAATCTTTATATTAGAGACTTCGATCAATAATGTCATAAAGTGAGCAATCAAAAACCTCCGTCGGTTTATGACAAGAGAAGGTTAAAAACAGTCTGCTTCTCTTCGTCAGAAGGATACCAGGAATACTTCATTCATTCGGCATAGCTATATCGCTATATACCACTCCTGCTGCCAAAGAGATGGAGTCTTCCAATTTAATTGAAGCAGTAGCTTCTATTTAATTTGTAGCCTTAGAACCCATATCAACAACTCTTTTGATAATTTAAAAACGTAAGGAAGGAATTGTTAGTGAATGCCTTGAAAAAACAAGTCCGTCTCAGAATATTTGACCGAAAAATCTTTCGTAAAATGTTTGGCCCTACCCTGGTTATTATTGATGACTATATCCTCAGAGGCAACAATGAATTATTTGAACTTTGTGAAAAAGAAGTCAAATTTAAAATAACAAAAAATGGACACGATATGTCTCACGCATGAAATAATATTTTTGAGGAGAAGAGGAAGGAATGTGTTCAGCACGAGATGAGTTTACGAAAAGAATTAAAGCTTAAAGAAAGAAAGTCAAAGAGTTGAATCAATATAAAGACCAGATAGCCATTTAAAGGTTTAAATTTAAAAATGCAATAAAACAAAAACGCTTAGTGATTTAGTCAAATTTATTTCTTTGTTGTGCAGATGTGGAAGATGCACGCCATGATGTAGTACCCACTAGCTTATAACCTTGCATTGTGGTTTTTTTTATTTACTTTTAAGTTGGGATATATTGAAAAATTTAAAATTTTTAAAAATCACTTAGAATTGCCATATCATAGCTAGGAATTTGAAAAATATTACTCATACGCATCATATTACACGTACTAGAATATTTACTCTAAAAAGTATGCAATAAAAATTCTTTGATATTGTCATATATGAATTAAATATTACTCATACGTAACATATGTCTCGGTATTATGAATTTTACATATTAAATATGAGTAGTGGGTGGGTGGGCCATTTAAAAGTTTAAATTTAAAAATGCAATAAAACAAAAATGATTTGAAATTATGTCAAATTAATTTTTTTGTTGTGAAGTACAATTGTACCACGTACCACGGCTGGCCTAACAGTACCTATTGCGATCGGCCCAATTTTAGTGTATTTTTTCGAGTCGTATCTCGGTACTGGCATCACGAATGTTGGCTTCAAATGCTCAATAGTCTTTGATTTGAAAATAGACCAACGATTGCAACTTTTTGGCTGCCAATTGATATCACCATTTCGGTTAATTAAACTGCAATCAAAAGTTTGATGCAATAAATGGATTGTGGAATGAGATATGTGGCAAGTTGTATCATCCTATTGAAACCTTTCATCAATACCATGAAGATCGAGTACAAAAAAATCAATTATCATGGTACAATAGGTGTCTCCACTAACCGTAATTGTTGCGCTGTCCTCATTTTTAAAGAAATATGGGCCAATGATGTCTCCGCTCCTCACCACCTCCTAAGCATCACCAAGCAGTATCTCTGTAAGCCCATGTGTTGATTCTCTATGCAATTTTGCTTTTTACCGTACACAACAAGATGAAACTGAGCAACATCATCATGCAGTTTGTCTTTGGTCTAATAATAAATAAATCGATTCGTTACGTTCAGTGAAGATAATATATGAATTTTGTGACTAATTTAAACCCATAGATGACCCACAGGAAACAAGTGTACATTATGCACTACATAATCGGTTTCTTGCAAAATGACTTGTGTAGAGTGCAGAAGTACATGCGTGTCGCAGTTGACAAAGTCGTGCTTAATGAAATATGGACTGATAAAACCGACAGTTCAAAATTCACACCATACAGTGAAGTGAATTGGACATTCTCGGATTTCATTTGGATTGCTATCACCATTTATTGGCTTCATCTTTGGAGATAACTTTTCAATGCAACACGATGAGGAACAGTTGCCAACGGTTTAAAAACACATTCAGCGAACACATGTCGTTTACGGTCGTCCACAGTAGAGGTAAAAAACAGATCGAATAAATGACAACTAACTTGACAGATGTTAAGTTAGAAATAACCGTAGGCTAATATTAAAGTGTTGACTTGTTACACGCCAGTACGTGATTCAAACTCTTCTGGCAAAATCCCTGAGTGTAAATAAAATTACCATAAACAAAAATTAAAAAATTTGTGGACCTTAAACTGTTGATTCCACCATAATATAGCAATAACAAACACATACATACATATTAACACATACATGGTGCGAGAAGCTAGGTTGTAATGCTGACTAACTTGACAGATGTAGATTCAACTAGATTACAGTTATTAATTGTTAAAGTTTGGAAGCCTCTGTTAGAAAAGCCTTTATAATATAATAGAAGTTTTTACTGGCTCTTACTGTATAAACAAACTCAAAATAATCATCATTCAAGAATAAACCTTAAATATAAAGACAATGACATTTTAAATATTTTTATTTCATTGATTTTTTCTCGTTTCATACTCTCAAAAACAGCAGCAAGAGTGCAGAAATCAGATTTATTCTGGATAGCAATATTTATGCTACAAAAACTGATGCCAATAAAAGCTGTTAAAAATATGAAAAAGGTTAATAAAGTCCTGATTGTTTCCAAGTATTTCGTCAAGACACCATTATAGGTAATATCTTTCGCACTGTTTAATCGTAATAAAGAAATTATACCTTTTTCTCTTCTTACAAATGTTAGAGAAGAAACTGTAAATTAAGAAAAAAACATGTGTTTATTGAATTCAGTGTATATATATATTTAAAACAGAAAAAATAAAAAAAAATTCATTTTATATTGTCGTCCGTGCACGTCTTTTCTTTTCGCTGGCTCTCACTAGACTGAAAAACTCTGTTGTCTTCATTTCATGTGCTTACAGTCGGCCATCCTGTCAGACAAGCGCCCTCGATTGGCACTCGCCTCGTCATCACCGAACTCGTTGTAGTCATCGTCGTTGTCATCGTCGTCGGCTGTTGGTAGAAGTCTGCACCACGGCTTGATCTTATCTGATGCATACACGGATTTGTAATGGCGCTGGGTGCGGGCAGTGTACGGTAAATCTTCAACCACGTAGCGGTCTTTATCAAGCACTTCGGTAATAATAAAAGGCCCTTTGTAGCGAGGCTCTAACTTCCTCGACGTACCAGTGGCTACTGGTTCATTCTCCACTAGGATCAGGTCGCCTTTGACATATCTCTTCGGATGACTATGTTTTGAGTCATACCTTTGTTTGGCCAGTTTACGGTGTTCGTCTATTCGTTTCGCTGTATCGTTACGCAGTTTTACCAGGTTTTCTTCATCAATGACGTCACAGCTATGTAAGGCAAGGACCAACTTATTTTGCAATATGTCGCGCGGCTTGAATCCATATAACAATTCCTGACGTGCCTTCCCTGTGGTTTTATTCACCGTAGAATTGAGTGTCCACTAGATTCGTCGCAGTTGTTCGTCCCAACGCTTGTCTTCCGCAATTGATGGCAGGAGCATACTTAGAATAGTCCTATTTGCTCGTTCA
This sequence comes from Sarcophaga subvicina, assembly GCA_936449025.2. NCBI lineage: Eukaryota > Metazoa > Arthropoda > Insecta > Diptera > Sarcophagidae > Sarcophaga > Sarcophaga subvicina. The sequence goes on from OW388080.2 coordinate 90,966,203, forward strand.
GCGTGTCCGTTTGCTCGTGGTGTTCTTACGGCATTTAATATATGTTTTATATCGTTATCCTTACAATATTGTTCGAACGCACGGGATGTGAAAGCTGTTCCTCGATCGCTGACTATTCGGGCTGGCATACCAAAGTATCCACTTAACTCGTTAAGTACATCTATTACGTGCTTTGTTGCGGTACTTTTTACTGGTCTTATTATCGAAAACTTCGTGAATGCGTCAATGACTACGAGAATGTGCTCATCACGTCGGGTGCTTTTACGGAACGGGCCCAAATGGTCTATATGTACTGTATGAAACGGAACTGGGCTTATTTTATCCGAATGGTACTCCCCCTCGTGTTTACCTCCAAAATGCTTCTGGAGGTTGGATAATGTTTTTTCAACGCCGAGGTGGCCAGCATTATCATGCTGTCCCTGGATTACTCGACCTCGTATAGCTTTTGGCACAACCCATAGGTGTTTATCGTGGATTTTGGGGAAGAGTCTGTCGTTTTTCATCGCATATTCGTTGCAAAAGTTTCTGTCTCCAGCCTTTATCCTTTCTATTATATTCTGTATATTTTCGTCCTTCGCGCCATGTTTGATATTCTTAAATTCCTCGCTCGCCTGACGCGCGACAGCTGTTTTAGATACTGTACGATTTTCGAATTCAGCCTGTCGTCGTTGCAGACTAAGCTTACTGTATTATTCGCGAATACGTGATTGCCGATTATAACTTCGGGTGAGAAAATATCGTTGTCTGCAATATATAAATCAATGATAAGCTCAACATCATCGATTATCAATGTGGTCGTAATCATTTCTTTCAAGACCCGAGTGCCTCCACAAACACATAGCATGGTTTTATTCTACCGGATAACGACATTGCCTTCGACCTCTTTATCATACTGCACTCGCTACCCGTATCGATCAGAGCTAGCATATCTATTCCATTGATTGTGATTCGTTTATCAGTGGAGAGTTTCTTAACAGCGTTTGTGGTTCTAGCGGATGGATTGCCGCAATTTTCGGGCGTTCCTCTTGGGTGAACTTGCTGACAGTCTTTGCATCGCGCTCGTCTCTGTGGCTTGGGGTATGCGCTAGATATGTGGCCCGCTTCGGAGCAATTAAAGCAAACGATCGGTTTATGTTCCATTCCCGTCTTAATTATATTTTCATGAAGCCTGTGGGCGGCTTTACCACCATCTTAATTAATTTTAATTCGAAATCAGGTGACTGAAATTTTGGCTTCGGCTGGTTTCAATCTCACCAAATGGTTTTCTAACCATCCTGAATTTTTGAATTCTCTACAGAAAAAGAAACTAATTCATAGCGATTCCGACTCTGCGAAAGCATTGGGCATACATTGGGTTCCGAAGAATGATTTATTTAAATTTCATTTGGAGGATAAGTTTCAGGACTTAAAGGCTACAAAGAGAAACATATTATCGGTGTCTTCTCGATTATTCGATCCTCTCGGACTGTTATGCCCACTTGTTACGAAATCAAAGATCCTGTTGCAAGAGCTTTGGATTCAAAAGCTTGACTGGGATGAATCAATTCCCTTGTGGTTGAATACTTCATGGGAAAACTTCAAAGCTAATTTAATGGAAGTTGATTCAATTAGTATCCCAAGATTCGTCCATACCACATCAACATCGAGAATTCAGATTCATGGATTTTCTGACGCTTCAATTCGAGCATATGGGTGTTGTATATACATTCGGAGCTCCGAGACGGCTACGGTCGTCTCGAGACTACTTACGGCTAAGTCCAAAGTTGCCCCTCTCAAGTCTAAATCACTTCCTAGGCGTGAGCTATGTGCTGCACACCTGCTGGCTAAGTTATGGAATAGAATTAAGCGTATGATGAATTTCGAAATAGATGATGTTTATTTCTGGACGGACTCCGAAATAGTACTGCATTGGATAAAAACGCATCCATCCTCTTTGACGACTTTTGTGTCAAATAGAGTCGCTGAGATTCAGGAGTGGTCGGACCAAGTTTCGTGGCGCCACGTGCCTACTAAGCAGAATCCAGCTGACATTGTGTCAAGAGGATCCGATGTAAAAGATTTGAAAAACTCAATATGGTTTATAGGACCGTCGTTTCTTCTAGACGACAGTTCCAAATGGCCTGTTAATGAACATTTTGAATTAACAGAGAACCAAAAGTTAATGGAAACGAGAAAGGTGAATGTATTTATTGCAGTAGAGGGGACTTCTAACTGTCTACTGGAAATGATATCGAAATACTCTTCATATAAGAAGTTACTGCGGGTAACATGTTTCGTACTCAGATTCATTGATAATCTAAAGAAACGAAAATTAAATCAAAGTATCATACCTACTGCAACGGAAATGAAATGGTCATTTTATCGCCTAGTAGAGGCTGTCCAGAAATCCAATTTTTCTGAGGAGATTTCTAAATTACAGAAATCTCTGATCTTATCGTCGAACATACAGAGACTTACACCTTTCATTCATACATTCACTGAGGATGGGAGAACATTTTCACTATTAAGGGTAGGTGGGAGATTGCTTAATGCAAATTTGCCATATGATGCAAAATTCCCACTTTTGTTACCGAAGCAAAATGACTTTGTCACACTCTCTTTGCGACATCTCCATTTCGAGAATTGCCATGCTGGCACAAAAGCACTCATTGCTCTCGCTAGGGAGAGAATCTGGCTAATTAACGCCAAAGAAGAGTGCAGTAGAATTGTTCGCAAGTGTGTACATTGTTTCCGCTATAAGAGACTCATGTCCCAAATAATGGGAAACTTGCCCACTAACAGAGTGAGAGCTACGCGACCATTTCGTATCGTCGGCGTAGACTTTTGTGGTCCCGTTAATGTCTCATTGAGAATTCGAGGTCGACCACCATTGAAAATGTATATAGCGGTCTTCGTGTGTTTCACATCAAAAGCTGTGCATTTAGAGTTAGTGTCTGATTTATCGACTGATTCTTTTCTCTTATCTTTTAAAAGGTTCGCTGCAAGAAGAGGTCTTCCGAGGGAAGTGCTATGCGACAACGCGACGAACTTCGTGGGATTCAGCAACGTCCTCAAACAGCTACAGCAAGCATTCGACAGGAGTCGACCCGCCCTCGAATCTTACGCAGCGTCGTCCGGGGTGAAGTTCACCTTCATACCACCTCGGTCGCCGCACTTCGGAGGGCTATGGGAAGCAGCCGTCAAGCAGGCAAAGTTCCTGTTTCTGCGCGCAGTGGGCAACGCATCGCTGACGCAAGAAGAAATGGAGACGATGCTCGCAGAAACAGAGGCGGTGCTCAGCAGTCGGCCCATTGCACCGCTGTCTACAGACCCCAACGACGGAGAGGCACTAACTCCAGCACATCTGCTAATAGAAGAGGGTCTGCGTTCGCTGCCGCTCGAATCCGTAGGCGACGAGAAACTCAAAGAACCCAAATTATGGAATCGTTGGCGATTACTTTGCGGACTCAAGCAGACGTTCTGGCAGGCTTGGTCTCGCGACTACGTTCTGGGTCTACAAGGCAAACCCAAGTGTTCCAACGAATCGCCCAACCTGAAACTAGGTCAGGTCGTGATCATCCACGAGGACAATTGCCCGCCTCAACAGTGGCTGACCGGGAGAGTCGTCAAGGTCATAGAAGGAGAAGACGGCAAGGTCAGAGTGGCGGAGGTCGCAACGCGCAACGGCGTTTATAAGCGCCCAATCCACAAACTGGCTCCACTTCAAAATGATTGAAGAAGCTCAGTCCTTCAATGGGGCCGGAATGTTGCGCCATAAAAACTAATAAATTTATAAATAATAATAATATATATATAATAATCCAAATTAATTAACCTTAATCTTAATATTATAATACTAATACTTAATAATAATGAATAATTGAATTAAAATACATAATGAATTTAAAAATATAAATAAGTATCACCCTAATATAACGTAGAGTTAAGGTTCATGACCATATGAATACAAGGTCGTTAAATTATAAGTAAAGTAAATAAGTAGGCAACGGAGTTGCTGAATAGAATAATACATTTAGGATTAAGTAAATAGAATAAGTTAGAGTTAAGAAAATATTGAAATAAATTAGTTGAATTATAACATCTAACTGACTCGGTTTACTTTTAACTCGAAAGGTTTGGTCTTCGTGTTCTTTCTTTTTTTTTAATAGTGTCCTAATAAATTTAAAATTATAAATTATTTAATTTTTTATTTAACATCTTTAAAAAACATTAAGGATTAACAGATGATATTGCCGGCATTATGTCTTTTTTTTGTTTCTTAACTTTCAGTAGTTTTTAGTTTTTATCAGTTTCCGTTTTATTTCGTATTATTACGTTTTATTTCGTTTCGTATTGTTTTCCTTTTTGTCGCGTTAATCGTTAAAAAGTTCTTTCAAAATTGTCTCTTTTATATTTTTTTAGTATCGTTTCGTCAAGCGTTAATCGTTTTCATCACTTCTTCCATTACGTATTATTGCATTTTATTTCGTTTCGTTAACCAATGAGTTTTTTTCACAAAAAATTTTTATTTTCTTTTTATTGCGTTCTCATTACCGTTAATATAGTGTTTTATTACAACTCGTATATACATATTTTTTCCTACCAACGTACACTCGTAACTCACTGCGTAGATTGTTTTTTAACATATGCGCCACATATGGTCGTACATATCATGCCACGCACAAGCATATGTCAATTTCTTTGTTCTTATGCACATATTTTTTCTCATTCATGTCCTTCACCAAATTTTGGTTGCTAACACTTAAGACACACATATGCACATATGTGATTTTTTCAAACAACCGTTTTCATTTTCTTTGTTTTTTATTATTATTCATTTCTCTGTTTCTATGTATGCCTTCGCTTCTGCGTTCCACGAAAACTCTCTCTTAAACAATATTACTCAGAGCACAAAAAAATTTTCATTTCGTTCGTTTCGTTTCCGCCGTTACGCATACGCACATAAAATCTCTTCAAAACATTTTCTTTATTCTTTATCGCGCACTATGGATATTTATCCCACTTCTGAACTGTTAGAGAAGAAACTATAAATTAAGAAAAAAACATGTGTTTATTGAATTCAGTGTATATATATATTTAAAACAGAAAAAATAAAAAGAAATTCATTTTATATTGTCGTCCGTGCACGTCTTTTCTTTTCGCTGGCTCTCACTAGACTGAAAAACTCTGTTGTCTTCATTTCATGTGCTTACACAAAGAAGGCAATTGCTTGAATGAAATCCTGGATTTGGCATTATACTACAAAATTATTTGAAATTCAGAAACTGGGTAATTAAATTCTTGCTTTAGTCTTTTAATTGTCATTTAAACTGACTGAGAACCAGTACCACTCAGCCTCTCATAGAGAACAGACGTACATATCACTAAAATCGAATAAATAAAAGCAACCAGTTAATTGGTTACTACAACTCTACGGATCTAAGCATTTCTTCTGATCTCAATGGCAATGGTTTTGAGTTTTCGAAAATCACCCTTTTGGACTTGCGTGAATCATTTCGGAGCATCAGATCTAATGCAACTGGCTATGATGAAATACATCCGAAATTTCTAAAGATTATCCTTGACTACATTAATATATATATATTACATATATTTAACACTATTTTGACAACATCGAAATTTCCTTCAATGTGGAAGCGTGCGAAGATTATCCCCATAACAAAAAACTGACAAAAGTTGCAAACCAATTGCGATACTCCCATACTTGTCCAAGATTTTTGAACGTATAGTCCATGGTCAAATCAGTAAATACTTATATGACAACTCACTACTGACTAGCAGACAATCTCGTTTCAGACCTAAACACAGCCGCGTTACGGCTTTAGTGGATGTTGTAGAGGAGTTGAGGTCAAAAATAGATCAAAACATGGTGTCTTTTCTGGTACTTTTAGATCACTCGAAAGCTTTCGATAGTGTTGATCATGAAATTCTTTGTCACAAGTTGAAAAATACTTTTGAATTTTCAACATCAGCAGTAAAACTATTACGTACATGTCTGTATAAGAGAAGTCAGACAGTACACCATAGTGATGAAAAATCATTTAGCAGTCCGGTGCAGAGAGGTGTACCACAGGGTTAAATTCTCTGCCCACTGCTATACATAATGTACTCGAATGACCTACCCTCACGTATTACTTACTGCGGAATTCAAATGTATGCCGATGACGTCCAACTCTACGTTAGCTGTAATAAATCTGTCATCGACAATTGTATATTGAGATTAAATCAGGACCTCGACAATATATTTAAATGGGATACTCCAAATGGTCTTTGTTTAAATGCGTATAAATCAAAGGCTATCATAATTAGTAAAGTTGGCCTTTTGCCAGACCTACTGCCACCATTAGTTGCCGGGGATTCGCCCATAGCATTGGTACAAAGTGCCAAGAACTTAGGTATTATATTTAATACTCAACTTACCTGGACTAACCACATTAACACTATTTGTGGGAGGACGTATGCTATGCAGAGGAATCTCGGTATGACTCAATCATTTACACCGTTTAATATACATATGCTCTTGGCAAAAACATATCTAGTTCCTACCCTCTTGTATGGGTGCGAGCTCTTTGCGGGTTTGGACTCTGTTAGCAAAAATAAACTAAACGTGACTTATAATAACATAGCAAAATATATTTTTGGACGCAATAGATATAGTAGTATCTCGCATTTTTCATACAGAATCCACAATATGTCACTGGAAAGCCTTTTGAAATATCGTATGCTGATTTTCCTTCACAAGATTATCTATGTAGGGGAACCAAATTATCTATTTAGCAGGCTTCAATTTTCTAGGACTAACAGGCGCTGCAGGATAAACGCCGTAAGATACCGGAAACAAGTGTCTGAAAGGCACTTTTTATTAATGCTATTCGTTCATGGAACCAACTTCCGCCAGATATTCAATTGAAAAGCAATGTAATGCAATTAACACCGCAATTTCAAAACACTTTTCTTTTGTTTAAATTTCTTCATTTGCAAGGCTAATTTTTATTTAATTAATATAATTTTGCTTTCTTATATGAAATGTATATATATATTAACTTAATCATTGTAACAGTGTATAAACAGTACTATTCGATAAGATTATATACTTGTTGTACTGGAATTAACCAATGGATAAATAAATAAATAAAATAAAATAAATAAATAAATAAAAGTTACGCTGAAGCAGTGTGAACACCGCATCAATCACATCACACAAAGGGTAATATCTTCAACATCGATGAGTTGTTTGAAATTATTTCAAGAGCCGTTTTGGAGCTTTAAAAATGTACTTCAAAGATGGATCAGCTTACCTTACTAATGCAAAAGTTTAAATATGCCGTCTAACCCTATAAATATCAGCTTTCATGTAATGCACTGGAAGTGTCAAGGCATTACAAACTTCACAAAAATAAACTGTAGCGCCAAAACCCTTAAGAATTTAAGTTTTTATGCTTAGAACCATAAATAATCGTAAACTGTTGTCCAGAGTGTACTGATTCTAATGTTGGGAAAACAACCAGAAGTTTCCTTACCAAAATATTTTTTCTTTTTTTGTGAAATTAAAATCTGTATTTACCCGCTAATGTCTGATGGTGGCCTTCGGTTTGTATGTGCAGATTTGAGAAAAAATTGCAAACAATACATCGAGAACAACATAATCATATACTCTGCTCAGTTGTGGCAAAAGGTTTATATTGAAAGAGTTACAGCACTAGAGGGAAAGGAAGGAGAATAAAAATCTCAAAAATATATCTTTACGGCTGTATGCGGTACGAGTAAGTCAAACCATTTCCGTTGTGCTACTCGAAATGTGTTTTTTTTTTGCTTCTCTTTTCTAATATTCTTGTTTAACAAACAGAAACATAAAATGTATGCAAAAACTTAAACTAATGTATACAAGCATTTCTAGCAGTAGCCTTAATCTATGTATTGTAATGTGTAGTATTTTCATTTTTCATTTTTCATATTTCCGAATTTTATGTAAGGAGTACTCAGGAATAAAAAGGAAACATCGAAAGCAAGTAAACTAATAAGGTATTTGGTCAAAACAGTTTTGCATATCTGAAAGAAAAGTTGCCTTAAATGTAAACTGCTCCACGACTTTTGTCAGAAAATTTAAAGAACAAATCAGAACTTCAGTCATTTGAAATTTAATAAGTATCTGACTTAATGAAGTAAAAATAAAAAACTATGGGGACTTAACAGTGTTACAAAATTTTCCAAAGGATTATTTTTTCAATGTGAGTACTTTCAGAGTAATTAAAATTGCCATGAAAAGTTTCTCAAGAAAATCTGTCGTTCGGAATCGACTTTAAACTGTAGGAGCCGCCACCCTTGTATAAAAATTAACGCACACAACCTAAGTGGTATGAGAAGCTAGGTCGTAATCCTGACTGAAGGGTTGTAGTGACAAATTATAAACGATTAAACCGAATTGTGTAACACAATGGGCCATATGGGGCACCGAGTGAACTTGCCTGTGAACGTTAAGCTACTCGATAACCTAAACCTAATTTTTTTTTTTTTTTTTTTTTTTTTTTTTTTTCGAACGTCCCCGGCCTCACACTAACCCACCCTCACCCGACCGCGGAGGGCTCGTCCCCATTACGTAGGGACACGTACACACTACAGTCCGGACTATAGCGGGTAAGGGAAAAGTATGGCAACGAGAACATAAAACAGCTACAGAAATTAATCACAAGCTGAAATAAAGTTACATTATTGGCTGATATTACACAAATTCAGAAGGAATTAGTTTTTCCATTATAAACGACTCTATTAAAACAAATCAACAAGTGAATGTAGTTATTTTTTGTACTCTGGTCAATTTGCCAACTCGGAAAATTGTCCAGAGTTCGGCCCCACTGTGGGGTATGTGGCAATAGTAACAAATATTTGAATAAAGTGTCAACTTAATGGTTCACAATTATGTGTTTAAGTTTATGTTAAGTTTATATTCCAAAAAATTCTACGACTTTTGTCGTTATAGGACAGTATTAGTGCTACTTTGGCAACTACAGCAAATTGTACGCTTTTATATCTCTTTTTGAATAGCGCAAAATTTCTTCTGTTAGGATTAGTAAACCCAGCCCAAATTCTTTACATTTTCCAAATAATAATTTTACTACAGACTCTAAGTGCAATAGAGCCAGTAATTTTGGATCTGTATTCGTAGAGCTCACTGCATAAGTAATATTCAAGCAGTGTGTATAGGCTACAGCTTTTACCATAAACTTTAAAACTCTGAATCCCGACTTTCGAATACTTTGCGATGCTTTGGGTAGCTTAGTTCATATTTATAAGTGTTCCAAAAAGTTTGATGATTGCAAGGTTAATGGTAACTAATAATGATTTAAAATTATTGCAAGAACTCTCCATACGAAGGAAGACAACCGTAATGAAAAGGGTTTACCTGCAGGTGCTTCCGAAATTTGACAGTTGATAACGACAATGTCCTTAAAGCTACATCAGAGACAACGACGTGAGTTCGTCGTTATATTCGTAGAAAACCATCTCAAGCGATGAGGCCCAAATCTGAATGAATGTGAATAAACAAAATTGTCGCATTGGGAATGATACCAATCCACATGAGATCCAAGACCGTCCAATGCATTCCAAATATATCAATGTTCGATATGGATTTTAGACGCTATAGATCCTTATTTCCTTGATAACGATTTTGTCCACGGCATCACTGTGGTTGATTACCAACTTCGTTTGGCCTGAATTGCATAACCTGGACACAAACAACATGACGGTTTTAACAGGAAGGTACAACGTCTAATATAGATCATGCTAGTCGATCTATTGTGGGCATGGTCAACTCGCGCCGAGATCATGCAATTTGATACCATTAGAACTTTATTTCTCGGATTTTCTTAAGTCGCAGGCATTTGAGATTGCGCCACAAACCAAAGGGGCCCTCAAAGATAACATAAATCTTGGCATTGGACAAATTCAGCCACTAAACTACAATTCTACAAGTTTAAAAGTTACAATCACAATTCTAATTTTTACAAGTCCTAATGAATTGTATTTCATGAAAATTTTCACAATACTTGTAGCTTTTTGTACTTGTAAGCTACAATTCCTACAATTCCAATTTCTACAATTTCTACAATTACAATCACAATAAAATAAAATGTTTTTACAAATTTTTACTATTACGCCAGACGCGAGAGTCGTGAGTACTCCCAGGCCAATTTGCATATGAGTAATAGAATTGGAGATCGGGTCCACAAACCACAATACATGATATGGAGTGATTACCATGCCAATCAACATAAGCTTCTTCAATCTGTTTGAGTGCATCTAATTTTACTAAAGTGCCGTCCCAACAGCCGCAAACTAACGGCATGTCTTTCATGGTGAAGAATTTATACACCACTTGATCCATGTTTTCTGGCCAGCTTACATACGTTGCAAACAAAGCGGAATTAATTGCAGTTACTACGCTTTTTACAACACAGTGCACACAGTGGCTTTTCTTACACAATGCAAGTCACCTATTGCATGGTATGTGGTTCCTGTTCCTAGCTAGCGTAACGTTATCTGCAGTTGCTGTTGCACCATGAGAGAATGGCTTCTTTTTGTCTCTCTCCAGTATTGGAGACAACAAAGTTATCAGCAAAAGAAATTTGTCCCGTTTTAGCCTGAAATGCTCATTGTATGCCGCCGTGGATTTCAGGAATTCGTATTCCAGACATGGTCTAAATAAACAAGAGATTTCACCAAACGAATAGTCCAAATCACTCGATCTTAGTGGCCAATTGATTGCACCATTACGTGAAGTTATTCTTTCATCAAAGGTTTCTTTGATTAAATCAGTTAAAACGCTCATATCAGTGAGATTAATTAATAACAAGAAAATTTCTAATCATGCTCTGTACCTTTCGGATTGATGCTCATATTCTGAACATCATCAATCATCTCTGGACATAATGGTGCTTGGATAAAGATTTATCAGCATCAATTTGTGCTTTATTTCATATCTATCAATTTGCAGTTGTGATTCTTTTATATTCGGCAAGGACAATTGCATTTAAACCAACATCTTATTTTTTTTTTGTTTTTTTGTTTTTGTTGTGCTTTTATGTACAAGTATTTGCAATGAGTCAACCGATAAAAAGAAATGCTTGTTACATTCAACAACTTGACAAAGAAACAATAGCGGCATCGTTGTTCTATTAAGTTAAGCCGCTTAAACAGCTAATGGCAGCATAAGTCTTCTTCATAAAATAGACGTGACCACATCTAAAATCTTTCTTTTAAACACTCGCTTTCAATAATAGAAACAAAAGTGTTCAGTTATTTTCCACTATCATCTTGGAAATAATAAGAGTACTGAATAAAATATGATTTTTCATTTCACATTCTTTTCCTTGTATGTTATATATATCAAGTATATGTATATTTATCAAGTATTTAGCTGCTGAACAGGTTGTAGGATTACTGTAAATAATCCCAGTTTTGGCATCTAGGTACTGTGTGTTATTTTCACTGTAACAGCTGGATGTACCAATTTTGGCGGAGATTGAAACCAGTATCACTCCACCTTTTCAAGCTAATTGTCTCGTAATATTTAAATCTATTTTTATCATCACAATAATTATGAACGCCTTACATACCAACTTAAGTAAATGGCTGCTTAATTTAAGCCCGTTTTAATTTCAGCCTCTCAGTATTTTTCCTTAAGTTTGTTAATTATTTTTATGCTCAACGTTTGCTAAATTTACATTCGCTTAAATAACACACACTTTATAAGCTAAATTAAAAGCAGTTATTACCATAAATGTTCTGCTGACACTAATACTTTCGCTATTTAAACGTCATTTTAATTGTTTAAGACGTGCCTAAATAAGGAATAAACGACAGAAGCACTAAACGTGCCATAAACAAAACTCTCAACGCCACTAAAACGATTTCAGCGACAAGGCTAACTAGTATACCACCATCATTTTTGCTTTACAAGAGAATTTAAAAATTATTTGTGAATAATTCAGGCAAAATATTATAACATAATAACCGCAAATATAAGAGGTAACCGAAAATACTTAATGAAGAAAAACAAATACAAATTGGTGGCCAATTAAATTAAGTATGCTTTCAGACTTCCAAAGATTTGTTTTATAATTAGACTGCCAGCCATTGTGTAGACGATAAAACAGCGTCATCCTTACAAATACTGGTACGTAAGTAACAACATTCTGGATTAAAAAGTTTTTCGTGTATTAGACTACTAATGAGAACATTTATTCATACAAACATTCCATTAAATGACTGTTAAAATGTTAGCATTTCGTTAATGAATGCATTCTTTCAAACTTTATTTTAAGTCAACTCTATCAATTTGCATGTGATATTACGTGGCATGCTCTGTATCAATCGGTTCTTCCAAGATGAACTTCTAGTCTGTTTTACCAAATACCCGACCCTAATTGCACACATACATAGCATTCAGTCAAGATTACAACCTAGTTTTAAAGTCGACTTCGACCGACAGATATGTGAGAAGCTTTTTCATTGCAATTTTTATTTCCTCTTAGAGTTTTTTCCTGAGGCTTGAACCGTGGCCTCGCGTCTAATAAGCCAACACACCGACGATAATAATTATCGAAAAATCATCTGCAGCGATGAGACTCATTTTCGGATGAATGAGTATGTGATTAAACATAATTTTAAAATTTGAAACGATACCAATTCAAGTAAGATCCACGAGCGTCGTAGAGAGTATCCCAAAAATATTACTGTTTAGTGTGGAATTTGTGCTGTCGACAGCATCGTTCCATAGCTGTTGTTAATAGCGAACACAATAGGTCTGTGATTAGCACTTTTTTGACTTTTTTGGATGATCTGGACTCAAATGACATGTGATTTAAACAAAATGACGATACGTGCCACACAGCTTATGCCATATTCAATTGAATAGCTCAAGCAATTTCCACAAAGCTTCTACAGCCTTGAAACTGTAATGGAAAATTCACATGTCGTCCAATTCTTTCAAACTCTTTGTTCAAAAAAACCAGAGTACCTTTGTTTTTGCTTCGTTGACAAAGAGATGAATTGTGAAGATTTGTTTATCTTGGGGTTTTTTTAGGGTTTCTAGTAATATAAAAATAACATCGATGGTGGCGGATACTATTTTATCTCATTTTTTGGATACAAGAGTAAGGATGCTGAGATTTTATTTATCTGGCAGAGTATGTTCTGCCAACTACAAAGTTGCAATAAGTTGTTGCATTTATCTATCCGATTCATTACCTCCGGTCCTGAAAAACTCTGCAAGCAATAGGTCAGCACATAGTTTTTATTTATTTATTATTTTCTGATCAGGTAGTTGCAATTTGAAGTCGCCATCTCCTAGTAGGTACTGTATTAGCTTATTAGACGTGAGGCTACGGTTCCAGCCAAAGGTCAGATATCTCCATCAAAATATGAAATATGAAAAAATATTTCTTCGACGACTTCCTTTCAGCAGATTTCTGGCAAAAGCTATGAGAATAAATAAAATTGCCACGAAGAGCTTCACAAAAATCTGTCGTTCGGAGTTGACTTTAAACTGTAGGTCCCGCCACTCATAGAAAAAATTAACACATCTGGTGAGTGTGGCGATGTGATAAGCTATGTTGTAATCCGGATTAAAGGATTGTAATAACCAGTTATGTATCTATGTTGCTGCAATTTGAATTGAATTTTTCTTGGGCGACAGGCCTACGGTGACTTTATCATTAATTGATTTTGGTTATCCTTTATGTCGATCTCTGCATTTGATTAGGTAGTGTGTTGGCTTATCAGACAACCACGGTTCAAAGCCCAGGTCAGACATCAAAATGAAAATACAAAAAAATATGTCCTCGGCGCCTGCCTCTCAGCAGATTTCTGGCAAAAACTCTGAGAGTAAATAATATTGCCGTGAAAAGTTTCTCAAAAATCTATCGTTCGGAGTCGACTTTAAACTGTAGGTCCTGCCAGTCATGTATAAAATTAACACACACGAGATAAGTGGTGTGAGAAACTGGATCCTAATCCTGACTGAAGGGTCGTAATGACCAATTATGTTTGTATGTCCTATATGATTCTTTATTTATTTCTTTGCACGTGGGAATAGACGTTTATCATCTATGCCTTGATCTCAGTATCTCTAACGTTGATCTTGCAAGACTACTTAATGGAAGATATGTTTCTTTGGCTGCGTTGTTCTACCCGACCTTCTCCTAGAAGTTTGGTTTTTTTTTTAGGAGAAGTATTTCAAAACCTTGCAGTTATTATTATAATTTCTTTCTTGCTCCTTCCATTGCATTATAGTGAATTTCATATTACGGTTTTTATTTCCTGAAATTTTTAGGTAGAAGTAAAGGGAATGAAAGGAGTGAAGAGAGCATATAAACTAACCTTCAGCTATAGAATATAAAATTTTCAATAAGAGAACAAACGCATTTTACAGAATACAACACACATACTATGCGTTTTGTGTTGATAAAACAGTGCTATGATAAAACCGTAATCATATCTTGTTTGAATGTTTTCAATGAAACATTAACATCAGTATTACAGACAAAGTGGCCGTTAACGGTTAGGAAACGTAATAAGCAACTTAAGAAACTTTATTTCGAAAATGAAATTTCAGACGATTACTTTAACATTTAAAAGATACCAGATAAATTACTAGAAATTAAGAAAAATTAAATACAAATTTTATATAAATTATAAAACAAAAATGTAAAATATTGAGAAGACATACAAATTAAAATAATTTGTATTTTAATCTAAAGTTCGCATAGGATAATTACTTTATGATAATGTGTAATAAGGATGTGTTAACGCGTATGTATGTATAGGTATGAGTAAAATTAGTTAAAAAATAAAACACTCGCACAAATGCATCGTTGAACATTCTGGTTACTCTTATCGTATTTGTGCTTTCGGTAGCCACGGCTCAAACCCCAGGTTAGATATCAAAATGAAATGTGAAAAATTATTTCCTCAGCGGCTTCCTCTCAGCAGATTTCTCTGATTCTGATTCTGAGTTCAAAAAATCTGAGAGTAAATAAAAAATGTTATTCTTTGGCTGTGGTGCATAAATCAGACTGAATTTTATCACTGCCACGGGTTATGTTGACTTTAGGCTTAAGAAAATCCGACAAGAGTTTCTTGTAAAATCTATTTGCTGGCAACTCTGCTTTCAGAAGAAGATGCGTTCTTTGGATTTTTTTCTGGGGCTATGTTAAGTCATTCATACCGACAAACCAACAGATTATATTAAAGACACAATTGATGGAAGAGGTTGTCAAAAATTGGATTGATCGAAGAAACCAAATAACCCGTAACCAGACTGTTTTATTATTAATTATTTATTTATTTTGTTTTTTTCAACATTCTACAATTTCGTGTAATTTATTAAAAATAAATTAAAAATGTATTCATAGTGCCAATGTAAACAGTTACTGACGTATATTGTTTAATTAAAAACTTTTTAAATATGTAATACCATATAAATTATGATTTAACGAAAATTTATGTAAATATTATGAAGCAAAAAAGCAATACACTGAATCATTACATACATATGTACATTACATGTTAGAAGCAGACCACAGAAAACACACATTTTACACTACATATACAAACTGAATTAATTAGAAACCGCCATA
The DNA here is from genome assembly GCA_936449025.2 of Sarcophaga subvicina. Lineage (NCBI taxonomy): Eukaryota > Metazoa > Arthropoda > Insecta > Diptera > Sarcophagidae > Sarcophaga > Sarcophaga subvicina. The sequence goes on from OW388080.2 coordinate 90,981,841, forward strand.
TATTCAGGCTTTGTTCTAATCTTTACATTTAAAAGAATTAAATTTGTCAACATAATGTTTTTTTTGGCCAAAGTGTAAAGATCAATTTTTACAGCCAGTTTATGATTCTGGTAATCTTCTTACAAAATATGATAAAAATGTGTTTATTTGTTTGTGGGTTTGTTTGAAGTCTATAGACGGCTAAACGGCTGAACCGATTTTCTTGAAATTTTCACAGTATCTTCCTGTATGTCTGGAAGGAGTTATAGGCTACTTTTTATGTTGAAATAGGCAAATAAAATAAAATAAAATAAATAAAAAAGTTTGAGTGTTATTGTCTAACAAAATATTACGTATACGTCACCCGTCAGCTCTATGCAATCTTCTTATATATAAAAATGACTGTGTGTTTATTTGCTTGTGTGTTTGTTTGTTTGAAGTCTATAGACGGCTCTACCGATTTATTTGAAATTTTAACAGTACCTTCCTGTATGTCTGGAAGAAACTATAGGCCAATTTTTATTTTAAAATTTCGAGTAGGCGAGGTACCACCCCCATACCCAATAAGTATTTAGTGTCGCATATCTCATAAACTGCAACAGCTAGAGTCCTCAAATTTTATATGGACGACTTTGACGTATATATGAACAAAAAGGGCGGATTGGCTATAGTAGGCGTGTCACCTCCCATAGTCTATATATAAAAATGAATGCTTCTTTGTATGTACCTTATAGAATCGTAAACTATGCATTTGATCATGTTATGATCTTTAGTAAAGTTATTGCACATGAGCTGGGGAAGGTTTCGAAGTTAGTATGACTAATTTTCTGCAGGTGGCGCCACTGAAAATTACTTAAAATCAATGAAATCGTAAACTGTGCATTCTTTAACAAAGTTGTTGCGCATGAGTCGACGGAGGTTGGTGCGATTAATTTCCGATGGATGGCGTCACAGAAAATTCTTCAAAATGAATGACAAGCAATTGGTCGACCTACACCTCAAGCACGGAAGAAAAGAGCATTACGAGCCTCAGAGTCAGACGAGCAATTGAGACTGGAAAATCTTCGAGTATATGCCGCCGAGACCCGTTTGCTTGAAACACTTGAACAACGAGAAGTGAGATTAGAAACTGATCGAATGCGTACTACTCAGGCCCGTTCATCTGAATCATCAGGACAACGGGAAACAAAATCAATAAAATGATTCAAAATTAATTGGACATTTATGTAATGCCTTTCCTTCAAATTTATTTTAGTTGGTGGCGCAGCAACACGCGCCGGTTACAGATAGTTACATATAGATAGTTACATATAGATAGAATTATTACAGATAGATAGAATTATTAAAAAGTTGTTATACTGGAGAGCAAATGTGAATATATTTCTAACATATAGAAACGATAATTGAGTCATGATAATCAACGAAAAATATCGCAAAGTAGGTTCATAGTAGAATCACGGTGAAGACACCATGTGAAGATTTCATTCCTTCTTTGCATGTGAGACTATGTAAAGGGTAATCTTTTAGGCATTCGCCTTGTAATTCAATGCTAAAGATATTCATTATGGTTTGCCATTTCTCCATGTATAAGGAAAATAGCATTCTTTGTAGTGTGATTATAATTTGTTATATCAGAGGAAGCATCAGACGTTAGTCCTCAGGATGTCAACCTATTTAAAGCCAAACTTCCATCAATACTAAATCAGTATAAGGCAGAGGATATACACAATCCAAACAAAAGTGGTCAATTTTTTTTTGCCTCCTAGCAAAATGTTAATCTGAAAATCAAGGTAGTGTACGGGCGGTAAATTGTCCAAAGATAGGGCTACAATCTCTAAAATTGATACATACAATCCTCTAGGCGGATATCTCAAAAATTGTCGAAATTTCACTGACCGAATAGACTACATCATGCTATTATTTAACAGATTGTAATAAGAAACTTCCAGAAATTCTAAGAACATTTCAGTCTTGTATTACAGTTTTACGTTCTGAAGGTTTTAAAAAATATTCCCTAACCATTAATCCCACATTAAAAACTGTATTATTTTAAGAAATTTGTATTCATCAATACTTTAAAGTATCTAATTTCTGTATAATACTAGCTTTCGTTGGACTTAAAGTCAGATCAGCATTTAATTTCAGTTATATTTTCACACTTATGTTTATGTATACCATTTTAAAGGCTGTTCCCTTTTCAAAAAATTTTGGATTTTGAAAATAGGTTAAAAAGTTTTGTGTGAAAGTATTAAAAATACCGTTTTTGTCAAATAAAACAAGTTTGGAGGGTTCGAGAAATATAAAAAAAATATTTTTGAATTCTACGCAATAAAACTCACAACCTACACTATGCTGGGTATATTTTGACTGCCGCATCATGTTATTATTTAGTATGAGTATATTTATTTGTATTGAAAATTTTAATAGTTACGCTCGATGTAGTATAACAGACCATAGTCTCTAGTGAGAATCTTTTTTGTCTGCAACACTACCCCCAGGCTGACAGGGCACTCTTCTACATAGTTTTATGCTATTTGTTGGTGTGTACATCTTCTAGTATTTTACTATATATTCAGTTTTATGATTTCATTTATAGTTGTTGTATTTTTTTTCTTTTTGCCACTTTTTAGTTAAAACTTAAAGAAATTTATTAAACTTTTATGTTCGCTATGCGTTTCTGCAAATATTTTGATAAACAGCACCAGTGGTGGATACATGAATTCATATTAAAAAATGTATAAATATTGTGGTTGTTGTTTTTTTTTGTTTTTATTTTACACACAGTTTATTCTTTGTTCTCTTTTTGGTCTTGTGATTAATCAAGGGATTTCAGTAAACTATACAATAAATTGGTATTTAATTTTAATTAAAAAAAGTTTCGTGTTGTGTGTAGGGGTTGGTTAAGATGGTTAAATAATGATGATACTATCTATTAGGAGTAGTTTAAAGTTGTTAGAATCATTTTAACAAATAATGTTGACAGATGAGGAGTTATTTAACGAAATAAAAATGTTGTTTCATTCAAGAAGAAATTTGTTATTGAAATTTTATCGATTTATATAGAGAACTTAAAGCATTTATTAAATAAAGTTTATTATTTAGTTTTTAATGACAAATATAACAAATATTAGGCTAAGGACATCTCCTCGCTGACCGTGTTGGGGAAACATATTTAAAATATTATTATTTATTTATTAATTACAATACAATTACAAATTATATTCTAATTATATACGAGCTGAGTAACTTTGACTATATACACGGTTTAGTGGCACAGACCAGAGAATCGAACCCACGACATTCACGCTAATAGTCTAGCACACTGCTTACTAGACTACCAGGGCATCCTAAAGTATTTGAAATTCTAAGTTCTGTTACGATAAACTGGCACTGAATGAGTCATACTGATTACATAACCAGGTCGACGTTTTTCAGGTGAATGCTTTCCCAGTAAAAGTCTTCAAATTTGGTAATCACTATTAGCAGAACAAACAAATTAGACACAGTCATTGTCCACCGCCCATAGAATTATATCGATTTTTAACGTAGAAGTTTGAAAATTTATAAACTTATTTTCCAGTAGGCATAGTAGATAGTTTGTTGGCTCATTAGACGACAGGTCACAGTTCAAACCGAACAAATCGAAATATGATGCAAATATTTCTTCAGCGACTTCCTTTCAGCAGATTTCTAGCAAAAGCTCTGAAAGTTAATAAAGTTGCCACGGAAAGTTCCTCAAAAATGTGTCCTTCGGAGTCGATAATTTAATGTATTAAATTAACACACACAACATAATTAGTGTGAGAAGTTTGTTCGTAATGCAGACTGCAGGGTTGTAATGGCCAATCATGTGTATGTGTATGTAAGAAGTAAGTGATTTGATTCAAAAGTTTTCCTCGCTTTGATGTCAACTCGTTCAATGATTTTTGGACGATTTTTTAGGAAAGTTTATGACTTCATTGCTGTCATAATTCATTTTGTTGTAAAAAAATTTGATTTTAACCAACACACATACATATACCCTGTGATCTAGTAAAAGTTTCATTTAACTGTAGATCGATCTTTGTATCAAAAATGATACATTTCAATTTTTGAGACGATATAACTTTAACACAGAAAAAGTTAGATGCCTGATTTTTGTTTAATTCGTTAGTATTATTATCGCCATTATTTTAAATCAAATAAAAAAAGAAAATTTTGTACAGTACTTAAAAAATTCCAAAACTTCATAATTCTTTCTTATGTATCGTTTTTGATACATAAAATTTTTCTTTTGATTCGTTTGTGTTGTGTTTGAAATTCTTTTAAGTTTTCAAATATTTTGTGTAGTTTTATCGTAAATAATACATTATTTATGGTAATTGAGAAGGAATTGAAAGTTAAGTGTCGGATGAAAGTGAAAAGGTTGAATTTTCTGTTCTGGACGTATTCTTGAGATTGATTGCAGTAGTCGTAGTCGAGTATGAAACGTGTTAAACTATTAGACTTTAGAACAAGGTTCAAACCTCAGGTCAGACATTTCCAATTTACAACGAAGTTTGTAATGATCGATTTTGTATATATGTATGTATGTATGTAATTTTCATGCTGCTGAAAACTCTGAAAGAGCAGAAAACAGATGCTCGTTCTATGAACTGATGAAAGAAAGAATTGGCAGCAGCTAACATGACAATTGGACGTTATAAATTTTGTAGTCCACTGAAATCGATTTGGCAGTTTTAGATTCAAGCACATGTTACTTGCGTAGAATCTACTTACATCAGTATATGGGCCAATCTGTATCCGGCAAACCAGAGAGGAATCAAAGAGATATTTTTCAAAAGTGGTTTGTACAATCAGGCTTCAGCCATTCCTCAATTGAGAGCATTACCATCTAAACAATTGTAAACTTATAAATCGCCACAAAGCAGGGGCGCTAGATATAAAAATGTTACTATTTAGAAAAAAATAGAACCAAGCTGACATGAGGCTTTAGATTTTTATATAAAAGGCCATACTGCATGATGTACATTGCAAACATTTTGGCGTAAATTTCAGAAAAGTGATAACAAAATATAAAAATATAAAATAATTGTATTTAAATGAATCAAAATGAATGAACATATTTCAATTTTTTTAACAAAATCTATTAATATTTGCGAAAATTCTATGTTACTACAAAATGTATCAAAAGTGATACATAGCTAGAATTATGAAGTTTTTTTAAAAATTAAAAAATAATAAAAATTAAAAAATTAAATTTTACGAAATCTATTCAAATATTATCATCATTCCCATAAAGTTCACAAATTTTTTCAGCAGCTTGTGATAGATAAACAATGCAGAGATACAACTTTTTAGACCCTTCTTCCGGCCCTCTGTGGCCGAAAAATTATCATTTACCCAATATCTTGCCTGATTGAGGGGGCTGCGGAATAGTAGAAATTTTCATTACTAAACTAACTATCATTAATTTTTATTAATTAATTATATTTTTTCTTGTGCTATTTTTCCGTAGTGGTTTTTAACGGAATACATTCTTAAATATAAATATTCATGCTTTGCTCATAAAAACTTTAAAAAATGTTTACTCATTGCCACAATATATTTTCAGTTGGCTCACGGCACATAGCACATGGAACATTCGTCATTTTTTCTGTGAAGGTCAGCATTGTTGGTAAAGACTATTTAGCAACACTGAGCTTAGAGCATTCCATACAATATATGAAAATATTACATTTCTTTTGAATTTTAGCTCTTAATTGCCTATAATTTATCTGTTTAACACACAACACAAGCAAAACTTTGCCAAACAATGTATTGCAAACACAAAAATAAATAATAATAAATAAAAATAAGAGTTTCTGAAAATTAAAAGAATTTTTTTGAAGATCAATACTTTTCAGACGCTTATCATGCAATCTATACCACTGTCTTTGCATGCTGACATGGGTCAATCGACAATAAATAGCAGCATCAGTTTTGTAGAACTTTGCGTTCTCGTGTTTCCTTTTTAATTCTTTTCTTTTTGTCAATGTTTTTGCTAGAAAGAAAACTTTATGAAATTGTTTGCAACTTTTTTTTAAACTTTCACATATGCAGTTTTCTTTTTCAATGTTTTATGCACGTAATTGTTAATACACGTATATTTTTTGTTCTTTTGTGTAACATAGTAATCGTTTTTGTTTTAAATTGCCAGTAAACATGAACATTTTCTATTTTCAAGGTTGGCCATTCAATATTAATTGTAAGATTCAATTTATTTCTCGTCTTAAATAAAGACACATTGGCCTTTACAACAATTCAGTCACGACTCAGCTTTTCACACAACGTATGTTGTATGTGCTAATTTTATACATGAGTGCTGGGACCTACAGTTTAAAGGCGACTTCAAATGACAGATTATTTGAGAAACTTTTCAGAAACTTAATTTCATTAAATAAAGATGGGATTTAGGTAATTGCCATGATGTTAAACAACTTCATAAGATGTCTTTGCACCCAAATTGTCTTATTTATTTAGATATTCGTTAGAAACCTTGAGAAAATCTCTTACAAAATGTGACCTAAAATAATTATTCGTATGCAAAATTTTCTGTTACACGATTTGGAAATAATTCACATTTTATGGAATTATTTGCGGATACCAATCATACACTGGTCGTATCTTAAAAATGATCTCTATGTTTCATTAATTTTTCTTAGTATTTTACATCTCAAAAATCAACCGGTTCTTCTTGGGTAGTCTAAGGCAAGATTCAGATTTCCTCTTATTGTAGTTTCCCAATAAAACCCACATAGATCCAAAAGAGTTCCCAGAGTTCGCTGACCATCCAATTGCCAAAAATTTCCTCATGACCTGGGTCTTGCCTATTCTGACTGTCTTACTATTTAGGTTGAATTGTGCACATAAACTGCAGTTACCCCAACATAATCAAATATTTTGGTTCGCATATTATACCTGAAGTACATAGATGCGGACAAAATTAGTTTATCGGATTACAAACTAGTTTCTAACACCACTTATGTTGTGTGTGTTAAATTTATCCGTGAGCGACGGGACCTACAGTTTAAAGACAACTCGGAATAACAGAGTATTAATATGCTTTTCAAAGCAATTTAATTTACTCTCAGAGTTTTTGCCCTAAATCTGCTGAGATGAAGTCGCCGAAAAAATATTTTTTCATATTTCATATTATTGGAAATGTCTGACCTGGGGTTTGATAAGCCTACCTACTAGATTACAACGACTACTTTTTTGTCGTATAATATAAACAATATTTAATATGGCAATTCTGTAATTTGACACCATAAAACAATACATCTGACCAAGTACACTTACCGTGTTAATCATGTAAAGAGTTGTACAAATTTGTAAAGTAACTGGGTCGGCTATGGACAGTGCGTACAATGCGTTAACACAACAGTTGGTTTCTCGAAAACGTTGCTATTTAAAAAATACTTTTTTTTTATAAATATGACCAGGCCTAAGCGACATACAAATGTTTTACATTTATTTGTACTTGATTCAGGAATTTTTTATGTATTTATGTCTTTACATTTAATTTAAAGAGCTTTTTATTCCAAAGATTAAAAGTTAGTTTATTACGTTGAAATGCTTACGTTACTGTTCGCATTTAGAAAGAATTCTGGAAAGAATAAGTGATTGTATAAACACAATAGACCTAACGTAGTAATATCTTAAAAATAGAATATATGGGTGTATATGGAAGTGATTACTTTAAAAGGTAGCGCAACAACGAGCAACACTCTGCTACTTTGCATTTAGGCTAATTTCTCAACACGTTTGGCATCGGGTTATAGATAATTTTTGTTCCACTTTTGCATTTATTTTACCTTATAGTTTACTTTCAGTTTAGATCCTTTATTTTATATTCGCCTAACTTTTAATACCCAAAAGCAATTTTTAAAATCTTTTGATTTTGTAGTCTTAAATGTTACGTTCCAGTTGTCACTCATTTTTATTTAAATATTGTTGCATAATATTTGCATATTTTTGATTCAAATATGCTTATGTATGTAAATATAATTCAATCTTTTGTTGCTTTGCCATCAATATAATAGTTTTGTGACTTATTATTGCCATAATTGAAATCAATTTTCATTTCCGCAATGGCCACAAATGTTAAAATGAGGCTAATGGAATAGGATACAAAAAATAATGAATTTAAAATAGATTTGATTTTTAAAAATATTTCAAATTTTAACAAATAACACATATGAAATTATACATGCATATAGAAACAAAATAAATAATTTCTTTGCGTCCAATTTTTCGGTTTGATGGATACTCTAAATGAGCATTTAAAATTGCTCACGGATTTGTTGTTAATTGAAATGTTTAACATATTTTCGATTTTTATATTCACCAATGCATTGGAACTGCATTATCAACACTATCAAAACTGTTAAGAAAGATAACGTCACTGTTAAATGCAAACAGATGCTAGACATTATTCAGTTCGAAACATAGCACAACCATCGTAAAAACCCCCATCCGATTGATGTGAATCACAAAAAGCACTTTTGTACACGATGTTTCGTTGCTTCTCAAGCATCCCACTGAGTTGTAACTGAATATTCTTTGTATCAGGACAATAATGTTAAGATTACGTGAACATAACGAAGAAAAAATTAGTACTAATAGACGAATAATAAGGAGAGGATAAGAATTTGAGGCAATCTAACCTAAGAATTGTAACTGACCTTTGACTAAAAGAATATTTATATAACAATGCGTCAGTTGAGGTTCTCCTCTTAAGAGTTGGTATTCTTTAAAAAAAAACAAATAAACTCATATTTTATCGGACCAATTTTCGTGTACCTATTCAAGTGTATGGGGTTGTATCACGAATGCTGGCCTTCAAATGCTCAATTGCCTCTGGTTTACCGTCATAACACTTTCCTTTAATGGCGCCCCACAGAAAATAGTCCAACGTTGTCAAATCGCAGCTTCTTGGTGGTCAGTTGACATAACAATTTTCGCGGTCATCAAACGTTTAACACAATAAATCGTTTGTGGCTTGAGATGTGTGGCAAGTGGTACCATCCTGTTGAAACCAGGCATCATTCACATCAATACCAAGAAGAGTGCGTACCAAAAAATTGGTTATCATGGTGCGATAGTTGTCTCCATTTACCGTAATGGTTGCGTCGTCCTAATTTTCAAATAAATATGGTCCAATGATGCCTCCACTCCACACTCGTATGGGTCACTCGTAAAGTGTGCTTCGGCTTCTGTAAGACCATGTGTGTGTTTCTTACCCCCAAATACAGAAATTTTGCTTATTAACTTCCCCAACAAATTAAAAAGAGCTCCATCCGAAAAGACTGGTTTTTGGGTAAAATCGACATGTGCGTGCAGTTTTCGTTGGTCCAATAAATTTCAATGTTGCTAAATGGATTCATTACAGTCTGTGGTGATAATATACTGAGTTTTATGATAGAATATAATGACAGAAGTATTGTCAGATTCGAAATAACCGATGGTTCAAATTTAAATCGATAGATAGCCCACCCGATAATGGGTAGTGTGTTGCTTTATTAGACGAGAAGACACGGTTCAAAACCCAGCTCAAACATCTCCTTGCAAAACGAAATTTTGAAAAAAATATTTATTCGGCTTTTCCTCTCAGCGGAATTCTGGCAAAAACTCTGGGAGTAAATAAAAATTGCAATGAAAAGTTTCTCAAAAATCCGTCGTTCGTAGTCGACTTTAAACTGTAGGTCTCACTACTAATGTATATAAATTAACATACAGAACATAAGCGGTGTGCGAGTCTAAGTCGTAATCCTTAATGAAGGGTTGTAATGACCAATTACGTATCCAGCTACGTATGTGTAATTTGTCCCTAATAAATTTAAATATTTCGAAACATTATACAATTTATTACTCTTGTCTGCTTTTCTTACAGCTAAAAACCACACTTCTTGAAATGTTTAAATTTAATGTCATCATTTCTTGACACAATATTTTTTCCGTAATTTAGTTAAATCATTTATTCTACAAAATACCTACAGCTATAGAAATATCTTTGTGAACATAACTGAAAACTGCAGTTTGTTAAAAGAATTTAAGAACAAAAAATAAGAGAAGAAAAACAATGATGCTATGGAGCTAATAAGGAATTTTTTTTCAAATGCAATCAAAAAGTTTTCAACACTAAAAAATACAACAAAATTCTGAAACTTTTATATACATACATACATACATAATTGGCCATTACAACCCTTCAGTCAGGATTACGGCCTAGCTTCTCACACCACTCATGTTGTGTGCGTTAATTTTATACGTGAGTGGCGGGACCTACAATTTAACGTCGACTCCGAACGACAGAATTTTTTGAGAAACTTTTCATGGCAGGTTTATTTTACTCTCAGAGTTTTTGCCAGAAATCTGCTGAGAGGAAGTCGCCGAAGAAATATTTTTTTTTTTTATATTTCATTTTTGATGTCTGACCTGGGATACGAACCCGGGCTTTACGAATAGTAAGCCAACACACTACCTACTACACCACGACAACTTCCAAACTTTTATATACACATGTATTATTGGAGAAGGCTGTTGTTTCTCTTTTGTCTTAATGTTGTATTGATTTTTAAATAAATCTTCGTTTAAATAAATTTTGTATTAATTTATACCTGTTGGATATAAACAATGCAATGCATAAAGCATGTCAGACTCTTGTGCGTCTGAGTTATATACGGAATATAAAGAAGAATAAAATAATAAGCATACTACAGTTGAGTAGAAAGCGTATGAACAGAATACAACCACTACGATTTTTTTTATAAATACTGACAATAAAAAAGTGTAGAGGAATGCGGTGAGTTTTCTTACATTCTAAGTCAGATCCAATTCGCCTTCCAATGTTACTATATTTTCATTACATTTAATGCATATCATAAGCAAATCAATGTTTCAATGTTTGCCCCTTCGAAAAAAAATCAAAAATTCATTTGTCTTCGCTTGTGCACCAATGTAAACAATTAAGTTATAAGATTTGGTCATATGACTTATGATTTAATTATGAGCAACAATTTGTTTAAAGTATTTTTGCTTGAAGTTACATTTTTACTAAGTGGGTTCATTAAATTGAACAGATTTCTTTGGCGAGAAGTAGAAATCCGGCAAAAACTCTAAGAGTAAATAAAATTGCCATGAAAAAATCTGTCGTTCGGAGTCGACTTTGGACTGTAGATTCTGCCACTCATGCATAAATATTAACGCACTCAACATAAGTGGTGTAAGAAACTAGGTCGTAATACTGACTGAGAGGTTGAAATTACGAATTAAGTATGTAAGTATGTACAAGACAATTTTTATAGGATAAGAAAAACTTTGCTTCCTAGCTAGTTGACATCACGACTTCTTGAGATAATTAGCTCTAGAAATTGTTATTGCCGTCTTGCTGACACAATATGTCCGTTTAGATGAGGCCGCACGTATTCCGTTGTGATCTTCCTGTAACGACAGTCGTTCACAGTTACTTCAATTTCAACCTCACATTCAAGAACGAAAGGCCAATCACGCCGTTCCTAAGGCATGCGCCAAAAATTAGACAGTTTTGTGTATCCAACAAGCAATTCGGATGGATATGTGGTTTATCGAAAATGATTGTTTTTTCGAACCATTGTCATTGAGTTTATTCTGCTCGACTACTGTTATAACACGCTGCTCTTTCGGAAAGCGCACCTTTTTTTTATCGGAATGCGAAGCGACCTCGTAGTTATAAGAAGGATAGTGACTGGGATGTTTTAGATCAGTGTTTTCTGCTAGGTTAAGAGCATCGCTGCTCTTTCCTGAAATTTTAATCAAAAGGATAACAAATGCTGCTCTTGGTGAGGTTCATATGGTAAGGGACAGGATTGTAGTGGAGGAACTTTTAGGTTTTAAGCGATCTGGTCATTATGATACGAGGCTTCGATCCGCACGCTCTCTCTCTCTCTCTCTCCGTCTCCCTCTCCCTTTCTGAGATGTAACAAGTCTCGAAAGCTAATAGCTGAATGGTTTACCTTGCAACCAACCTTAACGTAGGGTATGCATATCTGCTGAACGGTGCACAAACACCAATGCCACTGTCGACTGATAGACAGAGTACGCAAGCAGTCAGCTGTTCTGATTACCAGTGAGCTCTGTTAAACACCACCCACGGCGTTACTTACTATACTTAACTGCCTTCTCTCTGACCTCTGTTTAAGCTACAGGGAGGAGTTAGTAGTAAGACTCAATGCAGTCAAATGCTAGCCTAATCTCTACTATTTATATGCTGCTGTTCTGCAAAGATATAGGCACATTAGGGTCAATTATATTGTTACGGAAATGAAAAATCTAGATACTGGTGTTTTACTTTTACATCGCTTAACATTTAAATTATAAACATAAGCTACAAAAACAAAACAATGCAGTAAACAAACCTGTTTACAAATTGTCGTACTGCTTAATGTAATAACAAACACCAGCAAAAAAAAATGGTAAACAAGTAAACAAAAATACAATAACAAACACTACAAGACTACAATAATAAATGTAAACAACAATGTTTACAATCCATTACATTTCGAGAAGGCGAAGCCATGAACATTCGCCTTCAAGAACATTCATTCAGACTGTTTACTTTGTCATATAAAATGTAAGGCAAAGCAGGCGACTGAGTAGTGAAGTTCAGTCAGTCTTGTGTCATCACGCGTTGCGTTTGAAGAGAGTAATCGTGGTTTGAAGATCTCCTTTATAAATATCTGTTAAATAATTGGCTAGTAATTGTTATTGTTTATACAATGGGTATACGCAGCGGAATAACAATGAAAAGCAATTGTTGTTGTTTACATGAAGTTCTGAACAGTGGCACAAAGAATTGTGCGAACAATAAAGAATTCTAATTAAAACTAAATAGAAATATATTTTTAATTTATTTGCAATCTACGAGATCATATTTAAAAACCTTTTTAAAAGTGAAAAATGTAACAATACGATTCCTTATAATTTTAATAAGCTTTTCTACATACTTCAGAGTATTTACTGAAAATCAGATTTACGTTGGACAATATAACGGATGCCAATTGCTGTTGTAAATAAACTGCTGCAAGTCTTTTACTTGTGATACCGTTACTATTGCTTCCACTTCAATAACTGCTGTAATGAATTGTAATGAAAGCTGTTGATGGTAGTCTATAAGACATAAACCTTCCAACTGACATAGGTAAACTGCAACCGCAATTATTGCTAGCAAGCCCATCTATTGAATAAATCGACGCATGATAACAGAAAGATAATACAGTTTGCAAAAAACAATACACACAAGAATTTTTGAATTTTTTCTCACCTTCATCTTCTACGTTTTTGGTTGGCGAAGGTATAATCATGAAACATTTACATTGAAATGCAAATTTTTGAGGTAAAAGTTGTCCCTTCAAAAAAGGATTTCGCAAAAAATTAAAGTAAACGGAAAGGAAGAAATAAACTAAAAAAGAAAAGCGTGACCGAAAAAGATTTAAAAACTGAATAGCAAACAAAACAGTGCGTTGAAATTGGGATACCGAGAAATACTGTTATTGTTAAAGGTTAACATTGAACTGAATAAATAAAAATACAAAGTTTAAAACATAAATATTTTAATTATATTTTAAAATTTTATATGGATTTGTAGATTGCATTCGCACGTATTCTTGTTAACAGAAATAGTTAAGCATCGCTTACGTATTATATTATTATATAGAGTTGGCCATCTATCGGTTTAAATTTCAACCATCGGCAATACGTATGTCATTTTATGCTACCACAAAATTCAGTACATTATCACCACTTAACGTATTGAATCGCTTTACGTTTGAGCAACGTTGGGATTTATTAGTCTAACGACAAACTGCACAATGACGTAGATTTTGACGAAAATCTTCATCTTTTGGGAAGAAGCTCATTTTCATTTTGGTGGGTACTTTAGTAAGCAAAATTGCCTTACTTGGGGCTCAGAGCGACTGTTAATACGGCTTGTGGAGCGGAGGCATCATTCAATTTGAAAATGAAGACGGCGCAGCCCTTACGGTCCCTAGAGACATCTATCGCACTAAAAAACGATTTTTCTGTACCCGCTCTTAATGGTAATGATGTGAACGATGTTTGGTTTCAACTTAATGGCGAAACTTGCCACACATCTCATGCCATAATCCATTTATTGCGTTTGAGTGCCACTTAATTAGATGAAATTGTGATGTCAATACATACATACATAATTGGCCATTACAACCCTTCAGTCAGGATTACGGACTAGCTTCTCACTCATGTTTATGCATGCATTAATTTTATACGAATGATTTTGCTTTTTACCAGGACAATGATCCCAAGCAAACTTCGGGTGTGGAAAAGCTTTGGTTGATCCATAATTGCCCCAAACTGATAGAAACCCCTGCACAGAGCCCAGATCTCAACGTAATTGAACATCTTTGGGAAGAATTAGCTAGAAGAGTATACCAACAAAAATTTAAAACTTTGAATCAGATTAAGGCGGCTTTACTGGAAGCGTGGAACTCCATAGAACCTGATGTAAGCTACAATTTGGTTAAATCAATTCCAAAACGTTTACAGCCCGTTCTTGAGAACAAAGGATATGCCACAAACTATTAATTGTTCTCTTTCGTCATTTTTAGCAATGGTGCTCTTCTTTGTCCGCTTAAAGTAAAATTAATGTATGACGAAAAAGTGCTAAAATACTCTTTGCCATAAAATAAATTTAAGACAAGTCACCGTTGTCTAGTAGGTAGTGTCTTGGCTTATTAGAAGTGACACCACGGTTTAAACCTCAGGTCGGACATCTAGATCAAATCGAAATATGAAAAATATTTCTTCGGCACTTTTCTCTTAGCAGATTTCTTGCAAGAAATTTGAGAGCAAATAAAATTGCCAAGAAAAAGGTTTTCTAAAATTTGTAGTCCGTTTTTTTTTTGGTTATGTATTAGTGAGTAAGAGAGAGAAAATAATTTGAGAGAATTTATTTATTTACAGCCATAGAAAAGTGCTAGTAATATACGCTATTTTGATTTTCATTTCATCAACATGTAAAGTTATCAATCTTTGGCTGAATAATTTTAGATAAATTAAAAGTAAAATAGAAAATCCATTTTTTATTAAAAGAACACAAAGCTATCCCTCTTTGGCTTAAAAATTATATCATGTTTTTTAGATATATAAAAATAAAATAAAATTTTATAATAAATAAATAAATTTTTTATTAATAAAAAAAAAAGTGAGCATTCCAAAGCATTTAAAAAAAATTATGCTATGCGACAAAATAAAAAAATATGAAATACGCCAAGCTAATGACATAGAACATTTTTAACATAACATATTTTTTGAGTGTTATTCTGAAATAAAATGGTAAAGCATCCGCCACACATGTGTTCTTATCGCAGTCTGATCGACAACTAAATCAAAAAACACAATAATGCGTGTGAGTCCTCTCTACACAATTGTGCTATGAAATGCCATGCTTAAAACTGAAGGTCCGGCTGATTATATAGAAAATTAATACACACAAGTGGTATGTGAAGCTAGGTGGTAATGACTGAATGGTTGTAATGACCAATTATGTATGTACGTATGTTTGTATTTTATTTTATTACTTTTTGATCAAATCTCTAAATTTTTCACTGGTGTCCTTATTAAGCATTACATAACTGTATGTGTAACCATAGTCTTAATAGGTTAAGGTTACAAGAATTTATTTTTTATTCTCTTCAGATAATTGACATTAAAAATAAAACAAATTAAAAAAAGTAATTGACATACAAATATGGTAGCGTAAGGGGAACAAGGAATGATATTTTAAAGTTTGACATCAAATGTAATTTATATGTCCAAACACATATAACATTTCAAAAGATTCCTGTTTACAGTCTTTTTATTTAAAAATACATGGTAGCCACAGAAAATGGAGACCCTAACGGTGACCACAAAATAACAATATTTATAACAGTGTTTACTTTCCAAGAAAGGGTGTTTAAGTGCCAAGTAAGTATGTTTTAAAATAAAAAGAAAATATGTAGTAACACATTTGTAAAATCAATTACGGTCATTTCACTATGGCGGTGTTTGAATAAAACCAATTATTATTTGACCCATTTACATCATTCGAACCATAGTAAAGACTGTTTACAATTGAAAGTGTTTTATTTAAACTGTCAAGTATTTACGTCAGAATTTACAATACATAACCGCAAGATATCATTGAAATGGAATATGTTGTGACGTGTTCATGACTACTTGAAAAGAAAAGTTTGCATATGTGTGTTGTAACTAGACGTGTGCACAAGACATCTTGCTAGCTTACCATTCACTAAATGCAATACTGAATTGTTCTCTTTTTTATTGGTCTTGATTATACGAGTACACTGAAATGTGTATTTCTCTTTTATTCACAGTATACAACAGCACTTATTTATCTGTGAAGTAATGGAAATATGCTTTGTGTTGTAAGAGCATATTTCACTACTGAAACTAAATTTTCAGTATTGTCAAATGAATTTCAGTAGCGTCAACGTTGAAAAAATGTGCGTACATACATGCCATGAACTCTTCCTACAACAATCTCTCTTCAAATTGCTATGTTAATATTCGTTGATGTTCGTGTCCTATGTGTGTAAAAAGCCGAAGGCCCCCGGGGCTATTGATGCCGACGTCTGCTATTGAATAAATAGTATTTCTTTTTTTTTTTCTTTTCTTTCACACTTACTGCAAAAAGAAATGCACGTTGTGACACTATGAAGTGTACAATATTTTTGCTGTACTCTTCACACAACTCTCTTTTGTATTGTTGTACAATGGTTTATGAGTGCAGTTGTTTTTTTTGTTCTCCATCTATGCTTCACTCTTATTTATATTTGCAGTTACTGTTCTAGCTACTATTCGCTCATGAGAAAAATACAATAATGTACAATTTTTAATGTCTTGTGCACACGTTTAGTTGTAACGTATTAGACATGAAGTTTAGTTAACGTCGTGTTTAATGAATTATTAATTGACATTAAAGAGCATATAAATATACGACAGTGTATGTTAAGCCATGTATTTCGCTAACAAAGGCGAATGATTAGGTGGCGAGTAGCAATAAATTAAATTTGATGCTTAGTGAGTAATAAATTTCAGCAGTCTTTGTTAATTAAGTTACTTCAACGAGTTTATTGTTGTGCTAATTTGGACGTAAATAATTTATGATTAATTGATTCGTGCAATAATTAATAGAGTGCATATCTTTCTGTTTGAATGCGAAACCAAAAGGAACTTGGCTTGGGTCACAAAAATATGACATTGGTTTTCAAATATACCGGCCGAAAGGCCAGTATTTAAGCTCATTGTGATACCACAATCAATATTAAATTCATTATTCAAAAGTTCCGTAGAGGAAACTTATCCGAGTTCATAATAACTCTCACTATTGCAGCATTCTTTATAGTCCGTCGAGGAAATCAGAAATAGAGAGGTCAAAACCCTCCGCCTTTTCATGGCAAGAGCAGGACACTGACTCATGTATAATGACCACTGTATCATGAGCTGTGTGGCTCGTAACGCCGTCTTCTTGAAACGACATTGTATGGTACATATATACATATATACATAATTGGTCATTACAACCCTTCAGTCAGGATTACGAGCTAGCTTCTCACACCACTTATGTTGTGTGCGTTCATTTTATACATGAGTGGCGGGACCTACAGTTTTAAAGTCGTCTCCGAACGACAGATTTTTGAGAAGCTCTTCATGGCAATTCTATTTATTCTCAGAGTTAAGAGAAATATATTTTTCATAATTTCGTTTTGATGTCTGACCTGGGGTTTGAACCGTGGCCTTACGTCTAATAAGCCGACACACTATCTACTTGACTACGGCGACTCCAATTGTATGGTAATCCGAATAATTCAATACCGACCAAAAGAGGTTGGTAATTAACGACTTATAATGCACATCGTTTACAGTATTGGCTTAGCCAACATCTTTCTCAATGAAATATGCACGAATTGCACGAGTTCTCAAATGCTATATTTGTACATTGTGATTTGAGAAAACAGATTGAATAACTGCTTTCAAATGTAAAAATTCAGAAGTTACTGTTAGATGACGCGATATTATTATTTTTGTTTTTTTTTTGTTTCTCCAATGTACAACGAAGGTTGTAATGATCGACTTTGTATGTATGTGTGCAATTTTCATGCTGCTGAACACTCTGAAAAAGAAGGAAACAAAAGCTCGTACTATGAACTGATGAAAGTATTAGCAGCAACAAACTTAACAATTGGATGGTTATTGCAAAGATGGTACTACTTGGAACAGGGAACCGTGTGCCTTTTGTAGCTTGGGAAGAGAAAATATTACCAATTTTCACGCAGATTGCTAGCAGCTGTTTCTTGAAATGTTGTACAGTCTTTCTTACTGCTCTTCCCATGTTTATCTCACATGACAGACAAACATAAAAAAGTTCGTCTTATGCTTGATTTCATAGATCTGTAATATAGTATGTTATGTAATATGTTAATATTTTGGTAAACTACGTAAGTATGAGATACCAAAATCATTTGCTTTGATAATGTGCTACTCGGAAGTGATGATAAATTACGCCTTTTCGAAAAAGTGGATGAAATTATTGAAATTTTGTCGCTGTAGATTAGTAACTAATGTTACGGTCATTATAAATTTCGTGGTCTACGGAAATCGAATTAGCAGTTTTATATTCAATTACATGATACGTGCGTAGCGACTACTTACAGCCGTATTTGCAGAAACCAGAGAGGAATCAAAGAGAGAGCATTGTTATTGACATAATCGATCTTCTATTGCAACTTTAAACTTTTTTACCTCACAACAACAAATTTTTCTAACGAAATAAAACAATGGTTTGTACAATTAGGCTTCAGCCATTACTCAATTGAGAGCGTTACTGATGCGTGTGACAATAAGCTGCCCTATCTAAACAGTTGGAAACTTATAAATCGCCACAAAGCGAAAGTGCTAGATACCAAAATATTACCATTTAGAAAAAATAAAACCAAGCTGACATGAAGTGTTTGATTTTTATGTAAAAAACCATGTTAGAATGTTAAAAATTTTGGCGTAAAATTTCATAAAAGTTACAATATAAAATGTTAGAATATAAAATAGTTTTATTAAAACTAAAAATGTATAAAAATATTTAAATTTTTAACAAAATCCGTCAATAATCGTGACAAGTATGTATCAAAAGTGATACATTAGAATTAAGAAGTTTTTTAAGGCGGTTAATTTTAGAAAGAAAATTTTAGACGAAATTTAGATATCGTCTAAGCATATGGTCAATAAGATTTGTGTATATCAAATCCAGTACATATACATACATATACTCTGCAGCCTAGATTTGTTTCCACTGTTTATTGCAATTTGTGTGAAATTTTCTTCTTGTTTTTACCCTATTTTTTTTTGTATGTCTACCAAGGTACAAATTTGCGCTGAATCCTAACGCCTAAAGAAGAACTAATTTTAAATAAATTTAATTTTTTTTTTTGACTAAGGACCCTTTTTCGCAAAAGAAAAACCAATTAAACGTAAAATTTAAAATGAAGTATATTTCAAAATAAGGGGTTAATAAAAAAAATTTCAAATAAAAAAGTGAAATTACTACGTTTAATTAAAAAGGCATCACAAGGAAATAAAAACTGGGCTACATAACAAAGAATAACAAAAAGAAGAATAAGAAGAATAATAAAATATACCACAGAAATAATATGAAATACCACACAGGAACCATATTGTATTTTTTTCGGTCTAACATTGGTTTCACTTCAGCCCTATTTACCTCTTAGAGGTTGTAAAGCATTACGCTTTAATTTTTAACATATTGTTTCCCCTTTTTTGTGACCGATAGTCCTTCATTTTCTTTCTATTTTGTTAATATTAATTATGTATGTTTCTAACTTTTACTATATTGCAGTTTATAATAAAATGAACCAACCGTTTATCTTCATGATCAAAGAACGAATGCTTTGTTGTAACTCGCTTTCATATTTCTTAACCTATTTTGGTTATACTACTCTTATTCAAGGCGAATTCATTATAAGGTGAGAGTATTATTACAATAAGTACAACAATACAAAAACAACAGGGATTTTTGTTGTTGAGAAATAGTAATGTTGTCAAAAACAGCTGACTTAAGAATGACGATGGGAAGAAAAATGTAAAAAAATTTTATAAAAATTGTTAAAGAATGACGATGGGAAGAAAAATGTTGATTAAAGAATGACGATTGGATGAAAAATATTAAAAAATTTTATAAAAATTGTTAAAGAATGACGATGGGAAGAAAAATGTTAAAAGAAAAAGAAGAAAAATATACAAACTTCTGACACAATAAGAAAAAACGAAATTGATTATCAAAACAAAATACACAAAAACCAAAAATTCTTTGACATTGTTACTGGCTATCAGCTGGTCTTTCGCTCTCACCTTGTAATGAATTCGCATTGCTCTTATTATTCTATTTCTACTACTAATTAATGGTTGTACCAAAAGGGTACACATCAGTGATGGTATTTTAATTCTTTACATTATTTACTATGTTATATATACCATTACACCTCCCTTTTTCTCTTAAAATAAAAAGGATTTGTATAACAATATTTTCTCAAGAAAATACTAAGATAATAATAGAAATTTCTCTTTTTTTTCAATATTCTAGTATTGTACAATATTAAACCTATAATTCTTAATGCTAACAATTTATATAAGTAATATTGAACAATTTCATAACATTATCATTTATATCCAATATATTTAGTATTAATAGTAAAGTATTGACTGAATTAATATACAAATATTGACAGTATGGTGTTTCCGACACTAGGATATACATTTCCTAAAATTCGTAACATGAAACGCTATATTTCATTGTCCTACTGCGGAGTATTTTTTCAAATATACCCACCTCCCTTTCTTCAAAAAGAAGAGTATCTATTTATTCTTCTTCAAAAACATTCATTTTTTTTTATATGTATATAGTCTGTGATACATGATAAAACAAAACAATGAAATAATCAAGTTGATCAGGCTTGGTTATTTCAATTTTTTTTTTTTTGCTTTATGGGAGTGCATATTCAAATGTATTTCAATTACTCATATCTTTCACTGTGCTCTCAATATTTGTATATTTTGTTATATGTACATTAAATTTCAATTCTTAATATAATTTTCTTCGTATTTTCTAGTATTTTAGGTTTTTCTTCCCCTTTTCAATTAATAAATTTATAAAATATATATATACCTCTTTCATTTCTTTATTTTCTTAATCTGTTCTTATGGACAACATTCTCTTTTTTTTGTTCTCTCGTCAAATATTATTGCATTGCCTCCTTCCAACCCTTTAATAATGAAAGGTCTATCATAGATATTGCTATGTTTGTCATACGGCTGTTTCTGTAAATAGACAGTGTCTTTCACCTGTAATTGGATTGGTTTCGCAAATCTGTCATAAAATGCCTTATTCCGTTGTTTATGCCTGTCTATTAGTTGTCTAGCTAATATATTCGTTTTCTATAGCCTATATTACAATTCCCTGCTATAATTCTGAATATTATAAACAGGATCTAAATTTGTGTTTGTCTCATTGGGCATGGTAGCATTTCTGCCGAATACTAACTCAAAGGGTGTATACTTGTTCTCAAAAACTGAGTTTGTTGTGGTATTATGGTAAAATGTAAAATACTTAATGTAAGTGTCCCAATCATTCCTGTTCTCACCTACATATGCCCTAATGTATTCATTAAAAACTCGGTGATTGCGTTCCACTGTGCCTACCGTCTGGTGGTGATAACTCGTAGAAAATTTTAAGTCAATATCTAACAATTTACAAAGTTCAGTTAGGTCCTCATTTTTCATTTTCTCAGTTCCTGAATCTGATTTTATAGTTTGCATTCTCCCATATATCAAAATAAAACTCTCAAAAATCGCTTTGGCCACAGTGGGAGCCGATTTGTCCGGTATAGGAATCGAAACCAAATATTTCGTCAGATCGCACATCAGTGTCAAAGCATACTTATTCCCATGAATTGATTGAGGTAACGGACCTATTGTATCCATAACTATGATGTCAAAAGCCTTAACGGGAGTAGGTGTAAGAACTAGTTTCTCTATGTTGGATGGTCTGACTTCTCTCTGTTTAGCCTGCACTGTGGACAATTTTTTACAAATCTCGCTATATCTTTAGTCATCCTCTTCCAATAATATTTAGTTCTCAGTTTAGCGTACAACTTTTTCTGTCCGCAGTGTCCTCCTAATAACGCGTCATT
Source organism: Sarcophaga subvicina (assembly GCA_936449025.2). Classification (NCBI taxonomy): domain Eukaryota; kingdom Metazoa; phylum Arthropoda; class Insecta; order Diptera; family Sarcophagidae; genus Sarcophaga; species Sarcophaga subvicina. Next base: position 91,004,118 of record OW388080.2, read on the forward strand.
ATGGTAAATCCGCATCAATTTTTGTTTCTCATCCTCATTTCCTATTATAGCTATCGGTTCAGTAAGAATCAGTTCCAAAGTTTCTAGTGTTTTATTACCATGTTCTCTCAAGTCCTGAATTTTAAAAATTCTAAAAAATGGATCATCTTTCCTCCATTCTGCTCTGTAGATTTTGCATTTGTTAGCCTCCTTTTGCAGCTTCGAAAGCAAACAGTCTAATCCATCTGTTTCGTTAACAAATTCAAAATCCACTGATAGCAGTTTACTGCATTTCCTATGAAAATGTTTGCGCAATTTAATATAATGTTCATTATGATCTATTATTCCTACTGAATTGATGAGAAAATTTGTCGTAGACCTGCAATGTGTCATAATCTAAAGCAGGTTTCACTTGATCGATCTGCTTAATAAGTTTACTTTTCGATTTAGAACGCGTCGTGACGGCCAATACTTGATTATCCTTAACCTTAAGGTCACTTATTGAAATTCTGGAAAGTGCATCAGCACCAACATTGTCTCTACCCCTAATGTATTCGACGTTAAAATTATATTCTGATAGCTCTAATCTAATACGGGATAATTTTGATGATGGGTCTTTCAGATTAAAAGGATAGACTAGCGGTCGATGATCCGATCGCACCGTAAAAGATGTTCCGTAAACGTAGGGACGAAATTGCTTGATAGCGAAATGTATTGCCAACAGTTCTAATTCTATAATAGGTTTCTTCTGTTCCGATTCCGTAAAAGATTTAGACGCATAATAAATTGGAAGGTCCTCCCCATTGAAGTTTTGACTCAAAATGGCTCCACATCCATATTTGGATGCGTCAACTGTTATTATAAAAGGTTTTGATAGATCCGGATATTGTAAAATTCTAGGACTCATTAATGCAAGTCTCAATTTGTCAAAAGACTCTTGACATTTCTCATTCCATGTAAACTCTACGTTTTTCCTTGTCAGTTTATTGAGAGGGGCTGCCATTACAGCGAAATTTGGAATGAAGCTTCTGTAATAATTTGCGAAAGCAACAAATCTTCTAACCGAGTCCTTGGCAACCGGGGTAGGATAATTTTTTATGGCCTCAATCTTCCTATCGTTCGGCAGAAGACCTCTTGCCGTACACTTGTGGCCCAGAAAAGTAACCTCGGATCGAAAAAATCACATTTATAGGGATTTATTCTCAAATTATGGGACCTCATTATATCAAAAACTTCCTTCAAATTTCTCAAATGGTGGTTTTTACTACAACCCGTGATAATTACATCGTCAATATATAGGAATGCCTTGTTAGGTTCCAGGCCAGAAAATGCAATCGACATCATTCTTGAGAAGGAGGTTGGTGCAACACTCAAACCAAATGGGAGAACTTTCCACCTAAAGTATCCTTTGTCAGTACTGAATGCCGTTATGTCACGTGAATTGGGATGTATTGGGACTTGGTGAAAACCGGAAAATAAATCAATAACTGAAAAATGTTTTGCCCTACCTAAATTGTCCAATATGTCGTCGATCCGTGGCAAGGGAAATTTGTCTGCAATCAGCTTCCTGTTCACTGCTCGGTAATCCACACACATCCTGTAAGCCTTTTCGTTATCTATACTCTTTTTAGGGACTAGGATCAATGGGCTGTTAAAATTTGAAGTACTGGGTTCAATCAGGTCGTTATCCAGCAAATTTTGGACCTGCCTATTTATTTCATCCTTTTGAGTATGAGGAAGTCTATAATTTTTCACATATACGGGAGACGACTCGACCATTCTGAATTTTTGCTCGTAAAAGTTGTTAACGGACATCTTGTCGTCCTTATGAGCGAAAATGTCAGCGTAAGATAAGCATAATGGCATTAAATCATTCTGAACGTCAAGTGGCATCTGGTCAACAAGTATAGCCCTCAGTTTCTCGATACGTTCCTTGTGTATATCATTGTGATTCACTGAGTATACATTAAAATGTCGAAGTTTTTCGAGTTTAATTCGATCATTTTTGACACATTTCACCTGATCAGTCGTGTTAACTATACGCAAAATAGGGTTGTCCGAATCTATAATCCCTTTACCGATAAAGACTCCTTCAGATATTTCCTGGCAATCTACAAACATGGGTTCCCTAATGCCATGCAAATTGAACATTTTGTAAACCTCACACCTGGGTGGAATTATGCAAGTAAAGTTTTTGGGACCTTGAAGTATTGGAATTTGAAGCCGTGCCTCTCTAACAAAAATTGTAATGTCCATATTCTCATAGTCTATCCTACATTTGTTGTCCTTGAGGAAATCCTTTCCCAGTATGCCATCGGATGGTATATTGAAATCGTTACTGACAACATAAAGAACAATGGGAATCATGAAATTAGAAACAATTAAATTGGTACAAATTGTGCCCAAGGTGGGAACCATCTCGGAGGTGACACCAGTTATGTTGATAATATTATTCCGGTTGAAAATCATTTCAGGGTTTAAACAAGATATTTTGATCAGCGATATGTTGAGTGTCCACAAGGAAGCTAGAAGGTCCTTTAGTTTCAGTGCAATTTAATTTTATGAAATCTGTGTAATTAAGATTGAGACAATAAACGGCTTTTAATTCCGATTCTCCTCCTCCCTCAACAGTACCTGCTGAGGGACCACTGAGATTAAAGTCCTCACTGATGCGTTACGTCCATTTCCTCGACCCCTATTTGGTCTGTTATATCTGGTCCGATTATTATGATTACCCGTAGGAATAATAGCTCTACTTCCATATGAACCATTAATATTCGACCTATACCCGTATTTACTGTTGTTGCGGCGGTAGAATGTATCATTTCGCGGATCTCGGTGTGGAAAACTATTTTGGTGTTCAAAATTGTTCCTATATTCAAAGTTATTCCTGTTATATCTCATAGAGAAGACATGTGCTTGCCCACTAGTACTAGATTCCTCCAAAATTAATTTTGCTACAACATCTTTTGGTTCCTTAAAAGTGCTTGACGCCAATATAGCCTTTACCATATCCGACCTTGCGTTGCTCCTACATACACTAATCGTTTGTTCTATACTCATTTCGTGCGCTTTTTCTCTGGTAATACCCTCTATGACTAGTGATCTCTCCAAGGAATCCGCTAGATCTTCCACATTCTTCGCGAAATCGGCATAATTATTGTCCTTAATACTTAAAGCTGTAATCCTTCCAGCCACCACCTTCGAGCTATCAGGCCGAATTCTATTTCTCAATGCTTCCTTGATCTGACTAATACTAGTGACTTCATCAGGTAACACTTCCCTGGCTTTGCCGTCCAATTTAGATTTTATAAATGAGATGAAACAACCTTCCAAGTTATCGGACATGATTTCCGTCACTAAATTTACTTTGTCAATAAAGGAATTCAATGTAAGTGGGTCTCCACCATAATTCTCGCGAATAATATTCGAACACATCGAAATAAATTTAGTTTTTTCCTCTAGTGACGCCATTTTCAATCTGCAAACTTCTCTAGTTTCCTCAAATATCTGTCCTAGATTTAAATTTCCCTTAGCTTCGACCTCGGTATCCGAATCACTCCTATTTGCCTCTGTATCGAACACAGACTCTATCAATATTCTCCTATCCACTCTATCAAACAGATTGTCGCCGAATGGGACTTTGATTTTGCAATCTAATTTACAAAAATATTTAAATAAAATTTTCCTGCAATGTGTGATTCTACCATATATTTCCGTCTGCAAAGCTGGCTGTATTTGGTCGAAAACTTGTTCCGTATAAGTCAAAATATTATTAAAAGATTCTACCAACAAATCTATATATTCCTTCCTTTTACCTTCGTTACTAGTTATCGGTCTATTCTGAATGATTCTCTTTTTCACGGTGTTAAACTTGGACAATAATCCACTAAAATTATCGCTGTCAAATTGACCCGAAGACATTTATTAAGCCCATGCAATAATATTTAATTAGAACAAGTATTAAGTAGTATTAATAAGTAGTACTAATTAGATCAAGTATATACACATTTTATGAAATTCAAATTTATTAATTTTTATATTTATATAAATTTAATATAAGTAGTTAATATTTATTTTTGTTTTTCTTTTTTTTTTCTTCTTCTTTTAAATATAATATTCAGTATTTTTTTTAATATAATATATAGTAATATAATAGTAGTATTAAATAATATCTAGTAATATTTGATTAAATTGTAATAATATTATATATTATAATAAATTTATTTATGTACATAAAATTAAGTAAAAGTATATATTTGATTCTTTATTTTTTTTAGTTTATATTTTGAGAAATAATGTTTGCTGGGATACAGTGTTGATTTATTTGTACATCACCTTCTATGTTGATTGTTTTTGTTGTCTTCTTCCGAACAAGTTGCTTGTTGTATTATAGTTGTAATGTTGTTGTAATGTTGATCTTTTCGTTGTCTATTGATTTTTGGTTTTATTGTTGTTGTTTTGATGTTTTTTTTTTCTTTTACTTCTTTTTCTCTTTTGCTTGTATGTTGGATATGTTGTTTGTATATTGTGCCAGTAGTTTATTGTTGTAATTTATTTCAGTTGTTTTATTTGTAGGTTTTAAGTTTTTTTTTTTTAAGAAAGAAATGGGTGTTCATTGTTTTAAAATCAATTTTTTTTTTCAATAGCTATTATATTTATTTAATAATATCATAGTTTTTCTTTTCGTTTTTATTAGTTTGCAAGATAATTTTTTCGGATATGATTATTTGCTCATTTGTTAATTTTTTTTTTCACCTTGGTTTGAAATTTTATATATAAATATATATTTTGGTTGCTGCCGTTATTATTGTTGTAGTATTGTTTGGTTCGGTGTTGTTTGCTTTTGTTTGTTTAGTTGTTGCTTTTATTGCTTTTGTGTTATTGAATGTTTAATTTTTATTTATTTGAAAGGTCGTTCTATTTTGTTGTCTACTGTACTGTTTTTCGAAATGAAACGGCATATTTTTCTACCGTTGTGCTGTTTTCAAGGTCTATTTTGCCAATTTCTTTTATCACTCTCGTTTTTGCAATTTTAGTTAATACCGTTATATATTTTTATATGTAGATATATATTGTCTTTTTCCAATATTAACGGTTTATATTTATTTTATTGTTGTTTTAGTAAAATCTGTTAGGCAGTCTTTTTGTTATTTTTTTTTTGTTTTCGAAGGGTATACAATTTTTATGAAAAAAAAATTTTGTTTCACTGCCAGTATAAATTTAAAGTTTAACACTCTGGTTTTTGCAATTTTAGTTAATACCGTTATATATTTATATATGTAGATATATATTGTCTTTTTTTATAATAACGGTTTCTATTTATTTTATTGATGTTTCAGAAAAATCTTTTAAGCAGTCTTTTTTTATATTTTTTTTTTTGAGTTTTCGAAGGTTATACAATTTTTATGAAAAACTTTTTTTTTCACTGCCACTATAAATTTAAAGTTTAACACTCTCGTTTTTGCAATTTTAGTTAATACCGTTATATATTTATATATGTAGATATATATTGTCTTTTTTTAATAATAACGGTTTCTATTTATTTTATTGATGTTTCAGAAAAATCTTTTAAGCAGTCTTTTTTATATTTTTTTTTTTTGAGTTTTCGAAGGTTATACAATTTTTATGAAAATCTTTTTTTTTCACTGCCACTATAAATTTAAAGTTTCTATTTTTAACTTTTGATTTTTATTATATTTTATTGTCCAAAGCTTTAATTTTTTTTTAATTGTATGTACGTTTATATTAAATTATATTACATATATACACTTAATATGAAAGATTTTTTTTAACTGTTTCTTTTTCTTTTTTTTTATATATACATATAGATACACAGTCACGGTCGCCATATAATAATAAAAAGGAACCAACCGTTTATCTTCATGATCAAAGAACGAATGCTTTATTGTAACTCGCTTTCATATTTCTTAACCTACTTTGCTTATACTACTCTTATTATTCTATTTCTACTACTAATTAATGGTTGTACCAAAAGGGTACACATCAGTGATGGTATTTTAATTCTTTACATTATTTACTATGTTATATATACCATTACAAGTTCATCCCCCTTTATTTTATTGTGGTAACCGAATATGCTGAAGCCACACATTGCTGTAATGCCATAATACATTGACGAGAATTGGGTTGATTTGTGAGAAGAGTGTATTTATTTTTTTGTGCTTAAATAGTAATTTAAATATAAACGGAATTTCTCCAAGAAATATATTGTTACGTTTTTACATACATACATACATACATAATTGGTCATTACAACCCTTCAGTCAGGATTACGACCTAGTTTCTCACACCACTTATGTTGTGTGTGTTAATTTTATACATGGTGAACCTATAGTTTAAAGTCACAAATATTATCATAATGCAAGGGAATGCGTTTTTGAAATAAGCTTCCTATCTTTAAATTCAAATAAGATAATGTATGTGCGAGATGTCATCGAAATTTTTTGTATAATTTCACTGGTTTCGTATTTTTTGAGGACCGCTGCAGTTTTTGGCTTACTCGCATGTATTTTCGTCTTAAGAAAACTCCACTCTAAGAAAGTAAGATCATACGACCTCGATAGACAGTTCACATCACCTCCCAATGAAGTAATCATGCTCCCAAATCGCTCATGTGGAATATCCAATGTGGTATGAATTGTGTGGTTTTTAGCTCCGTCGTGGAGCTTCGACGACATCTGTAAGCTCTCCTCATTGCGATTGTGTAACTCGAGTAGGTATTTGTTCCCCCGTATAGTTTCAGTTTCCGTTGTTAGTCGTTTCACTTTCGGGTCCCTCAGCATGTTCTTCTTATAGCTTGTTTTAATCTAATTCTGGTATCATTTTTTATATGTGAGTGCGCTTTGAGTACAGATTATCGGCAAGGACCGCCCCATCCGGCGAGCCAAAGCCCGGAAAAATACGAGCGTCGCTGATTATCTAGCCACACTACACTGTCTTCAGCTGTTTAATTCTTTAAACAGTTTAGGCCCAATTTGCGATTTCGCATCATTATAAAATGTGTCACATCACGTTGCACCAAATGCCCAATCTAGCGCGAAATTGGTCGAGAAATGTTATGTTTTAAAAACTTCTCCAAATTTCGACGAGATGTGTTGATAGTTCTAAGTCTTTTTTCTTATAATTGTGAAAAGGTAATTAATAAATAAATTTATTATTTTTTAACTCTAAGGTATGATTAAATAACCGTGTATATATATAGTATATTTGTGTCATGGTTCGCCAGAAAATTGCGATCAAACGTAAGCCTCTTTTGAAGTTATTTTTGAAAAATGTTTGAATTTTATTAAAGTTTTTAATTACTACTCCCACTTACTTCTGTCGATATTTTATATATATTAGAGAGAATAGATCCTAAGCTTTAAAATAACAGAAAAATTGGCTGCCACTTTCTGCCCCTTTCTTTCTTTCTATCCACATTAAGACGTGAATTATTTAATATTTGGGTAAACAGTCATGACAATAAAAATAAATATGATACCGTTATTGAATATGTAATGGAAAAAATCGGGTTAAGCAAGCAACACAAAAGTGATAAGGCGAAGCAAGTTGTAAAGGGTGTTTTTTACAGAGGTATAAAACTTTAAGTTGGCATTACTTTTCAAGATGGCGACCGATTTAACAGCTGTCAAGTGATTTATTCTCAGTTTGGTTTGGCAATTCATCATGAATAGACTCACGCCTGAACAACGCTTGCAATAGTGCAATTTTATTTCGAAAATAATGGTTCTGTGCGGAAAACGTATCGCGCACTACGTCCATTTTATCGTCGACAAAATCGTCCATCAGAGCAGTTAATTCGATTAACCATGGAACGTTTTCGCACCACGTTTACTCTTATTACTCGCATCCCCAGAGACGCTGTACGGTGCGTACATAATAAGCTATTGCTGCTGTAGAGCGTAGCATTGAGGAAGATCCGAATGAGTCCATCCGCCATCGAGCACAGGAATTGGATCTGTGTCCATCCACTTTATGGAAGATTTTGCGGAAGGATCTTGGTTTGCGTGCTTTCAAAATCCAACTCGTGCAAAATTTGAAGCCAAACGATCATCAAGTAAGGCGTAGATTCGTCGAATGGGCCCAAAACGAGATTACCGTTGTTCCCGATTTTCATAAGCGAATTTTGTTTAGCGATGAAGCGCACTTCTGGTTGAATGGCTACGTCAACAAACAAAACTGCCGCATTTGGAGTGAAGGTAATCCTCAAGTGTATGTGGAAACACCGTTACATCCAGAAAAACTGACTGTTTGGTGCGCTTTATGGGCTGGTGGAATCAATGGTCCGTACTTTTTCAAAAACGATGGTGGCCAGAACGTTACAGTCAATGGTGATCGGTATAGAGCCATGATTACTAACTTTTTCATTCCTGAATTGAGTAACCATGATGTCCAGGAGATGTGGTTTCAACAAGACGGCTCAACATGTCACACAGCTCGTGCCACAATTTCACGTTTTGGACCTGTGAATTGGCCTCCAAGATCTTGTGATTTAACACCGCTAGACTACTTTCTGTAGGGCTATGTAAAGTCATTGGTCTATGCGGTAAAGCCACAAACGCTTGACCATTTGGAAGACAACATTCGCCGTATTATTGCCGATATACGGCCACAAATGTTGGAAAAAGTCATCGAAAATTGGACGTCCAGATTGGACTACATCCGCGCCAGCCGTGGCGGTCATATGCCAGAAATTATGTTTAAAATATAATGCCACAAGGTTATCTTTCGGATAAATAAAATTCATGTCAATCGAATAATCCATCGTTGTTTTATTGCAACTTAAAGTTCTATACCTCTATAAAAAACACCCTTTATATAAATTTGTCCATGATCTTTCCGAGAAATGGAAAAGTGTGAATAGAACTAGGCTAAAATTCGAATCTAAATATGTAAACTGATTAAATAGTGACATAGTTTTACTAACTAATTCTGAAGTTCCTGTAACATCTGGACCGTAAAAGGATTATTCTAAAAAAGTAAGAGGGCGCAACTTTTAGATGTTTCTCCTCTTGTTAATTTTAAATCGTGTGATTCTTGCAGCAAAAGTCGGTTTATATAAATCTGGAAAAAGATATGCTGCAAAAATGTTACAGGAATTGGCTGCATCTCCAAGGAGAGCAAACAAAATAAAGAAAATTAATTTTTGACCCACCAAATATGCTTGTTGCGTACACTCCTGAAGAGGCGTTAGCTTTATTTGTGGACAGAGATTATAGCAAACACACTTATAAGTTGATGCAAGCAGGTGCAAAACAACGAAATACAAACATATATGTTATACAATCGGAAAAAGAAAAGTGTTATCCAAGAAATATGACCTTTTCAGATGTTTCAGGGGAGGTCCCTTTACAGTATTTGGTTAATAAGACAGCTGAAAGGTTAGTATACCTTCAAAGTTTTGTATTGGAAGAAAAAAAATCACATGAAATTTATCTGACATACAAGTGGGGATGTGATGGAAGTAGTGGTCATTCCAACTATAAACAGAAGTTTAATAGATAATTCAGACCAACACCTTTTTGCAGTATGCCTTGTTCCTTTACAGCTTAAAGCTAATAATGTTTTTTTATGGGAAAATCCACGACCATCGTCTACGCGATTTTGTAGACCTATCAAACTTATTTTTGAAAAGGAAACAAAATTTTTAATAGTGCAAGAAATTACGATAGTTGAAAAACAAATTTCCGCAATTCGCCAACAAAAATAAAATTATATTGATAATATTATAAATATAAAGACATTTGAAATGTACGCGAATTTCATACCCGAAAGATTTCCTGGGAAAAAAACTATTCAAGATTTGTTTCAATCTTTAATAGTATCATCGAATCCCGTTTAAATATCGAAAATCGGAGTCTATTTGTGCTGACGCAGCATCTTTGCTTTCGAAACCCATCATAGCAAAAACTGGAAAAGATATTGCAGAAGACTATTCAAGTGATGAAAGCAGTGAATAAATATGTATAGCCCATCAGCTCAATTTAGTTAACTGTTTGGACGAAGAAATGAAAAGTATTTTATTTTTATTATGTTGTTAACAGTATTTTTTTTTAATTAATCCTTTTTTAAACTAAATGAAATGTTAATTTTTTATTTAAATAAATGTACTTTGTCAAAGAGGTAAAATAATAAGTTAAAAAATTTGAACTTTGAACCTCGATAAAATCTTAACCGTAATGAATTTGGAAATTTTGGAGAACTTTTAATTTTGTATTTATACAAAGAATGTGTGTACCAAATTTCATCAATATTTGTTCAAAATTGTTTGTTTTATCCCTATTTTATTTTAATTAGTGCCACGCCCCTTTAAATGTCAACTACATTCCAGAGCTCACATCAGTTTCTAGTCAAATTCCAAATTTCAGATTTCTAAGTGCTTTCAAAGTCGAGTTAAACTCTATTGTGCCCTATATTGGGCATTTGATCCACTGTGCGTTGGTATTCCAATTTAAGCTAATAGAAGCTGGTAATCGTCGAGCTATAGTACCCACCGTTGCCAGTGAAGATCCAACGTCGCTCTTAAGGAAATCAATAATTCGGTCCATACCGATGACGCCGTCAGTTCAAAATCCATCAGTAACAATGAGTTTTTCGATTCGCATTGGACCCTCTTGAATCGAATGTGGTGTTAGTTTCGTCCTACACACATATAAACCTCAATTGCGCACAAACTCATGGGAATAAAACTGTAACAATAAGATTTAATAGCGCCTCGAAGTTTTCGAAATAGCTTACAGATATTTTTTAATCGAAATTTTCAATATTTGTTTGTACAATATTTTGATACACCTATTTCAGTTTTTCTTTTTACGCTGCTAGGGACTAAAATATGTATGTTTATGCCGTTTTTTTTAAAGCAGTTTGATATATAAGTATGTTGCCAATCGACAATTATTGAATTTTTACTCTTGTCAGCCATAGCATGAACAACATGTTGAAAAATTTCCATTTGATTTTATTGCTTTTCATAGTGACCTACAAAAAACATTCATTTCATTTGGGAGTTGGCATAGAAAAACGGTTTGAGAATTTCATTCCACGTTTTGTTTTTTTCTAGCAAATGTGGCTGTATGAATCGGGCCATGATGAATGGTTATCTTTTTATCGTACCTTTATTATTTCGTTGCGTGATATGTGAATATTTCTATTGCATACTCCCGGGAAAATTAGAAATTTTCGTATTGGGTTTTGTAAGATTTAAAAGATTAAAAGTTGGTTTAATATTTGCTATTTATGAAGTATGTCTGGTATAGTTTAGCTTCTCATATTTATATGCGAGTAAGAAACAATCTTAAATTCTAGAACCAAAATATTAAACTTATTGGCCTACAAAAGTTTATATTTCTATTATAATATCTACAAAAAAATCAGCGCAAATAATCACCCATAGATGTTGAATCACGTTTCAATTTTATGCGCTGTTAAATATTTGCTTGAATGAATGAACGAATGCTTGCAGATGACAATAATATTCGTCATTAAAATTCATTGGATCATAGGCCGAGCCCTTTGGCGATTCAGTGTTAATATTATTACGTTTTTGCCTTTTAATAATGTTTAAAATATGAGCTCGTAGATTGCAAATAAAATAAAAATAAATTTTGCATAAACAAGAACAATTACTAGACAATTATTCGACAGATCTTTGTAACAGAGATTTTCAAACCACAATTACTCCCTTCAAACGCACCTCGCCTGCATACAAGACTGACTGAACTCCACTAACTCAGTCGCCTGCCTTGCCTTGCCTTTTACAATATATGGCAAAGTAAACAGTCTGATGAATATTCTTGAAGGCTAACGTTCATGACTTAGCCTTCTCAGAACCTCTATAAATGTAAACATCGTTGTTTACATCGTTGTTTACATTTATTATTGTAGTGTTGTTGGTGTATTTCTTGTTTACTTGTTTACCATTTTTTATGCTGGTGTTTGTTGTTATATTAGGTTAGGTTAGGTTAGGTTAGAGGACGTGTACTTGTCAATTAAGACAAGTACAGTACCCGGAGGTCGAATTGACCCATTGTACAACGTCCTAGTTTCTCACACCACTTATGTTGTGTGTGTTAATTTTATAAATGAGTGGTGTCGACTACAGTTTAGAGTCGACTCCGAACGACAGATTTTTATTTATTGAGAAACTTTTCATGGCAATTTTTATTTACTCTCAGAGTTTTTGCCAGAAATCTACTGAGAGGAAGTCGCCGAAAAAATACTCTTTGTATTTTGTCTTTGATGCCTGGCCTGGGGCTTGAAGCCAGGCTTTTGCGTCTAATAAGCCAACACACTATCTACTAGACTACGGCGACTTCTTGTTGTTATATTAAGCAGAACGATAATTTATATATTATATTAAGCAGTACGACAATTTGTAAACAAGTTTGTTTACTGCATTGTTTTGTTTTAGTAGCTTTTGTTTATAATTTTAATATTAAGTGATGTAAACGCAAAACATCAGTATCTAGATTTTACATTTTCGTAACAATATAAATGACTCACTTACATACGATTATAAGCGAATGACGTCTATTTTAATGTGACATAAGACACCCCATAAAAACCGGCATTCTATCGATCAATGTACATTCTATCGATCAATGTTCAATCAGTGCCAATTAATGTAAGGCGGACTTTGAGTTATGTCACATAGTAGCGGATAAGTTACGCACGTGACGGTTCCCAATCATTGTGATGGCTGGCCGTCAGTTAACTATAAATTCCTGAAATGGCTAATGCTAACAGAACGTGACTCTATAGAATGTTGATGCAAACTACATTCCTTAGAAACGAAATGACGACAAAACTACAGTCAGTTGTAATGCAAACCAATTATGAACACAAGAGCCAAGGAGGAATTAAGAACTGAAACACTGCTAGGAATTTTTACCTAAAAATAAAGCAGGAATCTAATGACATTGAACTCGTTTGATGTAAGGATCACAAATGGTGTATTAAGGAATTAATGAGAATTACTTTTTTGACTTGGCCATGAGAGAAAAACCGACAAATGATAGATTCCAATCGAAAAGAACAATGTAAGCTGCCAAAAATTCTTACCAAAGAGGTGAGGAAAACTGAAGTGCGTCGCAATAATAATATTGCTGAGTTTGTCCATAACAGGGCTATTCATATTTCATAATGATGCGTGCACCGGCACTAAATTTTGTGGATGTGTGGATGATCTCTTATAGGATTCTATCCAGTGTAATGTGTTACCAAATAGGACTTATTTGACTCTTCAAATAACGTTTGGATTAAAGCAGTTTTGACGTTTTATATTGTTAACTGGTTTTCAAAGTGCGTATAGCTTCCATGATCTCGATTTTATCTGTGCTGGTAGTGTTAATAACAGAACTGTATTTGGAGGAAATAAATCGGAGATCATATTGTCAAGGGAGGGTGCCCTGGTAGTCTAGTGAGTAGTGTGCTAGACTATTAGCGTGAGGGTCGTGGGTTCAATTCCCACCAGAGACTCTGGTCTGTGACACTACACCGAGCATATGGTCAAAGTTACTCAGCTCGTATATAATTAGAGTATAATTTGTAATTGTACTGTAATTAATAGATAAATATAAATAAATATTGTCAAAAGACATCTGCCTGTTTAGATTTTTTAAAGCAACACTCGAAAGATGTCTCTCTCTACCCAATGCAATGTTTCGATACTCTTATAAATGGGTTCTTCGTATTTAATATCCTAATTTAACTCCTTATTTGATTGTGTAAAATATACTCATTGTACAACTTTTAATGCGTTCAAGAAACGAAGAAAGCATCCTTTTTAAGCGATTCCTCTTTCTAAATTTAAATAAAACAAATGTTGTGTGAAACATCATCGAAATATTTTATCCTTTTGAAAGATCTATTGGCCCCATTATTTATGTCCACGGTTTCTCAGTGTTACCGTGCCCTACTATTACTCTGGTGTCCTACTAAGACTCAGGCGCATAAATTAAGCAGGGGTTATGTTGGCTTTGAGTACCACTGTAGTTTTGTGGCATATTTGCACATATCTGGGACCTACCCCACCAGAAAAAGCCTACGGTGTTATATCACGCCAGTTTTCTTGACAGGGGTTTTCAATCTCTGATTCGGAGTAGGGATGTCTGGTACCTTAATATCGTCGCCACGGAACTCCTGGCCATCTACACGGACGGCTCTAAACTCGACAATGGAATTGAGAGCTGAGTCTATTCTGGGAAACTGGATCTAATCGTTAGGGAATGTCGTCGTTGTCTCGGCCTTCTTTCTAAGCTCTTTAGTGTCTCACTGGTCTGCGTCCCCGGGCACAGTGACACTCCCTCCGGAATTCTCTTCAGTAGACTTGGGCATGCCACTCGCCTCGATCAAGCTGGCCATTACGCGGAAATTCTTTCTAGACGCCAACCTATCCTGGGTCAATGAGGAGTACTGCTCCACTGCTAGACTCACTTGGCCCTCAATCATAGAAGGCGCACCAGTTACTTAGACTTGGTCGTAACATCATCTCGATCACAGTGACCATGTTTGCAGGTCACTGTGTTATGGGTAGACAGGCGGAAAGGATGCGTCTCCCATTTAACAACTTCTGCCGTGGGTGCAGATCCGCTAAGGAAGAGGAGGCTATCCACTTTCTTTGTCAGTGCACATCTCTTGCGAGGTGCAGATATAGGTTATTTGGCTCTCCATTTCTTGTCTGCTGGACGGAGCTATCATCTATTGATGTCAAGGATATAGCTGCGTTTATCAAACTTTGTGGGTCGTTTTCCAGTGTAGGGTAGTCATGCTGACCAAATTCTTCTCCTTCCCTGGTTTTTTTTTTTTTTTTTGTGGTAGGGATGTGGATTGATATTATTCAATATTTGGGGCAATTTTGTTTGTTCACATACTCATTTATCCAAAAATGTGCTTTAGGGCTGAAGATGATTTTTCAATGAAAATTCGGTTCAGGCCTATTCAGCGAATACAGGTTGTTATTCAATTTTGTTTGCAAGCATAATACAATATAAATTCACTAGTTTGAGTTATTCATTCTGTCCCCAAATTGATTGGACATTAGAAGTTTACCATTTATTTGATTTTGTTGCTATTTAGTTATAAAACATATAAAAAGATAATTAAAAAAATTTATTAACTGTCAATGCGAGATTAAACGCCTGTGATGTCTAAGGTGTGCCTTAATTAAACTTGCAATCAATCTATTTTCAGTGCAATCTTTTGTAGATTAAGATTATTTATGATTTTTCTTTATTGCCTGCCTCTTTTTACACTCTATTTGATTTAGGAAAGCAATGAAATTGTAATTATAATTCGATATTAATTTGAATTTATTTTTCAATTGATTTACGCCTAACTGAACAAACAATTTTTTTTTTGCGAATTTACACAAGGAAGCAGAGATCTAACCAGTGATAAATTATTCAATAATAAATAAATATTTGTTGTACATTACCATAGGACAATGGCCATAAACTAAGCAATTTAACAAATAAAGATAAATTAAAAAAAATTAGTAAGAAATACGAGTAAATTATGATTATCTTGAATGATACTGAAGTTTCTATGTTATTTCGCTCTTTTTCTGTCTCTAGAAGTATATGTATCTGGTAAGAGTGTGTATGTTTAAATATTAGACATCGAAATTAGAAACGCATTCATATAATTCCTCCTATATTTATTTGTATAAACTTATGTATATAAATGAAGTCGCCGTAGTCTAGTAGGTAGTGTGTTGGCTTATTAGACATAAAGCCAGGGTTCGAGCCGCAGGCCAGACAGCAAAACAAAAATACAAATGTATTTCTTCGGCGGCTTTCTCTCAGCAGATTTCTGGCAAAAACTCTGAGAGTAAATAAAAATTGCCATGATAAGTTTCTTAAAAATCTGTCGTTCGGAGTCTACTTCAAACTGTAGGTCCCGCCACTCATTTATAAAATTAACACACACAACATAAGTGGTGTGAGAAACTAGGTCGTAATCCTTACTGAAGGGTTGCAATGATCAATTATGTATGAATGTATGTATATAAATATGTATATATTGTAATAAATGCTGTTAATAAGTTACCTGACACACATCTATAATTTTTTGGAATTATAAGCAACATTTGATTTTTTTTTTTAAATATTATGTGTTGGTTTCGAAGTCGAAAATTACGGTTTAGAGGGTTTGAGTTTTGAAAATTTATAAAATTATAAAAGTGTTACAAAAGGGTTATAAATGGTGAGTTTAAATTTAAAAATGCAATAAAATTAAAAACGGTTTGAAATTCTGCAAATTTATTTATTTTTTGTTGTAAAGAAAGTGGAAGAAACAATCTGTGAAGATGCAGGCCATGAGTAGTACCTACTAGAATATAGCCTAGAATTTTGGTTTTTGTATTTACTTTTAGGTTGGGATTTTTAAAAAATTTTAATTTATAATTTAAAATTTAAATCCATTAAAAATTCCGATATCACAGCTTAATTCCAAATTAATATGGTAAACTTTCTATTTAATTGAATTTGAAATATATTACTCATACGCATCATATGTACTTGTATGGACTAGTGTAGTTACTCTGAAAAGTATGCAATAAAAATCTTCGATTTTGTTATATATGAAAGTACTGGAATTAAATATCACTCATACGTCACGTATGTGCTTAAATTTTACATATTAAATATGAGCATAATTATGAGGAAATAT
This sequence comes from Sarcophaga subvicina, assembly GCA_936449025.2. NCBI lineage: Eukaryota > Metazoa > Arthropoda > Insecta > Diptera > Sarcophagidae > Sarcophaga > Sarcophaga subvicina. Next base: position 91,020,789 of record OW388080.2, read on the forward strand.
AATGGGTGGGCGTTTTCAAAGTTGAAATTTAAAAATGTATTAAAACAAAATGGTTAGAGATTTTGTCACAATTGTTGTTTTGCTGTGAAGTACAACTGTTCCGGTTGAAAAAAGATTATTATTTCATTCATATGGCTACAGCTGCTGGCCTCACAATACCTCATTCGTGCACCTTTTGGAGTGAATGGGGTCGTATTTCGGCAACAGTAACAATAATCTTGGCGTTCAAATGCTCAATTGCCACCCTAACACTTTTATTTTACGGCGCCTCACAAGAAATAGTCCAACGTTATCAAATCGCAGATTCTTGGCGTCCAATTGACATCACTATTCCTGCTAATTTAATGGCTATCAAACGTTTAACTCAATAAATCGATTGTGGCAAGAGATCTGTGGCTAGTTACATCACCCTGTTGAAACCAAACATCGTTCACATTAATACCATGAAGAGCTGCTCCAAAAAGATTGACTATCATGGTGCGATAGCTGTCTCCATTGATCGTAATGGTAGTGCCGTCGTCATTTTTAAAGAAATATGAGCCAATGGGTGCATTGTCTACTGTAAGACCACGTTTGGGTTTTATAAGCCTCAAATACGGCAATTTTCAAATGACATCATCGTGCTGGCCCAATAAATCCTAACGTTGCTCGAGCGCAAGTCGATTCATTACGTTCAGTGAAGATGTTGAATTTTATGACAGAATGACATAAGTATTGTCAGATTCGAAATAACCGATAGTCCAAATTTAAACCTATACGCGTAAGGATTAATACTGAATTACTTAGCTTGCTTATATGACATGATTTTGTTTTCTTTTCATTTTATTTTAATTTTATGTTCACTTTTATTTTTTGTCTATACTGTCAACCTTTCTGTTATTTTACATTCTATTTTTATTACTTTACGATTTGTATTTTATTACGTACTCTTTACTCATGAAATAACATTTATTTTTATTTTTTAATCTTGTTAGTAAGAGAAGGAACTTTCCTTTAAGTTTTTTTGGTATCCATGAGTTACAAAATCTATTTTCTTTTATCTTTTTTAATTTTTTTTCTTTTATAGGGAACAAGCCATTCACTAACAGGTTTTTTTTCTAGGTTTTTCTTTTTTTATAAATAAATATTCTGTATTTTATTTATTATCTTTCTCTGTACTGTGATAAAGTTTGAATTCAATGGATACTAAAGGCTTTGATTAAAGTTTTTAACTGTTCAACCTCCACAATAATTGCTTAATAGTTTTAAATCTGTGAAAATAAGCATAACAAAAAATATTTTTATTTTGGTTTTCAGTTTTATTAGCATCTTTAAGTTATTTAATCAATTTAAAGAAATTTGTGAAACCCAAAGAATAGTAAATTAAAGCGAAAAAAGTTTTTTAGAGTGCAAATGAAAATTATATTCAGATAGCATTTGAAGTTCTGGGGTTTAATTCTCGCAGTCGTGACCGAAATTGCGTTCGAATAGAAAATAATTTCGATAGCTAGAAATTTTCAGATGATGTTGCTCGATACGAAACGAATCGATAGGTGCTGTGAAACGAGTTAATTATTTCGTTTTAAGGCACTGACTAAAATGCAAAAATTGTAAACAAAAACATGTTTTCTTAAAAAAATAAAAGAAATTTAATTAGTCCAAGGAAGAAAAGATTTATTAAAATTGTAATATTTCGTATATATAATATATTTTGGTTTTGCTTTATTATTAGCTGGGACTGAAGTTTCTTCTGCAGTATCATTTTCAAATTCTATAAAAGAAGACATGGTAGATTCCATTTTGTCTTCTTCATAATCCGATAAACAGCAGGGAGATACGTCTTGAATACTATTTTTTGGTGAATTTGTTGGGGTAACATTTTCTTTGTCGCACTTCTCTTTTGGGCTGCCTTCTGATGTTTTTGAGGACCCCAAAGTTTGGACATTTTGTAGACCCTCAACAGAATTTTAAACTAAACAAGAGTTTGTTAAACTACTTCGCGTCACATTGATTGGTGGGTCGAAAGCATTGAGCTTAGCTGTCAGCTGTTCCCATAGCTGATTAGCTCTTGCCTTTCCCTGAGCAGTATTTGGTATAATACTCTTTGACAATTCTGAATGCTTAACCATGAAATTTCCAAGAATATCCTTCTGGGTGTAATTAATTTTTGAAAGTTTTGACCTACAAATACTGGAATTAATTAATTAATTAAAAACTAAAAACTCGCAAGGTGGCATTCGAATGATCACACGTTATTGAATGTCATCATTAGAAATTTCGATACACTTTACTCGATAACGGATAAGACAATCCCAAAAATTAAAAAAACTCGCACGTTCGAGTAAAAATTCGTTCGTATACGACTGCCAGAATTAACACCCTGGAAAATCCTAAGACTTAAATAATTAACAAAATTACAGTCAGGAGTAGAAGTTTTTCAGATACGGTGCTCGAGCAAAATTAAAAAGCTCGTTTAAAAATCCACGTGTTGCTCTAAAAAGTTAAGGTACGACCACACAAGAAAAGCCTTTAAAAACCAAATTAAATATTCGATATTCAACGCAGAAAAATTGTAGAACTGAAGAAGTGAAATGATAAATTGATGACAATAATTTTCTAAAGATTAGTTCATGTGTGGGCATAATATTTCCAGTCCTGCCTGACAGCTGTAATCTAGTGGTGTTAAATCTCACAACTTTAATTGCTTATTCTGCCTTATTGAAACTACATGTTGACTAAATCCAATTCCGCCATTTTATTTAGTACTCACCGTATGGTACCTTTTCAACTGACTGTAGCGTTATAGTTCCTCTATCTTTTAAAGAGGTACGATGCGAAACACAAACGACAACAAACAGTGCATATTAAATGTATAATATTTGCAGCTATTTTTCTACTTCTTCTTTTTCTACTTTTTCTACTACTTCAGCAATTCAGTTTTTACTGAATCAAATTCATATATTTCGGCGTATCTTATTGTTTTTAGTATACCGTAGGCGCTTTTAATTTCATCTGGATCCAGTGCTTGGCAAGTCTATGCCGTTGGCAAATTGCTCAGTAGTATTGCTTACCTTCTTGATTGGTCATTACAACCCCTCAGTCAGAATTACGATGATGATAACTAATATGATGTGTATGTTAGTTTTCAAACATTTTTTTACAAACTTCTCATGGTAATTTTTTTTTCTCAGAGTTTTTGCTTAGAAGAAGTCGCGATGAAATATTTTTTCATATTTCGTTTCATTCGAGATGTCTGGCCTGGTGTTGGAACCTTCGTCTCATGCTAATGGTATTATATTCCTACTTTGCTTTGGTATGGTTAAACAGTTCTCTTCGTCTTAACCCTTATGGGCACTAATTGCACGATTTTACGATTGGATATTTATCTTCTTTCAGACAGAACTGTTTTCATATGTTTATTCAATAATTTTTGTTTTTTGACATCTAATTTCTAATTCTACTATTAATCCGCAAGATAACAGAAACGTAATCATTGTTAATTTTCTGTTTATATCCTTAGACATGTTGGATTTTTTTTTCATTCTTGGTTGATAGCTGTATTTTTCTACTAGAGGCCAGCATTCAGTTTATTCCCATAGTGGATTTAAAATGTCCAATTTTCCATAAATTTGGCACATAAATGGGTTAACTTGCCATTGAGGACCACTGATCACCGAAGGAAGTTGGCAGTCGTCGACATATAGTCCTCGCCAATGACTGTAGCCAAAGTCACTCTTTAGGAAGCATGTCGCCAACTGTAATCCACATCAAAAAGTGGCTTTTTCGTAAAGCCTTAGACGCCTTGGATCTCATGTAGATTGGCCAGTACAACACTTCAGCCAGGATTACGGCCTAGCTTCTCACACCACTCATGTGTGTTAATTTTATACATGAGTGGCGGGACCTACAGTTTAAAGTCGATCCCGAACGACAGATTTTTGAGAAACTTTTCATGGCAATTTTATTTACTCCCAGAGTTTTTGCCAGAAATCTGCTGACCTGAGGTTTGAATCTCGGCCTTGCGTCTACTACCTACTAGACTACGGCGACAACGACGGTATACACCATTAGCTGTACTTAATCTACGCCATCAGTTTTGTGCCCCTCCTACTAAATGTTTTTGTGTTTTTTTTATCAAAACAAATTTGAAATATTTAAAGTTTAAATCTGCCACATTCATGGATCATGTATGAAACTCACTTTTTTCAGTTTTTTTTCAAATCACTGGGACACGATCTAAATGACGAAACTTATTCGAATTTTGAATCCCGTCCTCTGACAGATACGTGTAGACTGGAGCAGTTAATGTAGTACAAACACACACATTGTTCTTTTTTTTCAAATTTGTTTACTCAGTCACTTAAAATTGCAAAAAAAAATATCAAAAATTGTAGCCAAATATGAATCATTTTGAAATGCTGCCACTTTTAAATCTATTCTGGTCAACGGGATAAATAGGAAATATTTTGATTAAATTTTATTTGCACTTTATATGCATAAATTAACCAAATATAAGCCTGACAAATATGATATAGGCACACACATATGTATGGCGCACAGACGGATAAACTAAAATATTTTAGTATACAAAGTTATACACATAGACATATGAGCGGATATAGGCTTACGAAAGGATGTATGTAAATGTTTCGCTTGGTGGCTTAATTTAGAATTGCTCATAAATCTTCTGTTTATATATTTAAACAATTTGTAGTCGAGTAGAGTGAAAGATACAATATTTTATCAAATTTTTAGTGGAGTTCAATTGCTCAAACCCAAATGTATTAGACTTTAGCGACTTTTAAGTATTTGACAACAGCATTAACAATATCATGTTCAGATTTTCTTTCAAAAAAATTTTCAATTCCAACACGTCTCTACAGTTATGATGACTAAGATGTAATATTTTTTGCCATTCTTAATGTCCACATGTTCACCCGTATGTTAATTTTTTTAATAAATCACATTCATTTAACATGTGCATAAATTTATAACCAAAATAAACACCAAAAACAACAAGGCCGGTCATCTGCTTAATGCACATGTTGTTTAAAGTTGAAGTTCGTTTCACAAATATTTCAATTATGATGGAACATTTTTTTTACTAAAGAGTTGAGATTTTGCTTAAGAATTTAATTTTCTATTTAGAAAAAATTGCTATTTTCTAAAATTGTTAGGGTGCCCTGGTAGTCTGGTGGGTAGTGTGCTAGACTATTAGCGTGAGGGTTGTGGCTTCGATTCCCACCAGAGACTCTGGTCTGTGACACTACACCGAGCATATCGTCAAAGTTACTCCGCTCGTATATAGTTAGAATATAATTGTAATTGTATTGTAATAAATAAATAAATAAATAAAATTGTTAGGTTAGATTAAGTTAGCCTGTAGCTTGTAGCAAGTTCACTCGGTGGCCATATGGCCCATTGTGTCATCCAGTGTAAGGTAAACCTGCTTGCCATGCTCCGTTAGTGATGGGTTTAAATCATACCGAGGTCCGAATGGAACCGGCCAGTGCCCTTGATGGCAAGTTCGAGAAACGTTTTGTCAACCAAAAACCCAGGACGTCTGTCCTGAGGTGCAGGGCACCCCCTTAATCTAGTGGGTAGTACGTTACCTTATTAGACTTAACTGTTCAAAACCCAGGTCAGCCATTTAAAAAAAGGGAAATATTAAAAAATTTCTTCGTCGGCATCCACTCTAGGGATTTTTGACAAAATCTCTGAGAGTAAATAAAATTGCCATGATAAATTTCTCAAAAGTCTGTCGTTCGGCGTCGACTTTAAATTGTAGGTCCCGTCACTCATATAGTTCTAAAAATTAACACACTCAACATAAGTGGTGTGAAAAGCTAGGTTCGTAATCCTGACTGAAGGGTTGTAATGACCTTTTATGTGTGTATTCCAGAATATCAATGTTACTTTATGAATATTTTGACAAACTCACAGATAAATGAGAGTCACAAAAAGAGCATTTGGTTAGGACTCTCTTCACCAATATTTCTTAAGAAACAGTTCTCAAGTATGGCTTACAATTCTGATTCACAAACTAAAACTTAATTGTTCTTTTAATAGCGCAATACTGTTGGAAAACTACCACATTCATGGACTCCTAAATAGTTCTCATAAAATCAACAAGAGCTGTCTCAATAGATCTTTCTGCTCTGTAAGCAAATTTTCCTTTCTAATATCTCACATCTTATATAATTTTCCACAACTTTTTTAAATATTTTCGCACGAAAAACGTGAGACTAATTGATCTGAAGGGTTTAACTTGTGTCGTATCTTTCATGCACACATTTGATATGAACATCAGCCTCATCCACCAGCACGCTGTGCTTCCTGTATTTAAATTTAAATAAAACAAAGTTTTTATGAAATATTATCGATATTTTTTTCGTCTGAAAAATCTATTGATTGCACTATGTAAAGAAAATAACATCGCAAGTTTTACATGACAATTAAATTAATTATTAAAATAGACTGAATATGAGATATGGCTGTGAGTTGTGGCTTCTTCGCGTACACTTATGACTTATGGAAACTTCACAAAAAAGTCTAACAGGGTTGAATCGAAAGATCTCGGTGATCAGTCCATTACATCACCTCCACTTAATATGATCATTATCTTAAAACGCTCAAGCATAATACTAAATATTGCATGAGCTGTGTGGCACATAGCGCCGCTCTGTTCGAACCAAATGTCGTTAATGTCAAAATCATCCAATTTCGAGCATAATACGTTATTGCTCATCAACTTATAGTGCTCGCCATTGACTGTGATAGCCTGGTTACCAACTTTCTTAAAAAAATATGCCGATGTCGACAACTTGAAATCAACACCAAATTATTCCGACATGCATTCAACTCTCTTGGCTCTTATGTGGATTAGTATCGCTCAAATTCGACAATTATGATTGTTCACTTGCCAATTCAATCAGAAATAACTTTAATCACTGAAAATAATTTTTTGATGAAAATTAGGGTCATCATGAATGAATGGCATCTGTTCCAGAACCCATTCAGTAAACACACGTCCTGCATATGGTCATTTACTTTCATCGATTTCTTCGGTTTCTCTTACACACTTTCACTGTCTTTTCGGCAGATCATACGTTTTACGATATGCTAAGTATTTATTTATTTACATACATATTTATTTACATAAATACAACCTTTCAGTCAGCATTACGACATAGCTTCTCACACCATCTACGTTTTGTGCTTTAATTTTATACATGATTGGCGTTTAAGGTCAACTCCTATTGAGCGGTTTTTGAGAAGCTTTTCGTGGCAATTTTATTTACTCTTAGAGTTTTTGTCAGAAATCTGCTGAGAGGCAGTCGCCGAAGGTGTTGGAGATGTCTGACGTGGGGTTTGATCGTAGTCCCATGTCTAACAAGCCAACACACTACCTACTGAAAAAGAAAATGATTTTGTTTGACTGAGTTACTAAAACTCTTTGTCTTAGTAACTTTTGATGGCCTTTGTTTGATAGTAGCTCTTTAACTGCCTGTGTTTTATCCTATTTCTTACAAATTCAGAAAGAAAGGACGTTCATTTGGAATCCTATGTATTTAGAATTGCATTTGTAACAACTATTACCATTTCTCTTATGCCATATGCTCTTGCTTCTTAGCACATTAACTGCCAAGGCAGAAAAAATGAATTATTTTGTAGTGTGATTAAATTAGACGTTGTTCTAAATTGGAATAAAGCAAATAAAGATATGATCTGGTGTCGTTCAGGAAAGCAAAATCATGTTTTAATTTTGAAAGTAAATACGAAAATATTTATTTTCACACCAGGCATCTGCGAAAATAATGGTGTTTTTCACATGGTTTGAGTTGTAAATAAAAGCTACAAAAACAAAAAAAATGAACTTGTTTAGATGATAAACAAGTAAACAAAAATATACAAAACAAGTATAAAAAGGGGATAAACAAGTAAACGTAAAGCCAACAACAACACTGCAAGGATAAACGTAAACAAAATACTAAAACAACAATAACGTAAACAACATGTTTACATTTATAGAGATTTCGAGAAGGCGAATAATTCTCCTTCAAGAGCATCCATCAGACTGATTTCCCTGCAATATAAAAGGCAAGACAAAGCAAGCAACGGGTTCAGTAAAAATTCAGTCAGTCTAGTGTGAAGACGCGTTGCGTGTGAAGAAAACAGTCGTAGTTTGAAGTTCGCCGTTGCAAAAATCTATCAAACAAATTGGCTAGTAGTTGTTAGTGCTTACGCAAAAGAGTGCAAAGAGGAATAAAATACAAAGCAATTGTTGTCAAGTTATGAACAGTGACACACAGAATTGTGCAAACAATAAAGAAAATAATTAAAATTTAACATAAATTTATTTTTATTTTTATTTGCAATCTACGAGCTTATATTTTAAACGTTTCAAAAGGTAAAAACGTAACAATATGTTATTTGCCTTTCACACGCGTTTACAGATTAATTAACTCTCTGTAATGTATTCTGTTCTTTATTTCTAGAAAATCTAAATTACAATTGAATATAAATTACTTATATCTTATATACATTGAGTTTTACTTCAAGGTAAAGTGTTACCATTGTGTTACAGTCTTTAATACTATTTGTTATTAATAATACTACACTACTTATTTTAATTTTAATTTCATTTGCTAACTTTTTTTATTAAGTTTTTATTTTTTTAACTTTTACAACAAATACCTTCCTTGCGTGGTCTCAAAACTGTACTAGGTGCAGCTTTTGGAGGCTCATCTGTATTTGGAACGGTAGAACTACTTCCAACATGAATGGAACTTCCATTTTCATGACTGTTCACCTCCTCTTGAACGCTTCTTCCAATTTCAAGATTTTGATTTAAGTTCTTGTTTCTAATTTGATCCGAATGTCGCTTAATTTATCTGTTATTATAAGCAATGATACAAGAATATGATCGAGGACCGAGTTTATCTTTAATAGTAGCTTGAGTCCAGCTAGGTTTGTTAGGATTTTTATAATCTCTTATCAGAACATTTTGACCTGTTGAAAACATGGCATGTCGTTTACCTTTGTAATTTGTTATGTTATTATATTATATAATTTGTCTTGTTGTAGGTGGCTTTAATGTGCTTAAATGTGTTTTTAAAAATCTTCCAAGAAACTGCTTAGAAGGCGATTCATCAGTGTTACAATGTATAGTATTGCGATAATCAAGTAAAAACCTGTTCAAAACGCCACTGCTGACTTTTGGATTGAAAGATTGTTTGCCTTTTATCTTACCTTTTGGCCTCGTTTGTGACTTCATGACAAGATTAACCATTTCTTCTTTTGCGAGATATGACATCATTTTGGTTTCCATTATCATAGCTTTTTTAGCGCTTCAGCAACCGTAAGTGTCTCATCTTCCTCACATAGCCTTTCAAAAATTTTGCTAGGCAAATGAATGATAAATTGATTTAGCATAAAGGCTTCCAAATTGTTACCAAACTTGCAATTTAAAGCTAGACTTTTGACCCTGGCAAACCATTCAGCTACGCTTTCGTTTTCATTTTTAACGGAAGAAAAAAAATTGTTTCTCTCTCTAAAGATGATTGTTGGCGGTGTGTAATGAGAGCTTAGAATTTTGCAGAGATCATCGTAATTTTTTGAAATTGGTGAGTCTGGACTGCACAAGCTGTGTAAAACACTATATGGAGCAGCACCAATCGACTTCAATAAAGCTGCCTTCTTTTGATTCTCTTCTGTGCAATTAATCTCATAGAAGTGAATATCCAACTTTTCCTTCCAAATTGTAAAAGTTTCATTATTCGGAGAAAATTCTGGAACATTGGACGTTTGAAGCAACGTAATCGATGACTTTGGAGATTTTGTTGCAGTATCAGTCGGCATTTAAAAAAAAATTAATTAATTGTAAAACAATTTAATTAAAAAGAACTGATTACCCGAAAAAAAATTTTTTTTCAATTATGCGTAAAACGACTTAAAAAATTTTTTTTAATTATTTTAGGTTCTTTTGAACGTTTTCTCGTCGCCTATTTGTAATGTATTCTGTTCTTTATTTCTAGAAAATCTAAATTACAATTGAATATAAATTACTTATATCTTATATACATTGAGTTTTACTTCAAGGTAAAGTGTTACCATTGTGTTACAATCTTTAATACTATTTGTTATTAATAATACTACACTACACTCTCCTTATTCATCATCAACGTATAACTGCTTTTGGTGTTATGTCGTCTGTGCTGCTTTGAAAATAAAGGAATGAAGGGAGATGTACATTTTACCATCGACTCCATATCATGTATGATCTATAACCCACCTTTGAAAGTCACAGTGTAGCATGTGCGTTAAAAAATTCTTCACTTTTGAGCGTGAAATTTTGTTAATTTGTTTTAAAAATTCATTAATATGTAAACATTTATTAAAGTATGAATTTATTTAAATTAGTAACTTGAGTAACTTTCACAAGCATGTCAGCTATATTGTTAATTTATTTGTAACTATATTTAAGAACACACATGTAGGCAACGTACATACACAATTGGTCAATTACAACTTCAGTCAGCTAGCTTCTAACAACATTTATGTTGTGTGAGTTAATTTTTGCGTGTGTGGCGGCACCTACAGTTTTAAGTCGACTTCAAACAACAGTTTTTGGAGAAGCTTTTTATGGTACTTTTGTTTACCATCAGAGTTTTCGGAAGAAAGTCGATAAAGAAATATTTTCTTTTCATATTTAATTTTGTTGGACATGTCTGACCTGGGGTTTGAACACACTGCCTATTGGACTACGATCACTTCAACAGTTGCCTCAATTCCGACACCGACACTGACACAAACAATTAGCCGTACTCTGTGCTATTGAAAATATATTTCATTGTAATTAAGAAAATATCACCTAAATTTGAAGTAAATAACTGAATATAAATTATTGAAACAACGAAAATTCCGTGCATGCGGTACCACAACAACATACATACATACCTTACAACCCTTCAGTCAGGATGACGACCTAGTTTCTCACACCACTTACGTTGTGTGTGTTAATTTTATACATAAGTGGCGGGACCTACAGTTTAAAGTCGACTCCGAACGACAGATTTTTTAGAAACTTTTCATGGCAATTTTATTTACTCTCAGAGTTATTGCCAGAAATCTGCTGAGAGGAAATACCGAAAAAATACTTTTTGTATTTTGTTTTGATGTCAGGCCTGGGCCTACCACAACAAATAAAACCAAATAAAATCCAAAATCTCATGAAATAAGCTGAAATAATTGTCCGTACTGCGTAGATAGAGACTAAACTCCAACATAATGATATACTGAAACTAGCACTGTCACACATCTGATTGAGATATGTCTCTTGAATTGGGAAATTCCAAAAATTCTTTCTGATCGAATCTATAAACTTTAAACTCCATTGGGCTGTGTAGGGATAAATTAGTTGATCAGTTAGCTAGTAATTCAACAATTTTACACACAATTTTATAATAAAATGCAATTGCAGTAAAGCTGTAATAATTCTGTAACAACTTTATAAATTCTAGAGACACACTATCATAAAAATTTATTTGTTTGAGCGCTCCTACGTATACGTAATAAATTTATATTTCATGTTACTCATACGCTATTCATACTACTATTCACTGTATTTATATGTATTAACCATATAATTCACAAAAATTTGTTGCAGATGCTTGCCAGAATAACTTCTTATAAATTTAATTACATCAAGAGAAAAGAGAAGACACAGAAAAATATTTAATTGAAAAGGATTACTTAGAGAACACTTGTTAAAATTAATTACAAAGCCATGTTTGAAAAAATATTTTTATGTCGCATAAAATAAAACAAACGCAACATCAACTTACCATAGAGAAAGAGAAAGACAAAGAAATCTAATGAAAAACAAAATATTTTAAGTAGTTTTCCTTCTAATACTTTCCCTCCTTTTTACCACTTTATTCGCGTTATTTTCAGGCTGTCTGTGTAGCTTTATGTAAATCCTATGCAATGCTAGTTTAAAAGTAAAAAACTAAAAGCAGCAAAATAAGCAAAAAAGTGAGAATTTTTTCCCAAGAATTTGTTTTTCAATTTCTGTTAATTTTTGTTCTAAACTTTTATTATGATTCAGCTTTTCGAAACTTTTTTTTCGAAATATATTCCATGAACATTACTTATTATGCGTCTTCTTGTTTCCTACCTGCTCTTTCTCTTGAATATATAACTTTAAATGACTTAAAGATTGAACAAGTGGTTGTAAGGAAGTGAAATAAAATAAGAAATACCTGTGACAGAAGTTTTTCATGACGTTGATTACCCTCTTCAGCATTTATCAGGCAGATACTTATCATATTCTATCCCTTATTTGAATTATTCCCGTCACATTTTCTTAAATTCCAAAATTGCAAAACCTGCAACATGACCAAAATTTTCTACAATATTTATCGTCTTTTCCACAACAAGATAATAATCTTATAAATGAAAGTGCTACGGGAGTACATCAAAGACAAAAATAATAACAAATCATTGATTATACAAGGAATGAAATAATGTAGAAATAAAAATGAATAAGAACATATTAAAATCTCGGGAAATAGCAATCGATACAAAAATTAAGGATAAAAATGAATGAAAGTAAATTAGGAAAATTACAACGAACAGTATATACAAATATAAATATGAAAATATAAATAAGAAATACATAAAAAATACACAAACAAAGAAATACAATGAAATTTGATGACTAAATTAGAAAGATTAATAATCATTAATAAAAATAAAGAGTAAAAAATTTACAAAATAATCAAAATATGCAAAAAAAAAACTACTTAAACAGATTGCACAACTCCTTTTGGAGCTTAATTGCATTGCCTATGTTCTGAATATAATTAGGTAAAGTATTCCAAAGTCGCCGTAGTCTAGTAGGTAGTGTGCAGGCTTATTAGACGAAAACCCAGGGTTCAAATCCCAGGCCAGACATCAAAACAAAATATAAAAAGTATTTTTCGGCGACTTCCTCTCAGCAGATTACTGGCAAAAACTCTGAGAGTAAATAAAAATTGCCATGAAAATGTTTCCCAAAAATCTGTCGTTCGGAGTCGACTTCAAACTGTAGGTCCTGCCACTCATGTATAAAATTAACACAACATAAGTGGTGTGAGAAACTAGGTCGTAATCCGTAATCCTGACTGAAGGTTGTAATGACTAATTATGTATGTATGTATGTAAAATATTCCGAAGGCTGATGGTGTGTACAAAAAACAGGCGTTGTGACAAAAGAGTCCTATCTATGTTGGATAATTTTCATACCGCGGTCGTATCCAGCAAATCTAATATTACTAAATCAGTATCTTGGCTGTTTTAAAGTAATCATATTATGGAGGAGAATAAGGCATTTTATATTTAATAGATTATCGAAATTAACTCCAAATATCTGGTAAGAAAATTGAGATATATTGTATCTGAATATATTAAATTAAGTTGAGTTTCTGCTTATCATCAGTATCACAGTTTGTGAAAATTTCAGATCCGTATAAAAGGACAGGAGTCAAATAAATTTTAGTTACATTCGTACGGCAAATGGAGTGGCATCTACAACAGCCCATAAGATTCTAAGCATACCGTAAACTTTACCAACGATGACGTAAATGTGGCTAGACCCGTTAGCCGACCATTAAACATAATACCCAGATTGAATGATTTTTGAACAAAATCAATTTATTCCCCCTGATAATAATGTCGGGCACAATAAATGTTCCCTTAGTTCTACATAGTTGGTCATTACAACCCTTCAGTTAGGATTACGACCTAGTTTCTCACACCACTTATGTTGTGTGTGTTAATTTTGTGGCGGGACTTACAGTTTAAAGTCGACTCCGAACGACAGATTTTTGAGAAACTTTTCATGGCAATTTTATTTACTCTCAGAGTTTTTGCCAGAAATTTGCTGAGAGGAAGTCGCAGAAGAAATACTTTTTATATTTTATTTTGATGTCTGGCCTGGGACTCAAACCCTGGCTTTTCGTCTAATAAGCCAACACACTACCGACTAGACCACGGCGACTCACGTAGTTCTGGAGAGCAATAAACATTTATATTTAGAAGAATTTATACAAAGTCCATCGGCCCTATCCCAGTTGTCAATTTTTGGTAAATCATTGTTGAGGGAGTGTATATACAGTTGGATATTGTCAGCGTCCATACGAGTATGTACACTACAATTATCCTAAAGTTCAGGTAGTTCGTTACTGTATATACAGAACAAAAGAAGTCCTAATATTGAACACTGGGGAATACCTCTTCCAACGTTTAGCGAATTCGAGATCTTGCCGTTTAGGTAAACTCGTTGTGATCTGCTAATAGTATGAGAACGTATAAGACTAGAAGTTGAATTTGAAAAATGAAATCAATAATATTTTGTGATCATTCCAAAAGAACTAAAAACGCTAATTTTCATCCGGTTCCTATCTAAGGTCATCAACTACATTGACTAAAGCAGTAGTGCAGCTCATAGCTTTTATAAATTCCGACTGCTTATCAGATAGGAAATTATTACCTATGAGATAACTATTTATTTGTCTAGCTATGAGGTTATCCATTACTTTAGACAGGAATGTAAGAATGTTAATTGACCTGAATTCGTTGTTGAATTTAGGAATGGGAATGATTTTCGACTGTTTCCATTCATCAGGGAAGGAGGACATAGTTAAAACTGTGTTGAATAAATGAGTCAAATACGGCAAAGGTCTAAGAGTCAAGTTTAGAGGATCAAGTCATCAGAATCAACCGCTTACGATTTCACCGAAGATAAACATTCCAAAAACTCCAGCTGATTAACACAACGAAAACTAAAGGGGTTTTCTAGCGGAACAAAACAAAGGTCATATATATGTCACTATCAGTGGTTGGAACATAAATATTAGCAAATTTGTCATTGAGAGCGCTTACATCGACATCAGGAGAAGTATTCATAATACTTCTTTTGTTGAATACCAATATCGCGGATTACCTTCCCTTTAGCTTTTTTATCCAATGCGGAAGCGAACTTCCTGCTGTAAAACAATATTATTGCAATTTTAACGCGTTTGGTTTGAGAACACTGGTAGTAGCATCTGTTATAGAATTCTCTTTACATACATCGGCAAAATAATCCAAACATAACATAAGAGTTACTCTCACAAGAATTCTCAGGCTATAGCTTGGCCTCGTAAAGTAGTCCCACATACATAATTGTTCATTAAACCCTTCAGTCAGGATTACGACATAGTTTCTCACATCACTTATGTTGTATGTGTTAATTTTATGCATGAGTAGCGGAGAATCAACAGTTTAAAGTCGACTCCGAAAAGAAATTTTTGATACAATTTTCAGAATTTTTGCCAGAAATCTGCTGAGAGAAAATCGACGAAGAAATATTTTTCACATTTCCTTTTGTGGGAGATGTCTGACCTGTGGTTTGAATCATGGCCTCATATCTAATAAGATCACACACTATCTACTAGACTAAGGCGATTACAACCGGTGGTGGGGTATTTCGAATCTGAATATATATATTCACAAGTAGAAAAAAAGACAGCAAAATGATACCTCTGTCGTTCGGCATCGACCTTACACTGTAGGTCCCGCCACTCATGTATAAAACTTACAGACACAACACAAGTGGTATGAAAAGCTGGGACGTAATCCTGATTGAAGGGTTATAATGACCAATTATGTGTGTGTGTATGTATATATTATTAATGCTGAAGTCAACAAATTTAAAATGAGTACTGTTAACAAAATTTTTAAGTGATTGATTAACCAGCTTTCCAACGTTAATTAATACCTCACACATCAGAAATAAACAACTTTAAACGTTTTCCAAGAATTATTTTATTTTGTTTTTATTGTTTTGAAACAACCAAATATTCGTTCCATTACATTTACAATAATTTTTATCAGTTTTCCATTACATTATTTTGCTTAACACTGATCGCTTGTGGTAGTTTAGAAAACTATTCAAATATTTTCTCTTTGCTTTTTTTTATTCTGCTTTATCACAGGAATGGAAGAAGTATGTACATAAAAATGAATATTTTTCATGTTTCCACTTTAATGATGCCACATTTATTTATAAACAAAAGTTTTTTTTCTTCTATTTAGAGATTTGCATTACTGTTCTGCAGTTCCAATATCCTGTGGATATTTCTTTGATTATTTCTTCATCGATTTTAGTCTATTTAATGTTGTTGCAATATAAATTGAAAAATTATGAACGATTTATTTTTATCTTTACATCCATTCACTCTACCTACGGGAACACTGTGAGCCAGTGAAAGAGAGAACAATGGTTTTGAAAAAGAAATTTAATTGAAATAGAATCACAGCAGAACTTCTGACTAACGTATGTTTTGGGGACTTTTTATAATTCCAATACAAATATTTGGTAGGTATAATAATTGTAATCTTACTTACTACCCTACATATTTGGCCATTAGCAACCAGATTAACTGATTTTGGCCTTAAGAGATCCTACTAGGAGCCTCTGCTTCTTGCGTGCCTTCGCCAGTTGGTCACACCAATCGATGACAGGGCTTCCTCGATTTGGTCTTTCCAACGCAGATAATCTTTACCGACCACCGCAAGTCCCCGCATTAAATGCCCGTCTCGTAGGAGCATATTTTTCTATTAGCAACCAGATTAACTGAGTTCGGCCTTAAGAGATCCAACCAAGCGCCTCTGCTTCTTGTACGCCCTCGCCATTTGGTCACGCCAATCGATGACAGGGCTTCCGCGATTTTGTCTTTCCAACGCAGACAATCTTCACCGACCACCGCAAGTCCCCACATTAAATACCCGTCTCATAGGAGCATCCTCCTCCATTCGAACGACATGGCCGAGCCAGTGCAGCCACTGGATGTTAATACGCTGCACAACGGCCATGTCGGAAATCTACCTCAATTCGCACTGGTCCGGAGGACTCTTGACTATTGAGACCACAATACTACCTATTGGCAAGAGTGATCCTACGCTAACGGCGTATCCGAACTCAGAACAGCTTCGAGATATTATAGCCTTATATTATATGCACATAAGGCACGTTTTTTGGCTACATCCGAGAAGGTCGGATTAACTCATTTAAAAAAATTAGTGTTTCGTTTGTTTTGGGGCATAAAATTTTAAGAAAACAGAATTGGGTTTTAATTGCATTGCAATGAAGCCAATGAAGCCAATGAAAATAATTAACCACTGACTCAAATAATTTTAGAGGTGGTGCAAATTTAAAACTCTAAAGGTAACGATTTTTCTTGCATTACATTACCATGAAATTTCATTATCAGTAAGCATTTGTTCTTACTTCAATTTTACTGATAATGTGATCGTTTATGATTGACGTAAGCTATGTACATATGTATATACATATGTAATAGTATCTTGTCCACGCATGAAAGTATGTGAAGAGGAGAGTGGAACTGAAGCAATTGAATTTAATTTGCATTCCTCTATAGTGCCAATGGATTTATATACATTACATTACAGACATAAAATAATTGGTCATTACAACCCTTCAGGCAGGATTATGGACCTAGTTTCTCACACCACTTATGTTGTGTGTGTTAATTTTATGTATGAGTGGCGGGACCTACAGTTTAAAGTCATTTTCGAACGACAGATTTTGAAGAAACTTTTTCGTGGCAGTTCTTTCTTGCCAGAAATTTGATTAGAGGAAGCCGTCGGAGAAATATTTTTCATATTTCGATTTGGTGGAGGTGTCTGACCTAAGGTTTGAAACCGTGGCCTCACGTGTAATAAGCCGAAACACTACCCATTAGACTACGGCGACTTCATTACCTATAATCATTCATAATTAATTTAATTTCCTCTTCCATTTTACTGCACATTTGTGGCCTGATGCATTATTTTTGCCATTACCACAAAATTTAGTGAAAATATAAATCCCCTTTAATAAAACCAACTCTTTAATAAGATCGCTAATTCTGTGTTAAAAACCTTTTCGGCCTATAATCCACTCGAATACAGATAAAGAAAACATCTGACATAAGTAGATAGTAGTAGTGCAACAAAAATGTGTTGCCCTGGCCTAGTAGGTAGTGTGTTCGCTTATTAGACGTAAAAGCCCAGGTTCAAACCCCAGGTCAGACATCAAAACGAAATAAGAAAACACGACGACTTCCGCAGCAGCAGCAGATTTCTGGCAAAAACTCTGAGAGAAAATAAGATTGCCATGAAGAGTGTCTCAAAATTCTGTCGTTCTTAGCCGATGTTAAAGTGTAGGTCCCGCCACTTGCGTACAAAATTAAGGCACACAACATAAATGGTGTGAGAAGCTAGGCCGTAATCCTGACTGAAGGGTTGTAATGGCCAATTATGTATTTATGTAGTAGTGCGACAAAATGTCACATCAACCCAATTGCAATAATTGTTTTTAGTACTTCCCCCTTTCTTATGTAATACTTGTATTTGTATTTTAATTTCCTTTTTACAAATTGCTGTTATTTATTTACAGTATTCGTTGCATAGTTTGTCGTTATTTTAAGCTTCCATTTTTAGTTCTCCTTTTTAACATCCAATTTTTTTATTTCTTAGTCTCTATTGGAATGGAGTTTATTCAATGTAATGGATTACACTGTTATAAGTTTTTGCAATACAAAAGAGCGATAAAAATAATGGACTTTTCAACTCAAATGTTTTTTAATCCAACGAGGAAAGAAATGCAAAAACTGATATTGACAGATTTCCAATGATAACTAATTAAAAAATTCAGAAAAATCGAACAAATCACAGCGTTGTTCAAGCATAAATCGAATCATTACGTTCAGAGGAGATGATATACTGAATTTTGGGACAGAATAGAATGACATACGTATTGCCAGATTCGAAATAACCGATGGCTTAAATTTAAAAAGGTCTCCCTGAAAAGGGAGACCCTACTATATGTACCAACTACAGGGGTAGAAGCCTTCTTCCTATCGCCTATAAGGTTCTTACAGGCGTATTGTGTGAACGACTGAAGTCAATCCTCAAAAACTGATTGGACCTTATCAGTGCTACTTCAGATCTGGCAAGTTCACCAAGGATCAGATCTTCACACTACGCCAAATCCTGGAAAAGACCCACGAAAAACAAGTCGACACACACCATCTTTTTGTCGACTATAAGGCAGCCTTCGATAGCCCCATAAGAGATCGTGTTTTTGCCGCAATGTCTGTTCTCGGTATACCTGCGAAGCTGATAAGGCTATGCAGAATGACGTTGAGCAATTCCAAAGTAGGAATGGACCTCTACGAAACTTTTGATACCATACGAGGTTTCCGACAAGGCGAACCCTTATCATGCGACCTCTTCAACTTCGGAATGGAGAGTGTTCTGCGGCAAGCGGGAGTGCATCGCAATGGCATTATTTTTCAAAAAAGCGTCCAGTTGCTTACGTACTCTGACGATACTGACATCATAGAACGTACCAAGCGAGATGTTACAGTTGCCTTTAGTGCTATTGAACGGGAGGCAGTAAATGAGGGCAAAACAAAGTATATGTTATCGACAAGTAGAGACGTGTGGCGTATTGGATCTCAGATTACGACCGATAACGATACCTTGGATGTAGTCAAGGAATTTATTCATCTTGGCTCTGCCGTTACCACCAAAAATGATGTCAGTCTGGAGATCAAGCGCAGGATCACTCTTAAGAACAGGTGCTACTAATACTCTACAAGACGCTCATCCTACCCGTGCATCTTTATGACGCAGAGGCATGGACCCTATTAAACACTGATGCAGCAGCCTTGAGAGTATTCGATACAAAAGTCCTACGTAAGTTCTTCGGTCGAATGCGAGTTGGCGATGATTTTCGCATCCGATCCAACAGTGAGCAGTATGAGTTTCTCAACGACATAGACGTTGTGCAGCTTATTAATATCCAGCGGCTGCGCTGGCTCGTCCATGTCATTCGAATGGAGGAGAATGATCCGGCGAGGCGGATATTTGATGCGGGGATCTGCCGAAGCCGAAAAGCAAAGGCGCCTAGAAGGATGTGTTGTGTCATGCCGAAATCCTTTAATCAGGTTGTTAATGGCTAATTAAGTAAGTAAGGTAAATTTAACCCGATAGCTAAATCTATAGCAGTTCTCGATTGGGTGCTAAAAATACTGGATAGTGAAACTCGCGGTAAGCTGTGTTGCATCGGTTGGTTACAGAATCATAATTCGGAAAAATCTTGAGTTAATCCGGGACTTCGGCTGCAAAATCAGATCGATGCTAAATCTGTTAAAGTTCTCAATATAGGTAGCTTCCGACAACAAAAAGAGCAGTTTGAACCATACATTCATCGAAAAACAACCATAATGGGTTAGAAGACGCGGCAAGATTATTATGCAACATGACAGTGCAGCTGCACACAAAGCACAATTGGTTCAGGATACAATAAATGCATTAGGCTGGAAGCTGCTACCCCATCCATCGTATTCACCAGACTTGGCTTCTTCTGAAGTGTTCTCTGTTTTCATCGATGGCACTCGCATTAGCTGCGTTGCACATCGATTCCCACGGGGAAGTCAAAAATTTTGGTCTTTACTAATTGGCTTACTTCAAAAAACGGACAGTTTTATTGGCCTGGAATTCACAAATTACCTAAAAGTTGGAAAAAATATGTAGCCAGAATTGGCGAATGATTTAAATAGAATGTTTTTACTTTCCCATTAAAAATAATCCTTTTTTTAACATTACACCTGGTATATATATACTAGACGCGAAAAGGCACAACTCATATAATAGATCCCTTTTGTTTACTTATGTAAATGGGCTTTATAACCCTTCTTCATGCATGTATTTTAAATGGGCGTGAAAAAGAACATTCATATGGGTGTTATCGTAGGGGTGTTATCGTATTTTCATGTGAATACTACTTGGAAAATTATCGTTCTCTGAAGGCATAAATTCAATCATTCATTCAACTTTTGTTAGGTACTTTTCGAGGTGTTGCGGGTGAGACATTGAACGTATTGTGAAATTATGAAAAACACGCTACTTTTGCCACTGTACTGTGTGTACGATAATCGTACGGAAAATATGGCAGTTCTAACTCCTGTTTATTTGAATATTATATTGCCTTCTACACATACTTTTAGTCTATTGTCTGTCAATAACTGCCATACACGAAACGAAACACTTCAGTTGTACAAGGGCTTTGTTTTTCACATCAAATTGCTTGTGTTGAATGAATTTTTATTTCAAATTACCATTTGAATAGACGATTGGAGTATCTATATATCACGATAAGTATTATTTGCAGTTTTTATTTGCAGTATTAAGTATTATACTTAATAAGTATTAAGTATTAAACAATTTTTTAAATGATTATTTCTTAAAAACATGCAAAATTTCCTTAATAATGAGAGACAGGAATAAATATTACGTTTGTAACACAGTTAAAGTTAAAACTAAATGTCTATGAGTTAAACTATGGGACGTGTTCAGTTTGTTAGCAGTTGTGTTGTGCATGTAAGTCTTTTTATCTCATGAAATATTTTATTTTTTCATCAGCTTTATATCTGCCTTTTTTGTGAGGAGGACCAAGAAAAGTCGTTAGTCTAATGAGCCATGCCCTCAATTCTCCTTAAAATTCAGAATTCATTGCAGAATTTATGAAGAATGTATGAATGTTAAAAAGACTTTAAATTTTTCACAATGTTTTAACCTTAGTGTTGCCAATTACCAGTACAAAAAAAGGCTTTAAAATTGCGAATGTTTCAAATGAAAAACAAATTGACTTTGTTTTGTTGTTGTTTTGTTTTTCAAATAATTATAGTTATCATTGTAATTATTATTTCTTATTTGTTGTTTTTGTTAAACGATACTAGAACACTTCTAAGGAAAAATATAACGACTTCCTTCATGAATATAACACACGAAATACTTGCATAATAAAATAATAATGGCCAATTAAACTCTGTTTATGAATTGTAAAATAATTACAGATCAGTTTGTAACCAATTATTAAGAAAATAAAATTAAAATTAATTACTTTACTTCGTACTCTCATATATATTTTAAACTAAAAATTTGTATTCAAATTTGTATGAAATTTCTTTTACACTTTTTGCCTTATCCTAGCACAAATTTCACGTAATATTGCGTCAGTTAGACACGTCTACTTCGTACATGTCATTCTTAAAAATTGCCAGCCAGTTTTGTGTCAATGCTACCCATGTGACAAAAATAGAGAAAAAAATTGAGAAGGGAAAATGTCACGAAACGTATTTTTAAAGAGAAGGAAAAAAAGGAACACGTCTAGAAACATGTTTTTATTGATAGAAAAAGAAAACACTAAATTTAAGAATAAGCTTTAGCTGATTATGGTTAAAGATATGTAAAGTGTATCTAAAATTATTTTCCATTAATAAGGTTAAGCTTTTATACTGCTTCCAATTAATTGCATGTCAAGTGCAGATATGCGAAATAAAAGCGTAAGACATATTAAATGCACAATCTATTTGCGTTTAGTAAGTTATTGATAACTACATAGAATATCCATAATGACAACATCCATAATTAGTCATTACAACCCTTGAGTCTGGATTACGACCTACCTTCTCACACCACTTATGTTTGGTGTGTTAATTTTATACATGAGTGGTGGCACCTATAGCTTAAGTCGACTACTACACAGATTTTCAAGAAAAATTTCATGGAAATTTTCTTTACTTTGTATGAATTATTTATATTTATATGACATAACCTTGCATACAAATAATTATTTTTGTATGATTTGCATCATCGTACTTAATGAATTAGAAATGATTTTTTATTTGATATTTTTTTTGTTATTTTTTTTCTTTCCTATTAAATTAACGTTTTGATTTCATAACAAACACCACCTGTTGCTTTGCAATATTGTATGTACGTGTTCCTAAAATAAACTATAATGTTGGCAGTGCTTGAAGGATTTTTAATTACATCAGCTGCGACGTGCTGGTTATAGTGATTCATCCTTTACTTAATGCATTTAATGAAAATACTTACATTGATAATGATGATAGCACTGTCTGTGTGTGACATTTATGACAGTTTAAATTGAAGAAAATATAAAGAAGTATACATATGTGCTCGTATTTAATTGTGTTATAATTATACTCGTTTAGGTCCATAAAACAAGTCTGAAATTCCCTTTATATTCTTTACATTTTAAATATTTTAAATTAGAGGCATTAAGATTTTTGTATGAGTCTTTTTGACAAAAAAAAAACATGGTTTTTACTTTAAGATGCAGATTAAAATTATGGAAAATCTGCAAAAAAAATGGTTTTTACTTTAAGTTGCAGATTATAATTATGGAAAATCTGCAGAAAAGTGTTTCTAATTTAACTTAAAACTGTAAAACATTATTTTATTGCAATTCTTGCTTTATTAATTTAACCCATGGCGCCTGTACATGCTGGTTGGAAATGGTTATATTGGGTGTTTAGAAAAAGTATTGAATAATATTTAATAATTTTTGCGTTAACAATTACTAGGAAGAGGTTATAACAAATTTAAACGAATTGTGTGTATTAGTTTTAATCCATAAGTGGCAAGACCTACAGTTTAAAGTCGAATCTGAACAACATATATTTTGAGAAACTTTTCAAAGCAATTACATATACTCTCAGAGTTTTTGTCAGAAATCTGCTGAGAGGAAGTATGCCGACGAAATATTTTCATATTGCGATTTATTGGAGATGTCTACTCTGCAGTTTGATACATGATCTCGCGTCTAATAAGCCAAGAGACTACCTACCAGCAATCACGGCGACTTCAGCAGCCATTGCATTATTATTATTATAGCGACGCGGACGCGGGTTCGATTCCGAACTGAAACTCTGAGTATTTGTGGTTGTCTGATTGTATTTGTGACATTGTATATACTGTCGGACAAAATAAAGTGCGGTTTGAAATATTTTTTGTTTATTGATTAAAGCATATGTTTATTGCTTTCAAATGTTTATAAATTATAGTTCCATTTTTAATTCGGTTAATATTTTATCTAAAAAGTATCTTAACATTGAATTCTTTCTTTATATTTTCTATTTATAATAGAAACTCTATGACACATAAGGAATTTCAAGTGACAAAATAAAGTAACACTTAACTAGAAAATATTATAAATAATTAAATAACTTCAAAATTTAGTACGAAGTTGCTCCACCTTTGTTATTTATGACTTCTCTTAATCTTTTCGGCATACTTAGCGCAAGGTTCTTCAAAGTACTTGTAGGAATTGCCCTCCATTCACTTTGCAGTTTTTCCCAAAATGTTTGAATATTTGTTCTGGACTCCATCGGGATTTTGTCATCTGAGGTAGCCCAAAGATGCTTTATGGGGTTTAAATCTGGGCTTTGAGCAGGCCATTCAAATTTTTCAACATTATTTTCTTCAAAATATGTTTTAGCGACCTTACTCATGTGCTTGGATTCCTTGTCTTGTTGAAAGATCAACTCCCCCAAGCCCATTTCCTCCTAACTGCTGTAAAGATTTTCTTTCAAAATATTCACATAGTACTCTCCAGTCATTTTGGAATCAATTTTGACGAGTCTACTCCTGAAAAGGAAAAACATCCCCACACCATGAGGCTGCCTGTATGTATGATTACGAAATTCATTCGATATATTCTATCGAGTTTGATACGAAGGACTGATACTTTAGTTGCAACAAAATTTTCCGTTAATAGCTCTATTATTGAAATGGTGGTGGAGGTGATGTCAGCTACATAATACATACATAATTGTAAATTACAACCCTTCAGTCAGGGCATAGTTTCTCGCACCACTCATGTTGTGTGTGTTAATTTTATACATGAGTGGCGGGACCTACAGTTTAAAGTCGACTCCGAACGACAGATTTTTTTAAAAACTTTTCAGAGTTTTTGTCAGAAATCTGCTGAGAGCAAGTCGCCGAAGAAATATTTTTTCATATTTCGTTCAGTTGGAGATGTCTGACCTGGGGTTTGAACCGTGGCCTTACGTCTTATAAGCCAACACACTACTACACTAGACTACGGCGACTTCAGGTGATCTCAACTAGCCACTTAAATCGTGCAATTTGACCCTGTTACGTTTATCCTTTTGGAGTTTTCTTAAGTTGATGCACCTGCAAAACAAAACACTAGGCATCGTTCAAATTCAGACTGATTTGTGCGTTGGATAAGTGGAAAATTATAATTTCCGAATACGCTCTAAGCAGAGAAGTCGTGACAGACATTTGAATGATGTTGTATTTCATTCTTAACGACATCAATAGGTGATATATCCTCTTTGATTTATTTAAATTTAAAGATAGGAAGATGAAATAATAAATTTGTGTTGCAATATAAAATTGGAAAATTTGTTTAAATTTAACCAGCATAAGTATACAGCTACAACGATGCATATGAGTACAGATTCAAAATTTGAATTTTATATACTCCTCATTCAATTTCCGTCATTTCAAACAAAATTTTTACTTTTTTGTGCTGCAACAGACTAGCATAGCAAATTATAGAAATCTTAATGAAAATCGAATTTAGAAATTCGAATGGAATTCAGCGCATAGAAGTAATTAAATTTAATATTCATTAAATTGAAACACAAATACAATTTCTATGATAAAGAAAACAACTAAAATGGCAAAAAAAAAACAAAATGGAGCAAGGCTAAACGAAATAAAGTTGATGTCAGTCAAATTATTAGCTTCACCAGAAATGAATGCAGTTTCGATATTAAATACTACGTCTAGTGGTTTAAATGATACACACACAGAAATACATAAATAACAAAAAGCTTTCATATTTATATCTACATATACATATTATATATGTTTATACAAGTGGAGAATATTTATACATTGTTTATTATTTACCCCTGTTTATATACATACATGCATACGTAGCACTTGTACTTGGTAAACAGTTTTACTATAATTGGACAATTTTTTAAAATTTTTTATTAAGTTTTTTAGTTTTTGATCGTACTTAACCACTATCAAACGAAAACCTTGTCTGGGACCACAACTTTCTGCTAAACAACCATGTGTGAGTTAGTTTTATCAATGAGTGGTCGAAGCTACAGTTTAAAGTCAACTCTGAACGATAGATTTTTGAGAAACTTTTTAATGGCAATTTTATTTACTCTCAGAGTAATATTCCGATTTTTCGAAAAGCCTGAGCTGGGATTTTACCACGGACTTAAGTCTAATAAACCAACACTACCTACTAGATTACGGTTACTTCTTGAGGTTAGTAGGCCTAGATATCTAATGATCTTCACAACTAAAGCGAGTGTTTAGTGTTTTCTTTTTAGTAGACCGCTTATACGAAACATATCTGTCTGTTGCTGCTCCCATATAATTTATTCGATTCCAGTCAGATTTTATAAAGGGTCCGCCAAATAACTTTTTTTTGAAAATGCTTTAAAAAAAACTAGTGAATATATTCTCAAATTTCTTTTTTTATTTGAAAGTACAATCCTTCCGGTTAATAAAGGAAAATAATTTCATTCAAATGGCTGCCTCGACTGGCCATGCAGTATCCTACACGATCGGTCCAATTTTTAAGCACATTATCGATTGTGTGCAGCTGTATTTCACCAATGGCTTCACGAATATTGTCCTTTAAGCGTCAATTGTCTCTGGCTTGTAGGCGTAACACTTATCTTTGACGGCACGCCACAAATAATAGTCCAACGGTGTCAAATCGCAGCTCCGAGGTGGCCAAACGACATCAGCTCTGCGGCTGATAATGCGATCTTCAAAAACAGGGCGCAAAACATCGAGTGTAGCTTCGGCTGTGTGGCACGTAGCGCCGTCCTGTTGAAACCAAATGTTGCCAATATCCTCCTCTTCAATTTTTGTGGGCAAAAATTCGTTCAACCTGGCCCGATAACCATCCCCATTGACTGTAACGGCGACTCCTTGCTCGTTTTCGATGAAAAATGGCCCAATTATGCCTCTGGAACAAAATCCGCACCAAACAGTGACTCGTTTTGGGTGCGTCGGCTTTTCAATGCATGCGAGCGGGTTTTCTGTGCCCCAAATGCGACAATTTGGCTTGTTTACATACGCGCCAAGATCAAAACGAGCTTCATCTGAAAAGACGATTTTTTTGCCAAAATCGGCATCTTCTGTTGTAGGCTACTGCATGGCCAGCCGAGGCATCCATTTGAATGAAATTATTTTCCATTATTAACCGGAAGGATTGTACTTTCAAATAAAAAAAGAAATTTGAGAAAATATTCAGTAGTTTTCATTTTCAAAAAAAATTTATTTGGCGGACCCTTTATAATTCGAGAAACGCAGATTATACGTAATCCGGGTATCTTGCTTGCACAATATTTGTGAAATTCCACAACTGCTGCCACTTCAGGTTGTACAAAATTAAGGACCTTGGACAAGCTGAGGCTATAAAAACGAATATCCAAGTGCAAAAACAGTCTCAAATACTATGAGTTAAAGTTTTACGTGAACCATATCTGAAGGTGGTTACTTTGAAAATACCCGCAGAAATTTGTAAATGATAGCTTCCCTATATGACTGTGTGAATGAGAATGAAGAGTCGGATTATATTCTATAATGCTATGAGAGATTTAGATGGATAAGTGGTGTGAGAAGCTAGGTTGTAATTCGGACTGAAGGCTTGTAAAGAGCAATTAAGTAAGTATATGACGCTAATTTCTAATCATTTTATTGAATTGAACTGTTAAAATTATTTTCGTCTGTAAAACGCTGTGTATAAAGTATAATATTGTCACGTTTTTCCCCTTTCAAAAACGTTTAAAGTATGAGTTCGAAGATTGCAAATAAAAAATAAAAATAAATTTGTGTTTAGTTTTAAACCAACTCTTTATTGTTCGTACAATTCCGTGTGCCACCTTGGGCAACTTGATTTAAAGCACAACAATTTTCTTTATTTGTTATTCTTCTTCCGCGTATACACTAACAATTGTTCGTTAGATTTTTATAACGGAATTCTTCAAACCACAATTATTCTCTTCACACGCAACGTGTCTTCACACAAGACTGACTGAATTCTTTCTGATCCGTTGCTTGCTTTGTTTTGCCTTTTATATCGCATGATAAACAGTCTGATGGATCCTCTTGAAGGAGAATTAATACCTTTGCGAAATCTCTATAAATGTAAACATATTGTTTACGTTACTGTTGTTTGTATTTTGTTTACATTCGTCCTTGCAGTGTTGTTGTTGCTTCTTGTTTACTTGTTTAACCCCTTTTTTATACTGATGTTGTTGCTATATTTTTGTTTATTCGTTGATCTAGTCCTCTGTTTTTGTAGCTTTTGTTTATTATTTTAGTGTTAAATAACACCATTTCCATTTTCATAACAATATTGTTGAATACGATGTTCAAATAATATGTTTGAAACAACGTTTTAAAACAGTTAAAGAGAATGCAATACAATGAAATGCACAGAACAGATAATTTGAATTTATGTTACATGTTTGCAGATATGTAAGTTTATATACATGTTTGTAGATATACATGCATCTTAAATATTGCTGAATAGTTATGTACTCTAAAACATATTTATGAACATGATATGCAATGTTATGAAATTGTCTATAAACAGGGCCATAATATAAATGATTCTGACTTATAAGATAATATGCTTGAATATGGGGCATACAAACAGTATGTATAGGAGTGAAGGATACGTGTTATTTGTACACTCACATCAGATGTCTGCCATAGTAACTGTGCAAGAATATGAAGGTTATTGTCAGCATGTCACAAGATACGCATCAAGTAAAACATAATACACATACACGTGCTGACAACTATATTGTATACCTCCTTCTCATATATCACTTGTTTGTGTACATTTTACTTGATGTGTATCATGTCACATGTTGACAATGGTATGAATTCATAATGACCAGAGAGAGAGATATTTGTTAAAATTAAAAATTACTAAAGTTGGCGAGTTAATTTGGGTTAAATTTTCAACCATGACAAGTGTAGCCAATGACATTCAAACAATCTGTGTGATTTATACAATTACAGAAATAAATCAATTATAGGTATGGAGTTTATTCCCTTTTAATTGATTTGCGGTACTGAATTTTTAATACAATTGAAGT
Organism: Sarcophaga subvicina; assembly: GCA_936449025.2. Lineage (NCBI taxonomy): Eukaryota > Metazoa > Arthropoda > Insecta > Diptera > Sarcophagidae > Sarcophaga > Sarcophaga subvicina. The sequence goes on from OW388080.2 coordinate 91,049,846, forward strand.
ACATGTGTTCCCGAAATGCAACTTATTCAATCGGATGCATATTAATTAAATAATCAGCATCTGGACGGAACTCGAACTGTTACGAGATAAAAATAAACGTCAAGCTCGCTCCAGGTTATACATATACATATAGGCCATAACTTCTGACATATACATACATAATTGACCATTACAATCTTTCAGTCAGAATTACGGCCTAGCTTTTTACACCACTCATGTTGTGTGCGTTAATTTTTATACATGAGTGGTGGGACCTACAGTTTAACGTCGACTCCGAACGACAGGTTTTTGAGAAACTTTTCATAACAATTTAATTTACTCTCAGAATTTTTGCCAGAAATTTGCTGAGAGGAAATCGCAGAAGAAATATTTTTTTTTCATATTTTGTTTTTATGTAACGCGGACTTTACATATAATAAGCCAAGACTATGGCGACTTCATGTATGTATGTATACATATATATTTTCTGTCACACAATTTCGCAATCATGAAATTTTAAACTGTAGTTAACCTTGTTAAGGTGAGCAAATTATAATATAAAGAAAATTTTGTGTATAAATTCTGTGCTTCTGTGAACACTGAAAATTCATAGGATGACATCACGATACCTCACAGTCATATTATGAAGAACAAGTTGACGCAAGGTTTGGAAAAAATATAAACACTGAATATGGGATAAAAAAAGACGCTTATCGCACCACATATGTTGTGTGTGTCAATTTTAGGCATGAATGGCGGAACGTACAGATTAAATAGACTCCGAACGATAAAGTTGTTGTTTTTTTTTGTTTTCTTTTGAAAAACTTTTCACAACAATTTTATTTCTTCCTAGAATTTTTTTGAAGGAAATCTGCTGAGAGTAAGCCGCCGAAGAAATATTTTTCAATTTTCGTTTTATTGTAGATGTCTGAAGTAGATTTTGAACCGTGGCCTCATGTCAAATAAGCTAATCCACTCACTACTAGACTATTTCTAATTACACTCATACGAATTATTACAGTTGATTTTTTATAGGGATTAGAGCAGAACAACATAAGTTTTAACGATTTGGCAGTTGCCATCATTTTAAAGAGTTTTATTTTTTAATTTTTAAAAATTGAATGAGTTTTTATTAATTACTATTGCTATCGTGTAAACTCTTTTCAATTATTTCTTTCGTTCCGCTTTTTAAAAAACAAAAATTGTGAAAGAATTTTAAATTTTTTTCAGTGTCATGATCTGTTGATTTTCATCAGTTTAATTAAAAAATATCAGCTGCGTTAAATGTCAGTTTTTGTGTTATTTAAATTCAAGCTAAATTTGTTTAAAAAAAGGAAATACAAATATATTTTTCTATTGTAAAGTTTTTTACACTTGTCAACAACTTTTATACCATCTAACAGTCAAATTTTTTTATTCCTTTTTCGTATTTAAACTGAATAATTAATACTTAGATACATAATTATTGATCATTACATTTCTTCAGTCAGGGTTACAAACTACCTTTTCACATCACTTAAGTTGTGCGTTTTAATTTTGTACATGAGTGGCGGAACCTACAGTCTAAAGTCGACTCTGAATGACAGATTTTTGAGAAACTTTTCATGGCAATTTTATTTACTCTCAGCGTTATTGCCAGAAATATGCTGAGAGACAGTTGCCGAAGAAATATTTTTTCATTACATTACAACCCTTCAGTCAGGACTACGATCTAGTTTCTCACACCACTCATATTGTGTGCGTTTATTTTTATACATGAGTGGCGGGACCTACAGTTTAACGTCGACTCCGAACGACAGATTTTTTGAGAAACTTTTCATAATAATTTTATTTACTCTCAGGACTTTTGCCAGAAATCTGCTGATGATGTCATCAAACGTTTTGATCTTTTGTCAGACTAAGAAGTAAAAACTCTCCGAAAAATATTTTTATTTTGTCGTTCAGAATTAAAGCAAAAGTCAATAAATATTAATTTCACTAGTTCCTGTTCTTTATTATATTTTATATATACTGATCCTGTATGAAGTGACCGTCAAGATACAAATGCTCTATTAGAAGGAATAAGTAGAAGATGGTTTCAACGGTTCAGAGATAACCATGTTGAAGTAAAAATGAAGGACGTGAAAGTCCACCAAAAATGTTTTAAGACTCCGAGTTGGAAACAACAAAAATTATAAAATAAAATTAGTGTTGCATCGAATTGTTACTGGCGATGAAAAATTAATTTATTTTCATAATCCTAAATGGTATAAACCATGGTTTAATGGATGACAACCAATAACTCTGATTGCAAAAGCAGATCGACTCGGTAGGAAGACAATGCTGTGTGCCTGGTGGGACTAGAAGGCTGTGTTGTACCTCAAGCTGCTAAAACCTGGTGAAACGGTTAATACAGATCACTACCGACAACAAATGATCAATTTGAAGTATGTATTTAATAGAAAAACGACCAGAATGTGATAAAAGACACGACAAAACAAAATTACACCACGACAACAAAGCAAAACCCGTTCAAGATACAATCAAAGCATTAGGATGGGAGGTGGTACCACACTTGCCGTATTCACCAGACTTATCTCATTCTGACTAATATTTGTGTTCATTGGCGGAAGAAGCAGCATTTTGATTCTTATGATGAAGACGAAAATTTGTTATCCGATTGGCTTGCTTCAAAAAACGACTAGATTTATTGGCGTGGAACCACAAATTACCTGAAAGGGGATGTGTAGCCAGCAATAACCAATTCCGTGATTGTAAAGTATTTTTTACTTTCCTATTAAAACTTTGTACTCATCGAACGAATAATGGAGTGATGATCTTCAATACACTGAAATTCGCCGACTTTGTGCGCGGCAAAGCTATATGGAATGCACTTAACTACAGTGAAATACCAGAGGAATTTATCAATTCTTTTCTTCAACATGGTGGCATTATGGCTCAAATTACATCAAGTACAATAAGCAAAATCTGGCACTGAAGCGATTATCTCTAAGATACGACTGATATAAATCTGCTGTTGCACAATTTCGATGCAGTCTCATCTGAGGATAATGATGACTGAAGGGCACCAGGTGGGCTGATGATATTAATGCCGCAAATATAGTAAGACACCGTTTAAAGCGGGGCATACGTTCCAATAAGTTCCAGCGCTAAACGAAACAGCGTTCGTACTGTGATTACAACTTCGGAAAATACAGTTGGAATCTTTATTCTGGACAGACTAACAAAAGAGCTTTGAAAAAGATACGTAGCATACACTGTTGCTATATAGTGCACCGCTTTTGGTTGGTGCATGGCCTTTTCATTTGCACACATATACAACAAATATCAATGCAGTGTGCGATTTAGGGGAATCCCAATACTACCGCGTAATACTGAATCAGCGTTAAGCGGAGCAGCATTAAACGAGGTCTTACTGTAATTACAATTTCATATTGTAACAACAACAGATTTATAAAAATACTTCACAGAGGATACAGTGTGAATCTTGCGACACAGCTGGCGGTATATTAAACCGAATGATTTTTAGAGCTATTTAAGTACAGATGTCTTTTATTTGTAATAGATGTTTTTGGCAATTTCATTTTCTCTTAGAGTTTTTGCCAAAAATCTGCTGAGAGGAAGTCGCCGAAGAAATATTTTTTCATATATCGTTTTGATGTCTGACCTGGGGTTTGAACCGTGGTCTTACGTCTAATAAGCCAACAGACTACCTAGTAGACTACGTCGATTTCTAGAAGTACTGTATTTTTTTATTTTTCATTAAAAATAACTTTTTAAAGACATTTTTTTGTAAAACTCTTAAAATAACCATTAACCGTAGATCGAGCTTTGTATCAAAACTGATACATTTCAATTTTTGAGACGACATAACTTTAACTTATTATAACGATAATTCACAAAAAGTTAAATGCTTTATATTTTTTTAATTCGTTAGTATTGTTATCCAATAATAAAATAACATTTCCAATTTACAACGAAGGTTGTAATGATCGATTTTGTATGTATGAATGTATTTAATTTGCTGCTGTTGAACACTCTGAAGAAAAAGAAAATAGAAGATCGTCTTATGAACTGACGAAAGTATGAACAGCTACAAACATGACAATAGGATGTTTATCGCCAAAGATGGTATTACTTGGAATAGAGAACCGTATGCCTTTAGTAGTTTGGGAAGAGAAAATATCACCAATTGTCAGGTAGATAGCTAGCAGTTGTTTCTTGAAATGTTTTAGAGTATTTCTTACTGCTCTTCTCATATTTATCGCACTTGACACACAAACATTAGAAAAAATGTGTTTCGTCTTATGTTTTATTTCATAGATATTACAGACGTTAATATTTTGGTCAACTACTTCAGTATGAGATAACAGAATCATTCGCTTTGATAAAATGTTACTCGGAAATGATAATAACTTTACACCTATTACGCCTTTTCGAAAAATGAGCTGAAATGATTGAAATTCAAAATAATTTTGTCACTGTAGATTAGTAACTAATTGAATTTCATGGTCGTTATAAATTTTAGATTCCAGAACATGCTACTTACTACTTACAGCAGTATTTGGGGAAACCCGTAGCCGGGAAATCAGAGAGGAATCAAGGAGAGAGCATATCGACATAATCGATATTCTATTGCAACGGGAAACTTTTTTAACTCACACGATGTTGACAACAAATTTTTCTGACGAAATATAACAATGGTTTACCATTAGGTTTCAGCCAGCTCTCAATTGAGAGCGTTACTGATGCGAGTGACAATAAGTTGCCTCATCTAAACAATTGGAAACTTATAAATCACCACAAAGCAAGGGTGCGGTGCTAGGTGTCCAATTATTACCATTTAGAAAGTAAATAAAACCAAGCTCACATGAAGTGATTGATTTTTACGTAAAAAACAATGCTGCAATATACATCATATCAAAAATTTTAGCGCAAATTTCCTATAAAGTGATAATAAAATGTAATAATATAAAATAGTTTTATTAAAATGAGTTAAAATAAACGAAAATTTTAAAATTTTTTATCAAAATCTATCAATAAATGCGAAAATTCTATGCTACTACAAGTAAGTATAAAAAGTGATACATAAGCTACAATTATGAAGTTTTTTAAGGCTCGATCTACGGTTAAATAATAATTTTATTAATATTGCTTATAACCATTACGGTCTATGAATACTATGGAATGAATAAAAAGAACCAAATACAAATACAAAATACTGAATACTATGGAAAAGAAGCAAAAACCAAAAAAAGTGCATTTGAAACTAGGGCTCATAACTATTGTTTTCTAAATAAGATCAAAATCCTGCAAAATATTTAATTTTTGTATCACCCTTCTAAGCACAAACAACCATAATTTTTGTCGTTTTATGGCACTTTACTGCATAAAACAAAAATGAAAAAGTAAATAATGAAATAAAAATAAAACAATTTATTTTTTATTTTTCTTTATTTTATTTATTGTTTTATTTATTATTTTATTATTCATATGTAATGTACATAAACACGCCCCATGTACATTAGCAGGCGCCAATTCTGTGTCATCGATAGAGATGTGGATAAAAAATAATTTCCACGTAATCCATCGTTTATAAGCATTCAATTACAAAAAAGAAACATGAACGTTTCATTGTTCAATATAAAAGAAAGTTATCCTTTCAAGCATTGGTTACAAACTACTTACAGTTAAAGATTATTCAACGTATTGTTACGAAAATGGAAATGGTGTTATTAAAATGATAAACAAATGCTACAAAAACAAAGGACTTGTTTATATGATCAACGAATAAACAAAAATATAGCAATAGAAGTCGCCGTGGTGTAGTAGGTAGTGTGTTGGCTTACTATTCGTAAAGCCCGGGTTCGTATCCCAGGTCAGACATCAAAAAAATGAAATATGAAAAAAAAAATATTTCTTCGGCGACTTCCTCTCAGCAGATTTCTGGCAAAAACTCTGAGAGTAAATAAAATTGCCATGAAAAGTTTCTCAAAAATCTGTCGTTCGGAGTCGACGTTAAACTGTAGGTCCCGCCACTCACGTATAAAATTAACGCACACAACATGAGTGGAGTGAGAAGCTAGGCCGTAATCCTGACTGAAGGGTTGTAATGGCCAATTATGTATGTATGTATGTATAGCAACAACATCAGTATAAAAAAAGGATAAACAAGTAAACAAACTGGCAATAACAACACTGCAAGCACAAACGTAAATAAAAAACACAAACAACAATACTTTTATAGAGATTTCGCAAAGGCAGTCATTATTCTTCAAGAATATCCATCAGACTGTTTACACTGCGATGTAAAAGGCAAGACAAAGCAAGCAACGGATCAGAAAGAATTCAGTCAGTTTTGTGTGAAGATGCATTGCGTGTGAAGAGAATAATTGTTGTTTCAAGAACTGCGTTATAAGGAAGAATAACAAATAAAGCAAATTGTTGTTGTTTAAATCAAGTTGCCAAAGGTGGCACATGGAATTGTGCGAACAATAAACAATAGATTCAAAACTAAACTTAATTTATTTTTATTTTATTTGCAATCTACGAACTCATATTTTAAATGTTTTAATACTTTGTTGTCTGTTGTCGTTTACTTTTACTTACTGTATAATTGGATTTTGTTTCACAAAGTCACGACGCAAAAAACCTGAAGTCTTGTAATTGACGTGAAATGGACAACCTGCGCTACCATAGTCCAATTTCTTTGCATTTCTTTTTAAGTCTCCGTGCATGAATAGTTACTAAATTAGTGCAACCTTTAATACACTCCCTTTAACTTTTCAAAGTGTTTTCTTAACAGTTTACTTGCTCAGCTTGGCCGACATCATGTTGAACGATATAAATGATATTGTTACTAAGGGCTCATCTCATCGTAAGATTCCGGTGCAAAACTAATGAAAACGGAGCTAAAATGTCATGTCTTCTAAAACGTATAAAATACTTCAAAATTTTTTGTGAATCTTAAAGCTGACGGTCTCTTCGTTTGTGAGAGAGCCGATTAGGCTACTAATAGTCACAATTACTAGACAATAATTCAATCTAGCTATTGTGGTAGGTATTGTTTTTACGTTCAACACTCAGGAGATGGCAGTGCATTGTGTTGAAACTAAGAAAATATGATGTGTAAAGGAGGACTAGATCTGAACTTGTTGAAAAAGACCTATGCAGAAAGGGACTTCCACATACGAATAGTTGTGCTAAAGAACGAATTTTGTAATGCAGTGAGCCATCCGCTGGACAATCGACCACAAACGTATGTGCTCTGCGAGAAAATCGAGTGCTACGTTCGAATGCATGGTTCTCGGCATTGAATGGTTGCTCGAGTAAAATCGGAAAGTAGTAGTAATAGCGAAAGAATAGTGACCCACAAGTCACATTGCGACAATGCTCAAATGAATCAATAGATTCAGATATCCTACCGCCATTAGTTTTTAATTTTCGCCTTCTCCTTCACGCGATCGAAAGGCTTCAAAATAGACTTTAAGGCACCGACCCATTGAAGAAGGTAGTACTCATTTCCCGGTCGGATTTATGTGGTGTTAATAGTAAGAAGATGAAATGAAGTAAAGTATTTCTTGCACCGTCTTACGAAAACGGCGTAGTCTAGTATGTATTGTGTTGTCTTATTAGGCGCAAAGCCAGGGTTCAAACCACAGGTCAGACATCAAAACGAAAGTATTTCTTCGGCGAATTTCTGCTATAAATTTTATGTCAAAAGAAGATAAATAAAAAAATTGCCATGAAAAGTTTCTCAAAAATCTGTCGTTCGGAGTCGACTTTAAACTGTAGGTTCTCGCCACTTATGTATAAAATTAACACACACAACATAAGTGGTGTGAGAGTCTAGGTCGTACTCCTGACTGAAAGGTTGTAGTGGTCAATTATGTATGTAATGTGTGTATGTTTTATGAAACCGACACACTTGAATCCTTCTTCACTTGAAAATGTGCGGTTTCCAGCGAACATCACACAGCAGCGCTTCTGTATCAATAAGGACGAGAAGGAAGAAGAATCACTACGTCACTTTTAAATGTGGTGTAAGGCTGTTTGGTGCTGGAAGGAGATAATGAATGGGGTGCCCTAGAAATATATAACTGTTGAATATATTTCGGAATTATTAAGGTTGGGGCAATTAGCAATAGGTCCTCCTAGTGAAGTTGCGTGGTAAACTTGTTTGAAACACTTGCAACCTTGCTCTTATCTATTCTATCTGATTACCAATGGACATACATTTTTATTAGAATGTAAAATTGAAATTTCACTTTCTTAATACTTTTTGCTCATCGCTTACTCTTCTTTTCATTTTTTTTGTCACACAAAACCTCTATAATGGCTTTCTCCCTCAAAGTAAGCTATTTAAATCCTTTTCTGCATCCATGTGTTCCCTGTTCGACATTCAATACACTGCACAGCATGCAGTAAAAAGTGTGAATAATGCTCACAGTCACATTGACAGTGCAGCTATTGGTAAGGGCGAGTAGATTTTTCCCTAACCCAGCTGGTAACGAGGAATATTTTATTTTTTTGTATATTGTTTATATCCAATATTAATTGCATTACAATAGTTTGAAATATTTTGTGTTTTACATCATATAATCAATGTTGTTAAAAAAAAATAAAAAAACTTTTAAAAATTTTGATTGAAAATTTTATGGAAATATTTTTCTTTCTTTTCAGTCCTTCTTTCTTGCCAAAAATTAAAATTATAAGAAGAAAATTATTTGGAATTTTGAAGTGTTTGAATTTTTTATTGGTTTTATAGAAAAAAGTCCAGAAATCTTCTGAGAGGAAGTCGCCGAAGAAATCTTTTATCATGTTTTCGTTTCGATGTCTGACCTGGGGTTTGAACTTTGGCCTTACGTCTAATACGCCAACACGCTACCTACTAGCCTACGGAAACTTTTTTATTTAGATTAGTTTATTAAATACTTTATACTATATCTTTCATTAGAAATTGTATATATTGTTGCCCAAATATAACATATATTGTTTAACATTAACGATAAACAAAAGCTGCACACACATATGTACAACGAACCTGGTTGCACCTGATACCAACAACAACATGAAATGAAAGCAGACCGACAATTATGAAAGAAAACCAACAACAACAAGCATGAGATAAAAAGGGATGGACAAGTGTGCAGAATACACAAACAATAATGTAGTCTCTATAGAATTCTCGAGAAGGCGAGAACACATTGAGAACGTTCATCATACTGATTACGTGCGTATATAAAAGGGCAAGACAAAGCCAGTAGTCAGTCAGTAAGAATTCAGTCAGCCTTATGTGAAGTTGCGTGTGAACAAAGCAAGTCGTGGTTGTAAGGCTCTAGCGAATAGTTGTGTGAACTAGTAAAGTGAATAAACAGATTATTATTGTTGTATCGCTAAGTTGTATATGGTGGCACACAAAAGTAGTATAAAGAATAAAGAGTTTAACTGAAATTAAACACGTATTTGTTTTTACTTTGTTTGCAATTAACGAACTCATATTTAAACCTTTTTAAAAAGGTAAAAACGTAACAATATTTTGGATTTTTTACTTAAATCAACATTAAAAGAAGTGCAGACTATGTCACTCATTAGTCCATAGAAATTCAGTTCAGTTCAGTAAGGGCCATTTTTTGAATGCGAGTTTAAACTCGAGATTAAGTTAATCTTCAGTTAAAGTTAATCTTCAGTTAACTCATATTTAATTTTTTGAATGGGAATTTAACTGGAGATTAACCTTGTAGAGCAGCCATACTTATAAGCAAAAATGGCAACATTTTTTTCGTTTATTTTGTTGTGTTTACTACTATTGCAAAGTGTTTTACAACAATTGGCTTTTGTATATAACAAAAACAAACAAACAAAAGCAGAATACTGTTGATCTTTATTTAAAAAAATCATTTTCTTAAAATAACAAATAAATTAAGACTGTCTGTTGTCAATTTGTGTTTTATATAATTCATAGTCACTTAAATATTTGTCTTATTCGTCTTCCCCTCACTTAAAAGCTTTTTTTTTAAATAAAATTTGTCAACTACTTTTCATAGTTAGTCAAGTTTAACTGCTTAACCGTAAGGTTAAACTCAAGATGAAGTAAATTCAAAAACTGAAAACGGAGTTTAACTGGAGATTAACTTAATCTCGAGTTTAAACTTGCATTCAAAAAAAATGGCCCTTAAAAATATAAGTTTATTCTTGCAGTGCTTTTCAATTTCAACAATGACTTCTGGTTAGTATTTGACAGCGAAATCCATAATTCACTTAGCTTGAAAGTCCAGCGATGGGGAAAATTAATATTCAGATGTGATTCAAATGCGTGTCGGCACCAGCTGTGGATAGTTTAGAATTTATTGAGAAAATAATGATTAACAGAGAGTACTTAAACATTCTAACGAACAAATTCACCAAAAGTTCGGAAGAATTAAGAATTCCTTATTGTTAGTACTTCCAACAAATCAATCCAATCATATTGCTGCTAATGTGAAGATGTGATCTACCTTCCAAAGTCTCCATAGGCTTAATATTCCTATACAAAGTTTCGATATGACTCCAAAATAGTGTCTAGTACGATTTTGCGGTTCAAACATATGGAGTCTCTTATTTTTGTTATGGTTTGAGAAAAACATTGAAAATTTTTTTGTTTTATAATTAAAAAGAAATAAATAAATAATACAAATATAAAAATTAAAATTTTTTTTACAAATTACACGGTGCGACAGTCAAAATACACCCAGCTAATGACATAGTATATGTTGTGAGTTTTGTTGAGTAGAACTCAAAAATATTTATTTGATATTTATCGAAACCTCCAAACTTGTTTTACTTGAAAAAAAAACGGGTTTTTTTATCTTTTCACACAAATTTATTGATTACACAAAAATTTTTTTAGCCTATTTTCAAAATACAAAGTTTTTTGATAAGGAGACATATATATAAGCCTTTGAAATGGTTTTGATCGGCCTAGCTATTCTTAATTGCAAAATTTAATTAAAAAATATAAAATAAATGGAGACATTCTGAAAGTGTATTATCTTGTGAAGAGATTGACACATTGTTTGATCAAATCGGACAAAAATTACCGTAGTTATTGATCAATTGACTTAATCAGTAGTTCCTTTGATTGAATTAATAGTAGCTAGCGCCGTGTGCAATGTGGTTCCATCTTGTAAAATATACTTATCAGCAAAATAAATCTTGAAGATTTTTAAGCCAATATCCTTCAAAGAATTGTACATTGCTGGGTACATATTTTTTTTTCAATTTTTTAACAATTTTTTTTGTGTGGATTCCGCGCTAATACAACTGTTGTCTTGTTTAAAAATTTCGTTGCCGTGTCTTGTCACTTAGCCTGGTTGCAGTACGCTCAATGCACGGTTCAAATTGATCATTTGTTGGTGGTAGCGATCTGTGTTAACAATTTCAATACTCTTCAGGAGCACGTGGTACACACCTTTCTGGTCCCACCAGACACGCACGATTGTCTTCCTGCCGAATCGATTCGATTTTGCAGTCGAAGTTTTTGGTTGCCCCATCTTTAAGCATGGTTATTTCTGCTAAAGATTCTAAAAATAAATGTATTTTTTATCGCCAATAACAATTCAAAGCGACACTGTTTTACTATCGTGTCTTTGAAGGAAAATTTTATAAGTGGCTTTTCGGTTTCCATCAGTATGCCATTCAATTCGTGGGGCATCCATTTTTCAGGTTTATAGATCTTTTCCAGACCTTTCAAACAGTCAGAAATTGTTTGTTGTGTAACATTTAAAATTTCTGCGAATTGTTTCTGACTCAATGTATCCATCTTCATCCATTATTATTGGCCTTTTTCCGGTCTTCCACTTTTTTTCTCAAATCGAAGCCATCTTTTGCAAGCTGCTTCTGATAGAGTATGATCAAACATGATAACAAGTATTCGATGCGACTTAATTTCATTTTCTTCCTACAAAAACAAAAAAATTTTAATGTAACATTAGGCAGATTTAGCTCTGGATGTCTCAGCATGGTTCAAACTTTAAAACATTTCACCATAAAAGTAAAGACAACATTATACTGAATTTGACAGCAGAAGCACTCATGCAGTATAGAATTGTTTAAGGCGAATTGGAATGTCTGCCTACTAGAGTTTCATGATAAATTTTAGTCGGAAAGGCAAAGAAAATTATTTGTGTCTGCAACAGTTGTAAAAAGTGAATTATTTTTACTTTAAGCTTGTGCTTTTAAATGCATTGAATTTGTGAAAAATATGTACATTATCTTGAAATAGCTTTAAGTATTGAACAGAGTTTTGGTTTACTTTACTTGTCCATTCTTTTACGTAATTTCTTGTTATTTATATATAATTCTATATACTTGTTGTTTTTGTACATACAAAATATAAAATAATATATTAAAAAATTAATTTCCTAACTTAAATTAAATGAATTTCAAAATCAGCTTAAAAAGTCGAACAACCTTGGAAAATAACATTCGACATTCAATGATATCTCCGAGACAGAAAATGGAAAGCAATGATTCATAAAAGATTCTGAATGGTAAGATTGTCTGATTTTAAGATAAAGTCCATAATGTAGAACACAGGATAATTTTCAATGTTTAAAAATCCACTAGAAATTATGGCTTACTTCCTATTTAAAGGAATATATAACATATTACTCATACGCATCATATTACATGTGCTCTGCGAGAAAATCGAGTGCTACGTTCGAATGCATGGTTCTCGGCATTGAATGGTTGCTCGAGTAAAATCGGAAAGTAGTAGTAATAGCGAAAGAATAGTGACCCACAAGTCACATTGCGACAATGCTCAAATGAATCAATAGATTCAGATATCCTACCGCCATTAGTTTTTAATTTTCGCCTTCTCCTTCACGCGATCGAAAGGCTTCAAAATAGACTTTAAGGCACCGACCCATTGAAGAAGGTTGTACTCATTTCCCGGTCGGATTTATGTGGTGTTAATAGTAAGAAGATGAAATGAAGTAAAGTATTTCTTGCACCGTCTTACGAAAACGGCGTAGTCTAGTATGTATTGTGTTGTCTTATTAGGCGCAAAGCCAGGGTTCAAACCACAGGTCAGACATCAAAACGAAAGTATTTCTTCGGCGAATTTCTGCTATAAATTTTATGTCAAAAGAAGATAAATAAAAAAATTGCCATGAAAAGTTTCTCAAAAATCTGTCGTTCGGAGTCGACTTTAAACTGTAGGTTCTCGTCACTTATGTATAAAATTAACACACACAACATAAGTGGTGTGAGAGTCTAGGTCGTACTCCTGACTGAAAGGTTGTAATGGTCAATTATGTATGTAATGTGTGTATGTTTTATGAAACCGACACACTTGAATCCTTCTTCACTTGAAAATGTGCGGTTTCCAGCGAACATCACACAGAATATTATTGCAGCGCTTCTGTATCAATAAGGACGAGAAGGAAGAAGAATCACTACGTCACTTTTAAATGTGGTGTAAGGCTGTTTGGTGCTGGAAGGAGATAATGAATGGGGTGCCCTAGAAATATATAACTGTTGAATATGTTTCGGAATTATTAAGGTTGGGGCAATTAGCAATAGGTCCTCCTAGTGAAGTTGCGTGGTAAACTTGTTTGAAACACTTGCAACCTTGCTCTTATCTATTCTATCTGATTACCAATGGACATACATTTTTATTAGAATGTAAAATTTGAATTTCACTTTCTTAATACTTTTTGCTCATCGCTTACTCTTCTTTTCATTTTTTTTGTCACACAAAACCTCTATAATGGCTTTCTCCCTCAAAGTAAGCTATTTAAATCCTTTTCTGCATCCGTGTGTTCCCTGTTCGACATTCAATACACTGCACAGCATGCAGTAAAAAGTGTGAATAATGCTCACAGTCACATTGACAGTGCAGCTATTGGTAAGGGCGAGTAGATTTTTCCCTAACCCAGCTGGTAACGAGGAATATTTTATTTTTTTGTATATTGTTTATATCCAATATTAATTGCATTACAATAGTTTGAAATATTTTGTGTTTTACATCATATAATCAATGTTGTTAAAAAAAATAAAAAAACTTTTAAAAATTTTGATTGAAAATTTTATGGAAATATTTTTCTTTCTTTTCAGTCCTTCTTTCTTGCCAAAAATTAAAATTATAAGAAGAAAATTATTTGGAATTTTGAAGTGTTTGAATTTTTTATTGGTTTTATAGAAAAAAGTCCAGAAATCTTCTGAGAGGAAGTCGCCGAAGAAATCTTTTGTCATGTTTTCGTTTCGATGTCTGACCTGGGGTTTGTACTTTGGCCTTACGTCTAATACGCCAACACGCTACCTACTAGCCTACGGAAACTTTTTATTTAGATTAGTTTATTAAATACTTTATACTATATCTCTCAATAGAAATTGTATATATTGTTGCCCAAATATAACATATATTGTTTAACATTAACGATAAACAAAAGCTGCACACACATATGTACAACGAACCTGGTTGCACCTGATACCAACAACAGCATGAAATGAAAGGAGACCGACAATTATGAAAGAAAACCAACAACAACAAGCATGAGATAAAAATGGGTGGACAAGTGTGCAAAATACACAAACAATAATGCGGTCGCTATAGAATTCTCGAGAAGGCGAGAACACATTGAGAACGGTCATCATACTGATTACGTGCGTATATAAAAGGGCAAGACAAAGCCAGTAGTCAGTCAGTAAGAATTCAGTCAGCCTTATGTGAAGTTGCGTGTGAACAAAGCAAGTCGTGGTTGTAAGGGTCTAGCGAATAGTTGTGTGAACTAGTAAAGTGAATAAACAGATTATTATTGTTGTATCGCTAAGTTGTATATGGTGGCACACAAAAGTAGTATAAAGAATAAAGAGTTTAACTGAAATTAAACACGTATTTGTTTTTACTTTGTTTGCAATTAACGAACTCATATTTAAACCTTTTTAAACAGGTAAAAACGTAACAATATTTTGGATTTTTTACTTAAATCAACATTAAAAGAAGTGCAGACTATGTCACTCATTAGTCCTTAGAAATTCAGTTCAGTTCAGTAAGGGCCATTTTTAGAATGCGGGTTTAAACTCGAGATTAAGTTAATCTTCAGTTAAAGTTAATCTTCAGTTAACTCATATTTCATTTTTTGAATGGGAATTTAACTGGAGATTAACCTTGTAGAGCAGCCATACTTATAAGCAAAAATGGCAACATTTTTTTCGTTTATTTTGTTGTGTTTACTACTATTGCAAAGTGTTTTACAACAATTGGCTTTTGTATATAACAAAAACAAACAAACAAAAGCAGAATACTGTTGATCTTTATTTAAAAAAATCATTTTCTTAAAATAACAAATAAATTAAGACTGTCTGTTGTCAATTTGTGTTTTATATAATTCATAGTCACTTAAATATTTGTCTTATTCGTCTTCCCCCCACTTAAAAGCTTTTTTTTAAATAAAATTTGTCAACTACTTTTCATAGTTAGTCAAGTTTAACTGCTTAACCGTAAGGTTAAACTCAAGATGAAGTAAATTCAAAAACTGAAAACGGAGTTTAACTGGAGATTAACTTAATCTCGAGTTTAAACTTGCATTCAAAAAAATGGCCCTTAAAAATATAAGTTTATTCTTGCAGTGCTTTTCAATTTCAACAATGACTTCTGGTTAGTATTTGACAGCGAAATCCATAACAAGGTTATAGTTGATTCACTTAGCTTGAAAGTCCAGCGATGGGGAAAATTAATATTCAGATGTGATTCAAATGCGTGTCGGCACCAGCTGTGGATAGTTTAGAATTTATTGAGAAAATAATGATTAACAGAGAGTACTTAAACATTCTAACGAACAAATTCACCAAAAGTTCGGAAGAATTAAGAATTCCTTATTGTTAGTACTTCCAACAAATCAATCCAATCATATTGCTGCTAATGTGAAGATGTGATCTACCTTCCAAAGTCTCCATAGGCTTAATATTCCTATACAAAGTTTCGATATGACTCCAAAATAGTGTCTAGTACGATTTTGCGGTTCAAACATATGGAGTCTCTTATTTTTGTTATGGTTTGAGAAAAACATTGAAAATTTTTTTGTTTTATAATTAAAAAGAAATAAATAAATAATACAAATATAAAAATTAAATTTTTTTTTACAAATTACACGGTGCGACAGTCAAAATACACCCAGCTAATGACATAGTATATGTTGTGAGTTTTGTTGAGTAGAACTCAAAAATATTTATTTGATATTTATCGAAACCTCCAAACTTGTTTTACTTGAAAAAAAAAACGGGTTTTTTTATCTTTTCACACAAATTTATTGATTACACAAAAATTTTTTTAGCCTATTTTCAAAATACAAAGTTTTTTGATAAGGAGACATATATATAAGCCTTTGAAATGGTTTTGATCGGCCTAGCTATTCTTAATTGCAAAATTTAATTAAAAAATATAAAATAAATGGAGACATTCTGAAAGTGTATTATCTTGTGAAGAGATTGACACATTGTTTGATCAAATCGGACAAAAATTACCGTAGTTATTGATCAATTGACTTAATCAGTAGTTCCTTTGATTGAATTAATAGTAGCTAGCGCCGTGTGCAATGTGGTTCCATCTTGTAAAATATACTTATCAGCAAAATAAATCTTGAAGATTTTTAAGCCAATATCCTTCAAAGAATTGTACATTGCTGGGTACATATTTTTTTTTTCAATTTTTTAACAATTTTTTTTGTGTGGATTCCGCGCTAATACAACTGTTGTCTTGTTTAAAAATTTCGTTGCCGTGTCTTGTCACTTAGCCTGGTCGCAGTACGCTCAATGCACGGTTCAAATTGATCATTTGTTGGTGGTAGCGATCTGTGTTAACAATTTCAATACTCTTCAGGAGCACGTGGTACACACCTTTCTGGTCCCACCAGACACGCACGATTGTCTTCCTGCCGAATCGATTCGATTTTGCAGTCGAAGTTTTTGGTTGCCCCATCTTTAAGCATGGTTATTTCTGCTAAAGATTCTAAAAATAAATGTATTTTTCATCGCCAATAACAATTCAAAGCGACACTGTTTTACTATCGTGTCTTTGAAGGAAAATTTTATAAGTGGCTTTTCGGTTTCCATCAGTATGCCATTCAATTCGTGGGGCATCCATTTTTCAGGTTTATAGATCTTTTCCAGACCTTTCAAACAGTCAGAAATTGTTTGTTGTGTAACATTTAAAATTTCTGCGAATTGTTTCTGACTCAATGTATCCATCTTCATCCATTATTATTGGCCTTTTTCCGGTCTTCCACTTTTTTTCTCAAATCGAAGCCATCTTTTGCAAGCTGCTTCTGATAGAGTATGATCAAACATGACAACAAGTATTCGATGCGACTTAATTTCATTTTCTTCCTACAAAAACAAAAAAATTTTAATGTAACATTAGGCAGATTTAGCTCTGGATGTCTCAGCATGGTTCAAACTTTAAAACATTTCACCATAAAAGTAAAGACAACATTATACTGAATTTGACAGCAGAAGCACTCATGCAGTATAGAATTGTTTAAGGCGAATTGGAATGTCTGCCTACTAGAGTTTCATGATAAATTTTAGTCGGAAAGGCAAAGAAAATTATTTGTGTCTGCAACAGTTGTAAAAAGTGAATTATTTTTACTTTAAGCTTGTGCTTTTAAATGCATTGAATTTGTGAAAAATATGTACATTATCTTGAAATAGCTTTAAGTATTGAACAGAGTTTTGGTTTACTTTACTTGTCCATTCTTTTACGTAATTTCTTGTTATTTATATATAATTCTATATACTTGTTGTTTTTGTACATACAAAATATAAAATAATATATTAAAAAATTAATTTCCTAACTTAAATTAAATGAATTTCAAAATCAGCTTAAAAAGTCGAACAACCTTGGAAAATAACATTCGACATTCAATGATATCTCCGAGACAGAAAATGGAAAGCAATGAGATATAAAAGATTCTGAATGGTAAGATTGTCTGATTTTAAGATAAAGTCCATAATGTAGAACACAGGATAATTTTCAATGTTTAAAAATCCACTAGAAATTATGGCTTACTTCCTATTTAAAGGAATATATAACATATTACTCATACGCATCATATTACATGTGCTAGAATAATTACTCTGAAAAGTATGCAATAAAAAAAAAGTCTTTGATATTGCCATGTATGAGACTAATGGAATTAAATATCACTCATACGTCACATATGTACTTATCATGAATGAATTTTACATATTATGTATGTGCCAAGATGTGAGTAAATAAATATAATCGAGGAGCCATTTAAAAGTTTAAATTCAAAAATGCAATAAAACAAAACCGATTTGAAATATGGTTAAATAATTTTGATGTGAAGTACAATTGTTCCGGTTACTAAAAGAATATTATTTCAATTATATGGCTGCCGCTGCTGGCCTCATAGTACCTCATCGGTATGGGACTAATTTTCGGGTCGTATCTCAATGGCATTACGAATGTAGGCCTTCAAGTGCTTAATTATCTCCGATTTGTCTGCATAACACTTCTGTTTAACGGTGCCACACAGAAAAAAGTCCAACGGTGTCAAATCGCAGCTTGTTAGCGGCCAATTGACATCTCCTAATTAAATGGCCATAAAACGTTTGACACAATAAATTCACGTGGCATGAGTTGTGTGGCAAGTTACAACATCCTGTTGAAACTAAACATCGTTCACATTAATACCATGAAGAAGCATTACAAAAAATCGGTTATCATGGCGCGATAGATGTCACCATTGACTGTAGTGTTTGCGCCGTTCTCATTTTCAAAGAAATATGGGCCAATGATACCTTCGCTTAACAAGCCGCACCAAACAATCACTCGTAATGGGTGCACTGGCTTCTGTAAGACCACGTATGAATTTTCTGAGCTCCAATTTTGTTTATTAATGTACCAAGATGAAAATGAGCGTTATCCGAAAAGACGATTTTCTTTTGGTACAATCTATATCATCGTGCAGTTTCTCGTTGGGTCATCTATTACAATAAATCGATTGAATGCATGAGCAGTCAATCGATTCATTACGTTCAATGGAGTTAAAATAATGAATTTTAAGACAGAATATAATGACATAAGTATTGCCAGATACGAAATAACCGATTATTCAAATTTAAACTAATAGGTGACTCATAATGGTTATTTGAAAAATATCCTGGGTAGGGTTATAATTTAAAAAATTTGCTTCAAAGAGAGATTTTCTTTCAAGTAATTTATTTGAATTTATATTTTCGGTAAGCTTATTGCCGTTCTAATATGATGAAGGAAATATCTCTTTACTGTACATGTAAAGTAAAAATCTCTTTCACAAATACATTACTTGATTTGATTAATATTTAACAAGTTTGTCACTTAGTGACAAATGACTTTCGATTAAAGCTTTACTTATTCGATAAAAAAGAATGAGAGAAATTTGGAAAAAAAAACCTAAAATAACTAGAAAACGAAAAAATATTCTAACCAAAGTAATTTCAAATCTAAAACTGTTGCTATGAGAGCAAGAAGCAGAATAGAACGAGTACTTATTCAATAACTTAAACATATTGTACAATCGGGTATAAATAAGATCTTAAATCTTCTCCTATGCTTTGCCGTTCTTACGAAAAATAAGCCCAGGAGACAGTGCGTCGTTATGACTGCTATAAGATTCTTAAGATAGATTCTGTATGAATTTAACGCAAATCTTATTCCGCGTTTATAACTCTTCAGTCAGGATAACAACCTAGCTTCTCAGTCCACTTACGTTGTGTGTGTTAATACGTGCGTGGCTGGACTTACAGTTTAATGCCGACTCCGAACGAAATAATTTATTAGAAAAATTTTTTCATAGCATAGCGACGAAGATATATTTTTTCATATTTCGTTTTGTTCGAGATTCACCTTCCCTACCTCAATTATTTGTCTCCATTAAATGAATGCCAATCTTGTTTTTATTTCAATGTCACTATGTCCGAAATGCATTAAGTCGCTCGCTTTACCCTTCAGAATCACCCAGTATTCTTGGACAATGTTAGATGAATTGGAAACACTCTTTAAGAAAGTATATATCCGTATACAGTGTGCTGGGTCCGCACACCGTCTATCTTTATCGGCCAGAGTAGTGGACAATCTGTTCAATTGTACTGATTGAACTGTACTGAACAGATTGATCTTGATCCATCGCATACTTGTTTTTATAATGTTCTCTGGTCTTCAATACATAACAGCATCTGTTTGGTATTATTGCCATTAATCCAGAATCCAACAGCGTGCTGTGCACAGAGAGTTCCAGATGAACTATAGCCAAGATTTTGACCTGACCATAGACTTTATATTCCCATGCTCTTGCTGCGTTTCGCCTCAATTCCATATTCGAAGATACTTGTTTCTCCAAAGCATTGTTGGTATTCATTTGATTATTATAAATATCTGCTAAGACAATCGTTATCGCTCTGTTCTCTAGTACATAATTTACTTTACATTTTGTACAGCCAGTTCTCAGATTTTAAATCTCAGTTTAAGGAACAGTAGATTGGGAATTACCTCGTTTTGACTTTGAATAGCTTCGTGAATAGCACTGAATATGTCTTAGTTGGTTTAACTACCAACTATAACTACAAACTATATTCGTTAAAATATTTAGGACGGTCCTTGATCCTTCCTAGATGTTATTGCCCTAATTGTCAATTGACTATCTGTAAAGATATTTAAATCATACATTTTCATACGCTTTAAAAACCGTATTACCATTGGAGTCCATTTATTTTGTATCTGGTTCCCAGTTCCAGCCATATTATAACCATCCGGTATCTTTATCATTTGAATAAAAAGTATTGTTTCCAATATCCTTATGGGTGATGATCTTATTGCATCACTTATCCTTTAACAACACATTCGTTGAACCATTCGAATTGTTCTCATGTTGTATTTCCTCTCCATCGATGCCTACTCTTTTCCATTTGTACCCGTTTCCTCGGAAACGATTTGGTCAAGATCGAGGAATGACAGCAGTATATAAGCTCTTACCGCCTGCACCGCAACTTTACTTTAATTTTTCAGGATTTTATGGTCTCTCCCGTATCTCGGATTTCCAGAAGCTAGACTCATACCTCTTCAACATATTGTAGCAGACAACATTCCCAGCTTCATCCAAAATTACTGCCAGAAAACAGTAAAAGCCAGTTTTCCAATTAAACTTAACGCAATCAGGCAATATAAACTTAAATAAGGTGGAATTCAAAAGCCTGGAATTCCCAAGCCAGACATTAAATCCAAATACAAAAAGTATTTCTTCGGTGACTTCCTTTCAGCAGATTTCTGGTAAAAACTCAGAGAGTAAATAAAAATTCCATGAAAAGTTTCTCAAAAAATTGTCGTTCGGAGTCGACTTTAAACGGTAGGTCCCGCCACTCATGTATAAAATAACTCACAACATAAGTGTTGTGAAAAACTAGGTCGTAATCCTGACTGAAGGGTTGTAATGACCAAAATTATGAATGTAAAGTTTTATTAGTCTCTGTGATACCTAACGTCACGAAAGGACTTAAACTTGAGTTGCATTCATTATTTCAGTGAAACTCTATTCCGTTTTTTCTCCCTCACTGCCCTTTTTTCAATACATCTCCACATTATCTTTTTACACACACACTGTATAAAATGAAATTTCTATTGTATTGAAATCGATATGCTTAAGTGTAAATGTAAAAATTTATTACATGAATGTATGTACATAAATAAAGCCGTGTTGCGAGTATGTATATGATTTTTCACGCGAATATTTGCAAAAGTATTGAATTGTCTCAAGAGTTGATGCTGAGTAAACCTATTCAATGTCAATAATTTTTAAAATTTTTACGCCGTCTATCCTTACGGAAAAGATAGTTTTTTCTATTACTGATTATGATTGATTTAAATTTTAATTGATTTAATCGTCTCAACCCATTAGTGGAAAAAGTTCCTTGACCACTTTCCTTATATAATTTTCATCAATTACATGGTGCGACAGTCAAAATACACCCATATGTGTGACATAGTGTAGGTTGTGAGTTTTGTTGAGTAGAACTCAAAAATATTTTTTTTTTTTACATTTTTCGAACCCTCTAAACTTGTTTTATTTGACAAAAATGGTATTTTTTATCTTTTCACACATAATTATTGATTACTCAAACATTTTTTAAACCATTTTTAAAATCCAAAGTTTTTTGGAAAGGGGATAGATGAGCCTTTGAAATGGTATACATACGTGTTATGAGTTTTGATCGGGTAAACTTGGAAAATATGATTTTTTTTCATTTTTTCAAGTTTAGCCATTCTTAATTGTAAAATTTAATTAAAAAACTATAAAATAAGTGATGACATTCTGAGAGTGCATTATCTTGTGAAGAGATTAACACTTCGTTTGGTCAAATCGGACAAAAATTACCGTAGTTATTATTTAAATAGTATAACAGTCGTGATATGCTATACAAGATTTCCTTCTTGCTGATCATTGCTTTTATCGCTATCCTGATCAAAATCAGATCCATCCATTTGGGGAATTGTATAAAATGCAACGCCATTGAGCTCGTTGTCGTCAAGGGCTACCAGTTCAAACAATATTTCAGAAATTGTTAGTCTACATATAAAAAAAGATTTTATTCAATTATTTTTTAACAATTGCACTACGAACGCAGTGTCCCTTTTAGGGGACGTTACATTGAAAGTCACTATATGCGCGTGGAATTACATTTTGTCATAATTTTTTTACATCAATTAAGTCATTATACTTATTTACAAACAATAAAATACAAAACGTAACAAATATTCACATCATATTTGAAATATGCTATCTTACTCAGTTCGGAATTTTCTTTTTTTCACAAATTAATATTCCATATTTTGCATATAAAACAACACACAGATCGCATTTTTTGAAACCAATGAAATAAGCTTTGCTTCGTTATTATGTCAGTAACAGCATATCGTACATGTTATTTAAAAATTAAAATTATGGAAGTGAAAATTCGAAAAATTCTATAGTTCCTTATAAGGGCTCTGCGCACTAATGGGTTAAATAAATAATTTTAAATTTTTTTATAAAAAAATATGTTTTCAATTTATACGAATTATAAATGTGTTCTCCATGGCCGATGGCATTACATTATATGACAGTATTTTTTTTGTCTGGTATATTTGCTGACTATGTGGTATAATACGGTCGAGAAAGTTTGCCATTCTCAATTAATTTTTATTCAAATTTAGTTTTAATGAATTTTAGATTGTTTTCTTCATACTTTTATTACTCTTCCAAGGTTAAAGTTTTCTAAAATTTCCATATTTTCTTATGATTTTTAATTTGTAATTCAAAAAAAAAAAGTTATAAATAAGAAGTGAAGAAAACTTTATTTTTCAAAGTAAATTTTGAAAATTGGAAAAGGGGTGAGAAGTATAGAGTAATTTATACTTTTTCTTGTTTTGTTCTGTGGTTTATTTTTTATTAGAGGATTGTTAATAGAGAGGATTGTTAAAAGTGAACGTATGGATTGGGTTTTATTTTATT
Source organism: Sarcophaga subvicina (assembly GCA_936449025.2). NCBI lineage: Eukaryota > Metazoa > Arthropoda > Insecta > Diptera > Sarcophagidae > Sarcophaga > Sarcophaga subvicina. The sequence continues at coordinate 91,073,356 of OW388080.2, forward strand.
ATATAATGTTACGTTTTTACCTTTTTAAAAACGTTTTATTGTAAACAAAATAAGAATAAATTTGTGTTTAGTAGTTCGCGCTACTTTTGTGTGCCACTATTCACAACTTGATGTATCCAACAATAATTGCTTGTTCGCTATTCTTCTTTGCTTACAAAGCAGATCTTTTCAACGGAGATCTTCAAACCACGAATATTCTCTTCAGACGCAACGCGTCTTTACACAAGAATGACAGAGTTCTTACTGCTCGTTGCCTGCTTTGTCTTGCCTTTTTATATGCCCACGTAATCAGTCTGATGAAGGTTCTTGAAGTCGAACGTTTGGGGTTTCGCCTTCTCGAGAATTCTATCGCGACTTAATTGTTATTTGTGTATTTTGTTCACATTGCTTGTTGTTGCGTTCTCGCTTACTTATCTATCCTCTTTCCTTTCATACTGATGTTGTTGGGTTACTTGTAACAAGTTAGTTGTAGTTTTTTATGTAGCTTTTGTTCATTTTAATGTTAAACGATGTACACGGTTTCCATTTTCGTAACAATAATTTGCAAATATAAAGTTCATATTCAACTTTTGCTCGTCATTGTAGTTGCATTACCCTTCTCGATTTCTTGCATGACTTCGGCATAAGCTAATATTAAGCTATTGATTTAATTTAAGACTCTTATCGAGTACTTAAATTTAATATTTTAATAGCATTACTAACAATATATATGACATAGATATGTACATATATGACCGTTTTAATTAATTGTGTGTAAGGTTCTGAATACTGTATGCAAATACTTTTTTTCATATTATTTTAATTAAGGACAACAATGAAAAAGCATTACATAATAAGTGAAATAAATAAATATTGCCATGGAAACTCAACATCATTGACCAGCTTCTACAAATGTTAATAAATAATTACACGGTCAACTCAGTGATAATGAAAGTCGGAAATAATAATTAAAAAAATAAATATCAAAAATAAATCTTTGCATTTGATGTTTGTGAAATAAATTTAATTTCTTTTTAAAAGGTTTCATAATAAAAGTTTAAAAGTGGTTATAATATGTCCTACGAGTTCAATTAATTTTAATATTTTATACGATTGTACATATAAAATATTTAAATAATTTTTTTTATTTCATTTTTAAAGCATTTAAGGCAACTTTGTACTGAATATTCACAAATGCAGAAATTAATAGATTAAGGATTTTTTCTATTTGGTAGGAGATGAGCCCTATTCATGGAGTGCATTGTGTTGGAGTACAGGAGAGATAGTTTATGGGAGAATGGAAACAGGGGTAATGTGTAAAAAAAAATTTTAATATAAACATTTGTCACTTCTTCTTTTCGAAAGTTATTCTTTGGTAATATTTCTTACTTTCTTTTGCGAGTAATCAAATACGACGTCGGATAATCAACCGGACAATCTCACATACACCCAGAGTATCTGGTGGGACTCAAACCGTGGCTTTCGCCACGTACACATCACCTGGGCTGAACCAATTGGTTGTCAACCACTGGAAATTTCTTTATTACAGTTGGATATCGCCTTCCCAACATGCATACATGAGGGATAAATCAGTGGAGACTTCACTACAATCTTTACACTTCAGTGTCTCACTGGTCTCGGTACCCGGGAAACTGTAGGGCTCACCAAAGCTGATGCACTCCTTCCGGAATCCTTTTCAATAGAATTGGGTATGCCACTTGCCTCGGTCAAGTTGGCAATTGCGCGGAAATTCTTTCGGGACGCCAACCTATCCTGGATCAATGAGGAGTCCTGCTCCACCGCTAGACCCTCCTGGACCCTGATGGATAGAAGCCGGCTTGGGCTTGGTCGTGCCATCATCTCAACCACAGTGGCCATGCTTACAGGCCATTGCGTTATGTGGGTAGACATGATGTGGCTCCCATTTAATGACTTCTGCCGTGGGTGCAGATCCCCTGAGGAAGAGGAGACTGTTATCCACTTTTTCTGTCAGTGCCCGTCTCTTGCAATGTGCAGATATAGGTTATTTGGCTCTCCATTTCTTGTCAGTTTGACGGAGCTATCAGCTATTGACATCAAGGATATATCTTCGTTTATCAAACTTTCTGGCTGGTTTTCCACCGTAGGGTAGTCGTGCTTTTATTGGGCAGCCCTTGCGCTGACCAACTCTTCCCTGATTTTGGTAGAACTTGGTACTGCGCCCACCCGTGGCATCACAACGAGCCGCTATGCGTGCTCAAGTGAGCTTTTTGATATCAGAGCTACCACTCCGACCTAACCTAACGTAACCTGGAATAAAGTAAAGATAGACTTTACGTGCCATAAAAACTTACTTAAATTATTGACATTTCGATTACTTGCATTACTTATTGTAAAGCAGACAACTTGCTTTTAATCTGTTATTATCTTTTAACGACATTTTAATGAACTATTCTTACAACTCTTTTGCTTGAAAGTATAAATAAAACATTTTATATTCCATTTAAATAACCTTTTGCCAGTAAATATGAAAATGAATATAAATTAACAGTTAAAAACTTTACTTGTTAACATGCAAGCACAAATAAAAGTCCGCACTCAAAGTTATTATAACAACACACGTACAGACTTATATACGAGGGTGAATAAATAAATTCATGAATTTCTTGCTACAGGCATCTATCAGTTGAATGCTGTCAAGTTTTAACAAGAGTAGTTAGTTGTAGTCGCGGTAGTCTATTATTAGGTGGTGTGTTAGACATGGTGCCGAAGTTCAAACTCCAGGTCAGGCATTTCCAACGAAACGAAATGTGAAAAAAGTATTTCTTTGGCGACTTCCTCTCATTAAATTTCTGGCATAAAATTGGAGAGTTAATAAAATCGCCATGAAACTGTAGGTCACGCGACTCATGTATTAAATTAACACAAACAAGATAAGCGGTGTGAGAAGTCAGGTTGTAATCCTAACTGAAGGGTTGTAATGACTAATTATGTATTTATATGTAGTCAGTGATAGACATCCATACTTGGCGAAAAAATACCAAGAAATGGGTTAAGAATTCATTTTTCAACTGTCATATAGCTCTGATTTCATATTAATACTATGTTCAGATATGCACTTCTATTGAGTCAGTATTCGGTTAATTGAGTAAAATATTTTAAGTATTCAGGCATAATAATATACGCAGTTTAGCTGCTTATTGAATATTCATTTGACAGTTGGTAAACAAAACAGCTGGTAGTTTCAACAACATTGTTTTTTTTGTTTTTTTTTTTTTTTTTGTTTTGTTGTCAAAAACCGTTCGGTTAATTGTAATATGCTCACTAAACACACTTATGACAGTGTTGCATTTTAAGTTTTACTCAATATTACAACAATTTGCGTATTTATTGCGCAATAATTAATTGAAAATTTTTAAGAAATATTCAGTTCAATAATGGCGTTTATTGCGATTTACGCAATAAAGGTGCGTATCTGAACAACGTATAAGTGGCTATATATTGTTGCCAAGCCTGATAAATTGTTGCAGCTGAAACGGATTTTACTCTAAAGCACATGTCCCACAACATAGTACCAATTTTATGCCCTCAAAAATGGTTAATTTTTCGTTCAACTACCTATGTCTACATGATAAAAGTGTGGTTAAGCTCCATAAAAGCTTCAATCATAAAACATAATCATGAACAGACTATAGCTGACGAAATCTTACAGAAAACAATAAATGTTGGATGATTAAAATAAAATTTAAAACAAAACAACAAAAAAAGGGGTTTTATATGTATGTCTTAATAAAACTCTTAAAAGTTTGTCTTCAAGCCTTTTGTTACAAGAATACTTTGCTTACTCACTTGCTCTGCTATTTTCAAGAAAAAAAGACAAACAAACATACAAACTTAACTTGTCTTTTGTAGTCTTTTATATCCTTTTTATGCCTTATTGTGATGCTTATTAAAATGTTAAACATTGTTTTATAAGGCAAGAAAGAAAATTATCTGCCATTAAAGTCCCAAAAAAAAGAACAGAAATCTAAAAACATTTACTTTCCTACAGTCAAATATTCTTTACACTTGACATGTGCTGTCTGGTAAATTTATTTCGTCTCCATTATATCCACCTACAATTTTCAAAGTGCTAAGAAAATTATGCCTGCTTTAGTGGAGATTTTAGAATAGCTGTGGTAAACAGTTATTTAATTAATCACATGTCTTTAAAAAATAGGGACAAATCGTTTTTTTTTTGTCTTAGAAAGCATCTCAAAACTCAGTATTAGGTGTCGAATTTAGACTGTATGTCCCTCCTCTTAGGTATAAAATTAACACACACAATATAAGTATTGTGAGAAGCTAGGTCTTAATTCTGACTGAAGGGCTGTAGTAGCCAAGTATGTATGTTAGTGTTTTCTATATATATAAAAATGAATGTTTGTATGTAATTAATAGAATCGTAAACTGAACTAAAGTAAACTTTGATCATGCTATGATCTTCAGGAAAGTTTTTGCGCATGAGCCGGGGAAGGTTTCTAAGTTGGTATGACCAATTTCCGACAGGTGGCGTCACTGATCTTTGATCATGATATGATCTTTAGCAAAGTTGTTGCGCATAAGTCGACGGAGGTTTCTAAATTGATGCGATTAATTTCAGATAGATGACGCCACTAATAATTAATCAAAATGAATTGAATCGTAAACTATGCATTTGATCATGTGTTGATCGAGTAAATACCGGACATTTTAGCATTTATCATTTATGATTTTAATAACATTTAGTATAACTCATTCCCTTAAAATTAGAAACATTTTAATTTTGCAAAATTTTAAAAATTGCTGTTGGTTTAAATTGGATTGGGTTCATTCTGAGATTCTAATAAATCTAACACATTTTTCACGTCGTTCCCGTGTCATTATGCCTCCAAAGCGGCAAGCAATTGGTCGACCTATACCTCGAGCACGGAAGAAAAGACCATTACGAGCCTCAGAATCAGACGGGCAACTAGCATTGAAACTGGAAAATCTTCGAGTACATGCCGCGGAGACCCGTTTGCATGAATCACTTGGGCAACGAGAAGTGAGTTTAGAAACTGATCGAATGCGGACAACGGGAAACAAAATCAATAAAATGATTCAAAATTAATTTGATATTTGTGTAATGTCTTTCTTCAAATTTATTTTTGTTGGTGGCGTAGCAACACGCGCATGGTACAGCTAGTTATATAATAAATATGATCTGATTGATGATTTTTTTCATTAAATATTTTACTTGTTATAATTTTCGTTTTATTGTGTGGCTCCAGGTATTTAAAGCGTTCTTTCACCTCTCAATATGATATTTTTTGCTATGTTTAATTTCTTTGTGTATGAGTACAGAACATATTTTCTGCAATTGTCCGGCGGTTGATTTATTTGTTGGCTCCAAGTGTTTAAAGCATTCCTTCTCCAGACAATATGATCTCTGTTTTCTATGTTTGGTTTCTTTTTGTGGAAGTACAGGACATATTTTCTGTTATTTTCCGAAGCATGGGAACCTAAAAAAGAGCATTTAAAATTCTTAAACACTCAGAATATATTGACAAAACATGTCTGGTTGACTGGTTGACTGAGATATGCTAACCAGTAATTGTGATTGTATGATGAAATAACTGACATCTTTGTTAGAACTATACCTAACAGAAATAAGTTATGAGGAGGCTGGCAATTCAATCTACCCTAACCTAGGGTTTGTTGATTCATCCATGTAGTTTGAACAGCATTCTTTTGTATTTGAAATCCATATAATAAAGTCACTTAACTTTAAAATCTGCTATTTTATAGCCGTGGTGTAGTAGGTAGTGTGTTGGCTTACTATTCGTAAAGCCCGGGTTCGTATCCCAGGTCAGACATCAAAAATGAAATATGAAAAATAAAAATATTTCTTCGGCGACTTCCTCTCAGCAGATTTCTGGCAAAAACTCTGAGAGTAAAAATAAACTGCCATTAAAAAGTTTCTCAAAATTCTGTCGTTCGGAGTCGACGTTAAACTGTAGGTCCCGCCACTCACGTATAAAATTAACGCACACAACATGAGTGGTGTGAGAAGCTAGGCCGTAATCCTGACTGAAGGGTTGTAATGGCCAATTATGTATATGTATGTATTTTATAGCCGTCCAGTTTAAAATTGCTGGATATAACTGGTGAATGAACCTTTTACTAATTTGATTGAATCTCCTTGTTGAACTCGAATGCATTTTACCTTCTTTTTATAACTTTTATTTGTTTGTTCAGTTGTAGAAAAACAAAAAAAACCCACAATTATTCGATTGCTCCAGAAGTAGTGAATTAAAACTAAGAAACGTTTACTAAAGCATATGCTCTAGGAAGTACTGAAAGTCCACTAGTAGTACTTTGGCTTTTTATTTCATTCTCAAAGTTCATGTCCATTTTATGCGAAAGGACACACACTAATGCCCAGTTGTTCTAAGACTTCCTTTTTAGGGTTTGTCACAAATGCATTCATTTCAAAAGCAATTTTTATGGAATATTGGATAAGAGACACCATATGCTGGACTGTAAGCATAAAAAAATAAAATTTTATGGACAAGTGTTTAGAAGAGTATTATCGTTAAATCTTTTAAAGTGATTCTAAATTTTAAAATTGTATGTTGTTTGGATGTGTAGTTTAAATATATTAAAATAGTTTGGGTTTCCAATTTAAAACTAATGGGTTGTTCGGAAAGTAATTTCGTTTTTTCACGACAGAGGATTTAATTGTATTTTTTGCACTCAACTTCACACTTAAGCCGTATAATTTTTATATGCTTTGAGAGCTCATATAGCAAGGCTTTTTTGTTTGGTGTCCTTTTAAATATGTAGAGCGATAAGCAGCATTTTCGACATATCTTACTCTTTTACTACAGAAAGGGTAAAAATGGTGTTCAAGCCAGAAACAAATTGACCGATGTGTATAGAGAAGGTGTGTTGACAGTACGCCAGTGCCAGAACTGGTTCGCTAAATTTCAATTCGGCAATTTTGAGATGTCGAAGATGCACCACGTTCAGTAATGCCGGTTAAAGCTGATAAAGACGCGACAAAGGATTTAGTTGATGCGAACCGGCGAATAACAACACGTGAGATCGGATTGAGGTTAAATTTATCAAATTCAACAGCTTATGACCCCTTGAAAGGCCTGGGATTATCTTCGAAGCTCGATGTATGTGTTCCCCATATTCTCACAGACCGAAATCTGTGTCGCCGCATAGATGTCTATGATTCGCTTCTCCAACGTCACGAAAATGATCCGTTTTTTAAGCGCATCATCACTGGGGACGATAAACGGGTTGTATACAACAACGTCAAACACAAGAGGTAATGGAGCAAATAGATGAATCGGCTCAAACCATTTCCAAAGCCGATATTCACCAAAAAAGGTGATGCTGTGTGTTCGGTGGGATTTTAAAGGAATCGTCTTTTTTGAGCTTTTACCGGATAACACAACGATTAATTCGGAGGTCTACAGTCATCAGCTGGACAAACTGAATGATTCATTTCAACAGAAAAGGCCAGAACAAATCAGGCTGGCAGGAAAGCTGTAGTGTTTCACCAAGACAACGCTTTTGCAGCTTGAATGGTATACAATGCTACACCCACCATATTCTCCAGACCTGGCAACACGGGTTAATATTTGTTCCGATCACTTCGCAAGTTTTTAGACGGTAAAACCTTCACCTCAAACTAGGAGGTGAAAAACCACCAAAAAACTGATGCCAGCAAAGACCAACAATTTTATGAGCGTGGAATTATGCTACTACCAGAAAGATGACAAAAGATGTTGGACCAGAACGACCAATACATACATACATAATTGATCATTACAACCCTTCAGTCAAGATTACGACCTAGCTTCTCACACCACTTATGTGTGTGTTAATTTTATACATGAGTGGTGGGACCTACAGTTTAAAGTCGACTCCGAACGACAGATTTTTGAGAAACTTTTCATGGCAATTTTATTTACTCTCAGAGTTTTTGCCAGAAATCTGCTGAGTCGCCGAAGAAATACTTTTTGTATTTTGTTTGTTGTCTGGCCTGGGGCTCGAACCCTGGCTTTACGTCTAATAAGACAACACACTACCTACTAGACCACGGGAACGACCAATATATAATTTAATAAAGTATTTGTTTATTATACGAAAACTGTCTATCATTTTCACAAAATAAACGAAATTACTTTCCGAATAACCCAATACATTAAATATTTTTGGAATGAAAGTTTAAATCATGCAGGGTCATAGTATTAATATATTAAACAGGCTCTCACTGTCTTCATATCCAATTTCAATCGAAAGCTTATGGAATATAATAAAAACAGCAATTCTCTAATAGTGTCTCATAATTGGCATAAGCTTTCGAAATTAATTCAGGCTGCGTGGTATAAAATATCAGATTGATCGTTACATCCCTTCAGTCAGGATTGTGGCCTAGTTTCTTACACCACTTATTTTAATAGTTTTACTTTTATACATGAGTGGCAGGACCTACAGTTTAAAACTGTTACGCGTCAGGCTTAGATGAATAATGAAAATTGTTGTCCGAGTTCAATCGCAAACCAAAACAAATAAAATGAGATTAAGAGGCATGTTGAAAGGTGTCCCAGCTAACTATAATTTGAGGCAATGATAATTCTTAACTCATATTACTGCGCGTAATCATATAGCATACTAACCATGCCTAAATGTACCTATAGTATGCCAAAATACAAAAAAAAAAAAAAAATAATAAAACTTGATATTGTCAACTACGGAAATCTGAACGATGGCCAGTTGTTATGCCACGTTTGGGTACAATGTTTCCCTCCCACTGACCTAATGTCAGACGCCTTGACAGGAAAGCACCCATAATTCGAAATACCTGTCCCTTATAAAAAAAAAAACACTATTTAATATAATTTACCCTTCACATCTCACGATGGTTAACACTCCCCTTATTAAAATCTTTAAAATATCATGTGGTTAGTTTATAAAACAAAATTAACAAAATTTATTTGGTACATTTCAATGGTTAGATATATATACTTCGTATATAAATTATAAAATATGATAATAAAATAAATATAAATGTGAAAAATTAATCGGACATTCTTTACAGAAATAATGCAATTAATAAAATCGATATAAAAGAAAATTTATGTATTACTTACAATCATTTGCAGATATGTATGAATGTATTTACTTGTTTACCCGTGTAAATTTTTATGCGGTGTCAATTGATGGGCCCAGCAATCACTGCATTACAATGGGTGTTTGATGTTTAGTGTTGATATGAAAAATGTTGGTTTCGTTTTCCGAATTTATATTGACTGATTTTCTTTCCTGTAATCTAAGTTTCGATTATTAAAAAAAAATTATTTGATATTTCATTTTTAAGGTGCTATTCAAATATTTTCACTTTGACAATTGTTTGTTGAATATATATATATATAATTAATGAATTATAATATAATAATTATAATTATTATAAGTTTTCATTATAATTTCAGTTTAACAATTCTTTTGTTCCTGAATGCCGATATTTATTATAAAAAATTTTAATATAACTTTTAATATTTCGCTTGTATTTTTTTCTTTTCTTCGTGTGTTATTTAATTATATTCATTTCTTAAAATTTCAGATTTTTAAAAAAAATTTTCTTCCTTTTTGGAAAAAATTTAAATTTAAAATTTAATTATTTATAATATTTCCCTTATTAGTTTCTAATTTAATTTTTCTTTCATATGGAATTCTCCTACTTTAATTATAATATTAAATTTTTTTAAATTTTTAAATTTTAATCATTAAGTTCAATCATTCTTAAATAAAAATTTCTTGGTTAAATGATTCCTTTACTTTAAGTATATTGGTAAATAATTTTGATTTCTATCATAAATTTAAATAAAAGTTTTAATTATGAATTTATTCATCTTCATTTTAAATTTCAAAATAATATTTTAAAACGAATTTTATTTTTTCTGTTTTTTTAGCTTAGGTCTTTAATTTATATCATATTTCTTATTTTTTTATATATATATATAACGATATAAACTATTTGTATAAAAAAATGAAGTTATATGCTACAATTAAAAATATATAGATGTATGTTGTATGTAGGTATATTATGCATAATTATAATGTTAAGTTAGAGTATTTTTTTTTATTTTAGTAATAATAATAATAAAAATAAAAGTTGCGTTTTGTTTTTATAATAATAGTAATTATAATGATAAAGATGAAAATTCAAATTAATTCATTTCTTTTCCATTCTTCTCTCTTTTTTTTGTTTTTTTTTTTTTCAATAAAATAACAAAGGAAATAAAATTTTTATACAATTTTCTTTCTTGAAAAGTTCATAAATTTTTTTTCTGCTTTAATTTAACGCTCCTATTTGGAAAAAAAAGTTGTTGTTGTTTCTGTTGCTGTTTTACTGTTTTCGTGTAGAGTGTTTCACAGTAGCAATATACTTCGTTCTTCTTTTTCTTTTCCGATTAATGATTTACATTTTTTATTTTTTTATATTTTTTCTTTTTAAAATGTTAAATGTTTAAATAATTTAGTTTTTATGATAAATAGTTGTTTTTGTTTTAACATTTAATTTTATAAATTTTTTCCGTTTAAGTTTTTCAATTCATGGGTACAGTCTTTTAATTTTACTTTTCCCTTTTTCCTTTTTTTTTTTTATTTCCCGTGTTGGTAGTGTTCCTCACAAAATCCACTTTGCAATTGATTTGTTTCACGCCAAAAAGCTGAATCTAGTGGCGTGATTTTTTAAAAATGTTGGAAATAAATTCCCGTTATGGTATATATATATAATATATATTCCTTAAATAGGGACAAGATGGAATATGAAACATATTTTGGTTTATAAAATCAAATTAAAAAAAAACAGGGATGGAAAATTGAGTGCCTATAGGATTTTGCCTAATATTTTTTTACAAGAAAAAGCCTTATTCGCACTAAATGTTAGTTATTTTTAGATAATTATCTAATAATAAGCAAGTAGGTTATTAGGTAGGTGAACTATATGCATATATTTGTCATAAATTATATATAAAATAAATTTTATATACAATTACAAATCAACACTCATGAAGCTCCTATAACCATCTCTGGCTTTATTTCACACTTTTCTCTGCTCTAACAAAAAAACCTTTCATATATGAAAAGAGAAACGCAATAAGCACTCTCTTCCATAAGAAAGAAAAATAAAAAACGTAGCAACAACAACGACTTAATGCTCAAACTGTCTGTATGTCCAGCCAGATACAAAGAAACAAATGAAAAGACACAAAAAAATGCAAGTTAAGAGAATTGTTTACTCTTCACTATGATCAAAGCAATTTAAAGAGTAATAATTCTCTTCTTTCTTCCTTCCCTCTTTTCACCATTAAAGAGTATGTGATTGTTGTATATTACATACAACAGAAATGAGAGTTAAGGTTTAACCTTGAACTTGAAATGAAATAATTTCGTAGGGAATGAATCTCAACTACCAATTACGAACGGCAAGCAGAAGAAAAAAAATCGTTCAACAAAAAAAAAAAATCGCAACAAACCTGCTTCAAACCGAAATTTTATCGTAAATTGAAGTTTGAACAGGAAACCGATTTTTGTTTTCTTGTTCACCAAATACATGCAGAAATTGTTCTCCATGGAGCAAGCGATTACACTGAACAAAATCATTGCTCTATGTTAATCGTTTTTGTTAGATTTAAGCCAATTTAAAAGAAAAAATGTTCCTGCAATAAAAATTTTAAGTCGTATTCCTATTTAATAATAATTTAATAACAGGCAAACAATTTTCCGCTTCTTACTACAATTTTCATTCTTCTACAGTTGCCAAAGTGTGGCACGACCCACGAAAGCCGGGCAAAATTCAAGACTTTATGTCGGAAGCATGGTATTTCCCGATATATTTCCCATTTTGATCCTCAATATCGTATAGAGTGTTGCCTATTCTATCCTTAATCCTGCACTTGGTATATTTTGGCATAAACTTTCTGTTTATACGTTTGGACATGCTACTCATTCCGTGATTCTTAATAAATACGATTTGACCTCTTTGAAATTGTACTGGCCTGCTTCTAAGATTATATGTTTTAGCGGCTCTATTATGTGCAATAGTTAGATTCTCGCGAAGATTCTGCCTTATTTTTGACAATTTGTCACTATTGCTACAATTATCCATATCTTCACCTGATAAGCAACCTAATGTATCCAAAATCTTATATGCCGAACCATGCTGAACCATGTTCTGGCCAAACATTGCGTAATAGGGAGAACATTTTATCGCCGAATGGTAGTCGCTACGCAAAACCGACAAAATTTGAGGAATATACTTATCCCATTCACGATGATCTTTATGGTCCCGCAAAAAAAATCTAATTTTCGTGATAATTTCGCGATTAGCACGTTCCGAAGCATTAGATTGTGGCGCATAAAATCCTGTTGTAATATGAGATATATCATACAATTCGTAGAAGTCTTTCATTTCCTTAGAAATGAATTGTTTGGCATTATCGCTATGAATAAACCTCGGTACTCCATAGGTTGGAAAAATTTCAGATTCAAAAAATAAAATCACTTTAGATGTCGTTGCTGCCTTCATAGGTTTCAAGAAAACGAATTTTGTTAGATGATCCAAACATATAAAAATAATGGAATTCCCAGATTTTGTCAATGGATACGGGGCTAAAAAGTCGCAATACAGCCTCTCAAATGGTCTATTAGTGTGGATCTGATTACCCATTAGAGGTCTTGTAATTTGGTTTGACGATTTTATAGTCCAGCAAATATCACATCTACTTATATACGTCTGAATATCCTTTATCACTGTCGGGCAAAAATATTTTTGACGAATTCTCGATAATGTTTTCATAAAACCGCCGTGACATGAACCTATCGAGTCGTGAGCTGATTTAATGACCGATTGTACTAATGGCATTGGTATCCAAATACGCCACAAGCTATTCTCCTCTTTATCAGAACCCCGTCTAAAGTTCGCCCTTTTCAGAATTAAGTTTCCAGATATACACAAATCTGGCAAGGACTCTTTGTTTTCGAAGATGGATTTCCGGAGATGTTGGTATTCTTCGCTTTCAAACTCAGGAGATGTTAGATCAACGTCTGTTGGTAGATTTTCCATAGACAGGCCATCTATGTCCATCCTAGAGAGACAGTCGGGTACAACATTTAAGGATCCTTTTCTATGCTCAATGCTAAGTGAATACCGCTGTAATTTCAAACTCCAGCGTGCCAAACGTCCACTCAAATCCTTCTGCGACATAAGCCACTTCAGGGAAGAGTGATCCGTGATTATGCGGAAACGTAAACCTTCAACATAGGGACGAAATTTATTTACACTTACAATCGCTGCAAGGCATTCCAGTTCGGTAACCGTGTAATTCTTTTGACTTTTATTAAGTTTCTGTGATACATACGCGATGGGATGCTCCAGCCCTTGGTCATCATATTGGAGCAATACACCGCCTACCCCAGTTTTGGAAGCATCGCATTGTATTACAAATTCTTTTTGAAAATCGGGTTGAACCAATACAGGAGCAGAAGAGAGGGCAATCTTCAGTTTCTCAAATGCTTCAATTGCTTCATCGGTGAGTAAAAATTTTCCTTTCGACTTTTTCAAACAATCAGTCAGAGGTCCTGCAAGATCCGCGAAGTTATTAATAAAGGATCGATACCAATTAGCCATACCTATGAATCTACGGATTTGTTTGGGTGTCTTCGGAAGAGGAAAATTATTTATCGATTCTACTTTAGACGGGTCTACTTTTAAACAACCGTTGCCCACAATATATCCTAAATATTTGATCTCCTTTTGACAGAATTTACTCTTACTCACATTAATAGTGAATTTAGCTCCCTTCAGGCAAGACGCTACTTGTGACAACAGACTTACATGCCCTTCAAAATCGGAACTACAGATTAGCAAGTCATCAAGATATATGAATACATTTTCACGCAATCGTGAAGGAATAACTTTATCCATGAGCCGACTCATGGTCTGAGGCCCATTACATAACCCAAAAGGCATGTATTTATAGTGATACAACGGTTTACCCGGTATCACGAAGGCAGTCTTTTCCTTAGATGAATCAGTCAGTGGGATTTGCAAAAATGCATCTTTAAGATCAATTCCTGTGATAAAATACGTATCTTTGAGCCTACTCAGTGGTCCATTGATGTGAGGCAATGGGTAGGAGTCCTTTTTTGTTACCTCATTAAGTTTCCTAGAATCTATGCAGAGTCTAACCTTCCCAGGTTTTCTCACAAGTACTGCCGGTGAGCACCACGGAGAATTAGATTCTTCGATAACGCCTAATTTTAACAACCTATCGATTTCCTGAAACGCTTCTTCTTGTCTGGGAGGGGATAATGGATAATGTCTGCACTTTATTGGGACGGCGTCGCCTGTGTCAATGTGGTGTTGTAATACATCAGTACTACCTAGACCCAACTTCTCATACGAGGGGAATTCTAAAATTGTCCTTTCCAAAATTAGTCTTTGTTCCGGAGTCAATTCGTGAAAATTTTCCAAGCTTGAGTCTAATGCAACTTCCGAAACCTGAGCAGGATTGGTTGGAATAATATCAGGAGCAAGAGCAAACTCTCGCCAAAAATTAATACCGAAGTAAGCATATTGACTAAGTGATGGGACTACATAAAAGGTAATATTCTTACTAACGCCCTTAAAAAATATCGGTAAAACGCAAAAGCCTATAACATCCTGTTTGTTGCCACTTGCCGTACGTACTGAAGATTTCATAGGTGTATAGGGTATTTTATTTTTTTCCAAAAAGGATAAACAATCCTTGCCCAATGCACAGACATTGGCTCCTGAATGCAGTAATCCCACAAGAGTATCATCATTTACTTTCACTTTCGCGAATGGTCTGTCGTCCGACTCATTAAAAACTGTTGACTCTAATAGTTTTCGGAAAAACTTACGTTTCCTGAACCGTATCCTACATTTAACAATATTAAATGTGGGTTTGGCTGCCGTTTTCCGTTTGTTTAGCGCATAGTCATCACTATCACTCATAAAAGTATCAATATCTGTTTGCATAGATTTAGGTATGGAAAAGTTCTCCTGAAAATTTTCCATTATAGGACATTCACGTAATTTTTCCATATTATCACCGCAAACGTAAAAATCGGGGGTTTGTGTCGAATTTTCCTTAGTAAATGTCTCAGTTGGTATATCAAAATGTTCAATAAAATTAAAATTATCTTCGCTAGAGTTAGACTTTAGTTCAAACTCGGGGTTTGTGGGTGTGGACGAGTGTCCGCGGTAGCCATCTCGCCCACTTTTCGATTTCCCAGAAAAGAATGTTTGTTAGGACATTTAGGTGTCAAGGTACCCTTTTGACCGCATTTGAAGCAAAAAGGCTTCTTGATTTCTTCCGAACAATATATGTATGAATGGCCAAACTCCAAACAATTCCAACATTTAATGCCAGAATAATCATGGTTGAACTTTTTATTAGGTAATTTCAATGCCTCGACTTGAGGGTCTACATATTCAGATCCACAGACTTCTGGAAGTAAATTATCGATCTCATTAATGTTTCGAGACGTTACTATATTAGATGTCTGAAATTTGGTCTCCCGTAAAACTTTTTCCGCTTTCCGGGCAATGTCTCGAAAATCATTAATATCTTTAGAATCAGAATTAAACATTAAAAATCGTAAGTTTGGGTTTAAATTTCGCTTCAAAATATCTATGAGTGTTACATCCGGGAGTGGATTTTGGAGCCGTAAGTTCATGGCTACCACAGAGGCGTGGAAATCATCGTAAGTTTCTTTAAACTGTTGCTTTCGCAACGAAATTTTTAGCAACACCTCGTGGTCGGATTCCGAATGTCCAAACTCTTTAATTAATGCGTTACGCAAAAACGAGTAAGTGATATTATGATTCTGTCTACTAAAGAGCCAATACCAGCTCTCAGCACGACCTTCCAGAAGAATATGAAAATTGGATAACAAATGTTCATCAGAACATTTAGATCGGGTGCAGAGGGTCTCGACTTTAAACAAAAAATCTGAAACAGATCCTGTACCGTCATATGAAATCTTCCACTTTTCTAATTTTACATTTGTATTTCCTACTATCCTATTTTGTTCCGACGTACGATTAGAACTAGGGGTTTGTGAACTGGTAAAGTTATGAAACACTCCAGGGGGTCTATTTGACGACGTATTTGGGGCATTACCTATTTGGGATATACTTTCCCGAATTGAGGTTAACTCTCTTCGGAATTCTTCCTGTGTTGTCCAAATTGTTTGCTGCATAAGTGCTACCAAAGAATCGAAAGAATTGGTACTATTAGGATTGGCATAGTCTGTATTTGGAGCCCGTGGAGCACTACTGCTAGAAGTCGAAGCATGTACCAACGGGTCCACGTTTGGATTGAGGGAAGATCTGCTAGGAATTTCCTCTGGAGCTGCAACTAATTGCGGTTGTGAAGCGGCATTCTGGTTATCCATTACTACAATATCCTGGAAAAGACTAGACGATGACAAATTGCCTGAGCTTTGTGCCCTATTAACCAGCGTCCTGGGTGCAGGAGAATGAACCACTTTTGTCTTTGCACTAGAGCTGTCCTGAAGATCTACTGATATGTTATTTCCAAAAGCTGATGAGCCCCGTGTCCCAGTGAACGAATTATTCCTAGAACCTCTAGAAGAGTTTCGGGTGTTCATTACGGAACTGATAAAAACAAACTTTTCGCTATAGAATAATATTTAAAGTCAAGCAATACTTCCTTTTATCCTATCAAAAGTTATTTTAACGTTTCCTTGCAAATTCCAGGAAAAATATAATATATATGTATAATTATTATATATAATATAATATAATATAATATAAAATATAATGTTTAAAATACGAATTTTAGATCAATAAATAAATTTATAATATGTATATTCTCAAATGTACAAAAAAAAAACAGAATCATGAAAATTCAGGGGAATGATAACCACAAAAATACTAAGGTAAACACACCAAATCGTGTCGTAAGAAGTGAATATATTCTCAAATAATAAATTTTAATTCACATAAAAAAAAATGGAACAAGCTAAAGTGTGCCAACAAAACATAACTGCAACATAAGGACCTTTAAGAAAGATATTTGATCCATATGGACTCGAATATTAGTATTGACAAAAAATCCTAACTATCTTTTCAATGCAACTAAAACCGATATTAAATTAACAGCAATAGGGCTCTTGAAAAAAAGTACAGATTTCGTGAAGTTAAACTTGTTGGTGTATATGTTTTCTAAATTGCAATTAGTTTCTCAGAGTGTAAATCCTTTAGAAATCTAAGACTTAAATAGAAAACTAAACACCTTACAAATTTAGATCACCGTAACTGATTCCAATCTTGAATATAAAATAACATTATAATATTGACTAATTGAACAATATCAAAAGATGTTGTCTAAGTTTTCAATGGCCGTTTTGGCCTTTTCGTTGGGCGCCATATATGTTACGCGTCAGGTTTACATGAATAATGAAAATTGTTGTCCGACTTCAATCGCAAACCAAAACAAATAAAATGAGATTAAGAGGCATGTTGAAAGGTGTCTCAGCTAACTATAATTTGAGGCAATGATAATGCTTAACTCATATTACTGCGCGTAATCATATAGCATACTAACCATGCCTAAATGTACCTATAGTATGCCAAAATACAAAAAAAAAAAAAAATAATAAAACTTGATATTGTCAACTACGGAAATCTGAACGATGGCCAGTTGTTATGCCACGTTTGGGTACAATGTTTCCCTCCCACTGACCTAATGTCAGACGCCTTGACAGGAAAGCACCCATAATTCGAAATACCTGTCCCTTATAAAAAAAAACACTATTTAATATAATTTACCCTTCACATCTCACGATGGTTAACACTCCCCTTATTAAAATCTTTAAAATATCATGTGGTTAGTTTATAAAACAAAATTAACAAAATTTATTTGGTACATTTCAATGGTTAGATATATATACTTCGTATATAAATTATAAAATATGATAATAAAATAAATATAAATGTGAAAAATTAATCGGACATTCTTTACAGAAATAATGCAATTAATAAAATCGATATAAAAGAAAATTTATGTATTACTTACAATCATTTGCAGATATGTATGAATGTATTTACTTGTTTACCCGTGTAAATTTTTATGCGGTGTCAATTGATGGGCCCAGCAATCACTGCATTACAATGGGTGTTTGATGTTTAGTGTTGATATGAAAAATGTTGGTTTCGTTTTCCGAATTTATATTGACTGATTTTCTTTCCTGTAATCTAAGTTTCGATTATTAAAAAAAAATTATTTGATATTTCATTTTTAAGGTGCTATTCAAATATTTTCACTTTGACAATTGTTTGTTGAATATATATATATATAATTAATGAATTATAATATAATAATTATAATTATTATAAGTTTTCATTATAATTTCAGTTTAACAATTCTTTTGTTCCTGAATGCCGATATTTATTATAAAAAATTTTAATATAACTTTTAATATTTCGCTTGTATTTTTTTCTTTTCTTCGTGTGTTATTTAATTATATTCATTTCTTAAAATTTCAGATTTTTAAAAAAAATTTTCTTCCTTTTTGGAAAAAATTTAAATTTAAAATTTAATTATTTATAATATTTCCCTTATTAGTTTCTAATTTAATTTTTCTTTCATATGGAATTCTCCTACTTTAATTATAATATTAAATTTTTTTAAATTTTTAAATTTTAATCATTAAGTTCAATCATTCTTAAATAAAAATTTCTTGGTTAAATGATTCCTTTACTTTAAGTATATTGGTAAATAATTTTGATTTCTATCATAAATTTAAATAAAAGTTTTAATTATGAATTTATTCATCTTCATTTTAAATTTCAAAATAATATTTTAAAACGAATTTTATTTTTTCTGTTTTTTTTTAGCTTAGGTCTTTAATTTATATCATATTTCTTTTTTTTTATATATATATATATAACGATATAAACTATTTGTATAAAAAAATGAAGTTATATGCTACAATTAAAAATATATAGATGTATGTTGTATGTAGGTATATTATGCATAATTATAATGTTAAGTTAGAGTATTTTTTTTTATTTTAGTAATAATAATAATAAAAATAAAAGTTGCGTTTTGTTTTTATAATAATAGTAATTATAATGATAAAGATGAAAATTCAAATTAATTCATTTCTTTTCCATTCTTCTCTCTTTTTTTTGTCTTTTTTTTTCAATAAAATAACAAAGGAAATACAATTTTTATACAATTTTCTTTCTTGAAAAGTTCATAAATTTTTTTCTGCTTTAATTTAACGCT
The DNA here is from genome assembly GCA_936449025.2 of Sarcophaga subvicina. Taxonomy (NCBI): domain Eukaryota; kingdom Metazoa; phylum Arthropoda; class Insecta; order Diptera; family Sarcophagidae; genus Sarcophaga; species Sarcophaga subvicina. The sequence continues at coordinate 91,092,681 of OW388080.2, forward strand.
CCTATTTGGAAAAAAAAAGTTGTTGTTGTTTCTGTTGCTGTTTTACTGTTTTCGTGTAGAGTGTTTCACAGTAGTAATATACTTCGTTCTTCTTTTTCTTTTCCGATTAATGATTTAAATTTTTTCTTTTTTTATATTTTTTCTTTTTAAAATGTTAAATGTTTAAATAATTTAGTTTTTATGATAAATAGTTGTTTTTGTTTTAATATTTAATTTTATAAATTTTTTCCGTTTAAGTTTTTCAATTCATGGGTACAGTCTTTTAATTTTACTTTTCCCTTTTTCCTTTTTTTTTTTTTTTATTTCCCGTGTTGGTAGTGTTCCTCACAAAATCCACTTTGCAATTGATTTGTTTCACGCCAAAAAGCTGAATCTAGTGGCGTGATTTTTTAAAAATGTTGGAAATAAAGTCCCGTTATGGTATATATATATAATATATATTCCTTAAATAGGGACAAGATGGAATATGAAACATATTTTGGTTTTTAAAATCAAATTAAAAAAAAACAGGGATGGAAAATTGAGTGCCTATAGGATTTTGCCTAATATTTTTTTACAAGAAAAAGCCTTATTCGCACTAAATGTTAGTTATTTTTAGATAATTATCTAATAATAAGCAAGTAGGTTATTAGGTAGGTGAACTATATGCATATATTTGTCATAAATTATATATAAAATAAATTTTATATACAATTACAAATCAACACTCATGAAGCCCCTATAACAGGGTTCGTCAAAAAATTTTTGGTTATGTGTTAGTGAGTAAGAGAGAGAAAATAAGTTGAGAGAATTTATTTATTTACAGCCATAGGAAAGTGTTAGTAATATACGCTATTTTTATTTTCATTTCATCAGCATACATAAGTAAAGCTATATAACTTTGGCTTAATAATTTTAGATAAATAAAAATAAAATAAAAATCCATTTCCTTATTAAAAGAACATAAAGCTATCCATCTTTGGTTTAAAAATAAGGCCATGTTTTTTAGATAAATAAAAATAAAAAGAATAAAAAACCCATTTTTTATTAAAAGAAAAAAAGCGAACATTCCAAAGCATTTAAAAAATTATACTATGCGACAAAATAAAAAAAACTGAAATAACAACATTTTTAACATAAAATATTTTTTGAGTGTTATGCTGAAATAAAATGGTAAAGCATCCGCCGCACATGTATTCTTGTCGCAGTCTGATCGACAACTAAATGAAAAAACACAAGAATGCGTGTGAGTTCTCTTTGCACAACTGTGCTATGAAATGGTAAACTATGCCCTATAACCATCTCTGGCTTTATTTCACACTTTTCTCTGCTCTAACAAAAAAAACCTTTCATATATGAAAAGAGAAACGCAATAAGCACTCTCTTCCATAAGAAAGAAAAAAAAAACGTAGCAACAACAACGACTTAATGCTCAAACTGTCTGTATGTCCAGCCAGATACAAAGAAACAAATGAAAAGACACAAAAAAAATGCAAGTTAAGAGAATTGTTTACTCTTCACTATGATCAAAGCAATTTAAAGAGTAATAATTCTCTTCTTTCTTCCTTCCCTCTTTTCTCCATTAAAGAGTATGTGATTGTTGTATATTACATACAACAGAAATGAGAGTTAAGGTTTAACCTTGAACTTGAAATGAAATAATTTCGTAGGGAATGAATCTCAACTACCAATTACGAACGGCAAGCAGAAGAAAAAAAATCGTTCAACAAAAAAAAAAAATCGCAACAAAACCGTCTCTGAACGGCAAATGTTTGAGAAACTTTTCATGGCAATTTTATTTATTCTCAAAGCTTTTATCAGAAATCTGTTGAAGGAAAGTCGCCGGATAAATATTTTTTTTTATATTTCGTTTTATTGGCGATATCTGATTTGAACCATGGCCTTACCTCTAATAAGCCAATAGACTACAACGACTTCATAGCGATCATCACAGTCAACATAAATAAAGCCAGCTCTCAAACTCAGCCGATTTATACGCCAATTTATACTCTACCGGATTGGGCATTTTAAAATCTGGTTGCTTATTCGACGTCAATCAGTTTTAAACGACACCGGAACATCTGTAAAAGATTAACCACTTAATTAATTAAACTTAAATTATGGCACACATATTATTCTTTTATGGCTAGTTTGAAGGGAAAATGGGATGTCCTTACTTATTTCACAGGAGGAATTCCTATCTTAATTTAATAAAAAAATTATAATACAAAAAAAATATAAAACTGCAAGCTAAAAATACGTACAGCTACTTATCAGAAATTTGCTTCTTTTACGTATATTTTCATTTTTACATTGGTGTCCTGAATATTTTTTTGCACATCACTGTATGCATACGTATACCCAATGGCATAATAAAGTTGTTTGTTTGTGTTTGCATGCAATATGTATAAGCAACTCTTATTGTACGTTAATAATACGTTAGTAATAAAAAAATAACATTTTGTTAACAAAATAAAAACAAACGAATAAAATCAACAAATACAATATTATAATACGTATAACTTTTTCGAAGTATTCGAATTTGCACGCAATAAGCACGTAAAAGACAATCAAATAACAATTTAAAAAATATTGTTATTATTGTTGTTCATTCTTAATTCTCATTTCAGAACAATTGCATGCAATTCTATTTTAAAGAAGAGATTTTTATAAAATTGCATAGATTGTTGAAAATCACAACGCTGAAAGTAATATTAACAACAAATACATACCCGGGTATGTTTTGTGTTTTTAAATTGCCGTATCTCAGGATATTAACCTGAAATTTCATGATATCCTCACTAGTAGTGTATTCTACCTTATTTCCTAAAAACGAGGGATGGGGGCCAAAGATGTGGTCATTTTTTTATTCTTATCCCTTACGTCAACAGCTGCATACTTGGGTATGCATAATGAAATATATGAAAATATTTTGATATTTGATGTTCATTGTATTTAACTTACAATATAGGAAGACATAAAAAAATATTAAATGCTAATTTTTTCTTAAATGCATTTATTACATTGCGGCATATAACTTGAATGAGCGGCACATACGGGCCTGTTCCATAACGTGCAGGATTTGCTGGTTGGCCGACGTTTTGTACATACATATGTGGCAATTACCTTTTGCTTTTCTTCTACCAGTGCTGTCAGGAGCTTCCACGTTTTCATCTGCAGCACCTCTTACGCTCAAAGATTCCCACACATATGGCTTCAGTAGCAAATAGCATTGCGTGTTGAAAATATTTTTGAAACATGTTTATTTTTGGTCCTGTTTTTTCTTTCCGGCTTTACCAGTTGTTCGCTGAGACTGTGGAGCTTTTAACATTGCGTAATTCTTAACGTAAATTATGGGCAACGAAGTCTAGTATATTGTAGAATAAAATAAGGGCCACCTTTATATTTGTTGTAATCTAGGATCAAGAGTTGCTTTTTCTTTGGATCTTGCACTTGCAGCAGTATAACCGACATATTTTTTTTTTTTTGATGTCAGACCACAATGTAATATTGTAATAATAAATAAATGTAATAATAAAACCAAATGTAGTTGACTCTACTTCCCGTATTTTGGATAAAGTGATATATAATGGTACAAACACTCGTCTTCTGCTGACTGTACCTGTGAAGAAATTATCACAAACAATATTCCGTCCACTTTCACGAAAATGATTACGCACAAGTCCTTCACTACCCGATCGCCTATGTTTTTTTCCCGTTCGCCGGATTCCGCCAATCCAGTATAACTCTGTCCCTTTATTGGATGAGACGGAGTCACATACCCACCGTACTTAAATTTCGTAATTGGCGGGTTTTGATGGTATGTATTGGGTAAACCCGGTACCACCACGGAGGGGATACAACTGCTTATGAACATTCACGTTTGAACCTAATACGTAATTGCTGCGTAGATTATCATTTAGCATTAAAAATAAGTCCATTATGACTGCAGCCTTGTCGAATTTTTACGCTGTTGACATGTGTTTCCGTTGTTCAAAAGTATAAAGCGGCTTATATTCCAAAAACGCCGCATGCTCATGTAAGCTCAATATAAGGGATTTGAGGTCGTTTTCCATTAGTCTTTAGTATGTACGTAACCAGAGTGCGTTACACTACGTTTCCAGTAAGTACAACCAAATCAACACAAAAATAAGCTTAGCAACAAATATGAACATACCCGGGTATGCTTCTCTTACGTAAGTATAATTTTTTATCTGTTGACATAAAGGTTAAACATACGTACTGGTCATTACATTTCTTCAGTCAGGTTAATATCTTATTATACATGAGTGGCGGGACCTACAGTCAACTACTAGCGACAGATTTTTGAGAAACTTTTCAGGCAACATGTTACCGATGGCAGAGGTTGTATTGCCTGTGATCGCAAGGGTTTGTGGATTTTTCGCATACATTTGCGACTTAAGAAAACCCCACAAGTAATAAGTCTAAAGCGCTCAAATCACATCACCTCCACGTACCATGAGCATGCCTTCAAATCGCTCATGCGGACTATGCAATGTGGCAGAAGTTGTTTGCCACGTAGCGCCGTTCTATTCAAACCACATAACAAATACATACCAATAACTATGCTGACGGCAGCCGAAAATGCACAAAATGTGGATAGATTTGATCAGATTTGAAAATTTGTTTTGTTCACGTACTTATTCACCTAAAAATGGTCCTCAACTCTGAATATGATTTTGCAATGAAAATGGGAGTCAGTTGCCAACTATTTGAATATATTGTATAGTCGCCGGGGTCTAGTAGGTAGTGTGTTGGCTTATTAGACCTGAGGCCTCGGTTCAAACCCCTGGTCTGGCATCTCCAACGGAGCGAAATATGAAAAAATATTTCTTCCGCGACTTCCTCTCAGCAGAATTCTGGCAAAAACTCTGAGAGTAAATAAAATTGCCATGAAAAGTTTCTCAAATATCTGTCGTTCGGAGTCGACGTTAAACTGTAGATCCCGCCACTTACGTATAAAATAAAGGCACACAACATGAGTGGTGTAAGAAGCTATGCCGTACTCCGGACTAAAGAGTTGTAATGACCAATTATGTTACGTATGTATGTAACACACGTTGTTGTCCCGTGTCGTTTACCTTCAGTTTCCGGGTCATTTGAATTCTGTGTGATTGCCTTCGGAAGTCGTGACGCTAAATTTTTCCATTTCTGGTCTGCGCTGAGTTTTTTTGCTGAGACGTGAGACCTCATGGATTTCTCTAAATCCAAAGAAATGCATTGCATATACAGAGGTCATTCCCTAAATTTTTTTTACAAAAAAAAAAAAAAAAAAAAAAAAAAAAAAAAAAATTTGTTAGATTTCCAAGGATTAAAACGAATTCTATTAAGGTATTAAATTTTATAGCAAGTAGATATTCCTTCTCCGTAATATACAATCATATGTGCTCGAATTCCTCTCTCTTTTGAAAGCACTGACATAAAATGGAATTGAGAAATCAATTTTATAACTCTGTTTGTGCGTTAAAATTATTACAATTTTATTGTGTTTTGTAATTTTCGATGACACACAACTTCTGAATTTTTATGACTGTTTGACTCTAATAGCAATGGCTATCGTTGATTTTATAACTGGTATTACAAATAGCAGGAATACTGTTGCTGTTTCTATCTAGAAAGCAACTGACAGACGCATGCACAATGCGGTGATGAAATAACGACTTGTATTATATTTCTATCTGTACATTTAGTATTGTATTTGTATTTTTATCTATACATATAGGTGCCTGTAGATCAACACAAACACTTGTTAGCAAAGGGTGAAAAGTCACGTCCAACATATAAAATTTGTGGCAATGTAAGTCATTTTCTTTTCTTTTGAACATTTTGCTTCAATTCGAGTTCCTTTGTTATTGCATTTTGGTTGATGTTTGATCGTGAAGCATTTTGTTGACACTCATCTGTCCTGCCTAATAATATTCGTAGTTTCTATGTGCTCGTTTCGTTGATATGGTTTTCTACTTTGCTTTCAGACTCAAATACATCCTGTGGTTTTAACCGTATTAATATGTTTGGTCACTGTCACGTAGTACCTTTTACATGCAGCTTATTAAACACGTAGGTTCCTCAACGCTGTTATAAATAAATCGAAGAAGTCAAAAGAAATTTTTTTTAAAAACATTATTTATGTCCACTATTTGGGCAACCAAATATGCTCATTTGATATAGAAAATACTTGGCCTAGAGGATTAAATCATACCATCTCTCCAATCAATAAAAGATGATTTTATTTTCAGCATAAATTATAATTTAATAAAAATATTAAGATATTGTTACGTTTTTACATTTTTAAAAACGTTTAAAACATGCGTTTATTGATTGCAAAAAAAAAAATAAAAATGAATTCTTCATTGATCGGACTAATTTTGTGTGCCACTGTATACAACTGGACATATAAAACAATAATTGCTTGTTCGCTATCCTTCTTTGCTTACAACGCAGATCTTTAAAACGAAGATCTTCAAGCCACGACTGTTTACTTCGCTCGCAACGCGTCTTCACACAAGACTGACCGAATTCTTTCTACTCATTGCCTGCTTTTTGCCTTTTTATATGCGCACGTATTCAGTCTGATGAATGTTCTTGAAATGGAATGCTCGTGTGTTCGCTATCTCGAGAGCTCTATCGCTACTACATTGTTGTTCGTGTAGTTTGCTTACGTTGTTTGTTGTTGCTTTCGTTCTTACTGATGTTGTTGGTATACGAAAGCAAGTTCGTTGTATTTGTTGCTTTCCATTTTCGTAACAATATCAATTATTTTTACATATTATTTCTTAAAACTAGTAGAATTGCAAAAATATATTGGGCTCAAAGATTTTCGTTGTCCACTATATACACTGCTTTAATTCTACTTTTTTGTCGATGGCTGTTTATAACTAAGTCTGGTAGTTTTCTTTGTAAAATATTTGTGTTTGCTTATAAACTTATTGGTTTAATTTCGAACAACTTTATTAAACTTTATGTACGTTGCGTCGCGTCTTTATAAATATTGTAAATAAATGGCAACAGAAAATAAATGAATTCACATCAAAAAAATTTGAATTTGGCATTTTCATTCTGTTCACGGTTTGTTTATTTGTGTGTTTTTCGGTCGTCTGATTAATCAAAGGATTTAAATGAACGAAACGATAAATTGCTACTTATTTTACCACAATAAAGAAAATTTGTTTTTCTTTAGTATTCTAGTGTTTTGTGTTTTATATTTTAAAATATTTTAAATATAAAAAATAAAATATTTTAAATATATTGTAACGATTTAAAAGACGATTAGTACAGGATACTCTTCAAAGAAACGAACGCAATTTCTTTATATAAAACTAAATTTCAAAAGCTTAAGATAAGGCGTGGTATAGTGGTTTAATAAATCGAATTATATACATACATAACATAATTGGTCATTACAACCCTTCAGTCAGGATTACGACTTAGCTGCTCACACCCCTTTTTTTGCGTATATAATTTTTATCTATAAGAGGTGGGAACTACAGTTTAAAGTCGACTCTGAATGACAGATTTTAAAAAAACTTTTCATGGCAATTTTTTATTCACTCTCAGAGTTTTTTCTAGAAATCTGCTGAGAGAAAGACGCCGAAGTAATATATTCTTCATATTTCGTATTTTTATCCGAGATATCTGACCTGGAATTTGAACCGTGGCCTCGCATCTAAGTCAATACACTACCTACTAGACTATCCAAATACAAACCCCAGAAAAATTTTAAATTAAGAGACCTTTTGCGGAATCATTATCACATTCTCAATTAAATAATACCCATATATTTGTAAAGAAAATTCTTAGTTCACTTGTTTTTAGGCTCCACATTTGTAGGAGAATTTCTTTCGAACAATTGTTGGACTTTCATTGTCTGATTATAAACTGATCTTGTAAGAGTTCTAATAAAAACTTTAAAATTTTTCAGATAAAATCGTTATTATTTTGTTTGCTTTATTAGAATCTGTGAATACTTTTTTTTCCCACTTTTACATTATCTCTTAAATAGGTTAAGGGTGAGGAGCCCAACCAAGAGTCTTCTTGCCTATCGACATACACCTATGCTGTGCGCTAAGCATTATGCAATATCATCGTACTTTCTATAGGAAGTCTCTATCCTGTTGAAATTTTCTTAACTTTTTCTAGTCCACTCCAAGAGCTTACTAAAATGCTGCATCGCTTCGAAGTCTTCACCGCATGACTTTCATTCATCGTTTTCCACCACACCAACACGTTGTAGGTACACATGTAAGGCGGAAGTATGCTCATTAACATATATACATAACCGGTCATTACAACCCTTCAGTGAGGATTACTACCTCCTCATACCACCCACGTTGTCTGTGGTGATTGTATCAATGAATGGATGTTTCTATAGTTTAAAGTCGACATCTAACGATAGATTTTTGATAAGTTTTCATGGCAGTTTTTTATTTACTCTCAAATTTTTTGCAGAAATCTGCTGAGAAAAAGAAATATTTTTTGTTGGAGATGTTTGAACTGGGGTTTGATCCCTGGCCTTATGTCTAATAAGCTAATACACTACCTACTAGACTATGGCAACTTTCCCCACTTTCTTAACTTAGTCTTTAATACTTTGAAATGCATTGGGTTATCCAAGCTTATGTAATACTCTGGTTCTATTAGCCAGAATACTCGCTTCCTTATTTTCAATCACTCCATGACAACTAGACACCAATCGTGTTTTTACTTCCCAGGACGTTCTTTGATCCCAATTACTGTCCTAACTGTCACTTGAGTACTTGTACATATGATGTTTAAAGACCGTATTATGGTTTGTTTAGGAAAGTCTGATTCCTGGTCCTTCAATATAGAGGTCCAGTCTCGTCCTATCTTCATGTTTTCGTTTAGTGACTAGTCCCTAAAGCCATTTGTGGCATGAATCTGTTTCACTGTATTGACTAATGCAATTGGTTGCTATTGACACGCGTTAAGCGAAGACCATGCAGTGTTCCAATAATTCTCTGGTGATCTATTCCTCTCACAGCCTGAAGACGATACGCCGTAAGAGCAGCCTCATATAGAGATTATATCTCTGTCAGTTGAATGAAGATTATTGTTTGCAAATGCCCTTTTGGGTGATGTTCACATTGTACCGCTTATCCGTAAACAACATATACGATGAACTTTTATAATCAGTGGTAAGTAACATTAATGACTTGTTAATTACACTCGTAACAGCGCAAATACTTTCATTGTTATACTTCACATTATTTAGCACTCCCGATAATGTATCTCAACCCCTTGTTTTAATTCACGCCCTCAACACCGACCATGCGCTGGAACTGTTTTAAACTGTAGGGTTATCTGCATGTAGCATTAAAAGTTGTTTTCCTTGGTAACTAGGCACACACAATGGAATTTTATCAACTTAAAATTTATAGAAATTCCGTAGAGACATTCGTTACTGAGAACCGCAATATTCTTAAAATAACACTCTTTTTAAATTTTAGGGTTTTTTCTTTAAGAAACCAAGTATTATTTAGCTGAACTCATAGTAAATAAAAAATTAGAGTTTTAATTAAACGTATCCACAGAGTTTCCAGATTCTTTTTAAACTTATCCCCAATTTAATTTTTTTAATCTTCAGTGAGTATTTTATAACAAACAAACCTCTTACACTTACATACATGCATAATTGGCCATTAAAAACTGTCAGTTAGGATTATGACGTAGCTCTCACATCACTTAAGTCGTGTGTGTTAATTTTATACATGAGTGGCGGGAGCCATATATTACAGTTGACTCCGAACGACAGATTTTTTGAGAAACTTTTCATGGCAATTTTATTTACTCTCAGAATTTTTGCCAGAAATCTGCTAAGAGGAAGTTGTCTTTATTTTCGCCGTCAAGATTTCTTTTGAAGATTTCAAAGCAAATCTAGTAAATCAACACTTCATGTACCACACTACGGCACCACTACGCGTTTATTAATTTTCAGTAAAGAAGGATGAAATCTAAGCATGAATATTAGGCATTTTATATTGTAGGGCGAATTTGATGTTTGTAATCCATTTAAATGATGTGTCTGTTTCTACTGGTAATAAATTTCGAAATAAAATGTTTCGTTTCGAAAACAAAAGGCGATAAATTATTCAAGAAAACTAATACAAAAATGAAAAATAATAAGTAAAATAAATAACTTCCTTATTATTCCTTAGTTTATTATAGCATTAGAGAGCCATCCATCAAATTGTCGAGATATAAAATATAAATTAAACTACGACATTAACAATAATATTAGGAAAGTGCTGCTAGGGTCAAAGACTTCCTGAACAAATACACTCTGAGTGGGGTAAGAGAGAAACCAACTTTATGTGAAATCAACACATGGTAACTGGAGATAAATGTAAATTGCTAAGAGAAAAGCAAATAAAATAAAAAACAATATTTAATAATAAAAGGAAGTAAAAGTAGATGAATTTAAAAATAAGAGGAGACCACACAGACTTCTTTATCTTCCTCACATTTAGATGGTAATTCAAGTGGAAAGTAAATGTCTTCGAAATTGATAGAAGATATTGGCAAGTTATTTCGAGTGTTTCATTTATATTGTATTCATTGAATTCATTACTTATACTCTTAACCAGGGGCTTTGTTTTCCTTGAATTATTCAGTTTGCTTTAATCGATTTTTTAAATAAAAAAACCAAAAAATAAAATGAACAAAGCATTGAGAGTTAATGGGATTTTAAATTGAAATTGGATATTCGAAGACGAGTTCATAATAATTATTCCTTTCAAAAAAATTTTATAACAAGTAATTATAAATGAATATAAAAATATTTTTCTGTTTAACTTTTTTTTTATCAATTGTAGTCCATTTTTATTTTTGTTTGTTATAAAAAAAGCACAGGCAGTTTGCTTTAAATTCCACTTCAATACTCAGTTAATATAATATAATGGACAAATCTTGAAATTTTTTTACTTGCGGTGAAATTAAGTTTCTAAGGTATGTAAAAAAAACACAATAAACACAATGCAGCAAGCGCAACAATTTTACAATTGCAGCCTAAGTTTAGCTGCATGCTTAATATTTATAATAAGGACAGTGGAAGCAAAGCATAAGCAAAAAATAAACAGTTCATTAACTGTTTATCAATTATCAAGTCACTAAAATTTTCTTTCGCGTTGTATTTCATACATCGTGTTTTAAAAACCTTTCTTTCATACATGCTATTGTAATGGCAGCATTAGTCCTAGCATTGCAAGTACAATCATGTCAGGCTGAGCACTAATTCTCTCACTGCAGCAAATAAATTACAAATAGAAATTACACTAAGATGCCACTTAACGGTGCTCCGCTTAACGCTGTTTCAGTATTACGCCGTAGTATTGGGATTCTCCTAAATAGCACACTGTATTGATACTTGTTGTATATGTGTGCAAATGAAACGGCCATGCAACAACCAAAAGCGGTGCTCTATATAGCGACGGTGTATTCTATGTATCTTTTTCAACGCTCTTTTGTTAGTCTGTCCAGAATGAAGATTCCAACTGTATTTTCCAAAGTCGCTGTTAACGCTGCTTCGTTTAGCTCTGGAACTTATTGGAACGTATACCCAGCGTTAAGCGTGGTCTTACTGCAGGCTAAAAGCAAAGCAGCAGAAACTTTGCTAGATGTCGCATTGCCTTTGAAATAATCTCTTTCATATACACACATACATATATTTTATATTTGAGAGATTGCTGCGTTAGCTGTTTTGCGTTTATTGTGTTTATAACATGAGTTTTACAGTTGGATAGAACAATTGCTTTACATTATGCTGTGAGATTAAGAACTAGCATGTGGGACTTAACTATGTAACTATCGAAACTGAAACTGTCGAGCAAATACTTTATCGATGCATTGACATACAGAAGCGAACGCTTACGTATTTTTCTGTGATCTTGAGTTCGTTCTGTTAAAATTTCTTACTTGAGAGTTCTCTTCTCTTTTTTGTTACTTCTATAATTTTATTAATAAACTAAAGCCCAACTGTCGCTTCTGGCGCACTTGACATAAAACAATTAAAACTTGTTTTTACACATTTTTACAGAAACTAAGTTGTGATCTGCGAAATCAACTGCATCGGATTCTCTTGCATACTCGCTCTGTCAACGGCGAGAGATGTTGCATTTCGTCGACGTACTTGTGTTGACCGACTGTTTACTTAACGTAGCCCGAACAGACCACCCGTTTTTATAAAAAGAAACTTATTTAGCAGATGTAGTTCGGAAGATCCTATACACTGACTACTTTCTAAAACTTAAATACATCATTTGGCAATATTAAAATAATTTATTGGTTCCATTTCATAAGGAAAAAATTGTATTCGTTTAAAACAAAAGTTCGTTTGCACCAGCGTAACAATAATAATAATAACTTCACGCCCTCTTCAATGCTAATCTACAGAAAATAAATGGTAACAATATTAAGGAATTATAACCTTTATATGTAAGTAGAAACGTTCCCTTATGGACCACAGGGACACGGGTGTCTTTTAGTGTTTACAATAGTTTCCTAAGTTTTTTTTTATTAAAATAAGAAAATATACCTACCGAGCAATAAATAATTTATAGCATGTATAGCGATTTACATATCAAAACACTTGTAAAAAATATTAGAATCTCAATCGCAATAGCTTCAAGTGACCATATATATAGAATACATAACCATAAGGCCGAATACACCCGGCTATAGACAGGAAACATAAATACAACATCTTTGAAAATAAATAAAAGTAATACCAACCGACTTTTGTAATTCCGATTTTAGAAATGTTCAGTTTAGGACATATGTGTTCTTGTTATTATTAAAGCGTTAATTGTTAAAATTGCTTCCACTTGAAAATACTGTAGAACGTTCTTGTTTAAACGTTGCTTTATTTTTAATTAAAACGGGGCAATTTTTGATTTTAAATGGGTAGCATTATAACAATTCTGAGCAAATTTAGATTATTTGATTCCACTTTGATTTCTGGTCTACATTGGTTTTATGTTGAACAGTGTAACATTTTAAATTTCCACCCTAGTTGGTTTCCATGGCTGCTTTTTGTTAATTTGTGTTGTTTTTTGTGGCTGGGTGTAGTCCACTAAAAATTATAACTTACCTCCTATTTAATTGAATTTGTAACATATTACTCATACGCATCGTATTACGTGTACTAGAATAATAACTCTGAAAAGTATGCAATAAGAAATCTTTGATTTTGTCATATATGAAACTAATGGAATTCAATATCACTCATACGTCACATATGTACTTGTCATGAATGGATTTTACTTACAGGCATAGCTGCCAGATTTGACTATTTATCGTCATTTTGACGATTTTGAGCTCCAAAAATATCGTATTGACGATATGACGATTTATGCCCTTATTTTGCAGATTTTTAAAAATTAAAAATTTACGTCATATGCTTTACTTTAGTACATTAAAAGCCACTTTAAATATTATATTTTTAAGTTACTTTCAATACCTGTGGCATTGTGTTTGGAACTATGAAAATATGTTATTGGAAAAAGGAAAGGCTGAACAGTGTTTATGGACACTAGGCTTGTCTATTTTTATACCATAGGTAACAGGAAAGACCTCTGCAGGAATTGAGTCGCACATACGAATAGTCAGATAAAAAAATGTATTATTACTGTAATGTAGTGTGCGATCCACTGGCCAATCGACCACATTTGGATGTGCTGGAAGAGAAACGAGCGTTACGTAGGAGTATATGATTTTCGGGAAAAAGTCACCTTATTTCGTTCGAGCGGAATACTTCTGTAGTAGCTATAGAACAGTGAAACACAAACCACATTGCACCGATGCTCCATTGATGCAATGGAGTGGGATACACTGCCGTCATTAACGAGCTAGTACGGCCTCTCCAATACATGCGAGTTGTATTCCATTCTCGGTCGGTTATAAATGGTGTAAATAGATGATAAGATCTTAAAAAGGAACTGAAGGAACTGAAAAATGTATCGGTTGCAGCCAACATTACACTAAATCTTCATGATGGACATTCTGGTGCAGAGATCCTGACTCCTTAATATTTACACCACCCATAGATTAAGATGATGGAATATTATTGCTGCGCTTATGTATCAATTAAGGCCACTGGGATAGATTGTTTAAACCTTAATCAATTTTTTCCTGAAAATGATATAAAATTTCTCCATTTTTGGAAAAAAAATTAATAAATGAAGATAGTCTTTAAATGTTTTATTTTTGAACTCAGATATGTACATAGATTGACTTTATGTGTTTTGCTGCAATAGATATAATTTTGGTTTTTAAAAACTTTTAATTTATGTATTTATTTTTTCTGACGATTTATTGACGATTTCAATAAACATGTTTGACGATTTTGACGATTTTTTCTCAAATATTTGACGATTTGGTGCCTCATTTATCTGGCAGCTATGCTTACAGGGCTGTTAGGTTTTTTTTTAATCGTCAAAATTAAGGGAAAAAATCGTCAAAATCGTCACGAAAATTAAGAAAAATCGTCAAAAAATCGTCATAATTGAAAACATGAATAATATATTTTTCTTTAGGTATAGTTCTATTTTTAATTTATAAAAACAATATTTAACATTAAGGAACAAGTAATTCAGCAGTCTTTAATCAAACAAAAAAGGAAAAAAAACAAAAAAGTCAATAAAAAATATACCTGTTATTTAATGATTAGTAATCGTAATGATTAATAATTTGAATACTTTTTTTTGAATGGTAAAATAATGATTACAATTACGATTGTTTTTGGTTAAAATAGTTCATAATTGATTACGATTACAAATTAATCAAAAAATAATCAGGATTACTGGCGATTAGTCTAATAATCAAAAGGAATCGAAAGTAATGCAAAAGTAATCAATTTATTTTCAATAATTACTTTGAACTCTTTTTGAATATTTGAAAATAATGAAAAAGAATTTTTAAAATAAATATGATTACTTTTGGATTATTTTTGTCTATTTGAAAATAATCAAAAAGAATTATTTAAAACAATTTGATTTTTTTTAAACTTCTTTTGATTCTTTTTGATTATTAGACTAATTGTCGGTAATCCTGATTATTTTTTGATTGTTTGGTAATCGTAATCAATTAGTAATTGGAAAAAATTGTTCATAGAATTATATAATCATTACGATACTTTTTAAAAAGTAATATAATTGATTACTAATCGTAATCGAAATTTAACAGGTATGATAAAAAATATATAAAATATTTTCTTTTGAAAATCTTACCAGACGGAAAATTTAAAAAAAATAGTAAGAAATATTAAAAACATTGTGTGTAAATGAACAGAATAATAATTAACATATATTTTTAATTAATGGTCGTACAAATTATGTGAACAAAGTTTACTTATAAATTTTTTAGTAATATTAACATTAAAACAATTAGAAGAATTATTTTTTAAATAATCTTTTGAAAATAACATTCCTTCAATGGTTTTTGAATGCAAAGAATTCCTTATTTTGTTTTATGCATAGTATATTAATACAAATTTTGTCAGCAAGATAGCTTAGAACAAAAACAAATTGCCGGTTTTGTGGATGTTTGTTGTCCAATAAGATCTGCAGGTACTTTATGAATATACTTTGGTTTTATACAAAATGTAAGTGATGCCAAAAAATCGTCAATATATTAGAAATTGTATGGAAAAAAACGTCAATCGTCATATTAGTAAATTGACAATAAAAATCGTCAAAATGACGTAAAATAATGTATATTATTTTCAATATGGCAACTTCAAACATAAAGAGAATGAGCAAATACAACAAAAAAAGGAGCCCGTTCGTTGCCACAGCGTTTGAAAAAACTGGTTTAATTGAGCAGTTTTATTGATATGGTTCCAACGGTGCCATATTTTTGAAAAAGTTAACTTTATTTTATCATTAGGTTATAATAAAGCAAAAAAGTTAAAGGTGACTTTAAAGTTCACTTTAGCTAAAGTTACCTTTAACTAAAACGAATTTAACGACAAGTTATAATAATAGCGCTTAATTTGATAAAAATTCAGTAATGTAGATAACTTTTGACGTGAATTTGCTCAATACAAAGCAACTACAAATTATTACTTCCATAAATAATGCTGTGATTTTAAGGATCTAAACATCGTACAATATCAAGCAACATTAAATGTAATTTCATTTTGTGTAACAGTTCAACAAAAACATAAATTTGTTGTATGAAATGTTTCGACAATTTCATTTCATTTATTGACCGCTCGACAGCTTTCCGACAACCAATTATTGACATTTAATTTGACACTTCAACTTGCATTCGAAATGAGCACCAAGCGAAATCCCAAAATGTGCCGTTAGTCTACAAAAACGTATAACGCTAGTCTTATATTTCATTCAATCATTTACATGCACACAACTGAAAATTAATGGAATACTGATAGCTCTCCACAAGATAGATACACAAACATCCACTCTCAACGAAATGGGAGATTCTAAACGGAAAATGAAATTTTCAACTGTTTAGCTTTGTGCATTTCTTCATGTCATGAATGTTCTCACGCAACGACCACAAGTAATGAAATCAATTTTGAAATGTTACAACGTGCCACCCGAATTCGGGTCGCAAAGGGTAAAAATGCAATAATCATCGATTGGCAAAAAGCCAATAAATCAAAACTTTTTTTTAAAAAGAGTTTTAAGGTTACGTACAAAACAATATAAAACGGCAATAAAGAAATTGTGGAAATATTGAAGATTTATTTCAAAAATTCACACAAACTATTTATCTTTATGCCGCGTACAAGTCAATATAATACTGTTACAAAAATGGAAACGGTGAAAATTAAAACGATAAACAAAAGCCACAGAAACACATACAACAAACTTGTTTCCATATACCAACAACAACAGTATGAGGGAAAGGAGATAGACAAGTAAGAAGGCAAGCAACAAACAACGTAAGCAAAGTACACAAACAACAAAGAAAGTCGCGATAGAGTTCTCGAGAAAGCGAAACCCCGAACGTTCTACTTCGAGAACCTTCATCGGACTGATTACGTGGGAATATAAAAAGGCAAAACAAAGCAGGCAACGAGTAGTAAGAATTCAGTAAGTCTTGTATGAAGACGCGTTGTGTGTGAAGAGAAGAATCGTGATTTGAAGATTGTCGTTGAAAAGATCAACGTTGTAAGCAAAGGATAGCGAATAAACAAATTGTTGTTGTATCGTCACACAAAATTAAAACTAACAATAAAGAGTTTAATTGAAACTAAACACATATTTGTCTTTATTTTTGTTTGCAATCAACGAACTCTTATTTTAAACGTTTTTAAAAAGGTAAAAACGTAACAACACGAACTACAAAAAATACGTTCACTTTCTTAAACATCTTTTTTCTCTAAATTTAAAGAGAACAAAGTGTGTGTGAGATATTATCTAACTTTTACAATCATTTGAAAGACATATAAATGCTATTGTGTGCGGCAAATATTTAGGAAATATTTATTCAGTCTCTGTTGCCAAATCACTAGAGAAAACGACTGGAGCAATTGATAATTGACACTAATTTTCATAGAAAAATCATCTTCAGGGATGAAGAAATTTCTGAAGGAATAGGAATGTTAACAAAGCAATTTCTCGAATTTGGAACGATACCAATCTACCCGAAGTTACTGTTTAGAATGGATTTTAGGCTAGAGACGTTAGCCTCCATATATCTTTGAGAAAGACATTGACTTGTGGTCTGAGTTGGATAATCTCGATACCAACGTCATTTGACTTAAACAAAACGTGTGGTGAACTTTGTATATTCTGCACAAGAGCATGGTAGAAGTGATGTGAACTGGGGTTTTCTTAAATCACAAGTATAAACGAATATATATCAAGTTGCCGTTGTTTAGTTGGCTTATTATCTCATGACATTATGAATATAAGTAAGTCAAAAATATTGAAATTTAACTACCCTGATTCATTTATATTCATTATAACCTTTGTTTATAAATACAGGTTGCATTCGAAATATGTTTGATTCATAAGCCTACTCATTCAGATTCATAACTTATATTCATTAAGATTCATACTTATAATACTTATAAATATTTCGAGCGATGCAGAGCAAAAACACAACCTTCTACTGAGAATTTTAGTGTCATCATACTTATTTTGTGTTTCGTGTATGTGCTGGGTTATGGAGAGTCAAAAGTATCATACGTGTTGTTAAGTATGAATATGATGAGTACTTCAAACTTTGAATATGAGTAGAACTTCCATGATATCAAAATAAATATAACTTCATATAAGTATCAGAAATTACAAGTATGATTCGATTCTATTCATCTTTTTGAATACTCATTGCTGATCTCTGATATGTATATTGACTTTATGTAGAGTCAGCAGAATATCAAAATACCCTATGCCTTTTCGTGTTCTCTAAAAGTAAATGATATTTTGCTTAGTCGCAATCACTCTTCGTTTGGAAGGTTTATAGTACCCTTTGTACGGTGACCTTCCATGTAAGTAACTTGTAATGCCGTCAGTGTGACCAGTGAAACTGCGTACCACAAAAAAAAAAAAAGACGTGTAGTTTAATTTTTATAAATTTTCTATCTGTCCGATATAATAAATATTTTGTTTTATTGTTTATTAATTACAATACAATTATTTCAAATTCCAGGTCAGACATCTTCAACAAAACGAAATATGAAAAAATATTACTTCGGCGACTTTCTCTCAGCAGATTTCTGGCAAAAACTCTGAGTGTCATGAAAAAGTTTCTCTAAAATCTGTCGAATCGAGTTTAAACTGTAGGTCCCTTCACTTATGTATAAAATTAACTCACACGAAATATGTAAGTGGTGTGACAAGCTAGATCGTAATCCTTGCTGAATGATTTTAATGACCAATTATATATGTATGTATACGAATATGCTCCAAACCATTGCAGACCTCAAAGTCGTCAAAGGGAGCCGATTACATGCTATTGGTCATCAATACAACAGTTGAAATAGAGTAAATAAAATTGCCATGAAAAGTTTCTCAAAAATCTATCGTTCGGAGTCGACTTTAAGCTGTAGGTCCCGCGACTCATGTATAAAAAAAATTAATGCAAGTGATGTGAGAAACTATGTCGTAATCCTCACTAAAGGATTGTAATGACCAATTATATATGTGTGAAATATATTTCTTGCACGGGAGACCCATATATTGAAGTTTGTTTTCCTACAGAAAATTTTCTGGCCTAATTTACAACGACTTCATCTAGTTCGATAAAGCAAAAAGAAATGTAATATTCGAATACGAAAGCAGACGAAAATATGTTCATTTTACAACTCTATCAGTGTAGTGTACCCTCTGTAATATCGTTCACGTCATTAAAGGCTTGGGACAAAAGGTACCTTAAATCACAGGCAGTGCATGAAGTAAAGCATCCTATTTGATAGACTAATAAAAAAATACAAAGTAATTTAGTTGGTAAAATCAATCTCTTGCTGGTTTTATTATGTATAAAAAATAAAAACCACATCCGTCAATGCCAAACGTACTTACAATGGTTTAAACCACAATGTTGAAATATGATACCAGAATATTTTAGCAAATCCAACTCACTCATACAATTTGTTTCAATTACACGCAAACATACTGTTTCACATCGTATACTTTCACTTTCAAATCGCAAATTGAATATTTGAAAACTTTTGGCTGAGGAAGTAAAAAAAAAATTGATTGTGAATAGTTTTATACAATTTTTAACATTTTGATCGAAGCTAAAAAAGCATTTTATGCCATTTGAAATATGAGCTGACAAAATTTGTTTGTTTAGTTATTTGTTGTGACATTGTAGGGCAATAAATTTGAAACATGAGTTATGAGTTAAAGTATAGTCCTATAGTCTACACTAACTTTTGTTTTCATTGGCTGTTGAATATACATCCATCAGAGGATTTTTTTTATTTTTGCAAGTTTAGAAAATAAATGACAGCTGAAAATGCTATTAAAAAATTTCCTTTGCTTGTGCAAATCAATTATTTTGAAGGTAAAACTGTATGGAAAAAAGTTCGAAATATGAACAAAAAAAAATGCTTCAGTTTCAAAATTATTCAAATGATGGAGTACATATGTATGTATGTATGCATATTCTTTTGATTAGTTAACTTTTACTTTAACTTTTTATTATTATTTTCTTTCGCTGTAGTCTAGTAGGTAGTGTGTTGTCTTTTTAGACGTAAGGCCCCGGTTTATATCCCAGGTCAGACATCAAACGAAATATGAAAAAATATTTCTTCGCCGACTTCCTCTTAGCAGATTTCTGGCAAAAACTCTGAGAGTAAATAAAATTGCCATGAAAAGTTTCTAAAAAATTTGTCGTTCGGAGTCGACTTTAAACTGTAGGTCTCGCTACTCATGTATAAAATTAACACATACAACATGGGTGTTGTGAAAAGCTAGGTTGTAATCCTGACTGAAGTGTTGTAATGAAATAAGCTTCTGATATGGCACATCAATGTGCCTCAAAACATAATTCTCATTAGGTAAATTAAAGAAGGAGATACCAACCACGGAATGTCAAGATCTCATGGCTATCAACACACACCTAATTCATCAAATTGATTACCGTTAAGGGGTATCAGCATTATTTCCTTTTGGAAATCTGTATCTTCTCTATAGAGATATTAGAATATTTTTTTTTGTTGCTGAGCAGGAGTAAATGTACCTAACCTAACCATAGGGGAAGTCGTCAGTATCCACTGTGTGGCCCTAGCTCACTAAATCTCCCCCTCTCCTTTTGGACTATTTGTGCTCACTCCGGAACTGCTGTAGTATTACTTCGTAGGGGAGTCCCTCTGGCCATTTGGCCCCTTTATATCCATATCCGCGTCCGGATTGCGCAACAAAAGCTGAGAAGGTGTTTAAATATCCATTCTACTTCTCTCATTGAAGTCAAGTTTCTTAGATTTCAGCAAGGCTTCAGTAAAACTAACTATGCTATTCCAAATTTCTTCGCTGTGCAAAAGTATATCGCAGAAGTTTTCGACAGTACAGACACCGACTTTGGCCTTAAGATTCGTTGTTTTTAACTGTATCTCTCACAATGAAAGAAAGTGTGTTCCGCATCATCAATCGAGGCATCATCATACATAAATGCAATTTGGTCGTATAATCCTCCCCATTTTAAACAGATATTTACAAAAATAACAAAGCCCGGATAACAGCTGTGTTAAGCAGTAATTAACCTCACCATATTTCCTGTAAATTCAGCGGGTAATATCTGGGAGAAATTTTGCTGTCCATCTACCACTTGTTTCAGTGTTCCATTTCTCTTGCCAAAGTTGTATGGTTCGCTTTCTGGCGTCGTCGACGTTTACTGTCTCTCCATGCACGTTTTTAGTCTGCCACACCCTCTTCCGCTCGCTTGCCTGTAAACCTGTAGATATTACATGACTAGTTATCAGTACTGATGACTTAGATAGAGTCCTATATGCCGATGCCAACCTAAGTACAGCGATTCGATGTACCGACAACAGTTGACCTTTAAGATATTTGTATATTGACGGTCGCTTTATACCGGTATACCTGATATTTCTATATACAGTTCCTTCAACAATTAACCATTTGTTTGAATGACCAAATTGCTTATGTGATCTCTCTTGTAGAGCACTTGAATTTGTTGTTGTTTTGTTTTGTTTTAAATTGGTGCATTTAGGAAGCACGGTACGAAACCCTTATCTTTTTATATTTAAATAAATTTAAAAAGTACATCAGGTCAGTTTTTTGTGTTTCTCAAATTACGTACCTTAATAATAAATCTTGTTTTCTATCCATTTTTGGCAGTTATAACAGTTTCAGTACTTCGTGGCATGCTTTCAAATAAGTTCTGTCACACATTGGGTAGTGTTTCTTCCCAATCTTGAACAACATGCCCTCACAATTCATTTAAAGAAGTTGGAAAACTTCATCGGAAAACTTTATGCCCCTTATCGTTGAGCTACTTTCGAGTTATTTTGACGGTGTGTTTGGGATCATTGTTATGCTTGAACACAATATCTGAAGATTGCAAATGCGGTTTTTGCAAGTGTCAGGGAGATCTTCGTAAGCGTTGGCGATCGTCTTGTCAAGTCTTCGCTGTCATCTCGCCAACTATTCGCTGTATAGTTGCAGCTCCACTATCTCTTCCAAACTTCTAAGTGGACATAACATGTCGTGCCTCTACCCTACCAACTGATTTCATCCGATTAATTTTGGTTTTGTCCGAAAATGTGATCATCTTCCATTGTCTCTCCATTGCCTAATTTGAGTGCACACGAGTGAAATCCAGGCGAAGATTTTGATGGCGTTTTGTGAGCAGCAAAGTTCGCAGGCGGTAGTGTTACGGCGTAAGAACGTATGAAGGCGAGTGCAGTTGGAAATATAAAGTTATTTGCGTAACTGTAAAGGTAATATTTTGGTTTTTGTTCTTCCAGTATTAAAATGGCAATTAAATTTGTTTGCCTTTAATATTATTATTATTGTTGTAATACACAATATATAATGTCTAATGGATAATACGTGCATAAAATTACCACTGCGTCCCTTACAGCATATGATAATCCGTAACTTTCAATCGCGTCCACCGTTACCATCTCTCTAAATTGTAAATCTTCTCGTCTTCAGATTAACTCCAGTATTTCTGTAAATTACAGACTGTAATAGAAACTGACTGACTCAATTGATCCGAATTCAGTCGATATTGCCTGAAAACGTGAAATCTGGATATAATTATTGCATTACGAATGCAGAATATATGTTCTAAGGTTTCATCTATTTCCTGACAGAGAATACGCTCCGTCTCGACCGAAAGACATAGGATCTTATCACCGGTAGTAGCATCCCGATAGATAGACTTCTGCAAGCGTTTATCTGCTATTATTTCTAAAGCTTTAAAGCCTTTCGCCATTGACTAGAACTTGTATCAGCCGGCCCCTTAATGTGCGTTTTTCTATGGTAAACCTTTTACCTGACTACATACTGCTAAGTTAATACCAGGAATTTCGTTGCGAATACACATTGAACCGGCACCCAGCAGGACAGAACCGCACCAACCACCCCCATTTCATTGAATATGACGGCAGTGTTGTCAGTGTAACTTAACTATCCGTAAATATAATTTCGTATATATTCCTGATTGCCATTTGCACATTTGTCTCGGCCCAAACCGAAATTGCATCAGGATCAGCTAGAAGTCGCTGTAGTTTAGTAGGTAGTGTGTTGAGTTATTTGACGTGTAAGATCGCGGTTTAAACCCCAGATTAGACACATTTCTTCGGCGCCTGGCTCTCAGCTGATTTCTGGCAAAAACTCTGAGATTAAATAAAATTGCCATGAAAAGTTTCTAAAAAATCCGTTATTCGGAGTAAATAAATAAACTGTAGGTCTTGCCGCTCATGTATAAAATTAACACACACAACATAAGTGGTGTGAGAAACTAGGTCGTAATCCTGACTGAAGGTTCGTAATGACCAATTATGTATGTACGTATCAGCTTCTAATGCAGTTGATCTTCTTACTTCTCTGATGCTTTGTAATTAAAACTTTCTTTAATCATTTTTAACTCATAAATCTTCTTTCATGTTTATGTTTAATACACATGTTAAGTACATATGTAAATATTATATTAATTTCTTTAAATATACTTACTTTGTTTATATGATGTGTATGTGCTATTTAACGTGTGGTGGATTTTGAAAAACACCCTTCTTAAAGAAGGAATTTCTATCGCCTTTATATAGTATTAAGAAATAAATAATTCTGCAAATAGATGTGAAAACTGCAACCCCTTCATTTGTACTTCAGTTTGATATTTTACTATTTGTCTTCTGCTTTTAAATTTTCTATTGTGTTATGAACCATGTCAGGACTATTTTCTGTCTTTTTATAGCCAATAAACAAACATGAAAAGAAATTTTTAAGAGAAAAAGCGAGTCTATTCATTACAAGAGATTGACTTGGGTTGAAACACTTTAGATATGTAATTTTATTTTAACATATTTTTGCTAAGAAAATATTGCTTTTCAAACAATAGGTATTTATTTACACAACTTTTAAGAACTTATTCCCATACAACATGCAACGCCTTGTCGACAGTATTAGATGTCATGAATGTGAAATGTTTATAACAGATTACGTTGAAAGTAATAGAGTTTCTTGATGGAAACTTGAGATGTGTAATAAATAAATAAAAATTCTTGGAATACACACATACTTAAAAAATCTTGAAATAAATATACCATAAAGGGTGTCTCTGTAAGAGTTCATTTTTTTATTTTTAGTGCCACAAATTTGTATACATTCGGAAAATCGGAAATTATTTAAAATGGAAATGTTTACCAAAGAATAACACGTTATAATTGCTAAATCTAATTTGAAAAATTATGCTGCCACTGTTCGCAAGCTTTGAAGAATTTTCAGTTGAGAAAGTGCAACTAATGTATAAGTATTCTAAGATGGGTCAACAAATTTAAAAAACATGGGTTGGTTATGGACATTAAGTATTCTGTGTCAACGTATCGGTCACTCTTTTGGAAGCAGTGCTGCTGTAATAGACACTATATACATACAACCCTTTAGTCAGAATTACGATCTTCATAGTTTCTCAAGCCATTTATTTTGTGTGTATTAATTGTATACATGGGTGGCGGGATCACTCTGGCCAACAGGTGCTACTATGGTCTCAATAGGCGATTGAGTAGCGGAGACCTCTGTCGTACGACGAAACTAATACTCTACAAAGACGGTCATCCTACCCGTGCTGCTTTATGGTGCAGAGGCATGCATGCTATTAAGCACTGACGCAGCAGTCTTGAGAGTATTCGAGAGAAAAGTCCTACGTAAGATTTTCGGTCCATGAGGATTTCTGCATCCGATCCAACAGTGGCTGTATGAGTTTCTCAACGACATAGGCGTTAAGCAGCGTATTAATATCCAGCGGCTACGATGGCTCGGCCATGTCGTTCAAATGGAGGGGGATCCTTCGGCGCGACGGGTATTTGATGCGTGGATCTGCGGAGGTCGGCGAAGAGGATAACCTTGTATGCGTTTGAAGGACCAAATCGAGGAAGCACTGTCATCGATTGATGTGACCAACTGGCGTAGGCGCGCAAAAAGCAGAGGCACCTGTTGCGGCAGGCCGAAATCCGTTAAACAGGTTGTTAATGGCCAATTAAGTAAATAAGTAAGTCATGAACTCTTCGGATGCTCTTGGTTGAGACAAGCTGTAGCGAATATATAAATATAAATGATATATCTCACACACTTTGTTTTTGTTTAAATTTAGAAGTAGGATGCGCTTAAAGAGTGATTCGATAAAACTGCTGGCTTGTATTCCTAAGACATTCCGATAGTTTTATAAAAAATTCTATCCCAATTACCTTTGGCTAGACATGTTATGCCAATAAATTCTGTTTTTCCACAGCCTAGCCTTAAGTCTACACAACTCATCATAATCAGATTTTCAAACTAACATCTATTGTATCACTTTCTATCAGTAACACTACACAATTCATAAATATGGTCGACTGAGTTGTTATCGCCAATTGAAATAATTATTTGTTATTTGTTACTATCAATCCTCTGTGGATAACCCAACTCATACAGTGAATTCTACTGGAATGCAGAATAGTCCAGCTGAAAACAAATTCTTGTGAAATTTACAACACAATATTTCGATATTTTTGAGACTAAGCCTCTGACCAACTGTCAGTACTGACCACTTTTATTGCTTATTGCTATCGGTTCTTCCAACAAAATCTTCCGAATCTTGATAGTTATTAACGGCAATTTCGTTGTTGGCTACATCTGTCAAATTAGTTGTAATTTATTCAATCCGATTTGTCAAATCACCATGATCGACCACAAATATCAGCAAGTGTTCGCTGAATGGGCTCTAGGTCAGTTGGCGTTGGCAGCTATAAATAATTTTCATTGAAAAATTATTTTCGGGGAAAAGGATGAATGCTTACGTGAACAAACAAAATTTTCAAATTTGTACCGACCCAAAAGAGCTCAATGCATCCCGAAACAGCCATCGTATATGGCAAGCGAATTGATATTACGCATCTTACGTAGAGGTGATATAAACTGATCATCGAAATCGTACGATTTGACTCGTTAGAATTTTTCTGGTGGGGTTTCCTTAAGTCACAAGAGTAACCACAGCGGCATTTAAAAGCCGACATAACCCATGCCATCGACCATCATGCCAGTTAGAGAATATGTTACGGATATTTGAACGACGGTTTATTTTACACATAATGGCATCAATACGTATTTAGAAAGACTGTGTTTTATTTTTGCAATATGGTGACTGTACAATACTTAACGTTGAATGTTGCTGGATATCTGTCTATTTGGAGGTCGTTTTTAGGGCAGTTGGAAGCATTGTAAAGTTCAGATATTAGGTAATGATGTGATCACATACAATAACCAACTAAGAATATATGGGTTAAGAATTCAGGTGTTCAACGGGAATAAACTGCAGATTGCCGAAGGTAATGTTAAATAATAAAATTATAATATGGAGATGAAGAAAGATTTGGAGAAAAAATACTTCCAAATTTGAGTTTCCTTAACTCTGACAAGAGAAGAAGAGCTTAGAGGAACTGTATAATGGCTATTACAAATTATAAAGTTAACTGTTTTGCATAAAGTTAATACAGATCAGTCACCGAATTCTTCATTTGGAGACCTAAAATGCGAAATAAAATTTAAAAAAGTTAATAAAAATTGTAGAAGAAATTTTAAAATAATTCGATATAAGAGTTGTTTCTAGGCTCCAGCAGTTGCATACATCTGACATACTAGACTAATCTAGCTATGCAAATATGTAAGCTATGCTAATAATCTAGTTTGATCCAATAGAAACACAATATTCGAATAATAAAAAATTAAAGAAGACAAAAATTTTCTTTCGTTGTTTATTTTTTATCCCTTCATTAATTTGGTGCCATGTACGTATGCCGATTGATGTTCAATATGTCATCAATTTGCTTATCCTTATGGTTTTGTGATTGTCTATTATGTGTCGTGTCTTATCTTCATTTAAAACAATAAAAGCTGTAGACATTAATTTATAATTTGTTCAGAATGAAATAAAACATAAGACATTTATATGTACTTGCCATATAAGAGCCCTGAATCATAATGAACTTGTTGATGAAAATGCCAAAAATTGCTAAAAGAAGCTGGCGTGGATCATTGAAGATTTGTACTTGTTATCCTTTGGCATTTTATTTATTTGATTGAAGATTTTTAAAGAAAAATAATTCAAATAGAAAATAGAATACGATTTGAATGATGGAAGTTTAAGATTATAAGCATTTGTATTGCTTCGTTTTAAAAAATTCAATTATTTTTAACTAAAATTAAAGCTCTTATATATCAAAACAATGTTTCATTTTCATTCCAATTGCACTATGTATTGTATTTGTAATCTCGGCTTAAAATAACTACATATTGTTATGAAAATGGAAATGGTGTTACATCGTTTAACATTAAAATGATAAACAAAAGCTACAAAAACAAAAACAATGGACTTGGTTACATGATCAATGAATAAACAAAAATATAGCAACAACATCAGAATAAAAAAGGGAATAAACAAGTAAACAAGAAGCAACAATAAACATTACCAGAATAAATGTAAACAAAATACACAAACAACCATGAAACAATTATATTTACATTCACAGAGATTTCGAGAACGCGATGTCATTCTCCTACAAGAGCATCCATCAGACTGTTTAAGCTGCGATATAAAAGACAAGACAAAGCAGGCAACGGGATCAGTAAAAATTCTGTCAGTCTTGTGTGAAGACGTGTTGCGTGTGAAGATAATAATCGTGGTTTAAAGATCTCCGTTGTAAAAAATTCAAGAATTTCTTTGCAAATTTTCCAATCTCCATACCAGAGCTAAAGTTACAACTACACAATACACCCAAATTTTCGGAAATCAGGCTGATACCGTATCCTGAATTAACAGAAAGAACGATCAGCCTCTGGCCTAAGTCTCAGAGCGCAGAAACTGTACAAAGAATAATAAACGAAATAATACCGCATATATTCAATAAAAGCGTAACAAAATACATACATACTTAATTGGTATATTATACTTAATTGGCCTGAATTATAACTTAGTTTCTCTCATCACTCATGTTGTGTGTGTTAATTTTTATAAATGATTGGCGGGACCTAGAAAAGTTAATATCGACTCTGAACGACAGATTCATGAGGAACTTTTCAAGTTCAAGTTTTTTTTTTACTCACAGTTTTTACCAGAAATCTGCTGAGACATTCCTTAATTTCGTTTTGATGGAGATATCTGATCTGGAGTTTGAAGCGTGGCCTCACGTCTAATAAGCCAACATACCATCAAATGAAAGAACGCGATTTCAAGCGCACTGATGTAGCATAGACCGCGTTTATGCACGGCACATCTTTTCAGAACAGACCGTTGAATGCCGTACCCTGCAAAATACGTGCCAAGAGATCATTTGATATCATCGAACACAACATGTTATACGACGTTGCAAGAGCAGGGCGGCTGTAACAGACAAAATAATTCGGGCAGCACACAGCTTTTAATCACTGTCTCAGTGACTTGATGTTGCAGGTGTTCAAGAAACATCGAAATAAATTGCAAAATTTGTGAATAATAAATGTGAATAACTTATGTATGTAAGTATGACGACTACTGTCTCCTCGCTGGGGCAGTCAAATTAATGCGAAGTCAATCAAGAATTGCTTGGTCACTAAAAAATGTGATTTTTTTCAAGCAAACTTTCATTATTTGAAAGCGTTGTTCTGGCTTGGCACAATTCCTGATGACGAACCTTAAAAATGCCAATACAAACCATAGCTATCGATATCAATAGTTCGCGTGCAGAAAATAAAAAAACATCTGATATTTTGAAAAGTAAACGAAATATATTGTAATTTATTTGTATTGGCTGTCTAGGTAGTGCTTAAGTCTACCAGAGTGTAGGTTACAGTTTCTGTATAAGACTCTGATCTGTTACACACAAATCATAAATAAAATATTAAAATAAATATTGAGTGCCCACCAGACCCTGGTCTACACCGAGCTCGTGATAATTATAGTATGGAAATAAATAAATAATTTAGATTTCTAAACTATAGGGCGACTACCCCAGATACCTTTTAATTTAAAATAAAAAAGATAAACCAAAATCTATTTTATATGAATCCTTTTAATTAAAAGCTGTTCATAAAAGTTATTTAATAAAATGTCTTTAAATATGAATCTAAATTGAATTTCTTTACAAAAATAACTGAAATTGTAAAAATCAATAAAATTTTAACAGTCGCCGTGGTCTAGTAGGTAGTGTGTTGGCTTGTTAGACGAAAAGCCAGGGTTCGAGCCCCAGACCAGACATCAAAATAAAATACGAAAAGTATTTCTTCGGCGACTTCCTCTCATCAGATTTCTGGCAAAAACTCTGAGAGTAAATAAAATTGCCATGAAAAGTTTCTCAAAAATCTGTCGTTCGGAGTCGACTTTAAACTGTAGGTCCCGCCATTCGTGTATAAAATTAACACACACAACATAAGTGGTGTGAGAAACTAGGTCGTAATCCTGACTGAAGGGTTGTAATGACCAATTATGTATGTATGTACCAAAAGATACCCGCAGGAAAACAAATGAAAATACAACCTGAATATCAAACACATTGAAAGCGGTACTACAGAACAGAGCAAATCGGTATGGAGTGGAGACGTCAATCATATGTTCAGCATCACAGGAAATGAATGCAATTCTGAAGTTTCGTGTCACAAATATAATTTTATAAAATGAATAAAATTTTAATGTGTATATGAGTGTAAAATGTGTACATATATTTCACATATTGCACCTATTTTTCATTCAGTGTATACTTTACCAAGTGTTAACATTGACATGTAAATTCTTGGTAACATTTTCTATTAAGCAAACTTCTTATTTAGATACAATATAATATAGTTTGACATGATGAAACCGACAAGTTCCCTAAGTGGTACGTTTGCCACCATGCCCAGCTCTTCAAACATCCAAAAGCCGATGGCGGACAATCGCATAAAAACTGTTGCACCAATTCCGTTTCCTCCACATCCTGGCAGCTTCTGCACTGATCTTGGTGGGGTAGACCCATCTTATCAGAGAAACTGCCAATATCGCAGTTCCCGATAAAATTCCTATTAGAATGCGAACCGAATGCGAATGTTGTTGTTGAACTTAAGTAGTTCCCTGGTTCTCCTGCTGTCCACTGCTGGATATGGCAGTTTTTAAATTTGGCAACCAGTTATGTCGGCCCAACGATGGTTTGTTGAATTTCTTGTGCCTTTTTCCACTTTGCAAAACTATGCCTGTAGGGGTGCATATGTCCGCTCTATCATCCCTTCCTTAGACATCTTCGATCCCTTCGATGCCAGTTCGACCGCTTTTTCGTTTGCCCCTACTCCAAAGTGGCTCGGAATCCAGTAGAGGCGGGTGTTGTGTCGACGTATGCAGTGTAGAGAGTCCAAGCAATTCTTAACGCCCTTTGATTTGACGAGGTGGGATTCCAGTGCTTTGATTGCTGCTTGACTGTCCACACATATTATCAAGTTCGATACAGATAGGTCCTTGATTTCAATCAGACGTGCATACGTTTCCGCCTGAAATACGCTGGCCTGGCTAGGTAATCTGTATGACGCGTTCATAGACTCCAGATCCAGTTCCAAACTCCATTTGTCAGCCATCGTTGAAGATCGTTATATAGCCGCCACCGAAAACAGCTTTAGAAACCCATTCTTCCCGTGTGGGAGAATTATACGATAAAGAGTAAATGAGCTTCGTCGATTCGTCGATTCAACCAAGAGTAATAAAAATGGAGAGTAATTGTCCAGGGCTAAGACCGTCTTTGGGACTCGTCAGCTCTACGGGATTCTAATCTTAGACAACTGAGTGGATGTCTTTTCCATGATCTGAACTATGACAGGAATATTGTATTGACAAATCTGGACTATACAAAAGCAAAGGAATTATGCAAACTACTTTATAAACAGTTTTAGGTTCAGGATTTTCGTAAGCCGAATATGTTTAGGCTCCTCTGTGCTTCTCTGGCAGTTACAAAACAAATACATTTGTACTCAATCGGGCTTTTTAATGGAATGATTAATTGAACGTTCATACATATATCTAAGCGTTTGACCTGTCCGCATTGCAACATTGCCGAAGCAGAAAAATTCTGAGAAACAAAAACTCTGAGAAACAAAAAGTGTACTCGCCTTGCATATCAGTTCAAACTCTATATAATCCTAGAAACATTGGATTTTTACAGGTTATTTAAATCGCTAAATATGCAATCTTTTCGTAAATCTAAACTTAAATAAACGTATTATGCCATATGCTTTTGAAAAGTCATTGATGTATGGGTGTAATTTTATATTACAAGTACACAAATAAAGGGATATTCTCATGTCGTTTTAAATGTACTTTGGAAAATGACATAACATGTAAATATTTTTTAAATTTGAATGTGTCTAGTTGGCAATATAAAATTGTTATGCGATATACCATACTTATTACAGTGATATCGGTTGCTGTCTGCAATCGCATTATAAATATAGATTGCCAGCATGTGACATTGTACATAACATTTAAAATACCAATAAGCATACACCCGTGCACAATTTAATGTTGAGTTTTCTAAATTATAAATTTTCGTAACACAAATGGATTCAACAGTACATGGTATGGTAAACGAATATGTTGCCTTTTATTAAGTGCTAACTATCTTTAAATATAAATAAAACCAAGTGTAAATGAGAAGTCGCCGTGGTCTAGTAGGTAGTGTGTTGGTTTATTAGATGTGAGGCCTCAGTTCAAACTCCAGGTCAGGGGTTGAACGAAATATGAAAGAATATTCTTCGGCGACTTCCTCTCAGCAGATTTCTGGCAGTCAGGATTACATTCTAGCTTATCACATCACTTATGTTATGTGTATTAATTTTATACATGAGTGTTGGAACCTACAGTTTAAAGATGACTCCGATCGACAGATTTTTTTGAGAAACTTTCATGGTAATTTTTTTTACTCTCAGAATTTTTGCCAGAAGACAACTGAGAGACATTGCAGAAGAAATATTTTTTCATAATCCGTTTCTGCGGAAATGTCCGAACTGGGGTTTGGACCGCTGCCTCACGTTTAATAGGTCAACACACTACCTACTAGACTACGTTGATAATATCAAGCTAAAATCTTTGGAAAGTCATTAAAAAACTTATTTGAAGTAAATACCAAATGAAAATAAAAATAAATGGTTTGTCCAAAGCTGTGGAGTTGCGTAGAATCAAATAATTGTTTATCAAATTATATTAAATAACCAAAATAAATCGTCATATTTTTATAGTCAAATATTAATCACAGCATTTATTTTGTTGTTTACATCGTCGTCCTTAACACACTCTATGAATGAAATCAATTTGTGGTTTCATTTCATGGAGAAGAAATTTTCATTTTCATTTTCAGATAAATGATAATAAATTGGTCTTTTATTTATTCATTGTTAACAGAATACTATTTTAAATTGAAAGCATAATAAGGGAAGAATTGCGTTTAAAAGGATTTTTAGAAAATATTTCAAGGTATGTAAGTACATACAACTTATGGTGGAGGAATGAAAAATATATGAAATATTACTTACGGAGTATTCATTAATAAAATCAAACGTAAAACATATAAATGTGTATCACAAGGTGTGGCCAGTTTGGAATTTATTGATTAAATAATGAATAAGAGAGAGTATTTAAACATTCTGAAGAACAAATTTAGCACCAAAAGACAATGAACCCAATCATACGGCTGCTAATGTGAAAATATGATTTGCTTACCAAAGTCCCCACAGTCTTAATACTCTAACACAAAGTTCCGATATGAAACCATATCATTTAGTCGCTAAACTTCAAACAAAATCATCGGAAAAACTTGATTGTGAGTATGATCTTCCTTATCGTATGTTCTCGGTAACCAGTTCACATCACCACCTCCTGAGACCGAAGACATCTCTGGCGTAAAATCCACACCAGCGACTATTCCGGGGCGCATTGGACTCTCTTGGAACTTATTTAGGTTGACATCTTCC
Source organism: Sarcophaga subvicina (assembly GCA_936449025.2). Taxonomy (NCBI): domain Eukaryota; kingdom Metazoa; phylum Arthropoda; class Insecta; order Diptera; family Sarcophagidae; genus Sarcophaga; species Sarcophaga subvicina. The sequence continues at coordinate 91,125,794 of OW388080.2, forward strand.
CAACTTTACCAAGCTCTTGTGTCTTCGTTCGTACCTATTCATTCAAAAATGAGCCTCATTGCTGAAGATGATCTTTCTATGAAAATTATGGTCAATTGCTACTGCTCACAGCTCACTTAGGAAAAACAAGTCGTTGTCTATGGTCGTTTACTTTGATTTCCGGGGTGACTTGAATTTTGATAGTGTACATACTTAAGTCATCGTGAACTCCAGGTCAGGCATCTCTAACTAAACAAAATATGAAAAAAAAGTGTTGTAATGACCAATTATGTGTGTTATGTATGTATGTACATACCTAAGTCACGACGAAACTTTGATCTGCGTAATCAACTGCCTCGTATTCTCACGGCGAGAGATGTTGCGTTTCGTCGACGTACTTGTGTTGGTCAACTGTTTACTTATTGTAGCCCGAACATAACATCCGTTAAAAAAGAAACTTATTTGACAGACGTAATTCGCAAGACTCTATACGCTGACTACCTTCTGAAGCTTAAGATCATTATTGGGCAATATTAAAACCATTTATTGTTTCCATTTTAAAAGGAAGATAATCTACAAGAAATAAACGGTAGCAAAAATAAGAAATTATATCTTTTATATGTAATTAGAGAAGTTCCCTTATGAATCATAGGGACACGGATGTTTTTTAGATTTTATATTGTTATTTTTTGTTTGCTTTTCCAACCCTCCTGTTTTTTTTTTTCTATTAAAATAAGAAAATATACCCACTTATAGCATGTATAGTGACCAATGAGATTTACATATAAAAACACTTGTAAAAAATATTAGAATCTCAACCGCAATAGCTTCAAGTGACCATATATAAAGACCATAAGGCCGAATACACCCAGCTATAGACAGGAAACATGAACACACGTCTTTAAAAATAAATAAACGTAATATAACAGCCAACCGATTTTTGTAATTCCTATTTTTGAAATGATCATTTTGGGACATACACTTGCACTTGTGATCGTTAACGCGTTAACTGCTAAAATTGCTTCCACATGAAAATACAGTGGAACGTTCTTGTTTAAACGTTGCATTATTTTATATTAAAGAGGGGCAATTTTTGATTTTAGATAGCAAATTGATATTATTTGATTCCACTTTGATTTCTGGTCTACATTGGTTTTATGTTGAACAGTTTAACATTTACAATTTTAAACTCTAGTTGGATTTCATGGCTGCTTTTTGTTGATTTGTGTTGTTTTTTGTCCATTAGAAATTATGGCTTACCTTCTATGCAATTGAATTTAAAATATATTACTCATACGCATCACATTACATGTACTAGAATAATTTCTCTGAAAAGTATGCAATAAAAAATCTTTGATTTTGACATGTATGAAAGTCATGAATGAATTTTACATATTAAAAATGAGCCGTGAGGTCAGGAAATAAAAAAGAATCGTCATGATTATACAATTCTATGAACAATATTTTCGAATTACTAATTGATTACGATGATTACAAATAATCTAAAAACATTTAGGACTACTGGAAATTAATACAAAATATTTAAAAAGAAACAAGAGTAATCCAAAAATAATCAAATTATTTTCAATGATTATTTTGAATTCTATTTGAATATTTTCAATAATTTTCATTCCTCTTAAAATATATACATATATTTTTTTAATATTGTTACGAAAATGCAAATGGTGTTCTTAAAATGATAATCAAAAGCCCCAAAAACAAAACAATGGACTTGTTTATATGATCCAAAAATAAATAAAAGATAGAAAAACAATGGACTTGTTTACATGATCAAATAATAGACAAAAATATAGCAACAACATCAGCATAAAAAAGGGGATAAACAAGCAAACAAGCAACAACAACACTGCAAGGACAAACATAAACAAGATACACAAACAAAAATATCGTAAGCAACATGTTTACATTTATAGAGTTCGCGAAAATTATTCTCCTACAAGAGCACTCATCAGACTGTTTACCCAGCGGTATAAAATGCAAGACAAAACAGGCAACGATATGAGAAAGAATTCAATCAGTCTAGTGTGAAGACGCGTTGCGTGTTAAGAGATCAATTGTGGTCTGAAGGTCTGCGTTATAAAGATCTATTGAACAATTGTTATCGTGTACGCGGAAGAGTATTATTAATTAAAACAAATTTTTGTTGTTTAAAAAAAATTGTCAAAGGTGACACACGGAATTGTGCGAACAATAAAGAATTGATTTAAAACTAAACACAAATTTATTTTTATTTTATTTGCAAAAAGGGTAAAAACTTCTTCGGAATTCTATGGCTACATTCTACATTCTATTGTTTTGTTGTTAAAGATTCTAATAAATAACATTTTAAGTTAAGATTTTGAAATGACAGAAAATGTTTTCGAAAGCAAATGATATTTCTAAAGATCCAGACTTTTTTTTAAAAATATGTTTAAATTTACAGAAACGAATTTTATATAAAAGAAGAAAAGTAGAGATTTTTAGCAAGTCAATGCAAGTCAAGTATACAGATTGTTTCATGCCACCCCGTGACAAAAGGAAACTGTGAAGTCACTTCAAACTTCTTTAAATATTAAATTTTACTGTTTCGAAACAATTGTAGAAATAAAAATTCTTAATTATTGCAAAAAATAATCAAAAAGAAGCTTTGAAAAAAATTACTTCTATTTTGCACTATAATATTTGTAATTGTAACCAATTATTAATTATTAAAACGAAAAATAATCGTAATTTTAAACATTATTTTACCATTCAAAAAAATTAATCTAATTATTCAGTATTATTACCAAGTTTCTCACACCACTTATGTTGTGTGAGTTAATTTTTATACATGGGTGGTGGGACCTACAATTTAAAGTTGACTCTGAACGACAGATTTTTAAGAAACCTTTCATGGCAATTTTATTTATTTTCAGGATTTTTGTCAGAAGACTACTGAGAGGCATTGCAGAAGACATATTATTTTTATATTCCCGTTGTTAGAAATTTTTGACCTGGGACTGGAAGTGTGGGCTCACGCCTAATAAGCCACTATAAACCGACTATACTACGGAGACTTCACCTAAAATACTAGAAGCAGTTAATTTTCGACTTATTTTATTCAATTAAAAAAGGTATATAAATTGTATTCCTTAATGATCATAGGGACATATACATATGTTCCAAGAATAAACAGACAACTCACTATTGGTTTTGGTAATTTTGTTTTAAATTCAAATTCCGTTTGGACATCTAATGAGTCATCCAATATAGACAAAGTGTTAACATTACCGTTCAGAGACAATTATTGATTTGAAATTGGCCAGTATTAAAACGAGTATGACTAATTTTAGATTAAAATTGTTTTCACTTTAGTTTCTGTTATAAATTGTTTTTTATGTCGAACAATGTAAAATTTCAAATTTTCCACCTTAGCTAGTATTTATAGTTTTGTTGATTTTAGTTGGTTTTCTCTGTTGGTTTTTCTCTGTATATAGGGTTAAGTATTATAATTTAATAAATTTATTCATGCTAGTGTTAATGAATAATAAAAAGAAATAATTTTTGTGTTAATAAAACAATTCTTAAATAAATAAACTGTAATACTTTATATTAACATTACTGATTATAAAAGCTGTCAAATGAATAATTCGAATGGCCACTTATTTAAGCCAATACAAATAAATCTTTAACTAAATAGACTTGAAATAGATAAAATTTTTTTTAATATAATCAAGGATAAGAATGTAAAAAACTCCCATAAATAAATATCTGAATAATAAACTGTTGATGGTAATAAATAAAATTTTTTATTAAAATAAATAAACTAAAGCTACAGTTGCACTTATAACTGGGAAAATGCTATGTACATAAATCAATAGATTCCCAAATTAATACAATGTATATATACAAACTTAAACCATTTTAGTGTACATATATAAGATAATAAATTGCTCACCAAGCACCGAGCAGAGTAAGTACAACAAAGCTGTAATTATCATTAGGAAGGTCAGACATCAAAACGAAATAAATGTTTCTTCGGCGACTTCCTCTCAGCAGATTTCTGGCAAAATTTCTGGATACGAACCCGGACTTTACGTATGATAAGCCAACACACTACCTACTAGACTACGGCGACTTCTAGGAAGACCTTACCTTAAATCGATTTGTGAATATGTACATTAACATTGAATCAGATAATAGAGCGTAATTAGGGCACTAATTATATTCGTGCAATTTAAAAATATTTACAAAATACTGAAATTAATTTATAAATTAACTAGAAAACCAAGTGCGCCCTGTTGGAGAATACAATAATCCACCACTTTTGGGTGCCTTGGTTGTCAAAGGGATAGTGAGCTGTACTATAAGAGTGAGACTTGAGGGTTCGATCACCACCACAGATTCTGATCAGATCTGTTACAGAGCATAAGATCGAAGCTACTCAGCTACTCCATATACGAATAAAAAAATGAAATCTTCCGGAAAAACTGTAATTTTCCCGTAAAAAAAAGTTCAAGACCCCAAAAATTGTTTTAAATCGATAACATGGAAAAAAGGACAAAGGCTATGGCTTCCCAACACTTAAACATGCAACAGGACCTTAATAAGGTTTTTTGAATGCTCGTATTAATCGTTTGGATTAATAGAACCAGGATATTACATATACTTAGATAACCCACTGGTTTTAAGTGCATTAAAGACCAAGCAGAGAAAGTAGGCGGAAGCTTCAGATTAACTATTGTGCAATAGTGAAAAAATTATGAGAATTTTAAAACTAAATAAGGGTACGCCAATGAGCATACTCATGGAACACTCCGCCTTTCATATACGCCTGAAATGATAAATGCAGCGCATGTGGTGAAGACAGTGAAACGTTGTGTATCACTGGTTGTTGGTACACCGATCATCCAATTCAAGCCAAAATAAACTGAAATCATCGCGGTTGACAGTAATACCCTGGTCAACGTTTGTGTAGAAATAAGTTAAATTTACTTTCACTTAAAATCCTTTAAAAGCATTTGATGTCGAAAGTATTTGTTCAAATTTTGTATAAATTTTGAGATAATGTCCATTTGATCAAATTCTAGTACTGAAAGGGAATACATAAACACGTTGACAACACCTAGGTCGCCGACTTTGGTGTATTAGGCATTATGTTAAAAATAATGATTGCGTTAGTTAATTTGCCATGTGATTTCTAGAATATGGGGCATCGTGAGTTCAAGATTGGTCTGGCTACTATTGTGAAAGACCAATTAGTTATATTTGGTTAAACGCCTAATTTTCTCTCCGAGACTTCAGTGCAAGAAAACAAAACTTAAGTTTTGATTCAATCAGTTAAAAGGGTTTCTAGGAGAGCTTCCTACCCAAAATCTGTATAAGGAAATGCGTTCCATTAAATAAATCCGCTCCATAAGCATTAATGGCTGATAATATGTTGCCTTTTACATATTATTCAATAGTATTGCCTTGGTTTCTATGATATTTACTTAAAAAACTTGATAAGACGCCCACCCTATACTACTTCTTAAATAAAGTCTCATTCTTTAGCTACTAAAATTCTAAACTCTGCCCGAAACTGTAATAACTATGTCAGCCGCATAGAATATTGCCCACAACAGACCTGATTCAATGTGATTGACTGTTCGTTCATCTAAACATACAACAACGACAGACTGCGCCTCCCTCGGTCTCAATAGGCTTTTGTATTTGTATTGTAACTTGGATAAAAGCTTACCATCTCAGGTTTGTCGTACAAATGAGACTCTCCCCCGTATTCACCCAGAAGGACAAAAGACTGATGAGCAGTGATGTGTAGATCATGAAATGAAGTAATTTATATCATGAAATGTGATTCAAGCTGATACATAACATAACTCGACAGTGCAACCTTTCAGTCAGTACCTAGCTTCTCACACCATTTATGTTATGCGTGTTAATTTTATCCATAAGTGGCGAGAGTAAAGTCGTCTCCGACAGACTGATTTTTGAGAAACTTTTCACAACAATTTTTATTTACTTCCAGAGTTTTTACCAGAAATCTGTTGAGAGGCAGTCGCCGAAGAAATATTTTTTTATACGTCGTTTTGGTTAAGATGTTTTACCTGTGGTTTGAACCGTGGCCTTACGTCTAATAAGCCAACACGCTACCTACTATACAACGGCAACTACCGAAAAAAAGCGAAAAATGTATATCTAATACAATCGGTTTATTACAGCCTCAGAAGAAGACGTGTACTTGTCAATTAAGACAAGTACAGTACCCGGAGTTCGAACTGACCCATTGTAAACCATCCTAGTTGCTCACACCACTTATGTTGTGTGTGTTAATTTTATACATGAGTGGTGGGACTTACAGTTTAAAGTCGACTCCGAACGACAGATTTTTGAGAAACTTTTTCATGGCAATTTTTATTTACTCTCAGACTTTTTGCTATAAATCTGCTGAGACGAAGTCGCCGAAGAAATACTTTTTGTATTTTGTCTTGATGTCTGGCCTGGAGCTAGAACCCTGGCTTTACGTTTAATAAGCCAACACAATACCTACTAGACTGCGGCGACTTCAAAAACTCAACTCAACTGCTAATAATGAAATAATGAAATCAGTAGAGTGATGTACCATCCGAGTCAAAAGTTTTGTTTATGTTGAGATCCATAAGAGCGCTTTACTCCGAGCAGCGTTGAGTTCAGAATAACCACTTTACACGCTATCTGAATACATTAAAGCGGAGGACTTAATTTAATTTCCAATCCAATTTAAATTCATCTGACATAATAAAAGGAAAACATTTGGTTTCTATGAAATTGAAAAGCTGATTTTTCAAGATGATTTATAATTCTATTGACAAACCTCACTACCTTAAATTAAAGTTAAATTTGGTTAAGAATTTTAATACAAATAAATTTTATTCATGGAATACATGCTTTCAACCTTGAATTACTAATGTTTGTGTTCCTTTTTTTGTATGACTTTAAGTTCTTTGAAAACGAATATATTTTTAAAAAAGTTTTCCTTTTAATTTCAAAATTGCTATTGAATAACAAACACCCTGCTGATTGTGATTGTTAAAAAGCCTTGTTATCCTTGTCAAGTACACATATATCTACACACAGATAGAAAAGTGACAGTTAAAATGACAATTTAACAATAGAGTCTCTATCTTGAACAGTGTACATCGTAAAATACAACCTCTTTTCATGCTTACAATAGCCATAATCTAGTATTCATGTACTTGTATACAAACAAACCTCTAGCACACATACACTCTTATAAATTGTAATTTAAAATATTGAAGTTCATAAAACGTTTTTGGTCTGCAATGAATTGGAATTTTTTTTCTATTTCTGTTCGCCTGTTATAGAAGTGTGGAAATGTTTGTATATTTCCACGTACATATTATAACAAATATACATAGGAGTACATGTGCCTTTGTTGCAGCAATTTAAGTTGGAATATCGTAACATTAGTTACACACTGTCAGAGGCAGCAATCAAGGTAATATTAACAGTGCATAGCGGTGTGTTAGTAGATAAGTTTTTATTATTGTTTGCTCGAGTATAACATTTAGGTCGTATGACAATTTATCATTCATGTACTTACATACACATACATATGTAGGCTTTGTATAAAACGCATTACGAGGGGCGGGTTTTAAAAAGCGTTGCTCATCTTATGAAGTTCGTTGCATTTTTATTTCTGTTCGATCTTCTTAAGGTAACAGTCAAAATCAATAAAAAAAGAAACATATGGTAACCTTAACTACAATTTATATTTTCTACAATAATTTAGTTTTATTCGTTTCTTTCAAACCAACTGTTATTTAATAAATTCGAGATCGTCGTAGCCTAGTAGGTATTGTGTTGGCTTCTTAGGCGAGATAAAGAGTGGGCTCAGACATCTCGAATAAAACAAAATATAAAAAAATTTCTTCAGGGACTTCTTCTTAGCAGGTTTGGGTTAAAAATTCTGAGAGTAAAATAAAAATTGCCCTGTAAACTTTCTGCAATATGCCGTTCGAAGTCGACATTAAACTGTAGTTCCCTGTCACTCCTGTATAAAATTAACACACACAACGCGAACTTCAAAAATGGTTATTTCGCACAGTGTTTGATGCGGCAACCGAGTTTATGTATTTATGTGCGACAATGAAAGTCACTTTAGTCTAGTAGGTATTGATGAGAGGCCGATAGAATTGACTCCTGGCTCAGAGTCCCTGTCAGCAGTCTTCTGACATAAACTAGTAAACAAAATTGTCGTGAGAAGCTTATCAAAAACTTTGTTGTTCGGAATGAGACTTTAGACTGTAGGTCTCACCATTTATGGTTAAGGTTAACACACACAACAGCTGTGATATGAGAAGTTGGCTTGTAATGCGGATTAAAGGGTTGCAATGACCAATTAAGTAAGCAAGAATGTGTTAGTGGGTAAAACATTGGTCTATCATTTCGCACCCTTATCAAAACGATCGTCATTTGCATGGGCCACGAACGAATGAACGAACGAACGAACCCCAAAAACTTACAAGGGTGTGACAGTTTGGTAAGGTTATGACAATAGTTTTTTACTTACTTCTACTTTATAGATCTTTATTATATTGTTACGTTTTTTTAACGTTTGAAATATGAGCTCGTAGATTGGAATAAATATAAATTTGTATTCAGTTTTAATTAATTTCTTTATTGTTCGCACAATTCTGTATGCTACTGTTCACACTGACTACGTTGCCGGCTTACCTTTTATATCCCACGGTAAACAGTCTGATGGCTACTCTTGAAGGAGAATGACTTAGCATTCTCGAAATCTATATAAATGTAAACGTCATTGTTTCATTATTGTTTATGTATTTTGTTTACATTTATTCTGGTAATGTTTGTTGTTGCTTCTTGTTTATCCGTTTTTATACTGATATTGTTGCTATATTTTTGTTTATTCATTGATCATGTAAACAAGTCCATTGTTTTTGTTTTTGTGGCTTTTGTTTATCATTTTAATGTTAAACGATGTAACACCATTTCCATTTTCGTAACAGTATTATTCGCACAAGAATTAATTGAACAGTTCAAACTACTCTAGTCATACCGAGCCATGTATCCCAAGTTTTATTCACATACAATTCACAAACCTTCAGTCAGGATTATGGCCTAGCTTCTTACACCACTCATGTTGTGTGTGTTAATTTTATATACATATGAGTGGCGGGACCTATAGTTTAAAGGCTACTCCGAACGACAGATTTCTGAGAAACTTCTCATGGCAATTTTATTTACTCTCAGAATTTTTTTCAAAGAGGAAGTAACCGAAGAAATATTTTTTCGTATTTCGTTTGGATCTGACCTGGGGTTTGAACCGTGGCCTTACTTCTAATAAGCCAACACACTACCTGCTAGACTACGGCGACTTAGTCTAGCAGTTTTATTCTACATTTACGAAATACATTAGTAGTCTCTATTGCTTTTTTCTTTTCAATTATTTTGTAAAAGAAATCAATTTTTCGTTTATCTTGGATTCCCATCATAATTTCTATGATTTCATTTCTTAAAATTACTGGAAAAATTATAAAAATTATTCAAAGCTTCATAAACTTACATAAAGACATACCCTCGTATGCTCGTAAAATATAACATTTTAAATATTTCCATCTATTTTTGAGTTAGTAAAATAGAATACATGTGAATTGGAGTAGAGAGTAGAAAGGATTACGTTGAATATAAAACTTTGAAATCGTACCAATAAAGAGTTGTGTGTATAGCTTTGGAAAATTTAAGAGGACATTTACTATATAAAATTGGCATAAGTAAACATTTAATATTTAATGTCAATATTATTTAAATATACCTGAATTTAAATGTATCTGTAATCTGATGACATTTTTTATCATAAGCTTACTAAATATGTCTTTATAAAAATAATCCAGTTTTTTAAAGAATTATTACTCGTTTAACAATCACCCAAATGGTTTGGGTATGTCTTCTCTTACCATGAGTTTTATTTAAATTTAATCAAAATTAAGGGCTGTGACAGACAACTTTTTTGTCAACCAATAAATTTCAAACAGCCCACATCTGGTGCAGACACACATGCCCCCAATATTGTACTACCGAGGCCATGCTCAACTATTTCACGCAAGTTCTTTGGATTGAATTTTTTATTTATCTTCCTCCATATGCAGGCATGTGAAATAAGTTATGGAATGTTGTGGGGAGTCAAAATATATAATTTAGTATGAAGGAAAACGAAATGAAGCCCTCGATCACAAGAAACGCTTAAGAATGCTGGTGGCAGTACAATGCTGTGAGGATGTGTTTCGGCACCAGGTGTAGCAGTTTAGAATTTATTTAGGAAATAATGAATAACAAAGGGTATTTAAATATTTTAAAGAAAAAATTCGTCGAAAGTTCGGAAGAATTAAGAATTATTTCCGACAAGTCAATGAATCTAACCAACAGTTTCTATCGTCAGACTACTTGTCGATAGTCTAACAAAGAACTCAAACAAACGAGTAATAATAATGTAATTAAAAAAAATTCACTCACATTTTATTAAACTTTTTTGTAAAACTTTTTTTGTGAAACTCTTATGGCAGACAAAGTACTTGGGTATCATTCTTGATGTATACCGCGGTTGTACAGGCTATTAGTATGGTGGAATCCTATACAAAAGAAGACCTCTTTCCCTACGCTGAAAATGGTACAGAGGTTTGGTATGCTTGAGCATCACGGGTGATTTGAAGTCGACGCCTAATCTGGAGTCTAGCTAGCCTCTAAAACCCTGAGGCTTAAGTTCTCAGATATGTTTAGTCCATGTATGATGGGCCACGTTTTAATACTGCATGAAGTAGAACCGAATAACCCAGGTTTTAGATGTGACTACATGGTACCAGAAACTATTTTCGGACAAACATACAGAACTGAGTCTAGAAAAATACTTGCTCTCGCAGCAATTCTTATATTTTAAATAGTCTCAGACCAGTTCAACGTAAGCAGAATATCTTTGTCGCTTCCAAAAACTTTTTTCTATTTTGAAGAAAAGTTCTGATCTCATCAGAGGCGTAAAAGCTACCCTTCTCTCAGGCTGAGCCACTGGCTCATTGCCGAAAACTCGCACACTACTTGAAATTTTGCTTTGCTTAGCGGATTTAGATTGCTATTCTAATTTTCAGTCAACCATAGAAGCTGGGTGCTCGGATTTATAGTATTATTATGTTCCGTCCTCTGTACTTACAGCCCAAGTTGAATTAAGCGCGTCTTTCAATGGTGTAAAATTTTGTTTGAGCTTCATGATTGACTTGAACTAGGGGACACAACTTCTATTCCACTATTTGTATTTGACATATCCATATACCACACAATCTTGCTACTCTTAGAAGTATTGGGGATCAATTTTGTTCATTTCTCATTGACTCATACGTCTAAGGAAAGTCTAAAACTCTTTGAAACTTTCTACGATGTAGTTTTATTCGTTTTCATTGATTAGTAAATAAAATCGGTTGGGCCATCTATTCAGTTATTTCGAATCTGGCACTTCTTTTGTCATTCTATTCTGTCACAAAATTCAGTTTATTAGCTCCACTGAGCATAATGAATCGATTTACGCTTGAGCAACGTTGGTATCAATTGGAAATTTGAGCCAACGAGAAACTGCACCATCTAATCAAACCAGAGACAATTGAAGATTTGAAACCCAAAAATTTGCGGTGCCTTTGCTGAGATACAAGCCCATACACTCGAAAAAATGCACGAAAATTGGTGTGATCAAATGAGGTACTATGGGACCAGCCATGGTCCCATATTCCAACCGGAACAATTGTACTTCACAACAAAAAGTAAATGTGACAAAATTTCAAACCATTTTTGTTCTATTGCATTTTTAAATTTTTAAATGGCCCACCCAGCCACATTACTCACATTATGCTCACATTTACTATGTAAAATTCACAATGCGGAGAACATATGTGACGTATGAGTGATATTTAATTCCATTATTTTCATAAATGGCAATATTAAATATTTTTTATTGCATACTTTGCAGAGTAGTTATTCTAGTATCTGGAATGTGATGCGTATGAGTAATATGTTACAAATTCAATTACATAGAAAGTATACTCCATTGATTTAAACAAGCTATGATATGGTAATTCTAAGGGATTTTTAAAAATTTTAAATTTTTCAAGATATCCCAACCTAAGAGTAAATAAAAAAAACCACAATTCGAGGCTATATTCTAGTGGGTGCTACATCATGGCCTGTAGGTTCATATATCTTCCACATCTTGATAACAAGCAAATTAATTTGACAAAATTGCAAACCGTTTCTGTTTTATTGCATCTTTAAATTTCCCACGCTATACTACAAAAGTATAGAATTACAATTTCCGCACACACTTCGCGGCAGTACATTAACCGGGAGACCGAAAGTACGGCTTATTGGAATAAAAATATACAATACCGTATCCGTCTTCGAGTCGTTGGTGGAATGATTTTGTTAATCTGTAATTGTATTCCACCAAGGACGGATCTTCTCTGGAAGGTAATCTAATTCCGATCGTCCGACCACAGTTTAAAGTAAACGTTACACAATCCATATAATTTCTCAAGATGCTGCCCTGAATCCTTGAGTGTCAATGCATAAATTAAAGGCTAAGCTTTGACTTTATTTTTGAATAAATTTAAATTTTTACTCTCTTGTCAAATATGAGGAAAATTGCTTTTCATTTAAGCGTGTACGTTACTGCTCAAGTAGTAAATGCTCAGTGTAATGGACGCAATTTTACGTTGTAAAGATAATGCTCATACAAATGTACATAAGATTAATACGGGCAGAATATATTGTTACGACAATGGAAACGGTGTACATCGTTTAACATTACAATGAGCAGAAGCTACGCAAATAAATGCAACGAACTTGTAAACAACAACATCAGTATTAAAGAAATGGGAATAGACAACTAAATGAGAACGTAACAACAAGCAATGTGAACAAAATACACAAACAACAATGAAGTCGCGATAGAGTTCTGGTTTTCTGAGTGTTGGTATGAGATTGTATATGATTAACTACCATAGAAAAAAAGGAAGTTAAAATTATTACAAAGTTAATCACTGCACATTAAAAAAAAAATAAATACAGACGCGAACTACAACACAATATGTTGGACTAAAAAAAAAAAAAATCGAAGGCTGGTTATCAATCTTTTAAAAGGACACTGTAGAATCAGAGTACACCTATTCAGAACGAGGGTTGTCTCGAGCCCAACATATAGATGAGGGTGAATCATCGGAACACATTTCTGAAACCTGTTGGGTATTAACGAGTCCGGGCAGGATAGACCTAGATGCATAGAAGGTGTTTTGTTGACCATTATCCTTGATGACCCTGAGCACCATCTTGATATAGAGGGGTATTTTAAAGATTGGTACTAAGGCACTACTTCATAATAGTAACAATAATGGAAGATCTCATCAAAAAAAGCAATTTAGAAAACATTTGAAATCCATTCTAACCACTTAATGCACCTGAAACGTTAATCTTATATACATTATAGTCAATAATGCATACGTATCTAAGGAAGCCATTCGCAAATAGCACCTGAAGGTGCGATTGTATAATACTATAGTAGCGGAGCTTAAATAGGCTGCAGATGTACTATATGCTACAGTGGTCGACCAAATGGCGTGTATAGCCGTCTGCTGAAGGAATATTTTTTCATGTTTAGTTTTGTTGGAGATGTCTGACGTGAGGTTTGAACCTTAGCCTCATATCTGATAAGCCAACGCTCTACCTACTAGACAACGGCGACTTCCATTAAATATCATCCATTAAGCACAATCCTTTAATATCATCAAAACGTACAACTCCTCGCATATTAACAGGCTATGAGAATGCAGTTGCATGACACGTTTGCTTAAAATGAACCTAAAAAATGTCACGAAGATGTTTGAAATTACTGTATACTCTTCATAATTTTAATATTATTTAACCTTTAAAAAGGAAATGAAGTTCGAAAAAGAGACTAATGTATGATTTAAGAAATAAATGATTACACAAATTATGAAATTTTAATCTCCAGACTGTGAGGAACAATATCATAACATATTTTGAATGCCCAAATTATAAATATTTCAAGTATCACTAGCAAAACCAAAAAAACTCGCCAACTAGAATAGAGGAGAAGATAATATTCCTCTGGACTTTTGAAGGAATACTTACAAAATTTTGTATATATATTTATACATTCCTTTTACTTTTTTTATTTCTTTTAGATTAATACCTTTCAATAACAATTAAAAAAAATAATTTTTTAATTTATTACAGTTTGCCGTTAACAAAAGGCAGGATTTTAAAGGGCAGATAACTTGATTTTCATTGTTATGAGTACACAATTAGATAAAAGTGAGCGTTAAGCTAAAGGAAAGATTATCCTGCCTTTAACTTTTAAATTTCACTTTATCTTTTAATTTATTTTGAAATATTAATAGTTTTTCAAATCAAAATGGATATTTTCGTATTCATTATATTTATTTTAACACAAAAACGCAAAAATAAAAAGCTTAAACCTCAACACACAAATTTTATAAACAAATAAAAACGCACATCGTTGCCACTGTGTTTTTAAATAACTTGTTTACTTGACAGTGCTATCGACACTGCAATATTTTTGAAAAAGTTTGCTTTATTATATCTGGAGGTTGTAATAACCAAAAGAAGTTAATGGTGACTTTAAAGTTTACTTTAGCTAAAGTTACCTTTAACTAAACCCAACTTTAACGGCAAGTTGTAATAATGGCAGTAAGAGTTTTAAATAAATTTCTTTTATATAGGAATTTTTTATTTGATTTTTTCTTTACCCCCCTAATATGGCCACATTATACGGCATCTGCTTAAAAGTTATTCCACCGTATGTACTATTTTTGTGTGACTTTAACATCTATTCATTTTATTTTAATGGATATTTTTTATACTGTTTTTTTTTTTGGTAATACCAAAGTATTAAAAAGAAATGCAGACAATTATTTATGTGACACAGTGTCATGATACTTTGTAAAATTTAAATCCAAAGCATTAATTTGAATTTAAAGAATTTTAAAAGCAAATTATTTAAACGATCTTTGACATATTATGAAATGCAATAAAAAATCTTATTTAAACAATTAAAAAATTACACATTTTTAATGCTGATTTAAATTGTTTTATGTATTCCAACATGTTCTGTCAAATTTCACGAAATTTATAATCAACGAATAGACGTTTGCGCCATCGTTAGTTTTTCTCTATTAGGATAGATTAGGTTAGGTTAGAGTGTTAGCTTTCATACCAAAAGCTCACTTGAACACGCATAGCGGCCCGTTTTGACGCTGTAGGTGAACGCAGTCTTTGGGCCTCCAAACCAAGGAGGGAGAAGTTGGTCAGCGCAAAGGCTGCACACTCCTAAAGCACGACTACACCACGCTGGAAAACCAACCAGAAAGCAAGATAAACGAGGCTATATTCTTGACATCAATGGACGATAGCTCCGTCAAGCTGACAAGGATTGGAGAGCCTATATCTGCACCTCTCAAGAGATGGGCATTGACAAAGAAAGTGGATAACAGTCTCCTCTTCCACAACGGATCTGAACCCACGGCAGAAGTCTTTAAATGGGAGCCGCATTATTTCTGCGCGTCTACCCATAACACAGTGACCTGTAAGCATGGCCACTGTGATCCAGAACCAAGTCCAAGTAACTGGCTGGTCCGCCTTCTATCCATTGAGGGTCAAGTGAGCCTAGCGGTGGAGCAGGGCTCCTCATTGATCCAGGACAGCTTGAACGAGGTAAGTGGCATTCCTATGTTGATTGAAGAGGACTCCGGAAGTAGTGCCTCTGCCTAGCTCGTCGGCTCTGCAGTTTCCCGGAATGTGCGAGTGACCGGGGACCCAGACAAGCGTGACACTAAAGCGCCCAGAAAGAAGGCTGAGGCAGCGGATACATTCCCTGACAATCCTGGAATTATTCGCCTGGCTATCAGAAAAAATCGATATGCGGGTGAAAGGAACACCGAGTGCTAGGATCCACTGCACTTTTTCTCTATTAAGTTAATAATAGTCAATAATTCCATAATCTCAAACGACATATTTAAAATCTATTTTTATAGTTTTTTATTGTTAGAAATAAAATAATGGAACTTCTAGCAATTAAAAATTTTATTATATTATTTTTGCAATTGCGTGTTTTCTATGGTCGAAATAATAAATTCATGCACAGAGCTTCAACGATATTTTGACATGAGTATTAATTGGTTTGACACTTTTTTAATTAAAAACTGAAAATGTAATAATAAAATAAAATGAAGAGTGTGAATATGGAGAACGTGAGTGTTTTGATAACTTCAGCTATTTAACCCTGGACGGTTACTGTTCGTCGAATCAATGAAGCTCATTTACTCTTTATCATATAACTCTTTCATGTTTAACCAAATTTCGCTTTTTTTCAACAACGTTAGTTGATAATGAAAGCTTGCAGTCAATAGAGGAAAAAAATTTTTTTTGTTCATCGCTTCAACGAAGAGTAATCTTACTGTACAAAAACGACCATCCAGGATTAAAAAATGGGTGGCCAGGGTATGTTTACTCACTGCAAGCTTTCGTTATCATTGTTAAAAAAAGAACGAAATTTGGTCAAACATAAAAGAATTATATGATAAAGAGTAAATGAGCTTCGTCGATTCGGCGAACAGTAACCAATTAGGAATAAAGTGTTCGTCGTTTCAACGAAGAGTAACTTTAATGTACAAAAATGAAGAGTAACCGTCCAGAGTTAAAGTAAGTGAGTTGAAAAAGAAGTCGCCGTAGTCGAGTAAGTAGTGTATTGGCTTATTAAACGTGAGGCCACGGTTCATATCTCCTCTCAGCAGATTTTTGGCAAAACTGAGAAAATAAAATTGTCAAGAAAAGTTTCGCAATCTGTTATTCGGACTCGACTTCAAACTGTATAAAATTAACACACAACAGAAGGGGTGTGAGAGGCTAGGTCGTAATCGTGGCTGAAGGGTTGGAATGGCCAATTATGTATCTATGTATGTATGTATGTTAGGATATGAGGTTATACACCCTATGGATCTGTATGTCTCTACGTCTTCTAAAACTATTATGACTTCAATTTTGTCGTGAACTTATCATTCTTCTTGTCAAGGTGTGGAAAATATATTCAACGATCAACGTCAATTAAGCTTTCTGGTTGTCAGTTTTAATTAGAAGTCTTACAAATTTATAAATACCGGAGGTACAATACTAAGTTTTCTTACTCTATTTATTTTGTTGTACGCTTTTGAATCACTTTTTAAAATTTTAAATTCAAATTAAAAATCATATTTTGTAGTTATTCACTAGAACTTTATATTTCTCTTTCTTAGCATCCCACTTTGGGACATACAATTAATTTATGCTGAAAGAAGTGTTAAATTTTCATTGTGGTCTTAAAATTTTCTTAATCTGATTTGCCTTTGAAATTTGCATACAAACTAATCTGGATTTGATAGCAGTACTCTAAGTACTGAAAGAAGATTTTCTTTCTAAAGAGTAAACACAAGAAAGATAAAGGAATGAATTTAAAATATTTTTAATTTTTAGTTTTCTGATCATTAACTATTCATGCAATTCATTCCAAATTCATCTCATTTGAAGGCAATCCTATTTTTTAACTTAAAAGTTTTTGCAAGTTTAAGTGCTTAAGTGTCAACCCTCGTGAAACAACTCATGCTTTTTACCAGGCAATATGAGGTACGTATTTTTAGCTTACTGTTCCTAAATGACGTTCTACTTTCCTTATCTTAGAGCGTTACATATCTATGGCTCGTTCTTGATCCCAAGCTTTCACGTAAGGATAACATTACTGATAGGGTTGGGAGAACTACAATAACAGTATATACCTGCAAAAGGACCGTATGCAAGATATGGGGTCTCAGACCAACTATTACCTATTGACTCTATCAGACCGTGGTACACGTTCGGCGGACAGTACACAGACACCAATGCCGCTGCTGACTGATGGACAGAGTACACATGTAGCCAGCTGATCTGATTACCAGCCCGCTCTGTTCCACTCCAACCTTTATTATAGCTTTATTTGCTATACTTATTTGGCTCCCCCCAAAATCCTATTGCGATAGAAGGCTGAGTTATTGGCAATAAGACTCATTGTGGTGAAATCCTGAGCCAATCTGAAGTGTGGATATACTGTTATTCTGGAAAGATGTAGATACACTAGGGTCAATTATATGATTAATTATAATTTTCAATTTTAGAATTCCAATTAAGGAATTTTGGTCTTAGGAACCGGAAGCTCCCAATTGGACCCCTGGCTCTAAGTGACAGGGATTTTATCTGAAAATCTTCTGATTTACTAAGTTGCGATTAAGTCACTAACGAACGTAGTTTCACCGTCCGGCCTTGCCCATGAATGATGTGGGTTTCTTGAAGAAATTTCGGATCATTCAAAACTAACTCTTATATGTATTCCAGTATACAGGAATATCGTTCGAAATTGCATTGCTGATGAGGAATCTCCATAATATTACAGGCCATGTGTAGTCCCATTGCCTCGGTAAATTTGGATATTTCCACTCGTTTTACAAGGAGACTCAATCTTGTTGGCCACAGAAAGGTACGTACAATATTGCCAGAATCTGTTGGAGACGTATGGGCAAGAAGAGGAGTGAGTCACTTCATTCCTTAAATCCTATGGCGATCCTAATGGGCCATTGTCGGCATTTCAACTATTGTCTTTTGTAGGTCTGTGGGCCTGAGGAGAAGCAAGAGATTGTCTTGCACCCCTCTTTCTGATCTCTCACTATCTGATATCGTTGACAGTGCTCTCTAATATAAAGATTGCTGCAGTTGCATGATTTATTTTGGACTCGGAATGGTTTCCCTCACGTCGCTGTAGTCTAGCAGGTAGTGTGTTGGGTTATTAGACGTAAAGTCAGGTTTCGAGCCCCAGGCCGGACATCAAAACAATATACAAAAAGTATTTCTTCGGCGACTTCCTCTCAGCAGGTTTCCGGCAAAAACTCTGAGAGTATCTATAATTGCCATGAAAAGTTTCTCAAAAATCTGTCTGTACTGTACTGTACTTCCACCACTCATGTATAAAATTAACACACACAAGATAAGTATTGTGAGAAACTAGAAACTAGAACTAGAAACTCGTAATTCGACTGAAGAGTTGTAATGACCAATTAAAAAAAAATGGTTTCCCCCAGAAAGAATCGGAATTGGCTAAAGTGCGATATCTTCCTTCGATGGGGTCCGCCCCCTAACCGACCTAACTAACCTGATTATTATTTAAAAAGTCTATTTAAGTTTTTTATTGGGCGGGCAGATGATTAGTCTTTGATAGAAAAATGTATGGTCCCGTTAGCGTTGTTGGAGAGTATAGATATCGGATGAATCACGAGCTGTATAAACTTTACGTTGACATCGAAGTCGTTAGACTTCGTTAGAAAAATCAAAGAAAAGAAAAGAAAAAAAAATTCCAATATCTGAGTACAAAACAAAAATAGTAAAGACATCAACGGGGTTGCAAGAAGAGAATGAATATTTTTTTCTTATTTTTCTCTTTTACCTTACTAACAAAGAATTATTGTGATATGAGTGTTTATGTTTGTGTTAATGGGAGGGTGTACACTTATAACTTTGTTCTCGTACTCTTATTGTATTCTTTTTCTTCAGTTATTATTATTGTTGTTTTTCTCTAAAAACAACACAGATAAAGAGCAGAAAATATGAAAAAAATACACAAATGTCTGTTACCTTACTAAGAGCTTGTTTTAGTTCAATTTGGTGTGGGAAATTATAAGAAAAATAATAACAAGTGACATTATTGTCCTTTTTGTTGTATTTGTGATAAACATCTCACACCCATGAATACAAAACCTAAATAACATATGAAATGTATACATATACATGATGATGAGTACGAAACTAATAAATAGGTAAGGATGTAAGGCCTTTTGAACAGCATAAATAAATATGAGTTTGGGGTGTATGCCAGGAAAGCGTTATAAACTGCGTGTATTGTTATTGCCTTATTTATTTGACGATAACGCTAAGAATAAGACATGAAACGTGCAAAAGCATCATTATGAACCATGAGGAACTGTTTGTGTATTTGCGTTAAAAAAATCATAACATATTCCAGTTATCATATATTAAGATTGAATTTATTCCATTCTAGCTACTGATATTGATGTAACCGGTATAAATTTAAATTTAAGATAATATTTAGAAGGCTATGAAAAATGTTTAATCATTCCTAATACGAAATAAAAGATATGTAACGTTTCTATTCAATTTTCCTTTCTATTATTTTAAATCATTTTCCAGTTGCTAATCCCTTGCCAAACTTTAAATGCTTAATTATATCTACTACACCATAGACGACATTCAACTTGTTATTTAATCTAATCAGTTTAGGTTAGCGGTCACCTTGCCATTTATAGGCAAGTTCACTCGGTGGCCATATGGCCAATGGTGTTACCCTGTGTGAGGTAAGTCCGTTAATGGTGGGTTTGAACCACCTCGAGCTACACATGGTGGCAAGATTTTCTGTCACTCAAAAAGCGATGACGTCTATCCTAAAGTGCAGTGCACTCGTATAAAAGTTGTTGCACCGATTCCGTTTTCTCAACATCATGGCAGCTTTTGCAGTAATCATGGTGGGGCTGACTGAGCTTGTCAGCGAAACTGCCAATAGCGCAGTGTACCGTTAGAATTTCTATTAGAATTCGAAACATTCTTTTGTGAAACTCAAGTAGTTCCCTGGTTCTCCCACTGTCCACAGAACGCGGTTATTTGCACTTCATGCCTGTTTTTTCCAATTTGAAAAACTATTACTATAGAGGCGCATAGATCTCCCATGTCATTTTCCTCCGCCTCTTCGTTCGCCTGTATTCCGCAGTGACCCGGAACCCAGTAGAGGCGGATGTTGTGTAGAGAGCCAATGCTACATCTGACACCCTTCGATTTGACGAGATTGATTGCTGCTTGGCTGCCACTCACATGATCAAATTTGAAGGTTTCATTATACGTGCAGCTTGTTCAGAATCAAATATCTCCGACTGAAATAAGCTGATATTAGATTAGATAATCTGTATGATCGTTATATCACCGTCACCTATGACAGCTTCAGCGACTCACTCTTCACGTGTGAGAATCTAAGTCCTGTATGTTCGTTGCAACCGGAATGTAAATTTTACAAATTTCTCTTTTACCTCGTTTTTTTCTTTTAAGTCTATTTGACACTAGCTGTACCCTGAGCGTGTTGCTGCGCCATCAACTAAAATAAATTTGAAGGAAAGACATTACACAAATGTCCAATTAATTTTGAATCATTTTATTGATTTTGTTTCCCGTTTTCCTGATGAATCAGATGCACGGGCCTGACTAGTAATCTAATCTCACTTCTCGTTGTTCAAGTGGTTCAAACGAACGAGTCTCAGCGGCATATACTCGAAGATTTTCTAGTCTTAATGCTCGTCTGATCCTGAGGCTCGTAAAGCTCTTTTCTTCCGTGCTTGAGGTGTAGGTCGACCAATTGCTTGTCATTCATTTTCCGTCGACTCATGCGATACAACTTCGTCAAAGAATGCATAGTTTACGATTTAATTCATTTTGAGCAATTTCCAGTGGCGCCACCTATCGATATTGGTCATACCAACTTAGAAACCTTCGTCGGCTCATGCGCAACAACTTTGCTAAAGATCATAACATGATCAAATGCATAGTTTACGATTCTTTAAGGTACATACAAACAAACATTCATTTTTATATATATAGACTATGGAATGTGACACGCCCACTATAGCCAATCCGCCCATTTTGTTCATATATGAGTCAAAGTCGTCCATACAAAATTTGAGGAATCTAGCTGTTGCAGTTTATGTGATACACGACATTAAATACTTATTGGGTATGTGCGCGTGGCTCCACGCCTATATGAAATTTTAAAATAAGAAGTAGCCTTTAACTCCTTCCAGACATACATGAAGATACTGTGATAATTTCAAGACAATCGGTTCAGCCGTTTAGTCGTCTATAAACTTTAAACATACAAACATACAAACAAGCACACATTCATTTTTATATATGTATATAGATTTGCTATAATTAGCACAGACAATCGTAGACTACATCATAAATTTGATTTTTCGCCAACTAATGGCGCTGATCAAATTTTTTCATACTTCTGAGCACTATAAACATCACAGCTGAAGCAACGAACTGTATATAAAAGTTTACGTCATATTGTTCTGTGACCAAGATAAGCGACTAGGTTCACTTATAAGCTAATAATGGTCATTAAAAAATTGGATGAAATTATGTTAAAAACAAAGAAAGACCAGCACATAAACAATCAGTATAGACATTGGCTGGGAATATTCATTCACTCCTCCTAATAGTTCAAGTTCCATCTTTGGAATTGCTTCATTAAATTCCAAATTTAATGCCAGCTGTACCATGGCCATTAGGTCACTCATAAGGATCTCAACGTACCAGCTATTAAAATAGAGATAGGAAAATGTTGTAATAAATACCAGATAAAGTTATCACAAGAATACGAGTTTCAAACAGGAGCTTTT
The DNA here is from genome assembly GCA_936449025.2 of Sarcophaga subvicina. Lineage (NCBI taxonomy): Eukaryota > Metazoa > Arthropoda > Insecta > Diptera > Sarcophagidae > Sarcophaga > Sarcophaga subvicina. The sequence goes on from OW388080.2 coordinate 91,148,365, forward strand.
GAACTTTTACAGTTGATAATGGATATCTCAGTGAGGCTACATCTTTCAAAATAGTTGTCATATATTCAGTTAGCGAAATCACCATGGACAACCATAGTGCCGACATGTGTTCACTGAATGGGCTTTGGAACAGTTGCCAGCTAACCCTAATTACCATTCGAAAATCATATTCAGCGATGGGACTCATTGGGTACGTGGAAGATGTCTGATTTGGGGTTTGAACAGTGGCCTCATGTCTAATAAACCAACGAACTACCTAATAGACTACGGTAACTTTATGATAAAACAGGTAAAATAGTTTGGGGGGGGGGGGGGGGGGTCAATGAAGACAAGATCAATAGCGGTGTGACATTTTCACTTGAAAGATCTTCCAAAATTACCCATGATATCTTATGTATATTTTAAATGCTAACAACTGATCGCTTCCAAGTTTCTGCATTCACTATTTGAATACAACCACCCTCTGCCATTTAATTTGCTTGGAAAGAGTGTGATGACAAGTAAGTCTGATTTAAAAATGGCATCGAGTAGTTTTATTGCATCATCTAACTGACTTTATAACAGTTATAACGGTACTTATAAATTCCGTTTCAAATTTTAATTTTTTTCGTGGCATCGTAGTGAATGTTTGTGCATCAATATTGTGGCCAAAATATTCTTAAAAGAGAAACATCACTGTTGCGTTGTTATTCAAGATTTATAGTCGATGTGGCCTTTACAACAAAAAAAAAAACTCATGCTAAACAACAAATACAATAATACGTCTGTTAAATTTATGAATATGGTAGTTGAGCGAGAAATAAGGAAAAACAATGTCAGAAACTGGAAGAGATTAACTCACTTTAAACTACAGAAACAATTGCTAAAAATAAAGTAAAAAAAATAAGAAACTTTTGAGATTTATATTCTCTTACCATCCCCATTTGTTCTATAACGCTTACAAACTTGAATACCGAAAAGGCAGTAGATGATTATGTTGTCCTAGAAATGTTGGTTTTGTTTTCTTTTTCCCATTGCCTTACCAAAAACCAAACTGCAGTGTTAAGAAATTCTTTCGTGGCTAATAACACCAGACAGCAGATTTTTAAAAGAAAATAAATAGCAATAAATTTAAGATTACATACATACATGCATACATAATTGGTCATTACAACCCTTTAGTCAGGATTACGACCTAGTTTCTCACACCACTTAAGTTGTGTGCGTTAATTTTTATACATGATTGGCGGGACCTACAATTTAAAGTCGACTTTTTGAGAAACTTTACATGGCAATTTTATTTATTTTCAGAGTTTTTGCTAAAAATCTGTTGAGAGGAAGTCGCCGAAGAAATATTTTTTCATATTTCGTTCAGTTGGAGGTGCCTGACCAGGGATTTGAACCGAGGCCTCACGTCTAATAAGCAAAAGACTACCTACTACACTACGGCGATGATAATACGATTATTTAAACAAACAAAAAATGTTTTAATTAAAAGCAATTTTTTCTAAATCTTTTATTCTTATTATTATTTCAGTTTACCGTCAGTTACATGAGAAGGGCTACTATATGAAAAGTAATGAGAAGGAAATCATACCTGCAGAGATAAATTTTATTTCGTCTATCCAGTCAATCAAACTTCTCCAGACAGTTCCATACTATCTTTGATTTAACCTCATCAGAGCTGAGTCATTGTGGCCTGACTGTATAGTATTTCGAAATCCCGTCTTTTGTAAAAACTAGCCTTGTTAAAAGAATGTATGGTTTCCAGATTACTACATTAATTTTTGTTACTAAGTCTAGTTGCGCAACATTTCCCAAAATCTGTGAATCTACTGGTATTGTACTGAGGACAATTAAGGCGAAAACTGTAAGCAAAACAATTCCCCTAATAAATTTTATTTTAGACTTGTAGCACATTAATCTAGCCATAGATTGCGCTACTATGTGTAGGGGAGTAAGATCCAACAGAGAAGCACAAGTTCTCATTGTTTCTATTATGTCAACACACACTCTGTATGTTGTTCAACTCCATTTGAGCTATTTTCAGATTTATGACTAGACAATTGCCCTATAGGTCACTACTGGTCTGAACATCATCAATCGAAATCAGCTTTAACAATCTATGGAGCCCTTTTGTTGTTTAGGTGTCATGCAAGACTAAGTAGCGCTTTTGAAAACCGAATTAAAATTTTAATTACGAAATCTTGAAATAAACGATCCTCCAAAAATATCTTATGCTGTGGCATTCTAAATAAAAAATCGGAGGCCATATAAGGTTAGAGGCTCATATTGAAGTCATTATTTCGGAGTTCAACTTGTTCTAACGTTTGCCTAAACATGCAATAGAAACCTAAGTAGCAGGGGTTAAAGGGAGCATAATTTTTTGTCCTTAGATTAGTTTAGCTTAGGTGGCGGACCCATTAGAAGGAACAGGTCTCACTTAGTTCTGAATTTCGGCCCATTTTGATACTACAACTTTCCCTAGAGAAACCCCATCTAAGAAAATTAGCTTTGATGGACGGACGTTAAAACTATGTTCGTAAGGAATTGAATCGCAGCACTGCTGTCCTAGTAAATCATAAGATTTTCAGGGAAAATGCCTCATTAAGCATTGTGCAGTTTTCATGGCACCTTCTTGAAAAACAGTGTTCAGGCAGCTTATAAGAAAGTTTAATGTCGAAACCTTTAATAAATATATCACAGCCTACCCCGTCGCTCATCCCTTATTCATCAGTGTAAACTTCAAAGATCCAAATATCCTTCCGGTCCTTCAAATTGGAGGCATCATATAATCGACCCTAATGTATCTATGTCTTCCCACATCAGCAGCAGCATCAATAGTGTAGATTGGACCATGATTTGACTGCATTGAGTCTTACTGCTACCAACTAATAGGAGGGCAGAGGGAAGCTAGTTAAGTATGGCAAATAATGCCTTAATTTGAGCGGGACAGAGCACATTGGTAATCGAATCAGCTGATTGTCTGCGTACTCTGTCTAACAGTCAATATTCATATAGTCTTTAAAATATTTTTTTATACTCTTAAATTTATTCGTCAATAGGATTAAATTAAACCAGTTTGTTTATTTATGCAAGGAAAATTGTCTTCAAGTGAGTAACATGCTTAGTAAAGCGAAAAAAGTACAATACGTGACAGCGAACACAAATAAACAAGAGAAAAACAAAAAAATAATATTAAAATCACAATGTGAACTTTTTTTGGGAAACCAAAGCAAATGATTTAAAATTAAATTATTTACCCTGACATAAAGGGTATAAAAAATTTAAATAAATTATTAAAACTTTGCAGCCCAAAACAAAAAAAATTTATATAAGAAATGCAAATGAAAAGTAGAAGATTTTTCATGAAAATATTTTTTATAAAATTACATACATACATACAGTAAGACCCCGCTTAACGCGGGGGATACGTTCCAATAAGTTCCAGCGCTAAACGAAACAGCGTTAAACGACACAACTAATAAATCAGCTGTAACGCAGGAAAGGTGCGTTCGCACTGTGATTGCGACTTCGGAATATACAGTTGGAATCTTTATTCTGGACAGATTAACAAAAGAGCGTTGAAAAAGATACATAATATACACCGTCGCTATATAGTGCACCGCTTTTAGTTGGTGCATGGCCGTTTCATTCGCATACATATGTATACAATACAAGAGAAAAACTATAGAAATACTATCGCGTAATACTGAAACAGCGTTAAGCGGAACAGTGTTAAACAGGGTCTTACTGTATGTACTGAATATCGAAATTATTGAATTTAAGAAGATAAGATAAGAATTATGGAGTTTCCGTAATCTAGTAGGTTGTGTGTTCAGTTATTAGAGGGGACGCCAGGATTTAAACCCCAGGTTAGACATTTCAAACAAAACAATATTTCTTCGGCAACTGCCTCTCAGCAGATTTCTGGCAAAAATTCTTAGAATAAATAAAATTGCCATGAAACGCTGTAGTTCCCACCACTTATATATGAAATTATATTTTTCTAATTGGAGAACCTTTCTGAATTTGACGAATAGCATGGGCTATGTTGGCTTTGAGTGGTTTGTAGCTTATTCACATACCCCTGCAACTTAAGAAAAACCACCAAGAAAATGTCATATCTCACCTCTACGTGAGATGGTCATGCTCTCAATTCACTCGTGTAAGGTGTCCAATATGACCTAAGCTGGGTGGCACTTAGCGCCGTCATGTCATTGGTATTCAGATCTCCCAATTCAGGTCAAAAGAACGGTGTAATCATCGACCTGTAGGACTCAGCATTGCCAGTATTGGCCAGGCCACCGTCATCATTAACGATATAGAGGTTGCCAATCCAAAATCCACTCCAAATAGTGACTCTTTCTCGATGTGTTGGAGTTTCTTCACGTACCCTTTCGTTCAGGGTATCATAGCTAATCATGATTTTTTGAAGAAAATTTGAGTCAGTTGCCAATTGCTGCATAGCTTATTCAGCGTTTTGTTATTAATATTTATATATTTTTAGATCTGTTTTATATTAATAGATCTGTTTTATAATTCTATCGTAGTCTGTGATGATAACGTAAATTTAATTTTTAAATTCGTTTCAGAAAATAGTCTACAAAACGTTATATTATTTTAGTCTTTTTTTTTTTGAATCGATGGGCTATGTTCATCCCTTTAAATTAGTTACAACAATTGTATTTTGTAATTAATAAATGAATAAAAATAAATAATATAATTCGGTGATATTTGAAATTTATCTTAAATTATTTCATTTTTAAACAAAGAAAATATTTAAAAAGTATTATGACACTGTGTCATATACTTTTTTTCGTTTCGCATTTTCTGTATTTCATTGCAAAAAAGACAGAAAAATAAACTCAAACTATAAATGGACTTCTATTTAAATTAAGACTGAAATCAAGAATAAATAGAATATTAATGTTAAATTAAATAAATCCTGAGTGGCGTGATGACTGCAAATAAAAATCTTGTCTATACTGCCTCAGCTGATATTGATTTTTTTAATTATGTTCATAAAAAAATTAAAAATATTATTATAATTTAATTATAGTATATATACTCTGTATTTCACTTAGTGAGTTATACTAGGTACAGGATTTATTAAATATGAATAAACACTTGAACATTTCAGACAAAAAAGACAACGACAAGAACCAGCAGAAAGACACCGAAAACTAGAGGTATGGTAATCCTCTACTAGTCTCTAGCAGTTCCTTTAGATAGTAGTCAGTTACTTAAGATTTCTTCCTCTTTAAATTTGACTTCTATTCAGAAAACGGAATTAAGGTCATTAAAATGGCCTGAAATATGTGTCCTTCTATTACAATTTTCTTTTATACCCATCCAAGACGATGCACTATGCACTTTTAATTCTGTTTTTTTGTTCATAATAGGGGGTTTTGTATTCTGTATTTATATGGAAATTATGAAAATGAAAATTGTAAAGATATTGTAAAGAGTGCTTTACTTATGTTTCTATTAGTTCGCGTTGCTATTTTCTTGTTTTTTTTTTTTAATTCTCGTTTAGTAAACATGTTACTGAGCATTTAGTTTGGAATATAAAATTCAGATAATTATTATGGTCAGAGTAAAACTAAAGTTTTTTCTAGGAGTGGTTTGTTACAGTTTAATAATTTAATAAATATAGGAAACAAGGATATTATTTTTATTTTTCTTTTTTGTGTGAAAAAAGGAACAGAATTTTATTTTTACAAACGTACCTGTAATAGCAAGATTTATTTTGGACTCACTTGTCTTTTTCTTTCTTTTCAGTTTCCAGTCTTTCATTTATTTTTGTTTATTTTTGTCACTTTTAAAAGTAAGTGTATAGATATGGAAAGGATAGAGAGAGAGTGAAAGAGAAAAGTTTCATTGGTGATGTAACCTCTTTTTGGAAACTAAATTTTACTTCCACTGTCATGACTTCTTTCATTTGTGCTTTAAACAGCCTACCTCAGCATTCATTAACAATAATTTTTGCAGAGTCAGAGGAGTAAACTGAGAAATTCAGTAATGTTGACGACAAACAAATGAAGTGAAGTAGCTTGTTTGTGAGAAATTAAAATCATGGTGAGCAAACTTGCAATGACAATAATGACTGACAACTTTGTAAAATATCTCGTAAGTCGTTTAATATTTATCATTCATTTCTATAAATTTGGTGGTGTTTTAAATATTGTCATAATATAGTTATAATTGAAGAAAAATACAAATTTTAATTTTTAATTTCAAAATACATTTTTAATAAGGATGAGGATAATTAACGAAGTAAGCTAGCATAATACGTATCATAAGCTATGTAATTTCCGACTATATATTTGTGTCCCGAAATCTAAATAAGAATTACATTTGAACTAACCGAAATTTCCCTGAGAAATTCTCGGCATTCTTAGACAAAGGCAAACGCTAAAACTATGTTCATTAGGGATATAATGTAAAAATTCCATCAAAAAAAAGCATTGCACCGCTTTCAAAATTTCCCAGAAAAACTGCAGTGGTCATGCAAGCTTAAGAAAGTTTAATATCAGAACCCTAAATGAATATACCACATCCCATTCTGTCATCCATTCTTCAGCCATCAACCAACATAATTCTTAAGTGTAACATTGGAAACCTGCGGATCTTCAGACCCGAAGTACCTGGTTGAAATTCAAAAATCGAATATTCTATTTAGAAAGATGTAAGGAATCATATAATTAACTTTGTTGAGTCTATGTCTTTCCAGAATAGCCGATAGTCCAGTTGGGCCAGAATTTCCCTACATTGAGTCTTACCAGCACCAACTCAGCCCTTTGTCTTAATAGGACTTCAGAGGGGAGCCAATTGAAAAAATACATAGTGCAAGTTGAAAAATTTCTATGAAATTCGTCGTTTGTAGTTGACTTTAAACTGCAGCTCCCGCCACTTGAATAAAACAGATAAAATTAAAATACACAACATAAGTGGTGTAAGAAACATGGTTGTAATGCTAACTGAAGCGTTGTAATGACAAATTAAGTAAGTTATCTTTATGAGGTGACACAAGCCTTTAACCGATCATGTTTACTCGAAGTTTGGGTATTTATCGAAAGATGCAATCTTCTCAATATTTTTGCCCGTGCTAACGATAAAATTAAAGTAAGAAGAGAAAACAAATTTTTGAAGCTGCTTAAAAAGAAAAAATAGTTATTGACCTTCGTATGTGTAAAGATAAATTTATTCCTAAATTTCAAGTGAACAGAATGGAAGTGCCTATACGCAAGTTGCCAGATTTGACGATTTATCGTCATTTTGACGATTTTGAGCTCCAAAAATATCATATTGACGATTTGACGATTTATGTCCTTATTTTGACGATTTTTGGAAATTAAAAATTAAAAACTTACATCATATTCTTTACTTTAGTACATTAAAAGCCATTTTAAGTTTTGTATTTACTTTGCAATTGTTACTATTGGAAATGTATGTTAGTAAAAACAAGGAGTAAATTATTATATTTTTAAGTTATTTTCGAGTACCTGTGATGATTTTTCTGCATTTTATTACTTTTTAACACCTTAAAACCTAAGAAATTAGAAATCCTAAATAACCTCGTAGTTGAGAATAATTTATCAATTGTCGTTGCAGACAATTTTAAAAAATTCGAGTTAGCTTCTAATATTAAGATCGGAAGAACAAAGGCAATCGCCGTTATTTTGTTTCGTACGACCAACACTCAGAGGATCGATTGTATTGTGTTTGGAACTATGAAAATATGTTATGTGAAGAAGAAAAGAGAAAACAGTGTTTATGGCCTATATGCTTGTATTTTTACTGTAATGCTGTGTGCGATTAACTGGCCAATCGACCACATACGGAAATAGTGGCAGACAAAGACGAGCGTTACGTAGGAATATATGATTTTCGGGAAAAGTCCCCTTACTTCGTTCGAGCAAAATCCTTTTGTCGAAGCGATAGAACAGTGAAACACAAACCACATTGCAACGATGCTGCAATGATTCAATGGAGTTGATATAATACCGTCATTAACGAGCTACTACGTCCTCTCCTGTACACGATCGAGAAACCTCAAAATAGACGTTAAGGCACCGACCCATACAAATGGTGTAAATAGATGATAAGATCTTAAAAAAGAACTGAAGGAAATGAAAAATGTGACGGTTGAAGCCAACATTACATTGAATTTTCATGCTCAGAATGTCAAGAGCTTCTGACTCCTTAATATTTACACCACTCATAGATTAAGATGATGCAATATTATTGCTGCGGTTATGTGTCTTGACTTCATTATATGTTTTACTACAATAGAAATAATTTTGGTTTTTAAAAACTTTTATTTAATTTATTTATTTTTTGACGATTTTAATAAACGTGTTTGACGACTTTTTCTCAAATATTTGACTGATTTGGTGCCTCATTTATCTGGCATCTATGCCTATACGAATAATGTTCTAAAATGTAATAACAGAACTGAATTATGATTTTAAAAATTTAATTACAAAAACCAGGGAAAGAGTCCTTATACCGCAAATACTTATGACCATATTCCTTCTTATATAACCCTCATAAGTAAACGTATTAATTTATTGCATCAAAAGTTTCAATTCATATTCTCAATCAACGTCAATAAATGCCCAATGCCACTTGTTTGTGCCTGACTATGTAAACTTGCAAGACTACATTGATATAATATCCAAGAGATTATTATTAACTTCAGAGAAATTGAGACAGAGTGAACATTTCATTTCATCATTTTAATTAAATTCTCATTGATGCCGATTATTTGCCTTCCTTTAACTTGTTATTTATATGATTATTGATGTCGTTGTTTTGGACCTCATATGCTTACGCACATACAAATTTGTTTTCTAAAGAATATGTGTATCACATTATATGTACATATGCCTTCTTACATTACATTTCCACTGTGGAAGTCTTTAATTAACAAACTAAGCAATAATTGTGTTCAAAGACTTGAGGCAACAACAACACTGCAAGGACAAACGTAAACAAAATACTCAAACAACCATAACGTAAACAACATGTATAGAGATTTCGCGAAGACAGTCATTCTCCTTCAAGAGCATCCATCAGACTGTTTACCCAGCGCTATAAAAGGGCAGGCAACAGGATCGCAAAGAATTCAGTCAGTCTTGCGTGAAGGCGCGTTGAGTGTGAAGAGAATAATCGTGGTTTGAAGATCTACTAAGATCTAACGAATGAGTGTAAATAAGAATAACAATTAAACTAAATTGTTGTTGTTTAAAATCAAGTTGCCAAAGGTGTGTGAACAATAAAGAATTGATTTAAAACTAAAGACAGATTTATTTTTATTTTTATTTGCAATCTTCGAACTCATATTTGAAACGTTTTTAAAAGAGTAACTTCCTCTAAGCAGTCTTCTGCTAAGAACTCTGAGAGTAAAATAAAACTGCCATATCTTCTCAAAAATTCTTAAATCTTCCATTCGGAGTCGAGTTTGAACTGTAGTTCCCTTCACACAACAAAGGTTGTGTGCGATGCTAGGTCGTAATACTGATTGAAGCGCTGCATCGGCAAATTATGCATGCATGGAAGTGTATATTCGTGTGTATACAGTGACAGTGTTCACAAAAATGGTCGAAGCGTAGAGACAGGGTAACAATAAAGTTGCTTGCTGAAAACAATATTTAGATTGGCGTGGAGATTCGCCGGATCTTATTCTAGTACAAAATTTAGGAAATATGCTGGAAAAGAAAATAACAATAAGAAGTCCAATTCTAAGAAAAGAGAGCTTTGAGCAGTTTTAAAATTTTAACAACAGTATGCCAAAAAGACTTATTAACGCAAAAGATGGCCACATTGAATACTAAAATTTTCTGTTTGAAATCCTTAATCTAGTTACATTGCGTTACAAAAGTGTCCACAATATATTAAATTTATTTCATTTCCTTTCTTTAAAAAAAAGATAAATTTTGCTACCTGTTTAATTATACCGAAATTATTTGAAAAACTCTTATGTGATACACTGTCATTTCAAGCATCGTCTATTTGATCTGCATCCCTTCTTGAATTTACAACTTTGGTAAATGATTGATTTATTGTAGGCAAACAAACTGACGTCTTTTATATCGATCTCAGTAAGGCATTTGATAAAGTAAATCATAACTTACTTGTTCATAAGCTTAATCAACTTGGTTTTGGTTCCTCATTATTAAATTGGACTAAGTCGTATTTAGTAAACAGAAAGTAGTGCGTTAAATTCAGGAATACGCAATCTAACTTTATTGATGTACTGTCAGGCGTACCACAAGGTAGTCATCTTGGGCCGCTCCTATTTACTCTTTTTATAAGTGATCTCCCTTTTGTTATCAAAATTTCAAATACATTAATGACAGACGATGTTAAAATATTTTTATCATTTAATAATTTTGAAGACCAAGTACTCTTACAAGAAGACATAAACTATTTAACCTCTTGGGGTAGTACTAATTTAATGGAGCTGAATGTTAAAAATTGTAAATTGGACTTTAGAAATCATATTACATCAACTGTTAGCAAAGCTGCATGTACGCTGGGATTTATCAAACGATGGGCTAAAGAGTTTTCTGATCCTTATGTTACCAAGCAATTGTTTACCACACTGAATATGGATCTGTAATATGGGACCCTCAATACGCTGTACATTCTGACAAAATTGAATCAGTTCAAAAACAGTTCTTATTATTTTGTCTTCGTGGTTTAGAGAATGGATGGGATCCTAATCAAAGGTTACCATCATATGAAAAACGCCTAGCACTCATTAAAATACCATCTTTAAAAAACTGTCGTAAAATGGTAAATGCTGTCTTTCTCCTGAAGCTGATTAATGGTGTTATCAACTCTCAATTTCTTCTAGAAAAACTTTACATAAATGTACCTGTGCGTCCAACAAGATACTATAACTTAATAAATATAAAATATTACACAACTAACTATGCGAACTTCGATCCATTTCGTAGAATCTGTAATGATTTTAATAATATTTAACTTCATATAGATTTTAACAAAAATTTGGAATCCATTAAAAAAGCTTTATTTTACAATTAATTAATAATTTCAATATTGTTTTCTTTTTATAACTTATTTTTTAACTTTTTGTGTATTGAAATCACAATATAATAATTTTGCATTGAAATACAAAATGTAATAGTCTGTAAGGGTTTTCCATAGACTTGGAATAAATAAATAAACAAATAAATAAATACTATCTCTTGAGAAATAGTATTACTTAAGAAATATAATTCATGAACACGAATTAATTTTTAGTAACAACTGTGGAAGTCACTGTATACTAGGTTCTAGGAAATAAATTTATATGTGCATTAGTACATGAGGTCAACAACATCGATATCACTAACCATGTAAAGAAGAAAGTGAAGGGAGACAAATACTCTTTGCAAATAATCGAAATTAATTAAAAATTATATTACAAATCAAATCAATAAATATTTGTATTCATTTTGTCTCATTTTCTCTGGAATTAATAATGTAATGATGTTTCTTTGAAATTATATCAACTTAGTCTTCTATGTGTTTACGCAACGAGACAAGCGGATTTGGGCTTTAGGAAACTTTTGATAGAGTAAATTAACACGCCTATTAGTTGTTATGACCAAAAGTGTTTGCCGTACATTGATATTTATCTTTAATTTAATTTTAAAAATCACCATTAATTAGAATGAAACTATTTTGACACATTTGGCAGAGGGGATCATATATTCAATTATAATATAAACATGATCTGTGTTCGGTTTTTATATGATTTCTTGACATTTTAACGGGAGTTTTTCACTGAAAAGGTAAGTTTGATCCCTTTTACACTTAATTCTTTCTTTATATTTCTATTTTATTCAATTTTTTTTACAAAATAAAACATTATGTAGTTAAAGCATTCTTTTTCAAATTGAAAAAAAAAAATTAAAACATTTTTAGGTTTGCCATTTAAATAAAAGTAATTGTTCACGCTGGCCACCCTACTTTTAAGTCGTAGATATAAGTTTAATTTAAGTGTATAAACCACCCCTGTGTTAGTATAAATCAATTGTGAATTATAATATATATAAACGAAAAGAGATCTATACCCGATCAACCCCCAACCCGAAAGGTACGTTTGTGTACTCAATAAATAAAAATAGATTATTTAAACTAATTACATTTGTATTTCAATTCCCCAACTTCTCGCCAAATATTTTATTTTATTGCTTCCCCGCTCACCCCCACAGTAATTTTGACTAATTTTTGTAAATTTATTAGTAAGTGCGTTTTAAATAATATCAGAGAAAAAGTGTACAAAAATTAATCATAAGATGTGGACAAAGGATCAAGTTGTTCCGATGGAGAAAGGAAGAGTCGAGTAAACGGTATTTGAAATTTCTCATGTAATTGGTTGCTCTAAAGGAAATGAGTCTAATGCAGTGAAACATTCTAATACAATTCTAACCTCAAATAATTTGTCCAAGGCCCACAAATTCCCTAAAACCACAGCTAGGGAAGGTGTAATAATCATAGGAGTGTCTTAAGTTAAACAAGTTAAAATCTCTAAGCAGCTAAAAGTTGAGTCAGCGTTATCATATGGTATTAATATATGATCTAGAACTATTAGACGATAGCCTAAGGAAGCTTCCTTACGTGGATGCATTACATAAAGGAAACCTTTCGTACCAAAAAAAAAAAAAATATATATTAACCATGATTGGACTTTGTCGAAACAAAACATGAAGAATTACATGAGTTTGTGCAAAAATATATTATGTGGCAATAAATCCAAATTTTTCTGATAGAGATCAGATATAAAATTATATATAGTATTTCCCAGATATAAGCAATTTTAAAAATGCTTGTATAACAGTGTATATAAACGTGGAATTCATGTATCGACCTAAGAGCAAATAGTAATGCGTCATTGAAGCTGATAGAATTCTATTTGTCTCTTTGATAGCGCTGGCTTGGTATTCGATTAACTCCTACTACTCGGTATTGCGAACACAAGTGCGAAGAAATTACTCAAGGAGATAGATCCGCGGTAGACTTTGCAGGTATAGTCAAGAGCCCTATTGTAGCATTAACTAAGCAGAGAGTCTCTTCAACGATCAAAACCTGCACCAGGCCAAATTGGTACAGCAGGAGAAGGGTCCAATTTTTTACTACATTTTCCAATAAATCTGTCATTGGCCGCAAATGGCTTAAGAGATGCAGTTGATCAACATAACCCATTGACTTAACATATCCCCATGAAAACAATTTCTGAAATGTTTAATCGCATGAACGAGAGCGGACAAGTTATAGAAAGAAAGTTGTGACAAAAAGGATGCATATGAACGAATTTCTTTTTAATAAATTTAAAGTGTATACATATATATACATATATTGAAATAGTTATAATACATGAATCAACATTTTTACAAAAACTTTCAACAAAATAATTGTAAATGTGACACTTAAAGCACACTTTAGGACTGTGAAAAGTGGCTTGATGTAAAAACCATAAATATTTTGAACTGCACAGCTTAATCGCTTAATCTCAACCCAACTGGGAACCAATTGCGAATAAAAAGAATAATTTACTATTACTATGAATATTTTTATTATATGGTAACCACTGTATGTACATATATAAAGGTCAATGATTTTTTTTCTTTATATGCTGTTTTTTAATTTTTTTTTATTCTTCAATCACTTTAATATTACTTTAAGCAGTTTACTTGAATTAAGTGATATCTTACGTTTTAATTTTTTTTCCCAACAGAAAAGTGGTCTTCCTTAGGTTTTCTTAAAGTCCGTGATATAAAAAATCACTCATTCGTATCGTATGGAATTCTTTTAAGTGCGTTGAAAGTAAACGATTAACACTTGTATTTACGATAATTTCCCCATCCGACTGATGTTGGAAGGTAGCCATTTGAGGTTTTTATCTGTGGATAAATAAAGAATAAATTTATTTTTTCGTTGCAATAAAGTTTAAACCATCAATCTAATTTTCTTGTTGTTGTAACAACCGCACGAAAAAAGAAAGTTATTTTTTGCTGAAATGGTAATCAAATTAAATTTAATTGATTCAACAAGAGGATAGAAAGTAGAGAATAATATTAAAATACTTAGTATCTCTTAACAAATAAAAACACATGAAAGAATGGATTGTGAATGCCAAGGCTGGCACCACCTCATGGATACAAATGAGTAACGAAGGCGACGATGTGTCTGTAACTGCGGTGATATTAGGTAGTCTGCCAAAAATAGGCTAGCGGTTGGTAGTAACTGCGGGTTACCTAAACAGTCATGACCTCTATAGATGACAGTAGAGCTAAAGTATTACGACTATAGTCGCAGCTGCGGAGATGGTCGACTAGCAAAAATTGAGTACACTTTTGTCAGGAACCCATCTAATGTCGCAGATTTTAAACTCAGCAGCATTCTGACCTTTGTAAGTAGTTGAGTTTGGAGTCATTGCTTAACATCGAAGTTGATCTGGCGTTCTGAGTTTGTTGAATTGAGTCGGTTGTTACTCTGAATATGTTGTACTGAATGGCGTAAGATTTTTATCATAATTTTTTTTCTTCTTTAATTGTTTTGCAGATGTCGAATTTAGTACTCCTTCAAGATAATTCTCGTAAAACTTTATGATGAAGGAATGCATTCAGGTTGCAAAAATACTTTTATATTTTATGGCATATTGGTTCACTGTTAATAATTTTGTTTTAAGCTTAATACCATATTTTTCTTTTATTTCTGTCTACCTACATTGGTCATTTCAACCTTTCAATTAGGACTACGACCTACTTTCTCATACCGCTTATGTTGTGTGTGTTAATTTCATACTTGAGTGGCACGACTTATAGTTTAAAGTCGATTCCGAATGATATTTTTTAAAAAAGTTTCATGGCAATTTATTCACTCTCATAGTTTTCGCCAGAAAACTGATGAGAGGAAATAATCGAAGAAATTTTTGTTCGTAATCGTTTTATTAGTGATGTCTGTCCCGGGGTTTAAACAATGGCCACACGTGTAATGAGCCAACTACTGCGCACTACATTAAAAAATGCATGAATTTTTAGTTTACAATTAGTTTTTTTTTTTTTGCTTTGTAACATCCCCTGCAATTTTAAGTTATAAAGTCTGAGTGGAAGTCCATGCTTTTGAAAATTTTTGTATGCTGAATGCATTCTCAGACTTTTTATAATGTTGATTTAGTCTTTGTGACTTTGTTTAATTCTTTTTTAAGTCTACTAATTTTCTGACGTGAATTAAACAAATTTAGAAGACAATAATTTCATATACCGTTGTATTAACTGTATTAAAAATAATACACATGATCTCTGAAAAATATTTGCAAATGAGAATGTACTTTCTAAGCCAATATTTTTAACATTATTTATATTAATTCCTTATACACTTTAACTTCGGGATATCTCTAATACTCTTGATACCATCAGTTAATGCAACACATTGTTCTGTCAAAAGTACTTTTACGTTGAAATATAAGTGAAAATTTGGAACAATAGAACATATAAAGAAGTTAGGAAAGGCTTCGCAGGGCGGCGAAAAAAAGTGTGCAATTTACGAAGGCGAAATTGCAGTGAAGTTGTATGCTTGATCATCTTCTAATAATTTTGATGTTAAAGGATCACATTGCGCTTGAAGACCAATCACTAGAAAAATTTATGACATTATGAAAAAAACTGAGGAAACCCGGCGCATATGCAGTTCGGACGTTGCACTGTGGTCCAAAACCCCAATCTAGCTGGACAAAAGCCATTTTTTTAAATATTTAAAAAGTAAATTTTTTGTATGGTAATATGTTGTCAAGTGTCTTAAGTACATAACGGCATATTTTTTTTCTTTAAACAGCTACAGTAGCATTGATATATTGCTTCAAATACAAATATTTGCTTCTTTGCTAAAAAAATTGATATTTCAAGCGACATTTAACAGTGCGAGTGAAATTGTAGTTAAAAAACAATAAGAACAATTAAAAAAAATTTGTTCGTGTAATTAATATAACAAAGGTACGAGTAAAAAATTACTGTTTAAATTTTTGAAAAAATATGTTTTGTTTATAAATAAAATGCGATCATGTACATGTGTGTTTTAAATGTGAAATTTCTATTTAATGTCCGAATTCAATTAGAATTTCAAATGGTAATTTATCGTACTTAAGCTTTAGTTTTTATGTTGTCGTCATCTATATATCTGTAGTTTTTAATGTTTAAAAAATTAGCTGCCGGATTTTGCCCAAACGATTTTTATTTCATTTAGAGTTTAGCATGTCCATTACAACTAAGAAAACTGATGCTGTTGTTAAACACGTTGTTGCTAAGATTGGTATTAAGAATGATGAAACGGATAGCTATTACAGAAAAGTAAGGCGATCTGCTCGAATTTTGTATGCATTTTAACGAAAAAGTGGGCACAAGCCAATCGAACAATACTAACGTTCGAAGATAAAAATAAATATTGGTTAGAAGGGTATTTTAATACTCCACCTAAATTTTCTTCATCATCTCGTGTTGAAGGATGCTTGGATGGACCATCGACCTCCAATTATGCCAGGTCTTCTAAGGAATTTTTATGTAAAACTGAGAGAACAAAGCGTAGAAATGTTGCTCCTTTATTAGAGACTTGGTCGGCAGAAGAACTGACTTTTGCTGCTGGAACAAGTCTTTATAAGTCCGGGAAACGAAGTATTGCAAGCATAGTCAAAACTATAGATTATTCTCACTCTAAAGCATTAGAAATAAAAAATGAGCTTTTCTCCTCCACAACCAATTTAAGTTATATATAGAGCCTAGATATACCCAGCGAGCTTTGCTACTTTCATTTCAATATAATAAAATTAGTTGTTCCAAGACATTCAAGTTTTAGTATCCATGTGATATGGAAGGTGCTACGCCTACTATTGCTCTTCGGCCTATCGTTAACCAAAATATTAATATCGACACTAAATTTCTTCATACATGATTTGGGGATTTTGAATGTTATAGTTTTCCCAGATATACGAATTTTAGTATTTTATTTATATGGGAGGTAACACACCCACTGTAGCTAGTTCAATCATTTTTCCCACAAATGTTTGTGTGGATATCAAAGTTGTCCATGCTGAATTCGAAGATTCTAGCTGTTGCAGTTTGCATGATATAAGATTTTTAATACAAAATTCTTAAGGTAGGCGTGGAACTTCACCCATTTAAAATTTTTGAATAAAAATTAGCCTATAATTCCACCCACACATACAGAAATACGGTGTGAAAATTTTAGGAAAATCTGTTCAGTCGTTTTGTCGTCTTTAGGCTTCTAACAGGCCTCAAACAAAACAAATTTACATACATACACACCCTCATACACACACATATACATTTGATTTTTTCTCTCTAATTGTTTATATTGATTAAATCTATAAACGTAGCAAGTATCATGTCGGTACGGCTTTGCAAAAGCGAGTTATAACTTTTGTCCGGCTAGATTGATAATTTGGACCACTGTGCTTTGTTAGAAAACTGGTGGTAAAGCACAGTTACTTTCAATTAGTCACCGTAGTCTAGTAGTTAGTGTGTTTGCTTATTGGACGTCAGATCACGGTTCAAACCACAGGTTGAACATCTCCAACACAACGAAATATGAAAAAATATTTCTATGACGAGGTTGAGAGGCCAACAGATTTTTGGCAAAAACTCTAAGAGTAATCAAAATTTAAATAAAAAGTTCCTAAAAAAAATCCGTCGTTTGGAGTCGATAAGTAAGTTCCGCGACTCATGCATAAAATTAAAGCACACAACATAAGTGGTGTGAGAAGATAGGCCGCAAACCTGACTGAAGGGTTGTAGTGACCAATTACCATTCAAATTCGCTCGAAGCATAAAAAATCTCGGTATTTCAATGCCGCATTCGTTGTCCGTGAAAAATTATTGGATCGAATTTTGGTATGCAATTCGCATTTTTGAAGGCAATCATTACGGGCGACAAAAGAGTATCACAGACGAGAATTTAAGCCGAAGGCTGAAGAGACGAGGCGAGTTCATTAGGAGTTTCTGATCCTACTTTCAACAGAAAAACCGCAACAAATTAGATTTGCAGTAGGGTAATAAAGGGAATATTTCCACCAGCCTACCTTTAGCTTGTAGGTCACCTACAGTTTCGATTTAAATGTATAAATTTTCATTACAATTTTCCCATCCCTGCATTTGTTAACGCGATATGCAGCAATCGATCATACGATTTAATTTATTTAAATTGCAAACATAAAATGGAGTTCTGAAATCAATTTTAAAATATTCTCTTTGCGTTAAAATTGTTGAAACTTTATGATGGTTTTGAATTTTCAATGATACATTTTGATTTTTAATGACTATGTACACTAACAGATACAAAAACACAAATACACTTTTAAAAACGCTTACTAAATAGTAAAATATTACGTGCTACAAACAAAGTTTGTGGCAATTTCGCTCACTTCCTTTCATTTTTACTAACTTTGTCCCACATTTAAGGGACCCAATTGACCTTCACTTTTTGCCGCTTTCTGTCGAGTTTTTGGCGGAAATGTATGTTGATGATATCCACCAGTCGCTTTTTTGGTAAACCCTAATTTTTGTGTGTGTGTGTTTATACGTGTTAGTTTTATTATTTCTTTGTTTACCCACACAAGTAAATGTTGTGATTTTAACTGTATTAATGGCTAATTTTTGTTGTCTTTAGTTGGTGGCAGTATCACGTACGAAATATGTATTTGTTTCAGGGTTATTAAAAATTCGGTTTTTTTCCTTTAAGGATGTTTTTTTCATTGTATTAAATAAATTTTAGAAGTAGAACTTTGCTTTAAAACTTAATTATTGTTTCATTCAAAAAATTTCGTTATCTAAAAAATTCTGAGATGAAGGCAGTGCTACCAAAATCGTAATAATTATTAAGTTTTGTTTTGTTTACCTTACTTGACTGGCTATTACAACCCTTTAGTAAGGATTACAACCTAGCTTCTAACGGCATTCATGTAGTGTGTGTTAATTTTTTCCAGAAGTATAGGGACCAATAGTTTAAAGTCGTCTCTAAACGACAGATTTGAGAATCTTTTCATGACATGATTTTATTCTCCGATTCTTTCCCAGAAGACTGCTGAAAGACATTTCTTCACATTTCGTTTTGTTTGAAATGTGTTGTGCAGTGGTTGAATCACGGGCTCTCATTTACTAAGCCAACCCACTACCTACTAGACTACATACATAATTGGTAATCGACTCTGAACGACAGATTTTTGAGAAACTTTTCATGGCAATTTTATTTACTCTCAGAGTTTTTGCCAGAAATCTGCCGAAGAAATACTTTTTGTATTTTGTTTTGATGTCTGGCCTGGGGCTCAAACCAGGGCTTTACGTCTAATAAGCTAACACACTACCTACTAGACTACGGCGACTTCAAATAGTAGTAAATATTCCCCTAACAATGTTCAATAAAATATTTATTTATTTATTACAATACAATTACAAATTATATTCTAATTGTATACTGGCGGAGTAACTTGACCATATGCTCGGTGTAGTGTCGCAGACCAGAGTCTCTGGTTGAAATCGAACACAAGTCCCTCACGCTAATAGTCTAGCACACTACCCACTAGGCTACCAGGGCACCCTCAATAAAATAAATCTAATCTATTATGTGTTTTAATGTCCTTATCCTATGATGAAAGTTAAATTCTTGACCAATTCAACTTCCTACATCAGGTTCAGCATACTTGTCAAGCATTAGAATTTTACTCTTAGATCCCATGAGAATATTGTGCCGTATTTTATGGTTTTGTTAAACGAAATGCTACATAAACCAGTTTGCGAACTCTTTCGACTCCATAAAATAAAATTGTTAGTGAAATTATGGCAAAAGAAGTTGACAAGGCTATACTTGAAGATATCGTGTTAGTTCTTACTAAGGAGAGTATGTCACTACAGTGGTGTTTTCAGCACGTTAATGACTCAATAACTTTTATAGGTTCTAGGATTGGTTTCATAGTAATAACGTTAGTGTAATAAGGTAACCAAATGAATAATCTAATCTTAACACAATTGAAATTTCTGATGAGGTATAAAACGGAAATAAGAAAAATAAATATTATACGAAATATAAGAGAATATGCTTATCTGTAGACTATAGAAATTATGCTTTAGCAAGATTTGATTTTTGATTTGATTTAATATCACTAACAAAGTTGCCTATAAAAATTATATAAGTCGGATAAAATCTAATATAAAGTCTAATACTAAATTTTTTTACAAGATCGTAAATTCTAAGCGTCGTTTTTCTGGTTACCCCAAACTTCTAAAATATAGCTCCATGGTTGCTGAGGATGATATTTTAATAAGTAATGCATTTGCTGGTTTCTTCTCATCCACGTATTCTACTATGTCTTATGATTAGAGATGATCGATCCAGTGATTTTTGAAGAACGTTGTTCTCAGTGAACGTTATTTGTTAATCACTGTTCTTTAAAACAGTGATTGTGATCACAGTATTCCAAAAGAAAACAATAATGACAATAACGTATTTTATTAAGTCGTAAGAAAGAGACAACTAGATACATTCTACGAAAAGACTACTAAACAAAATCAAAGTGGTGTCATCAATGTAATTATTTTTAATTTAATTTTTTTTTATATGAAGTTTGTGAATTAAGTTTCACAGAAGGTTCATGTATAAAAGACAAAAGTAAATAATCAGCATCATCTAATATTAATTCTGCCTCGCTCAAAATAAAATAAAATAAATTTGAGTATGTAACCATTTTGAAAGAACGACATTATTAGTAACTGTTATTTGGCAATTTCAATCACTGTAGTTACCAGTCAATTATCAATCACCGTGATTAAATCACAGTTTTGAAAATATCGCTCATCTCTACTTATGATACTGGAACTTCTTACCCTTATGCAACGAATCAATCATATGGGGTATCCTTTACGTTTATTAATGTTGACGCAGTTGTTTCGAATTTAACATCACTAAAAAGCTCATTTAGTCCAGGTCCCGATGGTATACCGAGCTGTATACTAAAAAATTTAAAATAAATTAAATCGAGTTATTTACCATAATTTGGAAGAAATCATACACCATTCCTTTATTTAAAAGTGGCATTAGTTTGGATATATCAAACTACAGAGGTATTGCTAAAATTGATGCTATTCCTAAACTTCTTGAAAAAATGCTAACTGATATGCTATACCATCAAATTTCGCCTCTTCTATCGCCATGTCAGCACAGCTTTCGTAAATCTCGATCATTAACAACTAATATCTTAGAACTCACAACAATTGTCAATGAAGGATTTTCGAATAAAATATAGACTGATATGATATACACTGATTTTAGTACAGCATTTGATAAAGTTAATCATAAACTTTTATTGCACAAATTATCACTTATGGGCTTTAGTGTTTCTGCTGAACAAAGAACTCAACGGGTCAAATTTAAAGATGTCACATCTAAAGTAATTAAAGTGCAATCTGGTGTTCTTCAGGGCAGTCATTTGGGTACAATTTTATTCACTTTGTTTATCAATGACCTGCCTTCAGTTGTATTGCATTCCACGGTACTGATATATGCTGACGACGTTAAAATAATTTAACACTGGATTCGACCTACTTCATGCTGACTTTTACAGTTTTATAAGTGGTACAAATTGAATTTGTTGGAATTAAATATTAAAAAGTGAAAACACATGACATTTTTTAGACACTCAAAGATTTATAAAAATTCTGTTTCGGATAAAGTTAAAACTATTTTGGACATTGGTACACTATTAGATCATAGGCTCAACTTTCGGGATAAAATATCCATGATCGTGAATAAAGGTTATGGCATACTTGGGTACATGAAACGCTAGTCTAAGGAATTTGTTGATTTTTATTTAACAAAAGTGTTATTTTGTCCGACCTATCATATGGGACCCTTGTTATGCAGTTAATATAAATAGCAATGAATCAGTGCAAAACTAATTTTTAATTTTCTGTTTACGAGGTCTTGGTTGCAACTCCTATGAATTATCGCCATATCAGAGTGGACTAGCTCTGATTAAACTGCCAACTCTTAAAACTCGTCGTTCCATGATGAGTACTCTTTTTATTATGGGATTAATACGAGGCGATGTTGATTCAGAGTTCCTGCTCAGTCGATTGATTCCTGTGTTCCTGTGCGACTTACACGTAATTTTGAACTGCTATCATTGAAATACTACAGATCAGACTATGCAAATAATGATTCCTTTAGATGAGCCTGTAAAACCTGTAATGAATGCTACCAAGTAATTGATTTCTCGGAGAGTAAAGATGTTTAAATTGTTAACTAAAGTTTTGTTGCATTGTTATAAAACCGTTATTGTATATATTGCATGTGGTCAGTAAGAATAAAATTTATCTATTGTCGTTAAATAAATAAAAAAAAGAAATAAATTTTAGTTGATGCAAAAAAAATTTCTGTAGATATGGTGTGTTACGTCCATTTAGACTAGCTGGAATGTTCTTGCGTTGTTAATGAAAAATTCAACACAATTTTTAAGTGGTTTCCTGGTTTTTCTATACGAATATATTGTATGCTGACTCTGCAAATAACCAATCGCTAATTGTGTGGTTAATGAAACAAAAAATTTTAAATCTCAATAAAGAAAAAATTTAAAAAATAATTTTAATTCTATGCTGATTACTTTTCAAATATTATTAATTGGATGTATATTTATTGTTACTGTGTCTATATATAAAAAAAAATTTTTGCTAATATTATTGAAAATATAATCATTTGAATAAATAAATGGCATTAATCATGTTAACTTATAAAAAAAAAATTTTGAGCCTAAATTAGTTGCATTAAATCAAATAGAATACTTCATTTACTATCGATAAACATTTTTGTAAATTTAATTAAAGGATTATTGAGATTATTATTATTGTTATTATGCAAATTAATTTCGTAACGATAGGTTTGTAGCATCTCTGCATTTTGAGACTTATTCGTATAAAATAAGAAAATCCCTCAAAAAACAATCATACATACACAATTAGCCGTTACAATCCTTCAGTCAGGATTACGGACTAACTCCTCACACCAGTCATGTTGTGTGTGTTACTTTTATATATAAGTGACGGGACCTATGAAAAATATGAAAAAATATGAAAAATAATTTCTAAGGCGACTTCCTCTCAGCAGATTTCTGGCAAAAAACTCTGAGAGTAAATAAAAATTGCCATGAAAAAGGTTCTCAAAAAATCTGTTGTTCGGAGTCGACTTTAAACTGTGGGTTCCGTCCAAACAAACACAAAATGAGTGGTGTGAGAAACTAGGTCATAATTCAAATTAAAATGTTTTCATTTAAATAACATTGTAAGCCGTACATGTGAAGGGCTCAGAATTGTAAAATTGCCGTAGTCTAGTGGGTAGTGTGTTCGCTTATTAGGCGAGAGTCCGTGGTCCATCCATTGTCTCAGATATCTTAAACGAAGAGAAATATGAAACAATATTTTCTTTGACGACTTCCTTTTAGCAGTCTTCTGGCAAAATCTCTAAGAGTAAAAAAAAATTGCCAAGAATAGTTCCTCAAAACTCTGACATTCGTAATCGACATTAATCTGTAGCTCTCGCCACTCATGGATAAAATTAACGCACAAACACATGGGAGAAGCTAGTTTGTAATCCTGACTGAAGACTGAAGAGTTATACATTTATGAATTTATGTACATAAATAATTGGTCATTACAACCCTTCAGTCAGGATTATGGACCTAGTTTCTCACACCATTTATGTTGTGTGTGTTAATTTTATACATAAGTGGCTGGACCTACAGTTTAAAGTCGACTCCGAACGAATTTTATTTGCTCTCAGAGCTTTTGTCAGAAATCTGCTGAGAGGAAATCAAGGACGAATTTTTTTTCTCATATATTCGTTTGATATCTGACCTGGGATTTGAACCATGGCCTTACGTCTAATAAGCCAACACACTACCTGCGAGAATACTGCGACTTATTTATGTAACTACCGAAAAAACAAAAAATGTACAAGAGAGTCATTAATGAAATTGAATAAGTTTACTAAATTTTTCTTACAGTGTAATTGTTATTTACTAATCAACCGAAGCACAGTTTTAGTATTATACCGTATTCCTTGCAAACAGCATAAATATTATCTGAAGATATGCAAAATAAAATATTCGTGTACATTTCAATCTCCAACTGGAATAACTGAATATTTTCCTGAATTTGTTCCTTATAAAACACGTTTGGCATTACAAGTAAATTTTTCAATTTTGCTTTAAAGGAAGAAATGTGAAATCATTGGAAAAATATTATGTTAAATTTTCAAAAGTTAAAGCCATAAATATTTTTTAAGAAGCAAGAAGAGGAAAAAATAGATTAGTGGTCTCGTAATTAGCACACTCAACATTAGATCCTAGAGAGTGGGTACATTACATCTAAGATAGTTCATGAATGTCTGTTGTTCCCATTTGGATTCCCGAACATCCAACAACAATTCCGACGTTCTTGATAAAGCTAGCACTACGAAAAATTGAAATGTTTTCCTACATGAAATTAGCATTTCTCTGGAGAGAGACAAATAAATGGCATCACAAAAACTGTATTCATTGGCAAAGCTAAAGCCGAATAAAGCACCCAGACAGATCTGGGCCAATATCGATGTATGTGGAACAGAATTTGTATTCAACCTATCAAGATTTCATGTAAGAAACCTCGGAGCAATGATAACTCGAAACGAGCCTTGGAGTGTTCACGCCAGGAGAGTGGATATACCTTCACTTCAAATTTCTTTCCTCATCTAACGTTCCATGTTAACTAACCATATAAATATGGCAAAAATCAGCTTAGGTTTACGACCTAGTTTCATACACCACTTATGTATGTTGTGTGTGTTAATTTTATACAATAATGCTGAGACGTACAATTTAAACTCGACTCCGAACGACAGATTTTTGCGAAACTCTTCATGGCAATTTTGTTAACTTTCAGAGTATTTGCCAGAAATTCACCGAAGAAATATTTTTTCATATTCCGTTTTGTTGAAGATCGACTCTAATAAGCCAAAACACTACCTATTAGACCAAGCGTACACTAAAAAAACTATAAACACTTCCAACAAGGCTTTCTGAAATCTGAGAGTTCCTTGCGCCCTTCTTGTTGAAGCTGTGAAATTAGTCGCCATTTATTCAATCTATTTTGTATAAACACCATTTACGGTTATATCATTCACCAACGCATTCAAATATCAAAATTGTGTCATTAAAATTAGTTTTCTTTTTGGGTAAAATACCGTACGCTTTGTTGCTTTTATGATCACCGTAATTGTACTAGAAGTCTTCGGCAACTTCCTCGCAGCAAAGTTCAGGTAAAAACTCTGATTGTAAATCAAATTGCAATGAAAATTCCATCCATCCAATTTTAAACTGTAGGTCTTGGTATAAAATTAATGCACACAACATGAGAGGTGCGAGAAGCTAAATAGTAATCCAGAATGAAGGGCTGTAATAACCAATTATGTCATTATGTGTATGTAATATTCCAACCGGGAGGCTTATTCTCAAAATGGCAGATAAATTCGAGTCCTTTGGTTCACTAATGATCGTCCAAAACCGACATCGACATCGAATAAATTCACGATCTGCCGAAAACATCAACGCTATTGTAGAATGTGCGAGATAATCCACGGCAGTTGATTTCGCGCCACTCATAAAAACTCGGCTTTTCGCCGAGCACAACTTGTGCGAATTTTGCTTCATAGCTTGGGCCTGTACTCGTGCAAAGTTCAACTGACCCAAGAACTAAAGGTAGACAGCGACGTTTTATGGAAACCCTTTAACAAGATATTTTAGAAAAGATATTTAGCGCTGCCAACAGTTTGTAAATTAACTATCCTAGGGCCTGTTGCAATAGACATTTCAAGTGATTAGATGGATGAACTTGATTATCGAAATTGAATAATGAAAGCAACGAGTTTGATTTCCTGTCCGAAAATAAATAAAGAGAAAAAATCAGGACTTCATCATCAAACATATAACGAAAAACACATCGTACACTTTTTTCCAAGAATTTTTCAACAGCAAAATACATAACAAAAATCAATGACGAAGAGATGCCTGTTGCTGTTTTCCATATCTTGCTTGTCCATCCCCAAAAGCGACGCCCTGATCTAACTGCTTTATTTTGTTGTTTTATTAAATTTTGCAGGTGGCGTGTTGTTCTTGTCCTTTACAGTGTGGAGTTGACATGTGGTTTATTTTAAAACATTTTTATTACACCCATTTTTTTGTCCTTACCTTGATAGGGGTTGTAAAAGTTTTATATGCCATATAAACTGTCCTTTCGCAGTGTCTGTATTGTCTGTGTGCATATATGTTTGTAGTTGCGAGTACCTTGCTTAATAGTAAACATGTATAGAATTATTTCCAAAAATAGTAAAAGATAGGCGTAATTAAAGTTTTTATGGTATCTGCTACATATATGGGGTATTATTCCAAGCGCTACCTTAAATCAAATTAGGAATTAAACAAGACCTATAGAATATAATATCGTTCAAACGTTCGCCATAACTTCTCATAGTAGAGCGCTTATGATGACTTTAAGAAGCACAGAGGTTTGTGTATTAGCATATAGCAGTGACTTAAGAAGAGTTCACAAGAAAAAGTGTAATGGAATGAAATCGCATTACGATGGTAGACAGTTCACATAATCTTCTCGTAAACTGATTCAAATCCTTTGTGCCGAATATCCATTTTGGTATGAGCTGTGAGACATGTAGCGCGCTGTATTGGACGGTAGTGGATCTCATGCGGATTGTTATCGTTCCGGATTTGTCCATTTTGTTTGTTGAGGTAATCATCCATTGCTAAAGAAGATTTTTCAATGAAGATAAAGGTCCTTTGCATACGTCGTTGTCTGTCCTCATGAATAGTTAGAGTTATTGAAAATGGTAGTTGAATCAAATATTTGCCATGTTTTTCGCTTTTTATTAATCCTTTTTCACTCTCTGAATATATAATTGTTGTCGCAGAATACCTTTTCACCATATTTTTTTACAAACATCGTCTAAACATTTGTGAAAAAGAAACAAAATAGGAAAAAATATTATTAATTTTATATAGAATCCACATATGTATGTAGGTTTGATTGATTTTTTGTTTATTTCTTTTATTTTCTTTATATCGTTTTTGTTAATTGCCTGTCACTTATGTGTAAATGTAGCCTACGTGGCAAGAATAGTAAAACTTTCATAGAAATATTTTGAAATGTGGATAAATTAAAAGAAAAATCAATTAAGAATATTATTTAAGAAGAAACAACAGCACTTACATCATGCTGTATACAGAATTTGCATTCAAACTGTGGCATTGAGTTTCCACTTTATAGGCTATAGACATCCATAATTGTTCATTGCAAGCCTTCAGTCAGGATTACAACTAGCTTCCCACACTACCTCTGTTGTGGGTGTTAATTTTTTTATCCATAATTAACTGGACCTATAGTTTAAAGCCGTCTCCTAACGACAGAGTTTTTTGATATACTTTTCATGGGAATTTTGTTAACTTTCATAAAAACTTTTCATTTAAAAATTTAAATTTTAAAAATTTCATTAGAATTAGCAGCCTAGCTTGTAAATGTTGAAATCCAAATTAGCGGTATACATACTTTATATTTAATTAAATTTAAAATACATATTACTCATACGCATAATATTACTTGCACTAAAATAATTACTCTGAAAAGTGTGCAATAAGAAAGAATTTTGTTGCGTATGAAACTAACATAATTGAATATCACTCATACGACACATGTATGTCATTGTGAAGATTTCGTATTAAATTTTGTTAATTGGCAGTGAATACTTAAAATCAAATTTTACTAAAAGTTGGTATACATACATACATAGAATGTTATATCATTTTTGGTTAGTTTTCCTGGAAGACACCTAATTGGGTTGTAAGGGCCATTGCATTAACCCATTAGAGCGCAGAGTCCGTTATAAGGGACTCCCGAATTTTCTACTATACCATTTCCAAAAATTTTAATTTATAAATAACAAACAAGATTTATTACATTGTTCAAAAAATGCGATCTTAAAAACGAAAATTCCGAACAGAGTAAGAGAAACTAGAATATTTTAAATATTATGCTAATTATTATTAGTTTTTGTGTTTTATTATTTGTTGATGGAAAATAATTATGATAAAATGTAATACCATGAGAGTAATTAACGTCCCTTAAAAGGGACACTGCGCACGTAGTGCAATTGTTGAACGATAATTGGGTAACAATTTTTTTATATATAGACCAACATTTTCCGAAATATTGTTTGAACTGGAAAACCTTAACGACGATGAGCTGAATGGCGTTCCAATTTATGAAATTCCCCCACTAGATGGATCCGATACTGATCATATAAAATGATGATGAGCATGAAGAAAATCGTATCTAGCTGTTTCAGACGAACGTCTGTTCTTAAGGAAAAAACAAACAATGAATATTCGTCTGAAACCGCTTGTCTTACAGAAACATCATATTAATCGTTTCGTTTTAAAAGTATTATTTACAGCATGTGAAGTAGTATAGGATGGCAATAAATGGAATCACAGTGACTGGGCATTAAATTTAACGGACGGTTTTATGATCCAGATTCATGTATGTATAGGTGGGAAAAATTGCATAATCCATTATTAAGGGATTTTGTGTAGTTGATGATGAAGTACTTGATCACCTTTTAAAATCAATATTCCACGCAATAAAGGATTCAACAATTCATAGAGCTGAACTCGCTATATGTCTTTCAAGTACATGTTCAAATACTTGATTTGTATCCGTTACTGTGGCACCTATTATCGATCGGAATATGTAGTCCAGGAACAATAGGTGAAGGGCGAACAGAAAATGGCCTCTTCGATCATTCCCGTTTATGAAAAAGGAGGAAAGGGCATCTGTAGATCTTTGATTTAGAAGTAATGGAAATATATACATTGCTCATACGATGGAAAGATAATAATGTTGTCACAAATGCAACAAATGTTGATGCCAATTAAATCGTACCAATGATTCGACGAAGGTTCTGGAGGAGGTTCTGTAACTATTTCCGAATCAAAAGTGGTTTTGATTAAAATATGGCATAAAATGGATTTATTAGCTGTAGTCTAGCGCTTGGGAATCAGACATAAGAAGTGATGGTGGCTAATATTTGCATATCTATTTGACGCCTCTAATTCTAATGCATGTCTGCTGCTAAAAAAATATCATCCCAATGATCTGACATGTGCGTCACTGCAAACCACAGTTCAGATATTTCGAAGAAAGAAGAAATGTGAAAAATATCTTCATAGACTTCCTCTCAGCAGTCTTCTGACCTCTCTAAGCTGTAGGTCTAGCCACTCATGAATAAAAATAACACACACAATATAAATGCTATGAGAGGTTAGGTCATAATACCGAGAGAAGGGCTGTAATGACCAATTATGGATGCATTTACATATTCGAATTATATTCTTTTGTATTTATTTCATATTTAAACTAAAATGTTGTAAGTTTTATAAAATCTAGATTATGTTTTCTAAAACAAATCAGTTTGAAAAGACACTTTTCTTATTCCAAAAATGTTTTTTTTTTTGTTGGAGTTCAAAACTGTAATTTTCTTCCTCAAAATGTTATTCACGTAAAGATGTGATGAGAATAAAGACAGAATATGAAAATACAATCCACCCTTATGGCATAGAGAATAACATTTTGAATAAGAGAGCATTGGATACATTTTGCAGAGCATGATACACGAGTCGATAAAACAGTACAAGTGGTAAAACCATAACACTAACTTATTTGATGTTTTCATTGAAACATTTGTATCAGTGTTACATACAACATGGTCGCTAACGGTTCGGTTGGCTAATACAAGAACGCAAATAGAAATTCACAACAAATTATAACACGCAACTAAAATCGCCGAGAGTTAAAGCAACAAGAAATAACAGAGAAAATGTAATAAAAAGCTTTAAGAAATAATTAAAAATATAAAATAGCAAGAAGCAATAAACATAAGAAGAAATAATTGGTATTTTCATAGAATAATTAGTGTACAGGATAATTATAATATGGTTTTAAAATCACTGGAGAGGGGTCAAATACAATAAAAGTGTAATAATTGCTCATAAAAAATTTATTAAAAAAAAAATTAAATTAATAAAATCGCATACAAATGTTAACATTCTGGTCCTTTCTTACAATAACCGTGAGAAAAGGAAATATGAACACAAGAAGTGAAATATTAACAGTCAAAGAGAAGAAAATAAAAACACTGTACTCTCATACTCTCTTGCACATATAATAGTGAGCAGCAATGTTTGTTAAAATGTTTACACGAAAACAAATGCAAGTGTTGACAATATTGAAGTTTGTTTACACAACTAAATGTGAATGTCTCATCAGTCAGGATTACGACCTAGCTTCTCACACCACTGTGTGTACTGTGTGTGTTTATTTTATTCGGAAGTGGCGGTACCTACAGTGTAAAGTCGATTCCGAACGACAGTATTCGGTGAAACTTTTCAATACAATTTTATTAGCTGTCAGGGTTTTTGCCAGTAATCTACTGAGAATAAGTTGCAGTCGGAATATTTTTCACATATCGTTTTGTTCATGATGTCTGACCAGGGGTTGAACCGACACCTCAAGCCTAATAAGCCAACACACTAAGAAGACTTGAAGTGTAACGTAAAGAAATGTTGAATGGAATGTAAATCTAAAATTCTTAACGCACAAACCAGCCTATTTTTTTCAAAAGTTTTTGGTTTTGAAGTCGCCGTAGTCTAGTAGGTACTGTGTTGGTTTATTAGGGTTCGAGCCCCAGGCCAGACATCAAGACAAAAAGTATTTGTTCGGCGACTTCCTCTCAGCAGATTTCTGGCAAAAACCGTGAGAGTAAATAAAATTGCCATAAAAAGTTTCTCAAAAATCTGTCGTTCGGAGTCGACTTTAAGCTGTAGGTCCCACCATTCATGTATAAAATCAACACACAACATAAATAGGTTGTAATGACGAATTATGTATGCATTTATGTATGTATGTATGTACGTATAAAAGAATATTCATACTAATGTAATAAAAATAATAAACGCATTGTAGCAATCTCTCAAAAATAGAATAATGGAAGTGACTATTTTAAAGATAACACGACAACATGCAATGATTCTACTGGTTTACTTTTAGACTAATTTCTATTTTTATTCGCAGCAATGAGAAAATTAGTGCTTACAGTGAGAGGATTTGTGCATACCACAAGAAGCAAGAAGAACTCTTATCTTCATAAAACGTTGGGCAAAAGAATTTTCTGATCCATTTATTACGAGGCAGCTATACTTATCGTTTGTCAGACCAATTTTGGAGTATGGATCCATCGTATGGGATCCTCACTATAATATTTACAGCGAACACATCGAATCTGTGCAGAAACAATTTCAACTCTTCTGTTTGCGCGGATATGAAAGATAAAAAAGTTCACAAATATGTTCGATTTTGTTTTCAAAACTTTGATCACGAATGCCCGCCATAATAATTCATAATCCTGTTATTACTATTAATTAATTAATTAATTAGTTAATTATTCATTTATTCATTTAGTTAATTAAATGACATTAAATACATAATAACGTTATCTTATATAATTTCCCACAGATGGTGATTTTTCGCAGAGAATTGAGAGAGCAATTCTTTGTTTGACTTTCTACCACGATAGGAAATATTTCAATTTGTTCGATATTTTGTTGAATTACTTTTTATCATGTGTGAGTCATTGTGCACGTGTGGAGTTATATAGTGACCACACTCTATCACAAATATAATGCATGTATTGGATTGCGCAGTAAAAAAATTGTGATATTGATATCAAATAACAAAGAGCGTCCGGTAGATTCAAAAAGTTTTGATGACCATAAATTGGAAACGTTACCCGATCAAATTTCATGTCCGACAAAAGAATAATCATTAGGTGTGAGTGAAGCAAGCATTTCAAAGCGTTTAAAAGTAGGAAAATGAGTGCCACATGAACTGAAAGACAATTTTACATATTTTAAATGCTGTTTGGTGGATTTAACAGGAATACATATTTGCATCGAACTATCACTGACCTATCAAAAAAATTTAAAAAAACTAAATGGGAAGTTTTACTTGAATAACACAGACCTAGGCCCTTCTGACTAGCATTTGTTTTGACCCATTCATAATGCTATCTTTGAAATAAGCTTCACTTGAGTGTGGGGTATCGAAAATTGATTATTTCTATACTTTCTTTCTTTTATTCTGTAAGTTGTTCTTTTAGTCACTAATATCCAACAATATTTCTAGACTATGGTTAGTTTAATGCAAACAACAAATGTCTGCTCGTCATAATTACTAGACAAAAGTATAGATTGTATCAAACTAGTCTGACTTAAGAAAATATTCTGCCTCTCTATACATTATCTCTGGAAGGGTAGAGTTTTCCAAAATACATTTCCTGTAGTAGTCGTAGTCTAGTATGTACAATGTTAACTTATTAGACGTCAGACCAAGTTTAAAACCTCAGGCTAAATATTTCCAATTCACAAAGAAAGGTTCTAATGACCGATTAAATATGTACATAATATTCCTACTACTGAAGATTCTGAAGAAGAAGAAAACAGAAGCTCCTCTTATGAACTGGCGCAAGTATTTACAGCTGCAAACATGGCAATAGGATGTTAATCGAAAAAGATGATACTACTTGAAACAGAGAACAGTATACCTTTCCTAGTTTAGGAAGAGAAAAGATTACCAATTTACGTACAGATTGCTAGCAGCTGTCACATGAAATGTTGTAGAGTTTTTCTTACTCCTCTTCTCATATTTATCTTCCGTGACAGACAAACATTAGAAAAAAGATATTACAGATGACAGTATTTCGGTGAAATATGTACGTATGAGATAACAGAATTATTCGTTTTGATAACGTGCTACTCGGAAGTGACGCTAAATTTACACCTATTATGCCTCTTCGAAAACTGAGCTGAAAGTCTTTCAGTTTTAATAATCCCAATAATTTTGTCGCTATAGATGACTAACTAATTGAATTTTATGGTCGTTATAAATTTCGTGGTCCACCGGAATCGAATTTGCAGTTTTGGATTCAAGTACATGCTACGTGCGTAGCAACTACTTATAGCCGTATTTGGGGAAACTTGTATCCGGGAAACCAGAGAGGAATGATAGAGAGAACATTGTTGATGACATAATAGATGTTATATTGCAACAGGAAACTTTTTTACCTCACATAACGTCGACAAAAAGTGTTTCTAGCGAAATATAACAATGGTTTGTGTAATCAGGTTTCCGCCTGCCCTCGATTGGGAGCGTTACTGATGGGAGTGACAATTAGCTGCTCCATCTAAACATTTGGAAACTTATAAGCAGCCACAAAGCAAGGGTGCTAGATGTCAAATTGTTACCATTTAGAAAAAAATAAAACCAAGCTGACATGAAGTGTTTAATTATTATTTAAAAAACCATGCTGCAATGTACATCATGTCAAAAATGTTGGCGTAAATTTCATAAAAGTGATAATAAAATGTAATAATGTAAAATAGTTTTATTAAAATGAATTAAAATAAATAAAAATATTTAGGGCCATTATTACAACTTGCCGTTAACTAAAGGGAGGACTTTAACGGGCGGATAAATTGTTTTTCGTTATTTTCGTTATTATGAGTGATCGTTAAGCTAAAGGGAGGATCATCCTACCTTTAACATTTAAAGGTCACTTTATGTTTGAACTTTAAACAAAATTAGCATATACAACAAAAAAATGAAGCTCGCGCTTGCCACTGCTTTAAAAGAAAACCTATATAATTGAACAATTTTATCGACATTGCTCCGGCACTGCCATATATTTGAAAAAATTTATCTGTAAGTTGTAATAACGAAAATAAATTAAAGGTAACTTTCCAGTTCTGTTTAGCTAGAGGTACCTTTAACTAACCCCAAGTTTAACGACAAGTTGTAATAATGGCCCATAAACTTTGTAACAAAATCTATCAATAATTACGAAAATTGTATGAAATAAAAGTACGTATCAAAAGTGATACATAGCTAGAATTATGAAGTTTTTTTAAGGATCGAACAAAGTTCTACAAAATTAGGTTTTTTCCCAATTGCTTTTCATCAAATGTATTTCTTCAATCTTTTTTGGTAATTAAACATTTTTTTCTACTATTTCTGTCATAAAAAATTGTATCTGAATTTGATAGAATTTGAATACAAAAGTTTTCTTAGCTTCTTTTCTTTTGTATCTTGATTAACTCTTAATTTACACTCAATTACTCAACAATAATTAAGAGAAGAATTCAAACTTTTATGTTTAATAGCTCAAAGGCATGAAATTTCTTATGAATTTTTGAATAAATTTACTTCTCATTAAAGCTGCCATAAAAAAGTAATACAAGTATCTGCATAAGCAAAATATAATTTTAGTTGCGAGATTTTAAAATAATTTGAAAAGAAGATAAAAACAATTTCTGTCGTTAGAAGTATTTCATTTGTGGAAATATATAAAATCAAGGCGTTAAGTGTTTAGTTCATCCTATCCAAATATATTTGTTGAAATATTTATATGAAGTATGAAAGTTTGTTCTGTGTGGCTTAAAGGTAATACTTCGTTAAGAACTCGTGATACGCAGTCTGCATCCACTAATTGCGGCGTGGACGAACGCCTTTAACTTTTTGACAAAAATCTGAGAGATCAAAAAGACGAGTTGCAGTAGGAATAACTTACAGTCAAGGCAATAAAATTAATCCACTAGTTCTTGATGCTTCTGCGCCTGCTCGTAAATCTAACCAATTAGTTTTAGCAGTGGTGTTACCGAGAACCGAGAACAACCGAGAACTTATAGACCGGTGCCCCAAACTCTATTTTGAGGCTTCTCGACCGCGTACAGGAAAGAACGAAGTTGCATTAATGACGTTAGGGTAATACGATGTTCAGATGTGCACTAATATTGAGTCAATATTCGATTAATTGAGTACAATATGTTAAATGTTCAGGCATAATAATATACACAGTTCAGCTGCTTACTCAATATTCATTTGACGGCCGGTAAACAAAACAGTTGGTTGCTTCAACAACACCTATTTTTTTTATCGTTTGATTAATTGTAATATGCTCTCTAGACACACTTATAACAGTGCTGCATTTTAAGTTTTACTCAAATTTATTACAATTTTAGTATTTATTGCGCAATTATTAATTGGAACTTTATATGAAATACTGAGTTCAATAATGGCATTTATTGCGATTTACCCAATAAAGGTACATATCTGAACACCGTATAACCAGCTCTATCGATTCAATGCAGTTCAAACGCTACTAATACAGATTTTACTCTAGCGAGATAAAGGAACTGTTTCCCAAAAATACTATATTCTTACGTAGCACCCGTCTTTCTCGCATGGCACATCCGTTTGTGGTCGATTGACCAGTCGATCGCACACTGCATTACAGAGATAATCCGTTATTTAGCCGGGTTATCCATATGTAAAGTTCCTACCTGCAGTGGTCTTTCCTGCCACCTTTCAAAAGTTTCAAATTAATATCCAAAAATACTCTTTCTGTGCTTCTCCCTTTAACCTACATATTCTTTTAATGCCAACACAATGCATTGCATAAATAGAGGCCACGTCCTGAGTGTTGGTATTATAAAAAAACTAATAAAAGGTTTTTTACATTGCAGGGAAAATTTTATTTAAGAAAATTGCAGTTTTTAATTTCTATTTCTGTTTGATAACATAGGATAAAAAATATAATAATTGATAAACTATTTATGTATTTAAATTCAATTTTTTTATGATTGCAGACAACATTGAACGAGCAATGGATTGGGTTGCAACAGAAATAAAAGATTCCATCTCTACAAACAATATAACAAAATATCAGCCAATGAATCAGCGGTAACGACCCATGAAGTAAATTTAATGCCTAAGTACTCAAGATTACTTTAAGTAAAATTAAAAGACATAAGGGTCAAAGAAACTAAAATCTTATAAACCAATTGTACTCTACTGCTTAATGAGCGTATGGCAAGTACTATGGCAGAAAACAACAAATAAAAATAAATAAATTTTATAAAAATAAAAATTAATTCTTTATTTAATGCTCACAACAGAAAAGTAAGTATGTAAGTGTTTCTGAATGTCTAGAAATATACAAATGGCCAGTGACAAGATATACGGGTCTGCTTTACATGAAAGCATGACTCTCTGGATATCAAAGCAAATGTAAAACTTTGGTTATGTAGTGCACCTCAGCTGTATTTAATTTTTTTTGTTTTTTGTCGCATAGTGTCTTTCGTGTTTTACTTATTTTTGCAAATTTTTCAGTGTGAACTTAAAGTCATTATTTAAAAATTAAACTTTAAATAACTCCTTTTGATTTATCTCATCTAAATGTTTGTATTCCTGTATTCTTTTGGACACTTTTGGTCACTGAAAGTATAACGGTTTTTTATTGCCTTCACAGCTTTAGGTTATTTACTTCAATAGGACACTATTGACGCCTACATTCTACAGATACAACATTCAACACAGCTTGTGGCAAAATATAAGCGCAGCAGTGACATTGAAAGTGTAACGTTATCGCAACAATATTTTTTTCTAGTTTTGATATTGAAATGTTTTTCTTTTCATGCCTTTGTTTTATATTTAAAAAAAGTTTTCTCCTTTTTTATAACAATTTTATGTTTTACAACACAATAAATGTTAGGTAGAATATGTTGCAAACTTCTATTAAAAATACTTTTTTTCCACCACATTAATGAATGTGTGTATTTGTTGTCAACATATTTTTCAATAATTTATTATTATTTTTTTTACAGGATATATTTTCTACCCAAACTAGCTTGTGAAAATTTAACGTAAAAATTTGTATTTGCAACATTAATTTCCACTTTTGAATAAAATACTTAAATATGTTGATGTATTATACTGCGGGCAGCAAATGTCGTGGTACCCCAATATTTTTTTAGAAATTTCATGAATTTTAAGTAATAATATGTAGGAATAATTGATTTTTATTATATTGTTACGAAAATGGAAATGGTGTTTTGCTTTACGTAGCTTAACATTAAAATTATAAACAAAAGCTGCAAAAACAAAAACAATGAACTTGTTTACATGATAAATAAGTAAACAAAAATGCAACAGCAAACACTGCAAGAATAAATGTGAACAAAAACACACAAACAGCAATAATGAAATAATGATAGATTTATAAAGATCTCGAGAAGGCGAAGCGCAAACATTCGCCTTCAAAACATTCATCTGACTGTTTACGTTAACATATAAAAGGCAGGACAAAGCAGGCAACAGTGTTAGTAAAAATTCAGTCAGTCTCGTGTGAAGACGCGGTTTGAAGAGAATATTCGTGGTTTGAAGATCTCCCTTAAAAAGACCTGTCGAACAATTGTTATTGTTTACGCAAAAGCGTGTAAAGAGGAATAACAAACAAAGAAATTGTTGTTGTTTACATCAAGTTGTGGCATTGTCAGTGGCACACAGAATTGTACGAAAAATACAGAATTTAATTAAAACTAAACAACAATTTATTTTTATTTTATTTGCATTCTACGAGCTAATATTTTAAACGTTTTTAAAAGGTAAAAACGTAACAATATTTATTTCATTTGTTTATTCTATTGCAAATAAAATTTTTATTGTTTTTCACAATCCATAAGAAAAATAAGGAAAAGTATCTGGTTGCTCTATACTTTTGCACCAGTTTTTTTAGAGTTTTCTATTTACACTCGCTCATGAGCAAGTTTTTCAATCGATTTTTGTTTGAGCATGATCTCCAAAATTTTGTCTTGGAGTCATATCGGGACTAATCACTATGTCAAATCGCTATGGGCCTATGGAGCAGTTGGCAATTGACTCTACTTTTCATAGAAAATCATATTCAATAATGAGGCACATTTCTGGGTGAAGACAAAGAAAATTGTCGAATTTTTGACAATATTAATTCCTTTGCAATTCAAGAGCTAACCCAAAAAGTCACTGTTCATGCCACATGTGGTTCGAAATTGTGTGATTTGACCTCGTTAGTTTTTTTCTTGTGGAGTTTTCCTAAATTAAAGGTGTATGCTAATAAGTCACAAACCACAGCAATTCTCAAAGTGAATCAAATTACGTCTGATTTATATATTCCAGTCAGTGAAATTGGGGTGGCATCAATAGGTCTTTCAAACAAATAAAAACAAAAAAATCTATGATATCTCACTCCGTAGTCTAATAGGCAGTGTGTTGGCTAATTAGGCGAGAGCCTGTGGTTCAAACTCAGGCTCAGTTATTTCGTCCAAAACGGAAAGTGATAAAATATTCCTTGATTTCCTCTGTGCAGTCTTCTCACAAACACATAATTGTAATGAAAATTTTCTTTTAGTTTCTTAAGATGTCAACAAAAATCAATGTTTACCTGAAAAGGGTCTGATTACTGGTTGCTCCTTTAATTTACACCGACAATATTTTTGCATAATTTTCTTACCTCTTTCCAATTATAAAAGTATTTTGTACTTCAAATTTTTTTCTGACTTCATTTGTTACTTTTTTACATTTATGAGCGCCTTTCTCCTTATTGGCATAAAACAAACATAGAAAAGGAAGGAAAGATGAAGAAATAATCAAGTTAATGTTATGTAAAGTGTAAACATATCCACGAAAGTCTTCGTTCATGAATCAAATATTACACATAAATACAATTACATTACAATCCTTCCTCTAGCTTCTCACTTCATTTATGTTGCCTGTTAATTTTATACAAGAGTGCCGGGACCTACAGTTTAAAATCTACTCTCTGATTTTTGAGAAATGGTAATTTTATTTGCTCTCAGAATTTTTGCCAGAAATCTGCTGAGCACATTTTTAAGTTCTATTTTATTTTACTAACTCACCATCAACTCTTTGCCTGCCATGTACATACATACATACATAATTGGCCATTACAACCCTTCAGTCAGGATTACGGCCTAGCTTCTCACACCACTCATGTTGTGTGCGTTAATTTTATACGTGAGTGGCGGGACCTACAGTTTAACGTCGACTCCGAACGACAGAATTTTTGAGAAACTTTTTCATGGCAGTTTTATTTTACTCTCAGAGTTTTTGCCAGAAATCTGCTGAGAGGAAGTCGCCGAAGAAATATTTTTTTTCATATTTCATTTTTGATGTCTGACCTGGGATACGAACCCGGGCTTTACGAATAGTAAGCCAACACACTACCTACTACACCACACTACCTACTGCCTGCCATGTACCTCCTTTTATTTACACCGAAAATATTTCTGCATAATTTCCTTACCTCTTACCTCCAATTGGTCGGACTTAAAAGCATTTTTTACTCCAGATTTTCTTCTGACGTAATTTTTTTATTTTTTCTTTTAATAATATTTATGCTCACCTTAATTTTCTTCTTCTTATTTGCAAGAAACGAAGGAAAAATGAAGAAAAATTAAAGAACTTAATTTTTTATTTTGCATTTACTTCCGTGTTGGGTTTCATAATTTACAATCAAGTTAATGTAATGTAAAGTGGAAACATAGTCACGAAAGTGTTCGTGCATGTATCAAATATTACTTTTTACAATTATTTACTTGACGGTAACGTCGAATATATTATGAACGTCAAAATAAAGTGTAAGGCAGAAAAGATACCAAAGTTTTACTCATTAAAAAGAGTGTACAAAGAAGAGTTGTAAGAAAAAAGAATCTTTTAAAACACGGTTGCTTTTGCTTTTGCATTGTTAAAACATCGAATTTATTTACTTCAGGTGAGATTTTCCGTCACTCCTATGCTCAAATAGATTTCATCATATTTCTGTTAATGCTCCCAGAAATACTTAATGGAGTTTGAATCTGGGCAGCATAATGCAATTGCTTAGCAGTTCGCCAGAGCTTT
This sequence comes from Sarcophaga subvicina, assembly GCA_936449025.2. Taxonomy (NCBI): domain Eukaryota; kingdom Metazoa; phylum Arthropoda; class Insecta; order Diptera; family Sarcophagidae; genus Sarcophaga; species Sarcophaga subvicina. Next base: position 91,188,309 of record OW388080.2, read on the forward strand.
GTTCTCATTATTGGAACAGTGTGCTTACCAGGTGTACCGATATAAAATGAGCGTGTTTTTGAGAGAGTAAAAAACAATTTAATTCACTGTATTGAGTATTGCTGGCTACACATTATTTCCATCTTTCAGGCAATTTGTGGATTCCATGACAAATAAAACCGTTTGTTTTTAAAGCAGACCAATTAATCACCAAAAGTACCGCTCAGCCAATGTGTGTCCCATCGATGAAAATAAGTAGGAGCCAAATTTGGTGCATAGAGCGTGTGGAGCTTTGTGGGTCTATTGCTTTGATTGCATCCTGAACCGGTTTTGCTTTGTGTGCAGGTCCATTGTCATGTTGCATTATTACAACGCTCTGTCTTGTGGCCCATTCTGGTTATTTTTCGATCAATACAAAATTGATCGTTTGCTGTAGATGGCGATATTTATTAACGTCACACCCGATCTAGTTTTGCAGCTAGCAAGTTTATATATAGTTGCTCCAGATTAGCCCATAATTTTTCCTTTTACTATTCTGAAATTAAATCCACTTTTCATTGCCAGTAACAAGTTTATACAACATTGATTTCACAGCCCTGCATGGGTTTTGAAAATAAGATGGCTATAGGTGTTACCATCACGTCAGATTTTCGAGAAAAAGGGGGTTGAAACCCCCAAAAATAGCGTTTCTGACCATTTTTGAAAAATTGTACAGCTAAACACTGACGTGGTAGAATTATCGCTATTATCAGAAATTGACATTTGATCTTTGCTCTTTAAAATGAGCCCAAAGCCAAATTGTTTGCATGCGCCCTCAAAGTAGGAGGTGGGTTTATGTCAATGGGTGCAAGAGAAAAAGAAACACATATCGGAGGTTCCTAAAAATTGATCAGATTTACTTGAAAATTGTTACTCAGGGGTTTTTGGGGTCACTGACTACAGATCGTTATTCAGACTTAAAAAATTCAAAATGACGGATCCAATATGGCGGTCAAGTAAATCTGATTAATTTTCATAAACCTCGACCGCCATTGGATCCGCCATTTTGTATGTTTTAAATCTGAAAGAAGATCTGTAATCAGCAACTCCAAAAACCCCAGATTTGTGTTCAGCGTGCAAAATGCCTTCGGAAACACCATCTTATTTGCACAAAAAAGTCTAAATTTGTAGGGCTGTGTTTTCTATTGTGTATTTGAAGCAAAATTTGTCAAAATTTATGCCAGGATCTTACTTAAAAATAATTGTTCTGTCTATCCTATGCTCGATTCTTTTTTTTTCAGGCGTTTGTTTATCTTCATGAGGAAAAGAGTGTACCTCACAGAAAAACTTGTACACAGCAATGAAAAACATGTCCCGAAATAAGTGAGCAGGTACTTGTTTTTTTCTTACTTAATTCAGTAAGGATTACGACCTAGCTTCTCACACCATCCATATTGTGTTTTAATTTTATCCATGATTGGCAGTGACAGTCTAAAATCGACTCCTAAAGACAGATTTTTTGAGGAATTTTTCATGGCAAATTTATTTACTCTCAGAGTTCCTGCCAGAAGACTGCTGAGAGAAAGTCGCCGAAGAAATATTTTTTCATTTTTGTTTTGTTCGAGATGTCTGAGCTGGGGCTGGAGACACGGCCTCACGTCTAAAAAACCTGGTGTTAGTGATATGGCGTCTTACAAATGACGTTCTCTTCAGAAGTTTTATGAGGTAAAAATTTAATATTTTCTATGAACTTCTTCACTTCAAAGGGTTTTTTTTTGTTGGTGAGAATTATCTTTGTTCGTTTGTTGCCCATCACTTTTGTGTCATCTAGGTAACTTAGTGTGACCCCCAATTTCTATCATTTGCTGTGAAAGTGTTGTGGCAATTGTTATACTACATACATACAATAATAATTGGCCATTACAACCCTTCAGTCAGGATTACGGCCTAGCTTCTCAAACCACTCATGTTGTGTGTGTTAATTTTATACATAAGTGGCGGGAACTACAGTTTAAAGTTATCTCCGAACGACAGGTTTTTCAGGAACTTTGCATGGCAATGGAGGAATGACTTTGACACAAATTATTTTACTTTCTTGCAATAACTTATTAATCTTTATGTAGATATAGAAGAGTTATATCTTCATTTCGCTTCTGAAAGTTTTTTCCATAATAAAATTTTGCTTTGCTGAATTTGTTTCCTACCGTTTTCGATTCGTAATTTACAAATGGATTCAAAATCTCTTTTTGATAATGTAAAAAAACATAAGAACTTAAAACTTATTTCACCATAACAACTATCCACAGGACATCGTTACTTTTTTACTACGCAGATTTTTTCTAAACCAGGAAAATATATATTTTCTATTTTATATCGATAAATTAATAGTGCCGATAAATTAATAGTCCTAAATTGATTAAGATATTTGAATACCTTGGGAAGATTTTGAAGATAAGGAAGAAATAAAAGTGTGCGCAAACTTTTTCCACTTACCGTATATCGTTTTTATTGATTTCATTTTGGCAAAAATAACAAAATTTATTATACCATTTAATACATAATTAATGGCAAAATAATTTCAGTTTGCTACTGTATTTAATATATTAATCATACGTAGTGCATGACTATGTTGAATATGCCTTCCGAGAAAATTTATTTTCTTTCTTATAAGAGCTATTATTGGCAAATTTATTATGGTTAAGTTATATTATCTCTTGGCAATAGAGAAATTAATTGATATTTTTAATTTTTTTTTGTAGCAATTTGTCGACTACCTTACCTCCTTCTCATAATAACCTCTAAGGAATCATTTAATTTTTTTTAATTAAGCCATCTTTATTAATGGTCCTGATATTTAACTCTCTTTTTGGATGCCTGATCACTTTTTCCACGCAGATGTTATGACAATTTTTTTGAAAGCGGCACAATGCTTGTTGAGTGGCTGGATTTACCCTGAAAATTTCTTGATTTACTCGGATAGCCAGATTTCGATTAAGTCCTGAATGGACATAGTCAAGGATGGACTCCTTGTCGATGAACACCAAGGATTTCTAGGAGAAAACATCCAATCATTCAAAGGTAACTCTTATATGGCTTCAGGAACACAGAGATATGGTTGGAGATTGCATTGCTGTAATCTCCGACATGTTACAGGGCATAGGTATTGCTTCGGTTAATTTCGATGTTATTCACTCGTTATACGGGGATGATCAATCTCGTTTACAGCAGGAGGGTACGTCCAATATTTCCAGACTGTACTGGACACTTATGAACAACAAAAGGACTGAATCACTTCTGTCCTTATATCGTACGGCCATCCATCGCACAATAACTATTCATACTAGCCATTATGCTTTTGGTAGACATGCTGAAAGAAAGGAGAAAGGAGCTGTGGGTTTTAGTGGACGGAAGAGATAGTCTTTCACCTTATATATCAGTGTCCTGATCTTGTCATGAAGAGACGTGACTAACCTCTAATTTTCTGACATGGTTGATTGAGCCCTCTGCAACAAACATTGAGCAATGTTCCCAGTAATCAATTGCTCGTTGTCAAAATGAGTTTTTGTACCACTTGTAATATTTCCTGAATCACAATTGTAATATTCAGAATATGAAATTCATGTAGTAATGTAATGATTATTCTAACACGACGATTATTCACATAATGTTTGTACCGAATTCCGAATAAGAGTTTCCCTAAGAACATGTTATGCACTTCCTTAAAAATGTGTTGAGTTTTTCAGCCTCATCCACGGTGGACAGTTGGACTAATTATTTTTTTTTTTTTTTGTAGCTTGTCTTGTAATAACGGAATGATGAAATTTGAATGAAAGCCTTAATTATTGGGATACCAAGCAGAATTTTATATTAATTGGAAGCATTTCTCTATTCAGTGTCACATAAATTTACGAATTATTTTATTTAAAATATGTTTTGCTAAAAGAAAATGCATCCTGAAAGCATTTCAATAATTCTAACAAAAAATTGAATTCAATTAAAACAAATATTTTACTTTTATTCGCTTACAGGTAAAATAATATACACCTTTGGTTGTACACATATTACAGGATTGATAGCAGTGGAACAGATGATATACATGCGTTAAGAGATTTAACAGATAGTTTTCAGTTCAGCTTTAATTGAAATACGATATGTTTTTATTCATTTCTTATGATTTAAAGTTTCTGTTATTTGCTTTGAGTGCCTAAATTTTATTTAAACAAAGTACATCACAGACATAATGAAAATCAATCTCAATGTAGGTACCTGTACAGTGACAATAGTAGTAGCGAATCTCTCATCTTTCAATAAAACAAAGTGTATAAGAGATATCATCGACATTTTATTCGTTTGAAAATCCTATTGCTTCCATTGTGTGTGGAATATAACATCTGAGTGAAGTCCTTCTGAAAGATTACATTTGTATGACTCTGGCTATGGCATCTGTTACATTAGCTTTTTGGTTGTTTGCATTCAGGTACGACTTAAGAAAATCTCACGAAAAAGAAATGAAATCACATGACACCGGTGGCCAGTTTACATCACCTTCACATAAGATGATCACGCCTTCAAAGGTGACAAGAACTGCATGCTACATAGCGTCGTCCTGTTAAAATCATGTACACTTGCTATCCAGAGGGCCAGAGAGTAATAAGCACTTAAGACCTGAATATGAACTCATTGTTATTTCATATTTTTTTATAAACATTTAAATCCTCACGGGTTCTGGTAAGTATCAAAGTCAAAAATCATACAGAGGACCAAAAAAACTGTCACTACTGAGGCTACTGTATTCGTACGCATTTGTGCAGCAAGGGTCTTTAGAGAATAATAGACTTGTCGAAATACTTGTCAAGGAAGCTTACTTCTTTACTTATACAGTAGTTGCCGTAGTCTAATAGATAGTGTGTTAACTTATTAGACTTGTGGCCAGGGTTTTAAAGCACAGGTCAGACATAACCAATAAAACGAAATACCAAAAAAAAATTTTTGTTCGTCGACCGACTTTCAGCAGATTTCTAACAAAAATTCTGAGAGTAAATAAAACTGTTGTGAAAAAGTTTCTCAAAAATCTGTCGTTCGCAGTCGACTTAAAGCGAAGGTTCCGTCACTCATTTACAAAAATTAGCACACATAACATAAACATAAGTGGTGTGAGTAGCTAAGTCGTATTCCTGACTGAAGAGTTCTAATGATCAATTATGTATAAATGTTTAGTAGTTCCCTCTTGAGTTTATGGTTTCATTTTAAATAAATCATTTCCTCCTTTAAGATATAACGAAATCAACTATTGAAACAAGAAAATAAGAAGTCTGTTATTTAACTCTGAACATTTACTGTTCGTCGAATCTACGAAGATCATTTACTCTTTATCATATAACACTTTTATTTTTGACCAAATTTTGCTCTCCTTCTCAACAACGTAGTTGATAACAATTATCTTTAACTATACCCAAAATTAACAGGCAAGTTGTAATGACGACCCTTATACCATGTTCTCACGGACAGTTGAATTACTTAATTCGGTCACTGAAATACAATATCCAATTAACCCGTTTCCACGACATATTCGTAATACAGCTTGACATTTATTTATTTCTTCTTGTTTTTTTTGTTTATTTTGTTGTTGTTTGTTTGGTGCGAATTTTAAATTTGTAATTAGCAAATTAAGTAAAAATATAAAATTGTAGCATTAATAAGCGAATATCATTTAATTATTACTTTCATTATTAGAAAAAAGAAAAAGTGGAAGCAAGTGGGACCAGGGCAGCGAGCGGGCTTTATTAGAGGCATGGGCTGAAAGAACGGTAGAAATTAAGAATTATTAAGAAGTTACAGTTGTTTCAAAAGCTGCAAGTGCTTCTTTTGGAGATCGAGTAGTGCCTCGGTGCATAATGTTGTCTCCTCCACAATCTTTAATGTAGCCAATAATCTTCAGGACATTATAATTTTTTTATAATTTTGTTTTTTTCATCCATTATATGTTTTATTTTGTAAAATCCTTCCATAAAAGTTAACTGCAATCAGATTTTTTATTTCTTTTAATTTATTTATTTAATACTAAAATGTTTTTCTTTATTTTGTTTTGTTTTGAAATTGATTTCGATACATAAATAATCGATAAAAATTAGAGATGACAGTCATTCGTAATTCATAAGGTCATTTAAACTGAATTACGTACAGCTTGTGTGATTCGAAGCTGAAATTTTGTACTGCGAATCATTTAATTCAGTTCGTAATTGGGGTTTGAGTGCGTGAATGACGAATAATTACGTCGTGTGAATGGGGTATTAATATGTGAAATTCATAATCGCAAGTACATATGTGACGTATGAGTGTTGTCGAATACCATTAGTTTCATACATGACCAAATCAAACAAATTTTATTGCATACTTTTCAGAGTAAATATTCTAGTAGATGTAATATGATGCGTATGAGTAATATATTGCAAATGCAATTAAATAGAAAGTATACCCATTAATTTCTATCGGATTTTTAAACATTTAGAATTTTGGTAGAAACCTAAAAATGTAAAATTTTGTTTCTTATAATCAAGCAAACTTACCATTCAGTTGATTGTCGAATGTTATTTTCTAATGTTTCGATTGGGGCGGCTTGTGGAGCGGAGGCATCATATTTCTTGGAAAATGAGGACGGTGCAACCATTATGGTCAATGGAGACACCTATCGGACCATGATAAGAGATATTTTTGTACCCGCTCTTTATGGTATTGATAAGAACAATATTTGGTTTCAACAGGATTTATTGCGTTAAACGTTTGATGGTCGTTTGATGGTCTACTTAGCCAAATCAGTAATGTCAATTGGCCGCAAAGAAGCTGGGGTCTGACACCATTGTACTATTTTCTGTGGGGCGCAGTAAAAGACAAGTGTTATGCCGACAAACCAGAGACAATTTAGTACTTGAAGATCAACATTCGTTATGCCATTTACGAGATTCCACCTTCTACACTCGAAAAAGTGAGCGATAATTGTTCCTATGAGGTACTATGAGGGCGTAGCAGCCATATAAATGAAATAATATTCCATTTCTAACCGGAACAATTGTACTTTACAACAAAATAATAAATTTGGCAAATTTCAAACAGTTTTTTTTGCATTTTTAAATTCCAAACTTTAAGTGGTTCACACTTTATATAAAAATAATTGACTACCGAATACTGATAAATTCAAATTGTGACTAATAGTGTCGTCAGATATTTGTTTTAATCACACAATAAAAACTTCTGTTTTATAAATATACAAAAAGTTTTAAAGGACATAAAAAACTGATAATTCCAATTGATATGCTGACAATTAAAGAAATAATAATAATTTATTAGAATAAAAAATAATCTAAAAAATGTGGAAATTATGGAAATATCAATCCATGAATAAATATAATATTTATTTATGGTAAACAGTTTGTAGATTTGTTTTGAGGCCAAGCGAGACAAAGATATTAAATCAGATATAAAAACAGAATGTGATTAAAAACTTTAAACTGATAAGAAATTATGTGTGCTTATTAGTGAAATAAATTTACAAATAGTGTTGTAACAATTGTACATTTGAAACGCGTTTTATTTAAAACAGAAAACTTATTTTGAACTTTTTCAACAAACACAATACATTTGACACATAATTTTATTTCTAATGTTCATAACTTTTAGCAGTTTCTGGTTAAGTCGCTTTAATTGAAAATAACGATTACATTAGTATTTGGCAAATGTCTTTAAGATATTGTTAACATAATGAAAAATCTAGATACTGGTATTTTGCTTTTAACTTACATCGTTTAACATTAGAATTATTAACAAAAGCTACAAAAACCAATGCAGTAGACAAACCCGTTTACAAATTATCGTTCTGCTTAATATAATAACTAACACTAGCATAAAAAATAGTAAACAAGAAAACAAAAATACATTAACAACACTACAAGAATAAATACAAACAAAATACACAAACAACATTACAATAATAAGTGTCAACAAAGATGTTTACATATATAGAGATTTCGAGATTATAGAGATTTTCAGACTGTGTGCTCTGCCATATAAAAGGTAAGGCAAAGCAGACATCTGAATGAGTGAAGTTCAGTCAGTCTTGTGTGAAGACGCGGTGTGTTTGAGGAGAGTAGTCGTGGTTTGTAGACCTCCGTTACAAAGATCTGTCGAATAATTGTCTAGTAATTGTTATTGTTTATGCAAAGGGTGTAACCAGAAGAATAACAAAGAAAAGCAATTGTTGTTTACATCAAGTTGTGAACAGTGGAACACAGAATTGTACAAATAATAAAGAATTTTAATTAAAACTAAACACAAATTTATTTTATTTGCAATCTACGAGCTTATATTTTAAATGTTTTTAAGAGGTAAAAACGTTAAAAGTATTATGTAATTTTTACAAGTCTGCACAAACTATACAAAATTATCCTTTTGTGTTAATATTTACTATCCTATTAAATCTATAAATATCAAATTAATTCAAATACTGACTTTTTATGATAAAAATTTTTTTCTTTATAGAAAAAAGCAAGGCAATTTGTCTAAAAAATTTGTACAATTAAACATCATTTGCATAAAATATAAGCTTAAGGCAAAAAAAGCTGTAAAGAAAAAAAGCAAAAAATCAACAAAACGTGTAAGACGATCGAGAGGGACACTGAGATACCATTAAACATGAACATATCATACTTCAGCGTTTGAAAAGAGCGTTTGCATCACGATTATTGCATCCATGAGTTTTAGTATTATAATACAAAGATGGTCTAAAATGTTAGCTATTTCAAGACACATATTTTAATTTGGTTGGTAAAATGAACTCGATAATGCCTTAGAAATGCCCGTTAAAAAATAAGTGAATATTTGAACATTCTGTTATTCTTCTGATAGTTCTGTATATAACTACTGATATTAAGTGATCGTCAATATACAAATCACTTCATATAGGGACGTTTATGTGAGCGCGCCTTAGTATTTTTTATGTTGGGGATCTGTCCAATATATGTGATCAAATCAGTGATTTAAGGTAGCAAATTTTGTACCAAAAAATACTATGAATTGCGAAAAGCAATAATTCTTTCATATATGCTGATCATGCTCCCTTAGAGTTAATATGCCGAAGATGGTTTCGACGGTACCGAGATAACGATTTTGATATGAAAAATGTAAAACTTGGAAGACAATCAAACAAGTTTCAAGACGCTAGCACTTTAAGACGGAAACAAATAACAGAAATGCTAATTGTTGCATAACAAACAATTTCCAATCGTTTAAATGTCATGGGAAAGATTCAAAAGTCTGGAGAATGGATGCCACATGAATTGAATGGCAAATAGATGGAAAACCGAAAAACCTCTACTGAAATTATGCTTTGCATACGCTATAGAAAAACAATGTTACATCGAAATGTTACAGGCGATGAAAACTGAATTTTTCTTCAAAATCCCAAACGGAAAAAATCATGGTTTTATCCGGGACAACCATCAAATTAAGCTGCAGAACTAGATCGATTCGTCAGGAAGATACAGAGCTTTGTATCTGTTGGGACCAGACAGGTGAGGTGAACCTCTAAAATTTTTAAGACAAATCGCTACCGATAACAAATGATCAATTTGAAGCATGCATATAATCGAAAAACGACTGCAATGGGCAACAAGATTATGTTAGGTTAGTGTGGTACCATTGATGGTAAAAGCGCACTTAACGGGCCGTTGTGACGCCACAGGTGAATGCAGTCTCTGTACTGACCAAGTTCCTGTGAACCAGGGAGGGAGAAGTTGGTTAGAGCAAGGGCTGCACATCAAAAGCACGACTATCCCCACGCTGGAAAACCTGCCCGAAAGCTTGATAAACGAGGCTATATCCTTGACATCAATGGACGATAGCTCCTTCAAGCTGACAAGGGTTGGAGAGGCAAATAACCTATATCTGCACCTCGCAAGAGATGGGCGTTGACAAAGAAAGTGGATAACAGTCTGCGCTTCCTCGGCGGACCTGCAGCCACGGCAGAAGTCGTTAAATAGGAGGTGCATACTTTCCGTGTGTCTATCCATAACACAGTTACCTGTAAGCATGGCCACTGTGAGCGAGATGATTTTACGACCAAGCCCAAGTAACTGATTGGTGCGCCTTCTATCCATTGAAAGCCAAATGTGCCTAGCGTTGGAGCAGGATTCCTCATTGATCCAGGATAGGTTGGCGTCTCGGAAGAATTTCCACGCGATGGCCAGCTTGAAAGAGGTAAGTGGCATTCCTATGTTCATTGAAGCGAATTACGGAAGTAGTGCACCAGCTCTGGGGAGCACGTCGGCTCTGCAGTTTCCCGGAAGGCCCGGGGACATTGAAGCGCCCGTAAAATAGGCAACAAGACATGGCAAAGAAATTTTGACAAATTAATCGGTTTGTTTCAGAAGACGAACATTTTGATTGACATGTAAGCCAATAATTACCTAAAAGATTGAAACAATTTGAATGAATGTTTTTTTATTTTCCTATTATATATTAGTGTTATTTTATCAAAAACACCAGGTAGTTTCTATTGTCGTAGTTCCTATTAACACATATAACTACACGGCCATCTTCATGGCAGTTATATACTCTCTAAGGTTATAGCTGAAGACTGCTAAGTGTAGATTCCAGATATTGTAGCTAAGGTCTGAATACTTACTCTTGGTCTAGTTAGCCATTACATCATTCACTAGACTACGGTGATCACTGTAATGTTCAATGGGCCTATTTGTAGAAAACTACTGGCAAAACAAATGAAGAAAATTTTAGAAGCTTGGAATGAAAAGTTTTGCACGTGATATACGTATGTCTACTCTCGCCTAAAATTTCCACCTCTTATATGCGATCTGAAGGAAACATTATCAACATGGATCTCCCACCAATCAACAAAACAAATCGAATATAGAAATAAACTCGCATGGATTTTGGCAACAGGGAAAATCTAGGATAGTATAATAAGATGACAATGCTCTTGAGAAGCTAAACACCACCGAATATGGTAGGGTACAAGTACATATATCTACAATAAAAAACTGTTTAGGCATATTCACACATGATTAAAATTGAAATGACAATAAACAGGCGAACAAAAAATGTATTAAATATTATTAAATTCAATGCATATCAATTGGTATGTAAATAATCATAAAGAATTAAATATTTTTATTTATGTTTATATTACTTAAGTCACAATGTAAAATATTTAAAAAAACTCTTTTTTATATAAAAGTTTGTTTTATTAAAATTAAAATTTTTAACTGGATGACCAATAATTATTTAAGTTTTAAAAATCTGGAAAGAAGATCATTTAATTGCGATCAATATCAGAAATATAATTACTTACGTACTTACTTAATTAATCAGTACAGTCCTTTAGTTAGGATTCCGACCTAGTTTCTCACACACACAACCATTTCATGACAATTTTATTACACATACATGCACACATAATTGGCCATTACCACCCTTCAGTCAGGATTACGGCCTAGCATCTCACACCACTCAATATATGTATGTCATTTTTTATACATGAACGAACAGATTTTTGAGAAAATTTTCATGGCATTTTTATTTATTCTCAGAATTTTAGCCAGAAATCTGCTGAGAGGAAGTCGCCGAAGAAATATTTTTTCATTTTTTCGTTTGATGTCTGAGCTGGGAGAAGATTACTGTATACTTATTAAGCATTCTGATATTGAATATTTTTTATAGACCTTGTAAAAGAGACAAAATTCTTGGGGATTTTCCCTGAAAACCTTTTAATTTACTGGTCAGGACAGATAGACTGCGATGAAATTTCTAACGAATGTAATTTCAATGTCGATCAATGAATGTCAGGGATTTCTTACGGGATTTAGGGCTACATCGATAACGTTAAGAAGCTTGCAAATTTGGACATGTCACAGGAAACAGGTCACCGTTTGCCTCAGTTGAAGTGAATGTTATCTGCTCGTTTTATGGGAAGGATCAATGCCGTTTGCAGCATCTATTCTTGCATGATCACCCTTCATATAAAAGCGTATTTCAAGAGCCAATGAATGCCTATAAAAAGGCATGCTGCAAATCTTGGCATTCTTGTGGGTCTAAGAAGAAGGAAGGGGCTGTCTTTCACATCATGTTTCTGTGTTCAAACATGCCTTCAATATGCATTCAAATAAAAGCCAATGAAATTTATTTTATTTTATAATTTTTATTTTCATTGTATTTTCCTTAAAACATTTTAAATCTCCCATAATTTTGGTTTTATTGAAATAGATAAAAATCAATACAAGATTTATTTAAATCTGAGAAACATAAAAGAGAAAATACAACAGAATTTTCCAACAACATTGAAAGTTTCAGGAGAAAATAAATTCTGACTGCATGTTAAAATGTTTTCGTTATCAACTGCAGAACATAACTTTTTATGTTTTCTTTTTTATCTTCTTTTTGTTAAATCCTTATTATAAAAACACACTCATTTTGAGTAAAAATGCAATCCTCAATAGCTAAAGGTATTGTAGGTACTTTTCTGCAAACAATTTGTAGAATAAATTATTTGACTAAAGTATGAAAAAGAAAATATTGTGTCAAGAAATATTGACAGCAACTTTAAGTTCTTCGAATTTTGTGGAGTTTTGTTGAAAAGAAATAAGCAGATTAGGATAACAAGGATGAAATTGGGTTTATCGACATGTTTAAATTTATAAGGAAAATTTTTAAAAGAACATTTAAATTTATAAAGGACATTTTTAAAAGAAGTTTTAATACCACTTTTAATTTAAATACGTTACTTCAACATGACAAGTCATACATAACTGATCATACATAATACATACATAAATGGTCATTACAACCCTTCAGTCAAGATTACGACATAGTTTCTCACATCAGTTATGTTGTGTGTGCTAATTTTATACATGAGTGGTGGTACCTACAATTTAAATTCGACTACGAACGACAGATTCTTGAGAAAACTTTTCATGGCAATTTTATTTACCCTCAGAGCTTTTGCTAGAAATCTGCTGAGAGGAAGTCGCCGAAGAAATACTTTTTACATTTTGTTTTGATGTCTGGCCTGAAGCTCGAACGCTGGGATCTAATTATCGGAGTCGTGATCGAAATTGCGTTCGAATAGAAAATAATTTCGATTGAGAGACATTTTCTGATGATGTTACTCGATAATTAATTCATTTCGTTTTACAGAACTGACTAAAATGCAAAAATTTTAAACAAAAACGTATGTTTTCTTACAAAAATAAAATAAATTTAATTAATCCAAGGAATAAAAGTTTTATTAAAATTGTAATATTTCGTGTAATGGATAATATGAGCCGTTCATTTTGAAAGTGACTTAAGTCTATTTATCTTTAATTTGAAATACTTAAGGTTTGCGTTTTTACAAAATTAAAAATATACGTAAGATATATGGTTGACTTGCAATGTTAAATCGCATTTAAGGGATTTAATTTTATACATCCTATTAAAAAGTCGCTATTATTAAGTGTATAATATGACCTTGCTTACCTTAAAAGAACTTAGGTCATTTTCAAAATAAAAATTTGTTTTGTTACAAAAAGTGAAAGTCCGTTACATATAGCTTAAAAAATAGAAAAAGAACAATTAAATTATATTTTTATATAATAGAAATAAATTTAGTAACAAGTTATTCGTTAAAATTCACAGTATTCGGGAGTGATTTGAAGTAATTATGGTGTTCTGGAGGTATATACAATAAGTCCATCATATGTCGGTATTTTAGTGATGTGATGCTTCTTAAACTTTTATATTTATATTGCTTGCTTTTATTTGAGGGTTTAGTTCATATTCCATTTCTTTAATATGGAAAGCTTTTTTTAATTCAAACAATTGACCAGCATATTCATACTCCATTTCCTCCAATTTAAATTCTTTGTTTTTTATTTCAATAAGTAAATCCATTCTTTTAGGCATTTTCTTTTGGTTTAATTCTGTTGTAACCATATATTTTTCCAACAGTTAACTTTTGCTCTCTCTTCCTCTGATTTTTGCAATTTGTGGAGCCTCTTTTGTTCTTTATTAGCTGGGGCTAAAGTTTCTTCTGCAGTATCATTATCAAATTCTATAAAAGAATACATGTTAGGTTCCATTTTGTCTTCTTCATAATCCGATAAACAGCAGGGAGATACGTCAGGAATACTATTTTTGTTGGGGTAACATTTTCTTTGTCGCAATTCTCTTTCTCTTCTGGTGTTTTTGAAGATCCAAAAGATTGGAAATTTTTTAGACCCTCAGCAGAAACTTCAATGTCAGCAGCAGACAGTATCCATTGTGAAAGAACATTTTCCTCATACGGTCCGCCACCCGTTTTCTTTTTTGAAGATTTATTGAATTAAACTTTCTTTTTAACATTTAGCTTTTGGTCAGCGTATACCTAAAGACATACATATATTTATACATTTATTATTTAAACTAAAACAAGAGTTTGTTAAACTACCTTGCTCTACATTTTTGCATTATTGATTGGTGGGCCGAAAGCATTGAGCTTAGCTGTGAGCTGTTCCCATAGCTGATAAGCTCTTGCCTTTCCCTGAGAAGTATTTGGTATAATACTCTTTGCCAATTCTGAATGCTTAACCATGAAATTTCCAAGAATTTCATTTTGGGTTTAATTAATTTTTGAAAGTTTTCACCTACAAATACTGGAATTAATTTTTTATTCATAAATTATTATAAATTTGTTACTTACGTTTTTTTATATTGTTCTTTACAGCAGAAAAACGTTAATTCGAAAGCTTTAGTGCTTACGAGTAAAAACACGCAAGGTGGCATTCGAATGATCACACGTTATCGAATGCCATAATTAGAAATTTCGATACCCTTTACTCGATAACGAATAAGAGATTCCCAAAACTAAATAAACTCGCACGTTCGAGTAAAAATTCGTTCGTATACGACTGCCAGAATTAGCCCCCTGGCTTTACGTCTAATAAGCCAACACACTACCTACTAGACTACGGCGACAAGTCGTAGAATTTACAAAAAGCTACAGGGAATGTTCGAAATTTGACAGTTGATAAGAGCTATATTGTAAAAGCTATCAAATTCGTTGTCTAATAAAAATTCCCATTAAAATTTTCTCAAAAATCTATCATTTGGAGTTGGATAAAATTAACACACACTGCGTGAGTGTTGCGAGAAGCTAGATTGTAATCCTGACTGAAGGTTTGTAATTATTAGTTAAGTAAGTAAGATGTTAGTGCCACTGCATTCGATTTCGATTTTTCTCATATTGATCATTAGTACGATTGTATAGCAATTGAGAATTTGAGAATACATGATGTTGAGATATACTCAAACCGATGAGAGGTAAGACCAACATCGCCTAACGTCTGTTGTTATGTGGCCATGTAGTACGTCGGCAATTGTTTGTTGGATCAGTGAGAATAGGGTGTGAGAAATACAGTCCCATTTCACAACCCGTATTCGTTTCAAAACCTGCATTTTGCATCTGATTAATGATCGCCTATAAGAATAATAGTTTTCATCGGTATTCCCTTGCTGTTTGTTGCATCTTACCAGAAGAGATAAATCGAAATTTTCAAGAGAATTAATAAGCACAAAGCAGAAGTTTGCATATGATTTTCTTAGTACTTTCAATATGCTTTTCGGTAGAATAAAAAGTCCTTTAAGGTAAAATTCCCAAAGATAAACAGTTCCAGGAAGAGTTATAGGCAATGGTTCTTTTCTAACTTGGTTTCTTTTACTTGTTTCTCACACCACTTATGTTGTCTGTGTTAATTTTAAATATGAGTGGCGGGACCTACAGTTTTAAATTCGACTCCGAGCGACAGATTTTTGAAAAACTTTCGTGGAAATTTTATTTACTCTCAGAGAATTTGCCAGAAATCTGCTGAGAGAAAGTCGCCGAAGAAATACTTTTTGATGTCTGGCCTGGGGCTCGAACCATGGCATTACGTCTAACAAGCCAACACACGACCTACTAGACTACGGGGACTTCCAATGTGCTACTACAAAGTTTTAATAAATATGACACTTAAATACATTCTTTATGATGATCTTCAACTTCTTGCCCAAATTTCTATATGAGCGCACAGATTCCCATACATCTATGTTTTTCAATGCCTTCTTGTTGATAGCATGTTATTTTGGGTAGTTAAGTTCTCATAAAAACCGACAAATGTTGTATTGGAGAAGCCGACCTAAAGTCTTTTTTGTATTACAAAATGATATTTGAGAAGGTTAAATCAAATTAATTTCAAAAACATGTAACCTGACATAACAGACGCTATTATTAATACATTATTAAAAATGTTAGTCGATGACTGCATATATAGATCCATTACAACCCCATAGCCAGGATTACGACGTAGTTTCTCACACCACTTAGGTTGTGTGTGTTAATTTTATTCACGACATATTTTTGAGAAACTTTTTCATGACAATTTTATTTTCTCTCAGTAATCTGCTGAGAGGAAATCATATTTCATTATTTCGATAACAAGACGACAGCCTACCAATGCGTGTATGGCTTCGTACAGTAGTTGACTGGCTTTCTTGAGTTAGTAGATAACAAACATAGGAAAGCTTTATAATACTTTCGATTACTAGTTTCACTTTTTGGTATATGAAGTAAAAATTACTCACAAATTTTCAATTAGATTTCGATTACAATATTGTGACTTTTTTCCTTTTTCCTCGTAGATTGCAAATAAAAATAAAAATAAATTTGTGTTTAGTCTTAAATAAATGCTTTATTGTTCTAACAATTCTGTGTGCCATTATTCACAAACTGATGTAAACAACAGCAATTGCTTTGTTTTGTTATTTGCAATCTTTTACGTAAACCATATTATTACTAGCCAATTTGTTCGAAAGATCATTATAAAAGAGATCTTCAAACCACGATTACTTTCTTCAAACACCGCGTCTTCACACAAGACTGACTGAATTTCTGCTGACTCCGTTACCAGCTTTGTCTTGCCTTTTATGTCGCAGGATAGATAGTCTGATGAATGCTCTTGAAGGCGAATGACTTCGCCTTCTCGAAATATTTATAACTGTAAACATGTTGTTTACGTTATTGATGTTTAGGTGTTTTGTTTACGTTTGTTCTTGTAGTTTTGTTGTTGCCCTTTTGTTTACCTGTTTACCCCTTTTTCCCACCACTCATATATAAAACTTAACGCACACAACATAAGTGGTGTGAGAAACTGGGTCGTAATCCTGATTAAAGGGTTGTAATGACCAATTATGTATGTTATGTATGTAAGTACATTTTAAGGAAGTTTATAGATGAAGATTTGCATCCAAAATATTTATTTGTATTATATTTTCCTTCATCCTTAATACACATTCAACAGAGCTTGGAATTAAATTTTAAAACAGTGTGAATATAATTGTTTTGATAAGAAATGACAAATTCCTGTTACCGGAATTGTTATAATTTCTTGCGACAAAATTTCATTTAAACTGTGAGAGTGAATAAAATTGCCATGAAAAAATTTCTCAGAAGTCTGTCGTTCGGAGTCAACTTTAAACAGCAGGTCCCGCTACTCATGCATAAAACTAGCACACACAACATAAGTGGTGTGAAAAGTTAGGTTGTAATCCAGACTGCAGGGTTGTAATGTAACGAATACACTGGAGATACGTAACAATATTTCTCATTCTAATTCTAAATTCTAAAGCTGAAGATCTATTTTCTTAAGATATCATTGTATGAAATGTAGTACAGTACAGTTTATAAATTCAGATTGGATGGAGTGATAATCATGTGGACACAATACTTTGGTTAAATATTAAGTTTTCATTATTTTTCTCTGAATTTGAGTATCTTTATCATATTTGCCATTGTAAAGCCTTTTTGTTATTTTATTAGAATGTTTGTCGCCGTGGTGTAGTAGGTAGTGTGTTGGCTTACTATTCGTAAAGCCTGGGTTCGTATCCTAGGTCAGACATCCAAAAAAAATGAAATATGAAAAAAAAAAATATTTCTTCGGCGACTTCCTCTCAGCAGATTTCTGGCAAAAACTCTGAGAGTAAAATAAACTGCCATGAAACAGTTTCTCAAAATTCTGTCGTTCGGAGTCGACGTTCAACTGTAGGTCCCGCCACTCACGTATAAAATTAACGCAGACAACATGAGTGGTGTGAGAAGCTAGGCCGTAATCCTGACTGAAGGGTTGTAATGGCCAATTATGTATGTATGTATGTTTGCAACTTAAGAAATTCGTATGAAGGAATTTGTACGTATGGCACGTACGAAACATATCGTTTAATTATAATATATTCTGTACATTTCTAGTACTTATTTTTTTCACTTCATTTAGACATTTCGTTTATTAGCTTATTCTAGATTTGTACGACATTAAATTTGTTGCTCATTTGTCGTCATAGTGAAGACAGCAATAGACGACTGTAAATATTTGCAAAAGAGAACAGAAGAACTTTTAACCGAAAAAATACAAATACAAGGAAATGTTAAAGCAAGTGTGCATCAAACTATACTACAATATGTGCGTAAAGCATGTGTGACGGAAATAATCTGTGGCAAGATTGTGATGTATGAGGAAATAACATAAGATATGTCACAAACTAGAGTATAACACAAGGAGATAAGAGATACAATATACTCGTATAGACAAACATCATGAAACAATTTGCTATGACAGATTGCTTAGATTGTCTAAAACGTACAAAATGAAATAATTCTGATAAAAGAAAAGATTATAAAGCAATTTTGTTGAGTGATAATTTCAATAGCAAATAGTTTTAAGGCAATACTTTAATATGACATAATTCGATAGTACAATGCTTGACAATCGAATTTCGAAAGGAGTGTATTTTCTTGCCACTTAGAATTGTGTAAATAGAATATCTAAACTCAATATTTATTCCAAAAATATCTAAAATAAATTACAAAATTTGTCATTACAACCCTTCAGTCAGGATTACGACCTTGCTTCTCACACCAGTTATGATGTGTGCGTTAATTTTTCTACATGAGTGGTGGGACCTACAGTTTAAAGTCGTCTCTGAACGACAGATTTTTGAGAAAATTTTCATGGCGAATTTGTTTACCCGTAGAATTTTCGCCAGAAACTGCTGAGAGACAGTCACCGAAAAAATATTTTTTTCATATTTTCGGTTTGATGTCTGACCTGGGAGTTGAACCCTGGCCTTAGGTCTAATAAGCCGACACACTACCTGGTAGACTACGGCACTATGTACAACAAAAATTATGTTTCGTAGTCATGGATTTGCTAACTGTTTGAAAAACGTCTTTAATTCGCACGCATTGATGGCAATCTACCTCAGATTTGATTTCCGGCATATAAAAATAATTACTGTTGACTTAAACCGAAAAATATCTCCTGGTATTTATGAAATTTTACAAAAAGTACTACTCCGTTTTGTGGTGAGAGTTAGGTTAGGTTGAAGTGGTAGCTTTGATTAACACAGCTCACTTGAGCACAAACAGCGGCCCGTTGTGATGCCACTGGGAAGCACAATCCCTGTACTAACCGAAATTCTGTAAATTAATCGAAAAAGCTTATCGGCGGCTGCACTTTAAGGCACGATGGGAACTAGCCTGAAAGTTTTAATGGCATTAACCTGACAAGGAATGGAGAGCTAAATAATATAAATCTGCACTTCGTAAGAGATAGGCATTGACAAAAAAAGTTTATAACTGTTTCCTCCTCTTGAGCAAACCCACACATTCGGCAGAAGTCATTTGATGGGATCTGTAGTCTTTCCGCTTATCTTCCCATAATGCAATGGCCTGTAGACATGACCACTGTGAGCGAGATGAGACTGCCATCAAGTTTGAGTAGTTGGTTTGTACGCCTTCTATCCATCGTGGGGCTCTTTAGCCCAAGATATTAAAAAACAACAGAATTTAATCGAGGAAGTGTACCTTCTCTAGCGAGCTTATCAGCCTTACAGTTGCCTGGGATGTCATTGTGCCCAGGAACCCAGACAGATGAGACACTGAAGCGCCCAGAGAGAACACAGAGACAATGGCGTAACACTCTCTAACGAGATTAGAGCTGACCTTAACGCTCGAGGGTGGTTTTAAGGCTTGTGCATCAAATACTAACCTGAAATTTGGAAAGATTCGTTGATTATGATGGTACTAAAAACTAGAGGAGATCACCCAAATGTATGGGCATATAGACCCTCAAATCTTTTGAAGATTTATTATTGATTATTAATTTGGCAAAGATACCAAGTAAAGGTATTAATAGTGTTCGACATATTTTATTAATGTTCATCCATAAAGACTGACAAAAAGGCACATTTTTGGAAATTAATACTACCATCCCCCTATCAAGATGCATCTGGCTGTTATTGTGGTTAAAATGAAGTATGTACCGCCGATAATTATACTTTCGATATTGCCTATGAATTTACCAGCCAGAAAGATGTCTGGAGATCAAGCATAGGATCATTCTTGGTAACACCTGAGACAATAGGTAATTAAGTAACAAACACCTCTATTGTATATACATACACAACTGGTCATTACAACGCTTCAGTCAGGATTACGGCCTAGCTTCTTACTCTCTCGTAAACTTATATTCAACAAGTTGTTCATTCTTCCTGTATATCTTTATGGCGCAGAAGCATGGGCACTATTACCCAGCGATGCGGCAGTCTTGAGTGTATTCGAGAGAGAAGTCCTACGTAAGATCTTCGGTCTATTGAGAGTTGTCGATAATTTCAGCATTCGATCTAATAATGTGCGTTGTTCAGTGCATTAACATCCAGCAACTGCGCTGGCTCGGCCACGTCGTTCGGATGGAAGAGAATGTTCCAGCGAGACGTATTTGATGCGGCGAAGTGGACGAACTTGTTTTCGTTAGAAGAACCTGTCATCGATTGGTGTTAAGAATTGGTGAAGTCGTGCAAAAAGCAGATGTGCCTGGAAATATGTGTTAAAGCAAGCCGAAAGCCATTAATCGGGTTGTTAATGCTCAACTAAGTAGGCAAGTATGCACATTACAAACCCAGTTATCTTTTTGAAAAATATAATTATCTTTAAAATTTCCGTCAAGTTTTTTGATAAGAATACCATCTAGAAGTTCTAAATAGGTTTCATTCTGGTTATCACCATGAAGCAAACAAAAATTTGTAAAACAATCTTCTTCGGACCATAACACTTTTTCCACCAAAAATTTGGATTGAATCCAAATCAAGACAATAATAATCAAACTAAAATGTTGTCGTTGGAAAAGCAAACTTTATCCATTCATTTACTGATGATATGTGAGATTAGACGAGTACAAGATGTCTCTCAATGTGTCTCTTAGTTAATCCTACTTAACTTTTTTAAGACTTATTTTTTTTTTCATTTATTCGACGGGTCAGCAATTTAAACAAAATGCCATAGATCTCGTAGTAATTGGAAGATTAGGTTCTTTTTTATTTTTCTCCATGATAAACGATTCTTAGAGGTATCGTGTCAAAGTTATTTTTGTAAATTTTCTTAATACCCTTAAATACCACAATTTAAGCCAAGTTTTGGGTCATATTTGTATTTATTTGTTTGTTTATTAGGTTAGGTTAGGTTAGGTTAGAGGACGTGTACTTGTGAATTAAGACAAGTACAGTACCCGGAGGTCGAATTGACCCATTGTACAACGTCCTAGTTTCTCTCACCACTTATGTTGTGTGTGTTAATTTTATACATGTGTGGTGGGACCTAAAGTCGACTCCGAACGACAGATTTTTATTTATTGAGAAACTTTTCATGGCAATTTTTATTTACTCTCAGAGTTTTTGCCAGCAATCTACTGAGAGGAAGTCGCCGAAAAAATACTTTTTGTATTTTGTCTTTGATGCCTGGCCTGGGACTCGAACCCAGGCTTTTGCGTCTAATAAGCCAACACACTACCTACTAGACTACGGCGACTTCAAAAGTTTGTTTATTAATTAGAATACAATTACAAATTATTTTCTAATTATATACGAGCTGAGTAACTTTGACCATATGCTCGATTTAGTGTCACAGACCACAGCCTCTGGTGGGAATTCCTCGACCCTCACTATAATAAACCACCACACTACCCACTAGACTACCAGGCACCCAGGTCGTTTCTAAACTATAATTCAGAACAATTAGTATTCCAGGAATTTTTTTATAACTACGCCCTTTTGTTTTAAATTATCAATCAAGCAATTTTCGGTGATATTTAATCCCTTCCTTGAGCTATTTACACGTCACTTAAAATTTTATTTTTATTCGCCATATTTTATTGTGTTCTATTATATTTTCGGCAGCTTTTACTTATGTTTTGTTGTTATAATGACCATAATTACGATTAGGATTTATTTTTGTATACGAATAAAATATTTACAATTGGTATTACAACTTGCAGTCATTTAATTTAAATTTTATTTCTTTTTTATAACGTGATAATGCTCTATAGGAGTAACTGCCATTAAAAGATGCAATTTTTTATTCATTTTTGTCTAATAAAAATGAAATCAGCTGAAAATTATGAAATAAGATTTGCTTTAAGATTATTGAGAAGTAAAAATGATATCAAATTTTTTTACTTATTTTGATTTCGTACTTTTTGCCACAATAGGGAATTTCGCCCAAATTTTTCTTGATTTTTTTCTGGATTTTGTCTGTGATTTTGCAAAAACACATTATAAACTAATTTTTAAAAATTTAATGACTTGTTTTTCGATTATATTTAACCCTTGTCAGTTACTCCACATTTTTGTACATTAAGGTTACTCTTCGTTGAATCGACGAACTATTTAACCCTGTATGGTTACAGTTCGTCGAATCGACAAGGCTCATTTACCCTTTATCATGTAATTCTTTTATGTTTGACCAAATTTCGCTCATTTTTCAACAACGCTAGTTGATAATGGAAGCCTGCAGTGAGTAAGCTTATGCTGGCCACCCATTTTTTAACACTTCCTATTTATAAATTTAAATGAAGCAAATTGTGTGTGAGATATCACTGAAAATTTTCATCGATCTCTTGCATCTGGTGTATAATTTAACACTTCCTATTTGTAAACGTAAATAACACAAAATTTGTGTGAGATATCACACACATTTGCCATGAAAAGTTTCTCAAAAATCTGTCGTTCCGAGTGGACGTTAAACTGTAGGTCCCACCACTCATGTATAAAATTAGCACACACAAATTGAGTGGTGTGAGAAGCTAGGCCTTAATCCTGGCCAATTATTTATGTATGATAGCCTGGCAGTGAACAATCTTGGATTTCATGTGGATTGTGTAACGTCCGAAATACGACAACTTTTTGATGAAAGTTTGGGTCCAGAGCGCATTCAGAGAGTGCACGTCATTGTCTATGGTCGTTTATATTCAGCTCATGAGTCACAATGCAAAAAGGCGAAAGGCGATGACTTCTGACCGTGAGTAGTAAATTCATACTTAATCGACATGTGCTTTAAACCAAACGGTATCACGTATGTAATTGCGTAAATTTCACAATCATGAGATTTTAAGTCTCTCATATATAGCCTGCATTACAGATAAAGCACTTACAGTGGAACCCAGGTCAATATTTGCATTGAATAACCAAATAACGCCACAAATAAGTATTTCATTTACTTTTGAAAAGTCACCAGATGCTTCAAAATCATCCGCTACATATATTTGAATAACTTTGTGCACTCATAAACATATATTTCAATATATTCAAATTTTATGGTGGCTGGCCGCGTGTACTATAAGCTTAAAGAGAGCTGTATAAATTTTTTAATTTTTGTAAGAAATGTGAAATTGAAAATAAATTAAATTTAATGCTAATGGTCAACCCTTTGTGGCATACATTTTTCCCAAACATCAACTAGACGGACTTATGATTTCTTTTTTTTTTGTTGATAAAATGCTGCTGTGGCTGACAACAGCACAAACGCATTTCGAATAAAATATTGTTGACAACATCTAGTGGTTTGGGTTCTGAAACACGTATAAGCTAAACAGACTACGTACGTAATGTACTTTTTGTCCGTCCAATAATTGTCCGTTATACCCGATATGTGGCATTCTGTGCGCTGGAAAAAAATTATAATAAGTTACTATACAACGCATATGTAGTTTACATATTGATGGTCTGCTTATAATGTTGGTTTGTTGTGAGGTTTACACATCAACAACTAAGCCAAGAAGCAGCAGCCCCCCACCATAATGCTGTAAACTTATTTATGTATGCCGGCAAATTGAAATTTTCCCTTGAAAATGTGCTTTTGACATACAGAATATTAAAGGTTAAATTATAAAAGACTTACACGTTTCCGCCAACCTGTAATAAATAACCAACTGCCTGATAACGACATTAAAAATTTATTGATTTTATTTAATGTTCATCATTTGCAAAGATTATCATCGGCATATGATAATAGGTTTAACGAAATGCGATTTCATGAGGTCATGAAAATTGAATTTTTTTAAAGAAATACTCACGAAAATAATAACGTATTTACTCAATATATATATACATATATAATTGGTCATTACAATTCTTTAGTCAGGATAACGACCTATTTTCTTAAACCATTTATGCTGTGTGCGTTAATATTTATATACGAGTGGCGGAAACTACAGTTTACAGTCGACTACGAATGACAGATTTTTGAGAAACCTTTTATGGCCATTATATTTACTCTCAGTGATTTTTGCCAGAAATCTGCCGAGGTAATGTCGCTGAAGATATATTTTTATATATTTCGTTTAGTTGGAGATACGTGACCTGAGGATTGAACCGAGGCCTAACGCCTACTTGCTCTGACTATTGCGGTGACTATTTAATATAGTTGTAATGAATTCTGCCTTTTATATGTCACATTAGAGTCGTATATTCGAATACTCAATTAAGTCGGGAAGGCTATGTTTTATAGTACAGTATGCTGACTTAAAAAAAAAACTCCATCAAATCTAACAATTGAAAAAAGCTGGAAGTATTATTTTTATAAAAAAAAAATTTTTTACGGACCGAAAAACTAAATATCAGGTTTTCTTTACGTGTTTCCTATCTTTCTGGAAGTCGCCGTAGTCTAGTAGGTAGTGTGTTGGCTTATTAGACGTAAAAGCCAGGGTTCAAGCCCCAGGCCAGACATCAAAACAAAATACAAAAAGTATTTAACCTAACCTTCCTATTTTTAAATATAAATAAAACAAATAGTGTGTAAGACATAATCGAAATTGTATATCCAATTAGACGTAATCAACAGACTCAATAAAGTGAAAGCGATATTCGGACTCACAAATGTGCAGGCAAACAAAGCTCCGAATATTCTATGCTTTGTAAAATCGACTTTGTTGTACGGAAGTGAAACTTGGTTAGTATCGAATACCATCACGGAAAATCTACAGATTTTCATCAGTAAGTTGCTAAGAATTATATTACATTATCAACATAATTCATTGGAACCTTAACAACGAGAAACCCTTAATAACGCAAGTAAAACATACGAAATGGGGATGGATCGGTCATACTATAATGGGAAACCACAAATTTTAAGAAGCCATGGCCAGCCTAAAAACACCTGGAGACGTTCGATATCCACCCCGAAATCTAGGACAGTGCAATCTTATATGTGAAGAGGCAAAAATAATAACAGTCAACCGATAATGCTTTACAAAAGGGATAATAAAAAAAATTGATGCCATTATGTTTGGAATACAACATAGTTCAAATTGTTCACCACGATTTCTTTGGGCGGACTGCGTCCGAAACGTCTAATTCTCCATGACTCCATGGGTATTCTATAGTTAATTTTAGCCTTGAGGGCCACTGTGGTTTATGGCTTGTTTCCATATATTTAGAACTTAAGAAACCCTACAAGAAAGTGTTTAATAGAGTCATAGGGACGATCTACCTCCATGTGAATGAGAATGCTTTCAAAAGGTTGATGTGCAGATCATCCACTTTAGACGAAAAGAAGTTGGAAATAATCGATCAATAGTATAAGTTAGGACGTAACTATAGCAATTTCTTGTTATAATTATTCCCACCCTTATTTCTTTATTCTTCTTTAATCATTTATTTTTACTCTCTTTATTCTCTCTCAAAATTATTATTAATAATTACTTATTTCTGTTTTATCTCTGTAACTTTATTTGACCTCTGTTCTTCTTTTTATCGTTTTAATTCTGTATTCTTATCCTTTAAAAAGCTTTTAGATTTTAGTTTTAAGTCAGTCATGTCTAGAGACTTCAAAGCGATCCTCATAGTTGGAAAGCGTACTTAAATTAAATCAAATAAATAAAAATAAGTCTTTATCCTAAATACAACTTAAATTAATAATTTAATAAATAAATTAAATTAAATAAATTTGTAAAAGTGAAGTAATGTAAAAAATAAACTGTTAAATAAATTAAATAAATTACACATTTGTGTTCTAATTAGCACGGTATCCCTAAATTAACTTAAAAAAAACCCATAGAGGTTTAATTGGCGCCCGAGCAGGGACCGTGCTTTCTAAAGTCCATATAAAAAATTATTTTAAAATTGTGAAAAATTAAATTTGGTTAAAAGCCAAAGAAGTGATTAAAACAACATTAAGACACATTGTTTTTTTTAATAAATAAGTGATAACGGCAAGAATTTAAAATACAAAAAAAAAACAATCCAAAAAAATTTTTTAAATTAAAAAAAGGAAAGATAAAAAAATTTTCATTTGAAGCTCACCAAAATTGATTACCCGAATAAGTGGTTATGACAAATAGAGGTCATAAGTGAAATCATATGATCAAATAGAGGTCATAAGAATGATCAAATAGAGGTCATAAGAATGACCAACTAGAGGTCATAAGAATGACCAAATAGAGGTCATAAGAATGACAAAATAGAGGTCATAAGTATTATCAAATAGAGGACATTAAAATGAGCAAATGGAGGTCATAAATATTGTCGAGCAAAACTCTGCAATAAATCAACAAACAAAACAAACAAAGTTATAGACTCAGTGCAATAAAGAAATCAAAAGCTGTTAAAAGAGCAAAATTCTCCAATAAAGCAGCAAAAATCGGTATGCCGAAAATAATTGTAGACGAAGTGTAAGAAAGAAAGCGGCAGTTGTTGAAAGAGACAATTCTATAGGCATAACACAATACAGCAATAAAAAAATTTTAATTGTTTAAACTAGTGCGATTGGTTGAAGCTGAAAAATCATAATAATAATAACAAGAAGCAAATTAATTGAGAGAGAGAGCATTGAGTAATAAGTACTAAATGTTAAAATAAATTGCTGCGTTTCATCACTGTTAACACACAACATATCGCTGATTGGGAGATGCCAAGGAATTTTAGTACTAAAAAAAAGCTGAGTAACAACAAATAAGTTAAGTATTAAGTATTTTATAATTATTTTGTTGAATAACCAATACTGAAAAAAAAGGTTTAACCAACGAGATTACGCAATATTTTTTTTTAGTTCATCTGAAAATATGTAAATTCTGAAAAAAATCATTCTGCTCTAATTTTTTCTTCTTGTTCTTTATATGCGAAACATTTTTATTAATATTAAAAAAATTGTCGATTTAAGAAAAAAAATAACCAATAATTATAACAAATTGTTTTTAGAAATAACATTTTGTGAGCTTAAATGAATTAATTTTGAGCTTTGAACGTATAAGTATAGATTCTGCTATTGAAAAATTAAAAATCGACAGTGAAGCAGTTCATGCATTGTTGGCAACGGCTATTTCCCATGCCACTGAGCAAACTCGACAAGTTTTTCAGAGTACTATTGACGAATTAACTAAAAGGTTATCGGTTTTGGAAACACCACATCGTGGTAGAATATAATCCAATTAAAATAATTCCGGGCATAGTTTGTAACGAATCCCTTGATATTGTTAAATCAATACCTGAGTTTGATGGAAATTCAGCGAGATATGTTTCTTGGCGTTAGGCTGCCGTGACGGCCCATAGTTTATACAAAGGTTATGAGGGTAGTTCGAAGTATTACCAGGCTGTTGCAATTATAAGAAACAAAATAGTGGGTACTGCGGACACCGTTTTAAGTTCGTATAACACTGTCCTTAACTTTAAGGCTATACTGGCTAGACTAGATTTTTCGTACGGCGATAAAAAGAGTATTTTTACGTTAGAACAGGAACCAGTACTATTACACATTTTTATGATGAGGTCGAACAAAGGTGACTGCAATACTGAATAAGGTTTTAATGTCTAATGAGGGAAATCAAGAATTAATAGAATTCTTAGTCGAAAGTATAGGGAAAATGGTTTTCGCGTTTTCATTTCTGGTTTGCGCAGACCTATGTGTGACATTTTATTTTCCAGTAGGCCAATTGACTTGCCTTCTGCTCTCGCTTTGTTGTTTGTTGTTTCGCTACAACATTTTGGAACAACAGTAGAGGAACTACGTTTAATAACTCACCACACTACCAAGCTGTAGGTCACAGTTCTTCACGAGGAATGCAATATCGGCATCAAGGTGTCGTACAGAATAATCCAATTAATGCTTCTGGATAAGGAACCCCACAACGGGGACAATTCCATTCTAACAAAAATAGTAACCGATTTCCTCAAGTTTCACATAATCGTTCAACAGAGTATCAACCTATGGAGGTTGACTCAAGTACTCGTTCAAACCTTCAACAAAAAAATAATAGTCCATATAACACGCACAATTTTCAACAGCCAATTGCTTCAAAAAGACCCAATGAATCCACTCGTCAAAATCAGAATAAATTTCAAAGAATAAATCACTTTAGGTAACAGCAAAATTTCGAAGAACCGAGGTCCGAATAACCGTGATTTGTATTGCGTAGAAAACGATTACCAAAATTCGGTTGATAACTTATCAAGTGGTGATCATTTTGAACATCATATTAAGGATGGAATCAATTTTTTAAGACATAGGTCCCTCCTCTCATACATCGAAAGGACAATAGGGGGAAAGACGTTAAAATTGTTAATAGACACTGGTACTTCGAAAAATTATATTAACAATTTAGAGGGTTTGAGGGGTATTCAACCAGTGGAAAGACATTTTATTATTAAGTCGCTTCATGAAAATTCTAAAATAGCTTCAAAATGCCTGATTAATTTACTGAATTGCACATCGTGGTTTTTTATATTGCCCGAACTTTCTACATTTGATGGTATAATCGGTTTAGATTTCCTTAAACAAATTAATGCCCAAATTGATTGCGATCGAGGACTATTGTATCATAAAAATGGTAAGAAAAATCTTCTATTTCACTTTTGTCGCGGTGTTAATAAAATTGTCATTGATCCCGCTGATTGTAATATCCCACGGCCTATTTTTGAGAAGCTAATGATGATTTTGGACAAACACAAATCTGTTTTTGCTGACCCAAATGAAGCCTTACCATTTCAGACCGATGTAACCGCCGCAATCCCTACTGTAAATGACGAACATATTTATTCCAAATCTTATCCATATCCGTTGGCACTTACTGAATTCGTTAACAGTGAAATAGAAAATTTGTTGGAAAATGGAATCATAAAACCATCTAGATCATCATATAATAATCCTATATGGATCGTAGATAAAAAAGGTCTTGATGAAGCTGGAAGGCGGAAAAAAACTTTAGGAAGCTAAATTCTAAAACCAAAAGCGAGCATTATCCGATCCCCGATACTACTGTTATTTTGTCGAATTTAGGAAGCGTATGTTTTTTCACAACATTGGATCTTAAGTCTGGATGACAGGAAGAAAACAGCTTTTAGCATTAATAATGGCAAATTTGAATTTTGTAGGCTTCCGTTCGGACTGAAAAACGCACCTGGTTTCTTTCAAAAAGTTATTGATGATGTTTTACGAGATGAACTTGGTAAAAGTTTTCACGTCTATATCGATGATATCATCATTTTCTCTCCCAACGCTGAAAAACACCTACATTTTAAGGAAACTTTTTTCGGCAAATATGCGTGTGTCATGTGAAAAATCGAAATTTTTTCAAAGTTCTGTGGAATACTTAGGTTTTACTGTTTGCAAAAATGGAATAAAAACATGTCCAGAAAAGGTGAAAAGTATTTTAAATTTTCAAATTCCTCAGACAATTAAAGGCCTTCGATCATTCTTAGGATTGGCTGGCTACTATCGCCGGTTTAAAAGAAATTATGCTAAAATCACTAAACCGCTTACGCAATACTTGTGTGGTGAAAATGGCAAAGTTAGTAGTAGGCAATCCAAGAATATAGCAGTGAATTTAAGTGAGGAAGCGCTCAGAGCATTGCACAAAATAAAAAAATATTCTGGCTTCTGAAGATGTGCTGTTGTTGCACCCTGATTACAACAAACACTTTGAGCTCACTACTGACGCTTCTTCATCAGCAATAGGAGCCGTTCTCTCCCAGAACGGTAACCCAATCACAATGATTTCGAGAACATTTTCCCATACTGAGGAGAATTATGCCACCAACGAGCGCGAAATGTTGGCAATAATGTGGGCTCTGCAAAAATTACGCAATTATTTATATGGTGCGAAAAATATAAATATTTACACCGATCATCAACCATTATCGTTTTCTATTTCCGAAAGAAATCCTAACCCAAAAATAAGACGTTGGCGAGCTTTTATTGAGGAATACTCTCCTAAGTTTTTCTACAAGCCAGGAAAAGAAAATGTTGTTGCCGATGCATTATCCCGGCAGTATGTTAACCATATGGAAGGTGAATCCAGTGACAATGACTCAATACAGGCAACGATTGGTGCTGAAGCAGAATTAGGTTCGCAATCAGAATTAGATAAAATACTAATAGACATGCAAACTACTTCGGAAAGTTCAGAGGTTAAAAGTTCAACAATTCACAGTTAGCAATCTTCATCCGAAATTATAAAAAAAGTATCAAATCCAGTAAACTGTTTCAAAAACCAGTTAATTCTAAACAAATCAACGGAGTCTAATATATCCTCTAAAACCATTTTTAAAAACCAAACAAGGCATTTAATGAACTTTGTTAATGTAAAGGATATTTTTACATATTTGAAACGGGCCATTAATTGCAACGTAATTAACTGTCTTCATTGTGACCTTCATGTTTTAGGCTTGATTCAGAATAAAGTAATTCATTCTTTCCCAGCAGTAAAGTTTGTTTATTCAGATAAATTTGTTATAGATATCCATAACCCAGATGATCGGAGTGAAATCATTACAGCCGAACATAATAGGGCTCACCGTAATGTGCGTGAAGACGCTAACCAGATTTTACAGCAATATTATTTTCCGAACATCAGAGATAAACTCAAGACGATTGCCTCAGACTGTAGGATATGCAAAGAGTCAAAATATAATAGGCACCCATGATCGGCCAAACACCAATACCTGAGTATCCTGGGGAGATACTACACAACGATGTTTTTACAACTGACAATACTAATTTCATAACTTGTCTTGACAAATTTTCAAAGTTTTCACACGCCATATTTGTTGAAACACGTTCGATTGTTGATGTTAAGGTTGCTTTATTAACTATTTTGAACATTTTTCCTAAGGCTCATACCATCGTTTGCGAGAATGAGAAATCATTTAATTCGCATACCATTAAGTCTCTTCTTCTAAATCAGTTTGGTGTCCAAATCTTTCATACTCCACCGGCGCACAGCACCAGCAACGGGCAAGTGGAGAGGCTTCACAGCACGATAGGTGAAATATCGCGATGTTTAAAATCCGAAGGGCATTGTAATGATACGAGGGAACTTAACGAGGGAAGTTAAGACGCAACTATAACAATTTCTTGTTATAATTATTCCCACCCTTATTTCTTTATTCTTCTTTAATCATTTATTTTTACTCTCTTTATTCTCTCTCAAAATTATTATTAATAATTACTTATTTCTGTTTTATCTCTGTTACTTTATTTGACCTCTGTTCTTCTTTTTATCGTTTTAATTCTGTATTCTTATCCTTTAAAAAGCTTTTAGATTTTAGTTTTAAGTCAGTCATGTCTAGAGACTTCAAAGCGATCCTCATAGTTGGAAAGCGTACTTAAATTAAATCAAATAAATAAAAAATAAGTCTTTATCCTAAATACAACTTAAATTAATAATTTAATAAATAAATTAAATTAAATAAATTTGTAAAAGTGAAGTAATGTAAAAAATAACCTGTTAAATAAATTAAATAAATTACACATTTGTGTTTTAATTAGCACGGTATCCCTAAATTAACTTAAAAAAACCCATAGAGGTTTAATTTATATGCTGTTAACAGATATTTTACCAATCAGTGGGTGTGTTTAACAGGGCTCTATTTTCTTCCGAAACTAATTTGATGATCCGGAAAACTATTTAAGTTATCAGCTGTTTTATAAAATGTTTACACAGTGATGACAATAAACTTATTAGTCTGGTTTTTCCCCTTTCGATTGATCTCTGTAGGTTTACATAAGAAATCAGTCAGTGCAACATTCTATCGTATTATAAAGTTTTTAAGTCCTTAAAAAAATTTCGTTTTACAAATTGAAATTTGAAGTCGCCGTAGTCTAGTAGGTTGTGTGTTGGCTTATTAGACGCAAAAGCCTGGGTTCTAGCCCCAGGCCAGGCATCAAAAGACAAAATACAAAAAGTATTTTTTCGGCGACTTCCTCTCAGTAGATTTCTGGCAAAAACTCTGAGAGTAAATAAAAATTGCCATGAAAAGTTTCTCAATAAATAAAAATCTGTCGTTCGGAGTCGACTTTAAACTGTAGGTATAAAATTAACACACACAACATAAGTGGTGTGAGAAACTAGGACGTTGTACAATGGGTCAATTCGACCTCCGGGTACTGTACTTGTCTTAATTGACAAGTACACGTCCTCTAACCTAACCTAGCCTAACAAATTGAAATTTAATATTTTTCTAGACATTTTAATACTCCAAATTTATGGGAAGTGAATGTAAAACAAAACGCAATAACAAAATGGATATATTGTTGCATAAATTCGGATTTAAACTAGTTTTAAGGTAATCAACAACAAAACGTAGAGTTGGCTTAGGTACAAAAGATCTTCCAAGAAGCATTGCATTTTCAATTCTCAGTTCGGAAGCTAACTAGAAACATATTAACCCTTTAACGATTATATGTACATATATGCCCCAAACTGAAAATATTAAAAATCTAAACAACTAACAACTGGGTGGGTCTTATATTACTTTTATTTATTCTACGGACGTGTACTAAGTAAATTAAATGTAAGTAAATTGAGGACGTATTGATACAAGACAATAGTGACGACGGAGAGATATATGTAGATCATCGGCTTTTGACACAAATTGATGACCAATTCGAATCTGTTATTGGAATTAGAGATACGGAATTCTAATGACAAAAATCGCCCAAGCCTTTCATTTTTATAACTTAACCCTTCTTTCTGCTTTATCATAGTTTCCCACAATTTAGAGATTACTGTCTACAGAAATAGATATGGCCGTGCATTGTATATTATGCCAGAGTTTCGGTTTGAATAGACTGAGATCCTGATATCACAACTTATGTCAAAGAGTATAAATAAGGTTAGTAATGCAAGGCTTCATTTCAAAGTGCTATCATAAGCAGTGAATCTTTCAATGAGCACATTATGAAATGTAATAAAGCAGTACTCACGGTTCAAGCTTTGGTGTCTTTGCGGTTCGAGTCCTGGTTACATGTTTAAATTGGATTTGTGTACAGAAAAACAAAACCTCGACTGCCAATATAATTTTAAAATTTCGTAACTCTATTGCAGTTTAAAAAATAGATATTAGTACCTAACATACTAAAAGCAATTATTTTTCTCCTAATTCTAACTTCTGGAAAAATTATAAAATTTATATTCCTTAACGACAAACATGTCAAAAAAACGATAATTTGTTTTAAAAATATGTCAGTTGGAAATCTAATGAATCATTCTAAATAGACAAAATGATAATTTAGTCTCTCATAATCTTACGGTCGTAGAAGGGTTAAGAATATGCTTAAAATAGCTCTTAACGTTTTGCATACCGTACTCAAATTCATAAAAATTTTACGTATCTGTTTTGTATGTGGAAGGCTTAAATGATATTGTGAATAATAGAATTCAGAAGATCTAAACCAACGTTAATACTATTACGTTTTTTCCCTTTTTCAAAACATTTAAAATATGAGTTCGTAGATTGCAAATAAAAATAAAAATAAATTTGTGTTTAGTTTTAAATAAATTTTTTAATTTTCGCACAATTCCGTATGCCACTGTTCGCAACTTGATTTAAACAACAAAAATTTGCTTTATTTGTTATTATCCTTAACACTATTCCGCGTACACACTAACAAATGTTCGTTGGATAACGGATATCCTCAAACCACGACTGACTGACTGAATTCTTTCTGATGCCGTTGCCTGCTTTGTATTGCCTTTTATATCGCTGGGAAATTGGTCTTGAAGGACAATGACATTGCCTTCGCGAAATCTCTATAAATGTAAAAATGTTGTTTACGTTATTGTTCTTTGTGTCCTTACAGTGTTGTTGTTGCCTGCTTGTTTACTTGTTTATCCCCTTTTTTATACTGATGTTGTTGCTATATTGTTGTTTATTCGTTGATCATGTAAACAAGTCCATTGTTTTTGTTTGTAGCTTTTGCTTATTATTTAATATTAAACGAGAACACCATTTCCATTTTCGTAAAAACACTTTTACCTCAAGTGTAAAATACTAAATTAAATCGAAGTAAAGCGTTCATAACGTATTACACTCTTTTAAATACATTTTTGTTAGTTTTTGTAAAAAAAACTACAATTTCAAACAAAATAAAGAAGAAACGTTAATTAAGGCAAAATATTTTATGTAGTCTTGTCACGGAAAGCATAAATTTTCTAAGAGTTTATGAAAAAAACCACTTATTCATACAAGCATAGAAATTTTAAAATGTTTCTAACCTACAGTATTCAGATTGTGGTTGAGTATTAAGTTTGTAGGCTAATATTTGTAATACGTAATGTAACAATCTTTTTACAAATTTTGTAATGAAAATTTGATAAAGATTTTAACAAAATAACCACAAAATTCGAATCTAGTTAAATTTCTCGGTTTTATACGTAAAATTCTTACAAATAAATTTTTACTCGATAAGGGCCAAGGTAGCTAACATGTTATGTCATCTAATGTACTTTGCTTGCCTTTAAATTGTTAGAGTAAATATTTTACGAGTTTCTCTTTTGTTGTCGTTCAGTTTGTAAAACTTCCTCATCACAGCAGAGTAACCAAGCGATTTAACTTGTTTTCAAAGATTTTGTTTTCAACGTCAGACTACAAATTCCAAGGCAAATCTACGACATACACAGTGTCTTAGGAAGGGTTTGTGCAGATTTCATAACTAATGAAAATAAAAGTAAAAAAAAAATATATAGGAACGCTCCTGACAATGCCAGAACAAAAGAAAAAGTAAAAAAAGGGCAATGAAAACCTCCAAAGCAATTTCCAGATTCAAATACAACAAAAATGTGCGATTTTTATCATAACGTTGACCTGCCCCGAAAGCCATGTAGAAAATAAGTACATAGATGACCTTGTATTACTGAAAACGTTACGTACTTACGTTTGTACATGCAGTGCGTATACGTATATTTATGATAAATACTTTTAGTCTGCCTCTCGTAACACCCTCAATGTAATAAAGGGTAAGTAAGTATTCACACATTTACAATTATAAAAATCTATTTGAATTGTTTATTGGCATTTGCCTGGTGGCGGTGTACTTTAATATGTTCTCGCCAAATATTACGAAATAAAATCAAATACGATAGGAATGCCCCAATTGGCTTAAATAAATACCCAAGAAGGAAAGGGCATATTTTACAGTATCAAGCATTTTATGGATGCATGTGTGTAGTATTTCTTTTACCAAAGTACATACATAATTGGTCATTCCAACCCTTCAGTCTGGATTACGACCTATTTTCTCACACCACTCATACAGAGTGTGTTAATTTTATACATGAGTGGTGGGACCTAATTTAGAGTCAACTCCGAACGACAGATTTTTGAGAAACTTTTCATGGCAATTTTATTTACTCTCAGAGTTTTTGCCAGAAATCTGCTGAGAGGAAGTCGCCGAAGAAATACTTTTTGTATTCTGTTCTGATGTCTGGCCTGGGGCTCGAACCCTGGCTTCACGTCTAATAAGCCAACACACTACCTACTAGACTACGGCGACTTCCATATCATACTACATACATTCATATGTATAAAATTGGTAATTACAACTGTTCAGTCCGGATTACAACATAGCTTTTCTCGTCACTTATATTGTGTGTCAATTTGATACATGAGTGGCGGGACTTATAGTTTAAAGTCAACTCCGAACGACAGATTTTTGGAAAACATTTCATTTCTGGTGAATACGAAGAATGTGTGATCCTCAACCGACTTTGCTTTGTGTGCAGATGCATTGTAATGGTGAAAAATTACCTTTCCATGTTCCATGGCCCAATGGTCGTTTTTCGATAAATTTATGGTTCAAACTGGTCATTAGTATGTATACTTCTCCGATTTGTAATTACGGAGAGTTAAGAAGCTCATGGTACATTGTTTACCTGCAATAATTCGATGCAACACTGATTTTTTCGTGTTTTTGGAGCAAAATTTATCAAGTGTTTTTCGGTTCTCCACCTGTCTGTCATTCAACTCATATGGCTTCCATTTTCCAGACTTTTAGGTGTTTCCAGTAGTTTCTAAACGCTCGGAAATTATTTGTAGTGCAACGTTTAATTCCTCACATCGAAAACGTTAACTCCGTACCATATTTTGCATGTTGCCTCTGATAGAACAAGATCACCATATTCCTCGATGCGACTTTTCTGCAAATGAAACCAAAGTTGATTTGATGTATACTGAATATGTTTGACAGAGATTACAGCCAAAGTTCGGAAATCGTTGTCGGAAGACCCGACAGAATAGCGCTTGCTTATACTTTTGTGTGTTTTAATTCACCAAAAATAATACCCGCGATAAATTAAGCAAATAAAGGACTAAAGCAATAATTTAACATGAGAATGGCGGCTAAAACTAAGGAATGGAGAGCACACAATCTTGTTAAGACTTTTAAGAAATTTATACGTCTGATAGAAATGTTTTCATTCCACTAAAAATAAAAAACTCATGCTAACACCAAAGTAATGGCACAAATTCACAAAAAGAATTAGAAAGAAAAACAAAATATTACGAGAAAAAAAAAACAAAAGCAAAAAAGGAGAGAAAGAAAAATTATTACTTTATTGTGTCAGCGTAAAAGTTATAAACGAACATTTGCAACATTTGTTGCAAGAAAAATTAACTTTTCAAAGGCAACATTGTAATACTCTTTAGTTTTTTTTTTAAGTTTTGAATTTTTTTCATTTTAGAGAGACTTCTCTTTTTAAAGGGATTTTATAAAAAAAAAAAATGTATGCAGTCGATTAAGCCAATGATCAGTCCTATCAAAACGTACTCCACAAAATTGAGACGTCAAGTTAAAATATTTCAATATCTTCAACGGCGTTAAACTACCGGCAGCGTGAGGAATTTAAATATAGCAGGGTACGAGGATGAAGCCTAAAATATTATTACACTTTCTTAATGATAATACCTTTGTATACCTCAGGCGAATTTTAAATGGTCAGTTTTTTACTATGATTGTAAATTTGTACTTGACTCGTGAACTTCATCTTCAAACCTTCATTTATTATGGAGGTATGATCTCTTTAAATATTCTAAACGGTTTTATTCAGACAAATCAGTGATACAACCTGTAACCTTGTTGTAGTTGGTTATTACTGGTTATCTATCTGATATTTCATTAAGCATTTCCTATCTTTAAAACGAAGTGGGTGCCATATATCATCGAAATTTTCTACTCGCTTAAAAAACCTATTGATGCCATTATAACACACATAACTTACTGCCGTAGGCGGAACTCATCTAAAATGTCAAATTTTCTCTGATTACTTGCTTACTTAATTGGCCATTTCGGCCAACTCTGCTCCTTGCGCGCCTTCCTCTTTGCCGAATTTCGCAAATCAACGCATCAAATACCCTTCTCGTCGGAGCATCCCTACGTCCACGTCGTTAGATAGAACGCGGAAATCATTGCCAACTAGTTCTGGACCGAAAATTTTACGTATTATTTTTCTCTCGAATACTCTCAAGGCTGCTGCATCAGTGGTTAATAGCGTCCATGCCTCTGATCAATAAAGAAGCACGGGTACGAGAGAGGTCTCTGCTACTTATTTGCCTATTGAGACCATGGTAGCACTTGTTGACAAGAGTGATCCAATGTTAACCTGCAGGCTTACATCATTTTTGGTGGTAACGGTGGTGGTAACATAAATAAGGTTGGATCCGCTTGATGGCATGATTTACGTTGGCTTTCAGGAGCGCAGTGGTTTACATATACTTGCGACTTGGTGAAACTTTCTTCTATTTATGTCGACCACATTGCAACACTTGGAGGCATTGGTAAGTAATATTCAAACCAGAACTGTCTCCATACAGTCAGATTTATTGGAAATATTATTGATAAATGAAGTCGCCGTAGTCTAGTAGGTAGTGTGTTGGCTTATTATTAGTAGGGCTACGGTTCAAACCCCAGGTCAGACAGCGAAACGAAAATAAGAAAAAAATATTTCTTCGGCGACTTCCTCTCAGCAGAGTTCTGGCAATAACTCTGAGAGTAAATAAAATTGGCATGAAAAGTTTCTCAAAAATTTGTCGTTCGCAGTCGACTTTAAACTGTAGGTCCCGCCACTAATGTATAAAATTAACACACACAATATAAGTGGTGTGAGAAACTAGGTCCATAATTCTGACTGAAAGGTTGTAATGACCAATCCTGTATATATTATTGAAAAATGATAGAAAGCGAATGAGTCGGTAACGCGTAGCAGTTACTACGAGATTTAACTCCCTTGTTATAAATGCTGACTCATCTATTAAATTAAAAAAAACCAAGTCTAAGCCACGATTAATGGTGGTTTTCGACTTACACGTTAATGTTCGACGCAAAAAAGGTATAATTTCGATGGTCTATAGTTGTTATTGATGTGATGTGGACACAAAAAGCTGCGGAAATTTAAGCTAAATTAGTTAGTAGTGGGAGAAGCGTTGGCGTATAAGGAGTATTATATTTTAATCTTAAGCTTCCTATTTATTTTGTTACCACCAGAATAAATTCGGCAAATAAATTCATCAAATACGCATAGGACAGGCAAAATTTTGACCGTAAATGATCTAAAAGTGAAAGGGAAGTAAAGTGAAGGGATATTCCACTAAATACTGGGTGTAGCGTTTTGATATTTAGGTCCTTTGAATTGACTCTGAGGCTTCTTGGGGGCATCTACACTATTGCTGTATTAATACAAAGTTCTC
The DNA here is from genome assembly GCA_936449025.2 of Sarcophaga subvicina. Taxonomy (NCBI): domain Eukaryota; kingdom Metazoa; phylum Arthropoda; class Insecta; order Diptera; family Sarcophagidae; genus Sarcophaga; species Sarcophaga subvicina. The sequence goes on from OW388080.2 coordinate 91,227,600, forward strand.
TTATTTCTTTATTTTATAATAAAATGGAAATAAATAAATATAATAAATCTAAAAACATCATTTATTTGTTCATATTGTTACGTTTTTACCTTTTAAAAACGTTTAAAATCTGAGCTCGAAGATTACAAATAAAATAAAAATTAATTTGTTTTTAGTTTTGATTAAAACTCTTTATTATTTACACAATTCTGTGTGGCACTGTTCACAACTTAATGTAACAACAACAATTGTTTTGTTCTTTATTCATCTGTTTACAACTTTTTCATAAGAAATAACAATGACTAGACAATTGTTCGACAGATCTTTATTACGGAGATCTTCAAACCACGATTACTCTCTTCAAACGCACCGAGTCTTCACACAAGACTGTCTGAACTGCACTAACTCAGTCGCTTGCTTTGCCTTTTATATGGCAAAGTAAACAGTCGGATGAATGTTCTTGAAGGCGATTGTTCGTGGCTTCGCCTTTTCGAGTTCTCTATAGATGTAAACATCGTTGTTTCATTATTGTAGTTTGTGCATTTTGTTTTCATTTATTCTTGCATTGTTTGTTAATATATTTTTGTTTACTTGTTTACCATTTTTTATGCTGGTCTTTGTTGGTATATTTTTGTTTATTTGTTTACCATTTTTTATGCTGGTCTTGAAGTCGCCGTAGTGGGTTGGCTTATTAGATGCAAGGCACGGTTCAAACCCCAGGTCAGACATCAAAATGAAATATAAAAAAATATTTCTTCGGCGACTTCCTCTCAGCAGATTCCTGGCAAAAACTCTGAGAGTAAATAAAATTGAAAAGTTTCTCAAAAATCTGTCGTTCGAAATCGACTTTAAACTCCCGCCACTCATGTATGAAATTAACACACACAACATCAGTGGTGTGAGAAGCTAGGTCAAAAGGGAAGGGTTGCAATGACCAATTATGTATGTATGTTATGCTGGTCTTTGTTGTTATATTAAGCAGTGCAATAATTTGTAAACAAGTTCATTATTTTGTTGTTGTAGCTTTTGTTCATAATTTTAATGTTAAACGATGTAAAAGCAAGACACCAGTACCTAGATTTTTTTCATTTTCGTAACAAAATTATTGCTTAAAATTTATGAAATTTGATACACATATTGGAGTACCTAGACTTTTGCTATTCACTGGACATATAGAAGTAGTGCCACTGCAATACCTATATATACCAATAAAGCATTTATTCACAAAACATAGTTTCCGCATGTGTGAAGATTATATTCAAATACAGATACTAATCCAAATACCCCATGAAATCATTAATGCTGTAATAAAGTCCAGCATCTTCTGGTTGATGCAACACAAAACTTTTCTTATCTTGTTTGAAACGTGTAACGGCCTTCTCGGTATGCCAATTACGAATGGAAATTTATACAAATACAAACGTTACTACAGATTATTGTCAACTATTTGGCTCAAGATTGTATTACAGAAATGTGGTCATATTTAGTTTGCAAATAATGATGACAAAATAAACAAAGTAAAATACAATGGACATTTACATACAAACATGTGGGTATGTGGGTAATTAAAGAACGATGTCATTAAGTTTACATTAGTTCAGTATATGTCTTAATATTGACCTCAAAATTTTTTGTTTTGTATCGTAAACATAAATATGAGCAGATTTGCACTGTAATCTTTGCATTTTAACAGAATTTAAGAGTTCGATTTAGTATTCCTCCCACTCTGTCTTATATTAGTGTATCATTCAAGTCTGGAGAAACTGTAGACTTTTCATTACTTGTAGTTTAGAGGTGAATGACTCCGTAAGGCTTGGATAAGCCAACACAGTCGCTGGATGTTAATGCGCTGCACAGAGTCCATGTTGTTGTGGAGTTAATACAGTTTATTGTTGTGTCAGATGCTGCAATTATCCTGCATTGAAACGAAAATTTTACACAAGACTTTTCTTTCGAATACTCTGAAGTCTACTGATTCGGTACTTAATAGAGTCCATGCTTCTGCGCCATAGTGGAGCATGGGAAATATTAGCTGCTTCTAGAGTATTAGTTTCGTCTCACGAGAGAAGTTTACTCAATTACCTATTGAGATCATAGCACCCATTGGCAACACTTATTCTGAGCTTGATCTCCAGACTGATATAATTTTTGGTGGTAACGTTAGGTCCAAGATAAACAAATAGCTGACAGCATATTTTGGATCTGATACGCCGCATTTCCCTTATTTTTCTTTAAATCGTTTTGCTATCATTTACAATAACAATACAGCAACATCTCGCCTGGTATGAGACTTCTCCTTAACGAAGTCGCGCGATAAATGATCGCCTTGTCTGAAACCATGCACAATATCAAAAGTTGGAGAGAGGTTCACTGCTCATCTCCAGGCTCAGATATTTCTAACATTGCGAAATATAAAATCAAAATATTTCTGTCGGCGACTTCCCCCCCAACAGTGTTATGGCAAAAAAATATGCGTCGTTTGGAGTCTACTTTAAACAGTGGTTCCCGCTAATCATAGGTAAATGTGATGTGATTTAAGCAAACTCCTGTGGATTGAAATCGACTGCCTGCAGATTTCTTCTTGAGGCGTTGTCTTTTCGATTAGCTGACATATATGGTTTTTGATGCTACAAAAGTTAGGGGCATATTACTCCTTTGGAAATATCTTGAAATATGCATTAAAATCCTTCAAAGCCGAGAGATATTATTTCATCTTTCGTTTTGACCCGGGGGTTTAAACCGTGGCCTCACATCCAATAAGCACACTAAAAACACCTACTAGACTATGGCGAGTGCCATGACTATGATAATATAAGAACGCAATTTAAAAAAAATTAAAAATGAAGTGGGTTGTTAACATTTGCAAAAATTATACAGTTAATAATGCAGGCGGTAGGTAAACGTGACTAGCAATCCATAAAGATAGACAAAGAAATAGACACTATTACGCTTCATATGAATATCTCATTGTGATAGAACAGACGTGTATTTTCCTTAGACCTTAAACCATCCAGAGCTTCCACTCCTAGTGTTCATTACCGATACATAATTTGGACCGCCTGCATAGTAGGCACCAATGTGCTTTCTCCTTCGTCAACGTACTGCTGGACGTATACCCAATAGGTGAAGAACGGCTTCCTCCCCTTCCTCGTCGATATCATTCAAAACATAGCAGTTCTTGCTTTAAGTTCAAGACTTACACGTGCCCATAATTCAATGTCTAGTAATGACTCCAATCCTCTATCCAGTTTTGTCTGAAGTTGCCTACGTGGGATTAACAAAATCTATTATAAGTCCACAGTTCTTCAAAAGAATTCCTAACCGTTGAACTCACCCTATAGTTCGATGGTGTTGTCTCGCCTAGCCCATTTTTTCGTACCATCGTACCAGTCCGCCATCTGTCTGCAGCCATATCCACCTTAGAGTTGGTTACGTTAGAACCAATGTTGTGGATGACCGGCATTCCGTCTGGAAGATGCTGCAGTGATCCGGTGGCTTTAGGGAATGAGCTATTTCTACCAAAAAAAAAAACTCCACCACTCTTAGTTGCATCCAATTTCAAACCAAACGAAAATTTCCACTGTATCTATTGCGCCATTTCCCTCTACGCATTTCCCTTTCCCTATCGACCAACATTTTAAAATTTGACTTAAAAAGATTTGCTACAACAAAGTATACATATAATATATAGCAACGCATACTAATAAGCTATTAATGTTTTAACGTTTGACAACTTCAAACAGTCATCGAAGTCTTCATCCGCTATAGATTTTGAGATAACGGGTAGTTCGTGGTATATGAAGTCTCCAGCAAACAATATCAAATTATCTCATAAGAAAAATATAAATCAAACATTTTATATGTCAAAAAACACTCTACCACAAAAGTTGTCGGCACAACACATATTGTTATAATTGACGGACATGTGTCAGATCTTTTATTAAGTCTTTCTATTTTTAAATCTGAATAAAACATAGAGCGTAAGATATCATTCAAATTATATTTTTCGTTTCATTCACCTATTAAAGACTGTGATGACCTGGCCATCGCCAACCCCAAAGAAATAGGGACCAGTGACGTGGCCAGCTTAAAATCTACAACAAACAATGACTTTTTCGGGTTGCTGTAAATACTCTTTGTTCATATGCCCGTGGAAAACTAGATTAAATAAATAACAATACAACAAGACGGCTGCTATTTTGTGTCAAAGTTCGGAAGCCCGGAAGACCCGATATGTAAATATTAAATAGTTATCATATTAACGCTTCAATGTTCCTTAACGAATAAATTTCTTAGACACACTTGATACAGTTTTAGCAAATTTAAGTTATTCGGCTTTCGAAAAAGTTTGTGATTCAAAATGAAACACAATTTTTATGTTTAAAATGAACTATTCCAACTCTAATGTTTCGCTCCCTTAAACGTAGTTATATGTTAGCAGAATTATATAATTTTGGTAATATCTTATAAAAAAGTGAAGCTTAAATAGATTGGTAGGTTGTAGGCTGATGCAATCAATAAATTGTCGCTAAACTTTTACGAACATCCAACATAATTCATTTACTAAAAATATTGAAATATTTGAAAATATTATGCAGCAATATATGTATGTTTCATTAAGTAATTAATTTTATATTTCCAGCTTAATGCCTGTAGATGCCTTGACTTCATTTCGATTTGAAATATTTTTTATTATAATTTTTATGCAGATGATTTACAGTGAGCGTCAAAAGTGAGTAAACACCAATGAAATAATTCATTTTCTTAGGATAGCGAGAAAAGTAAATGATAATAGTTGAATAAATTTCTAATAATAAAAACGTTATCTATTACTTATAAAATGTTAAAACAAAAACAACAATTCATAATAAAGGAACTTTTTTATACTTAAGAACATAATAGAAAATTTAAAAATATAGTGGGTGTTGACTCATGTATGTACGGTATATTGTTTAATCACATGCAAATATAACACAGCTTATATGAGAGAGATTAGAATTTTCATTCCTATGTTTCTGTTTCTGTTTTTTTTGTTCTTTTTTTAATGAATTTGTCACAAGATTTTTCATTATTTAATTAAATAATTAAAATTGAAAGCTTGTATTAAAATTTAAAAAATAAATTTAATATTAAAAAATAAAATACCAAAATAATTGATTTTAAATAAATATTACTCATACGCTAAGAGGGGGGAGTACATAAAAGCATTGATATTCATATTAGAGATGAGCGATATTTTCAAAACTGTGATTTAAGCACGGTGATTGATAATTCACTGGTAACTACAGTGATTGAAATTGCCAAATAACAGTTACTAATAATGTCGTTCTTTCAAAATTGTTACATACTCAAATTTATTTAATTTTATTTTGAGTGAGGCCGAATAACTATTAGATGATGCTGATTACTTACTTTTGTCTTTTATACATGAACTTTCTGTGAAACTTAATTGTCAAACTTCATAGAAAAAAAATTACATTAAATATAATAACATTGATGACACCACTTTAATTTTGTTTAGTAGTCTTTTCGTAGTATGTATCTAGTTGTCTGTTTCTTACGACTTAATAAAATACGTTATTGTCGTTATTGTTTTCTTTTTGGAATACTGTGATCACAATCACTGTTTTAAAGAACAGTGATTATCAAATCACGTTCACTGAGAACAACGTTCTTCAAAAATCACTGGATCGCTCATCTCTAATTCATATACATAAAGAGCTATCAATAAATAGCCTGTACAATATTCTGCTAGAAAAATAAGTGTCAAAATTAAAAAAATCTTATTGAAAATCAAAATATTTTTAAAAATGTTTCATTATTGAAAAATACAAAAAATATTGTTATTCTTAAAATTATTTTAATGTCATCATTTTGGGTCTTCCCAAATGAATTAGGGACAGTTGACAGTTGAAAATAGACATCTTGTTGAAGCCACATCTGTCACATTAGTTGCCACATATTCAGCCTGTTTGCCATATCTCCGACAATAGGCAACGACGTGGGTTCGTCGAATGATCTTTGAAGCAGTGGGCAGCCGATTCTAATTTTCAACGAAAAATTATCTTCAAAGATAAGCCACACTTCCAAACAAATGGGTACGTTAACAAATAAAATTGTAGAATTTGAGACGATACCAATCGACAGCTTTTAATGTATCCCGATAAAGTGATTGTTCGATGTTGGTTTTGGGTTGGAGGTATAGTCGGTCCATATTTCTTAGATAACGACGTTAGCCAGGCAAGCACTACAGGTCGAACTTCTTTTGGCCAAAATGACATTTGCTTAAATACTACGATTAGGACCTGTGTCTACCATTGAAATGTGCTTGTGTAAATTAACTTCTGCTGCCGATCGTTTTCTTTTAGAAGCTCTTGAAATCGATCTAATAAGTTGCCATCCCATTACCTACTGATCGTTTCAAATTTTTTAAGACAGTCAATGTGTATTAAGCTCAGTGCATCCCAAGAAATATATATTTTTTTTTTCATTTAACCCTTTCGCATCTATTGGGAGATATGTGTCCCACTGAACGATCGCAGACTCCTATTTTATAAATTGTTACTGTAAAATGATTCAAAGTCGTCCCATTTAGTTATTTAGAGGCTAAAGAACAGTTACATATTTTCATAACACAGAAAAATTGCGTACTTTCATAACACAGGCTGTTTAATCATAAGAAGACTGCAGTGGTATCAAGTTTTTGCTGTGCTTTTTTCTACTAAAAAGTTAAAAAAGTTAAAATCGTTATTAAATAGTGAAAAAGGTGTGTAATTAATTTTGTTAAAGTGTAAATCTTTCTTGTTATTGCAATATTACCAGGTAAGCAAACGATTTTCTTTTTACGGGACATATACTTCCCATTCGGCTTTTGTAGTGGAACATATATATCCCAATAGGACTGTAGTGTAACAACATTAAAAATATTATTTCAGGCTGATGTGGCGAAAAGACTTTCTGATATTGATGTAGCCAGTATTTTAGAAGAGTCAGCTGAAGATGACTTCTCATCTGGGAGTGGAGACGACTACGTACCATCAGACTCTGAAAGTATCATTGATGAAGAAAACCAAATAAATCATTCAGATTCGTCAGATGAAGATGAAGAAAAAGATGATGTAGCTATGCATTCATCGTCAGCTCAAGCTCCTCATTTTGAAACAAAGATATGGTTAACACCGGATGAATCATTTGCACCTAGAAAGGTACCTAGCAGCCACCGCGAACCCACTCTATTACTAAATTATAAGAGAACTGATACGCCTATACAAATCTTCAAAACAGTGTTTCCTCCGAGTCTTATGATAGATATTACACAATGCAATGCACAATGAATAAAAATTCTTCAAGCTTCGAACAAAAAGTATAAATGTATAAAGCATACAGATGTTGGGGAGATTAAAATAATTTTAGGTTGTATGATGATCATGAGCTATAACCATGTCCCTTCAACTAAACATTATTGGTCCCGGCATCATTCATTAGGTAATAGGCAATCAAATCTGCAATAACACGCGACCGCTACTTATTTATTTCATCCAAGATGTATTGTGCACATCCAGAAAAACCTGCAAACGTATCAAAAACATATTATCTGGACGATGTTGTCCAGTGTTTGAAAGCCCGTTTCCAAAGTGCACGTGGAGATAGTCCATTTCAATCAATAGATGAATCTATGACTAAGTTCAAAGGACGTTCATCACCAAAACAATACATGCCACTGAAACCCACGAAGCGTGGAATGCAAATGTGGATGAGATGTGATTCTCTCAGTGGGTACGTATATGATTTTAACATCTACTGCGGTAGAGAAGAAGTACCTACCATTGGCACTCTTGGAGAACGTGTAGTAAATAATCTTGCCAAGACCATAAAGCACCCAGACGTTACGCTTTGATTTGATCGTTTTTTACTAGTGTTTATCTACTTGAAACTTTGAATTTTCCGGCATTAGGTACCGTAATGACTAATAGAAGAAACTTGCCAAACTGTCAAAAATTACCGAAGGGTGGATCTATTTTCAAATCGTGTAGTTCTGGAATTATGTATACAAAATGGCAATTAGCAATTGTCATGGTGCTACAATGGTATCAATAAACAAAAAGCAACATAATGGTGAAATTCAGGTTGTGCAGTGTCCGGAAATGATTAAATTTTACAGGAATATAAAGGGAGGTGTAGACCGAGCCGAATGTACGTACTGGACCGTAAATCGCAGAAATTGTGGAAGAAAGTTTTTTATAGACTATTGATGATGTCAGAACCATTTCTTGACTTTTTAGTACTGCCAGCAGAAGCCTTACTCATGGTGGTTACCATTTCAAAAATAAGAAAATTTATGCTCAATCTGCCACTCACTTACCAATTGAAGGACCTACAAGACGTCGATGTGCAGGTTGCCAAAAAAAAAATAAAATTGAAAAACGGACTAAGACTTTAAGTCAAGAATGTCAACTTCCATTGTGCAAGGGTTGTTTTGCGCCGTTTCACAAATAATTTTAAATATTTACCTTTAATTTTTTTTATGTACAAAACGAATTTTGAAAGAATAAATAAAATTTCATAAATCTAATAAAAACAGATATTGATTTACTATATGCGTTTTTATAGGTTTAGGCCTAATGGGACTTATATGTCCCATGCCAAACTCCTGATGGGACATATATATCACGTGCCCTAAATCCCTTCCTAGGGTAGGGGCACTACCAAAAAAGCTATATATATGTTTAATAAGCATATCTATGCTAAACTGACCTCTTATAGTATTTGTAAACTAACTAATCGCCTCCCGTACCGATAGGGTTAATGGAGAATTTAACTTAATCTTAGCCCAGGTTTCCCGTTTTTCATATGATATATCTTTAAATTAAGGATGCCGAACAATAAAAATGCGGTTTTATTGGTGAGCGGACAACAAATCCAATACCGGAAATGCTTAATACATTATAAGTCATCTACATTCATTTATAATTACTTCAGAAACATAAGTAACCATATACATACATAATTGGCCATTACAACCCTTCAATCAGGATTACGGTCTAGCCTCTCACTTCCACCACTTATGTTGTGTGCTTTAATTACATACATGAATGGCGGGACCTACAGTTTAAAGTCAATTCCGAACGACAAATTTTTGAGAAACTTTTCATCACAATTTCATTTACACTCAGAGTTTTACCCAGAAATCTGCTGAGAGGCAGTCGGCGAAGAAATTTGTTTTGGATTACGGCCTAGCCTCTCACACCACTTATGTTGTGTGCTTTAATTACATACATGAGTGGCGGGACCTACAGGTTAAAGTCAATTCCAAACGACAAATTTTTGAGAAACTTTTCATCACAATTTCATTTACTCTCAGAGTTTTACCCAGAAATCTGCTGAGAGGCAGTCGGCGAAGAAATTTGTTTTCATATTTCGTTTTGATGTCTGACCCGGGGTTTGAACCGTGGCCTTGCGTCTAATAAGCCAACTACTAAACTACGGCGACTCTATATATTCCATGACAAATAAATGTTTCAGAGCTTATAAAACAATCGATATTGACAATTACGTTTAATTTCTTTCAGTGCACTTAAGAAATTGCATGCGCTGGTTATTAAATGGCAACTAATGGAGGAGCATAAAATGCATATGAGTTCTTTCCGCAGACTTATGCATTATGGCGTGGTCATTTCTACTTCAGATCCATAGTTTACCGCTGATCACTTTCTATTTCCTTATTGCTTTGCAAATTCCACAACAATGGTTCGAGTAATTAGGAGCCAGTCCTCAGTAAAATAATGAATTTAATTTCAGACTCTACTTGTACGTTGTTGGCAAATCTTTAGCCACACAGCAATTTTTGAACGTATGAAAATAGAAAATTGCCATGAAAGAGTTTCTCAAAATCTGTCCTCGGAAATTCGTTTTAAACTGTAGGTCACGCCACTCATGTATAAAATTAACACACACAACATAATTTGTGTGAGAAGCTAGGTCGTAATACTGACTGAATGGTCGTAGTGACCAGTCATCTATGTACATATGTACAGTAAGACGCCGCTGAACGAGGGGAATACGTTCCAATAAGTTCCAGCGCTAAACGAAACAGCGTTAAACGAGGCAACTTAACACGTACTTAACTAATACCGTACTTAACTAATAAATCAACTGTGACGTAGATGCATTCGTACTGCGATTGCGGCTTCGAAAAATACAGTTGGAATCTTTATTCCTGACATACTAACACTAGAGCGTTAAAAAGGTACACCGTCGCTATATAGTGTACCGCTTTTGGTTGGTGCATGGCCGTTTCATTTGCACACATACACAACAAGTAACAATACAGTGTGCGACTTAGGGGAATCCCAATACTACCGTGTAACACTGAAACAGCGTTAAGCGGGGTCTTACTGTATGTAAAACATGATGTTCATTGTTAATCATATTTAAAGATAATCACAAGAAATTATTTCAAATGTTTTTAAAAAATCGACTGCACGAAGTTAGTTGCAAATGAAATTCATTTCGAGTTCTTAAGACATGATTCGCCCAATTCAGGCTTCTGCTTTGAGCATGCCACTCCCTTAAATTCGAGATTTTATACTTTTCTAACAATGTTAAGATTGTATTTTAACTTCATCGTAGATTTAAGCTGATACAGCTAAAGTCTTTTAACCGCTTGGCAATCATTAAAGTATCATGTTCCAGCTGAGAGAGTTGCTTATAGAACAGAGAAAAATGCTTCCCCTATAATAGAAAATGTTGCAATCTTTAAATTCCAAAAATATACATATAATTTTGTGTTTCATAAATTCCAAATAATAATGGAAAATTTAAAGAATTGCATGTTTATTTTTGTTTTTTAATAAAAATAACATGACATTTTTTAGAAATATTTATAACAGCTTATTTTTTAGTTCGCTTTTATTTTCATAATAATAAATTAGAATTTTTCGTAACTGAGATTTGTTTGTAATTTTTTAGAAAATTGCAGAGAAATATAAATACAGAAAAAAAGTTGATTTCTCTTCAATGACACAGAATTCCATTACAACTATTGTTATTAATTTGTATTCAAGCGTTGTGTTGAATATATTTATAAAAAAAAATTTAAAAAAAATTTAAAAAATGTAGAAAAAAGAATCCGAATAAGGAAAAATATTTTTCATGGTTTTAGTAGAAATAGTAGAAGGGGAAGCTAAAATTATTTAAAGAAATTTTTCATATGTCAAAAGTAGCTGTTTGATGCAAGCTTTTGTTTGGTTGAAATAAAATAATTACCCGGTGCGACAGTGAAAATATACCTGAGTAACTAACATAGTCTAAGTTATTCATTAGGTTGAGTAGAACTCAAAAATACTTTTTTTACTTTTCTCGTACCCTCCAAACTTTTTTATTTGGTTCTTTGATCTTTTTACACAAAATTATTGATTATGCAAATATGTTTGAACCTATTTTAAAATTCCAAAGTTTTTTAGAAAGTGGAGAGATTAACCTTCCAATGTAGTACTTTGATTGTATCCCGAACCAGTTTTGCTTTGTGTGCAGTTGCTTTGTCTTGTTGCAAAATTCACTTGCCGTGTCTTGTGACCCATTACGGTCGTTTTTCGATCATAGTTCAAATTGATCTTTTTTTGTCAGTAGCGATCTGTATAAACGGTTTCACCACGTTTTAGGCATGGTACACCACACATATCTGATATCAACAGATCAATCTGCTTTTCCAACCAAAGCTGTTGCTTGTCCTGGATTAACGCATGAAGAATTTATTTTAACCATTTAGAATTCTAAAAATAAATCCATTTTTCATCGACAGTAAAACTCGATATGAAACTGTATTGTTTGTAAAGAAATATTTCATAAATAGTTTTTCGTGTTTTCATCAGCCTGTCATTCAATTCATATGGCACCCATCTTCCAGACGTTTGGGTAAAAATTCTTTTAACATACATACATGTGGGAACAGGACGTACCACCAGGAGTGGCAACACTTACTGACTTAAATACGGTAGAATGGAACACTAATACTGTAGAATGCGACTCTACGGTTACAGACGCTACTTTAAGATCAACGAATAGTTTTAAGTTAGATAGTTCACTTGCAGTTTGATCGCCAAAAGAGCAACATCTCTCATTATATTTTAAATAAACATGAATTACATTAATAATTAAAAAGTGTTTTATTTAAAAAACGCAAAAACTACATACATAACATATTTGGCCTTTACAACCCTTCATTCAGGATTACGGCCTAGCATCCCACACCACTCATGTTGTGTCAAATGATTGGTTTGAACCATGTATATATCGAAAAATTACGTCTGCAAGACAGGACAAGTTAATTTAGTAACATGCCTGTGTATCTCCACACAACGCATAAGCGATTAAGGAGAAAAGTTGGGATAGTCTTGCCTTCTTCAGCCTTGTATTTGCATTCCTCGATGATACACGCATTGGCTGAACAGTTTTATTGGCATGAAATTCATAAATTGCCTGAAAGATAGAACGAATGTGTTGCCAGCAATGGCCAACATATTGAAAAAAACATTTTTAACTTTCTCATCGAAAATAAGTGTTTTATCTTCACACAGAACGCTCATTGCATACTGGTACAGCGTAGATCAAAATTAACTTTTAATAGCACATGCCGCAATGGGAAAAAAGAACTGAAAAGTCAAAAAAATTCAAACGATAATAAAAGAAGAACATTGAATAGGAATGAAGTCGCCGTGGTGTAGTAGGTAGTGTGTTGGCTTACTATTCGTAAAGCCCGGGTTCGTATCCCAGGTCAGACATCAGAAATGAAATATGAAAAAAAAAAAATATTTCTTCGGCGACTTCCTCTCAGCAGATTTCTGGCAAAAACTCTGAGAGTAAAATAAACTGCCATGAAAAAGTTTCTCAAAAATTCTGTCGTTCGGAGTCGACGTTAAACTGTAGGTCCCGCCACTCACGTATAAAATTAACGCACACAACATGAGTGGTGTGAGAAGCTAGGCCGTAATCCTGGCTGAAGGGTTGTAATGGCCAATTATGTATGTATGTATGTATTGAATAGGAATTCAATAATTACTAGAGATGCTACACTTATACTTATAATAATAAAAAAAAGTATAAAATATGTCTCATAAAACACTTTAACCACATTCTCCAATTTGTTTTGCAATACTCTAGGAATAGAATGTACCATAAGAGCATAGAACGCATTCAGTTCTGCTCATGCATTCTCATATATGTCTGCTTGTCTGGAAAATTGCGAACAAGCCTTGTGAGATTGGGAAAGTTTCTTTCGTTTTCAATGTATCTTGGGTTGTTTCGTATGCCATAAACGTTACTGGGGGCACGTAGATTTCGTTGCAGGTTATCAAATGCAATTGACTTTGGCGGATTTTCTTTACATCACTCTTAAATAGAAAATTACAATTGCTTGGCATCTTGTTGAAGGCTAACATATGACGTACACGAAAAAAAAGAATACAAAGAAACTTTTATTTTCTGCTTTTCAATATTATAATTTACTTAAACTTATGAATATACATACATACATACATACATAATTGATCATTACAACCCTTTAGTTAGGATTACGACTCAGTTTCTCACACCACTTATGTTATGTGCGTTAATTTTTATACAAGAGTCGTGCGACCAACAGTTTAAAGTCGACCCTGAACGACTGATTTTTGAGAAACTTTTCATGGCACTTTTATTTACTATCACAGTTTTTGCCAGAAATCTGCTGAGAGGAAGTCGCCGAAGAAATATTTTTCCATATTTCGTTTAGTTGGAGCTGCCTGACCTGGGGTTTGAACCGAGTCCACACTTCTAATAAGTCTACACACTACCTACTAGACCACGGCGACTATTCTCATGAATACACAGAAGATAAAAAAAATTAAGAAATAAACCGAATTGAGATAGCAAAATATGGTTTGAACACACACAGCATAGGTGGCGTGAGAAGCTAGGTTGTAATGACCAATTAAGTTATGCAGTAAGAATTACCACAGCAGGTTACTCTTACCATTCCTTAGATTTGCGAGGGCAGCTAAATTTTCATCATAAGGGTTTGATCTGATGTAAATGTCAGTTACGAGTAAGCCACTGCTTTAAATGCATTAGATCCGCTGATGGTAACATCAAGTAACCAAGAAATTAATTTTTGCCCTTCATTTGGGCCAATGGTCAATCAATCAATCTGTTTGTACGTGTCATCTTCTGATGATTCTTAAGTGAAGTTTTGTAGAATAACCTGTAAACTCTACTGAACTGTAGGTTTGTGGAGTTAACAGTGATGAGCTTACGTTAGTATAACTGTGGCAATGAGAGTCTGTCATTTAACGATGTTGCAGATTCCTTTGCATTTAAGATATTTGCATAGGTAGTCACAAACAGAACTATGGTTAGGTTAAGGTAAGATAGTGCCAGTAAAGTAATAAGAGTGCAAGGAGAGAGATCGTTCTGTGGTATACAGATTGGGCAAGGACTTATAGTGGACCAGAGTAAAATATTTAGATTATAGCTAACTTCAAGCGAAGGTTTACACAATGCGAAGGTTTGCACCATGCGAACATTTACGCCTTCATTTACAACTTTGACAAGAAGTACAGAGGACGGGACATAGCTGACGGTCAGTACACTCAGCTTCTATTGGGTTGACTTGAGTTAAGAATGGAAAGCTGAACTAGGTAGACTATACTGAATTCCGGGTCACATAGAACAACGCGGTAATAAACATGTAGACCGGTTTGAGCTGGCCGCTGATGAGGCCAAAACGTTTCTGTGCAGTGGGAAGAGAAAGTTGTACAATTGAAAGGGTACGCTCAACGAAAGGTAAAGGGATTTGAATACTCTTTTCAACTTGAACAAGTTTGAAACAATCTTAACTTCTGCTGTGTAAAAGATTTGATTTGAGTTGTCCACCATATTATTGAAAAGTAGCCTGAGAATTGTAATAAACATTTTACACGGTATAGTAGACCTAACAAGAACAAGCTTAATGTGCAGAGAGTTATTCTTACTGACGCTAAACTGTATGCTGAAGAGGATGCGAAAGACATGTAGGTCTGTAGAATAATACATCGTATAGTCTAGATGCTCTAGTGCCTCTGTGATCCATTGCATGGCATAAACATACTTTCTAAGTCGAATAAAGCGACGTAACAAGTTTTCTGCACTGTGATCTGTTCTGTTCTGCTCCGCTTAGATGTTTTCCTTTTAACCAAATTTATTCGTGCCTTCAGGAGCAATTTCACTTGAATTCTAATTATTTATTTCGTTATTCTAACTAAATTGAAAAGGATAATCTTATACTGGTTTAGGTTAGGTTAGGTTAGCGGGTAGCTTGAAATTCACAGGCAAGTTCATTCGGTACACTTATGTTTCATTGCATACACCAGTGTGACGGAAACCCCCTTTCATGATACGTTAGTGGTGGATTTGAACCACCCCGAGACGCGGATGACACCGGCCAGTTCTCTTACATATAAACATAATTGGTCAATGCAAGCCTTCAGTCAGGATTATGACGTAGGTTCTTACACCACTTATGTTGTGTGCGTTAATTTTATACGAGTGGCGGGACCTACAGTTTTATTTACTCTAAGAATTTTTGCCAGAAATCTGCTGAGAGGAAGTCACCGAAGAAATATTTTTTCACATTTCGTTGTGGTATCTGATCTGGGGTTTGAACCGTGGCCTTACGTCTAATAAGCCAGCACAGTACCTACTAGACTACGGTGACTTCAGTTCTTTTAGTGGATCTTAAAACGTTCTGTTACTCAAAAACCGATGATGTCTCTTCTGAAGTGCATGGCACTCGCATAAAAGGCGTTGCACCGATTCGATTTTCTCCACATCATAGCAGCTTCTAGTGGGACGAGCCGAGCTTGTCAGTAAAACTGCTAATAGCGTAGTGTCTGATTACAATTCCTGTTCGCTGTCCACTGCTTCGGCTTGTTTCAATGATTTGAATACACTTTATTCGCTATAGGGTGTTAACTTATTAGTCAAGAATCTGAGGTTCAACTCCTGGATCTCGAACATTACGACATATGAAAAAATATTTCTTTCGACGAACTACTCTCAGCAGACTTCTGGCGAAAACTGTGAGAGAAAATAAAGTTGATATGAAAGGTTTCTCAAAAATCTGTCGCTCGCCGTCGACTTTAAACAGGAGAGCTCGCAATTTAAGGATAAAAATAACACACACAACGTGGTGAGAAGCTTGGTCTTAAGCCTGACTAAGGGCTGTAATAAAAAATTTGAATTCAGATTTCTAAAGAACTTCTATTTAGTTAGTTCAATTTCATTCCTTTAAAAAATCGCTAAAACAAACAACTTTTATTCCTCTATTCCAGTAGCAAAGAGAAAACATTAATTGAAATAAATCACTTGTTAAATCTTGCCTGGAAATGCAACTGTTTTACGTGTCTTTTATTGGTTTGTTTGTGGAAATTTTATTGTAAACGCATATATTCAACATATAAATATACTCAGATATATGCAAGTAGGTGACATTAGGTTTCTGTTGCAGTTGTGTGTTAACCAGAAAAGATTATAGTCTGTTACGACTTTACATATTTCGAGTTTTCCTTGTTATTGTTACAAATAACAACAAGTAGATTGCAACCTGAAACACTAATAGTTGCTTCATACACGTATACACAGTATAAAGTTGTTTGCTGTGTGTTAATCTGTTGGTAAGACGCAAAAACAAATGTACACATCGAGCGCATCGCTGTGGTTTAAGAAACAAATTTTCTGATTTTATTTATTAATTAACAGAAGCAACGTAGTCATCGGTGTACTTACAAAAAGGACCAGATTGTTGGGGAAAATTTTTATTTGGCATGTAGCGTGCATTATGGCAACAAATGTACGATAGGTTATTGTCTTTACAAGATGACACGGCTTTATTTTATATATGTAATGTCGACATGGGATTGTATAATCTTATTACACACTTAAAAATATGAGTTTATACTACAACTTAAGAAAAAAAAAACTTTAAAAAAATGTGAAAATCTGTTCACAACAGGCACGATTAAGTTTTGTTTGTAGAAGTTTACATATTCAAAACTTTTACGCTGCAATATAAGTGGGTCATTAGAAAGTTGCGCGTTTGTTATTTCAAATTTTTATCTGAAAACTTTTGTTAGTTATTTATTTATTTATTACAATACAATTACAAATAATAGCAAAATATTACGAAACGAAATTTAGTAATGTAGACCTTATGCTCCATGTAGAGTACAAGACCAGATCCTTTGCTGGGAATCCAAACCACAACACTCATGCTAATAGTCTAGCACACTACCTACCAGATTGCCAGGGCATTCAATTTTGTAAGTATAGTTAGAATTACTTATTAACTTACTTAATTGGTCATTAACAACACGATTATCGAATTTCAGCCTGCTTTAGCACATGTGCTTCTGATTCTTGTGCACCTTCGCCAGTTGATCACAAATTGATTCTTCTGATTGTGGCCAACATGGCACCACTAGAAGATCCTTGTCTTGCTGTACTCAAGTTGACACGTACCCTTCTCGTGGCCGCTCTTAAAAGACATACCAGCACCTGATGTTAACTAATGCGTGCATCGCAGTACAATTCCGTATACTTTTAATCTGGGTTCTGGGTAGGGTAGTATACAATGGATATTATAAATACGGTTACATGTCATAATTGGAATTATAAAAGAATTGCTGCCTTTTTCGATGATTTTTTTAGAAGTTCTAACTGAGGTAGAGAATAAATAAACTATTAGCGAATGCAGCCCGTAAGAATTACCACCTTTTACTGCAGTGGTCGTTTACTATTGATATCGTATAAGAATAAAACATCTAAAGTAATATATCTGCTATCTTCCAGTAATGAAAAAGTTTCACTTGATGATGAAACAGTAACGTCAGTCACAAATTTGTAATTAAATAAAAGATGGACTCTATACATTCCACAAAAATGTGTTCTCTGATGTTATGTTCTAGAAAAACCCACAGATGGCGAATGGAAATATTTTGTGAAATGCTATATGCACACATATAATCCATAATTGGCCATCACAACTCTTCAGTTAGGATTACGACTTAACTTCTCACACACTTACGTTGTGTGTGTTACTTTTTATAGTTTAAAGTCATCTCTGAACGAAAGATTTTGAAGGAACTTTACACGGCAATTTTATTTATTCTCAGAGTTTTTACAAGAAATCTGCTGACTCGCAGTCGCCAATGAAATGTTTTTTTTCGTATTTCGTTTTATTGGAGATGTCTGAATCGTGGCCTCATGTCTAAGAAGCTAACACACTATATACTAGACTACCTCGACTTCCATGCTAAATATGGCGTTTATAAATTCACACATAATTTATTCCCAAAATAAAATTTCTGTTAATGAAATGCCTTTAAGAGGAAGGGAGAAGAGCATTTCGCATTCTTAATAAAACATTAAATACAAAATTGCTTGCATCTATCACCCTTTAGAAATCGTTACCCGCGAACGTGAAATTTTTTTTCATAAATATCATTATAATTAATAAAGGGTGTTTATTATAGTGGTATAGAACTTTAAGTTGGCATTACTTTTCAAGATGGCGACCGATTTAACAGCTGTCAAGTGATTTATTCTCAGTTTGGTTTGGCAATTCATCATGAATAGACTCACGCCTGAACAACGCTTGCAAATAGTGCAATTTTATTTCGAAAATAATGGTTCTGTGCGGAAAACGTATCGCGCACTACGTCCATTTTATCGTCGACAAAATCGTCCATCAGAGCAGTTAATTCGATTAACCATGGAACGTTTTCGCACCACGTTTACTCTTATTGATAACTCGCATACCCAGAGACGCTGTACGGTATGTACAGAAGAAGCTATTGCTGCTGTAGAGCGTAGCATTGAGGAAGACCCGAATGAGTCGATCCGCCATCGAGCACAGGAATTGGATCTGTGTCCATCCACTTTATGGAAGATTTTGCGGAAGGATGGGCCCAAAACGAGATTACCGTTGTTCCCGATTTTCATAAGCGAATTTTGTTTAGCGATGAAGCGCACTTCTGGTTGAATGGCTACGTCAACAAACAAAACTGCCGCATTTGGAGTGAAGGTAATTCTCAAGTGTATGTGGAAACACCGTTACATCCAGAAAAACTGACTGTTTGGTGCGCTTTATGGGCTGGTGGAATCATTGGTCCGTACTTTTTCAAAAACGATGGTGGCCAGAACGTTACAGTCAATGGTGATCGGTATAGAGCCATGATTACTAACTTTTTCATTCCTGAATTGAATAACCATGATGTCCAGGAGATGTGGTTTCAACAAGACGGCGCAAAATGTCACACAGCTCGTGCCACAATAGATTTATTGAAAGACACGTTTGGTGACCGCCTAATTTCACGTTTTGGACCTGTGAATTGGACTCCAAGATCTTGTGATTTAAAATCGCTAGACTACTTTCTGTGGGGCTATGTAAAGTCATTGGTCTATGCGGTAAAGCCACAAACGCTTGACATTTGGAAGACAACATTCGCCGTATTATTGCCGATATACGGCACATATGTTGGAAAAAGTCATCGAAAATTGGACGTCCAGATTGGACTACATCTGCGCCAGCCATGGCAATCATATGCCAGAAATCATATTTAAAATGTAATGCCACAAGATTATCTTTCGGATAAATAAAATTCATGTCAACTTGCAACTTAAAGTTCTATACCTCTATAAAAAACAATTTATTTTTATGCTCAGTAGTTTGATCGCAATTCCTGCAATTTATTCATCCCAACTCTCCTTTTTCGGTTAATGGTTTCACTCCATCAGAAAGTATAGGATATAAGTCACAATGCACAGGCGGATATTCATCGCATTTCTTTGTTTTCGGGCATCCACTATGATGCATTATCTAATTTGTCGAGGCAAATTCGACTAACGTACATTGAATTTAAAGCACGCTTGTAGACGATTTTAATAAAAGATTTATTAACCGTAGATCGATCGAGCTTTGTAACAAATATGATAACTTTTATTCAGTTAGAAGTCTGTTTTATTCTCAATTTGTTAATACTGTTATTGTCGTTATTTTAAAACAAATAAAAGAAAAAGTTGTAAGCAGGACATAACAAGGTTAAAACTTCGTAATTCTGGCTTATGTATCATTTGTGATAAATACGACACATTCTTAGTGATTCTGTGGTGATGCGTATATATATTATTTTTAAATTTTCACAGGTTTTGTAAAGTATTTAACGTAAATAAAGCATTATCTACGGTATTTGATAACGAATTTAAAGTTAAATGTTGGATGAAAGTGAAGAGGATCAACTTTCTGTCCTTTCTGTTCCAGCTGGTGATTTTTGAACTGACGAAATATCGGCAGCAGCAATTATGATAAACCACTGTTTATGACCTACAATGATATTACATGGAGCAGTGAGCCGTATGCCATTAATAGTTTGGGAAGCGTAAATATTATCAATTTGCATGTAAATTAATGGCTATTGCTTCTGGAAATGTTTTTGCTTTTCTCTCTGCTCTTCTCGTACCTATCTCATGTTACAAACAAAGATTTTAAAAGTGTTGAGCCTTAAGTCTTATATAATAGATATTATAGAAGGACAATATTTCAGTCAGCTATGTACATACGTCTGTGAAAACAGAAACATTAGGTTTGATACTGTGTTCATTTGAAGTGATGAAAAATTTACACTTATCCCTAGTTTATGAATAATGAACTGAAATTCTTCTTTATAATCCCAATGATTTTGTTCCTATAGATGAGTAACAAATTGAATTTGATGGTCGTTATGTATTTCGTCTTCCACCGAAATTGAATTGATAGTTTTAGATTCAAGTACATGCTACTTGTGGAGCAAGTAAATGCGGATGTATTTGGGGAAGTATATATCCCGCAAACCAGAGAGGAGTCAAAAAGAAGACTTTGTTGTAGATATAGAATATATTCTAAGGAAGTAAGTTTTTTACATGTCATGACCTTTGCAAAAAAATTTTTATAACGAAATATAACAATGGCTTGTACCATCAGTTTTCAGCCAGGCTTCCATTGAGGGCGTTACTGAGGCAAGTGACAATAAGCTGCTCCGTCTAAAAAATTGAAGACTTATAAATCGCATAGCAAGGGTGCTAAATATCAAAACTTTACCATTTAGAAAAAATTAAAACCAATATGATAGAATTCGCCGTAGTCTAATAGGTTGTGTGTTGGCTTATTAGACGTAAAGCTCGGGTTCGTATCCACTGTCAGGCGTCAAAACGAAATATGAAAAAAATCTTTTTCGGCGATTTGATCTCAGCAGATTTCTCGCAAAAACTCTTCTCAAAATTCTGTCGTTCGGAGTCGACTTTAAACTGTAGGTCCCGCCACTCATGTATAAAATTAACACACACAACATAAGTGGTTTGAGAAGCTTGGCCGTAATCCTGATTGAAGGGTTCTAATGGCCAATTACGTATGTATGTATGTATGTATGATATGAAGCTGATATGTAATAATTTAAAATAATTTTATTAAACATAATTAAAACAAATAAAAATTTTCGAATTTTTTAATAAAATCTGTCATTAATTGCGACAATTCCATGCTCGTCAAGTATACATACATATATCAAAATTGATACATACCTGGAATTATGAGTTGGATAAATAAAATATTAAATGACAAATCTTTAAAGCTCTTCAAATAATCAAAATCACAACAATTTAATAAACAAATATTGATAACAATACAGTGTGAAAATATCATAAAAAAGGAAAAAAAATCCAAGTAGATATTCACATAATGACAGTGTAACACGAAGTTATAAAACTCAAGGCTTTTGAAAAACCGTATAAACATATACGTGGTATATCGAACATCATGAATAATTTTTTAAATGGTTTGTTTTCGTTTTACAAGCTTTTTCCTTTTTTTTTCTTTTTGTATACAAATAACTGTTGAAGATAAAAAACATTATAAAAATGGGTTTGTTGTCTCTCCATATTGATTATGGCAAATCTTTTGTATCCGCTTTAGATTTGTTTGAACAACTTTGAGAGAAAGGGACAGAGAAAGAAAGGGTTTAGAAACAAGGGTTTAGAAACACCACTTTATAGTTCAATTTTCTAGAAATAAAGCATCCATTGTCCTTTTCGCTGCTGATGGTTTTTATCTGTTTTTAGTTGTTGCCGTTCGCCACAAATAGGATTCCTTTTTCTAAATTTACTATACAAATTGTATATTTATTCTCAACTACATATCTATGTTACTGCATCGTATTGTTTGTTGTTTGCTAGTGATTGACTGAATTTAAGTTTTCATTTCCTTTATTTGTGTTTAATTTAGTTTTCGGACAATTAACTGCGGGTTTCGGTATTTTCAATTTTAGTGGTTTTTTATTGGTTTTTGTATTAAATTTACTATTTTTGTACTCCCTTAGTTTTATTCTAGTTGCTGTAGAAATTTATGAATAAAAGTTTATTTCCTATTCAATGCTTACATAAAAGAAAACATTTTTAAGTACAGAAATTTATTGATTTTTTGTCTTAAAATATTTAATAAAATTTTACAATAAAACTTATACAATTTCAAATTCCAAACGTAATAAAAATGTTTAGTGTTTATCAGCAAATACAGTAGAATGTGAGGGGCTAAAAAAAATAAAAAAATTTTAAATCCTGAAATATACTTTGGTGCAATTTAAAGAGTTGATAGAAGTATTTTTATATTAAAGTGATGTCAAGAAGTTTATTTATTTCGCACATAGCGGTCCCGGTTCCAAGCTCTACAATATACAATGGATGCCGAAACAACATGAATCCCAATTAAAGTCTGATTGTTTGCGATTCACTCCATTGTCTTGATGAAACAGAAAGTAGTAAGATCTTCTAAATCATTAGCCAGCACCGGCAAGGATTGTCCTCTTTTAATTTTATTCATTATTATACTTGACGGCCTATATATCTATATATATTTTATTAAATTATTGTGAATTTGGTTATTTGAAGAGCTTTAAAGATTTGTCATTTAATATTTTATTTATCCACTAGAGATTGATAAACTAGACATTAAAGAGAAGATGAGAAGGCCAAGATTATTTATTTATTTATTTATTAATTACAATACAATTACAAATTATACATACATACATAACATAATTGGTCATTACAACCCTTCAGTCAGAATTACGACCTAGTTTCTCGCACCACTTATGTTGTGTGTGTTAAGTTTTATACATGCCTGGCGGGAGTTACAGTTTAAAGTCGACTCCGAACGACATATTTTTGAGAAACTTTTCATGGCAATTTAATTTACTCTCAGTGTTTTTGCCAGAAATCTGCTGAGAGGAAGTCGCCGAAGAAATATTTTGATGCCTGGCCTGGGGCTCGAACCCTGGCTTTACGTTTAATAAGCCAACACACTAGACTACGTCGACTTCTTAAAAACCTAGCATCGCCTTATTGTTCGACAGCAAATATAAAAAACATTAGACGTTTCCTTAAGCACTTACTCTCTTTAAAGAAAAAAAGCATGTGTGAGATATTATCGACCTATTGAAGCCATTATATTTGGAATATAACATCGCTGAGATCGTTTCTCAGTGCCCTGTTTACATTACTACCTCGTTAGATGGCCATGTGTTGAAACCACATGACTTCATTGTCCAAATATTCCGACTTCGCCAAAAGAATCAACCTGTAGTGCTTGCCGATGGCAGTATCGGGGAACGTCGCCTTCAACCTCAAAATCCTCAGCAAATTCTAACTTGTTCAGGATGAATTGGACGCTCTTAAATCTCATGTGGATTGGTATCGCTCCTAATTCGAAAATTTTTTCATGTTCACATTCTTCCAGTAATAAGCCTCATTGCTGAAGAAGATTTTTCGGCGGTCGTCTGTGGTAATTTGACTGAATAAATAACAAACTCGCACTGGGCGGTGTCTGGTTACAACAAGGCTATGCTATAAGCCACACAATCCGACCGACTAGTCTCGACTTTAGCTTTTCTACAATGATAAGTTTCCAAAAGGATAATTTTACGCCGTTACGCTTTTAAGTGGACTTCATCAAAGAAAGAGTAGTAAAAAATACTCAGTACTGCAAAGGTAGTCAATTAAGTTACCCTCTTTATCATGCATAGGGGTGAAGACTAAGCATTTTAATGAAACGTTTACATTAAATTCAAAATTTTATTTTCGTTATAACTGAAACTGAAAATTTTATGACATACATACATACATAAATGGACATTACAACCCTTCAGTCAGGATTACGACACAGTTTCTCACACCACTTATGTTGTGTGTGTTAACTTCTTATACATGAGTGGCGGGATCTACAGTTTAAAGTCGACTCCGAATGACAGATTTTTGAGATACTTTTCATGGCAATTTTATTTACTCTCAGAATTTTTGCCAAAAAGAGAGGAAGTCGCCGAAAAAAAATTTTTCATATTTCGTTTTGCTGTACGACCTGGGATTTGAACCTTAGTCTTACGTCTAATAAGCCACACACTAGACTATGGCGGTAACACTTGGCTTAAATATCCACAAGTTAATGCCAGCAATATATCCGACAATATATCTCGAGATTTAGCCTGCTCATTTTTCGAACTGCATGACACATGGTCTGATAGTCTTTTTTTTGGGAATGTGTGTGATTATTTTATTCACCAAGCTTAATATCATTAATCGCCTCCTTTTCCTGCAACCAAAAAAATTTTTTTTTTTGGCAGCAGAGTGATGACCCATTCCGTGAGTTTAAATGGCAGGGTTTAACTACCCTAGAAGTCCGATTATAGAAATTGCTGTAGTTCTGAGCTTGGCGTGTAGTCGCATTCAACAGCTCTGGAGGTATATTGCCTGGACCAGGTGCTTTATTGAAATCGAAAATGAAATCACCAAGGAATTTTTTAGACATACTCGGGTATATGGCTATCGTAGTAGGTAGGTAGTAGTAGGTAGTGTATTGACATATTAGACGAGAGCGCGTGATTCAACCTGTGTGTCAGACATCTCAACCAAACGAAATATGAAAAAGTATTGCTTTTGCCAGCTTTCTCTTAGCAGTGTTCTGGCAAAAATTCTGCGAGTAAAATAAAATTGTCATGAAAAGTTTCTCAAATCTGTAGTTTGGTGTCAACCTTAAGCACAAGGCCTCGCCTTTAATAGATAAAATTAGCACAACCAACATGAATGGTGTATGAAAAAACTTTTTCATCCAAACTAAAGGGTTATAATGACAATTAAGTAAGTCAGTCTGGTATATGTCAACAACTAACTCTTCCTATTGTTTTCGCTGGACATTTCTGAGTGCTGAGAAAGACTCACATAGTACTCCAATCATACCTTAATTTGTTCTCTTCTTGGCGGAGAGATATGATAGCCACTGGTTCCTAACAGACAACTCCACCCAATATCTTTACAAACTTGGTAGTCCCTGTTATTAAAAAATGAGTTTCAGTCGATGGACCACGGGCGGTATAAATGCTTAATGGCACTAGAATTGGACGCAGTGGAGCAATCACCCGTTCATTGCAAACATAACAATTGATGAAATCGAAACAAATATAACAACAACAACAAATAAAAGTTGAATAAAAAGTTGAATACATTATAAGCCGCCGTAGTCTAGTAGGTAGTCTAGTAGGTAGCCTTATTAGACATAAAGCCAGGCATCAAACCCCAGGCCAGACAACGAAACAAAATACAAAAAGTATTTCTTCGGCGACTTCCTCTCAGCAGATTTCTGGCAAAAACTCTGAGAGTAAATAAAATTGCCAAGAATAGTTTCTCAAAAGCTGTCGTTCGGAGTCGACTTTCAACTGTTGGTCCCGCCTCTTATGTATAAAATAAGCACATATAACACAAGTGGTATGGGAAGCTAGGTTGTAATCCTGATGAAATGTTGTTATGACCACTTATGTACATACATACATACATATGTATTTATGTATGTACTTTCATTTATTTATTTGAACAATTTTGTTGATGAAATGAATAAAATGAAATGTTTGTTTAAAAAAAAAAACGTATCATATTTATCCTCCTCCTTGCCTGTGGCTACAAACGTATGCTTGCAAAAATACAATGGGATCTCCAGTTTACAAAAAATAATATTTATTTTATTTTTTAATTGAAACAAAAAATTGTTATGTGTTCTTATGCATGTAACAAATTCTGTACAATTTATTTAATTTGCATCAGCTATTAGTTTATTGCATTGATAATTTAAAGCTTACATTTGAACAGAGAATACATTTAAAAAAAACAACAAATTTTTAAATAAAAAATCTCCAGAATAAACTTATTTTTGTATATTTACAAAGTATTCATTACCTGAAAAGATCTACCTGGATTTCAATTTAATAATATTCAATTTATTCACTTTAATTTTCTTCATTAAAATTCTCTTGTAGACAATTATTGAAAGTAGGAATATTTTAAATGAAAAATATTAAAATAATCAACATTTAATTCCTTAAAGGCAAATACAATAAACCAAAAGTTTATTCCAAATTTTTGTTATTTTATTAAAATAAAATTCTGAGTCAAGAAATATAGTTTTTCAAAAGGAAATAAAATTTTTCACCATAAAATGTTATTAGAAGACAATGAAAGAAATCTGCTTTAGTAACACAAACTTAACAAAATAAGCTTACGATTTGTTCAAACAACAGTTTTCTATTACAGTAAAAATCATTAAAAATGAGGAAGATAAAAAACGAACGAAAAACTGATTGAAATGTGTTTACAGTTTAATAACAATTTAAGTTAATTTAATACGTAATACTGACTGAAGAGTTATAATGGTCAATTATGAATGTAAGTATGCATGTATTTAATATATCTCGAATTATTTATTAACAGTGTGAATCATAAGAAAGAATTTACTGTATGCTTAAAGATTAAATACTGGTTATTTTATAAATCTGCAAAAAGAATTGCTTTTCATGGACACATTTGTACATTTTGTGTTTTCTAACAACTCCCAGTGCCACAGTGGTTCACTTTAAACTTCAAAGTTTTGATGAAAACGTAGTTAAGAGTTATTTGTTTCAAGGACAATTCTTTATTTTTCAAATTTTCAAGAATCATACCAATTTTTTATTGAGTTGTACTAAATTGATAGACATCAGATAATATGGTCGACTTGGGTATTATAAGATAAGTTAAATCGATAAATTCTGCGCATCAAAAAATCCTTCGCATCAAGTTTCCCTGTGTCCTCATATAATACGAAAGAAGTTCCGTTATTTCCTCCACTTCCTTGTCCTTATTCTCAAGATAATTTCCTTAGAGTACGATACTCTTTTCTCAAAGATACGCAATAGCTTTCGTTGCCTTGTCTTTAGTAAGAAATGTCTGCCTTCTTCTTAAAAAGCTTTCATTTTTAATTTTTTAATTTTGAAAACAAAAAATCCCACAGTGCTTATCAATGCGTTTGCCGTTATTATAATGGAGTGGTGCATTACTCTGATGAAATACACTTCTTTTTCATTAATTTCTTCACTTAAATGCTGTAATAAATTGACAAACAGCCATCTTGTTGAACCTACATCTGACAAATCATCAACTTAGAAAATGACAATAATTTTCAACAAAAAATCATATTCAGCGATGAAGTCTTTTTCTGGATGAAGGGCTATGAGAACGAACAAAATTATCAAATAGGATCCAAGAGCGTCTATCGCATGCCAAAAAAATCACTGTTTGGTATAGGCTTTGGGCATGCGGCGTCGTCGTTTCATATTTTTTTCAAAACGACGTTGTTCAGTCTGTTATTGGCAATGGCGTACACTTTAGATTGATCTTTTGTTTAGGTTTCAGTGGGATGGATGTAGGTACCTCACAGTTTATACCACAATGGATATTCTGCATGGGTAAATTGAGGACATAGACAGCACACGTGGATGTGATTAGAACTGGCCACCGAAATCGTGTGATTTGACCCCATAAGAGTGTGTCTTGTGATGTTTTTATAAGCCGCAGGTGAACTAGCTACAAATCACAGCGATCCACAGAGCCAACATAATCCATGCCATGGGTTAATTCAGCCCGATTTATGGACCAGAGTATGAACAAAATTTAACCTTTCGATGCTCTCTACCCAGAAAAGCCGTAAAGAGCATTCTAATGATGTTATATTACACAGACAATGACGTAAAAATGTTGGTTATATCTGATACATACATACATACATTATTGACCATTACAACTCTTCACTTTTCATGGCAATTTTATTTACTCTCAGAGTTTTTGCCAGAAATCTGTTGACAAGAAAACGCCAAAGAAATATTTTTCATATTTCGTTTTAATGTCTGACCTGGGGCTTGAACCGCGGACTTACGTCTAATAAGCCAACACACTTCCTACCACAATGTACACAGTGACGACTCGGGATTTTGACATTTAACCGTATACTAAGAAAGGGACAGCAATATTACCAAAAAGTATTTCTGTCGCTGTCTGAATGTCCGTCTGTTTTGTTTATTTATGTTTTTTTAGGTTTTGGGGTGGGTTTTTTATATTGGCGAGAGTTAATAAAAAATGTAATTTTTGTGTAAAACTATTAATAAATAATAAAAACAACTAATAGCGATCACAATTTTTAACTTTTTCTTTCAAGAAATTATAAAATATTGGCAACTTTCAGCAAGAAACATTTTTTATGAGCAGTACGTCTTATTTTGATCTTGTAATATTTAGCTTCCTAATTATCTCTTGCACAAGAAACAATATTCATTGTGACCGAAAATCTTGCACATTCCGATTAATATTTAAATATTTAAGAATCTTTAAACTTTTCATTGAAGAAATTTAAAAACATTCTAAATTTTCCCTTTTTTAACACAAAATAAATGTTTATTCACATTTAGTTTTTCTACTTTATCCGCCAGTTTTCACTCGGTATATCTGTTGCTTCTAACACATTTGATTCGCAAAACATTATAACATTTTTTTCTCCCTCCAAGAAAACGTTTAAGGTAGCTCATTTTAGCGTTTTTTAAACGTCACAATTGTCATCACTGGTTACATTGTGCTTCCTACTAGACTACGGCGACACACTTTGTTTAAATTTATAGCCAGGGAGCGTTCAAAGAAAGACCCGATTGAAATGTTTTGGTTGTATACAATTTACTAATGCAATTTATCTCAGTTGTGTATTGGTATGGCCAAGTCTTTTTGGAACTGGAAGTCAGTGCGATGAATCGTCGCCGTCCATTTCATTGAAATATCATTGATTTTTTATTATACTTTAACATGCAGGGGTTTTTCAGCTCTATGTTTATGGCCAATAATACTATTTATAGTATTCAGTGTACAAAATATTATGAACACTATTTTGATAACTTTCTTCTTCTTCCAACCTCGATGACATTTATGATTCCAGCTTGTATGGTCTCGTTGAATATTTAATTCAATATTCATAGTCATAAACTTAACTAAACAAAATTCTTTGAATTATTTTTTATATTTTTCTTTTTGATTTTTTACTTCGAAACTGAAAATGTAGTATTTCCAAGAGTTACTCTGTTCTACTTGACGCATTTATCTTTAGAGTTTCTTTTATTTACTCTTTAAATATTTATGCAAAATTATCATAATTTTATACAATTACCCCAAGAGTTAAAAGACGTCTTACACAAGATTAAGCAGGATTTTGTTTAATAGCCGTTATAGTTTCCTAAGTTGACCCGGCTTGTAATAATATATATAAGAACTTCGGTACTCTTTTTTTCTTTTGTTGGTAACATTGTAATTACGTTACAAATGACGAATGAAATGAGTTGGAAAATTAAAGGTTTTTGTATATTTTTTCCTATTTGACCTGTATTTGTTCTTATAATTGCATTAATGCAATACAAAATGTAAATACTGTTACGAAAGTGTTCGAGCATAAATGAGGATTGCTTTTTTGCAGGACACTACTGCAGGCGACAATGACGGCAGAGAAACTAAATTTGCGAATCTGTATTTGGAACACTAAATATACCAAAGATATCGTACTTAAGATGTCTTAAACTTTCAAAAATATTTGGAAGTTTTGCGGTATACAGTAATGGTCTTCTAATTAGTAAACTTATCCACCAAAAAGTTTGTCTTGAATATTTTATTCTTAAAATTCTTTAATTTTTTTTCCACATGCTTATAAAATAATATACGCCGTAGTCTAGTAGGTATTGTGTTGGCTGCGATAAAACGAAACATGAAAAAAAATATTTTTTAGGGGACTTCCTCTTAACAGACCTTTGGCGAAAGCTGTGAGAGTTAATGAAATTGCGATGAAAAAGTTTCTCATAAATCTGTCGTTCGGAGTCGACTTTAAACTGTAGGTCCCGCCACTCATGTATAAAATTAACAGGAAGGAAGAGCGAATCAGTTTAAGATAAACAAATTATCGTATTTCGGTAAAATGAACCCTGCAATAAGGGATGGCCATTGACGTATGAGTACTCTTAAATGACCAAACTAATTAAATATCACTCATACGTCAAAGCAATATTCCATCAGTTTTCGAAGAAATATTTTTGTATTTTATTTTGATGTATGGCCTGGGGCTCGAACATTGGCTTTTCGTCTAATAAGCCAACACACTACCTACTAGACCAGGGCGACTTTACCGTATAGAAACTACTCATTCACCTCCGCATTTCATATGATGGCTTACAGCGAAATTTAAAAAAAATTCTTGTACGGAAATAGAAAATTTCTTGGAGGAAATTTGAAAATTTCTTGCTGTGGAGAAATTGAGGGATGATTTACTGTGCAATCAATGAATGATTGCTTTTTAAAATGTTGACGCAACATTGTTGTTTGAATGTAATTTTTCTTTTACGATGTTATATTGTTATGTCATGTATATGACATTTAGAAACTCACTGATTATGTTGCAATTCTTTGCAATTTCATGCTGTATTATGACGAATTAAAATATGCTACTTTGATGCGAGTTCCAGCAAAATATTGAACTGAACTTGAACATATTTCATAGTGTGCATTAAGAAATGCTTCTAAGATAACAATATCAAAGTACTACACTGATCCGCACTGTCTTCCGATTAAATCCGATTGAGAATTTATGAAACCCAGTAAAAACAACAATCATCACTGCAGCAGGGTACGGTGACAAAGGATAAGAGCGGCAGCGTTGGTAAAATATTGTTACGAAAATGGAAACGATGTAATAATAATAATAATTTCACATTAAATTAATAAGCAAAACCTACAAAAACAAAGAAAGAAAGAGAATGGGTTAGATAACGAAATGCAGCGTAAGCGAACGCAATGTGAACAAAATACACAGACAACAATGAACTCGCTATAGAACTCTCGAGAAGGCGAAACAAGAACATTCTACTTGCAGCACCTTCATCAGAATGTTGCGTGGGTGTATAAAAAGATATGACAAATTAGACAAAGGGTAGTAAAAATTCAGTCAGTCTTAAAGATCTCCGCTACACGGATCTATTGTACAAGTTTTGTTGCTTACACAAAGGTTAACGAATAAAGCACACAAGTTGTATACGGTGGCACACAAAAGTAGTGCGAACAATAAAGATTTCAATTGAAACTAAACACATATTTGTTTTTATTTAAACACTGCAGTAAGTTTATATTTGATTTATCAGGAATTCAAAATTTTTTGAAATATCTATATCTGCGGCATAACTTCTTCCCGATTCTGCACAGTTCATAAATTTTTGTCTAATTGCAGTTCTTTCCGGCACTGCAATGTTCTTTCTTCCGAGATTATCTTTCCTGTTTTAAGTTTGTTTTGATCTTATTTCCTAGTCGTTAGGAAAACCAAGTAAAAGGAAGAGGTAAAGACTGAAACTTTTACTTTTTATAATTGAATTTCAAAATAAATTCCAAAAATTTTGTTTTTATTTTTTAAAGCAAATGTAAAAAATAAACACAAAAACAGAAAAGTTATGCTGCTGATGCGACCCTTTTTTCTTAGCTTTTAGTCGTTCCGATGTTATGACTACGCTTGCTCACTGAAAAGAAAAGTGTTCAAACTTACAAAAAAAAAAGTGGGGTGAAGGAAATTTGTATGTAACATCAGCATTTATTACAAACCATTACAACAACTACTGAAGCGGAAATTAATGCAACGACAATGACAATATTAAACAAAAATAAACCGACTGCAGAACATTATTTGCAATGAAGTGATTTCAAAATCATGTTGATTGTTTATTACTACGTATTAAAAAGTTTTATTATTTAAAAATACATACATAATACATACATAATTGGTCGTTACAACCCATTAGTCAGGATTACTACCTAGTTTCTCACACCACTTATGTTGCGTGCGTTAATTTTTATTGTGATGGTAGGTAAATTATCCAATACAACCTATTGAAACAATCACTCCTAATCTCTCCTACATACAACTCATGCGCGTGACCGAAGGTATTAAGGAAGAGCAACCGGTATTCGCCATTCTAAACACATTCTTCATGACCGGCTAAGAATTAGCTTCAGTTGATCTTAAAATATCAAAAATCTTTTAATGATAAAAGCTAAGTCATCAAGTTTCTCATTTTCTTCCTTATCTCAGCAGCTTCTGCAGAAATCAATTGCTAGATTTTCAAGACCAATGTGCCTTCCATGTATGCCCATCATACAATGCTCCGTAGAGACTCCGATATTTGAAGCTTAGAAAACTTTTCGTACATTCTCTATCCAATTTTGGTCAGAATTTCTATGCTGTTATGTCCTTATACGAACTCACTCATCAGGCGCTGACAGAATTCATTACTGCATTGTCAGTTAAACGATAGCAGGTCTTTACGAAGACTCCTCATTCTAGACTTCTTTGAGTTCATTAAGCTCAATGGAAATATCTCGCCTTTAGATATGGAACGGAGGGATCATTGGCCCAAATTTTTTTGAAGTAGAGGATCGAATATATTGGGCGATGATGTCGATTTTGCCAAAAAAAAAAAGATCTTGGTGGGTATGTTACTAAGCAAAATTACCGTATTTGGGGCTCAGGAAACCCACACGTTGTCTTACAGAAGCCAATACACCCAGTACGAATAACTATTTGGTGTGACATTTGAGCAGAGGGCTCTTTGGCCCATTTTTTTGAAGAAGAGGACGCCACAACCATTACGATCATTGGAGACACCTATCGCACCATGATAACCGATTTTTTGTAACCGCTCTTCATAGCATTAATGTGAACGATGTTTGATTTCAAAAGGATGGTATAACTTCCAACACATCTCATGTCACTATCGATTTATTACGTCAAACGTTTGATGGCCGTTTAATTTGCCACCAAGAAGTTGCGATGTGACACCATTGGACTATTTTCTGTGAGGCACCGTTAAAGAAAAGTGTTATGCCGATGAACCAGAGACAATTGAGTGATGCCATTGACGAGATATGACGCATACACTGGACAAAGCGCACAAAAATTGATTGAATGAGGTATTGTGAGGGCAACCACAGCAGCCATATGAATAAAATAATAATCCATTTTCAATCGGAACAGTTGTAATTCACAGCAAAACAATAAATTTATCAAAATTTTAAACAATTTTTGTTTGATTGCATTTTTTAATTTAAACTTTTAAATCACCCAGTCATTATATTTACTCACAGTACGGTCATATTTATTATGTAAAATTCATTCATAACAAATACATATGTGACGTATGACTGATATATAATTCCATTCGTTTCATACATGACAATATCAAAGATTTATTATTGCAAACTTTTCAGAGTAATTATTCTGGTATCTGGAATATGATGCGTATGAGTAATATGTTACAAAATCAATTAAAAAGAAAGTATACCCCATTAATTTGGAATTAATTTGGAATAACCTAAAAGTAAATACGAAAACCAAATTCTAGTCAATACTCTAGTAGGTACTACATCATGGCCTGTATCTTCATAATTTGCATCTCCAACATTTGGCAAAATTTCAAAAATTTTTGTTGTATTGCATTTTTAAATTTAAACTTTTAATGGCCCACCATTTTTGATACGATAGAAGTACATTTTTTTATGCATAATTAATTTATTTTTAGCCAATTTACCCATCTATATGTAGTAATAATTGTTCTAAACACAGATGTATGCGTGTGAAGTGACAAACTTTCCTTACATAATACTACACTGAGTCCCGTAATAAAGTAAACCAAAAACAAATCCAGACTGTAGCATTCGAACAGTGACAAAAGAGCGTACATCTAGAATGTGGTGATTGGTTTTTGCGGTTGTGTTGAATATATCCTGGTAAAATGTATTTGATTAATATTTAACTAGTTTGTCACTTACTGACAAATGGTTTTCGATAAAAGCTTTACTTGCTGTAGAGAAATTGAAAAAAAGAAGAAAAGTAGATAACATATACAAAAAAATACAACAACAGGAGAAAAAATAATATAAAAATAAAAAAGTTTGCTAGCAAAGCAACAAGAAGCAGTAGTCAAATTGTAAATTTTACAATAATTGCACACCAAATATATAGTGATGAACAAAAGCTAATCTGCTGGCATCATTTAAATAAAATCTCATAAATTGAAGTGAAACAAATTTTGGAACAAATTGACTATATTTGTTTTATTAAACTCACTGCCACACGATTAGTTAAGTACATTTTAAGTTAAATTGGTAAATGCTGTAAGAATTTAGTTCTCTTAAGCACCATAACTTTTTGTTATAACACCAATTTATCCTTATTTATTTAGCATTTCGCAAGCATCGTGAAAGTTCCATTAAGTTGTAGCCTCAAATTCCCAATGCTTGGACAATTACAGAGATATTTCTTCTATTGTCTCCTCTTCTTTCGCATCATTACAGCTTCAATTCAAGTCTTAATGGCATTCCCATTTCTGGACGTATGTACCCAATGGCCCGTGTTTTGTTATTTCTCAACTAAGATTCTTAAAATGTACTCCGGATAATGGTTAAAGACATTTTTTTCAGATTTGTTAACATTCCATAAAATTGGCTAAACCATATATCGTAGTAGTGTGTTGTAGTTAGTGTGTTGGCTTATTAGATGCGAAGCCACGATACAAGCCCCAGGTCTGACATCTCCAACTGAACGAAATATAAATAAATATTTCTATGGCAGATTTCTGCAGATTTCTGGCAAACCTCTGAAAGCAAATAAAGTTGGCATGAAAAGTTTCTCAAAAACTTGCAGTTCGGAATCGACTTCAAACTGTAGGTCCCGCCGCTCATGTATAAAATTGACACACACACACATAAGTCGTGAGAGAAGATAGGTCCTAGAAGATAGGTCGTAATCGTATGCATTCATGATCCAGAGTTTCGTATGCATCAGAACATTGGAACAATTTTTATTAGCTTTCGTCATGTTTCATTAGAAATTAAAAAACTTTATTGTAAGTCAAATATTCTTTCCTATTTTTTCCGAAAAGATTTTTTTTCTGGTTTTTCTTCTTCATAGTACGCTTTAGCAAGCTCTTATCTATAGCGATTAATGAAGCTTCCTATCTTTATTTAAAAAAACAAAGCGTGTATCATCTATCTTTTTTTCGTTTGAAACACCTATTGATACCATTATATATGGAATAAAACATCGTTCAAATATCCTTTACGGCTTCCCTGGTGGAAAGCATCCGAAATGTATAATTTTTTATATCTCTGGTGTATAAATCTATTAGCTGTGGTTTACGACGTTCGTGCAGATAATCCAATGTGACATGAGCTATGTGGCATGTAGAGGCATTCTGTTGAAACCACAAGTGACAACCAAAAGAAATTATCGATCTATAGTGTTCGCCATTGACATTGATGGCCTGCCTGCGTGATTTCAAATTCAACACATAACGGCGCCAAACAGAAAATAGTCCAATGGTGTCAAATCACAGCTTCTTGGCGGCCAACTGACATCACTATTTCGGGAAATTATACGGACATCAAATGCAATAAATCAATTGTGGCATGAGATGTGTGGCTAGTTGCACCATCCTGTAGAAAACACACATCGTGTGGGTACAAAACATCGGTTATCGCACCAGACGGTCACTCGTAATAGATGCATTGGCTTCTGTAAGACCACGTGTGGGTTTTCTGAGCCTTAAATACTGCAATTTTGCTTGTAACGTACACACTAAAAGGAAAATCAGCTTCATTCGAAAAACTGATCATTGTGCAGCTTCTCGTTGGCCCAATAAATCCCAACGTTACTCAACCGTAAATTGATTCAATACGTTCAGTGGAGACAATGTACCGAATTTTGTGGCAGAATAGAATGACATAAGTATTGCCAGATTCGAAATAACTGATGGTTCAATTTTAAACCTACAGGAGGCCCACTGATACATATGTTTTTGAAAAGCCATGGAGGTGGTCGAACTTCTTAATACACTCTTAACGCATCAGAACCGTTTCTCTAGTGGTAGTTCTAATCTAATCAAAACTACTACTGGAACTGCAAGAAGTGTTGTTTTTCCGAAAGGGAAATTTACATGCGGCGCACCTTTAAGTTTTTAGTACCGAAAATTAAAACTTAATTTGATTAAGATATGGCAGGAAAAGTTATTAGAAATGAAATTCTGAAGAAATTCTTACGATTTCTACAGCTTTCTGAGGAACTATTTTGTTATTTATTGTCAGACAAGGCAAGCTATGTCTGTAGTTGTCAATTTTGTCTGGCTCTCTTCTTTTCACAAAAGAATCATTTTATACTTACTGATAAAGTTCTATTACATCGAAGTGGAGCTGCGAAACCATTTAATAAACCACAATCTCCTTTTTTAAAATGAGACAGTATTGGTATTGATATTCTATTAAATTTTTTCGTCCACTGCTTTTTACCAATTTCGCAGCACAGTATTTATTTAAACTGTGTAGAAAAAAATTCAGTACCTCGTAGAATATATGTATTTCTCCTTATATGAACTATGTCTATTGCGAATATGTACACCATAATGGATACGTGTATTAGGATGGTGTATTGCATGCAAGTGTGACAAGAAGGATGCTTAGTAACCAATTTAATGTGTGTTTTATTTTTACTTTACGTTTATACGCCTCCCTGCGCATTATTTTTCAATTTTTCGCTTTATTTCGTCTTCAGATGGTAGTCTTTTTAAATCGATTTTCTTGTATCGCCTTAATGGCATAATTTTAAAGTAATTTATTTTACATTTGTTTTTTCTATTTTTATGCTCTTTTTTTAATATACAACGATAAGTCACTAGGTGTTGTTAACGCACATAGCACAGTATCTTCTTCTTGCATGTTATGCTTTAAAAATCAAATAAATTTTTAAATGATTTTGCTGGTGTGGTAGACAACTTTGGGTGGTGGATTGTTTTTGTTTCATTATTTTCTTAAGTTCTTCAAGTACGATAACTACTTACAAATTCAAGGAAATTTATAATACGTTCTAGTGTTTATTGGTCTAAAGAAAATTAATTAAAAGAAAATTACATAATAAAGTGCAATCTGGAGTAAAAAGTCTTCTTATTACTCTTGAACACATTCCATTGAAGTACCTGTAGAACAGCGAAACTCAAGAGACATTTCAAACACGTCCTAATGAATTAATAAAGTCGGATGCCCTACTTTCAATAATATACATCCTCACTCTCTTCTGTACGCAGTCGAGAAACCTTAAAATAGACATTGAGGAAACGACCCACACAAAGAGGTTGTATTCCACTTTCGGTTGGATACAGCTGGCTTAAATACCAATCAGATTGGAAGGATGATTTTTTTCAAGATCTTAAAAAACCGAGTCAATTGGTTACTTAATTTGACAATTGATTAATATGCTAGTGGGGTTGGAATCGTTGTCTCACGTATAAAAAGCCAACACACTACCTTCTAGACCAGGGCGACATGGTTTATGTCATATAAATCAGGCTGATTTGATCGATTAGCTTATGTTGTGTAAGGAATTCACTGTGATATGTACCTTATTCGCATTCATCTGCGACTTAAAAAACTCCAAAAAAAATATCTAACAGAGTCTAATCGCACGTGCTCCTTGGCCAGTTACATCAGCTTCACATGAGATTATCGTTTCTTCAAACCGCTCGTGCAGAATATGCAGGGCGGGATGAGCTGTTGAGCTAACCTGTTGACCACACATGCCGGTAGTATTCAGATCATTCAAGTCCGGCCAAAAAATTTAGTAATCATTGTTCTATAGTGTTCGTCGTTAAGAGTTATTGCCTGACTAATGCCGCTGTCAAAGAAATATGGTATGCCACAACAAACATTGACTTTTTCGAAATGCATTGGACACCCTTGGATGTCATTTGTATTGGTATTGTCAGAAATTCAACAAATTTGTTTGTTCACGTAGCCATTTATCTAGAACTGGCTCTCATCACTGAAGATGTACAGGTTTTGCGGAGAAGACGTTTTAACTAGAAAAGTACAATGAAATCGTTTGCTTGTTTTCGATTTTATAATTTTGATATTAAAATGCCCTTCTTGTCGATGAATCGCTATAAAGTCGGAAAAAAATTAAAAGATTAGGCTGCTAGATCTTCATCATCAAACATTTGAAGAAAACTGAATACACAAAGTAGCTCAATGTTTGAGTGATACGTGATTCATTGCTAAAACGAAATGAAACCGAAGCATTATAGCAGTTAATTATTAAGACCGATGAAACGTACATCAAATTCAACAATAATATGCGAAAAACACATTAACGAAGTAAAGTGTCCTCTATTGCGTATTGATTTCAAATATGAAATTTAAAAAAATTGGCCTTACATGTATATGCGCTATTTGCTGACATGTTGTAGATAAGAGCACCAATATTTTAAAAATTGTTTACATTTCAACAGAATGGCGATTAAACGCACATGTCCAATATCGTTAACTTATCGAGAAATGTATAAACTGATGCAATCCATTTCAACAAGCTCATATCTCAAGTAGTTCAAGAGTTTTGATGAGTGTGAGATTAGTTCTTTATTTTTTTTACTTTTGTTTTATTAATAATATTCTTAGTATTGGAATCGAAAAAACACTTAATTTTAGTGCTTTATTCATTTCCTTCTTATTCATTCATTCCCGATTAAATTATTAAGCGATGATTAAAGTTACTGATGACTAACAACGACGATTGTAAAAACTATGTATATAATTCAGAATTCAGTTGAATGCTTCTTTAAAGATTAATTGAGCTCTGACGCTTATTATGGAATTAATACTCTTGGGTATTAAATCAATATTAATATGAAATAAAACTTTTGATCACATAAAGTAGACATAGACACATAGGACATCATTGCTGTCTTATAAAACTAGAAAGTAATTAATCCGCTTCATGAATGATGTCGGCTTAGTGTAGCAGGTAGTTTGTTGGCTTAATAGACGTGAGGCCATGGTTCAAACACCAGGTCAGATATTTCAATCAAAACGAAATATGAAAAAATATTACTTCGGAGACTTCCACTCAGCACATTTCTGGCAAAAATTATGGGGGGAACAAATGTTAAAGTCGATTCCGAATGACAGATTTTTCTGAAGCTTTTTCATGGCAATTTTATTTACTAACAGAATATTTACCAGAAATCTGTTGAGAGGAAGTTGCCGAAGAAATATTTTTTTTCATACTTCGTTTTGTTGGAAATATCTGATCTGGGGCTTCAACCGTGGCCTCATTACTAAAACACATTACGGCGACTTAATCACTTTTAAAATGCTGAGGGCATGAAGAATTTCCGAGAAAAATGAATTGTCTGCTAACCATCTGAAATTCTTCTTATTCCGAATTTGTGCACCGCTAGTTGTTTTTTTCATTAAGTTTTGTGTTACGAATGATTAAGAAATCTGCTGCATTATAAATTAACAAGTGTCGTTAGGAAATCTTAGAAAGTTTAAGCCATTGCCTTTGCTATTCTATTTATGCATTCTGAACTATAGTTTCTGTTATCTTTGAAGACTAATTTCAAGAAAATGTGGGTCTGAACATTACATACTAGTACGTATACAGTGTGTCCCACATTTGTAGGCTGTTTTCTACTTTCAAATTTCAAAGTCTGTTTCAAAAATCGGGCGAAGTTTAACAAAATCCAAGCAATACCAATGCGGATACCATATTGTTGATAGTTTTTGTTGGAAATAACAAAATAAAAATCATTGCATCGCTTAAAGTGTCCTTTAAAGTGTAAAGATTTAAAGTAGAAATTGTATTCCTTACAACAATTTAACTTTCCTTCAACTTGCCAAACAATAAAGTGGCATACAACCCGAGCACTTCTGTGTATTATTAGTGAATAATAGACTCCAATTATGGCACTATAATTGAAAATGAAAAAGAAAAATACGAAAATCCTTTTTATTTTCAATTGCTTTTTTATGTTTTTCTTTTGCAAATGTAGAAAAAAAAATAAAAATCTGTGATTATTTTGCTTCTTAAGAACTGAAATAAAATTAAAAGGCATCGCCTGCAACAGCATATGCTCTGGAAAGTACGGCATGACCATTAGTAACAGTAAGACATTCTTTTTCTCTACTATCCTTAAAGCTATTTCTTATTCAGCGTGTAAACGGAGACATGCATTACGAAATTATTCGTTTCATTTCAAAGCTTAGCACAAATGCACTTCCTTTTGGAAGATAATACATGAGAATGTTGCATATGTGTATGGAAAAAAACTTTAATGGACAAAAAACTGAAAGAGACTAATTTTAGAAACTTGTAAAGTAACTATTAAATTTTAAATTTAATATGCGTATAGAGCCTGCAACAGAATGAGGTAGATGTAGTAGAAGCTGAAGGTCACGACGTAATGTGTAGCGTGGGAAAAAAAGAGTGCGAACAAAATAATGAAGTTTTCTTATAATGTTGCCAAATATCATTTTTACGAACTTCCACAATATTATATGAATTTTCTAACAAAATACGTATCAAAATCTATAATAAATACATTTATCGCTTCAAAAACATAAAATTTTGTGTTTAATGTTAAATATATTAAAATCCCTCATGAAAACCCATTTTATAATTCATATTTAGTGTGTGACAAAGTTCAAAAATTCGTTTTTTTTGCTTCAACTTCTACTACAGCGACTACTACACCTAAGTATTTCGATGACATCAATTTGAAAAGCCGTTTTTAACTTTTGACAGCTTGTAGCGCTACTCACTTCATTGCACTACAGCGTCTATTCTGTTTCCCACTTAAGCAAATTTCGTTTTAATTAATAGGCGTCTTAAGCAGAATTTTAGAAAAAATATTTTAAGTGTAAAATTTATGAGAGGACCTTGATAATACATAACATAATTGGTTATTATAACCCTTCAGTTAGGATTATGGACCTAGTTTCTCACACCACATATGTTGTGTGTGTTAATTTTTTATACATACATAAGTGGCGGACCTACAGTTTAAAGTCGACTCCGAACGACAGATTTTTTTGAGAAACCTTTCATGGCAATTTTATTTGCCAGAAACGTGCCGAAAAAATATTTTTTCATATTTTTGGTTTGGTGTCTGACCTGCGTTTGAACCTAGGCCTTTCGCCTAATAAGCCAAGACACTACCTACTAGACTACGGCGACTTAAACTAAATTTTTACTCCAAATACTTTTCTCTAAAACACAGTGTTTTCATAAACAAGGGCGTATAGTTTTTAAACTGATTTCAAGAAAGCCTTATGTTTCATAAATAAAAAGGATAACTTTCATGGGCTACATTTAATTTAAAAAAAGTCAATATTAGAAGTCAAAGTCACCGTAGTTTAGTGGGTAGTATGGTTGGCTCAGACAACCCGAATAAGTTGAAGTATGAAAAAGTACTTCTTTCTACAACTTCCCAATTTTCCAGCAGTCTTCTGGAGAAAACAATTTTAATTACTCTCAGAGTTTTTGTCAGACATCTGCTGAGGCTACCTCTACTTATAATTTTTCGAATTTGAAAAAG
Organism: Sarcophaga subvicina; assembly: GCA_936449025.2. Taxonomy (NCBI): domain Eukaryota; kingdom Metazoa; phylum Arthropoda; class Insecta; order Diptera; family Sarcophagidae; genus Sarcophaga; species Sarcophaga subvicina. The sequence continues at coordinate 91,269,455 of OW388080.2, forward strand.
CAGCATGGAATTCAACAAAAGAATAGGCGGTACAACATGCCTGGTTGCCGATAATCAAAACTGCTGTGGACAGCAGGAAAACCAGGGAACTACTTGATTTCGACAAGATTGGCACTCTAGCACTTTCACTAATAAGCTGGGTCTGCCCCACGAGGAATACTGCAGAAACTGCAAGTATGTGGAAGAAACAGAATCGGTACAACAGCTTTTATGCGAGACCTTGCAGATCTAGGCATGGTGGCGAACGTGCCACTAAGGGGACCAGCCGGTTTCAACCGGAGAGAAGCTTCTCACACTACTTATGTTGTGTGTGTTAATTTTGTGCATGAGTGGCGGGACCTACAGTGTGAAGTCAATTTCGAACGACAGATTTTTGAGAAACTTTTCATGGCAATTTTATTTATTCTCAGAGTTTTAGCTAGAAATCTGCTGGGAAGTCCCCGAAGAAATATTTTTTTATATTTCGTTTTACTGTAGATGACTTAAAGGTGGTGTGAACTGTGGCCACATGTCCAATAAGCCAGTACACTATCTGTAGTCTAGTAGACTTTTAATAATCGACTTTTTAATAACAGTCTGTTATTGTCAAATTAATTAATATTATGAACATTTGGACAAATTTAGTCGAATTTGAGAGAATGTTGAGGATTAGTAGTGTAAATAAATAAGTAAAAATGAACGAAAATATCATAATGTATTGCCATCTAAACACATGTTGGCTTACAAAATTTTATGTATGAACTCGAAAACATTGTATACTTAAATAAATTTGCATATTTTATATAAAATAGTGGTTTCTGCGGTCAGCCTCTAACGTGTAAGAATATAATGATTTAGTTCGCTGTTTTTTTTTTGTTTTTAGTTCAACAGTTTAGTCGTTATTAAAGAGCGAAAGCGATAAGACGTGCTATCTTTATGTTGACGGAATTTTCAAAACAATTTGTGCATTATTAAAAACAACAATTAAATCAGTGAAAAAAAAACACTTGCATTGTGCATTGTTAAATGCAATTGCATTAAATAAAAACAATAACATTACATACGCAAGATCATTAAAAAAAATAAAAGAAGAGTGTAAAGGAGAAAAAAAAACAAGTATATAAACAATAACCAAAAACAAAAATAAAAAACCGTAAAAATAAATTCCAAACATTGTTTTGATATTTTGAAACAAACAATAAACAAAAAACAGGCAGCTAGCATGAATACTGCTAGCACATCAAACATTGAAGATGATAGTGAAGACAGTGAATGTGAATGGCAAACGATCAATAATTCCAACAAACGTCGCCAAAGAATCTCACCAGGAACTTATAGAAATAAACGCCAAGCAAAAACAATAGAAACACCAACTTGTTCAACCAACAGATTTGCAGATCTAGATGATGAAAATGCTAGAACTAACAAAGGAGAAAGCTCTACTGAACCTAGACCTCCCCCTTATACATTCCAAATGTTACCAATGTTAAAGACATGAATCGAACCTTTTTAAGCGTTATACAATCCACTCAGTACACCTACAAGGCACTAGGAGACAGTCAAATCAGAGTTATGGTTAAAACTATTACCTCTTATAGAACTCTTGTTTCTTACCTTAAAATTAAAAATATTAGTTTTCACACGTTCCAGATCAAACAAGATAGGGCCTACAGAGTAGTTATTAAAAATTTACATTACTCAACTAATACCGACGACATTAAGACTTTTATCGAAAAACATGATCATAAAGTACGGAATATTACTAACATAACGAGTAACCTAACCAAAAAAACCACTCTCAATGTTCTTTGTTGATCTTGAACCCAAAGACAACAATAAAGAAATTTATAATATAACACACATAAACAATAAGATTGTTACTATAGAACCTCCACGCAAGATCAAAAATATTCCGCAATGTCATCGCTGCCAACAGTACGGCCACACCAAATCCTATTGCCACAAACCCTACAAATGCGTCAAATGCGGAGCAAACCACATTACTGCTGAGTGTACAAAAAATCAAGCTTCACCTCCCAATTGTGCCAACTGCCAAGAATTTCACCCAGCTAGTTATAGAGGATGCATAGTCCATCAAGAATTAAAAAGAAAAATGCAAAACAAGGTATCTAATTACCACCATGGAAAACCAATACCAAATTCTCAAAAATGGAATTTGTAAATAATGTAAGCCCACCAATGACACATAATATTTCTTATTCTGATGCAGTAAGAGGCAACAATATATCAAACAATACCAGCGAAAACTCACTTTTGCAAAAAATTTAAACCCTCCTTACAAAACAAATGGAGATGACAAACACCTTACTAAATATGATGTCATTAATATGTGGTAAACTATGCCAATAGATTTTAGAATTGCAACATGGGATGCTAACGGTCTGCTAAATCACATTCTAGAAGTAGAAACATTTTTGAAAACTAACTTTATAGATATTCTACTAATTTCGGAAACACATTTTACAAAAAATCATTTCTTAAAATAAAAAATTTTGATTTAATAACTGCCAACCATCCCAACGATAGAGCACACGGAGGTTCAGCTATTCTTATAAAATCTAACATTAAATACCAAACGGAGGAACACATATCCACCGAATATTTACAAGCTACCTTTATTAAAATAATAAGTAACAATACATTGGTCTCAATTTGTGCAGTTTATTTTCCTCCCCGCCACAACTTAGAATGCTTGGATTTTGAAAATTTCTTCAATAAACTTGGTCCACGGTTCATAGCCGGTGGCGACTATAATGCAAAACACCCTTGGTGGGGATCACGCCTAATTAACCCGAAAGGAAGAGAATTATATAAGTGCTTAATGAAGAATAATCTTTCTACGTTGTCCACAGGAACTCCAACTTATTGGCCTACTGACCCTAGAAAAATACCAAACCTTTTAGATTTTTTCATTTACACTGGAATACCAAGCAATATTTTTGATATTAAGGAAAACTACGAATTAAGTTCTGACCACTCACCAATAATAATCTCATATAACATTTCTGAGTCGCGTTGAATTATTCAAAGTAAACAGACGTATTCTGTGCACTTTTTCTGTGATTTCATTTATTCATTTATTCTTCATTTATTCAGTTATTTTTTTTTTAAACAAATAATATTCTCTAAAAGCAAAAAAAAAAACAAAAAAAAAACAATAATACAAAAATTAACGGTCAAGCTAAATAACAAATAGCTATGACTTCAGTAAGTGACGATGATAACTTAAGTGAAGAGAACTTGCTGAACTGGCAATGCGTTACAACAAAACGCAAAAAAATATGTAAGAAAACAAATTACACAAAAAAACAAAAGAATGCTGATGACAAACCTAGCTGCTCAAACAATAACAAATTTGCTGATCTTGCTGATACTATTGAAGATGACAATGATACCGATGCTTGTAATAATGAAAAAGAAACTGCCACTAAGCCTCCACCAATATTTGTTAATAATGTTGTTAATATAAATAAAATAATAAAATGTGTAGGTAATGTAATTGCCAATTCTGAATTTAATTATAAAGCTTTGCATGACGGTCAAGTTAAGCTCAATATAAAATCTGTGGATGCTTATCGACGGTTGGTTAAGTGTTTTGATGCGAGCAATATTACTTACCATACTTACCAACTTAAAAATGAGCGTTCTTTTAGATTTGTTATCAAAGGCCTTCACCATTCCACTAAAATAGAAGACATAAAAGCTGATCTTTTATATAAAGGTCATTGTGTAAGAAACATAATTAATGTTAAAAGTAGATTTGATAAACGGCCTTTACCAATGTTTTATGTTGACGTCGATCCAAACCCTAACAATAAAAAAGTTTTTGATATACGCGAGATAAATCAGTGCATAGTGCAAATTGAAGTACCGAAAAGGACAAACGACATAGTGCAATGTCATCGCTGCCAAGAGTTTGGGCACACGAAAACATACTGCAGAAAACCATTCGTATGCGTAAAGTGCGGACTTGGTCATCCTTCACCCAATTGTCCCAATGAGCCTGAAACTCCCCCTAAATGTGTCCATTGTTTAAAACAACATACGGCCAGTTACAGAGGATGTATAGTTTACCAGAACGTCTTAAAGAAGAGACAGTCAGATAGGGGACCCAGTACACAACAACAATTCTTTATGAACGAAAATGAATTTCCTTATATGAATCGTAATAGCCAAAATAATTTACATACAGGTTACAAAAGCATGCATTTAGGTGAATCTAAATGTTCCAATCCAATGTTGCTAACCAAAACGTAAATAGTGATATAATGAAAAATATAGAAAACCTTCTAAATAAACAAATAGAGTTAACAAATACTCTTTTGAACATGATGTCTCTTTTAATCAATAAATTATGCAAGTAAATTTAAGAATTGCTGTTTGGAATGCGAATGGGATAACTAACAAAATAAATGAAATTGATTACTACATGAGAGATAAATTTATTGATATATTTTTGATTTCTGAAACTCACCTAACTGCTAGATCTTATGTAAAAATAAAGGGTTATGATTTCATTTGTACAAATCATCCTGATGGAAAGGCTCATGCCGGAGCAGGACTGTTTATTAAATCCACTCTTCAATATGAAATTGCGAAAGATTTTCAAGAAAATTATATACAATCTGTAGGAGTTAAAGTCATCTGCAATAATATTCCAATTAACATTTATTCAATATATTCCCCTCCCAGACATTCTATAAAACTTGAAGAATATGAACACTTTTTTAAAAACTTAGGTGTTCGTTTTATTGTTGGTGGTGATTACAACGCTAAGCATCCTTGGTGGGGTTCAAGACTTGCTAATCCTAAAGGTAAGCAACTATATAAATGTTTATTGAAGAACAACTTTTGCTCTCTATCGGGAAATGAACCAACATACTGGCCTTCTGATCCAACGAAGATTCCTGATCTCCTTGATTTTATTGTTTATAATGGCATCTCCAGACACTCGCTGGACATTTTGAATGATGTAGGACTAAATTCAGATCATACTCCTTTTATTGTGAACTATAACACTAATGTTAAACTAGCCCCTGGAAGCGTTAAATTATTAAGAAGAAACTCCAATTTGAACTTTTTTAGCGAATACATTGAAAACAATCTAAACCTTAATACAATAATTGATACTACAGACGATTTAGACGATACTGTTGAGTACTTCACTACTCTAATACATCAAGCTGCTTTATTATCAACTCCAAATAAAGTGAATTATAACAATGTAGGTCGAAAAGTTCAAGCTTCGGCTGCAGTTAGAAATATGATCAGAGAATCTAGACGACTGAGAAGAGTCTGGCATCGCACAAGAAATCCAAGAGATAAAACCATTTGGAATTTAGCAATAAAGTTATGCTCAGAGATGTTGGCAAATGAAAGAAATGATTCTATTAACTCCTATCTTAAAGCTTTGAAACCACAAAATAAAGACAAAGAATATGAGTTATATAAAGCTACTAAGTTTCTTAAAAGGCCATCAAAAAGGAATGTTCCTATTAAAAGTTCTGATGGTACATGGTGTAAAACAGATAAAGAAAAATCAACTGCTTTTGCCGCTCATTTGGAAGACACTTTTAAACCTCACTCAACTAATACTAATGATGGCGATATTCGAAATTTTCTAGATGTTGCTTGCCAAATGCATGTTCCAATCAAACATATCTCTCCTCTTGAAACAAAAAAGGAAATAAATCTCCTAAATAATAATAAATCCACTGGTTATGACAACATAGATGCTTTTACACTCAAACATTTACCACCTAAAGCAATTACATTTTTAACACTTATATTCAATTCTATTTTGCGACTTCAACATTTTCCGTCTCAGTGGAAGTGTGCGGAAATTATTATGGTGTTAAAACCAAATAAATCCGAAAATTTGTTATCTTCCTACAGACCCATTAGCCTTTTGTCTATCGTGTCGAAATTATTTGAAAAACTATTTCTAAAACGTCTAACACCTTTCCTTAATGAAAACAATATTATTCCAGACCATCAGTTCGGCTTTAGAAGTAAGCATGGGACACCGGAACAATGTCACCGAGTTATACAAGTGATAACAAAGTCCTTTGAGGAAAAAAAAATATTGTTCTGCTGTGTTTTTAGACATCCAACATGCTTTTGATAAAGTTTGGCATGAGGGCTTGCTTTACAAGATAAAAACAACTTTTCCTGCTCCATTTTATATATTTTTCTTGTCTTATTTAAAAAACAGGTATTTCTATGTAAAAGTTAACAATGACATCTCAAAAATTTGCCAAATTAATGCCGGAATACCGCAAGGTAGTGTTCTCGGCCCAGTGTTGTATACGCTATTTACATATGACATGCCAACACATGATGATATTACTACGGCAACATACGCAGATGACACAGCATTTTTGTCATCAAATTGCCTACCTTCCCAAGCTTCTTCAATTCTACAAGAGCAACTCGATAGTCTTCATCTCTGGCTCACAAAATGGAACATTGTAATTAACACTGAAAAATCAAAACACATTACTTTCGCATTGAGAAGAGAAACCTGCCCACCTGTGTATCTAAACAACAAAGAAATTCCTCGTAGTGAAATTGTTAAATATCTGGGTCTTCACCTGGACCGAAGACTTACTTGGAGAGCACATATAACAGCTAAAAGAAAACAACTTGATATGAGATTTAAAAAAATGTATTGGCTACTTGGTCGTAAATCCCAACTTTCCTTAAATAATAAAGTATTACTACTGAAAACTATACTTAAACCTATATGGACCTATGGTATAGAATTGTGGGGAACTGCCAGCGACTCTAATATAGAAATCCTACAAAGATTTCAATCTAAGGCTTTACGATCAATAACAAACGCTCCTTATTATATAACCAATAAATCCTTACATGCCTTTTATAAAATCGGAAATAAAAAGATATAGCTCCAATTATTTAGCTAGGCTTAGTAACCATACAAACGTATTGGCAATTGCATTACTAGATGAGACTGATGAAATCAGAGGACTCAAAAGAAATCACATTTTAGATCTCCCTTTTATTTAATAAGTTTATTATATATATATATAAATTATATAAATAATTAATTTAAATTAAATTTAATTAAATTTTGTTATTTTGTTTTGTTAATTTTTATTATAGTATCTTTAAGTTTAACTGTACATATATAATTTATTTTATTGCTTCCAAAGGGTTGCAATAGGACATGTTATTTTTCAATTTATCACATTTGCTTATTATTGGAAAATAGATTGCAAATAAATAATAATAATAAAAAAAAAAAAAAAAAAAATAACACTTCCATTAAAAAATTACCTAAATTTGGAAAATTAATCACATACAATACTGATATGGAATCTTTTTCATATTGGTTAGATGCAAACATTAACCTTAACACCACTATCACAAACGGTTCTGAGTTAGATAATGCTGTCGAAAAATTCACAAACCTAATACATGATGCCGCTTTTAGGTCAATGCGAGAAAATAATGTAAGTAATATAAACAATTATGATATATCTTCTGAAACACGCGAACTCATTAGACAAAAAAGACGATTAAGGAAAAATTGGCAAAGAACAAGGAATCCGAATGACAAACGTTTACTTAACCAAGCAACTAAATAACTAAAACTACACTTAAGAGAACTTAAAAATGTCTCAATAAGTGAATTTTTCGATTCTATTAATACCAATAATGACAATGATCACAAACTGTGGAGAGCCACAAAATGCCTAAAACGTCCAACAAAAAGAAATCCGCCGTTCAAGGATCAAAATGGTATATGGTGCATATCAGACTTAAGCAAAGCAGAAGCTTTTGCTAATCATCTCTACAATATATTTAATATACCTCTGAACACAAATGTTCAACAATATGACGATGATGTGTTACAATACCTTGATGTTGCCTGTCAAAGGAGCTTGCCCATTAGGCCTATTTCACCCTCCGAAGTAAAGGATGAAATTAAACTCCTAAATATCAAAAAATCGCCCGGTTACGATGGTATTGATGCGAAAGTGCTAAAAAATCTGACTAAAAAAGCTATTATTCATCTCACTAATATTTTTAATACAATATTCAGAATAAATTACTTCCCATCACTATGGATATGCGCAGAGATTATAATGATAAAAAAACCAAATAAGAATGAAAATGAAATATCGTCATATAGACCTATTAGCTTACTTAGCATATTCTCAAAAATATTTGAAAAATTAATTTTAATTCGTCTTGGACCTATATTAGAGAATTTTAAACTTATACCAGACTACCAATTTGGTTTCACAAAAAAACGTGGAACTATAGAACAAATACATCGTGTTGTAAATACAATTAGGGCATCTTTTGAAGAGAAAAAATACTGTTCTGCAGTTTTTCTAGATATAGAAAAAGCTTTTGACAGAGTTTGGCACAATGGACTATTATATAAAATAAAAACTCTCCTTCCATCTAACTTTTACCTTTTTATTAAATCATATCTGCAAGATCGAACATTCTACGTAAAAATCAATGACGAAAGATCACATATTCATGACATCAGAGCCGGAGTTCCACAAGGTAGCGTACTAAGTCCAGTTCTTTTTTCAATTTACACAGCCGATATGCCTATAATCGATCAAATACATGTGTCAACGTATGCTGATCACACCGCAATAATGGCGTCAAACGAATGTCAAATTACAGCTACAAATTTAGTGCAAAATCAGCTTAATATAATTAATACTTGGTCACAAAAATGGAAAATTTCGGTAAACGCTGAAAAATCGGCCCACATACTATTTACCCTAAGAAGAGGTAGTTGTCCAAACGTGATGCTAAATAACACTATAAGTCCTAATAAAGACTGCATTAAGTATCTTGGTATGCATCTAGACCGCCGGCTTACATGGAAACAACACATAAAATCGAAACAACAACAACTAAACATTAGAAACAGAACTCTTTATTGGTTACTATGTCAGAAATCAAAACTTAGCATTGAAAATAAACTCAAACTATATAAAGCAATTCTAAAACCTATCTGGACATATGGAATTGAACTTTGGGGGACTGCTAGTAATTCAAATTTAGAAATACTCCAAAGATACTAATCGAAAACTCTCAGGTTAATTACTCAAGCACCACTGGATAACCACGTCAATACATTAGCAATATGTTTATTAGATGACACAGAAGAAATAAAAAGACTTAAAAGACATCACGTCTTAGATTTACCATTTCGTAGATAACGACTACAATTAAATTATTAACTTTGTATTTGTGTTGTAACTATGTTAAAAAGTTATGATATCATAAGGACAATATTGTACAATATTCTTCATTTATGTATAATTCATAACTCTAATGTAAATATGTAAATAATTGTAATAGTATAAATTGTTTATAATATTAAGGTATTTGCTTTAAATGTTATGATATTGTTTGTTATTAATTATTCTTAAAAAGAAGATTGTATCTAAACTTATATTTGTACTTAATAGAGTACATCTACTAATGTAAATTTATAATTTCTCTCAAAATTGCTTATTATCTTTAAATTAGATAGATTGTAATTTTAAATAAACGTATAAAAAAAAGGTCAACAGTTTTTTTTTAATAATGTTTACATAAATTTTCGTTAAGTTATAATTTATATGGCATTAAATATTTAAATGGTTTTTAATTATATTTTTAATTTCATTTTTATAAATACTCTGCTGAACAAGTCTGCGTAGATTTAAAAACAATGCGGGAATGGAGCATAAATATAAGTTATATGTGAATGTGTATGTATATTCGTACAATTCTACTTCATCACATACGAACATTTCATATTTATTGTTACTCAAATAGCAATCGCTCACCTAGTCCTGATGCTGATGGGATAAACAGTTGCATACTTAATATCGCGTCTACCAACACAGACTTCCGAAATTGGACTGTTGATAACGGAATATTATCGAAACAAAATCTGTTAAACTATCTGTTCTTTCTTCAGCATGTTTCTACAAAGGCGGCAATAGCATCGAGCAACAAGTGCAAGAAAATAAAATTTGTTTTATCAAAATGGATGATCTATTCTCGCAAAGTTCAGCGCACTTGGTTCAATGACCGATGGATATTATCATTCTACTGAGAAAACTATTCAATTAAATTCGCATGCACTGCTTTATTAAAGTATCGACGAATACCCGTGCTTCAACGAAGCATAAGTTCTGCCGAAAATATCACCACTGCCAGGATAATCCGAGGTAAAAACTATACGAAACGACGGGTGTTCGCTGAATGGCTTCTGGAACAATTGGCAACTGATCCTAATTTTCATCGAAAAATCATGTTCAGCAGCGAGACATTTTTTTTCTTGATGACGTGAACAAAGAAAATCGTCGAATTTGTGATGATACAAATCCATATGCAATCCAAAACCGTTCAATGAATTTCGAAAATGTCACTGTTTGGTGTGGATTTTGAGAAGAGCGTAATCTGTTCATATTTCTCTCAAAACGACGTTGGCAATACCTTCACTGTTAACGGCGAGAGCTGAAGGTTGACGATTAATAAAAATTTATTTTCTGTATTAGTTTCGACAAGACGGCTGTACCCAAGTTAGACCTTTTCTTGTGGGGTCTAAGTATGCGAATAAGTCACAAGCCAAAGCTATCCTCCATGTGTATATAATCGGTCAACTTTAGCCTGTTTTATGGTGATGGCAAATTATATTCGCATGTACTCCAACCAGTAGAATATAAGTAGTGAATATTTGAATGACGTAATATTCCACACATAATAGAATATTTGAACCTGTTTGATGATATCTTACACACAGTTTTGTTTATTAAAATTTAAAGGCATTCTCTTTAAACGATCTACAGTCCACGAAGACTAAAACAAATTAATATTTATTGGAATTGTATTTATTAATTAGGAGCAGTTCTGATTCATATTAAAAAATTTGTTTCGTATTAACTTCGTTAAGCAGACAGTACTGTCCTTCCCTTCTAGCGATTTACAATATCTGCCGAATTGAAAATCGGAATATTTCGTAAACTGGGAAATTTCACATGAAAACAAAATTTGTTTTAATTGAAACTCTTGGCCATAGTTTGGCATTTTTGGCTCACGTCTCAACAGTTAGTTAGTATTTTATTCTTAAAAACGATTTTACTTTTAATTAATAATAAAAGTAAGCAGCCAAAATCAAATCGAATTACATTTAAACAATACTTGGGTATTCCCAATTCGAACATATATTTAAACTCCATATATACTCCAAATATACTTGAAACCGCCGTAGTCTAGAAGGTAGCGTGTTGGCTTATTAGACGTAAGGCCACGGTTCAAACCCCAGGTCAGACATCAAAACGAAATATTGCAAAATATTTCTTCGACGGCTTCCTCTCAGCAGATTTCTGGCAAAAACTCTGAGAGTAAATAAAATAAAATTGCTATGAAATGTTTCTCAAAAATCTGTTTTTCAGAGTCGACTTTAAACTGCAGGTCACGCCAGTCATGTATAAAATTAACACTCACAACATGAGTGGTGTGATAAGCTAGGCCGCAATCCTGACTGAAGGGTTGTAATAGACAATTATATATGTATATGAGTATGCTGATCAAATTAATGTAAAATTTTTGTTTATACAAATCAGTATACATTTTACCCTTCTACGGTAATTAATATATTGCGTTTGACTTCACTTAAATTTAATTTTATTTTTTTAATTACTTTTTAATTACAATACAATTACAAATTATATGTAATTATTTACGAGCTGAGTAACTTTGACCATATGCTCGGTGTAGTGTAACAGACCAGAGTCTATTGTGGGAATCGAACCCACTACCCTCACGCTAATAGTCAAGCGCATTGCCCATCAGGGCACCCAATTTAATTTATTATCTGTAGATTTAATACAAATTAAGTCTATATGTTTATGGTATTGTACTTACACTAGTGGACGAATTTATTGCATTGAATTTCAGCATATTTTTTCAGTAAAAAAAACTTTCATGCACTACAACGTACCTCTAAAAATTAAATAAAAAGGACTGCAAATTATAAGAGTTTTTAACCAGATTTCTTTCTTTTTTATGATTGCATTTCGCCAAAAGTGATTTTTAGAAGTTTGATATGAAACTTTGGCTCATTCTGTTAAAACGCTTGATTATAGTTACACTAAGTTGGAAAAGTTTTCTTTTGACAATTGGCTACAAATTTTAGATGGAGTATAAATAGGAGCTTTTTGGCTTTCCAATGTCTTACAATTTTGTTCAGCAATTCGTTTTTGCACAATATTGGCAGTGTGCCTTTGGACCCTGGTTTTGCTTGAAAGTTATTTTTGTTGTAGGATAAAAAAATGTCGAATTGTTCTGCAGATTACTTAAATTTTAATGCTCACGCCTTCCGTTTTAACCAGAGGGCTAGATGCACCACCAAAATGTCTTCACACCATAAAACTCCTTTCATTGTGTTTCACCGTCTACTTGGCATCATGTCATTGAAGCGGGCCTCTTCCAACAATACTGTATTTCATTAGAGTGGAATGCTACGTCATTACACTCGTTTCCAATTATTTGTTGTCCAGTTATTGCTATGTTTTACAAAAATTAAACCGAACCTTCACATTCCTGTCCATTAGAGCAGGCTTACATAAAAAAAACACAAATCCGTGCTTGTGCAAGGTTCTGCTTACTATGCGGTTGCATAACTTTTTGACCTAAGCTTTGGCTGCCATTTTATGTGTTCTGGCATTCCTCTCTATATTTGTTTTCTTCCACCACTGTACATGTGTACTTGTATGATAATACGGATGTATAAATTCAATTTTTTCCCATGAAATTGTAATATTTCCGGTTACAAGAATTTCTCATTTCCTCTCAAATAAATTGTAATCACATGGATTTAAAGCTCAATTACCAGTCCTGATACAGATAAATATACACGGGCGTATATATTATGGATGGAATGGTATATTTTACTCTACAAAAATAATGAAAAATGTACATTTGTTTGCGAATATTGGTAAATATATCCACAATATTGGGCAGTACGTGTCGCACTTGATAGTCTAAAGATTTACGGTTGGCTTAAGACCTGAGGCTAGCTCATAATGTTAATCTTTTTCATTCGAGATCAAATTCTGAACAAAGATTTTAAATACACAAAGGTTATGGACATATTATGTTAGAATTAAAAAAAAATATTCTTAAAGGAAAATATGGATGGGAAGAGCTTTCCTTAAATTATTAATTAAATTTTCTTTATTTATATTTTTTCCATTACCCCTCTTGGGAGAATGTGGCATCCACAAAGCATTTCTGCCTTGTTTATGGTTTTTTTTAAACTTTAGTTGTTCGTTCTAAGCAGGTAATTGCGGTGGCGGCACACTGACTTTCCTGCAATGTTATCGTTTTTCCATTTACAAGAAGTGAGGGGGCTTCTTAGACGAACAGTATGGGAAAGGAATGAAGCCACCTAACTTAAATTTCGAAAACGATGAAGAACCAGTTTTTATTTTTCCAGGGGTATTCAAACCTGAGCTTTTTTTAAAATAAGATTGAAACCTGAGGTTTTTTCTTTTAAAATGGGGTCGAACCCCTGGCCCTCTCGGCTTATACACACGCTCTTTGAGACATTATTTAAAATTTTTTAATCGTTTAAAAGACCTATGTGGAATATCCCATCATTCAAATGTACATCACATCTTCTCTACGTGGAGAGCATACAAAATATCAAAGGTTTCAGGACTCTGGCGTATAAATCAAGCTCAATTTGATCGATGTCATGGGTTACGTAGGTTTTGTCAAATATACAAATTGACATCAATCTATGATCAAACAAAATTCCCAAGAAAAAGCCAAACAGAATAAAATACCTCGACACGGTGATCAGTTCACCTTCATCTCCACGTAAGATGACCACGATTTCCAACCGTTCGTGCAGTACATTCAGTGTGGGATGAACTATGTGGCATGTAGCTTCGTTCTGTTTTAAAACGACAAGCTACATCGAAATGAAGTAGGTAGTGTGTTGGCTTATTAGACGAAAAGCCAGGGTTCCAACCCCATGGCAGACATCAAAACCAAATACAAAAAAGATTTCTTCGGCGACTTCCTCTTAGCAGATTTCTGGCATAAACTCTGAGAGTTTCTCAAAAATCTATGGTTTGTAGTCGACTTTAAACAGTAGGTCCCGCCACTCATGTATAAAATTAACGCACACAACATAAGTGGTGTGAGTAACTAGGTCCATAATCCTGACTGAAGAGTTGTAATGACCAATTATGATGAATCATCAACCTACAGTGCTCGCCGTTGACAGTGATGGCTTGGCCAATGGTGTTCTCAATGATATATGAATCCCATGACGCTATGAACCCAAAATTCAAACCAAACAGGGACTTTTTCGGGATGCTTGGATCTCATGTGGATTGGAATCGTCCCAAACTTTATATAATTGTTTTTGTTTACTTATCCATTCATTCGGAAATGTGCCCGCCGCGGAAGATGATTTGGTGAAATGGCTTAACAGACTGAATAAAATTAGACAGAATTAGCTTATATAATTTGGCCGTCATCAACTATCAGAGTTCATAAATCCTGTAGAGCTACAAATAAGAAAAATTTCTAGTAAAAACAGTGCTTATTGAAAACCTCATATAGGTTTCTATGCTATCAAGCTTTATACCATGATTAAATGTTTTTAACTATAAATGGCAAACACTTCTTTGAAGTTATTCTAAAATTAATTTTTTATAATTTTTTATAATTAACGTTAACGTTTCGAACAAAAGGGAACATTTGTAATACCCGTTCATGATTACCTATGTACATATCAAACATATGATTCTAAGTGACCAACATATTTTGTTGTATTTATTCCTCATACTATTTATCTGTAAGTACATAGCAAAGAACAGCAACACCACATTTCCTGTCCGTTTATATACAAGATGTGACCACATTTCTGTAATACCACATCGAAACCAATATTTGCCAATAATCTGTATTTGTTTTTCGATTTATATGTGATACATTATGGAAGACCAGCGCAAGTATCCAACAAGATAACAGAAATTTTGTATTTACACACAGAAGCTTACAACTGTAATTACATTGTGTAGTACATTTGAGTCACTATTTGTGTTCTTGTGGAATGTATACAAATTTATGCGGGAGGCGAACTTTTTATGTAAAACATTATTAATAGATACAGCAGTAGCAGTTGTTTGATTTTTGTATTATTTGCAACCAATTTTAATTAAACAAAATATTCATTCACTCATATATTACTTACTTACTTACTTAATTAATTAATCATTTCAACCTTTCAGTCTGAATTACAACCACTTGTGTTGGGTGTTTTAATTTTATTCATGAATGGCGAGCTCGATTCTGAGCGCCAGATTTTTGAGAAACTTTTCAAGGCAATTTTATTTTACTCTCAGAAATTTTTGCAAGGAATCTGCTGAGATAAAGAAATATTTTTTTATATTTCGTTTTGCAGGAGATGTCTAATCTAGGCTTTAAACCGAGGCCTTAAGTCTAATAAGCCAACTGACTACCTACTAGACTACGGCAACTGCATTGATTACATTAGATAATACCATCCGAATAAGTTGACCCAACTTAGCAGCAACTACCCTTGAAATTTCAAGGTTTTTTGGAACAGAGACTACATTAAAACTGCAAACTAAATTTCAGAATGTTGCATCTGACTGGCCTTAAACGAAATTTTTTTTATTTTTTTGTTGACAAAATAATAAATGTTATGTGACAGTTGTATCGGTTATTTGAATTCAAACACAACACTATGACGTATGAGTGATATTAGATTTTTTTTTCGAAGGTTTGATATTACTAATATGTCAGTACACGTCGTAGTTATATAGTTACAAGCAAAGCAAGGCGTATAGATTTTTTTCTTTCAAGTGTAATACAAAAATTTTCTTTATGTAGATCCAGCTTTGTATTAAATACAATGCATTTCAATTTATAGGACAATATAAGTTTTATTCAGAAAGAGTTAGATGACTGATTTTTGCTCAATTTGTCAGTATTGCAGTGAGTAAACGTACCCTGGCCACCCATATTTTTAATCCTGATGGTCATTTTTGTACAGTATTGTTACTCTTCGTTGAATCGATGAACAAAAAAATTCTCTCGTCTACTGATTGCAAGCTTCCATTATCGACTAACGTTGTTGAGAAAAAGTGCGAAATTTGGTCAAACATAAAAGATTTATATGATAAAGAGTAAATGAGCTTCGTCGATTCGACAAACAGTAACCGTCCAGAGTTAATAGTTTGGGTAGAGCAAATAATATAAATTTGAATGCAGATTAGGAGCAATTGCTTTAAAAAATATTGTTTAGTCTTTCTTACTGCTCTTCTAACATTTACTTCTTGTGACGGACAAACGTTAGAAGAATTGTGTTTCGTCTAATGTTTTATTTCATAAATATCACAGATGATAATATTTCGGTCAACTTTGTACGTATGAGATGTTCTACTCGGAAGTGATTAAAAATTTACGCTTATTACCCCTTGTCGGAAAAAGGACTGAAGTGTTTCAGATTTAAATAATCGCTACATTTTTGTTGCTGTAGATGAGTAACTCATTGAATTAGAATGCCGTTATAAATTTGGTCGTCTATCGATATCGTCTGTCTATTTCTATCCTATTAACTGCAAATGTAGTTGCTCTCTTTGAATACAAAATGATTGCATACATTCAGACGTATAAGGTCAGTCAGAAAATTGTTTGTTATCGTTTTCGGAAATTCCTTGAGTGCCCAGATGGCCAGAGTTGGTAGTGTGCTAAACTTCAAGTTTCGAGGTCGTGGGTCCGATACCCACTAATGACGCTGGGCAGTTGTGATTGTCTGACTGTTTGTCTGACATTATATGTCATTACTCGAACACCTCCTCTGTAACTGGTCCCCCCTTAGTAGGTTAAGGACCCTAGGCAGGGACTTCTCCTAATTTTCTCAAAAATCTGTCGTTCAGAATCGGCTTTAAACTATAGGTCCGATACTCATAAAGAAGTGGTGTGAGAAGCTGGGTTTCATAATTCTAATTGAATTTTTGTTTTTCTTTAACGTTTTGCTTTTGGATCAGTTTAGATGACATCCGCATCATGGATCTAAAATGCTCTTGTAAGTTAATTGAATGCTAATGACAATTTTGTTTTATTAAATCAGCCTTGAAATCACAACGAAATCTATTCAGCATTAACAGATCATCAGGAAAATTAAATCAGTTGTCTTCAAATGCTTACTTATACTAGACAAGATTTATTTATTTCAAATTTAAAGTTTAAAAAACATTATCCAATAAGATATTTGTATGTTGGAATATGTTTGTAATATGTATATCGATCAGTATGATATTCTAACCCACTTTCTAATATCAAATTCACGTAACGATAACTGTCATTAGTGTCAGCATGCAAAAGAAAATACCACATACTCCATTATGGGAACAGTCATTTACAAAATACATAAACATGATAATATTTTATAACTTTTTTATACACAATTATATACAATAAATCCCAGCAACATTTTTACACATAAATTTAGGTTTATAGGTTTTAATGATTAAAATTTTTAAATGTTGATAACATCGCCATGGTTAGCGATGTACAAATGTTCGTATATAGTAATGTTTAAATAACATCTGAATTAAATTTTTTTACATTGCATAACATAATTGGTCATTACAAACGTTTAGTTAGGATTACGATTTAGGATTAGATTCAGTTAATTCGATTTTGTTTATTCTCAGAGATTTTTGTCACAAAACTGCTGAGAGGACGACGCCGAAGAATAATATTTTTTTATATTTCGTTTTGCTGGAGATGGCCGATCTGGGGTTTGAACAGAGGCTTCATATCTATTAAGCCAACTCACTACATACTAGCTAAGGCGATTTTAATTTTCATGTTTTGTTAATTTGACCAAACGATACTTGAACCCGCTTTCGAATATAATTTTACAACGAAGTTATAATAATGAGAAGAACATCTTATAAATATTTTTTGATGGATCAATGGAAGATTTGGCAATCTATTCGGATGTCGAATCTATTCTGAACAGTAGAATTTTAGATTACCCGCTGCCCTTGTCGATTACTGTATTAATATTCGTACTTAATTAATCACTACATAATCTCGCTGAGCGAATTCGGTATCAGATGGGCCGAAAGTAAAGCTGTCATTAAATCCATAGGGAATGTGTATACCATGGAAAAGATTCAAGACATATGACGTTTACATTGAATTCACACATTAAATTTGCATTCCTCTACAAAGGATGAGGTACCATACGTATTTGGCCCGATATGAAAATATGCAGACTAAAACTTGCGTTAAATTTGATCAGATATCGACTAAGGATACACCGGTCCATGGCGCACATACTCGAAGACTGGCAATACCTTACGACTTCTGCAGGAAGCCATAATGTTATTGAATAATATAAGACCAAAAAACATCTTTTCCGCCACTGTTCGGCCCTTGGAGGCCTTGTAATATGTATTCTTAGATACAAAGAACTTATTGATTTCAATAAAATTCATACCACCAGAAAACTCTCAGCATGGCTGTGTGATGTTAAACAATAGTTGAAATCAGATGACGAAATGTAAAAGTATTATCGGTTTCAGAAATTTTGCTGGGCTGCGTTATACGTACATATCATATTAAATTCATAAAAATAATGAATTTAAGTCAAAGCACACAGTATTTTTTTTATATCCAGGAGCCTTGGTAGTGGGTAGTATGTTAGACTACTAGCATTAGAGTCGTGGATTCGATTCCCAACGGGAGCTCTGGTGTGTTACACTACACCGAGGATAAGGTTTATGTTACTCAGCTGGTAAATAATTACAATATAATTTGTAATTGCATCCTGATTAATTGTTTAATCATTTTGGCATAATTTATTTTGTGGTATTTAATAGTCTGCCTCGATTGGGTACCTCCGTTCCATGCTTGGAGTAATTTTTAATTGATCGCGTAATTCTGGATGTTATTACCTTATAGTCATTTGAATATCTGTAAATACATTTAGATTCCCAAATTATTAATTATGATCGTGCGTACCTCAATTTCAAATTCGTAATGTCATTGCCATTGTGATAAGTCCTCTGTACTGTGCTGCCCCCAATAAATGTCATTTCTAAGCCGATAACAGTAAGTCTGCAAGTGGAGATCATGTCAATTTTAAAAGCGGCGCAATGCTTGTTGAGTAGTGGGATTTGACCTGAATATCTCCTGGTTTTCACAGATAGCCGAGCTGCAAATAAGTCCCTAACGACCGTAGTTTCAAAGTCCTTCCTTGTCCATGAATGACGAGTATTTTGGATCATTTAAAGGTAAGTCTTTTATGGGCAAAACATCCAATTTTTTTTTTTAATTTGTTCTTCTTCTAAAATCACTTACAAAAATGTTCCCGCTTAGACATAATCTCCATATAAATATCCTGATGTTCGTTCCCAAATGTTAACTCTGTACTTATGACGTATAATAAAAACCATATCCAAACGGTAAGTATGCTACATTTAAAGAATGTTATCTTTTGAAGAAAACAATCAACCAAATGTCATAATATTTAAATCAATAAATTTTTATGAGTGTAGCATACATTAATACCTTATACATATGTTTAAAAATAAAATCCCGTGAGAAATCTGGTACATTGATTTGATTGTAAAATTGTATTTAAATCGTTTTATATTTACCACATGACCATTACTTAAAACAAATTTTCCTTTTCAATGCAATGGAAAGCAAAAAAATTAAAAAAAACTTAGAAATGTTATATTTCAAGAGACAAGAATGTCTTCGGAAGTCTAAACGACTTCAGCAAAAACAAAGACGAACAAAGGACAGATATGAAATTTAAGTGATTTTGAAAATATTTGAAATACAAAAGCCAATATCATCCGGTTGAAATTTA
Source organism: Sarcophaga subvicina (assembly GCA_936449025.2). Taxonomy (NCBI): domain Eukaryota; kingdom Metazoa; phylum Arthropoda; class Insecta; order Diptera; family Sarcophagidae; genus Sarcophaga; species Sarcophaga subvicina. The sequence continues at coordinate 91,289,382 of OW388080.2, forward strand.
ATTAAAGACAGACTCAACTTATTTCTCCATTCTACTAAAAACTACATAAATTAAATGCGAACAATCTTTCAATTCAAATATTTAATTCATTTAAAATAAAAAATAATAAAATTTTTTGAAATAAATTCAGGAAACACTGTTCCAGGTACTCTAGCGTATACAATGGCGAGTGAGTGTGCGTGCTTAATGTGTGGCATATTTTAAAGGAGTAGTATCTACTCCAAACGTCAGCGACATTTTATAGTGAGTAATATTCGCATATAAGTCGCTTTAGTCCAGTTGTAGGTTGTGTGTCAGCTTATGAGACAAGAACCCGTGGTTCAAACCCCAGCTCAGACATCTCGAACGTAACAAATAATAAATAAATATTTAGGGACTTCCTCTCAGCAGTCTTCGGGCAAAAACTGTGAAATTAAAAAAAAAGAATGCCATTCAAAGTTTTTCAAAAATATGTCGCTCGGAGTAGCTTTAAACTATAGCCTCCGCCATTAATGGATAAGAATAACACACACAACTTAGGTAGTGTGATAAGCTAGGTGTAATACTGATTATTGCATACATATTCCAAGGTTGTAAAGACCAATTTAACGTTGAAAATGTAACAATCTTACAATAATTGCGATTAATGTTCTTTTGACCGTAGACTAAGCCCTTTGGAGATAGAAGCGAAAAGGCTTAAAATTAATGAATACGTTCGGTTTTAATAAACACGAGATCAAATGTTAATTGTTGACATTAAAGCGCGATGGATAATATAAAGCTCTTGAAGCATTTAAAAACAGCTGATGGTTAAAATGAAATTCTAAATTAACTTTAAAATTTAAAAGCCCTGATGAAAATATACTCATTATTGTACTCATAAGCCGATAGTAAATGGAATACCGCTCTCATGTATGGGCCGGTAAATCGAAATATTAATTTAAGTTTTTCGAAGAGATCGCTATGCCTTACAATACTGGAGAAAAATAAAATAAAAGAAAAATGTTATGTGACCGCTGTGGCAGTTATTTGAATTTATGCAGAACACGATAGCGTATGAGTGATATTTTTTTTGTTCAAGAGTTTAAAAATACTCATACGTGAGTGAACCTCATAGTTATTTAGATGCAAGTAAATTTATAAACAAGGCGTGGAGCTCTTATAATTACTACATAAATATTTACAATTTAGATGATATTGCTTTCGCTATTTTTATTTTTCGAAATAAAAAAATTGGTTTTTCACAAATTTCGTCGTTCGGAGTCGACTTTAAACTGTAGGTCCCACCAATCAAGTCCTAATCCTGATTAAAGGATTATAATGATACATAACATACATAAATAATTGGTAATTATAACATTTTAATCAGGATTACCTAGCTTTTCACACCACTTATGTTGTGTATGTTCATTTTATACATGACTGGCGGAAACTACAGTTTAAAGTCAATTCCGAACGATACATTTTTAAGAAACTTTTCATGGCAATTTTATTTACTCTCAGAGTTTTTGCCAGAAATCTGCTGAGAGGAAGTCGCCGAAGAAATCCTTCTTGTATTTTGTTTTTTATGTCTGGCATGGGGCTCGAACCCTGGCGTTACATCTAATAACCCAACACACTACTCTCTAGACTACGGCGACTTCAAAGCAGTTGCAACATGAAGTAAATAGTCAATGAAGTATGACCCAGAAAATGGCCACGATAAAACACACTTCAAGGCCGATTAAAGCTAAAATGATGCACAGTTATTGTTTCTAAGTGTACACGGACGAGAGTGATGTGGCCTGTAGAGAAACTTGTTACAATACAAGCAAAGTTTTGCTCAAAAGCTCTACAATATATTAACATTTTTGTTTACTACAATGTGTATTAAAGAAAATAATCAGGTTCTGGGATCTATAGTCTCAGTAACGATCAAAATCTGAAATGTGTAATGAATCAATAGTGAATACTTTTTGAAGCCATTTAAACAGCAATTTAACAATTTAACCATTAACAATGCTTGAATAATAATTTCCTCAATTCGAATTTTACATGCACATCTGATGCTTAAATATTTATATTTATTTTCAATTATCATTTGATAATTATAAGGCACATTAACTTTACAGTTTAATTGTTTATTTATTTTTGTAGAGTCCAGTCAACGATGTTGGATTTTCATATCAATTCTTTAGTAAATTAATTGATGTAATTAATAAATAAAAAAAAAGAATTAAAAATATATGCAACGATAAATTAACACAGAGGATTACAGACAAATTAATAAAAAATAACCAAACTCAGTGCATGTTTAAATGCTGTTACATGTAAGGAAAAAAAAATTTTTTAAACCCAAGTAAACTTAAATTAGTTGTTAAAAATTGAATCGAAATATTTAATAAATATTTAATAAACTGTCTCAAAATTTGATTGGGAGTCTGTTCTTGAGTCTTTGTCTGAACTGAGACTTACATACTTGCCGGGCCCTGACGGGGTACCGGCCTGTATTTTAAGAAAGTGCGCTGTTGTCTTGAGTGGTCCTTTGACCTTTATTTTCAACGGGCTTCTGAGGGCTGGTCATTTTCCATCTATTTGCATAAGTCGGGTAATAAATCCAATATTTCCAATTACAGGGGTATTGCCAAACTCAGTGCTATTCCCAAGTTGATGGAGAAACAGGTGACGGATTATCTCTTTTTTAATACGAGATCTTTAATATCCCCTTTCCACCATGGTTTTTTAAAAGGTAGGTCGACTGTCACTAATCTTCTTGAATTAACTACACATGTTTTCAGGGGTTTTCTTGCCAGAGCTCGGACTGATGTAATTTATACTGATTTCAGTAAAGCTTTCGATAGGGTTGATCATAGAATTTTGCTTCTTAAACTTTCATTAATCGGTATTCCTGATATTATTCATCGTTGCCTAGACTCCTACATCTCCCTTAGGACTCAGAGGGTATTGTTTAGGAATGTATTGTCTAAGACTGTATATGTTACATCTGGTGTTCCGTAGGGTAGCCATTTGGGTCCTTTACTGTTTTTATTGTTTCTTAATGATCTTCCTTGTGCTATTTCTGATTGTAATATTCTGATGTATGCTGACGACTTTAAATTATTTTATACTTTTGATGATGATCGTTGTCAGGCTTCTTCGAAATATTGATTTTTTTGTAACTTGGTGCAGAAGTAATTTAATGGATCTTAACTTGAAAAAATGTAAATGCGTGGTTTTCTCTCGCAGGGGCATAATTTTGTCCACTTATGTGATTGATTCTTGCCCTTTGGAAACTGTGACTACATTTCTTGATTGGGTGTATTATTAGATATGAAATTGCCTTTTATTGATCATATTAGTATGATGATTGGCAAGGCTCGGGCTGTTCTTGGTGTTGTGAAAGTATGGCCTAGGGAATTCAATGATCCTTATATAACAAGACTGCTGTACATTTCACTAGTTAGACCTATTTTTAAGTATGCGTCTATCATTTGGAATCCATACTATCGTTGTCATAGTGATTAAATAGAGTCTATGCAGAAGCAGTTTTTATTATGGCACAATCCCATCGTGCCAATGGGTTTCCGTCATATGAGGCTAGATTAGGTTTGATAAAACTTCCAACTTTAGAACGTAGAAGGGCTGTTTTAGGGGTTTGTTTTGTTTTTAATCTGGTTAAGGGTGATATCGATTCTGAGTTTTTGCTTTGTAACCTGAATTTCAGTATTCCAGCAAGATTTTCACGGCACTATCGTCCTCTTTCTTTAGATTTTTATAGAACGAACTATGGATGTAATTTTTCCTTTTCGTAGATTATGTAACGATTTTAACTTATATTATGATTTTATTGATTTTAATAGTAGTGTTTGTAATATAAAATGTAGCTTATACGCTGGCATTAATATGTAAATTATTATATAAAAATGTATTTTCGTTCTTGTCATAGGTAGTTCCTGTTTATTGTTACTTTATACAGCTTGTGATTAAGTTCTTTAGCTGATTTATGTTCTCGTTGCCATTACTTTTCCCTTACCCGCTACAGTCCGGACTGTAGTGTGTACGTGTCCCTACGTAATGGAGACGAGCCCTCCGCAGTCGGGTGAGGGTGGGTTAGTGTGAGGCCGAGGACGGTCGAAAAAAAAAACAAAAAAAATTAAGGTGAGGGTGAGGGTACATTGCGTGTATTTTTAAATTTCAAGTACCGAATTTAAATTATACTATTTAAAAAGACGCCAAACGACAGATTTTCGAGAAACTTTTCTTTGCAATCTTATTTACTCTCAGAGTTTTTGCCAGAAATCTGCTGAGAGAAAGTCGCCGAAGAAATATTTTTTCATATTTTCGCTTTGATGTCTGACCTGGGGTTTGAATCGTGGGTTTATGTCTAATAAGCCAACATACTACCTACTAGACTACGGCGACATTGCTTAACCTCACAGGAAATGAGGAATTTCATGATTTTCCGACCTATGCATTGCGATATTACATAAGTTGGCTTGTGGCGACTTGTTAAAACCACATATCAACCAATTCAAATTCTTCTATTTTTAGGCGAAGTAAGTCAGTAAATGCAGCACGTTCCCTTGCTGCATTGTGTAAACAGTTGAGATTTTAATAGTTCTTGAAACAGTACGCTCCAATATGTGCATCAAATTCTCAATCTTTCAAACTGCGAAAATTAGCCATGTCCACGAGAAAAGCTTTTTGTTGCAGACACATTTCCCATACAGTATGAATTTTGATAAGAAAATTCAATGACTCACTTGCTTAAGTAACCTTTTTAAGGTGAAGTAGCAAATCTCACTAAGCATTCATAGCATTACCACCTGAAAAACCAATTTACTTTGAAAAACCAAATGGCATAAAATTATAATTATTTCTGTCATAAACTCAGTGATATGGTCCCCCTTTTCAGAGTGTTAATTTTATTATAACATCACCCTTTTGTTTGGCTGAATGCTAATTATCGTGAAACGCTAATGCATTATGGCAACCCTTTCAATGTAAACGTTTTTGTTTTCTCACACTCTTTATCACATTCTTTACAGGCCTTATAGCTGTCGTAACTGTGTGCTGCTTTACCGTTGCACTAAGTGAAAACTCTAATTAACAGTCACACTCACACACACATGAGCTGTAAACAAGTTGCATGCTCTTCCATCACTTGTAAAACCATGCAAACCAAGGAGCATACCATATACTTTAATTATGGTGTGTATACATGGACACTTTGACACACTTACACTATGGTTTAACATGTGTTTTGTGGGTGTGTAAGTAAATTTTAACGCACGCATATAGAATTGTGAATATTTGCAGCCTTCTAGTGACAAATTGGAAAATCAACACCAAATTATTATTCAAAATTACAAAACCATTACTGGTTTTGGTCTGTTTTATCATGCTTTTTTATGTATCATACGCTAGGAGTTAACTTTTTACTCAAACGTAATTGTATTGCTAAAATCGTAATTCGGTTTTTATGCTGCACTGTACAAAGTTCGAATGGTATGCTGTTGCTGTTCAAGCACGTACGTTTTTTAGATATGTTTTTAGGAAAACATACAATCCTTAGCAATGCTATATTTTGTGTCTATCCAATATCAAATACGCAAAACATAATTTAAAGGGGATGGAAAAATGTAATAAATTAAAAACAAATCTTAGTGCCATTTACATATCGTTATTTTACTTGTATTTGTTATTGTTTGTAATATTAGTGACTTTGTAACATCAACGGCAAAATCAAACAACATCAATATATTTATTTATTTCTGAAAGCGCAATGAGTTTACAGTTTACTAAAACAATGGTACTATGTCTGATTCCCATATGTACAGTATTGAACAAAACAAAGTGTGCGTCCAAATTCAAATCATCGCCACGTGAGATGAGTATCATCAATGCGGCATAAGCTGTGTGCCTCCTAGCTCAGTGGTGGTTTGGCAATACAAACTGAATAAAGGACAACTAATTCAAGAGAAGTCACAGTAGGCTTATTATACTTGAGGCCCATTTCTAACACCAGGTCAAACATCTCCATCAAAATGAAGTATGAAAAAATATTTCTTCATAACTTCATCTCTGCAGAATTCAGACAAAAGCTCTGAGAGTAAATAAAATTTGCCATGAAAAGTTTCTCTAAAATCTATCGTTTGGATTCGACTTTAAAACTGTAAACTCATGTATAAAATGAATGCACACGGAAAGTAGGTCGTAGCCCTAACTGAATGGTTTTAATGACCAATTATGTATATATGTATATTATGTAATTCGGGAGATGTAGCATTAACATGTTACTAATTGTCAAAGTTCAGAAGCGTCTGTTGGGAGACGACCAAAATTGTTTAGACACGAACTGTAGAAGGCAAACAGATCTAGTAGATATTGTGCTGGCTTCCTATGTTTTCACCACTGCCTTAGACATCTGGAACAAAACGAAATATGACATGGAAAATATCTCTTTCGTCGATTACCTCTCAGAAGTGTTCTGACAAAAACTCTGAGAGTAAATAAAATTGCAATAAATGGTTTCATAAAAAATCTATCGTTTGGTGTGGGCTTTAAATTTTTCTTGAGCAACTTATAAATAAAATTAGCACGCACAACATGGATGGTATGAGAAGCTATGTCGCGATCCTGACGAAAAGGTTGCTCTGCAACTGCAATAATACTAACGAAGTTTCCTGCAAATAAAAAAACGCTGAGAACGGAGTTCTTGACGTAGTATTCTATAATTTAATTGAATCTATGTTATGCAGTTTACAGAAAAATGTTGTGAAATGTTATGTTACTTTTAGTATGTCATTACTTATACTCGAACTAATTTAATAAGTTTAAATGTCAAATTTTATAAGTTTTTATGTTATTATATTACGGAATGATATCAGTTATAATCTACTAGAATTTTGTGCTTTAATTTTGTCCTTCACTGTGCATAAACGGTGAAATTATTTATTTTAGATTTACAACTCTACTGTAACCGATAAAGTCAGGAATTTTGTGATTCTGTTCCATTTAAGGTTCGGTATTTGAAAAATGTCGCATAAGAATAATAAATTTGAAGAAAATCTCTGTTTATTGGATGTAAATTTTGTAAAAAATTTATTTTTTTCGTAACGCATTTGAAATTGCTTTTCAAAGAAAAAAGAAATAAGGGAACAAACCTAAAATTTACTAACTTCTATGACGCTGAAGATGTGTATATTTATTTAACCCTGGACGGTTATTCTTCATTTTTGTACGTTAAGGTTACTCTTCGTTGAATCGACGAACACTTTAACCCTAATTGGTTACTGTTCGTCGAATAGACGAAGCTCATTTGCTCTTTATCATATAATTCTTATGTTTGACCAAATTTCGCTCGTTTTATCAACAATGTTGGTTGATAACGAAACCTTGTAGTGAGTGAACGTACCTTGGCCACCCATTTTTTAATCCTGGATGGTCATTTTTGTACAGTAACGTTACTTTTCGTTGAATCTACGAAACATAATATTTTTTTTCGTCTACTGACTGCAAGCTTTCATTCTCAACTAACGTTGTTGAAAAAAAGAGCGATATTTGGTCAAACATGAAAGAGTTAAATGATAAAGAGTAAATGGACTTCGTCGATTCGACGAACAGTAATCAATTAGAGTTAATTATTTTTGAATCTGCATTTATCCAAAGGCTCGCTAAAATTGCCTAGTCACCTTCTTGGCCTGAAATTTTAGTTAAAGAAAAGAAAAACGCAGAAACAACGGGAAGAAAGAAATGCTTAATTGCACTATTTTTCCTGAAGTGATGAAATGGAAATTAAGGATTCATAGAGGCTTTCGCGTGGATCATGCTTAGCCCGTCTGTATAGTGGGAGTGAATGTTTGGAAAGGGAAGACAATGAAGTGGCTTTAAGAGGAGATCTGAATTTATGCATCAGACATCAACGCTATTTAGAATCATGCTATATTTATATAGGATGGAGAAATTAATGGATCCCGGAAGAAAACACCCCTGTGCTTACCAGCTTCTGTGGCGAAAATTGGCATTGTATTAACAATTTGGCATTCTCCAAGCATGATACTGAAGTTTCTATGGGAAATGGGCCTGAAACAAGGCAAAGAAATAATAGGCAGACAAAGAGTTGATTTACGATACCCCATGCTTCTTCAAGGAACTAAAACGAATATAAATAATATGATTGTATGCCACTTTGTTCAGTTTTTTTTAAGGTAAAATTTTCTTTTAAAATTTAACATGTTTAACAATTAAAAATAATCGTTTATTTTAAATTACTTTCATTGCCAATGGCACAAAATTTATACATCAAATTCCAATGACAGGTATTTAATGTTTTATTAACCATACTTAAGTACTTCCGCCATAAGCCCCTTTTATTTAAACTTTTCAAATCATTCATAAACGAAATAAAATAAAAAGGGTAAACTACAGGAAAAGCTAAGGAAACGTTTATGAATTCTAAATAATATGATTAATTGTTATCACTTAAAACCAACCGGATTTATATGCGGCCTCCCCCTTTTTTTGATGAATGGTTTTAATTTACAAAGTTTGCTTTGGAAAAAAAAAGGAAATGAAAAACAAATATAAAAAAGAGCAGGAGTCACAAAGTTAAAGCAATAAAATATGAAAAAGTTTGGGAATAACAGCAATATCAGTTGTATTATAACGCAAGGGGATTATCGTTTAAGCCTATTAAATATTATCTCACTTAAGTTCTCTGATACTGGAATGGAAATGAAATGGAAACGTATAGCGTATCCTAATGTTTAATCGTTTAATTTTTTCCACCTGAACTAAGTTATCAGAAAGGCGCCGAAGAAAAGATATCTATTAGGACAGAGAATCTGAAAAGATATTATACTGCATTAGCAAATATTGAGTCTTCCAACCGGACCTTTCGAAATTCAACAGATGATAACGGCCATTTTGGTAAGGCTACATCTGTCAAATCTCATGCACATATATAACACAGCCCTGCATGGGTTTTGCAAATAAGATTGCTCCAGGTGTTTCTGAAGGCATTTTGTGCGCTGAACATGAATCTGGTTTCAAAAACCAGGTTTATAAAAATTAATCAGATTTAATCTGCCCGTTCTTCAAACGTCGAATCTCCTTTTAAATTCATGCAGATGATAGATAAAAGGTTTGATAAGCTAACCGAACAACTGCAGTCTACTATGAAGGATATGTTTCAGCAGTATGAGGAACGTCTGTTAAATGAAATAGAAAAGAGGCTAAATATGGCGAAAACCGAACTGGACAGTTTAATGGAACGTGTGGCTGAGTTGGAATCCTGCGTTAGTGATATTAAAAATAAAAACACTGATAAGGTAGTTGCCTTGACCAATGATACACAGATCTTAAAGCAAGAAATTGCCCACCTAAAAGCAGTAAACAAAAAACATGATAATGCAGTTGTCGCTAATGAACTACGTATTATTGGTGTTCCGGAACAACATAATGAAGATCTTGCTGCTATATTATCAAAAATATGTGAGACTGTTGCCGTACGCCCTCCGGAAATTATTGGAGCTTTCCGTTTGAGAAATAAAATTATTTCTTCAGGTAGAATACCTGTTAATACGAAATCTAGGACTGCTCCACCAATAATTATTAAATTCAAATCGCCATATGAGCGAAACGTAGTCCTTAGATCTGTTTCATCATATATAAAGATGCGTAAGGATGTTTTACGATTGAACACGCTTGGTTTTGATAGTTCTGTACCGTTTTATGTCAATGAGAACTTAACACCGGGAAATCATCGTATCTTCCAGCGGGCCTACAGTTTGAAGAAAAAGAGGCAAATATTCGGAGCTTATACCAATCGTGGGTTGGTTTACATTAAGCGCCAAGAGCATGAGCAGCCAGTACTTGTGAATGATATTGATGACTTAAATATTTTTCGTGATGGATGTAATGGACAGGAACGCTTATAATAATGTTTTTCGTAAATATTCTTTAATTTTAAATATTAGTACTTTTCTTCATGTTTTAAAAGATTTTAATATGTATTTGTTTTTGATATATTATACACGCGTTGCTTTTTCTTCTGTAATTATTCTTAATGTCAGCCTTAAATAGTTATGGTTCTAATTCCACAGCTGGTACAAAAACTATGATTAAAATACTCACGGCACAACGTAAAGGACTCAACATATGCCACATTAACGCTCAAAGTCTTTTTCCTAAAATGGATGAATTTCGTTTTTTGTTCGAAGATACTAAGATGGATATTGTATGTGTATCTGAAACATGGTTTGCGAGGGACCTTCCAGATAGTTTAGTTAATGCAAATGGGTACAGAATAATTAGGAATGATAGAAGAGGTCACGCGGGTGGAGTAGCAATCTTTATCAGGAATGGCGTACGTTACAGGGAAATTGAGAGATCACAGGATAACGACGTAATTGAATACTTATTCCTTGAAATTATTGGTGCTGACAGTAAATTGTTGTTAGGGTGCATTTACCGCCCTAATTCTCGTGTACCTATTGATTCACTTATGTGTAACCTGGAGTCACTGGCTATGCAGTACAACGACATTATCATTGCAGGTGATTTCAACTGCAATTTACTGTCTAATACTAGCTCATTCTTGTTCGATCAACTTGAGTCTATTGGTTTATATATTGTAAATACCGTGCAACCTACTCACTTCACTCATAATAGCAGTACTTTACTTGATATATTTATAGCAGGTAACATGTCTAATTTATTACTGTTCGATCAGATTAGCGCACCAACTTTTTCAAGACATGATCTTATTTTCATATCATATGATTTCAATTTCCAAAGGGATGAAACTTTAACTTACTATCGCGACTTCCGTCACGTTAACTATCGGTTGCTGGAAGAATGCTATAACATGGTAGAATGGAGCAACATATATTATATGCCATCTGCTGATGAACAACTCTACTTTCTTAATAGTAGCCTTATCGACCTGTGTGATATTTCCGTACCCTTGAGAGCGAACCGCGGTAACGGCCCTGGGAAAAGCTGGTTTAATCTTACTATTAAACGACGAATTAAAACTCGTGATGATATTTATAGGCGTTGGAAAAGGTATAGAACTTCTGATCTATACGAAGAATATCGCAAAGCCCGTAGACTCGTCAATAGGACTATTTATGATGCTAAAACTTCTTACTATGAGAACCGTTTTAAATCAGCTGTAGATTCAAGGAGAAAATGGCAAACAATCCGTGAGATTGGTATTGGAAGCAAGGCTGCCCCAGCTTGCAGCATTGATGCAAATAAACTTAATGAATCATTTATAAACATTCCGTCTCCAAGGTACTCAAACGGGGTTCAATCAGCTTTTGCCACTGGGCCATTGCAACAACCCACGGAAATTTCTCCTTTACATCGTTTCGAGTTTTCTCGTGTCTTTGAAGATGACGTTATTTTATGCTGTAAATCAGTGACTTCGAATGCAGTTGGCTTTGACCAGATCCATCCTAAGTTCATTAGACTTTTATTGCCTAGGATATCACGTTATATTACGCACTTATTTCACACCGTCATCACTACCAGCCACTTTCCTAACTGTTGGAAGCATGCTAAGGTCATTCCCGTGCCGAAATCGTCGAATGAGTATCGCCCCATTTCGATACTTCCATTTTTATCTAAAGTCTTGGAACGACTGTTACACAACCAAATTATTGCTTATTTGAATGACCATCAGCTGCTTTGTGGCAAACAATCAGGATTTAGAACAGGTCATAGCTGTGTTTCTTCACTGTTAAGTGTGTCTGAGGATATAAGATCCAATATTGATAATGGTGGTATTACACTTTTGATACTTCTTGACCATTCGAAAGCTTTTGACTCCGTGAACCATGATATACTTTGTAGGAAGATGAACGACAATTTTTATTTTTCTTCGAGTGCATCGTCGCTAATGAGAACTTATCTTGATGATAGATACCAGTCTGTCTCTGCTGGTGGAACTGTATCTGCTCCCTTGCCTGTGCCTAAGGGAGTACCGCAGGGCTCTATTCTTGGACCATTATTGTTTACATTATACATAAATGATTTACCTGATTGTCTCCTGCATAGTGAAATCCACATTTATGCAGATGATGTACAAATATATATGAATTGTAGAAGAGACTCAATCGATGAGTGTTGTGCAAGACTTAATGAGGACCTTGACAGAATACACTACTGGGCGTCTTCGAATGGCTTATACCTGAACCCTACGAAGTCAAAATGCCTGATCATAACACGACGAAATCAGGATATTGTCATTGATATACCGATCACATTGGGAACTCGGAACATCTCGATAGTGGACTCAGCGAAAAACCTCGGTATAATTTTTAACAAATCCCTTCAATGGAATACCCATATAAATTCTGTCTCCGGGACAATTTTTTCTATGCTTAGGACGCTATATCCTATACAGCACATTACACCTCTTAATATTCGTGTGCTTCTTGCGAAAACCTACTTAGTGCCCAAGTTGTTGTATGGCTGCGAAATTTTTGCTTATTGCGATTCGGCTAGTAAAGCTAGATTAACAGTAGTGTATAACGCGATTATTAGATATGTCTACGGCATACGAAGATATGATAGTACTTCTCGGTATTCGAAATTGTTATATGGTGTTGAGTTAATGGACTTACTAAAAATCAAGGCATTAATCTTACTACACAAGGTTAACTACACGCAGCAACCGTCTTATCTATTTAATCGGATTCAATTTGCAAGATCAAATAGAGGAAAACAAATCATTCAGTTAAGATATCGAACTTTGATATCTGAGTGGCAGTTCTTTACAAATACAATACGGCTGTGGAATTCGTTACCTAACTCATTACAAATCAATGGCAACGCTTTGCAGTTTAAAAAAAATTTATTTTCTAAATTCTAATGTAAAATTATTACATATTTACATGCATATATTTTCGTTCTTGTTTTTACATATTATTATTTCGATACTATTTGCTTTTACTACTTTAATTACTTGTCTTATATATATTTCATTCTTTGTAATAATATATTATATAATCACATACTGTAATTTAAAAGATTAATTTCTTGTTGTATGTGATATGCTACAGAATAAATAAATAAATAAATAAATAAATAAATAAATAATTGACTGCCATATTGGATCCGCCATTTTGAATTTTTTTAAATCTGAATGAAGATCTGTAATTAGCGACCCCAAAACCCCCTGAGTAACAATTTTCAAGTAAATCTGATTAATTTTTAAGGACCTCCGTAATGTGTTTCTTTTTCCCTTGCACCTCTTGACAAAAACCCACCCCCTACTTTAAGGGTGCATGCAAACAATTTGGCTTTGGGCTCATTTTAAAGAGCAAAGACGAATTGTCAATTTCTGACAATAGCGATAGTTCTAGCACGTCAGTGATTAGATCTACAATGTTTCAAAAATGGCCAAAAACGCTATTTTTAGGGGCTTCAACACCCTTTTTCTCGAAAACCTGACGTGATGGAAAGTTTATGAAACCAGATTCGTGTTCAGCGCGCAAACTGCCAAATTTGCAGGGCTGTGTAATTGCTCATTACAACTCTTCAGTCAGGATTACAACCTAGCTTCTCAAATCACCTATGTTGTATGTGTTAATTTTACACATGAGTGTTGGGACCAACAGCTTAAAGTCGACTGCGAGTGACAAGATTTTTGAGAAGCTTTTCATGGCAATTTTACATGCTCTCACAGTTTTTACCAGAAATCTGCTGGAGATATATGACCTGGGGTTGAAACGTCTAATAAGCCAACACGCTACCTACTACTACAGTCACTCTGTTTTGCTAATCTTCATGGACGGATATAGCATGCAACAACACGTGCAAATAATTTTTGTTTAACCAAATTGGTGTTCTGTTCGAGTACAGTAATGGCTCAACCGATAGAACTATTCGAAGTGGGGTGGATAAATTTGAATTCACTGGTCCAATAAACGATCATGCAATACCTGTAGGTCGACGAGATGTAAGATCAGCCGAAGACATTATCAGTGTTCGTGGTAGTGGTACAATCGGATAAAGTCGATTTCTCGTCACTCACAAAAACACGGCCAGACGTTGAATTTTGAATTTTGCGCCTTAAACACAGGATATTTATTCGGCGATTTCGTCTCTACAGATTTCCGACAAACACTGAGAGTAAATACAATTGCCATGAAAAATTTCTCAAAAATTTGTAAGTCGCGGCACTCATGTATAAAATTAACACCCACAATATGAGCGGTGTGAGAAGCGAAGCCGTAATCCTTACTGAAGGGTTGTAATGGCCAATTATGTATGTATGTATGTAAGTAAGCACAGAAACAGAACGGAACAACCATTGACAACGACGTGCGTTCGCTGAACGGGATATGGAGCAGTTAGCAACTGATGCTAATTTTTTTTATCGAAAAAACATCTTTAGCGTTGAGACTCATTTCGTTTGTTTGAAAAAAACAAATTCTTAAATTTGGGTATTAACTTCATGAAGACAGATATTGTAAATATTGAATACCGTATCCTGTCCTGAACCATTATATTCAACAGTCACCAGAGCTTGTCGATTATTCTTATTTCCATTTCAATTTACCTTTTGCCGATACGTTCCGGCCGTCACCTTTTTCGACAGCCATCCCTTTTGAAATCTTCTGAAAGCGTATTTTTGTTTTCTCATTTCGGTGACTATTGATTGGTGAATGAAGTGTGCTCACAATTTGTCCTTAAAACTCACTTTTGGTTAGAAGACTGTCATATCTTATATGTCACTTAAAAGTAGATTGGACTTTACATTGAATTAAAGATGTTAAGCTTAATTCGCTATGATATTGAATACCACACAAGCTTTAATCGGGCGAATGCTTATCTTGATTTTTTGGATGTGTGTGTCCTGATACGATCCATAAGTCTTGGATATTATATCGAATCTTTCATAAAAGATTAGTATTTTTAAATTTAAATAAAACAAAATGTGTGTGAGATATCATCAAAATTTTGTATTCGTTTGAAAGACCTGGCATAATGAGTTGAAAATAAAATAGTTCAAATCTACGGCTCCTGCATAACTATGGCGCATAAATAAGACCGAATTTGACCTATGACATGGATTAAGTTGTTTTTGAAGTCTGCAGTTATTTGTGACACATAAGAAGAAGTCTAACGGATTCAAATCGCACTTGCCCCAGCTCAGCTGTACTTAAGATGACAAAGCCCTCAAATCGCTTGTGGAAAATATCCCATGTAACATGAGATTTGTAGCACAAAGTAACATTCTGTTGAAAACACTTATCGTTGGTGTCTCGATCATCCATTTCAGACTGAAAGTGGGCAATCATCGACCTATATTCGCTGTCATTGACAGTGATAGCCTATGCTACGTCGTTTTCAAAGAAATATGGGAAGGTGACGTCTACAGCCCAAAATCCATACCAAAAGTTTGGGTCAGTCGTCAAAGGCTCAAGAGTCCATTCAGAGAACACACTCCGTTAACTATGGTTGTCCATGGTAATGTTGACTAGAAAATTGTTCGAAACTCAATTTGTGTTGGACTCTATCTTGGAACAGTGCTGTAAAATTCATACAAATTCATCCTTAATTTATCATCCGGAAACAAACAATTTTCTTCACTACTCTTGGAATTTTTTACAAATAAAACGACAAAAGTTACGCTCACTTAATTGTGAAATAATATTTTTGAAGTGAGGATTTTCTGTCCGTGTTATAATTGTTCTGTATATCCTTTACATCCTGTTGATATTCAAAACTGTTTTAAAGACATCAGATATCACTTAGAGAGTCATTCATACATCCGTACAACCAGGGACGTCGCCTGCTTATATAGTAAAAATTCGACTGTTTACTACTGAACGAAGCACATCAATGTCGAGCAGTCAACCAAGCAACTGAATAAAAGAATATTTAAGATGAGCTCTTTCCTCTTTTTTGTGTTGAGAAGAGGGTATAATATGCAAATTATTTAAAGCTAAAGCACTCAATTGCAAATACTGTAACTGTAGAATTTTTAGTTTCTTCCATACAGGGTGCTGTAACAAATTGTAAAAAAACCATTGCTAAGCTTAACAGACGAACTGAATGCTAAGACCGACAAAAATATGAGATATTGGAGAGGAGACAGGCTACTCTATCCTCCCTCTTTTCTTTTTGGTTGAAGTTAATAGTGATACTGCCTCAGAATGTTATTCAATATACCCAATATGGCTTACCAGGAACTCTTGTCTGAAATGTTTGTATTTTTCAGTTTTCGAGGGACAACACAAGGAGGTGTACTCTCCCCTTTATTCTGCTGAAAACCATGCATTTGATGTGACACTGACTGCAGGCAAAGACTCAAAATTAATTTAGGAAATTCTGGAATATACTGCGTTGAGATTGCTATCGAAATGGTGCAATGAATGTTGACTGGCAGTAAAGTCAACCCAAACATAGTGGGTACTATTCACAAGGAGATACAAAAATAAAATTCTTATCCCTAGTAGCTTTTTTCTTATTTTCGTTTTGATGCGAAACTTCGACGTCTTGGTAGCAATTCCGATTGCCTCCATTAAATTGGCATTTTTCCACTCATTTTACAGGGAAGCTCAATGTTGATGGCAGTAGAGGATAATAGAGGTATTTCTAGACTCTGCTGGATACTAATGGATAAAATGAGGACCGACTAACTTCTATCGTTAAATCGCATGACCAGCCATTGTTCTATAACGATTCTCACGTGCCATTGCACTTTTGGTAAGCATGCCGAAAGACTTGGCATTCTGTCAAATTACTCCTGAAGAAGCTCTGTGTCTGAGGAGGAAGAAGAAATGATTTTTCAACAGAGGTGTCATATAAGATATAAGGAGGACCTATCATTTTATGAAATTATCTTTCAAACTGCTCTGTATAAAGTTTATATGAACAAAAGAATGTTTTTTGTATTACTTATAAAACAATTTAGATCCGATATAATTAACATGTGTTTCGAACACTTACATATTTTAAGCGTTTCATAAAAATTTGAGGTTCGTTTGCATAAATTTGGAATAAGATTCTCGAAATAATTGTTTAAACTTAATGAACAATCAAGATTAGACACAGAAGGCTGTTATTTAGGGCGACTGTAGCTTTAAAATACGAACGGTTTTAACACATTTTTGAAAGCTACCCTTTATTGAAAATTTTGTATACACTCAGTCTTCATTTGAATGCTTCGTTAGAGAGATTTTGTTTGTGAAATCTTCGGGTTTTTTTATTTATTTACTGCTTGGTTGGTTTGGTTGTTGATTTTACGAGTATCTGATTCCGTTTATTCTTTTTTCTTTCTTTTTGGTTTATTATTCTTGTATTTGAATGGTATTTTATAGTGTAAAGACTATTAAATCAGCTTCGTTTGCATAGTTATTTGAGCCATTGTAATATGATTTAGTGTTCAATTTAGTTGTTGGCCAACTAAAATGTATAAATAACGATTGCAGAACTTTTTTCTTTCCTATTTTGGTTACAGTATTTTGGTACAGGTCGTAGGGAAATTAGTTTCGGGTTGTAAGCTGAATAGCCGAAAGTCTCGAGCGAAACCTTATAGAACATTTGTTGTAAGTGTCGTTGAGGTGAGTGGCACAACACAAAATATCCTCTACTAAAATAAAGCGGGTTTGGAACCGTGTAATGATGAAATTTAAAAAGTATTCGAAATGAATTTGATGAGAAATTGATAGAAATGAAAAAATATATGAAAAATATTAATGAAAGCAGTGGACTATTTTACTGCAATCCAACTAATAAATGTCCTAGGGAAATGCGCAAAACTGAGTATGTTTTATTTTCAGTATTTTTGTTTCCAGTAATGAATATTATCGAAAGATTAGGCCGATCAATGAATTGTTCCGGGAAAGATGGGTAAGAAAACGTTTTAGATGGGTTCATTTAACCGAATTAAAACCTGTTAATTTTATTAAGTCGGAACCCATAATATGGTAAACATTTTCTGATTTCGTCCGTGGTTTGATCAGGATTGCTTGAGTTTGTACTTCACAATTCCTCTACGATTCAGTTAGAGTTTTAATGACTCGATTATGGCTAGCACCTCAGTCTCAGTTGTGTTTCCAGTTGCCAAAAATAGTATTACTAACGCTAACTGACAACCACCATTTAAACATTTCACTTACAAAAGAATTATTTTCGGAATCCGCAAATTTTTAGGAGTTCAGTTGCCATCCATAATCCACCCATATATTCTCCCTATAAGTACCTGACCACAGTGCAAGCCCTTAAGGAACATGACAACACTCAACGCCAGTCATTACTGTTACAAAGGGTACATGTCCCCTTATTTTGTCGCCATGTTGTTACATTGACTTGGGCTCGATAGCATTTGTAGCTTAAGAGCAGCTATCGGTCCAATGTACAATACTGAATGTTTGTCTAAAATGATGGTCATTCATCATCTGTTCCCTATGTTAAGGGCTGCTGAAATTGTTTTCTGGTTTAAACGCTATGAATAACTGTCAATCTTGGACATTACTTAAATCAAGATGTATTCAAATCTGCTCGTCAGAAGTATAAACATTGTCCCCCATCTCCTGTATTGTGTCGAACGTGGCAAATGTTCCTTTTCTTTGTCTTAAAATTTTTAAAAGTATCGTAAGCAATCTGATAAATGATAAAGACTTTATCGATTGGGCTCTCAATTGTCAAAATCGTTACGCCAGGCTTAATGTTAGACTTGACAGTGGTCACTGTCGGCGACTGTGGCAACCAAAGTGAGTGCCTGAAATATTTAAACATTTGCAAGACCTATAAGGATCACGGTTTAGAAATTTCACGGAAACGTTATGAGTACAATTATTCTACTACGTATGAATGAAGGCACAATGTCTGAGCATTCAGGCTATCAAGACTATAAATATAATTACTAAACGATCAGTTGAGATGAGACGTAAGGACTGTGCATGTTCTGCTTCATAAGAAACGGAAATGAGGCTATATTTGTGTATGAAGCTTTCAAGAATCAGTTCGCTAAGGAAACCTGTCTTTGTCGAAACTTAGAGGGTCTGATTGGTTCACGTGGAATGAACGTAGAATTGTACGGTGGGGTGGAATTTCCATCGAATCACAACGTGCTTACAAGCAAATTGAAATGAACTTATAAATTTCGCAATTCCTAGTACATTTTACACAAAAACTTACTTACTTACCAGCTGTACCGGTACGATATAAGCGTTTTGTTTATAAGAATAAAACACAAAATTGTAATGGAAAAGTAGAAAATATTTTATACCAGGTACTGTCCATTGCTGGTTGCATCTTTTTTCAATCTTTCAGGCAATTTCTGAATTCCATGCAAATAAAACTGCTCATCCTTTGAAGCAAAACAATAAGTTATCGATTCTCGACTTCCTCCTTGAAATCGAAGTGCTGCTTAGACAATACGTGTCTTATCAATGAAAACAAATAATAGTCCTTAGGAGGCAAGTCAGGTGAATACGCCAAGTGATATAGCAGCTCCAAACCAAATGCTTTGATTGTTTCCTGAATCGATTTTAATTTGTGTGCAGATGCATTGTCATGTTGAAAATTTATTTTGCCGTGTCTTGTGGCCCATGTTTCAAATTGTTAATATGTTGTCGGTAGCGATCTGTATTAAAGGTCCCATCAGACACACCCAGGATTTTGCCCATTTAGGATTCTGAAAATAAATCCATTCTCCATCGATAGTAACAATTCAATGCAATATTGATTTTTCTTCGTGTCTTTGAAGCAAAATTTTTCAACTGCTTTTTCGGTTTTCATCTGGTTGTCATGCAATTCATATGGCACACATTTTCAAGACTTTCGAACCATTCCCATAGCTTTTAAACGGCCTGAAATTACGTTTAACATTTCTGTCATTTGTTTCTGACTCAAACAGTTACCTTCATCCAATATTGTATGCAATTCGGCGTCTTCAAATTTTTTCGTGGTCTTCCACCTTCTACATTTCTCACATCAAAATCCTTGTCTCTGAACCGTTGAAAACATCTTCTGCATTCTGCTTTTGATGGAGCGAGATCATCTTATGTCTATGCATTCTATGATACTATTCAGCTCTTTTCTTTAAATGAAAACAATAAATTAATGCTTTACGCAAATCATCATTTTCTGGTACACACTTGGCGATCTTTAACACGATAAAAAATATGATTTGGTTTATTCACTGCTTTGATGTGGGCTGAATAAATTCGACAGATTTCACGTGAAAAAAAATTAAAGATCGTTCACAATAAATGTTCTCGATGGAGACATTTGTATTTTGACGATCACTTTATACCGATACAGCCGGTAATAGTTTAATGTAAATTACAAGAGTTTTAAATGTTTTTAATTAATCTTTAAATATTTTGTGTCAAATAAACAAAAATATTATACATAAAAGACCAAGACTCTATGTGACACAAATTATTCGCTAATTTTCACTTTTTTTGTTATCATTTTTTATTATAAAGATGAAATAATTTATTTAAATAAATAAACTAAACTTAATAAAAAGTAGACTATGGAAATGAGATAATATAAAATGAAATAAAAAATGCATTAGCGACAGAAGAGTACTAAATTGTAAGCGTGACAGCTAAAAAAAATATTGCGAATAGCACTTGAACTGACGTGGCACATAAAATACATTTTTAAATAATTAAAAATCACTAAATTCCTTTTAATTACAGCAAATCTTTTCATAGAAATATTTTATTTGCAGTGACTTCTCAATTTTTGTTATTTTAACAGATATAGAAAAGGTGTAACTCAAAATCAAATACAGAAAGATGTCGAGAAAAGATACTCGTAATACCAGCAGGAAATTAATTAATATCTATTCTTGTGTAGACAGTTACTTATGGTGCAAATGGCAAGAGTTTTTCTTCCTCTTTAAGTCCTTACATTTATTAAGACAAAATAAAATTAAAAAAACCCGAATAAAAGTAAAAAAATTTACTTCAAATATGTGTTTTATTTTCTTTTGGTTTTTATGTTCATAGTGGGGATATTCGTTTCAAAAAATTCTGTACTAAAACGTAAATTATTACAAAAAAGAATTTATAGAGTAAATTACATTTAATTTTGTTCTCTATTCCTTCGACTAAATCCTCTCAGCTGATTTCTGACAAACACTCTGACAGTATAAAAAAAATTCCAATGAAAAGTTACTCAAAAATCTGTCGTCCGAAGCCGATTTTAAACTGCAGGTCCTGCCATTCATGTATAAATTTAACACACACACATGAAAAGCTAAGAAGTAATCCTGACCGAAGAATTGTAATTATGAATTATGTATGTATGTATTTACTATAATTTTATTATCAACACGTTGGTGTATGAGGACAATAATCGGCATTAAAATAAATATAATGCCAAGTGAAGCCATTTGTGGATGGTTTTAAATTATTTTATTTGATGTAACAACTCAATTTGGGTAACACTGAGAAATGTCTTAACCATAGGCGCACTAGGTCCTATAAAAAGTAATATTATAATCCAATCGGACTTCTGTTCCTTGATAGTTGATAAGGATTATTTTGCTGTAGCTTGATCTGACAAATTAGTTGTCATTTCTTTAAAGGATACTCGAAAATAATACCTACAAACAAACATGTGTTTGTGGAGAGTCTGAAAACTGTATTCGACTAATTGGTTTAATAAAAATACAATAAAATAAAATTAAAAAACAAAAACACTAGCATTTAATATATTTTAGTTTTAAAACACGTCCTTAATAGTCAAATTCACAACCTTTTGGTTTTAAGAGCCACTATTCCAACTTGCCGTTAACTAAAGCGGGGATTTTAACGGGCAGATAAATTGTTTTTCATTATTATAAGCGGAAATTATTAAAAGTGAGCATTAAGCTAAATGGAGGATCATTCTACCTTCAACTTTTAAAGTTAAGTTTATGTTTGAACTTGCCATGTTATATACCGTTTTCAATATGACAACTTCAAATATAAACAAAATGAGCAAATACAACAAAAAAAAGAAGCCCGTTCTACACCATATAAAAAAGATCAATGATAACTCACAAACAATTTGTTTCATATAGATTTATAAATAGGAAATGTTTAAGGATACACCATATACAAGAGATCGATGAAAATTTTTGGTAATATCTCACATACAATTTGTTTCATTTAGGTTTACAAATAGGAAGTGTTTAAGGATACACCATATACAAAAGATCGATGCAAAATTTCGATGATATGTCACACACAATTTGTTTCATTTAGATTTACTAATAGGAAGTGTTTAAGGATACACCAGATACAAGAGATCGTTGAATATTTTCAATGATATCTCACACAATTTGTTTCATTTGGAATTATAAGTAGGAAGTGTTTAAGGATACACCACATGCAAGAGATCACTGAAAATTTTCGATGATATCTCACGTACAATTTGTTTCATTTAGAATTATAAGTAGGAAGTGTTTAAGGATACACCACATGCAAGAGATCGCTGAAAATTTCCAATGATATCTCATGCTTGTTTCCCTGAAAATTCTCATGTAGGATTTTGGGTTGGCGGCTTCGTAGCTTCATATTTCCTTCAGAACGATGTTGGCCAGGTTATCGCTGTCATCGGCGAGTACTATATGTATATGATTATCAACTACTTTTGGTCTGAATCGAATGATTTGGAAAGCAATGACATGTTATTTCAACAGGATAAATCTACTACACATTGGATATTGTAAAAAATCGGTTTGAGGGCATAATCATTTGACATGAAGATGAAGTAAAATGGACACTGAGAACGTAAGATTTGACCCTTGTGTGGTTAACTTAAGTCGCAAACGATACACATGCCAGTCTTTTAAAGAAATAAAGAATTTCAATTGTATTTCATACACACGTCATTAGATTCTCACGATCCTTTGTTTGTGAACATAATGCATAGAAGATAACAAAACTGTGCGGTAACCTCTATTTCCTTATTATCTATTACAAACTGCTCCTGGGAAGTCACTTTGATACGGACAGTTGTCATCTTTGCTTTTTTATTTTTTAGATATGCTGCTTCCGCTGCACTCGAGAAGCTAGGTTAGGTTAGGTTGAAGTGGCTATCAGAACGAGGTGGGGCGTTATGATGCCGAAGGTAAGCGCAGTCCCTGTACTGATCGAATTCCCGAGAAGCTATGTGTCAAAAAGTTATATCATCTGCATTATTAAAATCTATTGTCGATATTGTCTCCTAAGGTTCGTGTTAAAAACTAGGGTAAATAGTAGTGATGACAGAGCACATCTTGCTGAATAGCTACTCCAACCTCCATCGTTCTGTTTAGTAATTTGACATGTTCATTTCTGCACGTTGCGTAGGTATATAAACTCTCAGTAAGGCGCTACAGTTTGTAAGGTATTTCTTACATTCCGAAATCCATCTCAAAGTATTCGAAGCAGTGATGCCAATTCACACTATGTACTACGATAACACACAAGCTTTTTACTCTCACAACAAATTTTTAAAATTGTATATTCATTTTGAATAAAAGAATTTAGTTTTTCGCCATTTGTTTGTAGGTAAATAGTGCCGCCTTCCAAATTATTTACTACATGGTAAACACTAAATATTCCCACCGTCATCATATGTAAAAAATTCTACATAAAATTTAAGGTTTTCTGAGATTGTGCATGCACTGCACAATCTCGCTGTGGCACTAAAATTTGAAATTGCATTCATTTCCGGTGATGCTGTTTATTTGATTGACATCCACTTTGGATTGCTGTATTCTACTCTGCTGCTTTACTTCTTTCAACACTTCATGTTCTAGTTTTCTGACAGTTTGTTTGCTTTGACATGCAATTTAGTGGTAATTTTTATTTTTTATTTTTTGTCATTTGAAATACAAAAATATATTGAATTTTGAAATTATTTTAGTGATCTTTTTTATTAAATTGTTTATTTAGGCATTTGAGTTTCAATATGTATTTGTATTTACATTTATATTGATGTATAAACTCGGCTAAAACACATGTATACCGCCACCCGTATAAAATAATTTAATTTTTTGAATGGTTCAGAAAATTAAAGGATTAGAAATATTACTAACAATTGCAGTCACCGTAGTCTAGTAGGTAATGTGTTGACTTATTAGACATTAAGTCTCGGTTCAAACACCAGGTCAGACATCTTCAACAAAATCTAATATGAAAAAATATTTCTTCAGCGACTTCCTCTCAGCAAATTTCTGGCAAAAACTCTGAGAGTAAACAAAATTGCCATGAAAAGTTTCTCAAAAAAAAAAATTATCGTTCGGAGTCGATTTAAAACTATAGGTCCCGCCACTCATGTATGAAATTAACGCACACAATATAAACGGTGTGAGAAGCTACATACGTCATAATCCTGCCGGAAGGTTTCTATTTTTGTACAAGAAAAAGGTCATTTGCGGAAAATATAAATTTTTTGTTTACATTGGAGGAAAAATATTAGAGAGTCCCATCGAATGCTTGTGGAGGCATGTGGTTATAATACTATATTTGAAGCAACACGGAGAAGATGGTTTTAACGGTTCAAAGGTAACAATTTTGATGTGAGAAAAAGTTTTAAGACTCCGAATTGCAAACAATATTGGATGAAGGTAACACTTTGAGTCAGAAAGAATGTTAATGTTGCTCTACCATCAAATTTTTGCAAAAGCCATGGAAAAGATCCGATAGTCTGAAAAATGTGTGCCATGTGAAATAAACGATAGACAAATGGAAAACCAAATAACATAACATACATACATGGGAGCTACAGTTTAAAGTCGATTCCGAACAACGAATTTTTTGAGAAACTTTTCATGGCAATTTTATTTTATCTCAAAGTGTTTGCCGGAAATATGCTGAGAGAAAGTCGCGGAAAAACTATTTTTTCAAATTTCGTTTTGATGGCTGGATAAGCCAACAGACTACCCACTAGACTACGGCGACTTCAAACTGAAAACCGAATAACCACTTGTGGAATATTGGTTCAAAAACACCACAGAAAATCCGTATTGCTTAGAATTGTTACTCTCGATTAAAAATGGATTTTTTTTCAGCATCCTAATCGAAAAAGTCCTGAGTTTATCTAGGACAGCCATAAATTTCGACTGCGAAATCAGATCAATTCTGCAAGACGATAATGCTGTAAAGAAAGGAAAACAAAATTATTTTTGAAAGGACTGATAAAGAAATGAAAACATTAAGAAATTATTTCTATTATTAAACTTCTATTATAAGCAATAAAGTATTTAGTCTTGCAGAGCGTTATTTAACGGAGCCTGAAACTTTCGACTTTCTACTGCATCAATAAACTGAATAATGATAAAAACAATCGGCTTAAAAAAATTATAATAACAGCGTCAAATCTTACTTAAGTGGATTCAAATTCTGTTTTTTCTTCAGCTACAAATTTTTGCATTAAATGAACAGAATTTGTTTATATGGCAACATTATATGTGAACATCTGTGACAAGTAACTCAATATTATTCCCCTCTCTATAAGCACGAGTTGATATGCTAGTGTATTGTTTAAAATATAAATATATGACAACTTACATAATGTATAATCTGATTATAAAATAAAATTGTACATTCGATAGAGGCTGACAAAAGGTACAAAAGTAGAATTCCCACACAAATATAAACTATTATTGAAGAACAAAAAAATAAGATTATTTTTTACAGCAATTTATTGTGATGAATTTATGCGGTCTATTACACTGCGTGTGAAACTATTTTTATTGCAAAGTATTTAAGTATATTAAGGGGAATAATAAAAAATAAATAATAATTTCAATACAATACGCAGTCCCTAAGGACATGAAGGACATTATTTCACTGCGATTTTTTATCAGATACTACCCCTTACATTGTACATAAAGTGGACAGAAAAAGTCTTAGTACGGCAATTTATTTCAGCAACTTCATGAATTTTGGCCAAAAGTTTGTATAAAAATATATTAATTTTATTAATTTATTTCTCTTTTATTATAAAGCAAACAATTTTTAATGTTTTCCAAAAAACAAGAGAAAAATAAGAAAAGTTTCAGATGACTCCATAGGTACTCCCAAGGAGAACCCTGAGTAAATTTAAAATTCAAAGGCCTAATATATGGAAATGTTATTCCTTATATTTAGTAGAATATCCCTTAACTCCATTTATTTTAATTGGAATTGAATATACAAGTTTTGTTTAGTGTTTTCTGGTGACACCTTGAGCAAGTTTTTCGGCTGACTTTTGTTTGAGGTTTAGCGATTACGTAACCGTTCTTTCAAATGATCTCCTAAATACAATCTTGAAGTCAAATCGGGACTTTGTGCAAGAGTATTAAAGCTGTGGGGACTTTTTTGTCAAAATATATATATAAGATTTTTGCTGTCTACTGTATATGTAAATAATGAATTTTTGTATTTATATTTTTGTTATTAAATGTGACGGAAATGCACATGTGAAATATATGCAATCAACTTTATCTTGTAAATATTTAAAACACTGAGGTTTAAATTATCGTCCGAATATATGAGTTTGTGTAATAAACATGAAACTCAAATGTGTTTATGTCCTAATTTAAATTGCCCTCTTGAAATATAAAATAACAGCATATATTCAGACTGGTAAGGTGAGATAGAAATCGTATTGGAAATTTCTTAGGTGACCCTAGTTGGTAGTGTGCTCAACTGCACATACCGATCCCGGGGTTTCGATTCTCACCAGAGACTCAGGCTGTTTTTGATTGTCGCATTGTCATTTTATGTGATTACTTACAATAAAAAAAATTAAAAATTATTAAGAAAGACTAATTCTCTACAAAGAAAAGTAACAAAGGTAAATTCACAGGTTACTAAAAAAAAAGTCGCAGTAATCGAGTAGGTAGTATGTTGGTTTATTAGACATCCGGCCTCGGTACAAATTCCAGGGTGTGGATATCTCCACCAAAATGAAATATGAAAAAAATATTTTTTCGACGACTTCCTCTCAGCAGATTTTTGACAAAAACACTTAAGGTAAATAAAATGACTATGAAAAGTTTATCACAAAACTGTCGTTCGAAGTTGTCTTTTAAAATGTAGGTTGCGCAATTTATGTACCGGTCTTATGCCAAATTAAGGCATAATAACATAAGTGGTGTGAGAAGCGTTTTGTTGGATGATGTCTGGCCTTACGTCTAGTAAGCCAAAACACAACGTACTAGACAACGGCGACTTCAAAAGCAGTTAAGTTTTATAATTTTGTGGTTCAGTAACCTGTTTCTTCTTTGTTTCAGAAAAAAATAATAATAATAAAGGGAATACTAGAAAAATATTAAAAAGCGATTGAAATGGCCAACGTTTGTTGTCAGTAAAACATAAAGAGAAAGTAGAGTAGAAAATTAAATTCTAAAATTTCAGTCAATTTTACGTTGAGCATAACAAAACAATTTAACGAAAAAAAAAAAAATCAAACTACATATAAAAACCATGTCATGTTGTTGTACGTTAACATAACATTGTGTTCTTTCAAGGATATGTATTTTAAGTTGTCCATTTTACTGCTTTTTCGAATTTTTATCGTCTTACTTACATTTTCTAGTGATGGTGTGTTCTGAGAATCGTTTTGGCCAATTGCTTTTAAACCATTATTTTTTGCTACTTTTCTCTTTATTGTTTTTCGAAGGTCACTAGTCGCTTACTAACTACTCATCAGGAGTTGTCAGGATTATAGTCTAGCTTCTCACACCATCCATAACGTGCGTGTTAATTATATCCATAAGTGATGGGAACTATTATTTAATGTTGACTTCGAACGATAGATTTAAAAAACACTAATGGCAATATTATTTGAGTCGTACGGTTTTGCCAGAAGATTGCTGAGAAGAATCCGCAAAAAGAAATATTTTTCAAATTTCCTTCGGTTCAAGATGACTAAGTCAGTGTTTGAACAACTTTCTCTTGTCTAATAATGTCAATGTATTTCTCATTAAGGCCTAGTGTTTTCCAAGAGGAGGTATTATCTGTTTTTTTTTCTATTACATTCGTTGATAAATTTATCCACACAACTATGAGTGGTGCGAGGAACTAGGTCCATAATCCTGACTGAAGGGTTGTAATGACCAATAACGTATGTCTGTAATCTCCATGGTCAATATCAAAAGAATGTACAAAATTTAATGTAAATCTACCTTTACAACTATAAAAGTTGTGTAACATCGATTCCTTTATACATGTATGTAGTGTATTAAACTGACTTTAAGCCTTGGCCACCTATTCATCAATCTATGCGGATTATAATTTAATGGTATTAAAAAATAAAAGGAAAACTATAAATAATTAATGAAACGTTGTACAAATAAAACAACACAGACAATTTTCATTTTATTTTAGATTATAACACCGTTAGAAAGCAATTTATCAAAGTGTCCTGAAATATACGTCAGTTCTAATAATTTACGTCAGCTGCAATAACACAAACAATATGTTCCAATACGGCAAATACTTTGAATCAATAAATCAATGGTCAAGTTGAAGTTGAAATAATTCTGTCATCCTTGTAGACGTGAATCAAAGAGGATGTTTGAGGTAAATTGAATGAGTATTTGAAAGTCCCTTAAAATAATATTAAAAGTAAAAAAATCATATATATATATATATATTGTTACGTTTTTAGCCCTTTGAAAACGTTAAAGATATGAGTTCGTAGATTGCAAATAAAATAAAAATAAATTTGTGTTCAGTTTTAAATCAATTCTTTATTGTTCGCACAATTCCGTGTGCCACCTTTAGCAACTTGAATTAAACAACAACAATTTGCTTTAATTGTTAGTCTTCTTTACACTCTTCCCCATATACAATAACAACTGTTCAATATATCTTTATAACAGAGATCTTAAAACCACAATTATTCTCTTCACACGCAACGTGTCTTCATACAAGAATGACTGAATTCTTTTTCATATCTTTGCCTGCTTTGTCTTGCCTTTTATATCGCTGGCTAAACAGTCTGATGAATGTTCTCGAAGGAGAATGACTTTTGCCTTCGCGAAATCCCTGTAAATGTAAAAATGTTGTTTTCGTTATTGTTGTTTGTGTATTTTGTTTAAGTTTGTCCTTGCTGTGTGGTTGTTGGTTCTTGTTTACTTGTTTATCTCCTCTTTTATACTGATGTTGTTGCTATATTTTTGTTTATTCGTTGATCATGTAAACAAGTCCATTGCTTTGTTTTTGGAACGTTTGTTTATCATTTAAATAACGCCATTTTCGTAACAATATACTATATTGATATGGCATTTGCTCAACTTCGTAGAGCAATTAAAATAAATTTAAAAAAAGGATCATTTTTTGTTAATGTTGTTTTGTTACATCAGACTCCGGCTTCTAGATGGTCTTCATAATGATTACTTTAACGTGTTAGAAAACTTTGATCTGCTTCTGTGGTCTGGTATTTATTATTCTGCTTGAACAAATTACACAATATAAGTTTCAAATTTGAGAAAAAAATTAATTCCTTTAATAATAGATGAAGAAATTGATCTGATATATCATTGATACTCTCTAATTTTATTCGGTCCAATTCTTTCTTATGAAACAATCACACTCTGATTTAAAATTCCATGGCAATCGTTCACTTCACAACTTCACTTGTATTCAAACAGAAATCTGGGTCGCCTGAATATATTATTTACAAATAATAGGCGATTGTAGTAAAAAGAACTGATTTTAAGTATTGTCAACATATATCGAAATTTCGAATGTCATTTGTTAAATATTTCTTCTGTATTACTAACTGCTTAACTTTGTACTTTTACCTTCATTTTACATAATTTTTAATTTCCTTTGCATTATGCTTTATCGTTCTGTTTTGCTTTCAATATGAAAAAAAAACCAAAACAAATTCCCGTATACCCTCAGATAAGTAGTGATAAGAGTACATTACAGTATTGAGCGAATTTATATTGGGTTGTTTATAAAGTAATTTCGCTTTTTCCCGACAGAGGATTTAATTTTTTTTGCACCCAACTTCACACTTAAGCCGTATAATTTCTATATACTTTGATAGCTTATATAGCAAGGCTTGTGTGTGAAAAATTCCAATTAATTCTACGCAGTAGTTTTTGGTTGGTGCCCTTTTAAATATGGAGAACGATAAGCAGCATTTTCAACATATCTTACTCTTTTACTATAGTTCAAGCCAGAAAGAAATTGAACGTTGTGTGTGTAGAAGTTGTGTTGACAGTACGCCAGTGACAGAACTGTTTTGCTAAATTTTGATTTGGCAATTTTGATGTCGAAGATGCACCACGTTCGGAAAGGCCGGTTAAAGCTGATAAACGCGCAAAAAAGGCATTATTTTATGGGAACCGGCGAATAACAACAAGTGAGGTTAGGTTCGCTCTCTGGGGGCGATTTTATAGTTGATCCTGACCCCCCAATCCGTCACCTCTACGGCCTCATCAATGGATGGAAGAGCAGAAGCGTTGGAGTAACGGATCGGGTTGCTTTGTTTCTAGATGTCTATGGCCTTCTGCGGACAGTAGGGGAAGAGATTCGCTGCTGGGCTTGGATAAGGCCAGCTCAAGGTTGGTTGTCGGTTTTATCACGGGGCACTGCGAGATTAGGTCGCTGACGGGGATCTGGAACAGATCCCAGTCGGACTATTGTAGGACGTATTGCGATGAGGAGGAGTTAGAGACTATCGAACACCTCATCTGTAACTGCCGAGCCCTGTGTAGGTTGAGGCTGAGGACCCTTGGCAGGGCCTTTTTTGAGAAACTTCCCTTTAACTTCCCTTTTTGGGGCTCAGAAAACCCGTGGACTTCCAGAAGCCAATGTACTCATTACGAGTGACTGTTTGGTGCATCTTGTGTAGCGGAGTCAGCACTGTCACATATCTCTTTGGATGTGAGGACGGCGCAACGGTCAATGGAGACACCTGTCGCACCATGTCTTTTGTACCCGCTCTTGGTATTGATGTGAAAGTTATGTGGCCAACACCGATTTATTGCGTCAAACGTTTGATGGTGATGTCAATTGGCCCCCAACAAGCACCGTTGGACTATTTTTGAAGCGCCGTTAAATAAAATTGTTATGTCGACAATATAGAGACAATTGAGCATTTGAAGGCCAACATTTGTGATGCCATTGCCGAAAAATACAATCGAAAAAGTGCACGAAAATTGATCCGATCGAATTTATTTATTATTAGTTATTTATTTATTAATGAAATTTTTGCCCAAATCCTATACAGCAAGAATAATATTTTATTTTTAAAGTACAGGAACGTAATATGTACATAATAATAAATTTAATTTAGTAAATTAATAACTGACTTAATAATAACAATTACAGGATATGTAGATAGAAGCAATAGGGAGAATAAAAACACAATAGAGTAAGGAAAGACAAACAAATTTGCAAATACGTATATATAAAGAAAAAAATCAACGAAAATATTGAAACAAAAGTATCCTGAAGCTATTAGCTTTGGTAATGCATTGCTGATGTTGTGGAAGAATGTTCCAGAGTCGAATAGCATGTAAATAAAACTGCTATTCGGAAAATAAATAGGGATGCCGAGGAACTATAAAATTCCTACTGCGGGGTGACTGGACAAAACGTAGCCTGCCAACTAAATAACTCAGTATCCGCTTGTTTACAATTCGATACAAAAATAAAAGTACACGAATATTCAGAAGATTATCAAAGGTCACGCGTAAAGCCTCTTAGCTGCTACAGAGATATGATAATATCTTCCCAAATTATAAACATATCTAGCAATATTATTGAATAGAACGTTCAGCTTACGTTTGCTGCTAGAATCGCAATTACCATACAGTAAGCAGGGAATCAAATAAATTTTCGCAATTAAAATTTTAGTTTTCGAAGGTATATAAAGTTGCGTGGACCAAAGTACGCGTAACTTAATATACGTCTGCCCTACCGGTGAATTTATGTGATTATACCACGCCAAATTGGAGTTAAAAATTATTCCTTAATTCCTCGTCGCATGAACTATCTCAATTTTCTCACCATTCATCACAACATCCCTAGAAATTGTGGGTACAACACTTCTTCTATGCAATAAAATTCACTTAGATTTCCCGGGGTTCAAATAGAGACCATTAGCAGTTGCCCAGTTTGCAATTCAAAAGATGTCCAGGTAAATCACTGACATACAGAGAGGAAAAAGTGGTCCAAGGATAGAGCCTTTAGGCTCACCTTTGTCCAAAGGCTGATTTTGTTTTCTTGCATTTTTAAATTTTAACTTTTAAATAGGCCA
This sequence comes from Sarcophaga subvicina, assembly GCA_936449025.2. Classification (NCBI taxonomy): domain Eukaryota; kingdom Metazoa; phylum Arthropoda; class Insecta; order Diptera; family Sarcophagidae; genus Sarcophaga; species Sarcophaga subvicina. Next base: position 91,321,563 of record OW388080.2, read on the forward strand.
CCCTATATTTAAGCGTATATCTAAGGGTAACTCGTAGGTCGTTTTTCTATTAGCTTATTATCCATAATTTTCGATGAAACAAAATATATGTGACATATCTTCAGAACTTTTTATTATTTCGAATTTTTATCATACAAGCCTAAGGCATCTAACTTTCCTGCTTTCTTCCTCTAATAAATGCCACAAATAATTTTAAATTATTATTAAACAATATCAGATATACATCAGCAGTTACATGTATCATTAAAAAATTTATTTGATTTTTATCAAACGTTTTTATTTATTTTTAATGTTCTCTTGTACCTTCATAGACAGTCGGCATTCGAGAAAAGGACATTATTCTGCAATGCAGTATCACCATATGAAGTGTTTTAAAGAATTTTGTATGAAATTATTTAATACGAATTTTTTAATTCAGAAAATCGACGAGCGCATTAAGCAATTATTTTCATTATATCCTAAAAAAAAGAAAAAATAGCGAAGCAAATATAATTGAAATTGTGAATATTTATGTAGGACAAGAGCGCAAAAAAACTCGCATACGCCTTGTTTACAATTTACTTGCAACTAAGTAACTACAACCTTCACATACGTATGAGTATTATTAAACTATTAAAAAAATTTAATATCACTCATACGTCAACTAGTTTTGCCTCGATTCAAATAACCGATACAATTGCCGTATATTTATCTTTTATTTGCTCAAAAAAAACTGTAGCTTATAAGACGAGATGCCACGTTTCAAACCATAGGTCGGACATCTGCAATCAAACAAAATATGAAAAAATATTTCTGCGGCGACTTCCTAAATTAAATTTCCATGAAAAGTTGTTAAAAAATCTCTCGTTCGGAGTCGGCTTTAAACTGTAGAGTGCCACCACTCAAGTATAAAATTAAGAAACACGACATAAGTAATTTGAGATGCTAGGTTGCAATCGTAACTGAAGGGTTGTAATGACTAATGTTATGTATGTATTTCCAGGTTGTTCCATGTAGCTTTGTTATCGATCGATTTTTTTATGGTAGTTTATATTAAAATTATACGGGCGTAGGTTGTTATTAAAAAAATTTATGATAAATATCAAACACTTTGTAAATACTTAAATTTAAATTGATTAAAATGAAAAGACAATGTAAACATATGCTTAAGTTTTGCATATACTATTACTTTTAACCACTAAAATCCATTTATATTAATAACCAACTTCCATGTCTATTTCTTTACCCAAAACCTAAATGCGAGAAATGTATTTAATTTCCACGCTATACCATGTAATCGCTTCTAATTGGATAAAGTTGTTGCAATTAATTCTGTAATGCTTTTACATTTTTTCGTTTTGCGATTACATTGTTCCAAAGCGTGAAAGATTAGAATAGTTTTCATATATTTAAAGCGCACAAAAACAGATATGTTTGGGAGACTGAAGACCCATAACCTTTAAACTTTACTTTATTTAAATGCCTGAAGCTATTTTTACAATGGTTTTGTTAACAAAATGAAGCAAGCGAAAGGGAATGAATACGATATTGTGTTAATATTTTTACATTATAACGACTGAGAAGAATTGTTTTAAATTCAAATACGTAATTAATGAATTTAATGCTCATAGCCATAAAGAAAGAAAATTGTGAAAGCTTAAGGATAAAGTGAGAGAAAATGAATTTAGAGAAGAGCGAAATTTGTTACCATTGCAAGTCATTATCATATCATGCCCCGAAAAGAAAATTTTGAACGTATGAAGCTGAAGGTGCTTAACAATAACAGTAGGATGTCCAATTCTATCGATTCATCGTCGCAATGAGGCTTATGTTTTACTGTTCTATCGCTACTACAAAGAATTTTGATCTAGTGAGGTAAGGCGCCTTGTTTCCGAAAATCGTGTATTCTTAAGTAGCGCTCGTCTTTTTCACAGAACACATCCGATTGCGTTGGATTGGTCAGTGGATATAGAATTCGTTCTTTAACCGGACTATCGGTATGTGGAATTCTCCACCTGCAGAGGTCTTTCCTGTATGTAGGTACATACATACATAATTGGTCATTGCAACCCTTCAGTCGGGATTGCGGCCTAGCTTCTCACATCACTCATGTTGTGTATGTTAACTTTATACATGAGTGGTGGGACTTAGAGTATAAACTCGACTCCGAACGACAGTTTTTTGAGAAACTTTTCATGGCAATTTTATGTGCTTTCAGAGTTTTTGCCAGAAATCTGCTGAGAGGAGGGCACCGAAGAATTATTTTTCATATTTTCGTTTTGATGCCTGTCCTGGCGTTTGAACTGCGGCCTTACGTCTAATAAGACAAAACACTACCTACTAGACTACGGCGATTTCAACACATAAGGCAACTCAATTCACCTCTGACATCTGAAACAATCGTAAAGTGTTAACTTGTAAGCGGTATCCACAATCCATTGTTTCTTACCCATTCAAAGCCAAACCAATATGGCAATTAAAACTTTGAAAATTTCTTTATTCATATAAAATTAGAACCACAAAAGTACCGGGGAACAAAAAAAAATAAAGTTAAAAAAATGTTTTGAGCACACACAAAAGGTGTACCCAAATTGTCACAGTGGCCACTTATGTGTTAAATATTGAAAAACACACTTCGTGAATGGGTAGTGCTTTCTTGCATTTTTTTTACAACCGTAATGGCTCTATTGTGACAGACGTCATCACATGTATGATTTGAAAGCTTTTAGGACACATAATCAGTTCTGCCTAGATGTAAGCAAACAATATTAAATGACGAATCACGCAGCTGCATCGTCTAGTTTTTATTTATCGAAATAATAACTGATTCATGCTGTATACCTCTTTCACTGCATAAATACAAGCGCTAAGTATTTAACATTCTCAAGTCTATACTTAGTTCGCAGAATGAAATATTCCTAGTTGAGAAATTAAACTGAGAGAAAATTTCGATCATACATCGGACTATCTAGGAATAATCTAAAGTTAGGTTAGATTATGTTAGGTTAGGTCGAAGAGGTCGCTTTGTTTACAAAAGCACAATTGAGCAAACATAGCGGACCGTTGTGACGCTGTACTGAGCGAATTCCACCAAACTCGTCGAAGAAGTTAGTCAGCGCAAGGATTGCATATTGAAAGCAGGACTACCCTTCGCTAGAAACCAGACAGAAAGTTTAATAAACGATATAAATGGATGATAATTCAGTTAAGCTCACAAGCAATGAAGAGCCAAATAACCTCAATCTGTACTTCGCAGGATATGGGCATTGATAGAGAAAGTTAACTCCTCTCCAGCAGATCTACACCCTCGGCAAAAGTCGTTAGATGGAAGCTGCAGTCTGTAGATACGGCCATTGTTGTCAAGTTTGAGTAGATGGTTGGTGCGCCGTTTGCTTATACTAAAGTACACAGATTCTGTAGCAATGCAAATGAATCATCAGAACACATTCTTAGAACCTGAGCGACATTATTACATCCCAGAACAAAACACTTGTGTGCTTAGCAAATGCTGGACAAAGTATTTTCAGTGTTGACACCGCGAAGCATGTTGAAGTTTGTGGTGAGCACAGCAGATCGTATGAGCCCAGTACTACGGTACTTTTTCACGACATTATTTCTTCAACATTTTTTGATTTGAATAACAATTTTATATAATGACACGGGTTATAGTCACCGTAGTCTACTAGGTAGTGTGTTAGCTTATTAGACGTGAGCTTAAATACCAGGTCAGACGTCTACAACAAAACTAAATTAAAAAAAAATATTTCTTCGGGGACATCCTCTCAGCAGATTTCTGGCAAAAACGCTGAGAGTAAATAAACCTGCCATGAAAAACTTTCTCAAAAATCTGTCGTTCGGAGTCGACTTTAAACTGTAGTTCCCGCCACTCATGTATAAAATTAACACACACAGCATAAGTGGTGTGAGAAGCTATGTCGTAATCCTAACTGAAGGATTGTAATGACTACGTTATGTATGTATGTAACATATGGATTGAAAACTACTCCTACACTTGTATTTTTGATAAATATTTGGAATAAGCTAATCAGTTTTTTCTATTTTTAAAACACCATCTGTTACAAATCCTGCTGATAGTGCTGCTGTCAGTGGTAGCCAACTCGCTATTTTTATCAAACCTTTCAAAGTGTGCTGTTGCTTTTTTCATCATCTTACTTATACGATTGCTTTTGTATCATGGTCACCTAAATTACGTAAATAATCACGGCTTATAAAACAGTTATAAAAATAAACTTTGTGATTAACGTTTTAATTTTTTTTTATAACTGGTGCTTGGGAGACAGAGTTAGTTGAGCTGATGAATTAAATATTATAACACTTGCACTATCCCTTAAAAAATATCAAACTGAATTGTATTTGCGTATAATTTTTTTTAACCTTTTCTCAAAGTCCAAATCTTTTGATTAATGAAAAATGTTGGAATTGTGATCGAATATTTGTCTAAAAATTTTTACAATTGCAAATAAATTGTCAGGATTGTCAAAAAATTAACATCGTTCTCTAATCGAATGTATTTCAAGAAAAATATAAAACATACAAATTGCATTAAAATCTCTTCGTTGTTGGTGATTAACCTATTCACAGGTTTTTTTTCTTAGTTTTCTTTGGAAAAAAGGCATTTTCTTTACCTCTTGCATTTTTATCTCACATGTGCAAGAGTGGGGATGATTTTGAATATCGATTCAAGTGAACTGAAAAAATTAAGCACTATGTAGCTCAAAGCTGAAAAGAGAAAATAATAAAATAAACAAAGAATACAAAATAAATGAAAAAACACAAAATAACCTGCCAATTTCGTTCATCAATTTCCAAGACACTTATTTTCTGACTTAGTTACCACGTAAATGTCCACTGGCTCAAGAAGAAGTCCTTGAGAATTTTTTTGTTTTCATTTTCATCTCCTTAAGTCTTTAATTCTTTTGTTATTTTCATTGATTTCTTTCTTGATGTGTTCCCTTCACATTTTGAAGGCTAAAAATAAATTAAATTTTTTTACTAGAGATCTGCTGTCACTTGAGCATATTGTTTGTATTAAAATTGTTATTATAGATTAATTTATATTATATTTCGTTTTTCGACAATTTGATGAATAGCTTTTATAATCAAAACAATACAAATGTCATCTGTATTATTTCATTCATTTCCTTTTTTTATTTCCTTTTATTAACCCATTAATGCCCGAATTACTTCTTTTTCTAACGGTTACCTTTTGGTTTTTACACTCAATTTCCTCTCAGATAAAAACTAAGGCAACCTCTGCTGGCAACTTAAGTTGCCACTGGACACTAATGGGTTAATACAACTTCTTTTGGAAAGTGACATACTTTAAAATTTTGTCTACAACTCTGTGCAATAGCTACAAACAAAACTATGTTAGTATATGGTACTTTAGTGGCAATAGGTTACTACATAACTTTGTTACACTTAGATGTGGATGATATACCTTTTAGTGGGAAATACGACCAGGCTTCTCACACCACTTATGTAGTGTGTGTTAATTTTAACCATTAATGGCGTGACCGTCAATTTAAAGTCGGCTCCGAACAACAGATTTTTGAGGAACTTTTCAGCACAATTTAATTTACTCTCAGTGTTTTCGTCAGAATACTGTTATCGAAATATCCTCAAATAATTAAACACTAGACTAAATAGTCGGCCGCAAATTTAATAAAACGTTCAGTAAATACATTCTTCAAACCACATTAGGTGAAGTTGGTAAAATACAGAGACCTTTGGCCTTTGTATAACTGGTTTGCGTTGGTGTGGCAATCCTATAACAGAGCTGAAGGTTCTGTTGTATTTAATCCCGTTGCATATTTTAATGAGGATAAGATCTATGGCGACTATGGTTAGATAGTGGAAGACAAGTCTGGCAAAGTAATTGGCTTGCCGTTTCCTACTTAACTTATATATACATACATACATAATTGGTCATTACAACCCTTCAGTCAGGATTGCGACCTAGCTTCTCACACACTTGGCGGGACCTATAGTTTGAAGTCAATTCCGAACGACAAATTTTTTAGAAACTTTCCATTGCAATTTTATTTATTCTCAGAGTTTTTGCCAGAAATATACTGAAAGAAAGTCACCGAAGAAAGATTTTTTCATATTTCATTTTGATGTCTGACCTGGTCTTTGAACCGTGGTCTTACGTCTAATAAGCCAACGCGCTACCTACTAGACCACGGCGACTTCGACTTAACTTAGACAGAACCAGTAAACTCTGCGATTTGGAGAAATGCTTCGCAACAAATATTATTAATAAAAGTGAGTCCAACAATTTGGTTGCCGTACTTACTTACTTAATTGGTCAATCTATACCCTTAGTCAAGATTATGACTTAGTTTCTCATTATTCATGAGTGATGAGATCTACAGTTTAAAGTCAACTCCTAATGGTAGGTTTTGAAGAAACTTGTTGTGCAATTTTATTTACGCTCAGAGTTTTTACCTGAGAACTTCTGACAGGCATTCATCGAAGAAATATCAGGGTTTGCGTCTATTAAGATAACTACTAGACAACTGCGACTTGCTTATGTCGACTACATTTAAATTATTGGGATCTCTTTGCTCCCATTATTTCTATAGAACGGGTGTTTTGAGGCCACACACAGTGACATTTTTGATAACAGATTCTATTATGGTCTCCACAAACAATGAGTAGTTGAGGTTGTTTTGTGTTGAACTCTACCAGACGCCAATTCTTAATTGCCTTCTCAATGGCACGAAAGGACTAACAAAAACTTGGCGATAATTTACACATTCAAATCAACAATGATCTAACGATGGCCAATTAAGTTGTTGGTGCCACTTTTACTACAATCTACATGAAGTTTTGTTAAAAATTTTAGATTTTTAATTTTATAAACAACAGTAACCGCAACAAAAAAAAACTTCGAAATCTAAACGACAAAGTCCAAAAAAAAAAACTAAAATAGTTTTAAAAGTAAAAGGACATTTTCTTCTGCTGCTTATATAGTATGTTGTGCCATCTGTATTGCCGCTTACGTATACTTGGTTATTGGATCGCCTTTGTGGCAATAGCAGATAAGTAAACAATGTTTTATATAAATAAGGATATGTATTTACATACACAAATAGAAATGGTTGTCCCCTTCTGTAATAGTAACACAAAAAATATAGTAAGAGGGGAATTAAAATCGTTGTATAGTATACATACAATAGGGACTTTTAGCCAAATGCTATTCGATCTTAAATATTTTTAAATATCCTCTCTACAAAATTCCCAGCAAATGTTTTTATTTTATTTCTACTGGTAAACCGCTCGTGGTACTTCTAAAAATTAGAAATCCTTAACATTGTGTCGGTAACCAAATAAAACAGAAAACAGAACATGGACAAGCATTAATAATTTTTCTTAATTTAAAAGAAAATATTATATTTTGTAAAAAGTAAATTTTGTAAATTTTTCGTATTATTTTTAATATTAAAATTAAATAAAAAAAATTTTGCAGTAAATCACGACAAATAATCATATTTTTTTAATTTATTCAATTGCAAAGTTTTATTTATAATTGAAAATAATCCACTAGGCGGTGTTCTATCTCCAATTCTCTGGAATCTTGCAGTCAACTCATTTCTGAGAAGACTTGAATCCTCTGGTAATAACGCCATGGGCTACGCTGACGATATCGCTATTGCTGCGTCGGGAATTTGTCCACAGACAATAAGTCTGATAAGCTAAACTTGGCGCTGTCAATTGTACTGGACTGATTAGGACTATCCGTTAATTCCTCCAAGGCAGATACAATTGTTTTCACTGGGAGATACATGTTTCCGACCTTCACCCTCCCTAGCATAAATGTGACCAGACTCACGCTGACTCCCGAAGTTAAGTATATGACCCTGATCCTCGATCCGAAACCCAACTGGAGGGCGAATCTGGCTGCTAGGGCGCGGAAGGCGGTCTGTGCTGCTTACTGCTGCAGCAGAGCAATTGGAGCCAGATGGGGTCTCAGCGCTGGATCTATTCTGCAGTCATCGAACCCAACCTCCTATACGGTATTGCCTTCTAGACCAGCTGCACAATATCAGACTCCTGGACGGAGGCTTAACTGGCTTCCTACTGAGCCACTTGCTAAGCAGGTGGCTAAGTTCACTGCGACAAAACTCAATGCCCTGTCTCGTTGGCGCCTGGTCTCCTCTGGTCACCCCAATATTTTGGAGATTGATCTTGTGGCCCCACTGGATTTCGATTATCTCCCTGTGGAAAACTGTTTTGACAGGGTTTCAACTTCCTGCAGGAGCGATTGGAGCACTGACACGACCGTCCCCCCGGTACTCCTGGATCTATGTACCGACAGCTCCAATCTCGATGGTAGGGTGGGTAGCGGAGTCTACTCTGGGAAATTGGACTTGGACACTTCACTCCGGTTGCCAGACTATTGCAGCGTGTTCCAGGCGGAAGTAATGGCCATCTATCGAGCCGCGCAGTGGATACTTGCATACGGCATTCTTTTACATCGGCAACCGCAATAATATTCTCATAAATATTTAAATTGGTTTGTAGAGATTTGCAAGAATTTATTGTTACGTTTTTACCTTTTTAAAAACGTTTAAAATATGAGTTCGTGGATTGCAAATAAAAACAAAAATAAATTAGTGTTTAGTTTTAGATAAATTCTTTTTTGCTCGCACAATTCTGTGTGCCACTATTCACAACTTGATGTAAACAACAACAATTTGCTTTACTTGTTATTCTTCTTTACACTCTTCTGCGTAAAAACTAACGACTATTCGTTAGATCTTTATAACGGAGATCTTCAAGCCACGGTTATGCTCTTCGCACGCCTCGCGTCTTCACACAAGACTGACTGAATTCTTTCTGACTGGGTTGCCTGCTTTGCGAAATCTTTATAAATGTAAACATGTTGTTTACATTATTGTTGTTTGTATATTTGTTTACGTTTGTCCTTGCAGCAATGTTGTGCCTGTTTATTTACTTGTTTATATCTTTTTATACTGATGTTGTTGCTATATTTTTGTTGCTATATTTTTGTATTGTATCTCATTTGTTATAATTACGCGTTCATTATATACATTTTTGAAAAACATTTTTGTAGATACGGGTTTTCACCTAAATACAAAGTTTTTGTATTAGAATATAATAGCATAAATAACTCAAATTGACCTAAGTAGACTTAGGCTGTTATTGCTGAGGACCATAAATATTACGATCAATTGGCTTTGTAGTGAAGAACTGAATTGAATATAAAACTCCTTTTGATATAATATAATCAAGAGAATAAATAAATTTTCCATAAACCTCAACGTGCCTAAACAATGACGAACATGTTTCACACACACACATAACAAAGAAATATTTTTCCAAAAATAGGAGCAAATATTTGCATACATTTTTAAACAAAAAAATTCTACTGCATGAATTTTTGTAAAGTTTCTTCTATTTATAAATACTTTTGTTGGCTGTAGTCTACTCTGTCCATGGCAGAGAGCAACAGCCATAAACCCATTAGACAGTATGGCCAATATGAGAAAATTTGAAATTTTTCTGAACCACTTTTTGGGAAAATAATTTTTTTTCCTGTAGTCGATTAAAGAATCTTTAAAGATCAAGAGTTCATAATGTTGTGGAAAACTGGGAATTAAATTATTGCTTGCATTGAACTTATGTGGCATTCATTCCAAGTTTTTAATTTAGTGCAAGAAAAGCAAGTGATTTCAAGTTCTAATATGTGTTGAAGCATAGTGCTGAGTATATACCAAGGCAGACATAAAAAAAATTCAAACATGTAGGTCCAGGACATCAACTTTTAAATGAGAGTAAATTAAAATTGCCACGAAATTGGTATAATTGGTCCATACTACCCTTCAGTTAGGATTACGACCTAACTTCTCACACCACTTATGTTGTGTGCGTTAATTTTATACACGAGTGGCGTAATTATATAATTTAAAAGTCAATCCCGAACTAAAGATTTTTGGAAATTGCTTCTCATGGCAATTTTATTTACTCCCAGAGTATTTGCCAGAAATTTACTGAGAAGCAATCGCGGAAGAAATATTGTTTTTCATATTACGTTTTGTAGGAGATGTCTGACCAGGGATTTGAACCGTGGCCTCATGTCTAATAAGCCACACACCTACCTACTTGATACACGACAAAGAGACGGTTAAACGATAACACATCATCTATCCGTGCGGTCCGAACGCACGGAATCTACATTTTAATTGCCTTTAAGCCCTATTGAATATCCTTTTTCGATATTATAAAATTTTCGTTCAATAGGGAATTTTAAAAAAATCAAAAACAATCGATCAATTTTTAATGGCCACGTGTATATTTATATATTCTTTATCACACTGTAAAAGTTTGCCAACAAAGTAAATTTCAAATTAACACACTGTGATGTTTATAACTGATATTAAAACCAACCATATAGAGGAAAAATTAAACTAAAACGGAAGGAAAATATGAAAAATGAAACAACAAAAAAAGAAAAAATATATAAAGTGTTAGAACTATATAAACAATTTATGATATACGTAGCTATATATATGTATGTATGTATGTATGTATGTATGTATGTATGTATGTATATATGTATTTATATATGTATGTCTGTCTGTCTGTCTGTACATATGCATGTATATATATATTTATAGTAAAGAGAATGATTCAGAACGTGTATGTATGTATGTATTTAAATATAGAATGATTCATTAGAAACAAAACCGGACAAGAACTTGTGTATATGTGTGCATATATTGTTTCTGAGAAATATCTTTGAGCAAACCGTTACTAAAAGGCATTATATGTTGAAATAAGAAAAACAATGCCAGGAGAAATAATATTTGTGTTGCAACTTCAGATCTCTCTGCAAATTTGTTTTGGTTGGTGTGTTTACTTATATACTATGGGACTTGTATGCCTGTCTGAAATAACATACAGTAAGACTCCGCTGGTCGCCGTGGTCTAGTAAGTAGTGTGTTGGCTTATTAGACGAAAAGCCAGGGTTCGAGCCCCAGGCCAGACATCAAAATAAAATACAAAAAGTATTTCTTCGGCGACTTCCTGTCAGCAGATTTCTTGCAAAAACTCTGAGGGTACATAAAATTGCCATGAAAAGTTTCTCAAAAATCTGTCGTTCGGAGTCGACTTTAAACTGTAGGTCCCGCCACTGATGTATAAAATTAAGACACACAACATAAGTGGTGTGAGAAACTAGGTCGTAATCCTGACTGAAGTGTTGTAATGACCAATTATGTTATGTAAGACCCCGCTTAACGTGGGAGATAAGTTCCAATAAGTTCCAGCTCTAAACGAAATAGCGTTAAACGAGGCAACTTAACACGTACTTAACTAAAAACGTACTTAACTAATAAATCAACTGTGACGTAGAAAAGATGCGTTCGTACTGTGATTGCAACTTCGGAAAATACAGCTGGAGTCTTTATTCTGGACAGATTAACAAAAGAATGTTGAAAAAATACATAGTATATACTGTCGCTATATAGTGCACCGTTTTTGGTTGGCGCATAGCCGTTTCATTTGCACACATATACAACAAGTATCAATACAGTGTGCGATTTAGGGGAATGCCAATACTACCGTGTAATACTGAAACAGCGTTAAGCGGAGCAGCGTTAAGCGGGGTCTTACTGTAATAATTCTAAATTTTCAGATGCTTTCTTTATTTATTTCAAAATTTTAACTTTCATTTCTACAGAAAGAAAACACACATAGAAGAAAATATTGTACACTCTTTTGAAAATGTGGCAAATTCTATGAAATAATACAATTGAGAAACTTATTCAGTAATATTAAGTTAGGTTTGCAATAGAATAAAGTAGTTGCAGCACAGCCTGAAACCGTAGTTGCTATAGTATAACGAAATGAATGAAATGAATGAAAGCAGTCAGAAGTTAAAAATGTTTCAGAAATTTTCTAAATAAAATACGTATCAAATTTTATTAAAAATGCATATCCAACTACATATTTCTCTACAGCAACAATTAATTCTCATTATTATTTTAAAACTATAATGATATGAGACATGATAAAAACGCTTACACCACAAAAATTTACTTCAACCTAACATCGTTGCAGAAAATGACCTCCAATAGCATATTAGCTAACAAACTTTTTAGTCTAAACTAATATTATTAGGACTCCAAAATGTTTTGGAGGTAATTTTGCAAATATGGTCACAATATTATAATATCGTACAAAAATGCATTGTAAAGAAATGTATTGTATGAAAGTAACAGATTGCGTTGTAATCTGATGAAATTTCATGCGGGATAACGTCCTGAAATGTACTGCAAAGTGCGCTAAGAAATTGTCTAAAGACAGTCCGAAATATCTTCAGATCTAATTCCAATCGAGAATTTTTGGAATATACGAAAAACAACAATCACAGGAAGCGTGCCACCAACTGCAGTAAGGTTTGAGCAGTAATTCAGACTGCGTGGTATGATATATCGGTTTGGGTATGCATAAATCTGCGTAGTCTCTGCAAAATATTAACCGCTCTATAACAAGATTAAAACTTAACACAATTTCTCCGAAAGGCGTCAAAAGACACCTTTTAAAATTTTAACTTGAAATTTTTTTTCGAAGTTTAATAATTTTTTCTCAGTTAATGTTTTGACTTTTCGTATAACAATTGTTAAATTTATTTAGCGTTATCACTTTCCTCCAGCTCATCCTGGATAATGTACATGATATACCTATTTCTACCATGAGGTGTCTTTTGACTCCTTTACGATTTTCCTTTTAGCAAGAAATAAAAATTATAAAGAAACCACACATACATATGTACATAAAACATACATTTGGACTGAACTATAATTTGTTTTTGGTTTTTCCTCTTTGTATTATTATACCAAGCCATGGAAATTCTGTGCAATTGGAAATTCTGCGAAATGCCGTGCCATGGAAATTCTGTGAAATCGACTTTACCCAGTGGATCCTGGCACTCATGGATAAAATTAACACACAAAACATAAGCGGCGTGAGAAGCTAGGTCGTAATCCTGATTGAAAAGTTGTACTTATGTGTGTATGTATGTAAAGTGAAGTGAAAGACCTTTATGGCAACAGATAAAAAATTATACATACGTCAACAGAAGCATACCCGGGTATATTCATACATTTTACACGGAATTTCTTTTGCTGCTAAGCTTATTTCTGTGTTGTTGATTGGTTAATATTATCCGAAGAAATGTGCGACATTATCATTCGTGAGACAAAAAGAAAAGCAAATTTTGCTAAGAATATTATAATACTCAAAATCCAACAAAAGAACATGAAAGTGTTAACAAAAAATGAGTTTAATCCATATTTTGGCTTTCTTTTGTTGGATGGTGTTACGCACTCTGGTTACGTACATACTAAAGACTTATGGAAAACGACCTCACATCCCTTATATCGAGCTTCCATGAGCGTGCGGTATTTTTGCAGCTATAAAATGGACTTATTATTAATGTTGAATGATAATCTACGAAGCAATTGCGTAGCAGGTCCAAACGTGACAGTTGATGAGTAGTTGTATCCCTTCAGTGGTGGTATTGGGTTTGCCCAGTATATACAATCGAAATCCGCCAAGTACGGGTATGTGTCTCTGTCTCATCCTATCCAAAGAAGGGACAAATTTATACTGGATTGGCGATATCCGGCGAACAGGACAAAAACGTTTGCAAGAAGGACTTGAAGGACTTGTGGGTCAATCTTTTTCGTGGAAGTGGACAGAATATTGTTTGTGATAATTTCTTCACAACTTGTAGCTAAGCGAAAATTTAATGATGGACAGCAGTTTATCAATTTTAGGTAGAGTAAACAGAAGACGAGTGTTTGTATCACCATATTTCGCTTTATCTAAAAGACGGGAAGTAGAGACAACTACATTTGTTTTCAGTAACAATATTACCTTGTGCTTTTACATCAAAAAAAAAAATTAATTGGTTATACTTTTTTCCACAATGCGTTATTCATGCGAAGTGCAAGATCCAAAGAAAAAGCCACTCATGATCTTAGATTACAACAAATATACAATATCAATAAATATCCAATATCAGCATATTTTCATATATTTCATTATACATACCCAGGTATGTAACTGTTGACGTAAGGGATAGGAATGAAAAAATGGCCACATCCTTGGCCCCCACCCTCCATTTTTACTCAAGTCTAGGAATAAAGTAATAGACATTACTAGTAAGGATATCATGAAATTTCAGGTTAATAGAGTTATTTCCTGAGATACGACGATTTAAAAACAGAAAATATACCCGGGTATGTATCTGTTGACATAAAGGTTAAAATTACGATTTCGATTAATTTCATTACAATTTTTCGACCTTATCGTTATAAGCGAAATACAATGCCAACTCAAGATTGATTGAAGCAATTTTTATTTTAAATTTTATATTCGGATTTTTTTATACGACGACTTCATTACCTTTTTTAGACATTAAGTGACTGGTTTTTTTTTTTAAGTAAATAAAAATCTAATTTTTAATGGGGAAGCAAAATTTTTATTTGATCGAGGTGATACATTGCTGACTACCCATCTTTTTCATATTTTAGGCAATAAAATTCGTAGGAATCCAAGTGCTGCTCAGCCAATGCGTATGCGATGGAACACAAATAAAAGTCGGAAGCAGCCAAGTCTGGTGAATACTGCTGGTGGTTTAGCATTTCTACCATTTGTTACTGATTCAAACTGTCATCTTCATTCAATATTGTTTGCAATTCGGTATAGGTAAACTTTTTGGGTGGTCATACAAATTCTTAATTTTTCACATCGAAATCCTCTTCTGCATTTTGCTTCCGATAAAATATGATCACCATATACCTAGACAACAATACAATGCGACTCTTCAGCACTTTTCTTAAAATGATAACAACCAATTAATGTATTCAACAAATACAAAATTGGCGATCTTCAACACGATGAAAGAATGTAATGTTGTTTTTCATTGATTTGATGTTTACAGAACATGTTTGACACATCTCATCACCAACACAAAAAAGGGTAAGGGTAGTTCGCAATAAATATTCTCTATGGAGGCATTTGTATTTTGACGCTCTTTTCATACTGTTTGTACATACTTATATGCAAATATTAAGGCAATTCAAAACTTTTTTGTATACCATTTCTGACAGCAGTTGCTACTTTAGTGGTCTCAGATCGAATATGTAAATATTACTTTATATTCCAAGTGTTTGAAAATCAATAGATTTTCTTGTTCCGAGTGTGTTTCAAGCCCAAAAATTTTTTTCTTCCGTCTACTCACTGCAAGCATTCGTTATCAACTAACGTTGTTGAAAAAGAGAGCGAAATTTGATAAAAAAAATATAAGAGTTATATGATAAAGAGTAAATGAAAAATTTCTCAACCATCCAGGGTTAAGAAAATAACGAAATCTACCTTGCACTTCTCTTTTAGAAATCGTCTCTTCTATTTTCTGCTTCTATAATAACAGCTTAATATCTTTAATGTTTCCAAGTAAAATAAATACTATTTAAACTTGGAACCCCTGTGCTATGAAGCCGTACCCTTGCAGGTTATTAAATTCTTTTTTTTTTTGCATGTTTTCAGTTTTTTTGTTGTTTTTAATTCTAAAGTACCATGTTTTAGAATGTGTATACATTGTACGTAAAACTTAGTGTTGCAAGTGTTTTTAACAACAACAAATACAACAACAATTTAATTATTTTGTAAGCATAAAATAATAAAAGTTAAACATTAAACTTTAATTGTTTTATTCTTCTTTTTTTCTTTTTTTTGTAAATAAAAGTAGGAAACGACCGCTATTAAATGAATTTAAACCAGAAAAAAAGGAACACAGGAAGACACATGTGGTCTACGATATATTTTAATATTTTTGCCACTGTATACGATAAAAAAAGTAAGGAATAGAGATACCAAAAGAACATAAGGAAAAGTTGTTAAATATTTAGTTACTCGCATTTGAAAGTGTATATAAACTAAACAACAAACTGCCGTCAGATGTTTAACGTTCGGCAAAAATGAATTGCGAGATCCGCATCGATAAATAGGGGAAAAACCGAATTAAAAACGGTTTATATACATACATACATACATAATTGGTCATTACAACCCTTTAGTCAGCATTATAGACGTAGTTTCTCACACTACTTATGTCGCTTGTGTTAATTTTATACATGACTGGCGGGACCTGCAGTTTAAAGTCGACTCCGAACGACAGATTTTTGAGAAACTTTTCATGGCCATTTTATTTACTCTCAGAGTTTTTGCCAGAAATCTGCTGAGAGGAAGTCGCCGAAGAAATACTTTTTCTATTTTATTTTGATGTCTGACCTGGGTTTTTAACCGTTGCCTTACGTCTAACAAGCCAACAGACTACCTACTACACTACGGCGACTTCGTGTTGCATAGATATTAATGTGAACGTTATTCTTCAATGTTTTAAAAACACTCGATGTAATTTATCGTTGCATGGAAACATAGAATAATTTGGACGGTACTCCCTCTTTTAAGGTCAAGGATATATAGCGGAGAGTAATATTCAGAGCCCCTGTCGAAAACTCGAGCTACTTCAAAACGAACCATAAACTTGAACAGGAAACATACTTGAATGAAACTCCAGGTTTTGTGGGAATTCGCCGAAATTTGTAGACAAATCAGATAAGAAGACGGCACGCCACTAATGTAAAAAGAGCCGAAAAGAAAAATGAGAAGTAGCTGAAAATCTCCGTAAGTCAAACGTGTTTGTGACAATCTAGACTTTTGTAATTACAATGTCAAGTGATTTTAGTTATGCATCAGATTATGAAGAAATAGACTAAAATGGGTAACTAGAATTTTAAAGGTCGTCGTAAGTTCAAAGAGTATTTGTTTTAGAATAGATATGAATTCAAGCCTACTATGTAGACTCTATGATGAGAAGAACAAACTACTATAACCAGTACGGCGTTAATGCCTATCAAAAGGAAACACCTGGGTATTTATCACGTAATACGTTTGCCAAGATAACAGAATTTAGGGCGACAGGCTATATAGGTTAAGGGCAGTACAGTAAAGCGTATGTTTGCTGTACTCCACTACCTTTTCAAGTATGTACATTCTTTTTACAAAAATAAATCGAAAGCATTGACATAACATCGATGTTTTTTAGTGGTGCATTATATCGAAAAATTCATTGATGTTGCTGTGACTGTTGCTACAGTTCATCACAAAAGGATACTCCAAGTTTGTATTTACAATGCTAGCTATGACTTTGTGTACCATATTCAAGAATGTTACGCAGTTTTTGTTTTATAAAGTCTTATTTTTCATGTAATTTGTAAATGATGCCATCCTTAATGTCTAATGTTAATTGCTCATAAACCCAGACAATATATATGCTTTGGCTTATTTAGCTGCTGATATTTAGGGCCATTTTCCACCTTTTTAATGTAATATTATTATTATTTATTCGATGTCTTAAGAATTCCTTTTATTTCTCGCATTATAGGGTGCTACATACGTGCAAAAATGTACGTTCCAATAGATAGCATAAAATTCGATGCCGCAATTGAAAATGTATGGGAATAGAAATTCAAATATTATTCATATTTACACACCTTTATTTGTTACATAACATACATACATAATTGGCCATTACAACACTTTCATCAGGATTACATCTTAACTTCTTTCAAAATACATGTTAATTTCGATCATGAGTGGTTTAATGTCACGTCCGAACGACAGATTTGAGAAACTTTTCAGGTCAACTTTATTTTGCTATCAGAGTTTAAGCCAGAAAATGGCTGAGATGAAATCACCGAAGAAATATATGGTGAGCCATTTAAAAGTTTATATTTAAAAATGCAATAAAACAAAAATGGTTTGAAATTTTGATAAAATTATTGTATATTAAATCTTCGATTTTGTCATGTATGAAACTAATGCTATTAAATATTAATCATACGTCACATATGTACTTGTCATGAATGAATTTTACATATTAAAGGAACAAAATTTTGTATGATATCCCACACACACATTTTTTATTTAAATTTGAAGATTGGAATCACTATAAAAAGTCATATAGTAAACGCCGCGTTCCAATACTGCTATACCAAAATCTTTAACAAACATTTCCAGCACATTATGCGATACGAAAGTGCACTTAAAGACATCAAGACAAGAGCGCAAACTATGTTCGTACTTCTCCAAAAACCAGTGAAACTAATGGTATAAAACAAAGCTGTACTCCGCTATTAGAAGATAAATAATGATTTAAAAAGCCCATAACCCAATGGATTTCAAAGTTTCCTCACTTTTTTAATTGATCATAACAACACTTCAGTAAGGGTTACGACCTAGCTTCTCACACCACTTATGTTGTGTGTCTTCATTTTATTCATAAGTGGCTGGCTGACATTTTAAAGTTGATCACCAAAGGATGTATGCTTTGCTGCTATAACCATTCATTGGAAGAAGTCAATGAGGTTTCTATTGATTATTTTTTGGCAGCTTTAGCTAGATTTTCTAGACGACGTTACCACGCTCATATTGATTAGTTTGGTGGAATTGCAGGGTAATGAAATGATTCCAGTATAGGTTTTTTACACAAAATTGTTTCATTAAATAATTTCCAATTGGTAGAATGGCATTTTATTACCCTTCTGGAGCTTCACATTTGGAGGACCTCTGGAAAGCAAGTGTAAAAAGTTTCAAAACTTATTGCCGGAAATATCGAAAATCGAAGTTTGTTTGAATACTTCTCCTCTTAGTCTCATTTCCAACAAACCTTCGGTTATTAACCTCTTATTTCTTGTTAGAAGTGACGTACTTTCACCCCCTGATCCTAATTTTTAATCGAAATTATTCTTAAATTATTCGATATTAAACCCGTCCTTATTGTTCTAACGCGACATACTGTTGCTAATGTGAAATCGTTATTGGTCTACTAAAGTTCCCAAAAGCTTAATACTCTTTCACAAAGTCCCGACTTAGCTCCAGCTGGCTGTCGGTCAGATTTGACCACTATTTTCGCTATATCTCCAATACACGTTTCAGCAGCTGCAGTAATTTTGTCTGTAATTACCGCGAACATCAAAAATTTTTCCGTTGTAAATCAAATGTATGGCAATTATTTGCCCTTATTCTACTTGGTGTATACAATGGACGGGCAATAAAAGAGAGAAAGAGAGAGGGCGTGAAAAAGAAATCAAGAGTATAAGTTCTCTCCATCCCATCCTTATATGCCAAAATTGTGGAGAATATGCCATTAAATTCAATTATGCGAACATTTTCTATTTTTCTTTTGCCCTTAAAGTAGGAAACGGAAACGCAAAAAGAAAAGCATCAAAAAACAATGAGGAAAAGCAAGATTTTACGCTAAAGGGCTAAGAAGGTCTGAAATGAAAGTGTAATGCAACTTAATATTATAAAATCGAAAGAATGCTAGAGTGTAAAGCAATTAAAATTTAAACTTTAATGAAATCTTTAAATTCCGTAACAATATACATATGCAATACGTCCTACACTTAGAGACTTGAAATTATTTTTATACGTAAGAAGATTACATTAAATTGTGGACTTTATAACCACCAGGTGTGGACAGTTTGAAATTTTGGAGGAAATAATGGAATAGGCAGAGTATTTGAAGATTCTTAAGAATAAATTCGCCTAAAGTTTTCGAAGAATTATGAATTCGTAATGGTTACTACTTCCAACAAGTTAATGAACCCCATCTAACTGCTGC
This sequence comes from Sarcophaga subvicina, assembly GCA_936449025.2. Lineage (NCBI taxonomy): Eukaryota > Metazoa > Arthropoda > Insecta > Diptera > Sarcophagidae > Sarcophaga > Sarcophaga subvicina. Next base: position 91,341,289 of record OW388080.2, read on the forward strand.
TTATGTGAAGATTTGATACCTACCTACCAATGTTCCCACAGTCATAGTACTACGTCCCGACATTATTCCAAGACACTATTTAGAAGGCCATCTGGAAGAACGGTTACTTAGCCGATAAACCAGAAACAGTAGTCAATTGAAAAACTTGCTCATGAGTACATGGCAGCAAATATCAAGTGGTAGTGAGTTGACTTATTAAACGCAAGGCCAGATTTCAAACCTCAGGTCATACATCAAAACGAAATATTAAAAAGTATTTCTTCGGCGACTTCCTCTCAGCAGATTTCTGGCAAAAAAAAAATAAAATTCCATGAAAAGTTTCTCAAAAATCAGTCGTTCAGAGTCGACTTTAAACTGTAGGTCCTACCACTCATGTAAAAAATTAACACACACAACATGAGTGGTGTGAGAAGCTAGGCCGTAATCCTGACTGAAATGTATGTATGTAACTTTATTTTATCTGTAATAATGAATAGAAGTAAAAGGTGACTTTAAAGTTCACTTTAGCTAAAGTTAACTTTAACTTAACCCAACTTTAACGGCAAGTTGTAATAATGGCCCTCAGTGTTCTTAAACCTGGACGGTTACTCCCATTTTTGTACATTAACGTTATTCTTTAACCCTAATTGGTTACTGTTCGTCGCATCGAGGAAGCTCATTTACTCTTTTTCATATAACTCTCTTATGTTTGACCAAAATTTCGCTCTTTTCATTAACAATGAAAGAATAAAAGAACAATAAAAGAGTTATATAATAAAGAGTAAATGAGCTTCGTCGATTCGACGAACAGTAACCGTCCAGGGTTAAATGATATCTTGTAATTGCTTGTGTTAGTTCTTTTCGTCCGAAAATGTGTGTATATTTCTGTAAGATTACAATCTATAGGTCTTAGCGGCGTATGGTTATCGTTAGTGTAATGTCTTAAATTTTGCTATTTTATATTTATGTTTTAAAAATTTACTTCCTTTACGAACTTTTATTCAAAATTTTTTTAAATAATTTGGACATGTAAGCTTAGTTTGGATGAGGAACGAAATACTGCCTTGTTGCAGAATGTTCTACTAGCAGTGAGTGAGCCCGAGAATAAATAACGCATTTGTGAACACTCTTCCAAGAATTACAATGTTTTTTAATAATTATCCCCTCAAGTTTTTATTATGCAAGCCCTAGGCGTCTAAATGCTTCCTATAATACATAATAAATTCAATGAATAATTTTATCTCATTATTAAACAAAATCAGATTTGTTTTAGCAGTTACATGCGTCTTAAGGACACAAAGAACAAATTGCATTCGATTGTGATCAAACGTTTTTGCTTATTTCATTATTTGTAACTTCTTTTTAACTGCATTTTCTATAATGCAGTTTCACAATATTAAGTGTTTTAAAGAATTTTGTATGAAAAAAATTAATACGACTTTTGTAATTTCGAAAATCAACGAGCGCTTTATACAATTCTTTTCATTGCACCTGAAAGAAAATATAGCTTAAACAACTCGCAACTCGACAGACTTACAGTAAGACCCCGCTTAACGCATTATTAGTATAACGCGGTGGTATAGGAATTCTCCTAAATCGCACACTGTATTGATACTTGTTGTGTATGTGTGCAAATGAAACGGCCATACACCAACCAAAAGCGGTGCACTATATAGCGACAGTGTATACTATGTATCTTTTCAACGCTCTTTTGTTAATCTGTCCAGAATAAAGATTCCAATTGTATTTTCCGAAGTTGCAAACACAGGGTGAACGTATCTTTCCTGCCGCAGAGTTTATTTATTAGTTGCCTCGTTTAACGCTGTTTCGTTTAGCGTTGGAACTTATTGGAACGTATCCTCCGCGTTAAACTTGGTGTTACTGTACTTGCAACTAAATAACTACCATGCACATTGACGTATGAGTAATATTAAACATTGAAAAAAAATCATATTCATTGAATCATTCAATTCAAATAACTGGTACAGCGCTGTCACCTAGAATTTTTCTTTTATTTGATTACTAAACAAAAGTTTGTTTCAAGTCCAGAAAGATGCAACATTTTGAAATTTGGGTATAACATCGTTTGCTGCAGGTTCTATGGATGGAGATGATCCAAAATGTTCAAATCTCCATTGCTGTGACACCTAAGCCAAGCTGAATTTGTCCAATGGCCTGGGTTATGTAGGTTTTGTGAAATGAGGCTTATTTGAATACACCTACAACTTAAGAAAATCCAAAAAAAACGATCTAACGAGTCGAATAGCATGACATATATTCATACATACATACATAACTGATCATTACAGTCCTTCAGTCAGGATTACGACCTAGCTTCTCATACCACTTATGTTGTGTGCGTTAATTTTAGACAAGACAGTTCAAAGTCGACTCCGAATGACAGATTTTTTAAAAACTTTTCATGTCAATTTTATTTTACTCTCATAGTTTTTGCCAGAAAATCTACTGAGAGAAGTCGCTGAAGAAATATTTTTCCATTTTTTCGTCTTGATGTCTGACCTCGGGTTTTAACCGTGGTCTTACGTCTAATACCTATTAAACTATGGCGACTGCATGATACTACTCCTAAATCGAATATCAAATGTACGAATAATCTGTGTGGCACGCAACGTCACCCCGTTGATGTTACATGTCGTTGGTATTCAGATCATGCCATTCAGACTAAAAGAAGTTGGTATTTATCAACCTATTGTGCTCGTCGTTGGCACTTGTGGCTTGGCTAAAGTCGTTCTCAAATAAATATTGACTTAAAATGCACACTAAATAGTAACATTTTCATAATATTATATTAGATGCTCTTTGATCTCAACTGCATTCGTTTCGTCGTATCGACAATTTCATACAGAAACGCGCCTCATAGCTAAATATGATTTTGTGATGAAAATTAGGAAAATTAGAAAAAGGCACGTCGTTGTTTGCACGTTTAACTTCAGTTTCTGGGTCTGTTAACATTTGTACAGGAAGTGACGACATAAAATTTAACAAAATTGTGTTCTCCCAAAAACCATGTTTTTGTGAGTGACATGAAATCAATTGTCACAGATTTCCTTTACCCTCTGAGCGCTCAGATTAGCTACTATAAATGCCTTCGATTTCCTAAATTCACTTAATAAAGGTTTATACATACATACATACATAATTGGTCATTACAGTTTAAAGTCGACTCCGAGCGACAGGTTTTTGAGAAACTTTTAATGGCAATTTTCATTTACTTTCAGAGTTTTTGCCAGAAATCTGCTGAGAGGAAGTCGCCGAAGAAATACTTATAAATACTATAAAACTTGTATTTTGTTTTGATGTCTGACCTGTGGCTCGAACCCTGGCTTTATATCTAATAAGCCAACACACTACCTACTAGACTACGGAGACTTCAATATAAAGTTTTATAAATACTCAAAATCCGACAATTTCATAAAGAATAAAGGTGAACAATTCATAATTTTTATGGATTTGCTAATTATATCATCATACCATTGTACGTAAGTATAATTGCTTTTTAAGCCAAACTAAAGCACAATAATATCATGGCAAATAACAATATGACTTCTAAACATTCAACATCTAATCCCAACACCTATTCAAGCAAACATTTACAGGAATTTTCCAAAGTTGACGCAACTCTCCCTGAAGAAAACAGTTACATTCTTAAAATCATTTCCGTGCCGCCATGCTCAAAATGTAAACTATCATCTGAATTGTAGAGCTTCTTGATACGATACATACGTGTACATTCACACACTTGAATGGCCGTATCGGTAAGAAGTATCACTTTTCCCTAAAGACAACAGTATGTGTATGTGAATGTGTATGTATTCATTTACTGTAGGTGATACTGCTTCCTTTATTTATTTGCATGTTGACATTTATATGTGTTTGCGTGATAGGGAAAATGTGAAAGCAATTGTTTTTTTATCTTCAAAGTTCTTTGATTCCCTTTCCATTTACAGTAATTTTTTTACAATATTTTTTGTTTATTATCTTGCTTCCGTTCTATGCTTTTTGTTGGCAAATTAAAGACAATGTGATGTTTTCCTTTCTTTTAGACTACATGTGGATTGTTTGCTCATGACTTTTACAAGTACATATGCTGACAACATCTTAAAATGTGTTTTTACTTGTCGTCACTTTAAAAGACACTTAAACAGGGTGTATAATATTGTTACAATTTTAGCATTTAAAAAAGTTTAAAATATGAGCTCCTCAATTGCAAATAAAATAAAAATAAATTTGTGTTTAGTTTTAATTAAATTCTTTATTGTTCGCACAATTCTGTGTGCGACTGTCACAACGTAATGTAAACAAACCACGATTACTCTCTGCAAACACACCGCGTCTTCACACTGAACTTTACTAACTCACTCACCTGCCTTGTCTTGCCTTTTATATGGCAGGATAAACAGTTTGATGAATGTTCTTGAAGCCGAATGTTTATGACTTCACCTTCTCGAAATCTCTATGAATGCAAATATCGTTGTTTACGTTCATTATTTTTGTTTGTAGATTTTTTTACTTGTTTACCATTTTTTAATCGATGTAAAAGCAAAACACCGGTATTTTTATTTTTTGTCTTCGTAATAAAATAAATTAGAAGATAATGATATACAAATGTCCCTGTCTTTAGGAATTTCCAAAGTTACCAGCTCACAGTGACATTCCAGACAACTGCAGAGGAGATGAATTGTCCGGACATGGCACAAACAATGAACTCATCGATGATTTCCCGCATTTGGCAATTCCGATCAAAACCTGCAAGCTTATAGTTGACAAAGCTATCATCGATTCCATCAACAATTGTGTGGTATCTTCGGACACTGGCCGTGCGGTACAGAAAATTTGGCCAAAGCTGGATGCAGTTAGCACAACTACATACATTCATAATTGGTGTTTACAATCCTTCAGTCAGGATTACGACCTCGCTTCTCAGTGTTAATTTTATACATAAGTGGCGGGACCGACAGCATAAAGTCGAATACGAATTATTATTGTGTAATTTTATTTATATATTTATTTATATTTTATTGTGGTAATTTTATTTACTCTCAGAGTTTTTGACAGATATCTGCTGAGAGGAAGTCGCCGACAAGATATTTTTTCATATTTCGTTTTGTTGGAGATTTCTGACTTGGAGTTTGAACCCTGGCCTCACATCTAATAAGCCAATAAAGTATTTACTAGACTACGGCGACTTCATGTCGCAAGACTAGACTACTTGAACTCCAAAGAAGTACACTCTGTGTGGTTGTCAGGGCCATTACGAGGCATAGTATTATGACCGAATTGTCAGGCATTGACATCGACAGCCTGAGTCACACTATCAGAAGCTCAGAGTTGTTGGAAAACTAAGATATTACAATGGGCCCCATTCTGCCACCACTACCTACCTACCTACCTAATGAATATAGTATTAGTCCGATCTATTTGAACGGAAACCTGATTATTCATCTCAGAGATGTTTTTATTGTATTACAAAGTCTTCCCTGTATTATGAATGCCAGAGTCTTGTGCTTGATGTTAAGCCGAGTAATAACTTTCATGTTGTTCCCCAATAACACCTTTTTTATGTTGATGGCAGAGTAGTTGTATCTACAGTAACGTTACACATTTCTTAGGAATTTAATCTTCATATTCTCATCTGTGCATCATTGTTTGTTACAATCAACATCAACGTTTTATAAAAATTCAGCAGAATATTTCTTTGTAAAGGTTTCGGAACGTCAACCAGTAACTAACAAAATGAGGAAATACAGCAAAAAAAAGAAGCCCGTGCTACAAGAGATCGATGAATATTTTCAATGATATCTTACACACAATTTGATCATTTAGATTTACAAATAGGAAGTTGCTAAGGATACACCATATACTAGCGATCAATGAATATTTTCGATAATATCTCACACACAATTTGTTTCATTAAGATTTATAAATAGGAAGTGTTTAAGGATACACCAGATACAATAGATCGATGAATATTTTCGATGATATATCACACACAATTTATTTCATTTAGATTTACAAACAGGAAGTATTCAAGGATACACCAGATACAAGAGATCAAAGAAAATTTTCGATGATATCTCACACACAATTTTTTTCATTTAGGTTTACAAATAAGAAGTGTTTAAGGATACACCAGATACAAGAGATCAATGAAAATTTTCGATAATATCTCACACACAATTTGTTTAATTTAGATTTACACTCAGCTACAAAAGTATACATACGGATAACAAAACTCAGGAATTTTTTTACTAATCCGTCTTCGTTGTAAATCTTTGTAATTGTCTGACAACTTTCCTCGATTTTCAGACGGTCTTGGTTAAAAAATTTCTGAAATTTGTTGTGTTTGTGTGGGCCTGATGTACACTTTTATGGGCCTGCATAGGCCAGCGAAAATTGACAAATTTCAGAAATTTTTTAACCAATCTGTTTTCGTTGAAAATCACAATTTGTTTCATTTGGTTTACACATAGATAGTGTTTAAGGATACACCAGATACAATAGATCGATGAAAATTTTCGATGATATCTCACACACAATTTGTTTTATTAAAATTTATAAATAGGAAGTGTTTAAGGATGCACCCTATACTAGAGGTAAATGAAAATTTTCGATGATATCTCACACACAATTTGTTTCATTAAGATTTTGAAATAGGAAGTGCATGAGGATACACCATATACAAGAGATCGATGAAAATGTTCGATAATATCTCACACACAATTTGTTGCATTAAGATTTACACATAGTAAGTGTTTAAGGATACACCATATACAAGAGATAGATGAATATTTTCGATATCTCACACACAATTTGTTTTATTAAAATTTATAAATAGGAAGTGTTTAAGGATGCATCATATACTAGAGATAAATGAAAATTTTCGATGATATCTCACACACAATTTGTTTCATTTTGATTTACAAATAGGAAGTGTTTCAGGATACACCAGATAGAAGAGATCGATGACAATTATCGATGATATCTCACACACTTTTTTTCATTTAGATTTACAAATAGGAAGTGTTTAAGGATACACCAGATACAAGAGATCGATGAAAATTTTCGATAATATCTCACACACAAACATTTTTTTTCATTTTGAATTATAAATAATTCCAGAAATGGGTCTCATCACTGAAGATGATTTTCGATGAAAATTAGGATCAATTGCCAAATGCTCCAGACACCATTCAGCGAATACACAACGGTGTGTATGGTCGTTTACTTTCAGTCCCTGGTTGAGCTGGTTTTTATGATGGTCTACGACCATCAACAACAAAGTGTTACTAAAGCAAACTTACATTTCTTACAAATTTATAACCCATGTTGTGTTAAGACATATAACAGTAAGTTTTATTTGTTTTCTTGGTTAAAACAAAGTGAAAGAAAGTTGTGTTAAAAGCCTTACACTAACACGATTAAGTCTCTCAAATGAAACGGAGGAAGGTAAAGAGTGATGACAAATAAAAACAGTTTTCTGGTAGATTTATGGATTTTCTTTTTCATATGTGGACATTTTCATAGTTACGAACATTATAAATGGAAAGAGAAAAAAATATTAACTTGATCTTTCGGGCCATGGTGAAGCCAGTCCTGCTCTACGGAGTACATGTTTCGTGGATGTTACATAGTATCCAATGCCTCTGTCCACTGTAATTAATATAAGTACTTAACTGGCTCCCCTCCGACCACCTATTAAGACTGAGGGCTGAGTTGGTGGCAGCAAGACTCAATGCTGTAAAATTCTGCCTCAATCTGGACTATGGACAAGCTGCTATTCTGGGAAGTCATACACACACTAGGGTCTTTTATAATAAGGGTCCTTATAATTTACTGAATAGAACGTTCGTTTTTAGAATTCCGACTAGGGATTTGGTCTGAAGAACCGAAGGTTCCCACTGGGCCTTTGAAGTTTACACTGCTTGCTTAAATATGAGTGACAGAATGGACCATGGTTCTGATATTAAACTTTCTTATAGGCTACCTGATCACTGCAGTATTTTCCAAGCAGAGGTCATGGCAATGCTTATTCCCTGAAAATCTCTTGATTAACTCGGATAGACAGGCTGGGATTAAGTTCCTAAAGAAAGTATTTTCATCATCGGTCCTTGCAAATGGATGCCAAGGATTTATCGAAGAAATTTCGTCTCATTCAAAGGCAACTCTTATATGGCGTTTCAGGGACTCTGGGATATCGTGGGAAATTGCATTGCTGATGAGCTAACCTGAGCCCGGTACGTTAGCTCGACATCCCAATATTTTGACATAACTCATCTCAGAGAAGTGCACTGGAAGAAAATAAGGAAGCTTGTACAAGATAGACACTTTTTATAGAAAGCAAGGAGTCTACAAGATGGTTTAAGTGTAGCTACATCAGACTTGAACGTTAGTGGAATGCATATTTAAATTTAATTATAGCTCAAGACTCATACTACGGTTTTCTATGTAAATATTACTAGAATGGTCTGGTAAGGACGCTATTTGCAACAGGAATTCCTGTATATACTAATTGTGGTCGATTTGATCCCTAATAATGTCCGATTTGTGGTGGTTTTGATTTTAAATGAAATCGTCGTAGTTTAGTGTTGATTTATTAAGCGTGAGGCCACCCTTCAAACTCCAATTCAGACATCTCGAACAAAACGAAAGTGTTCTGGCAAAAACTGTGAGAATAAATAAAATTATCTTGAAAATCTGTCTTTCGGAGGAGACTTTCAACTGGTCGTAATCCTGACTAAAGTGTTGTAATGACCGCTTAAGTAAGTAAGCTGATTTTAAATTGGTCTCGAAAGAATGTGCGATTTTATTGCAAAATTAAATTTGTGCAGTTTTACCGTGATACACAAAAAAAGTTTTAAATTGGTAATTAAAAAATTCACAGGTAGTAGATGAAAAAGTGCATAACAAGTATAATTCAGTTTTGTGTGGATTTGTGACTCTTCTCACAACACAAATGCAAATCAGCCTCAAGCCTTAGAAGACAATACAGTACAATCTCGATAATCCAGACAATTAAAAACCATGTAGTGGCCGAAATATCGAAATGTCCGAATTTCCGAAACAAAAGAAAAAATTTAGAAAAGACATGTAAACTTTTATTTATTTACAAGATATTCACTTTAAATTGAAATGTTTACATTCAAATTAATATACCAGTAGATTAAAATCATTTTTATAAAATAATTTCTTTATTTTCTGCACAAATAGTCAGACATTTTCATCTGACGAAGTTTAGTTTCATTTTGTTTTTTGTACGCAATATCTCTGAGGCTTAAGAGTTTTAAAATATCCCCAGCAGGAAGTTCCTGTCATTCGCAATATTTTATACAAATATTAAGGGCAGATATGGCTTGAGTTTCTCAAAAGTCTGTCGTTCGGAGTTGACTTTAAACTATAGGTCCCGCCACTAATGTATAAAATTATTACACACAACATAAGTGGTGTGAAAAACTAGGTCGTAAACCATGACTGCAGGATTGTAATGACCAATTATGTACGTATGTATGTAAAGGCAACTTAACAACAATATCGAGGACCATAAATAAGCAGCATAAATTTCATTTTCATGAAATGAAGTGCTAAATTTTGTAAAGATTAAAGCTGATGTATGGACGGACAATTATATTTGTTTACCTTTGACGTCACTTGAAAAATACTATATTTTGGAAGAAAACTCGTCATCCTATTAATAGTCATGGAATGTATAAAAGGCGAGATCTTTAGAGGTGATAGTTAAACGAATTCGGTTTTAGTTGGTGTGTGCAATGCATAATATAATCGATTAGCGTAGCAACACTATGAAAATATTTTGTAGAGTTTTGAATAATTTTGGCTGTGAATGCAATGTAGACAATCTAATTATTGTCACAACTAGAGGTTTCAATATGATTAAGGCTTTCCGCAAAATATCTATTATCAATGGAAATGTCTACTCGCTGGAATACATCTTTTTATTCACTATACATCATACATACATATATGCTCATTACAACACTTCAGTCAGGGTTAGAACTTAGCTTCTCATACCACTTATGTTGCGTGTTTTAATTTTATACATGAGTAGCGGGACCTTCAGTTTAAAGTCAACTCCGAGCGCCAGATTTTTTTGGGAAAGTGTTCATGGCAGTTTTATTTACTCTCAGAGTTTTTGCCAGAAATCTGCAGAGAGGCAGTCGCCGAGGAAATGTTTTTTCATACATTGATTTGTTGAGTATGTTCGGCCTGCGGCTTAAAGCTTAGCTTCACGTCTAATAAGCCTAGACTACACCATTCTGTTATATACAACAAAAGCGAAATTGAGTGTTTTTCCATGAACATAACAGACGTGAAAGTGTGAAACCATTCATCTTACAGAAAAAGGGTATAAATTTGTATACTAAAAATGGTGTAATTCAGTGCAGTAGTCGAGTAGGTAGTTTGTTGAATTAAAAAAGCCCCTAGTTTAGTATTCATCACTTTTCTGCCAAGAGCTATGCAATTAAAAATCTCATAAAGCCAAGGCATAGTTTTGTAAAAAGGGATTATAAAGACCAATAATATATCTGGGTACATATTTTCATATCATCTACTTGCATAAAACTTGTGTCAACGAATTACTTTATTGTTCATCTAATATTTGATAGATTGAAATGGAATCAGAAAAATGTATTGGATTCGTTTGCATTATTTTAACCCTTTGCGCTCGGCGCCGTTTCGGGCGTTACCTAACAGCAATTCGACTTGATTATATAATAAACGATTTTGATTATATAATAAAAGCAAGGGTAAAAATACTTTGGAAATAACTAATGGTAAATTACGAAAACACAACACTGTCTTATTACTGCAGAGATCTTTTCCATTCGACGCTTCATTACGAACTAAGATCTTGTACATTTGTTCTCTCGGTTATCGGATTTCTTTATTTTCGTATCAAGTTTCCCACTTCATTGAGCCATACCCTTGAAGCTTTGTATGCCTAATCCACTATATCTACAATTTGCTCAACGGATCAGAGAAGTGTACAGTTCGCCGTGAATGCACTTAGCACGTTCTTTTTCGACGTGTAAAACGGTTGATTTATTTATCATGCATCTTGTTAATTTTATAATATTTCGATCAGATTTTTTGTGCCATTTTAGCAGAAAACTACAGGAGAACACGTGTTTTTTAAAAAATTGCGATGAAATAATTTCATTGTCCGTAATCGCTAACAAACTATCTTGTCCGCTCGGAGGGGATAACCGAGTGATATGCTAGACTTACGTTGTCCCCTCAGATGTGAAAGCCTTGTGCAAAGGACTAATATTACCTCGTTCCAACATTAACACTGAAAATCTAATGAAATAATTATGAATATTCCCTGCATGTCCATTAAAACGAAGTCCATGCGATTTGCAACTTAAATATCTTCACACTTTTTCATCCGAAATGATATGAAAAAGTTCGTACATTTTTTGTGCCCTCCTCACCCAGTAAATAATGAAGCCAATTTGCTTGTTTTCAACAGAAATTTTTCTTTTTAATGAATTTTTAAAACAAATGAACTCATAAAGAGCACTTTTTTTAGCACACATGATACCTTTTCAAATTTTCATTTCGATGTACAGATCAGACTTGATATGGAATAAAACGTATGATGTTCAACTCTTTAATTGCTTTGTACTTTTAAAAAGCTGCAGTAAAAATAAAAGTCGGCAGTCGTATTTGATGATGAATTAGAAGACTAAATTAAACAGTCAACACATGTCAAATGTAAATAATGTCTGAATGCATATGACTTTTGTGAAAAATAAATGTTTTCGCATTTATTTTCAAAATTAAATCATAATATTGTTACTTACGTTTGCTTTTCTTAATGACACAAGAATTTTTTGTTCTTGTTCTTGTTCTAAAATAATATTTAACGTAATAATGTTAATGATAAACGGAATGATAAGAATAAAAACAATTCAAAATAATTGAGCATAATTTTTCGTTACCGTAAAGAGTATGAAAAGCTATAAGTTAAGGCAGTTGGGAACCTGTCGGAAAGCAGAAGTGAAACAAACAGTTTTATTAACACAGCAAAATGAAACACTTTTCTTGTTTAAAAATGTTTTTATTCTCTTCTGTTAAATTATATACGTAGATTAAATTTTATATTGTCGGTTAAAGTCTGCTTTTAACCGTATATAGTACCGCATATATTAATATTGGAATTATTGAATAAAGCTTATTTTATTTTCTGAACGATCAACATGGCCCTATTTAGCGCTATTGAAAGGGAGTTATTCGAAGTCGCCGTAGTCTAGTAGGTAGTGTGTTGGCTTATTAGACGTAAAGCCATAGTTCGTGCCCCAGGCCAGACAACAAGACAAAATAGGAAAAGTATTTCTTCGGCGATTTCCTCTCAGCAGATTTCTGGCAGATTTCTAGACCAGGGCGACGTACAATAAATAAATAAATATTCGAATATAAAATTGCATTAAAATTAACCAAAAGAATTCTTATGACTTTTTGGGTCATCTCTCGAAATTCAAATCTTAATGCAGTCTAAGATAAAACAGGTGCCTATTCGTAGCATCTTTCCACGTATTTTACTTCAAGGAATTAATATTTTTCAAAATATTAAAATAAAACTAAAATTCTTAAATAAATATTCAACCTTTCCTTTTGGAGGAAAACAATTTTTATACATAAATTGAGATATTCTTAAAACGAACTTCATCTTGAAACATCATTATGCAGACGACCGCCCCTGATGTTTTGGTTTATTTTTGGTTAGAAATTTATGCACATATTAAGTGATTGTGGTTAATTCACATACGGGTGAACATGCGGACGTTATGAATGGCTTATATATTCCAGCATTATTCGTATAAAGATTGACAACGTGGCAGAATTTTTAATTTTTTTAAAGGAACATTTGATAAAAAATTTAAATCGGAGCTATAGAAAAAGTAATTTTTTCATATTTATTTATACCACCGGCCCTCATCCAATAAGCCAACACACTACCTACTAGACCACGGCGGCTTCATAAGATGAAGTCATAAGATATCATCGAATTTTTTATTCGTTTGAAAGGCGTATCGATGCCAAGGCTCCTCTGAATGCGAAAAGCATCCGAAGTGAAAATGTTTCTACGACTCTGGTTCATAAACCAGGACGAATTTGAACGAAGGCATGGGTAATATCACATTTGAGGAACGCTATGTTCGCATACACCTGCGACTTAGGGAAGCCCCATAATTAGAAATCCTACGGGGTTAATCGTAATGTGGTGGCCAGTTCACCTAATTTCCGCGTGAGACGGTCATGCCAATGCTGATTGCACATGCAGAATATATAATGTAGCATGATTTGTGTGGCACTTAGGGCCTTCCTGTTGAAACTACATGTTGTAAGTATCAAAATCATTCAATTTAGGCCAAACAAATTGATAATTATAAACTTGTAGTACTTAACAGTAAGGGCCTTGTCAAACTCGTGCTCAAAGAAGTATGATCCGAAGATGTCGCCAGACCAAAATCCGTATTAAACAGTGACATTTTCGGTACACATTTTTTGTTTAAGTTGCATAGTACCATTCCAAGTTTGACAATTTTGTTTGATCACGTACTCATTCATCTGGAAGTTGGTATCATAGCTGGAGCCGTGATATGCTGTATGTTCCAACAAAACACGCGTTTTAATTCAAATTTTGCATTTGTTGTTGAAAGCTATATGCGTGTATTGTGGTTTGACAAAACGGACTGAATAAATGACAACTAATTTGAGAGATGCGGCTTTGACAAGTTATCCGTTATCAACCGTCAAAGTTTAGAAGTCGCTGTTGGAAGACTCGACATAAAAGCAATAAAATACGAATAGAACTTTTACCGTCAATTATAAATTAACCCACGGGTCTCTAAGCACTTTCATACATCCGTGAACCTATATGTCCGCCCATACAATATTTTGTTTTCCGTTTTTGTGTATGAGCGTTTTAGTTTATATGTGTTGTATTCAGATGCACACGTACTCGTATGTACACATGTATGTGAATATATTATATTGTTTATATGCCCAGCATATATTTGGTTAATTTATGCATGTAAAGTTCAAATAAAATTTCAACAAAATATTTCCTATTTATGCCTTATTCCGTACCAGATTTTAAAGTGGCAGGATTTTAAACTGCATCAATGCTTCTGTACACTCAGTAGTCAAATGTGTGAATTTAAACGATGTAAACAAGTTGGAATACAAAGAAGAATCCATAGCTGATAAGCACCGACTTTATTGAATCTTACATTGCATGTTCGTTTAAGTACAAGAGCGGAGCTAGAAGTCCGTAACGCAAGACAAAAGTCCAAATTGGAAAAAATGCGTCACTTTATTTGTGTTAGACTGATAGTAGACTATAGAATAAATTGAAAAGATTCAATCACCTTATTTTATTTACTTTCGAGATTTAAACTCTGTTTGCTGTTCTCAACTGTGGAGAAACTACTCAGCGATAAATGATTATAATGGAACTCGATTCTTTATCATGCGACCTGTTATACTTCGTCATGGAGCGCATTTAAAACAGAAGGCGGGAGTGCGTTGCAATGGCACTACTTTCCATTAGAGTGACCAATTGCTTGCGTACGTTGACGAACTTCGCATCATAAAGCGTACTAAGCGAGATATTACTGCCGTGTTTAGCGCTATTAAACGGGAGTTATTCGAAGTCGCCGTAGTCTAGTAGGTAGTGTGTTGGCTCATTAGACGTAAAGCCCGGGTTCGTATCCCAGGTCAGACATCAAAACCAAATATGAAAAAAAATATATTTCTTCGGCGACTTCCTCTCAGCAGATTTCTGGCAGAATATCGGAAACTTCCCATGAAAAGTGTCTCAAAAATCTGTCGTTCGGAGTCGACGTTAAGCTGTCGGTCCAGCCACTGACGTATAAAATTAACACACACAACATGAGTGGTGTGAGTAACTAGGCCGTAATCCTGAATGAAGGGTTGTAATGGCTAAATATTTATGCATGTATGTGAACGGGAGTTATTTAAGATGTATCTGGTAGTAAATGGGGGCAAAACGAAGGATATTTTGTCGACAAGTAGGAAGATGCGGCGTATTCGATCTAAGATTACGATCAATAACTTTACTTTCGATGTTGTCAGTGAATTTATTGGTCTTGCTACAGTCGTTACAAGCACCTTGCTTCTCCATGGAGCAAAAGCATGCAGTATTGAAAGTATTCGAGAGTAAAATCCTACGTAAGAAAGGTCTTCGGCCCAGCGAGAGTTAACAATGATTTCCGCTGCGTTGGCTCAACCGTAACTTTCGAGTGGAAGAGGCTGCTTCGGCGATACGGATATTAAATTCGGGGATTAGCGAAAGTCGGAGTCTGCATTAGAGGGAATAAATTGAGAAAGCCCTGTCATCGATTGGTGTAACCATCTGATGAAGACTCACAGGAAGTAGAGACGCCTGGAAGGATGTGCTAAAACAGGCTGAAATCGTATAGACGGGTTATTAATGGCTAATTAAGTAAGTAAATAAGACATATTGAGCCAAGCATTCTGATTTCTACGCCATAAGAATTGATTTCGGCCAGACTTTAGAAAGTGATTTCTTATTAATTTCATTTCAATCAGACCTTGATCATATAAACAAACATGTTTACATTGACAGCATGCATTCCAATTGTAGTAACAGTCTTAAAAAGGAAAAGAAAATATAGAAACATGTGTCTTTAAAAGGAAATATTTTATGTATAAAACAAAAATAAAAAAATGTTTTGGACAATCAAAGACACTTTCCGACTTTAACTCATGAAAAAAAATTTCATGCACATTCATATACGATTGTGTTTAGAAATTCAATCAGACACAAGCACGCATGTTGTTGATATGTCTAACGTATGGATATAAAATTTAAGATTTTTATATGTTGTGGTTCATAGACTCACATAAAAGTATTTAAATGGGGAATAATTCAAATAAAATTTTAAATATTTAAGGCACCTATATAAATATAAAAAGTTGGGTAGACGTTCAGACTAACCGTAACATTGTTGTGAAATTAGAATAAAAAAAGAAAAAAAAATTGTTAAATCAACAAACAAATTGCGATATCAAAAAAAGACTACGAAAAGACAATGATTAAGTTACTACAACAAGACTATATAGAAAGACGACGAAGGATAAAACAGAAATAATTTACTATAACAACTCAATAATCAGATTCTAGAAGTTGCATGATCTAAATTAATTGAGTCGGAGCTGACTCAAGATATTGTCGTATATAAATATGTTTTTATTATCTTCTCCTTTACCCAAGAAGCTTCAAGGATTTATTCATGGATGCCTTGAAAAACGGAGTGAATGTGTCTACTGGTTGGTGTATCTTAGGTAGAAAGAAATTAAAAATAAGGTCGCGTTGCAAAAACCGATGACATCTGTCTTGAACACCCACATAAAAGATGTACCGAGTGCGTTTCTTCAAGGTCCTGATAGTTTTCGCAGTAATCCTAGTGAGCATCCCGAGCTTGTCAGCGAAACTGTACCGTTAAAATTCGTGTTAGACTGCTAATCGAACTTTTTTTAAATTCAAGTAGTTAACTGGTATTCCAATGCCCAGCACTATACCACCTTTGTTTTGACTAATTCCACGATTTGTAAACATATTCTTGTTGAGGCGAATCCCCTCCATCATCCCTTCCTCAGTCATCTCCCTTCCGTCCCTTCGTTTACCTCTTCGTTTTCCTTCATGTCATAGTGGTCCGGAACCCAGTAGATGTTGTGTCGAAGTATGCGTTGTAGACTCCATGCAATTCCTGACGCCCTTTGATTTAACGACGTGCCTACAAAAGTCTCCAGAGGTTTAATACTCTTGTATAAAACCCCGATATGACTTCAAGAGAGTCATTTGGAAGAATATGTAGTGGCTGAACCTTAAAAAAGTCAGCTGGAAAACTTCCTCAAGAGTGCATGGCAGCAAATATGAACAGAAAACGTTAAAGAAAAAACTGTTGCATTCAATACCATTTACAGTGAGCGCCATAAGTGGGTCAACACTTTTGTTCTTAAGTATAAAACAGTTTTGTTCTTAAAAATAAAAAAAGTTCCTTTATCATAAATTTTTGTTTTAACATTTTATAAGTAATAAATAAACGTTTTAATTTTTGGAAATTTATTCGATTATTCTCTTTTACTTTTCTCGCTATTCTAAGAAAATGAATTATTTCAGTGGTGTTTACTCACTTTTGGCGCTCAGTGTAGGTTATATAAAGTGCTTGACTTTAAGGGATATTCTAAAAAATATTGAGAATAACATTTTAATTTATTTGACCTACGAAATTTAAATTTAGTATGAGTAGTTCTTGGCGGTACCTATACTTTTGTGGTGCAAAAACATGGAGTCACCAAAAACTTTTGCTAATTTTTCTTATGGTTTATAAAACACATTCAAATTTTTTTTGTTTAATTATAAAATAGAAACAAATAAATAAAGCAAATATGATTATTGCTTTAAATTCATAAAATTTCTCAAATATATTGAGGTACCTAGGCATTTGCTGTCCACTGTATACGTTATACGCTCTACGTTTACATAATTTTTTGTTTGTTTCGTTTTTTAGCACTTTTTGAATCCGCTCCCTCAATATAACAGATTTTTCTAATGCCATATTGACCTTCTTTAATGTCAAAAGCTACCGAAATGGACGTACAGAGAAAATAACAAAAATCACCAGACAGTAAATAAAATAAAACAAAAATTTAATTCAGCAGGCATTTGCGAAATTAGATAAAATAAAACAAAAAATTTATGATTATGAATTATAATTCGCTCTTATTTTCAAGTACAGTTTCCAGGAATAATAGGAATAATTGTGCGTGGGTTCATTCAAATGTGTTGCAGTTTCAGTGAGACATTCTTGTTTTTCTAATGAAATGTAATCTCAATCAAAAGTTTGAATCATAAAGGCTTACCTTTAACAAGCGATCGTTGACCCAGTCGCCTTTTTATGAAGATGAAAACGAAAAATGGAAACCATTACTAATTAGTATAATAACAAAATGTGAGATGAAGGCAAATATGAAAATTAAAGTTTTAATAACCCTTTCGACTAAAATTAACTTGTCTTTGTAACCTAAGTAGTCTAGTAGATCTCATTGAATTTTTTTATTTGTTGAAGGACCTATTGATGGCATCATGTGTGCAATATAATATGTTTCAAGGTAGGTAGGTAGGTAGAAGTGGCTGTCCCCCCGATGAAGTCAGTTTTAAATTCTCCCCTATTCCAGAAACCACTCGGATCTTCCGATGAAGCGACTCAGACTTCCAATATCCATGCATGGCAGTTCATCTAGGTCCTCCATGTAGTAGGCACCCAGGTGTCTCTTTCTCTTTTGACCGAGTACCGGGTATATGCACAGTAGGTGAAGAATAGTTTCATCCTCTTCCTCATCTCCACAGCTTCTGAAGAAATCATTCTCGAGGGGTACAAGACCAATACGCCCCGCATGCGTTCCAATACAATGTCCCGTAATAACCCCGAAAACAGCGCTGAGCCTGCTTCTTTGGAGTTTAAGCAGAGTCGAGTGTCTCAAATGTCCGCCATAAAATTTTTGGGTGGAGCTCAACCGAAATGTCCAATTCCCATGACTCTGGCACCTAAATCAGACTAAATTTTATCGCCGGTATCGGCTTTGAGGGGCTCCAGTGGTTTGTGACTTATTTTTATTCAATGACGACTTAAAAATCCTCGCAAGAACAGTCTAACGTGATATGTAGCGTCATCCTGTTGAAATCACCTATCGTTGGAGCTCAATCCAAAAGAAGTTGGTAATCATCAACCTATAGTGATGACCATTGAAAGTAGTAACGTTCACAATGTTGTGCTAAAAAAAATATGGAATGATGACCCCGCCAGCAAAAAATCCACTGCAAACAGTAACTTTTTTGGCATGCATAGTACTTTTTTAAATTTCATCAGGATTGGTATCGCCAAATATTCGTCAATTTTGGTTGTCTTAATTTTTTATACTGAAAATTGTTAAAAAAAACATGCCTTTATGGAATACTAAACTCGTTAAAGTGGTATACTTTAAAAAGTTTAACGTTGGCAAAAATAAAAGTAAAAACTGTTTGGGAAACATTTGTAATCAAATGTCAGAAGAAAATGTAAAATGACAATAAAAGTTTATTTTGTATGTTCTCTCTCCTTTCTTTCATTTAAATTCTCAGAAAAGTTTTCGAGTAGTAAACTGAATGCAATTATTGCTAAGGTAACAATGTTGTTTTTGTTTTTATATTGTTATGACATATTAAAGAAAAATGTACGTATTTTTATTCAAACTTTAGTTTTAAGTATTTGAATTAAAAATTTAATACATTGATATTTGTTTTTAATACATAATACATACATACATAATTGATCGTTTCAGCCTTCAGTCATGATTATGACCTAGCTTCTCACTCCACTTATGTTGTGTGCATTAATTTCATATATGAATGGCGGCAGTTTAAAGTCGAAAAACTTTTTCAGGGTTGTTTTATTTACTGTCAGGGTTTTTTACCAGTAGTCTGCTGAGGGAAAGTTGCCGAAGAAATATTTTTTATATTTTACTTTATTGGAGATTTCTGACTTGGGGTTCAAACCGTGTCTTCACTTCTAATAAGCCAACACACTACTTACTAGGCTACGACAACTATATGGTGCTACAAGGATTTTCAATTGACTATAATGGTCGCACAAAGAGATACATGGAGTTTCTCCTACTGGGTATCTAATTCGATTTTCGTCATCCTAAGTTTTTTTTGAATTTTTTTCTTTCGATACCACATCCAACGTGGCGCCCGAGAAGATTTCTCCTTTCAAAAATAGCGATGGAAAAAATATGCAATGACGGCATCACCTTTGTACCAACCACATATTTGGTAAACAGGTACTGGCTCAGTGCAGCCACGCAGTGGATCCTTTCGCCCGCATCTTGATCTTTTCTGATAGCCAGGCTGCCATAAAGCCTCTGTCGAACGTTGCGAATAATTCCGTGATGGAATGTCGCCGCTGCCTCAACCTTCTTTCCGGGCGCTTCAGTGTCACACTTGTCTGGATCCCCGGACACTGTGACATTCCGGGAAACTTCAGAGCCGACGAGCTAGCCAGAGCTGGCACACTACTTCCGGAATCCTCTTCAAGCAAGTTAGGAATGTCACTTACCTCGTTCAAGCTGGCCTTCGTGCGGAAATGCTTCCGAGACGCCAACCTATCCTGGATCAATGAGGAGTCCTGCTCCACTGCTAGGCTCACTTTGCCCTCAATGGATAGAAGGCGGACCAACAAGTTACTTGGACTTGGTCGTAACATCATCTCGATCACAGTGGCCATGCTTACTTACAGATCACTGTATTATGGGTAGACACGCGGGAAGAATGCGGCTCCCATTTAACGACTTCCGCCGTGGGTGCAGATCGGCTGAGGAAGAGGAGACTGTTTCTTTGTCAATGCCCATCTCTTGCGAGGTGCAGATGTAGGTTATATGGCTCTCCAACCCTTGTCAGCTTGAGGGAGCTATCGTCCATTGATCCCAAGGGTATAGCCTCGTTTATCAAGCTTTCTGGCTGGTTTTCCAGCGTGAGGTAGTCGTGCTTAGAAATGTGCAGCCCTTGCGCTGACCAACTTCCCCTTCCTTGGTTCAGAGGAACTTGGTCAGTGCAAAGACTGCGTTTTACCTGTGGCGTCACAACGCGCCGCTATGCGTGCCAAATGAGCTTTTGGTGTGGAAGCTACCACACTAACCTAAGCTAACCTAACCTACTGGCTCAGATTCTCCTCCTCCCTGATAGTTTGACAGTGCGATGCTGCCGTCTGAACCCCTTATTCCATAACTATCATTCAGTTTATCGCTATTTCTTAAGTTTGTGAAATGAGTCTTATTACCTTGAGTGTGTTACCTTTCGTAGAAAGCTGCATTTTTACAGCAGTCTGCGTGGTTGATGGTAACTCATAACCAACGTTTTGAAATTTCTGTTGTAAAATAATCATTTTTCGCCAACAACAGGTGGCAACGCAAAAGAAGATCGATCTCCATTCGTAACCGACCCATTAATATTTCGGTATATCATCATTCATTTTATAGCTGCAAGCACGCACTTATAGCATTTATTTCATACGACGACTTACAACATTTTTTCATTGAATTGTTGCTCCAATAGCTACGAACACGCATTCGATAGAGCGGTAATAGTGAAGCGTAGAAAAACTTTAGAAACAGTGTCACGAGGTAAACAATACGAACGGTATTGTTTGAAATGCAAGAACAGTTTACAAGTAGAGTAGTTTTACGTTTTGACGCTTTTAGTTGGCACCAGTATAATTTAATTAAACACCGTTAGACCTTTTTTGTAGTTTTTCACGGACAACCCCACAATGCTTAATAAGTAGTCTTTATGTCAAATTTTTATTTTATTTCCCTTTTTTTATTATTTTTGCCCCTCGTATGATTCTATTTATTTACAGTTAGACACTACTAAGTAGAAGTTATTACTAATACGCCAACATTTTTACTAATATTCTTACATAAAACGTTCACTATACTACCATGAAATATTACTTAACAATTGGACATGATAGCCATGGCTTTAGAATGTTGAAGTCCACAATATTTTTAATTTTTTGCCTTTTTAAATATCTCGTGTTATATGTACAGTGTTAAAAGCAATTTGTGGTTTAACATTCTACTAGTCCGGCCAAGGCTTAAATAAATATAAATAAAAATAATTACAGAAAACGAATACAAAATTATTGAATAACGTCAGTTTTTTTTTCATGTAGTGTATGGAGCAGGTCATAAATCGTTGAAAAATATTTCAAATTGCATCAGAGAAAAGCAAGTGTTTATAACGCAATATTTTCTGTTCCGTTTCACTTTTAAACAAAATATATGTGAGATATTTTCGAAATTGCTTATTCGTTTTAAATAACTATTGACTGATTCATAAATGCCCATCACGTCTTCTGTAGGTGAAGCGCATACTTAATATCAAATTTTTCACGACTCTGACACATAAATAAGATTGAATTTGAAATTGACCGATAGCATGGGTTGGTTTTGAAAACCACAGTAGTTTATTTGCATACAAACCTATTTAAGAAAACTCACTCAACTACGTCTTCAAATCGCTCGTGTAGAAAATCCAATTTGGCATGATCTTAGAAGCACAAATTGCTGTCCTGTTGAAACCACATATTGTTGGTTTAAAATTCATTCAATCCCGGCCAAAGTAATTGATAATCATCGACCTATAAAGTTTGCATTGACAATAATAGATTAGCCAACGTCGTTTTAAAAGAAATATGAGCTGATGACGCCACCAAAACACGCAACAAACAGTGACTTTTTCGGAATGCATTAGACGCTCTTGGATGTGAATTGGGATCGTCCTAAATTCGACGATTTTGTTTTTTCACATATCCATTCATCCAGAAATTATTACTCGAATCCACCGCATTGCGAATATTTCTCTCTTTAGAACGATTATGGCGATCACAGAGAGGGTGAAGCGTCTAGTTGCTGTATTTTTGCATGCAAATTTCGCACAACATTTTGAATAATTGACAAGTAATTTTCCTGATCAATAGTCAAACTTCGAAAATGCCTGTTGAGATACTTAATGCCACTCACTGGCAAAGTTACCGTTTGAACTATTTATAATTCATATGTCATCGAAAATTCTAATTGATCTCTTATATATGGTGTATCCTTAAACAGTCCCTATTTGTAAATCTAAATAAAACAAATTGTGTGTTAGATATCATCGTAAATTTTAATCGATCTCTTGTAAGTGGTGTATCATTCCTATTTAGAAACCTAAATGAAACAAATTTTCATCGATTTCACCTCATTCTACCCGGAGGTCAACCATTCCCTACAGCAACCCCGAGTCCACAAACCTCCTGCTCTTTATGACAGAACAGGGTTCCGACCTATGAGGTGAAAGACTGGTTATTTCTTCTCTTTAAACCCACAGCTCTTGTAGAGGTCATTAGTCGGAACGCCGAGTCTTTAGGCACACCTACTTAATCCACTGTGGCCTGTAAGAGTACAATTGTTCGATAGTTACGTGATTTAAGGACAGAAGAGAGTCAGTCCTTTTCTTGTCCGTACGTGTCCAGTAGTGTCTGGCAACAATACACGTATACTAATACCAACCAGATTGAACCTCCTCTCAAAACAAGTGGACAATATCCAAGTTAACCAAGGCGATAGGAATATCGAATAGGAATGTCGAAAATTACAAGCTCTCAACGATGTGTCTCGGAGCCCACATAAGAGTTACTTTTGAATGAATCGAATTCGATTTTTGCTCTCCACTGTATGTCTTTTAGACATCTAATGAATAAATAGACAAAATGATAACTTTGCCTCTCACAATCTTATGGTCGTGAAAGGGTTAAACACTTTTATTTTGCAATAATTGGATACAAAGTGTTCTATAATTATTTTGTATTTCGTAAACAGACATTCAGTAGCCTGCATTCGCTATGCAAGTGTATTTCGTGTATTATATTTGTAAAGGAAGCCGTTACATCCTTCCTTGGAACGCTGCTAGTATTGTTTGACTATGTAAAATGAAATAAGGGAACAACAATAATTACTTTGAAGAAACAGAGCATAATTATTAATAACAAGGTTTTCGAAAAGAAAAATATTTTAAGAAGTTCTTGATAGTTGCCTTCCTTTCTTCTCTAAAGAAAGTTCAAAATTTTAAAAGATATTCTAATGTACAGCCAAAGAAAAGGAATTAAAACACTTTTCTCGTGACACCGTATTTGAGAAGCCGTGCCTTTTTTATTGTTTATACTGCAAATATTGAAGTCGTAACGTTAAGAGGAGTTGGTTGTTTATAATTATATACACACATACGGCATAATAACTCAATATAATTGGTTGGCTCTGAATGTAAAAAATTTAAATTGGTTCACTTAAAATGCCACAAGTTCGAAAATAAACAGCAGAAACGATAAAAAAAAAAGCTTAATGGTGTAGAATGGTGTAGGATTTATTCACTAGTTTTAGAACTCCTGCTTGAATTTTGTTTGTTGTCAGATAAACGTTGTAACACACATAATTTTAATTCATTTGAAGTCGCCGTAGTCTGAAAGCCGCGGTTCAAACCTAAGGTCAGACTACTCTAGCTAAACGAAATATGAAATATTTCCTCTTCGACTACCACTCAGCAGATTTCTGGCAAAAAGTATGCGAGAAAAAAATTGCCATGAAAAGTTTCTCAAAAATTTGTCGTTCGTAGTCGACTTTAAATTGTTTGTTCTCGCCACTTATGAATAAAATTAACATACACACATGGGTGGAGTGAGAATCTAGATTGTAATCCTGACTAAAGGGTTGTAATAACCAATTATGTGCTTAACTTATTGAATAAAAAAATATGGAAAAAGGCACCACGGCTCTAATGACAAGGTGAATCACCCCCACTTGAGATGGCCATGCCCTCAAATCGCTTATGCAGAATATCCAATGTGTCATGAACTGTGTGGCTCGAGTATGTGGTTCGATACCTATCAAAAATTCTATTCAATTAATCACGTAGCTCCGCCTTACGGAAACCACATGTTGGTCAGATCTATCGTTCGAAGTCGACTTTAAAATGTAGGTCCCGCCACTCATGTATAAAATTAACACACATAACATAAGTGGTGTGAGAAACTAGGTCGTAATCCAGACTGAAGGGTTGTAATGACCAATTATGTATGTATGTAAAAAAAGATACACAAACAACAATAATGAAACAACGATGTTTACATTTATAGAGATCTCACGAACATTCGACTTCAAGATCATTCATCAGACTGTTTACGTTGTCAAGGCAACGGGGATCAGTAAAAATTCAGTCAGTCTTGTGTGAAGAAGAGCGTTGTTTGAAGAAAATAATCGTGGTTTGCAGATCTTCGTTATAAAGATCGAACAATTGTTATTTAAGAAGAATAACAAACAAAGCAATTGTTGTTGTTTACAACAGGTAAATTAAAAGCAAACACAAATTTATTTTTATTTTATTTGCAGTCTACGAACTCATATTTTAAACGTTTTTAAAAGGTAAAAATGTAACAATATTTTTTTAAGCTTTTTTATGTGCAAAGAAATCTTTACAATGTTGACCAATAACAATTTGGATTTAAACATTGTTTTGATGTTTGATTCAAACTATTTTCTTTTTAGAAATGACTGCGTATGCCTTGTAAAACTACAGGTTGATACGCGTATATTACATTTGAAAACATTTCCGTTCGAAGAAATTTTATTAAAAAATGTGTTGACGGAAATCTGTGGCAGTAAATGCCAGAGGAAATGGTGACCATAAAAGAAACCAGGAAATATGGAAATGTTTATAAAAGGATTTAAATTTTATATGTTTTTATGTCGTGTATATTTTTATGTTGCAATAGGAAATAATATTTCATGTTGTATATAATTATTGAATAATAAAATCTACTTACACATGGTACTTATGCAAATAAAAACCAAAATGAGGCTGTTAAATTTAAATGCAGGGACTCCTTTGGCAAAAAAAAAAACTAATATTCAAAATCATTAATTTATTTTAAATATATCTATTAACCCGTTCACGACCATTCGATTATTAGAGGCAAAGTTATCATTTTGTCTATTTTGAACGATTTATTAGAAGACCAAAAAACATATTCTAAAATCAAATTTTTTAAAACTCATAGCGGCCTGCCCGTTTTTTTTTTATAATTTTATATAATTTCTTTTAGTTTTTTGGTATTTTTAATAAATATCGTATCTTTATTGCCAAAGACTTTGTATCTATTATCAATCTTAGACGTCACTGTTTTCTACCATCAATATATACTAAAATTTGATTTCCTCTGCAAAGCATAATCCAAATTAGCAAAAGGTAGTAAATGATGTTAATAGTAAGGAATCGTAACCTCTGTATGTAAGTGGAAAAGTTACTTTAGGGACCATAAGGACACCGGTGTCTCTTAGCGTTTATTAAAATTTTTGTTTATGTTTTCAACACCAATAAGTTTTTATTTTTGTTAAAATACGAAATTATACCCACCTAGCAATAAATAATTTACATATTGTGTGACACACGAGATTTACATATCAAAACGTTTTTATAAAAAATTTTTACGAAATTGGAAATGGTGTTATCGTTTAACATTAAAATAATAAACAAAAGCTACAAAAACAAAGGACTTGTTTACATGATCAACGAATAAACAAAAATATAGCAACAACGTCAGTATAAAAAAGGGGTTAAACAAGTAAACAAGAAGCAACAGCAGTACTGCAAGGACAAACGTTAACAAAATACACAAGCAACAATTACGTAAACAACATGTTTACATTTATAGAGATTTCGCGAATACAGTCATTCTCCTTCCAGAGCATCCATCAGACAAAGCAGACAACGAGTAGTAAGAATTCAGTCAGTCGTGCGTGAAGACACGTTGCGTGTGAAGAAAATAATAGTGGTTTAAAGATCTCTGTTATAAAGATCTATTAAACAATTATTATTATGTACAGAAACAGAACTTGCCTTAAATTGTTCCATTCAGAGCCCATATTTATTACTCCCTAATACATATACTATCGACAATTTTTTCTGCTATTTGGGAAAACCATATGTTCAAATGGCAATTTCAAATAAAAATTTCGTACTACCCAAACAATTTGGTACGAAAAACAAACCCCTTGCTGCTGCTACTGCTGAAGTATTTTAAGCTGTATTTGTTCATGGCATATGCGTAAATAGACAGGCAGACAATAGACTTAAAGGCAATATAGTACTTGAATAGAAACGAAGGGTTTAGAATTTATTTATTGAACGATTATGTTGTTAATACCGTGCAAAAGTATATTCCCTTAGAGACATATTTTTCATTGTTCACAATAATTTGTCTCACCTTCAATTTGTTAAAAAGCTACCTAAAAACATTTGAATGAAAGCACATATACATATGTATGTGCATATGTTAGCATCTGGAAAAAAATATTTATTTGCTAGACAATATTCATATGAGAATACGATAACATCCCCCAAAACATTGTTTGCTATTTTTCACCTTTTGGAACATAAGCTTTAAGAGGAATTACAATTCCCATTCGTGTAAACAAAAGCATGGATTGCGGCTTTAAGGGTGTTATTTTAAAATTCTGAATAAAAGGGCGTCTCAATAAGAAAGCAGTTTTTTAATCTAGTCTAAGTACGAATTCTGCAATTTAAAAGCTGTGTCATATGTTTGTCTGTTCCGTTTATTAAATATGCAGCGGTTTTCTTAAGAACAATGCGTTAAAATGGTGAAAACTGTATACACAAATTTGTAAAGTTATGCCGACCGGTCACGGGTTAGTTTAGGTTCGATGGCGGACTTCTTCGAATGAAGATCCATTGCGATACCACAACACATTCTACCCGGGGGTCAACTATTCCTATAGCGGTCACAAACTTCAAAGTATTTTCATTCGAAAAAGTAGATCCAAATTGTTAAGCCTTCTAAATCTGGGCAAGAAATGTTAAACAGTTAGGTCGGTTATGGTCAGTGCGGCTCACTTGCGGCTCATTGCTGATGTAAATGGGAGTGTCACTGAAAACTTGAAAAGACAGTGAAAACCACTAGAAGTTAATCCCAATTTTTCGAAGCAAGTTATCTCCTGCCATGAAGTGCACATCCATTTTAATGGCTTAGCGAATACACAAAATTGTCGAATCTGGAGCTCAAAATGCAATCCATGATAAACAAAATACACTCGTAACGAGTATATGGTAGAGAGTTTTGTCAAACAGCTTTATTTGAAATTACTGTGAATAGCATTCGTACAGTAATACATACATAACATAATTGGCCATTACAACCCTTCAGTCAGGATTACGACCTAGTTTCTTACACCACTTATGTGGTGTGTGTTAATTTTATACATGATTGGCGGGACCTACAGTTTAAAGTCGACTCCGAACGACAGATTTTTTAGAGACTTTTCATGACAGTTTTATTTACTCTCAGAGTTTTTGCCACAAATCTGCTGAGAGGAATTTGCCGAAGAAATATTTTTTCATATGATGTTCAGTTGGAGATGCCTGACCAAGGGTTTGAACCAAGGCCTAATGTGTAAAAGCCAACGCACTGCCTACTACACCTACTACCTATGACAAATTCTTACTATAAAGTTCAAAATTTAATATTATACTGGGTCCTCCCGATTGTATTTTGATATACACTTAGCCCGACCGGTAGATGGAACTCATTAATTCAGCCTGGTAAACGTGTGGTGGATACGTGGTGTTCATATCGATTCAAATCACCACTTTGATTCAGGCAAGAAATTCATGGATAAACGTTCTAATGTGCTCATTCAATATGGCCGATATATTGCTGACACCATTCAAATTTCTGCAAAAGTTCTACTTCCCCGATAAACCCAAAATTACTTATTTCTTAAAAGAAATATGTTGTTTGAGATCGAAGTTAACTTCAAGGCCCCGCCACTCATTGATTAACTTAATACTTGACTATTTCAATGGTTTCAATGTTTAATTGGTTAAAGCTGCTGAAGTAAGGATGAAACGGACAAAGCCGCAACAGTGTGAATGTAATCACGTGCACACAAACACGCTGTTATAAATACGCTCACCACTAGAGATTTTTTCTTTCTTGGAAATGTGGCTGTAAAAGTTCATCTTTAGAATTTTCCCTCCTATGCTTTTACATTCACAATAACCATAAAAGAGTATTAATTTTTGAAGAGAAAATTAAAAAACAAAATTTAGTTTCTCAAAAAAGGGATGCTTTTTACTGTTTCTTCTAATGCTTATTAATTTTCTTTTTTACAAAATTTACATTTCCTCTGAATGCGTTTATTTAACCCTTTAATGGTAACCAGGTTACTTATGTCCCGAATTTTAAAAATCTGTATAACTAAAAAGTCGTCGAAGTCGCCGTAGTCTAGTAGGTAGTGTGTTGGCTTATTAGACGTAAGGCCACGCATGTATTTCGAACGTATTTCGTGTTTTGACGTGTATTCCTTTCACGTGTTCCTTTTAACTAAAAAATTTGACAGCTGGATGCAATAAATATTTGATATATTAATTACATAATCTCATAAAAATTATTGAACATTCTTCATCGGTTATCATATTTTGCCATAATTTAGAGAGTACTGATCTACAGAAATGAACATGGGGGTACCTTTTGGCAACAAAAAAAGGGGTAAAAAATAGCAAATAACAATATATCGATAACCATATGACAAGCAGACACAATGTAAGTAATGTTATGTTTTTACCTTTTTTAAAAGGTTTAGAATATGAGTCCGTAGATTGCAAACAAAAGGAAAATAAATTGGTGTTTAGTTTCAATTAAATTCTTTATTGCTCACAATACTTTTGTGTGCCACCGTATATAACTTGACGATACAACAACAATTTGTTTATTCGCATTCTTCTTTGCTTACATCGCAGATCATTTCAACGGCGATCTTCAAACCACGACTGTTTTCTTCACATGCGTCTTCACACAAGACTGACTGAATTCTTACTGCCCATTGTCTGCTTTGTTTTGCTTTTTTATATGCTCGCGTAATCAGTCCGATGAAGGCTCTCGAAGTAGAACGTTTGGGGTTTCGCTTTCTCGAGAACTCTATCGCTGCTTCATTGCTGTTTGTGTATTTTTCTTACGGTGTTTGTAGTGGCTTTCTTTCGTACTTGTCTGTCTCGTTTTCTTTTATACTGATGTTCGTTGTATTTGTTTGTATAGCATTTGTTTATCGTTTTAATGTTAAACGATGGTACACGGTTTCCGTAAAAAAAAAAACTAAAAACTCCTGACCCGACTTTATTGTAGCAGATATTTAAGTTTTTTAAAAAAATAGATGTTAGTACCTAAAGTACTAATTTTTAATTAATTTTCACAAATGAAAAAATACTTATATAAATTGTATCTCCTAACGGCAATAGAGATACGTATGTCCCAAGGAAAAAGAAAAAGCCACTATTGGTTTCGGTAATTTGTTTTAAAAATATTACGTTTGCACATCTAATGAATCATCTAAAATACACAAAGTTATAAGTTTGCCTCTCATAATGTTATTGTCGTGAAAGGGTTAGTTAAGAAGGGAATGAGAAGAGAATTTTTCCCTTCTGTCTGACTGACATTCTGTGTAGAATTTTTGTTTTTCGTTTATTTAGTTTTCAAGTAAAATTTTATTCAATTACAACCATTTTTATTAAAGATTTTTTACTTGAAATCAAGGACTTGGTTTTTTTATCACTATGCTTAGTGTCATTGTATTGTTTGACAATAGCATTTGCCGCCTGTAATTCGCTAATTTTTCCGCAGTGGCGCGTAAGTTACTGCTTTAAATATTTACATAGGATTGGTCATTCATTGCACCAACTACTCTGTGAACTATTCTAACTCTCTTAGCCGTCATGCAACCCCATAACATCATGAATCCACTGTCAAACTTTCAGATTAATCTGACATCTTTTGCTTCTCCCAAGCTGTCGACCCTAGACAATCACTTTTGGTTTCACCTGACCAAACTATAACCAGCTCCCAGTCCTCAGCAGTCCACGAAGCATACATCTGTCTGTGCAAAAGTCCTAACGAATTTGTTGATGGCTGGTTTGTTTTGGGTTTTTACGTTGGCACTGTTACTGTTTCCAAGAGAAATAAGAATATTTTTGGACTGCGTTATCCACTTTCTTGAATAATGTTTTTTGTTTTCTGTTCTCTACAATTCTCACTTTGACGCCAAACAAACCATTTATTTTAGAAAGGTCTTGAAAATTAATTTTTTGATCTTAATTTTTTAAATTAAGTTAAACAAAGCGTTAGTAAAAGCTTTTATTCATTTGAAGGACTTATTAAAGTCCTTATATTAGGAATATAACATCCTTTACATGTCCGCCACGGCTTATCTGTGTGAAGCGCATCCGATATGAAATTTGCCAAAACTCCGGCTCATAAAGCAGGCTGAATTAGCTTTGAGTACCACCACTGTGGTATTTGGCTACGCATTTGACTACTCGCGACTTAAAAAAACTCCACAAAAATGTCTTACGGCATCAAAATGCACGATGGCGAGTTCACAGGACCTGCACGTGATATGACGATGCTCTCAAATCGCTTGTGCAGAGTGTCTAATATGGCATGAGCTGAGAGACACGTTGCGCCGTCTTGTTGACAGCACATGTTAATCGCATCCATATTAACCAATTCTGGCGAAAAAGTTGATAATCGTCGATATATACTACTCGTCTTTGATATTGATGGCCAACATCGTTCTCAAAGAAATATGGAACGATGACTCCGCCGTCCACAAAACCACATCAAACAAGAACTTTTCGAGAATGGTTTGGACGCTCTTGAATATGAAGTGAATTGGTATCATTCTACATACGATGACAATTTTGTTTGTTTAAGCACCCATTCAACCATAAATGTTCCTAAAGATGATTTTTCGATAAAAATTTGAATCATCATTATTATATAATGACTGGGATAAAGCCCTGATTCCAATTCAAATTATGAGAAGATCTTGAGACACTAGTTGAATAAAAAATCTAAGAAATGTTCAAGACCTGGGGAAAAAGTTTCGAATGGCATGGAATGACATACAACATGCAAGATGTTAGAGTCTCTTGAAAGTCTCCCTGGAAATTTATAATTAGTTATTAAAGAGAATGACTGCGTCTACGAAATTTAAAATGATATAAACCGAAATGATGATTCTGTCCATCTTTAATGGGGGTGTGATAATTACGTGTCTAAGGAATTTATTGCTTTTAGGATTTAAAGTGTCATTTGTTGTTATACCTTTGCCCACCATAGAATACTCAGCTACGCTTATTGAAAAATTGTTCATCTTTGTTTGTTACTGCAAAAGAGGTCGAACAGAAGGGTGTGCTAATTTAAAGACCACCACTATATGCATCCTTAATAATTTCCGTTGCAGCCTATATTGCCGATACTTCCGCCTGTGACTCGTTAGCCTAATGTACTGGGGTATTCCCGTTCAATTTCGAACCATCAGTAAATATTTGTAGATCGCTTTTGACCAGGGTCGCCTCTTTCTACCTCTTTATTGGGAATGAATGTCATGGATATCATTGAGAAGCCATATCGTGATATCATGTAATCACTACTTCCAATAGCCTGAAATTCTTTCACAGTCCTTGCATTACCAGTGTTTAATTCATGACATGTCGCCTTTTACTCCCTTTTAAAAATCTCCCACTGTTTATAACTTATCCTCTTTTATCAATTTCTTCCATTTATTAATTTCTTCCCGTTATTTTCTTGTTGATGGGATTGCCGACATGGGTACGGTTAATCATTTGCTCTTTGAATATTTTTTAATTATCGATTGTGTAGTGTGGCAATAATTATTTGCAAAAAAGAAAAAACGAAAAAAGAAAAAGTTGTTAACTTGTTTTTAAAATAAATTTAAGTTTGAGTATTTGTATTTGACTAAAGTGGCTATTATTATTTGTATAACTCTTCTACAAACTGAATTAAATGTGAGTTTTTTGTTTTCCTTTGTCTACAGCTTCGTGAATATTCAGGCAATAATCAGACTTGCTGCGTTATTAGCTAATCAATCAAAAATTTCAATTGTTTGTTTTCATGCTAACAAGGTACTACTCGTATAGGTATTATTTCTCTATTAGCTATTCATTTATAAGCTAGTGTTTGTCACAAGTTTATTAATTATGCGTTATGTTTTGACCACAAGCAGAGCTATTATAAGAAATCCTGCTGTGCTCATAAATTTAATTAAAAATGCCATGTCGTCAGTGATATGGTGGTTTCTAAATCAAATAATAAATTAAAAAAAATTATTTTTTTTATTTGATTTCATCTTTTGCAACATCAGATATGAATTTCGTAGGAGGACTCTGGATGGCGAAATAAAATGTATACCATCATTTTTTTTATGTAAGTATTTTACAATGAAATATATTAAAGAAGTCGCCGCAGTCTAGTAGGTAGTGTGTTGGCTTATTAAAAACTGTAGATCCGGCTAATCATGTCGTGAGAAGCTAAGTCATAATCCTAACTGAAAGATTGTAATGACCAATTATGTATGTACGTCTGTATGTATGATTTGCTTTTGAGTAACACCGCATGTAAAATATTGGCATACTAACACTAACTAACACTGCGGGACATTCAATAACAATTTCAAAAATTCGTTTCAGAAATTTTATCGCATTTGCATGATAATACTGTCTATTCAAATAAAATTCTAAAAATGGCCAGTTGACATCACGCTAAAAATATCTACTGTATGCTTATATTTATAAAAACATTTCTTTAACTCAAACGAGAAATTAAACTTATGATGGTAGGTGTGTTAAGAAGTTCGTGAGTTTTAAGTGAATCTGTCATTTACGTGGTCTAATGACCGGTGAACAAAATAACGACAACGACTTTAATGACTACATTTCACATAAACCGGACATTAAAAGAAATTAGCAACAGAATATTATACGTCTTCGTTTCCAGGTATTTTAAGCAAAGCATTACGATGGAATTTAATAGGAAAAGGGAAACCACAAAAACTAAGGAATTCTATGCAAGCAGCGTATCATGTGATTGTACGATAAGATAAGAATGATTT
Source organism: Sarcophaga subvicina (assembly GCA_936449025.2). Lineage (NCBI taxonomy): Eukaryota > Metazoa > Arthropoda > Insecta > Diptera > Sarcophagidae > Sarcophaga > Sarcophaga subvicina. The sequence goes on from OW388080.2 coordinate 91,374,913, forward strand.
TATTCAAAGATACGCAAGCATTTTACTTTGTTTGCTCTTGTACATGCTCTTTTAAGCAATTATAGTTAATTTTTATAAATTTGCTGTGTGCTTTGTGTTTATGGTTATTACCTTCAATATTTTGTTACCGTTTTTTCAGGCCAATGAATTCCTTTTTTCTTTTGGTTTTCTATTTTTGGTCATATTGATTTCCTAGTGGCTGTCTAAGTATTATTTCGTTTGTCTAATCGAAATAATAAAAGTGCGCCCAGCCTTAACCTATTTAAGGCCGCTGTGCCAATTTGGATACACTTACATATTTAGTTGTTTGAACATGTAAAAGTGAATGATGCCTTTACAAAGAAAATAATTGCCAGCAGCGAGATACACTTTCACCTCAGCGGCTTCGTTAGCATGCAAAATTGCCGCATTTGGGCAAATTCGAATCTACGAACGACTATATCGGGTGGGCCATCTATCGGTTTAAATTTGAACCATCGGTTATTTCGAATCTGGTAAAACTTACACACATACATATTACATAATTGGTCACTACAACCCTTTAGTTAGGATTATGGACCTGGTTTGTCACACCACTTATGTTGTGTGCTTTAATTGCATACATTAGTGGCGGGACCTACAGTTTAAAGTCAACTCCGAAAGACAGATTTTTGAGAAACTTTTAGTGGCAATTTTATTTACTCTCAGGGTTTTTGTCAGAGATCTGCTGAGAGGCAGTCGCCGAAGAAATATTTTTCATATTCCGTTCAGTTGGAGATGCCTGACCTGGACCGAGGCCTCACGTCTAATAAGCCAACACACTACCTACTAGACCACGGCGACTTCTGGCAATACTTATATCATTCTATTCTATCACAACATTCAGTATATCATCTCCACTGAACGTAATTAATCGATTTACGCATGGCGTTGGGATTTACTGGGCCAACGATAAAAATCGTGATGATTTTCCAAAATAGAAAGAAATCATCTTTTCATCGGGATAGTGCAACTTGCCATACATCTCATGCCACAATTCATTTATTGCGTCAAACGTTTGGTAATGTCAATTGGCCGCCAAGAAACTGAGATTTGACACCGTTGGACTATTTATTCTGGAGCTCCATTAAAGAAAAGTATTAGGCCGACAAACCAGAGACAGTTTGAAGGCCAACATTCGTTATGCTATACGAGATACTTGCTCATACACTCGATAAGGTGCACGAAAATTGGTCCGATCGAATGAGGTACTGTGAGGCCAGCCGCAGCAGCCATATGAATGAAATAATATTCCACTTCTAAGCGAAACAATTATACTTCACAACAAAAAATAAATTTGACAAAAGTTCAAACCGTGTTTGTTTTGTTAAATTTTTAAATTTAAACTTTTAAATGGCCCACTCGATATATCCACGAAGAGTGATATTTTGGTGCGGTTTGAAAATAAGTTCATCCAAGCAGTTATGTAGTTGAATGGTGTTCGCTGTCGCGAGATGAAAGCAGACTTCTTATAGCCAGAAATTGAAGATATGGACACTATGTTGTTTCAACAGGATAGAGCCACTTACCACATAGCCAACGACGCAGTGTGGTCATGGTTCAAAAACCAGGTCAGACGTCTTCAACAAAATGAAATATGAAAAAATATTTCGTCATCGACAGCCTCTCAGCAGATTTCTGGCAAAAATTCTAAGAGCAAATAAAATTGCCATGAAAAGTTTCTTAAAAATCTGTCGTTCGGATTCGATTTCAAACTGCTGATCCCGCCCCTTATATATCAAATAAACACACACAACATAAGTGTTACGAGAAGCTGAGTCGTAATTCTGACCGAAGTGTTGTAACGACCAATTAAGTATGTTTGTGAAACAAGGCAAAGAAATAGTAAAATGAGGTTATATATGCACCTTCAAGAAACGAACAGGAACGTATAATTTTCTAAAGTAAACCTATAAAAATTGTATTCATTTTTAAACCATCAGGGATATGGTAACTATGAAAAATGCTAAAAACATTCAATAAACTTCTCTCTTATTTCTAATTCACTGACGTATTCTGATTGCCATACAGAAACTTAATAATACTGAAACTATGGCTATAACGTTTACAGCACCTTGAGCTTTTGCCAAATAGCTTCCAATAAGCTGCTTAAATCGTAGAGTTTTATTATTTCCTTCTAGTTGTAATTGCTTTAATTTTTTATTTGCTTGTAAATGTGCTAACTATACTATTATGTTACGTTGTTATGTACTGTAATTCGTATGATTCATACGCATATTGCCAATCAGTAAATCCTGCGTTTTCAATATTACGTTTGCAATATTATCAGTGTGGTCATGGTTCAAAAGTAAATGCTGCGTTTTCAATATTACGTTTGCAATATTACTTCCACTTGATTTTATTAGTTCTGGTCATGAGACAGAGACATGAAGTGCTTTTAAAATTTTCACAACTTAATTTTTTAATTTCACATTTGGACTTAACCAGTTCTCTTTGGTATTACACATTACGGGTGGTTGTCATTGTGTGATTACATAGCGATTTTAAATCTCATATTGATTTTTGATTGTAAACAAAAGACTCAGCATTAGCTTTTAACGATTAATTCAGGCTTAATTGTACCGTTTGTTGGTGAATTGATGGCCGATCACCTAATAATCTTCGGGTACATTTTGAATTTGTGTTGAAGTGTCAAATTAAATGTAAATATTTGAATCTAGAAATTTTTTAATCACTCATAAGACCCTATGTTATGATGTCATTATGTGTGGAATATAACATCGTTCAAATGTCCTCCACAGCTTCTCTATCTGAAATACACGAAATATTTTAGTTCCCATAAATATGTCCATATCAGTTCAGTCTGCAGCTGTCATGCCCATTTAATTCATGCCAAAAAAAAGTTAGTAATCTGAAGAGGTATTTCAATTGTAAATTTGTAATCATTTTAATTATCGTTAGTTTAAAAAAAAAAGTTCGAAATGATATGTTTTGTTACCATAATAAAAAATAACATAATCAGTAGCACTTAACGCATGTGAACGCATGTAGACGCTTGTTGACGACGTCGCAGCATGTTGACGCATCTACCGATTCGCGTTTTCCAACGTGTATTAAGCGAAGCTTATAGAATAATGGTATACTTCTTTTGAGTAATAAAGTAATAAATTCTAATATTGAATATAAATTCAAAAGAAAGTGAAGTTAAAAGTGATCTAGAGATTTTCGTTGGATCTTTTCAATAAAATACGTAGTTCTGTGTTTTTACAACATATAAATTCCAGTAAAAGAGGAACCCAAGTAATGGTTTTAACGGTATTATAACGTTAGATCTTTATTTCCATATTTTATTCTAAAAGTTTCTCAAAAAAAACAACGGTATCTGGATTTTCTTAGTTTATTTTTTAAGGTTTTAAATTAATTGATTTTATTGTTAAATATTTCCCTTATCTTTGAAAACCTTCTATTATAGAAACATGGACTGTTTCCAGTACACTATACTTATTACCACTATTCAGCTACCTGCTGTATACAATAACAATAATTCAATATTTTTCTTGTGAAGTTCAAGTAAAAATTTACTTGCATTTTTAAAAATATAAAAAATAAATATAAATAACATACAAAAGATTATAACCTTTAAGTATACGAATATTTTATAATATTTTTCCTGATTTGTTTTACTTTTAATATTAGTCTTCTTTCAATTCACCTCCAGCATTACCTTTGATTCGCATCTATAAGAATGAATAAATAAATTCAACTTCAGTACACGTTTGACTATTAATTTATTGATTCAAATTACCTTATTTATTTACCTTATTGAAACATATTGTTTGTGTATATTGCAGCTGACGTAAACTATTGAAGCTGACGTATATTTTAGATTATTTTGATAAATTGCTCTCTAAAGGTGTTATAATCTAAAATAAAATGGAAATTGTCTGTGCTGTTTTATTTGTACAATATTTCATTAATTATTTATAGTTTTCCTTTTAATTTATATTTTATTTCTTTAGAAACACTGCACTATAATTTTCATAGCTTGACGGATAGTAAATTTTATATACTACATGTAAAAAGGAATCTGTGTAGAATCGATTCCTTCCTTCCTCCTTCCGCCATTGTAAACGCAGATTTACATAAAAGTGTACACATTCTATTGATATTTATAGTTGGAATTACATACCTATATTATTTGTCATTACAACCTAGCTTCGCACACCACTCATGTTGTGTGTTTTAATTTTATACATCAGCGGCGGTATATACAGTTTAAAGCCGATAGATTATTGAAAAAATTGTTCAGGTAACCTGGGGTTTGAACCATAACCTCAGGTCTATTAAGCCAATACACTACCTACTATACTACGACGCAATAGTGATGTAAGACTCGGTGCTTAGTTTGTTTCACTGAATCATGGGAAATCACTTTTAAAGTCCAAGTTATGTTTATCTATTCAAACCTTAGCTATTCATTTATTTACTAAAGGGTTTGCTATTTCCGAACATGGATCATTAAGCAACTAAAGAACCGTAAGAATAGCTTAAACTTACTGAAAATCGCTATTTTTGGAGGATTACGGGATGAGTATGGTTGTCATAGTCGACTTACTGCTCAAGGTAAAATTAAAAAAAAAATTATTTAAAAGAATGTAAGCATTTCAGCTGTGATCAAGCCTTATGCATTATCGCATAAGAGGTACTGCCGAAAATATCTCTTCTGTTATAGGAAGTGTGACGGATCATTCCAGTTTGTCGGGTAGTCAGGTTATTTTTACTTAAGACTTATTACGACATATATTGTCTAACTCAAATAACAATTAAATCCGGCAGATAATTCACAATGCTGTACAAGTGCTGATTGGGACAGCAACAGATTTTAGATTAGATTTTTTTGATTTTGTGAACAAAATTCTTTCAGAGATGAAGAAGCTTTCCTTAAATGTAACCCTGCTTCGAACAACATACAGATGAGATCATGGCAATATCATTGAGACACTTTTTTGTTAAATGCTTCCGTCAATTTAGAGTGCAATGGCCTTATTTTAAGGCTTCTTTCACGAACATTCGGAACTTAAAAGAATGTGTTTCAATAAGACTATTTTCCTCGATATACAAAAAGGACCGATTAGAAGATTCTTGAAAGATTAATTTAACATTTTTTTTGCTTACTTAATTAGGTCTTTAGAACCCTTTAGTCTAGATTACAAACTAGCTTCTCAAATTTCAGATTTTGGAGATCTCAATTGGCTGACAATGTCAAGATTTGATGCTGTTAGACTTTCTCTATACGGTTATGTCGAAAACCGCGTATACGCTGATAAAAAATTTATAAACCATCGTTAGTCCAGTTATTGTCAAGATATCTTCCGAAATGGATGAAAAATTTGTCAAAAACAACTTCAACTACTGCGATCAACACAAACGTGGCCTAATCAACTTTGGCAAGGCACAGGTATTGTAATGAATTAAAAGTTTCATCGGAATCAAAACGCAATGTGGGCTTTCTTTAACTTTAGTTTTGAAATCGAATTATGGTGAGTACTTTAGAAAGTCTTTACTTTAGAAGTCGTCGTAGTTTACTGGGTAGTGTGTTGGCTTATTAGACGTAAGGCACGAGTTAAAACAACAGCACTATATGAAATTTAACCCCTTTTATTGGCCAAAATTAATTATAGCCAAACGGCGGGACCGATTTCAATAATTTTTTGGTATTTGATTTTAGGAAGTCTCTTAAGGGGGAAGAAGAGACCATTAACTTTTTTCATACACTCAGAAAAAAATTAGTAAATAAAAAATAAAATAAAATAATAATCAGTTGTAAAAGGTTCCCGGACCCAATCCGAATCTAAATTAGTATATCTTATATGGTTTCATTAACCGTTTTTAATTTTTTTTTTTAGTATACACTAAGTTTTAAAAAGGCTAGAGCTTCATCAGCGGATAGCTTGTTTGGTGGTGGTCTTGAAATAAGTTAAAAAAAATCCTATAGTGCACAGGTCAGACATCAAAAAAAAAAATATTTCTTCGGGGACTTCCTCTCAGCAGATTTCTGGCAAAAACTCTCAGAGTAAATAAACCTGCCTTGTAAAGTTTCTCAAAAAAAAAAAACTGTCGTGCGTATGTATGTACGTATGTACTTTAGAAATTTAAATGTAAATTTAAAAAAATGAATTAATAACTGATTAATAAATAAATATTAATCAAATTTCTTTGGGAATATGGGCTGCATACAAAGAATCTTCAAACTCTTTCTGTCAACTGCAATATAAAAGGATTTTTTGCAATATTAAAGGATTTTCCACATTCCCTTAAGATGTTCTTTGATCTGTCTTTTACCCTTGCACCCCATTAATTCCATTCCAATGCTGCTTGGAATATTTGAAAGCTTGTAATAAAAGCATATGACATTAAGCACTCCCTTAATATAATTTAAATTTTTGTTTATAATTTCTACGATTTCCAGTAAATTCCTGCAAACTGTGCAATAATATTCATTAAGTTTTTGTCGATTTACAAAATTTTAAACAACAATGTTTGTTATTTGTTAAAATCTTGTTAATAAAATCATTTACACAACAACAATTTTACATACATTTTTTAAATTAAATTCTTCAAACAGTTTATGTCCGCGTAAATGGTTATATGTATCATATATTATTTAAACATTTTTTTCTCTAGTGGTGAGGAAATAATTTTAAATGCCATTCAATAAAAATATGTACATAAATATTAGCAAAAATTTTTATGTCAACACAAAATGCTATATATTTTTGCATGTATTTGTTCTAGTACGTATTTTTTGTTTAAAAATAATCAGTATTTAAACCAAATTACTATGTTTTGTCTGCATTTAAAAATTGCATGGCTTTTTTGCTTGATATTGAATAAGATTTTAAAATTTTTATGTTAATTCACCAATTAGTTACAGTTTAACTTTATTTTATTATTATTATTTATATTTTTACGAAAATGGAAACGGTGTACATCGTAATAAGCAAACGCTTCACAGACAACTACTACAACTAATTACAAATACAATTAAACTAACAACATCAGTATGAAAGAAAGGGGATAGACTAGTAAGCGACAACGCAACAACAAGCAATGTGAATAAGTTTTCGAGAACGCGAAACCCCGAACGTTCGACTTCAAGAACCTTCATCAGACTGCTTACGTGAGCATATAAAAAGCAAGACAAAACAGGCAACGAGTAGTAAGAATTCAGTCAGTCTTGTATGAAGACGCGTTGCTTGTGAAGAGAACAGTCGTGGTCTGAAGACCGCCATTGAAAGGATCTGCGTTGCAAGTAAATAATAATAGCGAACAAGCAATTATTGTTGTATTCGTCAAGTTGTATACGGTGGCACACAAAACTAGTGCGAACAATAAAGAGTTTAATTGAAACTAAACACATATTTGTTTTTATTTTGTTTGCAATCAACGAACTCATATTTTAAACGTTTTTAAAAAGGTAAAAACGTAACATTATGTTTGTTTAAACTATTCGTAGAAATATTTTACTTTACACCTGCGGAATTACTGTTTCTACATTTAGGAGTTCCGTACACACCCTATGCATAAAAAGTCTGCGTACATCAACTCAAAACAATTCTTAAAATATAAATGTTTTTTGTACATCTATTACGTACATACATAGATAATTCCTTTAATCAGGAACCTCGCTTCTCTTACCACTTATGTTGCTTGTGTTAATTTTATACATGACCTAGAGTTTAATATCGACTACGAACGACAAGATTAGAGAAACTTTTCATTGCAGTTTTATTTACAGAGTGTTTGCCAGAAGACTGCTAAGAGGTGGTCGCCGTAAGAAATATATTTTCATATTTCGGGCTCTTGTCTAAGAAGCAAACACACTATCTACTGGACTATGCTTTCAAAAGCGCCTGTCAATATTTTTCCGAGATTTGTTTGGTCGATAAGAAATCAATTTCCTTAACTTTTGAATTCGCTACCAATCTTTTGCTGAAATTGGCATGAATTTTCATGGAGTATTGCTTTCCATACATCCATACCATACAGTGCATTCCAAATATCAAATTTCCATTCCTCTGGTGCCTAAATCAGGCTGAATTTGACAGATGTCATATGCTACGTTGGCTTTGAGGACGCTGTGGTTTGCGAAAGAAACCCCACAAGAAAAGGTCTAAACGGTCAACTCAAACGATCCTGCCATTTAGTTTACATCATCCTTCACGTGAAATAATCATGTTCTGAAAGTGCTAGTGCAAAATATCCAGTGTGGCATGAGTGCTGTAGCACTTACCGCTTCTTCTCCACGAACTCGCAGTTGTCAGTGATAGCCCAGACAACGACGGTCTCAAAAGATTTACAAATAGGAAGTGTTAAGTATACACCAGATACATGAGATCGATGAAAATTTTCGATGATATCTCACACACAATTTGTTTCATTTAGATTTACAAATATGAAGTGTTTAAGGATACAGCAGACAGAAATAGAATAGATAGAATAGGTAAAGTAACAAAATAGTGTTCATATTTCTAGAGTGTTCACATTTCTAGATGTTCACGTTCTTGCGAGTTCACTGTTTACGCACTTAACTACATTTCTGTATATTGTATGCACATTTTGTAATCGTCCAAAAAGAAATTGTATTGATCTGTGAAATTGTTCAAAAATAATTCTACATCAATTTCGTTGAAGAAAATAATAATCTCCCTTCGTTTTTACCCAGTGTATTGTTTTCTCAGCTACTGAATTTATACAAAAAAATTATTTCCAAATTTACGTGATGTTTTTTTCTACACATTGGACTTTATAACAGAGAAAAATTGTATGTAACATTGCATTGCGTAAAGACGTTTCATTGTTCACGTTATTCTTGAAAATTACCTGCCAGTTTTGTGTCACTTCTGCCCACGTGATAAAAATAATAAGCAAATTGCCATTTAACTGGTAACATACATATTTTTGTGGAGAAGAAGAAAAAAAGTATTTATAATGACTAGAAACATGTCCTTTTTTATCGATAAAAGAAAAATGTAAAGCCACAAATAAAAGAAATAATGAAAGAATTTCGCTTTAACTGATTGTAGACTTTTAAAGTGTTTGTCGAAATCGTTTTCCATTAAGAAGTTTTTCTTTATTTATTGCATCAAATCAATTAAATGTCAAACACAAATATATCAAATGAAAATCGATTTTCAGTAGACACATTAAATCCACCAATGATGTGTATGAATTATTTATTGATGTTTTACTGTACTGTAATTCACTACCTAAATGTAACACATTTTAATTTGGGGAGTAATACAAATACTTGCACTTGAATTTAGAAATGATCGCCAAATTAAAGGGTATAGGTATAGAGTATAGGTACACAGCAATATAACAATTATTAAAGTACCCTACGATGTATATATTTTGTTGTTGTCTGCTTGTATTTTTATGCTTATTTTCGTTTGGTTTACTTTGGCCCGCATAATAATGTTGTATGATGGTATGAAGTCGTCGTAGTCTAGTAGGTAGTGTGTTGGCTTATTAGACGAAAAGCCAAGGTTCGAGCCCCAGGCCAGACATCAAAATAAAATACAAAAAGTATTTCTTCGGCGACTTCCTCTCAGCAGATTTCTGGCAAAAACTCAGAGAGTAAATAATTGCCATTAAAAGTTTCTCAAAAATCTGTCGTTGGGAGTCGACTTTAAACTGTAGTATAAAATTTATAAAATTAACACACGCAACATAGGTAGTGCTAGAAACTAGGTCGTAATCCTGACAGAAGGGTTGTAATGAACAATTATGTATATATGTATGTAATAATGTTGTGGTGGAATTAGTCAAAAATGATTTTAATCGTTATCAGATTTCAATATATATCGTTTATACATAACGTTTCATTTTTAAATTCTATCACTCAGTAGATGACATGCATTTGATGACAGCACATTGCATACCAGAACGACATCTACAGGAGAAAGGAAAGAGGACTTGTGTGCTAATAATGTAAAACCTTCTGAAATAAACTTTTTTAAGATAGTAACGCAGTTCTTGTGGCGTCCTTTTTACTGCACAGATCAGAATGATATGTGGTTTCAACAGCACACTACCATCTCTCATACCGCGCTTACAATAATCTAAATACTGCAGCAACGATTTCCACAACAAAATTATCTCTAGAAACTTTGTTATGAATTGATAGTGATTTTTTCATATCAAATTCAAACCAATCGAAATCATCGGTGAGATATGCTTGCAACTCCGTGAAAAATTATGAAAGGAGTAATAGCCTCTCAACATCATTGTGTATACTTTATTCCATACTTAAACAGAACAAGTCCTCCTTGCAATCCAACAAAAAATTGCAACTATTTGAAAAAGTATGTGATTTTATTTGAAAATAAAGAAGTGTATTCTTCAGGACACACTCTTTATTTAAGATAAGCATCGGTTAACCGTTGTTTAGTAGAAAATTCAACAATTCCGCAGCAGAAAACTTTTTGTTGTGTAAACTATTTCGTTCAGTCACCATGTAAGATTAAATGGCACGTATGTTTGAAATCGCTATATTCAAGTAGTTAGAGTATTGACTAATTAGCAGTGAGTCCAAGGTTTAAACCCCAGGGCAGACATCTCCAACAAAACGAAATATGAAAAAAACCTTCTTCGACGACTTTCTCTCAGCAGATTTCTGGTAAAAACTCTGAAAGTAAATACAATTGTTATGAAAAGTTTCTCAAAAATCTGTCGTTCGGATTCGATTTTAAACTGTAGGTTCCGCCACTTATGTATAAAATTAACACACGCAACATAAGTGATGTGAGAAATTAGGTCGTAATCCTGACTGAAAGGTTAATAATTTGTATGCGTATGATTGCAATGAGATCAACAATGTTAAGTATATACGACATCAGTTGTTATACTCTCGTTTTAGAGGAACACACATGAAAAACAATGAATTATCTCACAATAGAACCAAAGAAAGTATTTGTAAAATCTTTAATACAGGGTATTTTTCATAATTATAGGATTACTCACATTTTTTGTCTTTTTAAATACAGATGACTATACTTATCCCTTATAAAATATATCCTGCAAATCAAATATATTACATATGTACATACATACAAAATTGGTAATTTACAACCTTTCAGGCAGTAGACGCAAGCTCTCACAACACTTGTTATACGGGACCTATAGTTTAAAGTCGACTCCGAACGATAGATTTTTGAGAAACTGTTTGTGGAAGTTTTATTAATTCTCTTAGCTTTTGCCAGAAATCTGATGAGAGGAAGTCTCCAAACAAAATTTTTTTTTTTAAATTTCGTTTTGATCGAAATATCTACCCTGTAGTTTGAACCGAGGCCTCTTGTTTAATAAGCTAATACACTTCCTACTAGATTACGACTACTTTAAATATATTAACTTATACATATGTATGATGTTATAAAACCAGATATACCAGAGTATATGAAATTTTGTGGACAGGATGTAAAAAGTGATGATAATGGAAAAACTTATTCCAGCAATTGAAATTTATAACAAAAATTCAAATGAAAAAATCTTTTAAAACTATGTATGAATATATATACCAGATCTATAAGGCTGTTACTATGCTGGCAAATAGAAATTTTAACAAATAAAAGCAAGTAGAAGTTGAAACAACAAAAAAGATTTTTTAAAACCAAAACAACTTCTTATTGCAATAAACCTAAGAAAACTGATTTTATTTTAGGCACTGTTTCCATAAGAGAAACTGTAAGACGAGATTAAAACAATTTTTGTTATTCATATATACACAGAAATAAAAAAGTTAAAAAATAAAAGCTCTTAGAAAACATAGCATTTGCCTGTACCACTAACAGTTTTATAGACTAAAACATAAGAACTGGACAGAGGCTGTTTTCTTGTAACTAAATTGTCTTTAAACACAATTAATTAAAATTAATTGATTACATCGATTATTTTTAAATGCATACGAGTATATTGCATAATTAATGTAGTTTACAAATTTAAATTGCTCGAAAATTTACCTCTCGATTTCACTCAGACGCTTCATGGCACATTTTGATTCCACAAAAATTGTATTTACAGTTGTCCCAGGCTAAAAACCGACCAGTATGCTTTTGTTTATGTTTGAATTAAAAAAATAAAATTTCTTTCCTCCTTATCCTTACTACCATAGGCGCAGACTAACATATCTCCAATCACACAGTGCCCAATATTACTTCTGCAAGGAGTCCGATTGAATTATTGGCAAGAACTTCATGTATGTATATACTGAAAGCAGCAATATCAAACCACCTGCCTCTCGTCCTCCTCTATTTAAAAACTCAAAATCGGAAAGTATAATCCACGTAATCCTCCTGAAATCCAGTACCGTTGACATAATTTAACTACCAATTACACATATTTGAGACAGTCCAGGTGATGTAATAACGGGATTGCTCTCAAAAAAAGCAGTTGCACTTATTCCTCTCTCTAATAATTAAATCAAGCAGTAGGCAACTGATCTTTATTTTCATAGAAAAATCATCTTCAGCGATGAGATTCATTCCGGAACGAATGGATACGTGAACAAACAAAATTGTAGAAATTGGCGTCCAATGAATCCCGAAAAAGTCACTTCTTAGTGTGGATTTTTGGCTGGCGGCGTCATTCGTTCATATTTCTATAAAAACGACATTGACCATGCCATCATTGTCAATGGCGAATGCCACAGGTCGATGATAACCAAATTTCGTTCGACCTGCATCAGATGATGTCCACAACGATAACATATGATTTCAGCGGCGCTGTACGCTATACAACTAATCCCCCCGAGATCGTGCCATATGACCCCATTATCATAATGCCATCGTGCAATCTTTTGTGTTATAAGATTTTCTCAAATCGCAGCTGATGTGCAAATAAGCCACAAACCACAGCGGTACTCAAGGCCTCTATAATCGATGTCTTCAATCTACACGCATGGTTTGAGGGTATGGTTATCATAACCCAGATCGAGAGAGATCGTTTCATATGACTCCATTAGATTTTGTCTCATAAGATTTTCTCAAATCGCAGGTGTGTGCAAATAAGCCACAAGTCACAGCGGTACTCAAGGCCTCCATAATCGATTTAGCCTAATTCATGTGCCAGAGTAGTGCAAATTTGGACATTTCGAATGCGCTTCACTTAGAGATGTCATGAACTCTGTTATATTACCCACATAATGATATCAATAGGCTTCTCAAATAAATAAAAAATCTCTCCGCGTGAAGCTTCCGTAGTTTAGTAGGTGGTATGTTGCTCTGACATTTCGAACAAAACAAAATTTGAAATTATTTTTCCTCGACGGCTCACCACTCAGCAGTCTACTGGCAATTACTTTGAGAGTAAACAAAATTGCCATAAAAAAGGCATCAAATATATATCGATCGTAGTCGGCTTTAAACTCTAGGGTCTGCCATAAATAGATAAAATTTACACACACAACGTGGGTAGTGTGAGGAGTTATGTCGTAATCGCAAATAAAGCGTTTTAGACACCAACTAAGTAAGTAAGTAAGATATCGCACGCATACTTAATTTTTTTTAAATTTGAAAATCGAAAGCGTATAACGAAGGACCCAATATAATAACATTTAGTGATGTAACTCTCTTATAATACTTCTACAGAAGGAAGAATATGCAGAACCGTTGCCCCCTCTCTTATTTAATTACTTTCAGTTTGAAGTATGTGTTGAAAGTTACTTGCCAGGCTGCAGTCGTTAAGTAACTTTCTTTATGACTTTGTATTCACTTAATAACCGTGTATAAAACTACGTATTTAAGAGGGTGTATGTACATGACAGTTTTTTCCGTTATACTTAAAATGTGTTTTAAATTAGAATATACGGTTGTAAAGTGTTTCAGGTTAAATTAGTACGGTACTGAATTCCTGCCTTTGCTTCGAATCCATGTATATAGCAGATGCACATATGTACATTGCTATTTCAAAAAAAAAGGGTTGGGCACTGATATAGCACGTCAATATCTAATTTAATGGTTGATATGACACTGGAAAAATAGTTGGGATACTTTAGAAATTCAAACAGTTTCTTAGGTTTTATTTACCGTTACTTAGTACTCAATTTTTAAGCCACGCTTGAGTTTATGTAGCAGGTTCTAGTAGGTTCCATGATAACATCTTTGCATCTTTGTAATACTCAATACATTCTGTGAAAATTTGTCGGATTTACAATATTGGATTTACTGTATTGGTTGTTGGATTTACTATATTGGTGAAGAACCTTTCCTACTGCTACTCTTTCCCCAGAGTTTCTCTTAGGTCTGTGTCTTCAAAATGAATTTTTTTGGAGTAGGATGCATATTGCATAATTTACAAGAATTTGCAGCACTTGCAACATCACTACTTCAAGAAGCTTTTTATATTGTTTTAGCATCTTATATCCTGCTCGAACCTGAACTATGGACATACCGCAAATCAGGATGGCCACGAACACATCGCTTCGATTACCACTGTGTGCGGTACCATATAACTTTGCGAATGCATCATTTGATTTTAGAATTCCAACTACAAAATACTGGTCCAAAGATACGAAGGTTAAAACTGCAATCCTTTGAGGTTCATGCCCATGGCTTAACGATGCATTAAGGGTTCTGATATTAAACTTTCTTATAGACAGCAGGTTTATTGCACTAATTTACAGCTCATTCATATTCTCTGAAAACTTCTTGATTTATTCTGGCAGCCAGGCTGCGATTATCCTTGAATGCCAAGGATTTCTTGGGGGAATTCCGAATCCGGGACATAGGAATATCTTTGGAAATTGCATTGCTGATGAGCTGCTCAGTTTGATACAGAGCTCCCTATCACCGATTTGTTACAGGGCTTATATATTCCGTTTTCATCAGCTAAATTGGATATTAACCGCTCGTTTTACACGGAAGCTTAATCTCTTTAACAGTAAAAAAGTACGTGTAATATCGATGGTTATGGGTAATAAGAGAACCGACTCACTTCTATGCTTAAATTACTTGGATATCCATCGCCCAATAGCGATTCGGACATCGCACGATAGGTATTTCGAAAATTTTGGCATTCCATTAAATGTCTTTTACAGGATCTGTGGGTCTGACGAGTCAGTACCCTGTTGTTGTCATACAAAGGCGGAGGTTTTTGACTTCGCACTTGCTGAAATTCGTGGAATAGCAAGTTTTATTTTAGATTTGGGTTGGATTTCTTTTAGGAATGTTTGATCTTCGGGCTCAATAATGATTGTGGTATCGTAATAATCCTTAATGATGGCCTAAGTTGAACATTTCACTTCTAGGATTGCCGTCCACTTTATCTAACCTAACCTTGTAGCTTTAAATTTATATGGAATTTAAATTTGTATTTACTGGCTTTTGACTTAAAATCAGCAACAATGACGGCTAAGAACCCACAATCATAATCAATGAATCTAACACTACCGGGTTCGATGTCCAGTGTACCAATTAATACAACAAAATACGATATATTGCACAAATCTTGGGGCTCTGCTGGCAATATTCCACAAAACTGCGTTACCGCCACAGATCTAAATCACTATGATTACGAAAAGGAGGATGATGATTCTCTAATGCCGCCATCAACAAGTGTTAAAAAGTCAACAAAATGTTAAACGTTCTTCAATTGCTTCAAACGCGACCGATATTCGATATCATCGACATCAAGTTGAAATCTCAATTCCGGTTACAGCAGCTGCCAACCACACCAAGTCGACTCAGATCACTATTGGGTCTAGGCGTGTGTAATAATAATAATCTTACTGGCGACTTCATTTCTAATTCCGTTGCTTAAATAATTTCGATAAACCGCCTTTATCTGGTGTATAGATTTTTATTTTAATATTCCTTCTATTAAACTTAATGAATTAAAAACTGTTTTTTATTTTAATTTAATTTTAATATGTATAATTCTGTGTTTTTACTACTGAATAAATATTTTGCTTTTATGAAAAACACCACCTGTTGTAATGCCTTGCAATAGACGTGTTCTTAAAATTAACCATAATGTTGACACTGCTCGAAGGGTTTTTAATTACATCAGTTGCGACGTGCATGTTTCAGTGTTCCCAGCTTTGCTTAATGACGATAATGAAAATGGTTACTTTGATAATGAGCATAGCACTGGCTGTATGTGACGGTTATGGTAGTTTAAAATGAAAAATAAAGAGCAACAACATTATGAGAGTATAATTGTGTTATAATTATATACATATACGTGTACATAAATATACTTATCTTTTTGAAATTTAAAGCATATTTGAAAATCTTTTTATGCTCTTTATACGCTCATTTAAGGCATTTATTTTTTTACTTTACTGAAGTCTCTCTTAAGTTTGAAAAAACAAAATTCCTTAAACATGCAAATATCAAATACCATTTTCTGTTTTTGCTTAAGGTTGCCGATTAAATTTGTGCAAAATCGCCAAAAAGTATTTTTAATCCAGCTTAACTGTTTAAACACAATTTTACTGCAGTTTTTACTTCAAAAAATTTAATTCCTAATATAGCCATAAAAAATAAACATTTTGCTGCCAGATTCAATTGTTTAAAATATTTACGATTTATGCTATTACATTACCTCATATGCTTTTTTTACAACATTGACATTGATGCAATCATTTAATCATGTGGCTGCAGTGCCACAGGATTACATGCCAACTTATTCTATTAACTTATTTACTCATAAGCTTACTGAAGTCGAGTACTGTATACAAATTAAGAAAGTAGTTTGAAAGGGTAATAAAATATGGAAATGTGTTTGATTATAAATAAAAACGAAAGTTGTTATAGAATTAATTACTTGTTTGTAATTATCTGAATTAATGCCTCGTATTTAATATACATTTAGAACTGAGTGATGGGATCTACAGTTTAAAGCCGACTGCAAACGGCAGATTTTTGAGAAAGTTTTCATGGCGGTTTTTATTTTTCTCTGAGTTTTTGCTTGAAGTGTGCTGAGAGGAATCGACGAAGAAATATTTTTCATATTTCGTTTTGTTAGAGACGTCTGACCTAGGATTTGAATCGCGGCCTCACACTACCTACTAGACTACGGCTACTTTACTTTGTGATTTATTCTAAAAAAATGGCGACGTAAACCGAAACTACGTAAATCGAGTATCAAATTGCTCATACGTATTATAATGTATTATTTTTTAGGAGCTTAACGTGTTCTACCCAGTTCACTTTTTCGATGTCTCTACGGACGAAATGAGATGACAAGTTCTTGATATAGGAGAAATTCTTTACTGCGCAATTTTCCCCAGAACCATAAAATGTTAGTTATTGTTGCGAATTTTTTAAGAAGTATAAATATTTGTTGACCACCAGTGTTCTGCGTCGCCAACTAAATGAATTTGGATGTGAAACACCAGTAGTACACGTCGTTAGATAAATGAAATTGTTTGTGCAACACCAGTGGTACATGTCGTCAGACATACGTCAGTATACATCAAATTAGTGAACAAACGACAAAATATTTCTTCGTCGTGTTAAAGATGGCGTATTATCTATCAGAATCATTTTCATTTAAAGAAAACTATTGGAGAGTTGCAGTGAATGGTGATCATGCTCTATCAGAAGCAATATACAGAAGGAGGTTTTGATGGTTCAGAGATAACGATTTTGATGTCAAAAATGAAGAACGTGAAAGACCAACAAAAGGATTTTACGACAGCGAATTGCAAACAATATTGCATGAAGAAGAGAAGTCGCCGTAGTCTAGTAGGTAGTGTGTTGGCTTATTAGACGTAAAGCCAGTGTTCGAGCCCCGGGCCAGACATCAAAACAAAATACAAAAAGTATTTCTTCGGCGACTTCATCTCAGCAGATTTCTGGCAAAAACTCTAAGAGTAAATAAAATTGCCATGAAAAGTTTCTTAAAAATCTGTTGTTCGGAGTCGACTTTAAACTGTAGGTCCAACCACTCATGTATAAACTAGGTCGTAATCCTGACTGAAGTCTTGTAATGCCCAATTATGTATGTATTGCATGAAGATGATACGTTGAGTCAGAAACAATGTTAATATTGCACAACAAACAGTTTTAAACCGTTTAAAAGCAATTGAAGGATCTAAGAGTTTCGAAAATAAATGCCACATAACTTGAATGATGGCAAACTGAAGAACCACTTGTGAAATTTTTATGTTTTTATTTTCAGAATATTAAACAAACAAAAATCATGATTTGAACCAAGACGATCATGAACTTCGGCGTCCAAGTCAGATCGATTCACCAAGATGATAATGCTGTGTTTCTGATGGGACCATAAGGTTGTGGTGAACTGCGAGCTTCTAAAACCTGGTGATCCCTTTAATACAGAACTTTACCAACAATTAATAATCAATTTGAACCATGCATTGATCCAAAAACATCTTAAATTGGGGCACAAGATACGACCAAGAAATTTTGCATCTTGACAATGTACACAAAGAAAAATTCGTCCAGGATACAATCAAAGCAATAGACTGGAAGTTACCACACCATTCGCCGTATTCACCAGACTTGAGTACTTTCTATTTTTCACCGACAGGACACACAACGGCTAAACAGAAATTCGATAATTACGAGGAAGTGGAAAATTGGATGTCCAATTGGTTGCTTCAAAGGACGAATCGGTTTTCTTGGCGGGGAAGCAACAAATTACATGAAAGATAAAAAAATTAATAGCCAAACATGGCTAATACTTTGCATAAAATGCTTTTTATTTTTCCATGTAAATTTAAACGACAGTAAACCTCTTGAGAAAAAATATATTACAATAGTTCTACGTTTTCAATTTTTACTCTGTGCAATATTAATTTCTAGCTTATGTATCACTTTTGATACATACTTGTAGTACATGGAATTGTCACGATTATTGATAAATTTTGTTAAAAAATTTTAATATTTGAATACATTTTAATAAAACTATTTATTTACTATTATTACATTTTATTATCACTTTTATGAAATTTATGCCAAAATTTTTGACATGATGTAAATTGGCATGGTTTTATTTCTTTCTAAATGGCAATAATTTGACACCAGCACCCTGCTTTGTGGCGATTTATAAGTTTCCAATTGCTTAGATAGGACAGCTTGTCGATTATGTCAATAACAATTTTCTCTCTTTGATTCCTGTCTGATTTCCCGGATACGGGTTTCCCCAAATACTGCTGTAAGTAGTTGCTACGCATGTAGCATATATTTGAATCTAAAACTGCTAATTCGACTTCGATGGACCACGAAATTTATAACGACCATCAGGTATAATTAGTTACTAACCTACAGCGACAAAATTAAATATGAGTTGAAGAGGTAATAAAACAAAACAAAAGGAAAGAAAACATAAATCAATACCAAGCATTACTCTTTATACAAATATCTTTATACAAATATCCTCAAATTAATTTCCATAACAATCTGTAAGTTTTTCATCATTAAGTATAATTTATATTATATAATTTTCATTTTCCACAATAAAACTAAAAAGTTTTTGAATTCTGTTAAATTGAGATGAAGATGTATCAAAAAGGAACATATAAACATGAGCATCATTATTTAAATATATTTTGTTGAATTTTCTTATCATTTAGGCGAACATAAAATTAAATTTTTAAAAATATTAAATATTAAAAAAGGATATATGGGCTGCTCTAAAAGTATGATAGCTAATCCTACACTATTTATAGAGTATCATTTATTACATAAAACTACAAGTTGTGTGATAAAAGGTTTATGAAAATGGTTAAAATTTTCTAACAAAATACATATATACACCACTAGTCTCTGGAATTCCCTACCAAATTACATCCAAAAGATAGGCAATGCTAATGCGTTTAAAAAGGAGTTATTTAGATTTTTCTCTTAATGAAATGTTTGGTTATTATATCGATTACATATTTATCCTTACTTTCTATATCGATTTTTGTAAATATTTCCTTTTTATATTATTGGAATTCTTTATTTTTTTAACTTTTTATTTTTTTTTATTTCGGTAGTATTGTTAGTTTTTCCATATTATTTTAAATTATAATTCTGCTTAAATTTTATATTTTAATCAATTTGTTTTTTATATTAATTCGTTATTTTTGCTTAACTTCTTATATTTCTTATATATCACAATTTTTATTATTCTTTTATGTTTTATATCTTATTGATCCTAAACATAGCACTATAACTTATAAGATTAAAATCTTGTTGTGTTATGTTAATTATAATAAATAAATAAATAAATAAAATAAATAAATAAAAAAATTAAGATAAATATATATTTTTTTTTAAATCCTTTTCATTCGAATTTCAAAAAAAGGCTTTAAGCATGATTATTAAAGGTTGCAAGACTTACAGCTTATTTTTCGAAAATAATGTGTAATAGGTGTAAATATGTCATTATCAAGGCGAATGATTCTGTTATCTCATACGTACGTATTTGACCACATTTTTCTAATGTTTGTCTGTCACGTGAGATAAATATGAGAAGAGCAGTAAGAAAGACTCTACAACATTTCAGGAAACATCTGCTAGCAATCTGCGTTAAAATTGGTAATATTTTTTCATCCCAAACTACTAAAGGCAGTTTGTTCTGTTCCAAGTAGTACCATCTTTGGCGATAAACATCCTGTTGTCATGTTTGTTGCTGCCAATACTTTCTTCAGTTCATACGACGAGCTTCTATTTTCTTCTTCTTCAAAGTCTTTCGCAGCAATAATATTGCATATATAATTAATATATAATCGGTCATTACAACCTTTCGTTATAAATTGAAAATGTCTGACCTGAGATTTGAACTTTTGTCTGACGTCTAATAAGGTAACATGCTACATACTAGACTACGACTATTTCAATCAATATCAAGAACATATCAAGAATAGAATATTCAACCTTTTCACTTTTGTTCCACACTTAACTTTCAATTCTTTCTCAAAAACCATAAATATTGTATTATTTACGATAAAACTTCACAAAGTCTTTGAAATCTTAAAAAAATTACATACACTACACCAAAAAATCCCTAGAAAAGTTTTTTTTATTTGGTTTAAAATAATGGCGATAACAATACTAACGAATTATAAAAAATATCAGGCATCTAACTTTTTCTGAATTAAAGTTATATAGCCTCAAAAATTGAAATGTTTCATTTTGGATACAAAGCTCGATCCACGGTTAAATTTAATTCGTGTATTCTTAAGGAATATATTTAATTGACTTGCTTTTCGATTTATTTCTTTGAATTTTTAACTTTAAATCAATTTTATTTTAATGTTTCCTTTGCTGACTTAATAAAACTTCCTTTTATTTTTTTCCTTTAATTCTGCTTTTTTTGTTACAAAATCAGCAATTATTTATTAATTTATTGTGTTTATCTTTTGGGGTTTTGCCATTTTCAATTATTGTCATATCATTATACAGAACAATAAGTATGGTTTACATTCATTTATAATTGGACTTAAATAACAGAGAAGATAAGATGTTAAGATTTCAACTTCTAAGAGTCTTCAATCATTTAATCATAATGAATTGACGCTAATGCCTGAATCAGACAAAGTAGAATGATGTGGATTTAAGAATTTTTATCAACTAAATTAAGTGTCCATTTTTTTTAATAACAATGAAGGGGAATTTTTATTATTTGACGTATCACCATTTAAGACAGTTTGAATAGAAATTTTTGAAAAAAATAATAATAAACGTATATGCAATGGCAACAATGTTAAAATGTATGGAACTTATTGAGGAAATAATAAATAAGAGAGAGAGAGAGTAAGAGAGAGTAAACATTGTACAGAAAAATTCACCAAAATTTAGGTTATTACCACCAACAAGTCAATGAGCCCAATCATATTGCTGCTAACGTGAAGATGTGATTTGCCTACCATAGTCCACACAGTCTTAATACTCTTGACTCCAAGAAAGTATTTAAGAGATTATCTGAAAGCACATTTACAGCAGTCGCTGAAGCTCAAATAAAAGTCAACTGATAAACTTGCTCATGAGTGCATAGATCCAATTATCAATGGAAAACGCTAAGAAAAACTAATAAATTCAATGTCAAATGGGTTAAATGGATTGTTTGGCTATCCTAGTAAACATTTCAATATATTAGACCTTTGCATTTTAAATTTGCTCTGAGTCTCCAGAAAGTTTCTTATGGTTTTTGAAAAACCTTTAATAATTAATAAAATGAATATAAAAATATCAATTATTTTTACACATTACATACATCGCTTCAGTCTGGATTACAACCTAGCTCCTCACAGCATTTATGTTGTGTATTTTAATTTTTATACTTGAGTGACAGTTTTTTGTGAAACTTCTCATGGTAATTTTTTACTCTCAGAGTTTTTTTCTGAAATCTGCTGAGAGTAATTCGCCGAAGAAATACATATACATACTCCCCAACAGGATATAGGCTTGGGTGGGTATAGAGGCGTTGATTCCTAATTATATCTAGGAATCTCTCTGCTGACCTTAATTAGTCATTTCCACAGTGTTTTTTTCTTTTTCTCATTTCCAAGGATAGCCGAATGGCGGCTTTTCCAAAGTATGGTTATCTAGTTAAGTTATTTCCAGATATATCAGGGAGTCTATAATAATATTTATGTAACTTTCATTTAGATTTAAGTAGACAAGAACCTCTCACTCGACTAAAGCTAGTGCTCAATGGCTCCCTTGGCTCTTGGGAACTTTCCACAGATTTACAAGCGATAAAAATAAAAGTACCCAAGCAGTACCATCAGCATATTTTGTACTTTACGGGTTTTGTGATTTGAATAAAATCATAAACTACAGAATATAAATAAAAAAATATTATAAAAAAATATTACATAAAATAATTCGTCATTACAACCCTTCCGTCAGGATTACGAACTAGATTTACACCACTTACTTTGTGTGTGTTAATTTTATATGCGAGTGGCGGGACCTGCAGTCGACTCCGAACGACAGATTTTTTTGAGAAACATTTCATGGCATTTTTATTTACTCTCAGAGTGTTTGCCAGAAATTTTCTGAGAGGAAGCCGCCGAAGAAATATTTTTTCATATTTCGTTTTGATGTCTGACATGTCTGTCAATACATCATCTGCTTGACTACTGAGGCTTCCAACACATATTATTGCTTAAAAGTTATGAAATTCTTATATACAATTAAAATATTTCGGCTCCAGCTTTGACCTCTCGTGACCTGGACCATTTTGAAAAAGGGTCTATTTTTGTATGTTTTTTCAATTGGAAAATCTATTGCCTTACCAACATATACAATATGGCGCGTTCAACTGTAGATACAATTTGTCTAAGGATGATCATCCATGTCCTTTTTTAAGGATATTCTGTAAAAAAGAACGGGTTTTGAGTTTTGTGTTCGGGGTTGTTTGTAATAAAAATGCCAAATTAACATATTTTAATCTTTAGTCGATTTAATTAAATACGGGTCTCAGCTTTTTTTGAAATTCGCTCTAGTTCGCGTTTTGACAAAAATGCAATGGGCCTTACTGTATATTTCTTGGTGGAAAACTAGAGCAGTCGTACAAACCATACTAAAATATTATGAAAAAAGAGATAGTATTTGATAAATATTTCCTTTCAAATTGCAAAATTCAATTTCCATTCAAAATTTCGAAATGATTACTTACTATGTTTTCTAAGAAAAATGATAGAAATTTAATTTCATATTCACAATAATTCAAATTTCCGCAATTTTAAATTTTTCTTTATCCTACCTCACACTTTACGGATGAAAATCGAATTTAGATATTTTAAATTTAATTTTAACTCAATGCTTAGATATAATTTGTTTAAAAAATCATTATATTGAAATTCATTGAATTTCTATACAGAAATAAATTACTAAAATGGCTACAAAAAATAGCAATAACACTTCAACATCACCACTAATTTGTTTACAAAAAAATAGAAAAAAAGGAAACAGACTGAAGCAAACTAGAGCGGATGTCAATCAACTGATCAGCATCACCGGAAGTGAATGCAATTTTGCTATTTAGTGCTACATCTAGTGATTTCGATGACACACACAATTATATATAAATAACTAAACATTTTCAGCGTTATATTGTGTGCATGTGTGGTGATACAAATTGGGAAATATACAGTAGACAGCAAAAGTCTTAGTTCGGCAATGTATTTTGACAAAAAAAAGTCTCCACAGGCTTAATACTCTTGCACAAAGTCCCGATATGACTTCAAGAGAGTATTTAGGAGATCATTTGAAAGAACGGTTGCGTAATCGATAAACCTTAAACAAAAGTCAACTGAAAAACTTGCTCATAGTGCCACCAGAAAACATTAAACAAAACTTGTATATTCAATTCCAAATGGGTTGAATGGAGTGCTTGTCCTTAAGTGATATTCTACTCAATACAAGGGATGAAATTTTCATATATTAAGCCTTTATATTTTAAATTTACTCAGGGTTTTGCTGAGGGTACTTATGAAGTCATCATCTTGTTTTAGGAAAAACATTAAAAAAAATTCGTTTAATAACAACAAAAAAAAAAAAAATAAATGAATAAAATAAATATATAAAATATAAATTTTTATACAAACTTTTATCTAAAATTCATGAAATTGCTGTAATATATTGCCGTGCTATGACTTTTGCTGTATACTGTATATACTATATAGTATACATACATATATACTATACATTTACGTATGCAATACATATAAAGGTTTGCAATGTTGTACATTATTTATCTATGTTTCTATAGTTCCTGCACTGAACAACAAATTTTGGTATAATTGAATAATTTTTATAAATTTTATACATGTGTTATTGAAAGTGGAAACATTGTCTTGATCCACCATTTTCCACCAAACTACTACAGATAACTATTTCTCGGGTTGAGAACCCTCATAACCCTCCTATTACCCTCTTTCATTTTGGTTATATTATTGTTTTTCTTTAAGCGTTTTTCGTTATGTAATTTCTATAATCTCCTGTTATCCGCTTCTACACAATAAACTAATGCATACAGACATAATTTGCTATTACAGCAAGTCAGTCCGCATAACAATCTAGCTTCTTACACCACTTACATTGGTTGTGTTAATTTTATACATGAGAAATTACCTACAGTTTGGAGTCTAATCCGACAAACTTTTCACTGGCAATTATTATTTACTCTCGGAGTTTTTGTCAGTGATCTACTAAGAGGAAGTCGCCAGAGAAATATTTTTTCATATTTCACGTCTGACCTAGGCTGCACCAATAATTAGTCTGTTTTATACGGGTATGTCAATCTTATATGCACAACTTATTGTGCTAATTTCCATCAATCAAATGTAACCTTGGTGCATCAATCATGTGACTGTTGAACAGCAATTGAAGAACACAATATGTGAGTATTCGGTTTAGTTCAAGTTCTATCGGATCATTCATTAAGCGCTTCCTATGTTTAATTTTAAATAAAACAAAGTGCGTGTGTGGGACATCATCGATAATTTTTATTTTGAATGGCTCTGGTTCCATAAATCAGGCTGAATTTGATCGATGGCATGGGATATGCTGCTTTAAGAGCCGCGGTAGTGTGTGGCTTAATCGCATGCTCTTGCGAAAGAACACTCTACAAGAAAGAGTTCAAATCACCTCTATATGAGATGACTGGACCTAGACTACCACAGCCATATGTCATGAAGTGCCGTCCTGTTCAAACCATATTGCGTTGATATTGGTAATCGAATACCTATAGCGCTGGATGTTGGCATTGATGTACTGGTCAACGTCGTTCTCAAAGAAATATATACCGATGTCGCCCCTAGCTCAAAGTCTACAACAATCTACAACAAACATTAACTTTTTCGATATGCATTGGACGCGCTTTTAAATTTTTTTTCTTGACGTACCCATTCAGCTAAAAATAGCCCGCATTTGTGAAGATGATTTTTAGATTAAAATTGGAGTCAGAACTAGAAACCATTAAGCGAACACACACAGTTTATTAATATATTATTATTATTTGGGTGCCTGTGCCAACTGAATCTTGCATGGTTGTAGGCTCAAGTCATGATGCAAAATTCGTAAAATTGTGGTCTACGAGAGACCGATTTGGCGACTGAAATGTAAAGAACACACATTTTGCAAGAGCAATTTATTATTCACTCGTGTTGTTGAATGCTCTAACCTTATATGTTAATTTGGCAAAATAGTCTGAACAAATGGTGTTAACTCCGTGGACTGTATGTAAAGGGGTGGGGGGTTGTGGTGACTCTTCGAAACCAAATTGGGCCCAGATTTCTGGCAAACAAATTGAAAATTATCAAAAAAAAATGGTTCCAAATAAGGACTAGAAAACAAGCAACACTTTCCTTTTTTTGAGTTTATTTATTCCTGTTGCACACTGTGTTTTATTTACAATATATATTTTTTTCTCCACAATATTTTTATTTATTATAATTTTAATTTATCAAATGACACTTCTGGAGCTCTAAATTCCTCCAGGCGATCAAAACACGAATAACTTAATTAATCAACAAACAAATATTTAATGCCGAAAAACAACAATAATATTAAAATATAAAAAAGCTTAAATATATACTTCAGCGCCCTCTGTTGCTAATTTGTCTTCGTTTAAACAATCCTGTTTATGTCGCCAAGGATGGGAAGTTTGGACTATCAGACATAAACATTCCGGCGCCCTTGCAGTACTGCAACCAAAAAGTAATCGACTCCAAATCTATTTCTAGAGAATATAAATCAAAAAAAAGAAAAACTTTTGTATTAGTGTGAACACCGTAAAAAATTTCACCAAATTTTTGGAATGGCTGGAATTCCAATTCTGATCCGCCAGCCAGTGTAGAAAGATATATTCAGGAATAAGTATCATGGTCTAAAATTAGGTATCGAATTCTTGAGGCTTATTGTTCCTCTGCTAAATCGGAACTAGAGCTTCACACGGACTAGGTCTTCCGCTCTCACGACCATTGAACGAACTAGGTCCACTGGTGGATTATCAGGACGAACGAGGTCCGATATATTTCTTGGCTAGTAGGCGGGTGGTCCTTTTCGATGCTTCAGTTTTCTAATCTAACTTTCCTAGGGACAGACGGACTAGGTCTATTGCCCGGTAAATGGAAGGTTTAACTTCAGCGGCCCATATTCGCACACGTCCACCAGGTATGATCGTGGCTCAAGCAACCTTACAATTCAAAATCTTCGACATCTTCATCACTGCGGGATTTCCTCGTTGTACCATGATGCTATAAGCTAAAGTTGTTTATTAAAATATTTAGTTCATTGGAAGAATTATAAGATTCCCAATCGGCCTTGTAATTATTCCACAGTCAGTTGCTAAATCCACAGCCTTTACATAACCGTTGTTACCCAAACGTAAATTTCGAATACGACCTAAACACCATTTAGTGGTAGGCCCTATACCTTCTCTTATTGCTGCTGTGTCACCAACCTTAGCATACTTCCATGAATATTGGCAGTAGGCCATTGTACGAAAAGATCTATTTATCTCAGTGTGGAGGGGCTTGGACCCATTTCGCAACAATTTATGCCCTCGATTATTCGGCCTCAAAGTTCTCTGAGATTCTCTGCCGACCTCTATTTCCGTGTAATCTGACACATAATTTGAGAGCTCTTTTGAATTCAGCTCTGGTAAAGGACCGGTTACAATCCAGCCAAATATACTTTCCTGTGCCATTAGTTTTCCCAAAATATTCTTCCTGACACCTTCCAATAAGATGTCAGGGTATACGTCACCACCAATAAGAATGTCAACATGACCGCTTTTATCGAATTTGGGATCAGCCAAAGTAATCCCCGATAAGGCTGCAGATCGCAATATGTTAACAGTTGAACTAGGTAACATTCCTGTCAACTTCGGCAACACCAAACCAGTTGCCTCCACACGAGACTGATCATCAAACAGTGAAGTCAAGACAAACGAACATTGTCTTTGGATAGCACCAGCACATGATCCATTTAAACCGGAAACTCTAGCATGTATATTCACCGTTGGCAATCCTAATCTTCTCTGTAATCCTTCCGAAATGAAGGTTGCTTGAGACCCTGAATCTATAAGGGCCCTAGCTCGGAACGTCTCTCCCCGGTGGTAGATACCAACTAACGCAGTCCCCAAAAGTATCTGCCTCGACGTAGCAGCAAAGCAGTTTTGGACCCTACCATTCGACTCGACTGCACCGCTAGAACTTGGCGCATCCAAAGTGCCCGAAGAGGATCCAGACACCTCTCGATGCAGTAGAGTGTGGTGCTTCAAATTGCACATCGTACAACCAAAAGTACTCTTACACTCATTGAGTCTATGACCACCTGTGAGACAATTGATACAAAGACTGTACCTTTTCACCACCGAAAATCGTCTCCCAGGAGATAAATCCAAAAATTTCGGACAAATATTCATCAAATGGTTCCCCGAACAATATGTACAAACTCTCCTATTCAGCATAGTGGAAAAGGATCGAACTCCATTTTTCGGGTTAGAGAAAGTTTCAGGGGCAGGCCTAGAACTACTACCAACTGGTTCTAAATTCCGAATTTCAGACACAGTTTCCAGAGCTTGAAACCGCGAAGTCAAAAAATTATCCAAATCCTTCCATTTGGGAATGTCCACTTTGTTCTGGATCGTCTGTTCCCAAAGAGACAAAGTTAGTACGGGCAATTTTGTGGAGCAGAGATATACAAAAATCGAATCCCAATTAGAAATATCAATATCATGCATCCGAAGTGCTGATATCGAATTATTAATATCTCTTTGGATTCCCTTAATCTTATGAGCCGATTCTAATTTTATAGGTTCCAGTGTAAAAAGAATCTTTAATTGAGAATTCACCAGTATTCTCTTGTTCTCAAACCTATCTCTAGGATTGTTCCAGGCCTCCTGGAATCCATGGGTCGTTAAAGGTGATTTTTTGACAATTTCCAATGCCTCACCTCGCGTAAACTGCCGCAAATAAAATAATTGCTCGACAGGTGAAATAGTGGCGCCATTCACATACACCGCCGTGAACATATCCCGGAAAGATGGCCAGGATTTGTAGTCACCATGAAATACCTCCATGGTACATGGTGGTAACTGTATGTGGTTCCGAAAGTGATTCTTGCTACTTTGACCATTTTGGCACTGGGTCGAGGACATCTCACATCGATTGACCAAAGTCTGAGAGAGCTCACTCATTAGGGCAGCTACCGATATGTATCCCAAACGACAATGGCCGAAAAGTTCGCGTGCTGCTTCTCGATCACCTTCTAAGTCCTCCTCATCTCCTGTGGCAAAGGCTTCATAAGCGTCCTTAACCTTTGTCCATAGCAACTTAAATTCTTCCCTCTGAATTTCTATAGAGAAGGCCGTATTACCTTCCTGAGTGGCATTAAAATCCTTTTCAAAATCTAGAAACATTTGGGCAAATGTTTCAAAAGCCAATAATTTTCTTGACTTAGGCATTATTAAATTCAAATTCCAAAATTGAATAAATTTACAAGTTAATCAACGAATATAAAATATTTTCTAAGAAACTAAAAAGGGATTACACAACCACCAAAATTCCGTTTCTTTATATCCACCGATAAATGTTCCCAACGAAATTATCAAATAATATTGATCTATAACCTAAATAATTGATTGCGCCCGAAATAGAGTAGCACTAAGATCGTTTACTACCTAAGCGAAAGCTATATAAAGATACTCTTCAACGCGGCCACCTCGACGTTTAACAACAAAATTAATGCAGGGAGGTCCACCAATAGGCTGACAAATATATCCTCAATGTCACGCACTATTCGAAATTGAGCTAAACCGACGAGTTTCCGATAATCACTTTCGTTCCAAAAATATCAACAAATTATTGTTATAGCAATCCGAAACTTTAATATATTCAGTCTCAAAATTTTCAGTATAACAATCTAACGACTATTCAATTTATCAAACTGAATAAACAAATTTAATTTAGATTTAATGGAACCAAAAATTCCCATTCAAAATGTAAAGTAAATAAATCAAAATGTTAACAAAGGAAACCCACTAACAAAATTCAGCTTTATATACAATTAAAAAGATTGAATTCAAATTGAATGATTAAAAAATTACACTTAGTTATGAGTATCTCTGTAATATAAAAGTTGATATAAAGGATCGTTATTAATGGTAATAGACTTCGCTATTCATCCAACGGACTATTACCAATCATAATACAAGTATGGACAAAAATCACATTGGGTTGTTGAACTCGATTTTCAACTGTCATTCACATCCCAATTTGATCCTTTTATTAAAATTTTATTTCCTTATAACCCAAGACAAATTGGATTAACAGTGCGAAATAAAACCCGTTTGGTTTTAATCTCCGATAAATTCCTAAAGTATGTCTGTGCTATGGAAATTATAACACCAATACTTTATGAAAATATATGCACTGTTAGATTATATACAAGTAAAGTTCTGTTATACTAGACAACAAAACCTTACAAGTATATGAATCACCACCAAATAGAAATAAAAAATAAAGCACAAACAACTTTACCTTATTAAAAATGAATCGATACAAATAAAAACAAGATTACAAATCCGGGTCGTCTGGACCAAATGTTAACTCCGTGGACTGTATGTAAAGGGGTGGGGGGTTGTGGTGACTCTTCGAAACCAAATTGGGCCCAGATTTCTGGCAAACAAATTGAAAATTATCAAAAAAAAATGGTTCCAAATAAGGACTAGAAAACAAGCAACACTTTCCTTTTTTTGAGTTTATTTATTCCTGTTGCACACTGTGTTTTATTTACAATATATATTTTTTTCTCCACAATATTTTTATTTATTATAATTTTAATTTATCAAATGACACTTCTGGAGCTCTAAATTCCTCCAGGCGATCAAAACACGAATAACTTAATTAATCAACAAACAAATATTTAATGCCGAAAAACAACAACAATATTAAAATATAAAAAAGCTTAAATATATACTTCAGCGCCCTCTGTTGCTAATTTGTCTTCGTTTAAACAATCCTGTTTATGTCGCCAAGGATGGGAAGTTTGGACTATCAGACATAAACAAATGGCAACTAACGTGAGAGATGTAGCTTACAAAGGTGGTCGATGATGATCTTATATATGATTGCAACATTAAATTGATGAAATCATGTGATCAGAATTACCATTTACGCTCGTTGTACTGAATTGAACGTGTGGTTTCAAATTGATTTAATTATGGCGTTCACTGTGTTAATATAATAAAGTTCAATCAAAAGTCAAACAAATACTGCTTTAATTATTAGTCATCTCCAATATTAGTCGAGAAATATACGGCATAATATTGCTGTTCGAAACTTCTTTTAAATGCTAGCAAAATGTTGCAAAAATTTCACAGCAGGCCAGCAAATTTAACCCTTATCCTGTATTAATGGGTCAAAATTGCCCAAACGGTTTTTATTGCTCATTTATTGTTTAAATACTCATCGGATTTTTTTGAAACTTTTGTATAATTATTTTTTTAGTGAATACTATTAAAATTTAAAATATAATTTTTGAAGATCGTTTCACAAAGCGTATGTAAGAAAACTTACGCAATTGGTACTTTTGGGTCAAAATTACCCAATGCAACAAAATCAATTTACGCATATAATACGAGCTTCGTAACAATTTTGTGGGCCTTGACAACATCACAACTAGCAACAAAACTAAAAAATATGTGATAATAACTCAAGTGTTTTTTGTTGTTTTTGTTTTTTATAACGGTATTACAAATTGCAACAAAACCAAAAAAAGGGAATAGGTAGTGTAAACATTGCATTCGTTTATGTGTTTTTGAATTGAATACAAGTGACAAAATCTTTACTTATTTTGGAACAATGAAACCAGAAGAGATAAGAACTTTTCTTATGCTATCAGACTCAGGCTATGACTATGACCCCAACTCCTCGTCAGGCGCTAGCATGGACAAACTACGGATGAAGTTTTAATGTATCTAAACAGGACATTATAAATTTGACTCCTGGCCCAACACGTTATTTCAAGAGCTGATAGTATAAAATCTTTTCTTCTGTTATTTCTGTCTTTATTGCCAAAAAAATTTTGCAGCTAAAAGGCAAAGCTCAGAACTGTGCTCACTTCCTCTTCGACAATGTGAACAAAACAAAAATAGGATATGTACCTAAAAAATCGATCAGTGTTTTTGCTTAGCACGTTACATCACGACGAAAAAATAAGAGAAAGCTCCAAAAAATTTGAAATAATTCATTTCTATAATGAAACGAAATCAGGGGTCGATACATTAGATCAACTTAGATGTAAAAGGAGAACTAATCGATTCCCTCAAGCACTGTTTTACAATATGTTGGATATATCCGCCTATAATGCCTATGTAGTTTTTTAAAAATTAATCCACACTGGAACGAAAATAAGAAAAATAGCGACGCATATTCTTGGAAGACTTAGGCATGGAGCTTATAAGCGGAGAAATATCTCGTAGACCGAGCATGCCACAAAGTAGTGCTGCAGTCGTAAAATTCTTCAAAAGGATTCTGCTGAAGTTCCGCAAGCAAAAATTTAAAAACTGAACGTTTCAACTTTTGTTCAAATCGTTCTTACAATGTGCAAATAAATGTTCTGAATGTCAAAAATGTATTTGCAAAGACCAATATTGTATGTAATGAATGTAAAAAAATAAAAAAATTTAATAAATATTATAATTTTTTGTATTGGGCAAATTTGACCCACTAATGTCATATGCGTTTTATTTTTGAAGTACAGGATAAGGGTTAAAGTTATGCTAGAAAACCATAAATACTTATAACAATTGTTAGATATACATATGTATGTGTGTACATAGATGTCATATTGTGTTGAAATTACATGCAGAGTAGTGTACTCTGTGTGTACGTATGTGTAAATATTATATAAAATGTTTTGTCTATAAACATAACTGTTATATAAATGTGTATGGTTTGAATGATAAAATGTTTGTACATTGTCATACAGATGTAAGTGTGTGTAGAGTACTTGTTATTTTAACACTTTCATCAGATGCTGTTTGCGATAGCATCAGTGTAAAAACATAAAATGTATAAATGTTGACAATAACATTTGACATGATAGAAATCAATAGAAATGTACACCTACACGTGTGAGCCTAAGAAATATTTCTTAAATTTAAAAATGGCTGAAGTAGTCTAACATTATTTCAACTTGGGTCGACTCATCTTTTACCAAGTTAAGTGCAGTTTTATTGAAATTAATGATGTTTTACCTTTAAATTCATATGAAGTACTGAATATTTAACCCTGCTCTTAGGTTAAAAAAAATTCGAAAGGATCATTTTGGTCCACTTTGTATTTTTCATAAATAATTCGATATAAAACCCTTTTGATTAAACACTTAAAATAATTTAAATTGTTGCATAACATTTTTAAACAGATATGTATGTATGTATACCACGAGTATAAGTTTTAGTGCAGTTCATGTTTATTCCGGTCTATTATGAGCGAGGATAATTTTCAAGTGCTGTCCGCTTTGATAATGTTATCAATAGAAGGCAACAAAAAAGTAGTGACAAGCTTGTTTAATTCGGAGTTATGGGACTTCTATCAATCCTTTATAACTGTCATGAAAATATCATTATTGATGGGCAGCTAGTGGGTTTTAAAGGACGCTGTCCCTTTAGGCAGTATATGCCTGCAAATCTAGCCAAATAAGTGCTTAAATCTTGGTTAGCTGTCGACTCCAAATCAAAATACATATGGAAAATACAACCGCACCTTGGAAAACCAAAAAATGATAAGCCTGAAAAATATCAAGGAGAGCGTGTCGTGTTGGAGTTGACAGAAGGATTGTAAGGACAAAATATTATAGCTGATAGCTTTTTTTCATCTTTTGAGTTGAGGAAAAAACTTTTACAAAGGAAACTGACATACATATGTGGGAAGAGTTCGAAAAAAATAAAACTTTTATCCCACCGAAATTGCTTATGTACATCCACATTTGCTTTCAGTGAAATCTCAACATTTGTTTCGTATATCGGCCATACAAATAAAGGCACAAAACAGATGAAATCGATTTCAGTAATCATAAGAACAAACCTGCAATCGTTTCTTATTATAACTTTGCTAAAGGTTTGTTATATTTTTATCATTATTTATCGTTTCTGTGAAAAGAATTTCCTTTATCTTAGGAGGCGTTGATACTGCTGATCAAATGATTAGCTACTACAGCACTAAAAGAAAAACAAATATGCAAATAATGCATTTATTTTATATTCAGAAATTGATTCTTCGTGGGCTGCAAATGATTCAAATCGCAGAAGACATGAGTTTTTACTTCAGCCAACTATGTGCCCATCAGAAGAATACATGTTGAAAAGGACAGTCAAACCCAAAAATCCATTTGCTGCAGAGCTATTGACTCAACTACAAGCATCGTCATCAAATAGTATACCATCTACAAGCGGTGATACACAAAAGTCAGCTCCTAGAAAACGGGGAATTTGCAATTGTTGTAAGTCCAAATGTGATGCCAAATGCATTATGTGCAATAAATTTGTATACAAATTGAAGGGAAAAACAATTTGTTCATCTTGCTGCGAAAATAGCAATAAGCCACAATTAAAAATTTGACCAAAATGGTCCAAACCTAGCAGCAGGGTTAAAACCTTTACACTTAAAGTTCAGAGTCGGTATTTTTTGTTATTAGAAGTTATTATCTGAGGAAAATTCTGACTCTGAATTACAGACTTTTTATTGTGTGCATGTAACAGTATCCTTAGAAGCCGCTTGACTATGAGTATTGCAAGTTCTAACCTCATAGTCGCATGTATCTTCACGTGAATAGTAATACAGAACACAAAAACAAACAAAAAATAAATAAATAAAATGAAGTGTACTATGTTTGAAGCACTTGCATTGACATCTGTCAACATATCCATTATAAATGTACAAAATTATTGACTTAAAATAACTTTTTCTAAAACTATGTATTTCTGAATGAAAATTGAAAAAGGAAATGGAATACCATGATAAACCATGTTTGATAAAATTTAATTAATTTTCTATTGTGATTTTATTTGTTCGTGTTTGAAGATGACTCTGGTTTTCCGTTTTCATTTAAAGTGGATGTATTGACACTTTTTTAACGTTTGTCTCAGTTTCGTTAATTTCAAAGTTTTTCTTCCCTTTCTCACTCGTAATTAAAAAAAAAGAAATGAAAACTTTATTTAAATTTTTAACTAAATTATATAGGATCTCCCAACAGGAACTTGCGAACTTTAAAAGGTTATTTTGCTGAAGCTTACTAACATACTTAATTAGTCATTACAATCCTTTAGTCTGGATTGCAACCTAATTGCTCACACCACTTGTGTTGTGTGTGTTATATTTATAAATAAGTGGTGGGACCTACAGTTTAAATTCGACTTCGAACGACCGATTTTTTTGAGAAAATTTTCACTGCAATTTTTTATTTACTCTTAGAGTTTTTGCCAGAAATCTGCTGAGAGGAAGTCGGCGAAAGAAATATTATCTCAAATTTTGCTTTGTTTGAGACGCCTGGGTTGGACTTTTGCTTGTGGGGTTTTTTTTAACTAACAGGTACATGTGAATAAGGCACAAAACATAGCGGTCCTCAAAGCCAGCACAACCCTTGCCATGGGTCAAAATCAGCCCGATTTATGCACCAAAATTATGGAAAATTGAACACATCGCATGCGCTACACCCATAGAAAATGTAATGGACATTTTAAAGATGGTATATTCGCTGTTGGCTTATTAGACGTGAGGCCGCGGTTCAAATCCCAAGTCGGATCTCCAGCTAAACGAAATATGAAAACAAAAAATATTTCTTCGGCTACTTCCTTTCAGCAGATTTCCGCAAAAACTATTGAGAGTAAATAAAAATGCCATAAAAAGTTTCTCAAAAATCTGTCGTTCGAAGACGACTTCAAACTGTAGGTCCCGCCACTCATGTATAAAAATGAACGCACACAACATAAGTGGTGTGAGAAACTAGGTCGTAATCCTGACTACAGGGTTGTAATGACCAATTATGTATTTATATTCCATATATAATGACATTATGTGTTTTCAACAAATAAAATTTTTGCAGATAGGAAATACTTAAAAACAGACCCTATATTTGATTTTTAGGGATTTGTTGCTGAAAACAAAATTTCTAGACCCTTAAAAGGAATTTTAATTTATTTTCTGTTGTAAATGTCACTGCAGACACAAGCAACTAATGTTGTTGGAGATACTTGACATTTATTATTGTTCTTGGACATAAAAAAATATGTATGCTTTTAATAAAATTTTATTTAAAAAAAATTATGTTAAATTACTGTGGTATTTTGCAGAAAAGAATTTTAGTATTTAATGTGTTGTATTTCGGTGCATAACATACATACATGTATTTGTAAAAGTAACCTACATCACCAACAAAAATTTTATTTTTAATTTTAATAAAAATTCAATATTGTTTACAAGAAAAAAGAATTTTTAAAAAAATATACATGTATGGTTATACTGATTCAGAAAGCTTTTATTTACTTCCAAAAACTGAAAATAACATGGTTTCCCTTGAGCTATACATACATAATTGGTCATTACAACTTTTCAGTTAGGGTTACGACTTAGTTTCTCACACCACTTAAGTTGAGTGTGTTAATTTTCTACATGATTTGCGGGACCTACAGTTTAAAGTAGACTACAGTTTTTTTTTGAGAAACTTGACATGACAATTTTATTTACTCTCATACTTTTTCCAAAAAATTTGCTGAGAGGAAGTTGCCGAAGAAATATTTATTTTTTCATATTTCGTTTTGATATCTGACCTGGGTTTTGAACCGAAGCCTTATGTCATTATGCCATCACACTACCTACTAGATTACAGCAACTTCAAGCTGTATACATACATACATATATCCAACGTTTGTCCAATTTTTTTTTATTTAGCTCCTCATACTGTTATGTCAAATGATTTCATTTTTGGAGTAAAATCTTTTTCCACAAAAACCAGATTTTCACATTTGGAAGCAATAAATAGTCATTAAATTCAAGCACAGTAAAAATGTGCAAACTTCACCCTGTGGCTCCATTTGCATTTTTCTGATGAAAAATTTGTTTTGACCAAATGCGGATTTTTTGTGTTTAAATGCAAATTAAATTAAAATAATACATACATAACATACAAAATTGTTCATTACAACCTTTTTTTTAGGATTACGACCAATAAATATTTTTTCGTATTTCGTTTTGTTGGAGATGTCTGACCTGAGGTTTGAACCGTGGCCTCACGCCTACTAAGCCAACATATAACCTACTAAGCTAAGGTTTAATTAATTTGGATTTGTCTCAATAGCATTTGTCCACCCCAAATAGACGCCGTTGTTTAATTTCTAAGATTCAGCATTTCCTTCAACTTGTTAGTTGCTTGAATTATTTGTCCTTTAGTCCTTTATGCTGTTGGCTTAACATGTGTTTTATTTGAAAAGATATTTACAACCAATTGTGAATGTTTTATAACAATACGCCATCTCTATACCACTTTCTTAAACTTTCATTTGAATGTTTACATTTGCTTGTTTGTCAAGATATGTGCACATTATCCCAAAAATTAAAATAAAACAAATTTATGTCTTCATGTTGTCTGGTTTATATGTATATGGTTTTGCCCCTCATCACGAATATTGGTATAAATGATTGAAAAAATTTTTATAATTGTGTTTCATATTTCAAAAATTTAGTCTAGGCATACAAACAAACCATTGAATGCAGACATAAAAATAAATTTCTTTATGTTCGATGTACCGAAATAGACCAGAGTCTGTGTGGACATCGAACCTACGACTCTCACTATAATAGATAAGCATACTACACCCTAGACTGTCAGGACATTCAAAAAAGAATTTTTTTAGTTTTTTTTATTTATAATTTATTTATTAAACTATTTGGCTTTAACATGTTTCGCAAATGTATTTAAAAAGTTAACAAATAGTCAGCAGATCAAATATCAGAATGATTGCGTTTGTAGTTTTGTTGTTATGCTTAAATTTGGCAAATCTAGTGAAACACTGAGGCAGTTTTTATTTAATGTATGCATCTTTTTTTAATATGATCCTTATATATATTGTCGGCAATTCAAATGAATTTATTGTTATTTGATGAAACCGGCAGCATTTGAAGTTAAGAGATGAAACGTTATCAAACGTTTTGTTTGTAAATTTTGTATTAAAAATTCATCACATTTTGTACATTCGGCTAGCAGTGCTAAAAGTTTGTTGTTTATATGGTCAAATTCTACTTAATTTGAGTTTCACCAATGGCACTTTTTATTTTCGATTTGACGACCGCTGTGGTTTCGTAACATACTCGCTTACACCTGCCACTTAAAAAACCCCCACAAGAAAGGATCTTACGGGGTCAAATTTCACGATCACATTACCTCAAAAGTTAAACTTGCTGTCAATTCGCTTGTGTAGAATATCGAAAGTGGCAAGAGCTCTGTGCCAGGGCTCGGTCAGTCAAATGTTGTCAGTATGCAAATCATCCATTTCAGATCAAAAGAAGTTGATAAACATCGTGTTTGCTTATTAGACGTTCAAATCCCACGTCAGACACCGCCAGCGAAATGGAATAGAAAAAAATATTTCTTCGGCAACTGTCTCGCAGCAGATTTCTATTAAAAACTCTGGTAGTAAATAAAATTGCCATGAAAAAGTTTCTCAGATGGGGCCCAAGAAGCATATATTCTGAACGATCTACCAGTTTCAGATGTATTCCTTTCATGTATTTCATTTAACTACAAAATTCAATACTTTTGCACAAGAAATATTAGAAAAATTAATTCGGAAATCTTATAAAAATGGTCGAGAATTCTTTGTTGGGTATCATAGTTTACCGTAATTTAGAGATTACTGATCTTAATTGTTAATAAATGATTATCGCTAAGGATAACTATGGTTTGATAGTATCAAACTATGTTGACATTACGTTTAAGTAGGGTTTTGCAAAATCACAGACATTCTTTCATGTGGTATCCTACTGGTCTACTAAATCAATTTCGAAAAAATTGCCACTCCATTCTATCCTTTAAAATTAGCGAATTATTAGGTTTGTAGTGTTTTTATTGAAAGAAAGAATTTGAACATTTTATGTAGTAAAAACAAAAGGAGAAATAACGGTTGGAAAAATTGTAAAAAAATTTAAAAATAAATCTAATAGTTGAAATGATTGAGAAAGCAGAAAAAATTTTACAATCAATGTATGTATCTTTGATAATTTAGTTTTTTTTTTTTAATAAAATTTGTTTTAAACAATAAAAAAACGGTTGTGACATTTAACATCTGCTATTTTTTAATTAAACTGAATGAAAAACAACAGACCATGCTAGACAAAAAAGTCACAAATTATTTTAACCTTTTTTTGTGACATAAAAAATAGAACAACAGAATAATTGAAAAAGGTTTACATGATTGTAATTTTATTGTTGTTAATTAAATTCAGTAAATTTTATATTTCTGAAAGCATACAGCAAAAAAATTAAAAAAAAATTCGCAATCTGCTTTTATGGTATGTTCATCATGCCGATGAAATCTATACCTAATTTATCAAGCAATGTTCACATAAAAGTTGGTCACCTCAAGTATTTAACCTGTCACATCGAAAAGATTATGAAAGGCAAAGCTATCATTTTGTCTATTTAGGATGATCCATTAGATGTCCAAAGGACATGTTTTATAGCCAAATTGCCAAAACCAATAGTGGCTTGTAAAGTCGCCGTGGTCTAGTAGGTAGTGTGTTGACTTATTAGACGTGAGTCCTCGGTTCAAACCCCAGTTCATGCAAAATATATCATCGGCGACTTCCTCTCATAAATAGTTTCTCAAAAATCTGTCGTTAGAAGTCGACTTTAAACTGTAGGTCCCACCACTTATGTTTATAAATTAACGCACACAACATAAGTGGTGTGAGAAACTAGGTCGTAATCCTGACTAAGGGTTGTAATGACCAATTATGTATGTATGTATGTATGTATGTTATAATGGCTTCTTCGTTTTTACTTGGAACATGTGTGTTGCTATGGTCTTAAATTTAATAAAATTTTTTTGTTTATGAAAATTAACAAAGAATTAATTGCTTCTAATATTTTAGGCACTATTATCGTGATATTTTAAAATTTTATTGGCATTCGATGCTTTGTCCACCAGTCTGAAGCCTCACCTGACATGCTATTTTTATTTTGCTTACTACTTCATTAGATTGTAACTCTTAAATTTTGTCAAAACGAACATTTCTACTGAGGCTTTCGCATAATGTCTGATATACAACTTACCCCCATATTTATTTCTGAAGGCCATTATAGCAAAATGTCAGCACCTATAGAGAATTCTTCATAATTTTTATGAGATTATCGAATTAATATTTTAATACTTCTTCTGTCAAGCTATCAAAATTTGTAGTTAAAATAAAAAAACTTGAAAAAATAACACTGAAACAGAAAAAACTTGCGGAATGTAAATATGCTCTCTGGCTCCATTTAAAAACAGCTTGATCGTGTCTTAGTAGTAGTACAGAGACGCGTTTAATAGTAATGTTGACTGCTCGTGCTATTTTTGCTATTAGAATGTCGGGTCTTTAGTTCCAACATCAGATACGCCTTGCTCATCGTCTTTGATTTATTTATCTTTGTCGATACCATTGTCTTATAAAAATATACTAAATAAAAACTACTAAATTTAATTTTCGATGAGTTTAATAACTTCATATCCTCTACGAAGCAAATCTACAATGCCAAAAGTAAGTAAATGATGGTTATAGTAAGAAATCTTAATCCCTATATGTAGAAGAAAATGATACCGGCGCCCTAAAATTGTTTACTATTTCAACAGTAACTCACCTAACAATAAATAATTTATAACCCGTATGTATAGTGACAAATGAGATTTAAAAATCAAAACACTTTCGTAATGAATTATAAATTGACGCGTAAAAACTTGTCAACTTTTAGTGCCTGTATCTAAAGAATAACTGTTCGAATACATCCCGCTATAGATAAGAAACATAAATACGTGTCTTTAAAAACAAATAAATGTAATATAACGTCCAATCGGTTTTTAGTTATACAGATTTTTGAAATTTTTAGTTTGGTCGTTTTTAGTTTACGGTCGTCAAAGGGTTAATAAGATTTCTGTAGGCGAAACAGTTGTAAATTTTGTAATTTATATACTTTCAGCATGATCACGCACCTGACTATCCATAAGTCGAGTTATGGAATAATTTGTCGCTGAAATGTATTTCTACGTAAAGTCTATGAAATTTATATGATCAACCCTCCTATAACACGGTGAGTGCGTACTGTGTTGTATGGAAACCGCGCAATAAGCAACTCGGAATTAGTTTAAATCACATCATTCGTACCGCGATGTATGGAGACCAAGAAATACAAAACACAAGATAAATTATAATCTCTATAGGAGGCTAAGCAGTTTCTTAACCCTCATTTAAACTTTGCTCGTCGTTTAACGGATTAGTATGAATGTTTTTCACATCTTAAAAATTGAGATTTGGCACACATTCGTTTTCCTTATTTTCGTTTACCAATGAATTTGAGTAGGGTGCATCAATTAATCCCATCAGTTCTTCCTCATATACAAATTTCTTCCTTGAGTACTAGTTCTCTTAAGTCCTGATGTTTTACTGCAAATTCTTCATCACTTAAACGAGAAGCAATGTTTACAACTTCTGTAACTGGCAGTGAAATTGCAAAATTATCTTATATTGCTTGAACTAAAAGAGGTTTCCAACACATATTAAACGTTGATGGTCTAATTTCCACGCAAGCTGATGACACCGTTCTAACACAATCTGGAATAGCAAATTCTAACCACGCTTGAAGAGTTTTATTTTCACTATTTTATAATCTGTCAAAAATATAACTTATATTAAACCCTCTTACAATAATTAGTTAATAGAGCCATCCATAGGCTGTGTAGAGGGAATTTATGGGATGTTGTTTAACGGAAACCGCGCTGTGAAAGTACCGCGTTATAGGAGGGCTGCCGCAATTTCCACCCCGCGTTATTTGGAAACCACGTTCTGAGAGTACCGCGTTATAGTAGGGTGGCTGTCGTGTCAATGATAGGAATCTGGGTGGATTTAAGGCAACAAAGTTACTATTTCATCACTGCTTCAAATTAGCATAACAATATTGTTACGAAAATGGAAATGGTGTTACATCGTTTAACATTAAAATAATAAACAAAAGCTACAAAAACAAAAGCAATGGACTTGTTTACATGATCAACTAATAAACAAAAATATAGCAACACCGTCAGTATAAAAAAGGGGATAAACAAAGTAAACGAACATCCAACAGCAACACAGCATGGATAAGCGAAAACAAAATACGCAAACAACAATAATGTAAACAACATGTTTGCATTTATAGAGATTTCGCGAAGGCAAAGTCATTCTCCTTCAAGAGCATTCATCACATTGTTTAGCGATATAAAAGGCAACACAAAGCAGGAAACGTGATCAGTAAAAATTCAGTCAGTCTTGTGTGCGGACGCATTGAATATGAAGAGAATAACGGTCTTTGAAGATCTCCGTTGTAAAGATCTATTGAACAATTGTTAATGTGTAAACGGAAAAGTGTAAAGAAGGATAACAAACAAACCAAACAATTGTTGTTGTTTAAATCAAGTTGCGAACAGTGGCACACGGAATTGTGCGTACAACAAAGAATTTATTTAAAACTAAACAAATTTATTTTTATTTTTATTTGCAATCTACGAACTTATATTTTGAACGTTTTTAAAAGGGTAAAAACGTAACAATATATTATTGATACGCTAATAAACTATTTTTAGGCATTTCGAAGAAGAACCAATAAATTTTGCTACTAATTATTCCAAAATATATGAAATATTGTCTGGAGTAAAGTGTCATCGTCACATTACTTTTATGTATTGTCCTGTGCTTTCACATCTGCCCTCTCTTCTAAAAATAATCTCTTTCAAACGTCTATAGAAGAAAAATTATCTCCTACCCTAATTTTGCAACACTTTATATATCAAATACTCATATATTTTTATGGGTGATTAAATTTATGATTTATTTCCGTGCCTACTAATAAAGAAATAAAAAAGAGAATAATTTGCCAAAAGCGGAAACATACTCATATTTTCTTCAACATGATATACATGAAGGAAAAATAATCTTTGGAGGGCAAAATTATTTTGATAATTTTAAGGGATTGGTCATAAATAAAAAATAAATATACAAATTATGTTTGGAAATATTTTTGAAGAATTTTAACATTTATAGGCGGGCAATGATGACTTAGGCAAAGCTTTCTCAACATAGAGAACGTACAAAAGCGCAGTTAATATGGTTAGACCGTATGTAAGGGTGCTATTGAAGTAAATTTTTAGATTTTTGCAAATATTGACAAACTTAATAGGTTCGTAATCAAATTTCATTGAGTTTTCAAGTCGCCGTAAGTAGGTCGTGTGGTGCTTTATTAGACGTAAGGCCACTGTTCAAACCGCAGGTCAGACATCAAAACGAAAATATGAAAAAAAAATTTCTTCGTTGACTTACTCTCAGTAGATTTCTGGCAAAAACTCTGAAAGTAAATAAAATTGCCATGAAAAGTTTCTCAAAAAATTTGTCGTTCGGAGTCGACTTTAAACTGTAGGTGTCGCCACTCATGTATAAAATTAACATACACAACATAAGTGGCGTGAGAAACTAGGTCGCAATCCTGACTGAAGGGTTGTAATGACCAATTATGTATGTTATGTATGCATGTGTTTTGTTTATGTGGACCATTATATAGGCAGCCAATTCGAAAATACGATATAATTTCTTATTTAAAATTCCTACATATCGGTCGACATACATCTTAATTTTGTTCGAATTTACTTTGCACATCATTGATATAAAGCGAGAACAGTAGTCGAACCAGAATTGAGTCTTGAGGAATGCCTCAGTCTAGAGTCACCTACTTCAACAAATTGATGTCTACCAGTTAAATACGAAAATATTAGAAAAACTAAAACTAACTAATCTGCTGAGAGGAAATCGCGGAAGAAATATTTTTTCATATTTCGTTTTGATGTCGGACCTGCGGTTTGAACCGTGGCCTTTCATCTAATAAGCCAACACACCACCTTTTACACTACGGCGGTGTGTGTGGGATGTCATCATGTTTAGATAGTCTCCCATCCCTAACCAAATGCCAGGCTTCGAATTGGTAATTACGT
Source organism: Sarcophaga subvicina (assembly GCA_936449025.2). Lineage (NCBI taxonomy): Eukaryota > Metazoa > Arthropoda > Insecta > Diptera > Sarcophagidae > Sarcophaga > Sarcophaga subvicina. The sequence goes on from OW388080.2 coordinate 91,419,127, forward strand.
ATGGTGATGTAATGATGCATTGTGCAGGGTTGCATCCTAGTGCATGGGGGTGCTGGTAGACGTATTGTTTTCACCCGTGCTTAGAACACCGAGCCATCGCGGCGATACTCACGTAAAAACCTGGACTAATGCCGTCTCCAAAATGTCCAATTTTTCCATGACTCTGGCACATCCTTCAGACTGCATTTGATAAAAGATTTTGAGGATTGCTATGATTTGTAGCTTACTCGTATGCACCTGAGACCACAAAAACACCTCACAAGAAATGTATTGTAGGATCGAATAGCACAATCTCGGTTGCCCGTTTACATCACCTCTACGAGAGATGACCATGACCTCAAATCGCTCCAATGTGGCATTAGTTTTGTGGCATGTAGCGCTATCCTCTTAAAACCACCACCTTTGGTGCCCCCATCATCAGAATCAGGCTAAAATCAGTCAGGATTACGACCTCATTTTACACACCACTTATATTGTGTGTCTTAATTTTATACATGAGCGGCGGATCTTGCAGTTTAAAGTCGTTTATTCTCAGAGTTTTTGCCAGCAATCTGCTGAGTGGAAGTTTTCCTGGAGATGTCTGTTTTGCTGTTTTGCTGGTCTCACGTCTACTAGACTACGCTGAATTTGGTAAACATCAACCTATAATTATTGCCGGTGAGTAGGTCTTGCCGTTCTTAAATAAGTAAAAGAATAAAATGTGTACCAATGACGCCACCTTCCTAAACAAGGTCTTTTTCGGGATGCATTGGATGTTGTTGAATTTCATATCGATTGGTACAGCACCAAATTCGACAATTGTTTTCTCACGTGTCCATTTATCCAGGAGATAATTTTTTGCTGCTTCCGATCTCATTCAGCAAGCATGCATGCATTTGACTATGGTCGTGCATGGCGATTTGGGAAAACAGACAGATATCTCTCCACAAGATGTATTTATCAACTGTCAAAAAATGGTAAACATTTTTTTGCATGAAATCAAAGCCTCTTAGCTGTTGTTATTTTTATTAAAAACAATAATTCTGAACTTTTGTTTTAAAACAATAAACAAATGAAAAAATTCTGAAGATATGCAATTTTTGTGGTATCCCCCTAACCATGTATTTCCATAATTTTTGTTGTTTTATGATGGCTCTAGTTTTTATGATCGTTTTTATTTTGCGCATACAAAAACAACAACAACAAAATGTAAATATATAAAAATAAAACAATTTATTTATATACGTTTTATTTATGATTCCACTTCATTGCCTATGGCACAATAGTAGGCCTTTATTCTGTGGAATATAAATGTGTAGACGGATATAAAATAATTCCTACATAAACCATCGTTTCTAAGTATTCAATCATAAATAAAAATGAACGTTTCATTGTTCCTACAGTAAATCCTGCCGTAACTATACGGCAGAAATATAAATGAATGTTATCTTCTAAAGATATGGCAACAAATTAGTGACAGGTGAATATTGGCGGCGAGTTAATTTTGTAGAATAAGAAATTCATTACTTAACGCATCTGCGTTCGGTAAATGCTTCCTGCTTTGTTCTATAGCTTTATAAACCGTTGATTGTTTGTCATAAAAATATTTATTTTATATTTGTCGTCAAGTGTGCCGATTTGTGGTTACACTAAAAATCTTTATTGCAAGAAATTTGTTTTATTTTTTTTTTGTAAAATAAATTTTGTATAGAATTCTTCTTTAGAACTTTTTTATATGTACATATGTATGTATGTACATTTGCCTTTTTGTTGTTTTATTTTTTCTTCTATTATTCCTTTGGGGAACTTAAACTGAATTCACCCATATCGTCTGAACAAAATTATTTTGTCTAAAAATTTGCCAGGAAAATCAAGTCTGACATACGATACTTTTAAAACAATTTAAAATTTTACACGATTTATACATCACAACACTTCAGTCAGGATTACGGTCTAGCTTCAAATACAGCAGTATTCCGTTAATCCGGCACGTTCGAGACCGGCTCGGTGCCGGACTACCGAAAATTCCGGTCTATAGGGCGGTAATTATAAGAAGAATTACTGAGTAACTTTCTTCAAGATTTTGAGTAGATTGAGGGTTTACTACAATGTTGTTAATGTCCTCATCGGTTAGTTCTTGTTCAACAGGCTCATTCTCGTCGATTCGAAGCCACTCCTCTACCTCATCTTCAGGCAGGTTTTTCAAGGGATTGTCAGCACTACTCTCTCCTTTTGAACTCGATGGCTTAGGTTTTGAAAACATGGTCACTGTACAGTTAGAACGAAAATCACTTTTTTTATAAACAGTTTTAAAAGTTACGTTTACTACGATGTGAAAGGACGCAAAACAACAACGCACAAAAAAATGGCGTGATTGATTAACGGAGCTGCAGTGCACCTGAATTTGTTGTGACAGCTGAGACTAGCCGGCCACTAATTGTTTCCGAACAATACCGAGAGTTTCCGGATGATCCCAAACTACCCCGAAAACTTCCGCATAGCTCTCAAGCGTTTACAATTTTCCGGAGCGATTGCGGACTGTTGGATGCAGGACTAATGGACTTCTACTGTACCACTTATGTTGTGAGTAGTGGGACCTACAGTTTAAAGTCGACTCCGAAAGACAAATTTTTGAGAAACTTTTCATGGCAATTTTTATTTACTCTCAGAGTTTTTGCTAGAAATCTGCTGAGAGGAAGTCGAAGAAGAAATATTTTTTCACATTTCGTTGTATTGGAGCTGTCTCACGTTGGGTTTGAACCGTGGCCTCACGTCTAATAAGCCACCACACAGCCTACTATACTGCGGTGACTTCATACTTATTTTATTTATATTGGCAAATCAATTCAACTTTATATGTAAAATATAATGTATTCATTCAAGTTTGTGCGGATAAAATATAAAATTAAACCAAATCGAGCTGAGAATTTTTAGCAAAAAATATTTTTTCTTTCTCTTCTCTTTCTCAAGAAACGAGCTATCAAGCCATAAATAAGAAAAGTGTTGTCCGGACTGATATTTTGTTTGAACAACATGATTGAATCCAGCTTTGGGGGTTTCAACAAAGTCTTTCCTTCGAACTTTATTTAAAGTTAACGATTGGCTTCCAAGTTCTATGTAGTTTGATCACTTGGGAGGATGTTATTGTTTTCAATGTGTTGGGAAAGCGTTTTATGAACAAATCTTTCAAACACTTTCGAAAGGAATGATAGGATTGCTATTGACCTGTTTTCAAAGTCAGATTTCTTTACTGGAGTAATCTTCGCAAGTTTCCCTGTTTTAAAGTAACAATTCGACGTAAATATTTTGTTGTAAACAAACGTTATAAAGGGAACAACACATATTAGTGTCTTAAGAAATTTGAATCAATTCCATCAACTCCTATAGCATTAGGTTTAATTGACAACAGCCTAGATATCACATCATCACGAATTGATCCATTGACAACGTCCTAGTTTCTCACACCACTTATGTTGTGTGTGTTAACTTTATACATGAGTGGTGGGACCTACAGTTTAAAGTCGACTTCGAATGACAGATTTTTGAGAAACTTTTTCATGGCAATATTATTTATTCTCAGAGTTTTTTGCGAGAAATTTGCTGAGAGGAAGCGCAGAAGAAATATTTTTTGTATTTTGTCTTGATGTCTGGTCTGGTGCTCGAACCCTGGCTTTATGTCTTATAAGCTACTAGACTACGGCGACTTCGACGGTGACATAAGTGAAATAAAAATGATTGTCCAGAGAATCGTTAGCGAAGCAACAGAGGGTGTAACCATAGCGATGTTTAAAAATTGATTATTAAGAGCAGCTACATTGATTCCACAATAGAAAGATAGAAAGAAAATAGAACATTTCCCATTTTCCAATTTAGCGAACTGCTTTCCACTTTTGTTTAGCAGAAAACTTAGCTCCAAAAACTTAAGACATCGCCTAGACCATGTGTGCTTCGGGATTCAAGTTGTGATCTGCTCTGTTTTGTACTTCATACTTGGTATACAGTGCTTTTAGCTTCCTTATTTACCTTCTACATCATTTCCTTTTCAAATGGTTTAAGTTTCGATACCTTGACTTTTTGTATGGCTTTTTCTGGACTAGCCCTATTCGTTTCTTGCTTTGCCCTAATTTCCATTTTTGTTAATATTGCTCATTTTTCTTCGGTAGCCAACATCACTGCAAAGTCTTTGATTGTCTCCTAAAGATGCCGATACCTCATTGCTGAGAGTCCTTTATAAATCTTATTTGTATTTCTCCTTGTGAAGTCGTCGTAGTCTAGTAGGTAGTACGTTGGCTTATTAGACATAAGGCTGCGGTTCAAACCCCAGGGTAGACATACCCAACAAAACGAAATATGAAAAATATTTCTTCCGTTGATTTTTGACAAAAACTCAGAGAATAAGTAAAATTGCTATGAAAAAGTTTCACAAAAGTCTGACGTTCGAAGTCGACTGTAAACTGTAGGTCCCACCACTCATGTATAAAATTAACACACTCATAAGTGGTGTGAGAAACTAGGTCGTAAACCAGACTGGAGTGTTGTAGTGACCAATTATGTTATGTATGTATTTTTCCCTGTACCTGCTAGCCGCCGTTTTACTCGGTCCACCGTAAGATCTTGTAAACTAGATTTACTGTGTTTATTGCAATGACAGTAGAGGTACTGTCATTAGTTGAAACGTTTTTACCTTTTAAACATGAACTACAACTATTAAGTCAAAGAACTAGTTTGTGTTTCAATGTTGTTATTTTTCTATTAAAAAAAAAACCGTTATTGGTTTATTCAGACTTCAGTGCATAAAACAAGAGTGTTTTTATGCGTCGAATATATCACTATTCTTCCCATTTTACTTTCCTCTGTAGCTTCTTCATTTATCCCGATTTCATTATCATCGTATCTACGTAGTTCTACAGGGTTTTGCAATAAGGGCTTCTGAAACTTTGACATTTGACAAAGCCCATCTTGTTGAAGCTACATCTATCAAACTAGTTGTCTTTTATTCAATCTATTTTGCCAAATTACCATGGGCAACTATAGACAACAACGTGCGTTCGCTGAATTGGCTCTGATCCCAGTTTCATTGAAAAATCATCTTCAACGTTGAGTCCATTTTAAAGAACGGTTAGGTAGGTCAACAAACAAAATCGTGGAATTTGGGATGGTACCACATGAGACCCAAGAGTATCCAGTGCGTTCCTAAAGTCAGTGGATGGAGTGGATTTTGGGTTTTTTTGTTTGTTTTAACAGCGATGTTGGCCAGGTCGACGATTATCAACTTCTCTTAGTGCAATTTGATAGATACAAACAAAGGTGGTTTCAACAGAACACGCATTTCATGCCCAATTGAATATTCTGCACGAGCGATTTGAAGGCATGGTCATCTCACTTGGAGATGATATAAACTGGCCACCGAAATTGTTAGAGTTGATCTCGTTTGACTTTTTTGTAGGGTTTTCTTCACTGGCAAGTCTTAGCAAATAAGCTACAAAACACTGTGGTGCCTGAAGGCAACCTAGCCCATGTCGTCGATCAATTTTGGAATGTACTCCAACCAGAGAAGCCACGGCGGATATTTAAATGTTCATAAATTTCAGATTTCAGATTTATTTCAATAGGACTTTAGAAATTGTTCATGATATCTCAAACATACTTTGTTTCATTTATATTTAAAGATGGGAAACGCTTAAAAGAGACACTATATAAAGTCAACGTTAGTTAGATTCCACAATTTATTATATTGCAGTTAAGTATCTTATACGGCATATTCATACGGTAGAGAATTTTTTCATTGAAATGTTTTCCTTACATACACAACGAACATATCCTTCCCGTTTTTCCATAAATGTATTGTTGGAATACTTCACGCTCACACTCACACTTTAATATTCTCAATTTGAGTATAACTTCTTATACACTTCCAGGTAGCAAAAGAATTCCTTTTCTTTATTGATATTGTTTGGTAGTGTTTTAGTTAATAATTTGTTTTTAATAATTTTGTTTTTGTTTGTATTTCCTTTGCTTTACCGTAAAAAATATTTTCCTTCGATGTTCACAATCTTAAAATACTTCCTTACTTAAATTGTGGCCATATTGGCTGTTTACATCATAAATGAGGGCAAAATATATTTGCCCTGGAATTTATAGCATGACGTTGAAAACGAAATTTAAAAAAACAAAATCGCTTGTTTAGACTGCAGTGGAGTAGAAGTTTCACAATGTAAATTGGTAAATTTTGTACAGGAAGAATATAAAGATAAGAAAATAATAGACGACTAAGAACAACCCTAGATATGATATGTATTTTTGGCACAAATTAACGGAACACAAAAAAATTTGTTTTTTTTTAAGTCAAATTTTCAAACCATCTCAGTGTAGCAGTTGAACTTAAAATTAAAAAATTATCTTCCTTTTTTATGCAGATGCCATGTAAAACGTATCATGGGACCTTACAACATTAAAATCCATTTCTAGCATACTCCAAACGTGACGTTAGCATGCATCGCACATTTGCACAAACCAGATATATGTATCTTCCCCATGAATAGTTGTGTTTTGTTATTAAAACTTTCAATGTGGTATACTAGTTTTTCCTTGTATTTTAACACCTAGAAAATGTGTATGAATTAATGCATTTCGTGCCAAAAGAACGTAAAATATTTCGCTTTCATTTTAAATTTTTCACTTTAAATTTTTTAATCAAGATTTCTGTGCCTCTGTTCTTAAGAGAAAAATTTTAGTTTTGAAATCTTTTAAAATCTTTTATATCCAAAAGACTTAATTTTAAAAAATTAAGGTTGATTTAAACAATTTTTTAAGTCCATTGAAGTCGCCGTGGTCTAGTACGTAGTGTGTTTGCTTATTAGACGAAAAGCCAGGGATCGAGCCCCAGGCCAGACATCAAGGTAAAATACAAATAGTATTTTTTCGGCGAATTCCTCTCAGCAAATTTCTGGCAAAAACTATGAGAGTAAATAAAATTTCCATGAAAAGTTTCTCAAAAATCTGTCGTTCGGAGTCGACTTTAAACTGTAGGTCCCGCCACTCACGTATACAATTAACACACACAACATAAGCGGTGTGAGAAACTAGGTCGTAATCCTGACTGAAGGGTTGTAATGACCAATTATGTATGTATGTATGTATTTAAGTCGCCGTAGTAGTGTGTTGGCTTATTAGATATGAGACCTCGGTTCAAACCCCAGGTCAGACATATCCAGCAAAACGAAATATGAAAATATATTTCTACAGCACTACAGCAGATTTTTGAAAAAAAAAAAAACACTGGGAGTAAGTAAAATTGCCGTGAGAAGTTTCTCAAAATTCTGTGGTTCGGAATCGATAAAATTAACACACACAGTATAAGCGGTGTGAGAAGCCAGGCCGTTGTCCTAACTGAAGGGTTATTGCAATGTAAAGGGTCCGCCAAATAACTTTTTTTTGTTGAAAATTATTTAAAAAAAATAGCTACTCAATATTTTTTCAAATTTCTTTTTTATTTGAAAGTACAATTCTTCCGGTTAATAATGGAAAATAATTTCATTCAAATGGCTGCCTCGGCTAGCCATGCAGTAGCCTACACCAGAAGATGCCGATTTTGGCAAAAAAAATCATCTTTTCAGATGAAGCTTATTTTGATCTTGGCGGGTATGTAAACAAGCAAAATTGTCGCATTTGGGGCACAGAAAACACGCATACATTGAAAAGCCGACGCACCCAAAACGAGTCACTGTTTGGTGCGGATTTTGGTCCAGAGGCATAATTGGGCCATTTTTCTGCGAAAATGAACAAGGAGTGGCCGTTACAGTCAATGGCGATCGTTATCGGGCCATGTTGAACGAATTTTTGTTCACAAAAATTGAAGAGGAGGATATTGGCAACATTTGGTTACAACAGGACGGCGCTACGTACAACACAGCCGAAGATACACTCGATGTTTTGCGCCCTGTTTTTGAAGATCGCATTATCAGCCGCTGAGCTGATGTCGTTTGGCCACCTCGGAGCTGCGATTTGACACCGTTGGACTATTATTTGTGGGGTGCCGTCAAAGATAAGTGTTACGCCGACAAGCCAGAGACAATTGACGCTTTAAAGGACAATATTCGTAAGCCATTGGTGAAATACAGCTGCACACAATCGATAATATGCTTAAAAATTGGACCGATCGTGTAGACTACTGCATGGCCAGCCGAGGCAGCCATTTGAATGAAATTATTTTCCATTATTAACCGGAAGGATTGTACTTTCAAATAAAAAAAAGTTATTTGGCGGACCCTTTAGCATCACGGTAGGAAATGATCTCCAAACAGTAATATTACCGCCGCCATGACAGTGAAGACAAATCTTGGAATCCTGTTAAGGAACCCTGCATTAACTCTTGCAATTTAGTTTGTTTGATGATTTTGATTACAACTTTTTAGACAAGATTACGACCTAGTTCCGCATACCAACCATGTTGAGTGTGTTACTTTTCACACACAACATGAGTGGTGTGTGAAGCCAGGTAGCAATCCTAACTAAAGGATTTTAAAGATTGCAGTTAAGTAAGTAAGTATGTTAGAAGCACTTGCATATGAAGTGTGAGGCGGGGAACTGTCACATCGAACATCCTGAATTATAAAAACTAAATTTTGTTGCCTCAGTTGCTTATAGTTTTTTTTTTTCATCTCTTGGAAGGAACTTTAATTCACTAAAATCGTGTTGGAATCTTTTTATATGCAATGTAATATAGCATTACAATACCATGGTGTACGGACAATTGTTTGAGTCATCTTCATAATGTGATTTTATTAAATAAGGTTAAAGGATAATCCTATTGTGTTACAATACAACGAGTATTGTTTATCAATCTCAATTTTATAAAAATGCATTCAATGATTGGCTTTGTGACTATCATTCTCTTTTGTTTATTTAATGGCTTAGAGAAATTTCTTTGATTTCTTACATTAAAAAAAATACACATTTTAGTTAAAAACTTTTCTCTCTTTACATACGTACATAATTGTTCTTTACAACCCTTAGGATTACGATCTAGCTCTTATGTTTTGTGTGCTAATTTCATACATGAGTGGCTGCGTCTATAGTTTAAAGTCGACTCAGAACGACAGATTTTTTTGAGAAACTTTTCATGGCACGTTGTACCGTTCTATAGAAATCACTTATCATTGTAGCCAAATCATCCAATTCAAAAAATTTCAACAACTTTATTTGAGCATGTACACAATCATCCAAAAATATCCACTTGGGTGAAGCAGGTTTTTCGATAATAATTAGAGTCACATGTCAACTAACATTTCTATAAACTGTTTCCATTATTTGTCTATGTTGTTGAGGTGGCGGTTTGTTAAAGGAGACTGCCGTAGTCTAGGAGGTAGTACGTTAGCTTATTAGACGTGAGACTTCGGTTCAAACCCCAGGTCAGGCATCTCTAACTAAACGGAATATGAAAAAATATTTCTTCGTCGATTTCCTCTCAGTAGATTTCTGGCAAAAACTCTGAGAGTATATAAAATTGCCATGAAAAGTTTCTCAAAAATCTGTTGTTCGGAGTCGACTTTAAACTGTAGGTCCCGCCACTCATGTATAAAAAAAGTAACGCACGCAACATAAGTGGTGTGAGAAACTAAAATGTTGTAATGACCAATTATGTATGTACGTATCTTACTCACTTAAGTGACCATTACAAACCTTTAATTAGGATTACGGACCAGCTCCTCACACCACCTATGTTGTGTGTGTTAATTTTATCCATAAGTGGCGAAACGATCAGATTTCTGGCAAAAGTCGGAGTCGACTTATGTGGATAAAAATAACATATACAACGTAAGTTGTGAGAGAAACTAGGTTGTAGTCCTCACTAAAGGACTGTAGTGACCAATTATGACTGTATGTATGAATATTGTATGTTGTTCCTTAGGAATTTAGGGGAAAGTCTTATAACAATATAATTGGTCAATTCACACAAGCCGTTGTATCGTTGTATTATTGTATTGTTGGAGGACTATACAACAGTGTATGCTTATTGTTGATAATTTTCATGAAAAAATTAATATGTTTTTAAAAGTTGTATTGGTTTCGTGCCAAAAATTATGAAGAAGAATACGACATACACAATACAGCATATCTTTGAACGTTCACAGCAACCAAGCGTATTCAATACAACATACACGATACAAATTCGTGTGAATGAAATGTGTAATCGGAAAAATCGTGTAAAGTTCGTAAAATTTATTTCTTTTAAACTTTAGTGGATTTAAAATTCTGTTTAATTTTTTTTTTGCCATGTAAAATATTTAAGATTAGAAGACAGCCAAAGAACTGGTTGTAATAAAATTATTTTAAATTGGTTTAAAACAAAAATAAAAACTTGAGGTATGTCGAAAAAAGTTTGTTTTGCTAATCTATTGTGTACAAGGAATTTTGTCACTATTAAAGTTTCTTGTGTTTATCTGAAAAGAGGAAATTGTTTTGTATATAGAGATTTGCAAACAAGAATGTGAACAGCAAAGAGAGGAATTTACTTTTGTTTTCTTCGAGAATTAGAGATTTTTTGTTCTGAATTTGTGGAATTTTAGAATGCAAGATTTTAGGTCAGATTAAATATTTAAAATTGTTCCTTTTCTTTTAATTTTAAAATGGGTTAAAAATATGTTTTATGAAGGACAATAAGGACAATCTTTTTTGTAGAATGTTTCCTGTTAAATAATGCAAATTAAATAATGAAAGGTAGCAAATGAAATAAAAGGATTAGAATCTACCTGAGTACAATGGACGAAATTTAAGGAATTCCTTTATTTCGTAGAAACTAAAAAAAATTTTTTTTTCAAAACGAATTATAAAAAAAAATATTTCTTCGCAAACTGTGTCTCAGCGTGAAATTAACACGCACAACATAAGTGATAAGAGAAGGTTAGGTTAGATTAGAGGACGTGTACTTGTAAATTAAGGCAAATACAGTACCCGGAGGTCGAATTGACTTATTGTACAACGTACAATGCTGAGAGGAAGTCGCCGAAGAAATACTTTTTGTATTTTGTCTTGATGTCTGGCCTGGGGCTCGAACGCTGGCTTTAAGTCTAATAAGCCAACACACTACCTACTAGACTACGGCGACTTCAAGTGATGTGAGAAGCTAGGTCGTAATTCTGGCTGAAGACTTATGATGACTAGTTATGTATGTATGTATGTATAGTACACGTAAGATAGTACAATTCGATATGTAAAAAAATTGCTTTAGAAATCTTTAGTTAACGTATCATGAATACTGGTTAAATCAGTAATTCCTTGCAGTAGCCTCCGTATCCATTTAAACACGTATCCATTTAACCCACCCCTGAACCATCGGTATTTTGGAAATTGGCAAATATTTATTTATCATTCTATTCTGTCACAAAATTCAGTATCATTATCCCCACTGACCGCAATGAACCGATTGAAGCTTGAGAACGGTGGGATTTATTGTGCCAACAAGAAACTGCACGATGATGTCGATTTCGCCAGAAAAAAATCACCTTTTCATATGATGCGCATTTCCATACGGATACGGTGGGTACATTAATAAGCAAAATTGACGTATTTGGGGCTTGGAAAACTCATTAGCGGTCTTACAGAAGCCAATGCGGTTTGTGCAGCGGGGGCAACATTTTGCATATATTCCTTTGAAAATCATTGCGGTCAATGGAGACACTTATCCCACCATGATAAACGTTTTTTTTTTTGTTTCAGTTGGAGATGCCTGCCTGACCTGGGGTTTAAATCGAGGCCTCACGTCTAATAAGCCAACACACTACCTACTAGACCTCTGCGATAACGAACGCGGTTTATAAATAATTTATGAAAGCCGTATTTGTTTTGTCTTAATTTTCAACACTTTTTTATTTATTTATTAATGCTGTGGAAATAATTGAAAATTGTATTACGTAGCCAATGTATGTTGCTTGACAAAACCATTTTGATTTGGTTAATCTTCCATATAAGGTCGTCCAATATTATAGGAACGAAATGCATCGTCTAAACATTTAACGATCCGTGGTCTATCATACATATCCAGTTATTGTTTTTTGAAAATTTCAATTATTTTCTCTAAGCTTATTGGGGTATTTTTATTTCCAATTGTCTATCATTATCCGTATGTATAAAAGTGTATAAAAAATATAAATTGATTCAGTCAGTTTCCTACTACATTTCTGTAGTATAATTGTTGAGTCTTTTTTTACTTCCTCTATATTCTTGTTTTAGTTTTGTGTGGATTTATCTGTAGGTTTTTGCATTTCCAATTTGAATGGTTCTTTTATAGCTTTTTGTGGTTAAGGTAAACAAAGCTACCAATATACAAAAATGGTTGTTCTCTTCATATTGTTATACAAGTTTATTCAATTCTTATTCAAGTTTATTTTAAATTTTGAAAAAAATTATGCTACAAAATGTATTTGATGCATGATATGGAAATGATCTATTTCCATAAACTGGCATTGAACGCATCATACAGACTACGTAAGCAAGTCAACGTATTTCAGGCACATATTTTTGTTATTAAACACACTGCACGCATGGTTAAAGCCAGGCAACCAGCGAACTTGATTATATCACGTAAAATCAAATGACTTGAGTAGTTTCAGACAGCCATTAACATCGGCTGCAGGTTAGGTTAGGTCGAAGTGGTAGCTCTGATATCACTAAGCTCACTTAAGCACGCATAGCAGCCCGTTGTGATGCCATGGGTGAACGCAGTCCCCTGTACTGACCAAGTTCCACCAATTTCAGGGAATAGGAAGTCGCCGAAGAAATATTTTTTTTCATATTTTCGTTTCGATGTCTGACCTGAGCCTTACGTCTAATAAGCCAATACACTACCTACTAGACTACGACGACTTCAATCGCCAACACAAACAGAAATTAAGGCCATTTCGCCTAATTAAGCGGCCGTCAAACGTTTGATGCAATAAATCAATCGTTTGGCGTGATATGCAACTTGCACCATCCTGTTAAAACCAAACGTTGTTGACATCAATACCATGGAGAACGGGTACAAATAAATCGGATATCATGGTGCGATAGGTGTCTCCATTGATCGTAGTGGTTACGCCGTTCTCATTTTCAGACAAATAGGGTCCAACGATGCCTTCGCTCTGCAAGCCACACCAAACAATCAGTCGTTACGGGTGCATTGGCGTTTGTAAAACCACGTTTGGGATTTCTGAGCCCCAAATACGACAATTTTGCTTATTAATGCACCAACCATGAACATTAGTTTCATCCGAAAAGATACTTTTTTATGGCTAAATCGACTTCACACGTGCAGTTTCTCATCGGGCCAATAAATACCAACGTTGCCCAGGCGTAAATCGATGCTTTAGGTTCAGTGTAGATTATATACTGAATTTTGAGGCAGAATAGATTGACATAAGTATTGCCAAATAACCGATGAAGTAACCGATAGTTCAAATTTAAGCCGATAGATGGCCCACCCTATATAATAACTCAACCCTTTTATCTTTGTAATTACGTAGATGGGCAAATAATATTGTCAGCCCTTAAGCTTGTTACGAGTTTTTAAATTTATAAAATTTCTTAACCATAAATCTACTGATTGAAAACTGTTACAATTGTAGGTGCAACAACAATGAGTTGCATAAAATGTAAAATGTAATAAAAGAAATTGTAATATTTACACGATACATACTTATATTTAAATTGTAATATTATTTAACCAATAATAACAACATATTCTCATTATTAAATTGCGGTAAAAATTGTGTAATAAATTTAATCTATCATAAGTTGTATGTGCATATTTATATGCACGTACGTATGTATAGTACATAAGTATGTATGCACATGATTCTTTTGGTTACAAAGTGAAACATATGATATTGAAATCAAATCTGAAATTAAATTAAATCGTTTGGATTTAATAAAACAATTAAAACAATTAAACGTATAATTAAGTACAATTGATGTCGTTTAATAAATTATTAAAGGAGTTAAAGCAGAAAGTATAAGTAGAAGAGATGATTAAACTGTTTGTTTGCCTGTGGTTAATGCTCTTAATTGATTTTTAATATCAGGCCAGGCCAGTTCTAGTGAACTGCTCAATAAAATAAAGGCATAGGCTCAATAGTAAATTATTATACAAAAGATGGTTGAAAAAAAATAGGCACATGAAAAATTCTATTTTGACCAACCCACATTGGGGTTTTTGAAGCCTAAAATGGGAATTAATTGGAAAATAAAATTCTTGAGTACCAAATATTTTTTTACGTTAGCTAAAAGTACACAAAATTCTGCTTCACTAAAAAATGTGTCTCTAGCAAGTACCGTTACATTACTACGTCTTTTTGAAGTTTGAGTTTTTTGATGGTTTTTCATCTTTCGTGAAAAAACTAAACTTTCAGTGTTTTCAAAATTAGTTTTCGGCAAGTTTTTAAGTAAATTAAAATAAAAATATGAAACCTTCAACAACAGTTGATTCAGATTATATTTGCTTTGTTGTTTTTTAAGTTTATATAGTTTTGATATATTTAAAAAAATTTTTTGTGAAAGCCTATAAATGTGCAATTTTTGTAGCATATATAGAAAAATAGCGGCGAGTTAAGCAGAGTTAAGCAAACAATTTTTTTTTCTTAAACCTAAAACACCTTGTGTAATAATAGAAAAAAAAATTTTCAAATATGAGAAAATTAAAAGAAAAAACCCCTCATAATTCGCTTATACTTATATTCGCGTTTACTGATATTTGACTTAAAACTAGATGATGATGAAATAGATGTCAGGGATGATGAGACACAATCACACAATCAATCAATGTGATGCCATAACAGGTAACAAATACATATTGCTGTTTTAATATTTATTTTTGTTTTATTTATATAATAATGTAGCATTTATAATAAGATAACTTATTTTATAAAAAAAAGTAGCTTCAAAAATTCTAGTAACATATCATCACCCAAAATGCAGAAGTGTGTAACAACACTTTTCAAAATTTTACAGGAGAGGAAAAAACCAAATGATATGAAAGCTTGTTTGATACTCAAAATGATTTATTCTAATTTGTATTAACATTTCTATGTTCAATTCTAATTTTATCTGGTTATCTGGTATCTTTGAGAGTAGGATTATAAAATTTTATCAGAACATATATTTTGAAGCAGTACATCAGAATCAATCAAGAAGTCAATTTTGAATTTTTTTGCTGTTAGGCCCTTATGCATTTCAGGTCATGATATTTTAATTCTGGATTTATCTTCTTTAAGCGAAATAAACCAAAAAAAAATTAAAATAAGCAACCAGGAAAGCTCCCACGATTTAATTTCCATCGGTTTAAGACTTATTGGCATACACCTGCGACTTTAGAAAATCCTACAAGAAAAAGTCTAAAGGGGTTAAATTACACGCTCTCGGTAACCAGTTCACATTACCTCCTCTGGAAATAACTCAAGTCATCAAGTCCTTAAGTCGTAATTTTAGAATATTCCATATGGCATGAGCTGCGTGGCACGTAGTGCAATCCTTGTAAAACCATATTACGTTGATGTTCATATCGTTCAATTCAGGCTAAAAGAGATTTGTAATCATCAGCCTATAGAGCTCGCTGTAGAAGAGATAACCTAGCCAATGTCGTTCTTAAAGGTTGAACGCGACAGCCCAAAATCCATACAAAGTGAATTCTTCGGGATGCATTGGACGTTTTTGGATCTCATGTCGTAATTTTATATGTTCCCATTCGTAATCATCTACAAACGGGCTTTATTACTGCAGATGATTTTTCCTATAAACGAAAACTCATTAGAGTTTTTGGATCAGTTGAATTTTTTTGTTCAGGCCCAAATCATGACCCAAAATTCGTCACGTTGTGGTTTGTGAAATAATGTCTTTTCGTTTCTGTAATGAACGTATAATGTTGTATACTGAACAGAGATGAATCGTTTTTTCGCTACTCATAAGTACTCATGAAATTTTGAGTATGAGTGATTTAACAGTATTGAAATGCAACTGCTCTGATTCACTCGTACTCCCTACAACCTTGATTTATAAGTACAGGTTGCAATGAGTATGAGTATAACGTTGACATCGAACTCATACCATTCGAAATATGTTTGATTCATACGCCTACTCATTCAGATTCATAAATTTAGAAAAATACTTATAATACTTATAAATGAATCGAGTGATTCGAATCATTCATCAAAATTGACAGCCGTAGTTGTTGTTGCATTTACAAAAAAAGAAAAAAGAAAAAGACAAAGACAGCAAGCAAAGCAAGCACTTAACCTTCTACTGAGTATTGTAGTGTTCGTACGCGAATCATACTTATTTTGTGATTCTTGTAAATGTTGAGTCATCTGGAGTCGAAATCAACAACATCATGCGTTTTGTTAAATACGAGTAAGATGAGTACTTTAAACTTTGAATATGAGTACTTTGAGTATGATGTTAAAATAAGTATGAATGCGTATCAATATCAGAAATTATGAGTATGATTCAATTCTACTCATCTTTTTGAATACTCATTGCTGATCTCTGATACTGAATCAATGGACTCGAATTTATTGTCAACATTGAGAATAGTCTTCTCTGTAGGACGATTATATATAATTGGAACATTACAATCCTTTGATTAGGATTACGACCTAGCTTCTCACACGACTTATGTTGTGTATGTTAATTTTTTATATGAGTGGCGAAATATAAAGTTTAAAGTCGAGCCCGAAAGCCATAGTTTTGGGAAACTTTTCGTGGCAATTTTTTTGGTTTCAGAGGAAACCACCGGGAAAATATTTGTTTTATTTCAATTTGTTGGAGATGTCTGACCTGGAATTTGAACCGTGGGCTGAAGTCGAATAAGCTGATGTACTACTTACTAGACTATGGCAACTATAACGATTGTAAAATGGGCGAAATTAAGCAATATGATTCCCGAAGAGAACATCTATTTTGTTTGAACAGTTTTATTATTTACAAGAGTGTTGTTAACTTGTAACAGAACAGGGGAAAAGCAACTACTGTATGGGATCGAACTCGTATCTGTTTATATTTTAAATATTATGTATGCTGTTAAACTCTATACAACTATTGTGTTTAATCTCATCTTATTTCCAAAACTTTCTTGTTTTCAATATTCATTGTTCTGTCTTTCAAAATACATACGATACATTTTTTTCGTTGCCCTCAAAGTAAGCTATTTTTGCTTTTCAAAATCATTTCTTGTCCCTACACATTCCCAATGCAACATCAATCATATGCAATACAAAGCACAGCATGTAATAAAAAATATGAGAATTTTTTTCATTGGCATGACTGTGTAGTTACATACACGAGGGCGAGTATGTTTTTCGCCTACACAGTTGGTAGTAATGTGTACTTCTTTCATAATTTTATTGCGCTCTGTTTATAACCATTTTTTTTGTTTTTTAGTTTTTTATTTCGAAATTCAATAATTTTTACTTATTTCATGTTTTACATCACAATAAATGTTGGAGAAAAGTTGAATTTTTTTCCTCTGTCGATGCGTTTCTTTTTTTTACAGCAGATAAATGCGGCCATAAATTTATGGAAATTTTTTTACCATGTAATGACAATTCTGGAAACAAAAATAATTGAATTTATATTTTTGGAATGCTATTGCATTATACATCCTTGTTTTCTACAGCTTAATCACACTTGCGTAACATAATTGGCCATTAAAACCCTTCATTTAGGATTACGACCTAGGTTCTCACACCACTTATGTTGCGTATGTTAATTTTATACATCAGTGGCACGACCTGCAGTTTAAAGTCGACTCCGAACAACAGATTTTTTTGAGAAACGTTTCATGGCAAATTTTGTTTACTCTACTGCGTAATCATTCGATTATCATTTTACAGTCCAATGGCAACGACCTTTATTACTACTGTTATTGCCACACTATATTCCTCAATAGAAACGTTAAAAATTGTGTAAGCATTTCTATATCTGCTGAAAGGTGATGCAATTTAGTTATTGACTTACTTACTTGCTTAATTGGCCATTAACTCCCCGATTAACGGATTTCGGCCTGTCCCAACACATCCTTTCAGGCGCCTCTGCTTCTTGCGCGCATACGAAAGTTGGTCACACCAAACGATGACGTGGCTTCCTCGATTTAGTCCTTCCAATGCATACATATCGTCCTCTTCCGCAACT
Organism: Sarcophaga subvicina; assembly: GCA_936449025.2. NCBI lineage: Eukaryota > Metazoa > Arthropoda > Insecta > Diptera > Sarcophagidae > Sarcophaga > Sarcophaga subvicina. Next base: position 91,437,265 of record OW388080.2, read on the forward strand.
TCCGCAGATCCCCGCGTCAAACACTCGTCTCCCCGAAGCATCCTCCTCTTTCCGAACGACATGACCGAGCCAGCGCACTGTGGTTGCACTTGTATGGGAAGGAGCGACAAAAATAATGATATTAAAGAAAATTTCACAGTACATTTCGGATATAATAACCGCAAATTTCTAAAAAAATGGGCGCGGTCACTTGCCCCTACCGCCCATTTTTTCATTTTTTTCTGATAAAATATTCAGAATAAATTTTCCGTTTTCCAGAAATCTTTCAAATACGTGTTTTTCACAAAATAAAATTTAGTACTTTATTGTTTTAAAAAAATATCAAACATATAAAAAAAGCTACTTTTGCAATAATTCAATTGTAGATTTTAGTGGCGTACTTTTCTTTTTAGGTGGTAACTATATTTAGTAAATCCGTGTTTGTTGAAATTCTAGAAATTTTTCGTGAGTGTTGTAGCCTACACTTTTTAAACTCTTTATTTTTTGCTTCTGCAGCTTCCTCTGAAAGCTCTCCAGTTGAAACTCTGTCGTCTTCAATTACAGTAGAAGCGCGCAAAAGAATCTTGTGTACTCCTCTACAAGCTACTTACCTTCTTCGCATTCAAAATTAATTAATTTGATTACTTCGTCATAAACTTACTGTGATTTCGCCGAATTTGACCACCAAATCTCGAAAATTGTCGTTCGTGAAAATAGGCATTGATTCTATTATGCAGAATAAAAAAAAACTATCAATAACAACAAAAATTTCAGTATTATTAAATCAAACGAGATACACAACAAATTTTAAAAACACAATAAACACAGAGGTTAAGCCAGTATATTAAATATATAGAAAAAACCTGCAAAAAACGGCACTTGAACTAAACACAATTTTTTACTATAGTATTTACAAATCAGTATTTACAAATTAATTTGGTCATTGGCTTTCATTGGGAAACTAACTAAAACTCTAATTATTTTTTACAAAGAATTTCAAACGGTGTTAATAAAAACACTTCTTAAAAATCAGTACTTTACGAAAACTATAACACAATTTATTAAGTTATTATTTCTTAAAAATAATGTCAATACCATTCACATTAATTTCCATTTTAATTATTTTAATTGGGCATTTTAATTAAATGTGTTTTAATAATTTGATACTCACTTTTGTTTTCACAGTCGCTTAGTCAACTCTCTTCTTCTATATAAAATCGCACTTTAATTGTTTGCATTTAAAAATTAGCGTTAGATATTATTAAAACAAATTCAGAAGAGTGAAATTTGATGACATTAGCGACTATTTACTTCGCTACAAACCCAATATAGAAAAAATTTTTTTTATTTTTGTCGTGTATATTAATAAGCTGCACAACGTCTATGTCGTTTAGGAGCTCATGCAGCTCACTGTTTGATCGGATACGGAAATCATCGCCAACTCGCACTAGACCGAAGGACTTATATAGGACTTTTGTCTCGAATACTCTAAAGGCTGCTGCATCAGTGCTTAATATGGTCCATGCCTCTGCGCCATAAAGAAGCACGGGTTGGATGAGCATCTTGTAGAGTGTTAGTTTTGTCGTACGAGACGGGTCTCTGCTACTCAATTGCCTATTGAGACTATAGTAGCACCTGTTGGCAAAAGTGATCCTGCGCTTGATCTCCAGACTGGCATCATTTTTAGTGGTAACGGAGCCAAGGTAAATAAATTGCTTGACTGTATAAAAAGTATAGTTACTAGCCATAATCTGAGAATCAGTACGCCGCACGTCTCTACTTGTCGATAACATATACTTTGTTTTGGCAAACCCATCTTAGTAGACTCCTGTTCAATAGCACTAAAGGCAGCAGTAAGATCTCGCTTGGTACGCCCTATGATGTCAATGTCGTAAGCGTACGCCAGCAACTGGACACTTTTTTGAAAAATAGTGCCATTGCAGTGCACTCCCGCCTTTCGCAGAACACTCACCTTGTCTAAAACCTCACACGGTGTCAAAAGGTTCCGAGAGGTCCATTCCTACCTTGAAGGAGCCGCAGGAATTTCTCAACGCCATTCTGCATAGCTTTATCAGCTTCTTATGTATACCGAGCTCAGTCATTGTGGCAAAAACATGATCCCTTATGGGACTATTGAAGGCTGCCTTATAGTCGGCAAAGAGATGGTGTGTGTCGACTTGTTTTTCGTGGGCCTTTTCCAGGATTTGGCGTAGTATGAAGATCTGATCGATGATGGACTTGCCAGGTCTGAAGCCTCGCTGATAAGTTCCAATCAGTGTTTTGACGAGTGGCTTTAGTCGTTCACACAATACGCCTGTAAGAACCTTATATGCGATAGGGAAAAGGCTTATACTCCTGTAGTTGAGGCATATCGTAGGGTCTCCCTTTTTCAGGACAGGACAGGGGACACTGAGTTTCCAATCGTTGGGTTAACTTCCTCTAGCCATATTTTGTAAATAAGCTGCGCCCTACCAACTCATTCTATTCGGTCTTAAACAATTTCAGCGGGGAGGCTATCAGGACCTTTTGTACCACGTACAAAAAAAGTGCAACAAAAATATTTCTTCTTCTGCATTTTGCATGAAATTTTTAGTTGGTTATAATAGCGAATAGAAAAACAAGTCACAGCTGTTGCAATTAACCTGTATTACATTATTTTGAATTTATTTTATTCTCTGTTATTTTGTGCTGCAAATTGCATTTTGTTTTGTTTTAATAAATATTCACAGAAAACAATTTTTTTTTTCAAAATTTTGACATTCAGCCACAGATGTTCTGTACTAGTGATACAGAAGGAAATTAGAAATTTTAAATTATAAGATAACGTTGCCTACACCATAATCCTTCCTCCATCAAAATTTCATGAGATCATGCCAACCTCAACTGTCAAGAGTCTATATCATGCAAATTATAATCATTATTTCGAAAAAACTCTCCGTAGTCTAGTAGGTAGTGTGTTGGCTTATTAAAAAATACGAAAATATGAAAAAAATATTTCTTCGGCGACTTCCTCTCAGCAGATTTCTGGCAAAATCTCTGAGAGTAAATAAAATTGCCATGAAAAGTTTCTCAAAAATCTGTCGTTCGGAGCCGACTTTAAACTGGGACGTACAGTACCCAGTATGTACTCTCATGTATACAATTATAAACACACAACATGAGTGGTTTGAGAAGCTAGGTCGTAATGCTGACTGAAGAGTTGTAATGACCAATTATGTATGTATGTATATGTATTTTGAAAAAATATTACTCTTACATTCTTTATTACTATTTGATTAAATAGAAGACGTTTCTAACTGTATATCTTAGATAAGGATTTGATATAAGGACTTGCGTTCGTAAAGTCAAGAAAAAGTACTACAGAATACCACCCGCGTTTTTGGAAAATTTCAAAAAACGAAGAGAGCCGTACAACTGCCAAATTTCAATCCATATTTCTTGTCAATGTCGATACGATACTATCCACCTTAGTACCTGTTTAATTGGTCACTACAAACCCATTCGATGGGTTACAATCTAGCTTCTCACACCACTTATGTCGCGGGTGTTAATTGTATACAAGAGTGGCGGTATCAACTGTTTAGAGTTAATTCGAATGACAGATTTTTTGAGAAACTTTTTATAGCAATTTTATTTACTTACGAAATATTTGTTCATTTTTCGTTTTGTTCAAGATGTGCGGGCTGTGGTTTGCATCACGGACTCTTGTCTAATAAGGCAACAATCTAGACTACAAACTAGACTACGAAGACTTTATCATCTGTATGCCACATTTATTGAAATCGACGTAGTTTAGTAGTCAGTACAGAAAGAACCCGCTTAACGCGTCGGATATGTTCCAATAAGTTCCAGCGCTAAACGAAACAGCATTCGTACTGTGATTGCGACTTCGGAAAATTCAGTTGGAATCTTTATTCTGGACAGACTAACAAAAAAGCGTTGAAAAAGATACATAGTATACACCGTCGCTATATAGTGCACCACTTTTGGTTGGTGCATGGCCGTTTCATTTGCACACATACAACAAGTAACAATACAGTGTGCGATTTAGGGGAATCCCAATAATGAACCAGCGTTAAGTGGAGTCTTACTGTATGTTGGCTTATTAGACGTGAAGCAACTGTTCAGACACCAGGTCAAACGTCTCCAACAAAACGCAATCTGAAAAATATTCCTTCGGTGATTGCCTCTTGGCAGATTTCTGGCATAAACTCTGAGAGTAAATAAAATTGTCATGAAAAGTTTCTCAAAAAAATCTGTCATTCGGATTCGACTTTAAAATGTAGGTCGCGCCACTCATGTATAAAATTAACACTCAACAGAAGTGGTATAAGAAGATAGGTCGTTAACCTAGCTGAAGCGTGGTGATGACTAATTATGTATGTCGGCATAAAGACATATATACTAGTAACTCGTAAAATTATGTTTACACAGTAAAAGTATGTTTACACACAGTAGAAGCAAGTTAAAAAAAGTATGCTAGAATCTGCGAATATCCTGTCCAGACTTACCAACATTTTTGTATAAATTTTCAATGCATTTAATTATTCCATGGTTTTATACGATTTCACAAAGTGAGGGGACCTTATTATTTCGTATTTTTGTCTGTCCCCTTAGTAACATTACAACGTTTATTTTGTAGGTTTACTTGATATCTTATAAATTAATACAATCATATTAAGTTATTGGTTTATTTTATTTTTACACTAATGTCATCAAAACTTGACAGCATGTGTGTAATTTTAAGATGTTTGTTTATTTATTTATTCAATATACGTATATAGAAGTATGAACAAGAGTGATAAATATTTTATTCTGTTATTAGATTTTAAGATCAGAAGTAATGTTTAATTATAGGATTTATTCGTAACTTAAGAAGTATTATGTATATTAAAATGCACATAATAAGTAAAGATCAAGGATTATAAAAGAAAAATAAATAAAATTCTATTGAAAATAAATGATGAGGTTACAAATCAAAGGGGAAAGTAAAGAGAATTAAATTCGTACACTCCACGAAACACATTCAAGAAGAACAGAAAAGAAAGAAATTAAAGAAAATTAAATTTTTACGTGCAACTCTAAGAAGAGGTTGAAGGTTTCAAGGAAATATGTAAACATGCTCAGAGCACTGTTAAATAGTAGGACGAACTAAGGAATCCAAAAAACCGAATATATATTGTTACGTGGATATGACGCAGTTGTCTAGAAGGTATTGTGTTGTTGACGTGATTTCATGATTCAAATACTAGCCCAGATATCTCGAATAAAACGAAATATTGAAAAAAATATTTCTTCGGCGGCCTCCTCTCAGCAGTCTTATAGCAAAAACTCTGAGAATAAATAAAAAATTGGCATGAAAAATTTCTCAAAAAATCTGTCTTTGCAATACATGTATAAAATGAACACACACAACACCGGTGGTGTAGAAGCTAGGTCGTAATCGTGACTAAAGGGTTACTATGCCTAACCTAAAACTAACTAATAAAATAAAAAAGCATCAGAAAGTACGAGAGTTGGAACGAAACAGTGTTCAAAAATAATAGAACAACACTACACAGAAAGATCACGAATTTGCTACACATAAAATAATATAATAAAGGACACAGTTGCCAATCACAGTTTACTTGTAATATAGGGATTCCTATCTTAAAAGTATGCGTCAGATATAATAAAAATTTTTTATTCGTATGAAAGGCTTATTGATGCCATTATCTGTGGAATATAACTTCGTACAAATGTCCGTCTTGACTTCTTTAGGTGGAGCGCATTCGAAATGTTAAATTTTCAATAACTGTGGTGGTCAAATCATGTTGAATTTCACCGATGAAATAGATTATGTTGGCTTTAAGAGCCACTGTGTCTTGTGAGCTATTCGCATACACCTGTGACTTAAGAACACTGTACATAAGAATGTCTGGGTGCCTTGGTAGACTAATGTGTAGTTTCCTAGTCAATCTAGAGACTCTGATCTGTGGCATTACGCCGATCATATGGTCGAAGTTAGTTTCGTGTATAATTAAATATAATTTGTAATTGTATTGTAATTAATAAATAAAAAAAGTTGACGTAATCAAATCGCACGATCTCGGTGGCCAACATTGAATCTCAAAGCTTTCATCCAGAATTTCCAATTTGCTATGAACTATGTGACACATAGTGACGTCTTTTTGAAACCACATGTCCTTACAGTCCAGATCATCCTATACACACCAAAATAAAGTTGATAATTATCGGTCTATAGTGTTTGCCTGGCCAAAGTCGTTTTCAAATATATATGTACCGATGACTCGACCAGCACAAAACCCACACAAAATAATAGACGGTCTTTTTACTCTACTGTGCCAATTTGGGTACGCTTCTTTTACGCGCTGAAAAAAAAAAACTTTTTTTAACTGTTTTTGATTTTCTGTAAAAAAATTTTCAAAGTTTCCCTTGCCGTTTTCGTTTGGTATTAAATACGTTAAAAGAAAATACATTTGATCTGTATCGAATTTTCCTCTTTGTAGAGTAGGAAAACAATACACTATTGGCCTTCAGTTAAGATTACAACCTAGATTCTCACATCACACATCTTATATACATACATCATTGGTCATTATAACACGTCAGTCAAGATTACTACGTAGCTTCTCACACCACTTATGTTGCGTGTGTTAATTTTATACATGAGTGGCGGGACCTACAATTTAAAGTCGACTCTAAACGATAGATTTTTTTGAGAAACTTTTCACGACATGTACTCTCAGAGTTTTTGCCAGAAATCTCTTGAGGGGAAATCGGCAATGAAATATATTTTCGTATTTCGTTTTGTTGGAGATGTCTGACTTGGAGTATGGACCGTGGCCTCAAGTCTAATAAACCAACACTTTACCTACTAGACTGCGGCGGTATATGTACAATATCTAGCCATGATAAGAAACGGGTCTTTCAACAGGGATTCCAATAGGCGGCATTTGATCATCCTGTTGGAACTACGTATATCTTTCAAAATTGTTGCCAATCCACAATACCAACAACAGGAGCAAATAATGAAATCGTCTTATAAAAATGGCATTTGGCAACTGACACTAATTATCATCGAAAAATCAACTTTAGTCATGGCGGCTATTTCTGGATGTGTGCATGTACTCATAAAATTGTTGAATTTGGAACAACACCAAACACTACCTATTTGCAAATCCAAATGAAACAAATTGTGTGTGAGATATCATCAATAATTCTCATCGATCTCTTGTATCTGGTGTATCCTTGAATACGTCTTATTTATAAATCTAAATGAAACAAATTGTATGTGAGATATTATCGAAAATATTGATTGATCTCTAGAATATGGTATATCCTTAAACACTTCCTATTTGTAAATCCAAATAAAACAAATTGTGTATGAGATATCATAGACAATTGTCAGCGATCTCTTGTATCTGGTTTATCCTTAAACACTTCCTATTTGTAAATCCAAATAAAACAAATTGTGGGTCAGATATCATCGATAATTGTCATCGATCTCTTGTATCTGATGTATCCTTAAACATTTCCTATTTGTAAATCTAAATAAAACAAATTGTGGGTCAGATATCATCGATAATTGTCAACGATCTCTTGTATCTGGTGTATCCTTAAACACTTTTAAATCCAAATGGAACATATTGTGTGTGAGATATCATCGATAATTGTCATTGACTTCTTGTATCTGCTGTATCCTTATACCCTTCCTTTTTGTAAATCTAAATAAAACCAAACTGGTTGTGAGAAATTATCGATAATTGTCATCGCCTGACCCTAGAATCCTTGGTGCGATTGCAGAGAAATTTGGCACAAATAGTATTTGGAGTATTTGTATTGATATAAATATTTTTATTATTTTTTAAGTGTCGTGGGGGCCTCTGTAGGGCATGGGTATTTTTCTACCCGCTTCGGCATAAGTGTGTTCTGAAATAAAAATTTTTTCTCTTTATTATATGACGGCTAAATAACATAGTTAAACTATATTTGAGAGTTTTATTGAAAATGTGCGTTAAAAATGAAATGGCATATTTTTTCATAACCTTTCTGTGGATGAACAGATGATCGCATATTATGGTAGCCATTACCTAAAGATGTACATAAAGGGCAAGCCAATACGATTTGTCTACAAATACTGGGTGTTAGCTTCTATGATAGGATATTGTTATTCCTTTATCCCATATGATGACGCTTCTGCTAATAAAAATTCTGACTACGGCCTTGGAGAAAAGGTGGTACTACGATTATTAGAGAATATTTCAGATCCAAGCCAATATAATGTTACGTTCGACAACTTTTTTACAATCCATAATTTATTATTTTATTGTTATTATCCCGAAAAGGTTATTTGGCAACGGGTACCTCGGGGTTCATCAGAATTTTGCTTTGACAAAAATAACAATATTATCGCAGTTCGCTGGATCGATAATACGGTAATTACCTGCACACATGTTTATGATCATGTTATACCTACATATCGACGCCTCCATTCTATAACGTTCGAAGTACACTTAGAATTTAATGTTCTTACATTCTACGTTCTCTAACTTAAATACTGTCAAAATTTGATTAAGATACGCCGATCCGTCCCGAAGTTATAGGGAAAAATCTAATTAGAATACACATATAGTCGTATGTCGCGCCAAAACTTTGAGAGCTCATAACTCAAAACACACTTTTTCGACTTAGAATGTTATAGAACGGAGGCGTCGATATGTATATATATATATACATTAAATCTTTCTGAAGGTGGTGACTGTTATGTCTAATTTTTTAGGTGTAGAGCCGATGTGTAAAACTAAAAGATATGACCGTAAACATCACAAGACGACCATATATTATTATATTATATGTGTCCGAGTCCGCGAAATAACTGGTATTGACCATTACTCACTAACGCTTTTGTCGCAACTATGATAGCTACGCTGCTTGTGCAGGGGGTGTGAAGGTTTGGCACCTATGAGCCAACTCGATTTTTGGGTTAGAGTTGTTGTTGAAGCGTTGGTACAAATTCGTGAAAATCGACGCCGTGATGGAGAAGTTGTCACAAATGCGCAGCAAATACCAAAACGCACTGACAAATTTGACCACATGTTTGATAAAATTGAAAAACGCGGTCGCTTTACGCAATTTGGTGGGAAAACAGAGTACGTTTGTAGAAAATACATACGGTTTGAATGTGCATCAATGAGATGGTTTTGTACAATTTAATGCTCCCAAAAATATAGAAAAAATAAAGAAAAATAAATGATTTGAAATTTCTATTTGTATTTATTTTTTAAAATTTTTATAATAAAATGAATTGAAGTCGCCGTAGTCTAGTAGCTCATTAGACGAAAGGCCAGGGTTCAAACCCCAGGTCAGACATCAAACGGCAAAAACTCTGAGAGTAAATAAATATGCCATGAAAAATTTCTCAAAAATCTGTCGTTCGCAGTCGATTTTAAACTGTAAGTACCGTCACTTATGTATAAAATTAACACACCCAACATGAGTGGTGTGAGAAGCTAGACTGTAATCCTGACTGAAGGGTTGTAAGGACCAATAATGTTATGTTATGTCGTCCAGTAAGCTATATCACACAACCTTGTGATATATCGATTTAAAAATATAACAAAGAAAAGAATCGATCAGAAAGCTTATTAGCAAGGTCAGATGTTACTGAAATAAAGCTGTCTTATATCATGAAGTTCGGTAATTTAGAATCTGTGGTACACTAGTTATGGAATCCACAAAAATGTAATTGAAATGCAATACAATACAATGTCATATTTCCAGAAGACATAAATCATTATTTGCTACCCAATGTTCAAAATATTTCAAGTTATTAAAAAAGTATACATATACTATTTTGCTTCTTGAACTTCTCGTGGTAAAATTTTTATTTTTTGGTAGGAAAATTTGTTTTAAAATTTACTTTATTTTTTAGTTCTTTTTTTTTTTTTGACGACAAGTAAAACTTTTATCGAAAGTTGTTTGTCAATAAGTGACAAACTTGTTAAATATTAATCAAATATATGGTATATATATGGTTGGTACCATGATACAGACAGGCAACATCATCACACCACCGCAAATGCCAATCATCATCCATCCGCCTTTGCTCTACAAAGGATGCTTCAATAACTTTTTCTGTTTTTTAAATGGAACTCTGTACAGTAACCTTGAATTCTGATGTGCATACAAGTGTTGTGTTTCTGATAGAGTTTGTTACTTTACATGTACATACACATGTACATAAAAGGAGCATGAAGGTTACAACACAGATGAATTCAAACAAATTATTTAAAAAGAAAAAGAAAACATACATAAAAGTCAAAATGCACAGCTGGGTTCTTTTCCTATGAGTGGAAAAGTGTCAAAATTATTCCAAAGAATAATTCATTGACTTTAACCCTGGATGGTTACTTTTCGTCGAATCGACGAAGTTCATTTACTCTTTATCATATAACACTTTTATGGTTGACCAAATTTCGCTCTATTTTTCAACAACGTTAATGAAAGCTTGACTAAAAATTTTTTTTTGTCCAGGGTTAATAGCTTCATTTGATTACCTATGAAAAATCAAACGGTTTTGGGCATTGTGGATAAGGTTTTTTATTAAGTTTTTCATAAGCATTGTATTCAGAGTGTCAATAAAATTAGCAATTAAGACCTTGTGATGCCATATTATGTTACTCTTCTGTTTTTCCTTAACTAATCTGTAGTGTGTTGGCTTATTAGATGTGAGGCCACAGTTCAAACCCTATGTTAGATATTTCCAATAAATCAAAATACAAAAAAATTTTTCTTCGGCGATTGTCTCTCAGCAGATTTCTTTCAAAACTCTGGGTTTAAATAAAATTGCCACGAAAAGTTTTTCAAATATCGGAATCTACTTTAAACTGTAGATCCCTACAATCATGAAGTCGCCGTGGTCTAGTAGGTAGCGTGTTGGCTTATTAGACGAAAAGCCAGGGTTCGAGCCCCAGGCCAGACATCAAAATAAAATACAAAAACAATTTTTTGTGCGCCTTCCTCTCAGCAGATTTCTGGCAAAAACTCTGAGAGTAAATAAAATTGCCATGAAAAGTTTCTCAAAAAATCTGTCCTTCGGAGTCGACTTTAAACTGTAGGTCCCGCCACTCATGTATAAAATTAACACACACAACATAAGTGGTGTGAGAAACTAGGTCGTAATCCTGACTGAAGGGTTGTAATAACCAATTATGTATGTATGTCCCTACAATCATGTATAAAAATAACACACAATATGAGTAGGTCGTAATTCTGACAAAAAGGTTGTAAAGACCAATTATGTGAAAACAATAAGCAAGTTACTTCCCAATTAGTAACAAGATGTAGTATTAATGCTAAAAGTGCCAATTAGGAATTGTTACAAAAGAATAAAAGAGCTTGTTTCATATGCCTCCTCAATACGTAACAATCTAATCTAAAAAATCACTTTAAAATCTATCTTTTGCTTACAAAGAACGAAATCCTATATTTTCTGGTGCATAATTTCAAGTGCTCACTTCATAGGAAAACTACTAACAGAGTTTCTCTGGGGATAGCAAAGTGATTTAAAGTAAAACCAAAAACATGACTTATTTAACGTATTTAATTGGTCATTACAACCCTTTAAGCAGGATTACGATCCAGCTAGAACGACAGATTTTTGTGGATTTCATGCCAATTTTATATACTTACAGAGTTTTGATCAGAAGTCCGTCGAGAGAAACTCTAGTTTCTTTCGTATGTCGGGGTTGGTGTTTCAACCCTGGCCTCATGTCTAAGAAGTTCGCAAACACTTATATGAACAATGAAGGAATGTTATAAATTCATTAAATTTTTACTACTGCGGTCAAATGAAATTTTACAAGAAACAACAACAGTTACATTACTACTCATCGTTAGACTGAAAATACTAACAGCAATAAATTAAGTGCGGTCGAACGGTTGTATACGTCTTCGAAACTAAATTCAGCATTCCCTTTACTATGGGGGTTACATAAATACTGGGAATAGTAGTGCAGTGTTTAAGAAATTTAAAAAAATAATGCTTTGAAGCCTACCGTACGTACGACGCCGTAGTCTAGTAGGTAGTGTGTTGGCTTATTAGACGTAAAGCCAGGGTTCTAGCCCCAGGCCAGACGTCAAAATAAAATACAAAAAGTATTTCTTCGGCGACTCCATCTCAGCAGATTTCTGGCAAAAAATCTGAGAGCAAATAAAATTGCCATGAAAAGTATCTCAAAAATCTCTCATTCGGAGTCGATTACTCCCGTCTCACCACTCATGTATTAAAATTAACGCACACAACATGAGTGGTGTGAGAAGCTAGGTCGTAATCCTGACTAAAGGATTGCAATTATGTTATGTTATGCACTTTTAAGACTCATGATTGTCGTTAACATCTTTTTAAACCCATGATTCTATTCTGATTTTTTGTATATAAGTTCTGCATTATAGATTGTAAAAATTTCACAGCCGTATAAAAGTTATACTTAGCAAGATGCATGCGAATGTCAAAAGCAGTTGTACCAGGTTTCGAAACATACTCTAAACTCTCTCGAACAGGCGTAAGAATTTCAACGTGCTGTCGTCAAGTAGTTATTCAATCGATATCATTTGACTTGCAAAATGGAATAACACCAGTAAGTTGAGCGTAAGTTAAAAATGTTCCTTTAAGGTTAAAATATGAACACTTGTTATTGATTCAATATTAAATTGAATATTTAATACTCAAAATGAATATTAGATTATTCTAAATAATTCTTGTCATGAAATCCCATCAATGTTAGGTTAGGCTAGGTTAGAAGGGAACTTGCAGACATGTTCACTCGATGCCCCATATGGTCCTTTTTGGTAATCAGTGTGAGATAAGTCCTCTTGGCATGATTCCTTAGTGGTAAGTTTAAACCACCCCAAACTCCGGATGACACCGATCAGTTCCCTCAGTCTAGATCTTCAAACATTCTATCACCGAAAACAGATGACTACTGTTCTGATGTGCAGATCACATTAAAATCAATTTATTTATTTATTTTTTTTTTGGCTTCAAAGATTGGAATACTCAATGAAATTCTACATTTTCTAGTGCAGAATTAAAAGCGCCTTTTCCTGTATGATAACCGCTAAAGGAGTTGACATTTGTTCTGAAGTGCAGGGTATAAGAGGTGTTGCAATGGTTCCATTTCATAAACTTCATGGCAATTTCTGCAGTAAGCGTGGTTGGACAGACAGTGCCTGTCAGCGAAACTGCCAATACGCAGTGTTAGAATTCCTGCTAGATTGACAACCGTCCTTTTGTCGAATTTAAGTAGTGAACTGGTTCTTCCGTTGTCCTTTGTTATTCGTTTCCCTCTATGCAACAGTAGCCGGGAATCCAATAGAGGCGGGTATTGTGTCGACGCATACGGTCTGTGCAACTCCTGACGTCCATTAGTTTGACGCTTTTATTGTTGCTTAACTGTCCACGTTTATGATCAAGTTCAAAGGTAGTAGGACCCCGGTTCTACCATATGTACAGCATGTTCGTGGTGAGGTAATTATATGAGCCCATCAGTGTCAGTTTATCGGAATAGACACCAGAGAACAATTCATAGTTTGTGGCATATACGTTGTTCTCAAGAACGGCCTATAACCGTTTTGGAATTGATTTTAACAAATTGTAGCATGCCTCAGGTTCTATGGAGTTCCACGCTTCCAGTAAAGCCGCCTTAAGCTGATCCAAAGTTTTAAATTGTTGTTGGTATACTCTTCTAGCTAATTCTTCCCAAAGATGTTCAATTGCGTTGATATCTGTGCTCTGTGCAGGGGTTTCGATAAGTTTGGGGCAATTATGGATCAACCACAGCTTTAACACACCCGAAGTTTGCTTGGCATCATTGTCCTGGTAAAAAGCAAAATCATTCTCCATAGAACCTGAGGTATGCTACAATTTGCTAAAATCAATTTCAAAACGTTTATAGGCCATTCTTGAGAACAAAGGATATGCCACAAACTATTAATTGTTCTCCTTCGTCATTTTTAGCAATGGCGCCCTTCTTAGTCCGATTATGCGTTGAGCGCAAAAATTTAGTTAATTTTCTTTTTCTTTATAAAATTACCGTTATCATGAAAAATTTTGTTACTTTTTTATTAATCTAAAAGGCTGTAAGGTAGAGTTTAAATAAAAGCAAAAAAAAACATATATTTAATATTTTCTTTTCAAGTTTTAAGCACATACATATCAGTCTAATGCTTGTCCGATTATGCGATGGAGCCACTGTATATACATATATTATTTGACTTGATATGTTATGAGGTTTGATGAAGTAAACTTGACAAATGTGAATTTTTTGATATTTTTTCAAGTTTAGCCATTCTTAATTGCGAACTTTAATTAAAAAATATGAAATAAGTGATGACATTCTGAAAGTGCATTATCTTGTGAAGAGATAGGTACTTCGTTTGATCAAATCGGACAAAAATTAAAGAGTGTTATTACTTAAAGAGTCTAATAGTCGAGTTATATTTTTTATACATATATATTTTTACGATTTTAGTGCAAAAATTTTCAGAATTTTGGATCTTGATTGTGTATTGGAAATTGTGTCATTTTAACTTTTGAGCGACCATCAGAAGTTGGCCAATGTTTGCGCAAAGATAAATAATATTATTATGTAAAAAGAACAAATATTAGCCGACTTCGGGTAGTGGTGCAAACGCGAAATTGACACATTTTCCGATAAACAATTAAGATCCATCAAAAAATTTTGAACATTTTTGAACTGAAAGTTCATTTGATAAGATGAGATATATAAAAAATATAACACGACTGTTATATTATTTAAATAAAACTACGGTAATTTTTGTCCGATTTGATCGAACGAAGCTTCAATCTCTTCACAAGATAATGCACTTTTAGAATGTCATCAATTATCGTTTTTAATTAAATTTTGCAATTAAGAATTTCTAAACTTGAAAAAATTAGAATAAAATCATATTTTCCAAGTTTACTCGACCAAAACTCATAACATGCAAGTTTGAACCATATTTTAATGTATACCATTTTAAAGGATCATCTGTCGCCTTTTCAAAAAACTTTGGATTTTGAAAATAGGTTGCAAAATATTTATGTAATCAATAATTTTGTGTGAAAATATCAAAAATACAGTTTTTTTTTATCAAATAAAACAAGTTTGGAGGGTTCGAGATATATAAAAAAAAATATATTTGAGTCCTACTCAACAAAACTCACAACCTACACTATGTCATTAGCTGGGTGTATTTTGACTGTCCCACCGTGTAATTAGTTTCTATTGACTGCAACCTATAGACATGACTAAGTAACACTTCCATCGCAAAAAAACACACATTTTCATGCGATATTAAATTTCATATTTGTAATACAATATTTGAATCTCGATTTTAATATGTGAACTCAAATGGACTTAAATTGACAGCATTAATATAATAAACATCACATACATGTATATATGTATGTATGTATGAATGTATTTTAATTAATTATACATACAAGCCTGTGAATCCTGTATGCAATTATTAAGATTTATTTTATTTTAATTAATGGCAACAACAATGAAATTGCATCGTATACATACATATTGGCATGGAAACTCAAACAAATAATTACCCAAGCAACTCAATATTAATGAAAATCGCAAAAAATAATTAAAAAAATAAATTTTAAAAATAAATCTTTGCATTTGGCTGACGTTTAAACAAAAATTTAATTTAATTTGTTTTTAAAAGCTTTCATTATGCAAAATTAATTTAAATAATGTGATTTATTCTATAGAGTATATTACATTTTTAAAGTTATGTATTTATGGGTCATATTAAGCTAAAGATATAAGGTAGTTCTATGAGAATCAAACAAGTCCAGGAACCACTCGGAGGTTCCGATGAAGCGACTCAGACTGCCAATATCAATGCATGACAGTTCATCCAGATGCTCCATTTAGTAGACACCCAAGTGCCTCTTTCTCTTTCGAGGTAATCTTAACTACACACTAAGATCGTGTCATTTGTCCCCCGTTTAACCGTTTCTTGTGGCATTTTCTTAAGCCACAGTTATATGCGAAGAAATCAAAGAGTGTGGTTGTTAAAGTCACCACAACCCATGCGTACATACATACATCATTTGTCATTACAACCCTTTAGTCAGGATTACGACCTAGCTTCTCACACCACTTATGTTGTGTGAATTAATTTAGACATGAGTTGCGGTACCTACAATTAATATCGACTCTGAACGGCAGACTTTTGAGAAACTTTTCAGGGAAATTTTATTTACTGTCAGAGTTTTTGTCAGAAATCTGCTGAGAGGAAGTCGCCGATAAAGGAGATGAAGATGTCAACGTAATACCTACTAGACTACGGCGAATACATAACCCATGTCATCGGTCAAATTCATCCTGATTTGTTATTTAGGGTGATGGAAAATTGAACACTTCGAAAGCGCTCCATTACGAGAAGCCAATACGGATATTTGTACTATGATAGGTTATAGTCTTTCAAACTAATAAAGAGTATGTATGATAGCACATACATATTTTATAATGCGTGATTTCTTAAGTGCTATAGGAAAATTTTTCAAAAAAAAAACACATAAAATTCAGAAAAATGCATGAAATCTTTAGTACGATCGATAGTACGGTCCATATAATTTAATGTTTGAAGATTATTTCATGCAAATGTTGACCGCGACTGCGCCTCAAAAGGTCCATCCGATTTTGGCATACTCTTTCCAACATTTCGGCAGGTATCTCACGAATAAATGCTTCTTCCAATGCGTCAATTGAAGCGCACTTGTCTGTATAGACATGAGCTTTAACATAGCCCCACAAAAAATAGTCTAAAGGCGTCAAATCGCACGATCTAGGCGGCCAATTGACCGGTCCCGAACGAGAAATAAAATGTTCACCGAACTCGCCTCTCAATAAGTCCATTGTTGCGCGTGCTGTGTGGCATGTGGCACCGTCTTGTTGAAACCACATGTCATGCAAGATAAGCTCTTGCATTTTGGGCAAAAAAGTTGGATATCATCTCACGGTAGCGCTCACCATTCACAGTTACGTTACGATTCGCAGCATCTTTGAAGAAGTACGGTCCAATGATGCCACCAGCCCAAACCGCACCAAACTGTGACATTTCTGGATGCATTGGTAGCTTTTGTAATGCTTCTGGCTGATCTTCACTCCAAAATCGACAAATCCTCTTATTTACGTATCCATTGAGCCAAAAATGAGCTTCGTCGCTGAACACAATTTTTCGATAAAGAAGTGGATCTTCGGCCAACTTTCCAAGAGCCCATTCACCAAAAAGTAGTTCGGCGTCAATTCTTGCACCAGCTGTATTTTGAAAGGCTTCACACCTAAATCCTTCCGCAAAATTTTCCACGCTATTGAGTAACAGAGGCCCAATTGCTGCGAACGGCGGCGAATCGATAATTGATGGTCATCATTAACACTGTCCGATACAGCTGCGATATTTTCTTCAGTTCGCACTCTACGTAAGCGTGTTTGTGGTTTAATGCCCAACAATGTAAATTTGGTGCGAAATTTTGTCACAATAGCCCGAATAGCCGCTTCAGTGGGTCGATTAAAATGGACATAAAATGGAAGAAGCGCGCGATGAACTTTCTTAACAGAACACGCATTTTGATAATAAAATTCATTGATTTGCAAGCGTTGTTCGTTTGTAAGACGATTCATGGTTAAGTTATAGACCAAACTGAAGATGTTTGACAGTGACACAAAACACGAAACGTCCGTTAGCTGTTTAAACCAATGTTGCCAAAAAGATAATATATAAAAAATAACTCTTTATTTTGATAAAAAGCGGCTAGTAAAAGACGCGTAGCCTGTTACCAAATCAGCACAATAAACATAAGTTTACGTTTTCTATCTGGAGAAAAACATTCCGGAGCGGAATATTAACAAAAGTTTAATAAAATTTATTTGCATTCCTTTTCTTTGTTCATTTTATTTTAAACTTCTTTTGATATGCAATTTCAAGTCACACTAATTCATCAGATAGACGTACAAAGTTCATGAGCGTATATGACTTTTTATTTATATTTTAAGTATTTATGCATGCATGAGCATATTTCTTGCATGAGTTATTGTTAAACGTCGGAATGTTTCTACTTTTCGCCTATTCGTAGTTTATTTGTACATTTTTTTACTCAAAATGATTCCTTTTGTTGACATATGTTTCGTAGTTACGTTTCCTATTGTATACCATATATTACCGAAAAATATTTCAGTATTTTTTGTTAGTCTTTCGTTTTGTTTCAACAACGCGAGTAAATATTTAAACTGTTTTATCAAAAAGAGTGTTCTGTTCGAGTAACGCACCTATCATTTTGTGATAGTCCTACCGAGAGGACTCAATCCTAATTCGAGTGGATAAATCATCAGTCATTCGTAGACGAAAAGCAGGATTTGACGTAAACATTGTTGATGTCCTTAACAGTACATATTAACATACATACACATAGCCACAGAAGTATACATACGGATAACAAATTTCAGAAATTTTTTAACCAATCCGTTTTTTTTTTTTTTGAAAATATTTATAATTGTCTGACATATTTCTTCGATTTTAAGACGGTCTTTTGCTTTGGTTCAGAAATTTGTGAAATTTGTAAATTGGATGCATACCTTTGTGGGCCTGTGCATGGCCACAATTCAGTTCAATTTCAGAAATTTTTTAATCAAGGAAACTATAAAGATTTTCAACGAAAACGAATTAGTTAAAAAATTTCGGCAATTTTTTAACCGTACGTATAATTTAGTAACTGTGTGTACATACATATGTAATTGGTTATTACAACCCTACAGTCAGGATCACGACCTAGCTGCTCACACTACTTATATTGTGTGCGTTAATTTTAAACACGAGTGGCGGAACCCATAGTTTAAAGTCTTCCCGAACGACAGATTTTTGAGAAAAAGTTCGCGGAAATTTTATTTACTCTCAGCAATTTGCTAAGAGGAATATAATATCATATTTAGTTTTGATCGAGATGTCTGAGCTATGGTTTGAACTTCGCGGCTAATAAACCAACACACTACATACTAAGCTTTGTGAATTTTTCGTCGTGACTTGGGCCTGCACCAATAACAAATTCAACTGGCCAGGATCTGTATGTTAATGAGTATTGTAAACGACGTTGGCTCACTGAATTTACTCTGGAGCAGACAACTGACACTAATTTTTAGCGAAAAACCGCTTTCAGTGTGTGCACGTGAACACCCAAAATTGTTGAATTTGTGAGGTCCAAGAGATTCCAATATTTGGTATTGATTTTGAGGTGACAGAATCATGGAATATGGAATCTATAGGCCACTTCCCTTCACTGTCAATGGCAAGCAGTACATGATTTTAGGCAAAATGAAATTTTAAAAGGAGGTAGAGGTAGATGTAAAGCGACTATTACTAATTAATTTGTTTATTTTATTTCTCCCACATAGTCAGTGTAGCAAAATTAAATTGGGTTTATACGTAGCAACCGTAAAATCTAGTTGAAATATGGTATATGTATTCTGTTAACATTTTATTTGCACTTTATCTGTATAAATTAAACAATTATAAGCCGGAAATATGAACAAACAAATTTTTCTCACACAAACACACACCTACACAGACCAACACTCAGCCACAAAAGTCTAACAAATTTCAGAAATTTTTCAACCAATCCGTTTTCGTTGAAAATCTTTATAATTGTCTGACATCTTTTATCGATTTTAAGACGGTCTTTTGCATTGGTTCAGAAATTTGTGCAATTTGTTAATCGGATGTATACATTTGTGGGCATGTGTAGGGCCACAATTCAGTTCAATTTCAGAAATTTTTTAACCAATGCAAAAACCCTTCTAAAATCGAGGAAACTATAAAGATTTTCAACGAAAACGGATTGGTTAAAAAATTTCTGAAATTTGTTAACCGTATGTATACTTTAGTAACTGTGTGTAAATTAAATGGACAACAATATTTTAGTGTAGAAATTTTCACACATACACATATGTATGTTTGGAAATCAATATCTGTGTTAGAAAGTATTGCTACTAGTGGGCTAATTGGAAATTATTGAAATGATTTCTTTCATTATAACTGCACTGCTTTGGTATGAAATTTGCAATAATTTATTGGACAAATACGGTGACAAATCTAATAGTGTTTAGAAGAGAACGCAATTAGTACTTAATTAACATACCAATAGACATGAGCAGCACATGGTATTTTAAGATAAAATTCGATTCAAAAATAATTCATAATTTTAAATTTAAAGCAAAATATTAAAGGTTTTAATTTAAGTTAGGTTAGGTGGCGGACCCCCTCGAAGGAAGAGGTCATACATAGGCGATGATGTGGGCCCATTTTAATACCACAATCAATTCTCAAATTCAAATGTTTCCTTGAAAATAAATCTTGCTTTTGGAACAATCTTTATATCAGAGAACTCGGCCGACGATGTAAGGAAATTAGAAGTAAGAAACCTCCGCTTTTTCATGATAATAGCAGGGCAATGACACATGAGACAGTTTCTTCCTCCTCCTCAGACCTACAGCTACTGCAGAAATCATTAGCTGGAATACCGAGTCGTTGTTCGCCATACCTACAAAAAGGACATTGGCCCATAAGAATCGCTATTGTGCGATGCAATGCCATACGATTTAAGGGCAGAAGTTTGTCAGTTCTCTTCTTGTCTATACCTATCCAGCAGAGTCTGGCAATATTGCACGTACGCTCCTGCTGCAAACGAAATTGGTCGGTAACTGAAAAAAATGATATATATCGCCTGTTAAAAAGCGTCAATTCCGTTTTACAAGGAATGAAGATTTTAATTTAAAAAATAATTTTAAAATAATTTTTTTTCCCAAAAGACTGGTAATGACCAAATAATATTATGTATGTATTTAACGTGAAAATTTACCATAATTTTCTTCTAAATACTTTGTTGCCTTAAAGTTTTAGGAAAATTGTATATAAAAAACTAGAAAAAGTTAAAAATTTTCACAAATCATTCCCTTTACTTCACGTAGATATGTATGTATGTAGATGAATGCATTGAATAAAAACCTTTAAATCTGTTAAGGCTGTGTGAAAGCTCTAAGGTGTTAAGAGAATAATTCTCAGAGATTGAAATGTATCGGATTTGAAATGTTTTATCAGCTGTCAAAACATGAAATACTTTTGGGCGTTTGTTGTAGTTGTAGGATAACATATGTTAAACATATTGGCATGTTATGACGTACGTATGTATTGTTGAATTGAAAATTTACTCAGAAAAATACTTTAACACGTTCATCGCCATGTCAGTCATATGTGTCTGACGCTAAGAAGTTCTACATGAGCCATGTCAGTCATATGTGTCTGACGTACTCGATTTGGTAAATCACAAATGTCCGACGCATACGACGCTGTGTTCAAAACAACAGGTTAATACTTGTTGTATCTTGTTTGGATGCGTCAGACATATATGTATGTCTGACATAAAAAATAGTGGGAATTTTGAAAAAAAAAAAATTTTCTGTGATACATTAAGTTTCCTTGATAAATTTTTAACTAAATTATATAATAAAGTTACCGTGGCCCATGTGAAATTTTTTCTGATATTATCGTGGCGATGAACGTGTTAAAAGATGAAAACGATAATTTAAGACGAAAGGGAATTGTCAGAATTAAGGCCTATAGGAAACATGTTAAAAAATTTAAGTAATTTTACAATAGGTCGATTAAGTCAAACGATATAATTTAAATTTTCTGTCCTCATATGAGTGTTTTGAGTTTTAGAAGTCAGAAAAGTCTTTAAGATGACGACAGCTTTCGTGCTGGTGCAAATAAATACTAAGTGGGCATTAGTGTATTTCACAATTATTTCTCCCAACGTTGCGACTCATTTCTTTGTTCTTAGAATTGCACAACTAAATTATCTTAGATTTCTTATAGAATAGATGACCTCGTACAGCAAGCAGGCTTCTAAATGCATTTTGTATTCTGCTTTGCCGTGTAAAACATTCTTTCAATATAATATTGAAAAATTTTCCGTTATAAAAAATCTAAGCATTCTGTCCACAGTTTAAAAAATCCGTCTCACGAAACGATTAAGATTGCGGAATGTTTTTATGTATCAAAGAGGTCTTAAAGATAATCTGATAATGATTAAGGGTTGGTCATAATTACGTTCAAAGATCGGATGCCGATACAACCACCTTTCCATTTCTAGTGTAATAATCCCCTCAACAAAACTTCTGTCCATAACGGCTTAGACAAAAACATCCTTGGCAACAGCTTTAAATAATCTGGCTGTGCCGAAACTGAACTCTGGGTGTTTTGGAGGCTTGTACCGTCGGCACATGGCTCTCATCCTGTTGAGACTGTTACCTTTTAGATGCTGGTTTAGAAGCATTTCCGGGTTAATGCCCTCCATTATTTGGTATCTTAGCAATCTTTACTGATGGGAGAATTTTCTCCGATTATTAAGCTTTCTCCCAATCACCCGCTAGCAGCTAATTGTACGGAATTGACTCCAGTCTACTCATCGCACACTCCATTTTAGCCGCAAATCTAAAAAATACTCTATCATAAGCGAGAAGATGATGATTTCGTCTGTTCGCTGATAACCATTTTGACGTGAGAAATGAAGAACGTTGAGGACTACCAAAAAATTGGGGAGGAGTTGAATTACAAACAACATTGAATGAGGACGACACTTTAAATCTGAAGCAAATGGTAGAAATCTTGAACGTTACACAACAAATAATTTCTGATCGTTTAAAAGTTATGATAACGATCCATAAGTCTGTAAAATAAGTGCCAAATGAATTGAATATCAGGCAGATGGGAAACCGAAGAACCACTTGTGAAATTTTGCTCTACAGACGTGATAGAAAGTTAGTTTTGCATCGGATCGTTACTAGCGATGAAAGGTGGATTTATTTTTAGAATTTGAAACGAAAAAGTCATGGGTTAATACAGGACAACTATTAACTTTGGATAGAAAACCAGATCGTTTCAGCAGAAAGACAATGCTGCGTGCATGGTGGCACCAAAAAGAGGTGATGTACCACGAGCACCTAAAACCTGATGAAACTGTTTATACAGATCGTTACCGACAAAAAATTATTAATTTTAACCATCGAAACAAGCAAGTCACGGCAGTGTAATATGACATCATGACAATGCACCAGCACACAAAGCAATTCCGGCTCAGGACACAAACATTAAACTGAGAGCTGCTACACCAACCGCCGTATTCGCAAGACTTGGTAACTTTTGACTACTATTTGTGTTCATCGATGGGAGAGGCATTGGCATGAGCAGCGCTTCGATGGCAGCAAGAAATTCGAAACTTGGGTGACTATATAGTTCGATTTAAAAGACGAGCAGTTTCATTGACGTGAATTCCACAAATTGCCTGAAAGATGGAGAAACTATCTAGCCAGCAATGGTTTTATTTTCATAAAAAAACTCTCTTTTCATACTGGTATACTTAAGAGAAAGATCTATACGATTAGCGTACACTTTCTCGCAAACTTTTCCATTTAAAAGGATTCTTCGGTGTGATTTTGAGAAAATTATTCTCCATTTTCAGGTGAACATTATGTTTTCTTTATAATAAATTTTCTGTCATTGCCTCTTGGAGTTGTTGAGTTGATGATGACTACGGGTTCATTGCTATTTTCTTTGACGGATAAAAAATTTTCTTTAAATTTGTGCACAATTGTGACTGTATTCTTACACTTCAATTAAAATACGATTTCATCTACGGTTTCACATCTAAGTAGTCATAATGCAAGTCTACAACCCACACAGAAACTTGCTTAAATTATTGACATTTTGTTTAATTTTTATGACTTTTGTTAAAACAAACCAACAAATTTTGAAAAATTATTATCTTTTAACAACAGTTTAATGAACTATTTTTACAACTCATTATCTTGAAATTATAAATGGAAGATTTTTATGTTTTATTTAAATAAACTTTTTCCAAGTAAATGTGAAAATGAACATAAATTATAATTTGAAAACTTTACTTGTTAACATATACTACACAAGCACACATAAAAGTCTGATTACAAAATTATTATAACAGCACTACATACATACATATATTTATACACGAGGGTGAACAAATAAGTCTGTCGTTGCTTGCATTTATTTTATTTTCTATTTACAGCCAACAATCGGGGAATAGATACGCCTCATGCAATGCATATTGTTAGAGCCAGGAAAGTATATTATGGGGGGTATAGAGAAACAGTAACGGCGATGGACATTAGATGTTAACTTTTTATATTTTAAGTCGCATAAATAAACTTCCTCAGGAGGGCAGTCCCAAATACATACGTATACCGCGACTAGAGAAAGAATTCTTTTAGTAATGTTTTTAGGAATTGATGTTCAATACCTGACATATTGCATGTTAAATAAAATAAGTAACTCTTGTGAACAAGTCACTTAATTCTTGCTTACTTACTTACCTAATCGGTCATAACAATCCTTTTGTCAGGAACACAACCTAGCTTCTAACACCACACGTGTTGCGTGGTGGAATCTTATAAGCCAACACACTGCTTATTAGACTACGGCGACTTTTAAATACTTCATTTTCCTCGATGTAATTGCAACAAACGTAAGCCCATCATGAAGTCGCAGTGATCTAGTAAGTAGTGTGTTGGCTTATTAGACGTGAGGCCTCGGTTCAAACCCCAGGTCGGACATTAAAACGATAATATGAAAAAAATATTTCTTTGGCGACTTCCTCTCAGCAGATTTCCGTCAAAAACTCTGAGAGTAAATAAAATTGCCATGAAAAGTTTCTCAAATATCTGTCGTTCGGAGTTGACTTTAAACTGTAGGTCCCGTCACTCATGTATACAAAATTAACGCACACAACATAAGTTGTGTGAGAAACTATGTCGTAATCCTGACTAAAATGTTGTAATGAAATCAAGCTTCGATAGCCCCATCAAAACCGTTTATTGCCGCAATGTCTGAGCTCGGTATAGCTGCCAAGGAAGGCTATGAAGAATAACGTTAAGCAACTCCTACAACTCCGTCAAGGTAGGAATGGATTCAAGGAATGTCTGAAACCTTTTAATACCGCGCGAGGTTTCAGACAAGGCGTTGCTTTATCATGCGACCTCTTCAACTTCATCAGGAAGAGTGTTCTGCGGAAGGGGGGAGTGCAACGCAATAGCACAATTTCTCAAAAAGCGTCCAGTTGCTTGAGTATCTTTAATATTATCAAACGGGAGTCTATCAAGATGGGTCTGGCAGTAAATGAGGGCAAAACGAAGTGTATGATGTCGACAAGTAGAGACATGCGGATTATTGGATCTCAGATTACGGTCGATAACTGATCGAGAACTGAACTGAACGCGTAGTATAGCTCTTGCCAACAGATGCTACAACGGTCTCAATAGGCAATTGAATAGCAGATATCTCTTCTGCAGCGTATTATCAATCAGCGGCCGCGTTTGCTCTGCCATGTAGTTCGAATAGAGGAGGATGCTCCGGCGGAAGAGGACGATCTTGTTTGCATTGGAAAGACCAAATCTGTCAGCCCTGTCATCGAATGGCTTGAAAGGATGTGTTAAGGCAGGCCGAAGTCCTTTAATCGGGTTGTTAATGACCATTTAATAAACTTAGTAAGAAATTGTCATACAATCATTTCCTCATCAGCCATGTTCTCCAGATTTTGCTCAGAGTGATTACTTCATGCTTTCTAACATTAGCCTAGCAGAAAAAGACTTGACCCTTACGAGGGAATCACCTCAAAATTTTGATATCTTCAGAACGGTTTACTTCAGAGAAAGTTTTGAAAAATAAATGTTTTTTTTTGAGCAAAAATCTATTTCTGAATTAAAAACTTGCAAACTTTTTGAAACCCCTTCGTATATTTTTTTTATGATAAAAATGCGGTTAAGCTCTATAAAATCTGAAATCGGAAGGCATAATAATAAACAGACTATAAACGACATACAAATGTTACAGAAGACAACAACAAAATGTGATTAAAATTAAATTTAAAACAAGAAAAGGGTTTTTACATGGCTGTATTAATGAAACTCTTAAAACTTTGTCTTTATGGCTTTTGTTATAAGAATTTTTGATTTCTACGTGCTCATTGCTCTTTCTAGAAGAAGAATAAAAAAAGAAAACCAAGCAAATATTTTTCACTTGGAGTTCTGTGCATGTACTTCCGCCTTATTGTGATGCTCATTAAAAAAGTTAAATATTGTTTCATAAGACAAAAAAAAAATTATCTACCATTAGAGACCAAGAAAAGAAAGACGACAAATCTCAGAACATTTATTTTCATGCAGACATATATTCTTTACATTTGACATTTGATGTCTGTTAAAATTATTTTTCTGATTATTTCTCTTTTCATCATCACACCCACTCTTTACCACTTTGGAAATTATGCTGTCTTTAATATAGCTTTGCAGCGTTAGAGAACAATTCCTTAATTTATTACAAGTCTTTAAAAACGACGTAGAGAAGAAACGTTTTTTACCATATACCATTACCTATGTATGTACATTAAGGTGGCACTTACCGATATGGAGTAATTTTTTTTAACTGTTTCCAATTTTTTTGAGTTTTTTTCAATTGCCTGTGTTACAAAAACATGCAGTTGAAAACAAAAATGTATTATTTTGTTCGTTTATTATAAAAATTAAAATTAATTTGGCTGCATTATAACACTTCAACCGTTTTTGACAAAGAAAAATTTAAAGAAAAAATTCCACGCAATAAATTTCTCTTATCATTTTTATGTGTGCTGTATATTATTAGGCATATTCAGTTCAGGTTTGCAACACTGGTAACTTACTTAAATTATAAGCCTTTAGTCAGGGTTACGAACTGGCTTCCCACACCACCTATTTAGTGAGTGTTTATTTTATCGATGAGTATATTTAAAGTAGACTATGAACTACAGATTTTTGACAAACTTTAATAACAATTTTATTTTACTCATAAAGTTTTTGCCAGAAGACTGCTGGGAGGAAGTTGTTGAAGAACAATTTTTTCATATTTTGCTTTGTACAAGATATCTGAGCTGGGGTTTGAACTACGAGCGTGGGTCTATTAACCCCACAGAGTACCTATTAGACTACATATATAACATACTTACATACATACACGATTGGCATTATAACCCTTCAGTTAGAATTACGACCGAGCTTCTCACACCACTTATGGGTTGTGCGTTAATTTTTATACATGAGTCGCGACTACAGTTCGAACGACAGATTTTTGAGAAACTTTTCATAGCAATTATATTTACTCTCAGAGTTTTTGCCAGAAATCTGCTGAGAGGAAGTCGCCGAAGAAATATTTTTTCATATTTCGTTTTGAATTTTTGGCATTTCGAACTCAAAATTCGAGCTTATATAAGAACATTGCCGTGTAGCTGGTTAATAAAAATATTGGAACATATTCTGAAAAATGGTTGGAAAAGCTTTAATTCAATATAAATACCCTGTTTCGTAACATTTGGTACTAACGAAACCACATACGCCTCTGAAAAATGAACTGTAGATATCTCCAGACGAGATACATTATTGCATCCAAATATAAGTGATTTTGTTGACTGTTAGGTCAGGCCACAGCTTACTTGAGTCCTTTAAGGTGCCGTTGTAAAACGGTTATAACTTATTCCGTCATATAATTACAGCTCCTGCTTGACATGTTTCCACCATTAATGTTTAGTCATGTTTTGTCATTAAATTCAATGTACCTAAGAATACTTCTTGTTGGATTTCCGGGTAATGACAAAGAAGTTTTTCTTAGGTCTTCTCTTCTTCCTCGTCGTTGCAGCTTCTGATTGAAACGTAATAGGGTCAATGGAAATTCTGTTCAACATATAATCGTGTAGGGACAGATTGGAATAAATTTTATATATACATACATACATACATAATTGTATGTATGTTTTCTTGACTATTTTAGTAATTCTCAGAGTTTTTGCCAGAAGTATACTAAAAAGAGGTAGCTGAAGAAATATTTTTTTAAATCCCGTTTTGTTTAAAATGTCTGACCTGCGGTTTGAACCGTTGCCTCACATTTAAAAAGCTAACAGCACTACCTATTAGACTGCGGCGACTTCGTGAATAATTTTTGCATATCGCAAGTTTCATAAAGCTTGTCTAAGTGCAAATTAACCAATAGTTCGCTTCTGCCAAAAGACTTCTAGGCCAAGATTTCTTAAAATTGCGGAGTCACTGTAAGGACGATATTTTTTTTCAATAAATCTTTATTTTTATATTTTAAACCAGTGGTGCTCAAACACATACTACCATAGTTTTGGTTGTGTTGGTAAAGCAGCGGAGAACAAAATTCTACTTAATTTTTGAGAATCGTACACAGGGAAAATAAAAAAAAATAAAAAAAATTGGTTTATTGTGTTGCGTGTATGTTATTACATAATGAACTTATATATGTATGTATGATGAATATATTGATGTATGTATGTATGTATTGATGAATATATTGATGTATGTGTGTATGTATGTTTGTATTTATGAATATATTGATGTATGTATGTATATATGTATTTTTGTATGTATGTATGTATGTATGTATTGATGAATACATTGATGTACGTGTATTGATGATGATGCAATAATTTTAAAGTCCTATCATTCCCTTTAATGTTGTCGAAAAATCCATGGCTAGCCCCGTAATGTCTTTTTATAAAAAAAAGAATTACGATATAAAGTGCGATAACATATAATTCATTGTGCATTACCATCCATATTCTCTAAAAATAAAAAAAATAAATCATATTCCCAATTTTCATCAAATATTTCGCTGCGTGTATTCGCAAAAAACAAAAAATCATTCAAAAAAGTTGTGTAGCGAGGTCTTGATTCATGAAGAGCTAAACATCAACTGAATTGATTTTGTTCTCTGAGTTCAACACACAACACAAGCAAAGCAACAAACACACGATCATTATAAGAAACCACACAAGTAAGCTTATAGTGTAGGTGTGTCAACGCAGCGTCAGCAGAATTTTCTTTGCCTATCACATGTGATAGGAAATTTGGATTTTGAGCATCACTGCTTTAAACGTACAGTAAGACCCCGTTTAAAGATGCTCCGCTTAACGCTGTTTCAGTATGACGCGGTAGTATTGGAATTCCCCTAAATCGCACACTGTATTGATACTTGTTGCATGTGTCTGCAAATGAAATGACCATGCAACAACCAAAAGCGGTGCTCTATATAGCGACGGTGTATACTGTAGTGTGTTTGACTTGTCTGGATTGCCATACCCTTTGTATGCAATCCAATATCAACACATTCTTGTTATGATATTGTCCACACTGCATTATATGCTTAACCATAAACAATTCATGTAATATGCTGTCTAAGCATTTTCCCATAATATGCATAAGCATAGTGTATAGTTAGTTATTATACAATTAGTTTTAAGTAATGAAGTTTTGTATTGACCATTCAAGGGAACAGCCGCTAGTGCGACTAAAATAAATTAAATAAATAATACAAATAAATAAACTTTACAATAAACTAAATAATGTGTTATGTTATATTATTACAATACTATGTAATTTTTTCAACGCTCTTTTGTTGGTCTGTCAAGAATAAAGATTCCCACTGTGTTTACAGAAGTCGCAATCACAGTACGAACGCTTCTTTCCTGCGTCACAGTTGATTTATTAGTTGTCATCAACGTTACCAGGTGTATGCATACATATGTACGTGTTAAGTTGCTCCGTTTTCGCCATTTCTTTTAGCGCTGGAACTTATTGGAACGTATCCCTTGCTTTAAGTGGGATATTATTGTAATTTCGTTAAAAAATGTTCACTTAAGTTTCAGTCTATGCAGACAATTTCCATAATTTGATTACCGCAGGCGTAAAGGTACAAGACGCTTAGTTTTACTGCCAAAATAAGTTTTTTACAAACAATTTTTCGATTTTGTCTTCCTTCAATATTTCCATGACAATACAGAGTAAGTTTTAAACTTATTTCACCGCAATTAATTATTATTTAGTACACATTCAATTTGAGCCTTTTTTCTAATTGTTTTCATAGAAAGTTGAAATTCTAAATTGTGTAATTGTTAAATAAGTTTACCACCTTAACACATTTAATTTGTTTGTCCTTAAAAATGTCAGCATTTTTGAATTATTTAGCAACGGAATATAAAATAGAAATATGAACAATAGGACTTTTTGTGAATAAAATTTAAATTCTCACTTACTTTCTCAAATATATTTTAATTTTTGCCGCCAGAAACGAAATTTGTCTACAAGCCTTTAAATGGTTTAACACTGTGGTAAAGTTTGTTTCGAGACTTCCTGAAATATAACTTAATTAGCATAAAGTGTCATTGAAAGAACAATAAGAAAAAATTAAAATGCATGCCAAACAATATTTTTAAAGTTTTAATTGATATCAACTGAATTTTAAGGAAAAAGATTTAATTAATTTAATTTAATTAAGTCTGGCACATTTGACTGCTATAAATGAAATTCATTATATTAAAAAAATAATACTAAGTGAATGAATTAGTAGACCAATACCTCAGTTTACGTTCTGGTTGCGTCCCAAAAAACAAAACACGACGCAAATTGAAATGACACAAATTGAATTATGATGAGAGAAGTCGCCGTAGTCTAGTAGGTAGTGTGTTGGCTTATTAGACGTAAAGCCAGGGTTCGAGCCCCAGTCCAGACATGAAACAAAATACAAAAAGTATTTCTTCGGGGACTTCCTCTCAGCAGATTTCTAGTAAAAACTCTGAGTGTAAATAAAATTGCCATGAAAAGTTTCTCAAAAATCTGTCGTTTGGAATCGAATTTAAACTCTAGGTCCCACCACTCACGTATTAAATTAACACACACAGCATAAGTGATGTTAGAAGCTAGGTCGTAATCCTTATTAAAGTTTCATTTGCAGCTTTTTATACTTGAATACTATGGTTTAACTCTTTTCTGTAGCCCTTGGGTTAGTGTTGTAAAGTTTTGCTTTTTTTTCTAAAAAAAATTATCAGTTGGATACCCAAGATTGTTAGTTTTCCAACATAGATCACTTGCTTGTTGGTTAATCCCTTATTTTGATCCAAAATTGTATGATGAAATGTTTTATCGATACAAATATGTGTACTTCAGGATAAAAAAAATCCTGCAGGAATTATGAAATGAAAATGGATATATGAGACTACATGAGAGTGATTTCAATCTCTGTAGTGATGGTTGTGATAAAATCTACTTGATTTGATGACTAAATCATATCACTTATTGGACATTGAGAGAACTCTTCCAATTTCTTTGGTCTAAGAAATTTTGGTTTGGCTGCACAAGGATAACTGGTTTTAGAACTGGTTGAGATATAAATCATGGATCAACAATACCTCCGGATGTTGTAAACAATCTTCGTGTAGAAAGGATGTTGTAGAAAAACTTTGTAGCACCACATTAACTTAACAGCTGCATTTTCCCCCCGCAGATTTTTGCACAAGTTTGAAGCGGTTGGATTATTTCAATAAATTAATCAACGGAAATTTTCTGACCTTAAAAGTTATGAAAGTGAAGTGGTAAAATCAGACAAGCGTTTAAAAAAAATTGCCATTATAGGCAATTAAAAGCACCAATGGATTTTTTTTACAAGAGTTCCAAAGTTAAAACTGTTACAGAACTGTCCTCGCATATTTGCTGTTCTGAAAGAATCAATTCATCAAGAAAGTACATGTAATTAAAGCCATTTTTATTGTGTTCAGAGAATGCCTCTTCAGAGGCATAATGGGCTGGCAGTTTGTATACATAAAACCCAAGAGTTAAATTTATAATAATAGATGCCATAGACTTTGAAGTCGCCGTAGTCTAGTATGTAGTGTGTTGGCTTATTAGACGTAAAGCCAAGGTTCGAGCCCTAGGTCAGACATCAAAACAAAATACAGAATGTATTTCTTCGGCGACTTCCTCTCAGCAGATTTCTGGCAAAAACTCTCAGAGTAAATAAAATTGCCATGAAAAGTTTCTCAAAATTCTGTCGTTCGGAATCGACTTTAAACTGTAGGTCCCACCACTCATGTATAAAATTAACACACACAACATAAGTGGTGTGAGAAACTAGGTCGTAATCCTGACTAAAGGGTTGTAATGACCAATTATGTATGTATGTATGTAGTGCAAATTTAAACTTAATTTTTGTTGCATTACAGGCTTACGACGTCATCAACATTAAATGATTTTGGGGTTTTCTCTTAATACCTTTCTGCGTTTGATACCAGCTGCTACCAGCTGCTAGCTTCCCACACCACTTACGATGTCGTGTGTGTTAATTTTATACATTAGTGTCGGGACCAATAGTTTATACTCGACCCCGAAAATATGTTTCAGATGCTTTTCATATCAATTTTATTTTTACTCTCAGAGTTTTTGCCAGGAAGTCGCCGAGGAAATATTTTTTTATATTTCGTTTAGGTGTAGATGTTTGAGCTGGGGCATAAACCGTGGTCTCATATCTAATAAGCCAACACACTACCTACTAGAGTACGGCGATTTCAAATTGCAACTACCCGATCAGAAAATAACAATTAAACATAAACTATTGCTTGCAAAGATTTTCAAGACCGGAATTGTTGAATTGGACATGGATCCGTGCAACAACTTATTGAAACTACATGTTTGAAACAACATACTATGCTAGATGATTCAAAGCTCAGCATACTTTATCTTGTGGAGATAAAATCTTATCAAACAAATTTATTATCAATCCGATTTTTTATATTACAAGAAACTACAAAAACTCCCAAAGAGAAATAAAGCTTCATACTTTACCTCTTCGTCAACGAATCAAAGACAAAGGTACTCTGGTTTTATTGAACAGAGTTTAAAAGAATTGGGCAACATGCGAATGCTAATAACCATTATTGCTTAGAGGTTGTAGAAGGCTTGTGCAAATCACTCGTGCTATTCCATAATTCCATGTGGCATGAGCTGTGTGGCACGTATTCCCATTCTGTTGAAATCAATTGATTGGATTATCCATTTCATACCAAAACAAATTACTAATCACCTATCTATAGTGCTTCCTATTCCAGTGATAGCCTGGTCATTCACGTTCTCAAAGAAATATGGACCAATGATGCCGTCAGCACAAAATCCACAGCAAACAGTGATTGAGATACTTTCTTCGATGGTCGAGAACTCATTTGAATTGGTATCGTCCCAAATTCTAAAATAAGGTTTGATCAGGGACACATTCATCCAGAAATGGGCCCAATCGCTTCAAATGATTTTCTAGGATAATTAAGGTCGGCTTGTAGTCGCTCCAGCAAATTAGGTATTGTGTTGACTTATTAGACGTGAGGCCACGGTTCAAACAAAAATTTCTCCGGCGACTACCTCTCAATAGATTTCTGGCAAAAAATCTGAGAGTAAATAAAAAATTGCCATGAAAAACTTGTTAAAAATATGTCGTTCGGAGTTGAATTTTAATTGTAGGTCCCGCCAATCTTATATAAAATTAACGCACACAACAAAAGTGTGGTGAGAAATTAGGTCGCGATCCTGACGAAAGGGGTGTAAATCACTGTCCATGATAATTTAGCAATTACAAATTATGTATGTATGGCAAACCATGTAAAGATCAAAGATAGGTTCCAGGGTTACTAAAATACTACTTTTTAATTTATAAAAAAAAACAACAAAATCAAAATTAATCACTGAGTCCATAGTGACTGTTGTCGTAAGTCGGTTTTCTTTCACCAAAGATTGGTCCAATGTGTGCTGAACAACTTTTTTCAACGACAAAAAAGTTCCTTGCAGGTATGGATATTCATAGCTAGCGCCTGGAACAATTCTAAAGTCCGTCTGCGTTTTTTAAAAAAATCTCCATAACTTTGTCAATCAAGCACATCGCTTTGAAAATTTGTTTGGAAGTTAAATTTTCTTCTTCGGAGATTACTATTGAATGGTCACTGTCAAATTGTGCATTAGCAAATTGCAATTCCAGTTGCAATAGAAAGAGAATCCCCGAGTTTTGATGGCATGGCACAATTAGAAAAAAGTCGTGCCATCTTTAAGAAAAAAAAAAAAATTTTTAAATTTAAAAAAAAATTATGACCCGAACCCAAAACAACGCAACTTCGAATATCTAACGACGCACAGTGAATGTTAGTACCAATTCTAAAATTATCATTTCCCTGGAATCCTTAAATTTATACCCTCGATAATAGGGTTGGTAGCAGTGTGTATTCTGTGAAACTCGACCTATACATTTCCCTTCTACTGTCGGATCAAAGCAGCTTGTTCCAGCCTGCTCAATGGATTCTAATCTTTGGTGCTGCTTTCAGCCGTATCTCAATCTTTTCTGATAACCAATCTACTATTAGATGCCTTTCGAGAGTTACGGTCAACTCTAAACTCTTTAGAATGTATCGCCGTTGTCTTGACGTTCTCTCTGGGCGATTCAGAACCTCACTTGTCTGGATTCCTAGGCACAAGGATATTCCAGGTTACTGAAGGGCGAAAGAGCTTGCTAGAGCAGATGCACTCCTTCCGGAACCGTCGCCAATCGAATTTAGTATTCCACCTACCTCGGTGAAATTCGGAACGTCAACCTATCCTGGGTCAACTATGAATCTCGCAGCACGGTTGGCCCTCGATGAATAGAAGGCATACCAACCATCTTAACTATATAAACTCGATCGCACTGTCTTCTCGATCACAGTCGCCATTCGTAAAGGTCACGGGAAGGCACGCGAAATTGAACGAGAGTCGATCAGGATAGTCTTAATGGCAACAAAAACCAGATTACAGCCGATAACTGTATTTTCGATGTTGGTAGTGAATTTGTTTACCTTGGCTCTGCCGTAACCAGCAAAAATGGTGTCAGTTTATATATCAAGCGTAGGATCAATTAGGCCAGTAAATGCTACTATAGTCTCAATAAAGAATTGAACAGCAGAGACCTCTCTTTTACCACGGAACCAATATTATACATGCCGCTCATTTTGCCCGTGATTCTTTACGGTGCAGAAGCATGGATGATATGAATTACCGATATAGCACGCTTGAGAGTATCTGAAAGAAAAGTCCTACGTAAGATCTCGACACAGTGCAAGTTGGCGAGAATTTCCTTATTTGATCTAACAATTAGCACCTCAACGACATAGATTTTGTGGAGCGACTGCGGTGGCTCGGCTATGTTGTTCGGACAGAAAGGAATGCTTAAACTAGACGAATATTTAAAGCGAGAATAAGCGAAAGTGGTCATAGAGGACACTGTCTATGAAACACAGGAAACACTGTCATAAGTTGGTGCGATAAACTGGAAAAAGCGAACAAAAGGCATAGGCGCCTGAAAGGATGTGTCAAGGCAGACCCAAAATCTTATAAACGTATGTAGTACTCATCTGTTTTGTAAACCATATTCATTAAACCATATGGATTATTGAAAGGATATCGTAAAGCAATAAAGAGATAATTAATTTTTTAGCCGCTCTATACGTACATGGATCGCTCTTCTTGTCAAAATGAAGCTGTCAAATATAATAAAAAAAGTATCAGATGTAATATTCATAAACAATAGTCTCTCTTATCTCCCTTTTTTTAGTTTCAATAAGATACACAACATAACAAGGGTTAAAACATATTGCCTTATTATGTAATCATATGTATGTGAATATTCTTCTTTTCACTCTTTTTGAAATACAAACATAAAATCGAATTTCAAAATGAATTTTATAACTCTGTTTCTGCGTTAAAATGATTACGTTTTTATGATGTTTTCTAATTCTCGATGACACGTAAAATTTGAATTAGCATGACTATTGGAGTGTAACTGTAATGACAGTCGTTGATTTTATAGCTGCTACTACAAGCAGCGATGATACTAATGCTGCTTCTAACATGCAGGATACACATGCACAATCTGTTGATGAAATAACAACTTATTTGCAATTCCATGTGTACTTTTGAATACCGGTGAAAACAACTCTCAGCAAAGGGTGAAAAGTCACGTAAACAAAATAAATTCATTGCTGCTCATATCCTTTGACATTTATGAACATGGCGCTACCCACAGTTCCTTTGTTCTTTGTACTCTCAATGTTTATAAGGGTGGCAATATTAATGGTATTCATCTGTCTTGCTTAATATTATTCAACGTGTTTGATGCGTTTGCTTTGTGGTTTCTATTATTTGGTATTTTTTGAACTCAAATACTGTTCACGCTGGCCATCCTACTCTTAAGTATAAACATAAGTTTAGTTTAAGTGTATAAACCACCCCTGGATTAATATGAACTTATTGTGAATAATGTGAATTAAACGAAAAGATATCACTACTCGATCCACCCCGAAGCTAAAGGTACGTTTGTGTACATTAATAAATAATAATTTGATTATTTAATCTAATACTTTTGTATTTTATTTTCCCCGTATTCTCGCAAAATATTTTATTTTATTGCTTCCCCGCTTACCCTACAAATACAACATACATACATATATAACATAATTACTCATTACAAACCTTTAGTCAGGATTACGACCAAGTTTCTCACACCATTTGTGTTGTGTGCGTTAATTCTTATACATGAGTGGCGGAACATACAGTTTAAAGTCGACTCCGAATGATAGATTTTTGAGAAACTTTTCATGGCAATTTTATTTATTCGCAGAGTTTTTGCCAGAAATCTGATGAGAGGAAGTCGCCGAAGTAATATATTTTCATATTTTCGTTTTGATGTTTGACCTGGGGTTTGAACCAAGACCACACGACTAATAACTAATAACACACTACCTTACGTATTACCATATTTGGTCAATATCAGGCAGTACGCTCGACTTGTTAAACAAGATGGTTCTCTGGTTTCCCAACAACACTTTCAAATAAATTGGGGAAAAATTTGTAAACATAAATTATATGAAAACATTACACTGCGTGAATTTTCGAAATAAAGAAATTTTCTTAATGAAAGAGCGGGAAACTCGCAAGCCTAAGAGATAACTCGTAGTAACTTCCAAGCAGAGGATTATTTGGGTAACAGGAACAAAAGACGACATAGCAACACTATCAAACAGTTAAGCCGTCATTCGAACGCTTACGAGTTAAGTTAGTCTAGTCTGAAGTCGCTGCAGTCTAGTACGTAGAGTGCTGACTTATTAAACGTGAAGCCACGGTTCAAAATCCAATGTAGACATATCGAACAAAATTAAATATGAAAAATATTTTTTGGCGACTTTCTCTAAGCAGACATCTGCCAAAACGCTTGAAAGTAAATAAAAATTGCCAGGAAAAAGTTTCCCAAGAATATGTCATTCGGAATCGACTTTACACTGTAGGTCCCTCTCCACTCATTTATAAAATTAACATACAGCACATAGGCGACGTGAGTTTGTATCCTGACTAACCCATTTCGCTCCGCCGTTCGATTTTTCGAACAGTAGTAATCTTCTTTTTTTCAAAAAAATATTTATGTATGAAAGAGGTAAAATTTCAAAAAAAGTTGTGTTTTGGCGTCAACTTTATGAAAATAAAAAAAATCCCCCCGTAAAATATCCCCCTGATGCTAGGGGTAAATTTCTTCATATTTTTGGACACTTTTTAAATTAATTTTTAAAAATAATAAACAAAATAATATTAAAAAAATAATTATGAGGAATTACTGCCAATATATGTAACCGTTTTATAAAATATAAAAAAAATGTTTTACATGCTCGTGCGTGCCTTCACATATGTGTAAACTTGTCTGTTAAAAATTTCGAACGCTGGCGCTAATCCTATAGTAACTGACTGACGATCAAAATTCTTTGTTTTGCATTATTTGTGGAAATACTGTTAGTTATTATGTTTTTCTTTCATCGTGTGGTGAAACATTTAATAATAAATTTTTTAAAGAAAAGGTGAATGTTTCATATGTTATGTGCAATTTACAAGTGAATTTCGTGTTATTTGTGTTTTTTTTTTTTGTGTTATTTATTTGTGTTTTGGTAAAAAATTACCAAGGAGTGATTATGATTATATATTTGATGACAACCAAAAAATATTGCTATGTAGATGGCAGGCCAACAAAGAGGTCACCATGGCAACAATTTTGATCATGTCTTGCCTTTGCACAAAGTACAACGTTGGAAAAACGCATCGACATCCAAAAAGAACCCGGAAGGTGGTAAATACGTCACGTATGGTAAGCCAGCCATGTTACACAATTATAACAAGGGCATGGGGGTTTCTTGGAAAAAATGGTATCGGCCTTTGTGGTGTACTACTTTGAATTCGGCGGTTGTGAATGCTTGGAAATTTCATTGCTTGATTGCAAAACACAAAGTTGAGATGCCTTTGAGTCAAAAAGAATTCAAAATCTCGGTGACAGAAGCTCTTCTTTTGACTGAAAGGAAAGACACTACCGATGATGATGGTGACGATAAGGAATATCGACCTCCAAATCTTCCAAAAATGCAAGGATAACACGTTGTAATCAGAAATCCCGAGGGAAAACATCGTTGTCTATTGAAGGGTTGCGGTAAGCCCACAATATATATGTACGAGAAATGTAATATTCATCTGCATACAAAATGTTTCAAACTAAAACATGAATACAAGCATTTTTTTATAACTTCTATTTCGGCTATTTCGTATTTTTTTATTTTTTCAAATTTTTAGATCAAATTATAACAAATTTAGCTAAGCATAATTTTTCTCTAAATTTAATAACTTTTGTGCCTTTTGATTCAAAAATAATAAAATAAATCAATACAACAGCAAATAAATTTAAACGTTTTACTTGCATATAAAGCAGACATATAGGATAAACGAAATTGCGAACATTGTTTTCTGGGAAAACGAAATGTCGAAAAATTTTTTTGACATAAGTAGGTCCTAATTACCCTAAAAACGTATTTTTCTTCTTAAACATGAAATAAAATTTAATTTCGGAGCGAAATAGGTTAAACGATTGTAATGATATCTTTCGGAATCGACTTTACACTGTAGGTCCCATTACTCATGTAAAAAATTAACACACTCAAGATAAGTGATGTAAGAAGCTAGGTCGTAATCCTGACTGAAGGGTTGTAATGACCAATTATGTACATATGTATGAAAACGGATAATCGGATCGGATCTTTTTGTTTCCTTAAAACTTTCTAAGGTCGTTTAATATTTTCTTGTCTTTTAAATTTTTTTAGAACTTAAATCATAAGAAAATTGTGGTCATGTCTGAAATTTAAAACTATTCAAATAGCGATTTAAATAAAATTTGTATTTCGATTTCTCTGGTAATTTGCGTTTGATTCGTGATCAGATTATCCCGCAATAATCTGAGGATTTTAACCAGACTTTTGATACCGCAATGTAGACTCAAAGAACCAAAATGGAGAGCGTCTTAAATAGTTTCTGTAATGATCAGAATGAGTCATCCGAGCACAATTTTAAACCAATGAGGCATTAATGAATTCTAAAAGGAAACAGTTGGATGCAGGGACAGAAAATAACTGTTATTTTCGAATTTTTGATTAAAAAAGCAATCGCAAGGAAATGTCGGAGAACAAAACCAAGTATACCATTTTAATATATGTATTAATAATAATTTAATTTAAAATTATTTTTGACTTTTATTTTTTTCGACCAGAAATATAAGTTATTTTTTGACTTTTATTTTTAAGAGAAGAAATAAGTTATTTTTTGACTTTTATTTTTTCGAGCAAAAATATCAGTTATTTTTGACTAAATTATTAATTAAAATTATTTTTGACTTTTATTTTTTTCGAGTAGAAATAAAAGTTACTTTTTGACTTTTATTTTTAATAGTAGAAATAATAGTTATTTTTTTACTTTTATTTTTTCGAGCTGAAATAAAAGCAAAAGCATTCATCAGACTGTCCACCCTGCAATACAAAAGTCAACACAAAGCAGGCAACGGGATCAGTAAGAATTCAGTCAGTCTTGTGTGAAGACGCGTTGCACGTGAAGAGAATAATCGTGGTTTGAAGATCCCCGTTATAAAGATCTATTGAACAATTGTTATTGTTTACGCGAAAGAGTGAAAAGAAGAATAGCCAATAAAACAATTGTTGTTTACATCAAGTTGTGAACAGTGGCACACAGAATTATGCGATCAATAAAGGAATTACTTAAAACTAGGGATGCCAAACGGGACTGATTTTTAAAAATCCCGGGATTCGGGATTTTGAAATCCCGATCCCGAAATCCCGGCATTTTTCGGGATAATTCGGGATCGAAAAATCCCGAAATATCCAGGGATTTCGGAATTTTCTCTTAATAAAAGAGCTAAAAATAATTGTTTTATTAAAAATTTCATTAATTTTTGATCTTTATCACAAAACACATGTTATAAAATAAAAAAAACAGAACAAAAAGTGATAAAAAAGCGTAAATTAACAAAAATAAAAATAATTCATCTATGTTTACAAAGATATATATGTATATGTATAAAAACATTAGTGAAGAAACAAATAGTTACCCTTTTAAGAACACTAGTTGGTGTCTAAAAAATATATACATTTTAATAATATTCATTGTTTTAAGTAATTTTTTAAAAAGATCAAAGGCTCTAATATTTCATCGAAGAACCTTAGTTTTGATGCGAACAAAAACATCTTTCGCTGAAATATATTTTTCGCAATTTACATTTCTGGGCGAAATGGTTTCAAGATAGCTATATGCAGGATATAACTATTCACATCTAATACCTCGCAATTCAAACAAATCTATTTCTTTAGAAAGTTGATTGTCTAAACCATCAGCTGTATTAACAGCTTTTATTGGACTTCGAGGGCAATGTTTAACTTTTTAACAATGGAAGTTGGGTTCTTATTCAGTTCGATGTCGAGTGATACAGAGTATTGACTTAATTGTTGCATGATACACTTGAGTAACTACATACATGTTATTTAATGTAATATTAAATAAAAACAATGCCGTAGACTCAATTTTTTTCTTACTTTATAAGTATATATGTATGAATTTATAATCCCGAAAAATCCCGGGAAAAGTTTTAAGAAATCCCGGGATTCGGGATTTGGGAATCTCGAAAATCCCGGGATTTTGTGTTTCGGGATTTCCCGATTGGTATCCCTACTTAAAACTAAACATAAATTTATTTTTTTTTTATTTTCAATCTACGAACTCATATTTTAAACGTTTTTAAAAAGGTAGAAACCTAACAATATGTACAACTTTAACCAAACATTATATTCCTTACTTGGAAAACTTTGAAAGTACTTGCGTGCAGTGCTGTACTTGAATGCGAAGGTATCTTAATCTTAGATGACATAAAAAAACCTCACAACAATAGGTACACAGCCAACTTTGAACAAATATCAAGGAGATCTTCGTATTTGAAGAGCTTTAACATATTCTTGCGTACACTTTCACCAATATTTTAGACTTTCCGAAAGGAAAATTTTCTCAACGTGTAGTAACTTTATTTATACACTCCTTTCTGTCCATTAATTGTATGCTTTTGTAGTCTTTGGTTATTTGTTTCCTATACAATTATCCGCTTATTTTCTTTGTACGATTTTAATTAAATTTTCATGTAAAACTTATTGGTTTAATCTTGAATAACTTTATTAAACTTTATGTTCGCTGCGCGACACATATAACTATTGTACATAAACGGCAACAATGTGCAGTGAATACATAAATTCATTTTAAAAATCTTTGGGGTTGGCATAGTCATATTTTGTATACATTTTGTCTTTAGTTTTCTCTTCAGTCTTCTGATTAATCAAGGGATTTAAATAAACGAGACGATAAATTGGTATTAATTTTACCATAATAAAAAAAAGCTTTCTTTCAATTTTTGCTGTTTTTTTTTGCAGTTCATTAAGATTTAAATACAATTGTTGTAAATATTTTACTTAAGACCGCACAATAACACTTTAAGACGACATTTGGCTTTGATTTTGAAAGAAAAGAAATCATACCAAAGCATTTTCTTTAAATATGTGGCATGGTGGAATGGTTATAGCGCTAAACTACAAACCGCGCATAATTTAGGCTCCTTTTTCTGAGAAGCCTATAAAATAGAACCACGATATTCGAATTTATAAAGTTCACAGGCCTCTTGAAAAAGAGTGATCGTCTGATTCGATAAGTACCATTCTCTCAGACCATTTCAATTTGGTGTTACTATCCAGAGATATCCAAATAAGATCAATTCTTGCTCATTTTAGCTATCCTTGGCTAAAAGCATTCGATTGTATTCATTTCCTTGTGAGAAAAAGTCAAAATTCATCACTGATTATTTTTTATTTATAATTTCCTGTCAATTCACACGCGAGAGCTACCACTCCGACCTAAACCTAAACCTTCCTGTCAATTTTCGACACCTGACTCCACTGAGCATACTTTTGTATTGCATTGGTTTCTTTTGTTTTTAGTGCCAATAAGAAATTTTAAAATAGACTTCGGGGCACCGGTCCATATAGGAGAATTAAACTCCATTTACAGCTTATATAAGTGGTGTGAATAATAAGAAATGCAAATAAAAACATAAAATACTTCTAAAATAAGTGATTGACATA
Source organism: Sarcophaga subvicina (assembly GCA_936449025.2). Taxonomy (NCBI): domain Eukaryota; kingdom Metazoa; phylum Arthropoda; class Insecta; order Diptera; family Sarcophagidae; genus Sarcophaga; species Sarcophaga subvicina. The sequence continues at coordinate 91,479,788 of OW388080.2, forward strand.
TTCAAATTATTCTGTTTCCAGTGAATATCGTATTGAACTCCAAAGGACTTAGGATACAACCATTCATTACAACCATTCTGCCAGGATTACGACCCAGTTTCTCACGCTTCTTATGTTATTGTGTGTTAATTTTATAATTCTTAATACCTACAGTACAAATTCGGCTACGAACTACAGATTATTGTGAACATTTTTCATGGCTATTAATCACAGGTCTCAGCACTAACTGACTATTCATGGCTAATAACTTTCATAACTGTCGATGGGTTTATGACTTTTAATTTCAACCTTTATTTTGTCCATGTTCTCGTAAGTTCCTGTTTATTTGTTTGTGTAATACTGTGCACCATACGATGTGCGTATTTTATTGTTGTCTGTTCGTTCAGATTTTCGCATAATTTACTTGTAATAAAGAGTCCACCAAATAACTTTGAAAATGCTTAAAAAAAACTACTGAATATTTTCTCAAATCTCTTTTTTTATTTCAAAGTACAATCCATTCTGTTAATAATGGAAAATAATTTCATTCAAATGGCTGCCTCGGCAAGCCATGCAGTAGCCTAAACCAGAAGATGCTGATTTTGGCGAAAAAACCATCTTTTCAGATGAAGCTCATTTTGATCTTGGCGGGTATGTAAACAAGCAAAATTGTCGCATTTGGGCCACAGAAAATACGCACGCATAACTTTGAAAAGCCGACTCACCCAGAACGAGTCACTGTTTGGTGCGGATTTTGGTCCAGAGGCATAATTGGGCAAATTTTTCTTCGAAAATGAGCAAGGAGTGGCCGTTACAGTCAATGGCGATCGTTATCGGGGCATGTTGAAGGAATGTTTGTTCACAAGAATTTAAGAGGAGGATATTGGTAACATTTGGTTTCAACAGGACGGCGCTACGTGCAACACAGATGAAGCTACACTCAATGTTTTGCGCCCTGTTTTTTTTAAGATCGCATTATCAGCCGCAGAGCTGATATCGTTTAGCCACCTCGGGGCTGCGATTTGACACCGTTGGACTATTATTTGTGGGTTGCCGTCAAAGATAAGTGTTACGCCGACAAGCCAAAGACAAGTGACGCTTTAAAGGACAATATTCGTGAAGCCATTGGTGAAATACAACTGCACACAATCGATAATGTGCTTAAAAATTGGACCGATCCTTTAGGCTACTGCATGGCCAGCCGAGGCAGCCATTTGAATGAAATTATTTTGCATTATTAACCGGAAGGTTTGTAATTTCAAATAAAAAAAGAAATATGAGAAAATATTCAGTAGTTTTTTTAAAGCATTTTCAAAAAAAAAGTTATTTGGCGAACCCTTTAAAATTTCAAATAATTTTGTTTTTTTGTTACATTCTTAAATTTAATCATTTAAAACACTCACCCATTATATTTACTCACATTATACTCATATTTAATATGTAAAATTCATAATGACAAGCATAGTACATATGTGATGTATGAGTGATGCCGAATACCGTTAGTTTGATACAGTTGCCAAATTTAGTTTTTTGTTGTGAAGATGAGGAATATACGGACTATGAAAATGCAGGCCATGATATAGCACCTATTAGAGTATAGCCTAGAATTGTGGTTTTTGTATTTACTTTTAGGTTAGGATATCTCGAAAAATTCAAAATTTTTAAAAATCCATCAAAAATTCTGATATCATAGCTTAATTCGAAATTAATTCCAAATTAATGGGTTATACTATATTTTTAATTGAATTTGAAATATGTTATTCAAACGCATCATATTACATGTACTGGTATAGTTACTCTGAAAAGTATCTTCAATTTTGTCACGTATGAAACCAATGGAATTAAATATCACTCATACGTCACATATGTACATATGTTCTTGTCATGAATGAATTTTACATATTAAATATGAGTATAATTTGTTTTAAATTAAATCAAAAATAGTTTTTGTTATTGTTTTGCTTTGAAATACAACTCTTCCGGTTGGACATGGATTATTATTTCATTAATATGGCTTCCGCGGTTGGCCACACAATACCTAATTCGAACGGACCAAATTTCGAGGTTTTCAAATTACAGCTTTTTGGCGGCCAATTGACATTACCATTTCAGCTAACTAAACGGCCATCATAAGATGTGGGGCTAGGTGCACCATCCTGTTGAAACCACACATCGCTCACGTCAATACAATGAAAAGCGGGTACAAAAAAATCGTTTATCATGGGTTGACAGGTGTCTCCATTGACCGTAATGGTTGTGCCGTCCTTATTTTCAAAGAAATATGACGCAAAGCTGCACCAAAGAGGCACCAAACAGTAAAGGGGGCATTGGCTTTTGTAAGACCAAGTGTTGGTTTTCTGAACCAAGATAAAAATGGCTTCATTGGTAGATTCTTTTAATTTTTTGGAAAATAAACATCATCGAGCAGTTCATCGTTGGTCCAACAATTTTCAATGTTCAAGCGTAAATCGATTCGTTACGTTCAGTGGAGATAATATACTGAATTTTGTGTAGGAATAGAATGACAAAAGTATTGCCAGATTCGAAATAACTGATGGTTTAAATTTATATATATCCGAGTAAAAATTTGAATCAAAAGCAAAGAAACATCTTGACGTTTAAAATCTTGTTGATAAGATTTTCAAACTAAACTGCTACGTCTTCGTATACTTATTATACACTTTGGTCACGACGGCAGTTTGCTGGGTGTTACCTAGAAGGACATTGTTTCTTACAATGTAGTTTGAACGTTGAATCATAGCGACATATTTGAGAAAATTGTTATACTCAAAATTTTCTTTTCAAAACAATATATATGAGTATACATTCTTAATCCAATGCGTCTATTTAAATTATGTGTCTATGTTTACTGGTAATAAATTTCGAATTATCGTCCTGGAATTCAAGAAAAGCTAATAAAAAATTTAATAAAATAAACCAATAACCTCCTTATTATTATTATTTTGATTATAACAGCATTAGAGAGTCATTCATCAATTTGTCGGGATATAAAATATAAATTAATCTACGACAGTCACAATAAAATAAAGAATATGCCAACTCTGGTCAAAGAATTCTGAGTTACATACACAACGAGTGGAATCAACAAACACTTCAGTTTTTCAATTCATTCCTCGTAACATGAAAACAACGTGGCAAGTGGAGATGAATGTAAAACACAAAGACGTATTGCAAGTGAAATAAAAAAGGCAATAAAAATATAAGAATTTGGTAATTAAAATACGAAAATACTTCTTCGACATCTTTGTCACATTTACTTAGTAATTCAAGTGGAAAATAAATGTCTTAGAAATCGATAGAAGAAATTGGCAGGTTATTTTCATTTATATTCTTCGAATTCATTATTTTTATGCTTAGCTACGGGCTATAGTTTGCTTGAATTATTTCATTTGCTTTAATCGATTTTTAAAACAAGAATCGAAAACTAATCTGTTGAACAAAGCATAGAAAATAAATTGAATTTTAAATTAAAATCGAAAGTTGAATAAAAGTCCTCAGCAATTATTTCTTTGAAAAGCGTTTTGTAGCAAGAAATTTCAGTAATTATAAGTAAATATGAAAATTTTCTGTTTTTTTTTTTTGTTTTTCTTCAATTTTTGATTTTCACACAGTTTTCGTTTCTTGGGTTTATAAAAACAAAAGAATTTTAATTTGAATTCCAATCCAATTAATTTAATACAGAGTTACTGAAGACCTTATAGTGTTTGTAGCTGGTTTAAGTTTCAGTCGTAAATGTATTGGCATTCAATATGACTAGTTAAACCAGAAATAAGAAAGAAAAAAAATTGGAATTAATGAAGACATAAAAGAAAACGGCTGAAAAAACTAAGTAGAGATTAGTGACAGAAATAAAAGATAAGAGAAGCACAATCCACGCGTACTAATTTGAGAGTGGTCTCAATAATTCATAGATTTTAATGACATTTTTCACACATCTGGGCATATGTTACAAAGAGTTTCCAATTAATTCACTTGAAGTATTCAAGATTCGAAAGCTGCTCTGCCTCTGACTTGACTTGATCTGGTTATAACAATCGTCTCTGCAATATACCCGTTGTTCCCGTATAAACTAGACATTTATTGAGAATACGTCTTAATTTTTCTTTTTGGCGATGACATCTGTCGCCGTAGTCTAGTAGTAGGTAGTGTGTTGTGTTATTAGACGTGAGGCTACTTCACTCAATGTCAAGAACAGAAAATTCAATTCAAACACTTAACCTCCAATTCCTTATCAAATGTCATAAATAATGTATTTTTATTTTATTTATTTTATTTACTATCATTATTACAAGTTAAAAAATATATAAAATTTGTCTATATATATACATAGTTTGAGATTCTACTAGTAAGTATTGCAGCAAATAAAAACTTATTTTAGAGTAAATTTAAATTAACTATAAATATATTTATTACATTAAAGAAAAAAAGATAGTAAAAACCTTATTGAAATTTAAAGAAATTTTTATATCAACACTTCTGTCAACTTCGTACTGAAATTGAAGAAGTTGGTGATATTACAAATTCCTTACTAAAGTGTAACTTGAAAACCTGTTGCGATTTTCAAAGCTTTGTGTAATATTACGGGTTACAGTCATAAATATATCTTGGTTGTATTTTTCAGTCTCCTAGTTGAATATCGCCTAGGGAAGTTAAAAATAGTCTTTAAATTTTTATTTTGTATGACCTTAAGTTTTTTAATGTGTGTTTTGGCACATCTGTCTGACCAAACTTGACAGCCGTAGGACATTATTGGACGTATGCACATTTTGTAGAGTAAAATCTTGTTTTTCCACTTCAAAGAAGACTTTCGGTTCAACAAAGGATATAGAGAACATGCTGTCTAAATGTTAACTTTTTATCTAAAACAATACCCATATATTTGATTGTATCATTGAGAGAAATTTGAGTTCCACCAATAGTCAGAGGAATCGTAGGAATTCTTCTTGGTGACTTGTTAAAAGGGAAAATTATAGCTTTTTTTGCTTCGTTAATTTTAATTTTCCATTTGGAGAAATATTTTTGAGAATATAGAAAACTTTTTTTCAAGTTCTTGACTATGGCTTTTGATACTTTGCCCGTTGCCATCTGCATACAATGCTGCCGATTGGTTTCTTAATATTTTAAAGTCAGCAATATAAATTGAATACAGTATAGGGCATAATAATGACCCTTGTGGCACCCCGGCCAGGATATTTCGCTGCGAGGAGTATTCGTTACTAATATTGATGACAAATGATCTCACAGCTAAAAAACTTTGAACAATCTTTTGTAGATACACTGGGTAGCCAAACGAATTAAGTGTATATGTGAGAGCATTGTGCCATACAGAGTCAAAAGCCTTTTCTATGTCTAAACAAAGCATTCCACTGCTCTTACGCTGGTTTTTATTATTAGTTATAAACTTAACAATACATTCTATTTGGTGGATTGTGGAATGTTGCTTTCTGAAACCGAACTGCTAAGCTTGAATAATATAATTGTTCTTCAGTAAATTCATTTAATCTGCTTAGTATAATTTTTTCAAATACCTTATCAAGACAACTTAGCATGCTAATTGGCCGGTAGCTATTAGGTGATTTAACATCCTTATTTTGTAATGTGAAACACAAATCAGTCATATTTTTCAACATTATAAAGTTTATACCATCTAAACCAGGAGCTTTGGAATTTTTTAACGACTTAACCAGCATTATAATTTCTTCCTTTGTTGTTAAATATTGTTGTACAATATTCTTCCTTGTTGTTAGGTGAAATCTGTCTTTTTAACCACTCCATATGTTTCTTAACTACATTATCCTTTGTAGATAACATATGGTTACGTTTTTACCTTTTTAAAAACGTTTAAATATGAGTTCGTTAATTGCAAACAAAGTAAAAACAAATATGTGTTTAATTTCAGTTAAACTACGGTGTGCCACCATATACAATTCAACGATACAACAATAATAATCTGGTTCACACAACACAATAATAATCTAGTTCACACAACTATTAGCTAGATCTTTACAACCACGACTTATTTTGTTCACACGAAACTTCAGACAAGGCTGACTGAATTCTTACTGACTGACTGCTGGCCTTGTCTTGTCCTTTTATATACGCACGTAATCAGTATGATGAACGTTCTCGATGCGGAATGTTCTTGTTCTCGCCTTCTCGAGAGTTCTATAGCGACCGCATTGTTGCTTGTGTATTTTGCACACTTGTCCATCCCACATGCTTGTTGTTGTTGGAATACTTGTAACGCGTTCGATATATTTATTAGTGTGTATTTGTGCCATGTGTGTTGTGTTGGTGTAGCTGGTAGCTATTGTTTATCGTTTTTATTGTTAAACGATATTAGGTCGTTTCGATTTATGTAACAATATTAAATGTTGTTTGGTGATAGTTTTCGAATACTTCGGATATAATGTTTGCCTTTTCTTTAACATCATATACGTTAGCGCCATCTACTGTTAAGTGGCTAAACCCGTTTTTGTCCCCTTTGATTGCCTTTGCTAGTTTCCAAAATTTTTTGCTACCAGTTGGCAAGTTTCGTATAAATTGATTCCATTGTTTTTATTAATCAACATCGTAATCTGTTTTAATAGGCACTTGCTGAGAGAAATCTTATCTCTCAGCTGTATCACTACTTCTTTGTAATTTACGTCTATAACGATTTCTCTGGCCAAGCAAGATGTGATGTGAGAGCCTTTCTTGCCAACAAAAACTGGTAATGACAGGAATTTTTTTGAAGCTTCTTGTAAAATATATATAACTTTAGACAAAACTGCTTCTATGTTTGCATTAATAAGTACAACAGCTGGCAGGTTGTTATTTTTAATCTCATTTTCAACCCATTTTTTTATTTCTTTCCAGTTAGCTTGCCTATATTGTGGAATCTGTTTAAAATTTTCAGGGAAAATGCAATAAATTTTACGATTGACTAGCGTGTGATCCGAATTAAGTAATTCGGAATGGGTTTCAAGGGGTGAAAAATTTAAATTTGAATTCGATAGTAAGATATCAACTACAGATGGTTGCGTTGGAGCTATGTTTTGACTGAATCGAGTGAAAGAGTTTGGATAGTAAATGTAGTAAGCTGAATTGAGCTGTTGGTTATAAAGGCTGTTACCGGCTGTATTATTTTGGAGACAGTTCCAGCTCGTACGATGGGCATTGAAATCATCAAAAATAAAATAATCTATTGTAGATGTAGTTATAATATTAAGATCATCAATAAAATTGTTTGTGTATGAAGGGCAATATACTGAAGTAAATCTAACAGGCCTGTTTGATATTTTAATAATAATAGAAACGTTTTCCGTACTCGTTGTTGGACATTTTGAAATTTGTTCATGGGGAATATTATTTCTAACTGCTATTAGCCTACCTCCACCACGCGCGTTGGCTTTAAAATTTCTGAGCTTAAATTTATATTTTGGTTTAAGGAATGTTTCATTTATTAATACTACATCAATTTGTTTTAGATTTAAGATATGCTCTAATTCTGTAATTGCATTTGGGTTTGTTAAGCCCTGAGCATTCCAATGCAAAATATTTAATTTAGCCATGAATTTAATATGATTTTATATAACATGCCTAAGCATGTTACCCAGTACTCTGAGTTTATCATATTTAGTTTTATACTTTTCCAAAGCATCGATGGCTTCGAAATAAATATCTAACAGTTGCTCATTTGACAAGTCACTATTGTCTGGTGCTTTATGACTTTTACGAGCTATTTCGGCATATGTAAAGTTATTATTTTTACCTGAATTTTTATTGATAATGCTTGGTACTTCGGGTTTCACATTACATAGTTCTTCCTCTGACGAATAAATTTCAGTGTGATAACGTTGTCTTGAAGTTTTTGGCTGACTCCTTGTAGTTACTTTGCGTCGAATCTCCAAATACTCTTTTCTTGCCGGACAATGAGGGTCATCTGAGCGATGGTTAACATTTTTCAAATTTATTTTTATGCATTTTTTGATCACAGGAACTTTCGTTGGTAATTTATTTAGTTGTCGAGTATAATGATCTATAACAGTTTGATGCACATTTGGAGCACTGTGTGGGTCCCCTAGAGTGTCTAAAGGATTTTTTCAATGAACAGCAATACCATACAAATATCTAATTTTGATCACCTCCCTCTTAGTAATCTGATCACGATTAAATTCTAGCAGGTACAATGCATCGTCTAGGTTAGATCAAGTAGTTTTAATTTATTTAATGTTTACAGATTCGATGTTAAAAGCGTTCTTGAATTCTTCTTTGATAGTATCCACACTAAGTTGTGGTAAACCAAATAACACAAGCTTAAATTTTTTGTAGTCTTTTACCGGATGGATGAAGAATTTCATGTTGTTTGATTTTAACTTTTCCGTAACACTCTCATAATCATGCATTGAGTTGGTTATGATCTTTGTGCATAATAAGTTCGAAAACTGTTGTGAAATTATGGCCAATATCTACTATTATTGGAGGGATCATAGAACTTTTTTCCTTAAAAGCATCGTTGTCTATAGATGGGGCATCCTCATCTTCCATGTCGGATAGCAATTGGAATCTGTTATTCGAGACAGTTTTTGGCACTTTGTATTCGGGGCATCTTCCCCAGAATTGTTTGCGTTTTGCGGACATTTAGAAATTTTTAATTTATAGAAATAAAATAGATTTGAGTTTGTTGTATATATTAAAGAAAAACAGCTGATAAAATGATCTCTCTAGCCTAGATGCGCGCACTTTGGCGTTCGAACACAAAACTATAAATAATGTATTGTTCCCGATAAAACTTCACAAAATCTTTTGAAAACTTAAAAAATACATACACAACACCAAAGAATCCCTAGGAAAGTCGTATGTATCAAAAATGATACATAAGCCAGAATTATGAAGTTTTTGAATTTTTTAAGTCCTGCTCAAAATTTTCTTTTTTTATTTGGTTTAAAATAACGACAATCACAATACTAATATATTCAAAAAATATCAGGCATCTAGCTTTTTCTGAATAAAAGTTATAATGTCTCAAAAATTGAAATGTATCATTTTTGATACAAAGCTCGATGTACGGTTAAGTCATCAAATATCCACAAAAATGTACTCAGGGCTTATATTTTAAGTGGCTTAAATCACATGGGTTTTTACAAACTGAATTTGTGATGAACTTTCTTTCTAATTTCAATTCCTATATAACAGCAGCTTTTTCCACATCGGTTTGAACTCATTTTTTAAATACTGAGACAAACGAGAAAATGATACGTGAAACGAAAAAATGTTAACATGCGCTAGACATCCACAATGTATTCGCATATTGTAGACTTCTGTTGGAGTTTTAAGTTTACGATTTTACCTTTTTTGGTTTCGTGTAACACCTATCAGATAGAATCAGTAAAATACTACCGGTTATCATCTAATTTGATATAAAATTATTCGTTGTTTTTATTGTAAATTTTTTTAATTTAAAATGATCATTTTAATAATGAACACTTTTTTCATTTTAAATTCATTCATAGTTTTCTCGGTCTTATTAGCATTTGAACAGACTTCAATGAATATCCGTAACCATGCAATGTATTCCAAGTAATGCCACGACGATCTTCAGAGAAATCAGCATTAAATTTTGTTGGATCTTGATAGTATTTGCCATTTAAATTGCTAAAAACAATACAAAAGAAGTAATAATAATTATAAATACAAAAATTAAATAATTTATTAACTGACCTGTAACAACAATTTAACCCTTATCCTGTATTAATGTGCCAAAATTGCCCAAACAGTTTTTATTGCTCATTTATTCTTCAAATACTCATCGGATTTTTTTGAAACTTTTGTACAATTATTTTTTTAGTGAATACTATTAACATTTAAAATATAATTTTTGTATATCGTTTCACAAAGCGTAAGTAAAAAACTTACGCATTTGGTATTTTTGGGTCAAAATTGCCCAATGAAGCAAAATCAATTTATGCATGTGATACGAGCTTGGCCACAATTTTGTGTGCCTTCACAACATCAACTAGCAGCGAAACAAACAAATATGTCATAATAGCGCACAAGTGCTTTTTGTTGTTTTTGTTTTTTATAACGGTATTACAAACTGCAACAAAACCAAAAAAGAGAACAAGTAATGTAAATATTTCATCCGTTTATGTGTTTGTAAATTGAATACAAGTGACAAAATCATCAAGTGAAGATGAAAACGATATCGTTTCTGAACCTGCATTTAACTATGACCCCAACTCCTCATCAGGCACTAGTATGGACAAACTACGGATGAAGTTTTAATGTATCTAAACAGGACATGAAGCCGCCATAGTCTAAGAGGTAGTGTGTTGGCTTATTAGATGCAAAACCCTGGGTTCGAGCCCCAGGCCAGGCATCAAAGACAAAATACAAAAAGTAATTTTTTGGCGACTTCCTCTCAGTAGATTTCTGGTAAAAACTCTGAGAGTAAATAAAAATTGCCATGAAAAGTTTCTCAATAAATAAAAATCTGTCGTTCGGAGTCGACTTTAAACTGTAGGTCCCACCACTCATGTATAAAATTAACACACACAACATAAGTGGTGTGAGAAACTAGGACGTTGTAAAATGGGTCAATTCGACTCCGGGTACTGTACTTGTCTTAATTGACAAGTACACGTCCTCTAACCTAACCTAAACAGGACATAATAAATTTTACTCCTGGCCCAACGCGTTATGCTATTTCAAGAGCTGATAGTATAAAATCTTTCTTCTGTTATTTCTGTCTTTATTGCCAGAAAAAAAATTTGCAATTAAAAGGCAAACCTGAAAACTGTGCTCACTTCCTCTTCGACAATAGGAACAAAACAGAAATAGGATATGTACCTAAAACAATCGATCAGTTGTTACGGATTGTCGAAGCTAGAATTGCAGCTTTTACTCCCATCCTTTTATTTTTGCATGAATGGTTGGCAATAATGCACTTTATTGCAACCCTTTTTACTGATGCAATTGCAACTCTTCGATTATCTTTATCCCTTTTGCTATGTATGTACTTCGTTATATTTTTTTTGCGCGTCCTGATCGACCAATCAGATTCTGACACCTGGCGTCTGTTTCGTTAAAAATTTTACCGTTAGACAGTCTAACCAATCAGAATGTGCCATTTGTCAGAAACAAGGATGAGGGATATAGGTAGAGGAAGATAATGCGTTATGGCGGGAGAAAGGAACATTCCAGAAGAGAAAAAAAAATAAGATATAAAGAGGAATGTTGAGAAGCATGGCAGTTCACGTGTGGCACTCGAACTGAACAGTTCGAAGAATTTCCGATCTCTCCCTTCGAATTAAAAATATAAAAATAAGTTTTAAAGAGGAAAAGAAATATTTAAAAAAAAAAAAAGTAAAGTTCAACTCGCGTTTCGGTTGAGTAAAAAATTTTGAAAAGATCCACATAGTGGATGAGACAAAGAACAATGTGAAACAATTATAAATATTAATAAAAATAAATAGATCTTAACAATGTAGTAAAAAAAAAAAAAAAATTAATTAAAAAAAGAAATATGTGAAATTAATATAAATTAATTAAATTAAATTAAAAATAAATAGATCTTAACAACATAGTGGATAAGATTAAATAAAGAAACATGTGAAATTAATACTAAATAAATTAAAATAAGTATAAACTAAGAATATAGTGGTTAAGATAAAATTAAGAACTATGTGAAACTAATTTTAAAAAAAAATTAAAATAAATAGAAATTAAGAACTTAATAGTTAAGAATAAAATAAGTACTGTTAAAAAAAATAATTTAAAATGAGAATTAAAGTGAAATTGATTTTTTTTTTTTAAATAAATTGAAATTAAAATGAAGTAAGCCATTAAATGTTCCATATAAAAAAAGATGTTAAGATTTAATCTAATTAGCATTGGATAAACTGAAATATAAAAAGAAAATAATTTAAAATGAAAGTTAAGAAAGACGAAATAAATTAATTTGATTCAGTAAGGTTTCGCATAGCGGACGGACTAATATAAAATAAAAATAAGGATTAAAATTAATATTCGAATTAAAAATAACATTGAAATTGGCTTAAAAACAAAAATTATAAATAAAACGAATAAAATAAAAACTGACCTAAAATGAAGCGTGTGGTTAAATAAATAATTTTAAAATCAAATACCTATTCAATAAAATGTAATATTTTATTATAAATTAACTTACATTTTTCTTATTTGTGTATACATCATAAAAAAAAAAATAAAAATACAAAAAACTTAAACATTTAGGAAACAAAAACTAAACACAAAAACTAAACACAAAAACAAGGAAATTCTGATGAACTATTTGTACGAAAAGCAAAATTGTATTCGGGGATTTTTTTTTAAGAAACTCTATTCTTTAATAAACATAAAAACAGCACATTTTCGTAATGCTTGCAGCAAGTGATTAAGAAACACAGCAAAATTAAAATTGGAAAAAAAATAATTTTGAGAAAAAAATAAATGAAAATTCAATCTTAAAGGAAATGTAGCTGAAAAGAAAATAATAAAATCTAAAAAAGTTTTTTTTTTGTGTTAGTAAGATCCAAAAATAAAATAAAACTAAAAATTGCTTAAAATTAAGACCCCCGAGTGCTAAATAAAAGAAGCATAAAATATAAAAAGAAAACTAAAATATGAATTAATAAAAATTTTCAGAAATAAAAATAAGAAATGAAAATAAAATATGAAATAAGAGTTAATAAAAATTTTCAGAAATGGAAATAAGAAATAAAACTTAATGAAAACTAAAATGTGAAACAAAAATCAACCAAAAATTTTTAGAACCAAGTAAAGAAAACTGAAATGTGAAATATGAAAAAAAAAATTAACAATTTTTTTTTTTAAATGAGAAATGAAAATTAAAATAATAAAAATTTTCAGAAATAAAAATAAGAAATGAAAACTAAATCATGAGATAAAAAAAGTAAAAAAAAAAAAAATTTTTTTTAACGAAAATCTTTAGAAATAAGTAAAGAAAACTAAATGCAAAATAAAAAAAAAAAAAAAAAAAAAAAAAATTTAACAACAATTTTTAGAAATAAATCAAGTCATAAGACAGTTAAATAATTAACGACCATGAGAAGTTTTTGTGAAAAAGAAAAAAAAAATAAAAAAAAAACATAAACTAAAACCGAACAAATTACAAAGTCCGAATCAAAAGTAAAGCAAGCAAAGAACTTGCAAGAACAATACTCACCTGGTAGTACAGCCAGCGACAAGAGCGACAACGCCAGCCGCCATCGACACCCCAGCTACAACATCAACAACCCGAGAGCATCATCGTGGGAGCGGTGCACCGCCGAGAATAGCCAGGCAACACATTTATTTTTTTTTATATTATTTAAAATAAAAACCATCATTATATCTACTAAATCTCTATCTTTAAATTATTAATATTATTCCGCATTTATTTGCATAAATAAACTCAAATATTTTTGTGAAATTGTATATGTATATATGGCATCTTTCCTTAGGTGAGAGTTAAGAAATATGATTTGCTAATCCGCTGTTTCGGAGGGAGGGAAACGCGGGGAGCATGGTAAGGTAAGAGGCACGTGGTTATATTAGGGACAGATGTAGTATTTGATTAGGGCGTCCGTCTGTCATGGCGTGTGACTTTGTCACTGGGAGGGAACTTATGCCCTAGACGGGATAACACCTAGCCGTTAAATCATTTTGACTCGTTTTTTTTGTGTCCGGATACTTTCGCGTTTTGACATTGTTGTATGTTTTCTTTATATTAGCACAGTCTTTTTCTTTTATCTTGGTGGCATGCAGGCTGTGTTTATATGCTTGCGCGTCGTAAAATACGGGTTGAGAACCACTTTAGTCTGAGCTACCGGGGAGATCTTTGCATGCCCTTAACCTTGATATTTTATTCGGGTATACCGGCGCGTAACATATATGGCGCCCAACGAAACAATGTAGCGTGACAGAGCACGTGTTCTAAATGATGTATAACGGTGATTCGCACCACGTGGCGACCGAGCCACTGGCACGTGCTATGTAACGGGTTTCGGTTTCGAGTCAACGATGGTTACACGTGATCGACATTATCGGATAGTACAATTAGAATAATTTTAGTGCACATTACTGGACAGGTTTCGGTTAGAAATATTACTTGTTTTCGTGTATTTGATGTAAGTCATGACATCTGGATTTGATCGCTCTGGATGTTTCATTTGCGACATCAAATGGGGAAAACGTTTAATTTTATCTATTTCTACATGCCTTTGTTGGTTTCCTTCATAAATCGGCGTAAGTCATGCCATTTGGACAACAAGTCTGGAGGTTTCATTTGCGACGTCGAGGGAGGGTCACCCTCAAGTTGGTCTTGACCGAAACTCTGTCAGCTTTCTAGCGATATTTGCTCTAGATTCAGGGAACTATAAGTCCGAACTGGTCGAAAGTTTCCGTTGCGATAGGATCCCGGGATCTTATCAGGTATCGCGCAGTGTTTTGCTCGCGGGAGTCCTTGTCCGTAGTGATGAATGACGAGTTGCACCACGATGCGGTAATTGGAAGGTTTTAGTAATGTGCAGGTTGAGGTTAGTCGTATCACGTGTGAATCTATGACGAGATTTTTTTTTATATATGAATTTTTTTTTTTAAACCACGTGCCTATTTTTACCATGTTTCCCAGCAGTCCTCCTTGAGAACACATGTGAACTGCTTCATTGAAATTGCTAAATTCTATTTTTTTCTATTGTCGTATTTAAATTTTAATTGCTAATCTGGAATTTTCTTTTGCTTGCGCTTATCTTAGTTACAGGTAAAAGTACTTGTTTTTTCTTCTTTCCTTTCCCTACATTTTTGGGAAACGAACGTTTTCTTCCTTTGCCTATCACCCCTCTTCCTTGGGAAGAGACAACCTTTTATAATACATAATTATTCTTATTACTTTTCCAGCTGATAATTTAAAAATTGTTTTTTTTGATCGGTGTTGATTTCTCTTTTATTTGGGTTTAATTTACTTCTTTCGTGCGTTCAATGGCGCATTATGTCCAAGCCTAACACTCGGGCGAGTGGCACTACTGGGGCTTCCTCACGCGAAACAGCCACAAGGTCAAATTTAGCTAACGTACCAGGAAAAGTAAGAGTTGCATCTCGTAGTTCAGTATCAGCGCAGGGTAGAGGTAGGGGTACAACTCCAGTGTCAAAGAGATCTTCGCTTAGTCCACAGTCAGATTCGAGTATTAGGGCATTAAGAGGATCATCTGCTTCCCGTTTACTGGAATCAAACCCATCTGGCGAAATAGAGGGAGACAATCTTGGTCACGAGTCGTTAACTGGATCTTTAGCAGCGTTAGGAACGAGTTTTTCAGGGAACTCAACATCAGGCAACCTAGCTTCAGTGGAAATGGCGCCAGGGGGAGGAGATAAAGAAGGGGACAACCAGGCTTCAGGTGGTAACACAATGGAAAGCTTACTAGACTACTTCCAGGAGGCCATGCGTAAGACTCAGGAGGAATTTAGGAGAGAACTAACCGCTCTTAGAGAATCAATAGGGAGTACAGCTGACACCAGACCCAATTCTGCTACGCCCGGACTGAATGTTCAACCGTCTGGATCTCAGGATTATTCTCCGTCGTACGCTACTTCTATCATGAATATCAAGCTAAAGGACTGGAAGATTTCTTTCAGCGGAGAAGGCAGTGTCTCGGATTTTCTCTTCAAATTAGATACTCTTGTTGCGCGCTCGCAATGCTCACAGGACCATGTTATGTCGAATTTCCACATTTTCCTGACCGGTAAAGCTGAAACATTCTATTGGGATTATATTAAGCAACACCAGAGGGCGACGTACCAAATGCTGAAAACTGCACTATCTAAGGAATTTGGCTCAAGTGAAAGTGACCATGAAATTCTGCTTAAACTCTCGACACGTAGACAGTCACCGAAGGAGTGTTATGATGACTACCATTCATTTGTAACTCGATTAAATTTACGTCTAACAAACCCTTTGACCGATGCAGCTTTAATTGATATAATAAAGAAGAACGTACACGCAGAACTAAAAGTGATGCTCTTC
Organism: Sarcophaga subvicina; assembly: GCA_936449025.2. Taxonomy (NCBI): domain Eukaryota; kingdom Metazoa; phylum Arthropoda; class Insecta; order Diptera; family Sarcophagidae; genus Sarcophaga; species Sarcophaga subvicina. The sequence goes on from OW388080.2 coordinate 91,495,809, forward strand.
ATAGCTAATCCAAATGATTTAGATGCTCTTCGGGATCTGGCGAGGAAAGCAGAGAAAATTCTCCTGGAAAACAAGAATACTGGTTTTAGTCGACGTCAGGTGAATGAGATCTCTGTCGAATCCACACCAGGAGATACGGACACGGATTTTGACCCTCAAGTGGAGGCGCTAAAGGTGAATAAAACTTGGGTAGCAGGCGATTATTCAAAAATCAGGTGCTGGAATTGCCTAGAGTTCGGTCATAGTTACATTTATTGTCCTGCCGAGAAGCGAAACGTTTTCTGCTATAAATGCGGCCAACAAGGAGTAACTACAGTCAAGTGCGATAAACCTCATGGGGGAAACTTGCGTCGGAGCGAGTGGGCGACCGGGGATGCTCGTTCCTCAAAATAAATCCCGAGTTACACAACACAGGAGCAAAGCCTTCACAGAAGGACATACTACCTGATAGGACAAAATATTTACCGGATATACAAACATATACTCAGCTAGAACATGAAAATAAACCTAAGCGCAGTGGACGTAAGTCAGTTGGTCATAGAATTTCGCAGCGAATTTACAAGTGCAGGCAAAGATACCGTAGGAGAAGGAAATTTAGAAAAGTAACAGAATCTTCACGGTTGCCAGACAACGATGATGGGAGGCCTTTTGTAAAGATTAGAATCTTGAACGAGGAGTTGCTGTGTCTATTGGACTCCGGTGCTAACGTGTCTGTATTAGGAAAGGGAAGTCTTGATTTTGTCAATAGGAACAATATACGATTGGAAAGATTTAGATCTAGTATTTTTACCGCAAATGGTTCCAGGAATGATGTGGTGGGGTATTGTAAATTGCCAGTGACGTATAAGGGAGTAGAAAAGTCGATAATTTTTTATGTAGCACCGAACCTCTCTCAGCTTGGATACCTCGGTGTGGATTTTTGGAAAGCCTACGACATTGCTCCTCAGATTTTTTCAGATTTGTTCTGTTCGGAGCTTGTCAAGGAGACTGGATCTAATTTTCACCAATTATCTCCGGAACAAAAATTGCGCCTGGAAAAGGTTGTGGCGAATTTTCCATCTTACGAAAAGTTAGGGTTAGGGCGTACCCACCTACTGGAACACCATATAGATACAGGTGATGCTACACCGGTAAAGCAAAGGCACTACCCTCTCTCGCCACCCAGACAAGCCGAGGTCTACGAAGAGTTAGATAGATTATTAGCCCTCGGTGTTATAGAAGAATCGAATTCCCCCTGGTGCAGCCCAATCATGACAGTTCGAAAACCCGGAAAAATCAGACTTTGCCTGGACTGCAGGAAACTAAATTCTCTAACAAAAAAGGACTCGTACCCCTTGCCCCACATTAATGGACTTCTTAGCCGACTAAAAGACACCTACTTCATCAGTGGCATAGACCTAAAAGACGCCTTTTTCCAGATCAAATTGTCAAACACATCCAAGGAGAAGACAGCATTTGCAGTACCCGGTAGGTCCTTATACCAGTACACAGTAATGCCATTTGGTGTGTGTAATGGACCACAAACAATGAGCCGTTTGATGGATAAAGTAATTCCGGCGAAACTGAGAGATAACGTATTCGTCTACTTGGATGACCTACTAGTGTGCAGTCATGATTTCGACACGCACCTGGAATTACTCCTCGAAGTCGCGAAATGTCTTAAATATGCAGGCTTGACAATTAATGTAGGCAAGAGCAAGTTTTGTCAGCACGAGGTCAGATACCTAGGTTATCTTATAGGTGGCGGACATTTGAAGGTCGATCCTGAAAAGGTCGAGGCCATATCGCAGTTCCCGATTCCTAAAACACCGCGCCAGGTTAGGCGATTCATCGGGATGGCAAATTGGTATCGCTCATTCATAGGTTGCTTTTCAGATCTCGCAGGCCCACTAACGGATTGTCTGAGAAAGACAAACAAGCCTTTTCATCTATCACCTCAGGCTGTGGAATCATTCGAAAAATTAAAGATAGCATTGTCAAAGGCACCTGTTCTTGCCGAACCAGATTTCAATAGGGAATTTATAATCCAATGTGATGCATCCCGAACTGGTGTAGGGGGCGTTTTATATCAAATAGATAATGATGGGAAGGAGCGACCTATTGCATTTGTATCCCAGAAGTTAAACAAGGCGCAAAGGAACTACACAGTTACGGAGCTGGAGTGTTTAGCGGCCATTGTGAGTGTAAAGCGCTTCAGACAATATATTGAGGGACTCCCTTTCAGAATTATTACGGACCACTCGAGCCTCCGATGGCTTATGAGCCAAAAAGATTTGAATGGCAGGTTGGCCCGGTGGAGCCTGAAACTCCAGGCTTTTAACTTCACTATGGAACACCGAAAGGGTGCATTGAACGTGGTTCCCGACGCGCTTTCCAGATTCGATACCGATGAACTTGAAATGTGCAATAATCCACCTGAAGTCGACTTGTCCTCACCGGAATTCGAAAGCCCAGAATACAACAAAATAAGAGACCATGTAAGGAAAAACTCCCGGTTACTCCCCGACCTATGTATATCAGGGAACTTGATTTATAAACGCGAAAACATCCAGAGCGGATCAGATAACCCGGAAGACACCTGGAGGTTATGGTTACCCGAATCCCTAACTGGAAACGTGATTAAAAACGCGCACAGAGAAGGATGCCACGGTGGATCCGAGAAAACGCTTTTCAGAATCAGGCAAAAATACTTCTGGCCAAGGATGACACAGGACGTGAGGGCATATATTAAGCAATGCGATATTTGTAAGGAAATTAAACCGACCAACCAGATATTACGCCCTCCCATGGGTAAGCAGTTTCAGACAAATCGGCCGTTTCAACGACTTTTCTGTGATTTTCTAGGTCCATACCCGTGTAGTAAGTCGAAAAATACTCAACTTTTGATTGTGATCGACCATTTTACCAAATTTTTGTTTTTGAAGCCCATGAAGTCGGCAACCTCTGTAAATGTAATGGCATTTTTTCAGGATGACATATTCTGCACTTTTGGAGTACCACAAGTCATTCACACCGACAACGCCAAGCAATTTACTTCAAAAGAGATAGAAGACTTTTTCTTGGCACACGGCATTACTCACATAACAACAGGATTTTATTCGCCACAGGCGAATGCCTCTGAAAGGGCTAATCGAGAAGTGATCTCAAAAATACGATATTTTCTTAAGGATCATCCTAACCATACAGCCTGGGACAGGAAAATACCTCAAATATTACAGATTCTCCGCAGTGATTATCATTCGGCTATCAGATGTTCTCCATATTTCGCACTTTTCGGGCAGAACATGATGACGAGCGGAACGAGTTACGACGTATTGAACCGACTTAACATTCTCATCGACGATACATTGGTTATACGCAATGACCGACTGGATGTTGTGCGAGAGAATATTCGCAGGAATCTCGATAAGGCTCATGAAAAAGGAAGCAGAACTTACAACACGAGGTGTAAATCCACAAATTTTGTCGTAGGACAGGAAGTCTTTAGAAGAAACCATGCACAGAGTGATTTTAAATCGGCTATTAACGCGAAATTCCTCCCCAAATATATAAAATGCAGGGTTAGAGAAAAGTTAGGAAATTCGCTGTATACACTTGAAGATCTGAGAGGAAACTACATAGGAAAGTATCACGCTTCAGACATAAGGCCATAGGCTATGGAGATTACACTGACTGTGAAGCCCGGCTGATTTAGTAAGTAGAACATGAGACCTCTTTTCCTAGGGTCGTGGGTCGAGCCACACGTTTTTTTTTTCTTTCCCCCTTCTTTTTTTTTCTCAGCCTGTGTAGTTTAGATTGGCTCTTACAATCCTGCCTGTTCACTTGTCGATCATAGACCTCCAGATGAAGCAGGTTTGTTACGGATTGTCGAAGCTAGAATTGCAGCTTTTACTCCCATCCTTTTATTTTTGCATGAATGGTTGGCAATAATGCACTTTATTGCAACCCTTTTTACTGATGCAATTGCAACTCTTCGATTATCTTTATCCCTTTTGCTATGTATGTACTTCGTTATATTTTTTTTGCGCGTCCTGATCGACCAATCAGATTCTGACACCTGGCGTCTGTTTCGTTAAAAATTTTACCGTTAGACAGTCTAACCAATCAGAATGTGCCATTTGTCAGAAACAAGGATGAGGGATATAGGTAGAGGAAGATAATGCGTTATGGCGGGAGAAAGGAACATTCCAGAAGAGAAAAAAAAATAAGATATAAAGAGGAATGTTGAGAAGCATGGCAGTTCACGTGTGGCACTCGAACTGAACAGTTCGAAGAATTTCCGATCTCTCCCTTCGAATTAAAAATATAAAAATAAGTTTTAAAGAGGAAAAGAAATATTTAAAAAAAAAAAAAGTAAAGTTCAACTCGCGTTTCGGTTGAGTAAAAAATTTTGAAAAGATCCACATAGTGGATGAGACAAAGAACAATGTGAAACAATTATAAATATTAATAAAAATAAATAGATCTTAACAATGTAGTAAAAAAAAAAAAATTAATTAAAAAAAGAAATATGTGAAATTAATATAAATTAATTAAATTAAATTAAAAATAAATAGATCTTAACAACATAGTGGATAAGATTAAATAAAGAAACATGTGAAATTAATACTAAATAAATTAAAATAAGTATAAACTAAGAATATAGTGGTTAAGATAAAATTAAGAACTATGTGAAACTAATTTTAAAAAAAAATTAAAATAAATAGAAATTAAGAACTTAATAGTTAAGAATAAAATAAGTACTGTTAAAAAAAATAATTTAAAATGAGAATTAATGTGAAATTGATTTTTTTTTTTAAATAAATTGAAATTAAAATGAAGTAAGCCATTAAATGTTCCATATAAAAAAAGATGTTAAGATTTAATCTAATTAGCATTGGATAAACTGAAATATAAAAAGAAAATAATTTAAAATGAAAGTTAAGAAAGACGAAATAAATTAATTTGATTCAGTAAGGTTTCGCATAGCGGACGGACTAATATAAAATAAAAATAAGGATTAAAATTAATATTCGAATTAAAAATAACATTGAAATTGGCTTAAAAACAAAAATTATAAATAAAACGAATAAAATAAAAACTGACCTAAAATGAAGCGTGTGGTTAAATAAATAATTTTAAAATCAAATACCTATTCAATAAAATGTAATATTTTATTATAAATTAACTTACATTTTTCTTATTTGTGTATACATCATAAAAAAAAAATAAAAATACAAAAAACTTAAACATTTAGGAAACAAAAACTAAACACAAAAACTAAACACAAAAACAAGGAAATTCTGATGAACTATTTGTACGAAAAGCAAAATTGTATTCGGGGATTTTTTTTTAAGAAACTCTATTCTTTAATAAACATAAAAACAGCACATTTTCGTAATGCTTGCAGCAAGTGATTAAGAAACACAGCAAAATTAAAATTGGAAAAAAAATAATTTTGAGAAAAAAATAAATGAAAATTCAATCTTAAAGGAAATGTAGCTGAAAAGAAAATAATAAAATCTAAAAAAGTTTTTTTTTTGTGTTAGTAAGATCCAAAAATAAAATAAAACTAAAAATTGCTTAAAATTAAGACCCCCGAGTGCTAAATAAAAGAAGCATAAAATATAAAAAGAAAACTAAAATATGAATTAATAAAAATTTTCAGAAATAAAAATAAGAAATGAAAATAAAATATGAAATAAGAGTTAATAAAAATTTTCAGAAATGGAAATAAGAAATAAAACTTAATGAAAACTAAAATGTGAAACAAAAATCAACCAAAAATTTTTAGAACCAAGTAAAGAAAACTGAAATGTGAAATATGAAAAAAAAAATTAACAATTTTTTTTTTAAAATGAGAAATGAAAATTAAAATAATAAAAATTTTCAGAAATAAAAATAAGAAATGAAAACTAAATCATGAGATAAAAAAAGTAAAAAAAAAAAAAATTTTTTTTAACGAAAATCTTTAGAAATAAGTAAAGAAAACTAAATGCAAAATAAAAAAAAAAAAAAAAAAAAAAAAAAAATTTAACAACAATTTTTAGAAATAAATCAAGTCATAAGACAGTTAAATAATTAACGACCATGAGAAGTTTTTGTGAAAAAGAAAAAAAAAATAAAAAAAAAAACATAAACTAAAACCGAACAAATTACAAAGTCCGAATCAAAAGTAAAGCAAGCAAAGAACTTGCAAGAACAATACTCACCTGGTAGTACAGCCAGCGACAAGAGCGACAACGCCAGCCGCCATCGACACCCCAGCTACAACATCAACAACCCGAGAGCATCATCGTGGGAGCGGTGCACCGCCGAGAATAGCCAGGCAACACATTTATTTTTTTTTATATTATTTAAAATAAAAACCATCATTATATCTACTAAATCTCTATCTTTAAATTATTAATATTATTCCGCATTTATTTGCATAAATAAACTCAAATATTTTTGTGAAATTGTATATGTATATATGGCATCTTTCCTTAGGTGAGAGTTAAGAAATATGATTTGCTAATCCGCTGTTTCGGAGGGAGGGAAACGCGGGGAGCATGGTAAGGTAAGAGGCACGTGGTTATATTAGGGACAGATGTAGTATTTGATTAGGGCGTCCGTCTGTCATGGCGTGTGACTTTGTCACTGGGAGGGAACTTATGCCCTAGACGGGATAACACCTAGCCGTTAAATCATTTTGACTCGTTTTTTTTGTGTCCGGATGCTTTCGCGTTTTGACATTGTTGTATGTTTTCTTTATATTAGCACAGTCTTTTTCTTTTATCTTGGTGGCATGCAGGCTGTGTTTATATGCTTGCGCGTCGTAAAATACGGGTTGAGAACCACTTTAGTCTGAGCTACCGGGGAGATCTTTGCATGCCCTTAACCTTGATATTTTATTCGGGTATACCGGCGCGTAACACAGTGTTTTCGCTTAGCAAGTTACATCATGACGAGTAAATAAGCGCAAGCTCCAAAAAATTAGAAATATATCATTTCTATAATGAAACGAAATCAGGGGTCGATACATTAGATCAACTTATAAGAACTTACACATGTAAAAGGATAACTAATCGATTCCCTCAAGCACTGTTTTACAATATGTTGAATATACCCACCTATAATGCCTATGTAGTTTTTCTAAAAATTAATCCACACTGGAACGAAAATAAGAAATATAGCGACGTATATTCTTGGAAGACTTAGGCATGGAGCTTATAATCGAAGAAATATCTCGTAGACCGAACATGCCACAAAGTAGTCCTGCAGTCGTAAAAAGTCTTAAAAAGGATTCTGCTGAAGTTCCGCAAACAAAAAATTTAAGAAGGCGACGTTTCAACTTTTGTTCAAATCGTTCTTACGGCACCAAATATGCAAAAAATTTATTTGCAAAAAGCATTCTGAGACCAATATTGTACGTAATGAATGTAAAAAAATAAAAAAATTTGAATAAATATTATAATTTTTTGTATTGGGCAAATTTGACCCAATAATGTCATATGCGTTTTATTTTTGAAGCACAGGATAAGGGTTAAATACCACCAGGCACCAGTTTTAATTACAGCACAATTTTCATCAGCAGTATCATTATCACGATCTTTTGTGGTAAAATTATAACCCACATGCCCACTTAATGAATCCCCAGCATCGCCCGTATATGATCCGACTTTAATCAGTTTGTAATTTTCAGTCTCATTCCCCACTTGGAAATCGTCATACTTGGCGTATTTCGTAACATTATCGAAATCCTCCAAAAGTATGAGCAACTCCACGGGCTTAAGACTGGTGGTTAGGGCGTGCAATTTGTCTAATCCTATAAAGAATTCACCTTCTAAATTGCCAAAACCAGATTTATACTCTGTCCAATTCAGGTAAAAGTCCACCGCTCCATTGATACGTCGTTGAATAACGGTCCAACCGCCATCATCTACGCTGTTATTACAAGCAACGTAAAATGGTGCAGGACCATACAGAGGATTCGTAATGAGGCACTTATTTATTACACAATAATTGTCATTGATATCCGCACAACTGGTGGGATATGATTGATTGCTGCTTAAAAGTAATTGAAGAAAAGTTTGAAATGAAGACATTGCAGTTGAGAGTAATTCATGAATTTTAAAAGCCTTCTAAAAATGAAAAAATTTCATTAGTTTAGTAGGAGGGATTATGCATCATTAGCAGTAACGTTAACAACTGACAGAAATTTATTTGCCCATAATGAATTCTTTTCTTCCCCGTTTTTTTTTTAATTTTCCGAAAGTGTGTGCTTTAAAAATAGAATCAATTTCTGTCACTGCCTTTTTTTCTTTTTTCGCTTAAACCTGAATTATATTAAAAATATTTTTTTCTATTACTTACGCAATTAGACCGTGAAGCTCCCCCTTCAAACATTTTTCAGTGGCATCTGAAATATTAAAAATTTTTTTTTTAATAATATTGAAGTTTAATAATTTTAAAAATAATTCTTACTTAAGTGTTGCTGAATATCATGATACAATTTCAATTGATCCTTTTTAGGTATTGCATTCTTGCCAATAATCGTAAGCTTCTCGTCTATTTTCTGCATCAAATTGAATTTATCAGTTATTGTAGTCTTCAAGGTCTTGGTATGACATTCCAAATTCATTTCTTTCAGAAGATTTTGAATATTATTCTGGTTGTTAATAATATCTCTTGAGATATTCATTGGCTTTAAATTGCTTTCTATGCTGGTTATTTTTGCATCGATTTTCTGTAACGCAATCATTTTGTCGGAATTTGTATTCTTCAAGGTCTGAGTATGATCTTTCAAAGCAATTTTTTTGCAAAGTTCTTGCGTGTCATTTTGCTTATTTAGAATTTTCGCCAACATATTATCATGCTCCTTTAAGTTTTTCTCTAACGTCAGTCATAACTAAGATTTTATCATTGACTGGTGGTGGGACTAATGGAACTTGGCGTTCAGCTTCGTGTTTTTCTAATAATTTTGCTTCTATTCCCCTTATTTGTAAAGACAATACATCCATTTTATTAAAGAGTTCCATTTGTTGCCGTAGTAGAGCATAATGATTGATTTTCGCTTGTAGATTCAGTCGTTCCAGTTGAGTTTCGAAGCGTGTATAATCACACTAATGAATCTCTTCATAGATATCATCATTAATGGACTGTATTGATGCAGAAACATATAAAATATTTTTTATTTAATTCTCTTGTTTAAAATCAACGACAGAAAATACTTACTTTTGTTTCACCCACTACAAAAGATTGTGCTTTCAAAATGCACAATAAATATAAAAGATCTACACAGTATTTCATGTTTGCGATGAAAGTCTTGTATTGATGAGCTTCATTAAAAAGCGTTGGTTTTTATATAATACTGAAGACACATCGATTTGAAGAAAATACTGAAATGTTATGCTAAAAATAAACCATTGACATCATTTGCACATAGCGCCTGGTGCATTGATGTTTCATCAGCTTTGTTCTTTAATTACTGAAAACAAATGTATGTATACAGTTGGTGCATAAAGTATGCATCCATTGTTAATTTTTCAATTAAATACACTTACAAAAACGTCAATAATTTTAAAAGCCTCTCATTTTAATTGCTATTGTTATAGCTTACAGGTCTGAAATAAAATGTTTAGATTTCAACGCAAAATATTTCATTTCAATATTTATTTATTTCTTGTTTCAATCAGTATAGTTTTTATTAATTTATTGCAAGCTTCAGATAATGAGGCAACAGACATTGATAAGAATTTGAAATAAAATCTATTTTAGCTTCAAACCTTATAATATTCTTTTGAACTATCTGAACAATATTTTATGATTATTATTTTTATCTGATTATTTTATTTTTTTCTTAATACGATGATACGTGATAATCCAACACCCCAAATATATAATAATCTCCTATCAATCATTGCATGTTAACTCTAACAGTGATTAATGCAGATGTAATGCAAATGTAATAGCAAATGCTAAGTATACCACATAAAGTGACTAAAATGTTGACAACACTATTCCTAGAAAACGAAAATTGACAACGATAGTCAAGAATACACACTCCAAGTATTAAATTTATTTTTTCAAAAATAATACGAATTAAAAATTTACATTTTTAAGTTAAAAATAAAATTGTTCAACAAATTATTGATTGTTTATTGAAGTATTGAAAAATTTTACATTATTTCAGGCAATATTTGTCATGATTGTCATTGCATAAGTGGTCATGGATATCATCACCAATGGAGAAAGCCACTCAATATAACACTCAGATGAAAAGCAGCGTGTAATATACTACTGACATCCAAACATTTACACTAACACAGATGAGCAGAAGACTTCCAACATTTTCAATGACAAGTTGAACTCTTCCATTGTGATCTTTATACATTTTTGGTCGTCAGCTTTCCTTTGGCGGAGAAGCAGTATGCATACGATCTTTGAGCCAAACAAATTGATTTTCTTTCCTATAAAGCAAACTACGACGTTTCATTCCAATGCAAGTTTTTCTTGGGTGACTATCACGATAACATTAAGAACCAAGATGGCAACATCCCCAAACAGCCAGTCATCTTATACATATGGAAATAAGTGTGGGAGACAAATTGCAGTCAATTGGTTCTGTCATTACAAATTCAAAGATATACCATATAAAGTTAATAATACCCTACGGTATAGTCACTAGGACTCTATCAAACAGTATCTGAATAAAATAAATTGTTTCAGTTTGTGGTCATGTCATGATCCACTTAATTGGAAAAGGAAAAACAACTCAATTTGCTGTTAAAAACTATTGACATCCTTATGAACACAAGCCAGAGGTACGGCTATAGAAACCGGCGGTAATAGATAAGGGAATTAACAGATATTCCTTCACATTCACTACAAGCAAGGATTGTTCACATTTGTTGGTATAAACTTCACGGAACGCCGCCTAAAAGTTCACCAGAACATAATATATCCTTCCAACCCTACACTATAAGCCAGAAATATGGAATTCAGGCAGTTTGATATTCAATTTTAATGGAATTTCAGTCTAAACTAATAAATTCACAGAACTAACCGAGAGATTCGAAAATAGAAGGGCCCTTCAGATAATTATTGAAATAATAAAATGGTTTTATGGCAATATCCGTAAATCGTATACTGTTTTTATGGCTGTAAAGTAACCCGATTGTGTTTTCAATGTATTATTTTCATGGCAGATTTACAAAAAATTTCGTATGTCGGCAGTATCAGCATCTTCAAAATAAAATACATACTTTGTTGTATTGTGTAGTATTCAATGGTGAATAAAAATTTAAGAAAATGTTTGTAGCATTTTCTACCTCCCTGTTATTTCCTCCACCACTGTATATAACATTTGAGTATATCTTTCTTATTTATTTTTTAATGAAGTTGTCAAACATCCACACCAAACTTATTAATGCAACAAATACAAAAATATTAAATTTTTTGATAATTTTTATTAATTAAAGACACGAGCTAACTGTTTTATCATCATCCATAAAAGAATTAACCCATTAATCATTACAGAAAATTTAATTTTTAAAAAAATTTTTAAAATTTCCAAATGTTTTTATGAATAAAAGGGGTATTCACGACATGTATTCAGGGTCAGCCACATGATATAACAGCAGATCCTAAATATGAAACTTAGATATCACTCTGGCATAAGAAGTTTTGGAGAATTTTAACTAGTTTAGTTCTTCTGATAAATTCTAATTTAATGTAAAAATTATATTTTGTTCAGAAGGAAAGTTTTTCAATTATTTGGTCTTAAAATTAACTCAATGGAGTAAATTTAGTGGTTGTGCCATAAAAGGTACAGTGTACGTGAGAGGGTTTTAATTGAAACATAAATTATGAAATTGATTATCAAAATTCAAAGAAAAATATACAAAAAATCGTATTGTTTTTAAAAACATGGGGACACACAGCCACACATATATGTAGATATGACGGTAGTGCTTCTGCGTTTAACTTGTCTGTATTCACTTTGGGCTGATAATATTCATAAAATTGCAAAACGGTCACATAAGAATATAAAAGGCTGAGTATTCTACAGAAGTAAAAATTAAAAATAACACAATATTACATACAAACATTGGCATACAATAGATTTCAAATTTTTAATCTGTATTTGAGGCCGAAGTGCATTTCCATTTCTTATCTCAAATAGTATAAGAAGAAATTATTTGTCAGCTTGAGAAGCGTGATTAATATTAAAATTGTTTTGTTTGATAAGCGATACTAGTGGCCGAACTTCAAAATCTTCAAAAGGTTATCGCTTTAATGAATAAGGGAATGCCTCAACCTTATTCGTGTTGGGCAAGGTTGTGGTTGAGTTTTTGTTTAAACAAATGTTTCCAGTATTTTGTATACATACAGTTGGCTTATAAAGTAAATGTTCATTCTTATCTTCCATGAATTTAATACAAGTAATTATGTATATATACATACATACATACATACATAATTGGCCATTACAACCCTTCAGTCAGGATTACGGCCTAGTTTCTCACACCACTTATGTTGTGTGTGTTAATTTTATACATGAGTGGCGGGACCTACAGTTTAAAGTCGTCTCCGAACGACAGATTTTTTGAGAAACTTTTCATGGCAATTTTATTTACTCTCAGAGTTTTTGCCAGAAATCTGCTGAGAGGAAGTCGCCGAAGAAATACTTTTTGTATTTTATTTTGATGTCTGGCTTTTCGTCTAATAAGCCAACACACTACCTACTAGACCATCATATATACTACAGACAAATGTATTGAAATTACTCCTCCACTCAATTGCAGAACTGCACTTGAAATTAATTCAAATATTTTCATTTTTAAAATCAATCAATCATCAGATGGTAAATTGTCACTTCTTAACTTACTTCTTATTTTTCGTCATTTAGCGTTTGTCAATGTAACTCCTAGCCTTCGTGGAAAAACTCGAGATAATAAAATTGGTCAAATGATTGTTGCCTATCAGTTTTATGTATATCTTCAAACAAAGTTATCTGACTTTCCTTGAACTCCTTTCATTACTTGCTTTATTGTATTATCTTTTACAAATTTACTGGACGTTCTCCTCTTCTAAGTAATTTATTCTTTATTGTAGATTGAAATTCTTTTTTTTTTTTTTCCAAATATTTTCTTCACAATTATTCAAATTCTTTCAATCTGGTCTATCTGGTTACATGCTACAGTTTAATAGTCTTTAGTCTTTAATATGTTATTAGGAAGGAATGGCTAGATTTCGACAGAGAAATGCTTCCTACTGCATAGGAAAATGTTTGTCTTTTTAAAAATACTTTTCGCACACTTCGTTTGATTTTCCCGACATGGAATTTATTATCCTCAGTATTTACAATTCTTTTTTCTCTCTTCAATTTCCATGTTTTCTTTTCATAATCAAAAGCTGTTGCTATCTTTCCAAAAGCAAAAAATTTTATGTTAATACCCGCGATTTTGGCTTTTGTTTATCGAGCACGAAGCCAGTTTTTATTGAAAACTATAATCATGCTCTTACGCGAGTCTTCTTCGGCACCCATACTCAGAAAAAAGTAAAATTTATAAAAATTTTGTTATTGAAATTAAACTTTTCACATGATTACAGATCCAGCTTATAAGGAAAGCACATTATCGGAAGACAAAAGCAAGACTTTGTAATGTGAACTCCTTGCATTCGAACCACGAATCTTTTAGCATTCTTCGTAATCACCTGTGTACAAATATTTGCAGACGCCACATACAGTTGTTACATATGAGATGAAAACACGGAGCTTAAATTTATGTTGGATTTCCATGCCTTCCATGGCTTTCGTAAAACAGTTTATAAGCATGAGTAGCCAGCGTTGAGTAAATGATCTACTGATTGCAAAACTAAACATGTTTGAATTTCACATTGTTTACACTGAAGCTAGAAGCATATCCTTAGAATTGATGATCATACGGACGTGCTACATAATGTTTTCAATCACATTCATTAGATCTCCTTGCGTTGGTTTTCCGTAGATTTTTTAAAAGAATAATTACACTTCACAAACAAAAAGTTTATTGTCACAGATAAGCGACTTTAAGACATCACAAAACAGGAAATGCAAAACGACTGCAGCAGGTGATCATACCGGTCAGTAAAATGTAGTCATGAATCTCAAATAAATATTTGTATTGCACTACGAGGAGTAGTAATTTTGTTTACATTTAGCAGCAGACATAACTGTTTGCACAAATTACAAATGAAGGTGGTATTCTATTTGACATCATTTACGTCCACGGATGTTAAAAATTCAATTTATTACATCATATTGTTGTGCTATTTCTCCTGAAATTCAGAAATTCAGAAATAAGTTATGAAACTAGATGTGGCAACTGCTTATTTTTTACAGTCAGTATCACTTTACAGAACTGATTACAGAATATCGAAAGGATTATCAAATAATTGGACATGACAACCATAACCCTTTTCATTAATAGTAGAAAATATGAAACAAACTGCAAAATGCCATTCAACAACTGATATAGTGAAATAGGTGAAGCTGAAGTAGGAAATCTCTTCGTTTTATCACTTTTAGTAAATCTTGTGTAACCATCTAAACTCCTTTATTTAAGATGGCTGCAACGTACTTTTGTATTTATTAGCCCTCGTTTACAACTGATGTCAATAAGAGAAATTACTCTTATACACGGATTTCATTTCAAATATTTTTTTTCTCACAGGCTTTCAGGTTAGGTTAGGTTAGACGACGTGTAATTATCAATTAAGACAAGTACAGTCCACAGGCTTTTAATTAATTTTAAAATTTAAATGATTGGCAAAACAATTCTTTCCAAATATAAGCGCAATGGTTTAAGGGGGCTTATCATTCGCTAACTGAATAGACTGGATCTTTTTGTTAATATCCAAGAGAAAAAAAATTTTATTAATAAATAAATAAATAAATTTATGGCATCGCATAGGAAGATACTGGAGCCTTTCTTAATTATTAAAAAAAAACATTTTATTTCAGGGGTTACCAAAAATATCACTGAAAATTGTTGAAAATTCTAGCAATTTCAGGTTAAATGATCCTGCAAGCATTGATAGAGTTAATGGCAAAGGCAGTTGCCACACACATACATTCCTTCCGCTTTAAGATCTCTGTGGACATTTCGTGTGTTATGACGCAGTCACGAAAATGAATTGGGGCAGATGACGAAGCCCCATCAGAGCAAATTCACGCAAAGTCACGATTTAGTTTTTATTTTTTAGAAATATTCAATATAATCGGAGTGTATAATAGAATAAGAGATTGTAAGATTACAAAAGAATAATAAATAAAATCAATAGATTATGAGGGAACTAATATCAATAATAATCAGAGCAGATAAGCAGATTATTATCACCCACTGTGTCTCTAGTCATGGTATTTGCTTACTAAATTTCTGTGAAGAATTTAAACAAAAAAAACATCAATATTGACAACATTTGAAACAATTAAATTAAATTATAGATATGTGTGTTATCTTCTGATGATGATGGCGATGTTTCATTTCATGGGTACTTTTTTAAACTTGTTTTGATTCCTTCCATACTAAATTGCGTAAAGACAACAACACTCATGATTGATGAGTGCAACTAAAGTGAATGAAAATGTTAAGATACTCTCAGAAATTTTACACACAAGTTCAAGAAAAAATTTACAAATATTATAGCCTTTGCCGTTCTATATCCATATAGGTTATGTAAATTAGGATTCGCGATTTGTTCACTGACAATAGACTACAGAAAGCATTTTCAGTAAATTTTAAAATTAACGAATTCATGCTGAATCCTTTAAGAACAAATCGCATCGACAACAAAATTGTCATCTGACAAGAGCAGCTGTATTCTTCTATTTAATTCTCAAAATAATTCAATTTAGTTTATTGTTGATTTTGCATTTTATATTAAAACTAAGATTTGATCATGACCGTTCAAAGATTCCAAATAGAATTTTTCTTTTAACTGAGATCGGCCCGCCTGACGATAATTACTTCTAAATTTAGATTTAGGATCGAAAACAATTCCAATTTTTCACTGAGAAAATATTTTTATAAGTCGACTGCAACCAGCCAGCAACATTTTAAATAAAATACAGTGATGTTGTGCAGATAAATACGAAATGTTATGTGATTTTTACAGTCAATATGTATACGTTACACACACATACATTAATACGTCCAAGTATACTTTATAGTCAACGTGCATTTCTCTATTGCTTATACTTATCCAACTCTATTGATTCATTGGAACATCGTAATGTGTCTAGCGTTTCACTGTTCTACCGCTACAACAACGGATTTTTCTCTATCGAGATAAAGAAACAAGTTCACGAAAATCGTTTCCGTCTTTTTCGCACGACGTGTCAGTTTGTTTGTTGTCGATTGGCCAGTAGAACTGCTTTACAGACAGAAGTGGTTCTTTCAACGAACTATACGTAACCCTAGCCTACAGAGATATTTCGTGCCACTTATAATATAAAAATATTCAAATCGAATGTCCACAAACATTGTTCCCGCTGTCCTCCTTTCCATACTGTGTATTCCTAATTCCTAGACCAGGCACTGCATGCGTACGGGTCATCCCCTGTGTGTTGGTCTAATAAAAAGTTAAATAATATACTTTTTCATACAAGCTTATTGTGTGAATGACTGTAGTGACTCGTCAAAACACTGTTTAAGCTTTATCAGGGCGCCTTTTCAACTGGTCCTGGAGAAGTCATGGAGAAGATTCATGAAAAACAAGTCAACACACATCATTATGCGTAACTGAAAAAGCTGTGTAGAATGATGTTGAGCAACTACTGAAGCTCTCCGAATCTTTTGATAACGCGCGATGTTTCTGATAAGGCAAATGACACTGTTTTCGGCAAAAGTGCACAGTTGCTTATCTACGCTACCAAACGGGATGCTACAGCTGGTTTCAGCGCTATTGAATGGGAGTCTATCAAAATAGGTCTGGAAGTAAATGGCGAAAAAACAATCGCAGATTACGGTCGACAACTATACTTTCGATTGATAATGGCTTTATCTTGGCTCAGTCTTCTCAATCAATGACATGTACGTTGTGTAGCACATTAATATGCAACTGCTGCGGTGACCCGAATATGTCGTTCGGAGAGAAAAAAATGCTCCGATGAAATGGGCATCTGATGTGGGCCGATTTTACAAAATAATGCTCCACTTACCATAACACTTCCTGCACCAATATCTCGCTTGAAACATATGCTTGCTCTCAGTTTATCTTAGTTAATCGTGCCTTTGTTCTACTTTTTTCTTATTAAAATTATGGGGTTAGCATTTGGAAGAAGGACGGTAGATCTTTTAAAAACTGGAAAATCAATCAATTTCCTTAGATAAGTGTTATGTAATCTCTTATCATTAATATTCCGGCAAATGTGAATCTCCTTCCATGACCGGTACGTAGTCCCAATTGTTATCCGTTCTTAAACCTGAAGGGAATTTTTACAGCAAACGTTTAAAAAAAAGAAACGCCATAATCGATCATAAATGGTTAAAAAAATAAAATGGGATTATCGATTGTATATTGAAATTAAAAGTCTTCAAAACCTTATAAACTCCATGGAAAGCTTAAAAAATTATTAATTTTCCAACAATCTGCACCTGATGCAACCCAACCAAATCAAAGTGAACTTCATAATATTGAATATTTCCTTATCGAATTTACATATAAAGTTATCATTATATGTGCTACACAACGAAGTCATAAAAATTGGGACTCCAATGTACATGAATTCTTTTTTTATTTTATAATCAGAACAAACTCAATTACTTGGTATTATGGCGCACGGCGACACATCAAATTTAACTGATTAAATTTGCATATGTATTGGTAATATATATTTTGCTTAGCACAGCAACACATCAAAATTGTACCTTCAAACTACATTGTATTATGCAACACAGGTAGTGAAAATCAGAAGTATTTTGATATTCTTCAAACTCACCTCAGCCTATAACATAATTGGTCATTACAATAATTTAGACAGGATTACAGCTTAGCTCTCACACCAGTTATGTTGCCTGCATTAATTTTATACATGAGTGGCTGGACCTACAGTTTAAGAATGACAGAACTTTGAGAAACCTTTTTATTTACACTCAGAATTTTTGCAAAGAAGTCTTCTGAGAGGAAGTGGCAGAAGAAATATTTTTTTATCGTGTTTTGATGTCTGACATGGAGTTTAAACCGTGGCCTCACGTCTAATAAACCAACACAGTAACTACTACACTACGGCGACTCGGCCTATACGTATGAGTATTTTTTACGTTAAAACAAAAAGACGAGTTTTATCCATTATTTGATGTACAGTCGGGCAACTGTAGACAATTAAAAAATCTGTTTCGGATAGGATTTTTGATATTTGTTGGTTATCAATAACTCTAAAAAAAGTTGCTATTTGGTATTCGGAATGCATTGATAAAATAGCTGAAAAGAAATACTTTAAAAACAAGCCAAGTAAATAGTGTGCTAACAATACGTCCATTCGTAATAATTTCTATGGAATATGCAATTAATTGTAATAAATAAAATATATACATTTATACATAACCACTATAATCCTCTAGTCTGGTCTACCTTCTCATACGACCCATAAGAAATTTATTCTTGTAGACTTTATTCCAAATTCAGCAACTGAATCAACAATTTGTGTTCCGATCAATAGCTCTAAAAGTTCATCGCGTTATTGTTGCGTCGTTGAATACTCAACTACAAAAAAGAAAACAACAACAAAAAAAACCTTGTCAAATAAAGGAAGTAAAAATAATTTTTCTTCTATTTTACAACATCGTACTTTAAAATCATTTTGTTAACATCAATCGATTTCAATTAAATATTTATAATTTCCTTGGCCGGATTAACATTTGCACAAACTTTAGAGAGTATTTATAGCCGTGAAAATCACGCCAAGTTATTCCGTTTTCTTTTAAAACCTTTGCTGGATCTTGATAGTATTTGCCATTTAAATTGCTAAAAATAATACAAAAGAGACAATAATAATTATAAACACAAAAATTAATTAATTTACTAACTGACCAACTATAACACTTATAGTACCACCAGGCACCAGTTTTAAGTTCAGCACAATTCAATTTTTCGGAAATATCATTATCACGATCTTTTGTGCTAAAATTATAACCCAAATGGCGAATAAGTGAATCCCCAGCATCGCCCACATATGATCCGACTTTAATAAGTTTGTAATTTTCAGTCTCATTCCCCACTTGGAAATCGTCATACTTGGCGTGTTTCGTCACATTTTCGAAATCTTCCAAAAGTATGAGCAACTCTACAGGTTTAAGACTGGAGGTTAGGGCGTGCAATTTGTCTAATCCTATAAAGAATTCACCATCTAAATTGCCAAAACCAGATTTATACTCTGTCCAATTGCGGTAAAAGTCCACCGCGCCATTGATACGTCGTTGAATAACCGTCCAACCGCCATAATCAACGCTGTTATTACAAGCGACGTAAAATGGTGCAGGTCCATACAGATGATTCGTAATGAGGCAATTATTTATTACACAATAATTGTCATTGATATCCGCACAACTGGTGGGATATGATTGATTGCTACTTAAAAGTAATTGAAGAAAAGTTTTAAATGAAGATAATTCATTTTAGAGTAATTCATGAATTTTAACCGTCTTTTAAAAATGAAAAAGTTACATTAGTTTAGTAGGAGGGATTATGCATCACCTACAGTAATGTTAACAACTGACAGAAATTTATTTACCCATAATGAAGTCTTTTCTTCCCCGTTTTTTTTTTAATTTTTCCGAAAGTGTGTGCTTTAAAAATATAATCAATTTCTGTCACTGCCTTTTTTCTTTTTTCGCTTAAACCTGAATTATATAAAAATATTTTTTTCAATTACTTACGCAATTAGACCGTGAAGCTCCCCCTTCAAACATTTTTCAGTGGCATCTGAAATATTAAAAAAATTTTTTTAATAATATTGAAGTTGAATAATATAATAATTCTTACTTAAGTGTTGCTGAATATCATGATAAAATTTCAATTGATCCTTTTTAGGTATTGCATTCTTGCCAATAATCGTAAGCTTCTCGTCTATTTTCTGCATCAAATTGAATTTATCGGATATTGCTGTCTTCAAGGCCTGGGTATGACCTTCCAAATTCATTTGTTTCAGAAGATTTTGAATATTATTCTGATTATTAATAATCTCTCCCGAGATATTCTTCGGCATTAAATTGCTTTCTATATCGGTTATCTTTGCATCGATTTTCTGTAACGCAATCATTTTGTCGGAAATTGTATTCTTCAAGGTCTGAGTATGATCTTTCAAATCAATTTTTTTGCAAAGTTCTTGCGTGTCATTTTGCTTATTTAGAATTTTCGCCAACATATTATCATGCTCTTTTAGTTTTTCTCTAATGTCAGTCATAACTAAGATTTTATCATTGACTGATGGTGGGACTAATGGAACTTGGCGTTCAGGTTCGTGTTTTTCTAATAATTTTGCTTCCATTCCCCTTATTTGTAAAGACAATACATCCATTTTATTAAAGAGTTCCATTTGTTGCCGTAGTAGAGCATCATGATTGATTTTCGCTTGTAGATTCAGTCGTTCCAGTTGAGTTTCGAAGCGTGTATAATCACACGAATGAATCTCTTCATAGATATCATCATTAATGGACTGTATTGATGCAGAAACATATGAAATATTTTTTATTTAATTCTCTTGTTTAAAATCAACGACAGAAAATACTTACTTTTGTTTCGCCCACTACAAAAGATTGTGCTTTCAAAATGCACAATAAATATAAAAGATCTCGCCAGTACTTCATGTTTGCTATGAAAGTCTTATATTGATGAGCTTCGCTAAAAAACGTTTGTTTTTATAGGATTCTGCAAACACTGCGATAAGTAGTGATAGATAAGTTATGCTAAAAATAAATATCTGACCTCACTTGAACTTTGCTCAACTGCGTTCTTTAATTACTGATAACAAATGCATGTATACAGTTGCCGCATAAAGTATTCAGTCATTGTTATTTTTTTTTTTCAATTAAATACACTTACAAAATCGTTAATAATTTTCTCCTTATTCAATCCTTATCGTTTTATTAACTCATGTCAGCCTTAGAAATCGTTAATAATTTTCTCCTTATTCAATCCTTATCGTTTTATTAATTCATGTCAGCTTTAGAAAATCAGGCAACAGAGTTTGATAAAAACATGAAAGCAAATCTATTTTAGCTTCGAACGTTATAATATTCTTGGTGATTAGAATGGAAATTCTATTCGGCATTTAATAGATTATAAATTAAAAATTTTGTATGTATGTATGTGTATGTGTAATCTTGTTTCATTTATACTTTTTTATTCTGTTGCATTCTTTAATGATCATTTTGAGCAGAAGATTTTTATTATCAGTTTAAGGCACATATTCATAAGTACTCAGCATCACTGTAGTCATCTATGTGAGTGTGTTTATATTATAAAAAATACATTCTTCGTTTAACCCATTTACTTTAATTTTTAAAATTTCAATGTATATTTATTTTTAACAATACAAAAAAACAGAAACGTAAAAAATGACTAAAAAAAAAATTCAGGACATTAGAGGGGTGTACCCAAATTGGTACAATGGCCACTTATGAGTGATATTTTGTAAAACAATTTTTTTCAACGCAGAGTGTTTTTTCATTTTTTGCAACTCCAGCGGCTTCTATTGTAGCAGATGAAACAGCGCCCACGCTTAGAAAGCTTTGGAACATCTGCGCCGTCTAGATGTAGACCCTTAATATTTGATGACGAAAGCCGAGCAGAATGTCTTTTGGACGACTGTTTTAGATAAAACCTAGCTATGGATCGACGAAATTGTAATTGATCCACAGCATTTTCTTCACAAAATTCATGTAGACCCCACTCATTTGATATAGCCATATCAACCATGTACGTAAATAAACACCACCACCATTTTTTGCTATGTATGCTAATTCGGTATAAAGATATAGATTGGTCCGTTTCAATAAGTGAGGTATTTGCATATCAACTTTTTGTTTATTTTTTTTCAGAAGACCATCTTTTAATTTTTATTACTGGTTCATAAGATTCCTAATTGGTCGACATTGTGCAAATACTGTTATCCTTCCAGCGGACCAGTAATAACTCATTATTTTTTTCAAATCTGAAATCGAAATCGGCTCTTGATTTTCGACATCTCTTTTGCATTTGCCAGAGGACATTTCTTAGTGCGGTTTTTTCGGATTGTTCCTGTGGCACGGTAACGTAAATTATGAAAATCATTGAGTAACTCACTACTTGTAAAAAAAATTATCAAAAAAGATTTGGTGGTTGGCAGGATTCATGGTCAATTTTTGTAGCAGCATTTTCACAACCCTAGTACCCAATGGCTCAGAAACAGGTGTGGTTGATTTACCACAATAAATATCAAAGCAGTAACAATATCCAGGGGAACTTGCTGCAACCCAGTTTTTATAACCAAACCGAATAGGTTTAACTCGAACATACTGTTTTGCTGAATGGCGACCGTAATATTTCACCATTCGTAGATAGAAATATGTTCGTGGAAAACACAAATTTTAAATTTTCTGATAAGAATATCAGCAAGTTGACGTACTTTAAACACTTTGTCACTAGTTTTTGCAGCGTCGCTAGTAGTATACTTGTGGCCATTGTACTTAAATTGGAACAGCATTATTATATGTTTTCTAAGATCTTATACATTTGTTGTATGAATGCTTTTCAATGTTTCACTGTTTATTGAATTTTATATTATAATACAAATAACGACTATAAGCTTTAGGTAGAAAATATAACTTTGGTTACCATTGACCGACCTCTACATGTGTATTCTTAATGAAGTTTAATAGATTATTACAACAATAACAATTAATGTAGTTAAATTGTTTCATTTACTATTTATTCAGAGCCCTTTCCACTATTCAATAATGCAAAACTAAATAAGCTATAGTAAACAGTTTTTTTATACAGCCTTAATAATTAAGTGTTCCCAAATTGGCACAGTGACCGTAAATGGGTTAAAAAATCGTTGAATTTCATATTTAAATTGTGTTTTCATATTTTTTTCAGGGCAGATTTATAAAAAAATTCTTATGCCGGCAATGTCAACATCTTCCATATAAAATCCATACATTGTTTTGTTGTGTTGTATTCAATGGTAAATAAAAATTTAAGAAAACTTTTTTCTACCCCGCTATTATTTTTTCCTCTACTGTATATTATTTTTTTTTAATGAAAATGTTTTCGGTTTTTGCTTCGAAAATATTTTAAAATCTTTACTCATACATTCACACCAACAAATACAAAAATATTAAATTCTTTGATAATTTTTCATATTTAAAGACAAGTGCTGACTGTTATATTAGCATCCAATGGACGAATTAACCCATTAATCATCACAGAAAATTTAATTTTTTTTAAAATTTTTAATTTTTTTATGAATAATTCTTTGTCAGCCACATGATAGAACAACAGATCCAAGTTATGAAACTGAAATATTAGTCTGGCATAACAGATTTTCGAGAATTTTAATTCGTTTTTGATATAAAATATAATTTAATTTATAATTTTAAGTGCCCGTAGTCTAGTAGGTATTGTGTTGGCTTATTAGACGTAAATCCAGGGTTCGAGCCCCAGGCCAGACATCAAAACGAAATATGTAAAAATATTTCTTCGGCGACTTCCTCTCAGCAGATTTCTGGCAAAAACTCTGAGAGTAAATAAAATTGACATGAAATGTTTCTCAAAAATCTGTCGTTCGGAATCGCCTTTAAACTGTAAGTCCCACCACTCATGTATAAAATTAACACAAACAACATAAGTGGTGTGAGAAACTAGATCGTAATCCTGACTGAAGGTTTGTAATGACCAATTATGTATGTAGGATAAGTATTTGACTAAAGTATTGTAAGTATTAAACTGAAATTATTGCAGTTACTCCTACAGTACTTTGAAACTACGCACGAAATAATCAAAAAATAGTTGAACAATTATATTTTTATCTTTAGAATAAAATTTTATACATACATACATAATTGGCCATTACAACCCTTCAGTCAGGATTACGGCCTAGCTTCTCATTTCATTTTTTAATTCAAAAGAATTGGTAAAATGAATCGCAATTCATTTCTAATTCATTTGAATTGAAATGATTTGGAATTAATTCAAATGAATTACAAAAGTAACTTGTAACTCAAATTTATCAAATCACAAATGAATTTCATTCAATTGAAGTAAACTTGGTGTTTGGAGTTTGGTTCTTCAAGTACTACTTATTTCGCTTTTGATATACGCTGAATAACAAGACATTCAGTATTTAAAACCTATTATTTTAACTCATTTGAATTAATTCAAAATCAATTCAAATGAATTGGGAATGAATTGCAATTCATTTTTTCTAACTCATTTATATTAATTCAAAATCAATTCAATTCAAATGAATTGGAAATGAATTGCAATTCATTTTACCAATTCATTTGAATTGAAAATGAATTGCAATTCATGTTCGCTAAATTCAAATGAATTGATTCAAATTTAATTCAATTCGTTTTTTGGAGAAAAGAATTAATTCAAAATTTTACCAATTCATTGCATGAATGATTCGCGAATTAATTCAAAAATTAATGATTCGTTTACAACTCTGGAGTGTACATGGATGCAACAATGGCGCGGTGAACTTTTACGTCGATTGATCAGAATACAAAGCCGTTTTCGGTAATAACTTCGACTCTTAAGTCGAACTGGAATTGTTGATTCAGTTGCAAGATTTTGATTGATTGAACTGTCTAAAGATAGTGTAGTATAGTGTTGGCTTATTAGAAGTAAGGCCTCGGCTTAAACCCAAGGTCAAATATCAAAACGAAATATGTAAAAATATTTCTTCGGCGACTTCCTCTCAGCAGATTTCTGGCAAAAACTCTGAGAGTAAATAAAATTGACATGAAATGTTTCTCAAAAATCTGTCGTTCGGAATCGCCTTTAAACTGTAAGTCCCACCACTCATGTATAAAATTAACACAAACAACATAAGTGGTGTGAGAAACTAGATCGTAATCCTGACTGAAGGTTTGTAATGACCAATTATGTATGTAGGATAAGTATTTGACTAAAGTATTGTAAGTATTAAACTGAAATTATTGCAGTTACTCCTACAGTACTTTGAAACTACGCACGAAAAAATCAAAAAATAGTTGAACAATTATATTTTTATCTTTAGAATAAAATTTTTAGATTCGAGTATTTTCTGAAAAAATAAATTTAATACTAGGAGTGTGTATTCTTGACCATCATTGTCACTTTACGTTTTGTAGGAATAGTGTTGTCAACATTTTAGCCCCTTCATATGGTATACTTAGCAAATAATTTTTGCCTGTAAGTTTTAATTTTTAATATTTTTGCATAAATCAATGATTGATAGGAAGTTGAAATCAATGTGGTGTGTTGAACTCCCACGCAAACATTTATTCAAAGGCGTGTGCTTCGGAACTTCGTATTAAGAAAAAAAAAATAATCAGTTGTTGCTAAAATAGATTTGCTTTCAAGTTTTTATCACACTCTGTTGCCTGATTTTGTAAAGCTGACATGAATTAATAAAACAATAAGGATTGGTACAAGAAATAAATAAATATTGAAATGAAATATTTAGCGTTGAAATCTAAACATTTTATTTCAGACCTGTAAGCAATAAAAAAAAACAATTAAAACGAGAAGCCTTTAAAATTGTTAACGATTTTGTAAGTGTATTTAATTGAAAAAATTAACAATGGATGCATACTTTATGCGCCAACTGTATACATTCATTTGTTATCAGTAATTAAAGAACGAAGTTGAGCAATGTTCAAGTGAGGTCAGATATTTATTTTTAGCATAACAATTGGGTATTTGCTACTTAACGCAGTGTTTGCAGAATCCTATAAAAACAAACGTTTTTTAGCGAAGCTCATCAATATGAGACTTTCATAGCAAACATGAAGTACTGGCTAGATCTTTTATATTTATTGTGCATTTTGAAAGCACAATCTTTTGTAGTGGGCGAAACAAAAGTAAGTATTTTTTGCCGTTGATTTTAAAAATGAAAATTAAATAAAAAAATATTTCATATGTTTCTGCATCAATACAGTCCATTAGTGATGATATCTATGAAGAGATTCATCCGTGTGATTGCACACGCTTCGAAACTCAACTGGAGCGACTGAATCTACAAGCGAAAATCAATCATGATGTTCTTCTACGGCAACAAATGGATCTCTTTAATAAAATGGATGTATTGTCTTTACAAATAAGGGGAATGGAAGCAAAATTATTAGAAAAAAACACGAAAGTGAACGCCAAGTTCCATTAGTCCCACCACCAGCCAATGATAAAATCTTTGTTATGACTGACATTAGAGAAAAACTAAAAGAGCATGATAATATGTTGGCGAAAATTCTAAATAAGCAAAATGACACGCAAGAATTTTGCAAAAAAAATTGATTTGAAAGATCATACTCAGACCTTGAAGAATACAATTTCCGACAAAATGAATGCGTTACAGAAAATCGATGCAAAAATAACCAGCATTGAAAGCAATTTAATGCCAATGAATATCTCAAGAGAGATTATTAAAAATCAGAATAATATTCAAAATCTCTGGAAAGAAATGAATTTGGAAGATCATATCCAGACATTAAAGACTACATTATCCGATAAATTCAATTTGATGGAGAAAATAGACGAGAAGCATACGATTATAGGCAATAATGCAATACCTAAAAAGGATCAATTGAAATTTTATCAGGATATTCAGCAACACTTAAGTAAGAATTATTATATTATTCAACTTCAATATTATTAAAAAATTTTTTTTAATATTTCAGATGCCACTGAAAAATGTCTAATTGCGTAAGTAGGAGAAAAAAATATTTTTAATATAATTCTGTTTAAGTCAAAAAACACGCAATAATCCTTCAAAAGCATTGATAGAAATTGATTCTATTTCCAACGAACACACTTTCAGTAAAAATTAAAAAAAAAAATCCGGAAAGATTGTCAGTTGGTAACGTTACTGCTAATGATGCATAATCAGTCCTACTAAACTAATTTAATTTGACACCAAGTATGTGTTACAGAAAAATTTTCTCATTTTTAAAAGACTTAAAATTCGATTCGATTCAACGACGTATCAATGGCGCGGTGGACTTTTACCGCAATTGGACAGAGTATAAATCTGGTTTTGGCAATTTAGATGGTGAATTCTAGGATTAGACAAATTGCATGCCCTAACCTCCAGTCTTAAACCTATGGAGTTGCTCATACTTTTGGGGGATTTCGAAAATGTGACGAAATACGCCAAGTATGACGATTTCCAGGTGGGGAATGAGACTGAAAATTACGAACTTATTAAAGTCGGATCATATGTGGGCGATGCTGGGGATTCCTTTAGTCAGCATGTGGGTTATAATTTTACCACAAAAGATCGTGATAATGATATTTCCGAAAAGTTTAATTGTGCTGAACTTAAAACTGGTGCCTGGTGGTATAGAAGATGTTGTTATAGGTCAGTTCATATATTTTCTAATTTTTGTATTTATAATTATATTTGCCTGGTTTGTATTGTTTTTTAGCAATTTAAATGCAAAATACTATCAAGATCCAACAAAGGCTTCAGAAAAAAACGGAATAACTTGGCATGAATTTCATGGCTATGAATACTCTCTAAAATTTGTGCAAATGTTAATTCGGGCAAGAAAATTATAAATATTTAATTGAAATCGATTTTAAAATAAAATATAATAATATTTACTTCCTACAAAAGCATAATTGTTGCATTACTGCCTTTATCTAACAGGTTCTTTGTTTTGTTTTCTTTTATGTGTTTGAGTGTACATGGATGCAACAATGGCGCGGTGAACTTTTACGTCGATTGATCAGAATACAAAGCCGTTTTCGGTAATAACTTCGACTCTTAAGTCGAACTGGAATTGTTGATTCAGTTGCAAGATTTTGATTGATTGAACTGTCTAAAGATAGTGTAGTATAGTGTTGGCTTATTAGACGTAAGGCCTCGGTTCAAACCCCAGGTCAGACATTAAAACGAAAATATTAAAAATATTTCTGCGTTGACTTCCTCTCAGCAGATTTCTGGCAAAAACCATGAAAGCAAATTAAAAATTGCCATGGAAAGCTTCTCAAACATCTGTCGTTTGGAGTCGACTTTAAACTGTAGGTCGCGCTACTCATGTATAAAATTAGCTTACACAACATAAATGGTGTGAGAAATTAGGTCGTACTCCTGACTGAACGATGACCAATTATGTTATGTATGTTGCAAAAAAAATACTCACACGTATAGGCCGAGATGAGTTTGGAAAATATGAAAATACTTTTGATTTTTACTAGCGGTAGAATAGTGAAATGTTTCAATAGATCTGGATACCCTACCGTTATTAATGGGCACTTTCACCCGCGTCTGTATATTAAAATGACTTTGTGACACCGGCCATGAGCGTTATATTCCAATCGCGGTCGGCTAAAACTGATGTAAATACTAAAGAGGTCAGATGAAGTGAAGTATTTCTTGTACCATTTTAAGAAACCGATGCTTTTGAATGCTTCTTTCGAGACTTGCAAAATGTGTTGTCTGCAGCAAACATCACACTGAATTTTCATGCGCAGGTCGTCAAGAGCGTCTGACTTATGAATGTTTCCACCACCTATAACTACTACATATAAGGCAATATTATTGCTGCCTTTATGTGTTAATAAAGAGCAGAGCGTTTGTCGCGCGTTAAAATCAATCTTATTCAGATGACCATATTCGTATTAAGCCATTTCGGCTAACTCTCCAAACGGCTCGGCCTACCATCGGTGATCTGCAAAAAATAAGAAAGGCTTAGAAGTTAAAGTTTAATGAAAATAAAATATAGAGCTGGAGATAGAAGTCGCCGTAGTCTAGTAGGAAGTGTGTTGGCTTATTAGAAGTAAGGCCTCGGTTTAAACCTCAGGTCAGACATCAAAACGAAATATGAAAAAATAATTCTTTGGCGACTTGCTCTCAGCAGATTTCGGGCAAAAATTCTGGGAATAAATAAAATTGCCATGAAAAAAGTTTTTCAATAATCTGTCGTTCGGAGTCGGATTCAAACTCTAGGTCCCGCCACTCATGTATAAAATTAACGCACACAACATAAGTGGTGTGAGAATCTAAATGGTAATCCTGACTGACGGGTTGTGATTAGAGTTTGGGGTCATTTTTTGGGTCATTCATCCGAGAAAGTTTTTCTAGACTGAATATGCCATTACCAAAAAATTAAACCGACGTAAAAATTATAATTTCGAAATATTACAAAAATGTGGCAGAAAACATTATAAAACAAATTTCAATTGAAATTTAAAAAAATGGAAGATTTTCGTTAGTATGAGATGAAGTGAAAAACGTTTCACAACGAATATTTCTAAATATATGTTTACACGGTATGGATCATTTTACAATTTATGATTAGTGCCTATAGCAGGAAGCTGTAACCCAGACAATATAAGAATGTTGGTGGAAAAACACCTAGAAGATTTCAATTTATGTTTTGAAAATCACATTGTAGCAACTACATTGGACGGACCCAATGTGATGAAACGGTTTGTGGCAGATAGTCCAGTAGAAGGCATTTTTTGCTGGAATCATGCCATTCACTTGGCCATATTAGAAGTTATTTACATTAAAAAATCAAGTTGTACTTATTCTGAAAGTGAATCTTATTATAATGATGATGGGGTAGAAATGGAAATGTATGATATTGTTGGTATGTTTATTACTAGAACCTTTTTCAAATTACAAAGACATCATTTTATAAACAAGGATAAAAGTAATTACCTAGACTAGTAAATATTTAGACAATAAACTAGTTCATAAAAAGGTCAATAGACTAGTCAATAGACTGGTCTGTAGACTAATCAATAGACTTGTCTGTAGACTAGTCTATAGACTAATCACTGACTACTCTTTTGACTTGAATATGCACTAAAATCATTTTAAAAAGTTGTATTGAAAAAATAAAGCAGAGAAATAATTCTTTGTATAAATTTAATTATTTTCTTTATTTCAGAGAATTATAATGATGCTATTGACAACATAAGGAAAATAATCAAAATATTCAAACAAAGTCCTTTAAAAAATGCTATTCTTCAAAAATATGTAAAGGAAGAATTCAATAAAGAGTATCCTAGATGTACGAACTAGGTGGAACAGCATGGTTGGAATGATACAATCATTTCTAAAATTTAAAAATGCAATAAAAAAGGCTTAAATAGATTTACATTTATCATCATTGTTTGTTGAAGATTACGTCCCACACTTGGAAACATTGGTAAACGTTTTGAACCCCATAAAAGAAGCAGTGGAAGCATTAGGCAGGCGTGAAACCAATTTGATAATAGGTGATGCTATTATGAATATAGTTTATGAACAGTTATTATCTGTTGATTTTCGGAAAAATGGTTCACACAATTAAAAGTTAATTAAATGAGAGATAAATTGATGTCATTAGTAAATTATTTAAACACTTCACTATGTGGCATTTACCCTGAAAAGCTGGCCAAAAAGGCAAAAATGAATTTAAAGAAGTTTAAGAACCTGAGTATGCAGTTCAATAGACTTAGACATTATATAGTGAATTTTCACTACTTCAAGTTGAGATTTGTAGATTTGAGAAGATGTCAAAGTCAGGAAAGTGAAGAAAATTATATGCGTTTTTGGTGTTTTTTTTTGAAATTTGAATAGGTTTATTGAAATTTTTTGTGGCTAAACGAATAGAGGTTTTATATTGATTTTTTTATTTGAAAGGTATGAGCAACTACTACTTTCAGTTTTATATATATATATGTATCTCATATATTAATGTTAAAATTATTCGTTCAAACTTTAAAAATAATAAAAATTTCACATTTTTTTACCCAACCCAAAAAAAAGATAAGAATTTTAAAGGTGAAAGTAGTTTTTAGTAGTTTAATGTTATATACCACATATGGCCTTATTTCTCCATAGAATGAGAAATAAAACTATATGGATTCAGTAGAAGTGATACCAATCGAGATCTCCTGAATAGGTTACTTTTAATCAGTGACCCTTTTATAAGCTGCAGTACACAAAAATCGCAAAGGAATAGAAAAGCATTTTCATCACGTACTATTACATTACTCCTTCCTGACATTGATGATGAAAATGATAACGATTTTAACGATTGTAGTTAGTTTCACTTTTTAAGTTTTTTTAAGTTAAGTATTATATAATGTAAAATAAATATTATGAATAAATATTAATTATCATAGAACTTTAAAAACTTATTTACATATGTATATCGACTATTATAACAATATGAGACGTATGTTTGTTTTTCTTAATGGACCGAATGTGATATCTAGAGGCACTTATGATCCGATCATAATAAAATGTGATCATAAATGATTCACATTCATATTAAACATATTCATGTCGAATTTCGTTGAGTTAATAAAATTTTTAAGCCAATTATATTTGCTAAACATATTTTCTTAAGGGGCCCCATTTTGGACCAAGGGGCAATTATGGAACGACCATAACAAAATGTGGTAATATGATTCAGATTTACAAAATACACGTTCATACCGAATTTCATCACGATGCCGATGTTTTTAAGCCATTTATAAGCGCAAAAGTGAATTTCTAAAGGGGACTTTATATGGGGACCAGGGTCAAATGTGATCCGATTTTCACCAAACCATGGGTTCTTAGTACACAAAACTGATCCATGCTAAATTTTATCATGATTGTTGTATAATTACCATAATTACGTGTAAATAAGTGCAATTTCGAGGGGAATTTGTATGGGGGCTAGGCGAAATTATGGACCGATTTGAAACAAAATCAGTTGGGTTTATCCTTGGGCCTAATTATCACTAACACTATCAAAAAATTCCATCCATTAACTCATAAAACACTTTTATTAATTTTGGCCAGGTTTTCAGGCAAAATGCCATATAGTGCACTTCACAACAGAATAATATTAACATAACAAACACAATGTTAAAATCCTATGCAGAGCAAATGTACAAACGCCTATTCCAAGGTACTGAAATAATATCGGCTGAAAGTGATGAAGATATTTCCGTTATACAAGTATATCAATGTTTTAAAGAAAAGTTTCTAAAACGCCATTAATGGGGCTAAAGAAGAAACAAGAAATCTGAAATTATAAACAGACAACTTATTTAAAAGAGAGCTAGCTTTATTTGAAGCTAGTACAAACAGAACTAAAAATTTAGACGTACTTTTTAATGCATTGTTAACGCTAAAGCCCACTTCTGTAGAAAGCGAATGTGTTTTTTCGGTGGCTGGTAAACTTTTTTAAAAACTCAATTTTTGGAAACTTAGTTCATCGAAAATTTTTTATATTTTTATTTTTAAATAATATTTTTAATTAATTCTTAATAATAACTGATCTCAAAATGTTATTATTAATCTGTTTGTTTTTGTTTATACAGTATGAATTTAAATGTATTGTTTCCTTTTTTGTTAATAAAATAACATTTTAATAAAAATCTTAAGCATTTTACCAGTTGTAATGAACGGTTTACCATTAAACTGAAACATTATGACAAAATTCAATTTTATACAATTTTTCATATACTTGATTTTCATTTTATTTTAATTTACAAATATTTCTATTTAATCAGTTTGATCTGATAACTTCACGTACAGAGCTATTGTTGCCGAAATGTTTATTCTTTTGTGGAGCTTTTGTTATTTACCAATGTTGATCAGCAGTAATAACAGCAACATTCTTTAGCAACATGTTCCTAAGATACACAAAGTAAACATTACAGCTGAAAGTAAAAACATTTGAATGATTAGGATTACAATTAATAATTAACTTAATTAAATCAGTAAATGAAGCTTTTGCAGTAATTATTGGTAATTATTTACATTTTACTGAAGAAATTATATATTACAATTCATAAACATTATTATGTCTACGGTAATGACTCTGATGTCATGACATTGATATATATTCGTCCGACATTGCCATTTGCAAATTTAAAGAAACAGATAAAAAAAAACTTTCTAGAAGTTATACGTGTTTTACTTTACACTCTTATTCTACGAGCTTAGATTTTATGGAAAATTATCATTCTCGGTCATTTTGATCAAAATCTTACCCGAGCTTACATCATAATTGGCTAATAACTAAAAGTGTAAAATAAATTAATAGTATTTAACTGATAATTAATAGTAATTAATAAATTTTTATATTTAATTTGGTTAAATAATACCAATCTTTTAAACAAGTGTTAAAGTATTTCAATTATTAACATCAGCATTGTTCTGCGAGGAAAATTTGCTCAAAACTTGGCCACAGACCCACGTGGTCTGTCCTAGGTGTCTGAGTATCACCCTGGAAAGGTAATTATATAAAACCAGTGGCAAATCATTTTTTTAGTAAGACACCACAACTTTTAAATAGGTTCCCACAACGGTAGCAACTAACTTCACTCCCTAAATCTGACGATAAATATATAGATACGATTACCGATCATACGAAGAAGAATCCAGACCTGGTCAGTCTGCGAATAGACAGACCCAATCAGCAGGTTGGAGACCTGCGAAATCCAAATTTACACCTCATTCAATCTTCCCGCATAGCAGTATACAACATCTAATTTTCAGCATTAAAAAAAAAAAAAAAAAAAAACCTAGAGCTCATATACGTGTTACCTAACCTAGATTTTCGGCACCAAGATCGTGTTATATAATCCCAACACAAATCGATTTTGAATTTTAAGAATACCTCATTGTTTCCGAAAATGTAACTCAAATTATATCAAAACCTATATCCAATTCATGGTCAAAATTAAAATTAGTTAATTTTCTAAAAACAATTTAAAATTTTAAACAAACATATAAATTTTTAACAAACACCTATAAATTTTCAACAATAACGTTTAAACAAACATTGTCTAAAATGTTTAGTAGAAACTAGTACAATTTTAAAAAGTAACAAAATAATTTAATGCTAAGTAACACATAATTAAAATTTCAACAAATATCCCCTTATTTATATTCTTAATTTCATATACATTTCTTTTAATTTTTTTTAAATTCATTTCAATGGAACGAAACCAAAAGAAAACAAAATAAAATCAAAAAATTTTTAATCATTGTTATGGTACAAAACTAAATTATCATTGATATTTCTGAATTTTGTAATTAAGCTGTTTATTATGCCATAATGATCATTACGTTTTACCACAACATTAATTTAAAGAGAACATTAACTATCGATAAAGAAATGTTTCAAATGTTTGTTTAAATATTCTACGTAAAATTACACTTTAATTAAGTTATTCTAACTAAATACTAAGTTAACTTAAGAGCATAGGTGTGAGCATTAATAGATTAAAATTGTTTTACAAGTAACCAAAGATAATCTTGGGGACAATTTACAAAAATTTACAGCAATTAATTTCATCTTTAATCAACATGTACATCGTAATCTTGAAGGCCTTCCAGAACAACGACAGCACACATGTTTGGTGAGTCCACAAATCTATAACATCCTTTATATCATTTTAAGATCTAAGCAGCAATAATGATCATCAACTTGCTTATTACTTCATTAGTATGATCGTATCAATCGGGTTGCAAATCGTATAAATGAGTATTGTTTTCAAACCGATTGTTAAATTTTAAAATAAGAGTTTCTTATATAATTCTCATTCTTGCTGCTACATACATTTTTACCTATATTATATTTTTGGTTACGTTTTTACATTTTGTTCTTTGCTTTTCAAAGTTCTTATATTTTGCAATTACAACATACATATATATTTGATAATAGTTAATGTCATGCATTGTATAGGTAGTGTAAAGATATAATTTTAACGTTAGTATTTAACAATTATCTATTATACTAGTTGAAATTTAATCTCGATTAGCGTATGTTTTGGTAAACAAACCAAAATACTTAATTTTTTTTTTTTAAGATGTTAACTCTAAGTATAAAATGAATAAATTGAGAATTTAGACATAATGTCTGGCTAAATTAAATAACAGTGTTTTCTTAGGTTGATAAGACGTTAGGTGTGTATCTATGTGGGGTCCTAAAAATATACATAGTCATTAGGACATAGAGATTGGGAGGGTTTTGAGACTAGCCTATCAACAACATCTGATAGTGCTTCTAATCTGGGTATAATTGATAAAATGTCTTTGTTTTTTTTTCGTGACTATAAACGGGCTTCTATAGAAAACTTATAGTCATGCTGGTCCACTCTATTCCTCAATTTTTTTTAGATCTTTTTTTTTTTTAAATAGGGAGTCTATAACAAAATAACTCTGTATACAAACAGGATTTTGTTTTAAGAGAGGACCGAACCTCCCCGCCCGACTGTTAGCTAGCTCTTCAATGGCTCCCGCAGTCCTCTCTTGACAATTTCTTAAGGTACTAGTTTCATTTGATTCAGTCCTACAACATTTCATTTGTTTGTGTTCATTACAGTAAAATAATGGCGCCCAACGTGGGGCAGAAAGTTAAACAACCCATAATTGCTTTCTGTTCCAGATTCTGATAAGTTTTTTAGATTTCATTAGATTCTTTTTGCAAAAACATTATTTGATAATTTTTTCATTTCTAAGCAAATATCTTATAACACTTGTAAGGATTTTCGTTAATTTGCGTTGCGAGTTATATGACCGACAAGTCAATTGTTTGAAATTTTGTCTTGGTTTTGGGAGTTATTATGTATTGTTTCTGGAAAAAGATAGATATTTATATTAAGTTGAATATGACTTTGTAGGACTTAGGTATCAGACCTTAAATACATTTTAGGATTACAGAAGTTTTGCAAAGCGAAGTTCTGTCCAAATGTTATTTAAAGAATTAGTAGAAAAATTGTCTGGTTTGACATTTCAAGGTTGTAATCTTGTTGATATAAACATCTCCATAGACTGGTTTTTTTTCACTTACATGTTTATCAATTTAGTAATACCCAAATCGAACATCTAATTTAGTGATTATCAACCTAAAGAAAACACATACTAAAGTAAATAAAAACTTATATACCTTAATCTACCTTATTATTGCGTAAATAACTCTTATTTATGCGTGGTTTCTAAATTATCAAAAAGTAAATTGATCTATTTGAATAGGAAGTATTTGTCTTATCGACAAATTAGTTTTAAATGTGGAATTTAATGCTTGCCTTAATCGTTACTAGGTAAAGTATTTAGATTGTTGAAAACATTTTGTTAATTTTGTAATCAGAAGTTTACCAAAGGAATTATTAGTATAAATATTTAATTTTTCAAGAATATTGTATTTATTTGGAATATTACTGCGCTTTAAGTGCAACCAGTTTTAATAGATTATTTGTAATTCTAATTTTCATTCATCCAAAGTGTTTTAATTGTAAGCACTTTCGAAAAAAATCCCCTTTTCAACTTTCCCTAATATAAATAATACTTAGTTTGTAGAATGTTATAATCTGCAACAAGATTCTGGAAATTTGAAATATCTATTCACATTTCAGTTTTGTTATTTTTTTTGTCATAGTTTTTAAAAGAATCATTCTTAAGAAGTTATGAGAACAAAGAAAATAACTTGAAGTTTTGTTTATATTTTTCCTTCTTAAGGAAAATCTAAAATTCTATAAATAATTTTCAATAAATCCCGGATGTAACCTTTTACATATCATTGTCTCTTGTGTTTAAAGGAAAATAATATTTCTTGTATAAATAATAATATAATAAAAATCGTCTTAAATCTTTTTGGTTTGAATTTATACTATTATAACGATATGTCTCTTCCGAAGACACCACCAAATGAAGCTACTGGTGCTGCTTCAATGACTTCTACCACAGCTATAATTTTGCCTTCAGAGACAGAGCTAACACAAAACGCTACTTCAGGTTCTGAACCAGTTTGTGGAATTTGTAATAACGTTATGGCTGAAAACGATGATTGTTTAATTATAACGAACTGTAGTCATTCATTTCATAGATCATGCATCGAAATTTTTTTATCTAACGCTGCAGAGTGTCCAACTTGCAAACATTCATGCCAATTAGTTGACCTTAAGAAAATCAATATCTTAGGCAAACAAAACCAAACAGTGAAATCATCGAATAGAAATCGAGGGCGTGGTGCCATAAGGAAAACATATAATACCCGTCTTCAAGCTAAGACTTTGTTTCAAGATAGTCAACGACAGTGTGAAAATAATAATGTAAATCATAACACCTATGAAGTTGCTACACCAACGCATATGACACAAACTGTTTCTTCTCCTAATCATAATGATCCATCGAATTCAATGTTTAATGGCAATTCAAGAGGTATGGTCGATTATGATCAGATAAATAGGATGATAGAGACAAATATTACTCGGTTACTTAGTAATTTAAATCTCGTTCCAAACCAAAATAATAATCAACCACAATTTGTTCGGAATGAAAATATTTGTCATCAAAACGAAAATATTAATAGTGATAATTTTATAAATAATTCAGCCAATCGAATTAATACCCCATCAGTTCAGACCTCTAACTTTTCAAATTATAATATGGATAAAGTAACTGCTATTATTTCGAGCTGGTGTATCAAATTTGATGGTTCTTCATCTGGCCTTAATGTAGAGGAATTCCTCTACCGAATTAGTTCACTCACATATGACAATTTCAATGGCGATTTTACTCCCATAGTAAGAAATCTTAATGTGCTTTTGCATGGAAAAGCAAAAGATTGGTATTGGCGGTACAGAAAGCAAGTTAAATCTTGTAATTGGAGTGAATTTTCTGAAGCTATACAATGCCAATATCGTGATTGCAAATCTTCATTCGATATTAAAGAAGAAATAAGAAATAGAAAACAAAAAGTTGGAGAAAACTTTGATGTCTACTACGATTCAGTCTCATCAATTATGGATAGATTACCTTCTCCCATAGCAGAAATGGAACTAATTGAAATATTGATCAGAAATTTGAGACCAGAAATTCGTCAGGAACTACTTTATGTTCCTGTTCACTCAATTTCTCATTTGCGTAAGTTAGTGCAAATGAGAGAAGCATTTCTTAATGATGAACATGTCCGAAAAAACTTGGCTTATCGCCCAAACCCATTAGCTTCTCGAAGACATATTGCGGAGGTAGAGTTTGTTGAAGACAATAGTGAGATGAACCCTATAAATTCGCCCAATAGTGAAGTTAACGGTCTTCAAATCCAAGAGAAGGTGTTACGTTGTTATAATTGCGACGAGGTTAGACACTATTGGTACGATTGTCTAAAGGCAAGAACCATCTTTTGTTATGGCTGTGGAGCTAAAAATACCTACAAACCTCAATGCTCCACATGTTCATCTAAGAAAATAAATTTAACAAAAAGCTCGAAACCATTGGAAACAATGAAAAGCAATCATTAGGTTGCTCTGAAAACCATACCAAAATCGATGACACTAAAATAAATTTCCCTGACATGCCCCAAGATAAAAATTTCGCTGCAAAAATTACAATATTGAAAAGATTTGAAACTAATCGTAATCTTCCGATTGAATATTTAGATTGTGAAAAAATTCTATTCCCAATTCTACCCTACCATATAAAATGGCAAAATTACATTGCTAAACGAAATCAAATTTTCAATAATACTGAAATTTCTATGATCTCTCTCCGAAATCCTAAACGATCCACAATAAGAATGCGTTTATTCTATAAGACCCGTAGAAAATGCAAAAAGTTTTTAGTATCTGCGATAATAAGCAACTCAAACGATCAGCGTTTTTACGCAAAAGTTTCTTTTTTGACATTTCAGGAGTATGGACTTCTTGATACAGGTGCAAACATTTCATGCATAGGTGGCGAATTAGCAAAACACAATTTTTCAAATTTATCCAATTTTTATAAATGCCATAGCGAAGTTAAAACGGCCGATGGTCAGTCGCAACACGTTAAGGGTTGGTTATCTGTAGAAATACAATTTAAAGATAAAAAACGCGAAATGAAACTTTTTATAATTCCGTCTATAACTCAAAGGTTAATACTCGGTATTGACTTTTGGAATGCCTTTAATTTGATTCCAAACATTGTGGAATCCATAGAAGTTTTTGATAAGTCTTTGCTAAGTCATGGTCCTCCGTCCGCTTTCAATACCAATACGTCCGAAATCCAGTCCGTAGAAAATGTTAAATCTAATTCCACATTAGATGCACCAGATTTTCCAATAACTCCTTGCCAACGCCAGCAATTAGATGCTATCATAGCATTATTTCCCAATTTCGAAAAACAAGGGTTAGGAAGAACCAGCCTAATTAGGCACGAGATCGACATTGGAGAATTCAAGCCGATCAAACAGCGGTTCTATCCAGTTTCTCCAGCAGTGGAGAAACTGATGTTTACTGAGATGTTGGCATTAGGAGTAATTGAGCCTTCTCAATCCTCGTGGAGTTCGCCCATTAGGCTTGTCCTCAAGCCAAACAAAGTCCGTCTTTGCCTCGACGCAAGGAAGCTAAACTCCGTCACTAAAAAGGACGCCTATCCGCTGCCATCAATAGAAGGGATTTTTGCTAGGCTTCCAAAAGCCAATATTATATCCAAATTGGATCTAAAGGATGCCTATTGGCAAATCGGCCTAGCCGAGGGTTCAAAACCTTTGACTGCGTTCACTGTACCCGGTAGGCCTTTATATCAGTTTGTCGTCATGCCATTCGGCCTTTGTAACGCACCACAAACTATGTGCCGCCTTATTGACGAGATCATACCACCCGAACTTCGTAACTCCATCTTTGGTTACCTTGATGATCTTATTATCGTTTCTGCAGATTTTGAAAGTCATTTGTCATTGTTAGTGCGAGTATCCGAACAGTTCAGGAAAGCAAACCTTACTTTAAATATTTCTAAAAGCAAATTTTGCGTAACTCGAGTCCAATACTTGGGTTACGTGATAGGTAATGGTGGAATTACTACAGATCCACAGAAGATTAGTGCAATAGTTAATTGGCCAGTCCCCAAAACAATAAAGCAAGTAAGAGGTTTTCTAGGGCTTGCAGGATGGTACAGAAGGTTCATCGACAACTTTTCTAGCGTCGTTTTCCCGATCACCGAAGTACTATCCACGAAAAAGAAATTTTGCTGGTCAAACGAAGCTCAGACAGCATTTGAAAAGGTAAAAACACTTTTAACTACAGCGCCTGTTTTGATAAATCCCGATTTCACAAAGAAATTCTACGTTCATTGTGATGCCAGTGGTTGTGGCATTGGTGCGGTGTTGGTCCAGCTCGATGATGATGGTAATGAGAGACCAGTTGCTTTCATGAGCAAGAAATTAAACACTGCACAGAGAAACTATAGTGTCACGGAGCGTGAGTGCCTAGCTGCAGTTGAAGCAATCAAACGTTTCCGGTGTTATCTTGAATTACACGAATTCGAGATAATCACTGATCATTCGAGCCTCGTATGGCTCATGAGGCAACCGGATCTCACTGGAAGACTTGCCCGTTGGGTTTTCAACCTGCAATGTTTTAAATTTACCATAAGCCATAGGAAGGGTAAAGAAAATGTAGTACCTGACGCACTGTCACGAAATTGTGGTGATGAAATTTCAGCTTTAACCTTAACTGAACCCGAAATAAACCTAAATTCGCCGCATTTTCTCGATCCAGAGTACGTGGAATTGAAGGATAAAATCACCTCTGAACCATCAAAATATCCAGATATTAAAGCTGTAGAAAGGTACATTTACATTAGAACCGATCATTACAGTGGAGAGGAAAGTCAAGAGGAGAAGAGTTGGAAGTTGTGGGTACCAAAAATGTTGCAAAAAAATGTTATATCAAGAGCTCACGACGATACAGTAGCCTCTCACGGTGGAATGGTCAAAACTATTGAATTAATTCGCAGAAATTTCTATTGGCCAGGATTGGTGAAAGACGTTCGAGAATACATAAGAAATTGTGATATTTGCAAAAGTACCAAAGCACCAAACTACAACTTGAAGCCAGAAATGGGCAAACAAGCCTTATCTATTCGTCCTATACAGCGTTTGTACATTGATCTGTTAGGTCCCTACCCAAGAAGCAAATCCGGTTATATTGGATTGCTTATAGTTTTAGATCATTTAACTAAATTTCATTGGTTGTTCCCTATGAGAAAATTTACCTCTCCTATCATTATCGAATACCTGCAAAAACAAATTTTTGACGTTTTCGGAGTTCCGGAGAATGTCATCAGTGATAATGGATCACAATTTCGAGCAAACGATTTCAATGCGTTCTTAACAAGTTATGGAGTCAATCACATATATACAGCGGTATATTCTCCGCAAAGTAATGCGTCGGAACATGTAAATAGATCCATTATTGCAGGCATTAGAGCATATCTGAAATCCGATCATAGATTGTGGGATGAGAATTTGTCCAAAATAAGCTGCGCTTTACGGAATTCATATCATCAAGCAATACGGACAACACCATATCATGCTATGTTCGGACTGGATATGATTACGCATGGAAATTCGTATGCTTTGCTCAAGAATCTAAAGTTGCTCGATGAACCGTCTTACCACCTCTCTCGAGATGATAACCTTAATTTGATTCGGGGCAGTTTAAGAAAAAACATTAGGGAAGCTTATAAAGTTAACCGCCATCAATATAACCTGCGAACAAGACCTCAATCTTTCCAAAAAGGTCAAGAAATTTTTAGAAGAAATTTTGTCCAAAGCAGCAGTGAGAAAAA
This sequence comes from Sarcophaga subvicina, assembly GCA_936449025.2. Lineage (NCBI taxonomy): Eukaryota > Metazoa > Arthropoda > Insecta > Diptera > Sarcophagidae > Sarcophaga > Sarcophaga subvicina. The sequence goes on from OW388080.2 coordinate 91,537,552, forward strand.
CTTTAATGCCAAGTTGTCTCCTCTGTTTGTGAAATGTAGGATAAAGGAAAAATTAGGTAAACATTATTATTTAATAGAGGATTTTCAGGGTAAATTAGTTGGAACCTACCATGCAAAAGATTTACGCACATAAACCGCTCTTTCTCTAGCTAAAAATTCTATGTAAACATAATTATTATCTAGTTTTGTAATGAACGGTTTACCATTAAACTGAAACATTATGATAAAATTCAATTTTATACAATTTTTCATATACTTGATTTTCATTTTATTTTAATTTACAAATATTTCTATTTAATCAGTTTGATCTGATAACTTCACGTACAGAGCTATTGTTGCCGAAATGTTTATTCTTTTGTGGAGCTTTTGTTATTTACCAATGTTGATCAGCAGTAATAACAGCAACATTCTTTAGCAACATGTTCCTAAGATACACAAAGTAAACATTACAGCTGAAAGTAAAAACATTTGAATGATTAGGATTACAATTAATAATTAACTTAATTAAATCAGTAAATGAAGCTTTTGCAGTAATTATTGGTAATTATTTACATTTTACTGAAGAAATTATATATTACAATTCATAAACATTATTATGTCTACGGTAATGACTCTGATGTCATGACATTGATATATATTCGTCCGACATTGCCATTTGCAAATTTAAAGAAACAGATAAAAAAAAAACTTTCTAGAAGTTATACGTGTTTTACTTTACACTCTTATTCTACGAGCTTAGATTTTATGGAAAATTATCATTCTCGGTCATTTTGATCAAAATCTTACCCGAGCTTACATCATAATTGGCTAATAACTAAAAGTGTAAAATAAATTAATAGTATTTAACTGATAATTAATAGTAATTAATAAATTTTTATATTTAATTTGGTTAAATAATACCAATCTTTTAAACAAGTGTTAAAGTATTTCAATTATTAACATCAGCATTGTTCTGCGAGGAAAATTTGCTCAAAACTTGGCCACAGACCCACGTGGTCTGTCCTAGGTGTCTGAGTATCACCCTGGAAAGGTAATTATATAAAACCAGTGGCAAATCATTTTTTTAGTAAGACACCACAACTTTTAAATAGGTTCCCACAACGGTAGCAACTAACTTCACTCCCTAAATCTGACGATAAATATATAGATACGATTACCGATCATACGAAGAAGAATCCAGACCTGGTCAGTCTGCGAATAGACAGACCCAATCAGCAGGTTGGAGACCTGCGAAATCCAAATTTACACCTCATTCAATCTTCCCGCATAGCAGTATACAACATCTAATTTTCAGCATTAAAAAAAAAAAAAAAAAAAAAAAAAACCTAGAGCTCATATACGTGTTACCTAACCTAGATTTTCGGCACCAAGATCGTGTTATATAATCCCAACACAAATCGATTTTGAATTTTAAGAATACCTCATTGTTTCCGAAAATGTAACTCAAATTATATCAAAACCTATATCCAATTCATGGTCAAAATTAAAATTAGTTAATTTTCTAAAAACAATTTAAAATTTTAAACAAACATATAAATTTTTAACAAGCACCTATAAATTTTCAACAATAACGTTTAAACAAACATTGTCTAAAATGTTTAGTAGAAACTAGTACAATTTTAAAAAGTAACTAAATAATTTAATGCTAAGTAACACATAATTAAAATTTCAACAAATATCCCCTTATTTATATTCTTAATTTCATATACATTTCTTTTAATTTTTTTTAAATTCATTTCAATGGAACGAAACCAAAAGAAAACAAAATAAAATCAAAAAATTATTAATCATTGTTATGGTACAAAACTAAATTATCATTGATATTTCTGAATTTTGTAATTAAGCTGTTTATTATGCCATAATGATCATTACGTATTACCACAACATTAATTTAAAGAGAACATTAACGATCGATAAAGAAATGTTTCAAATGTTTGTTTAAATATTCTACGTAAAATTACACTTTAATTAAGTTATTCTAACTAAATACTAAGTTAACTTAAGAGCATAGGTGTGAGCATTAATAGATTAAAATTGTTTTACAAGTAACCAAAGATAATCTTGGGGACAATTTACAAAAATTTACAGCAATTAATTTCATCTTTAATCAACATGTACATCGTAATCTTGAAGGCCTTCCAGAACAACGACAGCACACATGTTTGGTGAGTCCACAAATCTATAACATCCTTTATATCATTTTAAGATCTAAGCAGCAATAATGATCATCAACTTGCTTATTACTTCATTAGTATGATCGTATCAATCGGGTTGCAAATCGTATAAATGAGTATTGTTTTCAAACCGATTGTTAAATTTTAAAATAAGAGTTTCTTATATAATTCTCATTCTTGCTGCTACATACATTTTTACCTATATTATATTTTTGGTTACGTTTTTACATTTTGTTCTTTGCTTTTCAAAGTTCTTATATTTTGCAATTACAACATACATATATATTTGATAATAGTTAATGTCATGAATTGTATAGGTAGTGTAAAGATATTAATGCTCCCACAGTTTTCATATACTTACATATATAATTTTAACGTTAGTATTTAACAATTATCTATTATACTAGTTGAAATTTAATCTCGGTTAGCGTATGTTTTGGTAAACAAACCAAAATACTTAATTTTTTTTTTAAAATGTTAACTCTAAGTATAAAATGAATAAATTGAGAATTTAGACATAATGTCTGGCTAAATTAAATAACAGTGTTTTCTTAGGTTGATAAGACGTTAGGTGTGTATCTATGTGGGGTCCTAAAAATATACATAGTCATTAGGACATAGAGATTGGGAGGGTTTTGAGACTAGCCTATCAACAACATCTGATAGTGCTTCTAATCTGGGTATAATTGATAAAATGTCTTTGTTTTTTTTTTTCGTGACTATAAACGGGCTTCTATAGAAAACTTATAGTCATGCTGGTCCACTCTATTCCTCAATTTTTTTTAGATCTTTTTTTTTTTTTTTTTAATAGGGAGTCTATAATAAAATAACTCTGTATACAAACAGGATTTTGTTTTAAGAGAGGACCGAACCTCCCCGCCCGACTGTTAGCTAGCTCTCCAATGGCTCCCGCAGTCCTCTCTTGACAATTTTTTAAGGTACTAGTTTCATTTGATTCAGTCCTACAACATTTCATTTGTTTGTGTTCATTACACAGTATTGTGTTTTTTAAAAGATTTCGAATGTCGAATATTTCACTCCCGTTTCCCGGGAAATGTAAAAGTCCGGGAATTCCCAAACTCTAGTTGTAATGTATGTACATATGTTGGAGATAGAACAGAACCTTGCGGTACCTCTGAGTTCGTCTGATAATATCCCATCTATAGCAACGCGTTTAGTGCGAGTTCATTTGATTTGGTGAAACGAACGTCTATGATCGTCAGATATTTTTAGCGTGAAACAATCCTCTATGGTATCTTTAGAAATTTGTAACCCATTATTAACGTAAAATTAAATTCATGAATGCTCTTCAAAGGTAAGTTTCTTTTTGATTTAAAATCTTTGCTTATATTTAAATTACTATTTATGCACGCAATATGTCTTTTCTTAACTTCTCGTACACGTTCTTATATTAGAAATAGAAATACGTTGGATTCGAATCCTTACAAAATATATTTTTACACTTTGCCAAAACTCAACCCTTGTTTTTAATCAATACCCACAGCTTTGTTTCAGCTCACAATATTTAAGAATTAATATGAAATACGTTTCTATTTCTGGTTACCGAAATTAAAGACAACAAATAAACGCAGTCGTTAAAAATGGGGGAAACATCAAATGCTACAACAACAATTAGACAAAAGGAAATATCGTAGAAATGTTCATGTTAATGGCATACAAAAAACATGAACATGAACAAAACTTGAAATTGAAAATGTCAGGGTTAAAGTTAGCAAACCAAATGAGCATACAAAAGGACAAAGTAAAATACACATGCTTGAGTAAACCTAATATTATCTTATCGTAGAATAACATAACATGGTCTTTGTATGGAAGTCTATATTGTTTTAAATTTTTTTGTTTTACATAATGTTCTATTGTCATAGCTAACATAGAGTAGCCTCTCTCTGTTCCCATGTAATTTATGGCCTTTTTTTTTGAATTGGTCCCATTTACATCAAATGTAGTCATAGAATTTGTCTTTTTATTCCTTTTGTTTTTAAATTTTGTCTCCATTTCTCCATTTCTGCTTGAAACGCACGCACTTTAAAAAGTTAAACGCATGACTTGAGTTGAGTTGAGGAAATAAATGTAAGGATACCGAGAGGAAAAGTCGCCGTAGTCTAATAGGTAGTGTTTTGGCTTATTAGACGTAAGGCCACGGTTCCAAACCCAGGTCAGACATCAAAACGAAAATATGAAAAAAACATATTTCTTCGGCGACTTCCTCTCAGCAGATTTCTCGCAAAATCTCTGAGAGTAAATGAAATTGCTATGCAAAGTTTCTCAAAAAATCAGTCGTTCGGAGTCGACTTTAAACTGTAGGTCCAACCAAGAATTCTTTAACGAAAATGATGAAATTAAAGAATTTCTTGGTATTTGTTTTTCAGTCATTGACACTCGACACTGTTCAAGGAACTAAAATAGCGCACTTTTGTAATAACGAATGACATGGCCACAAATGTTTACTTCTGTGACAGGAAGTTTTGGATAGGTTTGGATAGAGTCAATAGTGGTGGCGCTATTTTCATGAAATCTAGACTCTACGGTACTAGTCAAGAAATATACACCAAAGAATTTTGAGAGCATTTGTGTTTAATTCACATCTGGTCCGGTAGTGTAAGAGACTGGTAAGCAATCCTTTATCGGATTAGCAATTTAGATTATGCTGGTTACGTGACAATTGCGAAGTCACTGGCTACGGAGAAACTGGCGAGGTAAGGGTCAGCTAGGGAATTAACAATAGGAGAGAGGTCTACAAAAACAAAAAAGATGCAGTTCTTCTATCAACAGATATATTGCAATAGCAGGATTGCAAGACCCTTCTGGCTAAAGCTCAATCCTAACATCACAAAACTAGTCCTAAACATGAGTAGAAGGGAGATGAGACCTTTATAGGAGCCTTAAAGCGGCATTGTTACTTTAGATACATGAAAAATAGATGGAGCGGGAATATCTCTTATTTCAGTAGTCTATATGAAGATGCTTAACCGTGTGACTGCTAAGCGATTCTAGTGAGAACGTTCGAAAACTGCTCGAAAACTACAATTAATTATTATAATAAAAACATCTGCAAAATTCTAATAACCTCAGTATAAAGATAAGACCCTATATCTCGTCGCAAATGCGATTTGCGTAACAAATGAACGCAGCGCATTTGCGCCGCGTATCAGTCAAACGGTTAAAAACATGGGCAGATGCTTGCCTGCATGTACAAAGGTATAAATTACTACGGCGGTCGATTCGTTGCGTAAGCGGTGAATCTGTAGCACTGTAAGCTTATGGGTAATAGGGTTCGTAACCGGCATTAACCGTCTAGGTGAATATCTTTGGGATATTTATTAATTCGCCAGGAAAAAAAGAAGTAGAAAAACCACGTGGATTTATGAAACTAAAGAAAGTCGTCGTAGTCCAGTAGACATGGTGTTGTCTTATTCGACGTGAGGCTATAGTTCAAACCAAGGCAAACACAGACGAAATATTTAAAATCATTTCTTATGTGACAGTTTTCTGCCAAAAAAAAAATCTGTGAGAAAACTTAATTGTCATTAAAAATTTTGTTTCAAAAATTTTGCGTTCGGAGTTGACTGTAAACTGTATGCCCTGCCAGTCATGTGTAAAATTAACACACAAAACATAAGGACTTTGAGAAAAGAATGGTCAATTATCCCTTTCATGCCCGATGTTGCCTATAGGCAACATTGTACATTTTTGTTCATAAATTCCGTAATTTTTAATTTTTTTTAAAAGATTTTTTTTTTTAAACAAGCTTGGTTAAAAACGTGTAAAACCAGAATACGCAGGACTCTGAATTTAATATCACTTCATATTTAGGCCATGACTAACAAACACATGTCCTTAAAAAAATTTTAGCTCTGGCCCAAAAAATTCGGGCATGAAAGGGTTATGTATTACTCATTCAACAAAGTTTTACTCATTCAAATAAATTAACAAAAAGTTAAAGTTCATAAATTAATTATGATAATTGAATTGAATTCATTTCTAGTTTTCATATTTCTTAACGTGTCACCTAAGTCATCTGGGGTTTGACTTATTTTACATGACATTTTAATTGCCACTTCAATAGCGAGTTAAATCATGCGACTGAGTATGTAAGCCGACAAGTTACATTTTATTTTAGATTCTTTTTATTCTAAGCTACAACGACAGTCTCCACAAAAATTGTATTTTTAGCCAGACGCATATACAATGGCTACACGTCCATTATGTTGTTGTGCACAAGAGTTGAAAAGTAATAGGGACTACCTTACGTTTTAAATGAAAATATTGGTCAAATATTGACTGATTGTAATCAAACTGTACACGAATAAAGTAATAATAATTGCCAATTGCATGATGTTTTTATATTAATATCATGACATACTACTTCCAATTATATTATGCATACGCATACCTATACACACAAACAATAGAAAACCATATACGATACAAAGCAATTCCTTTATAATCCTTTTATAAACAATTCCATGTTTTGTGTTTGTTTTCATAGTCACCATTGGTTATGTCTACCTTCTAGTGGTTAGAGGTTTCCGTTTAACACATTTTCTAATAAAACGTGTTTTTTTTGTATTTTCAAACATTACATGCGTTTAAATATGTACCACGAACATGTATTTTACATTCAACTTCAAATTGTTTTATGACACCACAACAGCAATAGCTTCAAAAAACATGTTTTATTATTGAATAATTATTTGACATTGACATTTAATTGCTTGCTGGACAAGGAAAAACTAAAAATTGTTCTTAAAAAGAAAAGCAGAAAAGTGCCACTGACGTATGCCAAATGATATGATGTTCTGGTATACAGGGACTTCCCATCTCTATGGAACAACCAATTCCATCTGAACGAATGGCCAAGTCAGCACAGACGGTGGATGTTAATTCCCTGGATATCGCTGAGGAGCACAAACAATGGTAAATTGTTAGTTCGAATGCGGAAATAATCATCAACTCGCAGTGGAACGAATATATTGCATACAACGTGGTGGGAAATTCACAATATTGGGGACTTATTGACCGTCCATCATAACGTAACATTCATGTCATTTAAATTAAACTGAAATAGCCTGGACACTACTTCCAGGCCAAAGTGTTGTTACGTTTGTACCTTTTTAAAAACGTTTAGAATATGAGTTCGTTGATTGAAAACAAAATAAAAACAAATATATGTTTAGTTTCAATTAAGCTCTTTATTGTTCGCACTACTTTTCTGCACCACTGTTCACAACTTGATGTTACAACAACAACTTGCTTATTTCGTTATTCCTCTTTACTTCTGCTTGCGTAAGCACTCACAACTGTTCGGTAGAACTTCACAACGGCGATCTTCATACCACGACTGTTTTCTTCACACGCAATACGTCTTTACACAAGACCGATTGAATTTTTGCTACCAATGGCCTGATTTGTCTTGCCTTTTCATATGCTCACGTAAACAGTCTGATGAAGGTTCTCGAAGTAGAATGTTCGTGTTTTCGCCTTCTCGAGAACTCTATTACGACTTCATTGTTGTTTGTGAATTTTCTTCACGTTGCTTGTTGTCGCGTTCTCGCTTACTTGTTTATCCTCTTTTCTTTCATACCGATGTTGTTGGTTTACTTGTAACAAGTTCGATGTATTTGTTTGTGTAGCTTTTGCTCATTTTAATGTTAAACGATGAACATCGTTTCCATTTTCGTAACAGTATCAATAAAAAACTCTGAAGAAATCGTCAACTCGCACTGGACCGAAAATCTTACGTAGGACTTTTCTCTGGAATACTCTCATAGCTGCTGCATCAGTGCTTAATATCGTCCGTGCTATTGCACTATAAAAAAGCAAGGGGAGATTGAACGAATTGTAGAGTATTAGTTTTGTCGTACGCTAGAGTTCCCTGCTATTCAATTGCCTATTAAAACCATACTAGCATCTGTTGGCAAAAGTGTTCTTACGCTTGATCTCCAAACAGATATCATTTGTGTTGGTTCTGGCGCAAGCAAGATAAACAAATTCATTGATATCATCGAAACCATAGTCATCGACTACAAACTGGGACTTGTTTCCACTTGACGACAACGTATGCGCCGTTTTGCACTCGTTTAGTACCTATTCCTTCTTGATAGACTCCCCCGTTCAACAGCGCCAATGGCAGCAGTAAAATCTCGCTTGCAGCATCCGATGATATCAATGTCCTCAGTATACACAAGCAACTGAATACTTTTGTGGAAAATAGTGCCATGGGAATACACTCCATCCCGCTTTCGGCAGAACACTCTACTTGACGAAGTTCGTTACTACGACAATCGGATCTACGCTCCGAAACGACCCGGTCACTCATCGGCCAAGGATTGTCAACCCAGGGAAAGCTGTTTCAACCGGAAGTTTTTTCCCAAGGGAGACAGTAGCAGAACTGTTACAACAGCAACATGACGAAGTTAAAGAGGGCCCATGATAAACGATCGCCTTGTCTGAAACATCCTATCTTGACGGAGTTGCGGCAGTTGCTTAACATTTCAAATTCAGAACCCTTATTCACTGATTAGTAATCGACGGAATTGCTTGTTTTGTTCTGACTATTGAAACACAGGTGATGCAGTGAATTGTGATAAAATTAGGAAACTAGGCAGGTGAAGGTATTTTTTATTAACATTTGTTTTCAATCATGACATTTGGAGGAAGTTAGGTTAGGTTAGGTTAGAGGACGTGTACTTGTCAATTAAGACAAGTACAGTACCCGGAGGTCGAATTGACCCATTGTACAACGTCCTAGTTTCTCACACCACTTATGTTGTGTGTGTTAATTTTATACACGAGTGGTGGGACCTACAGTTTAAAGTCGACTCCGAACGACAGATTTTTATTTATTGAGAAACTTATCATGGCAATTTTTATTTACTCTCAGAGTTTTTGCCAGAAATCTACTGAGAGGAAGTCGCCGAAAAAATACTTTTTGTATTTTGTGTTTGATGCCTGGCCTGGGGCTCGAACCCAGGCTTTTGCGTCTAATAAGCCAACACACTACCTACTAGACTACGGCGACTTCATGACATTTGGAGGAAATTGTACAGTTTTTTTTCAGCGTAGGATAGTCGTGCTTTTGATGTACAGGCCTTGCGCTGACCAACTTCTTCCTTTTCCCTGGTCAGTATAGAGACTGCGCTCACCTGTGGCATCACAACGGGCCGCTATGCGTACTCAAGTGAGCTTTTTGATATCAGAGCTACCACTCCTACCCGACCTAACCTAACCTAACCTAACCTAACGTAACCTAGCGACACGTGTCATCTGCACTGCAGAAAAGAAACTTTTTTATCTTTATTTTAATAAACTTTAGTTTGATCGCTGTAAATTATTTATAAAAAAGTGGTTAAGTGTGAGTTAAGTCCGCTTGTCATGATCCATCAGTGGTGGATTTAAATCACCCCGAACTCCGAATGGTACCGGCCAGTTCTCTGGCTTTTAGGTTCTGCCACCTAAAAACCGATTATGTCTGTTCTGAAGTGCAGAGCACTTGCACAAAAGGTGTTGTACCAATTCGTTTTCCCTACATCCCTACATCGTGCAGTAATCTTGGTGGGGCAGACTGAAACTGTCAGCAAAACTGCCAATAGTTTAGTGTCCTGTTAAAATTTTCTTGAGAATGCAAGCCTTTCCCTTTCCAATGCCAGACTAATTATAAAAGGGCTCGTATTTGACTTTTTAATACTTCTTATATTACTCTTATCCTCTCGCAAGTGATTAAGTTATTGCGTTAATATTTGTGTTAGAAAAATCTATGAATACAAACAAAAGATTATTTTTTTATTTTGACCAACGGTTTTATTTTTTTATTATGTATTTCGGCTTCAAAAGAAAACTGACATTCTTAGTATTCATGGAATGAATGGAACTGCAAAAGTTATAGAACGTCACACGTACATTTTACTATTTTAAGTTTAAAATATTACGCATCATTCTTTTCGGTTACAGTTGTCTGTGTGTTGTTTTTTATTATCAGCTTGTTTTCGCTAAATGATAGTGTATAAAATGATGCATTTAAGACTGTATGTATGTATATCTTCATGATGCACGATATTAAAAGTGTATGAAATTATTCTATAAAAATTTAACAGGGTTATGCATAGTATGAATATTTGTGGAAAGTAGTAAAATTAAAAAAAAAAAAAATACTGCGCCGACTGCTTTGCTTGCTACCTACTATGCACACTAAAGAAAATCTCAAATATGTAATAACCATCACCTCAAATCGCTCTTCTAGAATATTGCATGCAGTATAAGCTGTGTGACACATAGCAAAGTTCAGTCGTCCAATACAGATCATCCAATACAGGCCAAAAGTAGTTAGTAATCATCCATATATAGTGCTCGTCATATGCAGTAATGGACTGGCCAATGTCATTTAGAAAAGAAATATGGACCGAAGACACCGCCAACCACAAATCCACACCAAAGAATTTTCGATGAAAATTAGTGTTACCTGCCAACTGCAGCAAAGCCCATTCAGCGAACTCACTTCACTTTTCTATCATCGTTTACCCTCAATTAAAAGGTCCGTTGAATTCTGTACGGGTTTAAAGACAAAATTCGCTAAACTATGGTCTGCCAAAGGCCAGACGCAATATCAACACCCTTAAATTCTTCTGCACACTCTTATGGACAACGACAATAGTTAAGCAGACGTTACGTTTCGTCGACGGTCAGGTGTTGGTCGATCCTTTACTGAAGCGGCTAGAAGTTCTTAACCATAGTGATAGGACAATAATGGCAAAATGGGCAAAACAGAACTGTTAAACTTCGACAGTGCCTATTGGAAGACTCGAAAGTTAAAAAATTTCTATATTCACAACTTCTTTCAAGGTTAGGTTAGGTTAGAGGAGGTGTACTTGTCAATTAAGACAAGTACAATACCCGGAGGTCGAATTGAACCATTGTACAACGTCCTAGTTTCTCACACCACTCATGGTGTGTGTGTTAATTTTATACATGAGTGGTGGGACCCACAGTTTAAAGTCGACTCCGAACGACAGCTTTTTGAGAAACTTTTTCATGGCAATTTTATTTTACTCTCAGAGTTTTTGCCAGAAATCTGCTGAAAGGAAGTCGCCGATAAATACTTTTTGTATTTTGTCTTTGATGCCTGGCCTGGGGCTCGAGCCCTGGCTTTTGCGTCTACCTACTAGACTACGGCAACTACTTTCAATATCGAATGCATTTTGTAAAATATCTTCATACTAAATTGAAGAAGTTGCAATCGAAGTTTAAAACCAAAGTGTACCTTTTGGCTGGTGTAGTGGATATGTGAATACCTTGTGTGTTTTTAAGGCAACTGTGCATTTAACTCAAGATCAAGATTTTGTTATCTACTGGTTCATGTTGATGCTCTCTTTGATTCAATCGATTCTTTTTTTTACTAGGTTTGTACCTTGAAAATGGATAAGTTTCTAGTTTTCTAAAATATTGGCAGATAATTGTACTCAGTCCAATACTGTGTAGTCAGATGCAATTAACCATTAAAAGTTTAAATAATCACAAACCCGTTAGGCTACAATGTCACTAAATCTACAGAAATGTTAAGAGTCCATAAGCAGAGTGACAAGATTATCTGCCTGCCAATTGTTCTAAATTCCTTTATATCCAGAATCGATCTAACTTACTTAGTTTCTCCAGAGAGTCTTATACACTAATCCCAAGTCAACCTATAAGAACCTAAATGCTCGGATAGTGACCAAATTATCAGACAGTATTACAGATAGTAAATACATCTTTTGATGATGTTAACCAGAGATCAGCAATGAATCACTTTTTCGATTACTCATAAGCACTCATGAAATTTTGAATATAAGTGAGTCGACAATATTGAAATTTAACTACTCTGATTCATTCGTACTCAGTACAACGTTGATTTATAAGTATGAGTACAACGTTGACATTGAACTCATACCATTCGAAATATATTTGATTCATATGCCTTCTCATTCAGATTTATAAATTAAGAAAAATACTTATAATACTCATAAATGATTCGAGTGACACGAATCCTTCATCAAAATCATGACAGGCTTAGTTGTTGTTGCATTTTCAAAAAAAGAAAAAAAGAAAAACAGCAATCTAAACAAACACACAATCTTCTAGTGTGTATTGAAATGTTCGTACGCGAATCATACTTATTTTGCGATTCTTGTAAATGTTGACTCATGGAGAGTCGAAATCAACAACACCAGACGTGTCGTTAAGTCTGAGTATGATGAGTACATCCAACTTTGAATCTGAGTAGTATGAGTATAATATTAAAATAAGTATGAATGTGTATATGTATTGGAAATTATGAGTATGATTCGATTCTACTAATTTTTTTGAATACTAATTGCTGATCTCTGGTGTTAACTTCCACTCGAAGGTATACTTCAGTTTCTCCATGGGTTCTTGAAGTTTCAATTCTGTGTCGCTATTTTTCATTCATCTGTATAATATAGAAAGGTTCCTTTTTTAAACGATTCCTTCATTCAATTTTATTACTCTGACTCAAAAGTTAAGATTAATGCAGACATGCACTACAAATACTACAATGCCATAGGGTTTTACATAGAAGTGGAAGAATACGAACCAAACTCGAGAAGGTCTCTAAAATAGACGGACCTCTACAATCAATTCAGAGTTTTTTACTTTATCAAAGCAGTCAAACACTAATTTGTAGGGTTCTTAATTTGTAAAATCCATTCATGACAAGTACATATGTGACGTATGAGTGATATTTAATTTCATTAGTTTCATACATGACCAAATCGAAGATTTTTTATTGCATACTTTTCAGAGTAAATATTATAGTACGTGTAATACAATGCGTAATAAATTTCAAATTCAATTTAAAAGAACGTATTTTCCATTAATTTGGAATTAATTCGGAATTAAGCTATGGTATGAAAATTCTGATTAACAACAATGCTGTAAAGCTTATAATGGCATATTACTTTAAGTTTAAAGGAGTTTAAATTTTAAAACGAGAAACAGAATTGTTTACATATAAAGGATAGAAGAGACTTCACTACTCTGCCACTTCACTTAAGGTTATATTATTTTCATAATAATTAATTAAAAGCTATTTGTTACTACGGCACTTAAAGGATGCTCTTGCATTCAAATACAACTTCTCTTAGGCATAGCCGAATTTGTTAAGATTTAGTCAAAATTGTTTTAATAATTTGGATGCCACTGAGTAATAAATACAGATACCTCATCTAGTCTTCAGTATAATTTCATATAATCTGCTTGAGAACTAACCAGTACACCTCACAATTCCAATCAAAATCGATTTTGCTACTTTAGTCCAGCTTTCAATAGAACTGCATAGTTTGGACACACAGAAATCCTTATAGTGCCTCATCCACAATAGTAAAATAGTTACAAAGAGTATACATATACATACCAACGCTTAGACAGTGTCCATTATCTACAGCATCTATGAGAGCTTCTGGTTATTTTTCTCACTAAAGTAAGAAATTCAGCCAGTAGTGGCATCAGACTACCTGCTTTCCATTTTTCCTACTTGAAAACCTTTAGGCGTTAAGTTGAATTAGTCCTTGGTGGCACCTGCCTAGACTAGATTTGTCAGCGACTTAACATAACTGAAGCCACCGTATCGTAGCAGGTAGTGTGTTGCGTTATTAGACGTGAAGCCACAGTTCAAACCTTAGGTCAGACATCTCCAACAAAAAGGAATATGAGAAATTATTTCTCTGGTGACTTCCTTTTAGCATAGACTCCTCAACAATCAGTAGCTTTTTCGGAATGCATTGGACTATTCGATCTATTCAGGGAACATACGTGGATGTGTGTGGGCATTAATCTTCAGTTTCTGGGTCAGTTCAGTGTTTTGCAGGTGCAGAACGATGTAAAATTGGCTGCGTTGAATTCTCTTGCTCTCTCTCACGTTCAGTAATATGTTTAGCAGATCTTGCGTTTCCTCGAAGTATGGATGTTAATAGATCGTTTATTAAACCTGTGGACTCGAATTTATCCATATTGAGAGCAGTTCTCTTGGTATGATGATGAAGGCGAAAAGCGCAATACGTTGTCCGAATAAAACATCAATTTTTATAAAACAATTTTTTTATTTGCACATGGAAGCACATGCTATATCCATCCACAGTGATTTGTCAAAACAGACTAAATGAAGGACAACAAATTTCATAGATGTTATCAACTATTTCTGTTGGGAGATTCCGCACAGGTTAAAATTAAATAGAAGAAGTCGCCGTAGTCTAGTAGGTATTGTGTATTATGCTTGAAGTGTTGGAAGCATTAGAAGCAGCATAACACCAGGATAATAAAGTATTCGCATGTATCTTGAAAACATATTTTCTGTGCGGTTGTCTAAATATCTAATCAATATCTAGTCAATGTCTAAATAAGACACTAGAGCTTTGCAACAACATAAGTAATAAAAAAATATTTTATTTTATCTTGATATTTTTATAGGAAAAAATTATTAATATTGTATCGTGAATATTTAACGGCAAAATTTTATGTTTAAAACATTAAAGGACGAAATGTGTGGCATAATGAATATTTTCACTATCTTTGAAGAAATGGAAAATAACAAAGAATGTTTTTCTAGACATCTTAAAATGGTACTACAAAACAAAACTGTTGCTCAAATAACAGTTTTTAACTAAACTGGTAAATGGATGGTGTAAGTTTTATTTGCTTCAAGAGTTGCTGGTTTGTCCCAATAAACTAATGACTTAGCGCTGCCACATAAAAAGTAATCGAAAGGCATTAAATCGAACGAAAGACGTCCTGTGAACAAGAACCATTTGTTTAAAAAGCTTCTCATCAAATTGATTTTGCAATAAATCGGTTGTTAGATGCGTTGTATGGCTAGTTTGACCATCTTGTTTGAGCTTAATGTAAAGGACGTTTGGCTGATTATTTTGTTAAAAGAATTCAGTCAGTATATCCCGATACTGATAGTAATCTACCTTAACACCAGCTTCTTGATCATTTTCAAAGAACAATTATTCCACCATTAGATAAATCACAGGAAAACTAAAATTTGAATTGATATAATAAGAAAAACTTAAGATGTATCTCCGCCCTAAATGCTTCCGTCTTATGGACGAAGTGATGTCACCAAAAGTGAGCTTTAGCGCTAAACACAAGTCTTGGATAAAACTGCTCATTTTCGATTAGTTTTAAATGAGTCCAATTAGCACAAAGAAGTCGCCGTAGTCTACTAAGTAGTGTGGTGGCTTATTAAAAGTGAGGCCTCCGTTCAAACCCCAGGTCAGACATCTCCAACAAACCAAAATATGAAAAATATTTTTCTGGCAAAAACTCTGTGAGTAAATAAAATTGCCATGAAAAGTTTCTCAAAAATTTGTCGTTCGGAATTGAATTTAAACTGTAGGTCCCGCCACTCATGCATAAAATTAACACACACAGCAGAGGTGTTATGAGAATCTAGGTTGTAAACATAGCTGCCAGATAAATGAGGCACCAAATCGTCAAATATTTGAGAAAAAATCGTCAAAATCGTCAAAGACGTTTATTGAAATCGTCAAAAAATCGTCAGCAAAAATAAATAAATAAATTAAAAGTTTTTAAAAACTAAAATTATTTCTATTGCAGCAAAACATATAAATCTATGTACATAACTGAGTTCAAAAATAAAACATTTAAAAATTATCTGCATTTATTAATATTTTTCCAAAAATGGAGAAATTTTATATAATTTTCGGGAAAAAATTGTTAAAGGATTAAACAATCTACCCCAGTGATAGTGTTGTTTATTAACACATAAGCGTAGCAATAATATTGCATCATCTTAATCTATGGGTGGTGTAAATATTAAGTAGTCAGAAGCTCTTGACATTCTGAGCATAAAAATTTAGTGTAATGTTGGCTGGAACCGATACATTTTTCACTTCCTTCAGTTCCTTCTTAAGATCTTATCATCTATTTACACCATTTATAACCGACCGAGAGTGGAATGCAACTATCTTGTAAGGGTCGCTGCCTCAACGTCTATTTTGAGGCTTCTCGACCGTATACAGGAGAGGCCGTAGTAGCTCGTTAATGAGGGTAGTGTATCCCAATCCATTGAATCAATGGAGCATCGGTGCAATGTGTTTTGTGTTTCCTATAGGTACTACAAAAGGATTTCGCTCGAACGAAATAAGCGGACTTTTTCCCGAAAATAATTTATTTCTACGTAACGCTCCTTTCTCGCCCAGCACATCCATGAACACTGTTCTCCCTTTCCTTCTTCCCATGACATATTTTCATAGTTCCAAACACAATTCCATCCTTCCATTGAGTGTTGGTCGTACGAAAAAAAAAATTTTTTAAATTGTCTGCAACGACAAGTGATAAATTATTCTCTACTACGTGGTTATTTAGGAGTTGTAATTTTTTGGCTTTTAAGGGGTTAAAAAGGAATAAAATAAAGAAATATCATCATAGGTATTCGAAAGTAACTTAAAAATATAATACTTTACTCCTTGTTATTATTAACATAAATTTGCAATTGTTACTATTTTTTCACCATACATTTTCATTTAACGTTTAAAGAATACAATCAGTCAGCAGTTTCTATCGGTAACTTTACTATCTCTCATTATTTTCTCACAAGTTTCTTTATTCTTTTATTTGCCTAAGCGTCTAAAGCAGAATTATTTTCCATTTTTTCCGTCATTTCAAAACGTCTTCTCTGTCATTGAGAACCTGAGGCATGGGATTCTAAGGCACACAAAATATACTGACAGAGCGTGTCTAGTCTAAAATGGTTTGAATAGTATCCAAACTTACAAAAGGCTATGTTAGGTTAAAAAAATTTCGTCCAAAACTTTTAGTTGAATGATTGAATAGGCGCCATGGTTATTGCAATGCGACCTTTAAGGATGTAAGTAGACAGGGCTTTATCATTCTTACTTAACATAACGCAACAGACATCCTTACGACTGTTATTATTTGTTGCTTATTTCGCCTTCCAGTTAATTAAGTAAGGGCGATTGGAACAAACTGTAATTTTAGTCCTGTAGGCAACTGACTGTACTGACAATTTGTTTGAAAACCAACTTAAATTTTGGCTGACGGCATATCGGTACATATTTCTTTAAGTACAATGTTCGCCAACCCACCACTTGTCATTGGCGCGCGCTGTAGCTCAATGATTACCAACTTCTTTTGGCTTAAACTAAATAATCTGGACACTAACGACATTTGGTTTCAGTAGGACATCGTTACGTGCCACTTAACACATGCCACATTGGATGTTTTGCACGAGCGATTTGAGGGCATGTTAATCCTGCCTTGAGGTAATGTGAACTAGAGACCGAGATCACGTTAATTGAGCCAGTTAGACTTTTTATTGTGAGGTTTTCTTAAGTCTTATGGTGCAAGTGAATAAACTACAAACAACAGCGATCCTTAAAGTAGACATAACCCATGTCACCGACTATAATTAAGCAGATTTGTGCGCCAGAATTATAAATATTTTGACATTTAAGATGCCTTCCACTCAGAGAAGTCATTGAGAGACATGTTAACAAAATAATTCTTAAATTCAATAAATCTTTTAATTTCTTTTATTTTCTTCATTTGAAAGAACTCTGAAATTTAAGAGAACTTTGACAAGCCTAAAGATCCCATTTAAAATTTTGATTTCTTTAATAAAAATGTTCCATACTAACTGCATAAAAATTCTGAACATATAAAATACATGTTAGAGATTTTGCAACAAACGTTTGATTGTAATGGTGATTTTAGTTATTTTTTTGCTAAATTTGTATGTTATTAACACACCCAATAAAATGATATTTTTCTTCTTACTGGGAAACCTAAAACTTAAAAAATAGTTATGAAGACATTGACAAAAATATCACGAACGACAGTGATTGCGTATTTATAATACAGCCAATATTGCTTTCCTTTTTTTTTGTTCTTCTATATATATATATTATATAGTTTGTGGCATGACTATTAGATATGGTGGTAGGAAATGTGACACACATCGAAAAAAAAGATGTGTTTTGAGGTCACAGCATAATTTTCCAGGCCAGATGCTGTTGGATGTGAAAAGGAAAGTTGGGCTTATAATATTGGAAGCAATGCTTTGAAATTTCAAGCAAAATCATTGGTGATAATCATAGCTTAGATAATAGATCACAAACTCATAATAAAGTGATGCTAATAAAGGAAGTCAAGAAAACGAAATCAATGAATGAATTATGACTTTATCGGTGTTTATGACATATCGGCCGAATGTCAAACGAATTCTCTCATTTATTACCAGTAAAAGCCTAAGCCATCGCGTCTAGAACCTGACAACAAATGTGATGTGCGAGCCACATAATTTTATATGAAATCGGTACCACCTACAATATTTACCAATCAACTTGGCTTTTATCAGTACAGTTTGAGCATCATTAGTAAAATAGAGGGGCCTCTACAAAGTGGATAAAGGCGAATAAAATATTACGTATTTGAAAAGGCGACACTGCTCGTCGCATCTATATGGTTCCTATACCCACGTCACTGCAGATTACCTCTGTAATCATTTAAAGTGTCTTATATAATCTTCTTATATAATCTTGCTCTCTTGCAACTCCAATCGGTATTTGTGCAAGACGCTGGAATGAAAATTTGAATGTTGACTACATACATAATTGCCCATTACATCCCTTTAGTCAGGATAACGCACTTGCTTCTCCCATCACTCATGTCATACGCATTAATTTCATACGTGAGTGACGGGACCTGCACTTCAACGTCCAATTAGAATGATAAATTTGAACAGCTTTTTTTGGGCAATTAGTTTAATCTCAGAGTTTACGCTAGAGTTGAACAATGCATCAAATCTTCAAATTTTAATAAAAAAGTGTGTGTGAGCCATCATCGAAATTTTTTATTCGTTTGAAAGGCGTAGTAATGCCATTACGTGTGCAATGTAACATCGTTAAAATGTCCGCCATATCTTATCTGGATGCAGCACACACATCTGGAATATAAAATTTTCTGCGATTCTTTAGCAATATAACAGACTGTATTTCATCTATAACGCAGGCATAGCTGCCAGATTTGACGTTTTATCGTCATTTTGACGATTTTGAGCTCTAAAAATATCATATTAACGATTTGACGATATATGCCCTTATTTTGAAGATTTTTAGAAATTAAAAATTTACATCATATTCCTAACTTTAGTACATTAAAAGCCACTTTAAGCCACTTTAAGTATTATATTTTTAAGTTACTTCCGAATACCTGTGATGATTTTTTTGTATTTTATTCCTTTTTAATCCCTTGAAAGCAAAAAAATTACAACTATACAAATAACCTCGTAGTTGAGATTAATTTATCACTTGTCGGTGCAGACAATTTTAAAATTTCGAGTATAGCTTATGATATTACCATCGGAAGAACAAAGGTAAGCGCAGTTATTTTTGTTCGTACGACCAACACTCAGGGGATGAAAAGGAAAGACCTCTGCAGGAATTGAGTTTCACATACGAATAGTCCGACTAAAAAACGTACTTTTTCTATAATGCAGTGTGCGATCCACTGGCCAATCGACCACATGTCCTGGCCGAGAAAGACGAGCGTTACGTAGGAATACATGATTTTCGGGAATATTATTATTTCGTCTGAGCAAAATCCTTTTGTAGTAGCGATAGAACAGTGAAACACAAACCACATTGCAACGATGCACCAATGATTCAATGGAGTTGGATACACTACCGTCATTAACGAGCTACTCAATATAGACGAGAAACCTCAATATAGACGTTGAGGCACCGATTCCATAAATAGTATAAATAAAATCTTAAGAAGGAACTGAACAAATTGTCGGGTGCAGCCAACATTACACTGAATTTCCATGCTTAGAATATCAAGAGCTTCTGACTCCTTAATATTTACACCACCCATATATTAAGATGTCAATAAACAACACTGGGATAGATTGTTTAAACCTTAAACAATTTTGTTCTGAAAATGATGTAAAATTTCTTCATTTTTGGAAAAAAAATTAATAAAGGAAGATGAGAGACGCTAGCTTTTAATTTCTAACAAATTTTTTTAAATGTTTTATATATGAACTGAGATATGTACATACTTATATTGACTTTATATGTTTTACTACAATAGAAATAATTTTGGTTTTTAAAAACTTTTAATTTATTTATTTTTTCCAACGATTTTTTGACGATTTCTATAAACGTCTTTGACGATTTTGACGATTTATTCTCAAATATTTGACGATTTGGTGCCTCACTTATCTGGCAGCTATGAATGCAGGTTATGGCGGCTTTGAAGTTCTCTGTGGTTTGTGGTTTATTCTTATAATGGAGTGAAATCGTGTGACCTCGTTGGCCAGTTTAGATTACCTCTACGTACGATGAACATACGTTTAAATTGTTCGCGCAGAACAACCAATATGGCATGAGCTAAGTGGCACGTTACACAGGCAAGTTGGAACTACATGTTGTAAGTGCCTAGATCGTCTACTTTTGGTTAAATTAACTTGGTAATAATTGATGGTGATGACTTGGCGAACGTCGTCCACACAGAAATATAGACTGATGACACCTCCAGTTCAAAATTAAGGTGTTTGTGTCATCTAAATTCGCACATGAAATGTCAAATTTTTCATAGTGCTGAACTATACATCATGCTGAACATGATCGTTAATGTGGGTAATATCGGCCGTTTTTGCATGTGGCTTATTGCGGATTAAGAAAATTCCACAAGAAAAAGCCTAGCGAAATTAAATGTGGCGTGAACTGTATGACGTGTGGTGTCGTCATGATAAACCGTAAAGCATTGGTGCCCAGATCATCCAATTCATGTCGAAACATATTAAAAGCCATCGACCCATAGTGCTCATCCTTGGCAGTGATGGACTGATCATAGGCTTTCTCAAAGAAATTTAGACAGACGATGCCGCCAGCCTAAAATCCATCCTCAACAATGACTTTTTCGTAATGCATTGGTCGCTCTTGGATCTCGTAGGGATTGTTATCGACTAAAATTTTAACCTATTCATCCACAAGTAGGCCTCATTGCTGATTTTTCATTGAAAATTTGGGTCAGTTGGCAAATGATTTTTTGTTAAAACATTTTTATTAGTGACATGTGTTGCTGAAAGCTATATCCGTCCGTGGTGATATGGCGAAACAGGCTGAATAAATGACAACTAATTTGATAGATGTAGTAGCTTCAGCAAAAGGCCGTCATCAAATGTCAACGTCCGGTAGCCTCTGTTGGAAGACCTTATATTAAGAAAGGATGAGATTACTTATATTATCTTATAATCTCTTTGTGCAATGCACAAAGCTTTGCAAAATTTATTTTTCAGTTCAAAACTGCTCCAGGGGGTGAATGCTTTTATTTCATTTTCTTTATATGGCGAAACTCCATGTTGTTAGTGTGTATTAATACCGTTCTGGTGTGGAACTTCACATATGTTTTATGTTTGGTATATTTGTGTTTGTAAGATTTAAAATCGTTCTTTTATTATTTATTCGTTTCATTTGTGTGTGACTGGCATACAATTTTCTTAAACAAATATATCCGCTAAAGGAATTTATTTTTTTGTTGTGAAAATGTTTTTTGGAATATTTTCAAAGAATTCGTTAGCAAAAGAAAAAAGGAAAATAAAAGAAAATACGAAGTTATGTTTAACACAAATTCTCTAAAGTTCATTCTCTCCTTTTTAAATTCATTCATATTTTCTTTCCGCTTTTTCAAATCAGTTCACTGTCTAACCACGCCAGTTGATTTTTTATTTAAAAAATACATCAAATTTATAAAGAACTACGTTAGATAAAGATCGACTTTCTATTACGGTACAGCAGAATAACTTGTACACGTTTATATTGTATTTCCAGAATATTAAATTTCAGCATTTAATGTTCAATGCCATGCTGTCCATAGCCTCTCTGCTGGTCGATTCACAGAATTCAAGTCCAATGTCTTTTTGATGAGTTATGGACAATGCACAATTCTATGTATCTCCGACGCCGGATTTAGATTCGATAATAATTTTCTTCAATATATTTTCAGTATTTGTATCAGGTGTATAAATAGTTGTAATTTATGAGACAAGCTATTAAGAAATACAGATTTCACGTCCGATTTAAAAAATCATAATTTCGTCACACATTTCTCTCTACTGAACAAAAAAGCTGCATTTAACTTAGTCTTCGAGTGTGAGTAACGAAAATTCTTAGTGTGTTCTATGGTGTACTTTTTTCGTACAACTGACTAACTGATATGAACACTACTACAGACGTGGTTTTGGTACTGATACGTTTATTTGTCAGAACTGCACTTTGAATGCATGATTGAAGTCGTCATTCCGAAAGACACACTGTTTGGTGATGGCGTCTTCAGTCCAAATATTTTTGAGAACAACATTCGCCAGGCTAACAGTGTCAATGGCGAGCACTGTAGGTTGATTCTTATCAACTTATTTTGGCATGTATTGAATGATCTGGACACCATGACAGCACTAAGCGTCACATAGCTCATGCCACATTTGATGCTCAATCACATTTTATCGGTCAAATTCTGACTGAATTATGGAAATCAGACATTTTGGATACTCCGCCGTGATGTGACATTTGAACGATATTATATTCCACACACTATAGCATCATGGCATTTAAATAATAAAAAAGTTTGATGATTCTCTTACACCCACATACAAACATACATAATTGCTCATTACAAATCTTTAGTCAGGATTATGACCTAGCTTCTCACACTACGTACATTATGAGGACAGATTAGCATATCCTATGATCATTTAATTCAGGCCCAAAAGAAGTTAGTTATCTGTAGTGGAAGACTTAGTTATTCATTTGAATATTGGTGTACATTTTCCTTATTTTTAGATTTTAATTTTAAGTAATAATATTTGAAATTATGTGTTTGGTTGCCATAGCGTAAAATGTCATAGTCAGAAAAGTGTGTTGACGCATATTGACGTTTCTTGACGCACGTTAACGCATGTTGATGCAGGTTGACGTATGTTGACGCATCTACCGATTCGAATTTTCCAAAGTGTTTTAAGCCGAGCTTGTAGAATTATTATGTATTTCTTTTCAATGCGAACTGTTCGACCTACACCATAAAAATTAACATTAAAATATTCAATACAAATGGAAAATAAAAATAGTTTAAAGTGGAGTCTTTTTAATAAAATACATAGTTTTATGGTGCATATTTTGTATTACATACATATACATTTTGTCAGGTTTCTCACATTAGTTTCTCACACTACTTATGTTTTGTGTGTTGACTTTATACATGAGTGACGGGACCTACAGTTTAAAGTCGGCTCCGAACGACAGATTTTTGAGAAACTTTTTCATGGCAATTTTATTTACTCTCAGAGTTTTTGCCAGAAATCTGCTGAGAGGAAGTCGCACGAAGAAATATTCTTTTTTATATTTAATTTTCTTGAGAGATGTTTGTCTAAGGGTTTGAGCAGTGGCCTCATGGCTAATAAGTCAACATACTACCTACTAGACTACGGTGATTTCGATAGACAAGACATTAAAACCCTTCTGTAAGTATTACGGTCTGATTTCTCATATCATATACGTTGTGTGCGGAACCTAGGTTAGGTTAGGTTATGTTAGAGGACGTGTAATTGTCAATTAAGACAAGTACAGTACTCGAAGGTCAAATTGACCCATTGTACAACGCCCTAGTTTCTCACACCACTTATGTTGTGTGTGTTAATTTTATACATGAGTGGTGGTACCTACAGTTTAAAGTCGACTCCGAACGACAGATTTTTGAGAAACTTTTTCATGGCAATTTTATTTTCTCTCAGAGTTTTTGCCAGAAATCTGCTGAGAGGAAGTCGCCGAAGAAATACTTTTTGTATTTCGTCTTGATGCCTGGCCTGGGGCTCGAACCCTGGCTTTTACATCTAATAAGCCAACACACTACCTACTAGACTATGGCGACTTCTTCTATTTAATTTTAACTTGTGCAGAATCTTCCAACAGAGGTAGTTGGTAACATCTATGAAATTAGTTGTCCTTCATTTAGTCTGTTTTGCCAATTCACTGTGAATGTATATAGCGTTTAACCCCATGGGCAAATAACAAAATTGTTTTATAAAAACGGATGTTCTATTCGGGCAACGTACTGCGCTTTTCGCCATCATCATCATACCGAAAGAACTACTCTCAATATGGATAAATTATAGTCCACAGGTTTAATAAACGATCTATCAACATCCATACTTCGAGGATACGTAAGATCTAAGAAACACATCGCAACTGTCCGTGAGAGTGCGCAGGAGAATTCAACGCAACCAATTTTACGTCGCTCTCCACCTGCAAAAAATTTAACTGACCCAGGAGCGGGACCTAGCCTACGACGACTTCTTCTTATATCCACTTCGTTTTATTTTAATTTAAAGAGAGAAATATCCAATATCCACCAACAGCGAATGTAGGCATTCAGTAGCTTCGAGAGTGCATACGTGGTTATAACAAGTAATTCA
Source organism: Sarcophaga subvicina (assembly GCA_936449025.2). Taxonomy (NCBI): domain Eukaryota; kingdom Metazoa; phylum Arthropoda; class Insecta; order Diptera; family Sarcophagidae; genus Sarcophaga; species Sarcophaga subvicina. The sequence goes on from OW388080.2 coordinate 91,562,251, forward strand.
TGAAATTACATCTGAATATCCATATTCATGAGAAAGCTAAATCTACATGGACGAATTTTCGCAATGTTATACATAAAAAATGTATTAGAAGCACTGCATATATTCGAAATAGATTGAGCATTAATTTTGCGTAATAAATAAATTCTCGTTCCGAGAAAGCGATCAAAATGCTAGTTTTGGCATACTATCTCACTAACGGCTGCTGTCGCACCATCGACAGCTCACCAGATTGACTCCATCTTCTTGTAACAGCATGTCGACCCAGTCCAATTCGTTCATTTTAGATCAAAAAATCAGCAATTCTTTCACCATAATTGACTGTTACAATAAGATTTTCATCGCCCTTTAAAAAAATTAAATTTTAACGTTACGTAGGCAGCTTTCTAATTGCCTAGATGCTCTTGAATTTCTCACACATCACAAATGCTGATAATAAAATTCGATTTTAAATTTATTGGTTTAATACTCGTAAGTGCTGTTAATTTAATTCAACACAGACTTAATATAGCGTTACCATCTACGGTGTTGGTATAGGAAATAAATGTGTCTTAACTCTGTGCCATGACCTCAAGTGATTGACTGTTTGCAATGTTAAATTTCTTTAATACGTGACACAGATTCCACTTTGTCCTTTTGCTTGTTGTTTTCTTTCTTTGCTTTGAATTTGTCATGTCTTTATGTTTGTCATTATACTTGCCATTTAAATACACATCTTTGTTGTTGCCGTCGTTTATATATTCAGGTTCACTAGAAACTACAAAAGGAATGGAAATGAAAAAAGTGAATTTTGTTTTTATTGGTATTGGCATTGAATTTCTGATGTTGCCTACTTAAAGTTAAAAATGCTTTTAAATGATAAATGAAAATGATTGAAATTCAAGCGCACGCTACAATAAAACTGACTGCAAAAATATTGTATGTGTGGTGGTCATGTTGATCTTAACCCTGGACGGTTACTGTTCGTCGAATCGTCGAAGCTCATTTACTCTTTATCATATAGCTCTTTTATGTTTGATCAAATTTATATATATTTATAATGAATGGATTTCTGCTTGGGTAACGTTGGAGTTTATTGGAAATTTATTTTCAAAACAAAGACAATTGGTCGGAATTGCACGAAAATGTTCTTCAAAATTTGGTCGCAGAGGAGGACTAACGGTCCCGGTAGAGGTAGGTTTATTGCTAAAGTTCATGAAACTGGTTTCATTGTTGATGCGCCAAGACGCGAGAGTGCTCATACAGTGCTTTGTTTGAGTGTGAGTGACTGGTTATCGTTCTCAACAATTGAAATTTTACCCAACAGTTTACGTTGAATTTTGTGAAAAGTTCACGGTATGACACCTTCAATTGATTCACGAGTTAAAAGCGCTTGGTCTCCCGCTTCGTTTTCGCTGCCCTAGATGGGCCAACGAGAAATTGCACGATGATGTCGACTTTTACAAAAAAATCGTCTTTTGGAATGAAACGCATTTTTATCGTGGTGGGCACGTTAATAAGTCAAAAAGCCGCATTTGGTACTCAAAAAACCCACACGTGGTCTTGCAAAAGTGAATGCCCCATTATGAGTGACTGTTTGGTGCAGCTTGTGAAATAGAGGCATCCTTGGGCAATATTTCTTTGAAAATAAGGGCGGCGCCACCATTACTATCAATGGAGACACCTATCGCTCCATGATAAACGATTTTTTGTACTCGTTCTTCATGGTATTAATTTGAACAATGTCTGGTTTTAACAGGATGATGAAACATGCCTTACATCTTATGCAACAATAGATTTTTTGCGTCAAATGAAATAAAATCAGAAATGTTGATGTCAATTGGCCGCCAAGAAGCTGTTACTGGACACCGTTGGACTATTTTTTGTGGGGCGCCGTTAAATGAAACTCTCATGCCGACAAACAAGAAACAATTGAACATTTGAAGGCCAATATTCGTGATTCGTGCCGTAATCCGACCCCACACACTGATTGAAGTGTTGTAATGAGCTGCTTATTTCTTAATTCTGCGCATTATCATGGGTCTGCGTTGTCATTTTATTTTGGAATAATAATGCTACAGACTGTTAAAGCATATCGCTTAGTTTGTAATCTTTATTAAATTGAACGAATGTCTGGTTCTGCTTGCCATGTTATTTTTTTTCTTTTTAATTACAATTTTCCCAGAAAGCGTTGTGAGGCACATTCATTCTCCGCTCGTTAGAACCCAGACACCTATATGTTGTGTAACTGCTATAAGCTTCCAAAATTAGCGATACTTTCTTGCTGCATATATCCATATCGAATCTTTATTGTCTTCCAGCAAGTGGATTTAGTATCCCATCTTTTTCAGTTGCGTGAAATTTGTGGGACATCATTTGTTCACTCCTGTGCAGAGGAATGGCAATCTCATATATGAATTCAATTGCAAATACGTCGGGTTTGTTGTTACATTCAATGCTCTTATGTCCATATTGTCCTCCTCCTGAGACATCCGGCAGATTTTGTATGTAGAAGAGTCTATGATGTAGTATAAACGATTAATAATAGATATATAGATAGAATCTGATACGAGATTTGCATAGCGGCAATATTAATAGCCAGTATTTCAGCCTGATTAGTACTACATTAGTCAGATAGTGCTGGGGAAAACCTAATATACTGTTGTCATGTGGTCAATAGTTATATTACAATACCCTAATGAAACGTATTACATTAATTAAAAAGGAAAAAATAAACTTTTTAAATAAAAATATTTTCATACATTTTTGATTTCATTTGAAAATTGTTGAATACGCTCACTTCTCTTAAGCCTTTAATCTTATTCAGTGATATGATTTCACAAAGGCCAAAAATACCTTCCCGCCCGACCTTCGCATTAAAATCTCCGAGGGCGATTTTGGCGCCATAGGCCGGGCACTTATCATATATGTACGTCTTTGAGTTGAGCGTAGAAGGCATTTTAACCACATCGTCCTTTTCTTCCGTCGGGGCATGAGCACAAATAAGGCTGATGTTAAAGAATTTTGCCCTGATGCGGATTGTGGCTATTGTTGCGTTCACAGGCGTGTATCCAGAGACAAGGTGACGAAGTCTCTTATTAACCAAAAATCCACATTCAAATTCGTGCTTGTATTCATGGCAGCAGTAGTATACATCGCAAAATGTCAGCCTTTTCCATCTTTGTCCTATCCATTGCATTTCCTGTATAGCAGTGATTACATTTCACGAGGGCATGCGCCAGCTGGGCGGAAGCTCCTACCCTGTAAAGGGTGCGGATGTTCCATGTACCTATTTTTAAATTGTTGTCCTTTAAACGTTTGCCGTAGTCGTCAATCTTTTCAATGGCTTTTGTTTTGGTTTTCATTGGAGGCAATTTTTACGTGGTGGGTTCCAAGCCCTACACACAACCCTAATTTAACGTCCAGGGGATTAGACTTCAGACATAATTGCATTACAACCCTTCAGTCAGGATTACGACCTAGTTTCTTACACCACTTAAGTTGTGTGTGTTAATTTTATACATGAGTGGTGGGACCTACGACTAAGTCGACTCCGAACGACATATTTTTGGGAAACTTTTCGTGACAATTTCATTTACTCTCAGAGTTTTTGCCTGAAATCTGCTGCGAGAAAGTCGCCGAAGAAATATTTTTTATATTTCGTTTGGATGTCTGACCTACTGGACTACGGCGACTTCATTTGGACTTCGCCGCTCGCATTAGTTAACTTCTAGAGGGTGTTAGAATGCCATCCAGGAGGAGGCTGCGTGTCAACTTGAATACAGTAAAACAAAGATCGCCCTGGTGGTCGACACGTTAACCACAGTCAGAAACTTTACCTTGTTTGCATGCATTCCATGCCTCCCATTACTTTTATTTGTATTTTCCAATTAAGTGGTTTCTAAACACTACAGTCAATACGTTTTTCTAGAAGGCATTGTTACCTAACAATGATATGATGGAACCTGACAAGCCAATCACTTGCTTCCAGGGAAACATTCTATTGAACAGACAGAAACAAAGCTAAGAAATAAGGAGAGTATTGTGCAGAGATGCCTCATTATTAAAAAAAATTCTTTTGAGCTTATTTTTCTTTATCCATTCATTGATTTGTTTCTTTCAATTTTGATTACTTTTCAATCACTCATCAACTTACTTATCCCAGCAGTTTTGTCATTTTCTATTATTTGTCATCATTTATCGTCAAACCAAACAAGAAGAAAATTAATTCACAATTTGGTCAATAAGAGTTTAGAAGATAAAATCTTAATACGCGCCTTGAATAATAATAAATTGATGTTAATGCGCAAAATTGACAAAGGAATATGGATCAAATTGATTATTCAGTTGATGTTGAATGGAATTTGTGTTACTCTTTAGGTTTTTTTTATTTTATTTTATATTTTCCGGCTGTAGACAAATAATTTAAACAGGAAACAGAATCTGTGAATTATAAGGATGGATATATAAATAATATTTAAACTTTGATTCCAAATATTTCATCCGAAATTAAAACCTTCATTTCAAATTCGCGATTATGCGGTATAAAATCAGTAAAGCTGCAGGTCCTGATGGCCTTCCCGCTGAGTTGTCTAACACCGGATGTAATGAGTTGGTAGGTCGCAAGCACCAGCTTATTTACAAAGTATGGCTAGAGGAAAGTATGCCCAACGATTGAAACCTCAGTGTAATCCTAAAAAGGGAGATCCTACGATAGGCACCAACTACAGGGTTATAAGCCTTCTCCATATCACATACAAGGTTCATATGGGCGTATTGTGTGAACGACTGAAGCCACTCATAAAAACGCTGATTGTATCTTATCAGTGCGGCTTCAGACCTGGTAGGTCCACCATCGACCAGATTTTCCTGGAAAAAACCCAGGAAAACAAATCGACACACACCATCTTTTTGTTGACTATAAGGTAGCCTTTGATAGCCTCATAAGGGACCGTGTTTTTGCCGCAATGTCTGAGAATGGACTTTTTAATACCAAGGGAGGTTTCAGACAAGGCAACCTTTTCAACTTCGTCATGGCGAGTGTTCTGCGAATAGCGGGAGTTCATCGCAATGGCACTGTTTTTCAAAAAAGCGTCCAGTTGCTTGCGTACGCTGACGACATTGACATTATAGAGCGTACAAAGGGAGATGTTACTGCTGCCTTTAGTGCTATTAAACGGCAGTCTACTCAGACGGGTCTGAGTAATAAATGTGGGCAAAACGTAGTCTATGTTATGGAGAAGTAGAGATGCGCGGCCTATTGGATCTCAGATTACGGCCGATAACTATACCTTCGATGTACATACATAACATAACTGGTCATTACAACTCTTCAGTCAGGATTACGACCTATCTTCCCATGTAATCAAGGATGTAGTCAAGGAATTTATTTATCTTGGCTTCGCCTTTACCACCTAAAATGATGTCAGTCTAGATATCAAGCACAAGATCACCCTTGCCAATAGCTGCTACTATGATCTCAATAGGCAATTGAGTATCAGAGAACTCTCTCGTACGACAAAACTAATACAAAAATATTCGAGACAAAAATTGTACGTAAGATCTTCAGTCCAGTGTGAGTTGGCAATGATTTTCGCATTCGATCACACAGCGAGATGTATGAGCTTCTCAACGATATAGACGTTGTGCACTGTCTTAACATCCGTCAGCTGCGCTGGCTCGCCCATGTCATACGAATAGAGGACGATGCTCCGACGAGACGGACATTAGATGCGAAGATCTGCGGAAGAGAACGACCTTTTTTGGAAGGACCAAAGCGAGGAAGCCTTGCCACCGATTGGTGTGGCCAACTGGCGTGAACGCGCAAGAAGCAAAGACAAAGCAACGGATGTATTAAGGCAGGGGTAAATCTGTTAATCAGGCTGTTGGTGGTCAATTAAGAAGGTAAGTAAGTATTTAGAGTAGACAGTATCTCTTTTAGATCGAATTAATTTCTTTAAATTTATTTTGTTATACATACATACATAATTGGTCATTATAACGCTTCATTCACAGTTATTAAGAACACACTAATTTTGTGTGTCTTAATTTTATTAATACAGATTAAATCCGAGTCCTAACGACAGATTTTTAAGAAACTCTTCATGACAATTTTATTTGAGTCTTAGAGTTTTTACCAGAAATCTGCTGAGAGCAAATTTTTGTTTTGCCGGACATGTCTGACCTGGTGTTAGAACCGTACTGTAGCATGATTTTACGGTCGTCAATACCAACACAATGTTTCGTATGCATAAACAAAAGAATATCCAATTGCATATGGGCGGCGACCACTTGACTCAATGTTGCTGACCGTCTCTGCAGCGTATAACGCCACAATAGTAATGCTCACATGCGACGATCATTTGACACTTTGTTGTCAGGCCGCCGGCTGTATTGGTATGCATATAATATGCACAATATGTGTTGTTGTTGTATTGCATTGCTAGTGATCATGTGTGGCTCTCTTCACACTTTACCGTGGGAATTATTATTTTTATATGGGCAATATGCGAGTGTCATATTGCACCCCCTTGTCCCATGATTATTACACACAAACCAATGTAATATTATTTAGTATAGAAAATATATATATATATATATATATACAATTGTTAAAGCATTAAGTAAATATAAGAAATGTATTAGAATTAAGGGGTTGATTTAGAAATGCTAAATCAGCCAAAATTCAGTATTAAAGAAGGGACATTTTCCCTCAAAAATTAATCATTGAATAAACCCAAAAGAGTGCGCACTATCCGCACCTAACAAAGAAAAAACCAAATTTTTCTATTCAATTATTCATCCTTTCTTACAGTAAAAGCCAACACACTACCCACTAGGATACAATGAAATATTTTGAATTTTTCCTTAAACTTTAAATTCATACATTTTTCCTAAACTTAAAAACCAATTGAAATTGTAGTTTAAAAAGCGTATACTTTACGTATAATTTTCTATTACATGTATTCACGTATATTAAGTGATATTCTCATGTATTTTGTAATGTACTTTGGAACACGACATAAAATATTTGAAATAAACTGTAAGTGTGATATAAATTTAAATGCGTCTACGATAGATGTATGTTATGTGCTGTGATGTGATGAACATATTTTAATGGTGTCAGATGCTGTCACTGACAATGTACAAATGTATGTACAATGTTTTCAATGTACAAAAATAGATGTTTATGTCAACATATGATATTTCATATATGTAATGTTAGAATTATCGACATGTATGTTTGCATGTACTATATATAAAATATACCTGATTTATATGTCTCAAAATGCTTCGAGAATACAGTATGGAAGTTACTGACGAGTTTTTCGATTTTGGGTAAGGATAATATGAGGAAGGAAGGAATTGAGGGAATTTTAGTACATGTATCGGCTAGCTATTAACGGATATGGTTGGTATTACATTTAACAGATCGACGGCTCCAAAGAAAAACCAAACCTTTAGGATTTGCTTCCAAGAAATTTTTTTCAGTTACTAATTATTTGACGGAATGCTTTTCTTCTGTCTGCTTGAATTTTATTTGGACAGTGTCGCCCACCTCATCATATGCTACAGTATGGTTTTCTTTTGATTGTGCCTTGGAATTTTAGTTCTTTTACATTTTAGACTTGGCATGTGGTTTATTTTAAGGATTATTTATTACACATTCAATTTGTTGGTCTTCCGTTGCCAGCTGTTGTAAAGGTTTTGCATGGGTTGAGTGTGTCCTTTGTTATGCTTATCTATATCAACCAAATGCGAATGTAGTTGTGAGTGTGCGGTTTTGCTATTTGACATTTATTTGCATGTATGTACATGTATATATATATATATACATATGCTTACAGAAAATTGTTACGTAAATATACTCACAACAACGAAGTTTGGGAAAAATTACAATCTTATGCTACATGGGTCAACATACTTATGTATAAACTTGTGTTTGTTTTTCAAAACCTTTGAATACATACCAACGAACGAAACCTTTTTATAAATTTTATATACATACATATGCATGTAAAATGTTTCTTTTTACCTTGTCTTCAGATTAATAAAAATCTGAAACGAATTTTCGCTGATAAACAGGAAATTTCAAATTTTTCTGTGGCTTAGATGTTAGGAGATCATGTTGATCCCCTAACACCAAATGATCTATAATGATAGAGCATTTAGGTAATTTCGCCACGTCATCGGCTAATACCCCCAATCACTGTAGTCGTGATAAGAAAAGAGCTTTATCTACTTCTAATTCAACGTATACATAAAGAATATACTTCATCGCCTTACTTAATCATAAGCTTGGGATATGCCCCAAAGCAGTCGTCATAGTCTAGTGGGTAGTGTGTTGGCTTAAGGCCACGGTTCAAACCCCAGGTCAGACATCAAAACGAAAATATGAAAAAATATTTCTTCGGTGACTTCCTCTCAGCTGATTTCTGGAAAAAACTCTGAGAGTAAATAAAATTGCCATGAAAAGTTTCTCAAAAAAATCTGTCGTTCGGAATCGACTTTTGAACTGTAGGTCCCTCCACTCATGTATAAAATTAACACACACAACATAAGTAGTGTGAGAAACTAGGTCCATAATCCTGACTGAAGAGTTGTAATGACCAATTATGTATGTATGTATATACTATATATGGTAAAATTCCTCGCATTCATACTTGGTAATGAAACTTTAAAAGGCAAGTGGATCATTGATATATCATATCATCATATCAAACATGTTTTTTTAATGTTAATGGATAGATAGACTTTCCTCTTCTTTTCAGCAGATTTATGGCAAAAATCCTGGGAGTAAATAAAATTGACGTGATAAAGTTTCTCAAAAATCTGTGATTCTGAGTCGACTTTAAATTGCAGGTTCTGCCATTCGTGTATAAAAATAGTACACAGCCGAATGGTGTTAAAACTGAGGTTTGAACTTCAAACTCTTGGCTATGAAGACAACACCGTACAAAAGCTTATACACAAACAAAAGCTTATATACAGCTGCGTGCAACTAATTAAGGACACGAAGCTTACATGTGAGCTTGAAGCCAAAAATACGAATTATTGTATGATATTGTCAAAATTTGGCCAAGTTTAGTTAATTTAACTGTTAGTCGTAGAAAATAACTACTTATTGTGTCAAATAAATTATTATTTATAAAGCTGTGAGCCATTTTTTTAAAGAATATTGATTTCATTCGTGCATATAATTAAGGACACACCGTAAACTTTATGAAAAACATTTACTTATGAGAAAAAAAATGAATATTTTGTTGCAAAACCATTGTTGTCGATAACAGCTTGACATTTCCGAGGCATCGAGGCAACAAGACTTTCATATACACTGGTTGGAATGGCCTCCCAAGCTTTCTTTGTTTCGGCGAACAGATCATCAAAATTGCTTATTTTTACTGAGGTTACTTTGGTTTTTACAACTTGTCATAAATTCTCAATCGGATTGAGATCTGGACTGCATGAAAGCCAATCAAGTACAGCGACCGAATTGTTTAAAAACCATTGTTTGATGTGATGAGCCGTATGCTTCGAGTCCTTATCTTGTTGAAATGTCCATGTTACTGGCATATTCTCGTCAGCATACGGCATCATTGCATCGCTTAGGATTCTTACATATTGGAACTTCTCCATGTTTCCGTCAATTTTGTGCAGCGGCCCAAAACCGCGTGACGACATAGCACCCCAAAGCATAATATAACCTCATCCATGCTTTAAAGTGGCCCGGGTGTATCTTGGATCAAATTCTTTTAACTTTGGCTGGCGAACATATTTTTTTCCATCGGGAGAGACTCTATTAATTTTTATTTCGTCCGAAAATAACACTCTTTTTCATTCCACAGCGGTCCAAAGGCGGTATTTTTTGCGAACTCTATTCGCTTCTTCTGGTTACGCTCAGACAAAAATGGTTTCATTCGGGAAATTCTTCCAAAGAGCCCAGCTGCTCGCAATCGACGTTTTATTGATTCTACAGATGGTTTTGCTCCATTTTCACCAAAGACTGCTATCCCAATTTCATTTGCTGATTTATGCGAATTTTTTTTCGACTCATGGACAATCAGTGCATCTTCACGAACTGTCGTAATTTGGCTTCTTTGTTTACGAGGCAGCTTTTCAGCTGTCGAATTTTTTCTGAAATATTGCACCGCTTATGGCAAGTTGTAAAAACCAAAGTAACCTCAGTAAAAATAAGCAATTTTGATGATCTGTTCGCCGAAACAAAGAAAGCTTGGGAGGCCATTCCAACCAGTGTATATGAAAGTCTTGTTGCCTCGATGCCTCGGAAATGTCAAGCTGTTATCGACAACAATGGTTTTGCAACAAAATATTCATTTTTTTTTCTCATAAGTAAATGTTTTTCATAAAGTTTACGGTGTGTCCTTAATTATATGCACGAATGAAATCAATATTCTTTAAAAAAATGGCTCACAGCTTTATAAATAATAATTTATTTGACACAATAAGTAGTTATTTTCTACGACTAACAGTTAAATTAACTAAACTTGGCCAAATTTTGACAATATCATACAATAATTCGTATTTTTGGCTTCAAGCTCACATGTAAGCTTCGTGTCCTTAATTAGTTGCACGCAGCTGTAGTTAAAGTCAGTATTTTAATCGGGTGTTTAAATACTGGTTTTCGAACAGCCATCTCTTTGAAGCAGCCTTTGTCAAATTAATTTAACAATAATATGTGAAAATAATAAATTGTTTTATCAACATGTGTGCTCTGTTTGAGTAATTCTAAAAGTTATCTTCAACATGAACAAAGGAAATTATCGAAATTTTGGACGATACGAATATGAATAGCAGCTACAAGTGATTTCAGCAGGATGGCTCTATATGCCTCACATACATACATACATATATACATAATTGGCCAGTACAACCCTTCAGTCAGAATTACGGCCTAGCTTTTCACACCAATCATGTTGTGTGTGTTAATTTTATACATGAGTGGCAGGACCTACAGTTTAACGTCGACTCCGGAACCACAGATTTTTGAGAAACATTTTCATGGCAGGTTTATTTACTCTTAAAGTTTTTGCCAGAAAACTGCTGCGAGGAAGTCTCCGATGGAGATGCAAAAGCATTCAATGGTTTGGATTTTAAGTTGGTGACATCATCGATACATATTTCTTTGAAAACGTCATTGGTCAGTTTATCACTATCAACGGCGAGCACTATAGAGCGATGATTACTAAAATTTTTTGCTAGAATTGAATGATCTAAATAGCAGTTACAAGTGATATCAGCAGCATGGCTGTATATGCCTCATGTTACAGTAAACATTCTGCGCTAACGATTGGAAAGCATAGCCATCTCACGTGGAGGTAATGTGAATAGGCCACCGAAATCGTGCGATTGGATGCGCTAGACATATTCTTGTGTGGTTTTCTTAAGGTGCAGGTCTATGCAAATCAACCAGAATCTACAGCAGTCCTCAAAATCAACATTACCCATATCATCGATTAAATTCTGCGTGATTTATGCGCCAGAGTCATGAAAATCTGACATTTCGTATACGTTTCGCCCAGAGAAGCCGTGGCGGGCCTTTGAACGAAATTATATGCCACATATGATTACATCACATGAATAAAGAATTTCAATTTATGATTTAAAATTTAAAACTACTGAGCTATGTTTTCTTTAATAAAAACTATTTTCAATTGATTGTATTTATTAAGTATGGTCTGTTGATTTCCATTGAATAAATAATTTATTATTTTCGAACAGATGCGAAATGTCATTTCCGTATTACTAATTCATAAATTAAATTCTATTTAAAATAATAGAAAATATTACGTTGTTATACATTTAACTCTGATTTAAATCAATCAGCAGTACAATTTAGGCGTTTTGATTGTTTAACTTTCTCTGTCGGTCGCACATACATACATAAATTATCAACAAATATATTCAAATGAAATATGTATGTTTCATTGTAATAATAATTGATTACATATACAATATACTCTAATGATTTTTGTGATTTGTGTACTTACATACGTACAATGGACAGTAAAAGTCTAGGTACACAAATATGTGTTTTATAAATTGTATTGTGAACTTCTGTGTAGGCATCAGATGTAGGAATTTTGGTATTTATTGACGGAATAGTGACTAAGAGAGAGTATCTAAGCTTTCTAAAAAACAAATTCGCAGAAAGTTCGAAATAATTAAAAATTCGTGATGGTTATTACATACAACAAGTAAATGGACAGAATCATACTGCTGCTACTGCTGCTAATGTGAAGATAACATTTGCGTATCAAAAGTACCCATAGGCTTAATACTCTTGCAGAAAGTATCAATATTACTGCAATAGCATATTTAAGAGATCATCTGTAAGAAGGATTAGGTATGTAGGTAGAAGTGGCTGTCCCCTCGATGGAATCAGGAGCGGACACACTTTGGCCGAACAAAGGGCCCATTGTGATACCACAGTTCCTCATTTCCCCTTTATTCCAGGAACCGTTCGGAGCTTCCGATGAAGCGACTCAGACTGCCAATATCCATACACGACAGTTTATCTATATCCTCCATGTAAGACGCACCCAGGTACCTCTTTCTTCTCCGACCAAGCGCCGGACATGTGCACAATAAGTAAAGAATAGTTTCATTTTCCTCTTCATCTCCACAGCTTCTGCAGAAATCATTTGCAAGGTGTCCAAGACAAATACGCCTCGCATGCGCTCCTATAATACAATGCCCCGTAATAACCATGATAACTGTGCTGAGCCTACTTCTTTGGAGTTTAAGCAGAGTCGCCGGGCGACTCCTATCCAGCCTCGGCCAGATCTTTTGCGCCGCTCTGCCCTTATCCGAAGTTGCCCACATTCTGTTGACGAGATCTACGGTTGCATTGTCAATTATAATTTTGCAGGACCCCAAAGGGATTCCCAACCAAGAGAGTTCATCAGAAAATTCGATGGTCGTGCCCCTTCTGGCCAGTTCATCCGCTCTGCAGTTGCCAGGATAATCATTATGTCCCGGTACCCATGTGATGCAAACATCGTGTCGGTTCGCCACCTCATTGAGATATCTGCGACAGTCGTACACCGTCTTGGAGTTTACTACACTGGAATCCAATACGGTGATAGCCGCTTGGCTATCGGAAAGTATGATGATTTTCCGTCTGTGAACATTTTTGTCCACAATAATTTTCACCGCAGCCTGAATTGGTGACACCTCTGCCTGAAAGACGCTGCAATGATCTGGTAGCCTTGTAGGCTTGGATATTCCGATTGATCAAAGGATTACGCAGTAACTGCACCTCAGACAAAAGTCAACTGAAAAACTTGCTCATGAATGGATGGCAGCAACATTCGTAATGCCATTGACGAGATACGACCCCATACTCTAGAAAAAGTGCATGAAAATTAGTCCGACCGTATTAGGTATTGTGAGGCCAACGGCGGTAGCCGTATAAATGAAATAATATTCCATTTCTAACCGGAACAATTGTAGTCCATAGCCGAACAAAACTATTTTTGTTTTATTGCATTTTGGAATTTAAACTTTTAAATCGCTAACCCATTATAATTACTTACATTATGTTCGTATTTAATACGTAAAATTCATTCATGACAAGCACATATGTGACGTATGAGTGATATTTAATTATTAAATTAATTATTTAATTAATTAAATTTTAATACCATTAGTTTCATGCCTGACCAAAGAAGATTATTTAGTGCATACTTTTCAGAGTAACTATACCAGACATCCATGTAATATGATTGGTATGAGTAATATATTTCAAATTCAATTAAAAAGAAAGTATACCCCATTAATTTGGAATTAATTTGGAATTACAGTACGGCCTCGATTTGCGCAACCGATAGGAAATCGGGGTTGTTGCAATTTTCGAAAAGTTGCAATAACCGACCACTAAATTCAGTGAATTTTTAAATTAATTTTTTAACAAAAACAAGCAATTTAATTAACATAAAATAATTAATTCATTTATTAAACAAAAAAAAGTTATAATAAAAGGTCAGCCGTTAATTGTAGTTCACTGATTTTATTCTTAAATTGATCTACAAATGTATCAGCACTTTCTGGTTTATTTGAAAGCTTTGTCCCACATATTTTTAGCCTGCGTATACCATGGCGTCGTTTAAAGTTTTTCATCAATCCATTACTAGTATTAAAATGTCCAGGTTTATCCTGGACCTCCTCAGAAATTGGCACATTTTTTGATCTTTGATTTAAAAACCATTTAAACAACGCTTTTGCCATTTTTGGATATTCTGCAGACTTGAGGGTTGCTCGATTTCCTGGTGCAGATTCAGTGTTTCTCACACATTTTTGAATAGAAACTTAATTTTTTTTAAAATTCCATACTGTTGTTGTTTTATTGCATTCTTAAATTTAAACTTTTAAATCACCCACAATATATTATAGCTTGAAATTCTTGAAATTTCTAAAATATATTATATATATATATATTATACCTAGACTTTTGTTGTCCATTGTAAATATATAATATATAATTTTGGCGATTTTCTAACATTATTTTTTTTTTTTTAATAAAAATACAAAAATAATTTAGTGGAATATAGGAAAAAAAGGAATATTGTTTACCTGTCACTAAATGGCTGCAAATGTAAATTGAGCCTCCAATCGTATATGATAGAATAATCAAATTAAAAACAGAATTGTTTTTGAAATCAATTAATTTTGTCAAGTATTGACATAAATGGCAAAATAATACAAACATATTGAATTCTAAAAACTACGCCATGTAACAAATAAAATTTTTTATTTTAATTTTTATTCGAAAAACAAAAAAGCGAATGTTAAAGTATTTAATTGAGATCATAGCGAATTTCCCGCGTTATGTAGTGTATTGGTCACACTTATCCACTGTTGTGTGTTGGTTACGTTTGTGCTACTTAAAAATGCATTTTTATACATTCCTCAATAATATAAACAAAACTGTCAATGACCAATGGCACGAGGTATCAAATTGCATTATAAACATTTTCAGTACGTAATAATTCTGAAGTAGCAAAATGCTGACTATGTTAAATGCTGTCTAAGTTAAGTAAAAACTAAATTAGGTCATAAGTATTATGTAAAGAAATTATACTTAAGTAAAAAACTAAATTAGGTCATAAGTATTAATATGTAAGAAATTAGACGTAAGAAATTTATATGAATAGCTGTAAGTTGATTGATAGAATTAGAATAAAATAATGATCAAAACGGCTTCATAGCTGAAAAAGATTTGATTTTTATTCTCACCCAAACTGCATCTTATTAGCCATTAATAATAAGCAAAACCGACTGAATCTAAAATACGTACACATACATTGCTTTCATTACAGTTATTTTTGTTTTGAATATCTTATTTACAATTAAATCTTCTGCATAGATGTAATTGAGATTTGTTATGGCAGTAATTCTTTACATAATGGATAATTAATTAATGACCATCTAAACCTATTGAGACCTTAATTATACCTTTTAGCAGGTACCAATTTTTTTGACAATGAGTGGCAAATCGTAGTCTTTAGCGACGAAAAGAAGTTGAATTTAGATGTTCCTAATTATTCTAAGATGTATTGGTGCCAAATGTGCCAATATCGGCCTACATGTCACCGCCGTTGATAGTGGAAGATCATTCATGGAAGTACGCTGTCTTCATTTAATGTATTCAAGTCACAGTGGTCTAGTAGGTAGTGTGTTGGCTTATTAGACGTGAGGCCTCGGTTCAAACACCATGTCAGGCATCTCCAACTGAACGAAATATGAGAAAATATTTCTTCTGCTACTTCCTTTCAGAAGATTTCTGGCAAAAACTCTGAGACTAAATATAATTTCCTTGAGAAGTTTCTCAAAAATCTGTCGTTCGGAGCCGACTTAAGTGGTGTGAGAATCTAGGTCGTAATCCTGACTGATGGGTTGTGATGACCAATAATGTATGTATATATGTATGTATGTATGTATGTATGTATGTATGTATGTATGTATGTATGTATGTATGTATGTATGTATGTAGGTATTAGAAATGAATGAAAGTTAAATTGTTTTTAATCAATGATTTTAATTCATTGCTCGGGTTTAATATTATACGCTATATGATATATTAGTAATGCTTTCCGTCTTCAATAGTGAATTTCATCGAAATAATGTTTAAAATATATTTCACTCCTACGTCACAATTACTACACAGTACGTATTACGTACGCACATGTCTTTAATTGAATGAAATATTTTCTCAAATATTTTTCAAACAATATTTTCTAGCTTATGAAGCTTTCAATATTAACAGAATTTTGGCTTGCGTACCGGCGGACTACAACGTTTTCTGGTATGCGGCGTTTTTCCCTGCAGCTGCCTCTCGTTGAGGTGAGTGTTCGAAATCAAGTAGTGGGAGATGTTGGCCCACAGTCCACCAATGTCGCTGAGATTAGATAGGGGACGACGAAGCTGATCCGAGAGTTCAGCGGAGAACGCCTCAGCTGTCCTTTGTGATCGCAGCTTCTTGACGTCCAGCCTTCGAAATGTACTAGAGCGTGCACACCTCGAGGCGCCAATGTGCAATCGGAACTTGGCTGCGACAAGGTGATGGTTCAAGTTGATATTTGGACCTCTGAATGTGCGCACATCTATCACACCGGATAAGTGCCTTCCGTCAATCACTATTATTAGAAGGCATCTTTAACCACATCCGTCTTTTTTTCCGTCGGGGCGTGAGCACAAATAAGGCTGATATTATAGAACTTTGCTCCGATGCGTATTGTGGCAATTCTTTCGTTCACAGGCGTGTACCCAGAGACAAGATGGCGAAGTCTATTATTAACCATCTTATTAAGCATCCGAATTCGTGCTTATCAATATGGCAACTGTAATATACATCGCAAGAAGCCAGCCATTGCATCCTTGTATGGCAGTGATATCCGTCCTACATTTCATGAGGGCATCCGCCAGCTGGGCGGAAGCGCCTACGCTGCGCAGGGTGCGGACTTTCCATGTACATACATACATAATTGGCCATTACAACCCTTCAGTCAGGATTACGGCCTAGCTTCTCACACCACTCATGTTGTGTGCGTTAATTTTATACGTGAGTGGCGGGACCTACAATTTAACGTCGACTCCGAACGACAGAATTTTTGAGAAACTTTTCATGGCAGGTTTATTTTACTCTCAGAGTTTTTGCCAGAAATCTGCTGAGAGGAAGTCGCCGAAGAAATATTTTTTTTTTTTTTTTTATATTTCATTTTTGATGTCTGACCTGGGATACGAACCCGGGCTTTACGAATAGTAAGCCAACACACTACCTACTACACCACGGCGACTTCCATGTACCTATTCGTAAATCATTGTCCTTCAAATGTTTGGCGTGGTCGTCAACTTTTGAAGGGACCTGTCTAAAGGCCTTTGTATTGGTTTTCATTGGAGATAATTTTTACGTGGCGGGTCCAAGCCCTACGCACAACCCAAATTTAACGTCCAGGGAATTAGACTTCGCTGCACGTATTAGTTAACATCTAGCGGGTGCTAGTATGCCATCCAGGAGGGGCCACGACGAGGCTGCGTGTCAACTCGACAACAGCAATACAAGGATCGTCCTAAAACAGCCAGAAAACTTACCTTGTATGTATGCTTCCCATCTCATCCATCTGTTAAATTCGCGATTTTTTTAGTTCACTTAAACTTAAGATGCATTTGTCTCTATTAGCTGTTTCCAATTGTGTGAAGCACAAGATATTCTGCGGAAGTCTCCGTAGTAGTAGGTAATATAGTAGTAGGTAGTGTGTTGGCTTACTTGAAGTAAAGCCACGGTTCAAACCTCAGGTCAGACATCAAAACAAAATACAAAATGTATTTCTTCAGCGACTTCCTCTCAGCAGATTTCTGGCAAAAACTCTGAGAGTAAATAAAATTACCATGAAAAGTTTCTCAAAAATATATCATTCAGAGTCGACTTTAAACTGTAGATCCCGCCATTCATGTATAAAAATTAACACACACAACATGAGTGGTGTGAGGAACTAGGTCCATAAACCTGACTGAAGGGTTGTAATGAACGAATATGTGTGCAACCAATTTATAGCTTGTTTTGAAAATAATTACTTATCCAATAATGCGGAAAGACTGATTCCTATACATTATTATCCAAACCACAAATATGGGACAGAAATCAAGCAAAAGCTGGCATAATTTTATTTAAAATTTGTTCAGAAAAAGTTTTTGTTTAACAATAAGTTTCAAAGTTTCTAGTAGCAAGTGTGTTGGCTTCTTAGACACGAACGTTCGTCTACCAAGCGAACGAAGCTGGTCTATGAAATAGGCAATAAATATTAAAAAATATTTAAAAAAATTAAATGAACTTAAAATATTGTGGTTATTCATGCACAAATTAGTATGAATAAGAAATGCACGTAAATTGTTTTATTAAATTAATTAATTTTTAAATAAATAAACTGTAACGATTAACATTTGTGATTATTAATCCTGTCAAATGAATAATTCATAAGTCCATGTATGTATTTAAATCTTAACAAATAAATCATCAAATAGATAGAGTTTAACTAGCAATTTTAATATAATTAAGAGCAGAGCACTGAAGAGCAAAGAGAAAATAAAATCGATATAAATAATACAAATAAAAGGAAAGAAAATTAAACTACAGCTGCACTTAACACTTGGAAAATGTCATTAAAATATCATTCAATATTTGTAGATTTATTTGATTCGCTTATAAATAAATATATAATATTTATAAAACAATTGCTTTTATCAAATGGCTACCATATTACACAAACAAATTAATACCATTTTAGGTCATATTGTAATAACAAATTGCCCTCATGGGTGCAACAGTGCGCTGTTTTGAGTACAATTATGTTGTAATACTCATTAAGGATATATGAGGTATAATTTAAATCGATTTGAGTAATTGTTATCACATACTTTTCTACATTTCGTTATGAAATAATTTCAATATTAGACCTTTAATCGATAGTAAAGGGTATACATTAAAATAAAAAATTAAAAAAATATAGGACATGTTGAGGAGGATAATTAGGTATGCGCAATTAAATAAAAATGCTTATACTGGCATTATTAGAAGAGTGTATTTAGAAGTTAATAAGAACATTATGGTTTAAAATATATATATGGGAAATTTTTTTAATTTAAAAAATTTATTTTTATTTTTTTTTAATTAATTTTTTTTTAAATTTTTTTTCAAAATGGGCCTTTTTTGCACGAAAGAAAGCTTATACAATTTCCTTTAAAGCCTTTATAATCGCTTAATGGGATGCGAGTAGGATATCTATCAAAAATATTATTTTTTGTTTCCAGAATAAGATTTTTTAATATTATTTCAATATTTTATGATAAAGTTGAGTTACTAGAGCTTCAGTTTCGCACGCTAACGTCTTTCCCTACTATCCAATAGTACTAACCTTGGTGCAAATTTCATCCAAATTCGAAGACATCGATTTTAAAAATTGGGTCACTTGACACGAAATTCCCCATATACGTATTCACAGACTAAAACCTTAATGAACGTTTGTCATAATAAGATTAAAATCAACTGTGCCTCTGTCATTTAGAACAATTACCTGACCAGCATCTGATATGCCTTCCGGTATTTTCTTATGTGATCCCTTAATGCCCTACAGGTTTTAAAAACGTATTCTGATGCTCCATTGTCATCATCACAGAATCTACGTATTAACCCTTATGTCAACATATACATACCCGGGTATGTTTTGTGTTTTTAAATCGCCGTATCTCAGGAAGTAATAACTGTATAACCCTGAAATTAATATTAAATTAACATCATTCCTTGACTTGAGTAAAAATGGCGGATGGGGGTCAAAGATGTGGCCATTTTTTGATTTTATCCCTTACGTCAACAGTTGCATACCTGGGTATGTATAATGAAATATATGAAAATATTTTGATATTTGATAATTATTGTATTGAACTTACAAATTCTTAATAATAAGATTGGAACTCAATCAAATATAGGAAGACATAAAGAAATATTAAATGCTTACTTTTCTTAAATGCATTCATTACATTCCGCCATATAACTTGAATGAGCGGCACCCACGGGCATGTTGCATAACGTGCAGGATTTGCTGGTTGGCCGACGTTTTGTACATAAGCGGTAATGACATTTTACCTTCATTCTACCAGTACTGTCAGGTTCTTCCACACTTTTATCTGCAGCACCTCTTACGCTCAAAGATTACCCGCATATAGCCTTTAAGATTGGGTTATTGCCAACGTAAATTATGGGCAACGAGTTCTAGTATATTGTAGAATAAAGCCAAGGGCCATTTATTTGTTCGTCGCCTTGTTCAATATTCTATCCATATTATCGACGCCACCTTTATATTTGTTGTAATCTAAGATCCAGAGTGGCTTTTTGGACCTTGGACCTTGCCCTTCGTATGAATAATGCAAGAAGTATAACCGACTTATTTTTTTTTTTTTTGATGTGAGAGCACAAGGTAATATTGTTACTGAAACCAAATGTAGTTGACTCTACTTCCCGTCCTTTAGATAAAGTGAAATATAGTGGTACAAACACTCGTCTTCTGATAATACTTGATAAACTGCTGTCCATCATTAAACTTTTCGCTACGTTATATGTTATAAAGAAATTATCACATACAATATTCCGTCCACTTCCACGAAAATAATTGACGAACAAGTGCTCTACTACTCTCTTGCCTACGTTTTTTTCCCGGAAGCCACCAATCCAGTAGAAATTTGTCCCTTCATTCGATAGGATGAGACGGAGTCACATACCCACCATACTTTAATTCCGTAATTGGAGTGTTTCGATGGTATGTATTGGGTAAACCCGGTACCACGTTTGGACCTGCTACGTAATTGCTGCGTAGATTATCATTCAGTATTAAAAATAAGTCCGTTATGGCTGCACATTTGTCGGTTTTTACGCTGTTGACGTGTTTCCGTTGTCTCGTAACAAGAGTGCGTTACACCACCCAACAAGTAAGTAAAACCAAATCAACACAAAAATAATCTTAGCAACAAAAGAAATTCCATATAAAATGTGTGAACATACCCGGGTATGCTTCTGTTGACGTAAGTATAATCTTTTGTCTATCTTCATTGAGATATTATCCAAGCAGAAGTTTAGCCATCGAAAGAAGTGCTCAATTCTATTTGGATAGATGACAGGAGATAATAGATGACATAACAATATTATCAGACAGGTAGGCTGCCATTCGAGTTCTTAAAGGCTAAATAAAAGTTAGTATGCCCTCACCCAAGATCAAACATTTCGATCAAAACGAAATACCAACAAAATATTTCTTCAGCGACTTCTTCTCTACAGATTACCGGCAAAAACTTCGAAAATAAACAAAAATTACCACGAAAAGTTTCTCAAAAAAACGGTCGTTCATAGACGAAAATTTAACGTCGGTGTCGCCACTTATTGATGAAATTAACACACCCAATTAAGTGGTGTGAAAAGTAGGGCGTAATCATGACTGAAGGATTGTAGTGACCAATTACGTTATGTATGTAGTCTGATGTGGGACTTATTATATTATGCCAATAACATAATTACTTGAAATTCATTTTATGCTTGAGGAGTCTTTGACTCTCTTTGTCTTCCTCTTCATTACATGTGCTTACATACATACATACATATATATGTATATAATTGATCGTTCTGTGATCGCCGTGGTCTAGTAGGTAGTGTGTTGGTATTTCTTGGGCGACTTCCTTTCAGAAGATTTTTGGCAAAAACTCTGTGAGTAAAAAAAAAATTGCAATGAAAAAGTTTCTCAAAAATTTGTCGTTCGGAGTGGTCTTTAAACTGTAGGCCCCGCCATTCATGTATAGAAAAATTAACGCACTCAACATAAGTGGTGTGAGAAGCTATCTCGTAATCCTTACTCAAGGGTTGTAATGACCAATTATGTATGTAGGCAAACGGTATGATACCATTATCGTTATCATTATTATCTTGCGTAAAAATCTATTTAACATACAAGTTTTCACGAGCGAATGGTATTTAATAAATTTACACAATATTTTGGGTTAAATGTTGATCCATCAAGTCATCATTCTTTATGATCGCACCCACACTATGCTATATGGTAGCTTAGTCTGTCATTATACAACTTACGTTCAACTGCCTTCAAAGTACAATGCACAGTAAATTTGCTTCGGTAGACGCCACGCATTGCTCTTACATTTAAAGTCAAATCGATTGAATTTAGAATCATCACTCGTAAAAGCGTAATGTTATCTTATTTCTCTATATTTTAGCGACTGAAAGACGAGCTGTACTTATTAGATGACTAGTAGTGTTAATTGGTAGAGACTTTCTGCGACCATTAACGCAGTGGTTTTGTAATATTTTTGATAAGGCAGTATTATTGGATAATATTTAGGTGTCTGTCATTAGAACTTGCATTTCATTTTTGTGTATATTTATTATAATTTTGGGAAACGTATATGTAGAGAAAGAGTTTTTACCCTGTTTAATATAAAATATATCGGGTGGGCCATCTATCGGTTTAAATTTCATACTTATGTCATTCTCTTCGGTCACAAAATTCTGTATATTATCTCCACTGATAGTAATGAATCAGCTTGGGGTTTATTGGAAATTAATTTAAAAAACAAAGACAAAAATGATCCTTTCGGATGAAGCTCATTTTCATCTTGATGAGTATGTTTATAAGCAAAATTGCCGTATGTGGAACTCAGAAAACCCACACGTGGGCCTACAGAGCCCAATGCATCCGCATTACGAGCGACCGTTTTGTGCGGATTGTGGAGCGAAGGCATCATTGGCTCATATTTCTTTGAAAATAAGGACGGCGCAAGCTTTACGGTTTTCTTTCTACCCGCTCTTCATGGTATTGATGTGAACGATGTTTAGTTTCGATAGGATGGCGCAATTTGCCACACATCCCATGCCACAACCGATTTAGTGCATCAAACGATTAATTAGCCGAAATTTTAATGTAAATTGGTCGCAAAGAACTTGCGATTTGAAACTGTTGGACTATTTTCTGTGAGACGCCGTTAAAGAAAAGTGTTATGCCTATTAACCAGAGACAATTGAGTCTTTGGAGGCCAACTTTCGTGATCCCTTGACGAGGTACAACCACATACAACCGAAAAAGTACACGAAAAATGGTCCGATCGAATTAGATACTTTTAGGCCAACCGCGGCAGCCATATAAATGAAATAATAATCCATTTCCAACCGGAAATTGTTCACAGCAAAACAATAAATTTATCAAAATTTCAAACCATTTTTGTTTTATTGCATTTTTAAATTTAAACTTTTAAATCACCCACCCATTATATTTACTCAAATTATGCTTTTATTTAATATGTAAAATTCATCCATGTTAAATAAATATGTGACGTATGAGTGATATTTAATTCCATTAGCTTTATACATGACAAAATCGAAGATTTTTTATTGCATACTTTTCAAAGTAACTAAGTATTCTAGTACATGTCAAACGATGCGTATGAGTAATATATTTCAAATTCAATTAAAAAGAAAGTACACCCCATTAATTGGAATTAATTTGAAATGAAGCTATGATATGACAATTCTGATGGATTTTTAAAAATTTTAAATTTTTCGAGATATGCTAACCTAAAAGTAAATACAAAAAGCACAGTACTAGGCTATATTCTAGTAGGTACTACATCATGGCCTGTATCTTCATAGTATGTACCTTCCTCTTCTTCAGAAAAAAAAAAAAATTTGCAATATTCGAAACGCTTTTTAATTTTATTGCATTTTTAAATATTAACTTTTACAATGCTTCTCAACTATTAAGCACATTCAACACACGTAATGTTCAACGACAATTCTGAGTCTAGTATTCCTACAAAGATGATGAGAGTTAAATTTTGAGTTAAAATTTGAATGGAAGTTTCCAAATCATTAATGTTGGGTGATAGTTTATCCTTTCAACTTTCAATAACAATCCCTGCTTATGCAGGGTATCCAATTTAGCTTGAGCTGTGTCCAGCCTAAACCACGTCATTCTCTAAGAGATATGGAACAATATATTTTACAGGATATACTGGACGCTCTTGAATCTTACATTGATTGGCATCATCCCAAATTGGGGAATTTTGGGAAATGATCATCATATAGGGCGACTATGGCTCCACTGTCTGTAGTGACCATTCGGTCTGAAGATTATTTTTTTTTTTAGATCTATAAGAACGTTTTAAACGGAACAGCTTCGAGTTTAGTAAGACTACTTTGTTGTCCTAATGTATTGGAGACGAGGACTTATTTATCATTATAGCGTTTAAGGATACATGTATGTTAGCTAAATATTTAAAATTATGAGCATAAGTTGTGATAATAAAATGAAAAGAAAATTAAATTTTTGTATGAAAACTTATCATGAAGTCTCCGTAGTCTAGTAGGTAGAGCGTTGGCTTATTAGACGAAAGGCCACGGTTCAAACCCCAGGTCATGCATCAAAACGAAATATGAAATATATTTCTTCGGCGGCTTCCTCTCAACAGATTTCTGGCAAAAACTCTGAGAGTATATAGAATTATCATCAGAAGTTTCTTAAATATCTGTCGTTCGGAGTCGAATTTCAACTGTAGGTCCTACCACTAATGTATAAAATTAACACACACAACATGAGTGATGTGAGAAGCTAGGCCGTAATCCTGACGGAAGGGTTGTAATGACCAATTATGTATGTATGGCTTAATGAACCTTCCTTACTTGGATGCAACATACAGCTAATACCTTTCGTATGTATGAAAACTTTTCAATTCGAATAACAGTTTTACAGTTTGATGATAAAATTTGTCCATAAGTTTGTTAAAATTATCAGCAATTTAAGAATTTTATTACACAACAAAATAATTCCATAGAAATGTGTGTGTGTGTACATACCATATTCGTTCAATGTTGATGTTCATTTTGCACGCTTTAACTACACTGAAAAGCAATACGACTGGAAAAAAGTTTTCCTCTCAAATTGTGTCATTCAAAGTTTATTTTTTTATTTTAAAATTTGCTATTGAATTACACCCTGCTGATTGTGATTATTAAAAAGGCTTGTTATCCTTGTTAGGTATACTCATATACAGAGGCATACACAGATAGACAGCGACCTTGATGATAATGCTGACTACTAAACTGATCTGAACTAAAATGAAATACATGCCAACTAAAATAACAATTTAACAATAGACTCTGCTCCACATAATAGACACAATCTGTATTCACTTATATTTTTTTTTAAAGCACTGACACACATACACACACTCTCTTATAAATTTCTAGTTTAAAATGTTGAAGTTCATGAAGTAGAATGTTTTTGGTTTGCAATGAAATGAAAATCTTTCTCTCTATCTGTTCGTCTGTTATTTATGGTATGTCTGGCAATGTGTGTGTGTATTTATTCCCAGCATATTGTAAAAGATATAATGTTACATGTGCTGTTATCGAAGCAATTTAAGTTGGAAAACTAGCAGTAGCAGCAACTGAGGTAATATTTACAATGCATAGCAGTTGGTAGATAAATGTTTATGATTATTTGTTCGAGTTTAACATTCAGGTCATACGCCAATTTATCATTGATGTTCATACGTATTTATAAACATGTAGTATTTGTATAACCCACTACGAGGTTCGATCCAGAATTCAATTTGTTATCAATTATGCCACCGATTTTTATCAAGTTCGTCTACATTTTGTGAATTTAAAATAATTTTTCCTGCAATCAGATCTCTCTCTGCTCTCTGAAGGAATATCTAAGAAATCTCCAACTAGAAGTGATGGTTAAGTGCAACAGATAAAGTATACATGGCATCACTGGCTATGCCTTATTTAATATCCATGTGTACGTCAATCAAAAGATCACAAGCATATCACATTTTTTAGTTTGGTTGTGCACATCATAATTGTTTGTCACCATAGAAAAGCTGTTAAACTGCCGGAAAACCAGCTTTTTTGAGAAATTTTGTTGAGCCAAAGAAAACTACGTCGTTTTCTTGCGGAATTATGTGATTAAAAATCTCTATCAAAATCACACTTCTTCAAGCGGTTAGCGCGTTTCATAAATGCTGTTTTTGACATCAAAGACAGAGGCATAAGGAACAGCCCAAAAAATTTAACCAAGATTCAGACGCAAGAACTTGCACATGCATTTGGCGTGATACACGCAGCCGAAAAGCAGAAGATTTCATTCAAAAAAAGGGAATTACTTGGCACATTAACAGAAGCCCAGGGACGTTAAAAGACGAATCGGATACATACATACATACATACATAATTGGTTAATTTTATACATGAGTGGCGGGACCTACAGTTTAAAGTCGACTCCGAACGACAGATTTTTTTGAGAAACTTTTCATGGCAATTTTTTATTTACTCTCAGAGTTTTTTCCAGAAATCTGCTGAGAGGAAGTCGCCGAAGAAATACTTTTTGTATTTTGTTGTGATGTCTGGCCTGAGCTTTGAACCCTCCTGGCTTTACGTCTAATAAGCCAAATATACTACCTACTAGACCACGGCGACATCCTACTTGCAACGAATTATTCCTTGTGACAAAAGCTGGCAGCAGGCAAAATCTATTTTTAGTGCGATAGGATAGGATGTGATCCATTTTTTTTTTGTTTGTTTATTTAAATGAAATTTTTATTATAATTACTACAAATAAACATAATAATGGTATAAATAGCTTATAACTATACACTGTCCCATAAACGAGCTCTCTAGTATAATACAAATAGGTATAAATATATACAGTATATACATTTTTTTTTAAATAAATATTTTTTTTATGTACAAGATCATATCTGTTTTTAATAACAAATGTTTCGTAATGAAAAATTATTCAAAAAACATTACAGTAAGAATTATTATAATAAAAGAAAGAGTCAGGAATTAAAAGAGAAAAAAGAAATTACGGTATTTAACTAAGCCACCAGTATTTACTAATATTTAAATTTGGAAATATATTCTTATCATCACGAAAAAGACTCGTATCAAATCTTCTATTCTCAGCTGTCAGATGATTACTAGAGATAGCTTTAACATTTGCCCTTCTATATATATGAAAAAATATAGGGACACCTGTGTGGTTTTGTATAAAACCCTTCTTATCCAGGTACACGAACGCTTCAGGAGGAACGTAACCACTTTGTAGTGTTTTGGATATATATTCGTCGTTGACATAATAGGGAGCCATTATTAGGTTATTTTCGTAACGGTGACAACAAGATCTAATATGATTTCTGATAAGGTGTATGATGAAATTATCAATTCGGCTAATTTTGGCAGCATTGTATAGTCTCGAATTACTTATATATTTCGTAAATTCACTACTTGGGGATCTGTATAATGAAGTACATGCTCTTAGGCATCTTCTTTCGAATTTACGTATTTTTTCCATATAGGAAGGAGTAATATTAAACCAAATTTGGCAACGGTATGTTAAAATTGGACGTATTAAGGTTTGATACATGAGAAGCTTGATATCCGGTTTAATGTGTTTAGAAAAAAATAGATTTTTGTACATAAAATAAGCATTTCTGGCTTTTTTAATTTGTATGTTGACATGTTCATTAAAGTAGAGAAATTTGTCCAAATGGATTCCTAGGTACTTTACCGTTTGTTTATTAGGTATGTATATATTGTAACTGGATTGAATGCCGAAAGATTTCCAGTTGCGCCTTATGTTAGGATGTGATCCATTATGAGTTGCTAAAAGCGGGAACATTACCCAAAAAAAGAACCCCTTGAAAATGTAATCACTCGCGAGGACATAATTTTCCATCATAATAACGCTCGGCCACATATTGCTACGCTGGGCAAAACCTATTTGGTAAACTATACGCCTTATAACCGTATAGTTCTGACTACAATTTAGTTCGAGAACTGCCAAAGAAAGATCTACAATTTGCAACGGTTTGTTGACCAATAACTGATAAAAAATGTAACGTTAAGTTTAGTAAAGTGATTTGAACAAAACGAGGCCACATGCCACACAGCAGGGAACACTTTGTTCCTATTAAGAATCAAGGTTGGTGAACAATTAAACCAGCGACACTACAATTATCGTGTTGTGTATGGAAGTCCAAGTAAAATTATGCCCAGAATCATGGTGGCGGATGACTTTTCATCACATGAAGATGCAACATGCAGTTGACTGTGTGAAAATAAAGTAACTTTAAAATTTTTGTTGCAAACGTGCAACAGCACGTCAACAAGACATATCAGTGGGTATCATTGCCTTTAAAATACCTTTTTAAAATTGTTGCTTCAATTACTTCAATTACAACACTTTGTTAGCATTACGACCTAGCATCTCACACCATCCATGTTACTTATACTAACTTTATGCATGAGTGGTGTGACCTAAAACTTAACGACAGATTTTTGTGAAACTTTTCCATCGTAATTTTATTTGGTCTCAAATGTTTTTCCAGAATATTGCTGAGGGGAGGTGGCCAAAGAAATATATTGCTGCCGCATAATACCCACTTTATTAGACAATAAAAAAAGCTGAAGTGCATAGCCCGTTCTGTATTAAAATATTTAATTTTCCTCCTGAAATTTTCTCTGATTTCATTTCTTCAAATTACATCGAAAATGTCAATGATTTCTTAACCACCTAAAAAGTTACTTAAAAATGTACCCTTGTGCTCATGTAAAATTTTACATTCCCCTTGTATGTATATGTGGGAGTGTAATTTAATAGTTCTGAGTTGGAGAAAAGCAGAGATATTGCTGGCACGTTTAAAAAGCTTTGCAATCACAGCAATACAGACCTGGGCGTCTGGCTTTATCAAATTTAAGAGGCCATTTATATTAAATTGGCATAAGTAAACATATATATTATAACTATTAACACCACTCAGCTCTATGAAATACCAATATTACATCTAAATGTTTAAATATACGCAAGATTTGTGATTTTAAGAACGAAAAAAAGAAATCGTCATGGCTTTGAAATTTAAAAAATAAAAGATTTACGGAGTGGGCATTGCTTCTAGTCAACAATAATTCGTAATGATATCATTACACAGCTTGCTACAGTAGGACAATTACCTTATTAGAAAAACTTAATTAATAATCCTGAAATAACTCAAGAAATTTAAAAAAAATGTGTCAGAGATGCTGTTTAGGTACGCGGATAGTTTTGAGAACGTGTATAATACTGTAGTGTAGTGCAGTGTAGGAATAGAGGTAGTGAAAGTGAAACTTATAAAACATAAATAATAACAAGCGAAAGGAAAATTTATGCGATGATGAACACTCATTTCTCAGTTAATTTAAATCTCATCTGAAATCCCGATGTACTCCACAGTTGATGTAACTTCTATTCACCAAAAGTCGAACAGTACCACGGAGATGATCTAGTGCCCTCCTACTCATCACCGCTTACTCTGTAAAAATTCCTTGGAGATCTACATCAGAACCACGTTAGAAGCTTTACATTACAATTTCTCTTAAGATATGCAGTTGGGTTAATGGTCTTCCGAACAGGGACTTACTTCTTATTACCATACATAATATTTACAGTCCATCAAATAGCGGAATAAAAATTTGATCATATCTATTACATTTTGATGGAGACTAGACTACAGCGACTCACTCCTACTGCCTTTAAGAGTGTTAGGAATATAGAAATGGTGTTATCGTTTAACATTAAAATAATAAACAAAAGCTACAAAAACAAAAACAATGGACTTGTTTACATGATCAACGAATAAACAAAAATATAGCAAGGACATCAGAATAAAAAAGGGGATAAACAAGTAAATAAGTAACAACAACAACCCTGCAAGGACAAACGTAAACAAAATACACAAACAACAAGAACGTAAACAACATGTTTACATTTATAGAGATTTCGCGAAGTTAAAGTCATTCTCCTAAAAGAGCATCCATCAGACTGTTTACCCTGTGATATAAAAGGGAAGACAAAGCAGGCAACGGATCAGAAAGAATTTAGTCAGCCTTGTGTGAAGATATGTTGCGTGTGAAGGGAATAATTGTGGTTTGAAGATCTCTGTTATAAAGATCTATTGAACAATTGTTAGTATGTACGCGGAAGAGGGTAAAGAAGAATAACAATTAAAGCAAATTTTTGTTATTTAAATCAAGTCGTGAAAGGTGGCACACGGAATTGTGCAAACAATAAAGAATTTATTTAAAACTACACACAAGCTTTTAAAAGGGTAAAAACGTAACAATAGATAACCAAACCATTCTATCAACACAAAATTACGATCGACCCTCCAACTGCTCTGCGCTCTCTACCAAACATATTTCCCAATAAGTCTATAACAGATTCATTAATCAAATGAAAACCAAATTTGGCAAGGCCAAAAGCCCCTTGTTTTTCAAAACTATAACTAAGTTCCAAAACCCAACAGAAACTTACCAGATACGGTTGAAATTCCCTTATGGTCTTGTTACTGTTGAGGAGCACTCGCACTTTACCCACGACCGATTTTCTATCACCCTCAGAGCCGCTTGACTGTCGACAAAACTCAGCATAGAATCCACTTTAGAGTTTTAAAAACAGAAAAGAGCTCCAACTTAAATAGTCATTCAGTTTTTAAGAACACAGCATAAGTGTCCATAATTGGTTTCGAGACATCTGGAAATATGGGTGAACAATCCGTTTGGATATACGCAATGTTACATAAGACTTTATCTGGAATGACAATCTCCAACCAAAAGAAAAACTCCAGCTTGGGAACTATATGTATATTGCAGCCTGGAGATATATGCAGAATTTATTTTCCTATCTTACTTATTTCCTTAATCCATTATCACAACATTTCAGTCAGGATTACAACCTAACTTATTACACCACCTATGTGTGTGTTAATTTTATCAATGAGTGGCAGAAGCATTTTATAGTTTACAGCCGACTCCGAAAACCCGATGTTTTACACATTTTTCATGGGAATTTTATTTGCTCTTAAAATTTTTGCCAGAAGACTGCTGAGAGGAAGTTGAGAATTAATTTGCCATATTTCGTTTCGTTTGAGATGTGTGGACGACGTTTTTATCAAAGGATTATCCAACAGACTACCTACTAGCGTTCAGAGTATCAAAGTAATCGCTCAGATGCTGTTTGTAGTACATTATCATAATCAAATACCAATCATTGAAACAACTCTTAAAAGTATCATTGTACAAGTATTCATCTAAAATTATTCAAATTTTCCTTTTTTCTACTGCAAGTAGTAGACAAAATACAACAAAAGTGCGGCAAAATTATAATGGCGTCAGCGAAAATTTTTAATTTTTCTTACAACAAATGTTGTAAGTTATTTCCTGCTTTCTTGATTTATTGTTTTTATGCTGACGCATTTAAGTAAAGACGTTTTTCTTTTCTTTTCTTTTTGCTCCTTTATCATCTTCTTTTCCAATGTTATCCTTTTGCAAATCTGTATCCATTTTCCAAAACCATTGCGTTCAGCTGCATGAATTTCTTAAGACTCTAGATAAACTTGTATGCCATGTTTTGCTGTGCCTCTGCTTCAGCCGCCTTTTTATGTAGAATTGATGTTTTTGTCTTATTTTTGCATAATTTATGGCGTGTTTTCTTTGGTGAACAAATGAAACAAATGAAAGAAATACAAACAAAAGCGACGACTGGCTTTCGATAACTGTAATAAGGACAATGGAATCGCTAATTTAAAGGCTCTGATACAATAATTTTTTATTTGATCTACGGAATATAGCGTAAGATGTGTCTTATCTCACAGCCAAAAAAAGGGAGATCAGATCACTGGAAAGGTTAAGCCGCTGATAAGACCAGATTATTTCAGCGTGACAAAAAGTAAGATGAAGAGCGGCGGACAATCTTCTCAAATCAAAGGAAATAAAAACAAACATCGAATTATTTCAATGTATCGATAACTCATATCGAGTGCTTTTAAAATATCCACCACAAATACATAGATAATTATTCTTTTAGGAAAGATGTCTATAGGTTAGGTTAGATTAGGTTAGAGGACGTGTACTTGTCAATTAAGACAAGTACCGTACCTGGAGTTCGAATTGACCCATTGTACAACGTCCTAGTTTCTCACACCACTTATGTTGTGTGTGTTAATTTTATACATGATTTTAAAGTCGACTCCGAACAACAGATTTTTGAGAAACTTTTTCATGGCAATTTTATTTACTCTCAGAGTTTTAGCCAGAAATCTGCTGAGAGAAAGTCGTATTTTGTCTTGACGTCTGGCCAGGGGCTCGAAACCTGGCTTTATGTCTAATAAGCCAACACACTACCTATTAGACTACGGCGACTTCACAGAGGTCTATCATAAGACACAATCCAACCAAATCGAAAATATTATCTCTGTCGCTGATGATATTTTAGTTTACAATTCCGAAGAGACAATTTCTAATATTAATTCCAATTTGGAAGTATCATTCCATCTTGTGGAAACATACGCAGAAATCTGGCATATAAAAATCAACACAGAGAAATGTGAGACAATATTATTCAGACCTCCTGTAAATAAATGCAGCTATAAAATCAGAAAAGAATGGAAATCCTTTGGTGTTAAATCTAGAACGACAAATATAGCGTTAAAGGTATCTGATACTGTGAAATATCTTAGTATATATTTGGACAAATTATTATATTTTAATGATCACGTCAATCGAATGTTAGAAAAGACCAGGAAAGCATTCTTTGCTAATAAATCTTTGTTTTATTCGAAATACTTGGAACCGAAAACAAAAGTAAAATTATATCAAACAATTATAAGGACAGTAACTACATACGGTTGCCCAATCTGGTTCAATATAGCGCCATCTTATATGGAAAAATACGAATAATGGAAAGAAAAATATTAAGGGTGTGCTCATTACTATACAGATCTAGCCTATGTAACTTTATTAAATATATATCAAATGCAGTGTTATATAATACTGCCGCCATAAGCAGGATTGATAATTTTATTATACACTTGATTCGAAATCGTATTGTTCGTTGCACTACATGTAAAGAATTTCACTTAATAATGGCCCCCTACTACTCAAATCCTACCTATTTGAAAACTACTATAGAAGGAGGTACCTCCTGAAGCTTTTCTCTACCTGGGCAATCAAAGGGCAATTCAAAATGAAGATGATTTTCCAATTTTCTACCATCAGTTATATTAAATGAGTCTTACGACGATAATCTGAGATATAGCATCAATATTCCAAATAGGGATACGAATGCAGTAGCTAAATTAGACGGCTGAGCTAATGAATACTATATCGTGGATGAACTCTTCTTTCACAATCTGTCTTTCATATATTTAATTTAATAACTATTAATATAAAATTTTTTAATATTTTTCTTTATGCTTTAATATACAGTTGATTTAAAAAAAATTGTTTTAAACACATTATAGATATTTACTCAAATTATTTTAATGATGCTCGAGTTCCCTCCAGAGGACATTGTATCAATATTAATATCTGTACATTTAATATATTGTTTATTTTAGTATGTAATTAAACCTAAGAGAATTAAATAAACGCTTAATAAAAAAATAAAAAAAAATTACGCATAATCCCCAGCTGATTGTCCTTTTTCCTTGTTCCTTTGCTCTGTTTCAGATTCCTTAATTAATTTTTTTTCAATATGAAGGGTGATTGGCCTTCTGTAGACGGTATTCGGACGACTGTAGATCAATAAGAACATAATTTTGGACCCTCAATCATGGATTAAATAGGTGATTTATTTTTTATAACATGCTATTGCAGTCCTAGTGAAATGTGAAGTAACTTAAATGAATTTAAGCGTGCTTAAATTTAAATTCTTTTCTGTCTTAAACATAATGGGTTTGTATTTTATGGTTGGCGTTATAAACATGTACATAAGACTGCTATAAAGAACATAAAACATTTTAAATGGAAACTGTTCTATAATTTATTACTCATTTTCTTTCCATAATTTTCATTTTAATACCGAAACACACTCCTGTTTTGCCATTCTACGCACCAGCTTGCTTTGGTAGAGAAATAATGAAAGGGAGACACATATTTCAAGTACATTTTATGACCTTAATGCAGTTTTCTGAATGAGCATAAGAACTTACAAAGGAAGACAGACTCTTGCTATTTAAATTAGAAGTACCTGACCGCACTAAAGAGGATCTCAACAATTTTCTTCCCACGTTTTATTTTTCTCCGAAGCCCTGTCTTTATTCGCTTATATTTTTTGGAATTTGCTTTTTGCGCTTTAATGCTTGAGTCATATTTGCTAAAATGGCAAATTCACTCGAATATATTTGAGTGAGTAAGTTGGTAAGCTCGCATGATTCGTTAAGTAATTAAAATTTAATTAGAAATTTTTCAAATATAACCTTATGAAGATAATTATTTTTAACATCATGATCATCATCATTATCATAATTGTCTACGTCGTGCGAGGAAATCCAACATAAGCCAAGGATATGTTAGAAAGAATTTTTTTTGCAGACACCATGCTGTTATTTTAAAGTACAGTGGAAACGCCCATAACGCATAATACCATTAAACGTCGTCGCTTTGATCGTACTTATGGTCAGGCTTACCGGCTTATTAAACACCAGCGAAAGTATTTTTGTATTTGTATGAAACGAAGGAAACCTCATTTTTTTTAACATGAATAACGAGCACTCGTCTCGTAAGCAAATATGCTACCCACCAGACTAAGGCGATCACAAACAGAAGATGAAAATCATGGCGTCATACATTAGTCTTCAGATCATGCAAATTATGTACACACATACATAAATACATAATTGGCCATTACAACCCTTCAGTCAGGATTACGACCTAGTTTCTCACACCACTTATGTTGTGTGTGTTAATTTTATACGTGAGTGATGGGACCTACATTTTAAAGTCGACTCCGAACGGCAGATTTTTGAGAAACGTTTCATGGCAATTTTATTTACTCTCAGAGTTTTTGCCAGAAGTCTGCTAAGAGAAAGACGCCGAAGAAATACTTTTTGCATTTTGTTTTGATGTCTGGCCTGGCGCTCGAACCCTGGCTTTACGTCTAATAAGCCAACACCCTACCTACTAGACTACGGCGACTTCATGTACACATTGTTGGTTATTTGCATACACTTCAGAATATGTCTGAAGAGTTCAAACCGTACAATTTCGGTATTCACTTCGAATTTTCTTCACCTGAGATGATCTAAGAACCTCAAATCCCCTTTTTGGAAGCGTATATCTTTGGTGTCTAGACTATTCAATCCAGAAGTTCATAATCATCGACCTATAGAGCGCGCTGTCGAAAGAGATGGTGCACAACAAAATAGTGGGTCTTTCTGTTTACATTGAATGCTCTTGGATCTCATGTAGAGTGGCATTGTTTTAAATTCGGCAATTTTCACACATCCACTCATCCAGAAATGGGTCTCATCCCTGAAAAGAAATTTTTAATTAAAATTAGACGCGGTTGCCAACTGCTACAGAGCCTATTAAGCGAATATATGTTAGTCGTTGTATATGGATTGGACAAAACAGTTTAGTAACAAATGTGTTATCTGTAGTTTCATGAAAATGGCCATTTTTAACTGACAAAATTCAGTAATCCCTGATGGAGGATCCTATATAAATAGGTTATCGAAGACATTGATACTTAACTTACTTGAAATTGAAACACTTTTAGTCCGGACTACGACGTAACTTTTCACATGAGCCATGTTGTGTGTGTTAATTTTGAGCATGAGTAGTGGGTCTTACAGTTGAAAGTCAACTTCGAATGACAAATTGTTTTGAAAATTTTCATGGCATTTTATTTCTTTCTTCTTCGTCATTCGTCATTTCTTCTTCGTCGAAGAAATATTTTTCATATTTCGTTATGTTCGAAATATCTATGCTAGGAACTGAACCGCCAACTTGCGTCTAATAAGCGAACACACCACCTACTAGAACATCGGAAGTTTTTGATATGTTTTATGTATTTATTCAAGATATATGTGAACATTGAGAAAATCTTTTATCTTTTTAGAGCATGGAATCAATGTAATTCTAAAATAGTTGGGAGGCATCAGGTCTAATATATGAAGAACCAATTGGGGAATGAAAGCAGTTTTCCTGTTCACGAAAATATTGCCTTCTCGACAGATAAAACGAGTTTTCAGGCTGTAAAGATGAAAGTCATAACGTGAGTAGAGCACGTGCTTCGATAAAATTATATTGCTACGAAAATGGAAGCAATGTACTATCGTTTAACATTAAAACAATAAACAAAAGCTACACTAACAAATACAACGAACTTGTTAGAAGTAAACCAACAACACCAGTATGGAAGAGAAGGGAATAGACAAGTAAGCGAAAACGAAACAATGAGCAATGTGAACAAAATACATAAACAACAATGAAGACGCCATAGAGTTCTCGAGAAGGTGAAACCCCGAAAGTTCTACTTCAAGAAACATTATCAGACTTTTTACGTGAGCATATAATAAGGCAAAACAAAGCAGACAACGAGTAGTAAGAATTCAGTGAGTATTGTGTAAAGACGCGTTGCGTGTGAAATGAACAGTCTTAGTTTGAAGATCGTCGTTGTAAAGGTCTATCGGACATTTGTTAGTGTGTACGCGAACAGAAGTGTAAAGAAGAATAACGAATAAAGCAAATTATTGTTTGATTCATCAAGTTGTAAACGGTAACACACAAAAGTAGTGCGAACAATAAAGAATTTAATTAAAACTAAACACAAAATTATTTTTATTTTGTTTGCAATCAACAAACTCATATTTTAAAAGTTTTTAAAAAGGTAAACACGTAACAATATGAACTTATAGTGCTTAGGAAATTACTATAGTAAAGTTAGTAAGTTTTTAATTACCAGTTCTAGGTTTTCTGAATACATTTATTTAAGACATCCGCTCTACACAGATTTCACTGTATCTTCTACGTTTCGTTAATCTTTAATGTCTATTCATTTTATTTTAATGAATATTTTTTAATCCTGTTTCTTTTCCTGTGCTGTAATAAAAGTAATACAAATGAAAGGCGACACAAATTTATGCGACAGAGAGTCATGATAGTTTTTTTTAGAATAACATGCAGTTTACTTGATACTAAACAGTTAAACATGACCTTAAAACATTTTAAAAGCAAAATGTTTAAATAATCTTTTAGACATTAATAAATGCATGGCAGCATGAAGTCGTTGTATTCTATTAGCTAGTGTTTTGGCTTATTAGACGAGGGCCTGTAGTTCAAAAAATTCTAACCTAAAAAATTAATACACAGATTGATACTCTATATCAGATTGTATTATTAGAAGTATGAAATATATAAATTAGAAATGCTTAAACTTTTCAAAGTTGATTCGTTTAAGTAATTTTTTGGTAAAACAGTTTTGTTTGGTAATAACGATCCCTCGTAAATTTCATCGCTAAATAGGCTTGAAGTGCACATACAGAGTCTACAAAAAAGATCATAGTCAGTATCTTTTGCCAAATCAGGGATAGATAAGGATCACAAGCAATGAAGTTTTTCGCTCAATGGATTGGTTCCTGACCTTAACTCTTATCTGTACACCAAGAATATTTGGTTTCATTAGGATCTCACGTGGAGGTAATTTGAACTAGTCACTCATATTGTGCGATTGGACCCACTAGACTTCCTTCCTGTGGGCTTTCCTTAAGTCGCAGTTGTATGCGAATAACCTACATAAGCTGTGTGATCGTTTATTTCAGCCTTATTTATGAATGTATATGTATATACATTCATAATTACTTACTATAACCCTTCAGTTGGGAAGGGGTTAATTTTACACATTAGTGGCGGGAACTACAGTTCAAAGTCGACTCCGAACGACAGATTTTTAAGTTACTTCTCATGGCAATTTTATTTACTCTCTCAGGGGTTTCTCAGAAATCTGCTGAGAGAAAGTCTCCAAAGAAATAATTGGTCATATCCGTTTTGTCGGAGATATATGGTATGGAGTTTGAACCATAACCTTGTGTATAATAAGCCAACACATTACCTACTAGACTGCAGAAACTTCTATACGCCATTTAAAAGTTTACATTTAAAAATGCAATGAAATAAAATTAATACAATAGCACCACGAATGTTGTCCTCCAATGGTTCAATTGTCTCTGTTTTGTCGCCATAACACTTTTCTCTAACGGCGCCCCACAGAAAATAGTCCAACGGTGTCAAATCCCAGCTTCTTGGCTGTCAATAGACATCAGCATTTCGGCCAATTAAACGGCCATCAAACGTTAACACGCAATAAATCGATTGTAGCATAAATTGTGTGGCAAGTTGCACCATCCTGTTGAAACCAAACATCCTTCACGTCAATACCATTAAGAGCGGGTAGAAAAAAATAGTTGCGCCGTTCTCAGTTTCAAAGAAATATCGGCCTGTAATGCCTCCGCTTCACAAGCCGCTCCAAACAATTACTAGTAATGGCTCCATTCACTTCTGTAAAACCATGTGTGGGTTTCCTCATCGCTAAATACGGAAATTTTGCTTATTAATATACCCAGTAAGGTGAAATGAGCTTCATACAAAAATATGTTTTTTTTTTTTTGGTTTTGCAAAATCGACTTCATCGCACAGTTTCTCGTTGGGCCATCTAGCAAAGCGAAAACGAAGCTGACGGTCATGCGGCTTCAACTCTTGAATTTTGTAGGGCGTTATACCGAGATTTTTTCGCCAAGTTCGATGTAACTTGGTGCTTGAAATGTTCAATTCTAGATAACGATGACGAATTGATGTTTTCGATATTTTCGTGTGTAAGCAATGTACGAGCGCGTACGTAGTTTTACGAACTTTAGCAACAAACTTGCGTATATCGGACACTGTTGGTCCTCCTCTGCGAACAAAATTTGTACGATATTTTCATGCAATTTCCGACCAATTGTCTTTGCTTTGGAAATAAATATCCAATAAATCCCAAAGTTGCTCATTACATACAGTGGAGATAATATACTGAATTTTGTAACAGAATAGAATGACATAAGTGTTGGCAGATATGAAATAACCGATGGTTTAAATTTAAACTGATAGAATTACATGTTTGTATATCGACCTGCAGAAAACAAAACATATTGTTACGCAAATGGAAACGACCTAACATCATTTCGCATGAAAAAATCGTTTAACATTAACGATAAACAAAAGTTACACACACACAAATGCAACGAACATGTTACAAGTAAAGCACTAACAACAAGTGTGAAAGAAAAGGAGATAGGCAAGAACGCAACAACAAACATCGTGAACAAAATACACAAACAACAATGTATTCGCGTTAGAACTCTCAAGAAGGCGAAGACAAGAACATCCTACTTCCAGCACTTTCATCAGACTGATTTTGTGCGTATACAGTGTTGCCAGTAAGTTTTTTTAAAAACTTTTTATTTCTGGGAAAAAAATTTTTTTTACAAAAAAAAAACTTGTTTTTTACAAAAGTATCAACATTTTTCAAGGAAACGCCGGAGAACGGTGTCCTCTATTGGTGTTTCTTTGCTACTTATGCCC
Source organism: Sarcophaga subvicina (assembly GCA_936449025.2). NCBI lineage: Eukaryota > Metazoa > Arthropoda > Insecta > Diptera > Sarcophagidae > Sarcophaga > Sarcophaga subvicina. The sequence goes on from OW388080.2 coordinate 91,601,735, forward strand.
GGAACGAATAAAATTCACAATATTTTATATAAAAATGTAAATATTTCGTGTTATTATTGAATTTATTGAAATTTTGAATTTTTCGAAAAAACTTGTTTTGTTAGAAAACAATTTTAATGAAAACTTTTTCGCATCTCAAAAAATTTGGAAAAAAATGGAAAACTTGGCAAATGGCAACGCTGTGCGTATATAAAAAGGCTAGACAAAGCGGCCAACGAGTCAGTGAGAATTTAGTCAGTCTTGTATGAAGACGCGTTGCGGCACAAGTCGTATTGTTTACAAAAAGGTTGTTTGCGCGGGCAGAAGTGTGAAATAGAATAGTGAACAAGCAATTAGTGTTCGATCCATTAAGTTGTATACGGTGGTACCCAAAAGTAGTGTGAACAATAAAGAGTTTAATTGAAACAAAACAGATATTTGTTTTTACTTGGTTTGCAATTAACGAACTCATGTTCATCTTCATTGGTCTCCTAATTCTGTGAGACACTCAAGTTACTACTTTAGCCGCACTTACTTTATTATGTGCAAATAATTTGAAAAAAATTTCCGTGTCCGTTTGTTAAATTATAAATCCTTTCTAATGAATATAATCATTTGAATCATTTTTTAGTTTCCCTTCATCACCAGTAAATTAGAAATTTTCTAAAAAGTTGTTTTTCGATATTTTTTAAGTCGAATAAAAAAAAAAACGAATACGAAAATAAAACTTTGTTTGACCTCAATGCCATAGACTTTATTTCAACTATTGTTACAGTAATTTATTAAAGAGTTTAAGCAAACAAACTGAACAAAATTTCCAACAGAAAATAAAAGCAAACAGCAACGCATTTGCTTCATTCATTCATTTTAAATGATTCCTCTAATCAGTGCCGTCTTTACCATAAGGGCACTTGGGGCACGTGCCCAGGGCCCCCGACTTCAAGGGGGCCCCAAGTTAGAACCAATTTACTTTCGAAATTCATATTTTTTAATTTTTCAGAAAATTTTTATAATTTACTTTTCTAGCTTCCAAACTTTTTGAAACAATATATTTAATATGGTATGTGATTTTTAAAGCCGCATCCAAAAAGAAAAAAAGTTGTTGCTCCAAAAGAAGCAGCAGAAAAACTTCCTCAATTAACATAATTTTTTACGGTTGAAGAAACAAATATTACCGACTCTTCTCAATATCAAAATACTTCTCAATTTCAACAGCGTAATGAACAAGTAATAATAGAAGATCCAGATGTAGCCGCTGTTTCTTCTGACGCTGAACCATCTGGAAGTTACTGTGATTTTATAACTACAAGTATAGAAAATGTATCTCCTGATCCTGGCACGTACAGTGAAATAACAGAAGAAGTGCGTGATATTTGGATACGAAAATGGGCCATAGTTTTTCCAAAATAAAAATTGCGATTTTTCCGAAACTTCAACGATTTTTCCAGATTCAAGTGGCACAACAAAAACAAGGTACTTGAATAGAAATATGTTCACCCCTAAATTGACGAATGGTGAGTATATAGAAAGAAAGTGGCTCCTTTACTCACTGACGAACAAATCGGTATATTGTTTTTGCTGTCGTTTATTTAATGCTATGACTGGTACTGGTTACATTTTGAGTTCCCCCACTGGATATAAAGATTGGAAACATATAAGTAACATATTAATGGAGCATGAAAACAGTTCACAACACAGGCAATCAATGATGAACTATGTCGGAAGAAAAAAACTATTGGACGAGTTGACAAGGAATTGCTGTCTCAACACAATACACAAGTCAATTATTGGAAGAACATACTAAGAAGAATTGTTGCGGTAGTGAAATTTCTGGCTTCAAGAGGTCTTCCTTTTCGGGGTGATAACGAAAATTTGGGTTCTAAAAATAACGGAAATTATTTGGGATGCTTAGAACTTATTAGTGAATTTGATCCTTTTCTTGCAAATCACATACAAAACTACGGAAATTTCGGTAAAGGATGCACATCATATTTATCTGCAAACATTTGTAATGAATTTATTGATATTATGGGTCAACAAGTATTAAAAACTATTGTCAACGAACTAAAAGCATCAAATACTATTCCATTAGTGTGATAGATATATTAAACAGGGTGAAAGATCTTTCTCTACATACAAGTTTCCCAAAATTATAATAAATACGCACCAAAATTAAATGAAAGCTCTAGTGGCAGACACCTAAAATTTGCCCAATTATAGTGTCGTATCAAAAATAAGATAAGATAAGAAGAAAGCCTCTACTAAGGAACACTACTTGTACCGATGATCTAATAAATACAGCTCGTCTCTCAGTCGTTAAAATATAAAGAAAAAGACAACATTATTCAGGAACAATGTTTTTTACGAGTGATGAATTTAAATTCAATCGATTTGACTTTAAACGAAAGAAGAATGTGTGACGTCCAACGAAGCAAGATTTACTGTGCATTGTATTTACATTGAAGGCAACGAAACGTTGAGAAGTAGTATAATGACAGACTAAGCTGCCATATAGCATAGTGTTGGTGCGATCGCAAATAATGAATCCTTGATGGATCAACATTTAATCCAACATATTGTGTAAATTTATGTGATTCAATTTGTTCATGAAAACTTGTGTGAAAAATGGATTTTTACGCAAGATAATGATGATAACGATAATGGTATCACACCGTGTGTCTACATACATAGTTGGTCATTACAACCCTTGAGTAAGGATTACGACCTAGCTTCTCACACCACTTATGTTTTGTGTGTTAATTTTTTAATACATGAATGGCGGGACCTACAGTGTAAAGTCGACTCCGAACGACATATTTTTGAGAAACTTTCCATTCCAGTTTTCATTTACTCTCCGCATTTTTGGCAGAAATCTGATGAAAGAATACGCCGATGTAATATTTTTTCATATTTCATTTTGATGGAGAAGTCTGACCTGGGGTTTGAACCATGGCCTCGCATGTAATAAGCCAACAGACTACCTGCTATATCATAGCGATTAGACAAAGAATTTAGAGGGCCAGTAAATTGATATTATATAATGGCCGGCATAAAAGTCTGCTTCCAATCCAATACAATTCAATTGAAGTTTATTTAGTAGTATTTAAAACACTTTCTTAACAAAAAAATTTTACAAATATTAAATATTATATATAACTATGAGTTTAACTATTAGTATTTTTAACAAAGTTTACAACATTTTTCCTAAAAAAATATTGATATTTCTCTCATTCTTTAAATAGTTTGGCATTTTATTGTACCAATACAGTCCCTTATAGAACAATGATATCTGCATTGCACTTGTATCTGCTCGCTGTAGCCTAAAATCGTTCGCATTTCTCAGTCTGTACGGTTGCGCTTCTCCAACATATTTTAATTGTTCAGTTAGGTAATCTGGTGCTTCTCCAATTTTGATTTTTTGAATAAAATTCAGCGTGTTCAATTCTAATCTTTTACGCACATTAAGCCAATTCAGTGCATCTAAAATCAATGTAGTTGGTGTAAATCTGTTTAGTTGTAATATAGAACGCATCGCTTTATTCTGTAATTTCTGGAGTCTTGTTAATTGTTGCTCAGTACAGAATGTATATAATATCGTTGATCCATATTCAAAATGCGGCTTCAGCATTGTATTATATATGTTAATCGATGTTAACATTGAGACCCTATTTCTCAGCCGTTTAAAGAAACCTATCTTTTTCCCTATTTTCCTACATATATACTCTAAATATTCCTTTAGTTTCAATTCCCTATCAATTATGAAACCTAGATACTTAATACTGTCTACCTTTTCAATTTCCACATTATTTATTCCAAATGACCTATTAGTGTGCATATTAACTTCCATCAGCTTTGTCTTATTCTCATTCAATTTCAATTTGTTTATCCTCAACCATTTATTCACATTATCCATATCCTTTCCAATCCTTTCATAACATTCCTCACATGTTGTACACTCAGTAAAAATGAGTGTGAATGAATCATCCGCATATAAAACTATCTCGCATTTCCCTATTACATTCTCAATATCGCTTCTGTATATTATGAACAATAAAGCCCCCAAGATCGAACCCTGTGGGACACCAAAATCATTCTCCATATTACTCGATTCAACACTATTTACCTTCGTTATCTGTCTACGTCTCGTGAGATATGATTTAAACCATTCCAATTCCTTATCCTTAATGCCATAACATGAAAGTTTCCTAAGCAAAATATCCCTATCTATTGTTTCGAAAGCTCTCGTGAAATCCAAAAAAATTGCCAGAACCTTGAGATCATTCCCAATAAATTTCCATCTATTTATCACAGAGTTAATTGCCGTCTCGCACGAATATCTCTTTCTAAATAGTAGGTCAGGTCCCTCAAAATATTCCTCCAATTGGTTCTTAACTATCTTTTCAATAATCTTCTCACATGTTCTCAGGGTATTTATCGGGCAATATTCCTCACATTTAATAGTATTTCTAAATTTCTAAACAGGCGTAACCATCGATTCCTTCCAGTCCTCTGGGAATATTCCAGTTTCAAGGGATCTATTTATAATTCTGAGCAAAATATTACCAACTGTGTTCCAATTGTCCAATAAGATGCCAGTTGATATTCTCCTGTAGTCCCTCTTTTTCCTCATATTCCTACATATATTCTCCAATTCGATCAAAGATACTGCACGAAAATTAAACCTATAGTTTGAGGTCCGTACATTATTCTCATAATTTACATTCTCAATTGAAATACGTATATCCCTAATGCTGTTGATGAAATATTCATTGAATTTCTCAGCAATCTCCATATTCACTGTATATTCCATGCCCTCAAATATCACATTCTTTATCACATTCCCTGGCTTTCCTAATACTATATTCTTAATCTTATTCCACATCTCCTTCTGATCCCTTGCCGCGTTAATCCTGCTATTTATATACCGGTTTTTCGAATTTACCACTCTAACCTTATATAAGTTCCTCGCTGCGTTATAGTCGCGCCATGCGCGCTGTTCTCCATAATGGCACTTCCGTATTTCATAATTTTCTCCTTCCTTAAGGCCCTGAGTTCGCTAATAAACCATTCATTCCCTTTCTCTCTGTTCATCATCGATCTAACAGTAAAATATTCCACCGTATTATTCAAACACTCATCAAATTTGCCCACATACTCATTCAAATCATCCATTTCCTCAAATTCCAACATTAAACAATTTTGAGACACAAGTGGAACAAAAAAACTAAAAAATCTTCAAGGCCTGTGAAAAGTGGTTCCAGCTGCATGGGTTGTCATACAATATGCAAGATGTCAGAGACTTCTTGGAAGACTTCCTGGAAGTTTATAATTTATTATTAAAGAGAACAGTTGCCTCCACAAAATATTCAAAAGACTTAAGCCCAACTTAGAATTTTGTCCATCTTTAACAAATTCACGCCCCCCCCCATAGAATATTTAACTGCCCTTAAATCAATGAAAATATTATTTTATACTTTATAGATAATGGAACTGACATTATGGATTACTTGGCCAATTGTCAAACTTTTCATTGATATTTTAGTGTAAGTAATTAAACAAAAAGATTCAAAAGCTGCTGCGTTTTTAAGGCTAAAATAGTCTGCAATTATGGGTTCATAAAATTTATTGTTTTCCTTATGATATGCAGTTTTTGCTGAATTTGATTGCCGGTTTAAATTGCGTACGCCAAAACTTTCTTTCCACCAAATATTGCATGAAAAATTTCTATAAATAATCGTTATTTTGTCTTCAGACCCTGTATACAGAAATATGTGTGCACCTCAGGTTATGCATATTTCTACCACTTACCGGTCTGTAGCCGTAGTTTAATTCAATCATGTCGACTGATGAGACTCTGAAAAGTAAATAAAATTGCCATCAACATTTACTATAAAATCTGTAAATCGAAGTCGACTTTAAACTGTAGGTCCCGCCACTCATGTATAAAATTAACAAACACAGCATAAGTGGTGTGAGAAACTAGTTCGTAATCCTGACTGAAGGATTGTAATGACCAATTATGTATGTATGTAGTCAACCCTTAATATGTGTGTTTTAGTTTTATCCATGAATGCCGGGACCTACAGTTTAACTTAATAGTGTTTTCACACCGAGTGGTTTTAACGCAAAAGTTGGTTTTAACGTTAAAACCAAAAATAAAACCTGTTTTTACCATACAAAATTATTGTTTTAAAACCAAAATAAAACCTTTTTTGAATTGGTTTTAAGTAGGTTTTATGAAATACAACCTTATTTTGATGTACTAAATGTACTAAATCAGAGCTACCAGTTCTGAAATCTTGAAAACAGCTGATAAAAACAAAAACAACTGTAAATAAATAAATAAATGTAAATAATCATTTATTTTGTATTAATTTCTTCAATGAAAATTTTAAAAATTTGTAAATATTTAATTATTAATCGAAATGTGTGTGGCTTCTGGTCACAATGAATATAGTTTCTTGTGCAAAAGGCAAGTCAGAAGCTAAATATATCAAGATGCAATAAGGCTTATTGTTCATAAAAAATTTTTCTCGCAGTCATAAATGTCATGAATTTAAAACCAATTTTAATAAAACTTGCAGTGTGAACGCAAAATAAGCTGATTATGGTTTTAATGCTAAAATCAGGTTTTAAATTTTGGTGAGAAAACACTATAAGCTTCGAACGACAGATTTTTGAGGACTTTTCATGGCAATTTTATTTTACTTACACTGTATGCGTGCGGGGTTTCTGTGCCCCTAATACGACAATTTTGCTTGTTTACATACCCGCCAAGATTAAAATGAGCTTTATCTGAAAAGACGATTTTTTGCCAAAATGTGAATAAACTTAATGACCAGTTTGTACATTCAAGTGTTCCAACGGCAATTGGTGATATGTATGATGACCTTTGTTGTGTCCCTCCACAATACTCCTTTAGTTTTCGTTGCGTGGATCAGTTCGAAGTTTTGGAATGTATTTCAGCGGTAAAATCGAACGCAATTGGTTCCGATGATATAGATCCTGTGTTTTTGAAAGTTTTGACACCTAGACTTTTGCCATATTATACCCATTTATTTAATACAGTGCTGACTAAGTCTACTTTTCCTAATGAATGGAAACTTGCCAAGATCCTTCCCATTCCCAAGTCAAACAATGAGTTTAGGCCAATTGCCATTCTTCCTTTTTTGTCGAAGGTAATGGAAAACATTATAGCCAGACAGATCAATGGTTATCTGGAAGGTCATAATTATTTAACAATCAGTCAGTCAGGTTTCATGAAAGGTAGGAGTTGTACTACCGCTCTATTAAATGTAGTTGAGGATCTCAGGTTGGAGCTGGATGTAAATAATGTAGCGTTTTTAGTTCTTCTCGATCACACAAAGGCTTTCGATACAGTCAATCATAAAATTTTATTGAATAAGCTCCGGAAGCTGTTTAATTTTTCTAATTCTGCCGCTAGTCTAATTTTTTCTTATTTGTTAGACAGATGTCAGAGGGTTCACTTAAATGGGAAGATTTCTGATTCGCTTAATGTTTGTAGAGGTGTTCCCCAGGGATCAATACTGGGGCCACTGTTGTTCTGTATGTATATTAATGATCTACCGGATGTTTTGGTTGACTGCCGTGTTCATATATATGCTGATGATGTGCAGATTTATGCCAGTACTCGTAAGGAGAATATTGATTCTTGTTTATATTCTGTTAACCGTGATTTGGATAGGATTGACCGTTGGGCTTCGGCGAATGGACTGTGCATTAATCCCTCAAAGTCCAAATGTTTAATGCTTTCGAAGACCAATGTTTCGTTTGCCATACCTGGATTGAGTATCAGGGGAAATAAAATTGACTATGTCAAGTCTGCTACTAATCTGGGTATTGTATTTAATGACAGATTATCGTGGTCTGGCCATATAAGTGTCGTTGTTGGCAGAATTTACAGCATGCTATGGAATTTATGGGCGGTCATTGATTCAACTCCTTTTGCAATTCGTATGCAACTTGCTAAAACTTATTTGATTCCTGTGCTATTGTATGGGTGCGAAATTTTTGCAAACTGCGATAGTAATGACAACCGGAAATTAAACTTGGCATACAACAATATAGCAACGTATTTCTTAAAGGTCGCCGGGATCATATTTCTCATTTAGCGTATCAGATATTTAGTGTGAAGTTTGATAATCTTCTGAAAATTAAATGCCTCATTCTATTCCATAAAATTATTAATACGGGACAGCCGGAATATTTAGTAGACCGTATTAAGTTTGCTAGGTCATGCCGAGGCATGAAGATTATTCAACAACGTTACAGGACTCTTCTGTCACAGCGACAGTTCTTTATACACACCACTAGTCTCTGGAATTCCCTACCAAACTACATCCAAAAGTTAGGCAATGCAAACGCGTTCAAAAAGGAGTTATTTAAATTGTTCTCTTAATGAAAAGTTTGTTACGTTCTTAGCATGTTTATTATATCGGTTAAATATTTATCCTTACTTTTCTATACCAATTTTTGTAAATATTTCTTTTTTATATCTTTAGAATTCTTTATCTTTTTTAACTTTTTTATTTTCTTTTTATTTCTGTAGAATTGTTAGTTTTCCTAAAATAATTAAATCAATTAAATTATATGTCTACTCAATTTTAATATTTTAATATTTTAATTAATTTGTTTTTTATATTAATTTGTTAGTCTTACTTAATTTCTTATATTTCATAATTTTTATTATTTTTTTATGTATTATATCTTATTGATCCTAAGCATAGCACTATAACTTATAAGATTAAAATCTTGTTGTGTTATGTTAATTATAATAAATAAATAAATAAATAAATAAAATAAAAAAAAAAATAAATCGGCATCTTCTGGTGTAGGCTACTGCATGGCCAACCGAGGCAGCCATTTGAATGAAATTATTTTCCATTATTAACCGGAAGGATTGTACTTTAAAATAAAAAAAGAGATTTGAGAAAATCTTCAGTAGCTTTGTTTAAAGCATTTTCAAAAAAAAAAGTATTTGGCGGACCCTTCATATTCCTCTATTGTCTCTTCCTCAGACATCTCTGATCCCTGGCGTGCCAGTTTGACCGACCGCCTCCGTCTGAAATACGCTGGACTGGTTAGGTAATCTGTATGACCTATACCGGCTCTTTAAACAGAAAATCCCTGAGTAGATCAAATATTTCTAACATTTAAGATTGAAACACTACTGAGGTTTACCTATATAGCGCTTTTTACAAACTTGACTTTTTTCAGTTTTTATTCTCAACAATGTAGATCCATTTTAAGAAGCATAAGGGTAAGATCGATGATGATCTGAGGCAAGTCTTAAAAAGTTATTAGAAAATTATGAAAATTCAAGATTTAAAGAATTAGTGGTTCAAGATGCGTAGTCTAGATCAGTTGACTTGTACTTACTTACTTATTTGGCCATTAACAATCCGAATAACGGATTTCGCAACACATCCTTCCAAGTGCCTCTGCTTCATGCGTGCCTATGCCAGTTGGTCACACCAATCGATGACAAGCCTTCTTCGATTTGGTCCTTCCTCTTCGCCGACTTCCGCAGCTCCCTGCATTAAATCCCATGTCACCGGAGCATCCTCCTCCATTCGAACGACATGGCCGAGTCAGCGCAGCCGCTGGATATTAATACGCTGCACAAAGTCTATGTCGTTGAGGAGTTCATACAGCTCACTGTTGGATCGGATGCGGAAATCATCGTCAACTCACAGTGGACCAAAGATATTACGTAGGACTTTTCTTTCGAATACTTTCGAGACTGCTGCATCAGTGCTTAAGAGGGTCCATGCCTCTGCGCCATAAAGAAGAATGGGCAGGATGAGCGTCTTGTAGAGTATTAGTTTTGTCGTACGAGAGAGGTCTCTGCTACACAATTGCCTATTGCGACCATAGTACCACCAGTTGGCAAGAGTGATCCTGCGCTTAATCTCCAGGCTGACATCATCTATGGTGGTAACGGCGGAGCCAAGATAAATAAATTGCTTGACTGTATCAAAAGTATAGTTATCGGCCGTAATCTGAGAATCAATATGCCGCACGTCTCTACTTGTCGATAACATATTCTTTCTTTCATTTACTGCCAGACCCATCTTAGTAGACTTCCGTCAATAGCACTAAGGGCAGCAGGTATACCGAGCTCAAGCATTACGGCAAAAACACGATCCCTTATGGGTCTACCGAAGGCTGCTTTATAGTCGACAAAAAGATCGTCCTTTTTCATGTTTTGTTTTCAAATTATGAAAAATTTAAATTAAATAAAAACATACATACAAATACTTGTCTACAAAAAAAAAAGTATTATTTTTGGTATTTCATTTTCGTTTACGGTCTTTTAACATCAACCAACACTGTCATTATTTACAGAATATTCAAAGTATTCATAACTTTTACAGGGAAAGTTCAAACAGTTTACAAATAATATTTTTTAAAGGTCTTCAAACAACACATTCCTTTACGAATTACTTATAAAGCCAGTCAGAAGGTAATTTGTTCCATGGCAATTTGCCAAACAGAGGCAGTTATTTTTAATACCACAAAAAAATACTCATAAAATTTAATACTGAGTTTGCATAGGGTTTTTAATAACCAAATAAAACAGGTGTTGACCCTTAACCCATTAACCGCCAAAATAAATCCAAAAGCGATAATTAACAAAAAAGTTTATTTTTTAATTCATTGTATACAAAATTAATATAAAAGTATGAAAAAATTTAAAAAAATAATAAAGGGTTGGAGTAGGGAGGGTGTACTCAACTGAGTACAGCGACGGGTTATAGGTGAAAAATTTCAAAACATTGTTTTTCAATGCATAATGTTTTTAAACATTTCTTGCATTGGCAGCGAACTATTGCATGACATAAAGCACATCTTAATTGCTTTTCCAACTTTTTGGGGTAGTGGCCTCTACCATCTTGGGGCAACCCAAGGACCAATGATGATGAAAGTCGAGCTTTAGTTTGGGCGTTTTGACGTAAATTGTACCATACAATTGAACGTCGGAATAAAAGTTGATCCATGCTATCGCTATGACTCATTACATATAACCGCCAAGCGTTTGCAATGGGCATATCTATTATATAGGTAAACAATGCTCATCACCATTTCTTACCACGAATGGCAATTCTGTAGAGTGCAATAGACGGGTCCAGCTCATCTACTCCTCCCATATGTTTGTTATATGACTGAAACATTTTTGGTATATTGACATCAATTTTTTGTCGTTGTGTAGAAGACCAACGTTTTACTGCTCCTAATGGTTCTATTGTGTCATTGGTTGCCATTGTACAGACGCTATTGTCTTTCCATTTCACCAAAAGAATTTCATTTTGCTTGTCAAACCTATAGTCATATGAAGCCCGCTCTTCTTTTTTCATTTCTTTCGAACTTCGTAATGGACACTTTTTTGTTCTATTCTCTCTAATTTTTCCAGTCGCACGAAATCCTTTCTCTTTGAGATCCACCAAGAGATTATAGCTAGTAAAAAATTTATCAAAAAATACTTCATACGATGCTGAGTTAGTCTCCATTTTCTCAAGCAATTTGTTTACTACTCTTGACCCTAGGAGATCAGTAGAAATTTCCTCCGATTTTCCACAATAAAAATCGAAAGTGTAGCAATATCCAGTGGAACTAGCTGCTACCCAGTTCTTAAAACCAAATCCACATTTTGTATATGGATTCCGCCGCTGTACTCAATTGAGTACAGTTGTATTTAAATAAGCATAACTTTGTAAAAGTAAATTGCAGACCATTTGTTTTTACATACTTTATAAACAGAAATGCTTGCTTTTAGAAAATTAAAATAAAAAAGAAATTAACAAAGCTGAAAAAGCTAAAAAATGGTAAAGTCTGTGCTTATCTGGCCGCACCAATTTTGTATAAGTTTAAGAGTCCATTTTGTGACAGTCGATATATATATAGCCAGATTTGTTTATTATTTTAACAACAAAAACATTCAAATTTTAAAAAATTTCGCCTAATGATTACCTGTACTCAATTGAGTACGGCGGCGCCAAATGGGTTAAATTTATAACCCAATGTTTATATGAAATGCTTACTAAAAAGAAAAATTAAAAAAAATGGGCAACAAAGGCATTATACGAGAGTGTTAAGCTAATTTAAATGTAAAGGAAAGAGGTTTTGCTGGGATGAATGTAATTAACTACACATTTTATATTTAATTTTCTTACACACAAAAAATTTTAATTTTAATTAAAACTTTGATAGACATGATTAGGAAACTGAAATGGAGGCCCAAGGTTTCAGATGTTTTTATTTGTCATCCTATGACGATTTATATTGATTTAGTTAAAGTCAAAACATAGATAAACATTCCTTTTAACTACTTTAACTTCATGTACTTTTTATGTTTTCCTATATAAAAGCTACAAAAAATCAATAATTTTCAATATATTTAAGTTTAAATGGGATAATGAGTGTCTAATGAATGCAGGTCAACAAATTTTATTTAAATATTCAGTTTACATGCTTATTTAACCTACTTTAAGTGCTTATTTAACATACTTTAACTCTTATTTAACGTACTTTAAATACTTATTTAACGTATTTTAACTACTTATTTAACGTACTTTAAATACTTATTTAACGTTTTTCAAATACTTATTTAACGCACTTTAAATATTTATTTAACGTACTTTAAGTACTTATTTAACGTACTTTAAATACTTATTTAACGTACTTTAAATACTTATTTAATGTACTTTAAATACTTACTTAACGTATTTTAAATACTTATTTAACTTACTTTAAATACTTATTTAAAGTGCCTTGAGCAAAATGTGCTCAACATAAAAATCAAGAATAGAAAAAGAAAAAGTGTTAACGAATGATAAATTATCATTATGATGTAACGGTATTTTGGTTAGTAGAAATATGTTCTATGACTGCTTAACCTATTAACGACCTCCATGAACACTTGGTTTCTTAGGGTGTAGAAGAAGTATTGAAATTTATTGAAAAATGCGTGCTTTAGGAAAGCCGATGGCTATAAAAAATATAAGTAAGTCATTAAATTTGGTTTCCATTTATTGCCATACTACGTACATACATGCATACATAGTTGGTCATTACAATCCTTCACTCAGAATTACGACCTAGCTTCTCACACCACTTAGGTTATGTGTGTTAATTTTATAAATAAGTGGCGGCGGGACCAACAGTTTAAAGTCGATTCCCAACGATAGATTTTGAGAAACTTTTCATGTCAATTTTATTTGCTCTCAGAGTTTTTGGCAGAAATCTGTTGAGAGTAAGTCGTCGAAGAAATAATAATTAATTTTTCTGTATGAGGGTTAAAATAATAAATTAATTTGTTTGATCAAATTCAAACCATAAAAACCACACAAAATCGTTATTATTATGTGTGTATGTATTGTTTTTATTATTTATATTATATACTAAAGGTCTGCACAAATGTATTTGACTTCAAAAAGTACATAAGATCTACCATACACGCACACTTATCCGAAGTATCCGAAGAAGAAAAGTACTTTTTTTTTAAAACAACAAAATTATCGAATAACTTCTTGTTGTTATTTGACTGCGTTCACTTCATACAAATACATGTTCAATTCTCTTTCTTACTCGAAAATACCGGCACAAAACATGTCGAGTACAATGAGTACCACCAAACTTCATATAGTACTACAAATACCAATGAGTACTGCAAATTATAGACAATTGTTTATTGTTTTGAGTAGAGTATGTAATAGGCTATTTTTTTATCTCAAATAACTGTTGTAACTATAAGTATTTCAAAAATATTGGTGGTGAAGCCTGTATACAAGAGGATTTTGGTATTTCAATTACACCCAGAGAAAAATTTAATTAAAATGACGTCATTTCCTACAATGTCACAAATAAAAAATAAACATAGATGTAAATTGACGAATAGTCATTTAGAAATATTATTAAAAATAAAAAATTATGACAAAGAACTTAACATTGATCAACTCATGGAATTTTTAGATTCGCAAAAGAACTGTTTCACATTGTAAATGAAATATTTCATCAAGTAGAAAACATGATTATGGAAAGATTTACATACATAATAATGTATGGAAATTTGGTGGTGACCGATTTGCGAAACAGAGGGCCATAAAATATAGCCCTTTGTAATGATGACTCTTGCTACAAAAAAGGGTTATATTTTATGGTCCTCTGTTTCGCAAATTGGTTACCTTGCACACATTCTCTTCTCTTCACTGCTTGCGCTGTTAGAGAGAGAGTAGGTACTCTATTCATCCGACAAAGAGTTGCACATATGAGGCAAAAAAGTTATTCGTTGCAGACCTCTATTATATACATATGTATGTATGTATATCTGACTTTATAACCATAAAATATGCTGCGTCAACTTGGGTACAAATATAGTTAAAAAATGTAAACAAACCCACTTCACTTGATGTTTCTTATAGTGAAGTTAGTTTGGTTTACATGTAATTCCATGTATTGAGGAAGATCGACTAGCACTATATATGAGCTGTTGAAAATACTAGGCTCGTCAAATTGCCAATCACAAATTTTATTTATACAACCTTTTACAACCAGTAGCTAAGTACATCCATACATAAATAATTGGTCATTACAACCCTTCAGTCAGGATTACGACCTAGTTTCTCACACCACTTATGTTGTGTGCCCTTAAATTTTATACATGAGTGGCGGGACATACAGTTTAAAGTCGACTCCGAACGGCAGATTTTTGAGAAACTTTTCATGGCAATTTGTTATTTACCCTCAGAGTTTTTGCGCGAAATCTGCTGAGAGGAAGTCGCCGAAGAAATATTTTTTTTCATATTTCGTTTTGATGTCTGACCTGGGGTTTGTATCCGGATTTTACGTCTAATAAGCGAACACACTACCTAGTAGAATACGGCGACTTCACCAGTAGATAAGTGCTTTAGGTAAATTAAGTTACCGTGCAATGGAAATAACCATATTAAAAAATGTTTCTTGTCAAATGTAAAGAAGAAGATGAGAAAACTATGAGCTTGATTATAGGTTCGATAATTACAAGTCCATCGTTAGGATAACGGCGTTTGCCCAATGATTCTTATATGCCAGTAAGTATAGTACAAACATACGTCAGTTGATGTTTATTAAAGGATACCAATTCCGTTCAGCTAACTATATTTCTGAGCCTTTGGGTACTACAGTGGTCTATTACTGTAAAGTTTTTACAAATTGTGATTTGTTAAACGATTAAGTAATTTAGGTTTCCGTTCTACTAACAAAATCTTTGACATATGTAAAGAAGAAAATGAAAAGCCAAAAGTGGACTTTTGTTACAGCTTCGATAGTTATAAATCCACCGTAAGGGTAACTAATACCAACTGCAATTCTTGTGTGCCAGCAGGAGTTGCAAAAGATGTTGTCCTCAAAAATAATACAATCTTCTAAGCACATAACATACATATATTTTTCAAAAACAAAAAAGTCGACTTTAAACCGTAGGTCCCACCACTCATATATATAAATTAACGCTCACAACATAAGTGGTGTGAGAAACTAGGTCGCAATCCTGACTAAAGGGTTGTAATTACCAATTATGTATACGGTGACCATATTTTTTTTCAGCAAAATACAGAACAGGAGAAAATACAATACACTAACCACCATTTTCTAAATCAGGTTATTTTTAACCGTCAAAATTTCAATTGTCTATAAAGTTTTTAACATTCTTATATTGATTATTAGAAAAATAAATAAAAATTTATTAATTCAATTTAAAAAAAGTACAAAAAGAAAGCAAATAATAAATACAAAAAGACGCAGCAATAAATACATAAATACTAAAAAACATAACAAATAAAAATAAACGTAACAAAATAACATAAACTACACTAAAAATTTATTTGTACTTCAAAATATGACAATATTTAAATCCATTTTTAATATTACAAAATCAACATGAAAAAACTAATAAAATTAATTTGTAATTCAAAAAAGCACAAGAACAAAACAAATTAAAAATATTTAATTATAATATTTTCCAGAGGAATAAATTTTCTTCATTAAGTTTTCATTTTGTGATTAAAATTGCTTTAATAGTTTCTATTTTTATTTGAGTCTTTTCATTTGTCCAAACATTATTTGAAACGCAAAATACGCTTTCAGTTGGGGCATTTGAACCAGGTAAACATAAACAAAATTCTACAATTTTAAAAATATTTTCAAAAGCAATATTTTTTCATGAAAATGTTTGAAAATTTCTACCCAACGTTCTTCGGTAGATGTTTGATCGTTATTTCATTCGTTTATTTTTTCTAAACTAGCATAATTTTTAATAAGGGAAAATTCATCAAATAAATTAGAATCATTAATGTTTAATTCTGTACTTTTTTCCATTATAAAAACACAACTTGTTTCAACTTCGTCCCAAGTAGGAACTTCATGAAGAACCCATTTTAATAGTACAACTTCTTGATATGCATTGATTTAAATATTCAATACAATTTGTGTAAAAATAAGCTGAGTTTTTTTTTAAATTCATTAACGTCTACTGAATTTTTCTCATGTAACAAATTCAATTTTTTTTTACTGCTAAAGTTAAAAATATTTCAGCCCTTCGTTGTGTAACTTTAAACTTAAGCTCATTTATAATAAGAGAAACTTCCAACATGCAAATTTTTTGCGACTCAATCTGCTTTATATAATTGTGAAATAAAGTGACTTCGCAATGTGTAAATAAAAGCCGGGCTTCAGAAGAAGGATTGTCAAAAAATGTTTTTAAAAAAGATTTCGTAGAGATATAAAATATTCCTTTAAGGGTTTAAAAAGTTCTAAGATTCTTTCAATGGACGGTTTAAGAGTAAGCAACCTTGTCTTGCTATATCCAAGTAATTTTTTATATTCTTCGTCTACTGTATCACAAATTAATTTCAATTGTTCAACACGAACGGTATAAATATAAAAATATGAATACATTTTGACAACAGTAACTTCAATATCTACCGGAAGACATTCAGTAGTCGTTTGAAGACAATTATTTAATACATGTGCAGTACAATTGACTCCAATAAGAAAATTTTTTTTAAAAACATTATTTTGTCCTCGTCTTACAGCTCCACCAAAGTTACAATTTGTGTTATCTGCACATATAGCAAGTATTTTTTTATTTAAATCAAATTTATGAAGAAGATCGCAAATATATGTTGTTAAAATGTCAGACGTTTCTCCTAGTAAGTTATCAACTTCTAGTATTTTTACTTGCACACCTTTCAGTGGTATAAAAAAACGAACAAGTATTGGACATATTTTATGCTGTTCTGATTTGAACAATCATAAAATATTGTGACCAAATTTGTTTTTTCTAAATCCTTTTTAATTTCATTAATTGAATTAGGTGCCAGGATTTTACAAACAATTGATTCACACTTGGTACGACCGGAGGAATATCTCTCATCAAAACAACTTTTAATAAGTTTCGATGTGCAATCGTTTGATCGGAAGGAATGGTTATGTTTAACACTATGAAATGCCCGAGTACCTTCACTAATACTAGTTTTTCTTCCATATTCATCAATATTCTTGGACCACAAATAATTTGAAAGAGTTTTGCTAGAAGAGGCTGCAATGACGGCAGCTTTGTGTTTATTAGTTTTCAGCCGCTGTTGAATATCAAGTTTTCCCCCATTAGCAATAGAAAAAGTTGCCATACATTTACAACATTGTACTTCGCTGGAGTTTTTTGACTTTTAATAAAAGAATATTGTTTTTGCAAATCATCATTAAATTTACACTTTCTTCTTGTCGACATAATTTTTTAAATCAAATTAAAAACACTAATTTCACACAGCACAATATTTTCATCTGACGCACGTTCAGTGAGATAATTTAACTGAAGTTGTAAACAAAAACAAAATCAATTGTTGAGGTATGGTCAGTTTAACAACAAAAACATTGAATTTGTTTTTCCTATTGTTATTTGATCAATCAAAGTATGCCATGTATGCGTTATTTTAAATGACAGTTGATATCGACACTACTTATAGTGTTGGTAAATGTTTATAGTTGAAAAAAATTTATTACCTATATTTGTGTCAGAATTTTTTAATATTTATGTATTTCTTATGTGTTTTTCTATTCGTTTTTTATGTAAATCTGAAAAAATAACGAAATACTGAACAAATACAGAACACTAAATAAAATACAGAACATTTTCACGTTTTTTAGCAAAGAATAATTTATACAGAACAGGGCTCTAAAATACAGTACTGTTCTGTATAATACAGAACGTCTGGTCACCGTAATTATGTATGTATGTACGGGCGGAGTTAATAAAATGAATCAATCCCTATCATTATACAGAATTGACATTCATTATCAATATTATCATTATGCAGATAATGACATAGTACTGCGACCATAACATTTATTGCACTCCCCTTAAACTGTATAGACCATTACCATAATGTCCGCCACAGGCCTATTGCCCTAAAAAACTGCAGGAAATTGATGTCAGCAAAAACAATGCCTAGTAAATGATATGCACCAAGTGTTTTCAAAGGGGGTGTATTAATGCCTCACAGTTTCCAGGAATGTGTTTTGATATTTCATTCTCTTCATCAAAAAATCTATATAACCAATCTGAACAAGTGGACTTGGACTCAAAGTTCCATGTCAAAAGATAGACCTAAGCATTGTCTCCCTATATATTTCCTTTCGCTGAGTATTGCTTTCCAATCATCTGTTCCCACTAGTTGTAAGACCCTAGCCTATTTTCTTTCTTTATTTCTTTTTGTTTGCAATTTTTTTGCTCAAAAATATTTATTATTTTCACTTGGCAATTGAGTCAAATCTTAAGTAAATATTCGAATTTATCAAATTGTTTATTTATTCAAATTATCACGACGAACAAACTCCAAGAGTAAAAAGTTGTGAGAATTCTTTAAATCACTTTATCACAATATTATTTAAATCTTTATTAACCATTCCAAAAACACCAAAATAAACTGAAAAACATTTATATTCATAATAATAAAAAAAAACCGCTCAATATTTCGTGTTGTTTATCTAAATCCCTTGATTAGTCAGAAAACCGAAAAGAAAACACAAAGTATTTGGGTATAAAATTAAAATGCCAACAGCAAGATTTATCCATTTTATAATAAGAATTCATTTATTATATATCTATTTATTAACAATTTAATATGGAAGAGCCAGCCCACAAGTAACATAAAGTTTAATAAAGTGGCACAAAACTTAAACTAATAAGTTGTCCCCACAAAAAAACAAAAAGGGAATCAGAAAACAAACAAAACCAAAAGAAAATCGTTAAACAAAACCCCAATAGCACCGAAATACGCACCAAATAGTAGATCCTCCCACGCAAAGGCCAATAAAATAATAAGTCCACCAAACGGAAAATGTGTACAGTGTGGTCGTATATAAATAATCGAAGGAAGTTTTTTTTAAACCTTGTTTAGGAAAATGTTTCATTTATTCCACATGTTATTTATTTATTTTATTTATTTATTTATTAATTAGAATATAATTACAAATTAGATTTAGTTATACACGAGCTGAGTAACTTCGACTATATGCTCGGTGTAGTGTCACAGACCAGAGTCTCTGGTGGGAAGCGAACCCACGATCCTAACGCTAGTAGTCTACTACCCACTAGACTACCAGGCCACCCTATTCCACGTGTTGATTTGCCATTGTAATACAATTTAAAAACTTTTTTAATCAAATTTCATCAAAATTCGACTGTATTAAAGTTGTGCACTGTATTTTATAAAATAAATATGACACCAACGGCCAAGTTAAATTAAAACCCTTCATTTCTTCATGGAATCTGCGCACATTTTTATTATTTCGTTGGTTTGTATGAGTTAGTATATCGGGAGCGACATCGCAATGAGATTCAGGACATCCAACCTCTTAAAAGACTCCGTACAAATTTTCACTGTTGGTTCCAAATTGAATGGAACTATTTTCGGAATCGATTGGAATAGCCATATATATATAAGCCTGTCAAATAACTACAGCGTCTTTCAAACGAAAGAGCTGGCGATATCTACAGGCGATATATCTATAGGCGAGATATCCAGGCGGCTATTTAAGATAGTGAATTCTAACATAGAACAAGAACAAGAAGTCGCCGTAGTCTAGTAGGTAATGTGTTGGCTTATTAGATGTGAAGCCAGGGTTCAAACCCCAGGCCTGACATCAAAACAAAATAGAAAAAGTATTTCTTCGGCGACTTCCTCTCAGCAGATTTCTGGCAAAAATTCTGAGAGTAAATAAAATTGTTATGAAAAGTTTCTCAAAAATCTGTCGTTTGGAATCGACTTTAAACTTTTGGTCTCTCCACTCATGTATCAAAATTAAGGGCACACAACATAGGTGGTGCGAGAAACCAGTTTGTAATCCTGACTAAATGGTTGTAATGATTTAAAATAATATTTGCACTGAATATCAATTTTTTGTACAGCATTTGTACAATATTTGGTAAACCGACAGTTGCTTCTGATGTCTCAATATACGAAAGTATTGACGCGTTTTAGCGAAAGCGAATAAATAAATAAAATTAAAATTTTCATACACAAATAAAAACCAAATACCAGAGGACAAATAATGTTGAGAAAGCAGACAAAACAAAAAGCAAAAAAGAAAAGAAAACAGAAATATAAGACTGTGAGCCAACAACATTGTGTAGTATTTCTAATGGAAAATGTTTTGTGAACAGACACTGGTTACTGGTTCTTAACAATAACATTGACTAGGGGAAGGGACCTCATGGCGTTAGGAAATCTGAAACTCATTTGCATTGCTGTTACATATTTTTTGGGTTGACTAAATAGGGTTGATTAAAAATTAAATATCAAATTATAAAATAATTTGATTTCATGCTATAAACACAACATGTACCATTAAACTTTACATTTTTGTTTGTAATTTTTCTCAGGATTTAATAACAAAATGTTAAAATAAAATAATGGCTTTTTACTTTTTTTTGCATTCTTTACATATATTAAAATAAACAATAATCGGAAGAAAAAAGTTTATAGAAGCAGCACCTAAAAATTGTAAATTTTTATAGCCCAAGTGCTAGCAGATAATTTAAATCTACTTTAAACTGGCTGGCCAATGTAAATTGGCTTTTGACTGAACTTTATCGAATAAACTAGTAAGCCAACAAATAACAGCATACATAACGTATTTAAACAAACCGAGTTTTGTTAGTAAGTTTTGAAAAAAATGAATCACCAAAAATAATTTGACCGTTTTATGAGAATTTCTTTCTACCGAAACGCAAGTAAATATTTTTCAAGTGAATATACATATATAGTCCGCCAGTGTGGACGTTCGCTAAGCTATAATTTCTATATGTTTTCTTTTATCCACAAATTATCAAATTGTGCTGACTACAAGGAGACCATGAAGACGATGATGATTAATATTAGACAATGTGCTATCACACACGAGACTATTTTTTAAGCAGCACAATTTTTGTTCTTTCAAACCACCTCCTCACCTCTCTTGCCTACAAGCTGCCATTTGTTCCAGCATAATTGTTAATGCATAATCGGTAATGACTTCGGCTGAAGCATGTTTGGGTTCTTATGCTGATACTAGACAATAATATCCATTGAAACTGGTCAATTTTATGCACTATTGCCAGAGAAACTTCACAGAGTTAGGCCAAGTTGTAGAGGGTCCCTTTTAAGCCAGTATTTAGGTTACAATGGGGGTTACTACAATCAATATTAAAACCGAGAATAAAACATTTACTTGAGTAAACGAAATCAAGTCCAAAATAAATCTTGCTATTGCAGATATCTTTATATTAAAGAGCTCGGTCAAGGATATCAGAAAGTGAGAGGTGTCCTGCGTCTTTTTATGATTGTGGTACGTCGTCGGTTTGGACCATATACCATAGACGGCATGCGGCCTGATTTACCGGTAATTGGACTGATCAAATGGAATTCCATGTTAGAACTGACATACATGGATTAAAGTGTTTTGGTAGATTTTTTACGGATCTGATAAAAAAATACTAGGCTGATATTATTTAATTTGTGTTGGACCTTTTAAAGGAATAAAACCATGAGCGTAATATGTTGTAGTAGTAATATAAATATAAATAAAGATACAAACTGGTGTTTCAGCATTCAGAATAATAAAGAGAATATAATTTCCGTTTTATTTTTAGTTTTTATTTATCAAATCTAAAATATATTCATATATTTTAGGCTTTTGTCGAATTTGATTTTAAGGCAAGAATTCACTACGTATTATTTGATATTTTACGACCCAAAAAAACAAAAATTTTACAAAGTAGGCTACACCATTCACCATACATACGATATACATATATTTGTATTTTGCGAATAAAGCATTACCCTAACATCTTCATACCCTCGCATATGTACAGAATTTTAAGTTTTAAATTTTCTTTAAGTCCTCACCGATTTTGTCCATACAAATTAACTTTTCTGACATAATATTGTCCATATTGTTACCATGAAATATCCATTAAAATTAATACTTGCATATACGTTTGCATGCATTTGGTCATTTAAAATTTAAAATACACTCCACGGGTGGAAATTTGATCACCAAAATGAAAATCAATTCAATTCAATTCTGTCACAAAATTCAGTATATTATATACACTGCGTAATGAATCTATTTACTCATGAGCAACGTTGGGATTTATTGAATATTTATTTCCAAAACAAAGACAATCGGAAATCATCTTTTCAGATGATGCTCATTTTCATCTTGGTGGGTGCGTTAATAAGCAAAATTGCCATATTTGGGGCTCAGAAAACCCACACATGGTCTTACAGAAGTCAATGCACTCTTTACGAGTGACTGTTTGCGGAGACGGAGGATTCATTTGAAAATAAGAACGACTTTACCATTACGGGCAATGAGACAGCTATCGCACCATGGTAACCGATTTTTTTGTACCAGCTCTTCATGGTATTGATGAGAACGATGTTTGGTTTAAAAAGGATTGTGCAACTTGCCACGCACCTCATACCACTATCGATTTATTAAACCAAGCGTTTGATGGCCGTTTAATTAGCCGAAATTGTGATGTTAATTGACTGCCAATAAGCTGCGATTTGACACCGTTGGACTATTGTCTGCGGGGCGCCGTTAATGAAAAGTTTTATGCCGACAAATCAGAGACAATTGAGCATTTAAAGGTCAATATTCGTGATGCCATTGTCCAGATACGACCTTATGCACTTGAAAAAGAGCACAAAAATTGGCCCGATCAAATGAGGTACTGAGAGACCAGGTCAATAACTATACCTTATAACAAAAAAAAATAATTTTGCAAAATTTCAAAAAGATTATCCTTCATTGCATTTCGAAAGTGAAACTTTTAAATTTCCCAATCTATACAATAATTTCACCTGTGATGAGCAATGAAAGAAAAAAATTTATTAGTTACAGAAACCCCACGCTAAACAAAACTGGTACATTCAATGCCAAATGGGTTAAATAGGACTGCTTGACCTTAAAGGATACCCTATTAAATATTGGGTACAACGTTTTAATATACATATGTATTGGGCCTTTGAATTTTAAATTTACTCAGAGTTCTTCTTGGGGGTACCTACACTTTTACGCTGCAAACTCATGACATATTTAGGGTGCCTACACTTTTGCTGTCCACTGCATGCTGCCTGTTTCAAGTCCCTTAACATTTGTTACACTAAAAACGATTTTATTGTTTGAATACATTTAATCTCTATCCGAAAACATTTGGAGAAAATTTAACCGTTTGAGTTTCCCTTTTCTTAATTTTCCCTTGATTGTATATGAATTCCATCACCATTGTTGTGTAGCTTTTACGGTTGTATCAAGAAAAAAATTGAAGTAATATGCCAACATATAAGAAAATGTATCTTCTTTAAAGTTCAGCCAGTGAAATGTAGAGATTCTGCCTGATTATTACGTAAAACAAAATAAATGTGTACATGAGTACCCAAAGCGAAATATCAACTATGCGTTCAACCACTGTATGGGAACTAACTAAGCTAACAATAGCACTTAAACTGTCAGCAATAAGCAACTGTCTAAGTTTTGTTGAGAACTCCTCCCTCAAAAGTACGAAAGTAATAAGAGTAGATAAATATTTTACACAGCTTTAACGTACATGTTCAATTTGGTTAAATAAGTACAGCTATGTTCAGGTAAATAGCATTTTTCTTGAACACAAGCATATTTTTTAACGTCGAAAATTATTGAAATATTTATGCACCGCATGGAGATGTAAAACGAGGTACGGCAGAGTTCGATGTAAACAACATGATTAATGGGAATTCTCTTTTTGACTCAAGCGTATTTAGGGGTCTACAGATTATACTTCTCACTTATAAATGCTTCCACTGACTACTTTTATAAGCAGTAGGATATATCTATCAATCTATCAGTGTGATCTCCTATGAAGTGGCTACAAAGTACATACAGTGGACAGCAAAAGTCATAGAACGGCAATATATTTTAGCAATGTCATGAATTTTAGCCACAAATTG
The DNA here is from genome assembly GCA_936449025.2 of Sarcophaga subvicina. NCBI lineage: Eukaryota > Metazoa > Arthropoda > Insecta > Diptera > Sarcophagidae > Sarcophaga > Sarcophaga subvicina. Next base: position 91,626,244 of record OW388080.2, read on the forward strand.
TATAAAAATTTATAGTTTATATATTTATTTTATTAATTAATTTCTGTTTTATTATAAAACAAAAAATTTTTCAATGTTTTTCATAAAACAAGAGAAAAATAAGGAAAAGTTTCAGATGATTCCATAAGTACCGCCAAGGACAACCCTACGTAATTTTAAAATTCAAAAGCCTAATATATGAAAATGTTATGCCTGGTATCTAGTAGAATATCCCTTAAGGTCAAGGACTCCATTTAAGTCATTTGGAATTGAATGTTTAGTGTTTTCTGGTGGCACCATGAGCAAGTTTTTCGGTTGACTTTTGTTTGCGGTTTAGCGATTACGCAACCGTTCTTTCAAATGATCTCCTAAATACTGTCTTGCAGCCATATCGAGACTTTGTGCAAGAGTATTATGCCTGCCTGTGTGGAAATTTTTTTGTCAAAATATATTGCAGTACTAAGACTGTTACTGTCTACTGTATATACAAATTCACGAATCAAAACAAAATCCATTTGTAATCCTTTGAACTATTACAATAAGAATGTATCAGAAATTAGGTGTGAGACATTGATATGTAGCATATAACACGACATCTCCGGGTAAATTGTCAAATTTTCCATGACTAGTTAGTAGTGAGTTGGCTTATTAGACATCAAGATTCAGTTCAGTTCAGACATCTCAAACAAAACGAAATATGAAAAAATAGAAAATAGAGTGTTGGCTTATTAAAGCCAGGGTTCGAGCCCCAGGGCAGACATCCAAACAAAATACAAAAAGTATTTCTTCGGCGATTTCCTCTCAGCAGATTTCTGGCAAAAACTCTGAGAGTAAATAAAAATTGCCATGAAAAGTTTCTCAAAAATCTGTCGTTCGGAGTCGACTTTAAACTGTAGGTCTCGCCAGTGTAGTATGAGAAACTAGGTCGTAATCCTGACTAAAGGGTTGTAATGACCAATTATGTATGTATGTATTTCTTCGGCGACTTCCTCTCAGTAGATTTCTGGCAAAAGATCTGAGAGTGTAAAAAGAATTGTCATGAAAAAGTTGTTCTAGAATCTGTCGTTCGGTATCGACTGTGCTTTTCACACCATTTATGTTGCGTGCGTTAAATTTATACATGAGCGGCGGGACTTTTGTTTGTTTGAAAAATTGAACTGAAAAGAAATTTGTTCAGATATAATAAGCCAACACACAACCAACTAGCGTATGGCGGCATATAACATCGTTTAAATGTCCGCCTCGACTTCTCCGATTAAAATGTCAAATTTTACATGATTCTGACGCATAAATCAGGCTAAGTTTGAGTTTTGAGTTTGAGCTTTGAGGTCATTGCTTTATCTCGGTAGGCAATTTATATTACCACCACATGAGGTGATAGATCCGTGCTCTTGAATCCGCATGTCTTTGGTATCCAGGCCATCCAATTAAGCTAAAAGAAGTTGGTAATTATCTACATATAGTGCTCGACGTTGACAGTGATGGCCTGACTAAGTCAGTTTCAAAGAAATATGGTTTCAAAAGCGCACTCTTTTCAAAATTCACACCAAAATGTGATAAACAAACTCTGCTAAGCAAAACATGGAATGGCAGAGATTTTTATCGGACAGTTTCAAGATTAGGCTTTTATTCAGCTTATTGTAGGGTTGACATTTAGTTATGGAAATAGTATGGTTACTGAATTACCAAATACTCTCTCGTAAATTTTTGTAAATTCCGTTGCAATAAAACTGTTTTTCTTTTAGAGTAAACCAATTGTTACCCAATTCTGATTGTTTTTCATTTAATGCATGGTTCAAATTGATCAATTTGTTGACGGTTTTAACGGTTTAACCAGGTTTTAATAGTTCGTGGTACACCATACTTTTCTGTTACCACCATTCCCACATAGTATTGTGTTCCTTGCGAATCGATCCGGTTTTGCAGCCGAAGTTGATAGTTGTCCTTGATAAACCCATTGTTTCCTCCGTTTAGGACTCTGAAACTAAATACATTTTTCATTAACACTGTTTTTCTATAATGTCTTTGAAGTAAAATTTCACACTAGGTTGTTGCACCCATTTTCCAGTAATTTCGTTTAATTGTTTTTATAAATAATGAACATATTTTTAACAAAAAACATTAAAACAATGAGCAATGTCGATAACAATGCTCAATTAAACAAGTTTTTGTTAAACGCAGTGGCAACGATGGCCTGCTGTTTTTTGTTGTATTTGCTCATTTTCTTTATATTGAAAATAATATATAATATGGCAAGTTCAAATATAAACTTAACTTCATAAGTTACCGGTAGGATGATCCTCCATTTAGCTCACTTCTACCGTATTGTCCACTTACACATAATAATGAAAAACAAATTATCTGCCCGTTAAAATCCTCCCTTTAGTTAACGGCAAGTTGTAATAATGGTCTTAAGTGTTAATGGGAAAGTAAGAAACATTTTATTTAATCTATTGATCATTCCTCTTGCGCGTTTACTGGCCTTCCGTAATATCCAATGGCCGACTCTGGTCAGATACAAACCAACAATCAATTGAGGGGGAAATAAGCAGAAGTAAGTAGGGATGGCTTGGTGGCCACACTCTTCGTAAGCCATCAGATGACATCACAAAGAAAGCCACAGACTGGAACCCCCGGGGAAGCAGGCGCATCGGACGACCATCACACACCTGAAAACGCCAAATCACAACCGAACTATCCAAACTACGTCTACAATGAAACGAAGTCAAACATCACGTTGATGATCGAGCTCATTGGAATCAACTTGTTGCGGCCCTATGCTCCCTAGAGGAGTAAAAGGAACATATATATATATTGGTTATTGCTAGCTACACATTTATTCTATCTTACAGGTAATTTGTGAATACCACGCCGTTAAAATAGTTCATCGTTTGCAGTAAGAATGTTTCCAAGACACCGACCGGAACGTTAATGCAAAGAATGTCCGTAAAATTTTTACGATTATCTGAATGATCGACACATTGGATGCTCTTTCTCAACTTAAGAGTCTTTGAAGTTGTCTTGATTCTTTAGTATTACATTCCAAATTTTTGTAATAAGTTCACATAATTACAATTCATCTTGTGAAAGGTACGGTGAGCTAGATTGCTCTCTACTTAAATCTACTAGAAGGCGCTTAAATCATGCTCAAAGCAAAGCTCGTGCGGTTACTTCAATATTTTAAACTTCGTTTTCCATTGGTAAAAAGAATACGTCATCATATATGTACTCATATATCATCATCATACTCATACATCATCGTCATATTCATACACCACCTTATAGAATCTTGTCCTATAGCATCTAAGTAACTTTCAAAACTGCATAGAGGCACTGGTGCTGGAATTCTTTGTAAGCATTTTGGACGAGGTCTGAATGGCACTGCAGGATTGTTCAGGCGTATATATTTCCTGAACAGTTGACCTTACACTGTTCTCTCATCTTATAATGAAAGTTCTCACGTCATTTTCGTGGACAGTTGACACTGGTTCGCGTCGTTAAGGATTATATAAGAGTCTTTGGATCGGATTGAATTAGTTTCTGTTCAGTTCTGGGACTTAGTAATATGATTGAGAACGAGAACACTGATGCTCATGCTAGATTAGGTTGTAACTCGATTAATAAGGAAACTGTTGATCATGAATTAACTTAGCTAAAAGAGGAGGTAGATCGGATTATTCTATGGTTAGAAACTCTTGGCCGTCTATTGGCCTTGGTTCACAGCTGCAACTTTACAATTAGAACATTGCAGTTTCAGTTCGCTGACGGTGATCTGTTGTCGATAGTTCGCAGCTGCTGCTTAACAAGTAGGAAATTGTGGTTTCAGGTCACTGACGGCGATCCGGGACAAATTTCAGTCGGATATTAGAAGGGTATGTGGATGTGATGAGGATTTGAAAACGATTCTCTAGCGTTTGGTAGAAGAGGTAATTCCCTCTCAACCGGAAATTATTTGAAGGTTTTAATTCTATCGGGAGACATATTCAAGTTGTCCTGCAGTTTATTACGCTGGTTAAGAGATATGCGCCAATACTTGTGTATCTGATCTTACTGCTTTTCTGTTTATTTCCACTTCCTCACTATTTTATTTATTTTATTTTTTTCTATTGTGCATTTTTCTATGACGTATAACCTTTGTGTGTTTTGTCTTGGCTATATTCCTCCTCAAATTTTTGTTTCTATTAACTTGATTTATGTGTTTACGAAAATCACAGTTTGTGTAGCGTTGGGTATAATTTTAAAGTTATTTCGGCTATGGATGTAAAGAAACAAAAATTTACTCTGACATGATATTAAATTAACCGAACATAAAAAAATGGTGCAACCATTTCTATGTTCACACAATTTAACTTTGGCTCCTTAAACCATATTTTGAAAGAACAAACAAAAACGAACCGAAATACTTTGTATACGTACGGGACCTTTTAATATTTTATAGTATACACGAAGAAAATAGTCAGTGGGTGAAGGATTTTTTGCTTTTTGAATGAAAGGATTGCTGGTGTGGGACAATACGAGTAAAATTGTTTTGCCACATGTTGCACGTATGTATGACTGGAAGATATTTTCCCAAATGATTCAATTGGTAATACCATCATTGAAATATAAAAAAAACTCAGTCAAATATAATACTGCAGACATAAAATTTGGAAAAAATGTTCGGGAAAAAATGAATCCTCCCTCTGTAGACATTAAAGTGGAGTATGAAATGAAAAAAAAAAATAAATAAATAAAAACTGGTTCCTGTTTTGCTAGCAATTATTGCTTTCAACTGCATTATTCAGTATTGAGAAAAAGGAAAACTAAATATTTCAAAACCAAAACAAATAATAATAAAATGAAAACAAAGACGGCTTAAATAAATGTTATGTTGTCATTAAATAAACAGTCTTGTAACCACAGTTATAATTTAAAAGTCACTGGGGTATACATTCAAAAGTGAATTGAATATAAATTAAATATAATATATATTATAAATAAAATAAAATCAATAAAATAAATAATAATAAAGTATATATATATATATATATTTATATATATATATATATATATATATATATATATTTATATATATATATTTAAGAGGACAGAGGAATAAAGTATACGCTCTTATTGAAAACTATTCCATATCATAAAGATTTATTATTTACTGCTATTTATTTTAGCAGTATTCATGCCTATGAAATAGGTTACATGGATCGACCGCCAGTTTACTAAAAAGATCTAGGATCCCAGTTTAGTTATTCCCTACATAGGAATACTATATAAGATCTCTAACACCAGACATGAGAAGATGCAGGGGTCTTCGTAATTCACAATGAGGATAGTCCTCGCGAGATTCTCACCTCTCAGTGACATATTGTTGCGTTATGGAAAAGATATGCATCATTTTGCACCGAGGAAATCGATGAAAATTCTCTACTGTAAGGCGGTGGAGTAAATCAAATCACAATATAACTATTAACGAGGAGGACGAAACTTTTCTAATGGAAAACTCTTTAATTCCTGGGTAAGGTGTCCTTAGATGCCAAATATTTTGGGAGTAGTACTGAATAGTAAACTGAGGATAGTAAATGGAAGCAAACTATCTGGCAATGGTACTGGTTACTAACCTGATATAGAGAACGGTCAAATATGCTCTACTGTTGTGCATTAGGCTTTTTAGACGTGAGGCCTTGATTTAAACCCCGGATCGGACATCTCCAACTAAACGAAATATGAAAAAATATTTCTTCTTTCAAAAATCTACTTCAAACTGAAGTTCCGCCACTCATGTATAAAAATTAAGGGCACACAACTGAAGTGGTGTGAGAAACTAGGTTGTAATCCTGACTTAAGGGTTGTAATGACGAATTATCTAGGTAAACTGACTCGCGTAAAGAACGTTTTAAGGATGGTCAAATATATAACAGACTTCAATGTAGACCATACTGACAATAATGAAGGCATTGCATGGGTAGATTGTTCGAATTTTAAAACTATTAGGGTAGAAACTGCCATCAACATTAGATCGTGATTCCACTTAGCGTAACTGAAAGTTAGTCAAACAGAAAATTCAACAGGGTTATTGCGTAAACTTAAAAAATAATATTTTTTCGTTATTTTTTCAAGTTTGGCCATTCTTAATTGCAAAATTTAATTAAAAAATATAAAATAAGTGATAACATTCTGAAAGCTCATTATTTTGTGAAGAGATTGACGCTCTCTTTGATCAAATCGGATAAAAATTGCCGCAGTTAACATTTAAATAGTATAACAGTCGTATTATATTTTTTATATGTATATATCTTATCAAATGAACTTTCAGTTCAAAGGTTTTCGAAAGTTTAGATGGAATTTGATTATTTACCCTAAAATGTGCCAATTTCACGTTTGTACGACTACCAGAAGTCGGCTAATATTTGTGTTTTTTGCAAAATATTATTATTTCGCTCTGCGCAAACATTGTTCAACATCAGGTAGTTGCTCAAATGTGAAATTAACGCACTTTGTGATAAAAAATTAAGATCCGTCAAAAATTCTGCAAATTTTTATACTAGAAGTTCATTTGAAAAAATAAATATATGAAAAATATAACTCGACTGTTAGACTCTTTAAATTATAACAGCGGTATCAATGCTATCACTTATTTTATATTTTTTATTTAAAGTTTGCTAATATGAATTGACAAACTTGAAAAAATATGAAAAAAATCGCATTTGTCAAATAACATAAAGATGTATATCGTTTTAAAAGCCCATCTCTCTGCTTTCTAATAAGGTTTAAATTTGTGAGATTGGTTCAAAAATGTTTGTGTAATCAATATATTTGTGGTAAAGTAGAAAAAAACAGGTGTTTTAAAATGAAAAAAGTTTGGAGGGTTCGAGAAAAATAAAAAAGTATTTTTGAGTTCTACTCAACTAAATGAACAACTTAGACTAGGTAGTTATTCGGGTGCATTTAATTATTTGTATTTTGTCGCATAGTGTAATAGGAGAGAATAAAGAACAACGTCACCGTAGTATAATATGTAAGGTATTGGCTTATTAGACGTGACGCCACGATTCCAGCAACAGGTCAAACATCTACAAGAAAACAATATATGCAAAAAATATGTGTTCGGTGACTTCCTCTCAGCAAATATCTGGAAAAAACTCTGAGAATAAATCTGACGTTCGGAGTCGACTTTAATTTGTAGATCCTCCGTTACTCATGGATACAATTAACACACACAACGTAAGTGGTTTAAGAAGATAGGTCGTAATCCTGACTGAAGGTTTGTAATGACCAATTATGTATTTTTGTATGTATGTACTTATAAGTATGTATGTATATTTCAGACATCAAAAAAGGGCTCACCATAAATGTTGTAATTTGTATCATGACGCGTACTTCTTCCCAGTACCTGGTATATTTATTAAGGGTTTGGGTATTAAACTGCTGCAGTGTTCCAAGTAATACGTTTTTTGCAAAGATATCAAATTTATAAAGTAACTCATGGCGATTGAAAATAAAAAAAAAATAAACCTTAAAATTCAAGCCTAAAATTAAATGTCATGAAGAAGAAAAAAAAACTGCCACTACTGGCCCCAAGGTATTGGCAAAAGTGTATATATGTACTCACATGTGTATCCAGAGAAAAATTATTTTTAAAGAATTCTGGCATATTTTGTGGTTTTGTAAATTTAAACAATAGACAACAAAACTTTTTAATTTTAATCTTTATTGTTTCACCACAAAAATTTTAACATTAAGCAATTTGTAATTTCAAAAGAAATATTTATTGAATTATTTTCATTTTTTTTTAACTTTTTATAACAATCCCAATTTTAACAATATCGTAGGAAAAATGTTACTTCATGTTATGTTTGTTTGTACGCAGTTGAATGTTTTCTATGGTCAGAATAATAAAATCATGCACAGACCTTTAACAATAAAAGTTTCAATATTTTTATGAGTAAATATAAAATGTATGCCAACAACACAAACAACACAAAATTAAAAAAATATTAAAATATAGTGTATGAAACAGATTTCTAGCAAAAACTCTCAAAGTAAAATGTATTTGCCATTAAAAAGTTTCTCAAAAATATGTCGTTCGGAGTCGACTTTTAACTGTAGGTCTCGCCATTCATGTATTAAATTTAGCTCACAGAATATAAGTGGTGTGAGAAACTAGGTCGTATGCTGACTGATGGGTTCTAATGACTAATTGTGTATGTATGATATGCTTTGTGACTATGGTTGAACCATCCACCCATAATTTGAAGTTGGTACTCTGTAAGTGCTGATTCATATCCAAACCATAAATCCATCATTTGTAGAAAAAGTATTATTTGAATTGGATGTTTAAATTGGATAGAAAATTCTCTTGTCAAGAGTAAAGAATGGAAAAATATTAAATTTTTTGAGATTTCTGTCTCCTGACTACCACTAATTCAAGCAATTCAATTCAAATTAAATTCTTTTGCGGAAGATTGGTTGCTTAAGTATTAAATATCTGGCAAAATCTTGAGAGTAAATAAAATTGCCATGAAATGTTTCCGAAAAATATGTCGTCTGTAGTCGACTATAAACTGTAGGTCCCGCCCTCAAATGAACACACGCAACGTAAATGGCGTGAGAAGCTAGTTCGTAATCCTGTCTGAAAGGTTGAAATGATCAATTGTGTACGTATGCATCAATTATTATTTAAATTTTTCTTTTGATTTTCCATTTCAATATCTAGTTTAACAACCATGTTAATTTTTTAACGATAGCACATTGTGTGTGTATGTTTAGACAGATGTTAACACTCCTGTTTAACGTCAAATAATTTTACCAATTCTGTTGTCTATTTTAACAATTCTTGTTATCCTTTGCCGCAACTTTAAGGAACCAACGAATCTAATTTATTACAAAATCGACCACACACACACACATTGAGTTTTCTTGGTGCTTCAAAATGAAAAACTTAATACAACTACACGATATAAAGAGTAGGCCATTTAAAAGTTTAAATTAAAAATGCAATAAAACAAAAACGGTTTGAAATTTTGTCAAATTTACTTTTTTATTGTGAAGTACAATTGTTCCGTTTAGAAGTGGAATATAATTTTATACATAAAACAAAAAAAATTAATGCTTTTCGTAAATCGTAATTTTCAGATACAAAACTCGCCATCTTTAACCCGATGAGAAGGATTTTAAGATGTACGGAAATATAAGGTAGAAATTTTTCTAAAGACCTTGAGTCTATCAGGCACTGGATTTATACATAATACGTAGGTGTCTGGATGTCTCGGCATGATTTAGACTTTAAAACATTTCACCATAAAAGCAAAGCCTGGATTTGTCAGCAGAACGACTCGTGCAGTATAGAACTTTTTAAGGCGATTTGGAATGTCTGGCAATTTTATGAATAATTTTAGACGGAAAGGGATTGTTTGTGTGTCTGGAACAGTTGTAAAAAGTGAATTATTTTTACATTAAAGTTGTGCTTTCAAATGCAGTGGATTTGTGAAAAATGTTTACATACTGCTGATATAATTCTAAGCACTAAACAGACTTTTGCTTTACTTTACTTGTCCATTTTTTACGTAAGCTCTTGTTATTTGTATATTATTGTATATATGTACTTGATGTTTTTATAAATACATAAAAAAGAACGTATTAAAAAATTGATTTCCTAACTTAAATTAAATGAATTTCAGAATCAATGAATCAATGAATAAAAAGTCGAACAACCTTAGAAAATAACATCTGACATTCAACGATATCTCCGAGACAATAAAATGTAACGGTAAGATTGTGTGATTTAAAAAAAATTCATTATGTAGGATATAGGAAAGTTTTAAATATTCAAAAATCCGCTAGAAATTATGGTTTACTTCCTATTTAAATTGAATTTGTAACATATTACTAATACGCACCGTATTACCTGTTCTAGAATAATTACTCTGAAAAGTATGCAATAAAAAATCTTTAATGTTGTCATGTATGAAAGCCATGGAATTCGATATCACTCATACGTCACATATGTACTTTAGGGCGACTTACTAAAAAAAGTTTTCGATGAACCCCCCCAGGGATGGTAAAGTTGGTACAATTGTACTTTTTTAGCACTATTTGGAAGTCAAAAACACCATAGCACCTCAATGACTTATTTAGCACTATTTAAAAATTGTCCCTACTTTGTTACATTACTCAAATATTCTGTCTCATCACTGTATAATTTTTTGTTTTCGTTTCATTTTCATATGGCAACAGAAATTGATGTACACATATCCATAAATTTTATTGATCACAGTATTATTTTCGACCTTAGAGAAATAGCAAAGAAATTTTATTTAAAATTCTGTAAAGTTTTAAAAACAAAAGTTGATTTAAATATGTAATGAAATGTTACTATGATTCAAAAAAATTATACTAAAAAACGTTGTTTCGAGTAAAACTACAAGTATTGCACCGTTTATATTAACAACGTTTCCCAATGAAAATTGATTCAATAATTATTAATTTCGGACGCTTTCGGACTTAAAGCTTTAAAAAATAAAGGTATCAGAAATAAAAAATGAGCTAAATGAACCAATGTTCAATGACATTTCAAGTGTTATAAAAGGAATATTATCAATTCCACATTCATCTGCAAATGTAGAAAGGAAATTTTCGTACCAAAATATAATAGAAACCAAAGGGAGAAATAGATTGTTTGCTTCGACTGTCTCCAATTTAATCCAAACAAGGGATCTATTGAAGTTATTTAATGCGTGTTGCTACAATTTTGAGATAACAAATAGTTTGCTAGCAAAAAAAAAAATATCATAAATAGTGATTTAAAATTTAGATCTCATAAACTTTTGTATTCCTTTATAGTTAAGTATTAAAGTAAGTTGTTAAATTTACCTATTATATTTACAAGTACTTAGCACAAACAAACTGCAATGTACACTGATCCTTTATCATGAATTGTTGTTTTGGTTTTAAAATTTTATAAGTAATAAATAAACGTCTTTATTTTTGGAAATTTATTCGACTATTCTCATTTACTTTCCTCGCTATCCTAAGAAAATGAATTATTTCAGTGTGTTTACTCACTTTTGGCGCTCAGTGTAGCTTTTTGATAATTTTTATGTTTTTTACGCATATACTCGTATGTACATAAATATATGTAAAATGCATTGTCACTTATATTTTATTTAATTTTTAATAAAAAAAAGTTTAAAAAGAAAAAAGGGAATTTAGTACAATTGGGCCGAAAAAAGTAAAATTTTTTGTGAAAGTTAATACAATTTGTTAGATCAATTTCCCATCCCTGACCCCCCCCCCCCCAAATAATGAACCTTGAACTTTTTTAAGATCACATTTAAAATATTTCGGCTCCAGCATTGACCTCTCGTGAGATGGACCATTTTGAAAAAGTGTCTATTTTCGTATGTTTTTTCTATTGGAGAATCTATTCCCTAACCAACGTATACAATATGGGTATCATAAGAATGGTTTTTTTAAGACGCGTCCAACTGTATAAACAATTTGTTTGTCCCTTTTATAAGGATTTTCTGTAAAAAATAACGGTTTTAAAAATTTTTTTTTCGGAGTTGTTTGTAATAAAAATGCCAAATTAATGTATTTTAATCTTTAGTCGATTTAATTAAATACGGGTCTCAGCTTTTTTTGAAATTCGCATTAGTTTCCGTTTTGACAAAAATTAAATGAGGTGCTAACCCTTCGTTTTAAATAGGGTAATATGGGTATCAAATCTTTTTCTTTTGCCCAGTACATCATCTTTGTATGTAAATAATTTAGATTTTTGCAAATTTGATGCATTTTACACGGTACTCTGGAATATATATAAATGTAAATTTGTGGTAACTCTAATATGATAGCGTATTTAGTTTCTAGATCAGGTATGGATGAAAATAGGACTAAAAAAAAATTGATCCACGTCTTTTTGGCGGCATATTTTTTCGCAAATTAAAAAAAGTTATTAAATTTTTTTTGTTTATATTTACAAAACTGTCCTCAAAAAGAACGACTTGCGAATTTATCACAGATTTAAAATCCTCTTAAAAGTTAAGATGCTCTAATTACACAGCCCTGCATAGGTTTTGCAAATAAGATGGCTCCAGGTGTTTCTGAAGGCATTTTGCGCGCTGAACACGAATCTGGTTTCAAAAACTTCATTCAGATTTAAAAAATTCAAAATGGCGGATCTAATAAATTTGATAAATTTTTTGTAAACCTCGACCACCATATTGGAGGTCCTTAAAAACTAATCAGATTTACTTGAAAATTGTTACTCAGGGGTTTTTTGGGTCGCTGATTACAGATCTTCATTCAGATTTAAAAAATTCAAAATGGCGGATCCAATAAATCTGATCAATTTTTAAAAACCTCGACCACCATATTGGATCCGCCATTTTGAATTTATTAAATCTGAATGAAGATCAAAACCCCACAAACCCCTGAGTAAAAATTTTCAAGTAAATCGGAAGAATTTTTAGGGACCTCCGTAATGTGTTTCTTTTTCTCTTGCGCCCCTTGACATAAACCCACCCCCTACTTTAAGGGTGCATGCAAACAATTTGGCTTTGGGCTCATTTTAAAGAGCAAAGATCAATTGCCATTTCTGACAATAGCGATAGCTCTAGCACGTCAGTGTTTAGCTCTACAATGTTTTTGATTCATTCGTACTCACTACAACATTGATTTAAAAGTAGAGGTTGCAATGAGTATGAGTACAATGTTGACATCAAACTCATAACATTCGAAATATGTTTGATTCATACTCCTACTCATTCTGATTTCATCAAAATTTACAGTCTTAGTTGTTGTTGCATTTACAAAACACGAAGAAAGAAAAAGACAAAGACAGCAACCAAAGCAAACACACAACTTTCTAGTGAGTATTGTAGTGTTCGTATGCGAATTATACTTATTTTGCGATTCTTGTAAATGTTGAGCCATGGAGAGTCGAAATCCACAACATCAGGAGTATTGTTAAGTATTAACATATATACATTAAGTATAATGAGTACTTTAAACTTTGAATATGAGTGGTATGAGTATGATATTAAAATAAGTATTAATGCGTATAAGTATCAGTAATTATGAGTATGATTCGAATCTACTTATATTTTTGAATACTCATTGTTGATCTCTGGTACATACACGAATTTAAAACAAGTTCTAACTACTTCTGTGGCATACCGACTGATATCAGTTTGAAGTAACAAGAGGTTTCATTGAAGTTCTTATGTATGTTGAGGAGAATAGTGTGAACAGTTAAGGTAGGATTATGAGTGTGTGTCCAAGTACATACAAGAATATAAAACGGTTTCCAAATACATACCGACCGATATCAGTTTGAGAGCGTTAGTAGAATCAACTTCAATAAAAAAATATCTTCATATCATTATGCAGAGCTTCAATTATTCCTCAAGATTAATAGGTAGGCTTAGATTCAATTGAAGTATTAGGCCTTCAAGGCAAACCTTATCGAATACTTGTGCTGTTAAACACTTTGTGCTGTATTTCCACGAAAATTAATACGTCTCTGATGTAAATTGCATTACAGATGAGAAACAGCGCCCAATGAATATCATAAATATTTAAAAATTTAACAATATAATAAAATATCCATTTAATTGATTAAATATGTAAAGCCCTGTTACTCTTTTACTTTCAATATCCATTAAATTGATTAAATTTTTATAAAGAAGCCAATACAAAATATATTTCAATAATTAATAAAATATTTCCGTCGTTTACATTCGCATGCACTTCAATGCACGGACATACCATTTGTTATGTATGAATTCCAATCCATTATATTGTGTACCAAAAAAATAAATAAATAAATAAACGTACTAAAGCAAATTCAAAAGTTTCATTAAAAAGGTGAATAAGAAAGTTGTAAAACAAAAATAAATATTTTCGTTTGTGCAACAGTTTGACTGTGCAGTTTTACTAAATATGCATCCGCATAGCATTGCTGCTGCATTTGAATGTGCTGTGTATGATAAATAAATCTAAACGCCGTTTGATGAGTATGATAAGGAAAGGAGGAAACTTTTCTATTTCATTTCAAACATGTGGGTAGATGGAGAATGATTTCAGGAATTCAAGAAGAAGAATTTCTATATGTCGACAGACGTAAATTTAATCTGCACTGCAATCGAATCTATCAAGACCATCACAGTTAAGTTAATACGAAGACTATTTGAATGCCGTAGTCAAGATTCCAAAATTAGTTAAAGAAACTTGCGCTGGGAAAACTGTGACAATGGTTTACATTCTTTTTAAACGTTGATGACAGAACGGGTGGTTGATAAAAGTTTTCGATATTCATCAAACTGTGTTATCTTTCAAGCTGAAAGAAACACTGTTAACTGCCTTTACATATGATGAGTTTTCAAAAACATGAGTAGATTTGGATCATACTCATAATTTCTGATACTTACATTCATATTTATTTTAATATTATACTCATACTAATAATATTCAAAGCTTGAATATATATAATATATTTTTAAACTTTATTTCCAAGTGCACAAGAAATGCACAAGTTGGCTATAGTTTATTAATTGAATTCTTGATGGAAAATGTCCCTTCTTTTATACTAAAATTTGGCTGATTTGACAATTCCAAATCAAACCCTTAACTCTAATACAATTTTGTATTGGCTTAATACTATAACACATGTTTGTGTGTACATTCAATGCTTAACTATATTATATTAGTTTGTGTGTGCATTAATCATGGGACAAGTGGATGTCATATGACACGCACCTTTATCCATAATAATTCCCACGGTAAAGTGTGAAGAAAGCCACACACGATCACTAGCAATGCAATACAACAACAACACACATTGTAAATATTATAAGGAAACCAATGCGGCCGGCGGCCTGACAACAAAGTACCAAGTGATCGACTAATGTGCGCGACGGTCAATAACATTGAGTCAAGTGGTCGCTGATATGAAATATGAGCAGCAATTGGATATTCTTTTGTTTATGCATATTAAATGTTGTGTTGGTATTGACAACTGTAAAATCATGCTACATGTTGTTGATTTCGGCTCTCCATGACTCAACATTTACAAGAAGCACAAAATAAGTATGATTCGCGTACGAACACTGCAATACTCACTAGAAGGCTGTGTGTTTACTTTTCTTGTTGTCGTTGTGTTTTTCTCTCTTCTTTTTCTGTAAATGCAAGAACAACTAAGACTGT
This sequence comes from Sarcophaga subvicina, assembly GCA_936449025.2. Lineage (NCBI taxonomy): Eukaryota > Metazoa > Arthropoda > Insecta > Diptera > Sarcophagidae > Sarcophaga > Sarcophaga subvicina. The sequence goes on from OW388080.2 coordinate 91,641,418, forward strand.
AAATTCTGATGAATGATTCGAATCACTCGAATTATTTATGAGTATTATAAGTATTTTTCTAAATTTATGAATCTGAATGAGTAGGTGTATGAATCAAACATATATCGAATGTTATGAGTTTGAAATCAACGTTGTACTCATACTCATTGCAACCTGTAATTATAAATCAAGATTGTAGTGAGTACGAATCAATCAGAGTAGTTGACTCACTCATACTCGAAATTTCATGAGTAATTATGAGTAGCGAAAAACGATTCATTGCTGATCTCTGAGGCACATATCGGGTCATCCAATATATATTTCAGAGCTTCGGCTGTTGATAACGGCCATCATGTCGAAGCTAAATCTATCAAATTTACTCTGTTTTGCCAAATCACCATTGATTGTGGTCAGAAGTTACGTCCATAGTGATACCACAGTTAATCCAACCCTGGTTTATTCCGTGGCCAAAATAAGTATTGCTATTGAATACATAACATAATTGGCCATTAAAACCCTTCAATCAGGATTACGGCCTAGCTTCTCACACCACTCATGTTGTGTGTGTTAATTCTATCCACGAGTTTTGGAACCTACAGTTTAAAGACGACTCCGAACGGGTTATACTCAGAGTTTTTGCTGGAAGATTGCTGAGAGAAGACGCCAAAGGAAGATTTTGTTATATTCCGTTTTATTTTAGAATGTCTGAGCTCTGGTTTAAGGCACGGGTTCTCGTTTAATAATCCAACATACTACCACTAGACTACTGCGTCTAAATATGTAGAGATATTAAATACCAGATGTATAAACATACATACGTATGTGTGTAGAGTAAAATAAATTCATCCATAAATCGCACATTAAAAAAGGGTAGCTATTACGGCATAGAAAATATTTAGAATGGCTATTTAACATTTTTGCATTTAAAAATTAATTTACAAAAAACATTTGTTTGCTGTTGTAAAAAATACGAGTGAATACTGAAGGAGATGTTATGGCAACTCAAGTATTGTATTTAGGTAAGTAGAGTCGAAGGAAGCACTTAAGAAACTTAAAACAATGTGAACAACAATTTGAGAAACAAAAAAACTTCAACTAATAGTTGAAAAACAAACATACATAAAAAATTATTAGTTTTTGCTAACTAGGTAAAATGTTTAAATAAAATTTAAATAAAATTGTTTTATTTTTAGAATTGTTTTTAATTTTGATTTCTTTTTGTTTCTTTAAGAAACATAGAATCCTCACTAATCATTTCATTAAACGACTCTTGCAACGGGTATTCGCACAGCTATACTGCTTTAAATTGATGACATCGGTTCTTCTGAGGTCATTATTGAAAAAATATGGCCTTATGACATCTTTAGACTGTAATGCAGATAAAACAGTCTCTTTTTCTGTATGCAATGCTTTTTGAACTACCATTTCTGGGTTCATCTAACTGCGAAGAAATGAGATGCATTGCGGAAGTAATTTTTGTTTCAAGAATCTTGTCTGAAATAATTTATCGCGCTATGAACGACCAGCTGACTTTAATTGATACATGACTTGGACATTGTTCTAATGGAAATGCAAATCTAAATGCAAAAAAACCTCATGTTTAATGCGTAAGGTAGGCTCCTTTGCTGAGCATTCCGATATAAAAATATTATTTTTAATTTAAAATTTTACAGTTTAGAATTTATAAAATTGTTCTCACATATTGGGGGTTACCTAGACTTTTGCTGACCACTGTACATCCATATAACAAATTTAAAAAATTTGAGTATAGTAAGTGCATTGCATATCATATTTGTTTTTTGGTTTTAATATCTCTTATTTACAAATAATGTGTCCTATTTTTATTGATTAAATCAATGAATTGTTTTAATATTTGGTTTAAAAAAAATTCTAATAATTTATAATTATTTTCCTTTGAAAGCGGTTGGTTGAATTTACAATAAATTCGATCAAGTCAATGATGTAAAATGAGTAAAAAAGGATTCCTAGCAACTCTTTTTCATTTGTATGTCTGCATTAAATAATCAAAATTTGGTTTTCAAAAAATTTTTGCACATATTTTTTTTATTTTCATTTTATAAAACATTGTAAATTTTGTTGACATACTTGTCTTAATTAAACAATACATATGTATGTATATCTGTAGTAGGTATGTATGTGCTATTTAAAGTATAATTTGCATTGTAGACTTAGTGCTGTGAATAATAATAAGGACATCAATGCGACACTTAGAGATTTGATGAGAAAATAAATAAAATGAGAAAATTACTGATAAGTAATTGAACTTATTCACAGCACATGTGGATACATTGCACATTGGTTTAAAATTGATTGTTTTTGGCCAAAATTATTTACGGAGAGAATATAATAGTTTTTTGTTAATGTTTGAATTATTATTAATTATTAATATCATATTTTGTCAATTCTGTGAAATTTAATTAAAAATTGTGTTTTCTCTCTATTATCTATTAATTAAAAACGACATATTTCAAATATTTCTAAATACTAGTTTTATTTATAAAGAAAAGATAAACAATTATATTTCAAAAAGGAATAGTTTAAAAATCTCTTATTACAAATTAATTGTTAATTACGTCTAATTCGTTTTCTAATATTATATTTTCTAAAAATTCGTTCTCAAATTCTTCTTCAAAGTCTTCTTCATCCGTGGTTTCATCAGTATCGGTATTATCTCCAAATATTGCTGGATTATAGGGCTCTTCACAGGCTAAAAGATTAATAACTTCGGGGGGAAATTGTTGACGTTTTCTTTGATGTATGCGTGTGCAAGTGCTTCCTCGCTAGAGAGAGCAACAGGCTCCTTTGAGTTTTTCCCGCACAGTTTTCTTATTTTCGATGGTCGTGTTGGACTTTGCACTGCTTCCTTTAGAACAACAGCTAAGTCTTTTTCTCCCTTTTTACGAGCATACATACGCGCTGCATTTATTAATAAATCTGACGTAATTCCTGTGGATGAAGACATAATTGCTGCTTCTCTTCTCTTGCTACGATTCGACATTTCATTAAAAGACATTCGTGGCCAACCTCCTTTAGAGGTGCTTGGTACTTCAGTTAAAACTTTTTTAAAAAATACTTCAGAATTTAGCCATTTCACGTTTCGAGATATAAATACATTAGTGTTTCTGAAGCATTCTGACCACTTTGCATCTAATTTTACGCAATATATCCTTATTTTTTCTTTTAAATGTTTTAAATAATCCTCAGGAGGATTTGCAGTTCCACTTTTTCTAGAACGAAGTTCAAAAGTTCCTCCTTTTTCTTTTCTTTAGCATTTGTTTTTTGCCAAATTTTGAAGAGCTCTTCATTTCTGAAGCCAAGGTAGTCTAGTAAAAAGCAAATATCTTAAGTTATTGCAAGTTATTGCAGGAAAAAACTTTAGAATGTGTTCCACAAGACCACATGCTATTATAGAATTTTGTTTTTTCACTGGACAAAGTTGGACATTTTTTTAAAAGTTTAAATTTATGGAAAAACAAAATAATAATTGAATGCGCGAATATACATATAAACAACACACGTTATTTCTATGTCTATTGATTTTTTTAACTTTTGATTTTACAATTAGTTAATACATACCATAAACTTTATTATCCATTAAAAATATTTTTTTTAACTTCTTAATTTTATTCAACAACACTATTTGACCAACTACTTAAATTAAACTACTTGCACTTGATTATTTAACAATAGTAAAAAGTTCTATGTTTGTCGCTCTGTAGACTAACGGTAAATACCTGTTTAGGAGAACAAAATTTATTTTCTGATAACTTGAAGTGTTGTCTATCATGCTGTATTAAAAAATTTACAAAAAACGAAAATTAAAAAATGACATTTTTTCCAAAAAAACTGAATTTTAAACTAATGTGCATTGTGATAATCATTGGAAATTAGTTCAGGGTGCATGATATAATATATCGGTTTCGGTAATTCAAAATCTTTAATTTAAAGAAAAATTAACAAAGTCTGACAAATAATTGACGGCAAATTCTAGTTAACGGATCAGCAACAGAATAATTAGTTCTGCAGAATTAATTATAAATATGATTATAACAGCGGAAGTTACGACAAGGAATATTGAATTTAACAGATCTTAACAGAAATTCACAGCATATATTACCATTGATCAGGTTAATCATAAGGGATATATTTAACATTGTTCGACGACTCTTAAGGGTAGGCAGTTTTATTAAAGCCAGTCTGCTAGTATATGAAGGTATATCCAAGTAATTCCATCCAAGGCCACGCAAGCAGAATAGTAGAAATTGTTTCTGAACAGATTCAATGTGTTCGCTGTAAACATTATAGTGAGGATCCCATAAGATAGATTCTGACAAGCGATACGTATAGCTGTTTGGTAATAAATGGATCAGTAATTTCCTTTGCCCAACGTTTTATGAAGCCAAAAGTGCTTCTGGCTTTATTTACAGTCACTATTTCCAGTTGATGACCTCCAAGCAAGTAATTAACCGCGATAAAATTATTTCTTGAGAACCGCATACATTTAAATTTTTTAATATTCAGCTCCATCATGTTGTACTCGCACCACAAAAAGAAATTATTGAGATCACTTTGAAGATAAATATGCTCGATGAAATTATTAAAGGAGAGAAAAACTTTTACATCGTCAGCATACATAAAGATATTGGCAAAATTAATCATGTTGGGAAGATCGTTCATAAACAGCGAAAAAAGAAGTGGACCAAGATGGCTGCCTTGAGGAACACCAGATAGCAAATATATATACTTAGATAAGCTATTGTTCCCACCTACGGACTGCTTTCTACGAGTTAAATACGAGTCTAGCCATCTTAAACTCCTATGATTTACACCCATTAAATCCAATTTAGTTAACAGAAGTTTGTGATTCACTTTATCGAACGCTTTATTAAAATCCGTAATAGTTACATCAGTTTGCTTACGTATAGAGTAAAGGAATTTAACCGGAAGTAGCAAACAATTCATTGGTCACGTAATTAGCACACTCACATTAAATGTAGACAGAGTTTTCATTCTGCTTTAATTCTTTTTATATTTTATGTTGGCATCCTTTCTCTTTAAAAACCATTTAAAAGACATCCAGAGATATTTTCAAGAAGTCTCTGATATCTTGCACACACAAGTCTAGAAGATATTTTTTTGTTCAACTTTTGTCTCAAGATTGTTCTACGAACTGGATTCGAATCAGAGCAGGGTTTATTTCTTTTTAATCTTTCACAGCCAATTATAAACTTCCAGGAAAACTTTCAAGAAGACTCTAATCTCTGCTAAATACATGTCCCGATATTTGTTTGATCTTTTCAAAAACAAAAGTTTATTTTAATAACACGGTGAATTACCTAAGTCGTATAGATAGTTGAGTAGAATTCAAAAATATTTTTTTTCTCGTACCTTACAAATTTGTTTTATTTGACAAAAATTGTTTTTTTTAACTTTTCACAGAAAATTATTGAACCGATTTTGAAAATTCAAAGTTTATAAAAAGCGGAAAGATTACCCTTTGAAACGGCGTTCATAAATATATTGTTCAAACTTATATTTTATGATTTTTGAAAGTGTAAACTGGGAAAATATGATTTTTTTCTTACTTTTTTAAGTTTGAACATTCGTAATTGCACAATTTTATTAAAAGATATAAAATAAGTGGACCTATCCTTAAAGAGCATTCTCTTGTGAAGAGATTGACATTTCGTTTGATAAAATCGGACAAAAATTATTGTAAATATTATTTAAAGAGTATAACAGTTGTCTCTTATTTTTTATATACATACTTTAATTTATCAAATGGACTTTAATTGCAAATATTTTTAAAAATTTTCATGGTTTTTGGTTGTTTACAGGAAAATTTGTCCTTTTCAAGTCTTACATACATACATACATACATACATAATTGGCTATTACAACCTTTCAGTCAGGATTACGACCTATTGTTTCACATTCTCTATATTGTGTGTGTTAATTTTATACATGAATGGCGGGACCTACAGTAAAGTCGACTCCGAACCACAAATTTTTGAGAAACTTTTCATGGCATTTTATTTTACTCTCAAAGTTTTTGCCAGAAATCTGTTGAGAGGAAGTCGTCGAAGAAATACTTTTTTGTATTTTGTTTTGATGTCTGGCCGAGGGTTTGAACCCTGGCTTAACGTCTAATAGGCCAACACACTACCTACTAGACTAAGGCGACTTCTTATTTCCCTTTGCGCAAACATTAATCGGCTTCTGGTAGTTCCTCAAATATGGATATGGCAAATTTTTCGATAAGCAATGAAGATCCATCAAAAATTTTAAAAAATTTTTTTATTATATTTTTTGAGATCTACTCAACTAACTGTTAGCTAGCTGATTGCTAACTTAGGCTATGCAGTTATTTGGGCATATTTAATTGTTCGTTTTTTGTTGCATAGTGTAATTATTGTTGGTTTTACTATTTTGTTTTATTAACTGCAGTTGGTAAGTTATTTTCAATAGCATGTGAAAAAAATTAAGCGTGAATATTTTACTCATACTTTTTGGTGGAATGGTGTGCTAATTACAAGGCCACCACTGTATAAGCTGAGAAGAAGTGTAGTTACTTACCAGCATTTTTTTCATTTTACTTATTTTCTTTCTCTAAGTGTCACAATGGTGTCCTATTACTTCACGCATCACTGTATGCATTTCTGGTTCATGTTATGTATGGTCTCTTAGCTTTTCGTTTTATGTTATTCACGTAATTCCATTGCATAGGCCATTATTTACATTTATTTTAAATTAAATAAAATTCTTAACTTAAAAAGAGCTGAGTTTAATAAATAAATTATTTAAAAATTTTATACTGTAATGGTAATTCATGCATAATAAGCAAATATTACTATGTCTATTGTATGAAGTTTGTAAATAAATTAAAATTAAAATTTAGTTTTTACATTTGCAGGGAATGAAGTAAAACAGAAACCCACATACACATCTGTCTTTCTCATGGGGCATGAATACCACAGAATTAACTACTCTTTCAGCTTTCGTAGTTAATGAAAGCAAAAAAAGGTATAAAAAATAAACTTTATTTGTAGGGGACACCCGGGTTTGAACCTGGGACCTCTCGATCTGCAGTCGAATGCTCTACCACTGAGCTATATCCCCTTGTATTTGTTTTGATACCAGGCCTGTTACTGTAACTGACACTTTCCTTCTCAAGCGCCTTGAATTTTCAACATCCATGCAGCAAATATAACAACAATTCCTTTCATTCAGTTTTATTTCAACTTCTTGTACAGAGAATACTGTGAATGAGTGAAATATTATAAGACTTTTCGCTAAAAATAGTCTTTTACAGTCTAGACAATCATGTGATTGCAATTACAATAAATATAAATGTAAGGTTTTTATTTCAATTTCTCTCCCTCTGGAAGCATTAGTATGAACCAATCTACTTTGTAATTTGTTTACCCTACAGCCTTTTTCTGAAAACCGTTAATCACTATCATAGACCTGCCATCAATTACAGACATGAGTTCATTGTCACTTTTGCGGTAAACTTTTCTGGTAGCCAAATTAAATTTTAAAAATACAGTTTCAAGCAAAATGCACTCCTATGATTTTGGTTTATACTGGGCTAATTAACATATATTTTTTAAGAAAAAAAAGAGGGTTAAGACACTATATATAGATATTGCTACGTTTTTACCTTTTAAAAACGTTTAAAATATGAGCTCGTAGATTGCAAATAAAATAAAAATGAATTGGTGTTTAGTTTTAATTGAATTCTTATTGTTCGCCGCTGTTCACAACGTGATGTAACAACAACAATTTGCTTTAATTGTTATTCTTCCTTACACTCTTCCGCGTACACACTAACAATTGTTCGTTGGATCTTTACAACGGAGATCTTAAAACCACGATTATGCTGTAGATACCCACACGTAACGTAACGTACCGAACAATGTAAACGATTACCGAAACGTTCTCTCGTTAGCAAAACGGAATGCTCTGTTTAAAACAGAATTCTCTCACGTTTTTACGTGACATTTGAACATGAGTGATGATGAGCAGTGTAACCAACATTTGTGAAAAAAATCACCAAATAAGGAAAAATATTACCAAAATTAAAATCACTGTTTATTTTATTTTTTTTTTATATTTAAATTATAATTGAGAAAAAAAGAAACAAAAAATAACAAAATAAAATTATGGTCTTACTAATTAATTAATTTTAACAAACAAAACAAAAGCTATTTTTATAAGAAAAATAATAACCAAATTCGGAAAATCTACAGATTGAACAAAAAACGGCAACACTGATGATAAGTCTGTATACCAATTTCTTTGCATTGTGTTGTGTTCGTTTGTGTGTTGCTTTGTGTTTTGTTTTGTTTTTATTTACATTCTTCGTTAACATATGTCTCGTTTTTAACGTTTCGATAACTACACAAACGTTTTTAAGGCTGCGTACGTTACGATTTTACGTTTCTTACGCTTGGGTAACCAGGACATTATTCTCTTCACGCAACGCGTCTCCACACAAGATTGACTGAATTTTTACTGATCCCGTTGCCTGCTTTGTCTTGCCTTTTATATGGCAACGTAAACAGTCTGATGAATGTTGTTGAAGTCGAATGTTCGTGGCTTCGCCTTCTCGAGATCTCTATAAATGTAAACATCGTTGTTCCATTGTTGTTTGTGTATTTTGTTTACATTTATTCTTGTAGTGTTTATTGTTTAGGATCTTTTTTATACTCGTGTTTGCTGGTATATTTTTGTTTATTTGTTGATCATATAAACAAGTATATATCCTTGTAGTGTTTATTGTTTAGGATCTTTTTTATACTCGTGTTTGCTGGTATATTTTGGTTTATTTGTTGATCATATAAACAAGTCCATAGTTTTTGTTTGTGTAGCTCTTGTTTATCATTTTAATGTTAAACAATGTAACACGATTTGCTGAATCCAGGATATCATCCCTGGTAGTCGGAATTGATTTTGACTTTCCACTGTCTTTTGTTTTGTTATATTCTAAAAATTCTTGATTGGACTTGGATCTTGATCTGGCCAGTCTAATGTATTGCTAGTTGAATACTTTTTATCACATAAGGTACTACGAAATTTCAATTGATTACAGCCGTAATGCTTTACCATATTAAGAGTGGATCTACACTGTAATTATTTGTAAAAATTAATTAATTTAATTCAAATCGAGATCTTCAAACTGTAAGGAGACTGTTACGAAATACTTTCCTAGATGGATTATTTGTATTGATTATATGAACTCGAAAGCACTCATAGTTATTTTTATTTATTTTCTCATGGTCTTAGTTGCTCGTGTTTGTAGGCAAGCACGATGGAACTTCTTTATGAAACCAGGCATATTCGTTGATGAATAGCATGTAGTCTAGTTTTATTAGAGTTTCATAAACTTCAAAATGTTTTGATGTCTACTGAGATCTTTACTAACAGTTTCGCCAGTTTTGTGTGTATCAAATAATATGAAACATGAATGGTAAAAATGTTGCGTAAACGCGTTGCCTACCATAAAATTACCTGTAAACGCTGCTTAAGTCTCCGTAAGGTCACAGCTCAGTTCAGACATTAAAACGAATTATGAAAAAATATTTCTTCGGCGACTTCCTCTCAGCAGATTTCTGGCAAAAACAATAAATTGAATAAAATTGCCATGAAAAGTTTCTAAAAAATCTGTTATTCGGAGTCGACTTCCAACTGTAGGTCATGCCACTCATGTATAAAAATAAAGGGCACACAACATAAGTGGTGTGAGAAACTAGGTTGTAACCCAGACTGAAGGGTTGCAATGGCCAATTATCTATGTATTTATGTAAACGCTGCTGTTTTGTGGGAAAGACTTAGTAATGACGTAATTTAGCTTAAAACTTTAGGAATTATTTGTTACATACACACTCACACATATAATTTTCATTAATTATCGATGTTATTGTCCATTTCCATGCTAAAATGATGTTAAACCAATACATCTCCTACTTCCACGAAGACAAAGGTCCTTCCTGTGTTAATACTATAACTCTACCTAAGGCGAGAATTAATTTACTGTCTGCTGATAATTACAAGTCATGTGTGTGTGATATAATTATAAAACAAGTGTAGTAAATATATCCCTCGATCATTATTGTGTAAGGGTTGATATTGACGTAATAATATTTGCTTGACTGCTTCATGCCAAATGTTGTTGATTTTGCAAGCAAAATAAATTAAGTGTGGATTATTTCGAAATAATTAATTTATAGAGCGTCAGAAAAGTAGACATATCAAATTCGCTGAAATAATATCAATATGAAGTGAGCGTCAAGATAGAAATGTCTCCATAGGAAACAAACTTTAATTTTTTTGGTGATGGCGATGACATCTGTCAAACATAATACGTTCGATACCGCTTATGCAAAATATTCTGCACGATAGATTTTTGTTTTCTTAAGCCGCAGGTTCTACTAAGATGGGTAATGAGGGCAAAACAAAGTATATGTCATCTATGTAGTGTCGTAATATAAAAATGAAACAAACACGAGCAGCTGCAAATGCCTGCTGAATAAACTTTATTTGTAAATTCGAAATGTATAATTATTCAAGTTAAAGAATTAAATTAAAGAATTAAAGAATCAATGTAGCATTGATTTCTTATATGAAGTTATTCTTCATATTCGTAGTATTAGGGTGGCGTATAAATATCAATACTCTATAATCTACAAGTAGAGGCGTTTTGGATCTCAGATCACGGCCGATAACTATACTTTCGAGACAGTCAAAGAATTTATTTATCTTGGCTCCGCCGTTACCAACAAAAATGATGTCAGCCTGGAAATCAAGATCAGGATAACTCTTGCCAACAGGTGCTACTATGGTCTCAATAGGCAATTGAGTCGCAGAGACCTCTCTCGTACGACAAAACTAACACCCTACAAGACGCTCATCCTCCTCGTACTTCTTTATGGCGCGGGGGCATGGACCCTATTATGTGCAGCGGCCTTGAGAGTATTCGCGAGAAAAGTCCTACGTAAGATCTTTGGTCCAGTGCGAGTTGGCAATTATTTCCACATCCGATCCAACAGTGAGCTGTATGAGCTCCTCAAAGACATGGACGTTGTGCAACATACAGCGGCTGCACTCGGCCATGTCGTTCGAATGGAGGAGGAGAGACAGGTATTTGATGCGGGGTTCTGCGGAAATCCTTGTCTTCCTTGTCTGCGTTGAAAGGACCAAATCGAGGAAGCCCTGTCATCGATTAGTGTGACCATGTATTGCGACAGGCCGAAATCCGTTAATCGGGTTGTTAATGGCCAATTAAGTAAGTAATAAGTCGCAGGTGTATCTAAATAAGCCACAAACAACAGCAGCCCACAAACCCAACTTTACCCACGCCATCGGTCAAGTTCTGTGTGATTTGTGCACAGTAATCATGGAAAATTAAACAGTTGGGATGAGCTCCACCCAGAGAAGCCATGACCCCACACATAATGGCACTAATAGACATAGACAGATCAGGGTCGATAATAGTATTCCTTATAACTTTCTGAATTGAACATTCGATTTTAGAATTCCAGCTAGGTTTGCTACAGGGCACGTTTGTTATGAAGAAGATCAACATTATTTACAGCAAGAGGTTATGTGCAACATTACCAGATTCGTATGGGAACGTATGGTTACGTATGGATAAGAAACTAATCGCCCGCCGTCCATTGCCCAATAGCGATTCTAGCGATTCTTCTGTGTTTTTGGTAGGAATATCAAGAAACTCAAAATTCGCGCAAATGACTTCTACTGGAATTGTAGCTCTGAAGAAAATAACGAGACTGCCTTTCACCTCATGTATCATAAAGAAACGGATGTTTTTAACCTTTCACTTTCTGACATCTTTAACTGAGTTATCTAATAGATTGCTGAAATAGCAAAATTTATTTTGGACTCGATTTGGGGTTCTCCACGGAATGTTTGATCCCCGGGTAGAATTGATTGTGGTATTACAATGCACATTGGTTTAAAATCGAGTTTTTTTGGCCAAAATTATTTACGGCGAGAATATAACAGTTTTTTGTTAATATTTGAATTATTATTAATTATTAATATCATACTTTGTCAATTCTGTGAAATTTAATTAAAAACCTACTTTTGGAATGTCCAGTCGAAGTCCAAGCTGTGTCCAGAAGCCTTTTTCAATTTTTTTTCTGACACATTTTCCCGATCCTTATCATCCCTAATTTGCCATTTTTTTATTTCGCACTTATATCCCAAATGTAATAAAAACTCGAAAAACCATATACGGCAGTGAAGTGGGCTTAGGCCATATTTCAGATTACTTTCTTTTGGCTAAAATTTATCAGATTTGTAATTTTTTATTTCAATGAAATCTTTAGAAGTAGCACCACATATAGGACATGACAAATTGGATCTGGTTCCTGTAAGGACGTTTAAAACTTTTCCATCTATTACGGTAAGGACTAATCTAAATGTTGTTTCTATTGGTTTTGAATCGTCTATCTGCAATTTTACTGGAGCCAAATTTTTAATTTCATTATCCAAATCGGAATTTTCCTTTAGTATTGCATTTCTTGTTTCCTTTAAAAATTCTAATTTCAAAAGCCTACAAAACCGAGTGGATTGGGTTGTTATGTTACACCATAATGCTCTTTGTGATGTATCCAAAAGTCTTAATGGTATTACTGTTGTTGCAAAAAGACTTGAATCACTAATATGGGATGAGCTTGGTTCAAGAAGTCGTTGTTTAAACTGAGCTTGACCAGTACTTCCATCGAATCCATAGCTCAGAATTAACTCTGCTTCCTTTAGAAAAACAGATAAGTCTTTTTCTCCCTTTTTACGAGCAGACATACGCGCTGCATTTATTAATAAATCTATCGTAGTTTCTTTGGATGAAGACATAATAGCTCCTCCTCTTCTCTTGCTACGATTCGACATTTCATTAAAAGACATTCCTGGCCGACCTGCTTAGGAGGTGCTTGGTACTTCAGTTAAAATTTTTAAAAAAATACTTCAGAATTTAGTCATTTCATGTTTCTGAAGCATTCTGACCACTTTGCATCTAATTTTACGCAATATGTCCTTATTTTTTCTTTTAAATGTTTTAAATAATACTCATGAGGATTTGAAGTTCCCCTTTTTTCTAGAACGAAGTTCAAAAGTTCCTCCTTTTTCTTTTTTTAGCATTTGTTTTTTACTTCATTTCTGAAGCCAAAGTAGTCTAGTAAAAAGCAAATATCTTAAGTTATTGCAAGTTATTGCAGGAAAAAACTTTAGAATGTGTTGCACAAGACCACATGCTATTTTCGAATTTTGTTTTTTCACTGGACAAAGTTGGACATTTTTTTAAAAGTTTAATTTTACGGAAAAACAAAATAATAATTGAATGTGCGAATATGCATGTAAACAACACACGTTATTTCTATGTCTATTTATTTTATTTTACTTTTTATTTTACAATTAGTTAATATATACCATAAACTTTATTATCCATTAAAAATATTTTTTTTAACTTTTTAATTTTATTCAAAAACACTATTTGATCAACTACCTAAATTAAACTACTTGCACTTGATTATTCAACAATAGTAAAAAGTTCTATGTTTGTCGCTCTGTAGACTAACGGTAAATACCGGTTTAGAAAAACAAAATTTATTTTCTGATAACTTGAAGTGTTGTCTATCATGCTGTATTAAAAAATTTACAAAAAACGAAAATGAAAAAATTACATTTTGGCCAAAAAAACTGATTTTTAAACCAATGTGCAATGGGACTAAATGCTGGCATAAGTGGCAACTATTTCATTAAGAAGCTCAGAAGCTTTTGTTAAGGCGATCTATAAATAAACATTGAGCAATCACTTGGTGTTCGGAGTGTAAGATGTATAAATAAGAAAACACCAACTAACTCTGGGAGTACTGCCGATAGGGTAATGATTTCTTTGTATTTAGACCGTCCATTTGTTGACAGTACTCATCTGAATTATTTACAAGATCGCAGATGTACTGAAAATAGCAGGTTATTTGTTGCTAATAGCAGTACGTATGCTGCAAAACCATTATGAATATCGGTTTAGACATGGTTACACTTGGACTCTGCGGTTATTCAGCTACGATTATTTTCGGGCAATTTTGTCATAAGTCGGAAATGGAATTCCACCTTTTGAAATTTATATAGCGTTATTACCCATAGTTGGCAGGTTTAGCTGTTACCCCCATTTGGGAATGCAATAAGATGGTTCTTGCAATACTGAACAAATTCATATGTCATCCAATAACACTTACATATATACTATGAAGTACTGATTACTACATCTCTCTAATGTAAATTATGATTTTATTTCTATTATAATGTATGTACTGAACAAACACAAACAAATCTAAGTGTTTTATACCCAAAAGCCGTAAGTCCATACCATGCGTTTTGCATTACATGCATATACCGAAAAAGTAGAATCAGTGTATTTGATTGTGACAAGTTACAGAAGAAAAAGCATAATTTGCTTAGACGCATACAAAGTAGGATTACTTTCTACTTTTCTATGCGAATAATGTAGTGTTGGAAAGTGTCAACAGTTTTTTAAACTTGGCATGCCAAATTATATACTATTGTGAATGGTTTCTATAAATATGTTTAAATAGTGCATTACTATTTTCGCATTTTTCTTTATTTGCATTATAAAAATATTAATAAAAACATACTTCATAATAAAGTTTATTACTAATTTAAGAGGAAAATACATTAAAATAAATTTTTAACAAATTTCTTTCATGAACAAAATATGTACATGATGATTGTTTATACATATGTATGTATATATGATTGTTTTTATGTACTGAGTGTCATCTATTTTGAATTTATTAATTTGTAAACAAGAAAAATGGAGGATAAATTAACTTAAAACACTCGTCTTGTGTTCTTTTGAAGATTTTCGTAGGCCTTAACAGCACAATACAATGTAATTTTTGTGTAAAACTATTAATAATAAAAACAACTAACAACAATTTTTAATTTTTCCTTCCAAGAAATTAAAAAATTTTGGCAACTTTCAGCAGGAAAATTTTTTTATTAGCAGTACGTCTTATTTTGATCTTATAATATTTAGCTTCTTAATTACCACTTGCTGAAGAAACTATACTCATTGTGAAATTCACCCACATTTCGATTAATATTTAAATATTTAAGAATCTTTAAACTTTTCATTGAAGAAATTAAAAAATATTCCAAATTTTCCCCTTTTTAACACAAAATAAATGTTTGTTTACATTTAATTTTTTTTACTTTATCTGCCAGTTTTCACTCTGTTGCTTCTAACACATTTGCCTCGCAAAACTTATAACATTTTTTTCTCCCTCTAAATTGGCCTGTCCTTTTATATTATGAGCGTTTTTCAAATGTCAAAATATCACATATGTAAACTCGTAAATTTGTAATTAATGCCATAAATTCTTTAAAAATTACAATTTGATTTTCTATTTTTTCCAAAAATGTTCTTGTTCGCTTGTTTGTTGTTTACCACAACAGCTGATCAAAACAAAAAACCAGTCGCATAAACGCATTGTGTGTAACTTGCAATAAAATCGGCATAGAAAGCAAGATTCGCAATGCGCATGAAAAGGGTGGTATGGACTTTCGGCTAAAGCCACATGAAAGAAAAAAAAAACAAAAAGTTGAGCAAAAACAGTACTCATATTCAATCATGGATGACAGCTTGTGCATACAAATGCTTGTAAAACAATGTTAAGGATAATTAATTACGACATTTATTATAGAGGGCCATGATAAAATACTCACTGAAAAAGCCATTCAGTCAGCCAACCATGCAATGTTTTTATTACATGTAACGCAGTCAAGACAGTCACCCACATACATATATACATCCCTGCAATAATAGCAAAATTGTTCTTTAATGTCGACAAATTTATGAACAGCATTTGGTCGACCGCCATAAAGAACGAAAGAATTTTAAATATTTTAGTTTCAATTTGTAAATTCTCTTCAACTACAGAAATCTCTTGTATGGTATATCAACCATAGAAACATAAAGAATTCTTAACTTGTTTGTTTCAGACATAACAGTTAAAAAAGAGGTGATTAAGTGCTCGACGATAGTCCAGTGTAACCTGGATTCAAAACGATCGATTTTTAGTGGTACATGTTGAATTAACTGTGCATCTTTCTCTCAAGATTCACGTATACATTCAATGCAGCGGTATAGCCAATCGGAAACGAATGAGTCTTTAGTGGTATGCAAAAACCTCACTCTATTGTTCTTCATTAGACCTCTTCCGGGGCCTTTATTCGGGCACTAGTGAGTTTTCAAAAGGACCTGTGCATATCATCGATTTGGCGGCTCCGAATGCATTTTGTGCTTTCTTTCTGATATCGTCAACCCAACATCTTTTTTCCCGTATAGCTTTTAATAGGTTTTTGCATTCTTGCGTAACTTAATTAGCCTCCAGGAATTTCACTCTTTTCGGACATTCTTCAAAATGGCTTAGAATAGATTGGTTCCAGAAGCATTGATATTACCTCCTACCATTGGTCTAAGTCGCCTCTGATCTGAGTTCATCTGCTTTTATTTCCGCAACCCGATAGCCTGTAAACTGTCTTTTAGTCTGGAGTTCTGGGTGACTAAGTTTCAACTGGATTTCTACGAATAAAAGCTGGTCGTCTCTTGCTATTTCTTCAAATGATGATCTTCGTCACATGGTCTATTTGATTATCCATTAATTTGTGTGACAATACCACAATTGCTTTGTGTGTTCTTTTGCCGAGGATTAGTTAATAATACTACACCATGTTGTTCCTCGCATTCATACTATAACTTCGCAAATTTGTGTTCTGAGGCCAATTGCGTGGGCGCTCCTAACTGACTCTAGATTGGAATTATTGGAATTAATTTGAGCATTAAAATCATTCAATATAATTAGTATGTTAACACGGTTGCTTTTAATAAATGCCTATGAAGAGTTTGTTGGAGTATAATGATGAATACAGACGGATAAAACCATACCAAAAGTCCATATGTGTCATTTCTGTGTTCTTAAAAGTAATCCAATATCGTTTGATTGGGAGAGGGTATACATTTTGCTATTGTGAGACAATTAGATGTCGCATGTCTCCAAAAACAGTGGACGGTAGAAATTTAGTACCTTAAAGAGTTGAGAAAGGTTTCTTTATACTAAAATTTTCAAATTTTAATCGGTTTCGTTAATTCACTTTTCAGATAAGCAGATGATAAGTCTGCTACTCTGATGATGAGCCTGTCATCTAAACCATCAGACTGACTGTATATGTGTCGCATATGTTAGAGAACCTCTTAATACACGATCTTTTATTAAACGTTGCCAATCCTTAAATTCAAATAAAACAAAGTGTAGGTGCGATGGCGGTGAAGGACCTATTAATATCATTCTATATAATATAATATCGTAAACGACTTGTCTGAGTGGAACGCGTCCAAATTGTACAATTTTCCATAACTCATGCGCATAAATCAAGCTAAATTTGACCGAAGGTATAGATTATGTTGTCTTTGAAGACCGCTGTGGTTTGCGGCTTTGAAACCAGCAATTCAAGAAAACCCCACAATAAAAAGTCTAAAGGAGTCAAATGTAACGATCTCTGTAGCCAGTTCACATCAGCTCCACGTGTAGGGACTATGCTATCAAATCGTTCGTGCGGAATATCTTATGTGGCATAAGGTGTGAGGCACGTAGTACTGCCGTGTTGAAATCACACGTCGTTCGAATCCAGATCGTTCAATTTAGGCTAAAAGAATTTGGTAATCACTGACCAATAGTATACACTGTTGACCACGATGGTGTGGTCAACGTTATTTTCAAAGAAATATAATACGATGACACTGCCAAAATATCCTCGAAAAAGCGACTTTTTCGGGATACATTGGTTGCTCTTGCATCCCGTGTAGATTATTATCGTTTCAATTTCGATAATTTTTGTGCAGCAATCCATTCATGCAGTCTCTTCGCTGAAAATGATTATTCGCTGAAAATTTGCTCAATTTCCAACAACCATTCTGATAAGACATGGCGATTAGGCAAAATGAACTGCATAAATGACAATTAATACGACAGAGGAAGCTTCAACAATATGGTCGTTATCAACTGTCAAAACTCAGAATCACAAATATCCGTTTGAAGCCACATTGACAAGGTAAACGGATGTAATCACGTCTCACAATTCGCCTAAGATTGACAACAATGAGGAAGTTTATGAGTTGACATCGAATTTAATGGATAAGAATCACTCAGCAGCTTCCATGGAAGGTTTTTCGAAAAATCTAGCATTCGGAGTCGATTTTAAACTGTAGCTCACGCCACTCATGTATAAAATTAACACACAACATGGAGGGAAGGCTCGAAGCTAGGTCTTAATCCTGATTGGAGGATTGTAGTGAACAATTATGTTCGTATGTATGTATCATACATTCTTTCCATAACAACATTTTATAGGTTATTTAGCAATCTGCTTAGACAAAAAATATTGCCTTATTTTTATTAAGGTTCAGCACAATAATTATTTTTTTTTTATTAAAATCAATCCAAAATGATTTGTTTTTAAGAACACAATATTCGATTTCACTTCAGTTACAGGTTAATAAATGTTTAAAACTTTTGCCAATGAACGCACAGAATACATACCATATTTAAGAAATGTTTGTTCAATGTTTCGAAGTTTAATTTTTAGTTGAAGGTAAAGCAATACTTTTAATGACAAAAAAAAAAAATCACCAGACGATGTAACTTTTTCGTTTAGATATGACGTTATGACATTTTTTAAAAATGACTTCCAAATATTTCTTACCAAATTCAATTTGATTAAAAGCTGTACTTGTACTTCGACTGTTGCTTACATTTTGATTAGTTGTACTGTATGACTTTATATTGTTTACTTTACTTGATTTTTAATAAGAAAAATTCATCAAACAAGGTCTTACAACTGCAAGTGACTAAATCAAATGACAGCTGATAAGATTATTAAAAAAGTTTTCTCATTTAAAAAATATAATAAATGTCATGAACAATTTTTGAAGGTGAACATTCCCCTACAACTACATAGTATATTTATGACAATAACGAGCAATTCCTAAAGCAGACGTACATCACAGACCGCATAACTTTTTTGCGGAAATGTTTAAAATTTAAAATGATTTATTTGTACGAAAAAGAATTAAAAAAATTAACTTCAAGGTAAGTTATTCCCGTGAGCTGCTTTAAATTTCGTTATTGTTGTTCGTTATAAAATAAAATTAATTTCTATGCCAGTAATCTCTTTTAATAATGAGAACAAACATTTTTAACTAACATTTATAAGTTTTGAACATGAAAACAATAGCCTTAGCAGTGTTAGTTACACAAAAGTACAGGATTTCATTTGATATCACCTGAATAAGGCAGAGTACATAAAGATATATGATATATACGAGATACACCATTAGTTTAAATAAATGAGGCACCATGCTACAGAAAAGACTGCTACGATTCACCTTGATACATTAGGAAGGAAACTATTCCCAAGGCAACTAGACGTATGTACTTTTACAGAGAAAATTAAAGAAAATTGTAGAAACTACGTACACAAGTTAGCATCTCATCCTGGTTATCGTACAAGGACCTACTCACATTAAGGGAGGAACAGACTTAGTAGTATTGAACTAGAATAACCTGTGCACATACATAATTGATAATCACAACCCTTCAGTCAGTATTACAAACTAGCTTCTCACATCACTTATGCTGTGTGTGAGAGTGTTAATTTTATAAATGAGTGGCACGAAACTTTGAATGCGTCATTCTTCCGCTATAGTCTATATAACGTTTCCGCCTACATTTTCAGCTTGGTCTTCAATGAATGCATAAAAGTATTGAGCTATCCAAGCACATGATATACATATAATGCTCTATTCGCCAAAATATTTGCTTCCTCATTTGCGATCACTTCTTGAGGAGTAGATACCCGTATAACGCGTATCGCTTTATACCTGGAGCCATCATTAATCGGCTTTTTACATTCAAAAAGAATTCTTCTTAACGTATCCTGTTATCGTCACAAATTTAATTTACCCTTGTGCTCTGCATGCGAAAATAAATCCAATTGTCTACACAGTAAACGTTAAAATATAGGAAGATTTTAGTGAAAATAAAATTTGGATAATATCGGATTCGTTAACGCTGGGTTTCCAGGCGTAGCTGTATACGTGGTAACGAGATGGCGAATGCTCTAGTTGGGTTAGCTGCACTTTCTAAGGGCGATTTGACAATTGGTCCTGATACTCCAATTTGTCAATTATATGTCTTTGTCACTGTCTAGGGTCAGGGAGAAGGAACAGAAGTGTTGGGGGGATGGATAGATTTGTTTTGTGTCTAGGAGTCTATGGCCAGCTTTATATAGCACTAGAACAGATTTGCTGTTGCTTGATAGATTTGTTGCTGTTGTTTCTCTTGGATATACATGTATTGAAGAAAATGATTTTTCTTTTGCGCGATGTTTTTTTTTTTCGAGAAATAAACTTTCTAAGTAAAATCAATCAATTACACATGTTTACTCAAAGAGATGGTTAACGAAATCAAAGTAATGGTCAGTATTTCCACAATCACAGTGGAAGATATAAATCAAAAAATATGCCAAAATTTTTTCGTGAGCACTCATTATTTTAACTCAAATTATTACAACTGATGAAAGTTAAAATATTTTACGGTTTCACACGTCTTATGACAACACGTTTTCGCATTTAAATGCTACATGAATTGTCAATTACTTTGCGATCTCCTTTGTACTTTTTTTCTACACAATATAATTTGACATTAAAAAGAGTGAAACTAAAATAAACTTTTTACTCTCTTCGTAGGAAAACATTTTGTTTGTTATTCTGCTCCATAGGTACAGATATTACTTTCAGATGAAGTAAAAGAAACGATTTTAAGTTTTTAACGTTTATTCCGTGAGGTTTTAATCAGACACTCATGATTGTAGCAAAATTAGATTTTTTCTATATACTTCTTTAGCGATACATACATAAAACCATGGGTCATTACAACCATTCAGTAAGGATTACGACCTACTCTCTCACACCATTCAGGTTGTGTTTTAATTGTATATATAAGCGGCGGGACTTACAGTTTAAAGTCGCCTCTGAACGATACATTTTTGAGAAACTTTTCATTGCAATTTTTATTTACTCTTTAGAGTTTTTGGCAGAAATCTGCTGAGAGAAAGTTTCCGGAGAAATATTTCTTCATATTTCGTTTTATTGGTCTTTGAACCGTAGCCTCACATCTAATAAGCAAACACAATTCCTACAAGACTACACGGACTTCTTTGCAGGTAGGAAAACCTGTCAAAAGAGAAATGGATAGACCAAAAACTCGTCAAGTTATGTCTGTTAGGGGATATTCATATTCTCCTGTACATTCTTACGGACATGTTTTACGGCGGTTTTCGTATGGATGTTGTCGATCCTTTACTATTTACCAGTGAACTCGAATTTATTCACCAAAAGGGGAATACCTGTAGGGGGACTATGACGAATGTAAAATTAGCGAAGCATGATCTCCGTTGCCAGAAAAAGAATACCCGTTTTGGTGGGCTGAATGCTATCTGTCAATAGTAATTTTGCAAAAAACTAAATAAATGACAGTTTGTTTGATGGATGTAGCTTCAACAAGATAGACGTTATCAACTATCAAAGTTATCGCGGTCCCTGTAGAAAGACCAGATACTTTTACTTTTTCCAAGCTGAATCGAACGATGATTACAATTTTGATGATTACACTTTACAGCATCTTTTAAATATGTTGAAAGGTCAATCATAAATTTCGTTCTTTATTTCCAAAATCTTCATAAATTTTGCTTTTTTCTTTGCAGGATATTTGTCACGAATTTTTCCCAATTTTTGAGACACAAAGTTTAAACAGAAAATTATGTGGATACTTTGTGGGTGCTCATTTTGTTTAAAGGTATTAGTTTATCAGTTTGAAAAGTTAGAAACTCTGGTCTATTACGTAACACCATGCAAAAGATCTTAGTCATTCTGCTCCAGAGTATGGTAGATACCAACTTTTTTAATTTTCATGAAAAATAATGCGTTAAGAAAAGGATAATATTTTTAACGCCAAGGAGCTGCGATTTGACGCAGTATTACTGTTTTCTGTGAGGCGCGGTTTCAAAAATGTCATATACCAACGCTTTGCATAGATAATTTTCTCAAATTTTTTTGTTCCCTCTTAGTCTTATTATAACTGTGATATTCTTTTTTAACTTTATTATGATAATGATATATCTTTTTCCCTTTCCTTACTTAATTTTATTTTCTTAACTTTTAAATTTTTTCTTTTTAAATTAATTTTTTTATATTAAATTTGTTAAATTAGTTAAAATAAATTAATCAAAATTAATGTTAATAACAATTGCTAAGCAATACTGTAATATAAGATTTATACTTGTTGTATTGTTTTGAACCAATTTATAAATAAATAAATAAATAAAAAATAAAAATTTCAAACCATTTTTGTTTTATTGCATTTTTAAATTTAAAATTTAAATGGTCCACCCATGTGACGTATGAGTGATATTTAATTCCATTAGTTTTATACATGACAATATCAAAGACTTTTTATTGCATACTTTTCACAGTACATATACCAGTACGTGTAATATGATGCGTATGAGTAATATATTTCAAATTAAATTGAAAAGAATATATACAACATTAATTTGGAGTTAAACATTTTCAAGCTATGATATGGCTATTCTAAATTTTTAAAAATTTAAAATATTTCGAGATATCCCAACTTAAAAGTAAATAAAAAACCACAATTTTAGGTTATATTCTAGTGGGTACTACATCATGGCCTGCAACTTCTAATTTGAATTTGACTTCTTCTTTACAAAGTTCAAATAATTCATAGACGGGGCAACGTCGTCATCAGTCGCAACCAGCATAGGGCCAAACAATTTATGAAATATTTTTCGCTAAAATATTCTGAGGCGGACTTGTTCTTTTTCGAGTCATTCACTCACAATTCCATGCGTTTTTAAATTATCAAAAGGGTTTCGACAGGGGTTCTAAGACTACAAATTAAATAGATTCTATCGCCTCAATTAAATTGGCAGACTCCATCCCGTTGACAGCAAGAGCGATACGTGCAAATATTGCTATTGCCTGCTGAATAAGAAGTAGACCGATCCACTTCTATTCTATTAACTACATGTCCATCCATTGGACATTAACGATTCTTTTTGCCCACTGTCTTTTTTATAGGCATGCCGAAGGACTAGGTATTTCGGGCCTGACCAGGAGGAGCAGGCTTTTTTTCACCTCATATGTCACTGCCCTAGTTTTGCCATGAAACGACGGAGGTTTTTGATTTCTCACTTTATGACATTATTGATAGGAATCTCTAGTTTTTTTATTAAGGTTAAGCTGAATAATTCTTTTTTTTTACAAAAATAAATCGAAAATGATTTGATTTTAAGAATAGCTGCTGCGACTGCTATGAGCAAACGATACCTTTCACTGTTTATGTTTAAAACTTTTGCCAGTGAATGCACAGAATACATACCATATTTAAGAAATGTTTGTTCAATTTTTCGAAGTTTAATTTTTAGTTGAAGGTAAAGCAATACTTGTAATGACAAAAATTCACCAGAATACATAACTTTTTTCGTTTAGTTATGACGTTCTGAAATTTTTTTAAAAATTACTACCAAATATTTCTTATCCAAAAATTAAATATAATTTGGCCAAATTCAGTTTGATTAAAAGCTGTACTTGTACTTCGACTGTACATCAAAGAACGCATAACGAAAAGTTTTAAACATTTTTGCAGAAATGTTTAAAATTTAGATTCTCTATCTAGAGCTGACATAAGAGTTCTGCAGAGGCTTATAAGTAGTTTGAGCTGAAGAAGGCCGTAATTGCGCTCTCTTCTGTGCTCTCCTGTGAAGCGGATATAAATTGAAAATATTGATTTTTCTTTTACGCAATGGTTTATCGATTCTTTTATTAACACAAATAAATTCTCTAGGCACATGTTTACTGAGACAAATGTGTAACGAAATCAATGTCAACTGTAATTATTTCTTCATTAACAGTGCAAGATATAAATCAAATAAAATTTCAAAATTTTTTCACTCACTATTTTAACTGAAATTGCTACAACTGAAAAAGTTAAAATATTTTACGGTTTCACACGTCTTATGACAACACGTTTTCACATTTAAATGCTGCATGAATTAAAACTAAAACGACAAGTTTTCTTGTCAATTTCTTTGCGTTGTCTTTGCATTTTCTTTTTCTACGAACATACAATATAATTTGACGTACAAAAAAGGGTGAAAATAAACTCTTCGTAGGAACACATTTTGTTTGTTTATTCTTCTCCGTGTGGTTGATATTACTTTCAGATGAATTAAAAGGAAAGTTTTTAAGTGGTTGACGTTATAACGGGAAGTTTTTTGATCAGACACAAATGACTGTAGCAAATTTTGATTTCTTTAGTCTATTGCTTTAGTGTTCGGAATGTAGAAAACCTGTCAAAAGAGAAATGGATAGACGCAAAATTCGTCTAGTTATGGTATGTTAAAGTAAAAATTTCCACGGACAGCAGCGATGTTTTCGGTAGATCTTCGTTCCGTCTACATGAATTTTGATGGATCATTTACTGAGCCAGTGAACTAAAATATATTCACCACATTGCGAATAGTCTCTTGGTAGTAGGGGACTATGACGATCGTAAAATATGCGAAACGCGCGTTGCCTTGCTCTAACAGAGTAGGCATATTGATGTGTTGAACGCCTTATTCGTCTATGGTAATTTGGCAAAAAGACTGAATATATGCGAACTCAAAACATACACGTAATTAACTACCAATGTTAGGAAGACCTTGTTAGAAAACCAGATACTTTTATGTCTGTTAGAAACTAATTTTCCTTCTCCAAGCTAAGTCGGACGATGATTTAGTGAAAAACGAATTTCAGACAGTTATTTTCATTCCCTTGTGAAAGATAATAAATTCACACTTCACAACTGCTTTCAAAAAGGTTGAAAGTTCAAGCACGAGTTTCGTTCTTAATTTCCAAAATATTTATAAATTTGCCACGCATTTTTCCTAATTTTTAGGACACAGAGCTTATAACAGGAAATAGTGTGGGTACTTTGTGGTTGTTCCTTTTGCCTAGATGTGTTAGTCTGTCAGAAATTCTAGTCTATTATGTTACGCTATACAGTTATTCCACTCCAGAGTATGGTAGATACTACCCTTCTTCAATTTACATAAAACTGCTACGTTGCAACAACTTTTAAGACTGAGGAAGCAAGCCTGGCACGTAAAATCGACTACTACTACGTAATCATTGAAGATAAAAGCCAACGAATGGCTCTTAAATCGATTCAGTTACATCAAAGTGAATTTCATTGTATTGACTCATAATCCAGAATCAGTCTTTACACTCTGCAACTATGTAAGTGTATGATTAATCAAGTGAATATTTGGCCATGCTTTCTTCCACGTGGAATATAAAGAATAAAATTCAGTTTTACAGCTAATGCCAGTTATTAAACTTTCCATTGCCCCATACGTCCTAATCTTCCAGTACACATCAAACTATTAGTCAGTATGTGTTCAATAATCTTTTAAAGCTTTCCTGCAGCTTGGAACCACTCTCTTAAAGTTTCCTGCCTCAAACCTCTTAACCCCTTCTATAGAGGGAGTAGCACGATATCTAAAAATGACTAAGAACTTAACTGCACGCAATAAACCCAAAGAGATACATCTTTGAGTAGTACCTAGCAGTCTCTAGGATGCTCAGCATACTATACAGCCGTGCGTAAGATTAGGTTACACAACGGAGACAGACCAGCTCTTTTACCTATGATAGTATTAATTTCAATAAGTTAGAATTTAAACAACCCACTTTAGATTTAAGTTTGTAAATCCCAAATCGCCAGTGCATCTGAATCTTATCAAATACACACACAACATACATAATTGGTCATTACAACCCTTTAGTAAGGATTACAACCTAGCTTCTCACATTGCTTATGTTGTGAATGCCAGGACCTCCAGTTTAAAGTCATCCCTGAACGATAAATTTTTGAGAAACTTTTTCATGGCAATTTTATTTACTCTCAATGATTTTTGCCAGAAATCTGTTGGGAGGCATTTGCCGGAGAAATATTTTTCGTATTTCATTTTGTTGAAGATGTCTGACCTGAGGTTTAAATCATGGCCTCACGTCTAATAAGCCAGCACACTACCTACTAGATTACAAATCCTTATTAAATACTTTTCTGAAATTGTTGTGAATAAAATTAGTTTCACTGTAAAATGTTACGATTTATAATGGTCGTTGAGTTAGGTCAGTTTAGTGGGTAGCTTTCTGTTCACGGACAAGTTCTGTCGGTCGCCCATATGGCCCATTGTATTATCCAGTATGTGGTTAGCCTCCTTTTCGTAATACTTTAGTGGCGGGTTTGAACCACTCCGAGTGCCGGATGGAAGCGGCTAGTTCCTTTAGCGGCACAGTCGTTGCCCAGAATTTCAAACGTTCTGTCACCAAAAAAATGGATAACTTCTGTTCTGAACTGCAGAGCACTCTCATAAAAGTTGGTGTATCATCTCAATGAGCACAGCTTAATTGGGTCAACATTAATATTACCTATTCCGTCATATATGTAATTACAGCTCCTAGTTGGTATCTCTCAGCCATCCCAAGAGTCTAATGAAGATTGGAATTTTTCTCAAATCGCCTTTGGTTAGACATGTTTTGTTAATGATTGCCAATTCTCCTTCTCAGCTTCCCAAGCGACGGACAATGGCAGAGAAAATGGTCTGAATTGTCTTCACACTTTCAAATTTAAAGAAAAGTTCCATTTCGTCGTATTCATAAACGAAAAAATTTCCTTAACAACTTCTTTAGCAAAATGATTTCACACATAATATTGGGTTGTTCGGATAGTAATTTCGTTTTTTTTTTTTGTGGAAGTGAAAGACATTTTTCATATAATATTAATCAAGTGGTCATAAACTGTTGAATTTGATCATTTTAACCTCAATCCGCTCTCACGTGTTGTTATTCGCCGGTTCACATAAACTAGTGCCTTTTTTGCGTTAATATAAGCTTCAAGCGGCCTTCCCCAACGTGGTGCATCTTCGAAATCAAAATTGCCGCATCGAAATTTAGCGAACCAGTTCTGGCACTAGAGTACTCTCAACAAACTTTCTCCATACACATCGGCCAATTTCTTTCTGGCTTGAACAGCATTTTTACCCTTTCTTTAGTAAAACAGTAAGATATGTAGAAAATGCTGCTTATCGCTCTCCATATTAAAAAGGGGACCAACCAACTGGGTAGAATTAATTGGAATTTTTCACACACAAGTCCTGCTATATGAGCTCTGAAGGTATATAAAAATTATACGGCTTAAGTGTGAAGTTAGGTACAAAACAATACAATTAAATCCTCTGTCGGAAAAAATGAAATTACTTTCCGAACAACTCAATATAATAAACATCTAAAACCCCCTACTAATATTTCGTTGCAGCTGAAGCAATTATTTTGATATAAACAAACGGGGGGAAACGGGGGAGAAAAATAAACTTCAATTTGTAAACATTAAAATGTAAGCGATCTCAATCAAATAAAGTTAATGGATTTACTTTTCTATACTTTCCACCAATTTTTGCGTTTACTCGAGTGAAATTGAGCATTAGAAAAGTTTTATAATTCCAGCAGTTAAAAGAGAAAAAACATGCTTCTACATTCGCATTAAACGCAATACGCTCGTTCATTTAGTTTTGCATATAGAAATACAAATAAAAATTACATGCAAGCCCTCAACCAGACAATCTAGAAACTTTACTCATTTTAATGCCACAAAATATATTCCATGTGGTAGATGAGATTAACTTGATGGAAAAACTAAACATTGTATGCGGAGAAGCAAGGGGATAAAAATGAAATTATGGAATCAAGGGAAGATTATCAGCGTACAGACTGTAGAGTAGTTTTGTAAATACAAATACTTGTTTATTGAATTCAATGTTAGCAGCGCATAAAAAATATAATGAATAGATCCTTAGAAAAGTGGCATGGAAAACCATGAAAGAAAATCATCATTGAAAAGCTTATAATAAATTTTACGCCATCAATTTAGTTTAACACTTCAAAGGCATTTAATGTATGGTGAGACACATAAGTAATATTCAACTTTCATTCACTCATTCATTCATT
This sequence comes from Sarcophaga subvicina, assembly GCA_936449025.2. Taxonomy (NCBI): domain Eukaryota; kingdom Metazoa; phylum Arthropoda; class Insecta; order Diptera; family Sarcophagidae; genus Sarcophaga; species Sarcophaga subvicina. Next base: position 91,669,655 of record OW388080.2, read on the forward strand.
CATTCAACAGTTTTTTAATCATTTTCAGAAAGTTTTAAAATTAATTGATTAACTGAAATTTAAAAAGGACAGTACACATCGCAGCCCATTGTTATTTTTCAGTATTCGTAGCATAAACGTGTTCAGATTTAGCACCGCAGAGAGTGAAGACTATTATTACTTCTGAACAAATTTCTCTTAATATCTTAACCGTTTGACTGCTAAGCGATTCTGGTGAGAACGTTCGAAAACTGTTCGAAAACTACAATTAATTATTATAATAAAAAAACCTACAAAATTCTAATAACCTATGTATAAAGAGAAGACTCTATATCTCGTCTTTTAATTTTATTTTTACTTTTTAACTAAATTTTTACACTGAAATTCGCAACGCAAATGCGATTTTCGTAACAAATGAACGCAGCGCTTTTGCGCCGCGTAGCAGTCAAACGGGTAACATCGATTATTACGTCAAAGTAAAGCTATAGTGAGGTTTTATTCACCTACATATTGTTAGGAAAATGGAAATGGTGTTACATCATTACATTAAAATTACATTAAAATTATAAACAAAAGCTACAAAAACAAAAACAAAGGACTTGTTTACATGATAAAAAAAGTAAACAAAAATATAGCAACAACATCAGTATAAAAAAACGGATAAACAAGTAAACAAGTAAACAAGTGAACAAGTCAACAAAAAGCAACAATAAACATTAGCAGCATAAATGTAAACAAAATACACTAACAACAATGAAACAACGATGTTTACATTTATGGAGATCTCGAGAAAGCGAAGCCGCGAACATTCGACAACATTCATCAGACTGTTCACGTTGGCATATAAAAGGCAAGGCAAAGCAGGCAACGGAGTTCGAAAAAATTCAGTCAGCCTTGTGTGATGACGCGTTGCATTTGAAGAGAATAATTGTGGTTTGAAAATCACCGTTATAAAGATCGATCGAACAATTGTTATTGTTTACGCAAAGGAGTGTTTTTTTTGTCTTGAGCCGGAGCTGGGAATCTTCGAAAGACACTTTTGTTCCAACAAAAGAGTGTACGATTCACCATCACTGGTGCCTACGTACTAAACCCACCCCCTACATACTTCAACCACTCTCCCCCCGCGGGACTGCCGTGAGGTATTACTTCGAGGAGGGCTGGTTAGCTTGAAAGCTTTATCACATTAATTTAAATTTCGCCTCCGTTCCTCCAGTCTTCGGAGTACTATCATTATTTCAGCCATTCTCTGGCTATATTGACTCCATAGAATCCTACAGTTCAACAGTTTTTCCATTAGCCGGTTTGGTCCTAAATTCGTTTCTCCCGGCCATCTAAATCTGGGACAGCATGTTAGAAAATGCTCCGCATCTTCCTCCTCATCTACACAGTTTGGGCATATAGGGTAAGTGTCATGACCAAATCTGTGCAGGTACTTTCTGAAGCACCCATGACCAGTTAGGAACTGGGTCACGTAGTAGTTCAACTCGCAATGTCCATTCTTCATCCAAAGGGTTACATCAAGTACAAGACGAAATGTCCATCTTCACGTTAAACTGCGCAAAGGAGTGTAAAGCAGAATAAGAAACAAAGCAATTGTTGTTGTTTACATCAAGTTGTTGTTTACGCAGTGGCACACAGAATTGTGCGAACAATAAAGAAATTAATTAAAGCTGAACCCAAATATATTTTTATTTTTATTTTTATTTTTATTTTTATTTTCATTTTTATTGCAATCTACGAGCTCGTTTTTAAAAGGTAAAAACGTAACAATACTACAATACTACTTAGCTTTTTAAAATTTTATATATGAGTGGAAGGGTACATACAGTTTACAGTTGACTCCGAAAGACAAGTTCTTGAAAAGCTTTTTACTCTCAGAGCTTCAGCCAGAAATCTGCAATGAGGCAGTAGCCGAAAAAATAGTTTTTCAAGTTTCAGTTCATTGGAGATGTTCAGTCTGAGCCGTAGCCAACACACTACCTACTAGAATACGGCTTTTCTATTACTTCGAATAAAAATAGTATTTAAAGTAACACGTGAATATTTTACTTGTGCCATATTGTACCGCTAAAGATATAAAAAGTGTACGAAATGAATTGGATCATGTACAGGTCTTAAGATGTTACATTGATGGCTTTTAAACACACTTAGTAAATACAAAAGAAATGGACGTAAAGTTTTGTCTGCTACTGTAATTGTTTGACTATATAAAATGAACAATGAAGCTCCATTTTGTGAATCAGTATCGAGATTTTGAAAAGATTTTTTTCTACCGTTTCACCAAATCTAAAATCTAAAAATTTTGTACGGAATTTACACATTTGCTACATAGTATATCCTTTCATGATATCGATGGTGTTGAATATTTCAAATGAAACATAACAAATAAAAGGAGGAAATCACACTCATTGTAATGCATTTAACTTGTGGCACTTGCTCCCAGCTGCCGTTTTGCTTTTAACGTAAAGCTCTTGCGAATATTTGTGTGGCCACATTTCGAGTGAATGTTGAACGTTTGTAAAAGCAAAGATTTAAATCAAAAATGAAGTTGAAATATTAAATAAAAAAGCAATATTCATCCAAATGGGGATTTATTGGGCTAAAGAAAACAAAAAGAGCCTTAAAGTGACGTACAATTTGGAGTAGTATTTGAGTTATAAAGAGGCGTATACTTTTTTTGTTGAGTAGAATGAAAAAATGAAGTTAAAGCAGTTTTATTTTTGCTTTGTTTTTTTTTTTAATTTTTCTAAGAGGTTAGTGTTTTATTCAGGTACAAATAAAAAAATATAAATGTTAAATTTTTATAAATAACGAAATGTTGCTAAGCGATAGCATAAGTATTTAGAAAGTTGTTAACAGGAGTATTTCGACAGTCCTTAAAAATATTCGAAATAAAATGTTAATATTTTATGTTACCACATGTAGGTAAAACCAAGATTTAAAATATAAAGAGTGAGAGTAGTTTGAATATTTTGATATTCTAATGTTAATAAATATTTATTTGGGCCATTGCTGCTGCAAATATCGCTATGTGCAGCAATTTAACGGTTTTTTTTACATAAAATCCTATAAACTCGTCATGAAGAAAAATTTCCAATGAAATTATAAGATCTTTAACCGTTTATGTGTTTTATACTTGCCAGAGAGAAATGAAATGTTTTTGCTTAACCCATTAGAAGTCTCTGTACTCAACTGAGTACAGTTGTATTTTTACGTGTATCCAAGCAAAACTAAAGAAAAGACAATCGTTGTACCGTTATTTAGTTTCGCAACAACAACATTAAGAGCTCCAGAAAAAGAATTTGTATGTAGTTTCTGTTGGTTATGCAGAACTATCAGTCTGAATTGTGTCGAGAATAAAGTGTGTGGTTTAGTAAACTATTTTGAAAATATTTGATACAATACTAAAATTTGTTTAGTAATTTTGCATTATTTTTATAAAAATAATAACAACAAAACAAACAGGCTTCAAAAAATACTTAAAAATAAAAAAATAAATAAAATAGAAAGGTATAAAGTTGGCTGTACTCGATTGAGTACAATGACAGTATCCATTAGTAAGAATGTTTTATTTTTTTGTTAGATTTAAATATGAGTGGTATACGTTTTAAGGGCCAGCAGAGTTTCAAAGGGCTCCAAGAGGCCATTGATAGCATTTTAGCTGGTAGTGAAGATGAAGAAATTGATATCGCAATCATACCACCTAATCCGAGTGAACTAACTGTCGAAGAGGAAGGTGTTGATGGTAAGAAGTTTTAGTGGGTATTATTTACATACATGCATGATATGACAATTTCTAACGCTTGGAGGCTGCATGTAATGAGCAGTGAGAGTCCCATGGATCAACTTTTGTTTCGCCGAAACATTGCGTGTTATTATTTACGCCAAGGTGGACAAAACAAATCACGGCAATCTGGGTCAATAGTTGAAGGTTTACCTCAAGATAGAGTTGGGCACTATCCCGCAAAAATAGAAAAACAGTTACGGTGCGTAATTTGCCATGCCCGAGTACGTTGGCAATGCAACAAATGCTATAAAACACTTTTAGTCGAAAAAGAATGTTTCGGAAAATTGCGTACTTAAAAGTCGGTGTACTCATTTGAGTACGCCCCTAAAACTCGTTTCCAAAACAAAAATTTATAATTTTTATTTTATTTCATGTTTTTTATGCTTGTTTTTATTAATAAATACATCTGAAAACAAAAACTTAAAGCCGGTTTTCATTTGACCTCTAATGGGTTAATACCAAGTATGTTCGTCTTGAAGAAAGAAAAGAAAATAGCATTCGTGTTGTTATTGTACTCGAGTTCTTTTCCCCTTAGAAAGGTAAAATATAGGTTTTTTATTTATTTATTTATTAATTACAATATAATTACCAATTATATTCTAATTATATATGTACGAGCGGAGTAACATGACCATATGCTCGATGTAATGTCAGAGACCAGAGTCTCTGGTGGGAATCGAACCCACGACCCACTACCAGGGCACCAACAGGGTTTTTAAAAAGTGTACATTGTTCAACATTCGTTAGTTTGCCAACCTTATTTATTTTAATATATCATAGCTTGTATCAAATAGAAATAATAATTTCTGGAGAAATACCGTTAATAAATATATTAATAAATTTACTTTTTACAAACGAATAATAGTATACATTTTCTAAGCAGCAAACATGCAACGTTGATTTTTAGTCATAAGTGCCTGCTTTCATAGATAGGATCATTTTACTCTGTTTATGACGCGTATACTTGTTTTGGCTGGAATATGTAAAGAACCTACCCGGCTTTATAGTAGGTACAGTGTTCAATTGCTATGGAAGGTTATAAGCTCTGACGGTTATAAAGGTTATAAGCTCTATGTAACTTCTGATGCCCTTTGATTTGACAAAGTGGGTAGTCAGCGCTTTAACTGCAGCTTGATTATCCACACCTATGGTTAAGCTCAAGGGAGGTAGCTTCCTGGTTTCAATCATGCATACAGCTTTTTCTATAGCAAAAATCTCCATCGCTGGTTTAGTTAGGTAATCAGTATGACCCGTTCAGTACCAGCTTATCAGAAAATACCCTAGTTCAGTTCTGCGGAAAACTCTGAGTAAATAATAATTTTGTCCTGCCAAGATTTTTGTTCGACAACATGGGTGAATACTGCTTCAATTAGTACCTTGTTATTGTATGTGGCTTGTGGTTAAAAGGTTTCAAAAGAAAATTTGCATTACTGTGGAATCTTCCACAATCATTATGTGAGTGGGATTTTTTTGTGGTTGCACAAAATTAAACAATTTGTAGATGAAAAAAATTATAAAAAATTTATTTAAAAAAAAAAAAATGCTTTATTAACATGATTTTATTGTACGTTAGTAATAATTCACCCGTTCATTAGAATTAAGTAAGAATGAAAGTTAAAAACACTCCTACAAATACACAGAAGGCTAAAATTAAAGTCGGTTCATAATAGTTACCGTATTTTTTGTATGCTTCATAAATAAATGGAATGAAATACAAGCAAATACTTTATAAAGCAATATTCTTCGTCACAAACATCTTTTTAAATTTTTGGTTCTTTCAGTGGACAGAACGAGAGAACTACTTGGGCTTGACAAGAAAACGGTTCCATTCTAACATGAACTCTAATGCTATACTGCGCTATTGGCAGTTTCGCTGATATGCCGCTCTGTCCCACCAGTATTACTATGGAAGCTGCTATGATGTCCTGGTGCTCCTTTTACTGACGTACAAGGCATTCATAGCCTTCTTCACCCTTTCTTTTAAGTTCCCATTCCTAACTTGACCTTGGCCAGCCCAAAACCTACACCAAACAGTGGCTATTCTGGGATGCATTAAATGCTATTGAAACTCATGTGGATTAGTATCGATGATTTAGTTCGATCACGTACCCATTCACCCAGAAATCGGCCTAATCACTGAAGGTGATATTTCGATGAAAAAAATGCTTTATAACGAACACATTCATTATCTATGGTCATCGTTTGAGATTAAATGGCAGATAAAGCTTAAAAAGGATGGCCATTATTAATGGTAAATGTTCGGAAGTAGCTGTTGGATGAATCTATATAAAAAAAATATAAGCTAGCAAGCTATGCTGTGAATGGGCGGACTTGATGGGTTGATGGAAACTCGAAAAATTTCATTGAAATCGTAACGCTTGTAGTTTTGTAGATATACGTTGACATTTGATTTGTATGAAAATGTTTGCAGTCAAATGTTTGTTCGTGCTGGATAGATACTGATATATGTACGCATGTATGTCCTACATTTGTTTTTTTTTTGCATTCCTCATATGATGCTCATATAATGCCGTATTATTTAATTGTTTGTATATCTATTGATATGCATAGCATTTAACTGTTTCTTACTTTTATTTGCTTGTTTATTGTCATTTAAATTTTAATGATTTGCGAATATGCGGAAATAATTTTTTATCGTGGATGTTATATTTGCACACTATTTGACTACTGGAAGTGGTAACATAATGAAATTACTGTGGGTAACAAACAGTAGTCCAATTAATTTGACCTAATCATGTAAGCTTGTTAATTAAGGTAAATGTTGATGATTTGAAAACAACTCCCTTATTTTATCAGTGATACCTGGTATGGTCTAAAAGAAAAGTACTTTTTAACTTTTAAACGAGTTTTATTTATTTACTATTTATTATTATAGTTAATTAGTAGCCTGAAGAAGCCAAGTCTGGTTTTATTTTTGAATTTATTTTGAACCGGTTTAGTTTTGTGTGCAGGTGCATTGTCATGTTGCAAATTGTTGAGTTTCGTGGCCCATTCTTATCGTTGTTTGATCAATGTTTGCTTCAAATTAATCATTTGTTGTCGATAGCATTCTGTATTAATGATTTCACCAGGTTTTTGAAGCTTGTGCTACACCAGTCCATCAAACACACAACATTGTCTTGGTGCCGAATCGAGTGGATGTGTAGCCAAAATTGATGGTTGTCCGGATTAATCCATAATTTTTTCTACTTAGGATTCTGAAAAAAATTTCATTTTTCATTGCCAATAACAATTCGATATATATGTATGCGCCCCTACAAGAATACTTTTCGAAATTGGAAAAAGTCTTTGTAGTAAACTGTAGTTGAGTAATCCGGAGCAAAATTTCATAAGTGGTTTATCGCATGTGCCTTCTGATAGAGCATGATTACCAATATACCTCAACAAGTATTCAAAGCGAATCTCCAGTATTTTTATGCAAGTGAAAAAATAAAAAAGAATTTTTCCACAAATCAATATTTTTTGATACAAAATTCACCATTTTTAACACGATAATGACGATTTGATATATACTGGATATATTTTACAGATGGTATCGCCCACAAAAAAAATAAATGTAGATTATTTTTTCTTGACGTTCACTTCATACCGTTTCTATGCACACTTGTCTTTTAGCCTAAAAAATTTGATCAAGTTTTGTTTTGGCAAATATTATTTAATATAAGATAACAATACATAGTAGGGTTTGACCCACTGTAATGTTTTTTAATTGACTTATTTTTGATTTGACTATTTTTATTTATTAAATTTGCATTCATTTATACCAGTTTTTTTGTATTTTTTTACAAAATAAAGTTTTAATTACAAAAAAAAAGTTGGCAGCGAATGTGCATAATTAATTTGTTATTTAATAGGACAGTTAATGTTTAATAGGATAGTAAATATGAATCCAAGTGAAGTGTTTTTCATAGTATTCAAGGCTTTAAAAATCATTACAATTGTAAAAGGAAACCAATGATACAATGACAATGATATCATACATAAATAATATCAAAAAATATTTATTACAGTTTGTAAATTGACTAATTTGCTTAAATCTACTGATATGGCAATCCGAGTACGTTTTAAATATATTCACGGATGCTATTTTGAAATACATACATACATAATTGGTCATTACAACACTTCAATCCAGATTACGACCTGTCTTCTGACACTAATTATATATTGTGTGTTAAATTTATACATAATAAATACATACAGACATAATAAATATAAATATACATACCGAAGAAATACTATTTTGTATTTCGTTTTCATGTCTGATCTGGGGTTTGAACACACTGCCTACTAGACTATGGCGACTTCATGCCTTTTCAAAAACAATGGATGATTTGAATAAATAGTATTGGATGGTCGCCGTAGTCTAGTAGGCAGTATGTTGGCTTATTAGACGTGAGGCCTGGGTTCAAACCCTAGGTCAGACATACAATAAAACGATATATGAAAAAATATAATTTGTAATGGTATTATAATAAATAAATAAATAAATAATATATATGCAGTAACAGAAATATACACATCATTGCTAATCGGAGCTAGTAGACCTACTTTTAAATTTGAGGCTAAAAACCATGGAACTTGCAGTTGCCGTATTTTCAAATTTAACACCAAATTTTTCATTTAAGGTAAGATTGCTTATAAAACTACGCTATATTTAAACTCATCTAATTATTTTTATAATAAATTTACTTATTATTACTACATAGCTTCCCATACCACCCATCTAATGTGTGTTAATTTTATCCATGAGTAGCTGGACTTACAGTTTAAACTTAGAAACTTTTCATTGCAATTTTATTTTTATTTACTCTCAGAGTTTTTGTAAGAATACAGCTTAGGGCAAGTCCTCAGTGAAACATTTTTTACATTTCGTTTTGTAGGAGATGTTTGAGATGAGGTTTGAACTACTGGTTCCCTTCTAATAAGCCGCTACACTACCTACAAAGCTACGCCGGTTGCTTAAAATTAATTTGAGCTTAAATCTAAATACTTTACTTAATTGTTAACTGTTATGGTTTGTTAAAATACTAAATTAAAAAATACTGTATTAAAAGCAAATATTGTAACGACAGTCGCCTTAGTCTAGTAGCTAGTGTATTGGCTAATAAGCCAGGGTTGAAATCACAGGCGTATTTTTCGGCGACTTCCTGTCAGCAGATTTCAGGCAAAAACTCTGAGAGTAAATAAAATTGCCATGAAAAGTTTCTCAAAAATCCGTCGTTTGGAGTCGACTTTAAACTGTTGGTCCCGCCACTCATGTATAAGAAGTTAACACACACAACATAATTGGTGTAAGAAACTAGGTCGTAATCCTGACTGAAGGGTTGTAATGACCGATTATGTATGTATGTATGTAACGATAGGAAAAAAACATATTTTAGATGTACTATTTCTAGAATATTTGTTTAACCCTATTACTTAATAATTTGATTAATATATACATATATATTTTTTTAGATTAATACATTTGCTTCATTGAATTTCAAATATAAATTCATTGAATTTTAAAATAAATTCTAAATTAAATACAAATAAAAATATATTTCATTTATTTAAATGCTAATATTTTTCATCTTTTTTTTAAGGTTTGCAATAAATTTTTTTCTTAGAAAATAATCAGCAGAAACATGAAATAACCAGCTTTAAATGTCTAAAATAAATATATTTAAATTTTTTTTTTATAATTTAAAAAATGTTAATTTTTTTTAATTCTTATTTTTATATAATAAGAATTAAAAAATGTTTTTGCACCCACACAATTAGTATGCAGAATTAATTTGTTTTATTTTTTAACAAATTAGCGGACTTACATATGTATGTACTCTAGCATGACTAAGTAGAGCATCCGAACGATGTGTATGCAATTAAATGATGTTTACATAAGCAACATTCTATTTAAATTCGCTTCAATTACATATACATGTATGTATGTATACCTATTTATAGCGTCACTCAAACGATGTTTAGACATATTTTGAGGATGACTTTAAGAAGGTTATTTAATCAGGTGAAACCAAAATTTATTGTCTGGCATCGGTTGGCAAGGAGCCACGAAAAATGTAGCAGGCAAACATAACAGATCTACTTTAAATAGAGAGAGCCGCTGTTATCCTAGAAATATTCAAGAATTGTGGATCACTATGCAAATAAAGTGGAACAGTATAGAGCCAAAACATTTGAAATTTTTTTTGATAATATACAACGCCGTAGTCTTGGACGACCACTGCCAGACTTTCTTTATACGCTATTTGTTGTTCGAAATTTAGACGCATTTTGGCACAAATTTGATTTGTTTATGCCGAATATTTGCCCAATTTCTCCCATGCTTTTACCCTCTTCCAGAGCCTTAATAATGGCTACCTTGCTATCAGCTGATAACTGTTTTTGATAGTTAATAAATATTATTAACGAAAATGTTGTATAAATAATTTTATCTACTTACTTTCACTAATAATTGACTGCTTTGCATTTTTTTTGCTCGCTGAAATTTGTCACTTTTTTTCTTAAATGTTAAAATAAAAATAAGTGGATAGAAAAATTGTGATATTGTAACTTGCATTTGTTAACTAAGTTTGTGGAGCATAAAAATAAAAAAGTATTTAATTTCCGTACTGTTTTTTTGAAAGAGGCATACATAAAGGTCAATCGACTTGGCGTTGCATTTTTTAGCTCGCTACTGTATATATATTCCTGTATCATAAAAGCGTTTTAGTTGAATTGTAGTTTCAATAACGTATTATAATTTTTGTTCCTAATTTCCTGAAGTGCATTATACTGTTCGGTATTGAAAAAATTCTAGAAATGAAAGTTTTGTCTTCTTTCAATGAAGTGAAGTAAATGTTGCCGTTTATATGGCATGTAATACACAATTCATAGATAGTTTCTTAGATTATATTACAACACATCATTATTATTTCTCTATAAGCCACTTTGGAGGGTATACAGTCAACAGTCTGTGTTTCTGAAATTTAAAAAATATACTGTGGTGGTCATATAATTAAAGACATTCGTAAATTATTCGTTCTACTTTCAAAATCAAAAAATGGTTACGAAATTTATTTTCTGTCCTTAAATCTAAACTTTAAACGGACAAATTTGTAAAGAAAAAATATTTAAAAATTGTGTTTTTGGTTTGGCCATGTAACAATACTTTTTTTGGAGTATCCTTAAATTTTTAATAATATTTCCACATCGATGTGGCATACATACATAATTGGTCATTACAAGTGGTCTCCGAACGAAAGATTTTGAGAAACTTTTCATGGCAATTTTTATTTACTCTCAGAGTTTTTGCCAGAAATATGCTGAGAGGAAGTCGCCGAAGAAATACTTTCTGTATTTTTGTTTTGTTGTCTGGCCTGGGGCTCGGATCCTGGCTTTACGTCTAATAATCCAACACACCTCCTATTAGACTACGGCGACTTCACACATCGATGTTGTAAGCTCTGAAATAAATGCAGCCAGAGAGATCGAGAAGTAGACCTCTAACAAATTTCGATATTTCAACAGCATTTTTGGAACTTGTAATTTCAATTCTCTTTTAAAATCGATTCACATGTTGTTAATTGTATTAAGATCAAAGGATTGAGCTCGTCACTTTAATATGTTTAGTTTCTCACAAGTCGTGAAGAATACATATATACATAATTGGTCATTACAAACCCTCAGTGTGGATTACAACCTAGCTTTTCACATCACTTATGTCGCGTGCGTTAATTTTTATACATGAGTGGCTGGACAAAAACTTTAAAGCCTACTACGAACGACAGATTTTTGAGAAGCTTTTCATGGCAATTTTATTTGCTCTCAGAGTTTTTGCCAGAAATCTGCTGATTGCGTTTTGGGTTTCAACCGTGGCCTGACGTCTAATAAGTCGACACAGTATCTACTAGACTACGACAACATTTCGTATATACCTCCAGAAAAAGTCTCACTGTGTTAAGTTGCACGATTCGGACCTGGGTTTTGAACCGTGGCTTCACGCCTAGTATGCCAACACACTATCTAATAGAGTACGATGACTACAATTCTTCGGGTAACCTTTTTTTAATAAAATTTCCACATCGATGAGGCGAATTCTGAGCTAAGCGCTGACAGAGAGATCAATCAATATCCTTACAAAACATTTCGACGTTTTAGGACAAGTCATCAGAATTTTTGGAATTTTTGCCATCCATCCTCTTGTAAAATTCGGTTCACAAGTTCTCAATTGGGTTGAGATCAGGGTATTATGATGGCCACATTAAAATATTTACGTTTTGTTCCTCTAAACAGCGTTCCACAAGTCCTGAAGCGTGCTTAGGGTTATTGGCGTACATGAAAGTGTCACGTTAACGGTAAATTTGTTTCCACGTATGGTATCTTAACATTGAGGTACATGGAACTGATCTGAAAAATTCATTCAATATCTTGCTAAGAACAATCAACCAACTCTATTATGTTTCCGCCAATTTGTTTTGATGGTATATCCGGAATGAAGATGTTGGTTATCATCCGATTACCATCGAAAAATTTCGATTCGTGACCCGATTAAATGTTTTTGAGAAACTTATTTATTTCTTCATGATTTATTTGACAACATCCAATCTGGATTGGTATTTTTTGTACATAAATATGTTGCCTGCAGAACAAATGCTTTTCCATTGATTTCCTTAAGGTTTCAGCAGGTCTTAACTAGAACATAGACTAGTAGGGAAAGAAAAGTGATGTTTGGTTATAAGAACAAAATATTTAATTCAAGTAAATAATTTTTTTTTTTTGTTTTCGGACTTAGTTTAGTTAAGTCTTGTATCACAGAAAATATTATTCGCAAGATATTCTTCATAATTTTTATGATATAATTTCTTGCATAGGCAACAATGAAGCTGAAAAAATTTTGAGGTTTTACAAGAACTTCTGATGCATTTAGGCAAATGAAAATCCACGAGTCATCCACAAAATGGGACACTTCTTCGAAAATTAGGTCGACCAAACAGTTACCGTGAATGGTGTACTCTATTGCATGATGGTAACGGACTTCTTATGGCCAGAAATTGAGAATATGAACCTGAACGATATGTGGTTCCAACAGGAACACAACTTTTTGGGTATCTAAAAGAAAAAGTATACGTCATAAGAGAAGAACAACTCTAGAGCTAAAGTATGAAATCAGTCGGCATATTAGCGACACTAAACCTCAATTATATGTCTTAGAATCATTGCAAATATGGACCATTGGATAAAGGCATGCCACTGAAGTCGTGAAGAGAATAACAGTTAAAAATCCTACCCTAGTCGCCGTAGTCTATGAAATCGCCGTAGTCTAGTAGGTAGTGTTTTGGCTTATAGACGTGAGGCCTCGATTCAAAACCCAGGTCACGCATCTCCAACTAAACGATATATGAAAAAATATTTCTTCGGCGACTTCCTCTCAGCAGATTTCTGGCAAAAACTCTGAGAGTAAATCAAATTGCCATGAAAATGTTTCCCAAAAATCTCTCGTTCGGAGTCGACTTTAAACTGTAGGTCGCGCCCTCATGTATAAAAGTTAACGCACACAACATAAGTGGTGTAAGAAACTGGGTCTTAATCCTGAATAAAGGGTTGTAATGACCAAATATGTATGTAATCCTACCCAACATTTGTGGCCATTGTTAACATGGTGAATGGAACAGCAAAAATGGAGAATTTTTCCAAGTTTATTTGATGAAAATTTTATCCAAAATATACTAACGAGAGTTGAAGGCGTCATTAGAAATAGATTCTGAATTAAGTTGCATCATGTTTTGATATTCAATATTTTTGTTGTTATCCTCTTTTCACTGAATTGAAAATTAAATTATGTTGTTTATCTCATAAACATTAATTTTTAAAAGTTTCATAAAATTTCCACTGTTTATCCAGACTCACTTTAAATAAAAATATTCTGAACATTCTTTGGCTTTTACTTAGCAGCAATGAATAGATGACACTGCTATATGCAAAAACACTGTGCTGTTTATACCATAAAGAACTAGAACTACTGCCAAATAAATAAAAAACAAATAAAAAATAAACTAAGAAAACAAAAAGGGATTGAAATTATGAAAACGATAAAGTATTTATTATATGGAACGAGCATACATACATAGACATGAGTTTAGAATTTTTGCAAGTTTTTCGAGACTGGCATTGTAGATACACATGCACAAGAGTATAGGATCTTTTTTTAAAAGCTTTCTATTTTTAAATTTACAAGAAACAAAGTGTACGTATTCGTTTGTCTCCACAGCTTCTATGGGCTAAGCGTATTCAAAAAGTGTCCAATTTTCTATGCTGTTCGTGTATAAATCAGGCTTTGGTCGATGAAATGGATTAAGTTGGCCTTGAGATTAAGCTATGGCTGGTAGTTTGTTGACATACATACCAGAGATCGGCAATGAGTATTAAAAATGATAAGTAGATTCGAACCATACTCATAATCTCTGATACTTATACGCATTCATACTTATTTTAATATCATACTCATACTACTCATATTCAAAGTTTGAGTTTGTACTCATACTTAACAATACGTATGATGCTCTTGGTTTCGACTCTCCATGACTCAACATTTACAGGAACCACAAAATAAGTATGATTCGCGTACGAACACTACAGTACTCACTAGAAGGTTAAGTGTTTGCTTTGCTTGCTGTCTTTGTCTTTTTCTTTTTCTTTTTTTGTAAATACAACAGCAACTAAGTCTGTAAATTTTGATGATTATAAGTAGTATAAGTATTTTTCTAAATTTATGAATCTGAATGAGTAGGCGTATGAATTGCTGATCTCTGATACTACCTTTCAGTCAGGATTACAACCTGGTTACTCTATATTGTGTGTGTTAATCTTATACATGAGTGTAGGGATCTACAGTTTAAAGCCGACTCCGAATGATAGATTTTTGAGAAGCTTTTCATGGCAATTTTATTTGGTCTCAGAGTTTTTGCCAGGAAACTGCTGATTGCGTTTTGTTGGAGATGCCTAACCCAGGGTTTGAATCGTGGCCTCACGTCTAATGAGTCGACATAGTACCTGCTAGACTACGACAACCGTTCGTGTATACCTCCAGAAAAAGCTTCACTGAGTTAAGTCACACGATGTCGGTTCAAATCACCTCCAAGCGCAATGACAATGCCTTCGACTAACTCATGCAGAAGTTTCAATGTAGCATTAGCTGTGACCGTCCTGTTGAGACTACATGGCGTTGGTGTCTAGATCACCTAAGTCAGGACAATGTCCTTTCGGACAGTGATAGCCTGGCCAATATCGCTCTCACAGAAATATGGTCATAAAATACACACCAAATGGAGACCTTTTCATGTTGTAGCGCACACTTGTGTATCTCATATGGTTTGACGTCGTTTCAAATTCAACAAGTTTATTTGATGATATACTCATTCATCCAGAAATGGGTTCATCGCTGGAGATTATCTTTAGATGTAGAGTCCGCTGCCAACTGCTCTGGAGCCCATTCAGTGAACACATGTTGTCGTGGTCATGCTTGGGGATTTGGCACAACTGATTAAAAAAAATGCCATCTAATTTCAAGTGTCACAGTTCGGAAGGCTCTCCTAAAAGACCCTATATATGTAAATGTCTGGCTGTAATGCGCCTTGGGTATATTGTCTTTCAATAAACCGTTACTTAAGGGTATTATGTGCGAAAAGCAAAAATAAATACCAACTTTTGGGTAGAAAAGATAACAAAATAGTAAAATAAGCAATTCCTACTACAACTAGGATTCATGCATGCATGTTCGTATGTTAGTTATTTAACTACGTTGCTATGGCTCTTGTTTGTCTGATTTACGTTCCAAATAATCATAATATTGCTTGTTTCATTGAGACTGAGACTGTTATACGAGTATATTAAAATAAAAACACATGAGAGATTTTGCATTATTTTGAAATAAATTTTGTTGAATATACTCACATACATATCTGAGCCATATAACATTTCATTGTATGTATATTATATATGCAATGGAAGTATTAAATTAAAAGCATTGGCATGAATTAACACATATACGGATAAATAAATACGAAAATATATGCTTTAAATTTCAATTTTTTTTTAAGCACAATAAAGGGCCATAACTCAAGAGTGTGTACAATAGTGTGATAAGGGATTAAGAATTGTAGAAATATTGGAGCAAGAAAATGGGACTCAGGGGAGACTATTTTGAGAAATGAAATGATTTCTTTCCATAAACAATCTTAAGCCATTTACAACAAGTTTATAATCCCCTTTCCGTAGACAAGTTTTCATAGAACAATTTAGATAACAACACTGAAGTTTCCCAACACACACCGCATTTACACTCGCTTTGTAGCAGCTCACCTTTCTTTATAATTCACTAGCTGTAACCTGGGCGTGTTGCTGCGCCACCAACTAAAATAAATTTGAAGGAAAGACATTACACTAATGTCCAATTAATTTTGATTCATTTTATTGATTTTGTTTGCCGTTGTCCTGATGATTCAGATGAACGGGCCTGAGTAGTACGCATTCGATCAGTTTCTAATCTCACTTCTCGTTGTTCAAGTGGTTCAAGCGAACGGGTCTCAGCGGCATATACTCGGCATGGTTTACGATTCTATTAATTACATACAAACAAACATTCATTTTTATATATATATAGAGGATGGGAGGTGGCAGGCCCACTATAGCCAATCTGCCCATTTTGTTCAAATGTACGTCAAAGTCGTCCATACAAAATTTGAGGACCCTAGCTGTTGCAGTTTATGAGATATGCGACATTAAACACTTATTGGGTAAGTGGGCGTGGCACCTCGCCTACTTGAAATTTTAAAATAAATAGTAGCCTATAGTTTCTTCCAGACATACAGGAAGGTACTGTGAAAATTTCAAGAAAATCGGTTCAGCCGTTTTGCCGTGTATAGACTTCAAACAAACCCACAAACAAATAAACACACATTCATTTTTATATATAGGATGAAACAAATTGTATGTGAGATATTATCGAAAATATTCATTGATCTCTAGTATATGGTGTATCCTTGAATACTTCCTATTAATAAATCTTAAGGAAACAAATTGTATGTGAGATATTATTGATAATTTTGATTGATCTCTAGTATGTGGTGTATCCCTAAACACTGCTTAATTGTAAATCTAAATGAAACAAAGTGTGTGTGAGATATCATCAATAATTCTGATTGATCTCTTGTATGTGGTGTATCCTTAAATACTTCATATTTGTAAATCTAAACGAAACGAATTGTGTGTGAGATATCATCGATAATTTTCATTGTTCTCTTGTATATGGTGTATTCTTAAACCCTTTGTAATAACCTGTGGTTAATTATAATAAAACAATGGAATTTATATCATACAAAAACTTAAACTTTTATTTCAATTGTTTCAATTTAATTATTTCAATTATATATTTTACAAGTCTATTAGTGATGACATTTAACAGCTGATGATAGGCAAACATTCAGTGTTGCCACATAACTTCCACCTTTTTCAGTTTTAGCTTCAGCGGTCCTTGGCCTGAAAACAACGGACACTCAAATTTATAGGAATCAGCGTCACTGCAGTCCCGCAGTCTGGGTAACGTTTCCGGTGGATCAACGGTTGATGGTGGTTGATTGTTGCTGGAAGATGAAAACAAGTCATTATTAGGCAATTGTAGATTTTTGGCGGCTGGTATTGGTTCCGAGCATAGACGTTGCCAATGTGTTATGCCCTCTGGAATTACTTTCACCATACTTATATTTCTTTTATATGTTCGTCCTCCTCCCACGAGTTTAACTTCAGTTCCATTTCTCTAATTTTTTTTTTTTTTCAACAAAACCTTGTCACCTATATTAGATTCGTTTGCTCCTCTCTTCGTGTCAGTTTTTTTTTTTTTTTGTTTGTTTATTAAATCATGACGAATCAATTACCTCTTCTGATATATCCTCAACGCTAGGAATCTTATCACGAATACGTCTGTTAAACATTAACACACTCGGTGCTGAATCTGTTATTACATGTCTGGTCTCATTGTACATAAATATAAATTTTTGAATTTCTTCCTTGTAATCTAGCTTATTCGCTGCTGCAATTTTCAATCGTTTTCGCAGGGATTTGTTCATATGTTCTACTTCGCCTTTCTCTTGAGGCCAGTAGGGCCACAAAGCATTTAAATTCATCGCTGACATATTGTCTGCCATTATCAGTCCTTATTGTCCTGGGTAACCCAAGCCTAGAGAATATTTCCCTCATGGCCTTAATTATAGCATGAGAAGAAATACGTTTCATGAAAACAATATCTTGGTATCTGGAATAGTAATCAATGAGTATTAAAATATACTCCCCATTAGGCAGTGGTCCTAGTAGATCAGTGGCCACTATTTGCCAAAGCCAATTCGGAAATGGGTGTCTTTGCATTGGAGTTGGTTTCAACGGTTGTGAAACTAAGAGGCAATCACGACACGATTTTACAAAGTTCTCGGTGTCCCTATCAATTAATGACCTTACATCGAAGACGACGTTGCATTGCCGCCTCACCAGGGTCGCTCTCGTGTGCCAAATCCTTTACTCTTTCGACTATTTTCTGTATATTTTCGTCCTTCGCGCCATGTTTGATATTTTTAAATTCCTCGCTCGCCCGACGCGCGACGACTGTTTAGATACCTCCTACCCTGGGTGCTCAGGCACCCAGCTTAATATTTAAAGTGTTGTCATACATTGAAATTTGGCAACACAGTATTTTAATTCTGTTAATTTTCCTAAATTTGCATGCTGTTCACATTTCTTTAGTTTTCAGAGAGCTTCTAAGCGGTAAGTCGTTTAAATAGTTGATACTGTGTATTGGAGCACCCAGGGTAGGGTTCTAGGGTTGAATATTTGCAGTGTTTTATTGTAAAAAATGTATTTTATGTATTAAAACAACTAACAGGAATATTACCTGTGATAACTGGTTCATGTCAATTCATGCAGCCACTACTCTTTTGGAAAAAATATAAGATTAGTAGGTACGCTTAGGCAGAATAAAAAGGAAATACCTTTAGAAATGAAAGACAAATATTCATTTGAAAAGTATTCTGCAAAATTTGCTTATAGCGGAGCCCTTACATTGCTGGGCTACTGTCCACCAAAAGGTAGCCACAAAAAGGTTATAAATTTATTATCATCAATGCACATTTATCCTGATAAAGACAAAACTGTCTCTTTGATCGGTTTTTATAATAAAACAAAAGGATGGGTTGACACGTTCGATCAACTATGTCATACTTATTTAGTATCACGAAAAACTCGTCGTTGGCCCTATTGCCAACCTATTTTTATGCCTATTATGCTATTAAATACCTATGATATTAACTCTATAATATTGTTGAACCAAAGTGAAGCATTAAATAAAGAAAAAATACCGAATAGACATACTTTTTTGAAAACTTTATCGGTACAGCTAATAACACCTTATATGGAGCAGCGTAGAAATTAGCCCACTTTGAGTACAAATATTCGTGAAATGATAAATGGCATGCTGAAAACGCCACATAACCCTGATAGACCAGAGGGTACGGCCAAAAAACAGGGACGACGTCCTACCTCGAAAGATAGAAAAAGTAAGACTTTTTGCAACAAGTGCCAAACGCCTATCTGTGGAGAGCATCAAATTAAAATGTGCCCCAAATGTATATAAAACTAATTTTGTTCTTTTTTTTAAGTTATATCATAAATAAACAATAAATACATGAATATAAAAAAATGAATTTTGCGACTTGTTTTCCTAAATTTATAACTCATGTGAAAACTGGGTGCTCGAGTACACAGGGTAGGAAAAGTCAATATAAAATATGGGTAGGGTTCTAGGGTTAAACTTAAAGGCTGGTTTCCAGCATAGGATAGTCGTGCTTCTAAATCGTGCAGTCCCTGCGCTGATCCACTTCTACGAGTTTGGTGAGATTCGATTAGTATAGTGGGCTTTGGTAATCAAAGCTACCAACCTAACTACCTACTTCACTGATGTATTCATTTAAAATTTTGCTAACTTGTCTGGCTATAACATTTAAATTTAATTTGGAACTTAATTTATATGTAAGTGTATTGTAATTATCTAGGATTGATTGGTTACGGGGTACACTTTACCTTTTACCTTTTACCTTTTACCCGTTACCCTTTAGTCTTTACCAACGTAAACTTAGTTGCCTTTGTTCGTTATAGGAAATAAAACACAATTATTACAATTTTTTCTTAATTTTATTCGGTTACAATGTCGTAAGAAGTTGGTTACAACCAACAGAATTGAACATAGGTGTTCCAGGAAAATTGTAAGTTGTATTATATTGAAAGTAAAAGTTCTTATTTTCTTTTAATAATGATTTCGAAAGACTCTTAATCGCAGCCAACAATTAAACGTCTTAGCGGACGATGACTGATGATTCCATTTTTAACACAAGATATTGAAAATCGTAACAGAAAATTATTTATTCCAGCATCAATGCTACAAAATGTTTTTGTTGCGTTCTAAAATATATTGTTGTTGTGTGGCATTAATGCATTGATTTGCGTGTATCTGTAAAAGAGAATAGTTTACATTAGTAAATATCTCCCAAGCTGTGTTGCTTAAATTTAAAGAATGGAAAGGCTTTAAAAAGATCCTATAGTATAGTGTATTTAACCTATAAAAATATTATTAATATGTTAAACGCAATATTCGATATGAAATGCAAGTCCCAAGTATTCACTTAAATAAACATAATATCATATTATTTTTCCTTAAACGCATTTTTGCGAAGCAATATACTTGACATAAAAAGCAAAGGAAATATTTTATTTAATTAAATATATTGTTACGAAAATGGAAATGGTGTTACACCGTTCAACATACATAACATAACATAATTGGCCATTACAACCCTTCAGTCAGGATTACGGCCTAGCTTCTCACACCACTCATGTTGTGTGCGTTAATTTCATACGTGAGTGGCGGGACCTACAGTTTAACGTCGACTCCGAACGACAGAATTTTGAGAAACATTTTCATGGCAGTTTATTTTACTCTCAGAGTTTTTGCCAGAAATCTGCTGAGAGGAAATCGCCGAAGAAATATTTTTTTTTTCATATTTCATTTTTGATGTCTGACCTGGGATACGAACCCGGGCTTTACGAATAGTAAGCCAACACACTACCTACTACACCACGGCGACTTCAACATTAAAACGATAAACAGAAATTACATAAACAAAAACAATGGGCTTGTTTACATGATTAAAAAATAAACAAAAATATAGCAACCACATCAGTATAAAAAAAGGGGATAAACAAGTGAACAAGAAGAAACAACAATACTGCAAGAACAAACGTATACAAAATACACAAACAACGGTAACGTAAACAACCTGTTTATATTTATAGAGATTTCGCGAAGGCGAAGTCATTCTCCTTCAAGACCATCCATCAGACTGTTTACCCAGCGATATAAAAGGCAAGAAAAAGAAGGCAACGGAGTCAGTAAAAATTCAGTCAGTCTTGTTTGAAGACGCGTTGCGTGGAAGAATAGAATCGTGGTTTGAAGATCTCCGTTATAAAAATCTGCCGAACAATTGTTAGTGTTTACGCCAAAAGAGTGTAAAGAAGAATAACAAACAAAGTGAATTGTTGTTGTTTAAATCAAGTTGTAAACAGTGGCACACGGAATTGTGCGAACAATAAGGAATTTATCTAAAACTAAACACAAACTTATTTTTTATGTGCAACCTACTTGATTCTCTTTGTACATCAAAAGGTTACTGCTTGATTATATTATTATAATACATTGTGATTAATTAAAATTTAATTTTATCATATTATTTTATTGTCAATTTGTAATTATGTTTCGTACTCAAATGGAAACACTAGAAAGATGAAGTAACTTAAACTGCTAGAGTCCATCCTTGTCCTTTATTTAAATTTTATTTATATAGTCGACAGCAAAGTACATTAAAGGTACCAATCTTTTTAAAGCGCTAATTAATTTTGAAATTGAAATTTCTTGGTATTTATTATATTTATTGATTACATTTTAGGCTGACACTTGTATTTACCCAAAAGCGACAGGACAGTTAATTGGAATTGTGATTCTATGATTTGATGCGGTGGTAAACCCATAAGTTCCATACAATTTTGAAATCTGCGAACAGATTAGTTTATAAAATTTATTGATTTTTAATGCCTATTCTAAAGAATGAAATGAAAAGTTTCTCCGCTTTTAAATTATTTTTATTTAATTAAAAAGCAAACCAAAGATAAACTAATAGTATATGCGTGTTAACCATTTTTGGTTTAGTATGCAGTTTGTTAAAAAAAGAAACAGAAATATAAACGGAACTCAAATCCATTATTAGACACAGTACTTTTCAAATGAAAAAAGATGTTCACTTTGTAGTTTCCAGTTAAGTTAAAGTGAAATACTCATATAAAAAGAACCTTTTTTTTGCATTTTTGCAAGTGCACTTTCTGGTCAAACGCAATTAATTTGCATCGTATAAAACAAAATTCCCATTTGGTTTTACAAGACGTCTCTCCTTATCACTTTGTACATACTTTGAACATCATTTGTTTCTTTTTTGCAACATCAAAGATACTGTTAATGCATCAAATTTTTGGGAAAAGTTTAATTAAGTGTATTAAATGCAATGCAGTGAGTGTACTTTATTCGTAAAATTTTTTGCAAAAGGCTAACAAACATATCAATCCAGCACGTCTATTACAAAAAAGTGTCATAAGGAGTTACGGTGAAGTTTAATCTTTAAATTTGTGTGTCAAATTTATAGAAAATTGTTCATTTAGAATACGCTCCTTCCTGAGAAGAAAAAAGAGATATGTGAACGATATTATTTTCTTCTTTAAACGGCATCAATAGACCTTTCAAACGAACACAAATTTTCGAGATTAGCTCACACACATTTTGTTTTATTTAAATTTGAAGATAGGAAGGACTTTATGAAAGTCCTCTTACTAGAGTGAAATTTACTCTGTCAATGTGTATGACAACATACATATTTTATATGCAATTATTTTGCGACTATGTGGTTATTTATTCGACCTATAAAGCATGTAATGTAAACGTTATATACATTTTTATACTTTCACTTTAATTTTCTATAAGTTAACCACTTTTCTAGCTGAAAGATGAATTCATTCAATAGCAATGAAATTGGGTGTCAGATGAAGTGAATATGTGAAACATTGAAAAACGATTGTGTATATCTGAAAAGCTGTTTACATACATCTAAATATGTAGATGTACAACCCTTCAGTCACACCACTTATGTTGTGTGTCTTATGTTGTTTATCCGTAAATGGTGGTATCTACACAGTTTAAAGTCGACTCCGAACGACAGATTTTTTGGAGTAACTTTTCATGACAATTTATGTTACTCGCAGTGTTTTTGCCAGAAATCTGCTGAGAGGCAGTCGCCGAAGAAATATATTTTCTTATTTCGTTTTGTTGGAGAAGTCAGACCTGGGGTTTGAACCGTCGCCTATGTCTAATAAGCCAACACACTACCTTCTAGACAACAGCGACTACATGCTGAAATGCTATTTAGTCACTGTAACAATAAAAAAAATGTTCTTCCAATTATCTCTGTCGACGATAAATGAATTAATTTGCATGAAATCATATGCGAAGCGCTGACAACGAGCAAAATCTACGGGCAATCAGAATATCCATTGCGCCAAGATAAAGCTTCGTATTTGATGCTATCAGAAGCTGCTAAGCCTGTATGGGCTGCTAAAAACGGATCAGATAATCATTGGGAAGTCTGTACAGACAACGATTAATATATTTGAAACGAGTATTGGGCGAAAAATGCTTTGAATATCCAACCAGAAACGATGCCATCTAACAATGATCGGGCTCTTATTGACACGCCGATCGAAAACTGTTTAAAATCAGCGAAAATTTGACGAACGTACAGTTCACGGACCATAGAAACTAGACCTTACTCCATCTGACTACTATTTAATTCGATCTATAAAGAACAATTTCATTGGGCAATGATATTGTACACCTACAAGTTTCAGTATAATTTTTACCATCTCCACACATCTACTCAAAGACCTTACCGCTTTTGGGTGTTAATCCACTACTTTTCATCACTTGCAACACTTGGGTTTTATACAAATATTTCAACAGGGACTGCTGTTCACCAATATGAAAGCATTAGCATATGAGAGTGTTGATAAGTTGTTGGTTAATCTAACCAATTTAAGTTGTTAATTTACTGTTAATACAAATAGTTGTTGCAATTTTTATGGTTAAACTATTTTTATTGGTTAAAATAACCAAGTTTTAACAGTAACTGTAAATTGTAAATTGTTGTTGGAATTTTTATAAACAAACAATTTTGATTGGTAAAAATAACCAACTCTCAATAGTAACATAACTGCAAATGTAAATTGTTGTTGCAATTTAACAAATTTTGGTGGTTAAAATAACCATGACAAAATGGTTACAGGACCCTCATGTAAGTTATTGTTGTATTTTAAACTGATCTTGTTGGTTCAAATAACTATTAAACTAGTCAAAGAACTTTTATTATAAATTGTTATTTTATTTTAACTATTTTATTTGTTAAATTTTAACCAATACTCATGGTTAAAATATAAATAAAATTTAACTATTATACTGGTTAAACAAACAAATAAAATTGTTAAATACTTGAAATAACGGATTTTATATTGTTTTTGTCTATCATAAACTTACGGAAAGATTGCCATATACAGATTATAACCTTTGCTCTTGTAAATCTGTGAATATTGTATTAATTAAAGTAACAATGGAAACTATTAAAGCGTGAGTTTCATCATTTTATTTCTTTTGGCTTCAGTTTGTGGTGCGTCTTTTTTCTACATTAATTTTATTGTGAAGTGAAAAATATTAAATTAATAAAAAATAATAAATAATTAAAATAAATAAATAAAATTAAAGTGTCAAAAGTCTTCCCAGTGTAATATGGAAAAAAGTTCGTGTTCATCTACCTGTTCTCTTTCTAGCCAGGATTAGGAGCTGTCTAAGTTTTTGGACGAATGGAATTTTGGGTTCGTGCTGGAGAAATTACAATGTGAGTACAATTTAATAAAAATTCTTTCTAATTGTTAGATCTTAAAACTTTTTAATATAAAAAGTGTTTATGTTTAACAAATTAATGAGAAAATACCTTAATATGTACGTACGTACAGTGACGTACATGAGCATCATAACGGCATTTCTCTTGTGTGCTATGTTTTGAGTATTCTTGTAGTGAAAAATGTGACTTAGAATTTGTTTACAGTGAGATCGGTAATTTAAAAATTTTTATAGTAAACATACTATAGATAGACAGTAAAGTAACAATTTACACAGTTAAATTGGGCTTACAAAAAAAAACTCTTAATCTATGATATTCACTGTTTTTACTCCTAGCTGAAGCCGTAACTTTGCCTAGACTACGATTTTTAACAGAATCTTAATTGGACCACTTGTTTAAAAAGGAAAAGATTGGACAAAACGCTGAATTTCATTTTCGTTTATTAGAATGGAAGAAGGAAAAGGTAAAATACTATTTACAATAAAAATATACATAAATAAAAATTTATCCAACTGTTCAAACTCGGTATATTAATTTCAAAGACAACAACAAAACATATTTCCATCAAACAAAAAGCAATGTCTCCATCATTACAATTCCATTGCACAATGGGAATGCCTCCACAATTCCAGTCATACAAAAACAAAGGGAATGTCTCCACAATTCACTGTTACTATCAATTGTAGGGAGAGCAGATGTTTGGTGGAAAATAAAACTAGAAAAAGAAATCACTCATCATCTTGCATTAATATAGTAAATAGTGGCATAACTTCATCTCTCAAAATTAATCAATTAGTGTTATTTATGAAAGCAAATAAATTCAAAAAAAATTATGAACTATAAATTGTGCTAAAGATATACATATATAAAAAAATCTTATAAATTTTAAATTGTGTCAATGTTTTATAAAGATCTAATAAATTTTAAAATAGGGCTGAAGTTATATATTAAAATATATAGTTACCTCTGAATTAAAATATATGCTTACCTTTGAATTAAATATACCTACCTTTGAATTAAATATACTTCCCTAAACCTATAATTTTGTACTTACACCAATGAAATCAACCTATTGTGCTTAAATCTAATATGTATTAAAAAAATTTTGAATTGAATTATTTACATTAAAATTATACAATTTGATTTGAATACCCATAATAAATGCATAATTGGAAAAATACAAAGAGTTTAATTGAATGCTGGAAAAAAGGTAAGAATCTCTTTATCTCTCAATTCTCTAAAAAGAAATCGAAATAATTCCATTTCTTTCATTCTCTCTCCCACAACACGCATCCCAATGATTGTAATTACTTACAAATAATTACAATCCAAATCTCCTAAAGATCTCTTTCTTTAAAAGAGGTTTAAAGGAGATTTAAAACAAATTATTGATCCTCAATTTGTTTCACCAACTTTTTAAAATATGTCATGTTTTTAAACCGTTTCCTTAAGCACAAATCAGTCAACCTATTCTACAAATTTAAGCTTCAAAGAGTCAGAATTAAAAAAATAAGCTAGACGATGTTGCTAGAAAAATATTGATAGACGCTATAATAACTTAGGCTGTTAAAACTAAAATTAAATTAACAAAAAACAGCTTTGAAAGAATTTCTACGCAAATTGAAAAAGAGTTCTTTGACGACAAGTTAACGTAGTAACATCAGTACAAAATACTTTTTAACCAGACTTCTCTTTATGTTCTAATGATCTAAAGGGTGTTTTTTATAGAGGTATAGAACTTTAAGTTGCAATAAAACAACGATGGATTATTCGATTGACATGAATTTTATTTATCCGAAAGATAATCTTGTGGCATTACATTTTAAATATGATTTCTGGCATATGACCGCCAAGGCTGGCGCTAATGTAGTCCAATCTGGACGTCCAATTTTCGATGACTTTTTCCAACATTTGTGGCCGTATATCGGCAATAATACGGCGAAAGTTGTCTTCCAAATGGTCAAGCGTTTGTGGCTTTACCGCATAGACCAATGACTTTACATAGCCCCACAGAAAGTAGTCTAGCGGTGTTAAATCACAAGATCTTGGAGGCCAATTCACAGGTCCAAAACGTGAAATTAGGCGGTCACCAAACGTGTCTTTCAATAAATCTATTGTGGCACGAGCTGTGTGACATGTTGCGCCGTCTTGTTGAAACCACATTTCCTGGACATCATGTTTATTCAATTCAGGAATGAAAAAGTTAGTAATCATGGCGCTATACCGATCACCATTGACTGTAACGTTCTGGCCACCATCGTTTTTGAAAAAGTACGGACCAATGATTCCACCAGCCCATAAAGCGCACCAAACAGTCAGTTTTTCTGGATGTAACGGTGTTTCCACATACACTTGAGGATTACCTTCACTCCAAATGCGGAAGTTTTGTTTGTTGACGTAGCCATTCAACCAGAAGTGCGCTTCATTGCTAAACACATTTCGCTTATGAAAATCGGGAACAACGGTAATCTCGTTTTGGGCCCATTCGACGAATCTACGCCTTACTTGATGATCGTTTGGCTTCAAATCTTGCACGAGTTGGATTTTGTAAGCACGCAAACCAAGATCCTTCCGCAAAATCTTCCATAAAGTGGATGGACACAGATCCAATTCCTGTGCTCGATGGCGGATGGACTCATTCGGGTCTTCATCAATGCTACGCTCTACAGCAGCAATAGCTTATTCTGTACGCACCGTACAGCATCTCTGGGGATGCGAGTTCTCAATAAGAGTAAACGTGGTGCGAAAACGTTCCATGGTTAATCGAAGTAACTGCTCTGATGGACGATTTTGTCGACGATAAAATGGGCGTAGTGCGCGATACGTTTTCTGCACAGAACCATTATTTTCGAAATAAAATTGCACTATTTGCAAGCGTTGTTCAGGCGTGAGTCTATTCATGATGAATTGCCAAACCAAACTGAGAATAAATCACTTGACAGCTGTTAAATCGGTCGCCATCTTGAAAAGTAATGCCAACTTAAAGTTCTATACCTCTGTAAAAAACACCCTTTATATTATAGTAAAGTTGGTTGTAGATCATCCGGAAGACTGTTTGATAAGTACTACAATACAATAAAGCGTTTAAAAAAACGGGAGAGAGGGCGTTATCGACTGTAAATATTTCTGCTGGTGTAGCGGAAAGTGATAGTATTACGAATGATTGCAGTGACGAAACAGGTAAAAATTCATGATGGCATTTGATCATTTTTTATAGTACCTAATATTTTTTAGAAATTAGAAAAGCACACGAATGGCTTAAAGTTTTTACAGAGCCCTGGAGTGAAGTAACAAATAATTGGCGTATATGTTATTCAAAAAGAAGAGATGATATTCACGCAGTCAATGAAAATAATATTGTAGTAATGCTGAACAATTGGAAGCTGTTTTCACATTCATTGGGATATACCTTAGTAAGTATTTCATGCTTTTTAACACATTTTTTGAATAAATAAATTAATATAATAAATCTCAACTTAACAGGTTGATATAGATTTTAAAATACTCTATCCCACATCACACTGTATCTTTGAAAATTGGGAAGGTTTTTGAAAGTAAAATTATACCAATTTTAAATAAAAAAAGTCAAGGATGCCGGAACTTGGAGTACTTGAAAAAGATCAATGCTAATGATAAAGGTAGGCTTATTAAATTTTTATTATTTTTTTAATTTTATCTACATATTTATTTTTAGTTTTATTTATTTCAAAGGAATAGAACCGTTAATATTTCTTTTACTTCATGTTATTCTACGTCCAAGTATAAAAAGAAAATTGTCCAATGTTATATATAGATCAACAATCAAAGACTCACAAAGTTTTTTCTTACTACATACCATTTTACGTATATTACGATGAAATTAAATATAAACTACCTTAATTTTTAACTAGTTTGGATACATGTTTCAAGAGTTTCAAGTTCTTAATTTAAAGTATCGCCGCGATTGTACTGAAGTTTGGACTTTTATCCAAAGATACTTCTATTGTTTTAAACTAAATATTTTATGTTTAATTAACGATCTTAAGTAATTATTTATTATCTTCTTTTACAAAATGATAATAATAATAACAATAAAATAATAAAATGTAATATATTTAATATACATACATATAAATCAATAAAAAATTACTAAGTAAATCAAAATAATTTTTTTTATTGTAAACACAAAAGGTAGTATAAAAACTATATTTTAGTAAATTTACAAAAAAATATTGTACTTTTACTGTAAAAATAGTATGGTTACAGTTGTTTAATTGTATTGTTACAAAAAAATTGTTACTATACAAATTTAATGGTAACTTTACCACTAAAAAGATATTTTACAATTATTTCTGTAAAAATAAAATAAAAATCCGTGGTATTTTGTACAATATAATTTATAGCCTAACCACGAAAATTGTACTCTAACCAAGTTTTTTGTAAAAATTGGTAATTTTTTACTATTTTTGTTGGTTGGTGCAATTTTAACCAACAAAATCGGTTAAATTTAACTATAAATTTTTTTGAGTGTATACGATGTAATACACACTAATTTTTACCGCCATAATGCACCCATTTACTATATTTACCTTATAAAGTACCGGAGTAACTCACTTTACAATGCATTTTACCCACATCCCGACATAACTGTTTCGGAAGCAAATATTATACATACATATGTATTGCTGTTCAGATTTGTTGATTTTAAAAGCAAAAGGATTTTTCAATTTCAATTTTATAATTATTTTTAAATATTTATTTATGAATTACATTACAATTAGAAATTATATTCTAATTATATACGAGCTGAGTAACGTAGACCTTATGTTCGGTGTAGTGTCACAGACCAGAGTCTCTGGTGGGAATCGAACCCATGACAGTCACGCTAATAGTCTAGCAGACTACCCACTAGACTACCAGGACACCCGTATAATTATTTTTAATTTGTTCTGCATTTTTGTATTTTTTATATAAAAAAATTATTCATTTATTTGAACTCTTTCACAATTTTTCAACTTTTTCTATTCTTATTGAATGTAAAAAAAGTAAAAAAAAGAATTTGTCACACCCACATTGTAGTTTCGTCGTTTAACCGTTAACGACCACGTTATCTTTAAAATTGTTTTTAGTTTTTCTTTGAAAGTGTGTTTAAAACAAAAACTTTGTATGGTTTTATCGACTTTGGCAAAGTATTCTGCTCTCTCGTTTAGTTTAAGAGTGGTTGTATTACTTTAGTTTCTCACACCACATTGAAGTCGCCGTAGTCTAGTAGGTAGTGTGTTGGCTTATTAGACGTAAAGCCAGTGTTCGAGCCCCAGGCCAGACATCAAAACAAAATACAAAAAGTATTTCTTCGGCGACTTCCTCTCAGCAGATTTCTGGCAAAAACTTTGAGAATAAATAAAATTGTCATGAAAAGTTTCTCAAAAATCTGTCGTTCGGTGTCGTCTTTAAACTGTAGGTCCCACCACTGATGTATAAAATTAACACGCACAACATAAGTAGTGTGAGAAACTTGGTCGGAATCCTGACTAAAGGGTTGTAATGACCAATTATGTATGTGTTATGTATGTGTATTACTCTTAATATTATATTATATGCTTTTTTATTTGTATAAACGATAAACAATTTAGAAAAAATATGATACTGTACACTATAAAGTCTCTATGGGATTAGTAAATGAGGGTTATGGCGTGTGTTTGATTTTAACATTATTATTATACACATACATACATACTTGCTCATTACAATCCTTCAGTCAGAATAACGATCTATCTTCTCGCAACACTGTGATGTTTGGCCTGGGGCTCGAACCATGGCTTTACTACGTACTAGACTACGGCGATTAGGAATAACAATAAAATATTATTTTATTGTCGAATATTGTCTTTTCTCGACTCAATCTCGCCATTTTTCTGATTTGGAAATAAAAAATAGCCACTTTGGCCTAAATTCAGAGAATAATGCGAATGAGAGAGAAAAAACCAGTAGTCTAGTTGGTAGTGTGCTGGCTTATTAGACGTGAGACCATAGTCAGATATCACCAACAAATCGAAACATAAAAAATATATCTTCGGCGACAGTTTCAATTATGCATGAAATATATGTATGTATCAACAATTTCATCCTTATTGATACTCTAGGATAATCTCTATGAAATTCATTAATATTTCTGAGATTAGGATTTGGGGGAAGGCTTATTAAACCCTCTTAATTTTAAAAGTCACTATAGTCATTGGGACTGTAAAGGCGGACAAGCAATTTTATTCATTCATTCGTCATTGCGACATTATTGGCAACGAAGTTGTGGATGAATTGCTATCATCAGGTTCAGCTTTCGAAGTTACAACACGAAATGAGTCGTTGAAGTTACAATAGTCTTCGAAATTATTGAGAGAAGTTCAAATCACTCGTATACCGTGGATATGGATGTTCAAAGGGACTGTAGGGTTGCATCAGCCGTGTGAAAAATTTTCAATTCTGTAGGAATTGATTTAAATCTAAGCATGAATATGCGAGAGATGAGAGCTATTATTCGTATATAAAAGAAACATGGCACCCTTTGACATAGGAGCAGCAGATGGAATAGGAATATTTTTGATTTATGTAAGTTATGTGAAGGAGCAGGGGAAACAATGGATCATATTTTATGGTACTGTTCTCGTCTGTATGTAGATCGTGGTGGATAGACAATTAATTTATAAGAAACTAAGAATATAAACTTGGGGGTTCACAAACGGTGTTGACTGGCTAGAAAGATAATTCACCTATTGAGGACAAAACGGCTGCTTGTTATTTCCGCTGTTATTTTCCTTTTGTCTTTCTTTTCTTGATTTCCCTTTCCTCGTTGTCTTTCATTTCTGTTTCTGTTTCTTCATGCACCTCTGGGTAAAGGAGCGAAACTGTGGGTTCCGTTCCAACCTAACCTAACCAAACCGAAATTGTTTACC
Source organism: Sarcophaga subvicina (assembly GCA_936449025.2). NCBI lineage: Eukaryota > Metazoa > Arthropoda > Insecta > Diptera > Sarcophagidae > Sarcophaga > Sarcophaga subvicina. The sequence goes on from OW388080.2 coordinate 91,701,445, forward strand.
ATCATTTAAATTCGAATTTGAATTTGAAGTCATTGCATCAAAATTTCTTTTCGACAAGAATTAAAAAACCATAGAATTATTCTCTTAAATAATTTTAACATTTACTTACTTGTGTTTGCGTATTTTCAATTACGGTTGTACTTTTACAGTTTTGGACCCCTGCGCTTTAAACCGCCTTATTTAATTCACCATAAAGCTAACACTGCAACTCATCTTAACGACGTTATCGACGATAAAAATTCAACGAAGAGAAAATAATTTTAAAGCCTCACTAATTTACTTCCATCCTATATGCTTCTATGATTTCTTGCTGAGCACTTATTTACAATTGTATGCAAAGGAAGTGAAGTGGCATTAGTTACTCATTGTTAAAATAGGAGAGAATTAAGTCATATTTTATTAAGTGCTCTTATCATTCGCTAACATGATTGATTATTCTTTATTTCTTTTATTTAAAGTACAATCTTCAAGAAGCTATTTTCAAGACAGAATTTAGACACGGACACACGTATTTGGCACGCCTTTTTAAGATAAGCGGCTTAACTTAGCAGGGAAACAGGGAAACGATATAACGAATCAGTTGTTGAGAATGCTTGCCTTAAAGTATTTGCAAATAAAAGAAGAACAAAAAAGGTTGTGAATAAGAAACAAAGAGGAATTTATAAGTAAAAAAAATAATACAAAAAAAATAAAAATAAAATATAACGGCTGTTTTCATATCGCTCATACAGCTCACAGCTGTTGGATCGGTTGAGGAAATCATCGCCAACTTACACTGGACCGAAGATCTTACATGTACGGCTGCATCAATGCGTAATAGGACCCATGTCTCTGCGCCATAAAGAAGTACGAGGAGGACGAGCGTCTGGTAGAGTGTTAGTTTTGTCATATGAGAGAGGTCTCTGCTACTCAATTGCCTATTGAGACCATAATAGCACCTGTTGGCATGAGTGAAAGTTTGATCTCCAGATTGACATCACTTTTGGTGGTAAAGGCGTAGCCAAGATAAATAAATTCCTTGACTATATCGAAAGTATAGTTATCGGCCGTAATCTGCGGCTCAATAATCCGCACGCCTCTACTTGTCCATAACATATACTTCGTTTTTCCCTCATTTACTACGAGACCTATCTTAGTACAGTCTCTTTCAATAGCACTAAATGTAGCAGTAACATCTGGCTTGGTACGCCTTATGATATCAATATCGTCAGCGTACGCAAGCAGCTGGACGCTTCCTATTTCGCAATATTCTCGTTATGAAAGTAGATACAAAAGTACACACACAGTTCTTTACCTTCATACTTTTTTCAGAAATTAAGGATACAATACAAATTTCAAAATAATAAGGCATGAGAAAAGCGCTACAGAAATATGTTTGTATGTATGTATGTAACGAAGTTCCCTGTTGCTATGTACATAAATTAATGTATGTATGTCTATTTGTATATACGTACTACGTACGCAACCACCTGAAAGGGCAAGACATCTTATAACACGTCAACTAAAGCCATATTTTGCTTACGTGAACAAACATAAAGAAAATTACGTACAATTTAATGATATTTTAATGGGGGGAAAATGAAATTCAAATTAAAGTCAGGTGTTGCTTTTGTAAGGCGTCTGTAATTTAATGTTGTGATATTCATTGGGGACAAGATTTACGAATTTTTTTTTTATCAATTAACACTCAGAATACCCCGCAAATTAAAAGCTCTAGTTCACATAGCATACATAAAAAGAATCGTAAATTTAATAAAAAATAACGAATGAATGTGAGGTAGTTGTGTAAACACGTGTACCTTTTTAATTTATTTTAACTCATTTAATATAATATTAAAATTAAATAAGAAAGTGTATGACGTTTAAAATTAGTTTTTAAGGCAAAACTTTATTCAAAGACTTTAACAACCAAATCATTTTGGTTCACTTTGAAATTTAATAATAATAGTCTAATCTTACATGTACAGTCGTAAAATTTTTCACTCTAAATTTGAAATTAAAATATAAATTTAAAATTTTGTATTGGGTGGGCCATCTATCGGTTATTTTGAATCTAGCAATACTTATGTCATTATATTCTGTTACAAAATTCAGTATATGATCTCTACTCAGCGTATTGACTCGATTTACGTTTGAGCAACGTTGGGATTTATTGGAAATAATCTTTTCGGATGAAGCTCATTTTCATCTTGGTGGGTAGGTTAATAAACAAAATTGCCGTATTTGGGGTACAGAAAACCCACATGTGATCTTACAGAACACACATATCATGCCATAGTCAATTTATTGTGTCAACCGTTTAATGGCCGTTTAATTAGTCGAACTGGTTATGTCAATTGGCCGCCAAGAAGCTGCGATTTGACACCGTAGGACTGTTTTCTAAGAGGCGCCGTTAAACAAAGGTGTTATGCCGACAAACCAGAGACATTTGAGCATTTGGTGATGCCATTACCGAGTTATGACCAGATACACTCGAAACAGTTCACGAATATTGGTCCAATCGAATGCGGTACTGTGAGGCCAGCTACGGCAGCCATATGAATGAAATAATTATCCATTTCCAAACGGAACAGTTGTAGTTCACTGCAAAACAATAAATTTATCAAAATTTCAAATCATTTTGGTTTTATTGCATTTATAATTTAAACTTTTAAATCGCCCACCCACCTATTATAATTATTCACATTATGCTCATATTCATAATACCGAAAACATATGTGACGTATGAGTGATTCCATTAGATTCATACATGACAATATCAAAGATTTTTTATTGCATACTTTTCAGAGTAAATATTCTTTTATTTACATGTAATGTGATGCGTATGAGTAATATATTTAAAATTCAATTAAATAGAAAGTTTATTCCATTAATTTGGAATTAAAATTTTCCAAGCTATGATATGGCAATTCTAAGCGTTTTTTAAAAATCTAAAATTTTTCAAGATATCTCAACGTAAAAGCAAAAACAAAAACCACAACACTAGGCTATATCCTAGTGGGTGCTACATCATGGCCTGTAGCTTCCACATCTTCACAACAAAAAAAATATTTTGACAAAATAAATGACCGTTTTTGTTTAATTACATTTTTAAATTTATCTGGTTTTGGTATTGATTAGACTCTTTGACTTTCTTTCTTTAAGTTAGAAATTCGTTTTGTAAACTCAACTCTTGTTGAACGCATTACTTCCTATTCTCCTTAAAAATATTAATCCATGCCTACGACATGTCGTGCCTATCTTATTTGGTAAGAATTTGAATTTTATTTCACAAAGTTCGAATAATTCATTGTTGGCTCTTAGGACATAGTCATCAATCGCAACCAACATGGGGCCAAATATTTTAAGAAAAATCATTCTCTCTGGCGGATAAGAAATATTTTATAATTTTTCGTTTTGTTGGAGATGTCTGACCTTGGTTTTGAACCGTATCCTCATGACTAATAAGTCAACACACTACCTACTAGGGATGCCAAACGGGATTGATTTTTAAAAATCCCGGGATTCGGGATTTCGAAATCCCGATCCCGAAATCCCGGGATTTTTCGGGAAAATTTGTGATCCAAAAATCCCGAAATATCAAGGTATTTCCCGAAATATCCCGGGATTTCGGGATTTTCTCTTAATAAAAAAATGCTCAGAACAATTGTTTTATTAAAAATTTCATTAATTTTTGATCTTTATCACAATATACATGTTATAAAATAAAAAACAGAACAAAAAGTAACAAAAATAAAAATAATTCATCTGTTTCTCCATACATACATACAGTGGTGGCCACGAATTTAAGACATGACATTTTACTTATATATTTGTGATAATTTTTACATCTTATCAAAAAAATTTAGGTCCATGATATTTTTTTTAAGATTTTAGTAATATTAGGAAGAAAAATTAATAATATTTTGCAACCTATATTTGGTTAAGAAGTCGAAGCGACAAAACTTCGACTCTTCACTCCGAAACAGATTTTTTCAAAATATCATCGGTTTATTGAGATGTTCTGTCTAAAACGCTAGTCGGGATTTGATATTTTTTTTGACACAAGTGGTTTACGTTGTGCAATACATTTCTCATCTAGACGTCTTCTTATACATAGCCCTAGAGGAAATCAATACCAAGATCCAATGCAATTTTATTTTTTATTTTACTTGAACTCGTGAAAGGATTATTAGTAGCTACTTTAGGGTGTAGTTTTTCGGGCTCTAGATTGCTGTTTGACATTTTTGGTGGTTTCATGTTGCTTGATGTGTTCCAGCGCGTTGTAAATCTTGCATCTAGAACAATTAAGCAGCTTGAATATCTCCATTACTATTTTTCCATCAAATTTTAGTTGTTGGATCAGTTTTCGCTCGGCATCGGAATTCCAAGTACCTCTGGCCATTTATAATTAAATATTTCTATGTATTCCAACATAAAATAAAATAAAACATGCGTTGCTCACCGTTTAGCTTCAAAAAACACCAAAAAATCACTTATAAACCAGATATTTCTGAAATGTCTTAAATTCGTGGCCAGTTTCAAATAAACGATTTTACAATAATATGATCAAAAAGCAACAAAATGTAAAAATAAACAAAATAAAATAATGGTACTTTTTCTTAATATTACAGGGTATATAGATGAATAAATAATATCAAATTTGATATTACAGGATTGTAAATATTATCACAAATAAGTCAGTCATATGTCGTGTCTTAAATTCGTGGCCACCACTGTATATGTATAAACATATTAGTGAAGAAACAAATACCTACCCTTTTAAGAACACTATCTATATCAGAATATATGTAACTATTACCCTCTAACACCTCACGATTCAATCAAATCTATTTCTTTAGAAAATTGATTGTCTAAACTATCAGCTGTATTAACAGATTTTATTGGACTTCGAGGGCAACGTTTAACTTTTTAACAATGGAAGTTGGGTTCTTATTCAGTTCGATGTCGAGTGATATAGAATATTCACTTAATTGTTGCATGATGCACTTGAAAAACTACATTAGTGTTATTTAATGTAATATTAAATAAAAAACAATGCCGTAGACTCAATTTTTTTCTTACTTTATAAAGTGTTTATGTATGAATTTACAATCCCGAAAATTCCCGGGACAAGTTTTAAAAAATTTTGTGATTCGGGATTTCCCGATTGGCATCCCTACTACCTACTATATTACAGTGATTTCATCAAGTTATTACAAATTATAAAAAAAAAGATTATACTCCTCAAAAATCAATTTTCATTCACAATAAAGGCTCTTGTCCTAAGGGATATAGGGAAACCGTGTGTCATCGCGAAAGTCGTAACGCTAGATGCGATAATCGTCTTATCCTAGAATAAATTTCATAACCGCTTAGATTTTATTTCATTTTCTTACAAGAACTTGTCATTGAAATTTTTTAGCTCTTACGAAAAATTATACATTCAAAGATATATTCAGTAGAAAAAGAGAGAAATTACTATTCATGGAAAAATGCATAGCAATGCTCAGGAGAAAATAAAATCTGCAATAGTATTACTCAATGTAAAATATTTAGAAAATAATCGTGATACACGTTAAAAAAGTAGATTAAATTCGAAAATAAATCCTCTAAACACACTTCACGTTCTCTTTTACATACCAAAAGTTTTACAAATCTAGGCCAAAAATTTGTGATCCAAGAGGAATAAGAGTTATAAAAAGAAAAATTATTTTCCATAAAACTTTATTGCTTCTCATTGCGATTCGATATTTTTATTTAAAATTACTTAAGAGTGGCCTTATGTTGTGCGCCATAAAATATTTAACAAACCATCGTACAATTCATTTAAACAAACGTTCTCTATGGATTATTTACAAAAATATTTGTAACAATAATTTTTGACTTAAAATGTCAATTTTTACGAAAACCTAATACATAATTTAAATAATTTCCTACGATAATTTATAAACAGGTTTGCTTAGTGCATTGTTTTGTTTTTGTAGCTTTTGTTTACAATTTTAATGTTAAACGATATAAAAGCTAAACACCAGTATCTAGATTTTTTTATTTTTGTAACAACATGTTATTATTAGGAAACGTTAAAGACTACAACCCAAACCATCTTTTAAATGAAAAGGACACAATAAATCATTAAACGAAATGCCTTTATATAAAAAACACATTTTTTAAAATCGATTTTTCTTTTACCTTTACAGGTACCCGTAATACGCAAGCAAATGTAAACCTTCGCTTATGTGGTATGTTATTTGTATGGCTTTTAAAAAATTGGCCTTTATATGTTTTGAGGCTTGCAACCGTTGTTTGTGCCAACGGTTCAAAAGTTGTATGTGCTCAAGGCATAAAGCAGAAAAGCAGCTACAGATTGATTTTATCAAGAAAGTTTATCGTGCTGCAGTAGTTTACAGAAACAAAGTTAAGCCAAGCAGAATGGAACTGCTGCTCCCTGATATAAAACAAAATCAATTTTTAATATTTAATAAATGAAAAGGAAAAATATAGCTGTAATGCTATAAACATAATAAACGCAACGCAGCAAACACAGCAATCTCTCAAGAATAGAATACATGGGTGTATATGGAAGTTTTTATTTTCAAGGCAGCACGACAACAAGCAACAATTTTGCTGCTTTGCTTTTTCGCTAATTTCTATTTTTATTCGCAGCAATAATAGAATTAGTGCTCACAGTGAAGAGGTTTAGTGCTGTCAATACAATGTCATGCATGAGGTTTTAAAGACGTGATGCATGAAATATAACGCGAAAAAACGTTTCAGTGGCTTGATTGATAAAGAATTAATGAACTGTATATTTTATTATTTGTTTTGCTTATGTTTTGCTGGTGTTGTCTTTATTATAATTAATGCGCTTGCGCTTGTGCTTGTTGCGATGCGTCTTTATAGCATAAGAAACGTACTAATCACGTACTAATCTACAATTTTAGTATGTAGACATTGGTTACTTTAAGACGAATTGGATGACATCTGGCAAAAAAATCTTTGAGTCTTAAGTCTGTCGTTTGGAGTGCACATTAAACATTTGGTCCTGGTGCTCATTTGAAGAGTTGTAATGATCAGTTATGTGTATATGTATGTAATTCAATTAAAACAATCAGCATTGTTCACGGTGTTGTAACCCAAAATGACATGACATTCAGATTCAATCTTTGTGGAACTCTCTTAATGGTGTAAAATAGAGTCCGAAAAAAAGCATTTGATTAAATTTTTCAAACAAAAATTTTACAATAATGGAATAAAATAATATTTCCACCCCAAATATTATTTTTCTTTCACCAATTTCAAGATGTGATAGTGAAAATACCCCCGAAAAACGTCATAATGTAAGTAACAACGTTCCTATAAACAGAGGGTAACTATATCTAATACGGAGTTTAAGAATAACTCCGTAACTAAGTTTGGACAGTTCAAAATATATAAAAATAATTTTTTTGGGGTCTATGCAACTAGATTTACAAACAAAACCATGACGTTGTTCAGCTTTATTTACAATTTTTATTTTTTGTTGCACAGTGCAGTACAGTTCAAGAAAATCTGTACTACATCAGTACTAAATTTGGCTTTTATTGTTATTAATATTTGGCTATTTTTATGTGTTTTGTGCTCTCATTATTACGAGCCAGTTTGCCTTTAATGTCCATCAATATTAAAATATTGTTAGGTTTTTACCTTTTTAAAAACGTTTAGAATATGAGTTCGTTAATTGCAAAAAATAAAAAAATATGTGTTTTGTTTCAACTAAACTCTTTATTGTTCGCACTACTTTTATGTGCCACTGTTACAACTCTAACAATAATAGCTTTTTCACTATTTTACTTTATACTTCTGTCCGCACAAACACTAACAACTCTACGATAGATCTTCACAACAGCGATTTTCAAATCACGACTGTTTACTTCGCACGCAACGCGTCTTGACACAATACTGACTGAATTCTTACTGACTGGTTGCCTGCTTTGTCTTGTTTTTTTGTATGCTTGCGTCTGAATAACGTTCTTGAAGTAGAATGTTAGGGGTTCCGCTTTCTCGAGACCTCTATTGCTACTTCATTTTTATTTGTGTATTTTGCTTACGTTGTTTGTTGTTGCTTTCTTTCTTACTTGTCTGGCTCCTTTTCTTATACTGATGTTGTTGGTATATGCAAGCAAGTTCGTTGTATGTGTTTGTGAGGCTGTTGTTGATCGTTTTAATGTTAAACGAAGGTACGCCGTTTCCATGTTCGTAACAATATTTTAATGTAAGTGATGCTGCATATCTTTATTATTTCTCCAAACCAGAAGGCAGGTTTCCCATTGCAATGTTAATGTTAAGTTTTGTTCATTCACTTTAATTATTTCCTCAGATAGAAAAAGTGTTTCGAAAATGTTTCGTGTAGATTCTTCAGCATGCAAATGAAAGCAGTGTTGTCGACAAAGATAAAAATGTTTGGATGACTGATTAATACTTTGTTTGTTTTATTCTTATGTCTTTTTTGATCTACCTCTACATAAAAAAATCGAATTTCATTGGCAGTATATTCGCTTCATTTTTTCAAGAATACTTTTCAAATTTTGCAAGTATACAGATATCCGTATTTAGATTTTGTATAACACTGTACATACTTTCTTGCAAGCTCAACACCCAAAGCATGGGGCCTATTCATACTTAATTAATTTGCTTAGGTTTTCTTTAAACTTTGACTTGTTGAGCTCACCTTTTTTTCGTAATATTTTAAAATTTTTCTCTTTGCCTTTCGCTTTAATCAAAGAATTTGTTTTCTCTTTGCAACATTTCTATTTGCGCACAAATTTTTCTTTACTTTATGCAAATAGCCGCACTTAAGAAACTTTTTTTTGGCTTTCTTCATTAGCAATATTGTCGTAGTTACCGTTTCCTACTTTAATTCTATGGTTACAGCATAAAATGAAACAGCTTTAATTTATAAGTTTTTATTTTACTCTGAGAATATTTTCTAATTTAGCATATTCGCGTTAATTTAATGCAAAGGAAAGTGTTGAAGCGTAAGTTAAACAAAATACACATAAAACTATAGTTTTGATTAAACTTGCCATTGTATACGAAATACAATATCCCTGGACAAAGTACACACAGCCATTGACTCCACAAAAAACTCAGTCAAGTATCATAATTGTGTTCGCAAATGACGACGCCAAAACGTGAATTAATTTTATCGGAATTTGTTTTTTGCAATAAAGCCAAAATCGTTTTGTATTGTATGGCTCGGTGCACCGTTTGTATGAAACTATATGCCATCCACAAATTCATACACACACATACATAATCGGCCATTACAACCCTGACCTGACCCTTCAGTCAGGATTACGGCCTAGCTTCTCACATCACTCATGTTGAGTGTGTTAATTTTATACATGAGAGGAAGTCGCCGAAGAAATATTTTGTCATACATCGTCTAGTTGGAGGTGCCTGACCTGAGGTTTGAACCGACACCTCACGTCTAATAAGCCGACACACTACCTGCTAGACTACGGCGATATTATTGCACAGCTAAAAATAAATTCTATATTCAGCTATACATAAATTAATACATTCGTTATTTTTATTCAAAGAACTAATTGAGGTTAATAGGGCTATATAGAGGGCTGATATCCATGCATCTCATATAAGGCGTAACGATATTTCGAAATAAACCCAAGGAATAAATAATACCTGTCTGAATAACAAGCTTTTGCTGGCAAGGGTTTTCTATCGCCATTAATATGCTATCCGCATGTACAGATTAAAGTCGTTTGGCTCTCTATTCCTTGTCAGCTTAACTGAGCTATCATCCATTGACATCAAGCATAAAGCTTCGTTTATTAAACTTAAAGGCTGTTTTCCAGGATACGGTAGTCGTGCTTCTAAATCATGCAGCCCCTGCGCTGACCAGTTTAATTTCAGGTGTATCCATCATTTCTAGAATGTTTTTACTGCACTCCTTTGAGTTGCCCATTAACATATATAATGCTCCGTAATAATTGTTCACAATCCAAGAAAAAGAGGGGGATTTTGGCAGTTTAAATTAAAAGATGGAAATGATTTTCTTTGAAAACTCAATATTTAATTCTGTTTGTTCAACCAACTAATCGGCATGTTGTGATCGCTTGTAATGGTCAGTAGGCTTGAGTTCTTGAGTCAATTTGACTTTGTAAGCGTGTAAATTTAAATCTTCTAAGTCGCATCAGTTATGTTCGTGAGATATTTAATTGTTGGGGACGACAACGAGTAGAATTTTACGACGTTTCTGCCAAACTATCGCAAATAACAACAATATTTTCCGCAGGACGAACTAGACATGCATGCACATGTTCTTACGCACTTTCTACAGGCCCGGATTGTTGAAATTTGCTTACAATTCTCCGGATTGTAGACACAATTGATTGATTACGCTGGCAATAAAAATTACGAAGTGCAGGAAATGCATTTTGATTTAAAAATGAATTTCCGTAAAAGACTTCAACAATCTTAATGCTCTGCATAATTGTTGGTTGAATTTGTCAAACACTGACACCATGAGAGGTCAAACCAATATGCGACTTTAATATCGCTTTTTATGGTTGAACCACTCTTTATAAAAAATCTTTAAATAGATTGCGCACACAGTCAAGTTTATGTGTGTGTTTACATTTCAGTTTCAAATCCTGTTTAACACTCAAAGCGGGTGTCAAATCCCTTAGTGTCAAGGCGGGTAATAGTCCGTGCTTATGCACAATTGTTGTCGATTCTTTCCACTTAGACGTATTACTTTGGTTCCAGTCTTTGAACGATCAATCTCTATAAGTCCATATATTTTGAAAATTCACAGAAGAGGTGACAGTTTAAATACGTAACCCTTTCATTTGAATTTCTTTTCTTAAATAAATTGACGAGAGCAATTTGATTGAGTGGGTTTTCGTTATATCTTGCGATCGATCATTTAAGACTAAAATACAGTTCCAGAAAGCTGATTCATCAGAATTTTTTTCTGATGTTTATTTATTTACGCCAAGTATATTTGAAAATGTAAATGTGGTGGAGATTACTTCTAATATTTATCGCAAATAGTACATTAAATCAGATTTTTTTAACATCTTTTCACACACAAAAATCTCTCAATCAAAAGTTAAAATGTAATACAAAAGGAAAGCAAAGATGTGTTTGTATAAATGTGGGTTCAATAAATTATACATAAGTATGCATGCATGTGGCTACACACATTTGAATACGTCATTTAAATCATCAGCAACAAAGAAAACAATACCCATGTAAAGTAGGGTGGAAAAATACATTGCATTTGTGCTTGGTCGCCGTCAATGAGAATTCAATTAAAAATCCCATTACAGATGACAGATTAACACACAAATGAAATAAATTAATATTTGTATTTGTATTTATGCTGCTTCATTCATCCTCTTTCAGTTTTAAGCTTACTTCTCCTTTGATTTCAATAATGATATGAGCTCTCTAGGACGTAATGTCAATATAGTCGACAAGATTATGTTTACACTTCCAGACACAATCATGCATTATTGCGCGTTTAGTTAATTCGGAAAGTTAAAATTAATCACATAATAAAGTAACATTTAACACATGAATGTAAGAGCGTATTTAGTTCAGATGATTTAATCTTACAGGTACTTATGATTTTCTGATTTTGTTTTATTTTCTCCATTTTTAACTAAAACGTTGGTCCGTTAATTAAGTCATAAGTTTTCATTTCAAAATTTTGAACGAAGATAAATGCGTTCTGGCATAGAAAACTTGTTTTGTTTTTTTGTTGTTTTGAAAATCTTCGTATCTTCAAAGATATTGAGTTTGATTACCGCTTAAATCGGTAGTATGGGTTATGCTGGCTTTGAAAACCACTGTGGTTTGCGACTTATTGCGGCTAAGGAAAATCCAACAATAAAAACTCTAAATTACACGATACTTAAAGTACCACATTTAATCTATTCTCAACTGATAGGATCTCATCCATAACAACGCGTATAGAGCGATATCGGACAAAGCTCGATATAAATCGAGAGGAGCAACTATCGACAACAAAAGTACTTCTAACTACTTCCTTCTTTGGTCAAACTAACTAAACTAACTAAACTAACTAACTAAACTAACTTACTAACTACTTCCTTCTTTCTTCAGTCCTTTGGTCAGGATTTCGGTCTATCTTCTCACATATATATCTTATATATCGAGTTAAGTATTGTCTGCTGCTAAATATTTTTCTTCATTTATTCATTGAAGTGTCATTTATTTAAGCGCAGTCACTCAAACGTCAATCCCAACGTATTGTTAGTTTTAACAAATGTAGGTATAACAACAAAGCTATACAGACAGTCTGCTTCTACTCCTAAAACCCACAGCTCCTGCAGAAATTATTTTCGAAATGTCAATTCGTTCGGCAAAATAATAGTGGCAGAAGAGAATCGCTATTGTGCGGTGAATGGGAGTGTGATTTAAGAATAGAAGTGAGTCTTGTCGACACGTGTCAAGTAGAGCCTAGCAATGTTGCACCAACGAGTTTGATACTCCGTGCAAAACGAGTGAATAAAATGCAAATTAAACGAGACAATCAGTATAGGAATGTCCTGTAATATGTCGGAGATAGCGAGCTCCGTACCGGCCTTGGCCAATTCATCAGCTAACGTATGTAAGTTTAACGAAATCCCTATGTCCTGAAAACCCCTTTAAGAGTTACCTTTGAATGATTCGAAATTTCTCTACAAAAGCTTCGGTATTCATGAACAAACGATGAACTTTGAAAACATGTTCATTGTGGACTGAATAGTAGTCTAGACGTCCGCGTAATTCAAGAGATTTATAGGACAAATCTCGCCACTCAACAAGCCGCTTTCAAAATGGCCTTGACCTCTGCCCGGAAAGCAATAATTACCTATTCCAGTACCTATTCATACATAATTTTTCATTGCAATCCTTCAGTCAGGTTTACGACCTAGTTTCTCACACCACTTATGTTGTGTGTGTTAATTTTATACATGAGTGGTGGGACCTATAGTTTAAAGTCGACTCCGAACGACAGATTTTTGAGAAACTTTTCATGACAATTTTATTTACTCTCAGAGTTTTTGTCAGAAACCTGCTGAGAGGAAGTCGCCGAAGTAATACTTTTTGTGTTTTGTTTTGATGTCTGGCCTAGGGTTTGAACCCTGGCTTTACGTCTAATAAGCCAACACACTACCTACTAGACTACGGCGACTGTCCAGTACCTATTAATATAACCAAAATTAGCTATTCCGTCATATAACTTAGAGCTACTCTGTCAACCATCCCGAGATTCTCATATAAAGGCGTGAATTTTCCTCTTCCTCTTTGTTGCAGCTGCTGCAGAAATTGTTATGAGGTTTTTCCAGTCTCCTGCCAGTCTTAGGCCAATGTATTATTTTCATTGCTATAAAGTTCCTAAAATGGAATCTTGATAGGTTCAATGGAAATTCTGTCATCCAAATATATATACATGTTGGGCCAGATCTGTTTGGCGTATCTACATGTGAGTTCATTATCCCATCTTACCTCAATCAATCAAAATCAATCAATGGAGTTTTTATGCCAATCTCATGTAGTAGTTCATTTAAATTTTCAGTGGTGCCAACCTTGGAAAATCCGTCGGTCTTGTTATTATCTTCGATGTCCCTGTGTCCATGAATCCAAGTGAAGGTATACGTTAAATTTCACAACATTCACAACATTCTTCAGAGATGTAATGGTCACTTACGTATGGTAAATATATGTGTATAACAATACGATATACTCTGATATCAAATTCGTACGACGAATTCTGAAAAAATTCCACATGCAATTTTGGTGCGTAATCTGGATCCATTGATCCAGTGAAAACTAGAATGACATTACTTGGGAGGTATAAACTATTATCATAAGAAGTACAATCTCGTATATGTGTCGCAAAACCAGATTCAGATATCGTCGATAGATATATTCCAACCAATCACACCCATTGTCATAATTCCGACAAATGCCTTTTTTGTCTAAAGCCAGTATACATTTTTAGGGTTCATACCCCAGTTCAGGCCCATTGCTCTCTTGCAACAATAAAAAGCTGTAGCTGTCTTAATGATTCTGGATTGTATATTCAAGTTCAACACAAGTGGCGTGAAAAGTTAGGTCGTAATCCTGGCTGTAGGGCTGTAATGACCAATTATGTATGTATGTATGTATGTAAGAGACAAGCAGCATGCTATTTCCATGGTATTCAGTAGCAAATTTGTAACACGACTAAAGTTTAATTACCGATCATAGTCCATCCATAAATGTCATGCTACTATAAATGTGGCTGACAACTGGGTAAAGAATGCAAAATTACAAAATTTTATTTTATTTTGCTGTTAGAATTGCTCACATATATCCGATGATTTATTTACTTTTCTTATTTTTTAATTCCATCTAGGGTGCCCTGGTAGTCTAGTGGGTAGTGTGCGACTATTAGCGTAAGGGTCGTGGGTTTGATTCCCACCAGAGACCCTGGTCTGTGACACTACACCGAGCATATGGTCAAAGTTACCCAGCTGGTATATAATTAGAATATAATTTGTAATTGTATTGTAATTAATAAATAAATGAATAATTCCATGTATGTATTCTACATAAGTATTGTCCTTTTATTTACTTTTAACTTTTACTTTTTTTCAACTTTATTCCACTTTTGTAGCAGTATATGATGATAACTTTTGTACTTTTCTCTTCGCATTATATGCATTGCAGCATGGTCGCGAATACAACGTTTACTTTATAAGTAGACAATTTGAAGAGGAATGGTCGTAGACCATTGCACTCATATTTATTACATTAAAATGTATATTCTGGTCTATATACATACATATATCAAATATACAGTGAACAGTTTTCTCCCAAAAATACAATTGCCTCTATATTTTAAATTTAAATGACAAAGCCAGACATTGCCTCAGATTTTATTTATCATGCATTCGGTTAAAAATTTCTACAAAAATTGTAAATTTAAAATGAAAAACCACATTTACCACACGCATATGTTCAACCAATTATTTATTATTTTCAACAAAATTATCGGTCCAATGTTATCGGTCATATATATTAGCTTATGGAACAGGAGAATATAATATAGATAATAATATTTTATAATCGAACCTTAAATAACAATAAAAAATTCAATATGTTGTTAACTACAAGGCATATAGAAAATGAGCTTTTGTTAAAACTTAATAATTAAATGGTAAAACGAAATTTAGACCACATGCAACAACCTTTTAGTGTCCATCATGGCATTGTGGAATGATATTAATGTCATGGTATTATTGGTATTATTAAGGTTTCAAAACTAAAGTCAAATAAGCACACATACTTCAATAATAAGTTCGATAAAACTTGTATTCCATGGCATTATGCACGGAATACAATACCGTTTAAATGACTGCCTATTGACTACGTGCAGCAGACAATCTTTTTGTAGTAGTTTCCGTCCAGTTTTTCGCATATTTCGTGCGGTCTCTCGGTGGTGACTTGAAGAATGTTGGATTTGAAATTTGAAACGATAAAGTCCTAGGGGTATGGAGTCAAATCAATAAAACCAAATTTGAGGTCGTCGTAGATTATTAGATGCGAGTTCGCGACTGTTTAGACATCACTAACAGAATGGCAAAAGCTCTGAGTGTAAATAAAATTGCCATGAACAGTTTCTTAAAAATCTGTCGTTAGGAGTCAACTTTAAATTCTAAGTCCTGCATGGATCAAATCAACACACAAAGCAAGAGTTGCGTAAAATGCTAGGTCGTAACCTCAAGCATACATACATACACATAATTGGTCATTACAACCCTTTAGTCAGGATTACGGCCTACTTTCTCACACCACTCATGTTGTATGTGTTAATTTTTATACATGAGTAGTGGGACCTACAGTATAAAGTCTACTCCGAACGACAGATGTTTGAGAAACTTTTCATGGCAATTTTATTTACTCTCAGAGTTTCTGCCAAAATTTTTTTGTCATATTTCATTTAGTTGGAGATGCCGCACCTGGGGTTTGAACCGAGGTCTCACGTCTAATAAGCCAACACACTAGCTACTAAACCACGGCGACTTCAGCGTAATCTCAATCAAAGAGTTGTAATAAGTAATCAAGTAGGTGTGTAGCTCAGGCCACTGATCATAATCATAATTTTGAATTGTAGACCAAAACACTGTGGATTATCATACGACCATCGCACTCTAAATTGTTCATAATGAAATAAGATCAATGTCATCTAGCGACCTATAATTTCAAATGAAATTTGCTTTCACACAATCACCACATGGTTCCTTTAGCCCCACCTAGTGAGAAATTTTGTTCGAAAAATCAACATTGAACGCCTGTAGCGTAAGCACCTTATCAGCTTGTTTGCTCTTAATGCATGAGTTTCACTTTATGTGGACGGAAATACAATTTGAGGTGCAATTGCCAAGAAAATTGGGGAATAGACACCTTCGGATTTTCCGTCACACTTACTTTAATAACAGTAACGATATATGAAGTCGCCGTAGTCCAGTAGGTAGTGTATTGGCTAACTAGACGGGAGCCCGTGGTTAAGCTTCTGACATAGTCATCTCGATCAAAATGAAACTTGAAAATATATTGCTTTCGGCGAATTCTTTTCAGCTGTATTCTGCCAAAAACTCTGAGAGTAATGTAAAATTGACAATTTTCTTAAATCTGATGTTCGGAGTCAGCATTAAACAGCCGCTTACAGATAAAATAACACACAACATAAATAGTGCGAGAATTTAGCATGTAATCCTGATTAAATGACTGTAATGACCAATTATACAATGGCTCATTGTTGACCACATCAGTAACGCTACCAGCCTCTTAACATTTTCTTTTTTAAAATCTTGCCAATTCGTTGCACAATAAAATGGTAATAACTACCATACTCAAAATATAATGCTTGAATAGTGATCACGTTTGTATCATCGTCCATGGCAAGACTTTTCACAAAAAAAAAAAATCACTTAATATGACAGATATTTAACAGCTGAAAGCCTTGCCATGCCGGCGACTGCTTTATAAAGAATTTTAATAAAGTTTTTGTCTGATCAAGGGGAACATAAAATAGTTAAAAAAAGACATTTTAATATCTTTTATCATCTTTGCACTCTTTAGCGTAAACAATAACAATTACTAGTTAATTTGTTCCATAGATCTTTATAACGGGGATCTTCAAACCACGAATACTTTCTTCAAACACCGCGCCTTTACTAAATTTTTCCTGACTCCGTTGCCTGCTTTGTCTTGCCTTTTATATCGCTGGCTAAACAGTCTGATTAATGCTCGTGAAGGAGAATGACTTCGCCTTATCGAAATCTCTGTAAATGTAAACATGTTGTTTACGTTATTGTTGTTTATGTATTTTTTTTACGTTTGTTCTTGCAGTGTTGTTGTTGAATTTATATATATATTTTATACTGGTTTTTGTTGGTATATTTTTGTTTACTTGTTTATTATATAAAGAAGTTCATTGTTTTTGTAGCTTTTGTTTACAATTTAAACCATATGAAAGCAAAATATCATTTCCATATTCGTAACAATAAACAAATAAAATTAATTGGACATCAATACTCAATATTAAATTTCATCATCAAATAGCTCACGAATTGAACACATACATACATATATGTTAAACTGTCGATAAAGTAAAACATTATCGAATTTGAATTTGAATTTTTTAATTCCCTTGATTTGCTGGATTACAACGGAAATTGAATTGCAATCGGAAATTGAATACCAATGACTCTTCATGTAAACCCAACAAAATTGTGCAATCAAACAAGACTTGCGGTCAATAATTTAGTGAATAATGTAACCCAAGCAACAATTTTAAACGGAAAATACAAAAGCAAAGATATTTTAATAACACGCATCTCAATAAGTTACCCTCAAAGGCCATTTAAATTTCAACGATTACAGTTATCCGTACGTTTGGCTTTTACAATGGGAATTAATGAAACCCAAGGTGATGTTGTTAGTGATCAACCGCATATTGCATGTTGATGTAGGACATCATGTTCGTTCTAATTTTAACCAATTGATGTTCGTTGCCCATTCCAGGAGATTTCATTTCTAATACAAGTAAGTTAAGTTTTGTTATTGTAGTATTCAGCTACAATGCTTTCAGAAAAGTCTGTGTCTTACTGTCACTTAACTAATAAAACTGCTTCCCTGTGGTGGAAAACTGAGAAACAGTTTTTTCTTCATATTAAATACTCTTTAGGTGTTTCCTTTCAGTAACTTTAAAATAATATTTCCATCCATAACATGTGCTTGTGGTTAGGTTGTCTTTTATTGAATGTGGAAATAAAATTCCTCAACACATTTATTATTTTTGTTCTTCTTCTTCTTTTTTATCCCCTACGCATTACATTTTCATCGGAATTGCAAAAAACAACTGAAAGCAAATGTTTACAATTGCTACCTGAGCAGCAACAAGTTTTTACACGCAAATGAAATAAGAAAATGAAATCATTTATTGTCTGTAGAGGGATTCACATTTTTACAAACATTTCATTTAATTTTTTCACTTTTTATTGTTCCAATATAATGTTTTTTTTTTGGTTTTGTTTTAACAAATGTATTGGCAATCGAAAAGAAGTGTAAAAAAGCCTTAGTCATTTAATATATCTATATATAGGTATATTCATACGTACAACATGTGGCAAGACAATAGAATTTTATTGTCCTTACTGTCCCACGGCAACAATATTTAAAAAAAAAAGAAATTAAAGTAAAAAGGATAGCATGTGAAGGATTTTAAAGGATTTAAAAATATCTATATGTTTAAAAAGTTTTATTTTTGTAAAATTGAGTGCTTTCATAATATTCCTTCAGATATAAAAATTAAATTGTCTAATTTTGTAGTGTAACCACAATTAAACACAGTGGAGAGCACAGTCTAGTTGCTCCAAATATATTTTAGCAATTTCATGACGTTTAAGAATTAATATGTAGAAATAATTGATGTTTTTATATTTATTTTATTAATTTATTTCTATTTCATTATAAAATAACAAAATTTTTGTTTTTCACAAACCAAAAAAAGAAAAGAAAAATATAGAAAATTTTTTTCGTGACTCCATACTTTTGAACAGCATTAGTGTAGGTACCACCCAAGAAGACTCAGAGTATATTTAAAATTTTAAGACCCCATATGTATTCAAATTGTATACCCAATATTTAGTAGGAGATCCCTTAAGGTTAAGCATTCCATTTAACCCATTTGGCATTGAATGTATCACTTTTGTTTAGCATTCTCTGTTGATAAATGCCTGCCATTCACTCATGAGCACATTTTTCAGTTATCTTTTGCTTCAGGTTTAGCGATTACGTAACAATTCTTCCAAATGATTTCCTAAATACTCTCTTGGAGTCAAAGTCTGTGGGGACTTTGGTAGGCAAATCACAATTCCCCATTGACAGCAGTATGACTGGCTCATTGACTTGTTGGAAGTTACAATCATTATGAATTGTTAATACTTTCGAACTTTTGGTGACTTTGTTCTTTAGAACGTTGAAATACCCTCTCTATATCTCGTTCTTATTCATTATTTCCTCTATAAATTCCAAACTGTCCACACCTAGTGCGGACACACATCCCCTCAGTATTGCACACAAGTTCCCTGGATTGTGGTCTTTAGTCTTATTCTTTAATACTGAAGCCTGTCTACTGAGTTTTGGAAGATTTAGGTTTCTTCAAACAATCAATTCTTCAAATATCATATTTACTTGGATGTACCAACAACCTAGCTTTTCACACCAGCCCTGTTATGTATGTTAATTTTATACGAGAGTGGCGGTATCAACAGTTTAACGTCGACTCAGAATGGCAGATTTTTGAGGAACTTTTCAAGGCAAGATATGCTAAGGTTTCCAAGATACGCTAAGGTAAGGATATTATATATAACAATAGGTCTTTCAAGCGAATCCAAAACTTAGATGATATCTTATATGATACCGTTGTCAACTGTCAAAGTTCCGAAGAATCTGTCGTATGAACATAATTAAAAAATATGTCATGCTTTAATTTTTGCAGTTTACACTTTAAATTCCAAACACACAACTGAATGAATAAATAAGCAAACATTCTTAACCCTAGATGGTGACTCTCCATTTTTGTACATTAAGGTTACTCTTCGTTGAATCGACGAACACTTTAACCCTAATTGGGTACTGTTCGTCGAATCGACGAAGCTCATTTACTCTTTATCATATAATTCTTTTATGTTTGACCAAATTTCGCTCTTTTTTTCAACAATGTTGGTTGATAACGAAAGATTGTAGTGAGTAAACGTACCCTGGCCACCCATTTCTTTAATCCTGGATGGTCATTTTTGTACAGTAAGGTTACTATTCGTTGAATCAAAGAACAATAAATAAATTTTTTTCGTCTACTGACTGCAAGCTTCCATTATAAACTAACGTTGTGGAAAAAAGAGCGAAGTCTGGTCAAACATAAAAGATAAAGTGTAAATGAACTTCGTCGATTAAAAAATCCAAGAAAATTTATACAAGTTTTTAATTTTTTAATTTACATCTCTGAACGTTATTTCACGTTATCCTATAATATTATACCTAATCATCTAAACATTTAATGGCTGAGCTCATAAATTATCAATAAATTACCCGAATTCAAATTAACAGAACATTAAAGTTCACAAATTCGATTATTTTGCATTTGAATTACTAACGCTTCAGCATAGTCCTATGTGGTTTGGAATACATTACGTGCTGTTTAAATGTTGACCAATAATTACTTTAATACACAGTTTACTTAAGTAATTATGAAAGCGAATGCGAGTCTGTGGCTTTTTACATAAATGTTACGTTGAATTTGCAACGATTATGCACGTTTTCTATAAAGGAAAACTTTATATATTCGTACAGTAAGTTATTTGAACTACAAAATGGGATTTAAGTTAATTATATGCCGTATGGTCGGTAGTAAGATGTAGAAATTCGATGAATATTGAGTACATTTTCTAAGAAATTTATAATAACAATGAAAAACCAACGGATTGGTCATGTACAGTGATATTAAAAATAATAAGGACATCAATGTGAAACTTAGAAATTTGATGAGAAAGTAAATAAAATGAGCAAATTGTTGATAAACAAAGTCCATTGCTATTTTATTGAGTCATTGTTTTAATTTAAAAATGTTTATTTAATTAAAACTAAAATAGAAATAAAAAAATAAGTACACTACATTTTTTTTCAAAAGAGTTATAAAAAGCTAAGGATATAGTTACGAAAATGGAAACGGTGTACCATCATTTAACATTAAAACGAGAAACATAAGCTACACCAACAAAAACAACGAACTTGCTTGCACATACCAACAACACCAGTACGAACGAAAGGAACAACAAACAACGTAAGCAAACTACACAAACATCAATATAGTAGCGATAGAGCTTCCGAGAAAGCGAACACACGAACATTCCATTTTAAGAACATTCATCAGACTGATTACGTGCGCATATAAAAAGGCAAGACAAAGCAGGCAAGTAGTAGTAAGAATTCAGTCAGTCTTGTGTGAAGACGCGTTGCGTGTGAAGAAAACAGTCGTGGTTTGAAGATCTTCGTTGAAAAGATCTGCGTTGTAAGCAAAGAATAAGGAATTATTGTTGTATTCGTCCAGTTGTATATAGTGGCACACAAAAGTAATGCGAACAGTAAAGAGTTTAACTGAATCTAAACACAAATTTATTTTTATTTTTTTAAAAAGGTAAAAACGTAACAATATAATTATGAATAATTATCTGTAGAGAATACGGTATTGTTTAAAACTAGAAGACATTGTCTAAGCAAATGGTCAATAAGATTTTCGCCTACTGAATCCGCTTCTTCCCCTGGTTCAGACATCTAAAACAAAACGAAATATGGAAAAATATTCTCCGACGAATTCTTCTCAACAGAATTCTGGGAGGTTACTCCTTTGGAAATTAATTCAGGCTTCTTGGTATGATGTAGCGGATTCATACTTACACACATATATTACAAATCTTCAGTCGGGATTATGACGAAACTTCTCATACCATTTATGGTGTGTGTTAATTCTTCATATGACTGGCGGGACCTGAACTTTAAAGTCATCTTCGAACAACCGATTTTTGATAAACTTTTTATGACAATTTTTTTTTTGTGTTTGTCAGAAATCTGCTGAGAGGAAGTCACCGAAGAAAAATTTTTTTATATTTTGTTTTGTGCGAGATATTTGACTTGGGGTTTGAATCGGGGCCTCACGTCTAATAAGCCAACACACTATCTATTAGACTACGGTGTCTATGTTAATAATATATTAACTTATTTTTTATGTTTAATTAAATTTAATTCAACTAAAAATATAAAATTTGTTTATTTGCAGTCTATAAACTCATTTAGAATTTTATAAAATAATACATATTTTTAAACGTTCGGGGAATATGAATTATTTGTCTGTGTGGTATTTTCAATGCAATGTAAGTACTGACGATAATTATTAAAGTTTTTCTAACAAATAAAATTTAGAGCAAAAGTTACAAAGAAAACAATTGAAAAACTTAATACAAGTTCTTCAACATATGTATATATACATATGTATGCGGTAGGCGTTCTTAATTTTTAACAATTAAAGTTTAAAAAGTTGTATTCTTAAATGTTAAAATTAAATATTTTGAAAAATATTTCATGAAAAACAAAGAATATCTTATAACTTATTGTGAAGTTTCGGAAACAAAAAAATATCTTCACACAACACAATTAAAAAGTTTCTACTCGTTAAGCAATGTTTACTTAAGATAAAGATTTTAGTTTTCATTATAAATGAAGTCTTCAAAAAAGCCTGCTGCTTCTAAAAGAGCAAAAATACATTTGTTTTCTAAGAGCATTTTAAAAATTTTTAAATTTTTCGTGAACATAAAACAGAAACCAATTAGTAACAGAATTGTTGTCTTCTTCATAGGAATCAAAGTGCTGCTTCGTCAACTCGTGTCCCGTAGATGAAAAGTAATAGCAGCCGAAAGGACCCAAGTCTAATGCTTTGATAGCATCCTGAACCGGTATTGCTTTGTGTGCAGGTGTATTGTCATGTTGCAATATTATCTTGTAGTGTCTTGTGGTTCATTTTGATCGTTTTTCGATTACTTCGTTGTTCAAATTGATCATTTGTTTTTGCTAGTGATCTGTGTTAAGGGTTTCACAAGGTTTTCGAAGCTTTCTAGTCCCACCAGATGTGGCTGACGTATTATTTGGCAGAAAGATTCGTTTAACCTTGGATCTAATCAAACCACGTCCGAAAAAAGATGTTGTTAGAAATACTGCCATGGAAACTCAATTTAATAGGAAACAAGGCGCGAAAGAAACCTATTTTTCTGTTCAAGAGAATGTATATGCTCGAGTTTATAAAAACAACAAAGATTCTTATTGGCTACCTGGAAAGATAATTGAACGAATAGAGAATGTCATGTATAACGTTTTACTTACAAGTGGAAAATTGATACGAGTTCATACAAATTAGATAAGAAAAAACTACGTCAAGAACAGTAACGAAGGTATTAATAAAAATTGTTGTGATGCCTATGGAGTATTGGATGAACCAGCTAACTATCAAACATCCCGAGAACCTGACAACGATCAACTTAATACACCTCAATTTAGACGGTCTCAGCGAGAACGAAAACCGGTCGAAAGATTTATTCCGGGTTAGATTCCAAAAAGGGGAGATGTTGGATGGCAACCACCTTCATTATTTAATTGTCATCTTTTATGTTATCATATTTTTTGTATTACTTTATTCTTCTTCTTACTTTGACTGATATATAATAAAAATTATTAGACAATTACAATACTTAGTGATAGACATTTTTTGGAATAATGTACTGTGGACTGCAAAAATCTAGGTACCCCAATATTTTTTTTTTAGCAATTTCATGAATTTTAAGCAATAATATGTATAAATAACTGATAGTTTCTATATTTATTGTATTCATTTACTTCTATTTTTTAAAGGAAACAGAATATGGAAACAATTTAAAAATTTAATAATAATATTTGCGTTATAGTTTTTGCATAATTTCATTTAAATAAATGAATTAAAAATAAAAACAAAATTTACAAAAAACTATCAAATTTAAAAATTTATTTGCACAATAATAAATCTTTAAAGCAAAGACAATTACATAAATATGCAATTATTCTAGCAAAACGCTTGCCCTATGCTACATCCTAATTAAGCTATTAAGTTGAAATCCCCGTGGTCTAGTAAGTATATGAGGCCACAGTTCAAATCCCAAGTCAAACATCTCGAACAAAACGAAATATAAAAAAAATATTTCTTCGGCGACTGCCTCTCAGCAGATTTCTGGCAAGAAAAGATTATCTAAACATTTTTTTTAACACATGTGGATATCATTGGAACTGTTCAATTAAATAAAATCCACTGTTTAACATCTTAATTGTTCTCTTTTTGGTTAACTTTTCTTTTTATTTACTTTTCTATCAAAAAAGAAGAAAAAATAGGTTGTTTTGGTGCTGTCAGCTTCAATTTTCATTGTCCAACCCAATTTGACGCCTTATTTCGCCTTTAGTATTTTATTTAATTTGTTGTAGGCCTGATATGTTTTCATATCCAAAAAACATTTATTACAGTTACCGCTTCCTCTTTTCAGCTGTCATCTGTTAAATGTTTATAGCAATAGAACGAGACTTGTTTTCTCTGCATGTATTTTATGTATGTAATGTATTTTAGTGTGTATTTATTTGTATTTTTACATGCTTGACAAGAAGCCAAACAACAACTGAATTTGGTTACAGTTTATGAGGCTACTTTGACTGGATCAGTAACTGTTACACTCTTTAAAAGTAGGCTTGATTCTATTTATTTATTTAATGGATAGGAGTATGCAAAACTATATCCGTGTTATAAAAAGAAAATTTTATTTATTTATTTATTTATTAATTACAATTCAATTACAAATTATATTCTAATTATATAATTACAAGCTGAGTAAGTTTGACCATATGCTCGGTGTAGTGTCACAGACCAGAGTCTCTGGTGGAATCGAACCCACGAGGAGGACACCCAAAACGAAGTTTATTTTTCACATCTGAAATCTAAATCTTAAACAGTTTGCAATACAGTTGATAAATAAATAATTTACGCTTGTATAAAGAAAAATATTTAACGAAGGAAATTGTTGTATTGGTTTGGCCATATAACTATAACACTTTTAACACCAGTTTTTGCGGGACAGCCAACCTTAATTTTTTTTAACATTTAGATCTCGATTTGGCAAACTCTGAACCAAGCGCCGGCAGAAGAATAGTCTTCTCACACATTCAACGTTTAGTTACACTTCATCAGAATGTTTGGGATTTGTGCCTTCCACTACAAATTCTCAATAGGATTGAGGTAAGGCTCAATAGGTTGAGATGTAAGCAGCTTCTGACAAGACTTGGAGTGTGCTTTCATGAAGTGCCACATTAATGCAAAATTTTACTTAGCATATGGTATCATAGTATCTTGTTTAATGTTTTTGTAAACATGTCGATAAATTCTTCAGCTGAACCCCAAAAATGGGCCAAATATCATGCCAAGAAAACTCTACACACCACAATGTTCCTGCCATCTTATCTAATAGTTTTGATGGTAAATCTGGAATTAAAATATTGGTTAAACTGTTGGTTAAATTGTAGTCACCGTAGTCTGGTAGGTATTATGTAGGCTTATTAGATGTCAGGTCACGGTTCCAACCCCAGGTCAGACATCAAAATGAAATATTACTTCCTCTCAGCAGATTTATAGACAAAACTCTGAGAATAAATAAAATTGTCATGAAAAGTTTCTCAAAAATTTGTTGTTCGGTCCCGCCACTCAAGTATAAAATTGTAATGGCCAACTATGTAACTCTACGTCTAGAAAAGGTTGTCTGTGTGAAGGACAGCGCTCTCCTGGTCAAAAAATTGAAAAAAGAACTTAGTCAGTTCACCTGTAAATATGTTGCTCTAATCATGAAAAATAGGAAACTATAAAAAAATTGGTGATTGCATTAAATCCTTTCGAAGTTCGATAGCCAGTTTTTATTTTTATGTCCATAACAAAGAAATAACCAATTCTACCTATTCAACCTACCCCTTACGGTTTCAAAAACTTGCCCCACTTCGTTGCCGTATGCACTTTAGCTTGATGTCACTAACTAAGGATACTGATCCATCAGTTAACTGGTAACAACTCTGAGGGAAAATAAAATTGCCATGTAAATTTTGTAAAAAATTCGTCGACTTTAAACTGTAGGTTCCAACACTCATGTGTAAAATTAACACACACAACATAGCTAAAATGAGAAGCTAGATTAGAAATGTTTTGAATTTAAGTCATGGCAGCAGTAGGTAATAATACGGACAGTGGCATATCATTCCCCTTGATTTCAGGAAGTTATTATAAACATGTATAACTAAGCGATAGTTTCCACTGTTTTTCTATTTACTTTAGAAACATATTTGTTCGAGCATTATAGTATAATGCGTCTATAAATATATTTAAAATAAATTCAGGATTTTGAAAAACGTTTATTGAATTTTTATGCTTATGCTCACGCACAGTGAAGTGTTTGATAATAAGAACACAAAGGCAATACTTTTATGCAATTTACCAGCTTTCATATCATAAAAATAGCTTTCAATGCGGTTTTATAATTTTGTATAACATTTTTATTAAATTAAAATTAAAATACAAATTCACGCTGTAAAAGAAAAATAAGGACACTTCATTTTCTTTTGAAAATAATTATAAAGCAATAATAATATAATAATATAATCATATAAATAGTTGTTTTACATACTTTCTCATCAAATCACAGTCTGTCCTTATTATTTTTAACATCACTGTACATATATGCTACACTTTCAAAATATTTCTTCTTTTTTATGCGTTGCGCTATATCAATGTGAATTTATAAGTTTTTTTTATCATAATATTGTTACGTTTTTACCCTTTTAAAAGCGTTTAGAATATGATTTCGTAGATTGCAAATAAAATAAAAATAAATTTGTGTTTAGTTTTAAATCAATTCTTTAGTGTTCGCACAATTCCGTGTGCCACCTTTGGCAACTTGATTTTAAACAACAACAATTTGTTATATTTGTTATTCTTCTTTACACTCTTCCGCTTACACACTAACAATTGTTCGTTAGGTCTTTACAACGGAGTTCTTCAAACCACAATTATTATCTTCACACGCAACGCGTCTTCACGCAAGACTGAATTATTTCTGACCCCGTTTTCTGCTTTGTCTTGCATTTTATATCGCTGGGTTAACAGTCTGATGAATGCTCTTGAAGGAGAATGACTTCGCCTTCCTTAAATCTCTATAGATGTAAACATATTGTTTACGTTATTGTTGTTTGTGTATTTTGTTTACGTTTGTCCTTTCGGTTTATTGTTGCCTGGTTGTTTACTTGTGTATCCTTTTTTTACACTGATGTTGGGTGCCCTGGTAGTCCAGTGGGTAGTGTGCTAGACTATTAACATGAGGGTCGTGGGTTCGATACCCGCCAGAGACTCTGGTCTGTGACACTACACCGAGAATATGATCAAAGTTACTCAGCTCATATATATTTAGAATGTAATTTGTAATTGTATTGTAATTAAGGTATAAATAAATAAATAAAATGCATAATACACAGATGTTGTTGCTATATTTTTGTTTATTCATTGATCATGTAAACAAGTCCATTGTTTTGTTTTTGTAGCTTTTGTTTATCATTTTAATGTTAAACGATGTAACACCATTTCCATTTTCGTAACAATATTTTTATTAAATAAAAATACAAATCCGCGCTGTTAAAATAATAAGGGCACTCCATTGGTTTTTGAAAATATAATAAAATATAATAAAATATAATAATAATATAATAATTATATAATCATTTAAGCAGTTGTCTTTTTTTAAGTACTTTGCCATAAAATCCCTAAATAGCACATTGGTGTCCTTATTATTTTTACCATCACTATATATGGTATAACTTTCACAACGTTTCTGCTTTTTAAAGCATTGCTTTACTACCACAAGGAATGTAAAAGGAGCAAATTTCTTTAAGAAAAAAAAATTTTGAAATGTATGAAACATACATACATATATAGCATAGAGCTTTCCAACAGGGACTTCCGCTCAAATGCAGGTGTTGTGAACTGTCGCCCAAAATCGAACGATTTTGAAGTTTTTTAAATCGTAGATGTATGCTCATTAGGTAGTATGTTTTTCTTATTAGACGTGACACCGTGGTTCAAACCTCAGGTCAGACGTTTCGAAAAAGACGGAATATAAAAGAATATTTCTTCGTCGACTTCTCGATCGTAATCCTGATTAAAGAGTTGTAATGACCAATTATGTATGAATGTAAAAGTAGGTGAATCGGATGCTGATTTTTTATTAACAGAGTTTCAGTCTGGAGAAGTCTTGGTATTTCTCGCTTCCAGAGCGCTAATAATATCCGGAGGGCATATGTCGACAGTCCTACATATTTCACAAAAATAACACAATAAGGTCATCATTTTGTTGTTTTGGAACACTAATTATGAGTAATTCGTTAGCTATAACTGAGTCATGAAAAATTGGACATTCCGGATGCGTTTTACCCAGAGAAGCCGTGACGGACAATTCAATGATTCGAATAAAAAATTTCGTTGATATCACACACACACTTTGTTTTATTTAAATTTAAAGAAAGGAAGTACTTAAAAAAGTCCCTATGTACATATAATAGAAGTTAAAAATGGGGAAAGAGAAAAGATTGAGGTTTGAAAGATTTTTTCTTTTTTTACGATTTTCTTTTCCTTTGAGGTGAGGGAAGATTGTTTTCTTTGAAACTAGATGTTGGCACAGACTTAATATTCCTGTGAGTTCTTACAGAAATGTAAAAAAAACAGGATTATGCTGATGCAAAAGAGATAGAAGCGGTGGGAGAGAAACAGTGCATAAACAATTTAAAGCATTTTGTTTTGCAATGTGTTTCCTTCTGTCTCTTTAGTTGAAGTTTAAATAGCCCAAAGTTATATTTAACAAAACATGCTTTTGCAATTAATTGAAAATAAGTTTTCCTTTCCATAATTATGATTTCAACTACTTTATTTATACATCTTCTGAGTTTTGTAAAAATTTATAAGAAAATTCCAAAGAAAATAGTAACAACAGCACAAATAAATGATTAAGAAAATTTGTAAAAAGCTTCGTACTTTACTCTCAGATTTTTTGCCGGAAATCTGCTGGAGAAAATCGCCGAAGAAATATTTTTTCATTTTCCGTTTATATGGAGATGCCTGACCTGGGGTTTGAATTCTGGCATCACCTTTAATAAGCCAACACACAACCTGCTAGACTAAGTCTATTTCATGTATCGAATACAGAATAGGTCAGATAGCCACCAGGATTTCTCTGGTTGGAACGCATTTGAAAT
Organism: Sarcophaga subvicina; assembly: GCA_936449025.2. Lineage (NCBI taxonomy): Eukaryota > Metazoa > Arthropoda > Insecta > Diptera > Sarcophagidae > Sarcophaga > Sarcophaga subvicina. The sequence goes on from OW388080.2 coordinate 91,730,893, forward strand.
ATCAAATTGGCTTTGAGGACCGCCATGTGGTTTAAGAATATCTTACAAGAAAAAGTTTAAAGGAGTCAAAAACAAGATCTCGTTGTTAAGCTCACATCACTTCCGTGTACGTTGACTTCATCTCAAAACGCTCGTGCAAAATATCGAATACAGCATGATATGTATAAAAAAGCGTCGTCCTGTTGAAACCACATGTCGTTGGTATCTAGATCATCCAATACAAACCAAAAAAAAGGTTGGTTGACAATGATTTAAAGTGCACGCTGTTGACAGTGACGATCTGGCCAAAGTCGTTATCAATGAAATATGACGCCGCCAGTCTAAAATTTATACCAAGCAATGACTTTTTTGGAATGCATTTAACAGTCGTATCTCAAGTGGATTGGTGTCTACAATATTATTTGTTTACATACACACTCATCCAGAAATAGGCCTCCCCTCTGAAGACGATTTCTTAGACGGAATACCTATGTTGATAAAACACAACAAAAATACACTGATTTCTGGTGTCTTCTGGTGGATCCATATTTTAGTTACGAAACAGTGCTCAATCGTCTTACCACTACAAGATGCCTACGGCTTCCAAAATATCTCGCACTTGCAATGTCAGATCAACCAACACTATATCGAAATACCTCCAAATGTTTTTAGCGTAAAGACTTCTGCTTCGCATCGAAATCTTTTGACATCTTCCCTGCTTGTACGAACACAATGAAATTTATTAAATTTCTTTAACAAAAACAAAAATGATGCTTTAAATCTAGTTTTCATTAAGATTGGCCTTGCTTTCAAACAGCTTTTTTTACTGAGCACATAGTGAATGTGAAACACAAACTAATGAATGCAAAAAAGTTCTACAGAATGCAACTCAAAAATACCCTTCGACTTTACGAGCAACGTTGATCATTTAAAAGTGAGCAATTCAGAGTCATTCCTACCCTCGTAGAAGACCTGTAAACAAAATTTGTAAAAAATTATTTAACAATAAATAACTCTTTGATGCAGCTGAGGATAAAGCAACTGCAATAAAAATATCACACCTCTGCACATATGTACTTGCTCTCTGATACTAATTCAAATTCCCGAACAGCCACACTTGGTGTGTTAACTTTATTATAATTTTACCCTTTGGTAGTTTTATGTTAATTATTACAAATGGAACAGCATTACGACCACCTCTTCAATGTTGCAGTTTCTGTTGTTGTTACACTTTATGTTTTTTATGTTTGTATATTTCGTTGTTGCACTCTGCGCAGATATACTACTGAACGAATACTGCATACATAACGTTTGCATCAATGACCATGCCCTTACACCGAGTGTGACAATGAAAGAATTGCGTACCAGTCAGAGATCTGCAATGAGTATTCAAAAATATGAGTAGATTCAAATCATACTTATAATTTCTGATACTTATATGCATTCATACTTATTTTAATATTATACTCATACTACTCACATTCAAAGTTTGAAGTACTCATCGTGCTCGTACTCAACGACATTTATGATGTTGTTGACTTCGACCCTTCTTTACTCAGCATTTACAAGGATCGCAAAATAAGTATTATTCGCGTCCGAACACTACAATACTCACAAGAAGGTTGCGTGTTAGCTTTGCTTGTTGTCTTTGTCTTTTTCTTTCTACTTTTTTTGTAAATGCAACAACAACTAAGACTGTAAATTTTGATGAATGATTCGAATCACTGGAATCATTTATGAGTATTATAAGGATTTTTCTAAATTTACGAATCTGAAAGAGTAGGCGTATGAATCAAACATTTTTCGAATGTTGTGAGTTTGGTGTCTGTACTTATAAATCAATGTTATAGTGAGTACGAATGAATCATAGTTGTTGAATTCAATACTGTTGACTCACTCATAATCGAAATTTTATGAGTACTTATGAGTAGCGAAAAAACGATTCTTTGCTGAACTCTGATACCAGTTTTAATTATTGTGTTGACATAAAAACATACGGAACTTTTATCAGTGTGAGTATTGTGGGTCAATTTCCATTAGAAATTCTGGTATGTTAGACTACACCGAACAATGAGTTTAATACTTATGTTGTAATTGGAAATTGTGTTTTATTTATTTAAAAAAAATAATTATCTCTGCTACAAAAGCGCAATTCTGATTAAAATCTCTTAATTCCTTATTGCAGCACATTGACAAATTATTGAATGCTGGATATCATATAGGCGTTGCTGGGATTTGCAACCGAACGCTGTAGCTTATTCAGTCGCATATCTCAAGTAAATCGATTACCTAAGCCAATTCAGTCATTTGTCACTAGATAAGTTAAACTACGACCGGTAAAGTGATGATAAATAAACCCATGTTAAGCCCACAGTTAAGTTACACGTCTAATAAAAAATAGTTCAGTGAATTGAACTGCTCAAGACCGCCCAAACTGAAGTAAGCGTTTCCAAGGACCAGTTTCTACCACTGATACAATTTTATTTTACTTACTTAATACTTAATTGGTCATTACAACTCGTTAGTCAGGTTTACAACCTAGATTTTTGCCGGCGAAATCTACAGTTTGAATTCAACTTCGAACCACTGATTTTTTTGAATTTTCATGGCAATTTTTATTTACTCTCAGATTTTTGTGCAGGATGTTGGCGATATAGTTTGAACCACAGTCTCTCTTTTAGATATTATGAGTGCAATTGGCAATGAACAGTTTATGTCCAGCAAGGAAATTCCACAGGTTTCACCAAGATACCATGAGACTGTGATGAATCCATAGAAATTAATGTACACAGATGCTAGATCGTTGTATTCACCTGTTCCTATATAGGAATATTTCCATATATGCTGACACAGCAGAGCAAAGACTGAAAATTACTTTAGTACAACTCCAACAATGAAAAACAGGAATGATAAGGTATCAATAATATGATCGGTCGTTTGTCTTCGCCAATCAATCAACAACTAGATTACCCTGATTGTCTTTTTGCCTATGCATACACCAAGATTTATGAACGGATGACGAACTCTCATTTAGACGTGCCTTGCAGTTTATAATCTGAACGGTTATTAAGTGAAGGTAATGAAGTGAAGGCCATTTGAGCCTTCTTAACGATGCTTTGTGGATTCAAATATATGTGCTTTAGGCTCCTTAATACCTTTGATAATTCACAGCCCTATAAATATCAGATACTTCGTTTTGAAAGCTACCGCAGTTGTCCAGTTAAAAGCCAATACATACACACATATGAGTACATAATTGGCCATTTCAGCCTTTCAGTCAGGATTAGCTTCTCACACCAGTTATGTTGTGTGTGATAATTTTATACATGAGCGACGGGACCAACAGCATATAGTCGCATCCGAACGACAGATTTTTAACAAACTTTTATGAAAAGTAGCATAGCAATTTTATTTACTCTCAGAGTTTTTGCCAGAAATCTGCTAAGAGAAAGTCGCTGAAGAAATATTTTTCATAAGTATTTTCGTTTTGATGTCTTACCTGGCCTAAGCCGACTACTATCTACTAGACTGCGATGATTTATGAACATCACTGTAGATCTTAATTTGATGTGTTTTAGGGAGGAAAAAATTTTAAACAAGGAGCTAAGGAAATTGTCTATATTGTTAAAATATGATATACGATGATCTGTCGATATATTATGGAGTCGATTGACAGGTTTGTCTGTAACAAAACATAATTTCAGAATTCTGGTGACTGTTTTATTACTATATTTGCTTGATTCTGCTTCTTATTATTATTGAATGATTTATTGCTTGTTCCACTGCTTCAATAATTATTATTTAAATTTATGTTGAATTGTACTTCCCTTGATCTTTGCTGTGCGACTGCTTCTGACATTTACTGTATATGTTTATTTTAATAAATTCGACAGCTTAATATAATACATATGTGGCATTGGGGTGGATGGTATGCGAAAACAACACACACACTCTTGTGTAAATTTGAAATTGTATACAAAATTGTGTGAAAGCCACAATTCAAAAGTGTAAATAAACATTAATGGTCACTCATTTATGCTTTCATCATGCAGCCTCATGCGACTACTATGTGTTGTGTGATGTTTTTTTTGAAGACGAACAAGTTAAACAGACCGTACCATAACACACTGGCTATAAATTAATTTGTGTCTCTCCGATAATTATCTATTGGACAGTCGTAATATATAGTTTAAGTGTATAGCGAAAATAATTCATCACCGTAAAGCGTAAATGTCATTTACACATCGATGTTCAGCTTAAACTGTTGTTCATATTATTACATGTGTGGGTATTGTCTGATCAACAACGCATTTAAATAGCAACAAACTGTACTGATAATAGGAAAATTTTATATTTATGACTGACTCTTAATGGCATTAAGTTAACTGCGCTCAATATTAAAAACTCAAATACATCAAATGCCGTCTAAAAAAGCAAATAATTTTGAAAAATATTTTAAAATTATAATAAATTTCTAAAATGCCATTCAATTCATATGATTTAATATTTTCAAGATCACTGGCTTACTGGACAAGGGCTCAGGATTCAAACTTCAGGTTTAACAATTTAAAAAAATTAAATTTTTCTTATCAACGACCTCTTTTTAGCAGTCTCCTGGCAAATCTATCGTTCGAAAATAGCATTAAACTGTAAATGCTATAAGTCATGAACAAAAATTAAAACACATGGAATGGACAAGGCGAAAAGCTAGGTTATAGTCTTAACTAAATGGTTGTACTGTTCAAGAAAGAAAACACTTAAAAATGTTTATTGGAACCATAATTAGCTAATTTGCCCTGAACTATTGGGTAATTTTATGCTAATTAGTTATCCCACCATAACATAATGCACTCGGTTATTATTTTCGTCATGCAAATATAAGATGTAATCAGCTAGGACTTCTAAGATAATGGATTATGTATTATGTATTATGTATTATGAGTATGCAATACCATATCTGTGTTATACACGCTAATTGTCTAACACACTACCCACCCAGACAATTTTTTTAAATGATTTTATTTATTGAATTTTTTATTTATTTTAAAAAAATTAAATAAAAACAATAAAACTATTCAAAGGCAATCAACATAGGGAATACCTTAATAAAGCTTTCGAATTTAATTACATTTTTAAAAGAATATATATTTTTTTATATGGAAATGAAAGAAGTCAAAGTCGACATAGTCTAGTATGCAGTGTGTTGGTTTATTAGACGTGAGGCCACTATTCAAACCCCAGGTCAGATATTTCGATCAAAGCGAAATACGAAAAATGTTTCTTCTGCGTCTTCCTTTCAGAGTAAAGAAAAATAGCCGTGAAAATTCTTTCAAAAATCTGTCACTCGGCAACGACTTAAAACTGTATCAAAATAACACATACAACATAAGTGGTGTAAGAAATTAGGCCGTAATCCTGACGAAAAGGTTGTCAATTATGTATGTATGAAAGGAGTAGAAATATTTTGACTGCATCCTTAGCCTCGATCATTTCAAAAAGTGAATCAGCTTTGAAAATAGCAGAGTGGATTTACTTGCATGTTATTTTGTAGTCACCTTAATCTAGTAGGTAGTGTGTTGGGTTATTAGGCCTCGGCTCAAACCCCAGGTTAGACATCAAAACGAAAATATGAAAAAATATTTCTGCGGTGACTTCCTCTCAGCAGATTTCTGGCAAAAACTCTGAGAATAAATTAAATTGTCATGAAAAGTTTCTCCAACATCTGTCGCACAGTGGGGTTTTTGATAACAAAAGGGGGAATTAATTCGAAGTAACTTTCCCTGTTTCTAATTTTAACTTTTTTCAGTAAAATTCACTTCTTAAAGTAAAACTAAATAATTTTTTAATATTAATAAATACAAATTTTATTTCCCATTAGTTTATTTAAAAAAATTGCAATATTTCCAAAAAAATGAAAAGAATAATATTTATTCTCACGATTTTTTATCATCATCAATTATTATTAACTACCATTATCATTATAATTAGTGTAGGTATCATTATCGTAATTATTGGCATCTGCTTCACCACCGAGATTTGATTCAAATCTTATCAATTGAATTGCTTCCATAGAAAAATTATGGGTTTTTTCTCTTTCAAGTTTCTCAATTTTGATATTACTGGATCTGAAGTATCTAATGGTCTTTTAAATATATCTACATTTGATTTTTCTCTAGAACATTTTCGCGAAAAATGCTCCCTTTTGAAATCTTTGTTTCGAGCTTCTTGTGCTTCTTCCGTCAGCTGTCCAATTGGTAGTAAAGTGTGGTTTATTATTTCTGGTCCATGGATTAAAAATTTGTGGTTAGTGGGGACTTATAATACTACATACAGTTGTTGGATACAGTTGTACAAAATAACTTGCGGTATCAAGAGCGAAATCTCGAAAGGCATTAGTGTTTATTTGAAATCCAATAGAAACGGTAACCATTTTTGTGTACTAGTAGTTTCTGTGAGTGTATTACATATTTTTCCATCAATCATGGTCCTATCAACTTATGATTGACTTCCAAGCGTTTTTCTCCATAAGAAATGACACTCTTTAAGGTTTTTTAATTTTTTTAAATTTTTATATGTAGGTGCAACAATATATTTAAATTTTATTTTAAAATGTGCAAAAAAGTGCAAACAATTTTTTCATAAATATTTTCAAAAGCATTTATATTTTTAGAAAACAAAAGGTTTTTTTCTTAATTTGGCTTTATTCACAACTATTTATCGACATATTTCCCGAAATCCCCTAATTTATAGGCTTACGCGAGAAAATGAATTAAAAATAATGACACATATTGCACATAAAAACCAAAAACATAAATTAATCTAACTAACCTGAGGTTGAAGGTTCCATTAAAATATTTTTATTTATCATTTTAGAAAACACCCAAAACCAATTTTTAAGACACCAAAAGTTGAAATTTATATTTCACGCGAGGAAAACTACAAATAATTCAAACTTTAAAATTATATTGTCACATAACGGTAGTTGTCAAAAACAAAATGTTTGCACCAGTGATGGGGAATGTTGTGTACTTTTACCGACTATAAAAATTTATTCAGTTCTCCTAAATTTAATTTTGCAATTAATTCCCATTTTTGGTATCAAAAACCCCACTGTGTGTCGTGCGTAGTCGACTTTAAACTGTAGGTCCCATCACTCATGTATAAAATTAGCACACACAACATAAGTGGTGTGAGAAACTAGGTCGTAGTTCTGACTGAAGGGTTTTAATGACTAGTTATGTGTGTATGAAAGAAGTAGAAATATTGTGACTGCATCGTTGGCCTCGGTCATTTAGAAAATAGTTACACATAATAATAATCTTATTTACACAGAATCTGTGGTGAGTTCGAAGAAACTGTATCATAAATACTAGGTGCTCCAACTGGGCCTTCAAAACTTTGACAGTCGATTACAGTACCATATTGAGGGTACATCTGTCAAATTAGTTGTCATTTATTTAATGTGTTTTGCTAAGCCATCATGGATGGATATAACATTCAACTACAAATGCGAATAATAAAATCCAAAATAATGTACTGCGCATTTCGCCCATTTTACTATCGCCGGAATGGCCATACCATCGTGGAGAATAATTCGAGTACACTGGTTCAGTAAACGATCGACGAAACGATTGACGAAACGCTAGATATGCCGAAAACCTCGCCGCTGTCCGTGAGAGTGTACAGGAGAAGCCGGTCTAATTTGGCTCTGCACCCCGTACAAATTTCAACTGATCTAAGGTAAACGACCATAGACAACGACGTGAATGAGATCTGAAACAGCTCTTATTTTCATCGAGAAATCATCTGCAGCGCCGTATGAATGGTTACATAAGCACACAAAATTTTCTATTTGGAAACAATACCAATCCACATGAGATTCATGAGCGTTCAATGCATTTCGAAAAGGTCATTGCTTGATGTGAATTTTAAGTGGATGGCGTCATCGGTCCATATTCCTTTGCAATCAACTTTGGCCATGATTTAGCTGTAGCATTATGAGTCGGCCTGACTTCAGGCCACAACTTCTTTTGGTCTGATTTGGATGAGAAAACAATGATGTGCAGTTCGACGCTAAGTGCCACCGAGCTCCTGTCACATTGGATATTCTGCATGTGCGATTTGACAGCATGATCATCTCAAGTGGAGGTGATGTGAACTGGCCGCTGAGATCGTAGAATTCGACATCATTATACTTTTTCTTGTGGGGTTTAGTTGAGTGGCAGATATATGCGAATAAGCCTCAAATACCAGAGAAGTCGTTGCGATCATTTCTATATAAAACGGCATGAAAAGTTTTCAAACGATGGAAAAATTTCAATGATATATCACTTACATTTTGTTTTATCAAAAAAAAAAATAAAAAAAAAAATAATGAAAAATGTTAATGAATGTATTGGACTGCCGAACACTTTAAGCTTGATTTTGCTTGGTACATATGGAAGTCATATATCGTGTGAGTGTTAGAGAGTCTATGTTTTTTACAGATGTTGTAATTATTGCACTGCTCTCTAATGTTAAAGGGAATATCAGATACTTATCAATAAAAATCGTTAACATTTATCATATTAGCGAATGATTTTGTTTTAATCAAACTTAGCGAACTGTTTGTTATCTTTAAAATTACGGAATATCCATCCCTATAATAAGAGGATTAGTTTCCAACGAACGTCTCTGTTGTAGCATCATTGTAATTACTGCTTATAGATTAAAATTTTATTTTGCATTGCAAATTAAGAATCATAAATCACAAACTAAATTCATTGCCTTTCAATTTTATAAAAGGAAAGAAATAAAGGAGGAAAACAATAGAAAATTACAATCAATTCCAATTACCAAACATTCTCGATCAAGAAGGCTGCACAAAAATCAAAAAGTTTGAAGCATAAATCAACAAAAATAGTTTAACACATACACGCTGACGGACATTCTTCCATCCACACATGCATACACACACACACATATATACACGGACTCAAACAATTGCCCGTACACTAAACTATTGAAAATATAATTTAATGTAGTTCGGAAAATATATATCCAATGAAAATGCGTTCTTGATTTTTAAAAAGTGCAACAGGCATATAAAGGTGAAAACAGAAATAAATTTTATTGAACTAACAAAATTAAAAAAATACTTCAGAAACCAAACTCAAAAAATTATCCGTACAGAATAATATTTATACCTTAAAACTAATGAATGTGGTTTTAATAACGGGTGTGATATCTTTTGGCTTTAATAACCTCTTTTAAATGGTTCTTCATTGATAATAATAATTTACTAGTAATTTCTTGACCAATATTCAGCCATTAATCGGTAATAACGTTTTTGACCATTTCCTTGCCAGTGATTGTAGGCTGACGGATTTTTTTCTCCAAAACTCCCCATAGATGCTCTATGGGATTAAGATCTGGACTCTGAGGATGATCAGAAAGCACTTCTTTTACGTTTTCACCTAACCATTCACTTAGAATTTTGTTTATGTTTTGGGTCATTATCGTGAACGAGTTGAAAATCGCCTAGCATTCCTAATTTCGTTGCACTAGCTTCCAAATTTTCTTTTGAAATATTCAAATAATGGTGTTTATCCATCGTAGTTTCAATAAAAACGAGATTTCCGACACCTCCTGCTGACATGGCACCCCAAACCATCACATTACCTCCACCATGTTTTAAAGTTGGCTTTAGATTTTTCAACTCAAGCATTTGGAGGCCAATATTTCTGATGCCATTCCGAGATACCACCCCACACACTCGCAAAGGTGCACGAATCGAATAAGGTACCGTGAGGCCAGCGGCGGCAGCCACATGATTGAATTACTATTCCATATCTAACCGGAAAAATTTAACTTCACAACAAAAAAGTAAATTTGACAAATTTCCAAACCATTTTTGTTTTATTGCATTTTTAAATTTAAACAAAATAGCTCACCCACCCATTACATACACATATTTATTCACTTTACGCTCTTATTCATAACACCATTATAATTACTCACATTATGTAAAATTCATTCATAAGTACATATGTGACGTATGAGTAATATTTAATTCTTTTTAATTCATACATGACAATATCCAAAAAAAAATAATTATTGCATACTTTTCAGAGTAAATATTCTAGTACATGTAATATCGACGCCTCCATTCTATAACGTTCTAAGTGTACTTAGAACGTTTTTAATGTTTTTGCATTTTTTAATTCTAAGTTCTCTAACTTAAATACTGTCAAAATTTGGTTAAGATGCGCCGATCCGTGCCGTAGTTATAGGAAAAGATCTACTTAGAATACATATATAGCCGTATATCGCGTGAAAACTTTGAGAGCTCATAACTCAAAACACACTTTTTCGACTTAGAATGTTATAGAACGGAAACGTCGATATGATGCGTATTAGTAATATATTTTAAATACACCATTAATTTGGGATTAAATATGTATTTCCAAGCTAAATATTTAAAATTTTTCAAAATATCCCAAACTAAAAGTAAATACAAAAATCACAATTTTAGGCTACATTCCAGTGAGTACTACATCATGGCCTGTATCTTAGTCTGTATTTTCCACATCTTCACAACAAAAAAATAAATTTATCAAAATTTCTAACCGTTTTTGTTTTATTGCATTATTAAATTTAAACTTATAAATGGCCCACTCTATACAACAAATTATTCTAAACTTCTTCATGTCATATTGCATAAGACACTGAAAGCATTGTATAATACACAATTTATTTCTAAACTTTATGTAGAAATAGCATCAAATTTATATATACACTGTCTCAAACGAATGTGGCAAATCGAACTATTCGTTTGAAGCCAAACATCGTTACAATCGATACCATGATGAGCTTTTACAAAAAATTGGCTATCATGGTGCGATAGTGTCTTCATTGAGGTTGCGCCGTCCTTATTTTCAAAGAAAAATGCCAATGATAGCTTCACTCCACATGTTGCATCAAACAGTCTGTCGTAATGGGTGCATTGACTTCTGTAAGCCAAGACCACGTGTTGATTTTCTGTGCCCCAAATACGACAACTTTTCTTATTAAACCACCCACCAAGATGAAAATTAGAGTCATTCGATGATTTTTTTCAGCATAACCGACATTATTGTGCAGTTTCTCCTGGCCCAATAAATCCCAACGTTGCTTAAGCGTAAATCGATTCATTACGTGCCGTAGAGATAATATACTGATTTTGTGACAGAAAAAAATGACATAAGTATTGCCAGATTCGAAATAACCGATGTTTTAAATTTAAACCGACATACTGAGTCTACTTGAATTTATACTTTCAGAATCGATTAAGTCCTGCTTGTAAAATTGTTTTCAAAGCACAATTTGATATTTGAATAGATTTTCCATAGAAAAATCTATAATAGTGGGCACTCCATTGGTATTATCGGCATTCTATCCGTTATTATTATAAGAATAGGTAGTAAGCATTACAAAACCTAATAAAACAATCCATAATTGCTCCTACACAATTCGATCTTAATCGCATCATCCCAGTTACTCTTATGAAAAAATATAATTACCGTTACTGTACTGGTATAAAGTAAGCGACAAGATACAAATGTCATAGAGAGCCGAATATGATGCAGACTGCATCAATTTTTTTGTTTTCATTTGAAGAAAACTGCGAGTCTCCTATCGAAAGCTCATCGAGGCATATGGCAGTGTGCAGAAAATGTTCGGAAACGAAACATGTTGAGAAACGAAGATCCCGGAAGACCTTAAAAAACTTTTAAGACGACGTGACGGATTGTAAACAATTCAGAAAGAGGACAGAAACAATTTACAGAAATGGTGAATGCTGCACAACAAACAATTTCTTATCATTTAAAACCCATGGGAAAGATTCAAAAGTTTGGAAAATGGCTGACACATGAATTGAATGACAGATGGAAAACCAAAAAATCAAAGAGATTTGAAGAAATTTGGCTTCAAAGACTCGATAGAAAATCAGTTCTGCCTCGAATTATTACAGACGATGAAAAATGTGTTTATTTTCATTATTCTAAACAGAAACAACCATAAACTTTGACACCAAAACCAGATCGATTCCGTAAGAAGACAACGTTGTGTGTCTGGTGGGACTAGAAAGATGTGGGGTACCACATTGCATGCCATCGTGTATGTCCTACCAGACATGAGTATGTGGCGTATTGGATGCCATCTTTTTTCATCATAGTTGACGCGATGGTGACTATTTTCACGGATATTAGCAAAGAAACATCCTTGTCTACAGAGAGTTTGTGGATTAGCCCTTGAAGGAAGAACTTAAAGTCGGTGTTGTTGAAGTTCTTTTAGTTGCTGATGGAACCAGCTCCTAAAACCTGGTGAAACCATTAATACATATCGCCACCATAACAAATCATCAGTTTATACCTTGTATTGATCGAAAAAATACCAGAATGGATCACAAGATACGACAAAATAATTTAGCAACATGCTAATGCATCCGAACGCAAAGCAAAATCGGTGCAACATACAATCGAAGTATTATGCTGAGTGCTACTACCCCACCCGCCATGTTCATCAGACTTGAGCCCTTCCATTTATTCTTGTCTTCTTTAATTGGAAACACTTTGGCTGAACAGTACTTCGGTTTCTACTAGGAAGTCGAATATTGGGTAAACAACTGATTTGCTTCAACAAATCAACAGTTTTATTGGCGTGGACCCATCAATTGCCTTGGGTTTAGTTGGGTTGGCAGATAGCTTGTCGTTCACAGGCAAGTTTCCTCAGGGGCCCATGTGTATCAGGGTAAGATAAGCCTCCTTGTCATGATCCGTTGGTGGTGGACTTGAACGATGCTGTTTTACGAACCTTGTATGGTATTTTTCAAAAATGCTCGAACAAGAACTTTGTATTGTGAATTCAATAGAAGTGTTGAAGAAGTATATAAGTTCAAAAGTAATTATAATATTTTAAACAATTTTTACTTGTGGCAAATTAATATGTTATGGAATACACTGTAGTAAACTTTATTCAGTATTTCAGAGGGTATATAGGAAAGGAATTATGGCCGTATGGTCTCTGTACACGAGAGACTTAAAAATGCACGACTTTCGTGGGCAATATCTTGTTTAAAGCACATGTTAACCAAATCGATTTTTTTTAAAGAAAACTATAATCATCACGAGGGAGGGATGGAATGCATGCAAATAAGGTAAAGTTTCTGATTGTGGTCAACTTGGCGACCACCAGGATGATCCTTGTCTTGCTGTATTCAAGTTGACACGCAGCCTCCTTGTGGCCCCTCCTGGATGGCATTCTAGCACCCTCTAGATGTTAACTAATGCGTGCAGCGAAGTCCAATCCCCTGGACCTTAAATTTGGGTTGTGCGTAGGGCTTGGAACCCACCACATAAAAATTTGCTCCAATGAAAACCGGAACAACAGACCTAAAAAGGATCCCCTGAAAAGTTGACGACCACGGCAAACGTTCAAAGGACAACGATTTAAGAATAGCCACTTGGAACGTCCGCACCCTTTATAGGGTTGGCGCTTCCGCCCAGCTGGCGGATGCCCTCAAGAAATGTAAGACGGACATCACTGCCATACAGGAAATGCGATTGATGGGGCAAGGATGCAAAAGGCTGGCATCTTGCGATGTGTATTACAGCTGCCATGTTGATAAGCACGAATTCGGATGCGGTTTTGTGGTTAATAAGAGACTTCGTCACCTTGTCTCTGGGTTCACGCCTGTGAACGAAAGGATAGCCACAATCCGCATCAGGGCAAAATACTACAACATCAGCCTAATTTGTGCTCACGCCCCGACGGTAGAAAAGGATGATGTGGTTAAGGATGCCTTCTACGCTAAACTCGAGGACGTATATGATAAGTGCCCGACCCATGACGCCAAAATCGTCCTCGGTGATTTTAATGCGAAGGTCGGGCGGGAAGTTATCTTTGGCCCCACTGTCGGACAGTTCAGCCTCCACTCGAACACTACCTCCAATGGTATTAGGCTGATCGATTTCGCCGCGGCGCGTAACATGGTAGTATGTAGCACTAAGTTTCAACATCTCGACATTCACAAGGCCACATGGATGTCCCCTGATCGATCAACATCCTACCAGATCGATCATATTGTGATAGACGGAAAGCACATATCCAGTGTACTAGATGTGCGCACTTTCAGAGGTCCAAACATCGACTCGGACCACTACCTTGTCGCAGCCAAGTTTCGATTGCGCATTAGCGCTTCAAGGTCTGCGGACTCTAGTGCATTGCGAAAGCTGGACGTTAAGAAGCTGCGATCACAAAGGACAGCTGCGGTGTTCTCCGCTCAACTCTCGGATAAGCTCCGTCGTTCCCCATCTAATCTCAACGACATTGGCGGACTGTGGGCCAACATCTCCCACTCCTTGCGCACTACTGCGGAAACAGTCATTGGTTTCGAACGCCCACCCCAACGAAATCAATGGTACGATGAGGAGTGCCGCGAGGCAACTGCAGCGAAAAACGCCGCATACAAGAAAACGTTGCAGTCAGCCGCTACGCGAGCCATTGTCGAGAATTATAGAGATACGAGAAGGGATGAGAGACGCCTTTTCAGACGCAAGGAGGGAGCAGGAAAGGCGTGAGCGTGAGGAAGTCGAGATGTATAGATGTAGGAATGACGCTCGAAAATTCTATCAAAAGGTTAAGCGTCTAACCGAGGGTTATAAACCCGGAGCGTCTTCCTGCAAGGACGAAAATGGAGACTTAGTAACAGATCCGCAGGGAGTACTGAGGTTATGGAGGAAACACTTCTCTACTCTGCTACAAGGCGATGACGACACCAATACCGCCTTTAGAGATGATGTTCCGAACCCGATCGATGATGACGGCGTGGAGATTCCGCCGCCTAGCCATGAAGAGGTCAAAGTCGCGATTACGGGCTTTAAAAACAATAAAGCGGCAGATCTTGATGGTCTCCCCGCTGAATTGTTTAAGACCGTATGTAATGAGTTCGTAGGGCGCATGCATCAGCTTATTTACAAAATATGCTTATATGATAAGGCTATGCAGAATGACGTTGAGCAATTCTTGTAGCTCCGTCAAGGTAGGAATGGACCTCTCCGAGCCTTTTTATACCGTGCGAGGTTTCAGACAAGGCGACCCCTTATCAACTCCTCTTCAACTTCGTCATGGAAAGTGTTCTGCGAAAGGCAGAACAGGCAGGCACTATTTTTCAAAAAAGTGTCCAGTTGCTTGCGTACGCTGACGACATTGACATCATAGGGCGTACGAAGCGAGATGTTACTGCTGCCTTTAGCGCTATTGAACGCGAGTCTACTAAGATGGGTTTGGCAGTAAATGAGGGCAAAACAAAGTATATGTTATCGACAAGTAGAGACGTGCGGCGTATTGATTCTCAGATTACGGCCGATAACTATCCTTTTGAAACAGTCAAGGAATTTATTTACCTTGGCTCCGCCGTTACCACCACAAATGATGTCAGTCTGGAGATCACGCAGGATCACTCTTGCCAACAGGTGCTACTATGGTCTCAATAGGCAATTGAGTAGCAGAGACCTCTCTCATACGACGAAGCTAACACTCTACAAGACGCTCATCCTACCCGTGCTGCTTTATGGCGCAGAGGCATGGACCCTATTAAGTACTGATGCAGCAGCCTTGAGAGTGTTCGAGAGAAAAGTACTGCGTAAGATCTTCGGTCCAGTACGTGTTGGCGATGATTTCCGCATCCGATAAAATAGTGAGCTGTACGAGCTCCTCAACGACATGGATGTTGTCCAGCGTATTAATATCCAGCGGCTGCGCTGGCTCGGCCATGTCGTTCGAATGGAGGAGGATGCTCCAGCGAGACGGGTATTTGATGCGGGGATCTGCGGAAGTCGGCGAGAAGGACGACCTTGTATCCGTTGGAAGGACCAAATCGAGGAAGCCATGTCATCGATTTTTGTGACCAACTGGCGTAGGCGCGCAAGAAGCAGAGGCGCCTGGAAGGATGTGTTGCGGCAGGCCGAAATCCGTTAATCGGGTTGTTATGGCCAATTAAGTAAGTAAGTAAGTATAATTATCACGGACTATTAAGCTTGATGGATTAGAACATTTTAGTTTTATTGGACTTGAAGAAGTACATTTCATATTTGATGAAACAAATTTCCCACCCAACATCAATTTTGATAACAAACTTTAATGATTTTGCAGGGCTGTTCGTTCCATATTGTATTCATGACAAAATGGCCAACCTGACTTATCATTTCTGGTATTGCATACAGAAATTCATCTACAACCAACGCTCCTAATAATTACGTTCAATAACTTAAGCATTACCTTAAATTTGAAGAAATCTATTGAAGTGTTAAGCAAATAATTTTGTATTTTCATTTCCTAGACAAAGAATGTTATTGTTGCCCATACCAAATATTTATTTTTCACTTAACATTCCAAGATAGAAGAACATAAACGAACATTTGTTTTAATCTATCGATGCAAATGGAAAGATTCCAGGAATTTGTTCGATTGAAAAATGGGAAATGTGATAAAATTTTAATATTCAGTCAGTCCTTCATTGCTTCATTTATAGATTCTGCCTTATTTGTCTTTGGTTTCGGCAAATAATACAGTTGCATTTGTACTCGGCTACTGCTACAAAAACTTCTCAAGGCATTCTTGGCAACGCAGAATAATTTATTTTCATACGTGCGAGCATTTGCATGCACTTAAAATGTAAATTTGTTTTCCAATTGTATACGATGTATAACAGTTGCAAAGAAAATTTGAGAAAGGCAAGTAAATGTGTATTATATATATACATATATACACAATAATATGTAACGTCATTTTAATAGTAAAATTTTTTGGGGAGTTTGTAAAAAGAAATTCGTACGTATGTAATTGGTCACTACAACCCTTCAGCCAGGATTGCGACCTAGATTCTCACACTACTTATGTTATGTGCTTAGCTGCCAGATAAGTGAGGCACCAAATCGTCAAATATTTGTAAATACAACTCTTATGTATGGGTCGGTGCCTCAATGTCTATTTAGAGGTTTCTCGATCGTGTACAGGAGAGGCCGTAGTATCTCGTTAATGACGGTAGTGTATTTAATTCCATTGAATCATTGGAGCATCGTTGCAATGTGGTTTGTGTTTCACTGTTCTATTGCTTTGACAAAAGGATTTTGCTCGAACGAAGTATGTAAGGGACTTTTCCCGAAAATCATATATTCCTACGTAACACTCGTCTTTGTCGGCCACTACTTCCGTATATGGTCGATTGGACAGTGGATCGCACACTGCATTGCAGTGAAAATACGTTTTTCAGTCGGACTATTCGTATGTGGAACTCAATTCCTGCAGAGGCCTTTCCTGTTACTTATGGTATAAATATATACAAGCCTAGTGTCCATAAACACTGTTCTCTCTTTCCTTCTTCAAATAACATATTTTCATAGTTCCAAACACAATGCCATCGATCCCCTGAGTGTTGGTTGTACGAAACAAAATAACGGCACTTGCCTTTGTTCTTCCGATGGTAATGTTAGAGCTGAACTCGAATTTTTAAAATTGTCTGCAAAAGACAAGTGATAAATTATTCTCAACTACGAGGTTATTTAGGAGTTGTAATTTTTTGGCTTTTAAGGGGACAGAAAGGAATAAAATACAGAAAAATTATCACAGGTATTCGAAAGTAACTTAAAAATATAACACTACTCCTTGTTTTTACTAACCTAAATTTGCAATAGTAACAATTGCAAAGTAAATACAAAGCTTAAAGTGGCTTTTAATGGACTAAAGTAAGGAATTTGATGTAAATTTTTAATTTCCAAAAATTGTCAAAATAAAGACATAAATCGTCAAATCGTCAATATGATATTTTTGAAGCTCAAAATCGTCAAAATGACGATAAATCGTCAAATCTGGCAGCTATGATTGTGTGTGCTAATTTTAATCATGAGTAGCGGGACCTACAGTTTAAAGTCGACTCCGAACAACAGATTTTTGGGAAAGTTTTCATAACAATTTTTTTCACTTTCAGAGTTTCTGCTAGAAATCTACTGATAAAGGTCGTCAAAGAAATATTTTTCATATTTCGTCGTTTTCTTTTTGGAGCTGTCTGAGCTGAGGGATGAACCGTGGCCTCGCGTTTAATAAGCCTTCAATAGGCTTTCGGGTCACAATAGAAATGGTCCATTGCGAACTACTATGAAAAATAAGTGGGAAATAAAAGAGGACCGTCAACCAGATCAATATCAATCCAAAATCAAATGTCCTGAAAGTGTGAGATTTGGTTGCAAACATTTTACCACAAACTATGATATTGAAGCAATACGTTGAATATTTTTAATGGCAACATCACATGAAAAAATCCATTTAAAACAGAAATAAAAAGATTCGTTTACAGTAGGCTCATTGTTGCTTTGGGGATAAAATTTCTTGATTTTCTTTGATAAGTACCGTAGTAGTTCTTGAGTAAACAGCTTGAGTACTTCAGAAATTGCTGTGATGAACAATTGTCTCCGCGTTATTAAAACTGAACCCCAATCATAAGATTTGATCGCTATTGAAAATTTGTGGGGAAAGCGAGAAATTTAATTACAAAAGCAAACTTTTTCGAAACAAGGTGAAGTAAAAAAGGCCCTCTGGAATGAACGGAATAAATTAAGCCATCAATATGCAAAAAAACTTGTTGAACCTGTGCCAAAGTAACTTAAGAATGCCATTCGCGAAAAATGCTGTCCAACTAAATATTGAAAACGTTTCTATTTTTTTCAGTAGGATTAATTTAACGTAGCTTCTCACACCACTTATGTTGTGTGTGTTAATGCCATATATTAGTGGCGGAACCTACAGTTTAAAGTCCACTCCGAACAACAGATTTTTGAGAAACTTTTTAAAGGCAATTTTATTTTACCCGCAGAGTTTTTGACAGAAATCTGCTGAGAGGAAGTCGCCGGTTTGTTGAGAGTATTGGGCCTGGGGTTTTAACCGTGGTCTTAAGTCTAATACGCCAACTCACCAACTACTCACTAACTAGACTACGGCGACTTCAACCTTAAATACAAACAAATTAAATACACACAAAGAAAACTATAGAAACAGAGGGAAGTTGTCATTATTTTTAACAATGTAATGTTATGCGTAAAGAAATCTAATAAACCAGAGGCTCTGTTGTCAGACCAGCATAGTGCACTGTCCCTGACACTCGAGTGAGAATATTGACACAATGAAATATTTGCAATCTAAAGCATAGATTTTACATATATGTGTGTATTTTTGTGTATTAAAAAGAGATTCATATGATTGTTTGTAAATGGATTTTTATATTCCCTAATTTTAGGGCATTATGACTTAAACCAAAAACAACACCAACTTTGGTAGACAAGGGAATAAAGTACTAAAATATGTGAGAGCAGATACTATAACTATATAATATGATAGTGTGTATGCATTTTACAGTACCTTTACTTTTGCTATGGATCCTGTCTGTTTTCTTTACGTCATAATATTACCGAATTTCTCAGTACATTGAAAGAATATGAATAAGAATATTTGAAAAATTTAAAAAACCACTTGTGTGATTTGCATTATTTTTTAAATAAATGCATGTTAATAAAAGACGAAAATCTATTGTTGTATATATCGATGCAAACATTAATAGATATTCTTAACAAAGCACACTTAAATATCAGTTACACTATTTGTACATTGACAGTCAAAACTTTAAAGCAAAATGAATAGATTTGGTCTCTTCTCGAACTTGAGAAAGTAAAGAGGAGTCGCCGTAGTCTAGTGGGTAGTGTGTTGGCTTATTAGACGTAAGGAAACGGGTCAAGCCTCAGGTCAGACATCAAAACGAAATATGAAAAAATATTACTTCGGCGACTACCTCTCAGCAGATTTCTGGCAAAATCTCTGAGAGCAAATTAAATTGCCATGAAAATTTTCTTAGAAATCTGCCGTTCGGAATCGACTTTGAAATGTAGGTCCCTCCACTCATGCATAAAATTAACGCCCACAACATGGGTGGTGTGAGAAGCTAGGCCGTAATCCTGACTGAAGGGTTGCAATGGCCAATTATGTATTTATGTATGTTAAAAGGACATCTGAGCTTTGATCAGTTATGATCATCACACTGAAGATACATTTGTCAAATAAGCGGTCATTAATTCAGTTTGTTTGTATAAATTCAACATGTACGACGATATACAACTACATGTGTTCGCCAAACAAACTCTGGTGAATTGAAAAACAGCTTTGGCGATAAGGCCCATTTGTAGATCAAAATATCAAATTTGTGACTATACAAATTTATATGATGTCCAAGAGCGTCCAAAGAATGCTAGCGGTATCATCGTTCCAAATTTCTTTGCCAAGCCATCACTGTAAACGGCAAGCACTATAGGTCAATAGCCTGAACTGGATGATCTGAGCATCAACGACATATGGATCTAAGCCACATAGCCAATGGCAGATTGGATATTGTCAACGAGCGATTCGATCCAGTTACACTTTTTCTTGTGAGATTACCTTAAGTCGCAGGTGTATGCAAATAGGCTACAAATCACAGCGGTAATCAAAGTCAACATAACCCATACCAGCCATTAAATTCAACCAAGTTTCCACACGTAGTGGAATTTTCAAATTTTGTTTTATGTTTAAATCTAAAGATAGGAAATGCTTAAAAATGTTAAGAAAATAAGATGGAGGTTTAGTTGTACTGCTGTATTCTAAGGCCTTTGTGGTTTGTGGCTTATTCGCAAATATCTAAAACTCCCATAACCCATAGCGAAAAGTCTACTTATTTACTTACTTAATTGGCCATCAACAACCTGATTAATGGATTTCGGCCTGTCGCAATACATCCTTCCAGGCGCCTCTGCGTCTTGCGCGCCTATGCCAGTTGGTCACACCAATCACTGGCAGGGCTTCCTCGATTTGGTCCTACCAAAACAGACAAGGTCGTCCTCTTCGCCGATTTCCGCAGAACCCCGAATCAACTACCGGTCAAGCCGGAGCATCCTCCTCTATTCGAACAACATGGCCGAGCCATTGTTGGACCGAATGCGGAAATCATCGCCAACTCGTACTGGGAAGAAGATCTTAAGTAGGACTTTTGTAGTGTGTTTGACTTGTCTGGATTGTCATACCCTTTGTATGCAATCCAATATCAACACATTCTTGGTATGATATTGTCCACACTACATTATATGCTTAGACATAAACAATTCGTGTATTATGCTGTCTAAGCATTTCCCATAATATGCATAAGCGTAGTGTATAGTTAGTTATTATACAATTAGTTTTTAAGAACAGAAGTATAATTGTAACCATTCAAGGGAACAGCCGCTAGTGCGAATAAATAAATAAATAAATAAAAGTTAATCATATATTAAATAAAACAGTGTTTTTATTATACTTTTCTCTCGACATTCTCAAGGCTGCTGCATCAGTGCTTAATAGGGTCTATGCCTCTTTGCCATAAAGAAGCATGGGGAGGATGAGCGTCTTGCAGAGTATTAGTTGTATCGTACGAGAAAGGTCTCTGCTACTCAATTGCCTATTGAGACCACAGTAGTACCTGTTGGCAAGAGTTCTCCTGCGCTTAATCTCCATGGAAAAGTCTAATGGTATTAAAGCACACAATCTCGGTAATCAGTTCACATTTCCACCACGTAAGATGACCATGCCGGAAAAAACGCTCATGCTGAATATCAAATGTTACATGTGAGGTGTGTAGCACATAGCGCTGTCCTGTTGAAATCACCGATTCGAATTACAGGCATTTATTAATACAAACAAAAGGTGTAGAAAACAAATTTTTTTTCTCCACAATTATTATTGTGATGTAAAATATATAAACTATGGTATACACATTGATTTGTAAGGTTTTGGTTAAAAAAATGTATATAAAAAAGCATGTAAAAGGATGTAAAAATAGAAAAGGAATAAATCATAGTAATAGGGTTTTCTTTTCTGAAAACTGAAAACAAAAAAAAAATAAATTCAGCAGAGTAACGCTTTCACCCTTCCTGATGTGTTCTAAAAAAAGAAAACTAAACTCGTACTCCATGTCACATGTTTAGAGCAGAACACAAAAAAATGTCAATTTGAGGGCAAAAAAATCGACATTTTTTTGTAAGAAAATATAACACCATGAGTAAAAAAATATTGTCTTTGTATTACACTTTTAGCCGCACGTAATGCAGTCAGTGCATGTGAATAGGGCACTTTGGGGGAAACCAATATTATCATTCAGTGGAACAAGATAATGAATTTTCAAAGTAGCTGCTGGACAAGTAATTAAACAGATTTGACAGAATAAGGATGTGGGATGAATTACAAAAAGTAAAATTGTTTTTGTGAATCTTCTGATGTGAGTTAAAGCTTTCATGCGTTTCAATTTGAACGGTTGTATGTATGTTTGCTTTAGTATGTATTTAACGACAATCTTCTAAAAGCATATCATACCTCACCTTTCCTATGACCAAACTAGAACGTGCGAATACATTTTATTTCATGCAATGAAATATTTCTTAGCAATTCTCAAATACTTTCTTTGATTAAAATGTTTACGCTTAGGTATGTCAAGACCTGAACTACAGAGTGCTAGATTGACTATTTTAAACTGAAGTCACCGTAGTCTAGCAAGTAGTGTGTTGGCTTATTAGACGTGATGACTAGGTTCAATACCCTGGACAGACATCTCCAACTAAACGAAAGACGAAAAAATACTTTCAACAGATTTCTGGCAAAAACTCTGAGAGAAAAATAAAATTGTCGTGGAAAGTTTCTCGAAAATCTGTCGTTCGGAGTTGACTTAAAACTGTGGTGTAAGAAGCTAGATTGTAAGCCTGACTGAAATTTTTAATGACCAACTGTATACATTGAACCACATTTAAGTATTAGAAAGAGCATCTCCGGCCATTTCTCAGTCTCAACTTCGTTGGCAGTAAAAGAGTATTTGCAATTGATAGGCATATAAAATAATTGATTGTCTTATTTTTCTAAATCGCATTTTTCTATTGCGCTACTCACAGGTCACTGTCCTCTTCGGAAGTATGTCGATTCCCTTAATCGACTTCTGCACAAGATCAACGTCTGCCCTCTACATACATACATAATTGGTTATTACAACCCTTCAGTCAGGATTACGACTTAGTTTCTCACACCAATTAAGATGTGTGTGTGAATTTTATACATGATTGCCAGGACCTACAATTTAAAGTCGACTCCGAACGTCAAATTTTTAAGAAACTTTTCATGTCAATTTTATTTATTCTTGTAGTTCTTGCCAGAAATCTGCTGAGATCAACTTGCCGAAAAAATAATTATTGTGTTTTGTCTTGATGTCTGGGCTGGGGCTTTACGTCTAATAAGCCAACACACTTATTTGCTATAAAACAGCAGAGATTCTGGACTTCTCTGTAAGTTTTGTCTCAACTTTTATAAAGAAGATTTATTTAGCAGTTTAGATAGGTTTCTTTAGGAATTGTCTGATCTCTGGGTTATATATTGAACTGTCTTATCACAATGGACCTAACCGCTTGTCTACGAAACGAATTAACAGAAAAAGGAACTCAAAGTTATTTCGAGAAACAAACTCCATTTTAAAAATTTTTCAAATAATTACAACTCTGCTCATAACAAACTTTCGTCTGAGGTTATGTTCATTGTCAAACAAGTTCGTGTTGTCAACTTAAAGAAAGAATAATTTCATACATGCTGGTAATTAACTCATTCCAAAAGTTTTCACTTTCTCTCTTCTAAAGAGATTATAGTCTTACAAATGGACTCAATAATGATACTTCCAACAAACAAGGGCGATGTATTAACTAACAATAGGCTGAGTGGTAATGAGACATAATTATGCAAAATCCTTTAGCTCTTGAAATGTTTTTGACTTATTAAACATTCCCAATGATATAAAATCACGGCCAATTAACATTGCCACGACATGGGTTGACACGACCATTGCATTGCTCGAACTAAAGAGCCGTTGCGTCGTTGGCTATGTGGCAAGTGGCACCATCAAGTTAGAACGACATGCCATTCAAGTCTATATCCTCAATTTGTGGCCACAGGAAGTTTGTTATCACAGTAGAAGATGGTTATCATGTTCTCATTTTCGAAAAAATCGGCCCGATGACACCGCCAGCGTATAAAACGCACTAAAAAGTCAAACGATGATTTCCGTTTGCCTAAATGTGGCAATTCTGCTTGGTGATGAATCCTCTGAGGTGAAGGTACGACTCGTTGCTGAATACTTTTTTCTTTGTGGAGTCACCATTCACTTCTGTCTATTCAAGCAGTCATTTGGCATACTGACGACGCTTGAAATGGTCAGTAGGCTACAGTTCCTATGTCAATTGAACTTTATATGCGTGTCAATTCAATTCTTTGTTCCAAATTCTTGCACTCGCCAAAAAATGGAGGTTGAATGAAGGCTCTTCTGCTACACTATTGCAACAAAGCAGTGTTTTCCCCAGAATGAACTGGACACGCATGCACAGGCGTGTTGACAGTTCCTACAGGTCCGGTTCGCTGAAATTTTTACAGAATTCTACCGATTGTGGCCATAATTGGACGATTATGCTAAATAAAAAACTTATGAAGTGCACGAACTGAATTTTGATTTTAACGCCAATTTTTGTAAAAGGCTTAAACAATCTTAATGCTCGACTCAATTGTGTACCTCTCCACGGTTGAATTTTTGAATTCAATTTCATTAATGTGATACACAAATAAACAACCAGGTAAACAACACTGTAGCTTTCTGCTGTTGTTGACTAAAATGACAGAAAGTCAAGGACACCTAGCATTTCCTTTCATGATATAAAAGGTAAAGAAAGCTGAAAAACGGCAAAACAACCACAATCACTCTTTTATACACTTTTTCATTTAGTTCTTCAGTCAATCATTCATTCAGTTTACATTTCTTTTTTGCATTCATTTGTTTCGATACAGATGCATAAATTTTGTTTCTATCAGATCTTCAACAGTGCTTTCTGGCTTCATTGTCAATCTATTTGAATCCTTTTTTAAGTTTATTTTTAGTTTTTCATCTTCTCTACTGAGGGATAATTGAGTCTTTTGTTGCATGCCAATTGTCT
Organism: Sarcophaga subvicina; assembly: GCA_936449025.2. Lineage (NCBI taxonomy): Eukaryota > Metazoa > Arthropoda > Insecta > Diptera > Sarcophagidae > Sarcophaga > Sarcophaga subvicina. The sequence goes on from OW388080.2 coordinate 91,755,954, forward strand.
TGCGGCAAAGTATTGTTAGCATGTTAAACTACCAGTTACTGGTGTTTCTTTTCGCACGCAGGCATTTACATAGCTAGGATATCACACAAAAAAATGGGAAATATTTTAGCGCCAGAAAAAAAATATTTAGCATCTAAAAAAACTGGTATGTATATAAATTGATATCAACATTTTGCATAATAAGAAGATGTTTTAGTGAAAAGTTCTGTAGGCGGCTCAATGGTCTAGGGGTATGATTCTCGCTTTGGATGCGAGAGGTCCCGGGTTCAAATCCCGGTTGAGCCCACTGATTATTTTACATTAAGATTTTACGTAACAGATAACGTACATTAATTTGAAAGATAAATTAAAAAGACATAAAACTATCAATACTTTAGATATTTAAAAACTTTGAATACTAGATTATCGTCAAACCACTATTTTAGTAGATTTATTTTATTTATTTTTTTGTTCAAAACAATACAACAAGAATAAATCTTGTATTACAGTATTGCTCAGCAATTGTTATTAACATTAATTCCGAGTAATTTATTTTAACTAATTCAACAAATTTAATAAAAAAACTTAATTAAAAAGGAAAAGATACCTAAATTTTAGAAAATGAAAGAAAAATTAAGTAAAGAAAGGAAAATAGAAACATCAATATCACAATAATATTAAAAACGGATATCATATTTATAATAAAACTAAATGAAAAAAAAAAACATTTACAAAGTTAGAGAAAATTTTCTATGCAACGTGCTTAAAAATGGCATTTATAAAATGGTTTGCATTGTTGATCATTTGTATTTGAGGGGGAAGTTGGCTCCAGAGAGTGAATGAAAAAGTGTTGTTGAGAGATGGCCTTGTTATATTTTATAGAGTTTATCCTGTTTCCTCTATTCGTCCTAGCAAATATTAATCTCTCTTATAAATAAGCTGGCTGTCGATTATACATACAGTGGTAAGCAAAAGTCTTAGTACGGCGATACATTTTAGCAATTTCATGTATTTGTAGCTATAGTTCGTATAAATAATTCAAGTTTTTCTACTTATTATATTAATTTATTTCTGTTTTAAAATTGATTGAAATTTTTAATCTTTTTCACAAAACAAGAGAAAAATAAGAAAAAGTTTTTGCTGACTCCTTATTTTAGCACCGCAAAAGTGTAGAAACCGCTAACCAGAACTCAGAGAAAATTTAAAATTCAAAGGCATAATATATAAATATGTTACTCCTTATATTTAGTAGGATATACCTTAAGGTCAAGCATACCATATAACCTATTTGACATTCAATGTACCAGTTTTGTTTAGTGTTTTCTGGTGATATTTGCCGCAATGCACTCATTAGCAAGTATTTCGGTTAACTCTTGTTTGTGGTTTAGCAACTGCGTAACCATTCTTCCAAACAATGAAATGATCTCCGCCGTCATTTGTGTGTTTCAGGTCAAATGCTTTCTTTGGTGAGCTTGGATGCCACTCACGATTTTTGATTTGACTGAAACAAGTTAATCTACATTTCGTCAGACAATAGCATGTTGTTTCAGTTATTAAGATCCTGGTGTTGTTGGAAAACTAAAATCTTTTGCATACATTTGCGAAGAATATGTGGTTTTCTAGCTTTCCGTACCCCAAGTCTATTTTCTTCAAATCTATTCCTTATGGTGCGCTGAGGAGCACTGGATTTAGTTTGGGGCACTATTAAATACTTTTTTATTGTATTCCATTTCTGCTTCATCACTGCATTTATTCTAAGATTTAGAAGTTGTTTGATGGTTCCAAGTTTCCTTTTCTAATAAATCCACACAGATACTAGATGGGATTAAGGTCGGATGATTGAGATCACATCCAAAATTGTTTAGGGACTTTTAGGAAAGCAATATCAGCAATAATTCTAGGGGCATTACCGTATTGAAAGATAAATTGATCATGAAGACCTTATGGCTTTTTAAATATAAAAATGTTCCCACTTATCCTTCATTCACCAATAAACCATCGCAGCATCGCCACTACTTTATAGAGAGTGAAACGCATTGTTTCCACCTTTGATGACGAAAACATAATTTTTGCCATCATTGAAAAATATTACCTTTTCCCAGAACTCTGAAACCTTTCATATATGCTCATCCGTAAACTTCATTCTATTTTATATTTCAGAGCGCGAAAGTTATTGATTTTTTCATGCTACGCAGTTTTCTTTGCTATTTGGAAAACGGACCCCATTAAAATTCTTTGGCATTATCATCATTTAACTTTGAAAGAACAAATTAGTTTGCTTCCTTGTAATTGCGTACTCTTCAGTAATCTGTGGATGGAAAAATTAGAAATTCCTATCGTTTGGCCAATAGTTCTTAAACTTTATTTATTTATTTATTTGTTAATTACAATACAATTACAAATTATATTCTAATTATATACGAGAGGAGTAACTTGACCATATGCTCGGTGTAGGGTAACAGACCAGAGTCTCTGGTGGGAATCGAACCCACAACCCTCACGCTAATAGTCTAGCACACTACCAACTAGACAGCACCCTAGCTTTTAAACTTTTTTTCACAAAATTTTTAACAATTTTTTTGTCTTTTTGTTAGACCTAAGGCCAGAGTTGAAATTCCAAGTCAGACATCAAAACGAAAATAAGAACAAATATTTCTTCGGTGACTGCCTCTCAGCAGATTTCTGGCAAAAACTCTGAGAGTAAATAAAAAATTGCCATGAAAAGTTTAACAAAAATCTGTCGTTCGGAGTCGACTTTAAACTGTAGGTCCCGCCATTCATGTATAAAATTAACACACACAACATAAGTGGTGTGAGAAATTAAGTCGTAATCCTGACTGAAGGGTTGTAATGACCAATTATGTATGTATGGGTGGTGCAACTTTCCTGATTGACGAATTTCAAAACTACTGTGACCAGTGGTGGACAGCGGCAAAACGAGGGTACTATTTGAGTTCGACAAGAGATCGGTTTACACTCTTACAGGAATTCTAAGGGGACACTGCACTGTTGCCAGTTTCGCTGACAACCTCGGTCTGCTCCACTAGAATTACTGCAGAAGCTTCCAAGATGTAGAGGAAATGGAATCGGTACCTGCACTTCAGAGCAGATGTCATCGATTTTTGGGTGACAGAACGTTTAAAGATCTGGCGAAGCTGCAAGTAAGGGAACTGGCCGGTTACAGCCGGAATTCGGTGTGGTTCAAAGCCACCACTACCGCATCATGACAAGGCGGCTTACCACACACTGGGCCACCGAGTGAACTTGAATCCTCTGAATGGCAAGCTGCGCGCTACCCTAACCTATAATAATTTTTGCTTTATTGGATTTATTTTTCTTTCGAGGGGGAATTTTTTATCGAAATTCCGCACTAGAAACAAGTCTTTCAAGCTGATGGAATTCTATTTGTCTCGTTGACAACACTGGCCTTGTATTCAATGGAATGTCGCCTGATCGGAGAGGGCCATCTTCTACAACTTGTTGTGGTGAACATAATTGTAACTTGAAAAGAAATTGCTGAGTGAGATTTATCTGCAACAAACTTTAAAGGCACAGTCAAGAGTGCTATTGTAGCATGAACAAGATAATCTTTTGGCTGACTTTTTCGAAATCTAGTCACTCCTGATTAGTAGAAGAAGAGCCTTACATATTACGAAAAGTGAACACGGGTGGGTTGTACGTTTTCCACAAGCAATCAATTATTTGAGATTGCGTTGTCTCAGTTGGTCAGGACTTCGGGTTGGAACAAAATGCAGCTTCTGCCTCGAGAAAAATGAAACCATAAGAAACATTGTATGGAAATGCTTTGTACTGTTCAACTTCTTACTACTTTTTTCGAATAAATATGCTGTACAGCGTAAATTTGTCTACTTTAGCACAAGGTGTCCAACTTGTAGTCAAAACTCGAACACCTAGAAAAATAGGCTCGCAACGTTGGACTTGAGATAAATATCAAGAAAACCAAAGCCATGAGAATTAACAACACTAGCACAGAAAACAGGGCCAAATAGTCGAGTACGTCGATAGCTTCTGCTATCTAAGCTTCTGCTATGACAACAAACGGCGGCGCAGAAACAGACGTAAATAACAGACTCAATAGAGCGAGAACAGAATTCGGGCGACTGCACTCCGTATGGAGAAGTGTATATATATATCTAGGCGTACCAAGCTAAGAATATTCAACGCTTGTGTAAAGTCAACGTTACTATATAGTAGCGAAACTTGACTTATATCTAACACCATCACGCAAAAGCTTCAAGTATTCATCAAGAAATGCCTAAGAACAATATGTAGAATATTCTGGCCCAACACCATCAGCAACGCAGATCTCTGGACTCTCACAGAGGAGGAACCCATACAGAAGCAGATCAAAAAGAAAAAATGGGGGTAGATCAGCCATACATTGAGAAAGAAGTCCGACGGTAGTACAAGAATGGCGCTAGAGTGGAATCCCCAGGGCTCAAGAAACCTTGGCAGACCAAAAAACACTTGGAGACGCTCTGTTCTGCAAGAAATAAGGCTTGATGAACTGACATGGGAAGGCGCTAAAGCAACGGCGGAAAATCGTGTCAGATGGAGATGCTTTGTGGAAGCCATATGCTCCCTAGAGGGGCAATGGAAAAAAATAGCGTAAATGGTGAATATAGGCTTGCAATAGTTGATATTTTATCAACATAAAGCAATGACTTAACATATTCTCATAATTTGAAATCCAGAATCGCGGAAGCTAGTGAACAGGACCAGTTTCGAAAAGAAAGTTGTCACAAAGGGTATGGATATAAACGAAAGTTTTTAAGTAAATTTAGAGTACGGAGTTAAACTTTTTGCGTTTATAAGCGTGGCATGCTTAAAAGTGTTACGCATATAGTATATCGAATAGTTCGGGAATACTATACGAAGTGTGATCAAAAAATAACCGTTATTTTCAAATTTCTTGAGTTATGTATGTTCGATTTTCACATTTTTTATGTTGATACACGTGTTTATTATATATGTTGACAATATCAGCCATTTTGGATTGTCAGTTTGTTTTTGACAAATAAAAAGGTTGTCATGTTTTGGTGTGCTCTTCGATTTTTTACTCTTCGAAAAATTGGATCAAAGAAACAGTATTAAGTTTTGTGTAAAAAATGAAATTAAATGTACAAGGACATTTGAAATGTTGACTGTGGCGTTTGGCGAGTCTACTATGAGCAGAACACAAGTTCAATTGTGGTTAAACCAGTTTAAGGAAGGCCGAGAAGATGTCAATGACGATGCTCATCCTGGTCGCCCAAGCACGTCAACAAGCGATGAAAACATTGAAGCAGTGAAGAAAATGATTTTGTATAATCGTTGAATCATCTTCATTTATTAATTTTTTTCCAAAAATGGAGAAATTTTGTATCATTTTCAGGAAAAATTTTTTTGAGGTTTAAACAATCTATCCCAGCGTTGTTTATTGACATATAAGCGCAGCAGTAATATTACATCATCTTAATCTATGGGTGGTGTAAATACTAAAGAGTCAGTTCTGAGCATGAAAATTCAGTGTAATGTTGGCTGGAACCGACGCATTTTTCAGTTCCTTCAAATCCTTCTTAAGATCTTATCATCTCTATCGTTCGGCTCAAGCAATTTTTACGGATGTCTTAGGCATGAAAAGTGCGGCAGATAAGATTGTTCCAAAATTGCTAAATTTTTAAGCAAAAACAACGTCGCAAGGACATCGCTTAGGAGATGTTGACGACGTTCAATGACGATCCAGATTTGCTCAAAAACCAAATCCCAATCATCCCAATGGAAGCGTCCAGAAAAGCCAATACCGAAAATCGATGTTTGTGCGTGTGTTTTTGGCCAAAAAACCCGTAATCATGCCTCAACCACCGTATTCAACGGACTTTGCCCCCGCTGACTTTTTCCTTTTCCCAAAACTGAAGAAAGCTTTTTTGTTAGGATTGAGGAGATAAAAGAAAAATCGAAACAGGAGCTGTTAGCGATACCAAAAAGCGTGTTTCAGAAGTATTTCGAGGATTAGAAAAAACGCTGGCATAAGTGTATTATATCTGAGATTGGTTGCATTGAAGGGGACAATATAGTTATTGATAAATAAATAAATACTTTTTGAAAAAATTTAAAATAACGGTTATAAAATAAATGTTAATGTCATTATTAACTTTGTTTAGTTTTAATACTATGTATAGTATATACGAGCATAATTAAAACAAAAATATACCATAATTATCATTAAATGTTTCATTTTTTTCAATTTTTATTATTATTTTTGAGCTCGTTTAGATTGCATTGTAAACTCAATGCTGTGATCCCAGTCATTCATTTAATTAAAGAGATGAAAATCAAACAACAACAGTATTAAATACTAATTAAAGTCTGTTTAATTGTTATGAGTTTACAATAAAATGTGTTTTTTTTTTGTAACTGAGTTTCAATGATAATTAAATTTAGAAACGTTTTTTATTACTGCAGTTAATTTTATTGCTTTTTATAGGACAGTTTCAACTGTGAAATAAATCCATCATTAAATTCATAATGAGTGCCAGTGCTTTGAGCGGGAAAGTAATTTGTTTGAATATAAAAGTTTTAATTCTTCTATTAATTGCTTTTCAAAACTATAACACAGCATTACATGCATACGTATGCTGTCGTTTTGTTGAGAGTAAAATTCATTTCACCAACTTGTATTTAGAATAGCATGTACTCAGTTTAAGTTATGCTTCAGATTGTTACATCATCATCACTACATGAATCTGGAAGCATATCTTTCGATGTTTATATGGCACATTGGTTTAATAATATATTCAGGGAGTATGGAAAACAGTGAAGAATAAAGAAACCTGTGAAAAATACAAGGGACCTTAAAAAATAAAAAACTACCAAGAATACAAGGACTGTGAAAACTTGCGAAAGAGTCCTTCAACTTAATTTCCCAACATCTCGAATGCTCCTGAAACAAATAAGGTAAATATGGAAAGTTTACAAAATAAAATAACAGAACTGACTAGGGGGCTAAATGCGGTCCTAAGCCAGCTTAGAACCCTCGATCAGAGGACACTAAGTCTGGAACGGAGTACAGATGTTTCGGTCAGGAACGAAGATTCCTCGACCTCTCACCCTCCTTTGCGCGCTCCAACAACGGAGTCTGAATTAAACGAAATCGGGAAATTACCTGATTGTGTAAAGGACTTGCAACCCTTTGAGGGTGATCCAACGCAGTATGTATCTTTGATACATATCGTAGAGAGCATCCTGAAGGACTATGAAATTTTCCGACAAAAGCCAATTTATAGGGCTATTATTCAGGCTATACGCCGCAAATGCAGAGGAAAGGCCGATGCTGCCCTTACCGCTTATAACATTTTCGATGACGATTGGGTAACTATAAAAAATTGCCTGTCTCTGCATTATGCAGACAAAAGGGATGTCCGTACCTTAGAGCACCAGTTAACCCAACTGGCTCAAAAGGGGATGAGCATAGATGAATTCTACGCTACAGTAAATCATCAGCTCTCCCTTATCATAAATAAGTTGAAAACTGAGAGTTACTCAGAAGAAACAACCACAGTACTTATCGAGACATACAGAAACAAAACTCTGGAAGTCTTCGTGAGGGGTCTAAATGGCGCAATATCAAAAATGATAATGCTTATGAAGCCAAAGACACTTCCTGAAGCATATTCGCAATGTCTGGAGTTGCGAAATATAAATTACAGGAGCCAGGTCACCCTGATAATCGAAACAGGGTTCAGGTTCCAATAGGTCTCAATAAATTCCCCGGTCCCCCAAATAAGACTCAAAACCAGACTTTCTCCCAAAGGTTTGTTCCGAGAAATCGATATCAACCTCAACTGAAACCCTTCATAAACCGACAGCTTGAGCCACAGCGTGCTGTACAACAGTCTGCCCCAAATTCACCCGAACCAATGGATGTGGATCAGAGCACACAGTTTAGGAAATCTGGAAACCGTCCGTGGAATAATAACTATAAAAGACGGGACTTTTCGGAACAGGTTCGCTCCGCGTCAGCGCAACGCCCGTTTAAACAGCAAAGATTATATAACATGACACAAGAAGAAGGACTAAACAATGAGGAAGACTCGGCTGAGGATGAAATAAATTTTCAGACGCGGGCCTTTCGGGCTTACCATACGTAAGCCGTAAGCTAAAGGATGGCTCAGAAGTTAAATTTTTAATTGATACCGGGGCTACAAAAAACTTCATTGATCCAGCCTTATGCCCCTGTCCCAAGAAATTAGATAAACCATTCCTCCTTCGTACTGCATCAGGGAAGATGAAAATTATTGAAAAGGGAAAAGGGAAATTCTTTGCCCCATTTGGTAACGATACCACATTAACCTTCTATGTGTTACCAGGGCTTATGTCTTTTAATGGGATAATCGACGACGATACTCTACGTGAGCTTCAGGCTGTGATAGACCATAAAAATAATACATTAACGATTGCCCCGGGAATCAGTATACCTCTTGCAATACATACATATGGTGGACTTAACAAACTTTCCCCGGACACAGAAGACACTTTAAACGGACTTATAGCTGAATTCAATGACATATTTGGGCCAATTAATAACGAGTTGGCAGCAACCTCTATTAAAGCTGAGATACGATGTACCACTGACGAGCCAATATATTCAAAAAATTACCCATATCCGGCTTGTATGCGCCCTGAAGTGGACAGACAAATAGGAGAACTTCTTGAAAAAAATATAATTCGGCCATCAAAAAGTCCCTATAACTCTCCCATTTGGGTTGTCCCGAAGAAACCAAAACCCAATGGAGAGAGGCAATATCGTATGGTGGTAGATTTCAAAAGACTGAATACCGTTACCATACCTGACACATACCCAATTCCTGACATAAATTCAACTCTGGCGAGCCTTGGCAAAGCGAAATTTTTTACAACCCTTGACGTCACTTCAGGGTTCCACCAGATTCCAATGAACTCAAGGGATATTCCAAAGACAGCCTTTTCTACGATGAATGAAAATACGAGTTTTTGAGACTACCATTCGGCCTGCGAAATGCTCCTGCCATATTTCAACGCATGGTCGATGACGTCCTGTGAGGTTGTATAGGGGAGATTTGCTACGTCTACATAGACGACATAATAGTTTGCGGAAGTACTACTAAGGAACACCTAGAAAATACCTAGGAAGGTATTTCAGTGCCTAAGAGAAGCTCGCCTTAGGGTCAATCTAGAAAAACTGCATTCATGAAAATCGAGGTCGAATTCCTTGGTTATGTAGTCACAAAGGATGGTATTCTACCCGATAGGGGAAAGATAAAAGCAATCCTTGACATTGCACCACCCAAAACCCTTAAGGAACTGAAAAGCTTCCTAGGATTAACATCTTATTATAGGAGATTCATTAGAGATTTTGCCAAGGTAGCCAAGCCCTTAACCAATCTTACTCGAGGTGAGATGGCACAAGTTAAGGCTAATCAATCAAAAAAGGTTAAAATTACTCTCGGTGAAGAGGAATTGCAAACATTTAATGATCTCAAGGAATTACTTACCTCATCGGATGTATTAGCCTTCCCGGACTTTGACAAGCCGTTTAATCTAACAACGGGAAATGGGAAAAGACAAACCGAGAACTTTCATTTCTCGGTCCTTGAATAAGAGAGAAGAGGCGTATGCCACAAACAACAAAGAAATGCTCGCTATAGTTTGGGCATTAGACAATCTACGCTCCTATCTATATGGAGCCAAGAAAAGACGCATTTTTACCGACCACCAACCCCTGACGTTTGCTCTGAGCAATAGAAACTACAATGCGAAATTGAAAAGGTGGAAGGCTAGAATTGAAGAATACAATTTTGAGCTGATATACAAACCAGGGAAATCTAACGTAGTAGCCGACGCCTTAACCCGCCTAAAGACAGACTCAGCCGACTCAGTAAAAGCTGAGCGGACTTCAAGAGCTGCATCTACAGATTTGTGTGCCTATATTGCGGATGAATCCTCCACCGACACTGCGAGAAGGGCAAGAAGTGAGGGCTCAGATACTGTAATAGCTAGTGAGGGTACAACAGGAAATGAGGACTCAGCTACTGTAACAGCTAGCGAGGGAACTGCACACAGCGCTGAACAGGATGGCACAGACTTGATTCCACATGTCGAAGCTCCCATTAATATTTTTCGCAAATTATAATACGACAATTCCAATCCGATATGACTGCACACATGAATCCTCATCCTGGTTATAGCCGCCATGTCATATCCTTAGAAGAAATTAACAAGGAAAACCTTACACGAATGTTAAAGGAAAAACTCAGACCTTATGTCCTAAATGGAATTAAAATTCCTGAACATATTTGTGGTTATTACAAGAGGTTTATTTAGAACATTTTTCACACTATAAGTTAAGAATCACTCAAAGACTCGTAGAAGACGTGACTTTGCCCAGACAGGGTGTGCCGTTTGATAGAAGAGCACAAAAGGGCACATAGAAGTAAGGAAGAAAACAAACTACAACTCCTAGAGAAGTACTATTTCCCTAAAATGAACAGTTTAATAGGAAGATATACGAAAAATTGTGAAGTGTGCAAGGCTAACAAATATGATCGGCATCCACCAGTACCAAAACTTCAATACTGCATATGGATATTTTTGTACTCCAAAATGAGTATTTTATTATCGTTTTGGATAAATTTTCGAAATTTGGAAAACTCTTCCCTCTTAGGAATCAGCTTTACAAATGAGAGAAAAACTAATTGAGTTCCTTAGTTATTTCTCGACACCACGTATTTTAGTGACTGATAATGAAAGGGGATTTATTAGTCCAATAGTAATGAATGTGATCCAACAGTTTGGCATCAAGGTATACTTAACCCCAGTAGGCCGTAGTGAGGTGAACGGACAGGTGGAGCGGTTCCACTCAACGTTGCTAGAAATTTACCGATGTTTGAAGGCTGAGCATGAAGGCTTAGGTGTTAGGGAACTTATAATGATCGCCACTGATAGGTACAATAATACCGATGTTTGAAGGCTGTACATGAAGGCTTAGGTGTTAGGGAACTTATAATGATCGCCACTGATAGGTACAATAACACCGTCCATTCTATCACGAACAAGAAACCAGTGGATATTTTCTTCAATAGAGCCGAAAGGATTAATTACCAAATCTTAATTAATTAATTACCAAAGGTTGCGAAAATTAAATAAAGAGATAAAGAAATCAATTACAGAAAAGCAAGAAGCAACCTTGAGGAGACACAACGCTAAGCGTCGTGTCATACCGAAGTATTATGGGGTAGGCGATGTCGTTTATGTTAGGAATAGGCAAATCAGGGCCAAACATAGACCACTTTACGAAAGAGCGGTCGTTAATAAAAACAATCGGGTCACATTGCAGACAAGCACTGGGAAAAAGATTCATAAGACCCATATTAAATCCTAGAGGCTTCCCTTAATGCGATTTCTTTTTTTTTGGGACAACGATTTGTGATAGTGATGTCCTCACTATCATGGGACAACCAACACGCTGGCGACAACACATTCACAATCTGGCGGTGAAGTAGCCATGTACTTAAATTTGTATCTGGATAGGTATCTATTATATATATAAGTTTGTGGAAATTTTGCTCCCTTCCTCTCATTCTTACTGTCTTTGCCCCAGTTAAAGGATTCAATTGTCTTTCTCTTGTTGCCTTCTGCTGACCTTTTATTGTTATTCGTTATTATATGTATTTACTATATATGTGTGTGAGTGTTATTATATCTGTATTTACACACACAAATATATACATATTGTGGTTTTAACTACATTAATGGCTAATTTTGATAGTTGGGGTCAGTATCACGTAGGAAATATGAATTTATTTGTATTATTATATAAGAAAATATTAGGTAGGTAGATTGTAGGAGAGGAGACCAACCAACGAAATCATGCTAATTGACATACACCTAAGCCAGCATGTAGGCGTGTTGTATGCTCACCATTAGGAATGTCACCTTATTTTCTATGGGAGTCTGTATTTACTACAAACTTTCTTCTTCTAATCTATATCTCTAAGAGGAGTTATGTTTTGTATAGTGTCATCCCCAAAATATTGCGATCTCGATCTTAAGAAAGCTGGGCAGTGACACAAAAAGTGGTAAATCTTTTCCATGCATCAACATTTTCCACCACACCAATACGGCTCTAGTGCACATGTAAGGGGCAGTGTCCCGTAAGTACGCTCATTAGCGTGCTCAGGTCGCCCTTATTTATATATAGGGTTGTTATAGATGAGATCCATCAGTAGGGGATCCTCTTCTATTCCCAACTCTTATTTCTTATTTTCATTCACATCTTGTTTCCCTAATTTCTAAACAGGTCTCCTCTTTTACAGATAACACCAATATTGGCCACTCATATTCTTTCAATGGTAGGCCGAGAGGCCTTTGGAGATTGAGGCCAGACGACGTGATATGAATGACCACTCACATCCGACCCACAGTCGATCTTGGATATTTCGAATATAGTAGAGTTGTAATTGAACCATCATTATCAATGTTTATATTGGCTGCCTTCCAAATCATATCAAATACAAAGTTTGTATGCAGTTCTACTACTGTATATAAACTATGTAGATATGCAAAGTAACCAAACAATGTATCAACTATAAATCCGATGCCTGATTGCTTTTTGACTGCGTTAAAAATACACATTGACGACGTTTTGAAATAGAATACATTGTATACATTTTGTACAGCGGCATTATGAAACACGATACTTTGCTCAAACACAAAGCAACTAACATTTTGGAAGGCAGCCATTGTGTACTCGTTTGACAAGGCAGCGCAACCTCGATGGCAGCAGTGGGGTACGTGAGATATTGCTAGACTCGGCTAGCAATTCATTGCACAATGACGAAACTTAAGGGTCACTGTTATTTTGATAGGCATGTCAAAAGACAAAGAGACAGTCAGTACCCTACGTTTGTCATAAAAATACGGAGGTTTGTGACCTGACACCTGTGGCCGAGTTCTGTAATAAAAAGATTGCTGCAATTGCAAGATTTATTTTGAACTCGAGTTAGTTTCTTCAAGGGAATGTTTGATTTCCGAATAGAATTGATTGCGGTAACGTATTGGGCCCAAATGTTGGCCTCAGTGGGACCTCTTCTGCCACCTTACCTAACTTATCTATGGGCATGAAAAATAATTGAAATTGCTTCGAAAATGTGGCAGTTGATAGATCATTTTGTAATTGATTACGTTCATTGACGGTAAGTCTTTTGGTTTGATACATACATACATAATTGGTCATTACAACCCTTCAGTCAAGATTACGACCTAGTTTCTCACACCACATATGTTGTGTGTGTTAATTTTATACTGGAGGTCCAGTTTAAAGTCGACTCCGAACGACAGATTTTTTTTTTTGAGAAACTTTTCATGGCAATTTTGATGTCTGGCCTGGGATTCCAACCCTGGTTTTTCGTCTATTAAGCCAACACGCTACCTACTATACTACGGTGATTATTTATTGCAACTGAAATCCTATTAAGTTTAGTCCCCACTAATGGTACAAATTGAGAGATGATAACAAACAACGTTTTAAAATTTCTGTTGAAAAGGAAAATTTTTTTCCGAAACTATAAATTTATGGTCGGCAGCTGACAACACAAACCTAGATTGATAGCCAGTCATAATCGATGCTTCACTATTTTAATATATATCCATACATTATATAGTTTCGAGTACTAATTTATTCCACTAGCTGGTGTCTGCAGCTAATCAAAGCAAGATCAAATAAGTTACAACCCACATGTGTATGTATCTCAACTTTATCTATAAAGAAAACCACATTATCACATAAGTGTGTGTATAAAGCCTATACGTAGACTTTCTTTGAAGAATTGCTTGTGAAATTTTGCTACAAAAACACGATAGAAATTCAATGTTGCATCGAATTGCTACTGACAATGTGAAATTGATTTATTTTCGGAATCCTAAACGGGAAAATCATGGGCTAATCCGGACTATTAATAACTGCAAAACCAAATCAATTTGGAAGGAAGACTATTCCGTGTGTCTGGTGGGACCAGAAAGGTGTGGTATACCACGACGTCCTAAAACCTGGTGAATAACAGATCGCTACGGACAATAAATGATCAGTATGAACCGCACATTGATAGAAAAACACATTGATGGCCCAGAACGGGCCACAAGACACAGCAGGATAATTTTAGAACACAAAGTAAAACCGGTTCAATATACAATTCTTCCGACTTTCCGTAAAGGAACATTCGTTGGCTGAGCAGTACTTAGATTCCTACGGGCAATTTGAAATTTGGGTTTGCTTCAAAAGACGAGCAGTTATATCGGCGTGGAATTTACAAATTCCTCGAAGAATGAAAAAAAGTCAAATTTTTTATTTCCCCAAAAAAAAATAAAGAAACGCTCATTTCATACTGGTACAACCTGGTATATTTCCTTTTTCATATTAAGAACTTAAATTACAACAATATTCAGTCCCACATGTATTAATATTGATCACATTGTAAGTAATTTCAGCTGTATTCCTGCATATTTTAGGTGACACAAAACAAAGCTTTTCTTATCTTGTCTTGTCCATATGTGTATAATATGTATGCACGTGTGTCTAAATTGCAAATACAAACACAAACATAATAACAGATTATGGCCAAATATATGCCTGAAGATTGTATTACAGAAATATGGTTTCCTTTCGTACATAAGTTGACAGTGAAATGTGGTTTATCTTTGCCGTGTTGTTTGTGGAAGTAGCACAGAAACACAAAGAAGACACGATAATTACTTATAAACACATGTTTGGTATGTGGGTGATTAAATTAATTTGTGTTAAATGTTTAGTTCTTTCTTTTTTTATTAAAAAAATTTTCTTCTGCAATCTGATATTTCGTTATTTTTTCTTTCCTATTCAAACAAAATTCCTGAAAATAACTTCTGCTCAAATAGATGACCATAGTTTAAACGTTATTGCATTTTGTTTCTTTGATTTGGAAATGAAATTCTTACTGATTTACAGCAGTGTGCGATGGTTCGATAGGTGTCTCCATTGACCGTAATGGTTGTGCCTTCCTAATTTTCGAAGAAATATGGGCCAATGAAACCCCCACTTCACTAGCCGCACCAAAGAGTAACTCGCAATGGATGCATTTACCCACGTGTGGGTTTTTAAGCCCCAAATATGGCAATTTCGTGCCATTCATGAATACAAATAATATACCCATCTTTGGTGGTGTGAGAAACTTAGTGGTTGTAATGTAAATACTTCTTCCACGTGTAGGTTTTCTGAGCTCCTAATAAAGCAATTTTGCTTATTAACATACCCACCAATATAAAAATGATCTTCATCCGAAAATATTTTTTGTCGAAGTCGACGTCATCGTGCAGGTTCTCGTTGACCCAGTAAATCCCTAAGTTAGGTTAGGTTAGGTTAGGTTAGAGCACGTGTACTTGTCAATTAAGACAAGTACAGTACCCGGAGGTCGAATTGACCCATTGTACAACATCCTAGTTTCTCACACCACTTATGTTGTGTGTGTTAATTTTATACATGAGTGGTGGGACCTACAGTTTAAAGTCGACTCCGAACGACAGATTTTTAAGAAACTTTTTCATGGCAATTTTATTTACTTTTAGAGTTTTTGCCAGAAATCTACTGAGAGGAAGTCGCCGGAAAAATACTTTTTGTATTTTGTCTTTGATGCCTGGCCTGGGGCTCGAACCCAGGCTTTTACGTCTAATAAGCCAACACACTACCTACTAGACTACGGCGACTTCAATCCCTAAGTTACTCAAGCGTAAATCGATTCATTACGTTCAGCGGAGATAAGATACTGAATTTTGTGACAGAATAGATTGACATAAGTATTGTCAGATTCGAAATAACCGATAGTTTAAATTTAAACCTATAGATGGCCCATCCTCTACGTTAAAAAAGGTATTGTTACGAAAATGGGAATGGAAAATGGGAAATGGGAAAATTTACGATGAACAAGTAAAAAAGCAACAACAACACTGCAAGAACAAACGTAAACAAAATAAACAAACAACAGTAACGAAAACAACATGTTTACATTTATAGAGATTTCGCGAAGGCAAACTCATTCTCCTTCGAAAGGATTCGACTGTTTACCCAGCGATATAAAGAGCAAGACAAAGCAGGCAGCGGAATCAGAAAGAATTCAGTCAGTCTTGTGTGAAGACACGTTGCGTGTGAAGAGAATATTCGTGGTTTGAAGATCTCTGTTATAAAGATCTATTAAACAATTGTTATTATGTACGCGAAAGAGTCTAGAGAAGAATAACAATTAAAGCAAGTTGTTGTTGTTTAAATCAAGTTGCTAAAGGTGGCACACGGAATTGTGGGAACAATAAAGAATTGATTTAAAACAAAACACAAATTTATTTTTATTTTATTTGGAATCTACGAACGAATTTTTCACGTTTTTAAAAAGGCAAAAACTTAACAGAATTAAAAAAGTGTAAAAAAATAGATCGCTATAGTGTCTGCTTTAAGCGTATTTCCCACGACAAACTTCAGGATGCTGCACAGTAACAATAATAACAATTCCATGCCCAGCATATGGTATGCACCCTGGTATTTCCTTTTGGAATTTGAAATTCATATCCATCGGCCCTGAATGTCCATATTAGGCTCGCGAAAATCTCAATTCTGTGTAAGTGTATTCTGCGTCTACAGGGCACTCTCAAAACTTCTGGTAATTCCTTAATAGTTCGTGTATTATTATAGCTTGCCAACATAAGTATGCCTCAGACTCACTTGGTTTGCGAAGAGTTTTCGTCTGTTTTCATTATACTTTTCGTTGATCATACCTCTACAGAAGGGTTCTTGGTCATTACCACCCTTTAGTCAGGATTACAACCTAGCTTCTCACACCACTTTTGTTGAGTGTGTTCATTTTATATATGAGTGGCGGGACCTACAATTTAAACTTCATTCCGAACGACAGATTTTTCAGAAATTTTTTCATGGCAATTTTATTTGCTCTCAGAGTTTTCGCCAGAAATGTACTGAGCTGAGCTGACAGTGCTCACATTGCAAAATAATCGCTTGGTAAACTTTTAACACTGTATAGCCCCCTTAACTTTTTTGCTTCATTAAATCAGTTACTCTTTAAATTTCAAATGTCTGAAGACGTTTACTTTTAAGGCAACTTTTTTTTCAGAGATGCAAAGTCAAACGATAAGAATAAATACTTGTTACGTTCAACAACTTGACAAAGAAACAATAGCGGCATCCTTGTTCTATTATCTTAAGCCGCTTAAACAGCTTATGGCAACAGAAGTCTTCTTCACAAAATAGAAGACGTGACCGTGTCTAAAAACTTTTTTAAACACTCGCTTTCAATAATCGAAACAAAAGTATTCAGTTATTTTCTATTGTCATGTCGTATAAAATATGATTTTATTCTTTCCTTTCTAAAATCCGAAGAGCCCTAGAAATGAATACATTAATACCAGTAAAGCGTCTTTGGGTAGAATTTTAAATGAATAAGAATAAAGAGAGCGTAAGAAACTACAATAAATTAATCGAGTGTTTTAAATACCCTTGTCCTTGATGACAATTCCTTCAGTCGATGAATTCTTTAAGCAGAATTCGTCTTTATAGGCGGAAAAATATTTTTCAACACAAAAAGGAATAACAAACTTCGTATGTTGACTTAATAATCAACTCAAGTTATCTGGTTCAAATTTGCTGGTTATACGTTTTATGTTTAATAAAAACAATCGCTAATCTGAGAGGAATTATTTAAAGAGCTGTTGTCTGAAGTCGCCTTAGTCTAGTAGGCAGTATCTTGACTTGAAGCTACCCCAGATCAGACATCTCAAACAAAGGAAAATTTGTCATGTTATCACTCTAAGCAACTAAAACTTGTATATTCTAGTTTGGAATGTTGCTGACATACTGCATTAGAACATTTTGAACAAAAGAATCGAGTCTTTCTGCGAATTTTTTCACTTCTCGTTGCGCATTCTACACAAGATTTCCTTACCTCTAAGGTATCAGCACCGCTTTTGGCAGTTATTATTATGTTTATCTGAAATGAAAACAGAAATTCACAGAGTGGATGTAGTAGAACTAAAATGGAATAAATTCGTTTATATTATTCAACTTACTTTTATGGGCTTTCCAGGAACAGATTCTATAGCTGAACAAGAATGTTATTCATTCGGTTTTCTATGTTTGGGAGAACTAAAGAATTAGACAACGTATTCAAAAAATTCCGTCTTGCGTCCCTTGTTTTTATTGTCATCGACTTCCTTACAAACACAATATGCTGCCAGTGCCATAATATCTACCATTTGGTCCATGAAATCGACACCAGCTTTATTTTTATTATAAAATAAAATTTCTTCTGGTTTATTGGCTTGACCTTCACATTTATCTGTGTAATTTTCTTTTTTGGAACATAACTGCAAAGTTAAACCAAATTGTCTTGAAAGCTAAAAACCAATGAATGAATAGGTCGTGAAAGACTTTTTCTCATTTCTATAGGAATGCATTTCTTGTTAGACCGAATGGTGTCAACTAATACTTGACCAAGATTAGCCAGACGTTTTGCTCCTTCTAAAGATGTAAAAAAATTGTCAGCGTACGGTTTTGCAAGTTGCAGCATAACGTTTTCGCCGTGATTTATTTCACATTGTTCACCTTTATTTCGGCCTGTGTATAATTTACCTTGCAACGGATACTTTGTTTTAGAATCACAGACCCACCAAATTTGTATACCATATTTTGCAGGTTTTGTTGTATATATTGTGTAAATTTAGTTTTTCCCCGGTATGGAAACAATTGCTCGTCAATGGTTATACTCTCATGCGGTCTATAATTCTTCGCAAGATTTTCGTTGAGAAAATTCCATATATCTCGAATAGGTGCAGCTTTGTCATCGAGTAATCGAAATTACCGTGTTCTTCCGTCGTCAAACCGAATATATCTTGTCAGAGACAAAAGTCGATGAAGAGACATTGCCGCCCTGAATATGGGTAAATTATCAGTACGCCACAAAACCCGTGGATTTTGCATGTTATTATGTGAAACTCCCACTGCTAGAAGAATGCCGATGAAAGAGTATAATTCATCTTCTGTTAGATACTTCCAAACTCTTGGTTTTTTATTTACATTTGCAGCATTCCATTTATTAACTGCGTCGTTTCCATACCGATTATTTGAAACATAATGATGTCTGTAATATTTGGTGTAAAAAATTTTTTGAAAACTTCAAGTGGAGTAGAGATTTACTCTTTAGGACCAGCTCGAAAACGCATCACATTATGTTGACGAATACGTACACCACTCGTCGGCTGGTTTTTATTATATATGGTACCATCTTTTCCAATGAAATAATTATTACTCTCTTCGCTTGTTTCAGAACCGCAGTCTTCCGCCTCTTCATCGCTGTCGTCTTCTACATTTAGTTCGATTACCAAATCATTTTCAACGTCCGATGCGTCATCTTCGTATGGCAAATAATCTTCATCATTTTCATCCAAAAATGGATCATCTTCTTCATGCTGTCCGGCTTCCTCATTAGCTCTTTCACGCTCCAAATCATTTGCCAAAGCCTCGTCAATTCAGGTGTAAAAATCCGTATCGACGTTACTAGAACGTCGCGTATTGAAAATAAATTCTAATTTATCATTCATTTTCCAAAAATTCATAATTTTACCACGTTTTTGAAAACAATTCTCACAAACACTTTGAAAGTTCGCGTTAAACTAAAGCAAATCATTCAAAGCCTGCTTCAGTGAAGAAATATAATATATATAATATACTAATATGACATAGGTTTCAAAATATCCTTCTAACTCCTTTTTGTTTACTTTGTTCGTCCCGTTTTTTCACCATCAGAAAGTCAAGAAAATTCCAGGAGGGCACCTGAAAATTCAAATCTCTAGCCATATTACAAACACGGTTAAAATGCAAAATAAATTAGAAAAGGTCTGGCCAGACCCATGGCTGTGACGCAGGGTTAACACGATGAAATAATATGATGTCCAAATGCATTACAAACGATTTCAAGATGTATGGAAATATACGGTAGAAACTTTTCTAAAGACCTCTAAACTATTGAGTTTATCAACCATTTGATTTACGCTCATTATTAGGCAGCTTTAACTCTGGATGTCTCGGCATGATTAAGACTTTAAAAAATTTCACCATAAATGCAAAGCCAACATTAAACTGGATTTAAGGCGAACCACCAGAGTTTCGTGATAAATTTTAGACGGAAAGACAAAGAAAATTATTTGTGTGAAAAGTGAAATATTTTTACCATTAAGGTTGTGCTTGGATTTGTGAAAAATGTTTACGTTCTGTTGATATAATTTTAAATATTAAACAGATTTTTGCTTTACTATACTTGTCTATTCTTTTACTTAACCTCTATTTATTGTATATTATTATATATGCTTGTTGTTTTTGTATATACAAAATACAAAAGAAAGTATTAAAAATTGATTTCCTAACTTAAATTAAATGAATTACAGAAACAGCTTAAAAAATCGAACAACCTTAGAAAATAACATTCAACGATATCTCCGAGACAAAAAACGTAACGCAATGATTAAAAAACGGTTCTGAATGGTAAGATTGCCTGATTTTAAGAAAAAAAAGTCCATGATGTACGATATAGTAAAATTTTCAAATGTTTAAAAATCCACTAGAAATTATGGTTTACTTGCTATTTAATTGAATTTGTAGCATATTACTCATACGCATCTCATAGTACATGCACTAGAATAATAAATCTGAAAAATATGCAATAAAAAATCTTTGATTTTGTTATGTATGAAAGTAATGGAATTCGATATCACTCATACGTCACATATGTACTTATCATGAATGAATTTTAGTATTAAATTTAAGCCATGCTGTGAGTAAATATAATCGATGGGCCATTTAAAAATTTAAATTTAAAAATGCTGTAATACAAAAACGGTTTGAAATTTTGCCACATTTATTGTTTTGTTGTGAAATACAATTGTTCTAGTTAGAAATGGAATATTATTTCATTCCGCCGCGGCTGACCTCATAGTACCTCATTCAATCGGACCAATCTACGTGAACTTTTTCAAGTATATGGGGTCGTATCTCGACAATTCCAGCATGAATGTTGGCCTTCAAATGCTCAATTGTCTCTGCTTTGTCGGCATAACACTTTTATTTAACGGCGCCCTACAGAAAATAGTCTAACGGTGTCAAATTGCAGTTTTTCGATGAATTGAATGTCGAGTATTGGTCATATGTTGTGCATCGTATTAGAGTTGCTGATGCCCAGAAAGGCGGAGGAGGTAAATGAGTTGGATGCCACAGATGAGTTAAAAAATTACCGCCGCCAGAGAAGCTGCCCTCTGATAACGTTAATGTCATCTGTTCTAAGAAATCTCTTTCTGCTAAGCTTTCTGTACAGTTGCATATACGTTTCTGACACTCGGTTCTGATAGCAAATACAGTAAAGGCAGGCAAATATTTGAAAGTTCAACACATTAACTACCAAAAGAAAATAATTTTTTAATGAAGGGAATGGATGACTGCCATTTTTTATTTTATTTCTTTTTTAGTCAAGTATTTGATTGCTGAATAGGTTGTGGGGCTATTATAAATAATCCTAAAGTGATAGATTTGGCATCTGGGTTTTGTATGTTATTTTCACTGTGGAAGCAGGATAAAGTAATTCTTGAATGTACTGGTTTTAATGGAAATTTAAACCATTGCGCGCTCCGCCTGTTTCAAGGCAATCTTCTCATAATATTTAAAACTATTTTTATCATCACAATAATTAGAAGTGCCTTACTTACTAATTTAATTAAATGGCTGCTTAATTTAAGCCACTTTAATATCAGCCTCTTAGCATTTTCCCTTAAGTTTGTTAATTATTTTTATGCTTAGCTTTGGCAAATTTATATTAGATTAAATAACACACACTTTATAAGCGAAAATAAAAGCAGTTATTATCATAAATGTTGCGCTGACGCTAATACTTTCGATATTTAAATGTCATTTTAATTGTTTAAAACGTGCCTAAATTAGTAATAAACGTCAGAATCACTAAATGTTTAAACCTTTATGTGAGAAAAGCCACTTTTAGCCATAAACAAAGCTCCCAACGACACCAAAACAATTTCACCGACAAAGACAACCATGCAAACCACCACCATATTTGCTTAAAAAAAGAATTTAAAAATTGTTTGCGAACAATTCATGCAAAATATTATGGCAGACCGGCCGCAAATACAAGAGGAGTAGAAATATTTTATGAGTGAAAACAAATACTTTCGGTGTCCATTCAATTAAAGTATGCTTATAAACCTACAAACATTTGTTTAATTTAAATAACCTGCCAGCCATAGAATATAAGACACTAGCATACATGTACTCTGTATAAATACTGGCACACATACATATGTAACAAAATAATGTATTAAGAAGCTTTCCATCTATTAGATGGTACTCTTAATGACTTTAATGAGAACACTTATTCATGCAAACATTACTTTAATGGCTGAATTGTTAGCATTTCTTTAATGAATGCATTCTTTTAAACTAGCATTTAGTCGGAAGCATATTCATTTAAGTACCTTTTTTAAGTCTACTCTATCAATTTTCATGTAATATTACATGACACGGTGTGCTGCTATTCGGTCTTCAAATATGTACTTTCAATCTGTTTTGGCAAATCACCATGGACCGATATACATACATACATATATAACTATATATATTTCTCACCACGCTTATATCGTGTGTGTTAATTGTATACATGAATGGCGTGAATTACAATTTAAAGTCAACTCCGAACGATAGATTTTTAAAAAGCTTTTCATGGCAATTTTTTATTTACTCTCAGAGTTTTTGCCAGAAATCTACTGAGAGGCAGTTGCCGGAGAAATTTTTGTTTGAACTGCGACCTCACGTCTAATAAGTCAACACAATACCTACTTTATTGGAGCGACTACAAACCGACCTTAATTATCACAGAAAAATCCTCTGAAGCGATGAGGGTCATTGCTGGTTGAATGGGTCCGTGATCAAACTTTATTTTAAACGATACTTGGGACGATACCAATTCAAATGAGATCTTTGAGCATCGGAGAAAGTATCCTAATCACAGTTTTCTGTGGATTTTGTGCTGACGGCCTCATCGGTTCATATTTCTTTGAGTATGTGATTGACCAGGCTACCACTGTTAATAAGAAGCACTATAGGTAGGTGATTAGTAATTTCCTTTGGTCTGAAATGGATAATTTGGCATTCAATGTCAATTGATTTTAAAAGAATGGTAATACTGTGTGACACCTCATGCCACATGGAATTGAATTGCAGGAGTGATTTGCACAAGCCTTCTACAATCTCTAAGAAATAATGGTTATCAACTTTTAAACACTTTGTTCAATATATCCAGAGTACCTTTGTTGACGAAGAGGTGAATTGTGAAGCTTTGTTACTTTGGGGGAATTTTTGATGATTTTGATGATTTCATGAAATATAAAAATAGGATCAATTCCGGATTTGGGACTTATAGCCCTTAGTTGCCGGATATGATTTTATATCCACAAGATAAAGCATGCTAAGCTTTTAATCAGTATAGTATGTTGTTTCAAACATATAGTTTCAATAAGTTGTTGCATGAATCCACATCCAATTCATCAATTCCGGTCTTGAAAACCTTTGCAAGCATTAGTTTATGTTTAATTGTTATTTTCTGATTGGGTAGTTGGAATTTGAAATCGCCGTAGTCTATGAGGTAGTGCGTTGGCTTATTAGATGTGAAACCACGGTTTAAATCCCAGCTCAAACATCTACACCTAAACGAAATATAAAAAAATATTTCCTCGGCGATTTCCTGGTAAAAAAAATTTGATGTGGAAAGTATCTGAAAATTCTTTTCTGGGCCGAGTATAAACTATTGGTCCCGCCACTAATGTATAAAATTAACACACACAACATAAGTGGTGTGAGAAGCTAGGTTGTAATCCTGACTGAAGGGTAAGGTTAGGGTTGTAATGTATGTGTGTTTTCTAATTAATAAATAAACAAAACTTTATTTCACAAAAAAGTACAGGGCCATTCATTAAGCGCTTTCAATCTCAAAATTTCCATAAAACAAAGTGAGTGTGTGATATCGTTAACATTTTTTATTTGTTTGAGATACCTATTGACGTCATTATGCGTGAAATATAGCATGTCATTCTCTGTGTGGATTGCATTCGAAATGCTTTGAGTACCGCTGCAGTTTGGGCTTAAAAAATCCCACAAGAAATAGTTTAACAGGATCAAATTGTACGATCTCAGTTAACAGTTCACATCACCTCCACCTGAGATGTGTATGCTCTTAAAAAGGCAGATATAAGTGGTAATTAAAAAAAATGACTCGATGACACTGCAACAAATAGCTCCTTTTCGAGAATGCATTGTACGCTCTTTGAACTTAAATTCGACAACTTAGTTTGTCCATTTCATATCGAAATAGGGCCCATTTATGACTCTGATGAAAATTTAGGGTCAGTTGCCCAACTTCTGCAGAACTCATTCAGCGAACATATTCTATGTGCGTCCAAGGTGATTTAAAAATAAAAAGGACTTAACAGGCAGACGTATTTTCAAGTTTGGCCGTTATCAACTGTCACAATTACAAATATTAATTTCTTGTTTTATTTTCGCAGATAATCGGCAGCAGTATTAGTATAATTCATGTTATTATGTTAAAACACCCTACAATCACAAACTGAATATAAAATACCAGCAGCAGCTATACAAGCCGCTTTATGGATAGAAAAATAAGACATCAGAAAAATTACAAATTGAACTTCGTTCTATGCCACTAGCTGTAGTTCAATAATAGTAAAAAAAAATTCTACAGGCAACGACTGACAAATGCGCTCACTACTGTGGTAAATAATAAAGGAGTAATAATAGATAAATAAAGTAAATTTAATTAAAATAAAAAATTATTATTATTGTCTTAAGTTCATGTGTTAGAAAGTATACAAGTGTACTGTAATATTAAATGTAGAAAAAAATTTAATCGAATACAGTATTCCCAAAATATAAGCACTTTCAAAAACTTTGTAAGACATCAGATTCGGATCGTTTATTCCCCCGAGACCTGCACCAGGCCAGATTAGTAGAAGAAGAACTTTACAAATCACGAAAGGCTAGAATTGGTGGATTGTAGGTTTTCTATCAGGAATCAATTATCTGAGATACGTCTTTTGGATTGGACACAGTGCAGCCTCTGCATCGAGGACAATGAAACCATAAGGAACCATAAGGAAAACTCATGGAAATCAGAGTAAAAGAAACAAAAAAGCTAAAGAAACATTGTAAATTAAAAGGGTGAAATCTGAGAACAGCATCCAAAATTTTTTTAAATTACAGGAATTTAAATTTAAAGTTGCTAACAGGTGTATATAATATTAGAAATTAAATTAAAGGGAAAAATGTAAAAGTTTATACACAACACAATTGGTCATTAAAACCCTTTAGTCTGGATTACGATCGAACTTATCAACACCAGTCATGTAGTGTGTGTTAATTTTATACATGAGTGTCTGAGATTTACAGTTTAAAGTCAACTCCAAACGATAGATTTTTGAGAAACTTTTGAAGGCAATTTCATTTACTCTCGGAGTTTTTGCCAGTAATCTGATGATAAGAAGTTGGCGAAGAAATATTTATTCATATTTTGTTTTGTTAACACTAGATTTATGGACCGAGCCAATTTGACTCATTAAAAATTTTATCGCTATGTATATAGAAAATTTTAATACTTCTTTTTAAAATCATACGTTGGTTTTTAGTTAAGTAATGAAATATAGTTAAACATGCATTCCTTTGTTTTCGCTTCATTATTACTCACTTCCTTCGTCATTTCGTGTCATTTATTCATTACGTGCGAGCCGTTCATTTATGGGAAAAATCAGAAAAATTGTCTTCTGTTGAGAAAACTAAAAATAAAGAAAGACCAATCAGACAATGAATCGGATACAACTGATATCGAAATCGAATTAGAAGAGGAAGTCAATAATATTGAATCTTCAAGCAGTGAAGATGAAGATCTTTGTTATATAGCTCCTAACAAAAAGAGCCAGGGTTTTTTCTGATTCTGAAACCGAAAATGATTTAGAAGCTATCGATATATCTTCTGATAAAGAAAATTTAGCCGAAAAAGCTGCTGACGGCACTTTATAGGAAACATTGAACAAAGGCAGAAACGTAGGCAGATCACCGTTTTCTACCATATTCAAAGACGTTTCTGGTCCAACTGCCTATGCTAGAAGGCATATTATGCTTGGTTCGCCAAGTAGCGCATTCAATTTGATAATTGACTAAGGTATGATGGCATATATCAAATCATGTATCAAATGACCCGAAAATATAGCGTTAAAGCAAGTTCACGCAGATGGCCTCTACAAGTCTTAGTTTTAGCAGCTACCAATGCTTGGATTCTGTATAAAGAGACGACTAAAGTAAATATTTGATTTGATTTTACAATTGGCTGAAGAGCTAAGAAGTAAATATAGAGAATAAGTAGAGAACACTTCCATTTCAATGACAGAAATTCATGCTACTAACGCACGGAAAAATTGCCAAGTTCAACATTCATACAAAAGAAACAGATCTTCAAACTGTTGTACTAAATGTAATAGAAATATTTGCGGAAAATGTGTTTCAAAAAGAGATTATATATGTAAAATATGTTTTCCATGGATGTTTTTGATAAAAAAAACATTTCATTTAAATTGATTTGGAACTATTTTCTTTGGAAAAAAACTTAAATTTTCTTGTATGAGTCAAATTGGCTCACTTCAGTAAAAATAGGTATATAATCAAAATCCTTAAATCTAGTGTTAACGGGTTTGATCCGTGGCCTCACGGGATTTTCCAAATGTTCTATGCTAAAGGACCAACTGATGAGTATCGCAATTGCTGTTGAATGCAAATATTAGTAGAAGAAGATGAAATCACAAGAAAGAAGTCTGAAGAATGACTAATTTGATCATAGAATTATCGATAAAAATTAACGCAAGGTTATTCCCTTCCTAGGTTATCACCCTTTCTAATTTATGCTAAACTGAGCACTTGTTTGACAAATTGAAAACCAAATTCTAATCAAGTCGAGCAGAATGCTGTTTATCGAAAACTGGCTTTAATATTAATTTCGATAAAAGGAAATTTTAAACGTTATTGCTTTCATATGATGAACGTTCAGCTCAAACCAATTTTAAAATATAATTTTGGTAATTTTGTTTAAAGCAAGGTCTCCATACTATTCAACAACGCAGAGAAGTATGCATACGAAAGAATATATTGTTGTTCTTAAGTTTAGGTTGGAGTGGTAGCTCTGATATCAAAAAGCTCACTTGAGCACACATAGCAGTCCATTGTGACGCAGCCCAGGTGAACGCAGTCTCTGTACTGACCAAGTTCTACCAAAACCAGGGAAGATGAATAAGTTGGTCAGCGCAAGCGCTGAACATCAAAAGCACGACTACCCTACGCTGGAAAACCAGCCAGAAGGTTTGATAAATGAAGCTATATCCTTGACATCAATAGATGATAGCTCCGTCAAGCTGACAAGAAATGGAGAGCCAAATAATCTACGTCTGCACCTCGCAAGAGATGGGCATTGCTGTCCTAATTTTGAAAAAAACGCTGAAATATTGACCCGTTTTTTTCTAACTTCTTGGCCTATCCCGTTCAACTACATGGCATATTTTACGTGAGGATATAAGTTCACTTGGCTATAAAAAAAAATAGCTCGTACAAGACATGAAGCGTTTAATTACGTTCATTTCTTGTTAAATGACAATGTTAGCGAATCCTCAACCCATTAACGAATTACGACTTACACACTTTGAGTATCATTGGACTTCTTCGAAATAAGCATGAAGTTACGCTGAACGACAAGCGCTATAGAGCCTAAAATTTTTTTTGAATTTTTTGAAATGACTAATATAAACATCAGTGACATATGGTGTCAACAAGGCAACGCATCTAAACATAGAGCGCTTTTAACATACGATTTTTTGCTAAACATATTTGGTACAGAAGAGATCCCATTCTATGGATTTTTTTATGGGGCTATGTTAAGTCATTCATTTCTGCAGACAAACCAACATTGAAGATTATATTGAAGACACAATTGATAGGAAAAGTAATAAAAAATTGTACTGATCGGATAGACCATAATGTGCTGGTAATTTCAATAATATTTTTGTATAGTGTTCTCATCACCTAAAATTATTTTTAAATTCAAACAAACTTTGGTTATTATTAATTATTTTATGTTTTCTAACATTTTGTCCAATTTTATATAATTTATTGAATATAAATTAAACAGGTATTCGTAGTGCCAATGTAAACAGTCATAGACGTTTATTGCTTAATTAAAAACCATTTAAATATTTAATACCATATAAATTATGATTTAACGAAAATTTATGTAAATATTATGAAGCAAAAAAGAATTTTTGGATTAAAAAAACAATGCACTGAATTATTACATACATATATTACATGTTAAATACAGACCACAGAAACCACATATTTTACACAACATATGCAAATTAAATTAATTAGACAATGTATTATGAGTTAATATTTAAGGGCAACATACATATGTTTTAGGCCATGATTGTATATTTCGATTATTTTCGTTAAATTTTACTTACACCTCTAAAACTAGCAAAATTGTAATAGGTTTTGTTGTAACGTTATACAACAAGAAAAAATTTCTCAACATATACCTTTTCCTGTCCAAAGTGTAAGGATTATTGTTTACCGGCAGTTTATTATTGTGGAGAAAATCTATATCTTTTCCACTTTTAAGAATTACTAAAAAGTGTCATTGAATCGGAGAGCAAAATTATTTTGTTTGTATATAAGAGGGAGAGAAAATACTCATTTGCTTCTTCTAAACAGAAGAGCGGAAGACAATCCATTCATAAACAAATAAATAAATAAATAAAATTTGTAAATAAAACGTATAAAGAACTCAGGACCGGAGCTGTTATTTTATGAGTGAGTAGGTGTATTATTATAACGCAATACTTTTGTCATTCCATTCAGCCACAGAATTCAATATATTATCTCTCCTGAATGTAATGTTGTACGCTTAAGCAAAGTTGCGATTTATTGGACCAGGAAGAAATTGTACTACGATGCAGATTGTGCCAAAAAAAAATTATCTCAATCAAGAAGCTTATTTCCATCAAATCCATTCCATTGGGGCTCAGAAAACCCACACATGGTCTTACAGAAGCCAATGCACCCATTACAAGCGGCTGTTTAGTGTGACTTGCGGAGCGTAGTCATCTATGGCCCATATTTCTTTAAAAATGTGGACGGCGCAAGTATTCCGGTCAATGAAGACACCTATTGCAACATGCTAACATATTTTTCTGTACTCGCTATTGGTGGTATTGTTGTGAACGATGTTTGGTGCAACTTGCCACATATCTCATGCTACAACGATTTATTGCGTCAAAAGAATGAATGGTGATATTAATTGACCACCAAGGAGCTGCAATTTGACACCATTTCCTATGGGGTTATGCCGACAAACGAGATATATTTGAGCATTTTTGATGCATTTGCCAAGATACGACCCCAATTACTCGAAAGAGTGCACGATATTTGGTCCATTTGAATGTGGTACTGTGAGGTCAGCGGCGGCAGCCGTGTGGATGAAGTAATATTCCATTTCTAAAAGGAAATATCAAATAGCTTTTGTTTAAACTTTTAAATTTTCCACTTTTTATATGTATATGCAGCAATCTATGCAAAATTTTAAATAAAAGTCGTTTTCTTTCCGGTTTTTTTCAGATTGTCCTTTTTAAATTTTTGTCCATAAAACTTTACTGTCGGACACATATTCAATACTCCAGAAAGTTATTTTCTAAATTAAGTGCATTTGTGTTAAAATTTTAAAATGAAACGGATTGAGTTACTGCTTTAGTGTACGTCTCTGTACATAGAGTAAGAACATAAAGAATAATAGAATAAAATGGCATGCAGCTATTAATGGACAGCCTTACTCTCCAGAGCATATGAAGGCGGTACTATTTTTTTTTCTGTTCTTGAGACGCCAAAAAGTCACAGCATTTTCGTTTTCTATATTCGCAAACACATCAAATATCAGAAACTACCAAAAAGTTTAACATACGTGAAGTCTGTTATTCACTAATAATACACAAAAATATTCGTGTAATATACATGCTACATACGTAGCAGAGATCAGCAATGAGAATTTGAAAAAGATGAGTAGATTCGAATCATACTCATAATTTCTGATACTTATACGCATTTATACTTATTTTAATATCATACTCATACTACTCATATTCAAAGTTTGAAGTACTCATCGTATTCATACTTAAAAATGGTGATTTCGACACTTCTTTATTCAACATTTACAGGAATCACAAAATAAGTATGATTCGCGTACATATACTACAATACTCACTAGAAGGTTGTGTGTTTGCTTTATTTGCTGTCCTTGTCTTTCTCCTTCTTCTTTTTTTGTAAATGCAAAAACAACTAAGACTGATGTAGACTAATTTTGATGAATGATTCGAATAAACCCAATTTTTCTAAATTTCTGAATCTGAATGTAGGCGTATGAATCAAATATATTTCGAATGTTATGAGTTTGATGTCGACGTTGTACTCATGCTCATTGCAATTAAATCAACGTTGCAGTGAGTACGAATGAATCAGAGGAGGTGAATTTCAATACTATTGACTCACTCATACTCAAAATTTCATGAGTACTAATGAGTAGAGAAAAAAACGATTCATTGCTGATCTCTGATATGTAGATAGTTTAGAAAAATTTAAAATAATATAAAAGCATTTAAATGAAACGCATGCAATAAACTTAAGGAAATTTAAAGGAAAATTTGTACACAACATAACGTTCATAATTGGTTACTACAACCTTTCGATTAGATTACAATCTAGGAATTCTCACTTATGTTTAGTGTGAGTTAATTTTATACATGAGTGGCGGAACAAACAATTTAAAGTCCACTCCGAATGTCAGATTTTTTGAAAAACATATCATTGATATTTTTTATTTACTATCAGAGTTTTTGCTAGAATGCTGATGAGAGGTAGTTGGAGAAGAAATATTTTCTTATTTTCCAATTTGTCGGAGATGTCTGAGCTGGGGTCAGGAAATATTTGCTGTGAGAGATTTATTGATTAGTTTTTTTTATTATTTTAATTATTATTAGACATGTAATTGGTTTTCCTCTCAATCGTCTTGAGTTCCCTTTTAGTACTATCCTTTATAAACTTTAAGTTGCTTTAGAATATTTCGAATATATTACATAACATAACACAATTGGTCATTACAACCCTTCAGTCAGGATTACGACCTAGTTTCTCATACCACTTATGTTGTGTGTGTTAATGGTATACATTAAAGTTTAAAGTC
Source organism: Sarcophaga subvicina (assembly GCA_936449025.2). NCBI lineage: Eukaryota > Metazoa > Arthropoda > Insecta > Diptera > Sarcophagidae > Sarcophaga > Sarcophaga subvicina. The sequence goes on from OW388080.2 coordinate 91,787,399, forward strand.
CACTCCGAACGACAGATTTTTGAGAAACTTTTCATGGCAATTTTATTTACTCTCAGAGTTTTTGCCAGAAATCTGCTGAGAGAAAGTCGCCGAAGAAATCCTTTTTGTATTTTGTTTTGATGTCTGGCCTGGGGCTCGAACCCTGGCTTTACGTCTAATAAGCCAACACACTACCTACTAGTCTACGGCGACTTCGAATATATTTCTTTATTTTATTCAGTTTTTTCTTTAGCAAACTGCAAACGTTGTGTATAGTAGTGGACCAATTCATGTCACATTTACAGTGGCTCACAGCTTATTTCAAGTGGAACCCCTTTAAAAAAGTTTTATTCAGTGAAAATGCTGGCCAATCTATTATATCAATAATTTTTAATAGTGACCGATTATTTGTTCTCCTTAAACATGAATTTTTTTGTGGAGATGTATTTATTGTATCGACTATAGCACGCCTTAATAGGAGTGTGCAAAGTCTTAATGCTCTAGAGGCTAATAAAATTAATAAAGCAGACATAAGATTTCATGTCCTTTGCAATAAATGGCTCTACAAACAGATGAAAAATTCCTACAGTTGGCTTGGGATGAGAACGAAATAAATTGTGATGGTGTTACCATGCTTATATCAAAAACATCTTTTATCAAGTGTAACGTAACGGAGTGATATTTGCTCTTCTCAGAAGGTATATCGCCATTGTCTATACTTGAGCTCCAACTGAAGAAGGGGAAATAAAAGACAACCTGGATAATCAAATTCTACTAGAGTTGGGTTCTTTAGCTCTTTTGAGTGTTCGCTCTTTCTAGTTCAGCTCTCTGTAATGAACTAGTTCGTTCTTTTAGTTCAATAGTTCAGTACTTTTAAAAAACTCCGCTCTCTCAATTTTATTTATATTTAAAATGATGTAAACAATTCATATATACATTTAAAGGAATTAATGCATTCCGTGTATTTATATCAACTTATTGAATAAAATAAAAACAGTATATAGTATAGTATTTAACACATTTTCATTTTTATTAATTCATTTATGTGCTTGAAGAGCTTTTTAATCAGAATTACTTAACTAACTAATAATAACAACAAAACTTATCTAAATATATACATATATTTAAAAGGAAAAAAATAAATTGAAAAATAAAAAATGCAGCTTTTGAAAATCTTAATTTAATTATAGGGACATAAAAAACAAAAATAAAATAAATACAAAAAATAGAAACTAATAGTAATTCAGTCTATTGCAATCACATTTATTAATTTAATTTACAAAAAAAACGTTTATAATATGTTTATATAATAATATAATATACATTGTATTTACATTTTTGATATAAAGTTAATAGTAACTTGGCTCACATGTTATTGTGTAAAAACACAAGAGTGGAAACTTTATTTGATTTGATGAGGGTCCTTCTTTCGTTTATTATTTGTCCTGTTGCTGAAAAAATACGCTCACATGGTACAGATGTGGCTACTATGCAAAGGCGTTTTAAAGCATACATGTACACCCTTGGATACAAATGCCTGCGTTCATTCCACCACGCAAGAGGGTCTTTCCTTCTTTCCAGGTACTCCTCGTTTAGGTACTTATCGAATTCTCTAATTCCAGCAGCTATGTTATTGTCAGATTTTGTAAGTCGACTGAAGTTCATGTCGAATTTTTTCCAAATATTTTTTTGTGGAACTTCAGCTAACTTCCTTCCGTATCAGGTGTTTCAGTATTTGGTAGTCTAATTTGGCCGATTCTGTTGCGCAATAATTTCACAGCGTTTTCATAGGAGCTGTCATTTTTAAAATCTAATTTTTTAAATCTGGGATCTAGGATTGTGCTCTCTGCATATAAACTACTTCGTTCTAGTTCACCAAAACGATTAGTAATTTCTCTTTTCATCACGGAAATCAGTACTTTTATTTGACTTTTAGTTGTGTTAAAATCAGAAATTACACTTTCTAATAGATTACACAAAACTAAAACTTTTGATAGGGTTACATTTTTTTCAGCTGAAATATCTTTCGTAACCTCATAAAATGGCTCGAGAACTGGTATTAGTTCGTCTAAAACCTCCCAATCTTGAAGTGCAGACAGGTTTGAAATTACAGCATCTTTTACGGCAACAATCCTGTTAAGCATGTCGTACGTAGAGTTCCATCGTGTTGGAACATCCTGCTTTAATTTTAGCTCTGGGAGTTTCATTTGCCTTTGAGATTCTCTTAGCTTTTTCAAACCTTGTGTGATTTTATTGAAAAATTCTACTATTTTTTTCACTTTAGAAACAGTATCACTCACCTCCGCAAGTGCTAATTGCACGATCAGGTTTAATGAATGGGCAAAACAGCTAATTCCACTCCAATTTCCCATACGTATCGCTGCAGTAATATTTGCCGCATTATCGCTCACAATTGCCGTAATTTTATTTTCAATACCAAACTCTTGCACCTGTTTTTTATAAAATTTTTTAGGTTTTCGGCAGTATGTCTGTCATCATATTTGTCGCATGCAATTAAATGTGATTTTAGTTGCATATCTTCGCTAATATAATAAGCAGTTATAGCCAAGTAGCTATCATTTGTTTTCGAAGTCCATCCATCGGTAGTTAAACAGACTGCTGTAGCAGATAATAGTTGAGATTTTACTTGGCTTAAGATATCTCCATAAACCGCTTCCATAATATTATTTGATATAGTTTTTCTTGTAGGAAGCGTGTATACCGGACAATTTGAGACAAGTTCTATTAGCCGTTTTAATTCCGGTTCTTCTACAATTCGTAGAGCATGGTGTCCTTTGGCTATCATTTTCAACACTTGTCTATCGATTAGCTCAACAGTACGTACGGGTGGAGGCCTATGAAAATATTGTGTTATATTTTGTTGGGGTTGCTGAGGGAGCGTTGCACTTTGCCTGGATTGGAAGCTGGTAGAAGGTTGTACGTCTGGCATGTCTTCTTCAAGTACCTTTGGTGGGATTGTAGTCTGTCTTTCTTAATTTAATGGTGTAAGCGGATCTTTTGTTCTCATATGTCGAGAAAGATTCCCATGAGAACCCCCAGCAATGCTTAGGTTTATTTTGCAATATTTACACATTGCTCTATTACCTTCTTCTGCCGTGAAATGAGTCCATATTGCGCTAAATTTTCTTTTTTCAGCCATTTTTAAATATAAAAATTCACTTAGATCACTTTGATCATCCGACACTATACCAATATGAACTCTTTCGAATAACTAGTGCTTGATTCACCCATGTTGTCTATTTATATATGTGGCTCTCTTCCTGAGAAAAAAATGTTTATTACAAATAACTCTCATTTTGATTTTTTACCCTGATTCTGTAAGTCGAAAGTTTTTTTCCAGAAAAAAACATGAAGAGAGCTATTGAGCAGTTTTTCATAATGGGTGAATGCTACAGAAAACTCTCAGTAAGAATAACATTTGTTTTGTGTGACGTCACACTTGTACGGTTAGGTAGCATGACCACATTCAACCCATTTTTCAATTGCGGCCCTTTAAGCACTCTTTTGACATTATTACTATGACGAGAATAACATTTGTTTTGTGTGACGTTACACTTGTAGGGTAAGTAGCATGACCACATTCAACCCATTTTTCAATTGCGGCCCTTTTAGCACTGTTTTGGTATACCTGCTCTGAAAAATTTGAATACCCGTCAATAAATGAATGAAATCTAGTGTTTAGCGAGAATTTTGCAAATCCAGATTTTGAAATTGAACCCTTTTCCGATTATTGGCAAGATTTTTTGACCTACCAGTGTCGAAAAATTTGAATTTCTATCAAAAAGTTAAGTCAATGGATTGGCGAAAATTTTGATAATTGAATCGTTAAAAACAATAATATATACATAAAATATAAATATTAAGAAAAACATAAACATATAAATTTAAATTTATTTATATACATATATAAATAAATACATTTACAATCTCTTTTGTCTTATTTAAATTTTTTCAATCTTATAGATTTTTAGTTGACACTATTATTTATAAAAACATACTTATTAGCGTAACAGACCAGATTATCTTGTGAGAGTCAAACTCACAATCGTTACGCTATGCACTAACTTTCCATGGAGCCCACTTAGAAATTTTATTAAAAGAAATATATTATAAAATTTTTTTTAGCTATTATGTGCTATTACTCCTAATGTATAAAATTTGATTTATATTCATGAAATTCAAATGCAAAAAATTTTAATTTTAATACATCGTCAAAAATTACATATGTTTTTATAAAAGTATATTTAATAAGAATTTCTGTGGATATTTCTCGCCTAACCCTTCTTTGAGTTAAATTGAAAAAATATATTATTTTAATTTGCTTATTTTTTATTTTTTGCAATTTTCGCGCTTTTGTAGGAAAAATGTTGCCATAAGTTATTTTATTAGTATGTGGTAACACCGCCAATGATGGCACTACCATTTAACACTACGATAAATAACAGAAAAGAACGAATAAGAACGAAATGAACGAATAAGAAACGAGAACAAGAGCCAACTGAACTACGGAGCTAAAAGAACTCATTAGTTCAGTTGGCTCTTTTAGTTCAGTTGTATGAATAGTTCAATTGAACTAATTCGTTCGTGAACTACACAACTCTCATTGAATAGTTCAATTGAACTACATAGTTCGTTCGTGAACTACACACATGAGAACGATAAACAAAATAAAAGAACGAAATGAACGAATAAGAAACGAGAACAAGAGCCAACTGAACTACGGAGCTAAAAGAGCTCATTATTATGAGCGGCTCTTTTAATTCAGTTGTGTGAATAGTTCAGTTGAACTAGTTCGTTCGCGAACTACCCAACTCTAAATTCTACCCACACTGTAGGCTCTTCCAGTTAAAGTTATATTAATGGTCATATACGATTTCAATGCTATAATCGGAAATTACTACGAAAAAGGAAGTTTTCTTGACTTACATTTTAAGACAACAGCATCGGTATGTTTAAAGATATTTGGAATAAAACACCCTTAGAGTTCTTTTTCAAAATTTGTCACAGGCGGCTTAAAAACGGCTGGAATAAGAAGACATCATTCCTCTATGCTAATGCAAGATGTTGAATGATAGAAGTCTAAATGCCGGCTAGAATATTGTAGGTTTCTGGACAACATCAAAAAATGATACTCGCTCTCTTCAGCATTTTGATAAAATGCAGTTCATAAAAGATTTGAAATCGAACAACCCTCTTTGTGTCGAATTTTTGATGTTCCTCTTGCTTATGCGATTTAACGTTTGGGGATTAGTTTTTATGGGACTACATTAAGTCATTGTTTTATGAAGCATTGAAAGCCAATAATCAGGCCACTACGATAGATAAATTTATTAGAAAGAGTGGTCGAAAATTTTACTGACCGAATCGAAGTCTTCATGCAATGACCTACCAGATTATAATAAAAAATAAAAAAATGACAATAATTCGAAGAAGTTGAAAAAATAAATTTTAACCCATTAAAACCAGAATAATAAACAATTTCTAAGATCTTTAATACATTATATCACCTGGATTTCAAATCAAATGAGCGTTTCATTCCAGATATTTCTCTATTAATCTTTGTTCAACACTTAACTTTTATTATTATCCATATAAGCAACACAGACTTTGTGACTTTACTCGTACAGGGCATGTTTGAAATGATTTCATTGCAAATAAATTTCTGCAGCATGTTTGTTTGCATTCGACAATTCTAATACCATTATTTTAATTTCCGGTAATGGTCTCTAATGAATGCTGTTACAACACAAAGATTTTCTCCATTCCATTTTTTTTAATTTGCTGGTGAATTTTTTTATTAAATAATAAACTCATGAATGAATGCATCTGAAGCATAACTTTTTCTCCATCTTACTCTTGTTACTTTTTTGCAGTGCCCTATTTACACTTTGCCTGAAAAAAATAATTTAAAATTTATCTTACAATTCAATTACAAGAATAAGTTTCCATCTCGATATTTTCTTTTAACTCGGTTTTCATGAGGATAAGAAAAAAACCAAAAACTTTACTTAAAGCAGGAAAGAAGCTTTTCTAGGAGAAGAATTAAATAATAAAAAATATTCAACTGCACAGAAACGGAAGGAAGTCACACCACAGGCAAACAAAAAACTTTAAAATAAATTAAATCATTAATAAAAAATAATAAAAATAAGACCACACAGTGAGTTTATTGCACATAAGTTTACTTTGATGAAATTTTCTTTCTTTAGCATTTTCTGAACTGATGGGTTATGTGATGGGCTATTGTGATCAGTAATGAGAACTTCCCTAATATCAGAATATAAAACTTGTCTGAAACAGATTGTGTCAGTAAAAATTAATAAGACATATGTATAACAGATATAATTGGTCATTTCAACCATTTACTAATTAGCTTCTTACACAACTTATGTTATGGGACCTACAGTATAAAGTAGTATCGAACACAATACCTAATAGACTACGGCGACCGGATGCAAAAGATTTGTCGAATTAATAAAACTTTTTATATTAAAAGCGACAATAAAGAATTCTGCAGCTAGGGAGCTCCACATACGGATAGTCCGGCTAAAGTCCTACTGATCACAAACGAATGTGCTCTGCGAGAAATACGAGTGCTACGTAACAACATACGATTTTCCGCAACAAGTTCCTTTATCTCGCTAGAGGAAAATCTATAAAGTAGTGACGATGCTCCAACGAATCAATAGAGTTGGATGCCCTACTGTCAGTAGTGAGCATCTTTGCCCTCTGCTGTACGTGGTCGAGAAACCTCAAAATAAACTTCGAGGCATCAGCCCATACATGAGAGTTGTATTCCATTCTCGGTCGGATATAAGTGGAGTAAATAGTAATAAGATCAGATGAAGTTAAGCACTTCTTGCAACGTCTTAAGAAACCGAGGTACTTGAATGCTTCTTTCGACACTTGAAAAATGTGCAGGTTACAGCGACCATCAAGCTGAATTTTCATGCCCAGAAAATCAAGAGCTTCTGGCTCCCTAATATGCATACCAAACATAACTACGGATGAGGCAATATTATTATGTGTCAATAAACAACACTGTGTCTTTTGCCCATTGAAATCGACTCTATTCATTTGCCTTTTCTATTTTGACTGTATATAATGTTTTTTTATGTTGACGTGGTATTTGTTTTGCCTTTTTTCGTTTATTTGTTCCACAGCTTATAAAGCTTTTGTTCACTTTTTAGTGTCAATTATTCATGCTATCACAATGGCCTATTTGACGATTTAGTTTGAAGAATTTTTTTCCTTTAAATCTGTGTATTATTGTGCTGATAAAATATGTTTTTTGTTTAATTACGTCTATATGTTCGTGTGTGGGTTCGATTACAATCAGAAACTGTAGGCGATAGCAAAAAAAAAAAAAATTAACAAATGGCGACGATCTAATGTTGGTTAATAAAAATAAAAACAAACATTATTCCAGCACACTGTTTGCCACCTCCTGCAATTCCCTCTTCCAATCACAAAACATGCACCTTAGTCCTGAGCTGATAAAAAAATATGTTGGAACGATATGTATGTATATTTTATTTTGTTTATTATGTTTCTACGTAAACAAACAATAACCATACTTAACATTAAATTTTTTCCACTTTATCACCCATGTTAGACTCATATTTATATAGTTCTTTATAATGGCAGAGTTTCTTCATCCGTATCCCTTGTTTGGTATCCCTGTCATAATTTTTTATTATCTTTCAGCACAGTTTCCACTGCATGTTTATATTAAAATGCATCAAATATATATTTTTTGGTACACTCTCATTAACGTTATTGCATCATTAAGTAGAACCATAATGTATACAACTGACAACAAAAGTTATGTTCTAATTGTGAAATGGTGGATGACTTACAATTTAAATGAAATAAAGAAATTTTCTTTCATATTCATGGTACTTTTAAGAGTGTAACCAGATATACTTCTCAATTTTTGCCTGTCACTGATCTTATTAATAATAAGTGGGTTTCTTAATGGTTTCGCTAACCACACGACAGATTTTTGGAGAAATTTTTATGGAAATTTTTTTATTCTACGAGTTTTTGCTAGAAATCTGGTGAGAGCAAGCCGCCGAAGAAATATTTTTTTCATTTTTTCGTTTTGCTGTCTGATCTGGCGTTTGAAGCGATGAATCTATGTTATATCGATTTATCGATTGGTTTTCTTAAGAAAATGAAAAAAAAATAAAATAAAAACAACACAATTGATGCGTAGTGGTATTAAGGTAGAGCGGCCAGATAATTTATTGTACTGCTCTTAACCTACATAGGTTATCCCTGTAATGTCTGCCACAATCCTGTTGGCCTGGTAAACTTCAAGCTATTCCTTTTAATAGCTTTGTACATAACTCAAATCACTTCTCATTGTAATTACTCAGTCGAAGCCTTTTAACTTCAGAAGATTCCCTTTTAGCGGATATACTCTTCCACTCTACTGAACTGCACTGGCGTCATCAGCAGCCTGGAAGGATTTACCTGCAAGCTGTTTTGCATGCTCATTACCATGACTTCTTCTCTAATCTTGAGTCAATCTTTTAGGAATATTCTTTCGTTTCAATTTTGTGTACAACATGTCTTTCGACGGCATAAACTTTTACTTGTAAGCAACACACGAATATTTCACTGTGGTACCGAATACCTCGCTTCTGCTACATTATGTACTACATACACAGAATAGTCCCTCTCTTAAAAAGGTATCTAGTAACCAAATTATTTCTTTCGACTTTATTACTTATTTTCGTTGTGAAGCACTTCGTGGAGTTTAATGGTATAATTAATGGCAATTAATAAGAGAAATGTCAGCCAATTGATTTGCGAGGTCACAATGGTTTGTGATGAATCTCACTTAGACAAATATCCCATTAACTGGATCACAGTTTGAGTGACTATTTTCCTCTCTATCGCATGCAACCGGGATAAATCTAACAGAACCTGCAGCGCTCTTATAGAATTTGCTCTAATTGACACGGTTATACTAAAGCAAGCTCGTCTCTATATCTTGTGCATCTTTATATTTATATATATATAATAAAGAAAACTACGAATTGTCTCGATGTATCGATAAATTTATAAAACATCTCTCATTTTTCTTTAACGGCGCCACACAGAAAATAGTGACACCAAACAACAGTGTCAAATTGCAGTTTCTTATACGGCCATTAAGCGTTTGATGCAATCGATTATGGCATTAGATGTGTGGCTAGTTGCACCATTATGATGAAAATAAACATCGTTCACATTAATACCGCGGGCAGCTGGTATAAAAAAATCGGTTATCATGGTACGATAAATGTCTTCATTAGCTGTAATGGTTGCGCTGTCCTGATTTTCACAGAAATATGGGACAATATATGAGTCACTCGTAATGGGTGCATTGGCTTCTGTAAGAGCACATGTGGGTTTTCTGAGACCCAAATACGGCATTGATCCGAAAAGATGATTTTCTTGGCAAAATCGACATCATCGTGCAGTTTCTCGTTGGCCCATCTAGCGAAGCGAAAACAAAGCGGTTGGCCATGCAGCTTCAACTCTTGAATCATATCGAGATCTTTTCTCAATATTCGACGTAAACTGGTGCAGGTGCATTAAAATGTTCAATTCTTGAGAACGGTGACAAGTTGATGTTGATGGATTCTTATGCACACCACTTCTTCAATATTTTCTGAGTGTACGCACGGTACGAGCACGATCACGTCTTGGCACGTCAACAGTGAAACCAGTTTCACGAACTTTAGCAATAAACTTGCGTATACCGGACAATGCTGGCATATATTTTGCACGACATCTTCGTGCAATTTCCGACTAATTGTTTTGGTTTTGGAAATAAATTTCCAATTAATCCCAATGTTGCTCAAGCGTAAATCGATTTATTGCGTTAAATGGAGATAATATATTCAATTTTGTGACAGAATAGAATGACATAAGTATTGCCAGATTCGAAATAACTGATGATTGAAATATAAACCGATAGATAGCCCACCCGATACATATGTATCGTAACTACACTTTGTTGTATGCTTTCAAAAAGTGCTGGTAATTATTTTTATTTAAAATTTTAATTGTTGCTCTGTAAGATTCCCGATTCTGTTGTCTACAAAGTCTATTAATTACAATACGTCGATACAGTGTTATTAATTACAATTCAATTTCAAAATATACCCTGTAACGAGCTGAGTAACATAGACCTTATGCTCTATGTAGTATAACAGTTCTGGTGGCTTTCGAACCATTAGACTGACAGGGCACCTTTCTACAAAGTTATGCAGTGTTTGTTGTCGTGTACCTTCTTATATTTTACCATATAATTTATGATTATATAATTTTTTTGTTGTTGTTGTATCTTGTTTCTTTTTTCCAACTTTTTAGCTAAAACTTAAAGAAATTTATTAAACTTTTATGCTTCCTATGCTTCTCTCTAAATATTGTGATAAACAGCACTAATGGTGGATACATGAATTCATATTAAAAAATGCGTAAATATTGTGGTTGTTTTCTTTATTCGTTTTTATTTTACGTACAGTTTATTCTTTGTTCTCTTTTTGGTCTTTTGATTAATCAATGGATTTAAGTAAACGACACGATAAATTGGTATTTAATTTTAATAAAAAAGTTTTTCATTGTATGTAGTGGTTGGTTAAGATGGTAAAATAATGATGATGGTTTTAGGGGCCGTTTAAAGTTCTTGGAATCATCTTTAAAAACAATGTTCATAGATGGAGAGTTATTTAAATAAATAAAAATGTTTTTTTCGTTTTAAGGGAAATTCGTTATTGAAATTTTATCGATTTATATAGGGAACTTAAGGCATTTAATAAATGTAAGAATGTAGTTTTAAATAACCGTATAGTTACAATCTACATAAACGCTAAGAAGTAAACAAATATTACGCTAGAGGAGACACAGTGAAAATATTACAGGAGATTTCAGTACTAAATTCGGAGGTCAATTTCAATAAACTGGCACTGAAGGTATCTAACCAGGCCGGCATATTTCAGGCGACCTATTGCTTTAGATCGGTAACCTACCTTATTCGAACTCGATCACATGTGTAGATATTCAAGCAGTAAACAAAGCGCTGATATCCAAGCTCGTCAAATCAAAGGAAGTCAGGAGTTGCATGCACTCTTTACACCGTAAACGTCAATAAAACACCCGCTGCAAATGGGCTACTGTTGCATGAGGAAAACGAAAAGGCGGACGAACTGGCAGGGAAGAGATCGGAGTTGTCTGAGGAGAAGACGATAGAGAGGATACATGCGCCCCTTCAAAAATACTTTTTTAAGAGTGGACAAAGCAGCATGGAAATCATGGTTCAAAACTGCTGTGTCTAGCAGTATACAACAGTAAAACAGGGAACAGCTTGAGTTCGAGAAAAGTTTTCATTCTAATAGGAACTCTAATGACGCACTGCGCTATTGGTAGTTTCGCGGAAAAAGCTCAGTGTGCCCCATCAGGGCTATTGCAGAAGCTGCCATGATGTGGAAGAAATGGAAACACCGCTAATGTGAGTGCCCTACACTTCAAAACAGACGTCATTGGTTTTTGGGTAACAGAAAGTTTGAAGATCTGAGCATGGTGGCGGACGTGCCACTTAGTAAAATTTGATAAACACTTTTCTTTCCTTGTCTACCACCCGTGCAATTTAAATCGATTTTTTCACGTAGAAGTTTAGTAAAAGTCCTCGACGTAGTCTACTATATAGTGTATTAGACATGAGGTCAAGGTTCAAACCTCCAGGTCAGGGATCTTCAACAAAACGAAATTTCAATATTTCTTCGGCGACTTCCTCTCAGCAGATTTCTGGGGAAAAAAAATGCCATGAAAAAGATTTTTCAAAAATCTCTCGCTCGGAGTCGACTTTAAACTGTAGGCCCGCCATTCGTGCACAAAATTAAATCACTCAACATAATTGGTGTGAGAAGTTGGGTCGCAATCCTGAATGAAGGGTAGTAATGGCCAATTATGTATGTATGCATGTAGGACTCTGAAAATGATTTAATTCAAAAGTTTTCTTCGCCCGTTCATTGATTTTGGGACGAGCTTTTGGGAAAGTTGTTGTCTTCATTAATGTCGCAATTAGGCACTGTTGTAATAAAATTTGATTTTAACGAACACACACATACATCTACATATATCCTGTGCTCTACTGAAAGATTCAGTTGAGTTTTAAGAAATTTTTTCAAAATATTACCATCGTTTCCATAAGGTTTACAAATTTTTTGAGCAGCCTGTGATAGACAAACAATACATAGATAGACCCATCTTTTTTTGTCTTGGACCGGAGTTAGGAATCTTCGAAAGACACTTTCGTTCCAACAAAAGAGTACACGAGTCACCATCACTGGTGCCTACGTACTAAACCCACCCCCTACACCCCCGCGGGAATTATATAAAGTGCTAGTTCGCGGAGGGATGGTTAGCTTTAAAGCTTTATGGCGTTATCTTAAAGTTCACTTTCGTTCCACCAACTTTTTGAGTTCCATCATTACTTCAACCATTCTCTGGCTGTATTGGCCCCATAGGATCCTAGAATTCAACACCTCTTCCATAAGCCGGATTGGTTCCAAACTCGTTCTCCGGGCCATCTAAATCCGGGGCAGCATGTTAGAATATGCTACGCATCTTCCTCCTGATCTACACAGTTTGGGCATATAGGGGAAGGATCATGTCCAAATCTTCCTAAAGCATCCATGACCACCACCGATCCTTTGTGACCCAATAGTTTTCGATTACCCAATATCTTCACTGTCTGTATGGGCAGCGGAATAACAGAAATTTTCATCGCCAACCTAATTATAATTATTTTTTTTTAATTAATTATATTTTCTCTTGTGCTATTTTTCCGTAGTGCTTTCTAACAGAATACATTCTTTAGTATAAAAATTAATGCTTCGCTGATAAAAACTTTAAAAAACGGTTGTCACAAAATATTTTCAGTTGGCTCATGGCATACTGCATACGGCACACGGCAAATTCTCCATTCTTTCTGTGAAGGTCATCATTGTTGGTAAACAGTATGTAGAAACACTGAGCTCAGAGCATCCCAGACAATACTAAAAAATATTTCAATTCTTTGGAGTTTAAGCCCTTAATTGCACATAATTTATCTGTTTAACACATAACACAAGCGAAACTTCGCCAAACAGTGTCTTGGAAATAGAAAAATAAGGAAAGAATTTCTGAAAATTATAAGAATTTTGCAGAAGATCAATACTTTTCAGATGCTTATCATACAATCTGTACCACTGTCTATGCGTGCTGTCATGGGTCAATCGGTAATAAATACTAGCATCAGTTTTGTACAACTTTGCGTTGTCGTGTTGCTTTTTATATTTCTTTTTTTTTTTTTTCTTCAATGTTTTTGCTACGGAGAAAACTTTATGAAACGGTTTGCAACATTTTTTTTAAAGTTTCGCAGATGCAGTTCACATTTTCAATATTTTATGCACGTAATTGCAAATACTTGGATGTTTTTTGTTCTTTTGTGTAACGTAGTAAGCGTGTTTGTTATAAATTGCCAGCAAATATGAACATTTTCTATTTTCAATGTTGGCCATTCAATATTGATTGAAAGATTAAATTTATTTAAAGTATTTAAAGTTATGAAATATTGTACGATAAATAAAGACGGAATTTAGTTAATTGGCCGGATGGTAAACAACATTGCAAACCCCCTTGAGACTACTTCTAAAGTTCTCTTCGCACCAAAATCGGTTTCTTTATTTAGTAATGCATTAAAAAGTTTGAGGAAATCACTTAAAAAACGTGACCTATAATATTGTTACGCAAATGGAAATGACCTAATATCATTTCACATGAATACATCGTTTAACATTAACAATAAACAACAATGTAGTCACGCTAGGACTCTCGAGAAGCCGAGACAAGAATATTTTACTCCAGCACCTTCGTTAGACTGATTTTGTACGTATATAAAAAGACCAGACAATGCGGCCAACGAGTTAGTTATAATTCACAAGACTGACTGGATTATAACTGACTCGTTGCTTGTCATGTCTTGCCCTTTTATATACGCAAGTAATCAGTATGATGAACATTCTCGATATGTAAGGTTCTTGTTCTCGCCTTCTCGAGAATTCTATCGCGACTGTATTGTTGTTTGTATCTGGTTAACATTGCTGGTTTGTTGTTGCTTTCTCTCATACTTGTCTGTCTCCGTTTCTTATACTGATGTTGTTGGTATATGCAAGCATGTACGTTGTATGTGTTAGTGCAGCTATAACAATAAACATGTTCATTGTATTCTTAGTGTTAGTGTGTTTGTTGCCATTTTAATGTTTAACGACGGTACACTGTTTCCCTTTGCGTAACAATATGATTAGGCTATAATTGTCCTGTACAATCATACTCTGGCTGCATCCAAAAATGATCGCCATATTGATATTTCATTAATTTTTGTTAGTCTTTTACATCTCAATATAATCAAATTTTGGAGAGTTAGAGATGAGTTAAAGGTAATAATTTTTGTGTTCTGCTCAACTAAATTTACAACCAACTTTATGTAGTTACTCGAATACATTTTTTTGTCACATATATGCATACATAATATTACAACAATTATTACAACCCTCCAGTCAGGATTACGACTCAGCTGACGCATACTGCTTTTCTTACCACTTACGTTGTGTGTATTAATTAATTAATAACTTTTCATTGCAATTTTATTTACTCTCAGGGTTTTTGCCAGAAATCTGCTGCGAGGAAGGCGCCGAAATTTTTTTATATTTCGTTTTGTTGGAGATGTCTGGGCTGGTATTTGGACCGTGGCCACACGTCTAATAGGCCAACAGGCTCCTAGAATAACACAGATTTTTTTTTTGGCGCAGTGTAAAATTTAAGAAAAATTAATTTTAATTCAATAAATAGCAACGTAGTGGCGCACTACTTTTAAAAATTTGGTGCCATTGTTTGTTATGTTAATTATGTATGAGTATGTATTTTTAATGTGTCAATCATTTCAAGAGTTGTTAATAATAGTAAATTAGTTGGGTTGGCTATGGAGAGTAATACTCCTATGCGTCAACGCATCGATTGGTCTCTTAAAATATTGTAATTGATATTTTTTTTTTTTGAAAAATGTTCAAGCTTAAGCTATTTCTTCTACATTCATTTATACTTGATTAAAATCATTTGTATTTATGTCTTTAAATTTAAATAGCATTTTATTTAAAAGATTAAGAGTTGAAATGCTTACATTAACGTTCGCATTTGTTTTCTTTCGACTACGTTAAACATTATTGTTCTACTTTTGCCTTTATTTTAGTTTGTCGTTCTACTGTAGTTCATAGATTGAATTTATTTTAGTTAATTTAGTTTAAATTCGCCTAATTTTTTATACCTCAATATACCTCAATATTTAAAATTTTTTGTTTCCGTGGTATGTTATTGTACATTCCATTTGTCATTTGTTGTTATTTAAACATCATTGGATAATAGTTGCATATATTTTGGATTCAAATATGCTTATGTATACATATGTAAATATAAATTCAATTCTATATATTGATTTGCCATCAACACAATAACTTTTGTGACTTATTTTTGCCATAATTGAAATCAATTTTCATTTCCACAATGGCCGCAAAATGTTAACATGAGACTAATGGAATTGAATACAAAACCGACAAAATAAATTATAATAAAAATAATTTAAAATAGTTAGTCAATGATAGAATTGATTTTGAAAAATATTTCAAATTTTAACAAATAACATACACACGAATTTTACATGCATATAACAACAAAATAAAGAGTTTCTTTGAATCCAATTTTCGGTTTGATGGATTTTCTAAAAGAATATTTGTGGCAAATAAAATAAATAAATTAAATTAAATAGATTCTGTTAAAATTACTCATGAGCTTATTATAAATTCAATTGTTTTATACAGTAGAAGTCTTATAATCCGTCACGTTCGGGACCGGCTCGGTGCCGTACTACCGAAAATTCCCGTCTATCGGGCGGTAATTATAGGAACAATTAGGTTAATAATTAAACTATAAATACAGTATGCAAATACATACAACAAAGTTTATTTTACAATTCATATAATGTATGTACACGTACAGTAAAATATATTTCACTTAGATTTAAAAAAGTCACGAATGTCTTTTTGTTTTCGTGCCCTTTTCTTGGCGTTTAGTATAAAATTTATTTCTAATGATATGGAAATCAATAATTTTTGAAGCACTGTAGCTAGTACTAGCCTCAGCAAAAGATATAAATTTATTTAGTGATTCTGCAGCTTCTGCCCAGCTAATTTTTTTCTTTTCTTCCGTTTCGGCATCTGAGTCACTTTCTTCAAGATTTTGAGTAGGCTGAGTGTTTACTACAATGTTGATAATATCCTCATCGGTTAGTTCTTGTTAAACAGGCTCATTCTCGTCGATTAGAAGCCACTCCTCTACCTCATCTTCAGGCAGGTTTTTCATCGGACTGTCAGCACTTCTAACGACATCCAAAACTTTGGTCAGAGCGTCTTGATGGTTTTCTTCCTCATCATCTGTAGAGTTAGGTCAGATGCAGGGTGTCTCCAGCATTTTTGGAGTGTATTGTATTTTTTACCTGTTGTATTTTTTACCTGGACAGTGCAATATCATAGACGGCATCTTTTACTGTAAACTTTTTTGAAAATCAGTCACGTCACAGTCGGTATTTAACAGGCCTTGAATAAAAGACCTTCTATAAAAGCATTTAACATTTTGAATAACCGCTTGGTCCATGGGTTGAATCAAAGATGTTACGTTAAGCGGGAGCAGAGTAGAAACAATATTTCCAGAAACTAACTCATCTACTGGCGGGTGGGCTTTGCAATTGTCCAAAAGAAGGATGGCTGTTATGGTTTTTCCAAAATAAAAAGGAGACTTTTATTCAGTTTTAAAATGTTCTTTAATAATCAATAGTTTCTTTTTTATAATATCAATGAAAAGTTTTTTTTTTTCTTTGACATTAGAAGAAAAGGGTGTGTGTCTTAAAACGATTAAAAAGCAAAGTATAACAACAAGTGAAAAAACAGTCAGTACTTATTTGATTTGACTAAGGTCCTAGATCAAGGTTATCACAATGGCTTTGGTATCTTCTGGTAGACCAAGGCTTTTGAAGGATTTCTTAACTTCAGGCACAAAGTGGTGAAAAAACTGGTCTTTAAAGAGGCAGTCATTCACGAATTTGATTGAGCATCGTATTGTACAGGCAAGTGTGTAACATTCTTGAAAGCCCTGGGTTTTGCAGATTTACCTATCACAAAAGGGGTCACTCGGTGTTTTTAGACGCATTAGCACATAGCAGAACGGTTAATCTGTCTTTGTTTTTTTAAACCCTTGGCAGCTTTTTTTCCTCCCCAAGCTAGTGTAGATAAACTAGGTCGTAATCCTGACTGAAAGGCTGTAATGACCAATTATGTATGTATGTAAGCTAGTGTAGAGTTTTGGTTTGCTGAAAGTGTTTCTCCAGTTACATCAAGTCTTCGAATTCCATGCCGAAACTTCAAGTTTCTGACCCAACCATCAGAATAATTATACATATTCACTTTCAGCAACTCCTAAATCTTGGCCGAATTTATTTACTTTTTCAACAATCATTGGCCCTGTTACCGGCCAAATTCAATAAATTCTCTGATTAGAGAAAGTCGCCAAAAAAATATGTCCTATATATAATTTTTTTCGAGATGTCTAACCTGGAGTTTGAACCGAGCCCTCACGTTTTTTATATCCTTCAATGAATTTAGCCTGTATTATTGCCAACAGTAACAAAACTATGTAGAAAGCTACTGATATCTCAGATAATGTCAGTATAAAATGCAAACAGATGTCAGTCATCAATCAATTAGCAACATAGCACGACTATCATAAGCAAACCTACTGATTGATATGAAGGACTAGAGGAATTTTTTGAGACGATGTTTCTATCGATTTTTCTAACGCATTTGCCAAACTTGAAACTGCAGTTTCCTTGTAATATTAAGATGCATTACATAAGTTTGTCATTATGTCAGCTTCTAAGGACAATAAGGGCAAGGTTACATGAACATGACAAAGAAAGAGTGCTAATATTGAAAAAAAAAGAGAGGGAGAGGTAGACATTGTTCCAAAAATGGATTTTAGGCAATCTTACCTTTTGCCAGTTCATACACAGATTTGAATCCTGCATCACACAATCAAGCATAGCCTAAGAATTTTAAGTGACCTTTGACTAAAACAGTACTTGTATAACAGAGTGATAGTTGAATCTCTCCTCTTTAGAGTTAAATTTCTGTAAAATACACAAAAAATTCATATTTTACAATCAAATCATTGCGTTTTACAAATAAATTTAAAAGTTTAAATTTAAAAATTCAATAAAAAGTATATGTTGTCGTATGGTATCGGCTATGGTATCTCTAGTGTTAGCTTTTAAATGCTCAATCATCTCTGAATTGTCGTCATAACACTTTTCTTTCGCGGCGCCCCACAGGAAATAGTCCAACAGTGTCAAATCGCAGCTTCTTGGTTGTCAGTCGTCGTCACCATTTTGGTTAATTAAACGGCTATCAAACGTTTGATGCAATAAATCAATAATGGCATGATATGTGAGGCAAGAGGCACCACCCTGTTGAATGCAAACATCGTTCACATCACAGATCAGGTACAAAAAATTGGTTATCATGGTGCGATAGGTGTCTCCATTGACCGTAATGGTTGCAACGTCCACATTTTCAAAGAAATGCGGGCCAATGATGCTTTCACTCTACAAGCCGCACCAAACAGACACTCGTAATGGATGCATTGGCTTCTGTAAACCCAAGTGTGAATTTTCTGAAATGCGGCAGTTTTGCCTATTAACGTACCCGCCACGATCAAAATGAGCTTCATCCAAAAAATGATATTTTGGGCAAAATCGACATCATCGTGCAGTTTCTCGTTGGCCCAGTAAATCCCTACGTTGCTCAAGCGTAAATCGATTAATTACGTTCAATGGAGATAATATACTGAATGTTGTAACAAAATAGAATGCCATAAGAATTGCCTGATTCGATATAACCGATAGATATCGCACCTGATAATACGTAGTGTTGTTAGACGTGAGGCGATAGTTCAAACGTCAGGTCATCACCAACAAAACGGAAAATGAAAGAATATTTTTTGGTGACTTCCTCTTAACAGATTTTTGGCAAAAAATCTGAGAGTAAATAAAAATTGGAACGAAAATTTTTAAAAATCTGTCATTTGGAGTCGGCTTTAAATTGTAGATCCTGCCATTCATGTGTATAAATTAATACATACCGTAAGTGGTGTGAGAAGCTAGCTCGTAATCCTGACAGAAGGTTGTACTGACCAATTACATATATATCTACGGATTTGTAAGTTGTCCCTTACAAATTTAAACATTTCGAAGCGTCATACCATTTATTGCTCTGGTCTGCTTATTTTTTTTACAGCTGAAAACCACAATTTCTGAAAAGCTCAAATAACAATATTTTTAAACAATTTTTTTCCCCACCTTTAGTTAAATAATTTATTTAATATACTACATACTGCTATGTAAATACCACTGTTAACATAACTTAATACTGCAGTTTGTTGCAAAGCCTTAAGAGCAAAAAATAAAGGAAGAGAAATGTAAACTGATGCTGTGGAGCTGATAAATAATTTCTTTTTAAAATACATTAAAAAGTTTTCAACAATAAAACAAAATTCTGAAACTTGTGTATATTGTTTCTTTTGTCTGAAACTTGTATTGATTTGCATAAATCGCGTTTAATCTTTAAATTTTGCATGATTTATACCTGTTGGTTAAAAACAAAAATTATTGAAGATTTAAATTATCAATGAAAACCACAATGCATCATACAAATTTCATTAATTTAATCAAGTATTTATTAACGAATTAATTATTTTTTTTTATTAAATTGAAATCCATTTGTTGTGTCTGCATGAGTAAAACATTTTATTTTCGTCAGTTTTAATGTGAGACACTTGGTCGTATGAGTAATATGCAGAACATAAAAGAAAA
Source organism: Sarcophaga subvicina (assembly GCA_936449025.2). Lineage (NCBI taxonomy): Eukaryota > Metazoa > Arthropoda > Insecta > Diptera > Sarcophagidae > Sarcophaga > Sarcophaga subvicina. The sequence continues at coordinate 91,807,410 of OW388080.2, forward strand.
ATTAAATAATAAGTATATGCCAGTTGAACAGAAAGTGTATATACAATTACAACGATTTTTTATTTATTAATTATAATACAATTACAAATTATATCTAATTGTTACGAGCTGAGTAATTTAGACCATGTGCTCGGTGTAGTGTAACAGACCAGAGCCTGTGGTGGGAATCGAACCCTTGATCCTCACGCTAACGGTCTAGTATACTACACACTAGACTTTTAGAGCGCTCCGATTATCTTTTTTTTACAAATAATTCACTTCGCCGTCCAATTTTACCTTATTTTCATTACATTAAATGGATATCATAAACAAAACCATGTTTTTTCATGTTTTGCCACATCGAAAAAAATCAAAAGTAAATTAGTTATTGGAAGTCGCCATAGTCTAATAGGTAGTGTGCTGGCTTATTAGACGGAATGCCTGGGTTCGAGCCCCAGGTCAGACATCAAAACGAAATATGAAAAATATTTCTTAGGCGACTTCCTCTCATCAGATTTCTGGCAAAAACTCTGGGAGTAAATAAAATTGCCATGAAAATTTTCTCAAAAATCTGTCGTTCGGAGACGACTTTAAACTTTTAGGTCCCGCCACTCATATATAAAATTAAGACAGACAACATGAGTGGTGTGAAAAGCTAGGCCGAAATCCTGACTGAATGGTTGTAATGTCCAATTATATATGTACATTTGTTATTGACTGAGCACCAAGGTTAGAGGACGTGTACTTGTCAATTAAGACAAGTACAGTACCCAGAGGTCGAATTGACCCATTGTACAAAACAACAAAATTATAGGATTCAGTCTTATGGCTTATGATTTAATTACGAGCAACATTTTTTTAGCTATTTTTACAAACTGGGTTGATTAAATCGAACATATTTCTTCAGCAACTGTCTCTCATCAGATTTCTGACAAAAACTCTGAAAGTAAATAAAAGTGCCATGAGGAAAAATCTATCGTCCGGAGCCGACTTTAAACTGCAGGTTCCGCCACTCGTGGATAGAATTAACACACAGAACATAAGTGGTGTGAGAAGCTAGATTGAAAATCTGACTGAAGTGTTGTATGTAATTGTAATTATTGTTTGGGAATGATTTTTGTGGTAAAGTTAACAATTACAAAGTAAAGTTACAATTATCTTCATTTGATTAAAATTGGATTGATGTTTTTAATTTTGGATATTATGTGACTAGAAATCCTATAAAACTTAATGCATTCGCCAAAGTTTTGAACATAATCAGCTGAATAACATATGTGTCAGCTGTAATTAACGAAACTAAAAATGCTTTTTGTTTTTTAAATGATAATTATTGTTGTTAAAAGAGAATATACATTGAATATTTATTCTGACAAAATGAAGAAAGAGTATAAAAATTTTCGTTCTTTAAAAGGTATAAATTTAATAACAATATTGCATTTTCGTAAGAGTAATTATTTTCCCCACGCCACAATTTTAAAACATTGTAGCATTTAAATTCACACAGCCACACGTTAAATGTTGAAAAGGAAAGCGATTTAGAAAACGATTTTTCAATCTCAAATTATATCACCGTTTTTCTATTTTAAAATTGTGATTGAATTTATAAAAAAGTTTTTTTGTTTGTGCTAAGCGAACTTAACAATAAAGTTTTGTTGTCATGTGCACATTATTTGAGTAGACGTCCTTGAATCATAGCAAGAACTAGAAAAAATGGCACGTCAGAAAGCTAAAATAACAGTTCAACAATAGACACAATCCTTAACAGCGCATAGCAAAGCCTTTCCCTTAAATATTTTCGTGCTCATAATAAACACAATCGGTATTCAAGTGAATTTATGTAGAAACACACACACAATTTTTTGTTAAGCAGAGTGTGTTCAATACCACTTTAGATTTAGAATGTAAAAATGCTAGGAACGTTTTTAGTCTAGAATAAAATTAAAATTATTCTCTGTCTGTCTGTTATTTTTATCTCAACTACTTTACAGCACCTATGATAGCATATGCGAAGTTTAAGAGGCCTTTTAAGTTTGTAAACTTAACATTAGGAGTACCAGCAGCAATAGCAGGAACAATAGTGATGTTTAAGGTATATTGACAATTGCAAACTTGTATGAATATTTGTTTGTGTTTAGCATTCAGGTCGTATGCCAATTTAACATAAATGTTATTATAGAAATAAAAAAATGTTGGTTATGGCGAGGACAGATTTATATAAAATTTATAATTTCTTACTGAGATTTCAGAAATAAAACAAAATATTGTTAATAACAACGAGTAAAAATGTTATGGTCTATACAGATTTATAATATTGTAAGTAGCTCCCAATATAAATACAAACATAGTTGGTCCTTACAACTCTTCATTCAGAATTCCGACCTAATTCGAAACACCACTTATTAGGTGTGTGTTAATTTTATTCATGAGTGGCGGGACCTACAGTTCAAAGTCGACCAAGAACGACAGATTTTTGAGAAACTTTTCATGACGATTTTATTTACTCTCCGAGTTTTCATATTTTTTTTATTACAGTTGTCTGACCTGGAGTTTGAACAGTGGCCTCACTTCTAATCTAATAAACCAACACAATACCTACTCGACTACTGCGACAATGTTACAGCTCCACATCACAATCCAAATCAAAGACTATCTAAGGTATACACCAGGAAATAATTCGAATCGTTAGAAAAATGTACGGGGTATGCAGTACTCTCAGCCTTATTATATCAACACAGTAAACGCAACGTAGCCCAAGGTAAGTTACATGCGCATTAATTATAATAATGTCAAAAGGCAAAATCATAACAAATACAAAATAAAGATTTCATGCAATCTTTATCAATAAATCGTTTTTTTGATATAAGTTTTATACATAGAATTTTTAAAACGCCTATTTCATGCATATAATTGTATTGACAGCATTAGTCTTCGCTTTGCTAACACTAATCTTATCACTCAGACCAGTAATTCTACCATTGCTGCGAATAAAAATAGAAATTAGCCTAAAGGCTAAGCAGCAGAATATTTGCTTGTTGTCGCACTGCTTTTCAAACAATCAATTCCATATACACCCATGTATTGCTGCGATTGCTGCGTTGCATTTATTGTGTTTATACCGTAACTAAGCGGGCGCTTGATTCAAACAGTACGTATATCTTGCATTAAAACAAGAAAGTCCGCTATTATGTAAATTTTTCATTCAAGCAGGATTCAATATATTACAAACTTTACCAAGTTTTGCAGTGCTTGATAGTATCATTGCACTCTCCGCCTAAGAAAAATGATATAAAAATACCATCAACTGTCGAATATCTGCAACATGATAAAAAGTGCAGATAAGTAAACGCCATACATTTTCCCACTGGTAAAATTTCCCTTTCATATAGAGCAAACACCGCACAGTGGTTGCACTTGTATGGGAAGGAGCGACAAAAATAATTATATTAAAGATATAGTCTTGAAATTTTCACAGTACATTTCGGATATAATAACCGCAATATTCTAAAAAAATGGGCGCGGTCACTTGCCCCTACCGCCCATTTTTTAAATTTTTTCCTGATAAAATATTCAGAATAAATTTTCGGTTTTCCAGAAATCTTTCAAATACGTGTTTTTCTGCAAATTAAATTTAGTACTTTATTGTTTTCAAAAAAATATCAAACATATAAAAAAGCTACTTTTGCAATTCAATTGTAGATTTTAGTAGCGTACTTTTCTTTTTACGTTCAAATTGTAAATCTAAAATACGTGAAGCTGTATGGTCAAGCAAATTTTGTAAATCTGCTTCAGCTTTAGATTCACTCACGGCGATATATTTTGAATTTGGATAACTGTTTTTTTTTTCCCTCAATATCTTTTCGTAACTAGGGAATAAACTGAAGGAAACCTTAGAGATTACAAAATTTCGAATATGACAATATTGTTGCTTTGTTAAATTTGTGTCAATTATTAATGCAAGAACTTCAGCGGCACTTGATTCCGAACAAGCTTGCTTTGGTTCTGAAATAGACTACGTAAGGCATCCCCTGCAGTCGCATCAGTTTCTGCCAACTTTCATACTCTTCGTTGTTTTGTTCTTTTTGAAGAACTTGAGAAATCAGATGAAGGGCGACCACGTTTATTCGCTTTTAATACTTGTTCTTTAGATGACACAGAAACGTTTTTCAGTTTTAAAAAAACTGACTGACTGATTTTTTAAAACGTTTGATTTTAAGCGGTGATTCTTTTTCCAAATGTCAACAATTCTTTTACATAAATATTGAACACATTTCAATAAATCACAAAAGGCAACTTCTTCGCATTCAAAATTAATTCATTTGCTTACTTCGTCATAAACTTGCTGTGATTTCGCCGAATTTGAAACCTTCTTAGAGCACCAAAGCTCGAAAATTGTCATTCGTGAAAATATGCATTGACGGGCTGTTCTTATTATGTAGAATAAAAAAAAACTATTAATAACAATAAAAATGCCAGTATTATTAAATCAAACGAGATACACAACAAATTTTCAAAACACAATAAACACAGAGGTTAAGCCAGTATATTAAATATATAGAAAAAACCTGCAAAAAACCGGATTTGAATTAAACACAATTTTTTACAAACAAACCAATTTGGTCATTGGCTTTCATTGGGAAACTAACTAAAACTCTAATTATTTTTTACAAAGAATTTCAAACGGTGTTAATAAAAACACTTCTTAAAAATCAGTACTTTAGGAAAACTATAACACAATTTATTAAGTTATTATTTCTTAAAAATAATGTCAATACCATTCACATTAATTTCCATTTTAATTATTTTAATTGGGCACTTTAATTAAATGTATTTTAACAATTTGATATTCACTTTGTTTTCACAGTCGCTTAGTCAACTTTCTTCTTCTATATAAAATCGCACTTTAATTGTTTGCATTTAAAAATTACCGTTAGATATTATCAAAACAAATTCAGAAGAGAAAAATTTGATGACATTAGCGACTATTTATTTCGCTACAAACCCAATATAGAAAAAATTTTTTTTTTATTTTTGTCATATGGGCGTAACCACTGTGCACCGATGTGTTATTTGCTAGGAACGTTTTGTTGTGCTGTATTATTAGGGTTGTATTTATCGTATTAATGGTCAGCTGCCCGAACTCTTAATTACTAAAGGCTTAGTTACATAAATAGCATGATCGTTCCAAGAACTTGAAATTTATCGCGGCTTTCATTAAGAACTTCCTATCTTTAAGTCTGAAGGCGTCGTAGTCTGGTAGGTGAAAAGTTGGCTTATTAGACGTAAGGCCTAGGTTCAAATCTCCGATAATATATCTCCAACAAGACGATATCTCCACACATGTATGCAATTAACACACACAACATAAATGGTATGAGAAGCCAGGTCGTAATCATTAATGAAGGATTGTAATAACTAATTATGTATGTATGTATCTTTGTATAAGTATCTATGTATATGTATATAATGGCATCAGTTGGTCTTTTAAACGAATAACAGATTTCGATGTTTTCTAAACCAGACTTTAATTTAAAATTACGAAGAACTTAATGAAAGGCAAGATTCAATTACTCTTTACGATATTAGTGGTGGATGAATCAATATTATAAGGATGAGAATTGTAAAAATAATAGGATAGTGATTCGAACACTCAGTGAATTTTTGATTACACTTTTCATCATTATCATCTGAAATCTTTTGTCCATCTGTTGTTGAATATTTTGGTTGTCCATTTCAAACTGCTTTCAAATCCATTCCAAATATTGTATTGAATAGCAACTGACCTCTATGTATGTATATTGAGAGTCGATATCCAAAACACATGTCTGCCATTGTACTCTCTGGCAGCAAGATAACATGGCCTAGGATTTCAATAAAATGGTGATATTATGAAGCTTAATTTCTAGCACTCAACTAATTTGGAGCGCAAAATTTGAAGAGATTTCTTTTCATTAAATTTTTCTTAGCTTCTAGCGTTAATTCGTTTTTAAACAATAAAATTTTATGTTGGCGAATGCCGTTGGGGTTATAATGGCAGATTCTCAGAATAATTCACTGGTTGTCATATTAGTCATGAAATAAATTACTGGTCACGGTAATTACTGGTCAATAGACACTAATTAGCTAATTAGCTAGGTCCTGCACAGTCTAGACAATTACATACACCCATATTGCATTGTCCAGAATAATGAAAAGTATCTTGGGCTTCCACTTTATTGTTCAATGACATGGTAACAAACTTTACAGACAGTTCGTTTGATACCAAAGAGGACTATGGGTTCATGTGTTCCGGCCCTACTGCATGCCATTGCATACAGATTCATAAAATTTTACAAACACGAAAATGTTCCTTTGGATCCATGCAGTTTTATTAAATCACTTGGGCGTCACCTTTCATATTTGATTTCGGTTATAAAATTTGGTGAGAACATATTAAGGTAGACCACCAGCAACTCCCAATAAACTGATTTCAGGGATTGTGATTGTGTGAATACTTAACGTTATTACTTTGAGGGTTGTTACGAGAGGCAGACTAAAAATATTTATTATAAATACTATGTTATATTCATACTTATACATAAGTATGTATGTGAGTGTGAAACAGTTTCTGTAACACAAGACCAGTTATGGGTTTATTTTCTGTATAGCTTCTAGGGTAGGTCAACGTTGTAATGAAATTGCATGGAGTTGTTGTCTCAAAAACAAACAATTGTTTTGTAGGTTTTCAACGTTTTTCTCTCTTTTTTTCAACTTTAGTTTTTTAGCTTCGTAATTTTGCTACAACCTTGCCTAATGCACTGTGTATGTCGCAAATAAGGTCATTAAAAGTTTGCATTGGAATTTGTAGTCTGACGTTGAAAGCAAAATCTTGGAGAACAAGTTAAATCGCTTGGTTAGACAGCTGGTGATGAGGAAGTTTAACAAAATGAACGACAACAATAGAGAAATTTTTGTAAAATATTTCATCGTATGTAATGGCCAACGACATAACGACATAATAAAAAGTAAATATCCTGAATTGAATATGCCTTGGTAATTTTGCCTATTTTGGCAAAATTTTTTGTACAAAGGAATACATAACAGAATGGCTTTATAATCAGCGCACTAACCCAACATACGTTCGCCAACTGCGTATTGTACAGGAATAGGTAACATTTTTATTTAAACTCTTTGAAAATTAATGCGTTCCGTGCCAAGATTACATAAAATATTTCGTCTAAACTTCAGTTCATATTCTCTTCACTTTGTATTTTAAATTTAAATTTTAGCAATTTATGTTACACGTGTTATAAGCGTGTTTTTTTATATTTTATTTTGTATTTAAAACATCCCATAACAGGTGTAAACTTGATTTAGATCATCTATATTCAGGATGAAAATACCATTGAAATGTTTAGCGGCTAACCAACTAAGGATGACACAAAATTATTTTGCATCAGTAATGCTCTCGACTGTTTAGAGAAATTCTTAATCTTAGGCTTTTTTTTACCAAAAAAGAAGAAAAAAATTGATAGTTACTTAACCTTTCATTCTTATGGAATCCACACTTGAAGTATCTTCCCGCTAATCAACGTATGACCAATTTTAAATTCAAGTTAGATTAGGTACTGTGCGCCACACACTTTGGATGTCAATTTTTGGTTAAAAAATACAAGAAATGAGAGGCTAGTCACCATCTGCTACATCTCAAGACAAGATCTGGAGCCGGATAACAAACATAATTGGTCATTACAACACTTTAGTCAGGGTTATGACCTAGCTTCTCATACCACTAATGCTCTGTGTGTTAATTTTATACATGAGCGACGGGACCTACGGTTTGAAGCCGACTTTGAACACCAAATTTTTTTGGGATACTTTTTATGGCAAATTTAGTTATTCTCTGAGTTTTTGCATGAAATCTGCTGATAGGAAATCGTCGAAGGAAAATTTTTTCATATTTCGTTTTGCTGAAGATGTCTGACCAAGGGTTCGAACCGAGGCTTCACGTCTAACAAGCCAACACACTACCACTATATACTACATACTCTAACCAATAACTTATTTCAATTATGTTCTGCCGCCATAAGACTTTAGAATAATTTCAACTTTTCTCTTAAAGCGGGTTTTAATTAATGCGGATGTTATTAAGAGCACACGCAATTTCTTTGTAACTGCTAATGGTGGAGAGCATTCTCTTCATAGTTAACCAGTGAGCTTGGACATTACTTATTTACATCAATGGTTATTACAACGTTTTAGTCAAGATTATGACCTAGCTTCTCACACCACCCATGTTGTGTGGGTTAAATTTTTATCCGTAAGGTGAGACTCTGAACGACAGACTTTTTAAAAACTTTATTTACTCTCAGAGTTTCTGCCAGAATACTGCTGAGAGTAAGAAGTAGTTTTGTTCGATATGTCAGGACTGGGGTCTGAACTCATAACCTCACGCCTCGTCACACTTTGTTTACTGTCTTATTTAGCATTTCCAAGCCACAGTTTTTGATAACCGTAATTTTCGTGAATAAATACTCGATATATTTCGCTGTATTATTACGTATTATTTTTAAGGGAAAGGAAAGCCTAACAAATAATTCCTCATCGTATCCATTGTAAATTTATTAAGTTAAATGGAGTTTTATAACGTTTAGGTGCTTTACTTAAAAGCGAAATGCATAAAATAGTGATAAAAAAATTCCAAATATTTTATAAACTCTGGTGGTATAAAATAAAGCAACCTACTTTTTCCACTCACTTTATTAACGATATTTTAATTGCGCCAAAATCTCCATGAATGAAAATTAAATTTTAATGGAATTAAATTGTACACGATGAAACAACACAGACTAAAATTGACTTTAGTCGTCATAGTGTTGTCTGACTAACCCATTGAAATGTATGTTCATGCAGAAGGTACATTAATTAAAACGATTTGTTGGCGAAAAATTTAATTTCCGTTACAACATTAAATCCTTTTCGATTTAAGGATGTTATGCTTTTGAATTTACAACTACTGGATGGAGAGAGATAGAAAGACAAAATCAGTTAATAAATGAAAGTCCTTAGAGTCATTTGATTAGGCCTTTTTAAGATCCAGAGATGAGTTAAAGTAATATTCATAAAATTTGATTTCCAATGATAACTTCTATTTACTGTTAATTTTTATTGTTTATTTACAGATGTTCAACAAAAATAGTAATTAAAAATTTCATTCAAAGCCAATCTGTCGAAAGTAAATAAAAAATAAACACTGCCATCAACAGAGTAGGATGGTACTGTTTAGCACAAACTGATATGTCAGAGCTAGGATTTTAACTCACTAGCTCTCGTCTAGTAGCCAAAAAACTATATACTAGGCTTCTTTTGTACAAAACACAGTGCACAGATCAATCGTGCTTTTGTCATGACAAGAACTGTGATTGTGCAATTAAGGCATTTTGTGGAATTAAGGCCTTAATTGAGTTTTAATTATCTTATAAAAACGCATAGCCGCGTGCTCCAGAACTTTTCTTCTTAGGTCTCCAAGCACAGAACATTGACATAAAATATTGTTACGCTTTTACCTTTTTAAAAACGATCGTAGATTGCAAATAAAAATAAAAATAAATTCCTGTTTAGTTTCAATTAAATTCTTTATTGTTCGCACTACTTTTGTGTGCCACTGTTTACAACAATATATATACAACAATACAAATACAACGGAGATCTTCAAACTACCACTGTTTTCTTCACACGCAACGCGCCTTCACACAAGACTTACTGAATTCTACACGTTGCCTGCTTTGTCATGCCTTTTTATATGCCCACTTAAAAAGTCTGATCAAAGTTCTTGAAGTCGAATGTTCGTGGTTTCGTAACAATATGTTCTGTGATCCCCTTTCCTTCTTCATTGTTATAGCTTCAGTAAATGTCGTTATTAGATGTTTCCAGTATACTGGCATATACAGCAAGCGATCTAAAGCAATGCCAATATCATGAATGAATTCAGTTGAATTTTTTGTTATTACAGCTTTCACAGGCGTGTCGGCTATGTTGTTATCATCAGTCTAGGAACCTATATGATAATATCTGGAAAATATCTTACTATTTGTTTCAGTGGCATGCTTCAGTAGATGTTGTTCACCTGTTATCATGATCGCAACCATCTTCATAATCCGCTCATAACCTAGTTTGATGATTCCTTTTCTGTAAATGAAATACATACATACATACGTACATAAATAATTGGTCATTACAACCCTACAGTCAAGATTACGACCTGGCTTCTCATACTATCCGTATTGTGAAGCGTTTTAGCAGGACTTTTTCTTAAACTCTCTTTACACTACGTTTGTGCCACTGTTTACAACTTAAAGATACAACAACAATTTGCGCGTACACTATTCTATTTCACACTTCTGTCCGCGTTAGCACTAAAAACTGTTCGTTAGATCTTTTCTGCTTACAACCTTTTGCAAGCAATGCCACTTATACGTTCAAACCGCAAAGCATCTTCACACAAGGCTGACTGAATTATAACTGACTGCTGCCTGCTTTGTCCAGCCCTTTTATAGTCCGACACAACCAGTCTAACGAACATTCTTGATGTGAGAGGTTCTTGCTCTCGCCTTCTCGAGAACTCTATTGCTAGTACATTATTGTTTGTGTACCTTGCTTACGTTGTCATCCCTTTTTTGTCACATACATGTTGTTGTTGGTACCAGGTGCAACCAGGTTCGTTGTGCGTGTGTGCAGCTTTAGATAATCAACACGTTCACTGTATTCTTAGTGTTAGTGTGTATTTGTATCGTGTGGCTTTTGTTTATCGTTTTTAATGTTAAACGATATTAGGTCGTTTCCATTTTCGTAACAATATTTCGACAAAAAAGTCAGCATAGGCTCAATACTTTTGACCAAAGTGCCTATATGACTTCAAGAGAATATTTAGGAGATCATTTGAAAGAACGTAATCGCTAAACCTTAAACAAAAGTCCGCCGAAAAACTTGCTCATGGTGCCACCAGAAAACACTAAACAAAACTTGTATATTCAACTCCAAATGGGTTAAATGGAGTGCTTGACCTTAAGGGATATTCTACTAAATACAAGGGATAACATTTTCATATATTAGGAGTTTGAATTTTAAATTTACTCAGGGTTCTCCTTGGGGGTAACTATGGTGTCATCTGAAACTTTTCATTATTTTTCTCTTGTTTTATGAAAAACATTAAAAAATTGTTTGTTTTATAATAAAACAGAAATAAATTAATAAAAGAAATATATATACTATACATTTTTAAGGAAACTTTTGGTTAAAATCCATGAAATTGCTAAAATATATTGCAGTACTAAGACTTTTGCTGTCCACTGTACCTAGGAATGTAGTTGCTTTCAATATGAAGGAACTGATCCACTGATTACTATCAATTGGGTTCGAAATATAAAAAAGTCTTTGTAAATCTGAAGCAAGATTTTTTTTTTTTTTGATTTTCATTAAAACATTGGCAATCCTTCCTCACACGAATAGCTGCATAGGCGATATATACACATATTCAGAAGCATACGATGTTTTCATATGAAGTTTGTATCAACAAATTCCAACTGAATCCAAAGTTTGTTCTAAAAAGCAAAACAATTTTAATTTTTAATTTAGAAAATTTGTTAGAAATTGTTCATTCAATTTGTCTATTGTAAGTGGAAGAAGTTGGATGAAAAAGTTGCCGTTAATTTGTCTATTTAGCAGATTTAAAGTATCTGAAAAAAAACAAAGCAAATAACTTTTTTGTTAAAAAAAGAAACAATTAAAACATTTTAATGTTAAACAATAGAAATATGCAGAATTTTAATTTATTTTCAAACATAACATAACACTTGTTATTTAATCAGAAGTCCAAAGGTTATGAATGAAAAACTAAGATAATCCCAGAGATTAAAAATATCTGATTTGAAATGTTTTTACTTGTGAAATTAACATAGATTTTTATATTTTGACAAGTGCTTTAAACGATGAAAACGATAAATTGTTGAAGTTTAAGAACAAAAAATAATGTTTTGCTTAACATTCATTTAGGGCATATGGACTGAAGGTACAAATGTAATAAAAGAACGAAAAACTTTTGGTTCGAACTGATTGAAAGTTAACGTTTATTATGAACTCGTAAAAAAAAAATTTATAAAAAAGGAAAATTAGTTTCGAAACAGCGATATAATACCTGTTGGTGTACAGCTATTTTGGGTTGAAGGAAAAATGTTACGGGTTTAATCGAAGCACAAAAATGTTTAGAATATTATCTCTTAAGATCTCTTAAGCTGGTAGGTTGGTTGAGCATCCATAGCGGTCAGTTTTGATGCCACTTGCTGAGTACAGCCCCTGTACTAACCGAATTCCACCAAACACATCGAAGGACCAAATTCTTCTTCCTTCTACGCAGGACCTTCTGTCCAAATGGTATTCTGTAGGGAGATAAACGATGTTCGATTAGGCTGGGGGATTAACATACAAAATAGAAGTAAGTCAAAAAAGAATGATAAGCCGTCGAGACATGCAATCGAATCTAGTCGCAGCGAATTTGGCTGCGTGCTCAGAAAGTAACGCAGTGGGAAGGCAGTTAACCCTTTCATGCCCGATGTTGCCTATAGGCAACATTGTACATTTTTGTTCATAAATTCCGTAATTTTTAATTTTTTTAAATGATTTTTTTTTGCAAACAAGCTTGGTTAAAAACGTGTAAAACCAGAATACGTAGGACTCTGAATTTAATAAACTTTTCATTATTTTTCTCTTGTTTTATGAAAAACATTAAAAAATTGTTTGTTTTATAATAAAACAGAAATAAATTAATAAAAGAAATATATATACTATACATTTTTAAGGAAACTTTTGGTTAAAATCCATGAAATTGCTAAAATATATTGCAGTACTAAGACTTTTGCTGTCCACTGTACCTAGGAATGTAGTTGCTTTCAATATGAAGGAACTGATCCACTGATTACTATCAATTGGGTTCGAAATATAAAAAAGTCTTTGTAAATCTGAAGCAAGATTTTTTTTTTTTTGATTTTCATTAAAACATTGGCAATCCTTCCTCACACGAATAGCTGCATAGGCGATATATACACATATTCAGAAGCATACGATGTTTTCATATGAAGTTTGTATCAACAAATTCCAACTGAATCCAAAGTTTGTTCTAAAAAGCAAAACAATTTTAATTTTTAATTTAGAAAATTTGTTAGAAATTGTTCATTCAATTTGTCTATTGTAAGTGGAAGAAGTTGGATGAAAAAGTTGCCGTTAATTTGTCTATTTAGCAGATTTAAAGTATCTGAAAAAAAACAAAGCAAATAACTTTTTTGTTAAAAAAAGAAACAATTAAAACATTTTAATGTTAAACAATAGAAATATGCAGAATTTTAATTTATTTTCAAACATAACATAACACTTGTTATTTAATCAGAAGTCCAAAGGTTATGAATGAAAAACTAAGATAATCCCAGAGATTAAAAATATCTGATTTGAAATGTTTTTACTTGTGAAATTAACATAGATTTTTATATTTTGACAAGTGCTTTAAACGATGAAAACGATAAATTGTTGAAGTTTAAGAACAAAAAATAATGTTTTGCTTAACATTCATTTAGGGCATATGGACTGAAGGTACAAATGTAATAAAAGAACGAAAAACTTTTGGTTCGAACTGATTGAAAGTTAACGTTTATTATGAACTCGTAAAAAAAAATTTATAAAAAAGGAAAATTAGTTTCGAAACAGCGATATAATACCTGTTGGTGTACAGCTATTTTGGGTTGAAGGAAAAATGTTACGGGTTTAATCGAAGCACAAAAATGTTTAGAATATTATCTCTTAAGATCTCTTAAGCTGGTAGGTTGGTTGAGCATCCATAGCGGTCAGTTTTGATGCCACTTGCTGAGTACAGCCCCTGTACTAACCGAATTCCACCAAACACATCGAAGGACCAAATTCTTCTTCCTTCTACGCAGGACCTTCTGTCCAAATGGTATTCTGTAGGGAGATAAACGATGTTCGATTAGGCTGGGGGATTAACATACAAAATAGAAGTAAGTCAAAAAAGAATGATAAGCCGTCGAGACATGCAATCGAATCTAGTCGCAGCGAATTTGGCTGCGTGCTCAGAAAGTAACGCAGTGGGAAGGCAGTTAACCCTTTCATGCCCGATGTTGCCTATAGGCAACATTGTACATTTTTGTTCATAAATTCCGTAATTTTTAATTTTTTTAAATGATTTTTTTTTTGCAAACAAGCTTGGTTAAAAACGTGTAAAACCAGAATACGTAGGACTCTGAATTTAATATCACTTCATATCTTCATCACTTAACAAACACATGTCCTTAAAAAAATGTTAGCTCTGGCCCAAAAAATTCGGGCATGAAAGGGTTAAGCTTTGCGAGCAAAGCTTTTGCAGAATTGGTACGTAGAGCAACTGTGATATGAATAGCTTCAGATTTTCTGACCTAGTCAAGGAGTGCATAAGCCCACATTTTGTACAGGAAGTCTGTATCTTCTACAAACTTGCTTATCTTTTTGCAGTCCCCTCCTGTGAGGATAGTTATGTTGGGTAGAGTGTCTTACCTAATAACGGGATTTTTGAAGTTATGAAAACTGAGAAAAACCATTACCATATCCCACATTTCATACATACACATTTTAGCCGTTGTTTTCCATCTATCAGGATTGCTCCAGAGTACCTTCTCACATTTTTCTCCTGTGTCATTATTTAACGTTTCCGTCCATATCATTGGGTTTTCCAGATTAGTAGTCCCATAATTCCACAACTTTCGTTATTTTTTCCCTTGTTTTATGAAAAAAAAAAATTTTAATTTAAGTCAAAAGAATCCTATTTCGAAATAAGACTTCTGCATAAAATCAAACACCACAACAATTACGTTAGCAAAAAAAAAAAAAAAGAAATCGAACTCAACATTTGCTCATATTATTGTTTTCGAATTACTTTTCATCATTTCTTATTTTATTTCCTTTTTTATTTTTGATTTTCTCCGAATTGAATATGTTTAAAAATCCAGTAGTAAAAATTAATTAGTTTATCATTTAATGAGGTCAGTAAGTGATAATCCTTTAATGGAATTTAACCATTAAAATTAAACGCGAACAATTACGGAATGGATCTTGATTTTCCTCTGCTTAATAATCACTTGTTTTCACTTTCAACATAGGGTAATAAAGGAATGTGTGGTTTGTACAAAAAATTGAGGAGGTGGAGGTGTATAAATGTAATTAAAATTAAGAGTCAACTCTTTGCTTTAAAAATAAACTTTCATTTACATCAACTGAAATTTATTTAATTCAAACGTTTTCAAATTAAAGACTCATATATGTATATTTAACGAAAAAAGTTCAAAAGTTTAACTTTAAAAATGCAATAAAACAAGAACGGTTAGAAATTTTGCTATATTTTTGTTATAAAGTACAATTGTTCCGGTTAGAAATTGAACCAATATTCCAATGGAATTAGGAATATTGGCATTCAAATGCCCAATAGTCTCTGGTTTGTAGGCATAGCACAAAAAATAGTCCAACGGTGTCAAATCGCAGCTTCTTGGCGGCCAATTGACATCACCATTTTGTCTAATTAAACGGCCATCAAACGTTTGACATAATAAAACGATTGTGGCATGAGATGTGCGGTAAGTGCAACCGTCCTGTTGAAAACAAACATCGTTCACATCAATATCATGAAGAGCGGGTACAACAGGATCGGTTATCATGGTGCGATAGGTGTCTGTTATGGTTGTGCCGTTTCTATTTTCAAAGAAATCTGAGCCAATGCTGTCTCCGCTCTACAAGCCGCACCAAAAAATTCGTCGTAATGGGTACATTGGCTACTTTAAGATCACGCGAGGGGTTTCTGAGCCCCTAATGCGACGCTTTAAAACATCATACAATTTATTACTGTAGTACAGCCAAAAACCACAATTTCTGAAAAGTTTAAATTTCATGTCCTCATTTCTTAAAACAATTTTTTTTCGTACTTTTATTCTACAAAATACCTATAGCTATAGAAATATCTCTGTAAACATAACTTAGTACTGCAGTTTATTGCAAAGACTTAAGAGGAAAAAGTAAAGGAACAAAAATGTAAAGTGATGCGGTGGAGCTGATAAAGAATTTCTTTTTCAAATGCAATCGAAAAGTTTTCAACACAAAAAAAAAATAAAACAAAACTCTTGAACTTTCTTGTATTGTTGGAAAAGTATGTTGTTTCTCTTTTGACTTAAACTTGTATTGATTTAAATAAAGCTTCGTTTAAATAAATTTTGTATTGATTTATATCAATTGCATAAAAACAGATCAATGAAAACCATAAAGCACCATCTAAATTTCATTTATTGAATCATTTATTTATTATTAATTAATTAATTATTTTTTTAATAAATTGAAATTAATTTTTTGTCTCCGCATGAGTGAGAAATTTTTTTTCAGTTTCATAATAGAAATCAGTTTGCATGTCCGACAATTGGTCGTATGAGTGATATACAGAATATAAAAGTAGGTAGTGTGTTGGCTTACTATTCGTAAAGCCCGGGTTCGTATCCCAGGTCAGACATCAAAAATGAAATATGAAAAAAAAAAAATATTCTTCGGCGACTTCCTCTCAGCAGATTTCTGGCAAAAACTCTGAGAGTAAAATAAACTGCCATGAAAAAGTTTCTCAAAAATTCTGTCGTTCGGAGTCGACGTTAAACTGTAGGTCCCGCCACTCACGTATAAAATTAACGCACACAACATGAGTGGTGTGAGAAGCTAGGCCGTAATCCTGACTGAAGGGTTGTAATGGCCAATTATGTATGTATGTGTAAAAGAAAAATTAAATAATAAGTATACGCCGATTGAACAGAAAGTATACGAATAGAATACAACCACTAAATTTTTTTTGTTTTTATAAATACTGACAGTAAAAAATCGTAGAGGAATGTGGTCATTAGATAAAGTTTTCTCAGTCAGAACAAGATAAATTCGTTTTCAAATGTTACAATATTTTCATGATATTTGATGCATTTGGTGAAGAAAACAAGGTACTTTCAGGTTTTGCCGTATGGAAAAAAATTAAAAATGCATTTATTGTTGCCCGTGCACCAATGTAAACAAAAAAACTTTATGGGATTCGGCGTTATGACTTCGGCAACTGTCTCTCAGCAGAATTCTTTCAAAAACTCTGAGAATAAATAAAATTGCCATGAAAAGTTTTCTAAAACTCTGACGTTCGGAGTTGTTGTTGGTTTCGCTACTCTTGGATAAAATTAACGTACTCAACATAAGTGTTATGAGAAGCTAGGTCGTAGTTCTGACTGAAGATCAATTACGTATGTATGTACGTACAAGACAATGTCATAACGGAAAGAAAAAACTTCTTTACTACTACTGTCGGGAGTTCAGATTGTTTCGATTTCCAGTTGATTTTAGGTCTTCTTGATATAATTTGTTCTGGAAATCGATAACGCCGTCTTGCTGAAACCACATGTCGTACAAATCCGTTCAGTTAAGGCCGTAAGTACTCCGTTCATTTTCCTGTATTTTGTATTGAAAATTATTGATATGTTTCGACAATTTAGCAATAGCAAGCAATAAGATTTAATAAAAGTTCGATACAATTTAAGTTAGAGCAACAATATTTTGTTTGCCTTTAGTGCTATTGAACGGGAGTCTACCAGTAAACCGGGAGTCTGGCAGTAAATGAGAGCAAAACAAAGTATATGTTATCGTAAAGTAGAGACGTGCGGCATATTGATTCTTAGATTACGGATGATAACTATACTTTCGACGTACTCAGAGAATTTATTTATCTTGACACCATTGTTTCAAGCAAAAATCATGTCAGTCTGGAGATCAAGAGCAGGATCACAACTTGCCAACAGCTGCTATTATGGTCTCAATAGGCAATTGAGTAGCAGGGACCTCTCTCGTATGACAAAACTAACTCTCTACAAGACACTCATTCTACCCGTGCTTCTTTATGGCCCAGAGGCATGACACCTATTAAGCACTGATGCAGCAGCCTTGAGAGTATTCGAGAGAAAAGTCGTACGTAAGATCTTCGGTCCAGTGCGAGTTGGCCATTATTTCCGCATCCGATCCGACAGTGAGCTGTACGAGCTCCTCAACGACATAGACGTTGTGCAGCGTATTAACATCCAGCGGCTGCGTTGGCTCGACCATGTAGTTCGAATGGAGGAAGATGTTTCGACGAAACGGGTATTTGATACGTGGGTCTTCGGAAATTGGCGAAGAGGTCGACCTGGAAGGATGTGTTGCGGCAGGCCGAAATCCGTTAAGTGGGTTGTTATGGCCAATTGAGTAAGTAAATAACGCTCTGACCATCGTCGTTGTTGCCAAATATGGTCTAGCAACTCCGCTGCCGCGTAATAGTGAATTTTTTCAACTCCAAAAGCAACGGATATGCTTTTTTACGTACCGAACCAAAAACATTGCTCATCGAAAAACAAAATTTTGAATGAAAATATTAATTTGTGCTTCAACTCAAAAGACAAATTGTTCAAATAAAATCGTAAATGCTTCTAAAATCAAGATTTATAAGTGAAATCTTCCATAAAGTGGTAGAGCACAATCCAAGTTGTTGAGGACGGAATTGTTCGTTGTCTCACGGAGAGGAATATTTAAAACACTTGTATGAAGAACTTTGATTCTGAGGTAATGATGGAAATCTTAATTAGAGGTACATATTACTCATGCGTAATTGGTTTTTATTTAATGTTTAAAATGTTGCGTACAAAATTCTGTTTTCTATTTTTGATTGTGCAATCTAACCGTAGGGTATTGCCGCTCCCATGCAAGGCATTCCGTTGAATCTGGGAAAATATTGTTACGAAAATGGAAACGGTGTACCATCGTTTAACGTTAAAAACGATAAACAAAAGCTACATCAACAAATACAACGAACTTGCTTGCATATACCAACAACACCAGTCAAAATGAAAGCAACAACAAACAGTGTAAGCAAACTACACAAACAGAAATGTAGTAGCGATAGAGCTCTCGAGAAAGCGAACACATGAACATTCCATTTCAAGAACATTCATCAGACTGTATACGTGCGCATATAAAAAGTCAAGACAAAGCAGGCAACGAGTCAGTAAGAATTCAGTCAGTACTGTGTGAAGACGAGTTGCGTGCGAATTAAACAGTCGTGGTTTGAAGATCGCTGTTGTGAAGATCTATCGAAGAGTTGTTAGTGTTTGCGTGGACAAAAATAAAAAGCAGAATAGTGAACAAGCAATTATTGTTGGAGTTGTAACAGTGGCACATAAAACTAGTGCGGACTATTAAGACTTTAATTTTAACAAAACACATATTTGTTTTTACTTTGTTTGCAATCAATGAACTCATATTCTAAACGTTTTTGAAAAGGTCCCCAATAGATTTTTAAACATTGAACCTTACCAAATTACACGTTATTAATATGCACCTTAGAAAGAGAAATATTAAAAATAAAAGTTCTCTTATGTTTTAAGTCTTCCAAATCATCTCTAAAAAATCACCGTTTGTTCGTTTCCTATTTGTTTAAGGATGACGTTAGCCAGGTCATTGCTAACTTCTCCAACCACCTTGGTAGCATACTTTTATGGATGTTGCTTGATTAAAGGACAATGGCAATATTATCTTCAATACGAAATTTAAGAGTATTTTATGAAAATCAGATTTACGAAACGTCGAACAATATAAGAGAATCCAATTGCCGTAGCAAATAAAATGCTGCAAGTCGTTTGCTTGCTTGTGATACCACTACTATTGCTTCCAATTCAATAACTGCTCTAATGGATTGTAAAGAAAACTGACGATGGCAGTCTGTAAGACATAAACTTTCCCACTCCTGTAAGTAAATTGCAACCGTAGTTATTGCTAACAAGTCCATCCATTGAATAAAGAATCGCAGGATAGTAGAAAGGCAATACAGTTTGCCAAAAAAACAAGACATACACGAGAAGTATAAATTTTTCACTTTTCATCTTTTTTGGCTGGTAAAGGTATTGAATCATTTGCATTGAAATGCAAATTTTACAGGTAAAAGTTTTCCTCGCTATCATACGTACCTAAAAAAGGTTTTCTAAAATGAAAGTAAAGGAAAGGTTGGAAAAAATTAAAAAAAAGTATGAACTAAAAATAGTTCAATACTGAAAAGGTACAAAAGCATGCATTGGATTTGAGGTACCGAGAAATAATGCAAATAAAGAAATACATTTAAAGCACTAACATGTCAGCATAGTTCATATCACGATCACGTGAGATGACCATGCCCTCAAATTGTTCGCCCAGAATATGGAATGTGGCATGATCTGTGTGGAACGTAGCGCCATCCTGTTGGTGTGCAGATCATCCAATTCAGGCCAAATAGTTAGTACCCTTCGCTAACAATAATGAACATCATCTTGTATTATTTATTGACTTTAGCAAAGCATTCGACACGTTGTTGTAAACAAAGCTTCTATCAACTCTACAAAGAAATGAAGGAAATGTACGTGGGAAGGTATTATTATGGTTTGCCGACTATCTGAACCCTCGCAGCAATTGTGTAAAAATAGGTAATAAATATACAAGGACAAAAGTTAGAAACGCTTCTTTACATATTCTTCTCAATGTTCAATATTTTGAAACAATGCGACACTTCGCCAATGGTGATAACAACTATAGTAGTAACGCACAAAAACGTTGAAAATGCAAAGGAAATTGATAACGTATCAACACAGTGTCATGACATACAATCATTAATTAATTAGAATTTAAACATCGAAGTCGCCGTAGTATAGTAGGTAGTGTGTTGACTTATTAGACGTATCGCCACGTTTCAGACCCAAGTCAGACATCTATCAAAACGAAATGTGAAAAAATATTTCTTCGGCGACTTCCTCTCAGCAGATTTCTGGCTAAAACTCTGAGATTAAAATAAAATTGCCATGAAAAGTTTCTCAAAAACCTGTCGTTCGGATTCGACTTTAAACTGTAGGTGCCGCCACTCATGTAGCAAATTAACACTCACAATAGAAGTGGTGTGAGAAGCTAGACCGTAACTATTATACATTTTCCATACTTCTCTCTGGCAGAACCTCACACATACCACGGCATAACAGTGTGTGAAACATCTGCACACTGCAAAGATCTACAAAAAACTCAATATCGTCTTCTTCAGATACTAACAACAAATCAAAACTATAACATAACCATCAGAAACAACGACAGAAGTCCGCAAGGACGAAAAAAGTGAGTCTCTTGTAAAACGGTGTGGATGAATTGTAAGTTCCATTCATAGTCGCCTCAGTTTAGTAAGTAGTGTGTTGGCTTATTAGATAAGAGGCCACGGTTCAAACCCCAAATTCAGACAAGAAATATGAAAAATCCTGTTTGAAGAGTAGTAAAGAGTAATTATATATGTGTAGGTATAGTATACATATATATATGTATACTGATTTCCTCTTAATAAAGAATAAATTGATATTCTTATGGATGTTGTTGTTCCTTATATTCCAGGAAGCACATGTGATTATTCTACAAAGTTTAGACTACGTTGTTTAAAACTAAAAATCTCAAAATTACCGCATTGTACAAAGACACAATCTTTATAATATCCGTTCATAACTGTCCACATGCGAAATACTAAATGATTATTGTATTTATCTCCTCCATGCTCGAGCCGATAATGGCTAAAAGAAAGTATTCCGAACGATTGAAACTTCTGTGTCCTCCTGGAAAAGACTAATTTCGCTATATGTGCCTACTACTGGCGCACAAACCTTTTTCGCCCGTTTTGCTTCCCACCATCAAATTTAAATAAAACAAAGTTTGTGGTAGATATCATCGAAATTTTATCTTCGTTTGAAATTTCTATTGATACCATTTATATAGGATACAACATCGTTCAAACGCTTGGAAAGGTAAAATTTTCCGCGAATCTGGTACATAAATCAGGTTGAATTTGAACGATGGCATGCGACATTTTGGCTGTGTTCGCGTATAGTCTATAAGAAAAATTCTGAAGGTGTCCATTCGCACACCGAAATTGTCCCAGTTTATGAGGTGATTATGCTGTCAAATCTGCGTGTCACGTAGTGCCGTCCTATTGCAAGCACGTGGCTGCCGTTGAAGTCCAGACTGCCCAATTCAGTCGCTAAGTCTAATACACCCAATTTAGTCGCCAGTCTAATACATACATACATACATACATAATTGGCCATTACAACCCTTCAGTCAGGATTAGGAACTATCTTCACATACCACTTATATTGTGTGTCGTAATTTTATACATGAGTGGCGGGACCTAAAGTTTAAAGTCGGTTCTGAATAACAGTTTGTTAAGACATTTTTTCATGGCAATTTTTTAGTTACTCTCAGACTTTTTCCCAGGAATCTGTCAAAGAAATATTGTTTTCATATTTCGTTTTGTTGGAGATATCTGACCTGGGGTTTGAACCTTGGCCT
The DNA here is from genome assembly GCA_936449025.2 of Sarcophaga subvicina. Lineage (NCBI taxonomy): Eukaryota > Metazoa > Arthropoda > Insecta > Diptera > Sarcophagidae > Sarcophaga > Sarcophaga subvicina. The sequence continues at coordinate 91,829,832 of OW388080.2, forward strand.
CACTTCTAGTAAGCCAACACACTACCTACTAGACTACGGCGAGTTGTTTTATATTTGTTTAATAGCAAAGAATATTTTAGCACTTTTACGTCATAAATTAATTTTTATGTCTTGAGATCTGAGATAAACACAGTCATGTGAAAATAGATAAGAACACCAGTGTGACACTTAGAGATTTGATCAGAAAGTCAGTAAAGTGACAAAATTGCTGATAAGTAAATACATATATTTGCAGCTTAGATATCATAAAAATATATTGCATTGCGATTTTAAAAAAGTTTTGTTTTATTATAAAAATGATTTTCAATTAAAATTAAAATGTGAAAAAGATAACGACACTTCCGCTTTCTTTCAAAATAATTATAAAAAATTTGTTACACTACATTAAGTTCTAATATCGTTGTGAAATGGATATTATTTTGTAGAGTTTCCTGTGTTTAAAACTGAATATGGTCACCAACATTTTGCCATAGCCAATCCAATATATCACAACTGGTGGGACACTCTTATCTGTTTGTTCCATAATCCACAAGTTCTCTTTCTGATTTGTATTTTAATATAGTGCGGGGCAGTGTACTCTTTCCTAAATAATACCTTTCGTAAGTGGACACTTCCTATACACACATACATAATTGGTAACTACAACCCTTTAGTCAGGATTATGACCTAGGCTCTCACACCACTTATGTTGTGTGCGTTAATTTTTATACATGAGTGGCGGGACTTACAGTTTAAAGTCGACTACGAACGACGGATTTTTGAGCAACTTTTCATGGCAATTTTATTTACTCTCAGAGATTTTAGCAGAAATCTGCTGAGAGGAAGTCGCCGAAGAAATATTTCTTCAGATTTTGTTTTGTTCGATATGTCTGACTTCGCCTCACGTCTAATAAGCCAACGCACTACTTATTAGACTACGGCAACCTTATTTATTTATATATTAATCATTAATTTATTATTTCTTAACCGAAACAAAATTAAGTAGTAGTATTATTTAAATATAACTCTCTATACGTAATCACGATTGCTAGCCAGTTTAGGTTAAACTAATTGCTGTTTACATAGCTTTTAAACGCAACGACAATTACGTTTAAAAAACGTATGTTCCAGTATATAAATTTAAATTTAGGTATAAATATATTACAGGAATATACATACATTTACACCATTTCAGGAAAATTGATAAATACTTATCATGTTTATCTACCTTGTAAATAGCTTTTTCCATAATCGAGTATATGGTATTCCCTGTTGCATTCTGATACTGATGACAGATGTCGTTATATGAATTCGATATCAGAAAGTGGGTTAAATGTCACGTTGATGGATTTGCATTTTATAAACATTTTCTAATATCCGAGAACGATATTAAAATACTTTCTGAACATAAATTTTAAATGAAAACTTGAAATAAAAGAAAATTTTCTGTTTTAATAACAATTTTACAACTGATTGACTGCAACTTAATATTTCCTCATACGAATGTCGTTGGTTATTTAATATTTTGGGAAGTTATAATTTTTATAATAATTATGAACCAAACGAATTTCCCTCAAATAGTTTAAATCCGTTAAATTCCTCAAACTATTGTGCTGTTCAATTCTCCACTGCATTTTAGTGTGATAATGAAACTGTCATCTAAACTTGCAGACGCTTTTTCACAATGCATTTCTATAAACACCGTGTATAATGTAAGTACAGAAATTCGTTTGCAACAAATACTAACAATTGCAGAAGTACGTGTAGACTTTCGACGTTCGCTTATAACAACGTATACTTTATTTTATCTTCATTTACTGCCAAACTAATCTTGCCGTCCTATGTTACTAAAGGGGCCGTTGCCAGGGCACTTGAGCTTCTTACAGAACACTCTGCTCTTACATGCTAAGGGAACGGCTTTTTTGAATCATCAAGGTTCGGCGAATCCTTCTCTACCTTGACGTTGCAGTAATTTCTCAACGTCATATTCCCAGTTATGCTGTGCTCGAGTATTATCTTATACTCGACAGGCCGGAAGCCCCACTAAGAAAGGCAATAAGTGCCTTAGAGAGCGCTTTTAAGTTGTTCCCGTTCAACATGAAATGCAAATAATAAAATTGTTTTATCAAACTGGTTCAAAGAATCATCTTCAGTGATGTGAATGTGCAACAACAAACAAAATTATCGAATATTGGACAATACCAATCCACATGAGATCTTAGAGTGTCGAATGCAACCCGAAAGAGTCACTCTTTGGTTTGGATTTTGGGCTGACGACATCATCGGTCCATATTTCTTTGCGAACGGCATTGGACGAGCACTATAAGTCGTTGATTACCAGCTTCTTTTGGCCTGAATTGGGCAATCAAGAATCCAACGATACCTACATGTCACGCAGATCATGCCATATAGGATATTCTCCTACAAGGAGTTCTTTTTTCTCATTTCTAAACACGCAAATTTCTCTTATTATTCCATGAGAGAAAAGAGTTGGGGATAAAAACTGTAATTTGAGAACAATATTATACAAATGATCGTAATCAAATAGAGTTCACGCAATTAATTTTCTGTTTTTTTCTTTTGTTATTGCCATATCATCGTTTGAATGGAAAAAATATATTCAGAATCATTATAATAGTTTTTATGTAACTAAACTGTATAAAATGGTTTAACATCAGCATTAATGCGATATGCTCATTCAATTCTGTTCACACAAACAGATACAAATTACAGTATGGCCAAACCGAAAATTTCAAAAATCTAAATAACTAATTAATTAATTAATGGGTGTTGTATAATTTGGATGATATATAATGTTTTAATCCCACGCAAATTATGTCAGATATAATCCACCTACCTAATCTACCTTTAAAAGCATGTCTAAAGTCTATAACTTTCATTATTGCCTTTATAGTTTTAATTATTTCGTTGTGTGCAGACACAGCAAAATATCAAATTATTTTAAGATACTAGCCATGCCAGGGGTATGTGAAAATTGCATTATAAATGTTTCATTTACCATGGCCATATATAAAAGTAAATTTTGAGCTGAATACGATGTCCTATCAGGGGAAAAGACTGGTAGTTATCTGAGGTGAGCAATGAGTATATAATTTCTAAAACTTATACGCATTCATACTTATTTTAATATTATACTCATACTACCTATATTCAAAGTTTGAAATACTCATGGTACTCATACTTAACAATGCGCATAATGTTATTGATTTCGACTCTCCATGATTCATCGTATACACGAATCACAAAATAAGTATAATTCGCGTACGAACACTACAATACTCACAAGAAGGTTGTGTGTTTGCTCTGCTTGCTGTCTTTGTCTTTTTTGTTTATGTGTCTTTCTTCTTTGTTTGTAAATGCAACAACAACTACGACTGTAAATTTTGACGAATGATTCGAATCACTCGAATCATTTATAATTATTATAAATATTTTTCTAAATTGATGAATCTGAATGAGTAGGCGTATGAATCAAACAGTTCGAATGTTATGAGATTAATGTCAACGTTGTACTCATACTCATTGCAACTTGTACCTATAAATCAATGTTGTACTGAGTACGAATGAATCAGAGTAGTTGGATTTCAATACTGTTGACTCACTCATGCTCAAAATTACATGAGTACTCGTGAGTAGCGAAAAAGCTATTCATTGCTGATCTCTGGTAGTTATCATCGACATATTTCAGTATCAAATGCCAGCAGTAGCAAAAAAGTTTGGTAACTACGAAAAAGGAAACCACCTCAGGCGCCTTAAATGGAATAAAGTTCGTTAACCCTGGACGGTAACTGTTCGTCGAATCGACGAAGCTCATTTACTCTTTATCATATAATTCTTTTATGTTTGACCAAATTTCGTTCTTGTTTTCAACAACTTTAGTTGATAATGAAAGCTTGCAGCCAGTAGAAAATAAAAAATTTTTTTTTCGTCGATTCAAAGAAGAGTAACCCTACTGTACAAAAATGACCATCCAGGATTAAAAAAATGGGTGTCCAGGGTACGTTTACTCACTACAAGCTTTCGTTATCAACCAACAATGTTGATAAAAAAGAGCGAAATTTGGTCAAACACAAAATAATTATATGATAAAGAGTAAATGAGCTTCGTCGATTCGACGAACAGTAACCAAAGTGTTCGTCGATTCAACACAGAGTAACCTTAACGTACAAAAATAAAGAGTAACCGTCCAGGGTTAAGGAGAAATTGAGTAAAACAATCACAAAATTGTGTTTGTTGCATGTAACATTTTAAAAGTATTTTATTATACATTCGTTAATATAAATCACCGGTATATAAACGTACAGATACAGTAAGACCACGCCTAACGCTGCTCCCCTTAACGCTGTTTCAGTATTAATCGGTAGTATTGGGATTCCCCTAAATCGCCACTGCATTGACACTTGTTGTATATGTTTGCAAATGAAACGGCCATGCGCCAACCAAAAGCGGTTCACTATATAGTGACGGTGTATACTATGTATCTTTTTCAACGCTCTTTCGTTAGTCTGTTCAGAATAAACTGTATTTTCCGAAAACGCAATTAGAGTACGAACGCTGTTTCGTTTAACGCTGTTTCGTTTAGCGCGTTAAGCAGGGTCTTACTGTACAAGTATATCTAAGTTTTCTCTTTATTCATAGTAGTCTAATACCTATTGTATTGGCTTATTAGACGCGAGGTCACGGTTCAATCTCCAGGTCAGACTCCAACAAAACATGAATCAATATTTCTATGGCGACTGCCTTTCAGCAGACCACAAAAACGGTGAGAATAAATAAAAATTGCGATGAAAAGTTTCTCAAAACCCGCCACTAATGTATAAAATTAACACACACAACGTAAGTGGTGTGAGAAGCTAAGCCGTAATTCTGACTGCAGGGTTGTAGCAAACAAATATGTTATATGTGGGGGTGCATGGAATGTTTATAATCAAATAAAATTGAGGAACTGCATAACAAAATTTCGAACTTGAAGACAATCTTATTATATTTGAAAAATTATCTCAACTTTTAGTTTCTTTTCAAAATAATATCATATAATATTGTTACGAAAATGGAAACGGTGTAATATTGTTTAACATTATATACATGTATATGTGTTCCTTTCACTTCTCTAGGGAGCATAGGGCCGCATCGTTTAACATTAAAATGAGCAAACGCTGCACAATCAAATACAGCGAACTTGTTGCAAATAAATCAACAACATCAGTATGAAAGAAAAGGGGATAGACAAGTAAGCAAGAAAGCAACAACAAGCAATGTGAACAAAATACACAAACAACAATGAACCATGAACCCTCATCAGGCTGACATTTTTAAAAAGGTAAAAACGTAACAATGTTATGAGCTATTGTATGTCTGACTTTCAGATTGGTGCCAAGAGAATGAATGTTTTGATGGAGAAGGTATTATAAATTCGATGTTAATTTCAGTTTCATTGTCTTATATTCCTGCACTGAACTTTAAATTTTTTTTTTCAAACATCTTTGTTATGAATATGTCACACATATAAGCTCTTGCAAATTCTATTTGCAAAAAGTCCTTCAAGTGTCTGACATTATCCTGATATTTTTGCATTGTTAAAAAAGATTTTTCTGTACATACATCCACTTCAACTGGCAAGAAAAAAAAATTTTTTACATAAACTAATAGAAAGGGAAGTACTAGAGACGCACGGTCGTTCAGAAGATGTATCGGCCGACAGGGTGTAATGAATACAGCAAAAAGGCAACAAAGATGCAAAAACTTCATGGGGCTTCCTGCTTTATATGTTTTTTTCCTACATTTGTTTTTCTTTCAATTCCAGCTTAAGGTGTAGTAATTGGCCAAATGCCATTCTCTTTTAGAAAGCTAAACGAAAGCACAATACTTCAAGTTGGACGATATATGTATGTATGTATGTACACTTAAAGTTGAGAAATGTGGAAATAATTGCCTTTAAATGCATTGAAAAATAATTCTTATAACTCTATCATGAAATCGTCTGGCAAAAACTCTGAGAGTAAATAAAATTGCTATGAAAAGTTTGTCAAAAATCTGTCCTTCAGATTCGACACAACACAAGTAGTGTGAGAAGCTAGACCTGACTTTTGAAGTCGCCGTAGTCTAGTAGGAGTGTGTTGGCTTATAAGACGAAAAAGCCTGGGTTCGAGCCCCAGGCCAGGCATCAAAGACAAAATACAAAAAGTATTTTTTCGGCGACTCTCAGTAGATTTCTGGCAAAAACTCTGAGAGTAAATAAAAATTACCATGAAAAGTTTCTCAATAAATAAAAATCTGTCGTTCGGAGTCGACTTTAAACTGTAGGTCCCACCAGTCAGGTATAAAATTAACAGACACAACATAAGTGGTGTGAGAAACTAGGACGTTGTACAATGGGTCAATTCGACCTCCGGGTACTGTACTCGTCTTAATTGATAAGTACACGTCGACTAACCTAACCTAACCTAACCTAGACCTTACCGAAGAGTTGTAATGATTATGTATGTATGTATTTGATTTTATTATTAAATCCCTTATTTGTAAAGGTTCCATCAAATGAATATAGAGAGAGAACTCAATATTATTTTCAAAATTTGTTTCAAGGCATTAGGTTCTATATGTGTAGACATATATGGTGATAACGCGTCTATCGACTATGATGTGAGAACTGAAGTACGTTGAAGACCACCAAAAAAGTTTGAAGACCCTGTATTGCATCAACATTGGATGCAGATGACAGTTTGAGTCAAAAATAAATGCCAGAAATGTTAATTGTTCCACAACAAATAAATTCTGATCGTTTAAAAACTACGTGAAACAGCCAAATGAATAAGAATTAATTGTTAAAAATTTGACCAATTGTTGAATTATACTAGCTTTCAGGACCGCTGCGTTTTAAGAAAAGAAAAAGCTTTACAGCCTAATTTACATGATTTTGGTGATTCTGGCAGAATATATAATCGACATTCTGTTGCAATTACATGCCGTTGGTGTCAATAACATCCGATTCAGGCCAGACGAAGTTCACGGTGATGGCCTAGCCAACATTGTTCTCAGAGAAATATTGTCCGCTGGCGCCGCTATTCCAAACTCCACGCCAAAACTGTGGCATTTTTGGAATGCTTTTAGCGGTCTTTTATCTCATGAGGATTCGTATCATCGTGAATCCGACAATTTTGTCTGTCCACTCATCTAGAAGAAGGCCTCATCGCTGTAGATGATTTCTAAGATCAGATGATTAAGGTCAGTTGCCAACAGCTCCAGGGCCCACACTTCGTCGTTTACTTTCAATTCCTTAGCCACTTAAATTATGTTGTGGCCTGCGAAAGGTCAAGTTCCTGGAAGCTATGTGATGTCAACTGCCTCTGATTCGCACACTTCTATGGACAGCGGCGGTGTGTGTAGATTGTTTAGTGAACTAGTGGACTCGAATTTATCCATCATATTGCGAATTGCCTGCTCGGACATCGTAAAATGATAAAGCGCAGGGTATATTGCTCAATAAAACAATTTTATTATTTACACGCTGTTTATTTATGGTGATTTGCAAAAATAGACTGAATAATTGACAACTCATTTCACAGATGCGACATCAAAAGATGGGCTTTATCGAATATCAAGACCAGACCAGACATCAAAACAAAAATACAAAAAGTATTTCTTCGGCGACTTCCTCCCAGCAGATTTTTTAAAAACTCTGAGAGTAAATAAAATTGCCTTGAAAAGTTTCTCAAAAATCTGTCGTTAGGAGTCGACTTTGAACTGTTGGTCCCGCCACTCCTGTATAAAATTCACACACACAACATAAGTGGTGTGAGAAACTAGGTCGTAATACTGACTGAAGGATTGTAATGACCAATTATGTATGTATGTATGTATGTATAGTTGTATATATATGAACTATCACTTTCATGACTGGACTCTATAATCTATTTAGTTTAAAAAGCAATTTTTGTTCAGCCGCTACAATTGCCTTTGATATTAATTCAGAACGATTAAAAACGTTTTTTCAGATTTCCTGAGAAGTTTTATGCAACAAACATATTGTGTGGCCTTCCAGAACTTGGCTCTTAAGAGGTAAAATCGAAGATAATATGGTAATCGCTTAGGTAGGCAAAATGAGGTCTTCCTCTGCTGCGTCCCTGATCATGCAGACAAAATTAATGTGGCTGGTCCTTCTTAAAGTGCGGACGGATTCTTGGAAAGGTATACATACATACATAACACATAATTGGTCATTACAACCCTTCATTCAGGATTACGACCTAGCATCTCACACCACTTTTGCTGTGTGCGTTAATTTTATTCATAAGTGGTGGAACCTAAAGTTTAAATTCAACTCCAAACAACAGATTTTTTGAGAAACTTTGCATGGCATTTCATTTTCATTACTCTCACACTTATTGCCAGAAATCTGTTGAGAGGAAATCGCCGAAGAAATATTTTTTCATTTTGTTGGAGATGTCTGGTTTACATTTTCAGCACTTCTAGAGGTGCCTCACTAATGCTAGCTGGTATTGTTCTTCAAGACTGGAATTGATACAGGCTATTATATTATTATTATTATTATTATAGTATTGTCACAGCAAATAACCGTATGATTTTAGCGGCTATTAGATAGCTCTAAAAAGTGTGATTGATTGCTCAACAAACTCGTTTTACAATTGGTTCATTATATATGCTACATTGTGTTATGTCGCATCATATTGTTTGAACTACAACCAAGTCCAATTGCTTCATTAAAAACTCAGTCATTGGCTGTAGCGTTCTCAAAAAAATACGATCAAATGCCGCCGACACACAAATCGCACAAAACATTGCAGTTCCTAGCATATCTCTGGAGACTATTCTCTTTGTTGTTGTTGTCTCCATTAATCCAAAAATTTACATCATCGTAGAAAATAATTTTGGATTTCATAATTAAAATTTAATGATAAAATACTCATATTCCTGCGCATTATTGGTGTTGTCGCATGTCAGGAATCTTTTTTTATACTGCAAAAATCAGAAAACTATTCAAAGAAATATGACCCATTGTTGGAATGTTTGTTTCATCATAATTTCTCCCTTGGGTTGACTTAATGCTGACTCTTACAAACATTAATACCTTTACAATGTAACTGCTACAGTTTTCCAACTTGTACTAACTGTGTGTATGTTTTATAGTTTGAAATGCAATGCAAACTTTAATCCACAGCTCTACACATGAAGTGAACATGCCTGCCATGTTGCATCGATACTATTACATTCACTGGTATATGCCTTCAAGCACAGTTGAAAATGTTTTTGTCATCCTGTGTGTGTGTGGAAACGTTGACATAATTTACTGTTTTGCATGTGCTTTGTTTGTGGGTAAGTATATTTAATGCACATGTGCAACAGTGTAAATTTGTAGCTTTTTGTGACAAATTTGAAATTCAATATGAAATTATAATTCGAAATTACATTGCCACTAATGGCCAATACGTTGCCGACTGCCTTATTATGGTCATTACATATTGAGCTAACAGCCACCAACTTTTTGTTTTAGTCCTAATTATATCCCTAAAATCGTAATTTGTTTTTCATGCTGCTGCTATTGTTTTTGATTTGATGTTCGAATGGTATACTGTTGTCAGATGACAACATATATGAGAACAACTTTTAGACAAGCTGTGCGTGTTAAACATTCAACTCCTATCATATTGCAATGTTTGGCTTTATATCTACCAGTATATGGCAAAAATAATAAATTAAAAAGAAAATTCAAAATGCCGTTTCTCCATCATCTCATGTATTTATATTGTTACATCGGCCGTTGTGAGTCCTATTAGTAAGTTTGTCACATCAACGAACAAGTCAGACGTATCCAATATCTTCATTTATGCCAGAAAACTAAATTATTTTCCATTTTGCTAAAGGATGCTAAGAGGATGCTGCGGTGAGACATGTACTCGATGCGGCAGTCAGCGGAAGTCAGTGAAGAGGACTAGAGAAAGCCCTCTCAGCGATTGGTATGACCAACTGACGAAGGTACTCAAGAAGCAGAGGCGCCTGGTAGAATGTGTTAAAGCTGGCCGAAATCAGATAAACGCGTTTTTAATGTCCAATTAGGTAAGTAAGTAAGCAAGTAATTAAGTAATGCACACTGGCTCATTAATGCCAAAAGTGATCATAGTTTTCTGCTTAATTTTATTAAACGTTTCATTTTCAATATTAGTTATTGACTATTGACTATTATAATATGATATTTATTATAATATGATATTAATTATACTGGCTTAAAACGTTTTTAATTTTTATTTCTATTTTATATAAATAATTATTATAATTTTTAAAAGCTGTTACTAACTATTCTATACGTATGAAATTATTAACTGAAGTACTAAAAAAATGAAGACTACAAAAATAAGATTCGTTGAATAGACGTAAATTATTGCTGACACATAAAATGATTGCTACAACGAAATTATTATCATTGATGAAAATTATGTATCCATTAAATTACAGTCGCTGTAACAAACTTTAAAAATAAGTATAAAAATGATTTAAGAAATGCAAATGCTTTTATGTTCCAACTGAGTTAATCATAATAAAATTTCGAAAGTATTAGCGAACAAATTGTAAATAATCGATCATTACAACCCTTCAGTCACTATTACGACCTAGCTTCTCATACCACTTAATTTGCGTGTGTTTATTTTATACATGAGTGACGGGACCGACCCCTAAAGACAGATTTTTGAGAAACTTTTAAAGAGTTTTTCTGATCTGCTGAAAGGAAGTCGCCGAAGAAATATTTTACATTCCATAGATGCATGAGTTTATGTTTATGTGCATAATCTGCATGAAAATTAAATGAATTAAATAATATTTGTTAAATATTTGACCGCAATTTAATTACGTAAATGTGTTTTTACTTTGGTTAAATAAAATTAATTTGCACGATTTAATTACTTGTAAACAAATTTTGAAAAGAAGCTAATAGTGCAGCAATGTTTCTTACAGCAAATACTATAAAATACCCCTATAAACAATTATTTTTGCGTGTAATTTCAGAGAAAAAATTTATTTAACTTATAAAATTCACCAGGTTTAACAATTAAAAGAATATTTGTGGTTTATGTTATCAAATTTTAACATCAAATTCAAATGGAAGGCGTATATTTAACTAAGTTTTTATAAAACAAACTAAGCCAAAAGACTGCTTTTAAATCTTCTTGCATGAAATAAAAATAAAAAAAAAACTGTCGCTTTCTAATGCTAAATAAACTTTTATGAATTCTAATTAATATGATTAATTATTATCGCCCATGTGGGTGTATTTACACTCCTATTTATGTTAGTATTATATGATAGTATTATATATATGGCTGCCTTTTATTTGATGAATTGCTTTAATTTAAAATATTTGTTTAATAAACTTAAATGCGTAAATAAATAGTATAATAGCTGCATAGTTGAAGAATAAATATAAAAGATAAGAAATAAAAAACATAAAAAGTTTTTAGAATGGCAACAATATCAGTTATTTTATACGGCAGTAGGATTATCCTTTAAGCCTATTTAAAGGAATCACTTGAAAGCTGTCTTATACTCGGCCAGAAATAACAGTGGTGGACATATAATTAAGACATAAATATGATGTCTCATTTGTTTGGCATTTTTTTCTCACTGGAATACTAAGTTTCTTTTACACTTGATTCTTTACTATTCTATTCTATTCAATAAGTCATAAAATAAGTCATTTATTATTTAGGTTAAGTGTTGACTGTGAAAAATATTTTTTGAGGCGACTTCCTCTCAGCAGATTTCTTTCAAAATCTCTGAGCACTTAGTTCAGTGTTTGCCAAGTCGATGTACAGATGTTACCAGAAAGAAATTTGTAAATCGTAAACTGTTTAAAGTTTAGTTTTAAGAACTGAAAAATGAATGTTGTTATCATTTTAATTTTGAAAATACAACGAATAATTTAATATCGTTACGAATGCTTTAATTATATGGCCATAACTGTAAATATAAACTTATAGCGTCTTTATTCCTTTTTATTAGATAGTCTATTATCAAACACTTGAATTTTTTTGATTTGTTTGTTATGACAATACTCAGATTATTTTGAAGTTAAAATTTAAAGAAAGAAGATTCATAAGTATTACAAACAACAATTTATTAGAAGCGGAAGACTTTATTTTTTATAAATATACAAACAGTGTGTTAATAAATTTGTCGTAGTATAGTTGGTACTGTGTTGGCTTATTAGATGTCATACCAGATCAGTCATCTCCAACAAAACGAAATATGAAGAAATATCTTTTCGTCAACTGCCGCTCAGCAGATTTCTGGCAAAAACTCTGAGAGCACAATAAAATTGACATGAAAAGTTCCTCAAAAAATCTATCGTTCTGAGTCGACTTTAAATTGTAGATACCGCCACTCGTGTTTAAGATTAACACAAGTTTTGTAAGAAGCTAGGTCGTAATCCTGGCTTAAGGGTTATAAAGACCAATTATGTATGTATGTATGCATGTGTCAATAAATTAAAGAATTTTACAATAAAAGTTTATTTACGAATGGCTCTAGAAAGGGAACATTATTGGATAGAAAATTGTATCCATGCTTTGCAGAATATTTGTTAACCCCTTTTTAAACATGGCATATTCGCTGAGATTACTATGGAATTGAGGCAACGACCGTGGACTATTTAACACATATTTAACATGTAAAATTCATTCATGACAAGTACATATGTGACGTATGAGTAACATTGAATTCAATTACACCCAAACCTGTTTTTACACGGTTTTTTTTACGCGAATTTGAAATAACACGGTTTTCAATCAGACCTACAAAAATGTATGGCTAGATACAGAGAGCTCTATAAAGAGCTTTCCAAAGTTGGATCGCAACGCACTATAACAGAATTTGCTGTTAAAAGAAATAAACCAGTGCCAGAAGCAGCTTGTGAAGATGTAGAAGTAATAAGTATTTCTATTGACGAGACTGATATTGAGCCACCCCAGCAAAAGAGAAAGCGCTTACTATCAGAAACTGACTCCGAATAAAATAAAATAAATTTTTTATTGAAAATAATTCCGTTCCCAATTGTCTTAAGAGTTTGATAACTAATTTTATTTTTATAACTGGAAGAGAATTTTTAAGTTTTTTCTTTATTTTTTTATAATCATAAAATGAAATAAAATAAAAACTCTGTGTATACTATTGAACTAAATCTTATTATTCAATTTTATAGGCATGTGTAGGCTGCTGCATCAATCCTATGTATATATTTTCAGTTTGTTTATACACTTACATACATACATAATATTTGTCTTTTTTTACGCGTTTTTTACACGGTACTGGAACGTATCTACCGCGTAAAAAAAGGTTTGGGTGTACTTTCATACATAACATAATCAAAGATATTTTATTGCATACTTTTCAGAGTTATTATTCTAGTACATGTAATATGATGCGTATGAGTAATATGTTACAAATTCAATTAAATTAAAAGTAAGCCATAATTTCTAGTGGATTTTTAAACATTTAAAACTTTTCTATATCCTAAATCGTGGACTTTTTTCTTAAAATCAGGCAACTTTACTATTCAGAACCTTTTTTGAATCACTGCGTTACATTTTTTTGTCTCGGAGATATTTGGACCTACAGTTTAAAATCGACTCCGAAACAGATTTTTGAGAAGTTTTTTATGATTTTGAATTTTATTTTGCTTCACTTTTTCGCCAATGCACATTTAAATTATAATTGAAAATATTTAAGTTGAATATGTAGCCTTTGTTTTAAACTATTTAACTTCTTAAATTTTCTAAAATTTTAATAAATTTCAATTTTCTTACATAAAGTGTAGAGTTTATTGTAAAATATTCTTCAATTTATTTAAATGCAAACAATGTAAGTACTGTGGTCCTCTACTCCGAAACAAGAAGTCATAAAAAATGTTTACATTGGTCAATTACGATGTAAACATTTTTCTATTTTGGTTTGTATGTCAAGCAAAAACCATAAAATATTTTTTTCCTGCCATTACTTTCTTTATATGTGCCATATTTATTTTACGTAATGTGTGTAACACAATTGGAATCTAGCCATAGATGACAGTTGGTACATAATTGTACAACAATGCTAAGTATAATTAATTACAACCTTTATTACAGGGACAATGATAAAATATATACGTACTAACGTACGACACTTGGCCAAGCATTTTTATAAAGTACACAACAGAGAAGCAAGCGCCGACATTTTTTAATGGCTAATGTTGACCGATTTACTGGACGCATTTGGTACGATGTAATGAATCCATTATAATTTATTACATTGTCTTTTTCAAATTGAAAGAAACCTTAAACGCACTTGGCCTAATTCATTCGTACATTAAGAAGAAAATATTTTTTGTGAAATTGAAACTGTTTTTTTTTGTTTGAACATGGATTTTTATGTATTATGGGTCAGCTTGTAACCGTTATAACGATTAAAGGAATACAGGAAAAAAGGAAATTTAAAAGGTAGGTGAGTAGGTAGGTCAAGGGTTTCATGACACTTTACATACACCTAAATCATCATGTAGACTCATTGTGCACTCACCATTAGGAATATTACCATACTCTCTATAGGAAGTCTGTATCTTGTATAAACTTTCTTAACTTGTTCCAATCCATTCTTCTGCCATGAGTTATGTCTGATATAGGATCTCGATTTTACAAAACCTGGGCAATGATACAAAATGTACTCCATCTTGAAAAGGTAAGTGATAACTATTTCGGAAGAACTGTTTTTGCGTCGATTTAATATTAAAAAGGAATAAAAATTGTACAGGCTACCATTGCGGGGTCTGCTTGAATTCTTTTGCCTTGTTTACCTCCGGTAGGACGCATCTGCAGCCGACAAATAGGCGAAGTTGTGTGTGTGTCTTTTGACGATAATCTTGAAAGTATTACTACCATTTCTATGTTAATATCACATTCCATGACTTAGATACTATCGCAGATTAAATAAGTATGTTGGCTGATTAGATATGAGGACATCGTTCAAACCCTATGTAAGACATCTCCAACAAACGCGAAATATATAAAAAAATATTTTTTTGACGATGCATTCTTAGAAAATATATGACAAAATCTCTGGGCGTAAATAAAATTGCAACGAAAAAATGTATAAAAAATCTGTCGTTCCGATTCGACTTTAAACTGTAACTGCCACTCATGTAAGAAATTAACACACACAATCCTAACTGAAGGATTGTACTGACCAATTATATATGTATGGATGTAATACCAATGTGAAGAAAGTCTGATAGAAAGAAGGTGTTGTAGCAAAAGAGAGAGGGAGATAGTATAGCTAAAGACAGTTATAAACACGGACATCCTACATCCTACCAAGCTCAATCCACACCAGAAATAAATTTAAAAACAGGGATTTTTTACGAAGTGTTAAAGGGTGTTGTATACGTTTATTTTAAATCAGGCGGTTCAACTTGTTTAAATATCACTCTAAAAATTTTACAATCTGAGTTTTGATTGCTGAAGGTCTTAATATAAGGCAATGCTGTAATCATCCCTAACATCTAGATCTTGCGATTTTCGGAATTATATATTATAGTAGTTTACAGTTCAACGTCAGGTACGCGTTTGTTCCTTTAAGTCTTTATTTGTGCTAATTTTGTTTAGTATGTAGAATTTCTAAGACAAACATGTTAGATTCGACATGAGATTCACAATTATTTATAAAAAATTGTGTGCTCTGAAAATATGAATGTCCTTAACGAATGCCGAAATTTTTTATTTACCTTTATCCTCCATAAGCTTCACAGCCTCTCAAGCTTGAAGACGTTATCTTGCAGACACCACGCTGCTCTTTAGAGATTCTTATGTATGCTAAAGTAATATCATCAGCAAATATATCTTTATGACGGTCATCTTGTTGAAGTAGTATTTGTCAAATTAGTTACCACTGTTTGGTGTGGAGTTTGGATAGTGGAGGAACGGTTAATAATTCTTTGAAACCATATTGTCCAGGTTATCATTGTCGCCTCCGAATAATGCTCCAGGATTACTAATACCTGAATTGTTCGATCTGGATATTAATGACTTATGGTTTCATTACGATAGCGCTATGTGCAACACTGCTCTTGCCACTTTAGAAGTTCTGTACAAGTGATTTGACGGATGGGTATATCATGTAGCGATGATGAAACTGAACACCTATATCGTGCGATATGACTGTTAGACTTTGGGGTTTTTTTAAATTGAATAAGTCACAAACCACAGCTGTGTTAAAAAAAACCCAAGCCATCGATATAATTCAACCTGATTTATATGCCATGGCCATGGAATGTTGCATGTTTCAAATGTACTCCACCCAAAATAGCCGTGCCGAATTTTATTATATACGACCCATCAGACATTTTCAAACTAATAAAAAATTTCGAAAATATCTAACATAGTTACTTACTTATTTAATTCCTCATTTTTCTCCACCTTTAGTCAGGACTACCAGCTAGTTTCTCACACCACTCATGTTGTCTAAGATTGACGCTCGTAGTTTTTGGCAGAAGAGTGCTGAGAGGTGATAGACGTCGACAGAAATATACTTTTTGTTTCTTGTTCGAGATATCTGAGTCTGAGAGGTTGAGACACAGGCTCTCGTCTAATAAGTCCACACTACCTACGGCGACTTTAGACATATACTTTTATTTTTTCATTTCTGAAGTAATATTAAGTTTGTGTTTAATTTTTAATTTAAAATTATTTTAAATAAATGTTGTTTCCATAGGCAAAACACACTTTTGAATATCCTCTACATAACGTCACAAATCCGAAAATTGTGGCCATTATTTACACAATATTGTTCCACACTGATGTATACAGCATCTAATAATAATTGAATTGAAAAAATTAAAATACTAAATGTGATTTGGTTTATTTCCAAAATATTGTTACGTTTTTACCCTTTTAAAAGCGTTAAAAATATGAGTTCGTAGATTGCAAATAAAATAAAAAAATTTTTGTTTAGTTTTAAATCATTTGGTTATTGTTCGCACAATTCCGTAGGCAACCTTTCACGACTTGATTTAAACAACAACAATTTGCTTTAATTGTTATTATTCTATACGCTCTTTCGCGTGCACAATAAGAATTGGTCAATAGATCTTTACAACAGAAATCTTCAAACCACCATTATTCTCTTCACACGCAACGTGTCTTCACACAAGACTGACTGAATTCTTTCTGATCTCGTTCCCTTTGTCTTGCCTTTTACATCGCTGGGTAAACTGTCTGATGAATTGTCTTGAAGGAGAATGACTTAGAATTCGCGAAATCTCTATAAATGTAAACATGTTGTTTGCGTTATTGTTGTTTCTGTATTTTGTTTACGTTTGTCCTTGCAGTGTTGTTGTTGCCTGTTTGTTTACTTGTTTAACCCCTTTTTTTCTTATACTGATGTTGTTGCTATAATTTTTGTTTATTCGTTGATCATGCAAACAAGTCCTTTGTTTTGTTTTTTGAGCTTTTGTTTATCATTTTAATAACACCATATCTATTTTCGTAACAATATTTAACACAATATACCACAAACCTAAAACTACAATTTCATATTTTATTTTGTATCACAGAAAATGCTGAAAACCAAATTTTTAACAATCTTGAAAAATATTGTAACATACATACATATGTACATATGTCAACGTTTTAACTATATCTGTCAAAAGTTTTCAACATTCAGCCTTTAATATAAAAGTAAAGCGAATGTTTGATGTTGTGCTATATATGGGTTTATTCGGTTGAAATGTATTATTTGTGATGGCTAGAGCTGGTAACATATTGTGGTTGAATACATCTACAGTGTGGTTAGTGCTGATGGCATTTATGGTTGTTATGTTTATGTAAACTTGTTCTCATTTCATTAGTTTGCTAAAAAAAAGGATGATTTTTATTAGATGTTTTCATATTTCACATTTGAGAGACAACAATTGGTAAAAACTTTATAAGCCAACATACACTGCAACGCTTTGTAATGGTTGCTGTTAGTTTTTGTTTTTGCAATATTTTCGATCCGCATCCTAAAATACTGATACATTAACCTTGCCAGTCGACTGTCATATATTCACAGGCTCACGTCGGTTCACGTTGTTCATCCCACTTAAATGGCGACCGTTGCGATTGTGAATTCAAATGATAGAGCCATGTTTGGCACAATATCACATAGCTTCTATGGAGAACAGCTTAAAAAAACGCTTAAACGGATCTTATATACACTGTGGACGTCATGAATTGTTAGTAGTTATTATTTAAAGAGTATAGCAGTCCAGTTATATTTTTCTCAAATAAACGTACAGTTCAAAAAATTTCAGAACTTTTGATGGATCTTTATTGTTTATCGGAAGATGTGTAAATTTTACGTTTGAGCGACCACCAGAAGTTGCCAATGTTTGCGCAAAGCAAAATAATAATATTTGCAAAAAACACAAATATTTGCCGACTTCTGATAGTCGCCCAAATATAAATTTGACGCATTTTCCAACAAACCATCAAGATCCGTCAAAAATTTTTGAAAATTTTTGAACTGAAAGTTATAAGAAAAAATCAGTTTTTCCAAGTTCACCAGATCAAAACTCATAACACTTTTTACTTGAACCATATGTATATGTATAAAATTTTAAAGACCCATCTGTCCCCTTTTTAAAAAACTTCTGATTTTGAAAATAGGTTGTTGTCAAATAAAAGAGGTTTGAGAAATTAAAAAAATATTTTGGTGTTCTACTCAACAAAACTAACAACCTACACTCTGTCATTAGCTGGGTGTATTTTGACTGTTGCGCCGTGTAATTGATGTTTTTTAAATTTATTTTATTAATATATTTCTACTCCAAAATAAAACAAAAATTTTTTAAGATTTTTCACAAACATTAAGAAAAATAAGGGAAATTTTCTTGTCACTCCATATTTTTGCACCGCAAAAGTATAGGTACCCCCAAGAAGAACTCAGAGTAAATTTAAAATTCAAAGGCCCAATATATTCAAACGTTGTACGCAATATTTAGTAGAATATCCCTTAAGGTCGACCACTTCTTTTAGCCCATTTGGCATTAAATATACCAGTTTTGTTAAGCGTTTTCTATTGATATTTGCCGCCTTTGACATTTTGAGGTTTAGCGGCTACGTAAATGGTATTCTAAATGATCTCCTAAATAGTCTCTTGGAGTCATTTTGGGACTTTCTGCAGGAATATTAAACCTGTGGGGAATTTGATATGCAAATCATATCTTCGCATTCGCAGCAGTATGTTTGAGTTCATTGACTTGTTGGAAGATTCTTAATTCTTCCGAACTTTAGCTGAATTTGTTCTTTAGAATGTTTAAATACTCCAATTTCAAACTGCCCACACCTGGTACCGACACACATCATTTCTGTTTCTTTCTTAGTATAGTACATCAAAATAAGTTACAATAAAATGCAACAGTATCGAAGAAACTAAAATAGAAGTGAACGATGAAAAAGAAAGTATGGAATAATTGTTATCGAAAAAATTGCGAAAAGATCGGGAAATTCCACAGTTTTATGTGGCTCTGAAGCCTATAGACATAAAACTTAAGAATAATGAGACACATCACATTAACAATTATCGGTACCTATTGCACGAAAAAAACGATGACTTTAAAGGATGACATGATGATACTCGTACAGTAAGTACAGAAGTTGCGTGTATTGTAGTCATTCGTTAAACGTTCTAACCTTTATAAGTCAACTAACAGGGGTTATTAGAAGTCGTCGTAATATAGAAGGTTGTGTGTTGGTTTATTAGACATGAGACCACGGTTCAAACCCCAGGTCAGACATCTCCAACAAAACGAAATATGAAACAAATATTTCTTCGGCGACTTCCTTTCAATAAATTTCTGGCAAAAACTCTGAATAGCTTCTTAAAAATCTGTCGTTCTGGGTCGACTTTTAAAATTAACACACACAACTTAAGTGGTAGCAGTGACCAATTATGTACATATGTACAGATGTTATTTTTTCCCAATGGCATCTAACCAACTTTTTAGTAGTCGCCAACAAATATTCCAGCCAGAACTTCATGTACTGATGCTGTGAGAAGTAATACCGCTCCAACGCAAAAATCATTACCAACAAAGCCAATGCCTTGAAACCACTATTGACAAATTAGTCCAGACAAAGAACAGCTTTATGATTAACACGATCTGTTTGAGATATGCTAAAAATTTAGGGCTACATTGTTAGAGGCGACGATTGGCAAGCGTTAAACACTCAGAAGGTCTGCTACTGGAACGCAAACCACATACGTTAACATACAAATGAGACTGAGTTATTTTTCACTGAAAAAGATATTGACGTGCTACTAGTATCTGAGACCCAATAGGCGTGAGAAGCCTGTTTAAAATTTCAAATTGCACTTTATATGACTGTAAGGATATAGATATTAATAATACTGGCTGAAACGATAAAAATATACTGTTAGTTAAGTCTGCGGATATGTTTCTATGACCTAAATAGGTAGTTTAGACAACTCCAGTAGGTGTTTACGTAAGTGCTAGAATTTTACGTAATTTTTATCATTTTGTCGGCTAAGGAAAGTTTCTATTTTTGGGAAAAAGGTAGACGAAGTAAAATAACATAACAGAACCAGAATAACAAAACCATGTCAACGGAAACGATTTAAATAGCTTGATAGCAGGACTTAAAGAGAGAGAACAAAGATTAAATATTAAATTCTAAAATTTCAGAAACTTTTATGTAAAGCATAACAATAGAATTTTATGAAAAAAATTCTAAATCCCATAGCAATGTTGAAGCGCTCATAAAAACCATGCCATGTTGTTGTATGATTACACAACATTGGTTTCCTTCAAGGATGTGTATATTTTTTTATGCTTCTTTGAATTTTTCTATCATTTTACTTTCAGTTTCAAGTGTCTGGTGTGGTTTGTATTTTGTTTTGGCCAATCTCTTTTAAACCTTAATATTGCCTTTCGAAGGTATGGTTTGAAGTTTCGTTTTAATGCATTTTATCAGTTTTCTTTTACTTCAACAGAAAAAAAAACTAAACCTTTATGACTTTCTTTGCCAAATATGCTAAAAACTTGCAAAACTATGCTTGGAAAAATATTTTATCAGCAGTCGTATCCTTAAGAAATCAATTTATTTGTAAATTTCTGTCATAGTAACGTAAAAGTTTCAAAAATTCAAATTCTTAAGTTAACGTTTAGAGTAGAGGCTTTTTTTACTTTTCTGCTAATTTATGCATAATTTTTTTATACCCTGTTCTTCTAAGGGTATTCAGCTGTTAAAAAGTATTTACCGTCTCTTCCATTATTTTTTTGTTGTTTCAGTTTCAAAAACACTGTTACGAAAATGGAAATGGAAAGCTCCAAAAACAAAACAATGGACTTGTTTACATGATCAAAAACTAAACAAGAGATACAAAAACAATGGACTTGTTTACATGATCAACGAATAAGCAAAAATATAGCAACAACATCAGTGTATAAAAAAGGAGATAAACAAAGTAAACAAACAAGCATCAACAACAATGCAAGGACATATGTAAATAAAATACACAAACAACAATAATGAAAACAACTTGTTTACATTTATAGATATTTCGGGAAGGCAGTAATTCTCCTCCGACAGTATTCATCGGACTATTTACTCAGCGATATAAAAAGCAAGACAAAGCGAGCAACGAGATGAGAAATAATTCAGTCAGTCTTGTGTGAAGATACGTTGTATGTGAAGAGAATGAAAACAAATTGTTGTTGTTTGAACCAAGTCGTGAAAGGGTGCAAACGGGATTGTGCCAACAATAAAAAAATTGATTTAAAACTAAACACAAATTAATTTTTATTTTTATTTGCAGTCTACGAATTCATATCTTTAAAGTTTTTAAAAGGGTAAAAACGTAACAATATAATTTTCAGCATACATACATGACTGGTCATTCCAACCACTTAGTAAGGACTACAACCTAACTTCCCACACCACTTATGTTGTGTGTGTTAATTTTATCCATGAGTAGCGTGACAAACGACAGATTTGTGAGAAACTTTTTATGGCAATTTTATATCCTCTCAGAGTTTTTGCCGGAAATCAGGTGAGATTCAGTCGTCGAAGAAATATTTTTGTGTTTAATATTTCATTTTGTTAAGGATGTTGACCTGTGGTTTGAGCCGTTGCCTCACGTCCAATAAGCCAACACACTATCTACTAGAACACGGCAGGTAATAAGCTTAAAGTAGCATTTTGTATGATGATTAGGCAATGCATTGCTGTTTTGTGTGTGGTCGTTACCATCTTTTTTTAGCTACTATTTCACGAGGAGGCACTGCCACACTTGATAAATAATTTTTACCATTTTACTTGTTTGCTACAACCCCATTAATTATTGACAATAGAGATCAGATCCAATCGTTTGACATACATCATTACCTTTCTTGGTGACTATATTTTCTTTGCCAACACTTCAAAACTTTGGCTGATCTTATCCATGATCTTTCTCATACAATTTTACTTCACCTTTCGTCGTTTACAATTATTTGCTTCAGTAATGATTTATTGCAGTTAAGCAATGAGCCGCAAATGAATTATCCGATCATGAAATTTATTATTGATCTGACGTCTAAACGTCTAAACATCGAGCATCTTTGTGTATCCAGCGATATTCGATAACTTCTTTGCAAAGCTATAGCTCGTAAAATCGATGGTTGTGTTTGTATTACAAAAGTAAACCTATTTTATTTTTATCCTTTTAAATATTGCCAATTTATTACTGTTGATATATTATGACGGATGTCTTTCCAAAATACAAAATCTTTTATGTATTTTTGCTCTGTTCCCTGGAACAGGTTTGTCAAAGGTTGCCATTCTTGCTTAGGTCTGTAATAAAAAGAAAAATGTGACGTTCTGTTCTTTAATACAATTTTAAACGTAAAGAGCTCTTCACAGAATGAATTTAATTCGATAATGTCTTTCAATAAATGAATAATCAGATGTCATCTTTGAAAAAAATTACAATGGTACCTGACGCAATCAATAATATTAGAGGAGATATTACCGAATGTTTTCGAACATTTATTTTGATGAAAGGAGCACATATGAAATTTTAAATTTTCCATAACTCCGGCGCATATGTCTGTTTAAATATGACCGAAGGCATGAGTTATATTAACTTTGTTGAGCTGTGTTGCACGCAGCACTGTCCGATGAAGACCACATGTCATTGGATTAAAAATCATTCAATTCAGGGCAAAAGAACTTGGTAATCCTCCTATAGTGGTCGTCGTTGGATCTCATTTGCTCCAAATTTGAAAATTTTATTTGTTCACATACCCATCATCCTGTAATTGCTTAAGATAATTTTTCGATGAAAATTAGCACCAGTTTCCAAAAGCTCCAGCGGCCATTCAGCGTACACAGTCGTTGTATAGGGTCGTCTAAGGTAACTTGGCAAAACAGACTGAATGAAATGACATTGGGCAAAAATATTCAAACGTTCATTTCGCATTAATATTTCAACTGAAATGTTGTGGCGTTAAATCTATCGGGTGGGTCATCTATCCGTTTAAGTTTGAACCATCAGTTATTTCATTTCCGGCACTACATATGTCATTCTATTCTGTCACAAAATTCAGTATATTATCTTCACTGAATGTAATGAATCGATTAACGCTTGAGCAACGTTGGGGTTTATTGGACCAAGCTCATTTTCAACTTGGTGGGGATGTTAATGAGCAAAATTGACGTACTTGGGGCTCAGAAAAACAACACGTGGTCTTACACAAGCCAATGTACCCATTACTCATGCCCCTATCGTCTTATTTCGTCAAACGCTTGATGCACGTTTAATTGCCGAAATGCTGATGTCACTTGGCCGCCAAGAAGCTGCGATTTGACACCGTTGGACTACTTTCTGTGGGGCGCCATTAAATAAAAGTGTTATGCCGACAAACCAGAGACAATTAAGCATTTGAAGGCGAACATTCGTGGTGCCATTGCGCACGAAAAGTTGCACGAAAATTGGTCCAATGGAACAAGGTACTGTGGGCCATTCGCGGCAGCCATATGAATGAAATAAAATTTCATTTCATTACGACAAAGAAATAAATTTGGCAAAATTTCAAACCATTTTGGTTTCGTTGCATTTTTAAATTTAAACTTTTAAAAGACTTACCCCATATTAAATGTCGCTGTATCAGAAGACCATGTATCTTCAACATTTCTGTTTTTTCTACTTCACTTTGTAAAAAACACGCTTTTCATTTGTACTTTTTGTTTTATGTTTTAAGTTTTCAATGCTTTTAATTTCTTTTCAGTTGTGTTCCTGATTTTGATCCAAAAAAAAAGAAAAAAATTATCTGCGATTATAAGGAATACATTAGTATGATTAGTTCTATTTACTTTCTTTTCTACATGCTTAGAAATGCTCAATTTATCAATAAATTCAAAGCGATAAGAGGAAATGTTCGGAATTTATAGTACATATGTATGTACATACATATGTGCACATATAATAAGTAGTCTACAAGAATCTAAAGAGAAAGAATAAAAATAGTTTATAGCACATACCCAATATCGGTTCATACGTCAGAACACATCTTTTCTATTCAATGTTGATGAAAATTGCAAGTGTAAAGGAAATAATTACCGTTGCTCATGTATGTATGCTTAATTACAAACTAAAATGAAGAGTAGTTTCAAAAGCATAAAATTTGTGTAGGTGTGTTGCAATTTCAATTTGAAAAGTGCAAAAGTGCAATGCTCCCCTTTTAATAAGACACCATACAGACACAAAGAATGCTGATACGTTTTAAAAATAGATCCATAAAAAATGCTTTTCAATCAATAAGTTTCTGAGTGCAAAATAATTAATATATGGATAGGGCGAGAAGTAAAACCTTTGAAAATTTTTGTGTTATTTATTACATTCATTTATTTAATACATCGCATGCTTTAATTAATTTTGGTTTAATAGTTATCATCTTGAACTAAACAGCGCAGTAACCATTTGAAAAACTTATTTCTCGAATACAGACATAATTGGCCATTACAACCTATCAGTTAGGATTACGTACTACCTTCTCACACAACTCAGTTTGTGTGTGTTAATTTTATACATGAGTGGGGGGACCTGCAGTTTAAAGTTGACTCCGAACGACAGATTTTTATGAAACTTTTCAGGACAATTTTATTTATTTACTCTCACAGTTTTTGCCAGAAATCTGCTTTGCGTGTAATAAGCCAACGCACTACTTACTAGACTATGGCAACTACGTCATCTCATACCTTTATTAAATGCTTATAACGGGTAAATTGTATCTGTTGGTTGCTATTGATTACTCTTTCAAAAGTATTATTATTTTGCATATCTTTGGGAAAAAGCGAAAGAAACTTTCTTACCTTTTGAAATTTAGGGAGTAGTAGAGAGAGCAGTATACGTTGGATTTAAATATCGATTAAAGCACTGATATTGTATTCTAGCCCAAGGTTAAAGAAAGAAAATATAAACAAGAAAAAAGGAAAATACGAAATAAAGGAACAAGAAAACAACAACGAAATAAAATAACCTGCCAATTTATTTCATCAATTTCTAAAACACTTACTTACCCACTGAATTACCAAACAAATGTCCACAAGCTAAAGTAGTATTGAGTATATTTTCTTATATTGTCTTTGATTCTTTCATTCTCTTGTTCAATTCATTGATTTCATTTCTGTTCATTGGCTTGTCTTTTTGAAATATTTATTTTATCTCCAGCTGCTTGGTTTCTTTCACATTTTGAAGGATGTACGAGTATAAATAAATTAAATTTTACCTTAGTCTTACTCGATATGTATTTGGCCATAAATCTTTGGAACAGAGCTCTGCTGACATTTTTGCATATTGTTGGCAATATGGCCAATATTGTAGTTTAATTTATATTCTATTTCATGACAATTTGATGGAAATGGTTTTATAATCGAAACAATAAGTATGTTGTCCATAATATTACAATTTTTTATTTATATGGAATTAATTTCGACATATAATTAGAACATACTTAAGATATCTCATTTGTTCATTGCCTGATATTTGAACGAGACATTTTCACTGCAAACATAAACTTGATGGTTGTGAAAACATTATGGCGTTGGAGCTCTTCTTCTTTTGCGGGGGCAATTCAAGAATGGACCTACATACGTGTTTATAAGAACATTAGACGAAATACAATGCTGTCATTCTCGTACAAAACTTTATTGTTAATTTGGCACGTTTATGCCAAACAACAACAATACGCCTTACACTTTATCGCTTAAATGTTTGAAAGAGACGAAAATAAAAAATCAAGATACTAGTGTTTTGTTTTACATGGCTTAACATTAAAATTATAAAAAAAAGCTGCAAAAACAAAACAATGCTGTGCGGAAACCTGTTTACAAATTATCGTACTGTTTAATATAACAACAAATATTAGCACAAAAAATGGTAGACAAGTAAACAAAAATGCAACAACAAACGCCAGTATGAAAATTGGTAAACAAATAAACAAAAATATACGAACAACACTACAATAATAAACGATAAACAACGATGTTTACATTTAGAAAGATTTCGTGAAGGGGAACGTTCGCCTTCAAAAACATTCACTAGACTGTTTACTTTGACATATAAAAGGCAAGGCAAAGTCTTGTGTAAAGACACGGTGTGTTTGAAGAAAGTAATCGTGGTTTGAAGATCACCGTTGCAAAGATCTGTCGAATAATTGTCTAGTAATTGTTATTATTTATGTAAAGGGTATAAACGACAATGACAAAGAAAAGCAATTATTGTTGTCTACATCGAGTTGTAAACTGTGACACACAGAATTGTACGACTAATAAAGGATTTTAATTAAAACTAAACACAAATTCATTTTTAGTCTATTTGCTATCTTCGAGCTCATATTTAAAACGTTAAATACATAACAATAATATTAAACATTATCTAAAATATTTTACGTTTTTACCTTTTTAAAAACGTTGTGTTGAAGCGACTTCAACCTTATTTGAATAATTACTTTGTATATTATTTTCTATTATTATTTGTATTTAATTACTTTGTATATTATTTTCTATTATTATTTGTATTTAATTTCTTTTGTATATTATTTTCTATTATTTTCTATTATTTTCTTCAGTGTAGAGAGAATACTCTAATTATCTTTTTCTTTTTATCATTTTTTTATTATTCACAATGAAGTTCCTAATTTGAGTTTTTTTTTGTAATATAACAGTGTATTTGAGTTATTAATTTAATCTCTTTTGTTATTTGAGCATTGAAGACCTTCTGGTCATTTTAGTTTAATCTTAGTTTTAAGTTCAAGATTGAATTTCAAGGAAGCAAGAAGCTTCAATAAAACCTGAATTAATTTAAGAAAAGACAGAGTTCTTTTTATTATTAAAAAACACAAAGGCTAAGGAGAAAGTCTAGCCTTCATTTTGGTCCTTCGAAAAAATCCTAGAGGAGCTAGGATTGGATTAACTAGTGGAAAACCTGTCCACTGATTGCCTTTAACAGTTGTTCTATCGTAACAACTCCGGCAAAATTGTTTGAAGTGTCTACAATAGTTGTTCTATCGCAACAACTAAGGCATCAACAGCGGTCAAGAGGGCTGCTTACAGAACAATCTTCGGTGTGTATCCCGTTCCATCGAAGAAGAAAAGTCCCAGGCGTTGCTGGCCATTCCAAGAAGGAAGAAGTGTCTCCCAGAAAATTTATTTTTCTAGGCGAAAAATCATCTAGATTCATCAAAAGGAATTGATTGGGTATGTACAGTGATTAATTTATATTTAGTGCGATTATTTAATTTTTGATAAAAATTCGTTGACAAGTGCTAAAAAAAAAATTAGTTAAAATTAATTAAAATTACTTCACAATCATATCCAAACAAGAATTCGAACATAACCTCTAAATTTAATAAAATCCCTTAAGGAATATCACTAATATCAAAAATCCCCTACGTACCATCACTATTGAAAAGTACCAACACTAGTAGATAAAAAACAACGGAGTTTTATTTATGACATGCGCAGTGGCTAATTTCGTAATAGTCATACTCTTCGCACTTATTAACAAGTGTTTCGATTCCAACCGTTTCTCTTACTTCTTATGTGCAATTCGATTTATAGCGGCATCTTCATACGTAAAAGAAAAGAAGTGAACGGTGTTGGAATAAAATAATTTAATTTTTGAATAAAAATAAATAAGAACGTGAAGTGGAAAAAGAGAAAAAAGCTAAAAAGGACACTAGTGTTAAAATAAATAGAAAAAAAAACACTGAATTTCTTCAGAAGAAAAAAAAACAAATTCTTAAATAATTTCATAAAAAACATTTACATCCAGAAACAACAACAATAAATTATACAAACTAGTGTATCAACAACAACAACAACACAATAGGATAAACGGTGAGTTTGTGCAATTCATGTATTTACTGTTTTTTTTTTTCTGGAGAATTTGATACCAGCGTTGTTTAGAGGTACATACTTGTAGAAAATACATTTTTTTTAAAAAACGTTTTGAGAAATTAAAGGGTGCTCCAACCAGTGGTGTATAAGTTCGATTTTAAAATAAAAGTTGAACCAACAAGAGGTCATTTTTGGAGAACTTTACACGGTGGCCCTTCAAGTGGTGAATAAGTGTGAAGAAACATTTTGAAATAAATGATTGCACAGAAACTATATGTTTAATATTTTGGGATTTTAAAAAGAAAAAGGTGACTCAAAGAGTGAGTT
The DNA here is from genome assembly GCA_936449025.2 of Sarcophaga subvicina. NCBI lineage: Eukaryota > Metazoa > Arthropoda > Insecta > Diptera > Sarcophagidae > Sarcophaga > Sarcophaga subvicina. Next base: position 91,858,574 of record OW388080.2, read on the forward strand.
CGAATTTTTTGAAAATTTGTTTGGAGAAAAGAGTGAGTAATTTTTGGAAAATTTATTTTAAAGCACGATTGCAATAAATTTTACGGGAAATTTGCGATTAGATTTTTGATTGAAAATTTTAAAAAATTTAAAAAATTTTTTTTTGGATAAACTTAAAAATAAAATCAAGGTGGTATAAATCGGAATTTATGGAAATTTAAATTTGGAAAAAAAAAATAAAATACTACTACTGCTATATTACCTGATAACAGTTTTTGGGAATTTAACACTGTTTTTTAAACTTTTTGTCGTCGCTTTCATTCTTCGCGAATATTTTGAATTTGCATAGATTTTAGCAAGACGTTGAATTTCTTCACGACGTTTTTAATTTTCGTCTACGTACCGTAGAATTTCTCAAGGAAATTCGGTGAGGTATAAATTTTTTGAGGTTTTCGATTTACAATTTGGAAAATGGTTTCCAAAAGAAAATGTAAATACGACATTCAGCAAGTAGCTACATTCTGCTCTGCTTTTGAAAAAATCGATTTCGAAACTCTGACGATTTCACTTTTAGAAGTAAAGCAGTCCGAATTAGAGTGAAGATGGCTGAAGATGGTGGAAACATTTGAAGAATATATCATATGCGAAGAAAATGTGAAGGAAGAAGAAGATTTCCAGGACGAGGTTTCTTTGAAATACGAAGATGCTTGTGAGCGGTATCAGATCTTGAAGGCAAAAATAATGGAAATGGTAAAATCTAAAGCTCCGGAACCTAAAGGAACAGCCGTTCGTCAGTCGTCGCTTAGGCTACCAGCAGTCGAAATCAAAACATTTGAAGGAGGTTTCGATAAATGGCCTGCATTTAGAGATATATTCATGGCAGTAGTTGGAAATGAGCCTTCTGTAGCTCCGGCTCAGAAATTATATTACTTGGCAAAACGAGGGGGGAGGCCTACCACCTCATAAAAGATTATGAGTTGGTGGATTCTAATTTTGAATTAGCTTGGCAGGCTTTGAAAAACCACTACGAAAATAAGCGAATTTTAATTAACAACCAAATCAAGAAGATATATGGCATCCAAGCCCCTCAGAGTGAGACTTTGAAGTTTTTAAGGCTTCTTCAAAATACGGTCAACTATGGTTTGTCAGTTATTAGATCTTTTCAAGTTGAAGTAGGAAGTAATGACCCCTTCCTTATGCACATTTGTACTTCAAAGCTCCCAGAAGAAACTTCACGTGCATAGGAAGACTCCTTGAGCAACCACAAGGAATTGCCTACTTGGCAACAACTTAGCGAATTTCTGACTGAACGAATTGAAACGCTGGAAACTCTTACAAATTTGAGGAAGACGTCCGGCAGAGACAACAACACCTCCAAGTCTCAAGTTTTTTATTCTAATACTGAAACCGAAAGAAATAAATTTAGTTGCAAGAAATGCAAACAGAACCATGCGTTACGGTTTTGCAAATATTTTAAGGATTTGTCAGTCAAAGATAGAATAAAATATGTATATGCAAACAAAATTTGTGCGAATTGTTTTTCACCCACCCATTTTAAGATGAATTGTCAGAGTGCGAGCAGCTGCACAATTTGTAATAAAAGGCATCACACTATGCTACATATTGATGAAGATAAATCGAAAAAATTTCCAGCTCCAAGGACATCATCACAACAGAATCGTAAGGACTATGAAAAAACTACTGCGTCGGGTATTCGGTACAAAACAAAACCGTCCAATTCTCAATCCGAAAGATCTGCCATTTCTAATGCAAATGAAATAGAGTCAATTCAAGTTAATTTATCTCAACACAGCGGAACTACTATTTTACCAACAGCTTTGGTCCAAGTGGATCAGGATTCGGTGAGACGGTGGTAGGAAGTTCGAAGGGAAGGTGCTATGTCACAGTTAAATCTCGTATATCCGATTTTAAAATTAAAATCCGAGCGATTGTGGTATCCACATTGGCACATTTTATGCCTTCACGGCCGATTCTAATGCAAAATTTAGACGATATAAAAGGTTTACAACTTGCAGATCCCTACTTTTACAAACCTGCTGCAATAGAAATGATTATTGGTAGCGATTATTTGCCCTTTATAAATTTGAACAGCGTGAAGATGAATATTGGGAACTCTCTTGAAGCTCGAGAGTCTCACTTCGGGTGGTATTTATTAGGCCCTGAACCAGACACAAAAATCCAATCTTTTCACACATTAGTTTCGCCTTGTAGCGATCTGGTCCTTCATGAGCAGCTAAAGAAGTTTTGGGAGGTAGAAGAGGTGGAAAAAGGAGATATTCAGTCGGAAAGCGACATTTATTGTGAAAATTATTATAAACGTACCACAATTCGACAATCTGATGATGGACGTTACGTAGTGCGGCTCCCTTTTAAAGAACAATTTCCCAATGAGATTTTTTTTGGTCCTTCTCGAAATATGGCTCTAGCACAGTACCACAGAATGGAAAAAATGCTCGGTAGAACTCCAGTTTTGAAAGCGCAGTACGCTGAAGTTCTACAAGAATGGATCATATGGAATCAGTTGTGCATTTTGAACCCAAAGCTGAAAAAGTTTCTTCGTTCTTTCTACCCCACCACGCGGTTGTAAAGCCAGAGAGCAAAACCACCAAGGTTCGAGTGGTATTTAATGCTTCAAAGAAGACAGGAAGCGGGTTTTCCTTGAATGATGTGCTGTACCAAGGCCCAACGCTCCAAGCGGATTTGATGCAGCTTGTTTTACGATGGCGAAATTACAAATACGTATTCACAGGAGATATACAGAAGATGTACAGGCAAATTTTGGTACATAAAACAGATCGATCCTATCAACAGATATTATTCCGCGACAAAATTGATGGACATGTGAATTCTTTTCAACTTAAAACGGTTACGTTTGACGTCAATTGCGCCCCTTTTTTGGCGATCAGGATTCTACTTGAGTTAGGTCATGATTGCAAACACATATATCCCAAAGCATCGATTATTTTGAAAAACGAGGTTTACGTTGACGACATACTCTCGAGTGGACATACGCTTGAAGAAGCCAAGTTGAAACAAGATGAGCTTATTAAAGCTTTGAAATCTGCTGGATTTCCCCTTAAAAAGATGACTGCAAACGACCAGTTGCTACTCGAAAGTTTGTGCCGGGAGGATCTTCTAGACGAAGATTTCTTGAAGTTGGATGACGCCAGCTCTATAAAAACTTTAGGAATACGCTGGAATGCGTTAACTGACATATTCTACTATGCTGTAGAGCCAATTGAAAGTACCCCATCCGCGACAAAACGAAAAATCTTATCGGTCATCGCAAGACTATTTGACCCTTTAGGTTGGCTAGGCCCTGTCGTTATTATTGCTAAAACTTTGATGCAAGAATTATGGGAAGAAAAGTCCGATTGGGATGAAGGGGTACCTCCACACATACTCCTGAAATGGAATTTATTCTTGAAAAACTTACCATTTGTTTCAACCATTAAGATACCTAGATGGGTAGATTTCTCTCCAGGATATAAAATTCAGATACATGGCTTCTGTGACGCCTCAGAGAAGGCATATTGTGGTTCGGTATACATTCGAACAGAAAACTCAGAAGGTCAAATAAAGAGTCATTTGCTAGTTGCAAAAACGAAAGTGGCTCCAATCAAACGGACTACCGTTCCAAAACTTGAATTGTGTGGAGCTCTATTGCTTGCTAAGCAACCAACTAAGCAAAAACCTCCTTATACGTTAAAAACGTTTGTCGCAAATCGAGTGGCGCAGATCATTAGTATCGCCAGCGCCCAGAACTGGAAACATGTCAAAACTGAAGAAAATCCTGCAGATATAGGCACACGTGGCTGCTCCCCGCAGGAACTTGCAGAAAATCAACTCTGGTGGCATGGACCCACTTGGCTACACCTTCCCACTCCACTGTGGCCAATTCGTCGGACTTTTGATCCAGTCGATTTGGAAACAAAGAAGTCTGTCATCAACCTTCATCTTGAGGATAAGTGTGCAGATGTACTAGAAGAGTTTTCATCATTTCCAAGAGCGCTGCGAGTTATTTGTTATCGACTTCGATTTATCAACCGAGTCCTAAAGAAACCATTTTCAACCGAAAAGTTTATTACGGCTGAAGAAATTAGCTCATTGAAAACACGACTCATTTCTATCGCTCAGAAGAGGTATTTTTACCGTGAATATGATTGTCTCAAAGATAAGAAACCGTTAAGCCGCAAAAGCAGGTTACTCAACTTAAATCCTTTTATTGATAAGGACGACCTTCTACGAGTAGGCGGCAGACTTAATAATTCAGGTTTAAGCTACGAGGAACGTCATCCAGTCATTGTTCCAGAAAGATCTTTTAGTTAATTTCACACATCCCATTTTGCTTCACTCTGAACATCACATAATGCTACGTGCGATTCGTCAGGGATTTTACATCCCAAGATTAAAAAATCTTGTTCGAAAATGTATACGAGAATGTAAGACGTGTACGATCTGTAAACATAAGGTCCAGCACCAAATAATGGCCGCACTCCCCCCAGAACGTGTGAACTTTTCCTTGCCATTCACATATAGTGGAGTCGATTTCGCTGGTCCATTCAGCATTAAATCCTCTACACTGAGAAATGCGAAAATCCTTAAAGGTTATGCTGCGGTGTTCGTGTGTTTCTCTACTCGAGCCGTACATTTAGAAGTTTGTTCCGATCTATCAACTGATGCCTTTCTAGCCTGCTTTGACAGATTTACCGGACGCAGAGGTCTCCCTAAGACAATGTTCTCAGACAACGGCCGAAACTTCCTCGGTGCAAGCTACGCTCTTCTAAAAAGCCATAATGATTTTCTAAAATCCACTGAAAAGGCGTGAATTGAGAAGTATACTACATTGGGCTTTAATTGGTCTTTTATACCGCCATACGCACCTCATATGGGTGGCCTTTGGGAGGCAGCAGTAAAGAGCATGAAGTCTCATTTGAAGAAAGTGACCAACAACTTGTTCTTCACTTTCGAAGAATTCAATACGCTTCTAGTTCGCATTGAACTGTTCTAAATTCCCGACCTCTTTCGCCTCTAACCGAAAACCCGAAAGAGATTTTACCTCTGAGCCCAGGACATTTACTTCGAGGTGCTCCGATTACAGCACTACCAGAAACACCTGCTGAACCCCCACTCAAGGATGTTCCCTTTCTAAAACGTTGGGAAAGATTGAAAGCACTCCAACATATTTTTGCTCGACGTTGGAAGTCTGAATATATCACAAGCTCCAGAAACGTTTTAAATTGCAGAAGGAACGCGACAACCTTAAACCAAACGATATTGTGATAGTCAAAGAAGACCTTCTACCACCTACCGAGTGGCTCCTTGGTCGCGTTACCAACGTTATTTATGGTCGAGACGGCAAAATAAGAGTTGCTGAAGTTCTCACAAAGAATGGTAAAATTTTACGTCCAGTTGTAAAATTATGTTTGCTACCAACTAATAATACAGAAAGTAAACTCCCGCCAAAATCTAATGAATAATGTATCAAATTCCCCAACGAAAATAGAAAATTAGAAAACTCAATCGCACTAGGTATTTTTAACACTGTATATATTTCTTTCTTTTATTATCAACCTAGATGGAGATGAACAAGCGCCCACGTTGTCACATTTGCCACGTCAACCATCCCCTGCAGTACTGTAAGCCTTTTAGAGACCTCAGTGTTGGTTTGCGCTGGAAATCGGCACGAGCTAAAGGTTTTTGCCTTAATTGCCTCGCCTACAATCACTTCAGAAATGAGTGTCCTTCGATAAAACGATGTGCAGCGATAGTTGATGGGCAGCCTTGTAATGCTTTTCATCACACTCTCTTACACCCAGAAGAAAAGAAAAAGGACGTGCCCGCTGAGCCTCTTCGTGAGAAACCTGTGGCCGATCAAGATTCTGCAGTCACCTCACCAACAACACCAGTGGTAACTCAGCAAGCCGCGACCCCTCACCTAGAGGACATTAAATTGGCAACTCTGGCCGATGAACTTCATCTTGAAGAAATTATTATTATAAAGAAAGTAACATCACAAGGGGCTGTAAAAAAGGTATTCGTCAATGCTGCAACCGAGACTCCGAGTTATCCAAATAGAATGTTAGTCAGCCAGGCTACCCAAACTCCACCACGAGCAAACCGTCAGAAGGCTTCAACTCCAGTTAAAGAAGACGTGTTAACCCAAACATCGATCACGACATCTTGGCCAATCAAGCCTATCGTGAGAGTGAACCTTAATTTTAAGGGTGCGAAGATGTTCACAGTATTTGTGTTAGACAGGCAAGCAGAGCGCTCTTATATCCTGTGGGATGTGGCTAAAATACTTCCCGAATTTAGGCCGATAAGATCTCGAGGAGAAGTATACGGTCGTTTCATCTTGGAGCCAAGTTTTCCTCATGAAAAAGAAGATGAGTTTGTGGTAGACCTACACATACAGGAACAACTGGATGTTGATATGCCGGACCCAATTTTGGATGCTTCATTGCTTCAGCACTTTAGGCAGTACGAGCCCCTAGCACATCCATTTTTTGATTCCTGCAAGCAGATTGACAAGGTATTGGGTAATGACGTCGCTCGAAGAATTTTAAAGCCAGATATTGAACAGTCGTCCCTCGATGTTCCAATAGCCCAAGCATCTACATTTGGATGGATCGTGTCTGGAGTATGGAGAGGATGCTCTTGACACTCTCAGGGGGGAGCATGTTGAAGCGACTTCAACCTTATTTGAATAATTACTTTGTATATTATTTTCTATTATTATTTGTATTTAATTACTTTGTATATTATTTTCTATTATTATTTGTATTTAATTTCTTTTGTATATTATTTTCTATTATTTTCTATTATTTTCTTCAGTGTAGAGAGAATACTCTAATTATCTTTTTCTTTTTATCATTTTTTTTATTATTCACAATGAAGTTCCTAATTTGAGTTTTTTTTTTGTAATATAACAGTGTATTTGAGTTATTAATTTAATCTCTGTTGTTATTTGAGCATTGAAGACCTTCTGGAAATTTTAGTTTAATCTTAGTTTTAAGTTCAAGATTGAATTTCAAGGAAGCAAGAGGCTTCAATAAAACCTGAATTAATTTAAGAAAAGACAGAGTTCTTTTTATTATTAAAAAACACAAAGGCTAAGGAGAAAGTCTAGCCTTCACGTTGAAATATGAACGTTTAAATTGCAAACCAATTAAAAACAAATATGTGTTTAGTTTTTCTTAAACTCTCTTTATTATTCACACTACATTTGTGCCACTGTTTACAACTTAATGATACAACAACAATTTGCTTGTGCACTATTCTATTTAGCACTTTTGTCCGCGTTAACACTAATAAATGTTCGGTAGATCTTCTCTGCTTACAACCTTATTGCAAGCAGTGCCGCTTGTACGTTCCAACCGCAACGCGTCTTCACACAAGACTGACTGAATTATCACTGACTGACTGCTGGCCTTGTCTTGCCCTCTTATATACGCACATAATCAGTATGATGAACGTTCTCGGAGCGGAAAGTTCTTGTTCTTGCCTGCTTGTGTATTTTGCACACTTGTTCATCCCTCGTGCTAGTTATTGTTGGTTTACTTGGAACGTGTTCAATGTATTCATTAGTTTGTATTTGTGTCGTGTATATTGTGTTGGTGTAGCTGGTAGCTTTTGTTTATCGTTTTTATTGTTAAACGATATTAGGTCGTTTCGAGTTATGTAACAATATATACATTATCATACATAAAAGCTCGGCTAAGAATCCATGTGTTGCACTAAAAACTTAAAGAATGACCACACAAGAAAATCTTGTAGGACCCGAAATAAAATGATATTTAATGCGAAAAATTTGAAGAAGTGATAGAAATATTTATTTGAAATGATAAGTGAATGACAATAATTTTCTTTTACAAATAAGTTCATGTGCGGGCATAATATTTCAAGAATTTCTGTCTGTGGCCTAACAATGTTTCCTCTAATGTTGTTTTTCGGGGCTAGGTTTAATTGCTTAGCAAATTCGTCTCTCCATAGGTAAATGGTTTCGATTGCCATGTGGTGTGTAGCACCATATTATTGAAGTCACTTGTTAATTAAATCTAATTCTACAATTTTGGTTAGTACTCACCGTACGGTAACTTTTTTACTGACTATAGAAAGTGAAACATATTTATATACTTGGGCTGACATATTATCTATCCCAAGTGTGTTATAGGTTTTGGTACTCCTTAGGCATATTTAAATTTATGGTGATCCAATGCTAGGCAAGTCAGTGCTGTTGGCAAGTTACACAATGGTACTACTTATTTACTGACTTAATTGTTTTTTACATTCCTACAATCCTTCAGTCAGTATTGCGACCTAACTTCTCACAACACCTATGTTGCGTGTGTTAATTTTATACATGAGTAGCTGGACCTACAGTTTGTAAGCGACTCCGAACGACAGATATTTTAAGAAATTTTTCGTAACAATTTCATTTACTTTCAGAGTTTTTTTTTTTTTTTTTTTTTTTTTTTTTTTTTTTTTGGCAGTAATCTGCTGAGATGCAGTCGCCGACGAAATATTTGTTCATATTTCGTTTCGTTTTCGATTTGTCTGACCTGGGGTGGGATATTTATCTTCTTTCAGCCAGCACTGTTTACATACGTTTATCCAATAGTCTATGCTTTTTTGACATCAGCCGCAATTTTGATAATGTGGCTATTTTTTATTAAGTTTGTTTATGTTTCTTCTTTCTGTTACTAATTTCCCGTAAATTAACAGAAACGTAATCGATAGATTTGTTGTATTATAAATATTTCAGTTTGTTTATGTCTTCTGAAATACATTTTACTTCCACCGGTAATTATTTTTTACAATTTTCCTCTCTGCAGTTTATTTTAATAGAAATCAGTGATTATTCCATAGAAATCAATTTGCTTTGTGTGAACGTGTTGATTTATAACATGAATAAAAGTGAGTATGTGTTGTGAATGTTTATAAGCATCAGCGTAAGCATATGTTTTTATATTCATGAATTAATGCTGGTGTGTCTCTTTCGCAAACAAGTTTGTAGGTAAGGATGTTTATAAAGGAAGTTTATATTTTAAAGTTTTCTATGCTCCTGTCTGTACAGCGTTTTTAAACTACTTACTTCACTTGATAAATCAGATGCTAGTCTTTATAAATCGATTTTCTTAATGGAATAATTTTAAAGTGATTTATAAAAATAGCATTTATTTATTTACTTTTCTTCTTGTGTAATATGTGGCACATATACAATATTTTCTTCTGGATTGTGTTGTTAGTAAAAATAAATGAAAATAAAATTCAAAACAATTTTGTACTTAAACTATGTATATGACATTGATTATTTTATTTTTTACCTTGAAGGTCAGATTTAAAATTTGTCGTTAAGCGCGTAGCAAGTTTATTATCTTTACTATCTCCTCGATAGTTTTGTTTCCAATATTTTTTTAAATACAAAATTTAAAGGACACATACGTCTCGATTAGCTGTAATAAATCTGTTGGCTACATGATTACCTCTGATATAAAAACTCTTTCTAATTAGCGATATCTCTCAACCAGATACATAAATCGATTCTACTTTACAGCTTTATAGAGGATGTTAACGCTATTGAAGGCAATAACATTGGGTCTAACGAGATTAACCGTAGATCGAGCCTCAAAAAAATTCATAATTCTAGCTTATGTATCACTTATCATACTTGAAGTACATAGAATCGTCTCGGTTATTGGTAGATTTTGTTACAAAATTTTAATATTTTTATTCATTTTTGTAAAACTATTTCATATTATTACATTTTACTATCACTTTTATGAAATTTACGCCAAAATTTTTGACATGATGTACATTGTAACATGGATTTTACGTAAAAATCAAATACTTCATATCAGCTTAGTTTTATTTTTTTCTAAATGGCAATAATTTGGTATCTAGCACTCTTTTGTGGATTTGTGGCGATTTATAAGTTTGCAAATATTTAGATGGGGCTGTTTATTGTCACTCACATCAGTAACGCTCTCAATTGAGCGCTGGGTAACACCTTATGGTACAAATCATTGTTATATTTCGTTAGAAAAATTTGTTGTTAATGTTGTGAGGCAAAAGAGTTTCCGGTTGCAATAGAATATGTCCTCTCTGGTTTCCCGGATACGGGAAATATGGCTGATGGTAGTCGCTATGCACGTAACATGTACTGAAATCTGAAACTGCTAATTCGATTTCGGTGGACCACGAAATTTATAACAACCATAAAATTCAATTAGTCACTAATCTACAGCGATAAAATTATTGGGAATTTCAATAATTTCAGCCACTTTTTCAAATAGGCGTAATAAGTTTAAACTTATCATGATTTGCGAGTAGAACATTATCAAAGCGAATGTCTTACATAGTTGACCGAAATATGAACATCTGTAATGTTTATGAAATAAAACATAAGACGAAACACTTTTTTAATGTTTGTCTGTCACGTGAGATAAATATGCAGTAAGAAAGACTCCACAACATTTCAAAAAACAGCCGCTAGCAATCTGCGTGAAAATTGGTAATATGCCAATACTTTCATCAGTTCATTGGACGAGATCCTGTTTTCTTCTTTTTCAGAGTCTTCAGCAGCATGAAAATTACATACATACTTACAAAAACAATCATTACAACCTTCGTTCTAAATTGGAAATGTCTGACCTGATGTTTGAACCTTGTTCTGACGTCTGATAATTTAACACGCTTCATACTAGACTACGAATACTTCAATCAATATCAGGAACAGAAAATTCTACCTTTAGACTTCCATCCAATACTTCACTTTCAATTCCTTCTCAAATACCATAAATAATGTATTATTTACGATAAAACTTCACAAAATCTTTGAAAACTTAAAAAAATTACATACTAACGAATTAAAAAAATATCATGCATCTAACTTTTTCTGAATTAAAGTTATACATACATACATAATTGGCCATTACAACCCTTCAGTCAGGATTACGGCCTAGCTTCTCACACCACTCATGTTGTGTGCGTTAATTTTATACGTGAGTTGCGGGACCTACAGTTTAACGTCGACTCCGAACGACAGATTTTTGAGAAACTTTTCATGGCAATTTTATTTACTCTCAGAGTTTTTGCCAGAAATCTGCTGAGAGGAAGTCGCCGAAAAATATTTTTTTTTCATATTTCATTTTTGATGTCTGACCTGGGATACGAACCCGGGCTTTTACGAATAGTAAGCCAACACACTACCTACTACACCACGGTACACAAGTTATATAGTCTCGAAAATTGAAATGTTTAATTTTTGATACAAAGCTCGATCTACAGTTGAAGCAAGTAATTTAATTGGAACGAAGTGAAATAATTAACTGAAAAGTACTTGAGTTCTATCGTGAAACGAAAGTCCACAAACATTGTAGATGACTTGACAGGAAGTAAGAGATATTGATTGGAAAGTTTTAATGCGTCTACCATATATCCCATATCATATCCCTTATTATATTTTATTTTAATCTGTACATATTTCTCTTGTCTTTTTTTTTAAGTAAAAAATGTATTCAAAATAATGCAGTCGCCGTAGTCTAGTAGGTAGTGTGTTGGCTTATTAGACGTAAGGCCACGGTTCAAACACCAGGCCAGACATCAAACAGAATACAAAAAGTATTTCTTCGGTGACTTCCTCTCAGCAGATTTTTGGCAAAAACTCTGGAAGTAAATAAAATTGCCATTAAAAGTTTCTCAAAAATCTGTCGTTCGGAGTCGACTTTAAACTGTAGGCCCCGCCACTCATGTATAAAATTAACACACACAACATAATTGGTGTGAGAATGTAATGTATGTATGTATGTATGTATGCAAACATTTTAAACTCGTTTCACACATGTAAACAAAAAATATTTTTTCTAAAATAGTGGAAAATATTTAAATACACTTTTAAACATTTTGTGGAAATTGAAAAAAAATTACGTCATTAATTCTTGTAAAGTTTCTGAATGAAATTTAAGCGAATTATTCACTTTATAAATACTACATACATACATACACTCGTTGTAGTAGTTTTAGTGTCCATAAACCCATAAGACAGTATGACCAACTAGACAAGCTTCATGAGAAAATTTTTCAAATTTATCTAAATGCATTCCAAGGAAATTAATTGTGTTCGTGTAGACGATTAAAGCATCTTTAACTATCATAAGTTCATAGTGTAATATAAAAGAAAAGATGCGAAAATGGTTGAATTTGAATACGAAATGCAATGTGTTGGTTTGCACATATTAGGGTGTAGAAAATGTAAAGTAAAGAACTGCCTAGTCTATATAGTGGTTGAATTAATCATTTTTCATAGCCGTTAATTCCAGTTGTTTTTCATCAAAAACTTACTTCAAAAAATTGTTTAGGCATGCTTAGTCCGCTAATGTAAAAAAAAAGAAAAATATCAATAGAATATGAGTGTTGAAATTAGGCAATCATAGTTCATCAAAATAATATAATATCTATCCATTTAAAATTAAACCATAGGTTATTTCGAATCTGGCAATACTTATGTCATTCAATTCTGTCACGAAATTCAGTATATGATCTCCGCTGAAATTAATTAATCGATTTATGCTTAAGCAACGTTGGGATTTAATGGGGCAAATGAGAAACTAAACGATGATGTCCATTTTGCAAAAAAAAAAATCATCTTTTCGGATAAACCTTAACTTGGTGGCTATATTAATAACCAACATTGACATATATGAGGCTCAGAAGCCAATGCATCCATTACGTGTGACTGCGTGGAGCGGCTTGTAGAGCGGCGGCATCAGTTGCTCATATTTCTTTAAAAAAGATTACGACGCAACCATTATGGTCAATGAAGACATCTATCGCACCATGATAATCGATTTTATGTACCCGCTCTTCATGGTATTGACGTGAACGATGTTTTGTTTCAACGATTTATTTCACGGCAGTTTAATTAGCCGAAATGGTGATGTCAATTGCCGCCAAGAAGCTGCGATTTGACACAGTTGGACTATTTTCTATGCGGCGCTGTTGTTTTTGTTATGCCGACAAATCAGAGACAATTGAGCATTTGAAGGCAAACATTCGTGATGCCATTGCCGAGATATGACCCCATAACTCGAAAACTTTCACGAAAATATTGGTCCGATCCGAAAGAGGTACTATGAGGCCAGCTGCGGCTGCCATATGAATGAGATAATATTATTTCAGTAACCGCAACCATTGTTCTTCACAACAAAAAAATAAATTTGGCACAGTTTCAAACCGTTTTTGTTTTATTGCATTTTTACATATAAACTTTTAAATGGCCCATCAGTTTTATTTACACACAACATGGCACATATTTAATATGTAATTTATAAAGATTTAGGAATAACTAAAGTTATTATAAATATATATATTATATATATATGATTATAAACTTAGTAATCATAGTAACACTCTAGCGATTACTTTACTAGATGAAAGTGAGGAAATTGTAAGGCTTAAAAGGTTTCATGTTCTAGACCTGCCATTTAGAAAATAAAAAATGTAAATATGTAAATATTATTTAAAAAAATTAATGTATTTTAATATCTTTCTTTTTTTAATCTCATTGGAGATTAATACTAATGTAATTTTTTTATTGTTACTCAATTTGCTTATTATTGTATTAAAATAGATTGCAAATAAATATATTGAAAAAAAGAATAAATTTAATATGTAACATTCATTCATGATAAGTACATATGTGACGTATGAGTGATATCGAATTCCACTGGTTTCATACATGACAAAATCAAATATTTTTTATTGCATACTTTTCAGAGTAAATTTTCTAGTACATGTAATATGGTGCGTATGAGTAATATGTTACAAATTCAATTAAATAGGAAATGTTAACGCTAAACCCAAAATCTTAATTCCATTCTGGCAACTTTGTCAATTTTACATAACTTAACGTAACTTTCGTTAAAGTTGTAACTACGCTTGTACTCATCATAGAAAGTTCTAGAAAGTTTGCTCGAGCAGCGTGATCAGCAGAGTTAAAAAATAAATCCTTTCATATTGTAATTTTTTTTATACATTAAAGCATTAAAAATTTTTACATATTATTCTCTAGTGGTTTTCGTACTAAAAGTATGTATATTTATTCATCATATTTAATACTTTATATCTTGTATCCTAATTTTGCATCCTATTTTTGTATATACATAGGAATTTTAATACTGAAATAAAGTGAATTTGATAGTTAAACATTATCGGATTCGGTTTGTTTGTATTTAAAATCCACGAGAACCATTGCACAAAGCGGCCTAATTTGCCCTGTCATCAACAGGAAGTAAGCCATAATTTCTAGTGGATTTTTAAACATTTAAAATTTTGTTATATCCTAAACCATGTACTTTTTTCTTAAATCAGACAATCTTACCATTCAGAACTTTTTTTGAATCATTGCGTTACATTTTTTTTTTGTCTCGGAGATATCGTTGAATGTCGAATGTTATTTTCTAAGGTTGTTCGACTTCTTAAGATGATTCTGAAATTCATTTAATTTAAGTTAGGAAATCAAGAAAACAAGTATATATAATAATATACAAATAACAAGAGGTTACGTAAAAGGATGGACAAATAAAGTAAAGCAAAACTTTGTGAATGTAAACATTTTGCACGTATCACTGTATTGGAAAGCACAACCTTAATGTAAAAATAATTCACTTTTTACAACTGTTCCAGACACACAAACAATTCCTTTCCGTCTTAAATTTATCATGAACTTCTAGTAGGCAGACATTCCAATTCGCCTTAAACAATTCTATACTGCACGAGTCGTTCTGCTGACAAATCCAGTTTAATGTTGGCTTTGCTTTTGTGGTGAAATGTTTTAAAGTCGTAATCATGGCGAGGCATCCAGAGTTAAATTTGCCTAATATTAAGTATAGATCAAATGCTTAATTGACTCAATAGTTTACAGGTCTTTAGAAAAGTTTTTACCTTATATTTCCATACATCTTAAAGTCAATCTCATCGTGTTAAAGATGGCGAATTTCGTATCTGAAAATGATGATTTACGGTAAGCATATTTTTTTTTTTTGTAGGAAGAAAGTGGAAATAAGTCGCATTGAATACTTGTTGAGGTATGTCATGCGTGGTCATGCTCTATCAGAAGCAGCATGCAAAAGGTGATTTCGAATTTATAAAACATCAGAAGATATTTTATTCTCTTCGATCACACTGTACCATATTTACTACAGAGTAGATTTAAAATAAACACACTTTGATATTTATAACTGATATCAAAACCAACTAAACCAAATTAAATAGACACACATACATACATACATATAAAAATGAAAAGTAATAGAAAAAGAGAAAAAAATAAAAACAAGAAAATAATGAAAAATATAACAACAACTGAATGCTAGCATACATAAAGAAAGAAAAATAAAATAAACAATGCAAAGTTAGATCTATAAACTATTCATGATATAATGTATGTACGTACAGTACAATACATTGGTGAACATATAATTAAAACCTAAATATGATGTGGTGTTTTATATGATTTCATGATATTTAAATAAAACTTGTTCACTTGATTCCATAGTTGCAATTCAATTCGCGAAGTATTATTCTTTTAGCGGTCACAAAATAGAAACCTTTTTAGTTTTGCTACTTTAATAATGTTTTCTTATTAAAGTATTCCCCGAAAATGAGGACTCCAGATATAATATAATTATATAATTTTGTTACGAAATTGTTAACGGTGTACATAGTTTAGCATTAAAATGAGCAAAAGCTACATAAACAAATACAACGAACTTGTTACAAGTAAACCAACAATATCGGTATGATAGAAGAGGGGATAGACAAGTAGGCGAGAACGCAATAACAAGCAAAGTGAACAAAATACACAAACAACAATGAAGTCGTGATAGAGTTCTTGAGAAGGCAAAACTCCAAACGTTATACTTCAAGAACCTTCATCAGAATGATTACGTGGTCATATAAAAAGGCAAGATAAAGCAGGCAACGAGAATTCAGTCTGCCGTGAGTGAAGACGCGTTGTGTGTGAAGAAAACAGTCGTGGTTTGAAGATTGTTGGTCTTAGTGTGTACGAGCAGAGACGTAAGGAAGAATAACGAATAAAGCTAATTATTGTTGGATTCATCCAGTTGTAAACGGTGGCATATAAAAGTAGTGCGAACAATAAAGAGTTTAATCGAAATGAAACACCAATTTATTTTAGTTTTGTTTGAAATCAACAAACTCATATTTTAAAAGTTTTTGAAAAGGTAAAAACGAAACAATATTATATGCAGCGTTAACGCTATATGGTAGATTTATTGGAAAAAGTAGTAAACAATTTGGACAGTGCAATGCAAGTTCATAGAATGTTCCTCATGGTTTCGTGCTTTTTGAGGCAGAGGCTGCATACAGATGACATAACTAACTAAGGCAACGCAATTTCAGGTAGTTTATTCCTGATAGGAAATTTATAATCCACCAATGTTCGCCTTTTGTAATTTGTAAAGTTGTTCTTCTACTAATCTGACCTGGTGCCGGACTCGTTCGAGTCAACGGCCTGATTCTGTGCCTAGTTACTACTACAATAGTACTCTTGACTATATCTATAAAGCCTGCTGCAAATTCAACTCTTTCATCAACTTCCTTGCAGTTATTCCGAAGAGCGTTTTAAAGAACATCAGCAAACATGTCTATTAATTAAAATTAATTATAAGGCGTGAGAAAAGGGTGAAGATGCGCCGAAGAAGAAACGAAGGTAATACTGAATCGTAGAGGAGCAGGGAAGACTGTAAATAAAATTCTCCAGTTAGTTGGTTGCAAATTAATACATTTTGAATTTCCAATAATGCACCCAGAGCCATCAAAATTTGTAAAACCATAGCCAGGGAAGATGCGATAGCCATAAGAACGCCTAAAGCGAACCTATTTAAAAGTTCTAAGTAGCTAAAGGCTGAATTAGCATTATTATATGACATTCTCACGTGGATGCATCGCAAAAATAACTCCAGCTTAGATTTCTCCAACAAAAATAAAGAAAAAAACTGTGATTTTTGGAAAAATATTTTATCGGGCGACGAAATTTAACCAACATAATTGGCCATTACAACCCTTCAGTCAGGATTACGGCCTAGCTTCTCAAACCACTCATGTTGTGTGTGTTAATTTTATACATGAGTGGCGGGACCTACAGTTTAAAGTCGATTCCGAAGGACCGATTTTTTTGAGAAACTTTTCATGGCAATTTTATTTACTCTCAGAATTTTTACCAGATATCTGCTGAGAAGAAGTCACCGAGGAAATATTTTTTCATATTTCGTTTTGATGTCTAACCTGGGGTTTGAACCGTGGCCTTACCTTTAATAAGCCAACTATAATTTAACCAACAGTTTAACCAATATTTTAATTCCAGATATACCATCAAAACTATTAGTTATGATGGCGGGAATTCGGATCGCGGTCTCACGTCTAATAACCCAACACACTATTATCTTTAGTAGCAATACGCATGGTTTAATTATATGGCCATCACTGTATATGGCATACAGAATAGTTTAGAACGTGTGTTTATGCGTTTCTGTGGAAAAATTCATTGGTAATATATGTATAACTGGACTAGGGCTTGGGTATATGCATGTTTGCCTGCATTGTTTCTCAGAAAGATTGTCTTTTAATAAACCGTTACTTTAGGGCATTATATGTTAAAATAAGCACAACCATGCCGGTGGAAATAACATTACTTTACTTACTTACTTTACAAAGCATGCATAGAGCTTTGTTTTTTGTTGCCATATTCAGTGTTATTATTGCTCTTGTTTGTCTTCATTTTGTACGAAATACATACAAAATATTTTTAAATTTGTAGATACTTTACTTCTACTTCGCATACACGATGACATGTGAGATTCTCCTTGTTTATAAATATATTACAATATTTTAGCTTTCATTCCTACAGGAACATACATAGAGAGAGATGATATACAAACCAGTATATCTATGTGCATTAATAGTAAAACACTCTGTCATAAATGAAAAATTTCATTTAACACTATAATGGATAAATGGAATGAAGTGAATATATTGAGAAATACAGCCATACTTTAGGTTAAGCTAAGAGCAGTAGTGACATACATACGTACATACATAATTTGTCATTACAACCCTTCAGTCAGGAACTAGACAGAAATTCTCACACGACTTATATTGTATGTGTTAATTTTACCCATTAGTGGTGGGACCCACAGTTTAAAGGCAACTCTGCACGATATATGTATTTTCGAGAAACTTTTCATGGCAATTTCGTTTACTTTTAAAAGTTTTGCTGGAAATCTGGTGAGAGTAAGTCGACGAAGAAATAGTTCATTATGTCTGGCTTGTACCGTGGCCTCAAGCATAATAAGCCAACACACTACCTACTAGACTACGACGAATATAATCTGGTTTCTAGTTCTTATATACAGGCCCAGCACCATTCCATCTCCATGATACAAGATCATCTGTAGAGTTGTTTTTTGTCCTACCCTTCAAATATGATTAAATCGAAATAATACCAAGAAAGTGTTTCGTTTCACTTTTAAAGATATACATTTCAGTTTTATCTGGGTTCACATTAAGACTCTTAGGTCAGGTCCAAATGTATTTTCTGTCAATTGTAATGGAGAAGTAAATTCAAGTCATTGTTCTGTTTACATGAAATCCATGAAATTGTTTTAAGTGAAAATTCTTAAATGAATACTTCATTATTAACACTATGCGACAATATAAAAAAAATGAAATACACCTAGCTAATGCATAGTGTAAGTTGTGAGTTTCGTTGAGAAGAACTCAAAAATATTTTTTTTTTTGAACCCCCCACTTGTTTTATTTGACAAAAACTGTTTTAATGGACTTTACGCACAAATTTATTGATTACACAAACATTTCTGAACCGTTGTCCAAAATTTAAACTTTATTGGAAAGGTGAGGAGTGTGCCTTTGAAACGGTATAAATACATATATGTATATATTATTTGACCTAATATGTTATTCGGTTTGATGAGGTAAACTTGGCAAATACGAATTTTTTTTCATATTTTTTCAAGTTTGTCCGTTAATAATAGCAAACTTTAATTAAAAAGTATGAAATAAGTGATGAAATTCTAAAAAAGGGCATTATGTTGTGAAGAGATTGCCGCCTCGTTTGATCAAATCGAAAATTACCGTAGTTATTATTTAAAGAGTATAACAGCCGTGATATATTTTTTATCTATATCTTTTTCAAATGAATTTTCAGTTCAAAACTTTTTCGAATTTTTGATGGATCCAGATGGTTTGTTGGCAAATGTGTCACTTTCACGTATGAGCGGCCACCAAATGTCGGCATTATCAAAAACTTAAAGTTAAAATCGAGCTCAGGAATGTTATAAGTGTTGTGCATTTTTGTAACTCAGTAACTTCAATTTTGTATTGTAGGCAAGCCAATGACCAAATTGAGTGTACTTGAAACGAAAACAATTTTTATGGTAAGATAATGTAGGGTGTTCAAAATTATAGTTTGAGATTATATTTTTAAAAAATTCGAGTAGAATTGGTAAATCACTTGAAAATACTGCAAAATGTGTAAGCAATTTTATGAATTTTAAGTAAGAATTTATAAGAATTATGGAAATTTTTTATAATTAATTTATTTATATTTTATAATAAAACAAAAAAAAAACTTTTCAGGTTTTCACAAACCATAAGAAAAATAAGGGAAACTTTCTGGTGACTCCATGTTTTTGAACCGCAAAAGTGTATCAACCACCAAGAAGAACTCATAGTACATTTAAAATTAAAGGATCCAATATATTCAAATGTTGTATGCAATATTTAGTAAGATATCTTTTAAGATCACAACACTTCATCTGACCCATTTGGGATTGAATGTATCAGTTTTGTTTAGCGTTTTCCGCCTCCATGCACTCAATAGTAAGTGTTTCAGCTGAATTTTGTTTCAGGTTGAACGGCTACGCAACGGTTGTTCCAAATGATCTCCTAAATACTCTCTTGGACTCATACCGAGACTTTCTCCAAGAGTATTATGTCTTATGTCCCATCTTCACCAAAGCAGCAGTATTATTGAGTTCATTGACTTTTTGGAAGTAATAGTCATAACGAATTCTTAATTCTTTCTAATCTAGTAGGTAGTGTGTGGGCTTACACAAATAGTATTTCTTCGGCGATTTCCTCTCAGCAGATTTCTGGCAAAAACTTTGAGAGTAAATAAAATTGCCATGAAAAGTTTCTCAAAAATCCGTCGTTCGGAGTCGACTTTAAACTGTAGGTCCCGCCATTACAACACACAACATAAAGTGGTGTAAGAAACTAGGTTGTAATCCTGACTGAAGGGTTGTAATAATTACTAATTAAGTATGTCTTGTAGCTTAAATACTTAATCGAATTAAATTTTTTGTAATTTTTATTAGTATCATATGGAATAATGAAAGATCTTTCAAATGTAGTTACCAATATCAAAGTCAATGTTTTTGTATGGTACTCCACACTACATATGAACTTACGCCATTATAAATAAGCTCCAGTAGTCTCCTTCGTTGATTTCATCATTCCTCTTTCCTTGTCTTCAGTTTACGCTTTAACAGCTACTGCATGGTTCGTAATTAATTCCGACGATGGCGGTCTTTCAGACGAAAACCAACTCAATTCCAATTACCTGCCGTTATGCTTCCTGGTGAATGCAACGAATGAACACAAAGATGCAACACAATAGAAGGGCAATAAAAGTGCAACAAAAAAATAGTTTTTATCTTCCCCGTTCTTGTGTACGAAAATAATGCTGAATATGCCTTTAAAAACAATTATGAAACCAAAAGTATGAGATTTTTCGTTTTGTTTCGTTTCCTTTTTTTCGTAAAAAAAACAAATAAGGAGAGATAAAAAATCTTTAAGCAGGAAATGGAGAACCCTAAAATAAAAAAAAACAAAAGTTCAATTGGAAGTGCTAAGAAGTTCGAAATTGAAGTTATGCAGCTCACTACTGTAAAAACCAAAGAAGGTTAGAGTGCGAAGCTATTACGAATGCAATTTAAATTAAATATTCAAACTCTCTAACAACACAAGAAGGCGTGAAGTAACATATTTAGTGACCTGAAATTGTTTTCCTTTCTTTTTGAGATCAGTACTCAGGAGATGACCCCTATTCATGCAGTGTATTGTGTTGGAGTACAGGAGATATAGTTTATCGCAGGAAGGAAAGAGGAGGTAGCGTGCGACAATGCTTTTATGACCTGTGTAAGTACCTTCCTCACTTTTTTCGAGAATAGCTTTTTAGTTATAAATTTCACTTTCTCGTTTCTACTGTGAGTAATCGCATATGTAGTCGAATTATTCTATTACGTAGTAAATCTGTTGGCTTATTATACGCGAGGCCTCTGATCAAACCCCAGATCAGATATCTCCAACAAAACCTTTCTTCGGCGACTTCCTTCTCAAAAATCTGTCGTTCGGAATCGACTTTAAACTGTAAGTCCTGCCACTCATGTATAAATTTAACACACACAACTTAAGTGTTGTGGTCGTAATGCTGTCAGGGTTGTAATGACTAATTATACGGTGCAGCAGTCAAAATACACCCAGCTAATGGCATATAGTAGGTTGTGGGTTTTGTTGAGTAGAACTCAAAAACATTTCTTTTTATATTTCTTGAACCCTCCAAACTTCTTTTATTTGACAAAACTGTATTTATAATCTTTTCACACAAAATTATTAATTACCCAAATATTTTTTCAACTTATTTTCAAAATCAAAAGTTTTTTGAAATGGGGGAAGATAAGCCTTTAAAATGGTATACACAAACATATGGTTCAAACTTACATGTTATGAGTTTTAATCGAGGAAACTTGGAAAATATTATTATATTTTCTCATTTTTTCAAGTTTAGCCGTTCATAAATGCCAAATTTAATCAAATAATATGAAATAAGTGCTAATATTCTGAAAGTGCACTATCTTGTGAAGAAATTGATACTTCGTTTGATCAAATCGGATAAAAATTACCGCAGTTATATCAGTCGTGTTATATTTTTGATATACGAGTATTTCATCTTAGCAAATGAACTTTCAGTTCAAAAATTTCCAAAATTGTTGATGGATCTTGATTGTTTTCCGCAAAATTTCACATTTGCACGACTACCAGATGTCGGCTAATATTTGTGTTTTTTGCAAATATTATTCTTTCGCTTTGCACAAACATTGGCCAACTTCTAGAGGTCGCTCACACATGAAATTGACATATTTTCCAACAAACAATCAAGATCCGTCAAAATTACTGAAAAGTTCTTTTGAAATAATATATCAAAAATATAACACGACTGTTATACTCTTTAAACAAAAACTACGGTAATTTTTGTCCGATTTTATCAAACGAAGTGTCTATCTCTACACAAGTGAATGAAATTTAGGAACGTCACCACTTATTTTATATTTTTTAATTAAAGTTTGCTACTATGTATGTATGGAAAAAATATAAAAAATGGCATTAGCCAGATTTAGCTCATCAAATCTTATATAATATTATGTCAAATATATGTATATTATTTATACCGTTTTTAAAGGCCCATATCTCCTCTTTCCAAGAATGTTCAAATTTGTAACATTGGTTCAGAAATGTTTGTGTAATCAATAAATTTGTGCGTAAAGTCCAAAATAACAGTTTTTGTCAAATAATAGACCCATACTATGTCATTAGCTGGGTGTATTTTATTTTTTTATTTTGTCGATAGAGTTATGTACGTATGTATCATGTATGTAATTGGCCATTACAACCCTTCAGTCTGGATTACGGCCTGGCTTCTCACACCACTCATGTTGTGTGCGTCAATTTTACACGTGAGTGGAGAGACCTACAGTTTAACGTCGACTCCGAACGACAGATTCTTGAGAAAGTGTTTCATGGCAGGTTCATTTACAGAGTTTTTGCCAGAAATCTGCTGAGAGGAAGTCGACGAAGAAATATTTTTTTCATATTTCGTTTTAATGTCTGACCCGGGATACGACAGACATTACCTACTAGACTACCGCGACTCTATGTATGTATCACAACACATATAATTTCAGACAAACAATCACACAATCAAAAACCACCAAGTCTCTGATGGAAATCAAACCCAAGGCCTCAGTACTTGAAGTTTAGCACACTACTAACTACTACATTTTATGGTATCAAGACTGCGTGTGTTATTTAGTTCGCTACACTGTCTACATCTTGCGGTCGAATCTATTAACATCTGCCTTCTGAACTTTCCTTTATTTGTTAAAAAATAAAACCTCAATGTTGCTTCTGCTAAGGAAATGTTTTGCTTACTTTCTCTTCTCAATCTCTTCTACTCTCTCTTCTTTCTAATTGAAATGACCAAATGATTGGATAGTGTGGATATATACGTGGTAAATTCACAAAGTAAATACTTCTCTTATATTCGTTTTAGATTTGTTAAAAACAAAATCATTTTTCTGTCATTCATTTTCACCATATTAGCTGCCTTCCAAAATGTATCAACTAACTATGTAGATATGCAAAGTAACCAAATAATGCTTCTACTATAAATCCGATGCCTGACTACTTTTTGACTACGTTAAAAATAAACATTGACGACGTTTTAAAATAGAATACATTGAATAATTTGTACCGCGGCATTATGAAACACGATACTTTGTTCAAACACAAAGCAACTAACATTTTGGAAGGCAGTCATTGTGTTTTAAATAGTAAATTTTAGTACAATTTCTTTGCAACAGAAAAACTGTAAACACAAGAAATAAAAAAAAGAATAATAAAAATACAAATGCAAAAAATTTTATTGTCGATATTTCAGTAAAATGAACTCTATAAATATGTACATCACTAGAAATTATCGATCAATTATCTACAATAAGTGATGGTCAGTATTTTGAACTGATCATTCATTTTTAGATCGTCCAATTTTTAGTTTTTGGTTGTGTTGGGATTTAATGAAGTCTCTTGCAAAATAAAAACAAAATTAAAACCACAGTTTTAGAAATAAATATGTATTTAAGAAAGTATTACATCAATGCCCAAATATATACCTTTTTTCCCTCTAAGCTTGAGCCATTTCGTTAATATAGGCATTTAGACCCGCCCAGATAAATGGAATACCAATTTCGAACCTAGAGAGCAATTTATATAAAAAGTATGGAAATAGGTTATGATTTTTTTAAAAAGATCTTACTGCAGATATATGAATTTGAATCTATCCAGAAATATTTTATGCCAATTGCTAAACGAGCGGATCATCATTTATAAACAGAGAGCTGTGATTTTTATGGTGAATACAATAGACGAAAGTACACATTCGCATCCTTAGCTCATGTAAGTAATGACGGTAACCGGAAATTCTAGCTCGGTTGATGTTATCGTACTAATGTGCTTTTTATCTTTTCTAGAAAGGGCAACACTGAGATTTGGACAAAAGAATTCTGGATGAAATTTCTAATTGCCTTCATACCTTGTTGCAGAACGTTCTACATGCTGTAACTGAGCTGGAGAAATAATAAATCATTCGTGCATTAGAGTGCCATATTGTATTACGATTATGTTTACAAAATTTTATCATACAAGCCTAAGGCATTTAAAATGGCAGGTACGTCTGCTTTATTTCTGTAATAATCGCCGGTTAAAATTTTATGTTACAATCAACCAGTATCGATACATATAACCAAATGTGTTCGTTAACATTATGTTCAAGAATATTTTGCAGATGGCAATATTTCAGGAGATGGACCTTTCAATATCTGATCAACTTATCTTATCTCTGACAAGAAATTGGTTACAAGACGGGCTTGAAACTATTGCCCTGTCGAAATCATACCTTTGGCTGTTTCAGCCCAAAATGTTTTTAATGGGGATCAAGAGAATAGAAATTGGGTTTGAGATTTCTACATTTAAAAACGAGTATTTCTTGATAATTCAAGTATTGCGGTTTATAAATGAAAGAAAATGGTTGTCTTCATTGATTCTTATTAAATATTATATTGTTACGAAAATTTAAATGGTATTACATCGCTTAACATTAAAATGATAAAAATAGCTACAAATACAAAAATAATGCCCTTGTTTACATGATCAACAAATAAACAAAAATATAGCATCAACATCAGTATAAAAAGGGGATGAACATGTAATTAAAAACCAACAAACATTACCAGAAAAAAATGTAAACAAAAAACACAAACAACAATAACGTAAATAACAGGTTTACATTTATAGATATTTCGCGAAGTCAAAGTCATTCTCCTTCAAGAGCATTCATCAGACTGTTTACCCTGCAATATAAAAGGCAAGACAAAGCAGGCAAAAATTCAGTCAGTCTTGTGTAAACACGCGTTGCGTGTGAAGAGAATATATGTAATATATAATATATATAACTAAGTAGATTTTTGTTGTTGACATCAAGTTGTGAACAGTGGCACACAGAATTGTGCGAACAATAAAGAAATTGTCTAAAACTAAACACAAATAAATTTTTTTTATTAACAATCCACGAACTCATATTTTAAACGTTTTCAAAAAGGGTAAATCAACAACAACGCTAATATTTACTTAATTGGTCATTATAATCTTTCCATCAGGATTATGACTTAGCTTCTCATACCACTTATGTTGTGTGTGTGTTAATTTTATACATGAGTAATGGATTGTTATTCTTATCTTTTCCATATTTTGTCTTCTTTCTATGTAACTTTGCTATTCTAAATAGTTTTTTGTTTATTCCTATTCTTGTAATTTCTTTCTTATTTTTTATTGTTTCTTTATATTCTCCTCTTTTTCTACAATAAACACTCAATTTTTATTTCTACTTCTATACAACAATATTACGACTCGAATATGAATTTAATATCTCTGTCGATGCCTTATTTAATGTGAATAAAAATTCTTAAATTTTATTTCCATTTGACAGAATTTTTCAACAACACTTTAAAGCACCATACATGCGTGCCTGTGTATGATTGCATTTCTAAACGAAATCGTACATGCATGTCCATAAACATACTTTTTTTTTGCATGAGTTCATGCCAACAGTCGGTAAGTTTCTACTTCTTGTTTCCCTTCTGGTTGACCAAAACATATTATATTTTACATAAAATATTTCCGTTCGTAGACACATGTTTCTATATTGTTTTCTCTTCTCTTTTCTCTTTCTTAACAATATTTTACGATAATTTGAAGGCATGTTATGGATATGCTACTGTACGTAACATTATATTGAAATATGCTTGTTCACGGTATCATTTGGGAAAATTCCTTCTTGACCGCGATTAATGCATTGATTGTATCAAAATATGTTACACGGTACGTCAGTCGCATTAAAAGTCTGGGTAAGGTATCTATAAAGTACATATTTTTTTAATACCTTGCAACCCTGGACGGTTACTGTTCGTCGAATCGACGAAGCTCATTTACTCTTTATCATATAATTCTTTTTTGTTTGACCAAATTTCGCTCTTTTTTTCAACAACGTTGGTTGATAACGAAAGCTTGCAGTCAGTAGAAGAAAAAAAATTTTTTTTATTCGTAACCTTACTATACAAAAATTACCATCCATGATTAAAAAAATGGATGGCCAGGGTACGTTTACTCACCACCAGCTTTCGTTATCAACCAATATTCTTGACAAAAAGAGCGAAATTTGGAAAAAAAAAAAAGAATTATATGATAAAGAGTAAATGAACTTCGTCGATTCGACGAAAAGTAACCAATGAGGGTTAAAGTGTTCGTCGATTCAACGAAGAGTAAACTTAATGTACAAAAGTGAAGAGTTACCGTCCAGACAATTATACGACAGGTCTTTGTAACGGAGATCTTCAAACCACGATTACTCTCTTCAAACGTACCGCAGCAAACGTAAGCAATCTGATGAATATTCCTAAACACGAATGTTCTTGACGTCGCCTTCACGAAATCTCTATAAATGTAAACATCGTTGTTCATTTCGTTTACCATTTTTTATGCTGGTGTTTGTTGTTATATTAAGCAGTACGATAATTTGTAAACAGGTTTGTTCGCTGCATTGTTGTGTTTTTGTAGCTTTCGTTTATAATTTTAATGTTAAGCGATGTGAAAGCAAAACACCAGTATCTAGATTATTTATTTTCGTAGCAATATATAAATGGCTGCATTGAGCGCAAGTGTAGAT
This sequence comes from Sarcophaga subvicina, assembly GCA_936449025.2. Taxonomy (NCBI): domain Eukaryota; kingdom Metazoa; phylum Arthropoda; class Insecta; order Diptera; family Sarcophagidae; genus Sarcophaga; species Sarcophaga subvicina. The sequence goes on from OW388080.2 coordinate 91,885,734, forward strand.
ACGGTAGTGTACTATATAAAGAAAAGGTTAAATTGCTATTCTCTTGGCATAAAACTATTTATACTTGGTGCCCAGTACACAACTATACAAGGAAACGAAAGCGATAAAGCTAATACAGAAATAAAACTGTATGATCTCCAACATTAAGTGCGCATAAGTAAAATATGTTAATGAGATATATGCTACAAGAATCACAATGTTGGGGACTACCACGAGCGGAACTAGGTACATTATGTTTTTAAATTGCCACAATAAATAAAATTTCCAACAAGTTTTTTGAATTGAATGAAGTCATGGGATGATATTGGTTAAAACAATTTATTTGACATCATACATATATACATAATTGGCCATTACAACCCTTCAGTCAGGATTACGACCTAGCTTCTCGCACCCCTTATGTTATGTGTATTAATTTTATGCATGAGTGGCGGGACCTATAGTTTAAAGTCGACTCCGAACGACAGATTTTTGATAAACTTTTCATGGCAATTTAATTTACTCTCAGAGGTTTTGTCAGAAACCTGCTGAGAGGAAATCGCCGAAGAAATAATTATTTTTTCATATTTCGTTTTGGTGTCTGGTCTGGGTTTGAACCGTGGCCTTACGTCTAATAAGCCAATACACTACCTAGTAGACTACTCAGCTATCATAGAAATGTTTTTAAATTGTGAAAGCCGCTTGGAAGGTTCTTAAATATGCCCGTGGTTTTTCTTAAAAAAATGTCGTTCTGGTTTTTTTAATTCACACGAACAAGAGCAGGTAGGTAGGTAGGTTTGAGAACGAATACCATGTAAATTTCACCCGGAGGTCAGTGACTCATTGTGATCGTCCTAAAGTTACAAAAGAATAACGTAAAAGGATCAGGATAAAAAATGAAGAAAGAGGTAATTAGGATATCAAGCTTAACTTGCCATGCAAACCTATATTAAACGTAGACGAAGCAGGGATATCAAGGATGTCTTTAGAACAAGCAAAAAAAACGAAAAGCAGATTGGCACGATAACATCATTGCCGGCATTACATGCATTAGCTAAGAATACAAATTTGTACCATCTATCATATTCTCCCAAAAATAACAGTTCTTTTTATACAGGATCCTGCGCCTGCTTAGAAAGAGGCGTGAAATTTATCTGGGCAAATTCAAATCCTACAATAAGGCTTGGGACCTTTCTGATAACAAAGTCGATCAAAAAAAATCTGAGTTGATAATGTTGTTCACTATACCACATTTCCTTCAGATGGTATACCGTATTCACTGCACATTTTTTAATCGCTTTTGATGAGACTTGCTTTTCTAAAAATCTTTGAAAATGTAGGTTCTTCGCAAATGGTTTCTAGCATTCCTCACACATATAGCGTGTACAGTGAGCGTCAAAAGTAACCAGCAAACAGAAATTTTTTCACTTGGGGAGAGAGCACGAGTAATTTGACAATATACTCAAATTTTAAAAATTTGACAATGAAACTATCTTAAATTTCTTAAAAATAAAAAATACTCTGCACCATCAATTTTGTACCCTTCCGTATAAATATGTTTTTTGTATTTTTTTTTTATCAAAACTAATTAGAAATGTTTAAAGTTTAAATCTGCCTCATTCATGGATCATGAATGAAACTAATTTTTTCATTTTTACTTTAAATCACTGCGACACAAACTAAATAACGCAACATATTCAAATTTCGACTACTGTCCTCTGACTGCTACAGACTGGAGTAGTTAATGGGGGCGAAAGTCGAAAGATGATGAAAAATGAAAAAAATGAAGTGTAGTACACACATTGTAGGGCTCTAATCGAATATAACATTCTCCTTTGTTTTTAAATTTGTTTTAAAAACGCATACGCTCAGTCACTGAAAATTGCAACAAAAAAAAAAATAATAATAAAAATATGAAATTTTGTACCAAAATATGAATCAGTTTGAAATGCTGCCACTTTCAAATCTTTTCTGGTCAGTGGCATAAATAGGAAATATTTTGTTTAAATTTTATTTACACTTCACATGCATAAATTAACCAACTATAAACCCGACAAATATAATAAATGTACATATATATGTATTGCACACAGACGCACGAACTAAAACGGACAGCAATGTTTTAGTCTACAAAGTTTTATAAATAGACACATGGGCGGATATAGGCATACGAATGGATGTATGTAAATGCTTCCCTTGGTGGGTTAATTTAGAAGTACTCATAAAAATTCTGTTTATATTTTTAAACAATTTATAGTTGAATAGATTGAAAGATACAACGTTCTATCAAATTTTTAATGTAGTTGAAATTGCTCAAAGCCAAATGTATTACACTTTAGCGACAGTTAAATATTTGCTTGTGAGCAAATTCTTTAATTCTTTAATTCTTTTAATAGCCAACTGCATTAACGATAACATGTATATGTAGGTATTCTTCAAAAAAGTTCGTTTCACAAATATCCCAATTATTATACACCATTTTCTTTTAAGGGAAGTAAAGAGTTGAAAATTTGTTTAAGAATTTATTTTTTTTTTTAAAAGCTTGCTGTTTTGGTAGAAAATCTGAGAGGGCACTATAAGTTTCCCCAAAAAATGTGTCGTTCGGAGTCCACACAACATAAGTGGTGTGAGAAGCTATGTCGTAATACTGACTGAATGGGTGTAATGACCAATTATGTATGTACGTATGTGTGTGTATATGTATTCCAGAACTATGAAGAACTACCTTCACTCTTTTCGCCAACATTTCTCTGAGGTTCTGATTCACAAACTGAAACTAAATGTTCGTTTTAATAATGCGATACTGTTGAGAACAACCTCATTAATGGTCTAAAGCTTGCCATAATAATGGTAATTTTTTAAGTCCATCCCAAATGAATGCAGTCGTTGTGCCACACGATTACATTTTAAGTTTAGATTTGTATTTTATTCCGATATGAGTGAAAAGTATTATCAAACGATCATTCTATGGTCACCTCCATAAAATTCATAGAGTCCTGAATGGTTCTCATAAAACCTACAAGAGCTGTCTGCCCCGTAGATATTTCCCTTTCTAATACCACATATCTTACATAATTTCCCAAAGCTTTCTTTAGTATTTTAATATGATTGACATGAGAATGTAGGTCAGCTCTGTGTTGTATCCTTTACTCCCACACGCCATGCTGTATGTACATGGTCCTTTATATGGTCTTTATTGAATCACTATTCTTCCTCAAATTTATTTTAAATTAACCAAAGCATGTGCGAGATATCATCGAAATTCTTTTCGTTTGTAATACCTATAGATGACATAATGCATAAAAAATAACATCGCTCTAATGCTCCTCTGGGTTGAGTAAATCTGAAACGCCAAGTTTTCCACGACATTAGTGCATAAATCAGACTAAATATGACACGTTGTGAATTCTTCGCATACACTTGCGCCTTAAAGTAACTTCACGGTATTAAATCACACGATCTCAGTGACCATTTCATCACATCACCTCCAAGTAAGATGACCATGACCGTACGCCACTCTCACAGAATACTAAATATTGCATGAGCTGTATGGCACGTTAGACCGTCCTGTTCGAACTAAATATCGTTTTGTCTAAATCATCCAATTTCGACCAAAAGAACTTGATAATCATCGTTAGATTGTTCTTAAAGAATATGTAACGATGATGCCGTCAACTTGAACTCCACACCAAACCTTTTTCAGCTGCATTCGACTCTCTGGCATCTTATGTGGATCAGTATCATACCAAATTCGACAATTTTGTTTGTTCACGAATACATTCAATAAGAAAAAAGTGAGATGAGAATTAGGGGCACCTGGCAACTGTTCCAGAACCCATCCTGTGGACACTCTTCCTGGCTACGATCATTTACTTTATGTTCCTAGGCCAGTTAAGTTTTATGCAGGTACAGCTCTAAGTTGCAATGCAAAATTCACCAAGTTGTGATAGACAAAAGGCTGAGTTCTTTTGAGCGTGGTGAAATCTACTACCTCAGATTCTCTTGCACAATTTCACTGTGTTTTCGACAGATCATGCGTTTCACGAAATGCTAATTATTTATTTATTTCTTCACATACATAAATGGTCATTACAGCCCTTTATTGAGGATTACGATCTAGCTTCTCGCGGCACTTATGTTGTGTGTGTTAATTTTATACATGAGTGGGTGGACCTACAATTAAAAATCGTACCGAACAGCAGATTTCTTGAGAAACTTTTTAAAGCAATTTTTATTTACCCTCACAGTTTTTATATAAAACAGCTGAGAGAAAGTAGCCGAAGAAATATTTTTTCATTTTTGGATTTGTTGGAGATATCTGACCAGGGGTCTGGAGCTCACGTGTAACGTGTCAATACACTACTATCTCGGTGTAGTGTAGCAGACCAGAGTCTCTTGTTGAAATCAAACCCGAGAGCCTCATTCTAATAGTACACCTGAATTATTTAATAACAATGTAAAATATTTCTACATTAAGACATGAACATACAATTCATTAAGACACGGACATAAGCAGACTATGGCTGCCTTCCAAAATGTATCAATACAAAGTTTTTATGCAGTTCTACTACTGTATACAAACTATGTTGATATGCAAAGTAACCAAACAATGCATCAACTATAAATCCGATGCCTGATTGCTTTTTGACTGCGTTAAAAATACACATTGACGACGTTTTGAAATAGAATACATTGTTCATACTTTGTTCATACACAAAGCAACTAACATTTTGGAAGGCAGTCTATAATTGACATAATGTAACAGAAGATAATAAAAATTTTAAAAATATAATAAAATTTGAAAATGAAAATGATTTTATTTCGCTGAGTTAATAAAACTCTTTGTTTTTATGACTTTTGATGGACTCTGCTTGATAATAGGTCTCTAACTGCCAGTGAGTATTTTATACTCATCCTTACAAAGTCAGAAAGAAATGACATTCATTTGGAATTCTATATATTTAGGATTGTACTTGTCCTTAACATTTTTCTTATACCGTATGGTTTTACTCACCTGCCACGGCAGAAAAGAACGCAGTCAACGAGTTAACTCATGGCTCTGCAGTCAACAAGTTAAAGTAATTAAATTAGACGATGTTTTAAAATACAATAAAGAAATCAAAATTAAATTCAGGTGTCGTCAGGGAAAGCAAATACAAGAACATTAAGTTTTAATAATTTTAAAATAAATATGAAAACATTTATTTTCATACGCGGCATATGAATTCATATGCTATTTACATTTAACATGCGTTTACAGTTTAATTAACTCTTCTCAGTCATCATCAGCGTACTCCTGCTTTTGGTGTTATGTCGCTGTCTTTACTGCTTTAAGAGAAATGGAGTGAAGGGAGATGTACCATCGACTCCATATCACAAGTCACAATGTACAATACGTGTTAAAACAAATGTTTAACTTTTGAGCTTAATTTTTTTTCATTTGTTTTAAAAATTCATTAAAAAGAAAACCTTTATTCAAATAAATTATTTTCATTATTTAAAAAAAAGTTTGTAATGAATTTAGTTTGCAAATATGGTTTTGATGGAAGAAACCGAAAAATTGTACATTCATAATTATACCTTACAATTCCTCTGTTATTGTGTATACGAGGTAAAGTTAGCCTCTTGAGACTTTGGATACATATACTGTCCACTGTATGCATAAGTCTCGTTACCCAATTATATTTAAAAAAATTTATGAATTTTAAGCAAAAGTTTATTTTAAAAATTCATGTTTATATATTTATTTTATAAATTTATATCTTTTGTATAATAAAACAAAAAAATTTTGTAGAATTTTCACAAACCTTAAGAAAAGTATGGGCAACTTTCTGTTGACTTCATACTTTTGCACCGCATAAGTGTAGGTACGTCCAAGAAGAACTCAATATATAAAACTGTATGATATTCAATATTTAGTAGGATATCCCTTAAGTCAACAAGGGCTCTATTTAACCCATTTGTCATTGAATGTATCAGATTTGTTTACGCTTACTGTTGATATTTGCGGCCATTTAATCATAAACAAGCTTTTCAGTTGATGTTTGTCTCAGATTTAGCAACTAACGGGCATTTTTTCAAATGATCTCCTAAATACTTACTCCGAGTCATATCGGGACTTTGTACAAAAGTACACATTAGCAGCAGCATGCTTAGAACTATCTAACTATGATTTGACTAACTATATGACTATCTAACTATGATTTTTATTACTGATAATAATACTTTAAGTTTGCTTTAACGCTAAATAAGTTTTTTCTTTTGCAAAGACATACACTGTTCCTGTAAGAAAAGCCAGCCTAATACTATGTTCAGATATGCACTTTTATTGAGTCAATATTCGGTTAATTGAGTACAATATTTTAAGTATTCAGGCATAATATACACAGTTCAGCTTATTCAATATTCATTAGACAGCTGGTAAACAAAACAGCTGGTTGTTTCAACAACATTGTTTTTATTTTGGTTGCCATTTCTTGTTTGTCGTTGTTGACATTTGAGTTGTCAAATATCAACAAAAATTCTTCATTTAATTGTAATATGTTCACTAAACACACGTAAGACAGTGCTGCATTCTATGTTTTACTCAATATTATAGCAATTTGGGTATTTATTCCGCAATTACTAATTGAAACTTTATATGGAATATCGAGCTCAATAATGTTTACGTAACGTAATGTAACGTTTATCGCGATTTACGCAATAAAGATGCATATCTGAATATCGTATAAAGCACACCTTTTGCTATAAATACAATAAACGCAACGCATCAATCTCCCAAAAATACAAAAGTACATGGATGTGATTACTTTAAGAGCAGCATGGAAACAAGCAAAGACTGTGCTGCTTGATTTTTATTCGCAGCAATGAGAGAATTAGTTCTCACAGAGAGAAGATTTGTGCTGGCAATGTTATAACTTGCATGAAATAGATGTTTTAATATGAAATATAACCCGTAAAACGTTTGATAAAGAACTAATGAACTGTTTATTTTTTATTTGTGTTGCCTATGCTTCATACCCAACAACAGTAGTCTTTATTATAATTAATACTCATCCAACTTAAATTAGGCCGCAATTACAAAATTGTTGTGCTTGCTGCGGTGCGTTTATTGTGTTTATAGCATTATGATAACCATACTTTTAAAATATACTAATACTTTGGTGTCAGTAGTGGCAGTTTATTTGTCTTCTTCATGATATTTACATACATAATTGGCCATTACAACCCTTCAGGCAGGATTACGACCTAGCTTCTCACACAAATACAAAAAATATTTCTTCGGCGACTTCCTCTCAGCAGATTTCTGGCAAAAACTCTGAGAGTAAATAAAATTGCCATGAAAAGCCACTCATGTATAAATTTAACACACACAACTTAAGTGTTGTGGTCGTAATGCTGTCAGGGTTGTAATGACTAATTATACGGTGCAGCAGTCAAAATACACCCAGCTAATGGCATATAGTAGGTTGTGTGTTTTGTTGAGTAGAACTCAAAAACATTTCTTTTTATATTTCTTGAACCCTCCAAACTTCTTTTATTTGACAAAACTGTATTTATAATCTTTTCACACAAATTTATTAATTACCCAAATATTTTTTCAACTTATTTTCAAAATCAAAAGTTTTTTGAAATGGGGGAAGATAAGCCTTTAAAATGGTATACACAAACATATGGTTCAAACTTACATGTTATGAGTTTTAATCGAGGAAACTTGGAAAATATTATTATATTTTCTCATTTTTTCAAGTTTAGCCGTTCATAAATGCCAAATTTAATCAAATAATATGAAATAAGTGCTAATATTCTGAAAGTGCACTATCTTGTGAAGAAATTGATACTTCGTTTGATCAAATCGGATAAAAATTACCGCAGTTATATCAGTCGTGTTATATTTTTGATATACGAGTATTTCATCTTAGCAAATGAACTTTCAGTTCAAAAATTTCCAAAATTGTTGATGGATCTTGATTGTTTTCCGCAAAACTTCACATTTGCACGACTACCAGATGCCGGCTAATATTTGTGTTTTTTGCAAATATTATTCTTTCGCTTTGCACAAACATTGGCCAAAATGACACATTTTCCAACAAACAATCAAGATCCGTCAAAATTTCTGAAAAGTTCTTTTGAAATAATATATAAAAAATATAACACGACTGTTATACTCTTTAAACAAAAACTACGGTAATTTTTGTCCGATTTTATCAAACGAAGTGTCTATCTCTACACAAGTGAATGAAATTTAGGAACGTCACCACTTATTTTATATTTTTTAATTAAAGTTTGCTACTATGTATGTATGGAAAAAATATGAAAAAATGGCATTAGCCAGATTTAGCTCATCAAATCTTATATAATATTATGTCAAATATATGTATATTATTTATACCGTTTTTAAAGGCCCATATCTCCTCTTTCCAAGAAAGTTCAAATTTGTAACATTGGTTCAGAAATGTTTGTGTAATCAATAAATTTGTGCGTAAAGTCCAAAATAACAGTTTTTGTCAAATAATAGACCCATACTATGTCATTAGCTGGGTGTATTTTATTTTTTTATTTTGTCGCATAGTGTTATGTACGTATGTATCATGTATGTAATTGGCCATTACAACCCTTCAGTCTGGATTACGGCCTGGCTTCTCACACCACTCATGTTGTGTGCGTCAATTTTACACGTGAGTGGAGGGACCTGCAGTTTAACGTCGACTCCGAACTACAGATTCTTGAGAAAGTGTTTCATGGCAGGTTCATTTACAGAGTTTTTGCCAGAAATCTGCTGAGAGGAAGTAGACGAAGAAATATTTTTTTCATATTTCGTTTTAATGTCTGACCCGGGATACGAACCCGGGCTTTACGTCTAGTAAGCCAACACACTACCTACTAGACTACCGCGACTATACGTATGTATCACAACACATATAATTTCAGACAAACAATCATACAATCAAAAACCACCAAGTCTCTGATGGAAATCAAACCCAAGGCCTCAGTACTTGAAGTTTAGCACACTACTAACTACTACATTTTATGGTATCAAGACTGCGTGTGTTATTTAGTTCGCTACACTGTCTACATCTTGCGGTCGAATCTATTAACATCTGCCTTCTGTACTTACCTTTATTTGTTAAAAAATAAAACCTCAATGTTGCTTCTGCTAAGGAAATGTTTTGCTTACTTTCTCTTCTCACTCTCTTCTACTCTCTCTTCTTTCTAATTGAAATGACCAAATGATTGGATAGTGTGGATATATACGTGCTAAATTCACAAAGTAAATACTTCTCTTATATTCGTTTTAGATTTGTTAAAAACAAAATCATTTTTCTGTCATTCATTTTCACCATATTAGCTGCCTTCCAAAATGTATCAACTAACTATGTAGATATGCAAAGTAACCAAATAATGCTTCTACTATAAATCCGATGCCTGACTACTTTTTGACTACGTTAAAAATAAACATTGACGACGTTTTAAAATAGAATACATTGAATAATTTGTACAGCGGCATTATGAAACACGATACTTTGTTCAAACACAAAGCAACTAACATTTTGGAAGGCAGTCATTGTGTTTTAAATAGTAAATTTTAGTACAATTTCTTTGCAACAGAAAAACTGTAAACACAAGAAATAAAAAAAAGAATAATAAAAATACAAATGCAAAAAATTTTATTGTCGATATTTCAGTAAAATGAACTCTATAAATATGTACATCACTAGAAATTATCGATCAATTATCTACAATAAGTGATGGTCAGTATTTTGAACTGATCATTCATTTTTAGATCGTCCAATTTTTAGTTTTTGGTTGTGTTGGGATTTAATGAAGTCTCTTGCAAAATAAAAAAAAATAAAACCACAGTTTTAGAAATAAATATGTATTAAGAATGATGTATTTTACATCAATTCCCAAATATATACCTTGTTTCCCTCTAAGCTTGAGCCATTTCGTTAATATAGGCATTTAGACCCGCCCAGATAAATGGAATACCAATTTCGAACCTAGAGAGCAATTTATATAAAAAGTATGGAAATAGGTTATGATTTTTTTAAAAAGATCTTACTGCAGATATATGAATTTGAATCTATCCAGAAATATTTTATGCCAATTGCTAAACGAGCGGATCATCATTTATAAACAGAGAGCTGTGATTTTTATGGTGAATACAATAGACGAAAGTACACATTCGCATCCTTAGCTCATGTAAGTAATGACGGTAACCGGAAATTCTAGCTCGGTTGATGTTATCGTACTAATGTGCCTTTTATCTTTTCTAGAAAGGGCAACACTGAGATTTGGACAAAAGAATTCTGGATGAAATTTCTAATTGCCTTCATACCTTGTTGCAGAACGTTCTACATGCTGTAACTGAGCTGGAGAAATAATAAATCATTCGTGCATTAGAGTGCCATATTGTATTACGATTATGTTTACAAAATTTTATCATACAAGCCTAAGGCATTTAAAATGGCAGGTACGTCTGCTTTATTTCTGTAATAATCGCCGGTTAAAATTGTATGTTACAATCAACCAGTATCGATACATGTAACCAAATGTGTTCGTTAACATTATGTTCAAGAATATTTTGCAGATGGAAATATTTCAGGAGATGGACCTTTCAATATCTGATCAACTTATCTTATCTCTGACAAGAAATTGGTTACAAGACGGGCTTGAAACTATTGCCCTGTCGAAATCATACCTTTGGCTGTTTCAGCCCAAATGTTTTTAATGGGGATCAAGAGAATAGAAATTGGGTTTGAGATTTCTACATTTAAAAACGAGTATTTCTTGATAATTCAAGTATTGCGGTTTATAAATGAAAGAAAATGGTTGTCTTCATTGATTCTTATTAAATATTATATTGTTACGAAAATTCAAATGGTGTTACATCGCTTAACATTAAAATGATAAAAATAGCTACAAATACAAAAACAATGCCCTTGTTTACATGATCAACAAATAAACAAAAATATAGCATCAACATCAGTATAAAAAAGGGGATGAACATGTAATTAAAAAGCAACAAACATTACCAGAAAAAAATGTAAACAAAATACACAAACAATAATAACGTAAATAACAGGTTTACATTTATAGATATTTCGCGAAGTCGAAGTCATTCTCCTTCAAGAGCATTCATCAGACTGTTTACCCTGCGATATAAAAGGCAAGACAAAGCAGGCAAAAATTCAGTCAGTCTTGTGTAAACACGCGTTGCGTGTGAAGAGAATATATGTACGTTTTTTGAAGATCTCCGTTATTAAGATCTGCCGAACAATTGTTAGTGTTGACGCAAAAGAGTGTAAAGAAGAATAACAAACTAAGTAGATTTTTGTTGTTTACATCAAGTTGTGAACAGTGGCACACAGAATTATGCGAACAATAAAGAAATTGTCTAAAACTAAACACAAATAAATTTTTTTTATTAACAATCCACGAACTCATATTTTAAACGTTTTCAAAAAGGGTAAATCAACAACAACGCTAATATTTACTTAATTGGTCATTATAATCTTTTCATCAGGATTATGACTTAGCTTCTCATACCACTTATGTTGTGTGTGTGTTAATTTTATACATGAGTAACGGATTGTTATTCTTATCTTTTCCATATTTTGTCTTCTTTCTATGTAACTTTGCTATTCTAAATAGTTTTTTGTTTATTCCTATTCTTGTAATTTCTTTCTTATTTTTTATTGTTTCTTTATATTCTCCTCTTTTTCTACAATAAACACTCAATTTTTATTTCTACTTCTATACAACAATATTACGACTCGAATATGAATTTAATATCTCTGTCGATGCCTTATTTAATGTGAATAAAAATTCTTAAATTTTATTTCCATTTGACAGAATTTTTCAACAACACTTTAAAGCACCATACATGCGTACCTGTGTATGATTGCATTTCTAAACGAAATCGTACATGCATGCCCATAAACATACTTTTTTTTTGCATGAGTTCATGCCAATAGTCGGTAAGTTTCTACTTCTTGTTTCCCTTCTGGTTGACCAAAACATATTATATTTTACATAAAATATTTCCGTTCGTAGACACATGTTTCTATATTGTTTTCTCTCCTCTTTTCTCTTTCTTAACAATATTTTACGATAATTTGAAGGCATGTTATGGATATGCTACTGTACGTAACATTATATTGAAATATGCTTGTTCACGGTATCATTTGAGAAAATTCCTTCTTGACCGCGATTAATGCATTGATTGTATCAAAATATGTTACACGATACGTCAGTCGCATTAAAAGTCTGGGTAAGGTATCTATAAAGTACATATTTTTTTAATACCTTGCAACCCTGGACGGTTACTGTTCGTCGAATCGACGAAGCTCATTTACTCTTTATCATATAATTCTTTTTTGTTTGACCAAATTTCGCTCTTTTTTTCAACAACGTTGGTTGATAACGAAAGCTTGCAGTCAGTAGAAGAAAAAAAATTTTTTTTTATTCGTAACCTTACTATACAAAAATTACTATCCATGATTAAAAAAATGGATGGCCAGGGTACGTTTACTCACCACCAGCTTTCGTTATCAACCAATATTCTTGACAAAAAGAGCGAAATTTGGTAAAAAAAAAAGAATTATATGATAAAGAGTAAATGAACCTCGTCGATTCGACGAAAAGTAACCAATGAGGGTTAAAGTGTTCGTCGATTCAACGAAGAGTAAACTTAATGTACAAAAGTGAAGACTTACCGTCCAGACAATTATACGACAGGTCTTTGTAACGGAGATCTTCAAACCACGATTACTCTCTTCAAACGTACCGCAGCAAACGTAAGCAATCTGATCAATATTCCTAAAGACGAATGTTCTTGACTTCGCCTTCACGAAATCTCTATAAATGTAAACATCGTTGTTCATTTCGTTTACCATTTTTTATGCTGGTGTTTGTTGTTATATTAAGCAGTACGATAATTTGTAAACAGGTTTATTCGCTGCATTGTTGTGTTTTTGTAGCTTTCGTTTATAATTTTAATGTTAAGCGATGTGAAAGCAAAACACCAGTATCTAGATTATTTATTTTCGTAGCAATATATAAATGGCTGCATTGAGCGCAAGTGTAGATACGGTAGTGTACTATATAAAGAAAAGGTTAAATTGCTATTCTCTTGGCATAAAACTATTTATACTTGGTGCCCAGTACACAACTATACAAGGAAACGAAAGCGATAAAGCTAATACAGAAATAAAACTGTATGATCTCCAACATTAAGTGCGCATAAGTAAAATATGTTAATGAGATATATGCTACAAGAATCACAATGTTGGGGACTACCACGAGCGGAACTAGGTACATTATGTTTTTAAATTGCCACAATAAATAAAATTTCCAACAAGTTTTTTGAATTGAATGAAGTGATGGGATGATATTGGTTAAAACAATTTATTTGACATAATTGGCCATTACAACCCTTCAGTCAGGATTACGACCTAGCTTCTCGCACCCCTTATGTTATGTGTATTAATTTTATACATGAGTGGCGGGACCTATAGTTTAAAGTCGACTCCGAACGACAGATTTTTGAGAAACTTTTCATGGCAATTTAATTTACTCTCAGAGGTTTTGTCAGAAACCTGCTGAGAGGAAATCGCCGAAGAAATAATTATTTTTTCATATTTCGTTTTGGTGTCTGGTCTGGGTTTGAACCGTGGCCTTACGTCTAATAAGCCAATACACTACCTAGTAGACTACTCAGCTATCATAGAAATGTTTTGAAATTGCGAAAGCCGCTTGGAAGGTTCTTAAATATGCCCGTGGTTTTTCTTAAAAAAATGTCGTTCTGGTTTTTTTAATTCACACGAACAAGAGCAGGTAGGTAGGTAGGTTTGAGAACGAATACCATGTAAATTTCACCCGGAGGTCAGTGACTTATTGTGATCGTCCTAAAGTTACAAAAGAATAACGTAAAAGGATCAGGATAAAAAATGAAGAAAGAGGTAATTAGGATATCAAGCTTAACTTGCCATGCAAACATATATTAAACGTAGACGAAGCAGGGATATCAAGGATGTCTTTAGAACAAGCAAAAAAAACGAAAAGCAGATTGGCACGATAACATCATTGCCGGCATTACATGCATGAGCTAAGAATACAAATTTGTACCATCTATCATATTCTCCCAAAAATAACAGTTCTTTTTATACAGGATCCTGCGCCTGCTTAGAAAGAGGCGTGAAATTTATCTTGGCAAATTCAAATCCATATTACTACAATAAGGCTTGGGACCTTTCTGATAACAAAGTCGATCAAAAAAAATCTGAGTTGATAATGTTGTTCACTATACCACATTTCCTTCAGATGGTATACCGTATTCACTGCACATTTTTTAATCGCTTTTGATGAGACTTGCTTTTCTAAAAATCTTTGAAAATGTAGGTTCTTCGCAAATGGTTTCTAGCATTCCTCACACATATAGCGTGTACAGTGAGCGTCAAAAGTAACCAGCAAACAGAAATTTTTTCACTTGGGGAGAGAGCACGAGTAATTTGACAATATACTCAAATTTTAAAAATTTGACAATGAAACTATCTTAAATTTCTTAAAAATAAAAAATACTCTGCACCATCAATTTTGTACCCTTCCGTATAAATATGTTTTTTGTATTTTTTTTTTTATCAAAACTAATTAGAAATGTTTAAAGTTTAAATCTGCCTCATTCATGGATCATGAATGAAACTAATTTTTTCATTTTTACTTTAAATCACTGCGACACAAACTAAATAACGCAACATATTCAAATTTCGACTACTGTCCTCTGACTGCTACAGACTGGAGTAGTTAATGGGGGCGAAAGTCGAAAGATGATGAAAAATGAAAAAAATGAAGTGTAGTACACACATTGTAGGGCTCTAATCGAATATAACATTCTCCTTTGTTTTTAAATTTGTTTTAAAAACGCATACGCTCAGTCACTGAAAATTGCAACAAAAAAAAAATAATAATAAAAATATGAAATTTTGTACCAAAATATGAATCAGTTTGAAATGCTGCCACTTTCAAATCTTTTCTGGTCAGTGGCATAAATAGGAAGTATTTTGTTTAAATTTTATTTACACTTCACATGCATAAATTAACCAACTATAAACCCGACAAATATAATAAATGTACATATATATGTATTGCACACAGACGCACGAACTAAAACGGACAGCAATGTTTTAGTCTACAAAGTTTTATAAATAGATACATGGGCGGATATAGGCATACGAATGGATGTATGTAAATGCTTCCTTTGGTGGGTTAATTTAGAAGTACTCATAAAAATTCTGTTTATATTTTTAAACAATTTATAGTCGAATAGATTGAAAGATACAACGTTCTATCAAATTTTTACTGTAGTTCAAATTGCTCAAAGCCAAATGTATTACACTTTAGCGACAGTTAAATATTTGCTTGTGAGCAAATTCTTTAATTCTTTAATTCTTTTAATAGCCAACTGCATTAACAATAACATGTATATGTAGGTATTCTTCAAAAAATTTTCAATTCTACAACGTCTTCACTGTTATGATGACGAGGATGTAATATTTTTTCCACATGTTCACTCGTATGTTGATTTCTTTTAATGAATCACATTCATTTAACATGTGCATAAATTTCTAACCAAAATAAACAACAAAACAACAGGGGATCTGTCATCTGCTTAATGCACATGATGTTTGAAGTTAAAGTTCGTTTCACAAATATCCCAATTATTATGCACCATTTTCTTTTAAGGGAAGTAAAGAGTTGAAAATGTGATCGACAAAAGGCAGAGTTCTTTTGAGCGTGTTGAAATCTACTACCTCAGATTCTCTTGCACAATTTCACTGTGTTTTCGACAGATCATGCATTTCACGAAATGCTAATCATTTATTTATTTCTTCACATACATAAATGGTCATTACAGCCCTTTATTGAGGATTACGATCTAGCTTCTCGCGGCACTTATGTTGTGTGTGTTAATTTTATACATGAGTGGCGGGACCTACAATTAAATATCGTACCGAACAGCAGATTTCTTGAGAAACTTTTTAAAGCAATTTTTATTTACCCTCACAGTTTTTATATAAAACAGCTGAGAGAAAGTAGCCGAAGAAATATTTTTTCATTTTTGGATTTGTTGGAGATATCTGACCAGGGGTCTGGAGCTCACGTGTAACGTGTCAATACACTACTATCTCGGTGTAGTGTAGCAGACCAGAGTCTCTTGTTGAAATCAAACCCGAGAGCCTCATTCTAATAGTACACCTGAATTATTTAATAACAATGTAAAATATTTCTACATTAAGACATGAACATACAATTCATTAAGACACGGACATAAGCAGAATATGGCTGCCTTCCAAAATGTATCAATACAAAGTTTTTATGCAGTTCTACTACTGTATACAAACTATGTTGATATGCTAAGTAACCAAACAATGCATCAACTATAAATCCGATGCCTGATTGCTTTTTGACTGCGTTAAAAATACACATTGACGACGTTTTGAAATAGAATACATTGTATATATTTTGTACAGCGGCATTATGAAACACGATACTTCGCTCATACACAAAGCAACTAACATTTTGGAAGGCAATCTATAATTGACATAATGTAACGGAAGATAATACAAATTTTAAAAATATAATAAAATTTGAAAATGAAAATGATTTTATTTCGCTGAGTTAATAAAACTCTTTGTTTTTATAACTTTTGATGGACTCTGCTTGATAATAGGTCTCTAACTGCCAGTGAGTATTTTATACTCATCCTTACAAAGTCAGAAAGAAATGACATTCATTTGGAGTTCTATATATTTAGGATTGTACTTGGCCTTAACATTTTTCTTATATCGTATGGTTTTACTCACCTGCCACGGCAGAAAAGAACGCAGTCAACGAGTTAACTCATGGCTCTGCAGTCAACAAGTTAAAGTAATGAAATTAGACGATGTTTTAAAATACAATAAAGAAAACAAAATTAAATTCAGGTGTCGTCAAGGAAAGCAAATACAAGAACATTAAGTTTTAATAATTTTAAAATAAATATGAAAACATTTATTTTCATACGAGGCATATGAATTCATATGCTATTTACATTTAACATGCGTTTACACTTTAGTTAACTCTTCTTAATCATCATTAGCGTACTCCTGCTTTTGGTGTTATGTCGCTGTCTTTACTGCTTTAAGAGAAATGGAGTGAAGGGAGATGTACCATCGACTCCATATCACAAGTCACAATGTACAATACATGTTAAAACAAATGTTTAACTTTTGAGCTTAATATTTGTTCATTTGTTTTAAAAATTCATTAAAAAGAAAACCTTTATTCAAATAAATTATTTTCATTATTTAAAAAAAAAGTTTGTAATGAATTTAGTTTGCAAATCTGGTTTTGATGGAAGAAACCGAAAAATTTTACATTCATAATTATACCTTAGAATTCCTCTGTTATTGTGTATACGAGGTAAAGTTAGCCTCTTGAGACCTTGGATACATATACTGTCCACTGTATGCATAAGTCTCGTTACCCAATTATATTTAAAAAAATTTATGAATTTTAAGCAAAAGTTTATTTTAAAAATTCATGTTTATATATTTATTTTATAAATTTATATCTTTTGTATAATAAAACAAAAAAATTTTGTAGAATTTTCACAAACCTTAAGAAAAGTATGGGCAACTTTCTGTTGACTTCGTACTTTTGCACCGCATAAGTGTAGGTACGTCCAAGAAGAACTCAATATATAAAACTGTATGATATTCAATATTTAGTAGGATATCCCTTAAGTCAACAAGGGCTCTATTTAACCCATTTGTCATTGAATGTATCAGATTTGTTTACGCTTACTGTTGATATTTGCGGCCATTTAATCATAAACAAGCTTTTCAGTTGATGTTTGTCTCAGATTTAGCAACTAACGGGCATTTTTTCAAATGATCTCCTAAATACTTACTCCGAGTCATATCGGGACTTTGTACAAAAGTACACATTAGCAGCAGCATGCTTAGAACTATCTAACTATGATTTGACTAACTATATGACTATCTAACTATGATTTTTATTACTGATCGACAATAATTAATACTTTAAGTTTGCTTTAACGCTAAATAAGTTTTTTCTTTTGCAAAGACATACACTGTTCCTGTAAGAAAAGCCAGCCTAATACTATGTTCAGATATGCACTTTTATTGAGTCAATATTCGGTTAATTGAGTACAATATTTTAAGTATTCAGGCATAATATACACAGTTCAGCTTATTCAATATTCATTAGACAGCTGGTTGTTTCAACAACATTGTTTTTATTTTGGTTGCCATTTCTTGTTTGTCGTTGTTGACATTTGAGTTGTCAAATATCAACAAAAATTCTTCATTTAATTGTAATATGTTCACTAAACACACGTAAGACAGTGCTGCATTCTATGTTTTACTCAATATTATAGCAATTTGCGTATTTATTCCACAATTACTAATTGAAACTTTATATGCAATATCGAGCTCAATAATGTTTACGTAACGTAATGTAACGTTTATTGCGATTTACGCAATAAAGATGCATATCTGAATATCGTATAAAGCACACCTTATGCTATAAATACAATAAACGCAACGCATCAATCTCCCATAAATAGAATACATGGCTGTACATGGATGTGATTACTTTAAGAGCAGCATTGAAGCAAGCAAATACTGTGCTGCTTGATTTTTATTCGCAGCAATGAGAGAATTAGTTCTCACAGAGAGAAGATTTGTGCTGGCAATGTTATAACATGCATGAAATAGATGTTTTAATATGAAATATAACCCGTAAAACGTTTGATAAAGAACTAATGAACTGTTTATTTTTTATTTGTGTTGCCTATGCTTCATACCCAACAACAGTAGTCTTTATTATAATTAATACTCATCCAACTTAAATTAGGCCGCAATTACAAAATTGTTGTGCTTGCTGCGGTGCGTTTATTGTGTTTATAGCATTATGATAACCATACTTTTAAAATATACTAATACTTTGGTGTCAGTAGTGGCAGTTTATTTGTCTTCTTCATGATATTTACATACATAATTGGCCATTACAACCCTTCAGGCAGGATTACGACCTAGCTTCTCACACAAATACAAAAAATATTTCTTCGGCGACTTCCTCTCAGCAGATTTCTGGCAAAAACTCTGAGAGTAAATAAAATGGCCATGAAAAGCTTCTTAAAAATCTATCGTTCGGAATCGACTTTAAACTGTAGGTGACGCCACTCATGTATAAAATTAACGCACACAACATATGCGGTGCGAGAAACTAGGTCGTAAACCTGACTGAAGGGTTGTAATGACCAATTATGTAAGTAGTTCGCGGTGAGGTTAGAGTCTTGAGCTCTCGTTCGTCTATAAGCCAGAATACTTACTTACTAGACTACATAGACACAAAGGACTAGGAATCAAATGAGTAACATAGTCACGCCAAATATCAACCAGTTTAAGGCTGAAGATTGTGCCCAAAAGAGTTATCTAGCATAGCAGCATATCTTAACCTATTAGTGCCCAGTGGCAACTTAAGTTGCCAGTAGAGGTTTCCTTAGTTTTTATGCTCTGAGAGGAAATTGAGTGTAAAAAACAAAACGGTAACCGTTAGAAAAAAAAGTAATTCGGGCATTAATGGGTTAAGAGTCTGCCTCTACGAAATAAGATCTTAATTTTAGTGGAAGATCTTTCGTAATGGACAAAGTCGCTTTTTAAGCTGTATTACAAAAAAAAAATTAAATATTTATCTGCATTAATACAAATATTATATATGGAAATGAGTACGTATTTACATATTAAACTGCAAATTTTTGTAAATATTTAATGTTTTTGTTTTAATTTTTATACTTTGTCAGCCAAGTTATGCTCATACTTTTGCTGTACATTGTTGTTATTATCCCTTGCTCGTTATTGTTTTGTTTCGTTTTCCTTTTTATCTTTTTTAAACAATTTTTAAATTTTAAATTTTTTTCAAATGTACGAGTATGACTAGCTCTCTTTGTACATGCTCATTAATGTTATTGCACCATTATGCACAACAACAACAATGTATACAATGGGTAAGAAAAATTACATTTTAAATATAGAACAACAAAAACAAAGAAAATTTTGTACTGGAATTAATCATTAAATGCTGCAAATACGAAATAAAATGTGTTTAAATTTTATTACTGAGTGTACCGGTAGCGTTATTTTTAGTGTGAAATTAAAACGGCAGTTTTTAAAGAGAAAATAAAACACAAAAGCATTTTTTTAATTAAAAGCATTGCCCAATGCTAGTAGACGCCGCAGTTTTGTAGGTAGTGTGTTGGCTTATTAGATGTGAGGCCATGGTTCAAACCCCAGGTCAGACATCTCCAATAAAACGAAATATGAAAAAAAAAACATTTCTTCGGCGATTTCCTCTCAGCAGATTTCTGGCAAAAATTCTGAGAGTAAATAAAATTAACAAGAAAAGTTTATCAAAACTGTAACGCCACTCATGTATACAATTAACACACACAACATAAGTGGTGTGGGAAGCTAGGTCGTAATCCTGTCTGAAGGGTTGCACTGACCAATTATGTATGTATGTAATCTTCACAAACTATGCCTATTTCCAGGTCAATGGAGAATTCAAGAGTCTTCTTAGGGCAACCATTACCATTGATCCGTGGTCCATAGGAATTATCGAACCATATATATATTTGAAAACGAAATGGAAATGTGAATTCGGTCAATGGAAATCGTTACAGGGCGATGATACGAAGAATTATTTTATTTAATTTTTATTGTCATCCTAGCTTTTTGGAAACAACCAAATACTGTTTCCATCCATCACATTTGCAATAATTTTTATCAGTTTTCCATTACTTTACTTTACTTTACTTTACTTAACATTGACCGTTTGTGGTAGTTTGTAAAAGCAATTCAAATACTTTCTTCTTCCATTTTTACATTCTACTTTACCACAGCAATGGAAGTATGTACATAAAAATGAATATTTCTCATGTTTCCATTTTAATGATGCCCCATTTATTTGTAAACAAAATTTTTTTTTTTAAATTTAGAGATTTGCATCACTGTTCTGCAGTTCCAATATCCTGGGGATATTTCTTTGATTATTTCTTCGTCGATTTTAATCAATTTAATGTTGTTGCAATATAAATTGAAAAATTATGAACGATTTATTTTTAGCTTTACATTCTTTCAATCTACTTACGGCAATACCGTCAAGTCAATGAATGAGAGTACAATAGATTTGAAGAGAAAAAATTCTTGAAAAGTGGTAGTAAAACCATAAATTCTAACAAATAGATGTATTTTATAGTTTGTAATACAAACATTAAGTAAGTATTGTAATGTAAGTCATAGTTATGATAATTATTTTATCGGGGGCCTTACATTGGTTTAAATTTGAACCATCGGCAAGTTCCAATATGGCAATACTTATGCCATTGTATAATTCAGTATATTACCTAGACTGAACGTAATGAATTGAATTACGCTTGTCCAACGTTAGAATTTATTGAGCCAACGAAAAAACGCACAATGACGTCGATTTTACAAAAAAAAACATCGTTTCGGGTGAAGCTTATTTTAATAAGCAAAATTGCCGTATTTGGGGTCAACACGTGGTCTTACAGAAGACAATGCACCCATTACGTGTGACTGTTTGTTGCGGCTTGTGGAGCGGTGGATTTTTTTTTTTTTGTTGTCGCTCCTCATGGTATTGATGTGAACGATGTTTTGTTTCAACAGGATGATCATACATCATGCCACAATCGATTTATTGCGTCAAACGTTTAATGGAAACGAGGCCGAAATTCTGATGTCAATTAGCCACCAATAAGTTTACTGTCAAAACTTTCTGAGATCTTCCAAAAAATGCTGCTTAATAGTTTAATACCGCATATTGATGCCAACGTCATAGTTCCCGACCATCAGTTTGGCTTTAGCCGAAAACATAGCACGATTCAGCAAGTGCACAGAATTACCAATTTAATTAGACGTGCTTTTGAGGAGAAGCAGTATTGCTCTGTGCTATTTATTGATATATCTCAAGCCTTCGATAAGGTCTGGCACAAAGGACTTCTTTTTAAGACCATGCAGCTCTTACCAACGAACGTACATAAACTGCTAAAAAGTTACTTATGGGATAGATATTTCCAAATAAAATCAAAAGATGTCACCTCTTCCCGCCGAAAGATATCTGCTTACGTACCACAACGAAGTATTCTAGCGCCGTTCCTTTACTTATTGTTCAATGCAGATATGCCTACAAGTTTAGTGAGTCACACGTCTACTTTTGCGGATGATACGGCATTTTTAAGTATTCATAGAGATTCTACAGTTGCGTCAGAAAGACTTCAATCTCATGTTAGTGATTTGGAAAATTGGATGTTGAAAAGGAAGATAAAAGTCAATGTTTCTAAGTGCATGTACATTACGTTTACAGTGAGAAGGGGAAATTGTTCGCCCATCAAGATTAATGGTGTGACAGTACCAGAATATAATAGTGTAAGATATCTGGGCATCCATCTCGACCGTCGCCTTACCTGGGCTCACCATATTGCTGCCAAAATTACCCAGATCAAACTCAGATCAGCACAGTTTTACTGGCTTATTGGTCCTAAGTCAACCGTTGATTTAGAACTCAAACTGCTTTTGTATAAGTCAGTATTGAAACCTATTTGGCTTTATGGTATCCTACTGTGGGGAACAGCCTCACCATCTAATGTAGAGAAGCTTCAAAGGCAGCAATCTCGACATCTTAGAATAATAACAGGTGCTCCTTGGTATATGACAAACAGTAACATCCACAAAGATATGAAGGTGCCCTTAGTTCCAGAGGAAATACAAATAGCAAGTGTCAATTACATCTCTAGTATTACAGAACATCCCAACCGTCTTGTAAGAGACTTACTTGTATTCGAGGGCCACAGACGTCTCAAAAGGGTTCAAACAAATGATCTGATCAGATAAATTTATTTTGGTTTGCAGTGGCAATAACAACTTTTTATTTAGTATTATTTTAGATTAAGTTTTGAATACTTATTGTAAATTCCGAAAGGAAAGATTCAATAAATAATATATGAAAAAAAATTGGCCACCAAACAGATGCGATATGACACTCTTGGACTTTTTTCAGTGGAGCGCCTTTAAAGAAAAGTTTTATGCCGACAAACTAGAGAAATTTGAACATTTGAAGGCCCATATTGCCATTGCCAAAATATGCCATTGCCGAGATACGACTTTATACACTCGAAAAAGTGTTGGAAATTGTTCGAATGTGGTACTGTTTTGGGACCAGAAAGATGTGGTGTGCTACGAAGTCTTATAATTTGCTAAATCCGTGAATATAGTCGCTAATGACAGCAAAATGTTGTTTGATGTTGTTTAGTATGTAGTGTGTTGGCTTATGGCCAGGTCAGACATAAAAACGAAAATAGATTTCTGCCAAAAACTCTAAGAGTAAATAATATTGCCATGAAAAGTTTCTCAAAAATCTGACTTTCGGAGTCGACTTTAAACTGTTGGACCCGCCACTCATGTATAAAATTAACACACACAACATAAGTGGTGTGAGAAGCTAGGTAGTAATTCTGACTGAAGGGTTGTAATGACCAATTATGGATGTTAATGTATAATCGTTGATTTCATACTGGTACACCTGGTAAACATATATGGTTTTAATGCTAGTAGCGCCAGGTATATGTAAGCGTACGAACTTTTCAGAACAATTCAGATTTGTTTCATATATGAAGTATTTCATTTTTTTTCACATTAAGACTAATATGTTATTTTCAAAATATATTTGATGTAAGACGGCTATAGTTCAACAAAATGTCGCATCATCCCAATTTCAACAAATTTTTTTAGTACTTATTATCCCCCTTTCTTTTGTAATACTTGTATTTGTACTTTAATTTCCTTTTACAAATTGCTAGTATTTCTTTTTAGTATTCGTTGCATAATTTGTCATTATTTGAAACGTCCATTTTTAGTTCTCTTTCTTAACATTAAATTTTTTATTCCTTAGTCTGCATTGGAATGGAGTTTATTCAATGTAATGGATTACAATGTTTTTAGGTTTTGTAGCATAAAAGAGCGATAAAAATAATGGTCTTTTCAACTCAAATGTATCTGAATTCAATACCGAAAGTAATGCAAAAACTGATGTTGACAGATTCCCATTGATGACTAATTTGTAAATGGCAATCGTTAAATAATTTTAAAATTAAAATTCATTCTTCAGTAATCTTCATTCTTTGCATATTAATTTACTGTTTTCAGAAATTAAATGGAAGTAGTTAAGATAAAATCGGTATCGACTTTATTGATTCATTGGAGCATCGTTGCAATGAGCCTTGTGTTTCATTGTTCCATCGCTATTACAACGGATTTTGCTCCAACGAAATAATAGAACTTGTCCCCAAGAATCATGTATTCCTACGTAACACTCGTCTTTTTCGACGAGCACAGACATTGGTCTATTGGCCAATGGATCGCACATTTCAATACAGAGTTCGCAAATAACTTAAAAATATAATGTTTCACATACATACATAATTGGCCATTACAACCCTTCTGCCACCATAACAGCCTAGCTTCTCACATCACTCATATTTTGTGTGTTAATTTTATACATGAGTGACGGGACCTACAGTTTAAAGTCTTAGTGTCGTATTTAAGGTAGGTAGTGTGTTGGCTTATTAGATAGATGTAAGGCCACGGTTCAAACCCCAGGTCTGACATCAAAACGAAATATGAAAAAATATTTCTTCGGCAACTTCTTCTCAGCAGATTTCTGGCAAAAACTCTGATAGTAAATAAAATTGCCATGAAAAGTGTCTTAAAAATCTGCCGTTCGGAGTCAACGTTCAACTGTAGGTCCCGACACTCACGCATAAAATTAACGCACACAACATGAGTGGTGTGAGAAGTGTTGCATAAAGACAAACAAAACGAGTCATTTCAAACAGTTAGATAGGGACGCACATTGTGTCCTCTACTATTTATAGTAGTTCTTGACTAGGTGCTATCAATAGTGGTTAGTGAAAATCGAGGAAATCCGAGTTGCATCATATAGAAAATGGCGATGAAAAATGGATTTATTTTCAGAATCCTCAATAGGCAAAATCGTGAGTTAATCCGGAACAACCATAAACATCGGTTCAAAACCAGATCGATTCGGCAGAAAACAGTGCCTCTTCTCTGTTGGGATAAAGGTGTGGGGTACCATGAGCTACTAAAACCGGGTCAAACCGTTGACATATATAGCTACCTACAACAAAAGAGCAATTTGGACCATGAACTTATTAAAAAATGAACATAATGAGCCAGAAGACACGGCAAAATAATTTTGCAACAGGGCAATGCTTTTGCACACAAAGCAAAGCCGGTTTAGGATACCATCAAAGCATTAAGATGGGAGCTGCTATCAGCCATTGTATTCACCAGAATCGGCTTCTTCAGACTAATTTTTGTTTTCAACGTCGTCACTGTTATGGACTGAGCCGCACTTCGACTTCCATGGGGAAGTAAAAAATTGGATTACTAATTGGTTTGCTTTAAAGGACGAACAGTTTTATTCGATTGGGATTAACAATTTGCCTGAAGGATGAAAAAATGTATAGCCAGTATTGGCCTATGCTTTGTATGAAATATTTATTTCCCATTGTAAATTATTGTTTTACTTTCATTTCATACCAGACACCTGGTATATTATACTACACTCGTAAAGGCACACCTCGTTTGCCTTTTGTTTACATACATATGTAAGTAAGGTTTATAACCCTTCTTCATGTAATTATAGGGGTGAAAAATAAAAGCACATTTTTAAGGGTTTTATCGTATTTTCATATGATTACTGCCTAGAAAATTATCGTTCTTTATAGGCATAAATTCAATCATTCATTCAACTTTTGTTAGGTATTTTTAAGGTGTTGCTGGTGAGACATTTAACGTTTTGTGAATTATGAAAAACACGCCACTTTTGCCATTGTATTAAGTAAATAATCGTACTTAAAATATGGTGTTTTTATTGAAACATTACATTGCCTCCTATACATACTTTTAGTCTATTGTCTGTTCAATTTATCCCACACCCTTTGATCAAACACAAAATGAAACACTTCAGTTGCAGAAACGGTTTGTTTTTCACATCGAATTAGTTGAGTGGAATGAATTTTTATTTGCAATTTCTATATGAATTCTATACGGTTAGAATACCTATATGTCACGATAAGTGTTATTTCCAGTATTATTTGCACAATTTTTTAAATGATTATTTCTTAAAAACATGCAAAATTTTATTAACAGAGTGGGGACAGGAAAAAATATTAAGTTTATAACACAATTAAAGTTAAAAGTATGTAAGTGTGATTTGAGTTCAGTTTGTTATCTGTTGTCTTTCGCATAAACACTATGAAATATTTTATTTCTTCGTAAGCTAAATGTCTATCTTTCGGTGAAGCATATACACAAGCTGGCCATACAAGCCAGCGGCTGCAGTTTGATTAGTCTAATGAGACATATCATAAAAATTTTTTGTGAAAAGTTAAAAAACAGTTTTAGTTGCATATCACAGTTTTGGAAGGTTCGATAAATATGAGAAGAGTATCAGCTAAATGTATAACTTAAACTACGTAGTTACTCGGGTATATTTTCACTCTCACATCCTGAAATCATTCAACAATGAATTACTTTTCTTCTAATCAATAAAGAAGTAGAGGTAACAAAAAAAAAATCAACTTATCAAAATACAT
Organism: Sarcophaga subvicina; assembly: GCA_936449025.2. Classification (NCBI taxonomy): domain Eukaryota; kingdom Metazoa; phylum Arthropoda; class Insecta; order Diptera; family Sarcophagidae; genus Sarcophaga; species Sarcophaga subvicina. Next base: position 91,912,477 of record OW388080.2, read on the forward strand.
TTTTGAACATAAAATTTACAATGCATTCAAATAGCTTTTAACATTTGCCTTTTCACTTTAAGACTCCTTGTAGTTTACGATATACTTACTTTAATTACTCTTCAGTGCTGATTAATAATTTAATTTAATTTAGCTTTTATTTGACCAACGATGTAAATAGTTTTATTACGTCATTTATTCATTACCCCTCTGTAGCTTTATCTCAAATTATAATTGTTTACAATATTAAATAACATGAAATATTATTTTTGTATTAAGACATGAACATTTTGAAATTTTTTAAATTTAACTCCTGTTTGCCTTTATGGTCACCATTTCCGATGCCTTTTGTAGCCACAGGTATCCTTCAAGATCTTTTCACCATATACAAGAGATCGATGAATATTTTCTATAATATCTTACACACAATTTGTTTCATTTAGATTTACAAATAGGAAGTATACTAGGATACACCATATACTGGAGATCAATTAATATTTTCGATATTATTTCACACACAATTTGTTTAATTTTGATTTATAAATAGGAAGTATTCAAGGATACACCGGATACAAGAGATCAATGAATATTTTCGATAATATCTCACAAACAATTTGTTTCATTTAGATTTATAAATATGATGTATTCAAGGATACAACATATACAAGAGATCGATGAATATTTTCGATAATATCTCACACACAATTTGTTTAATTTTGATTTATAAATAGGAAGTATTCAAGGATACACCGGATACAAGAGATCAATGAATATTTTCGATAATATCTCACAAACAATTTGTTTCATTTAGATTTATAAATATGATGTATTCAAGGATACAACATATACAAGAGATCGATGAATATTTTCGATAATATCTCACACACAATTTGTTTCGTTTAGATTTATAAACAGGAAGTATTCAAGGATACACCATATACTAGAGAGCAGTGAATATTTTCTATAATATCTCACATACAATTTGTTTCATTTAGATTTACACATAGAAAGTATTAAAGGATACACCATATACTAGAGATCAATGAATATTTTCAATAATATCTCACATACAATTTGTTTAATTAAGATTTTTAAATAGGTAGTATTCAAGTATACACCATATACTAGAGATCAATTAATATTTCCGATAATATCTCACATACAATTTATTTCATTAAGGTTTATAAATAGGAAGCATTTAAGGATACACCATATACTAGAGATCTATGAATATTTTCAATAATATCTCACATACAATTTGTTTAATTAAGATTTATAAATAGGTAGTATTCAGGTATACACCATATACTAGAGATCAATTAATATTTCCGATAATATCTCACATACAATTTATTTCATTAAAATTTATAAATAGGAAGTTTGCAAATAAAAAATTTAGAAAATGCCTGAATACAAAAGAACACATTTATGAAAAATATTTTTCATTGAAAACTGAAAACCTTTTTTTATGGTTTACATACAGTTAGCGTGAAAGGTCTATGATCCATAGGAGTTTGCTTATTAAAAAATTTTGAATTAATGCTCAAATTTTGGACCAAAATACTAAAAAATTTGTTGCTTTTTGTTATCGGTAAAAAACCATATTTATCTGGCATAGCAAGTAGTTGAAACATACACTTCATTAAAGCATTTAACAATGTGTGGATTTTTATAAATTTTTTTTCAGTTGTTGCTTTTTGTAGAAAATAGAAATATTTTTTTCCAAACTTTGTATATAAAAGTTATATTTATTTTTAACTATCACTTATATAAATTTACATATACATATGTATCTATGTATGTTCATATAGATTCAGATAGTTTGCTATTAACTACCTGGGGTATAATTCGTGACATTATTATTAATGTTTCAAATGTTTTCATTTTTGTTTTGTGTGAATTTATCAGCATATTTTTTCATACTAAATTCGAGTGGCTTTTTATATCTTTTATGTGGTTTAGATAACCAAAGCAATACCATATTTCTCTTGCATTGCATATTGTATTGGTATACCAAAAGTTTATTTTATATTTATGAATTTATTTTTAATATTTTTAATAAAAATTTCACAACCATATTTACTCTTTTTTATTACAATTGGAGCCAAAACTTAAAGTTTAAATTATATTTGGCCGTTATAATGTTAAGAAGTACAATACAACTGTAATCCAAAAAATTGATTGGATTTAGTTTCGCTTATAGTAGTAGTAGTAGTAGGAAATATGTTGGGGACGTGAGAGCACAGTTCTAACCCTAGGTCAGACATTTCCAATAAAACGAAATATGAAAAAATATTTCTTCGGCAACTGTCTCTCAGCAGATTTCTGTCAATGACTCTGAGAGTATATAAAATTGCCATGCAAAATTTTCTCAAAAATCTGTTGTTCGGAGTTGACTTTAAACTGTTGGTTCCATTACCCAGAAGTAAGCGGTGGTGAGGGATTTTAACCCTGAACGGTTGCTGTTTGTCGAATCGACTAAGCTCGTTATCGTATAAATCTTTTATATTTGACCAAATTTTTCTTCTTTTTTCAACAACGTTAATTGATAATGACAGGTTGTTCGTCAATTCAACGAAGAGTAACCTTAATGTACAAAAATGAAGTGTAACCGTCTAGGGTTAATGACCAATTATGTATGTATTTATTTTGTTTAACTTTCAAACACTAAAATCGGAAAAGGAAAATAAATTGTTTGTTTCTATCGTTGTTCCGGTTCCAGCTTAAGTTAGTGTTCAAATAGAGCGTCCAAAAATTGATTGAGGAGGACAGAATTTGAAATTTCCAATATTGCATTATTCTGGCACATCATCGGCATATTATGCCTGCCAATATCTATGGATCCGATGATGCTAACAGGCCCAAATCCAGTGGTGTGTGGGGATTTTGTGGATTTATATCAGACCATTTTCGGCAATTTGGGTGTTCAAGTGTGCATTCATCTTACTTACTTAATTTGTCATTAAAACCCTTGAGTTAGAAGAGCCTTTGAAGTAGAACTCAATAATGAAGATTTCTCATCACAATACAACAACTCCAAACATTTTCATAAAAAATGTTGTCCAAACAACAACAAATTATAAATTATTTGATTAAATAGAAAAACTTCAAAAACTTCATGAAGTCGACGCCGGAGTGTCATACATATACATAATTGGTCATTACAACACTTCAGTCAGGATTACGACCTAGTTTCTCACACCACTTATGTTGTGTGTGTTAATTGTATACATGAGTGTCGGGGCCTACAGTTTGAAGTCGACTCCGAACGACAGATTTTTAAGAAACTCTTCATGACAATTTTTTTTTACTCTCAGAGTTTTTTCCAGAAATTTGCTGAGAAGAAGTCGCCGAAAAAATACTTTTTGTAGTTTGTTTTCATGTCTGGGCTGGGGCTCGAACCCTGGCTTTACGTCTAATAAGCCAACACACTACCTACTAGACTACGGCGACTCACAGCCCAATTCATAAGCTTTAATAAATACACTAAATACACTTCTTCGTGCTTCTCGAAGCCATCATGTTAAACTGAACAACTACTGTTCCTCTTTTGACTGACACTCAACTAAGGAAGTTGAAGCTAAACTGAGTGGTGATGTTATCACTTGTAAAACTTACAAAATAGTTTTAAATTTTTTGTCAATCGGAAAGGCAACGCTCTTTATGTTTATGCAATAGTCGATTCCATCTAGCTGTTGTGTGAAATATTTCTTTTTTAAGTCCCACACTTATGGTATGGCGTCTACTCATGCAATTCATTGTGTTGGAACTAGGAAAAATATCTTATGGAAAGGAGGAAAGAGGGAGTAGTGTTTGTAGATACTACATTTGAATCTCTTTATATCACAAGTGACAAGAAATATCTCTGCAGGAAGGATCCGGTTACACAACAAATTTTGTCTGTAATGCAGTGTACCATCCACTGAGCAATCAACTACAAAAGGATGTGCTCTGCTAGAAAGACGAGTATTACGTGCTAAAACATGATTCTCGAGAATAAGTCCCCTTATTTAGCTAGAGCAAAATCTGTTGTAGTAGCGATACAGCAATGAAACTCAAGTCACATTGCGACGATGCCCCAACAAATCAATAGAGTTGTATGCCCTTCCGTCATTATTGAACACCTTTGCCATCTCGTGTACGCGATCGAGAGACATCGATTCAGGCATGAGAGTTGTACTCCATTCTCGGTTGGATATAAATGACGTAAATAGTAAGATGAATTCTTCCACCGTCTTAAGAAACCGAGTCACTTGAAAGTTTTCTTTAACATTTGCAAAACGTGGTTCCAGCGAAGACCACACTGAATTTTCAAGCCCATGCGCTTGTTTGGCAACAAGGATGAGAAGGAAGGGATACGTTACTTTTGTATAGTGCAAGGCAACTTGGTGGTGGTACTTATTAGGAATGAGATGTCTTAGAAATATGTCACTGTTAAATCTCTTTCGATCATTAAGAGGACCACTTGTTTTATACGTGGAATTCGAATTTTTAAGACTACTGCAATGAGCCATGGGTTAGTGAACTTGCGTGGTAAACTTGTTCAAAACGCTTGTAACCTATCCTAACTTAAGCTTTCCTATCCTAGCTTTTATCTGTTCAATCTGGTTACCAATTGACATACATTTTATTACAATTTAAAGTTTCACTTCCACTCTTCTCTTCATTGTCTGTCCCATACAAAACATCAATATTGGCTTTTTCCCTCAAAGTATGCTATTTTTTGTTGTAATTCCTTTTTTGCCTCCGTGTATTGTATATTCGACGTGCAATAGCTTACACAGCATGTAGTAAAAAGCGTAAATATTTTTCTCAGTAACATTGACAGTGCAGTTATGGATAAGGGCGAGTAGTTTTTTCCCATCACCCAGCTGTTAGCGATGAATATTTTATTTTATATTTTTTATTACGTATTGTTTATATCCAATATTTCTTGCATTACAATAGTTTTAAATATTATATGTTTTACATCATATATAAAATGTTGAGAAGAAAAATTATTTAAAAATTTTTAATTTTTTTACTTTCTTGGTTGAAAGATTTGTGGAATTATTTTCCTTTCCATTCACTTTTTCTTTTTTGCTCAGGAAATATTATAATGCCTTGTTCAACAAAAGAATTAAGAAAAATAAAATTGTTTAGACTTCATATACAATTTGAAGTGTTTGAATTTGTTATTGATTTTATGGAAAAGAACCTAAGTTTTGGCTACTAAAGTGTTCATTCATAAAGTTTGTTAAGGGGGAAACATAAGTAAAAAATTTTATTTGTTATTTATTAGGAAATCTGTGGTGTATATGTATATGCATAGTTTTCCATGTAAACCCAATATTAAACGGCAGCAGAGTATGGGACACCCATGATCTAGATGGTAGCATTGTTAACTTCAAATGCCAAGGATTCGATTCTCATCAGGGACCCTGGGTATTCTGTGGTTGTTTGATTGTTGACATTATATATGATTTAACGGCAATGATCTAGTAGGTAGTGTGTTGGCTTATTAGACGAAAGGCCAGGGTTCGAGCCCCAGGCCGGACATCAAAATAAAATACAAAAAGTAATTTTTCGGCGACTTCCTCTCAGCAGATTTCTGGCAAAAACTCTGAGAGTAAATAATATTGCCATGAAAAGTTTCTCAAAAACCTGTCGTTCGGAGTCGACTTTAAACTGTAGGTCCCGCCACTCATGTATACAATTAACACACACAACATAAGTGGTATGAGAGACTAGGTCGTAATCCTGACTGAAGGGTTGTAATACCCAATTATGTATGTATGTATGCAATAAAACAAGAGAGTGAGAATTATTACAATGCAATCCTCGAGAAAAATAAAGTGACAAAGATTTTATATTCGTCATTAAAAAAAATCAATAGCTCAAGAATAAAGTTGTCTTTCCTATCCCCTATAACTATCTTTATTTTATTCCAAAACAATGCATTGCATGTATGAGAGACATCTCCTGAGCGTTGGTCTAAAAAAATCGGTAGTTCTTGGAAATTCAGTTCAGATCTATAGAGTCATCTAATATATATGTTGTTACGTTTTTACCTTTTAAAAACATTTAAAATATGTGCTCGTAGATTGTAAATAAAATCAAACACTTTATTGTTCGTACAATTCTGTATGCCAGAGTTCACAACTTTATGTAGACAACAAAAATTGCATTGTTTGTTATTCCTCTTTACACTCTTTTGCTTAAACAATAACAATTGTTCGAAAGATCTTTATAACGGAGATCTTCAAACCACGATTATTCTCTTCACACGCAACGCGTCTTCACACAAGACTGAATGAATTTTACTGACGCAGTTGACTGTTTTTCCTTGCGTTTTATATGGCAACGTAAACAGTTTAGTGAATGATCTTGAAGTCGAATGTTCGCGGCTTCGCCTTCTCGAGATCTCTATGGATGTAAACATCGTTGTTTATTGTCGTTTGTATATTTTGATTACATTGTTTATTGTTGCATTTTTGTTTACTCGTTTATTCCCTTTTTTATACCGGTGTTGTTGGTATATTTTTTTTTGTTTACTTGTTTATCATGTAAACAAGTTCATTGTTTTTGAAGCTTTTGTTTATTACTTTAATGTTAAAGGATGTAACACCATATCCATTTTAATAACAATATGTTCCAAAATGTGTTGATTTTTTGATATTTGATTTTCTTTACTGTGAAATCCAAATATTAACGCAAAAGTGTTGGAGCATAAATGAAGTATTTTCTTTTACTGCAGCTTTAAATATTTGTTCCCTGTATAGGACAACGCTTTAACTGATATTGAATCCATGTTTTGGATACAAAACCATACGTATTTAAAAAGTTAAAAGTTTTATACCACGAAAAAGTTGTATTCACGAAAATATTGTATTTAAAGAATTCTATTTTGGTTATACTTGTTAAAGCCGAAGAAATAGATTTATTTTAATTTTTGTTTTGAGTGTAATATACAGTTATGAAATCACCGTAGTTTAGTATGTAGTATGTTGGCTTATTAGACGTGAGTCCACGGTTCAAACCCCAGGTCAGATATCAAAACAAAATATACATATAAATAATAGTTCTTCGAAGACTTCCTCTCAACAGATTTCTGACAAAAAATCTGAGAGTAAATAAAATTGCCATGAAAAGTCTCTTAAAAATCAGTCGTTCGGAATCGACTTTAAACTGTAGGTCCCACCACTCATGTATAAAGTTAAGCACACACAACATAGGTGGTGTGAGAAGCTAGGTAGTAATCCTGACTTAATGATTGTAAAGACCAATTATGTACTATTTATCTATACAGTTATCATCTTGGAAATAAAGTAGCTGCAGCTTATGCCAACGTTTTCCATGACTCTGTTACATAAATCAGGCTGAATTTGACAGATGACATGTTGGCTTTGATGATCTCTTTATTTCGTAAGTTATTCGCATACATATTCCCCTTAAAAAACCCTACAACAAAAAGTCTAATGGGGTCATATTGCGATATATTTGTCGTGAGTTCAAATCATCTCCACGTGAGATGAGCATGCCACCAAACCGCTTGTGCAGCATATCTAATGTAGTATTGGTTGTATGGCATGTAGAATTGTCTTGTAGAAACCGTATGCGGTTAGTATCTAGATCACTCTACTTAAGCTAAAAAAGGTGGTAATCATACATACATACATAAATGGTCATTACAAACCTTCAGTCAGGATTACGACCACTTATGCTGTGTGTGTTAATTTTATACATGAGTGACGGAACCTACAGTTTAAATTTGACTCCGAACGACTGATTTTGAGAAGCTTTTTATGGCAATTTTTTTTACTCTCAGAACATTTTATTCATGGCAATTTTTTAATTACTCTCAGAGTTTTGTCCAGAAATCTTTTATCCTCTGATCACTTTACACTATTTTTTGTGGTATACATTAATTCGTCAGATATAAAAAGTTCATAAGTATATATGTATGTAAAGTCTTCATATATATGGTATGAACATTTAAATATTTCTGCATGCCTGAGTATATTTCTTGCATTAGTTAATATTAAATGCTGGAATGTTTGCCGGCGATTTCCGGCAAAAACTCTGAGAGCAAATAAAATTGCAATGAAGAGTTTCGTAAAAATCTGTCTTTCGGAGTCCACTTTAAAATATAGGTCGCGCCACTCATGTATAAAAATAACACGCACAACATGAGTGGTGCTAGGCCCCAATCCTGACTGAAGTGTTGTAATTATGTATGTGTGTAATGGAAAACTCAAAGATTGTCATGGTGGACATTTTAACGATATTTTATTACACAATAATGTCGTTAATAAGTATTTCTAATTCTCACTTTGTCATATTTAAATTTAAAGATGGGAAGAGCTTTATAAAATAGCCGATATAATATATTGCCTATATATTCCGCTCTATTAGCTAAATTTGTTTATGCTCATAATCCAAGTTCTGTTATGCACTTAACTTTATATATCTTAGAGGGTTCTATTATTGATAGTATCATCCGCGTTATTCCAATTCTCTAGTTGTTTTGAATGGATCACTGTAATTGTACTTCTCTCTTAACGAAATTCACTCGTACATGTCCAACATGTTAATGAAGGGATTCGTGATTCACCGTAGAATAAAAAATTTAAAGCCAACTTTAAAACATGGTGGAGGTAAAGTGATGGTTTGGGGTGCCATGTCAGCAGGAGGTGTCGGAAATCTCGTTTTTATTGAAACTACAATGGATAAACACCATTATTTGAATATTGCAACGAAATTAGGAATGCTAGGGGATTTTCGACTCGTTCACGATATTGACCCAAAATATAAGGCCAAAATTCTAAGTGAATGGTTATGTGAAAACGTAAAAGAAGTGATTTCTTATCATTCTCAGAGTCCAGATCTTAATCCCATAGAGCATCTATGGAGAGTTTTGGAAAAAAAAATCCGTCAGCCTACAATCACTGGCAAGGAAATGGTCAAAAACGTTATTACCGATTAATGGCTGAATATTGGTCAAGAAATTACTAGTAAATTATTACCGTTAAAAGAGGTTATTAAAGCCAAAAGATATCACACCCGTTATTAAAACCACATTAATTAATTTTAAGGTATAAATATTATTCTGTACGAATAATTTTTTGAGTTTGGTTTCTGAAGTATTTTCTTAATTTTGTTTGTTCAATAAAATTTATTTCTGTTTTCACCTTTATGTGTTTGTATTTGTGTAATATGCCTGTTGCACTTTTTAAAAATCAAAAACTCATTTTCATTGGATATATATTTTCCGAACAACATTAAATTATATTTTCAATAGTTTAGTGTACGGGCAATTGTTTGAGTCAGTGTACGTACAGACTTATGTGCGAGGGTGAAGAAATAAATCCATGCACTTCACGCTACAGACATCTGTCAGTTGAATGCTGCAAAGTTTGAACAAGAGTAGTCAGTCAGTAGTAGTCGCCGTAGTCTAATAGCTAGTATGTTGGCTTGCTAGACGTGAGGTCATGGTTTAAATCCCGGGTCACGCATCTCCAGCAAAACGAAATATGAACGAATATTTCTTTGGCGACTGCCTCTCAGCAGATCTTTGTCAAAAACTTTAAGATTAAAAAGTATTGCCCTGAAAAAATTACCCAAAAAATCTTTCGTTCGGAGGTGACTTAAAACCATAGGCTGTGCCACTCATGTACAAAATTCACTCACACAACATAGGTGGTGTAAGAAGGTAAGTCGTAATACTGACTAAAAAGTTGTAATGACCCATTATGTATGAATGTATGTAGTCAGTCTTAGACATCACCAAGTAATTCAAAGAGAAATAAAAACACTGTATTTTGCGGTAAAATGCCAAGAAATTTGTAAAGAATTGATTTTTTACCCGCCATATCTTCCATTTTTTATCCCAAGTGACCCAATTTGAAGAAATGAAGCGGCAAAAACTGATTTTACTCTAAAGGAGTTGTGGTCCAACACCTCAAATATCTTAATTTTGTGGTAAAACTTCGTATGTCTACATGATAAAAGTGCAGTTAAGCCTAATAAAAGCTTCAATCATAAAACATAATAATATACAGACTATAACTGACGTAATGTTACAGAAGATAATAAATACAGGATGATTAAAATAAAATTTAAGAAAAAAAAGAGTTTTATATGAATGTCTTAATGAATGTCTTAAAAGTTTGTCGCTATGCCTTTTGTTACAAGACTATTTGTTCTCTTCTTTCTCACTTCCTCTACTATTTCCAAAAAAAGAGAAACAAACATGCAAATCTAACTTGTCATTTCGAGTTCTGTGTGTATACTTCTGCTCTTTTAATAACCTTTTTATGCATTATTGTGATGCTCATTAAAAATTTAAATATTGTTTCATAAGGCAAAAAAAAGAATCTGCCATTAAAGTCTCAAAAAAGCAAGAAAACAAATGTAAAAATATTTACCTTCCTACAATATTTTCTTTATATTTGACATAAGCTGTCTGGTAAATTTATTTCTTCTCCATCATATCCACATATTGCCGCGTTTAAAATTATGCCTGCTTTAGTGCGGGTTTTAGAATATCAGTGGTGAACAAATCTGAAATTATTAGAGACAAACAATTTTTTGCGCACATATACATTAGGGTGACTCTTAACAATATAGGCACATTGTTTCAACTGTTTCTTGCTCACATGCTCGAAGATTGTACGAAATTAAAAAGCTGATAACGACCGTAAAGTACATTTGGGGTATTCACACGGTATGCTATCTAGTCTTATTGTCATAAAATACTAAAGTTTTATGATAGTTTAAAATAACTGTTGTTGTGCTTCAAAGAAAAAAGTCATAAAATAATAACACCTTTTGTGATGTGTTTATTGTTTTGTTATAACTAAACAAAAAATTTCTCCTTTAAATTACCAAAGCAATTCTCAATGCGAACTCGATATTTAGAAAAGTGTTTGTTGTAGAGATCCCTGTAAGCTTTGGAATGTTCGATGCTGTTTCCTCTAAAAGGCGTCAACAAAAATGACTTTAGGGGATAAGCGCTATCACCAGCAATCCATTGCGGTGGTGACAAAAATAGTTCAGGGTGTTTTGCTAGTGGAGAGTTTAAAAAATTTCTTCGTCATGTATGCTACCTGGATAACCAACCAATTGTTAGTTGTCTTATTCGTAATTTGTAGTCACAAACTGCTTGAACTTTAACGGCATATTGGCGTTTTCGAGAAAAAAAATAACTCGTGGTGTTTGACAGGCGCTTCAGATAATTTTATTTCAGAGCCGTCTATATACCCTACGCAAACAGGCATTTCGTCTTTAGTTGCGAACAGAATTTGTTGTTGTTCTTCTGCATTAGGCCAGCTTAAGAATTTTTCTTTCAAATTTAAAATTGCTTTGGAAACACGTTTTGTGACCTTTTGTATTATGCCCCCATCACCCACTCCAAAGAGGGTAGCTACTTTTCGTGTTGAAAGTCCATCGCCAGAGATGAAGTACGATTTTTAACTGAACATTAATCGGAAGCTGTGCTGTTTTTGGACTTGTGTTAAACACATCATCGTCTTTAATTAAGTTCAGTATATTCACAAATTCCTCTGGCCGAACCCTAATTATTTGATTAAACCGGCTGTCGTCAAACATTTTTAATACGTTTTGGTTTCACTTATTGGATTTTGGAACTCCAAAGTGGATGCTTCTGCGATTAATGAGCAAACTAGCGACGTTTGTTAAGAACATTTCATTTATTTGTTCTTCATCGTCATCATCACCTTGAAAGAGATTTATTTAAATGTAAACATGTAATTATTTTTTTCATATTTACTTGAATTTACTTGAATCAGCCATAATAATGTTCATTATGTATTTTTCGCAAAAACCCGTTATTATTTCAGTTTTTTGACTTGTTTTTGGCATTTTTAATTAAAAATATTTGTAATTTTTCATAATTGTATTTTTCTTTCATCAGCTGACTCAAATTTGAAATAGCACACTGACTTATGAGGGCTGCTCACAGCAGTCATATTTTTTCGTGTTATTATTTTATGATATATGACTTTATGACGACCGTGTGAATACCCCAATTGTCATATCAGTTGTCGTATATTCAGTATTTTTTGCCATACCGCCATGAATGATTGTAGGCAACGATGTATATTTATTGAATTGGCTCTGCAGCTGTTAACATCTGACCCTAGGTAGGTATGTAGGTAGAAATGGCTGTCCCCTCGATGGAGTCATGAGCGGACACACTTACGCCGCACACATGGCCCATTGTGGTACCACAGTTCCTCATTTCCCCTTATTCCGGGAACCATTCGGAGCTTCCGATGAAGCGACTCAAACTGCCAATATCCATACACGACAGTTCATCCATATCCTCTGTAGGCACTCAGGTAACTTTTTCTCCTCCGACTAAGTGCCGGACATGTGTACAATATGTGAAGAATAGTCTCATCTTCCTCGTAATCTACACAGCTTATGCAGAAATCATTTGCAAGGTGTCCAATACCAATACGCCTCGCATGCGTTCCTATAATGCAATGCCCAATAATAACCCCGATAACAGTGCTGAGCCTACTTCTTTGGAGTTTAAGCATAGTCGACGTGCACCTCCTATCTAGCTCCGGCCAGATCTTTTGCGCCGCTCTGCCCTTATCCGAAGTTGCCCACATTCTGTTGATGAGATCTACTGTTGAATTGTCAATTATAAGTCTGCAGGTCCCCAAAGGGATAATATCCATCGAAAAATGATCTTCATCAAACCATATTTCTTTGAATAGGATATTGATCAGGACAGATGTTTATCAACCAAATTCTTTTGACTTAAATTGGAGGATACATGTAACACACGAAATTATGAAAAAATATTTCTTCGCGACTTCCTCTCAGCAGATTTCTGACAAAAACTCTGAGAAAAAATAAAGTTACCATGAAAGTTTCTCAAAAATCTGTCGTTCGGAGTCGACTTTAAACTTTTATACTCATGTATTTATATAACACAAAACATAAGTGGGGTGTGAAGCTTGGTTGTAGTCCTGACTCAAGGGTTGTAATGACCAATTATGGTGGTAATCAAATACACATACACACATACATACATACATACATTTTATTCACAAGCGGCGAGCCCTACAGTATATAGTCTAGTCGGCAATTTTATTCACTCTCAGAGTTTTTCCCAGAAATCTACTGAATATTTTTTCATAATTTCGGTTTGTTGAAGACATCTGACCTGGGGTTTGAACCGTGACACCACGTCTAATACGCCAACACAATACCTATTAGACTACGGCAACTTCATAGCGGTCATCATAGTCAGTCATAAATCAAGCCCTGTCTCAAATTCAGTCGATTTATGCGCCAGAGTCATGAAAAATTCCATATAGAGAAGCTTTGAGGAAGCTTTGATCGATGTTACTATATTCGACACAATAATGAGGCTTGACCTTTTTACCGAAAACGCATAAAATATTTCGATGATATTACACACCCGGTTTGTTTTATTTGAATGTAAAGATGGGAAGCATTCAAAAAAATACCCTATATTACCTTGAAATCCAAACCTACCGTGAATACATTCATATGTATGTATATCGTATTGTTGTTCCAATTTTCATTGGGCGTAAGGTAGTTCTTAAGCTGTTTACAGGAATTGTTGAAAAATTATATTTTTTTGTTATTTTTTATTCAATATTCAACAGCTTAAGGGTCACACTAAAGAAACGCAAATTTCTAATATTATTATGGACTCTGTAGTACACATATATACAAATACAAATAGATGACTTCAACCAACGTGTAACACCCAATTGCTGTAAAGCTCCTGTTAAAAAATTATTAAAACAAGTTTCCTTCTCTTATATATTTTTTATTTGTTTACCCAAAAATTCAATCTTCTGAAATCGCTTGTCTTACAGAAGTAGGCAGTTGAAGGCTTAATTACCTTTTTTGTTCATTCATTATAAAAGTTAATTACAAATGTAGACTTTTTAAATACATTTGACGGCATTATTTACTGAACGCAGACGAAAGCAGTTCAAACCTTTTTTAATAAAAATTGTAAAGAGAATATCTTGTCATTATTATACTCGTATGTGCTAGAAATCACACACTAAATTGGATAGTGGAATATTTTCCTACCAGGAACTCTGGTCGCATAAACTACAACATGCATATGGTGTTAGTCACTGTACTTGTAATAATTTTACTCAAATAAATGAAATATCAAACAGAAAACTTATGTTCGGCAACTGAAAGCATTTTATTTCGCTGTAAACCAAGTAAATTTTTGATTTTTGGCACAGTTCTATATATTAATAACTCTGATTAATTTGATTTACCTCATTTGCTTACCGTATGGTGCAACACATCGATTACTAGTCTGTAGTACTTGCTCATAGTCATCACTGGAAGATTATCAGCATACCACATTACCCTAAAACACAAAAGTGGTGATGGACTTTCCTTTGAGGGCATTGCCTATTTGCTATTAGCAGAAGAAACTCGGCACCCAAATGTGAACTTATCTGCCTGTCACCTAATTCACGAATATACACGTCCTTTTTGTGTTATCAGAAGCGTACTCGATATCTAAAAATTCGTATGAACGACTTTCCAAGAACATTAGGTCTTTTATATCTCAGTAACCAGTTACTGAATATCCCGTCTGTGCATTTCTGTCTACCTCTACCAGAGATCAGCAACGAATCGTTTTTTCAATACTCATAAGTACATAACATACATACATAATTGGTCATTACAACCCTTCATTTAGGATTACGACCTAGTGTCTCACACCATTTATGTTGTGTGTGTTAATTTTATACAGGAGTGGTGGGACCTACAGTTTTCATGACAATTTTATTTACTCTCAGAGTTTTTGCCAGAACTCTGCTGAGAGGAAGTCGCCGAAGAAATACTTTTTGTATTTTGTTTTGATGTCTGGCCTGGGGCTCGAACCCTGGCTTTTCGTCTAATAAGCCAACACACTACCTACGAGACTACGGCGACTTCTACTACTCATAAGTACTCATAAAATTTCGAGTATGAGTGACTCAACAGTATTGAAATACAACTACTCAGATTCATTCGTACTCCCTACAACATTGATTTATAAGTACAGATTGCGATTAGGATGAGTTGATAACTTTGACATCAAACACATAACATTCGAAATATGTTTGATACATACAGATTCATAAATTTAGAAAAATACTTATAATACAATAAATTTACAGTCTTAGTTGTTGTTGCATTTACAAAATAAGAAGAAAGAAAAAGACAAAGACAGCAAGCAAAGCAAACACACAACCTTCTAGTGAGTATTGTAGTTAGTGTTCGTAGGCGAATCATACTTATTTTGTGATTCGTGTATAAGTTGAGTAAAGGAGAGTCGAAATCAACAATATCATGCGTATTGTTAAGTATGAGTACGATGAGTACTTCAAACTTTGAATATGAGTAGTATGAGTATGATATTAAAATAAGTATGAATGCGTACTCAATGAACGAATGTACTCAACTTTTTGAATACTCATTGCTGATTTCTGATATATACATAACATAATTGGTCATTACAACCCTTTGGTCAGGACCTAGCTTCTGACTTTATACATGCGTTTTAGTTTTTTAAAAATAATAAATAATAATAAAAGTTTGTTGACAACAAAGTCTGAAAATACAAATTATAAAAATTATATATAATTATAAAATATAAAAAATTATAAAAATTGTGAAAGAAGAACACACCGTAGTCTAGTAGGTAGTGTGTTGCCTTATTAGATTCGAGGGTCCAGTACAAACCGTAGGCCAGACATCTCAACCAAAACGAAATATGAGAATATATTCCCTCACCGACTCCCTCTCAGCAGATTTCTGGCAAAAGTTCAGTGAGTTTAATGAAAAATTGCCATGAATCAAAAATTCCGTCACTCCGAGTCGACTTTAAACTGTAGGTCTTGCCGCTCATGTATAAACACAGCGTTTATTAACACACACAACATAAGTAGCGCGAGAAGCTAGCTCGTAATCCTAACTGAAGAATTGTAATGACTTATTTTGTATGTATGTTATGTTATGTTATATAAGTCTAATCTAATAAATATAATGTAAAGTGTTGAAAAATGATTTCTTTTTTCACTGAATTCTTGGAAGGTGCTATAATGTTTGTTGTTAAAATTTTTGAGCATTCCAATAAAATGTCAAACTGTTCCTGTTCTTGGGTTATTGTGTGGCTCCAGTTATTTAAAGCATTCTTTCTACTGACAATATGATCTCTTTTTTCTGTTTGATTCATATTTGTATGAGCACAGAACATATTTCCGCGTTTTGTACGGTGCTTGGATCTTAGGGTAGGAAGCACACAAATTGTGATTGTACGACGGAATATCTAACTTTGGTATCTTATGCTCATTGAGGCGGCTGCCAATTCAACCGACTGTTTATTGATTTACCCATGAATGCTGAAACGAATGTTAACCGTAACAGCGTTCCTTAGAATTTTAAATCCAAATAATAAAGCCACTTAACTTTAAAATTATCTACTTAATAGCCGTCCAGTTTAAAACTGCTGCATATAATGGGTGAAAAAAACTTTTACCAATTTAATTGCATTCCTTAGTTGAATTCAAACTAAGAAAACATTTGTTAAAGTACATATGTGCTCTACGAAATACTGGGAGTGCACTAGTAATACTTTTGCTTTTTATTTCATTCTCAAAGTTCATGTCCATTTAATGCGAAGGAACACATAATAATACCCAGTTGTTCTAAGACTTCCTTTTTAGAGTTTGTCACAAAAGCATTCATTTTAAAAAGAGTTTTTATAGAATATTGGATAAGAGACATTCCTTAAGTGGCACCATATGGATGGCGGTGAATACAAAAATAAAATT
The DNA here is from genome assembly GCA_936449025.2 of Sarcophaga subvicina. Lineage (NCBI taxonomy): Eukaryota > Metazoa > Arthropoda > Insecta > Diptera > Sarcophagidae > Sarcophaga > Sarcophaga subvicina. The sequence continues at coordinate 91,929,297 of OW388080.2, forward strand.
TTATGGACAAGTGTTTAGGAGAGTATTATTGTTAAATCTTTTAAAGTGATTTTATAAATTTTAAAATTCTGTGTGTACTTTAAATGTATAGTTTAAATATTTATTTATTTATTTATTTATTACAATACAATTACAAATTATATCCTAATTATTTACGAGCGAAGTAACTTGACTATTTCCTCGGTGTAGTGTCACAGACCAGAGTCTCTGGTGGGAATCGAACCCACGACCCTCACGCTAATCGTCTAGCACACCACCCACTAGACTACCAGGGCACCCATAGTTTAAATATTTTAAAATGATTTTAGTTCTCAATTTAAAACTTTATTTTATAGGCATGTTTTATTGTTTTAAAAAGATTTGTTAATTCTATTGCGATTAAATTAAAATAAATTATAATTAAAATTTAAAATATCCGGTGGGCCGTCTATCGATTTAAATTAGAACCATCTGCTAATTCGAATCTGGCAATACTTATGCCTTTCCATTCTCTCACAAAATTCAGTATATTATCTCCACTGAACGTAGTGAATTGATTTGAACAACGTTGGGATTTATTTTGGAAAACTATTTCCAAAATAAAAGCCGTAAATTGCACGATAATATCGCACAAAATTTGGTCGCAGTCTCAGGTTTACGGAAGTTCATTGCCATAGTTCGGGAAACTGGTTTCATTGTTGAAGTAAGCCAAGAAGTAAGCGTGCTCGTACATCGCGTACATCCGAAAATATTGAAGCTGTGCCTGAGAGTGTGCATGAGAGAGAATCCACCAACAATAACTCGTCATTGTCTTTAATAATTGAACATTTCACGCACCAGTTTACGTCGAATTTTGCGAAAAGATTTCGCCTTACAAATATTCAATTGGTTAAAGAGTTGAAGCTGAATCACCATCAGCTTCGTTTTAGCTTCGCTAGATGGGCCAACGGGAAACTACACGATAATGTCGATTTTGCCAAAAAATATCATCCCTTCGGATGAAGATCATTTTCATCTTGGTGGGTTCGTTAATTAGCAAAATTTCCGTATTTGATGTTCAGAAAATCCATTCATGGTCGTACAGAAGCCAATGCACCCCTTACGAGTGACTATTTATTTCATGCAACTTGTGGATCAGAGGCATCATTGGCACATATTTCTTTGAAAATGGGGACGGCGAAACCATTACCCGAACTGCATGGAAATGATATGAACGATGTTTGATTTCAATAGGATGTATTTGCTATACATCACATGCCACAATTGACTTATTGCGTTAAACCTTTGTTGGCCGTTATATTAGCCGAAAAGCTAAGCTAAAAAGCTGGCCGCCAAAAAGCTGCGATTTGAGATGGTTGGACTATTTTCTGTGGGGCGTCGGTAAAGAAAAGTGTTATGCCGGCAAACCAGACACAATTGAGCATTTGAAGGCCAATATTCGTATTGCCAGTGATATGACCCCATACACACTTAATCGAAACGATTGTATTTCACAACGAAAAAGTAAATTTGACAAAATTTAAACCATTTTTGTTTTATTAAATTTTTAAATTTAAACTTTAATTTACTCATTACACTACACATATTTAATATGTAAAATTCATAATGCCGAGAACATATCGCACACCCAGTACAAAAGTGACTCAACTCAAAATTTTCATTTTTCGAGTTTATATGCTTAAACTATGTAGAATACACTGGTATATTTATAACAAAAAAAATATTAGTGTATTTTGTTGTTGCTAACTGTTACTAAAAATGGTCCAAAAATTTTGTTTTTAACTATTTTTATTTCAGTCAAAAATTGTTTTTAATCGATTTCTGAAAAATGATAATTTTGAGTTGAGTCATTTTGTACTGGGTGTGCATATGTGACGTTTGAGCAGTGTTGCCACAACAAAATTATTTTTCTAACCAAAATTTGAATAAAAATAACCAAATTTCAAAAAAAAAATAACCAAAATTATTTTTTATTTATTTCATATTTACATTTTATTGTGGACATTACAGTTAACATATAATATACAAACCTATTTATTAATAGTAAAAAAACAATGAACAAATTAGTAAAAATAAATATGATACAATTTTTCGCAAATGTTATTAGAGTTATCAAAATTGTATGAAGTGTCTACATAATTTCTACACAGTAAAAAATCAAAAAAAATATCATGGTACGTTTGCATAAAGTGACTATAACGAACAAATCTACATAATTTTTACATTATAAAAGGAGAACAAAAGCAAATATTAGCATTTAGTACATTGGATTGCAAAAAATAACCAAAATGGAAAAAAATTCACATGTACACATGGAAAATAAAAATAACCAATTTTGGTTAAAATAACCAAAATGGCAACACTGCGTATGAGTGATATTTAATTCCTTTAGTTTCATACATGACAATATCAAAGACTTGTTATTGCATACTTTCGAGAGTAATTTTTCAAGTATTTGGAATATGACGCGTATGAGTAATATATTTCAAATCCAATTAAATAGAAAGTATACTCCATTAATTTGGAATTGAACATTTCCAAGCAATGATATGACAATTTTAAATTTTTCGAGATATCCCAACATAAAAGTGTGCAGTCCCTGCGTTGACCAACTTGCTTCTCTTCCCTGACTTTGGTGGAACTTGGTCAGTAGAGAGACTGCGTTCACTAGTGGCATCACAACGGGCCGCTTTGCGTACTCAAGTGAGCTGTTTGATATCAGAGCTACTACTTCAACCTAACCTAACCAACCTAAAAGTAAATACAAAAAAACAATTCGAGGCTATATTCTAGTGGGTGCTGCATCATGACCTGTAGCTTCATAGTCTGTATCTTTACCATCTTGACTGGACCATATCTGATCTGGATGATATTTGTGCTATATGTATAGACTAAGAATACGTGCAATTACTTATCCTCGATATAAAAGGAAAGAAAAAGCAGGCAACGGGATCAGTAAAAATTCAGTCAGTCTTGTGTAAAGACACGTTGCGTGTGAAAAGAATAATCGTGGTTTGAAGATCTCCGTTGTAAAGATCTAACGAACAATTGCTAGTGTTTATGCAGAAAAGTGTAAAGAAGAATAACAAACAAAGCAAATTGTTGTTGTTTACATCAAGTTGTGAACAGTGGCACACTGAATTGTGAGAACAATAAAGAATTTATCTTTAGTTTTAGAATTTTTTTTTATTTTATTTGCAATCTACAAACTCATATTCTAAGCGTTTTTAAAAGGTAAAAATTTAACAATGCCAATGCCTGTATTATCTTGCACAAGTGAGCTTCAATTAGCTCATTGCACTGTATGTCTTCACATTTTAGTTAAGTTTTGTATATCGGTCGCCACATTTACTATAAAAAAGAACTCAAAATCACTCGATACTATCCATATATCCAGTATTTTTTTTTTCACATATATGAATACAGGTATTTGAAGTGCGGTACGCCTATCGATATGAGTAAGTAGTTAATGTGACATCTTGACGACAGAATTGACAAAATATATATAAAAAAACTACGCAAGAAAAAGTTTAGGGCGGTCACGATCTTGGCGGCCAGCAATATAACTACACGCAATTGTTGTTGAAAACTGTATACGTTTATGTCTATTAGCAGAACAGGCTGAATAAATGAGAACTAATTTTGTATTGGGATGCCAAAATTTCAAATTGGAACCTCGCTTGTTGAAACATATTTTTAACGTGTTGAAAGAAGTATTCAACTGTCTTAAGATGATGCAAGAAATATTTCAGCTCATTTAATATTCATACTTTTTACACCGCTTATATTTTAAGCACATGTTCAATATATGGGCCAGTTGCTCCAACTCACTTTTGAAGCTTCTTAACCGCGAATAGAAAGAAGTGTGTTCAACCGACGCTCTGTGGGTTGTGTTTCTTTGCCACACCGACACAATGCAATAAAAAGAAAATTTGTCTTCTAGCGGTAGAATGCTCTTCCTGTAGAAGTTTTTTTTTTTTTTGCATACCTGTCTTACAACCTATTTCTCTAAATCCAAAGAAATCCATTGCTCAAGTAAGGACCACTAACTAAACCTTGGTTTTATTTAAAAAAAATTTTAGATTTTTCAAGGGTTAATACGATTTTGATTAAATTTTATAGAAAACAGATCTCTCATATCCCTGTCTTATGCAATATGTATTTCTCCCTCTTGTGGAAGCACTGACAAAAATGAAAATTGCGAAATCAGTTTTATAACTCTGTTTGTACGTTAAAATTATTAGAATTTTATGATGTTTTGTAATTTTCGATGACACGTAACTTCTGAATTTTTATGACTGTTTGACTGTTATAGTAATGGCTGTCGTTGGTATTACAAATAGCAGTAATACTATTGCCGTCTCCATCTAAAAAGCAACAGACAGACGCGTTCACAATGCGGTGTTGAAATAACGACTTATTTGTATTTCTATCTGTAGATTTCGGTGCGTGTAGATCAACACACACAACTATTTGGCAAAGGGTGACAAGTCACGTGCAACATATATAATTTGTGGTAATGTTGCTCATTTCCTTTTACTTTCGCAAACTTTGCTTCACTTCGAGTTCCTTTGACTGATGTATATTGGTCTGGCATTTTATTGACATTCATCCGTCCTGCTTAATAATATTCGTTCTTTTGATGTGTGCATGTTCCGTGGTTTTTGGATTTTCATTTGCTTTCCGAGTCCAATATATCCTGTGGTTTTTAACTGTATTAATATATTTGGTCACTCTGACGCAGTATCTTTTATAGGCGGCTTATTAAGCAAATTGGCTTCCTGTGTAAATTTCTCAACGCTCTTGTAAATAAATCCGAGAAGTTAATTGTCAAAACGAAATCTTCTATAAAAACACAATTGTTTTTTCTATTTTGGCAACAGACTTCCATTGGTACTGGAAACAGTTGTGCTTTAAAAATATTCTATCAGATCTAGAGGATTATATGGTACAGTCTTATCTCCAATTAATAAAATATTATTTCTTTTTTTCAGCATAGGAAACTGAAATGAATTAAGTATAGTAGGTAGTGTATTCGTATTAATTTAATCTGATGTTGTGATTTTCTAATGTCTTATGCACGGAACATTAAGTGTTTGACAACAGGGACTCTTTAAGACATCCCGCAAAGTATATTTACGGGACATGGCTACATTCTTCACATTATGAAATAAGTTTGAACGTTGTCGCGTTATGTTGATAGTTGTTTGTTTCTACAAATTGATTTAAACAAATTAATCAGCCCAAAATCTACGACTTTCGGTTTCAGTAAAACGGCGCAAAGTCAAATAAATACAGTACGCTTAATAACACTATGCGACAATATACAAAAATTAAATACGCCCGAGTAACTACCTAGTTAGAGTCCAATTTTATCAAACGAAGTGTCAAACTCTTGACAAGAGAATGTACTTTAAGAATGGCTCCACTATATAAAATAAAAAAATATAATTTTCTTCCTTGTTCATCATATCTCATAACACATATTTCAAAAAAACTCTGGATTTTTAAAATAGGTTCAAACATATTTGGGTAATCAATAATTTTGAGTGAAAAGATCAAAGAAACCGATTTTTTTTGCCAAATAAAACAAGTTTGGAGGGTTCTAGAAATATAAAAAAAAAGTATTTTTGAGTTCTACACAACCTTGTGAATAACTTAGAGTATGTAGTCCCTCGGGTGTATTTTCACTGTCGCATCGTGTAATCGATTTGTTGAGAACTTTCTTGCCAAATGTGATCCAGTTCACTTGCCTGCTCGTTTGTGTGATCCGCTGCATTTTTTATGAGGCTACTGGTTTATGCCGCTAAACCAGAAACTCTTGCATTGCATATTGAAAAGCCTATGTTCAAGCTTTGTAACGACAGGAGATACACGTAGGAACTCATATTTAAGAAACAAAAGCCTTAATATTGTGTACGAGATTATAAAAAATTTCTACCGTGTATTATTATTTAAAGCTGTCCAACCCTTAGAAACTCTCAGTATAGCCCTACTGTGTAGTTTTTTTTTAAGAGAACGGTTCCTTAATCTCGTTTGGCAAAATTTTCTTTGTATAAAAGTAAAATATTTTTAATACCAATAAATACACAGCAAACTTTAAGTAATTGGTTATGAGAATTTTCAAATATACGAGAGCCTTTACTTTATTTTTACACAAACAGCTTAGACTTTTTGAAAATAAAATTTCGCAATGAATTGAGTTCCGACATGAGTCCAAGAAAGTATTTAGGAGATCATTTGGAAGAACAGTTATGTAGCCTGAAATATAATTCAGCTGAAATACTTCCTCATTTATATATATGACGGAAAACGCTAAATAAAACTGGTACATTCAATTGTAAATAGGTTAAATGGAGCTCTTGACCTTAACGGATATCCTATAAAATATAAGGGATAACATTTTAATTTATTTTGGCCTCTGAATTTTAAATTTATACTTATTCTTAGCGGTAAACATATGGAGTCACCAGAAAGTTTCTCTTATGGTTTTTCGAAAACATTAAATATTTATTTATTTTTATAATATGACAGAAATACATATTGTTACGAAAATGGAAATGGTGTTATTAGAATGATAAACAAAAGCTCGAAAAACAAAACAATGGACTTGTTTACATGATCAAAGAATAAGCAAAAATATAGTAACAACATCAGTGTATAAAAAAGGGATAAACAAAGTAAACAAACCAGCAACAACAACACTGCAAGGACAAACGTAAACAAAATACACAAACAACAATAATGAAAACAACTTGTATACATTTGTAGATATTTCGTGAAGGTAGTCATTCTCCTTCGAGAGTATCCATCAGACTGTTTACTCAGCGATATAAAAGGCAAGACAAAGCAGGCAACGAGATCAGAAAGAATTCAGTCAGCCTTTTGTGAAGACACGTTGCGTTTGAAGAGAATAATTGTGGTTTGAAGATCTCTGTCATAAAAATCTATTGAACAATTGTTATTGTGTACGCGGAAGAGTGTAGAGAAGAATAACAATTAAAGCAAATTGTTGTTGTTTAAATCAAGTCGTGAAAGGTGGCACACGGAATTGTGCGAACGATAAAGAATTGATTTAAAACTAAACACAAATATACAAATTTAAAAATATATAATTAATAAACTAAATATAAAGAACATCAATTATTTACAGTCAACCCTCCTATAACGGGGTACTCTCAGGACGCGGTTTCCATATAACGCGGTTTCCACATAAGGTGAAGGTGAAATTGCGGCAGCCATCCTATAACGCGGTCCTCTTACAGTACGGTTTCCGTTCAAAAACATTCCATAAGTTCCTTCGGCAATAGCCTATGAATTACTCTAGTAACTAGATATTGTAAAAGGGTTTAATATCGGCTTTATTTTCGACGCAAAAGCACAGCCGATATATATAAGCAACATGTTTATACTATAAACATGCCGGCTTATCTCATAGCCGTCTACGACATCGGTTTCAGTCATCTCAGAGCTCTTTCACAGTACATACGTTTTGTTGGTGACCAAGTCTTTCCAAAAAAATTTCTGCAACTCATATCTGGCAGTTCAAAAATTATATAATTTTACAATAGTCTTTCTTATTTTTGTTGGAAAACAGGCTTTGAGTTTAATTTGGTTTCATTTTTCTTTAACAATCTTTATATATACTATTTAATTCAATTAAAATAGTTTATAATTTTTCTTGTCTTGGTCCCCATATAACGCGGTACGAATGATGTGATTTGTACTAGTTCCGAGTTTCTTATAGCGCGGTTTCCTTTATTTTTCAGGTGGTTGATTAAGATTTAAATAAATATGCTTGAAAAGTGTTTTAAATATTTTGCAACGTTTCAGAAGGTCATTTTAAAAGGCGATGAGTATGGAAAACTTGATATTTTTAACCAAACGATGTGTGTGAATGCACAACTTAAAAGATGACATGGTATAGTGGTTCCACTATAAACTCCAGGAATCGATATTGTATAGATACATACATAACGTAATTTTACAATTACATTTTTAGACAGTCTGCTAACTGGCTTCTCCCACCATCTACGTTGTATGTATTAATTTTATTCTTAAGTGGTAGGGCCTACAGTTTCAAGTTGACTCCGACCGACAGACTTTTTTAAGAAACTTTTCATTGTAATTTTATTTACTCTCAGAGTTTTTGCCAGGAAAAGAGGAGTTTGTTTTGATGTCTGACCTGGGGTTTGAACCGTGGCCTTACGTCTAATAAGCCAGCACCTACTTACTAGACTATTCCGACTTCAATCGAAATACAAACATCAGAGAAGTGATCATATAGGCTTTAAAAGCATAAAGTTAAGAGGCCTCTTAGGAAAGCGTTATCCCGTACTCCCATAAATAGTACCTATATTTTTTAAAAGATATCTTTCGGTTCCCTTGTTTTTAGACTCCATTCGAAAAATTTTTGTACTTTCATTTTCCTATAATCAACTGTTTTTTTTTAAATTCCGATTAAGAGCACTTAAATTCTTAAGGTATGAAAGGCTGTTTTGATAAAATCGTTATTTTTTATTGTTTTATTGGGATCTTCAAATTATTTTATTTTCCGTTTTCACATTATCTATTAAATAGTTTGAATCAGAGGAGTCAATCCTCTCGACGTATACACCTAAGCCATCATATAGGTTTTTTGTGCGCTCCTTACTAAGGAATGCCACCTTTCTGTATATAGTTAGTATTTTGTACTAATTTAATTAGTTAATGCCAGTTCACTCCACTGAAACGAGTTACGTCTGGTAAAGTATCATCCCAAAAAATATTGGGATTTCGATCTTACGAAAGTTGGACAAAGGCAAAAAAGTGCTCGATTGTTTCGATGTCTTCACTGCATTTCTAAATTCATTAATATTCCAACACGCCAGTATGATCTAGATGTATATGTAAGGCGGAGTGCTCCGTAAGTCGGCACTTTAGAGTACTCAAGTCGCTTTTTTTAGTTTCAAAATGCTCTTGCACAAAGGATTTCCCCAAAGTATATTTTTTAATTCTTTCTACTGTGTCTTTATCCCACAATAATCGATGTATAGTATTCTCGTACACAACTGACTTGTTAATTATACTCGTAACCGAGCAAATACTTCCATTGTTATGCTGCTTCACATTATTTAGCTCTCTCAACATTGTTTCGTAACCCCTTTTTTAAATTTCACTCCCCTTTAATTCTTGTTTATTTATATTAATTCATGCATTCAACACCAATCATGCAATGTCTCTGTTTTCAACTGTATGGTTATTTGCTTGTGGCATTAAGAGTTGCTTTGCTTGGCAACTTGCCACACACAGTAGCATTTTATAAACTTAAAATTTACAGAAATTTCGTAGAGGAACTTATTACTCAGAACCGCAAGATTCTTAAAATTACTTTTTTTAAATATTATAGTTTTCGTTTAAAGACAGACATAATTGGTCATTACATCGTTTCAATCAAGATTACGAACTATCTTCTCACACCACTTATATCGTGTGTGTTCATTTTATAAATCAGTGGCAGGACCTACAGTTTAAAGTTGACTCCGAACGACAGTTCATTGAGAAACTTTTCAGGACAATTTTATCTGCTTTCCGTTTTTTTGTCAGAAGACTGCTGAGAGGAAGACGCCGAAGGAATATGTTAAATACATATGTATGTATCTAAATATAACTGATAATAAATACTTTTGTTATGAAGAGAATTTCAGGCACCTTTGTGCAGTATTAGAATGTAAATAATTCTTCATTGATTTTGTACTTCAGTTTCATATCCTCCTGCTTTAAGATTTTCTATTGCGTTATAAACTAGTACGTCAGGACTATTGCCTGCCTTTTTCTAGACAATAAAAAAACAGGAATAAAAGTGTTTTAAGCAGAAAATACAAAAACGGTTCTATTTATTACAACAGATTGGTTGGGTTGCAACACATTTCATATGTAATTGTATTTTAACGTATGGTTGCTTAGAAAATATAGCTTTTCAACAATAAGTTTTTATTTACAAAACTTTTAAGAACTTATTCCCATACAACATGCAACGTCTTGTCGAAAGTATTAGAAGGCATTAATGTGAAGTGTTTATAACAGATTGCGCTTAAAAGTAAAGGAGTTTCTTGATGAACACTTGAGACGTGTAATAAATAAATAAAAATTCTCAGGATACGCTCATACTTATAAAATATTGAAATAAATACACCATAAATGGTGCCTCAGTAAGAGAGGACTTATTTAATTTTAGTGTCGGAACTTTTTGTACATCGATAAAGAATGGGGCCGTTGTGACTGTTTTTAGAAAAAGAGGACAACAATCCAAAAAAAAGACCCGAACATTTTTATAAAAAAAGTGGGACATTAAAAAGTAAACTTAGGTTAGAGGACGTGTACTTGTCAATTAAGACAAGTACAGTACCCGGAGGGCGAATTGACCCAAACTTAATCGTTTAACAAATTTAAATTCATTTTATTTGACTTTAAAGTGGGAATATCAAATATTTTGCCTTGGTCATGTCACGGTTAAGTTGCCGTGTGCGTAGAAAAATTTTTCCATATTCTTTGTGGGATTTTTTCAGACACTTTTTTCCTAGGATAGATACCTAAAAAGGAGGACGGTATCGGGGAAAAAGTGGACCAATAGCAATCCTACGAAAGGGCAACACGTTATAATTGTGAAAACTGATTTGAAATATTATAATGGCACCGCTCGCAAACTTTGAACATTTTTTCAGACGAGAAAGTGCAACTAATGTGTGAAGTATTTGAAGATTGGCTAAACAATTTAAAGGACATGGGCCGGTAAGTAAGACTACTCTGTGTCAACGCATCGATTGTTTTTTTTTTTTTTTTTGAAACATTGCTGCTGTAAACGACTGTAACACAGAAAATCTGAAAACATTCGGTATTGTTTTCAACAACTACAAATGACATGAAGCACAATGCATTAAATGTTGGCATAAGACTTGCACCTTCATGCGAGCACAACTAAGATCTCTCAAAAGCTTAACTCTGTAGACAATCAAAAATGTCAGCAATTCGTTTGGTGGACAGTGCCAGCTTTTCGAAAAGAGCCATCTCTTGTATGAAGCTCGGAATAATACAATGCAATCCTCCATGAGAAACGAACTCGCCCACAACGATCAACTGTCTGTTACGGATTTTGATTACGCAAACTGATTAGTCCTTAATTTTTTAATCATGATGCCACAATTGCAGTGATACTGCAAATAAACCAAAAACAACTCATATTCCCGTGAAAAGTTACGCAAAATATTGCGGTTAGAGTAATGGACTTTTATTTGAGTGCAATATATGAGGGTATTCGGCGGATATCCTATTCCGTACGTAATCAATAAGAAAAAATGTGCTTTTATTGGCCAATTAAATACGTTAAATAAGTAAGTACACAAGTAAGACAAGAGTGGTGTTAATCTCCTCTCAATAATTAACACACAGAATTGATGCTCATAAATTTAATGAATTGGGTGCTTCAATATTAATTGCAGAATAATAGTTCGCAGTCTATGAATATAGTCAATAAGTCTATTTGTGTTACATTGTTTATTAATAACCATTGCAATAAGGAAAAGATAAGTTATGCTTTGGTCATTCTGTTGTATTTTATTCTATGTTGGTAGCCTCTAGAAGAATTGTATATGGCAGTCGCTCATAAAAATTTGTCTAACTAATAACATGTCCTGTTACTCCGAGACCATTTTTTTATGGTGTTTATAATGACATAGAGAGTCAAATATTGAGCGATTCTAAACAAACTCTACATGAGGAAAATAATAAATATTTCTTACTGCATAATGTTTTATATTAATAGAATGACATAGTGCTATCAATTATACTATGCCTACATATACAGTGGACAGCAAAGGTCTTAGTACGGCAATATATTTTGAAAAAAAAAAATTGTCACCACAGGCTTAATACTCTTGCACAAAGTCCCGATATGACTTTAAGAGATTATTTAGGAGATCATTTCAAAGAACGGTTACGTAATCGCTAAACCTCAAACAAAATTCAACCGAAAAACTTGCTCATGATGCCTAGAGAAAACACTAAACAAAACTTGTACATTCGATTCCAAAAGGGTTAAATAGAGTGCTTGACCTTAAGGGGTATTCTACTAAATGCAAGGGATAACATTTTCATATATTAATCCTTTGAATTTGGGGTTCTGCTTGAGCGTACTTATGGAGTCATCTGAAACTTTTCGTTATTTTTCTCTTGTTTTATGAAAAACATTAGAAAAATTTAATAATAAGACATTGTATAATAAGACAGAAATAAATTAATAAAATAAATATTTAAACTACAAATTTTTATATAAACTTTTGACTAAAATTCATGAAATTGCTAATATATATTGCCGTACTAAGACTTTTGCTGTCCATACTAGCCGTATACATACATAATTGGTCATTACAACCCTTTAGTCAAGATTACGAAACACCAAATTTCTCACACCACTTATGTTGTGTGCGTTAATTTTTATACATGAGTGGTGGGACCTACAGTTTAAAGTCGATTCCGAACGACAGATTTTTGAGAAACTTTTCATGGCAGCAATTTTATTTACTCTCAAAATTTTAAGTTTAAGTAGAGAAATTTAAAAAAACAGTAACTAAAGAATAGAAAGTGAAATAAAAAATTGTAGAAGAAATTTTAAAATCGTTCGATATAAGATTTGTTTCTAGGCTGCAACAGTTGCATACATATTACCTAAGTATCCGACATAATTGATCAATAACCTGCACAGATAAATAATCTAGTTTGATCAAACTGCAACAAAGTAAAAAGGAAAAAAAATTTCTCTTTGTTGTTTAGTTTTTTCTCTTATTAATTATTAATTTGGTATCATGTTGTAATAAATGTAATGTTTGTGTCGGTCAGTTTTATGATTGTTTTGCTTATTATAAAGGCGAGCAAGCCGGATGGGTATGGCTAATAAGCCGCAGTTTGGTGAGAATAAAAATCAAATCTTTTTCAGCTATGAAGCCGTTTTGATCATTATTTTTATTGTAACTCTATCAATCAACTTACAGCTATTTATATAAATTTCTTAAGTCTAATTTCTTACATATGTATTAGTACTTATGACCTAATTTACATTTATTACAATTATTACGTATAGAAAATTTGTATAATGCAATTTGATACCTCGTGCCGTTGGTCATTGACAGTTTTGTTTATATTATTGAGGAATGTATCAAAATGCATTTTTAGGTAGCGAAAACGTAACCGAGACACAACAGTGGATAAGTGTGACCAACACACTACAATGTACGTACTATGTTGATTGATTTTCAATCTATCATCAATTTGCTTATCTTTATGGTTTTGTTATTTTCTATTATCTGTCATGATTTATCTTCATTTCGAACAATAAGAACAATTGACATTAATTTATAATTGGGTCAGAATGGAAATAGAACATAAGACATTAATGTGTATTTGCCATATAAGAGCCCTAAATCATAACGAACTGTTTGATACGAATGTCAAAAATTTACAAAAGAAACTGAGATGGATCATTGAAGATTTGTTATCCTTTGGAATTTTATTTATTTTGTTTATGATTTTCCAAAGAAAAATAATAAAAATTGAAAATGAAATACGATTTGAATGATGGAAGTTTAAGATGGAAGATTATAAGCTTATTTGGTTTAAATAAATTCAATTATTTTTAACTGAAATTAAAGCTTTTATTTAGAAAAATGATCACTCTTCATAATATTTGCCGTTTTTCCAATTGCTTTATTCACTGAATCTACAATCTTGCCTTAAAATAACCGCAATTGAAAAAAGCTTGTAAATTAAAAAAAAATTAATTATTTTGACTCAATGAACAACAGCTTTCTTATTTGATTTAATCTGTAAGTTTATACTTGTCTGTGGCCTGGACAGTGCAAAGACTTAAACGTAATACCAACTTGTTTAAGAATTTATTCACAATTTTTCAAATCACCATACCAGTGTTAAAATCACACAAATCTTCTGACCACGACAATATACACCCAAATTTTCTGAAAACAGTCGGATATTGTATTAATAGGGAGAATGATCATCCTCTTGCCTAAGAAAGTCGACCTCTCAGAGCGTATAATGATTCGAGAGATCGAACCATTTATCAAAATTTACAGTCTTAGTTGTTGTTGCACTTACAAAAAAGAAAAAAGAACAAGACAAAGACAGCCAGCAAAGCAAACACACAATATTCTTGTGAGTACTGCAGTGTTTGTACGCGAATCATACTTATTTTGTGATTCTTGTTAACGCTGAGTAAAGGTGAGTCGAAGTCAACAACATCATGCGTATTGTTAAGTATGAGTGCGTTGAGTACATCAAACTTTGAATATGAGTAATATGAGTATGATATTAAAATAAGTATGAATGAGTATATGTATCAGAAATTATGAGTATGATTCGAATCTACTCATCTTGTTGAATACTCGTTGCTGATGCTTATGGCGCCAAGACAGCCTTTGATATTATTGGACACAACATTTTATACAATGTTGCCGTAGTGGGACAAAATATTTCGGGACATGGGCAGCACACTTCTTTTGATTACTGTCCTCAATGCCTTGATGTTGCCCTGATGTTAATTAAGCTGTCTTAAACTGATGACGACTGTCTCGTCGCTAGCGGGGTACTAGAACTATTATGTTCACAGCAAAATAAACAAACTGAGCTAAAAATTTTATTTTATTAAGGAAACTCTCATTATTTGAATGCATTGTTATGTCATGAAACAATTCTTGATGACAAACATTGCTATATGGAAATATCAAAACAAACCATTGTTATCGATATCAATAGTTATCGCGCAGAAAATAAAAAATATAAAAAAATAATCTGATATTTTTAAAAGTAGATCTAATTTATTTGTGCTGACTGTCTAGGTAGTGCCTAAGTCTGCCAGAGTGAAGGTTACAGTTTCGATATTAGACTCTGGTCTGTTATATTACACAAAGCATATACAGAGAATCTGAATATGAGTTATAATTCTATTGTAATAAATAAAATACTAAAATAAAGTAACTAAACACGTGCTAGACGATTAGTGTGGGTTATGCGTTCGGTTCCCACCAGAGGCTCTGGTCTACTCCGCACATAAGATCTAAGCTACTCAACACGTAATAAATAAATAATTCAGCCTTATAAACTATGGGGCGAGGTAACTCAGAAATTTTCTAATTTTTATAGAAATGTGGGATCCTTGACGATCCGTTGGTAAAACTAACGCACACTTTTAATAATAATTTTAATTTAACAATATTTTATTTATTCATTAAACTGTGTGTCCGTCGTATTAATGTGGCCTGTTTGCATGTCCAACTCACATTCCTTTCCAACTTCAACTGCTTCCGTCTTCCAATACAAGCGTAAAGCTAAACTCTCTCTCTCTGTCCCTCTCTCTGTCTCTTGCTCTATCTCTTCATCTTCATTCTAATCTCTCTTCGCTGCCTGTCTCACTCTCCTGCGCTGTCTTACATTTGGCACTCCTACAGAAATATAAACCAAAAATCTATTTTTTTATGAATTTTCCTACTTTCTTTTTTTGTAATTAAATAAATTTGAATCAAAATTGAATTTTTATATAAAAATATCTGAATTTGAAAAAAAATCTATAAAATTTTAACATTACCACCAAATGACACTTGAGGGAAAATCTGAATATTACACACATTGAAAGCGACACAACAGAACAGAGCAAACATCAGTATGGTGTGGAGACGTCAATCAAATATTGAACATCACAGGAAATTAATGCAATTTTGATGTTTCGTGTCACAAATAAAATTTTATAAAATAAATCAACTTTAAGTGTGTATATGAGTATAAAATGTTTATATACATTTAACATAATACACATGTTTTTCTTACAGTACATCGTTTACAAAGTGTTCACATTTACATGTAAACTCTCGGTAACATTTTCTATTAAGCAAATTGAAGCACTTTGAAGCTTAGTATTTACATACATAATATACATATATGATATACATACATGATACATAACACAACTGACATGTTCGCCAACATGAACAGATCTTCAAACGTTCTGTCACCAAAAAACTCATAACGTCTGTTCTGAAATGCAGGGCATTAGCATAAAAGTGGTTGCACGACTCCGTTTCCTTCATATCTTGCCATCTTCTGCAGTGATACTGGTGGGGCACAGCGAGCTTGTCAGCGAATTCCTGTTAGAATACCAACAGTTGTCTTGTCGAACTCAAGTAGTCATCTGGTTCTCCTGCTGCCCTCTGCTGGGCATAGCAGTTTATAAATTCGGCAACCAGGGCAGCCGCTTTTTCCAATTTGGAAAAATATTCCTGTAAAGGGGCATATATACGCTCTATCGTCTCTTCCTCAGACATATCCGATCCCCTCCGTGCTAATTCGTACGCCTTTTCGTTTGCATTTATGACACACTAGCCCGGAACCCAGTGGAGGCAGATGTTGAGTCGAAATATATAGTGTATATAGCTCATGCAAATCCTGACACCCTTTAATTTGATGAGCTGGGATTCTAGCGCATTCATTTCTGCTTTACCACACATATGAACACGTTCGAAGAAGGTAGCTGCCCGGTTTCAACCATGCGTTGATACTAAAATTTTCTCCCGAAATACTCTGGCCTGCTTTGGTAATCTGTATGACCCGTTTAATGCCAGTTTATCGGAATAGACATCAGATCCAGTTCCACATTACATTTTTGAGCCATAGGCGAAGATTGTCATATTACCGTCTGTGATAACAGCTTCAGTAATCCATTCTTCCCGTGTGGAAGTCTGAGTCTTGTATGTTCGTCCAAAATAGTCTCTCGTACCTTGTAGTCACATCTACAACCTACAATAGTGTCAGGTCTCTGTTATAATCAGTATGCGGTGTTCAATGCTGATAAAGTCTTTTAAATTATCGAAGTTATTTATCGTCAGTTTCAGAAAATTGACAATTTAAATTGGTTCATAATACCGCAGCGTTTTAATGGTAATGGTACCTTTTTTACCTTCTGAATAAATGTTTCCGGATATTTCATAAGGCAAGAGGATTTTATAATTTTTAATTTATTATACGCTAATTGGGATGACGATTTCTTCTTTAGCGTTTAGATGTTTAATTAATGTCTTCGACGATTTGCTCTCAACAGATCTCTGGCAGAAGCTCTGAAAAAAATCTGAGAGTAAATAAAATTGCCATGAAAAATTTCTCATAAAATCTGTCGACTTTAAACTGTAGGTCACGCCACTCATGTATAAAATGCGCAGTTTAATTCTGTGTGCCACAGTTCACAACTTGATGTAAACAACAACAATTGCTTTGTTTGTTATTCCCCTTTGCACCCTTTTGCATAAACAATAACAATTATTTGTAATTATTCGACAGATCTTTGTAATGGCGATCTTCAAAGCATGATTACTCTCTTCAAACACACCGCATCTTCATGCAAGACTGTCTGAACTATTGCTAACTTCATTGTCTGCTTTGTGTTGCCTTTTATATCGCAACGTAAACAGTTTGACGTATGTTCTTGAATAGTACAGTGAATGCACGTAGCTTCGCCCTTTCGAGATCTCTATAAATATAAACATCGTTGTTCCATTATTGTTGTTTGTGTATTTTGTTTACATTTATTCTTGTAGTGGTTGTTGGCATATTTTTGTTTACTTGCTTATCGTAATTTTTTTATGCTGTTTGTCGTTGTTGTACGGTAATTTGTAAACAAGTTCATTGTTGTTTTTGTAGTTTTTGTCTAAAATTTTAATGATAAACGGTGTGAAAGCAAAACACCCGTATCTAGATTTTTTCATTTTCGTAACCATATATTACTTTTGACTAGATGCTAAATTTGTTATTAAAATTAAAATCTAATTCGTCTTCTTCATATTTTACCCTACTTTTTAACATTCATCAAATATCAAGCAAATTATGCCGATTAAAGTGCTTTGATTGCTTAATTTTCTATTTCTATCACCTTTTATTTGTAAATCAATAAATTCCAGTATGTTTTATTATGTTCAAAAGAACTATGTTTGAGTGTAAAAACCATTGATTATTTACATTTATTTGCATAATATTTAGCAATTGGTAGGTATGTACATATCATGTATGTAAGTATGTACATATGAAATACGTAATCCTAGTAGTTTCCACAATTTTCTAAAAAAATAAATTTTTTTTAAAAAAATTATAAAAATTATACAGAAAAAAGGATATTATTGGTCTGTCACTAAATGACCACACATGTAAATTGATACTAATGGAATATGATAGAATACTTAGAATTAAAATAGAATTGGTTTTTAAAATCAATTCATTTTGTCAAATATTGACATTGTCGAGAAAATAATAAATACACAATCCCTTATAAAAACTGCAACAGACAACGCATTCAACTAATGATTTAATATTTAAGATAATTAAATTTAAAACTTCAGATAATTACTAATTTGGCTGTGCTAGTTTTGACTTCGATTCGTCGTCCTTAGTACTTAATTGAAATCAGTTTATTTTTTTTTCAATTCATTTTTCTTCATTGGATATTTCCGTAGAGATAAACAACATGTATTAAAATCTGAAAATTAAAATAAATATTGCCAATGTATAACCAACGTTTCGATTGCAGAAATACTAGGAAAAAAATATCATGTCAAATCCAAAATTTGCCGCCGCACAGTGGGGTTTTTGATACCAAAAGTGGGAATTAATTCGAAGTAACTTTCCCTGTTTCTAATTTTAACTTTTTTCAGTTAAATTCACATTAAGAAGTAAAACTAATAAATTTTTTAATATTATTAAGTACAAATTTTATTTCCCATTAGTTTATTTAAAAAAAAAAAAAAAATTTTGCAATATTTCCAAAAAAAAAAGAATAATATTTATTCTCACATTTCTATTCCTTATCCGATTTTTTATCATCATCATCATCAATTGTTATTATCACCATTATCATTATAATTAGTGTAGGTATCATTATCATAATTATTAGCATCTTCTTCACCATCGAGATTTGATTCAAATCTTAACAATTGAATTGCTTCCATAAAAAATTATGGGTTTTTTTCTCTTTCAATTTTCTCATATTTGATAATACTGGATCTGAAGTATATAATAGTCTTTTAAATATATCTTCATTTGATTTTTCTCTAGAACATTTTCGCGAAAAATGCTCCCTAAATATTTTGAAATCTTTGTTTCGAGCTTCTTGTGCTTCTTCCGTCAGCTGTCCAATTGGTAGTAAAGTGTGGTTTATTATTTCTGGTCCATCGATTAAAAAATTGTGGTTAGTAGGGACTTATAATACTAAGGATACAGTTGTACAAAATAACTTGCGCTATCAGGAGCGAAATCTCGAAAGGCATTAGTGTTTATTTGAAATCCACTAGAAACGGTAACCATTTTTGTGTACTAGTAGTTTCTGTGAGTGTATTACATATTTTTCCATCAATCATGGTCCTATCAACTTATGATTGACTTCCAAGCATTTTTCTCCATAAGAAATGACACTCTTTAAGGTTTTTTAATTTTTTTTTAAATTTTTTATATGTAGGTGCAACAATATATTTAAATTTTATTTTAAAATGTGCAAAAAAGTGCAGACAATTTTTTCATAAATATTTTCAAAAGCATTTATATTATAAAAATAAAATAATAAAAATAATAACACATATTGCACACAAAAACCAAAAACAGAAATTAATCTAACTCACCTGAGGTTGAAGGTTCTATTAAAATATTTTCAATTATCAATTTAGAAAACACCCAAAACTAATTTTTAAGATACCAAAAGTTGAAATTTATATTTCACGCGAGGAAAACTACAAATAATTCAAACTTTAAAATTATATTGTCACATAACGGTAGTTGTCAAAAACAAAATTTTTGCACCAGTGATGGGGAATGTTGTGTACTTTTACCGACTATAAAAATTTATTCAGTTCTCCTAAATTTAATTTTGCAATTAATTCCCATTTTTGGTATCAAAAACAACACTGTGCGCCGTTCAAGACATCTATGACCCCAAAAAAAGCAGCAGATATCTTTCAAGGTGGTTTGGATGACTAAAAAGTTTTATTTAACATTTTGATTTCTTCCCGAAAAGTAAGAATGTTTATGTCTCTATGGATGTTGTTGTTTGTGATGTAATCATTTTCAAAAGTTTAGACTATCTTCCCTGCAATTTTTCTACATCTGGTGATGTGGTTGTCCTACATAACTAAATGCCATGTGACCATATTGTTTTTAAAACTGCTTTATACAAGAGCACCTTAAGATTCAAATCCAGAGTTGACCGTGGTGCAATAAGGCAGTGAAGTTGGACGGATTTTAGTTTTATCCGAGTTATTTTGCCGCAATATGATGAGTCCATGTAAGACGGTGATTAAGGTGCATACCGAGGTAGTTGATATGGCTTTGTTTTGCTTTTCTTAAACCATTAATTCTGAGGGAAGGACAATTTTTTCATGGGTGCTTGTGTATACAGTGTTATCCGCAAAGGTTCAAGTATTAATCAATGAGCTCGTTGGCATATCTGCAGTCCACAAAAAGTACAAGAATGAGCCTAGGGTGCTTCCTGGGGAACACCAATAGAAATTCTTTTACGGGAGGTTAAATTAGAATTTGATTTGGTGTGAAAATATTTGTTTTTTAGACGTTAGCGGGTAATAGTCTTATAATTTTGTATACAAACAATCGTGCCAAAACTTTGTAAAATGCTTGAGGGATGTCTATCAAGTTAGCAGTACAATACAGTTTTTTCGATTTACATCGAGCAGCATAAAGTTCAAAATTATCACTTTTTATGCCATAAGAATTCAATAACGAGGAAGACTTTATTTAAATTCCAATTTATGTTTATCTGACATAATAAAATGAAAAAATTTAGCTTTAATGAAATCGATAAACAGATTTTTCGTGATAATTTGTGATTCAAATAACAATCCACACTACCATGCTAATGTTAAATCTGCCCATAAATTTGCTTAATTTATCAGTAGTATAAGATATTTCATACAAATAAATTTTATTCTTGGAATATATACTTTCAGCCTTGACTTGCTAATGTTTGTGTTCCTATTTTCATGGCTTTAAGTTCATTGAAAAGGAATATATTTTAAAAAAAAAAGTTTTCCTTTTAAATTGTATCATCGTTTTTTAATTTTTTTCTTTTAATTTCAAATTTGCTATTAAATAACAAACGCCCTAGTGATTGTGCTTATTAAAAAGCCTTGTTATCCTTGCCAAGTACACAAATATCTCTACACACAGATAGACGATGACCTTGATGATATGCTGGCTACATATGTATCTAAACTAAACAGACAAACGTGCCAGTTAAAATAACAATTTAACAATAGAGTCTCTATCTTGAATAGAGTACATCGTAAAATACAACCTCTTTTCATGCTTACAATAGACATAATCTAGTATTTATGTGCTTGTATACAGACAAACTTATATATTTTTAAAGGTTGTAGCCTTGTAAATTGTAATTTCAAATATTGAAGTTCATAAAATGCTTTTGGTCTGCAATGAATTGAGAAGTCTTTTTCTATTTCTGTTCGCCTGTTATAGAAGGATGGAAGTATTTGTATATTTATCTGTACATGTTATAACAAATATACGTAGGAGTACATGTGCCGTTGTAGCAGCAATTTAAGTTGGAAAATTGTAACATTACCTATACACTGTCAGAAGCAGCAGTCGAGGTACTATTTACCGTGCATGTGCATTATGTTAGTAGATAAGTTTTTATTATTATTTGCTCAAGTTTAACATTTAGGTCGTATGACAATTTATCATTCATATATTTACATGTATTTACATGTACTTACATTGTATGTAAGCTTTGTATAACGCATAACGAGGGGCGATTGTTGAAAATTACACAGCTTATTTCATAAAGTTGGTTATATTTTGCTAATTGAAACATTGAATTTTTATTTCAGTTCGATCTCCCCACGGTGACCTCCAACTTTAACTGATAGTGAGGTTGTAACAGACAAAATAAATCAAAAAAAAAAAAAAAAATACTGTAACCTTAACTACTTTACAACTACTTCGTCTTCTGACGAAAGCTGTGAGAGTAAAATTAAAATTATCATGAAAACTTTCTCCAATCTGTCATTCGTAGTCGACAGTAAACTGTAAATTTCGTCACTCATGGCTAAAATTAACACACACAACATGAATGGTATGAAACTAGGTCGTAGTCGTAATCGTGACTAATTGGTTTGTTATGGTCAATAAGAAAGTAAGTAAAGTAAGTTTTTTAATGAGTGTAACGAATAACTCATTGAGTGGTTGTTGTTTCGTACTGTTTCTTAAGCAGAACTAACTGACTTTTTTTGTTTTTATACGCCTACCCTTCACAAGATTAAGTTTGATTATATTACCTAGAATTGGAACCCATCTGAATGAGCTTACTTGAATCCTATAAAAGCCGGTTTTAACACCAATATTACCTATTACACCCTGGTAAGGTGTAAATTTTATTTAAATCTTCTTCAGCTAGACAGGTTCTGTCGATAAATTCTGGTTGCTCAAGAATTATTTTTTTACGATCCCAGACAGTAGATATGACGGCAAAGATATTTTGTGGTATTTTTCTTCCTCGTCACAGCTTCTACAGAAGTCATTATGAGGTATTTCCAGTCTCCGGGGATGTGCACCCAGAGGCCAGTGTTCCGTAATAACTGCCATGAGTTTCCTAAGATAGAATGGATTAAGGTTTAACGCAATTTCTGGTTTACATATACCTATATCGGGCCAGATCTATATAGTCTCTTAACAAGTGGGTTCATTATCCAATATTTCTTACCTCAGCAGTTTTTTGAGAGTAAATAAAATTGCCATGAAATGTTGCTCAAAAAATTTGTCGTTCAGAGTCGATCCCGTCACTTATGGATAAAATTAACACACACAACAGGTGTGGTATGAGAAGTTGGGTCATAATGCGCCCTAAAGGCGAATCAAGTAAGTTAGGATGTGTCAATGGGTAAAACATTGGTCTATTATTTCGCGCCCTTACTAAAATGACCGCTATTTGCATGGACTATACGAACGCGCTCTAAAGCTAACGAATATGCAACAGTCTGACAAGGTTACGGCAATAGAATTCTGATGAATTTCACTTTCTATCACAAGAATTAATTGAACAATTAATAATTCAAACTATTGTAGTCGTATGAACAATACTTTCTACATATACGAAAAACTGTCGTAGCCTCTATTGGATGCTTTTTTCAATTGTATGGTAATTGAAATAAATTTTTCGTTAACCTTGAATTCCTATCATAATTTCTTTGAGTAAATTTCTACAAATTACAGGACAAATGATAAAAATTATTGGAAGCTCCATAAACTTACTTGAAGGCACACCCTCGTATGCTCGTAAAATGTAACATTTTAAACATTTTCATATATTTTTGAGTTAGTAAAGTAGAATAGACGTGAATTTGTGTAGAGAGTAGAAAGGATACAGTTGAACAGAAAACTTTGAAATCGTAGCAATAAAGACTTGTGTGTGGCTTTTGAAAATTTGAGAAATATTTACTATAATAAATTGGCATAATTTAACATTTAATATTTAATGTTTAATATTGAAATATACCTGAATTTAATCGTATTTGTAATCTGATGAACATAAGGTTTCTAAATGTGCCTTCATAAATATAATCCAGTTTTTTAAAGAATTGTTATTCGTTTAACAATAACCCAAATGGTTTGGATATGTCTTCTCTTACACTATCTTAGAATTTATTTAAATTTTTCTGCGAGCATGTGTCTTCATAAACCAATAAATTTCAAATAGCCCACATCTGATGCCGACATACATGCCCCCAATATTGTATTACCGAGGCAATGCTCAACTGTTTCACGCAAGTTCTTTAGATCGAACTCTTTATTTATCTTCCTCCATATGCAGGCATGTCAGATAAGTTTTTGAATGGTGCGTTTTCTTCAGGCGAGTCAAAATATATAATTTAGTATGAAGGAAAATTCAATGAAGAGCTTTATCTCAAGAAAGGATTAAGAATGGTGGTGGCAGTACAATGCTGTTAGTATGTGTTTTGGCACCAGGTGTAGTAGATTAGAATTTATTGAGGAAATAATGAATAACAAACTGTATTTAAACATTCTAAAGAACAAATTCGTCGAAAGTTCAGAAGAATTAAGAATTCGTAATAATTATTACTATCGACAAGTCAATGAACCCAATCAATAGTTTCTATCCTCAGACTACTTGTCGATAGTCTAAAAAAGAACTCAAATCATTTCATATTGTAATAACACCACCGATTTTAGATGGTCTCAGACCAGTTCAACTTAAGCAGGATATCGTTATCGCTTACAAAAACTTGTTCCTATTTTGCAGAAAAGGGCGTAAAAGTTTCCCTTCTCTCAAGCTGAGAAACTGGCTCATTGCCGGGAACTCGGAACCTTTAAATCGCCCACCATATATTACTCTAGTAATCTGTTCTGGAAGCTGGCGTTGTCTAGTAGGTAGTGCGTTGCATTATTAGAGCAGAGGCCACGGTTCAAAATACTATTTCTTCGAACATAATAAAATATGTATAAAGAAAACTATTTCTTCGGCGGCTTCCTCTCAGGAGATTAGTAGCAAAATCTCTGAGAGTAAATTAAATTATCATAAAGAGTTTCTCAATGAAATCTATCGCTCGGAGTCGACTTTAAACTATAGGCCCGTCCAGTCATATATAAAATTAATACACACAACTTAGGTGCTGTGTGAAGCTAAGTCGTAATCCTAACTGAAGGTCAGTGAAGGTAGTGAGCAATTTTGTATGTATTATTATCGTAATCTGTTGTGGAAATTCGAGTACCTATCTTTCTTTATGTCATTTCTTTTAAACTGCAGCATTTTGTTTTACTCTGATAGTTTTTAGTTTTTCTTTTCAATCGTTGAACTCAACTTTGCATAGAAGATAACATAACATATAGTTTTCCAATATATTTTATTCTGTAATGGTTCTTCTTCTCGCACATAACGTTGTTTTTTAGATAAAAGAAAAAGATGGCTCTTCTTCTTCGCAAATTGTAAATACTTGGAAAGAAAATTTCTCATTTTTAAATACATTTCTGGCTAAAGAAATTTTTATTTTCTGTATGTAAACAAATAAAATGAATTTAAAAATTTTAATTTTTTTTTGTTTCCACACAAAATTATACCATTATTAATGGAATTTAAAAAACAAATGAAATATTAACAATTTCTAGTCAAAAATTTTATTATTTTGTTCGCAATTGCGTCGTTTCTATGGTCGGAAATATAAATTCATGCACAGAGTTTCAACGATAAAAGTTAAAATGTTTTGGTCAGTAAGTTTGAAATTTATGGCAACATCTGGTTTTGACATGAGCATTAATTGGTTTGACACTTTTTAATTAAAAATAAAAATTGTATTAATAAAATAAAGTAAAATGAAGAATATGAATATGGAGAACGTGAGTGTTTTGATAACTTCAGCTATTTTAAATTATTAACGTTTCTCTAACTAAAAATATTTTCTCATCTTATTTCTTCATTATTCGTTTTATTGGATATGCCTGACCTGGGGTTTGATCCGTTGCCTTACGTCTAATAAGTCAATACACTACCTACTTGACCACAGCGACTTCAATGTCCACCATGATTTCTCTGGGTGGATCGCAACCTAAATATACAATTTTCCATTTCTCTGGCCCATAAATTTGATAGAAGGCATGTATTATGTTGGCTACATACATACATACATAATTGGCCATTATAACCCTTGAGTGTGTGTTAATTTAATACATGAGTGGCGGGACCTTTTTTTTAAAGTAGACTCCGAACAACAGATTTTTGAGAAACTTTTTCTGGAAATTTTATTTACTCTCAGAGTTTTTGCCAGAAATGTGCTGAGAGGAAGTCACCGAAGGAATATTTTTCATATTTTCGTTTTGATGTCTGACCTGAGGTTTGAACCGTGGCCCTACATCTAATAAGCTAATACACTGCCTAATAAACTACAGCGAGTTCGTATAATGTTGGCTTTGCACACACAAGAAGAAGTGTAACAGTTTCATATCGCTTGACCTCAGCGACCTGGTCACATCACCTCTACGAAAGATAACTATGACCAATGTGGCATGCTCTGTGTGGGGCGTAGAGCCGCCATGTTGAAACCACTTGTCACTGATGTCAAAATTTTTTAATTCAAGCCAAAAGAAGTAACCATCTCTCTACAGTGTTGGCCGTTGAAGACCAAAGTTCTTTGAGAATGACTATAACAGATGACGTTGCCAGTCAGAAACCCATACCAAACAGTGATTTATATTGTAAATCGATATCGTGCCAAATTCCACAACTCATCGATGAAGATGATTTAGTTGTCTGATGTGAAGAAATGAGTTTATTCTGTTCATTGATCGAATGTATTCGAATCATTGTTACAGAAAGTTATTCTTGTTGCTTAAAAAATGGTGAACCTTTAGAAAACACCGTTCTATGTAAGAATTATTCCAATGAATTGAAGATTTTTACAAACCATTTACTTAGTGATTTAAACTTTTGAATTGTCGGCTTTAACTAGAACTCTTGCAGATTTATAAATACCGGAGGTACAACACTATGTATTTGTATTCGATTTCATTTGTTGTACTGTTTTGGATCTCTGTTGAAAATTTAAAATTCAAATTTAAAGGCAGATTTTGTGGTTATGTTTCTCTTGCAATTTTTGTTTATTTGCATCCCATATTCAGGCGGTCATTTAATTTATGCTGAAATATTTGTTAAATTTAAGTTTTGGTTTGAAAATTTCGTTAAGCTTGTTTGCATTTGAAATTTATACACAAAACTAATCTGGATTTGATAGTTGTATTCTAATACTGAAAGGAGATTTTCTTCTAAAGAGTAAACACAAGAAAAAGAAAGAAAGAAAATTTAAAATTTTTAATTTCTTGTTTTCTTGTCATCAGTTCAAATTCATATAAAGATAATCTACTGTTTGACCTAAAAGTTTTTACAAGTTATATATGTTGTAATTATTACTTATCGTACGGTTTAAGTTTCAATCCTCGCAAAATAAAGTTGATGCTTTTTATCAGGCAATATTAATTATCAATTTTTAACTTACCGATCCTAAATGAGATTCAATTCTCTTTATCCAAGAGAGTTAAATATCTGAGGGTCATTCTTGATCCCAGGCTCCCACAGAAGGATAACATTATGATTAGGGTTACGAAAGCCACCGTAAGCAAATCTATTGTCTCAGACCAACCATCGCATACTGTCGTGCTACATGTTTGGTGGGCGATACACAGACACCAATGCCACTGCCAACTGAATGACAGAGTACGACCTCCTGTTGCGGCGGACGACTGAGTTAGTGGCAATAAGATTCATTGCGGTCAAATCCTTACCCAATCTTAAATATGAATATGCTGCTACTCTGAGAAAATATAGGTACAATAGGGTCAATTATATGATTGCTTATAATTTTCTGAATAAAACATTCGACTTTAGAATTCCGACTATGGAATTTTAGTCTGAAGAACTGGAGGTTCCAAATCGGACCAAATTTCCAAATCCAACACTGATGGCTCAAAGTTTAGCGCCAGGCTAAGCTGTCTTTATTAATGGTCATAATCTTAAACTTTCTTACAGGGTGCCTGATTACTGCAAGCAGAGGTCATGGTAGTTTTGAAAGCAGCGCAATTCTTGTTGAGTAGCGGAGTTTTTCCTGAAAGTACTTGGATAGCCAGGCTACGATTGAGTCCCTAACGAACGTCGTTTTAACATCAGTTCTTGTCAATGAATGCAGACGGCTCCTTCGGGAAATTTCGGATCATTAAAGGATATCATCGCTATAGACTCCGTTACACAGCGATATCGTTAAAAATTACATTGTCTATGAGCTCGCCAGGGCTAGTACGGAGCTAGCAATCTTCAACATTTTACAAGCCATAATTACTCCCATTGCTTCCGTTAATTTGGATATTATCCACTCGTTTTACGAGAAGGCTCCATCTCGATGGCTGTAGAAAGGTACGTGCAATATTGCCAGTCTCTGCTGGACGCGTATGGATAAGAAGAGCAGTGATTCACTTCATTCCTTAAATCGAATGGCGATTCATCGCACAATGGCTATCTTTATGGGCCATTGTCCTTTTTGTAGGCATACCGAAAATCTCGGCATTCCAAGTAATGACTTCTGCCAGAGATGTGGCCTTGCACCCCAGTGCAGTGCCCTGCTCTTGTCTTGAAGAGAAGTAGGTCTGACCTCTCATTTTCTGATATCGTTGACCGAGCACTCTAATATAAAGAATACTGCAATACCAAGATTTATTTTGGACTAGGGGTGGTTTTCTCTAGAGAAGGTTTGACCCCCAGGAAGAATTAGTTGTGGTATCACTATCGACGTAAATGCTGGCCTAAGTGGAACCTCTTCCTTCGAGGAGGTCAGTTTTAGATTTTATAGCGCATAGGCATGGGTACTTGCACAGATGGAAATTACGGTACCGTTTGCGTTGGCGGGGAGACATCGGATGAATCATGAGCTGTATGAGCTTTATGTTGACATCGACATCGTTAGACGTGTGAGTGAATATGCTCCGGCGAAAACAGCTGGGTAATATATACCCGAGGCAAAGCGCAAAAGAAAAGAATAAAAGAAGAAAAGATTCCAATATCTGAGAAGAACAAAACAAAAATAGTAAAGACCTTAACTGCGTTGCAAGTAGAGAATGAGTATTTTTTTCTTTTCTTTACTAATTATTATTGTGATATGAGTGTTTATGTTTGTTTTAATGGAAGGATGTACACTTACTAAATTTATAAACTTATTCTCGTATCCTTTTTCTTCAATTATTATTATTGTTCTTCCTCTCTAAAAATAAAACAGATAAAGAGCAAAAAAATACATATATTCCTGTTTCCTGTCCATGAGATTGTTTTCCTGGCCATATTAGTGTGGGAAATTATTAGAAAAATAATGACATGTGACTTTATTGTTGTTTTTGTTGTACTTGTGATAAACATATTACACCTAGGAATACAAAACCTAAATAAAATATGTAATGTTTACATATACATACATGCTTAAATAATGGAGTTCTTATATGCTTTTATCAGAATGATGAGTAAGATAATAACAAATAGGTGAGGATGTAATGCCGATGGAATACCATAAATGAATATGATTCTGGTGTAGATGCCAGGAAATCATTATTCACTGCTGTGCATTCCTACTGTCTTGTTTAGTTGATGTGTTAAGCAACGACAACGCTAATGATAATGTAAGGAAAGGAGACCAAATGTTCAAAAGCAAAATTATGATCCAGGGTCATTCAAAAAAATTCGATGAAATTATGTTAAAAATAAAGAAATACCAGCAAGTAAACAGTCAGTGTCGATGTTGCTACG
Organism: Sarcophaga subvicina; assembly: GCA_936449025.2. Taxonomy (NCBI): domain Eukaryota; kingdom Metazoa; phylum Arthropoda; class Insecta; order Diptera; family Sarcophagidae; genus Sarcophaga; species Sarcophaga subvicina. Next base: position 91,958,671 of record OW388080.2, read on the forward strand.
GAACCTCCATTCACCCGTCCTAATACTCCACTCACTCGTCTCAAACTCCAAGTTTGGTAGTCCGCAGTAATGGCTTAAAGCTTACGACACAATTATAAGGAACTACTTCCACTTTTAATGTTGAAAAAATCACCAAATCGCCAAAATAAAATCTCAGCTGCGCCGTTGTTTTCGGTCACACATAAGGATCTCAATATATCATCAATCAAAAGACAAATTGAAAATATTGTAATAAATACCAAATAAAGTTATCGCAAGAACAGCGTCTTCAAACAGCGACTTCCGAACTTTGTGAAGCTGCATGTATCAAATTAGTCGCCATATATTCAGTCTGCCAAATTACCATGTCTGACCATAGCCATGGCATGTGTTCACAAATAATTTAGCAAAATTTTTGGAAGGACGTTGTAAGTCATTAAAAATTCATGAAACGAATCACTCTTTTTCATACAGGGAACAGTTGCGAATGGTTAGCAACAAAATCGAAATAACCGTACATCCTCATTTGACCATCATACTGCAGCCTTTGTTTCTTTAAATCAAGCCACGAAATGAATAATATGTAACTCCGCTCCATATCATAGCGTATTTTCGCTGCACAAATAAACCTCCGCGGTTAGGCTTACTTTTAGATGACTGGGTAAGTGAATAAATGAAATTTGGGACGATATAAATTCACATGAGATTTAAGAGATCACTGATTATCACTGTCAAAGTCGATCACTATTGGTCGAATACTAACAACTTCTTCTGGCCTGAATTCTATGAACTGGAAACCAATGTTATGTGATTTCTACAGGATGTTACTACGAACCACACAGCTAATGCCTCATTTACATTCTGCACGATTTGAGGGCATGCTCATCTAACAGGCAAGTAATGTGAACTAGCTGGTGCGATTTGACCTAAATAGACTTTTCTAGAAGGGTTTTCTTAATTTGCAGGTGCATGCGAATAAATCATAGCAGTCCTCAAAGCCAAAATAACGGAAATCCATTAATCAAATTCACTATTAAGTACCAGAATTATAGGAAAGTCGCCAGTCCAGTAGGTAGTGCGTTGGCTTATTAGATGTGAGGCCACGGCTCAAACCACAAGTCAGACATCTTCACCAAAACGAAATATGAAAAAACAAAAAAATTTGTTCTGGCAAAAACTCTAAAGAGTAAATAAAATGCCATAAAAAGATTCTCAAATAACTGTCGTTCAGAGTCGACTTTAAACTGTAGGTACCGCCACTCATGTATAAAATTAACACACACAAAATATATGATGTGAGAAGCTAGGTCGAAAGCCTGACCTATTATGTGTGATAAGAAATTGCACATTTCGTTTGCTCTCCACCTAGCGAAGGCGTGGCGGACATTTGAACGATGTTACGTTTCACACAGTATCAACAAGTCATTCAAACGAAAGAAAATATCCATGTTATCTCAACTCTCTTTGTTTTATGCCTTACGCTCGTTGTATATTTTTTGATTAATCGAGGATATGCAAAAGAAATCTCGATCACAGATTTCCTTGCACAAATCTCTCTTGCATATGAGTATCCATTGAAGACAATTTTATTTCAATAAATTCTAGTTTACATGACTTTATGCAGATTTACTTAAAACGTATTCTCTTGTCTATGCCGTTGGTTTTCTGGTCTTACCCATACTATTACATTTAATTACTTTAATTTTCCTTTTCCCTCTAGAAAGAAATCCTTGAAACCAGAAATATCAATGTGTGTTTGACTCTGTAACAAATTGGATAAAGAATAAAAACCATTTTTGAAAATGGACAACAAACCATACACAGTTTGTCGATTTGTTTAACGTTAAAAAGGAGTGGGTAACATCTGCCTAAACATACCACACATGATGTGCTATCATTGCAAAACCAATATTGTGGTAAAAAAAAAATGTTAACGTCAAATAAAAACCAACAAAATATTTCTACAATGCAATGGATATAGAAAATTTCTATTTCTATTCTATTAGAAATAGAATTTCAAAAGAAAAGAACGTCTGTAATAAATTGATATTTTGCATGCATGTACAGGGGATAACAAAAGTATAGATACCCCAATATATTTTAGCAATTTTATGAATTTTAAGCAATAATATGTAATAATTTTTGAAATTTTTTGTATTTATGTTGTTAATTTATTTTTCCTCTTTCAGAACGTCGCCATACTTTCTGATAGCCAGGCGGCTATCAAAGCTCTAAATTACAACGTAATGAACTTCAAGACGGTATACGACTGTCGCAGACATATCCATATCGTTTAGGCACCGGAGCACAGTGGTATTTCGAGTAACTGCAGAGCTGATGAACTTGCCTGGCGGTGCACGACCATCGACTTTAGGCATCCCTATGGGGACCTGCAGGCTCATAATTGATAATACGATCGTCTATTCCATCAACGAAAAGTGGGCGGCTTAAGACACGGGTAGAACGGCCCTTAAAATTTGCCAAATTTATTTTTTTGCTGTGAAGTAAACTTGTTCCGGTTAGAAATAGAATATTATTTCATTCATATGGCCCAATTCGATCGGACCAATTTTCGTGCACATTTTCGAGCGTATGCGGTCGTATCTCGGCAATGGTATAACATATTTTGGCCTTCAGATGATCAATTGTCTCTAGTTTGTCGGCATAACACTTTTCTTGAACGGGGCCCCACCGACAACAGTCCAACGGTGTTAAATTGTAATGTACACATGCCATATTAATTATCTGTAATGCATGCCAATATCCGCCAGTTCAACTATCCCAAAAGGACATGACGAATAACCGCATTATTACACTATAGCAGAAGAATTAGTGCTGTAAGAGATTGTTACGAAAGGACTGCGGGAGCCATTGATTCGCTAGCAAACAGTCGGGCGTGTGGGTAAGGTCCTTCCAATAACAAAACCCTGTTTATGTACAGAAGTTTTTTTATTAAAGACTCCCTATTTTTAGGTGTAATTTGCTCTAAATGGACTGGAAATGACTGTAATGTTATAAAAACCAAATGCCCGATTACAGTCATTTGTAACGAAAGCAAAATAAACTAAAATACAAAAAGACATACTTTACTGACATAACCAATTTAAAAGCGATATCTGGTGTGGTTGATACGCCTGTCTCAAAACCCGCCACTAACCTTGGCCCTAAGGACGTCATTTTATTAGGACCCCAAATAATCTATTGCACCAAAACTAATACTCAACTACGAAAACACTGTATACTTTAATTATTCATACATAATTATTAACTTAGGATTTATTCATAAAATTAGGAAAAATAATTAATAGAATTATAAAAAAAAAATATTTAAGCTAATAAAAAAAAATTAAGTGAATGCATTTTAAGCATAAATTAAACTGTATTTTCTTCAACTGTATCAGTGATAATGATTATAAATATATAACAACAACTCAATTAAGCGATCGATCATGTTTCATCAAACATGTTCGATATCATTATCACTAATGAACATATTAAATATTAGGGTGAAACATAAAATTACCACTCACCAAACATACGTGTAATCGATTTCTGGAAGGCCTTCAAGATTTCGAGGTACCGATGTTGTTGTTGCTGTAGAATTTTCTGGAAATTTGACTAAAAAAATTTGATTAATTTGATCTAGATAAATATGCCATATATAATGCTTGCACTTACAAATTTTACAATATTTCAATAGAATAGATATAAATGTTCTTAATTATACTAATGTTAAACGTTTTTATAACTAAAAATATAAATTCAGATGTTGTTGTAATAAATTTTAGGAATAATTACATTATACAAACAAAAAAATTAATAAGATGAAATTAAATATGAAAAAGGTTTGCTTCAGACATGTTGCGTAATCATTACAACTGTAAGTCATTATCACAATGCATTTTGTCGTCCTCTTTCTTTTTTTCTATTTTATGTATTTTATACTAAACCAGTTTTTATGAAAGAGTACATTTAAAAAAACGAAATTATAGAAATCGAAAGATTGACTAAACTATAATAATGATTGAGTTGGAATGATCACTACAGTAGGCATGTCAGTTATTGTAACAAATATATATAATAGAATTAAGGTATTACTGATGTTTAGATTTTATAGAATTTAACATTTTAAATTGCAAAAAAAAAATACTCATAAAGGAAAATTAACAAATATAATCTCTAGAAACAATAATTATAATTTAATATGATTATAATTTAATATTTTAGACAAATATCTTACGCATATTGATAAAAATTTTAGATAATAAAGCAAGTTGTAGAGAGGTGAAACTGTTACATAACTGTCATTAACGGTTTCTACAGCACCGAATTACAGTTTTTTTCCGGCTCGAAGAAAAAATTAGAATAAAATAAAATTAAATATAATTAAATAGAATTCCCGGAACCCGTTTAAAAAGAAATGTGTCAATGCCTATAGAAATTCTTCCTTTTTTCTCTGTGTATTTACCTCCTCGTAAGGACGTCCCGAGTATAACACAATAATCCCAAGAAAGGTCCTGGCCCTAAGGCCAATAATGGAAAGTTTATACACTTCACTTCACTAAGAAATAATATTCATGTCACTTTATCCCATACATATTTAATTTACTATACTATACCTCCTTCTAAAGATTTACAGGATTACCAGACGAGATATCAAAACTTTTATCACCACTCACTTTTCTTTTCTCTTTTTTTTTTCTTAAATAATTAATAATTTTTGTTACACTTTCTGTATGTTATGTTCAGAATTTCAATTAAAATGAACGAGTTGTTCAATTTTCGTAGTAAAGAAACCTCTATTAGCAATCAGAAAAAGGGTGTAATGGGAAAACATGTATAAGTAAACTTTAATGCTTGTTTAAGCTCTCGACAATCAACAAAATATAAAGCATGATTGCCACTATAACCAACATACATGTATGTACTGTACTAATTAAATTTATTCTGTTAAATATTAGTACATTTTACATTCGTATTATATTAAAAAAACAATGAATATTATGAAAATATTTTCATATTTACTTTCCGGAAAAATCATATAGGATCTCGTAAATATTTATTTTGTTTTCTCTTTTACATTATAAACACTTGATTGGCTATATGTTTCTGTATGCTAGCAACATGTTGATAAGATTAAGTATTAAGCTTTTGTGCGATCAAACAGTTTATGTTCTTGCTAACATATAAGGAAAAGGTTTTACAGTGGTTCAAACGACTAAAGCGAGTGTCAGAATAATGACATTAAGATTATTTCTTTTTTATTTAAAACCGTACACTACAAAATCGCAGCTAATTATACGGCCATCAAAAGTTTGACGCAGTAAAGTGTTTGTGGCATGAAATGTGCGGCAAGTTGCACCATCCGATTGAAACCAAACATCGTTCACATTAAAACTATGGTACACAAAATTTGTTAACATGGTGCGATAGATGTCTCCATTGACCGTAATGGTTGTGTCATACTACCAATGGGTACATTGACTTCTTTAAGACAATGTGTGGGTTTTCTGAGCCCTAAATACGGCAATTTTTCTTATTAACTTACCCGCCAAGTTGAAACTCAGCTTCACCCGAAAAGATGATTTTTTTTGGCAAAATCGATATCATCGTTTAGTTTCTCGTTTACACAACAAACCAACGTTGCTTAAGCGTAAATACATTCATTACGTTCAATGGAGATAATATAATGAATTTTGTGACAGAATAGAATAACATAAGTATTACCAGATTCGACTGTATATATTAAGCATTTATGTTTTGCTATGGTTTCAAAACTATTGCTATGGGCCTCAATAAACAAATTAAAATTTATCTAGGACTAGGGATTTGATCTGTCTCCAGAAACAACTTGTGGGTTTTTGGCTTCTGCTTCGACTTGTCCTCTTCACGTGTTGGATGGTCTCCCACGCCTATGACTTTTTTGCGGATTCCATTCTAGCGCTGTTCTCGTGATGTCATCTTGGGGCTTGCGCAAAGTATGCCAGGTCCATCTCCACTTACAGAGCGTGGACTGGTACTTGTTTGTTCGCATCCAAAAGGTTAACATCTGGCCATATTTCTACGTACAATACTATGTAAGCGCCGATTGAGAAAAACCAGACGCATTACTAAGGCATAAATGTAATCTGAACAAAAATCATTTGGGCTTACTTTAACTCATAAGCCGGGAAGGGGTTTCGAACCGTTTTCTAAACAAGTTTACAAACAAGAAAAGTTTACGTGCAAAGTAACGATTGTTATATGTGATGGTTATAGGGTAACACTCAAACAGGTTATAGAAAGCGGAAAAATTTGTCAAATTTTCTTTTATTTTTAGTATTCGTTCTGCTAAAAGTTGAATTTAATCACAGCAAAGGGTTTACAGTTATTTCAGTTGTTGTTTATTCTGCCTGCATAATAATGTCAGCAGTTTCTGACATAATAATTAAAATACCGCATCAGTAACAAGCGGATATAGCTCAGTGGTAGAGCATTCGACTGCAGGTCGAGAGGTCCCCGGTTCAAACCCGGGTGTCCCCTGTAAAAAAAATTTTTCTTTCTCAAAATTTTGATCAAACTGAATAAAGAGGAAGAACTGGTACAAAAATGTGTCAAAAAGGCTTGGTTAGAAGACATTTCAGTTGTTTATGTTGTATAATATGTTCTTCTAGTTAAAAGCATGTGTTGTTTAAAAAAATTTTGAAGCACACCTTTGCCTCGTTGCTCTTGTTGTCAAGGGCTGTTAAAATTCTTTAAATTACGTTTTACCAGCATATTTTATTAACGAAGTCTAAATTTGGTTGGCTTCTCATTCTAAAGAAAATCCTGTAAATTCCCAATGGTATGTAGGGTCTTCCAAAATGGACCTCCAAAATTTAACAGTTGATATCGTTGGATGTAATGACCTTATTTGATTTCGTTTTATTGAATCACATAATTTTTTCATTGCCCAACCTGTCATATGAGTGTTCAGAAATTGTATTACTTTTCGATATTACTCATACGTCCGCATATTTTTTTGTAGAAATTGAAAAAATGCTTACAATGTAGAACTGTAGGACGCAATTGATATAAAATAGCAACTGAAGCTCATTCAAATTGGACAGAATCTCGAAAAGCACAAGCTTTTCTCATCACCCAAAAGTTTTTTTTTATTTCAGTAAGAAAGTAAAATAGTGATTTAATGTGACTGAAATTCTGTGTTGTTTGAAATTATTTTTTTTTGTTTCCTTTCATTCCAAAAGGAACTTTGGAACGTATTCTCCACCATTTTATTTATATTCAAATTATTTAGGGTTTTTCATTAAGCGCTTTCTATCTTCAAGTTTAAATTAAACAAGTAATGACATTATGTGGTAGGTTGGAGTGGTAGCTTTAATACGCATAGCGGCCCGTTGTGATGCCACAGGTGAACGCAGTCTCTGTTCTGACCAAGTTCTTCCAAACCAAGGGAAGAAGAAAAAAGTGGTCAGCGCAAGGGCTGCTCATTTAAATCCAGTCCGAAAGTTTGATGAACAAAGCTATATCCTTGAAATCAATATATATATATGATAGCTCCGTCAAGCTGACAGAGATAGGAGTGCTATCTGCACCTCGCAAGATATAGGCATTGACAAAGAAAGTGGATAACCGGATCTGCTGAACACTGGATCTGCACCCACGCCAGAAGTCATTAGATGGGATCTGCATTCTTCCGCGTGTCTTCCCATAACAAAATGACCTGTAAGCATGGCCACTGTGATCGAGATGACGTTCTATCCATAGAGGGTCAAGTAAGACTAGTGGTGGAGTAGAAGTAGAAGTAGTCTGGCGAGCTTGCGGTGTCCGGTGACCCAGATAAGCATGATACTGAAGTGGCCAGAAAGAAGGTCGAGATAGCGGCAACATTCGCTGACGATCCCGGAGTTATTCACAACGTTCGACACGCGGGTAAAATGAACACCGTTGACGAGCATCAATTTAGCAGCCCGGTAGATGACCATTTCTTCCGCCTAAAACGCGCTACTATAATGCGGCAGTCGGAGGGAAGTGTTCAGTTCCAGTTTCCCAGAGTAGACTTCGCTTCCAAACACGCTATCGAGTGTAGAACCATTGGTGTAAACATTCAGTACTTTCAGGGGGACGATCATGTCAAGGGCTCAGTCGCCCCTGCACGGAATCAGAGTGTTCTGAATATCCAATGTGGTAGGTAGCGACTTCCAGTCAAACCACATATATGATGTTAGCCCCTGATTGCTCTCAAAGAAATAAGACCCCATGCTGCCGTTAGCATAAAATTCTATTTTTAAATTTAAAGAAAACAAAGTGTGTGAAAGAAATCTTTGATGTTTTTAATCGCTTGAAAAATCTACTACAGTCTATGACTGCAGGCTATTTAATCTTGGCTCCTTTGGATCATATTATCCTTGTCGTTAAGCTGTTAATATTTTTTTATTTTTAGAATTTTGTTTTTCTGACGATTTTTAGACGATTTCAAACAACGTCTTTGATTTTTTTATTAGACGCAAGAGCCCCAGGCCAGGCATCAAAGACAAAATACAAAAACTATTTTTTCGGCGACTTCCTCTCAGTAGATTTCTGGCAAAAACTCTGAGAGTAAATAAAAATTGCCATGAAAAGTTTCTCAATAAATAAAAATCTGTCGTTCGGACTCGACTTTAAACTGTAGGTCCCACCACTCATGTATAAAATTAACATACACAACATAAGTGGTGTGAGAAACTAGGAAGTTGTACAATTGGTCAATTCGACCTCCGGGTACTGTACTTGTCTTAATTGACAAGTACACGTCCTCTAACCTAACCTAACCTAACCTTATGCTTTAATTATCTGGCAACTATGTGTACAGGCCATGTACTTACTGGAATATTGCCTAGAATTATGTTTTTTCTATTTACTTCTACGTTAAGATATCTCGAAATATTAAACATTTTTAAAAGTCCATCAGAATTGTCATATAATAACTTAACTCCAAATTAATGGGGTATATTTTCTTTTTAATTCATTTTGAAATATATTACTCATACGCATCATAGTTACTCTGTAAAGTATGCAATATTTTTTTTGATATTGTCATGTATAGAATATAATGGAATTCGATATCACTCATACGTCACATATGTTCTAGGTATTATGAATTTTACATATTAAATATGAGCATAATGTGAGTAAATATTATGGGTGGGTGACTTTTCTTTAACGGTACCCCACAGAAAATAGTCCAACGGTGAAATCACAGCTTCTTGCAGGTCAAGTGACATCACCATTTCGTCTAATTCAACGGCCATTAATTGTTTGACGTTTGATATGTGTTGTCTTTTGTTTGCTAAAATATCACTTTTCTTTAACGGTATCCCACAGAAAATAGGCCAGTTTCTTGGCGGCCAATTGACATCACCATTTCGGCTAATTAAACGGTCATTAAGCGCTTGACGCAATAAATCGATTGTGGCATGAGATGTATGAAAAGTTGTACCATCCTGTTGAAACCAAACATCGTTCACATCAATACCATGAAGAGCGGGTACAAAAAAAATCAGTTATTATAGTGCGATAGGTGTCTCCATTGACCGTAATGGTTGTACCGTGCTAATTTCCGAACAAATATGGGCCAATGAAGCCTACGCTCCAGAAGCCGCAACAAACAGTCACTCATAATGGATGCATGGGTTTCAGTAAGGCCTCATGTGGGTTTTATGAACCCCAAAATGGGAATTTTGCTTAATAATGTACCAACCAAGATGAAAATGAGCTGCACCGCAAAAGATGATTTTTTTTGATAAAATCATCATCGCGCCGTTTCTCGTTGGCTATTGATTGGTTTAAAAAACCTCAACGTCGCCCAACCGTAAATCGATTCCTTATGTTCAGTGGAGATAATATACTGAATTTTGTTAGAGAATATAATGAGATAAGTATTGCCAGATAATAAGTAACCGATGGTTCAAATTTAAAACGATCGATGGCACACCCGGTATACATATATATTTTTTACCTCAGAAAATTTAAGAAGCTTAGAAGAGTTTATATTTTAACAATATAACAACATTGTGATAAAAATATCTGCAGGTATAAAAATATTTCAATGCACATAACTTAAGACAGCGTTTCTTACCCAAAATCAAAAACAATGTTTACCATTCGATATCTCATACTGTAGTTCAATACAGTTCTCTAATGTAACGTAATTTTTGCCTTCTTTAAACCCTTTTTTGTAGGACATAATCATAATCCTGACTGAAGGATTGTAATGAACAATTAAGTAAGTCAGTTAACAGTTGTCCTGATGGATCAATATTTCTCTTCTATTAGGCATAGTCGAACTGTTGAAAGTATAAATACGAACGAATAATTTTTGGGTATCACATTCAAGTTTAAAGCTTAGAAACGTGTCTTAAATTTGTTTATTCTCTTTGTTAAAAAGGCTACGGGTATATCAGAAACTTTTTGTTTTCCAGTTTTAAAAATTCTACGAAAATTATTTTAAACTCTTTATGTCAAGTTCTTTGGTGTTTGCTTATGTTTCGATGTTTGTTTAAGTCGACTTTGTGTGAGCGTTTAAAGAAATTTTAAAAGAAACAACGTTTTTTTTAATAACTATAACCTATCACTTGTAGTATTATAACATTGTTTAATGAATTTGATTTAATTAAAAGGCACGTGGCAGACTTATATTATTTTTATGGTAAATAAAATGTACATGTAATTCTAAATGTTATCGCAAATCTCTAAATGGAAAAGTTATGCCGTCTGGTAGGTTATTTATTTTTTTCTTGTTATTGTAACATAACATTCAGTAAGGATTACGACTTAACTTCTCACACCTCTTACCTTTTGTGTGTTAATTCTATACACGAGTGGCGGGTCCTACAGTTTAAAGTTGACTCCGAACGTTAGATTTTTGAGAAAATTTTCATGACAATTTTATTGACTCACATAATTATTGCCAGAAATCTGCTGAGTCACCGAAGAAACATTTGTTCATATTGTGTTGTCTGACCTAGGGTTTGTACCGTAGCCTTACGTCTAATAAGCCGACACACTACCTACTAGACTACGGCGACTTCCAGGGTTTTATACATCTGTCGAATTAGTTGTCATTTATTCCGTCTATTTTGTCAAATTACCGTGGTCGACCGTAGTCGAAGACGTGGGTGCCTTGAATGTAGTCGGCAGCAGTTAGCAAACTAGCCTAATTTTTATTGAAAAATTATCTTTAGGGATGAGGCCTATTTCTGGTTGAATGGATATATGAGTATACATCATTTTCGAATTTGGAATGTTGAAAATTCATATAAGCCCTAAGAGCTTCCAATTTCTCAAACAAACTTATTGGGTTTTTCACTAAATAAAACCACGAGTGTGCGATTTTTCACAGACATTTTTTACTTGTTTGAAAAACTTATTGATGCTGTTATGTGTGAAATAAAACATCGCTCATATGTCCTCCACGGCCTGTCTGGGCGAGTGCATACGAAATTATCCATTTTTCCAGACTCTGGCGCTTGAATCAGATTGAATTTGACCAAAGGCAAACACTTGCGATCTAAGAAAAGCCCACAAGAAAACGTCTAACGTTAGGAAGTTGGTAATCAACAATCTATAGTGACTGGAATGTATTTGATCCTCACATATGAATTGGTATCATGCCAAACAGTTTTGTTTGTTCACGTACCTACATAGAGTTTATAGCGGTTCTTGATACGGTCGGACGTGAAAATAAAGTTCAACAAATTAATTAAAGTTTTCTGAGAAAAAAATAATTAAATATAAAAAATTTGAAAATAAATAAGGGTTTGCATTGTCATGGAAGGCAAGTGCAATAAATGTAAAGGAACTATTCGTAATGAGAGTGGAATCAAATGTGCTGGTGTATGTGGAAAAAGTTTCCATAATACAAAAAAATGCTCTGGTTTGGATGATTATAGTGCCAATGTTTTAAATGAAAATTCTGTGCTTCAATTTATCTGTGATGGCTGTATGCAATATATACACAATGTTGATTTTGTTTTAAATGATATTCGGAAGGTAGTGGAAAAAAATGGTCAATATATAAAAGAATATAAAAATGAATTTGAAATAGCACTAAGGAAAAGTGAAAATGAGATAAAACAACTGCTAAAAGTTATGGAAGGGGTATTTACAAAAAGAATGGAAGAAATAAAAGGCGCGCAAGAAATTTGTGTAAGTAGTGTAATGGAAATTAAAAAAATAAAGAAAATAGCAGATATTATAAAAGAAGAAAGCGAAAAAGTTTGTGGTGAATTGGAACAAAATAAAAATGAAAACAAGAAAGTACTGGAAATGATCACAAAAGAAAATCAAAGAATGTGTAACGAATTAAAAAAGAACAGTAATGATAAAATAAACAATAAAAATCAAATGTCATTCGCCGATGTATTGAAGAAAAATGTCAATGACAAAAAGTTGCCAGAAATAAAAAACTCAGTGCCATTAATTGTTAAACCAAAAGTTACCCAAAATGGGGAAAAAACTAAAAAAGATTTAAATAAAGTTAATCCGGAAAATTTAAAATTATCAAATGTTATTACAAAAAATAGTGGAACAGTCGTTATCGAAGTAGAAAATAGCACAGAAAGAGAAAAAGCGAAAAATTTAATTAAGGAAAAATTAGGTGAAGAATACGAAATAAGAATTCCTACCTCTTTATATCCGAATATATTAATAACTGGAATTAGTTTTGAATATGATGATACGCGACTATTGGAGTTAATCAAGAAACAAAATCAATGTATGAACAATACTAATGTGAAAATTATCAAACAATATGAAATAAGGAAAAATAACAGAACTTATTATAATGCGATTGCAGAAGTTGAACCGAATGCATTTACCAATATATTAGCAGCGGAAAAAATTAACATTGGCTGGGAACGTTGTAAGGTGTACGATGGAATCAGGGTACTACGATGTTTCAGATGTAAAGGATTTAATCATAAGGCAGCAAATTGTACAAGCGATGAAGTATGTGTTAAATGTCATGGTCAACATAGGCATTCCGAATGTAATCAAAGCCAAGTAAATAAGTGTATCAATTGTATACGTGCGAATGGGAAATTTAATTTAGGTTTAAATGAAGATCATGATACTATGAGTAAATACTGTCCATCTTATTTAAACAGGCTTGATGCAAAGAAAAATAGAATTGGATATTAACAATTACGGAATTATGACAATGCCAAAACAAAAGATAATACAGAAAATATTAGAAAATATAACAGCAATGTGATCAAGTGTATATATGTTAATATAAGTAGTATAGTAGCGAATAAAGAGGAGTTAGAAAGAATTATTGAAATCCAAGAAGCAAATATCGTACTTTGTTCCGAAACATGCACAACTATAGAATATTATAGAATATTATTTATTCTGTAGCATATCACATACAACAAGAAATTAATCTTTTAAATTACAGTATGTGATTATATAATATATTATTACAAAGAATGAAATATATATAATACAAGTAATTAAAGTAGTAAAAGCAAATAGTATCGAAATAATAATATGTAAAAACAAGAACGAAAATATATGCATGTAAACATGTAATAATTTTACATTAGAATTTAGAAAATAAAATTTTTTTAAACTGCAAAGCGTTGCCATTGATTTGTAATGAGTTAGGTAACGAATTCCACAGCCGTATTGTATTTGTAAAGAACTGCCACTCAGATATCAAAGTTCGATATCTTAACTGAATGATTTGTTTTCCTCTATTTGATCTTGCAAATTGAATCCGATTAAATAGATAAGATTAAATAGAGGACGCTGAAATTAGCATTGCTACATTCAATATGATTCGTTGTGATTCACACTCTCGTCACACTGGTGGTGTATTAATATATATAAAAAAATCTATTAAATACAGCTTAATTTGTAATAAAACATTTGATCAAAATATGTGGTTCATTATAATTAAATTGAAGGAGTTTCAAACGAAATGGCAGATTGGTGTACTGTATCATTCTCCAAGTGCTGACAAGTCGGAATTTTTAACGTACTTAAAATGTACGGTAGAGACATATTTTGAAGGATGTAATAATAATATAATTATTGGTGATTTCAATATAAATATTAATAATGAGACAGCTTATGCAACAGAATTAAATAATATTTTCTCATCCATGGCCATGAAACAGCTTATAAGTTTTGATACTCGCGTTACGGAATTTTCCAGAACTAAAATAGACCTTCTTTATTCAACGTCTGATCAAGTGAAAACTAAATGCTTGAATAGTTGTAATATAACGGACCATGAGACTATAGAATTCTCTGTGCCGGTGGAAAAAGAAGTAAGAATGAGACTTGCAATAAACATTACGTGTTGGGAATATTATAATGAGGACAATTTAATGGCATTATTAAGGCTTATTAATTTAAACATGCTAAATTATGGTAACTTGGATGAAAGAGTTGAAAATTTTAACGCTGTGCTAATAAATATAATGAATACCCTAACCTTTAATAAACGTGTGTACAAGAAACTTATTAATAAATGGTATGATCACGAACTAACGCATCTGAATAGAAAAAAATATGAACTCCTTCACATAGCTAAAAGAACAGGTGAATGGACTGAGTATAATGTTACAAAAAAGGCATACAAAAAACTATTAAAAATAAAAAAGAAACAATATTTGGAAAATAAAATCAACTTGGCGTATGCCGATCAAAAACTTATGTGGAAATATTTAAAAGAGACAGTTAACATGATACAAATAAACCAGCCAATAAAGAAAATTTATATAAATAATCGGTGGATGGAAAATGAACATGAACTAGCGGAATCGTTGAATAGCTATTTTATAGATAGTATCACTAAAATCAATAATGAAATTGAGAAAATAGATTTTGAAGAATCGGAAATAAATATATATGGCAACGAATTTAAATTTAAACAAGTAGATACTACAAACATACTAAATATTGTAAAGGCTTTTAAAATCAAGACAGGAGGTAAAAAACTGCTTTCTGAAGGTGTCATAAAAGAGTCAATGAAGTATATGGCATACTTTTTTGCCGGCATTGTAAATGATTGCTTACGGCTTGCTTACGTTCCTGAAATATGGAAGATATCTACAATTGTACCTATAGAGAAAATTAAAAACACAACGCGTCCAGAAGAGTTGCGACCGATTAATACATTACCATCAGACGAAAAAATTTTAGAGAGCATAGTGAAAGAGCAATTGTTAGAGTACCTAAACCAACATGATGTAATTATTAATCAACAGTCTGGTTTTCGAGCTAAACACTCCTGCGAAACTGCGTTGAATATGGTTGTCGCTGATTGTAAAGATTTGATGTCAGATAAACAAGCAGTAGTAGCAGTTTTCTTAGATTTGAAGCGAGCATTTGAAACTGTGGATAGAAGTATATTGCTGATAAAATTGAAGCGAATCGGTATAAGAGGCCAAGAACTAAAATGGTTTGAAAACTACTTAAGTAATAGAAAACAACGCACGGCAATAGGAAATGTGATATCATCGTCACAGATGGTGGATATTGGTCTGCCACAAGGATCTGTTCTGGCACCATTACTTTTTTTGATTTATATTAACGATATACCGAAATGTTTAAGTAATTGTAAAATTGTTTTGTTTGCTGATGATGCTCTTTTATATATTAGTCATTTCAATCTCATTGATGCTGTAAATTATATTCAAGCTGATTTAAATGAATTATATGTATGGTTATGTAAAAATAAGCTAAAATTAAACTGTGATAAAACTAAGTATATGATATTTAATAGAAATTATGAAGAATGTAATAATATAAGGCTGAAAATTAAGGAGCATGAAATTGAAAGTGTTGATAGAATGAAATATTTAGGCATCATTATTGATAGAAAACTTAAATGGAACGATCATGTTGATTATGCTGAAAGTAACATCGCTAGGAAGATAGGGTTTATGTATCGATCATGTAAATATGTTAGCAAACGGCATAAATTAACTATTTATCGAACGATAATTGAACCTTATTTTGTTTATAGTCCTACAATTCTATTTACACTTAATAATGCCCAAATGAATAGGTTTCAAATACAACAAAATAAAATTATGAGATTTATTCTGAATAAGGGGTATGATACTCCGGTTGCCGAAATGATTGAGAGTTTGGATTGGCTAAATGTAAAACAATTAATAACATACCACACATTGAAATTTATTAACAAATTAAGGTTAGGTCAATTACCAAGTTATTTATATGAAAGAATTCAGTATAACTTTGAGGTACATGATTATAATACTAGAAATAGGAATAATATGAGACTGCCGAGAATTAAGTCTGATCTTCAAAGGAAAAGTGTATTTTTTGAAGGGTTCAAAATGTTTAATGAATTACCAGCTGAACTTAAGGAATGTCAGAGTGAGGATATTTTCAAAAGACTATTGAAAATACATTGTAAAACATTATTTATTTTAAATTGATAACTGTTTTTAGTTTTATTATATAATTAATTTATTATGTATAATGTATTATAAGGATAATTTTGTATCTAGGTCTAGGAGACCGTAATAATAATAATAATAATAATAATAATAAAAATACTCACTGAGAAATAGATTTCATAGCTGAAGATGATTTTTCTATAAAAACGAGGGTCAGTTTTTTTTACAAAACAATTTTATTACTTACACGTGTTGACCGAATAAAAGACAACTCGTTGGACAATATTGCCGTTAATTTCAGAAGACCCTGTTGGAAGTTTTCAAAATTATCTTGCGGTGTTGTTTTTCTTTGCTAAAGCATATGTGACCAAATTTCATTGCTACTACTTACACAGAAAAAATAGTTCTATTTTTCTTAGCAATATTTTATATTTGAATTTCAAACAACATGGTGAGTTTCGCCCATGGAAATGGTGTAGTGACAAGAGGAGTAGGAAGAAGAAAGCATATATATTGTCGGTGGTTAATTAAAATTTTTCGTGATTTGTGAACAAGTTTTACGCACACATACAAACGTAATTGATCATTACAACCCCTCAGTCAGGATTACAACCAAGCTTCTCACATCACTTATGTTGTGTGTGTTAATTTTATATATGATTGTCGAGAGCTGCTGTTTGAAATGAACTCCGAACTACAGATTTTTGAGAAACTTTTTCATGGCAGTTACATTTAAATCTCAGAGATTTTACCTATTTTTTCATATTTCGTTTTGTTGGAGATGTCTAAACTGGGAAGTCGCCGTAGTCTAGTAGGTAGTCTGTTGGCTTATTAGACGTAAAGCCCGGGTTCGTATCCCAGGTCAGACATTAAAATGAAATATATATGAAAAAAAAATATTTCTTCGGCGATTTCCTCTCAGCAGATTTCGGGCAAAAACTCTGAGAATAAATAAACTTGTTATACAAAAGTTTCTCAAAAATCTGTCGTTCGTAGTCGACGTTAAACAGTAGGTCCCGCCACTCACGTATAAAATTAACGCACACAACATGAGTGGTGTGAGAAGCTAGGCCGTAATCCTGACTGAAGGGTTATAATGGCCAATTATGTATGTATATGTATGTCTAAACTGGGAACAAGTTTTAATATAATCAAAATATTCAAACTTTTAAGTCAGCTGTAGGCGTATTTGATATCAGTGTATTACAACATTTCTTAAATATAAATAACTATCAAGCCGGCGTTATACAGACAACTTAAAGCATTTGATAAAATTCACTCACAAACCTAATTACTTTTCGAAATTTCTAATTTGTATATTTGTTAGATCATGACAACCTAAAACATATGGTATCCCAGTATGACATCTAAAAAATGTGGCATTCCTATTAAGAATTCATTATTTCTACATCTTCAACTATTTTAATACAAAAAACGGGGGAAAACAACTCCAATTTGTGAAAATTCTAATATAAAGCAATCCTAATCAAGTAAATTTTGAGTGGAATTACTTTCCTACGTTTCCAACAATTTTTGCTTTTAATTCGAGTGAAAGAAAGCATTAGAAAAGTTTTCATAATTTCTGCAGTGAAAACAAAATTATTGCATATGAACATTAACGCAATACGCTTATTTAATTCTGTAGACAATACACAAGACAATATAAAAGTTTTTTCATACAAATGTCCTGAACTATTGGGTTGTCCGGAAAGTAATTTCGTTTTTTCCCGATAGAGGATTTAATTGTTTTTTTTTTTTGGCACCCAACTTCAAACTTAAGACGTATAATTTTTATATGTAAGGCTAGTGTGTGCAAAATTCCAATTAATTCTACGGATTGGGGTTAAATTTCTCAAATTCAACAGTTTATGACCACTTGATTGATATTATATGAAAATTGTCTTTCATTTCCACAAAAAAAAAAAGAACGAAATTACTTTCCGAACAAGGTTATCAGCGTAGAAAGATACATTTTTTAAATTCAAATATTTGTTGAGTGAATTCAATGATGGTCCACATAAACATAATGATGAATAGACGTGAGAATATAAAGTTTAAAAGAAAGGAGATTGAAAAAAAATTTTAATCATCATGAGAAAGTTTATAATCAGTTTCACACCATCGATTCAATTTAATGCCACAGAATCATTTAACGTATAGTGAGAGGCAAAAGTAATATTATAAAGGTAGAAAAATTAAAATCAATCAAATAAGTCAATAACACGTATCCCTATTTGTGCTGTGTGTTTAAAATTTTCGATATTACCATGAAAAGTGTCTCAAAAATCAGTCTTTCAATGTCGATATTAAACTGTAGGTCCCACCACTCAGGAATGAAATTAATATACCCAAAATGGGCGATGGGAGAAGCTTGATTGTAATCCTGACTAAAGGATTGTAAAGGCCAATTAAATAAGAACTTAAGATATACTGAATAGTAAATATTCTAAAGATTGCTAAATAGTAATGGACAAAAATCTGATTAATTTCGGGACCTATGGACAGCTTAATCCTTAACTATCCCCTGGAGAGAACCAGTAGACTCTATGATTTTGGTAAATGCTTCTCAACGATAAAAAATTAATAGATTAATCTAGAAGCCCTCTTCTAACAATAAGAACTATTTTGTGGTATGCAGATTTGTCAAATTAGCGGGTGTCTCCAAGTATCTTCCATGGAAGATGTGTTCAATTTAACTTGAATAGAAGGTAGAAAAGACCGGACATATCAATACTGTTTGACAGTCAGGCCACTATTCGATCACTCGACTCTTATGAGTTTAAATCGATGATAGTAAGAGACTGTCTATAGATGCTGAATCAATCGGTAGCTAAGGAAAATAATTGATGACTTTTATTGAAAGTAAACTTTTGCCTCCCACTGTTATGCTTTGTTTACATACAAGGCTCTAAAATTTTATTTTGGGAGTAATTTTTACAATGAAGGGGAGGCGTTTTATTTGCTCTAAACCAAATCTAAAATCTACAAATTTCGTATGGATGGGTATACATACATTTGCCTCTCTCCTACAGTATATTCCCATGATATTGGTGTTGAATATTTTAAATGAAACACAAAAAAAAGAAAATTCACACTCATTGTATTGCATTTAACTTGTGGCACTTGCTTCCAGCTGTTGTTTTGCGTTTAACGTAAAGCTTTTAAGAATATTTGTGTGGCCACATTTCGAATGAATGTTGAAAGTTTGTGAAGGCAAAGATTTAAATCACAAATGAAGTTGAAATATTCAATAAGAAATGAGAAATTTATCCATGTTTAAACAGAGTTTGGTTTTCGTTTATTTTGGTCGAAAGCAGAAATGCCATAAAGAGATGTATTACTGGGGGTAACATTTTGGCCAAGTTTTTGCACGGCAGGTTAAGAAAATTAATGTAGAAACAAATAAATTCCATTTTTGTTTAATTTTCATTTTTTTTTTATCTTGCGAAAACATTGATATTTTGAAGGTAAATGTGATGTAAGATTTAAAAAAAGTAAGAAATGGCGTACATTACTAGGTAAAAAGATCTAAATTATGCAGAACGAGAGTAGTTCGGAAATTAGGGCATTTGAACACATGTATAGCGTCTCTTTTTAAGCATTTCCTATCTTTAAATAAATTATTGAAAACCTTATGTGTCATGAGAGAAATATAAAATCGTTCAAATATACGATATGGCTTCAATGGGTCGAGTGCTTCCGAAATATAAAATTTTCCTAAATTTGACCGATGACATTGGTTATGTTGGCTTTGAGGACCCCCTATTGTTTGCGGTTTATTCACATATACCTGTGATTTCAGAAAACCCCACAAGAAGACCTTTAGCGGAAGTAATTTGCACAATCTCGGTGGGCAGTTTACATACCCTTTACGTGCGGTAACCATGCTCTCAAATCGCTCGTACAGATGAAGATGAATAAAAAAAAGTAATATTGCGACATAACAAAGCATCTACATACCAGGCTAAACCGGTTCAGAACACAATCATTGCATTAAGCCGGCAGCTGTTATCCCATCCGCCGTATTCACCAGACTTCGTTCGTTTTCACTACTATTTGTGTTCATCGATGGTACACGCATTGGCTGAGCAGCACTTTGATTCCTAAGAGGAAGTCCAAAATTGGGTGACTAATTTGTTTGCTTCAGAAAACGAACAGTTTTATTTGTGTGGAATTCACAAAATTTTCTGAAAGATAAAAAATTTAACCCTACAATACTACTTTGGAGTAGAGAGGATAAAAATTAGTGTTTTATTATCAACAAAAAAACGCTCGGTACGGTATACCGATAAACCTGATAAAGTGACATTTGTGTAAAATAGTTATTTTTTTCAATTTTGAATTCGAATCTATTTTTTTAACTTGAAAATTTGTCTTCAAACTTTTATACGTTTTAAGGCAGAAATTGAAAAGAAATAAATTTCCATTTCTATGCAATTTTTTTTCTTGTTTACACAGGTGTGAGTGCGATTGAAAATGTTCTTTTATTTCAGATGTTGATTGGCTTTTCAACAGTATTGTAGTTTAAATATATGCAGGAAGCATTTAGGCTGATTGTATCAAAACGCAAAAATGGCTTGGATTCTAAAAGAAAAAGGAGTACACAGAAAAGAAAAATGTAAATTTCATACTTTTTTCTTCTTACCTTTACATAGAAAAGACGAACCACTAAAAACCGGTTTTTTTAATTTATGCCTTTAAACTTAAAGGTCAACACTGTTCCTGAGGCATCTGTTAAAAGACTCTTGTTAAAAGTTGTACAAACTGGGTCATATAGTTGGTGTTTATCAGCCAATCATTGCGAAATCAATTGCTTTTTGGAAACGAAATGGAAATAAGTGGACTTTGTGCAAAAAAGTTGTGACCAATAGCTAAATCCATATGAATGGCTCGACAAAAAAAATTAAAACTAACAATGAAGTCATCTAAAAACATATCAATTTTAATTACCTTGACTTATTTTCTAGTTTAGAAGAAATGATTAACCATATGGTTTTTATCTAAAAGCCAGTGTTTCAAAAAGTCTAACACAGTAGAAACTAAATGCAAGAGTTGATTATAATGAAGAGTGTTTTATAGTACAGATTGGTCGACTTTAATCTGTCAAACATATTTTGTACCAGAACATGATGATTTGCAGAAAGTATTAGTTTTCAAATGCTTCTCGAGGCACTCAGCGGTTTAGAGATACTGATTTTGATGTGATAAATGAAGAACCACCAAAAAAATTCGAGGATGCCGAATTGCAAAGAATGTTGTTTGAAGATGACACATTGATACAGAAGCAAATAGAAGAAATGAAAATACCCAAAATTCTGGAAAATCGGTGCCACACAAACTTAATAGCAGTCCATCTGTCTGTCGACCGAAAAACTACTTGTGAAATTTTGGTTTAGAGACATGATAGAAAATCCGTGTTGCATCGCATTGTTACTGGTGGTGATTAATAAATAAATAAATATTTAAGTATTTAATCTTAGTAAGTACCCATTTCACAGCTGTACATCCTTACAAGGTTTTTTGTGTAGGAGCCCTAAAGTCTTATTTGGAAATCTGTTTTCAATTATAAAAATTAACAAAACAAATAAGTATCAGTTCTTTCCGGCAAAAGTTATTGCGGTTTTTACTTGTACGTGTTAAAATCCAAATAGTAAGTCTTAGTGTCTGTTACTGGAGCGTATTTCGCGATTATTTGTAAATAAGATACCGTTTTTTTATGTTTATATTGAAGGGCGGAAATGTCATGAAAATTCCTCTCGTGTCAACTGCTTTGATATTTTTCCTTTCCTTCATAAATCCTTGTTTAGAATAACGGTATACTTATAATAAGTAATTCACTCCTAAAGCTACAGAAATGATAGTGAGACACAGATGTAGACAATAATATGGTGAATAGAAACTAAAAAACTTTCAGATGCTGTTGCTTGTTTTCTCTATGATTTGTTTTCATATTCATAATCACCGTTGTTGCATCGTTCTGGTAAAGACAACCAATTTAGTTGCGTAGAAGAGAAAAAAAAACTGAAAAAATTTAGAGTACTATAGCAACTATATTTAGGATTATTTTGTTGTCTTACTCGTTAGATTAAATTGTTGCTTTTTAATTTTCTCTTCTTTTGTGTACTATACCAACTCCGCCTTAATGTGTATCCTCTTCATTAGGCATACAGTACGAGTATGACTTGGTGTCTTATTTTGATTTAAGTCTTCTGATTCCACCTAACTACCGAAAACCTTGTGTATACTTAGCAGTAATCTTCAAATAAATTCAGCGATTGGAGTCGGTTTATCAGTATATTTTTTAAAGTATAAACTTCCTTATTAAATGTTTTGGATTTCAACAAAATACAGAGACTAGCGTGTATTGGTAAAACCGAGGCAACGAAAACCTTTTCTACAGCAGCGTTGGAGGCTTTATTGGATTTAAGTCCATTGCACATGGTAGTGGAGACCAGAGATTTGAAGATAGTTGAACGAAAGTTGAAGCGGAATTTGTGGTCTTAAAAATTAAGTGTCGTTAGTTCTCTCCTAAACTGTCTCTTGGACAGAACAAGTAGACTCTATGATCTTAGAAAATGTTCCACAAGTAACAAACTTAGTAGCAAACAAGAATGCAGGAGCCTAGAGGCTACATACATATGTAACGATAAGTCGAGAACGAGGCGTAAAATATTGCGACCCAGGGAACTACTTAAGTTCGACAAGAGAACGATTCGCAGGAAGCTATGAGCTGTTCGCCGACAAATCCGGTCTGCTCCACCAGGATCATTGCAGACTCTTATGATGTGAAGAACACGGAATCGGTACAACAACTTTTATGCGAGTGTCCCGAACTTCTGGGAACTGGCCAAGTTCATCCGTAGCGCGGGGCTCATCCCACCACCAATGAAATATTATAAAGGGGCATACCTCACACTGAGCAACAAAGTGGGCCATATGGGACACTGAGTAAACTTGCCTTGAAGTTACCCGTTAATCTAACCTTACCAAAAATATTCCGGGTATCTCCAAGCGGAAGTCTATGCCATCAAACCGAATTGAGAAGAAAGCACAAAGGACGAAGTAAAGAAATGAGATCTGACAAAACCATCCGTAGCCTAGTAGGTAGTGTGTTGGTTTATTAGACGTAAAGCCAAAGTTCGAGCCCCAGGCCAGACATTAAAATAAAATACAAAAAGTATTTCTTCGGCGACTTTGTCTCAGCAGATTTCTGGTAAAAACGTTGAGAGTAAATAATATTGCCACGATAAGCTTTTAAAAAATCTGTCGTTCGGAGTCGACTTTAAACTGTAGATCGCACCACTCATGTATAAAATTAACATACACAACGTATGTGGTGTGAGAAACTAGGTCGCAATCCTGACTGAAGGGTTGTAATGAAAGGGATAGGCAGACAGTCTCCGCATCAATCAAAACTTTTGTTGGGTAATTAAAAAAGCTGTTGATTTGTGTCATCCATCAGACTATCCAGGAATAATCTGAACTGAAATCGGTTACCTGTCTTGTCAAAGCACTGTAAACTGAAACAATATTTGCACAGAATGTGAATGATCTCTAAATTCCTCTTCTAATGTGTTCAATTTAATACATTTTAGAAGGGTGCATCTGGCTGGGCAGGATGTTGTCCTTCTAGACAACGAGCAAAATACTAAATTTTATCAGGCCGCAAGGAGGCATTGTAGCGCTATCATGTGTAGAGTAGGGACAGTACAATACAGCTATAAATGATGACGAATACGGCAGTAAATTCTGCAAATATTAATAACAGAAAAACTGGGAATAGTTAATATTTTACACCCTACAGACATGACATGAGTTTACTAAGAAAATGTTTAGCGTGCGAATGCCATTAAGGATACGCCACCTATTACGATTATATACTTCAAATTGTTGATGAAAATTCATTTGATAAAATCTTTATCTCATCAT
The DNA here is from genome assembly GCA_936449025.2 of Sarcophaga subvicina. Lineage (NCBI taxonomy): Eukaryota > Metazoa > Arthropoda > Insecta > Diptera > Sarcophagidae > Sarcophaga > Sarcophaga subvicina. Next base: position 91,982,976 of record OW388080.2, read on the forward strand.
TGAATAGTTTTAGGTACATATGCACGTCTGAACATGAAGACAAAATTTAATTTCGTAATCTTAGTTTTGTCTTACCATAATTAACCCATATTTATTCACGATTTAATAAAAGATTAAAGAATAAACACAAACACAGACAAACAGGACGTAAAAAAAACGTCAAGTGAAATGCATTTTACAATTTCTTTTGAATTTTACTCTTTTAAATCTCTATTATATTGCAGCAAATCCCCAGTTCAACACAAAAAATTTATTATTTATGTACGCTTGTCATGCTGTAAGAATAATAAGAAAAAGGCACATACTTCGAGTTACTGTATTGACTTTAATTCTGTTGCCTCAATAAGTTGTAAATAAGAAGAGGAAAAATGTTTGCCATTTAAACCACTCGACTTCACTATCTTTTTTAGTGAATTTTTTTTTAGGAACTGTATTTATTTCCTTTTCTTGCTCTCATTGCTTTTAATGTTCAAGTATTTCAGTAGTCTGCTAAAAAAGAAACATCATAAAAAAGTCTAAGTAGAGAACATTGTCAAGTAGTTCTACTCAATAAGAAAAAGTGACAGTTTTGTTGTAATTAAAATATAATTAGAAACTTTCCTAATACGCCTGTCTGTATTCTTATTGTAGATTGCAGCTTTAACAGACGCAAATCCACATGTTTTTTATTGCAGTCAACAAATTAAGTATCATACTGTCATTTGCATGCCTTTTTTAGTTCATTTTAATGTTTACTTTAATTTTCATTAACTTTTAATTTCGATGTGTCTAAAGTATTCGACAAGACATTCGAAATAAAATTTTATTAAAAAATAACTGTTGGTGTGCCACAGAATAGTGTATCAGGACCTGCCTTATATATTTAATATGTATTGTAGACATGCCGTTGAACAGTTGTGGTGATGGCCTTGCTTTCATTTACACACATGAGAGTTTTTAGGAATCGTCACGGTATTCATTTACGCTCGACCCAGAGAAGTCATGGCGGACATTGGAACAATGTTATAATTGAAAAATTTCGATGTTACCTCGCACACACTTTGTTTAACTTAAATTTAAAGCTAGGAAGCTCATGATGTCAGATCAGTTAGTTTAGTTTAACTGTAGATCGAGTCTTAAAAACTTCATAATCCTAGCTCATGCCACATACTTTTAGTATACAGAATTGTCTCGATTATTGACAGATTTTGTTAAAAAATTTTAGTATTTTTATTTATTTTAATTCATTTTAATAAAACTAATTTATATTCTAACATTTTATTATCACTTTTATGAAATTTACGCCAAAATTTTTGACCTGATGTACATTCCAGTATGGTTTTTTACGTAAAAATCAAATACTTCATGTCAGCCTGGTTTTATTTTTTTTTCTAAATGATAATAATTTAACACATAGCATCTAGATGGAGCAGGTTATTGTCACTCGCGTCAATAACGCTCTCAATTGAAGGCTGGCTGAAACCTGATGGTGCAAACCATTGTTATATTTCGTTAGAAAAATTTGTTGTCAACATCATGTCAGGTAAAAATTTTCCCATTGCAATAGAACTTCAATTATGTCAATAACATTTATCTTTCTTTGATTCCTCTCTGGTTTCCCGGATACATGTTCCCAAACACGGCTGTACGTAGTTGCTACACACATAGCATGTACTCGATTCTAAAACTGCCAATTCGATTTCGGTGGACCACAAAATTTATAACGGCCATTAAATTCTATTAGTTAATAATCCACAGCAACAAAATTGTTAGGATTATTAAAAGTTGATCAAAAAGGCGTAATAAGTGTAAATTTAGCATCATTTCCGAGTAGCACATTATAAAAGCGAATGATTCTGTTATCTCATACGTACGTAGTTGACCGAATTATTATCCTTCTGTAATATCTATGAAATAAAACATAGGACGAGACACTTGCTTGTCTGCCACGTGAGATAAATATGAGAAAAGCATTAAGAAAGACTCTATAACATTTCAAGAAACAGCTGCTAGTAATATGCATGAAAATTGGTAATATATTTACTTCCCAAACTAATAAATACATACAGTTCTCTGTTACAAGTACTACTATCTTTGTCCATATACATCCATCAGGTTTGTTGCTCCTAATACTTTCGTTAGTTCATAAGACGAGCTTCTGTTTTCTTCTTCTACAGAGTCTTTAGCAGCAGGAATATTAAATACATACGTACATAGTCGGTCATTACAATATTTTGTTGTAAATTGAAAATATCTGACCTGAGGTTTGAACCTTAGACTGACGTCTAATAAGCTAACACGCTACATACTAGACTACGACTTATTCAATCAATATCAAGAGCATATCAAGAACAGAAAATTCAACCTTTTCACTTACATCTAACAATCTAACTATTAAATCTCCATTGATTTAATTAACAATCGCTTTAAAAGTAATAATTCAAATCTTAATTTAAAAAATTGTGTATATAACAGATATTCAATTATTTTAATAATCAGGCCAAGCAAACGTCTGATCCTGCCGGTTGTTGAAAAGTAAGTGTTCTCAACAATAACTTTGTGTGTAAAGTAATTGTACGAAAAGAAAAGAAAAGAGAATACATGAAATTCCATTTGCACAATGGGACGAGTACTTAACACTAACACTTCACTTCCAATCCCTTTTCAAATCCCATAAATAATGTATTATTTACGATAAAACTTCACAAAATCTTTGAAAAATAAATTACATACACAAGACTAAAGAATCCCTAGGAAAGTCATATGTATCAAAAATTTTACATAGACAGAATTATGAATTTTTTGAAAAATTTTAAGTCCTGTTTACAATTTTTTTATGTTATTTGGTTTAAAATAATGGCGATAACAATACTAACGAATTAAAAAATATCAATTATATGATCTGAAGAATTGAAATGTATCATTTTTTTTACAAAGCTCGATTTACGCTTAACCCATGGTTGTAGTACCAATTTATTGTGTGTAGGTATTTCGTATTTTTTAATTTAAACCCGCTAAATGGTGTAATATTTTTTATTATTAAAATTTAAATTTAAGAAAACCAATTTATATCGAAATCAATTCAATCAATTGTGTTTTTCCATTCTCGCCAATACGATTAGTGTCGATTTGCATTTCGAAACAATATTTGATTTTTTGCTTTAATTTATGCACTTTCATTACCCAAATGTTAATAAATTGTGTATATAAGAATTGATTTGACTTTTGAAACAAAAAAAAAAACGAAAAATAATTGTGAGAAATGGTGAATGAAATAAGTTACAGAATAGTTCACTTGCCTAGGCAAACATATGAAATTAATGTTTTTAATAATAATTTTCATAGAAATAAAAGGCAGTACAAATATAGTCAAAAATTTAGAGGAAATAGAAAGATTTCATAATACTCGAATAAAAAGCAATTCTCTAAAATAGAACTGTCGCCCATTATTCCATCTTTCTTTCTTCTATAAATTATCTTTCCTGCATTACAACCCAACACAATGCACTGCATGAATAAGGGTCATCTACTGACTGTTGGTTGCCAAAAAAAGTGTAGCTTCAAAAAGATGGCCGTTATAAACTCGAAAGTTGATCAAATAAAGAGATGGTATAATAAGGTCACAAGTTGTTTTAAATGGTATTACTACAAAGTCACCTAAAAAATTTTGATTCATAAACAAAATTAAAATAAATAAGAAATCGAGTTTAACTTTAGGGCTCACCTTAGTCTTTGCCATCATCATCATAATGCGCTGAAATGGTGTACATTTCTGTACATCAACTTGATGGTGTTGGTCTTAAATACTGCGATGTACTCCTCTAAATTCTTATAAAATATTTCCAGCGAAACTAAATAATTATTTTATTTTCGTGAATAGGAACAACTGTAAGCTATGGTCAGACTGAGTAAATATTTGAAGTAAAACATCATATATTTATTTGCTCTAGTGTGACCATAAAATATTTCAGGGGTGCAAAGAAGATTTTGAGAAAACAAATTTGTTTGCTTGCAAACAAAAATGTCTCTAATGTGACCATAGTGTGACCACCCTTGTCAAATATTTTCTCCTTTTTTTCGAGCAAATAAATATTTGATCGTGCAAAAATTTTGTAAGAGCAAACAGTGGCAAATAACAGCTGTTGCAAGCAGTGTTGTCCATCCACTTTTAATAATAAATTAAAATTTTTTTTCATAAAATCAATAAAACGGAAAGCTTTTAATAACAAATTTTTTATTAAAAGTAGAAATTAAAAAAAAGTAGTGTATAGACCTTTCGACAGGTTTATTAAAAGTTTTATCCATTAGTTCATTATGAAACAGGAACAAAAATATTATTTTTTATCACATTTTTTAAATGCAAGTTTGTACCAAATGAAGAATCATACATGTAATTTGTAATATGTTATAGTTATATGGAACAAAAAATTGATTAACCTACTAATATCCAAGAAAATTGCAATACTGTAAAAAAAGATCAGGTAAAGATCATAATTTTTGTTTAATAGACGAATGGGTTCAAATTTTTAATACGCCAATCGAAAGCCCTTTGAAAGGATTTCTACTTTGATATCCATCGCAGGGATGTTAATTATATTTCAAAGTTTTATTAAAGCAGCAATTTAATATCTGGACCTTAGAGACCAATATCTCCAAAAATCAGTCTTGGACGGCACAAAATGTTTATGTTTAAATACAGTATGGTATTAAGTTATGTACTTTGTCGTTTAAACGCAATTCAGTTGTCAGCACTCATGTAGAAAAGAAAACAATTAAACAGCTGTGGGAATTTAATTGATTTTTTGGCTAAGAACATGGCGGCTGCTCCGCAACTTAACACAAATAATGTTTTCTCATCTTCCATTTCGAATTTTTATTTATTTTTATTCATTTATTTATTTATGTTATATTTTTCCCTTTATTTCTGTTATTCTGATTAAACAAATTTGTTTATTTTCGTTTTGTGAAGATTCTGTTTTGTTTTGTTTTTGTTTTTTTAATCATGTTTACCTTTTCGTTTGTTTCCCTTTTTCTGATGAAACAAATTTTGTTTATGAGAAAATAAAAAATATTTACTTCGGTCTGAACGCAGGGAAAACATGTTTGCTCCAAACTGTATTTGATGCTGTTTCATTGTTATTTGGGAAAATAAATTTTGTCAAATATTTACCGTCAATGTGACCAGCAAACAAACTACAGAAAAATTTAATGCAAATACGAGTAAACATATTTGAAGCAAATATTTTTTCAGTGTGACCACAGCTTTAGTCTAATAAATAGTATGCTGACGTATCAAACACAAGGTTAGACATCTCTTACACAGAAAATATAAAAAATTTCTTCGACGATTGCCTCTCAGCAGATTTATGGCAACAACTCTCAGAGTAAATAAAATTGCCATGACAAGTTTCTTAAATAATCTGTCGTTCGGAATCGACTTCAAACTGTAAGTCCCGCTACTCATGTACAAAATTAACTCACACAACATGGAAGCTAGGTCGTATTATGTGTATATGTATGTATGTACAGGCGAACAAATTATTATAAAATTTTAACATTTCAATGGAATTATATGAGTTCGGAATTCAATTTACCTATCGTATACACAAAAAAATTATTCTTAAGATGTGCAGTAAACAAATACTAACAAAAAAGACATCAATAATCGTAATAAACTTGATAATAGTTTAAATTAGTGTCAGTACTGACATTTTCAATCACTAATAAATTAAAATTTTATTTAACTCTTTAGAAATCTATGAAAACACTAAAACAAATTACAATTTAAAAAATGTACTAAATTTTTTTGTTTGTTTTCGTTTGACTATTATTTGGATAATAAATAAAGAAATTTGGTAAAAAGCTGAAAAAAACATACGAAAAACATCCAATTTAGTCAAACACAGCTCGAAAATTACAATTAAAAATGCTACAATTTCTAAATGAAAAAGAAACGAATGAAAAACACTGAAAATGTAATTAAATTTGAAAAAAAATATTTCAATTCCTTTTTCCATTTTCATGCAAATAACATTCAAATTGTTTAATTTGCGTTTTTATAACGCAAATAGATTGTGAATAATTTGAAGAAAATAAATCAATTCGATGTTAATGAAATTTCCTCTAAATTTTCACAAAAAGACCTAAAAGATTAAACATTTCATGGCAATTTTAATTTTTAAAGCAAACATATTCTTTAAGTTCTCTTTAGCAATCCTCCTACTCTTTTCTAGATGACAGTATATTTAGCATTCAGCTCTTTGAAGTTTCAATCTTCAAAGAGAATTAATATTGTTACGAAAATTATACATCGTTTAACATTAACGATAAACAAAAGCCACACAAACACATACAACGAACTTGCTTGCATATACCAACAACATAAGAAAAGGAGACAGACAAGTATGAAAGAAAGCAATAACAAACAACGTAAGCAAAATCCACAAACAATAATGAAGTAGCGATAGAGTTCTCGACAACGCGAAGACACGGACATTCCATTTCAAGAACCTTCATCAGACTGATACGCGAGCATATAAAAAGGCAAGATAAATAAATCAATAAATTTTGCAAGTATCGAAGGAAACTTTACAGTCCCTTCACCCCATTAGGTACATACCAACCAATATATACATACAACACTTTAGTCAGGATTACGACCTAGCTTCTGACACCACTGATATGTGTGTGTTAATTATATACATAAGTGGCGGGAACTACAGTTTAAAGTCGATTTCGAATGACAAACGTTGTTTGAGAAACTTTCCATGGCAATTCTATTTACTCTCAGAGTTTTTGCCAGAAATCTGCTTAGAGGAAGTCGCCTAAGAAATATTTTTTCATATTTTCATTTTGATGTCTGACCTGGAATTTGAACCGAGGCCTCACATCTAATCAGCCAAAACACAACCTACTAGACAACGGCGCATATTAGGTACCCCTACCTTAAATACTACTTATATCGAACTTACAATGGTTTTCTCGGACTCTGACAGGAAAAGCCGAAATAGCTTATTAATGACGGTAGGATGTTCAACTCTATTGGTTCACTGAAACACTGTTGCAATTAGATTTGTGTTTCACTGTTATATTGCATATTACATATATAATTGGTGATTAAACCGTTTCAGCTAGGGTTACGAGACCTAGCTTCTCACACCATTTATGTTGTGGGCATCAATTTCATGCATGACTGGCGGGACCTACAGTTTAAAGTCGACTCCAAACGATAGATTTTTGAGAAACTTTTCATGATAATTTTATTTACTCGTACAGTTTTTGCCAGAAGACTGCTGGTTCGGTCGTAATCTTGACTGAATGTAAATATAATATAACTTACATACATTCGTAAGTATGTAAGATTGGAGTGTATATCTAAAATTTGAAATAAGACGTGTTCCTAATACAATATCTCTGTTGTTAGCATTGGTAAAATTTTAATTTGGTATTTTGTGCGAAAATTCTTGTTTATTTTGTGGCTTCCATAAAGAATCCAGGTAATTTTACTACAATAGAAAATGTTTTATTTGCCTCACATTTTTGTAATTTTGTTCAACCCTGAAGTTTTAATTTTAAAGAAAATAACAATGCTTCGATGCATTTACTAGTGCACGGAACTGACTTCCATTGTCACTGTTAGAAACTACAATCGTTGATATTTCTTCTCATGGCTGAAAATCGAAAATTATTCATATTTACATGGTCATGACCTTCAATGATATTCTTTTGCTTTAAAACAAAATAAATTTAAGAAATGAAAAAGAATGTTAAATGCTCTTTACACTATCGGAAATATTGCATCACTTTCTCCATGCATTCACTACAGAAAAATCGATTAATTATTCCCCCTACAATGCTGTTGATATTGTGGTAGATACACTGGTTGGAGGAATAATGTATGAACTCTGACATGATAATTCCATTACTGTTTATTATTCGTAAATCCACATGTTGGCCAAAGATGTAAAAGTCAATTGTGTGTTAAACTTACAACTTCCGTCAGTAAGAGGAAGATTGAATTCAATTTCCCGATTCGAATAATTAATGAGTAAAAGAATAACAGAAAGCAGCAAATTCAGTAACATAGGCAAAGTGATGGCTTTATAAAGATGATTGAAACATGTTTATGTTTACTAAATAAATAGTAATAATAGTAGAATCATAATGAAGAAATAAAAAACGAATAAAATAGAATAATAACCTTTGTCCTTAACATTATCTTATCGATACATGAATTAACTTTTATCGATAAATTCATACCAAATTAAAGAATTGAATTAATTTGTGAAATTTGTGAAGGATTATGTAGTTGTAATGTCCAATAACTAAGTGTGTATGTAGACATATTTCTGCGTTTAACCCTTTCACGACTATTAGGCCATGAGAGGCAAAGTTATCATTTGGTCTCTTTGGGATGATTCATTAGAGATCTAAAAGATATATTTTGGAACTGAATTACTAACACCACTAGTGACTTTCTGTTTTTTCTTGGAACATAAATGCGCCAATGGTCGTTAAAGGATACAATTTATATAAATTTTTTCATTCGATAAAATTAAAAGAAAAGTGATTGCTTTTAGTATTTGAGGCACTAAGGTTCATTTCTTAATAAAATGAAGTATTTGCTACAATATAGTAGTGAAATTTTTAAATTTCAGTGAAGTTCCAAGGGTTTTTTCATCTGTATGCACATCGAATTCAAATTTCATTCATTGTGTTTCTTAAATTTTACCATGTGCTCATCGATAGGTTGTTATAAACACCTACGTTTTTGCAAAATAAATGTTTCTACGTAACGTTTGATATACAAGGCACTCCATATCTTTTTCTTCTCACCAGTAAACTCTAAAGTTACTCGACAATTTTTATCAGATTATCGAATTAATTTTTCCAATATTTCTTGTATTGATATCAAATTTTATAGTTAAAAAGAATACTTGAAAGGAATACAAATGAAATAGGAAAAAATTTCGGAATGTATGCTCTCTGGCCATATTTAAAAACAGGTTAATCATTTCTAAGTGGTACAGAGACAAGTTTAATTGCAAATGTTAAAGGTTCGGGCGATGTTTGTTGTTAGAATATCGTATATTTATATTCAACATAAAATACGACGTAGTCATCATCTTCTGTCAAAAGCTTTTGGTTTATCTATCTTCGTCGTTACTATTGTCTCCCATCAATATACTCATAATTTTATTTTCGTCGACTTTAATAATACCACGTCCTCTGCAAAGCAGAATCTACAAGAACATAAGTTTATAAATGTGGTAATAGAAAGGAATCATATCTTCTGTATGTAAGTAGAAAAATTACTTTATGGACCATAGGGACTAGAGATGAGCAATTCAATGATTTTTGAAGAACGTTGTTCTCAGTGAACGTGATTTGTTAATCACTGTTCCTTAAAACAGTGGTTGTGATCACAGTATTCCAAAAGAAAACAATAATGACAATAACGTTTTTTATTAAGTCGTAAGAAACAGACAACTAGATACATACTACGAAAAGACTACTAAACAAAATCAAAGTGGTGCCATCAATGTTATTATTTTTAATGCAATTTCTTTTATATGAAGTTTGACAATTAAGTTTCACAGAAAGTTCATGTATAAAAGACAAAAGGAAATAATCAGCATCATCTAATAGTAATTCTGCCTCGCTCAAAATAAAATGAAATAAATTTGAGTATGTAACAATTTTGAAAGAACGACATTATTAGTAACTGTTATTTGGCAATTTCAATCACTGTAGTTACCAGTGAATTATCAATCACCGTAATTAAATCACAGTTTTGAAAATATCGCTCATCTCTAATAGGGCCACTGGTGTTCCTTAGCGTTTACAATACATTTTTTCGTTTTCGTCAATAATAACTTTAATAATTACATGGATAAGAATATGTACTTCTCTAGCAATGGAATAGTAACCGTAGTCTAGTAGGTAGTAAGTTGGCTTATTAGACGTGAAGCCACGGATCAAACAACAGGTAAGACATTGCCAACAAAACGAAATATAAAAAAATATTGCTTCTGCAACTTCCTCTCAGCAGATTTTTGGCAAAAACTCTGAGAGTAAATAAAATTGCCGTGAAAAGTTTCTCAAAAAAATCTGTAGTTAAGAGTCGACTTAAACTGTAAGTGCCCCGCCACCCCTGTATAAAAATTAACTCACATAACATAAATGGTGTGAGAAGCTAGGTCTCCTAATCCTAACTGAAGGATTGTAATGACCAAGTATGTATGTATGTATGTATGTATGTATGTATGTATGCAAGTATATTAGGAGCTTAAACAATGGATCTTACTACTTTGAATTGTTTTTATGTTGATAAGGTCCTAAAAAATCAGTTAAAAAATTTTTAAACATTTATTTTGCACATTTCAATAAGCATTTAGGGGCTCCATAACAGGGACTACCGGACTTTGGGAGTTGACATGGGCGTTATCAACTTGTTGAAGCTACATCCGTTAAATTAGTTGTCATTTATTCAGTTTACTTTGTAAATCACCATGGACTACCATATGAAACGACGTGTGTTCGCTCAAGCAGTTGACAACTGACCCTAATTTTCATCGAAAAATCAACTTCGACGATGAAGTGAATATGAATAGTTTCCTTGATTTCTTGGAACTCAAATCTTGTAAGCTCTGGAGATGCAAAAACCAGAGCAGCCGAATCAGTTATATTATTGCAAAACTTAGGAGTGACCATGGTCCCTAAACAGGTTACCTTTCTCAGCTCAATTATGTCGCCATTTAAGTTTCCTTATAGAAACCTGAAGAGAATAACTTAGTTTAAGTGTGGAATCAAAATTATCCAAGTATTTTTTTATGCAAAGCAGTTAAGTTTTCTAAACCCCTTTGTGCTAAATCAGTTACTTTGTTAAGGTAATCTGCACTGTTCCTAACCTTCTCTTTTCACTAATCGATCTTTCTCTTGTCAATTTTATTGACGTTTAAAGCATACATCTTTGATTTGATTTAATTGAGAAATTTGAATTTATGGAAATGGAGCAACAAACCACTACCAATCATATGTTTTAATTCATTCCCCCTTTACATTTCTTATTATGTACATACAATGTCCATAAACTGTTGTGACTGAAGTATTTACGTTTGGCCTTGAGACAAAGTTAAAGATTGTGAACTCAACTGAAGAAATTAAGTAGACTGCCAACTATTGAATGAGAAATTTGTAGGCATTGACAAGTGAATACAACTGAAAAATATGCAGACAAGTTAATCACCGGATACTAAATAAATTGCTCTTGTTTTCTACTTAATGTGTGATTTTGTCGTGTTTATTTTTCTTTTTGTTTTCGTTGTAATTTAATCATTAACGAATTAGTAAGAATATTTAAATTGTTTGAGTCCTTCCTTAAAATACTTAATAAATTTTCAAATCATTTTAAATTTAATACGTGTTACGTGTAAAACATTTATAAATAATATATATATTTTAAAAATAAATTGAAAATAAATTCTCATGCACTATTATAAACTTTAATTGTGTTAAAGCTAGACAAAATAAAATAAAAACAATTATTTTTTATTGGTTATTACTGCAAATATCGTTTTCTATTAAAAATATATAAATAATTTCAATAACATTGTGTACAAATTTAAAAGGAAAAAAAGAAAATTTTAAAATTTAATAAAAATATTTTCAATATTTATTATTTCTAATAATTTGCACTTAATTAAAAGTCTATACACAGCACATTGTGTTACAAATAGACCCAAAAATTTAAATAAAAATTAAATTCAAAACCAATTCAATTAAAAAAATTAATTACGAGACAATAAACCCTTAAAACCATCCAAAAAAATGACATAATATTAAATAAATATAAATAAATAAATGAATGTAAGCGGAAAAATAAAGCCACAATATGTCATTGTATAGTGTTTTCACACCAAAATTTAAAACCTGATTTTAGCATTAAAACCATAAACAGCTGATTTTGCGTTCACACTGCAAGTTTTTATTAAAATTGGTTTTAAATTCATGACATTTATGACTGCGATTAAAAAATTTTATGAGCAATATGCCTTATATCATCTTGATATATTTAGCTTCTGACTTACCTTTCGCACAAGAAACTATATTCATTGTGACCAGAAACAACACACATTTCGATTAATAATTAAATATTTACAAATTTTTAAAATTTTCATTGAAGAAATTAAAAATATTCCAAATTTTTCCTTTTTTAATACAAAATAAATCATTATTTACATTTATTTATTTATTTACATTTGTTTTTGTTTTTATCAGCTGTTTTCAGGTTTTCAGAGCTGGTAGCTCTGATTTAGTACATTTAGTACATCAAAACAAGGTTATATTTCATAAAACCAACTTAAAACCAATTCAAAAAAGGTTTTATTTTGGTTTTAACACAATAATTTTGTATGGTAAAATCAGGTTTTATTTTTGGTTTTAACGTTAAAACCAACTTTTGCGTTAAAACCACTCGGTGTGAAAACACTATTAGACAGGACTGTAATGGTTCATTTCAGGAGTGAAAAAGAAATAGAAAGAGAGTTCACTCATACAAAATTTGTAGTCCATCATAAGCAGATTAAGGTCTTCAGTAAACTGATAAATATTTTTAAAACAATACTCGCTACACTAGTACTACACTTTGCCTTTCCGCTGCATGCAGTCTAAAACGTATTTTTACGAAAATGAAAAATCTCGATATTGCTGTTTTGGTTTTACATCGCGTAACATTAAAATTTTAAAAAAGTGTTATAAAAACAAAACAAAGCAGTAAACAAACCCGTTTACAAATTATCGTACTGATTAATATTAACCCTGCTGTTAGATTAAAAAAAAACTTTCGAATCTTAGGTAAAGGACCATTTTGGTCCACTTTGTACTTTTCATAAATAATTCGATATTAAACTCTTTTGACCAAACATTTTAAATAATTTAAATTGTTACAAAAGTTTTGGGATTCCAAATTTCTATACAGATATGTATACCACGAGTATAAGTTTTACTGCAGTTCGTGTTCAGCTTTTGATGTGTTTAGATTTTCGAAGAAAAAAATGGAAATTCTAAATAAAAGTGATTCAGATACTTTAATTTGTTCCATATTAGATGAAAATATTGAAAGTGAAACTGATATTGATATATATGAATATGAAATGGAAAATGATGAGGCAAATGAAGAAGCTTATGAAGTAGATGCATTATACATTGCGAAGTACAAACTGCAATGGAGTACAAATCCTTTACTACGTCACATTGGAGCTTCAGCGGAGAATATTATATCATTACCACTAGGCCCAACACGTTTCGCGGGTCCAGATGCCGCGACGGAAAATATAACCGTACCTTGGAAAACCAAAATATGATAAGCCTGATAAAAATCAAGGAGAGCGTGTCGTGTTTGAGTTGACAGAAGGATTGAAAGGGAAAAATATTACAGCTGATAACTTTTTTCATCCCTTGAGTTAGGGAAAAATTTTTACAAGGGAAACTGACATATATAGGAACAGTTAGAAAAAACAAAATTTTATCCCACCGATATGTTCAAAAAAGTTCCTTTATATACGTCCACATTTGTGTCCCTTGGAAATTACAAGAGAGTTCTAAGACGGGCTAAGAGGGACTCGTGGAGAAATTTCTGTGGCAACATGGAAACTATCAACGAAACTTCTAGGCTAAGGAGAATTCTCTCGACAACATCCTTTATACCCAGTGTACTGCAAAGGGAGGATGGCTCATGGACTAACTCTGAGAAGGAAACTTTGGATCTTCTTGTGGACACCCACTTTCCACCGGGACATGGTTCGGATGCGCGAACCACTCCCCGTCTCGGGGAGTGAATCACAGTGGGACTACTGCTCGATCATGTCTGCGGACGCGATAAAATGGGCGATAGACGGATTTAAACCGTTTAAATCTCCGGGACCGGACGGAATATATCCGGCCCTCTTGCAACTGGAAATGAAACACATCGGAATGCTTGGGGCGATGTTTGTCGCCAGTATTCGGATGGGCCATATACCGTCGGAATGGTGTAAAGTGGGGGTAGTCTTCACACCGAAGGCTGGAAGAAACTCTCATACTACACCCAAGGACTTCAGACCCATAAGTCTATCCTCCTTCTTATTGAAGACTATGGAGAGACTCGTGGATGTGAATCTGCGTCAGACCTTGGATGGAAATCTCCTTTCCGGGGGACAACACGCATACATTAAGGGGAGGTCTGTTGAGACTGCCCTACATAGCCTGGTGTGCAGGATAGAGAAATCGCTGGCACAGAAGGAATACACTCTGGCTACTTTCCTTGACATCGAAGGAGCCTTCAATAATGTGGAACTTTGCGCTATAATCAGGGCGCTGGATAGTCTGGGTGTACGATCCACTATAGTGAACTGGATAACTAAGTTACTTTGTGGGAGAACAATCTACCCCACACTTGGGAGCTCACAGACAACCAGGGCTATAGGGAGGGGAACTCCACAGGGCGGATTACTCTCTCCTCTTTTGTGGAATCTGGTGATGAATGAGCTACTAGTGATACTAGAACAAAATGGATGTGAGGCAATTGCGTATGCGGATGACATTGTTCTTGTGATCTCCGGAAGATTTGTCGACACTATCAGAGATAGGATGCAACTGGCTCTGAGGAGGGTCTGCGTGGGGGCATCTGAGCGTGGTTTGGGTGTTAACCCGGTGAAAACGGAAGTAGTACTCTTCACGAGAAGGTACAAGCCACCGACATTTCGTCCATTGAAACTTAACGGGACGGAACTGAAACTCAAACAGGAGGCACACTTTCTAGGACTTATTCTGGATAGGAAGCTGTCTTGGAAATCGAATATCATCAACAGAACTAAAAAGGCTTCCATTGCCCTGTATGCTTGTAACAGAGTGTTGGGGTGAAAATGGGGCCTAGGACCCAGGATGACACACTGGATCTACACAGCGGTGGTCAGACCTATCTTGACCTATGGATGCCTAGTTTGGTGGGAATCCCTTGAAATTAAAACTAATTCGAAACTAATACAGCGACTGCAGAGATCTGCCTGTATTATCATTAGTGGTGCCTTGCGCACTACACCTACGTCGGCACTGGAGATAATTTTGGGCCTCTTTCCGCTTGACCTTTTCTGTAGGGGAGTGGCTGCTAAAATAAGTAAACGTCTCTGGGCGACTGGACAGTGACATGACTCGGGCATAGGCCACGCAAGAATCCTGAGGGAAGTTGGAGCTGTCGGGAGCAGTGACTACATGACACCGAGGTACGACTTCACAAAGAGATTCAGGACATCGGTTCCGGATAACGGGGCCTGGAAGGGTGGTGTGACCCACCTGTTTAGAGACTCCGTACAAATCTACACCGATGGCTCTAAGCTGAACGGAGCGGTTGGCATTGGAATTTTTTCGTCGATTCCGTCAACGACAGGTGGGCGGCCTCGCATACGGGTAGAACGGCTCGTAAAATCTGGCCAAGGCTGGATGAGGGGCGCACAATGAGTCTACTTAAACTCCAAAGAGGCGCGCTCAGTGTAGTTGTCGGTGTCATTACGGGGCATTGCATTATGGGTACGCATGCGAGGCGCATTGGACGTGGACACCTTGCCAACGACTTCTGTAGAAGCTGCAGAGATGAGGAAGAAGAGGAGACTGTCTCTCACCTGCTAGGTACATGCCCGGCTCTATGCCAAAGGAGAAGGAAGTACTTGGGTACTTACTACATGTATGATCTGGAGGAACTGTCAGAGATTAACATTGGCAGCCTAAATCGCTTCATCAGGAGCTCCGAATGGTTTCGAGACTAGGGGACAACGGATGACTGTGGTAGCACAATGGGCCCAATGCGGCCTAAGTGTGTCCATCAACAAGAAATTTTTTCTTGGATGGGCAGCCACCTCTACCTACCAACCTACCTACCTACGTCCACATTTGCTTTCAGTGAAATCGCAACACTTGTTTCGTATACCGGCCATAACAATAAAGGTACTGTATTGATGATAAGATTTGTAACTTTTAGTTTTGTTCTGTTCGATTTTATACTAGATAGCTAAAAACTAACTAAAACCATTAAAATATAAAAAAATACCTGAGCTGACGTTTTAAGTTGATACGATAAGCCATTGCAAACTTAAATAAAAATTAAAAAAAATTTGACCAAAATGGTCCAAACCTAACAGCAGGGTTAAAATAAACACCAGCATAAAAATGGTAAAAAAAGTAAACAAAAATACACAAACAACACTACCATAATAAATGTCAACAACGATGTTTACATTTATAGAGATTTCGAGAAGACGAAGTCATGAACATTCGCCTTCAAGAACATTCATCAGACTGTTTACTCTGCCATATAAAAGTAAAGGGAAAGCAGGCGATTGAGTTAGTATAGTTCAGTCAGCCCTGTGTGAAGACATAGTGTGGTTGAAGAGAGTAATCGTGGTTTGAAGATCACCGTTACAAGGGTCTGTCGAATAATTGTCTAGTAATTGTTATTGGGTATAAACAGAGGAATAACAAAAAAGCAATTGTTGTTGCTTACATATAGTTGTGAACAGTGGCACACAAAATTGTGCGAATAATAAAGAATTTTAATTAAAATTAACACAAATTTTTTTTTATTTTATTTACAATCTACGAACTCATATTTCAAACGTGTACAGTAATAAAAGGAATTTGTATTGTCATGTTATGTTTTTATTGCCTAGTAAGGATTCTTTTCCCTAGCAAAATGCCACACGTCATGTGGCTTTTAAAATTTTGTAGAGAATCTCTAAAACTTTAAAGAGGCCAAGCGGAAAATATTTTTTTTCAAGCACTACATTGCTTTGGCGGCTGCTTGTAGAACAGTACAAAAGTTAAGAAGTCAATTTTCTCAATTAAGCTATTCATAAATACGTCACTATCAGAATAACAGAGAATGCGAACAAGTCCTTTCTGCATAGAAAGGATACCCCAATTGGTTTCATCCCATTTGAAATAATTTAAACAAAATATAGATCAAATTCATCCAATTATTTTAAGAAAATGCTGTTTTCAGATAGAATGTGCTTCAACCCACTTATTTCTTATTAAATTAGAACCGTATAGTGTGGGTATTTTTTATTCATTACCCCTCTTGGGGGTATATGGCTTCTAAAAAACATTTCCATCTTATACGATTGACTGCTATTATTTTTGCGCCTTCCCATGTAAGATTACACTTTCCTAGATCTTGGTATTCCGTGGTCGGTCACGGCTTCTTGAGCCTTGATGATTCCAATCAACCGCCACTCTTGTTATGCTGTCAGTATTCTTTCTGAGAGTATGGCATATCCATTTCCATTTCTTACGTTCTATCTGCGTTATTATGAGTTCCTCGCTGATAAGGTTCCAGACATCTATGTTGCTAATGTTATTAGGTCGGAATATTTTGTAAATGATTCCGAGCCACTTGTTAATGAATACTTGTAATTTTGGGTGATGGTGTTCGATACTAACCATGTTTCACTTCCGTACAATAAGATCGCTTTTACACATGCGTTGAATATTCTAAGCTCGGTTCGTCTGGATATTTGTGAGTTTCTTCACATTGGCTGTAGTCGTCCGAATGCCGCTACCGCTTTATTGAGCCTGTTGATTACGTCTTTTTCTTCATCGCCATTTGTTGGTCAGCCTACATAGCAGAAGCTATCCACTTATTTGACTGTAACATGATGTTGTCGGTGCTTACGTTGTTAATTCTCATGGCTTTGGTTACCTTTTTGAGTCCAACATAGCGTGCTATTCCTTCTAAATCCTCTAGCTTTGCTTACATGTGCGAGAGAAGACTAATATCATCAATTAATCCTCTCCTCTCAGAACAGACTTCGCTTATGATATCATCTAGCACGGTGGTGAATAGCTTAAGGGATAATGGGTATCCTTGTTTTACTCCCGTGTTTGTGTGTATTGGTTGACTTATATTATTATTGTTAGGAACTGAGAGGTGTGCATCCACAAACACAGCTCTAATGAGTTGTATTATCTTCTGTGGTAGATACTTCCTTGTAGTTACTGTTGGAACTACAATATTGTCATTGATTTTAAATTTCATTAATTTGTTTAATATTTTCTTCACCCACATATTGCATTCGATTGTCTATTGTAGTCTGATGGCAAAGCTGACAATGATTGCAATTTGAGACCTTTTTGCTAAACAATAATATTGAAGTACTGTGTTGCTCCTACGAATTTAGCCTTCTAATGGCAATCTGCCAAATAATTTTGTTTTTGTTTTTTTATTTCAGAAATGTTTGCATTGAAGAAAACAATGTGGAATTATACGGTTTCAATAGATATTATTATTGTCATTGTTAGTATACAACGAACTAAACTAGCTGTCAGTCAATCCGTCACTGTGTCTGAGTCTATTGTTTCCATACTATAAACAAATTTAGGCAATGCTTTGACAGAATAGCACATAAAAAAACAACAGAATATTAAGAATAAATACGAAATATAATGAAAAACCACTAAAAGATGGAATAAAGAAAGCAAATAACTGTAATTGGTGACAGGAAACAAAAACCATCCGTATAGAGAGAGAATTTTAGTACAGAATTGATAAAAACGGAAAACTGGAGAATAAAAATTGAAATAACACAACAACGGAATTTGTTGCACTAGAAGTAGTTTAAGTGGAAAATGAAAGCTAATCCTTCAAAAACAACAAAATTAAATACAAAACTTAATAATTTATTTATTAATTAGAATCCAATTATAAATTTCGTTATAATTTTTATGATCAGAGTAACTAAGACTTTCTGTTCGGTGTAGTTTGAGAACAGACCCTCACGCTAATAGTCCAGCGCACTAGACAATCAGATTGTCCAGAAAAATTAATTGTAATCAAATGAACTTTTGAATATTTAGATAAGCAATGTTTTCGTAGACTCATCTGAAATTGATATAATATGGTATGTAGGTATTACAGTGGACAGCAAAAGTCTGAGTACGGCAATATTTTTCAGCAATTTCATGTTTCAAGTTTAGTCAATAGTTTGTATAAAAAATTAAGGTTTTTATATTTATTTTATTAATTTATTTCCGTTTTATTATAAAACAAAAAAATTTTTGATGTTTTTCGTAAAACAAGAGAAAAATAAGAAAAGTTTCAGATGACTCCATAGGTGCACCCAATGAGAACCCTGAATAAATTTAAAATTCAAAGGCCTAATATATGAAAATGTTTTCTCTTGTATTTAGTAGAATATCCCTTAATGTCAAACACTCTATTTAACCCATTTGGAATTGAATGTACAAGTTTTGTTTAGTGTTTTATGGTGGCATCATGAGCAAGTTTTTTGGTTGACTTTTGTTTGAGGTTTAGCGATTATTCCTTCAAATGATTTCCTAATTCCTCTCTGGAAGTCATATCGGGACTTTATGCAAGAGTATTAAGCCTGTGGGGACATTTTGTCTCAAAATATATTGCCGTACTAAGCTTTTTGCTGTCCACTGTATATTGCAAGCTATTATGCACTGAAATAAAATAGCAAATGCGTGAAAAATTTTGTAATTTCCTTAATCATAATATTTTTAGGAAAATTATGCAAACATTATATGATTATAGATTCTATGTCCGAGTCCGAGAATCATAGTATGATCATGCATAGTAACTTTCTATAAACCGAGCGTGACAATTTTTTATAGAGCGCCTAAAAGCTTTATCCACTTATTTAGTTTCTACATACATACATAATTGACCATTACAACCATACCTATTAGACTACGATGGCTACTATATTAGCCGCTATTTAGTATCTAGTATCAGTAAAATTCGGACTTATCTGGATTACTGCCTTGGTATTAAATATATCCATGTCGCCGTTCGAGTTAGTGCTAGTATTGTTGATAACAAGGAGCTAGAAAATTTGTTAAACAAAGTATAGTTGAAGTGCATCCCTGACCACTTTCATGATCACCATGAAATATGCATACATACATACATAATTGATCCTTACAACAATTCAGTCGAACCTAGCTAATCACACCATTTTATTTTATACATGAGTGGCGGGACATACAGTTTAAAATCGACTCCGAATGACAGATTTTTGAGAAACTTTTCCTAGCAATTTTATTTACTCTCGGGAGTAGAGATATCTTCTTTTGTTGTCGATATCTAACCAGGGATTTAAACTATGACCTGACGTCTTATAAGCAAATCTACTAGATTACGGCTACTGCTGACAATATTACAATCAATTAATCAATTGTTAATGCACAGACGTTGGCATGATTGGGCATCAAATTCTCAAAGTTTAGGGCATGTGCAGTAGGTCACGCTTCAATATTGCATGAATGATTAAACTCACGCCCCCATACGGCAAGAACAGGTTGCTGAAGCTGTCGTTAGTGGCGGTAATATGACGATTATGGTGGCTCAAAAATGGAATGTGGAAGTGGACCTGCGGCCTATTCCGATAAGCTGGTCTCAACGGGTCACACAGATTATATAATCAGGCCAGCGCATTTCAGGAAGAGATTTTTACTATTCAACAAACTGCTTGTATGACTGAAACCAGGAAACTAGGTTCTTCGAAATTAATCGTATGTATGGACAGTCAAATCAAAGCTTCTCAGGAGTTGCATGGACTTCCTACACCGTATACGTCGACGCAACGCCCATCTCTACGGAATTACAGACCACTGTGGCATAGAGGTTAACGAAAAGTCGGACAAACTGGCACGGAAGGGATCGGAGATGTCTGAGGAATAGATGGCAGAGGTGGTATATGCGTACCTACAAAAATACTTTTTGAAATTGGAAAAAGCAGCATGGAATTCAACAAACCAAAGGTATCCGAACAAACTTGGTTGACGAATTTCAAAACTGCTATGTCCAGCAGTGTATAGCAGGAAAAGCAAGAAACTACTTGAGTTCGATAAGAGAACGTTACGCACTCTAACAAGAATTGTTACGCTATTGGCGGTTTCGATGACAAGCTTTTTCTGCCCCAGCAGGATTCCTTCAGAAAATGCCAGGATGCACTTTTTATGTGAGCGTCCTGCAGTTCGGAACAGACGTCATTGGTTTTTGGGTTGCAGAACGTTTGAAGTCCTGTGCATGGTTCCATCCGATTCTCAGAGTAATTCTAACCCACCACTAACGGATCATGACAAGGGGATTTATCTTACGCTGTGTACAGAATGGACCATATGGGCCACCGCATCTCAAAAAACTAGAAAAAAAAATTGCCAAATAATAATGCTACTGTAACCATACTTTAAAATTCCATAGAGTTTACGTGATGAATTCTACACTTTCTAAGCTTTTTTTATTCTTTTAAGAAACATAGGAATGTCTGCAGTTATTTCTATTTTTTGTTTTAATTTCTTTAGTGGAATTTTTTCATCAAGTTAGCTGATAAGTAAACTTATAGGCGATAGCAAGATGCAAGG
Organism: Sarcophaga subvicina; assembly: GCA_936449025.2. Taxonomy (NCBI): domain Eukaryota; kingdom Metazoa; phylum Arthropoda; class Insecta; order Diptera; family Sarcophagidae; genus Sarcophaga; species Sarcophaga subvicina. The sequence goes on from OW388080.2 coordinate 92,004,372, forward strand.
TTTGCCAACCGTCACTATCTATAAGAAGACCCTCAGTTAACCTATCCTTGCTGTAGTGGCGAATAACATATTCCAATTGAGTTTTTCCCAAGACGGGCTATTCTTTTAAATCAGCAATACAGCACAATATTTTCATTGAAACTCGTTTTATTTTTCTTTTAAGAGGACAACAGTTTTTTTTTAGAAAAAAACCTTTTTTAATATACCGGAAATAAATATACCAAGTGATACTGATATGGCCACAAACAAAAATATCAGGCACAGTCATTTGTATTGGTAAAACCGCAATTTGTATTTGTGGGACTGAACAAAGCAAAAATAAAATTTACTGTTGCATGTTATCGGTATGTTACACTGTAGAATACGAGCAACAAAATAAAAAGGGAAAGTTCTAAAGAGAGACAGGAAATGAGTAACATTGACACAGATTTTACTTCCTAAGCGTGACAGTCACGCTTTCCTAGTGGTTATACAAAAAATTATTTTGTTTTGATGAAGAAAAAAATTTTAAATAAAAGAAAACAAACAACACTACATCTTCCGTTTAAAAACCCACAATAAAACATCAGACTGTTGTTGCTGTGTCAGCGAAACAAACAAAAAATTGCAAAAGATACGTGTCATCAAAAATTTCCAAACATCATAAAAATTTTTACAATTTTAACACAGAAATAAAGTTACAAAATTGATTTCGCAATCCTATTTTATCCTATTATATATATATGTGTGTGTGTTTATGTATTTTATGTTTGCAATTCAATGAAGATCAAAATTAACAACCAACATTGTTGATAAAAAGAGCGAAATTTGGCCAAACATAAAATAATTATATGATAAAGAGTAAAGAGTTCGTCGATTCAATGAAGAGTAACTTTAATGTATAAAAATGAAGAGTAACCGTCAAGAGTTAAAGCATTCGAATTGAATAGAATTTCGGGTTAGACGATTTTATTCAAATCAGGCTAAAGTTGGTAATTCTACGCGCGTAATTAATAAAGCTGTTTTAACAAAATGGGTATCCAGTCCGGGCAAATTACCGGGATATGGATGAATGGGTATATGAACAAATAAATTAATGAATTTGAAACGATTCAAGTCCACATTGCATTCCAGAGCATCCAATACATGCTGCTTGGTGTAAATTTGGGATTGGCAACGCCGTTTTTCCAGAACGGCATTATAATGCTTCAGTCAGGATTACGATCTAGCTTCCCACACCATTTATGTTGTGTGTGTTATTTTTATATATGAGTGATCGACACCGAACGATAGATATTTGAAAATCTTTTCATGGCAGTTTTTTTTACTCTCAGAGTTTTTGCTAGAAATCTGCAGTGAGGAAGTCACCGAAGTAATATTTTTTCAAATTTTGTTTTGTTGAAAACCCGAGGTCTGAGGTTTGAAGCATTGCCTCACGTCTAATAAGCCAAAATGGGTTATATTCACAAAAAATCTTGCCCATATTGCAGTTAATCAGCATACACACGTGCCACGATTGCGTTTGTTTCTATTGTAAGCAAAATCAGCAACTAACGAATATTTTACATTGTTTTATAACATCCATAGTCTTTCGCACTTTCTATTCCCGATCAATCGTCAACATGTCATGAATTTGCAAGTCGTTTCAAGTATAGCAAGCCATCTGCTGTGCTTGTTCGGCCACACAGATAGTTAATTATTCTGCTTTTTACGATTTAAATGTATTGTTGTCTCAGGGATTTCATCAGGCTTGACATTCCCTTTTTTTATTTTCTTCAATGAAACTGGAAAATGTCTTTAGACAAATGCAGCATTTCCTAGTTAAGAAGCAAGAAGTTCCAAAAGTCAAAAGGCTTATTGGCTTATCCTCATGGAGAATTGACCATAGAAAAAAAAAAAATAATTCTGCAGTAAATAAAATTTTGATGCAACTTAGATTACGATAAAGATAATACCCGTCTTTCATTAACGCTTACTCTTACACTTGCTCTCTGACACTAATTCAAACTCACTACTCTCAGTGTGTTAATTTCATTATAATTTCACCCTTTGATGGTTTTCTGTTAATTATTACAAATAGAACAGCATTATGGCCACCTCTTTAATGTTGCCGTTTATGTTTTTGCACTTTATTTTCCATGCATTCTCATCTATTGTACTCTGAGCATACACAAGTTAACAATTGCATACGTAATGTTCGCAGCAATGCCCACGAACTTATTGGGAATATTAACAGTGAATATAAGAGAATGGAATACTAATTTTAATTATCCTACTAAGAATTAAACATACGGGTCTTTTACCCTTTAACTGAATGGTATTTTATTGCTTAAACCTTAAACCAATGTCCTTATAAAATTTATAACATCTCAAGGATCAATAATCTAATAAAAGCAATATTAAATTCAGTTACGACAGATAGGCTGAGGATAAATAACCGCATACAGAATGTTGTTCAGTTACATGTCTGGCAGGGTATTGAACTGTTGTAATGCTCAAGACTATTCAAACTAAAGTTCCCAAGAACCACTTTCTGTCGAATACAAGTTGTGCCTTTCTTTTAAAAACATTCGAAAGGTTCCTCGATGTTAGGGCTTTGATTGATCCATCACTTTTAGCTGTACCCCAACATGCCTACTGCAGTAGATACAACACTCCATTCTCTCATTCTATACGTGGAAAAAGACTACACTGTGGCTGTCTTCTTTGACTTTGAGGGAGCAATAACAATAACATCAACCCAAGCGCTATAGTAAAGGCTCTTAATTCTCTTAACGTGGGACAGGATCTATTTAGGTTTATGGAGCTCCTCCTCTACTACTACTGTCGAGGTACATTGCAAGGCAGTGTCTTATCACCATTGCTCTTGCAGTCAATTCCCTTTTAAAAAAGGTCGAAACTATGCGTAGTAAAGCTACGACATTGCCGTTGCTACTTGGGAATGTGTCCACAAACACTATATAACAAGTTCAATTTCACGCTAACAGTTATATAAAATTGATGTAAGGAATTTGAGATCAATACAATTCTTTTCACTAGAACATAAAGATTCCGATTTTCTCCCTTCCCAAATCCAAGAACTGGATCTCAAACATGATCATTCGTGGCTTTATAATAGGGCTCTGATAATAGAATTGGTAGCATCCCCTATTCTTTGAAACTCAACCTGAACATTTCTCTCTGACTGCCACATCAATGTAGAGTGTTTAAGGCTAAGGTCTTAGCCAACGTATCCTCATCAACGACCGTAGTGTGTTGGCTTATTAGACATAAAGCCAGAGCCCCAGGACAGACATCAAAACAAAATATAAAAATATTTCTTCGGCGACTTACTCTCAGCTGATTTCTGGCAAAAACTCTGAGGGTAAATAAAAAATTGCCATGAAAAGTTTCTCAAAAATCTGTCGTTCGGTGTCGACTTTAAACTGTAGATCTTGCCACTCATGTATAAAATTAACACACACAACATAAGTGGTGTGAGAAACTAGGTCGTAATCCTGACTAAAGGGCTGTAATGACCAATTATGTATGTATGTATCCTCACCAACTGTGTTCCTTTCATCTGTATCTCAAATATTGTTGATAACCAATCTGGTATTCCCTCTCGAGCGATTCAGTCAACTCCAAATTCGTATCGTATCTTAGAGCATTGGCGCTTGCTTACGTTCTGCTTTTGAAATAATCTTGTTTTGTAACTTTGAAAGGTTGCTGCTCAGCACTTGGCGCCCGACTGTATTTATAGCAAAATTATATTGACGCATTAAGAGTTGTTTGGTTTTCAAAAATTCGTTTGCTAATGCAAATTATATGAAGCTAACCAAAATAACACGGCTTTAACGATTTTCAAATGGGAACATTCGAAATTAACAACGCATTAAAGAGTGAAGTTGGCTGCGCAGAACCGTCATGCTGAATTGTTTTATTCTATCATGGTGCTATATTAATTGTTTTCACTTCAATCAAGCGATTTCCCACAAATTATTTAATTTAATTTTTTTTTTGTATGATTTGTTAAAAAGTTGAGTAAGCATTACTTTATATGACAAAACTTTAACGCTTTTATTTTGATATGTTGCTTCAGCATCAACGCTGAGTGCACAACAACGCTCAACTCTCTTAGGTTGTGTTGATCTGTAAGGGTTACGGATTGTGATTCATCCTCTTTTATTCAGAGATCATTTTCTAATCATAATGGATATTGCGTGAAATCTATCCTAGTTCTTCAAGGCTGATAGAAAATAAGGAATACCAGTTAAACTGAACAATATCTTCATCGATTCACAGCCATATATTTATCAGATACTTAGGATAAAGAATACAACAGTTATGCAGCCTGGAGTTAACCCTCTCGTATATTCCTCTAAAATGGAAGTCTTCTTGTGTCTTATTTTCGATTTAAAACATTCATATATCTCTGAATTGAAATCGCCGGAGTCGAGTGTATTGGCTAATTAAATTAATTAATTAAATAAGCCTCGGTTCAAACCTCAGATCTGAAATCTACGAAAACGAAATATGAAAAATTATTTCTTATCAGCTTTTATTCATATGGCGGCCGCGGCTGGCGGCATCTTTAAATCCACTAGAAATTATGGCTTACTTCCTACTTAATTGAATATGTAAAACATTACTCATACGTATCATATTACATGTATATAATACAATAATTACTCTGAAAAGTATGCAATAAAAAATCATTGATGTTGTCATGCATGAAACTTATGGAATTCGATATCACTCATACGCCACATATGTAGTTGTCCTGAATGAATTTTACATATTAAATATGTGTCATGATGTGAGTAAATATAATCGATTTGCCTTTTAAAAGTTTAAATTTAAAAATGCAATAAAACAAAAACGATTTGAAATTTTGCCAAATTTATTTTTTTTGTTGTGAAATACTATTGTTCGGGTTAGAAATGGAATATTATTTCTATTCGATTGGATAAATTTTCGTGAACTTTTTCGAGTGTATGGGGTCGTATCTCGGCAATGGCATCACGAAAGTTGGCCTTTAAATATTCAATTACATCTGGTTTGGCGGCATAACACTTTTATTTAACGGCGCCCCACAAAAAATAGTCCCACGGTATCAAATCGCAGCTGTATATGTTAACATCAATGAATTCGACAGCATAATAGCTCGTGTGTTTGTAATATTGAAAACCTACACACACTATTGTGTATATTTGAAAGCAATTGCAAAATTTTATAAAAGCCATAATTCAATAGAGTGTAAGTAAATATTAATGGTCAATGGTCAATGGTCAATCATTTATGCTCTCATCACAGCCTAATTGTGGGTCTGTTTTTTTTTTTTTTTTGTAAGTGAAACAGACCATACAAAACTGAATATAAATTAAATTGAATTTGTCGGATAATTATTCATTATTCATAAAATATATGTAGCTTAAGTGTGTAAGAAAACTTATTCATCACTATACAGCGAAACTTAATTTAGGCATTGTTCCTTTAAAAGGTCATTCATATTACGACTGTAATATAAGAGGTGTACTTAATTTCTGATTTTAAATTTACATCTTAAATGCGGTCAGTATTTAATACTCAAATACATGAAAAATTTTGTAAAAAATTTTATTTAACAGTGGACGGTTACAAAAAACTAACAACTAACGTTGTTTGAAAAAAGAGCGAAATTTTATCAAACATAAAAAAGTTATATGATAAAGAGTAAAAAATCTTCATCGATTCGATGAACACTAACTGTCCAGGGTTAAGAAATATTTGAAAATGATAATAAGTTTAAAAAGTATTAGTTATTACACGTCCCATGTCTCTGGAATCTGCACTGATATTGCTATAGAATTGGTGCAACGGTGGGAGTAAACCCACCCAAAACAGTGTTAAAACTACTCAAAAGGGTTACAAAGTCGCTGAATTTGTTACCCGTAGTATTAACGGATTAGTTCTCACTCTATCCATATGTCTTGGAATCATATTAGAAATCTAACGAATGGTTTTGATGCCACTTCATTTGTTTGCATAACAAAAACAGGGAGACCAGATATATACGGCCTGATATAGATACACGCAGACTAAAATTTACAATCAATCTGCTTAGATTCCATCTATGTTCGTTGAGACAACTGCCAATTAAACCTTACTTTACTTATATTGGAATTGCCGTAGTCTAGTAAGTAGTGTGTTAGATTATCAGGCTTTAGGCCATTGTTCAAACTACGGGCCATACATCTCCAACAAAACGAAATATGAAAAAATATTTCTTCTGCGACTCTTCTCAGCATATTTCTGGCAAAAACTCTGAGAGTAAATAAAATTGCCAATGAAATATTTTTTCAAAAATCTCTGTCATTCGGAGTCGACTATAAACTGTAAGTCCCGCCACTCATTTATAAAATTAACACACAGAACATAAGTGGTATGAGAAGCTAGGTCCCGTAATCCTGACTAGACGGTTGTAATAACTAATTATGTATGTACATATGTATATAACATATATAGAAGCCAAAATTCTTGCATTGTTTTCTCTTATCAAATCGAAAAATTTCCATCGTTTTCATGTGTGGTTCGCTCTATAGTTGACGCTCTAATCACCCAGTCTTGGTGAGCTATTTTTGTAAGTAACTCCAACAAAAGATGATCGGGATTTCCTTACCTAATCAATCGAGTATCTGAGAGCTACCCCATTACCTGTCCCCATACCCATAAGTTCGTTATGGGTTTAGTTTATAAAAAAAAGTTCCTGTGGCTGCATAAATGAAAACTCTAGTCAATACTTATTGATTAAAAATTAATTTCCAATTGCAAATTAAGAATCATAAACAAACTAAATTCCATGCCATCCAATTTCATTAAAGCAGAAAGAAATTAAAAACAGAAAAAACAAAAAAACCAATTTCAATTACCCAACAAGCTTGGCCACACCATAAAGTCAACAGTAATGCAATAGAAATCAAAATATGTAAAACACAAATCAACAAAGTAGTTTTACACACACACATGTAGGCATTAATTCGTACACATAGAAATACATCTACAATTTGATGTTCTACAGCTCTAAGTTCGGAATGAAATTTGGCTTGTAGACAAAATGTATGTACATCCCCTACAACATTTTCAATGCCTTTGACAATAAATACATAGAGTTGTGCATGTTTAAAACACTTCATAATATAAGTACACAGCCTTCTTTAATTTGTTCTTTCAAAATCGACTAAATGCTGCCTTTAAAAACATGTTGACAGAGTGGAGTTTCAAGAGATTTATCCTAAAACTTCCTTTCTCTATTGCTATTGTTGGCATTCGGTACCTTATTATAATGACAATAGTGGTATAGTATTTCCGAATCCCCAATCCATAACTGACCATACAAATCCATAAATCGTTTGTAGGCTGTATTTCTCTAAGAAAACAAACAAAAACTCCAAAAACAAAACAATGGACTTGTTTACATGATCAAAGAATAAACAAGAGTTACAAAAACAATGGACTTTTTTACATGATCAACGAATAAGCAAAAATATGGCAACAACATCAGTGTATAAAAAGGGGATAAACAAAGTAAACAAACAAGCAACTACAATACTGCAAGGACAAACGTAAACAAGATACACAAACAACAATAACGAAAACAACATGTTTAAATTTATAGATATTTCTCCTCCGAGAGTATTAATCAGACTATTTACCCAGCGATATAAAAGGCAAGACAAAGCAGGCAACGGGATCAGAAAGAATTCAGTCAGTCTTGTGTGAAGACACGTTGCGTGTGAAGAGAATAATTGTGGTTTGAAGATCTCTGTTATAAAGATCTATTGAACAATTGTTATTGTGTACGCGAAAGAGTGTAAAGAAGAATAACAATTAAAAGAAATTGTTGTTGTTTGAACCAAGTCGTGAAAGGTTGCACACGGAATTGTGTGAACAATAAAGAATTGATTTAAAACTAAACACAAATTTATTTTTATTTTATTTGCAATCTACGAACTCATATTTTTAACGTTTTTAAAAAAGTAAAAACGTAATAATATGTATTTTCATTTGAAGAAAAGCTCTGGAGAGTTGCATTAGCAGTTGCAGAAGCAACATGCAAATGCTGGCTTCGATAACTCAACGATTTTTGTGTAGAAAATTAAGTACGTGGGAGACAACAAAAAAAAAATTAAATCGGTTTGCGAACAATTTTGTTTAAAGGTGAGGTAGAAATGTTATATGTTGCACAACAAATGTTATCTCATCGTTTAAAAGCTATGGAAGAGATCCAAAAGCGCCGAAAATGTTTGCCGCATGAATTATATGACTGACAGAAGGAAAACCGAAAAAGAAATTTTGTTTCACAGAAACGATAGAAAATCAGTTTTGCATCGAGTTGTCACTGGTTTTAAAAAAGTCCGATTACTATTAGTCTTAATCGATGGGGTACGCATTGACTGAGCAGCGCCACTATGCCTAGGAGGAAGTCGAAAAATAGGTGATAAATTGACTTGTTTTTTTGGCGCGCAATCCACAAATTGCACAAAATGCAAATGCAAATGCAGCAATCGATTAAAACTTTTTATGGGAAAGTAAAACCATAAAAAGTTTACGCAAAAACATCTCCCATCATATAAAGTGTGATGGTTCTTGAAAATTTCCAAAAAACGAAGAAAGCCGTTGGACTGTGGAATTTTCTGTTAATGTCATAGGCTCTCTGTTCATGTATAAAATTAAAACACACGACATGAGTGATGTGAGAAACTAAGTCATAATCCTGACTGAAGGGTTGTAATGACCAATTATGTATGTATGTACTACACTCTCACTACATAAATAGTTTACACGATACAATCCGCTCTCGGCTACACAAAGACTTGAGACGTCACACGACTTGTATGATCGCCTAAATAACCTTCTAATAACACTCGTAAATTTTTATTTTTCTGGAAGAAAATTGTGATCAGTTTTAACGATACGCACAGGATCCAAATTGTCATTGCATAGAAGGAGAATTTTATTGTTGCTCCTACCAAATATACATATTTTTCACTTAAAGTTCCCATATAGAACATAAAGGAACATTTGCTTTCAATCTATTGATGCAAATGAAAAGATTACAAGAATTTCTTCGATGGAAAAACAGAAAATGTGATAAAATTTTAATATTCAGTCAGTCTTTCATTGCTTCATTTGTAAATTTTGTTTTTTTTTTTTGTCTTTGGTTTCGGAAAATAAAGTAGTTGCAAAAGGAAAATGTGTCTTGGCAACGCAGAAAAATTTATTTTCAATATCAATGCATATGTACGTGTCAGTATTTAAATGTAAATTTCTTTTTCATCTCTGTATGTACAGTGGACAGCAAAAATATAGGTACCCAATATGTTTTAACAATTTCATGAATTTTAAGCAATAACATGTACCAATAAATGATAATTTTTATATTTATTTTATTAATTTATTTCCCTTTTATTATAAATCAAAAATATTTAAGAATTTTTACAAACCATAAAATAAATAAGGAAACTTTCTGGTGACTTTATATTTTTCATTCAAATTCAAAGACCAAATATATTAAAATGCTTTACACAATATTTACTAGGATATCCCTTAAGTATTCCGTTAAATCTATTTGGCATGACATATCGCAGTTTTTCCTTGTATTTTCTGTTGCTATTTGCAGTCATGAAATTACTGAATGGAAATGCTAGCATAGTTTGACATGCCCAGCTGTCAAGCCTTTGCTACATCTCTGTCGATAATTCTCATGCTGCTAAAAACACATTTGGCATCGCCGAAGTCTAGTCGAGAGTGTGTCGGCATATTCGACTTGACGCCACGGTTCAAACGCCAGGTCAGTAGTCATCTTCAACAAAACGAAATATGAAAAAATGTTTCTTCGGCGATTTCCTCTCAGCAGATTTTTGGCAAAAACTCTGAGAGTAAATAAAATTGCCATGATAACTTTACATGACTTTAAAACTGTAGGTCCCGCCACACATGTGTAAAATTCACACACAATATAAACTGTAGGAGAACCGAGGTCGTAATCCTGACTGAAGGGTTGTAATGACCTATTATGTGTAACTACTATCCTAAAACCACATATGCAATGCCTTTTAATTTTTCAGTGTAACAAAACTACGCTTGTATTCAAGCGATTTCTCTTCCCTTGCTTATGAAGGTAACTGTCAAAGGCAGCATTCGTCTCGTAACAAACCGACTGCAGTATGATAGGCGCTTATCGAGAAATAGTGAAGCTTTGTTTCAATCTCCTTAAATCAATTATTTGCTTAAACTTTACGAGAATAATTTTTTATACAAAATTAAGAAGATTGATAGCTGTTGTCTTACAATTACTTTCTACTTATAATTGTAATCAAAGACGTACTAGTTGTTTGTCAATTCGACTGATAGTTGTTGTCAGTACAAAGTAAACTAAAAAGTTTATCGCAAAGTACTGATTGTGGAAAAATAAATATTTTACCCGATAAAATAATACCCAAGTCATGCAGAAATGTATCAGCGGAAATAATATTGACGAATAAAATATTATCACAATACGCACGAAACCATTACTTAGTTTGCTTTCGGTTTAGAAGTATTCATATTAATATTTGGTTAAGTAAATACTCACAAGTAAAGTTTATGAAATACTGCATTCAAACATAATTCATGCAAAACAATAAAAAATATTTCTTTGAAGTATTTGCGGTATATTAGCACGCTTCCGCTAAAATAAATTTCAAACAATTTCAAGATATAAATATGCATACTTTCAAAAGCGAGAGGCGTTCAAAAATAACTTGGCATTTGACATTTCTAAAATATTTACTTGTGAATCGCTTTTAATATCGTATACTTTATGTAGTACATGACGAACGGTTGGAGGTAATAATCATCACGATATCTTAGTTGTTTCGAACTTTAGGATGAGTTGTTCTTTAGAATGCTTAAATAATCTGTAACCACTGGTAAAAGGCTGTATTACCTTGAAGCAAATGCCAAGGAGAACGAATAAAATTATATCTTCCGCATCTTTATACACTAGCTACTAGAAAATACAGCTACTCGCTTTTTGGTACTTATTATTGACATAGAATTCGTTCTCTGTTAATATTGTTATGTTTTTACCTTTTAAAATTGTTTAAAATATGCGCCCGTAGATTGAAAATAAAATAAAAATAAATTTTTGTTTAGTTTTAAGTAAAATTCTTCATTATTCACACAATTCTGTGTGCCACTGTTCACAACTTTAGGTAATCAACTACAATTTCCTTTTTTGTTATTCCTTTGGTTATTCCCGTTGCGTAACCAGTAACAATTACTAGGCAATTATTAGACATATCTTCGTAACGGAGATCTTCAAACCACTATTACTCTTTTCAAATACACCGTTTCTTCACACAATACTGAGTGAACTTCACTAACTCCGTCACTTGCTTTGTCTTGCCTTTTACATGGCAAAATAAACAGTCTGATGAATGTTCTTGACTTTGCTTTCACTAAATCTCTATAAATGTAAACTTCGTTTTTTACGTTTATTCTTGTAGTGTTTTTTGTGTATTTTTGTTTACTTGTTTGCCATTTCTTTAGCTGGTGTTTGTTATTATATAAAGCAGTGCGATAATTTGTAAACAGGTTTGTTCGCAGAATTATTTTGTTTTAGTAGCTTTGTTTATAATTTTAATGTTAAGCGATGTAAGAACAAAACACCAATATCCAGACTTTTCATTTTAGTAATATATTGGAATTACAACAATTTTGATCTAAGACGACGTAAGTGGAGTATACAATATAAATTTGGGAGCCGAAAACAATATTTTACGAAAATAAAATAAATTTCCTTAATTTCTGAACAAACCTCGTAAAAATATTGCTCTAGCAACAGCAAAAAAGGGTAACGACGTTGTGACTTACTTTTAATAACAAGGGGCGATGGCGCTTATGCTTGTAGTACGCATACAAGAACAAAAACACAACTGAATGTACAATAAGCTTTGCGGTAACGTATGAACAAACAACATAACGTCAACATGTTGTTCGCAACTTACAGAGAAAAATTAAACGAGGGAATAAAAACGAATATCCCTAACAAATTTTAAGGTCTCTAATATTAAAAAGAATTTAAACTAAAAGTTAAACATATTACATCGTATTTATGAATGGAAATAATTTTAAAGTCAATAATTTTTAAAGCGATAATCGTTATACAACAGATCTTACAACTCAATTATGCTAGCAATGAACGGCAGAAGAAAAAGTTTGGAGGAGGAAAGCTGTCTGAAACCTTTGATAAAAATCAGTTGATAAAAAGTCTGCAAATTTTTGAAAAAATTGAATTGGATGAATAAAGAGACAACACTTAATTCTAGTCTTAATTAAGATCGAGATATGTATGAGGATAAATAATTCTTATTATAGAAGCGAAATGGTATACTTTTTAAACCTGCTTCATTGAAAATTTCTGTAGAAAGCGAGATAAGAAATTGTGTTACGCGTGATTCACGAAAAAATTTGAACTAAGGCTCCTTCGACATCAATCATTTGCCATACTCTAAAAAGGTTCAGCTATCCTATTCAGATACTTGCTTTGAAATAGAATTTTCGAGCCTGCCATTAGGTTATTTTTAAAAGAATACCACAAAGATACCTTAGAATGATTGATAAAAACAAGAATGTTATCAAACTAATTTTTAATGTTCAAAAAACTTAATAAAGTTGTGTGTTCCGCAAGACTCTGTTTAACTCTATTCTTTATTTTTATTAACTATATTCCTTTCTTTAACTTCCAAGCCTATCTACTCTTTTACAGATGACAGCAATATTTGTAATTCATATACATACATACATACATAATTGGTCATTACAACCCTTCAATCAGGATTAGGACCTAGCTTCTCCCACCGCTTAAGTTGTGTGCGTTAATTGTATACATGAGTGGCGGGACCTACAGTTTAAAGTCGACTGCAGAGGACAGATTTTTAAGAAGCTCTTCATGACGATTTTATTTACTCTCAGAGTTTTTGTGAGAAATCTGTTGAGGAGCAGTCGTGGCCTTACGTCTAATAAGCCGACACTAGACAACGGCGACTATATTTGTCAATCATATTATTTTAATTATTGGTCGAGAACTTTGGAGATTGAGGAGAAAGGGTGTAATATGATGACTCATTTACATCCGACATACGATCAATGGTGTCGGATGAATATGGACGATTAAAATGTGAGAAAGACAAAGTGTTGCTTAATCACACATAGCACTAACATTGTATCACCTGTGCCTATACACACATAATTCAGTCAGGATTACTTCCTAGTTTCTCCCATCACTTATGTTCTGTGCGTTAATTTTATACATAAGTCGTCGAAGAAATAATTTTTGTATTTTGTTTTGATGTCTGGCCTGGGATGTCTGGCCCCTAACTTTACATCTAATAAGCCAACACATTACCTACTAGACTACGGCGGCTTCATCTGTACCTATGGGTGGCGTAACTATTAGGAAGTCAGAAGCTCTTGATGTCCTGAGCTTGAAAAATAAATTCAATATTCAATTGAATTTCTAAAAAATGTTTGGATTTGAAGGAAATTTAGATTTGTGTATTAAATCATTAATAAATTGAAGAAAAAAACAACCACAACCACAACACTATATCTTCTTCAGTTATTGAATTGTTAACTGAGTGAAGCCACAAAATGTCCAGGACGCATAGGTTTTCACAGAATAAAACACAAAAAAATTTGAGAGAAACTAAACAAACATAATCAATCTTTTTAGCAAACTTTTCTCCTGCTTCTTTTTTTTCCTGCTTCTTTCTTTTTTCTTGCTTCTTTCTTTCCTTATCTAAGTTAATCACTCATTCCTATTACATTTTGTTGCAGTCTTTTGTTTCTATTCAGATGCATAAATTTCTTTTCTGCTAACTTTTCTTGGTCTTTTTTCTATTGTGTTTGTTTTTTAAGTTTGTTACGGAGGAATAATAGTTTGTTTTGTTGTATTGCGGTAAAGTGTTGTTAACTTTGTTAAAGCTCTAGTTACTGATGTTTCTCTTAGCATACAGTTTTTTATATTTTTCATTCCATACTTATTCCAAAAACGTTTTTGTCTGGTTAATAGAACATACGTGCGAAATTTTCATTTGAATTAATTATTTTATTTAGTAATTAAAATAATAAAAAATCTTCATTTGATCCTATATTCCCAACTAACACTTTGGTTATACCATTCAACAATTTTTCAAATTCATTTCGTTGTGTATTGAAACATGTTCAGAGAATTGCCGAAAGGTCAGATACGAGTATGTGGTTTATGCAATATCGATAATATTGTTACGAAAATGGAAATGGTGTTATTAAAATGATAAATAAAAGCTCCACAAACAAAACAATGGACTTGTTTACATGATCAACGAATAAACAAAAATATAGCAAGAACATTAGTATAAAAAAGGGGATAAACAAAGTATACAAACAGGCAACAACAACACTGCAGGGACAAACGTAAACAAAATACATAAACAACAATAACGTAAACAACATATTTACATTTATAGAGATTTCGCGAAGGCATATTTATTTTGTTGCTCAAGGCTCTGATACTCATTATGAATATAATGCGGATTTATTTCTTAATTAAAACTGTACTAAAAAACCAGTAAAGATATCTGCAGTTATAAAATACAATTTTTTATTTAATTATCATTAAAAGTGAGCAACAAAAAATTATTTCTTTGTAAAGCCATAACAAATAAACATATTTTAATGAGTATTTTTAACTGCTGCTGCTATTTAATTCTAATTCCTTTCATCGGAAAAAAAGTTCGAAGCAGTATTTTTATAATGAAATCAAAGAGAGCACATAAAGAATAATAAATGACAATTAACTACAATTACAGTAGAATTCCATATTACATACATTCCTTATTGAATTTGAATATTTTTAATTTTTTCTTCATTTATTATTATTTCTTCATTTAGTCTTTGCAGAAATTTTAAATTCATTCATGGATTTATTTAGCCGTAGACCGATCTTTGTATCAAAAGTGATACATTTCAATTTTTGAGACGATATGAGTTTAATTCAGAAAAATTTAAATGACTGATATTTTTAATTCGCTAGTATTTTTTATTTTTTTATTTATTTATTTTATTGCGTATCACATACAACAAGAAATTAATCTTTTAAATTACAGTATGTGATTATATAATGATTACAAAGAATGAAATATATATAAGACAAATAAATAAAAGTAGTAAAAGCAAATAATATCGAAATAATAATATGCAAAAACAAGAACGAAAATATATGCATATAAATATGTATTAATTTTACATTAGAATTTAGAAAATAAAATTTTTTTAATTGTCAAGCGTTGCCATTGATTTGTAATGAGTTTGGTAACGAATTCCACAGCCGTATTGTATTTGTAAAGAACTGCTACTCGGATATTAAAGTTCGATATCTTAATTGAATGAATTGTTTTCCTCTATTTGATCTTGCAAATTGAATACGATTAAATAGATAAGACGGTTTCTGCTTGTGGATAACCTGGTGTAGTAAGATTCTTTGATTTTAAGTAAGTCCATTAACTCAACACCATTTTGGTTGTTCACAAAATGCAACCAATTGAAAACTTGAAAAATTAAAAATGACAATATTCTTCTTTTGTATAAACAATTTTTATTTAGCGACTTTTCTCTTAGGTTGCACCAGAACGAATGATCGAGAAATTTCTGATGCAATTTATTAACGCGCGTTTTCTTTTTGCCATACTTATTGGTGTTTTCCAGTTTTACCAGATGTTTTCGTGGGGATAACCCCCACACCATATAACAATTTCGAATACTGAGAAGTACTATCATATCTTGTTATGCCGTAGATATATCTAAGAATCGCGTTGTGCACTACTGTTAATATAGTTTTACCAGCCGAATCGCAATAAGCAAAAATAAGCAAAATAAGCAGCTTGGGCACTAAGTAGGTTTTCGCAAGAAGCACACGAATATTAATAGGTGCAATGTGTTGTATAGGATATAGCGTTCTAAGCATAGAAAAAATTGTCCCGGAGACAGAATTTATGTGGGTATTACATTGAAGGGATTTTTTTATCGCCATTATTTTAAACCAAATAAAAAAAGACAATTTTAAACAGGATTTAAGAAATTCAAAAACTTCATAATTCTACCTTATGTATCATTTTTGATACATACGACTTTCCTAGGGATTCTTTGGTGTTGTGTTTGAAATTTTTTTAAGTTTTCAAAGATTTCGTGAAGTTTTATCGTAAATTATACATTATTTATGGTATTTGAGAAGGAATTGAAAATTGGTATTTGAATGAAAGTGAGTAGGTTTGAATTACGTGTTCTTGATATTGAATGAAGTAGTCATAGTCTAGTATGTAGCGTGTTAGCTTAATAGACGTTCAAGCCTCAGGTCAGACATTTCCAATTTACACCGAAAGGTTGTAATGACCGATTATGTATGTGTGTATGTAATATGCCTGCTGCTGAAAACTCTGAAGAAGAAGAAAATAGAAGCTCGTCCTATGAACTGACGAAAGTACATGACAATTGGATATTTATCGCCAGTACAGAGAACCGTATTCCTTTAGTAGTTTGGGAAGAGAATATATTAAAAATGTTCACGCAGAGTTCCGGCAACTGTTACTTGAAATGTTGTTTAGTCTATCTTACCGCTCTTCTCATATTTATCTCAAGTTACAGACAAACATTAGAAAAAAGTGTTTCGTCCTATGTTTTATTTCATAGATATTACAGATGATAATATTTCGATCAACTATGTACGTATAATGATAATGTGCTACTCGGAAGTGTTGAAAAATGTGCACATATTACGCCTTTTCGAAAACTGAGAGGTAAGTCTTTCAGCTTCTAATAATCCAAATAATTTTGTCACTGTAGATTAGTAACTAATTGAATTTTATGGTCGTTATAAATTTCGTGGTGCACCGAAATGGAATTAGCAGTTTTAGATTCAAGTATATGCAATCGGTGTCCTATTGCAACGAAAAACTTTTTCATCTCACATGACGTTGACAACAAATATTCATAACGAAATAGAACAAAGGTTTGTACCATCAGGTTTCAGCCAGCCCTCTATTGACAGCGTTATGATGCGGATGACAATAAGCTCTCCCATCTAAACAATTGGGAGTTTATAAATCGCCACAAAGCAAGAGTGCTATATATCAAAATGGTACCATTTAGAAATAATTGATATTTTTTGTATTTATTTTTATTAATTTATTTGTAATTTATTATAAAACAGCAAAATTTGTAATGTTTTTTTACAAAAATATTCTATTTCCAGTTTGATACGAACTTTCAATTACTGCAGTTGGTTTTTATAATAAAGACATAATAATTCGCATTTTGAATAGCAACAGGATACTAACAAATAGACAAAATGAAACATACTTGCGTCCCAAAATGTGTTGTTATATAATTCATGCACGTACACACCTTTGACGATGATATGCCAACACACTCTGCCATACGCTCTTTCTGTTTTATAAAAGCGGTTTTTTTGAATTACAAAAAGAGTAAAATACTATGATGCCAGATACAACCAAATATCTCTTTAAACTTCAATCTGTTGTTTAATTTCTTATTTTTGTAGATATCTAATCCAATAGTTTTTGTATATAAAAGTTGTAATTAAATCCTACGCAGACAGCTATAGGTTTAGGTATGCAAAAAAGTTGCAAGAAGGCAATGAAAATGGTTTTTTTTATTACCAACATATTCTGTTGGATGTTCCAAACATACACTGCAACAGATTGAACCTCTCGGTAACCTGTTATAAATCCGACTAGTCACGTTTTTAATTAGTTCGACTAGTGAGTACACAAGTTTACACGGTTTTTGCACCTGAATGTGTGCCAAACTTTTTTTGCTTTTATTTTGAAATCCTTTGAATTTAGAATAAATTTAGAGTGTGATAAGAAATATTTCATACAAAATTAAAAAAGAATTTAATTAAGAAATGTCCATTAAATAAATCAATAAATAAAACCATCAATAATATGTAATTTAAAAAACAAAGAGTTCGGAAATAGTCAAAGCAATTGATTAGATCACATTTCCAGCAATTCATTTGCATAAAATGTTTCCCATACCGTCACAAAGAGCCAAAGAAATTCCAGTAATTTTGGTAATTTTATCAGACCTGATAAGTCCACGATTGACCAGATCTTCACACTACTCCAAATCCTGGAAAAGACCCACGAAAAACAAGTCGACACACACACCATCTTTTAGTTGACTGCCTCGTGGCAGCCTCCGATAGCCCCATAAGGGATCGTGTTTTTGCCGCAATGTCTGTGCTCGGTATACCAGCGAAGCTGATAAGGCTATGCAGAATGGCGTTGAGCAATTTCTGGAGCTACGTCAAGGTAGGAATGGACCTCTCCGAACCTTTTGATACCGTGTGAGGTTTTAGACAAGGCGACCCCTTATCATGCGACCACTTCAACTTCGTCATGGAGAGTATTCTGCGATCGGCGGGAGTGCATAGCATTGGCACTAGTTTTCAAAAAACTGTCCAGTTGCCTGCGTACGCTGACGACATTAACATCATACGGCGTACCAAGCGAGATGTTACTATTGAACGGGAGTCTACCAGAATGGATATGTCAGTAAATGAGGGCAAAACAAAGTATATGTTATCGACAAGTAGAAATACTATACTTTTGATACAGTCAAGGAATTAATTTACCGTTACCACTCCCTCGGATAACTTCACGAGAAGTGAGGCACCATCCAGTGTTCTAATTATACCCTGGAAATACGACTTGTAGCTCTTATAGATCATTTTCCAAAAGCCTAAAGACGATACGATCCCATTTATAACGTTTAACTCTCCTACATATGGATCAGCACCTTCTAGACGCTGTCATAATTTTAGTTTCCTATACAAGATAACAACGAAGTATATCAACTGGTTGGATTTCCTAATCTCTTTACGAATTAAATAAAGGCTATCATAACGTTCATAATGTTCACGTTAAACACGTTGATAGAGATTTCGAGAAGGCAAAGTCATTTGCCTTAAAGATCATACATCAGACTGTTTACCTGCGATATAAAAGGCAAAGGAAAGCTGGCAACCAGTCAGTAAAAATACAGTCTGTCAAGTCGTGTGAAGACGCTGTGTGTTTAAAAGAGTAATCGTGGTTTGAAGATCTCCGTTATAAAGATCTGATCTTGTTATTGGTAACGCAAAAGAGTTCAAAGAGGAATAACAAAGCACTTGTTGTTGCTTACATCAAATTGTGAACAGTGGAACACAGAATTGTGCGAACAATTAAGAATTTTAATTAAAACTGAACACAAGTTTATTTTTATTTTTATTTGCAAACTACGGGCTCATATTTTAAGCGTTTTTGAAAGGTAAAATCGTAACAGTATTTATTGAAAATGCTTGCACGGTTAAATAAATCTTCAGAAGGAATATAATCGATTAAAGCAAAATAATATTTAAAAAATTCAAGTGACCGTATAAATATGGTCTACATTATATAAGCTGAAAATAAGTGCCACTAATTATCAGCAATTCTTTTATTTTACTTAGTTTATCATAAAATTTTTTTGGATCTTCGGTGTCCTTATAATCTTTCACATCAGTGTAGGTAACCAAGCACTTTCCAGCATATTAGACGAGTTTTTTTTATTAAAAACAAAATATTTGCAGGTACCCATTAGTTAACAGCTTTGCTTTTCATTTGATTTTTTTCAACCCAGAAAGAAAAAATAAAGCAATTTGAGTCTCTCTAAAAAACGAATGCAAAAATCGCTTGAAAGTCAATTGAATGAAGAACACCAATGAAATTCTTTTTTTATGAAGTTGGATTTCCAGCCAGTCATTGAAATCAATCGGCCGGCAAGTTGTAGACGATAAATGTTGGAAAACAACACATCACGTTTAATACGTTCGTTTTTATGGTCCCATTTCTATACGTATTAACAATCTGAAATGTAGAATTTAATTTCTGTTCATTTGCTATTTAATTTGTGTAATTGAAACTAGTGTATGGTAAATGGGCCAATACAAAATAACAATTGAAATAACAAGGGACGTATACGCTTATGACT
Source organism: Sarcophaga subvicina (assembly GCA_936449025.2). Taxonomy (NCBI): domain Eukaryota; kingdom Metazoa; phylum Arthropoda; class Insecta; order Diptera; family Sarcophagidae; genus Sarcophaga; species Sarcophaga subvicina. The sequence goes on from OW388080.2 coordinate 92,024,427, forward strand.
AAACCGTATTAAACAATTGTTTTAAAATACAACGAAATTACTTTTTCCATAAGGACTTTAGAGGATGCTTGGCACTAAGCGTTAATCTGATGCTGATAGTGTGGGGAAAGTGTATTGTATTGACTTTAGAAGTCGCCGTAGTGTAGCAGTAGTGAGTTGGTCTATTAGATTATTTAGTTAGGATTATGATATATTTTCTCACACCACCCAAGTTTTTTTTAACTCATTATAGGGGGACTGTACTAATAGGCAACAGACACAATCCTGTGCTCCTCATCTGACGATGCACACGCAAATTAAGAAAGGTGCGTTAATTTTATCTATGAGTGGTGGGATCTACGACGTATAATTTGTATTAAAACTTAAAAAAAATCTGTAAAATTATATGTTTACAGTATTGTTACGTTCTTACCCTTTTAAAAACGTTAAGAATACGAGTTCGCAGATTACTAATAAAATAAAAAAAAATTTATTTTTAGTTTTAAATCAATTCTTGATTGTTCGCACAATTCCGTGTGCCACTTTCACGACTTTATTAAAACAACTACAATTTGCTTTAATTGTTATTATTCTTTACACTCTTCCGCGTACACAATAACAACAAACAACTCAGCCCTGCAAATATGGACTTTTTGTGTGCAAATAATATGGCTCCAGATCTGTAATCAGCGACCCCAAAAACCCCTGAGTAATAATTTTCAATTAAATCTGACTAATTCTTAAGGACCTCCGTGGTGTGTTTCTTTTTCCCTCGCACCCTTTGACATAAACCCACCCCCTACTTTAAGGGTGCATGCAAACAATTTAGCTTTGGGCTCATTTTAAAGAGCAAAGATCAGTTGTCAATTTATGACAATAGCGATGGTTCTAGCACGTCAATGTTTAGCTGTACAATGTTTAAAAATGGCCAAAAACGCTATTTTTAGGGATTTCAATCCCCTTTTTCTCGAAAACCTGACGTGATGGTGATTTTTGAAACCATATTCGTGTTCAGCGCACAAAATGCCTTCGGAAACACCTGGAGCCATCTTATTTGCAAAACCCATGCAGGGCTGTGCAATTAACAAAAGATCTATTGAAGTCTTTATAACAGAGATCTTCCAACCACAATTATTCTCTTCACACGCAGACTCTTCACACAAGACTGACTGCATTTTTACTGATCCCGTTGCCTGCTTTGTCTTGCCTTTTATATCGCTGAGTAAACAGTCTGATGAATGTTCGTGAAGGACAATGACGTAAACAAGTTGTTTGTGTATTTTGTACACGTTTGTCCTGGCAGTATTGTTGTTGCTTCTTGTTTACTTGTTTAACCCATTTTTTTACACTGGCGTTGTTGCTATATTTTTGTTTATTCGTTGATCATGTAATCCTTTGTTTATGTAGTTTTGTTTATTAGGTTAGGTTAGGTTCGGTTAGGTTAGAGAACGTGTACTTGTCAATTAAGACAAGTACAGTAACCGGAGGTCGAATGGACCAATTGTACAACGTTCTAGTTTCTCACACCACTTATGTTGTGTGTTAATTTATATATGAGTGGTGGGACCTACAGTTTAAAGTCGACTCTGAACGACATATTTGTGAGAGACTTTTTTTTGGCAATTTTATTTAATCTCAGATTTTCTACCAGAAAATCTGCTAAGAGGAAGCCGCCGAAGAAATACTTATTGTATTTTGTTTTGATGCCTGGCCTTGGGCTCGAACCCTGGCTTTACGTCTAATAAGCCAAGACCATACCTACTAGACCACGGCGACTTCAATTTATTTTCCATTTTCGTAACAATATTTTCTAACATACTTAAAATACATTCTACATTGAAAGCATTTTTAAAGTTACATGGTTCTGTCAATAATATTCAGGTTTTTTCATGGTAAAAATAAATAGTTTTGTCACACCAACAACAACTAAGTTTTCAACAAGTTTCAGAAAACTTTACCCGACCTACTAAGAGTAGTTATAAGTTTTTCTTGAAGAAAATTCATAGTTTTGATTGGATAAGTTTTTGTAATAATTACGAAACCACTGTATAAGAGTAGCAGTGAAAATTTTATTAAATTTAAATAAAAAAAACATGTATGTATATATTTGGTTGAATATTTTTGAAACAACATTAACACAACAACAACTGGTCCCATTTACATCTACAGAAAGTAGATTCTGGAGTATTTACTACAAAATTGGATAGAAAAACGTCAGACTTTTTAAGGCTGTCTGCTTAATATGCTAAGTGTCAAAATAGTTGTTTTTAATTCAGTATGTTTTGCCAAATCATCCTGGGCTACCATTGCTAAAGATGTGTAGTCGCTGAATGGGCTCTGGAACAATGACAAATTAAATTCACCGAAAAATCATCTCATAATTTGAGTCATTTCCACACTTTCTGCAATGCTCTAAATTATTTCCTTTTCAATTCATAACATCCTCTCGTAAGTTGCCGTTTTTATAGGTGCAAGTTCTCAGAAAAGATTTCGATTACGAACTTGGAAGAGCTAAACGTCTTTTGATAATATTAATATGACGACGTCAAGGTTAGGTTAGGTTAGCGTGGTAGCTTTAATTTACCAAAAAGCTCACTTAAGCACGCAAAGCGACCCGTTTCGATGCCACAGGTGAACGCAGCCTCTGTACTGACCAAGTTCCTCCGTTTCAAGTAGGGGGAAGCGCAAGCGCTGCACATTTTCAAAAAGCACGACTACCCTACGCTGGAAAACCAGGCAGAAAGCTTGATAAACGAGGCTATGTCCTTGATATCAATGGACGGTAGCTCCGTCAAGCTGACAAGGGTCGGAGAGCCAAATAATGACGACGTCAAACGTTTACTAATTCTTTTATTCGATTTTGTGGGTTATCAGAATATACATGTTCGAGTAGACAAATATGTCTGGAAGCCCATTGATACTCTAAGTAAGATTCTTTTTGTATTGATTTCTAGACTAACTCCTACACTACACTCCTGTTGTTATTAAGTGTTGGTCCTAAAGGGGGTGATGTAGCAATCAGTATGATATGTTTCAGTGTAGCGATTTATTAATGCCAATCCTTTCTAAAACTCTCTTGCATTAAAATGTATTCAATATCGACTTAGGATACGCAAAACAAACATAATTGGTTTTACAACCCTTCAGCCAGGCCCACTAATGTTAATTTTATACATGAGTGGCTAAACCTACGGTTTAAAGTTGACTCCGAACGACAGATTTGTAAAAAACTTTTCATGGCAATATCATTTACTCTCACAGTTTTTGCCAGGAATCTGCTGAGAGGAAGTAGAAGCAATATTTTTTCATAGTCATTTTGTTGGAGATGGCTGACCTGGGGTTTGAACCGTGGCCTCACGTCTAAAAGGCTACATACTACCTATTAGACTAAGATGATTTTATGATAAAATTAATCAAATAGCTTGGAGAGGACAATGAAAACAAGATATTACGGTGTTTATTTGATCAGCTCAGCAGCTTTTCAATTTAAAAAAAAACTACCAAGACAGCACGTGACATGCTAACATGCTATTTTAAAAGCTTATAACTGATCATTTCCAAGTTTCTGCTCGGTTTACCACCAGGGTATTACATTAGAGAGGCTACTATCGTGTGGGCCATCTATCGGTTTAAATTTGAGTCATCTTTATTTCGAATTCCGCAATACTTACACATACATACATACATACATAGGCAACAAACGACTTATGATCTCAAGAGCTCTATGAATTATGTAGCAAAGATTCCCTTCAAATTTGTCTCTAATCATATATATATCATGTATATACTTGGTAGTTAATCCCCACCTCTGAAAATTTTGTCAGCAGTTCATCCGCTACGATGCACCAGAAATGTTTTGTGTTCACTCAACGCGTCTTCACACAAGACTGACTGAATTCTTACTACTCGTCGCCTGTTTGTCTTGCCTTTTGATATTCCCACGTAAACAGTCTGACGAAAGTTCTTGAAGTGGAACGTTCGTAGTTTCGCCTTCTCGAGAACTCTATCGTGACTTTGTATTGACATTGTTGTTTGTATGTTTGATGTTGTTAGTTTACTTGTAACAAGTTCGTTGTATTCGTTTGATAGCTTCTGCTCATTCTAATGTTAAACTAGGTATACCATTTTCCATTTTCGTAACAATATGTTCTTCCCGTAGTAGTCTTATGTACATGTGTATGAGAATTATGTTTACAAAGTAAAATTGGGTCCATTACACTGAGCATTTGATACTTAATCAGTAACGTGCACGCTTAAATGAAAAGTAATTTTCATCATATTTTACAAGAGTGAAAAAATTAAATTTTTTTTCGAAAATTAAGTCAAAGCTTAGTCAGTGCAGCATCTTGAGTAATTATATAGATCGTGTAACGTTTACTTTAAACTTTGGTCTCACGAACGGAATTAGATTACCTTCCAGAGAAGATCCGTACTTGGTGAAATACAATTACAGATTAAAAAAATCATTTCACCAACGGCTCGAAGACGTATACGGTATTGTATAGTTATTCTAATAAGCTTTACTTTCGGTCTCCCGATTAATGTACAGCCGCGAAGTGTGTGCAGGAATTGTAATTCAATATTTTTGTAGTATAGCGTTTAGAAATTTTGACAAATTTATTTTTTTTTTATCAAGATGTGGAAGATACAGACTGTGAAGCTGCAGGCCATGATGTAGCACCCACTAGAATATTGCCTCGAATTGTGGTTTTTGTATTTAGTTTTAGGTTGGGATATCTCGAAAAATTTAAAATATTTAAAAATCCCTTAGAATTGCCATATCATAGCTTGGCAATGTTTAATTTCAAATTAATGGAGTATAGTTTCTATTTAATTGAATTTGAAATATATTGCTCATACGCATCATATTACATGTACTGAAATAATTACTCTGAAAAATAGGCAGTAAAAATTTTTTGATATTGTCATGTATGAATCTAATTGAATTAAATATAACTCATACGTCACATATGTTCCCCGCATTGTGAATTTTACATATTAAATATGAGCATAATGTGAGTAAATACAATGGCTGGGTGGGCCATTTAAAAGTTTAAATTTAAAAATGAAATAAAACAAAAATGGTTTGAAATTTTGTTACATTTACTTTTTTGTTCTGAAGTTGTTAGAAATGGACTATTATTTCATTCATTTGGCTGCAGCGGCTAGATTCACAGAATAACAGAATAATGTGAGCATATATCGAGCCATAACCGCAAAAATATCTCAAGCGACAAAAACGAAATTTTACAGGGAAAGGTATTTTTTATTTATTTCTTATGCAAATTAACTTAGAAAGTAAAATTTTTTTTATTATAACATCATAAATGTACAGAGTGAGACCCTGGAATTTTTACAGATGATGCAATTGAAGCCAATGAATTTATTTATTACAAAAAACGATGTATGAAAAATATGTCGCTTGAGATATTTTTGCGGTTATGGTTCGATATAATAATGAGTGGGTGGGCAATTTAAAAGTTTAAATTTAAAAATTCTATAAAACAAAAATGGTTTAAAATTTTGTCGAAATTACTTTTTTGTTGTGAAGTACAGTTTTTCTGGCTAGAAATGGAATATTATTTTAATTATATGGCTGCCGTGGCTGGCCTAACAGCACCAATTTTTGCGAATTTTTTCGAGTGTATGGGCTCGTATCTCGGCAAGGGCATAGCGAATGTTGGCCTTCAAATCCTCAATTGTTTATGGTTTGATTTTATTTGATGGTCAGTTTATCGTTGGCACAAATTTCCAATAAATCCCAACGTTGTTCAAGCGTAAATCGTTTCAATGGAGACAATATACTGAGTTTTGTGACCGAATAGAATCACATATGCAAGATTCGAAATAACCGAATAGATGGCCCACCCGATATTATTTTCTAATCAATGTGATCCAAAGAAACTACACATACATAATTGGACATTACAACCCTTCAGTCAGGTACACTACACTTGGTCACACTCATCCACTGTTATGTGTTGGTTACGTTTGTGCTACCTAAAAATGCATTCTGATACATTCCCCAATAATAATTATAAACAAAACTGTCAATGACCAACGTCACGCGGTATCAAATTGCATTATACAAATTTTCGTTACGTGATAATTGTAAAGTAGCAAAATGCTGACCATGCACACTCTAAGTTAAGTAAAAACTAAATTAGGTCATAAGTATTAATATGTAAAGAAATTAGAGTTTAGAAACTTATATAAATAGCTGTAAGTAGGTTGACAGAATTAGAATAAAATTTATGATCATAACGGCTCTTTAGCTGATAAAGAATCTTTTTTATTCTCATTTAAACTGCGGCTTATTAGCCATAACTGAGCGGCGTGCTCGCCTTAATAATAAGCCAACCAGGACAGACAAAAAAACTGACCGACAATTCAAATACACAAACATTACTTTCATTATACAGGATTACTACCTAGTTTCTCACACCAATTATGTTGTGTGTGTTAATTTTATACATGAGTGGCGGGATCTACAATTTAAAGTCGACTCCAAACGACAGATTTTTGAGAAACTTTTCATGGCAATTTTATTTACTCTCAGAGTTTTTGCCAGAAATCTGCTGCGAAAAAGTCGCCGAAAAAATACTTTTTGTATTTTGTTTTGATGTCTGACTTGGGATTTGAACCCCGTCCTTGCGTCTAATAAGCCAACACACTAACTACTAGAATTCGGCGACTACACAAAAAAATCATTATTATAACTTATAACCAAACGTACCGATTCACTTGACTTTTAAAATTTCCTTTCTTTTCAAAGTCTTCCTTTTTGTGTTTGCTTTTCCTGTCTTTTCGCAAACCCAGTTGAAGGAAATATATTGACACAAAACGTTTGCTTTAATAATTGAATTTAAGGACAAATTCTGTACCAAAAATGGAAAGAGAGAGAAAAATTTTATTGCTGATTTAACCTTGTTTTACAAACTGTCTTTTACTTCCACTGTTGTGACTTATTTCATTTGTGATTTTCAACCAGAAGAGAACAAAATGGAGATTTAGAGTTGATTGTGCTTTAAACTGCCTACCTCAGCAGTCATTACCAATTATTTTCGAAGAGTCGGAGTGTAAAGTAAAACAATAACTACAGTAATGTGGAGAACAAAGAAACACGCCGAAGGACCTTGTTTGTGAAAAATTAAAATCGTTATGGACAACATTACAAATTTTTGTTGATTGGTGGTGGATCACCAAACTTGCAATGGCAATAATGACTGTCAATTTTGTTAAATATCTCTTATTTTTCATTCATTTCTATAAATTCTGTGATGTTGTAAATATTGTCATTAAATTGTTATGCGCGAAATTTAAATGTTTGGTGATAAAGCCCTAGTTTCCTAGCAAAGACTACGCTGCTTATGTCTTGATATTTGCGAGTTTTTCAATAATTTCATTGATTGGTTGACCATGGAGCGGATGACTTGCCGAAACAACTTATAAATTATTCTAACGTATGTGTGACTTAAGATCCTCTGCGGGATCATCCTTAAGGTTTCGGGTGGGCCATCTATCGGTTTAAATTTGCACTATAGGTTATTTCGAATCTGATGATGCTTGTGTCGTCCTATTCTGTCACAAAATTCAGTATTTTATCTCCACTAAACATAATGAACGAATTTACGCCTGATCGACGTTGGCATGTATTGGGCCAACAGGAAACTGCACGATGATGTCGATTTTGTCAAAAAAGAAATCATCTTTTCGGATGAAGCTCATTTTCATTTTGGTGGAAACGTTAATAAGCAAAATTGCCGTATTTGGGGCTCAGAAAACCGACACGTGGTCTTACAGAAGCCAATGGACCCATTACGAGTGACTGTATGGTGTGGCTTGTGGAGCGGAGGCATCATTGACCCATATTTTCTTGAAAATGAGGACGGCTCAACAATTACGGTCAATGAATACACTTATTTCACCATGATTAGTACACGCTCCTCATAGAATTGATGTGAACGATGTTTGGTTTCAACAGGATAGTGCAACATGTCACACATCTCATGCCACAATCGATTTATTGCGCCAAACGTTTGATGGCCGTTTAATTAGACTAAATGGTGATGTCAAATGTGTACCAAGAAGCTGTGATTTGAAACCGTTTGACTATTTTCTGTGGGGATCCGTTAAAGAAAAGTTTTATGCTGACAAACCACAAATAACGGAGCATTTGAAGGCCAACTTACGTGATGCCGTTGCCGACATGCACGAAAATTGGTCCAAACAAATAAGGTACTGTGATGCCAGCCGTGGCAGCCATATATACATATATGAAATAATATTCCATTTCTAACGGAAACTATTGTACTTTACAAAAAAAATTTAATTTGGCAAAATTTTAAATCGTTATGGTTTTTTTTTGCATTTTTAAATTTAAACTTTTAAATCACCCCTACTTTGCTAGTCAGTTAGATGCACAAAAAAATAGAAAAAAAATAATAACATTTCGTAAGAAAAATGTTTCTATTAAATATTCAAAGTTTTGGTTTAAAGCCACTGTATATGACACACTAAGTAGTAGTAGCAATAGTCAATGAAACTGGATATGTTGTCACGTACATATGTACAAATGCTGCTTGTGTATACCCTTGATCTTTCCACTGGTCATAATGATGTTGTTGTTTTAACAAATAATGCCCTTAAGTAACGTTTTATTAAAAGACAGTCTTCACAAATAACACTTTCAGCAAACATCTTTAGATCAACACACGAAGATATATGTTTTATGTAAGAAAATACACAAACACCATCTCGTTTATTGTTAAGGATTTCTGCGGCCAGAAGCAATAACCGCTTAAGTCTATATCTCAATAATATTCTATTTTGGAAAAATTATTAAGAAGAACTATATTGACTTAAGTCTTGAAGAAGACTATTAAATGTACAATTTTATACATACGTGCATGCATAATTGATCATTACAACCCTTTAATCAGGATTACGGCCTAGGTTCTCACACCACTTATGTTGTGTGTTAATTTTGTACATGAGTTCTGGAACCTGCAGTTTAAAGTTGATTCCGAACGACAGATTTTTGAGAAACCTTTCATGGCATTTTTTTTTCTTTCAAATATTTGAGATAAGAAATATTTTTTTATATTTCGCTTAGTTGGAAATGTCTGTCTGACCTGGGGTGTGAACCGAGGACTCAAGACTAATAAGCCAACACACTCCCTACTAGACTACGGCGATTACTTGTACATATTGTTACGAAAATGGAAAATGAACAATAAAGAATTTATCTAAAACTAAACACAAATTTATTTTTATTTTATTTGTAATCTACGAACTATGTAATCTATAATGTATATAATTTTTATTGAATAATTTTCACGAAATAAATTTAAATTTCATAAATAAGAGTGTATGTAGTGCGAAATAGTTGCTTATTATGTTGCATCAGTTATAAACATATCAGTGTGTTCAATTTACAATATAAAACACGTTCCACTGTAGGACCAAATATTGAATTACATTTTCGTTAAATTTCCGACAAATTGTCTTTATTTTGGAAATAAATTTCCTATAAACCCCAACGTTGCTCAAGCGTATATCAGTTCATTAAGTTTAGTGGAGATAATATACTGAATATACTGCAGCCTATACGTAAGTGGCTCTGTAGTACTTTATGCAAACCATTGAGTTTTTAGCATAACGAAGCTTAATAATTTTTCATGTTGTTAAATAATTTTTTTGAGCGTGACAAAGAAATTATGAAGATGACTTCGGAATTTCCGTTTTGCTTGTTTGTTCTGGAACTAATTGCCTGTACAAAAACATTAAACCAGATTGATACAATAAACGTTAGACAAACCGATATTGAAGACATTAATAAGGGTTAATAGGCTGCAAAAACTAGAGCGGAGAATAAAATTAACAAAATCTTCAGATCTTCACAGCGACTAGATACAACGACCTCGAAAATACCAGCAAAAAGTCTTACACGAGGAAATTTCAAACTTTGACAAAACTTAGTGTCTGGGGCCGAAATTCAAAATTATTTATCATAAAAACTTATTTGAACCAATACGGTGATGCGAATAAATCTTTAATTAGCCTTTAAAATAATGATGAAACATAATCAAAAAAACTCCAACAGTCCAGTAATTTCTTTCTGAGTCTCATATCAGCCCTGTTATAATGCAGGTTTCAATAACTATAACATGAATTTTCAATTTTAGAAATTGTCAAATTGGCTTGTATAAGTTTGATTCCAAAGCAACGATATACTGTAGAAGTCCATTAGTCCGGCATCCAATAGTCCGGAATGCGCGATAGTCCGGCATCGCTCCGGAAATTTGTAAAAGTTTTGGTTTTCCGCAATAGTGTGCTTTAAAGCAAATAAAAACGCTCCAGAGCTATTCGGAAATTTTTGGGGATCGTCCGGAAGCGCTCGGTATTGTTCGGAAATAATTAGCGGCTGGCTAGTCTCAGCTGTCACAACAAATTCAGGTGCAGTGCAGCTCCGTTAATCAATCACGAAACGTCTTGCCATTTTTTGTGCGTTGTTGTTTTGTGTCCTTTCACATCGCAGTAAACGTAACTTTTGAAACTGTTTATAAAAAAGTGATTTTCGTTCTAATTGTACAGTCACCATGTTTTCAAAACATAAGCCTTCGAGTTCAAAAGAAGAGAAATGAAAACACATCATTATCAACATTGTAGTAAACCTCAGCCTACACAAAATTTTGGAGAAAGCGACTCAGATAACGAAACGGAAGAAAAGGAAAAAATCAGCTGGGCAGAACCTACGGAATCATTAAATAAGTCTATCTCTTTTGCTGTGGCTGGTACTAGCTACAGTGCTTCAGAAATTATTGATTTCCATATCAATAGAAATAAATTTTATACTAAACGCCAATAGTCAGGAAAACAAAAAGACATTCGTGACTTTTTTCAATCTAAGTGAAATATGTTGTCAGTACGTGTACATACTTACATTATATGAAATGTAACCTAATTGTTCTTTCAATTACCGCCCGATAGTCCAAAATTTTTGATAGTCCGGCACCGAGCCGGTCCCGAACGTGCCGGATTATCGGACTTCTACTGCACTTAATTTTACTGGAATAATTACTTGTACTTGTACTTGTACTGGAATAATTACCCTGGAAAGTATGCAACAAAAAAGCTTGGATTTTGTGGTGTATAAAACCACTAGAATTTAATATCACGCATACCACACATGTTCGTCTAATAGCATTAAATGTGAATTGCAGTGAATAATTAAATTCTAATTTTAATAAAAATCGATCAGGCATATTTAGAATGTTAGTTGAAACACTGAATACGAAGTGAGTGTAGTAGCATAACTTCAGAATTTCGTTCAATTCTCAAGTTGTCAATGCCCTGAAGCATCAATAAAAGCAATGATAAAAGCAAAAGTTTTCAGTTATTCAGTCTGTTTTGCCAAATCACCTTGGTCAGACTTTGCATTCAAAAACACGTCCAAATAACAAAACTGTTTCATAAAATTTGGAATTTTGCTCCGCGTTCTTCGCCTATTGTGCCATCGTTATAATAGTCTTATCCAATCACTTCTTAGCAATGAGTTGTCGTTCGTAAGAACTCGTCATATTGCACACCACAGCTTGGAGAATTTTGATCATGGACTGGCTTCCGTGCAAAATTCAACTGACTGAGGGTAAATGACCATAGACAACTGCGTTTGTTCGCCGATTGGAAACTGAAACAGCTGCCAACTGATGCTACTTTTCATTGGAAACTCATTTTCTGTGGTAAGGTCACCTGTTTGGTGTGAACTTTAGGCATTCGGCACCATCGATTCATATTTCTTTGAGAATAGCGACCACTGTAGACCGATTGTTTAAATTACAAGTAAAATTTTATTTAAATTTTTGGTTGTCAGTTACCCATCTGTTATAACATTCATTTACGCCTATTTTTCCTTAAGGAGTATTGGGTTATAGTTTAAATCGGTTCAGTGATTTTTTTCTGTATATGCCTATACAAGGTTAAAAATTGATTAAATGTTTGTGTATTCGCCGTTGTCCAGTAGGTAGCATGTTGGCTTTTTAGACGTGAGGTCACGGTTTAAACGCCAGGTCAGACAACTCCAATGAAACTAAAAAGGAAAAAATATTTCTTGGCGACTGCTTCTCAACAGATTTCTGGTAAAAACTCTAAGAGTGAATAAAATTGGCATGAAAAAGTTTCTAAAAGTCTATCGTTTACACTGTAGGGCCCGCCACTCGTTGAAAAAATTAACACACACAACATAAGTGTTATGGGAAGTTAGGTCGCAATCCTGACTGAAGGGTTATAATCACCAATTCTGTTTGTATATATGTATACATATTTTCAGTATTTTTAGAAGCAAAACATAAGATTACATAAGTTTCAGTGTAACTAGGCGGGTAATTATTATGTTAGGGGAAGAATACTGATATGACGTCCAGATTGCCACGATTTAACCAACATCTTAGCATGATGGCGACAATATCACGGTGTGGGGTGCTTTTTCTTCCAATGGTATCAGTTCGAGAATGAGCCAACATCTTTTCATAAACTTTGAATTTCTTTTGTACTACTATTATATCAGACGCGAACAAATTTATAGCTAATGTGACACTTCATTCACAACAATAACCCAAAATACACTTCAGGACTGTGAAAAGCTGCTTAGAGGAACAAACAATAAATTTTTCAAACTGCAGAGCATAATCGTCTAAGCAGGAAAGATGCGTTTGTACTGTGATTGTGACTTGTGCACCGCTTTTGGTTAGTGCATGGCCGTTTCATTTGCAAACATTGTGCGATTTAGGGGAATCCCAATACTACCGCGTATTACTGAAATCGCGTTAAGCGGAGCAGCGTTAAACGGGGTCTTACTGTACCATCATTACGAATTAATTATATGGCCAACCCTGTATGTATATAAAGGTCAATAAGTATTTTTTTATACTGTTTTTAAATTTTTTTCTTATACTTTTACCACTTTAATTTTATTTTCAGAAGCTTACTTGAATTAAATGGTTTCTTTTCGTTTCTTTTTTTTCGCAACAGAAAATTGTTTTTCCTCAGGTTTTCTCAAAGCCTACAAAGTGAAAAATCACTCATTCATTCACTCATTCGTATTGTATGGAATTCTTTTATGTGCGTTGAAATTAAACGATTAACACATGTATTTACGATAATTTTCTCCATTCAACTGATGTTGGAAAGTAGCCATTTGAGGTTTTTATCTGTGGATAAATAATGTTAAGATATTTTTATTTTTCTGTTATAATAAAGTTTAAACCATCAATATAATTGAAGAAAGAAACACTATGTTTTGCGAAAATGGAAATCAAATTAAATTTAATTGATTTAACAAGAGTATAGAATATAGAGACTAACGTTAAATACTTACAAGTAATGAACAGCCAGATTATATTAACAGTAAATTGCTGTAATTTTATTTGATTTTTAAACGGAAAGGTATTCTTATTAAATTGTGCCAGAAGTATTCTGGATCTCTTGAATCTGTGGCAAGAGATAAGCAACCAATCGTTATTCACATTTCTTAAATTTGATCAAAGTTCTTCTTACTTTAAGAAAATCAATGTGTTTTATAAAAAAGCATACATCGGTATTAATTTTGGCAATTAGTATCACATGTGCTGAGCTTAATTTGAAGTAAAGATTTTTCTACAATTTTGAAAATAGATTTCGGTCTCTAGTTGATGTATTTGATTTTAATTAGCAATTCAGCCACTTCATATATGTTTCGAGAAATATGCAAGAATATATTTATCAATAACAATATACTGTTGAAGTACGGTGATAATATTCTCTAAATGGACTGCATACATTTGTGAATACAATACAGAACAAAATAAAGCACAACTGGAAGAAGATCAATATTTACTTGAATATATTTTACGTGTTTACCTTTTTAACAACGTTTAAAATATGAGTTCGTATATTGCAAATAAAATAAAAATAAATTTGTGTTTAGTTTTAATTAAAATTCTTTATTATTCGCACAATTCTGTGTGCCACTGTTCACAACTTGATGCAACAACTACAATTTCTTTGTTTGTTATTCCTCTCTCTACACCCTTTGCATAAAGGATAACAATTACTAGACAATTTTACGTCAGATTTCTGTAACGGAGATCTACAAACCACGATTGCTTTCTTCAAGCGCACCGCGCTTTCACACAAGACTGACTGAACTTTATTCACCCGCATGCTTTGTCTTGTCTTTTATATGGCAGGGTAAACAGTCTGATGAATGTTCTTGAAATCGGTTGTTCGTGGGTGCGCCTTCTCGAGATTTCTATAAATGTAAACATTGTTGTTTTATTATTGTTGTTTGTGTAGTTTGTTTACATTTATTCTTGTAATGTTTGTTATAGTATTTTTGTTTACTTTTGTACCATTTTTGTTTACTTGTTGTGTTCAAGTGTTCTTATATAGAGCGTAGAGTTAGGAAGTTAAATGCCAAATGTAGCACCTAGTATTGTATTACAGAGCGTAATTAAACATAAATAAGTAGTCGAAAATAGAGGAACTGAATAGATTATAATTTTTGAAATGTAAGTAACAATATTGCCAAAAAGGTTTTGGAGGGGAAGAATGGTGGAAATGGTGTCAATTTATATTATATATATATATATATATATTTCTTAATTTGCTACTATTTTGACTATCTCTCGTCTCTTAACAAATGGAAAACCATGGAAGAATGAAGTGTGAATGGCTCTGCCAACACTACCACCACCTTATGGATACTACCGAATGTGGAATGCGGAGATGTGTTTGTAACAGCGGTTATATTCATTACGGCTGGAATGTAACTCATGTGATATTCTACAGGCTGCCAAAGTGAATGGGCTGTGGGTGGTGGCTGCAGAGTAGCTAATAAGTCATGGAATGGCCTCTATTTATAGTAGAGGTATTAGGAGCAATGTATTCGCACTTATGTCGAAGATTGTCAGCTGTTGTCTCAAAGGAAATCACGCATAGTATTCAGGCGTAAAGTATTGCCACTACAGTCGAAGATGAAGAAATGGTAGGCGACTGGCAACAATGGAGTACACTTCAGCCATGGGACCTATTTGATGTCGCAGATTAGATGCTAAGCAGCATTCTTAGCTTTGTAAGTAGCTAAGGTTGGAGTCACTGCGTAATTGTGGTCTCTTGACATTGAAATTGATCTGTGAATCTGAATGTGTTGAATTGAGTTCTATGTTACTCTTACTTAACCTAACCTTAGACAAGTAGAATATGTTTAATGAATTGCATACAATTTTTATCATAATTTCATAGAAGTGTGTAATTCAGGTTACCTTCACATTTTAATGCATATTGTTTCACTTTTAATAATTTTGTTTTAAACTTAGCCCCATATTTTTATTTTAAAATACTACATACTACAACTAAAAAAAAGAACTCACATAAATCCTTCATTATCATCAGCAATTTTAAGTCTGAGTGAACTTTATATGCTTCTGAAATTTTTTGCATGTAAGTGCATTCTCAGACATTTTATTATGTTGATTTAGTCTTTGTGATTTGGTTTAAATCTTTTGTAAGTCTACTAATTTTCTTACATGAATTAAACAAATTTGGCAGACAAAAATTTCATATAAAAATATAATACCTGTATTAAATCGTAAGACACACGATTTCTACGACTATAAATACAAAAATTTAGTAAAACTTTACAAGAATACACAGTGAATTCCATAACTGTTCATACAAACTATAATATTAACTCAACACAATCTCGTTAATAAAAATGATTAATTCTTCATGAATTATATTTCTTACTTGATAGTAAATTAAAAAAATAACCAGAATTTTATTTTTATTAAAGAAAACAATTAAAATAAATTGAAATATTGTGAACACTTTTGTAACTCAGCGTTAGGATGCCTACCTTAGATTTTCAAATAGAAAATTTTAGTATTTAATGTGGCCACCTTTTTGCTTCAATGCCCAGTTAAAGCCTTTTTGTCATACTGTTGTTGACATTTTTAAAATAGACTTATAAAGACTTGCCCATTCTTCATTTACAACTACTCAAAGCTCTTCCAGATTTATTGGAATTGGACTTCTAATTATTATTTTCTTTTTCAGTATATTCCATAAATTTCTAAGTTTTTAATTGAACTAAGATCCTGCGACTGTGCACGAAAATCCAGACATTTGATCTTGTTTCCCGGAAGCCACTTCATTGTTACCCTGGCCTTGAGTTTCCAGTCATTTTTGTGAACAATTGCGGTAGTCACTGTACATGCATTTTTATAAATATCAAATGCATAATTACAATATCTTTTTGTATATTTACGTAATCATACGTAAATTTTTCACTTTGTAAACCATGTCAGACAGTTTTTTTAGGCTACAATGGATGTTTACATACATATATTAAAATTCAAATATACGGGGTGTTATTTCTTGTTTTTTACAAGTTTTTATAATTTGACTCACAAAAGCAATGTACACAATTGCCGTAGTCTAGTAGGTAGTGTGTTGGCTTATTAGACGCAAGGCCACGATTCAAACAGCAGATCAGACATCAAAACGAAAATATGAAAAAATATTTCTTCGGCGACTTCCTCTCATTAGATTTCTGGCAAATACCCTAAGAGTAAATAAAATTGCCATGAAAAGTTTCTCAAAAATCTGTCGTTTGGAGTCGACTTTAAACTGTAGGTCCCGCCACTCGTGTATAAAATTAACACACACAACATAAGTGGCGTAAGAAGCTAGGTTGTAATCCTGACTGAAGGATTGTAATGACCAATTATGTATGTATGTAAGTATTTACCAACCATTTCAAGAATGCCCAACACATAAAATTGGCAAGAATTTTCGTATGCAGTTTATATTTTTGAAGCTCGAATGATTATAGGCGTCGAAAGAGCATTATATACGACGATAATATGTGAAATAGATCGTAGACAAACAAAGTTTCGCAGATGATGGAAAAGTCGAGATGACTACATTACGAGTGTCTACAACCTCGTTAAACAACTAATTCTTATCCTATTGTGTATACGAAAACGAAAACAATTAGATATGCTGTGTTATAATAAAAGTATTGTATAAACTTTCAGTACAATTTTCCTATTCCTGAACTTGAAAATGCGATATGCAGCAATCGATATTGTACACGATTTATTTCGTTTAAACTTTGAACATATAAAATGGAGTTGAAAAATCAATTTTAAAACTTTCTCTATGCGTTAAAATTGTTTTAACTTTATGCTGGTTTTGAATTTTCAATGACACGTTTTGAATTTTAATGACTGTTTCGTTCTTACTTCTGGAATTAATTTGTATTTGCATATTTCTATGTATAATGGTAGATACAAAAACACAAAAAGAATTTTAAAAACCATTATTAAAGAGTAAAATATTCCGTGCTACAAACAAAGTTTGTGGCAATTTCACTCATTTCCTTTCACTTTTACTAACTTTGCCCCACATTTAAAAACCCAATTGTCCTTGTCTTTTTGCTGCTTTCTGCCCAGTTTTTTACGGAAATGTATGTTGATGATATCCACCAGTCTCTTTTGTGGTAAACCGTAATTTTTTTGTATATGGGTTAGTTTTATTATTTCTTTGTTTACCCACACAAGTGAATGTTGTGGTTTTAACTGTATTAATGGCTAAGTTTGTTGTCTTTAGTTGGTGCCACTATCACGTAGGAGATATTTATTTATTTCACGGTTATTAAATAACACTGTTTATTTCCTTTAAGGATGCATAAATTAGAGAAGTAGAATTTTGCTTTAAAACATTATTGTTGTTTTTATAAAGGAATTTTATTTTCTTGAAAAATAAAAGTACTTTAGTACTATTAAGAGTACCTTTACATTAGATGATAGTGCTGTCAAAATCGCAATAATTGTTGAACCCTTTAGTCAGGATTACAACCTAGTTTGTCACACCTCCGCTCATGTTGTGTATATAACTTCATACACAAGAGGCGAGACCAACAGTCTAATATCAACTCCGAACGTAGGATTTAACCCTAACCCCCCTAACATGGGTGAACCGGTACCTAAAGGATCTTGATAAATTCAAATATCTTTTAAACAGTGAAAATAATTTAATGGTAGCCGACTAGTGTTATCCCGCTTTGATATTTCCGATGGGCCTGCAGTATTTTATTAAAGTTCCTTAAGAAGGGTTCCATTTATCATTAGTATCGGACGTTAGTGTATCCTATTATACGATTAGCATTGGCTCTTCTTTTTTCATACTTTCAGTTACCAATTTCACTATAAGTGGTGTTAATAATCCATGACGGGAGATTCGAACATTTTTGGCACTTGGAGTGAGGCAGGACTGTCTATTTGTTTTATGTTTAATGCTATATGTCGACGCCTTTTGGTCCATAACATCTACTTCGCCTTTTGTCTTATTGTAGTAGGCATTTATATCTTCATTGCCGTTTAAAGCAGTCTACCCTTGAGTATATTTTTATTCTTCTTCGTTACAAAAGACAAAAACAAATGTGTCCTGCTCATACTGAAACCACATCATGGCACTCCAAAATTATCTATTAGGCTTGGCCGTAGCCTTAGGAATATAATCTTTGTTTCAAGAAAGAAGCCTTGTCTTGCTCCCATTTTAAGCCGATTGCTAGTTGTTATATTTACTCCAGATTCTTTGTAAAAATCTACTAAAGCTCACCACCAAGCGCTGTGTTACACAACCAAAATACTTTCCCTTCGTATTTAAACAAATTTAAGGGAATATATTATTCAAAGCTGGTATATTGTTCAACAATTGCCACATTTTCATCCGGATAATAGTATTCCTGTATGTTCTTAATAAACATGTAGTCGCCGTAGGCTAGTAGGTAGTGTATTGTCTTATTAGATGTAAGGCCTCGGTTCAAACACCAGGTTAGACCTCAAAACGAAATATGAAGGGAATATTTCTTCGGCGGCTTCCTCTCAGCATATTTCTGGCAAAAACTCTGAGAGTAAATGGAACTGTCATGAAAAGTTTCTCAAAAAGTGTAGTTTGGAGTCGACTTTAAACTGTAGGTCCCGCCACCCATGAATAAAATTAACACACACGACATGAGTGGTGTGAAAAGCTAGGCCGCAATCCTGACTGAAGGGTTGTAATCGCCAATTGTGTATGAATGAATACTTTGTGAACATAGTTAAAATATTAAAAATAAGATCAGCATTTTTTTTGAAATCTCCGGCAATTTTACTTTACTCTCAGAGTTTTTGCCAGAAGACTGCTGAGAGGAAGTCACCGAAGGATATATTTATTCATATTTCGTTTTGTTTGGAATGGCCAGCGGCTCTATGTATCCTTAATCCAAATCTAACTGAGTGATATCTTAAGGGCTATATAAAAATGGGTCTTTCAACAAAGACTATCGAACTTGAACAGATGACATCTCGTCGAAACTACATTTGTTAATTTAATTGCAATTATAAAGTCTGTTACCACAGCATTTAACAACACCTGCAAAGAATAATTTTTTTTTATCAGAATGAATGTTTTGCCTTAATATTAATAACCCACTCGCATTCAAGCTACAGGTAATCTTGCAAGTCTAAAGGTCTTAATATTTAAAGTGATGTCTGGAACTGATATATTTTTCATTCCGTTTTTATAAACACGCTAGAGGATATGTTTAATTAATTCCATCTTATTACCATTTACACCAGTTCTTTCGTCCAGAAACATGAACCCTATTTTGAAGCTCTTGAACGCATACAGGGCAGGTCGAATGTGCTTACTAGTTGATAGGGTATTCACATCTGTTATGAGCTCGTAGATTGCAAATAAAATTAAAATAAAATTGCGTTTAGTTTTAATTAAAATTCTTTATTATTCGCACAATTCTGTGTGCCGTTGTTCACAACTTGATGTTAACAACAACAATTGGTAGACAATTATTCGACAGATCTATACAACGGAGATCTTCAAACCATGACTACTCTCTTTAAACACAACGCGTCCTAACAATAAGCTCACTGAACTTCGTTATCTCCTACGACTGCTTTGCCATGCTTTCATATGGCAAAGTAAACTGATGAATGTTCTTGAAGGCGAACGTTTTTGACTTCACCTTCACGAAATCTCTATAAATGTAAACATCGTTGTTTGCATTTCTTATTGTAGTATTTTTGGTATATTTTTGTTTGCTTGTTTACCATTTTTTATGCTGGCGTTTGTTGTTGTATTTTTGTTTACTTGTTTATAATTTTTTATGCTGGTGTTTGTTGTTATATTAAGCAGTAAGATAATTTGTAAACAGGTTTGTTCGCTGCATTGTTTTGTTTTTATAGCTTTTGTTTATAATTTTAATGTTAAGCGATGTAAAAGCAAAACACAGTATCTAGATTTTTCCCTTTTCGTAACAATATTATATGCCGTCCCAATCGCTAATTGTGCGGTCAACAAAAAAAAGATTAAAATCTCAATAAAAATATTAAAATATTTTAATTGTATGCTGATTACTTTTCAAATATTATTAATTCGATGCATATATTTATCGCTGCTGTATAATAAAATATTGCTAATATTATTGAAAGTATAATCATTTGAATAAATAAATGGCATTAAACATTTTTACTTTAAAGGAAAAAAATGATTTCTACTTACGTCAAAAAAAACTTCACTTATTATTGAAAAACATTTTTGGAAATTTAATTAAAGTATTAAGTGAAATTATTATTTGTATGAAAATTAATTTCAAAACATTAGGTTTGTAACAAATACAGGGCTTTTCGAAATTCAGAAGGTACATCTCTCAAATTAGTTGCCATTTATTCAGTTTGTTTTGCAATCTTACGAAGGATGATTGAATTATACAATAATAAAAGCAAATGGAAAAAAATATTTTGTCGAAATCGCTTTTTTATTCAGAGCTTTGGAAAATTGAATATTTCGCTTCCGATTGATCCAGAGAAGCCGTTGCGGACATTTGAACGATGGATGGTACTCTAAACTACACACATATCAAGACAAATCAAACATTTCAAATATATCACACTCAGTCATGCATTGAGTTCAATTCTGTATCGTACTCTTATCAGCAAAAAAGAGTCCATATAAGGCTTATTCTTTAATATAAGGTTGACGTTTCTGAAGCATGTATTGTCATGTAAATCGGTTGAAAAGTTCCACATACATACATATACACATAATTGGTCATTACAAACTACGTTTAGAGACAATACTACTAGACTACGGCGACTTCACACACTCATTTTAATTTAAATTTATGTGTGTATCCGCCAACGTTCAAATGTGAAATCTTCCCTGGCTCTGGCGTGATGGCATGGTATGTTGGATTTGAGATTTATTCGTATACATCTGCGGTTTAAAAAAATTCCGCAAAAAAAAGTTTAACGTGATACAAAGTGCAAAGTCCCAAAGAAATTAATAATCATGGATCAGTGTTCACCGTTGACAGCCATGACCTGTCGAACAGCGTTCAAAATAACTATCAAATATTGAGTTTTTCCGAATGTATTAGGCGTTCTTGGACCTCATGTGGATAGGTAGCATGACAAATTCAACAATTCTATTTCTTTTCATATACCAAGAAATAGGCCTCATTGCTGAAAATGGTTTTTCTATGAAAACTAAGGTCAGTTTAACGATCACACATCGTCATCTACGGTGTTTCAGGATGATTTGGCAAAGCAGATGTATAAAACGACAACTAATTTGGTAGATGTAGCTTCAACAAGATGGCCGTTATCAACTTTCAAAAATCGAAAAAATAACTGTTGGAAGATCCTACACATATATGCGAAAGAACACCTTGTTTACATAACTGTACATGTATTTAAGGATAGATTCCTAAAGGTGAAGCATTTGGAAACCTGCATTCGGCAGAATATCGTAAAGATTTAGACCGAAACGTGCGAAGAAGTGGCTGAAAAATCTCAAAAAGTTCTCATTTAAAAAACATTACATTTCGTACACAATGCCAAGGTATTGTAAAATCGACGTAGTCTAGTAGGTAGTGGGAGGCTTATTAGACGAGAGCCCGAGGTTGAACTTCTGGCTCTGACGTCTTGAAAAAAAATATTTTTTATAGTCTTTATAGGTGCCATGAGAAGGTTCCTAAAAATCCATAGTACGGACATTAAACAGTCGACACCGCCATTCATTGATAAAATTAACGCACACAACATGAATGGTGTGAGAATCTAGGTGATCAATTAAGTTTGTACGTAAAACTATCTTTGTAAGGTAAAATCAATTTAACTGATACGTTTATTAAAAATTATAAATGAAACTGAGTAACCATGAACTCACTTCATTTTTTCTCACAGTACAATTGTTATTTACTAACCAACCCAAGCACAGTTTTCCTATGGGTAAGGTAAACACAACTTAATATTTATTTTCGTTACAAACAGCGTAAATATTACCTGAAGATATGCAAAGTAAAATATTGGTTCACATTGCAATCAACAACTGTAATAACTGAATATTTTCCTGAATTTTTTCTTTATAAAACATGTTTGAAGGAAGTAATATGAAATCACTGGAAAAATATTCACAAAGAATTCCAAAAGTTATAGCCATAAATGTTACTTAAAAGAATACAGAA
This sequence comes from Sarcophaga subvicina, assembly GCA_936449025.2. Taxonomy (NCBI): domain Eukaryota; kingdom Metazoa; phylum Arthropoda; class Insecta; order Diptera; family Sarcophagidae; genus Sarcophaga; species Sarcophaga subvicina. The sequence continues at coordinate 92,046,976 of OW388080.2, forward strand.
GAAAAAAAGCAGTAGTGGTCTTCTAATTAGCACAATGCATCCAATTTTTATAATTTTTACCTGATTTAATTGCAGTTAAATATTTGTTGTGATGTACTTTAAATTCACCGTAGTCTATTCATTCTCTTATAAGACGTGAGGTTGATAACGAAAGCTTGTAGTGAGTAAACGTACCCTGACCATCCATTTTTTTAATCCTGGATGATCATTTTTGTACAGTAAGGTTACTCTTCGTTGAATCGACGAACAACGTCGTCTACTGACTGCAAGCTTTCATTATCAACTAACGTTGTTGAAAAAAAGAGCGAAATTTGGTCAAACATAAAAGAGTTATATGATAAAGAGTAAATGAGCTTCGTCGTTGCTCTTTCACTATTGTGTGTGACTATCGATAACATTACATATATTTGTTTGTTTGTTTTGGTATTAGGACCCTCAAGGCTGGTAGTAATAATAAGTGCATAGAAACCGAGTTGACTATTTAAACAGGTAACCAATATAGATCGCCTACTTACAGATATTTGTCAACGACAAAATATCCGTTTGTTGGTATATTATGTTGCATTAACTATTTGCGTTTCATGTGTCATTGTGTCAAGTGAATGATTGCGTGTGCCTTTGTGAATCCCACAGTCTTCTGTCAATGATAAAAGCGCATGTGGTTAAAACAAGTGAACACACACTCAATGACGATAATGAAAGTTCTCTCTTAATACTCATTTCACCCTTTTGTATTATTAGATATTATAATAATTAAGTGTAACATAAAAAAGGCTAAGAAATTCAATTTCGTTATATAAAAAAAGTTTGTTGACAAATTTAGTAAATTTTTAGAAAAATGTTTACTTTTCCGTCAAATGTGGTATAAATACATACATAAATACAAAAGTTTCTTTAAAAGGAGCAAATCGCAAATGTGCAGTTTTTTACGACTTTGGTGCATAAATAAGACTGAGTGTGACCGATGGCATGGGTTGTTTTGGGGTCTGTGACTTATTAGCATAAACCTGCGAATTAAGGACACAAGAAACGTCTAAAGGGGTTGCACGTTGGTCACGCCCTCAAAGGCGTTCTTAAAGAATATTCAATTCACGTAGTTCTGTTTTGTTAAAACTACATATCTTTCGTGTTCAGATTATCCAATACATATCAAAAGGAGTTGGTAACCATTGAACTATTGTGCTCTCTGCTAACTTATCGATAACACCAGCCCAAAATTTCCTTTTGGAAAACATGTGTATTGATATCTTTCCAAAAATTTTGTTTGTTCACGTACCCTTTCATCCTAAATATACTGAAAATGATTTATCGATAAAAATTAAGGTCAGTTGCCAAATGGTCTACTGCCCATTCAGCGAACATATGCCGTTATTTGCTTTCAGTTTCTGTATTAGCTATACTTTGTAAGGGTACAGGCCAAAGTCACAATGTAAAATTCTTCAAGATGTAGTCTGCAAAAAGCCTAGTTCTTGTGAGTGTCCGAAATCGACTGCTTCTGTCTCTTACACTTCAATATACTTAGCGCTTCATTTTCATAAGGATGATACCTAGCTTAAGTATTTGAATTTATACACCACATTGTGAATAGTCCTCTCTGTAGGATGATCATGCGATCATAAATTAGGCGAAACGTTCGATATGTTACGCGATCAGCCATGTCAGCCATTGTAATTTAGTAAAACAGACTGAATAAATTACAATCAAATTGAAAGATATAGCTTCAGCAATATGAGCGTTAAATAATAACAAAATTTTAGAGTTCCTGTTGGAGTACCGTATAATTATTTTGATTTCATATTAAGAACTGAAACTTCACCATTTAAGATCTCACATATTGCAAATATTGTATTAAAATTCAAATATTGACCAATTAATGTACAAAGTAATTACACAGTTGTTGTCCTGTATATTTTGGTTGGTACAATACATACAAAACTTTTCTTATCTTCTCTAATGTTTATATTGGTCGCACACATGTGCCAAATGTTAACGGTAAATACCAAAACAAACATAATTACAGAGATTTGCCTCAATGTTTGCCTCAAGATTGTCTTACAGAAATGTGGTTTCCTTAAGTTGACAGTGAAATGTGGTTTATCTGCTCATTGCTGTTTGGAAGAAGTACGGCAGCAAATACAAAGAGAATATGGTGGTCATTCAGAAACATATGTTATGTATGTGGGTGATTAAACTAATTTGTGCGAAGTATTTCACATAATATTTCGATAAGTTTGTTTGTATTTTTTATTAAAAAAAAAAATTGATTAGTGAAGAGATTTAAAAGAGTTTCACTTGACGATTTTAAAATTAAGCAGAGAAATTTAGAGAGGTAGTTAGTAGTGTGTGGATGATGCTTATTAAACTTGAGGTCTCGGATTAAACTCCAGGTCGGACACCTCCAATAAAACCAAATACGAATAAAATATTTTTTCGGCGACTTGCTCTCAGCAGATTTATTGTAAAAACACTCAGAGTAAATGAAATTGCCATAAAAAGTATCTCAAAAATCTGTGGTTCGAAGTCTACTTTTAACTGCAGCTCCAGTTATTCATGTATAAAATGAACATACACCGCATAAGTGGTGTAAGAAGGCAGGTCGTATTCCTGACTGAAGGGTTGTAATCATCAATTGTGTATGTATGTATGCAAACAATATCAAAAATCTCTGTTAACAAAACGACGTATACCACCCTGTTCTAATTGCAAATTATAAGTTGTTCTTACGAAAGCAGTCCCTGAAACGAAAAAACTTTTTTTAATTGTTTTGTGTTTCTAAGTTTTCTCTGTAAGATTGTGCTAAGGTACTGATTGTTTTTTTAATTTTTGGCCATATGCAATATTATTCTTCCATAACATTGCCAAAATTTTGTTTGTAATATGTTAATACACGATATGTTTTAAGTTCTAAGTGATAGAAAAAGTGCTTTCATTATCACTATTCTTTACATCCTGTACAGAAAACAACATACATACATCATAAAGTTAAGTATATGTATGTATGTATATATAAATTTGATATTGGTTTCTATGTTTTAATTCCGAAATGCGTGTAAAAACAATTTTTTCTTATAAGAAAATTTTAAAATATTAAGTTGTAAGAGTTGTAAAATGAAGTCGCTGTAGTGTAGTAGGTAGTGTGTTGACTTATTAGGCGTAAAGCCACGGTTCTAACCCCGGTCAGCCATCAAATTGAAAAAATATTTCTTAATCCACTTCCTCTCGGCAGAAATCTGGCTAAAACTCTGAGAGTAAATAAAATTGCCATGAAGAGCTTCTAAAAAATATGTCGTCTGGAGTCGACTTTAAACTGTAGGTCCCTCCACTCATGTATAAAATTAACTCACACAGCGTGGCGTGAGAAACTAGGTCGTAATCCTGACTGAAGGGTTGTAATGACCAATTATGTATGTGTAAGATCGCTTTAAAATTTTTGCAAGTTGCAGTCTGTGAAGTCGCCGTAGTCTAGTAGGTAGTGTGTTGACTTATTAGACGTAATTCCAGGGTTCGAGCCCCAGGCCAGACATCAAGACAAAAATACAAAAAGCATTTCTTCGGCAACTTTCTCTAAGCAGATTTCTGTCATAAACTCTGAGAGTAAATAAAATTGCCATGAAAAAGTTTCTCAAAAATCTGTCGTTCGGAGTCGACTTTAAACTGTAGGTCCCACTTATGTATAAAATTTACACACACAACATAAGTGAGAAACTAGGACGTTGTACAATGGGTCAATTCGACCTCCGGGTACTGTACTTGTCTTAATTGACAAGTACACGTCCTCTAACCTAACCTAACCTGCAGTCTGTGAAAAGCCGATTTCTTATTAAGTACTTTGCTAATGAATTAAGTCTCACAGCTCATCACAAACTATTAGAAATGGAGGGAATATCTTGTTTTTTTTTAGAAAATCATCGTCTAAAGTGATGAATTATAAAAGCCTAATAAACATGTGTACATTCATATCAAAATATATAATTTTATCAAAATTATGCTGTTAAAATATTTTACGTCACTTTTTAATATTTTCATACCCCATAAAATACTTCTACGCCATTACCATCATTACTATTATTATCGACATTAAAAACTGCAGAAACTCTATGACCTCAGCGTCGTAAGTGATGTAATTAAAACTTCTTTAAACAGTGTCATTATGGTTTAAATTTTACTGAATGAGTTTTTTATAGCGGGTTGTGCTTTTCATAAAATAGAAACAAAATTTTAAATGAAGTAAGATTATATACATGCTATATACGAGTATAATAATAAAGAAACAATATGATAAAAAAAAATAGCATTATTAAAGTAAAGGCAAATTTTTTGTAGTCTAGTAGGTAGTGTGTTGGCTTATTAGATGTTAGGCCACGGTTTAAACCCCAGGTCAGACATCAAAACGAAATTTCAATATTTCTTCGGCGACTTCCTCTCAGCAGATTTCTGGCAAAAACTCTGAGAGTAAATATAATTTCCATGAAAATTTTCTCAAAAAAAATCTGTCGATTTTAAACTCTATGTCCCACCACTCATGTATAAATATAACAACAACACAACATTTTTTAGAGACCCAGCTGCGTCCACCGCATACCCAAAGAGTTACTAGAGAGTATAGAAGTTCTATTAGCCTGAATTGCATAATCTGAATAACAACGACATGTGGTTTCGACAGAATGATCCTACAAGCCACAGATTGAATATTCTGCACAAATCATTTGAGGGAATGGGTATATCATGTGAAGGTATTGAACTGGTCACCGTGATCGTTTTTCAAGTCACTAGTGGCTGCAAATAAATCACAAAAAATAGCGATCCTCAAAACCAACATGATCAGTGTCATCTATAAAATTCATTCTGATTTATTTGCCAGAGTCATGATATACATACGTATACGCTCCATGGAGCCACGGAGGATGTTTGATTGATATATTAACAGGTATTACAAATCAATAAAAAAAATGGTCAGGCGGTGTGTTTGGGTCGTAGTTTATTGATGAAGATGAAACCGAAATTGAATTGAATGTGAATGGCATTCCTTATATGAACATGGTAGCGTAGATCTCGATTCTTCCGAATAGATGTGGATAATTACGCCATCAACAATCGATTTATTGGGACAAAGCATAAAATCAATTGGAGAGTTAACGCACTGTTCTTTTATATATGTACATATATTATACAATGCTTACAATGCACAATACGTGTGCTTCCTGTTTAGAAGAGAAGACCTTTTCAGGAAAGGCTAACGTATATAAACACTGCTCTGCCTTACTACACTCTTTTTAAACTCATTAAATTCAATTTCCGGCATGTAAATTAAGTACTTATTACACTTTCTCATAAACACAATACTTATACCAATATATCGACAAAAGAATTTGCATATAAATTCCAATCAAATTGATTTTAACAATTCTAATTGAACTGAATGCCTTAAAATAATTTACAAGAAAATTCAATTTCAATTGAAATTGAAATGCAATCGAAATTCAATTTCTATACAAAAGCACGGTTCATATGTCAAAAAACTGAATGCAATAAAGCCACTAAACTGCAGGAGTATAAAAGAAAAATGGCAATACCACGTAATAAACTGCAAATAGTAGAGAAAAATGGAATAAAATAGTGTGATGGGAAGTAAAGTGAATGTCAATCAGTTGAGCAGCATCACCGGAAATGAATACAGTTTTAATGTTTAGTACCACACATACATAGGTAGTTTAGAACATTAAAGCATTCTGTACATGGGTATGTGTATACATACACTTGCTCAAATAAATCTTCGTACACCAAGCAGATGGAAACAATTTTTATAATATTTAATACGTTACTTATCAGACTGGAATAAAATAAAATTGTTTTAAAAGTTCAATTTATCCATATAATAGTTGGATACAAAAAATTTATTCAAAAACTTTTGTTTATTTTATATATATACTAGGTTAAGTTAAAATAAGATTATAAAATTTGCTTATTGTTGTAAAAACAGATTGTAAATAAATGAATTATAAAAAAAAAAAAAAAAAAAAAAAAATTTTATATATACGTACATTCGCCATTACTTCATTCATTAATTCAGTTAGGATTACGACTAGCTTATCACACCACTTATTTTGTGTTTCTTAATTTTAGAATATGCATACACATCGACACCGAACGAAAGATTTTTGGGACACTTTTCATGGCAATTTTATTTACTCTCAGAGTTTTTGTCAGAAATCTGCTGAAAGGACGTCACCGAAGACATTTTTTGTCTTATCCGTGATTTATATCGTAATTTATTCAAAATTTTTTTTTAACAACGGGTTTGATGCGCTTTGGCAGCAAAAACTTCTTCAAAACATCTTTTCACAGAAAAATCCAGTTTTTGTGTGCTTTGGCCCAATATTCCAGACTTCTTGTACAATAGTACCTTGCGCTGCTGCTATACGCAGCAAATTTTTTTTTCCAGAATATACCATGAAAACCTTACAGAGTATGAATCAGGGATCTGGATCATGAGATATTACTTTTATGCCATTGTAAAGAAATCATTCTTCCAGAATATTGGAATAAGAATTGAAAATCATATCATATACATATGTATGTGTATACATATTATATATTCGTCACTCTATGTCAGGTGTTAACTTTTACATTCACATACATCGAAAAAATTATTTGCTTTTTTAAAAACATTATACCATAACGTAATTGCTCACTACAACCCTTTAATCAGAATTACAACCTAGTTTCTCACACCACTTATGTTGCGTGTATTAATTTTATACATGAGTGGAGGGACCTATAGTTTAGAACTGACTCCAGACGACAGATTTTAGAGAAACTTTTTTATTGCAATTTTTTATTTACTCTCAGAGTTTTTGCCAGAAATCTGCTGATATTAAGTAGCCGAAGATATATTTTCTCATATTTCAGTTTGTTGGAGATGTCTGTCTTGGAGCTCGAACTGTGGCCTCACGTCTGGTAAGCCAACACATTACCTGCTAGACTACGACTGCTATAAAAATTCTTAAAACTTAAGTAACAATTTTTTCAAACTATAGAGTCTTCCAACAGGGGCTTCCGAACTTTGACAGTCGATAACGGCCCTCTTGTTGAAGTTGTCAAATTAGTCACCATTTATTCAGCTCGTTTTGTCAAATCACCATATACGGATATGCCATTCAACAACACATTCGAATAAAAAAATTGTTTCAGAGAAATGCGATTTCTGTTCGGACAACATACCGTGCGCTTTGTTGATTTTACGATCCCCGTAATCATTCTAGAATTCGTTGTAGTCCAATAGTTAATCTGTTGGCTTATAAGACATGAGCCCACGGCTCAAACCCAAGTCAGACATCACCAACAGAACGAAATATGAAAAAAAAAAAATTCGGCGACTTTCTCTCAGCAGATTTCTGGCAAAAACTCTGAGAGTAAATAAAATTGCCATGAAAATTTTCTCAAAAATCTGTCGTTCGGAGTCTACTTTAAACTGTAGGTCCCGCCACTCATGTGTAAATTTAACACACACAAGTGGTGTGAGAAGCTAGGTCGTAAATCTGACTGAAGGGTTGTAATGGCCAATTGTGTATGCATGTGTATGTAATCGTCCTACCGAAAGACCTATTCGTACAATGGAGGATCAGTTTGAGTGCACTGGGTTACTAAACGATCGACCAACACCGACGTACATCGATGAAAAACAAGATCTACAAAAAACGTCAACGCTAACTGTAGAACGTGCGGAGTACTATATATTAATTAACACCATTCACAAAAACCCTGCTGTTTGCAGCTCACAACTTGGCAAATTTTGCTTCGTACTTTGGGTCTCTACGCGTACCAGATTCAACTGACCCAAAAACTGAAGGTAAATTAAATTACCCTTCAAATAACTGATCTAGATTCGACCCATGAGTTGCCCGAAGCTGATTGTGGGTGTGCATGAATGCACAAACATAAAAATATTCCAACTTTATCAAAAAAATAATGAGATTTTAATAAAAACAATTATTTTTAAATAACAAATGGTGCCCTAGTGGTCTAATGGGTAGTGTGCTAGACTATTAGCGTGAGGGTCCTGAGTTCGATTCCCACCAGAGACTCTGGTCTGTGACACTACACCGGGCATATAGTCAAGTGATTTCTCTCGTATATAATTAGAATATGATTTGTAATTGTATTGTAATTAATAAACAAATAAAAAAGTGAGAAAAGTCATCCAGCGTTGCCACCCAGTGCACCTAGACTACAACCGTTTGTAAAGTAATTATTCTAGGGCCTGCTACACGTGGTTAGTTGTTAAGTTACAAGAACTTGATTATCGACATCGAATAGTGAAAGTAAACAGATTGGGCAGACGGTTCGCAGCAAACCTGTTTTCCTGAAAGGTCCTAATATAAATAATAAGATAAGATGAGTACTTTAGCACTTAACAAAGGTTATAACGACTAACAAGTGGTTTTTACCAGAGAAAAACTATCACAAGGTTAATAACAAAAATCAACAACAAGGAGATGCCTGTTGCTGTTTTCTTTATCTTGTTTGTCCATCCCCAAAAACGACACCCTGATCTACCTGCTTTATTTTGATATTTTATTAAAATTTTTATGTGGCGAGTTGTCCTGGCCCTGCATAGTGTGGTGGAATTGACATGTGGTTTATTTTAAGGCAGTTTTATTACACCCACTTTTTTGTCCTTACGTTGATAGCGGTTGTAAAATTTTTATTTACTATATAAACAGAAGCCGCCGTGGTCTAGTAGGTAGTGTGATGGCTTATTAGACGAAAAGCCAGGGTTCGAGCCCCAGGCCAGACATCAAAAATAAAATACAAAAAAGTATTTCTTCGGCGCCTTCCTCTCAGCAGATTTCTGGCAAAAACTCTGAGAGTAATTAAAATTGCCATGAAAAGTTTCTCAAAAATTTGTCGTTCGGAGTCGACTTTAAACTGTAGGTCCCGCCACTCATGTATAAAAACAATTAACACACACAACATAAGTGGTGTGAGAAGCTAGGCCGTAATCCTGACTGAAGGGTTGTAATGGCCAATTATGTATGTATGTATATAAACTCTCCTTTTACGATTTCTGTATTGTTTGTGTGCGTGTATTTTTATAGTTGCGAGTACCTTGCTTGATAGTAATAATGTACAGAATTGTTTCCAGCAGAGTAAAAGATAACCTTAATTAAAGTTGTTGTGCTATCTGCTACATGTATGGGGTCTTCTTTAAGGGTACAACAATGTTATTATATGTAGAATATAATATAGTTGAAATATTCGCTATGACTCCTGAGAATGGAGCGTATACGCTACGCATATGATGACTTTGTAAATCACAGTGGTTTGTGTTTTACCATATACCAGCTTAAGAACACCCCCTAAGAAAAAGTCTAGTGGAGTGAAATCGCACGACCACGATAGCCAGTTCACATCATCTTTAAGTAAAGCTACCATGTCCTTAAATCGCTTGGGCAGAATATATAATATGGCATGAACTGAAGGACCACCTAGCGGGATGTAATGATAATTGGATCCCGTGTGAGTTATTATCTTCTCGAATTCATCTAATTTATTTGTTCACGTATTCATTCATTTTAAAACATGAATTTTCAATGAAAACGAGGGTCCGTTGCCAACTACCTCAGAGTCCAGTCAGAGAACACACGTCGTTGTCTGTGGTCATCAATAGCAAAACAATTTAACAAAACAGACTCAGTAAATGACCACTAATTTGATAGTTTGGCCATTATCGACTGTCAAAGTTCTAAAGTCCCCGTTGGAAGACCCGATATTATTTCGTAAATCGTTTGGATAGATCTCGGGTTATTAAAAAACGAATATTGAAAAATCATTTATATAAGTTAATGTCTGCTATAACATCCGCAGACAATTGATAGATTTAAACATCTGTATTTTTTGATTTTGTCGTTTTAAAGCTCTGGTAATAGTTGCAAACGCGATATTTTTAATCGTGTTGCAAATTTGCTTTTTTTGATTGGTCAAGTGGCTGAAAATTTTGTATGATAATTTTTGCTTGCTCAGCAAGTGGGTTTGGGTTTCCTCCGGTAGTTTTAAGGTATTTTAAGGTATTTAAAAAAACAAAAAAACAGTCAGCTCACATAGTGATTTAAATTCCTAAATAAAATTACTTGAAATTACAATAAATAGATACCTATGTAATTAATTTGAAATAACTAAATAATTAATGTGAATGTTTCAAAAATAAATAAAGTTTAATAAAATATAAACTAGAATTATAAGAATTATAAAATTTGAACTAAATCAAATAATTGATGTGAATGTTTCAAGAAGAATAAAGTTTAATAAAGCATAAAATTGAATTATGATATATGAACTAAATTATTAATTGTTTCTCTTGTTAAAATAACTTATATACAGAGGACTGCAAAAGTCTAAGTACCCCAATATATTTTTTTTCACAATTTCATGAATTTTTAGTAATAATAGGTAAAAATAATAGATATTTTAATATTTATTTTATTTATTTACCTCTCTTTTATTATAAAACAAATAATATTTAAAGTTTTTCACCAACCGTAAGAAAAATAAGGAAAGTTTATGTTTAAGTTACGCTGTATTGCCTTTAATTCCAACACAGGCAGTGCCTTCTACTTCTACAACCGCAGAACTACCACGGGAACAAGTACTACTTTCTACTTTTCAAAATGCTGAATCATCACCAAGCCGACGTACATCTGTCCGACAGCGGAAAGCACCGTCTTATCTTAGCAATTATATGCGACATTAAAATTAAGTGAGGGAGAATTATTATAATTCTAAGTATGCCGTGAATTTGTATTTGCTCATATATTGTAATTCATAGTATGCCTAGAATTTTCCATTATTATTTTTTCATTCTTCGTTTGTTGATTCAATTGTTCTTTACTAAGTATAATTTTATTACTTTTTTATAATATTGAAAATATGAAATATATATTTTAAATAACTACAAAAATCATATTTGTCCTTAAGAACACAACAATAGCGGTGAGAGAATGCATATTTGGTTTGACACCGATCATTACAGGCTCACTGCCAATCTTAGTTTAATGCAGACGAAATTAAGAAAATACAACCTTCCAAAACAATACATGTCGCCGTATGCTAGCAGGTAGTGTTTTGGCTTATTAGAGGTACCTCACTAGGCGACTTCCTCCCTGGCAAAAATTCTGGTAATAAATAAAATGAAAAGTGGTGTGAGATAGTAGGTCTTAATCCTGACTTAAGGGTTGTAATGACGAATACGTACATACTTAAAGTACGTAAGCTTTAAAAAATATTTGTTTTAGAAAATCTGCAAATTTTAAATTCGTTTATACTTTAAAATCATTTCCCATAAATATAAACACATGGACGTCGACCTGGTTGATAAGTTGCCTATTAAACTGAACTGCAAAGAGGAGCACGTTACAATAAAAAATAATCCTTCATTGCATATTACAGAATCTATATCACAATGGCTACAATTGATATTCAGGTTGATTTATGCAGATACATACGTTCTCTTACAATTTTTGATGCAAACATATTAAAACACATAAGCATACATGAAGCACATAAGCATACATGAACACATGTGCTACTAAAGATGTAATTTAAGATGGGTAATCGTACCAACAGGGGTAATCAAAGAGATGATAAACGTGAATGTGTGACAGTCATAGATAACTTTTGAAGATTATTCGTTTGATTTTAGCCTTGTGGGTATAGATCAATTCATTCGATTCGTATAGAAATTTACATATGCTTGTAGGTTGTATTCTTAACTTAAGGCTTGTATTGGACAGTTAAGTAAGTAAATAACAAAGAACAATAAATGTACAGTAACTTCCACAATTGTCACACAAATTACCCAAAGCACAAGGTTAGGTAACAATAACGTTGGTTGCTGAAAACAATTTCCCATCTTAATCCGGTATAAAATTGATAGAAAATTTTGCCATGAAAAAGTTTCTTAAAAACATCTGGAGTCGAAATTAATCTATAGGTTGCTGCACTCACGTATAAAATTAACACACACAATATAAGTGGTGTAAGAAGCTAGGTCTGAATGACCTGAAGGTTTGTAATGACCAAATTTATGTATGTATGTACGAAATGGCTGATGCCTAAACTCTTAAATTCAATACAGCTTTCTTAGTTTTTTTTTTGTACATTTAAGTGATTAATGGCACTGTGATTCACTAGTGGGATGGTGGGCCATCTATCGGTTTAAATATGAATCATCAGTTATTTCGAATCCGGCAATACTTAAGTCATTATATTCTGTCACAAAATTCATTATATTATCTCCACTGAACGTAATGCATCGATTTACGCTTGAGCAACGGTTGGAATTATTGGGCCAACAAGAAACTGCACGATGATGACGATTTTACAAAAAAAAATGATTCTTTCAGATGAAGCTCATATCCATCTTAACGGTGCGTTAATTAACAAAATTACCGTATTTGTGGTTTAGAAAACCTACACGTGGTCTTACTTAAGCCAATGCACCCATTACCAGATGCTGTTTGGTGCGCCTTGTAAAGTGGAGGCATCATTGGACCATATTTCTTTGAAAATGAGGACCGGGCGACCATTACTGTCAATGGAGACACCTATCGCACCATGAGTACCAATTTTTTGTACACGTTCTTCATGGTATTGATGTGAACAATGTTTGGTTTCAACAAGATGTTACAACTTTTCACACATCTCATGCCACAATCGATTTATTGCGTCAAACGTTTAATGGCCGTTTAATTAGCCGAAATGGTGATGTCAACTGGCCGCCAAGAAGCTGAGTTTGGACTACTCTCTGTGGAATGCGCTTAAAGAAAAGTGATATTCCAACAAACCAAAGGCAACTGGTTATTTAAAGGCCAACATTCGTGATGTCATTGCCAAGATACGACCGCATACACTCGCGAAAATATACGATCGAATGACGTACTGTAAGTCCAGCCACCACAGCTATATGCACGAAATAATATTCCGTTTCTAACCGGAACAATTGTGCTTCACAGCAAAGAAATAAATTTGGCAAAATTTCAAACCGTTTTTGTTTTATTACATGCATATATACATAATTGGTCATTACAACCCTTTTTGTTTTATTGCAGTTTTAAATTTAAACTATTAAGTTGCCCACCCTTTACAAATTAGTTTTCCTATATTCGACAGTTTATAACTCCAGAAACTCTCAACCAAGTTACATGACAATACATGTTTTATAAAGGTTAACCTTTCATTGAAGGATAAGCTTTATACGGATTAAAAAAGTAATGATGTGAGAGCAATACAAATTCAACTGCGTCAGCGTACATATATACTTTATTGCATTATCCCGCAAAGCCGACTTGATTATCGTCGTGTATGTATAAAACCATTAAATGAAATTATTTGCACACATACATACATATTTATTGTTTTTCCATTTAATGTCAAACCACCATTATTCTAAAATTAAAATACATTTACTGTAGGTGTATATATGTAAACATTCATTCATGTGTAATTATTTCCATCATCATTACTGCTGTCATCATTTTTAACTCACATGCCATTATTCGACGATGATTTTGTTGAAAATAACAAATAATTGATAGAGTATGTGAAAAAATATTTTTTTTGTGTCGAATAGGAACATTTTTATTATATTAATATTTTTGTGTGCAACAACATGCGAGTCAATTGTGTGGTTTTGTTTTGTAAGTGCGCTGTCGGTAATTTTAAATGACTATTGTACATGCAAACATAGATATATTTTCACAGTTCACAGAATGGGCAGTTTATATAAAGTTTTATGTACGAACATCTGAACTGAAAACCGCTGTGGTTCGTGGCTTTTTCGCACATGCTTGGGTGTAACGAAAGCCCCACAAGTAAGACTCTAACTGAGTCAAATCGCGTCACCTCCATGCGATATGATCATACCTTCAAATCACTCGTGCAGAATATTCAATGTGACATGAGCTGATATATCGTTGGTGTCCAGATCATCGAATTAAGGCCAAAGAAAAAATTCTATATTTGGAAATACTAAAAAGAAATAAAAGATTTGCTACTAATGGAGAGGTAGAATCTGCGGCTGATGGCTATTTTAGGAAGCCACATACTTATATACACACATACATACATAATTGGTCATTATAACCCTCCAGTCAGGATTATGACTTATTTTCTCACACCACTTATCTTGTGTGTGTTAATTTTATACATAAGTGGTGGGAGCTACAGTTGGAAGTCGACTCCGAACCACAGATTTTTTTGAGAAAATTTTCATGGCAATTTTATTTACTCTCAGAGTTTTTACCAGAAATCTGCTGAGAGGTAGTCGCCGAAGAAATACTTTTTGTATTTTGTTTTGATGTCTGGCCTGGGGCCCGAACCCTGGTTTACGTCTAATAAGCCAATACACTACCTACTAGAATACGGCGACTTCTGTACTTCTGTGAAGTCACATACTTACTTACGGTAAACAGAATATCGAAGATTTTATATATCGCTAATAAATGTATCCCCCTGTTAAGAAAAAACGCAAACTTATTGCTATGTTTTCTTTGCCAAGCCGGTTAATTTTTGGCCTGGCTTTGTATCGAATTTATTAAACAATCATTTGCTTATTTTTCAATTTGTAGAGGCGCTAAGAGTGGTTCAATGCTACCGGCTATTGTTCTACTTGCAGCAGCTTGCACTACATGCAAACATTGTGTATCTCGAATATGTTTAAGCACTAGTTATGCGTTTCAAAGTGTTTATTAGACGAAAACGATAGAAACATATTGAAAGAGAAAACAGCTGAGGCCTAAATTCTACTTAAACTTATGAATTTAAATGCAATTTCTTTACGAAGATTGTAAATTGTTCATCCAAACTCAAAATGTGGCAAAGAAAATATTACAAACCCGAAATAGTATTAAATTAAGCGTTAAGAATTATGGTTTTTCCTCTTAAGTGTATAAATAATTGTAAGATTATTGCATACGATCCTGGTAAGTTCCTTTACAAAAATCTTTTTTTTTTTCATTTCAAATCCTTGTAAAATAAAAACATGTATTTACCCTCTAGTATTTGATGATGTTAGCCAGCAAATATTTTCCTTACACTTTGGTTTTCGAGTTTAATACGTTATTAGCTTTGGAAAAATTTTGTTTCTATTTCCATATACGAGAAGGAAGAGAATAAAATTCTTACATTTTTTTATCGCTATTCTCGTTGTTTTATTCTTTTTTTATTATTTTTTTATTATTTATTTATTTTGTTTGCATTCTTCTTATTTAACAAGCAAAAGCGTAAAATTTATGTGAACTGTTTTGTTACTGTTCGTACAACATGAGTTCTGAACGTTTTTTAACACAACATCAACTATAAATTTGAACAACAAATTCATGTTTGATATTACAACAATAGATAAATATTTACATTACCATATTTATGTAATATGTTTTTATTTTTAGTTACAATATTGCTGCTCGTATGTCGAATATTATGGCTAATTTTATTTGAGGAGTGCACATGAATAAATTTTGGAAAGGATGCTAGAATTATAATTATTATGATTGAAAAAATAAAATTAATTGCTGATACTTACATAATTGGTCATTAATCCAGTTCAGTCAGGATTACGACCCAGCTTCTAATACCACTTATGTTTTGCTTGTTAATTTTAAACATGGGTGGCAGCATCTAAAAGTTCATAGCCGACTCCGAACGAAAGATTTTTTGGGAAATTTTTCATGGTAATTTTGTTTTACGCTCAGAGTTTTTTTTATATTTCATTTTCCTGGAGATGTCTTACTTAGGGTTTGGACCCTGGTCTCTAGTCTAATAAGCCAACACAATAACTACTAGACTATGGCCACTTTATACACAATATTCCACATTCCATAAGCAAATCTATTTCTTTGAGAAAACCTTTCCCACGCATGTACTGTTTTGCAGATCGGTTGAGTGGTTCTCGTGTTATAAAATGGAGAACATAGGTCTGCTTATTTTATGTATGTATGTATATGGAAGAGTAGGTGACAATTCCCGAAGAAGACAAGAAAAATTTCATTTAATCCACTATCAAAACTCCATCTAGATTGTCCCCTGTATTTGTAGGGAGAAGATAACTTTAACAACGAATGTCTTGAAGAATTTAAAAATACTTTTCAATCAGCAAATGTTGCTCATTTACCACTAAATGTAAAAGCTTTTATGGATATCGTTGGTTCTAGTCATAGGGGAGCTAGTTCAGTAAAGTGATAATCTTATTCTACTTAAGGAAATGAAAACGACAGGAGTCAATACTATATCCCACTCAATTAGTTTATGGCCATTGTTTCTAAGATTTATTTAAAATAGCACTTCAATCAATTATTTGTCGATTTTCGTTTTTATTAATACTTTATCCCTCACATAATTCTGAAATTATTCTTCTAAAATATATTTTCCCAATGTTTTTTTACAAACATCGTCTAGCCATTGGAAAAAAAATAAACAAAATGACAAAAATTTTATTAATTTTATCTAGAAACAAGTTATTTTCTTTTTATTGTTTTTGTTAATTGCCTGTCACTTATGTGTCAATGTAGTCTACGTGTCAAGAATAGTAAAAATTCCATAGAAATCTCTTGAAATGTGGATAAATTAAAAGAAAAATCCATTAAGAATTTTATTTAAAAAGGAAACGGCTGCAGTTATTTTATTCTGTATTCAGAATTTGAAAACGAACTGTAGCATTTTCTTTCCACCTTATGTACAGACATATATTCATAATTGTTCACTACAATCCTTCAGTCAGGATTGCGACATAGCTTCTCACACCACTCATGTTGTGTGTGTCAATTTTTTGGCAATTGTATTTAATCTCAGATTTTTTTGTCCGAAAGCTGATGAGAAGAAATCGCCGAATATTTTTTCAAATTTCGTTTTGTTGGATATGTATGACTTGTTTAACCGTATACTAATGTCTAATAAGCTAACACACTACCTGTCAGGCTATTGGGAGCTCTTCTTCTCTTCTCCTGCTCCTTATATACACAAACTAAATTTCGTATTGTCAAATCCCCTCACGTATCTTAAGTTAGTTTCTTATGTTGGGACTATTTCATGGTTTGAATTCGTATATGAAGTCCGAAGTAAGGGTTTTTTAGAATGTACAGTTATGTTATATTTTTTCTACCCACTACTTTTTGCAGTTTTCTTGGAATGTAGTAAATTAAATTAAAAAAAATTAACTTATGGAGTAAGATATGTATCGTTTTGATAAATCCTTTACATACATACATAATTTGTCATTACAACCCTTCAGTCAGAATTACGACCTAGTTTTTCACACCACTTACGTTGTGTGCGATAATTTTATAAGGGATACCGGGACCTATAATTTAGAGTCGACTCCGAACCACAGATTTTATTACTACTCTCTTACTTTTTTATTTACTCTCGAGATTTTGTTAAAAATTACCTGGAGTTGGAGCTGTGGCCTCACGTCTAACAAGTCAACGTACTACATATTAAACTACCGCGACTTCGAATAAGCCTTTTGCCTTTTTGGACCAAAATAATATTTTATCAGCATCTATTATATGAAGTCTGGATTATAAACTGGATAAGCCACATTATAAGTTTTTCCATACTCAAATTAATTTTTTCAAACTTTCTTTCTTTAACTTTCATTTATTTACCTGCCTACTTCTTCTTTTGCACATCTTACTATTTTTTAGTGGAAAGAAACATTTTTTTAATTTAAATAAATCTGACCTCATCAAAGTCAATAAATATTGGCAGAGGAAACAGCAGAATTTAATGTCTTTTAGAAAAGTGGTAAAATATTTCAACCTGTTACGATAATTTGGATGCACACAGTTGAGAGTAAGACACATATTATTTATTTACTCTCAGAGTTTTTGCCAGAAATCTGCTGAGAGGAAGTCGCCGAAGAAATACCTTTTTGTATTTTATTTTGATGTCTGGCCTCGGGCTAGAACCCTGGCTTTTCGTCGAATAAGCCAACACACTACCTACTAGACCACGTCGACTATTTTAAATAAGTGAAAGTTTATAAGAATTTACGAAAAAAATACTTTTCAAAGAGTAATTGAAATAAACACAATTAAAAGATAAATTTTTAAGATAAAAGGCAAATAAAATCAGAAATAAATTAAAACCACATTTAGAATTTATATTATATTATATGACGTGGAAATATGTCGAAGATATTTTGGAAAAACATATCAATCATTTATAAAAATTTATTGAAATCAAATGAAAAAAGGAATAATAAATTTAATAGAAAATATAAAAATTCTTTGTGGGT
Source organism: Sarcophaga subvicina (assembly GCA_936449025.2). Lineage (NCBI taxonomy): Eukaryota > Metazoa > Arthropoda > Insecta > Diptera > Sarcophagidae > Sarcophaga > Sarcophaga subvicina. The sequence continues at coordinate 92,065,265 of OW388080.2, forward strand.
AAAAAAAATTCCGTCTTTTAAAAATTTTCTAGACAATAAAGTCCGTTACGTACAAGTTCCGAAACCACAAGTAACCCAAATTGGTTATAAGATTGTACCAAATCGATATGTAATTTAATTCTCTATTTAGTCTTTAAAATACTGATGAAACATATTCTAACAAACAATACTAACAACTCTAAACGGTCCAGTAATTTCTTTTTGAGTCAAGTGTAAATTCTCTTATGCTGCTGATTTCAATAACTGTAACATGAAACATTAAAACTTCAACATTTTAAATTTTAAAAATTGCATTAGAATTGTCAGCTTAACTTGTAAATGTTTAATTCCAAATTAACGGTATACTTTATATTTAAATGAATTTGAAAAAATATTTCTTATACGCATCATATTACTTGCACTTACTCTGAAAAGTATGCATTAAAAAATTTTATCTATTTTATCTTTATCTTTTATCTTTCTAACAGAATTGAATATCACTCATACGACACATGTATGTCTTAATGAAGATTTTGTATTAAATATCGTGAAAGAGTATCCACTCTTAAAATCAAATTTTACTATAAATCGATATGTATATAGAATGTTATGTTATTTTTGGATAGTTTTAAATACTGGAAGATGTATAAATTGGGTTATAATTGACGTTACTTTATTCAAAACTACACAAGTCCCAGCAAAGATCTTAGTGTGAAACCGGATGCTCTATAAATCCACGCTAAAAATAGTAGAGAGGTTGAAGGAAGTAGTCGCCGTGGTCTAGTATGTAGTGTGTAGGCTTTTACGGTTCAAACCCCAGGTCAGGCATGTCCAACTAAACGAAATATTAAAAAATATTTCTTCGGCGACTTCTTGTCGGCAGATCTCTGGCAAAAACTCTGAGAGTAACTAAAATTGCAATGAATAGTTTCTCAAAAATCTGTCGTTCGGAGTTGACTTTAAACTGAAGGTTCCGCCACAAATTAATACACACAACATAAGTGGAGTGAGAAACTAGGTCGTAATTATGACTAAAGGGTTGTAATGACCAATTATGTATGTATGTTGGGAAGAAAGCAATAAGAAACGAAAAAGTTAGTGGAGTAACATAACTTCAGAATCTCGTTCAAACATGATGTTGTCAATGCCCTGAAGCATAAATAAAATCAATGATAAAAGCAAAAGGTTTAGCTTGCAAGCTTGCGTGTCTAACAACGAATTTGCTGTGTACTTAGACGCGAGCCTGCATCCACACGTGCGACTCCAGCTGCAAACCACAGTTCAAATATTTCAAAGAAAGAAGAAATCTGAAAAATACCTTCGGCGACTTTCTCTTAGTAGTCTTCTGCCCACTTTAAGCTGTAGGCCTAGCCACTCATGGATAAAATAAACACAGACATCGTGCGGTTATAAGCCAGAAGCTAGTCATAATCCTGTCTGAAGGGTTGTAATGACCAATTACGGACTTATGAATGTATGTAATTATATTATTTTCTATTTATTTCAAATTCGAACTAAAATTTACTCAATTTTATAACATCTCTAATATGATTTATGACATTACAGCAAATCAGTTTGAGACGATATTTTTTTTCCAAAAATGTTTTTATTGTTGAGAATTCTATAATCCAGTTCAATAACTGTAATTTTCTTCTTCAGAATTTTATTCATGTAAAGATGTGAAGAGAATAAAAAAGAAAATGAAAATACAACCACCCTTAAGGTATAGAGCATAACGTTTTTAGTAAGAGAGCAGTGGAAACATTTGGCAGAACACGATACATTTACTATAAGCTTCGGGTCGATAAAACAGCACAAATGATAAAACCATAACAGGAACTTATTCGATGTTTTCAGTGAAACAGTAGAATCAGTGCTACAGCCAACATGGTCGCTAACGGTTCGGTTGGATAACATAATAACGCAAATAGAAATTCTAACAATTTTAGAAAACATAAGTTAAAATCGCCGAGAGTTAAAGCAATGAGAAGTAGCTGAAAAATCGTAACAAACAATTAATAGGCCATTTACACTACACCGAAATCTAGTAGATTAGATTTCAAATCTAGCTCAAAATCTAGATCGTTTACACTGTATTTATTTGACAGTAGCAAGATTTCATTTTAATAACAAAAACAGCTGACTGAAATTTAAAAGAAAATAATAATATTTTAGTTTAATCCTAATCAAGTCAGGAAAATTTTTTATAAATCCAGTCAAAATGTGTTTCAGAGGAACATACAAAGAATTTACGTATTAATTTTGTTAACTTATTTTCATTTTATTAAATTTTTTCTTCTCAGTTACATAAATGAAATATTATTTATTTATTTTCGCATTTTAGGCAAACTAGAACTTTTAAACAATGCTCGTTGCAAGTATTTTTGTGGTAAATACTGCAATACTGCTTACACATTTTGCATATCTTCGGTGGGCACATATAACATCTACGTCGCATATCTGACCGAACATTGGACAAATTATTTTTATTTAATTTTAGAAGACTGCGGCAAATAATGGGTGCCAGAACTGTTCGTAACTCATTGTACCTCATTATAACTCATTATTATATTTAATTTTGTTGTTCACCAACAATAGAAGTAATAGTTAGCGTTCCCATATGTGCCTCATAGACACATTTTGACACGATTAAGAACATTTTTGATTGAAACAAAATAAAAAATAAAAAGAAATTAATTTATTACTTAAAATTTGTAAATTCTAAATAAAACAACTGAAAGTAGGAATTCAAGAAGCAGTAAGAACTGGAACCTATATTCAAGGAAGTTACAACATGACCAAGTGAAATATGTGTCGGAGAGGCACATGTTGACTTGATTAGGGTTAAATTGAAATGTAATTTTTTTTTCCTGCTCAGCGTTGTATTTTTAAGTACTATTTGGCAAAACACATAGTTGCATTTGTATTTTTACTAGATTTTGAGTAGATTTTGCCGAAATCTACTAAATAAGTAGATTTTGTTTTGTATGGGAAATCTAGTTAAAATCAACTAGATTTGGCTCGAAATCTCATAAGTACTAGATTTCGCTGTAGTGTAAATGGCCTATAAAAAATTTTTAATTAGGCAGAAATTATACAAAATTATTAAAACCTAAACTTTTCAGTATAAAGAAGTGGAATACTGCTGGAGAAGGGAAAACACAATAAAAGTGTAATAATTACTCATAAAAGATATCATCCACAAGCGTATTATTTTAAATAAAATAAATAAAACCACACACAAATATGAATATTCTGGACCTTTCGTACAATAATGGTGAGAAAAATAAATATGAGTGAGAGAAGTAAAAGATTAATGACCGAACAGTCAAAGAGAAGAAAACAAAAAACTGTAAATGCGTAATAATGTTAATACACTTGCTCTCATACTCTCATGCATTTGGAATACTGAACAGTAATGTTTGTTAAAATGTTAAGACAAAAACGAATGCAAATGTTGACAATATTGAAGAGTGTTTACACGAATAAATGTGAAAGTATAAGTGAATGAATGTAGTGAACAGTTCAAGAAAACGCAGAAAAATATTACGTGTAAATGAATATATTTGTGTAAATGTCATGAGATTGTTATAACACCTGTAAAGAGATTATAATTTCACATCTTCATTTCAAGTTTTAAAAAGAATATTGAAAGAGCGAGTATGTCAAGGAAGTGTAGTAAATATATTAATAAATGGTTTACGTTGTTATGTTTTAAAAACAAATCAAATGCTTTTAAAATTAGAAATTTAAATTAGATAATTAAATTACTGGAGACTAATTCAAGAAACTAACACATCAAGCGTAACGTAACATACATATATAATTGGCCATTGCAACCCTTCAGTCAGGATTACCACCCCGCTTATGTTGTATGTGCTAATTTTACACATGAATGACATGACCTACAGCTTTAAGTCAATTCCGAATGACAGATTTTTGAGTAACTTTTAACGGTAATTTTATTTACACTCAGAGTTTTTTGCCATAGATCTGCTGAGAGGAAGTCGTAGAATAAATATTTTTTCATATTTCGTTTTGTTGGAAATGTCTGACTTGAGGTTTTAACCGAGGCCTCCCGCCTAATAATCTAAGACACTACCTACCAGTCTACGACAACTTCAAGTGTAAAGTATAGAAATTTTAAAAGAGATTGGAACACAATCCTCAATAAAACTGGCTGAAAAGTTTCCCAAAATTGAATAACGCAGGAACCAGGCCACAACTTTCTAAAAGTTTTTGATCCAAAAACAGTGTTTCTTGCGAACTGGGGAACGTTGGGTAATGAATAAATCCAGCTTTTTGGGAATAATATGTAATTACACGATTTGATGATGGCAATTCATATTCATGTAATGACAGTGTACGACATGGGGAGCTAATGCAGATAGAAATTTGGTAATCGCATGTCGATCTTCGTTTTTTTGAATCCTGCAAAAACGATCACACTGTATTAGAGCATGTATGCATTAATTTTACCATGATTTGGTTTACCAATCGTGTACACGTATAAAATTTGTCATATGAATTTTACTCTCGTATTAACAATACAATAAGTCGCCGTCTAGTAGGTAGTGTGTTGGCTTATTAGACTTGAAGCCTCGGTTCGAACCCCAAGTTAGACCAAAACGAAAATAGGAAAAAATATTTCTTTGGCGACTTCCTCTCAGCAGATTTCTGGCAAAAACTGTCAGAGTTAATAAAATTGCCATGTAAAGTTTGTCAAAAATCGGTTGATCGGAATCGACTTTAAACGATAGGTTCCGCCACACATGTATAAAACTAACACACACAACATAAGTGGTGTGAGAGCTAGGTCCACATGTATTGGCAACAGTATGTCCTTCAATAGATCAAAAGAAATTTCGTCTCAAAATAGGAATATCTCAAAAAAAAAAAATATAAGTAAGATATGATATGACGTATACGTTATATTTTTATAATTCATACGTAAGGATGTACCTTTTGTACGTGTAATTCCGTTTCACAACAGATTTGCATTAATAAATGAATTCATATCTTTGTTGGAAAACTGAAACATTTCAATGCTGATAAAGACAATTAATCATTTATTGTTATGGTGACACTTTGTGGTAGATTGTGGAAGTATGATTATGAATGCCTAAAATAGTTGTATTATCAGCGCATACTGGTGTAAGAGCACGAGTGCAGGTTAGCGGAAACATATTAGAGATTCCATGATACTTGTCCCCTTTGCTGCAGGAAACTTCCGTGCTGTCTATTATTTTTCAAAGCTTTTATTGGACAGCCTCTAGAAATTGTTGAGTCGTTTCTACATGCTGTCCGCATAAACAAAAAGAAGTGTGTATGTGTTATTAATAAATATTAGGATAATTGTTTTTCCATGAGTCATTTCGTATTCAATCGAATTAAGGTTTAACAAACCTTATCTTCGATTTTAATGCCAATTATGATTTTTGATGGGAACTTATAAAAATGTAACCATCAGTTGTTTAACAATGACCTGAAACCCTTGGTAGTTTTCCATCGGTATGTATTACAATTTATTTTTGGGGTTCGAAGTCGGGCACAATTTTGTCGTAAACTTATCCGTGATTTCCATTCCATTTCCATTTCATTTTCACTGATAATAGATCTCCAACAAAACGAAATAATTACAAAATACATTTCCTCGTATACTTCCTCTTAGCAGATTTCTGACATAAAAGTTTAAAATATCTGTCTTTTGGAGTCGACTTTAAACTGTAGGTCACGTCATTCGTTTATAAATTTAACACACACAACATAAGTGGTGTGATAGACTAGGTAGTACTCCTAACTGAAAGGGTTGTAAATGATTAGTTATATATGTATACATATTGGTTCTGTCATTGACACCAAAATATTACTGTGTTAAATCCGATATTTGTGTTAATATGTGGGCACACAGATTCATGCTGTTCATCACGTATTTTTAGGAATATTTTCATGAAATTTCAATTAAGGGTAAGGTTTTCAAACCTCAGATCACATTTATTTAACTTGTTTTGCGTTTAAAAAAATATTTCGTGACAGTATGGTACAACAATCATCGCTTTATTTATATTCATAACAAACTGAACGGCATAAGACGCTGAATATTTTACTGAAATATGAAACGCACAGTGTTTTAGATGAAATTTGGATATTAAATATAAAAAAGTTAGCGAATATGTCAGATTTGTTTTGTTGTTTAATCTACAGAACTAGGTCACGAATGCCCTGCATATTATCATTATTCTGTTTTTCCTATTAATTAATAAAATTAATTATTCTAGTTAATTACTTCATTAATTATCAATGCATACGTCATTCGATAGAGCAATTGTTAAGTTGCCAAAATCAGTCACAATTGTTTATTTTTTCCACAATAGAAAATTTTTAAAATTCTTCAATAAAACAGCATTTATTAAAAGGTTTGTTCAGTAACTTTTTATCACGCCAAAGTGTACGAGTGTCACAGTCACAACCATAAGGTTGGTTGTAAAAGGGTTATAGGAAAAGCGAGTAAAGGTACAAAATGTTATATAAAATTTTATAGACACTAAACGGAAAAAATCGATTGTGATTGCTTGTTTATAATATAAAAAATCCACAACATTCATTGTATCGAGAAATTTATTAAGAAAATTGTAAATTTTAGTTTCCGCTTCTGACATAATAACATAATAATTAATAACATAATAATGATAACAAATGAGAAATAATGATAAACTATTTAAGTTTATAAATTTTTTTTATATGATTGCAGACAGTATCAAATGAGCAATGGATTGGGTTACACCAGAACCAAAGGATTCCATCTCTACAAACAAGATAATAAGTGTCAGCCAGTATGAACTGTATTTTATTCAATTCATGAAGTAAATATAATTCCAGTACTCAAGTTTATTTGAAATAAGATTACAGGAAATAAGTGTCAAGGAAACGAAAACCTTGTAAATCAATTGCAGAAAATCAATTGTACTCTACTCCTTAAGCCCTATGGTAGATAATAATAAATAAAAAGAAATAAATTTTATTAAAAAGAAAATGAATCCTTTATTTCATGAATATATCATAAAAGTAAGTACGCATGTAGTTATGTATGTATGTCTAGAAATATACAAAATGCCGGTGACAAAACCAACCGGTCTGCTTTACATGAAAACATTACTCGCTTGAAATTAAACCAAATATACAACTTAGATTACGTAGTGATACGGATGTATTTAATTTTTTTTTGTTTCTTGTAGCATAATGTAGATCGTGTTTTATTTCTTATAAATATTAAGTTTAAATTGAAACTTTAAATAACTCTTTTCATTTGTTTCATCTGTATGTCTGTATTCGTATTGTCTTGAATATTCATTATTTTGCCCAACATAATACTCATATTGATTTTCCTGTAAGCAAAATACTTTTTTATTGCCTTCAGAGGTTTAGGTCGTTTGCTTTATAGAAACACTGTTGATGTGTGCATACTACAGATACAATATTCAACACAGCGTTACCGCATGTAAAGCGCAGCAGTGACATTGAAAGCGTAGCGATAAAACAATAAAAAAAATTTTGTGTTAGTTTTGACAGTGATACATTTTTGTTTTCGTGCCTTTGTTTTATATTTTTTTTTTAATTTTCTTTTATAACAAAACATTCATATGCAACATGTTTATATATTTTATGTTTAACATCACAATAAATGTTGGGTAAAATATGTTGCAAACTTGTATTAAAAATATTTTTTTTTTCATCATATTAATGAATGTGTGTGTTTATAGTCAACATATTTTTTCAATAATTTATTATTATTTTTATTCAGGATATATTTTTTACAGAAACATTTTATGAAAATAGAGGGTAGATATTTGCATTCCGAAATTTTCTAACATTAAAACTTTTAACAGTAGATCGAACCTTAAAGATCTTCATAATTCAAGCTTATGTATCACTTTTGATACATACTTGTAGTACATAGAATTGCCACGATTATTGATATTGGTTTTATTTTTTTCTAAATGATAAAAATTTGACATCAAGCACCCTTGGTTAGTGGCGATTTATAAGTTTCCAACTGTTTAGATAAAGTAGCTTATTGTCACTCGCATCAGTAACGCTCCCAACGCACGCCATTCTTATATTTCGTAAAATTTTATAATTTGTATTGCTATATTTGGACGATATTTCACACACAATTTGTTTCATTTAGATTTACAAATAGGAAGTGTTTAAATACTAGAGATCGACGGCATCTCACATACAATTTATTTCCTTAAGGTTTACAAATAGGAAGTGTTTAAGTATACACCAGCTACAAGAGATCTATGAAAATATCCGACGATATCTCACACATAATTTGTTTAATATTAGATTTACAAATAGGAAGTGCTTAATAATGTACCAGCTACAAGAGATCGATGAAAATATCCGACGATATCTCACACACAATTTATTTACTTAAGATTTACAAATAGGAAGTGTTTAAGGATACACCATATACGAGAGATCGATGAAAATTTCCGATGATATCTCACACACAATTTGTTTCATTTAGATTTACAAATAATGTAAGATGGACAGAAAAATAATAAAGTTCTTTTATCTTTGAAGAGATCTGTTCACTTTATTCAATTGAATTTGCTATAGGAATTACTTCCTCTTTTATACAGTTTTTTAGCTGATCTGACAATTTAGAATCAGCACCCTTAATTCTATATAGTTCTTACACTTATTACATATGTTTGCTTAAATGTTTACTGACCTATATTCTAAAAATTGACAATACATGAGTTTGTGTGTATGTAACACGATCCAAACCTTCAACCCAACACCAGTAATGAAACGATGCATAATTCCCACGCTAGCCAGCGGAGAATACATAACAACAACAACATGCACATAATGTATTGACGACCTGAGCACGTGTACAAAGCAGCGAGAGTCAATGCCCAGAATTATGTTAATGGCACACTCGCTTATGCTGTTTGATATTCATTTGTTTATACATGTTGTATCGTTAATGATCATTAGTTGTACAGTAAATTGTGCTGGCATAAACGACAGTAGGGTCGTGCTACAATAGGAAGTGTTTAAGGATACACCTGATACTTGTTTACCATTTTTTATGCTGTTATTTGTTGGTATATTTTTGTTTACTTGTTAAGGTTACGTTTACGTTGTTCACTGATGTGGGCAATAATAATAAAGAAATTTTTAATGCATTTATATATATTTAAAATCTTATTTAAATTATTTGAGTTTTAAATGCTTTTAATTAATTTTTTAACATTTTGTGTTAAAAAAAAAACAAAAAGTTATACACAAAGGAACACTACTACATGTAGCATAATTTCTTGCTCATTTTCAATCTTTTTTATTTTTATTTTTGTTTTTATTTTTTATTTTATTTTCAAATTTAGCACAACAAGATAGAAATCTTATAAGTTAAAGCGCTATTGATTACATATAAACAATAAATTTAAGCATAATGTAACAATTAAACATAAATAAAAGTTAAATTAAAAAAATGAAAAAAATATTGAAAAAAAATATAATAAAAACAGATTACAAATAATTTAATGCAATAATTTGATTTTATACAACTAGTCATTAACGAAAATATGTATTTCAAAAATCAATTTTAAATCTGATTGCGTTGCTAATTATTTGAATTCTTTTGTTTTAATTTTTTATTATAAAGAAAAAATAGTAATTTATTTAAATAAAATATATCTGAACTTAATAAAAATGGACATTGAAATGAAAAAAAAAAAAAATAAATAAAATAAAAAAATACATTAGCGACAGAAGAATACTAAATTGAAATATTATAAATAGCATAGAAATAGCACTCGAACTTATGTGGCAAATAAAATAAATAATTATCTGCATAAAGTTGAGCTTTAAAAATTCCTTTTAATTACAGCAAATCTTGTCACAGAAATATTTTACATGCAGTAGCTTTTCAACAAATATTTTTGCATTCATTTGCCTTTTTAACAGACCTAGAAAACGTGTGACTGAAAATGAAATAGAGAAAGACTTCAAGGCAAGATACTCGTAATACCAGCAGCAAATTATTTAGATTCTCTGTAGATTTGTACTTATGGTTCAAATGGCAAGAGTTTTTCTTACTCTTCATGTTCTTTCGACTATTAAAACAGAATAAAATTAAAAAATTGGAATAAAAGTCATAAAATTTAATTGAATTGTGTTTTTATTTTCTTTTGCTTTTCATGTGTATCATTTAAAAATTTTAAAAATGTCTAGAGTAAATTACATTTAATTTTGTCCTCTATTTACGAAAATTTTGATACCAATAATAATAATATACATTAGATTAAAAATGCATATAAACATGCGAAGCCATTTGTCAATTTTGATTTATTTTATTTGTTTACAAAGCAGTATCATCCACAACGGACTAGTATACTTTGCTTGTTGATAACCGCTATCCTTTTGAAGTAACAAGTGTCAAATTAGTTGTTATTTCTTAAATCTACTTTGCCAAAACAGCACGGACAACAATGGACAACGACAAGTGTAAACAAGAAGGGCTCTGCACCAGTTGGCAACAGACCCTAATTTACATCGTAAAATCTTCCTCAGCGAGTAAGGGAATAAATAAAATTGTCGAATTTGAGAGAACAGCTATATGCATACATACATAGATACATACATAATTGATCATTATGACTCTTCAGTCAGGATTACGACTTGGTTTTTTACACCAATTATGTTGTGTGTATTAATTTTATCCTCAAGTGGCGAGACCTACAGGTTAATGTCGACTTAACACGACTTTATTTTTTTTTTGAGCAACTTTTATTTACTCTCAGAGTTTCTATCAGAAATCTGATGAGAGGAAGTCGCTGAGAAAATATTTTCTTCATATTTTGTTTTGTTCAAGATGTCTGACCTGCGGTTTGAACCGTGACCTCATGTCTAATGAGCCAACACTCACTACTACTGCGACTACTTGAGACAATAGTTATCCACAAGAAATACAAGAGCATTCCTAAAAACTCACCCGTAGGTGTTAACAGTGGTCTGGCGGCGTCATATTCGCTGCATATTTCCTTGAGAACGATGCTGGCCAGCCTACCACTGTCAACGGCGAGCATTATAGGTCCATAATTATCAACGTCTTTTGGCCTGAATCGTATGATTTTAATACCAAGGATAACTGTTTTCAATAGGGAGCAACGTGCCGCATATTAGATATTATGCATATTATTATGATATTATTTTGAGGGCATGATCGGCTTACGTAGAGGTCACGTGAACTGGCCACCGAGAATGTACGTTTTGTCTCTTTTACACATTTGTAGGGTCTTGTAGGGTTTTCTTAAGTCGCCAGACACACACACATGCCATGGTTTTAAATGGTCTTTTAAAGAAACAAAGAATTTCGGTAATATCTAACACACGGCACGCTAAGATCCTTTGTTTGTGAACATAATGCTCCCAAGTTAACAAAACTGTTCGGTATCATCTATCGCGTTTAAAATCGTTTTTTTTAACTTTCAGATATGCGGTTTCCGCTGCCCCTGAGAAGCTACGTTATGTTAACTGGAAGTGGTAGCATTGATACCAAAGCTCACTTGACCACGCATAGTGGTCCGTTGTGATTACACAGCTAAGCGCTGATCCTGTACTGTCCGAATTTCCGATACGTCTCGTGTCAAAAAAATATATAGTCAGCATTGGTTTTTTAGATGACATTGAAAACATCCCCTTTGGGATATGTTAAATAGTAGACATGATAGCACACAGCCTTGTCGGATAGTAACATCCACCGTTCTATTTGGTAATTTGTCATGTTTATTTCTGTACGATGCGTTGATGTATAAACGCTCAGCAAGACGTTAGAGCTGCAAGGTATTTTCTTTCTTTCGAAGATTTTATAGTACTGCATTCATTTCACACCCTGTTCCACAATAGCACACATCATTAAAATTTCACGCTCGCATTTTGCAAAGAAGTTCTCGATGTGGCACTAAACATTAAAATTGCATCAATTTCCGGTGATGCTGTTCATTTGATTGACATCCACATTGGTTTGCTGCTGTATTCTGCTGTTCAGCTTTACTCCTTTCAATCACATCATGTTTAAGTTTTATTACAATTTGTTTGCTTTGGCAATTTAATATTAATTTTTTATTTTTTTTTTTGTAATTTGTATTAGATGATATCATACTAAGAGCATCGAAATCTTCTGTATGGTGTGAAGAGAGCGTCAAGACGCAAATGTCTCCATGGGTACATTTATTGCGTACGAGTCCTTGTTTTTGTGTTGTCAAATCAATAAAAAAAATCATAATATTTTTCATCGTATTCAAGAATTTTGTACCAGAAAATTATGATTTGCTGAAAACATTAAATTTTTTGTTTTCATTTTAAGAAAAGAGAATCGCATCGATTGCTTGTGGAGGTATATGGTGGCAATGCTCTATCAAAACAGACATGCCGAAGAAGTTTACAATGGTTCAGAGACAACAATTTCGATGTGACAAATGAAGAACAAGAAAGACGACCAAAAAATTTAGAACACACCGATGTGCAAACAATAAATGAAGATGACAACAATGTCAGAAATGTTAAATTTTTCTCTGCAAACAATCTTTGACCGTTTAAAAGCTATGAAAAGATCCATAACCACACCAATTCTGATTTCCCTAGAATTAGAATATTTCGGTAAAAGAAAAAGCCTAGACATTGGTATTTGCCTGACATCCACCAAACATCAACACCGTAAAGCTACATTGGCTCCACCACAAACGTATGTGGTGGACATACAACAGTATGTGATGGTATGTTTTGCCCACAAGCCGTTTAGAGTTGTAAAACGGTATGGTCGCTCATATTTTTTTTCCTTCAATAATAGTTTTGATTTGTGTGGGAATTGTACTTTTGTACTTTTTGTCAGCCTCGATCGAATGTTCAATATTATTTGATAATCAGATTATACATTATGTATATAGGTCATAGTACAGTACATATATTTTAAATAATACACTCGCATATTAACTCATGAATATAAAGTACTTCGTCGCAGATGTTCACATAAGTATGAATATTTATTAAAGAGACTGAAAAAAAGTAAAATAAATTGAGAAATGATAGAAAAAAGTTTTTTAGTGACCCAAAAAATATTGGTACATATTATCCAAAATTATATACAAAAAATATTGGTACATATTATCCAAAATAATGTACATTTACATATACTTTGGAGCCAATGCATTCAAAAATAATAAAGTTGAGTTCAATTATTTCTGATTAAACAAAAAAATTACAAATTAAATAAATTAAAAAAAATATTTTCTTTTTTTAGTGTTGATTCAGGATTTTAGTCCATGTGGGTCTACGAAATATATTGATTTACTAGTATAGAGCTCCAAGCTCAAAACTCTAACATAATGAAATAAGAGAAATATTAAAAAAATTTAATATTTCGATGACCATACCAGAGAAAACGTTAATCTCTTAAAATTGTAATTGTAAAACTCTTAACCCTTATGTCAACAGATACATACCCGGGTATGTTTTGTGTTTTTAAATCGCCCTATCTCAGGAAGTAGTAACTGTATTAACCTGAAATTTCCTGCTATCCTCACAAGCAGTGCTTTCTACCTTATTCCTAGACTTGAATAAAAATTGCGGATGGTGCTCAAAGATGTGGCCAATTTTTGATTCCTATCCCTTACGTCAACAGTTGCATACCTGGGTATATATAATGAAATATATGCAAATATTTTGATATTTGATGTTTATTGAATAAAATTTACAAGTTCTTAATAATAAAATTAAAATTCAATCAAATATAGGAAAACATAAAAAATATTAAATGGTAATTTTTCTTAAATGCATTTATTACATTGCGGCATATAACTTGAATGAGCGGCACACACGGGCTTATTGCATAACGTGCAGGATTTGCTGGTTAGCCGAGGTTTTTTTATATAAGTGGCAATTACCATTTACTTTCATTCTACCAGTGCTGTCAGGTCCTTCCACGCTTTTATCTGCAGCACCTCTTACGCTCAAAGATTCCCCAAATATGGCTTCAATAGCATTGCGTGTTGAAAATATTTTTATAACATGTTTATTTTTGTCTCTGTTTTCTCTTTCCGGCTTCACCAATTGTTCGCTGAGGCTGTGTAGGAACATTATACGGCGGCTTGTGGAAGCTTTCAACATTCAGTTATACGCAACGTAAATTAAGGGCAACGAAGTCTAGTATATTGTAGAATAAAGCCAAGGGCCATCTATTTGTTCGTCGCCTTGTTCAATATTCTATCCATACTATCGACGCCACCTTTATATTTGTTGTAATCTAAGATCTAGAGTGGATTTTTCTTTGGACCTTGCACCTCGTATGAATAATGCAAGAAGTATAACCGACTTATTTTTTATTTTGGATGTGAGAGCAGATGTGAGAGCAGATGTGAGAGCAGATGTGAGAGGTAATATTGTTACCGAAAATGTAGTTGACTCTACTTCCCGTCATATAGATAAAGCGAAATATGGTGGTACAAACACTCGTCTTCTGTTCACTGTACCTAACATTGATAAACTGTTGTCCTTTTCAGTACGTTATATGTTGTGAAGAAATTATCACAAACAATATTCCGTCCACTCCCACGAAAATGATTGACGAACAAGTCCTCCACTACCTTCTCGCCTACGTTTTTTTCCCGGATGCCAGCAGTCCAGTATAAATTTGTCCCTTCATTGGATGGGATGAGGCGGAGTCACACACCCACCATAGTTTAATTCCGTAATTGGCCGATGGTATGTATTGGGTAAACCCGGTACCACGTTTGGACCTACTACGTAATTGCTGCGTAGATTATCATTCAGTATTAAAATTAAGTCCGTTATGGCTGCAGCTTTGTCGGTTTTTTACGCTGTTGACGTGTGTTTCCGTCGGCGAAAAGTATAAAGCGGCTTATAACCCAAAAACCCCGCACGCTCATGGGAGCTCGATATAAGGGATGTGAGGTCGTTTTTCATAAGCCTTTAGTATATACGTAAATAGAGTGCGTTACACCACCCAACAAGTAAGTAAAACCAAATCAACACAAAAATAAGCTTAAAACAAAATAAATTCCATATAAAATGTATGAACATACCAGGGTATGTTTCTGTTGACGTAAGTATAATTTTTTATCTGTTGCCATAAAGGTTGAAAGAAAATTAGTATGGAATACTAAAAACAAATTCAAACACGATTTAAATGGAAAGCATTTGTTGTCAGCAGAACATAAAGAGAAGGTGGAGAACAACATTAAATTCTAAAATTTCAGCCAATTTTACGTTGAGCATAACAACACAATTTTATTAAAAATAAAGAAAAAAATGTAAAACTACACATAAAAATAATGTCATGTTGTTGTACGTTAACATAACATTGTGTTCCTTCACGGATGTGTATTTTACGTTGTCCATTTTTATCCTTTTCCGAATTTTTATCGTCTTACTTTCATTTGCAAGTGTTTTGGGTGTGTTTTAGTATTCGTTTTTGGCCAATTGCTTTTAAACCATTATTTTTTTATTTTTCTTTCTATTGTTTTTCGTAGGTAAGTATGGCTTTAAGTTATATTTTTTTTTTGCATTTTGTCAGTCTTTTTTATTTCAACAACACAAAATGTGCTTGTACCTTAAAAAGCCACGGGATTCTGTTTCTTTTTTAATTAAAAAAAAAATTTTATCAACATTTGCATTTCTGAGAAATCAATTTAATTGTAAATTTCTACACTATACAGGCATGTTCTGAAAATCACAAAATTTCAAATCACTTGTGCTTTTGAAATCACAATTGTGATTTAGCTTTTCGAAGACACAAGGAAACAGCTGATTTTTTGTTTAGACAACTAAATATCACAAAACCAAATAACAAAATTTCTTGAAATGGGAAGTGTCTTTAATTTTTTCATAATTTTATACTTTTTTGGTCCAAACTTGTTCATTTTACTATAAAAATCAATAAAAAAAAAACATTTTAAATTATTCATATAATTCATTTATTATGAAGTTCAAAGTGTAATGGTTGAAAAATAAGCAAGTGATTCTAGATCGGCAGCCACTTAGCTAACCGGTTTCAAATCACAAAAATTACAAAAGTTTTAATCTAGAACACCTTTCTTGTGATTTCAAATCACTTTTCAAAACATGGCTGATAATGTACATATGCGAGAAGTAGAATAAAGACTTTAAGGAGTTTTAGAATTGTAATTCAAATAATAATTAATTTTTATGAGTCAATACGAATGTTGAACAACTTACGGTTTCCAATTATAATTGCAGAGTTTTCGTATTTTAATCTGTCTTAGGTTTTGGTAATGCGAAAATTAAATTCCTACTTACTTAGTAGGTCATCAGGAGTACTCAGGATTACAACCTGGCTTCTCACACCATTTATTTTGTGCCTTTTAAATATAACCATAAGCGGCAGAAATAATGGATATAAATAAAGCCGTAGTTCGAATCCACTATCAAAGTATATCGTATATTGATATACTGATATTTACTGATATTAAAAGTACTCATATAATTTACAGGATGCGGGGACATTTAACCAATTAATGGACGAAGTTCCCTGGCCGCTCTCCTTCTATAATTTTCATCAGTTATTAATAAAAATGATGCCATTAACTCGTCTAAAAACCATTTTATTAAAAACAATTTATAGCTTTATAGTTATAGAACGACCCTTGTGAGGGACACTGCGCACTAGGTACACTAGGCGTATGATAACTATTAAACAATTCTTAAGGATGAAAGCCTTTTTCATATTTGTTGTAAATAATATTTGTTTTATTTTCGCAATATCCACATCGTTTTTAAATTTTAGAATATTCAATAAGGTTGTTTCTACCATCGAATCGTGTATATGTCATTAATTTGATTATGCGCAAACCTCTTGTAGATGAGGTTCCATACATTTCAAGGTATGAATTAACAAGATTTCAACGAAAAATGTGAAGAGACGCACATGTTAGACCATTGGTCAAAGAGAATTGCAAATATTGGCCACCAACATTTCTCAAGTCTGATTCGCGCTAATAAATCTATCTTATCAACGTCTCCCATGCCATATTATATCGAAAAATCCCTTTTGTTTGGAAATATTTACAACATCTCTTTCTTCGACGGTTTTTCATAACCGTGTTTGAGCGAAGAGGACATTTTTATGTTAGCCCTTCACGTATTGTTCCTGAATTATATATTCCGATCGATAATAGGTGTCGCAGTAATTTAACGGATATAAAACAAGTATCTATGAAGACCTGAAATACATATAACGAGTTCTATTATGCGAGAAGCTAGGCCGTAATCCTGACAGAAGGGTTGCAATGGCCAATTATGTATGTGAGTTCTGTTCTATAAATTGTTGAAGCCTTTATTACGTGGAACGTTAGCTATAAAAAGGTAGTCAAGCACTTTGTCATCAAATCCAAAAAACCAAATCCCTTGATAGTGGACTATGCAATTTTCTCATATATACATCGAACTGGATTATAAAACCGTCAGTTAAATTTAATGCCCAGTCACTGTCATTCCATTTATCACCATCCTGTACTACTTCACATGCTGTAGATAATAATTTTAAGCCAAAATGATTAATGTGCTATTTCTGTAAGACAAGCGGTTTCAGGCGAACGTTTGTTGTTTGTTTTTTCCATAAGAAAATAAAATTGACAAGAAAATTTACTCAAAAATCTGTCGAATTTAAAAACTCAATCATAAAATTAAGACACATAACATCGGTGGTGTGAGAAGCTAGGTCGTAATCCTGACCAATAATGTACGTACGTAATCTCCACTGTGAATATCAATACAATGTGTAAACTTTTATGTAAGTCTACAAGTAGGGTATTAAACCTCAAACCACCGACACTTATCCGTAAATCTATGCAAATTATAGTTTAACGCTATTAAAGACATACAAAAAAAAAAAAAATGAAAGGAAAGGAAAATTATAAATAATTAAATGAAACGTTGTGCAAATAAAACAACACAGACCACTTCCATTTTATTTAGATTATAACACCGTTAGAGAGCAATTTATCAAAGTGTTCTGAAATTTACGCCAGGTTCAATAGTTTACGTCAGTTACAATAACACAAATAACACTTTTCAATAAAGTAAAGAATTTGAATCAATAAACTAATGGTCAAAGCTGTACTGAGTGGGGTCAAGTTGAAGTTGAATTTATTTATTCTTACTTGTAGATGTGAATCAAAGGTAATGCTGGAGGTCTATCAAAATAATACTAACAGTAAAAGAAATCAGAAAAAAATTATAAAATACTCGTATATCCAATGTATGTATCCGATGAAAATATGTATATATGTATGTTTGCATATATATTGTTAAGCTTTTACCTTTTAAAAGCGTTTAAAATATGAGCTCGTAAATTGCAAAGAAAATAAAAATAAGTTCGTGTTTAGTTTTATTTAAATTATTTATTATTCGCAACAACAATTGCTTTGTTTGTTATTCCTCTATTCAGACTCTTTGCATAAACAATAACAATTACTAGTCAATTGTTCCACAGATCTTTGTAACGGAGATCTTTAAACCACCATTACGCTCTTCACACCACATGGTTCTTGAAGTAGAATGTTCCTGTTTTCGCCTACTAGAGAACTCTATCACTACTTCATTGTTGTTTGTATATTTTGCTTATGTTATTTGTTGTTGCTTTCTTTCTTACTTGTCTGCCGCCTTTTCTTTCATACTGATTGTTGGTATATGCAAGCAAGTTCGTTGTATTTGTTTGTATGGCTTTTGTTTATCGTTTTAATGTTAAACGATGGTACACCGTTCCCATTTTCGTAACAGTATTTTCGAATTTTATGTTTACTTTACATAATTTTAAATTTTCTTTTAGTCATTGGAAGGATAAGTATGCGCTCAGATAGGTAGGGACTATAATATAGTACAGTATTAAGCGAAAGTATATTTGCATCTGTTATCCTTTTTCCATAAATATTTCAGCGTAAAACTTACAATCATCTAAAGGTGGCAAGTGAAAGTGTTTAGAGAGTATATAGAATGTATATGTATGTATGTAATAATTAGCATTTTTTACGAAGATAAAAAGAGTTTAAAGGCATATGGCCTATTTAGTTTCATACACTCAAATACATGCAATCTTTCTATGAAATGTTGACTCACTTTGAAAGTGTAAAAGAAAAAATTACCGATGCTCTTGACTGCTTAATTACACACTAAGATGAAAAGTAGCTTCAGAAGCACATTGCAAAATTCATTTTGTTAAGCATAAAAGTGCAATAAACTCATTTAATAATCTACAGACACAAAGACACAAAGACGTCTACAGACAAAAAATGATGCGAAATCTAAACGCTATGAGCATTATGCAATCAATAAGTTTACATGGGTGTATATTTTGTAGTACGAGTATATTGCTTATAAGTACAGTTTAAAATGAAAACTGTGAAGAGCTTTGGTATGGTGAAATAGTGAATTTCGTTTTCACATTAATGATTTTCGACTAATACACAGATTTAGTGTGTCAAAAAAACTAACGTCAATCGCTATGAATACATTATATTCAAAAATAAATTCATTCGAAGTTTACGTCTGCCACTGAAATCGTGTGATATAAAAACTTATAAAATTAAAACTGAGACAATAATATTTAACACTGCGATGACATTTCCCACCTAAAACATTATTAATATTTCCTTGGCTTGTTTCTTTTGGCTTTTAAACTTTGTAATGGTGTTTTTTTATACAAACTGAACTAAAATCGTTATGTATAATCGAATGTAAAAAGTCTTTTCATTTCTGAACATATTGCCAGTCGCTGATTATTGCGTTTTTACTCTTTAATCGCAGCCAGTTGTGGTAGCACGTTGCACCACTTCCAATTGATTTTATTGCTTATGGTCGTGACGTCAGAACATTCTTTATGTTGGAACATTCGCGCATTCAAACAGACAAAACTGTTATTTATCGTTTAGACTCGTCTATCGTAGTGGATGGTGGATTCATATCGCAAAGGGATATTCGTTTGAAATTCATATTGTTTCTTTTTTTCAAACATTTAAAACATACGTACAAATAATCGTGGCGTTGTGTTCAAGAGAAATACTCATATTTTTTCTTTATGTTTTTAATTACAATTCATAGAATCATATGGCTTCCACAAAGACTTTCCATCTTATGCTGTTAATTCTGCGTCTCCGCATGTGAGAGCCGCAATCTTGGAGTATCGAGCATCTCCAGGAGCTCCTTAGCCGCCCATTGCTTCTGGAGCCGTGAGTATCCTACTCAAGCGCCGTTCTTTTTATACTATCAGTATTCTTTCTTAGACATCTAAATATCTGATTTCTTCCTGTTATTAATGTCATGAATAATTTTATATCATTGTTAAACAATATCAGATATAAGCACTTACCTGTGTCATTAAGAGCACTCAGAACAAACTGTATTCGAGTTTTATCAAACGTTTTTGTTTATTTTTAATATTCTCGTGTATTTCTCGGGGGATATAATTTTTCTGTAATCCATTGTCATTCTAAACAATTTTGTATTAATAAATATAATACGATTCGCTCTACATTTTGTGTTCAATTTACTTCCAGCTAAATAACTTTGATGTCCACTAACTTATGAGTATTATTAAACACTTGAAAAAAATCCAATATCACTCATATTTCGTTCCTTTTAACCGTAGATCGGTTCACTACCGTATGTATCACTTTTGATACATACTGTACATAGAATTGTCACGATTATTAATAGATTTACGTAAAAATCAAACACTTCATATCAGCTTGGTTTTATTGTTTTCTAAATAGTAATATTTTGATATCTAGCACCATTGCTTTACGACGATCTATAAGTTTCCAAATGTTTAGATCGGGCAGCTTATTGTCACCCACATTAGTAACGCTCTCAACTGAGTAATGGCTGAAGCCTGATGGTACAAACCATTGTTATATTTCGTTAGAAAAATTTGTTTCAACGTCATGTAAGGTAAACAAGTTTCCCTTGTCTTATGAACTGGCGAAAGTGTTGGCATCAACAAATATGACAATATGATTTTCATCGACAAGGACGGTACTCCTTGGAACAGAAAAACGTATGCCTTTAGTAGCTTGGAAAAAGAAAATATTACCAATTTTCATGCAGATTGCTAGCAGCTGCTTCTTGATTTGTTGTAGAGTTCTTCTTACTGCTCTGCTCATATTTATCAGATGTGACAGACAAGTATTCGAAAAAAAGTGTTTCGTCTTATGTTGTATTTCATAGACATTACTGATGATAATATTTCGGTCAACTATGTACGTATGAGATAACAGAATCATTCGCTTTGATTATATGTTACTCGGAAGGCATGAAAACTTTATACGTATTATGCTTTTTCGAAAACTGAGCTGAAAGTCTTTCAGCTTTTAATAATCCAAATAAATTTGTCGCTGTAGATCAGAAATTAATTGGATTTTATGATTGTTATAAATTTCGCGGTCCACAGAAATCAAATTGGCATTTTTATATTCAAGTACATGCTACGTGCGTAGCAACTATTTGGCGAAAGCCGTATTTGGCGAAACTTGTATCATAGAAACCAGAGAGGAATCAAAGAGACCATTGTTATTGACATAATCGATGTTTAATTGCACTACTTCTTCTAACGAAATATAGCAATGGTTTGCACAATGAGGTTTCAACCAGCCCTCAATTGAGAGCGCTACCGATGCAAGTGACAATAAGTTGCCCTATCTGAACAGTTGGAAACTTATAAATCGCCACAAAGCAAGGGTGCTAGATATCAAAATGTTATCATTTAGAAAAAAAAAGATAAAACCAAGCTTACATGAAGTGTTTGAATTTTACGTAAAAACCCATCCTTCAATGTACATCATGTCAAAAATTGTGTAAAATGTTAGAATATTAAATAGTTTTATTAAAGTCGACTTCGAACTAGAGATTTTTTAGAAACTTTCCACGGCAAATTTTCTTATGTCGCCAAAGTAATATTTTTTCAAATTTCGCTCTGTTCGAAATATCTGACCTGTGATTTGAACAGTTTGTAAGGATTTAAGTATGAAATAAAATACACGTTAAATAGCCACAATGGCTCTGACAACATGCTATTACTCTTTTCATTAAATTTTCACAGAGATGCAACTTTATTTCACCAATGATGGATTTGAATTTGAACTCAGAAAATCATAATGATTTTGGCTGCTAATTCAAATCAAAGTTTCTTGAGATAATTTCTTGTGGAAATCGTTGCTGCAGTAAATCAAGTGTCTTAAGTGCAGTGTCCTGCTGAAAGCACATGTTCAGATGTATGCAATTCAAATTACGCCACAAAATCGACATTGTCTTATTATAAATGTTTATAACAGAAAACTGACAATGGTTTTAAATTATTCATAAAAGAATGATTATTTCAGTTGTCGCATACAAGCCCTCTTTCCCTACAGATGTAAATATCTTTCTTGTATACAATGTATTGTACGACTAAATGGCATTTCCTGAGTGTTGGAATTAAAGCATTAAAACAATTAAACATTATGTATAAATGATATATAATAACGTTTAATAATGGTTAAAATCGTTTTAGGCCAATTCCACCACAATACAATTACGAGGATAAAAATAAAATAAACGAAAGTAAGCAAAAAAAAAAGGAAAACAGACAACAAAAATGCACATATCGTATGGTACTTTAATGATTGCTACATTGCTATAGCTCTTTAGCTTTACCTATAATTATATTTTAATATGGCGATCGTACAAGTAAATGTTTTATTTTCTAAATTAAAACGTGTTACATGTATGTAGGTACATACATAATTGGTCATTACAACCCTTTAGTCATGATTACAACCTAGTTTCTCACACCACTTTAGTTGTGTGCGTTAATATTTTATACATGAGTGGCGGGACCTATAGTTTAAAGTCGACTCCTAACGACAGATTTTTGAATAACATTTAATGGCAATTTTATTTATTCTTAGAGTTTTTGCCAGAAATCAGCTGAGAGGAAGTCGCCGAAGAAGAAATGTTTTTTCATATTTCGTGTAGTTGGAGATGCCTGACCTGGGGTTTGAACCGAGGACTCACGTCTAATAAGCCATCACACTAGACCACGGCGACTTCAAAAATAAATAAAAATATCTATTAAGTTATAATCGTAGGCGCGTTCCACACACACTTTAAATGTCTATAACCAGTTAAAATGAAATTGGTTCATTATTTCTTTCATTTGTGGCTTTAACATTTTTCTTTTATCAATAAAAAGGAAAATGTTTCTGGTCATTATACTATAAATATTTTTTTATTATTCTTTTCGATAAAACTATATCACGTGTGCCGAAGTGACACAAAACTGGCAGGCAATTTTCAAGAATACCGTGAACAAAGCACATTTTCTTTACCTCTATATAAGACTTTAAGGCACAAAGTGCAGAAGATATGTCATGTAAATTTGGAAATAATTTTTTTTATAAGTTCAGTATCGAAAGAAGTAATACATTTTAAAAAATAAAATGATATACAATTATTTTTACACAATTTCGTAGTTCAATACAATTTCGTTTTAGAAGATTACGTTTACTATTCCATAATAAAATCTACATATAGGAATAAAGTTAAACGCATGTATAGTAAACTCGCGAAAACGTGAATATCCAGAAATGTGAACACTTCAGAAATATAATCACTTTTGGGTTACGTTGTGATAAGAAAAAAAAATTCAAAAAAATGTTCAACTAAATTTTTTTTAAATTTAGGTAAAAGAACACAAACTTAAAATTCTTTATCTTTATTCTTTATCAATTGTGTTTGAGATATCATCGATCTCTTGTATATGGTGTATCCTCAGAGACTTCCTCTTTGTAAATCTAAATGAAACTAATTGTGTGTGAGATAGCATCGAAAATTGTCTTCGACCTCTTGTATATGGTGTATCTTTAAACACTTCCTATTTGTATTTTTTTTATTTATTTTATTTATACAAATCGTGTGGGAGATGTCATCGAAAATTTTCACCGATCTCTTGTATTTGCTGTCTCCTTAAACACTTTCTGTTTGCAAATATAAATGAAACAAATTGTGTGTGAGATATCATCGACAATTTTCATCGATCTCTTGCATCTGGTATGGCCGTAAACACTTCCTATTTGTAAATCTAAATGAAACGAATTGTATGTGAGATATCTTCGAAAATTTTCATCGATCTCTTGTGTCTGGTGTATCCTTAAACACTTCTTATTTGTAAATCTAAATGAAACAAATCGTGTGGGAGATGGCACCACAAATTTTCATCGATCTCTTGTATCTGGTGTGTCCTTAAACACTTCCTATTTGTAAATCTAAATGAAACAAATTGAGTATGAGATATTATCAAAAAATTTTCATTGATTTCTTGTATCTGATGTATCCCTAAACACGTCCTATTTGTAAATCAGAATGAAGCATATTGTGTGACATATCATCGAAAATTTTCATCGATCTCTTGCATCTGGTGTATCCTTAAATATATCCTATTTGTAAATCTGAATGAAACAAATTATGTGTGAGATATTATCGAAAATTTTCATCGATCTCTTGTGTCTGACGTATCCTTAAACACTTCTTCTTTGTAAATCTAAATGAAACAAATTGTGTGTGAGATATCATCGAAAATGTTCATCGATCTCTTGCATCTGGTGTATCCTTAAACGCTTCCTTTTTGTAAATCTGAATGAAACAAACTGTGTGTGAGATATCATCGAAGGTTTTCATCGATCTCTTGTGTCTGATGTATCCCCAAACACTTCTTCTTTGTAAATCTAAATGAAACAAATTGAGTATGAGATATCATCGAAAATTTTCATCAATCTCTTTCATCTGGTGTATTCTTAAACACTTCCGATTTGCAAATCTAAATGAAACAATTTGTGTGTGAGCTGTTATTGAAAATTTCCATCGATCTCTTGTAACTGGTGTATCCTTAAACACTTCCTCTTTGTAAATCTAAATGAAACAAATTGTGTGTGAGATATCATCGATCTCTTGTATCTGGTGCATCTTTAAAGTATAGGTTTGAGAAGCTATGTCGTAATCCTGACTGGAGGGTTATAATCACAAATTATGCATGTATGTATGTATCGATGAGCAACCGAAGTACTTTTATTGCACTTTGTTTAGTATAAAATTTAACAATTCCGAAGCAGAAAATTTGTGTGTGTATTTCTTTCAGTCATGTAAATACATATATGTATATGT
Source organism: Sarcophaga subvicina (assembly GCA_936449025.2). Taxonomy (NCBI): domain Eukaryota; kingdom Metazoa; phylum Arthropoda; class Insecta; order Diptera; family Sarcophagidae; genus Sarcophaga; species Sarcophaga subvicina. The sequence goes on from OW388080.2 coordinate 92,090,486, forward strand.
TTGTCATGTTCATTAGAAATAACATCAGTTGTTAAACCCTCGTTCTTAAGATAGATACATGAGAAACATTGAATTATTTCACAATATGACCTAAGTATTTGTAAAATATTTAATATAAAGTGCTTTTCATAAATATAGTACCACTAATATTTTGTTGTCCTTTTAAATACATATGACTATACTTGTCACTGATAAAATAAATCTTGCAAATCACATGAAATAAAGGAAAAAATTTACGTACAAACGGTGTAACCTGCTAATTTTTATTGTTCTTAACAATAATTTCTTTGTTATATTTTTTCATATTCGCTTTGCTCTTCAAACACTATTGATTGTAAATGCCTTAACCAATCTTTTTAATTTGATAAAAAGCAGCAGTCATACACCGGTGTACGTTTTCGTGGACTGTATATTTTTTATTTTTTTATTTTATTTTATTTATTTATTTTAAGTCTATGGAAAATCCCTACAGACTATTACATTTTATATTTCAATACAGAATTATTATTATTATGATTTCAATACAAAAAATAAGTTAACAACATTGAAATTATTAATTAAATGAGTTTAATTGTAAAATCATATACTTCTTAATGGATTCCAAACTTTTATTAAAATCTATATGAAGGTACAGATTATTAAAATCATTACAGATTCTACGAAATGGATCGAAGTTTGTGTAGTTAACTGTGTAATATTTTATATTTAAGAAATTATGTTAGGAAATTGAGAGTTGATCACACCATTAATTAAATTGGTAATTTAATGAGTGCTAGGTGTTTTTCATAAGATGGTAACATTTCATTAGGATCCCATCCATTCCCTAAACCACGAACACAAAATAATAAGAGCTGTTTTTGAACTGATTTAATTTTCTTAGTGTACAGCGTATTGAGGGTCCCATATTACAGATCCATATTCAAGAATTGGGCGAACCAGTGTGTTGATGTAGTAGTGTTGATGTAATATGATTTCTGAAGTCCATTTTACAATCGAAAATTATCCCTAAATCGTTAAAGGAATCAACTAGTTCAAGAACAGCGCCATTCATTGTATAAAATCCATTGGTTGGAGATGATCTAGTGAAGCACATATAATATTTACATTTTTTAACATTCAGCTCCATTAGATTAGTGCTACGCCAAGAGATTAAGTTAAGGGAGATCATTTATAAGAAGATTAAATAGGAACTAGACCCAAGATGACTACCCTGTGAAACGCCTGACAGTACATCAATAAAGTTAGATTGCGTATTCCTGAATTTAACGCACTGCTTTTTGTTTACTAAATACGATTTAATCCAATTTAATAATGATGAACTAAAACCAAAGTTGATTAAGCTTATGAACGAGTAAGTTATGATTTACTTTATCAAATGCCTTACTGAAATCGATATAAATGACTTCAGTTTGTTTGGCTGCAATAAATCCATCGTTTGCCAAAGTTGTAAATTGAAGATTTGTGATTGTTGATCGAGACTTACAGAATCCATTCTGGGAGGCAGATAAAATAGACGATGCTTGAAATGACAGTGTATCACATAAGAGTTTCTTAAATAATTTCGGTATAATGTTGAGTTTAGCAATTCCTCTGTAATTTGAAATAGCAGCTTTAGATCCTAATTTAAACAGTGGAATGATAAATTATTGTTTCCAAAAGGAGGAAAAATAGCCCAATTTAAGCGATTTATTGAATAAGTAGGTTAATGGAGTACTCAATAATATGCACAATACACTTATTTTGAGGTCCAAATTTAAGATGTTATAAAACAATATACCAGAGTCTATGAGGTTTTGTGGACAGGATATAAATAGCGATGATAATAGAAAATCTATTCCAGCAATTGAAATTTATTGCAAAATTTGCAATAAGAGAAAAAGCTTTTAAAACTATGTATATATGTACGTATATGTGTACCAGATCTGTAAAACACTATGCTGGCAAATAGAAAATGTTAACAAATAAAAACAAAGATAAGTTGGAACAACAAAGAAGATTTATTGAAACTAAATCTTGAAAGAACACAAAACTACTTCTTATCGCAAAAAACTTAAGAAAACTGAAAATAAAACAATTAAAAAACTTTTGTTTTAGGCACTGTTTTCCTAAGATAAAATTTATGTTGAAATTAAAACAATTTTGTTACTCGTGTATACATACAAAGAAAAAAATTTAAAAATAAAAGATCCTCGCAAATATAGCATTTGGATGTACTTAAAACAGTTACACAGAATAAAACATAAGAACTGTGACTACTTTCTTGTAATTAAATTTAAATTTAATTAATTTGCGTTCCTCATATCCAAACTACCATATGTACAGTGTCCAATGTATACTGCCATAAAGAGTCTGATTGAATTCTTGTCAACAACTTCACGTGTATAATGAAAGCGGCAACATCAGGCTACCTACGTTTCGTTCTGCTCTCTTAAAAACTCTAAATCTTAAAGTGTAATCTACGTAGTCCTCTAACTGGTACCCTTGACATAATTTATCTCCCAATCACAGTTATTTGGGGCAATACAAATCATGGAATAGACAAACGCCTAGTTCTATGATGGTGGTGGTAAAAAATACATTGTACTGATTCCTCATCCGGAATATATTAGTGCCCAGTAATTCTCTCCGTTAAAACGACATGAGATTTCACGTCCTTTCATTGACAGAAAAGGAACGGAAGATATTGAATGTTCAGCAAGTAGTTCTGTCACTCTATATAACCACCCAGAGTTGTATACATTCCCCTGCGTAAGAGTCACCTCAACGAAAAACCTCCAGCAACACCAACATCATTTCCGCAAATCCCAAATTATTTGGGGTCCATTTCAGTTCCAAATGATATCGGTTAATAACAACTGATTTTCATTTTCATAGTAAAATCATCCTCAGCTATGAGATCCATTCCGAAACGAATGAATACGTGAACAAAAAAAATTTTCGAAATTGGGCCGATACCAATACATCTGAAATCCAAGAGCGCTCAATGCATCTCGAAAAAGCAATTGCTTGGTGTGGATTTCTTATTAGAGGTCACTAATTACTAAAGTTTTTGGGGCCTGAATTGAATGATGTAGACAACGACAACATGTAGTTTCAACAGGATGGCCATTAACGACCGGATTAACGGATTTCGGCCTGCCGCAACGCATCCTTCCAGACACAGCCGCTTCTTGCGCGCCTACGCCAGTTGGTCACACCAATCGATGACAGGGCTTCCTCGATTTGGTTATTCCAACGGATATAAGGTCGTCCTCTTCGCCGGCTTCCGCAGATCTCCGCATTAAATACCTGTCTCGCCGGAGCATCGTCTTCCATTCGAAGGACATGGCCGAGCCAGCGCAGCCGCTGTATGTTAATACACCGTCTATGTCATTGAAGAGCTCCTACAGCTCACTGTTGGATCGGATGCGGAAATCATCGTCAACTCGCACTGGACCGAAGATCTTACGTAGGACTATTCTCTCGAATACTCGCCATAAAGAAGCACGGGAAGGATAAGCGTCTTGTAGAGTATTAGTTTTGTCGTACGAGAGTCTCTGCTACTCAATTGCCTATTGAGATCATAGTAGCACCTGTTGGCAACATACATATGTATACTTTGTTTTGCCCTTATTTACTGCCAGACACATCTTAGTATACTGCCGTTCATTAGCACTAAAGGTATGCTTGGTACGCCCTACGATATCAATGTCGTCAGCGTACGCAAGCAACTGGACACTTTTTTGAAAAATAATGCCATTGCAATGCACTCCCGCCTTTCACAGAACACTCTCCATGACAAAGTTGAAGAGGTCGCATGATAAGGGTCGCCTTATCTGAAACCACGCACGGTATCAAACGGTTCGGAGAGGTACATTCCTACCTTGACGGAGCTGCAGGAATTGCTCAACGTCATTCTGCATAGCCTTATCAGCTTCACAGGTATACACGATCCCTTATGGGGCTATCGAAGGCTGCCTTATAGTTTACAAAAAGATGGTGTGTGTTGACCTGTTTTTCGTGGGTCTTTTCCAGGATTTGGAGTAGTGTGAAGATCCGGTTGATGGTGGACTTGCCAGGTCTAAAGCCTCACTGATAAGGTCCAATCAGTGTTTTGACGAGTGGCTTCAGTCATCCACATAATACGCCTGTAAAAACACGAACGATTTAAGGCAATGGTTATGTCATATGACCCTGTTAGACTATTTCCCATACGATTTTCTTAAATCGCAGGTGTGTGTGAATAAGCCACAGCAGTTCTCAAGGCCTCCATAATCCATGCCATCGGTCAATTATAGCCTAATTCGTAAGCTAGAGTAATAGAAAATAATATATTTCGAATGCGCTTCACTTAGAGAAGTCATGACGGACATTTGAACAATGTTATATTCAATACATAAGGCATCATCAATAGGCCTCATTAAACAAATAAAAAATTTCTGTGATATTTCGCACACATGTGTAAGGTTTCCGTAGCCTAGTCGGTGGTATGTTTGCTTGTTAGCACAGCTCTGACGTTGCGAACAAATCGAAATATGAAAAAAAATATTTCTTTGGTGGTTTTCCTCTCAGCAGTCATCTAGCAAAAACTCTGAGAGTAAATAATATTGCCATAAAAGGGTTCTGAAACGCTTGTCGTTCGAAGGATCCGCTACTCAACACCATGGTTAGTAAAAGAAGCCATGTCGTAATCGTGACTAAAGGGTTTTAAGGACCAATTAGGTCAGTAAGTTAGATATCTCACACATACTTAATTTGATTTAAATTTGAAAATAGAAAGTGCAAGCGAAAGACCCCATACAATTACATTTAGTGATGAAATTAGCCCACCACTTCCATAAATTCTCTGCAGAAGAAAGAATATGCAGAACTGTTGCCCCTATTTTATGTCTTTTTACTTTCAGTTTGAAGTATGTGTTGAAATTTACTTGCCAGGTTGCAGTCGTTAAGTAACTTTCTTTATGACTTTGTATTCACTTAATAACCACGAATAAAACTATGTATTTAAGAGGGTGTATGTACACGACGTTTTTCTCTGTACAACTTAAAGTGTGTTTAAAATTAGAATATACGGTTGTAAATGGTAATACACAGTAAGTGTTTCAGGTTAAATTAGTACGGTACTGTATTCAGACCTTGCTTCGAATACATATACAGTGGTGGTCACGAATTTAAGACACGTCATATGACTGATTTAGTTGTGATAATATTTACAATCCTGTACTATCAAATTTGATATTCTTTATTTTTCTATATACCCTGTAATATTAACAAAAAGTGCCATTATTTTATTTTGTTTCTTTTTACATTTTGTTGCTTTTTGATCATATTATTGTAAAAACGTTTATTTGGAACTGGCCACGAATTTAAAACATTTCAGAAATATCTGGTTTTTAAGCGATTTTTTGGTGTTTTTTGAAGCTAAACGATGAGCATCGAATGATTTATTTTATTTTATGTTGGAATACATAGAAATATTTAATTATAAATGGTCAGAGGTACTTGGAATACCGATGCCGAGCGAAAACTGATCCAACAATTAAAATTTGATGGAAAACTAAAAATGGAGATATCCAAGCTGCTTAAATGTTCTAGATGCAAAACTTACAACGCGCTGGAACACATCAAGCAACATGGTACCATCAAAAATGTCAAACAGCAACCTAGAGCCCGAAAAAGCACACCATAAAGTAGCTGCTAATAATCCTTTCACGAGCTCAAGTAAAATAAAGAATAAAATTGTATTAGATTTTGGTATCGATATGTCGTCTAGGGCAATAAGAAGATGTCTAAATGAGAAAAACTTGCGTGGGTGTATTGCACAACGTAAACCACTTGTGTCAAAAAAATATCAAATACCGACTAGCATTTTGTCTTGATCTATATAATATGTAAATAAAAATTCTTAACTAAATATAGGTAGCAAAATAATATTAGTTTTTCTTCCTAATATTACTAAAATCTTAAGAAAAATATCATGGACCTAAAATATTTTTGATAAGATGTAAAAATTATCACAAATGTATTTATAAGTAAAATATGTATATGTACAACAGATGTATGTACATACTTATTTCAAAGATACAGAGGTGGGCACTTATATAGCACGTCAATAGCTAATGTAATGGTTTATATAATACTGGAGAATGGCACTTCAATAATTTAAACTATTTCTTAGGTTTTATATACCGTTATTTAACACTAAATTTTAAAGCCACGCTTGAGCTTATATAGCAGGTTCTATGATAAAAGAGTTGTATAAGAATCTTTGCATCGTTGTAATACCCATTCTGCGCAAATTTATTAGGTTGATGGATTTCATATATGGGTGAAGAACCTTGTCTACTGCTTTCTACTCTTTCCCAGAACTTCTCTCACGTCTTGAACTTCAAAGTGAATTTTTGGAGTAGAATGTCTTTTACATGATTTACAAAGGTTTGCAGCACTTGAAACACCACTACTCCAAAACACTTCTTATATTGTTTTAGTATCTTCTATTATGGTCCTGGTCGAACCTGAACTGTGGACATGCCGCAATTCAGGAACGACACGAACACATCGTTTCCACTAGCAGTGTGGTATCATATAACTTTGTGAATACATCATTCCGGTTTAGAATTGCAACTAGAAACTTCTGGTCCAAAGTTTCGGTGGTTCCCATTTGGAATCCCTTGAGGCTTAAAGATGCGTTAAAGGTTCTGATATTAAACTTTCTTATAGACTTCAGGCTTACTGCAGTATTTTCCACCTCATTCCCATTTTGAAAACAGCGCAATGCCTGTTTCGTGGCGGAATATTCTATGAAAACATCTTGATTTATTCTGACTGTCCTTTAATGCCAAGGATTTCTTAGGGAAATTTCAAATCGTTCAAAGGCAACTCCTATATGGGTTTCGGAACATAGGAATATCTTTGGAAATTGCATGATATGTTACAGGGCATATATTCCGATTTCCACAGCTAAATTGTATATTATCCGGTAGTTTTACACAGAGGCTTAATCTCGTTAACAGTAAAAAAGTACGTGTAATATTGCTAGACTCTGCTTGATGCGTATGGATAATAAGAGAACTGACTCACTTGTATGCTTAAGTTACTTGGCCATACATCGCACAATAGGTATTCCGAAAGTTTTGGCATTCCATTAAATGTCTTCTACAGCATTTGAGGTTCTGAGGAGTCCATAATCTGTTCTTGTCATAAAAAGGAGGAGGTTTTCTACTTCTTACTTTCTGACGTTGCAATATTTTTTCTTAGATTTGAATTGGCTTTCTCTAGATAATGTTTGATCCTCGAATTCAATACTGATTATGGTATCGCAATGGGCCTTAAAGATGGCCTAAGTTGGATATTTTACATCAAGGGGTGCTGGTCACTTTATGCAACTTCAACTTGTAGCTTTAAAATCAGTAACAATGACGACGAACAAACTACCATCATCATCGATGAATCTATCGCCACCAATTAACACACAATTCATACCAAAAGCTCACTTGAGCACGCATAGCGGCCCGTTGTGACGCCACAATAACCTATATCTGCAACTCGCAAGAGATGGGCATTGACAAAGAAGGTGTATAACAGTCTCCTCTTCATCAGCGGATCTCTACCCACAACACAGCGACCTGTAAGCATGGCCACTGCGATCGAGATGATGCTTCGACCAAGTCCAAGTAACTGTTGGTGCGCCTTCTATCCATTGAGGGCCAAGTGAGTCTAGCGGTGGAACAGTACTCCTCATTGAATCAGGATAGGTTGGCGTCTCGGAAGATTTCCGCGCGATGGCCAGCTTGAACGAGGTAAGTGGCATTCCTTGGTTGATTAAAGAGGATTACGGAAGTAGTGCGCCAGCTCTGGCTAGCTCGTCGGCTCTGCAGTTTCCCGGAATGTCACACTGTCAGGGGACAGAGACAAGTGTGACACTGAAGCACCCAGAAAGAAGGTCGAGTCAACGGCGACATTCCCTGACGATCCTGGAATTATTCGCAACGTTCGACAGAGACTTTATTTCCGCCTGGCTATCAGAAAAAAATCGAGATGCGGGTGAAAGAAACACCGTGTACGAGGATCCACTGTGCGGCCAGTAGATGACCACCACCTCCGCCTGGCAGCCGGAGTGAAATGTCCAAGTTCAATTTCCCAGACGATATATTGCACAAATTTTGGGGCTCTCCTGACTATATAAATTGCGTTATCGCCACAAAACAAAATCTTTATGACTGCGAAAACAATTGTGCCCTAATGCCAAATTATTAAACGTTCTTCTATCATCGACATCAAGTTCCAATCTCAATTCCGGATACAGTAGCATGCCAACCACAACGAATCAACACCATTGGGTTTAGGAAATGCCTAATAATAATAATCTTACTGCCGACTTCGATTCTAATTATCTTGTTCAAATAATTTCGATAAACCGCCTTTTTCTGGTGCATAGATTTTTATTTTAATATTCCTTCCATTATACTTAATGAATTATTTTGATTTCATTTTATGATTATAATTCTGTGTTTCTGCTACTAAATTAATATTTTGCTTTTATGAAAAATACCACCTGATGTAATGCCTTGCACTAAACGTGTTCCTAAAATTAACCATAATGTTGACACTGCTGGAAGATTTTTTAATTACATCAGTTGCAACGTGCAGGTTATAGTGTTGCCAGCATTAGTTAATGACTATAATGAAAACGGTTACTTTGATAATGAGCATAGCGCTGCCTGTGTGTGACGGTTATGGTAGTTTAAAATGAAAAATTAAGGGCAACAACATTATAAGTGTATAATTGTATTATAATTATATACATATATACATACATTTTCTTTTCTTTTTGAAATTAACCCATTAGAGGTCAAATGAAAACCGCCTTAAAGTTTTTAATTTAAGATTTATTTATTGATAAAAACAAGCATAAAAAAACATAAAATGAAAGAAAAATTATAAATTTTTTTTGGAAACGAGTTTTAGGGGTGTACTCAAATGAGTACACTGACTTTTTAAGTATGCAATTTTTCGAAACCGTCTTTTTCGACTAAAAGTGTTTTACAGCATTTCTTGCACTGCCAACGTACTCGGGCATGGCAAATTACCCGCCGTAACTGTTTATATATTTTGCGGGATAGTGCCCAACTCCATCTTGAGGTAAACCTTCAACTATTGACCCAGACTGCCGTGATTTGTTTGTCCATCTTGGCGTAAATAATAACGCGCAATGTTTCGGCGAAACAAAAGTTGATCCATGGGACTCTCACTGCTTGTAGCCTCCAAGCGTTAGAAATTGTCATATCATCCATGTATGTAAAGGATACCTACCACCACTTCTTACCATCAACACCTTCCTCTTCGTCAGTTGGTTTACTGGGATTAGGTGGTATGATTGCCATATCAATTTTTTCATCTCCACTATCAGCTAAAATGCTATCAACGGCCTCTTGGAGCCCTTTGAAACTCTGCTGGCCCTTAAAACATATACCACTCATATTTAAATCTAACAAAAAATAAAATATTCTTACTAATGGATGCGGTCATTGTACTCAAACGAATACAGCCAACTTTATACCTTTCTATTTTATTTATTTTTTTATTTTTAAGTATTCTTTGAAGCCTGTATGTTTCGTTATTATTATTTTTATAAAAATAATGCAAGATTACTAAACAAATTTTAGTATTGTTTCAAATATTTTCAAAATAGTTTACTATACCACACACTTTATTCGCGTCGCAATACAGACTGATAGTTCTGCATAAACAACAGAAACTACATACAAATTCTTTTTCTGGAGCTCTTATTGTTCTTGTTGTGAAACTAAATAACGGTACAACGATTATTTTTTCTTTAGTTTTGCTTGGATACACGTAAAAATACAACTGTACTCAGTTGAGTATGGAGACTTCCAATGGGTTAAAAGCATATTTGAAACTCTTTTTATGTTCTTCACACGTTCTTTGACAAATTTTTTTTTTGTTAGAATACTTAAGACCCTTTTGAGTTTGAAAACATTCAAATGTTAAATACTTTTTTGTGTTTGTCCTTTAGGTTACAGATTAAAATTGTGTAAAACATCAAAAAGTGTTTTTAATCCAGCTTAACTGTTTAAACATAATTTTATTGCAGTTTTTACTTCAAAAAATTTTATAGCATTCCCTAATCCAGCCATAAAAATTAATCATGTTGCTGTCACATGCAACTGCTAAAAATATTTACGATTTATGTTATGACATTATGTCAAACTGGTTTTTTACGACATTGACATTGGTGCATTCATTTAATCATGTGACAGCAACTTACTCTCTCATAATCTTACTTAAGTTGAGTATTGTGCACGAATTATAAAAGTAGTTTGAAGGCGTAGTAAAATATGGAAGTGTGTGTGTAACTTCCCAGGCATGTTGCTTCACATTATAATGTGTTTTATTTTTTTCTTTTGATGTGCTCATAAAAGTTAATGGGTTTTCTTTTTTAATTTTCCTTAAAAACTAGAAAAATAAATCCTTATCGATTAGCCACAATTATTATTATTTTTGAGACCAACTCTCACGAGGTGACCGCTTTTCATACAGCGCATTGTATTGTAATACATGAAAGATAGTTTATAAAAGAAAAGAAAGAGGTGGTATTGTGTGACAATTTTTTTGTGTTTTTTTATTAACATTTGAAAAGATCCAGAATTATTTTTACTACATTCTTACTTAATTGGTCATTTAACCCCTTGGTCAAGATGACGACTTAGCTCCTGACACCATTTATGTTGTGTGTGTTAATTTTTATATATGATTGGAGAGACCTTTACATTTAAAGTCGATTCGCAACGACAGATTTTTGAGAAACTTTTAATAGCAATTTTATTTACTACCAAAGTTTTTACAAGAAATCTTTTGAGAGGAAGTGGCCAAAGAAATATTTTTTATTTTCGCTTTGCTGGAGATGTTTGACCTGGAGTTTGAACCGTTACCTCACTTTAAATGGACCACTACATTATCTACTAGACTACGGACTTTGTCGTTTGTTTAAAAAAAATGGGACGTATAGCGAAACGATTATTTTTAAGGAGCTTAACACGTCATACCCATATCATTATTTTGATGTCTCTACACAACCTGCACGAGATTACAAGCGGTTCGTTAAAAAGCACTTTTTACTGCGCTATTTTCCTTAGAACAAAAAAGGGTTAGCTATTGTTCCCATTTTTTTAAGTGCTAGTTTGAAATAAAATTATAAACGTTTTTGTGGACCACCAGTGGTCCTCGCAGTCAAATAAATTAAATGGCTTGTGAAACACCAGTACGTCAGATACATGCCGTATCGATTAGAAGGAATAGTCAATTCAAAAAACTCGTAGTTTATACGCTGTTCATCCTCCAATGTAAGCAATGTCAGAAAATTCTATACCAGAAAGTTTATAATGTCCTTGTTCCTTATCTTCAGTTGTGATTTCAGACCATAAGTTATTGCAAGCATTTCACAGTTATTGCATACACCTCCTCCCAAAATACGTTGTGTGACAACTTCGTTAGGTTCTTTGTTATTTGTGCGATTAGGTTATTCAAACTTTGTCGTAAAGAGAAATAAGGGCCTAGTTCATGGATCGAATAAGGGCTATTGTAATTGGTGCTAAAATATGTGTTGAAATATGTGTGAAGTGGTCTTGTTGGTTATAAGCAGAGTTCCATTATCTTTTATACAATATTTCTCAATGTATTGACCAAAATGCATTTTTAAACAATCACTAAATAGCGTGGAAGTAATTCAAACTTTTTTGTTGTACAAAATGTTCTTCACAGTGCGAACTTCCTCTTCTATATGATAACAGGGATTTTGCTGCAGCATTTCCAAAAAAAAGCGTAAACCTCATTTATAAAATCTCTGGATCAGCTGCTACCCTCTTCTCTTTTCGTATAAATATAATTCCTAGCATTTCCAGCATAATCGACATTAGTTGTCATTAAAATGTATCTAAAAAATATAATGTGGTACCTTGATTTTTGCTGTGTATTGCATGTCTGCTTGAGTTTGTATCTCTTGATGGAAAACGGTATTTGATAAATATATCACGAATTTCAAAACTCAAATTCCATTCAAAATTTCTAAATGATTAGTTATTAAGTTTTCTAACATGAATGGTAGAAATTTAATCTCATATTCACAATAACCCAAATTTCCGCAATTTCATTTTTTCTTCACCCTACTGTACGAGAGGTAACACATCATCATTCCATTTCAATAAAACTTTTTGGATGAAAATTGAATTAGAAATTTTAAATTTAAATTTAACTCAATGCTTATAGTAAATAATTTGTTTAAAAAAGTCATTATATTGAAACACATATTGAATTTCTATTTTAAAATAAAGGACTACAATTAAATAACAAAAAAATAAGAAAAATAGCAATTGCACTTCAACATCACCACTAATTTGTCTACAAAAAATAGTAAAAAAGCAATAGTTTAGCACGCCGTACTCAAAATAATAAAGGATAGAGAACAGAGTCAAGCAAACTAGAACGGATGTCAATCAAAGGATCAACATCACCGGAAATGAATGCAATTTTGTTATTTAGTGCCACATCTAGAAATTTCAACTACACAGACAATAATATATAAATAACTAAACATTTCCAAAGTTTTATGTGTGCATATGTAGTCACACAAATTTGGAAATATGTATCCATACTATGTGCGTCCTTTGTAGATATATAACACATGTAGAGGTTTACCACGTTGTACATTATTTATCGATTTACATATAAAGTACTTACACAGAGCAAAAAATTTTAGGACAATTGAATAATTTTTGATCACTCTTCTATTGTGGTATTGAAATTGGAAACCTTGTTGTGGTCCACCGCTACTACAGATAGTAACGCTCATAACTGATTCCCTATTATCCGTTTTCATATGAATTATTCTTTTATTATTTGCTCTTGCGCGCTTTTCTGCTGTTCACAGCGTTCTTTAATTGCAGCAACGATCTGTTAATCTCCACTCAATTATTTATGGAAAGTAGAACTACTTCGAAGTTGCCGTAGTCTAGTAGTAGTGTGTTGTCTTATGAGATATGATAGATATGATGTCACGGTTCAAAAGCACGGGTGAACCATCAAAACGAAATATGAAAAATACATCTTCGGCATCTTCTTCCTCTCAGCAGATTTCTGGCAAAACCCTGAAAGTAAATTAACTTTCACAAAAAAAACTATGTCGTTGGGTGTAGACTTTAAATGGGACCTACAGTATACAAGGACTCATAAATAAAATTAATACACACAACATAAGTGCTATGAGAAGCTAGGCCGTAATCCAATTAAAGGGCTGTAATGACCAATTACATACATACATAATTGGTCATTACAACCTTTCAGTCAGGATAATGACCTAGTTTCTCACACCACTTATGTTGTGTGTGTTAATTTTATACATGAGTGCCTGGACCTACAGTTTAAAGTCGACTCCGAACGACAGATTTTTGAAAAACTTTTCATGGCAATTTTATTTACTCTCAGAGTTTTTGCCAGAAATCTGCTGAGAGGAAGTCGCCCAAGAAATACTTTTTGTATTTTGTCTTTGATGTCAGGCGAGGGGCTCGAACTTTGGCTTTGCGTCTAATAAGCCAACACACTACCTACTAGACTACGACGACTTCATGACCAATTATGTATGTGAATTACTTCTGTTTTATTTGCGTTCGCTATACGTACCATTCTATACGTTCCATTCCTACGTACTTGAACACAACATGATCCACAATTTCCTACGTCTTCTTGAGGACATACAACGCATCGTGGTCCGCTTTAGAAGTTAGTCGTTTTGCATTTGATCTTTACGTAAGATTCATTTGGGCGTCTACTAATGTCTAAAATAGTTTATATACCATAATAAGTGTCCTTTTGATATTTTCTCAAACATTGTTCCTTTTGCCTGGGCGCGTATATTGTCTCAGAATGTTACGATAGAATTACACGATTGCCGCTATGCAGTAATTGGTCTATTTTCTATTTCAATCTTGTGATATCACAATTTATTGTGCTTATTTACATACATATTGTTACGTTTTTACCCTTTTAAAAGCGTTTAAAATATGAGTTCGTATATTGCAAATAAAATAAAAATAAATTTGTGTTTAGTTTTAAATCAATTCTTTTTTTCGCACAATCCCGTGTGCCACCTTTGGTAACTTGATTTAAACAACAACAATTATATAATTTAATTCTTATCCTTTTTCACATTCCTCCGCGTACACAATAACAATTGTTCGTTAGATCTTTAGAACGCATATCTTCAAACCACAATTGTTCTGTTCACACGCAACGCGTCCTCACACAAGACTGACTGAATTCTATCTCTTCCCGTTGCTCGCTTTGCCTTGCCTTTTATATCGCTGGGCAAATAGTCTGATGGATGCTCTTGAAGGAGAATGACTTTTGCCTTCGCGAAAACTCTATAAATGTAAACATGTTGTTTACGTTATTGTTGTTTGTGTATTTTTTTTACGTTTGTCCTTGCAGTGTTGTTGTTGCTTGTTTGTTTACTTTGTTTATCCAATTTTTTATACACTGATGTTGTTGCTATATTTTTGCTTATTCGTTGATCATGTAAACAAGTCCATTGTTTTGTTTTTAGAGCTTTTGTTTATCATTATAATAACACTATTTCCATTTTCGTAACAATATACAATATAATTGGTCATTACAATCCCGCAGTCAGGATTACGACATAGCTTCTCGCATCACTTAGAGAGATCTACTTGTTTGAAATAACCAACTCTCTATGACATACATACATACATACATATATACATACATACATAATAGGCCATTACAACCCTCCAGTCAGGATTACGACCTAGTTTCTCACACCACTCATGTTGTGTGCGTTAATTTTATACGTGAGTGGCGGGACCCACAGTTTAAAGTCGACTCCGAACGAAAGATTTTTTAGAAACTTTTCATGGCAATTTTATTTACTGTCAGAGTTTTTGCCAGAAATCTGCTGAGAGAGGAAGTCGCCGAAGAAATACTTTTTTTATTTTGTTTTGATGTCTGGCCTGGGTCTCGAACCCTGGTTTTACGTCAAATAAGCCAAAACACTACCTACTAGACTACGGCGGCTTCTAAGATTGGATATAAATTCATCCAATAAGACGAATGATAAACGACTTCATTGCCTAGAAATTGATTACCTATTATTCTGTGAATCGGTATTCCTTGGCACCAGAATTTGTTATCAGAGCAAAATTCTAACACTGAATTACAGAGTTTTCATCCTGTACACGTAACACCAACCTTACAAGTCACTTGACATACTCATACTTGTTCAAGCTCATAGCATCTCATATATAACTTCACATGAAAGGTAATACACAAGTCAAAATAAGAGAAATAAACACTGGAGAATAGCAAATTAAATAAATGAACATTTTTTTAAAGAAATTAAATCAAGTGTACTATGTTTGAAGCACTTGCATTGACATTTGTCTAAATATCCATCAAAAATGTACAAAAATTATTGAATTAAAATAACTTTTTCTAAAACTATTTGTAAATGAAAATTGAAAAAGGAAATGGAAATGGAAAACCATGATAAACCATGTTTGATAAAATTTAATTAATTTTCTATTGTTTTTTGTCCTTTTTTTCTTTGTTTTTAAAAATGAATCTGGTTTTGCTTTTACAGTTAAAGTGGGTGTGTTGACAGTTTTTTTAACGTTTGTCTCAATTTCATTTATTTCCAAATTTTTCATCTCTTTTCTCATTCGTAATAAAAAAAGGAAACATTTATTTAAATTTTTAACTCAATTGCATAGGGTCTCCCAAAAGGAACTACGGAACATTGAAGGCATATCTAGTAGAAGCTTACTGGTCATTACAATCATTTCGTCAGGATACCTAGTTTCTCACACCGCCCATGAGTGGTGGAAACTAGTATATAATGTCGACTGCCAACGACAGATTTTTGATAAACTTTTATTGACAATTTTTAATTTGCCCTCAGAGTTTTTGCCAGAAATTTGCTGAGAGGAAGTGGTCGAAGGAATATTTTTTCATATATTGTTTTGTTCGAGATTTCTGGGATAGAGTTTAACCATGGCCTCACGTCTAAAAAGCTACCTACTAGACAACGGGGACCTCAGTGAAGTTAAATATGTCAATAATATGTTATTAGTTCTCAGACTGTTATGAGAAATCTCTTAGCCTAATAGGAAATGTATTGGCTTTTCAACGGTTCGAACTCTTGGCGACTTTCTATCACTAGATTTATGGCCAAAAACTCTAAGAGTAACAAAAAATTTTCATAAAAAGTTTCTCAAAATAATCTGTTGTTCGGTGTTGACTTAAAAATCGAAGTCACGCCACTCATTTTTAAAAATAACACACTCAACATAAGTAGTGCGAGAAACTAGGTCGTAGGATTATGACTGAGAATGGAGGGTTTTAATGACTACTTATGCGAAATCAATTTCGAAAACAAAGACAACAGGTGTTCGCCGAACGGGCAATGAACCTAATTTTCATTGAGCAATCATCTTCAGCAATGACACCCATTTCTGTATGAATGGTATGGTATGGCAAGAATGTCTAATGCATCCTGAAAAATCACCATATTGGGAACGACGTTGGCGAAGTCTACACTCTCAAGGGGAGACTACAGCTCGAATTGGATGATAAGGGCTCTATCGACATTTGGTTTTAACATGACGGCTCTACGTGCCTCACAGCTCATGCCAAATTGTATTTGAAGACAGATTCAACTCACGTGGAGGTTTTATGAACTCGCCACCGAAATCATACGATTTGTCGCCGTTAGACTTTTGCATGTGGAGTTTCCTTAAGTTGCCGGCATAACCCATGCCATAGGTCAAATTCAGCACGATTTATACGCCCAGATCATGGAAAATTGCGCTTATCGCATGCGCTATACACATAGAAGCTGTGACGGACATATGAACGATTTTATATTCCACACATAATGGCAACAATTGTTGTGTTTCGAACGAATAAAAAAATGTTGCAGATAGGCAGCACTTATAAAGAGACCCTATAACTCATTTTTAGGGATTTGTTGCTAAAATAATATTTCTGAAATCTTAAATGGAATTTTATTTATCTTCTGTTGTAAATATCACTGCAACGAGTGTTGTTTTAAACACTTGACATTTATTATTGTTCTAGAATAAAAAAAATATTGTTGTATGATTTTAATAAAATTTTTTGTTTTAAAAAAAATACGTTAAATTACTGTGGTGTTTTGCAGAAGAGAATTTTTTATTTAATGTGTTGTATTTGGGTGCATAACATACATGTATTTGTAAAAGTAACCTACATCAATGCATCGACTGCATTTGAAGTTAAGAATACCAATGATATGAGGCCTATCAAACGTATTTGCTTGTAAATTTTGTAATACAAATTCTCCACATTTTTGCAATGATAAACATTTGTTATCAAATACTTTTCAATCTGATATTAACCAACGGTACTGGTTTGCTTTGAGGACAACGGTGGTTTTATAGCTTATTCGCTTTCACCTACGACTTAAGAGACCCCACAAAAAAGGCTCTAACGGGGTCAAATTGCACGATCACGTAACCTACAAAGTTAACCTTGCTGTAAATTCGCTCGTATAAAATATCCAATGTGGCATGAGCTCTGTGCCAGGTAGCGGTCAGTCAAATGCTGTCACTGCCGAAATCATTCATTGCAGACCATATACCACCACACATGTATACTCTTGAAGAATATAACATAAAATGGTGTGTGATCAAGGTCGTAATTCTGACTAAAGGATTGTAATGACCAATTATGTATGTATATATTTATGTATGTCAACACAACCAGTGTTCACATATTTAATTTTTTTAAAGGAATAAATGAACAGATCCTTTGTCTCAATCGCTTTTAATTTATTCCCTTAGGAAAATAAATTTTATGCGATAGCAAATGAAGTAGAAAATTAAAAAACACTGGAAGGTAGAACGCATTGAACTTATAAAAATTAACGGCATTGAATATGTTAACTAAACACCAGTCTTTCTATTCTTCTTGAGACATATCAACAGTTTCGCATATACGCTCATACCTCGCCCACTTTAGTAAGAAGATATTTTTGTATACTCTGATAACACGTAAATATTCCTTAATTCATGTAATAAATCTTTGCATACACACTTCAAAAAATTGATTTCAATAGAACACAAAATTCGTTGTATGTTAAGTGTGTTGTCTGCACAACATAATACTTTGCAAATCGATTTAAACACTGAAGAACAAAAATTGAATACAATTTATTTAAAACAGTCACCGTAGTCTAGTAGGTAGTCTGTTGGCTTATTAGACATGAGACCACGGTTCAAACACCAGATCAGGCATCTCCAACAAAACGAAATATCACAAAATATTTCTTCGACGACTTCCTCTCAGCAGGTTTATGGCAAAAAATCTGAAAGTAAATAAAACGGCCATAAAAATATTCTGTCGTTCTGAGTCAACTCACTCATGTATAAAAATTAACGCGCACAAAATAAGTGGTGTGAGAAACTAGGTCGTAATCCTGACTAAAGTGTTGTAATGACCAATTATGTATGTACATATGCAACTTAACTATTTAAACTCTTCACAAGTTTTCATAATAGCTTCGATCAATTATGGAATGTTATCCTCCAATTTATTATGCAAAACTATTTTGAAACCAAAGCGGTTTGGAAACCCACAATTCTGGTGTTTTTCGAATCTTAAATTAACACTTTTACGGCGGCTGTACCAATTTGAGAGCATTTATTAGCGCCTGATATAAACTCAGATGTTTTTATTTCTAGAATGTATCAATATCTTACAGTAGCGAATAAAATGCTTTGAAGATTCATTCCGATTATTAACCTCAGGTTTTTCTTTAGATGGTCTGATTGATGCATGTATAAAATATCCTCTTAATTCTCGAAGAAGCTTTTATTGCCTTAAACTCGTTTGTTTCGAAAAGCATTTTTGTATGTTCCCTTTCCCTGAGTATACATTTCCAAACATCTGTCCCCACTCAACAAAGAGTTGCATGCACCTTGTAGTGACGTGAGCTTAGAGGTTTTATACATGAACCTACAAGGCTATGTCAAATACATAGAGTTTGCAAGTATTCGGTAAAGCAAATGACTTGAATTAATTACAATTTCGACGAACAATAGCTAGGCTTTACCTAAAGTAATTATTAAAAAAGGTGTTATTCATCATTATTAAATATCGTACACTAGACAGCACGGATTACGTTCCAGAAAAACTTGAACATCATATACATACGTTGTGACACCTGCCACAAGAGTAGTCGTTGGAATTGAAAAATAATGCGTGAACGCAATTTGCTTTGACACTTAAAATTTTACTCTTCAGTGCCAATTTGGGTACACTCCTCTTAAGTGCTGAAAAATTTTTTTTTTATTTTCCTGTAAACAATATTTCAGAATTCCTAGCCGTTTTTGTTTGGTTTTCAATATCGAGAGAAGAATGCACTGTTAGTTACATACATTACATTACAAACCTTCAGCCAGGATTTTGATCTAGCTTCTCACACCACTTATATTGTGTGTGTTAACTTCATATATGAGTGGTGGGACCTGCAGTTTAAAGTCGACTCCGAACAACAGATTTTTGAGAAACTTTTCATGGCAATTTTATTTACTCCCAAAGTTTTTGCCAGAAATCTCTTGAGCGGAAGTCGCCGATGAAATACTTCTTCGTATTTCGTTTTGTTGGATTTTAAACCGTGCTCTTATGTCTAATAAGCCAACACATTATCTACTAGACTACGGCGGTATACAATATCTAGCCATGATAAGAAACGGGTCTTTTAACAGAAACACTTGGTCATCCTGTTGAAACTACGTACATCTTTTAAAATAGTTGTCATTTATTCAGTCTCTTTTATCAAATCACAATGCCAACAACACGTGCAAATAATGAAATCGTTTTACCATAATGACAGTTGGCAACTGACCCTAATTATCTTCGAAATGTCCACTTCAATCATGGTGCCTATTTGAATGAAATTGTTGAATTTGGAACAATACTAAGATGAGATCCAAGAGCGTCCAATGCATCCCGTAAAGGACACTGCTTGCTGTTTGTGCGGACAGTTTAATCGACCCATATTTGTTTGAAAACGACGTTGGTCGGTCATCACTGTTAATCAGATAAATTTCAATTCTGATTACCAGATAATGCCTGGAAATGAGTAATTGCTCTCAATGAGGAGGTCGTCGAAAGCAATATTTTTTTTAAATGGCAAACCTATCGTCCAGTATAATATCACACCACCTGATATAATGATTTAAAAACATAACAAAGAAAAGGATCGATCAAAAACTTATTAGCAACGTCAGATATCATTGAAATAAGGCTGTCTTATCATGGTACACTAGTCGTGGAATCCATAAAAATGTAATTAAAATACAATACAATACAATGACATATTTCGAGGAGATATAAATCATTATTTGTTACTCACTGTTCAAAATATTTCAAGTTATTGGAAAAGTATACATTCCATATTGCTTCTTGATTTTCTCATGAAAACATTTTTTTTTTTTTTGGTTGGAATATTTGTTTTTAAATTTACTTCGTTTTTTTATTTTTTATTTTTGTTCTAAAACAATTAAAGCTTTTATCGAAAGTCGTTTGTCACTAAGTGACAAACTTGTTAAATATTAATCAAACATATTATATGGTTGGTACCAGGATACAGCCAACCAACATCATCACATCACCGCAAAAGCCAATCACCATCCATCGGCCTTTGCTCTAGTAACGATGCTTCAGTAACTTTTTCTATTTTTTACATGGAACTCTGTGCAGTAGCCTTGAATTCTGATGTGCATACAAGTGTTGTCTTTCTGATAGAGATTGTTACTTTACATATATCGAATGTATATTTCCTTTATCATATGAAATTCTAAAAAGCATGAAACTTACTTGAGAGATAAATTTAATAATTTTTTCGAAAAGAAAAGGAGAATGAACATAAAAGTCAAAATGCACAGCTGGGTCCTTTCCCTATGAGCAACTGAAGCGTCAGAATTATTTTAGAGAATAATTTGTTGACTTTAATGGCTTCATTTAATTAGTTATGCAAAATCAATAGGTTTCGGGGTTTGTAGATAAGTTTTTTTTTTACTTTTTTACGTATATATAAGCAATCTAATTAGAGTACATGCATACATACATAATTGGTCATTACAACCCTTCAGTCAGGATTACAGCCTTGCCGTGTGTGTTAAATTTATACATGACTGGCGGGACCTACATTTTAAAGTCGACTCTGGACGACATATTTTTGAGTAACTTTTAATGGCAATTTTATATATTCTCAGAGTTCTTGCCAGAAGAAGAAATATTTGTTTATATTCGTTTTGATGTCTGACTTGGGGTTTGACCTGGGGTTTATGTCTAATAAGCCAACACACTACCTAGACTATGACGACAACAATAGAATGCCAATATAATTAGTAATTTAACCCTTGTGATGCCATACTATGTCACCCTTCAGTTTTGCTTAACTAATCTGTAGCCGCCGTAGTCAAGTAGGAAGTGTGTTGGCTTATTAAACGTTGAGGCCACGGTTCAAACCCCAGGTCAGACATCTCCAACAAAATGTAATATGAAAAAATATTTCTTCGGCGACTGCCTCTCAGCAGAAGTACGTCCTTCAAAGTCGGCTTTTAACTGTAGGTCTAGCCACTTATAGATAAAATTAACACAACATGGATAAAATTAACAAAAATCGTAATCCTGACTGAATTATGTATGTATGTATGTTTTGCAAATTCTACTGACATAGTGGTAGCCATTGTGCATATATCGTTGTCCTTATAATTATTAAACCTGTAATCAATATCTATATCTGGTTTTTTTTTTCAATTTAATCCTTTTTGTTTGACTTCTACAGTTTTTCTTGTAGAACGGTCATGAAACACACATCATAACATTTCGTCCATCAACAATTCGTTTGATGGT
This sequence comes from Sarcophaga subvicina, assembly GCA_936449025.2. Classification (NCBI taxonomy): domain Eukaryota; kingdom Metazoa; phylum Arthropoda; class Insecta; order Diptera; family Sarcophagidae; genus Sarcophaga; species Sarcophaga subvicina. The sequence continues at coordinate 92,112,455 of OW388080.2, forward strand.
ACAAGACTTACTTGGCCCAAATCAGGCCAATAATAACTGTAGCACTTTGGATCATCTATATTACACTTTTTAGGTGCATGACAAATGTGTTTCGTCACATCTGTGTATCATAGTTAATCGTATCTTAATCTTTTCACTTAGTCATGGAAAGGGTGGAATTTAAAACAAGAATAATCGATCTCGTCGTAACTGGAAAATCACGTTTCTTTTTTTATTTCTTGACATGATAAACGATTCTCAGTTGCCTCATGTCGAATCTGACCTTTCCATCTAATTAATCTTTTTAAATTTTCTTTCATAGTTTTTGCCAAGATTTAGGTAATTTCTTTCATCTGTTAGAACAGATAACTATTCCAGCAATTCACTTTATTAAACAATAAAAGATTTGTAATTTAAACGAAGAAGTTCATGGTATGTTAGTGGTGGGTTTGAAGCATCCGAGCTCCGGATGAAATTGGCCAATTCCTCAATGGCACGTTCGCTACTATGTCCAGATCTTAAAAGATTCTGTCATCCAAAAATCTATGACGCACTCGCATAAAAGGCGATTCCGTTTCCCCCACGTCATGGCAGATTCAGCAGTAACCCTGGTGGGATAGACAGAGCCTGTCATCGAAACTGCCAATAACGTAGTGTCCTGTTAGAATTCCTGTTAGAATACGAACCGTTCTCCTGCTGTCGATTGCTGGACACAGCAGTTTTGAAATTCGGTAACCAGGTTTGTTGGACTACCCACGGTTTGTTGCATTCCACGCTACTCTTTCCAATTTGTGAAATGTATTTTTGTAGGGGCGTATATATCTACTCAATCGTCTTCTCTTCAGACATCTCCGATACTGCTGTAATAGCTGTAGCGTATTAGTAAAAAATCTATTATTTCGATAAAGAACAAAACCCTTTTTTCTGTGTATCGTTATCCAATCGAACTTATGCAATTTTAGGGCAATCAATTGGAAAAAATTTTGTTTCTATTGACTACAACCTATATAAGAACTAACGCATCCATTATTGACAATATATTGTTAAGAAAATGAAAACAATGTAGTATCGTTTAACATTTAAAATGATAAACAAGGGCTACACTAACACATACCTCGAACTTGTTATAAGTAAACCAACAACATCAGTGTGAAAAAAGGCGATGGACAACTAAACGAAAGCAACAACAAACAACGTAAGCAAACTACCAAACAACAATGCAGAATGCTTCAAGAATGTTCATCAGACTGATTTTGTGGACATATAAAAAGGCAAAACAAAGCAGACAACGCGTAGTCAGAATACAGTCAGTCTTGTGTGAAGACGTTGCGTGCGTAGTAAACAGTTTGAAGATAGCTATTGTGAAGATCTACCGAACAGTGGTTTTGCTTACAAAAAGGTTGTAAGCGGAGAAGAATAACGAACTAAACAAGCGGATTATTGTCACATACGACAAGTTGTATATGGTGGCACACAAAAGTAGTATGAACAATAAAGAGTTTAATTGAAACTGAACACAAATTTGTTTTTACTTTGTTTGCAATCAACGAACTCATATTCTAAACGTTTTTAAAAAGTAAAAACGTAACAATATTAATAAAAAAAAACATTTCCATGCAATATTAAATTTCTTATTTGTATGAATGTATTTTGAATGTATGTATGTATGAATGTATTTTAATTATATATATATGCCGGCCTCTAAATCCTGTATGCAATTATTAAGATATATTTTATTCTAATTAATGAAAACAATGAAATCACATCGCATAATAAATATTGGCATGGAAACTCAAACAAATAATTACCCAGGCAACTCAATGTTAATGAAAATCGTCAGAAAATAATTAAAAAATAAATATTAAAAATAAATCTTTGCAGTTGGTTGATGTTGAAAAAAAATTTAATTTGTTTTTAAAAGTTTTCAAAATAAAAGTTTCAGATTGAACGTAAAATGTGCAAAATTAATTTAAATTTTGTAAATTATTCTATAGAATGTATTCCACTTTTATAGTTGTGTCTTGTATTCCGTAAATGTCCGTTGTAAATAGTGAGAGTAGACACACACACACACATTCCCAGTTGTGCATTTTAAAGCAAGACACAAAAATGTATCCACTGATCGAGGTACGTAATAAATTTATATTTTAACACTAGAAAGACGGGAGAATTAATATACCTTAAAAGACGGGTAGGAGTCATTTGACTCCCTTTAAGTCTAAGTAGCAAAAATCTACATTTAAATTTCAAAATTTAATTTTAAAATTGCATATTATTTAAAATATAAGAAAAATTAAATTGTATATTTTGTATTCTTAGTTTATAACAAAAAAAAAAAAAATAAACATTTAATAATACGTATTTGAAAATAAATCAAGTTTATATGTGTACGTACATATAATAAAAATATGTACATTCAAAGCACTGACAGCAGGGATGGGAAATTGATCTTAACAAATTGTACTAACTTTCACAAAAAATTGTACTTTTTTCAGCCCGATTGTACTAAATTCACTTTTTTTCTTTTTTAAACTTTTTTATTAAAAATTAAATAAATATGTAAATGAGAATTCATTTTACATATATTTATGTACATAAAAATAAAAAAAGTACATTGCAGTTTCTTTGTACTAAGTTTATGTAATAGGTAAACTTAACAACTTACTTTAATACTTAACTATAAAGGAACACAAAATTTTATGAGATCTAAATTTTAAATCACTATTTATGATATTTTTTTTGCTAGCAAACTATTTGTTATTTCAAAATTGTAGCAACACAAATTAAATGACTTCTATAAATCCCTTGTTTGGATTAAATTGGAGACAGTCGAAGCAAACAGTCTATTTCTCCCTCTGGTTTTTATTAAAATTTGGTACGAAAATATCTTTTTTACATTTGCAGATGAATGTGGAACAGTGTTAAAAAATTCAGTACTTTGGTACTTTTTTCAGTACTGTTTCATTTCAAAAATACCGCAGTACCCCCTCGGCGTTTTCAGTACTTTTTTATTATTACATATTTTATGTCTTGCGCTTTTCAACTATTAATGCATTAGCAACATGTTCAACGCAATGCTAAAGGTAGAATCAGCCTTTAGCCCCGGTTTGTCCAACGTTCACGGAACATACCTTCGTTTTTAGAATACGAAACGCAATTAAAACGCTTGCAGAACCGTATTGTTATATCCGTAAGCATTTGCATTGCTCTTCATATGCTAAAAACGAACGTTCCATAGACGTTTGACTAAACGGGGCTTTTACGTTTTGTTACGTTCCGAATCAGATGTTTTTGTCTTCTATGTGAGGAGCACAAATAAGTCGTTAGTTTTTCTGTTCCGTGTCGTATGTGTATTAAATGTAAATAAATAAACAGTCTAGTAGGTAGTGTGCTGGCTTACTAGACATGAACCCACGGTGAATCATCTATTAGAGGCATTCTTCGAATTTGCCTTTCTTGACCTTCTGGCAACAACTCTGAGAGTGAATAAAAGCTCTCTTTCATAATCGACGTTAAATTGTTAAGCTGCTCTTGCATAAACTTTATAATCCTGATTAAAAGTTTGTAATGATTAGACATCTCGGCGACTTCCTCTCAAAAGTCTTCGTGAAAAAACCCTGAGAGTAAATAAGATTGTCAAGGAAAATTTCTCAAAAAAATCTGTCGTTTGAAGTCAACTTTAAACTGAAGTTTCCACCACTTATGGATACAAATTGACGCACACAACGTGGGTGGTATGAGAACCTTGGTCGTAATACAGGCTAAAGAAGCACTTTCAACGTCTTTGTTGAAGGCATTATTATACACTGCGTTCTGTATAAGCAAGGGAGCGCGCAAAGGTCAATCCTCATCGATTCAAATACAGCAGTATACAAACAACTAACACACACAACATAAGTGGTGGTAGAAGCTAGGGCGTAATCCTAACAGAAAGGTTGTAATGACCTATTATGTATGTATGCATGTAGAACCAATCTATTTGTCATGAGTTTCATACTTTTCAATTTTAAGAAATAAAAAAGTTAAGTGGCTTACTGCACAGAAAACTTTTGATCTTCCATATAGGATAACATCAACAAAGAACATCATCAGAAGATCTAGCAGCGCCAATAAGTAAATTCACCACAGTCTAGTAGGTAGTGTGTTGGCTTATTATACGTTTCCAAAAAAACGAAAATATTTCTTCGGCGTCTTCCTCTCAGCGGATTTCTGGCAAAAACTCTGAGGGTAACTAAAATTGCCAGGAAAAGTTTCTCAAAAATCCTTCGTTCGGAGTCGACCTTAAACAGTAGGTTCCGAACTTCATATATAAAATTAACACACACAAAATAAGTGGCGTGAGAATTTAGGTCATAATACTGATTACAGAGTTATAATGACCAATTACATATGTATGTATGTATTTTTTTTACAAAAGTACCATTTGATTCAAATAAGTACTCTTTCAGTTATAGTTCAGTACCATTTCAAAATTCCAATTTTGCAACACTGATGTGGAATGGAAAATATTCCTTTTATAATTCTTGAAATGACATTGAACATTGGTTCATTTAGTTCATTTCTTATTTCTGATACCTTCGACCAAAAGGCACAAATGTTCTCATTTTTTAAAGCTTTAATAGATTCTAAGTCCGAAAGCGCCCAAAATTAATTATTTATTGATTCAATATTCTTAATTTCATTGGGAAACATTTTGAATATAAACGGTACAATACTTGACGTTTTACCTGAAACAACGTTTTCTGGTGTACATATTTTAAACCATTTCATTATTTAAATCAACTTTTGCTTTTAAAACTTCATAGAATTTTAAATAAAATTTCTTTGCTATTTCTTTAAGCTCCAAAATAATACTGTGATCAATATTATTTATGGATATGTATATGTAGATCAATTTCTGTTCCACAATATATCTCGCCAATAGGAATATGGTTTTCATTGATATTGATTTTTAATATATCATTTTCATCTAATGCATCTTTTTGTATGAAATTGCGAGCTATTTGACTGAACAAAAATTTTAAGCGGTCTAAAAGTTAGCACCGAGTGGCAATATGAAAATGAAATAAAAACAAAAAATTATACAGTGATGAGACAGAATATTTGAATAATGTAATAAAATAGGGAAAAATTGTAAATAGTGCTAAATAAGTCATTGAGGTGCTAAGGTGTTTTTGACTTCCAAATAGTGCTAAAAAAAGTACAATTGTACCAACTTTTCCATCCCTGACTGACAGTACTTGTTGGTTTTGCTTTGAATGTATTTATGCGAGATCGAGGATATATCGAGATCGTGAAACAGGTCAATAATGATACGATTTTTTTGAAATCTGTCTTTTACACGCATCCAGAGAATACAAAACGTTTTGATATATTACGGGTTCCGCATAGGGGTTTCTGGCATATTTCACACATTTTATTTGTTTTGTTTTTGCAGCCAGTTGTATGACAATATCGTCTTTTTATGGATTAAATATGTGAAACTTGTGGTTGAATATTCAGCGCTTGCGGTTGCTAGTCAATGTGACTCAGTTAGTAAAATAAATACTTTTCTACGAATTTTTTTGTCTGTTACTTCTTGGAATAGCACCCACGTATTTATTGCTGACAAGTCCAATATGTTGAAGAAACCTTGTACTGGCCATTTGGTCAAAAACATCAACACCAAATTTAGTTCAATTATAAAGAGCTACGGTATTGGGTTTGCGTTTGCTATAACCTTTATCTATTTCATCGTGCAAAGTACTCAGCAATAAAACATTTTTTGTCTCTTTGCTTGGTAAACTGTGAGAAGGCGCTTATTATTTTTGGTTTTTAGAACTTCATGGGCATGCAAATTTAATTTAAATTTTTGCACATATGGTGGAATATCCCGTCTTGCTTTATTGACTGTCCCAACTAGAGTTGTACGTTTGAAGAGCACAACCGACACTGAGGTAAAAAAGTTGTCAGTCGTCACATGTCTCCCTTTGTTTACGAAAGGTTCCATTAAACGCATTACAATGTCTCTCCAAGCGTAATGTTATGTGGACGATTGTCGTCTTTCCTCAAGTACAGGAAGCCGTTGAGCAGATATTTCGATTTGACATCTACGCAAAGCCAAAATTTTATACCAAATTTGTCGGGTTTATTCGCCATGTATTGTGTAAATTTGCATCTTGCTTTTTTTTTGTAGTAAAGAGTTGTTCGTCAATAGCGATGTTTTCACCTGGTCTATAACAAGATTTGCAATTTTCAATAAAACGGCTCCAAACATACGCAATTAAGATGAACTTCCTCTGTTTGGTGTGAGAAAGTAGGTCGTAATCCTGACTGAAGGGTTGTAATGACCAATTATGTATGTTTGTATCTGTTTTTAGTCTAGTAGATTTTTCTTCTCGCACGTGAAAACGAATATATTTCATTATATCTTTGAATCGGTCTCTAGACATAGTTTGTGAAGAAAAAGCAACTTTATATTTTTTGTTTCATAAATCATTTACAGATATATTAATGAATCCACAAGCATCCCTAGCGTACATAACTAAGATGAATTTGTCCAGTTCTTGTAAAGCCATAATCCAAATACGCTTCAATATCTTTGTTCCGAAGGGATCTAGTCATAAAAAATCTTTTGAAAAACTGACAAAAATAAGTAAAAGCAATGTGCGCGTTGGCTGAAATTACATAACGGCATACTAGGGAAAATTTAAGCAAAAAATAACGGCATTTTAATAATTTCGTGAAATAAAAATTGGGAAAAGTAATTGATAAAATAAATAGATAAGACCCCTCTCCGTCTTTTTAGGTAGTTGCTTTAATAATTGCAATTTGGAATACCTAAATAAAATAAAATTACTTTTAAATTAAATTTTATGGAATATTATTAAAAGTCACGAAGTAATAAATCTGTGATACAATTCATAAGAGAAATATTAGCACTTAGATTTGTAAATGGGTCAAATGACCTCTGTCCGTCTTTCTAGTGTTAAATCACTCATACGTCACCATTTGATCAACAATACTAGTAATGAGTACATGTATAAAAATTCGTAGTTCTAACCAAAAGGCAACAACATAAACAAGAATAAAGTGTTAGAAATAGTTTTATGCATCAGTCTTTTAAATTTTTCTTTAGCATGATGACATTTTTAGAATGATGACATGCCTCTGGAAAAGTAAAGGCTAAAGCGAGGCACAAGGCTTACTGAAGATACTAAAAAAGGAAATATTAATGAGAAGTCCAATTCCATACAACGTGGAAGAACATTGGCAAGCTGTAAATGAAATTGCTTCTCACACCACTTATGTTGTGTGCATTAATTTTTATACATGAGGGGCGGGACCTACAGTTTAAAGTCGACTCCGAACGACAGATTTTTTGAAAAACTCTTCATGGCAATTTTATTTACTCTCAGACTTTTTGCCAGATTTTAATATTTCGTTCAGGTGGAGATGCCTGATCTGTTGTTTGAACGGAGGCCTTACGTCCAATAAGGCAATACACTACCTACTAGACCATGGTGACTTCCGTAACACAATATAATTAATTTATTTTATTTTGGATGCCCTGGTGTTCCACTATATAATATATAATATAATTTAGCAGCAGAGAAAAGTCGCACGTAAGATCATCGGACTAGAGCGAGTTGGCTATTATTTCCGCATCCCATCCAACAATTAGTTGCATTAGCTACTCAACATATTTTTGATTTTGTGCAGCGCATTGATGTCCCTCAGCTATGGAGGCTCGGCCATGCGGTTCGGACAGAGATTGACGTTTCGACGAGGCAGATATTTAATGCCACCAAATCGACCATATCGATTCCTCTCTGTCATCTATTGATACGGCCAAGTGGAAAAGGAGCACAAGAAGCATAGGCACCTGAAAGGATGTGTTAAGGCAGGCTGAAATCCGATGCGCTTATTGCTAATGACAAAAAACTCGTAGATATTTATAGACTACTCCTCTGACCACATAGGAATAACGTAATGCAGTAAACAGATAATTCGTTCTTTAGCCCATCTATGCGTACATGGAATACTTTTTTTGTTGAAATTTTCCTGTCAGTTATAATATATAAATAGAATGAAATGTAATATTCATAAATAATACCCTTTCTTTCTGCCCTTTTTTAGATTTCAATAAAATACGCTGCAAAATAATAACATTTTTTGTACGACTTGCAAAGGTTACAACGATTGAGATTAAGTTCTTAAATTTTATAACAAATAATTGCTTCATCTCTAAATATTAAATTATATTGTCTTAATATGCAATCGTATGTATTCGAATATTTTTCTTTTCACTCTTTTTAAAGTACGAGCATAAAATCGAATTGGCAAATCAATTTTATAACTCTATTGCTGCGTTATTACAATTTTGATGATGTTTTGCAACTTTCGTTGACACGTAAATTCTGAATTTCTATGACTGTTGGAGTGTATCTGTAATGATAGTCGTTGATTTAATAGCTGATGCTACAAATAGCACTACTTCTAACATGCAGGGGACACATGTACAATCTGTTGAAGAAATAACAACTTATTTGCAATTCCATTTGTACTTTTGGATGCCGGTAGATCAGCACAAACAATTCTCGGCAAAGGGTGATAAGTCACGTGCACGAAATTCATATACTTTCACATTTATGAACTTTGCTTTACCCACAGTTCGTTTGTTCTTTGTACCTTTTAATGTTCATCAGGGTGGCAATGCTGTGACATTCATCTGTCTGGCTTAATATTATTGGATGTGTTGTTTTGTGGTTTTTATTATTCGGGGGTTTTTTGAACTCAAATACAACAGTATTCATATAAATATTTGGTCAATGGCATGTAGTATGTTTTTATAATCGGCTTATTAAACAAGTTGGATGACTTGGCTTCCCAGCAAACTTTTAAATAAATTGGAAACAAAATATGTAAAACAAGATACATGAAAACATTGCACCGCGTGAATTTTCGAAATAAGAAAATTTTATGTAAAATCCATTCATTCTTATACACGGCAAATACTCGTTCTACAAAATTAAAAAAAAAAAATTAACATTGATTACATTATGCGGCAAAATAAAAAAAAATTAAATACATGCAGTTAATGACAAAGTGTAGGGTATGAGTTTTGTTGAGTAGAACACAAAACTATTTTTTTTATATTTCCTGAACCCTAAAAATTGTTTTATTTGACAAAAACTGTTATTTTGGACTTTAAGCACAAATTTATTGATTACACAAACATTTCTGAACCAATGTCACAAATTTCTTAGAAAGAGGAGAGATGCGCTTATAAAACGGTATACATATAAATATTATTCGACCTAATTTTCTATGAGATTTGATGAGGTAAACTTGGCAAATGCGATTTTTTCATATTTTTTCAAGTTTGTCCATCCATAGCAAACTATAATTAAAAAATATGGAATAAATGATTACATTGTGAAAGTGCATTATCTTTTGAAGAGATTAACACTTCGTTTGATAAAATGGAATATAAATTACCGTAGTTATTATTTAAAGAGTATAACAGTCTTGTTATATTTTTCATATGTATAGTTATATATATATTTTTTTTTTCAAATAAACCTTCAGTTAAAAAATTTACAGAATTTTTGATGGATCTTGATTGCTTGCTGGAAAATGTGTCAATTTCACTTTTGAGCGACCATCAGAAGTTGGCCAATGTTTGCGCAAAATGAAATAATAATATTTGCAAAAAAAAAACAAATCTTAGCCGACTTCTGGTAGTCGTGAAAACGTGAAATTGACATTTTGCGGTAAAAAATCGGGATCCATAAAAAATTTTTAAAGTTTTTCAACTGAAAGTACATTTGATAAGATGATATATAAAAAATATAACACGACTGTTATACTATTTAAATAAAAAATAATAATTTAATTAAATTTTGCAGTTAAGAATAACTAAGCTGGAAAAAAAATGAGATAAATATATATTTTCCAAGTTTTTTCGAAAGTCTTTAGATTTTAAAAATAGGTTAAAAAATATTTGGGTAATCAATAATTTTGTGTGAAAAGATTAAAAATATTGTTTTGGTTAAATAAAACAAGTTTGGAGGGTTCGAGAAAAATAAAAAAGTATTCTTGAGTTCTACTCAACAAAACTCACACTCTACATTATGTCATTAGCTGGGTGTATTTTGACTGTCGTACCGTTTTATTTTTATATTCAAGACCTGATTTTGAAGTAGATTTCTTTGACATACGCTCGTACATTGGCTAAATTTTTTAATGCCTCCTATTCTGTCAAGGTAAGGCAATAATCCTCTAAACTACCGAAAAAAAGTATTATATTTCTCATCAGTTTGCAAAATATTTGAATATTAATAACTGGTCGATCCGATGATTCCCAAAGCATTTGACAAAATATGGCACGGTGCACGTGTATTGAAATATCTCGATTTTGAGCTTTCTCAAGAATTGTAATTTTTATTATTTTGTACGTTAACCGTACCAAGCGAGATGTTATTGTTGCGCGCCGTGTTAACATCCAGTGGCTGCTCTGGCTAGAACATGTCTTTCGAAGAACATGTCTTGATGCGCTATTTGCGGAAGTCGGCGAAGGACAACCTAGTTTGCGTTGGAAAGATCAAATCGAGGAAGCCCCGACATCGATTGGCGTGACCAACTGGTGACGACAGGGAAGAAGCAGAGGCGCCTTGAAGAATGTGTTAAGGCAGACAGGAATCCGTTATCGGGTTGTTAATAGCCAATTGAAAAAGTAAGTAATTAAGTATGCCAGTTCAGATCGGTTTAGATCCAGGGAAGATTGGATTCCATCTCCAACGCAATTTCGTATTTTTTTAAGATCCTTTCTTTAGAACAGTGACCGTATATCAAGTCCTTTGAAGCTTAAGGGCATATTGATATTCTGGGCATAAAAATTCATACGATATTCACTGGAAACATAATATCTTTCTAGAGTCAATCAATTACTGTAGAAGCATCTTACGTTTTTATCTGAATGCCTTATTATCACACAGCTTATAGAAACTGCAAATGGAATTTAATTCTCCTGTATGGGTTGATGTCTCAAAGTCTATTTAAAAATTTATTTTTGGTTGCAAACAATGCACTACACAAGTATTCTCACTGGAGACAGATAGACCGATTATAGACCGTAAATAAATAAATCTGTGTTGTGTATTGCCCTGTCTCCTTTAGAGAAAGGACTATAATTGAGTACTTTTAGCCGAGGGTGGCTAAAATGTGTAAGGAATACAATTTTAAGGACATTAATAAACTAAAGAGATACCGCATTTAAACAGTTTGAGAGAATGGCATTTACCTTAATAAACAATCACTCTTTCTGTTTAGAATTTATAGACTTTTCTGTAGTTTGAGTCATAATTGAGCGGGTTTGTAGTTCAGCACTTTAACCACTACACCATGCCACCTCCCAAGCTAATTGAATTTTATTTAAAGAAAATGCTTTGGTATGATTTCTTTTCCTTAAAAGTTATAGCTCTTCTACCCACATCGTCATTTTAAATGTCGTCTTAAAGTGTTGTTGTTTTGTCTCATATTTCTTTTACAATATTTTTTTTTTAAATCTTAATCAACGGCAAAAATATAGGCAAAGAAAGAAAGAAACCTTTTTTATTATGGTAAAATAAATGCCAATTTATCGTCTCGTTTATTTAAATCCCTTGATTAATCAGAAGACTGAAAAGAAAACAAAAGACAAAATGTGTACAAAATATATGTGCTGTGCCAATACAAACCCCAACCCCCTCCAAATTTTTAATATGAAGTCATGCATTCACTGTTCATTGTTGCCGTTTATGTACAATATTTATAAGGTTGCGCAGCGAACATAAAGTTTAATAAAGTTGATTGAGATTAAAGTGTATAACTAAGCTTAATTCATGTTGTGAAAATTTTCTTTTGGAAAGTCCAAGATACTCGTGAAGGTATAAACAAGAATATGATAAAGGTTTTCAAATACTTGAAAGTTTTCTTTTGTATTTATTTGAAGTTGGAATATTGAAAAGATTTAGTTGTTAACAAATAAAATTGTATTTTGTCAACTGATATAAAGATACTGTTGCTTTCAACTACAACAGTACAATCAATTACACGGTGAGACAGTGAAAATACACCCGAGTAACTACGTAGTATAAGTTATTCACTAGGCTGAGTAGAACTCAATAATACTTTTTATTTTTCTCGAACCATCCAAACTTGTTTTATTTGACAAAAACCGTTGTAAGTGTTTTGATGTGGTAAACTTGGAAAATAATATTTTTTTCTTATTTTTTCAAGTTTAGCTATTCTTAATTGTAATATTGAATTAAAAAATATAAAGTAGATGATGAAATTCTGAAAGTACATTATATTGTAAAAAAAATAACACTTCGTTTGATCAAAGAGGGCAAAAATTACGGATGTTATAATTTAAGTAGTATAACAGTCGTCTTATAAATATTTTAATATATGTCATCTTATCAAATGAACTTTCAGTTCAAAAATTTTCAAAAGTTTTGATGGATCTTCTTTTTGATCGCAAAATGTCACAATTTCGCGTTTGTATTTGGTCATTTGGAAAATTATATATACGAAAAAAATAACTCGACTGTTAGGTTCTTTAAATAATAATTACGGTAATTTTCGTCCGATTTGATCAAACGAAGTATCAGTCTCTGCACAAGATAATGCACCTCCAGAATGTTATCACTTATTTCATATTTTTTAATTAAAGTTTGCTACTATGAACTGACAAACTTGAAAAAATATGAAAAAATCGCATTTGTCAAGTTTACCTTATCAAACCCCATAGCATATTAAGTCAAAAAATATACGTATGTATACCGTTTTAAAGGCCTATCCCTCTCCTTTCTAATAAGGCTTAAATTTTGGACATCGGTTTAGAAATGTTTGTGTAATCAATAAATTTGTGCGTAAAGTAAAAAAATCAGTTTTTGTCAAATAAAACAATTTTGGAGTATTCAAGAAGTATATAAAAAAGTATTTTTGAGTTCTACTCAACTAACTGAACAACTAAGACTAGGTAGTTACTCGGGTGTATTTAATTTTGTTGTGTTTTGTCGCATAGTGTTATTATTAAAGTTTTTCAAGTAAAAAAATAAAATATTTTGTTAAAGTAGTGAAGATCTGTACACATCAAACAAAGCTACGAAGATCTGAAAGGGTTAATAGATCCTATGGTAAGTGATCTAATTGGCAATTTCTTTTAAACTTTCAATAATCATAATGAATACATTTGTATTCAGCATGTATAATTTATTTAAAATTATTTTGCGACCAAGATCTAATGTGAATGCTATATGAAGAAACAAATTACTCTTTTTATTTTTTTTTTACAATTTTGTGAAGCTTTACTTTCGTAATTTGACCATTATAGAGTATGATTATAATGGGTCTAGTAAGTCCGTCTAATTCTAATTTAACGATGCTGCACGATGTCAATAATGCCGCATCCAGATGTTTCCTTATGGAATAAATTTATGCTTCATAGGTTCCAAGAGCCTGTTCCGATGATTTTTTCTCATCGTCCATAAGGAAACAGCTGGATGGGACGATGAGAAAAAATCATCGAAACAGATTCGAAATAAGTAAAGTAAGCTGAGGTCGCCGTAGTCTTGTAGGTAGTGTGTTGGTTCAAATCAGGTCAAAAATATGTCGTTCAGAGTCGACTTTAAACTGTAGGTCCCGTCACTTATGTATGTATAAAATTAACACTCACAAAAAAAGTGGTGTGAGAAACTATGCCCATAATCCTGACTGAAGGGTTGTAGTGACCAATTATGTTATGTACGTTAGCAGAGGGTGATCTTATTTTGGCTGCTTAATCGATTCAGATTCTTTAGACCATATATACATATGTACATAGCCGATCATTACAACTCTTCAGTTAGGATTACGACTTCGTTTCTTGCATCACAGTGTTGAATGTGTTAATTTTATATGGCAGGACCTACAGTTTAAAGTTAATTCCGAATGTCAAATTTTTGAAAAATTTTTCATTGCAACTTTAATTTTTTATTTTATTTTGTTAAAGATTTTCTGACCTAGGGTTTGAACCGTGGCCTCTTGTCTAATAAACCAATACACTGCTTATTGGACTTGGGCGAATTCAATACCATTCAATACCAAAAAAAAAGTCTGGCAACTCTGTTGAGATTGTGTGTGTTTTTTGAAATGCTCTTTGTAAAAGTTTTATATTTGTGATTTTTAATTGTTTAAATTAAGTTTTAAATTTTTTATATAAATGTGTTGGAAGCTGTTTTTGTTGTTCTATTGTTTTTTGAATTTTTATCTTAAAATTTTAAGTTTTAATTTGTTAAGTTGTAATATTAGTTGTATCATTTCTAGCAAAACAAAAACAAAAAATTGCTTGTTTTAATTATTTTTTGTTTTTGTAAGCTGGTTACGGTTTATTTGTTTATTTTTTTTTCTTTCTATCAGTGTTCCTCTTTTGTTTTTTTCTTTTTATTTTGTTTGCTGCTTTGTGTATTATTTTTTTTGCTTGTAATTCTTACTTATTTATTATTTATTTTTGTTTTTAAACTCTTATATATATTTTTATTCTTTTATTTCTTTTTATATAGATAATTTATACTGTTTGTTTTATTTATTTATTTAATTTATATTATTATTATTATATTTAATTTATAAAAATGAATAATTGTATGGCAGCAAAGTGCATTGTAAAGAAAGAGGGTGAACGCCAGGTTTCTTGCTGGCTATGTGATAATTTGTTTCACATTAAGTGTGTTGGTTTGCTTCCTCGTACCACGGACGAATTAGTGGATAGTTCCTTGGGTCTATGTTGGTGTTGTCCTAAGTGTAAGGTGGTGGACATCCAATTTTATAAATTTTTTATGGGGACTCGTCGTGAGTTTACTGAGATGCACACTGAATTTGCATCTCTTTTTGCTAGATTTCGTCGGTTGGAGGAATTATTTTCAAAATATGGCCTTTTAAACGAATTGCTTGAATCGGAAAGGGTTCCAGGCCCTCTTTCTTCTGAGGCTTCTGGGCATATGGCGCAAGTTTCTGTACCAAGGGAAACTGCGACAATCAACACATTGTCCACTGTTACTCCTATTGTGGACATTTGTCCATCTATTGCCGATAACCCAACTGGCAGCTCCATACTGAAGTCTGCAAATTTAGTTGAACTGAGTCCAAAGTCTACTCTATCTCCTTTACCTTTACCTCTAGGTGATGTCACTTCTCATGCATCTTCTAAACCGTCTTCTGTTTCGTATTCATCTGTAGTGTCCGCTAGTTTAGATACTTCTGCTCCAAGGGAATTGGTGGTAGTAAAACCTAAAAGGACTATTTTCGTGTCTCGTCTTTCATGTGATACTTCGGTCGATGATATAAGATGTTTCGTTAAATCGAAGATTAGGTAACCTTTTGAGTTTGGTTGCTATAAGATGAGGCCATCTTTGAATAGCAGTATTTCTTCGTTTAAATTGTATGTTCCCGATGAAAAATTTGGTGAAATTGTTAATCCTGCGTTTTGGCCGCAGGGTGTATTGGTACGGGAATTCGTATTCAGGCTGGGCAAACGAAGGAAGGGTGCTAATTTGCCTGGTCCTATTTCTCAAAAAAACTAACTTCGAAATCGTCTTTTAATTTCAAAATTGCTTATCAAAATGTTCGCGGACTTAGGTCTAAACTTTCTTCGTTTTATAATAGTAGCTTTGATTTTGAATTTGATGGAATTGCTTTTACTGAAACTTGGCTGTATTGTAATATTTTTGATTCTGAGATTATGTCTGGTAATTTTAGTATTTATAGACGTGATATGAGGTCTAAAAATGGTGGTGGTGTTCTTATTTCCATTTGCTCTAAATACACATCTGAATTGATTGACTTGTGCTCTTCTGAGGATATTGAGTTTATTTGCGTTAAGGTCTCTGATCGTGGAAAGTCTATATACATTACTTGCTCGTATATTCCTCCCTGTTCTGATATTCATATCTATAGGGCTCACTTCGATTTAATTTCTAGAGTAATTGATTCAATGGGGCATGAGGGGATTATTGTAGTCCTTGGTGATTTTAATCTTCCGCATACATCTTGGAATTTTTCACCTGAGACTGGCTCATTGTTGCCATGTTCTTCAGTTCCTTTCTATGATGAAATTCTGTCCGCTATGTGTGATCTGGGTCCTTTCCAGGTGAATGGTGTATTGAATTCAATGGGTAGAATTCTGGATCTTGTATTTTTAGAGGATCCAAGTATTTCTTCGTTATTTCGCATTGATCCTATATCTATGCCTGAGGATAGTTTTCATCCTACGTTGTTACTTTCTATTGAAGTTGATCTTTGTTTACCTCCTTTAATAAATCGCTTATTTAGTGATGAGGGGCGTTTTAATTTCCATCGTACGGATATTTGTCGTTTGAATACACTACTAGCCTCTGTAGATTGGTCGTCTGTGCTAATTTCACCACCATTTGACTCTCTTTCACTTGACAGGATCTTGGATGGCTTTTATGATGTATTAGTTAAATGATTTAAATGTTTTAGGGAGTGTGTTCCATTTGTAAATAGTCGTTTGGAGCGTTCTGGTCCTCCGTGGAATTCGGCTAGACTGTCAAGGTTGAGGAACAGAAAATCAAGATTATTTAAGAAGTTTGTTAGATCAGGTACTGATATTGATTATGCTCTTTACTCTAGGGCGTGTGCGGATTATCGTAGAATGAATCATTACTGTTATGAGGAATATATGATTAGGGTCAGGTCGAACTTCGCTAGCGATCCTAAGTCGTTTTATGACTTCGTTCGAGCTAAACGTAAATCATCTTTGTTTCCCACTGAGATGTTTTATGGGGACGTATCGTCCTCTAATTACCTTGATATTTCTAATATGTTTGCTGACTTTTTTCAGTCTACTTATAGGCAGTTGGACTCGCGACCTTATCTGAGTAGCGGCTTTTCGTATCCTTATTCAGCGGGAAGTGTCTCTATTTCTAATATATTTTCATTTGATGAGGAGTCTGCTCTTGAGTCTTTGTCTGGACTGAAACTTACATACTTGCCGGGCCCTGACGGGGTTCCGGCCTGTATTTTGAAAAAGTGCGCTGTTGTTTTGAGTGGTCCTTTGACCTTTATATTCAATGGGCTTCTGAGGGCTGGTCATTTTCCATCTATTTGGAAGAGTTCATTTATAATTCCTTTGCATAAGTCAGGTAATAAATCCAATATTTCCAATTACAGGGATATTGCCAAACTCAGTGCTATTCCCAAGTTAATGGAGAAACTGGTGACGGATTATCTCTCTTTTAATACGAGATCTTTAATATCCCCTTTCCAAAATGGTTTTTTGAAAGGTAGGTCGACTGTCACTAATCTTCTTGAATTTACTACGCATGTTTTCAGGGGTTTTCTTGCCAGGGATCGGACTGATGTAATTTATAATGATTTCAGTAAAGCTTTTGATAGGGTTGATCATAGAATTTTGCTTCTTAAACTTTCATTAATCGGTATTCATGATATTATTCATCGTTGGCTAGACTCCTACCTCTCCCTTAGAACTCAGAGGGTAATGTTTAGGAATGTATTGTCTAAGACAGTATATGTTACTTCTGGTGTTCCGCAGGGTAGCCATTTGGGTCCTTTACTGTTCTTATTGTTTCTTAATGATCTTCCTTGTGCTATTTCTGATTGTAATATTCTGATGTATGCTGACGACGTTAAATTATTTTATACTTTTGATGATGATCACTGTCAGGCTGTTCTTCAGCGAAATATTGATTTGTTTGTAACTTGGTGTAGAATTAATTTAATGGATCTTAACTTGAAGAAATGTAAATGCATGGTTTTCTCTCGCGGGGGCGTAATTTCGTCCACTTATGTGTAAATTCTTGCCCCTTGGATACTGTGACTACATTTCTTGATTTGGGAGTATTATTGGATATGAAATTGTCTTTTATTGATCATATTAGTATGATGATTGGCAAGGCTCGGGCTGTTCTTGGTTTTGTGAAAAGATGGGCTAGGGAATTCATTGATCCTTATATAACGAGACTGCTATACATTTCACTTGTTAGACCTATTTTGGAGTATGCGTCTATTATTTGGAATCCATACTATCGTTGTCATAGTGATTCAATAGAGTCTGTGCAGAAGCAGTTTTTATTATTCTGTTTAAGTGGCTTAGGATGGGATTATGCCAATGGGTTTCCGTCATATGAGGCTAGATTAGGTTTGATAAAACTTCCAACTTTGGAACGTAGAAGGACTGTTTTAGTTTATTAAAGGTGATATCGATTCTGAGTTTTTGCTTTATAACCTGAATTTCAGTATTCCAGCAAGATTTTCCCGACACTATCGTCCTCTTTCTTTAGATTTTTATAGAACGAACTATGGATGTAGTTTTCCTTTTCGTAGATTATGTAACGATTTTAACATATATTATGATTTTATTGATTTTAATAGTAGTGTTTGTAATATAAAACGTAGCTTATATGCTGACATAAATTTGTAAATTATTGTATAAAAATGTATTATCGTTCTTGTTATGCGTGGTTCATGTTTATTGTAACTTTATTCAGCTTGTGATTAATTTCTGTAGCTGTTTTATGTTCTCGTTGCCATTACTTTTCCCTTACCCGCTACAGTCCGGACTGTAGTGTGTACGTGTCCCTACGTAATGGGGACGAGCCCTCCGCGGTCGGGTGAGGGTGGGTTAGTGTGAGGCCGGGGACGTTCGATAAAAAATAATATAACACTCTGTTATTAATCACAGGCTCTCATCTCATTACAGATCGTCTTCATAATTGGCAGCTTCACATACTGTCGTTGGAATTATGGATTTTAATATCAGCCTTTGTTTTGTTCCTGTTGCCGTAAGTTCTTTCATTTTTGTTTGCGTAATTGTATGTAGCATATGATGTGTGCATTTTGTTGTTGTCTGTTTGTTCTCTGTGCGTACTTTCGTTTAATTTACTTTTAATATTTGTAAGAATAATAAACTTTTAAGTAAATTCGTTCGATAATTAAGAATAAAACAACTTTTTTACTTTACATTTGACAATAAAAAAATGAATTTGTTTTGTGGTATTCCCAGTACAATCCAGATCTACTTCCGTTTGGGATTTTCGTACTCAATGGATGTGTAGTTTGGCATCTTCTTCTTCTTTTAACATTTCATAAAAAATTTTGTAGACAGATCTAGCTGCACAAAGTAAACAATAAATATTACGCCCTAAGTATGCCCAGTTGTTTTTGGGATCAGCACCTTTGTAGATTGTGTATTAATAATGATTTATTGTACATATTTGATTTCACCAGGATGGTGTAACTTGCCACAATAAATTTATTGCGTCAAACGTTTGATGGTCGTTTAATTAGCCGAAATAATGATGTAAATTGGCTACCAAGAAAGTGCGGCAGAGACAATTGAGCATTTGAATGTCAACATTTGTGATGCCATTGTCGAGATACTACTCCATACGATAAAATAAGGGACTGTGTGGCTAGCCGCGGCAGCTATATGAATGAAATAATATTCCATTTCTAATTCACAATAAAAGAATAAATTTGGAAAAATTTCAAACCATTTGTTTTTAATTACATTTTTAAACTCAAACTTTCAAATGGCCCACTCACTCATATTTAATACAGTAGGACCTTGATTATCCGTGATTCTATTATCCGGCAACATCAATTATCCGGGATGAAAAAAGAATGGTAATGGTAATGGGTAATGGTAAGACCTAGTGTAGCTTTTCTAAACTATACGTTTTTTCGTGCCCACCAAGTTGAAAATGAGCTTCATTGGAAGATGATTTTTTTTTGGAAAATAGACATCATCGTCTAGTTTTTCATTGGTCCAATAAATCCCTTCGCTGCTCAAGGGAAAATCGATTCGTTAAGTTCAGGGGAGATAATATACTGAATGTTGTGATAGAATAGAATGACATAAGTATTGCCAGATATGAAATAACCGATCGCTAAATTTAAAAAGACAGATGCCTCACCAACCAAACCAAAGAAACATCTTGACCTTTAATACCTTGTTGATAAGATTTTCAAACTAAACTTCTACGCCTTCGTATACATGTTTTACACTTTGGTCATTACGCCAGTTTCCTGGGTGTGACTTAGAAGAACATTGTTTCTTACAAATCTTCTTCAAACTATAAAGGTTGAATCATAGCGACAGATTTAAGCAAATGTTTATGCTCAAAATTTTCTTTTCAAGATAACAAAGCTGGGGATTGAAGTCAGTACTTACTTACAGTAAGCCGTCATAATTCGCTATATTTTATAAACAATTGTACATTATTGATCGATTGTGTCTAGTTAGGTTAGGTTAGGTTAGAGGACGTGTACTTGCCAATTAAGACACGTACAGTACCCGGAGGTGGAATTGACCCATAGTACAATGTCCTAGTTTCTTCCACCACTTATGTTGTGTGTGTTAATTTTATACATGAATGGTGGGACCTACAGTTTAAAGTCGACTCCGAACGACAGATTTTTGAGAAACATTTTCATGGCAATTTTATTTACTCTCAGAGTTTTTGCCAGAAATCTGCTGAAAGGAATTCGTCGAAGAAATATTTTTTTTATATTTTGCTTTGTTCTAGAAGTCTGACTTGGGGTTTGAGCCGAAGACTCACGTCTAATAACCCAACACACTACCTACTATTAGACTACGGCAACTGAAGTCATCGCCCAAAAGAAAAATTAAAGTTCGTTCACAATAAATGTTCCCTTCATATATGTACAACTGATACATTGAAGAAACGATTGGTATAATTAGATCTTGAATAAATTCAAAAATCTATCGTTCGGAGACGACTTTAAACTGTAGCTTGCGCCATTTATGTGACATCTGTCAAATATGTGCAGCACATATCAAATCAATCAACCAACATCATCCTATTATTTCATCGTGTTAAAGACGGCATATCCTGTACCAGATATTATGATTTGCGGAAACATGAATGTTTTGTTTTTAATTGCAGAACAGCTCTCAATAGTCACATCAAATGCTTGATCATGCTCTACAAGAAACAACATGCAAAAGATAATTTCGATTGTTCAGCGATAACGATTTTGATGTGAGGCATAAGAAACCTGCTAGACCTCCCAAAATTTTGAAGAACAAGAATAGCAAATAATATTGGATGAAAAGGACACTTTGAATCACAAACATTTGGCAGACCGTTCAAAATCTATGGAGAAGATCCAAAATTGTAGAATATGGACGGAGATAGATAGACGGAGATCTAGAAACAACTTGTAAAAATTTGCTTGAAAGACACGAAAGAAAATCAAATGAAAGATGGATTTGATACCAAATGGAAAAAATCATTGATTAATCCGAGACAACCAACAACTTCGGCTGCAAGCCAGATCGATTCGGTAGGAAGACAATTTTGTGCGCTCGGGTGGACCAGAAAAAAGAGCCATCAGCTGCTAAAACCTGGCTATCGACGACAAGTGCTTCAAATTGAAAACAATACATTGATCGAAAAATAAACAGATTAGGCCAGAATACACGAGAAGATAATTTACCAACATGACAACGCAGTGGTAGATGGTAGCTGATACCGCACCTGACGAATTCACTAGACTTGGCTTCCTCCGCCTACTATTTGTTCTTATATGTGGGACACTCATTGCCTAAGCACTATTTCAATACCTATGAGGATGTCGTAAATTGTGACCTGACCATTCCGGTCAGGATAACAACTTAGCGTCTCACACCACTCATGTTGTGTGTGTTCTTTTTTTCATGAGTGGCGTCACCTACAGTTTAAAGTTTGCGAAACTTTTCATGGCAATTGTATTTACTCAGAGTTTTTTTCCAGAAATTTGCCAAGAGGAGTTCGCCATTCCTTTTGATTGAGATTTCTGACCTGGTGTAGCAAAACTAATATCAACGAACCTGCCTTACGACTTCCATACGTAATGTTTTGTCAACTGTAAAATGTTGTCCAATCAATATTCCATAAAGTTGCTTTCAGAATGGTTTGTAGTCTGTTAATGTAAGATTGGTGGATTCAATTCACACCAGAGACAATTTCGTCGACCATATGATCTTGGTTACTCGCTGCTCATTGTATATAATTTGTAATTAAATAATAAAATTGCTTTCCTAACATAAGTCTGCATTTTATGAAGCATTTAATCAAAACAATCATAAAGCAATACCCTGTAAATTATTGCATAAAACTTCATTCATTGACCGCTACTAAGGTTTCTGATAATCAATGACTTCCATTTATGTTGACATTTCATCCAGCATTCGAAATGAGCACAAAGCAAAGCCCTAAATTTAATTTATTCACCAACTAAACACCGATTGTTAGAGTTTACAAAAAAAAAAAAAATAATAAGCAACAGATATTGCCACTACTATTTATATGTTCGCTATAGCGCAACTGATAAATAATGGCAAAATGATAATCTTCCACCGCTAAATTCACTAGAAAAGTGAGCACTAAACGGGAAATAAAATTTTCAAGTCTGTGTTCAAGTCTGTGAACTTTCTTTCCAATGCAATGAATGTTCTTTTACAACATGACCGCAATTAATGAAGTCAATTCAATAACCATCTATTGATTAAATTCCCATAAATCACAAGGCTCTTTAAAAGCCTTTCAACAGTATAAATAGACGAGAAAGATAATGATAATCGAAAGGAATAATCGAAGGAAATATTAAAGACATTTACGATACCCAAAAGATTCGTTTCATTTTGAAGAGTTTTACTGTGCAAGTTAATAACGCTTAAAAGTGAATATTATGGGAAGCTTTAATAGTTCAAATTAGATCGTAAAATATGATTAAAAATGTTAAAAACTTTTAAGCTTCAACACTGCAGCACTGCACTATCATCACCATGTTTAACGATTTCTTGAGGTCCAGCTCTTCATTTCTTTTTCCTCCATACCATAGGAAAAACATTTGTTCAAAACTTATATAACATGCTTGTTAATATTCAAGCAAAGAACATAAATTA
This sequence comes from Sarcophaga subvicina, assembly GCA_936449025.2. Lineage (NCBI taxonomy): Eukaryota > Metazoa > Arthropoda > Insecta > Diptera > Sarcophagidae > Sarcophaga > Sarcophaga subvicina. The sequence continues at coordinate 92,135,388 of OW388080.2, forward strand.
GATTTAAAAACTTGCGTGACTTGGTTATACATGGCCTCGGTAGTATAATATTGTGAACCGTTTGCAAATTATTTAGGAAATAATGAATAAGAGACAGAGAGAGGAAGTATTTAAACATACTGAAGAGCAAATTCACCAAATGTTCGAAAGAATTAAGAATTCATCATGGTTATTATTTGCAACAAGTCAATGAACCCAATCGTATGGCTGCTAATGTTAAGATGTGATTTACTTACCAAAGTTCCCACAGGTTTAATATTCTTGAACAAAGTCCCGATATGACTCCAAGAGACTAGTTAGAATATCATATGGAAGAACGCTTACATAGTCGCTAAACCTGAAAGAAAAGTCAGCTGAAAATTTTGCTCATGACTGCATGGCGGCAAACAGAAAACACTAAACAAAACTGATATATTCAATGCCAAAGGGGTTAATGGAGTGCTACTAAATATAAATGATAACATTTTAATATTTTGGACTTTCAAAATTTTAATCTTTTTTCAAGTGTTTTATTTAATTACTTATTTAATTGGGAGGCTTATATATGTAGCTCAGTAGCTTGTAGAGTTTTGTAGCACGAGAGACGTCCCTGCTACTCAATTCACTATGGTAAGACCTGTTGGCAAGAGTGATATCCAGACTGACATCATTTTTGCTGGTTACGGCTTAGCCACGATGTATAAACTCTCTGACGACTCACTGAAGTGTGCGATCCACTGGGCAATCGACAACAAACGAATGCGTCCTACGAGAAAGACGTGTACTACGTAAGGACATATGATTTTCGGAAACTGGATCCTTTATCCCGCGAAAGCATAATCCATTGTAGTAGCGGTAGAACAAAGAAACACAAGCTGCATTGCGATACTCCAATGAATCAATAGAGTTGAATATCAGACCGTTATTAATGAACAACTTCGCCCTCTCCTATATGCGTTCGACAAGCCTCAGAATGGCTTTGAGGCGCCAGATATATGTAAGTGATGTAACTAGTAAACAGGTCAGATGAAAAGAAATGTTTCTTGCACCGTCTTAAGAAACTGAAGCACTGGAATGCTTCTTTCAACACTTGAAACATGTTCGGGTTCCAAGGAGCAGAGCATCAAGAGAGCCTGACGTATGAATGTTTCCACCACCCATAACTACAGATGAGGCAATATTATTGCTGCCTTTATGGGTTAATAAAGAGCATTGCGCCCTTTAAAATCAGCACCATTTATAAGATCATATTCGTAGATTGACTGTAGGTCGAATGTGATAGTGTCATTCATATTAAGTCCATTTCGCCTCAATCTCCAAAGGGCTCAGTCTACCATTAAAATAATATGATTTGCAAATATTAGGCGCCCTACAGAAAATAGTACAATGGTATCAAATCGCAGCTTCTTGGTGGCCAATTCACTTTACCATTTTGGCTACTTAAACGGCCATCAAACTTTTGACGCAATAAATCGATTGTGACATGGGATGTGTAGTAAATTGCCGCATTCTGTTGAAACCAAACATCGTTCACATCAATATCATGAAGAGCGAATATAAAAAAATCGGTTATCTTGGCGCAATAAGTGTCTCCATTGATCGTAATGAATGCGCAATGCATTTCAGAGTTTAACAGATTGTTGCAGCAAATGTATTTGCAGGAAAGTATATACAAATTCATTAGAAAGTATACTTAACAATGACAAACACATTGAAAGGAGAGCCAAATAGAGACTCTTCAAGAGAAAACTAAACTGAATAGTGAGAGTATGTAATTGAATGTACCAAATAGTGGCTCCTAATAATAAATTACTGACAATTGAAAATCCCATACATGTACTGAACAATGATGATCACAAAGAATCGTTTGTTGTCAAAAGTAATACAACACCAAAGAATCCGCCTCGAGAAAAATGTCAGAAAATAAGGATGCCAATGAAAATGATTCAACAAAATAAGTCATATTCTTGGAGTTACCTTACTTGGATTACTCTAATCATCACTTAAAAACTTCACGTCCGCTTTATTATTTCCTTCTCTTGGTGGTCACTTTATGTTTTCGTTTTCCATTCTATGAAGTCAGGCTGGCTGTGATCATCTAAACTTCTCAACTGTACATCTGTAAAATTTACAGATTCGTCGGGAACTGAAATTAAGGAAGCGACTTAAACTTGTACTAAGCTATGGATTTTAAAACATATCGGAACCCAGCCAATAATCCAATAACTGCAAAGTAAGAGATTCAACTTAGAAGAGTAAGATATCTTCATCAGAAAACTTATTATTTAATGCGATTCATTACAATCAAATTCTACTCAAACAGGAAGAAATTGTGAAAAATCTCACCGTTCTAGTAAAAGCTTAATTATTTTAAGTCATCAAATATCCACAAAAACATACTCAATGCTAAGATTTGAAGTGCTATTTAATAGCATGGCTTTTTACATACTGAATTTGTGACGAAGTTCCTTTCTAATTTCAATTCTTATAGAACAGCAGCTTTTCCACATCGGTTTGAACTCATTTTTTAAATACTGAGACAAACAGTGAATGAAGTCAACGACAAGATGAAACAAGAAACGAAAAAATGTTAACAAGCGCTAGACAGCCACAATGTATTCAGATATTTTAGACTTCTGTTGGAGTTTTAAGTTCACGATTTTACCTTTTTGGTTTTGTATAACACCTGTCAGATGGAATTAGTAAAATAATAATGGTTATCATCTAATTTGATATAAAATTATTCGTTATTTTTATTGTAAATTTTTATGTATTTTAACATGATCTTTTTAATGTTGAACACTATTTTTTAATTTTTAATTCATTCATAGTTTTCTGGGTCTTATTAGCATTTGAACAGATTTCAGTGAATATTTGTAACCATGAAATGCACCCCAACTAATACCAGTGGGTTCGTCGGAGAAATCATCATTAAATTTTTTTGGGTCTTGATAGTATTTGCCATTTAAATTGCTACAAACAATACAAAAGAAGTAACAATAATTATAAATACAAAAATTAAATAATTTATTAACTGACCTAAAATAACATTTTCTATACCACCAGGCACCAGTTTCAATTACAGCACAATTATACTTTTCAGAAATATCATTATCACGATCTTTTGTTGAGAAATTATAACCCACATGCTGACTAAATGAATCCCCAGCATCGCCCCAATATGATCCAACTTTAATAAGTTTATAATTTTCAGTTTCATTGTCCACTTGGAAATCGTCATACTTGGCGTATTTCGTCACATTTTCGAAATCCTCCAAAAATATGAGCAACTCCACGGGTTTAAGGGTGGAGGTTAGGGCGTGCAATTTGTCTAATCCTATAAAGAATTCACCATCTAAATTGCCAAAACCAGATTTATACTCTGTCCAATTAAGGTAAAAGTTCACCGCGCCGTTGATACGTCGTTGAATAACTGTCCAACCGCCACCCTCTGCGCTGTTATTACAAGCGACGTAAAATGGTGCTGGTCCATACAGATCATTCTTAATGAGGCACTTATTTATTACACAATAATTGTCATTGACATCCGCACAACTGGTGGGATATGATTGATTGCTGCTTAAAAGTAATTGAAGAAATGTTTGAAATGAAAACATTGCATTTGAGATTAATTCATGAATTTTTAAAGATTTTTCAAAATGAGAAAATTTTTCTGTAACACATACTTAGCATCAAATTATATTAGTTTAGAAGGAGTGATTATGCATTACCTGCAGTAATGACTGAAATATATATGTACGCGTAACGAATTGCGATTTTTTTTTGTTTTTTTTTTTAATTTTTCCGAAAGTGTGTGTTTTGGAAATATAATCAATTTTTATCAAAGCTTTTGAAGAATTCTTGCGTGTTTTTTCGCTTTAACCTGAATTATATTAAAAATATTTTTTTTCTCTTACATACGCAATCACACTTCGATGCTCCCCTCTCAAATATTTTTCAGTGGCATCTGAAATATTAAATTTTTTTTTTTCAAATAGTATTGAAGTTGAATAATTTTAAAAATAATTCTTACTTAAGTGTTGCTGAATATCCTGATAAAATCTCAATTGATCGTTTTTAGGTATTACATTATTGCCAATAATCGTAAGCTTCTCGTCTATTTTCTGCATCAAATTGAATTTATCGGATATTGTTGTCTTCAATGTCCGAGTATGACCTTCCAAATTCATTTCTTTCAATAGATTTTGAATCCTATTCTGATTGTTGATAACCTCTATTGAAATATTCTTTGGCATTAAATTGCTTTCTATGTCGGTTATCTTTGCATCGATTTTCTGTAATGTAACCATTTTGTCGGAAATTGTATTCTTCAAGGTCTGAGTATGACCTTCCAAATCAATTTTTTTGCAAAGTTCTTGTGTGTCATTTTGCTTATTTAGAATTTTCGGCAACATATTATCATGATCTTTTAGTTTTTCTCTAATGTCAGTGACTAACGGAACTTGGCGTTCAGTTTCGTGTTTTTCCAACAATTTTGCTTCAATTCCTTTTATTTGTAAAGACAATTCAATCATTTTGTTAAACAGTTCCATTTGTTGTCGTAGTTGAGTCTCATGATTGATTTTCGCTTGTAGATTCAGTCGTTCCAGTTGAGTTTCGAGGCGTGTATAAACGCACGAATGAATCTCTTCACAGATATCATAATTAATGGACTGTATTGATGCAGAAACATATGAAATATATTTGATTTAATTCTCTTTTTTAAAATCAACGACAGAAAATACTTACTTTTGTTTCTCCCACTGCAAAATACTGCACACTCCAAATGCACAGCAAATATAAAACCTCTAAAGAGTATTTCATGTTTGCGATGAAAGTCTTGTATTGATGAGCATCGTTAATAAGCGTTGCTTTTTATATAATACTGAAGACACAGCGGTTTGAAGAAAATACTGAAATGTTGTGCTAAAAATAAACCATTGACATCATTTGCACATTGCGCCTGGTGCATTAATGTTGCATCAGCTTTGTTCTTTAATTACTGATAACAAATGCATGTAGACAGTTGGCGCATAAAGTATGCATTCATTGTTAAATTTTTCTTATTTTAATTGCTATTGTTATAGCTTGCAGGTCTGAAATAAAATGTTTAGATTTCAAAGCAAGCTTCAGATAATGAGGCAACAGACATTGATAAGAATTTGAAAGAAAATCTATTTTAGCTTCAAATGATATAATATTTTTAGGAACTATTTAAACATCTGATTATTGTATTTTTTAATACGAGGTTCCGAAGCACACGTCTTTGAATAAATATTTACGTGATAATCCAATATCCCATATTGATTTTAACTTCCTATCAATCATAAACTATTTACTCTAACAGTGATTTATGCATTGTTTGCTAAGTAAACCACATACATAGAATACGAAAACTGACAATGATTGTCACGAATTCACACTACAAGTATTACATTTTTTTCAGAAAATATACGTATCAATATTAAAAATAAATTTTTAAACAAATTTTTGATTATTTATTGAAGTATTGAAAAAAATATAAATTATTTCATGCGTAGTTTTAAAGTGTTGCAGGAGTAACTTCAATACATTCATTTTAATACTGACAATAGTTTAATAAACTACTTACCCTAGTTTAAATAAACTAAGTTTCTATCACAAAAGAACGGTGCATATACCTGGTAAGAATGAGCATTTACCTTATGAGCCAACTGTATGCATATAAAATGCAAGAAACAAACAATTGTTTAAACATTTATTTAAATATCGATGACAACTTAAAAAAATACCACAAAAATTAACGGAATCACTACTTCACAAAGGCATATATACATACATATTTTGAAGAATGCTATATTTTGTCCACAGCAGCACTAACGAAACAAAACAAAACAATTTTAATATGACAAATAATTTCTTCTTTCACATAATAAGTGTGATAAGAATGCAAAATTCATTGCGGCATTTAATAGATTATAAATTAAAAAATATTGTACGTATGTAGGTATGCACGTATATATGTATGTGATCTAGTGTTATTTATACTTTTTTATTCAGTTGCATTCAAAATCTGTTGCGTTCTTTAGTGATCATTTTGAACTGAACACTTTTATTATCAACTTAAGGCACATATTCATACGTACACAGCATCACTGTAGTCATCTACGTGGGTGTGTTTATGTTTTTTTTTAATAAAATCGTTCTTCGTTCTAATAAACAACTTTGAATTTCACATTTCAATCGTGAACTTAAAAATAAAAAGATTTGCTTGAACACAACCAGTAAAAATTCTCCCAGTGATTCGTTTGAAAACAAAAAAAAAACGAAATTCCTCGTAAAATTGTTAGGAGCACAAGCCTTTTACATGAAACATAATTATTAAACCAAAAAGATCATTTCACCCCATCAAGTGATGGATAAATTTAAAGAATTTTTAGAAAAATTTAAATTCAGGTCAGAGGTCAAATATTTAGCCCAACGCTGATTATGTTGGCGAAAATTTTAAATAGTCAAAATGACACCCAAGAACTTTGCAAAAAAATTGATTTGTAAGATCATACTCAGACCTTAAAGAATACAATTTCCAACAAAATGATTGCATTACAGAGAATGGATGTAAAGATAACCGACATAGAAAGCAATTTAATGCCAAAGAATAGCTCATTAACAATCAAAATAATATTCAAAATCTTCTGAAATAAATGAATTTGGAAGGTCATACCCAGATATAGAAGACGACAATATCCGGCCGAAGACAACAATAGCAGTCATTGAAACATATTCGAAAGAAAGACGGAATTTTTATTTAGTTCCATTATGTATTTCGGCAGGGATACAAGTCATGAGTCATAAAATCAAACGTTTTTTCCACAAATTAAAAAAAAAATTATTATTAAAAAAAAATATTCAAAACTCATAAAAAATATTTACAAAATAAATTTTCTATTAAGGTTTGGGGGTTAATGGCACTGAAATGATGCTGATATATGAAAAGAAACAAAATGCCTTTCATTCTATTATCAGCTGCGGGAGTTTATTTTCACAAAAACAGAAGAAGAAATTGATGGAACAATAAAACACAATTCTATTTTAAAAACAAAATATTTTACAGATTGAAACTATTAATACAGTGGTGGCAGAACATATAGGAACTATTAAATGCAATGGAATGAAACAATGTTTGCGTTTGAATTAGAACATGATCAAATCGTCCACAAGAGTTGTAGAAATTATTATTTCCAGAAATAAATAAAATCCTTGAAAATCAATGTCTGTAAAACAGAAACAGGTTGTGTTTGACGAATATTATCATGAAACACTATACGATGTTCACTTCATTTCTATAATCTTGTGATTGGTTTTGTGAAGTTGCAATATTTGAGTAAATTTCTCAGAAAATAAGAATTCAAGTCCTATGAATTTTATATTAGATTTCTTGTTTATTTTTTGGGTAAAAAAAAAATCAAATTTACTTAGGAGGTATCCTAAAACGTATTAGTTAGGGTAACTGAACGTCGATAATTTTGAACATGTGAATTCTTGCCGTTGCAGAACAATATTTGTCATGATTGTCTTGCATAAGTGGTCATTGATATCATCACCAATGGAAAAAGCTACTCAATATAACACTCAGATAAAAAGCAGGGTTTAATATACTACTGACATCCAAACATTTACACTAACACAGATGAGCAGAAGACTTCCAACATTTCCATGACAAATTGAACTTTTTCGTTGTATTCTTTATACATTTTTGGTAGTCTGCTTTCTTTTTGCGAAGAAGCCGTATGCACAAGATTTTTTAACCAAACAAATTGATCTTCTTTCCGATAAGAAAAACAACGACTTTTCAGGTATTTCAATGCAGGTTTTGCTAGTGAACACTTTATAAGTGACTATCACGATTAAATTCAGAACCGAGCTGGCAACATCCCCAAATAGCAAGGCATCTTATACGTATGGAAATAAATGTGGGAGACAATTTGCAGTCAATTGGTTCTATCATTAAAATTCAGGGATATCACATATAAAATGGATAATACCCTACGGTATAGGCACTAGGACACTATCAAATAGTATCAGAATAAAATAAAATGTTTCAGTTTGTGGAACATCAGATACGAAGATACAATTCTTTACTTTGCACATTCCATCAATCATGATCCACTTAATCGGAAAATGATAAATAACCAACAACAATATCAATTTGCTGTTAAAAACTATTGACATCCTTATGAACACTAGCAGGAGGTACGGCGACAGAAACCGACGGTAATAAATAAGTGATGCTATTCCTTCACATTCACTACAAGCAAGGATTGTTCACATTTGCTGGTGCTATACTTCACCGAACGCCGCCTAAAAGTTCTCCAGAATAAAATATTTCCTACCCTACAATATAAGCCAGAAATATGGAATTCAGGCAGTTTGATATACAATTTTAATGGAAATCAATCGAATCTAATAAAGTCACAGAACCAGTCCAGAAATTTGAAAACTGAAGGATAATTAATTAATTAATTCAGATAATTGTTGAAATAATAAAATCGTTTTATGACAATATCTGCAAATTGTATACTACTTTTATGACTGTAAAGTAACCCAATTGTGTTTTCAACGTATTATTTTCAGGGCAGATTTATAAAAGATTTCTTATGTCGGCAATATCAGCATCTTCCAAATAAAATCCATACTTTATTGTATGTGTAGAAGTGTTCAATGGTAAATAAATATTTAAGAAAATGTTTGTAGCATTTTCTACCTCCCTATTATCTGCCCAACCACTGCAGATATATTTAAGTATTTATTTTTATTTATTTTTAAATGAAATTGTCAAACATCCACACCAGAATTATTAATGCAACAAATTCAAAAATATTAATTTTTTTGATAATTTTTATTAATTAAAAACACGAGCTGACTGTTTTATCAGCATCCATGAAAGAATTAACCCATTAATCATCACAGAAAATTTAGTTTTTATAATGCTTTTTATAAAATTTCAAATATTTTTATGATTAAAAGGGTATTCATGACATGTATTCATAGCCAGCCACATAATAGAACAGCTGAACCAAATTATGAAACTAAAATATCAGTGTGGCATAAGAGGTGTTGGAGAATTTTAACTCGTTTAGTTCTTCTGCTGAATTCGAATTTAATTTAAAAATTCTATTTTGTAAAATTTTTCAATTATTTGGTCTTAAAATTAACTCAAAGGAGTGTTTTTGATGGTTGTGACATAAAAAGTACAATATACGTGAAAGGGTTTTAATCAAAACATAAATTATGAAATTGATTATCAAAATTCAAAGAAAAATGCATTCTACTTGTCTGTATTCGCCTTGAACTGATAATACCCATAAAATTGCAAAACGATCACACAAGAATAAAAAACTGAGTATTCTACAGAAGTTAAAATTAAAAATAACACAATATTGCATACATACACTGGCATACAACAGATTTCACATTTATAATCTCCGTTCGAGGCCGAAATGCACTTTCATTTTTTATGGCAAGTAATATGAGAAGAAATGAGTTGTCAGCTTTAGGAGCATGATTTTCTAAATATATTCGCTTTAGTGAATAACAGAATGCGTCAACTTTATTTGTGTTGAGCAAGGTTTTGGTTGAAATTAATTTGTTGTTTAAACAAATGTTTCCAATATTTTGTATACCAACAGTTGACTTATAAAGTAAATGCTCATTCTTATCTTCCATGAATTTAATACAAGTAATTATGCACAAATACTACAGACAAATATATTGAAATTACTCTTCCACTCAATTGTAGAACTGTACTTGAAATGAATTCAAATATTTTCATTTTTAAAGTCAATCAATCATCAGATGGTAAATTGTCACTTCTTAACTCACTTCTTATTTTTCGTCTTTTAACGTTTGTCAATGTAACTCCCAGCCTTCGTGCAAAAACTCGAAATAATAAAATTGGTCAAATGATTGTTGCGTGTCAGTTTTATAGCTCCAAACAAAGTTTTTCGACTTACCTGGAACTCCTTTCATTACTTGCTTTATAGTGTTATCTTTTGAATATTTTACTGGAAGTTCTCCTCTTCTAAATAATCTATTATTATTATTATTATTATTATTATTATTATTATTATTATTATTATTATTATTTTCTTAACAATTATTCAAATTCTTTCAATTTGGTTTATCTGGTTATGTGCAACACTTCAATAGTTTTTTTTATATGTTATTAGGAAGGAATGGCTAGATTTCGACAGAGAAATGCTTCCTACTACATAAGAGAAGTGTTTGTCTTTTTAAAAAATGCTTTTAGCACACTTCGTTTGATTTTCCCGACATGGAATTTGTCATCCTCATCATTGATAATTCTTTTTTTTCTCTCCAATTTCCATGTTTTTTTTTTTTAATAATCAACAGCTGTTGTTATCTTTCCAAAAGCAATGAGACACCTTTTATGTTAACACCCGGGATTTTGTCTTTTGTTTTTCAAGCACGAAGCCCATTTTTATTGAAAACTTTAATCATTTTCTTACGCGAGTCTTTTTCGGCACCTATCTTCAGAAAAAAAGTAAAAATTATAAAAATTTTGTTATCGAAATTAAACTTGTCACATGTTCACAGATGCAGCTTATAAGGAAGACACACTAGCGGAAGACAAAAGCAAGATTTTGTAATGTGAACTCCTAGCATTCGAACCAGAATTCTTTTAGCATTCTTCGTAATCACCTATGAACAAATATTTGCTGAGGACACATGCAGTTGTTACATATGAGATGAAAACACGGAGCTCAACTTTCAGTTGGTTTTCCATGCCATCTATGGCTTTCGTAAAATAGTTTATAAGCACGAGTAGCCAGCGTTGAATAAATGATCTACTGACGGCAAAACTATACACGTTTGAATTTCACATTCTTGACATTGCAGCTAAAAACCTATCGTTAGAATTGATGGTCATACGGACCAGCTACATAATATTCTCAATCACATTCATTAGAACTTCTTGCGTTGGTTTTCCGTAGATATTTTTAAGAATAAATTTCTTTAAACACGTCAATAACAGAAAAACGGTTTATTGCCACAGGTAAGTGACTTAAAAAATCACACAACATGAAATGTAAAAAGATTTGATCATGACCACTCAAAGGTTCCGAATAAAATTTCTTTTTTTTAACTGAGATCGGCCCTTTTTAAAATAATCAGGGGACTATACCTACCCATCTGACGATAATTACTTCTAAATTTAGTCTTAGGATCAAAAACATTTTCAATTTTTCACTGAGGATATAATTTTATAAGTCGACTGTAACCAGCCAGCAACATTTTAAGTAAAATACAACATCACTAGTGCAGTGTGTGAGTAATTCTTACAGCCAATATGTATGTATACATCGAAGCATACTTTATAGTTAACGTGCATTTTTTATTGTTTATACTTCAGCTTTATTTTCTTATCGCATTTTCGTTTTTAAACCTGGCTGTATTAAACACTTTTAAATCACAGCAAAATTTCAATTCATTGCCAGTTGATTTTAACCTTTTAATAAAAGTGCACTTAAAAGAATTGTGACAACACCAGTTTGAAGAGAAGAAAATGAAATTTTCCAAACTAACATTTTTGTTATTATGTATGTGGTACTATGCACAGGCTGCGTTCAAAGTAAGTACTTTACATAAATTAGTATTACAATCAGAATTCGTATATCAATCAATTCGTATATTCGTTATAAACGTAGCCAAATAGTCATAATATTTCGGTTGATTCATTTGATAACACACGATTTGATAATCAATTAATAAAATTACAAAATGGAAACGATATACTACAAAATAGTATATCGAATATTCAAAAAGACCTAGACAGGCTTAGTGTCTTGGAACGAAACATTAAAAGACTGTCACAACAAATGAAAACAATGCAGGAGACGCTGCTACACAATAGTAGACCAAAATCTGAAGATTTAAAAGATTTTATAAGAAAAGAAATTCAAATGCAAACTGCAGTGGTCTCTCCTGTCGATGATAAAATCATCTTATTCACCGATATGAGAGAAACATTAAATAAACACAATCAAATATTGGATGCGATTATAAGAAAACAAAACGATTCCCAAATGTTTTTGAAGGAAATCAATTTAGACAAGCAAATTCAAGTCTTAACAAAAACAATTTCGGGTAAGTTAGCCATCATGCCTCTAATAGACGGCAAGTTAAGCAAAATTGAAGACAATATTGATGGGAAAACAGGTGAGAATTGTTTTTCAAATTATTTCAGAAAGGTTTTTCATAATTATTTTTGATTTTTCAGATCCTACTAAAATATGCCTTATGGACGAAAACAACAAAATCATAGCTTGGTAAGTGTTAATAACTTTTGCTCTTTTAAGACAACTAAGATAGGCTACAGTAGTAGTGATAGGTTTTCGTGTGACCTCTTTATTCCATAATATTTTACACATCGTAATGTGAAATAAATTTCCTTAAGGCTTGTTTATCGAATAATAACATAAAAAAGTGAATGTCAGCGGAAATCATACAGTGAGGTGGGAGCAAATATATTGCTTTTGTAAATTTAAAATTAAAAATCTGAATTTATTGTTCGTTTTTATTTCTTCTTCCAGTACAACTTCAAAATTTCTGTTGTCTCAGTTATTTAAAGATTCTTTTCATTTCTCGACTAAAGTTCGCTTAAATCGAGCCGGTATCTTTTGAAACAAAATGTAATTAACTTTGAATAGCATCGTGTACGAACAATTGTTAGAGTCAGTGTAGCGCGCACAGTTACAATCAATAATTTAATATTCAGTGTTATTACAAGAAGAAGCAGAAATAAGAAGCATTCCTTCAAATGGGACTCTTATTACACTCATACTACAAATACAACAAAAGCAGCACAGCAAATGCAGAAATCTCTCATGACTAGAATACATGGATGCATATGGAAGTGATTATTTTAAAGGCAGCGCGACAACAAGCAAAGATTCTGCTGCTTCGCTTATAGACAAACTCCTCATTACTCCTCACAATTAAAAGATTTGATGCATGTAATATAGGTTTTGAAAAACGCGATGCATGCAATACGATGTGAAAAAACGTTTTAGTGGCACAACTGATAATGAATTAAAGAACTGTTTATTATTTGTTTTGCTTATGCTTCTGCCGCTGCCTCATCTTAGGCTGGAATTGTAAAATTGTTGTGCTTGGTGCCTTGCGTTTATTGTACATTGTATATCATCATCATAGTTCTGAACAGTTTGTCTTCTTTTTGACTCCTATCAATTTAAGAATTTAAGATGCAATTTGTGGTTTATTTGTTATCGAATAATATTTCTTGCTTGTTGTTGGTAGTAAAGCACCCAACTCCATTGGAAATAGCTTTCAATATTTCTTTTTTATTTTATTATTTAATTTTAAATTCTTTTAAAAATAGAACACTCCTGAAGCAGGGTTGTAAAATGGTTTGTTTGCATTTACATTTACACGTTTAAAGCTTCTCTTACTACGTCCGTTGAAGTACGTTGCATTTTACTTACATCAAAGTGCGGCTAACCAAAGCAACCTTAGTGAAATCGAAAGAGAAGAACAGGGCCGTTAGTATTTTAAGATACAAGAAAGAACGATAAATTTGAAAACAAAGTAATAATTCAACGCTTAACCAGAACCACTGCATCTACTGGTGATGAAAAATAAATATTTCGGAAGAAATTTCTAGAAGTTTAACAATTAATTTTTTTTAGAATTTTTAAATAGATTTCAATAAGACCGCTCAACGCCTAGTACGACAATTTTTTTAAAACTGTAGGTTATGCCCATCGCAACCAAAAGCATGGCCTATAGTCGCTAGAGTACTGGAATGATGTTATATTATTATCCCAAATTGAAGAAAATAATGAGGATAAAGTGGCGAAAAGGTTCACAGAATTACTTCAAAAATCGTTTGCCTTCATTGTGTATAAACGATTTAATGGTGTCGAGTATTCCGAAATAAATATTTGATTAAAACAAACAAACTGATATACAATCATAATACTTCATATTATTTTGTTAATTAAATACGGCGTACAATTTCCTCTGAATGAATTGTATTTTACACTTGTAACTCAAATATTTAATTTTTCCATAAAGAATGAAATTATGAGCAGTGCCGCTATAAAATATCATGAACTTTCTAATAAAACTTTTTAGACTTCTAATTCCATTCATAATAACAAAAAAAAAAAACTTGAGATTTGTAAGTCTAGTAGTACAATTCGTTACGTGAACGCCTTCTGTATTTTGAATAAAAATACTTTACTAAAACGAATCCCACGGGCCGCTGTACTTTTGGTGGGCATGCCGAAACACTTGTATTTCTGTCAAATTACTTCTGCAGAAGCTCTATGTCTGAGGAGAAGGAAGACATTGTCTTCTACCTCAGGTGCCATTGCCCTGCTTTTGTCATAAATAGGATAAGGAGAACCTATAATAGTCCAGTATGTAGTGTGGTAGCTTATTAGACGTAAAGCCAGGGTTCGAGCTCCAGGCCAGACATCAAAACAAAATACAAAAACTATTTCTTCGGCGACTTCCTCTCAGCAGATTTCTGACAAAAACTCTGAGAGTAAATAAAATTGCCATGAAAAGTTTCTTAAAAATCTGTCGTTCGGAGTCGACTTTAAACTGTAGGTCCCACCACTCATGTATAAATTAACAAACACAACATAAGTGGTCTAAGAAACTAGTAGGTCGTAATCCTGACTGATGGGTTGTAATGATCAATTATGTATATGTATGCAGCGTTACCGTATTTTGACACTTTTTCAGCGACCCCGCCACTTTTTGTGCCCCCTTACTAAAATGAACTAAATCTGACACTTTTCAAGATTTTTGACCCTTTTTCCCCTTTTTAGAAAAAGTAAACCCGATATATTTATATAAGAATTAAAAATATTAGAAACCAAAATGAATGTTACATCATATGAAAATAGCTTTAAAATTACAAATCCAGAAGAATTTGGGCATAAAATTGGTAATTTAAAAAATAGGTTTAATAATTATTTGTATCCTAATTTATATGAATTTGTTACTTACGTATTTACTCTGCCATATAGTAGTGCGTCGGCAGAAAGAATTTTTTCGAAACTAACATTAATGAAAAATAAGTTATCGAATAGGTTAAAAGTGAACACATGTACCTGGAAAATTGGCTGCCTGACGATGAACTTATAAAAAAGTACAGAATTAATTTATCAAAAAAATAATTTAATCGAATGTAAATATACTAATATAACTGTGAAAAATATATAAAAACTCATTTTGTAAAATATATAAACCAAAACAATCATGGAAAATTAAGTAATATAGTCCTTTTTGACATTGAGAAATATCGCTGCATCCTAATTTCTAAGTATTCCATAGAACTACGAATATATTACACAGACTAGTTTATAGACTTGTTAATAGATTAGTCAATATAGAGTAGATTTATAGGTTATTTAATACACCAGTTCAAAGACTAGTAGACTAGTTCATAGACTATTTAAAAAACTAGTTCAAAGGCTATTTAATAGACCAGTCCACATATATTTATAGTAGTCTATAGAGTAGTAAATATATTATACTAGTATATGATATAATATATTGACCAGTCTATTGACTTCTGTGGTCTTTTAAATAACATTTGAACTAGTTTTTTAAATAGACCATGAATTAATCAACTGTATTAGTCAATGGTTTATTCGATCGACTATTTTATAGACTACTACTAGTCTATGGACTGGTGTATTAAATAGCTTAAAAACTATTCTATTAATTAGTCTATTGAATAATATATAAACTAGTTTGTGTAATTAGATTATTTTTGTTGTTTTGTTTTGAAAAAATCTAAATCTAAATCTGAAATCTAAATTTCAGAATTTTTATTTTCCATACCTGAACAATAAAGTTATAAAAAATGTGCCTTCCATTATGATATATTTTTTCATAAAATTGTGATATATTATGACATATAAATAAATATCATAATATAAAATGTAAAACTATATATTTAACTTATTGCAAAATGTTTCTATTTACTTCTAAAATGAACCGTTGCAACAAAATTAGTATTTATGTTTAACTTTTTGATCTCAGTCTGTTTAATACAAAAATTCCAAATACTATGTACTCCAAGTCTTATCATATTAATTATTTGAAATGTAATTAGGAATTTTGTATAATTTTGAATAGTATTTTTATTTTAAAATATATATTATATTTTTTGTTATTTTTTTTAATTCGTTACAAAATACGCAATTTTGTATAATTTTTTATTTATCTTTAATGAACTGTTTTTATTTATAATAATAGTTTTGTTTTGTGTTTTGTATTATTATATAGTGGGTTAGCAAAAAAAAGTTTTATTTAATGGAATTTTTATAAATTTAAAAATGCATTTTTTATTTTTGAAGTTTAAATGTCCTAACGTGCATAAATTTGAATGAAATTCAATCAAGAAATAAAACAGAACAAATAATTTTAAAAAAATTAGAATTTTTGTTTAGGCTTATTAATTTTTGGTTAAAAATTTGTTTCTATTATAAAAATTGGGAAAATTATTAAAAAATAAACTTATTATATGTTTGCTAATGTACATTACAAAATCCAATAAAAATTAATTTTTTATCTGTATTAGTTCATTTTCTTTTCTTTTAAAAATGTTGCCCCTTTTTACTGCCAAAATACCCTTTATGTGCGACTTTTTTTTCAAAAATCCCCTTTTTGTGCGACTTCTTCAAAATTTCCAACGGTAACGCTGTATGTATGTATATCTTAAAAAGAAAAAAGTTCATTGAAAACAGAAAACAAAGACAGCGAAAAAGAGTCGTTTCTATATTCAAGAACTACCCTTCTTTATACCCTTCTGCGATTATTTGCAGCACCAGTAAATCATATCCCACTAGTTGTGCAGATTTTGATGCCAGCATTTGTGCAGATAATAAATGTCCCATCATCGACTATCTCTATGGGCCCAAACCATTTCTGGTTGCTTGTAATAACAGTGTAGACGGTGGTGGTTGGACAGTTATTCAACGACGTATCAATGGCGCGATGAACTTTTATCGCGAATGGTCAGAGTATAAATTTGGTTTTGGCAATTTAGATGGTGAATTCTTTATAGGATTAGACAAATTGCACGCCCTAATCTCCACTCTGAAACCTGTTGAATTGTTCATACTTTTGGAGGATTTCGAAAACGTGACAAAATACGCCAAGTATAACGATTTCCAGGTGGGCAATGAAGCTGCAAATTACAAATTAATTAAAGTCGGATCATATTTGGGCGATGCTGGGGATTCATTTAGTCAGCATGTGGGTTATAATTTGACCACAAAAGATCGTGATAATGATACTTTGGATGGAAATTGTGCTGTAGGTATAAATGGTGCTTGGTGGTATTTAAATAGTTATTATAGGTCAGTTAATAATTTATTTAATTTTCCTTTTTATAGTTATTATTGTCTGTTTCTTATTATTTTTAGCAATTTAAGTGGCAAATACTATCAAGACAAAACAAAATTTAATGATGATTTCTTCGACAAACGTCGTGGCATTAATTGGGGCACATTTCATGGTTACAAATATTCACTCAAATCTGTTCAAATGCTAATAAGACCCAGAAAAGTGTGAATGAATTTAAAATTAGGAAAAAAAGTGTTCAACATTAAAACGATCATGTTAAAATATATAAAAATTTACAATAAAAACAATGAATACTTTTACATCAAATGAGATGATAACCGTTATTGTATTGCCGATTCCAGGTGTTAACGAAACCAAAAAGGTCAAATAGTGAAATAAAAACGCCAACAGAAGTCTAAAATATCCGAATACATTGTGGCTGTATAGCGCATGTTAACATTTTTTCATTTCTTGTTTCACCTTGTCCCTGACTTCATTCACTGTTTGTCTCAGTATTTCAAAATGAGTTCAAGGAATTGAATTTTGAAGGGATTTTTATCACAAATTAAGCTTTTAAATTTCTCATCAATTGATTTGAATTTACTAATGTGGCAACTGCCTTTGCCATTAACTCCATTGATGTTGGCGGAAATCATCAATCAACAAATTGAGTTTTTAACATCCGTGGACGTAAATGATGTCAAATAGAATATAACCACCGTCATTTGTAATTTGTGCAAAAAGTTATGTTATCTGATAAATGTAAACAAAATTAGTACTCCTCGTAGTGCAATACAGATATTTAATTGAGAAGCATGACTACATTTTACTGACCGGTATGATCACCTGCTGCAGTCGTTTAACATTTCTTGTTGTGTGATTTCTTGAAATCGCTTATCTGTGGCAATAAACAGTTTTTTTTTGTTTTTGAGCTGTTTAAAGAAATTTATTCCTAAAAAAATCTACGGAAAACCAACGCAGTTAGCTCTAATGAATGTGATTGAAAACATTATGTCGCTGGTCCACAGGATCATCAATTCTAACGATAGGTTTTTAGCTTCAGTGTCAAGAATGTGAAATCCAAACATGCATAGTTTTGCTATCAGTAGATCAGTTATTCAACGTTGGCTACTCATGCATATACATAGAATGTTTTACGAAAGCCATGGATGGCATGGAAATCCAACTGAAAGTTAAGCTCCATGTTTTCATCTCATACGTAACAACTGCATGTATCTACTGCAAATATTTGTTCACAGATGATTACGAAGAATGCTAAAAGTATTCTGGTTCGAATCCAAGGGGTTCACATTGCAAATTCTTGCTTTTGTCTTCCGCTAGTGTGCCTTCCTTATAAGCTGCATCTGTAACCGTGTGACAAGTTTAATTTCGATAAAAATTTCTTTTACAATTTTTACTTTTTTTCTGAAGATGGGTGGCGAATAAGAAAATTATTAAAGTTTTCAATAAAAATGGGCTTCGTGGCCAAAAAACAAAAGACAAATTCGCGGTTGTTAACATAATAGCTGTCTCATTTTGGAAACATAACAACAGCTGTTGATTATTAAAAGAAAACATGGAAATTGAAGGGAAAAAAAAGAATTATCAATGCTGAGAATGACAAATTCCATGTCGGAAAAATCAAACAAAGTGTGATAAAAGCATTTTTAAAAAGATAAACACTTTTCTTATTTAGTAGGAAGCATTTCTCTGTCGAGATCTAGCCATTTCTTCCTAATAACATATAAGAAAGACTATTAAAGCGTTGCATATAACCACATAAACCAGATTGAAAGAATTTGAATAATTGTGAAGAAAATATTTGAAAAAAAGAAATGAATTTCAATCTAAAGTAAAGAACAAATTATTTAGAGGAGCAGTAAAATTGTAAAAGATAATACAATAAAGCACGAAATGAAAGGAGTTCTAGGAAAGTCAAATAACTTTGTTTGAAGCTATAAAACTGACAGGCAACAATCATTTGACCAATTTTATTATCTCGAGTTGTTCCACGAAGGCTGGGAGTTACATTGACAAACGCTAAAAGACGAAAAATAAGAAGTGAGTTAAGAAGTGACAATTTTCCATCTGATGATTGATTGATTTTAAAAATTAAAATATTTGAATTCATTTCAAGTACAGTTCAACAATTGAGTGAAAGAGTAATTTCAATATATTTGTCTGTAGTATTTGTGCATAATTGCTTGTATTAAATTGCTGGAAGATAAGAATGAGCATTTACTTTATAAGCCAACTGTATGTATACAAAATACTGGAAACATTTGTTTAAACAACAACTCAACCACAACCTTACCCAACACAAATAAGATTGAGCATTCTCTTATTCATTAAAGCGATAATATTGTGAAGAATTTGATTTGATTTGAATATCGCTGATCAACCAAAACAATTTTAATATGAATCCCGCTCCTCAAGCTGACAAATAATTTCTTCTTATACTATTTACTTGAGATAAGAAATGGAAATGCACTTCGGCCTCAAATACAGATTATATATTTGAAATCTGTTGTATGCCAGTGTTCGTATATAAATTTGTGTTATTTTTAATTTTAAATTCAGTCTTTTGTATTCAACTCCATGCGAGTACAGACAAGTTAAACGCAGAAGCACTACCGTCATATACACATACATATATCTGAGTATGTGTGTCCCAATGTTTTTAAAAACACGACAATTTTTTGTACAAATTTCTTTTAATTTTGATAATCAATTTCAAAAATTGTCTAGTAGGTAGTGTGGTGGCTTATTAGACGTAAAGCCAGGGTTCGAGCTCCAGGACAGACAGCAAAAAAAAATACAAAAAGTATTTCTTCGGCGACTTCTTATCAGCAGATTTCTCGCAAAAACTCTGAGAGTAAATAAAAATTGCCATGAAAAGTTTCTCATAAATCTGTCGTTCGAAATCGACTTTAAACTGTAGTTCCCACCACTCATATATGAAATTAACACACACTATATAAGTGGTGTGAGAAACTAGGTCGTAATCCTGACTGAAGGGTTGTAATGACCAATTATGTATGTATGTATGTATGTAATCAATTTCATAATTTATGTTTTAAGTAAAACCCTTACACGGACGCTGCTTCTTTTATGGCACAACCATTAGTACCTTACCTTTGAGTTACTTTTAAGACCAAATAAATGAAAAACTTTACAAAATAGAATTTTTAAATTAAATTCGAATTCATCAGAAGAACTAAACGAGTTAAAATTCTCCAACACCTCTTTTGCCACACTGATATTTTAGTTTCATAATTGGAATCTGCTGTTATATCATGTGGCTGACCATGAATACATGTCGTGCATACCCCTTTTATTCATAAAAACATTTAGAATTTTATAAAAAGTTTTTTAAAAATTAAATTTTCTGTAATGATTAATGGGTTAATTCTTTCATGGATGATGATAAAGCACTTAGCTCGTGTCTTTAATTAATAAAAATTATTAAAAAATTTTATATTTTTGTATTTGTTGCATTAATAAGTTTGGTGTGGATGTTTGACAACTTCATTAAAAAATAAATAAAAAAATATACTCAAATGTTATATACAGTGGTGGAGGAAATAATAGAGAGGTAGAAACTACAAAACATTTTCTTAAATTTTTATTCACCATTGAATACTACACAATACAACAAAGTATGGATTTTATTTGGAAGATGCTGATATTGCCGACATAAGG
Organism: Sarcophaga subvicina; assembly: GCA_936449025.2. Lineage (NCBI taxonomy): Eukaryota > Metazoa > Arthropoda > Insecta > Diptera > Sarcophagidae > Sarcophaga > Sarcophaga subvicina. The sequence continues at coordinate 92,156,460 of OW388080.2, forward strand.
AATTTTTTATAAATCTGGCCTGAAAATAATTGAAAACACAATTGAGATATTTTACAGCCATAAAAACAGTATACGATTTACAAATATCGCCAGTAAACCATTTTATTATTCCAATAATTATCTGAAGGGCCCTTCAATTTTCAAATCTCTCGGCTGGTTAAATGAATTTATTAGATTAGATTGAATTTCCATTAAAATTGCATATCAAACTGCCTGAATTCCATATTTCTGACTTATATTGTAGGGTTGGAGGGAAATATTTTTTTCTGGTGAACTTTTAGGTGGCGTTCGGTGACGTTAAGCACCAACAAATGTGAACAATCCTTGCATTTAGTGAATGTGAAGGAATAGCTGTGTCTGTTAATTCCCTTATCTATTATTGTCGGTTTTTGTCGCCCTACCTCCTGCTTGTGTTCATAAGGATATCAATAGTTTTTAGCAACAAATTGATATTGTTGTTGGTTGTTTATCCTTTTGCGATTAAGTGGATCATGACTGATGGAATGTGCAAAGTAAAGAATTTTATCTTCCTATATGATGTTCCACAAACTGAAGCATTTTATTTTATTCTGATACTGTTTGATAGTGTCCTAGTGCCTATGGCGTTGGGTATTATCAACTTTATATGGTATATCTCTGAATTTGTAATGACAGAACCAATTGACTGCAAATTGTCTCCCACACTTTTTAATACGTATAAGATGACTGGCTATTTGGGGATGTTCCATCTCGGTTCTGAATTTAACCGTGATAGTCACTTACAATATGTTCCCAAGCAAAACCTGCATTGAAATACCTGAAACGTCGTGGTTTGTTTTATTGGAAGATCAATTTGTTTGGCTCAGGTGGAACAATGTATATATAAAGAAGACTAGCAGACTTCAAAATATGTTTGCCTTTGTGAAGTAGTGATACCGTTACTTTTTGTGGTATTTTTCAAGATTGTCGTCGACATTGAAACGAATGTTTAAACAATTGTTAGTTTCTTGCATTTTATATGCATACAGTTGGCTCATAAAGTAAATGTTCATTTTTACCAGCTATATGCACCGTTCTTTTGTGATAGAAACTTAGTTTAATCAAATTAAGATAAGTAGTTTATTAAACTATTGTAAGTATTAAACTGAATGTATTGAAGTTACTCCTACAACACTTTAAAACTACGCATGAAATAATATAATATATAATCAAAATATATAAATAATATAATAATCAAAAAATTGTTTAAAATTGTTTTTTAACTTTAGAATGTAAGTTTTTGATTCGTATATTTTCTGAAAAAAATGTAATACTAGTAGTGCGAATTCGTGACAATCATTGTCACTTATCGTATTCCAGGAGTAGTGTTGTTAACATTTTAGTCACTTCATGTTGTTTACTTAGCATACAATGCATAAATCACTTTTAGAGTAAATAGTTTATGATTGATAGGAAGTTAAGTTCAATATGGGGTATTGGATTATCACGTAACTATTTATTCAAAAAAGTGTGCTTCGGAACCTCGTAATAGAAAAAAAAATAAAATTATAAATTGTTCAGATAGTTCCTAAGAATATTATAAAGTTTTAAGCTAAAATAGATTTTCTTTCAAGGTTTTATAAACGTCTGTTGCCTCATTTTCTAAAGCTTTCAATTAATTAATAAATACAATAAGGATTAGTACAAGAAATAAATAAATATTGAAATGAAAAATTTAGCGTAGAATATAAACATTTTATTTGAGACCTGTAAGCTATAACAACAGCAATTAAAATGAGAGACTTTTAAAATTATTGACGTTTTTGGAAGCCTATTTAATTGAAAAAATTAACAATGAATGCATACTTTATGTGCCAGCTGTATGCATACATTTGTTATCAGTAATTAAAGAACAAAGCTGATGCAACATTAATGCTCCAGGCGCTATGTGCAAATGTTTATTTTTAGCATAACATTTCAGTATTTTCTACTTATCGCTGTGTCTTCAGTATTATATAAAAAGCAACGCTTATTAACGATGCTCATCAATACCAGACTTTCATCGCAAACATGAAATACTGTTTAGAGCTTTTATATATGCTGTGCATTTTGAGTGTGCAGTGTTTTGCAGTGGGCGACACAAAAGTAAGTATTTTCTGTCTGTTTTGTTATTAGACAATAAAATTAAATAAAAAATATTTCATATGTTTCTGCATCAATACAGACCATTAATGATGACATCTCTGAAGAGATTCATTCCTGTGATTATACACGCTTCGAAACTAAACTGGAACGTTTGAATCTACAAGCGAAAATCAATCATGAGACTCAACTACGGCAACAAATGGAACTATTTAGCAAAATGAATGAATTGTCTTTACAAATAAAGGGAATAGAAGCAAAATTATTAGAAAAACACGAATCTGAAAGGCAAGTTCCATTAGTCCCACCACCAGTCAATGATAAAATCTTAATTATGACTGAGATTAGAGAAAAACTAAAAGAGCATGATAATATGTTGGCGAAAATTCTAAATAAGCAAAATGACACGCAGGAACTTTGCAGAAAAATTGATTTGGAAGATCATACTCAGACCTTGAAGAATACAATTTCCGAGAAAATGATTGCATTACAGAAAATCGATGCAAAGATAACCGACATAGAAAGCAATTTAATGCCAAAGAATATCTCAAGAGAGATTATTAACAATCAGAATAGCATTCAAAATCTATTGAAAGAAATAAATTTGGAAGGTCATACCCAGGTATTGAAGACAACAGTATCCGATAAATTCGATTTGATGCAGCAAATAGACGAGAAGCTTACGATTATTGGCAATAATTCAATACCTAAAAACGATCAATTGAAATTTTATCAGGATATTCAGCAACACTTAAGTAAGAATTATTTTTAAAATTATTCAACTTCAGTCCTATTTTACTAAAATTTTTAATATTCCAGCTGCCACTGAAAAATATTTGAAGGGGGAGCATCACGGTCTAATTACGTAAGTAAGACAAAAAAAAGATATATTTAATATAATTCCGGTTAAAGAGAAAAAACACGCAAGAATCCTTCAAAAGCATTGACAGATATTGAACCTATTTCCAAGCCACACATTTTCGGAAAAAATAAAAAAAAATGGTGAAAGGAAAGAATACATTATGGGCAAATAAATTTCTGTCACTTGCAAACAATACTGCAGGTAATGCTTAATCACTCCTTCCAAACTCATATAATCTAATGCCAAGTATGCGTTACAGAAAAATTTTCTCATTCTTAAAAGACTTTTTAAAATTTATGAATTACTCTCAAATGCAATATCTTCATTTCAAACATTTCTTCAATTACTTTTAAGCAGCAATCAATCATATCCCACCAGTTGTGCGGATGCCAATGACAATTATTGTGTAACAAATAAGTGCCTCATTAAGAATCATCTGTATGGACCTGCACCATTTTACGTCGCTTGTAATAACAGCGCAGAGGGTGGCGGTTGGACGGTTGTTCAACGACGTATTGACGGCGCGGTGGACTTTTACCGCGAATGGTCAGAGTATAAATCTGGTTTTGGCAATTTAGATGGTGAATTCTTTATAGGATTAGAAAAATTGCACGCCCTAACCTCCACCCTTAAACCCGTGGAGTTGCTCATACTTTTGGAGGATTTCGAAAATGTGACGAAATACGCCAAGTATGACGATTTCCAAGTGGGCAATGAAACTGAAAATTACAAACTTATTAAAGTCGGATCATATGTGGGCGATGCTGGGAATAATTTTAGTGTGCATGTGGGTTATAATTTCTCAACAAAAGATCGTGATAATGATATTATGGATGGAAATTGTGCTGTAAGTTCAAAGGGTGGCTGGTGGTATCCAGATTGTTATTATAGGTCAGTTAATAAATTATTTAATTTTTGTGTTCATAATTATTATTGAGTGTTTTATATTGTTTTTAGCAATTTAAATGGCAAATATTATCAAGATCCAACAAAGGCTTCAAAAGAAAACGGAATAACTTGGCGTGATTTTCATGGCTATAAATACACTCTAAAGTTTGTGCAAATATTAATCCGACCAAGGAAATTATAAATATTTAATTGAAATCGATTACCGAAATGATTTTAAAGTACGAAGTTGTAAAATAAAAGAAAAATTATTTTTACTAAGGTAGACCAGACTAGAGGATTGTAATGGTTATGTATGAATGTATATATTTTATTTATTACGAATACTTCCATATTACATAGCAATTATTACGAACGGACGTATCGTTAGCACACTATTTGCTTGACTTGTTTTTAAAACATTTCTTTTCCGATAATTTATCAATGCATTCCGAATACCAATTACCAACTTTTTTTAGAGTTATTGATAACATTGTTTACGTGTTCAAGACTGTGGATTATGTAGATTGTAGATCCAGATACTATGTAGTATATGTGTCTAAGAAAAAACAATATATTCCCAACAAATATCAAAAATACTATCCGAAACAGATCTGTCCCTTTTTGAATTGTCTAGAGTTGCCCGGCCGCACATCAAATAATGGATAAAACTCGTCTTTTTGTTTTTACGTAAAAAATACTCATACGTATAGGCCGAGTCGCCGTAGCGTAGTAGGTACTGTGTTGGTTTATTAGACGTGAGGCCACGATTTAAACTCCACATCAAAACACGATATGAAAAAATATTTCTTCGGCCACTTCCTGTCAAAAGATTTCTTTGCAAAAATTCAGAGAGTAAATAAAAAGCTTTCTCAAAGTTCTGTCGTTCTAAACCGTAGATCCCGCCACTCCTGAATAAAATTAACACACACAACATGAATGGTGTGAGAAGTTAGGCTGCAATCCTAACTAAAGAGTTGTAATGGCCAATTATGTTATGTTTATATATGGGCTGAGGTGAGTTTGAAGAATATCAAAATACTTCTGATTTTTACTACCTGCGTTGCACAAAACATGTGTTCGCTTCTTTTTCACAACAACTATACAATGTAGTTTGAAGGTACACTTTTGATGTGTTGCTGTGCTAAGCAAAATACATATTACCAAAATATGCAAATTTAATCAGTTAAATTTTATATGTCGCCGTGCGTCATAATACCAAGTGTTTGAGTTTGTTTTGATTACAAAATAAAAAAAGAATTCATATACATTTGAGTCCAATTTTTATGACTTCGTTTTATTCCACATATAATGATAACACTAAATGTAAATTCGATAAGGAAAATTTCAATATTATGAAGTTCACCTTGATTTGAGTGCATCAGGTAAAAATTGTTTCAGAATTTAAATTTTTTTTTATATTTTACATGGAGATTAGAAGGTTTTGAAGACTTTTAATTTCAATATACAATCGATAATCCCATTTTATTTTTTAACCATTTATGATCGATTATGGTGTTTCTTTTTTTAAACTTTTGCTGTAAAAATTCCATGCAGGTTTAGGAACGGATAACAATTGGGACTACGTACCGGCCATGGAAGGAGATTCACATTTGCCGGAAAATTAGTGTAAGAGATTACCTAACACTTATCTAAGGAAATTGATTGATTTTCCAGTTTTTAAAAGATCTACCGTCCTTGTTTCAAATGCTAACTCCATGATTAAATAAGAAAAAAGTAGAACAAAGGCACGATTAACTAAGATAAACTGAGAGCAAACATATGTTTCAAGCGAGTTATTGGTGCAGGAAGTGTTATGTTAAGTGGAGCATTATTTTATAAAATCGGCCCACATCAGATGCCCATTTCATCGGAGCATTTTTTTCTCTCCGAACGACATATTCGGGTCACCGCAGCAGTTGCATATTAATGTGCTACACAACGTACATGTCATTTAGAAGACAGAGCCAAGATAAAGCCATTATCCGCCGAAAGTATAGTTGTCAACCGTCATCTGCGATTATTTTTTCGCCATTTAATTTCAGACGCATTTTGATAGACTCCCATTCAATAGCGCTAAAACCAGCTCTAGCATCGCGTTTGGTATATTCGTCAGCGTAGACAAGCAACGGGGCACTTTTGCCGAAAACAGTGTCATTCGCCTTATCAGAAACATCGCGCAGTATCAAAAGATTCGGAGAGCTTCAGCAGTTGCTCAACATCATTCTACACATCTTTTTCAGTTTCGCATGATGATGTGTGTTGACTTGGTTTTCATGAATCTTCTCCAGGACTTCTCCAGGACCAGTTGAAAAGGCGCACTGATAAAGTCTAAACAGTGTTTTGACGAGTAGCGTCAGTCATTAACACAATAAGCTTGTATGAACATGTGTATTATTTAACTTTTTATTACACCAACGCTCAGGGGATGACCCGTACACATGCAGTGTCTGGTATAGGAATTAGGAAAATACAGTATGGAATGGAGGACAGCGGGAATAGTGTTTGTGGACATTCGATTTGAATCTTTTTATATTATAAGTGACAGGAATGACCTCTGTAGGCTAGGGTTACGGACAGTTCGGCGAAAGAACGAATTCTGTCTGTAAAGCAGTTCTACTGGCCAATAGACAACAAACAAACTGACACATCCTGCGAAAAAGACGGAAAGGATTTTCGGGAACTCGCTCGAGAAAAATTGGTTGTTGTAGCGGCAGAACAATGATACGCAAGCCACATTACGATGCTCCGTTGAATCAATAGGGTTGGATACCCTACCGTTATTAATGAGCACATTTGCATTCTTCTGTATGCAGTTAAGAAGCTTCAAAATGATTTTGAGGCATCGGCCCGTACATGCAAGTTGTATTCCATTCTCTTTCGGATATAAGTGATGGAAATAGTAAGGAGATTAGATGAAGTGAAGTAATTCTTGCACCGTCTTAGGAAGCCAAGGCACTTGAATGCTTCTTTCGACACTTGCAAAATGTGTTGTCTCCAGTGAACATGACACTGAATTTTCATGCGCAGCACCTTAAGAGCGTCTGACTTATGTATGTTTCCACCACCCATAACTGCAGATGAGGCAATATTATTGCTGCGATTGTGTTTTAATAGGAAACATTGCGTTTTTGTCGCCCTTTAAAATCAGAACCATTTATAAGACACATTCGGAGATTGACTGTAGGTCGAATGTGATAGTGTCATTTATATTAAGCCCTTTCGCCTCAATCTCCAAAGGGCTCGACCTACCATTAAAATAATATGATTGGAAGATTTTACTGTCATCTGCAAAAGAACAGATAGGCTTAGAAGTTAAAGGCTGAAATATCTTTAATGAAAATGAAATATAGATTGGAGATAAAAAAGTAGTCTAGTAAGTAGCGTAAGTAAGTAGTATAAGAGGTAAGGCCACGATTCAATACCCCGTGTCAGACATAAAAACGAAAATAGATTTCTGGCAAAAATTCTGAGTGTAAATAGAATTGCCATGAAAAAGTTTTTCAGAATTCTGTGGTTCAGAGTCGACTTTAAACTGTAGGTCCGGCCACTCATGTATGGAATTAATGCAGGCAACATAAGTGGCGTGAGAAGCTAGGTCGTAATCCTGACTGAAGGATTGTATTGGCGAATTATGTATGTATGTTGGAGATAGAACAGAACCTTGCGGTACCTTTGAGTTCGCCTGATGATATCCCATACATAGCAAGGCGTTTAGTGCGAATTCGTCTGATTCGATGAAACGAACTTCTATGACTGTGAGCGTGTTTTTATTTTTAGAGTCATTGATGTATATAATTTTAGCGTAAAACAACTCTTTATGGTATCTTTAGCAATTCGGAACCAAATATTAACGTAAGATGCTCTTCAAAGGTATATTTCGTTCACACTTTCTTTTTTATGTAAAAACTTTACTTCAAACTTATATTTAAATCTTCGGCTTTTGGTCTACTCTTGTGTAGCAGCAGCTCTTGCATTGTTTCCATTTGTTGTGACAGACTTCTAATCTTTCGTTCCAACACACTAAGCCTGTCTAAGTCCTTTTGAATATTCGAAATACTATTTTGTAGCATATTGCTTCCATTTTGTAATTTTATTAATTGATTATCAAATCGCCGGAATAATAATGACTATTTGGCTGTGTTTACAACGATTATACGAATTGATTCTGATTGTAACACTAATTTATGTAAGGTATTTACTTTGACAGCCTGTGCATAGTACCACATACACAATAACAAAAATGTTAGTTTGTAAAATTTCATTTTCATCTCGTCAAGCTTGTGTTGTCACAATTCTTTTAAGTGCACTTCAATTAAAAAGTTAAAGCAAACTGACAATGAATTGAAATTTTGCTGTGACTTAAAAGTGTTTAATACAGCCAGTGTTGAAAATGAAAATGCGATAAGAAAATAAAGCTAAAGTATAAACAATAAAAAAATGCACGTTAACTATAAAGTATACGTCAACGTATGCATACTTGGACGTATGCATATATATTGGCTGTAAAAATTACTCACACACTGCACTAGTGATTTTGTATTTTACTTAAAATGTTGCTGGCTGATTGCAGTCGACTTTTAAAAATATTTTCTCAGTAAAAAATTGGAATTGTTTTCGATCCCAAGTCTAAATTTAGAAGTAATTATCGTCAGATGGGTAGGTATCCAATCAGTAGGTAGCCAATCTCAGTTAAAAGAAAAATTTTATTCGGAAGCTTTGAGTGGTCATGATCACATCTTAGTTTTAATATAAAATACAAAATCAACAATAAACGAATTATTTTGAGAATTAAATAGAAGAATACAGCTGCTCTTGTCAAATGACAATTTTGTTGTCGATGCGATTTGTTCTTAAAGGATTCAGCATGAATTCGTTTGTTTTAAAATTTACTGAAAATGTTTCTGAAGTCTATTGTCAGTGAGCAAACCGCGAATCCTAATTTACATAACCTACGTGGATATTGAACGGCAAAGGCTATAATATTTGTAAATTTTTTCTTGAACTTGTGTGTAAAATTTCTGAGAGTGTCTTAATATTTTTATTCACTTTAGTTGCACTCATCAATCATGAGTGCTATTGTCTTTACGCAATTTAGTATGGAAGGAATCAAAACAAATTTAAAAAAGTACCCATGAAATGAAACATCGTCATCATCATCAGTAGATATATGTGTTAATTTAATTGTTTAATGTTAATTAATTAATGTTAATGTTAATTAATTGAATGAATATTTTTATTCACTTTAGTTGCACTCATCAATCATGAGTGCTATTGCCTTTACGCAATTTAGTATGGAAGGAAACAAAACAAATTTAAAAAAGTACCCATGAAATGAAACATCGTCATCATCATCAGTAGATATATGTGTTAATTTAATTGTTTCAAATGTTCTCAATATTGATGTTTTTTTTTTGTTTCACAGAAATTTAATAAGCAAGTGCCTTTACTAGAGTCACAGTGGGTGATAATAATCTGATTATCTGCTTATGTGCTCTGATTATTATTGATTAGTTCCATCATAATCTATTGATTTTATATATTATTCTTTTGTAATCTTACAATCTCTTATTGTATTATATACTCCGATTATATTCAATATTTGCAAAAAATTAAAACTAAACCGCCACACGGCGTGATTTCGCTCTGTTAAAAAATAATTGCCTTTCTTATGAAATCAATTTCTTTTTAACTTCCTTTCACAATCAATAAATTAATAATGGGGCTTCGTCCTCTGCCTCATTTCATTTTCGTTGTGACTAAGTCATAAAACACAAAATGTCCACAGAGATCTTAAAGCGGAAGGAATGTATGTGTGTGGCAACTGCCTTTGCCATTAACTCTATCAATGCTTGCAGGATCATTTAAACTGAAATTGCTAGAATTTTCAACAAGTTTCAGTGATATTTTTGGTAAGCCCTTGACGCCTAATCCTTTTTTGGATTGAAATGATTTTTTTGTAATAATTAAGAAAGGCTCCCGTATATATTTATTTATAAATAAAATTTTTCCTAATTCCTCTTGGATATTAACAAAAAGATCCAGTCTATTCAGTTAGCGAATGATAAGCCCCTTTAACCATTGCGCTCATTTTGGAAAGAATTGTTTTGCAAATCATTTAAATTTTAAAATTATTTAAAAGCGTGTGAAAAAAATATTTAAAATGAAATCCGGGTATAAGAGTAATTTCTTTTATTGATATCAGTTGTAGAATTAGTAAAGGAAGGTCAATAAATACAGAAAATACGTTGCAGTCATCTTAACTAAAGGATTTTAGATGGTTACACAAGATTTACTGAAAGAGTTAAAACGAACAGATTTCCTACTTCACCTTTACCTATTTCATGATTTCAGTTGTTCAATGGCATTATGCAGTTTGTTACATATTTTCTATTACTAATGAAAAGGTTTGAATTTGCCATTTTCAATTACTTTAAACCTTTCCACCGTAAAAATTAAGCAGTTGCCACATCTAGTTTCATAACTAATTTCTGAATACAATATTCCAGGAGAAATAGCACAAGAATATGATGTAATAAATTGAGTTTTTAACATTCGTGGAAGTAAATGATGCCAAATAGAATACCATATTTAATTGAAAAGCATGACTACATTTTACTGAACGGGATGATCACCTGCTGCAGTCGTTTTGTAATTCTTGTTGAGTGATTTCTTGAAATCGCTTATCTGCAATAAACCGTTTTTTTTGTTTTTGACGTGTTTAAAGAAATTTATTTAAAAAAAAAATCTACGAAAAACCAACGAAAGAAGCTCTAATGAATGTGATTGAAAACATTTTGTAGCTGGTCCGTATGATTATCAATACTAACGATAGACTTCTAGCTTCAGTGTCAAGAATGTGAAATTCAAACATTACCAGTTTTGCTATCAGCAGGCCATTTGTTCAACGCTGGCTACTCATGCTTATAAACTATTTTACGAAAGCCATGGAAGGCGTAGAAATCCAACTGAAAGTTAAGCTCCGTGTTTTCATCTCATATGCAACAACTACATGTGTCCACTGCAAATATTTGTTCACAGGTGATTACGAAGTATACTAAAAGTATTCTGGTTCGGATGCAGGGAGTTCGCATTACATAATCTTCCTTTTGTCTTCCGCTAGTGTGCCTTCCTTATAAGCTACATCTGTAATCATGTAACAAGTTTAATTTCGAAAAAAAAAATTTATAATTTTTATTATTTATTCTGAAGATGGCTGGCGAATAAGAATCGCGTAAGAAAATGTTTAAATTTTTCAATAAAAATGGGCTTCGTGGTCGAAAAACAAAAAACAAATTCGCGGGTGTTAACATAAAAGCTGTCTCATTGCTTTTGGAAACATAACAACAGCTGTTGATTATTAAAAGAAAGCACGGAAATTGAAGAGAGAAAAAAGAATTATCAATGCTGAGGTTGACAATTTCCATGCCGGGAAAATCAAACAAAGTGTGCTAAAAGCATTTTCAAAAAGATAAACTCTTTTCTTATTTAATAGGAAGCATTTCTCTGTCGAGGTCTAGCCATTTCTTCCTAATAACATATAAGAAAGACTATTGAAGTGTAGCATGTAACCAGATACACCAGATTGAAAGAATTTGAATAATTGTGAAGAAAATATTTGAAAAAAAGAAAAGAATTTCAATCTAAATTAAAGAATAAATTATTTAGAAGAGGAGAACGCCCAGTAAAATTGTAAAAGATAACACACTAAAGCAAGTAATGAAAGGAGTTCTAGGAAAGTCAAATAAAGTTTGAAGCTCTAAAACTGACAAGCAACAATCATTTGACCAATTTTATTATCTCGAGTTGTTCCACGAAGGCTGGGAGTTACATTGACAAACGCAGAAAGAAGAAAAATAAGAAGTAAGTTAAGAAGTGACAATTTTCCATCTGGTAATTGATTGATTTTAAAAATGAAAATATTTGAATTCATTTCAAGTACAGTTCTACAATTGAGTGGAAGAGTAATTTTAATATATTTGTCTGTAGTATTTGTGCATAATTGCTTGTATTAAATTGCTGGAAGATAAGAATGAGCATTTACTTTATAAGCCAACTGTATGTATACAAAATACTGGAAACATTTGTTTAAACAACAACTCAACCACAACCTTACCCAACACAAATAAGATTGAGCATTCTCTTATTCATTAAAGCGATAATATTGTGAAGAATTTGATTTGATTTGAATATCGCTGATCAACCAAAACAATTTTAATATGAATCCCGCTCCTCAAGCTGACAAATAATTTCTTCTTATACTATTTACTTGAGATAAGAAATGGAAATGCACTTCGGCCTCAAATACAGATTATATATTTGAAATCTGTTGTATGCCAGTGTTCGTATATAAATTTGTGTTATTTTTAATTTTAAATCCAGTCTTTTGTATTCATATGTGATCATTTTGCAATTTTATGAATATTATCAACTCCATGCGAGTACAGACAAGTTAAACGCAGAAGCACTACCGTCATATACACATACATATATCTGAGTATGTGTGTCCCAATGTTTTTAAAAACACGACAATTTTTTGTACAAATTTCTTTTAATTTTGATAATCAATTTCAAAAATTGTCTAGTAGGTAGTGTGGTGGCTTATTAGACGTAAAGCCAGGGTTCGAGCTCCAGGACAGACAGCAAAAAAAAATACAAAAAGTATTTCTTCGGCGACTTCTTATCAGCAGATTTCTCGTAAAAACTCTGAGAGTAAATAAAAATTGCCATGAAAAGTTTCTCATAAATCTGTCGTTCGAAATCGACTTTAAACTGTAGTTCCCACCACTCATATATGAAATTAACACACACTATATAAGTGGTGTGAGAAACTAGGTCGTAATCCTGACTGAAGGGTTGTAATGACCAATTATGTATGTATGTATGTATGTAATCAATTTCATAATTTATGTTTTAAGTAAAACCCTTACACGGACGCTGCTTCTTTTATGGCACAACCATTAGTACCTTACCTTTGAGTTAATTTTAAGACCAAATAAATGAAAAACTTTACAAAATAGAATTTTTAAATTAAATTCGAATTCATCAGAAGAACTAAACGAGTTAAAATTCTCCAACACCTCTTATGCCACACTGATATTTTAGTTTCATAACTTGGTTCAGCTGCTCTATCACGTGGCCGACCATGAATACATGTCATGAATATTCATAAAAATATTTCAAATTTTATAAAAAAATTTAAAAATTAAATTTTCTGTGATGATTGATGGGTTAATTCTTTCATGGATGCTGATAAAACATTCAGCTCGTGTCTTTAATTAATAAAAATTATCAAAAAATTTAATATTTTGGTATTTGTTGTTTTAATGTGTCTGGTGACAAAGAAATAAAATATATGCTCAAATATTATAGACAGTGGTAGAGGAAATAATAGGGAGGTAGAAAATGCATTTTCTTAAATTTTTATTTACCATGGAATACTAAACAATACAACTAAGTATGTATTTTATTTGGAAGATGCTGATACTGCCGACATAAGAAATTTTTTATAATACTGCCCTGAAAATAATACATTGAAAACACAATTGGGTTCCTTTATAGCCATAAAAACAGTATACAATTTACAGATATTGCTATAAAACTATTTTATTATTTCAATAATTATCTTAAGGGGCCATCAATTTTCGAACCTCTCGGATAGTTCCGTGAATTTATGAGATTACAATGAATTTCCATTAAAATTGAACATCAAACCGCCTGAATTCCATATTTCTGGCTTATATTGTAGGGTTGGAGGGAAATATTTTATTCTGGTGAACTTTTAGGTGGCATTCGGTGACGTTAAGCACCAACAAATGTGAACAATCCTTGCTTGTAGTGAATGTGAAGGAATAGCTGTGTCTGTTAATTCCCTTATCTATTACCGTCGCCCTACCTCCTGCTTGTGTTCATAAGGATGTCAATAGTTTTTAGCAGCAAATTGATACTGTTGTTGGTTGTTTATCCTTTTGCGATTAAGTGGATCATGACTGATGGAATGTGCAAAGTAAAGAATTTTATCTTCCTATATGATGTTCCACAAACTGAAGCATTTTATTTTATTCTGATACTGTTTGATAGTGTCCTAGTGCTGATACCGTCGGGTATTTTATATGGTATATCCCTGAATTTGTAATGATAGAACCAATTGACTGCAATTGTCTTCCACATTTATTTCTTTACGTATAAGATGCCTTGCTATTTGGGGATGTTGCCATCTCGGTTCGGAGATCAATTTGTTTGGCTCATGTGGAACAACGTATACATACTGTTTCTCCGCAAAAGGAAAGCAGACTACTAAAACTGTATAAAGAATATAATGAAAGAGTTAGAATTGTTACTGAAAATGTTAGAAGTTTGTGGCTCATCTGTGTTAGTGTTAGGATGTCAGTAGTATATTACACCCTGCTTTTTATCTGGGTCTTATATTGAGTAGCTTTCTTCATTGGTGATGATATCTATGGCCACTTATGCAAGACAATCATGACGAATATTGCTCTGGAACGGTAACATCATAGTTTTATGAGAACATATACCCTAACGACTACGTTTTAGAACAACTTCTGATTAAATTAGATTTCTTTTTTACCCAAAAAAATAATCAAAACTCTGAAATAAAATTCAAAAGACATGATATCTTATTTTTTTGGAAATTTATTCAAATATTGCAACTTCAAGAAACCAATCACAAGATTATGGGAATGAATTGAACACCCCATAGAGTTTCATTGTAATATTCGTCAAACACAATATTTTTCTGTTTTCCGGACATTGACTTTCATGGATTTTATTTATTTCTCGAAATAATAATTTCTACAACTCATGTGGACGATTTGATCATGTTCTAATTCAAACTCATACATTGTTTCATACCATTGCATTTATTTGTTAAAAAACTTCGTAAATTGTCTGTTCCTATAAGTCCTGCAACCACTGTATTAACAGTTTTAATCTGTGATGTGTTTTGTTTTTTTAAAGTAGAATTGTTTTAACTGCTCCAAAAATTTTTTTTCTGATTTTGTGAAAATAAACTCCCTCAGCTGATAATAGAATGAAAGGCATTTTGTTTCTATCGATATATCAGCATCTCTTCAGTGCCATTGACTCTTAAGCCTCTACAGAAAATTTATTTTAAAAAGTTTTTTGTGAGTTTTGAATATATTTTTTTAAGAATAAATTTTTATTTTAATTCGTGAATAATACGTATGATTTTACGAAATGGCCGAAAATGTTTCAATGATTGCTGAATGTACATATTCAACGTTTTAATATTCTGTGTTGGGCTAAATATTTGACCTGTGACCTGATTTTAAATTTTTCTACAAATTCTTTAAATTTATCCATCACTTGATCTTATTGCTTTAAAAATTATGTTTCATGTAAAGGCTTGTGCACCTAACAATTTTAGGAGGATTTTTATTTGTATTATTTATATTTTTATTTATATTTTTCAAGATTGTCGACGACATTGAAACGGATGTTTAAACAATTGAATGTTTCTTGCATTTTATATGTATACATGTATATATTATATGTATATATATACAGTTGGCTCATAAAGTTAATGCTCATCTTATCTGATATATGCACCGTTATATTGTGATGGAAACTTAGTATAATTAAACTATGATAAGTAGTTTATTAAACTATTGTAAGTATTAAACTGAATGTATTGAAGTTACTCCTACAACACCTTAATACTACGCATGAAATAATTTATATTTTTTTTTCAATACTTCAATAAATAACAAAAAATTTTTTAAAAATTTTATTTTTAACTTTAGAATGTAAGTTTTTGTTTCGTATATTTTCTGAAAAAAATTTAATACTTGTAGTGTGAATTCGTGACAATCATTGTCACTTATCGTATTCTAGGAGTAGTGTTGTTAACATTTTAGTGACTTCATGTTGTTTACTTAGCATACAATGCATAAATCACTTTTAGAGTAAATAGTTTATGATTGATAGCAAGTTAAAATCAATATGGGATATTGGATTATCACGCAAATATTTATTCAAAGACGTATGCTTCGGAACCTCGTATTAAAAAAATACAATAATCAGTTGTTTAAATAGTTGCTAAGAATATTATATCATTTGCAGCTAAAATAGATTTTCTTTCAAATTCTTATCAATGTCTGTTGCCTCATTATCTGAAGCTTACAATTAATTAATAAACCGATAAGGACTGAAATAAGAAATAAATAAATGAAATGAAAAATTTTGTGTTGAAATCTAAACATTTTATTTCAGACCTGTAAGCTATAACAATAGCAATTTAAATAAGAAAAAATGAAAGGCTTTTAAAGTTATTGAGGTTTTTGTAAGCGTATTTAATTGAAAAAATTAACAATGAATGCATACTTTATGTGCCAACTGTATGCATACATTTGTTATCAGTAATTAAAGAACAAAGCTGATGCAACATTAATGCACCAGGCGAAATATGCAAATGATGTCAATGGTTTATTTTTAACACAACATTTCAGTATTTTCTTCAAATCGCTGTGTCTGCAGAATCCTATAAAAACGAACGTTTTTCAGCGAAGATCATTAATACAAGACTTTCATCGCAAACATGAAATACTGGGTTGAGCTTCTATATTTACTGTGCATTTTGAAAGCACAATCTTTTGCAGTGGGCGAAACAAAAGTAAGTATTTTCTGTCTGTTTTGATATTAGACAATAAAATTAAATAAAAAATATTTCATATGTTTCTGCATCAATACAGACCATTAATGATGACATCTCTGAAGAGATTCATTCGTGTGATTATACACGCTTCGAAACTCAACTGGAACGACTGAATCTACAAGCGAAAATAAATCATGAGACTCAACTACGGCAACAAATGGAACTGTTTAACAAAATGATTGAATTGTCTTTACAAATAAAAGGAATTGAAGCAAAATTGTTGGTAAAACACGAAACTGAACGGCAAGTTCCATTAGTCACTCCACCAGTCAATGATAAAATCTTATTTATGACTGACATTAGTGAAAAACTAAAAGAGCATGATAATATATTGGCGAAAATTCTAAATAAGCAAAATGACACGCAGGAACTTTGCAAAAAAATTGATTTGGAAGATCATACTCAGACCTTGAAGAATACAATTTCCGACAAAATGATTGCATTACAGAAAATCGATGCAAAGATAACCAACATTGAAAGCAATTTAATGCCAATGAATATCTCAAGAGAGATTATTAAAAATCAGAATAATATTCAAAATCTTTTGAAAGAAATGAATTTGGAAGGTCATACCCAGGCATTGAAAACAACAATATCCGATAAATTCGATTTGATGCAGAAAATAGACGAGAAGCTTACGATTATTGGCAATAATTCAATACCTAAAAACGATCAATTGAAATTTTATCAGGATATTCAGCAACACTTAAGTAAGAATTATTTTTAAAATTATTCAACTTCAATCCCATTTCACAACATTTTTCTTCAATATTCCAGATGCCACTGAAAAATATTTGAAGGGCGAGCATCACGGTCTAATTGCGTAAGTAAGAGAAACAAAATATATTTTTAATATAATTCAGGTTAAAGCGAAAAAACAAGCAAGAATTCTTCAAAAGCATTGACAAAAATTGATTATATTTCCAAAACACACACTTTCGGAAAATTAAAAAAAAACAAAAAAAGATATATTCGGAAAGAATTCATCATGGGCATATACATATATATTTCAGTCAGTTGCTAACATTACTGCAGGTAATACATAATCACTCCTAATTTGACGCCAAGTATGTGTTACAGAAAAATTTTCTCATTTTGAAAAATCTTTTAATATTCATGAATTACTCTCAACTGCAATGTCTTCATTTCAAACTTTTCTTCAATTACTTTGAAGCAGCAATCAATATCCCACCAGTTGTGCGGATGTCAATGACAATTATTGTGTAATAAATAAGTGCCTCATTAAGAATCATCTGTATGGACCTGCACCATTTTACGTCGCTTGTAATAACAGTGTAGAGGATGGCGGTTGGACGGTTATTCAACGACGTATCAATGGCGCGGTGGACTTCTACCGCACTTGGGCAGAGTATAAATCTGGTTTTGGAAATTTAGATGGTGAATTCTTTATAGGATTAGACAAATTGCACTCCCTAACCGCCAGTCTTAGACCTGTGGAGTTGCTCATAATTTTGGAGGATTTCGAAATCGCGACGAAATATGCCAAGTATGACGATTTCCAAGTGGGCAATGAAACTGAAAATTACAAACTTATTAAAGTCGGATCATATGTAGGCGATGCTGGGGATTCCTTTAGTGGGCATGTGGGTTATAATTTTACCACAAAAGATCGTGATAATGATATTCTCGTAAAGTTTAATTGTGCTGAACTAAAAACTGGTGCCTGGTGGTACAATAAGTGTTATAGTAGGTCAGTTAATAAATTAATTAATTTTTGTATTTATAATTATTATTGCCTCTTTCGTGTTATTTTTAGCAATTTAAATGGCAAATACTATCAAATGGCAAATACTTTAAAAGAAAACGGAATAACTTGGTATGATTTTCATGGCTTTAATTACTCTCTAAAGTTTGTGCAAATGTTAATTCGGCCAAGGAAATTATAAATATTTAATTGAAATCGATTGATGTTAATGAAATGATTTTAAAGTACGAAGTTGTAAAATAAAAGAAAAATTATTTTTACTCCCAATTAAATCATAATTGTTTGCACAATTGCATTACTGCCTTTATCTGACAAGTTTTTTTTGTTGCTGTATTGTTGGCGCGGTGAACTTTTACGGCGATTGCTCAGAATACATAGACGTATTCAGTAATGACTTCGAATCTGAAGTCGAATTGGAATTATTGATTCAGTTACAGGATATCGATAATTTCTACAAGAAAAAAATTTCTCGTGCATGGTATAAGAAGATAGACCGTTGCTATAACTAGAGGATTGTAAGGGTTATGCAGGCATGTATATATTTTATTTATTACAAATATGTAATTATTACGAACAGACTGTATCATGAGAATCGAACCTAGACTCACCACACTAACTTGCTTGACTTGTTTTCAAAATTTTTCTCTTCAGATAATTTATCAATGCATTCCGAATACCAATTACCAAATTTTTTTAGAGTTATTGATAACATTGTTTACATGTTCAAGACTTATTATGTAGATTGTAAATCCAGATACTATGTAGTGTATGTGTCTAAGAAAAGGCAATATATTCCCAACAAATATCAAAAATCCTATCCGAAACAGATATGTCCCTTTTTGAATTGTCTACATTTGCCCGGCCGTACATCAAATAATAGATCAAACTCGTCTTTTTGTTAGTAAGTAATAAAATACTCACACGTATAGGACGAGTCGCCGTAGTGTAGTAGGTAGTGTAATGACTTATTAAACGTAAGGCCACGGTTCATGCTCCACGTCAGGATTACGATCTAGTTTCTCACACCACTTATGTTGTGTGTGTTAATTTTATACATAAGTGACTGGACGTACAGTTTAAAGTCAACTCCGAACGCAATATTTTTGAGAAACTTTTTCATTTCATCTTGCTGAGAATAATTCGCTCAAAAAACATTTTTTCATATTTTTTGTTTGTTGGAGTGTTTGACCTGGGGTTTATACCGTAACAATACGTCTAATAAGCCAATACACTACGTACTAGACTACTCGACTTCAGGAATACATGCAAACGCTTATACAGTGGGTACGCGTGCATTATGGTATTTCGTTTACACAAGAGTTGAAAAGTAATAGGGCCTGTTACCTACCTTACATTACGTTTTGAATGAGAATGTGGGTCAAATATTGACTGATTCTAATCAAACTGTACAAGAGTAAAATAATAATAATTGCCAATTGCATGATGTTTAATACTAATATCATGACATACTACTTCTAATTATAATATGCATACGCATTACACATACAATACAAAATCATATACAATACAAAGCATTTCCCTTATAATCCTCTTATAAACACTTCCAGGTTTAGTGTTTGTTTTCATAGTCACCATTGGTTATGAATACCTTCGAGTGGTCAGAGGTTTCCGTTTAACACATTTTCTAATAAAACGTCTTTTGTTATATTTTCAAACATTATCATCATCATAACATCAAAGTGCATTTAAATATGTACATATACGTGATATACATGGGTATTTTACATTCAACTTCATATCGTTTTATGACACAACAACAGCAATCAAAACAACATGTTTTATTATTGAATAATTATTTGACAGTTTAATGATTGCCGGCCGAACAGGGAAAAACTAGAGTCATTCATAAAAATGACATCCGCTAAATAATGTGCACTTACACACAGTTACTAAAGTATACATACGGTTAAAAAATTTTAGAAATTTTTTAACTAATCCGTTTTCGTTGGAAATCTTCATAGTTTCCTTGATTTTAAGACGGTCTTTTGCATTGGTTAAAAAATTTCTGAAATTGAACTGATTTCTGGCTCTGCACAGGCCCACAAAAGTATACATCCGACTAACAAATTTCACAAATTTCTGAATCAATGCAAAAGACCGTCTTAAAATCGAAGAAAGATGTCAGACAATTATAAATATTTTCAAAAAAAAACGGATTGGTGAAAAAATTTCTGAAATTTGTTAACTTTTGTGGGCCTGTGCAGACATACAAAAGTGTACATCAGGCCCACAAAAGTTAACAAATTTCAGAAATTTTTTAACCAAGACCATCTTAAAATCGAAGAAAGTTGTCAAACAATTACAAAGATTTTCAACGAAAACAGATTAATTAAAAAATTTCTGAAATTTGTTATCCGTATGTATACTTTTGTGGCTGAGTGTACATACATTTTTACTTAACCGTAGATCGAGCTTTGTGTCTAAAATGATACATTTCAATTTTTGAGACTGCATAACTTTAATTCAGAAAAAGTCAGATTATTTTTTTAATTCGTTAGTATTGTTATCGCCATTATTTTAAACCAAATAAAAAGAGAAAATTACAAACAGGGGTTAAAAATTCAAAAACTTCATAATTCTGTCTTAAGTATCTTTTTTGATACATATGACTTTACTAGGGATTCTTTGGTGCAGTGTTCGAATTTTTTTTTAAGTTTTCAAAGATTCGTGACGTTTTATCGTAAATAATACATTATTTATGGTATTTGGGAAGGAATTGAAAATTAAGTGTTGAATGAAAGTGAAAAGGTTGAATTATCTGTTTTTAATATTGATTGAATTAGTCGTATTCTAGTTTGTAGTGTGTCAGATTAGTAGACGTCAGTTTCCAACCTCAGGTCAGTTATTTTCAATTTACAACGAAAGGTTGTTATGACCGATTATGTATGTATTTATATATGTAATATTCCTGCTGCTGAAGACTCTGGAAAAAAACAGAAGCTCGTCTTATGAACTGACGAAAGTATTGGCAAAAAACATGGCAATAGGATGTTTGTCGTCGAAGATGGTATTACTTGCAACAGAGAACCTTATGCCAATAGTAGTTCGGGAAGAGAAAATATTATCAATTTACGAGCAGATTTGTAGCAGATGTTTCTTGTAATGTTGTAGAGTCTTTCCTACTGCTCTTTTCATATATATCTCGCGTGAAAAAAGTGTTTCGTCCTATGTTTAATTTGATAGATATTACAGATGATAATATTTCGGTCAACTACGTACGTATGAGATAACACAATTATTCGCTTTGATAATGTGCTACTCAGAAATGATGATAAATTTACACTTATTAGGCCTTTTCGAAAAATGGGCTGAAAGTCTTTCAGCTTTGAATAATTCGAATGATTTTGCCGCTGTAGATGTGTAAGTAATTGAATTTGAATTGGCAGTTTTAGATTCAAGTACATCCTACGTGCGTAGCAACGGCCACTTATTGACCATCCGTCGTAGCGTAAACATTAGTTTCGTTTTAATTAAGCTGAAAGAGTAATTAGATGCATCACTAGATTCTGGACACTATGTCCAAAACAAAGTATCAGTAAAAAAACTCTGAAGTAATCGTCAACTCGCACTGGACCGAAGATCTTACGTAGGATTTTTATCTCGAATACTTTCAAGGCTGCTGCATCAGAGCTTAAGACTGTCTTGTGGAGTAAACAGCGCGAGAGAGGTCTCTGTTACTCAATTGCCTATTGAGATCATATTGGCATATGTTGGCAAGGGTGATCCTATGCTTGATCTGCAAACTGATATCATTTGTAGTGATAATGGCGGAACCAGATAACATCGAAAATATAGTTATCGACCGTAAGCTGGTATCTATACCTACTTGCAAACATATACTTCGTTTTGCCTCAATTTACTGCCAGACGCATCTTAAGCGACTCATCAGGTGTCCGCAAGATAATACGCAAGCAACCGAATACTTTAATGGAAAATAGTGTCATTTCGCTATTATCCCGTTTTCTACAGAACTCTTCCCATGATGAAGTTAAAGAGGGCGCATGACAAAGGATCGTCTCGTGTGACATCTCATATTGCATTAACAGCTTGGGAGAGACTTGTTCCTACGTTAACGAAGTTGTAGGGCTTGCAAAATCTTAACAGGAAAAATTAGCACAGACATTGAGGCAAAAACTTGATTCCTTATGGGGCTATCAAAGACAGCCTTATAATCGCCAAAAGGATGGTGCAAGTAGACTTTTTTCATGGGGTTTATTCCAGGTTTTGTCGTAACCAAAAATTTGCTTCAAATTCCTAAACAGCAGAAAATAACAGCGAAAATATATTCAGTGTTCTCCGTTCCATCCTCGCCATTGCAGTTACAGTACAGTTCGCTGTTAGGTGTTTTCCCTTTAGTCGTATACACTAAGAGCTAATATCTCATTGTGACCTCTATGAGGATTCTCTTTCTGGGGCTAAATTTAACTACAAACTTTGTCCCGCATTCCCAATTAGCTGTTGAATGGTCATTTGGTAGAACATCAGTTATTTTGTTACCTTCAACGTATCCGCGTAAACCCACAAGAGTTCATTTGTTTTATTTTAATTTGTAAGGCAGTAAATGCTTAAAATAGATCTCATGGAAAGCTCTACCCCGAAATCATCAAATGGCTGAGAATTATAGGCCATACATTCCGGCCTAGAGCCATTGCTAAAAAGGATGTTTAGAGGAAAACCAAGAAGTTTAAAAAGAAACCTGTTCATCGCTAGAACACTTGAGATCACCCATCCCTCGTAGTCGAATGTTCGTGGCTTCGTCTTCTTGAGATTTCCATAAATGTAAAAATCGTTGTTTCATTGTTGTTTGTGTATTTTATTTACATTTTTTGTTGTTGCATTTTTGTTTACTTGTTTATCCCCGTTTTATACTAATGTTTTTGGTATATTTTTATTTAACTGTTTCGCATGTAAACAAATTCATTGTTTTTGTTTTTGTAGCTTTTGTTTATCATTTTAATGTTAAACTATGTAACATCACTTCCATTTTCGTAACAATACTGTGGCATTATTTCTAGGCTAGTAAGGTAAGCAATTTTATTTTTGGTGGCTGATAAGGTCATCAGCGTGGAAATTGTTTCCTGAAATGTTTTTCATTCAGAGTATTTCAATATGTGACGTATTATCTATTTGAGCAATTCTTTTCACTAGAATGAGGTTACCGTAGTCTATTAGGTCGTGTGTTTATTAGATTTATCTGACTACAGGTCAGACGTCTCTAACAAAACGAAATAAGAAAAAATATTTCTTCGACGACTTCCTCTCAACAGATTTCTGTAATTGCCATGAAAAGTTTCTCAAAACTCTGTCGCTCGGCTGTCGACTTTAGCTATTGGTCCCATCACTCATGTATAAAATTAACACACACAACATATGTGGTGTGTGAAGTTAGATTGTAATCCTGGCTGAAGGGTTGTAATGATTAATTATGTATGTATGTATGTATGTGTGTATGTTTCAGAGAAAATTCATCCTTTAGTTTGGCTATACAATTTCTTGCACAGAGTGGAATAAGTCTGAAAGCTTTCGACACTATATAAAGAATGGTCATACATCTCTAGTCTAATTCATCTATTTCATACAACCAATGATTTTACTTCTAATTAGCGACGCAGTAGCCATCTGCGCTGTCGGAAAGGAACTAGTTTATATTCAGTTCGATCGTTTTAAAATAGAAAATATTGTTACGTTTTTGCGTTTTACAAACGTTTGAAAAATGAGCTCGAAGATTGCAAATAAAAATATTTATGTTCAGTTTTAATTAATTTCTTTATTGTTTGCACAATTATGTGTGCCACTGTTCACAACTTGATGTAAACAACAATAATTGCTTTGTTTTTTATTCCTCTTTGCACTGTTTTGCGTAAGCAATAACAACTACTAGCCAATTTGTTCCACAGATATTTATAACGGAGATCTTCAAACCACGTTTACTTTTTCTAACACCGCGTCTTCACACAATGCTGACTGAATTTTTACTGACTCCGTTGCCTGCTTTGTATTGCCTTTTATATCGGAGGATAAACAGTCTGATGAATGCTTTTGAAGGAGAATGACTTCGCGTTCTCGAAATTTCTATATGTGTAAACATGTTTTACGTTATTGTTGTTTGTGTATTTTGTTTACGTTTGTCCTTGCAGTGTTGTCGTTGCCTTTTTGTTTACTTGTTTATCCATTTTTTATACTGGTTCTTTTTGTTGGTATATTTTTGTTTACTTGTTTATTATGTAAACAACTTCATTGTTTTTGTTTTTGTAGCTTTTGTTTACAACTTAAACGATGTGAAAGCAAAACATCAATTACATTTTCGTAACAATATATTATTTAGTAATTGGTGAGGTCTTAGCCTAAGCGCTTACCACACTAACACAAGGAGTGTAACTTGCTTGTACGACTAATTGAATCTGCTGCAGGTTATAAAAACACTTTTTTCGAACGAATGTAGACTTTTTAATATTTCTTATACTAGTCTTACTCCTTGGCAAGTGCTTAAGTTATTGCGTTAATATTTGTGTTAGCAACGTCTATAAATACAACCAAAAGATTATTTCTTTATTTTATCCAACGGCATTCTACATACTTCTCTAAAATATTAAAAATGTATTTCGGTTTCAAAAGAAAACTGACATCATTAGCACTCATTATTGAAATGTATTAAAATGGAAGTGCAATAGTTATATCACCCCACACGTACATTTTATTACTTTAAGTTTGAAATATTACTCATCGTTTTCGGTTACAGTTGTTTGTGTGTCTTTTATTATGAGCTAGTTTTTGCTTAATGACAGTGTATGAAATGATGCACTTAAGACTGTGTATATCATGTTCCATTGCACTAAAAGTGTATGCAATTATTCTATAAAAATTTAACAGGGTAAATCGTAAATAAATACATCGTAGTATGAATATTTGTGGAAAGTAGTAAAATTTATAAAAAAAAATATTGCACCGACTGTTTTGCTTGTAATAAGAAAAACTCGAAAGTGTGATAACCATATCCCCAAATTGTTTTTCCCATGTAAGCATGAGTTATGTGGCACGTAGCGAAGTCCTTGTTGGTTGGTGTCCAAATAATCCAGTACAGGTCAAAAGAATTTGGCAATCATCCATATGTAGTGCTCGCCGTGGACAGCGATGGACTGGTCAATGACCTTCTCAGAGAAATATACACCGATGACAGCGCCAGCACGCCAAACAATAACTTTTCCGAAATGGTATCAAATGGTTCCAAATCAAATGGTCCTTGTTACTAGAGATGATTTTTTAATGAAGATTACAGTCTGTTGCCAACTGCTCCAGAATCTATACAGCAAACACGCGTCGTTTTCTATCAACGTTTACCTTCAGTTACTAGGTCAGTAGAATTCTGTAAGGGTGCAGGTACAAAATTTGCCAAACTGCCAAAGCCCAGACGCAAAACCAACTTCCTCAAATTTTCCTGCACACTATTATGAACGACGACAATGTTTTTAGCAGAATTTGATTTCCCACGATGGGCAGGTGTTGGACGATCGTTTACTGTATCAATAAACTAGAATTTATCCACCACGTTACGAATAATATTCCTCTTGATAGGACGATAATGGCAATCGTAAAATAAGCGGTATATTGCTCCAACAGATCATCCGTTTTGGTAAAATAATTTTATTTTTTTTTATGTGTTGTTGAATAATATATCCGTCAATGCAAGAGTATGCAGTTTTCGGGAGAATTGACAGGTTGCTGTTCTTAGTCTTTTATTACACAGTCTGATACATTTATTTATATATTTACATAGCATACATACATTATTGGTCATTACGACCCTTCAGTCAGAATTCCGATTTAGTTTCTCACACCACTAATGTTGTGTGCGTTAATTTTATGTATGAGTAGCGGGGAACCTATAGTTTAAAGTCGACTCTGAACGACATATTTTTGAGAAACTTTTCATACTCTCAGAGTTTTTGCCAGAAATCTGCTAAGAGGAAGTTGCAGAAGAAATATTTTTCATAATTCGTTTTGATGTCTGACCTGGTGTTTGAACCGTGGCCTCAAGTCTAATAAGCCAACACACTACCTACTAGACCACGGCGAATTTATATACATATTTTCCTACTATAATTACTTATCAAAAGTATAGATAGTCCCAAACGTGTTTGGATACGTAGTCTCCGACTCTACTTACTTTCTTCTTCGCCATATCTTTACAATCTCCTCTTTCTACTCTACAGAAATGTTTAGACCCCATCAGTAGAGTGATAATCTCCCCTTTTTGACAGGCTTATCTAACTGCTTATTGTTTGCAAATCCCTTATGACCTGTTCTCCCGACCTTACGAAGCTTCTCCAGGGTGTCACACGCTCTAATTCCAAGTCAACATAAAAGGAGCTGGATGCGCCGATGGTGATCAAACTATCAGACATTATTGCTTTATATGCTCTGCTCAAATTGAATTGAATACATCTTGTGATGGTGTTAACGTGCACTAGAAGGTATCTTCAAGTTTCTTCATTTCACTTCTGTCCCGCTATCTTTTATTCATCTGTATACCATAGAAAGTTTCCTTTCTTAACCGATTGCTTTGTTCATTTTTATAGCTCAGTTTTGTTGGGAAGCATTTCCCAAATGTGTAGAGTATGCTCTTTATATGTATGTATCAGCAGTTACGGATAGAGCTTACAGGTATATAAGTAGGTAGGTAGGTTATAGTGGTAGCTTTGATACCAAAGCTCATTTGAACACGCATAGCGGATCGTTGTAATGCTCCAGGTAAGCGCAGTCCCTTTAGTGTCCGAAATCAACCAAACTTATCGAAGAATTTGCTCAGCGCAGGGGCTGTACACTTTACAGGCACTTGCTTTATAATATTACGCGGATCTGTGGTCTAACTCGTATTCCTAACTATACTCTCCACTGCTCTGATTTTCGATACCATAAGTAACGAACTGTAATACTAGTTGCCAAAAGTGCAAAAAGCCCAATAATTCAAGGCTGTAGACATTGGGCTGTACTCGGAAGTGCAGAGCAGAAATCAGCAATGAGTATTCACAAAGATGAGTAAAATCGAATCATACTCATAGTTTCTAATATTTATACGCATTCATACTTATTTTAATATTATACTCATACTACTCATATTCAAAGTTTGAAGTACTCATCATACTCATACTTTACAACACGTATGATCTTGATTTCGATTTTCCATAACTCATCATTTACAAGAATCACAAAAAAAGTGTGAGTCGCGTACGAACACTAAAATACTCACTAGAAGGTTGTGTGTTTGCTTTACTTGCTGTCTTTGTCTCTTTCTTTCTTCTTTTTTCTAAATGCTACAACAACTAAGACTGTAAATTTTGATGAATGATTCTAGGCACACCAATCATTTATATGTATTATAAGTATTTTTCTAAAGTTACGAATATGAATGAGAAGGCTTATGAGTCAAACATATTTCGAATGTTAAGAGTTTGAAGACAACATTGTACTCATACTCATTGTACTCATACTTATAAATCAACGTTCTAGTGAGTACGAATGAATCAGAGTAGTTAAATTACAATATTGTTGACTCACTTATATTCAAAATTTCATAAGTGCTTGTGAGTAGCAAAAAACGATACATTGCCGATCTCTGATACCAACGACGTAATTCCATGTGAAATCGATATCAGTCTCGCCAACAATATTTTCCAATCAACTTCGCTTTGACCAATAAAGTTTGATGAAGAAGAATATATCATTCGTAAAATATTGGGGAGTCTAAAAACTATGTCTGTGAAGCTTTTCATACACTATTCGTCGCATCTATCTAGTGCTTCTTGAAGCCAATCATCGCTGTAACATCAATCCTATTAGTAGCTACCACAGAGTGGCCAATTTGATGTTTGCACATGATTTGAAAGACAATTTGAGTGTTAACTACCTACATAGATACATACATAATTGCTCATTGCAATCCTACAGTCAGGATTACGATCTAATGTCTCACAATACTAATATGGTGTACCTTAATTTTACATATGAGTGGCGGGACCTACAGTAAAAGGTGGAAACGTACGGCAAATGTTTTGAGAAACTTTTCACGACAATTTTTATTTACTCACTAAGTTTTTGTCAGAAATCTGCTGCGCAGAAGTCGCAGCTAAAGTATTTTTTTCATATTTTGTTTCGTTTGAGATGTCTGACTTGGGGTTTGAACTGTGGCCTACGGCGACTTCGATAGATATATGTATTCTATATATGATATTTAGTCAGAATTACGGCCTGCTTTCTCCTATCTTCCAAGTTGAGTGACGGAACCTACACCTCAACCTCCAATGAAAACGATAAATTTGAGCATCTTTTTTTGTGGTAATTGGTATACTATCAGAGAGGGTTGCTAGAAGAAATTTTTTGTATTAGAGTTGAACATTTCTTCTTAGTTTTTTTTTTCAATAAGCGATTTTCTATCTTTAAATTTTAATAAAAAAAATTGTGTGTGTGGGATAGCATCGGACATTCGTTTGAAAGTCCAAGTGATGCCATTAGATGTGCAATATAACATCGTTAAAATATCCGGCAAGGCTATTCTAGGTTTTCTGTGATTCTGGCGTATAAAACAGGCTGCATTGCTTTGATAATATAGGATATCTAGGCTTTGAAGATCACTGTTGTTAGGCTTATATGCATAACGAGGTCAAATTGTATGACCTCTTTGGCCAGTTCATATTATCTCTACTTATAATGAATATGTCCTTAAATCGCTCGTGCAGAACAACCAATGTGACATGCGGTAAGTTGCATGTAATACCAGCTTGTTCAAACCACATGTTAATGGTGTCCAGATCACCCAATTTAGGCCAACAAAAGTTAGCAAACGCAACGATGATAATAATGACTTGGTGAACGTGTTCCACAAAGAAATAACATTTATACAACGACAAGATATACATGTGTTTAAAAATATAGCCTCATAGCTGCGTAAAATTCATGAGTTGCCCCAATTTTCAGCTCTTGCTATCGTCCCAAGTTAGGATATGATATTTCAAATTTTCCCTGATACTGGTGCAAAAATCAGGCTGAATTTGCTAGATAATGGAGATTATGTTAGCTTTGAGGATTGTTGTGGTTTAAGGCTTATTCTCATACACATACGCCTTAAGAAAAGTCCAAAATAAAAAGCTTAACTAGGCCAAATCTCCGTGGCCAGGTCTCCTCACCTCCATTGTGAAATGCATAATGTGACGCGTAGCATCGTCATGTTAAACCTGTAAGCCATTGGTATATCAATCATCCAATTCAGCCCAAAAAAGTCGATAGTCACCGTCTTATAGTGCTCGTCGTTAACAGTGATAGCCTAGTCATAGTCTTTCTCAAGGAAATATTGACCAATACGCCGTCACCCCACAATCCACCCCATACAGTGACATTTACGGAATACAGTGGACGCTCTTGGATCTCATGTGGATTGGTTCGTCTAAGCTTGGACAATTTTGTATGTTCACGTAACCATTAATCCATAAAGGGGTCTCATCACTGATAGTTTAATGAAAATTATAAAGAAAGGACAAGATTTCCTATATTTTTGTATAATCTATTTATGCAGCGTTCAAAGCCGTGCAAAATTTATTTTTCAATTTAAAGCGACTCAAGGGGTGAATGCTTTTAATTTATTTTCTTTATATAACACCATCACGTTGTTAGTCGTTATTGATATCGTTTTGGTGTGGAACTTCACATATGTTTCCGTATGTACGATTTCAATCCGTTCTTTTCCTTTCACTTGTATGTGACTGCCATACAATTTTCTTAAACAAACATATCCGCCAAAAGAATTTATTTTTTGTGAAAATGCATTTGGAATATTTTCAAAGAATTCGTTAGCAAAAGAAAAAGAAAAAAGTAAATGAAAATAAAACGAATACACAGAGTTACATACATAAACATAAATTCTCGAATGTTCATTCATTCATATTTTCTTTACGCTTTTTCAAACCAGTTCACTGTCTAACAATTAAAGTTGATTTTTATATTGAAAAAAATACTTCAAATTTATAACAGAGCCTCGTTATATTAAGACCGACTTTCTATTACGCTACAGAAGAAGAGTATTTGCATATTTATTCGTCATTTATTTATTTATTTGAAGTTCTATACGTATACGTATATAATTTTAGCAGAGAACTAGTATAGTGTAAACAATTTATAAAGAAAATAAAATTTAAAATTACGATAAGAATAATGAATTTACTGGAACAACATTGTTACAAAAATGAAAATTCTAAATACTGGTGTTTTGCTTTTACATCGCTTAACATTAAAATTATAAACAAAAGCTACAAAAACAAAACAATGCAGTAAACAAAACTGTTTACAAATTATCTTACTGCTTAATATAACAGGTCAATAAACAGGTTAGTAAAAGTTCAGTCAGTCTTGTGTGAAGACGCGGTGCGTTTGAAGAGAGTAATCGTGGTTTGAAGATCTCCGTTATAAAGATCTATCGAACAATTGACTAGTAATTGTTATTGTTTATGCAAAATAGTGCAAAGGGGAATAACAAACAAAGCAATTGTTGTTGTTTACATCAAGTTGTGAACGTAAAAACGTAACAATATTATTATCGTGAAGAGGTGACGTAGTACAGCGAACACACCATGTACAGTACTCCTTCTAAATTGTATAGAGCTTCCCCATAAGGTCTGCTACAAGTCTATTGCTCTGACAAACTTCAGGATGCTGCTCGATGTCTACAAGTATCTGATACGCTTCCAAGTGTGTACAACTGGGATGTATTAATGCCTTGCTTTCAAGAATGTGTTTACATTTTTATCATCAAAGGATCTAAATACCCGTTCTAAACAAGTATACTTTGTTGCATAGTGCCCTGTCAAAAGTTAATCTGAAGGTTTAGCTCAAATCTCTCTTTTAATGGAGTTTTCCGATAAAATTTTTAAGACTTTATCTCGCTATATGTTTCCTTTCGCTTAGAATATATTTTCTGTCATATGTTACCACTAGTTATACGACCTTAGCTTATTTTCTTTCTTTTTTTTGAAAATTTTTTGCTCAAAAATATTTATTATTTTTTAACTTGGCAATTGGGCAAAACCTTAAGGAAATATTACAATTTATTAAATTGTTTTTTTCATTCAAATTATTATGTCGAATAAATTCCTGGAGTAAAAAGTTGTGAGAATCTATTAAATCACTTTATCACAATATTTTAAAATCTTTATTAACCATTCGAAAAACACCAAAATAAACTGAAGAACGTTTACATTCATAACAAAAAAAAAACGTTCAATATTTCGTGTTTTTTTTTTATCTAAATCCCTTGATTAATCGGAAAACCGAAAAGAAAACACAAAGTATTTGGGTATAAAATTAAAATGCCAACTGCAAAATATATCCATTTTATAATAAGAATTCATTTATCCTCTGCCGCTATTTATTAACAATTTAGTATGGAAGAGCCAGCCCACAAGTAACATAAAGTTTAATAATGTGGCACAAAACTTAAACTAATAAGTTGTCCCAACAAAAAAGAAATAAAAAAGGGAATCAAAAACAAACAAAACCAAAATGAAGCAGAAAACAAAATGGTTAAACGAAACCCAAGACACAACAAAATACATATCAAATATTATGTATTCCCACGCAAAGATACGTAGAATAATGAGTACACTGAACGGAAAATGTGTACTGTGGGATTGTATATAAATAAAACGGTGCAACAGTGAAAATACACCCGCATAACTACATAGTCTAAGTTATTCACTAGGTTGAGTAGAACTCAAAAATACTTTTTTTATTTTTCTCCAACCCTCCAAACTTGTTTTATTTGACAAAAACGGTTTTTTGATCTTTTCACGCAAAATTATTGATTATCCAAATATGTTTGAACCTATTCGAATAATCCAACTTTTTTTTTAGAAATGTGAGAGGTTAGCCTTTAAAAGGGTATACATAAACGTTTTTGTTCACGCGAGTGAACAAATTTAATCAACCCTAATCCTGCCTTCCAATATCCCTTATACACATAATGACAATAACATCTCTAACAAACATCATATTCACAATAACACATATACATACACACATTCATCAACACTGTTTCATCAACACCTTCAACATAATTATTAGGATCCTTGGTGGATCAGTTGATTATCGATCTCCGATCCGCAAACAACACTAAACAGAAAAACCGTGTGAACTTACATATATGAAATTAATTAAAGCAATTTGAAAAAAGAAATAAATTGTAATAACAAAAGGATATAGTGAACAAATATATACAATATGTAAAAGCAAATATTACACATTAAAATACATTGTTATAAATAAAAAACTTCAAACAAATTGTGAACAATTGTGAACAAATTATAAAACAAATACAAATAAATACGTTTATAACGTTTCTGAAAACATATACAAATAAAACAACACTAATATTTATTATTAACATAACACATACTAAAAGGTTTGTGCTTATTTTTTATATACCCTACCCCCTCTAACCCTCACACTAACCCTACCCCATAACCCGTTTGTTCAGTTTTGTTCAAATTTATATGTTTTTAGTTTTGATGGGGTAAACTTGGAAAATATATTTTTTTTTATTTTTTCCAGTTTAGCTTTTCTCAATTGCAAAATTTAATTAAAAAATATAAAATAAGTGATGCATTATCTTGTGTAGAGGTTGGCACATTGTTTGATCAAATCAGACAAAAATTACCGTAGTTATAATTTAAATAGTAAAACAGTCGTCTTATATTTTTATATATGTCATCTTATCAAATGAACTTTTGGTTCAAAAAATTTCAAAAGTTTTGATGGATCTTAATTATTAATTTGATGGATCTCGATGTCGTTTTTACGACCAGAAGTCGGCTATTATTTGTGTTTTTTACAAATATTATTATTTCGCTTTGCGCAAACATTGTTCAACTTCTGGTGGTCGCTCAAACGTGAAATTGAAATAAAAAACCAAGATCTGTGAAAAATTCTGAAAATTTTTAAACTAAAAGTTAATTTGAGAAATATAACTCGACTGTTAGACTCTTTAAATAATAACTACAGTAATTTTTTTCCGATTTGATCGAACGAAGTGGCAATCTCTTCACAAGATAATGCACTGTCATAACGTCATCACTTATTTCATATTTTTTAATTAAAGTTTGCTATTATGAACTGACAAACTTGAAAAAATATGAAAAAAATTCACATTTGTCTAGTTTACCTCATCATACCCAATAGCATATTAAGTCAAATAATATACAATGTATATT
This sequence comes from Sarcophaga subvicina, assembly GCA_936449025.2. Lineage (NCBI taxonomy): Eukaryota > Metazoa > Arthropoda > Insecta > Diptera > Sarcophagidae > Sarcophaga > Sarcophaga subvicina. The sequence continues at coordinate 92,189,999 of OW388080.2, forward strand.
TTAAAACTTTTTAATATTAAAGTTGTTTGCCAATGGGTGAAGTCGCCGTAGTCTAGTAGGTAGTGTGTTGGTTTATTAGACGTAAAGCCAGGGTTAGATCCCCAGGCCGGACATCAAGACAAAATACAAAAAAAGTATTTCTGCGGCGACTTCCTCTCAGTAGATTTCTGACAGGAACGCTGTGAGTAAATAAAATTGCCATGTAAAAGTCACTCAAAAATCTGTCGTTCGGAGTCGACTTTAAACTGTAGGTGCCGCCACTGATGTATAAAATTAACACACACAACATAAGTGGTGTGAGAAGCTAGGTCTATAGTCCTGACTGAAGGGTTGTAATGACCAATTATGTATATGATCTGAGCATTTAAAATATTTTTCCAATTGTCATTAAACAGATGACTTATTTACGTCACACATTTAGGAATGCCACAGCGCGGAAATTTTTCCGAGACGCCAACCTATCCTGGTTTAATGAAGAGTCCTGCTCCACCGCGTGGCTCATTTGGCCCTCAATGGATAGAAGGCACAACAACCAGTTACTTGGACGTGGTCGTAACTTCATCTCGTTCACAGTGGCCATGCTTACATGCCACTGTGTTATGGGTAGACACACGGAAAGATTGCGGTTTCCATTCTGCCGACTTCTGCCGTGGGTGCAGAACCTCTGAGGAAGATGAGACTGCTGTCCACTTTCTTTGTCAATGCCCATCTCTTGCGAGGTGCAGATATAGGTTACTTGGCTCTCCAACCCTTGTCAGCGTGACGGAGCTATCGTCCATTGATGTTAAGGATATAGCCTCGTTTATCAAGCTTTCTGCCTGGTTCTCCAGCGTGGGGTAGTAGTGCTTTGAAATGTGCAGCCCTTGTGCTGACCAACTTCTCCCTCCTTGGTTCGGAGGAACTTGGTCAGTACAGGGACAACGTTCACCTGCGGCGTCTCAACGGGCCACTATGCGTGCTCAAGTGAGCTTTTGGTATGAAAGCTACCACACTAACCTAACCTAACCTACCTCACACACTCAATTGCAAACTATGTGTTGAAGGACATCATAATAATGATTTCAAATGATTTCTGTAAGAGTTTTTGGATCGGATTGAATTATTGTTTGTGCTTTTCTGAGACTCATGTAATAAGCAGTGCGAAAATTTATGGTCTTGCCAGATTAGGTTCTCATTTCATTCATTATTGAAGAAACTGTTGATTGTAAATAGACTTGGGTATAGGAGCACATAGATCGCATTGTCATATGAGACTCTTGGCCGCCTATTGTCGGTGGTTCGCAGCTGCTACTTAACAAGCAGGAGATTGTAGTTTCAGGTCGCTGACGGTGATATACAGGGAAATTTCTATTAGATATTAGAAGAGTATGTGAATATGATGAGGATTTGGAGACGATTCCCTAGCTTTTGATTTTGGTTGAAGAAAGTTGAGTGCTCTCAAGAAGAAATTCTCCATCTGGCGACATATTCAGGTTGTCCTGTAGTTAACCCATTAGTGGACGAAGTTCTCTGACCATTGTCCTAATATAATTTTCATCAATTATTAATAAAATTTATTTGATTAATTCGTCTAAAAACATTTTATTCAAAAAAATTTATAGTTTTCTAGTTATAGACCGTCCCTTATAAGGGACACTGCGCACTAGGTACACTAGTCGTATGATAGCTTTTAAAGAATTCTTAGGGATGATAGCCTTTTTCATATTTGGTGCAAATAAAATTTGTTTTATTTCCGCAATATCCACATCGTTTTTCAATTTTAGAATATTCAATAAGGTTGTTTGTTTATGCGTAAACCTCTTGTACATGGGGTACCATACGTTTTAAAGTAAGAATAAGCAAGATTTCGACAGACGAAGTCACCGTAGTGTGTTGGCTTATTAGACGCAAAAGCCTGGGTTCGAGCCCCAGGCGAGGCATCAAAGACAAAATACAAAAAGTATTTTTTCGGCGACTTCCTCTCAGTAGATTTCTGGCAAAAACTCTGAGAGTAAATAAAAATTGCCATGAAAAGTTTCTCAATAAAAAAAAATCTGTCGTTCGGAGTCGACTTTAAACTGTAGGTCCCACCATTCATGTATGAAATTAACACACACAACATAAGTGGTGTGAGAAACTAGGACGTTGTACAAGGGGTCAATTCGACCTCCGGGTACTGTACTTGTCTTAATTGACAAGTACACGTCCTCTAACCTAACCTAAGATTTCGACGAAAAATGTGAAGAGACGCACATATCAGATCATTGGGATATAACTTTTATAGCAGCAGCCATGCATTAGCATTAGAGGCGTCAAAGAGATATACAAATATTGGCCACCACCATTTCTTATGTCTGATTCGCGAGTGGTAGACTACAACTAATAGATAAAATATTTACAGCACGTCTTCGACGAATCGTAGGCATCATTTAATTGACATCAACACTTGTTGCATTTGTGTCAACATTATTATCCTTTCATCGTATAAGCAATATATTTCCATTATTTCTAAATTAATGATCTACAGATGCACTTTACTCTTTTTTCATAACCGGGATTGAGCGAAGAGGCCCTTCGCGTATTGACCTGAACTATATATTCCGATCGATGATAGGTGTCGCAGTAATTGAACGAATATAAAACAAGTATCTATGAATACCTAAAATACATATAACGAGTTCCGTTCTATAAATTATTGAATCCTTTATTACGTGGAACATTGGTTTTAAAAGGTGATGAAGCACTTCATCATCAACTACACCAAATTCCTTGATATGCAATTTTTCTACATATATATATATATATATATATATCAAACGCGATTATAAAACCGTCCGTTAAACTGTATGCCCAGTCACTGTCATCCCCACCATAAGAACAGACATTCGTTTGAAACAGCTAGTCTTACAGAAACAGCACATACGATTTTCTTCATGCTCATCATCACTTTTATCGCTATCTAGTGGGGGAATTGTATAAATGGAACCCTATTGAGCTCATTGTCGTTACGGGCTTCCAGTTCAAGCAATATTTTGGAAATATATTCCATATATGTAAAAGATTGTACCCAATTATCGTTTAAAAATTGTACTATGAGCGTGTGCCTTTTAGGGGACTTTACATTGAAAGTCACTATATGCGCGTGGCATTACATTTGTCATAATTTTTTTACATCAATTGTGTCATTATACTTATTCCAAATAATAAAACACAAGAACAAATAATAATTCACATCATATTTAAAATATTCGACTATTTCTTACCTTGTTCGGAATTTTTGTTTTTTCACAAATTGATATTCCACATTTGGCATAAAACGCAATATTCAGATCGCATTTTTGGAATACAATGTAATATATCTTGTTTCGTTGGAATATTATTTAAATATTTAGAACTGGTATAGTTGAAAATTCAAGAGTCACTTATAAGGAACTCTGCGCACTAATGCACTGACTGAGGTATACATATGCGTCCATATTTATGTATCTGATTCTACTATTTTTTTTTTGTTTATTTTCACTTCCTTAGTGTTAGCCTTTTGTTTATTTTGTTTTTACTACTTTGCCTGAACCAACATGGTCCACCATAACTTTTGAGTGTTTTGCCTTAGCTCCTTTGGCTATACTCATCCTCAAATCTACCGACCTATCTTCGTTTCTATTAACTTGCGCTCTGTACGTACATACGTAAATCACTGTTTGTGTAGCACTGAGTATAATTTTAAAATTCTTTCGTCTATGGATGTATAGAAAGGAAAATTCATTCTGACATAATATTAAATTTAACCATTTCAACCATTTCTATGTTCACACAATTTAACTTTGGCTCCTTAAGCCACATTTTGGAAGAACAAAGAAAAAACCCGCCGAAATACTCTGTATACGTACGGGACCTTTTAACATTTTATAGCATACATGAGAAAAATAGTCAGTGGGTGAAGCATTTCATTTTTTTTTGTTTTGTTTTGAATGAAAGGATTGCTAGTGTGGGACGACACGAGCAATATTGTTTTGCCACATGTTGCACGTATGTATGACTGGAAGATATTTTCGATTGGTAATACTTTCGTTAAAAATAAAAATAATATTACAGTCAAATATAATATTGCAGACAGAAAATGTTCGGGAGAGAATGAATCCTCCCACTGTAGACATTAAACTGGAGTACAAAAAACAAAAAAGAAATAAAAACTGGTTGCTGTTTTGCTAGCAATTACTGCTTGCATGCTTTCAACTTTATTACTCCGTATTGAAAAAAGGAAAACAAAATATTTTCAAAATTAAAACAAATAATAAAATAAAGTGAAAACAAAGACGGCTTAAATAAATGTTATGTTGTCATTGAATAAACGGTCTTTTAGCCGCAGCTATAATTTAAAAGTCATTGAGGGAAACATTCAAAAGTGAACTGAATATGAATTGAATATCAATTTTACGAAACTATAAATAAAATAAGATTAAAAAAGTATTCTTCCTACGGCATTATATATACTTGGGAAGTAGTATGCACTATTTGCATGCATATCAGGTTAGGTTACATGAATCGGTTTAGTTACACCTACACCTACACAAGAACGCTATGTAAAAACCCTAAAACCACACATTAGAAAATGCAGCGGACTTCTTAACCCACAATAAGGTTAGTCCCCGCGAAGGTCAGATTTATCAGTGAGACATTGTTGCGGTATGGAAAATACATGCATCATGAGTCTCCGAAAAGCGAGGTATATTCCAGACTGTAAGGCGTTGCTTTGAGCCAAATCAAAATATAACTATTTACGAGAAGAACGAAACTTCTCCAATGGAAAACAATTCAACTTCTGATTAAGTAAGTACTACAGAATAGTACATTGAAAATAGAGGCAAATTATCTGGATAATAAACTGGATAATAAACTGATATGGAAGACACGCGTAGAGAACATTTCAAGGAGGACCAAAAATGACTCAATGATATGCAGCAGGCTTACAGGAAAATGTATAACAGACATAGTGTTTAGCTTGTTTGGATAAATTTTGTATAAATAGATTTTTTACATGCTTAAGAAGTCGCCGCGGATTTCTGGCAAAAATTCTGAGATGATGATAAAAATTGCCATGTTTCTCAAAAATCTGTCGTTCGGAGTCCACTTTAAACTGTAGGGCCACTCATGTATAAAATTAACACACACAACACAAGTGGTGTGAGAAACTAAGTCGTAATCCTGACTGAAGGGTTGTAATGACCAACAACAGTCCACAGCTTTGGACTACCACTACCATACTTAACCGTTTCTTGTGATTGAGCCACTTCTTTTTTCCTTAAAGCACATTATCTGGAGAAACCACATTATTGCAAAACTTGTATGAGATGCTTTAGTATAGAGGGAGAAATATTAAGAGATCAATCTAAAGAACTTGCGTGAAATAGTTAAGCATGGCCTCTGTAGTATAACATTGCGAACATTTGTGTAGATATCAGACGTAGGAAAATTGCAATTTATTGAATAAGACAGAGTATTTAAACATTCTAAAGAACAAATGCACCACAAATTCGAATGAATCAAGAATTTATAAGTCAATGATCCCAATCACAATTAGCAGCATTTATAACATAGATGCAATTTGCCTACAAGCTTAATACTCTTCTGCAAAGTATGAATATGTCTCCAAGAGAGTAGTTTGGAGATCATTTGGAAGAACGTTTACATAGTCGCTGAACCTCAAACAAGAGTCAATCGAAAAACTTGCTCATGAGTGCATGGCGGCAAATACCACCAGAAAACACTAAACACAACTGGTACATTCAATGCCAAATGGGTTAAATGGAGTGCTTGACCTTACTAAATATTGGGTATAACATTTTAATATATTGCTTCTTTGAATATTAAATTTACTCTGAGTTCTTTTTGGTATAACTCGGCTTGTGTGGGGCAAAAATATAGAGTCAACCGAATGTTGGCCTTATCAATCATAACAATGGAAAAATAGTTGTGTTAATAAGTACATATGCTGAAGAAAGTCTTTCCATATGCGATATACAGCAAACTATAATATTTATAAATGTTTGCTTAAGGCAATGATATATTGCGATTTGGTCTAATAACGTTCATCACTTTAAATAGATTGGTGAATATAATAAAGATGTCAAATGAATGGATGTTTGATTACATTCAAAGAAAGCGAACTTAGTTTTAAGGTTCAGTTTTTTTATTAATTGTCGTTAGGAATGCAGAATCTTTCTATTATTATTCAATATCGTGCTTGTAGGGGCTAATTCTATAGATGACTACTCATGAAATCGTGTGGCTAAACTTATAAGCTTCCATACTCATAATTTTTCTTACAAGAGCTATATTTCGTTTCAACAAAGACAATCCCAAGCCTGTTATATTACCATAGGTTCTTGTGTAACAAGGGTTATATTCCTACAAGATTATCAATTTTATACATGAGTGGTGGAACCTACAGTTAAATTCGATTGCGATTTTCAGATTTTTGAGAAACTTTTAATGGCAATTTTATTTACTTCCATAGTTTTTATTAGAAATTTGCTGTGAAGAAGTTGCCGAAGAAATATTTGTTCATACTTGTTCATTTTGTTGGAGATGTCCTGGGGTTTGAACTGTGACCTCACGTCTAATACGCTAATACGCTACCTAGACCGTGGCGGCTTCAGATCATATTACTAGAATATAATTGTCGTTCTACACAAAGCTATCCCTCAAGATAACACCCAATTGCGTCACTCTTAAACAAGATAGACCTTCTTCATCAAATGAATTTTTGGCACAGATGTCCAAGGAAACTGTTTGATACACAGACCACTCTAAACGTGGAGTTAGGATGCGAGTAGGTCTCTTCATACAAGAATTTGAAACCAGACTTTGTACTTGACTATCGGAACATAATGAGGTTTATTCAAGCGTAGGAACATTCGATATCTCGTCAAGAGCATAAAAAGAAAAAAAATTTAAATTTTTGTTTTTCTCTTTTCCTGACCACAATTAATTCATGCAATTCAATTCAAATTTAAATCTTTTGCAGAAGCTTTATTGCTTATTTTATATGATCTTCCAAATAGAACTTCCAAACATTGAGATTTCATAAAGGCCATATTGTTGAAGCTATGTACGTCTGTCAAATTAGTTGTCATTTCTTCAGTATGATTTGCCAAATCACCATAGGAGACCGCACTTAAAAATGTGTGTTCAATGAAAAGCCGTCGTAGTAGCAGGAGGCGACTAACCCCAATTTTCTTCGAAAAATCTTTTTCAACGATGAGGCTTCTTGCCGAATGAAGAGGTTCATGCACAAATAAAATTGGCGTAATTGGGACAATGCATCTCTCAAATGTCATTGTTTGATGTGGATTTTGGGCTCACAAAATTATTGGTCCACGTCTACCTGCTTGTCGGTTCAGCACATATAATGCGACAAAATGTTAGGAAAATAATAACAAGTTACATTATTAATATTATTTTTGTTGTTGTATACACAAGTAAACATAGTTTTATTTCCATCTCACACCAACAAATAAAAACCACAAATACAAACACTATGCATACATACATATGTATATGCTCGGGTAATGGAGTTAATATTTGATTTTATCAGAATTATAAGTTTAAGAGTGTGTAGGAGCGTTCTCATAGTGAGCGAATAAATGTTACAGAGAATATCAAATAGAAGGGTAGGATGATGATGATATTTAAGTAAAATAAATGAATATGAGAGTATGTGTTAAATGCCAGGAAATCGTTAGGCAAGTCTGTGTAATCTTATTGCCTTGTTTATGTTGATATGTTAAACAACGACAATGACAACAACTTAATGAATAGATAAAAAGGAAGACAAAACATACAAAAGCAAGATTATTATGATCCTTAAAGAACTATAAGTACGATTTTGTTTAATAAAAGTATTAAATTTGTGCAGCGTACTTACTAGCTACTGGTATTGATGTTATCATCAATAACAATATTGCGTTACTTATTTGAGACCTCGGTAGTCATCGCTTTCCTAATTCACAAAGTGTATTTATAACGACATAAAAATTTACCAATTTTTGATAATTTATCAACAAACTGTTACAGATATTGTAGTAACAATTATCAGAACAATATAAAAAATAAAACAACCTTACTAAAATCAAAACGTTTTATTGTTTAAAAAAAAAATATATATCCACTTCAAACCACGAGATTCCTTACCAAACCATTACACTACCACCTCCATGTTCAATCGTGTTTATTTTATATCTTTAATCGTATTTCTGGTGAATAAGAGTTTGCCATCGGAGCAAAAGATCCTTTGCTTATTTAAAATATTGGGTTGTTCGGAAAATAATTTCGTTTTTTCCCGACAGAGTATTTAATTGTATTTTTTGCACCCAACTTAACTTTAAAAAATGCAAAAACTCTAAGAGTAAATACAATTGCCAAGAAAAAGTTTATCAAAAAACTGTCGTCCGGAGTCGACTTTAAACTATAGGTCCCGCCGCTCATGTAAACCATTAACAGACACAATATAAGTGGTGTGAGGAGCTATGTCGTAATCCTGGCTGAAGTTTTGTATTGAACATATACGTATGTATATATGTAGCAATTATTATTATAGAATATGGAAAAAATTAAAATTTTTCTGGGTGCCCTGGAGTATAGTGGGTAGTGTGCTAGACTATTAGCGTGAGGGTCGTGGGTTCGACTCCCACTACACCGAGCATATACTCAAGTTACTCCGCTCGTTTATTATTAAAATATAATTGAGGCAATAGATTATATTTAATTTGTAACCTTAGAACCCCTGTTAACAGCCATTTTGATAATTTAAAAACGTAAGGAATTGAAGTTGCCATAGTCTAGTAGGTAGTGTGCTGGCTTATTAGACATAAGGCCTTGGTTCAAACCCCAAGTCAGACATCAAAATAAAATACAAAAAGTATTTCTTCGGCGACTTCCTCTCAGCAGATTTCTGCCAAAAACTGTGAGAGTAACTAATATTGCCACGAAAAGTTTCCCAAAAATCTGTCATTCGGAGTCCACTTTAAACTGTAGGTCCCGCCACTTATGTTTAAAATTAATACATACAACATAAGTGGTGTGAGAAACTAGGTCGTAATCCTGACTGAAGGGTTGTAATGACCAATTATGCATTATGTAAGGAATTGTTAGAGAATGACTTGAAGAAAACAAGCCCGTCTTAGAATATTTGATCGAAAAATCTTTCTTAAAAGTTTTGGCCCTACACTGGTTGTTATTGATGACTATATCCTCAGAGGCAACAATGAATTATTTGAACTTTGTGAAGAAGAAGTCAAATTCAAAATAACAAAAATGGGCAAGCATAAAATAATATTTTTGAGGAGAAGGGGAAGGAATGTGTGCAGCAAGAGATGAGGTTTCGAAAGAATTCCTAACATAAAGAAAGAAAGTCAAAGAATCTGATCAATACAAGGACCAGATAAGCATTTAAATGTTTAAATTTAAAAATGCAATAAAACAGAAATGGTTAGTCATTTTGTCAAATTCTTTTTTCTTGTTGTGCATATGTGGAACATAAAGTTTATGAGGATGCAGGCTATTATGTAGTACCCACTAGAATATAACCTAGAATTGTGGCGTTTTTTATTCACTTTTAAGTTGGGATATTTCGAAAGATTTAAAATTTTTAAAAATCACTTAGAATTGCCATATCATAGCTAGTAATATGAAATATATTACTCATACGCATCCTATTGCATGTACTGGTATAGTTACTCTAAAAAGCATGCAATAAAAAATTTTAAATTTTGTCAAGTATGAAACAAAGGGAATTAAATATCACTCAAACGTCACATATGTACTTATAATTAATGCATTTTACATATTAAATATGAGCATAATATGAGTAAATATAATGGGTGAGTGGGCCATTTAAAAGTTTAAATTTAAAAATGCAATAAAACAAAAATGAATTGAAATTATGTCAAATTTACTTTTTATTGTGAAGTCTCGGCATTGTTATCACGAATGTTGGCCTTCAAATGCTCAATTGCCTTTGATTTGTCGGCAAAACACTTTTCTTAAATGAGGCCCCAAAAAAATATATCAACGATTGCAAATTTTGATCATGTTGCGGTAGGTGTCTCCACTAACCGTAATTGTTGCGCTGTCCTTATTTTTAAAGAAATATGTACCAATCATGCCTCCGCTTCATAAGCCTCAACAAACAGTCAGTCTGTAAGCCCATATGTTGATTTTCTAAGCAATTTAGCTTCTTACCGTACACAACAAGATAAAACTGAGCAACATCGTCAGGCAGTTTGTCTTTGGTCTAATAAAACCCAACGTTGCTCAAGCGTAAATCGATTTGTTACATTCAGTGGAATCAGATAATATATTGAATTCTGTGACGGAATAAAGCATAAAGAAAGGATTTCAAGATTCTATATAACATATGGTTCAAATTTAAACTTTTAGATGGCCCACATGAGACAAGTGTACAATATGCTCTACATAATCGGTTTCTTGCAAAATGATTTAGGTGCAGTGCTGAAGTATATGTGTGTCGATGATTACCTGTGTAATAGCCCTATTAAATTTAAGCCGGTAGCATATGGTAGTGACAAGAACACAGCACAAAAGCAGAGAGTACAAAATAATTATTAGTTTGCAACGCACTTCCTGCATATTGAGCGAAAAAAGCGGCACTGCACAGTGCTTTCACTTACTCTGCTTTGAGCATCTTTGTGCTTTATGGCTTATGCGCAGCCACCTGCAACTTAGAACACAAGAAAAATTCTAACGAGGTCATATTTTACGATCATGGTGGCCAGTTTACATCGACGGAGTGGAATAAACATGGCCCCAGGATAAGTAATGTGATCTTGTTGACATCGCGAGTCGTTGACGTTATCTAATTCAAGCAAAAAAAAAATTCATTAGTAATCATTGGTCTATAGTACTAGCAATTGACAAAGTCGTGTTTAATAAAGTATAAACTGATAAAGCTGACAGTTCAAAATCCACACCATGCAGTGCCTTTTTCGAAAAGAATTGAACATTCTTGGATTTCATCTGGATTGCTATCATCATTCATTGACTTCATCGTTGAAGATAAATTTTCGATGCAAATTAGGAACAGTTGCTAAACAGTTAGCAAAACGAATTCAGCGAACACATGTCGTTTACCGTCGTCCACAGTAGTTGTAGAAAACAGAGCGAATACATGACGACTAACTTGACAGATGTCAATTTGGAAATAACCGTATTCTAGTATGTAAAGCGTTGGCTTATTAGACGTCAGACCGTGATTCACACTCTTCTGGCAAAGTCCCTGAGAGTAAATAAAATTACAATAAAAAGCTTCTTAAAAAATCTGTCGTTCGAAGTGGGCCTCTTAAACTGTTGATTCCACAATAATATAATAATAACACATACATACGTATTAACACATACAATACGGGTGGTGCGAGAAGCTAGGTTGTAACGATGACTAACTTGACAGATGTAGATTCAACAAGATTACTGTTATTAATTGTCAGAGTTTGGAAGTCTCTGTTAGAAAAGCCTTTATAAATGAATAGAAATCTTTACTGGCTTTTACTGTATAAACAAACTCAAAATAATAATAATCATTCTAGAGTAAACCTTAATCATAAAGACAATGACATTTTAAATATTTTTTATTTCATTGATTTTTTCTCCTTCAACTTCAACTTCACTCAAAAACAGTAACATGACTGCAGAAATCAGATTTATTCTGAGGGAGCATCATTTATGCTACAATAACTGATGCCGATGAAAACTGTTAAAAATATGGTTGAAAAAGGTTAGTAAAGTCTTGATTGTTTCCAAGTATTTTGTCAAGACACCATCATTGATAATATTTTTCACACTGTTTAATTGAAATCATACCTTTTTTCGTTTCTTAAAAAAAGGCAATTGCTTGAATGAAACCCTCGATTTGACATAGTACTAAAAAATTAATTGAAATTCAGAAACTGGGTAATTAAATTCTTTCTTTTTTACATTTTTTTCGTTTGTTTTTTAATTGCCATTTAAGAATGAGTACAAACTCAGCCTCTGATAACGAACAGACGTATGTAAAATCATTAAAATCGAATAAATAAAAACAACCATTATGGAAAACAATAATTTTATATAAATTTACTAAGTAAAATAAAAGAATCAAAATAAAACAGATCAAGTAAAATATTTATTTCTTTTTGCCAATGAAAGAGAAAAAAGTTTAAAATGTTACAGAATCTTAAAGTTAGTGATGACGACACATATAGTGAAAGTGCACATGATGAAATAAAGGAATATAAAGTTGTGATTTCTCCTAATGTCATGGATTAATTCGAGTTTTTAAATTAATTGGAAAAGAGTTCGTATTTAAGAGAATTTCGGTTGGAACTATGATAACTTCTTCGTCTATGGTGAATTATGATATTGCTAAAAATAAGTTATATGCTGCAAATATTTAAATTCTATACCCATTAATTCTAGACGTAAAAGTGTGATCAAAATCTAGAACATACAGTGCATCATTGGCGGAAGGACGTACAGTTTGTACTTCTTTTATATTTTGTACAGTTACATTGTATTCAATTTTAATTTCGTCTTCAATTTTTTTTTTAATTGGGGAGTCCATTTAAAAAAAATTAAAAATTTTGTAATATATTGGGGCAACCCTTTGAAAAGCAAGAAGGTTAGGTTAGGTTAGGTTAGAGCACGTGTACTTGTCAATTAACACAAGCACAGTACCTGGAGGTCGAATAGACCCATTGTACAACGTTCTAGTTTTTCACACCATTTATGTTGTGTACATGAGTGGTGGGACCTATAGTTTAAAGTCGACTCCGAACGACAGATTTTTGAAAAACTTTTTCATGGCAATTTTATTTACTCTCAGAGTTTTTGCCAATAATCTGCTGAGAGGAAGTCGCCGAAGAAATACTGTTTGTATTTTGTCTTGATGTCTGGCCTGGGGCTCGAACCCTGGCTTTACGTCTAATAAGCCAACACACTACCTTTTAGACTACGGCGACTTCAATAAAAAAGCAAGAAAGGTCTTACACAATATACCAAGGGTGTGCCATGCATGGTCGCGACTCAAAAAATTGTTTTCGTAACAATATCTGCATTGCTTGTAGTGATGCTCAAGATTTCTCTCTATGCCAATTTTATAAAACATCAGAATATGCTTCTTTCAAATGCTTTAATTGTATCAAGAAAAATTGAAAAAGTATTCATCATAGGGCAGATGGTGCTCGATGCCCTAGACTTAAAGAATACTTAATTATGCGCGATAATGCGAACAACAAAAATCAATCTTAACAAAATCACTTCTATCGTGAACTTTTTGATCAAGTCCCAAATGCTACGCAAAATAATGAATCTTCGAACACTGTTCCGAATGAAAATAGCCATACTTCTGCTACTAAAAGTTATGCTGAATCAGTTAGGACACCGCACCGATCACATCACACAAAAGGTAATATCTTCAGCATCGATGAGTTGTTCGAAATTTTTTCTAGAGCCGTTTTGAAACTTCAAAAATGTACTTCAAACATCGATCAGCTTACTGTAATAATGTAAATGCTTAAATAATGCCGTCTAAATCTATAAATATCAGCCTTCATGTAATGCACTGGATGTGCACAACTGTAACGCCGAAACCTTTCAGAATTCAAGTCTTTATGCTTAAGACTATAAATACTCGTAAACTGCTGTCCAGAGTGTATTGGTTTTAATATTGGGAAAACAACCAGAAGTTTTCCTACCAAAATATTTTTTCTTTTCTTATGTAAAATTTTTGTGAAATAAAAGTCTGTATTTACCCGCTAATGTCTGATGGTGGTTGCCACAAAATATTTTCCTTACGCTTTGGTTTGTATGTGCAGCTTTGGGAAAAAATTATAAACAATACATCGAGAACAACATAATCATATACTCTGCTCAGTGGTGGCAAAAAGTTTATATTGAAAGAGTTACAGCACTGGAGGGAAAGGGAAGTGAATAAAAATCTCAAAATATTTCTTTTATGGCTGTATTCGGTGCGAGTAAGTTCAACCATTTCTGTTGTGGTACTCGAAATGTGTTTTTTCTTCTCTTTTCCAATATTCTCGTTTAACAAACAGAAGCATAAAATGTATGCAAAAACTTAACTAACGTATACAAGCATTTCTAGCAGTAGCCTTAATCTACATATGCATTGCAATGCGTAGTATTTTCATTTTTGGTTAGTATAGAAAAAAATATTTTTTTCGAATTTTATGTAAGGAGTAGGCACGAATAAAAAGGAAACATGGACAGCAAGTAAACTAATAAGGTATTTGGTCAAAACAGCTTTACATATTTGAAAGAAAAGTTGCCTTAAAAGTAAACTGTTTCAAGTCTTTTGCCAGAAAATTTAAAGAACAAATCAATATTTCAGTCATTTGAAATTTAAAACGTAACCGACTTAATGAAGTTAAAATAAAAAACTATGGGGACTATATAGTGTTAAATAATTTACCAAAGGATTATTTTTCTAATGTGAGTATCTTCAGTTCAGTTTAGTACATTTTTGGCAAATACTCTGAGAGTAATTAAAATTGCCATGAAATTTGCTTAAAAAAATCTATCGTTCGGAATCAACTTTAAACTGCAGGATCCGCCACTCACATATAAAAATTAACGTACACAACTAAGTGGTGTGAGAAACTAGGTCGTAATCCTGACTGAAGGGTTGTAGTGACCAATTATGTATTAATGTGTATTATGAGTATTTTCTTATAAAACATTAAGCCTAATTGTGTAACACAATGGGCCATATGGGCCATTGCCTGTGAACGTTAAGCTACTCGATAACCTAAACATAATTATTGGCTGATATTACACAGATTCAGAATTACAGACGACTCTACTAAAACAGATCAACAAGTGAATGTAGTTGTTTTTGTACTCTGGTCAATTTGCCAATTCGGAAAAATGCCCAGACTTCTGCCCTACTGTGGGCTATGTGGCAATAGTAAAAAAATATTTGAATAAAATGTCAACTTAATGGCTCACAATTATGTGTTCAAGTTTAGGTTAAGTTTATATTCTAAAAAATTCTATGACTTTTACGTTAAAGGACAGTGTTAGTGCTACTTTACCAATGGCAACAATGGCAAATTGTAGGCTTTTATATCTCTTTTTGAATAGCACAAAATCTGTTCTGTTAGGGTTAGTAAAGCCAGCCCAAGTTCTTTAAATTTTTTAAATAATAATTTTACTACAGTGCATTAGATTCAGTAATTTTGGATCTGTATTTGTAGAGATCACTGCATAAGCAAAAGAGATGAGCGATATTTTCAAAACTGTGATTTAATCACCATGATAATTCACTGGTAGCTACAGTGATTGAAATTGCCAAATAACAATTACTAATAATGTCGTTCTTTCAAAATTGTTACATACTCAAATTTATTTCATTTTATTTTGAGCTAGGCAGAATTACTATTAGATGATGCTGATTATTTACTTTTGTCTTTTATACATGAACTTTCTGTGAAACTTAATCGACAAACTTCATATAAAAAAAAAATTACATTAAAAATAATAACATTGATGACACCACGTTGATTTTGTTTAGTATGCTTTTCGTAGTATGTATCTAGTTATCTCTTTCTTACGTCTTAATGAAATACGTTATTTTCATTATTGTTTTCTTTTGGAATACTGCGATCACAATCACTGTTTTAAAGAACAGTGATTAACAAATCACGTTCACTGAGAACAACGTTTTTCAAAAATCACTGGATCGCTCATCTCTAATAAGCAATATTCAAGTAGTATGTATAGGCTACAGCTTTTCCCATAAACTTTTTTTTTTCATATATTATTTATTGAATCTTTCCTTTCAGAATTTACAATAAGTATTCAAATCTTAACCTGAAATAATACAATAATAAAAGTTGTTATTGCCACTGCAACGTGTTTGAACCCTTTTGAGACGTCTGTGACCCTCGAATAAAGGTAAGTCTCTTACAAGACGGTTGGGATGTTCTGTAATCCTAGAGATGTAATTGACACTTGCTATTTTTATTTCCTCTCGAACTAAGGGCACCTTCAGATCTATGTGGATGTTACTGTTTCTCATATACCAAGGAGCACCTGTTATTATTCTAAGAAGTCTAGATTGCCGCCTTTGAAGCTTCTTTACATTGGATGGTGAGGCTGTTCCCCACAGTTGGATACCATAAAGCCAAATAGGTTTCAATACTGACTTATACAAAAGCAGTTTTAGTTCTAAATCAAGGGTTGACTTAGGTCCAATAAGCCAGAAAAGCTGTGCTGTTCTGAGTTTGATCTGGGTAATTTTGGCAGCTATATGGTGAGCCCAACTTTAACACACTGAATCGCGACTTTGCCATGCTTTGGGCAGCTTAGTTCATATTTAAAAGTACGATTAATACAAGGTTAATGGTAACTAGCAATGGTTTAAAATTATTGAAAGAACTCTAAATACGAAGGAAGACAACCGTAATAAAAAGCTTTTCCAGGAGTTACGTTCACAATTTAACAGTTGATAACGACAATGTCCTTAAAGCTACATCAGAGACGACAAAGTGAGTTCGTCATTATATTCGAAGAAAACCAACCTTAAGCGAAAAGGCTTAACGTGAATGAATAATTATGTGATTAAACAAAATTGTCGCGATACCAATCCACATGAGATCCAAGCATTCCGAATATATTAATGTTCGGTATGGATTTTAGCTTATTGACGTTATCGATCCTTATTTCTTTGATAACGATTTTGTCCGCAGCCTCACTGTGGTCGATTACCAACTTCGTTTGGCCTGAATTGGATTATCTGAACACAAACAATATGACGGGTTTAACGGTATAACGTCTCATATAGCTCATGCTAGTCGATCTATTGTGGGCATGGCTAACTCGTGCCGAGATCATGGAATGTGATACCATTAGAACTTTATTTCTCGGAAGTTCTTAGTCGCAAGCATTTGAGATTTAGGCATAAACCATAGATAGAAGATAACATAAATCTTGGTATTGGCCAAATTCGGCCTGATTTATGCACGAAAGTTATAGCAAATTGCGCTCCACCCAGAGAAGTCATGGCGGACAACTAGACGATATTATATTTCAAACATAGTGGCATCAAGCCAATAAAAAACAAATAAACCAGTGACTTCACATGACATCAAACGAAATAATCCAATGGGAATAAATCACGCGATCTTGATGGCCTATTGATTGGACCACTGCGTGTAATTATTCTTTCATCCAAAGTTTCTTTGAGTAAATTAGTGAAAACGTAATTGAGGTACCTAAAAATTTTTATGCTATATACCTTTCGGATTAACGCTAACGTTCTAAACGTCATCGATGTTTGGAGATACATGGACTTATGACTCTGTGTACATAATAGTGCTTGGACACAGATTTATCAGCATCAATTTGTGCTTTATTTCATATCTTACCAAATATGATTCTTATATATACGGCATGGACAGTTGCATTTAAAGTAACATCTGTTCTTGTCTTCTTAATTTTTTGTTGTGCATTAATGTACAAGTACTTGCAATGAGTCAAGCGATACTTGTTACGTCCAACAACTTGACTAAGAAACAATAGCGGCATGGTTGCTCTATTAACTTAAGCCGCTTAAACAGCTAATGGCAGCAGAAGTCTTCTTTACAAAATAGACGTGACCGTATCTAAAATCTTTCTTTTAAACTCTCGCTTTCAATAATAGAAACAAAAGTGTTCAGTTATTTTGTACTGTCATCTTGGAAATGATAAGAGTACTGAATAAAATATGATTTTATTCTCTCCTTACGGGGTACTATCACACATCACCTCTACTTCTTTCTCTCTATCTATAATCACATTTTTTTCCTTGTATATGTTCAATTAATCATGTATTTAGCCAGTTTTTTCATCTAGGTATTGTATGTTATTTTCACTATAGAAGCAGGACAAAGGATTAGCTGGATGTACCAGTATTGGTGGAGATTGAAACCATTGTATCACTTCACCTTTTCAAGCTAATTGTCTCGTAATATTTAAAATTATTTTTATCATCACAACGGCTTACTCACTAAATGGCTGCTTAATTTAAAGCGCTTTAATTTCAGCCTCTCAGCATTTTCGCTTAAGTTTGCTAATTATTTTTATGCTCAGTGTTGGCAAAATTTACATTCGCTTAAATAACACACACTTTATAGGCTAAATTAATAGCAGTTATTACCATAAATGTTCTGCTTACACAAATACTTTCGCTACTTAAATGTCATTTTAATTGTTTAAGACGTGCCTAAATAAGGAATAAAGGACAGAATCACTAAACGTTTAAACCTTTATGCGAACAAAGCTACTTTTAGATATAAACAAAACTCTCAACGACATTAAAACAACCATGATAACCATGCAAAACACCACCATATTTGCCTAACAAGAGGATTTGAAAATTATTTGTGAACAATTCAGGTAAAATATTATAATAAAACGGCAGCAAATATAAGAAATAACCGAAATATTTTAGAAGAAATTTATTTAATGAACAAAAACAAATACCTTTAGTGGCCATTCAATTAAAGTGTGCTTGCAGACTTAGAAAGATTTGCTTTATATTTAGACTGCCACCCATTGTGCTTTCAGTAGATAATAAAATAGCCTCATATTTCTTTACAAATACTCGTACGTAAGTAACAAAATTCTGGATTAAAAAGTTTTTCATGTATTAGATGGCACTCTCAATAACTACTAATGAGAATATTTATTCACACAAACATTCCATGACTGTTAAATTGTTAGCATTTCGTTAATGAGTGCATTCTTTCAAATTTTATTTTAAGTCTACTCTATCAATTTGCATATGATATTGCCACTCTGCATCTTTTGATTCTTCCAAGATGAACTTCTAATCAGTGTCACCAAATCCCCATAGACGGATGTAGCATTCAATTAATAAAAATTTTAAAATAAAATAGGTGGCAGACGACCCAAATTACATACACTCAGCCACAAAAGTATACATACGGATAACAAATTTCAGAAATTTTTTAACTAATCCGTTTTCGTTGAGAGTCTTTGTAATTGTCTGACAACTTTCCTCGATTTTAAGACTGTCTAGGTTAAAAAATTTCTGAAATTTGTTAACTTTTGTGGGTCTGATGTACAGTTTTGTGGAGAATAATATAATTGTCTGACATCTTTCTTCGATTTTAGGACGGTCTTTTGCATTGGTTCAGAAATTTGTAAATCGGATGCATACCTTTGTGGGCCTGTGCAGGGCCACAATTCAGTTCAATTTCAAAAATTGTTTAACCAATGCAAAAGACCATCAAGGAAACTATAAAGATTTTCAATGAAAACGGATTAGTTAAAAAATTTCTGAAATTTTTTAACCGTATGCATAATTTAGTAACTGTGTGTACATACATACCCTTCAGTCAAGGACACGACCTAGCTTCTCACTCCACTTATGTTGTGTGTGTTAATTTTGTACACGAGAGGTGGGACTAATAGTTTAAAGTCGACACCGAATGACAGATATTTGAGAAGCTTTTTAATGCAATTTTTATTTCCTCTTGAGTTTTTGCCTGGGGTTTGAAACGTGGCCGCACGTCTAATAAGCCAACACACCGACCATGGTGAACAGCATATACATTCGTATAAAATGCTAAAATAATACTTTCATTAAATATGGGGAAATTTGCATTTGTTAGGCAATATTAAATTATTTTAATAGTAGTCGCTGAAGTTTAGTGGTTAGTGTAGTGCCTTATTAGACTAAAGTTCATGGTTCAAACATCGAACGAAACGAAATATGAAAAAATAGTTCTTCGGCGACTTCCTCTCATTAGTCTTCTGGCAAAATAGACAGGAACAGTTTGTCAAATCTGTCGTTTGGAGTCGATAACCAACAAACAAAATTAACGAATTTGAATTGAAGGGCAGCCAATGGCTATTTAAGAGCTGCCAATGCAATGAGAAAACCAAGTTTTTGGTGTAATTAGTGAACTGGTGGTATTACTGCACTGGTTATCGAGTCTTTTTTGCCCAAAATGGACTGAAAAATGTTAGTTCTATTTATAAAGGCAGATAAAGGATCATATAATTAATAATTTAATAATCAGTAAATAATAAATACAAACTTTGATACGCTTTTGATTTATAAAAAATCGAAAAAGTGAAACGCATTACAGTGTAAAAAAGTAAAGGAACTAAAGAAAAATTGGGTATTAAAAGGGTGAAATCTAAGAACGAATGGACTGCAACCGAAATTGCTTGAATTTAAATTTCAAATATTAAAATCACTAACAGGCGTATATAATCGAAGAAAAAGGTGAGAAATTAAATAAAATAAATAAATAAAAAATAAAATTAAATAAATAAAATAACAACCTCCTAACTTCTCACATCACTTATATTGTGTGTGTTAATTTTATACAATTTTTTTGCCAGAAATTTACTTAGACGAAGTCTACGAAGAAATATGTTTTTATATATCGTTTTGTTGGAAATGTCTGACCTGGCGTTTGAACCATGGCTTCACGTCTAATAAACCAACACACTGCCTATTAGACTGCGGCGACTACGTAGGAGTTCGTACCTATGACAATTCCAACAAAAAAATAACCCGAAGCACACTGTGAAGTGTGTTAAATACTGGTTTCGAACGATAGAGTTTAACGTTTTGAATGTGCTTAATTTAATTGAAAAAATGTGGGAAATTCTGAACAAACAGCTAAATCGTGAAGCAATAATTACAGTCAAGATATGCTTTGTTTAGGATTGATTAAAATAGATACAAAGATCTACTATCTATCTTAAAGCTTATTGCTCCCATATAGTGAAGTACTTCAGTAGGCCTTTAGATCTCTTCCTACAAATATTGTGAGATTTAAAGATGAATTGAATTGAAATGAACTGTGTTTGAACCCCCCTAAAATCTAAGTGCATAATAGTTGGTAAAAGAACACTTGATTCGAACATCAGTGCTAATATTTTGATAAATGATTGATATTGTAAATTCTGCTAAGACTCTAGGTATAATAATGGACATCGCAAATAATACGGTGGACACGCTTTATCAGAAACACTATATCGAGCGGCTTGTTTGTTTCAAAAAAGGTATATTGAATTCATAGAAAAAGAGTTTCCGAAATACCCAAAAACATTTGAAGGAAACCTTTAATAGGAAACATTAATCGGTTAATATACGAGTCAGATGTAAGAAGAGCTTGCACAATCATTAGAAATAACTGAAATATACTGTTGAAAGCGTTTGAAAACTGCAGGATTCATTCAAAAGCGATGAAATTGTGTAACACTTGAACTGAAGCCGAGGGACAAGGATCCTTTAGAAAAAAAATCATTTTTGCATCGAATTATCACTGCCGACAACAAATGGATCCACTACGAAAACTTCAAACGCTAACAATCATATGTAGAGCGTAGGCAACGAGCAAAATCTACCGTTCGTTTTCAAATACATAAATCGCGCTTAACATTCGATTTCTTGTAAAATCGATTTGCTGACAACTTTACTTTCGGAAGAGGATGCCTTCTTTGTTTTTTTTTTTCTGGGGCTATGTGAAGTCATTCATACCGACAAACCAACATTGAGAGATTATATTGAAGACACAGATGGAAGAGATTGTCACGAATTGGACTGATCGAAGTGACCAACTAACTCGTAACCAGACTGCTTTATTATTAATTATTTATTTATTCTGTTTTTTCCAACATTCTACAATTTTATGTCATTTATTCAAAATAAATTAAAAATGTATTCGTAGTGCCAATGTAAACAGTCACAGACGGACATTGTTTAATTAAAAATCATTTAAATATTTAATACCATATAAATTATGATTTTATGAAAATGTATTTAAATATTATGAAGCAAAAAAGCAATACACTGAATCATACATATGTACATTACATGTTAGAAGCAGACCAAATTGAATTAATTAGACAACGCATTATGAGTTAATATTTAAAGGTAAAATATGTTTAGGCCATATATTCAGACTTTGTTCTAATCTTTACATAAAACAGAATTAAATTTGTCAACATATTATTTTTTTTTTTTGGCCAAAGTGTAAAATTTATTATTTACAGCTAGTTTATGATTCTGGTAATCTTCTTATAAAGTATGATAAAAATGAATGTGTTTATTTGTTTGTGGGTTTATTTGAAGTCTATAGACGGCTAAACGGCTGAACCGATTTTCTTGAAATTTTCACAGTATCTTCTTGTATGTCTGGAAGGAACTACAGGCTACCTTTTATTTTAAAATTTCAAGTAGGCGAGCTGCCACGCCCACATACCCAATAAGTATTTAATGTCGCATATCCCATAAAATGCAACAGCTAAAGTCCTAAAATTTTGTATGGACGACTTTGACGTATATATGAAAAAATGGGCGGAGTGGCTATAGTGAGCGTGTCACCTCCCATAGTCTATATATATATAAAAATGAATGTTTGTTTGTATGTACCTTATAGAATCGTAAACTATGCATTTGATCATGTTATGATCTTTAGCAAAGTTGTTGCACATGAGCCGCGAGGGGTTTCTAAGTTGGTATGACTAATTTCCGGCAGGTGGCGCCACAGAAAATTACTTAAAATCAATTAAATCGTAAACTGTGCATTTGATCATGTTATGATCTTTAGCAAAGTTGTTGCGCATGAGCCGACGAAGGTTTCTAAGTTGGTATGACCAATATCCGATAGGTGACGAAACTGAAAATTACTCAAAATAAATTAAATAGTAAACTGTGCATTTGGTCATGATATGATCTTGGATTAATTTCCGATGGATGGTGTCACTGAAAATTATTCAAAATGAATGACAAGCAATTGGTCGACCTACACATCAAGCATGGAAGAAAGGAGCATTGCGAGCTTCAGAGTCAGACGAGCAACAAGCATTGAGACTGGAAAATCTTCGAGTATATGCCGCTGAGACCCGTTCGCTTGAAACACTTGAACACCGAGAAGTCAGATTAGGAACTGATCGAATGCGTACTACTCAGGCCCGTTCGTCTGAATCATCAGGGCAACGGGAAACAAAATCAATAAAATGATTCAAAATTAATTGGACATTTGTCTTAGTCTTTCCTTCAAATTTATTTTAGTTGGTGGCGCAGCAACACGCGCAGGGTGCAGCTAGTAATATATAATCGTACTGACTTTAAAGAATTATTAAAAAGTGTTGTGAAATTGGAGAGCAAATGTGATTATATTTCTAAAATTAAGGAAATGATGATAATCAACGAAAAATATTGCAAAGTAGATTAGTAGACTTAGGGTGAAGACACTCTGTGAAGATTTCATTCCTTCTTTATTATTTGCTGAATGTGAGACTATGTAAAGAGTAATATTTTAGACATTCGCCTTGTATTTCAATGCTAAAGACACTCATTATGGTATGCCATTTTTTCATATATAAGGAAAATAACACTCTTCATAGTGTGATTCCAATTTGTTGTATCAGAGGAAGCATCAGACGTTAGTCCTCAGAACGTCAAGCAATTTAAAGCCAAACTTCCATCAATACTATGTTAAACAAAAGTTGTTCATTTTTTCGATCACCTCCTAACAAAACGTGAAACTGCAAATCAGTGTAGTGCACGGGCGGTAATTTGTTTAAAAGAAAGGGCTATAATCTATAAAATTGATACATACAATTCTCTAGGCGGACATCTCCCGTCAGCAGATAAAACTGCTATCATGGTAGGTATCCGCCTGCTAGAGTTTTCACTGTATACGTATATATTCAATAATCTACAAAAAATTTTAAATTTTAAACCGTTTTCCTTAAGATTTTATCCATAAAATTTTATTGTAGAACACACATTCAATATACTATTTTATAATGTTGTTTTTCGAATTAAGTGCATTTGTTTTAAAATTTTAAATGAAAGGAAATAAGTTACTGCTTTATTGCAAGTCTCTATTCAAAGAGTGGGTAAGAACTTAAAGGATAATAAAAAAATGCCTGGACATGTCTTCCTTTCCAGAGCATATGCATTTGCAGGCGTTGCTATTTAATTTTATTTCAGTTCTTAAAAAGCCACAAAGTCACAGCATTTTTTTTTTATATTCGCAACCACATAGAAGGAATTAATGAAAATTAATAGTTTTATTCGAAGTCGCCTTAGTGTAGTCGGCAGTGTGCTGGCTTATTGGATGTAATGCCACGGTTCGGTGAGTTCCTCTCAGAAAATTCCCCTGAAAAGTTCCTCAAAAAATCTGTCGTTCGGAGTCGACCTTAAGCTGTAGGTCCCGCCACTTATGTACAAAAATTAACAAAAGTACCCGGAGGTCGAATTGACCCATTGTATAACGTCCTAGTTTCTCACACCACTTATGTTGTGTGTGTTAATTTTATTTATTATATTCACTAATAATACCCAAAAATATTCGAGGACAGTCTTAGTACGCAATACATTTTAGCAATTTCATGAATTTGCAGCAAAAGTTCGTATAAATAATTTAAGTTTTTATTCTTATTATAATAAGTTATTTCTGTTTTGTTATAAACAAAAAATTTTTAATCTTTTTCACACAACAAGAGAAAAATAAGAAAAACTGTCTGCTGACTATACCGCAAAAGTATTGGTACCCCAACAAGAACTCAGAGTAAATTTAAAATTCAAAGGCCTAATATATAAAAATGTTATTCCTTATATTTAGTGGGATGTTCCTAAAGGTCAAGCATATAATTTAACCTATTTGGCATTCAATGTACCAGTCTAGTGTAGTGTTTTCTGGTGATATTTGCCGCCATGCACTCATGAGTAGTATTGCGGTTAACTTTTGTTTGAGGTTTAGAAACTACGTAACCTTTCTTAAAAATGATGTCCTAAATAGTCCTTTGGAGTCATATCGGAACCTTGTGCAAGAGTTTTGAATGATAATGAATGTTTAAATAGTCTCTCTAATTCATTATTTCCTTAATAATAAAATTAAAGCAAGACAAAAAGAGAGAGGTAGGAAAGTTCAGTCAGTCTTGTGTGAAAACGCGGTGATTTGAAAATCTACGTGACAAAGATCTGCCGAATAATTGCTAAGTGATTGTTATTGTTCATGCAAAGAGTATGAACAGAGGAATAATAAAAAAGGCAATTGTTGTTGTTTACATAAAGTTGTAAACAGTGGCACACGGAATTGTGCTATTATTCGCACAATTTTAGTTAAAATTAAACACAAAATTTATTTTTTTTATTTGCAATCTAAGAGCTCATATTAAAAAGGTTTTTTACAGGCATAAACGTAACAATATCTTAAACTGCTTCAGTTTCATATGTGATTTGTCGATTCAAGGTGCATGTCTAGTTATATTACATGAGATTGTTGAACCACTTTTAGGTTGTATATTTCTCTCCGTATTGTAAATGATATGTGTTCATACTTAGTATAGAGCTCATACTAAGAAATTTGTCTCGCTTTTCTTAGAATATCAGTGTTATAAGCGAAATCAATCCATACCGACAAAATAATTATTTTCAAAATTTAACCAATGAAACATTAATTGGACTTAGTTTCAATTTGCCATACAGCACGATAAATAATGCATTACAAAATGAATTTGATGAAAACTTGTTTTTATGCGAAAATAATTCTCTTCACTGTCCCTCTTGCTTATGAGATTTAAGTTTTTTGGATTGGTTTTTGTGGAACTACATTAAGTCATGGATTTATGACGACTTGATTTATGACGACAAATCGTCAACTCTTGAAGCAAGGAAAGCCAATAATCAAACCCTATTATTTGAAAAAGTAGATAAAATTTCACTGACCGAATAGACCACGTCATGCAATTATCTAACAGGTTATAATAAAAAACACTTCCAGAAATTCTAAGAACATTTCTGTCATGTATTACAGGTTCAAGTTCTGAAGCTTTTGAAAAAATAATTCGTAAGCCATTAATACCAGAGTAAAAACTATTGGGTTGTTCGGAAAATAACTTCGTTTTTTTCCCGACAGAGGATTTAATTGTATTGCTTTGTACCCAACTTCACACTTAAGCCGTATAACGTTTATATGCTTTGAAAGCTCATATAGTAGGGCTTGTGTGCGAAAAAATCCAATTAATTCTACGCAGTAGTTTTTGGTTGGTGCCCTTTTAAATATGGAGAGCGATAGGCAGCATTTTCGACATATCTTACTCTTTTACTACAGAGAGGGTAAAAATGCTGTTCAAACCAGAAAGAAATTGGCCGATGTGTATGGAGAAGCTGTATTGATAGAACGCCAATGCCAGAACTGGTTCGCTCAATTTCGATCCGGCAATTTTAAAGTCGAAGATGGACCACGTTCGGGAAGGCCGGTTGAAGCTGATAAAAAAAGACGCGATAAAGGCATTAGTTGATGCAAATCGGCGAATAACAACACGTGAGATCGGATTGAGGTTAAATCTATCAAACTCAACAGCTTATACCACTTGAAAGGCCTGGGATTATCCTCGAAGCTCGATGTATTGGTTCCCCATATTCTCACAGAGAGAAATCTGTGTTGCCGCATTGATGTCTGTGATTCGCTTCTCAAACGTAACTTAAATGATCCGTTTTTGAAGCACATCATCACTGGGGACGAAAAATGGGTTGTATGCAACAACGTCAAACCCAAGAGGTCATGGAGCAAAAAGATGAATCGGCTCAAACCATTTCCTAAGCCGATATTCACCAAAAAAGGTGGTGCTGTCTGTTTGGTGGGATTTTAAAGGAATCGTTTTTTTAGTTTTTACCGGATAACACAACGATTAATTCGGAAGTCTATTGTCATCAGCTGGATAAACTGAATGATGAACTATAACAGAAAAGGCCAAAACTAATCAATAGGAAAGGTGTAGTATTTCACCAACACAACGCGAGACCTCACACAAATTTGGTCACTCGTCAAAAGCTTTTGAAGCTTGAATGGGATACAATGCTACACCCACCATATTTTCCGGACCTGGCACTATCGGATTAATATTTGTTCCGGTCACTCAAAAATTTTTTAGACGGTAAAACCTTCACAGCAAAGCCACCAAAGAACTGATGCCAGCAAAGACCAACAATTTTATGAGCGTGGAATTATGCTATTACCAGAAAGATGGCAAAGGGTGTTGGACCAGAACGGCCAATATATAATTTAATCAAGTATTTGTTTTTTATACGAAAACTGTCTTTCATTTTCACAAAAAAAAAAACAAAATTACTTTCCGAACAACCCAATATTTTGTTTTAAGTATTTTAAATCATCAATACTTTAATGTACCTAATTTCTGTATAATACTAGCTTGCCTTGGACTTAAAGTCAGATCAGCATTTCATTTCAGTTATATTTTCACACTTAACAGACATTGTTATACGTAAAAGCAATACAGACTTTGTAAAGTTATGCCTTAAATGATTTCATTGCAACTAAATTTTTGTAGTATGTTTGTTTTTGCTGTAAGAATTCTATGGCCATTATTTTAATTTTGGACAATGGCCTCTAATGAATGTTGATATAACACAAAGATTTCCGCCAATTCAATTTATTTTTTTATTTGCTAGTGCTATTTTTCTTTTTTAACTCATAGAAGAATGCATCAGCAGCATAACTTTTCTCCATCTTGCTCTTGTTACTTTTTTGCTGTGATCTTGTTACACTTGGCCTGTAAAAAATAATTTCAAATTTATCTTAAAATTCAATTACAAAAATAAAACTTTCCATCTCGATATTTTCCTTTAACTTAGTTTTCGTAACGATTAGAAAAACTAAAACAAAAACTTTTCTTAAAACACGAAAGAAAATCTACTAAGAGAGAGGAATTAAATATTATGAGCCAAGACTATAAATACAATTTGAAGTGCCTGAAAGGCAATTCCAAAAAATGCACACCACAAGCAAACAAAAAAAAAACTTTAAAATAAATTAAATCATTAATAAAAAAGAATATAAAAGTATAAAAGAATATAAAGTACATACATACATATGTACGTTTACTTTGATTGAATTAACATTCCTGAACAACTATTGAAAAATTTTACAATGAATGTGATATTCTGGGTGCCATTAATTAAGCAAAGATATGCTTATCAAAAATTTAAAAAGCTTAATAATAATTATTATATATCTTAGACCATAAACAGTTGCAAGACACATACTCTAGAACGGTCAACAGGTCTACCGCTTTTGTAATGTAATCACATTCGAAATCTTAATGATGGAAGTGGCCAAAATACATTCTATTTGAATCTTTCAAAAACTACAATCGATAACTACAATCGATTACTACAATCGACTGTTTTTGAAACATCGATGCATCCTTCACTAGCTTACGGTGGTATTATCAGACAATACAGAGATGGTGTCGTTTTTTGGGACGCACATTAACCAGCTTTTCATATGCATACGTATATACTTTGCAGTCTAGCAGGTAGTGTGTTGGCTTATCAGACGTGGGGTCATGGTTTAAACCCCAGTCCAGCCATCTTCTGGCAAAAACTCTGAGAATAAATAAAATTACCGCGAAAAGGATTCTGAAAAATCTGTCGTTCGGAGTCGATGTATAAAATCATCACACGTAACATAAGAGGTGTGAGAAGCTATGTCTTAATCCTGACTGAATTGTTTTAATGATCAATTATGTATATGTTAAGAAAAGCGTTTTCTTTATAGCAGCTCCATTGTAGATATACTGAAAATTAATAGAAAAGCAAATATAAAATACATAACACACTCGTTTATTCATACATACATTATGTACTGCTGAAAAGAATTAAAAATTAATGTGTATTTTAGAATTTGACTTGTCTAATGTATTTTAAATCATAGTACTCTTTATATAGTTTTCATTATTGGAATATTGTATACATTTTTGCTTTTTAATAAAAATAAGTCAAATCAGCAGGTTATGGACCCAGGTCTATCGCAACACTCGAATTCAAGTATATTGAAATAAATAAGCTTAGACGGCGTAGAATACTCTGTAAACGATTCTGGTAATTTGGAAATTTTTTTATAAGAAATATATCTGAGTCAAAAATGTACACGCTTCACCGATTCAAGGGGCAGAACTATCAATTATGGAGGAAACAAATGGAGATTTATATTAAAGAAAACAAACTCAAGCCTTATATTACTGGTGAACTAGAAAGACCGGCGCAAAATTCTGATACATGCGATGAAAAAAATACCGAAGCACAGGCATTCATTATGAGGGGTCTAGAGTTGGATCAGTTCCGATATTTAACCGATTGCACAACTGCCACAGAGAAGTGGTCAAGATTAAAAAGTATACATTCCGAGCGAAGTGATCAGTCAAATCTTTTTGAAAAATTCATGAATTGTAAAATGGAAGAAGATGAAAGCATAGCAGATTTTATTGCCAAAATTGTGTCGCTCGCTCAGCGTTTAAAAGATATGAAGTGTAAATATGAAGAGCAAATGATTATAGCAAAAATTTTAAGTAGCCTAGTAGTAAATGAATAATCGTTGTTAAATGAGCACATTGATCAAACTGTTAACAACAACAATAAAGAAATGAATGTAGCTGCATACAATGCTAGTTCGAAGAAAAACAACAAGAAGCGTATCGGTAAATGCAATTATTGTCATAAACCTGGTCATTGGGCAAGGGATTGTTTCAAGAAGCAACGT
The DNA here is from genome assembly GCA_936449025.2 of Sarcophaga subvicina. Taxonomy (NCBI): domain Eukaryota; kingdom Metazoa; phylum Arthropoda; class Insecta; order Diptera; family Sarcophagidae; genus Sarcophaga; species Sarcophaga subvicina. Next base: position 92,219,587 of record OW388080.2, read on the forward strand.
GATCTACAAGAAAGACAAAAGAATGGCAATCGGCACTCTTTCGTTGCCCAGAGAAAGGATGATGATGAATTTCGAACTGCAGATTTATTTACTTTGGAAAATAAAAATTTCCTTAAACGTGAAGATTCATAGTATGCAGATTCAGGTACAACAGACCACATGTCATTCCAGAGAGAGTTTTTCCAAAATTTTACATCAATTGCTGATGGCGCTTGTAATGTTAGAGTCGGTGATGGGCGAACGCATTCAGTAAAAGGCGTTGGTGACATCGATGTTCAAATTACAAAAGGGAATAAATCAAATTTCACAATTAAAGACATGCTCTACGTGCCAAACCTCAACAAAAATTTCTGATCAGTTGCAAAATGTACAGAGAAAGGTATGATGGTAATTTTCGAAGCTGGTGCTGAACGAGTATCTTTTATCAAAGGAGAAATTATTGCTGATGGAGAGCGTGAGGACAGGCTATATAAAATGAAAATTAAACGAGTTAAAACCGTCGAATTAAATATGTCTGCGTCTTTTAAATTGTGGCATCAACGTTTGGGCCACGTTCATTTTAATACATTGAGAGAAATGAATAAAAATCATGTAGTAAATGATCTTAACATAGATAAGTTGAATGAAAGCAACTCGTTCTGTGAAGGCTGCGTCTATGGTAAGCAACATCGTTTGAGTTTTCCTAAGACTGGAGCAAGACGTGCATCAAAAGCAGGAGAGACGTTCCATGTAGATTTGTGTGGTAAAATTAGCACTCCCTCTTTGGGAGGTGCAAATTATTTTATGCTGTTAAAAGATATTGCTTTGTGTATTTTTTGGAAAACAAGACAGATGTGTTGGAAAACTTAATGAAATTCTGTGCAGCAGTAGAAGCAGATGGGCATAAAATTAAAAGATTGAGATCTGATGGCAGACTTGAATTTTGTAATAATTCCATCAAGCGTTTCCTATTGTCTAAAGGAATTCATCAAGAAATCTCAACGCCTAGAGCACCCGAACAAAATGGTTTCATAGAGCGGCAAAACAGAACGATAATTGATAGTGCAAAAGCGATGTTGCATGATAAGGGAATGCCGCTGCATTTATGGGCGGAGGCAACAAATACGGCAGATTATTTGAAAAATTGAACGGCTTTAGATGTCATTGGTGGTGTGACACCATACGAAAAATGGTATAAAGCGAAACCATCAGTATCCCATTTAAGAGTCTTCGGAGGCGAGTTCTATGTGCACATACCCAAGGAACAAAGAACTAAATGGCAGAAAAATTCGGTTAAATGATTAATGGTTGGATATAACGACGAGAGCAAAGCCTACAGAATATATAATCTAACAGAAAAGAAAATTTACGTAATTTTTATACGTAGGGATGTTATTTTCAATGACGAGAAATTTTCCGTGCATGAAACAATAGATTTAATTAATGAGAAAAATATAGAAATTGAAGATAAGGAGAAAGATGCCAAGCCCATACTTTACAAGAAGTGCAGCAAAAGTTAATATGAAAGAAGATGATGTAGCAGATATTTGTGTAGCTGAAATTGAACCGTTAACCCCTGAAGAAGTGTTAAAATGCAACGAGTCAAAATGTGGTTAGATGCCATCAACGAGGAATTGTCATCGCTAATAAAAAATGAAACCTGGACATTAGTTGAGAGACCAGAAAACCAATCAGTCATAGCAAATCGTTGGATCTTCAAGCTAAAATATGACGTCAATGGTAATGTAGAGAAATACAAAGCAAGGCTTGTAGCAAAAGGCTTCACACAAAAGCCTGGTATTGACTATAGTGAAGTATTTTCTCCAGTTGTGAAATATGATTCCATACGTATGATTTTATCCACAGAAACAGCAGAAGATTTTGAAATTTTCCAGTTTGATGTCAAAACGGCATTTTTACACGGTTTCATTGACGAAGTATTTATATGGAGCAACCACATGGTTTCGAAAAAGGTGACAAAGTATGCTTGCTAAAAAAGGGTCTATATGGGTTAAAGCAGGCATCCAGACAATGGAATATAAGGATCGTCGAATTTCTTAGCAATTATGGTTTTATGCAGTCAACTGCCTACGCATGTGTTTTTCTGTATGAAGCAAATAATTCTTTAATGTATCTGGCATTATATGTTGATGACGGTTTAATCTGCGGTAATGATAAATTACTTATAAAAGCACTATTACATGATTTGCATAAAGAATTTGAAATTACATATAAAGAACCGGAAAGAAAGTTTTACAAAAATTTTATCATCTTAATTGCTCTCCGACGTCAACACCATCTGAACCCGGCACCAAATTTGTAAAGGATACTCATCCTAACAAACAAAAATCTTTTCCCTATAGAGAAGCAATTGGTTCACTCATATATTTAACGGTATGTACTAGGCCTGACATTGCATACATTGTTGGAGTTTTAAGTAGATTTGTTGAGCAACCAAGTGATGAGCATTGGAATGGCGTTAAAAGAATTTTTAAATATTTAAAAGGTACTTTAACATATGGATATAATAATATTTGATTATAATAATATTTATAAAAAACGCAAATATTAGCCGACTTCTGGTAGTCGTGAAAACGTGAAATTGACACATTTTTCGATAAACAATCAAGATCCAACAAAACTTTAAAAAAATTTTAAACTGAAAGTTTATTTGATAAGACGACATATAAAAAAAAATATAAAACAACTGTTATACTATTTAAATAATACCTACATTAACCCATTAATGCCCGAATTACTTTTTTTCCTAACGGTTACCGTTTTGTTTTTACACTCAATTTCCTCTCAGAGCATAAAAACTAAGGCAACCTCTGCTGGCAACTTAAGTTGCCACTGGGCACTAAAGGTTAATTTTTGTCTGATTTGATTAAACGAAGTGTCAATCTCTTCACAAGATAATGCACTTTCAAAAAGTCTCACTCATTTTATATTTTCTAATTAAATTTTGCAATTAAGAATAGCTAAACTTAAAAAAATTAGAAAAAAATCATATTTTCGAAGTTTTCCCGATCAAAACTCATAACATGTAAATTTTAACCGTATGTTTATGTATATCAGTTTAAAGGCTCATCTGTTCGCTTTTCAAAAAACTTTGGAATTTTAAAATAGGTTAAAAAGGATTTGGTTAAGCAATAATTTTGTTTGAAAAGATCAAAAATACCGATTTTGTCAAAAAAAAAAATAAATTTAGAGGGTTTGAGAAATATATACAAAAATATTTTTGAGTTCTACTCAACAAAACTCATAACGTACACTATGTAATTAGCTGGGTGTATTTTGACTGTCGCACCATGTTATTATTTAGTATGAGTATATTTATTTGTATTTAAAATTTTAATAGCTACACTCTGTTCTCTATAAAATCTATTTATTTATTTATTTATTAAATAGAATAAAAATTACAAATTATAACACAATTATATGCGAGCTGAGTAACTACGACCTTACGCTCGATGTAGTGTAACAGACCATAGTCACTGGTGGGAATCGAACCCACAAACCTCATGCCTGTAGTCTGCAACACTATCCGCTAGGGAACTCCTCTACATAGTTATGTGCTGTTTGTTGTTGTTGTACATCTTCTTGTATTTTACCATATATTCGGTTTTATGATTTCATTTATAGTTCTTGTATTTTGTTTCTTTTTTGCCACCATATTAGTTAAAATTTAAAGAAAATATTTTAAACTTTTTTTTATGTTCGCTATGCGTTTCTGTAAATATTTTGATAAACAGCACAAGTGGTGTATACATGAAATCATATTAAAAAATGTATAAATATTGTGGTTGTTGTTTGTTTGTTTTTATTTTACACACAGTTTGTTGTTTATTCTCTTTTTGGTCTTGTGATTAATCAAGGGATTTCAGTAAACTATACGATAAATTGGTGTTTAGTTTTAATTAAAAGAAGTTTCTCGCTGTTTATAGGGGTTGGTTAAGATGGTTAAATAATGATGATACTATCAATTAGGGGTAGTTTAAAGTTGTTGGAATCATTTTAACCAACAATATTAATAGATGGAAGTTATTTAACCGTAGATCGAGCCTTAAAAACTTTATAATTCTTGCTTATGTATCACTTTAAACACATACTTGTATTAACATACTTGTATTAAGAGCTCTTATTTGTCGTGGATTAATCATGCATTAGCCATTATTATTTACTGTACTAAACCGTATCACAATATTTTGCAATCAATTGCATTACTGACTGAAAGGTTGTAATGGCGAATTATGTATAAAGATGAGGTAATAAAAATAATAAAAAGGTAATAAAAAACTCTTCATTTCAACTTGGTTTTATTTTTTTTTTTCTAAAGGGTAATAATTTGACATCTAGCACCCTTGCTTTGTGGCGATTTATAAGCTTCCAATTGTTTAGATGGGGCAGCTTTTTGTCACTCGCGTCAATAACACTCTCAATTGAGGGCTGGCTGAAACCTAATGGTACAAACTATTGTTATATTTCGTTAGAAAAATTTGTTTGCAACGTCATGTGAGGTAAAAAGTTTTCCGTTGAAATAGAAAATCAATTATATCAATAACAATGCTCTCTCTTCTTCTCTTCTCCAAATACGGCTGTAAGGAGTTGCTACGCCTGTAGCATGTACTTGAATCTTAAACTGCCAATTCGATTTCGGTGGGCCACGAAATTTATAACGACCATAAAATTCTATTAGTTACTAGTCTACAGCTACAAAATTATTGGGATTATTAAAAGCTGAAAAACTTTCAGCTTAGTTTTCGAAGAGGCGTAATAGGTGTAAATTTATCATCACTTCCGAGTAGCACGTTATCAAAGCGAATAATTCTGTTTCCTCATATGTACATAGTTGACCGAAATACTATCATCTGTAATGTATATGTATTAAAAAAATGACGAAACACTTTTTTCCAATGTGTGTCTGTCGCGGAAGATAAATATGAGAAGAGCAGTAAGAAAGACTCTACCACATTTCAAGAAACAGCTACTAGAAATCTGCGTGAAAATTTGGTAATCACTATTTACAAACAAATTAGAGACAGTCATTGTCCACCACCCATAGAATTATGTATATCAATTTTTTAACGTAGAAGTTTGAAAATTTATACACTTGTTCTCAAGTTGGGGTAGTAGGTAGTGTGTTGGCTTATTAGACTTGAGGAAATATGATACAAGTGACTTCCTTTCAGCAGATTTCTGGCAAAAACTCTGTGAGTTAATAAAGTTGCCATGAAAAGTTTCTCAAAAATCTGTCGTTCGAAGTCGACTTTAATGTATTAAATTAACACACGCAACATAATTGCAATTATGATGTATGTAATATTTGTATGTATGTAAGAATCTGAAATTGATTTGATTCAAAATTTACCTCGCTTTGATGCCAACTCGTTCACTGATTTTTGGACGATCTTTTTGACTTATTTGCTGTCATAATTAGTAATTGTAATAAAATTTAATTTTAACCAATATGTAGATATGTACATATGTAAATATACCCTGTGATCTAGTAAAAGTTTCATTTCCTTTCCATGAAGTTCATAAATTTTTTCAGCAGCCTGTGATAGATAAACAATGCAGAGATACAAAATAATTTTCTTTTACCCAATATCTTTCCTGTTTGTGGGGGCTGCGGAATAGTAGAAATTTTCATTACTAACCTAACTAATTATAAATAAAAATATAAATAAATAAATATAACAAATAAAAATATAACTAAATAAATATATAAATAAATAAATATAAATAAACTAATTATAAATAAAAATATAAATTTTGTCGTAGTGCTTTCTAATGGAAGACATACTTACGTATAAATATTAATGCTTCGCTCATAAAAACTTTAAAAAATGGTTACTCATTGCCACAAAATATTTTCAGATGGCTCACGGCACATAGCACATGGAACATTCGCCATTTTTTCTGTGAAGGTCAGCATTGTTGGTAAACACTATTTACCAACACTGAGCTTAGAGCATTCCATACAATATGAAAAAATATTACATTTCTTTGGTATTTTAGCTCTTAATTGCCCATTATTTATCGGTTTAACACACAACACAAGCAAAACTTTGCTAAACAATGTGTTGCAAACACAAAAATAAGGAAATTGTTTCTGAAAACTAAAATAATTTTGTTGAAGACCAATATTTTTCAGAAGCTTATCATACAATCTATACCACTGTCTTTGCATGCTGGCATGGGTGAATCGATAATAAATAGCAGCATCAGTTTTGTATAACTTTGCGTTCTCGTGTTGCTTTTTTATTTTTTTTCTTTTTTATTCAATGTTAAAAAGAAAACTTTATAAAAAATTTTACAACTTTTTTTGAAAACTTTCGCAGATGCAGTTTTCTTTTTCAATGTTTTATGCACGTAATTGTAAATACACATATATTTTTTTGTTCTTTTGTGTAACGCAATAAGCGTTTTTGTTATAAATTGCCAGCAAACATGAACATTTTCTATTTTCAAGGTTGGTCATTCAATATTAATTGAAAGATTAAATTTATTTCAAGTCTTAAATATTCAGTCAGGATTACGACTTAGCTTTTCACACAATGTATGTTGTGTGTGCTAATTTTATACATGAGTGCTGGCACATACAGTTTAAAGGCGACTTCAAATGACAGATTATTTGAGAAACTTTTCAGAAACTTTATTTCATTAAATAAGGATGGAATTTAGGTAATTGTCCTGATGGTAAAGAACTTCTTAAGTTGTCTTCCCACCCAAATTGTCTTATTTATTTAGATATTCATTAGAAACCTTGAGAAAATCGTTTACAGGTGACATAAAATAATTATTCTTGTGCAAAAGTTTCTGTTACACAATTTGGGAATAATTCACATTTTATGGAATTATTTGCGGATAGCAATCATACAATGGCCGTATCCTAAATATGATCTCTATGTTTCATTAATTTTTATTAGTATTGTACATCTCAACAATCAACCGGTTCTTCTTGGCTAGTCTGAAGCAAGACTCAGATTTTCTCTTTTTGTAGTTTCCCAATAAAATTGTTGATTACCTCCAAACTACTTATGACCTGGGGCGATGCACAGGCTGAGTACGCAAATGGCGATCAGACTGTCTTATCTATTCTGACTGTGCTACTAAGTTGAATTGTGCACATAAACAGCAGTTTCCCTAACATAATCAAATCTTTTGGTTGGCATAATATACCTGAAGTACATACATACGTACCTCATTCGATCGGACCAATTTTCGTGTACCTCTCGAAGTTTATGGGGTCGTATTTTGGCAATGGAATCACTAATATTGGGATTCAAATGATTCTGGTTTATAGGTATAACACTTTCCTTTAACGGCGCCCCACATAAAATAGTCTAACGTTGTCAAATCGCCGCTTCTTGGTGGCCAGTTTACATCACCATTTCTGCAAACTAAATGGTCATCAAACGTTTGATGCAATAAAACGGTTGTGGCATAAGATGTGTAGCAAGTTGCTGTATACTTTTGAAAACAAACATCGTTCACACCAATACCATGAGGAGCGCGTACCAAAAAATTGGTTATCATGGTGCCATAGTTGTCTCTATTGACCTTAATCCTAGGGTCACTCGTAATGTGTGCATTGGCTTCTGTAAGGCCACGTGTGGATTTTCTTAGCCCCAAATACGGAAATTTTGCTTATTAACTTCCCCACCAAAATCAAAATGAGCTTTATCCGAAAAGACGATTTTTTGGGAAAAGTCGGCATCAGCGTGCAGTTTTCGTTGGCCCAATAAGTTCTAATGTTTCTCAAGCTTAAATCGATTCACATACCTACTTTTATCACAGAATATATATAATAAGTATTGCTAGATCCGAAATAAACAATGGTTCTAATTTAAACCGATAGATAGCCCACACGATAATGGATAGTGTTTTTGTTTATTAGACGAGAAGATAAGGTTCAAAATCCAGGTCAGATATCTGCAGCAAAAACAAATCTTCAAAAAAATATTTACTCGGCTATTTCTTCTCAGCGCATTTCTGGGAAAAACTCTGGGAGTAAATATAAATTGCAATGAAAAGTTTCTCAAAAGTCCACCAATCTTAGTCGACTTTAAACTGTAGGTCGCGCTACTAATGTATATAAATTAACAAACACAACGTAAGCGGAGTGAGAAAGCTAAATCGTAATCTTTATTGAACGTTATATAAGCATTACAAAACAACATACAATTTATTACTGTAGTCTGTTTACTTTTTTTTATAGCTTGAAAATACAATTTCGGAAATGTTTAAATTTAATGTCATCATTTCCTGAAACAATACTTTTTTCATACTTTAGTTAAATATTTTATTCTACATAATACCAACAGCTATAGAAATATCTCTGTGAACATAACTTACTTTATACTGCAGTTTATTCTAAAGATTTAAAAACAAAAAATAAGAGATGCTTTTAAAATGCGATCAAAAAGTTTTCAACACTAAAAAATAAAACAAAATTCTGAGTCTTGGAGTACTCTGCTCTTTCTCTCTTGTCTTAATATTGTATTGATTTTTTAATAAATCTTCGTTTAAATAAATTTTGTATTGATTTATACATGCTGAACCAAAGTATTGAAGTTTTAAAAAATGTATGAAAACCATAATGTAACCAAAATGTATCATATAAATTTCTTTTATTGACTCATTTATTTATTAATTAGTTAATTAATTTGTTTTTTGTTTCTTTAAAAAATTTCGAAAACCATTTTTGTCTCTACATAAAGAAAATATTTTACTTTGTTTTATAAAATTGTTTTCGGGTGCGTAATATTTATATCAGTTTGCATGACAGGCACTTGTGCGTATGAGTGATATACGGAATATAAAGAAAAATAAAATAATAAGTTTCTTACATTCTAAGTCAGATCGAATTCGCCTTCCAATGTTACTATATTTTCATTACGTTTAATGCATTTCATAAACAAATCAATGTTTCTACATCATTTGCCCCTTCGAAAAAAGAAAAAAACAACAAAAGTACTGTTGGCAACAATATTGTAGTATTCGGTCCTATGGCTAATGATTTAATTAAGGGCAAAAATTTTTTACATCATTTTTGCCTGAGAGTAAACAAAAAGTGCCATGAATAGTTTCTAAAAAATCTATATTTTGGAGTCGACTTTAGGACTGTATGTTCCACCACACATGCATAAAATTATCACACTGTATGTGTAATTGGTGTGAAGCGCTAGGTTGTAATTCTGACTAAAGGGTTGTATTTGATTGTAATTATTGTTTGGGAATAATTGTTTTTGAAAAGTTAATAAATATTTAATCTTGATTAAATTAATATTCGATTGACGTATTCAAGTTTGAATGTTATATGACTAGAGCTCCTATAAAATTCAATGTGTTTTCCTAAGTTTTAATCATAATCCGCTGAATAACATACATACGTGGCAGCTGTACTTAACGAAAATAAAATTGCTTTTTTTTGTAATTGATAATTATTGTTGTAAAAAGAGATGTTTATACTTTAAAAAGATGTACTTTTAATATTTAGTCTGATAAAATGAAGAAAGAGTGTAAAAATATTTGTCCTTAATAATAATATTGTATTTTCGTAAGAGTATTTGTGTATATTCCACACACTACAATTTTAAAACATTGTAGCATTTAAATTCCTTCAACAGTCTCAAGTTAATGGTTGAAAAGGAAAGCGATTTATAAAACGATTTTTCATTTCAAAATATACCGCCGTTTTTGTATTTTGAATTTTTTATTGAATTAATAAAAAAGTTTGGTTGAACTTAGGGATAAAGTCTTGTTGTCATGTGTACATTATTTGAGTAGGCGTCCTTGATAGTAAATTGAATCCTAGGCAGAACTAAAAAGAATTGCATGTCAAACAGCTAAAATAACAATTCAACATTTGACACAATAATAATAGCGTATAAGCCTTTTCCTAAATGTTTCATGCCCATAATAAACATAATCGGTATTCAAGTGAATTTATGCAGAAACACACACAACAATTTTTTTTGTTTACCCAGATGTGTGCTAAAATATAACTTCACATTTAAAATGAAAAAGTTCTATGAACATTTTAAGTCTGGAATAAAATCAGCATTATTCTCTATCTGTCTGTCTGACATTTGTGTCTCAAGTTGACTCTCAACTACTGTACGGCACATTTTGTAGCACATGCGATGCTTAAGTTTGTAAACTTAATATTAGCACTACTGGCAGCCAAAGCAGGAACAGTAGTGATGTTCAAGGTATATTGACAATAGAAAACTTATGTGATTATTTGTTTGTGTTCAGTATTTAGGTCATATGCCAAATTATCAAAGACGTTTTTATAAAAACAAAAAAAGAAATAAGTTGTATGTTACTGGGATTTCAAAAATAAAACATAAACATTGTTATTAAAAATTAGTAAAAATATGAGAGTCTATACAACTTTATCACACATAAAGGACTTATAACGTGAATTAGACTTCTTCAAGCAGTTAATAGCCCAGATGATACCACCATATTCATGTTAGTAGTTGCCTGTAAAATGTGCACCAATAAGCAGATTGTATTTTATTTTGTCGTACAATATCTCACGGTAAATTCTTAATAATGTATTTGTTTAAAGATAAACTTACAAAAAATATGTTATCTTCATAAGAGTAAACGTGTAATGAGTTCTATATTTTTATTGATTTTTTAATGTTCCTACTAATTGCCTGTCACTTATGTGTCAATGCCATCTACGTGACAGAAATAATAAAAATGTTTTGACTGAAATCTTCAAAAATAAATGCAATAAGAAATGAGGGATTTATATACATACTGAAAGTATGACATTTTGTATAGGCAAGTGGATTGCATATACATTAAGTCTTGATTTAAAAATTAGTCCGAACTAAAATTTAAAAGATAGAAATATACACCGTAAAGAAAACTTGTTATTAATCAATCCCTTGCATATTTTAACATTAAGATCAAGTTTAATTTTAAATGTTAGTAATGTTTTAAGAAATTATTTCAAAAATATTCAGAATATGCTTACATACATAATTTATCATTACACACTCCAGTCAGGATAACAACCTAGCTGCTCACACCTCTTATGTTGTATGTGTTAATTTTAGACATGAATGGCGGAATTTACAATTTAAAGTCAACTCAGAACGATAGATTCTTAATTTTATTATGCCAGGACTGGGGTTTGATCTCATGATCTTTGGTCACACTTTTTATTAGATTATTTAGAATTCCCAAGCCATAGTTTTCGATAACTTTTTGTGTACTCAAAATATTTCGCAGCATACTTTAAAGGAAAAATCAAAAGAATTACAAACAACAAATATTTTGATTTTTTATTATTCCTACGTTTTTAGCTTTTAAAAACATTTAAAATATTTGCTCGTAGATTGCAAATAGAAAAATAAAAATAAATTTGTTTTTAGTTTTAACTAAAATTCTTAATATTCGTACAATTCTGTGTGCCACTGTTTACAACTTGATGTAAACAACAACAATTGCCCTTCTTTGTTATTCCTTTGTTTACACCCTTTGCATAAACAATAATTATCATTAAGCAATTATAAGACATATCTTTGTAACGGAGATCTTCAAACCACGATTACTCTCTTCAAACGCACTGCGTCTTCACACAAGATAGAATGACTGAACTTCACTGACTCACTCGCCTACTTTGCCTTGCCTTTTATGAGGCAGGATAAACAGTTTGATGAATATTCTTGAATGTTCGTGACTTCGCCTTCTCGAAATTTTTATAAATGTAAACATCATTCATTATTGTTGTTTGTGGATTTTGTTTGCATTTATCCTTGTAGTGTTGTTTGACGATTTTTTGTTTACGTGTTTAACATTTTTATTCTGGTGTTTGTTGTTGTATTTTTGTTTACTTGTTTACCATTTTTTACGCTGGTGTTTGTTGTTATATTAAGCTTTACGATAATTTGTAAACTGCATTCTTTGCTTTTTTAGCTTTTGTTTATAATTTTAATGTTAAGCGATTTAAAAGCAAAACACCAATGTCTAGATTTTTTATTTTTGTAACAATATTTTTAAGGACATACAAATATGTTTTGTGTTCCACATCGTATTCAGTTTAAATGGAGTTTTTTTTTAAAGCATAACTTAATGCATCAAAGAGTGATATAAATATTCCAAAAATTTGATGAACTCTGGTTGTATAGACTAAAAAATAAACGAAAAAATGGTTCACCATTTGCTTACTTTTTACACACACTTTATTTACTTTTACATTTTCGGAAGCTACATTAATTAAAACGATTAGATGGCGCAAAATTTAATTTCCGTTACAACATTAAATCGTTTTCGATTTAAGGATGTTATGCTTTCGAGTTTACAACTAATGGGTGGGAGGGGAGAGAAGAAATCAGTTAATAAATGAACAGTTTTAGAGGCATTTGATTAGGATTTTTTAGGATCCGGAGCAGAGTAAAAGTAATTTTCATAAAATTTTATTTGATCGAATCGATTTTATTTCCAGTATTAGCTTATATTTACTGTTAATTTCTATTGTTTAAATAGGCAAAATTTTAATAAAATATGTGAGTATGATGGAACTGTTCAGCCAAAATCGATATATCAGAGCTTGCAACTCACTACCTCTCGCATAGTAAGAAAACAAACTACTTATTAAACTACGTTGGCTTCTTTTATACCAAGGCATTTTGTGCAATAAAGGCTTTAATTGAATTTAAATTATCTTATAAAAAAGCGTGGGCGTGAGCTCCGGGTCCTCAAGCACAGGACAATGACATAAAAGAAGTTCTGTGACCTCATTTCCTTCCTCATAATTGTAGCTTCAGCAAAAGTCGTTATTAGGTACTTCCAATATCCGGGCATATGCACCCATTGATCTAGCGCCAGCCTTTGCAGGAGTGTCGGCTTTGTTGTTACCTACAATGACCCGAGTCTAAGAATTCACATGAAAAAAAATGAAAAATGTCTTGCTATCTGTTCTAGTAGCATCCACTTACAATGCCTTAGATGATATACTTCAGCTGTTGTCATGTTCGCAACCATCCTTGTAAACGGCTCAAACCATTCCTTTTCTGTAAGTGAAATACATACCTACGTACGTATATATATATTTGGTTATTACAACCCTTCGGACAGGATTACGCCCTAGCTTCTCAAACCATTTATGTTGTGCGTGTTAATTTTATACATGAATAGCGGAACCTACAGCTTAAAGTCGACTCCGAACGACAGATTGTTGAAAGACTTTTCATGGCAATTTGTTTACTCTCAGAGGTTTGGCCAGAAATCTGCTGAGAGGCAACTGCCAAAGAAATATTCTTTTATTTATTTCGTTTTTTCTTTTGATGTTTGATCTGAAGTTTGTACCTTGGCTTCACCTTTAATGAGCCTACACACAACATACTACACCACGGCAACTATATTTAGAGTGACTAATTCAAAATTCTGGCCCTTGACTACTAATGGAGAAGGAAGCAAATAAGAACTTTGAAAACTTTTAAAAGATGATTTAGAAGCTAATTTAAACAAAATGAGAAAAAATTGTTTTAAAGAAGTTATGGTCTATTAAGGACTGTAATCTTTAGAAAAATTGCACTAAATTAATTAATAATTAATTAATATTTCGCTGTTAGTGTATTTTTCCATTATTCGACTTTAAACTGTAGGTCTCGCCGCTCGTATATAAAATAAACACACATAACATAGGTGATGTGAGCAACTTGCAAGTAATCCTGACTGAATGGTTGCAATGACCAATTGTGATAGGATTATTACGTAGACTAATTTACAAATATAGAGAGTAAGCCAAAACTATGCTAATTAAAAACGTGCATTTTCATATGTGTTTGCATTTTGTTACGTTTTTATTAAAACGTTTAAAATATGATTTCGTACATTGCTATTAAAATAATAGTAAATTTGTGTTTAGTTTAAGATAAATTGTTTATGTTTCGCACAATTCTTACGGCCACTGTTTACAACTTGATATAAACAACAACAATTGCTTTGTTTGTTATTTTTCTTTACACTCTTCTGCGTAAACATTAACAATTGATCTGCAGATCTTTATAACGGAGATATTCAAACCACGATTATTCTCTTCACACGCAACGCGTCTTCACACGAAACAGACTGAATTTTTATGCCAACGTAAACAGTCTGATGAATGATCTTGAAGTCGAATGTACGTGTCTTCGCCTTCTCAAGAACTTCATAAATGTAAACATCGTAGTTTTTTGTTGCTGGTATATTTTTGTTTACTTTTTTATCATGTAATCATTGTTTTTGTTTCTGTAGCTTTTGTTTATCATCTTAATGTTAAACGAGGTAACACCATTTCCATTTTCGTAGCAATATGTAACATAAAGGTAAGTATTCCACGGTGTTCGAAAGCAAATACTTAGGAACGTGCTTGCGTTCTATATGAATAAACTGATCCACTGGTTACTAAAATATGCAAAACATGAAAAAGTCTTTTTAATCTGAAGCAAACGTTTTTTGATTTTCATAAAAACATTGACAATTCTCCCACTTCATTACAACCATACATTTATTATCTTGTATTTTCCAGTTGTAATTCTTACGTCTTCTCTTTTATAGAGATAACTTTTTGTTATGCAACAATCACTTAAAATGTGCATAATATTTCTAACCAAAATAAATCAAAACTTCGGAAATGAACTTGTTCACACAAATAGCTGCATGGCGATATACACACATATTCATAAGCATATGATGTTTTCAGATGAAGTTTGTATCAACAAATTCCAACTGAATGCAAAGTTTATTCCGGAAAGAAAAAAAATTTAATTTCGAAAATTTGTTAGAAATTGTTCATTCAATTTGTCTGTTGTGAGTGGAACAAACTTGCATGAAAAAGTTGCCATTAATTTGTCTATTTAGCAGATTTAAAGTTTTTGGAAAAAAGAAAACAAATACATTTGTTTTGTTAAAAAGAAAAAAATTAAAACGTTTTAATATTTTAGAGCTTAAATATGCAGAATTTTTTTTCAATTGGCCGTTAATAACCAGACACCAATCCATGACAGGGCTTCCTCGATTTGGTCCCTCCAATGCATACAAGGCCGTCCTATTCGCCGACTTCCGCAGATCCCCGCATCAAATACGCGTCTCGCCAGAGCATCCTCCTCCATTCTAACGACACAGCCACTGGATATTAATACGCTGCACAACGTCTATGCCGTTGAAGAGCTCATACAGCTCACTGTTGGATTGGATGCGGAAATCATCGCCAACTCGCACTGGACCGAAGATCTTGCGTAGGACTTTTCCCTCGAACACACTCAAGGCCGCTGCATCAGTGCTTAATAGGGTCCATACCCCTGCGTCATAGAGAAGCACGGTTAGGATCAGCGTTGATGCATGCATTCATGTATGAAACTAAAATTAAAGTTTTTATTTAAACTGAAGCGCAATGGTTATGAGAATAATGTTATCTGATTTGAAATAATTTTAACTCTCATAGATTTTTATATTTTTGTTGAAATATTAGCACCACAGATGCTGAACACCGTTGTTTGACAGGCGTATTGAAAATTTATTTAAAGAAGCACTTTAAACGATGGAAACGATAAATTGTTGAAGTTTAATAAAAAATGTGTTGGTTAATTCAAAGGTACAAAAGTAATAAAAGGACGAACAAATTTATTTTCTAATTGAGAATTTTTGAACTGACGTGAACGTGTATAACAAAATCGTTAACATTCCTTATGTCGGGAAGATAGGAGGTAGTTTCAAAACGGCGAAATAATAGCTTTCGTTGTACATTTATTTTAGGTTGTAGAAAATATTTTATGGTTTCAATCAAATATAATTTGGAAATATTTATGAGTCCTCTGGAAATTAAATTAAATTAAATAATTAAGGATAGACTTGTTCTTGATTCGGTAAGATGAAAACAAAACATAAGATATGTACCTACATACATACATATCTTATACACATAAATGCATTTTCAACCCGTTCTGAACCGCAGTTCTTACGTAGGACTATTCCCTCGAATGCTAAAATAAGTGCTGCATCAGTGGTTAATAGCACCCATGCTTATTCGTCATAAAGAAACACAGGGAGAACGAGCGTCTTGTAGAGAATTGGTATTAGTTTTGTCATACGAGAGAGCTCTCTACTTTTCAATAGCCTGTTGAGATCATAGTACCACCTATTGGCATGAGTAACCCTACGCTTGATCTCCTGCCTGACAGTGTTTTGGTGGTAAGGTTTGGAGCCAATATATTAAAATTTACTGACTATATTAAAACTAAAGTTATCGTCCGTAACCTGGAATCCAATGTCCCTACTTGCCGACAACATGTACTTCGTTTTGCCTTCATTTACTGCCGGACCCATTTTCATAGACTCATGTTCAGTAGCACTAAAGACAAAGTAACACCTCGCTTGGTACGCCCTAAGATGAGAATTTCTTATGTTATTTCTATTATTTCTCCGGTTTGAATATGTTTAAAAACCCTGTAATAAAAATTAATTAGTTTCTCATTTAATGAGGTCAGTAAGTGATAAGCTCTTAATTGAATTTTAACATTAAAATTAAACGCGAATATTGAATGGATGATGATTTTTTTTTTTGTTTAATAATCCCTTTTTTACTTTCAACAGTTGGTAGAAAAGAAATTGTGGTTTGTGGAAAAAATTTAATGCAAACGTTTTATCTTTCTTTAAAGTGTATAAATATAATTAAAACTGCTTTTACAAGAAAATTTGATTAACAAAAATAATTTTTTTTTTAATTCAACCATTTACCAAATGAAATGAAATAAAAAATGCAATAAAACAAAAACGGTTTGAAATTTTTCCAAATTTATTTTCTTGTTGTGTAGTACAATTGTTGCGGTTAAAAATGGAATATCATTTCATTCAAAAGGCTGTTGCTGATGGCCATTCCTCATTCGATCGTATCAATTATTGTGCTCTTTTTTGAGCACATGGGATGACCTTCAGATGCTCGATTGTTTCTGGTTTATCGGCATAACACGTTTCTTTAATGGCTCCCTACAGAAAATTGTCCAACGGTGTCAAATCGTAGCTTTTTGACGGCCAATTCACATCACCATTTCGATCAATTAAACGGTCTTTAAACGTTTGATGCAACTCTGATTTTGACTCTGTTCGAGTACAAAAAAATATAAAACTTCAGAAAGAAAAAATATTTCAAGTGAAAAAGGGCCTTGCTGACGATGTCAGCATATTGACTTGCGTCTCCGTAAGAAAAATGTAAGCTTAGTTAAGGAAAAAACGCAGTTTTAACAAAAGACCTCGCCATTCATGTGTACAAAATTCAATTTAGCCCATTGAGGCGTCTAAAGCGTCTTCAATTCATACCAGGGCGCAAAGTAAAATATGTTTGAATGGCTATGTGAATACACAAAATTGTCAAATTTGAAATTCGCAACAATCGCACACAATCCATCAGAAACAAATGCACCCAGAACCAACAACTGTATGGGACGTTTTTGAAGATAAGACCAAAATTTCAGTGACTGTGAACTGCAATCGTTATAGGAACATGATAATGGAGTAATTATTTTTGTTTGTACTACCAACGCATGCAGTGCATTGTGGGAGATAGTGGTAGGATAATATGTTATGGAAAGCAGAAAAGTGGGAGTAGTGCTGGTGGACACTAAAATTGAATCTTTTTATTACATAAGTGACAGCAAAGACGTCTGCAGGAAGGGAGTTCCACATACGAATAGTCCGGCTAAGAAACGAATTTAGTCCGCAATGTAGTATGCGATTCACTGGCCAATCAACCACAAACGAATGTGCTCGGCGAGAAAGACGACTGTTGCATACGAATACATGATTTTCGGAAAGAAGTCCCCTTATTTCGCTCGGGCAAAAGCCATTGTAGTAGCAATAGAACATTGATATACAAGCCATCGTGACGATGCTGCAATAAATCAACAGAGTTCGAGAAGCTTCAAAATAGGCTTCGAGAGGTGTATTCCATTCTCGGTCGGATATTAGTGGTGTAAATAGAAGGTGAAGATCTGGTGAAGTGAAGTTGGGGTCTCAACAGCGATTCATTGCTGCTGCTATTTCCAAAACAAATTATTTCAAGAAATCAATATGTGGTGCGAGAAGCTAGGACTTAATCCTGACTGAAGGGATGTATGTATATGTGTTTTTGAAAGTTGTCGTTTATAAGTTTAAGCAGTATATAACAACATACAATTTGTTACTGTTGTCTGTTTATTTTTTTTACAGCTAGAAAGCACAATTTCTGAAAAGTTTAAATTTCATATCATCATTTCCTACAGCTATAGAAATATCTCTGTGAACATAACTTAATACTCTCAAACTGCAGTTTATTCTAAAGATTTAAGTACAAAAAATAAGAGAAGAAAAACAATGATGTTATGGAGCTGATAAAGAATTTGTTTTTTCATATGCAATCAAAAAGTTTTCAACACTAAAAATACAACAGAATTCTGAAACTTTTATATATTATTGGAGAAGTATTGTATTGATTTATACCTGTTGGATAAAAACAAAAGTATTGAAGTTTTAAATAATCTATGAAAACCAGAATGCAAACATAATGTACCATATAAATTTCATTTATTGACTCATTTATTTATTAATTAGTTAATTAATGGTTTTTTTTTTTTTTTTTTTTTTGTTTAACCCTTATGTCAACAGATACATACCCGGGTATGTTTTGTGATTTTAAATCGCCGTATCTCAGGAAGTAATAATTGTATTAACCTGAAATTTCATGATATCCTCACTAGTAGTGTTTTTTACCTTATTCCTAGACTTGAGTAAACTTGCAGAATGGGGGCCAATGGTGTGGCCATTTTTTCATTCTTATCCCCTACGTTAACAGTTGCATACCTGGGTATGTATAATGAAATATATGAAAATATGTTGATATTGGATGTTTATTGAGTAAAATTTACAAGTTCTTAATAATAAAATAAAATTAAAATTCAATCAAATATAAGAAAACTTAAAAAAAATATTAAATACTAATTTTTCTTAAATGCACATTACTTGAATGAGCGGCACACACGGGCATGTTGCATAACGTGCTGGATTTGCTGGTTGGCGGACGTTTTGTACATAAGTGGCAATTACCTTTTACTTTCATTCTACCAGTACTGTCAGGTTCTTCTACGCTTTTATCTGCAGCACCTCTTACGCTCAAAGATTATCCACATATGGCTTCAATAGCATTGCGTGTCGAAAATATTTTTATAACGTGTTTATTTTTTTCTCAGTTTTCTCTTTCCGGCTTCTCCCGTTGTTCGCTGAGGATGTGTAGGAATATTCTACGGCGGCTTGAGGAAGCTTCCAACATTGGGTTATTCGCAACGTAAATTATGGGCAACGAGGTCTAGTATATTGTAGAATAAAGCCAAGGGCCATCTATTTGTTCGTCGCCTTGTTCAATGTTCTATCCATATTATCGACGAAACCTTTATATTTGTTATAATCTAAGATCTAGAGTGGCTTGTTCTTTGGACTTTGCACTTCGTATGAAGAATGCAAGAAGTATAACCGACTTATTTTTTTTTTTTTTGATGTGAGAGCACAAGGTAATATTGTTACTGAAACCAAATGTAGTTAACTCTACTTCCCGTCCTTTAGATAAAGTGAAATATAGTGGTACAAACACTCGTCTTCTGTTTACTGTACCTAACATTGACAAACTGCTGTCCATCATTAAACTTTTCGCTACGTTATATGTTGTGAAGAAATTATCACAAACAATATTCCGTCCACTTCCACGAAAATGATTGACGAACAAGTCCTCCACTACCCTCTTGCCTACGTTTTTTCCCGAATGCCACCAATCCAGTATAAATTTGTCCCTTCATTGGATTGGATGAGACGGAGTCACATACCCACCATGCTTTAATTCCGGAATTGGCGGGTTTCGATGCTATGTATTGGATAAACCCGGTACCACGTTTGAACCTGCTACGTAATTGCTGCGTAGATTATCATTCAGTATTAAAAATAAGAACGTTATGGCTGCAGCTTTATCGGTTTTGACGCTGTTGACGTGTGTTTCCGTTGTCGAAAAGTATAAAGCGGCTTATATCCCGAAAACGAAGCACGCTCATGGGAGTTCGGTAAAGGGGATGTAAGGTCGTTTTCCATAAGTCTTTAGTATGTACGTAACCAGAGTGCGTTACACCACCTAACAAGTAAGTAAAACCAAATCAACACAAAAATAAGCTTAGAAACAAGAGAAATTCCATATAAAATGTATGAACATACCCGGGTATGCTTCTGTTGACGTAAGTATAATTACTTATCTGTTGACATAAAGGTTAAGGAATTTCAAATTAATTTTTAGTCTCTACATAAAGAAAACATTTTACTTTCTTGTATAAAATTTTTTTCGGGTGCGTAATATTTATTTCAGTTTGCCTGTCAGACATTTGTGCGTATGAGTGATATACGGAATATAAAGAAAAATAAAATAATAAGTATACGCCAGTTGAATAGAAAGTTTATGAACAGAATACAACCACTACGCTTTTTTATAAATACTGACAGTAAAAAGCGTAAAGAAATGCGTTGAGTTTTTTTTCATTCTAAGTCAGATCGAATTCACCTTCCAGTGCTACTATATTTTCATGATATTTAATACATTTGATAAAAAAAACAAAGTTTTTTTATGTTTTGCCGCATCGAAAAAATCAAAAATGCATTTGTCGTTGCTTGTGCACCAATGTAAACAATTAAGTTATAAGATTCGGTTTTGTGGCTTATGATTTAATTATGAGCAACAATTGTTTTAAAGCATTTTCTCTTGAAGTTACATTTTTACTAAGTGGGTTCATTAAATCGAACAGATTTCTTTGGCGAGAGCCAGAAATCCGGCAAAAACACTAAGAGTAAATCAAATTGCCATGAAAAAATCTGTCGTTCGGAGTCGACTTTGTACTGTAGATTCTGCCGCTCATGGATACGATTAACGCACTCAACATAAGTGGTGTAAGAAACTAGGTCGTAATACTGACTGAAGGATTGTAATTACCAATTAAGTATGTAAGTATGTACAAGACAATGTTTTATAGGATAGGAAAAACTTTGCTTCCTTACTAGTTGACATCACGACTTCATGAGATAATTTGCTCTAGAAATTGTTATTGCCGTCTTGCTGACGCAACATGTCATACAAATCCGTTTAGTTGAGGCCGCAAGTACTTCGTTGTCATCTTCCTCTAACGAAAGTCATTCACAGTTATTTCAATTTCAACCTCATATTCAAGAACAAAGGACCAATCAAGCCGTTCCTAAGGCTTTTTTGAGCCAAAAATTCCAACAGTTTTGTGTATCCAACAAGAAATTCGGATGGATATGTGCTTTATCTCAAATTATTGCTTTTTTTAATAATTGTCATTGAGTTCACTGTGCTCGACTACCGTTATAACAAGCTGTTCTTTCGGAAAGCGCACCATTTTTTATCGGAAGGCGAAGCGACCTCGTAGAAATAAGTAGAAAGTGACTGGGATGTTTTAGATCAGTGTTTTCTGTTTAGGAGACTTGCCGTTCTGTGCTGAAATTTTAACCAAAAGGATAATAAATGCTCCTCTTGGTAAGGGACAGAATTGTAGTACAGGAACTTTTAGGTTTTAAGCGATCTGGCCATTATGATATGAGGTTCCGATTCGCACTCTCTCTCTCTCTCTCTATCTCTCTCTCTCTCTCTCTCTCTCTGAGATGTACCAAGGCTCTTAAGCTAATAGCTGAATGGTGCTCATCTTGTAGTTTTAGTGTACATTCTCGCAAAAATTGATTTGGTGATTTTTACCAGGCAATATAGAGTACCTGTTTCTAAATTACCGATTATAAATAGGGTTCAACTTTCCCTATCCAAAATAGGTAAATATCTAGGGTAATTCTTGATATTAAGTTCTCATGGAATGATAATATCATTGATAAGGTTAGGAGAGCAACAATAGCTCTCTACAACTACCAAAGGTCCGTAAGCAAGATCTGGAGTCTCAGACCAATCGTCACATAATGGCTCTATACGGTCGTGGTGGAACCAACTTTACTCTATGCATGTCTGTTGGACGGTGCACAAACACCAATGCCACTGTCGACTGATAGACAGAGTACGAAAGCAGTGAGGTTTCTACTCAAACCAAGGCGTTAATTACTGTACTTAATTGCCCTCCCTCTGCCCTCTTCTTAAGGGAGGGACTGAGTAAGTTGTAAGACTCAATGCAGTCAAATGCTAGCCTAATCTCTACTATAGATATGATGCTGTCCTGGGAAGATGTAGACACTCTAACGTCGATTATATTGTTACGGAAATGAAAAATCTAGATATTGGTGTTTTCTTTTACATCGCTTAACATTTAAATTATAGACAAAAGCTGTAAAAACAAAACAATGCAGTAAAAAAACCTGTTTAATTAATTGTTTAAATTGTCATAATGCTTAATATAAAACCAAACACCAGCATAAAATGGTGAACAGGTAATCAAAAATACAACAACAAACACCAGCATAAAATGTGGTAAACAAGTAAACAAAAATACACCAAAAACTCTACAAGACTATAATAATAAATGTAAATAACGATATTTACAATCCATTACATTTCGAGAAGGCGAGGTCATGAACATTCGCCTTCAAGAGCATTCATCAGACTGTTTACTTTGCCATATAAAAGGCAATGCAAAGCTGGCGACTGAGTAGTGAAGTTCAGTCTGTCTTGTGTGAAGACGCGTGGTTTGAAGATCTCCGTTCCAAAGATCTGTCGAATAATTGTCCAGTAATTGTTATTGTTTATGCAAAGGGTATAAACAGAGAAATAACAAAGAAAAGCAATTGTTGTTGTTTACATCAAGTTGTGAACAGCGGCACAAAGAAATGTGCGAACAATAATGAATTTTAATTTAAAAAAACACAAATTTATTTTTATTTTATTTGCAATCTGCGTGCTCATATTTTGAAACTTTTTTAAAAGGTAAAAAGGTAACAATATGATTCCTTTTAATTTTAATAAGTTTTTCTACGTACTTGAGTGTATTTTCTGAAAATTTACGTTGGACAATATAACGGAGCCCAATTGTTGTTGTAAATTGAAATGCTGCAAGTCTTTTACTTGTAATACCACTACTATTGTTTCCACTTCAATAACTGCTGTAATGAAGGCTGTTGATGGCAGTCTATAAGATATAAACCTTCTTACTGCCACAGGTAAACTGCAACCGCAGTTTTGCTAGCAAGCCCATCCATTGAATAAATAGACGCATGATAACAGAAAGATAATACAGTTTGCAAAAAACAATATACACAAGAAGAATGGCTGCTGAAGGTATACTCATGAATCAGTTACATTGAAATGCAGATTTTTGAGGTAAAAGTTCTCCCTTCAAAAAAGGATTTTCCAAAAAATGACAGTAAACGGAAAGAAAGAAAAAATTAAAAAAGAAAACCGTTAGCGAAAAAGATTTAAATACTAAATAGCAAACAAAACCGTGCGTTGGAATTGGGGTATCGGGAAATACTGCAATTATTAAAGATTTACATCGAATTGAATAAATAAAAACAAAAAATTTAAAGCACAAACATTTTAATTATATTTTAAAATTTTAAATGGATTTGTAGACTGCATTCGCTCGCATTCATGTCAAAAGAAGTAGTTAAGCATCGCTTACGTATTATATTATTATTATGTAGAGTTGGCCATCTATCGGTTTAAATTTGAACATCGGCAATACTTTTGTCATTTTATTATATCGCAAAATTCAGTAAATTATCGCCACTTAAAGTAATGAATCGATTTACGCTTGAACAACGTTGGGATTTATTGGTCCAACGACAAGCTGCAAAATGATTTTGACAAAATTTTCATCTTTTGTATCATTGGCTCATTTTCATCTCGGTGAGTACTTTAATAAGCAAAATTGCCTTACTTGGGGCTCAGAAAACCCACTACGAGTGACTGATAATACGGCTTGTGGAGCGCAGGCATCATTCACCTATATTTCTTTGAAAATGAAGACGGCGCAACCATTACGGTCCCTAGAGACATCCATCACACTAAAATAAACGACTTTTCTGTACCCGCTTTTCATGGTATTGATGTGGACGAGGTTTGGTTTTAACAGGATGGTGCAACTTGCCACACATCTCATGCCACAATGGATTAATTGAGTTTGAGTGCCACTTAATAAGAGAAATGGTGATGTTAATATATACATATGTACATAATTGGCCATTACAACACTTCAGTAAGGATTACGGCCTAGCTTCTCACACCACTCATGTTTTGTGTATTAATTTTTATACATGTGTGGATGGACCTACAGTTTAAAGTCGACTCCGAACGACAGAAACTTTTTTTTTTGCAGTTTTATTTACTCTCAAAGTTTTTGCCAGAAATCTGCTGAGTCGCCGCAGAAGTATTTTTTTATATTTTGTTTTAATGTCTGGGATACGAACCTGGGCGTTCCGTCTAATAAGCCAACACACTACCTACTAGACTACAGCAACTTCTGATGTCAATGGGCCGCCAAAAAGCTGCGGTTATATTATGAAGCTGCGATTAGACATCATTGTATTATGTTCTCTGGAGCGCCGTTAATAAAAAGTGTGTTGCATTTGAAAGCCAACATTCGTGATGCCAGTGATGAGATACGACTCGAAAAACTGCTCTAAAATTGAGCCGGTCCAAAAGCTTGTTAGGCCGCGACTGGCATATGAATGAAATAATATTGCATTTCTAAACGAAACGATTGTACTTCACAACAAAAGAATAAATTTGGCAAATTTTCAAAAGATTTTTGTTTTATTGCATTTTTTAATTTAAACTTTTGTATTTACTCACACTATCCGTTCGTAGCTGCCCACATACGAAATACTAAGTGATCATCATATTTACCTCCTCCCCATATTTTTCTATAAATAGCAAAGGACAGCAAGTTTCATTTCCGTTTGTGTTCAATATGTGTCCACATATCTGTAATACAATTTCAAGACATATATTTGGCAATAAACTGTGATATTATTCGTGTTTTTCTTTTTTACCATTTGTATTTGAGACATGTGGATGGCCACAAGATATCAAAAGTTTTGTTTTCAGATACATGAGTTAAAAACTGTAATTACTTTGTAGAACATCTGCCTCATTATTCTCACAAATATATGTATGTGGCAGGTGTAGTTTGAATGTTAAATATTAGAATTAAATACCACAGTTGCAATTATTTTGGATCATTGCATGTGTGGGGGTGAGCGGGGAAATAATAAAATAAAATATTTAGCGAGAAGTTGGGGTAAAGAAAATACAAATGTATTAGGTTTAAAATAATCAATTATTATTTATTTAGTACAACAAAACGTACCTTTC
This sequence comes from Sarcophaga subvicina, assembly GCA_936449025.2. Classification (NCBI taxonomy): domain Eukaryota; kingdom Metazoa; phylum Arthropoda; class Insecta; order Diptera; family Sarcophagidae; genus Sarcophaga; species Sarcophaga subvicina. The sequence goes on from OW388080.2 coordinate 92,244,902, forward strand.
GGGTTGGGGGTTGATCGGGTAGTGATCAATTCTTTTCTAATTTTATCAATTCACAATAATTCATAGTAATGCAGGGGTGGTTAATTACACTTTAACAAAACTTAGATCTAAACTTAAAAGTAGGGTGGCCAGCGTGAACATCCCGCCCCCCTTGCAACATTGCAACAAGAGGACCGAGAAGTCACCTGGCCAGATATCAAAATTCACATTACAATAAAATATTAACAATTAATTAATAATAAATTTAGCGTATAAAATAAAAAGTAAATATAAGACTGGAACTGATGCTAGTACTGGAAACATAGTTTTAATAAGGGCCTGGTTGTGGGTTGCTCTCTTCTTTTCCCTTTGGTGTGAGTGGGTTCCTTCTTGTTGCCAGTTTTTTTCGAGGTGTTTGTCTCCTAGGCGTTCGACAATTAGCCTACCGCATTACACTATCTATAATTAAACGACAAACACGCAACAGAGAAAAAAAGAAAACAAATTAGTTTTGCTCTTGACTAGGGAGCAGCACGAGCTTCGCAATCAGACGGGTTAGAACGCCATTGGCGAATCGAATTTCAGCCACTCGCACTTCGGATCAGGGACAAAATAAAACCGATCTTTATGGGGTTAATTGTCACGACGAATGACAACGTGATCGATAACAACAAAATTTCCTGGTGATTATCCTAACGAGTAAAAACGGTCATCTAGGGTGTCAACTCTATGCAGAGGTTCCACGTGATTCCAATTGTCAGTGCCTACCTGGTCCACGATAAGCGATACTCGATATGCCACAAAGTTGGCCAATGGCACGGGGGTTTTTGAAGCCAGGACAGAACGATAGTCGAATCTGTCCCACAAAGGCTTCCGATCTGGTGAGATTCAGCTTCTTACGAAGTGAAAATACCATTTTTTGCCAATAGAGTTGCATCGCAGAGCTCTAAACGAGGTAAAGTTTACACTTCTACAGGCACAACTTTACTTGGCAGCGAGTAAGTGGGTGACAAATTCACCAAACGGGGTTAGGACTCTACTATACAGGATGGCAACATATGCTTTCTCTGTAGCATCACAAATTGCATGAAGTACTTCACGCTGAGGGTTCAAATTAACCCAACGGGGGATGTTAATCCTGTCGATGTACGAGTAATCATCGACAAACTCAAGCCATCTGTTAAACGTCATGGGTTTCAAACATTCGTCACAATCTGTTCTGCCTTTACAAATTTGTCGCATAAAATAATCTTAGCAACTACGATTTTAGGTGCCACTCACCTAACGGGGTCAAATAGCTTTGGCTATTTGAAACAAGACAGAACTTTTTGACTATAGAGAAACAGGGCGTTGGAGCTGGCTTGAAGCAAAATGTTTCAATGTTCGCATTCCAACGTAAACCCAGAGTTTTAGCGGTGTTGGCGTCTGACAATTTCAAAAATCTGGAATCTAGTGGATGTTCGGGAAGCAAACAAAACAAAACATCAATTATCTGACTTAAAAATCGGTATGATAGGGTAAATGGTAATTGGAGGAGAATAAAATACAGTCATGATCGGCGAGTGGTCTAGGGAAAGGCATTCCCCAATAACTTCCTCGTATTAAGTTTTAACCTCGGGGTTCTATAATAATCAGATTTCATATTTCGAGCAAACGCACCCTTACGAGATGGACCAACACTCAAATCAGACTTAAAAGGAAACGAATTTGACTGAGGTATTTTACCAGTCACAACCCAACCGAAAACGGTTTGTTGGGCGATCAAAGGGTTTTTGGGGTCCTTTCGAAATCCAGAAAGCATTATCTGGGGGTATACATCTCCACCTAATAACAAATCCATATGGGAATATTTAAAATCTGATACCGGGAGATCAGGTGTACGAGTACGAGTATCGAAATCATCATACGAGCATGTGGGTAATTGACCAGTTAGTTCTTCAACAACATACGCCTCCGTGGTCAATTTAAACTTTGGATTAATGGGAGACCTTAATGAAACAATACAAACTTTTCTAGAGTTTGCTACCACTGCGCCATTAAGGCCCACAACAGCGGCAACAGGTGCCGAATAGGTCGGAAGATCTAGCTTCCGTTGCAACTTTTGAGAGATGAAAGTAGCTTGAGACGCTGGGTCTATCAGAGCTCTCGCAGAGAAAATGGCATGACCTAATTCTATATTCACACGGACAGTTCCTAACAGAACTGTTGAAGACGGGGTGGACTGTAGTCGGGTAGCGAAGTTCTGAAAAGATCGAGCAGTGGATGTAGATGGGCCATTATCCACTTCATTTCGCTTTTGCTCAGGAGGCCGGGGGATTTCTAAAGAGCGATCTGGGAAAAAGGTGCTAACGAGGCTGGTTTCAGCTCTCGGTCTCTCCCGGGTAGAAGATTCGCTACGGTGAAGTAGCGAATGATGTTTTTGTTTGCAAATATAGCAAACGTTAGAGCTATGGCATCTTTTGGACTCATGAGAAACGGCCAAACAATTTGTGCAACACAGATGCCTTTTAACGGTTGATAAACGATCACTAACCATCATTCTCAAAAAAATTGAACATAGACGAATGGGGTGATTTCCATTGCAGACTGGACATTTTCTTTGGGTTATATTCGGGGCAACAATCTCATAAGCTTTGAATTTTCGAGGGCTATCAGTAGCCTTGGTAAAATTGTGGCTGCCGATAATGTCCGATACTGATTCCAGAGTTCGATATCTAGCCGTCAGGAATTCGTCCATTCTGCTCCACTTTGGTAGGTCTGAGCAAGGCCCTTGAGATTGCTCCCAAAGACCCAGGGTGTGTTCGGGGAGTTTAGTGGAACAAATGTACACAAAAATTATGTCCCAATTTTTAGTTTCGATGCCCCGCAACGACAAATTCGTTATACAATCATTAATTGTTCGTTGCAAACTTTTAATGGAAAGGCCAGATTCCTTAGATATGGAAGGGAGGTTAAAGAGTGTTTTCAGTTGAGAATTCACTAAAACGCGCTTATTCTCATACCGATCTACAAGATTCTGCCACGCCATGTCGAAACCATCATTCGTCATGGGGCAAGTTCGAATAATGTCCCTCGCTTCACCTTCTGTCTTCTGTAAGAGATAGTACATCCTTTGGATGTTGCTAATATGGGGGTTAGCTCCGTAAATGGCCGAAAACATATCTCGAAATGTTGGCCAAGACGCATAATCGCCAGAAAAAGTTGGGGTGTCACATGGGGGAAGGTGAATGGGGACTGTGTTAGTAAACGGTTTCGCGGCCTTACTCTTAAGGCTATCAATTAATCCGTCAATAAATGAAGCGGATTGAAAATACAAGGTATATCCCGACATATATTTGGCCTTCGCGTCTTTTGTCGAGACTTTGGTGTCATCGGCATTTTCCAACAAGTCTTCGTAACTGTCACGAAAGACTTCCCACAAACGGGTCAACTCCTGTCGATGAACACCTAGAGAGTGAACCGAATGTTCCTCTCGCGGAACAGCCTGAATAAAGCTTTCCAAATCGCCTAAGCGGTTATAATTTCTATTTAAATTTCTTAAAGTGACCATTTTACGAAATCGGGTTTTACTAATGAATATATCGGGGAAAAAATTTCAATCTAAATTAATTTAAATAATTCTTAAAAGTTCAGGAAAACTCTAAAGAACAGGGTTTATCAAAGAAAATTTAAAGGTGGAGAACAAACGTATGAAAAACCTACTTTTATTTGAAACAAAATTTTAAATGGGTAGAAAAATCATAAAAAAGGGTTAGCGAAAATTTAAAACAATATTCAAAAAAGTAGGGTAGATATATATATATATATATATGATTATGATTTTAAAAAATCAAATTATTAATTTAAAATAACAAAAAAAATATTTATATATATTACTGTGATAAAAATTATCACAATCTCAATTGAAGAATTTAAAAAAAAATTATATTTCGATTTATATTAGTGCAAGAATATAAGAATCACAAATATCGCAACAAAAGCATAATATATTCAACAAAAAACAGCGGCCACCTTAATTTGTGACAATCTTCCAACTGTTTATAAAAAGAGTATGCAACAACAACAACACGACTATATTGATACACTGTGTTGTTTGTATATTTTCGGTTTGTTTATTTTATGCTTTCTTATATTCTTTCACTTGCACTGCACTTTTGGATATATTTATTTTTAAAAACACCACTTAAAGCACCTATTACAAATTATTTTACGTACCTTATAAAATGCGGGTAAAAGATTATTAAAATAATTTATTTCATAAAAACCAGAAAATAATTAGGATTAGGGGTGTGGTTTGTCCAACAACAAAAACCAATGCGGCGATCTTCGAGGCAAAATCTGCAAATAAAATCTCGGCAAATATTTTATTTTATTAGGGGATTATCCGGCTTGATTGGACCAAAATGTGGTGGTGAGCGGGGAAATAATAAAATAAAATATTTAGCGAGAAGTTGGGGTAAAGAAAATACAAATGTATTAGGTTTAAAATAATCAATTATTATTTATTTAGTACAACAAAACGCACCTTTCGGGTTGGGGGTTGATCGGGTAGTGATCAATTCTTTTCTAATTTTATCAATTCACAATAATTCATAGTAATGCAGGGGTGGTTAATTACACTTTAACAAAACTTAGATCTAAACTTAAAAGTAGGGTGGCCAGCGTGAACAGCATGCATTTAATAAAGAAAATAAACATTCACTCAGGTATCGTCGTTAGAAAATTAGAAAATAATTCGATTTAGTCTGTATTCAACCTCCAGGTTGACTTTCCGTCCAATACCCAACGCTGGTACACACCTCATACCATTACATTTAGGCTAGATGTTTCAAGCCCGGAAAATTCTCCTTCAAGCATAACGACGATAATCTGGGTACAAATTCGTAAGAGGAGCGCAGCTCCTAAAGTCAATACTTCGCTATGCTACTGCAAGACAATGACAACAGCAATACCGCCATTAGAAAATATCTTGTAGCGATCATAATCAATAAAGACGTCGTAGGCATGCGTACTTAGTTGCTAATTGTCAGTGGTAACTAGGTGAGAGAATGCATGCTCCAGTAGATAATGGCTAAAATAAAGTATGCCCAACGATTGCGACTTCAGTCTCCTTCTGGAAAACACTGATTCTACTGTATGCCTCAACTATAGCCTCGTAATCCTTTTCCCTACCAACGGACCTTTCACTAAGTTGGTCCTACCGTAAAATTTCAATAAAACAAAGTGTGTGGTAGATATCATCGAATTCCATTCCAATGTTTAAATGTTTAGGTGGAAACGCTTCTGAAATGTTCAATTTTCCACGAATCTGGTATGTAATTCGGACTGAGTTTGAACGATGGTATGGATCATGTTTAGTCTTATTGGCTGTGTTCGCATATACCTGCAGTGTAAGAAAACGCTACAAGAATAAGGCTAACGGTGTACAAACCCACAGTTTCGGTGGCCAGTTTATATAATTTCCATGTGAGGCAATCATGTCCTCTTATCGTTTGTAGAGAGTGTCCAATGTGGAATGAGCACTTGGGTGTCGTTGGAGTCTGGATTGTCCTATTCAAATCAAAAGATGTTGATAATCATCCACTTATAGCGCTCACATTGATGGATTGGTCAGCGTCGTTCTCAAGGAAATATTTACCGATAAAATCGCCAGCCCAAAATCGACAAAAAGATTGAATTTTTCGGGTTATATTGGACGCTCATGTAACCATACATCTAGAAATGGATCTCATCGCTGAAGATGATTCTTTAATAAAATTTAGGTTGGTAGACAGTTGCCAATTTTAAAAATTTTATTTTTTACACGTTTTGTTGAATGTGAGTAAATTAAGAGAAGTAACCAAAGGCAGTTTGTTTGCACTTTATTAGTGAGGCTTCGGATCTGGTAAGTACATAATGAAAGAACACCATCATTTAGGCAACAATAAGATAGCACTCGACAGCTAGATAAATTTAGCATTTGGCTATATAAGACATTATTAGTTCGTTGTAATATAAAAAAGTTGTTAGGTTTCTTATGGCTAAATAAGCCCTCTTTATAAGAGTTTGTTTCTCTTCAATTTCAGTTTCTAGCTCATATTCAGACAGGTTTGCCAGCGTTTCTTAGGAAGTAATTAAAAAATAAATGAAAAAATAACCAAATTTGGTTAAAAAGAACCGAAACACCAACACAGACGAATGGGGAAATATGTAAACGAAAAAATTGTGTTATTTTGCTGTAAGCTGTCCGGTTATGGTGAACTAAAATGTAGTACGTCGTGGAAAAAATGTACGTGTTCTCTTATTGTACGGTTGTTCGTTTAAGGGGAATATATTTCAATAATCCCTTTTCCGTTGTAAAATGTGTCCGTTCAAGAGTGGTGTCCGCTTAAGTGAGGTGTTTTTAGGAGAGGCTCCACTGTATTTGACTGGCCCGCACTATATTCACATCCAAATGAGATAGAGATCTTGTGAAATATGGAACAAACAGAAAAAGGTGTAACATTGGTATAAGTTTTGGGAATTAATTTAATCTGCGTGGTATGAGATAGCTCAATGGGCGTGGCAAAATACTGTTGGCCATATGCTTAGACGATGTCTATTAGTTTTGAACAACATCTCTACAAAATATTAACCACTCTAACTGCACTTAAATTAATGCAAATGCATTACTATTTTTTTATAACTAAGGATAAAGGAGGAAAAAGAAGAAAATAAAAACAAACAAAGCCACAGGAAATAGTAACCCTAACGGTGACCACAAAATTACAATATTTATAACAGTATTTACTTTCCAATAAAAGGAATTTAAACGCCTATTAAGTATGTTTATTAAAATAAAGAGAAAATATTTAGTAACACGTTTGGAAAACCAATTACGGTCATTTCACTACGGCGGTGTTTGATTCAAACCAGTCATTATTTGACCCATGATATTTGATAATAAAAACTGTTCGCAATTGAAAATGTTTTATTTAACCTGTCAAGTATTTACGCCAGAATTTACAATACATAACCGCAAGATATCATTGAAATGGAATATATTGCGGCGTGTTCATGACTGCTTGAAAAGAAAAGTTTGCATATATGTATGTATGTATTGTAACGTATTAAACATAAAGTTAATTAACCTCGTGTTTAATAAATTATTAATTGACATTAAAGGGCATATAAATATACGACAGCGCATGTTAAGCCATATATTTCGCTAACAAAGGCGGATGATTAGGTGATATGAGTAGCCATAAATTAAATTTGATGCTTAGTGAAAAAATTTCAGCAGTCTGTGTTAATTAAATTAGTTCAACAAGTTCATTGTTGCGCTAATTTGGACGTAAATAATTTATTATTAATTGATTCGTACAATCATTTATAGAGTGCATATTTATTAATTTGAATGCGAAACCGAAAGGTACTTGGCATGAAATCACACAAATACAAGAAAAAGATGACGTTGGTTTTCAAATACAGTGAATTCCTAAAGAAAAGTTTCCACTAAGGCCAGCATTTAAGCTCATTGTCAGACCACAATCAATATTCAATTTGGGATTCAAACGTTCTCTAGAGGCAACCTATCCGAGTTCAAAATAAATCTTATTATTGCAGCATCCTTTATAGTACAGAGCTCCGTCGAGCAAATCAGAAACAGAGGGGTCAAAAAACTCCGTCTTTTCATGACAAGAGTAGGACGCTGGCCCATGAGGATATCCAATGACATTATATGGTAATCCAGATATTTCAATACAGACCGAAAGAAATTGGAAATAAACGACTTATAATGCACATCGCTCATAGCTCATATATGAACCGAATTGCACGAGTTGTCCAATGCTATAGTTGTCAATTGTGATGTGGGAAAACTGATTGAATAACTGCTATCAAATGTCAAAATTCAGAAGTCCCTGTTGGAAGGCGCAATATTTCTTTTTTTTTTATAACGAGTTAAGTATCATCGTTCCAACAGCTATCGTGAGTAGCATAAAATTTTTTTTATTTCAACTATAATATAACATTTACAGTGGACAGCAAAATCCTAGGAACATCAATAAATATTAGCAATTTCATGAATTTTAAGATGTACAAATAGTTAATTTGTTTATATTTATTTATTTATTTTTATTTCATTATTAAACAAAAGAAAAAAGAGGTAAAGTTTAAAATGCAAAGGCCTAATGTGTTAAAATGTCATCCCTTAGGTTTAAGTGACGGTTACTGTTCATTTTTGTACATTAAGGTTATTCTTCGTTGAATCTACGAACACTTTAACACTGGATAGTTACTGTTTGTCGAATCTATGAATCTCGTTTACTTTTTATCATATAATTCTTTTATGTTTGACCAAATTTCGGTCTTTTTGTCAACAAATTAATTGATAATGAAAGCTTGCAGTGAGTAAACGTACACTGGATGGTCTTTTTTGTACATTAAGGTTCCTCTTCGCTAAATAGAAGAAAAATTAAAAAAAAAAATTAACTCTACTCACTGCAAGCTTTGGTTATCAACTAACGTTGTTGAAAAAGAGAGCGAAATTTGGTCAAACATAAAAGAGTTATATGATAAAGAGTGAATGAGCTTTGTCTATTCAACGAACAGTTATCATCCAGGGTTAAGGTCAAGAACTCCATTTAATCTATTGCACATTGGATGTACCAGTTTTATCTAACAACCGTTCTTACAAATGATCTCCTAAATATTCGCTTGGACTCATATCGGGACTTTGCGTTAGAGTATTAAGACTGTGAGTATTTCGGTAGGCAAATTACACCCTGACATTAGCTTCACCGATTTCAATTAAATTAAAATAACAATTCTCACTGTGAAAGATATAAAGACCAGGGTGTCTTTTTTCAAAATAATTATAAAAAAATAACAATATTATTAATTTTAAATAATTAAAGTTCTAATGTTTTTCTAGAGTAGTTAATTTTACAAAGAAAAACTGTTTAGGTATCGTATAACCATATGGTCAACAAGATTTGTGTATACCAATTTCAGCAATATAATTTGACAAAAAAGTCTCCACAGGGTTAATACCTTTGCACAAAGTCCCGATATGACTTCAAGAGAGTATTTAAGAGGTCACTTGAAAGAACAGTTAGGTAATCGCTAAACCTCAAACAAAAGTCAACCGAAAAACTTGCTCATGGTGCCACCAGAAAACACTAAACAAAACTTGTACATTCAATTCCAAATGGATTAAATGGAGTGCTTGACCTTAAGGGATTTTCTACTAAATACAAGTGATAACATTTTCATATATTAGGAGTTTGAATTTTAAATTTACTCAGGGTTCTCCTTGAGAGTATTTATGGAGCCATCTGAAACTTTTCCTTATTTTTCTCTTGTTTTTTGAAAAATATTAAAAAAATTCTTTGTTTTATAATAAAACAGTATTAAATTAATAAAATAAATATATAAACTATAAATTTTTATGCAAACTTTTGGCTAAAATCCGTGAAATTGCTAAAATGTATTGCCGTACTAAGACTTTTGCTCTGTAGCCTGAATTTGATTCGACAGTTTATTGCAACTTGTGTGGGGCTTTCTTCTTGTATTTGCTTAATTTTTTTCACATCACTGTATGTCTACCAACATACAAATTTGTGCTGGCCTAAAGATGAACTAATTTTAAATATATTTAATTTTTTTTTGGACTAAGAGCCTTTTTTCGCAAAAGAAATACCAATTAAATGTATATTTTAAAATTAAGTAAATTTCAAAACAAGGGGTTAACAAAAAAATTGCAAATAAAAATGAAATTACTACGTTTAATTAGAAAGGCATTACCAGGAAATAAAAACTGGACTACATAACAAAGAATAACAAAAAGAAGAATAAGAAGAATAATAAAATATACCACAGAAATAATATGAAATACCACACAACAACCATATTGTATTTTTTTTGGTCTAACATTGGTTTTGTGAAAGGATATGTATGTATTTCACTTTAGCCCTATTTACCTTTCAGAGGTTTTAAGGCATGACGCTTTCATTTTTAACATATTGTTTCCCCTTTTTTGTGACAGATAGTCTTTCATTTTACTTCCATTTTGTTAATATTGATTATCCAGTGTATATTTCTACCTTTTATTCTATTGCAGTTCATCCCCTCTTTATTTTATTGTGGTAACCGAATATGCTGAAGCCACACCAAGCTGTAATGCCATGATACGTTGATTAGAATTGGGTTGATTTGTGAGAAGAGTGCATATATTTTGCAAATATTTTTTCCATTTGAAAACAATTTGTAAATTGCCAGATCATTTCTTTTTGTGCTTAAATAGTAATTTAAATATAAATTGAATTTCTGGACGAAATACGTTACGTTTTTACCATTTTTAAAAACGTTTAAAATGTGAGTTCGTTGTTCAGTTTTAGATAAACTCTTTATTGTTCGCACTATTTTATGTGCCACTGTTCACAACTGGACGAATACAATAACAATTTGTTTAGTTCTTTACACTTTTGGTCGCGTAAGCACTAGCAACTGTTCGGCAGATCTTTGCAACGGCGATATTCAAATCACGACCGTTTTCTTTACACGCAACGCGTCTCCACACAAGACTGGCTGAATTCTTACCACTCCTCGTTGCCTTCTTTGACTTGCCATTTTATATCCCACGTAAATAGTCTGATGAAGGTTCTTGAAGTCGAATGTTCGTGGTTTCGCTTTCCAGTGAACTCTATAGCGACTTCATTTTTGTTTGTGTATTTTGTTCATATTGCTTGTTGTTGCGTTCCCACTTACTTGTCTATTTTCTTTCATACTGTTGTTGTTAGTTTACTTGTAACAAGTTCGTTGTATTTGTTTGTGTAGCTTTTGCTCATTTTAATGTTAAATGATGTTACACTGTTTCCATTTTCGTAACAATATGTTATTAAGGGGCAAAGTTTTATTTTGCCACTTTAAAGTGCATGAAATTCTAACTTTTAAGATAATACATGTTATGGTGCGAGTTTATACCGATTATGACTATGGAGTGCAATTAAGGATACGATTTGGAACCTAAAATATTATTATAAAGCTGTTAAAATCACCGCATCTCACACAAAAGAGCAACGAATACAGTGCAAAGAAATTCAAAATGCTCTTTTAGGTCCTAAGTACAATACTCTAATGGCGTGTACCATTATAGGTCATAAATACTATCATAATGCCACGGTATGCTCTTTTGAGAAGAGCTTCCTATCCTTAAATTCAAATAAATTATAGCGTGTCCGCGATATCATTGAAATTTTTTTTGTACATTTGAAAGAGCAATTAATGCCGTCATGTGTGGAAATAACATTGTTTAAATCTCCGACATTCAATTTTAAATGGCTCTGGCTCTTGGAACAGGCTGAATTTAACCGATTACACAGGTTTCGTATGTTTTGAGGACCGCTGAAGCTTGTGGCTTACTCGCATGTATTTTCGGCTTAAGAAAACTCCTCTCTAAGACCTTGGTAGACAGTTCACATCACCTCCCAATGAAGTAATCATGCTCCCAAATCAGTCATGCGGAATATACAATACGGTATGATTTATGTGGCACTTAGCTCTGTCGTGTTTAATACATCACGTTGGTGTTCCAATTAAAGCCAATAGAAGCTGGTAATCGTCGAGCTATAGTAGTTATCGTTGCCAGTGAAGACACAACGTCGTTCTTAAAGAAATCAATGACGCCGGCAGTTCAAAATCCATCAGAAACCATGAGTTTTTCCATTCGCATAGCACGCTCTTCAATTTCATGTGGAGTTGGTTTCATCTCACACATAGAAACCTCAATTACACACAAACTCATGGGACTTAAACTGTAACAATAAAATTTGACAGCACCTCGAAGTTTTCCAAATCGTTTACAGACATTTTTTTTAATCGAAATTCTCAATATTTGCTTGTACAACAATTTATTACACCCATTTTAATTTTTCTTTTTACACGGCTATGGACCAAAATATGTCTGTTTATGCGGTTTTTTTAAGCAGTTTGATATATGAGTTGCCAATCGACAATTATTGAATTTTTACTCTTCGCAGCCATAGCATGAACAACATGTTCAAAAATTTCGATTCGATTTTATTACTTTTCATAGTGAAATACAAAAAAACATTCATTGCTTTTGGGAGGTTGGCATAGAAAAACGGAATTTCATTTCACGTTTTTTTTTTTCCAGCAGATGTGACTGTTTGAATCGTGCCATGATGAATGGTTATCTTTTTATCGTACCTATATTATTTCATTGCGTGATATGTGAATATTTCTATTGCATACTCTCGGAAAAATTAGAAATTTTCGTTTTGGTTTTTGTAAGATTCAAAAGATGAAAAGTCGCTTTAATATTTGCTATTTATGAAGTATGTCTGGTGTAATTATAGTAAGCCAATGTATATAGAAGTCGTCGTAGTCTATTAGGTACTGCGTTGGCTTATTAGACTTAAAGCCCGGGTTCGTATCCCAGGTCAGGCATCAAAACGATTTATGAAAAAAAAATATTTCTTCGGCATCTTAATCTCAGCAGATTTCTGGTAAAAACTCTGAGAGTAAGTAAAATTGCCATGAAAAAGTTTCTCAAAAATCTGTCGTTCGGAGTCGACGTTAAACTGCAGGTGCCGCCACTTATGTATAAAATTAACGCACACTACATGAGTGGTGTGAGAAGCTAAGCCGTAATCCTGACTGAATGGTTGTAATGGACAATTATGCATGTATGTATGTCTGGTATAGTTTAGCTAAAAATATTTCTATGCGAGTAAGAAACAATCTTAAATTCTAGAACCAAAATATTAAACTTATTGGCCCACAAAAGTTTATATTTCAGTCATAATAACCTGCAAAAAAATCGATGCAAATTATCAACAACAGATGTTGAATCACGTTTCAATTTTCTGTGCTGTACTCCACAAGGCCAATTGGTGAATAATATTTGCTTGCTGACAGAATGAATGTTTGCAGATGACATCAATATTTTTGATTCAAATTCATTGGATCATAGACCGAGCCCTTAGGCAATTCAGTGTTAATATTAGTACGTTTTCGATTTTTAAAAACGTTTAAAATATGATCTTGTAGATTGCAAATAAAATAAACATAAATTTTGTGTTTAGTTTTAATTAAAATTCTAAATTATTTGCACAATTCTGTTCACAACTTGATGTAAACAACAACAATTGCTTTTCTTTTTTATTCCTCTGTTTATACCCTTTACATAAACAATAACAATTACTAGACAATTATTTGATAGATCTTCATTATTCGGTGATCTTCAAACCACAATTATTCTCTTCAAACGCACCTCGTCTGCGTACAAGACTGACAGAACTCCACTAATTCAGTCGCCTGCTTTGCCATGCCTTTTATATGGCAAAGTAAACAGTGTGATGAATGTTCTTGAACGCTAACGTTCATGACTTAGCCTTCTCCAAACCTCTATAAATATAAACATCGTTGTTTACTTTTATTATTGTAGTGTTGTCGGTGTATTTTTGGTTTACTTGTTTACCATTTTTGCTGATGTTTGTTGTTATATACAGTATACAGTACAGTAATTTGTTCGTCAGGTTAGTTTATTGAATTGTTTGTAGCTTTTGTTTATATTTTTAATGTTAAGCGATGTAAAAGCAAAACACCAGTACATAGATTTTTCATTTTCTTAACAATATAAATAACTCACTTAAATACAGTTATACGATTATACGCGAATGGCGTCAATTTTAATTTGATATGACACACCCCATAAAAGGTCGGCATTCTATCGATCAATGTTCAGGGAATCAGTGCCAATTAATGTAAGACGGACCTTAAGTTAAGTTACCTAGTAGCAGATAAGTTACGTACTTTTATTGCAAATAAATCAATCATTGTGATGGCTGGACGTCAGTTAACTATAAATTCCTGAAATGGCTAATGCTAACAGTACGTAACTCTATAGAATGTAGATGCAAACTATACTCCTTAAAAACGAAATGACGACAAAACTATGGACAGTTGTAATGCAAACCAATTATGAACACAAGAGCCAATGAGGAATTAAGAACTGAAACACTGCTGGGAATTTTTACCTAAAAATAAAGCAGGAATCTAATGACATTGAACTCGTTTGACGTAAAAATGATAATATTAACGCGGTCACAAATGGTGTATTAAGGAATCAGTGAGAATTGCTTTCTGGACTTTGTCACGAGAGAAAAACCGACAAATAATAGATTCCAATCGAAAAGAACAATATCAGCTGCCCAAAATTCTTACTAAAGAAATGAGGAAAACTGAAGTGTGTGTCAATAATAATATTGCTGAGTTTGTCCATAACAGGGCTATGGTGATGCGTGCATCAGCATTAAATTTTGTGGATATATGGATGATCCAAGCCTTTGTTCCGAAATTGCTATTCCACTCATCTCTTATAGGATTTTTTTATTTGTTTTAGGCCGGAGGTGGGAATCTTCAAAAGACACTTTTATTCCAACAAAAGAGTGCACGATTCACCATCACTGGTGCCTACATACTAAACCCACCCCCTGGACACTTCAAGCACTCTCCCTCCGCGGGAATCCTGTGAGGTATTACTTCGCGGAGGGCTGGTTAGCTTTAAAACTTTGTCACACTAAGTTAAACCTCGCCTCCGTTCCTCCACCTATCGGTGTTTTTGCATAACTTCAGCCATTCTCTGGCTCCATAGAATCCTAGAATTCAACACCTCTTCCATATGCCGAGTTGGTCCGAAACTCGTTTCCCCGGGCCATCTAAATCTGGGGCAGCATGTTAGAATATGCTCCTATTCTACACAGTTTGGGCATAAAGGGGAAGTATCATGTCCAAATCTGTGCAGGTATTTCCTAAAGCACCCATGACCAGTTAGGAAATGTGTCACTTAGTAGTTCAGCTCGCAATGTTCGTTCTCCATCCAAATGGTTACATCAGGGACAAAGTGAAATGTCCATCTCACCTTTAAACCGTTCTCCCATCGTGACTGCCATTTCTGCATGGAAGTCCTTCGTTCCTCCGCTTTGATAGTTGCCGTTTGTCCTGGATACTCGAGACGGCGAAAGTATATCCGACTCATCTCATCCGCCAATATGTCTATCGGTATTGCCTTTGCCAATACCAGTATCTCTTCATAAGACACTGTCCTGAAAACGCTTATCTCTCTAATCGCCCTTATACGATACACTGAGGACAGTTTCCTGCTTGTCGTTCCTACGGAGAGTGCCTCCGACCATATTGGGCAAGCATATAACATTATCGACGTCACAACCCTCGATATTATTCTCCTCTTAAATGGATTTGGTCCTCCAATATTTCGCATCATCCTCGCCAGTGCACACTGGATTACAGATGCCTTTTCGCCGAATCTCTTATAGGATTCTATAGAGTGTAATGTGTTAGCAAGCACAACCTATGCATACCGGAGTAGATAAACTGAAGCTTAGTAAACCTTTTGTTTATTTGATATGAATATGCAGGACGAAATCGATTCCTATAGGATTTATTTGACTCTTCAATTAACGTTTTGAGATTAAAGCAGCTTTGACGTTTTATATTGTTAACTGGTTTCCAATGTTCGTTTAGCTTCCATGATCACGATTTCATCTGTGCTGGTAGTGCTAATAACAGAGCTGACTTCGGAGGAAATAAATCAGAGATCATATTGTCAAGAGACATCTGCCTGTTCAGATTTTTTAAACCAACACTCAAAATATGGCTCTCTTTTATAAAAGGCTTCTTCGTATTAAATATTGTAAGGTATTGCCACTTATATTATGTTGAAATCGAACTACTTAATTTAACTTCTTATTTGATTGTGTAAAGTATACTCGGCAAAACTCAAATAAAATTCTTCGCATAAACTTCATTGTAGAACTTTTAATGCATTAAATAAACAAAGAAATCATCCCTTTTAAGCGATTTCTATTTTTAAATTTAAATAAAATAAATGGTGTAGTATTGAAGGACCTATTGCCCCCATTATTTGTGTCTAGGGATAGCTTGGTGTTAACGCGTCCTACTATTACTCTCGCGTCCTACTAAGACTCGGGCGTATAAATTAAGCAGGGTTTATGTTGGCTTTGAGTACCGTTGTATTTTTGTAGCTTAATTGCATATACCTGGGGCCTACCCCACCAGAAAAAGGCCTACGGTGTTATATCACGCCAGTTGTCTTAACAGGGACTTCAATCTCTGATTCCGAGTAGGGATGACTGGTACCGTCCCGCCGGAACTTCTGGACATCTACACTGAAGATGATTTTTCAATGAAAATTCGGTTCAGCGAACACAGGTTGTTGTCCAATTTTGTTTGCAAGCATAATACAATATAAAGTCACTAGATTGAGTTATTCATTCTGTCCCCAAATTGATTGAACACCACAGTTTATCATTTATTTGATTTTGTTGCTATTTAGTTGATAACTAAAAATATTTATTAACTGATTAAACGCCTGTGATGTCTAAGGTGTGCCTTAATTAAACGTGCAATCAATCTATTTTCAATGCAATCTTTTGTAGATTAAGATTATTTATGATTTTTCTTTATTGCCTGCCTCTTTTTACACTCTATTTGATTTAGGAAAGCAATGAAATTGTAATTATAATTCGATATTAATTTGAATTTATTTTTCAATTGATTTACGCCTAACTGAACAAACAATTTTTTTTTGTTAATTTACACAAGGAAGCAGAGATCTAATCAGTGATAAATTATTCAATAATAAATACATATTTGTTGTACATTACCATAGGACAATGGCCATAAACTAAGCAATGTAACAAATAATGATAAATTAAAAAAAAAATTAGTAAGAAATACGAGTAAATTATGATTATCTTGAATGATACTGAAGTTTCTATGTTATTTCGCTCTTTTTCTGTCTCTAGAAGTATATGTATCTGGTAAGAGTGTGTATGTTTAAATATTAGACATCGAAATTAGAAACGCATTCATATAATTCCTCCTATATTTATTTGTATAAACTTATGTATATAAATGAACATATACATACATACATATGTAAATGCATGTACTAGCAGCGATGCCAACTTAGCACTTTTTACGCTATTTTTAGCTCCTTTTGAATGCACGCTGCGGGTTTTTTTTTTCTATTTAGCCCTTTTTTAAAAAAAGAGCTGGAATGGCCCTTTTTGGTTTAGTTTTTAGCACTTTTAGCACTTTTTACAAAAAAAAGTATTTTTTAATGATCTGTCATCGTTTTAGAAGTAATGCTATACTAAGTATAGTATGGTATTAAACTAATTGCTATATAAGCTCACCTTTATTTACATATATAGTGAATTTAATTTATAGTAAAAGAAAAAAAGCTGAAATTTTGTTTGAATTGATATTGATTTCCTGGCGAACAAAAAAAGAAATTGAGATTGAATTGATTGAAAAGCAAGTGTTTTATACAAATCGAAAAAAAATTTGAGGTAAATAGATTTTATATTATTAATTATAATAAGGTGTTAATATTAACATATGTAAATAGTTTTATATGGAGCGTTACCAACAAAAATACCGTAAAGCATGGGAATCTGAACCATCTTTTAAAAAATGGATTAGGCCATCCAAAGACCCATCTAAAGTTTTATGCATATATTGCAAAAGCGAAATAAATGCCAAACATTTCGATTTAGTACGTCACAACGTAACTAAAAAGCATAAGAAATGTATGGAACCCTTTAACGACATATCACTTTCACAGCCACAACTCTCTTTTGCATCAGGAGTTCCTACTGAAAAGCAAAGAAGCCAAGCGACGCTTGCTCTCTTTACAGCCGTTCGTACACCATTTCAATCAATGGATCACCTGGGTGAAATGTGTTGCAAAGTATTTTCAGACAGTAAAGCAGCAAATATTAATCTTCATCGTACGAAATGTTCAAATTTTTACTAATGCTTTAGCTCCCCACTTCATCGGTGAACTTTTAGATGGCTTAAAAAATTCATGCTTTAGCTTGATCTTGGACGAGGGTTTGTATTAAAAAACTGTTTTATATTTTACTGTATGTAGTTTTACAACCATTTGCATTTTTCAGGAACAGATATTTCGATAGAAAAATTATTAGGAGTTGTAATTAGATATTTTAGCCCAAACAAAAATGAATTTGTAACAACATTTTTGGGATTGATTGATTTAAATGGCGGTAAAGCTGACGCCGTCCTTGTTGGACTTGAACGACTTGCGAATATTTTACAGTTAAATTTTAAAAACCTGGTAGCAATTGCAACGGACAATGCAGCTGTTATGATCGGTGTCCATAATGGCCTTTACAAAAATATAAAAGAAAAATATTGTTTGAAAAACCTCATATTAGTCAGGTGTGTATGCCACTCATTGCAACTAGCAGTATCTGCAGCTGCTGAAAACAATTTTCCTCCAAATTTAAACTTTTTGGTCAAAGAAACTCATACTGTCAGACGAACTCTTCTGTCAGACAAAATGCTTTTAACAAAATATTTCAGTTAATAAACTCAGACAGTGATTTTCCAAAAAAGATTCCTTTAGCAGCACCAACTCGATGGCTTTCTGTCGAAAAAGCAGTCAAAACTATTTTGGAAATGTGGTTAGAACTTAAGACACATTTTTCTTTGGTAAAGGAAAAATCCTTTGAAACATCATTTTTAAAAGACATGTATAACGACCTGAAAAATTTTATATATATTACGATTTTGGCATCAGTTTTAGCTGATGTACAAAAAGTTAATCTGGCCTTCGAGGCCCAGTTTGCTGACCACACAAAACTTTTTAGTGATTTGTATCGTTTATTGCAGAGCTTGACTAATAGAATAATTATTCCAACAGACGATTTTGATTACATGAATGCACATTGGTTTAAAATCGATTTTTTTTTGGCCAAAATTATTTACGACGGGAATATAATAGTTTTTTGTTAATATTTGAATTATTATTAATTATTAATATCATATTTTGTCAATTCTGTGAAATTTAATTAAAAATTGTGTTTTCTCTCTACACATATTAATTAAAAGCGACGAATTTCAAATATTTCTAAATACTAGTTTTATTTATAAAGAAAAGATAAACAATTATATTTCAAAAAGGAATAGTATTGTTAGTTTAAAAAACTCTAAAAAATACTAATATCAAAGGCCTACAAAACCGAGTGGATTGGGGTGTTATGTTACACCATAATGGTCTTTGTGATGTATCCAAAAGTCTTAATGGTATTACTGTTGTTGCAAAAAGACCTAAAGTACTAATATGTGATGAGCTTGGTTCGAGAAGTCGTTGTTTAAACTGAGCTTGACCAGTACTTCCATCGAATCCATAGCTCAGAATTAACTCTGCAGAAATTGAATTTTTTTATCAATATTCATTGCAGCTGAAATTACATCTTTCTTCATTTCTACAATTCTTTTGCAGTGTGTTCTAGTAGCATTTGTAATGGTACTTTTGCTACTGTTTAGCTAATTTCTTAGGTCGGCACATGTTTTTTACTTCTAAGACCTTATAGTGAGGAGAAAATATATTACAGTTTCTTTGTTTATTCTGCATACGGATAGCACAGCACTGTTTTTTTGAGAAATTGCTTTCGATAAGAATAGCAAGTGCTTCCTCGCTAGAGAGAGCAACAGGCTCCTTTGAGTTTTCCCGCACAGTTTTCGTATTTTCGGTGGTCGTGTTGGACTTTGCACTGCTTCCTTTAGACCAACAGCTAAGTCTTTTTCTCCCTTTTTACGAGCAGACATACGCGCTGCATTTACTAATAAATCTGTAGTAATTTCTTTGGATGAAGACATAATTGCTGCTTCTCTTCTCTTGCTACGATTCGACATTTCATTAAAAGACATTCGTGGCCGACCTGCTTTAGAGGTGCTTGGTACTTCAGTTAAAACTTTTTTAAAAAATACTTCAGAATTTTGCCATTTCATGTTTCGAGACATAAATACATTAGTGTTTCTGAAGCATTCTGACCACTTTGCATCTAATTTTACGCAACATATCCTTATTTTTTCTTTTAAATGTTTTAAATAATCCTCAGGAGGATTTGCAGTTCCACATTTTTCTAGAACGAAGTTCAAAAGTTCCTCCTTTTTCTTTTCTTTAGCATTTGTTTTTTTGCCAAATTTTGAAGAGCTCTTCATTTTCGAAGTCAAGGTACTCTAGTAAAAAGCAAATATCTCAAGTTATTGCGAGTTATTGCAGGAAAAAACTTTAGAATGTGTTGCACAAGACCACATGCTATTTTCGAATTTTGTTTTTTCACTGGACAAAGTTGGACATTTTTTTAAAAGTTTAAATTAACGGAAAAACAAAATAATAATTGAATGCGCGAATATGCATGTAAACAACACACGTTATTTCTATGTCTATTTATTTTTTTTCACTTTTTATTTTACAATTAGTTAATATATACCATAAACTTTATTATCCATTAAAAATATTTTTTTTAACTTTTTAATTTTATTCAAAAACACTATTTAACCAACTACTTAAATTAAACTACTTGCACTTGATTATTCAACAATAGTAAAAAGTTCTATGTTTGTCGCTCTGTAGACTAACGGTAAATACCGGTTTAGAAAAAAAAAATTTATTTTCTGATAACTTGAAGTGTTGTCTATCATGCTGTATTAAGAAATTTGCAAAAAACGAAAATTAAAAAATTACATTTTGGCCAAAAAAACTTAATTTTAAACCAATGTGGAATGGCGAAATAGACCCAAAAGTAGACGAAAATTGTTACCTTGGTTACGGCTTTGAGAAAGCTTGTGCAGAGTCTAACATATCTGACATAGATAAAAAATTAATCAAGAAAAACTTGATAAAATTTACGAAGAATTTAATTTACGAAATAAGGGCAAAATTACCATCAAGCATTCAAATTTTGGAAAAAATTTCTGCATTTAGCGTAACAAATATTTTCTCTAGTAATATAGAAGATACGAAGGTTGTTATTAAAGAGTTTATAAACAACTATAAAGAAATTGAGGAACTTGAAAATTGTATACAAAATTTAAAACTATATAAGTGGAAAAATTTGGATAGAACTGATAGTTTTTGGATCAAAGTAAACCAATTTAAAAACTCAACAAACGAAAATCCATTTGGAAAACTTTCAGCTTTTGTGTTAAGACTTCTGATACTGCCCTACTCAAATGCAGAAGTAGAACGCACATTTAGCGTTATGAAATTTTTAAAAATAAAATAAGGAACCGAATGTCGTAAAATACATCGAATTGCTTAATTCATATAAAGTATGGTTTAAAACGAAAAAATGCTGCTCTTTGGACTATCAAATACCAGAAAATGTTTGTCTAAAAATTAATTCTAATGAAACCTACAAAAAGTCAAAATACTTTATCAAAACTGTTTTGTGGACCGATGAGGAAGAAGACTATACAATTTTGTACGATGAATAAAATGTTTGCTTTTAATGATATTTTTATATTTATGAATACTATTTAATATACTATTATTTTAGAATTAATTTAAACCCAAAGGACAAATAAAATTATTTACAAAACGTTACATTTTAATTTAGCCCTTTTTAGCTCTTTTTACTTGTTGCCTTGGCGCTTTTTGCATCTATAAAGTTAGTATATCACTCATACGTTACATATGTGCATGAATTTTACACATTAAATATGAGCATAATTATGGCAAATATAATGGGTGGGCGTTTTAAAAGTTGAAATTTAAAAATGCATTAAAACAAAATGGTTTGAAATTTTGTCACATTTATTGTTTTGCTGTGGACTACAACTGCTCCGGTTGGAAATAGATTATTATTTCATTCATATGGCTACCGCTGCTGGCCTCACATTCATTCGTTAACCTTTTGGAGTGAATGGGGTCCTATTTCGGCAAAAGCAACAATAATATTGGCGTTCGAATGCGCAATTGTCACCCTAACACTTTTATTTTACGGCGCCTCACAGGAAATAGTCCAACGTTATCAAATCGCAGTTTCTTGGCGTCCAATTGACATCACTATTCCTGCTAATTTAATGGCTATCAAGCGTTTGACTCAATAAATCAATTGTGGCATGAGATCTGTGGCTAGTTACATCACCCTGTTGAAACCAAACATCGCTCACATTAATACCATGAAGAGCTGCTCCAAAAATATTGACTATCATGGTGCGATAGGTGTCTCCATTGATCATAATGGTAGCGCCGTCATCATTTCTAAAGAAATATGGGCCAATGGACCACGTTTGGGTTTTATAAGTCTCAAATACGGCAATTTTGTTTGTTAACGTACTAAGCAAGATAAAAGTGAACTTCATCCGAAAAGATGACATCATCGTGCTGGCCCAATAAATCCTAACGTTACTCGAGCGCAAATCGATTCATTACGTTCAGTGAAGATTCTGAATTTTGTGACAGAAAAGAATGACATAAGTATTGCCAGATTCGAAATAACCGATAGTCCAAATTTAAACCTATACGCGTAAGGATTAATACTGAATTACTTAGCTTGCTGACATAACATGATTTTGTTTTCTTTTCATTTAATTTTAATTTTATGTTCACTTTTATTTATTGTCTATACTGTCAACCTTTCTGTTACTTTACATTCTATTTTTATTACTCTACGATTTGTATTTTATTACGTACTCTTTACTCATGAAATATCTTTTATTTTTTTTAATCTTGTTAGTAAGAGAAAGAACTTTCCTTTTATCTGGTATCCATGAGTTACAAAATATATTTTCTTTTATTTTTTTTTTTCTTTTATAGGAAACAAGCCATTCCCTAACAGGTTTTTTTCTAGGTTTTTCTTGTTTTTATAAATATATTTTCTATTTTATTTACTATCTCTCTCTGTACTGTGATAAAGTTTGAATTCAATGGATACTAAAGGCTTTGATTAAAGTTTTTTAACTGTTCAACCTCCACAATAATTGCTTAATAGTTCTGTGAAAATAAGCACAATAAAAAACATTTTTATTTTGGTTTTCAGTTTTATTAACATCTTTAAGCTATTTAAACAATTTAAAGAAATTTGTGAAACCCAAAGAATAGTAAATTAAAGCGAAAAAAGTTCAATTTTAAGTTCAATAAAAATAAAAATTCCATTCAGATAGCATTTGAAGTTCTGGGGTCTAATTCTCGCAATCGTGATCGAAATTGCGTTCGGAATGGAAATGATTTCGATAGCTAGAAATTTTCGGATGATATTACTCGATACGAAACGAATCGATTTGTTGCTTAATTATTTCGTTTTACAGCACTGACTAAAATGCAAAAATTGTAAACAAATAACATATGTTTTCTTACAAAAATAAAAGAAATTTAATTAATCCAAGTAAGAAAAAAATTATTAAAATTGTAATATTTCGTATGGATAATATATTTTGGTTTTGCTTTATTATTAGCTGGGACTGAAGTTTCTTCTGCAGTATCATTTTCAATTTCTATAAAAGAAGACATGGTAGATTCCATTTTGTATTCTTCATAATCCGATAAACAATAGGGAGATAAGTCTTGAATACTATTTTTTGGTGAATTTGTTGGGGTAACATTTTCTTTGTCGCAATTCTCTTTTGGGCTGCCTTCTGATGTTTTTGAAGACCCTCAAGAGATTTTTAAACTAAACAAGAGTTTGTTAAACCACTTCGCGTCACATTTTTGCATCTTTGATTGGTGGGCCGGAAGCATTGAGCTTAGCTGTCAGCTGTTCCCATAGCTGATTAGCTGTTGCCTTTCCCTGAGCAGTATTTGGTATAATAATCTTTGACAATTCTGAATGCTTAACCATGAAATTTCCAAGAATATCCTTCTGTGTGTAATTAATTTTTGAAAGTTTTGAGCTACAAATACTGGAATTAATTAATTAATTAAAAAATAAAAACTCGCAAGGTGGTATTCGAATGATCACACGTTATTTAATGTCATCATTAGAAATTTCGATACACTTTACTCGATAACGAATAAGACAATCCCAAAAATTAAAAAAACTCGCACGTTCGAGTAAAAATTCGTTCGTATACGACTCCCAGAATTAACCCCCTGGAAAATCCTAAGACTTTTAAATAATTAACAAAATTACAGTCAGGAGTAGTAGTTTTTCAGATACGGTACTCGAGCAAAAGTAAAAAGCTCGTTTAAAAATCCACGTGTTGCTCTAAAAAGTTAAGGAACGACCACACAAGAAAAGCCTTTAAAAACCAAATTAAATATTCGATATTCAACGCAGAAAAATTGTAGAACTAAAGAAGTGAAATGAGAAATGGATGACCATAATTTTCTTTTAAAGATTAGTTTATGTGTGTGCATAATATTTCCAGTCCTGCCTGACAGCTGTAATCTAGTGGTGTTAAATCGCATAATTTTAATTGCTTATGCTGCCTTATTGGAACTATATGTTGACTACATCCAATTCCGCCATTTTATTTAGTACTCACCGTACGGTACCTTTTCAACTGACTGTAGCGTTATAGTTCCTCTATCTTTTAAAGAGGTACGATGCGAAACACAAACGACAATAGTGCAACAGTGCATATTAAATGTATAATATTTGCAGCTATTTTTCTACTTCTGACTGTTCTTCACAGCAAAATTCAGCAATTCAGTTTTCACTGAATCAAATTCATATATTTCGGCGTATCTTATTGTTTAATTTCATCTGGATCCAGTGCTTGGCAAGTCTATGCCGTTGGCAAATTGCTCAGTGGTATTGCTTACCTTCTTGATTGGTCATTACAACCCCTCAGTCAGAATTACGACTTACCGTCTCACACCACTTATGATGTGTATGTTAGTTTTCAAACATTTTTTGACAAACTTTTCATGGTAATTTTTTTCTCGGAGTTTTTGCTTAGAAGAAGTCGCGATGAAATATTTTTTCATATTTCGTTTCATTCGAGATGTCTGGCCTGGTGTTGGAACCTTCGTCTCATGCTAATGGTATTATATTCCTACTTTGCTTTGGTATGGTTATACAGTTCTCTTCGCCTTAACCCTTATGGGCACTAATTGCACGATTTTACGATTGGATATTTATCTTCTTTCAGACAGAACTGTTTTCATATGTTTATTCAATAATTTTTGTTTTTCGACATCTAATTTCTAATTCTACTATTAATCCGCAAGTTAACAGAAACGTAATCATTGTTAATTTTCTGTTTATATCCTTAGACATGTTGGATTTTTTTTTCATTCTTGGTTGATAGCTGCTACTAGAGGCCAGCATTCACTTCATTCCCATAGTGGATTTGAAATGTCCAATTTTCCATAAATTTGGCACATAAATGGGTTAAGTTGCCATTGAGGACCACTGATCACCGAAGGAAGTTGGCAATCGTCGACATATAGTCCTCGCCAATGACAGTAGCCAAAGTCATTCTTTAGGAAGCATGTCGCCAACTGTAATCCACATCAAAAAGTGGCTTTTTCGTAAAGCCTTAGACGCCTTGGATCTCATGCAGATTGGCCAGTACAACACTTCAGCCAGGATTACGGTCTAGGTTCTCACACCACTCATGTTGTGTGTGTTAATTTTATACATGAGTGGCGGGACTTACAGTTTAAAGTCGATTCCGAACGACAGATTTTTGAGAAACTTTTCATGGCAATTTTATTTACTCCCAGAGTTTTTGCCAGAAATCTGCTGACCTGGGGTTTGAATCTCGGCCTTACGTCTACTACCTACTAGACTACGGCGACAACGACGGTATACACCATTAGCTGTACTTAATCTACACCATCAGTTTTGTGCCCCTCCTACTAAATGTTTTTTGTGTTTTTTTTATCAAAACAAATTTGAAATATTTAAAGTTTAAATCTGCCACATTCATGGATCATGTATGAAACGCACTTTTTCAGTTTTTTTTTTTTTCAAATCACTGGGACACGAACTAAATGACGTAACTTATTCAAATATTGAATACCGTCCTCTGACAGATACGTGTAGACTGGAGCAGTTAATGTGGTACAAACACACACATTGTTCTTTGTTTTCAAATTTGTTTACTCAGTCACTTAAAATTGCAAAAAAAAATATTAAAAATTGTAGCCAAATATGAAACATTTTGAAATGCTGCCACTTTTAAATCTGTTCTGGTCAATGGCATAAATAGGAAATATTTTGTTTAAATTTTATTTGCACTTCATATGCATAAATTAACCAAATATAAGCCCGACAAATATGATATATGCACACACATATGTATGGCGCACAGACGGATAAACTAAAATGTTTTAGTATACAAAGTTATACACATAGACATATGAGCGGATATAGGCTTACGAATGGATGTATGTAAATGCTTCGCTTGGTGGCTTAATTTAGAAGTACTCATAAAAATTCTGTTTATATTTTTAAACAATTTTTAGTCGAGTAGAGTGAAAGATACAATATTTTATTAAATTTTTAGTGGAGTTCAATTGCTCAAACCCAAATGTATTAGACTTTAGCGACTTTTAAGTATTTGCTTATAAGTTTCTTTCTTTTAATTGACAACAGCATTAACAATATCATGTTCAGATTTTCTTTAAAAAAGTTTTCAATTCCATCACGTCTCTCCTGTTATGATGACTAAGATGAAATATATTTGCCATTCATAATATCCACATGTTCACCAGTATGTTGATTCTTTTAATGAATCACACTCATTTAACATGTGCATAAATTTCTAACCAAAATAAACACCAAAAACAACAGGGGCTGTCATCTGCTTAAGGCACATTATATTTGAAGTTAAAGTTCTTTTCACAAATATTTCAATTATGATGCAAAAAACATCTTTTTTGAGACTAAGGAGTCGAGATTTTGTTTAAGAATTTAATTTTCAATTTAGAAAAAATTGCTATTTTCTAAAATTGTTAGGTGCCCTGGGTAGTGTACTATACTATTAACGTGAGGGTCGTGGCTTCGATTCCCACCAGAGACTCTGGTCTGTGACACTACACCGAGCATATGGTCACGTTACTCCGCTCGTATATAATTAGAATATATTTGTAATTGTATTGTAATAAATAAATAAATAAATAAAATTGTTAGGTTAGATTAGCCTGTAGCTTGTAGCAAGTTCACTCGGTGGCCATATGGCCCATTGTGTCATCCAGTGTAAGGTAAACCTGCTTGCCATGCTCCGTTAGTGATGGGTTTAAATCATACCGAGGTCCGAATGGAACCGGTCAGTGCCCTTGATGGCAAGTTCGCCAAACGTTTTGTCAACCAAAAACCGAGGACGTCTGTCCTGAGGTGCAGGGCACTCCCTTAATCTAGTGGGTAGTACGTTACCTTATTAGACTTAACTGTTCAAAACCCAGGTCAGCCATTTAAAAAAAGGGAAATATAAAAAAATTTCCTTGTCGGCATCCACTCTAGGGATTTTTGTCAAAACTTCTGAGAGTAAATAAAATTGCCATGATAAATTTCTCAAAAGTCTGTCGTTCGAAGTCGACTTTAAATTGTAGGTCCCGTCACTCATATAGTTCTAAAAATTAACACACTCAACATAAGTGGTGTGAAAAGCTAGGTTCGTAATCCTGACTGAAGGGTTGTAATGACCTTTTATGTGCGTATTCCAGAATATCAATGTTACTTTATGAATATTTTGACAAATTCACAGATAAATGAGAGTCACAAAAAGAGCATTTGGTTAGGACTCTCTTCACCAATATTTCTTAAGAAACAGTTCTCAAGTATGGCTTACAATTCTGATTCACAAACTAAAACTTAATTGTTCTTTTAATAGCGCAATACTCTTGGAAAACTACCACATTCGTGGACTCCTAAATAGTTCTCATAAAATCAACAAGAGCTGTCTCAATAGATCTTTCTGCCCTGTAAGCAAATTTTCCTTTCTAATATCTCACATCTTATATAATTTTCCACAACTTTCTTAAATATTTTCACATGAAAAACGTGAGACTAATTGATCTGAAGGGTTTAACTTGTGTCGTATCTTTCATGCACACATTTGATATGAACATCAGCCTCATCCATCAGCACGCTGTGCTTCCTGTATTTAAATTTAAATAAAACAAAGTTTTTATGAAATATTATCGACATTTTTTTCGTCTGAAAAATATATTGATAGCACTATGTAAAGAAAATAACATCGAAAGTTTTACATGACAATTAAATTAATTATTAAAATAGACTGAATATGAGATATGGCTGTGAGTTGTGGCTTCTTCGCGTACACTTGTAACTTATGGAAACTTCACAATAAAGTCTAACAGGGTTGAATCGAAAGATCTCGGTGATCAGTCCATTACATCACCTCCACTTAATATGATCATGATCTTAAAACGCTCAAGCATAATACTAAATATTGCATGAGCTGTGTGGCACATAGCGCCGTTCTGTTCGAACCAAATGTCGTTAATGTCAAAATCATCCAATTTCGAGCATAATAAGTTATTGCTCATCAACTTATAGTGCTCGCCATTGACTGTGATAGCCTGGTTACCAACTTTCTTAAAAAAATATGCCGATGTCGACAACTTGAAATCAACACCAAATTATTCCGACATGCATTCAACTCTCTTGGCTCTTATGTGGATTAGTATCGCTCAAATTCGACAATTATGATTGTTCACTTGCCAATTCAATCAGAAATAACTTTCATCACTGAAAACAATTTTTTGATGAAAATTAGGGTCATCTGGCATCTGTTCCAGAACCCATTCAGTAAACACACGTCCTGCATATGGTCATTTACTTTCATCGATTTCTTCGGTTTCTCTTACACACTTTCACTGTGTTTTCGGCAGATCATACGTTTTACGATATGCTAAGTATTTATTTATTTACATACATATTTATTTACATAAATACAACCTTTCAGTCAGCATTACGACATAGCTTCTCACACCATCTACGTTTTGTGCTTTAATTTTATACATGATTGGCGTTTAATGTCAACTCCTATTGAGCGGTTTTTGAGAAGCTTTTCGTGGCAATTTTATTTACTCTTAGAGTTTTTGTCAGAAATCTGCTGAGAGGCAGTCGCCGAAGATGTTGGAGATGTCTGACGTGGGGTTTGATCGTAGTCCCATGTCTAACAAGCCAACACACTACCTACTGAAAAAGAAAATGATTTTGTTTGACTGAGTTACTAAAACTCTTTGTCTTAGTAACTTTTGATGGCCTTTGTTTGATAGTTGCTCTTTAACTGCCTGTGTTTTATCCTATTTCTTACAAATTCAGAAAGAAAGGACGTTCATTTGGAATGCTATGTATTTAGAATTGCATTAGTAACAACTATTACCATTTCTCTTATGCCATATGCTCTTGCTTCTTAGCACATTAACTGCCAAGGCAGAAAAAATGAATTATTTTGTAGTGTGATTAAATTAGACGTTGTTCTAAATTGGAATAAAGCAAATAAAAATATGATCTGGTGTCGTTCAGGAAAGCAAAATCAGGTTTTAATTTTGAAAGTAAATAAGAAAATATTTATTTTCACACCAGTCATCTGCGAAAATAATGGTGTTTTTCACATGGTTTAAGTTGTAAATAAAAGCTACAAAAACAAAAACAATGAACTTGTTTAGATGATAAACAAGTAAACAAAGATATACAAACAAAAAACAAGTATAAAAAGGGGATAAACAAGTAAACGTAAAGGCAACAACAACACTGCAAGGATAAACGTAAACAAAATACACCAACAACAATAACGTAAACAACATGTTTACATTTATAGAGATTTCGAGAAGGCGAATAATTCTCCTTCAAGAGCATCCATCAGACTGATTTCCCTGCAATATAAAAGGCAAGACAAAGCAAGCAACGGGTTCAGTAAAAATTCAGTCAGTCTAGTGTGAAGACGCGTTGCGTGTGAAGAAAGCAGTCGTAGTTTGAAGTTCGCCGTTGCAAAAATCTATCAAACAAATTGGCTAGTAGTTGTTAGTGCTTACGCAAAAGAGTGCAAAGAGGAATAAAAAACAAAGCAATTGTTGTCAAGTTATGAACAGTGACACACAGAATTGTGCAAACAATAAAGAAAATAATTAAAATTGAACATAAATTTATTTTAAACGTTTCAAAAGGTAAAAACGTAACAATATGTTATTTGCCTTTCACACGCGTTTACAGATTAATTAACTCTCTGTAATGTATTCTGTTCTTTATTTCTAGAAAATCTAAATTACAATTGAATATAAATTACTTATATCTTATATACATTGAGTTTTACTTCAAGGTAAAGTTTTACCATTGTGTTACAGTCTTTAATACTATTTGTTATTAATAATACTACACTACACTCTCCTTATTCATCATCAACGTATTCCTGCTTTTGGTGTTATGTCGTCTTTGCTGCTTTAAAAATAAAGGAATGAAGGGAGATGTACATTTTACCATCGACTCCATATCATGTATGATATATAACCCACCTTTGAAAGTCACAGTGTAGCATGTGCGTTAAAAAATTCTTCACTTTTGAGCGTGAAATTTTGTTAATTTGTTTTAAAAATTCATTAATATGTAAACATTTATTAAAGTATGAATTTATTTAAATTAGTAACTTGAGTAACTTTCACAAGCATGTCAGCTATATTGTTAATTTATTTGTAACAATATTTAAGAACACACATGTAGGCAACGTACATACACAATTGGTCAATTACAACTTCAGTCAGCTAGCTTCTAACAACATGTATGTTGTGTGAGTTAATTTTTTGCGTGAGTGGCGGCACCTGCAGTTTTAATTCGACTTCAAACAACAGTTTTTGGAGAAGCTTTTTATGGTACTTTTGTTTACCATCAGAGTTTTCGGAAGAAAGTCGATAAAGAAATATTTCCTTTTCATATTTAATTTTGTTGGACATGTCTGACCTGGGGTTTGAACACACTGCCTACTGGACTACGATCACTTCAACAGTTGCCTCAATTCCGACACCGACACTGACACAAACATTTGGCCGTACTCTGTGCTATTGAAAATATATTTCATTGTAATTAAGAAAATATCACCTAAATTTGAAGTAAATAACTGAATACAAATTATTGAAACAACGAAAATTCCGTGCATGCGGTACCACAACAACATACATACATACATTACAACCCTTCAGTCAGGATGACGACCTAGTTTCTCACACCACTTACGTTGTGTGTGTTAATTTTATACATGAGTAGGCCTGGGCCTACCACAACAAATAAAACCAAATAAAATCCAAAATCTCATGAAATAAGCTGAAATAATTGTCCGTACTGCGTAGATAGAGACTAAACTCCAAAATAATGATATACTGAAACTAGCACTGTCACACATCTGATTGAGATATATCTCTTGAATTGGGAAATTCAAACAATTCTTTCTGATCGTATCTATAAACATTAAACTCGATTGGGCTGTGTATGGATAAATTAGTTGATCAGGTAGCTAGTAATTTAACAATTTGACAAACAATTTGATAATAAAATGCAGTTGCAGTAAAGCTATAATAATTCTGTAACAACTTTATAAATTCTAGCGACACCCTATCATAAAAATGTATTTGTCTAAACGCTCCTACGTATACGTAATAAATTTATATTTCATGTTACTCATACGCTCCGTATTCATACTACTATTCAGTGTTTAACCATACAATTCACTAAAATTAGTTGCAGATGCTTGTCATAATAACTTCTAATAAATTACATCAAGAGAAAAAGAGAAAACAGAAAAAATTTTATTGAAACGGAATACTTAGAGAACACTTGGTAAAATTAATTGCAAAGCCATGTTTGAAAAAATATTTTTATGCCGCATAAAATACAACCAACGCAACATCAACTTCCCATAGAGAAAGAGAAAGAAAGAGAAATCTAGTGAAAAACAAAATATTTTAAACAGTTTTCCTTCTACTACTTTTCCTCCTTTTTACCACTTTATTCGCGTTATTTTCAGGCTGTCTGTGTAGCTTTATGTAAACCCTAACAATGCTAGTTTAAAAGTAAAAACTAAAATCAGCAAAATAAGCAAAAAAGTGAGAATTTTTTCCCAAGAATTTGTTTTTCAATTTTTGTTAATTTTTGTTTTAAACTTTTATTATGATTCAGCTTTTCGAAACTTTTTTTTCGAAATATATTCCATGAACATTACTTATTATGGGTCTTCTTGTTTCCCACCTGCTCTTTCTCTTGAATATATAACTTTAAATGACTTAAAGATTGAACAAGTGGTTGTAAGGAACTGAAATAAGATAAGAAATACCTGTGACAGAAGTTTTTCATGACGTTGATTACCCTCTTCAGCATTTATCATGCAGATACTTATCATATTCTATCCCTTATTTGAATTATTCCACTCACATTTTCCTAAATTCCAAAATTGCAAAACCTGCAACATTACCAACTTTTCTGGAATATTTATCGTCTTTTCCAGAACAGTTTGACATTAGACTGACTCCAGTGCTAAAAACTAAAAAATGATTATGAGTCAGTTGTAATTAC
This sequence comes from Sarcophaga subvicina, assembly GCA_936449025.2. Classification (NCBI taxonomy): domain Eukaryota; kingdom Metazoa; phylum Arthropoda; class Insecta; order Diptera; family Sarcophagidae; genus Sarcophaga; species Sarcophaga subvicina. The sequence continues at coordinate 92,277,205 of OW388080.2, forward strand.
GATATCTATTTATATATTTATTTACTTATTTATTTATTTATTTATTTATTTATTTATTATTAGTCGTAACACAACAAGATAATATTTCTAATAAATGAAAGTGCTATGGGAGTACATCAAAGAAAAAAATTATAACAAATCATTGATTGTACAAGTAATGAATTAATGTAGAAATAAAAATGAATAAGAACATATTAAAATCTCGGGAAATAGCAATCGATATAAAAAATAAGGATAAAAAATGAATATTTATGTAAAAAGTAAATTAAGAAAATTACAAAAAACAGTATATACAAATATAAATAAGAAAATGTAAATAAGAAATATACAAAGATAGAAAAAATATATACATACATTTACTGAGGTACAATGAAATTTAAAAACTAAATTAGAAAGATTAATAATCATTAATAAAAATAAAGAATAAAAATGTACAGAATAACCATAATATGCAAAAAAAAAACTACTTAAACAGATTGTACATCTCCTTTTTGAACTTAATTGCATTGCCTATGTTCTGAATATAATTAGGTAAAGTATTCCAAAGTCGCCGTAGTCTAGTAGATACTGTGTAGGCCCTCTTCTTCAGCCTCTTAGCAGACTTCTGGAAAAAACTCTGAGAGTTTTAACATGAAAAGTTTCTCAAAAATCTGTCGTTCGGAGTCGACTTCAAACTGTAGGTCCCGCCATTCATGTATAAAATTAACACACACAACATAAGTGGTGTGAGAAACTAGGTCGTAATCCTGAGGTTGTAATGACTAATTATGTATGTATGTATGTAAAATATTCCAAAGGCTGATGGTGTGTACAAAAAACAGGCGTTGTGACAAAAGGGTCCTATGTCTATGTTGGATAATATTCATACCGCGGTTGTATCCAGCAAATCTAATATTACTAAATCAGTATACATACATACATAATTGGTCATTACAACCCTTCAGTCAGGATTACGACCTAGTTTCTCACACCACTTATGTTGTGTGTGTTAATTTTATACAAGAGTGGTGGGACCTACAGTTTAAAGTCGACTCCGAACGACAGATTTTTGAGAAAGTTTTCATGGCAATTTTGTTTACTCTCAGAGTTTTTGCCAGAAATCTGCTGAGAGGAAGTCGCAGAAGAAATACTTTTTGTATTTTATTTCGATGTCTGACCTGGGGCTCGAACCCTGGCTTTTCGTCGAATAAGCCAACACACTACCTACTAGACCACGGCGACTCCCTTAGTTCTGGAGAGCAATAAACATTTATATTTAGAAGAATTTATACAAAGTCCATCGGCCCTAGCCCAGTTGTCAATTTTTTGTAAATCATTGTTGATGGAGTATATGTACAGTTGGATAATTGTAGCGTACATACCCGTATGTACGCTGACAAAGTTCAGGTAGTTCGTTACTGTGTATACAGAACAAAAGAAGCCCTAATATTGAACCCTGGGGAATACCTCTTCCAACGTTTAGCAAATTCGAGATCTTGCCGTTTAGGTAAACTCGTTGTGATCTGCTAACAGTATGAGAACGTATAAGACTAGAAGTTGAATTTGAAAAATGAAATCAATAATATTTTGTGATCATTCCAAAAGAACTAAAAACGCTAATTTTCATCCGGTTCCAACCTAAGGTCATCAACTACATTGACTAAAGCAGTAGTGAAGCTCCTAGATTTTATAAATTCCGACTGCTTATCAGATAGGAAATTATTACCTATGAGATAACTATTTATTTGTCTAGCTATGAGGTTATCCATTACTTTAGACAGGAATGGAAGAATGGTAATTGACCTGAATTCGTTGTTGAATTTAGGAATGGGAATGATTTTCGACTGTTTCCATTCATCAGCGAAGGAGGACATAGTTAAAACTGCGTTGAATAAATGAGTCAAATACGGCAAAGGTCTAAGAGTCAAGTTTAGAGGATCAAAGTCATCAGAATCAACCGCTCACAATTTCACCGAAGATAAGTATTCCAAAAATTCGAGCTGATTAACACAACGAAAACTAAAGGGGTTTTCTAGCGGAACAAAACAAAGGTCATTATATATGTCACTATCAGTGGTTGGAACATAAATATTAGCAAATTTGTCATTGAGAGCGTTTAAATCGACATCTGGAGAAATATTATGACACTTTTGTCCAATACCAATATCGCGGATTACCTTCCCTTTAGCTTTTTTATCCAATGCGGAAGCGAACTTCCTGCTGTAAAACAATATTTTTGCAATTTTAACGTGTTTGGTTTGAGAACACTGGTAGTAGCATCTGTTATAGAATTCTCTTTACATACATCGGCAAGATAATCCAAACATAACATAACAGTTACTCTCACAAGAATTCTCAGACTATAGCTTGGCGTCGTAAAGTAGTCCCACATACATAATTGTTCATTAAACCCTTCAGTCAGGATTACGACCTAGTTTCTCACATCACTTATGTTGTATGTGTTAATTCTATGCATGAATAGCGGAGAATCAACAGTTTAAAGTCGATTCCGAAAGACATTTTTGAAAAATTTTCAGAATTTTTGCTAGAAATCTGCTGAGAGAAAATCGGTGAAGAAATATTTTTCACATTTCGTTTTGTGGGAGATGTCTGACCTGTGGTTTGAATCGTGGCCTCATATCTAATAATCACACACTATCTACTAGACTAAGGCGACTACAACCGGTGGTGGGGTATTTTGAATCTGAATTTATATATTCACAAGTAGAAAAAAAAGACAACAAAATGATACCTCTGTCGTTCGGCATCGACCTTACGCTGTAGGTCCCGCCACTCATGTATAAAACTTACAGACACAATAGAAGTGGTATGAAAAGCTGGGACGTAATCCTGATTGAAGGGTTATAATGACCAATTATGTGTGTGTGTATGTATATATTATTAATGCTGAAGTCAACAAATTTAAAATGAGTACTGTTAACAAAATTTTTAAGTGATTGATTAACCAGCTTTCCAACGTTAATTAATACCTCACACATCAGAAATAAACAACTTTAAACGTTTTCAGAGAATTATTTTATTTTGTTTTTATTGTTTTGAAACAACCAAATATTCTCCACTCCATTACATTTTCAATAATTTTTATCAGTTTTCCATTAATTTATTTTGCTTAACACTAATCGCTTATGGTAGTTTAGAAAGCTATTCAAATATTTTCTTTTCGAATTTTTTATTCTGCTTTATCACAGGGATGGAATAAAAATGAATATTTTTCATGTTTCCATTTTAATGATGCCCCATTTATTTATAAACAAAAGTTTTCTTTCTTCTATTTGGAGATTTGCATTACTGTTCTGCAGTTCCAATATCCTGGGGATATTTCTTTGATTATTTCTTCATCGATTTTAATCTATTTATTGTTGCTGCAATATAAATTGAAAAATTATGAACGATTTATTTTTAGCTTTACTTTACTTCACTCTACTTACGGCAAAACTGTAAGCCAGTTAATGAGAGAATGATAATTTTGAAAAAGAAAATTTAATTGAAGTAGAATCACAGGATAACTTCTGACTAATGCTATGTATTGCGTCCTTTTTATAAGTCTAATACAAACATTTGGTAGGTATAATAATTGTAATCTTATTTACTTACCAGATTAACTGATTTCGGCCTTAAGAGATCCTTCCAGGTGCCTCTGCTTCTTGCGTGCCTTCGCCAGTTGGTCGCACTAATCGATAACAGGGCTTCTTCGTTTTGGCCTTTCCAACGCAGACAATCTTCACCGACATCCGCAAGTTTTATACCCGCATTAAATACCCGTTTCGTCGGAGCATCCTTTTCTATTCGAATAAAATGGCCGAGCCAATGCAGCGCTTGATGATAATACGCTACACAAAGTCCATGCCTTTGAGGAGATCATACAGCTCATTGTTGAATCGGATACGAAAATCTAAGTTAACTCCCACTGGGTCCGAAGGTCTAACGTAGGACTTTTGAGACCACAATACTACCTACTGGCAAGAGTGATCCTACGCTAACGGCGTATCCGAACAGCTTCGAGATATTATGGCCTTAATACACATAAACCACGTTTTTGGCTATATCCGAGATGGTCGTGATTACATACGTACATAATTGGTCATTACAACACTTCAGTCAGGATTACGACCTAGCTTCTTACACTGCTTATGTTGTGTGTGTTAATTTCATAAATGAGTGGTGATACCTACAGTTTAAAGTCAATTTCGAACGACAGATTTTTGAAGAAACTTTTTTGTAGCATTTTCTTTACTCTTGGATTTTTTGGCAGAAATTTGCTGAGAGGAAGCCTATTTGGTGGAGGTGTCTGACCTGAGGTTTGAAACCATGGCCTCAAGTGTAATAAGCCGAAACACTACCCACTAGACTACGGCGACTTCATTAACTATAATCATTTATAATTAATTTGATTTCCTCTTCCATTTTAAATCCTTTCGCTGCACATTTGTGGCCTGATGCATTATTTTTGCCATTACCACAAAATTTAGTGAAAATAGAAATCCTCTTTAATAAAACCAACTTTGGAATAACATCGCTAATTCTGTGTTAAAAACCTTTTCGGCCTATAATCCACTCGAATACAGATAAAGGAAACATCTGACATAAGTAGATAGTAGTAGTGCAACAAAAATGTGTCGTCCTGGCCTAGTAGGTAGTGTGTTCGCTTATTAGACGTAAAAGCCCAGGTTCAAACCCCAGGTCAGACATCAAAACGAAATATGAAAAATATTTTTTCGACGACTTCCGCAGCAGCAGCAGATTTCTGGCAAAAACTCTGAGAGAAAATGAGATTGCCATGAAGAGTGTCTCAAAATTCTGTCGTTCTTAGTCGACGTTAAAGTGTAGGTCCCGCCACTTATGCACAAAATTAAGGCACACAACATGAATGGTGTGAGAAGCTAGGCCGTAATCCAGACTGAAGGGTTGTAATGCCCAATTATGTATGCATGTAGTAGTGCAACAAAATGTCGCATCAACCCAATTGCAATAAATTTTTTTTAGTACTTACTATCCCCCTTTCTTATGTAATACTTGTTTTTGTATTTTAATTTCCTTTTACAAATTGCTATTATCTCTTTACAGCATTCGTTGCATAGTTTGTCGTTATTTTTAGCTTCCATTTTTAGTTCTCCTTCTTCTTTTTATTTCTCAGTTTCTATTGGAATGGAGCTTATTCAATGTAAAGGATTACAATGTTTTTAGTATTTGCAATACAAAAGAGCGATAAAAATAATGGACTTTTCAACTCAAATGTTTTTAAATCCAACGAGGAAAGAAATGCAAAAACTGATTTTGAAAGATTTTTTTATTATTTATTATTATTATTTTTTTATTAATTATTTTAACTCATTATTTAATTTTATATATTCAGAAATCTTTCTTAGCGCAATTAATTTAATCTTTTCAGCCTTAAATGGAAGCAGTTGACATACAATTCTGAAAACTCGGGGTGTAAATAGAATTACCGTGAAGAGTTTCTCAAAAATCTGTCGGCCGGAGCCAACTTTAAGCTACTCATGGATAAAATTAACACACCAAACATAAGTGATGTGAGAAACTAGGTCTTAATGCTGATTGAAGGTTTGTAGTGACCAATTATGTATGTATATACGACAAGAACTTTAGTCATATTTCTTTTATTTAGAAATAAACACTTACGATTAGGATAATGGGAAACTATTCATTGCTTATTATAGGGTGGAAAATTTAAAAGTTTAAAGTTTACGGTTTGAAATTTTTCGAAATTAATTTTTCTGTTGTGAAATACAATTATTCCGGTTAGAAATGGAATAATATCTCATTCAGCTGGCCTCACAGTATCTCATTCGTATGGGGTCGCATCATAGCAATCGCATCGCGAATATTGGCCTTCAAATGCTCAATTGTCTCTGGTTTGTCGTCAAACACTTTTCTTTAGCGGCGCCCTACAGAAAATAGTCCAACGGTGTCAAATTGCAGCTTTCTGTCGGCCAATTGACATCACCATTTTGACTAATTAAACGGCCGTCAAACGTTTGACGCAATAAATCGATTGTGGCATGAGATGTGTAGCAAGTTGCACAATCCTGTTGAAACCAAGCATCGTTCAGATCAATACCATGAAGAGCGGATACAAAAAAATCGGTTATCATGGTGCGATAGTTGTTTCCATTGACCGGAATGGTTGCGTCGTCCCAATTTTCAAAGAAATGCGGGCCAATGATGACTCCGCTACACAAGCCGCACCAAACAATCACTCGTAATAGGTGCATTGGCTTCTGTAAGATCACGTGTGAGTTTTCGGACCCCCAAATACGGCAAAGATGCTTATTAACGTACCCACCAAAATAAAAAAGGGATTCATCCGAAAATATGATTTTTTTTTTCAGAAAAATCGTTGCTCAAGTATAAACCGATGCATTAGGTTCAGTGGAGAAAATATATTGAATTTTGTAATAGAATAGAATGACATACATATGTACGTATTGCCAGATTCGAAATAATGATGGTTTTAATTTAAAAACCAACTACAGGGTTAGAAGCTTTCTCCCCATCGCATATATGGTTCTTACAGGCGTATTGTGTGAGCGACTGAAGCCAATCCTCAAAACATTGATTGAACCTTATCAGTGCGGTTTCAGACCTGGCAAGTTCATCAAGGACCAAGATCTTCACACTACGCCAAATCCTGGAATAGACCCACGGAAAACAACTTGACACACACCATCTTTTTGTCGACTATCAGGCAGCCTTCGATAGCCCCATAAGGGATCGTGTTTTTGCCGCAATGTCTGAGCTCGCTATAACTGCGAAGCTGATAAGGCTATGCAGAATGACGTTGAGCAATTTCTGCAGCTCCGACAAGGTAGGAATGGATCTCTCCGTACCTTCTGATACCGTGCGAGGTTTCAGACAAGGCGATCTCTTATCATGCGACCTCTTCAACTTCGCAATGGAGAGTGTTCTGCAATAATCGGGAGTGCATCGCAATGGCACTATTTTTCAAAAAAACGTCCGGTTGCTTGCCTACGTTGGCGACATTGACATCTTCGGTCGTACCAAGCGAGATGTTACTGCTGCCTTTAGTGCTATTGAACGGGAGCCTACTAAGATGGGTCTGAGGGTAAATGATGGCAAAACGAAGTATATGTTATCACCAAGTAGAGACTTGCGGCGTATTGGATCTCAGATTACGATCGATAAATATACTTTTGATACAGTCAAGGAATTTATTTATCTAGGCTCCGCCGTTACCACCAAAAATGATGTCAGTCTGGAGATCAAGCGCAGGATCACTCTTAACAACAGGTCTACAAGACGCTCATCCTACCCGTTCTCCTTTATCGCGCAGAGGCATGAGCGCTATTAAGCACTGATGCAGCACCCTTGAGAGTATTCGAGAGAAAAGTACTACGTAAGATCTTCGGTCTAGTCCAAGTTGGCGATGATTTCCGCATCCGATCCAAAAGTGAGCAGTATGAGCTCCTCAACGATATAGACGTTGTACAGCGTATTAATATACAATGGCTGTGCAGGAGGATGTTCCGGCTGGACGGGTATTTGATGCTGGGATCTGCGGAAGTCGGCTAAGAGGACGACCTAGTATGCGTTGGAAGGACCAAATCGAAGAAGCCCAGTCATCGATTGGTGTGACTAACTGGCGTAGGCGCGCAAGAAGCAGAGGCGCCTGAAACGATGTGTTGCGGCATGCCGAAATCCGTTAATCGGTTTGTTAATGGTCAATTAAGTAAGTCAATAGGTTAAATTTAACCCGATAGATAGCCCATATATATAGCAGTTCTCGATTGGGTGCTATAAATGCTGGATAGTGAAACTCGCAGAAAGCTGTGTTGCATCGGATGGTTAAAGAATCATAAATCAGAAAAATCTTGAGTTAACCCGGGATTTCGGCTGCAAAACCTGATCGATGCTATGAGTTTAAGGGGAAAGCCACGAGCTCCTAAATCTGTTAAAGCTGTCAATGTAGATAGCTTCCGACAACAAAAAGAGCAGTTTGAACCATACATTCATCGAAAAACAACCATAATGGGCTAGAACATACGGCAAGATTATCAAAAAGGCGCCTGCATACAATGCATAATTGCTTCAGGATACAATCAATGCATTAGGCTGGAAGCTGCTACCCCATCCATCGCATTCGTCAGACTTGGCTTCTTCTGAAGTCTTCTCTATTTGTTTTCATCGATGGCATTCACACTAGCTAAGTTGCACGTGGAAGTCCAAAATTGGGTGACTAATTTGTTTACTTCAAAAGACGAACAGTTTTATTGGCCTGGCAAAAATTGCCTGACAGTTGGAAAAAATGTATAGTTACAATTAATTGTTTTGATTATTTATTTGAATATAATGTTTTTTACTTTCATACCCTTACACCTGGTATATAGATACTAGACGCGTAAAGGCACAACTCATATAATAGATGCCTTTTGTTTACTTATGTAAATGGGATTTATAACCCTTCTCCATATATTTTAAATGGGGGTGAAAAAGAACAACACATTCGTAGGGGAGTTTTCATATTTTCATATGAATATAGCCTAGAAAATTATCGTTATTTGAAGGCATAAATTCAATCATTCATTCAACTTTTGTTAGGTACTTTTAAAGGTGTGACTGAGACATTTAACGTATTGTGGAATTATGAAAAACACGCCATTGTATTAAGAAAATAATCGTACTGAAAATATGGCAATTCTAGCTTCTGTTTATTTGATACTATATTACCTCCTACACATATTTTTAGTCTATTGTCTGTCCATAACTGCCATATCTTATGAACAAACACGAAACGAAACACTTGAGTTGAACCAGGACTTTGTTTTTCATATCAAATTGTTTGGGTTGAATGAATTTTTATTTCAAATTACCATTTGAATAGACGGTTCAGGTATCTATATATCACGATAAATATTATTTGCAGTATTAAATATTTATTTGAACAAATTTTATAAATGATTATTTCTTAAAAACATGCAAATAATAGTGAGAGACAGCAATAAATATTACGTTTATAACACAGTTAAAGTCACAAATAAGTGTCATATGAATTAAACTATGGGATGTTCAGTTTGTTAGCAGTTGTGTAAGTCTTTCACATAAAAATATCGCATGCAATATTGGTACCAAGCACTGTTTTTCCTCCTCTGCGACCAAATTTTGTATGATATTTTCGTGCATTTTCCGATTAACTGTCTTTGTTTTGGAAATAAATTTCCAATAAAACCCAATATTAAACCGGAGCATTAGGTTCAGTGGAGATAATCTACTGAATTTTGTGACAGAATACAATGACATAAGTATTGCCAGATTCGAAAAAACCGATGGATGTACTAATATAGTAAAAGATGTGTCAATTAACCTCTACGTCAACAGTAACATATACCAGAGTATGCCAACAGATTTTATATGGGAATTTGCACGTTTCAAAATATATTTGTCTTTTGTTTTCATTTGAAAGTGTTGGCAAGTGATTAAAAAAATAAAAGTCTAACGAAAAAAAATATTGTGCTACGGCAAATGTATTTCAAGATGTTGCAGAGGAAAGTGAAGCTGACGTAACTCCAGATTACTCCGACTTCGAAAAAATCCTGTTACTAGAATATAACCTGGAAGAAAAACCATAGATGATGAAGAATTCGCTGAAATACCCTATAAAAGTGGAGTAGACTATGTAAGCAAAGACGGAAATTCCGACTGCCAAATTCCGTGCCCAAAATTTTTTAATTTATTGAAAACTATTAAATCCTATGGAATAAACATTAAAAATGATTTTATTTTTATTAGTTTGCATATGAGAAAAAGACCACAATCATTATTTGATTTGACCAATTTTATACAAACATCAGAATAGGTTAGACAACACTTCTAGTGAGAAAATCATGAAATTTCAGCGTGTGATATGAAAGCCACTTTTATAGATACAGAGTTTTTAAAATTCAAAACATACCCGGCTATGCAGCTGTTGACATAAAGGTTAAGTTAAAGTAAAAATAACTGTTAAAAAGCCTTTAAAATTTTTCACAATGTTTTAACCTTATTGTTACCAATTACTAGTACACAAAAAGGCTTTATAATTGCGAATGTTTCAAATGGAAACAAATACTTTGTTTTGTTGTTTTTTTTTCAAATAATTATAGTTATTCTTGTAATTATTATTTTTTATTTGTTGTTTTTGCTATACGATACTAGAACACTTCTAAGGAAAATTATAAAGACTTCCTTCATGAATATAACACACGAAATACTTGCATAATGAAAAATAATGGCCAGTTAAACTTTGTTTATGAATTGTAAAATAATTAAAGAACAGTTTACAACCAATTATTAAGAAAATAAAAGAAAAATAAAAAATATGGTAAACTTTTTAATAACTCAGTTTATGTTTAAATTCAATACATACTTTTCTTCCTACTCTCATATATATTTTAAACTAAAAATTTTATATTTAAAATTACATGAAGTTACTTTTACACTTTTTGCCTTATCCGAACACAAATTTCATGTAATATTGCGTCAGGTAGAGATGTCGACTTCGTACATGTCATTCTTAAAAATTGCCTGTCAGTTTTGTGTCAATGCTGCCCACGTGACAAAAATAAAGAAAGAAAATTGAGAAGGAAATACGTCTGGAAACATATTTTTAACGAGAAGAAAAAAATAAAAGCATTTATAACATCTAGAAACATGTTTTTATTGATAGAAAAAGGAAAAACTAAATTTAAGAATAAGCTTTAGCTGGTTATGTTTAAAGATATGTAAAGTGTATCGAAATTGTTTTCTATTAATAAGGTTAAACTTTTTTACTGCATTCAATTAATTGCATGTCAAGAGCAGTTATACCAAATAAAATCGTAAGACATATCAAATGCACAATATATTTGCGTTTAGTAAGTTATTGCTAACTACATAGAACACCCGTAATGACAAGTAATTATTAGTAATTACAATCCTTCAGCCTAGATTACGACCTAGATTCTCACACCACTTATGTTGTGTGTGTTAATTTTATAAATGAGTGGTGGGACGTACAGTTTAAAGTCGACTCCGAACGACAGATTTTTAAGAAACATTTCATGGAAATTTTATTTACTTTCAGAGTTTTTCCTAGAAATCTGCTGAGAAATCACTGAAGAAATATTTTTTTATATTTCGTTTTGTTCGAGATGTCTGACTTGGGGTTTGAACCGTGGCCTCACATCTTATAAGCCAACACACTACCGTGTGTTACCCAAAATATTTCACATGCAAATAAAAGTGTACAAATTTGGCAAATACTCTTTCCAAAACAAACAAAAGATGTGTACAAAGATTCATCATGAAGAATTGTAATGACGTTCGTATGTATTAGCTTTCGTTAGTTTTGACCTTTTCGTATATTTCTGTCGGCACTGGTGACAGAAGGTCTTTGGATATCCTTTTTTTTTAGTGATTTTTATCCGAGCGGAAATGGTCTCAATCTATCGATAAAATGTACTCGAAAGTCACAAATTGAGGCAATGAGTGGAAATTAACCAACTTTCCTTATTAGACGTGTGACCTCGGTTCAAACCCCAGATCAAACATCTCCAACACAGCGAAATATGAACATATATTTCTTTGTTAACTTCCTCTCAGCAGATTTCTGGCAAGAAATCTGAAGGATTGTGATGGCCAATTATGTACGTACATACAAGTGCAAAAGAGAATAAAGTTATCTTTCCAGTGAAAAATCTTTTCCATTCAAATATCAAGAAATCTTAGAAAAATCCAACTAGAAAATATATCATACTTATGCTTGATTACATATATGATAATATATTTAAGTCCATTTCGTCTTATTTTGAGATATTTAAGGGGTTGCGTTTGAACTGTTTCAAAAATATTGTTAACTGGTATTAAGTTGTTTTTATGGCTATGAGACCTTAAACGTATTAGAATATATAACGTAATAGGTTTTGTAGACTTTACTAGAAAAATAAGCTGTGTTTCAGAACCTCAAATGGACTTAAACCACTTTCAAAATCAATAAAATGACTTTTTTGTTTGTGAAAACGAATAAGTCCACTTTGTGTTCTTTGTTTAATGTTATTATAAGTTAATTTTTTTCACTTAAAGTTACTCCACTAGTGATAGTGATTCCTCTAAATAGTTATCCTTATACTTAGGAGTTGGAATGGGACGTACATTTTTGTATAATGGTGTTAATTTTATTTTGCTGAAGTTCCTTGGTCTTCCTCGACAAGGTAATAAATCAAATATTTTGAACTCTGTATCCACTTCCATAGATTCTTTATAAATCATTTTATAGTGTTCACTTTTTATAAATCGCATCCAACATATATTTAGCCAATTTACAGGTTCGCCACTAGTGTTTTTTAATCTTTTATGAATTGCTTCTTCCAGAGGTTTTGTAGAAAAAATCTTCACGTTTCATTTTGGTTAATATAAATTTGTTACTCTTTCGACATGTTTTTATGGTTTCATAGTAACCCTGGGGGACATACATTAAATTATTTTTCCTCAAAGCCATTTCTATCTCTCCGAAATCATTATCATTTGTAGGTTGTAGATTAAAAGGTGTTTCTAATTTAGCCTAAAGTTATAAAATATTATTTTATTGCAGTTTTTGCTTTATGAATTTAACCCATTTACAGGTTTAGAAAAAGTATTGAATAATATTAAATAATTTTTGTGTTAATAATTATTACGAAGACCTACTACTATGTTCAGATATGCACCTTTATTGCGCCATTATTGAGCTCAATATTTCATATAAATTTTCAATTAATTATTGCGCAATAAATACGCAAATTGTTATAATATTGAGTAAAACTGAAAATGCAGCTCTGTCATAAGTATGTTTAGTGAGCACATTACAATTAACCGAACAATTTTTGACAACTCAAATGTCAAGCAAAAAAAAAAACAAAAGAAAAAACAACAAAACAAAATAAAAACAAAGTTGTTTGAACAACAAGCTATCAAATGAATATCGAATAAGCAGCTGAACTGCGTATTTTGCTATGCCTAAACACTTAAAATATAGTACTCAATTAACCAAATATTGACTCAATAAAAGTGTATGTCTGAACATAGTATAAAGTTATAACAAATTTAAACGAATTGTGTGTGTTAATTTTAATCCATAAGTATTAGGACCTACAATTTAAAATCGATTGCGTACGACATATTTTTTGAGAAACTTTTCACAGCAATTACATTTACTCTCAGAGTTTTTGTTGGAACTCTGCTGAGGGGAAGTATGCCGACGAACTATTTTCATATTGCGTTTTGTTTGAGATATCTACTCTGGAGTTTGAAACATGATCTCACGTCTAATAAGCCAACACACTACCTACTAGCTACTACGGCGACTGCAGCAGCCATTGTGTACTAGAATCATAAAAATGCAACTCAAATTTTTTACAAGAAATGATTTACGTAATTTAGGTTACCAATAAGAGACAAATATTAAGAAAATGATGAAAAAATTAAGAGCTGGGTTTGATTAAAGGTTTTATAAAAGTAACACACAGAGAATTGCCATGATAGTGGTGGTTATTCGTTTTCATGGTAGTATGCTAAACTTCTAGTGTCGAGGGCACGGGTTCGATTCCTACCAGCGAGTGTTTGTGATTGTCTAATTGTATTTGCAACATTATATATGGATTACTCAGAATTAAAAAAATGAGAATTGCATATTACCATAAAATAATTTAAAAAAAAAAAACTTGAATTAAAAAGTTGACGCACACTGCTCCTTTTTTCGTTCACCTATAAACACAACACATTGCCTTATATGAATAAGGGCCATCTCCTGCCCGTGGGTCTTAAAAAAAATATATGACTTCAATGTTCGCCTCTTTCATGTATGCATTGAAGAAAACAATAGGGTCCAGTTACAATTGTGATGAAAAATATGCAGACTTTTTCTAAAGCAGTTTTAAAAAAAGAGGCGCTGGAAGCCTTCTTCCTTAACTGTTGAAGGCTTCCAGGTAGACACCGCTGATCACGTTTCCGTAAAGCTTTTAAATGGTATAGGTTGTAGAATTTGCCACAACACTTGACGTTGGAGTTGACTAAATGGAAGAAAACTCTTGCATTGTAAATATATGTTTAAAATAACCAACACTTAAATAGCAGATGACAGAGTTCTTTATATTAACAAAAAAGTCGCCTAATAGGTATTGTGCTGGCTTATTAGCCATGGGTTTCAAAGCCCAGCCCAGACATCTAAAAGAAAAAAATAAATATTAAAAAAAATGTATTCGCCAACTGCCTCTCAACAGATTTCTGGCAATAACTCTGGGAGTAAATAAAATGGCCATGGAAAGCTGCTCAAAATATCTGTCGTTCGGAGTTGACTTTAAACTGTAGGTCCCACCACAGTACTAAATTGACAAACACAAAATAAGTGTTGTGAGAAGCTAGGTCGTAATCCTAACTGAAGAATGTATGTATGATTATGAAGTTCATTCGATATATTCTATCGAGTTTGATACGAAGGACTGATACTTTACTTGCAACAATATTTTCCGTTAATTTTTCGAAGCTGCCATAGCTCTATTGTTGAAATGGTGATGGAGGAGATGTCAGCTACATAATACATACATAATTGTAAATTACAACCCTTCAGTCAGGGCATAGCTTCTCGCACCACTCATGTTGTGTGTGTTAATTTTATACATGAGTGGCGGGACCTACAGTTTAAAGTCGACTCCGAACGACAGATTTTTTGAGAAACTTTTCAGAGTTTTTTCAGAAATCTGCTGAGAGGAAGTCGCCGAAGAAATATTTTTTCATATTTCGTTCAGTTGGAGATCTCTAACCTGGGGTTTGAACCGTGGCCTTACGTCTAATAAGCCAACACACTGCCTACTAGACTACAGCGACTTCAGGTGATCTTAACTAGCCACTTAAATCGTGCACTTTGACCTCGTTATGTTTATCTTTTTGGAGTTTTCTTAAGTTGCAGCACCTGCAAAATAATGTAGCACTAGGCATCGTTCAAATTCAGACTGATTTGTGCGTTGGATAAGGGGAAAATTATAATTTTCGAATACGCTCTAAGCAGAGAAGTCGTGACAGACATTTGAATGATGTTGTATTTCATTCTTAACGACATCAATAGGTGATATATCCTCTTTGATTTATTTAAATTTAAAGATAGGAATATGAAATAATAAATTTGTGTTGCAATATAAAATTGGAAAATTTATTTAAATTTAACCAGCATAAGTATACATCTATAACGATGCATATGAGTACAGATTCAAAATTTGAATTTTATATACTCATCATTCAATTTCCGTCATTTCAAACAAAATTTTTACTTTTTGTGCTGCAACCGACTAGCATAGCAAATTATAGAAATCTTAATGAAAATAGAATTTAAAAATTCGAATCGAATTCAGCGCACAGAAGTAATTAAACTAAAAATTCATTAAATTGAAACACAAATACAATTTCTATGATAAAGAAAACAACTAAAATGGCAAAAAAGAAAAAACGAAATGGAGCAAGGCAAAACGAAATAAAGTGGATGTCAATCAAATAATTAGCATCACCGGAAATGAATGCAGTTTTGATATTAACCGTAGATCGAGCTTTGTATCAAAAATGATACATTTAAATTTTTGAGACTGTATAACTTTAATTTAGAAAAAGTTAGATGTCCGATATTTGTTTAATTCGTTAGTATTGTTATCGCCATTATTTTAATCCAAATAAAAAAAATTAAACAGGACTAAAAAATTCAAAAACTTCATAATCCTGGCTTATGTATCATTTTTGATACATACGACTTTCTTAGAGGTTCTTTGGTACTGTGTATGTAATTTTGTTAAATATTCAAAGATTTTGTGAAGTTTTATCGTAAATAATGCATTATTTATGATATTTGAGAAGGAATTGAAAGCTAAGTGTTGGATGAAAGTGAAAAAGTTGAATTTTCTGTTCTGGACATCTTGAGATTGATTGAAGTAATCGTAGTCTAGTATTAAGCGTATTTTAAAAGTTTTAGTAATATTGATATTTTAGCAATTTCATTAATTATAGCCAAAAGTTTGTATAAAAATTTATAGTTTATATATTTATTTTATTAATTTATTTCTGTTTTATTATAAAACAAACAATTTTTTAATGTTTTTCATAAAACAAGAGAAAAATAAGGAAAAGTTTCAGATGACCCCCAAGGAGAACCCTTAGTAAATTTAAAATTCAAAGGCGTATTATATGAAAATGTTACACTTGTATTTAGTAGAATATCCCTTAAGGTCAAGCATTCCATATAACCCATTATGAATTGAATATACAAGTTTTGTTTAGTGTTTTCTGGTGGCACCATGAGCAAGTTTTTCGGTTGATTTTTGCTTGAGGTTTAGCGATTACGTAACCCTTCTTTCAAATGACCTAAAAAACGAAAATATAAAAAAATTATTATTTCGGTGACTTCCTCTCAGCTGATAAATAATAAAATTGCCGTGAAAAAGTTCCTCAAAAATCTGTCGTTCAAAAATCTGCAGGTCCCATCACTCATGCATAAAATTAACACACAACATAAGTGGTGTGAGAAACGAGGACGTTGTACAATGGGTCAATTCGACCTCCGGGTACTGTACTTGTCTTAATTGACAAGTACACGTCCTCTAACCTAACCTAACCACTATTAAATAGAAACCTTGTCTGGATCGATAACTTTCTGCCAAACAACCATGTGTGAGTTAATTTTATCCAGTGGTGAGAAGTGGTGGAAGCTACAGTTTAAAGTCAACTTCGAACGGCAGATTTTTGAGAAACTTTTTAATGGCAATTTTATTTACTCTCAGAGTTTTTGCCAAAAGTCTAGTGAACACTACCTGCTAGACAACGGTGACTTCTTGAGGTAGAATGCCTAGATATTTAATGATCTCACAACTAACACGAGTGGTTAGTGTTCTACTTTGAAGGAGTCAGCTTATGGGAAAAATATCTGTCTGTTGCTGCTCCCATATAATTTATTTGATTAAAGTCAGATTTTATATAATCCGTGAAACGCAGATTATACGTACCCAGGGTATCATGCTTTCAGAACATTTGTGAAATTCCACAACTACTGCCTCTTCAGGTTGTACAAAATTAAATCCACATTCACTTAGTTTCAAAATAGTGATCCTGCAGAAACTCTTGCGATAAGGTTATTTGAATGAGTACAAATATCGAACTGAACTACAATTGCACCTTTTGGGCAAGACATCGATAATGTAATATGCTTGGCCAGTATGGTTGGAAACACTTACAGTGAAGGCGGCAAAGAAGAATGTATCTTCGATATATCGCCTGACTGCGATTATATTGTTCAGCGAATTTAGGACGATATTTGATGACGTTAGAAATATTGGCAAATTAAATGAAGCGGATATTTTTTAGCCATATTGAGGACAAAGGAAAAGCTGAGGCTATAAAAACGAATATCCGCGTGCAAAAACAGTCTCTATGGCAGGACAGTGGACATTTCACTTCATCCCTAATATAACCTCTTGGTCTCAAATACAGCGAGTTAAAGTTCTACGTGACCCACTTCTAGAAGTGGTTGCTTCAGAAATTACCTGCAAAGAAATGATAGCTTCCCTATATGGCTGTGTGGATGAGAATGATGAGTCGGATTATATTCTATTATGCTGTGCGGGATTTAGATGGATAAGTGGTGTGAGAAACTGGGTTGTAATCTAACTGAAGGGTTGTAATTATCAATTAAGTAAGACAGTAAGTATGTGATGCTAATCTGTAATCATTTCATTGAGTTGAATTGTGTCTAAAGTATAATATTGTTACGTTTTTACCCTTTTAAAAACGTTTAAAATATGAGCTCGTAGATTGCATATAAAAATAAAAATAAATTTGTGTTTGTTTTTAAATCAATTCTTTATTGTTCGTACAATCCGTGTGCAACCTTTTGCAACTTGATTTAAACAACACCAATTTGGTTTATTTCTTATTCTTCTTTACAAAACTCTTCCGCGTACACACTAACAATTTGTTCGTTAGATCTTTATAACGGAGTTCTTCAAACCACGATTATTCTCTTCACACGCAACGCGTCTTCTTCTGACTGAATTCTTTCTGATCCGTCGTTTGCTTAGTCTTGCCTTTTATATCGCAGGGTAAATAGTCTGATGGATGCTCTTGAAGGAGAATGACTGCCTTTGCGAAATCTCTATATATGTAAACATGTTGTCTTCGTTATTGTTGTTTGTGTATTTTGTTTACGTTCGTCCTTGCAGTGTTACTTCTTGTTTACTTGTCTAACCCCTTGTTTTTTGTAGCTTTTGTTTGTTATTTTAATGTTAAACGATAACACCATTTCCATTTTCATAACAATATTGTTGAATACGATGCTCAAACCATTACCAAATATGTTTGAAACAACCTTTCAAAATAGTTAAAGACAATGCAATGCAATGACAATTTGAATTTATGTTACATGTTTGCAGTTATATGTATGTTTGTATATATGTTTGTAGATATATATACATGTAGTATTGCCTAAATATTCCTGAACAATTATGTACTCTAAAATATATTTATGGACATGATTTGAAATGTTATGAAATAGTCTATAAACAGGCCCATAATATAAATGTGTCTGCCGTATAAGATAATATGCTTGTATATGGGCATACAAACCGTATGTATAGGAGTAAAGGATACGTGTTATTTTTACACTCACATCAGATGTCTGCCTTAGTAACTATGCAAGAATATGAAGGTTATCGTCAGCATGTCGCATGATACGCATTAAGTAAAATAATGTACACAAGCATGTGTAGGCAACTATATTGTATACGTCCATATAATATATCATTTGTTTGAGTACATTTTACTTGATGGGAGAGATATTTGTTAAAATTAAAAAGGACTACAGGGGACGAGTTAATTTTTGATTAAATTTTCTGCTGTGTCATGTGCAGCCAATGACATACAAACAATCTGTGTGATTTGCAGATACAATTACAGAAATAAATCAATTATAGGTATGGAGTTTATTCCCTTTAAATTGATTTGCGGTACTGAATTTTTAAAACATTTGAAGTACATGTATTCTCGAAATATAACGTATTCAATGGGAGGCATATTAATTAAAAATCATCATCTGGACGCAACTCGAACATTTACCAGCTAAAAATAAACATCAAGCTCGCACCAGTTTGTAATGAAGCGAAAGTTTGACTTCTCTTTAAATTCGGTTACATAAAAGATCTCGTCATAATATAGTAGTGAAGTTTGATGCTGTTTTTCACCTTGTTAAATTGAGCAAACTATATATGTAAAGAAAAAAACGTGCAAGTATTCTGAGCTTTCTGAGCACTCTGAATTCATAGCAATATCATTAAGAAAAGTTTTGGAACAAATATAAACATTGAATTCGCGATAAAAGAAAAAAACACACCTCCAGACTTCTCGTTGCATACATACATAATTGGACTGACTATACAACCCTTGAGTCAAGATTACGATCTAGCTTCGCACACCACTTATGTTGTGCGTGTTAATTTTGTACATGAGTGCGGCACCTACAGTTTAACGTCGACTCCGAACGACAGATTTTTGGGAAACGTTTTCATGCCAGGTTTATTCTCTCAGAGTTTTTGCCAGAAATTTGCTGAGAGGAAATCGCCAAAGAAATATTTTTTTTTTGTCATATTTCGTTTTGATGCCTGACCTGGGATACGAACCTGGGCTTTACGTCTAATAAGCCAACACACTACCTATTAGACTACGGCGACTTCATGTATATATGTGTAAATATATATTTTTTGTCACACAATTTCACAATCATGATAGTGAAGTTTGAAACTGTACTTAACCTTGTTAAGGTGAAGATGTGGCCCGACGTCTAATAAGAAAAAACACTACCTACTATGCTACTGCAACTATTAACACTTCTCGTTACACTCACGCGAATTATTTTTTTTTATGGGGTTTGGTGCAGAACAATTTTAGTTTGTAACGATTTGTCAGTTGCCATCATTTAGAAGAGTTTTATTTTTTAATCTTTTGTAGTATTTTTGTGTGTTTTAAATTACTTTCAAAAGCGAAAAAATTCAATGATTTTTATTAATTACAATTTAATTATTCCTTTGTTGAGGGTTTTAAAAAACGTGAAAGAATTTTAAATTTTTTTTGTTTGGCATGATCTGTTGATTTTCATCAGTTTAATTAAAAAATAGCAGCTGTGTTAAATGTCACAACAGTTTTTATGTTATTTAAATTCAAGCTAAATTTGTTTAAAAAAAGGAAAAACAAATATATTTTTCTATTGTAAAGTTTTTCACTCTTGTCAACAACTTTTATACCATTTAACAGTAAAATTCTTTTTTATTCCTTTTTCGTATTTGAACTGAATAATTAATACTTACATACACAATTAGTGGTCATTACAATTCTTCAGCCAGGATTACAACCTACCTTTTCAAACCACTTATGTTGTGTGTGTTAATTTTATATATGAGTAGAGGGACCTACGGTTTAAAGTCGACTCCGAACGACAGATTTTTGAGAAACTGTTTCATTGCAATTTTATTTCCTCGCAGACTTTTTACCAGCTGAAGATATCAGCAAACGTTTTGATCTTTTGTCAGACCAAGAAGTAAAAAACTCTCCAAAAATTTTTTTATATTATTGTTCAGAATTAAAGCTAAAGACAATAAATATCAATTTCGCTAAAATAAAAATTTGTGTTGCATCGAATTGTTATTGGCAATGAAAAATGGATTTATTTTGATAATCAGAAATGGAATAAACCATGGTTTAGTGGGCGACAACCAATAACTTTGTTTGCAAAATCAGATCGACTCGGTAGGAAGACAATGCTGTGTGTCAAGCTCCTAAAACCTGTTAATACAGATCGCTACCGACAACAAATAATCAATTTAAACCATGTAATTAATCGAACAACGACCAGAATGGGACAAAAGACACGACAAAGCAAAATTACACAACGACAAAATACTTTCACACAAAGCAAAACCGGTTTAAGATACAATCAAAGCATTGGAATGGGAGGTGGTACCACGCTCGCATGTTCACCAGACTTATCTCATTCTGACTAATATATGTGTTCATTGATGGGACAAGCAGCACTTTGATTCTTACGAGGAAGACGAAAATTTGGTATCCGATTGGCTTGCTAAAAAAACGACTAGTTTTATTGGCGTGGACCCCACAATTTAACTGAAAGGGGATGTGTAGTCAGCAATAACCAATACTGTGATTGTAAAGTATTTTTTACTTTCCTATTAAAACTTTATACTCATCGTACGAATAATGGAGTGACGATCTTCAACATACTGATATTCGTCGACTTTGTGAACTGCAAAACTATATGGAATGCACTTAACTATACAGGAGGAACTTATCAATGATTATAAATGATCTCTTCTGTCCTTCAACATGGACGTTAATGGTATTATGGCTCAAATTACATCAAGTACAATAAGTACAATAAGTAAAATCTGGCACTGAAATGATTGTCTCTAATATACGACTGATATAAATCTGCTGTTGCCCAATTTCGATGCAGTTTCATCTGAGGATAATGGTGGCCGAAGCGGCACCTGGTGGACTGAGGATATTAATATCGCAAATACAGAAAGACCACCCTTAATGCGGGACATACATTCCAATAAGTTCCAGCGCCAAACAAAACAGCTTTAAACGAAACAGCGTTCGTCCTGTGATTACAACTTTGGAAAATACAGTTGCGATCTTTATTATGGACAGACTAACAAAAGAGCGTTGAAAAAGATACATAGTGTACAGCGTCGCTATATAGTGTACCGCTTTTGATTGGTGCATGGTCGTTTCATTTGCACACATCAATACAACAAGTATCAATACAATGCACGATTTAGGGCAATCCCAATACTACCGCGTAATACTGAAATAGCGTTAAGCGGAGCAGCGTTAAGCGGGGTCTTATTGTAATTACAATTTCATATTGTAACAACAGCAGATTCAAAAAAATACTTTGCAGAGGATGCACTGTGAATCTTGTGACGCATCTAGCGGTGTACTAAACCGAATGATTTTTAAAGCTATTGAAGTGCAGATGTCTTTTATTTGTAACGGATGTTTTAGGCAATTTGATTTCGTCTTAGAGTTTTTGATAGAAATCTGCTGAGAGGAAGTCGCCGATGATATATATGTTCATATTTCGTTTTGATCGTGATGTCTGAGCTGTGGTTTGAAACGTGGCCTTACGTCTAATAATCCAACAGACTACCTAGGCGACAACGGCGATTTCTAGTCGTTCTGTAACTTTTTATTTTTCATTAAAAATAACTTTTTAAAGAAATTTTTTTCGCAAAACTCTTAAAGTAATTATTAACCGTAGATCGAGCTTTGTATCAAAAATGATACATTTCAATTTTTGAGACTAAATAACTTTAATTCACAAAAAAATTAGATGCCTGGTATTTTTTTATTTCTAGTTTTGTTATCCAATAATAAAATAACATTTCAAATTTACAACGAAGGTTGCAATGATTGATTTTGTGTGTATATATGTAATTTTCATGCTGCTGAAGGCTGTGAAAAAGAAGAAAACAGAAGCTCGTCCTATGAACAGTATTGCCAGTAACAAACGTGACAATAGTATGTTTATCGCCAAAGATGGTACTAGTTGGAACAGTGAACCGAATGTCTTTAGTAGTTTGGGAATAGAAAATATCACCGCAGGTAGCTAGTTGTTTCTTGAAGTGTTGTAGAGCCTTTCTTATTGCTCTTCTCATATTTATCTCACTTAACAGACAAACATTAGAAAAAATGTGTTTCGTCCTATATTTTATTTCAGAGTATTACATACGTTAATATTTTGTTCAACTACTTCAGTATGAGATAACAGAATCATTCGCTTTGATAAAATGTTACTCGGAAATGATAATAAATTTACACCTATTACGCCTTTTCGAAAAATGAGCTGAAATGATTGAAATTCAAAATAATTTTGTCACTGTAGATTAGTAACTAATTGAATTTCATGGTCGTTATAAATTTTAGATTCCAGAACATGCTACTTACTACTTACAGCCGTATTACGGGAAACCCGTAGCCAGGAAATCAGAGAGGAATCAAGGAGAGAGCATATCGACATAATCGATATTATATTGCAACGGGAAACTTTTTTACATCACACGACGTTGACAACAAATTTTTCTGACGAAATATAACAATGGTTTATACCAGCTTTCAATTGAGAGCGTTACTGATGCGAGTGATAATAAGTTGCCTCATCTAAACAATTGGAAACTTATAAATCACCACAAAGCAAGGGTGCTAGGTGTCCAATTATTACTATTTAGAATGTAAATAAAACCAAGCTGATATGAAGTGTTTGATTTTTACGTAAAAAACAATGCTGCAATATACATCATGTCAAAAATTTTAGCGCAAATTTCCTATAAACTGATAATAAAATGTAATAATATAAAATAGTTTTATTAAAATGAGTTAAAATAAACGAAAGTTTTAAATTTTTTTTATCAAAATCTATCAATAAATGCGAAAATTCTATGCTACTACAAGTATGTATCAAAAGTGATACATAAGCTACAATTATGAAGTTTTTTAAGGCTCGATCTACGGTTAAATAACAATTTTATTAATACTGCTTATAACCATTACGGTCTATGAATACTATAGAATGAATAAAAAGAAGCAAATACAATTACAAAATACTGAATACTATGGAAAAGAAGCAAAAACCAAAAAAAAGTGCATTTGAAACTAGGGACCATAACATTGTTTTCTAAATAAGATCAAAATCCTGCAAAATATTTAATTTTTGTATCACCCTTTTAAGCACAAACAACCATAATTTTTGTCGTTTTATGACACTCTGCGTTTTATGATAGTTTATTTTACTGCATAAAAAAATGAAAAAGTAAATAATGAAATAAAAATAAAACAATTTATTTCTATCATTGGCTATGGGGCGTGTTTATGTACATTAGTAGGCGCTAATTCTGTGTCATCGATAGAGATGTGGATAAAAAAAATTTCCACGTAATCCATCGTTTATAAGAATTCAATTACAAAAAAGAAACATGAACGTTTCATTGTTCAATATAAAAGAAAGTTATCCTTTCAAGCATTGGTTACAAACTACTTACAGTTAAAGATTATTCAACGTATTGTTACGAAAATGGAAATGGTGTTATTAAAATGATAAACAAATGCTACAAAAACAAAGGACTTGTTTACATGATCAACGAATAAACAAAAATATAGCAACAACATCAGTATAAAAAATGGATAAACAAGTAAACAAACTGGCAATAACAACACTGCAAGCACAAACGTAAATAAAATACACAAACAACAATACCTTTATAGAGATTTCGCAGAGGCAGTCATTCTTCTTCAAGAACATCCATCAGACTGTTTACACTGCGATGTAAAAGGCAAGACAAAGCAAAAAACGGATCAGAAAGGATTCAGTCAGTCTTGTGTGAAGATGCATTGCGTGTGAAGAGAATAATTGTGGTTTCAAGAAGTGCGTTATAAGGAATAATAACAAATAAAGCAAATTGTTGTTGTTTAAATCAAGTTGCCAAAGGTAGCACATGGAATTGTGCGAACAATAAAGAATTGATTCAAAGCTAAACATTAATTTATTTTTATTTTATTTGCAATTTACGAAATCATATTTTAAATGTTTTTAGACTTTGTTGTCTGTTGCCGTTCACTTTCACTTACTGTATAATTGGATTTTGTTTCACAAAGTCACGACGCAAAAAACCTGAAGTCTTGTAATTGACGTGAAATGGACAACCTGCGCTACCATAGTCCAATTTCTTTTCATTTCTTTTGAAGTCTCCGTGCATGAATAGTTACTAAATTAGTGCAACCTTTAATACACTCCCTTTAACTTTTCAAAGTGTTTTCTTAACAGTTTACTGGCTCAGCTTGGCCGACATCATGTTGAACTATATAAATGATATTGTTACTAAGGGCTCATCTCATCGTAAGATTCCGGTACTGAACTAATGAAAACGGAGCTAAAATGTCATGTCTTCTAAAACGTATAAAATACTTCAAAATTTTTTGTGAATCTTAAAGCTGACGGTCTCTTCGTTTGTGCGAGAGCCGATTAGGCTACTAAGAGTCACAATTACTGGAAAATAATTCAATCTAGCTATTGTGGTAGGTATTGTTTTTACGTTCAACACTCAGGAGATGGCAGTGCATTGTGCTGAATCTAAGAAAATATGATATGGAAAGGAGGACTAGATCTGAACTTGTTGAAAAAGACCTATGCAGCAAGGGACTTCCACATACGAATAGTTGTGCTAAAGAACGAATTTTGTAATGCAGTGAGCCGTCCGCTGGACAATCGACCACAAACGTATGTGCTCTGCGAGAAAATCGAGTGCTACGTTCGAATGCATGGTTCTCGGCATTGAATGGTTGCTCGAGTAAAATCGGAAAGTAGTAGTAATAGCGAAAGAATAGTGAACCACAAGTCACATTGCGACAATGCTCAAATGAATCAATAGATTCAGATATCCTACCGCCATTAGTTTTTAATTTTCGCCTTCTCCTTCACGCGATCGAAAGGCTTCAAAATAGACTTTGAGGCACCGACCCATTCAAGAAGGTTGTACTCATTTCCCGGTCGGATTTATGTGGTGTTAATAGTAAGAAGACGAGATGAAGTAAAGTATTTCTTGCACCGTCTTACGAAAACGGCGTAGTCTAGTATGTATTGTGTTGTCTTATTAGGCGCAAAGCCAGGGTTCAAACCACAGGTCAGACATCAAAACGAAAGTATTTCTTCGGCGAATTTCTGCCATCAATTTTATGTCAAAAGAAGATAAATAAAAAAATTGCCATGAAAAGTTTCTCAAAAATCTGTCGTTCGGAGTCGACTTTAAACTGTAGGTTCTCGCCACTTATGTATAAAATTAACACACACAACATAAGTGGTGTGAGAGTCTAGGTCGTACTCCTGACTGAAAGGTTGTAATGGCCAATTATGTATGTTATGTGTGTATGTCTTATGAAACCGCCACACTTGAATGCTTCTTCACTTGAAAATGTGCGGTTTCCAGCGAACATCACACAGAATATTATTGCAGTGCTTCTGTATCAATAAGGACGAGAAGGAAAAAGAATCAGTACGTCACTTTTAAATGTGGTGTAAGGCTGTTTGGTGCTGGAATGAGATAATGAATGGGGTGCCCTAGAAATATATAACTGTTGAATATGTTTCGGAATTATTAAGTTTTGGGCAATTAGCAATAGGTCCTCCTAGTGAAGTTGCGTGGTAAACTTGTTTGAAACACTTGCAACCTTGCTCTTATCTATTTTATCTGATTACCAATGGACATACATTTTTATTAGAATGTAAAATTTAAATTTCACTTTCTTAATACTTTTTGCTCATCGCTTACTCTTCTTTTCATTTTTTTGTCACACAAAACCTCTATAATGGCTTTCTCCCTCAAAGTAAGCTATTTAAATCCTTTTTTGCATCCGTGTATTCCCTGTTCGACATGCAATACACTGCACAGCATGCAGTAAAAAGTGTGATTAATGCTCACAGTCACATTGACAGTGCAGCTATTGGTAAGGGCGAGTAGATTTTTCCCTAACCCAGCTGGTAACGAGGAATATTTTATTTTTTTGTATATTGTTTATATCCAATATTACTTGCATTACAATAGTTTTAAATATTTTGTGCTTTACATCATATAATCAATGTTGTTAAAAAAATAAAAAAACTTTAAAAAATTTTGATTGAATTGAGAGGAAGTCGCCGAAGAAATATTTTGTCATATTTTAGTTTCGATGTCTGACCTGGGGTTTGAACTTTGGCCTTACGTCTAATACGCCAACACGCTACCTACTAGACTACGGAAACTTTTTTATTTAGATTAGTTTATTAAATACTTTATACTATATCTCTCAATAGAAATTGTATATATTGTTACTCAAATATAACATATATTGTTTAACATTAACGATAAACAAAAGCTGCACACACACATATGTACAGCGAACCTGGTTGCACCTGGTACCAACAACAGCATGAAATGAAAGGAGACCGACAATTATGAAAGAAAACCAACAACAACAAGCATGAGATAAAAAGGGATGGACAAGTGTGCAAAATACACAAATAATAATGCGGTCGCTATAGAATTCTCGAGAATCATACTGATTACGTGCATATATAAAAGGGCAAGACAAAGCCAGCAGTCAGTCAGTAAGAATTCAGTCAGCCTTATGTGAAGTTGCGTGTGAACAAAGCAAGTCGTGGTTGTAAAGGTCTAGCGAATAGTTGTGTGAACTAGTAAAGTGAATAAACAGATTATTATTGTTGTATCGCTAAGTTGTATATGGTGGCACACAAAAGTAGTGTAAAGAATAAAGAATTTAACTGAAATTAAACACGTATTTGTTTTTACTTTGTTTGCAATTAATGAACTCATATTTAAACCTTTACGTAAAAACGTAACAATATGTTAGATTTTCTACTTAAATCAACATTAAAAGAAGTGCAGACTATGTCACTCATTAGTCCTTAGAAATTCAGTTCAGTTCAGTAAGGGCCATTTTTTGAATGCGAGTTTAAACTCGAGATTAAGTTAATCAGGAGCACGTGATACGCACCTTTCTGGTCCCACCAGACACGCACGCACTTCCTGCCGAATCGATTCGATTTTGCAGTCGAAGTTGATGGTTGCCCCATCTTTAAGCATGGTTATTTCCGCTAAAGATTGTAAAAATAAATGTATTTTTCATCGCCAATAACAATTCAAAGCGACACTGTTTTACTATCGTGTCTTTCAAGGAAAATTTTATAAGTGGCTTTTCGGTTTCCATCAGTATGCCATTCAATTCGTGAGGCATCCATTTTCCAGGTTTATAGATCATTTCCAGACCTTTCAAACAGTCAGAAATTGTTTGCTGTGTAACATTTAAAATTTCTGCGAATTGTTTCTGACTCAATGTATCCATCTTCATCCATTATTATTTGCCTTTTTCCGGTCTTCCACTTGTTTTTGCTCACATCGAAGCCATCTTTTGCAAGCTGCTTCTGATAGAGTGTGATCAAACATGACGACAAGTATTCGATGCGACTTAATTTCATTTTCTTCCTACAAAAACAAAAAAATTATAATGTAACATTAGGCAGATTTAGCTCTGGATGTCTCAGCATGATTCAAACTTTAAAACATTTCACCATAAAAGTAAAGACAACATTATACTGAATTTGACAGCAGAAGCACTCATGCAGTATAGAATTGTTTAAGGCGAATTGGAATGTCTGCCTACTAGAGTTTCATGATAAATTTTAGTCGGAACGGCAAAGAAAATTATTTGTGTCTGCAACAGTTGTAAAAAGTGAATTATTTTTACTTTAAGCTTGTGCTTTAAATGCATTGAATTTGTGAAAAATATGTACATTCTCTTGAAATAATTTTAAGTATTGAACAGAGTTTTGGTTTACTTTACTTGTCCATTCTTTTACGTAATTTCTTGTTATTTATATATAATTCTATATACTTGTTGTTTTTGTATATACAAAATATAAAATAATATATTAAAAAATTAATTTCCTAACTTAAATTAAATGAATTTCAGAATCAGCTTAAAAAGTCCAACAACCTTGGAAAATAACATTCGACATGCAATGATATCTCCGAGACAGAAAATGGAAAGCAATGATTCATAAAAGGTTCTGAATGGTAAGATTGTCTGATTTTAAGATAAAGTCCATAATGTAGAACACAGGAGAATTTTAAATGTTTAAAAATCCACTAGAAATTATGGCTTACTTCCTATTTCAAGGAATATATAACATATTACTCATACGCATCATATTACATGTACTAGAATAATTACTCTGAAAAGTATGCAATAAAAAGTCTTTGATATTGCCATGTATGAGACTAATGGAATTAAATATCACTCATACGTTACATATGTACTTATCATGAATGAATTTTACATATTATGTATGTGCCAAGATGTGAGTAAATAAATATAATCGAGGAGCCATTTAAAAGTTTAAATTCAAAAATGCAATAAAACAAAACCGATTTGAAATTTCGTTAAATAATTTTGATGTGAAGTACAATTGTTCCGGTTACTAAAAGAATATTATTTCAATTATATGGCTGCCGCTGCTGGCCTCATAGTACCTCATCCGTATGGGACTATTTTTCGGGTCGTATCTCAATGGCATGTAGGCCTTCAAGTGCTTAATTGTCTCCGATTTGTCTGCATAACACTTCTGTTTAACGGTGCCACACAGAAAAAAGTCCAACAGTGTCAAATCGCAGCTTGTTGGCGGCCAATTGACATCTCCTAATTAAATGGCCATAAAACGTTTGACACAATAAATTCTCGTGGCATGAGTTGTGTGGCAAGTTACACCATCCTGTTGAAACTAAACATCGTTCACATTAATACCATGAAGAAGCATTACAAAAAATCGGTTATCATGGCGCGATAGATGTCTCCATTGACTGTAGTGTTTGCGCCGTTCTCATTTTCAAAGAAATATGGGCCAATGATACCTTCGCTTAACAAGCCGCACCAAACAATCACTCGTAATGGGTGCATTGACTTCTGTAAGACCACGTATGAATTTTCTGAGCTTCAAATAGGGCAATTTTGTTTATTAACGTACCACGATGAAAATGAGCCTTATCCGAAAAGACGATTTTCTTTTGGTACAATCTATATCATCGTGCAGTTTCTCGTTGGGTCATCTATTCCAATAAATCGATTGAATGCATGAGCAGTCAATCGATTCATTACGTTCAATGGAGTTAAAATACTGAATTTTAAGACAGAATATAATGACATAAGTATTGCCAGATACGAAATAACCGATTATTCAAATTTAAACTAATAGATGACTCATAATGGTTATTTGAAAAATATCCTGGGTAGGGTTATAATTTAAAAAATTTACACCAAAGAGAGATTTTCTTTCAAGTAATTTATTTGAATTTATATTTTCGGTAAGCTTATTGCCGTTCTAGAATTTAATATGACGAAGGAAATATCTCTTTACTGTACATGTAAAGTAAAAATATCTTTCGCAAATACATTACTTGAGTGTACTTATTTCCATGCTACCATATAGGGTTTCATGTAAAATGTGCAAAAAAGTTGTTATAGCATCGTAAGTTGTAAAGCATTGGAAAAATGTGATTGGTTTTTGCGGTTGATGTTTTCTGTATCACTTAGTGACAAATGACTTTCGATTAAAACTTTACTTATTCCATAAAAAAGAATGAGAGAAATTTAGAAAAAAACAACCTAAAATAACTAGAAAAAGAAAAAATATTCTAACCAAAGTAATTTCAAAACTAAAACTGTTGCTATGAGAGCAAGAAGCAGAACAGAACGAGTACTTATTCAACAACTTAAACATATTGTACAATAGGGTATAAATAAGGGCTTAAATCTTCTCCTATGCTTTGCCGTCCTTACAAAAAATAAGCCCAGGAGACAGTGCGCCGTTATGACTGCTATAAGATTCTCAAGATAGATTCTGTATGAATTTAACGCAAATCTTATTCCGACTTCTTATGACTCTTCAGTCAGGACAACAACCTAGCTTCTCAGTCCACTTACGTTGTGTGTGTTAATACGTGCGTGGCTGGACTTACAGTTTAATGCCGACTCCGAACGAAATAATTTTTTAGAAAAATTTTTTTCATAGCATAGCGACGAAGATATATTTTTTCATATTTCGTTTTGTTCGAGATTCACCTTCCCTATCTCAATTATTTGCCTCCATTAAATGAATGCCAATCTTGTTTTTATTGTCCGGAATGCATTGCGTCGCTCGCTTTACCCTTCAGAATCACCCTGTATTCTTGGACAATGTTAGATGAATTGGAAACACTCTTTAAGAAAGTATATATCCGTATACAGTGTGCAGGATCCGCACACCGTCTGTCTTTATCGGCCAGAGTAATGGACAATCTGTTCAATTGTACTGATTCAACTGTACTGAACAGATTGATCTTGATCCATCGCATACTTGTTTTTATAATGTTCTCTGGTCTTCAATACATAACAGCATCTGTTTGGTATTATTGCCATTAATCCAGAATCGAACAGCGTGCTGTGCACAGAGAGTTCCAGATGAACTATAGCCAAGATTTTGACATGACCATAGACCTTATATTTCCATGCTCTTGCTGCGTTTCGCCTCAATTCCATATTCGAAGATACTTGTTTCTCCAAAGTATTGTTGGTATTCATTTGATTATTATAAATATCTGCTAAGACAATCGTTATCGCTCTGTTCTCTAGTACATAATTTACTTTACATTTTGTACAGCCAGTTCTCAGATTTTAAATCTCAGTTTAAGGAACAGTATATTGGGAATTACCTCGTTTTGACTTTGAATAGCTTCGTGAATAGCACTGAATATGTTTTAGTTGGTTTAACTACCAACTATAACTACTAACTATATTCATTGAAATATTTAGGACGGTCTTTGATCCTTCCTAGATGTTATTGCCCTAATTGTCATTTGACTATCTGTAAAGATATTTAAATCATACATTTTCATACGCTTTAAAAACCGTATTACCGTTGGAGGCCATTTATTTTGTATCTGGTACCCAGTTCCAGCCATCTTATAACAAACCGGTATCTTTATCATTTGAATAAAAAGTATTGTTTCCAATATCCTTATGGGTGATGATCTTATTGCATCACTTATCCTTCAACAACACATTCGTTGAACCATTTGAATTGTTCTTATATTGTATTTCTTCTCCATAAATGCCCACTCTTTTCCATTCAAGATCGAGGAATGACAGCAATATATAAATCACGAACAGATCAGCTCTTACCGCCTGCACCGCAACTTTACTTTAATTTTTCAGGATTTTATTTGTTTCTATGGTCTCCCCCGTATCTCGGATTTCCAGAAGCTAGACTCATACCTCTTCAACATATTGTAGCAGACAACATTCCCAGCTTCATCCAAAATTACTGCCAGAAAACAGTAAAAGCCAGTTCTCCAATTAAACTTAACGCAATCAGGCAATATAAACTTAAATAAGGTGGAATTCAAAAGCCCAGAATTCCCAAGCCAGACATTAAAACCAAATACAAAAAGTATTTCTTCGGCGACTTCCTTTCAGCAGATTTCTGGTAAAAACTCAGAGAGTAAATAAAAATTCCATGAAAAGTTTCTCAAAAAATTGTCGTTCGGAGTCGACTTTAAACGGTAGGTCCCGCCACTCATGTATAAAATAACTCACAACATAAGTGGTGTGAGAAACTAGGTCGTAATCCTGACTGAAGGGTTGTAATGACCAAAATTATGTATGTAATGTTTTATTAGACTCTGTGACATCTAACGTCACGAAAGGACTTAAACTTGAGTTGCGTTCATTATTTCAGTGAAACTCTATTCCATTTTTTCTCCCTCACTGCCCTTTTTTCAATACATCTCCACATTATTTTTATACACACACACTGTATAAAATGAAATTTTTATTGTATTGAAATCGATATGCTTAAGTGTAAATGTAAAAATTTATTACATGAATGTACGTACATAAATAAAGCCGTGTTGCGAGTATGTATATGATTTTTCACGCGAATATTTGCAAAAGTATTGAATTGTCTCAAGAGTTGATGCTGAGTAAACCTATTCAATGTCAATAATATTAAAAATTTTTACGCCGTCTATCCTTACGGAAAAGATAGTTTTTTCTATTACTGATTATGATTGATTTAAATTTTAATTGATTTAATTTATCATCTCAACCCATTAGTGGAAAAAGTTCCTTGACCACTTTCCTTATATAATTTTCATCAATTACACTGTGCGACAGTCAAAATACACCCATATGTGTGACATAGTGTAGGTTGTGAGTTTTGATGAGTAGAACTCAAAAATATTTTTTTTTACATTTTTCGAACCCTCTAAACTTGTTTTATTTGACAAAAATGGTATTTTTGATCTTTTCACACATAATTATTGATTACCCAAACATTTTTTAACCGTTTTTAAAATCCAAAGTTTTTTGGAAAGGGGATAGACGAGCCTTTAAAATGGTATACATACGTGTTATGAGTTTTGATCGGGTAAACTTGGAAAATATGATTTTTTTCATTTTTTCAAGTTTAGCCATACTTAATTGTAAAATTTAATTAAAAAACTATAAAATAAGTGATGACATTCTGAGAGTGCATTATCTTGTGAAGAGATTGACACTTCGTTTGATCAAATCGGACAAAAATTACCGTAGTTATTATTTAAATAGTATAACAGTCGTGATATGCTATACAAGATTTCCTTCTTGCTGATCATTGCTTTTATCGCTATCCTGATCAAAATCAGATCCATCCAGTTGGGGAATTGTATAAAATGCAACGCCATTGAGCTCGTTGTCGGCAAGGGCTACCAGTTCAAACAATTTTTCAGAAATTGTTAGTCTACATATAAAAAAAGATTTTATTCAATTATTGTTTAACAATTGCACTAAGAACGCAGTGTCTCTTTTAGGGGATGTTACATTGAAAGTCACTATAAGCGCGTGGCATTACATTTTGTCATATTTTTTTTACATCAATTAAGTCATTATACTTATTTACAAATAATAAAATACAAAACGTAACAAGTATTCATATCATATTTGAAATATGCTATCTTACTCAGTTCGGATTTTCTTTTTTTCACAAATTAGTATTCCATATTTTGCATATAAAACAAAAGTTAACGTTAAAAACGTTTTATTGTAAACAAAATAAGAATAAATTTGTGTTTAGTAGTTCGCACTAATTTTGTGTGCCAATGTTCACAACTTGATGTATCCAACAATAACTGCTTGTTCGCTATTCTTTTTTGCTTACAACGAAGTTCTTTTCAACGGAGATGTTCAAACCACGAATATTCTCTTCACACGCAACGCGTCTTTACACAAGAATGACAGAGTTCTTACGGCTCGTTGCCTGCTTTGTCGTGCCTTTTTATATGCCCACGTAATCAGTCTGATGAAGGTTCTTCAAGTCGAACGTTTGAGGTTTCGCCTTCTCGAGAATTCTATCGCGACTTAATTGTTATTTGTGTATTTTGTTCACATTGCTTGTTGTTGCGTCCACGCTTACTTATCTATCCTCTTTCCTTTCATACTGATGTTGTTGGGTTACTTGTAACAAGTTAGTTGTAGTTTTTTATGTAGCTTTTGTTCATTTTAATGTTAAACGGGGTACACGGTTTCCACTTTCGTAACAATAATTTGCAAATATAAAGTTCATATTCAACTTTTGCTCGTCATTGTAGTTGCATTACCCTTCTCGATTTCTTGCATGACTTCGGCATAAGCTAATATTAAGCTATTGATTTAATTTAAGACTCTTATCGAGTACTTAAATTTAATATTTTAATAGCATTACTAACAATATATATGACATAGATATGTACATATATGACCGTTTTAATTAATTGTGTGTAAGGTTCTGAATACTGTATGCAAATACTTTTTTTCATTTTATTTTAATTAAGGACAACAATGAAATTGCATTACATAATAAATTAAATAAATAAATATTGCCATGGAAACTCAACATCATTGACCAGCTTCTACAAATGTTAATAAATAATTACACGGTCAACTCAGTGATAATGAAAGTCGAAAATAATAATTAAAAAAATAAATATCAAAAATAAATCTTTGCATTTGTTGTTTGTGAAATAAATTTAATTTCTTTTTAAAAGGTTTCATAATAAAAGTTTAAAAGTGGTTATAATATGTCCTACGAGTTCAATTAATTTTAATATTTTATACGATTGTACATATAAAATATTTAAATAATTTTTTTTATTTCATTTTTAAAGCATTTAAGGCAATGAAGTACTTTGTACTGAATATTCACAAATGCAGATATTAATAGATTATGGATTTTTTCTATAGAGATAGTTTATGGGAGAATGGAAACAGGGGTAATGTGTAAAAAAATTTTTTAATATAAACATTTGTCACTTCTTCTTTTCGAAAGTTATTCTTTGGTAATAATTCTTACTTTCTTTTGCGAGTAATCAAATACGACGTCGGATAATCAACCGGACAATCTCACATACACCCAGAGTATCTGGTGGGAATCAAACCGTGGCTTTCGCCACGTACACATCACCTGGGCTGAACCAATTGGTTGTCAACCACTGGAAATTTCTTTATTACAGTTGGATATCGCCTTAACAACATGCATACATGAGGGATAAATCAGTGGAGACTTCACTACAATCTCTACACTTCAGTGTCTCACTGCTCTCGGTACCCGGGAAACTGTAGGGCTCACCAAAGCTGATGCACTCCTTCCGGAATCCTTTTCAATAGATTTGGGTATGCCATTGCCTCGGTCAAGTTGGCAACTGCGCGGAAATTCTTTCGGGACGCCAACCTATCCTGGATCAATGAGGAGTCCTGCTCCACCTGGACCCTGATGGATAGAAGCCGGCTTGAGCTTGGTCGTGCCATCATCTCAACCACAGTGGCCATGCTTACAGGCCATTGCGTTATGTGGGTAGACATGATGTGGCTCCCATTTAATGACTTCTGCCGTGGGTGCAGATCCCCTGAGGAAGAGGAGACTGTTATCCACTTTTTCTGTCAGTACCCGTCTCTTGCAAAGTGCAGATATAGGTTATTTGGCTCTCCATTTCTTGTCAGTTTGACGGAGCTATCATCTATTGACATCAAGGATATAGCTTCGTTTATCAAACTTTCTGGCTGGTTTTCCACCGTAGGGTAGTCGTGCTTTTATTGGGCAGCCCTTGCGCTGACCAACTCTTCCCTGATTTTGGTAGAACTTGGTACTGCGCCCACCCGTGGCATCACAACGGGCCGCTATGCGTGCTCAAGTGAGCTTTTTGATATCAGAGCTACCACTCCGACCTAACCTAACGTAACCTGGAATAAAGTAAAGATAGACTTTACGTGCCATAAAAACTTACTTAAATTATTGACATTTCGATTACTTGCATTACTTATTGTAAAGCAGACAACTTGCTTTTAATCTGTTATTATCTTTTAACGACATTTTAATGAACTATTCTTACAACTCTTTTGCTTGAAAGTATAAATAAAACATTTTATATTCCATTTAAATAAACTTTTGCCAGTAAATATGAAAATGAATATAAATTAACAGTTAAAAACTTTACTTGTTAACATGCAAGCACAAATAAAAGTCCGCACTCAAAGTTATTATAACAACACACGTACAGACTTATATACGAGGGTGAATAAATAAATTCATGAATTTCTTGCTACAGGCATCTGTCAGTTGAATGCTGGTAAATTTTAACAAGAGTAGTTAGTTGTAGTCGCGGTAGTCTATTATTAGGTGGTGTGTTAGACGTGGTGCCGAAGTTCAAACTCCAGGTCAGGCATTTCCAACGAAACGAAATGTGAAAAAAAGTATTTCTTTGGCGACTTCCTCTCATTAAATTTCTGGCATAAAATTGGAGAGTTAATAAAATCGCCATGAAACTGTAGGTCACGCGACTCATGTATTAAATTAACACAAACAAGATAAGCGGTGTGAGAAGTCAGGTTGTAATCCTAACTGAAGGGTTGTAATGACTAATTATGTATTTATATGTAGTCAGTGATAGACATCCATACTTGGCGAAAAAATACCAAGAAATGGGTTAAGAATTCATTTTTCAACTGTCATATAGCTCTGATTTCATACTAATACTATGTTCAGATATGCACTTCTATTGAGTCAGTATTCGGTTAATTGAGTTAAATATTTTAAGTATTCAGGCATAATAATATACGCAGTTTAGCTGCTTATTCAATATTCATTTGACAGTTGGTAAACAAAACAGCTGGTAGTTTCAACAACATTGTTTTTTTTTTGTTTTTTTTGTTTTGTTGTCAAAAACCGTTCGGTTAGTTGTAATATGCTCACTAAACACACTTATGACAGTGTTGCATTTTAAGTTTTACTCAATATTACAACAATTTGCGTATTTATTGCGCAATAATTAATTGAAAATTTTTAAGAAATATTCAGCTCAATAATGGCGTTTATTGCGATTTACGCAATAAAGGTGCGTATCTGAACAACGTATAAGTGGCTATATATTGTTGCCAAGCCTGATAAATTATTGCAGCTGAAACGGATTTTACTGTAAAGCACATGTCCCACAACATAGTACCAATTTTATGCCCTCAAAAATGGTTAATATTTCGTTCAACTACCTATGTCTACATGATAAAAGTGTGGTTAAGCTCCATAAAAGCTTCAATCATAAAACATAATCATGAACAGACTATAGCTGACGAAATCTTACAGAAAACAATAAATGTTGGATGATTAAAATAAAATTTAAAACAAAACAACAAAAAAAGGGGTTTTATATGTATGTCTTAATGAAAGTCTTAAAAGTTTGTCTTCAAGCCTTTTGTTACAAGAATACTTTGCTTACTCACTTGCTCTGCTATTTTCAAGAAAAAAAACAAACAAACATACAAACTTAACTTGTCTTTTGTGCTCTTTTATATCCTTTTTATGCCTTATTGTGATGCTTATTAAAATGTTAAACATTGTTTTATAAGGCAAGAAAGAAAATTATCTGCCACTAAAGTCCCAAAAAAAAAGAACAGAAATCTAAAAACATTTACTTTCCTACAGTTAAATATTCTTTACACTTGACATGTGCTGTCTGGTAAATTTATTTCTTCTCCATTATATCCACCTACAATTTTCAAAGTGCTAAGAAAATTATGCCTGCTTTAGTGGAGATTTTAGAATAGCAGTGGTAAACAATTATTTAATTAATCACATGTCTTTAAAAAATAGGGACAAATCGTTTTTTTTTTGTCGCAGAAAGTATCTCAAAACTCAGTATTAGGTGTCGAATTTAGACTGTATGTCCCTCCTCTTAGGTATAAAATTAACACACACAATATAAGTATTGTGAGAAGCTAGGTCTTAATTCTGACTGAAGGGCTGTAGTAGCCAAGTATGTATGTTAGTGTTTTCTATATATATAAAAATGAATGTTTGTATGTAATTAATAGAATAGTAAACTGAACTAAAGTAAACTTTGATCATGCTATGATCTTCAGGAAAGTTTTTGCGCATGAGCCGGGGAAGGTTTCTAAGTTGGTATGACCAATTTCCGACAGGTGGCGTCACTGATATTTGATCATGATATGATCTTTAGCAAAGTTGTTGCGCATAAGTCGACGGAGGTTTCTAAATTGATGCGATTAATTTCCGATAGATGACGCCACTAATAATTAATCAAATTGAATTGAATCGTAAACTATGCATTTGATCATGTGTTGATCAAGCAAATACCGGACATTTTAGCATTTATCATTTATGATTTTAATAACATTTAGTATAACTCATTCCCTTTAAATTAGAAACATTTTAATTTTGCAAAATTTTAAAAATTGCTGTTGGTTTAAATTGGATTGGGTTCATTCTGAGATTCTAATAAATTTAACACATTTTTCACGTCGTTCCCGTGTCATTATGCCTCCAAAGCGGCAAGCAATTGGTCGACCTATACCTCGAGCACGGAAGAAAAGACCATTACGAGCCTCAGAATCAGATGGGCAACTAGCATTGAAACTGGAAAATCTTCGAGTACATGCCGCGGAGACCCGTTTGCATGAATCACTTGGGCAACGAGAAGTGAGTTTAGAAACTGATCGAATGCGGACAACGGGAAACAAAATCAATAAAATGATTCAAAATTAATTTGATATTTGTGTAATGTCTTTCTTCAAATTTATTTTTGTAGGCGGCGTAGCAACACGCGCAGGGTACAGCTAGTTATATAATAAATATGATCTGCGGTATGATTAAAAATAATTTTTTTTTCATTAAATATTTTACTTATTATAATTTTCGTTTTATTGTGTGGCTCCAGGTATTTAAGCGTTCTTTCACCTCTCAATATGATATTTTTTGCTATGTTTAATTTCTTTGTGTATGAGTACAGAACATATTTTCTGCAATTGTCCGGCGGTTTATTTATTGTGTGGCTTCAAGTGTTTAAAGCATTCCTTCTCCAGACAATATGATCTCTGTTTTCTATGTTTGGTTTCTTTTTGTGGAAATACAGGACATATTTTCTGTTATTTTCCGACGCATCGGAACCTAAAAAAGAGTATTTAAAATTCTTAAACACTCAGAATATAATGACAAAACGTGTCTGATTTACTGGTTGACTGAGATATGCTAACCAGTAATTGTTATTGTATGATGAGATAGCTGACATTTTTGTTAGAACGGTACCTAACAGAAATAAGTTATGAGGAGGCTGGCAATTCAATCTACCCTAACCTAGGGTTTGTTGATTCATCCATGCAGTTTGAACATTATTCTCTTGTATTTTAAATCCATATAATAAAGTAACTTAATTTTAAAATCTGCTATTTTATAGCCGTCCAGTTTAAAATTGCTGAATATAACTGGTGAATGAACCTTTTACCAATTTGATAGAATTTCTTAGTTGAATTCGAATGCATTTTACCTTCTTTTTATAACTTTTATTTGTTTGTTCAGTTGTAGAAAAACAAAAAAAAATCCACATATATTTGATTGCTCCATAAGTAGTAAATTAAGAAAACATTTGCTAAAGTACATATGTGCTCTAGGAAGTACTGGAAGTCCACTAGTAGTACTTTGGCTTTTTATTTCATTCTCAAAGTTCATGTCCATTTTATGCGAAAGGACACACAGTAATGCCCAGTTGTTCTAAGACTTCCCTTTTAGAGTTTGTCACAAATGCATTCATTTCAAAAGCAATTTTTATGGAATATTGGATAAGAGGCACCATATGCACGACTGTAACAAAAAAAATAAAATTTTATGGACAAGTGTTTAGAAGAGTATTATCGTTAAATCTTTTAAAGTGATTCTAAATTTTAAAATTGTACGTTGTGTGGATGTGTAGTTTAAATATATTAAAATAGTTTGGGTTTCCAATTTAAAACTATTGGGTTTTTCAGAAAGTAATTTCGTTTTTTTCCGACAGAGAATTTAATTGTATTTTTTTTCATCCAACTTCACACTTAAGTCGTATAATTTTTATATGCTTTGAGAGCTCATATAGCAAAGTTTGTGTGTGAAAAATTCCAATTAATTCTACGCAGTAGTATTTGGTTGGTGGCCTTTTAAATATGAAGAGCTATAAGTAGCATTTTCGACATATCTTACTGTTTTACTACAGAAAGGGTAAAAATTGGCCGATGTGTATGGAGAAGGTGTGTTGACAGTACGTCAGTGCCAGAACTGGTTAATGTCGAAGATGCACCATGTTTGGGAAGGCTGGCTGAAGCTTACATAGAAACAAAAAGGCGTTGATGAGAACCGGCAAATAACAACACATAAGATCGGATTGAGGTTAAATTTATCAAATTCAACAGCTTATGACCACTTGAAAACTTGATTATCCTTGAAGCTCAAAGTAAGGGTTCCCCAGATTCTCACAGAGAGAAATCTGTGTCGCCGCCTTGATGTCTGCGATTCGCTTCTCAAACGTCACGAAAATGATCCGTTTTTGAAGCGCATCATCACTGGTGACGAAAAATGGATTGTATACAACATCGCCAGATGCAAGAGGTCATAGAGCAAAAAGGATGAACCGGGTCAAACCATTTCCAAAGCCGAATGGTGATGCAGTCTGTTTGGTGGGATTTTAAAGGACATTTTTTTGAGCTTTTAATTCGAAAGTCTACTGTCATCATCTGGACAAACTGAATGCACTTTAACAGAAAACACCAGAACTAATCAACAGGAAAGGTGTAGTGTTTCATCAAGACAACGCGAGACCTCACACAAGTTTGGTCACTCGTCAAAAACTTTTGCAGCTTGAATGGGATACAATGCTACACCCATCATATTCTCCAGATCTGGCGCCATCGGATTAATATTTGTTCCGGTCACTTCACAATTTATTAGACGGTAAAACCTTCACCTCAAATGAGGAGATCAATAACCAAAAAAAAAAAACTGATGGCAGCAAAGACCAACAATTTTATGAGCGTTGAATTATGCTACTACCAGAAAGACGGCAAAAGGTGTTGGACCAGAACGGCCAATATATAATTTAATCAAGTATTTGTTTATTATACGAAAACTGTCTTTCATTTTCACAAAAAAAAAAAACGAAATTACTTTGCGAACAACCCAATACATTAAATTTTGTTGGAATGAAAGTTTAAACCATGCAAGTTCATAGTATTAATATATTAAACAGTATCGCACTATCTTCAGCTTATGGAACATAATAAAAACAGCAAGAATAAGATAAATGTGTCTCACTAATTGGCATAAGCTTTCGAAATTAATTTAGGCTGCGTGATATAATACATCGGATTACATAAATAATTGATCATTACAAACATTCAGTCAGGATTATGGGCTAGTTTCTCACACCACTTATGTTGTGTGTTTTACTTTTATACATGAGTGGCCGGACTTACAGTTCAATACCGTCTCTGAATGGTAGATTTTTGAGAATATTTTCATGGCAATTTTATTTACTCTCAGAGTTTTTGCCAGCAGTCGCCGAAGAAATATTTTTCATATTTCGTTTTGTTGGCGATGTCACATGTGATTTGATGTTGACATGTGATTTGAAACATGGCCTTACGTCTAATAAGTCAATAGACTACAACAACTTCATAAGTGTCATCACAGTAAACATAAATCAAGCCATCTCTCAGGCTCAGCTGGTTTATACGCCAATTTATTATCTACTGGATTGAGCATTTCAAAATCTGGTTTACCATATGCTTAACCGATGTCTATTAGTTTTAAACGACACGGGAACCTCTTCAAAATATTAACCACTTAATTAATTAACAGAACTTAAATTAAGAGGAGGGATGGAATGCATGCAAACAAGATAAAGTTTCTGACTGTGGTCAACGTGGCAAACAACAGGACAATCCTTGTCTTGCTCTATTCAAGTTGACACAGAGCCTCCTCATGGCTCCTCCTGGATGGCTGTACTAGATGTGTGCACATTTAGAGGTCCAAACATCACCTCAGGCCACTACCTTGTCCCAGCCAAGTTTCGATTGCGCACTAGCACTTCGAGGTCTGCACGCTCAAGTGCATTGCGAAAGCTGGACGTTAAGAAGCTGCAATCATAAAGGACAGCTGAGGCGATCTCCGCTCAACTCACAGTCGTTCCCCATCTAACCTCAGCGACATTGGTGGACTGTGTGTCAACATCTCCCACTACAGTCCTTGGTTTCGAGGGCCCACCCCAACGAAATCAATGGTAGGATGAGGAGTATCGCGCAGGATCACTCTTGCCAACAAGTGCTACTATGGTATAGGCAATTGAGCATAGACCTCTATCGTACGACAATACTAATACTCTACAAGACGCTCATCCTACCAGTGCTTCTTTATGGCGCAGAGGCATTGACCCTATTAAGCACTGATGCAGCAGCCTTGAGATTATTCGAGAGAAAAGTTCTACGTATGATCATTGGTCCAGTGCGAGTTGGCGATGATTTCCGCATCCGATCCAACAATGAGCTGTATGAGCTCCTCAAAGACATAGACGTCGAGTAGCCTGTTAATATCCAGCGGCTGCAATGGCTCGGCCGTATCGTGCGAATGGAGGAGCATGCTTGAGACGGGTATTTAATGCGGGGTTTCAGCGGAAGTCGGCGAAGAGGATGACCTTGTATGCGTTCGAAGGACCAAATCGAGGAAGCCCTGTCATGGATTGGTGTGACTAACTGGCGTAGACGCGCAAGAAGCAGAGGCGCCTGGAAGGATGTGTTGCGGCAGGCCGAAATCCGTTAATCAGGATGTTAATGGCCAATTAAGTAAGTAAGTAAATTACGTCACACGTATTATTCTTTTATAAATATTTTCAAAGGAAAA
Organism: Sarcophaga subvicina; assembly: GCA_936449025.2. NCBI lineage: Eukaryota > Metazoa > Arthropoda > Insecta > Diptera > Sarcophagidae > Sarcophaga > Sarcophaga subvicina. The sequence goes on from OW388080.2 coordinate 92,320,079, forward strand.
TGGGATGTCCTTACTTATTTCACAGGATGAATTCCTATTTTAATAAAAAAAAAATATAAAATAATGTATTGGTAACTCTTATTGTACTTTAATAATGGGTAATAAAAAATAACATTTTGTTAACAAAAGAAAAACAAACGAATAAAATCAACACATACAATATTATAATACGTATGAGTTTTTGAAGTTTACGTATTTGCACGCAATAAGCACGTAAAAAACAATCAAATAACAATTTAAAAAAATATTATTATTATTGTTCATTCTTAATTCTCATTTCAGAACAATTGCATGCAATTCTATTTTTAAGAAGGGATTTTTATAAAATTGCACAGATTGTTGAAAACCACAAACCTGAACTTAGTATTAAACATACATAGTGGTCATTAAAATCCTTCAGTCAGGTTTACGACCTTGCTTCTCAGACCACAAACATATGTTGTGTTTGTTAATTTCATACATGAACGGCGGGCCCTACAGTCGACTGCTAACGATAGACTTTTGAGAAACTTTTCATGGAAATTTTATTTATTCGTAGAGTTTTTGCCTGAAATCTGTTGAGAGACAATCGCCGAAAGCTCTGGTGCAAAAATTGGGCAAAATTTATCAATGGCGAAGGTTGTATTGCCTGTGATCGTTGTGGTTTGTGGCTTGTTCGCATACATTTGCGACTTAACCGTAGATCGAGCTTTTAAAAAACTTCATAATTCCAGCTTATGTATCACTTTTGATACATACTATTGTCGCAATTATTGATAGATTTTGTTAAACATTTTTAATATTTTGATTTATTTTAATTCATTTTAATAAAACTATTTTATGTTATTACATGTTATTACCACCATTATGAAATTTACGCCAAAATTTTTTTACATAAAAACCAAAAACTTCATGTCAGCTTGGTTTTATTATTTTCTAAATGGTAATAGTTTGACGTCTAGCACCCTTGCTTTGCGACGACTTATAGGTTTAAAATTGTTTAGATGGGGCAGCTTATTGTCACTTGCGCCAATAACGCTCTCAATTCAGGGTTGGCTGAAACCTGATGGTGCAAACCATTATTATATTTCGTTAGAAATACAGTGGCTCCATCGCATAATCGAACAAGCACTAGTCTGATATGTATGTGCTTAAAACTTAAAAAGAAAATATTAAATATATGTTTTTCTTTTGCTTTTATTTACACTCTATATTATAGACTTTCAGATTAATAAGAAAATAGCAACATTTTTCATGATAACGGTAATTTTATAAAGAAAAAGAAAATTAACTCAATTTTTTGCGCTCAACGCATAATCGGACAAAGAAGAGCACCATTGCTAAAAATGACGAAAGAGAACAATTAATACTTTGTGGCATATACTTTGTTGTCAAGAACGGCCTATAAATGTTTTGGAATTGATTTTACCAAATTGTAGCATACCTCAGGTTCTATGGAGTTCCACGCTTCCAGTAAAACCGCCTTAAGCTGATTCAAAGTTTTAAATTGTTGTTGGTATACTCTTCTAGCTTATTCATCCTAAAAATGTTCAATTGCGTTGAGATCTTGGGTCTGTGCAGTGGTTTCTATAAGTTTGGGGCAATTATGGATCAACCAAAGTTTTCCACACCCGAAGTTTGCTTGTGATCATTGTAAAAAGCAAAATCATTCGTAATACCTAATTTCTCGGCACTTTGCTCTACATTTTCCTTCAAAATGTTGTGGTAGGAGTTACCATTAAAACTGTAGGTCCCACCACTCATGTATACAAATTAACGCACACAACATAAGTGGTGTGAGAAACTAGGTCGTAATCCTGAGTAAAGGGTTGTAATGACCAGTTATGTTATGTTGTTCTCTATAGTCGTTTGCCTTCAGTTTCCGGGTCATTCGAATTCTGTATTGCTGCTGTGCAAGTGGCGACGCTAAATTTTCCACGCCAAAGTCACGTGCAACATATAAAATTTGTGGCATTTTAAGTCATTTCCTTTTGCTTTTGCTAACTTTGCTTCAATTCGAGTTCCTTTGTTATTTTCATTTAGGTTGATGTTTATTGGTGAAGCATTTTGTTGACACTCATTTGTCCTGCTTAATAATATTCGTAGTTTTGATGTGCTTGTTTCGTGGTTTTGGTTTTCTCCTTTGCTTTCCAACTCAAATACATCCTGTGGTTTTAACTGTATTAATATATTTGGTCACCGTCACGTAGTACCTTTTACATGTGGCTAATTAAACATGTTGGTTTTCTATGTAAATTTCTCAACGCTGTTGTAAATAAATCGGAAAAGTTAAAATATCAAAAGAAAATTTTTTTAAAAACATTATTTGCGTCCTCTATTTAACAACCAAATATGCTCAATGGATACAGGAAATACTAGGCCTAGAGGATTAAATCATAAATCAATCAATAAAAAATTATTTCATTTTCAGCATAGGAAATTACAATTTAATAAGAATATTAAGATATTGTTACGTTTTTACCTTTTTAAAAACATTTAAGATATGAGTTCGTTGATTAAACACAAAATAAAAACAAACATGTGTTTAGTTTTAATTAAACTCTTTATTGTTCGCACTACTTTTGTATGCAACTGTTCACAATATGATGTTTCCAACAATAATTGCTTGTTCGCTATTCTTCTTTGCTTACAACGCAGATCTTTACAACGGAGATCTTCAAGCCGTGACTGTTCTCTTCACACTCAATGCGTCTTCACACAAGATTGACTGTATTCTTACTACTCGTTGCCTGCTTTGTCGTGCCTTTTTATATGCCCACGTAAAAAGTCTGATGAAAGTTCTTGAAGTCGAACGTTCGTGGTTTCGCTTTGTTTGTTGTTGCGTTCTCGCTTACTTGTCTATTCAATATTCTTTCATAATGATGTTGTTGGTGTACTTGGAAACAAATTCGTTATCTACGTTTAAAATTATGATGATTTTGAAAACATTTTGAGTAGAAAAATTCAACTCGTTCTGGACGACGAATCACAAAAAAAAAATCAATGAAAAAAACAAACACATTGGGAATGAATGTCATGAATGTCTACCACCAAAGAATTTTCAATAATTTGTCGAAAGGTAGACACACACAAAAATCTGTATTTGGGTACCACCTTCATTAACAGTGAGAATTTTATTGGATTGATTTTCATTTTAGACCACCGTTAAAACGAAATGAAATTGAACCGTTTATGAAGCAAATTATTATTAATTGTGACGTAAATTGTATTACGTAAGACCATGCAAGAAGCATGGTGAATTTTCGCAGACAATAGCAAGGTCACGACCGATGCAAAGAGAGTTAATGCTGTGTGTTTGATGGAACTTGAAGGAGTTTATTCAATTTGGTTGGATTGGTCTATTGAAAACAATTAAACATGACTGATGTAAGAAATTCAATAAACATTTAAAAAATGTTTCACACACATCTTCAATGTTTCATTAGCAATATGGCGTGGTTGTGGTGATGCATCTATTATGTCTTCCAATTGGTTGGTTTTTTGTTATTACTATCGAATAAATTTAAAAAGAACGAAGTTCAATGCAATTTTAATAATTGTTTTGCCTGGGTACATAAATAAGATCACTCGAATGAAACATTCAAGTGCTTTTTTGATGAGAACACTTTAAACATAGGTATTTAACACATTCACGCCGGGACGTACCACCGGTGGCACTCACTAGACTGCTTTATCGGGCTGCGCGTACCACCGGTGGCCTGCACTAAAATGCCGCATCGGGTGGTACACAAATGATCACGCTATTAGACTATACGTATTAGATCTTTAACCCTTCGACTGCCGAAAAAAAATAACTGAGAACCACGTTCTTTTAAAGCTATTTATTTTTAATAACAATAATTATTAACAACGTCTTATAAATATAACAGACGTCATTAGGCGACAAGCTTGAATTAAAGCGCCGGCATGAAAGTGTTGAAAACGATGACAGTCTTTTTACAGATACTAGTAAATACATAAGTCGGTATTAGTAAAGCCGTTAGTATGAAAGAAGTTATTCTTGCTATAATTAGTATCTATTTTCTAACTTAAGGAATTCTGGAATAACGTTGCCTGTCGTAATCGCAACATAGAATTGTTGTCCATTTTCTCATTGCCATTAAATAGCATTTACAATTTTATAAAGAAATTATTTTGTAAACTTTACTCTCTACTTTTATAGCTTTTAGCCTGAAAGAGAGAAGACCAATCAAGCGTCACATGCCAATTGTCATATAGCTAAGCCATCATGTAGGCTCGTTATGTGCTCCCATTACGATTATTACCTTACTTTCTATAGGAAGTCTGTATCTTCTACAAACTTTCTTAACTTCCTCCAGTCCATTCCTCTGAGATGAGTTATGTCCTGTTTCATCGCAAAATATTGGATTCGCGATCATACGAAGCTTCTTAATGAATGCTCTGCATTTATCCTTTTCCACCACACCAATACGGTTTACATGTAGTGCGGAGAGCTCCGTAAGTAGCGTTTTTAGGTCGTCCTTATTTAGATTTAAAATTCTCATGGTGATTACTCAGATCATTTTTATAATAACGTGTATATAAATAAATAAAAATGATACGAATTATTTTTACATATTATTTCTTAAAACTCGTGAAATTGCAAAAATATGTTGGGCCACGAAGATTTTCGTTGTCCACTGTATACACTGCTTTAATTCTACTTTTTTGTCGTTGGCTGTTTATAACTTAATCTGGTAGTTTTCTTTGTAAAATATTTATGTTTGCTTATAAACTGATTGGTTTAATTTCGAACAACTTTATTAAGCTTTATGTGCGTTGCGTCGCTTCCTTATAAATATTGTAATTAAATGGCAACAGTGAATAAATGAGTTCGCAGCACAAAATATTTGGAGTTGGCGTTTTCATTCTGTTCACGATTTGTTTTTTTGTGTTGTTTTTTTTCGGTAGTTTGATTGATCAAGGGATTTAAATAAACGAAACGATAAATTGCTACTTATTTTGCCACAATAAAGAAAAGGTGTTTTCTTTATTATATTTTTTTATGGTTGGTTAAGATTCCAATAAAAACGCTTGAAAATTGTTTTAAATATTTTGTAACGATTTAAAAGGGCGATGAGTACAGGATACTTTTTAGAGAAACGAAGCTAAGCCAGGATTAGGACTTAGGTGCTCACACCACTTTTGCTCTGTGTATAATTTTATCCATAAGCGGTGGGACATACAGTTTAAAGTCGACTCTGAACGACTTATTTTAGAGGAACTTTTCATGGCATTTTTTATTCACACTCAGAGTTTTTGCCAGAATTCTCTTGAGGGGAAGTCGCCGATGAAATATTTTTTGTTGGAGATTTTTGACATGAGGTTTGGACCGAGGCCTCATGTCTAATAAGCCAATACACTACCTACTAGACTACGGCGACTTCACCCACTTTATTAGCTTGGTCTTTAATACACTGAAAGTCTGGTTCTATTAGCCGGAATACTCGCTTTCTCATTTTCAATCACTCCACGACAACTAGATATCAGTTGCGTTTTCCTATTCCAAGACGTTCTTTGATACCATATTCCTGTATATTACTGTCTAAACTGTCATTTAAGTACTTGCAAAGATATTTAAATGATGTTTAAACCCCGTATTGTGGTTTATTTAGAAAAGTCTGATTTCTGGTTCTTTAATATAGAGGGCCAGTCTCGTCCTATATTCATGTTCAGATCTTTCCGTTTAGCTACTAGTCCCTACGGGCATTTGTAGCATGAATCTGTTTGACCAAGAAAGTCGATCTGGTATGGCAATTGGTTGCTATTAATATACGTTAAGCGAAGACCGTCCAGTGTTCCAATAATTCTCTCGTAATCTATTCCCCTTACAGCCTGAAGACGAGCCACATAAGAACAGCCTCATATCGACCTTGTGTCTCTATCAGTTCAATGAAGATTATTGTTTGCAAATACCCTTGTGGCTGATGTACGTATTGCATCGCTTATCAGTAAACAGCATATTCGTTGAACTCTTTGAATTATTCTAACGTTGCATTTCCTCTCCATCGTTGTCTACCATACTCTTCTATATTTATAATTAGTGGTAAGTAACATTAATGACTTGTTAATAGCACTCGTAACCCCGCAAATACTTCCAGTGTTATGTTTCATTTTATTCAGCACTCCCGATAGTGTTACGCAACACCTTTTTCAAGTTTCACCCTTCGATTCCTATTTATTTATATTATATTATATTATATATATTATATTCATGCATTCGACTCCCGCCATGTTTTAAACTGTAGGGTTATTTGCTTGTAGCATTAAAAGTTGTTTTCCTTGGTAACTTGCCGCACACAATGGCATTTTAGAAAGTTAAAAATTCGTATAGGAATTTATAACCGAGAACCGCAATATTCTTAAAATTACATTCTTTTTAGAATATTATAGTTTTCGCTTAAAGACAGGGAAACTGAATTTTTTTTAGCCAAACACTAAGTAAATAAAAAAATTAAAATTTTAATTTAAATTATGCACAAAGATTCCAGATTCTTTTTGAACTCATTACGAATTTAAAATTTGCAAAGTTTCGAAAATCCCCAGAACATTAAGTATTTTAAAACAAATAAACCTCAGACACTTGAAGAATTTTAAATATTTCTTAACATATACATATATAATTGATCAATACGTCAGGATGTATCTAGATTCTCACACCGCTTATGACGTGTGTGCTAATTTTATACATGAGTGGCCAGACCTACAGTTTAAAGAGACTCCGAACGACATATCTTGAGAAACTTTTCATGGTAATTTTATTTACTCTCAGAGTCTTGCTTGAAATCTGCTGAGAGGCAGTCGTCAAAGAAATATTTTTTCATCATAATAGACGGGTCTATACGTCCATAGAACCATATAAAACGATGTACATATATTCGCTAAATGGGTTATGGAGCAGTTGGAAACTGATCCCAACTTTCATCACAAAATAGTCTTCAGCGATGTGGCCCACTTCTAGATGAATGGGTATGTAAACAAGAAAAATTATTGAATTTGAGAACGACGTTCCATGTCAATAAAAAATATCTCTTTCGGCCTGAGTTGAATCATCTAGACAGCAACGATATATGGTTTCAACAGAACGATTCTGCGTGCCACGCTGGTCATGCCACATTGGATATTCTGCACTATCTATTTGAAGGAATTGTGATCTCACTTATGAGTGTTGTGAACTCGCCACTCCGTTAGGCTATTTCTTTAGAGATTCAATTAAGTCGCATGAGTGTGTGCGGTCGCACAGCGATTTTTAACCCTGGACGGCTACTGTTCGTCGAATCGACGAAGCTCATTTAGTCTTTATCATATAACTCTTTTATGTTGATCAAATTTCGCTCTTTTTTCAACAACATAAGTTGATAATGAAAGCTTGCAGTCAGTAGACGAAAATAATTTTTTTTTTTCGTCGATTCAACGAAGTGTAAACTTACTGTACAAAAATTACCATCAAGGACTAAAATAATGGGTGCCCAGGGTATGTTTACTTACTGCAAGCTTCAACTTAACGGCTGTTTTTAACTTCTCCGAACGAAATTAATTAAGTTAACGATTTGTTTATGAAATGAAAGAAAGAATTTTAAGTTTTTTTATGAAATGAAATTAACAAACGAATTGTAAGTAAAAATTAATTTACGTCTTATTTCTGAGTTTTTCCCATAATTTTTGGTTTGACATCACGTAAATATTTTCGTATATGAACTTATTTTTTAACCATTAAAATATTAATTTCACACTAAGCTTTTAATTTATAAGAGGAAAATGCACAAATCCAAACAGAAGGCACTATAGGGTGCAATAGCGTGCCACTGAGCAATCAACTGTTTATAAAATTTATCATGAATTCTCTAATAAAACATTTTAAAATTGTTATCGCTTTGTATCTGATACGTTTTTAATGTTTTATTTACTTTGTAATAATATTTGCCATATTTGTCACATACAATGGACAGTAAAAGTCTGCGTAAATTAATATATTTCAGCATTTCATGAATTTTAAGCAATTATATATACAAGTGATAGATGTTATTTATATTTATTATTTAAATTAATTGCTTTTGTAATATAAAACAAAATAATTTTTAAGTTTTTTACAATCCATAAGAAAAGAAAAAATTTTTGTACCGCAAAAGTGTAGGTACCTTCAAGAAGATCTCATAGTAAATGTAGAATTCAAAAGCCCAATATAATTAAATGTAATGTAAATAATTATTCAGTAGGATATCCCTTAGGGTCAAGCACTACATTTAACCCATTTGGCATTGAATGTACCAGTTTTGTTGAGCGATTTCTGTTGATATTTGCCACCATGCGCTCATGAACAAGTTTTTAACTTTCAAATACTCTCTTGGAGTCAAATCGGTACTTTGTGTAGGAGTATTAAATCTGTGGAGACTTTGGTAGCCAAATCCCATTTTCACATTAGTAACACTATGATTGAGCTCTCTTTCGATCTTTAGGTAAATTTATTGAGGAAATAATGCGTAAGAGAGAGACTTTCTAAAGATATTTCTAATATCTTACTTTGTAATAATATTTACTGCGTCACATACATATGTGTTTTATATACTTCAGATAAACAAGCGAATTATTTGAATGCCTAGTTAAACGATAGTGGAAATATATAGCAAGAATAGGCTTCTATATGGGGTAGTAGACTTTAAGGTCATTGATGTTGAATATATAAGATGTTTTTTTACCAGACATTATTCATTTAGAAAATGCCTATTGGAAGAAATTTGGGAAATATATATTCGATACAGATTTAATTTAAATACTTATTTGATGATATCTTTAATTGTAATCGCACAACTAGAAAGCGCTACGACTTAGGCAATTTGTCTGGATTCTGATCTTCCCCACTTAAAGAATATTCAGAAATAAATTTGACGAATAAGATGATTTATATACACGATTGCCAGTTCGCACTGGATCAAAAAAGTTATATAGGACTTTTCTCTCGACTTTACTCTCAAAGCTGCTGCATAACAGCATCCACAGGGAGGATGAGCAACTTGTAGAGTATTAACATCGTCGCACTTAAAAAGTATAGTTATCGGCCGTGTACTCAAATCCAATATGTCACATGCCTCCACTTGTCGGCAGCGTATAATTCGTTAAACTTCCGTTCAATAGCGCTAACGGTAGCAGTAATCCAAAGGTATGCCCAATGATGTCAAAGGTATCAGCCTTTCGGATATTTTTGCGGTCTGAGCTGGTTATCGTTTATCTGCGAAGCTGATAAGGCTGTACATAATGATGTTGAGTGATTCCTGCAACTCTGTTAAGGTTGGCACGAACTTTTCCGAACCTTGCGTGTCTTCTTCAACTTCGTCATGGAGTGTTTTCTGTGGACCAAAACAATAAATAGCTTTACTACAGCCCCTGCGCTGACCAACTTCCTTCTCTTCCTGATTTTTGTGGAACTTGGTCAATACAGAGACTGCGTTCACTCGTGGCATCACAACGGGCCGCTATGCGTGCTCAAGTGAGCTCTTGGATAGCGGAGCTACCACTTCGACCTAACCTAACCTTTACTACTTGCAATCTATTTGATATGATATTTGATATTCTACTGTTAAGTCTTTGTATCGATATTACGTACATTGGACATTACATTTCACATTCCTTTATTACCCAGGCGGCCTAGCAGCTTTTTACACTACGCATGTTATTTACTTATTTACTTAATTGGGCATTAACAACACGGATTTCGGCTTTCTTTCTTTCTTTCTTTTTTCCATGAACGTGCCTTTAATGTGCTGCATAACGTCCATGTCGTTAAGGAGCTTATGGATCTCATTATTAGATTGATCACGAAGGATCATTTTCATCCTCAAAGATTTCTTTTCAAGATTTCATTCTTGAGGAATGAGTACGAGATATTCGCCTTGTAAATCAACAATTCATGTACCACACTAAGGCACCACTACGCGTTTATTAATTTGCGGTAAAGAAGGGTGAAATGTAAGCACGAATATTAACCCATTCGCTGCCAAGCCTAAATTATATATATATATATCGCTCAAATTGCCATTTATGTATTGGACTTCATTATATATTGGACTTTGTTACAAATGCTATCATGAAGATAAGGTATAAGTGATTTAGTTGCTATAAAATTTTGTTATAAGTACACGATGAAGTTCATTTTTGTGTGAAAGATCATTCTCTATAAGAAATAAAGTATTATTTTTGTAAAAAATTTTATTTGTAGTATTTTTCAAGTTTTTTACATATTTATATTATGTTTGTGGCAAAAAAAAATTGATAATTCAAAAGCCTGCATGTTACACGATGAAGTTTATTTTTGCGTGAAAGATCATTCTCTATAAGAAAGAAAGTATTATTTTTGTAAAAAAAATTATTTGTAGTATTTTTCAAGTTTTTTACATATTTATATTATGTTTGTGGCAAAAAAAAATTGATAATTCAAAAGCCTGCATGTTATAATATATCTAATGTAAGTCGAGTATACTCGTCTTGGCAGTGCGTGATACCCTGTCAAAGACGAGTATTCTCGTCCTTGGCAGCAAATAGGTTAATAAGTATTTTACATTGTAGAGCTGACTTGATATTTGTAATCCATTTAAATGATGTGTCTGTTTCTACTGATAATAAATTTCGAAATATTTTTTGTTTCGAAAACAAAAGGCAATAAATTATTCAAGAAAATTTAATATGAAAAAGAAAAATAAATCAAATAAACCAATGACTTCCTTATTATTCCTTAGATTATAACAGCATTAGAAAGTCATCCATCAAACTGTCGAGATGTAAAATATAAATTAATCTACGACATTAACAATAATATTAGGAATGTGCTGCTCTGGTCAAAGACTTCCTATACAAATACACTCTGAGTGGGTTCAGAGATAAACCAACGTTATGTGAAATCAACACTTGGTAACTGGAGATAAATGTAAATTGCAAAGATAGAAGCAAATGAAATAAAAAATAATGTTTAATAATAAAAAGAAGTAAATGTCGATGAATTTAAAAATATGAGAAGACTTTGCAGACTTCTTTATCTTCGTCACATTGGCTTCGAAATTGATAGAAGATATTGGCAGGTTATTTTGTGTGTTTCATTTATATTTTATTCATTGAATTTTTTATTTATACTCTTAACCAGGGGCTATATATATTTCCTTGAATAATTCAGTTTGCTTTAATCGATTTTTAAAATAAAAAAAGCAAAAAATAATCGAACAAAGCACGGAAAGTTAATGGGATTTTAAATTGAAATTGGATTTCATAAGAACTATTCCTTTAAAAAAAATTATAACAAGAAGGATCAGTAATTGTAAGTAAATATAAAAATATTTTATTTTTTATTAAATTTTTCTTATCTATTGTTTAAGTTCCATTTCAATACTCAATTAATACAATAATAATAGAGAGTATTGAAATTTTTTACTTGTGGTGAAATCCGACGTGATTTTTGACGTCAATTCCTCGGACAGGCCACAACATGGCTACTGGTGAAACAACCTCCCCAATGGAACAGCTTACAACTGCTCAGCGAGCAACAGGAGAACTGATTGAGTCCATCATTCGGAATTTTAAAAAGGATGAAAAGGATTACTACGAAGAAAGGATCAAAAGATTAGACTCCGCTTGGGCAGAATTCGAACACACAGATAATAAAATACGATGTCTTGAGAAGCTCCAGTTAGACCACAAATATTTCACCGAAAACTACTATCAAAAGATTGAGGAACTCGTCACAAATACACGGATATATTTGAATCAGGTGCAGATGAGACATCGAAAAAGCCAACGCTGGACACCTATCAACAAAATACCAGTAAGGCGACTGCAGCATCTGCAAGAACATCTTCGAAATGTACTTCAACAAATGTTTTATTAGAAGGCACAATGTTATGATGTCATCATTACATCGGCTACTCGAAACGGAACCTACGGCAACCAATATGCAGCTGAAAGAAAAATTGTTGGGAACATCCAAGAGTTACATTTTAAAATATGGGAATCAATCGATGATGCACTGATTTAAGACACAATAAAAGCAACGCAGCAAGCACAACAATTTTACAATTGTAGCCTAAAGTTAGCTACGTGCTTATTAATTATAATAAGGACAGTGGAAGCATTAACTCTTTATCAATGAAGTCACTAAAACTTTCTTTCGCGTTATATTTCATACATCGTGTTTTAAAAACCTCTATTTCATACATGCTATTGTATTGACAGCATTAATCCTCGCATAGCAAGCACAAATCATGTGAACACTAATTCTCTCACTACTGCGAATTAAAATAGAAATTACAACAAGACCCCGCTTAACGCTACTTCGCTTAACGCAGTTAGAGTATTACGCGGTAGTATTGGCATTCTCCTAAATCGCACATTGTATTGATACTGGTTGTATATGTGTACAAATGAAACGACCATGTACCAACTGTAGACGTTAAAAGACTTTATTTTATTATTATAATTAAATTATTTTTATTTGCTCAACTAGGAGCTCAAATAGGATAGGGTTAATGGTACATTAATTATTAAAATTATTTTGGGAATTGTGTCTTTATAATTGTTTCCTCTTTTATACCTAATTTTAGCTGATTCGACAATTTCAAATCAGTCCCTTAATTCTATGCAAATTCTTAAGACTATTGTAAGTATATGTAAGTATGTTTATTAAATTACTTACATACTAGTTTAGAACAATATATATGCTTGGGTGTTTGTTTATTAACGGACACTGTGTGCAACACGATCCCAGCACAATTCCCACGTTAGCCAGTGGAGAAAACACCAACAACAACAACATGCATATAAAGTAGCGACAGTCAATGACTAGAAGTAAGTCAAGGGTACATCGTGTGTGCTATTTGCTATTTATTAGTTATGCATTATATTGCGTTGGCATAAGCGACAGCAGGGTCGCGCTAAAAAAGCGGTGCACTATATAGCGACGGTGTATACTATGTATCTTTGTCAACGCTTTTTTATTAGTCTGTCCAGAATAAAGATTCCAACTGTATTTTCCGAAGTTGCTGTTTCGTTTAGCGCTGGAACTTATTGGAACGTATCACCCGCGTTAAGGGATAAAAGCAAAGCCGCAGAAGGATAAAAGCAAAGCAGCAGAATCTTTGCTTGATGTGGCGTTGCCTTTAAAATAATCTCTTCCATATACACACATATATTTTATTTTTGAAAGATTGTTGCGTTAGCTGTGTTGCGTTTAATGTGTTTACAACATAAGTCACATGAGTCTTACAGTTGTGTAGAAGAATTGCTTTACATTACGCTGTGAGAATAAAAACTAGCATGTGGGGCTTAACTACATAACTATCGAAACTGAAATTGTCGAGCAAATACTGTATCTCTGCTTTGACAGACCGAAGTGAACGATTAAGTATTCTTCTAGAATCTGGAGTTAGTTTTGTTAAAATTTCATACTTGACAGTTCTCTTCTCTGTTTTGTCACTTCTTTAACGTATCTCTCCTTAATATTTTAATCACATTTCTTTCTTAATTTTTTCCCCAGTTTCACCTTTTTCAAAATGTTTTCTAGCGAAACTGGCGTTATTGAGGGAATTTTTTCATATCAATTGAACATTTTATGCAAAAAATGTACAAATTAGTGGAAAAAAACCTGCGTCTATAAAAATGAATTCTGAATGAATGAAATCAAGATTCCAACGAAAGCGAATTTCAAAAGAAAACTTCCATATGAAGCCTTTAAGAATGGTTTATCTTGTCGAGAATTAAAAAAACCTGATGTTCCTGTTACTACGAGAAATATCGATCTTGTTTTAAATACTACTATACCATGGATGAAATGGAAAAAAGCCATGTCTAACTGTGAGAGATACACAGTGAAAAACGTCTTGAAAACAAATCCAAATCTAATCAAAAGTCTCAAAACCAAATGTTATGGACCGATTAGTGGAAAATTTTACCTTTTCAGATGAAGCATAATTTAGATGGTCCAGACTACTATAATCAGTATTGACCTGATATGGACCAAGAAAGCGTTGTACGATTCAAGCGAAATTTTGATGGAGGAATCATTATGCAGTGGTTTATATTCTCTTACAACTTCAAATTTCCTGATAGATTCATTATCATCAAAATGAATTTAAAAATATATTTGCGACGAAATTTTGCCAAGTTGTGATCTGCGAAATCAACTGCCTCGTAATCTCCTACATATTCGCTCTGTCAATGGCGAAAGATGTTAAATTTCGTCGACGTACTTGTGTTGGTCGACTGTTTTCATAACGTAGCCCGAACAGAACACTCGTTTTGATAAAAAAGCAACTTATTTGAAAGATGTAGTTCGGAAGATCCTATACGCTGACTACTTTCTAAAGCTTAAAATCATCATTGGGAAATATTAAACAAATTTATTGGTTCCATTTCATAGGGAAAAGATTTTATTCGTTCAAGACAAAAGTTAGTTTGCTTCACGCTCTTTTCAATGCTGATCTACTAGAAAGAAATGTTAGCAATAGTAAGGAATTATAACCTTTATTTTTCGGTAGAAAAGTTGCCTTATGGACGAGTGTCCTTTAGCGTTTATAATAATTTTTTTTACGTTTTCAACGCCCCTAAGTTTTTTTTTTTTAAATAAGAAAATATACAGACCGAGCAATAAATAATTTATAGCATGTATAGTGACCAATGAGATTTACATATCAAACACTTGTAAAAAATATTAGAATATCAATTGCAATAGCTTCAAGTGACCATATATAATAAAAGTAATATAACACCCAACTGATTTCTGTAGTTCCGATTTTAGAAATTTTCGATTTGGGACATAGTGTACTTGTGATCATTAAAGCGTTAATTGTTAAAATTGCATCCATTTTGAAATACAGTAGAACGTTCCTGTTTAAACGTTGCTTTTTTATATTAAAACGGGGAAATTTTTGATTTTAAATGGGTAGTATTATAACAAGTCTGAGCAAATTTAGATTATTTGATTCCATTTTGATTTCTGGTCTAAATTGGTTTTATGTTGATCAGTGTAACATTTACAATCTTTCATCCTAGTTGGTTTTCATGCCTGTTTTTTGTTGATTTGTGTTGTTTTTTGTCACTGGGTGTAGTCCACTAGAAATTAGGACTTACCTCCTATTTTATTGAATTTGTAACATATTACTCATACGCATCATATTACAAGTACTAGAATTTTTACTCTAAAAAGTATGCAATAAAAATTCTTCGATTTTTTGTGTATGAAACTAATAGAATTAAATATCACTCATACGTCACCTTTGTACATATATCTTGTGATGAATGGATTTTATATATTAAAATTATTTTGATAAAACAAACAACTTTGAATTGATTATGGAGGTCCGTCTTTTGCAGAGATCTTCTCAAATTTGGGTCATATTGGTGACACAGTATTTAGTTACCTCTGCACTTCTACGGCATTGCAGTATTTGTAGTATTTGAGAGTAATAAAAGTCAATGCAGCAAACGATTAAAATCGATAATCGATATAGTATACAGATGGATGAAAAATAGCGGTACAGAATTGAAATTACAGGAACCCTTGGAGAAACTGGAGTATACCTTCGAGTGGAAGTTAACACCAGAAATCAGTAATGCGTATACAAAAAGATAAGTAGAATCAAATCATACTCATTATTTGTGATACTTTACGCATTCATAATGTCTATTACTGTATTGCGCTATGAGTTAATAAATACAACGTTTAGATCCATTATTACAACTTGCCGTTAACTAAAGGGGTATATAAATGGACAGATAAATTGTTTTTTTTTTGATTATTATAAAGGTATAATAAGATAGAACTGACCGTTAAGCTAAAGGGAGGATCATCCTATCTTTAACTTTTAAAGTTTAAGTTAAAAAAAACTTGTTTAATTGAACAGTTTTATCGACATTGTTCCGGCACTGCTTAATTTTTGAAAAAGTTTTTTATATTAGGTTATAATAACGCAAAAAAAGTTAAAAATGACTTTAAAGTTCACTTTAGCTAAAGTTACCTTTAACTAAACCCAACTTTAACGGCAAATTGTAATAATGGCCCTTAATTTGATAAGAAAAAATAATGCTGCGAATTTAAGGATCTAAACACCGTAAAATATCAAGCAACATTTAATTTAGTTTTATTTTGTGTAACAATTCAACAAAAACATAAATTTATTGTATGAAATGTTACAACAATTTCATTTCAGTTATTGAACGCTAGACAGCTTTCCGACAACCAATTATTGGCATTTAATTTGACACTTCAACTTGCATTCGAAATGAGCATCAAGCGAAATCCCAAAATGTGCCGTTAGTCTACAAAAACGTATAACTCTAGTCTTATATTTCATTCAAGCATTTACATACACACAACTGAAATTTAATGGAAAACTGATAGCTCTGCACAATATAGATACACAAATAGCCACTCCAAAAAAGGAAGATTTTAAACGGAAAATGTAATTTTCAATTGTTTAGCTCTGTGAATTTCCTCATGCCATGAATGTTCACACACAATGACCACAAGTAATGAAATCAATTTTGAAATGTTACAACGTGCAACCCGAATTCGGGTCGCAAAGGGTGATAATGCAATAATAATCGATTGGCAAAATGCCAATAAATCAAAACTTTTTTTTGAAAGAGTTTAAACATTACGATAACAGTTCAAAATAATATAAAAGGGCAATAAAGATAGTTAAAAATCCAAAGGAAAACATTGTGGAAATATTGAAAATTTATTTCAGAATTTCACACAAACTTTATGCCACGTGGAAGTCAAAGTAATACTGTTACGAAAATGGAAACGGTGTACCATCGTTTAATATTAAAACGATAAACAAAAGCCTCACAAACACATACAACGAACTTGTTTGCATATACATACCAACAACATCAGAATGAGGGAAAGGAGACAGACAACCCCGGACGAGAGCATTCATCGGACTGATTACAGATATAAAAAGGCGAAACAAAGCAGGCAATGGTCAGCAAGAATTCAGTGTCTTGTGTGAAGATGCGTTGCGTGTGAAGAAAACAGTCGTGGTTTGAAGATCGCCGTTGAAAAGATATACTTTGTAAGCAAAGAAGGTTAGCGAACAAGCAATTATTGTTGTATTCGTCAAATCGTATACGGTGGCACACAAAAGTAGAGCGAACAATAAAGAGTTTAATTGAAACTAAACACATATTTGTTTTTATTTTTGTTTCCAATTAACGAACTCATATTCTAAATGTTTTTAAAAAGGTATAAACGTAACAATACGATCAAAAAAAAATTACGTTCACTTTTTTAAACGTCTTCTTTCTTTAAATTTAGAGAAAACTAATTGTGTGAGAGATATCATCAAACTTTTACAATCATTTCAAACAATGCTACTGTGTGTGGCAAATGTTTGGGAAATATTTATTCAGTCTCTGTTGCCAAACCACTAGAGAAAACGACTGGAGTTTCGCTCATCTTCAGCGATGAATTTGGAACGATACCAATCTACACGAGATCCAAGAGCATCAGATGCATCCCGAAGAAGTCACTGTTTAGAATGGATAATAAGCTGGCGACATTATCCTGTACACATCCGTTAGAACGACATTGACTTGTGGTCTGAGTTGGATAACCTAAACACCAACGACATGTGATTTAAACAAATCGTGTGGTGACCCTTGGATTTTCTCTACAAGAGCGTTGTAGAAGTGATTTGAACTGGTGTTTCCTTAAATCACAGATATAAACGAATATATAGCAAGTTGCCGTAGTTTAGTAGGCAGTATGTTGGCTTATTACAGATGAGACTATGGTTCAAATTCCAGGTCAGACATCTTCAACAAAACGAAATAGGAAAAAAGCATTACTACGGCGACTTTCTCTCAGCAGATTTCTGGCAAAAACTCTGAGATTAAATAAAATTGCCATAAAAAGTTTCTCAAAAATCTATCGTTCGGAGTCGACTTTAAACTGTAGGTCTCACCACTCATGTATAAAATTAACACACACAACATAAGTGGTGTGAGAAACTAGGTCGTAATCCTGACTGAAGTGTTGTAATGACCAATTATGTATATATGTATGTATGTGCTGAGTTATGGACAGTGGAAATCAAAAGCATCATACGTGTTGTTACAGACAGTTACTAAAGTATACATACCAATCCGTTTTCGTTGAAAATCTTTATAATTGTCTGACATCTTTCTTCGATTTTAAGACGGTCTTTTGCATTGGTTCAGAAATTTGTGAAATTTGTTAATCGTATGTATACTTTTGTGGGCCTGTGCAGGCCTGTGCACACAGAATTAAAGAAAGATGTCAGACAATTGACAAGATTTTCAATGAAAATGGATTGGTTAAAATATTTCTGAAATTTGTTACTTTATACTTTTGTGGCTGAGTGTAGGTATTAATATGATGAGTACTTCAAACTTTGAATATGAGTAGAGATTCCATGATATTAAAATAAGTATAAATGCGTATAAGTATCAGAAATTATGAGTATGAATACTCTTCTTTTTGAATACTCATTGTTGATCTCTGATATGTACATTGATTTTATGTAGAGTCAGTTATGAATAACATAATACCCTATGCCTTGTCGTGTTCTGTAAAAGTAAATGATATTTTGCGTAGTCACAATCATCCTTCGGTCGAAAGGTTTATAGTCCACATTGTATGGTGCCTTTCCATGTAAGTAACTTGTAATGCCGTCAGTGTGACCAGTGAAACTGCCTACCACAAAAAAAAGACGTATAATTAAATTTTTATAAATTTTCTATCTGTCCGATATAATAAATATTTTTTTTATTGTTTATTAATTACACTACAATTATTTCAAATTCCAGGTCAGACATCTTCAACAAAACGAAATATGAAAAAATATTACTTCGGCGACTTTCTCTCAGCAAATTTCTGACAAAAATTTTGAGTGTCATGAAAAAGTTTCTCTAAAATCTGTCGTCGGAATCGACTTTAAACTGTATGTCCCGTCACTTATGTATAAAATTAACACGTACGACATATGTAAGTGGTGTGCGAAGCTAGATCGTAATCCTTACTGAAGGATTGTAATGACCAATTATATTTGTACGTATACGAATATGCTCCAAACTATTGCAGACCTCAAAGTCGTCAAAGGGAGCCGATGACATGCTATTGGTCATCATTATAACAGTTGAAATAGAGTAAATAACATTGCCATGAAAAGTTTTTCAAACATATATCGTTCGGAGTTGACTTTAAACTGTAGGTCCGGCCACTCATGTATAAAAAAAACAATTAAAGCACACAACATAAGTGGTGTGAGAAACTACGTCGTAATCTTCACTAAAGGGTTGTAATGACCAATTATGTATGTATGAAATATATTTCTTGCACGTGAGACCCATATATTGAAATTTGTTTTCCTAATTTAATATTTGAATCCGGGAGCAGACGAAAATATGTTCATTCTAACTTATATAATCTCTTTCACGACAGTTAAAGTCATTAAAGGTTTGGGGCAAAAGGTACCTTGAATCACAGGCAATGCATGCAGTAAACCATCCTATTTGATGGACTAATAAAAAAAAATACAAAGTAATTTAGTTGCTAAAATCGATCTCTTGCTGGTTTCATTATGTTTAAAAAATAAAAACCACATCCGTCAATGCCAACAGTACATACTTACAATGGTTTAAACCACAATGTTGAAATATGATACTAGAATATTTTACCAAATCCAACGCACTCATACAATTTGTTTCAATTACACGCAAACATACTGTTTCACATTATATACTTTCAGTTTCACTTTCAATACGCAAATTGAATATTTGAAAACTTTTGGCTGAGAAAGTAAAAAAGAAACAAATTTATTGTGAAGAGTTTTATAAATTTTTAACATTTTGATCGAAGCTAAAAAAGCATTTTATGCGATATGAAATATGAGCTGACAAAATTTGTTTGTTTAGTTATTTGTTGTGACATTGTAGGGCAATAAATTTGAAACATGGGTTATGGGTTAAAGTATAGTCCTATAGTATATACTCACTTTTGTATTCATTGGCTGTTGAATATAAATCCATCAGAGGATTTTTTGTTTTATTTTTGCAAGTTTGGAAATTAAATGACAGCTGAAAATGCTATTAAAAAAGTTTCCTCTGCTTGTCAAAATCAGTTATTTTGAAGGTAAAACTGTATGGAAAAAAGTTCGGAATATGAACAAAAAAAAATTGCTTCAGTTTCAAAATTATTCAATATGTACTCCATCATATGTATGTATGTATGCATTTTCCTTTGATTAGTTAACTTTTACATTAACAATTTATTTATATCTTTCAACGTCGCCGTAGTCTAGTAGGTAGTGTCTTATTAGACGTAAGGCCACGGTTCAAACCCCAGGCCACCTGTTAAATTCCACATTGAACCACATTGTCTACCGCACCAGCCAGAGATTTCATTGAATATGACGGCAGTATCGTCAGTGTGGCTTAACTATCCGAAAATATAATTTCGTACATATTTCTGATTCCCATTTGTACATTTGTCTCGGCCCAAACCGAAAATGCATCAGGATCAGGTAGAAGTCGCCGTAGTTTAGTAGATAGTGTGTTGGGTTAATCGACGTGTAAGATCACGGTTTAAACCGCAGGTTAGACACCTCGAACAAAACGAAATATGAAAAATATTTCTTCAGCGACTGCCTCTAAGCAGATTTCTGGCAAAAACTCTGAGAGTAAATAAAATTGCCATGAAACGTCTCTCAAAAATCTGCTATTCGGATTCAACTTTAACACACACACACACGTTAAGTAATGTGAGAAACTACACACAGTTACTAAAGTATACATACGGTTACAAAATTTCAGAAATTTTTTAACTAATCCGTTTTCGTTGAAAATCTTTATAGTTTCCTAGATGTTAAGACGGTCTTTTGCATTGGTAAAAAAATTTCTGAAATTGAACTGAATTGTGGCCTTGCACAAGCCCACAAAGGTATGCATCCGATTTACAAATTTCACAAATTTCTGAACCTATACAAAAGACCGTCTTAAAATCGAAGAAAGATGTCAGACAATTATAAATATTTTCAACGAAAACGGATTGGTTAAAAAATTTCTGAAGTTTGCAGGCCAACAAAAGTGTATATCAGGCCCACAAAAGTTAACAAATTTCAGAAATTTTTTATCCAAGACCGTCTTAAAATCGAGGAAAGTTGTCAGACAATTACAAAGATTTTCAACGAAAACGGATTGGTTAAAAAATTTCTGAAATTTGTTATGCGTATGTATACTTTTGTGGCTGAGTGTATATCGCAATTCTGACTGAAGGGTTGTAATGACCAATTATGTATGTACGTATCAGTTTGAAATGCAGTTGACCTTCTTATGTCTCTGATGCTTTGTAATTAAAACTTTCTTTAATTATTTTTAACTCATAAATCTTCTTCCATGTGTATGCTTAATACACATGTTAAATACATATGTAAATATTAAATTAATTTCTTTAAAGATACTTATTTTGTTTACTTGACGTGCGTGTTCTATTTAAAGTGTGGCAGATTTTGAAAAATACTCTTCTTTCAAGAAGGAATTTCAATCACCTTTGTATAGTATTAAGAAATAAATAATTCTGCAAATAGATGTGAAAGCTGCAACCGCTTCAGTTGTACTTCAGTTTGATATTGTAATATTTGCGTTCTGCTTTTAAATTTGCTATTGTGTTATGAACCATGTCAGGACTATTGTCTGCCTTTTGATAGCCAATAAACAAACATGAAAAGAAGTGTTTTAAGCAAAAAAAAAAACGTGTCTATTTATTACAAGAGATTGGCTTGGTTTGAAACACTTTTGATATGTAATTTTATTTTAACATATGGTTGCTTAGAAAATATTTCTTTTCAAACAATAAGTATTTATTTACACAACTTTTAAGAACTTATTCCTATAAAACATGCAATACTTTGTCCACAGTATTAGATGGCATGAATGTGAAGTGTTTATAACAGATTACGCTTAAAGGTAAACGAGTTTCTTGATGAAAACTTGAGACGTGTAATAAATAAATAAAAATTCATGGAATACACTCATACTTATAAAATCTTGAAATAAATATACCATAAAGGGTGTCTCAGTAGGAGTATATTTTTTTAATTTTTGTGCCACAAATTTGTATACATTGGGAAAATCAAATATTATTTAAAATGGAGAAAGAAAAACACGTTCGAATTTGAAAAATTATGCTGGCACTGCTTTAAAGGATTTTAAGTCGAGAAAGTCTAACTAATGTTTCAAGTATTCTAAGATTGTTGAAAAAATTTAAAGAACATGGGTTGGTTATGAACGGAATTCTGTATCAACGTATTGGTCACTCTTTTGGAAGTAGTGCTGCTGTAATAGACAATATATACTTACATACATACATACATAATTAGTCATTACAAGCCTTTAGTCAGAACTACGATCCAGTTTCTCACTTATGTTGTATGTGTTAATTTTATACATGACTGGCGGGACAGATTTTTGAGAAACTTTTGCATGGCAATTTTATTTGCTCTCAGAGTTTTTGCCAGATATCTGCTGAGAAAAAACAGAAATATTTTTTCATATTCTGTTTGGATGTCTGATCTGGGGTATGAATCATGGCCTAACGTCTAATAAGCCTACGTACTGCTTACCAGACTACGGTGTCTTATCCACAGTGACAAATAATTCTTTGCTTAAACTTACAGAACTGTAAATGCCGATATTGCCAAAACTTTCAAAAAATTTGGCAATAACTTCAAATGATACGAAAACTTGCGAAGTCACCGTAGTCTAGTAGGCAGTGTGTTGGCTTATTAGACGTAAGGCCACGGTTCAAACCTCAGGTCAGACATCAAAACGAAATATGAAGAAATATTTCTTCGGCAACTTCCGACCGTGTTTTTCTTTTCACAATATGGTGACTGTACAATATTTAACGTTGAATGTTGCTGAATATTTGGGTCGTATTTTTAGGGTTACTAGTTTTATATCTTTTTTGACCTGTTGGAAGCGTTTAAAAGTCCGGCTATAAGGTAATGACCAACTGAGAATATTTGAGTTGAAAATGCATTGAAGTTAATTTAGAGCAGTCACGAATTCTTCATTTGAAGACCTAACAAGAGAAATAAAATTTAAAAAAGTTAATTAAAAATTGTAGAGGAAGTTTTTAAATCATTTGATATAAGAGTTGTTTCTAAGCTCCAGCAGTTGCATATATCGTATTTAACAATCTGACATACTCGACTAATCACCTGCATAGCTAAATAATCTAGTTTGATCCAACTGAAACATAATAATGGAATAATAAAAAATTAAAGAGGACAAAAATTTTCGTTCGTTGTTTATTTTTTATCTGTTTATTAATTTGGTGCCATGTACTTACGCCAATTGATGTTCAATCTGTCATCAATTTCTCCTTATGGTTTTGTGATTGTCTGTTATCTGTCGTGATTTATCTTCATTTCAAACAATAAGAGCTGTAGACATTAACTTATAATTTGGTCAGAATGAAATAAAACATGAGGCATTAATACATATCATATAAGAGTCCTGAATCATAATGAACTGGTTGATGAGAATGCCAAAAATTGATAAAAGAAGCTGGCATGAATCATTGAAGATTTGTAGTTGTTATCCTTTGGCATTTTATTTATTTGATTGAAGATTTTATAAAGAAAAATAATTCAAATAGAAAATAGAATACGATTATAATTGTATAATTGTAATTTGTATTGTTTCGTTTTAAAAAATTCAATTATTTTTAATTGAAATTAAGGCCCTTATATATCAAAACAATGTGTCTCTTTCATTCCAATTGCTTTATGTATTGTATTTGTAATCTCGGCCGTAAATAACTACATATTGTTACGAAAATGGAAATGGTGTTACATCGTTTAACATTAAAATGAAAAACAAAAGCCACAAAAACAAAAACAATGAAGTTGTTTACATGATCAATGAATAACGAAAATATAGCAAAATCAGTATAAAAAGAGGATAAATAAGTAAACAAGAAGCAACAACAAACATCAACAGAATAAGTGTAAACAAAATACACAAACAACGTAACCAACATGTTTACATTTACCGAGATTTCGAGAAGGTGAAGACATTCTCCTTCAAGTAAAAATTAAGTTAGACTTGTGTGAAGACGCGTTGTGTGTGAAGAAAATAATTGTGGTTCAAAGATCGGTCGAACAGTTGTTATCGTTTACGCAAACGAGTATAAAGCAGAATAAGAAGCAAAGCAATTGTTGTTGTTTACATCAAGTTGTGAACAGTGGCAGACAGAATTGTGCGAACAATAGAGAAATTAATTAAAACTGAAGATAAAACTGATAAGATCTACGATCTTATATTTCAAACATTTTTATGCGCTAAAAACGTAACAATATGAATAAAATTTTTTAAATTAAATAATTAAAACTGAATTATTTAGACTCTTGTCAAGAATTTCTTTACAAACTTTCCAATCTCCATACCAGGATTAAAATTACACAATACACCTAAATTTTCCGAAATCAGGCCGATGCCTGATGCCTCTTGCCTAAGAAAGTTAACCTCTCAGAGCGTAGAAACAGTACTAAGTGCAATGGACAAAATAATCCCGCATATATGCAATAAAAGCCTAACAAACTACATACATACATACATACATAATTGGTTATTACAGCCCTTCAGTCTGAATTATGACCTAGTTTCGCTCATCATGTTGCGGGTGTTAATTTTTATACAAGATTGGCGGGACCTACAAATATTAAAGTCGACTCTGAACGACAGAATTTTGAGGATATTTTCAAGTTTTTACCAGAAATCTGCTGAGACATTCTTTAATTTCGTTTTGATGGAGATGTCTGACCTGGAGTTTGAATCGTTGCCTCACATCTAATAAGCCAAGATACTATCGAATGAAAGAACACAATTTCAAGCGCACTGATGTAGCATAGACCGCGTTTATGCACTGCGCATCTTTTCAGAACAGGCCGTTGAATGCCGTACCCTGCAGAATACGTGCTTTATAGATGCCAAGAGATCATTCGATATCATCGAATACAACATGTTATACGACGTTGTAAGAGCAGGGCGGCGGTAACGGACAAAATAATTTGGGCAGCACAATGCTTTTGATCACTGTTCTCGTAGACCTGTTTTTGCAGGTGTTCAAGAAACATCGAAATAAATTGTAAAATTGAATTCGCCGTGGTCTAGTAGACGTGAGCCCTCGGTTCAAACCCCAGGTTAAGCATCTTCAACTGAACGAAATATGAAAAGATATTTCTTCGGCGACTTCCTTTCAGCAGATTTCTGGCAAAAAAAACTCTGAGAGTAAATAAAAATTGCCATGAAAAGTTTCTCAAAAATCTGTCGTTCGGAGTCGACTTTAAAACTGTAGGTCCCGCCACTCATGTATAAAAATCAACGCACACAACACAAGTGGTATGACAAACTAGGTCGTAATCCTGACTAAAGGGTTGTAATGACCAATTATGTATGTATGTTCTCAATTAAGCTGAATTATGTAAGTATGACGACTACTGCCTCCTCCTTTTCAAGCAAACTTTCATTATTTGAAAGCGTTGTTCTGGCTTGACACAATTCTTGATGACACAAACCATAGCTATCGATATCAATACTTTGCGTGCAGAAAATAAAAAAACATCTTATATTTTCAAAATTAAACGAAATATATTATAATTTATACTGGCTGTCTAGTTAGTGCTTAAGTCTGCCCAAAGTGTAGGTTGCAGTTTCTGTATAAGCCTCTGGTCTGTTAAACATAAAGCATAAATAAAATATTAAAATAAATATTGAGTACCCACCAAAGACTCTGGTTTACACCGAGCATAAGATCTAAGCTACTTAGCTCGTAGTAATTGGAAGCTCATAGTATGGAAATAAATAAATAATTCATCCTTATAAACTAATTTTAATTTATATAAAAAAGATAAACCCAAATCTACTTTATAAGAATCTTTTTAATTAAAGGCAGTTCATAAAGGTTATTTAATAAAAATGCCTTTAAATTTGAATCTAAATTGAATTTCTATACAAAAACCCCTGAATTTAAAAAATCAATAAAATTGTAACATTACCACCAAATGATACCCGCAGGAAAACAAATGACAATACAACCTGAATATCACACACATTGAAAGCGACACTACAGAACAGAGCAAATCAGTATGGAGTGGAGACGTCAATCAAATGTTCAGCGTCACAGGAAATGAATGCAATTTTGGTGTTTTGTGTCACAAATATAATTCCATAAAATAAATCAAATTTTAATGTATATATAAGTATAAAGTGTTTAGATACATTTCATTTAGTGTATACTTTATCAGGTGTTAACATTGACATTTACATTCTTGGAAACATTTTCTATTAGAGTAATTGAAACACTTTCAAGCTTTGTATTTACATACAACATAATATATTACATTGTTGAAACCTTCCAATTACATAAGTGGGACGTTCGCCACCATGCCCAGATCTTCAAACGTTCTGTCACCTAAAAACCGATGACACCTGTTCTGAAGTGCAGGGCAGTCGCATAAATATTGCACCGATTCCGTTTCTTCCACAGCATGTCAGCTTCTGCAGTGATCCTAGTGTTACAGACCTAGTTGGTGAACGAAACTGCCAATAGCGCAGTGTCCCGTTAAAGTTCTTATTAGAATGCGAACCGTTCTCTTGTTCTCTTATCGAACTCAAGTAGTTCCCTGGTTCTCCTGCTGTCCACTGCTGGATATGGCAGTTTTTAAATTCGGCAGCCAGTTATGTCGGTTCACCCAAGGTTTGTATAATTCCAAGTGCCTTTTTCCATTTTGCAAAAGTATTCCTGTGTGTTGGCTTATTAGACGTAAAGCCAGGGTTCAAGCGCCAGACCAGACATCAAACCAAAATACAAGAAGTATTTCTTCGGCGACTTCCTCTCAGCAGATTTCTAGCAAAAACTCTGAGAGTAAATAAAATTGCCATGAAAAGTTTCTGTCGTTTATAAAATTAACACACACACAACGTAAGTGGTGTGAGAAACTAGGTCGTAATCCTAAGTGAAGGGATGTAATGACCAATTATGTATGTATATATTCCTGTAGAGGCGCATATATCCGCTCTTTCATCTCTTTCTTAGACATCTTCGATCCCTTCGGTGCCAGTTCGATGACTTTTTTGTTTGCCTATATGCACAGTGGCCCGGAACCCAGTAGAGATGGGTGTTGTGTCGACGTATGCGGTATAGAGAGTTCAAACAAATCCTAACGCCCTTTGATTTGACGAGGTGGGATCACAGTGCTTTGATTGCTGCGTGCATATTATCAAGTTCGAAAGAAATAGGTCCTCGGTTTCAATCAAACTTGCATACGTTTCTACCTGAAATACGCTGGCCTGGCTAGATAATCTGTATGACCCGTTCATAGACTCCAGATCCAGTTCCACAGTCCATTCTTCAGCCATCGTTGAAGATCGTTATACCACCGCCACCGATAACAGCTTTAGTAACCCATTATTTGTTTTATAATAAAACAGAAATAAATTAATAAAATAAATATATAAACTATAAATTTGTATACAAACTTTTGAGTGAAATTCATGAAATTGCTAAAATATATTGCCGTACTAAGACCTTTGCTGTCCACTGTATACCTTAGCGTTTGGTCTGTCCATTTTACAACTATTGTGGGACCTATTTTGGACGAGGAAGAAAAGGAATCTATGTAAAGCTTTCTGTGCGCATATCAAGCAGTATATCTGGGACTGTCCCAGAATGGATGCCATGGAAATCATAGTGAAAACACAAAATACTGGATTGGACACGTAGAGTTTAGAGGGTAACACTATCTGAAGTTATAAGATTTTTATAGTAAATCTCTGAGAAATGTCCAACTAAACAAAAAGTGTACTCTGCTTGCATTTCAGTTCAATCTCTATCTAATCCAAGAAATGTTGGTTTTTTACGGGGTATTCACGCTAAACCTGGAATATCTTCGAAAATTGTGCTACCTTAACACATATTGATGTAGCAAATGGGTGCAGTTATAAATGTAATTTTATATTACAAACATGACATAACATGTAAATATGTTATAAATTTCAATGTGTCTAGTTGGCACTATAAAATTGTCATGTGATATACTATAATTATTACAGTGATATCGGATTCTGTCTGCAATCCCATCATAAATATTGACTGTCAAGATGTGACATTGTACGTTACATTAAAAATACCAACATACATACACATATATTAGAGTAATATTATATAAAAACCAAACATGCACAATTTAATGTTGGGTTATCTAAATTATAAATTTTCATAACACAAATGAATTAAAGCAGTACATGGTATAGTAGACGAAGATCTGGCCTTTTATTAAGCGCTTTCTATCTTTAAATATAAATAAAACCAAGTGTAATTGAGAGTCCATTGAAATTTTAATTCGTTTGAAAGATCTATTGACACGATTGTTTATGGAATATAACAAATGTTCAAATCAAATGTTTGTCACGGTTTCTCTGGGTGGAACACAACCGAAATTTGCATAATACTGTCGCATATATCAAATTGAACTTGACAGATGGCATTGGTTATGTTGACTGTGAGGACCACTATGGTTTGTTGATTATTCCTGCACACTTTCGATTTAAGAAAAGATCTAACTACATAAAATCGCCCGACCCGATGGACCAGTTCACTTCACATCCACGGCATGATCAAGCGCTCAATTGCCTCACGTAGAATGTCCAACTTGGCATGAGCTGTGTGTTACGTAGAGCCGCTCCGTTAAAACAGAACATCGTGGTGAACATCGACATATAGTGCTTGTCGTTGATAGTGATGACTGGTCAACGGCATTCTCAATGAAATGTAGACCAATGATGCCTTAGATCCGCAAAATATTGCAATAAATTAGATTTAAATATTGCTGCAAGAAAATTGAATGACTCCAATAAAGTTGCAAAAAAACATAAGAATCGTATATTGTAAAGCAAAAATTGAATTTGGGTAGATCCATTGACACTATAGGGTTGAAGAAAGGAAAAAATATGGACAGTGCAAATTTAGCTGGAAAAGGTGTGATTAAAAAAACAGACATTCGGAAACCACCAAATAAGAGGTTACTTTTAAGCATTGTAAGATAGTGGGAATGAAATGGAGTGGGGGTACTTTTCAGTCAACGAAAACGGGCATCTGTATTCTATTTTGTTACGAAAATGGAAATGATGTTACATCGTTTAACATTAAAATGATAAACAAAAGCTACATAATCAAAAACTATGGACTTGTTTACATGATCAACAAATATATATCAACATAATCAGTATGAAAAAAAGGAATAAACTAGTAAACAAAAGGCAACAACAACACTGGAAGGACAAACGTAAACAAAATACACAAACAACAATAACGTAAGTAACATGTTTATATTTATCGAGATTTCGCGAAGGTAAAGTCATTCTCCTTCAAGAGCATTCATCACATAAATATTCTGTGTGCCACTGTTCACAACTTTATGTAAACAGCAACAATTTACTTTGTTTGCTATTCTTCTTTAAACTCTTCCGCGTACACAATAAGAATTGTTCAATAGATCTTTATAACAGATATCTCCAAACCACAATTATTCTCTTCACAGGCTTCACACAAGACTGACTTAATTTTTACTAACTCCGTTGCCTGCTTTCATATCGCAGGGTAAACAGTCTGATGGATGCTCTTGAAGGAGAATGACTCGCCTTCTCGAAAGCTCTATAAATGTTAACATGTTGTTTACGTTATTTGTGTTTGTGTATTTTGTGTATTGTTTAAGTTTGTGCTTGCATTGTTGTTGTTGCATTTTGTTTACCTATTTATCCCCATTTTGATAGTATTTTTGTTTGTATATTTTTGTTTACTAGTTTATCATGTAAACAAGTTCATTGTTTTTGTTTTTGTAACTTTTGTTTACAATTTAAATGATGTGAAAGCAAAACACCATTTCCATTTTCGTAACAATACTTTTTCTTTTGATGTTCGAAATATTCATTCAAAGGTAATACATACATAATTGGTCATTAAAACCCTTCAATCAGGGTTACAACTTAGCTTCGCACACCACTTTTTTTTGTTGGTGTTAATTTTATACATGAGTGTCGGAAACTACAGTCTAAAGATAACCTCGAACGACAGATTTTTGAGAAACTTTACATGGTAATTTAATTCATTCTTTCAGAATTATTGCCAGAAGACTACTGACAGGCATTGCAGACGAAATACCTACTAGACCACGTTGATAATATCAAACTAAAATCTCTTAAAAGTCTACGCAGTATTTTTTATAAAAAAAATTTATTTGAAATAAGTACCAAATGAAAATAAAAATAAATTGTTTGTGAAAACAAAAGCTGTGGAGCTATGTATGTGCAAACAAGTAATTGTTTAACAAATTATATTAAATAACCAAAATAAATCGTAATTTTTTATAGTCAAATATTAATCACTGCATTTATTTTGTTGCTTACATCGCCGTCTTTAACATATTGTATGAATGAAATCAATTTGTGGTTTAATTTCATGGAGAAGAAATTTTGATTTTCTCAGATAAATGATGATAAATTGGTCTCTTATTTATTCATTGTTAACAGAATACTATTTTAAATTGAAAGCATAATAAAGGAAGAATTAATTAATAAAATCACAAGGTGTGGCCAGTTTTTAATTTATTGAAGAAATAATGAATAAGAGAGAATATTTGAACATTCTAAGACTTCGTGTTGGTTATTGCTTTCAATAAGTCAATGAACTCAATTATACTGCTGTAAATATGAAGATGTGACAAGCAGACAAAATTACAGGTTTGCTTCTCACAACCTTATGATCGTGAAAAGCTTAAATTAAAAAGACATTTGACATTTTTGATTTGAGATTGGTCAGTATTAAAACAACCATGAGTAATTTTAGATTAAAATTGATTCCACTTTGCTTTCTAATCTAAGCTGTTTGTATGTTGAACAGTGTAACATTTACAATTTTTCACGTTAGCTGGTTTCCATAGCTATTTATTGTTGATTCTATGTGGTTTTTGTGTTGTTTTTTGTCTGTGTGTGTAGTATGTAAGTATGACTATAAAAAGTATTATAATTTAATAAATTTATTCAAACAAATAACTTTTGTGTTAATAAAATAATTTTAATTAAATAAATAAACGATAATAACTTATATAAACATTACTGATTATTAAAGCTGTCAAATGAATAATTCGAATGGCCACGTATTTAAACCAACGCAAATAAATCATTAACTAAGTAGACTTGAAACAGATACAAAATTTTTTTTTAATATAATCAAGAATAAGAAAGGAAAAAACTCCCATAAATAATCTGAATAATAAACAGTTGATGGAAATGAAAAAGAATTTTTTTAATGAAAATAAATAAACTTAAGCTACAGTTAGACTTATAGCTGGCAAAATTCTGTGTACATACTATTTATACAGATACTATTATCTGTAAATCAATAGATTCACCAAATTAATTCGTTGTATACATATACAAACCGATACAATTTTGGTATACATACATATATGTATTATGTAATAAATTACTCACCAGGCACCGAGCAGTGCAAGTTCACAAAGGCCAGCTAAGGCATTCTCCGCTCAACTCTCTGATAAGCTTCGTCGTTCCCCATCTAATCTCAGCGGCATTTTTGGACTGTGGGCCAACATCTCCACTCTTTATGCAATAGTGCGGAAACAGTCCTCGGTTTCGAGCGCCCACCCCAACGAAATCGCCGCATACAAGAAAACATTGCAGATAGCTACTACGCGAGCCATTGTTGAGAACTATAGAGAGAGGAGAAGGGATGAGAGACGCAGCAGGAAAGGCATGAGCGTGAGGAAGTCGAGATGTATAGATATATATAGATATAGATGTATGTAACGCTCGAAAATTCTATCAAGAGGGTGCATGCTCCAGCTTATTTACAAAATATGACTAGAGGAAAGTATGCCCAACGATGGGAACCTCAGTGTCCTGAAAAAGGGAAACCCAACGATGTGCGTCGACTACAAGAGTATAAGCCTTCTCCCTATCGCATATAAGGTGTATTGTGTGAACGACTGAATCCATTCGTCAAAACACTGATTGGACCTTATCAGTGCGGCTTCAGACCTGGCAAATCCACCATCGACCAGATCTTTACACTGCGCCAAATCCAGGAAAAAACCCACGAAAAACAAGTCGACACACACCATCTTTTTGTCGACTTCCCGCAGCTCCCCACACAAACGCCCTATAATACTTCTTAAATAAAGTTGCATTCTTTCGCTAATAGAATTCAAAAATCTGCCCGCAACTGTAATAACTATGTTGTCCGCTTAGAATATTGCCCACAACCGACCTGTTTTAATATGGTTGACTGACTTAATATTCGTTCAGCTGAACATACAACAACGACAGACTGGTCCTCCCTCGGTCTCAATAGGCTTCTGTATTCGTATTGTAACTTGGATAAAAGCTAACGATCCCACGTTTGACGTACAAATGAGACTCTCCCCGGTCTTCAACCAGAAGGAGAAAAGACTAATGATCTTTAACAGTGATGTGTATACCACTCCTAATATATAGCATAACTGGTCATTACAACCTTTTAGTGAAGATTACGACCTATCTTCTCACATCACTTATGTTGTGTGTCTTAATTTTATCCATAAGTGGCGAGTGTAAAATCGACTCCGAACGACAGGTTTTTGAAATTTTTCATGGCAATTTTTATTTACTCTCAGAATTTTTGCCAGAAATTTGTTGAGAGGCAGTTGCCGAAGAAATATTCTTTTATACGTCGTTTTGTTTGAAATGTTTTACCTGGGGTTTGAACCGTGGTCTCTCGTTTAATAAGGCAACACACTGCCTACTAGCCTGTAGCAGCTACCTGATACTGGGGAAAAATGTATATCTCAGAAGATTGGCGCATTTCAGTCTCTGATATTGTAGAAGGGCTGTACGGAATTTGCTTCACCAACCTACTCAACTGTTAGTAATGAAAGAATGAAATTAAAAAGACTGCTTCAGTATCAGTATAGCGATGTTGAGATCCCATAAAAACGCTTTACGCCGAGCAGCGTTGAGTTCAGAATAACTACTTTACAGTCTATATGAATACATTAACGAGTAGGACTTAATTTAGTTTCCAATTTAAGTTCATCTGAAATAATAAAATGTAAAAATTTGGTTTCTATGAAATTGAAAAACAGATTTTCCAGGATAATTTATAATTCTATTGACAATCCTCACTACCATACTGATGTTAAATTTGTTCATATATATGTTTAAGAATTTTAATACAAATAAATTTTATTCATGGAATACATACTTTCAACCTTTACTTACTAATGTTCGTGTTCATTTTTTTCCATGACTTTAAGTTCATTGAAAAGGGATATATTTTTAAAAAAGTTTTTCTTTTAATTGTGTCATCGTTTTTCTTTTAATTTTAAATTTGCTATTGAATAACAAGCACCGTACTGATTGTGATTATTAAAAAGCCTTGTTATCCTTGTCAAGTACACAAATATCTACACACAGATAGACGACGATGACCTTGATGGTATGCTGACTACGTATCTGAACTAAAAAGACAAACGTGACAGTTAAAATAACAATTTAACAATAGACTCCCTATCTTGAATAGTACATCGTATAATATAACCTCTTTTCATGCTTATAATAGACGTAATCTAGTATTCATGTACTTGTACACAGGCAAACCTATGGCACACATACACTCTTATAAATTATAATTCAAAATATTAAAGTTCATAAAAGCTTTTTGGTCTGCAATGAATTGAAAAGTCTTTTTCTATCTCTGTTCGCCTGTTATAGAAGTCTGGAAATGTTTGTAAATTTCCCCGTACATATTATAACAAATATACATAGGAGTACATGTGCCTTTGCAATAGCAATTTAAGTTGGAATATCGTAACATTAGCTATACTATCTGAAGCAGCAATTGAGGTAATATTAAACGTGCATATGCAGCATGTTAGTAGATAAGTTTTTATTATTATTTGCTCGAGTATATCATGTATTTACACACACATACATATGTAGGCTTGTATAAAACGCATTACGAGGGGCGGGTTATAAAAAGTGTTGCTCATTTTATGAAGTTTGTTGCATTTTTATTTCTGTTCGATCTTCCTAAGGTAACAGTCAAAATTAATAAAAAAAAGAAACGTGGTAACCTTAACTACAATTTATTTTTTCTACAATAATTTAGTTTTATTCGGTTCGCTTAAACCAACTGTTATTTAATATATTTGAGATCGCCGTAGCCTAGTAGGTATTGTGTTGGCTTATTAAACGAGATGTAAGCAGGCCTCAACAATCTCGAATAAAACGAAATATAAAAGAATTTTCTTCGGCGACTTCTTCTTAGCAGGTTTGTGGCAAAAATTCTGAGGGTAAAATAAAAATTTCCCTGTAAAGCTTCTGAAATATGTCGTTCGGAGTCACCATTAATCTGTCACTCCTAACAGTCCGACGTAACCGTAAGACTAGCAGTTATCATGTTCGCCACCATACTCGTAACATGCTTAAACATATTAGAAAAATATTTTGGATATATCGCGCCTGAATATTTTGGTATGCGAGAGCTCTGGTAGCTGGTGGGATTACGCGAACTACAAAAATATTTATTCCTAAAAGTGTTGATGCAGTTCCACTATTAATAACCGAGTTTATGTAATTATGTGAGACAATGAGAATTACCTTAGTCTAGTAGGTATTGTGTTGTCTTATTTGATGAAAAGCAGATAGAATCGACTCCTGGCTCAGACTCCCTGTCAGCAGTCTTTTGAAATAACCTTGTAACTAAATTTGCCGTGAAAAGCTAATCAAAAACTTTGTTGTTCGGAGTCGATTTTAGACTTTAGGTCTCACCATATATGTTTAAAACTAACACACACAATAGGTGTGCTATGAGAAGATGGGTTGTAATGCGGATTAACGGGTGGTAATGACCACTTAAGTAAGCAGGAATGTCTCAATGGGTAAAATATTGATCGATCATTTCGCATCCTTATCAAAACGATCGTCATTTGCATGGGTGATACGAACGAACCCCAAACCTTACAAGGGTGTAACAGTCAGTTTTTTTGATTACTTCTACTTTATAGCTTTATATTGTATTGTTACATTTTTACCTTTTAAAAACGTTTGAAATATGGGCTCGTAGATTGCAATAAAAATAAAAATAAATTTGTGCTCAGTTTTAATTAATATCTTTGTTGCTTGCACAATTGCTTTGTTTGTTATTCCTCTTTGCATTCTTTTGCATAAACACTAACAATTGCTAGTCACTTCCTCGACAGATCTTTATAACGGATATCTTCAAACCACGTGTGTTCACACAAGGCTGAATTTTTACTCACTCTGTTGCCTGCTTTGTCTTGCTTTTTATATTGCAGGGTAAACAGTCTTATGGATGCTCTTGAAGAAGATTGACCTAGCGTTCTCGAAATCTCTGTAAATGTAAACATCGTTGTTTCATTGTTGATTGTGCATTTTGTTTACATTAATTCTGGTAATGTTTGTCGTTGCTATAGTTTTGTTTATTCGTTGATCATGTAAACAAGTCCATTGTTTTTGTTTTTGTAGCTTTTGTTTATCATTTTAATGTTAAATGATGTAACAACATTTTCATTTTCGTAACAGTATTATAAGCACAAGAATTAATTGAACAATTTAAACTACTGTAGTCATACCAAGCCATATGTCCCAACTTTTATTCACATACATAACATAATTGGCCATTACAACCCTTCAGTCAGGATTACGTCCTTGCTTCTCACACCACTCATGTTGAGTGTGTAAATTTTATACACGAGTGGCGGGACCGACAGTTTAAAGTCGACTCCGAACGA
This sequence comes from Sarcophaga subvicina, assembly GCA_936449025.2. Lineage (NCBI taxonomy): Eukaryota > Metazoa > Arthropoda > Insecta > Diptera > Sarcophagidae > Sarcophaga > Sarcophaga subvicina. The sequence continues at coordinate 92,355,952 of OW388080.2, forward strand.
CAGATTTTTGAGAAACTTTTCATGGCAATTTTATTTACTCTCAGAGTTTTTGCCAGAAATCTGCTGAGAGGAAGCCACCGCTTTCTCGCGAAGGTTCTTGAGAAGATACTTTATATGCAAATGATGAATTACATCGATTTGAACAATCTCCTTTCTAGAATGCAATCTGGCTTTCGATCTGGTCATAGTTGTATTACTGCTCTAGTGGATGTTAGTGAGAATGTCAGACAGGCCTTGGAGAATGGGGATGTGAACTTTTTAGTTCTCCTGGATAATTCGAAAGCTTTCAATACGGTCGTTCACAGTATGCTTATTCTTAAATTCTTATTCAGATCTAATGCATCTGTATCTTTCCCAATGCGCACAAACTGTTTTTTTTTTGAAGGGCAAATGGTCTGATTCTCTACCTAGAAACAAAGGTGTACCTCAGGGCTCTACCCTTGGACCACTTTTTTTCTCCCTGTATGTCAATGACTTACCTGGATATCTTTTGAATAGCAAAATCCACTTGTACGCAGATGATGTGTAACTTTGCTTAAATAGCCTGGTGGACGATATTTCACGCGCCATTGATTGTTTGAATGGGGAACTTGCACGCATCTTCTTATGGGCAACTGCTAATGGTCTCTGTTTGAACCCTGGGAAATCTAAGCGTATTTTATTGCATAGAAGAAGTGTTGTACACACAATTTCGAGGGATGTTGTGATGAATGGTGAGAAAATTCAGATTGTTCATGCGACGAGGAATGTAGGAATAATTTTTAACTCCAATTTGACGTGGGATGATCACATAAATTCACTGGTAGGACAGACGTATATTAAGTTACGCGCACTTTGGTCCACTCAACTTTATATACCTTTGGAAATTAGGATTTTAATTGCGAAAACTTACTTGATTCCCTGCTTACTGTATGGATGTGAGCTGCTTGGTAATTGCGATTCTAGCAGCAAACGTAAGCTGAATGTTCTGTTCAATAATATTGCTAGATATGTCTATAATTTGAGAAGATATGATCATATCTATGTGGCAGCTAAGGGTCTTTACGGTGTGACCTTTGATATTTATTTATTTATTTATTAATTACAATACAATTACAAATTATATCCTAATTATATAAGAGCGAAGCAACTTGACTATGTGCTCGGTGTAGTGTCACAGACCAGAGTCTCTGGTGGGTGTAGGTCGGTGTAGTGTCACAGACCAGAGTCTCTGGTGGGAATCCAACCCACGACCCTCACGCTAATAGTCTAGCACACTACCCACTAGACTACCAGGGCACCCGTGACCTTTGATAATCTTCTCAATATTCGTGTACTTTTATTTTTGCATCGAATTGTAAACAGGCGGATAGCGAGTTATTTATTTGACAGGCTCCGTTTTGTCCAGTCACCCCGTAGTAGGAATATTATAGTTCCTCGGCATCGCTACTTATTTTCCGAATGGCAGTTTTATTCTATTTGACTCTGGAACATTCTTCCACAACATCAGCAATGCAACACCAACGCTAATAGCTTCAGGATGTTTTTGTTTCAATATTTTCGTTGAGTTTTTTCTTTATATATATTTGCAAATTAGTTTTCCTTTTTCTATCGTGTTTTATTCCCCTTATTGCCTCTATCTACATACATATACATTACTTGTTATTATTAAGTCAGTTATTGATTTACTTTAAGTTAATTATTATAAACATATTATGTTCCTATACTTTAAATATAAGATTATCATCTTGTCGTACAGGATTTGGACAACATTTTATTAATAAATAAATAAATAAATACAATAAATAAATTATAAGGCTTCATAAATTTACATAAAGATACACCCTCTTATGGTCGTAAAAAGTAACATTTTAAACTTTTTGGTGTATTTGAGTTAGTAATGTAGAATACATGTGAATTTGAGCAGAGAGGAGAAAGGATTAAGTTGAATATAAAACTTTGAAATCGTAGCAATAAAGACTTGTGTGCCTGGCTTTGGAAAATTTAAGAGAACATTTACTGTGTAAAATTGGCATAAGTAAACATTTAATAGTTAATGTTAATATTTAATGTTTAATATTTAAATATACCTGACTTTAAACGTATTTGTAATCTGATGACATCTTTTAACATAAACTTTCCAAAATATGTCTTCATAAATATAATCCAGTTTATTCCAGAATTATTACTCGTTTAACAATAACCCAAATGGTTTGGCTATGTTTTCTCTTACCATGGATTTTGTTTAATTTCAATCGCAATTAAGGGCTGTGGCAGAGAACTTTTTTGCCAACCAATAAATTTCAAACAGCCAAAATCTGGTGCCTCCATTATTTTACCACAGATTACATGCTCAACTATATATGCGTGAGCATATCCTTTGGATTGAACTCTTTATTTATCTTCCTCCATACGCAGGCATGTCAGATAAGTTTTGGAATGATGTGTTGTCTTAAGGCGAGTCAATATATATTATTTATATAATGAAGGAAAATTAAATGAAGATCTCCATCTCAAGAAACACTTAAGAATAGCGGTGGCAGTACAATGCTGTGAGTATGTGTTTCGGTACCAGGTGTAGCAGTTTAGAATTTATTGAGGAAATAATGAATAACAAAGGGTATTTAAACATTCTAAAGAACAAATTCGTCGAAGTTTCTGACGTTCCAAGTCAATGGACCCAACCAACTATCCTCACACTACTTGTCGATAGTTTAACAAAGAACTCAAATCATTTCATGTTGTAATAACACCACAGATTTTAGATGGTATCAGAACAGTTCAACGTAAGCAGAATACCCTTATCGCTTCCAAAACCTTTTTCCTATTTTGCAGAAAATTTCTGACCTCATCAAGGACGTAAAAGCTACCCATCTCTCAGGCTGAGCCACTGGCTCATTGCCGGGAACTCGCATGTCACTTGAGATCTTTCTTTGCCCAGCAAAGTGAGCTTCTCGATTGACTAGAACTTGGGGACACAACTTCTTTCCACTATTTGTATTTGACCTATCCGTATACCACACAAAGTTGCTACACATAGAAGTTTAGGGGATCAATTTTATTCATTTCTCATTAACTCATACGTCTGAGGAAAGTCTAAAGCTCTTTGAGACTTTCTACGATGTAGTTTTATTGGTTTACATTGATTAGTAAATAATATGGGGTTGGCCATCTATTCGGTTATTTCGAATCTGGCACTTCTTTTGTCATTCTATTCTGTCTCAAAACATAATGAACTAATTTACGCTTGAACAACGTTGTGATTTATTGGAAATTTTGGACCAACGAGAAACTGCACCGTCAAATTAAATCAAACCAGTGACAACCGAAGATTTCAAGGCCCATTTTCGCGAGCCCATACACTCGAAAAAATACACGATGGAATGATGGGCCAGCCACGGCAGCTATATGAATGAAATAATATTCCTTTTCTAACCGGACAAATTGTACTTCACAACAAAAAGTATATTTGACAATACTTCAAACAATTTCTGTTTTATTTCATTCTTAAATTTAAACTTTTAAATGGCCCACCCACCCTAAATTTACTCACGTTATTCTCAGAATTAAATGTAAAATTCATAATACCGAGAACATATGTGACGTATGAGTGATATTTAATTCCATTTGATTCATATATGACAATATCAAAAAAATTGTATTGCATACTTTTCAAAGTAATTATTGTAGTATCTGGAATAGGATGCGTATGCGTAATATATTTCAAATGCAATTATATAGAAAGTATATCCCATTAATTTGGAATTAAATGATATGATATGGCAATTAAAAGGGATTTTTAAAATTTTTAATTTTTCGAGATAAAACAACCTAAAAGTAAAACCACAATTCGAGACTATTTTCTAGTGGGTGTTACATCATGGCATGTAGCTTCATAGTCTGTATCTTCCAAATCTTGGTAAAAATAAAGTTGACAAAAAAAATAAATTTAATAAAATTTCTAACCGTTTTTGTTTTATTGCATTTTTAAACAAAAACCTTTAAATTTCCCACACACACACTTCGCGGAAGTACATTAATCGGGAGACCGTAAGTAAAGTTTATTAGAATAACTATACAATACCGTATCCGTCTTCGAGCTGTTGGTGAAATGATTTTGTTAATCCGTAATTGTATTCCAATAAGGATGGATCTTCTGTAGAAGGTAATCTAATTCCGATCGTGCGACCACAGTTTGAAGTAAACGTTACGCGATCCATATAATTTTTCAACATGCTGACTCCTTGAGTGTCAGTTCATAAATTAGATGCTAAGCTTTGACTTTATTTTTGAATATTTTTCTCTTGTCAATTGTGAGGAAAATTATTTTCATTTAAGCGTGCACGTTACTGCTCAAGTAGCAAATGCTCAGTGTAATGGACGCAATTTTACGTTGTAAACATAATACTCATACACATGTACATAAGACAACTGCGGGAAGAACATATTATTACGAAAATGGAAACGGTGTACATCGTTTAACATTAAAATGAGCAGTAGCTACACGAATAAATACACGAACTTGCTACAAGTAAATAAAACAATATCAGTATGACAGAAAAGGGGATAGACAAGTAAGCGAGAACGCAACAACAAGCAATGTGAACAAAACACACAAACAAACATGAAGGCGTGGTAGAGTTCTCGAGAAGGCGAAACCACGTTCGACTTCAAGAACTTTCATCAGACTGTTTACGTGGACATATAAAAATGAAAGACAAAGCAGTCAACGAGCAGTAAGAATTCAATCCGTATTGTGTCAAGAAGCGTTGCATGTGAAGAGAACAGTCGTGGTTTGAAGATAGCCGTTGAAAAGATCTGCGTTGTAAGCAAAGAAGTTCTCAACGGTGGCACACAAAAGTAGTGCGAACAAAAAAAGAGTTTAATTGGAACTGAACACATATTTGTTTTTATTTTGTTTGCAATCAACTTTTCATATTTTAAACGTTTTTAAAAAGGTTAAAACGTAACAATATTTTAAAAGGGAATTAAAAAAATAAATAAATAGAATAAAAGGAAAAACATAAAGCATTTTTACTACTAACTGCTCCGTAATTCTTTTAAAAAAATTTTTTTTTTTAATTTTCATTTTAATAGCGAAATTTAAAATTTAAATTAAAAGAAACGTACCCATTATGCCGCTCTGTCAGCTTGTTTTGGCATAGACATAATGGGAAGGAGACACATATTTCAAGTTTACTTTATGACCTTAATACAGTCTTCTGAATAAGAGTAAGAACTTAAATTGGGCGAAAGGCACTTGCCGTTTAAGTTGTAAGTACATGACTGCACTACAAAGTAACTGAACAGTGTTTTCTGATTTTAATTTTCTACAGTGTTCTTTTCATTTGCTTCTTGATGTTTTGCTTGAGTTCTAGTTGCTAAAATGGCAAATTCATTTGAATAGACAAGTCCGTAAGCTCATATGATTAGTTAAGTAATTAAAATTTAATTAAAGAATTTCAATAAAATACATACATAAGTTGTTCGTTTGGGTAATCCTGGCACCAGAAAATATGCAAGAAGACCATAGAACAAGGAATACGATCCTAAAATTGTCATGAGGACCGTAAAGCATGGTGGTGCAAAAATTAACGTTTGGTGTTGTTTTTCTTATAATGGTACAGGACCCATATTTTGAATTAAAGGCAACATGGACTCCTCAATGTATGTGGAAATTTTAAAAACTGTCATGCTACCTTATGCAGAATATAATATGTCGCTTAAATGGGTGTTCCAACAGGACAACGATCCCAAACATACCAGTATAATGCAAAAAATTTGTTTTCTGAAAATAAAATTGAGGTATTAGAATGGCCGTCTCAGTCCCCACACCTAAATCCCATTGAACATCTTTGGGGCGATGTAAAAAAAGATTTTTTAAAGATAACCCGGAAAATGTAAAGCAGTTGTGGGCGTCAGGGAGATCAGCTTGGGAAAGTATTCCTATAGAGAGGTGCAGATCTTTAGTTGACTCAATGCCTCGGCGTTGCGCAGCTGTAATAGCCAATAAGGGCTTTTCAACTAAACATTAAGGTCTATCTAACAAAATAACATAAAAAAGTAAGCACTTGTGACCAAATTTTTTTTTTGCAGATACGTTTTCTAATGCTACTACTATTTTTTTGCACGCCAAAAATTCGGATTTTTAAACAATTTAGCATCGTTTTCTTTGGAAAATTCATTTTTGCCTTGAAGTTTTTTTATTTTCCAATAGTTTAAACTGGTGGTAATAAAATGTAATAAAAACTTTTTTTAACTTGAATAAAAATAAATTTTTTTACTTAACTAAAATATTTTTAATACAGCGCTACTATTATATTTCACACAGCTATACAACCTTATGAAGATAATTATTTTTCACTCATCATCATTATCATAAATGTCTACATTGTGTGAGTGAAGTGCAACATAAGCTGAGGATCTATTAGAAATTTTTTTATTGCAGTCATCATCCTGTTATTTTTACGTACAGTGGCATCTTCCATAATAAGCAAAAGCAATAAAGCAAAAGAGGAGAGGAGGAGTAACGGGTGAGCCGACGGACTAGTTGGTAGTGTGCAGAACCTCAATTGCCGAGGCAGTGAGTCCGATCCGCACCAGAGACTCTGGGTGTTTGTGGTTTTCTGAGTGTTTGTATGAGATTGTATATGATTAACCATAGAAAAAAAATTAAGTGAGAATTATTACAAAGTTATTCACTGCTCATTACAAAAAAAAAGAACAAAGATCCAAGGCTGCTTATCAATCTTTTAAGGGGACTCTGTAGAATCAGAATACATCTATTCAGAACGGAGGTTGTTGCGAGCCGAACATATGGATGATGGTGAATCATCGGAACACATTCTTGAAACCTTTTGGGCATTAACGCATCCGGGCAGGATATATCTAGATGCATATCAGGTTACGTTGGCCATTATCCTTGTTGCTACTGGGCACCACCCTTTAAAGATTGATACTAAGGCACTATTTTATAATAGTAACAATAATGGAAGATCTCATCATAAAATAGCAATTTTAAAAATATTTGAAATCCAGTTTAACCACTTTATGCACCTGAAACGTTAATCTTGGATATATTACAGCCAATAATGCATACGTATCTAGTTTTCTTCTGCCTAAACTACGATCTAATTATTGCAGGGAGCCATTCGCGAATGCCAGCTGAAGCTGTTCTAAGATGTTGATGTACTTCAAGCAGTTTTAACGAATATAAACGCCGAGATAGATTTTGCATTAAAGAAAGAATTTTCTATGTATGCGACTGTAAAATACTGGAGTAGTGGAGCTTAAATCGGCTGAAAAGATGTAAGATACAGTGGTCGACAAAATGGGGTGTATAGCCGCCGGAAACGATAACAAAATGCCATTAAATATAACCCTTCAGGATTACGACCTAGCTTCTCCTATCAGTTATGTTGTGTGCGTTCATATTATACATAACTGCCGGGACCTACAGTTTTAAGTCGACTCCGAACTACAGATTTTTGAGAAACTTTTCATTGAAATTTTTTATTTACTCTTGGTTAGTTCTTGGCAGAAATCTGCTGAAGGAATATTTTTACATGTTTCATTTTGTTGGAGATACCTGACGTGAGGTTTGAACCGTAGACTGACGTCTAAAAAGCCAACACTCTACCTACTAGACAACGACGACTTCCATTTAATATCATCTATTAAGCACAATTCTTTAATATCATCAAAAGTACAACTCATCGCATATTAACAGGCTATGAGAATGCAGTTGCGTGATACGCTTGCTTAAAATGTACCAAAAGAGTGGCACGAAAATGTTTGCAATTAGTGTCTACTCTTCACAATTTTAATTTCATTTAACTTTTAAGAAGGAAATTGAGTTTGAGAAAGAACTGACATTCAGGCTAATGTATGATGCAAGAAATAAATGAATACACGAATGATGAAATTTTAATCCCCAGAATGTGAGGAACAGTATGATAACATATTTTGAATGCCCAAATTAAAAATATTTCAAGTATCAGTAGCAAGACCAAAAACTCGCCAACTAGAATTGAGAAAAATAATACAAAAGTGAGTCAACGTACCCTGGCCACCCATTTTTTTAATCCTGGATGGTCATTTTTGTACAGTAAGGTTACTCTTCGTTGAATCGACGAACAAAAAAAATTTTTTTGTCTTTCATTATCAACTAACGTTGTTAAAAAAACCAAATTTGGTCAAATATAAAAGAGTTATATGATAAAGAGTAAATGAGCTTCGTCGATTCGACGAATAGTACCTGTCCAAGGTTAAGCGGCAGATAACTTGATTTTCATAATAAATAATAATAAGATAAAAGTGAGTGTTAAGCTAAAGGGAATATCATCCTACCTTTAACTTTTAAAGTTCACTTTAGCTTTGAACTTGCCATATTATGTATATTATTTTCAATATGGCAACTTCAAATATAAACATGGAAAATAAACATTAATATATTAATAGTTTTTCAAATCAATATGGATATTGGCGTATTCATTATATTTATTTTAAAACAAAAATAAAAAGCTAAAACTTCAACAAACAAATTTTATAAACAAAAATCAAAAGGCATATCGTGCCATTGCGTTTTTAAAGCGTTTGTTTAATTAAGCAGTGTTATCAGCATTGGTCCGTCACTGCCATATTTTTGAAAAAGTTAACTTTATTATATCTGTAGGTTGTGTGTACTAACGGAAAGAAGTTAAAGTTGACTTTAAAGTTCACTTTAGTTCAAGTTCTCTTTAACTAAACCCATCTTTAACGGCAAGTTCTAATAATGGCAGTGAGAGTTTTAAATAAATTTCTTTTATATTGCATTTTTTATTTTATTTTATCTTTACCCCTCTTATATGGCCACATTATACGGCATCTGATTAAAAGACATTCCACTGTATGTCCTATTTTTGTGTGATTTTAACATATATTCATTTTAATTTAATGGATATTTTTTAATCCTTTTTTTTGGTGATACGAAAGTATTAAAAAGAAATGCAGACAATTATTTATGTGACACAGTGTCATGATACTTTTTAAAATTCATATCCAAAGCATTAATTTCAATTTAAAGTATTTCAAAAGCCAATTATTTAAACAATTTTTCACATATTTAGAAATGCAATAAAAAATCTTATTTAAACAATTAAAAGATTACACATATTTAATGCTGATTTAAATTGTTTTATGTATTCCAACATGTTCTGTCAAACTTCACTGAAATTTATAATCAACCAATAGACGTTTGCATCATCGCTAGTTTTTCTCTATTAGGTTAGGTTAGGTTAGGTTAGCGTGGTAGCTTTCATACCAAAAGCTCACTTGAGCACGCATAGCGATCCGTTATGACACCATAGGTGAATGCAGTCTTTGTACTGACCAAGTTCCTCCGAACGAAGGAGGGAAAAGTTGGTCAGCGCAAGGGCTGCACATTCCTAAAGCACGATTACCTCACGCTGGAAAACCAGCCAGAAAGCTTGATAAAGAAGGCTATAGCCTTGACATCAATGGACGATAGCTCCGTCAAGCTGACAAGGGTTGGAGAGTCAAGTAACCTATATCTGCACCTCGCAAGAGATGGGCATTGACAAAGAAAGTGGATAACAGTCTTATCTTCCTCAGCGGATCTGCACCCACTGCAGAAGTCGTTAAATGGAAGCCGCATTCTTTCCACGTATATGCCCATAACACAGTGACCTGTAGGCATGGCCACTGTGATCGAGATGATGTTACGACCAAGTCCAAGTAACTGGTTGGTCCGCCTTCTATCCATTGAGGGTCAAGTGAGCCTAGCGGTGGAGCAGGACTCTTCATTGATCTAGGATAGGTTGCAATAGCTTGAACGAGGTAAGTGGTAGTTGATTGTTGATTGAAGAAGATTCCGGCTAGCTCGTCGGCTCTGCAGTTTCCCGGAATGTGTCGGTGTTCGGGGACCCAGACAAGCGTGACACTGAAGCGCCCAGAAAGAAGATTGAGGCAGGTGCAACATTCCCTGACGATTCTGGAATTATTCGCAACATTCGACAGAGATTTTATGGCAGCCTGAAAAAATCGAGATGCGGGTGAATGGAACACCGAACATCTATTAAGTTAATAACAAACGATAATTTTATAATCTCAAAATCCATACATATTTAAAATCCATTTTTATAGTTTTTTATTGTTAGAAATCAAATAATGAAACATTTAGCAACTAAACCAAATGCTATCATTGTAGATTATAACAAAAACTTATACACAATATATTCAGCCAGAAAGTACGCAATTCTTCAATCTCTACCGCAAAATCGCATGACTTTTATCGCTTTTTAATGGGATTAATAAAAAGTTTTATATCGACGCAAAACAAATAAATAAATGCATAATAAAAGATATGTTAATACACTTCCGGCACATTTTTTTCTTATTTGTATATTATTTATTTTTTATTATATAAACAAATAAAATAAAAATTAATTTAAAAATTTTAAATTTTATTGTTTCCCCATAAAATTAGGGCACTACTAATGGAATTAAAAAAACCAAAGGAAATATTAACAATTTCGCATCAAACATTTTATTATTTTGTTTGCAATTGTGTGTTTTCTATGGTCGGAAAAATGAACTAATGCACAGAGTTCCAACGATAAAAGTTATAATGTTTTGGTCAGCAAATTTGAAATTTATGGCAACATCAGATTTTGACATGAGTATTAATTGGTTTGACACTTTTTAATTAACCGTAGATCGAGCATTGTATCAAAAATGACACATTTCAATTTTGAGACTATATAACTTTAATTCAGAAAAAGTTAGATGCCCGATATTTTTTAATTCGTTAATATTGTTATCACTATTATTTTAAACAAAATAAAAAAGAAAATTTCGAACAGGTCTTAAATAATTCAAAAACTTCATAATAATGACTTATGTATCATTTTTGATACATACGACTTTCAAAGTAGTCGTAGGCTAGTGTGTAGCCTGTTAGCTTATCATACGCCAGACCAAGGTTCAAACCTCAGGTCAAACATTTCCAATTTACACCAAAAGGTTGTAATGACCGATTATATATGTATGTAATACCTCTGCTGCTGAAGGCTATGAAGAAGAAGAAAACAGAAGCTAGTCTTATGAACTGAAGAAAATATTGGCAGCAACGAACACGACAATAGCATGTTTATCGCCAAAGATGGTCCTACTTGGAACAGTTTCGGAAGACAAAATATTACCAATTTTTGTGCAGATTGCTTGCAGCTGTTTCCTGAAATGTTGTATAGTCTTTCTTACTGCTCTTCTCATATTTATCTCACGTAACAGACAAACATTAGAAGAAAGTGTTTCGTCCTATGTTTTATTTCATAGATATTACAGAAGCACACTATTTCGGTCAACTAAGTACGTATGGGATTTGGCTTTGATAGTGTACTACTCGGAAATGATGAAAAATTTACACCTATTACGCCTTTTCGAAAACTGAGATGAAAGTATTTCAGCTTTTAATAATTCCAATAATTTTGTCGCTGTAAGATGAGTAACTAATTGAATTTTATGAATTTCGTCGTCCATCGAAATCGAATTGGGAGTTTTAGATTCAAGTACATGCTACGTGCGTAGCAATTACATACAGCCATATTTAGGGAAACTTGTATCCGGGAAAACAGAAAAGAATCAAAAAGAGAGCATTGTTATTGACACAAGCAATGTTCTATTGCAACGGGAAACTTTTATACCTCACAGGACGTTGACAACAAATTTTTCTAACGAAATATAACAATGGTTTGTACCATGAGGTTTCAGCTAGCCCTTGAGAGCGTTACTGATACGAATGACAATAAGCTGCCTCAACAATTGGAAACTTATAAATCGCCACAAAGTAGGGGTTCCGGATGTCAAAATATTACCATTTAGAAAAAAATAAAATCATATTGACATGAGGTGTTTGATTTTTGCGTAAAAAAACATCATGTCAAAAATTTTGGCGTAAATTTCCTAAAAAGCGATAATAAAATGTAATAATATAAAAGACATTTATTAAAATGAATTGAAATGATTAATTTTTTTTTTTAATTTTTCAACAAAATCTATCAATAATCATGTCAAATCTATATAGTAGAAGTATGTATCAGAAGTAATATATAAACTAGAATTATAAAGTTTTTATAACGCTCGATCTACGGTTAAAACTAAAAATTGTAATAATAAAATAAAATATAATATAGAGTCTGAATATGGAGAATGTGAGTGTTTTGACGGTTACTGTTCGCCGAATCGACAAAGCTCATTTACTCTTTATCATATAACTTTTTATGTTTGACCAAATTTCGCTCTTTTTTGTAACAACGTTAGTTGATAAGGAAAGCTTGCATTCAGTAGACAAAAAAAAATTTATTTTTGTTCGCCGACTTAACGAAGAGTAACCTTACTGTACACAAATGACCATCCAGGATTAAAAAAATGAGTGATCAGGGTACGTTTACTCACTACAAGATTTCGTTATCAACCAACGTTGTTGATAAAAAGAGCGAAGTTTGATCAAACATAAAAGAATTATATGATAAAGAGTAAATGAGCTTCGTTGATTCGTCGTAGTCTAGTAGGCAGTGTGTTGGCTTATTAGACGTTAGGCAACATTTCAAATCCCATGTCAGACATCTCCAACAATAACGAAATATAAAGAAATATTTTTTCTCAGCATATTTCTGGCAAAAGCTCTAGGAGAAATAAAATTGCCATGAAAATTTTCTCAATCTGTTGTTCGTAGTAGACTTTAAACTGAATAAAATTAACGCATCACTCATGTATAAAATGAACACACAACAGAAGTGGTGTGAGAAGTTAGGTCGTAATCGTGACTGAAGGCTTGGTCAATTTTGTATCTATGAACATATATGAGGAAATGAGGTTATACACCCTATGGATCTGTATGTCTCTACGTCTTCTAAAACTATTATGAGTTCAATTTTGTAGTGAACTTATCATTCTTATTGACAAGGTGTGGAAAATATATTCAACGAGTGTTGATACGGAAAGTTATTTTCGTTGCTTTAGTAATTGTGAAGTTTTAGAAAACTCTGTACTTTGAAAAAGTATTCTAATGAACATATACAAACCATTTACTTAGTCAATTAAGTTTTCTCGTTGTCTATTTCAATTAAAAGCCTTACAGATTTATAAATACCTGAGGTAAAATACTATGTATTTGTATTCAATTTATTTTGTTGTACGGCTTTGAATCTCTTTTTAAAATTTTAAATTCAAATTTAAAATCAGATTTTGTAGTTATTCACTACAACTTTATATTTCCTTTTTAGCTTTTGCTTATTTGCATCCCACTTTGAGGCGTACATTTAATTTATGCTAAAAGAAAGTGTTAAATTTCCGTTGTGGTCTTAAAATTTTCTTAATCTGATCTGCCTTTAAAATTTGCATACAAACTAATCTGGATTTGATAGCAGTACTCTAAGTACTGAAAGAAGATTTTGCTTTTAAAGAGTAAACATAAGAAAGATAAAGAAAGGAATTTAAAGTATTTTTAATTTTTAGTTTTCTTATCATCATCTATTCATGCAAATCATTTCAAGTTCAATTCATTTAAAGACAATCCTATTGTTTAACTTAAAAGTTTTTGCAAAAATTAGGTGCTTAAGTGCCAACCCTCGCAAAACGGAATTGATGCTTTTTACTAGGCAATATAGGGTACCTGTTTTTCACTTACCTTTCCTAAATGAGGTTCAAATTTCTTTTTCCAAGAGTGTTACAAACCTGTGGGTCATTCTTTATGCCCAGCTTTCACGTAAGGATAACGTTATTGATAGGGTTGGGAAACCCACAATAACACTCTACACCTGCAAAAGGACCGTATGCAAGGTCTCAGGCCAACCATTGCATACTGATTCTTTCAGGCCATGGTACACGTTCGTGGACAGTACACAGACACCAATGCCTCTTCTAGCTGATAGAAAGGGTGTACATGTAGCCAGCTGATATGAATACCAACGCGCTCTGCGCTACTCCAACTTTTATTACAGTTTTATTTGCTATACTTTATTGGCTCCCCTCCAACATCCTATTGCGATAGAGGGCTGAGTTATTGGCAATAAGACTCATTGCGGTCAAATCCTGATTCAAATTGGAATGTGGATATTCTGCTATTCTAGGGTCGATTATATTCCCTATAATTCCTTATAATTTTCGATTTTAGAATTCCGACTAAGGAATTTTGGTCTTAGAAATAGTAACTTCCCAAAGGGACCCTTGAAGTATACACTCATGGCTCAAAGTGGCAGGGATTTTCTCTGAAAATCTTCTGATTTACTCGGATAGCCAGGCTGCGATTAAGTCCCTAACGAACGTAGTTTCACCGTCCGGCCTTGCCCATGAATGACGAAGATTTCTTGGAGAAATTTCCGATCATTCAAAACCAACTCTTATATGTGTTCCGGGATACAGGACTATCGTTAGAAATTGCATTGTTGATGAGTAATCTCCATAATATAACAGGGCGTAGGTAGTCCCATTGCCTCGGATAATTTGGATATATCCACTCGTTTTACAAGGAGACCCATTCTTGTCGGCAGCAGGAAGGTACGTACAGTATTGCCAGACTCTGTTGGACACGTAGGGAGAAGAAGAAGAAATCGTATAGCGATCCATCGCACAATAGCGTTCCTAATGAGCCATTGTCGGCATTTCAACTATTGACTTTTGTAGGTATGTGGGCCTGAGGAGAAAGAAGAGATTGTCTTGCACCCCTCTTTCTGACCTGCCACTTTCTGATATCGTTGACAGCGCTCTCTAATATAAAGATTGCTGCAATTGCATTATTTAATTTGGACTCGGGATGGTGTCCCCCAGAAAGAATGAGAATTGGCTTAAGTGCGACATCTTTCTTCGACGGGGTCCGCCACCTAACCAACCTAATTATTATTTAAAAAATCTATTTAAGTTTAAAGTTTTTTATGGTACAGAGGCATGGTTACATGCGCGGGTAGATGATGAGTCTTTGAGAGGAAAATTTATGGTACCGTTAGCGTTATTGGCGAGTATAGACATCGGATGAATCATGAGCTGTATAAACTTATGTTGACATCGACGTCGTTAGACGTATTAAACGTATTAAGAAGTTTACGTTGCGTTTGACATTTCGTGGGCATGAGTAAATATACTCCAGCGAAAACTTCTTGCGAATATATATGAGTAGTATGTTTTTGTATGTTCTAGGGCACTTATTCCATACAAAATTTGGCTCATGCATATCTGTAAAAGAGTAAGAACATTGCAGAATTGTAAAATGAATTGTTTGCGATCGGTCTTTAGGTTTGTAACATGTATTATGAAAAGGTATTGCTTTTTAATGTGTATGTGTGTGTGTGTGTGTGTTAAAATTTGTGAGAATGCATATCTGGAAAAGAATTAAATCATTTTTATTTCCAATTTTTCCCTACAAATTTGGGATCATACCTGCTTTTTCTTGATCCTTTCATTTGTATTGCTTTTCAAACGAATGGTTGGACGGACAGAATGAGTGTGTGCACGTTTCCTCATCTACATCTCAGAGTATAGAAAGACTGTAATGTGAAAATGTATATACGTATGTACGAATGTTTGGACGAACAGAATGAGTGTGTGCGTAACATGTAATGTGTATGATCGTTTTTTAATAGTAAATTCTTGGCACGTATTATCATACTCAATGCTGAAAAAATAGAAAAGGGATCTACACCTATATAGTTGTTGTGTGTTTTTTTTTTTGTTTTTTTTTTTTTGTATATTTAATTAGAAGGATCTTTAATTTTAAATGTGATAAGAAAGAGATGAACACCTGTGTAAAATTTTTTATTTTTTGGGATAATAAATAACATCGTATACCTAAGTAGAAACATGAGTGTACATGTTCATTGTATTTATATTGCTTTTCGAATGATTGGACGGACAGAATGAATGTGTGCATGTTCTTTTGAGATAATAATTGTGAAGAAATAGAAATATAGTTGTACGTGGTGTTGTTGTTGTTGTTGTGTTATATGGATTTTTAAATTGATAAGAAAGAAATGTATAGTTGTGCCTGTGGGTTTTTTCACGCATAAGTATAAGTAATATCTGTTTTCACATAATTGAATTTACTGATTGATCTACAACACCCCAGAGTATAAATAGACTTGTTTTTAAGGATTTAGAATTTTTTAGTTTTTACTGTTTTAAATAAATGAAATTATACAATAATGAGATTAATTAAAACAAATTAGGTTTTATTTTATTAGATTTTTTTTTTTTTTTTTTTTATTCTTAGGTATGTATATTTTATTTTTAGATTTTGTTATTTTGTACAATACAATACATATATCTATTGAATATAATAATAGTTAAACATTCGTTTATACATATTAAATAACTTAAGTGTTAACAAATATTGTGTATAGAATGTTTGACATCGACAAATGTTGAAAGATTGTGAATAAGTATTTTCACAGTTAGATCTATGTATAATATTATTAACACATATAAATGGATTACTTATTTTACTAATGTTGCATATTCTTAGTTCATTTATAAGTTTCATAAATAAATCTATATGATCTTTATCAATCTGATTGCTATGTTTTATTAATAGTTCTTCCAATTCAGGTGATGTAACCATTTTTCCCCTTCTTTAAAAAGTCAATAGTAGGTTGCGTAAGTGCGGGACGATGTACTCTGAACAAAGAGTAATTATTAACTAAACAAAGATTTCAGATGTGGTTAAGTTTTTTTTTTTTGTCATTTATTATATCATTTCTTCGTTTGAATTTATTGAAAATTACAATTTATTGAAAACACAATTTTTACATTTAGTAAGATTATAAAAATTAATTATATTTTTAGCTTCATTTTCAGCTTGATATAGTCTATGTTTATAAAGTATACAGGGGCAGGTGTCAGGACCACATGTACTGTTTTCATTCGACCATTCACAATCCTCGAAATGTTCACCATGTCTATTTTTTATTCTCTTCAGGTTGCCAACATACTCCAGTTGTGTTTGTATGTTGATGAGTTTAGTTTCATCCTCATCAGAAATTATGCGCGAGAATGATTTTAGAAAGTTGTATATTTCCTTTAAAATCATTGTATGTTAATCCACTGCTATTGCATGCTCATGTGCAGAATATGTGAATAATCTTTAATATTTATATGATTTCAGATCTGTTAATGGACGCTTAGGTAGGTTATCTAATAGTTTTTTGGAGCTGGACTATAGTAGAGACCATATCCAGTTTTATATGGTTTGAGATATAACCCTTTACCCATTGCAATTGATTCCATATATCTATTATGACGGTTAGCTTCAGCCAATTGTTCTTTTCCATTTTTGATAGCATTTACTGCTTTGACAATAGCGGATCCTCCAATTGCCAAACCACCAAGTGCTGACAATGCTGTTAGTACGGGAATAAGTGGAAGAAATCCTCCAATTTTCGGTACAGGTATAACTCTCGGTATTATAATGTCTGCTCGCTTTTTCCCTTTAAAATTTGAATGAATAGCCTTTTGTGATATTTTAACAGCATCATTTATATCAAGGGGTTTCTGTTCTTTCAATTGTTTTAAAGTTTTTCTCACAGTAGCTGTGAATAATTTCTTATTACACTTATTCATTTTTCCTGTTCTCGTTCTTTTCGAATTCTTTCTTTTCTTATGTTTCTGCTCCTTCAAACCTAATCCAAATTTCACTTTAGTTTTCATAGCGTTTGTCACAAACCACGCGTTAGCACGTTCTTTAATATCACTATCTTTAGATTTAACTCGTTGCCAGGCTTTTTCAGCTAATATTTGATCTGCTTGATGTCTTGTGTCTATACCTTTTGATTGTGAATATGCAATATCGTGCTCTCTACAAGCTGCGTCTAACAAATTTATACCCTTATCTCCTCTTGCTAAACGTTTTTCAAGTTTTGTACCAGGTCCACAAAACTGATAACCAGGTAGATGTAATTCAACAGGTACTTTATTTATTACGTTGTTTACAAATCCTCTTCTCATCTTACACTGGCTGAGGTTTTGTTTTGACCCTAGATTATAACAAATTTTTTTTTTTTAGTTACTTTTATACCTCTTCACAAAAATAGCTGAAATCAAGACGATCTCCTATATATACAGCAATTTATATGATTTCAGTATGTTAATTTTTTGATATTGATTTTGATCTGCTTTGTATCTGATCACGATCTACTTTACATCTGATCACGATCTGCTTTGTATCTGATTACGATCTGCTTTATATCTGATCACGAACTGCTTGCTATCTGGTCACGATCTGCTTTACATCTGATCACGATGTGCTTTGTATCTGATTACGATCTGCTTTATATCTGATCACGAACTGCTTGCTATCTGGTCACGATCTGATTTATACCTGATCACGATCTGCTTGATGGCTTGTGTCTATATCCATTGATTTTGAGTACGCTATATCGTGCTTTCTACAATCTGCATCCAATAAATTATTCCTTTATTTCCTTTATTCTTGCTATTCGTTTTGAAGTTTTGTATCAGGTCCACAAAACTGATAACCAGGTGGATGTAATTCAACATATAATTTGTTTATTAAGTTGTCTACAAATCTTCATCCAATCTTACACTGATTAGGTGTTTTTCTTTTGACTGTAGTTTATAACCATTTTTTTCATTACTTTCATACCTCTTCGCATGAAACACTACACCAGCTATACTAGCAAGCTATACCAGCTATACCTGCTATACCTGCTATACCAGCTATATCAGCTATATCAGCTATACCAGCTATACTAGCAAGCTGTACTAGCTATACTAGCTATACTAGCTATACTAGCAAGCGGTACTAGCTATACTAGCAAGCTGTACAATCTGTACTAGCTATACTAGCAAGCTGTACTAGCTATACTAGCAAGCTGTAGCAGCTATAGCAGCTACATCAGCTATATCAGCTATACCAGCTATACCAGCTATACTAGCAAGCTGTACTAGCTATACTAGCAAGCTGTACAATCTGTACTAGCTATACTAGCAAGCTGTACAATCTGTACTAGCTATACTAGCAAGCTATACAATCTGTACTAGCTATACTAGCAAGCTGTACAATCTGTACTAGCTATACTAGCAAGCTGTACAATCTGTACTAGCTATACTAGCAAGCTGTACTAGCTATACTAGCTATACTAGCAAGCTATATTAGCTATACTAGCAAGCTGTACTAGCTATACTAGCAAGCTGTACTAGCTATACTAGCAAGCTGTACTAGCTATACTAGCAAGCTATACAATCTGTACTAGCTATACTAGCAAGCTGTACTAGCTATACTAGCAAGCTGTAGCAGCTATAGCAGCTACATCAGCTATATCAGCTATATCAGCTATACCAGCTATACTAGCAAGCTGTACTAGCTATACTAGCAAGCTATACCAGCTATACCAGCTATACTAGTAAGCTGTACTAGCTATACTAGCAAGCTGTACTAGCTATACTAGCAAGCTGTACTAGCTATACTAGCAAGCTGTACAATCTGTACTAGCTATACTAGCAAGCTGTACAATCTGCACTAGCTATACTAGCAAGCTGTACTAGCTATACTAGCTATACTAGCAAGCTATACTAGCTATACTAGCAAGCTGTACTAGCTATACTAGCAAGCTGTACTAGCTATACTAGCAAGCTGTACTAGCTATACTAGCAAGCTATACAATCTGTACTAGCTATACTAGCAAGCTGTACTAGCTATACTAGCAAGCTGTAGCAGCTGTAGCAGCTACATCAGCTATATCAGCTATACCAGCTATACCAGCTATACTAGCAAGCTGTACTAGCTATACTAGCAAGCTATACCAGCTATACTAGCAAGCTGTACTAGCTATACTAGCTATACTAGCAAACTGTACAATCTGTACTAGCTATACTAGCAAGCTGTACAATCTGTACTAGCAATACTAGCAAGCTGTACAATCTGTACTAGCTATACTAGCAAGCTGTACTAGCTATACTAGCTATACTAGCAAGCTGTACTAGCTATATCAGCTATATCAGCTATATCAGCTATATCAGCTATATCAGCTATATCAGCTATATCAGCTATATCAGCTATATCAGCTATATCAGCTATACCTGCTATATCACCTATATCAGCTATACCTGCTATATCAGCTATATCAGCTATATCAGCTATATCTGCTATACCAGCTATATCAGCTATATCAGCTATATCAGCTATATCAGCTATATCAGCTATACCTGCTATATCAGCTATATCAGCTATACCTGCTATATCTGCTATACCAGCTATACCAGCTATACCAACTATACCAGCTGTACATGCTATACCTGCTATACCAGCTGTATCAGCTATAGCAGGTATAGCTAGCTAGTACAGCTTGCTAGTATAGCTAGTACAGATTGTACAGCTTGCTAGTATATCTAGTACAGATTGTACAGCTTGCTAGTATAGCTAGTACAGATTGTACAGCTTGCTAGTATAGCTAGTACAGATTGTACAGTTTGCTAGTATAGCTAGTACAGATTGTACAGCTTGCTAGTATAGCTAGTACAGCTTGCTAGTATAGCTAGTATAGCTAGTACAGCTTGCTAGTATAGCTAGTATAGCTAGTACAGCTTGCTAGTATAGCTAGTATAGCTAGTACAGCTTGCTAGTATAGCTAGTATAGCTAGTACAGCTTGCTAGTATAGCTAGTGCAGATTGTACAGCTTGCTAGTATAGCTAGTATAGCTAGTACAGCTTGCTAGTATAGCTAGCATAGCTAGTACAGCTTGCTAGTATAGCTAGTATAGCTAGTACAGCTTGCTAGTATAGCTAGTGCAGATTGTACAGCTTGCTAGTATAGCTTGCTAGTATAGCTAGTATAGCTAGTACAGCTTGCTAGTATAGCTAGTATAGCTAGTACAGCTTGCTAGTATAGCTAGTGCAGATTGTACAGCTTGCTAGTATAGCTAGTACAGATTGTACAGCTTGCTAGTATAGCTAGTGCAGATTGTACAGCTTGCTAGTATAGCTAGTACAGATTGTACAGCTTGCTAGTATAGCTAGTACAGCTTGCTAGTATAGCTAGTACAGCTTGCTAGTATAGCTAGTATAGCTAGTACAGCTTACTAGTATAGCTGGTATAGCTGGTATAGCTTGCTAGTATAGCTAGTACAGCTTGCTAGTATAGCTGGTATAGCTGATATAGCTGATATAGCTGATGTAGCTGCTATAGCTGCTACAGCTTGCTAGTATAGCTAGTACAGCTTGCTAGTATAGCTAGTACAGATTGTATAGCTTGCTAGTATAGCTAGTACAGCTTGCTAGTATAGCTAGTACAGCTTGCTAGTATAGCTAGTACAGCTTGCTAGTATAGCTAGTATAGCTTGCTAGTATAGCTAGTATAGCTAGTATAGCTAGTACAGCTTGCTAGTATAGCTAGTACAGATTGTACAGCTTGCTAGTATAGCTAGTACAGATTGTACAGCTTGCTAGTATAGCTAGTACAGATTGTATAGCTTGCTAGTATAGCTAGTACAGATTGTACAGCTTGCTAGTATAGCTAGTACAGATTGTACAGCTTGCTAGTATAGCTAGTACAGCTTGCTAGTATAGCTGGTATAGCTGGTATAGCTGATATAGCTGATGTAGCTGCTATAGCTGCTACAGCTTGCTAGTATAGCTAGTACAGCTTGCTAGTATAGCTAGTACAGATTGTACAGCTTGCTAGTATAGCTAGTACCGCTTGCTAGTATAGCTAGTATAGCTAGTATAGCTAGTACAGGTTGCTAGTATAGCTGGTATAGCTGATATAGCTGATATAGCTGGTATAGCAGGTATAGCAGGTATAGCTGGTATAGCTTGCTAGTATAGCTGGTGTAGTGTTTCATGCGAAGAGGTATGAAAGTAATGAAAAAAATGGTTATAAACTACAGTCAAAAGAAAAACACCTAATCAGTGTAAGATTGGATGAAGATTTGTAGACAACTTAATAAACAAATTATATGTTGAATTACATCCACCTGGTTATCAGTTTTGTGGACCTGATACAAAACTTCAAAACGAATAGCAAGAATAAAGGAAATAAAGGAATAATTTATTGGATGCAGATTGTAGAAAGCACGATATAGCGTACTCAAAATCAATGGATATAGACACAAGCCATCAAGCAGATCGTGATCAGGTATAAATCAGATCGTGACCAGATAGCAAGCAGTTCGTGATCAGATATAAAGCAGATCGTAATCAGATACAAAGCACATCGTGATCAGATGTAAAGCAGATCGTGACCAGATAGCAAGCAGTTCGTGATCAGATATAAAGCAGATCGTAATCAGATACAAAGCAGATCGTGATCAGATGTAAAGTAGATCGTGATCAGATACAAAGCAGATCAAAATCAATATCAAAAAATTAACATACTGAAATCATATAAATTGCTGTATATATAGGAGATCGTCTTGATTTCAGCTATTTTTGTGAAGAGGTATAAAAGTAACTAAAAAAAAAAAAAATTTGTTATAATCTAGGGTCAAAACAAAACGTCAGCCAGTGTAAGATGAGAAGAGGATTTGTAAACAACGTAATAAATAAAGTACCTGTTGAATTACATCTACCTGGTTATCAGTTTTGTGGACCTGGTACAAAACTTGAAAAACGTTTAGCAAGAGGAGATAAGGGTATAAATTTGTTAGACGCAGCTTGTAGAGAGCACGATATTGCATATTCACAATCAAAAGATATAGACACAAGACATCAAGCAGATCAAATATTAGCTGAAAAAGCCTGGCAACGAGTTAAATCTAAAGATAGTGATATTAAAGAACGTGCTAACGCGTGGTTTGTGACAAACGCTATGAAAACTAAAGTGAAATTTGGATTAGGTTTGAAGGAGCAGAAACATAAGAAAAGAAAGAATTCGAAAAGAACGAGAACAGGAAAAATGAATAAGTGTAATAAGAAATTATTCACAGCTACTGTGAGAAAAACTTTAAAACAATTGAAAGAACAGAAACCCCTTGATATAAATGATGCTGTTAAAATATCACAAAAGGCTATTCATTCAAATTTTAAAGGGAAAAAGCGAGCAGACATTATAATACCGAGAGTTATACCTGTACCGAAAATTGGAGGATTTCTTCCACTTATTCCCGTACTAACAGCATTGTCAGCACTTGGTGGTTTGGCAATTGGAGGATCCGCTATTGTCAAAGCAGTAAATGCTATCAAAAATGGAAAAGAACAATTGGCTGAAGCTAACCGTCATAATAGATATATGGAATCAATTGCAATGGGTAAAGGGTTATATCTCAAACCATATAAAACTGGATATGGTCTCTACTATAGTCCAGCTCCAAAAAACTATTAGATAACCTACCTAAGCGTCCATTAACAGATCTGAAATCATATAAATATTAAAGATTATTCACATATTCTGCACATGAGCATGCAATAGCAGTGGATTAACATACAATGATTTTAAAGGAAATATACAACTTTCTAAAATCATTCTCGCGCATAATTTCTGATGAGGATGAAACTAAACTCATCAACATACAAACACAACTGGAGTATGTTGGCAACCTGAAGAGAATAAAAAATAGACATGGTGAACATTTCGAGGATTGTGAATGGTCGAATGAAAACAGTACATGTGGTCCTGACACCTGCCCCTGTATACTTTATAAACATAGACTATATCAAGCTGAAAATGAAGCTAAAAATATAATTAATTTTTATAATCTTACTAAATGTAAAAATTGTGTTTTCAATAAATTGTAATTTTCAATAAATTCAAACGAAGAAATCATATAATAAATGACAAAAAAAAAACTTAACCACATCTGAAATCTTTGTTTAGTTAATTATTACTCTTTGTTCAGAGTACATCGTCCCGCACTTACGCAACCTACTATTGACTTTTTAAAGAAGGGGAAAAATGGTTACATCACCTGAATTGGAAGAACTATTAATAAAACATAGTAATCAGATTGATAAAGATCATATAGATTTATTTATGAAACTTATAAATGAACTAAGAATATGCAACATTAGTAAAATAAGTAATCCATTTATATGTGTTAATAATATTATACATAGATCTAACTGTGAAAATACTTATTCACAATCTTTCAACATTTGTCGATGTCAAACATTCTATACACAATATTTGTTAACACTTAAGTTATTTAATATGTATAAACGAATGTTTAACTATTATTATATTCAATAGATATATGTATTGTATTGTACAAAATAACAAAATCTAAAAATAAAATATACATACCTAAGAATAAAAAAAAAAAAAAAAAAAATCTAATAAAATAAAACCTAATTTGTTTTAATTAATCTCATTATTGTATAATTTCATTTATTTAAAACAGTAAAAACTAAAAAATTCTAAATCCTTAAAAACAAGTCTATTTATACTCTGGGGTGTTGTAGATCAATCAGTAAATTCAATTATGTGAAAACAGATATTACTTATACTTACGCGTGAAAAAACCCACAGGCACAACTATACATTTCTTTCTTATCAATTTAAAAATCCAAATACACAACAACAACAACAACACCACGTACAACTATATTTCTATTTCTTCACAATTATTATCTCAAAAGAACATGCACACATTCATTCTGTCCGTCCAATCATTCGAAAAGCAATATAAATACAATGAACATGTACACTCATGTTTCTACTTAGGTATACGATGTTATTTATTATCCCAAAAAATAAAAAATTTTACACAGGTGTTCATCTCTTTCTTATCACATTTAAAATTAAAGATCCTTCTAATTAAATATACAAAAAAAAAAAAAACAAAAAAAAAACACACAACAACTATATAGGTGTAGATCCCTTTTCTATTTTTTCAGCATTGAGTATGATAATACGTGCCAAGAATTTACTATTAAAAAACGATCATACACATTACATGTTACGCACACACTCATTCTGTTCGTCCAAACATTCGTACATACGTATATACATTTTCACATTACAGTCTTTCTATACACTCAGATGTAGATGAGGAAACGTGCACACACTCATTCTGTCCGTCCAACCATTCGTTTGAAAAGCAATACAAATGAAAGGATCAAGAAAAAGCAGGTATGATCCCAAATTTGTAGGGAAAAATTGGAAATAAAAATGATTTAATTCTTTTCCAGATATGCATTCTCACAAATTTTAACACACACACACACACATACACATTAAAAAGCAATACCTTTTCATAATACATGTTACAAACCTAAAGACCGATCGCACACAATTCATTTTACAATTCTGCAATGTTCTTACTCTTTTACAGATATGCATGAGCCAAATTTTGTATGGAATAAGTGCCCTAGAACATACAAAAACATACTACTTATATGCGAGCGAAAGTGAGGAAAAATCAAAGAAAAGAAGAAAAAAAATTCCAATATCTGAGAACAAAACACAAATAGTAAAGACATCAACGGGGTTGCAAGAAGAGAACGAGTATTTTTTTTCTTATTTTGTCTTTTTCTTTACTTACCTAGTATTATTGTTATATGAGTGTTTATGTTTGTTTTAATGGGAGGGTGTACACTTATAACTTTGTTCTCGTACTGTTCTTGTACTCTTCTTTTTCTTCAGTTATTATTATTGTTGTTTTTCTCTAAAAACAACACGGATAAAGAGCAAAAAAGAAGAAAAAAAATACACAAATGTCTGTTACCTTATTAAGAGCTTGTTTTACTGCACTTTGGTGCGGAAATTATTAGAAAAATAATAATAAGTGACATTGTTGTCATTGTGATAAACATCTCACACCTATGATTACAAAACCTAAATAACATATTTAATGTATACATATAAATGATGATGAGTAAGAAGATAATAAATAAGTGAGAATGTAATGCCATTTGAACAGCATAAATGAATATGAGTATGAGGTCTATGCCAGGAAATCGTTATTCACTGCTTGTATTGTTATTGTCTTATTTAGTTGATGTGTTAAATAATGATAACGCTAAGGATAAGACATGAAACGTTCAAAAGCACCATTATGAACAGTTCTTCATATTCGTGTATTTGCGTTAAAAAAAAATCATAAAATATACCAGTTATCATATGTTAAGATGGAATAGATTCTATTCTAGCTACTGATATTGATATAACCGATTTAAATTTAAATTTAAGATAATATTTAGAACGCTTTCAAAAATGTTTAATCATTTCTAAAACGAAATCAAAAATATGTAACGTTTCTATTCAATTTTCTTTTTAATTATTTTCAATCGTTGTCCAGTTGATAATCCGATACAATTGTCAGACTTCAAATGCTTAATTATATCTACTACACCATAGACGTCGTTCAACTTTTTATTAATGTAATCACGTTAGATTAGCAAGTTCATTCGGTGTCCATATAGCCTATGTTGTTACCCAGTGTAAGGTAAGTCCGTTAGTGGTGGTTTTGAACCACCCCGAGCTTCGCATGAAACTGGCCAGTTCCCTTGGTGGCACATTCGCCACCATGCCCAGACCTTCAATCGTTCTGTCATCCAAAAGCTGATGACGCCTATCATAAAGTGCAGTGTACTCGCGTATATGGTGTTGCACCGATTCCGTTTTCCCCATACCATGGCAGCTTCTGCAGTAATCATGGTGGAGCTGACCGAGCTTGTCAGCAAAACCGCCATAGAGCAGTGTCCCGTTAGATTTTCTATTAGAATTCGAACCGTTCTCTTATGAAACTCACGTAGTTCCCTGGTTCTCCCACTGTCCACTGCTAAACACAACAGTGTTTTGCACTCCATACCTGGTTTTTCCAATTTGAAAAACTATTACTATAGAGGCCAGACATCAAAACAAAATCTGTCGTTCGGAGTCGACTTTAAACCGTAGGTCCCACAACTCATGTATAAAATTAACACACACAACATAAGTGGTGTGAGAAACTAGGTCGTAATCCTGACTGAAGGGTTGTAATGGCCAATTATGTATGTATGTATGTATAATTAGTACAGACAATCGTAGACTACATCATAAATTTGATTCCTCGCCAACTAACGGCGTTGATCAGATTTTTTCATGCTTTTGGACACTATAAAAATCACATTTCAAGCAACGAACTGTATATAAAATTAGGATTCAAATAAGTTTACATCATATTGTTCCAAGACCAACATAAGCGAATAGATTCACTTATAAACCAATAATAGTCATTAAAAAATTCGATGAAATTATGTTAAAAATCAAGAAAGACCAGCACGTAAACAATCAGTATGGACATTGGCTGGGAACATTCATTCACTCGTCCTAATAATTCAAGTTCCATCTTTGGAAGTCTTCATTAAATTGCAAAACTTAATCCTAGCTGTACCATAGCGTTACATCACACATAAGGATCTCAACGTGCCAGCGATTAAAAGAGAGATAGGAAAATGTTGTAATTAATACCAGATAAAGTTATCACAAGAGTAGGAGTTTCAAACAGGGACTTTTGAACTTTTATAGTTGATAATGACCATCTCAATGAAACGCAATCACCATGGACAACCATAGTCCCGACATGTGTTCACTGAACAGTTGCCAGCTAACCCTAATTACCATTGAAAATTCAAATTCAGCGATGGGACTCATTGGCTACGTGGAAGATGTCTGACCTGGGGTTTGAACAGTGACCTCTCGTCTAATAAACCAAACCACTACATACTAGACTAGGGTAACTTCATGATAAAACAAGCAAAATATCTTGGGGAGGACAATGAAGACAAGATCAATAGCGGTGTGGTATAAAGATGGCTTTTTCACTTGAAAGATCTTCCAAAATTGCCTATGATATCTTATGTATGTATGTATATGAAAATGAATGTCTGTTTATTTGTTTGTGTGTTTGTTTCAAGTCTATAGACGGCTAAACGGCTGAACAAATTTTCTTGAAATTTTTACAGTATCTTCCTGTATATCTGGAAGGAGTTATAGGCTACTTTTTATGCTGAAATAGGCAAATAAAAGAAAATAAAATAAAATAAAATAAAATAAAATAAATAAAAAAGTATGAGTGTTATTGTCTAACAAAACATTACGTCTACGTCACCCCTCAGCTCTATGTAATCTTCTTATATGGGGAATTTCGTGTCAAGTGACCGAATTTTTAAAATCAATGTCTTCCGATTGGGATGAAATTTGCGCCAAGGTTAGTACTATAGTAGGTCAGACACAAATTTTCAGCTCTATCAGTCAAGAACTGCCGGAGTTAGAGGGGGCCAAAGTTGGACATTTTGGTCACACAGGGTTTTTTTAAAATTTGTGTAACTTTTCACCTATTGGTCCTAGCAAAAATTTTCCAAAGGATATTAGATAGCTATTTCCTAAATCTTTCCAAAAATAATTTTTTTAATTTTTTAAATCATATAAAAAAATTTTTTAAAAAATTAATTTTTTTAAATTTATTTTCAAAATGGGCCTTTTTTTCTTTTTTTTCTCGCAAGAAAGCTTATACAATTTCCTTTAAGGCCTTTATAATCGCTTAATGGGATGCGAGTGGGATATCTATCAAAAAAATGATTTTTTAATTCAAGAATAAGATTTTTCAATATTTGGCATGAAAACGTACTACCTAAATGATCTTAAAAAAGTATATGCATTCTAAGGACATTCGGAAATTAGTTTTTTATAAACAGTGCTAAAGTTTGGACGTGCGTAATGAATGTTTGTGCGTCAATATTGTGGCCAAAATCTTTCTAAAACTGAAACATCACTGTTGCGTTGTTGTTCAAGATTTATAGTCGATGTTGCCTTTACAACAAAAAACTCATGCTAAACAACAGTTACAATGCATGCGTTTGTTAAATTTATGCATTTGGTAGATAAGCGAGAAATAAAGGAAAAACAATGTTAGAAACAGGAACAGATTAACTCACTTTAAGCTACAGAAACAATTGCTAAAAAGGCAAAAAAAGAAACTTTTTAGATTTATATTCTCTTTCTCGTCCCTTTGTTCATACACCGCTTACGAATTTGAACCCCGATAAGGCTTTCGATGATTATGTTTTTTTTTCTTTTTCCCATTGCCTTACCAAAAACCAAACTGAAGTATTGAGAAATTCTTTCGTGGCTACTAATACCAGACAGCAGATTTTTAAAAGAAAATAAATAGCGATTGGTATGGAAACTAAAGAAAACTGAAAAAAACGGTGAATCACTGTGCGTGCACCAAACAAAAATTTAAGATTACATACATACATACATACATAATTGGTCATTACAACCCTTTCGTCAGTATTAAGACCTAGTTTCTCACACCACTTATGTTGTGTGCGTTAATTTTATACATGAGTTGCTGGACCTAGAGTTTAAAGTCGACTCGAACGACACATTTTTGAGAAACTTTTTCATTTACTTACTCTCAGAGGTTTTGCCAGAAATCTGTTGAGAGGAAGTCGCCGAAGAAATATTTTTTCATATTTCGTTCAATTGGAGTTTGAACCGAGGCCTCATGTCTAATAGGCCAACACACTACCTACAACACCACGGCGATAGATGTCTTATCGCCGCCTCAGATATCACTTTGTTCGGTTAACACGACCGATATTTCTGAGTCGGTAGCATTAATCACTGCTACCAGTGATATGATGACCTCGGAATCTTCAGAGCACGTATTGCCAGCTACAGCAACATCCGATAGTATGGATATAATAAGCAGGTAAAGCGATGTCGAACTAGATGGTGAACTCAATTTGAATATGGACAATCTGGAGGACTCATCGAGTTTTGATACAAAACTTTTAATCGAAAGCATGGAAGGTAATGTATCCCTAAACTCAATATATTCCTGGTTGTTAAGAAATGGGTAGTTGTTTACTGTTTTTATGTTCTTTGCTTTCAGTATTACGTTGTCAAGTGTTATTCTAGCATTATAATAACAGGCATCCTTGCCCCACACTTAATGCAGAAAGCAGTGACTCACAGAGCCGGTTGTTGCGTTATAAAGCACAACACTGAAATCCGACATACTCAGCTCTTCAGAGGTTGAGCAAATTAGGTGTAACTGAACGTTATCGTAGAAATTCACTGCTGTATCTAATAAACACCTTGTCCATAAAAGCAATTGCTTAAGCAGAAGGCAATTTGGTTCAGAATCTGAAAATAACAGATATAGGATGGATTTTCCAGAATTGGTTATGCCCCAAGGACATCGTTTAGACAGACGATTGATCTAATAAGTACTCCATACTGGCATTTGCGTATGTACACATTTTATTACATGACACTGCGATATTAGACAAGGGTCTTTAATAGATCCCAGCCGGATTATTTCAGGATATGTTGTGACAAGGAGGATTTGGAGACTATCGAACATATACTCCGCAACTGTCCGGCCCTTACTAGGATGAAGTTGAAGGCTCCTTTACAGAGGCTTCTTAACCTAGATTCTCTGTCTAGAGCTAAAATAAAGGTTCTCCAGAGATTTATAAATAGTTTGAGATAATTGAAAGGTGCTGGAACATCAAGGATGTATATGCGTTCTCTTGTGTGTTTAAATTATTTAAACAAAAAAGAAAAAATTTAATTAAAATCACTTTTTTCTAAATCTTTTATTCTTATTATTATTTCGGTTTACCATCAGTTACATCAGAAGGACCACTCTATGAAAAGTTATGAGAAAGAAAATCATACCTGCAGAGGGTAATTTTATTTCTCTACCCAGTCAAATAAACTTCTCCAGACAGTCCCATAATATCTTTGAGTTAACCTTATAAGAGCCGAGTAGTCGAATTGCGTATAGTATTTTAAAGTCCCGTCTTTTGTACCAAGTATACAAGTTAAAAGAATGTAATTCCCCTATTGAATTTTATTTTAGACTTGTCTGTTATTAATCTAGCGATAAGTTTAGCTAATATGCGCTGCGGCCTAAGATCCAACAGAGATTCAAATGCCGCTGTGGTACAAGATCTCGTTGTACCTACTATGCCAACACACACTCTGTATCTTGTTAAACTCTATTTGAGTTATTTTCAGATTTATTTTATATGGCCAGACAATTGCCGTATAGGCCGTTACTGGTCTGAACATCATCAAACAAAACCAGCTTTAACAGTCTATAGAGCCCTCTTGTTGTTTAGGTGTTATGCGAGACTAAGTAGCACTTTTGAAAACCGAATTAAAATTTTAATTACGAGATCTTGAAATAAACGATCCCTCAAAAATATCTTATGCTGTGGCATTCTAAATAAAAAATCGATGGCCATATAAACTTAGAGGCTCTTATTGAAGTCATTATTTTGGAGTCCAACTTGTTCTAACGTTTGCCTAAACATGCAATAGAAACCTAAGTAGCAGGGGTTAAAGGGAGAATACTTTTTAGTCCTTAGATTAGCTTAGCTTAGGTGGCGGACCAATTAGGAGGAACAGGTCGCACTTAGGTCTGCATTTCGGCCCATTTTGATACTACAACTTTCCCTAGAGAAACCCCATCTAAGAAAATTAGCTTTGATAGACGGACGTTACGTGTTCGTAAGGAATTGAATCGCAGCATTGCTGTCCTAGTAAATCATAAGATTTTCAGGGAAAATCCCTCATTAAGCATTGTGCAGCTTTCAAGCTTTCATGACCCCTTCTTGAAAAACACTGCAGTGTTCAGGCAGCTTATAAGAAAGTTTAATGTCGAAACCTTTAATAAATATATCACAGCCTACCCCGTCGCTCATTCTTCAGTGAAAACTTCAAATATCCAAATATCCTTCCGGTCCTTCAAATTGGAACTCCCTAGTTGGAATTCTAAATTCAAATGTTCCATTCAGAAAATTGTAAGGCATCATATAATCGACCCTAATGTATCTATCTTCCCACATTAGCAGCAGTATCAATAGTGTAGATTGAACCATGATTTGACTGCATTGAGTCTTACTGCTACCAACTAATAGGAGGTCAGAGGGAAGCCAGTTAAGTATGGCAAATAGTGCCTTGATTTGAGCGGGACAGAGTACGTTGGTAATAGAATCAGCTGATTGCCTGCGTACTCTGTCTAACAGTCAATATTCATGTAGGGTCTCTAAAATATTTTTTTATACTCTTAAATTTATTCGTCAATAGGATTAAATTAAACCAGTTTGTTTATTTATGCAAGGAAAATTTTCTTCAAGTGATTAACATGCTTAGTAAAGCGGAAAAAGTACAATACGTGACAGCGACCACAAATAAACAAGAGAAAAACGAAAAAATAATATTAAAATCACAATGTGAACTTTTTTTTGGGAAACCAAAGCAAAGGATTTAAAATTAAATTATTTACCCTGACATAAAGAGTATAAAGCCACAGAATTTAAATAAATTATTAAAACTTTGCAGCCCAAAACAAAAAAAAAAATTATATAAGAAATGCAAATGAAAAGTAGAACATTTTTTAGAAAATATTTTTCATAAAATTACATACATACATACAGTAATACCCCGCTTAACGCGGGGGATACGTTCCAATAAGTTCCAGCGCTAAACGAAACAGCGTTAAACGACACAACTAATAAATCAGCTGTAACGCAGGAAATTTGCTTTCGCACTGTGATTGTGACTTCGGAATATACAGTTGGAATCTTTATTCTGGACAGATTAACAAGAGAGCGTTGAAAAAGATACATAATATACACCGTCGCTATATAGTGCACCGTCGCTATATAGTGCACCGCTTTTAGTTGGTGCATGGCAGTTTCATTCGCATACATATGTATACAACAAGTATCAATACAGTGTGCGATTTAAGTGAATCCCAATACTATCGCGTAATACTTAAATAAATAGTTAAACGGGGTCTTACTGTATGTACTGGATATCGAAATTATTGAATTTAAGAAGATAAAATAAGAATTATGAAGTTTCCGTAATCTAGTAGGTTGTGTGTTCAGTTATTAGAGGGGACGCCACGATTTAAACCCCAGGTTAGGCATCTCAAACAAAAAAATATTTCTTCGGCAACTGCCTCTCAGCAGATTTCTGGCAAAAATTCTTAGAATAAATAAAATTGCCATGAACCGTTGCTCAAAAATTTGTCGTTCGGGATCCACTTTAACTGTAGGTCCCACCACTTATATATGAAATTGAGGCACATAACATAAGTGGTGTGAGAAGCTAAGTCGGAAACCTGACTGGAGGGATCTAATGCCCAATTATGTATGTATGTATGTATGTGAACTTTCTTCAAATTTTTTTGTTCTTTTGAAATACGTATTGTTGCCATTAAGTAGAGAATATAACATCGTTCAAATCCCTGCCACGACTTTTCTAATTGGAGAACCTTTCTGAATTTGACGGAAAGCATGGACCATGTTGGCTTTGAGAACTTAAGAAAAACCACCAAGAAAATGTCATATCTCATCACCTCCAAGCAAGATGATCATGTCCACAATTTGCTCGTGCAAGGTGTCCAATATGACATAAGCTGTGTGCACATAGCGCCGTACATGCCATTGGTATTCAGATCTTCCAATTCAGTCCAAAAGAAAAGTGTAATCATCGACCTGTAGTACTCACCATTGCCAATATTGGCCACAGTCGTCATTAACTTAATCAATTGTTTTACATCCGTCTTAATAGATTGTATCCCACAATACTCATAACAAATAAAGTGGAATGGTGAGTGAAAATTTTGTAAATAAATTATTTTGTTTTATTCATTTATTTTATTTCTCTTTTATGGGTAAAATATTACACACAAACAGAACTAAACTAAAATATTCGTAAAAATGAAAGTATAATAATATAGTGGAAGCTATTAAATTACATGGTTGGAATGAAAATGTTCTGATTAAGTATCTTCTGTATTTATTTGTTTATTATATTCTATTATTTAAGAGTAAAAAATAAAAAATGGCCTCTAGTTTATTGTCACCAAACACTTTTTAACTCAGTGAGTAAATAAAAAATACATATAAGAATTACTTCCAAACTAAATTGTAATTTATATGTATAAAAACGTACCTTTTGATCCATGGTATGAACGAGTAATGATGTCTTTTCGGTTGTTGTTAACAAATCACAAAATTACCTCTATGACCTTATTTAGAAATATTTAATTTAAACTTAATTAGGGTGGCCAGCGTGAGCAAATTAATTTGAAGATAACAAATCGGAAACTTATTTTAATGCCTAGATAATTTAAAAAAAAATATTTAATCGCTCAGATCCTTTAATTATATGAAAATGGGAAAGTGCATTGGAATCGTGATGAATAACATTATAAACCATAGAAAAGTATCTACCTTGGAATACAAACAATTTTGTTAAACGCAAAAACCTAAGGAAGAATCATCACAAATTTGGTACAACACAAACTGTCTTCTGCTTCTACCAAAAACATCATTCATCAGCGATGACGCTTATTGCTGGATGACTGACAGCAAACAAAAAACAAAAACCACACTTTTTGTTGTGGATTTTAGGCAGGCGACACCATTGGCCCATATTGGCCTTAGCAAGGCCAATGCTTAACGGCAAGTTTTATAAGTTGATGATTCCCAACTTCCCTGAATCTGAAGTAAATGATATGGACACCAACGCCACGTGCTTTCTGCAGGATGGGGCCACGTGTCACACACTTAATGCCACATTGGATATTCTACACGAGCGTTTTAAATGCATGGTTATTTCGCGTCTGTGGTTAACAATTTCTTTTGGTCTCAACTGAATTTATCTTCGTTAAATTTTTTCTTATTGAGTTTTTTTAAGTCGTGGATGTATGAATAAGCTTCAAACCAGCACATAACTTGTGCCAACTGTTACAAGCATTATAATTTACACGCCAGAGTCATGAAAAAGTGTACATTTTGTAGGCGTTATATCCAAACAAAACGTGGCTGCCATTCGAACGAAGTTATATTCCACACACAATCTATTGATCTCTCAAATGAACATTTTTGATGACATTTCAATAACAATTCATTGTATTTAAATTTAAAAAATTGTTTGGTAAAGACCCCATATAAGAACGAATATTTTGTGTTCAACATAACCGTTAATTTTGATAGACATTTAAAAGAGTATTTATTAGCATTTCTGTTATTTATCCCAATTGGGAGCAAGGAGTCGCCATAGTCTATTACGTCGTGTTTTGGCTTATTAGATGTGAGGTCACGGTTCAAACGTCAAGTCAGGCAAAACGAAATATGAAAAAATATTTCTTCTAGGGACCTAAACAGATTTCTTGCAAAAACACTGAGAATAAGTAAAAATGTGGTATTAAATGTTTCCCAAAGATATCTGTCATCCCGCCACTCATTAAAAAAAAACACACACACAACATAAATAGTGTGAGAAACTATATCTTAATCCTGGCTATAGGGTAGTAACGACAAGTTATGTATGTTCATTGCCTTCATTGTTCTAAAATAATAAAACTGTATTAAATTTGAAAAATATTTTCCTTTGTATTATTTTTTAATAAACGGAACTTTTATATCATATAGAATTTGGATAGAGATTTAACACCATTCTTCCATTTGTACTAGTGGCAACAGTTCTGTTCCGAATGCCCATATATTAATGTAATTGAAAAATTTACAGAAATCGAACTTATAAATTTGTAATGCATTTTCAATAAGTTGAAACGCAGTCTCCATTTTAACTTTTATTTTTCCAACACTAGTATTAATTATTATTTATTTACTTAAGGCCCCAACACTATAAGGTTATATAGGCCATTATATTTTAGTTCATATACAATATTTTCTTAATACTAATTTTTTATTACCATATTTTTTATATGGTACAGGTTATGTATAAATGTGTGGAAAAATATAAAAAATATTTTTATAATGCAATATATAGTACAATATATGAGATGTTATAATTAGATTTAAATCGAGTTATATAAATTAATTTCCACCAAAAAATGTTTAATGTTATTAAATTTGTTTTCTTTTGTAAGTGTATCTATACCGGCTATTTTGTGTTTTACTCTTTTTGATTGTAAAAGATTACACTCATTAAAGATATGAAAAACATTTAGAACATTGCCACATCCACAAAGTGGAGGTTGAGTTTTCTCTATTATATGTTTATGGGAGAATAAGCAGTGGCCAATTTTCAGTCTATTTAATTTAATAATTAATTTAATAAAATGAGATTTTGGTAATGATGTTCCCTTAAATATAAGTTCAATATTCCTGTATATCCGATGTAATTCAGATCGGTTACCATTGTTCCAAGAGTCATTCCAAATATCAGTTATGTATCTCCGAATCCATTGTTTATAATCTGAGGGTTGATAATTGAAATTTATCCATACTAATTCTTTAATGAATTCTTCGCAAAGAGATCTGCCTTATCATTTTCCGATATATTTAAGTGGCTTGTATTCACAAAAAACTTATTGTATTTTCCGGAAATTTCGTGAGAGATTCTTTTATTTGATTCACGATCATGTTACTACTAAAAGGATTTTGTAATCCCTCAAGAGCGCTCTTACTGTCGGATATTATTAGAATTTTCCTATCAAAGTTGGGAATATTCTCAATACAAGTTTTTATAGCAAGTAATTCGGACGTGTTTATGGAAGAGTAGTCTGGAATGCGGTTCGTGATGATAGTATAATTACTATAAACGGCAAATCCCGCTTTTTCATTCATTACAGAGCCATCTGTAAAAAAATAATAATGTTTTGAGTATTTAGTGTTAATCAGTTCAACATAATTCCGCTGTATCTCAGTAGATGTCATATTGCGCTTACTACATATTGCAAGGGAGAAATCAATGCTAATGTCGGAAAAGCACCACGGTACAATGTTACACAATTTCCTCAAAAGTGTTGAATTTAATTTCACTGATATTTGAAATTTATCTTAAATTATTTCATTTTTAAACAAAGGAAATATTTAATTAAAAAGTATTATGACACAGTGTCACATAATTTTTTTTTCTTTTCGCATTTTCTGTATTTCATTCCAAGAAAGGACAGAAAAATAAACACAACCTATAAATGGACGTCTATTTAAATTAAGACTGAAATCAAGAATAAATAGAATATTAATGTTAAATTCAAAAATCCTGAGTGCCAAAACGTCACTTAAATGATAACTGCTACAGTTGATATTTCCTTTTTTTTAAATTATGCTCATAAGAAAAATAAAAAATGAAGAAAAATTCTTTAAATTTTAATTACAGCAAATATACTCTGTATTTCACTTAATTGGTTATACTATGTACAGGATTTATTAAATATGAATAAACACTTGAACATTTAAGACAAAATGGAAAATGACAAGAGCCAGCAGCAAGACACCGAAGAAAACTAAAGGTAGTAGTCAGGTACTTAAGGTTTCTTCCTCTTTAAATTTAGCTTCTATTCAGAAAACGGAAATAAGGTTATTAAAATGGCCTGAAATATGTGTCCTTCTATTACAATTTTCTTTATACCCGTCCAAGACGTTTCACTATACACTTTTAATTCTGTTTTTTGCTCATAATAAGGGGTTTTTGTATTAATTCTGTATTTAAATGGAAATTATGAATATTAAAATTGTGAAGAAATTGTGGAGAGTGCTTTACTTATGTTTCTATTAGTAGGCGTTGCTATTTTCTTCTTTAAAAAAAATTCCGTTTTAAACATAAACATGTTTAAGTAGGGCGCCACGATCAATGTTACGGAGCATTTAGTTTGGAATATAAAATTCAGATAATTATGGTTATGGTTTTTTCTAGAAGTCGTTTTATTATAGTTTAATAATTCAATAAATATAGAAAACAAGAATATAATTTTTATATTTCTATTATTATTTTTATTTTCCTTTTTTGTGTGAAAAAAGAAACTGAAGTTTGTTTTTACAAACGTACCTGTAATAGCAAGATTTATTTTGGACTCACTTGTCTTTTTCTTTCTTTGCAATTTCAAGTCTTTTTTTTCTATTTTTCTCTTTGTTTTTCTTTTTGTTATCCTTTCGAAAAACCCAATTAAAGAAAAAATATTGACGTAAAACTTTTGCTTTTATAATTGAATTTAAGGACAAATTCTGTAACACTTTTAAAAGCAAATGTAAAGATATGGCAAATGTAAAGATATGTAACCTCGTTTTGCAAACTGACTTTTACTTCCACTGTCATGACTTCTTTTATTCGTGTTTGTCAACGAGACGAGCAAAAAATGGTGGGTTGGAGTTGATTGTGCTTTAAACAGCCTACCTCAGCATTCAGTAACAAATAATTTTTGCCGAATCGGAGTGTAAAGTAAACTAAGAACTGCAGTAATGTGGAGGGCAAACAAATAAAGTGATGGAGCTTGTTTGTGAAAAATTAAAATCGTGGTGACCAAACTTGCAATGACAAAAATGACAGAATTTTGTAAAATATCTCGTAAGTCGTATAATATTTAGCATTATTTTCTATAAATTTGGTGGTGTTTTAAATATTGTCATAATATAGTTATAATTGCAGAAAAATACAAATTTTAATTTTTAATTTCAAAATACATTTTTAATAAGGATGAGAATAATAAACGAAGTAAGCTAGCATAATATGTATCGTAAGCTATGCAATTTTCGACTATATATTTGTGTCCCGAAATCGGCATTCTTAGACAAAGACAAACGCTAAAACTATGTTCATTAGGGATATACTGTAAAACTTCCATCAACCTAGAAGCATTGTCTTCTTAAAGTTTCTTAAAGTTTTATTTATTTATTTGTTATTAGTCATAGCACAACAAGATAATAATCTTATAAATGAAAGTGCTATGGGAGTACATCAAAGAAAGAAAATAATAACAAATCATTGATTATATATGTAATGAAATGTTTGAAATAATGTAGAAATAAAAATGAATAAGAACGTGTTAAAATCACGGGAAATAGCAATCGATACAAAAAAGGATAAAAAATGAATATGTGTAAAAAATAAATTAGGAAAACTACAAAGAACAATATATACAAATATAAAGAAACAAAGTAAAAATATATTCATATACTAAGATACAATGAAATTTAAAGATATATTAAGTAAAAAAATGAAAAATTAAAAACAATCATTAATAGAAATAGAGAGAAAAAAATTCACAAAAAAAATCAAGATATGCTAAAAACTACTTGAACAGATTGTATAACTCCTTTTTGAACTTAACTGCATTGCCTATATTCTGAATATAATTAGGTAAAGTATTCCAAAGACTGATGGTGTATATAAAAAACTGGCGTTATGACAAAAGAGTCCTATGTCTGTGTTGGATAATCTTCATACCGCGGTTGGATCTAGCAAATGTAATCCTACTAAATAAGTATATTGGCTGTTTTAGAGTAATAATCTTATGGAGGAAAATAAGGCATTTTATATTCAATAGGTTATCAAAATTAACTCCGAATATCCGGTATGAAAATTGTGATATATGGTCTCGACGTCCCCTAATAAAAACATATCTGGCTATATTATTATAAGCCAGGTTGAGTTTCCGCTTATCATCAGTATCACAGTTCGCGAAAATTTCAGATCCGTATAAAAGGACAGGAATCAAATACGTTTTAGCCAGTTGCATACGTATGGCAAAGGGAGTCGAATCTATAACAGCCCACAAGTTCCTAAGCATACCATAAACTTTACCAACGATGACGTTAATGTGGTTAGACCACGTTAGCCGACCATTAAAGATAACACCCAGATTGGATGCTGATTCAACAAAGTCAATTTTATTCCCCCTGATAATAATATCCGGCACAACTAATGCTCTCTTAGTCCTGGAGAGCAATAAACATTTAGATTTAGAGGGATTTATACAAAGTCCATTGGCCCTAGCCCAGCTATCAATTTTTCGTAAATCACAGTTGATGGTGTCTATACATAGTTGGATATCCTCTATACGCGTGCTTCTATAGAGCTGAACGTCATCAGCGTACATATGTACGCTACAATTATCCAAAACATCAGGCAGGTCGTTAATGTATATACAGAACAAGAGAGGCCCTAATATTAATCCCTGAGGAATACCTCTTCCAACGCTTAGCGAATTCGAGATCTTGCCGTTAAGATAAACTCGTTGTGATCTGTCCACAAGATAAGAACGTATGAGATTACAAGCTGAGTTAGAAAAATGAAAGATGGTCTGTAGCTTCCTCAATAATATTTTGTGGTC
Source organism: Sarcophaga subvicina (assembly GCA_936449025.2). Classification (NCBI taxonomy): domain Eukaryota; kingdom Metazoa; phylum Arthropoda; class Insecta; order Diptera; family Sarcophagidae; genus Sarcophaga; species Sarcophaga subvicina. Next base: position 92,395,969 of record OW388080.2, read on the forward strand.
AACCGTATCAAAAGCCTTGGTGTGATCCAGAAGAACTAAAAACGCTATGTAATTTTCAGCTAGTTCTAACCTAAGGTCATCAACTACATTGACTAAAGCAGAAGTGCAGCTCCTAGCTTTCATAAATCCCGACTACTTATCAGATAGGAAGTTATTACTCACGAGATAACTATTTATTTGTTTAGCCATGAGATTTTCCATTACTTTAGACAGGAATGGAAGAATGGCAATAGGCCTGAATTCGTTGTTGGATTTAGGAATGGGAATGGTTTTCGACTGTTTCCATTCATCAGGAAAGGACGACATAGTTAAAACTGTATTGAATAAATGAGTCAAATACGGCAAAAGTCTAGGTGACAAAGCTTTCAAAAACAGAGGATCTAAGTCATCAGAACCAACCGCATTCGATTTTACCGAAGATAAGCATTCCAAAACCTCGAACTGATTAACACAACAAAAACTAAAGGGATTTTCAAGCGGAACAAAACAAAGGTCATTATATATGTCACTATCAGGGGTCGGAACACTGATATTAACAAATTTATCATTGAGAGCGTTTACATCGACATCAGCAGAAGTATTATGACACTTTTGTCCAACACCAATATCACGGATTACCTTCCATTTAGCCTTGTTATCCAATGCGGAAGCGAACTTCCCGACGTAAAACAATGTTTTCGCAATCTTAATGCGTTTGTTAACCTCACTACGAGCTGACCTATGGATAGCTTTAAGATCGTCCGTTCTGAACCTCTTCCATCGCCTGTAGGCAATGTCGCGTTCATAAATTAAAGCTTTAATTTCAGCATTAAACCACGGTTGGTGTTTGGCTCTAACAAGTTTAGTTCTGACAGGAACACAACTGTCGTATAGCAGACGAACATTTTCCTGAATTAGTGCCACCTGGTCATTTACATTATCCAGTGAGTAGATTTGGTTCCAACAGGCATTATCAACACTACTATTCAAAACTGCAAAATGGATACTTTTAAAATCACGGTATGTGCTATGCCTGTCCACAGGACTCATAGGCAGATTATAAGTTAAGAAAAGAAGATCATGATTGGAAAAGCAAGAGGCAGAGATTTGATCATATAAAAGTACCTTAGTCATATCATTAACAAATACAAGATCAATTAGACTGCTGGAAGTAGAATGGAAGTGAGTTGGTAAGGACACATTCACAGGATTAAGATGGAGAGACAACATTGAAGCAGTTAACATATTATATAGTAAAAGATTATTATTAAAGTCACCTATAATAATAATGTCGTCATATTGAACGGAAATTTCCTCAAGAATAGAAATGAAAGGATCAAAATTTATATTGGAATTCGGTCTATAAACACAGCCTAATAAAACCTTCTTCTTATGTGTGGATGAAATTTCAAGAAATAAATATTCAATTTGACTACCAATTTCAGTCAGTAATTTTACTTTACACGGAATACCGTTTCGAACATAAATTGCAACTCCGCCACCTTTTGCCCTCGTTGCCGTATTGTTAACAAAGATTCTCCTGTCTGACCGGAAAAGCTTAAAGCCCTGTAGACTGTAAACTGAATCCTGAACATCCAGAGGAAACCTTTCAAAATTTCCCAGAAAAACTGCAGTGGTCATGCAAGCTTAAGAAACTTTAATATCAGAACCCTAAATGAATATACCACATCCCATTCTATCATCCATTCTTGAGCCATCAACCAACATAATTCTTACGTGTAACATTGGAAACCTGCGGATCTTCATACCCGAAGTACCTGGTTGAAATTCAAAAATCGAATATTCTATTTAGAAAGATGTAAGGAATCATATAATTAACCTTGTTGAGTCTATGTCTTTCCAGAATAGCCGCATACCTATAGTCCAGTTGGGCCAGAATTTCCCTGCATTGAGTCTTACCAGCACTTTGTCTTAATATGACTTCAGAGGGCAGCCAATTGAAGAAATAATGCCTTGTATGAAGTGGAACATAGCGCACTGGTGATCAGTCGGCAGTGGCATTGGCGCTTGCACATAATCCACCAGACATGTACATCATAAAGCAAGGTTGAGTCCACCACAGCCCGATAGAACCAGTATGCGATGGTTGGTCTGAGACCTCAGATCTTACGTTCTTTGAAGATTTACTGTTTTACATATAATTTTATAAGAATTCTTATATGTTGAAAATAATATCCAGTCTAAGTAACTTAGATTCTTTTGCCGTCGAAGAAGCGAACGCTTGCCCTTTTCCCCTATAAGAAATAATATTATTATTTCCTTTATTGCTAGTGACAAATAGGTATACAACCATCTAATCCGTTTATCCTATGCTTTCTAGTGTCCAAATAAAGCATACCTATGTCTGAACGAACCGTTTTCTCCCTGCTGAATAGACACTCAAGTAACTTAATTAAATCGACTTTATCTTAATGGTTTGAAGTAGTCTAATTGGTAGTGTATTAGACGTGAGACCTCAGTTCAAACCACAGACGTCTCCAATAAAATGAGCTACATAAAATTATTTCTTCGGCGACTGTCTCTCAGCAGATTTCTGGCAAAAGCTATCGTTTGTAGTCGACTTTAAACTGCAGCTCCCGCCACTTGAATAAAATAGATAAAACTAAAATACACAACATAAGTGGTGTGAGAAACAAGGTTGTAATGCTAACTGAAGCGTTGTGATGGCAAATTAAGTAAGTTATCTTTATGGGGTGACATAAGCCTTTAACCGATCATGCTTCCTGGAAGTTTGGGTATTTATCGAAAGATGGAATCTTCTCAATATTTTTGCCCGTGCTAACGATAAAATTAAAGTAAGAAGAGAAAACAAATTTTTGAAGCTGCTTAAAAAGATAAAATAGTTATTGACCTTCGTATGTGTTAAGATAAATTTATTCCTAAATTCTAAGTAACTTAGATTCTTTTGCCACCGTCGAAGAAGCGAACGCTTGCCCTTTTCCCCTATAAGAAATAATATTATTATTTCCTTTATTGCTAGTGACAAATAGGTATACAACCATCTAATCCGTTTATCCTATGCTTTCTAGTGTCCAAATAAAGCATACCTATGTCTGAACGAACCGTTTTCTCCCTGCTGAATAGACACTCAAGTAACTTAATTAAATCGACTTTATCTTAATGGTTTGAAGTAGTCTAATTGGTAGTGTATTAGACGTGAGACCTCAGTTCAAACCACAGACGTCTCCAATAAAATGAGCTACATAAAATTATTTCTTCGGCGACTGTCTCTCAGCAGATTTCTGGCAAAAGCTATCGTTTGTAGTCGACTTTAAACTGCAGCTCCCGCCACTTGAATAAAATAGATAAAACTAAAATACACAACATAAGTGGTGTGAGAAACAAGGTTGTAATGCTAACTGAAGCGTTGTGATGGCAAATTATGTAAGTTATCTTTATGGGGTGACATAAGCCTTTAACCGATCATGCTTCCTGGAAGTTTGGGTATTTATCGAAAGATGGAATCTTCTCAATATTTTTGCCCGTGCTAACGATAAAATTAAAGTAAGAAGAGAAAACAAATTTTTGAAGCTGCTTAAAAAGATAAAATAGTTATTGACCTTCGTATGTGTTAAGATAAATTTATTCCTAAATTTCAAGTGAACAGAATGGAAGTGTCTATACGCAAGTTGCCAGATTTGACGATTTATCGTCATTTTGACGATTTTGAGCTCCAAAAATATCATATTGACGATTTGACGATTTATGTCCTTATTTTGACGATTTTTGGAAATTAAAAATTAAAAATTTACATCATATTCTTTACTTTAGTACATTAAAAGCCATTTTAAGTTTTGTATTTACTTTGCAATTGTTGCTATTGGAAATGTATGTTAGTAAAAACAAGAAGTAAATTATTATATTTTTAAGTTATTTTCGAGTACATGTGATGATTTTTCTGCATTTTATTACTTTTTAACACCTTAAAACCTAAGAAATTAGAAATCCTAAATAACCTCGTAGTTGAGCATAATTTATCAATTATCGTTGCAGACAATTTAAAAAATTCGAGTTAGCTTCTAATATTAAGATCGGAAGAACAAAGGCAAGCGCCGTTATTTTGTTTCGTACGACCAACACTCAGAGGATCGATGGTATTGTGTTTGGAACTATGAAAATATGTTATGTGAAGAAGAAAAGAGAAAACAGTGTTTATGGCCTATATGCTTGTATATATTTATACCATAAGTAACAGGAAAGGCCTCTGCAGGAAATGAGTTCCAGATACGAATAGTCCAACTAAAAAATGTATTTTTACTGTAATGCTGTGTGCTATTAACTGGCCAATCGACCACATACGGAAGTGGTGGCAGACAAAGACGAGCGTTACGTAGGAATATATGATTTTCGGGAAAAGACCCCTTACTTCGTTCGAAAAAAATCCTTTTGTCGAAGCGATAGAACAGTGAAACACAAACCACATTGCAACGATGCTGCAATGATTCAATGTAGTTGATACAATACCATCATTAACGAGCTACTACGTCCTCTCCTGTACACGATCGAGAAACCTCAAAATAGACGTTAAGGCACCGACCCATACAGGTGGTGTAAATAGATGATAAGATCTTAAAAAGGAACTGAAGGAACTGAAAAATGTGACTGTTGAAGCAAACATTACATTGAATTTTCATGCTCAGAATGTCAAGAACTTCTGACTCCTTAATATTTACACCACCCATAGATTAAGATGATGCAATATTATTGCTGCGCTTATGTGTCAATAAAAAACACAGGGATACACTGTTTAATCCTTAAATAAGTTTTTTCCTGAAAATGATATAAAATTTCTGCGTTTTTGGAAAAAAAAAATTAATAAATGAAGATGAATGACGCCAGCTTTTAATTTCTAAAAATTTTTTTTAAATGTTTTATTTTTGAACTCAGATATGTACATACATATATTGACTTTATATGTTTTACTACAATAGAAATAATTTTGGTTTTTAAAAACTTTTAATTTATTTATTTATTTTTTGACGATTTTAATAAACGTGTTTGACGATTTTTTCTCAAATATTTGACGATTTGGTGCCTCATTTATCTGGCATCTATGCCTATACGAAAAATGTTCTAAAATGTAATAATAGAGCTGAATTATGATTTTAAAAATTTAATTACAAAAACCAGGGAAGGAGTCCTTATACCGCAAACACTTATGACCATATTCCTTCTTATATAACCCTCATAAGTAAACGTGTTAATTTATTGCATCAAAAGTTTCAATTCATATTCTCAATCAACGTCAATAAATGCCCAATGCCACTTGTTTGTGCCTGACTATGTAAACTTGCAAGACTACATTGATATAATATCCAAGAGACATCATTTCGTTATTAACTTCAGAGAAAGTGAGACAGAGTGAACACACGTATTCATTGATTTCATTTGTATAAATTTGTAATGAAACTTTTAATTAAATTCTCATTGATGCCGATTATTTTCCTTCCTTTAACTTGTTATTTATATGATTATTGATGTTGTTGTCTTGGACCTCACATGCTTACGCACATACAAATTTATTTTCTGAAGAATATGTGTATGCACATTATATGTACATATGCCTTCTTACATTAAATTTCCGTTGTGGCAGTCTTTAATTAACAATAATTGTGTTCCAAGACTTGAGGCAACAACAACACTGCAAGGACAAACGTAAACAAAATACTCAAACAACAATAACGTAAACAACATGTATAGAGATTTCGCGAAGGCAGTCATTCTCCTTCAAGAGCATCCATCAGACTGTTTACCCAGCACTATAAAAGGGAAGACAAAGCAGGCAACAGGATCACAAAGAATTCAGTCAGTCTTGCATGAAGGGGCGTTGAGTGTGAAGGGAATATTCGTGGTTTGAAGATCTCCGTTACTAAGATCTAACGAATGAGTGTAAATAAGAATAACAATTAAACTAAATTGTTGTTGTTTAAAATCAAGTTGCCAAAGGTGTGTGAACAATAAAGAATTGATTTAAAACTAAAAACAAATTTATTTTTATATTTATTTGCAATCTACGAACTCATATTTTAAACGTTTTTAAAAGAGTAACTTCCTCTAAGCAGTCTTCTACTAAGAACTCTGAGAGTAAAATAAAACTGCCATATCTTCTCAAAAATTCTTAAATCTTCCATTCGGAGTCGAGTTTGAACTGTAGTTCCCTTCACACAACAAAGGTGGTGTGAAAAGCTAGGTCGTAATACTGATTGAAGGGCTGCATCGGCAAATTATGCATGCATGGGAGTGTATATTCGTGTGTATACAGTGACAGTGTTCACAAAAATGACCCGAAGCGTAGAGACAGGGTAACAATAAAGTTGCTTGCTGAAAACAACCTCCAATATTTAGATTGGCCTGGAGATTCGCCGGATCTTAATCCAGCGCAAAATTTATGAAATATGCTGGAAAAGAAAATAACAATAAGAAGTCCAATTCCATAACATCTCAAAGAAATTTAAGCAGTTTTAAAATTTTAACAACAGTATGCCCAAAAGACTTATTAAAGCAAAAGATGGCCACATTAAATACTAAAATTTTCTGTTCGAAAATATAAATTTAATTAACATTGCGTTTCAAAAGTGTCCACAATATATTGAATTTATTTCATTTCTTACCTATAAAAAAATGTAACTGTGGAAGTCACTGTATACACGTTCTAGGCAATAAATCTATATGTGCATCGACATCAATAACCATGTAAAGAAGAAAGTGATGGAAGACAGATACTCTGTGTAAATAATCGAAATTAATTACACATTTATTACAAATGAAATCAATAAATATTTGTATTCGCACTGTCTCATTTTCTCTGAAATTAATAATGTAATGATGTTTCTTGGAAATTATGTCAACATAGTCTTCTATGTGTTTACATAATGAGACAAGCGGCTTTGGGCTTTGGGAAACTTTTGATAGAGTAAATTAACACGTCTATTAGTAGTGGTTCCACAGTATATGACCAAAAGTGTTTGCAGTACATTGATGTTTATTTTTAATTTAATTTTAAGAATCATCATTAATTAGGCTCATTCATTCACATTCTGTTAAACAGAATGAAACCATTTTGACAAATTTGGCAGAGGGGAACATATACGTAATTATAATATAAATATGTTCTGTGTTCGGTTTTTATATGATTTCTTGACATTTTAATGAGAGTTTTTCGCTGGAAAGATAAGTTTGTTCTGTTTCACACTTGATTTCTTCTTTATATTTCTATTCTATTCAATTTTCTTAAAAAATAAGACATTATAAGGCACAACAAATTAGATTTGTAGTGGTGTAATAAAGGGAACATTTCTCCCAGCCTACCTTTAGTACCTATAGTTTCGATTTAAATGTATACATTTTCATTACAATGTTCCCATCCCAGCATATGTTAATGCGATGTGCAGCAATCGATTACACGATTTACTTTATTTATTTACTATATTTATTGAACATAAAATGGAGCTATGAAATCAATTTTAAAACATTTCTTTGCGTTAAAATTGTTGCAACTTTATGATGGTTTTGAATTTTCAATGACACATTCTGAATTTTAATGACTGTTCCGCTCTTACTTCTCGAATTCATTTGTATCTGCATGTTGCTATGTACATTGGTAGATACAAAAACACAAACACTTTTAAAAAGCATTATTAAAGAGTAAAATATCACGTGCTATAAGCAAAGTTTGTGACAGTTTCGCTCTTTCTTTTCACTTTTACTGACTTTGCCCCACATTTAAAGAACCAAATTGACCTTCTCTTTTTGACGCTTTCTGCCGAGTTTTTGGCGGAAACGTATGTATGTTGATGATATCCACCACTTTTTTGTGGTACACCGTAATTTTTGTGTGCGTTTATTTGTGTTGGTTTTATTTTTTCTTTGTTTACCCACACAAGTAAATGTTGTGGTTTTAACTGTATTAATGGCTGATTTTTGTTGTCTTTAGTTGGTGGCAGCATCACGTAGGAAATATGTTTGTTTTTATTTCAAGATTATTAAACAACACAGCTTATTTCCTTTAAGGATGTTTTTTTCCTTGTATTAAATAAATTATAGGAGTAAAACTTTGCTTTAAAACATAATTATTGTCTAAATCAAAAAATTTCGTTATCTGAAAAAATTCTGAGATAAATGTAATTTAGCAAGGATTACAACTTAGCTTCTAAAGGCATTCAAGTAGTGTGTGTTAGTTTTTTCCCACAGTGGATGGATCAATAGTTTAAAGTTTAAAGCCTCTGCGAGAGAGATTTGATAATATTTTCATGACAATTTTATTTTATTCCCAGATTTCTTTTTCAAGAAGGCTGCTGAAAGAAATTTTTTCACATTTTGTTTTGTTTGAGATGTGTTCTACAGGGGTTGAACCACGGGCTCCCGTTTACTAAGCCAAACCACTACCTACTAGACTACAGCGTTTTGTTTTCAACTGCTTTTAATCTGCGTTTTCATGTCGAAACAGCACTTCTTCTCCTTTTTGAATATTACTTTTAGATTTTGCCCAATTTGAATTATTTTATTTTCATTCTTATTCTGAGTGAATCATAAACACAGATTGTATTCTATTCAAAGAAACAAGAAAGCAAGCTCATAAATCTCTCTCATAAAAGTATGCTGCTACCACTGGCCACCGAGAACATGCGATTTGACATTATTAGACTTTTTCTAGTATATGCGAATTAACCATAAACTAAAGTCGTACTAAAAACCAATATAACCCATGCTATCGGTCAAATACAGTCTGATATGTATGCTAGAGTCATAAAAAATTGAACATTTTGAGAAGTTTACCCTACAGCGAAATCGCGGCGGATATATGGACGATGTTCCACACATACTGTCGTCAATATGTATAGTATATACTTTACATATGTATAGAAAGTCGCCGTAGTCTAGTAGGTAGTGTGTGTCAAACCCCAAGTCAACCATCTCCAATAAAACGAAATATGAACAAATATTTCTTCGCCGACTTCCTCTCAGCAGATTTGGGCAAAAACTCTGAGAGTAAATAAAAAATTGCCATGAAAAGTTTCTCAAAAATTGTCGTTCGGAGTCAACTTTATACTTTAGGTCCCGCCACTCATGTATAAAAAAGCACATACAACATGCGTGGTGTAAGAAACTAGGTCGTAATCCTGACTGAATGGTTGTGGTTATGTATACATGTATTTGTACATGTATAGAAATTACACATGTATAGAATCATTGTGTCTATATTTCTTAAAAATTGCTAGAATAGTAAAATCCGGTCTCTTGGGTTCACCATTTCGTCATTTAATTTCAGAAAGAAAATATGCATAATTAATGAATAAAAACATACATATCTTGTGTTGAATAACACACTTTTGCATCTCTCGGAAATTCAGGTCATTGCAAGATTTATGTCTTTTATTCGTTTACAACTTCTAAGGGTCATATATAAAAACCAAAGATTTCTTTATTTTTGTGAATAGAGTCACTTCATTGTAATGACTTTATACAGGAAACTGTTTTATTCGTTAAAAAAGTTGAAAATTTTGTATTGCCTTGGAAAATAATTTCGTTAATGCCAAGATTTAATCGATTCTTTCAGCAAGCGAAAACTTTGAGTGCCAATTTATTATGCTACGAAAAAGCTCTATACAAGCAGCATTTTTACTATTACACCATTTGAAATGGTTGTTTATATTCATATTCTTGGCAGGTAATTTATTGTAATAGTTAGAGTCAAACAATCTGATCAGCGATAGCCAAAATGATTTGCCGTTCTGTTGGTGACCTATTGAGTTACCCTGCGAAAGATGAAATCAGTCTATCAAACGTTTTGTGGTTTTAGTCATTATCTAGTTTTTTAGGGATCTCTATATATTAGTTGTATATAGGGGATGCCATCAGTTGAGTTAGGGTGAAATCATCAGCATATGCCTTCGATTTCTGACCAAGCGATTGAGGCGAAAAAGTTTACTATTAATAACCGACTCGCTCTCAATCTACAAGAACGATTTGAATTTAAAAACCAAATGATGTTTATTTATTCACAAGCGTTACATTAATAGAATATCACTTGTAACTATGGGTGGCGTACACATTCGCAAGTCTAAAGATCTTAATATTCTGTACATGGGATTTCAAAGAGCTGCTATTCGGTTCATTTCTTTTATCTAAACACGGTGCTTACATCCGTCTAGTCACTTCAACTCTATTCCGACGCTTCTCGAACGCAAGCAGGTATAAGGTGCTCACTAGTGATGATGGCTTATCTTATTTATTGCCGCATTATTGATAGATAGTTACTACAATGGATGGTGCTTTAGTTATATAAAGGAACTTGTTCTCTAAAATCAAATACCTTGGTATTAGTTGCGTTTATCCTAGAGCACATCTATTTATGGTCGTTTAGCATTAATCGTATGTGAAACTCTCTTACTGCAGAAGTTCTTCATACCATTTTCTCTATTTGACAATTTGTCATTCAGACATAACACATGACTATTAAAAAACCCTGGGGGCTAGTGAAGATAGCAAAGCATTCATCCATATTTATCGACATGACAGGATAACACATACATACACATACAAAATTCGTCATTATAATCCTTTGAGTGACGGGACCTACAGTTTAAAGTCGATTCCAAACGACAGATTTTTGAGAAACTTTTGCATGGCAATTTTATTTACTCTCAGAGTTATTGCCAGAAATCTGCTGTTGTCTTATATGTATCTATTAAGTCAACACACTACATTCTACCTACAGTTTAAAGTCGAAGAAGAAGAAATATTTTTTAATATTTCATTTTGATGTCCGACCTGGGGTTTCAACCGTGGCCTTACATCTAATAAGCCAACACATTACCTACTATACTACGGCGACTTCAAATAGTTGTAAATATTCCCCTAACAATGTTCAATAAAATATTTCTAATCTATTATGTGTTTTACTTCTATGCCGAAAGTTAAGTTTTTGATCAATACAACTTCCCACATCAGGTTCAGCATCTTTGTCAAGCATTAGGAGATTATGCAGTATTTTGTGGTTTTGTTAAACAAAATGCGACATAAACGAGATTTAAAACTTTTTCGACTCCATCAAATAAAATTTTTGGTGAAATTATGACAAAACAAGTTTGAAGGCCATACTTGAAGATATCGTGTTACTTCTTACTAAGGAGAGTATACCACTACAGTGGTGTTTTCAGCACTGTAATGACTCAAAAACATTTATAGGTTCTAGGATTGATTTCATAGTAATAACGTTAGTGTAATAGAGTAACCAAACGAGCAATACATTTGAAATTTTTGATGAGGTTTAAAATAAGTTTTAGTTGATGCAAAAACAAAAAAAATCTATAGATATGCTGTGTAATGTCCATTTAGACGTACTGGAACGTCGTTATTGCATTTGTGCCTAGTCGACAGTAAAAATAATGGAAAATTCAACAAAATTCTTAAGCGGTTTTCTGTTTTTTCTATACGAATATATTTTATGCTAACTTTGCAATTAACCAATGGCTAATGGTTAACGAAAAAAAATTTAAATCTCAATAAAGAAAAAATTAAAAATTTATGCTGATTACTTTTCAAATATAATTAATTGCATGCATATATTTATTGCTGCTGTGTCAATCTATATAAAATTTTTTTGCTAATATTATAGAAAACATAATCATTTGAATAAATAAATGGCATTAAACATGTTTACTTTAAAGGGAAAAAATATTTTCAACATAATTTAGATGCATTAAATCAAATAAAAAAATTCATTTATTATCGATAAACATTTTTGAAAATTTAATTAAAGGATTAAGTGAGATTATTATTATTATTGTGCACATTAATTTCATAACGATAGGCTTGTAACAAATACCGAGACTTTCGAACTGTAACAGTCGCTAAGGAAACTTTTGTTGAAGCTTTATCACACAAAATAATGAAATTGTTTTTATCAAAACGGAAGCTCTTTTGCCCCGATTCATGGAAAATTTAATATTTTGTTTCTGATTCATCCAGAGAATCCGTCGCGGACATTTGAATGATCCTACCATATACATATTTTACACATAATGGCAGACTATCCGACGCAGACATTTGAATACTCCTACAATATATTATACACATAATGGCCTAGACTTTCAAGACAAATCAAAAATTTGTTTGTAGAAAATAACTTCGTTCAAATACCTGCCATCGTTCAAATGTCCGAAATGTCACATTTTCCATGACTCTGGCGTGATGGCAGATCTGGCATATTGGCTTTGAGAATCTCTGCATTTTGAGACTTATTCGTATAAACGGGCATGTCACAGATTCCGATCAGAATGATTTTGATTCCCAATATGCAATTCCGATCGATTTTGTTTTAGGTTCTCCAGATTCCGAACGATTTTGTTCATTCTAGTACTATTAATAGAAGACTTTAATATGTCACACACATCATGGAAGGCTGTTCCAGATTCAAACTATTTAATTCATTGGTTCTTCGGAGTCCTCGGCAAATATAATTAACTGTTTACTTGGGAGCTGTCTTTTTCAAATTGATTCCATTCCAAATGAATTTGATAAAATGTTGGATCTTGTGTTTGTTAGTGATTCATCGGAATTCTCAGTTATTCGTCATACGCCTATCTCCAATCCCGAAGACAAATATCTTCCGACGCTTGAAATAAACTTCTTCCATCATCCTTTCCTTCAAACAAATAATTTAACTCAAAAACAGAAAACATTTTGTTTCAATTTAACTAACCACAATAAACTGCATCTTCAACTATCTGAAATCGATTGGATAAATGAATTATCTGGCTATGGCAATGATTTGGACCAGTGCATTATGAAATTTTATCAACTATATTGGTGGTTTAGGGAATGGATTGGATCCTAATTAAAGGTTACCATCTTATGAAAAACGCCTAGCACTCATTAAATTACCAATTTTAAAAAGCCGTCGTAAAATGCTATCTTTCTCCTGAAGCTGATTAATGGTGTTATCAACCCTCAATTTCTTCTAGAAAAACTTTCCATAAAAGTACCTCTTCGTCCAACAAGATACCATAATTTCTTATTTTTGATCCATTTCGTAGAATCTGTAATGATTGTATAATCTGTACCTTGATATATATTTTAATAAAAGTTTGGAATCCATTAAAAAGTATATAATTTTACAATTAAACTCATTTAATTAATAATTTAAATGTTGTCTCTTTTTTAACTTATGTTTTGTATCGAAATCATAATAATAATTATTCTGTATTGAAATATAAAATGTAATAGTCTGTAAGGATTTTCCATAGACTTGAAATAAATAAATAAAAATAAAATAAAATTCCCAAAAATTATAAAATTGCTACTTTTCAAATAGAGTGTAGTGGCAGTGTAGTGCGTGACAAAAGAAAAAAAAAAACATAATTAGTGAATAAAAAGCAGAATCAAAACAAAATAAGAAAACTTCTCTATTACTAATTATTTTATTTTTGTTTCTTTCCTTTCTTTGAGTAGTTTTGAGTCTCCACATCATTTAGATGTCTGTCTTTTAAGAAGTTTTCAATAATGTCACAAAGTTTCCAAATCTTTCTGCTCTGGCTCCTTAATCCATTACGGTGTTCTTCCATCAGCTTAACAATGGATTTTAAATGCTTTGTTTTTTTCAAGTAGAAGCTTATTTAAATCGGGTATTGATGCAGTGTGGGAAGTGCATGGTGTACTTGCACTTGCACAACCCGGGATGCAGGTTCACATTATCTTTTTCTCCGTGAGATATTCATCCAAATTGCTCTTGCAGAATATCCAATGTGGGATTAGCTACGTGGCACGCCCTGTTGGTATACTTGGTGTCCATATCATCGTCCAAAACAAGTTAATAATCATGGACGGATAGTGATCGCCGTTGATAGTCATGACCTGCCCAAAAGCGTTCCCAAATAAATATGTACCGGCATCATCGATCAGCTCAAAATACATACCAAACAGTGACTTTTTCGGAATGCATTGTACGTTCTTGGATCTCAGGTGGATAGTTATCGTTCCAAATTCAACAATTCTGTTTGTTCACGTAGCCATTCATTTCAATTACCCAGAAACGTCCTTCATTGTTGAAGAAGATTTTTCGCGGAAAATTGAAGACAGTTCAGTGATCACTCATCATTGTTCACGGTCATTCAGGGCGATTAAGCGATAACTAATTTGGTAAATATAACTTCAATAAAATGACCAATTATTATCATTTTTAAAGTTCCAGAATCCATGTTAGAAGACCGTATACATATATTCCAAAGTTCATGTGGTTCTCTTGGCGCGACTACATAAAAGAACACGTGTATATTTGTATATTTGTATAGCTTCATAAAGTTTAAGGATTTGCAGACATACTTTCGCCAGAATAGCATCGGCGATAGTCTTGTAGGTAGCGTGTTGGTTTATTAGACGTTAGGGTACGCTTCAAACCCCAGGTTAAACATCTACAACAAACCGAAATATAAAAAAATTTCCTTCGGTGACTACCTCTCAGCATATTTCAGGCAAAAACTCTGTGGGTACAATAAAATTGCCACGAAAAATTTTTCTAAAATCTGTCGTTCGTAGTCGACTTTAAACTATAGGTTCCACGCACAAATAAACATAAACTCGGTGGGGTGAGAAACTAGGTCGTAATCCTAACTAAACGGTAGCAATGAGCAATTATGTTTTTATGTACTTATGTTTAGACAGAAATGTGCGAAGACGTTATCGAAAATTATGTTAAAAATTTTTCATTTAAATAATATTGTATCGCGTACATGCTAAGGGCCCAGAATTGTAAAATTTCCGTAGTCTAGTGTGTTGGCTTATTAGAAGAGAGTCCGTGGTCCAACCATTGGCTCAGCTATCTTCAACGAAAAGAAATATAAAATAATATTTTTTTTAAAGACTCTCAGCAGTCTTCTGACAAAAACTCTAATAAGAATAAAAAAAAAAAAAAATTCAAGAATAGCTCCTCAAAATCTGACGTTCATAATCGACATTAATCAGTAGCTCTCGCATCTCAAGGATAAAATTAACGCACATATATGAATGATGGGAGAAGCTAGTTTGAAATCCTGACTGAAAAGTTATAGCGCCAGTTATTATGTTACTACCGAA
The DNA here is from genome assembly GCA_936449025.2 of Sarcophaga subvicina. NCBI lineage: Eukaryota > Metazoa > Arthropoda > Insecta > Diptera > Sarcophagidae > Sarcophaga > Sarcophaga subvicina. The sequence goes on from OW388080.2 coordinate 92,411,041, forward strand.
AAAATAAAAAAGTTGCCAAGAAAGTCATTAATAAAAATGAATAACTATAAATTCACTTAATTTTTCTTACAGTGCAGTTCTTATTTACTAATTAACCCAAGCACAGTTTTACTATTAGGAAAGGTAAACACAATTTAAAATTTATTTTCCTTACAAACAGCATAAATATTATCTGAAGATATGCAAAGTAATTTATATTCGTGTACATTTCAATCTACAACTGGAATAATTAAATATTTTCCTGAATTTTTTCTTTATAAAACATGTTTGGCATTACAGAGAATTTTTTCAATTTTGCCTTAAAGGAAGCAATGTTAAATCACTGGAAAAATATTCAGAAAAATTTTCAAAACTTAAAGCCATAAATATTTCTTAAAAGCAAGACGAGGAAAAAAGTAGGGTAGTGGTCTCGTAATTAGCACACTTAACATTAGATCCTAGAGAGTGGTTCCCGAACGTCGAACGACAAGGCCGATGAAAAATTTTAATGTATTCCTACATGAAATTGGTATTTCTCTGCAGAGAGACAAATAAATGGCATCACAAACACTTTATTCATTGGCAAAGCTAAAGTGGGATAAAGCACAAAGACAGATCTGGCCCAATATGGATGTATGTGGAACAGAATTTGCATTCAACCTATTAAGATTTCATGTAAGAAACCTCGGAGCAATGATAACTCGAAACTGACCTTTGAGTGTTCACGCCAGAAGACTGGAAATAATTTCACTTCAAATTTCTTTCTTCATTTAACTAACCATATAAATATGGTCAAAAATCAGGTTAGGTTTACGACATAATTTCATACAACACTTATTTTGTGTGTATTAATTTTATACAAGAATGATGAGACCTACAAGTTAAAGTCGACTCCGAACGACAGATTTTTGCGAAACTCTTCTTGGCAATTTTATTTACTCTCAAAGTATTTGCCAGAAAGTCAACGAAGAAATATTTTTTTATATTTCGTTTCGTTTGGGAATTCCTGACCTGTAGTTTGAACCGCGACATTGAGTCTAATAAGCCAACACACCACCTACTAGACTGAACGCTGAAAAGATTTTAAAATTTAAGAAATAATTTATTCGGAAATATTGTTTTGGGCCTACAAACTATAAAGATTTCCAACAAGGCTTTCTGAAATTTAAGAGTTCATTACGGCCATCTAGTTGAAGCTGTGAAATTAGTCACCATTTATTCAGTCCATTCTGTCAAAACGTACGGATATATCATTCACCAACACATTCCAATATTAAAACTGTTTCATTAAAATTAGTTTTCTTTTTGGGTAATATACCGTACGCTTCGTTGATTTTACGATCACCGTAATTGTTATAGAAGTCGCTGTAGTCTAGTAGATAGTGTGTTTATTAGATGTGAGGCCACGGTTTACTACCAGGTGAGACAATTCCAACAAAACGAAATTATGAAAAAGAATTTCTTCAGCAGCTTCCTCTTAGCAGATTTCTGGCAAAAACTCTGATAGTAAATCAAATTGCAATGAAAAATCCGCCGTTCAGAATAGATTTTAAACTGTAGGTCTTCCTATAAGATTAAAGCACACAACATGAGTGGTGCGAGAAGCTAAGTCGTAATCCTGACTGAAAGGCTGCAATGACCAATTATGTAACCAACCTGGAGGTTTATTCTCAAAATGGAATATAAATTCGCGTCCATTGGTTCACTATATGATCGACCAAAACCGACATCGAATTAACACAATATCTGCCGAAAATATCAACACTAGCTGTAGAATGTGCGGGATAATCGACAGCAGTTTATTTCGCGCCACTCATAAAAACTTGGCTTTTTGCCGACCACACTTGACGAATTTTGCTTCATAACTTGGGCCTGTAGTCGTACAAAGGTCAACTGACCCAAAAACTAAAGGTAGACAGGGACATTTTAACAAGATATTTTACAAAGGCTGTTTAGCGCTGCCAACAGTTTGTAAACTAGCTATTGGAAGTTGCCGTAGTCTAGTAGGCAGTGTGTTGGCTTATTAGACGTAAAGCCAGGGTTCGAGCCCCAGGCCAGACATCAAGACAAAATACAAAAAGTATTCCTTCGGTGACTTCCTCTCAGCAGATTTCTGGCAAAAACTTTGAGTAAATAAAATTGCCATGAAAAAGTTTCTCAAAAATCTGTCGTTCGGAGTCGACTTTAAACTGTAGGTTCCACCACTCTTGTATACAAATTAACACACACAACATAAGTGGTGTGAGAAACTAGGACGTTGTACAATGGGTCAATTCGACCTCCGGGTACTGTACTTATCTTAATTGCCAAGTACACGTCCTCTAACCTAACCTAACTATTCTAGGGTCTGCTGCAATAGACATTTCGGCTGCCTTCCAAAATGTATCAATACAAAGTTTGTATGCAGTTCTACTACTGTATATAAACTATGTAGATATGCAAAGTAACGAAACAATGCATCAACTATAAATCCAATGCCTGATTGCTTTTTGACTGCGATAAAAAAACACATTGACGACGTTTTGAAATTGAATACGGTGTATATATTTTGAACAGCGGCATTATGAAACACGATACTTTGTTCAAACACAAAGCAACTAACATTTTGGAAGGCAGCCTTCAAGTGTTTAGATGGGTGAACTTGATTATCGAAATTGAATAATGAAAGCAACGAGTTTGTTTTACTGTCCGAAAATAAATAAAAAGAAACAAATGAGGACTTCATCACTTCATGATCAAACGGGTGGTATAACGACTAACAAATTGTACACTTTTACTTTTTTGCATTTAAAGCCAGCCCAAGAATTATTTCCCCAGAAAAAAACACTCTGAATAGCAAAATGCATAACAAAAATCAATAACGAAAGGATGCCTGTTGCTGTTTTTTTATCTTGTTTGTCCATCCCCAAAAGCGACGCCCTGATCTAAATGCTTTATTTGGATGTTTTATTAAATTTTGCATGTGGCGTGTTGTTCTCGTCCTTTATAGTATGGAATTGACATGTGGTTTATTTTAAAACATTTTTGTTACACCCACTTTTTGTCCTTACCTTGATAGGGGTTGTAAAAGTTTTATTAGCCATATAAATTCTCCTTTTACAGTTTCTGTATTGTGTTTCTGTATGGGGTCTTCTTCCAAGCGCTACCTTAAATCAAATTATGAATTAAACAAGACAGATGCCATTATTATGTAGAATATAATATCGTTCAAATGTTCGCCATAACTTCTCAAAGTAGGGTGCTTATGATGACTTTGAGAAGCGCAGAGGTTTGCATACAGCAGTGACTTAAGAAAACTCCATAAGAAAAAGTCTAATGGAATGAAATCGCGTTACGATGGTAGTCAGTTCACATTCTATACTCGTAAAACGATCCTGGCCTCAAATACTTTGTGCCGAATATCCATTATGGCATGAGCTGTGATGCATGTAGCAAGGTGTATTGGATGGTAGTGGATCTCATGCGGATTGTTATCGTTTCGAATTTGTCTATTTTGTTTGTTGAAGTACTCATCCATTGCAGAAGATGATTTTTCAATGAAGATAAAAGTCCGTTGCCAACTACTTCAGTGCCGATTCAGCGAGCGTATGGCGTTGTCTGTGCTCATCAATAATTAGAATTATTGAAAGTGGCGGTTGAATCAAATCTTTGCGTTGTTTTTTGCTTTTTATTAATCCTTTATCACTCTCAGAATACTATAATTGTTGTTGTAGAATACCTTTTCAGCATATTTTTTTCCAAACATCGTCCAAACATTTGTAAAAGAGAAATAAAATTGGAAAAAAATGTTATTAATTTTACATAGAATCCATGTGTGTGTGTAGGTTTGATTGATCTTTTTGTTTATTTATTTTATTTTCTTTTTATTGTTTTTGTTAATTGCCTGTCACTTATGTGTCAATGTAGTCTACGTGTCAAGAATAGTAAAACTTTTATAGAAATGTATTGAAATGTCGATAAATTAAAAGAAAAATCCATTAAGAATTAAGTAGAAACAGCAGCAGTTACTTCATGCTGTATACAGAATTTGCATTCGAACTGTGGCATTGACTTTCCACCTTATACTCTATAGACATTCATAATTGTGCATTACAAGCCTTCAGTCAGGATTACAATCTAGCTTCCCACGCTACCTATGTTGTGCGTGTTAATTTTTTATCCATAACTAACTGAACCTATGGCTTAAAATCGTCTCCTAACGACAGAGCTTTTTTGAGAAACTTTTCATAGGAATTTTATTAACTTTCATAAAAATTTTTCACCTCAAAATTTAAATTTTAAAAATTTAATTAGAATTGGCAGCTTAGCTTATAAATGTTGAAATCCAAATTCACGGTGTACTTTATATTTAATTAAATTTAAAATATACATTACTCATACGCACATATCTGCCAGATGAATGAAGCACCAAATCGTCAAATATTTGAGAAAAAAAACGTCAAAATCGTCAAAGACGTTTATTGAAATCGTCAAAAAATCGTCAGAAAAAATAAATAAATAAATTAAAAGTTTTTAAAAACCAATATTATTTCTATTGTAGTAAAACATATAAAGTCAGTACGAGTACAGTTCAAAAATAAAACATTTAAAAAATATTTTAGAAATTAAAAGTTAGCGCCCCTCATCTTCATTTATTATTTTTTTTTCCAAAAATAGAGAAATTTTATATCATTTTCAGGAAAAAATTTTTTAAGGAATAAACAATCTATCCCAGTGTTGTTTATTGACACATAAGCGCAGCAATAATATTGCATGATCTTAATCTTATCTATGGGTGGTGTAAATATTAAGGAGTCAGAAGCTCATTCTGAGCATGAAAATTCAGTGTAATGTTGGCTAGAACCAACACATTTTTCAGTTTCTTCAGTTCCTTCCTACGATCTTATCATCTGATCTTACTATTTACACCATTTATAACCGACCGAGAATGGAATACAACCCTCATGTAAGGGTCGGTGCCTCAACGTCTATTTTGAGGTTTCTCGACCGTGTACAGGAAAGGCCGTAGTAGCTCGTTAAAGACTGTAGTGTATCCAACTTCATTAAGTCATTGGAGCATCGTTGCAATGTAGTTTGTGTTTCACTGTTCTATCGCCACTACAAAAGGATTTTGCTCGAACAAAATAAGGGGACTTGTTCCCAAAAATCATACGTTTCTACGTAATACTCGCCTTTCGAGCACATCCGTATGTGGTCGATTGTCCACTGCTTTACAGTAAAAATACATTTCTGAATCGGACTATTCGTATGTGGAACTCAATTCTCATACATATAAGCCTAGTTTCCATAAACACTGTTCCCTCTTTCCTTCTTCCCATAACAACATATTTTCATAGTTCCAAACACAATGCCATCCATCCCCTGAGTGTTGGTCTTACGAAAAAAAAAAAATAACTGCGCATGTTATTGTTCTTCCGATGGTAATATTAGAAGCTATACTCGAATTTTTGAAATTGTTAGGTTATATAGGAGTTGCAGTTTTTTTACTTTTAAGGTGTTAAAAAGTATAAAATACAGAAAAATTATCACAGGTATTCGAAAGTAACTTAAAAATATAAAACTAATATTAAATTTTGTTGTGTATGAAACGAATAGAATTGAATATCACTCATACGACACATGTACATATGTCATTATGAAGATTTCGTATTAAATTTCGTGAATGTATACATACATATGTATACATACATACGTAGAATGTTATGTTATTTTTTAATAGTTTTCTTGGAAGATTGGGTTATAAGGGCCATTGCATTAACCTTCCTATACCCGCGCCAAAAAGTGACACACCAACACCCGCGCACTGTCTGTGAGACCGACAATTGTATAGCCTTATATCCTTGGTATTATTTAAAAAAAATTAATTTGAATCGTGTTTAATATTAGAACTGAATGTTCTCAAGTATATGCAAAAAAGAAAATACAGAAAAATACATTTTTAATAAAAAAAAATTCATTTATTTCAGTTATTTTAAAAAGGCACTTTTTCATAAGGGCTACGAAAACTTGAACAAAAATGCACTTATACTAAACATAAAAAATTCATAACTTTAAAGATAACAATATGAAAATGTTTAAAAAGTTACTTACAAAAAAGTGTTACACCAATACCCGCGCACGGTCTCACAGACCAACGCGCGGGTATATGAAGGTTAAGCAAAACTACAGAAGTCCCATCAAAGAAGTTTAGTGTGAAACCGGGAGCTCTATAAATCCACGCTATAAAGAGTGAAGCAGTTGAAGGAAGAAATAAGAAATGAATAAGTTAGTTAGTATCTCAATGCCCTGAAGCATCAATAAAAGCAATGATAAAATCAAATGTTCAGTTTGCAAGTTTGACTCTCTAATGATGAATTTGACAACAGATTAGGTGGTGTATTTAGCCGCGAGCCTGATTTCACACGAGCAAGGCGAGCTGCAAACCACAGATCAGATATTTCGAAGAAAGAAGAAATATGAAAAATACCTTCGTAGACTTCCTCTCAGCAGTCTTCTGACCACTCTAAGCTGTAGGTCTAGCCACTCATGGATATAAATAACACACACAATATAGACTATGGCGCAAAATTTAATTTTTTTTTTAGATTGCCTTTATTAGCGACGATGATGCAATATTTCGACAAGATAATGATCCGAAACCCAAGTCGAAACTAGTTCAAACTTGGTAGAAAAGTCAAAAATTTCATGTGATGGAGTGGCCTGCACAAAGTCCATACTTAAACCCCATCGAAAATATATCGGCCATCCTTAACCGAAAATTGGGGGTCTTGAACAATGACCTGAAAGTATTAAGAAACTCTGGGAAAAAAAAAATATATGAAATGTGGGGTGAAATTGATCTAAATTACTGCGAAAACCTTGCGGAGAGTATGCCACGTGGCATCAAGGAAGTTATTCGCAAAAAAGGAAGTATAATCAGTTATTAATATCGTTTTCCTGAATTTTTTGAAAAGAGTGCAAAAGTGAGTTTTTTTTAGTTTTTTTCAATAAAGTATTTTTGCTGTGTGAAATGAAATGTAATTTTAATTTTTAATGTTTACTGGAATATAATAAATCTTTAGCTAATTTAAGTTTAACATTTTATTTTGTTTTCATTTGTTGTTTAAAAGCTACGCTTCCATAAAGGCAATCTAAGAAAAAAAGGTTCACTTTTGCTCCATGGTGTATGTGGTATGAGAGAATATGTCGTAATCCTGACTGAAGGGCTTTAATGACCAATTATGGATGCATGTATATACAGTGTATGCAAATTATATTCTTTTCTATTTATTTCATATTTAAACAAAAATCTTGTCATTTTTATAACATCTGTATTATGTTTTACCAAAATCTTTTTTTTTTGTTCTTTCAGAACTTTATTCATGTAAAGATGTGAATAGAACAAAGACAGAATATGAAAATACAATCCACCATTAAGAGAGCAGTGTATACATTTTGCAGAGCATGATACACTCATAAGCTTCGAGTCGATAAAACAGCACAAATAATAAAACCATAACAGTAACTTAGTTGATGTTTTCAATGAAACAGTTGTATCAGAGTTACAGACAACGTGGTCGCTAACGGTTCGGTTGGCTAACGTAATAACGTAAATAGAAATTCACAACAAATTATAACACGTAACTAAAATCGCCGAGAGTTTAAGCAACAAGAAACAACAAAAAAAATGTGATAACAAATTTTAAAAAATAATTAAAAATATAAAATAGCAAGAAGCAATAAAAATGAGAAGAAATAATTTTCATATGTAGAATAATTAGTGTACAGGAAATTATGTTATGGTTTTAAAACGTAAAATTTTTAGTATAAAAAAGCTGGAATACCACTGGAAAATAGTAAACTACAATAAGAGTGTAATAATTGCTCATAAAAAATTTATTCACAAAAAAAAAAATAAAAAATTAAATAAAATCGCATACAAATGTGAACATTCTGGTCCTTTCTTGCAATAACCGTGAGAAAAAGAAATATGAACGCCAGAAGTAAAATATTAACAGTCAAAGAGAAGAAAATAAAAACACTGTACTCTCATACTCTCTTGCACTTGCAATAGTGGGCAGCAATGTTTGTTAAAATTTTTACACGAAAACAAATGCAAGTGTTGACAATATTGAAGTGTGTTTACACGACTAAATGTGAATGTCCCATCAGTCAGGATTACGTCCTAGCTTCTCACGCCACTGTGTGTGCTGTGTGCGTTTATTTTATTCGGAAGTGGCGGTACCTAAAGTTTAAAGTCGATTCCGAACGACAGGCTGCTGTGAAACTTTTCAATACAATTTTATTGGCTGTCAGGGTTTTTGCCAGTAATCTACTGAGCATAAGTTGCTGTAGAAATAATTAACGTATAGAAATGTTAAATGGAATGTAAATGTAAATAATCAGTAACCCAGGAACTGGGTCATAGTTTTATAAAAAAATTTAAGGCTCTAAAACCGAATCCGACCAGCAGTCAAATACCGTATTTTTGCACATTTGATTAGCACAGCTGGGAAACCTAGAGAAATGAATAAATTCTGAGGTCGTATTCAAATTATGAGAAGCAAAAACTTTTGGAAAAAAATGGTTTGTGGGTTGAGAATTTTGTCGACGTTTAGTGGTTTAGATTTCTCGATCTGTTTTTCTATATATTACTGCAGGGTACCCTCTGTATTATAAATATGAGAGTAAAAATCATACGAAAGATTTTTTGGGTTTACATGGTTGATAAACCAAAACAAAATAAAATGGATGCATCCCTGATCTAATAACGTGTGATAGTTTTCGTAAAACTTCAAAAAAGCAAAAGAGCTATACGACTAACAAATTTTCATCCGTATATTTTCAAAATTTCATACGCTTTCATTACATCACTATTAAAACGTGTAATTATTTTTTATATGGACGCAGATGTGAATCCAAATATAAAATAAACCATAATAATTAAACAAACTGCTTTGTACGCCGTGTAACCGACAAATTTCGATTTTATGCTACATAATCTATTAGATAGTGTGTTGGTTTCTTATAGTTCAGACTACAGTTCAAACTCCACATCAGGCATCTCGAACAAAACGAAATATAAAAAAATATTTTCTCCCGGACTTCTGGCAAAAACTTTGGGATTAATAACTTTGTCTCCCTCAATTTGTCAAAAATCTGTCATCTTTACCGATTTTAAACTATAGGTCGCTCCACTTATGTATAAAATTAACACAGCTAGGCTGGAACCTAGGTCGTAATTTTGACTGCAGGGTTGTAATGACCAGTTGTGTATGTATGAACGCAACATTTTTCTTAAGAGAAGCGATATTTTCGGCAGTGCATACATTGCAAAGATGAATACTTCTGCGCAGAACGTTTGAGATTCTTAAAATTTTTTAGCAGTCTTGCAATTCTTTGCACAGAAGATCGCTTATGACGAAAATAGTAATTTCGTAATGCCCGAAAACTGTGAACCACTTCTGAGGTAAGCTCTCACTATATTTCTTCGTGTGTAAGATGTAAAATATTTGTTCAGACTCGCCAATGGAAGATATTTCACTACATAAATGACACTTCAGATAACAGATATTAAACGTATTACCCAGTTCATTTGAGTTTTTAAACTAATGCGTTGCTGTGTTAGACATACGTGCCTAAGTTTCTCCTTATTTGTAGAGTAGAAGAAGTTTCCAAATTCTAAACAGGTTACACCAGCACAGTGATTTTAAGATAGACTTTGTAATACAACTTTCGTTAGGTTTATCCAGCAATTAGTGATGAACGAAAAGTACGACTACTCATCTCGCGTTGATTAAATTCTTTAAATTCAGTTATATTGCCGAAGATGGCATGCTATTGTGTTGAGAACCGAAATTTTAATTTATAAATTTTAGCTTCAAAAACTTGTTTGTAAAAGAAGACGTTCAAATAAATTGAAAACATTTTGAATCTCTTTAAAAGACTACAATGAAATCTGAAATGAAATATTGGACATTTTATGGCATTTTTTAAACGATAGCAAGTAAAATAAACTGCAGCTGCAGCAATAAAAAATTATCACTACAATAACTAAAATTATTGTTAACTTCAATATGGAAGCAAACAAATGTTAGCAATCGACGCATTAAGTGGATGTGCACATGTATGGGCTACAATTTGGTACGTAGACAGAACAGCAGTTCATAAGGACATGAAAAAGTAGTGGAGAACATATGTATGTATGAAAAGTTAAAATAAATGAAAAGTTTAAATAAATGCTCTGCCACATACCCAATAACTACAAAAAAACAGATTAATTTATCAACATCAACAGCAAACCAAAAAAATAAATCTTTTTTTAAAGTATCACTGTAACCTCAAATGGTTTTCTTTTTAAATGCTTGCAAATAAAAACTATGCGTAGGTACTTCAATTATTATCAATGAATGCGTCAAGTGTGTGTAAAATAAACACTTTATGATTTATTAAAAATAATAAAATCTTATAAAACAAAGCCAAAAAAAGGAATTGTTATATGTTTAAAAAATTCTTCTTATGATTTAAACATAAGAAACATTCAGCGGACAGCAAAAGCCTAGGTACCCCTTTATAATTCAGCGAATTAATTTCAATTTTAAGTAATAACATGTAAGAATTGTTGAAGGTTTTTATATTTATTTCATTTAATTATTTCGTCATAGTCTAGTAGGTTGTGTGTTGGTTTATTAGATATCTGATAAACAAAACGAAATATGAAAAAATATTTCTTCAGCGGCTTTCTCTAACAGATTTCTGGCAAAAACTGTGAGAGTAAATAAACATGCCATGAAAAGTTCGGAGTCGAATTTAAACGGTATGGTCCGCCAGTTATATATAAAATTAACACACACAACATATAAGTCGTAATCCACGCACCTTTGAAGAGAACAAAAAAATTTCGATAACGTCTCAGACACACTTTATTTTATTAAAATTTTAAGATAGCAAGCTTTTAAAAAATTATTTAAGTAAGACATGATAAGACGTATACGTTATATTTGTATAACTCATACGTATGGATGTCCCCCTTGTATATATGTACGAGTTACATGTACTCGTTCAGTTTCATTATGAGGTTTAATTATGAGGTTTAATAAAGGAATTCAAATTATTGGTAAAAAATCATTTTGAAGTGGTTTTGAATTGATAAAAGACAATTAATTGTTTTTGTTGTTTTGGTGACAGTTTCTGGTAAATTGTGGAAACATTGCAACTTTACAATTTCTTTGACTGAAGGTATAGTAAAAACGGTTTTTTCAATATAAATTTTATAATAAATTTCATAAACCTAGGCAAGCACATATTTTTTTAGTATTTTATTTACAATTGAATACTGTTTAGAATGTAAAAAAAATTATAAATAAACTCTTATTACTAGAAATATCATTTTGAAGTCAACCAAAACTCCAGCAGGTATCGCGTAGCTAGCCCCTGGTGTCATGAATGCCTAAAATAGTTGTATCATCAGCGCATATTAGGGTAATAACACGAGTTCATGTTGGCATAAATATATAAGAGATTCTACAATCGTTCCTCTATTTGGCGCATGAAGCTTTCGTGGTGTGAATTATCTTTTAAAGCTTTATATTGGGCAGAATTTACAAGTAGTCATGAAGTTTCTACATGCTGCCTTCATATAATGAAAACAAAAAAACAAAGTGTTTGTGAGTCCATGTACATATTTATCACACAGTAAACACAATGCAACAAACGCAGCAATTTTCAATTACAGCCTAAGCTTCGTAGCATATGCATAAATTATAATAAAGGCAGAAAAGCATAAGCAAACCAAATAGAAAATAAACAATTCATTAATTCTCTATCTATGGTGCCACAAAAATGTATTTCCGCATTATATTTTATACATCACATTTTTAAAACCTCTATTTCATGCATGTTATTGGTATTTATTTATTAATTTATATAAGTGGACAAATTCCTTACTAACTAATAACAAAAATAGGTACGAATAAAATTTAATAGAATTACAAACAGTTTCTTCAAAAATACAAGTTATTGTTACAATAAAAATATGAAAAGTTATGAACTGAGAAAAACAATGAAGTTAAGAATTGAGAAAAACAATAATTTTCCGTTTTATAACTCAAAAATTTAAAGAAAAATCAACAAAGTCTGACAAATAAATAAATTGACGGCAAATTCTAGTTAACGGATCAGCAACAGCAAAATTAGTTCTGCAGAATTGAATATAAATAAGATTATAACAGTGGAAGTTATGACAAGGAATATTGAATTTAACAGATCTTAACAGAAATTCACAGCTAATATTACCATTGATCAGGTTAATCATAAAGGATATATTTAACATTGTTCGACGACTCTTAAGGGTAGGCAGTGTTATTAATGCCAGTTTGCTAGTATATGAAGGTATACCCAAATAATTCCATCCAAGGCCACGCAAACAGAAGAGTAGAAATTGTTTCTGCACATATTCGATGTGTTCGCTGTAAACATTATAGTGAGGATCCCATACGATGGATCCATACTCCAAAATTGGTCTGACAAACGATAAGTATAGCTGCTTCGTAATAAATGCTTCGTCTCTCTGTAAGCACTAATACTCTCATTGCTGCGAATAAAAATAGAAATTTATCTAAAATCAAAGCAGTAGAATCATTGCATGTTGTCGTGTTACCTTTAAAATAATCACTTCCATTATTCCATTTTTGAGGGATTGCTACAATGCGTTTATTATTTTTATAGCATTAGTCTGAATATTCATACATACATACATACATACATACATACATACATACATACATACATACATACATACATAGATACATACATAGATACATACATACATACATACATATATACATACATATATACATACATAATTCGTCATTACAACCTGTTAATTTCATACATGAATGGCAGCACCCACAGTTTAAACTGGACTCCAAACGAGAGATCTTTGAGAAACTTTTTAAGGCAATTGTATTTACCATAAATCTGTTGAGAGGAAGAAATGCGTTTTGTATTTTGTTTTGATGTCTGGCCTGGGGGTCGAACCCTGGCTTTACGTCTAATAAGCTAACACACTTCCTACTAGACTACGGCGACTTCTTCTTTCATCTGACAATATTCCAATTACAATCGCAATTTAAGTTAGTTCCATACAGTGAGTTATAAAGCCAGATTATTTCTCTAACTTTTTAAGGTATTTTCTTTAAATTTTCTAAGTTTTACTGGTTCTGTCATTGACAGCGAACTAATATGTTCCCTCCAATATTCTTGTTTTATTTGCCGCCATACATCTTTATGCTGTTCATCAGAATTTTTTAGCAATACTTTCATGAAATTTCAATTAATGGTAAGACGTTCTAAACTCAAGACCATTTATTTAACAAATATTTCGTGACAGTACCTGATACAACCATCGTCATTTTACTAATGTTCGTAGCAAACTGGACGGAACAAGTCCCTGTATTATTCACTGAAACATGGCATTAAAAACAAAACGCTTAGTACTTTAGCTGAAGTTTGGATATGAAAGATAAATAAGTTAACGAATATGTTCGATTTTGTTTTCAAAACTTTGGTCACGAATGTCCGCCATAATAATTCGTAATCCTGTTATTACTATTAATTAATTAATTAATTAGTTAATTATTCATTTAGTTAATTAATTAAATGACATTAAATACATAATAACGTTATTTTGTATAATTTCCCACAAATGGTGATTTTTCGCACAGAATTGAGAGAGCAATTCTTTGTTTGACTTTCTACCACGATAGGAAATATTTCAATTTGTTCGATATTTTGTTGAATCACTTTTTATCATGTGTGAGTCATTGTGCACGTGTGGAGTTATATAGTGACCACACTCTATCACAAATATAATGCATGTATTGGATTGCGCATTAAAAATTGTGATTTTGATATCAAATAACAAAGAGCGTCCGGTAGATTCAAAAAGTTTTGATGACTATAAATTGGAAAAGTTACCCGATCAAATTTCATGTCAGACAAAAGAATAATCATTAGGCGTGACTGAAGCAAGCATTTCAAAGCGTTTAAAAGTAGGAAAATGAGTGCCACATGAACTAAAAGACAATTTTACATATTTTAAATGCTGTTTGATGGATTTAACAGGAATACATTTTTGCATCGTACTATCACTGACCACAAGAAATGGATTCCCTATGATGATCCTAAGCATAAAAAATGTATACATATTTGAATCGCACATATTTGAACGAGCAGAATATCTATTTCGCAAAGGTAATGTTATTTATTTGGTAGAATCAAAAGAATGTAATCCATTATGGTCTGCTAAAACCAGGCCAACTTATCTCAGGAGTCTTGTATAGGCAACGCTTAACTCGTTTGAAGGAAGCTTTGGCTGGAAAACGCTCTTAAGATGCAACAAGACTCAAGGCCGTAATTTTCCATCATGTAACGCTTGGCTACATATTGCGGCGCCTATCAAAAAAATTTGGAAAAACTAAATGGGAAGTTTTACTGGAATAACACAGACCTAGCCCCTTCTGAATAGCATTTGTTTTGAACAATTCGTAATACTATCTTTGAAATAAGCTTCACTTTAGTATGGGGTATCGAAAATTGATTATTTCTATGCTTTCTTTCCTTTATTCTGTAAGCTGTTCTTTTAGTCTCTAATATCCAACAATATTTCTAGACTATGGTTAGTCTAATGCAAACAACAAATATCCCCTTCTGAATAGCATTTGTTTTGAACAATTCGTAATACTATCTTTGAAATAAGCTTCACTTTAGTATGGGGTATCGAAAATTGATTATTTCTATGCTTTCTTTCCTTTATTCTGTAAGCTGTTCTTTTAGTCTCTAATATCCAACAATATTTCTAGACTATGGTTAGTCTAATGCAAACAACAAATATCTGCTCACCATAAATACTAGACAATAGTATAGATTGTATCAAACTAGTCTGACTTAAGAAAAGATTCTGCCTCTCTATACGTTATATCTGGAAGGGTAGAGTTTTCCAAAATACATTCCCTGTAGTAGTCGTAATCTAGTATGTACAATGTTAGCTTATTATATGTCAGACCAAGTTTAAAACCCCAGGCTAAATATTTCCAGTTCACAAAGAAAGGTTGTAATGACCGATTAAATATATACATATATATGTAATATTCCTACTACTGAAGATTCTGAAGAAGAAGAAAACAGAAGCTCCTCTTATGAAGTGGCGCAAGTATTGACAGCTGCAAACATGGCAATAGGATGTTAATCGAAAAAGATGATACTACTTGAAACAGAGAACAGTATGCCTCTAATTTAGGAAGAGAAAAGATTACCAATTTACGTGCAGATTGCTAGCAGCTGTCACATGAAATGTTGTAGAAGTTTTCTTACTCCTCTTCTCATATTTATCTTCCGTGACAAACAAACATTGGAAAAAAGATATTACAGATGACAGTATTTCGGTGAAGTATGTACGTATGAGATAACAGAATTATTCGTTTTGATAACGTGCTACTCGGAAGTGATGATAAATTTATACCTATTATGCCTCTTCTAAAAATGAGCTGAAAGTCTTTCAGCTTTTAATAATCCCAATAATTTTGTCGCTATAGATTAATAATTAATTGAATTTTATGGTCATTATAAATTTCGTGGTCCACCGGAATCGAATTGGCAGTTTCAGATTCTAGTACGTCTTACGTGCGTAGCAACTACTTACAGCCGTATTTGGGGAAACTTGTATCCGGGACACCAGAGAGGAATGAAAGAGAAAACATTGTGACTGACATAATCGATGTTCTATTGCAACAGGAAACTTTTTTACCTCACATAACGTCGACAAAAAATGTTTCTAGTGAAATATAACAATGGTTTGTGTTATCAGGTTTCAGCCAGCCCTCGATTGGGAGCGTTACTGATGGGAGTGACAATTAGCTGCTCCATCTAAACATTTGGAAACTTATAAACAGCCGCAAAGCAAGGGTGCTAGATGTCAAATTGTTACCATTTAGAAAAAAATAAAACCAAGCTGACATGAAGTGTTTAATTACTTAAAAAACCATGCTGCAATGTATATCATGTCAAAAATGTTGGCGTAAATTTCATAAAAGTGATAATAAAATGTAATAATGTAAAATAGTTTTACTAAAATGAATTAAAATAAATAAAAACATTTAGGGCCATTATTACAACTTGCTGTTAACTAAAGGGAGGATTTTAACGGGCGGCTAAATTGTTTTTCGTTATTATGAGTACCCAACAATATAGAAGTGATCGTTAATCTAAAGGATCATCCTACTTTTAACATTTAAAGGTCACTTTATATTTGAACTTGCCATGTTATATATTATTTTCATTGTGGCAACTTCAAATTTAAACAAAATGAGCATATACAACAAAAAAATGAAGCCCGCGGTTGCCACTGCGTTAAAAAACCTGTATAATTGAGCAATTTTATCGAAATTGCTCCGACACTGCTATAATTTTTAAAAATTTTATCTGGAAGTTGTAATAACGAAAATAAGTTAAAGGTAACTTTCCAGTTCTCTTTAGCTAGAGGTACCTCTAAGTTTAACGACAAGTAGTAATAATGGCCTATAAACTTTGTAACAAAATCTATAAATAATTACCAAAATTCTATGAAATAAAAGTACGTATCAAAAGTGGTACATACCTAGAATTATGAAGTTTTTTTAAGGATCGATACCTAGAATTATGAAGTTTTTTTAAGGATCGATATACGGTTAATAAAGTATTTATTTCCAGTAAAACTGCCCAGTTTTTAGGTTAAACTACCAATATTAATAAAAAAATTTGGATCAGAGTCTCCTTCAAGGTTGTAATTTATAGAACAAAGTTCTACAAAATTAAGTTTTTTCCCAATTGCTTTTCATCAAATGTATTTCTTCAATCTTTACTTTCTTTTTTTGGTAATTAAACATTTTTTTCTACTATTTCTGTCATAAAAATTGTATCTGAATTTGATAGAATTTGAATACAAAAGTTTTCTTAGCTTCTTTTCTTTTGTATCTTGATTAACTCTTAATTTACACTCAATTGCTCAACAATAATTAAGAGAAGAATTCAAACTTTGATGTTTTATATCTCAAAGGCATGAAATTTCTTATGCATTTTTGAATAAATTTACTTCTCATTAAAGCTGTCATAAAAAAGTAATACATGTATCTGCATAAGTAAAATATAATTCAAATTGCGAGATTTTAAAATAATTTGAAAAAAAGATAAAAAAAAATTCTGTCGTTAGAAGTATTTCATTTGTGGAAATATATAAATTCAAGGCGTTAAGTGATTAGTACGATCCAAATATATTTGTTGAAATATTTATATGAAGTATGAAAGTTTGTTCTGTGTGGCTTAAAGGTAATACTTTGTTAAGAACTCATGATACGCAGTCTGCCTCCACTAATTGCGGCGTTGACGAACGCCTTTACCTTTTTGCCAAAAATCTGAGAAATCAAAAAAGACAAGTTACAGTAGAAATCTGAAGGCAATGAAATTAATCCACTAGTTCTTGCTGCATCTTCGCCTTTTCGTAAATGTAACCAATTAGTTTTAGCAGTGGTGTTAGAAGAGACTGTCTATACTCCAACTAGAGCCTAATTTTGTTTGTTACTTTCTTAAATTGCTAAGATAAATTGCTACTTTCATCTTGCAACCCTTAAGTCAGTATTACGACTTTGCTCCTCACCACTTATGTTGTGTGCGTTAATTTTCATGCATTAGTGGTGGGACCTACAGTTTAAAGTCGACTCCGAACGACAGATTTTTTGAGAACTTTTCATGGCAATTTGATTTACTCTCAGAGTTTTTGCCAGAAATCTGCTGAGTGGCAGTCACCGAAGAAATATTTTTTTATTTTATATTTTCGTTTTTATGTCTGACGTTGGGGTTTGGCCTTACGTCTGATAAGGCAACACATTACCTACTAGACCATGGCGACTTTAAATTAGTATATACTCAAAAGAAAAAAGGTTAGAAAAATAGTTTAGGAAACCAGATAATCTGTCAAGAAAACCCATTCATGTATAAGAAGTTAACACACGCCTTCGCTGCCAAACCTAAATTATATGAAGTCATTCAACTTTGTTACAAATCCTATCATGGAAATAAGGTATCATAAGTGATTTAGTTGCTATAAAATTTTGCTATTAATATATGATGACGTTGATTTTTGCGTGAACGATCATTCTCTATTAGAAATAAAGTATTATTTTTGTAAAAAATTTTATTTGTAGTATTTTTCAAGTTTTTTACATATTTATATTATGTTTGTGGCAAAACAAATTTGCTAATTCAAAATCCTGCATGTTATAATGTATTTGAAGTAGGACGAATATACTCGTCTTGGGATACCCTGTCAAAGACGCTAATACTCGTCTTGGCAGTGCGGGATACCCTGTCAAAGATGAGTATACCCGTCCTTGGCAGGGAATGGGTTAAGTGGCGTGAGAAACTAGGTCGTAATCCAGGCTGAAGGGTTGTAATGAACAACTATCTATGTATGTGTGTATGTCCATCCGAGAACGTATGGGCCGGTGCCTCTAACTCTATTTTGAGGCTTCTCGACCGCGTACAGCAAAGAACGAAGTTGCTCATTAATGACAGTAGGGTAATACTATGTTCAGATATGCTCTTTTATTGAGTCAATATTCGGTTAATTGCGTACAAATTTTAAGTGTTCAGGCGTAATAATATACGCAGTTTAGCTGCTTATTCAATATTTATTTGACAATAAACAAAACAGATGACTGTCTCAACAACATTGTTTTTCTTCTTTTTTTGTCGTTCGATTAATTGTAATATCCTCACTAAACACGCCTATGACAGTGCTGCATTTTAAGTTTTACTCAATATTATAACAATTTTCGTATTTATTGCGCAATTATTAATTGAAGCTTTATATGAAATATTGAGCTCAATAATGGCGTTTATTGCGATTCAAACGCATTTATTGCGATTCACTGTTCAAACGCTACTAATACGGATTTTCCTTTAGAGAGATAAAGGGACTTTTTCCCAAAAATCGTGTATTCTTACGGAGCACCCGTCTTTCTCGCATGGCACATCCGTTTGTAGTCGGTTGAGCTGTGGATCGCATACTGCATTACAGAGAGGATCCTTTATTTAGCCGCGCTATTAGAAGTCGCAGTAGTCAGTAGGTTGTGTGTTGGCTTATTAGACGTAAAGCCAGGGTTCGAGCCCCAGGCCAGACATCAAAATAAAATACAAAAACTATTTCTTCGGCGACTTCCTCTCAGCAGATTTCTGGCAAAAACTCTGAGAGTAATTCAAATTGCCATGAAAAGTTTCTCATAAAAATCTGTCGTTCGGAGTCGACTTTAAACTGTAGGTCCCAGCATTCATGTATAAAAATTAACACCCACAATATAAGTGGTGTGAGAAACTAGGGCGTAATCCTGACTGAAGGGTTGTAATGGCCAATTATGTATGTATGTATGCTGGACTATCCGTATGTAGAACTTCCTACCTGCAGAGGTCTTTCCTGCCACCTTTCAAAAGATTCAAATTAATGTCCAAAAATACTACTCTTTCTGTGCTTCTCTCTATAACTTACATATTCTTTTAATTCCAACACAAAGCACTGCATGAATAGAGGCTATCTCCTGAGTGTTGGTTTATAAAGAAAAACTTATAAAACGTTCTTTCCATTGCAAGGAAAATTGTATTTAAGAAAATTTTAGTTTTTAATTTCTATTTCTGTTTGATAACATAAGATAAAAAATAAAATAATTGATAAACTATTTATTTCTATAACATTTTTTTTATTATTGCAGAAAATATCGAACGAGCAATGGATTGGGATACAACAGGGGTCTAATTCTCGCAGTCGTGATCGAAATTGCGTTCGAATAGAAAATAATTTTGGTAGCGAGAAATTTTCTGATGACGTTACTCGATACGAAACGAATCGATTTGTTGTCGAGGTGTTGTGCAACGAATTAATTATTTCATTTTACAGCACTGATTAAAATGCAAAATTTGTAAACAAAAAACATATTTTTCTTACAAAAATAAAAGAAATTTAATTAATCCAAGGAAGAAAAGTTTTATTAAAATTGTAATATTTCGGATGGATAATATATTTTCGTTTTACTTTATTATTAGCTGGGGCTGAAGTTTCTTTTGCATATCATCTTCAAATTCTATAAAAGAAGACATGTTAGGTTCCATTTTGTCTACTTCATAATCCGATAAACAGCAGGAATACTATTTTTTGGTGAAGTTGTTGAGGTAACATTTTCTTTGTCGCAACACTCTTTTGGGCTGCCATCTGATGTTTTTGAATACCCAAAAGTTTGGACATTTTTTAGAACCTCAACAGAATTTCAAACTAAACAAGAGTTTGTTACACTACTTTGCGACACATTCTTTGATTGGTGGGCCGAAAGCTTTGAGGTTAGCTGTGAGCTGTTCTCATAGCTGATTAGCTCTTGCCTTTCCTTGAGAAGTATTTGGTATAATACTCTTTGCCAATTCTGAATGCTTAACCATGAAATTTTAAAGAATTTCCTTCTGGGTGCAATTAATTTTTAAAAGTTTTGACCTACAAATGCTGCAATTAATTTTTTATTCATAAATTATTATAAATTTGTTACATATTTTTATATTGTTCTTCAAAAAACTAATAAAACTCGCGCGTTCATTTAAAAATTCGTTCGTATACGACTGCCAGAATTAGCCCCCAGAACTAGAGGATTCCATCTCTACAAAGAAGACAACAAATACCAGCCAATTAATCAGCGGTAACGATTATATTTTCTACAACCCGAAAAGTAGATTTAATTCCAGTATAAGATTATTTGAAATAAAATTAAAAAAAGTAAGAATCCAAAAAAAAAAAAAACTAAAATCTTGTAAACCAATTGTACTCTACTGCTTAAAGAGTATATGGCAAGTACTATGGTAGATAACAACAAATAAAAATAAATACATTTTATAAAAATAAAAATTAATTCTTTATTTAATGACCACAATATAAAATGTAAGTATGTAAGTGTTTCTGAATGTCTAAAAATATACAAAAGACCAGTGGCAAGGTCTACCAGTCTGCTTTATATGACAGCATGACTCTGGATATCAAAACAAATATACAACTTTGATTATGTATTGGGACTGAATTTATATATTTTTTTGTCGCATAGTACCTTTCGTATTTTACTTATTTTTGCAATTTTTTCAGTGTGAACTTAAAGTCTCTATTTATATCATCTGAATGTTTGTATTCCTGTATTCTTTTGGACATTAATTATTTTGCCCCACATAATACTCATATTGATTTTCCCTCAAATTATAACATTTTTTTTATTGCCTTCACAGCTTTAGGTGGTTTACTTCAATAGCACACTGTTGACGTGTGCATTCTACAGATACAACATTCAACACAGCGTGTGGTAAAATATAACCGCAACAGTGACATTGAAAGTGTAACGTTATCGCAAAAATATTGTTTTATATTTTAACATTTTTTTCTTTTTTTACAAGACAATAAATGTTAGGTAGAATATGTTGCAAACTTTTATTAAAAATATTTTTTTTTGCACCATATTAATGAATGTGTGTATTTGTTGTCGAGATATTTTTTCAAAAATTTATTATTTTTTTTACAGGATATATTTTCTTCACAAAATACCTTGTGGAAATGAAACGTAGAAATTTGTATTTCCACTTTTGAATAAAATATTTTTTAGAAATTTCATGAATTTTAAGCAATACTTTGCTTTTACATCGTTTAACATTAAAATTATAAACAAAAGCTACAAAAACAAAAACAATGAACTTGTTTACATTATAAACAAGTAAACAAAAATGCAAGAAAATTGTTTACATTTAAACACACAAACAACAATAATGAAATATCAATGTTTACATGTACAGAGATCTCGAGAAATCGAAGCGCAAACGTTCACCTTCTAGAACATTTATCGGAGTGTTTACGTTAACATATAAGAGGCAAGACAAAGCAGGCAACAGAGTTAGTAAAAATTCAGTCAGTCTTGTTTAAAGACTCGGTGTGTTTGTAGAGAATAATCGTTGTTTGAAGATTTCCGTTATAAAGATCTGTCGAACAATTGTTATTGCTTACGCAAAAGAGTGTAAAGAGGAATAACAAACAAAGCAATTGTTGTTGTTTACATCAAGTTGTGAACGGTGGTACCTAGAATTGTGCGAACAATACAGAATTTAATTAAAACTAAACACCAATTTATTTTTATCTTATTTGCAATCTACAAGCTTATATTTTAAAGGTTTTTAACAGGTAAAAACGTAACTATATTTATTTCATTTGTTTATTTCCATTCTATTGTAAAAAAAATTTTAATGTTTTTCACAAACCATAAGAAAATAAAGAAAAGTATCTGGTTGCTCTATACATTTGCATCGCATAAGTGTAGATGCCGGCAAGAAGAACTCATAGTAAATTTAAAATTCAAAGGATATCCATTAAAGTGAGGTACTCCATTTAACTTATTTGGCATTGAATGTACCAGTTTTTTCTGTTAAAACGCGGTTGCTTTTGCATTGCTAAAGCATCGAATTAAAATACGTTAGGTGAGATTTTCCGGCATTCCTATGCTTAAATGGATTTCATCATATTCCTAGAGTTTGAATCTGGGGAGCATAATGGAATTGCTTAGAAGCATTTAGCTGAATTTATTTTGGACAACATTTTTTCACTTCAAAGTGCTTTTTTCGTTGGTAAGAATTATCAATTAATCGCCAAAGAATTATATTTTCAAATTCGCTTTATTGGAGATGTCTAACCTAGGATTAGTTTTCTACTTACATACAGAGGTTACCTGAACCCTTCAACTTACGAAATTAAACGCGTCTCTGCGTGAGACGATTAACCTGTTTTTAAATAAGGCCAGAGAGAATACATTTCGAACGTTTTTAATGTTTTTGATATATTATGTTCAAGTATTACTTTTAACTACAAATTTTCATGGTTTGGCGTAAGAAATATAATTAAAATGAATTCAATAATCTCACAAAAATGGTAAAGAATTCTCTAATGCTTATAAAATTTTTCCATAATTTAGAGATTACTGCTGTTCAGAAAAATATATGCGGGTTCCTCTTATATCAGACATTATGCCAAAGCGTCAGTGTGAAGTTTCACTTAGAAATCTTCATTTTTTTTTATAAATAGTCAATTGTACCTAAAATACTAGAAGCCATTACTTAATTTTCTCTTAATTTTCACTAATGAAAAAGCTTTAAATAACTTGTATGACCACGGGCTCATATTTATCCCAAGAGAAAATGGACAAGTTTTTGTTTAATAGTTTGGTTTTGGTAGGTTCATTTTAAAAAATAGTTTTTGATCATTTAATGAAACTTCAAAAATAAACAAAATGATACAATTATTGCAGCAAATATAGAAACAATGACAATTCCCCGCCTAGCACCTGATATGTTCTCAGGTCTTTCCTGCCCATAAATTTCAAGAATGTGGTTAAATTATTGATTCCCACCGTCACAAAATTTACGTGTTGTTCTCGCCGTAACCCCTATTCTCAATAAGTATGCTTTAGTCTAAAGCGACCTGTCAAATGACGGTTACCAAATTCAGGTTATTCCTGGATTTTCTGACTCAGATCTCCCCCTTATAATTATGCAAAAAAAATTTAGAAATCTGGTAATAAAAATAAATAAAAAAATTAACACATGAACATCTTTTAAAAATTTGGGATTTTGTTGCCGATTAGTATTGACGGACAATGTGGTTGTTAAGGTGGTATTGAAATATTTATCGTGGAAGTAAATACAAGCGAATATGATGGTCAAAAATGACTGAGAAAATATTTACATTCGAACTTAAACCTCTTTTACCTTTTTGTTCTATGTAGAGTCATCAAAGATCTTCTATTACTTCAAGCACAATATTTCCAAAATTCGAAAAGAATAATAAAAAAATTAAATTAAAATATTTTTCGCATCTATTTCAATCGCGTAAACCTTTTATGAATACGGTATTCCTCTGTACTGTAAATCCAGTACTCACATATGACATTCATTTCGGACTTCCTTTCTCTTTTTTAATGTTTTCCTTCTTTCGGTTTACTTTAATTTTTCGCAAAATCCCTTTCCAACAATATGATAGAGAGGTAAAGTCTTACCTTAAAATTTGCATTTCATTGGAAATTTGAGGGATAATTTATGCTGCTGATGCACCTGATTTTCCAAACTTTATTGTCTTTCTACTGTCACATGTGTTTGTTCATTCTGCTTGCTTGCCAATACACAGCAAACGTGTGCGATTTACAAACAATGGAGGTAAGGTTGATATTTGTCTTGTATTGGTAGCCTCCCATCGTTCGAAAATCGTTTTGACATTTCGTAAATCCGATCTGCAGAAAATACCCTTAAATTTCATACAAAGGATAATAATAAAACTTTGATAGCACTGTCATTGGTAGCGAATAAAAATTTTCCTTATGGGAAAACTTTTCAACGTATTGTTCGAAATTAAATGATATTTGCTGTTATGCGTGGATGATATTGGTGGCAGCGCATCATATAACGAAGAAAAGCTCATCAATTGTCCTTTTAACAATAAAAGCAATAGTTTCCTTTCTTTGCTTTTCAATAAAAAGTTTAATTAAACTTCTTCAATTACAGCCATTATTGAGAATTTTTTTCTGTATGAGGCTGGTACTGTTTTTAAGGAATCTGGGTCTTTACAGTTTTCACTGGCGGTATTATATTTTGATTTTTTTATGACTATTGTATCCGAGTTACTAAAATTAGGATTGTAAGTATTTTTTTTCTGAATCAGAATCTGATCCGTATTGCTGAAGCAATACAATCGAGAGTCAACTATTGTAATTATAAATGCCGTGAAGAGGTGTTTTAGCATTGCGAATATGTGATCTAGTGTACCACCAAATAGAGTATCCCTTTAATGTCCGATTCAAGCCTTTGACTCTGCCAAATTTCCGGATGCTGCTTCTGATATGATATGGTATCGTAAAAAACCTGATATGTTGTCAGTTCATTCAATAATGTGTTCCAATGCTTTATTTTCACCATCACAAAATTTACGTGCTTGGCTCGACATAACGCACATTCTGAATAATTGTATTTTGAGTCTACAGTGTCCTGTTAAATGTCGGTTACCAACCTCACTCAGGTTATTCTTTAATAGTCTGACTCTGATCTCCTCCTTATTCATTTGATAAGAGAAATAGCTTTTTTATCTTTCCTTTCCAAACATTTGCGCCCACTATATAGGGGGTTCTGGTGCCATCAACAGGAAGGAAGCTCCCGTCCTTGCAAGCTCATCTGCTTGCTCATAGCCGAAAATTTCCACATGGCGTGTAAACTCATTTTCCTATTTAGTCGATTCAGCTTCCCAACAGAGTTCCCTAGTATCTTCGATCTAACGTCATATGAATCGAGTGCTCCAGTGTTGGCCTGCCTATACCTGTCCCAAGATCCGTAATTGGCCCATCTTTATACATAATTGGCCTTTACAACACTTCAGACAGCATTACAACTTAGCTTTTCACACCACTTATGTTGTGTGTGTTAATTTTATACATGAGGGGCAGGACCTACAGTTTAAAGGTCGAGGGCTAACGACAAGTTTTTGAGAAATTTTTGCATTTTCTTTTACTCTCAGAGAGCTTTTGCAAGAAATATGTATAAGCATATATGTATACATATATACTTAAGTACTGTATATTTCGTATTTAATTTCATTTGTATTGTTACGAAAATGGAAGCATCGTTTGGCATTGGCATGATTAACAAAAGCTACACTAACAAATACAACGAACATGGTTGCATATACCAAAAACAACAGTGTGAAAGAAAAGGAGACAGACTAGTAAGAAACAAGAAAACAACAATGCAGTCGTGATAGAATTCTCGAAAAGGGGAAAACAAGAACCTTCTGCTTCAAGAACGGTTATCAGACTGATTTTGTGGATATACAAAAAGGCAAGACAAAGCAGGCAACGAGTCAGTAAAAATTCAGTCCGTCTTGTGTGAAGACGCGTTGCGTGTGAAGTAAACTGTCGTGGTTTGAAAATCGCCGTTTTGAAGATCTACTGAACAAGTGTTGTTGTTTACGCAAAAGGTGTGAACAGAGAGGAATAACGAATACAGCACATTATTGTTGTATACAAAGTTTTACGATAAAGAATTTAATGGAAACTAAACACACATTTATTTTTATTTTTGTTTGCCATCAACGAAGTCATATTCTAAACGTTTTTTAAAAAGGTAAAAACGTAACGGTATTGTGGTTTGTTAATATGCATGAATACTTAAAATAAATGGAGTTTTAGCAAAGGCTTATGCATTTTGTCTTTGGTTTTATGTAAGAATATTTACAAATTAGGCACGGTTTAGCAAACACTTGATTGAACTGCTTAGTGTTGGCAAGTGATTAAAAAAATAACAATTTTATAAGAAAAAATATTGTGATACGGTTTAGTACAGTAAACAGGTGGTGAATGGCTTAATCCACAACAAATAAGAGCACTTAATTATGAGAAGCAACAAGAGTATATTCGGCAAATACTTCAAGTGTTACAAGAAGACAATACTGATGAATAATTTACATTTCAAGGTATTGCAGAGGATTGCGAAGTTGACGTAACTACACTAACGTAACTTTTTTATTTTTCTTCTTAAAACACTTTCAAGTAAATTTATATTGAACAAGAACATGGTTTTTCTTGTTAGTGCATGTAGGAGTGTTCATATGAATATTCCATATAGAGTGTTCATCTTATTATTATATATAAGAGTGTATGAACTATAATCATGTGTTTCCAAAGATACACTAGGCACAAAAAGTCCGCATATTCAATTACATTAGTGGTTTTAAAATAAAAATTCAAATTTTTTTATTCAAATAATTTTTATTTATTGGCTCATGAAATAATGTTAAAAATAAATTAAAATAAGGTCTTGGTAATAACAACAAATTAAAAATAAAAAGTGAAAAAAATTCAATCAACTCGCGCGAAAAGTCTATTATGTAATTTTTAAGTCTACCACTATTTTTTAATGATTATCATCATTTTTTTAAATTTTTATTTTAATAAATCTCCACAGTTACTGATGGAAAGTGAGGTCGAGTGGTTGAGAAGTTGGTCCCAATTATTTAGAAACATTGTATAGGAGCCACTGTTCCACTTTATTAGTATTGTTACGCAAATGGAAACGACCTAATATCATTTCACATGAAAACATTGTTTAACATTAACGATAAACAAAAGCTACACACACGAAAATGCAACGAACATGTTACAAGTAAAGCACGATTAACAAGTGTGAAAGAAAAGGAAATAGACAAGTATAAAAGAACGCAACAATAAACAACGTGAACAAAATACACAAACAACAATGTAGTTGCGATAGGACTCTCAAGAAGGCGAAGACAAGAACATTCTACTTCCAGCACCTTCATCAGACTGATTTTGTGCGTATATAAAAAGGCCAGACATAGCGGCCAACGAGTCAGTAGTAATTCAGTCAGTCTTGTGTGAAGAAGTCGTGGTTTGAAGATCTAATGAACAAGTGTTGTTGCTTACAAAAAGGTTGTTAGCAGAGAAGTATAAAGAACAAGTAGTTATTGTTGTATAAGTTGGACACAGTGACACACAAGTAGTGTGAGATATATTGAGTTTAATTAAAACTGAATACAAATTTGTTTTTACTTTGTTTGCAATCAACGAACTCATATTTAAACGTTTTTAAAAAGGTAAAAACGTAACAATAAGTTTGGGTTTATTATCTTGCTGAAAATTGGTGAAAAAATATCTAAATCATCTGATCGATAAACTAAGGAGGACCCATTTTGCATGCTGCAATACACCCCCAAACCATTGCAACATTACCACACACCATACTTCACAGTACTAGAAAAATTATATTTATAGAGAACAGTGCCAATTTACTTTCCACACTATTTGTGTTCATTTGATGCTGAAAACATAAGATTTGCTCCCATTATTGCAGTCGCCGTAGTCTAGTGGGTAGTGTGAGTGAGGCCACTGTTTAAACACCCAGTCAAACATATCCAACAAAACGATATATGAAAAAAATTTCTTTCGTGACTTCCTCTCAGCAGATTTCTGGCAAAAACTCTGAGTGTACACAATATTGCCAAGAAAAAGTTTCTCTAAAATCTATTGACTTGAAACTGTAGGTCCCGCAATTCATGTATAAAATTAACACACGCAACTTAATTGGTGTGAGAAGCTATGTAGGTCATAACTCTAACTGAAGGGTTGTAATTACTAATTATGCATGTACATATGTATCATCGTCAAAAATTACATTTTCTAAGAATTCCGGAGGTTTGTTTATATGCTCTTTCGCAAACGTTACTCTCTCTTGTTATTTTAAGATCAAAATGTACGGATTTCTTTGTGCTATGCAGATGAAGTAACCATTTTTCTTTTAGAATTTAGAAAGGTTAGGTTAGGTTAGGTTAGGTTAGATGACGTGTACTTGTCAATTAAAGACAAGTACAATACCCGCAGGTCGAATTGACCCACTGTGCAACGTCCGAGTTTCTCACACCACTTATGTTGTGTGTGTTAATTTTATACATGAGTGGTGGGACCTACAGTTTAAAGTCGACTCCGAACGACAGATTTTTGAGAAACTTTTTCATGGCAATTTTATTTTAACGCTCAGAGTTCTTGCCATAAATCTGCTGAGAGGAAATCGCCGAAGAAATACTTTCTGTATTTTGTCCTGGCCTGGGGCTCGAACCCTGGCTTTTCGTCTAATAAGCCGACACACTACCTACTAGACCACGGCGACTTCATTTAGAAAAGTATCGCCACAAACCGCTGATTAAAAGTCGAAATCCAAATAGTTTTTGCATTCTGAGCAGTGGTCACCTTAAGATCTTTTCGAACTGTCAAAATGTACATCTTTCCACATTACGTATATTTGGAGGAATTACTTTGACCCAAATTATTTTACTTTCTTGCAATAACTTATTAATCTTTGTGTAGATATAGAAGAGTTATATCTTCATATCGCTTCTGAAAGTTTTTTCCATAATAACATTTTGCTTTGCTGAATTTGTTTCCTTCCGTTTTCGATTCGTAATTTACAAATGGACTCAAAATCTCTCTTTGATAATGTAAAATAACATAAGAACTTAAAACGTATTTCACCATAACAACTATCCACCGGACATCGTTACTTTTTTATTACGCAGATTTTTTCTAAGGTATTATTTTCTATTTTATATCGATAAATTAATAGTGCCGATAAGTTAATAGTCCTAAATTGATTAAGATATTTGACAGCTTGGGAAAATTTTGAAGATAAGGAGAAAATAAAAGAAGTGTGCGCAAACTTTTTATACTTACTGTATATAATTTATATTGATTTCATTATGGCAAAAAAAAAACAGGAAAATTTATTATACCATTTAATACATAATTAATGGCAAAATAATTTCAGTTTGCTACTCTATTTAATATATTAATCATACGTAGTGCATGACTATGTGGAATATGCCTTCTGAGAAAATTTATTTTCTTTCTTATAAAAACTATTATTGGCAAATTTATTACGATTAAACATAAGTTATATTATCTCTTGGCAACAGGGAAATGAATTGATTTTGTTTTTTATTTATTTTTTTATTTTGCAATACTATTTACTAATTTTCAATATTAATTTATAATTTCAATATTATTTATAATTAATGGTCATATGTTTTTATGAAATTTAATTTTATAATTCACGGTTGTGTTATGCGGACTTGTTTACTTAGTGCAGCGTAGCTTCTAGACTCTAGAGTTTCGTATTTTTTTTAATTTAAGCCATATAAACCCTCTCATATGCTACCTGATTACTGTAGTGTTTTCCAAGCAGAGGTCATGGCAATCTGAAAAGCGGCGCAATGCTTGTTGTGTACAGTGATTTTCTTGTCCGAAGATTTTTTTGATCATTCAAAGGTAACCCATATAAGAATCCAAGTATACGGGGATGTCTTTGGAAATTGCATTGCCAATGAGCTGGCCAAATGCGGTATGGAGTTAGAAATCTCTGACATGTTACAGGGCATAGATATTCACATGAGTTCGGTTAATTTGGATATCATCCACTTGTTTTACATGGAGGCTCATTCTCGTTGGCCGCAGGAAGTATATGTGCAATATTGCCAGACTCTGTTGTACAAGAAAAAGACTGATTCACTTCAGTCCTTAAATAGTAAAGCTATCCATTCCACTTTAGCGATCCTCACGGGCCATTGTCCTTTTGGTAGACATGCCAAAAGGCATTCCAACTACAGACTTTTATTTTGGACTCGATATGGTTCTCTTTGGTACTGGTTGACTCCCGGATGTTATTAACTGTTTTATCACAATGGGCCTAAATACTATCCTAATGCGGACTTTTTCCTTTAGAAATATCCGCCACACGACATCAGTTTTTCCATCGATATCTTCGTAAATAAGTTACTCTTTAAGAGCAATCTTCCCAATTATGGGAAAATGAGTTATTGTAGCACTTGTTCTATTTCTGGAAGTGCAGTCAGAATACTAAATTCAGAATACTAAATTCATGTAGTAATGATTATGTCACACATATGATAATTCATAAAATTTTTAAACCGAATCCCGAATAAAAGTTTCCTAAAGTCTTTCAGACGCATCCACTACGGGCAGTAGGATTGAAAATTCTTTTCCTTAGCTTATCTAGCGATAGTGGAATGGTGTGATTTGATGGAAAGCTAACATTCGAGATACCAACTATTGTTTGATTATACAAATTGGCAGAATTTTCCTATTTTAAATTCCTATTATGTAGGGCTTACCATCCTACATAATTTTACGAACTATTTTTATTTGAAATATTTAATTGGATTTGCTTTTAGCTAAAGATATTCGAATTATTTTGAAACAATTTAATACCCTGAAAGCATTTCAATAATTCTAACAAAGAGCTCAATTCAATTAAAACAAATATTTTACTTTTATTTGCTTACAGGGAAAATACTATACACCTTTGGTTGTCTACATTTCCACAGGATTGATAGCAGTGGAACAGATGATATACATGCGTTAAGAGATTTAACAAATAGTTTTCAGTTCAGCTTTAATTAAAATACAATATGTTTGTATTCATTTCTAAAGATTTGAAGTTTCTGTTATTTGGTTTAGGTGACTAAATTTTATTTAAACAAAGTGCACAACAAGGATAATGAAAAGCAATCTGAATGTGGGTATCTATAGAATGACAATAGTAGTAGCGAATCTCTCATTCAGCACTTCTCATCTTTAAAAAAAATGAAGTGTATAAGAGATATCATCGACATTATATTCGTTTGAAAATCCTATTGATGGCATTATGTGTGGAATATAAGATCTGAGTGAAGTCCTTCTGAAAGATTACTTTTTTATGACTCTGGCTATGGCATCTGTTATGTTAGCATTTAGGTTCTTTGCATTCAGCTACTGCTTAAGAAAATCTCACAAAAAAGATATCATCACCTCCACCTAAGATAATCACGCCTTCAAATGGACATGAACTGTGTGCCACATAGCGTCGTTCTGTTGGAATCATGTACGCTTGCCATCCAGAGAGTAATAATCTCTTAAGACTTGAACATGAACTCATTATTATTTCATATTTTTTATAAACATTTAAATCCTTACGGGTTCTGGTAAGTATCAAAGTCAAATATCATATAGAGGACCAAAAAACTTTCAATACTGACTCCAAGACGACTGTATTCGTATGCATTGGCGCAGCAAGTGTCTTAAGAGAATAATTGTCTTGTCGAAATACTTGACAAGGAAGCCTACTACTTTATTTATACAGTAGTCGCCGTAGTCTAATAGGTAGTGTGTTAACTTATTAGGCTTGAGGCCAGGGTTTTAAACCACAGGTCAGACATAACCAACCAATAAAACGAAATACAAAAAAATTTCTTCTGCGACTGACTTTCAGCATATTTCACCAAAAATTCTGAGAGTAAATAAAATTGTTGTGAAAGAGTTTCTCAAAAAACTGTCATTCGCAGTCAACTTAAAATGAAGGTTCCGTCACTTATTTACAAAAATAAACACACTCAATATAAGCGCTGTGAATAGCTAACTTGTAATCCTGACTGAAGAGTTCTAATGATAAATTATGTATAAATGTAAAGTAGTTCTCTCTTGAGTTTATGGTTTCATTTTAAATAAATCCTACCCTCCTATAAGATATAACGAAATCAACATTTGAAAGAAAAAAATAAAAATCTCGTTGCAAAACTGTCATATACATACCTACTGATACCCGAAGAAAATTAATGCCAAAACAAAAGTAACGATTTTACAAATATACTCCTTCATTTTCTGCATCTACCATTAAACCTTATATGTTATGGAGAAATCGTAGAACTGAATTCTCTCGAATCTAAATTTTTATCAATAATTCTTAGAAATCATTGGCAAACCAGAATTCAATTTGTTTTCAAAGGATACACAATAATATTCACGTTTTTAACGTTTTTCTATTCAGAACCAAGCAATACACTAAAGAAAATTAAAAAGTTTTTATTTTTGACCAAAATGAGGCATTTAAAGCGCACGTAAATTTTTTTGTGGTTTTGTTGTACGAACTTGGACGCGCGGAACGAGATCCCCTCCTACATCTCACGATCTAGCTAGCAACCAAGTACGTACGTAACGTTCCACAATAAAGCACAAGTAAAGCATACGTTTACCATAGACAGCCATATGAATGAAATAATTTTCCATTTCTAAACGGAACAATTGTACTTTTCAACAAAAAATTAAACTTGACAAAATTTCAAACCGGTTTTGTTTTATTGCATTTTTAAATTTAAACTTTTAAATCGTGCACATATTATTTATAATATTTAGGGCCATTATTACAACTTGCCGTTAACTAAAGGGAGGATTTTAACGGGCAGATAACACTACAAAACAATATAAAAGTTAAGCTAAAAAGAAGATCATCCTTAATTTTTAAAGTTAACTTTATCTTTTAACTTGCCATATTATATACATATATTATTTTCAATATGGCAACTTCAAATATAAACATTAAAAATAAAAGTTAATATATTAATAGTTTCTCAAATCAAAATGGATGCTGCATGTTCATTATATTTATTTTAAAACACAAAATACATAAAATAAAATTTTATAAACAAAATGAAGAAACATAACAAATAAGAATGTACGTCGTTGCCGCTGCGATTTAAAAGCATTTGTTTAATTATGCACTGTTATCGACATTGCTCCGACATTGCCATATTTTTGAATATGTTATCTTTATTTTATCTGTAGATTGTAATAACGAAAAGAATTTAAATGTGGCTTTACAGTTCACCTTAGGTAAAGTAACCTTTAACTAAACCCAACCTTAACAGGAAAGTTGTAATAATGCCCCTTAATATGTGAAATTAATAATGTGACGTATGAGTGATATTTAATACCATTAGTTTCATACATGACCAAATCAAACAATCTTTATTGCATACTTTTCAGTGTAACTATTGTAGTACGTGTAATATGATGCATATGAGTAATATATTTCAAACACAATTAAATAGAATGCCCAAATATACCCATTAAATTCTATTGGATTTTTAAACATTTAGAATTTTCGTACAAACCTACATCATGAAAATTTTTTTTCTTATAATCAAGCAAACTTACGCTTCAGAAATTTTTATGGATTATTGCGTCACATTTTTTTTGTTTCGGAGATACCGTTGATCGTCGAATGTTATTTTCTAAGGTTTTGTTTGGGGCGGCTTATGCATCTTTGGACCATATTTCTTTGAAAATGGGGACGTCGCAACCATTATGGTTAATGGACAGGAAAAATCCTGTCACTCAACAAGTATTATGTATGGTATATGTGGTATATATCTGGTGGACCATCTATCGATATTAATTATGTCATTATATTCTGTCACAAAATTCAGTATATTATCTCCACTAAACTTAATGAATACGAAAACGCTTGAGCAACGTTGGGATTTATTGGAAATTTATTTCTAAAACAAAAACAATTGGTGGGAAATTGCACGATAAATGTCCTACAAAAGTTGGTAGCAGAAATTTGCTAAAGTTCGTGAAACTGGTTTCATTGTTGATGAGTGAGCGGACAGTGCGTATACAAACATATGTAAATACATACATAATTGGTCATTACAATTCATCAGTCAGGACTACAACCTAGCTTCTCACACCACTTAGGTGTTGTGTGTTAATTTTAGACATGGTTTGGGGGACCTACAGTATAAAGTCGCCTCCGAATGACAGGTTTTTTGAGACATGGCAATTAAATTTGCTCTCACAGTTTTTCCAGAAATCTGCTGAGAGGCAGTCGCCGAAGAAATATTTTTTCATATTTTCGTTTTTGATGTCTGACCTGGGGTTCGAACCGTGGCCTAGACGTAAGGCTAGGCTAACGCACTACCTACTAGAGTACGGCGACTTCAGTGCGTATACTCGAAAATATCAAAGCTGTATCAGAAAGTGTGTTTGAGAATCCATCAACATTAACTCGTTATCATTCTCAAGAATTGAACATTTCACGCACCAGTTTACAACGAATTTTGCGAAAAGTTCTCGATATGACGCCTTACAAAGTTCAATTGGCGCAAGAGTTAAAGCGGCATAACCATCCGCTATGTTTTCATTTCGTTCGATGGGCCAACGAGAAACTGGAGATGATGTCTATTTTGCATCATTGGCACATATTTCTTTGAAAATGAAGACGGTTAATGGAGACACCTAACGCATCATGATAACCGATTATCTTGTACCCGCTCTTCATGGTATTGATAAGAACAATATTTGATTTCTACAGGATGGTGTAACTTGCCATATATCTTAGCCGAAATTGTAATGTCATTTGGTCGCCAAGAAGCTACGATTTTACACCATTGGACTATTTTCTGCAAGGCGCAGTTAAAGGAAAATGTTATGCCGACAAACTAGATATTATTGACCATTTTAAGGCCAACATTCTTGATGTCATTGACGAGATTCAAAGTCATACACTCGAAAAAGTGCACGAAAAATGTTCCGATCGAATGAGGTAGTGTGAGGCCAGACGCGGGGGTCTTATGAATGAAATAATATTCCATTTTTAACCGAAACAATTGTACTTCTCAATAAAAAAAGAAATTTGGCAAATTTCAAACCGTTTTTGTTTCACTGAATTTTTAAATTCAAACCTTTAAGTGGTCTACCCTTTATATAAATACAGTTTACTACCGAATACTGATTCAATTCAAATTGCGACTAATAGTAACGTCAGATATTTGTTTTAATAACACATAAAAACATTTTTGCTTTAAAAATATACAAAGTGTTTCGAAAGACATTAAAAACTGATAACTGCAATTAATACGCTGACAATTAAAAAAAATTTTTTACTATAAAAAGGAATTTAAAAAAATGTGGAAATTATGGAAATATCTATCCATGAAGAAATAAAATATTTATTTATGGTAAACAGTTCGTAGATTTTTAAAGCCAAACGAGGCAAATATAAAAACAGAATATGATTAAAAACTTTATACTGATAGGGTATTATGTGTGCTTATTAGTGAAATAAATTTACAAATAGTGTTGTAACAATTGTACATTTGAAATGTTTTTTTTTTTAAACAGCAAATTTATCTTGAAGTCATTTTTACACCAATCACATTTGACCCATTATTTTGGTTCTAATGTTAAAAACTTTTAACAGTTCCTCATTAAAGCGCTTTAATTGCTATACCAATGACGGGTTAAAGCATTCGCTAATTTTTTTAAAATTTTGTTACGAAAATGAAAAAATTTAAATACTTGTGTTTTGCTTTTACTTCGTTTAACAATAGAATTATGAACAAAAGTTATAAAAACAAAGCAATGTTGACAAATTATCGTACTGCTTAATATAATAACAAACACTAGCATAAAAAATGGCAAACAACACTACAAGAAGAATAAGGCGAAGTCATGAACATTTGCCTTAAAAACATTGATCAGACTGTTTGCTCTGCCATATAAAAGGCAAGGCATAGCAGGCATCTGAGTGAGTGAAGTTCATTCAGTTTTGTGTGAAGACGCGGTTTGTTTGAAGAGAGTAATCGTGGTTTGAAGATTTCCGTTACAAAGATCTGTCGAATAATTATGTAGTAATTGTTATTGTTTTTGCAAAGGGTATAAACAGAGTAGTAAAAAGAAAAGCAATTGTTGTTATTTACATAAAGTTGTGAACAGTTGCACACAGAATTGTGCGAATAATAAAGAATTTTAACTAAAACGAAACACAAATGTATTTTTATTTTACTTGCAATCTACGAACTCATATTTTAAAGGTTTTTAAAAGGTAAAAACATAACAATATTATGTAGTTATTCAAAAATTATCCTTTTGTGTTAATATTTATTATCCTATTAAATCTATGAATATCAAATTGACTTTTTATGATTAAAAATTAAAATCTCTACAGAAAAAAAGAAATCAATTTGCCTAAAAAAATTTGTACAATTAAAAGTCATATGCATAAAATATAAGCTTAAGGCAAAAAAAGCAAAAAGTGATAGACGGTCGAGTTGGACAGTGAGATGCCATTAAACATGAACACAGCATTCTTCAGCGATTGAAAGGAGCGTTTGTTTTCAAGATTATTGCATACATGCATTTTAGTATTATAATACAGAGATGACCTAAAATGTTAGCTATTTCAAGATACAAATTTTAATTTGGTTGGTACAAGGAACTCGATAAAGCCTTAGAAATTAGCGTTTAAAAATAAGTGAGCATTCTGTTATTCTTCGGATACTTATGTATACATATATATCTACTGGTGTTAAGTGTCAAGATACAAATGTCTTCATATGGAATGTTTATTGTGAGCGAGCCTTAATATTTTTTGTGTTGGGGATCTGTCAAACATTATCAGTCTACATTAAATCAGTGAGCAAACAACATCATATTTTTCGTCGATTTATAGCTAGCGAGTTTTGTACCAGAAAATGATGAATTATGAAAGCATTAATTATTTCATATGATCATATGCTGATCATGCTCTCTCAGAGTTAACCTGCCGAAGATGGTTTCAATGGTTCAGAGGTAACAATTTTAATGAGAAAAATGAAAAACTTGGCAGACATTCAAACAAGTTTGAAGACGTTACCACTTTAAGTCAGAAACAAATGACAGAAATGCTCATTGTTGCACAACAAACAAATTCAAACCATTTAAATGTCGCGGGAAAGATCCAAAAGTCTGAAAAATAGATGCCACGTGAATTGTATGGCAAATAGATGGAGAACCGAAAAACCTCTACTGAAATTTTGCTTTGAAGACACGATAGAAAAACAGTGTTGCATCGAATTGTTACAGGCGTTGAAAAAGGATTTTTTATCAAAATCCTAAACGGAAAAAATCATGGTTTTATCCAGGACAACCATCAAATTTGGCTGCAAAACTCAATTCGGCAGGAAGACAGTGCTTTGTTTCTGGTGGGACCAGACAGGTGAGGTGAATCTCTAAAATTGTTACGACAAACCGCTACCGACAACAAATGATCAATTTTAAGCATGCATCTAATCGAAAAACGACTAGAATTGGCAAAAAGATTTAATTTTTAGGTTAGGTTAGTGTGGAAGCTTTGATACTAAAAGCTCACTTGAGCACGCATAGTGGCCCGTTGTGACGCCACAGGTGAACTCAGTCTCTGTACTGACCAAGTTCCTCCGAAACAGGGAAAGTAAATTTGGTCAGCGCAAAGGTTGCGCATCTAAAGCACGAGTACCCCACGCTGGAAAACCAGCTCGAAAGCTTGGTAAAAGAGTCTATATCATTGATATCAATGGACAATAATTCCGTCATGTTTGGAGAGCCAAATAACCTATATCCGCACCTCGCAAGAGATGGGCATTGACAAAGAAAGCGGATAATAGTCTCCTCTTCCTCACCGGATCTGCAGCCATGCCAGAAGTCGTTAAATGGGACGCGCATTTTTTCCGCGTGTCTCTCCCCAAAACATAGGGACTTATAAGCATGGTAACTGTGGTCGAGATGACGTTTCGAACAAGTCCAAGTAACTGATTGGTGTGCCTTCTATCCATTGAGGGCCAAGTGAGACTAGCAGTGGATAAGAATTTCTGCGCGATGGCCAGCTTGAAAAAGGAGAGTGGCATTCCTGGGTTGATTGAAGAGGATTCCGGTAGTAGTGCACCAGTACTGGCGAGCTCGTCTGCTCTGCAGTTTCTGGGAATTTCACAGTGCCCGGGAAACCAGATAAGTGTGAATCTGAAGCGCCCGGAAAATAGGCAACAAGACATGGCAAAGACAAATTAATTGGTTTGTTTCAAAAGACGAACATTTTGATTGACATGTAATCCAAAAATTGATGGAAACAATATGAATGAATGTTTTTTACTTTTCTATTAAAAATTAGTGTTATATTATCAAAAACACCAGGTAGTTTCTATTGTCGTAGTTACTACTGACACACATAACTACACTGCCATCTTCATGGCAATTATATACTGTCTAATGTTATAGCTGAAAACTGCTAAGTGTAGATTTCAGATATTGTAGCTTAGGTTTGAACACTTATTGTTGGTCTAGTTAGCCATTACACCATTCACTAGACTATGGTAATCACAGTAATGTTCAATGCGCCTATTTTTAGAAAACTACTGGCAAAACATATGAAGATATACGATATACGTATGTCTACTCTCGCTTAAATCTCTACCTCTTATACACGACCAGAAGGATTACAAAGCTTAGTCAAAGTTATTACAGAAAATATTATTAACATGGATTTCCATCCAATCCAGGGAAAACCTAGCATAGTATAACAAGATGACAATGCTTTAGAGACGCCACACACAACGGTATATGGTAGGGTACAAGTATATCTAGAATAAAAAACTGTTTAGGCATATTCACACATGATTAAAATTGAAATGACAATAAACAGGCAAACAAAAAATGTAATAAATATTATTAAATTCAATGCATATCAATTGGTATGTAAATAATCATAAAAAATTAAATATTTTTATTTATGTTTATATTACTTAAGTCACAATGTAAAGTATTTTAAAAAAAACTCTTTTTTATATAAAAGTTTTTTTTATTTATTAATTAATAATTATTTAAATTTTAAAAATTTGGAAAGAAGATAATTTAATTGCGATCAATATCAGAAATAAAATTACTTACGTACTTACTTAATTAATCAGTACAGTCCTTTAGTTAGAATTGCGACCTAGTTTCTCACACACACACAACCATTTTATGACAATTATATTACGCATACATGCACACATAATTGGCCATTACCACCCTTCAGTCAGGATTACGGCCTAGCAGCTCACATCACTTAATTTATGTATGTTAATTTTTATACATGAGTAGCGGGACCTACAGTTTGAAGTCGACTCCGAACGACAGATTTTTGAGAAAATTTTCATGGCATTTTTATTTATTCTCAGAATTTTAGCCAGAAATCTGCTGAGAGGAAGTCGCCGAAGAAATATTTTTTCATTTTTTCGTTTGATGTCTGACCTGGGAGAAGATTGCTGTATACTTATTAAGCATTCTTATATTGAATATTTTTTATAGACCTTGTGAAAGATACAAAATTCTTGGGGATTTTCCCTGAAAACCTTTTAATTTACTGGTCAGGACAGATAGACTGCGATGAAATTTCTAACGAATGTAATTTCAACGTTGGTCAATGAATGTCAGGGATTTCTTACGGGATTTCGGGCTAAAGGGATAACGTTAAGAAGCTTGCAAATTTAGACATGTCACAGGAAACAGGTCACCGTTTGCCTCAGTTGAAGTGGATGTTATCCGCTCGTTTTATGGGAAGGCTCAATACCGTTTGCAGCATCTATTCTTACATGATCACCCTACATTTAAAAGCGAATTTCAAGAGCCAATGACTTTTTATAGGCATGCTGAAAATCTTGACGAAGTCGCCGTGGTCTAGTAAGTAGTGTGTTGGCTTATTAGACGAAAAGCCAGGGTTCGAGCCTCAGGCCAGACATCAAAATAAAATACAAAAAGTATTTTTTCTGCGATTTCCTCTCAGCAGATTTCTGGCAAAAACTCTGAGAGTAAATAAAATTGCCATGAAAAGTTTCTCAAAAATCTGTCGTTCGGAATCGACTTTAAACTGTAGGTCCCGCCACTCATGTATAAAATTAACACACACAACATAAGTGGTGTGAGAAGCTAGGTCGTAATCCTGACTGAAGGGTTGTAATGACCAATTATGTATGTATGAAAATCTTGACATTCTTGTGCAGCAGCTGTGGTTCTAACAGGGAGATAGAGGCTATCTTTCACATCATGTTTCTGTGTTCAAACATGTCTTCAGCATGCATTCAAATAAAAGTCGATGAAATTTATTTTATTTTATAATTTTTATTTTCATTGTATTTTCCTTAAAACATTTTAAAGCTCCCATAACTTTGGTTTTATTGATAAAATTTTTTTTATTGATAGATAAAAATCAATACAAGATTTATTTAAATCTGAGAAACGTAAAAGAGAAAAAACAACAGAATTTTCCAATAATATTGTAAGTTTCAGCGGGAAATAAATTTTGACTGCATGTTAAAAATGTTTTCGTTATCAACTGCAGAACATAACTTTTTGTTTTCTTTTTTATCTTCTTTTTGTTAAATCCTTATTATAAAAACACACTCATTTTGAGTAAAATGCAATCCTCAATACCATAGCTAAAGGTATTGTAGGTACTTTTCTGCAAACAATTTGTAGAATAAATTATTTGACTAAAGTATGAAAAAGAAAATATTGTGTCAAGAAATATTGACAGCAACTTTAAGTTCTTCGAATTTTGTGGAGTTTTGTTGAAAAGAAATAAGCAGATTAGGATAACAAGGATGAAATTGGGTTTATCGACATGTTTAAATTTATAAGGAAAATTTTTAAAAGAACATTTAAATTTATAAAGGACATTTTTAAAAGCAGTTTTAATACCACTTTTAATTTAAATATGTGAATTCAACATGACAAGTCATACATAACTGGTCGTACGTAATACATACATACATAATTGGTCATTACAAACCATACACATAGTTTCTCACACCACTTATGTTGTGTGTGCTAATTTTATACATGAGTGGTGGTACCTACAGTTTAAAGTCGACTCCGAACGACAGATTTTTGAGAAAATTTTTCATGGCAATTTTATTTACTCTCAGAGCTTTCGCTAGAAATCTGCTGAGAGGAAGACGCCGAAGAAATACTTTTTACATTTTGTTTTGATGTCTGGCCTGGGGCTCGAACCCAGGGATCTAATTCTCGGAGTCGTGATCGAAATTGCGTTCGAATAGAAAATTATTTCGATTGCGAGAAATTTTCTGATGATGTTACTCGATAATTAATTAATTTCGTTTTACAGCACTGACTAAAATGCAAAAATTGTAAATAAAAACATATATTTTCTTACAAAAATAAAATAAATTTAATTAATCCAAGGAATAAACGTTTTATTAAAATTGTAATATTTCGTGTAATGGATAATATGAGCCGTTCATTTTGAAAGTGACTTAAGTCCATTTATCTTTAACCGTAGATCGAGCTTTGTATCAAAAATGATACATTTCAATTTTTGATATTTTCTTAGTTCGTTAGCATTGTTATCGCCATTATTTTAAACCAAATAAAAAAAGAAAACTTCAAACAGGGGTTACAAAATTCAAAAACTTCATAATTCTAAGTTAGGTTAGGTTAGGTTAGAGGACGTGTACTTGTCAATTAAGACAAGTACAGTACTCGGAGGTCGAATTGATCCATTGTACAACATCCTAGTTTCCACACCACTTATGTTGTGTGTGTTAATTTTATACATGAGTGGTGGGACCTACATTTTAAAGTCGACTCCGAACGACAGATTTTTATTTATTGAGAAACTTTTGCATGGCAATGTTTATTTACTCTCAGAGTTTTTCCCAGAAATCTACTGAGAGGAAGTCGCCGAAAAAATACTTTTTTGTATTTTGTCTTTCATGCCTGGCCTGGGGCTCGAACCCAGGCTTTTGCGTCTAATAAGCCAACACACTACCTACTAGAATACATATATAATTCTATATTATGTATCATTTTTGATACATGCGACTTTCCTAGTTATTCTTTGGTGTTGTGCATGATATTTGTTAAGTGTTGGATGAAAGTGAAAAAGTTGAATTTTCTGTTTTTGATAGTGATTGAAGTAGTAGTAGTCTAGTATGTACTATGTTAGCTTATTAGACGTCAGAGCAAGTTTCAATCCTCAGGTCAGACATTTCCAGTTTACAAAGAAAGGTTGTAATGACCGATTATAAAATATTCCTGCTGCTTAAGGCTCTGAAGAAGAAAAAAACAGAACCTCCTCTTATGAACTGCCGCAAATATTGACAGCCGCAAACATGATAATAGGACGTTAATCGAAAAAGATGGTACAGCTTGTAATAGAAAACCTTATTAGTAGTTTGGGAAGAAAAAATATTACCAATTTTCACGCAGATTGCTAGCAGCTGTCACATGAAATGTTGTAGATTCTTTCTTACTGCTCTTCTCAGATTTATCTTCCCTGACAGACAAACATTAGAAAAAAGTGTTTCGTTCTATGTTTTATTTCATAAATATTACAGATGATAGTATTTTGGTCAAATATGTACGTATGAGATAACAGAATCATTCGCTTTGATAATGTGCTACTCAAAAATGATGATAAATTTACACTTATTAAGCCTTTTCGAAAAATGAGCTGAAAGTCTTTTAGCTCTTAAAAATCCCAATAATTTTGTCGCTGTAGATGAGTAGCTAATTGAATTTTATGGTCGTTATAAATTTTGTGGTCCACCGAAATCTAATTGGCAGTTTTAGATTCAAGTACATGCTACATGCGTAGGAACTACATACGTATAGCCGTATTTAGGGAAACTTGTATCCGGGACACCAGAGAGGAATGATAGAGAGAACATTGTTATTGTCATAATCAATATTTTGTGGAGCCTCTTTTTTCTTTATTATTAGCTGGGGCTGAAGTTTCTTCTGCAGCATCATTCTCAAATCTCTGACATGTTACAGGGCATAGATATTCACATGAGTTCGGTTAATTTGGATATCATCCACTTGTTTTACATGGAGGCTCATTCTCGTTGGCCGCAGGAAGTATATGTGCAATATTGCCAGACTCTGTTGTACAAGAAAAAGACTGATTCACTTCAGTCTTTAAATAGTAAAGCTATCCATTCCACTTTAGCGATCCTCACGGGCCATTGTCCTTTTGGTAGACATGCCAAAAGGCATTCCAACTACAGACTTTTATTTTGGACTCGATATGGTTTTCTTTGGTACTGGTTGACTCCCGGATGTTATTAACTGTTTTATCACAATGGGCCTAAATACTATCCTAATGCGGACTTTTTCCTTTAGAAATATCCGCCACACGCCACACGGCATCAGTTTTTCCATCGATATCTTCGTAAATAAGTTACTCTTTAAGAGCAATCTTCCCAATTATGGGAAAATGAGTTATTGTAGCACTTGTTCTATTTCTGGAAGTGCAGTCAGAATACTAAATTCAGAATACTAAATTCATGTAGTAATGATTATGTCACACATATGATAATTCATAAAATTTTTAAACCGAATCCCGAATAAAAGTTTCCTAAAGTCTTTCAGACGCATCCACTACGGGCAGTAGGATTGAAAATTCTTTTCCTTAGCTTATCTAGCGATAGTGGAATGGTGTGATTTGATGGAAAGCTAATATTCGAGATACCAACTATTGTTTGATTATACAAATTGGCAGAATTTTCCTATTTTAAATTCCTATTATGTAGGGCTTACCATCCTACATAATTTTACGAACTATTTTTATTTGAAATATTTAATTGGATTTGCTTTTAGCTAAAGATATTCGAATTATTTTGAAACAATTTAATACCCTGAAAGCATTTCAATAATTCTAACAAAGAGCTCAATTCAATTAAAACAAATATTTTACTTTTATTTGCTTACAGGGAAAATACTATACACCTTTGGTTGTCTACATTTCCACAGGATTGATAGCAGTGGAACAGATGATATACATGCGTTAAGAGATTTAACAAATAGTTTTCAGTTCAGCTTTAATTAAAATACAATATGTTTGTATTCATTTCTAAAGATTTGAAGTTTCTGTTATTTGGTTTAGGTGACTAAATTTTATTTAAACAAAGTGCACAACAAGGATAATGAAAAGCAATCTGAATGTGGGTATCTATAGAATGACAATAGTAGTAGCGAATCTCTCATTCAGCACTTCTCATCTTTAAACAAAATGAAGTGTATAAGAGATAGCATCGACATTATATTCGTTTGAAAATCCTATTGATGGCATTATGTGTGGAATATAAGATCTGAGTGAAGTCCTTCTGAAAGATTACTTTTTTATGACTCTGGCTATGGCATCTGTTATGTTAGCGTTTAGGTTCTTTGCATTCAGCTACTGCTTAAGAAAATCTCACAAAAAAGATATCATCACCTCCACCTAAGATAATCACGCCTTCAAATGGACATGAACTGTGT
This sequence comes from Sarcophaga subvicina, assembly GCA_936449025.2. Taxonomy (NCBI): domain Eukaryota; kingdom Metazoa; phylum Arthropoda; class Insecta; order Diptera; family Sarcophagidae; genus Sarcophaga; species Sarcophaga subvicina. The sequence continues at coordinate 92,455,587 of OW388080.2, forward strand.
GCCACATAGCGTCGTTCTGTTGGAATCATGTACGCTTGCCATCCAGAGAGTAATAATCTCTTAAGACTTGAACATGAACTCATTATTATTTCATATTTTTTATAAACATTTAAATCCTTACGGGTTCTGGTAAGTATCAAAGTCAAATATCATATAGAGGACCAAAAAACTTTCAATACTGACTCCAAGACGACTGTATTCGTATGCATTGGCGCAGCAAGTGTCTTAAGAGAATAATTGTCTTGTCGAAATACTTGACAAGGAAGCCTACTACTTTATTTATACAGTAGTCGCCGTAGTCTAATAGGTAGTGTGTTAACTTATTAGGCTTGAGGCCAGGGTTTTAAACCACAGGTCAGACATAACCAACCAATAAAACGAAATACAAAAAAATTTCTTCTGCGACTGACTTTCAGCATATTTCACCAAAAATTCTGAGAGTAAATAAAATTGTTGTGAAAGAGTTTCTCAAAAAACTGTCATTCGCAGTCAACTTAAAATGAAGGTTCCGTCACTTATTTACAAAAATAAACACACTCAATATAAGCGGTGTGAATAGCTAACTTGTAATCCTGACTGAAGAGTTCTAATGATAAATTATGTATAAATGTAAAGTAGTTCTCTCTTGAGTTTATGGTTTCATTTTAAATAAATCCTACCCTCCTATAAGATATAACGAAATCAACATTTGAAAGAAAAAAATAAAAATCTCGTTGCAAAACTGTCATATACATACCTACTGATACCCGAAGAAAATTAATGCCAAAACAAAAGTAACGATTTTACAAATATACTCCTTCATTTTCTGCATCTACCATTAAACCTTATATGTTATGGAGAAATCGTAGAACTGAATTCTCTCGAATCTAAATTTTTATCAATAATTCTTAGAAATCATTGGCAAACCAGAATTCAATTTGTTTTCAAAGGATACACAATAATATTCACGTTTTTAACGTTTTTCTATTCAGAACCAAGCAATACACTAAAGAAAATTAAAAAGTTTTTATTTTTGACCAAAATGAGGCATTTAAAGCGCACGTAAATTTTTTTGTGGTTTTGTTGTACGAACTTGGACGCGCGGAACGAGATCCCCTCCTACATCTCACGATCTAGCTAGCAACCAAGTACGTACGTAACGTTCCACAATAAAGCACAAGTAAAGCATACGTTTACCATAGACAGCCATATGAATGAAATAATTTTCCATTTCTAAACGGAACAATTGTACTTTTCAACAAAAAATTAAACTTGACAAAATTTCAAACCGGTTTTGTTTTATTGCATTTTTAAATTTAAACTTTTAAATCGTGCACATATTATTTATAATATTTAGCGCCATTATTACAACTTGCCGTTAACTAAAGGGAGGATTTTAACGGGCAGATAACAGTACAAAATAATATAAAAGTTAAGCTAAAAAGAAGATCATCCTTAATTTTTAAAGTTAACTTTATCTTTTAACTTGCCATATTATATACATATATTATTTTCAATATGGCAACTTCAAATATAAACATTAAAAATAAAAGTTAATATATTAATAGTTTCTCAAATCAAAATGGATGCTGCATGTTCATTATATTTATTTTAAAACACAAAATACATAAAATAAAATTTTATAAACAAAATGAAGAAACATAACAAATAAGAATGTACGTCGTTGCCGCTGCGATTTAAAAGCATTTGTTTAATTATGCACTGTTATCGACATTGCTCCGACATTGCCATATTTTTGAATATGTTATCTTTATTTTATCTGTAGATTGTAATAACGAAAAGAATTTAAATGTGGCTTTACAGTTCACCTTAGGTAAAGTAACCTTTAACTAAACCCAACCTTAACAGGAAAGTTGTAATAATGCCCCTTAATATGTGAAATTAATAATGTGACGTATGAGTGATATTTAATACCATTAGTTTCATACATGACCAAATCAAACAATCTTTATTGCATACTTTTCAGTGTAACTAATGTAGTACGTGTAATATGATGCGTATGAGTAATATATTTCAAACACAATTAAATAGAATGCCCAAATATACCCATTAAATTCTTTTGGATTTTTAAACATTTAGAATTTTCGTACAAACCTACATCATGAAAATTTTTTTTCTTATAATCAAGCAAACTTACGCTTCAGAACTTTTTATGGATTATTGCGTCACATTTTTTTTGTTTCGGAGATACCGTTGATCGTCGAATGTTATTTTCTAAGGTTTTGTTTGGGGCGGCTTATGCATCTTTGGACCATATTTCTTTGAAAATGGGGACGTCGCAACCATTATGGTTAACGGACAGGAAAAATCCTGTCACTCAACAAGTATTATGTATGGTATATGTGGTATATATCTGGTGGACCATCTATCGATATTAATTATGTCATTATATTCTGTCACAAAATTCAGTATATTATCTCCACTAAACTTAATGAATACGAAAACGCTTGAGCAACGTTGGGATTTATTGGAAATTTATTTCTAAAACAAAAACAATTGGTGGGAAATTGCACGATAAATGTCCTACAAAAGTTGGTAGCAGGAATTTGCTAAAGTAGCAGATTTCTGGCAAAAACTCTGAGAGTAAATAAAATTGCCATGAAAAGTTTCTCAAAAATCTGTCGTTCGGAATCGACTTTAAACTGTAGGTCCCGCCACTCATGTATAAAATTAACACACACAACATAAGTGGTGTGAGAAGCTAGGTCGTAATCCTGACTGAAGGGTTGTAATGACCAATTATGTATGTATGAAAATCTTGACATTCTTGTGCAGCAGCTGTGGTTCTAACAGGGAGATAGAGGCTATCTTTCACATCATGTTTCTGTGTTCAGCATGCATTCAAATAAAAGTCGATGAAATTTATTTTATTTTATAATTTTTATTTTCATTGTATTTTCCTTAAAACATTTTAAAGCTCTCATAACTTTGGTTTTATTGATAAAATTTTTTTTATTGATAGATAAAAATCAATACAAGATTTATTTAAATCTGAGAAACGTAAAAGAGAAAAAACAACAGAATTTTCCAATAATATTGTAAGTTTCAGCGGGAAATAAATTTTGACTGCATGTTAAAAATGTTTTCGTTATCAACTGCAGAACATAACTTTTTGTTTTCTTTTTTATCTTCTTTTTGTTAAATCCTTATTATAAAAACACACTCATTTTGAGTAAAATGCAATCCTCAATACCATAGCTAAAGGTATTGTAGGTACTTTTCTGCAAACAATTTGTAGAATAAATTATTTGACTAAAGTATGAAAAAGAAAATATTGTGTTAAGAAATATTGACAGCAACTTTAAGTTCTTCGAATTTTGTGGAGTTTTGTTGAAAAGAAATAAGCAGATTAGGATAACAAGGATGAAATTGGGTTTATCGACATGTTTAAATTTATAAGGAAAATTTTTAAAAGAACATTTAAATTTATAAAGGACATTTTTAAAAGCAGTTTTAATACCACTTTTAATTTAAATATGTCAATTCAACATGACAAGTCATACATAACTGGTCGTACGTAATACATACATACATAATTGGTCATTACAAACCATACACATAGTTTCTCACACCACTTATGTTGTGTGTGCTAATTTTATACATGAGTGGTGGTACCTACAGTTTAAAGTCGACTCCGAACGACAGATTTTTGAGAAAATTTTTCATGGCAATTTTATTTACTCTCAGAGCTTTCGCTAGAAATCTGCTGAGAGGAAGACGCCGAAGAAATACTTTTTACATTTTGTTTTGATGTCTGGCCTGGGGCTCGAACCCAGGGATCTAATTCTCGGAGTCGTGATCGAAATTGCGTTCGAATAGAAAATTATTTCGATTGCGAGAAATTTTCTGATGATGTTACTCGATAATTAATTAATTTCGTTTTACAGCACTGTTTAAAATGCAAAAATTGTAAATAAAAACATATATTTTCTTACAAAAATAAAATAAATTTAATTAATCCAAGGAATAAACGTTTTATTAAAATTGTAATATTTCGTGTAATGGATAATATGAGCCGTTCATTTTTAAAGTGACTTAAGTCCATTTATCTTTAACCGTAGATCGAGCTTTGTATCAAAAATGATACATTTCAATTTTTGATATTTTCTTAGTTCGTTAGCATTGTTATCGCCATTATTTTAAACCAAATAAAAAAAGAAAACTTCAAACAGGGGTTACAAAATTCAAAAACTTCATAATTCTAAGTTAGGTTAGGTTAGGTTAGAGGACGTGTACTTGTCAATTAAGACAAGTACAGTACTCGGAGGTCGAATTGACCCATTGTACAACATCCTAGTTTCCACACCACTTATGTTGTGTGTGTTAATTTTATACATGAGTGGTGGGACCTACATTTTAAAGTCGACTCCGAACGACAGATTTTTATTTATTGAGAAGCTTTTGCATGGCAATGTTTATTTACTCTCAGAGTTTTTCCCAGAAATCTACTGAGAGGAAGTCGCCGAAAAAATACTTTTTTGTATTTTGTCTTTGATGCCTGGCCTGGGGCTCGAACCCAGGCTTTTGCGTCTAATAAGCCAACACACTACCTACTAGAATACATATATAATTCTATATTATGTATCATTTTTGATGCATGCGACTTTCCTAGTTATTCTTTGGTGTTGTGCATGATATTTGTTAAGTGTTGGATGAAAGTGAAAAAGTTGAATTTTCTGTTTTTGATAGTGATTGAAGTAGTAGTAGTCTAGTATGTACTATGTTAGCTTATTAGACGCCAGAGCAAGTTTCAATCCTCAGGTCAGACATTTCCAGTTTACAAAGAAAGGTTGTAATGACCGATTATAAAATATTCCTGCTGCTTAAGGCTCTGAAGAAGAAAAAAACAGAACCTCCTCTTATGAACTGCCGCAAATATTGACAGCCGCAAACATGATAATAGGACGTTAATCGAAAAAGATGGTACAGCTTGTTATAGAAAACCTTATTAGTAGTTTGGGAAGAAAAAATATTACCAATTTTCACGCAGATTGCTAGCAGCTGTCACATGAAATGTTGTAGATTCTTTCTTACTGCTCTTCTCAGATTTATCTTCCCTGACAGACAAACATTAGAAAAAAGTGTTTCGTTCTATGTTTTATTTCATAAATATTACAGATGATAGTATTTTGGTCAAATATGTACGTATGAGATAACAGAATCATTCGCTTTGATAATGTGCTACTCAAAAATGATGATAAATTTACACTTATTACGCCTTTTCGAAAAATGAGCTGAAAGTCTTTTAGCTCTTAAAAATCCCAATAATTTTGTCGCTGTAGATGAGTAGCTAATTGAATTTTATGGTCGTTATAAATTTTGTGGTCCACCGAAATCTAATTGGCAGTTTTAGATTCAAGTACATGCTACATGCGTAGGAACTACATACGTATAGCCGTATTTAGGGAAACTTGTATCCGGGACACCAGAGAGGAATGATAGAGAGAACATTGTTATTGTCATAATCAATATTCTATTGCAACAGGAAACTTTTTTAGCTCACATGACATCGATAACAAATGTTTCTAGCGAAATATAACAATGGTTTGTGCCATCAGGTTTCAGCTAGCCCTCGATTGGTAGCGTTACTGATGGGAGTGACAATAAGCTACCCCATCTAAACAATGGGAAACTTATAAATTGCCACAACGCAGATATCAAATTATTACCATTTAGAAAAGAATAAAACCAAGCTCACATGAAGTGCTTAAGTTTTACTTAAGAACCCATCAACATACATCATGTCAAAAATTTTGGCGTAAATTTCACAAAAGTGATAATAAAATGTAATAATGTAAAATGGTTTTATTAAAATGAATTAAAATAAATAAAATTATTTAAATCTTGTAACAAAATCTATCAATAATTGCGAAAATTCTATGAAATACAAGTATGTATCGAAAGTGATACATAGCTAGAATTATGAAGTTTTTTTAAGGCTCGATCTACGGTTAATTTGAAATACTTAAGGTTTTGCGTTTTTACAAAATTAAAAATATACGTAAGATATATGGTTGACTTGCAATGTTAAATCGCATTTAAGAGATTTAATTTTATACATCCTATTAAAAAGTCGCTATTATTCTTAAGTGTATAATATGAACATGCTTACCTTAAAAGGACTTAGATCACTTTCAAAAAAAAATTTGTTTTGTTACAAAAAGTGAAAGAATATAAGTCCGTTACATACAGCTTAAAAAATAGAAAATAACATTTAAATTATATTTTTAGATAATAGAAATAAATTTAGTAACAAGTTATTCGTTAAAATTCACAGTATTCGGGAGTGACTTGAAGTAGTTATGGTGTTCCGGAGGTATATACAATAAGTCCATCATGTGTCGGTATTTTAGTTATGTGATGCTTCTTATATTTTTATATTTATATTGCTTGCTTTTATTTGAGAGTTTAGTTCATATTCCATTTCTTTAATATGGAGAGCTTTTTTTAATTCAAACAATTGACCAGCATGTTCATACTCCATTTCCTTTAATTTAAATTCTTTGTTTTTTATAATAAGTAATCCATTCTTTTAGGCATTTTCTTTTGGTATAATTCTATTGTAACCATATTTTTTTCCAACAGTGAACTTTTGCTCTCTCTTCCTCTGACTTTAGCAATTTGTGGAGCCTCTTTTTTTCTTTATTATTAGCTGGGGCTGAAGTTTCTTCTGCAGCATCATTCTCAAATTCTATAAAAGTAGACATGTTAGGTTCCATTTTGTCTTCTTCATAATCCGATAAACAGCAGGGAGGTACGTCAGGAATACTATTTTTCTTGGGGTAACATTTTCTTTGTCGCAATACTCTTTTCTCTTCTGATGTTTTTGAAGATCCAAAAGTTTGGAAATTTTTTAGACCCTCAGCAGAAACTTCAATTACAGCAGCAGACGGTATCTGTTCTTCCATTTGTGAAAGAACTTTTTCCTCATACGGTTCGCCACCCATTTTCTTTTTTGAAGTTTTATTGAATGAAACCTTCTTTTTAACATTTTGCTTTTGGTCAGCGTATACCTAAAGACATACATATATTTATACATTTATTATTGAAACTAAAACAAGAGTTTGTTAAACTACCTTGCTCTACATTTTTTCATCCTTGATTGGTGGGCAGAAGCATTGAGCTTAGCTGTGAGCTGATCCCATAGCTGATTAGCTCTTGCCTTTCCCTGAGAAGTATATGGTATAATACTCTTTGCCAATTCTGAATGCTTAACCATGAAATTTCCAAGAATTTAATTCTGGGTTTAATTAATTTTTGAAAGTTTTGACCTACAAATACTGGAATTAATTTTTTATTCATAAATTATTATAAAGTTGTTACTTACATTTTTTATATTGTACTTTACAGCAGAAAAATGTTAATTCGAAAGCTTTAGTGCTTACGAGTAAAAACTCGCAAGGTGGCATTCGAATGATCACACGTTATCGAATGCCATAAGAATAAGAAGAGATAAGATTTAAGAGATAAGAATTTCTGCGCGATGGCCAGCTTGAAAAAGGAGAGTGGCATTCCTGGGTTGATTGAAGAGGATTCCGGTAGTAGTGCACCAGTACTGGCGAGCTCGTCTGCTCTGCAGTTTCTGGGAATTTCACAGTGCCCGGGAAACCAGATAAGTGTGAATCTGAAGCGCCCGGAAAATAGGCAACAAGACATGGCAAAGACAAATTAATTGGTTTGTTTCAAAAGACGAACATTTTGATTGACATGTAATCCAAAAATTGATGGAAACAATATGAATGAATGTTTTTTACTTTTCTATTAAAAATTAGTGTTATATTATCAAAAACACCAGGTAGTTTCTATTGTCGTAGTTACTACTGACACACATAACTACACTGCCATCTTCATGGCAATTATATACTGTCTAATGTTATAGCTGAAAACTGCTAAGTGTAGATTTCAGATATTGTAGCTTAGGTTTGAACACTTATTGTTGGTCTAGTTAGCCATTACACCATTCACTAGACTATGGTAATCACAGTAATGTTCAATGCGCCTATTTTTAGAAAACTACTGGCAAAACATATGAAGATATACGATATACGTATGTCTACTCTCGCTTAAATCTCTACCTCTTATACACGACCAGAAGGATTACAAAGCTTAGTCAAAGTTATTACAGAAAATATTATTAACATGGATTTCCATCCAATCCAGGGAAAACCTAGCATAGTATAACAAGATGACAATGCTTTAGAGACGCCACACACAACGGTATATGGTAGGGTACAAGTATATCTAGAATAAAAAACTGTTTAGGCATATTCACACATGATTAAAATTGAAATGACAATAAACAGGCAAACAAAAAATGTAATAAATATTATTAAATTCAATGCATATCAATTGGTATGTAAATAATCATAAAAAATTAAATATTTTTATTTATGTTTATATTACTTAAGTCACAATGTAAAGTATTTAAAAAAAAACTCTTTTTTATATAAAAGTTTTTTTTATTTATTAATTAATAATTATTTAAATTTTAAAAATTTGGAAAGAAGATAATTTAATTGCGATCAATATCAGAAATAAAATTACTTACGTACTTACTTAATTAATCAGTACAGTCCTTTAGTTAGAATTGCGACCTAGTTTCTCACACACACACAACCATTTTATGACAATTATATTACGCATACATGCACACATAATTGGCCATTACCACCCTTCAGTCAGGATTACGGCCTAGCAGCTGACACCACTTAATTTATGTATGTTAATTTTTATACATGAGTGGCGGGACCTACAGTTTGAAGTCGACTCCGAACGACAGATTTTTGAGAAAATTTTCATGGCATTTTTATTTATTCTCAGAATTTTAGCCAGAAATCTGCTGAGAGGAAGTCGCCGAAGAAATATTTTTTCATTTTTTCGTTTGATGTCTGACCTGGGAGAAGATTGCTGTATACTTATTAAGCATTCTTATATTGAATATTTTTTATAGACCTTGTGAAAGAGACAAAATTCTTGGGGATTTTCCCTGAAAACCTTTTAATTTACTGGTCAGGACAGATAGACTGCGATGAAATTTCTAACGAATGTAATTTCAACGTTGGTCAATGAATGTCAGGGATTTCTTACGGGATTTCGGGCTAAAGGGATAACGTTAAGAAGCTTGCAAATTTAGACATGTCACAGGAAACAGGTCACCGTTTGCCTCAGTTGAAGTGGATGTTATCCGCTCGTTTTATGGGAAGGCTCAATACCGTTTGCAGCATCTATTCTTACATGATCACCCTTCATTTAAAAGCGAATTTCAAGAGCCAATGACTTTTTATAGGCATGCTGAAAATCTTGACGAAGTCGCCGTGGTCTAGTAGGTAGTGTGTTGGCTTATTAGACGAAAAGCCAGGGTTCGAGCCTCAGGCCAGACATCAAAATAAAATACAAAAAGTATTTTTTCTGCGATTTCCTCTCAGCAGATTTCTGGCAAAAACTCTGAGAGTAAATAAAATTGCCATGAAAAGTTTCTCAAAAATCTGTCGTTCGGAATCGACTTTAAACTGTAGGTCCCGCCACTCATGTATAAAATTAACACACACAACATAAGTGGTGTGAGAAGCTAGGTCGTAATCCTGACTGAAGGGTTGTAATGACCAATTATGTATGTATGAAAGTCTTGACATTCTTGTGCAGCAGCTGTGGTTCTAACAGGGAGATAGAGGCTATCTTTCACATCATGTTTCTGTGTTCAAACATGTCTTCAGCATGCATTCAAATAAAAGTCGATGAAATTTATTTTATTTTATAATTTTTATTTTCATTGTATTTTCCTTAAAACATTTTAAAGCTCCCATAACTTTGGTTTTATTGATAAAATTTTTTTTATTGATAGATAAAAATCAATACAAGATTTATTTAAATCTGAGAAACGTAAAAGAGAAAAAACAACAGAATTTTCCAATAATATTGTAAGTTTCAGCGGGAAATAAATTTTGACTGCATGTTAAAAATGTTTTCGTTATCAACTGCAGAACATAACTTTTTGTTTTCTTTTTTATCTTCTTTTTGTTAAATCCTTATTATAAAAACACACTCATTTTGAGTAAAATGCAATCCTCAATACCATAGCTAAAGGTATTGTAGGTACTTTTCTGCAAACAATTTGTAGAATAAATTATTTGACTAAAGTATGAAAAAGAAAATATTGTGTTAAGAAATATTGACAGCAACTTTAAGTTCTTCGAATTTTGTGGAGTTTTGTTGAAAAGAAATAAGCAGATTAGGATAACAAGGATGAAATTGGGTTTATCGACATGTTTAAATTTATAAGGAAAATTTTTAAAAGAACATTTAAATTTATAAAGGACATTTTTAAAAGCAGTTTTAATACCACTTTTAATTTAAATATGTCAATTCAACATGACAAGTCATACATAACTGGTCGTACGTAATACATACATACATAATTGGTCATTACAAACCATACACATAGTTTCTCACACCACTTATGTTGTGTGTGCTAATTTTATACATGAGTGGTGGTACCTACAGTTTAAAGTCGACTCCGAACGACAGATTTTTGAGAAAATTTTTCATGGCAATTTTATTTACTCTCAGAGCTTTCGCTAGAAATCTGCTGAGAGGAAGACGCCGAAGAAATACTTTTTACATTTTGTTTTGATGTCTGGGCTGGGGCTCGAACCCAGGGATCTAATTCTCGGATTCGTGATCGAAATTGCGTTCGAATAGAAAATTATTTCGATTGCGAGAAATTTTCTGATGATGTTACTCGATAATTAATTAATTTCGTTTTACAGCACTGACTAAAATGCAAAAATTGTAAATAAAAACATATATTTTCTTACAAAAATAAAATAAATTTAATTAATCCAAGGAATAAACGTTTTATTAAAATTGTAATATTTCGTGTAATGGATAATATGAGCCGTTCATTTTGAAAGTGACTTAAGTCCATTTATCTTTAACCGTAGATCGAGCTTTGTATCAAAAATGATACATTTCAATTTTAATATTTTCTTAGTTCGTTAGCATTGTTATCGCCATTATTTTAAACCAAATAAAAAAAGAAAACTTCAAACAGGGGTTACAAAATTCAAAAACTTCATAATTCTAAGTTAGGTTAGGTTAGGTTAGAGGACGTGTACTTGTCAATTAAGACAACTACAGTACTCGGAGGTCGAATTGACCCATTGTACAACATCCTAGTTTCCACACCACTTATGTTGTGTGTGTTAATTTTATACATGAGTGGTGGGACCTACATTTTAAAGTCGACTCCGAACGACAGATTTTTATTTATTGAGAAGCTTTTGCATGGCAATGTTTATTTACTCTCAGAGTTTTTCCCAGAAATCTACTGAGAGGAAGTCGCCGAAAAAATACTTTTTTGTATTTTGTCTTTGATGCCTGGCCTGGGGCTCGAACCCAGGATTTTGCGTCTAATAAGCCAACACACTACCTACTAGAATACATATATAATTCTATATTATGTATCATTTTTGATGCATGCGACTTTCCTAGTTATTCTTTGGTGTTGTGCATGATATTTGTTAAGTGTTGGATGAAAGTGAAAAAGTTGAATTTTCTGTTTTTGATAGTGATTGAAGTAGTAGTAGTCTAGTATGTACTATGTTAACTTATTAGACGTCAGAGCAAGTTTCAATCCTCAGGTCAGACATTTCCAGTTTACAAAGAAAGGTTGTAATGACCGATTATAAAATATTCCTGCTGCTTAAGGCTCTGAAGAAGAAAAAAACAGAACCTCCTCTTATGAACTGCCGCAAATATTGACAGCCGCAAACATGATAATAGGACGTTAATCGAAAAAGATGGTACAGCTTGTAATAGAAAACCTTATTAGTAGTTTGGGAAGAAAAAATATTACCAATTTTCACGCAGATTGCTAGCAGCTGTCACATGAAATGTTGTAGATTCTTTCTTACTGCTCTTCTCAGATTTATCTTCCCTGACAGACAAACATTAGAAAAAAGTGTTTCGTTCTATGTTTTATTTCATAAATATTACAGATGATAGTATTTTGGTCAAATATGTACGTATGAGATAACAGAATCATTCGCTTTGATAATGTGCTACTCAAAAATGATGATAAATTTACACTTATTACGCCTTTTCGAAAAATGAGCTGAAAGTCTTTTAGCTCTTAAAAATCCCAATAATTTTGTCGCTGTAGATGAGTAGCTAATTGAATTTTATGGTCGTTATAAATTTTGTGGTCCACCGAAATCTAATTGGCAGTTTTAGATTCAAGTACATGCTACATGCGTAGGAACTACATACGTATAGCCGTATTTAGGGAAACTTGTATCCGGGACACCAGAGAGGAATGATAGAGAGAACATTGTTATTGTCATAATCAATATTCTATTGCAACAGGAAACTTTTTTAGCTCACATGACATCGATAACAAATGTTTCTAGCGAAATATAACAATGGTTTGTGCCATCAGGTTTCAGCTAGCCCTCGATTGGTAGCGTTACTGATGGGAGTGACAATAAGCTACCCCATCTAAACAATGGGAAACTTATAAATTGCCACAACGCAGATATCAAATTATTACCATTTAGAAAAGAATAAAACCAAGCTCACATGAAGTGCTTAAGTTTTACTTAAGAACCCATCAACATACATCATGTCAAAAATTTTGGCGTAAATTTCACAAAAGTGATAATAAAATGTAATAATATAAAATGGTTTTATTAAAATGAATTAAAATAAATAAAATTATTTAAATCTTGTAACAAAATCTATCAATAATTGCGAAAATTCTATGAAATACAAGTATGTATCGAAAGTGATACATAGCTAGAATTATGAAGTTTTTTTAAGGCTCGATCTACGGTTAATTTGAAATACTTAAGGTTTTGCGTTTTTACAAAATTAAAAATATACGTAAGATATATGGTTGACTTGCAATGTTAAATCGCATTTAAGGGATTTAATTTTATACATCCTATTAAAAAGTCGCTATTATTCTTAAGTGTATAATATGAACATGCTTACCTTAAAAGGACTTAGATCACTTTCAAAAAAAAATTTGTTTTGTTACAAAAAGTGAAAGAATATAAGTCCGTTACATACAGCTTAAAAAATAGAAAATAACATTTAAATTATATTTTTAGATAATAGAAATAAATTTAGTAACAAGTTATTCGTTAAAATTCACAGTATTCGGGAGTGACTTGAAGTAGTTATGGTGTTCCGGAGGTATATACAATAAGTCCATCATGTGTCGGTATTTTAGTTATGTGATGCTTCTTATATTTTTATATTTATATTGCTTGCTTTTATTTGAGAGTTTAGTTCATATTCCATTTCTTTAATATGGAGAGCTTTTTTTAATTCAAACAATTGACCAGCATGTTCATACTCCATTTCCTTTAATTTAAATTCTTTGTTTTTTATAATAAGTAATCCATTCTTTTAGGCATTTTCTTTTGGTATAATTCTATTGTAACCATATTTTTTTCCAACAGTGAACTTTTGCTCTCTCTTCCTCTGACTTTAGCAATTTGTGGAGCCTCTTTTTTTCTTTATTATTAGCTGGGGCTGAAGTTTCTTCTGCAGCATCATTCTCAAATTCTATAAAAGAAGACATGTTAGGTTCCATTTTGTCTTCTTCATAATCCGATAAACAGCAGGGAGGTACGTCAGGAATACTATTTTTCTTGGGGTAACATTTTCTTTGTCGCAATACTCTTTTCTCTTCTGATGTTTTTGAAGATCCAAAAGTTTGGAAATTTTTTAGACCCTCAGCAGAAACTTCAATTACAGCAGCAGACGGTATCTGTTCTTCCATTTGTGAAAGAACTTTTTCCTCATACGGTTCGCCACCCATTTTCTTTTTTGAAGTTTTATTGAATGAAACCTTCTTTTTAACATTTTGCTTTTGGTCAGCGTATACCTAAAGACATACATATATTTATACATTTATTATTGAAACTAAAACAAGAGTTTGTTAAACTACCTTGCTCTACATTTTTTCATCCTTGATTGGTGGGCAGAAGCATTGAGCTTAGCTGTGAGCTGATCCCATAGCTGATTAGCTCTTGCCTTTCCCTGAGAAGTATATGGTATAATACTCTTTGCCAATTCTGAATGCTTAACCATGAAATTTCCAGGAATTTAATTCTGGGTTTAATTAATTTTTGAAAGTTTTGACCTACAAATACTGGAATTAATTTTTTATTCATAAATTATTATAAAGTTGTTACTTATATTTTTTATATTGTACTTTACAGCAGAAAAATGTTAATTCGAAAGCTTTAGTGCTTACGAGTAAAAACTCGCAAGGTGGCATTCGAATGATCACACGTTATCGAATGCCATAATTAGAAATTTCGATACCCTTTACCCGATAACGAATAAGAGATTCGTATACGACTGCCAGAATTAGCCCCCTGGCTTTACGTCTAATAAGCCAACACACTACTTACTAGACTACGGCGACAAGTCATAGAATTTACAAAAAACTACAGGGAATGTTCGAAATTTGACAGTTGATAAGAGACATTTTGTAAAAGCTATCAAAGCCATCAAATGGCAATAAAAATTACCATTAAAACTTTCTCAAAAATCTGTCATTCCGAGTTGGATTAAGTTAGCATACACTGCGTGAGTGTTGCGAGAAGCTAGATTGTAATCCTGACTAAAGGGTTGTAATTAGTTATTAGTTAGGTAAGTCAAATGTTAATACCACTGCACAAGAATTACATTTTCCTCATATTGATCATTAGTACGATTGTATAGCAATTTTTGAGACTACATGATGTCGAGATATATTCAAACCGATGAGAGGTAAGACCAACATCGCCTAACGTCTGTTGTTATGTGGCCATGTAGTATGTCGGCAAATGTTTGTTGGATCAGTGAGAATAGGGTCTGAGAAATATATTCCCATTTCACAACCTGTATTCGTTTCGAAACCTGCATTTTGCATCTGATTAATGTTCGGCTATAAGAATAATAGTTTTCGTCGGTATTCCCGTGCTGTTTTTTGCATCTTACCAGAAGAGATAAATCGAAATTTTCAAGAGGTTTAATAAACACAAAAGCACAATACCCTTTTCAGTAGAATAAAACGTCCTTTCAGGTAAAATTCCCAAAGAGAAGCGGTTCCAGGAAGAGGTATAGGCAATGGTTCTTTTCTAACTTTGTTTCTTTCACTTGTTCATGGCTCTTTCTTTTCGGAAAAATAAATAATTCCTGAGTTCTAATTTAATTCGTTGTTAGAGAAATGTGTTTAAAATTCATGCTCAAAATGTAAAAATTATAAAAAAATCCCTTAATTGAATGAAATTTAATTGTAAATGAAATTTTCTTCAAAACCCAAAAACACACTTCATTTTTATCTACATTTCCATTTGGGGAAAAATAAAACTTTTTTATGTAATTTATTTTTTTGCACAAACCACACTTTCTCTTTCACCAAATGTTGAAAATAAAAACAAGTAATATTATTAAGCAAGGGGAACAAAAAATTATCATACAATTACTGCATTTAATTTTAATGTTAAAATTCAATTAAAAGGCTATCACTTACTATTACTTACCTCATTAAGAAGGAAAGTAATTAATTTTTGTTATTGGGTTTTCAAACATATTAAATCCTAAAAAAAGAAAACAAAACGAAATAAGAAACATACGATGGAAGGCACTTTGAAGCCAAAAGTACCAACTTTATTTCGAAAGATCTGCTTCGACATAAAAGATTTCCTTTGCTATTCATTATCTGTAACGTTGAATTGATGGAGGATAGAATAAGAATCATATAAGAAAATAAGAAAATAAATTAAAGGCTGAAACAATAAAAACATATTGTTCGCATTTAACTGGAAGAGATAATGTTCTTTTGAAATTTGTTGAAATTGTAGACGTTTTCATATAGAAATTTTATTCAGGTACTTCGATTCCATCTTTAATGCCATTTATAAAGAAAAAATCATCAAAGTTTTAATTAATATGACACTTAAATGAATTCTGTATGATGATCTCTAACTTCTGTTTCAAGCAGAAGTCTTCTGGCCCAGATTTCTATATGAGCGCACATATTCTCATACATCTATTAAAGTGTTTTTCAATGCCTTCTCCTTAATAACATGGTATTTACGTAATTAAGTTCTCATAGAAACCCACAAATGTTGTATTGGAGAATCCGACCTAAAGTCTTTTTATGTATTACAAAATAACCATTCTTGATATCTGAGGAGATTAAAACAAATTAATTTCAAAAACATTTAAATTTGCATAACAGATGCTGTTATTAATACTTTATTAAAAATGTTAGTCAATTCTACTACGTACATACATACATTACGACCTTAAAGCCAGGATTACGAGCTAGTTTCTCACACCGCTTAGGTTGTGTGTTAATTTTATTCACGACAAATTTATGAGAAACTTTTTCATGACAATTTTATTTTCTCTCAGAGTTTTTGTCAGAAATCTGCTGAGAGAAAATCGCCGATGAAATATTTTTCATATTTCGTTTTGCTGGAGATGTCTGATTAGCAAACAAGCTACCTACTAAACTACAGCTTCAATGTACTTCTGGTTCGAAAAATGTGACGGTTTTCTCACATTTTATATGGCAAGAAACACCATTACTAAACTGTGCTTGTAACGCATAAGACGACAGCCTGCCAATGCATGTATGGCTTCGTACATGAGTTGATTGGCTTTCTTGAGTTAGTAGAAAACAAACATAGGAAAGCTTTATATTACTTTCGATTACTAGTTTCTCTTTTTGGTATATGAAGTAAAAATTACTCACAAATTTTCAATTAGATTTCGATTATAATAGTGTGACTTATTTACATTTTAAAAACGTTTAAAATATGAGTTCGTATAATGCAAATAAATATAAAAATAAATTTGTGTTTAGTTTTAATTAAAATTCTTTATTATTCGCACAATTCTGTGTGCCACTGTTTACAACTTGATGTAAACAACAACAATTGCTTTGTTTGGTTATTGCTGTTTTACGTAAATCATAACAATTACTAGCCAATTTGTTCAAACGACGAATACTTTCTTCAAACACCGCGTCTTCACACAATACTGAATGAATTTCTACTGACTCCATTGCCTGCTTTGTCTTGCCTTTTATTACGCAGGGTAAGCAGTCTTATGAATTCTCTTGAAGGAGAATGGCTTTGCCTTCTCGAAATATCTATAAGTGTAAACATTTTGTTCACGTTATTGTTGTTTAGGTATTTTGTTTACGTTTGTTCTTGAAGTGTTGTTGTTGCCTTTTTGTTTATTTGTTTATCCCTTTTTATACTGTTTTTTTGTTTTTCAATCTATGTTTACTTGTTTATCATTTGTTTACAAATTAAACTTTGAGAAAGCAAAACGCCATTTCTATTTTTGTAACAATACAATAAAACAACCGATCATAAAGCGGTTAAATTAGTTTTTAGAAAAAACCTTGACATATATTTATTCTTACACAAGATTACTAAAACCATGTATTGAAAAATTATTTTATTTCGTGTTGGTGCACCACACATTTGAAGTCGCCGTAGTCTGTTTTTCTCAAATACATTTTAAAGAATTTTATATATGAAGATTTTCATCAAAAATATTTATTTTTATTGTATTTTCCTTCATCCTTAATAATCATTCAACAGAGCTTGGAATTAAATTTTACAACAGTGTGAATATAATTGTTTTGATAGGAAATGACAAATTCCTGCTACCCGAATTGTTACAATTTCTCCTTCTCACCATAGCAGCGTCACAAGCCCTGCTAATATGTTCTTCCAAAATCTTTTTTACATGCAATACAGAATGGCTCCTTCCTACATTCTTTCCAATAATGCCCCTTTTCACCACATTTTAGGCAACACTTACTCCTGTCCTCAGTGTTTTTACATGCCCCTGCCATATGACCATACTCGAAGCACCTAAAACACTTTCGTAAACTTGTTCTCTCTCGTACTCTGCATACCACCCAGCCTTTTTTAATCTTTCGGGCCTCCAATAATTTCCTCGCCTCCAGCACTGGCAGACTAATAACTGCCACTTGTGTGCCCGCATACGACGGCCTTAGATTTCTAATGGAGCCTTCTCTGATATTCTCCAATCCAGGGATACGCGAACAGATAGCCTCAACTATGTCATCTCTCGTAGTAATTTCATCAAGATCTCGGATTTCAAAAGCCACTTCATGGGTTAGTGCTTTGATTTCCGCCTGCTCTCCCAGTATTTTACCAATCCCCTCTTTGTATTTTACAACGCTTCCTGTAGAAGCCCGCTTTAATTCGAGCAGAATTTCTCCTTTTGTTGTCTTCTTTATTCGGGAGACATTTTCACCTAACTCTTGGAGGCTTTCCTCCTTCTTAACCGCTCTTAATATATCACTGTAAGACATATCTCCGCTTCTCGCAATGACTATAGCATCCGGTCTTGGAGGAGGCAGTACATTCTCTTTCCTATTGGACTTATTGTTCCCCTTGTTCTTCGCATTCTCTCTGGATCTAGCACTTCCCCTTCTTTTGCGTTTCACCTTAACCCAGTTTTCTTCCCTGGGAGTTTCATCGCCTACTGAGTCTTTTTTCGTTTCCTCATTGATTAAAATCACTTCCTCTTTCTCCATCCTTCCGTAGAGCGTTTTACTTCTCTTAGGAGGCGTTTCTCTTCGCACTTCCGTATCATCTCTAGACCTTTTCGGCGTTGCCTCTGTAGTCACTTTAGGCACCGACGATTGCTTCTTCTTCAGTGTATTGTACCTCTCCTGCGCGTAGGCATGCAATTTCGAGATATTGCCAAGGACTTCTCGCATATTGTTATTTATCGAGCGTTGCGGTAATCGCATCAATTCGGTCAATTTACTAATATTTTCTCCCAATCTCTCCCTCTCTCTCTCATGATCTGGTTCCGCAATAGTTGTTGTGTCTTCATTCAGACGCGGCGGAGAAGATCTTGACCTCACCGTCGTTCCGCTGGGAGTTACTTTTTCCGGTGTTCGAGCCAGCTTCGATGCACTTTGGAAAGGATTTCTGCTTGTGGCATTATCTGATATGTTGGCCAAGTGCACCACCATCATATCATTGCAGTTGCTTGATCTCGACGGTCGGGCCACCACTGCTTGCCCACCCCTCAATACCGCCGGCACTGGGCTTTTTACACCCTGCACCGTAACTTCATCATTTCTTGTCGAATTTGTATTCATGTTTTATTGTTCCGGGATCCTACCCATATCATTTTATACCTACTGACAGGTGTTAATTCAGCCGCTCCCACTCCGGAGACAGACACTGCCTAAAAAGCCGCTCAATATGGGACAGATGCTGTTAGGATTTTGGTTTGATACTTATTTAAGGGCGGTATCGGCTCGCCCCGTCGCAGTGACTTCAAAAGGCAGTAAATACCTTTTAAGTTATGCTCTCCATCTCTGCCGCTTTTGGTCGGGGACTGCTTATTCAATATTCGCAGCTAACCCACATATCTGTAGGCCGTTCAGCTATCCGCCACCTTGCTAACCCCCACAGTAGCCCCAGCTAAGCCCTGTGCGTAAAGCATGTGTGACGGAAATAATCTGTGGCAAGATTGTGATGTAAGAGGAAATAACATCACAAACCAGAGTATAACACAAGGAGATAAGATATACAATATAATATAATTATAATTAAAGCTTAGATTGTCTTAAACGTACAAAATGAAATAATTCTTATAAAAGAGAAGATTATAAAGCATTTTTGTTGAGTGATAATTTCAGTAGCAAATAGTTTTAAGATAATACTTTAATATAATATAATTCGATAGTACAACGCTTGACAATTGAATTTCGAAATGAGTGTATTTTCCTGCCACTTAGAATTGAGTAAATAGAATATCTAAACTCAATATTTATTCCAAAAATATCTAAAATAAATTACATAATTTGGGTTGTACCCTTCAGTCAGGATTACGACCTAGCTTCTCACTTCACTTATGTTGTTTACGTTAATTTTATGCATGATTGGCAGGACCTACAGTTAGAAGTCGACTCCGAACGACAGATTTTTGAGAAAATTTTCCTGGCAATTTTATTTACCCTCAGAGTTTTCGCCAGAAATTTGCTGAGAGGCAGTCACCGAAGAAATATTTTTTTCATATTTTCGTTTTGATGTCTGACCTGGGAGTTGAACCCTTAGGTCTAATAAGCCGACACACTACCTACAAGACTACGGCACTATGGACAACAAAAATTATGTTTCGAAGTCATGGATTTCTTTAAAAAATGCTTTTAATTCGCACGCATTGATGGCAGTCTACCACATATTTGATTCTCGGCATATAAAAATAATTACTGTTAACTTAAGTCGGAAAATATTTCCTAGCATTTATGAAATTAGCAGAAACAGTTAATCTGTATTCTGGTGAGAGTTAGGTTAAGTTAGGTTGAAGTGGTAGCTTTGATTACCAAAGCTCACTTGAGCGGCCTGTTGTGACGCCATTGTTAAGTACAGCCCCTATACTAACCGAATTTCACTAAGTTAATCGAAAAAGTTTATCAGCGGCTGCACATTAAAGCATTAAAGCCTGAAAGTTTTAATGTTATTAAGCTGACAAGGAATGGAGAGCTAAATAATATAAATCTGCACTTCGTAAGAGATAAGCATTGACAAAAAAAGTTTATAACTGTTTCCTCCTCTTGAGCAATCGCACACATTCGGCAGAAGTCATTTGATGGGAGCTTTCCGCATGTCTTCCCATAATGCAATGGCCTGTAGACATGACCACTGTGAGCGAGATGAGACTACCATCAAGTTTGAGTAATTGGTTTGTACACCTTCTATCCATCGTGGGGCTCTTTAGCCCAAGATATTAAAAAAACAACAGAATGTAATCGAGGAAGTGTACCTTCTCTAGCGAGCTTATCAGCCTTACAGTTGCCTGGGCTGTCACTGTGCCCAGGAACCCAGACAGATGAGGCACTGAAGCGCCCAGAGAGAACGCAGAGACAATGGCGTTACACTCTCTAACGAGATTAGAGGTGACCTTAACACTCGAGGGTGGTGAGAGTACTCTTCTCTATTTTAAGGCTTGTGCATCAAATACTAAACTGAAATTTGGAAAGATTCGTTGATTATAATGATACTAAAAACTAAAGGAGATCACCCAAATGTATGGTCATATAGACCCTCAAATCTTTTGAAGATTTGTTATTGATTACTAATTTCGCAAAGATACCAAGTAAAGGTATTAATAGTGTTCGACATATTTTATTAATGTTCATCCATAAAGACTGACAAAAAGGCACATTTTTGGAAATTAATACGACCATCCCCCTATCAAGATGCATCTGGCTGTCATTGTGGTTAAAATGAAGTATGTATCTGTTGTCGACAAGTACGGACATGCGGCGTATCGGATCTCTATTACTGCCGATAATTATACTTTCGATATTGCCTACTTGCGATATTGTCAAGTATAGGATCATTCTTGGTAACAGCTGCTATTGTCTCAATATGTAATTGAGTAACAAACACCTCTATCGTACATACATACATAACTGGTCATTACAATGCTTCAGTCAGGATTACGGCCTAGCTTCTTACTCTCTCGTAGAGCGAAACTTATATTCAACAAGTTGCTCATTCTTCCTGTGCATCTTTATGGAGCAGAAGCATGGGCACTATTAACCAGCGATGCGGCAGCCTTGAGTGTATTCGAGAGAGAAGTCCTACGTAAGATCTTCGGTCTATTGAGAGTTGTCGATAATTTCAGCATTCGATCTAATAATGTGCGTTGTTCAGTGCATTAACATCCAGCGACTGCGCTGGCTCGGCCACGTCGATCGGATGGAAGAGAATGTTCCAGCGAGACGTATTTGATGCGGCGATTAGCGGAAGTCAGCGAAGTGGACGAACTTGTTTTCGTTAGAAGAACCTGTCATCGATTGGTGTTAACAATTGGTGTAGTCGTGCAAAAAGCAGAGGTGCCTGGAAATATGTGTTAAAGCAAGCCGAAAGCCATTAATCGGGTTGTTAATGCCCAACTAAGTATGCAAGTATGTACATTACAAACCAAGTTATCTTTCTGAAAGATATAATTATCTTTAAAATTTCCGTCAAGTTTTTTGATAAGAATAAGTTCTAGAAGTTCTAAATATGTTTCATTCTGGTTGGCACCATGAAGCAAACAAAAATGTATAAAACAAACTTCCTCGGACCATAACATTCTTTCCACTAAAAATTTGACTTGAATCCAAATCAAGACAATAATAATCAATAATAATCGTTGGAAAAGCAAACTTTTTCCATTCATCTACTCATGATATGTGAGATTAGACGCGTCCAAGATGTCTCTCAATGTGTTTCTTAGTTGATCGTACTTAACTTTTTTACGACTTAATTTTTTTAAATTTTATCGACAGGGCAGCAGTTCAAAGAAAAAGCCATAGATCTCGTAGTAATTGGAAGATTACGTTTTTTTATTTTTCTACATGATAAACGATTCTTAGTGGTATCGTGTCGAAGTTATTTTTTGTAAATTTTTTTTATACCCCCACAATTCAAGCCAAGTTTTGGGTCATATTTTTATTGATTTGTTTGTTTATTAATTACAATACAATTACAAATTATGTTCTAATTATATACGAGCTGAGTAACTTTGACCATATGCTCGGTGTAGTGTCACAGACCATAGCCTCTGATGGGAATCCCACGACCCTCACGTTAGTAGCCTTCCACACTACCCACTAGTCTAGCAAGGCACCGTAGGGTCATTTATTTATTTGTTTGTTTATTAATTAGAATACCATTAAAAAATATATTTGGGGTATTCACACGGTGTGCTATCTAGTCTTATTGTCATAAAATACTAAAGTTTTATGATAGTTTTAAAAAATTGTTGTTGTTCTTCAAAGAAAAAAGTCATAAAATAATAACACCTTTTGTGATGTGTTTATTGTTTTGTCATAACTAAACAGTGTAAATTTAAGTCAAAAGGGAAAAGCTCGTCATCGAGCCGGCGATAATATTTAGAAGTTGCCGCCATTGAATATTCGCAACATGTACGTAAAACATGCTATTAATTTCTTCATAGTTCTATAACTTCGAGATTAATTACATTTTAATAATTTATTTATAAAAGTTATTAACTTTCATAAAGTTAAATAAAAAAATTTGAAATTGATACAAATAAAATATAAAAGAAAATTTTGTTTGTATACTTTAACTGATTGGCAGCACCGAACGTATTTAAAATAAGCGCCGTCAGAAATTATTACCGGCTTAGTAATAAACAACAGCTGTTTATGTTTATGTTTTTAAAAATCTTGTTTTGTGCCAAGAGATTTAATAATATTTAATAATTTTGATTTATTTAATGTAAACATGTAATTATTTTTTTCCTATTTACTTGAATCAGCCATAATAATGTCCAATGCGTATTTTGCGCATAAACTGGTTATTATTTCAGTTTTTTGACTTGTTTTTGGCTTTTTTAATTAAAAATATTTGTAATTTTTTATTATTGTATTTTTCTTTTATCAGCTGACTCAAATTTGAAATAGCACACTAACTTATGAGGGTTGCTCACAGCAGTCATATTTTTTCGTGTTATTATTTTATGATATATGACTTTATGACGACCGTGTGAATACCCTAATTATAAATATTACGATGGGAGTAACTTAGACTTTCTGCTAGATGCGACAGAACATAGCCTCTGATGGGAATCGAACCCCCAACCCTCACTATAATAGTCCACCACACTACCCACTATACTACCAGGCACCCAGGTCGTTTCTTAAATATAATTAAGTACAATTAGTATTCCAGGAATTTTTTTTATAAGAACACCCTCTTGTTTTGAAGTATCAATCAAGCACTTTTCGGCGATATTTAATACCTTTCTTTAGCTATTTCCACGTCAATTAAAATTATAGTTTTATTCGCCATATTTTATTGCCTTCTATTATATTTCGGCAGCAACAGACTGATTTTACTTATGATTTAGAATGCAAGAATTTAGCGAAATAACCCGGATATACTGGCAATAAATACTTTAATATTTATGTTGTTATTATGACCATAATTGCGAACAGGATTTATTTTTGTATACGAATAAATTGTTTACAAGTGGTATTACATTATTATTATTACAAATTGCACTCATTTAATTTAAATTTTATTTCCTTTTTATAACGTGATAATGCTTTGAAAGAGTAACTGCCATTAAAAAATTAAATTTTTTTATTCATTCTTGTCTAATAAAAATGAAATCAGCTGAAAATTATGAAATAAGATTTGCATTAAGATTATTGAGAAGTAGAAATGATATCAACATTTTTTACTTATTTTGATTTCGTACTTTTTGCCACAATAGGGAATTTCGCCCAAATTTTTCATGATTTTTTCTGGATTTTGTCTGTGTTATCAAAAAAACATTATAAAATTATTTTTAAAAGTTTCATGACTTGTTTTTCGATTATATTTAACCCTGGTCGGTTACTCTTCATTTTTGTACGTTAAGGTTATTCTTCGTTGAATCGATGAACTAATTAACCCTGAATGGTTACTATTCTTCGAATCGACGATGCTTAGTTACTCTTTATCCTATAATTCTTTTATGTTTGACCAAATTTTGCTCTTTTTATCAACAACGTTAGTTATAATGAAAGCCTGCAGTGAGTAAGCTTACGCTGGCCACCCATTTCTTTTAAATACTTCCTATTTGTAAATCTAAACAAAAGAAATTGTGTGTGAGATATCACCGAAGATTTTTATCGATCTCTTGTATATGGTGTATCCTTAAACACTTCCTATTTGTAAATCTAAATGGAACATATTGTGTGAGATATCATCGAAATTTCTCATTGATCTCTGGTATATGGTGTATCCTTAAACACTTATTATTTAAAAATCTAAACGAAACAAATTGTGTATGAGATACCATCGAAGATTTTTATCGATCTCTTGTTTATGGTGTGTCCTTAAACACCTCCTATTTGTAAACCTAAATGAAACAAATTGTGTGTGAGATATCATTGAAAATTCTCATCGATCCTTTCATCGGTCCCTTGTATATGGTGTATCTTTAAACCCTTCCTATTTGAAAATCTAAATGAAACAAATTGTGTGTGTGATATCATCGAAAATTTTCTTCGATCTCTTGTATCTGGTGTATCCTTAAACACTTGCTACTTATAAATATAAATGAAACAATTTGGGTGTGAGATATCATCGACAATTTGCATCGATCGTTTGTACATGGCGTATCTTTAAATACTTCCTACTTATAAATATAAATGAAACAATTTGTGTGTGAGATATCAACGATAATGTGCATCGATATCTTTTATCTGGCGTATCCTTAAACACTTCCTACTTATAAATATATATGAAACAATTTGTGTATGAGGTATCATCCACAATTTGCATCGATCTTTTGTATCTGGTGTATCCCTTAACGCTTCCTACTTATAAATATATATGAAACAAATTGTGTGTGAGATATTATCGAAAATTTGCATCGATCTCCTGTATATGGTATATCCTTAAACGCTTCCTATCTATCTGGTGTAAATATAAATCAAACAAATTGTGCTGAAATATCATCGAAAATTCTCACTGATCTCTTGTATATGGTGTATCCTAAAACACTTCCTATTTGTGAATCTAAATGAAACAAACCCACCAATAACAATGGCCACATGTTATTAAAAATAAAAAATACAGTGGTGGCTGGTTTATTATTATTTTTTTACACGTTTGCATAGAATATGAAATGTTGCATACGCTGTGTAGCACGTAACATCATTCTTTTGAAGCCACATATCGCTGGTGTCCAGATCATCCGATTCATTCCAGTAGTTGGTAGTCATCGACCCGTGACTATGGCCATCTACGTGATCGATGACCCAAAATCTACACAAAACAGTGAAGTTTTCGGTTTTCATTGAACATTGGATGTAAGTAACTTAAGTATTTTAAAAATTATTAGGAGACTACTTCTCTGTTTTTCTAAAATACAATTTAACCCTGGACGGTTACGCTCCACTTTTGTACATTAAGGTTACTCTTCGGTGAATCGACGAACTATTTAACCCTGAATGGTTACTGTTCGTCGAATCGACGAAGCTCATTTACTTTTTGTCATATACATCTTTTATGTTTGACCAAATTTCGCTCTTCTTATGAACAATGTTGGTTGATAACGAAAGCTTGTAGCTTGTTTAAACAAGTACTCAACAAGTTCATTACTTTTGTTTTTGTAGCTTTTGTTTGCAATTTAAACGATTTAAAACAAAACACCATTTCCATTTTCGTAACAATATATAGAGGTAGGTAGGTTGAAATCAGGAGACCAATCAAAGGTCTCATGTCTATTGACACATGTAGGTTTGGTTTGCACTCACCATTAGAAAAACTATCTTACTTTATATTGGATTCCAGCCCATTAGTTTTCATTAATTTAATACGGTTCAGATATACGATCATTAGCGTTGCCCTTATTTAGTTTTAAAATAGTCATGGTCCTCTCCCGATTACAATCGCGCCAAAGTATGTTTGTAATTCTTGCTACTGTATCATTATTCCACAATAGTCAACATGACGTTTCTGCCAACTATCTCAGATTGGTCTTTAATGAACTCAAAGGCATTGGGTTATCCAAGCTTATGGTATGTAATATTCCGACTCTATCAGCCAGAATATTCGCTTCCCCGTTTCCAATCACTCCATGATGACTACTAACGCATATAATGCGTACCGTTCCTTGCCTACATACATACACAACATAGTTATCCATTACAACCTTTCAGTCAGGATTACGGCCTGGCTTCTCACACCACTCATGTTGTGTGTGTCTATTTTATACATGAGTGGCGGCATCTACAGTTTAAAGTCAATGTTTTTTTATTGATTTGACAACCCAATTGGTATCATAATGCGTAAAGTGATAGTTTGGTGATAGTTTTGCCAGGTCAGACATCTAAACAAAAATATGTATGTATGAAAAAATATTTCTTCTGCGACTTGCTCTCAGCAGATTTCTGACAAAAACTCTGAGAGTAAATAAAATTGCCATGAAAAGTTTCTCAAAAATCTGTTGTTCCGAGTGGACATTAGGTCCCGCCACTCATGAATAAAATTAACATACACAAATTCAGTGGTGTGAGAAGCTAGGCCTTAATCCTGGCCAATTATGTATATATGATAGCCTGGCAGTGAACAGTCTTGGATTTCATGTGGATTGTGTAACGTCCGAAATACGACAATTTTTTGATGAAAGTTTGGGTCCAGAGCGCATTCAGCGAGTGCACGTCATTGTCTATGGTCGTTTATATTCAGCTCATGAGTCACAATGGAAAAAGGCGAAAGGCGGTGACTTCTGACCGTGAGTAGCAAATTCAGATTTAATTGACATTGTCTTTAAACCAAACGGTATCACGTATGTAATTGCGTAAATTTCAAAATCATGAGATTTTAAGTCTCTCATATATAGCCTGCATTACAGATAAAGCACTTACAGTGGAACCCAGGGCAATATTTGCATTGAATAACTAAATAACGCCACAAACAAGTATTTCATTTACTTTTGAAAAGTTACCCGATGTTTCAAAATCATCCGCTACATATATTTGAATAACTTTGTGCACTCATAAGCATATATTTCAATATAGGTATATGTGTAGTTATAAAACTTTTGGGCTGCACTAACCCTTCCAATTTTATGGTGGCTGGCCGAGCTTAAAGAGAGCTGTATAAATTTTCTAATTTTTGTAAGAAATGTGAAACTGAAAACATTTAAGCAGAACTCATAATTCAAAAATTAAATTTAATGCCAAAAGGTCAACCCTTTGTGGCATACATTTTTCCCAAACATCAACCAGACGTACTTATTATTTCTTTTTTTTTTTTTGTTGTTGCTAAAATGCTGCTGTGGCTGACGACAGCACAAACGCATTTCGAATAAAATGTTGTTGACAACATCTAGTGGTTTGGGTTCTGAAACACGTATAAGCTAAACAGACCACGTACGTAATGTACTTTTTGTCCGTCCGATAATTGTCCGTTATACGCAAAATGTGGGTTTCTGTGCGCTGGAAAAAAATTAAAATAATTATATATTATACAACGCATATGTAATTTACATATTGATGTTTTGCTTACAATGTTGGTTTGTTGTGAGGTTTACACATCAACAAGTAAGTCAAGAAGCATGACAGGAAAATGAAATTTCCCTTGAAAAATATCCTTTTGGCATATAGAATATTAAAGGTTTAAATTATAAAAGACTTACACGTTTCCGCCAGCCTGTAATAAATAACCAACTGCCTGATAACGACATTAAAAATTTATTGACTTTATTTAATGTTCATCATTTGCAAAGATCGTCGGCATATTATAATAGGTTTAACGAAATGCGATTTCATGAGGTCATGAAAAATGAATTATTTAAAGAAATACCCTCGAAAATAATTACGTATTTAATCAATATATATGCATATATATACATCTATAGTCAGAATTACGACCTATTTTCTAACACCCCTTATGTTGTGTGTGTTAATTTTATACATGAGTGGGGGGACCTAAAGTTTACAATCGATTACGAATGACAGATTTTTGAGAAACCTTTTCATGGCAATTATATTTTCTCTCAGAGATTTTTGCCAGAAATGGTCTGCGAGGATGTCGCTGAAGATATATTTTTTATATTTCGTTTAGTTGGAGAGGTTTGAACCGAGGCCTAAGGTGTAACAAGCCAACGCACTACCTGTTAGCTGCGGTGACTATTTGAAGAGGTTTAAACCGAGGCCGAACGTCTAACAAGCCAATGCACTACCTGCTAGCTACGGTGACTATTTAATGTAGTTGTAATGTATTCTGTCTTTTATATGACACATTACAGTCGTATATCCGAATACTTAATTAAGTCTGGGAGACTATTTTATGGTACGGTATACCGATTTGAAAATAACTCCATCAAATCTAACATATAAAAAAAAACGTCGAAGTATCATTTGTATAAAAAAAATTACGGACAGAAAATTTGCCGGACTGTTTCTTTTAAGAAACATGTAAAAAAAACAAAATGTAAGGTCTTCTTTACGTACCTCCTATCTTTAAATTAAATTGTGTGTAAGATGTAATCAAAATTTTGTATCCATTCAGACTCAATAAAGCGAGAGCAGTATTCGGACAATTACAGCCAATGTGGAGAAGCTCACAAATGTCGAGGCAAACAAAACTCAGAGTATTTTATGCTTGTGTAAAATCGACTTTGTTGTACGGAAGTGAAACTTGGTTAGTATCGAATACCATCACGTACAATCTACAGATTTTCATCAGCAAGTGCCTAATAACACCATCACCATAATTCATTGGAACCTTAACAACGAAAAACCCTTAATAACGCAAGTAAAACGTACGAAATGGAGGTGGATCGGTCATACTATCATGGGAAAACACAAATTTCAAGAAGCCGTGGCCGGCCTAAAACACCTGGAGACGTTCGATACCCACACTATGATCTAGGAGAGTGCAATCTTATATGTGAAGAGGCAAAAATAATAGCAGCCAACCGGATAATGCTTTGCATGAGGGGTAATAGCAAAAAATTTAATGCCATTATGTTTGGAATATAACATAGTTCAAATATTCACCACGATCTTATGGGTGGACTGCGTCCGAAGCGTCTAATTTTCCATGACTCCATGGCGTATTATATAGGTAATTTTAGCCTTGAGGGCCGCTGTGCTTTATGGCTTATTTCCATATATTTAGAACTTAAGAAACCCCACAAGAATGACAATGCCCTCAAAAGATTGATGTCCAGTTCATCCACTTTAGACCAAAAGAATTTGCGAATAATCGATCAGGCCAGACATCAAACAAAATACAAAAAGTATTACTTCGGCGACTTCCTCTCAGCAGATTTCTGGTAAAAACTCTGAGAGTAAATAAAATTGCCATGAAAAGTTTCACAAAAATCTGGCGTTCGGAGTCGAATTTAAACTGAAGGTCCCACCTCTCATGTACACAATTAACACACACAACATAAGTGGTGTGAGAAACTACATCGTAATCCTGACTGAAGTGTTCTAATGATCAGTGATAAGAATAAATTTATTAGTCTGGTTTTTCCCCTTTCAAATGATCTCTGTAGGTTTACATATGAAATCAGGCAGTGCAAGGTTCTATCGTATTATAAAGTTTTTAAGTCCTTAAAAAATCCTCGTTTTACGAATTAAAATTTAATATTTTTCTAGGCATATTAAAACTCCAAATTTATGGGAAACAAAACGAATGTGTTGTTGCATAAATTCGGAGTAAACGTAGTTCTCACGTAATCGACAACAAACCGTAGAGTTCGCTTAGGTACAAAAGATCTTCCAAGAAACATTGCATTCTCAATTCTCAGTTCGGAAGCTAACTATAAGCATATTAACTCTGTAACGATCATAGGGATACATATGCCCAAACAGATAATTCTAAAACTAACACGTGGGTGGGTGTTATATTACTTTTATTTATTCTACGGACATGTACTTAAACCTCTTATAGATAGTCTAATGTGTTCGAACAGTCCTTGTCAGTCACAGGTCACTTAAAGTTGACAGGGTTTTACACGTGAGATTATAATATTTTGTAAGAGTGTTCTGATACGTAAATTTCATTTTCAGTTTCTTAAAAATTGTAAGTATCTGTTTTGTGTGTGAAAGGTTTAAATGATATTGTGATATAGAATTCAGAAGATCTTAACCAACGTTAATACTATTACGTTTTTAACCTTTTAAAAACGTTCCAAATATGAGTTCGTAGATGGCAAATTAAAAATAAAAATTAATTTGTGTTTAGTTTTAATTAAAATTCTTTATTATTCACACAATTCCGTGTGCCTCTGTTCGCAACTTTATAACAATAACAAATGTATTTGTATTCCTCCTTTCACTCTTCTGCGTACACATTAACAATTGTTCCGTTAGATCTTTAAAGCGGAGATCTTCAAACCACAATTATTCTCTTCACACAAGACTGACTGAATATTTACTAATCCCGTTGCTAGCTTTATCTTGCCTTTTATATCGCTGGGAAAACAGTCTGATGAATGCTCTTGAAGGTGAATGACTTTGCCTTCGCGAAATCTCTATAAATGTAAACATGTTGTTTGTGTATTTTGTTTACGTTTGTCCTTTCAGTATTGTTGCTGCCTGTTTGTTTAATTGTTTATCCCTTTTTTATACTGATGTTGTTGCTATATTGTAAACAAGTCCATTGTTTTTGTTTTTGTAGCTGTTGTTTTTTATTTTTATGTTAAACGAGAACATCATTACCATTTTTGTAACAATACTTTCACCTGGAGTGTTAAATACTAAATTAAATAGTGGTAAACCGTTCATAACACATTACACACTTTGAATAAATTTTCGTTGGTTTTCGTTAAAAAAAATACAATTTCAAATAAAAAAAGAAGAAACCTTAATTAAGGCAAAATATTTTATGTAGTCTTGGCACGGAATGCATCAATTTGCTAAGAGTTTATGGAAAAAAACTAGATATTTTAAAATTTTTCTAACCTGGTACGGTACAGTATTCAGGTGGTTGTCGAGTATTGAGTTTGTAAGCTAATATTTGTAATACGTAATGTAACAATTCTTTCACAAATATTGTAAAGAAAATTTGATAAAGATTTTGACAAAATAACCTCAACCTTCGAGTCTAGTTAGAGAGAATTGTTTCCATTAATAAAAATAAATAAATTTTAAACTACTTCATAAGGGACAAGGTAGCTAACATGTTATGTCGTCTAATGTACTTTGCTTGCCTTTAAATTGTTAGAGTAAATATTTTACGAGTTCCTCTTTTGTTGTCGTTCATTTTGTAGAACTTCCTCATCACAGCAGGCTAACCACGCGATTTAACTTGTTTTCAAAGATTTTCTTTTCAACGTCAGACTACAAATTCTAAGGCAAATTTACGACATACACAGTGCCTTAGGTAGGGTTTGTGCAAATTTCATAACTGATGAAAATAAAAGTAAAAAAAAAATATAGAAACGCTTCTGACAACGCCAGAACAAAAGAAAAAGTGAAAAACAATGAAAACCTCTAAAGCAATTTCCAGTTTCAAATACAGCAAAAATGTGCGATTTTTATCATAACGTTGACCTACCCCGAAAGCCATGTAGAAAATAAGTACATAGATGACCTTGTATTACTGAAACCGTTTCATACTTACATACAAGCAGTGCGTATACGTGTATTTATGATAAATACTTTTAGTCTGCCTCTCGTTACAGATTCAATGTAATAAAGGGTAAGTAAGTATTCACACATTCGCAATCATAAAAATCTATTCGAATTGTTTATTGGCATTTCTCTAGTGGCGATGTACTTTAATATGTTCTCGCCAAATATTACGAAATAAAATCAAATTCGATAGGATGCGCCAAATTGGCTTAAATAAAAACCCAAGGTGCAAAGGGAATTTTATGGATGCGTGTGAGTGGTATTTCTTTTACCAAAGTACATACATAATTGGTCATTACAATCCTTCAGTCTGGATTACGACCTAGTTTCTCACACCACTTACGTTGTCTGTGTTAATTTTATACATGAGTGGCGGCACATACAGTTTAAAGTAAAATCTGCTGAGAGGAAGTCGCCGAAGAAATACTTTTTGTATTTTGTTTTGATGTCTGTCCTAGGGCTCGAACCCTTACTTTACGTCTTATAAGCCAACACACTACGCACTAGATTACGGCGACTTCATAAATGTCTGTATCAAAGTTTTATAAAATAGTAGATTTTTTTTCGTAATTTTTTTTTTTCATTTTGCAACCTTTTCTAGAAATAACCTAAGTTTGCTCAAAACGGAAACCAGCACTCATGAACATCTCGTTGTTGTGTGGGACCACACAAAGTGCCTGTATTTGAGATATAGGATAGTTAGAAAAGTTTTAATTTCATTTCCAATAGCTGATCCAGGGTGCAGCTGATAGTCTAGTGAAATTAACCCTGGCTTCTCACACCACTTATGTTGTGTGTGTTAATATTATACATAAGTGTCGAGTCCGAACGACAGATATTTGGGAAGCATATTGGTTAACTTTGTCAACCCGATTTTTTGCCTATTACACGAAATGGATGACCGGCATCAGGTAGTATTTGCCGGTGAAATTCGTTCATGAAACAGGTGCTTATAACTTGCTACGAATCCTTTCCGAAAACAAAAAAAAATGTCTTGGTCGCTAGATAGGACCAAAGAAATTTGTAGGTAGTTAAGTAAATATTGTAACGTCAGCCACTTGAATCATCAGTCCATCATGCCATTTGATAAATATCGTGCTAAACTTTTTTTCCATTATGCTAACCACAGTTGACATGGTTGATCTTCATTACCCAGCAGCAACAGCAAACAACACAAACACAAACTCTACCAGAACTTTTCTCGAATTCGATTTCTTTGCCAAAATAAGAGCCTCATAGAGTCGCAATTGGCCTAACCATAAATACAAAATTCTTATAATGCAACCCCAACATTTAACTGCAAGCCTTCAGCTTATTATTGTGGAATGCTTAGTCCTTCCAAGTCGCCGTTGTCTATTAGGCAGTGTGTTGGCTCATTAAACGCGATTCCGTGGTTCAAACTCAAGCTCAGACATCTCGAACAAAACGAATTATGAAAAATTATTTCTACAGTTACTTCCTCGCATCAGTGTTCTGTCAAAATCTATGAGAGTAAATAAAAATGGTATGAAAAGTTTTTTAAAAATCTGTCGTTCGAAGTCGACTCATGAATAAAATTAACATAAACAATATTGGTAGTGTGAGAAGCTACATACGTTGTAATTGTGACTAAAAGGTTGTAATGTTAAGTAAGTAACGAAGTAAGTATTAAGTAAACTTAGTCCTCCCTATATACATACATAAATTGGTTTACAGTCCAGAATTATTCCCAGACATTTCATACACATCAAAGAGACCACCACCACCATAATAAATTGCGTTAATTGCAATCAATAAATTAAATAATAAAATAAACTGTTATTAACTATTTAACAACCACTTGCCTAAGGTTTTTAGTATTTGTAGTAAAAAATAGTTTATGTAAGGTTACGGCGGACGAGAAGCCCCTATAGTCTAGTAGGTAGTGTGTTGGCTTTTTAGACGTGAGCCCGTGGTTCAACCCCTACAAAAATAAAAACTATTTCCTGTGGCGACTTCTTCTCGGCAGTTTTCTGGCAAAAACTGTGAGAGTAAAAATTTAAAACCACAAGGCGTCTAATTTTGCATTTTAAATTTGATCTGTACCCGTACAAATTTCAACTTATCCACGAACCAAAGGCAAAAGACCGTAGACAATGTCGTGTGTTTACTGAATAAGCTCTGTAGCAGTTAATAACTGATCCTAGCTTACATTGAAATCCTCTCCATGATTTAGGACGATAACAATTCATATGAGTTCCAATAGCATCGAAACACTGTTTGTTGTGAATTTTTTGGTTCGCGGCGCCATAGATCCTTATATCCTTGATAACGAGGTTGACGAGGCTATATGTCGATTATTACAAGCTTCTTTTGATAATAAATGGATGATTTGGACACCAACAACATGTGGTTTCAATCTGCATATCCTGCAGGAATGATTTGAGAGCACAGTCATCTCATGTGGGAGTGATGGAGAGTTGACTTCGTTAGACTTTTTTATGTGGGGAATAATACTTGAAAGGAGATATATACCCATTCAAAAGCAATGATGAATTTTGTTTCCTGCTTACTGACTCCTGGATTCCACTGCTTTCTAGTCCAGCATTTGATTTACTACAACGTGAAACGTTTATAAATGAAACATTTATATTGTTACGAAAATAGAAACGGTGTACATCGTTTAGCATTAAAATGAGCAAAAGCTACACAAACAAATACAACGAACATGTTACAAGTAAACCAATAATATCAGTATGAAAGAAAATGGGATAGACAAGTAAACGAGAACACAGCAACAAGCAATGTGAACAAAATACACAAACAACAATGAAGTCGCGATAGAGTTCTCAAGAAGCCGAAACCCCGAACGTTCGACTTCAAGAACCTTCATCAGACTGACTACGTGGGCATATAAAACGGCAAGACAAAGCAGGCAAAGAGCAGTAAGGATTCAGTCAGTCTTGTGTGAAGACGCGTTGCGTGCGAAGAACACAGTCGTGGTTTGAAGATCGTCGTTGTAAAGATCTATCGAACATATGTTAGTGTCTACGAGAACGGAAGTGTAAAGAAGAATAACGAATAAAGCAAATTATTGTTGGATTCATCAAATTGTAAACGGTGGCACACAAAATTAGTGCGAACAATACAGAGTTTAATTGAAACTAAACAGATATTTCTTTTTATTCTGTTTACAACCAACGAACTCATATTTTCAACGTTTTTAAAAAAGGTAAAAACGTAACAATATGTCCTTTAAAGGATTGTCAAGTTTTTTTTTTTTGATTGTTCGTTTCCAAATTATCAGTCGTCATTTTGTGCTCGAACTTATATAACGAAGTCGTCCTAGTCTAGTAGGTAGTATGTTGGCTTACTAGGCGTAAGGCCAGGGTTCAAACCCCAGTTCAAACATCTCCAACAAAACGAAATATGAAAAATATTTTTTCGGCGACTTCCTCTCAGCAGATTTCTGGCAAAAACTCTCAGAGCATATAAAATTGCCAAAGTTTCTTAAAAATCTGTTCGGACTCGACTTTAAATTGTAGGTCCCGCCACTCATGTATAAAATTAACGCGCACAACATAAGTGGTGTTGAGAAGTTAGGTCGTAATCCTGACTGAGGGGCTGTAATGACCAATTATGTATGTATGTATTTTAGTGTTTCGTTACCGATTTCGTTGTACGATCTTCTGGGGGTATGAGAAATCCTATTGTGTGTATAAATTTTTTTTTGTTGAGAAAACTCAACGACAATGCGGTCAAACGCATGTAAACAGTTTAATTTTTTCTACTTTTCAAGTTCAAATTGTGAAGTATTATCCGCTGTTTACTTTTTAATATAATAAAAAAGAAAATAACATGTATATACATCAAATACCATTGAATGAAAAAAAAAATGCCAGCTATGGATGACATACAGCGGTTTGTAAAACAATGCTAAGAATAATTAATGACGACATCCATTATGCTATTATTCGGACGGTGATAAACAACTTAATGAAACAAGTCAACCGTGGAATGTTTATACAACGTAAACAAACAAGAAACACACTCTTACATACACATTAGTATCAGCCATTGTAGTCTTTAAGATTTGACCGATTTACAGAAAGCATTTGGTCGATTATTATAAATCTTTTAACCGTAGATCGAGCCTTACAAAAACTTCATAATTCTTGCTTATGTATCACTTTTGATACATACTTGTAGCACATGGAATTGTCATGATTATTGATAGGTTTTATGAAAAAAATTTAAATAAATACATCAATTTAATTCCGGACAGTCTTTTTCTTTTCTTTGAGAACATTGCTGATAGGTTGCATTAGATCAAGAAATCGGCTTAGAACATTATATGT
The DNA here is from genome assembly GCA_936449025.2 of Sarcophaga subvicina. Taxonomy (NCBI): domain Eukaryota; kingdom Metazoa; phylum Arthropoda; class Insecta; order Diptera; family Sarcophagidae; genus Sarcophaga; species Sarcophaga subvicina. The sequence goes on from OW388080.2 coordinate 92,492,079, forward strand.
GGGTAACCATCGTACTAGGCAGTAAAATGTTATATCTTGAGAATGATCTTCAACATCCAATTCTTCAAGAAAGTTCTTGTATTGGCGATTCGTACGAATATAGTTAACGATTTGCAGCGCAGTATTTATTAGGTTGTCGCATTTAAAATATTTAGCAGCTAAATGTTCACGATGAACAATGCAATGAAGTGGTAAAAATTCTGGTATTCATGAATCGTTTTTTAACAGATCTATAAGGCCTATATTTTTTTCCTAACATTGCAGGTGCTCCGTCTGTTCCTACACACATTATTTGAATAAATTATGAAAAATGTATTATTTATTTTTTCATTACTTTTCGAGAGCCGCATTCATGCATTCAAAGAGCTGCAATTTGGCCATGCCTGGTATATTGTTTGACCACATGTAAATAAAATTATTGCAAAACTATTATATGAGAGAGATTAGTATTTTTGTTCTTTTGTTTCTTTATGTCGTGTGGTTGCTCGTTATTTAAGTTGATTTAATTAAAATTAAAAGCTTGTATTAAAATTTTAAAAAATTAATTTAATATTAAAAAATAAAATACCAAAAATAAGCTAGGGGGTATAGAAAAAGCATTGATTTTCATATACATAAAGAGCAAACAATAGCCTGTACAATATTCTGCTAGAAAAATAAATTTAAAATTAAAAATAAAAATTTTTTTAATGAAAAAGACAAAAATTATTTTTATTCTTAAAAGAAAGAAAAAAATAATAAGAAGCGAAATTATGTGAAGCAAAACAGAAAGGGAAAACAGTGTCACTCTATTGGGTCTTCCCAAATGGATTAGCGAAATTTGACCGTTGAAAATGGAAATCTTGTTGAAAATCGACATCCGTCGCATTAGTTGCCATTACTGATGCCAATCGGGAAATCCCGAATCTTGATTTTCCGTGATTTTCGGTATTTTAAATTCATACATATATACTTTATAAAGTAAGAAAAAAAATTGAGTTTACGGCATTGTTTTTTATTTTTATAATACCCATGTAGTTTTTCAAGTGTACCATGCAATAATTAAGTAAATATCCTATATTACTCGGCATCGAATTGAACGTGAACTCAACTTCCATTGTTAAAAAGTTAAAGGAAGAAGAATGTAAAATTCAAATAAAATCTGTTAATGCAGCTGATGATTTAGATGTTCAAATTTCTAAAGATTTGATTGAATAACGTGGTGCTAGAGGTTTTGCAACCATTTTGCCCACAAGTAAAGATTGCGAAAGATGTTTTTCAGCAGCAGCAACGAAATCCATTTAAGGGTCTTCGATGAAATATTAAAGGTTTTGGACTTTTTAAAAAATTACTTCAAACAATAAGTGTAAATTATATACATATATATTGGACTTTCAATAGTGTTTTTAAAAGGGTTGGTATTTGTTTCTTCACTAATGTGTTTACGCTTTTTTGTTACTTTTTATTTTATAGACATGTAATTGTGATAAAGATTAATAATACATGAAATTTTTAATGAAACGAATGGTTTTAGTTTTCTTTATTAAAAGAAAATCCAAAAATTCCAGGATATTTAGACATTTTTCCCAGGATATTTCGGTATTTTTCGATCCCGGGTTTTCCCAAATAATCTCGGGAAGATAAGACACACTTCCGCACAAATGGGAAACAAATAAAATTGTAGAACTTGAGACGATACCAATCAACATTAGACCCAACAGCGTTTAATGTATATCCATAAACTGATTGTTTGATGTGGATTTTGGACTGGAGGTATAGTCGGTCCATATTCCTTAGATAACGACGTTGGCCTGGCGTGCACTACAGATCGATGATTAACAAATTCTTTTGGCCGAAATTGGATGACCTGGCCACCAATGACATTTGCTTAAATACTACGATTAGGACCTGTGTCTACCATTGCCTTGTGCTTGTGCAAACCAACTTCTGCTTGGCGATCGTTTCCTTTTAAAAGCTCTTGAGATCGACCTAATAAGTTGCCATTCCACTACCTATTGATTGTTTCAAACTTTTTAGGATAGTCAATGTGTCTTATACTCCGTGCATACCAAGAATTAATTTATTTTTTCTTCTAGTAGAGAATTTATCAAACTTAGCCCAGGTTTCCCATTTTTCATTTGATTTATCTTCAGATTAAGGAAGCCGAGTAATAAAAATGTGGTTTTATTGGTGAGCGGACAATAAATCCTGTACAAGAAATATAATCTTTTGCATTCATTTACAATTACTTAAGAAACATAAGTTGTATTGAGTTAACATATACATACATACATACATAATTGGCCTTCAGTCATGAATATGGCCTAGCCTCTTGTGTTAGTTTTATACATGAGTGGCGGGACCTACAGTTTAAAGTCGACTCCGAACGACGGATATTACAGAAATTTTTCATGGCAATTTTGTTTACTCTCAGAGTTTTTGCCAGAAATCTGCAGAAATCGGCAGTCTCGTTTTCATATTTCGTTTTGATGTCTGACCTGGGGTTTGAACCGTGGCCTTGAGTCTAATAAGGCAACACACTGCGTACTAAAATACGGCGACTCTATAGACTCCAAGGCAAATATATGTTTCAGAACTTATGAAATAATCAATATTGACAATTACATTTAATTTCATTCTATAAACTTAAATAAATAAAAACACACCCACTGCATGCGCTGATTGTTAAATGGCGACTAATGGAAGAGCATAAAATGGGTATTAGTTCTTTCCGCATAGTTATACGTTATGGCGTGGTTATATCTACTTCAGATCTATAGTTTACCGCTGATCACTTTATATTTCCTTATTCTACAACTTACTTTCTAAATTCCACAACAATTCGAATAATTATGAGCCAGTCCCAGAGTGTTAGCCTCAGTAAAACAACGTATTTAATTTCACACTCTACTTGTTCGTTGTTGGCAAATCTTTAGCCACAAAGCAATTTTTGAACGTATGAAAATGGAAAATACTCTGAGGGCTCTAAATTTTGGTGAATAATGTGGATGTGTAAGCAGGCTGCAATAAGTTAGTATAATATATACATAGTCAGACATCTATAAAAAACGAAACATGAGAAAAGATTTATTCGGGGGCTTCTTCTGAGCAGATTTCTGGCAAATACTCTGGGAGTAAAAAAAATTGCCATGAAAGAGTTTCTCAAAAATCCGTTCTTGGAAATTAGTTTTAAACTGTAGGCCACGACACTTTTATATAAAGTTAACACACACAATATAAGTGGAGTGAGAATCTAGGTCGTAATCCTGACTGAATGGTTGTAGCGACCAGTTATCTATGTATGTAGTATGTACCCCGCTGAACGAGGGGGATACATTCCAATAAGTTCCAGCGGTAAACGTAACAGCATTAAACGAGGCAACTTAACAAGTACTTAACTAATAAATCACCTGTGACGCAGGACAGATGCGTTCATACTGTGATTGCGACTTCGAAAAATACAGTTGGAATATTTATTCTGAACAGACTAACACAAAAGCGTTAAAAAGTTATACAGCATACACCGTCGCTTTGTTATTTGTTAGTTGCTCCTCAATCAACTCGTGAAAAATGTTTATTTATGTATTTAACAAGTGACTGATGACATATGTGTAAATAGGGATGCCAAATATAAATAATATATACAACATATCCCTTTACAAAATATTTACGAATTAAATTGTATGTATGTATAGAAAAAACAGTTAAAATATTACAATTCATTTAAAGCTTAAGTAGTATATTATATGATATCCATAAAGGATAGACTATATCAGTTTACTCTCTTACGAAGCCACTTTGAATTTCTCCGAAGAATGGTACCATCTTCAAGTTCAATCCAATAAGATCTGGGAGTTCCATGAGCATCGACTATAACTCCCTTGTTCCATATTTTAACCTCTTGATACCATATCTTCTCCCCTTTTGAAAAATTCTATCTGTGTTTTGCTGTTTTGTCATAGTTATTTTTGGATCGCATCTGCTTTCTTTTTATTTCGTTTGACATATTCGGTACTAAATGTGGTTTAAGCAATTCGTTGCATATTGGTAATAAAGTTCGAGTTTTTCTGCTCATAAGAAGCTCTACTGGAGAAGCAAAAGTTTCTTTAATAAGTGTATTCCAGTACTCAAGGAGTGCGAGCCATAACTCTCCATTATTTTCTGCTGTCTTTTTTATTAGATTTTTCGTGATACCAACAAATCTTTCTGCAAATCCGTTTGCTTGAGAATACCCGGGACTGGTAGTAGTTAGTTTTGTTCCAATTTCTTTGCAAAAATTTCGAAACTCGTATGAATTAAACGGCATACTATCTGATATAATTTCAACAGGAATACCATGGTTGGAGAAACATATTTTTAGATGTTTAATACATTCTTGTGCTGTTTTAGATGCAAGTGGTATGATGTCTAAAAATTTCGAATAAAAATCTGAAATGATAAGATAGGATTTTGATAAGTATTCACAAATATGCATGCCAATTTTATAAAACGGTAGTGAAGGTACATACATAATTGGCCATTACAACCCTGCAGTCAGGATTACGGCCTAGCTTCTCACACCACCCATGTTGTGTGCGTTAATTTTATACGTGAGTGGCGGGACCTACAGTTTAACGTCGACTCCGAACGACAGATTTTTGAGAAACTTTTTCATGGCAGGTTTATTTACTCTCAGAGTTTTTGCCAGAAATCTCCTGAGAGGAAATCGCCGAAGAAATATTTTTTTCAACTTTCGTTTTGATTCTTGACCTGGGATACGAACCCGGGCTTTACGTCTAATAAGCCAATACACTACCTATTAGACTACGGCGGTAGTGAAGGTACTTCATGGGAAATCATAGGTTCCTTTATATTCGAGTTACGATGTCTTTGACAAATCAAGCATTTAAAAATTTCATTTTCAATATCAGCGTCCATTTTGGGTCAATAAACTAAACTACGCGCTCTTCTTTTTGTTTTTTATACACCCAAGTGTGACATATGAAGCTGATGTAGGATTTTCTTTCATTGTGTTTTTGGTACAATTATTCTATTTTTGAAGAACAATAAACCATTTCCATAAAAATTTTGTTTCGATTTTGCCAAAAATATTTTAAATCACCGCGAATGTTTGCGAAATTTTTGGGCCATCCATTTACTACCATTCTTTTTAATTCAAGTAAACATTCATCAGCAGCTAGTTTGGTTCTAATGCTCTTAAGTCTCTCATCTGCAATATTTACAGTATGCACAAACTCATTTAGGTCTTCAATTTCCATAGATATTTCATCGTTATTGTAATATCGAGATAATAAATCTGCAACATATAAATATTTACCTGGAACGTAGGTCAGTTTTAAATTGTATTTCATTAACGATAATTTCATTCGTTGAAGTCTAGCGGAAGGTATGTTACAAAATTGTTTTTTCATAATTTCAATGAGAGGCTTGTGATCTGTTCTAATGTTAACCATACGCCCATACACGTAATAATGAAATTTTCTGCAAGCAAACACAACGGCAAGAAACTCCTTCTCAATTTGGGCATAGTTTATTTCCGTTTCCGTAAGATTTCTTGATGCAAATGAAATTGGTCTACCGTTTTGCATCAAACAACATCCAATACCAAATTTCGAACCGTCTGTTTCAATTGTAATTTCTTGCATTAGCAATAATCGTTTTAATTTTATTTAAGCACGTATCATGAGCCATTCAAAAATAACTTTATCTTTAAGCAATTCTCGCAAAGGCTTTGAAATTTCTGAAAGCTGAGGTATATAGTCTCGGATGTAATTTATCATTCCCAACAGCTTCTGTAGGTCTTTCTTATTTTGCGGTGGATTTATTTTCATAATAGCATTTACACGATCTGGATCGCACCTTATACCTTCGTGTGATATTATTTTTCCTAAATATTTTACTTCTGTTACTTTGTACTGAATTTTATCGATTAAATTTAATATCTAACTTACGTGCACGATCTACGACCTGCATCATGTTCTTCGGCTGTGTCTGCTGCAATCAGTATATCGTCTATGAACACAATCACGTTTGGTATACCAACGAAATTTCTTTCATTATATTTTTGGAAAACTTCCGGTCCGATTTTTATTCCATATGGCAATCGTTTGAACCGATAGCATCCAAACGGTGTGCTGAAAGTACAAAGTTCACTAGTTTTTGTACTCAAATCCTTCTTTTAGGTCTACCACTTGTTGGCTATCCTTGCCGAAATAGATTCAAAGGAGGGAATTGTGTAATTCTCCAGAATGATGTCGTTATTCAAATCTTGAGGATCAATGCACAAACGAAGTTGACCTGACTTTTTTTCCACTATAACCAAATTTGATGTCCTTTCTACTGGGCCTTCTGCTCGTTCAATAATGCCCCTCTCAACCATATTTTCTAATTCCTTTTTAACTTTATCACTCAGTGACAATGGAATTCTTCTAGCAGGATTAACTACAGGTGTAGAGTTAGACTTAACCTTTATTTTTAAATCTGTAACAAAGCAACCTAAGCCTTGAAAAATATCAATGTTAGTTTTAATGAACATATCTTTTTCCGAATGCTTAACAGAATTAACACGTTTAATAAGGTCCAATTTTTCACAAGCATTTAATCCTAATAGTGGTTCGTATGGTGTGTCTATTATGTAAAAACTTAATGACGTAATTTCATTCCTACACATAACCACGCAACTCAAGATACCCATGAATGCCAAATCATTTCCACTATAACTTTTAGGGGGATTGCTATTTTTTTCTAAACCTATGTCTTTCATATATTTCAGATAACGTAATGACAAGACATTGACATCTGCACCAGTGTCTAATTTAAAATTGATCAAGCAATTATTAACACGGATTTTTTCATACCACCTATTTTTATTTTTATATTTACTTATGTTGTGTAGAAAAAAATCGTCATTGTCTCTTTCCAAACTGTTTTCTCTTATTTCACGAAGTTTTTGAGAATAACAAGCAACACTGAAATGATTTAGACGTCCACAGTTACTGCATTTTTTTCCAAAAGCAGGGCATTTTTTATATTCATGAATGCCCTAACAAAATTTACAGTTGCTGTTATTTCTTGATTTTCTGTTTTCATCATAGTTCAGTGTTTCTTGATTATAATTTCTGCTAAAAGAAATATTTTTACCATCTACTCTTCCGTTATTCGTTTTATGCTGTATAACATTTACTGCGTCTGACAATTTATTTTGTTGGTTTTGAATGTCGTTGGCATGTTTAACGGCTAGCTCTGATGCACGGGGGATTTCAAAGGCTGTGTTTAAAGTCAAATCAAAGGCTTCTAAAAGTTTCTTAGTTTTGAACAATTTGCACCAATAACTATGTTGTCACGTATCATATATATTCACAAGATTTAATAAGTTTTCTAAGGTCCAACAAATAGAATTCAAAAGAATTACCATCTTGCTGTCTTCGAGAATTGAATTTAAAGGCTTCGTACACTTGATTCTTCTTAGGAGTACAATAAGCTTCGAACGCTTCAACCACGATTTGATATTGCTTTTTCTGTTCTTCAGAGAGATCAAACGTACCAAATATTTCAATTGCTTCTGCACCACATGCGTTGAGAAAAATACCAATTTTTTGTGACTCCCTACGATCTTCTAATTCAATAGCTATGGCATAAACATCAAAATTCGGCTTGAACACTCTCCAGTTTTCTGAAATATTCCCGTCGAATGAAAGTGGGTCCGGCCTACGGGCATCAACCGGGTTGCACGCAATTTTTTTCTGTAGACATTTCTGCACTTTCGTCTATGATTTCATAATCTGAGTTTTCTTTTTTTAATTGAACGTTTTTAATTTCCTTGTTTGCTTTTGCCCTTGTATTAACCATTTAAATAACCGGCTGCGCCATGTTTTATTTGTTAGTTGCTCCACAATCAACTCGTGAAAAATTTTTATTTATGTATTTAACAAGTGACTGATGACATATGTATAAATAGGGATGCCAAATATTAATAATATGTATAACAGTCGCTGTATAGTGCACCGTTTTTGGTTGGTGCATGACCTTTTCATTTGCACACATATACAACAAGTATTAATTCATTGTGCGATTTAGGGGAATCCTAATACCACCTCGTAATACCGAAACAGCGTTAAGTGGAGCAGCGTTAAGTGGAGCAGCGTTAAGCGTTAAGTCTTACCTTACTGTATGTAAAACATGCTTTTCATTGTTGTTCATATTTAAAGATAATCACAAGAAATTATTTCAAATGTATTTAAAAAATCGACTCCACGAAGTTAGCTGCAAATGAAATTCGAAATATGAAAAAATAAAAAATTTTTCCTCTCGGCAGTTTTAAAATCTAAAATTCTGAGAGTAAATAAAAGTTTAATAAAAAGTTTTTCAAAAATCTGTGATTCATAGTCGACTTATAAATGTAGGTCCCGCCACTCACACAATGTGGTTGGTGAGAGCAGCTATATCGTAATTCTGACTGTTGGATCATTTCAACTTTTATACTATTTTTGTATATATTCTTTGAATAATAACAATAATTAATAATAATAATTATGAAATAATAATAATAATCAATTCGCTATAAATTAGTACCGCCCTAATATTAAGTAGATGTAAGGTCAATAAATACATAGCAATAAGTAATTAGAATAAGCAACGGAGTTGCTGAATTGAAGTCAACGGTTAGAATTAAGTAAATATATATTAGGATTAAGAAAATATTATGGAAATAAATTAGTTGAATATTATCCTACTACTCGTTCGGTCCTTTTATTTCGGAAAAAGTTTGGTCTTCGCGGTCATTGTTTTAAGTGCCCAATTTTAAATAATTGAACTATAATTTGCTTGGTTCAATAATTTCTTAAAAACTATTAAGAAAAAACATTTTGGCGCCCGAGCAGGGACATTTATAGTGATCGTGTTCGCACAAAGACCAAACACGTGAATAAAATTTTATAAGTTGTTTAAAAATTAATTCGCGCAATAAGTTTTATAAATTAATTAAAACTTTCCTTGTTTGCTTTTGCCCTTGTATTAACCATTTAAATAACCGGCTGCGCCATGTTTTATTTGTTAGTTGCTCCACAATCAACTCGTGAAAAATTTTTATTTATGTATTTAACAAGTGACTGATGACATATGTATAAATAGGGATGCCAAATATTAATAATATGTATAACAGTCGCTGTATAGTGCACCGTTTTTGGTTGGTGCATGACCTTTTCATTTGCACACATATACAACAAGTATTAATTCATTGTGCGATTTAGGGGAATCCTAATACCACCTCGTAATACCGAAACAGCGTTAAGTGGAGCAGCGTTAAGTGGAGCAGCGTTAAGCGTTAAGTCTTACCTTACTGTATGTAAAACATCCTTTTCATTGTTGTTCATATTTAAAGATAATCACAAGAAATTATTTTAAATGTATTTAAAAAATCGACTCCACGAAGTTAGCTGCAAATGAAATTCATTTCGATTTCTTAAGACTTGATTCGCCCAATTAAGGCTTCTGCTTTGAGCATGCAACCAACTTATATTCGAGATTTTAACCTTTCTAACAACGTTAAGATTGTATTTTAACTTCATTGTTTATTTAAGCTGGTACAGCTAAAACCTTGCAACTGCTTGGTAAACATTAAAGTATCAAGTTGCAGCTGAAGCTTAAGATTTATCGCTTATTTGTAAAACTTTTGAAGCATAAGAGCAAATAAAAGTGCTTCCTCTATAATAAAAAGTGTGGTATAGGTAATCTATTGGCTTATTAGAATTGAGGCCTCGGTTCAAACCCCAGGTCAGACATCAAAACGCAATATGAAAAAAATATCTCATCGGCGACTGCCTCTCAGAGAGTATATAATATTGCCATGAAAAGTTTATCAAAAATCTGTTGTTCGGAGTCGGTTTTAAACTGTAGGTATCACCACTCATGTATACAATTAACACACACTACATAAGTGGTGTGAGAAACTATGTCGTAATCCTGACTTAAAGGGTTGTCATGACCAATTAGGTATGTATAATTGAAAATGTTGTAGATTAACCGTAGATCGATCCTTAAAAACACTTTATAATTCTAGCTATGTATCACTTTTGGTACATACTTGTATTTCATAGAATTTTCACAATTATTGATAGATTTTGTTAAAAGATTTTAATATTTTTATTTATCTAAATTCATTTTAATAAAAAATCTTATATTTTTACATTTTATTATCATATTTATGAAATTTACGTCAAAATTTTTGACTTTATGTACATTGCAGCATAGTTTTTTAAGTAAAAATTAAAAACTTCATGTGAGCTTGGTTTTATTATTTTCTAAATGGTAATAATTTCACATCTAGCACCCTTGCTTTGTGGCGATTTATAAGTTTTCAAATGTTTAGATGGGACAGCTTATTGTCACTCCCATCAGTAACGCTCCCAATCTAGGGCTAGCTGAAACCTGATGGCACAAACCATTGTTATATTTCGCTAGAAACATTTGTTGTCGACGTCATGTGAGGTAAAAAAGTTTTCTGTTGCAAGAACATCGATCCTGTCAATAACAATGTTCTATCTTTCATTCCTCTCTAATGTCCCGGATACAAGATTCCCCAAATACGGCTATAAGTAGTTGCTACGCACATAGCATGTACTTGAATCTAAAACTGCCAATTCGATTCCGGTGGACCACGAAATTTCTAACGAACATAAAATTCAATTAGTTACTAATCTATAGAGACAAAATTATTAGGATTATTAAAAGCTGAAAGACTTTCAGATCAGTTTTCGAAGAGGCGTAATAGGTGTAAATTTATCATCACTTCCGAGTAGCACGTTATCAAAGCGAATAATTCTGTTATCTCATACGTACATAGTTCACCGAAATACTATGATCTGTAATATCTATGAAATAAAACATAGAACGAAACACTTTTTTCTAATGTTTGTCTGTCACAGTAAGAAAGACTCTACAACATTACATGTGACAGCTGCTAGCAATCTGCGTGAAAATTGATAATATTTTTTCTTCCCAAACTGCTAATATGGTTCTCTATTCCAAGTAGTACCATCTTTTTCTATTAACGTCCTATTGTCATGTTTGCCGCTGTCAATACTTGCGTCAGTTCTTAAGAGAAGCTTCTGTTTTCTTCTTCGTCAGAATCTTCAGTAGTAGGAATATTATATATATGTATGTACATATTTAATAGGTCATTAAAAACTTTCGTTGTAAACTGGAAATGTCTGACCTGAGGTTTGAAACTTGGTCTGACGTCTAATAAACTAACATAGTACATACTAGACTACGACCACTTCAATCAATATCAAGAACACAAAATTCAACTTTTCACTTTCATCCAACATTTAACTTTCAATTGCTTATCAAATATCATAAATTCCCGATAAAACTTCACAAAATCTTTTGAAAACTTAAAAAAATTACATACACAACACCAAAGAATCCCTAGGAAAGTCGCATGTATCAACTATGATACATAAGATATATTTATGAAGTTTTTGAATTTTTTAAGTCCTGCTCAAAATTTTCTTTTTTATTTGGTTTAAAATAACGACAACCACAATACTAACGAATTCAAAAAATATCAGGCATCTAACTTTTTCTGAATTAAAGTTATATCGCCTCAAATATTTAAATGTATCATTTTTGATACAAAGCTCGATCTACGGTTAAAATTGCAAACATATGTATATTAAGTTTGTGTTTCATAAATTCCAAATAATAATGGAAAAATTATTCAATTACAAGTTTATTTTTGTTTCTTAATAAAAATAACATAAAAATTTTTAGAAATATTTATACCAGCTTATTTTTTTGGTTTGCTTTTATTTTCATAATAATAAATTTGAATTTTTCGTAACTGAAAGTTGTTTATAATTTTTTAGAAAATTGCAGAGAAATATTATAAATACAGAAAAGAAGTTTGTTTCTCTTCAATGCCACAGAATTCCATTATAACTATTGTTAATAATTTGTATTCAAGCGTTGTATTATCCAAAAAATGTTGAATATATTTACAAAAAGAAGAAGTTGAATCATGAATTATAATAACTTTTTACCCATTAGTGAAATAAAAATTTTTTTCATGGTTTTAAAAATATGAAGTAGAAATTAAAATTATTTAAAGAAATTTTTAATATGTCAGAAGTAGCTGTATGATACAAGCTTTTTTTATTGAAATAGAATATTTACCCTGGTTTTTTGCCCTTTTCACACAAAATTATTGATTACCCAAATATGTTTGAACCTATTTTAAAAATCCAAATTTAAATTTAAAAGGGGAGATATAAGCCTTTAAAATGGTATACATAAGCATTTTGTTTAAACTTATATGTTATGAGTTATGATGGGGTAAGCTTCTAAAATATTATTTTTTTCTTATTTTCTCAAGTATGGCCATTCTTAATTGCAAAATTTAATTTCTGAACATTGCCACTTATTTACAATTTTTTAATTAAATTTTGCAATTAAGGATGTCCGAATGGCTAATTCATTAGATCCGTTCAGAGACCGGTCGAACTATCCTCTGCTCTCGTTGAGGATGGTAAGATTAAAAATACAACAAATTATTTTTTGCCGATCATTTTATGGTAATGATTGTCTAACATTTCCAGACACTGCAAGGTTCTGTTGGATTTAAAATATTTGTTTAGGTAGTTATGATCAGAGCTATGATTAGGTTAAGTTAAGATAGTACCTATAAAGTCTACAATTTCTGTAAATAAGAAGTAATAAGAGTGTAGAGGAGAGAGATAAATCTGTGGTGATTGTCAAGGACATATCTAGGACCAATTCCAAAGTGAAATATTCTCATCGAAGGTTTACAGAGTTGGAAGATGCGTTAATTTTCAAGTTTGACAGGAAGGATAGAGGACGGGACACAACAGTACAAACTGACAGTCAGGTTTGGTTGCGCACTCGGTTCTTATTTAGATTGGAAAGCTTCATTAGGTAAATAAGACTGGATCCCCTGTTACATAGGAAACCGCAGTAGTAAGCCAGCAGATCAGCAGACAAAACATTTCTGTAGTGTAGCAAGAGAATTTTGGAAAGGTGTATTTAACGAAAGATGAGGACGGAACGAGTTTGAGACATTCTTAACTTTTGTTGTTTAATTACAATGAAGTATACTAGAAGTAGCCTGAGAATTGTAACTTTGCATTTAACCGGGTATAGTAGACCCAAAAAACAAGCCCAATGAGTAAAGAGTTATTCTACTGACGCCGAGTTGCATCTTCCGAAGACTTGTAGGTAGAGGGCAGACAAATTCATCGTATGATCGAGGTACGTTACCGCCTTTGTGATGCATTGTTTCATTCCAATGAAACTACTACTACGTAATAAAAGGACTTGAAAAATTCTCTGCACTGTGATCTGTTCTGTAAGGTAAGCCACCTTGTCATGATACATTAGTGGTGAATTTAAACCACCCCGAGCTTCGAATGAAACCTCCCAGTTCCCTTAGTGGCACTTTCTTCAGACGTTCTGTCATGTAAAATGACGTCTGGTCTAAACTGCAGGGTATTCGCATAAAAGGTGTTACAAAGATACCGTTTCCTCCACATCAAGGCAGCGTCTGCAGAAATCCTGGTGGGTTAAACTGAGCTTTTTAGCGAAATTGTCAATAAGCGCAGTGTCCCTGTTAGAGTGCGCACTGTTCTCTTGTCGAACTCAAGTACTGGTTTTCCTGCTGTCCACTGCTGGACGTAGCCAAAACATAACCAGGTATGTTGGTTCAAATGATTTTGTTCAACCCCTTGGTCGAACATAACGAAATATGAAAAAATAAAAAATTTTTCCTCTCGGCAGTTTTAAAATCTAAAATTCTGAGAGTAAATAAAAGTTTAATAAAAAGTTTTTCAAAAATCTGTGATTCATAGTCGACTTATAAATGTAGGTCCCGCCACTCACACAATGTGGTTGGTGAGAGCAGCTATATCGTAATTCTGACTGTTGGATCATTTCAACTTTTATACTATTTTTGTATATATTCTTTGAATAATAACAATAATTAATAATAATAATTATGAAATAATAATAATAATCAATTCGCTATAAATTAGTACCGCCCTAATATTAAGTAGATGTAAGGTCAATAAACACATAGCAATAAGTAATTAGAATAAGCAACGGAGTTGCTGAATTGAAGTCAACGGTTAGAATTAAGTAAATATATATTAGGATTAAGAAAATATTATGGAAATAAATTAGTTGAATATTATGCTACTACTCGTTCGGTCCTTTTATTTCGGAAAAAGTTTGGTCTTCGCGGTCATTGTTTTAAGTGCCCAATTTTAAATAATTGAACTATAATTTGCTTGGTTCAATAATTTCTTAAAAACTATTAAGAAAAAACATTTTGGCGCCCGAGCAGGGACATTTATAGTGATCGTGTTCGCACAAAGACCAAACACGTGAATAGAATTTTATAAGTTGTTTAAAAATTAATTCGCGCAATAAGTTTTATAAATTAATTAAAACTTAACAAAGTGAGATCTTATAAGTTAATTAAGATCTACCGAAATAAAAACGAAAGAGAACGATATGTATACATAAATACAATATAAACATAAAAAATAAAAACAAAGTGTTGTGCAGTGAAATAAAACAAAAATTAAAATACCAAACCTCGCGTGCAAATAATTTTATAAATTATTTAAAATTATTTCGAATTGTGCGCGTTCTTCGTTTGATAAGATATTTCGAATACGGTTGGTATATCTTAAAAATTGCTTAAGATTCGGAAAAAACCAACTTAAAAACTCAAACTATACAAAACACAATAACAATATACAACATATAAACAAGTGTTAATAACAATAAAAAAAGACCAAATTCACGAAAACTTTTATAAATTAATTAAAAGGTTACATTCGCAAGTGTTAAATTATTTAGAAAACAAAAGTGGTGATAAATCTTCTAAATTAATTAAGGTTTAAAAAAAATACACCACATAAAAAGGCAACACTAAAATTGAACACAAATTCAAAAATCTCTGATCAAGTGAGTGTTGTGAGAACATATAAAAACACAAGATAAAACATAAAAAAATAGAAATAAATAGAACAGAAAAACAATAATAGCAAACAAAAAATAAGAATAACAACCAATAATACAAAATATATAAAAACAAAAATAACAATATAAATATTGGTTATTGTTCTGAAAACATACAGAAAAATAAAGTAAAATACAAAATAACAAAATTAAAAATAACCAACAATAACAATAGAAACAAAAATATACAAAATAAAAATAAAAAAATACAGTGTAACAAGAATTGCGAATACAAAAAGTGCTATTAGTGTAAAAATTAAACATAAATATCATAAAGAACATAACACCTAACATATCAACACACTACAAACAAACAAAAAATACATCGTTGGACGACTCCAGGAAGGGAATTCTGCCCATTCGTTCTGTGTCAATCGGAAGGAACTAAGGGGAGTATATCTGACTCTCAGGAGGTAAAAAGTGTGAAATATATTTGTGTTTTTCCTTAAATTTGTAATTTAATCAAATTTAAGAGATTTTTTGTAACTTAATCAAAAAATTCATAATCGCTTAAAGAGCAGAACACAAAAAATATATTTCACATTTCTAAAGTATTGAAACAATATTATTTATTTATAATTTTGTATCTACAATTTCCATACATATACATTGTGAATATTTTCCTTCATAAAATTATAAAAAATCCACCCTTAAAAGTGTATAAATCGCGAGTGTTAATATCGTTAAATTAATACGTATTTACACTAACAATTTGTTAGTAAGAAAATATTCAGCAAATCATTTTGTTGCTTTTGTTTGTTTTCTTTTTATTTATTTTTCGTAATTTCGTTTCGATCAGTGTTCCGTTCCACGCGTTCCTATACTGCTTGTATATACTTTACATATTACAGCTGCTTACAGTGTGACCGTTCACACTAATAACAAAAATCAAGTCACATACAATTTTGACAAAATTGTTCACACACATTTCAATATTCGAATTATTTTCGATCATTGTTATTTACAATAACACATTGAAATTTGATTTTTGTGTTATTATAAAATAAATCGATTATCGAACGATTTTACTCGGTACCTTAAATATTTTTATACCGAAGGCTGTGTAAACGTTTATATTTTTTTTCTGAGATCAAGTAAGTTACTCTTGACTCAATTAACTCCACTTCAGTATTGGAATCGTTAATTTCGAATATTGTGTACCGAGGTACATCAATTAAATTCTATTTTCCAAAGCAATTGAATAAATTCGAACATAATTCGACCAATAATTTATTTTGGTCAATTTTAACTTATTGTTTTGAGGAATTTTTGAATAAACAAATATAATAATGACTAGTAGAGGCTCTAAACGCCAAGATTCTCCTTCCAGAGCGGAAAACTTGGAGAAGTTACTCGCGAAGAAAGCGAATGTCATTAAAGATATCGACAGAATTCGACAATCTATTGTAGATAGGACTATTTCTTTCGATCCTATTGAGCTCGAATGTCGATTCGATATTGTAAAAACATATGTAGACCAAGCAATGGAGCTCCAGTCAGAAGTGGATTATTTGGATCCCGATAATGACGGTGGAGTCGAGCTTGAGGATCTCTATGTGACCACGAAAAGTTTGTTCATGAGTCTGCTGGCCAGGAATGGGCAATTAAATTTGCCTGAAACTTCATTAAGTGTACAAGCTCACCAAGTTTCGTTGCGCCACGTACCTGCTATAGAGAATCCAGCTCACATTGTGTCAAGACGATCCGATGTAAGAGATTTGAAATACTCAATACGGTTTGAAGGACCGTCGTTTCTACTAAACGACAGTTCCAAATGGCCTGTTAATGAACCTATTGAATTAACAGAGAACCAAAAGTTATTGGACACTGAAAAAAAAGAGAACATTTTCACGTTTAAGGGTAGGTGGGAGATTGCTTAATGCAAGTTTGCCATACGATGCAAAGTTCCCACTTTTATTACCGAAGCAAAATGACTTCGTGTGTTTCACATCTAGGGCGGTGCATTTAGAGTTAGTGTCTGATTTTTCCACTGATTTCTTTCTTTTATCATTTAAAAGGTTTGCTGCAAGATGTCTTCCCAGAGAGGTATATTGCGACAACGCAACGAACTACGTCGGAGCCAGCCGAGTCCTCAAGGAGCTTCAACAAGCGTTCGACAGGAGTCGACAGGCCGTCCAGTCATACGCAGCTTCGTCCGGGGTGAGGTTCAGCTTTATGCCACCTCGGGCGCCGCACTTCGGAGGACTGTGGGAAGCCGCTGTGAAGCAAGCGAAGTTCCTACTTCTGCGAGCCGTGGGCAACTTGGCGCTCACTCACGAAGAGATGGCAACAATGCTCGCAGAAGTAGAGGCAGTGCTCAACAATCGGCCCATCGCACCGCTGCCTCCAGACCCCAACGACGGAGAAGCTCTAACTCCATCGCATCTGTTAATAGGAGGGGGTCTGCGTTCGCGGCCGCCAGAATCCACTCATTTTGTTATTTTATACTTAACTTCAATTGAAGACTTCCAGTCCTTCAATGGGGCCGGAATGTTGGATCATTTCAACTTTTATACTATTTTTGTATATATTCTTTGAATAATAACAATAATTAATAATAATAATTATGAAATAATAATAATAATCAATTCGCTATAAATTAGTACCGCCCTAATATTAAGTAGATGTAAGGTCAATAAACACATAGCAATAAGTAATTAGAATAAGCAACGGAGTTGCTGAATTGAAGTCGACGGTTAGAATTAAGTAAATATATATTAGGATTAAGAAAATATTATGGAAATAAATTAGTTGAATATTATCCTACTACTCGTTCGGTCCTTTTATTTCGGAAAAAGTTTGGTCTCCGCGGTCATTGTTTTAAGTGCCCAATTTTAAATAATTGAACTATAATTTGCTTGGTTCAATAATTTCTTAAAAACTATTAAGAAAAAACACTGACTAAAGGGTTGTAATGACCAATTAGGTATGTAAGTCAGAATTTGAATTAAATCTATTCAGTCAGTTAAATTTTATTCCTTTGAAAGGTCGCTGATAACTATATACCAATAGTAAAGAGAAAACATTCATTGAATTAAATTAATCTTTTTAACTTGCCTGGAAATGCAACTGTTGTACGTTTGATACATGTGTCATCTGTTTTATTGGTTTGTTTGTGGAAATTTTATTGTAAACGCACAAACTCAATATATAAACATACTCGGATACATGCAACCATAGATAGGAAAAGTAGGTGCCATTAGGTTTTTGTTGCGGTTGTGTGTTAACCAGAAAAGATTATAGTCTGTGACGACTCTTTACATATTTCGAGTTTTCCTTGTTATTGTTACAAATAACAACGAGAAGATTACAACCTGAAACACTAGTTGTTGCTTCATACACGTATGCACAGTAAGTTGTTTGCTGTGATTTAATCTGTTGGTAAGACGCAAAAACAAATGTACTCATCGAGCGCATCGTTATGGTTAAGGAACAAATTTTCTGATTTTATTTATTAATTAACAGAAGCGAAAATTTTTATTTGGCATGTAGTGTGCATTATGGCAACAAATGCAGGGTATGTTTTTGGCTTTACAAGATAACACGGCTTTATTTTGTATATGTAATGTCGATATTGGATTAAAAAATTTAAGTTCATACTACCTCTTAAGAAAAAAAAAACTGTTAAGAAAAAATGTGAAAATGTGTTCACAACAGGCATGATTAAGTTTTGTTTGTAGAAGTTTACATATTCAAAACTTTCATGCTTCAAGATAAGTGAGTCATTAGAAAGTTGCGCTTTTGTTATTTCAAATTTTTATCTGAAATTTTTGTGATTTATTTATTTATTTATAACAATAAAATAACAAATAGTAATAGCAAAACGTTACGATACGAAATTTAGCAACGTAGACCTTATTCTCGATGTAGAGTACTAGACCTGCGTCTCTCCTGGGCATCCAACCCACAACCCTAATGCTAATAGTATAGCGCACTACTCACTAGACTACCACGGCATCCAATTTTGTGAATATAATTACAATTACTTAATAACATTCTTAATTGGCCATTAATAACACGATTATCGAATTTCAGCCTGCTTTAACACATTCTTCCAGGCGGCTGTGATTCTTGTGCGCCTTCAGCAGTTGATCACAATAATCGATGACAAGGCTTCCTCAATTGGGATGGAATGGGCCGCATGCAAACAAAATAAGTTTCTGATTGTAGCGACCACTAGAAAGATCGTTGTCTTGCTGTACTAAAGTTAGCACGTAGCTTTCTCGTGGCCCCTCTTAAACGGCATACCAGAACCCGCAAGATGTTAACTGATACGTGTAGCGCAATCCAATCGCCTGGAATTTTAAACTAGCTTGTGGGTAGGTCTTGGAACGCACCACGTATAACCAGTATACAATGGAAGTTATAATTACGATTACATGCCATCATTTTAATGATAAAAGAAAAAAAGTTCTAACTGAGGTAGAGAGTAAACAAACTATTAGTAAATGCGGTCCTTAGGAATTACCACGTTTTACTGCAGTGGTCGAAGTCGCCGTAGTCTAGTAGGTAGTGTGTTGGCTTGCTAGACGCAAAGCTAGGGTCGCGCCACAGGCCAGACATAAAAGACAAAATACAAAAAGTATTTTTCGGCGACTTCCTCTCAGCAGATTTCTGGCAAAATCTCTGAGAGTAAATAAAATTATCAGGAAAAAGTTTCTCAAAAATATGTCGTTCGGAGTCGACTTTAAACTGTAGGTCCCACCACTCATGTATAATTATTATTTCTGTAATAAAAAAGGTTCAATTGATGACAAAACAGTAACGCCAGACACAATTTTGTAATCAAATAAAAGATGGAATCTATACATTTGACCAAATGTGTTCTCTGATGTTATGTCCTAAAAAAACTGACAGATTTCAAACTGAAATATTTTATGAAGTGCTATATGTACACATATATCCATAATTGGTCATTAAAACTCTTCGGTTAGGAGTATGGCTTAACTTCTCGCACACTTATGTTGTGTGTGTTAATTTTTACACACGATTGCCGCGATCTACATTTTAAAGGCATATCCGAACGACGGATTTTTAAGGAACTTTACACGGTAATTTTATTTACTCTCAGAGTTTTTGCCAGAAATTTGTTGACAGGCAGTCGCCGATGAAATGTTCTTTTCTCATATTTCGTTTTATTGGAGATGTCTGACCTGGGGTTTTGAATCGTGGCCCCATGTTTAATAAGCTAACACACTACATACTAGACTACCTCAACTTCAATGCTTAATATGGCGTTTATAAATTCACACAAAATTTATTCCCAAAAAGAAATTTCTGTTAATGAAACGCCTTTAAGGGGGAGGAAAGCATTTCGCATTCTTAACAAAACCTTAAATACAAAATTGCTTTCAGCTACGACCCTTTAGAAGTCGTTGTTCATAAATATCATCAATACATTTACAATCAATTTATTTTTTATACTCAGTAGTTTGATCACAATTCTTGCAATTTCTTCATCCCAACTCTCCTTTTTGGGTTTGTCTCAGCTTTTGTTTACATTCATGAGGACATAAGTCACAATGCACAGGCGGATATTCATCGCTTTTCTGTCTTTACGAGCATTCGCTATGAGAAATAATTGTCTTGCATTGTCTTTATTTGTCGAGGCAAATTCGACTAACGTCCATTGATTTAAAGCATGCGTGTAGACGGTAGTTGTAGTCTAGTAGGTGTTGGCTTATTAGACGTAAGGCCACGGTTCAAACCCCAGGTCAGACATCAAAACGAAAATATGAAAAAATATTTATTTGGCGACATCCTCTCAGCAGATTTCTGGCAAAAACTCTGAGAGTAAATAAAATTGCCAAGAAAAGTTTCTCAAAAATCTGTCGTTCGGAGTCGACTTTAAACTGTACGTCCCGCAACTCGTGTATAAAATTAACACACAACATGAGTGGTGTGAGCCGCTAGGCCGTAATCCTACCTGAAGGGTTGTAATGTCCAATAATGTATGTATGTGTAGACGATTTTAATAAAAAAGTTTTTAAGCCGTAGATTGATCGAGCATTGTATCAAATATGACAACTTTTATTCAGAAAAAGTTAGATGCCTGATTTTTTTCTCAATTTTTAATATTGTTATTGTCGTTATTTTAGACCAAATAAAAAAGTTTTTCAAGCAGGGCATAAAAAAGTCAAAACTTCATAATTCTGGCTTATGTATCATTTGTGATAAATACGACACATTCTTAGTGATTCTGTGGTGATGCGTATATATATTATTTTTAAATTTTTACAGGTTTTGTAAAGTATTTAACGTAAATAAAGCATTATCTACGGTATTTGATAACGAATTTAAAGTGAAATGTTGGATGAAAGTGAAGAGGATCAACTTTCTGTCCTTTCTGTTACAGCTGGTGATTTCTGAACTGACGAAATATCGGCAGCAGCAATTATGATAATCCACTGTTTATGACCAACAATGATATTACTTGGAGCAGTGAGCCGTATGCCATTAATAGTTTGGGAAGAAGAAGAAAATATTATCAATTTGCATGTAAATTAATGGCTATTGCTTCTTGAAATGTTTTTGCTTTTCTCTCTGCTTTTCTGGTACCTATCTCATGTTACAAATAAAGATTTAAAAAGTGTTGAGCCTTAAGTCTTATATAATAGATATTACAGAAGGACAATACTTCAGTCAACTATGTACATACGTCTGTGAAAACAGAAACATTAGGTTTGATACTGTTTTCATTTGAAGTGATGAAAAATTTACACTTATTCTTCGTTTATGAATAATGAACTGAAATTCTTCTTTATAATCCCAATGATTTTGTTCCTATAGATGAGTCACAAATTGAATTTGATGGTCGTTATGTATTTCGTCTTCCACCGAAATTGAATTGATAGTTTTAGATTCAAGTACATGTTACTTGTGGAGCAAGTAAATGCGGATGTATTTGGGGAAGTCTATATGCCGCAAATCAGAGAGGAGTCTAAAAGAAGCTTTTGTTGTTGATATAGTATATATTCTAAGGGAGTAAGTTTTTTACATGTCATGACCTTTGCAAAAAAACTTTTATAACGAAATAAAACAATGGCTTGTACCATCAGGTTTCAGCCAGCCCTCAATTGAGAGCGTTACTGATGCAAGTAACACTAAGCTGCCCCATCTAAAAAATTGAAGACTTATAAATCGCAAAGCAAAATTCTACCATTTAGAAAAAAGTAAAACCAAGCTGGTATGTAATTATTTAAAATAATTTTATTAAAATGATAAAATGATTTTATTATAATGATAATAGAACAAATAAACATTTTCGAATTTTTTAACAAAATCTGTCATTAATTGCGAAAATTCCATGTACTTCCAGTATATATCAAAATTGATGCATAGTTGGAATTATGAAGTTTTTTTAATGTTCGATCTACGGTTAATGGCGTATACGAGGTGTGATCAAAAAATAACCGTTATTTTCAAATTTCGTGAGTTACGTATGTTCGATTTTGGCATGTTGTTTTCTGTTATGTTGGTGCACATGTCTGTTATATATGTTGACAATATCAGCCATTTTGGATTGTCATTTTGTTTTTGACAAATAAAAATATTAGTCGTGTTTTGGTGTGCTCTTCGATTTTTTACTATTCGAAAAAATGGATCAAAGAAACTGTATTAAGTTTTGTGTAAAAAATGGAATTAAATGTGCAATGATATTTGAAATGTTGACTGTGGCGTTTGGCGAGTCTACTATGAGCACAACACAAGTTCAATTGTGGTATAACCGGTTTAAGGAAGGCCGAGAAGATGTTAATGAGATGCTCGTCCTAGTCCCCCGAGCACGTCAACAACCGATGAAAACATTGAAGCAGTGAAGAAACTGATTTTGGATAATCGTCGAATCGCTATTAGAGAGGTTGCTGATGATGTTGGCATATCGTTCGGCTCCTGTCAAGCAATTTTTACGGATGATTTAGACATGAAACGTGCGGCAGCGAAGATTGTGCCAAAACTGCTAAATTTTGAGCAAAAACAACGTCGCTCATGAGATGTTGACGACGTTCCAGATTTGCTCAAAATGGTCATAACTGGTGGCGAATCATGGGTGTAGGGTTATGACATTAAAACCAAAGCCCAATCATCCCCTTTTTTCGAAGAGCAAAAAATCAAAGAGTACACCAAAACACGACTAAACTTTTTATCTGTCAAAAACAAATTGACAATCCAAAATGGCTGTTATTGTCAACATATATAACAGAAATGTGTTCCAACATAACAGAAAAAAAATGCGAAAATCGAACATACGTATCTCATGAAATTTGAAAATAACTTTAATTTTTTGATTACACCTCTTGTATTACACGAGGGAAAGAAAATTTAGTCTAATAATATAGACTTTCACATCAGAATTTGCACCCTTAACTAAAATACATCGATAAACCAATGTATTGACTTAAAGGCTGTAAATTACAAAACATATGAAAATTACTTTCGTTTCAATACCTTAATTTTCCGTATCTAAAATATTAAATGACAAATATTTAAAGCTCTTCAAATAACCAAAATCATAACAATTTAATAAAAAAAATATTGATAATAATAAAGTGTGAAAATATTATTGAAAAGGAAAAAAATTCCAAGTAGATATTCACATAATGACAAAGTAACACGAAGTTATAAAACTCAAGGATTTTGAAAAACAGCATAAGCATATACATACATACATGGTATATTGAACATCATGAATAATTTATTAAAGGTTTGTTTTCGTTTTTAGAAGCTTTTTCCTTTTTTACATTTTATATACAAATAAGTGTTGAAGATAAAAAACACTGTAAATATGGGTTTGTTGTCACTCCATATTGATTTGGCAAATCTTTTATATCCGCTTTAGATTTGTTTGAACAACTTTGAGAGGAGATTAAGAAAGAAAAAGAGAGTGTGTACGAGAATATAACAAGGGTTTAGCAATACTACTTTATAGTTCAATTTTCTCGAAATAAAGTGTGTCATCCATTGTCCTTTTCGCTGTTGATGGTTTTTTATCTATTTTTACTTGTTGCCGTTCGCCACAAATAGGAATCCTTTTTCTAAGTTTACTATACAAATTGTATATTTATTCTCAACTACAGACATACCTATGATACCGCATGGCATTGTATTCCAAGAGTTTGTTGTTTGCCATTGATTGACTGAATTTTAGTTTTAATTTTCTTTTTTTGTGTTTATTTTAGTTTTCTGACAATTAACTGTGGGTTTCGGTATTTTCAATTTGAGTGGTTTTTTTTATTGGTTTTTACATTAATGTTACCATTTTTTACTCCTTTTGGTTTATTCTGGTTGCTGTAGAAATTTATGAACAAAAGTTTATTTCCTATCGAATGCTTACATAAAAGAAAAAATTTTTACGTACAGAAATTTATTGATTTTTTTATCTTTAAATATATTAATAAAATTTTACAATAAAACTTATACAATTTCAAATGCCAAATTTAATAAAAATGTTTAATGTTTATCAGCAAATACAGTAGAATGTAATAAAAAACGTTCTTGTGGGGCTAACCATAGAGACACTGTGAAGTATTAAAAACAAAAAATGTTAAATTCTGAAATTTACTTTGGACTGCAATTTAAAGAGTTAATAGAAGTATTTTTATGTTAAATTGATGTCAAGAAGTTTATTTAAAATCGAAAATACTTTTTCCCACGTAGCGATCTCGGTTCCAAGCTCTACAAAATACAATGAATGCCGATACAATACGAATCCCAATTAGAGCCTGATTGATTTGCGATTCACTGTATTGTCTTGATGAAACAAAATTGTTACAAGCAATTATGAAAAGTAGTAACAGCTTCTAAATCATTACCAAGTGGCAAGAATTGCTCTCCTTTAATTTTATTGAACATTAAACTGGACGGCCTACTACGCAGATATTATTCACTCGAAAGTGATATTGTGCAATTTGCCACACAGCTCCTGTCAGTATCGATTTATTGCCTCAAACGTTTGATGGTCGTTTAATTAGCAGAAATTGTGATGTTAATTTGCCACCAAGATGTTGCGATGTGACACCATTGGACTATTTTATGTAGGGCGCGTATTATGCCGACGAACCAGAAACCATTGAGTATTCGAAGGCAATATTTGTGATGCCATTGCCAATACACTCGAAAAACCGCACAAAAATTGGCAGCCATATGAATGAAATAATAATCCATTTCCAACCATTCCATTTAATTAATCCATTTCCAATTTATCAAAATTTTAAGCTATTATTGTTTAATTGCATTTTTTTATTTTAACTTTTAAATCACTCACTCACATTATGCTTATATTTAATATGTAAAATTCATTCATGACAAGTACATATGTATGTGATGTATGAGTGATATTTAATACCGTTAGTTTCATGAATGAAAAACTCGAAGATATTTTATTGCATACTTTTCCGAGTAGCTATTGCAGTACATACGTGTAATATGATGCGTATGAGTAATATATTTCAAATTCAATTAAAAGGAAAGTATATCCCATTAATATGAAATTATTTTGGAATTATTACAATTTTTATGGATTTTTAAAAATTTTGAATTTTTCTAGAAATCTTAACCTAAAGTAAATACAAAAAGCACAATTCTAGGCTAAATTCTAGTAGGTACTACATCATGGCCAGCATCTTCATAGTCTGTATCTTCAACATCTCAGAATTTTTGCCAGAAATCTGTTAAGAGGAAGTCGCCAAAGAAATATTTTTCATATTTCGTTTTGATGTCTGACCTGGGGTTTGAACCGTGGCCTTACGTCTAATAAGCCAACACACTACCTACTAGACTACGGCGACTTCGATATACACTTTGTTCAAATTTATAGCCAGGGAGCGTTCAAAGAAAGACCCGATTGAAATGTTTTGGTTGGATACAATTTACTAATGCAGTCCACTAATTTATCTCAGTTGTGTATTGGTAGGGCCAAGTCTTTTTGGAACTGGGAGCCAGTGCCATGAATCGTCGACATCCGTTCCATTGAAACATCATTGTAATGGTTTTTTATTATACTTTAACGTTCAGGGGTTTTTCAGCTATACGTTTATGGCCAATAATACTATTTATAGTATTCAGTGTACAAAATACTATCAACACTATTTTGATAACTTTCTTCTTCTTCCAACCTCGTTGAATATTTAATTCAATATTTTGTAGTCATAAACTAAACTAAACAAAATTCTTTGAATTAATTTTTCCTTTTTTTTTATTTTCTACTTTGAAGATGAAAATTTTGACGCATTTACCTTTAGAGTTTCTTTTATTTACTCTTTAAATATTTACGCAAAATTATAATAATTTTATGCAATTACCCCGAGAGTTAAAAGACGTCTTACACAAGCAGGATTTTGTTTAATAGTCGTTATAGTTTCCTTAGTTGACCCGGCTTGTAATAATAATATTTGTTAGAACTTCGGTATCCTCTTTTATTTTTGTTGGTAACATTGTAATAACGTTACAAACGATGAATGAAATGAATTGGAAAATTAAAGTTTTTTTGTGTATTTTTTTTCTGTTTGACCTGCAATTTGTTCTTATAATTTCATTAATGCAATACAAATGTAAATACTGTTACGAAAGTACGAGCATGAAAATGGGGCATGAATGTTTGCATTCGTCTACCATTGCGAGAAAAGTAGTCTAAGTGCTAGTGATGGCAGGGAAACCAAATTTCTGTAGTGGAACTCTCAATTTACCAAAGATATCGTACTTAAGATGTCTTAAACTTTCAAAAATATTTGGTGAGTTTTGCGGTATACAGTAATGGTCTTCTAATTAGTACACTTATCCATCAAAAAGTTTGTCTTGAATATTTTATTCTTAAAATTCTTTAATTTTTTTGCCACATGCTTATAAAATAATATACACCGTAGTCTAGTAGGTATTGTGTTGGCATATTAGACGTGTGATCTCGGTTCAAACCACAGGTCAGATATCTGCGATAAAACGACACATGAAAAAAAATAGTTTTTAGGCGACGTCCTCTTAACAGATCTCTGGGAAAAACTGTGAGGGTTAATGAAATTGCCATGAAAAAGTTTCTCAAAAGTCTATCGTTCATAATCGACTTTAAACTGTAGGTCCTGCCATTCATGTATAAAATTAACATACAAAACATAAGCGGTATAAAGGAAGAGCGGAGCAATTTAAGATAAAAAAATTATGGTATTTCGCTAAAATCAACCCTGCACATACATCACTATAGATCTATAAGTCTAAGTATAAGTCACTATAAGTCTTCTACCTAAATACCTTCAATAAGGGATGACCATGGGACGTATGAGTACTCTTAAATGGCCAAACTAATTAAATATCACTTATACGTCAAAGCAATATTGTTGACCCCAAATTACAATAAACAGTACATATATCCATTCGCTTTCAGATCAGTAAATTCTTTGTTTTTTGACAGATAAAACTATAATTTAAGCATAAACACACTACATGTGTTGGAATACCATGAAGTCTCTTGCAAAAAAAATAAAAAAATTAACCCACATTTTTAGAAATACATGCGTATTTTGAGAGTATTACAAATTCCATTGGTAACTGTTACGCCATTGTGTTACCAGCAAAATTCTGGCCAATCTATTACTCCAACAATTTTTGATACCAACAATTCTGTGAGTAAGAATTGTTGTAAATTGCCGTGCTGTTCTGGTCAAATATAATCTGTTTACGTGAAGTATTCGGGCAAAAGGTGTAATGAACTAATTCCGCAGTAGTCTAGCAGGAGGTGTGTTGGCTTATTAGACGTAAAGCCAGGATTCGAGCCCCAGGCCAGACATCAAAATAAAATACAAAAAGTATTTCTACGGCGTCTTCCCCTCAGCAGATTTCTGGTAAAAACTCTGAGAGTAAATAAACCTGCCATGAAAAAGTGTCTCAAAAATCTGTCATCCGGAGTCGACTTTAAACTGTAGGTGCCGCCATTCATGTATAAAATTAACACACACAACATAAGTGGAGTGGGAAATTAGGTTGTAATCCTGACTGGAGGGTTGTAATGACCAAATATGTATGTATGTATGTGAACTAATTTCCAGAGTGGAAAATTAGTCGAAGCTTTTCATCCGACTTGAAACAAACTGAACTGAAAATAATCATAACTTAATTACTTACTTACGTAATTGGCCATTAACAACCCGATTAACGGATTTCGGTATGCCGCAGCACCTTCCAGGCGCCACTGCTTCTTGCGCGCCTACGCCAATGGTCACACCAACCGATGACAGGGCTTTCTTGATTTGGTTCTTAAAACGCATACAAGGTCGTCCTCTTCGTCGAATTCCGCTGATACCCGCATCAAACACACGTCTCGCCGGAGCATCCTCCTCCATTCAAACGATATGGTCGAGCCAGCGCAGCCGCTGGATATTAATACGCTGGACAACGTCTATGCCGTTGAGGAGCTCCTATAGTCACTGTTGGACCGAATGCCAAAATCATAGCCAACTCGGACTAGACCGAAGAGCTTACGTAGGACATTTCTTTCGAATACTCTCAAGGCTGCTGCATCAGTGCTTAATAGGGTCCATGCCTCTGCGCCGTAAAGAAACACAGGTAGGATGAGCGTCTTGAAGAGTATTGTTTTGCCGATTGAGACCATAGTAGCACCTGCTGGCAAGAGTGATCCTGCGCTGGATCTCCAGACTGACATCATTTTTGATGGTAACGGTGGAGCCAAGATAAAGAAATTAATTGACTGTATCAAAAGTATAGTTATCGGCCGTAAGTCTGAACTTAAAAGCTCATTACAAACCTTTAGTCAGGATTACAACCTAGCTTCTCACACCACTCATACAGAGTGTGATTATTTTATCCACGAGAGGTAGTTTAATAATCTATTCCGAAAGATTTTAGAAATATTTGATGGCAATTTGATTTTAATTTCAGGGTTTTTGTCAGAAGACTGCTGAGAGGAATTCGCCGAAAAGATATTTGTTTATATTTCGTTGCCTTCGAGATGTCTGAGCCACGAGTTGAGCTACGGCTTCACTTCTAGCAAGCGAACACACCACATACTAGCCTACTGAAATTTCATTGAAAGCAATCTATGTACACAAAATACTTCCCTTTACCATATAGAAGCTACTCATTCATCTCCGCATTTCATATGATGGCTTACAGCGAAATTAAAAAAAAAATCTTGTACGGAAATTAAAAATTTCTTGCTGTAGAGAAATTGAGGGATGACTTCTTCTGCAATCAATGAATGACGCAGCTTGTTAAAATGTTGGCGTTACATTGTTGTTTGCATGTAATTTTTCTTTTACGGTGTTATTAGTATGTCGTGTATATGGCATTTAGAAACTCACTGATTATGTTGCAATTCTTTGCAATTTCATGCTATATTATAACACTAAAACTATGCTACTTTGATGCGTGTTCCAGCAAAATATTGGAACATATTGCACAGTGTGCATTAAGAAATGCTTCGAAGATAACAATATCAAAGTCCTACACTGGTCCGCACTGTCTTCAGATTAAATCCGATTGAATCTAGTAAAACCAATATAGAATCTATTAAATAGATAGAATCTATTATAGAATCTAGTAAAACCAACAATCATCACTGCAGCATAGTACGGTGACAAAGGATAAGAGCGGCAGCGTTGGTAAAATATTGTTACGAAAATGGAAACGATGTAATATCATTTCACATTAAAACAATAAGCAAAAGCTACAAAAGCAATCACCTTGAGTAAGTAAGAGAAGGGGATAGATAACGAAACGCAACGTAAGCGAACGCAACAACAAGTAAAGTGAACAAAATACCCAAACAACTATGAAGTCCCTTTAAAAATCTCGAAAAGGCGAAGACAAGAACATGCTACTTCCAGCACCTTCATCAGACTGTTGCCTGGGCATATAAAAAAGGAGACAGACAGACAACAGGTAGTAAGAATTCAGTCAGTCTTGTGTGAAGACGCGTTGCGTGTGAAGAAAACAATCGTGGTTTGAAAATCTCCGCTACAGATCTATCGTACAAGAGGTTTTGCTTGTACAAATGGTGTGAGTAGAGAGGAATAACGAATAAAGCAGATTATTGTTACATGTGACAAGTTGTATACGGTGGCACACAAAAGTAGTGCGAACAATAAAGAGTTTAATTGTAACTAAACACATATTTATTTGTTTTTATTTTTGTTTGCAATCAACGAACTCATATCCTAAACGTTTTTAAAAAGGTAAAAACGAACAATATTATTCTTATGAGATTTGATAACATTCTCAATTGATCAGTCACGATTACACCGAAGAAATAATTTTTCATAATTTTTTTTTTTTTTTGTTGGAGGGGTTTGAACCGAGGACTCATGTCTAATAAGCCAACACACTACCTACTAGACTGAGGCGGAGATTGATAGAATTCATTTAATAAATTTATATATACAGAGTTTTTCTTTTTTGAATAAGCAACGAATATATCTTTGATATTAATTCTTACACTAAAAAATTGTTAAAATTATATTTTTATGAAGCAAACTTACACTGCAGTAAGTTTATATTTGCCGCATAATTTCTTCCCGATTCTTCACAGTTGCATACAGTTTCTTCTAATTGCAAGTCTTTCCGGCCCTTCAATGTCCTTTCTTAGGAGATTTGCTTTCCTGTTTTAAGCTTGTTTTAATCTTATTTCCCTGTCGTTAGGAAAACTAAGTTAAAGGAAAATATAGAGACGGAAACTTTTACTTTTTATAATTGAATTTCAGAATAAATTCCATAAAATTTTGTTTTATTTTTTAAAGCAAATATAAAAAATAACAACAGAAACAGAAAAGTTATGCTGCTGATGCATTCTTCTCAGCTTTCTTTTTCAGCTTTTAGTCGTTCCGATGTTATGACTACGTTTGCTTTTTACTCACTGAAAAGAAAAGTGTTCACAACTTACAAAAAAATGTGGGGTTAAGCACCACTACAGCAACTGTTGAAGCGGAAATTAATGCAACGACAATGAAAATATTAAACACAAACAGAACCTTATTTGTAATGAAGTGATTTCAAAATCATGTTGATTGGTTATTACTGTGTATTAAAGAACTTTGATTATTTAACACGCCATTCACACAAAAATACTTACATAATTCGTCGTTACAACCC
The DNA here is from genome assembly GCA_936449025.2 of Sarcophaga subvicina. Classification (NCBI taxonomy): domain Eukaryota; kingdom Metazoa; phylum Arthropoda; class Insecta; order Diptera; family Sarcophagidae; genus Sarcophaga; species Sarcophaga subvicina. The sequence continues at coordinate 92,523,186 of OW388080.2, forward strand.
TTTAGTCAGGATTACCACCTAGTTTCTCACACCACTTATGTTGTGTGCGTTAATTTTTATACATGAGCGGCGGGACCTACAGTTTAAAGTCGGCTCCGAACTATAGATTTTTGAGAAACATTTCATAGCAATTTTATTTACTCCCAGAATTTTTGGCAGAAATCTGCTGAGAGAAAGTCGCCGAAGAAATATTGTTTCTTATATCAGTTAGAGATGCCTGACCTGGGATTTGAACCGAGGCCTTACGCCAAATAACCCAACACTACTAGACCACGCAGACTTCTATTAACGTAAAAAGTTTTGTTAATTAGAAAATGAATAAAATGTCTGAAAAATCTTGAACAATGGAGACACCTATCGCAATATGACAACCGATTTTTTTTGTAACCGCTTTTCATAGCATTAATGAAAACGATATTTATTTCAACAGTATTGTGCAATTTGCCACACAGCTCCTGTCACTATCGATTTATTGCCTCAAACGTTTGATGGTCGTTTAATTAGCAGAAATTGTGATGTTAATTTGCCACCAAGATGTTGCGATGTGACACCATTGGACTATTTTATGTAGGGCGCGTATTATGCCGACGAACCAGAAACCATTGAGTATTCGAAGGCAATATTTGTGATGCCATTGCCAATACACTCGAAAAACCGCACAAAAATTGGCAGCCATATGAATGAAATAATAATCCATTTCCAACCATTCCATTTAATTAATCCATTTCCAATTTATCAAAATTTTAAGCTATTATTGTTTAATTGCATTTTTTTATTTTAACTTTTAAATCACTCACTCACATTATGCTTATATTTAATATGTAAAATTCATTCATGACAAGTACATATGTATGTGATGTATGAGTGATATTTAATACCGTTAGTTTCATGAATGAAAAACTCGAAGATATTTTATTGCATACTTTTCCGAGTAGCTATTGCAGTACATACGTGTAATATGATGCGTATGAGTAATATATTTCAAATTCAATTAAAAGGAAAGTATATCCCATTAATATGAAATTATTTTGGAATTATTACAATTTTTATGGATTTTTAAAAATTTTGAATTTTTCTAGAAATCTTAACCTAAAGTAAATACAAAAAGCACAATTCTAGGCTAAATTCTAGTAGGTACTACATCATGGCCAGCATCTTCATAGTCTGTATCTTCAACATCTGCACAAGGAAACAAATAAATTTGGAAAAATTTGAAACCCTTTTTGTTGTATTGCATTTTTAAATTTAAACTTTTTCGCTTTTTGCATAATTAATTTATCTCTAGCCAAATTTATCGATCAATAGGTAGATTGTTCTAAACACTAATGTAAAATGTATGCATGTGAAGCGGCAAACTTTACTTACACAATAATGCACTGTTCTGTAAAAAAATAAACGAAAAATAAACCCGAATGTAGCATCCGAACAGTGACAAAAGAGCGTACATCTAGAATGAAATTGTGGTGATTGTTTTTTGCGGTGATGTTGAATATGTCCTGGTAAAATGTATTTGATTAATATTTAACTAATTTGTCACTTACTGACAAATTGTTTTCGACAAAAGCTTTACTTGTTGTAGAGAAATTGAAAAAAAGAAGGAAAGTAGATAACATATACATATAAAAAAATACAACAACAGGAGAAAAAATTAAATAAAAATAAAAAAGTTTGCTAGCAGATCAAGAAACAGTGGAAAAATTGTTAATTTTACAATAATTGCACGTCAAATATACAGTGATGAACAAAAGGTAAGTAACCATCTGCTGGCATCATTTAAATAAAATCTTATCAATTGAAGAAAAAAAAAAAATTTGGAACCAATAAAATAAATTTGTTTTATTAAACTTACTGCCATACTACTAGTTAATTACATTTTAGGTTAAATAGGTAAAAGCTGTAATAATTTAGTTCTCTTGGGCACCATAAGTTTCTGTTATAAGACCAATTTAGCTTTATTTATTTATCATTTCCCAAGCATCGTGAGAGTTCTCTTAAGTTGTGTTTAAGTTTTAAGACTCCCAATGCTTGGAAAATTACAAAGATATTTCTTCTATTGTCTCCTCTTCTTCATTACAGCTTCAATTCATGTCGTTATGAGGCATTCCCATTTCTGGCCGTATGTACTCAGTGGCCCGTGTTTTGTTAATTCTGAAGAAAGATTCTTAAAATGTATTCTGGTTTAGGTTTAAAGACATTTTTTTCAGATCACTACTTCTAGATATGCTTATAAAATTGGCTTAACGATAGATGGTAGTGGTAGTCGTCATAGTCTAATAGGTAGTGTGTTGGCTAATTAGACGCAAGGCTACGGTTCGAACCCCAGGTCAGACTAAAAAGCGAAATATGAAAAAAAATTTCGGTTACTTCCTCTCAGCAGATTTCTGGCAAAAACTCTATGAGTAAATAAAATTGCCATAAAAAGTTTTTCAAAAATCTGTCGTTCGGAGTCGGCTTTAAACTGTAGGTCCCGCCAAAATTAACACACGATATAAGTAGTGTGAGAAGCTACATAGGTCGTATGTTGGCATGGAAGTTAATTTTTTTGATCGGCTGTTTCGTTAAAACATTCAATGTTTCATAATCTCGAAGCCCACGTCTTGACAAACTTAAGATACGTCAGTATCCGCGTTAGAAGTACCACATAGTCCTGGTTAATCTTGGATCTGGTGTACACAGTCGTTAGTGGTTTAATGACCACATAACTGTTATTTAAACTGTGATGAGACTTACTTGATACTGATGCTATTAATATAAAAAACATATTTTAAATTGTAAAATTAATACACATAACATGAGTGGTGTGAGAAGCTAGGTCGTAATCCTGACTGAAGGGTTGACCAATTATGTTATGTATGTATATTTTAAATTGAGGTATCGGTTTCGTTAACTACCAAAATTTACCGTTTACTGCCTTCCACTTCTTGACTGACGTAAACAAAATTTCATTTGCATATTGATAAACTGGAATCTGGTCTATCATAGATTGTAGTCAGATATTCATACTATATTTCATCCATTATTTTTCAAATTACAACTATTTGAATACTGTCGTCTTCATTGGTACATTGGGAAAACTTTTTGTTACCTGTCGTCATATCTTCGTAGAAATTAGAAAACTTTAAAGTTAAAAAAATATACTCGCCCAGCAACCAATAGACGAGCTTTTCAACTTTGTGGCGATTTTCGAAAAGAGTTTTTCTACAAACTAGGTCGTTATCCTAACTAAAGAGTTGTAATGACCAATTTTGTTATGTATGTATGTTTTTTCTAGACTGTCTTCATTAGTTCGCTTTAGTAAAGTTCTATCTAGAGTGCTTAATGAAACTTCTTATCTCTAAATTTAAATAAATCACAGTTGTGTGTAAGATGTCATCGAAACTTTTTATTAATTTGCAACATCAATTGATACAATTAAATGAGAAATTAATATTGGCCAAATACCTGTCACGGCGTTTGAAATGTACAATTTTTCATAACTCTGGTGCATAAATCTATTAGCTTTTTAAACCGCTGTGCTTTACGGCTTATTCACATACATCGATGACCTAAGGAAATCCCCCAAACAAAGGCAAAATGGAATCGAAACGCACGCTATCTATGGCCAGTTCACATCACGTCTTGCATGAGGTTACCACCTCTTCAAGTCTTTCGTGGATATTATCCAATGTGGCAAGAGCTGTCTGGCACGTAGTGCCATTCTGTTGAAGCCACAAGTCGCAACCAAAACAAATTATCGCCCTACAGTGGTTGACGTTGACATTGATGGCCTGCATGTGTGATTCCAAATTCAACATATGATGGCGGCCCACAGAAAATAGTCCAAATGGTGTCAAATCACAGCTTCCTGTCGGCCAATTTACATCGCCACTTCGGAAAATTAAATGGATATCACACGCAATAAATCAAATGTAGCATGAGATGTGTGGCTAGTTGCACCATCCTCTTGAACCCACACATCATACATAACTGGTCATTATAACCCTTCAGTCAGGATTACGACCTAATTTCTCACACCACTTATATTGTGTGTGTTAATTATTATGCATGAGTGGCGCGACCTACAGTTTAAAGTCAACTCCGAGCTACAGATTTTTTGAGAAACTTTTCATGGCAGTTTTTATTTACTCTCAGGGTTTTTGCCAGAAATCTGCTAAGAGGATGTTGCCGAAGAAATACTTTTTGTATTTTGTTGTGATGTCTGGCCTAGGGTTTGAACCCTGGCTTTATGTCTAATAAGCCAACACGCTACCTATTAGACCACGGCGACTTCCACACATCGCGCACATCAATACCTTGAAGAGCGGTTACAAAAAAGTCGGTTATCGCACCAAACAGCCACTCGTAATGAATGCATTGGCTTCTGTAAGACCACGTAAGGATTTTCTGAGCTTTAAATGCGGCAATTTTGCTTGTAACGTACACACTAAGAGGAAAATCAGCTTCATTCGAAAAAATTATCATTGTGCAGTTTATCGTTGGCCCAATAAATCCCAACGTTACTCAAGCCTAAATTAATTCAATACGTTCAGTGGAGATAATATACTGAATGTTGTGACAGAATAGAATGACATAAGTAATGCCAGATTTGAAATAACTGATGGTCTAATTTTAAAACTATAGGCCATGGTGGTGGTCTAAATTCTGAGTACAGTTTTAACGCATTAGATCAGTTTCTATAATGGTAGATCTAATCTAATCAAAACTACTACAAACTCTATTAGGATGAAATTAATAACCTCTCATGAAGTGAAACAATTGTTATAGATTGATGAGAGTTGTTGATCACAAATATAATCAGAACTGGAATAAATGTTGTTTTTCGAAAGGGAAGTTTACATGCGGTACTCCTTTAAGTTTTTAGTACCACCAAGTAAAAATTAATTTGTTTAAGATATGGCAGAACATTTATCGAAAATGGAATTCTGAAGAAATTCTTACGATTTCTACAGCTTTCTGAGGAACTATTTTGTTATTTATTGTCAGTCAAGGCAAGCTATGTATGTAGTTGTCAATCTTACAGATAAAGTTCCATTACATCGACCTGGAGCGACGAAACCGTTTAATAAACCACAATCTTCTTTTTTTAAGATGAGACAGTATTGGTATTGATATTCTATTAAATTTTTTCCTCCACTGCTTTTTACCAATTTCACTGCACAATATTTATTTAAACTGTGTAGAAAAAAGTTCTGTGTCTCATAGAATATATTTTTCCTTATGTGAACGTCTATTGCGAATATGTACACCATAATGGATACGTGTATTAGGATGGTGTATCGCATGCAAGTATGAAAAGGAGGATGCTTAGTAATCAATTTAATGTGTGTTTTACTTTTACGTTAGGTTTACGCTTCTCCCTGAACATTATTTTTAAATTTTTCGCTTTATTTTGTTGTCAGATAGTAGGTAGTCTTTTTAAATCGATTTTCTTTTATCGTCCTAATGGCATAATTTTAAAGTAATTTATTTTACATTTGTTTTTTCTATTTTTATGCTTTTCTTTAATATACAACGATAAGTCACTAGGTGTTGTTTACGTACATAGCACTGTATCTTCTTCTTGGATTTTATGCTTTAAAAATCAAATAAATTTTTAAATGATTTTGCTGTTGTGGTAGACAACTTTGGGTGGTGGATTGTTTTTGTTTCATTATTTTCTTAAGTGCTTCAAGTACGATAACTACTTACAAATTCAAGGAAATTTATAATACGTTCTAGTGTTTATTAGTCTAAAGAAAATTAATTAATAATTTAAAGAAAATTACGTAATAAAGTACAGTCTGGAGGAACAAGTCTTATTACTCTTGAACACATTCCATTGAAGTACAGGTTGAACATTGATTGCGAAACTCAAGAGACATTTCAAACACAGTCTAATGAATTAAGTCGGATACCCTACTTTCAATAATATACATCTTCACTCTCTTCTGTACACAGTCTAGAAACCTTAAAATAGACATTGAAAAAACGACCCACACAAAAAGATATTCCACTTTCGGTTGGATAGAGCTGGCTTAAATACCAAGGAGATGGGGATGAGTATTTTTTCCAATATCTTAAAAAACCGAGTAAATTGAATACTTCATTTGACAATTGATAGATATGCTATTGGGGTTTGAATCGTTACCTCACGTGTACACAACACACTACCCACTAGACCAGGGAGACATGATATGTATCATACAAATCGGGCTGAATTTCATCGATGACATAGGTTATGTTGGGTAAGAGATCCGCTGTGATATGTACCTTATTCGCATTCATCTGCGACTTAAAAATCTCAAAAAAAAAATATCTAACAGAGTCAAATCGCATTGGCCAGTTAACATTAGCTTCACATGAGATGATTGTTCCTTCAAACCGCTCGTGCAGAATATGCAGGCCGGGATGCGCTGTGGAGCTAACTTGTTGAAACCACATGCCGGTAGTATTCGGATCATTCAAGTCCGGCCAAAAAATTAGTAATCATTGTTCTATAGTGCTCGTCGTTAAGAGTTATTGCTTGGCCAATGGCGTTCTCAAACAAATATGAAATTCCACAACAGACATTGCCTTTTTCGAAATGCATTGAACACCCTTGGATATCATTTGTATTGGTATCGTCAGAAATTCAACAAATTTGTTTGTTCACGTAGCCATTTATGTAGAAATGACTCTCATCGCTGAAGATGTACAGGTTTTGTGGAGACGATGATGTAACTAGAAAAGCCCAATGAAATCGTTTGCTTGTTTTCGATTTTATAATTTTGATATTAAAATGCCCTTCTTGTCGATGAATCACTAAAAAGTCGAAAAACAAAAACTGAAAAGAATAGGCTGCCAGATCTTCATCATCAAACATTTGAAGAAAACTGAATACACAAAGTAGCTCAATGTTTGAGTGATACATGAACTGAAAGTGAAACATCTGATTTCTGGGGATTCCATTTGCGATTCATTGCTAGAACGGAATGTAACCGAAGCTTTATGACAGTGAATTATTACGACAGATGAAACGTACATCAAATTCAACAATTATGTGCGAATAACACATTAACGAAGTAAAGTGCCCTCTATTGTCTATTGATTTCCAAAATAAAATTTAGAAACCTCGTCTCCCCAATATTTGAAAAATTTCTTACATTTCAACAGAATCGCTATTAAAAGCACATTTCCAAAATCGTTAGCTTATCGAGAAATGTATAAACTGATGCACTCCATCTCAACCAGCTCATATCTCAAAAAGCCCAAGAATTTTGATGAGTGTGAGATTTGTTCTTTATTTTTTTTACTTTTGTTTTATTAATAATAATCTTAGGATTGGATTCAAAAAAACATTTAATTTTACTGCTTTATTTATTTCCTTCTTATTCATTAGTTACTAGTTAACGTATTAGCAAGTGTAGCTGACACTTCTCAACTGTATGTCAAACGATGATTAATGTTACTGATGACTTATAACGAAGACCGTAACAACAACATACATATGTATGTATGTAATGATAAGAATTGAAAATGAAAACGTATATAAACCACATTAACGACAATTCTATTAAATGCTTCATTAAAGATTATTTCGTAAGTATAATTCGCAAAGACGCTAAGTCCACTTTTTTCCAAAATTGAGATTTTGATGCAAAACGATAACACTATACCAAATACATATTTTACGACAAAAAAAAGTCAGTATGTATTTTAAAGTTGTTGTAATTTTGTGGTTTGCAAAAATGCTAAGTCCACAAAATTACGAAAAGCATTAACACGTGGTAACTCCACGAATATTAATTATTAATTATTCTTAATTTTTGATCTAGGTCATTTAAAGAGAGCTTTTTTGTAAAAATAATTGCGTTAAGAAGTTTACAAATTTTAAAAACTGAAGAAGCCGCAATGTTTTTTTTTGGCTCCTGTAAAATTTGAAAAAAGGGAATTAACACATTTGCGAATGGAACTAACGATTTGTGCTTTGACGCTTATTATGGAATTAATATTCCTGGGTATTAAATCAACACACCCAGGTGTGTGAATATGAAATAAAACTTTTGATTACATAAAGTAGAGCGCACATAGGATATCATTGCTGTCTTATAAAACTAGAAAATAAAAAGGTTATTCACTTACTTTTAATTCCCTCTATGAACTGATATCGCCGTAGAGTAGGAGGTAGTGTGTCCGCTTAATAGACGTGAATCCTCGGTTCCAATACCAGTCAGGCATCTCCAACTGAACGACATATTAAAAAATATTTCTTCGGCCACTTCCACTAAGCAAATTTCTGTTAAAAATTCTAAGAATAATAAAATTGCCATGAAAAAGTTTCCCAAAAATCTGTCATTCGGAGTCGACTTTAACTTATGGTCCCGCCACTCATATATAAAATTTATACACACAACATAATTGGTGTGAGAAGCGACACACTGGACACCTGCTTATTGTCGAATTGAAGGGCCAACGCATGGTATGGTAAGGAGTGTGCAATGATGGCGTTGCCAAGTAAAAACATCGAACATAGTACATCAACCGTCTTGGAACTCACTCTAGAGCCTTTCAGTCAATCAATATTCATCAACAAGCTATGAATTTCCCAGAAAATCTCTACTCCAGCTCACAAAGCAAAGACGACTTAACTGTGGCTCTTCATATTAACAGATGATTGGTCAGCTGGTAGTCCAACTAGAGGTCCGCATTAGAGGGCATGGCTTGATCTACTCCATACCCAAATATTGAATCGTTAAAGGCAGCTCTTGACCGTTTAGTGGACAATTTCCCCATGCATGAAGTGAGCCTCGCGATGGATGTGTGGCAACGTCGCCTCAAATAGTGCTGGAAAGCAAATGGGAGTAATTTCGAATAAGTTGTTCTCCGTTTTGTCGCCATTGAATAATAAAAAAATAATATTAATTCGTTTTCATTTGTCGTCGATTTTTCTGTGTACCAGTATTTTTGACTTGACAAGGTAAATAAATTCTTTGCTATTGATTGATTACTGTTTTAATTGATTACAAAAAAAATTTCACAATACAAAATTTAAACTTAAAATAAGGACAAAAAATAAAAGAATAAAAATTTTTAAACTTCTTACCAATATTGAGGAATTTAAACAATCACATACAGACAAGGTATATTGTTACGAAAATGGAAACGGTGTAATATTGTTTAATATTAAAATGAGCAAAAGCTACACAAACAAATACAACGAACTTGTTACAAGTAAACCAACAACATCGGTGTGAAAGAAAAGGAGATAGGCAAGTAAGCGAGAACGCAACAACAAGCAACGAGAACAAAATACACAAACAACAATGAAGTCGCGACAGAGCTCTCGAGAAGGCGAACACACGAACAGTCGATTTCAAGAACATTCATCAGACTGATTACGTGGGCGTATAAAAAGGCATGACAAAGCAGGCAACGAGGAGTAGTAAGAATTCAGTTAGTCTTGTGTGAAGACGCGTGTGAAGAAAACAGCCGTGAAAATATCTGCGTTGTAAGCAAAGAAGAATAGCGAACAAGCTATTATTGTTGTATTCGTCAAGTTGTTAACTGTGGCACTCAAAAGTAGTGCGAACAATAAAGAGTTTAATTGTAACTAAACACATATTTGTTTTTATTTTTGTTTGCAATCAACGAACTCATATTTTAAACGTTTTTAAGAAGGTAAAAACGTAACAAAATATGTATATCGTGGTGTTATTTCTTTAAAACTTGACAGCGATTCGAGATAATGCAAAATTATCAAATGATATCAAATAACAAGGAATTATTTATTAAACATTAAACGTAAAACTCTTTCGCGATGTTTACACATACATATGTGCGATATAAAAAAAGAACATGTCTAATGTGGATATACTCGTATATATAATGGCTTACGATAGGACTAATGTTCGAATGTACTTTACATCCCTATTTAAACAAACAATTACATACAATTATCACTCAATTAAAATTGTAAAAACTTCTCCACTTTCTTATAGTCGTACTTCATTGTCTTTATTAATCTTTCTTTAAAATTATATAAACATTTTAAGACATTGAATGAGGGAGGAAATTACTACTCTTACGTTATTTGCTGAAGGTATTTTTTGTTGGTTTAAAAACTCTGTTAATTATTGTCTGGTAAAGTAAAAAGCCCACAAATATGAGAATATTGTGGTATTCATTATCAATTGTAACGTTGTTCGCAAACATGCATAAACGCTTAGTAGCGACTCTCCCCACATGAAGGATTGTCTTTCTTTGTGGATGCTCATGAACAACAATTGCATTCTGGTAACAATAATTATGTACATATGTTCCAAATGAAGCTACCTACATTTATAACCAGAATTGAGAGTGATAAAAGCTTTTGGTCGTAAATAAAGATATTGTCACCTTGAGCATATTTAGTGATGATGAAAGCTTGTCTAATAAATCACAGCTTCAATGTAAAATTTATCTTCAAAATAATATGTCGGAAGAGCATTCTACTGCTTAGCTTCTCACACCACTTATGTATGTTGTGTGCGTTAATTTTATACATACAGTTTAAAGACGACTCCGAAAGCCATATTTTTGAGAAAATTTTCATGGCAATTTTATTTACTCATGGAATATTTACCAGAAATCTACTGAGAGGAAGTCGACAATGAAATATTTTTTTCATACTTCGTTTTGTTGGAAATGTCTGACATGGGGCTTGAACCGTGGCCTCATGTCTAAAACACATTACGGCGACTTAATCACTTTAAAAATGCTGAGGGTTGGACATAAAGAATTTCCGAGAAAAGTGAATTGTCTGCTAACCATCTGAGATTCTTCATATTCCGAAGTTGTGCACCGCCTGTTGCTGTTGTCTACACTATGCCACTAGTTTCGTGTTACGAATGATTAAGAAATCGCCGTAGTCTAGTAGATAGTGTGTTGGCTTAATAGACGTCAAGCCACGGTTTAAACCCCAGGTCAGATATTTCGGTCAAAACGAAATATGAAAAAATATTTCTTCAGCGACTTCTACTCAGCAGATTTCTGGCAAAAATTCTGAGAGTAAATAAAGTTGAAAAAGTTTACCAAAAATCTGACGTTCGGAATTGACTTTAATCTTTGATCCACTCATATATAAAACTAACACCCACAACATAAGTGGTGTGAGAAGCGATACTCTGGACACCTGCTTACGGTCGAATTGGAGGAAAAACATACATATGTTGTGGTGAGGAGTGTGCTATGAAGGCATTGCTAAGTGAAAACATCGAACATAGTATATCAACCGTAAGTATCCCTTAAAGTGCAAATATATAGAGAAGAAGTTGTATTCCTTACAACAATTTTACTTTCCTTCAACTTTCCAAACAATAAAGTGGCGTACAACCCGAGCACTTCTGGTTATTATTATTGAATAAAAGATTCCAATTATGACACCATAATTGAAAATGAAACTGAAAGAAAAATACGAAAATCCTTTTTATTTTCAATTGCTTTTTTATGTTTTTCTTTTGCGGATGTAGAAAAAAAATAAAAATCTGTGATAATTTTGCTTCTTAAGAACTGAAATAAAATTAAAAGGCATCGCCTTGAACAGCATATGCTCTGGAAAGTACGGCATGACCATTAGTAACAGTAAGACATTCTTTTTCTCAACTATCCTTAAAGCTCTTTCTTATTCAGTGTGTAAGCGGAGACATGCATTACGAAATTATTCGTTTCATTTCAAATTCACTTCCTTTTTGGAAGATAATACACGAGAATATTGCATATGTGTATGAAAAAATATTTAATGGACAAAAACTGAAAGAGACTAATTTTAGAAACTTCTAAAGTAACTTTTCAAATTAAATATGCATTGTATATAGGGCTTGGAACAGAATGAAGTAGTTGTTGTAGAAGCTAAAGCTCACGAAAACTATTCAATTAATTCAATTATTCAGTAAAATATCGACGAATACCCACTGTCCGAGAGTGTTTAGAGGTTTGATGTGAAACTTTGCCGCATTTTGCCGAATTGTTCTGCGAATTACTTAAATTTTAATGCATATTCATTATGACTTCTGTTTTAACCTACCAAGAAAAGTACCCCCCCATTATTAAACTCCTTTTATTGCGTTTCACCGTCTATTTGGCATGATGTCATTGAATGGTATCAGCAGGTCTCTTCCAACAATATTGCATTTCATCAGGGTGGAATGCAACGTCATTGCACTAATTTTCAATTATTTTTTATCCAGTTCTAGCCTTCATATCCCTATCCATTAGAGCAGGCTTACAAAAACACACAAATCCATGCTTGTGCAAAGTTCTCCTTACTATGCGGTTGCATAACTTTTTGTCCTAAGCTTTGGCTGCCATTTTATGTGTTCTGGCATTCCTCTATATATTTGTTTTTGTCCACCACTGCACATGTGTACTTGTATGACAATGCGGATGTATAAATTCAATTCTGTACCATGAAATTGTAATATTTCCGGTTACAGGAATTTCTCATTTACTCTCAAATAAATTGTATTCACATGGATTTAAAGCTTAATTACCAATCCTGATACAGATAAATATACACGGGCGTATATATTAGGGATGGAATGGAATATTTTACTGTACAAAAATAAAGAAAAATGTACATTTGTTTGCGAATTTTGGTAAATATATCCACAATATTGGGCAGTACGTGTCACACTTAATAGTCTAAAGATTTACTGTTGACTTAAGACCTGAGGCTAGCTCATAATGTTAATCTTTTCCATTCGATATCAAATTCTGAACAAAGATTTTAAATACACAAATGTTATGAACATAGTATGGTAGAATTAAAAAAAAATATTCTTAAAGGAAAATATGGAGGGGAAGAGCTTTCCTTAAATTATTAATTACATTTTCTTTATTTATATTTTTTCCATTACCCCTCTTGGGAGAATGTGGCATCCACAAAGCATTTCTGCCTTGTTTCTGGTTTTTTTAATCTCTGGTTGTTCGTTCTAAGCAGGTAATTGCTCTGCTGTAGCAAGTCCTAGGATAATGGGGTTGCTATCAATCGTCGACTGGAATCAACGTCTTCCGAGTATATGGTGTAGTGGTGGGAAACAGCGGTGGCGGCACACTGACCTTCCTGCAATGTTATCGTTTTTTCATTTACAAGAAGTGAGGCGGCTTCTTAGACGAACAGTATGGAAGAGGGATGAAGCCACTTAATTTAAATTTCGAAAACCATGAAGAACCAGTTTTTATTTCTCCAGGGGTATTCAAAACTGAGCTTTTTTCAAAGAAGAGTGAAACCTGAGGTTTTTTCTTTTAAAACGGGGTCGAACCCCTGGCCCTCTCGGCTTATACACACGCTCTTTGAGATAGTTCGACATTATTTGAAATTTTTTAATCGTTTAAAAGACCTATGTGGAATATGACATCATTTAAAAGTACGTCACGTCTTTTCTACGTATAGCGCATCCAAAATATAAAATGTTCCACTCTGGCGTATAAATCAAGCTAAATTTGACCGATGTCATGGGTTATGTAGGTTTTGTAGACCATACAAATTGCAATCCACCTACGATCTAATAAAATTACCAAGAAAAAGCTAAACGGAATTAAATCCCTCGATACGGTGACCAGTTCACCTTTATCTCCACGTAAGATGACCACGATTTCCAACCGTTCGTACAGTATATTCATTGTGGGTATGTAGCTTCATTCTGTTTTAAAACCACAAGCTACATCGAAAAGAAGTTAGTTATCATCAACCTACAGTGCTTGCCGTTGACAGTGATGGCCTGGCCAATGGTGTTCTCAGTGATATATGAATATCCAAAATTCACATCTAACAGTGAGTTTTTCGGGATGCATTGAATGTTTTTAGATCTCCTACGCTTTGGAATCGTCCCAAACTTTGAATAATTTTTTTTTACTTATCCATTCATCCAAAATTGTGCTTCGCCGCTGAAGATGATTATATGAATTGGCTAAACAGACTGGATAAACAGCAACCAATTAGACAGAATTAGCTTGAACAAGTTGGCCGTTATCAACTTTCAGAGTTCATAAATCCTGTGGAGTTACAAATAAATTATTTTCAATTTTGTAAGAAAAATTTCTAGTAAAAACAATACTTAATGCAAACCTCATATAGGTTTCTGAGCTATCAAGCTTTAACCATGATTAAATTACCAATAAACGGCAAACACTTCTTTGAAGTTATTCTAAAATTAATTTTTTATGAGTTTCCTTTAAAACTGTTAAATCTTAAACTGCAAACAGTTAAAATTATTTCGAACAAAAGGAAACATTTGTAATATCCGTTCGTGATAGGTACATATCAAACATCTGATTCTAAGTGACCAACATATTTTGTTGTATTTATTCCTCATACTATTTATCTGTAAGTACATAGCAAAGAACAGCAAAACCATATTTCCTGCCCGTTTGTATACAAGATGTGACCACATTTCTGTAATACCACATCGAGACAAATATTTGCCAATAATCTGTATTTATTTTTCTATTTATATTTGACACATTATGGAAGACCAGTACAAGTATCCAACAATATAACAGAAGTTTTGTATTTACACACAGAAGCTTACAACTGTAATTACATTGTATATTACATTTGAGTCATTATTTTCGTTCTTGTGGAATGTATACAAATTTATGTGGGAGGCGAATTTTGTATGTAAAACGTTATTAATAGATACAGAAGTAGAAGTTGTTTGGTTTTTGTATTAGTTGCAACTAATTTTAAATAAAGAAAATAGTCATTCACTCATATATTACTTACTTACTTACTTACTTAATTAATCATTACAACTTTTTAGTCCGAATTACAATCTAGGTTCTCACACCACTTATGTTGGTTGTATTAATTTTATTCATGAATGGCTGGACCTACAGTTTAAATCGACTCCGATCGACAGACTTTTGAGAAACTTTTCATGACGATTTTATTTTATTCTCAGAAAATTTTTTCTAGATATCGGCTGAGAAGTAATCGCTGAAGAAATATATTTTTATATTTCGCTTTACTGGAGATGTCTAATCTGGGCTTTAAACCTAGGCCTTACGTCTAATGAGCCAAGACACTACCTACTTGACTTCGGCGACTGTATTGATTACATTAAATAATACCGTACGATTAAATTGCCCCAGCTTAGCAGCAACCACCCTTGAAATTTCAAGGTTTTTTGGAGCAGAGACAACATTAGAACATTAATCTGGAAATTATATTTCAGAATGTTGCATCTGACTGGCCTTAAGCGAGGATTTATTTTTATTTTTTATTTTTTTGTTGAAAAAATAATAGAATAATGTTAATTGACAGCTGTATTGGTTATTTGAATTCAAAACACAACACCATGACGTATGAGTGATACTAGATTTTTTCAATGGTTTCATATTACTCATACGTCAGAGAACGTCGTAGTTATTTAGTTGTAAGTAAATTGTAAACAAGGTGTATAGACTTTTTTCTTTCAAGTGTAATAAAAAAAATTTCTTTTTGTAGATCCAGCTTTGTAACAAATACAATACATTTCAATTTATAAGAAAATAGAACTTTGATTCAGAAAAAGTTAGATGCCTGATTTTTTTTATCAATTTGTTAGTATTGTTATTGCCGATATTTTAAACCAAATAAAAAAAGAAAGAATTCAAAAACTTCATTATTCTGGGTTATGTGTTGTTTACGCTGGTCACTCTAGATATAAGTTAATTGTGTAAATACGCTTATGTGGATTATAAAATGAAAAGAGAAGAAAATAAAAAAGGATTGATTCGTTATACCCGATCAACCCCCAACCCGAAAGGTAGGTTTGTGTACAAAATAAATAATAATTTGATTATTTAAACTTAATACATTTGTATTTTCTTTCCCCAACTTCTCGCTAAATATTCTATTTTATTTGTTTCCCCTCTCACCCCCACATGTATCATTTTTTATACATACGACTTTTCTAAGGATTCTTTGGTGTTGTGTATGTAATTTTTTAAATTGTGTTGTTTTCTTTTTTTGTGAATTTTTTACCGTAAATAATATATTATTTATGATTTTTGAGAACGAAATGAAAGTTACATCTTGAATGAAAGTAAACAGATTGAGGTTTCTGGTCTTTATATTCCTGCAGCAGAAGCCTGTGAAGAAAAAGAAAATAGAAGCTCGTCTTATGAACTGATGACAAGCTATTGGCAGCAATAAACATGACCAGCCGCTATTTATCGCCAAATATGAAACAGCGTACGAAATGCATTTAGTAGTTTGGGCAGAGAGAATATTATCAATTTAACCCTGGACGGTTACTCTTCATTTTTGTACATTAAGGTTACTCTTCGTTGAATCGACGAACGCTTTAACCTTATTTACTCTTTATCATATAACCCTTTTGTGTTTGGTAAATTTTCGCTCTTTTTATCAACAATACTACGAAAGCTTGTAGTGAGTAAGCGTACCCTGGCCACCCATATTTTTAATCCTGGATGGCAATTTTTGTACAGTAAGGTTACTCTTCGTTGAATCGATGAACAAAAAAAATTATTTTTCCGTCTACTGACTGCAAGCTTTCATTATCAACTTACGTTGTTGAGAAAAAGTGCGAAATTTTGTCAAACATAAAAGAGTTATATGATAAAGAGTAAATGAGCTTCGTCCAATAGTTTGGGTAGAGCAAATAATATAAATTTGAATGCAGATTAGGAGCAATTGTTTTAAAAAATATTGTTTAGTCTTTCTTACTGCTCTTCTCACATTTACTTCTTGTGACGGACAAACGTTAGAAGAATTGTGTTTCGTCTTATGTTTTATTTCATAAATATTACAGATGATAATATTTCGGTCAACTTTGTACGTATGAGATGTTCTACTCGGAAGTGATGAAAAATTTACGCCTATTACCCCTTGTCGAAAAACGGACTGAAGTGTTTCATATTTAAATAATCCCTACATTTTTGTTGCTGTAGATGAGTAACTAATTTAATTTGATTGTCGTTATAAATTTGGTAGTCTACCGATATCGAATTGATAGATTCAAGTACATACAGCAAATACACACAGACGTATTTGGGGAAGACTGTCTCCCGCAAACCAGATAAGAATCAAAGAGAGGACTGTTGTTGATATAGTCGATGTTCTAAGGGGGTCTAATATTGCTATCGAAAACTTTTTAACCCACATGACCTTAAAAAAATTTATAACAAATATACCAATGGTTTGTACCATTAGGTTAGAGCTAGTCCTCAATCGAGTTCCTTACTGACAATAAGCTGTCCCAACTAAAATATTGAAGAATTATAAATCGCAAGAAGGTTGATAAAAATATTAAAAACAATAAAATTTTCATGAAAGGCTTCTGAAAAATCTGTCGTTCGGATTCGGCATTAAACTATCAGATATTCATGTACCAAATTAACATATACAAGAAGCTAGGTATGAATGAATGAAGGAATGAATTTTTGTATTTACTTTATACGTTTTGCTTTTGGATCAGTTCAGATGACACCCACATAATGGATATAAAATGCTCTTGTAAGTTAATTGAATGCTAATGAGAAGTTTGTTTTACTAAGTCAGCCTTGAAGTCACAACGAAATCTATTCGACATTAACAGATCACTTTCATTTATCCAGTACTATCAGGAAAATTAAATAAGTTGTCTTCAAATGCTTACTCAAACTAAACAATATTTTTTTATTTCAAACTTAAAGCTTAAAGAAGTATTATATAATAAGATATCTGTATGTTGGAATATGTTTGTAATATGTAAATCCATCAGTATGATATTCTAACCCACTTTCTAATATCAAATTCACATAACGATAACTGTCATTAGTGTCAGCATGCAAAAGGGAATACCACAAACTCCATTATGGGAACAGTCATTTATAAGATATATAAACGTGATAATATTTTATCACTTTATAAACACACTCATATACAATATATCCTAGGAACATTTTTACACAAAAATTTACGTTTATAGGCTGTAATGATTGAAATTGTTAACACAATGTTCATACAGTGGGCAGCAAAAGTCTTAGTATGGCAATATATTTTGATAAAAAAAGTCCCTACAGGCTTAATTCTCTTGTACAAAGTCCCGATATGACTTCAAGAGAGTATTTAGGATATCCTTTAAAAGAATTGTTACGTACTCGCTAAACCTCAAACAAAAGTCAACCGAAAAACTTGCTCATGGTGCCACCAAAAAACACTAAACAAAACTTGTATATTCAATTACAAATTTGTTAAATGGAGTGCTTGGCCTTAAAGGATATTCTACTAAATATAAGGTATAACATTTTCATATATTAGGCCTTTGAATTTTAAATTTACTCAGGATTCTCTTTGGGGGTACTTATGGAGTCATCTGAAACATTTCCTTATTTTTCTCTTGTTTTATGAAAAACATTAAAAAATTGTTTGTTTTATAATAAAACAGAAATAAATTAATAAAATAAATATATAAACTATCAATTTTTATACAAACTTTTGGCTAAAATTCATAAAATTGCTAAAATATATTGCCGCACTAAGACTTTTGCTGTCCACTCGATATAGTAATGTTTAAATAACATCTGAATTAAACTTTGTTACATTACAACCATTCAGTTAGGATTACGATTTAGTTTCTCACACCACCTAAATTTTTTGTGTTTATTTTATACATGAGTGGTGGGACGAAGAGTTAATTCAATTTTGTTTATTTTCAGAAATTTTTGCGAGAAATCTGCTGAGAGGACGACCGACGAAGTATTTTTTTATATTTCGTTTTGCTGGAGATGTCTGACCTAGGGTTTGAACCGAGACTTCATATCTATTAAGCCAATGCACTATCTGCAAGCTAAGGCGATTTTAATTTTAAAATTGTGTTAAATTGCTTTCGAATATATTTTGCAGCGAAGATATAATAAAGAGAAGAACATCCTTTAAATGTTTATTGATGGATCCATGGAAGACTCCGCAATCTATTCGGATGTCGAATCTATTCTGAACAGTTGAATGTTAGATTATCTGCTGCCCTTCCCGATTACTGTATTAATATTTGTGCTTAATTAGTTACTATCAGATGGACTACTTTCGGTGCTGCCATTAGATCCATAGATAATGTGTATACCATAGAAAAGATTCAAGACATTTGACGTTTAAATGTTTACACGTTTTGGACACCGGGTAATTAAAGGTAACAACTACACGTTTGCAGAATGTAGCACAATAGAAAACTAAATTGAATTTACACATTAAATTTGCATTCCTCTACGAAGGATAAGGTTCCATACAGATTTGGTCCGATATGAAAATATGCAGACTAAAACTTGCGTTAAATTAGACTAGATTTTGTTTTAGGACACACCGGTCTATGGCGCACATACCCGAAGACTAGTAATACTTTACGAATTCAGCAGAAGCTATAATGTTATTGAATAACATAAGAAAGAACAAAGAACATCTTTTCCGCCATTGTCCGGGCCTTGGAGACCTGAGAAGATGTATTTTTATAACAAAGAACTTATTGATTTGAATAAAATGCATACTACCAACAGTTGAAACCAGATGACGAAATGTAAAAGTATTATCGTTTTCAGAAATTTTGCTGGGCTGCGTTATACATACATATCATATTAAATTCATAAAAATAATGAATTTAAGTTAAAGCACATAGTATTTTTTTATATTTGGGAGCCTTGGTAGTGGGTAGTATGTTAGACTACCAGCATTAGGGTCGTGGATTCGATTCCCAACGGGAGCTTTGGTCTGTTACACTACACCGAGGATAAGGTTTATGTTACTCAGCTTGTAAATAATTACAATATTATTTATAATTGTATCTTGATTAATTGTTTAATCATTTTGGCATAATTTATTTTGTGGTATTTAATAGTCTGGCTCTACTGGGTACCTCTGTTCCATGCTTGGAGTAATTTTTAATTGATCGCGTAATTCTGGATGTTTTTACCTTATAGTCATTTGAATATCTGTAAATATATTTAGATTCCCAAATTATATATTCCTTGATCGTGCGTACCTCAATTTCAAATTCGTAATGTCATTGCCGTTGTGATACATGCATGAAAATTTTTCATACGGGCTTCTTCAGTTACGAAAAAAAATTAAGAAAAATTAGGAATTTGAATTCCCTCCAGGTAATTCATAAGTCCTCTGTACTGTGCTGCCCCCAATAAATATCATTTCCAGGCCGATAACAGTAAGTCTGCAAGTGGAGATCATGTCAATTTTAAAAGCGGTTGAGTAGTGGGATTTGACCTGAATATCTCCTGGTTTTCACAGATAGCCGAGCTGCAAATAAGTCCCTAACGACCGTAGTTTCAAAGTCCTTCCTTGTCCATGAGTGACGAGTATTTTGGATCATTTAAAGGTAAGTCTTTTATGGGCAAAACATCCAATTTTATTTTAATTTGTTCTTCTTCTAAAATCACTTACAAAAATGTTCCCGCTTAGACATAACCTCCATATAAATATCCTGATGTTCGTTCCCAAATGTTAACTCTTGTCTTATGACGTATAATAAAAACCATATCCAGACGATAAATATGCTACATTTAAATAATGTTATCTTTTGAAGAAAACAATCAACCAAATGTTATAAATGTCAATAAATTTTTATGAGTGTAGCATACCTTAATACCTTATACATGACCATTATTTAAAACAAATTTTCCTTTTCAATGCAAAGAAATATAATATAAGACCTAATAATGAGTGCCAAAATCAACATCACAAGGATGCAGTAGAAGTTTTTGAATAAATAAAAAAGAAGTACAAAAGTCACAGAGTAGATCTGAAAGAATCCTACTATCCAATAGTACAAACCTTGGTGCAAATGTCATCCAAATCGGAAGACATCGATTTTAAAAATTGGGTCACTTGTCACGAAATTGCCCATATTTTTTTTATTATATTATGTTTTTCTTTTATTATAAAACAAAAAACTTTAAGGTTTTTCACAAATCATAAGAAAAATACGGAAAACTTTCGGGTGTCTCCATATTTCTGCACCGCAAAAGTGACATTGAATATTCAAATGGCCAAATGAAATGTTATCCTTTATATTTAGTAGCATATCCCTTAAGGTTAAATACTCCATTCAAGCCATTTCGCCTTGAATGTACCAGTTTTGTTTAGCGTTTTCTTTTGATATTTGACGCATAAACTCATGATCAAGTTTTTCGGTTGAGTTTTGTTTAAGGCATAGGGACTACGAAACCGTTCTTCCAAAAAATCTTCGAACTACCCTCTTGAAGTGTCATTAGGGTTTTGTATGGGAGTATTAAGCCTGTGGAAACTTTTGTAGGCAAATCATTTCTTCACATTAGCAACATTGACTTGTTGAAAGTAATAACCATTACGAATTCTTAGTTCTTCCGAACTTTAGATGAATTTATTATTTAGATTGTTTAAAGACACTCTTCTATTCATTATTTCCTCAATAAATTCAGAACTGTCCACATTTGTTGCCGACACACATCCCTTGACTTTTGCTGTCCCCTGTATAGCATTCGAAAACAAATTATGAGGGAATAAACACTTCACTGCAATGGGAAGAAAATTGTAATGGATTTTCTTCAAATAAATTTGACCCAAAATGGTGACGTTATAATGCAAGATCTATCGAGTTTTAAGCGTTTTTCGGCAAAGGCATAATTTAGATACGAAAAGCAATGAACATACTTGCACATATCCTGTCGAATTATTAGAATATTTAGAGACAAAACTGTTGTTGTTTTATTGGCAGAAAACAGAATATATATTCTTAGCATTACAACTAATTTTTCAAAACTACTACCAAGTTTTTCGCACCACCACTTATGAAGTGTTCAATAAATTTTATACTTGTGCAACAGGACTTTCAGTTTAACGTCGCCTGCCAATGGCAGATTTAAGAAGATTTAAAAAGTTCTATCATCCACTTTCTATAAAAACGTCTGAGTTACCAATAAATTTGTATATAAAGTTAAATAAAAATTGATTCTACGTGTTTTAAGGGTTCAAGGAATATTTTTGTGTTCTACTCAATTAAATCTACAATTTACAAGTTGTCGTTAGAGGGTTGGAGTGTATTTTCGCCGTCACACCGTGTATTTTATTTTCATATTCTAACCTTTATATTTTTGTTAAATTTAAAGTTATCGATTTTAGATTTCAAAATATTTTTCTGAATAAATTTTCAATCACACAATCACAAGTCGTATCATGTACAAGTGTTTGACATGTGTTATCCTACCATTATAATAAACGCCCTAAAGCATTTGATGCTGTGACAGCTGATAATATTTAGAAATTGAAAACATTTCAATATGGGCGACTTATTCTGGACACCTATAGCATTTCCACTGTGTCAACAAACCGAAAGAAAGAAAAAGTAAGTGTAGACTACCAAAAATATGCCACAGATGATAGAAAAATTTAACGGCTTTAAGAGGGATTTAGAAAAATTTTAAAGTTGTTGAAATAAAGAAGTGAAAATGAAAAACTTAAACAATAAAAACAACTTTAACTTATTGATTTTCATAGAAAACTTAATTGTAGGTATCGTATTGACTTATTAGACGTAAGGCCATGGTGCAATCTCAAAGTCAGACATCTCCAACAAAACGAAATGTGAAAAAATATTTCTTCGGGGACTTCCTCTCAGCCGATTTCCGGCAAAAACTCTAAAAGTAAAAAATTGGTTTTTTCACAAATTTCGTCGTTCGGAGTCGACTTTAAACCGTAGGTCCCACCAATCAGGTCTTAATCCTGATTGAAGGATTATAATGATACATAACATACATAAATAATTGGTAATTATAACCTTTTAGTCAGGATTACGACCTAGCTTTTCACACCACTTATGTTGTGTATGTTCATTTTATACATGACTGGCGGAAACTACAGTTTAAAGTCAATTCCGAACGATACATTTTTAAGAAACTTTTCATGGCAATTTTATTTACTCTCAGAGTTTTTGCCAGAAATCTGCTGAGAGGAAGTCCCCGAAGAAATATTTTTTCTCATTTCGTTTTGTTGGAGATGTCTGACTTTTTTTGGACACAGGGAAATTGAAGGTAATAATGACGCATTTGCGAAAACTGGCACAATAGAAAACTCAATTGAATTTACACATTAAATTAGCATTCCAGCGATATAAAAATATGCAGACTAAAACTTTCTTTAAATTTGATCAGATATCGACTAAAGACACACCGGTCCATGGCGCACATTCTCGAAGACTGGCAATAGCTTACGACTTCTGCAGGAAGCCATAATGTTATTGAATAATATAAGACCAATAAACATCTTTTCCGCCACTGTTCGGCCCTTGGAGGCCTAGTAATATGTATTCTTAGATACAAAGAAATTATTGATTTCAATAAAATTCATACCACCAGGAAACTCTCAGCATGGATGTGTGATGTTAAACAATAGTTGAAATCAGATGACGAAATGTAAAAGTATTATCGGTTTCAGAAATTTTGCTGGGCGGCGTTATACGTACATATCATATTAAATTCATAAAAATAATGAATTTAAGTTAAAGCACACAGTATTTTTTTTATATCCAGGAGCCTTGGTAGTGGGTAGTATGTTAGACTACTAGCATTAGAGTCGTGGATTCGATTCCCAACGGGAATTACACTACACCGAGGATAAGGTTTATATTACTCAGCTGATAAATAATTACAATATAATTTGTAATTGCATCCTGATTAATTGTTTAATCATTTTGGCATAATTTATTTTGTGGTATTTAATAGTCTGCCTCTATTTGGTACCTCCGTTCCATGCTTGGAGTAATTTTTAATTGATCGCGTAATTCTGGATGTGATTACCTTATAGTCATTTGAATATCTGTAAATACATTTAGATTCCCAAATTATTAATTATGATCGTGCGTACCTCAATTTCAAATTCGTAATGTCATTGCCGTTGTGATAAGTCCTCTGTACTGTGCTGCCCCCAATAAATGTCATTTCTAAGCCGATAACAGTAAGTCTGCAAGTGGAGATCATGTCAATTTTAAAAGCGGCGCAATGCTTGTTGAGTAGTGGGATTTGACCTGAATATCTCCTGGTTTTCACAGATAGCCGAGCTGCAAATAAGTCCCTAACGACCATAGTTTCAAACTCCTTCCTTGTCCATGAATGACGAGTATTTTGATCATTTAAAGGTAAGTCTTTTATGGGCAAAACATCCAATTTTTTTTTAATTTGTTCTTCTTCTAAAATCACTTACAAAAATGTTCCCGCTTAGACATAATCTCCATATAAATATCCTGATGTTCGTTCCCAAATGTTAACTCTTGTCTTATGACGTATAATAAAAACCATATCCAGACGATAAATATGCTACATTTAAATAATGTTATCTTTTGAAGGAAACAATCAACCAAATGTCATAATATTTAAATCAATAAATTTGTATGAGTGTAGCATACATTAATACCTTATACATATGTTTAAAAATAAAATCCCGTGAGAAATCTGGTACATTGATTTGATTGTAAAATTGTATTTAAATCGTTTTATATTTACCACATGACCATTACTTAAAACAAATTTTCCTTTTCAATGCAATGGAAAGCAACAAAATTAAAACAAAAAAAGACCTATTTTGAAGTATGCGTCTATTATTTGGAATCCATACTATCGTTTCATAGTGATTAAATAGAGTCTGTGCAGAAGCAGTTTTTATTATTCTGTTTACGTGGCTTAGGATGGGATTGTGCCAATGGGTTTACGTCATATGAGGCTAGATTAGGTTTGATAAAACTTCCAACTTTAGAACGTAGAAGGGCTGTTTTAGGGGTTTGTTTTGTTTTTAATCTGGTTAAGGGTGATATCGATTCTGAGTTTTTGCTTTGTAACCTGAATTTCAGTATTCCAGCAAGATTTTCACGGCACTATCGTCCTCTTTCTTTAGATTTTTATAGAACGAACTATGGATGTAATTTTCCTTTTCGTAGATTATGTAACGATTTTAACTTACATTATGATTTTATTGATTTTAATCGTAGTGTTTGTAATATAAAACGTAGCTTATACGCTGGCATTAATATGTAAATTATTATATAAAAATGTATTTTCGTTCTTGTCATAGGTAGTTCCTGTTTATTGTTACTTTATACAGCTTGTGATTAAGTTCTTTAGCTGATTTATGTTCTCGTTGCCATTACTTTTCCCTTACCCGCTACAGTTCGGACTGTAGTGTGTACGTGTCCCTACGTAATGGGGACGAGCCCTCCGCGGTCGGGTGAGGGTGGGTTAGTGTGAGGCCGAGGACGATCGAAAAAAAATAACAAAAAAAAATTAAGGGGAGGGCGAGGGTACATTGCGTGTATTTTAAAATTTCAAGTACCGAATTTAAATTATACTATTTAAAAAGACTCCAAACGACAGATTTTTGAGAAACTTTTCTTTGCAATCTTATTTACTCTCAGAGTTTTTGCCAGAAATCTGCTGAGAGAAAGTCGCCGAAGAAATATTTTTTCATATTTTCGCTTTGATGTCTGACCTGGGGTTTGAATCGTGGGTTTATGTCGAATAAGCCAACATACTACCTACTAGACTACGGCGACATTGCTTAACCTCACAGGAAATGAGGAATTTTATGATTTTCCGACCTATGCATTGCGATATTACATAAGTTGGCTTGTGGCGACTTGTTAAAACCACATATCAACCAAATCAAATTCTTCTATTTTTAGGCGAAGTAAGTCAGTAAATGCACCACGTTCCCTTGCTGCATTGTGTAAACAGTTGAGATTTTAATAGTTCTTGAAACAGTACGGTCCAATATGCGCATCAAATTCTCAATCTTTCAAACTGCGAAAATTAGCCATGTCCACGAGAAAAGCTTTTTGTTGCAGACACATTTCCCATACAGTATGAATTTTGATAAGAAAATTCAATGACTCACTTGCTTAAGTAACCTTTTTAAGGTGAAGTGGCAAATCTCACTAAGCATTCATAGCATTACCACCTGAAAAACCAATTTACTTTGAAAAACAAAATGGTATAAAATTATAATTATTTCTGTCATAAACTCAGTGATATGGTCCCCCTTTTCAGAGTGTTAATTTTATTATAGCATCACCCTTTTGTTTGGCTGAATGCTAATTATCGTGAAACGCTAATGCATTATGGCAACCTTTTCAATGTAAACGTTTTTGTTTTCTCACACTCTTTATCACATTCTTTACAGGCCTTATAGCTGTAGTAACTGTGTGCTGCTTTACCGTTGCACTAAGTGAAAACTCTCACACACACATGAGCTGTAAACAGGTTACATGCTCTTCCATCACTTGTAAAACCATGCAAACCAAGGAGCATACCATATACTTTAATTATGGTGTGTATACATGGACACGTTGACACACTTACATTATGGTTTAACATGTGTTTTGTGGGTGTGTAAGTAAATTTTAACGCACGCATATAGAATTGTGAATATTTGCAGCCTTCTAGTGACAAATTGGAAAATCAACACCAAATTATTATTCAAAATTACAAAACCATTAATGGTTTTGGTCTGTTTTATCATGTTTTTTATGTATCATACGCTAGGAGTTAACTTTTTACTCAAACGTAATTGTATTGCTAAAATCGTAATTCGGTTTTTATGCTGCACGGTACAAAGTTCGAATGGTATGCTGTTGCTGTTCAAGCACGTACGTTTTTTAGATATGTTTTTAGGAAAACATACAATCCTTAGCAATGCTATATTTTGTGTCTATCCAATATCAAATACGCAAAACATAATTTAAAGGGGATGGAAAAATGTAATAAATTAAAAACAAATCTTAGTGCCATTTACATATCGTTATTTTACTTGTATTTGTTATTGTTTGTAATATTAGTGACTTTGTAACATCAACGGCAAAATCAAACAACATCAATATATTTATTTATTTCTGAAAGCGCAATGAGTTTACAGTTTACTAAAACAATGGTACTATGTCTGATTCCCATATGTACAGTATTGAACAAAACAAAGTGTGCGTCCAAATTCAAATCATCGCCACGTGTGATGAGTATCATCAATGCGGCATAAGCTGTGTGCCTCCTAGCTCAGTGGTGGTTTGGCAATACAAACTGAATAAAGGACAACTAATTCAAGAGAAGTCACAGTAGGCTTATTATACTTGAGGCCCATTTCTAACACCAGGTCAAACATCTCCATCAAAATGAAGTATGAAAAATATTTCTTCATAACTTCCTCTCTGCAGAATTGAGACAAAAACTCTGAGAGTAAATAAAATTTGCTATGAAAAGTTTCTCAAAAATCTATCGTTCGGATTCGACTTTAAATCTTTAAACTCATGTATAAAATGAATGCACACGGAAAGTAGGTCGTAGCCCTAACTGAATGGTTTTAATGACCAATTATGTATATATGTATGTTATGTAATTCGGGAGATGTAGCATTAACATGTTACCAATTGTCAACGTTCAAAAGCGTCTGTTGGAAGATGACCAAAATTATTCAGACACGAACTGTAGAAGACAAACAGGTCTAGAAGATATTGTGCTGGCTTATTAGACGTCATCCTATGTTTTCACCACTGCCTTAGACATCTGGAACAAAACGAAATATGGCATGAAAAATATGTCTTTCGTCGATTACCTCTCAGAAGTGTTCTGGAAAAAACTCTGAGAGTAAATATTATTGCAATAAATGGATTCTTAAAAAATCTATCCTTTGGAGTGGGCTTTACATTTTTGTTGAGCTACTTGTAAATAAAATTAGCACACATACAACTTGGATGGTATGAGAAGCTACGTCGCGATCCTGACGAAAAGGTTGCACTGCAACTGCAATAATACTAACGAAGTTTCCTGCAAATAAAAAAACGCTGAGAACGGAGTTCTTGAAATAGTATTCTATAATTTAATTGAATCTATGTTATGCAGTTTACAGAAATATGTTGTGAAATGTTATGTTACTTTTAGTATTTCATTACTTATACTCGAACTAATTTATTAAGTTTAAATGTCAAATTTTATAAGTTTTTGTGTTATTATATTACGGAATGATATCAGTTATAATCTACTAGAATTTTGTGCTTTAATTTTGTCCTTCACTGTGCATAAACGGTGAAATTATTTATTTTAGATTAACAACTCTACTGCAACCGATAAAGTCAGGAATTTTGTGATTCTGTTCCATTTAAGGTTCGGTATTTGAAAAATGTCGCATAAGAATAATAAATTTGAGGAAAATCTCTGTTTAATGGATGTAAATTTTGTAAAAAATTTATTTTTTCGTAACGCATTTGAAATTGCTTTTCAAAGAAAAACGAAGTAAGGGAACAAACCTAAAATGTACTAACTTCTATGACGCTGAAGATGTGTATATTTATTTAACCCTGGACGGTTATTCTTCATTTTTGTACATTAAGGTTACTCTTCGTTGAATCGACAAACACTTTAACCCTAATTGGTTACTGTTCGTCGAACAGACGAAGCTCATTTGCTCTTTATCATATAATTATTTTATGTTTGACCAAATTTCGCTCGTTTTATCAACAATGTTGGTTGATAACGAAACCTTGTAGTGAGTGAACGTACCCTGGCCACCCATTTTTTTAATCCTGGATGGTCATTTTTGTACACGAAGGTTACTCTTCGTTGAATCTACGAAAAAATATCTTTTTTTTCGTCTACTGACTGCAAGCTTTCATTATCAACTAACGTTGTTGAAAAAAGAGCGACGTTTGGTCAAACATGAAAGACTTAAAAGATAAAGAATAAATGAGCTTCGTCGATTCGACGAACAGTAACCAATTAGGGTTAATTATTTTTGAATCTGCATTTATCCAAAGGCTCGCTAAAATTGCCTAGTCATCTTCTTGGCCTGAAATTTTAGTTAAAGAAAAGAAAAAAGCAGAAACAACGGGCAGAAAGAAATGCTTAATAGCACTATTTTCCCTGAAGTGATGAAATGGAAATAAAGGCTTTGGCGTGGATCATGCTTAGCCCTGTATAGTGGGAGTGAATGTTTGGAAAGGGAAGACAATGAAGTGGCTTTAAGAGGAGACCTGAATTTATGTATCAGACATCAACGCTATTTAGAATCATGCTATATTTATATAGGATGGAGGTTGTGTCAAGCCAAACATGTAGAATCTGTGATTATAAGAATGAACCATGGAAGCACATTCTTGGAACCTTAGATACATTAATGCATACCGGAAGAAAACACCCCTGCGCTTACCAGCTTCTGTGGCGAAAATTGGCATTGTATTAACAATTTGGCATTCGCCAAGCATGATACTGAAGTTTCTCTGGGAAATGAGCCTGGAAGAGACGTTATAGGGAGATTCCATAAAGTTAATCCATCAACTGCTTGAAACTGAAACAAGGCAAAGAAATAATAGGCAGACAAAGAGTTGATTTACGATACCCCATGCTTCTTCAAGGAAACGAATATAAATAATATGATTGTATGCCACTTTGTTCAGTTTTTTTTTTAAGGTAAAATGTTCTTTTAAAATTTAACATGTTCAAGAATTAAAAATAATCATTTATTTTAAATTACTTTCATTGCCAATGGCACAAAATTTATACATCAAATTCCAATGGCAGGTATTTAATGTTTTATTAACCATACTTAAGTACTTCCGCCAAAGCCCCTTTTATTTGCATTCTTCAAATCATTCATAAACGAAATAAAATAAAAAGGGTAAACTACAGGAAAAGCTAAGGAAACGTTTATGAACCTTAAAACCAACCGGATTTATATGCGGCCTCCCCCTTTTTTTGATGAATGGTTTTAATTTACAAAGTTTGCTTTGGAAAAAAAAAGGAAATGAAAAACAAATATAAAAAAGAGCAAGAGTCACAAAGTTAAAGCAATAAAATATGAAAAATTTTGGGAATAACAGCAATATCAGTTGTATTATAACGCAAGGGGATTATCGTTTAAGCCTATTAAATATTATCTCACTTAAGTTCTCTGATACTGGAATGGAAATGAAATGGAAACGTATAGCGTATCCTAATGTTTAATCGTTTAATTTTTTCCACTTCAACTAAGTTATCAGAAAGGCGCCGAAGAAAATATATCTATTAGGACAGAGCATCTGAAAACATATTATACTGCATTAGCATATATTGAGTCTTCCAACCGGACCTTTCGAAATTCAACAGATGCTAACGGCCATTTTGGTAAGGCTACATCTGTCAAATCTCATGCACATATATAACACAGCCCTGCATGGGTTTTGCAAATAAGATTGCTCCAGGTGTTTCCGAAGGCATTTTGTGCGCTGAACACGAATCTGGTTTCAAAAACCAGGTTTATAAAAATTAATCAGATTTAATTGACCGCCATATTGGATCCGCCATTTTGAAGTTTTGAAATCTGAATGAAGATCTGCAATCAGCGACCCCAAAACCCCCTGAGTAACAATTATCAACTAAATCTGATTAATTTTTAAGGACCTCCGTAATGTGTTTCTTTTTCCCTTGCACCTCTTGACATAAACCCACCCCCTACTTTAAGGGTGCATGCAAACAATTTGGCTTTGGGCTCATTTTGAAGAGCAAAGACGAATTGTCAATTTCTGACAATAGCGATGGTTCTAGCACGTCAGTGATTAGATCTACAATGTTTCAAAAATGGCCAAAAACGCTATTTTTATGGGTTTCAACTCGAAAACCTGACGTGATGGAGACCAGATTCGTGTTTAGCGCGCAAAATGCCTTCGAAAACACCTGGAGCCATCTTATTTGAACAAAAAAGTCCAAATTTGCAGGGCTGTGTAATTGGTCATTACAACTCTTCAGTCAGGATTACAACCTAGCTTCTCAAATCACCTATGTTGTATGTGTTAATTTTACACATGAGTGTTGGGACCTACAGCTTAAAGTCGACTGCGAAGTACACGATTTTTGACAAGCTTTTCATGGCAATTTTACATACTCTCACAGTTTTTACCAGAAATCTGCTAGAGATATATGACCTGGGGTTTAAACGTCTAATAAGCCAACACGCTACCTACTACTACAGTCACCCTGTTTTGCCAATCTTCATGAACGGATATAGCATGCAACAACACGTGCAAATAATTTTTGTTTAACCAAATTGGTGTTCTGTTCGAGTACAGTAATGGCTCAACCGATAGAACTATTCGAAGGGGGGTGGATAAATTTGAATTCACTGGTCCAATAAACGATCAAGCAATACCTGTAGGTGGAGATGTAAGATCAGCCGAAGACATTATCAGTGTTCGTGGTAGTGCTTAGTACAATCGGATAAAGTCGATTTCTTGTCACTCACAAAAACACGGCCAGGCGCAAGACACAACTTGTTGAATTTTGCGCCGTTAAACACAGGATATTTATTCGGCGATATCGTCTCAACAGATTTCTGTCAAAAACTCTGAGAGTAAATAAAATTGCCATGAAAAGTTTCTCAAAAATCTGTCGTTCGGAGTCGACTTTAAACTGTAGGTCCCGCCACTCACGTATAAAATTAACACACACAACGTAAGTTGTGTTAGAAGCGAAGCCGTAATCCTTACTGAAGGGTTGTAATGGCCAATTATGTATGTATGTATGTAAGTAAGCACAGAAACAGAACGGAAAAACCACTGACAATGACGTGCGTTCGCTGAACGGGATATGGAGCAGTTAGCAACTGATGCTAATTTTTTTTATCGAAAAAACATCTTTAGCGTTTGTTTGAAAAAAACAAATTCTTAAATTTGGGTATTAACTTCATGAAACCAGATATTGTAAATATTGAATACCGTATCCTGTCCTGAACCATTATATTCAACAGTCACCAGAGCTTGTCGATTATTCTTATTTCCATTTCAATTTACATTTTGCCGATACGTTCCGGCCGTCACCTTTTTCGACAGCCATCCCTTTTGAAATCTTCTGAAAGCGTATTTTTGTTTTCTCATTTCGGTGACTATTGATTGGTGAATGAAGTGTGCTCACAATTTGTCCTTAAAACTCACATTTGGTTAGAAGACTGTCATATCTTATATGTCACTTAAAAGTAGGTTGGACTTTACATTGAATTAAAGATGTTAAGCTTAATTCGCTATGATATTGAATACCACACAAGCTTTAATCGGGCGAATGCTTATCTTGATTTTTTGGATGTGTGTGTCCTGATACGATCCATAAGTCTTGGATATTATATCGAATCTTTCATAAAAGATTCGTATTTTTAAATTTAAATAAAACAAAATGTGTGTGAGATATCATCAAAATTTTGTATTCGTTTGAAAGACCTGGCATAATGAGTTGAAAATAAAATAGTTCAAATCTACGGCTCCTGCATAACTATGGCGCATAAATAAGACCGAATTTGACCTTAACATGGATTAAGTTGTTTTTGAAGTCTGCAGTTATTTGTGACACATAAGAAGAAGTCTAACGGATTCAAATCGCACTTGCCCCAGCTCAGCTGTACTTAAGATGACAAAGCCCTCAAATCGCTTGTGGAAAATATCCAATGTAACATGAGATTTGTAGCACAAAGTAACATTCTGTTGAAAACACATATCGTTGGTGTCTCGATCATCCATTTCAGACTGAAAGAAGTGGGCAATCATCGACCTATATTCGCTGTCATTGACAGTGATAGCCTAGCCTACGTCGTTTTCAAAGAAATATGGGAAGTTGACGTCTACAACCCAAAATCCATACCAAAAGTTTGGGTCAGTCGTCAAAGGCTCAAGAGTTCATTCAGAGAACACACTCCGTTAACTATGGTTGTCCATGCTAATGTTGACTAGAAAATTGTTCGAAACTCAATTTGTGTTGGACTCTATCTTGGAACAGTTCTGTAAAATTCATCTTTAATTTAATATAGTATTTCATCCTTAATTTATCATCAAGAAACAAACAATTTTCTTCACTACTCTTGGAATTGATATTCAAAACTGTTTTAAAGACATTAGATATCACTTAGAGAGTCATTCATCCATCCGTACAACCAGGGTAATCGCTTGCGTATATAGTAAATGCGTCTCTTTACTACTGAACGAAGAACATCAATGTTGAGCAGTCAACCAAGCAACTGAATAAAAGAATATTTAAGATGGCCTCTTTCCCCTTTTAATGTTGGGGGTGGGTGGGGTACAATATGCAAATTATTTAAAGCTAAAGCACTCAATTGCAACTACTGTAACTGTAGAATTTTTGGTTTCTCCCATATAGGGTGCTGTAACAAATTGTAAAAAAACCATTGCTAAGCTTAATAGACAAACTGAATGCTAAGACCGACAAAAATATGAGATATCGGAGAGGAGACAGGCTACTCTATCGACCCTCTTTTCTTTTTGGTTGAAGTTAATAGTGATATTGCCTCAGAATGTTATTCAAAATATCCAATATGGCTTACCAGTTGTCTAAAATGTTTGTATTTTTCAGTTTTCGAGGGACAACACGAGGACGTGTACTCTCCCCCAGGCAAAGACTCAAAATTAATTTAGGAAATTCTGGAATCTACTGCGTTGAGATTGCTATCGAAATGGTGCAATGAATGTTGACTGGCAGTAAAGCCAACCAAAACATAGTGAGTACTATTCACAAGGAGATACAAAAATAAAATTCCTATCCCTAGTAGCTTTTTTCTTATTTTCGTTTTGATGTCTGACCTGGGATTTGAACCGTGGCCTTATGTCTAATAAGCCAACACTCTACCTACTAAACTACAGCGAAATTTCGACGTCTTGGTAGCAATTCCGATTGTCTCCATTTAATTGGCATTTTTCCACTCATTTTACAGGGAAGCTCAATGTTGATGGCAGTAAGAGGCTAATAGAGCTAGACTCTGCTAGATACTATTGGATAAAATGAGGACCGACTACTTCTTTCGTTAAATCGCATGACGAGCCATTGTTCTATAACGATTCTCACGTGCCATTGCACTTTGGGTAAGCATGCCGAAAGACTTGGCATTCTTTAAAATTGCTTCTGCAGAAGCTCTGTGTCTGAGGAAGAAGAAGAAACGATTTTTCAACAGAGGTGTCATATATGAGATAAGGAGGACATATCATTTTATGAAATTATCTTTAAAACTGCTCTGTACAAAGTTTACATGAACAAAATAATGTTTTTTGTATTACTTATAAAGCAATTTAGATCCGAAATTTCGTTTGCGTAAATTTGGAATAAGATTCTAAAATAATTGTTTAAACTTAATGAACAATCAAGATTTGACACAGAAGGCTGTTATTTAGGGCGACTGTAGCTTTAAAATACGAATGGTTTTAACTAATTTTTAAAAGCTACCCTTTAATGAAAATTTTGTATCCACTCAGTCTTCATTTGAATGCTTCGTTAGAGAGAAATTGTGAAATCTTCGGTTTTTTCTTTATTTACTGCTTGGTTGGTTTGGTTATTGATGTTGCTTATGGCCAAAAATTTGTTTATTTACGAGTATCTGATTCCGTTTATTCTTTCTTTCTTTCTTTTTGGTTTATTATTCTTGTATTTGAATGGTATTTTATAGTGTAAAGGCTATTAAATCAGCTTCGTTTGCATAGTTATTTGAGCTATTGTAATATGATGTAGTGTTCAATTTAGTTGTTGGCCAACTTAAATGTCTAAATAACGATTGCAGAAATTTTTCTTTCCAATTTTGTTTACAGTATTTTGGTACAGGTCGTAGGGAAATTAGCTTCGGATTGTAAGCTGAATAGCCGAAAGTCTCGAGCGAAACCTTATTGAAAATTTGTTGTAAGTGTTGTTGAGATGAGTGGGACAACACAAAATATCCTCTACTAAAATAAAGCGGGTTTGGAACCGTGTAATGATGGAATTTAAAAAGTATTCGAAATGAATTTGATGAGAAATTGGTAGAAATGAAAAAATATATGAAAAATATTAATGAAAGCAGTGGACTATTTTACTGCAATCCAAATAATAAATGTCCTAGGGAAATGTGCAAAACTGAGTATATGTTTTATATTTAGTATTTTTGTTTCCAGTAATGAATATTATCGAAAGATTAGGCATGGGGTAAGAAAACGTTTTAGGTGGGTTAATTTAACCGAATTAAAGCCTGTTAATTTTATTAAGTCGGAACCCATAATATGGTAAACATTTTGTCATTTCGTCCGTGGTTTGACCAGGATTGCTTGAGTTTGTATTTCACAACCTCTCTACGATTCAGTCAGAGTTTTAATGACTCTCATTTGTGTTTCCAGTTGCCAAAAATAGTATTACTAACGCCAACTGACAACCAATATTTAAACATTTCACGTACAAAAGAATTATTTTCGTAATCCGAAAATTTTTAGGGGTTCAGTTGCCGTCCATAATCCGCCCATATATTCTCCCTATGAGTACCTGACCATAGTGCAAGCCCTTAAGCAACATGACAACACTCAACGCCAGTCATTACTGTCACAAAGGGTACATGTCCCCTTAATGGGTCGCCATGTTGTTACATTGACTTGGGCTCGAGAGCATTTATAACTTAAGAGCAGCTATCGCTCCAATGTGCAATACTGAATGTTTGTTTGAAATGATGGTCATTCATCATCTGTTCCCTATCTTAAGGGCTGCTGAAATTGTTTTCTGGTTTAAACGCTATGAATAACTGCCAATCTTGGACATTACTTAAATCAAGATGTATTCAAATCTGCTCGTCAGAAGTATAAACATTTTCCCCCATCTCCTGTATTGTGTCGAACGTGGCAAATGTTCCTTTTCTTTGTCTTAAAATTTTTAAAAGTATGGTAAGCAATCTGATAGGCTAAATGATAAAGACTTTATCGATTGGGCTCTCAATTGTCAAAATCTTTACGCCAGGCTTAATGTTAGACTTGGCAGGGGTCACTGTCGGCGACTGTGGCAACCACAGTGAGTGTCTGAAATATTTAAACATTTATGAGACCTATAAGGGTCACGGTTTAGAAATTTCACGGAAACGTTAAAGGTTTGGTGTATCTGTGCGAGGAAGGAACTAGAATGAATGAGACTACGTATGAATGAAGGCACAATGTCTGAGCATTCGGGCTATCAAGACTATAAATATAACTACTATACGATCAGTTGAGATGAGACGTAAGGACTGTGAATGTTCTGCTTCATAAGAAACGGAATTGAGGCTATATTTGTGTATGAAGCTTTCAAGAATCAGTTCGCTAAGGAAACCTGTCTTTGTCGAAACTTAGAGGGTCTGATTGGTTCACGTGGAATGTACGTGGAATTGTACGGTGGGGTGGAATTTCCATCGAATCACAACGTGCTATAGATACCCCGAAAGGAAACAAGCTTACAAGCAAATTGAAATGAACTGATAAATTTCGCAATTCCTAGTACATTTTACACAAAAACCAACTTACCAGCTGTACCGGTACGAAATAAGAATAAAACACAAAATTGTAATGGAAAAGTAGAAAATATTTTATACCAGGTACTGTTCATTGCTGGTTGCATCTTTTTTCAATCTTTCAGGTAATTTCTGAATTCCATGCAAATAAAACTGCTCATCCTTTGAAGCAAAACAATAAGTTATCGATTCTCGACTTCCTCCTTGAAATCGAAGTGCTGCTTAGCCAATACGTGTCTTATCAATGAAAACAAATAGCAGTCCTTAGGAGGCAAGTCAGGTGAATACGCCAAGCGATATAGCAGCTCCAAACCAAATGCTTTGATTGTTTCCTGAATCGAGTTTAATTTGTGTGCAGATGTATTGTCATGTTGAAAATTTATTTTGCCGTGTCTTGTGGCCCATGTTTCAAATTGTTAATATGTTGTCGGTAGCGATCTGTATTAAAGGTCCCATCAGACACACCCAGGATTTTGCCCATTTAGGATTCCGAAAATAAATCCATTCTTCATCGATAGTAACAATTCAATGCAATATTGATTTTTCTATCGTGTCTTTGAAGCAAAATTTTTCAACTGCTTTTTCGGTTTTCATCTGTCTGTCATGCAATTCATATGGCACACATTTTCAAGACTTTCGAACCATTCCCATAGCTTTTAAACGGCCTGAAATTACGTTTAACATTTCTGTCATTTGTTTCTGACTCAAATAGTCACCTTCATCCAATATTGTATGCAATTCGGCGTCTTCAAATTTTTTCGTGGTCTTCCACCTTCTACATTTCTCACATCAAAATCCTTGTCTCTGAACCGTTGAAAACATCTTCTGCATTCTGCTTTTGATGGAGCGAGATCATCTTATGTCTATGCATTCTATGATACTATTCAGCTCTTTTCTTTAAATGAAAACAATAAATTAATGCTTTACGCAAATCATCATTTTCTGGTACAAAATTGGCGATCTTTAATACGATAAAAGATATGATTTGGTTTATTCACTGATTTTATGTGGACTGAATAAATTCGACAGATTTCACGTGAAAAAAAAAATTAAAGATCGTTCACAATAAATGTTCTCGATGGAGACATTTGTATTTTGACGATCACTTTATACCGATACAGCCGGTAATAGTTTAATGTAAATTACTAGAGTTTTAAATGTTTTTAATTAATCTTTAAATATTTTGTGTCAAATAAACAAAAATATTATACATAAAAGACCAAGACTCTATGTGACACAAATTATTCGCTTATTTTCACTTTTTTTGTTTTCATTTATTATTATAAAGAAGAAGAAATAATTTATTTAAATAAATAAACTGAACATAATAAAAAATAGACATTGAAATGCAAATAAAATAAAATGAAATTAAAAATGTATAAGCAAGAGAAGAACACTAAATTGAAAGCGTGACACCTGAAACAAAAATATAGTGTGTTTAATTTTCTTTTGGTTTTTATGTGTATATAGGGGGGTATTCGTTTCAAAAAATTCTGTACTAAAACGTAAATTATTACAAAAACAAAAATTTAAGAATTTATAGAGTAAATTGCACTTAATTTTGTTTTCTATTTCTTGGACGAAATCCTCTCAGCGGATTTTTGACAAAAACTCTGACAGTATAAAAAAATTCCAATGAAAAGTTACTCAAAAACCTATCGTCCGAAGCCGATTTTAAACTGCAGGTCCTGCCATTCATGTATAAATTTAACACACACACATGAAAAACTAGGCCGTAATCCTGACCGAAGAATTGTAATTATCAATTATGTATGTACATATGTATTTACTATAATTTTATTATGAACACGTTGGTGTATAAGGACAATAATCTGCATTAGAATAAATATAATGCCAAGTGAAGCCATTTGTGGATGGTTTTAAATTATGTTATTTGATGTAACAAATGAATTTGGGTAACACTGAGAAATGTCTTAACCATGGGCGCGCTAGGTCCTTTAAAAGTCCAATTATAATCCAATCGGACTTCTATACATTGATAGTTGATAAGAATTATTTTGTTGAAGCTTAATCTGACAAATTAGTTGTCATTTCTTTAAAGAATACTCGAAATAATACTTACAACCAAGCATGTGTTTGTAGAGAGTCTGAAAACTGTATTCGACTAATGGGTTTAATCAAAACACAATAAAATAAAATTAAAAAATAAAAACAAAAACATTATCATTTAATATCTTTACATTTCAAAGCTCCTCCTTAATAGTGAAATTAGCAACTTTTTGGTTTTAAGGGCCATTATTACAACTTTCCGTTAAGGAAGGATTTTAACGGGCAGATAAATTGTTTTTCCTTATTATAAGTGGACATTATTACAAGTGAGCATTAAGCTAAAGGGAGGATCATTCTACTTCAACTTTTAAAGTTACACCCAACTTGTTTCATTTAGATTTATAAATAGGAAGTGTTTAAGGATACAAGTGATCGATTAAAATTTTCAATGATATCTCACTCACAATGTGTGTCGTTTACATTTACAAATAGGAAGTGTTTAAGGATACACCAGATACAAGAGATCGACGACAATTTTTGAATTTATCTCACACACAACATTCTTCATTTAGAATTATAAGTAGGAAGTGTTTAAGGATACACCAGATACAAGAGATCGATGGATGAGGATACACCAGATACAAGAGATCGATGAAAATTTTCGATGATATCTCACGCACAACTTGTTTCATTTAGGTTTACAAATCGGAAGTGTTTAAGGATAAACCAGCTACAAGAGATCAATGAAAATTTTCGATGATATCTCACATACTATCTGATTGATTTAAATTTACAAATGGGAATTGTTTAAGGATACACCAGATACAAGAGATCGATGAATATTTGCAATAATATCTCACACACAATTTGTTTCATTTAGATTTACAAATAGGAAGTGTTTAAGTATACACCAGATACAAGAGATCGATTAATATTTTGAATGATATCTCACACACAATTTGGTTCATTTAGATTTACAAATAGGAAGTGTTTAAGTATACACCAGATACAAGAGACCGATGAAAATTTTCGATGATATCCCAGATACAATTTGTTTCGTTTAGAATTATAAGTAGGAACTTCATATCATTTTTGATACATATGACTTTCCTAGCGATTCTTTGATGTTGTGTATTTCTAATCCTTTAATTTTCTGAACCATTTAAAAATAATCAAATTATTTTATACGGGTAGCGGTACTCATGTGTTTTAGCCAGTTTATACAGCAATATAAATGGAAATAGAATTTTGTAATTCAATTGAAATTCAAATGCCTAAATAAACAATTTAATAAAAAAAACTCTCTAATATAATATCGAAATTCAATATATTTTTGTATTTCAAATGACAAAAAATAAAAAATAAAAATTAACTCTAAATTGCATGTCAAAGCAAACAAGCTGTAATAAAAGTAGAACATGAAGTGATGAAAGAAGTAACGCAGCAGAGTAGAATACAGTAATGCAAAGTAGATGTCTATCAAATAAACAGCATTACCGGAAATGAATGCAATTTCAATGTTTAGTGCCACAGCGAGAGATGTTAATGATGTATGTATACTTCAATGTATGCACAATCTCAGAAAACATTCAATTTTATGTAGAATTACGGTGGGGAATATTTAATGTTTACATACATAATTGGCCATTAAAACCCTTCAGTCAGGATTACGACCTAGGTTCTCACATCACTTAGTTTGTGTGCGTTAATTTCATACATGAGTGGCGGGATCTACAGTTTAAAGTTGATTCCGAACAACAAATTTTTTAGAAACTTTTCATGGCAATTTTATTTACTCTCAGAGTTTTTGCCAGAAGTCTGCTGAGAGGAAGTCGCCGAAGAAATATTTATAAATAAAATAGAATAATAGAAAATCACTAGACTATGGCGACTTCAAACCGAAAACCGAATAACCACTTGTGAAATATTACTTCAAAAACATGACAGAAAATCCGTATTGTTAACAATTGTTACTCTCGATTAAAAATGGATTTATTTTCAGCATCCTAGTCAAAAAAATCCTGAGTTTATCTAGGACAGTCATAAATTTCGACTGCGAAACCAGATCAATTCTGTAAAACGGCAAAGCTGTAAAAAGAAAAAGAAAATTATTTTTTGAAGTTCTGATAAAGGAATGAAAACATTAAGAAATTATATCTATTATTAAACTTCTATTATAAGCAATACAGTATTTAGCCTTGCAGAGCGTTAGTTAACGCAGCCCGAAACTTTCGACTTTCTACGGCATCAAAAAACTGAATAATGAATAATGATAAAAACAATCGACTAAAAAAAAATATAATAACAGCGTCAAAGCTTACCTAAGTGGACTCAAATTCTGTTTTTTCTTCTGCTACAAATTTTTGCATTAAATGTACAGAATTTGTTTATATGTCACTTCTGTAGTTATGACTACGCCTATGTGAACATCTGTGACAAATGACCACATATTATTTCCCCTCCCTATACGCTTGAATTGATATGCGAGTGTATTGTTTAAAATATAAATATATGACAACTTACATAATGTATATAATCTGACTATTAAATCAAATTGTACATTCGATAGAGGCTGACAAAAGGTACAAAAGTAAAATCCCCACACAAATATAAACTATTATTGAAGAACAAAAAAAACAAGTTTA
This sequence comes from Sarcophaga subvicina, assembly GCA_936449025.2. NCBI lineage: Eukaryota > Metazoa > Arthropoda > Insecta > Diptera > Sarcophagidae > Sarcophaga > Sarcophaga subvicina. Next base: position 92,564,070 of record OW388080.2, read on the forward strand.
TTTTTTACGGTAATTTATTATGTTGCATTTATGCGGTCTATTACACTGCGTGTAAAACTATTTTTATTGCAAAGAATTTAAGGATATTAAGGGGAATAATAAAAATAAATAAAAATTTCAATACAATACGCAGTCCCTAAGGACATTAAAATCACTGCAATTTTTTTATCAGATACAACCCTTTACATTGTACATACAGTGGACAGAAAAAGTCTTAGTACGGCAATATATTTTAGCAACTTCATGAATTTTGGCCAAAAGTTTGTATAAATATTTATAATTTATATATTCATTTTATTAATTTATTTCTGTTTTATTATAAAACAAACAATTTTTTAATGTTTTTCATAAAAAAAGAAAAATATGGAAAAGTTTCAGATGACTCCATAGGTACCCCCAAGGAGAACACTGAGAATTTTGTAAATATTTATAACACTGAGGTTTAAATTATCGTCCAAATATGTAACAAACATGCAACTCAAATGCGTTTTGGTGCTAATTTAAATTACCCTCTTAAAATATAAAATAATATAATATATTCAAACGGATAAGGTGAGATAGAAATCGTTTTTGGAAATTTCTTAGGTGCCCCTAGTTGGTAGTACACATTCCTGCCGGGGACTCAGGGTGTTTTTGATTGTCTGATTGTTGTCTGACATTTTATGTGTAATCGAGTACGTAGTGTGTTGGTTTATTAGACATCAGGCCTCGGTACAAATTCCAGGGCTCGGATATCTTCACCTAAATGAAAAATGAAAAAAATATTTCTTAGGCGACTTTCACTTAGCAGATTTTTGACAAAAACACTGAATGTAAATAAAATTACCATAAAAAGTTTATCACAAAATTTTCGTTCGAAGTTGTCTTTAAAATGTAGGTCGCGCAACTTATCTGTCGGTCTTATGTCTAATTAACACATAACAACATAAGTGGTGTGAGAAGCTAGGTCGTTTCGTTTTGTGGGATGATGACTGATGTATGGCCTTACGTCTATTAAGCGAACACACTACAGCTTAAATCTTTCATTTTCAAGTGATGATGAAGTATAATTCGTTTTGGCCAAGTGCTTTTAAACCATTATTTTTTCTTATCTTTCTTTTTATTGTTTTTCGAAGGTAAGTATGGTTTTTTTTCATTTTATCAGACTTATTTCAACAACACACAATATGGTTAAACCCTAAAAAGAAATGGTGAAATTATTGAGTTTTAAAATCGTAATTCAAATATAAATTAGTTTTTTTTTGCGTCAATAAGAATGTTGAACAACTTACGGATTCCAATTACAATTGTAAAATTTTCGTTTTTAACATAGTACATCTGTTTTTAAATTTTGGGAAGGCGAACATTAAATTCTTAATTACTTACTTACTACTCATCAGGAGTAGTCAGTATTACAGCCTAGCTTCTCACACCATTCATAATGTGCGTGTCAATTATATCAATAAGTGGTGGGACCTACTGTTTAATGTTGACTCCGAAAGAGAGATTTGAAAAAGTATTCATGGTAGTATTATTTGAGTCGTAGAGTTTTTGCCAGAAGATTGCTGAGAAGAATCCGTAAGAGAAATAATTTTCAAATTTCCTTTAATTCGAGATGACTAAGTCAGTGTTTGAGCAACTTTCTCCTGTTCAATAAGGTCAATGTATTTCTCAATAAGGCCTACTGTTTTACAAGAGGAGGTATTATCTGTTTGTCTATTATCTTTGTTGATAAAGATATCCTCTTTGCAATATCGGTAGACAGGTGGCTGAATGGCTGAGCTGTATGGACAGTGTATACTGGAAACTGGCTGAATACGGTCCTCAGATAATCAATAACCAATGTACCTTTCGCAACTAATTTACGCATCAAAGACTAGCAAAAAAGTGGCTTATAGTGATCGCTGTCATCCAAATCGGTTGTCATGGAAAAAAACTTTTTAGGACACTACAGAATTTCATTTCCTTTCAATAGGAGATAAGAAAGCTGCTCAGCGTCCAATTCAGAGTATATCGTGTGTTGATATACTCATAGAAAATCGGCTACACACCACCTTTGATTCAGCTGAAGAATGCCAGGTCTTTCTAGAAGAAATAGCAAGACCCTCAACGGTTATCCTCATATGGGTTTCTAGAAACGGAGGCATTGAAGATAACAACTCTAAATACAATTATATTCATGCATAAGTTTGCTACTTCTGAAAAGAGTAGCTAACAACGAATCTCACACAAAACAATATTAATTTGGAAGAGAAATATGGGATAATGTACTTGCAGAGCTAGCAAACAGATTTGGTCCAATAAGAATTTACGCAAATAAAAATTTGCATTAAACTTGAGTAGAAGCAATTTTAAGGACTTTTAAGGACTAGCTATTATAACGAAATACTGATCTCTGGATGCACAAGACCAGAAACTTCTGCAGTAGCTGTAACGACGATGAATTAGAAGGCACCTCAGAATATTTTCTCTGTAATTGTACAGCACTTGGCACTCAAATTCAATTTGCAGAACGTTTCTTGCTAAAAGCGATTTGAATAAAATTTACGCAGCATGTGGCAGAATAGGTAACAGCAGCGTTACAATGCGACCTTTTAGGGACCGAATGGGGTAACAAAATAGTTGAGGCGATTGCTAATTTCACCTACCTTAAGAATGTGTGTGTTAGTGATATTTTTTTAAATAAAAGTGACATGAACAGTGAAAAAGATATCATGAATAATGGAGATATAAACAATCTCAATGGATGACGGTTTCAATTCGCTGCAGATATACTTTGCTAGTAGGTAGTGTATTGGCTTATTAGACGTAAGGCCAAGGTTCAAACCCCAGGTCAAACTTCAAAACGAAATTTGTAAAAATATTTCTTCGGCGATTTTCTCTCAGCAGATTTCTGGCAAAAACTCTGAGAGTACATAAAATTGCCATGAAATGTTTCTTAAAAATCTGTCGTTCGGAGTTGACTTTAAACTGTAGGTCCCGCCACTCATGTAAAAAATTAACATACACAACAAGAGTGGTGTGAGAAGCTAGGCCATACTCCTGACTGAAGGGTTGCAATGGCCAATTATGTATGTATGTATGTTTACTTTGCATTTGAAATCTTGAAACATTAATGTTAATTGATAGATAGATGACAACATGGTATTCCATTTCCTCAGGTTTGTAGAAAAATTGAATGTGAAAATTTAGTAGGACGATTTTGTGAAATCGCCGTAGTCTAGTCGGTAGCTTATTTTACGTGAATATTTCTTTGCGATTTCTTGTCAGCAGATTTCTGGCAAAAACTCTGAGAGAAATTAAAATTTCCATGAAAAGTTTCTCAAAAATCTGTCGTTTGGAGTTGACTTTAAACTGTAGGTTCCGCCACTGAAGTATAAAATTATCATACACAACATGAGTGGTGTGAGAAACTAGGTAGTAATCCTGACTAAAGTGTTGTAATGATCAATAATGTATGTCTTTAGTCGCCACGGTAAATATCAAAAGAATGTGCAAAATTTTATGTACGTTTACAACTACAAAAGTTGTGTAACACCGATTCCTTTATACATGTATGTAGTGTATTAAACTGACTTCTAGCCTTGGCCACCTATCCATCAATCTATGCAGATTATAATTTAATGCTATTAAAAAATGAAAAAGGAAAACTATAAATAATTAATGAAACGTTGTACATATAAAACAACACAGACAATTTCCATTTTATTTTAGATTATAACACCGTTAGAAAGCAATTTATCAAAGTGTCCTGAAATATACTTCAGCTCCAATAATTTACGTCATCTGCAATAACACAAACAATATGATTCAAGGCGCAAAAAATTTGAATCAACAAATTAATGGTCAAGTTGAAGTTGACATAATTTTTTCATCCTTCTAGACGTGAATCAAAGAGAATGCTTGAGGTAAATTGAATGAGTATTTGAAAATATATTAAAATAATATTAAAAGTAAAAAAATCATACATATATATATATATATACATACATGCATATTGTTACGTTTTTATCCTTTTAAAAACGTTAAAAATATGAGTTCGTAGATTGCAAATAAAATAAAAATAAATTTCAAAACAATTAACGTTTATTGCCATGAATAATTTTTATTCAAAAATAATTTCATTCGAAGTTAACGTTTCCTAAATTGATCTTTGATTCCTTGTGACATAAAAACTCATCAAATTAAAATTGTGCCAATAATACTAACGACTACCATGACCTTTCCCACATCAATATTACCTTGGCTTCTTTCTTTTGGCTTTTAAACTCCGTTAAGTTCAACTCAATGTAAAAAGTATTTTGATTTATGGGCATATTGCCAGTCGCTTATTGCATTTTTATTCTTTAACAGTTTAACTGTAGCAGCACGTTGCAACACCACCAATTGATTTTATCGCTTATGGTGTGAAGTCCGCACAATCTTTCTATTGGAACATTCGCGTATTCAGACATACAAAACTATTATTTATCGTGTAGATTCGTCTATCGTAGTGAATGTTGGATTCATATCGCAAATGGATATTTGTTTGAAATTCATTTTGTTATGCAAACATTTAAAACATACATACTATATAGTCCTGGTATTGATTTTTGGTTTGGTTTTTTTCAAATTCCGGAGAAACACTCATGTTTGTTCGTTATTTGTCCAGATTGCAGTTTTTTTCCGTTACCCCTCTTCAACAAAGCATTTCCATCTTGTTCGGTTGACTGCTGTTAATTTTTAGTCTTCCCATGTAAGATTGCTCCTTCCTAGACTTTTGAGTATCAAACGTCTCCTGATGTTCCTTGGCCGGTCACTGTTTCTTGAGGATTCTAATCGAGCGGTATTCCTGTTATATAGTGTGAGCCATCTATCGAATTAAATTTGAATCATCAGTTACTTCGAATCTGGCCACGTATGCCATTCTATTCTGTCACAAAATTCAGTATACTGTCTTCACTGACCATAAAGAATTGAGTTACGCTTAAGCAACGTTGAGATTTATTGAGAAAAGGCACGATGATGTCGATTCTGACCAAAAAAAAAAAAAAAAAGCTTTGGGGCTCAGAAAATCCACACATGGAATTCACAAACCAATGCACCCATTACGTGGGACTGTTTGGCCCCTCTTTTGTAACAAAGGCATCACTGTTCCATATATCTTTATAAATGAGGACTGCGCATCCATTACTATTGCACCATCATAACCGATTTTTGTTCCTGCTCTTCATGGTATTGATGTAAATGATGTTTGGTTTCAACAGTATGTGGCAACTTGCCACACTTCTCATGCCAACACCGATTTATTGCGTCAAATATTTGATGGTCGTTTAATTAGCCGAAATGGTAATGCCTATTGGCCACCAAGAAGCGATTGACATAGTTTGACTATTTACTATGGAGCGCCGTATAGAAAAGTGTTATGCCGACAAACTAGAGACAATTGAGCATTTGAAGACCAACATTCATGATTGCATTGCCGAGATACAACCCCATACACTCGAAAAAGTTCACGAAAATTGGTCCGATCGAATGAAGTACTGTGAAGCCAACTGCGGCGGCCATATGAGTGAAATAATATTCCATTTCTGACCGGAACAATTGTACTTCAGAACAACAACAAAATAAAAAAAATAAAAATTTTGCAAAATTTCAAACTGTTTTCGTTTTCTTGCATTTTTAAATTTATATTTTAAATAGGCCGCTCTATATTTAAGCGTATAGTTACTGGTAACTGGTAGGGCGTTTTTTATGAGCTTTTTATCCATAAGTTTCGATGAAACAAAATGTATGTGACATATCATAAGAACTTTTTATTATTTCGAATTTTTATCTTACAAGCCTAAGGCTTCCTGCTTTCCTCCTGTAATAAATGCCACAAATAATTTTAAATTATTATTAAACAATATCAGATATGCATCAGCAGTTACATGTATCATTAAAAACACTCAGAACAAATTATATTCGATTTTTATCAAACGTTTTTACTTATTTTTAATGTTCTCTTGTACCTTCATAGACAATTGGCATACGAGAAAATGACATTTTTCTGTAATGCAGTATCACCTTATGAAGTGTTTTAAAGAATTTTGTATGAAATTGTTTAATCCGAATTTTTTGATTCAGAAAATCAACGAGCGCATTAAGCAATTCTTTTCATTATTTCCTAAAAAAAAAGAAAAAATAGCGAAGCAAATATAATTGAAATTGTGAATATTTATGTAGGACAAGAGCGCAAAAAACTCGCATACGCCTTGTTTATAATTTACTTGCAATTAAGTAACTACAACGTTCACAGACGTATGAGTATTATTAAACTAATAACAAAAATTTAATATCACTCATACGTCAGCGAGTTTTGCCTCAATTCAAATAACCGTTGTTTATCTTTTATTTGCTAAAAAAAATGTCTTCAAGCGCAAACAGATGCAACATTCCGAAATTTGTTTTCCAGATTAATGATGTAACTGTATCTGTTCCATAAAATCTTGACAAATAACGGAGAAATTTCAAATGCTGTTACTGCTAAGTTGACGCAACTTAACCGAATATTAATATCAAATCAAATAAATATAGGTTCTTTCTTATGCGCTATCTATTTTTAATTTTGTTTAAAAAAATGTGTGTGATATATCATTTAAATTCGTTATGCGTTTGAAAGCCCTAAAGAAATTGGTAACCATCGACATATAATGCTCGCCACACACAATGTAGTTTTATACAAAAAGGGACCGACAACGTCGCCAGAACAAAATCCAAACCAAACAGTGTTATTTTTTCGTGATGCATTAGATTGGTTGATAAGGAGTTCTCATCACTGAATATGGTATTAAGCATGGTACCATTTGATAACATAATTTTCTTATTTGCATATATTGTTGAAGCTTAGTGAGACCCCGCTTAACACGGAGGATACGTTCTAATAAGTTCCAGCGAAACAGCGTTCGTACTGTGATTGCGACTACGGATAATACAGTTGGAATCTTTATTCTGGACAGACTAACAAAAGAGCGTTGAAAAAGATACATAGTATACACCGTCGCTATATATTGCACCGCTTTTGGTTGATGCATGGCCATTTTATTTGCACACATATACAACAAGTGTCAATACAGTGTGCGATTTAGCGGAAACCAATTACTACCGCGTAATACTGAAACAGCGTTAAGCGGAGCAGCGTTAAGCGGGATATTACTGTATATCCGTCCATTGGGATTTAGTAAAACTGACTGCATAAGTGGCAACAAATTTGACAGATGTAGCTTCAACAAAATGGTTGTAGGCACTGTTGGAAGACCTGAGAGAACTTGAATTCTAATTGTTTTGTTGTTATTTTTTCTTTCTATATTGCCTGGCTTGTTATAATCGCGATAGTATAGTAGGTAGTGTGTTAGCTTATTAGACAAGAGGCCACGTTTCAAACCACAGGTCGGACATCTGCAAGCAAACAAAATATAAAAAAAATTTTCTAAAGTAAATTGCCATGAAAAGTTTCTCAAAAATCTATCGTTCGGAATTGACTTTAAACTATAGATGCCGCAACACAAGAATTAAATTAACACACACAACATAAGTGATGTGAGAAGCTAGGTTACAATCCTAACTGAAGGGTTGTAATGACTACTGTTATGTATGTATTTCCAGGTTGTTCCATGTAGCTTTGTTATCGATCGATTTTTTTATGGTAGTTTATATTAAAATTATACGGGCGTAGGTTGTTATTAAAAAAATTTATGATAAATATCAAACTCTTTGTTAATATTTAAATTTAAATTGATTAAAATGAAAAGACAATGAAAACAAATGCTTAAGTCTTGCATACATTGTTACGTTTAACCCCTAAAATCCATTTATATTAATAACCAACTTCCATATCTATTTCTTTATTTATCTAATTAGATAAAGTTGGTGCAATTAATTTTGTAATGCTTTCACATTTTTTCATTTTGCGATTACATTGTTTTTACAGCGTGAAAGATTAGAATAGTTTTCATATAATTAAAGCGCACAAAAACAGATATGTTAGGGACTCTAAATCCCTATAACCTTTGAACTTAACTTTATTTAAATGCTTCAAGCTATTTTTACAACGGTTTTGTTAACAAAAAGAAGCAAGTGGAAAGGAATGAATATGATATTGTGGTAAAATTTTTAGATTATAACGACTAGGAAGAAATGTTTTAAATTCAAATACGTAATTAATGAATTTAATACACATAGCCATACAGAAAGAAAATTGTGAAAGCTTAAGGATAAAGTGAGAAGAGGAAGAGCAAAATTCGTTACGATTGCAAGTCATTGTCATATCATGCCCCGAAAAGAAAATTTTGAACGTATAGGCAACGGTCCAAGTGGTCTGATGGAAATTGTGAAAGGAAAAGAATTAATTTTTTTTTAAACAAACACTCAGGGGTTGGACTTTACGTATGCAGTGAAGTGTATTGGAGTTAAGAAAATAGGTTATGGGAAGGAGTACAAGGGAAGTGGTGTTTATGGACATTAGACTTGAATATTCTTATATTATAAGTGGCTTGAATGTCCAGTGTAAGTCGCCGTAGTCTCGTAGGTAGTGTGTTAGCTTATTAGTTTAAACCCCAGATCAGACATCAAAACGAAATATGAAAAAACATTTCTTCGTCGAATTCCTCTCAGCAGATTTCTGGCAAAAACTCTGAGAGTAAATACAATTGCCACTTCTCGCATTTGCAGCAATCGTAAAGTGTCACCTTGTAAGCGGTATCCATAATCTATTGTTTCTTACCCATTCAAAGCCAAACCAATATGGCAAGGAAAACTTTAAAAATTTCTTTATTCATATAAAACTAGAACCACAAAAGTACAGGGAAACAAAAAAAATTAAAAAAATGTTTTGAGCACACACAAGAGGTGTACCCAAATTGCCACAATGGCCACTTATGAGTAAAATATTGAAAAACACAATTCGTGAATGGGTAGTGCTTTCTTGCATTTTTTTTTACAACCGTGATGGCTCTATTGTGATAGACGTCATAACGTGTATGATTTGAAAGCTTTTAGGACACATAATCAGTTCTGCCTAGATGTAAGCAAACAATATTTATTGACGAATCACGCAGCTGCATCGTCTACTTTTTATTTATCGAAATAATAACTGATTCATGCTGTATACCTCTATCACTGCATAAATATAAGCGCTAAGTATTTAACATTCTCAAGTCTATACTTAGTTCGCAGAATGAAATATTCCGAGTTGAGAAATTAAACTGAGAGAAAATTTCGATCATATATCGGACTATTTAGGAATAATGTAAGGTTAGGTTAGATTAGGTTAGGTTAGGTCGAAGTGGTCGCTTTGTTTACCAAACAACACTTGAGCAGGCATAGCGGACCGTTGGGACGCTGTACTCAGCGAATTCCACCAAACTCGTCGAAGAAGTTGGTCAGCGCAAGGATTGCATATTAAAAGCAGGACTACCCTTCGCTGGAAACCAGACAGAAAGTTTAATAAACGATATAAATGAATGATAACTCAGTTAAGCTGACAAGGAATGAAGAGCCAAATAACCTCAATCTGTACTTCGCAAGATATGGGCATTGATAGAGAAAGTTAACTCCTCTCCAGCAAATCTACACCCTCGGCAAAAGTCTTTGGATGGAAGCTGCAGTCTGTAGATATGGCCATTGTGATCGAGGAGTCATTGTAGTCAAGTTTGAGTAGATGGTTGGTGCGCCTTTTACTTATACTAAAGTACACAGATTCTGTAGCAATGCAAATGAATCATCAGAACACATTCTTAGAACCTGAGCGACATTATTGCATCCCAGAACAAAACACTTGTGTGCTTAACAAATGCTGGACAAAGTATTTTCATTGTTGACATCGAGAAACATGCTGTGTGGATCACAACAGATTGTATGAGCACAGTTCTATGGCACCTCTTCACGACATTATTTCTACAATATTTTTTGATTTGAATAACAATTTTATATAATGACACGGGTTATAGTCACCGTAGTCTACTAGGTAGTGTGTTGGCTTATTAGACGTGAGGTTTAAATACCAGGTCAGACATCTACAACAAAACTAACTAACAGATGTCCACCCACGGCAAAAGTCGTAGGATGGAAGCTGCAGTCTTTTGCGTTTCTTCCCATAACGCAATGACCTGTAGATATGGCCATTGTGATCGAGGAGTAGAGTTGGGTTCGTTAGCTCTTTTGAGTGTTCGCTCTTTCTAGTTCAGCTCTCTGTAATGAACTAGTTCGATCTTTTAGTTCAATAGTTCACTTCTTTTTAACAACTCCGTCCTCTTCCTCAATTTGTGTAACTTCTTCATGGCAACACCACCATTCCAATAGGAATGTCACACATAAGAACAATAAACGAAAGAATATAACGAATAAGAATGAAATGAACGAATAAGAAACGAGAACTAAAAGATCTACGGAGCTAAAAGAACTACTGAACTAAAAGAACTACTGAACTAAAGGAACTACTGATCTAATAAGAATGAAATGAACGAATAAGAAACGAGAACTAAAAGAACTACGGAGCTAAAAGAACTACTGAGCTAAAAGAACTACTGAACTAAAAGAACTACTGAACTAAAGGAACTACTGATCTAATAAGAATGAAATGAACGAATAAGAAACGAGAACGAAAAGAACTACTGAGCTAAAAGAACTACTGAACTAAAAGAACTACTGAACTAAAAGAACTACTGACCGAATAAGAATGAAATGAACGAATAAGAAATGAGAACTAAAAGAATTACGGAGCTAAAAGAACTCATTATAATGACCGGCTTTTCTAGTTCAATTGTGTGAATAGTTCAATTGAAATAGTTCGTTCATGAACTACACAACTCTATCGAGGAGACATTGTAATCAAGTTTGATTAGTTGGTTGGTGCGCCTTGTACTTATACTGAAGAACACTTGTTCTCGAACCAAACATTTAAATTATGTGGCAATGAAAATGAATCATCATAACACATTCTTAGAACCTGAGCTGTATTAATGCATCGCAGAACAAAACACTTGTGTGCTTAGCAAATGCTGGACAAAGTATTTTCAGTGTTGACATTGAGAAGCATGCTGAAGTTTGTTGTGAGCACGACAGATGGTATGAGCACAGTACTAGCTTACCTTTTCGCGACACTATTTCTCCAACATTTTTTGATATGAATGCAAAGTTTGTATAATGATATGGTTTGATTGTAGTCATCGTAGTTTAGCAGGTAGTGTGTTGGCTTATTAAACCTCCGGTCAGACATCTCCAACAAAACGAAATTATAAAAAATATTACTTCGGCGATTTAAGCTCAGCAGATTTCTGGCAAAAACCCTGGAAGTAAATAAAATTGCTATGAAAAGTTTCTCAAAAATGTGTCGGTCGAAGTCGACTTCAAACTGTATGCCCAGCCACTAAGTCGTAACCCTGATGGAAAGGTTGTAATGAGCAATTAGGTATGTATGATATGGATTGATGCATTATATAAACTACGCTCATGCTTGTATATTTGAAACATATTTGGAATACACTCACACAGTTATTTCTATATTTAGAAACCCAATCTGTTACAAATCATGCTAATACATAATAATTATTAGTAGTAGCTTTTGTGTAAATGCTGTTGTCCTTACAACGGACTCGTACATTACAACTCGCTATTTTTATCAAACCTTTCAAAGTGTGCTCTTGCTTTTTTCATCATATTCTTATCATTACTTATACGATTGCTTTTGTATCATGGTCACCTAAATTACGTAAATAATCACGGCTTTAAAACAGTTATAAAAATAAACTTTGTGATTAACGTTTAACGTTAACGATTTAGTTGAGCTGATGCATTAAATATTAAAACACTTGCCCTATCCTTTAAAAAATATCAAACTGAAGTGTATTTGCGTATAATTTTTTTTAACCTTTTCTCAAAGTCCAAAATCTTTTGATGAAGGACAAATGTTGGAATTGTGAAATCGAATATTTGCCTAAAAATTTTTACAATTGCAAATAAATTGTCAGGATTGTCAAAAAATTAACATCGTTCTTAAATCGAATGTATTTCAAGAAAAATATAAAACATACAAATTGCATTAAAATCACTTCGTTGTTGTTGATTAACCTTTTCACAGACTTTTTTTTTTACTTTTCTTTGGAAAAAAGACCTTTTCTTTACCTCTTGCATTTTTCTCTTACATGTGCCAGAATGGGTTTGATTTTGAATATCGATTCAAGTAAACTGAAAAAATTAAGCAATAAGTAGCCCAAGGCTGAAAAGAGAAAATAATAAAATAAACAAAGAATACCAAATAAATGGAAGAATTTCGTTCATCAATTTCCCAGACACTTATTTTCCAACTAAATTACGATGTAAATGTCCACTGGCTCAAGAAGAAGTCGTTGAGAATTTTCTATTTTTATTTTCTTCTTCTTAATTCCTTAATTCTTTTGTTCTTTACATTGATTTCTTTTGCGTTCTTGGTATAGTCTTATTGCTGTGTTCCTTTCACTTTTTGAAGGATGAATAAATTATTTTGTTCCATGGAGTTATTGAATATGTATTTGGCTATAAATCTTTTTACTAGGAGCTCTGCTGTCACTTGAGCATATTGTTTGTATTAAAGTTGTTATTATAGATTAATTTATATTTTATTTTGCATTTCGACAATATGATGAATGGCTCTCTAATGCTTTTATAATCAAAACAATACAAATGTCATCTGTATTGTTTTATTTATTTATTATTTTTTAATTTCCTTTTTGTTAATACAACTCCTTTTGGAAAGTGACATACTTTCGAATTTTGTCTATAACTCTAAACAAAACTAAGTTAGTATATGGTACTTTAGCGGCAATAGGATAACTCTGCAATACATAACTCTGTTACAATTAGAGGTGGATGATAAACCTTTTAGTCAAAAATACGAACAGGCTTCTCACACCACTTATGTAGTGTGTGTTAATTTTAACCATGAAGTCGCCGTAGTTTAGTAGGTAGTGTGTTGGCTTATTAGACGTAAAGCCAGAGTTCGAGCCACAGGCCAGACATCAAGACAAAATGCGAAAAGTATTTCTTCGGCGAATGTATTTACGCCCAGATTTTTTGCCTAAGAACTGCTGAGCGGAATTCATCGAAGAAATATTTTTTATGCTTTGTTTTGTTTGAAATATCTGAGTCAGGGCTTGCGTCTATTAAGATAACGCATAACCTACTAGACAACAGTGAGTTGCTTATGTAGACTACATTTAAATTATTGGGATATCATTGCTCTCATTATTTCTATAGAACGGGTGTTTGGAGGCCAAAAAGAGTGACACTTTTGACAAGCAATGAGAAGCTGAAGTTTGTTTTGTGAAACGAAATTGTCTTCTTAATGGCAAGAAAGGACTAACACTGTTAAGAATATCTGAAAATTTTCCGAGGCGAGGTCTTCGGTTAACAGAAATTTGGCAATGATTTTCACATTCAAACCAACCAATTAAGTTGTATTGTCCCACTGTTACACACAATCTACATGAAGTTTTATTGAAGATTTCAGATTTTTAATTTTATAAAAAGCAGTAACCACAACAAAAAAAAAATCGAAATCTAAACGACAAAGTCTTTAAAAAAAAAACTAAAGTAGACCCTTGGTGAAGTAGCGGGGTAAAATGACATATCCTTCTGCTGCTTATAAAGTCTTGCCTATTGGATCTCCTTAGTGGCAGTGGCAGATAAGTAAATAACATTTTATATAAACAAGGATATGTATTTACATACACAAACAGATACGTAGTAAGAAGGGAATTAAAATCGTTGTATGGTATACAGGCAATAGGGACTTTTGTCCAACAGATATTCGAACATAAAATATTTTTAAATATCCCCTCTACAAAATACCCAGCAAATGTATTTTTATTTCTACTGGTAAAAGGGAGAAAACCTCTCGTGGCAGTGCTAAAAAAAGAAAAATCATTAACATTGTGTTGGTAACCAAATAAAACAAAAAACAGAACATGGACCAGCATTAATAATTTTTCTTAATTTAAAAGAAAAAATTATATTTTGTAAAAGGTAAGCTAAACTTTTCGTATTAGTTTTTAATATTAAAATTAATTTAAAAAAATTTAGTAGTAAATCATGACAAATAATCATATTTTTTATTTTATTCAATTGTAAAGTTTTATTTATAATTGAAAATATTGGAATCTCGCAGTCAACTCATTTCTGAGAAGACTTGAATCCTCGGTTAATAACGCCATAGCCTACGCTGACGATATCGCTATTGCTGCGGTGGGAATTTGTCCACAGACGCTGTCTGATAAGCTAAACTTGGCGCTGTCAATTGTACTGGGCTGATTAGGACTATCCGTTAATCCCTCCAAGGCAGATACAATTCTTTTCACTAGGAGATACATGTTTCCGACCTTCACCCTCCCTAGTATAAATGTGACCAGACTCACGCTGACTCCCGTGGTTAAGTATCTGAGCCTGATCCTCGATCCGAAACCCAACTGGAGGGCGAATCTGGCTGCTAGGGCGCGGAAGGCGGTCTGTGCTGCTTACTGCTGCAGCAGGGCAATTAGAGCCAGATGGGGTCTCAGCCCAAGGGTCATGCGCTGGATCTATTCTGCAGTCATCGAACCCAACCTCCTATACGGTGTTGCCTTCTAGACTAGCTGCACTATATCAGATTCTTGGACGGATTCAGAAGGCTTAACTGGCTTCCTACTGAGCCACTTGCTAAGCAGGTGGCTAAGTTCACTGCGACAAAACTCAATGCCCTGTCTCGTTGGCGCCTGGTCTCCTCTGGTCACCCCCATATTTTGGAGATTGATCTTGTGGCCCCACTGGAATTCGATTATCTCCCTGTGGAAAACTGTTTTGACAGGGTTTCAACTTCTTGCAGGAGCGATTGGAGCACTGACACGACCGTCCCCCCGGTACTCCAGGATGTATGTACCGACGGCTCCAAACTCGATGGTAGGGTGGGTAGCGGAGTCTACTCTGGGAAATTGGACTTGGACACTTCACTCCGGCTGCTAGACTATTGCAGCGTACTCCAGGCGGAAGTAATGGCCATCTATCGAGCCGCACAGTGAATACTCGCATACGGCATTCCTTTACATCGGCAACCGCAATAATATTCTCATAAATATTTAAATTGCTTTGTAGAGATTTGTAAGAATTTATTGTTACGTTTTTACTTTTTTAAAAACGTTTAAAATATGAGTTCGTGGAATTCAAATAAAAACAAAAATAAATTAGTGTTTCCATTCACAACTTGATGTAAACAACAACAATTTGCTTTACTTGTTATTCTTCTTTACACTCTTCTGCGTAAAAACTAACGACTATTCGTTACATCTTTATAACGGAGAACTTCAAGCCACGGTTATGCTCTTCGCAGGCATCGCATCTTCACGCAAGACTGACTGAATTCTTTCTGACTGCATTGCCTGCTTTGTCTTGCCTTTTATATCGCTGGGTAAACAGTCTGATGAATGCTCTTGAAGGTGAATCCCTTTCCTTCGCGAAATCTTTATAAATGTAAACATGTTGTTTACATCATTGTTGTTTGTATATTATGTTTACGTTTGTCCTTGCAGCAATGTTGTGCCTGTTTGTTTACTTGTTTATCTCTTTTTTATACTGATGTTGTTGCTATATTTTTGTATTGTATCTCATTTGTTATAATTACGCGTTCATTATATACATTTTTGAAAAACATTTTTGTAGATACGGGTTTTCACCTAAATACAAAGTTTTTGTATTAGAATATAATAGAATAAGTAACTCAAATTGACCCAAGTAGACTTAGGCTGTTATTGCTGTGGACCATAAATATTACGATCAATTGACTTTGTAGTCAAGAATTGAATTCAATATAAAACTCCTTTTGATACAATATAGTCAAGAGAATAAATAAAATTTCAATAAACCTCAACGTGCCTAAACAATGACGAACTTGTTTCACACACACACATAACAAAGAAATATTTTTCTAAAAATACTAACAAATATTTGCATACATTTTTAAACAAAAAAAATCCACTGCATGCATTTTTGCAAAGTTTCTACAATACTGTAAAAGTATTTCTCTATTTATAAATACTCTTGTTGGCTGTAATCTACTCTGTCCATGGCAGAGAGCAACAGCCATAAACCCGTTAGACAGTATGGCCAATATGAGAAAATTTAAAATTTTTCTGAACCACTTTTTGGGAAAATAATTTTTTTTTCCTGTAGTCGATTAAAGAATCTTTAAAGATCAAGAGTTCATAATGTTGTGTAAAGCTAGGAATTAAATTATTGCTTGCATTGAACTTATGTGGAATTCATTCCAAGTTTTTAATTTAGTGCAATATAGCATAGTGTTGAGTAAAACGTAATGAAGTTTTATATACCAAGACAGACGTTAAAAAAAATTTTGACATACATCTACAGGGTCCGGAACATCAATTTTTTAAATGAGAGTAAATTAAAATTGCCATGAAATTGGCATAATTGGTACTTACAACCCTTCAGTCAGGATTACGACCTAACTTCTCAGACCACGTAAGTTGTATGTGTTAATTTTATACTCGAGCAGCGCGACCTATAAGCTTAAACTCAATTCCGAACTACAGATTTTCAAGAAACTTCTCATGACAATTTTATTTACTACCGGAGTATTTGCCAGAAATTTACTGAGAGGCAGTCCCGGAAGAACTATTGTTTTTCATATTTCGTCTTCTTGGAGATATCTGACCAGGGGTTTGAACCGTGGCCTTACGTCTAATAAGCCTACCTACTCGATACACGGCAAAGAAGCAGTTAAACGATAACACGTAATCTGTCTATGTGGTGAATTGTGGAGTAGTGCGTTCGAAATCTACATTTTTATTTCCATTAAGCACTATCGAATATCCTTTTTCGATATTGTAGAATATCGCATATTGTTCTTATTATTAAAAAAAACAAAAACATTCGATCAAATTTTAATGGCCACGTGTATATTTATTTATTATCGATCACACTGTACAATTGCCAACAAAGTAAATTCCAAATTAACACACTGTGGTGTTTATAACTGATATTAAAACCAAGCATACATAGAAATGTAAAGAGGAAAAATTAAACTTTATTATTTTGATTATAATTAAAAAATATGAAAAATGAAACAACAACGAAAGGCTGATTGCAAAAAGGAAAAAAATATATAAAGTGTTAGAACTGTAAACTATTTATGATATATGAAGGCATCTACATATGTATGTATGTATGTATGTATGTATTTTTGTATGTATGTGTGTATGTATATATGACCGTCTGTATGTATGTATGAATAGAGAATAATTCAGAACGTGTATGTATGTATTTATATAGAATGATTCATTAGAAACAAAACCGGAAAAGAACTTGTGTATATGTGTGCATATATTGTTTCTGAGAAATGTCTGTGTAAACCATTACTAAAAGGCATTATATGTTGAAATAACAACAGCAATGCCAGGAGAAATAATATTTGTTTTGCAACTTCAATTCTCTCTGCAAATTTTTGTTGGTTGGTGTGTTTACTCATATGCTATGAAACTTGTATGCCTGGCTTCAGTCCGAACTAACATACAGTAAGACCCCTCTTAAGTTCCAGCGCTAAACGAAACAGCGTTAAATGAGTTAACTTAGCTGATAACTTTCTTAACTAATGACGCAGAAAAGATACTTTCGTACTGCGATTGCGACTTCGGAAAATGCAGTTGGAATCTTTATTCTTGACAGACTAACAAGACAGCGTTGAAAAAGATACATAGTATACACCGTCGCTATATAGTGCACCGTTTTTGGTTGGTGCATGGCCGCTTCATTTGCACACATATATAACAAGTATTAATACAGTGTGCGATTTAGCGGAATCCCAATACTACCACTGAAACAGCATTAAGCGGGGTCTTACTGTAATAATTCGCAATTTTCAGATGCTTTCTTTATTTATTTCAATATTTTAACTTTTATTTCTACAAAAAAAAAAAAAAAAAAAAAAAAAAAAAAGAAATTGAAGAAAATATTGTAATGTGTACACTCTTTTGAAAATGTGGGAAATTCTATGAAACAACACAATTGAGAAACTCAGTCAATAAAATGAACACAAATGTTCGAATGCAGTGAAAATATTAAGTTAGGTTTGGAACAACTATTTTGTAACACGGAATGAAGCCTGCGTCGTTATAGTATAATGAAATGAATAGCGCTGAAAGCAGTCAGAAGTTAAAAATTTTATTTAAATTTACTAATTAAAGTACGTGTCAAATTTTATTAAAAGTGCATATCCAACTACATATTTAGCAACAATAAATTCTCATTATTGTACTTAAACTACTACTATTGTATTTAAACTACAGTGTGGTGAGACAAGATGAAAAACGCTTACCCTACAAAAGATTACTTCATCCTAACATCGTTGTAAAAAATGACCTCCAATAACATATTAACTAACATACTTTTTAGTCTAAACTAATATTATTAGGACTCAAACATGTTTTGGAGGTAATTTTGCAAATATGGTCACAATATTATAATATCGTACAAAAATGCATTGTAAAGAAATGTATTGTGTGAAAGTAACAGATTGCATTGTAATCTGATGAAATTTCATGCGGGATAACGTCCTGAAATGTACTGCAAAGTGCGCTAAGAAATTGTCTAAAGACAGTCCGAAATATCTTCAGATCTAATTCCAATCGAGAATTTTTGGAATATACGAACAACAACAATCACAGGAAGCGTCCCACCAACTGCAGTAAGGTTTGAGAAGTAATTCAGACTGCGTGGTATGATATATCGGTTTGGGTATGCATAAATCTGCGTAGTATCTGCAAAATATTAACCGCTCTATAACAAGATTAAAAGTTAACACAATTTCTACCAAAGGTGTCAAAAGACACCTTTTAAAATTGTAACTTGAAATTTTTTTTCAAAGTTTAATAATTTTTTCTCAGTTAATGTCTTGATTTTTCGTATAACAATTGTTAAATTTATTTAGCGTTATCACTTTCCGCCAGCTCATCCTGGACAAGTATAAACGTAGATGATATACCTATTTCTACCATGAGCTGTCTTTTGACACCTTTACGATTTTTCTTACAGCAAGAAATAAAAATTATAAATAAACTACACATACATACATAAAACATACACTTGGACTGAACTATAATTTGTTTTTGGTTTTTTCTTCTTTGTATTATTATACCAAGCCAAGAAAATTCTGTACAATTGGAAATTCTGCGAAATGCCGTGCCATGGAAATTCTGTGAAATCGACTTTACCCAGTGGATCCTGGCACTCATGGATAATATTAACACACAAAACATAAGTGGCGTGGGAAGCTAGGTCGTAATCCTGATTGAAAAATTGTACTTATGTGTGTATGTATGTAAAGTGAATTGAAAGACTATTAACCTTTATGTCAACAGATAAAAAATTA
Source organism: Sarcophaga subvicina (assembly GCA_936449025.2). Classification (NCBI taxonomy): domain Eukaryota; kingdom Metazoa; phylum Arthropoda; class Insecta; order Diptera; family Sarcophagidae; genus Sarcophaga; species Sarcophaga subvicina. The sequence goes on from OW388080.2 coordinate 92,583,457, forward strand.
TACATATGTCAACAGAACCATACCCGGGTATATTCATATATTTTACACGGAATTTCTTTTGCTGCTAAGCTTATTTCTGTGTTGTTGATTGGTTAATATTATACGAAGAAATGTGTGACATTATCATTCGTGAGAAAAACAGAAAAGCAAATTTTGCTAAGAATATTATAATACTCAAAATCCAACAAAAGAGCATGAAAGTGTTAACAAAAAATGAGTTTGATCCATATTTCGGCTTTCTTCTGTTGGGTGGTGTTACGCACTCTGGTTACGTACATACTAAAGACTTATGGAAAACGACCTCACATCCCTTATATTGGGCTTCTATGAACGTGCGGTATTTTTGCAGCTATAATGGACTTATTATTAATGTTGAATGATAATCTACGAAGCAATTACGTAGCAGGTCCAAACGTGACAGTTGTTGAGTAGTTGTATCCCTTCAGTGGTGGTATTGGGTTTGCCCAGTACATACAATCGAAATCCGCCAAGTACGGAATTAAAGTATAGCGGGTATGTGACTCTGTCTCATCCTATCCAATGAAGGGACAAATTTATACTGGATTGGCGATATCCGGCGAACGAGACAAAAACGTTTGCAAGAGAGTAGTGAAGGACTTGTGCGTCAATCTTTTTCGTGGAAGTGAACAGAATATTGTTTGTGATAATTTTTTCACAACTTGTAGCTAAGCGAAAATTTAATGATGGACAGCAGTTTATCAATTTTAGGTAGAGTAAACAGAAGACGAGTGTCTGTATCACCATATTTCGCTTTATCTAAAAGACGGGATGTGCTCTTACATCAAAAAAAATAAAATTAATCGGTTATACTTCTTTCCACGTTATTCATGCGAAGTGCAAGATCCAAAGAAAAAGCCACTCATGATCTTAGATTACAACAAATATACAATATCAATAAACATCCAATATCAACATATTTTCATATATTTCATTATACCCAGGTATGCAACTGCTGACGTAAGGGATAGGAATGAAAAAATGGCCACATCCTTGGCCCCCATCCTCCATTTTTACTCAAGTCTAGGAATAAAGTAATAGACATTACTAGTAAGGATATCATGAAATTTCAGGTTAATACAGTTATTTCCTGAGATACGGCGATTAAAAACAGGAAACATACCTGTTGACATAAAGGTTAAAATTACGTTTTCGATTAATTTCATTACAATATTTCGACCTTACCATTATAAGCGAAATACAATGCCAACTCAAGATTGATTGAAGCAATTTTTATTTTAAATTTTATATTCGGATTTTTTTATACGACGACTTCATTACCTTTTTCAGACATTAAGTGACTGGTTTTTTTTTTCAAGTAAATAAAAATCTAATTTTTAATGGGGAAGGAAAATTTTTATTTGATCGAGGTGATACATTGCTGACTACCCATCTTTTTCATATTTTAGGCAATAAAATTCGTAGGAATCCAAGTGCTGCTCAGCCAATGCGCATGCGATGGAACACAAATAAAAGTCAAGCCAAGTCTGGTGAATACTGCTGGTGGTTTAGCATTTCTACCATTTGTTACTGATTCAGACTGCCATCTTCATTCAATATTGCTTGCAATTCGGTATAGTTAAACTTTTTGGGTGGTCATACAAATTCTTAATTTTTCACATCGAAATCATTATCTCTGAACCGTCGAAATCCTCTTCTGCATTTTGCTTCCGATAGAATATGATCACCATATACCTCGACAACAATACAATGCGACTCTTCAGCACTTTTCTTAAAATGATAACAACCAATTAATGTATTCAACAAATACAAAATTCTTCAACACGATGAAAGAATGTAATGTTGTTTTTCATTGATTTGATGTTTACAGAACATGTTTGACACATCTCATCACCAACACAAAAAAGGGTAAGGGTAGTTCGCAATAAATATTCTCTATGAAGCATTTGTATTTTGACGCTCTTTTCATACTGTTTGTACATACTTATGTGCAAATATTAAGGCAATTCAAAACTTCTTTGTATACCATTTCTGACAGCAGTTGCTACTTTAGTGGTCTCAGATCGAATATGTAAATGTTACTTTATATTCCAATGGTTTGAAAATCAATAGATTTTCTTTTTCCGAGTGTGTTTCAAGCCCAAAAAATTTTTTTCTTCCGTCTACTCACTGCAAGCTTTCGTTATCAACTAACGTTGTTGAAAAAGAGAGCGAAATTTGATAAAAAATATAAGAATTATATGGTAAAGAGTAAATGAAAAATTTCTCAACCATCCAGGGTTAAGAAAATAACGAAATCTACCTTGCACTTCCCTTTTAGAAATCGTCTCTTCTATTTTCTGCTTCTATAATAACAGCTTAATATCTTTAATGTTTCCAAGTAAAATAAATACTATTTAAACTTGGAATCCCTGTGCTATGAAGCCATACCCTTGCAGGTTATTAAATTCTTTTTTTTTGCATGTTTTCAGTTTTTTTGTTGTTTTTAGTTCTAAAGTACCATGTTTTAGAATGTGTATACATTGTACGTAAAACTTAGTGTTGCAAGTGTTTTTAACAACAACAAATACAACAACAATTTAATTATTTTGTAAGCATAAAATAATAAAAGTTAAACATTAAACTTTAATTGTTTTATTCTTCTTTTTTTTCTTTTTTTTTGTAAATAAAAGTAGGAAACGACCGCTATTAAATGAATTTAAACCAGAAAAACAAGGAACACAGGAAGACACATGTGGTCTACGATATATTTTAATATTTTTGCCACTGTATACGATAAAAAAGTAAGGAATAGAGATACCAAAAGAACATAAGGAAAAGTTGTTAAATATTTAGTTACTCGCATTTGAAAGTGTATAGAAACTGAACAAGAAACTGCCGTTAGATGTTTAACGTTCGGCAAAAATGAATTGCGAGATCCGCATCGATAAATAGGGGAAAAACCGAATTAAAAACGGTTTATATACATACATACATACATAATTGGTCATTACAACCCTTTAGTCAGCATTATAGACGTAGTTTCTCACACTACGTATGTCGCGTGTGTTAATTTTTCTACATGACTGGCGGGACCTGCAGTTTAAAGTCGACTCCGAACGACAGATTTTTGAGAAACTTTTCATGGCCATTTTATTTACTCTCAGAGTTGTTGCCAGAAATCTGCTGAGAGGAAGTCGCCGAAGAAATACTTTTTCTATTTTATTTTGATGTCTGACCTGGGGTTTTAACCGTTGCCTTACGTCTAACAAGCCAACAGACTACCTACTACACTACGGCGACTTCGTGTTTGCATAGATATTAATGTGAACGTTATTCTTCAATGTTTTAAAAACACTCGATGTAGTTTATCGTTGCATGGAAACATAGAATAATTTGGTCGGTACTTCCTCTTTTAAGGTCAAGGATATATAGCGGAGAGTAATATTCAGAGCCCCTGTCGAAAACGCGAGCTACTCCAAAACGAACCATAAACTTGAACAGGAAACATACTTGAATGAAACTCCAGGTTTTGTGGGAATTCGCCGAAATTTGTAGACAAATCAGATAAGAAGACGGCACGCCACTACTGTAAAAAGAGCCGAAAAGAAAAATGAGAAGTAGCTGAAAATCTCCGTAAGTCAAACGTGTTTATGACAATCTAGACTTTTGTAATTACAATGTCAAGTGATTTTAGTTATGCATCAGATTATGAAGAAATAGACTAAAATGGGTAACTAGAATTTTAAAGGTCGTCGTAAATTCAAAGAATATTTGTTTTAGAATAGATATGAATTCAAGCCTACTATGTAGACTCTGTGATGACAAGAACAAACTACTATAACCAGTACGGCGTTAATGCCTATCAAAAGGAAACACCTGGGTATTTATCACGTAATACGTTTGCCAAGATAACAGAATTTAGGACGACAGGCTATATAGGTTAAGGGCAGTACAGTAAAGCGTATGTTTGCTGTACTCCACTACCTTTTCAAGTATGTACATTCTTTTTACAAAAATAAATCGAAAGCATTGACATAACATCGAAGTTTTTTAGTGGTGCATTATATCGAAAAATTCATTGATATTGCTGTGACTGTTGCTACAGTTCATCACAAAAGGATACTCCAAGTTTGTATTTACAATGCTAGCTATGACTTTGTGTACCATATTCAAGAATGTTACGCAGTTTTTGTTTTATAAAGTCTTATTTTTCCTGTAATTTGTAAATGATGCCATCCTTAATGTCTAATTTAGGGCCATTTTCCACCTTTTTAATGTAATATTATTATTATTTATTCGATGTCTTAAGAACTCCTTTTATTTCTCGCATTATAGGGTGCTACATATGTGCAAAAATGTACGTTCCAATAGATAGCATAAAATTCGATGCCGCAATTGAAAATATATGGGAATAGAAATTCAAATATTATTCATATTTACAGATCTTTATTTGTTACATAACATACATACATAATTGGCCATTACAACTCTTTCATCAGGATTACATCTTAACATCTTTCAAAATACATGTTAATTTCGATCATGAGTGGATTAATGCCACGTCCGAACGACAGATTTGAGAAACTTTTCAGGTCAACTTTATTTTGCTATCAGAGTTTAAGCCAGAAAATGGCTGAGATGAAATCACCGAAGAAATATATGGTGAGCCATTTAAAAGTTTATATTTAAAAATGAAATAAAACCAAAATGGTTTGAAATTGTGATAAATTTATTGTTTTGCTGTGAAGATGTGGAAGATATTACCTACAGAATATAATCTAGAATTATGGTTTTTGTATTTACTTTTAAATTAAGATTTCTCGAAATATTAAAATTTCTTAAAAATCTATCAAAAATTCTAATATAGCTTGATTCCAAATTAATGGGGTATACTTTCTTTTTAATTGAATTTGTAACATATTACTCATACGCATCATACGGCATGTATAGTTATAGTATAGTTATCCAGAAAAGTATGCAATAAAAATCTTCGATTTTGTCATGTATGAAACTAATGCTATTAAATATTACTCATACGTCACATATGTACTTGTCATGAATGAATTTTACATATTAAAGCAACAAAATTTTGTATGATATCCCACAGACACATTTTTTATTTAAATTTGAAGATTGGAATCACTATAAAAAGTCATATAGTAAACGCCGCGTTCCAATACTGCTAGACCAAAATCTTTAACAAACATTTCCAGCACATTATGCGATACGAAAGTGCACTTAAAGAAATCAAGACAAGAGCGCAAACTATGTTCGTACTTCTCCAAAAACCAGTGAAACTAATGGTATAAAACAAAGCTGTACTCCGCTATTAGAAGATAAATAATGATTTAAAAAGCCCATAACCCAATGGATTTCAAAGTTTCCTCACTTTTTTAATTGATCATAACAACACTTCAGTAAGGGTTACGACCTAGCTTCTCACACCACTTATGTTGTGTGTCTTCATTTTATTCATAAGTGGCTGGCTGACATTTTAATGTTGATCACCAAAGGATGTATGCTTTGCTGCTATAACCATTCATTGGAAGAAGTTAATGAGGTTTCTATTGATTATTTTTTGGCAGCTTTAGCTAGATTTTCTAGACGACGTTACCACGCTCATATTAATTAGTTTGGTGGAATTGCAGGGTAATGAATTGGTTCCAGTATAGGTTTTTTACACAAAATTGTTTCATTAAATAATTTCCAATTGGTAGAATGGCATTTTATTCACCTTCTGGAGCTTCACATTTTGAGGACTTCTGGAAAGCAAGTGTAAAAAGTTTCAAAACTTATTGCCAGAAATATCGAAAATCGAAGTTTGTTTGAATTCTTCTCCTCTTAGTTTCATTTCCGACAAACCCTCTGTTATTAACCTCTTATTTCTTGTTAGAAGTGACGTACTTTCACACCCTGATCCTAATTTTTAATCGAATCGCTGTAATCGTTTGAATCTCTCACGATCTTAAATTATTCGATATTAAACCCGTCCTTATTGTTCTAACGCGACATACTGTTGCTAATGTGAAATCGTTATTGGTCTACTAAAGTTCCCAAAAGCTTAATACTCTTTCACAAAGTCCCGACTTAGTTCCAGCTGACTGTCGGTCAGATTTGACCACTATTTTCGCTATATCTCCAATACACGTTTCAGCAGCTGCAGTAATTTTGTCTGTAATTACCGCGAACATTAAAAATTTTTCCGTTGTAAATCAAATGTATGGCAATTATTTGCCCTTATTCTACTTGGTGAATACAATGGACGGGCAATAAAAGAGAGAAAGAGAGAGGGCGTGAAAAAGAAATCAAGAGCATAAGTTCTCTCCATCCCATCCTTATATGCCAAAATTGTGGAGAATATGCCATTAAATTCAATTATGCGAACATTTCCTATTTTTCTTTTGCCCTTAAAGTAGGAAACGGAAACGCAAAAAGAAAAGCATCAAAAAACAATGAGGAAAAGCAAGATTTTACGCTAAAGGGCTAAGAAGGTCTGAAATGAAAGTGTAATGCAACTTAATATTATAAAATTGAAAGAATGCTAGAGTGTAAAGCAATTAAAATTTAAACTTTAATGAAATCTTTAAATTCCGTAACAATATACATATGCAACACGTCCTAAACTTAGAGACTTGAAATTATTTTTATACGTAAGAAGATTACATTAAATTGTGGACTTTACAACCACCAGGTGTGGACAGTTTGACATTTTGGAAGAAATAATGGAATAGGCAGAGTATTTGAAGATTCTTAAGAATAAATTCGCCTAAAGTTTTCGAAGAATTATGAATTCGTAATGGTTACTACTTCCAACAAGTTAATGAACCCCATCTTACTGCTGCTTATGTGAAGATTTGATACCTACCTACCAATGTTCCCACAGTCATAGTACTAGGTCCCGACATTATTCCAAGACACTATTTAGAAGGCCATCTGGAAGAACGGTTACTTAGCCGATAAACCAGAAACAGTAGTCAATTGAAAAACTTGCTCATGAATACATGGCGGCAAATATCAAGTGGTAGTGAGTTGACTTATTAAACGCAAGGCCAGGGTTCAAACCTCAGGTCATACATCAAAACGAAATATGAAAAAATATTTCTTCGGCGACTTCCTCTCAGCAGATTTCTGGCAAAAACTTTATGAGTAAATAAAATTCCATGAAAAGTTTCTCAAAAATCTATCGTTCAGAGTCGACTTTAAACTGTAGGTCCTACCACTCATGTATAAAATTAACACACACAATATGAGTGGTGTGAGAAGCTAGGCCGTAATCCTGACTGAAATGTATGTATGTAACTTTATTTTATCTGTAATAATGAATAGAAGTCAAAGGTGACTTTAAAGTTCACTTTAGCTAAAGCTAACTTTAAATTAACCCAACTTTAACGGCAAGTTGTAATAATGGCCCTCAGTGTTCTTAAACCTGAACGGTTACTCTCATTTTTGTACATTAACGTTATTCTTTAAACCTAATTGGTTACTGTTCGTCGCATCGAGGAAGCTCATTTACTCTTTTTCATATAACTCTCTTATGTTTGACCAAAATTTCGCTCTTTTCATTAACAATGAAAGAATAAAAGAACAATAAATGAGTTATATAATAAAGAGTAAATAAGCTTCGTCGATTCGACGAACAGTAACCGTCCAGGGTTAAATCATATCTTGTAATTGCTTGTGTTAGTTGTTTTCGTCCGATAATGTGTGTATATTTCTGTAAGATTACAATCTATAGGTCTTAGCGGCGTATGGTTATCGTTAGTGTAATGTCTTAAATTTTGCTATTTTATATTTATGTTTTAAAAATTTACGTCCTTTACGAACTTTTATTCAAATTTTTTTTAAATAATTTGGACATGTAAGCTTAGTTTGGATGAGGAACGAAATACTGCCTTGTTGCAGAATGTTCTACTAGCAGTAAGTGAGCCCGAGAATAAATAACGCATTTGTGAACACTCTTCCAAGAATTACAATGTTTTTTAATAATTATCCCCTCAAGTTTTTATTATGCAAGCCCTATTTCTACTTGGTGAATACAATGGACGGGCAATAAAAGAGAGAAAGAGAGAGGGCGTGAAAAAGAAATCAAGAGCATAAGTTCTCTCCATCCCATCCTTATATGCCAAAATTGTGGAGAATATGCCATTAAATTCAATTATGCGAACATTTCCTATTTTTCTTTTGCCCTTAAAGTAGGAAACGGAAACGCAAAAAGAAAAGCATCAAAAAACAATGAGGAAAAGCAAGATTTTACGCTAAAGGGCTAAGAAGGTCTGAAATGAAAGTGTAATGCAACTTAATATTATAAAATTGAAAGAATGCTAGAGTGTAAAGCAATTAAAATTTAAACTTTAATGAAATCTTTAAATTCCGTAACAATATACATATGCAACACGTCTTACACTTAGAGACTTGAAATTATTTTTATACGTAAGAAGATTACATTAAATTGTGGACTTTACAACCACCAGGTGTGGACAGTTTGACATTTTGGAAGAAATAATGGAATAGGCAGAGTATTTGAAGATTCTTAAGAATAATTTCGCCTAAAGTTTTCGAAGAATTATGAATTCGTAATGGTTACTACTTCCAACAAGTTAATGAACCCCATCTTACTGCTGCTTATGTGAAGATTTGATACCTACCTACCAATGTTCCCACAGTCATAGTACTAGGTCCCGACATTATTCCAAGACACTATTTAGAAGGCCATCTGGAAGAACGGTTACTTAGCCGATAAACCAGAAACAGTAGTCAATTGAAAAACTTGCTCATGAATACATGGCGGCAAATATCAAGTGGTAGTGAGTTGACTTATTAAACGCAAGGCCAGGGTTCAAACCTCAGGTCATACATCAAAACGAAATATGAAAAAATATTTCTTCGGCGACTTCCTCTCAGCAGATTTCTGGCAAAAACTTTATGAGTAAATAAAATTCCATGAAAAGTTTCTCAAAAATCTATCGTTCAGAGTCGACTTTAAACTGTAGGTCCTACCACTCATGTATAAAATTAACACACACAATATGAGTGGTGTGAGAAGCTAGGCCGTAATCCTGACTGAAATGTATGTATGTAACTTTATTTTATCTGTAATAATGAATAGAAGTCAAAGGTGACTTTAAAGTTCACTTTAGCTAAAGTTAACTTTAAATTAACCCAACTTTAACGGCAAGTTGTAATAATGGCCCTCAGTGTTCTTAAACCTGAACGGTTACTCTCATTTTTGTACATTAACGTTATTCTTTAAACCTAATTGGTTACTGTTCGTCGCATCGAGGAAGCTCATTTACTCTTTTTCATATAACTCTCTTATGTTTGACCAAAATTTCGCTCTTTTCATTAACAATGAAAGAATAAAAGAACAATAAATGAGTTATATAATAAAGAGTAAATAAGCTTCGTCGATTCGACGAACAGTAACCGTCCAGGGTTAAATCATATCTTGTAATTGCTTGTGTTAGTTGTTTTCGTCCGATAATGTGTGTATATTTCTGTAAGATTACAATCTATAGGTCTTAGCGGCGTATGGTTATCGTTAGTGTAATGTCTTAAATTTTGCTATTTTATATTTATGTTTTAAAAATTTACTTCCTTTACGAACTTTTATTCAAAATTTTTTTAAATAATTTGGACATGTAAGCTTAGTTTGGATGAGGAACGAAATACTGCCTTGTTGCAGAATGTTCTACTAGCAGTAAGTGAGCCCGAGAATAAATAACGCATTTGTGAACACTCTTCCAAGAATTACAATGTTTTTTAATAATTATCCCCTCAAGTTTTTATTATGCAAGCCCTAGGCGTCTAAATGCTTCCTATAATATATAATAAATTCAATGAATAATTTTATCTCATTATTAAACAAAATCAGATTTGTTTTAGCAGTTACATGCGTCTTAAGAACACAAAGAACAAATTGCATTCGATTGTGATCAAACGTTTTTGCTTATTTCATTATTGGTAACTTCTTTTTAATTGCATTTTCTATAATGCAGTTTCACAATATTAAGTGTTTTAAAGAATTTTGTATGAACAAAATTAATACGACTTTTGTAATTTCGAAAATCGACGAGCGCTTTATACAATTCTTTTCATTGCACCTGAAAGAAAATATAGCTTAAACAACTCGCAACTCGACAAACTTACAGTAAGACCCCGCTTAACGCAGTTTTAGTATAACGCGGTGGTATAGGAATTCTCCTAAATCGCACACTGTATTGATACTTGTTGTGTATGTGTGCAAATGAAACGGCCATACACCAACCAAAAGCGGTGCACTATATAGCGACAGTGTATACTATGTATCTTTTCAACGCTCTTTTGTTAGTCTGTCCAGAATAAAGATTCCAATTGTATTTTCCGAAGTTGCAAACACAGGGTGAACGTATCTTTCCTGCCGCAGAGTTTAGTTATTAGTTGCCTCGTTTAATGCTGTTTCGTTTAGAGTTGGAACTTATTGGAACGTATCCTCCGCGTTAAACTTGGTCTTACTGTACTTGCAACTAAATAACTACCATGCACATTGACGTATGAGTAATATTAAACATTGAAAAAAATCATATTCATTGAATCATTCAATTCAAATAACTGGTACAGCGCTGTCACCTAGAATTTTTCTTTTATTTGATTACTAAACAAAAGTTTGTTTCAAGTCCAGAAAGATGCAACATTTTGAAATTTGGAGTATAACATCGTTTGCTCCAGGTTCTATGGATGGAGATGATCCAAAATGTTCAAATCTCCATTGCTGTGACACCTAAGCCAAGCTGAATTTGTCCAATGGCCTGGGTTATGTAGGTTTTGTGAAATGAGGCTTACTTGAATACACCTACAACTTAAGAAAATAAAAAAAAAAAAAAAAACGATCTAACGAGTCGAATAGCATGACATATATTCATACATACATACATAACTGATCATTACAGTCCTTCAGTCAGGATTACGACCTAGCTTCTCATACCACTTATGTTGTGTGCGTTAATTTTAGACAAGACAGTTCAAAGTCGACTCCGAATGACAGATTTTTTAAAAACTTCTCATGTCAATTTTATTTTACTCTCAGAGTTTTTGCCAGAAAATCTACTGAGAGAAGTCGCTGAAGAAATATTTTTTCATTTTTTCGTCTTGATGTCTGACCTCGGGTTTTAACCGTGGTCTTACGTCTAATACCTACTAAACTATGGCGACTACATGATACTACTCCCAAATCGAATATCAAATGTACGAATAATCTGTGTGGCACGCAACGTCACCCCGTTGATGTTACATGTCGTTGGTATCCAGATCATGCCATTCAGACTAAAAGAAGTTGGTATTCATCAACCTATTGTGCTCGTCGTTGGCACTGGTGGCTTGGCTAAAGTCGTTCTCAAATAAATATTGACTTAAAATACACACTAATTAGTAACATTTTCATAATATTATATTAGATGCTCTTTGATCTCAACTGCATTCGTTTCGTCGTATCGACAATTTCATACTGAAACGCCCCTCATAGCTAAAAATGATTTTGTGATGAAAATTAGGAAAATTAGGAAAATTAGAAAAAGGCACGTCGTTGTTTGCACATTTAACTTCAGTTCCTGGGTCTGTTAACATTTGTACAGGAAGTGACGACATAAAATTTAACAAAATTATGTTCTCCCAAAAACCATGTTTTTGTGAATGACATGAAATCAATTGTCACAGATTTTCCTTTACACTCTGAGCGCTCAGATTAGCTACTATAAATGCCTTCGATTTCCTAAATTCACTTAATAAAGGTTTATACATACATACATACATAATTGGTCATTACAGTTTAAAGTCGACTCCGAGCGACAGGTTTTTGAGAAACTTTTAATGGCAATTTTCATTTACTTTCAGAGTTTTTGCCAGAAATCTGCTGAGAGGAAGTCGCCGAAGAAATACTTATAAATACTATAAAACTTGTATTTTGTTTTGATGTCTGACCTGTGGCTCGAACCCTGGCCAACACACTACCTACTAGACTACGGAGACTTCAATATAAAGGTTTATAAATACTCAAAATCCGACAATTTCATAAAGAATAAAGGTGAACAATTCATAATTTTTATGGATTTGCTAATTATATCATCATACCATTGTACGTAAGTATAATTGCTTTTTAAGTCAAACTAAAGCACAATAATATCATGGCAAATAACAATATGACTTCTAAACATTCAAAATCTAATCCCAACACCTATTCAAGCAAACATTTACAGGAATTTTTCAAAGTTGACGCAACTCTCCCTGGAGAAAACAGTTACATTCTTAAAATCATTTCCGTGCCGCCATGCTCAAAATGTAAACTATCATCTGAATTGTAGAGCTTCTTGATACGATACATACGTGTACATTCACACACTTGAATGGCCGTATCGGTAAGAAGTATCACTTTTCCCTAAAGACAACAGTATGTGTATGTGAATGTGTATGTATTCATTTACTGTAGGTGATACTGCTTCCTTTATTTATTTGCATGTTGACATTTATATGTGATAGGGAAAATGTGAAAGCAATTGTTTTTTATCTTCAAAGTTCTTTGATTCCCTTTCCATTTACAGTAATTTTTTTACAATATTTTTTGTTTATTATCTTGCTTCCGTTCTATGCTTTTTGTTGGCAAATTAAAGACAATGTGATGTTTTCCTTTCTTTTAGACTACATGTGGATTGTTTGCTCATGACTTGTACAAGTACATATGCTGACAACATCTTAAAATGTGTTTTTACTTCTCGTCACTTTAAAAGACACTTAACCCTTATCCTGTATTAATGGGTCAAAATTGCCCAAACGGTTTTTATTGCTCATTTATTCTTTAAATACTCATCGGATTTTTTTGAAACTTCTGTACAATTATTCTTTTAGTGAATACTATTAAAATTTAAAATATAATTTTTGTAGATCGTTTCACAACACGTATGTAAAAAAACTTACGCAATTGGTACTTCTGGGTCAAAATTGCCCAATGCAACAAAATCATTTTACGCATATGATACGAGCTTCGTAACCATTTTTATGGGCCTTGACAACATCATAACTAGCAACAAAACAAAAAATATGTGAGAATAACGCACAAGTAATTTTGTTGTTTTTGTTTTTTATAACGGTATTACAAACTGCAACAAAACCAAAAAAAAGAGAATAAGTAGTGTAAATATTTCATTCGTTTGTGTTTTTGAATTGGATACAAGTGACAAAATCTTTACTTATTTTGGGACAATGAAACCAGAAGAGATAAGAACTTTTCTTATGCTATCAGACTCAGGCGATGAAAGCCCCAAGACTCATCAAGTGACGATGAAAACAACCTCGCTTCTGAAACTGCATCTGACTATGACCCCAACTCCTCGTTAAGCGCTAGCATGGACATTTCCGAAATTCTCAATCAAACAGGACATAATAAATTTAACTCTTGGCCCAACGCGCTATGCTATTTCAAGAGCTGATGGTATAAAATCTTTTCTTCTTTTGTTTATGCCCAGTGATAATATGAAATTAGTTGTTGATATGACTAATTAACAAGGTGACTATAAGTGGTAATGTATTTATAAGAGTAAAAGCTATACAACCGGTTCAATTAGGTCAATCTGTATTTGAAAATAATTGGATTGCTGTAGACGACATAACAATTGAAGTATATTTAGGGCTACTTTTGTTGGCGGGTGTATTCAGATCTCATGGTGAAGTTTGAGAATATCTATGGGACGACCGCAAAGGTCTTTTTTGACAGACAAAATTTTGCAACTAAAAGGCAAACCTGAAAACTATGCTCACTTCCTCTTCGACAATGGGAACAAAACAAAAATGGTATATGTACCTAAAAAAAATCGATCAGTGTTTTTGCTTAGCACATTACATCACGACAAAAAAATAAGAGCAAGCTCCAAAAAGTCAGAAATAATTCATTTCTATAATGAAACGAAATCAAGGGCAACTTATAAGAACTTACACATGTAAAAGGAGAACTAATCGATTGCCTCAAGCACTGTTTTACAATATGTTGGATATATTCGCCTATAATGCCTATGTAGTTTTTCTAAACATTAATCCACACTGGAACGAAAATAAGAAATGTAAGCGACGCGTATTCTAGGAAGACTTATAAGCAGAGAAATATCTCGTAGACCGAACATGCCTCAAAGTAGTCCTCCAATCGTAAAAAGTCTTCAAAAGGATTGAAAAGGATTCTGCTGAAGTTCCGCAAGCAAAAAATTTAAAAAGGCGACGTTGCAACTTTTGTCCAAATCGTTCTAAACGATTTGCAAATATGCAAATAAATGTTCTGAATGTCAAAAATTTATTTGCAAAAAGCATTGTGAGACCAATATTGTATGTAATGAATGTAAAAAAATAAAAAAAACTGTATAAATATTATAATTTTTGTATTGGGCAAATTTGACCCACTAATGTCATATGCGTTTTATTTTTGAAGTACAGGATAAGAGTTAAACAGGGTGTATAATATTGTTACATTTTTAGCATTTAAAAAAAGTTTAAAATATGAGCTCCTCAATTGCAAATAAAATAAAAATAAATTTGTGTTTAGTTTTAATTAAATTCTTTATTGTTCGCACAATTATGTGTGCTACTATCACAACGTAATGTAAACAAACCACGATTACTCTCTGCAAACACACCGCGTCTTCACACTGAACTTTACTAACTCACTCACCTGCTTTGTCTTGCCTTTTGTATGGCAGGATAAACAGTTTGATGAATGTTCTTGAAGCCGAATGTTCATGACTTCGCCTTCTCGAAATCTTTATGAATGCAAATATCGTTGTTTACGTTCATTATTTTTGTTTGTAGATTTTTTTACTTGTTTACCATTTTTTAATCGATGTAAAAGCAAAACACCAGTATTTTTATTTTTTGTCTTCGGAATAAAATAAATTAGAAGATAATGATATAAAAATGTCCCTGTCTTTAGGAATTTCCAAAGTTACCAGCTCACAGTGACATTCCAGATAACTGCAGAGGAGATGAATTGTCCGGACATGGCACAAACAATGAACTCATCGATGATTTCCCGCATTTGGCAATTCCTATCAAAACCTGCAAGCTTATAGTTGACAAAGCTATCATCGATTCCATCAACAATTGTGTGGTATCTTCGGACACTGGCCGTGCGGTACAGAAAATTTGGCCAAAGCTGGATGCAGTTCGCACAACTACATACATTCATAATTGGTGTTTACAATCCTTCAGTCAGGATTACGACCTAGCTTCTCATTGTTAATTTTATACATAAGTGGCGGGACCGACAGCATAAAGTCGACTACGAATTACTATTGTGTAATTTTATTTATATATTTATTTATATTTTATTGTGGTAATTTTATTTACTCTCAGAGTTTTTGACAGATATCTGCTGAGAGGAAGTCGCCGATGAGATATTTTTTCATATTTCGTTTTGTTGGAGATTTCTGACTTGGAGTTTGAACCCTGGCCTCACATCTAATAAGCTAATAAAGTATTTACTAGACTACGGCGACTTCATGTCGCAAGACTAGACTACTTGAACTCCAAAGAAGTACACTCTGTGTGGTTGTCAAGGCCATTACGAGGCATAGTATTATGACCGAATTGTCAGGCATTGACATCGACAGCCTGAGTCACACTATCAGAAGCTCAGAGTTGTTGGAAAACTAAGATATTACAATGGGCCCCATTCTGCCACCACTATCTACCTACCTACCTAATGAATATAGTATTAGTCCGATCTATTTGAACGGAAACCTGATTATTCATCTCAGAGTTGTTTTTATTGTATTACAAAGTCTTCCCTGTATTATGAATGCCAGAGTCTTGTGCTTGATGTTAAGCCGAGTAATAACTTTCATGTTGTTCCCCAATAACACCTTTTTTATGTTGATGGCAGAGTAGTTGTATCTACAGTAACAGATTACAGTAAGTAATCTTAGGAATTTAATCTGCATATTCTCATCTGTGCATCATTGTTTGTTACAATCAACATCAACGTTTTATAAAAATTCAGCAGAATATTTCTTTGTAAAGGTTTCGGAACGTCAACCAGTAACTAACAAAATGAGGAAATACAGCAAAAAAAGAATCCCGTGCTAAAAGAGATCGATGAATATTTTCAATGATATCTTACACACAATTTGATCATTTAGATTTACAAATAGGAAGTTGCTAAGGATACACCATATACTAGCGATCAATGAATATTTTCGATAATATCTCACACACAATTTCATTTAGATTTATAAGATTTATAAATAGGAAGTGTTTAAGGATACACCAGATACAATAGATCGATGAATATTTTCGATGATATATCACACACAATTTATTTCATTTAGGTTTACAAATAGGAAGTGTTTAAGGATACACCAAGCACAAGAGATCGATGAAAATTTTCGATATATCTCACACACAATTTTTTTCATTTAGGTTTACAAATAAGAAGTGTTTAAGGATACACCAGATACAAGAGACCAATGAAAATTTTCGATAATATCTCACACACAATTTGTTTCATTTAGATTTACACTCAGCTACAAAAGTATACATACGGATAATAAATTTCAGAAATTTTTTTACTAATCCGTTTTCGTTGTAAATCTTTGTAATTGTCTGACAACTTCGATTTTAAGACGGTCTTGGTTAAAAAATTTCTGAAATTTGTTGTGTTTGTGTGGGCCTGATGTACACTTTTATGGGCCTGCACAGGCCAACGAAAATTGACAAATTTCAGAAATTTTTTAACCAATCTGTTTTCGTTGAAAATCACAATTTGTTTCATTTAGGTTTACACATAGATAGTGTTTAAGGATACACCAGATACAATAGATCGATGAAAATTTTCGATGATATCTCACACACAATTTGTTTTATTAAAATTTATAAATAGGAAGTGTTTAAGGATGCACCCTATACTAGAGGTAAATGAAAATTTTCGATGATATCTCACACACAATTTGTTTCATTTTGATTTACAAATAGGAAGTGTTTCAGGATACACCAGATAGAAGAGATCGATGACAATTATCGATGATATCTCACACACTTTTTTTCATTTTGATTTACAAATAGGAAGTGTTTAAGGATACACCAGATACAAGAGATCGATAAAAAATTTCGATAATATCTCACACACAAACATTTTTCTTCATTTTGAATTATAAATAATTCCAGAAATGGGTCTCATCACTGAAGATGATTTTCGATGAAAATTAGGTTTAATTGCCAAATGCTCCAGAGACCATTCAGCGAATACACAACGGTGTGTATGGTCGTTTACTTTCAGTCCCTGGTTGAGCTGGTTTTTATGATGGTCTACGACCATCAACAACAAAGTGTTACTAAAGCAAACTTACATTTCTTACAAATTTATAACCCATGTTGTGTTAAGACATATAACACTAAGTTTTATTTGTTTTCTTGGTTAAAACAAAGTGAAAGAAAGTTGTGTTAAAAGCCTTACACTAACACGATTAAGTTACTCAAATGAAACGGAGGAAGGTAAAGAGTGATGACAAATAAAAACAGTTTTCTGGTAGATTTATGGATTTTCTTTTTCATATGTGGACATTTTCATAGTTACGAACATTATAAATGGAAAGAGAAAAGATTATGAACTTGATCTTTCGGGCCATGGTGAAGCCAGTCCTGCTATACGGAGTACATGTTTGGTGGACGTTAGATAGTATACAATGCCTCTGTCGACTGTGCTTAATATACTTAACTGGTTCCCCTCCTACCACCTATTAAGACAGAGGGCTGAGTTGGTGGTAGCCAAACTCAATGCTGTAAAATTCTACCTCAATCTGGACTATAGACATGCTGCTATTCTGGGAAGTCATAGACACACTAGAGTCGTTTATAATAAGGGTCCTTAAAATTTACTGAATAGAACATTCGTTTTTAAAATTTCGACTAGGGATTTGGTCTGAAGAGCCGAAGGTTCCTAATGGGCCTTTGAAGTTTACACTGCTTGCTTAAATATGAGTGACAGAATGGACCATGGTTCCGATATTAAAATTTCTTATAGGCTACCTGATCAGTGCAGTATTTTCCAAGCAGCGGTCATGGCAATGCTTATTCCCTAAAAATCTCTTGATTAACTCGGATAGCCAGGCTGCGATTAAGTTCCTAATGAAAGTAATTTTATTGTAGGTCCTTGCCAATGGATGCCAATAATTTATTGAAGAAATTTCGTCTCATTCAAAGGCAACTCTTATATGAGGGTTTCGAGACACTGGGATATCGTGGGATATAGCATTGCTGATGAGCTGACCTGAGCCCTGTATGTTAGCTGGAGATTCCAATATTTTGGGGGTCTGTATACATACTTATATGTATCTATAACAGACATAACTCATCTCAGAGAAGTGCACTGGAAGAAATTAAGGAAGCTTGTACTTGATACACACTTTCTATAGAAAGTAAAGAGTCTACAAGATGGCTTAAGTGTAGCTACATCAGACTTGAACGTGAGTGCAATGCAATTTAAATTTAATTATAGCTCAAGACTCCGACTACGGTTTTCTTGTAAATATTTATTCAAAGACAAATAATTCTCATAGAATTGCACGAAATTTTTTCCTGTTCTTCGTAAAATTTTAAAAACTGATTGTCTTTGAAAATTAATTTTACTAGGAGAACGCTACTAGTAAGGACGCTACTTGGAATAGGAATTCGGTTATATACTAATTGTGGTCGAATTGATCCCTAATAATGTCCGATTTATGGTGGTTTTGATTTTAAATGAAATCGTCGAAATCGATTTATTAAGCGTGGGGCCACCCTCCAAACTCCAATTCGGACATCTCGAACATAACGAAAGTGTTCTGGTAAAAACTGTGGGAATAAATAAAACTACCTTGAAAATCTGTCTTTCGGAGAAGACTTTAAACTGTTAAAGCAAATTTTAATGTATTGCAGTGTTACCATGTTACACAAAAAATAGTTTTAAATTGTTAATTAAAAAATTCACAGGTAGTAGATAAAAAAGTGCCTAACAATTATTATTTAGGGAAAAAATTCTGTAAAAGCTTTGGAAAGTTTATAAATAAAAATGATTCGTAAGAAAAGAACAAAAAAAAACCAAATTTTAAGAAAAAAAATTTTTTTCCGCGTTTTTCGTTTTTTATAAAAAAAATTATTTCTTCTTCTGCATATACATAGTTCCATAGACAGCATAAAAACTATATGAATTATGTATTATAAAAGGAGCAGGAGGAGCAGTAGAGGAAAAATTATTATGTATAAAACTATTTCAAACAACTTGCTTTTCACTGAATTTCTCCTTCTGCTGGTTGTTGATGTTTTGAAGGCCTATAGAATAAAAATATTTTACAAAACATGTTTTTGCAATTAATTTAAACATGTTCTCTCTGTGTTGCATTTCACTTCTTTCACTTTAAATTTTTGTATAAATTTTATAAAGAGTATCGGTTAATTGCACGCTCAAAAGAACAACTATCTCAGTGTTGAAATTAACAAATATAAAAGTCTAGTCTTAATCATTTTAATATTTGATTATTTCCTTATAGAAAGTTTATTTACAACTACAATTCATACATAACATACATACATACTTGTGGTCATTACAACACTTTAGTTAGGATTACAATCTAGCTTCTCACACCACCCACCCATGTTATGGGTGTCAATTTTTATACATGAGTGGAGGGAGGATTCGCTGTTCTCTAGTAGGTAGTGTGTTGGTTTATTAGACGTGAGGATTCGGGTCAAACCATAGGTCAGACATCTCCAGCTCAACGAAATATGATTAAATATTTCTTCGGCGACAAGAATAAATAAAAAATTGCCATGCAAAGTTTCGCAAAAATCTGTCGTTCGGAGTCGACTTTAACCCATTCGCTGCCAAGCCTAAATTATATGAAGTAATTCCCATTGTCATTTATATTTTGAGTGCAGTTCTACAATATTAGCTAAATGGAAGCCAAGTTGCAGTCATTCAATCTCATCAATCTACGTCAATCATACCGCAAGAACAAAGTTCCCTTCATTATCTTGATGCTATTCCTGCCACACAACAAAAGAAAAACCCAACTCGCAAATGTAGAGTTTGTGCAACGAAAAGCATTCGAAAGGAGACTCGATATTACTGTCCGAGCTGTCCTGATAAACCTCCTTTGTTACAAATCCTATCATGAAGATAAGGTATCATAAGTGATTAAGGTGCTATAAAATTTTGTTATAATTAGACGATGAAGTTGATTTTTGCGTGAAAGATCATTTTCTATATTAGAAATAACTATTATTTGTGTAAAAAACTTCATTTGCAGTATTTTCGAGTTTTTTACATATTTATATTATGTTTGTGGCAAAAAAAATTTGCTAATTCAAAAGCCTGCATGTTACAATTTATTTATTTATTTATTTATTTGCCAGGGTATCCCGCATTGCCAAGACCAGTATACTCGTCCTTGACAGCGAATGGGTAAGTCCTACCACTCATGTATAAAAATTAACGCACACAACATCAGGGGTGTGAGAAACTTGGCCGTAATCCTGACTAAAGGGTTGTAATGACCAATTATTTATGTATGAGTGGAGCGACATACAGTATAAAGTCGATTCCGTACGACAATTTTTTTCCAAAAACTGTTCATGGGTTTTGCCAGAAATGTGCTGAGAGGAAATATTTTTTTCATATTTCGTTTTAATCTAAACGTTTGACCTGGATTTGGAACCCTGGACTTACACCTAATAAGCCAACACAGTACCCACGAAACTACGACGACTTCAACTCAATTCAATATTATCGATGGTTTTTGGAGTTCCTTTATTTAATAAATTTTACAACTCTTTTGAACTTAGTTTCCTGTATAGCCTCCTGTGGCAGAAAATATAGCTTCTATACTGAGCGGCACACCGTGCACTAATGTTTTACAGATTTTAGGTTTCTAACATTCCATATCCACAATTCTTGCAAAGCAGTACAGATAACATCTTTTTTGAAAACTTCCCAGCGATTTTTAGATTTGATAACTGGGGCCAGCGATCAAGACCTTTCTAGAGGTTGTCATAGAACCATTTTGTTGTTGTTGTTATATTAGATAATGGTATCCTCCATTAATAATAACTCTCCAGAGGCGTTCAATGGAGTTAAAATTGGCTCGGCCGATTTTGAACGTTGTAGCCATTTAATTTTTTTTTATTTTTTTTTTTTATAAGTTTATCGGTACGCTTACATAGTCACTATCATATTGGAAATTAATATCCGCCGTCAATATTTCTACATCACCGATAAGTTAGTGTTTAAAATGAGTACATACCAACTATTCCCACTTCGTTAGTTCTTATTTAACCCCATACTATCACGGATACCCCATCAATCTTTAAAGCTGATTAGACATCTTTCTCTTGCAAAGTTTTTTTGGTTCCTCAAAGTCAATTTTGAGTTCCCTGGACTTTGTAAAGGTGAGGGTGAAGAGGCTTGTTAAATAAATATACAAGATATGCTCACATAATTCCGGATAAAATTAAGAAATTAAATGTATTTCGCATGAGTTGTGTAATTAGCTACGATAGGCTCTCTATTCGGAAATAACATTCCATATGACTGTCCTGACTAAAGGACTTCTAGACATAATGGGTTGCGAAAGGCAACGAAACTGAATTGTTTTAAAACAAAATCACTTAAAAGGTCCTAGATCCCAATCGATTATGGTTTTAATTAATGGTAAAGCACTACAGCATACATATATATATTCTCCTTTGAAGACTTCACAAGACATTCTAGGTCACACCCTATGGATAAAGTTAACAAAAAAGTCGTTGTAGACTGAATTGAATGAACTTTTAATTCTAATTCATTCCATAGTTGTTGCATCATTTAATAATTAAACCCTGTCTTGTTTTTTCTTTCTAACATACCAGTTTGTTGTATACATTGTTGTTGTGCATAATGATGCAATAACGTTAATGAGGGTGTAAAAAGTGTAATACTCGTACTCATACTCGTACTTTTGAATTTTATTAAAAAAATGCTGTAAAAATTGTTTCGAAAACATAATAAAAAAAAACGAAAAGAAAAGAAAACAATGACAACAATAAAAGGGAAGGTATAATAACAGAAAATGTAGAGGATAAGTATGAGCATGACATGGTTGACAAAGCGTTAAAATTTTTAATGTTGAGTGTGATTATTGTTTGCTTAAACAAACATATTAAATATTTACAAACATTTGCAATTTCATATTTACAAACGTAGTCATTTCCATACGTAATATTTGCATTTATGTAGACGTAGGCAAACATTACAGGTGCTTTTCTACAATGAAGACTTTAAAGCTTTAAAATAGAATTTAATTTTCCCTTAAAAATATTTCAAATTTTAAATTTTAAATTGCTTTGGAATTGTTTAAGATAAACATTTTTATCGTTTTTATAGGAATTTTGTTTTAATGTTAACGGCTTAATAAATAACTTTAAAAAGCTTTAATAAAAAATATAAGTCTGTAGTATAATCTGAATCAACATAACGAAACGTCTGAGTAAGAATTTTGCACATACAGTTACTTAAAACCTGTCTCATATACAAAATCAACAACAAAACTATGGTCTTAATCACTCTGACATTTGGCATATTTGCTAATAGAACTTCAGTTTACAATTACGCGTTAAAATATAAGTTGAGGTATGTATGTAATTTATCAACAAAGAATCAAAATATTATTGGGGTATGGAGTTTTTGAGTTCACTTAGGATTTTGTATTGCCTTCTTTGACAATAATTACAGCTGCTGTATGACGCAGCATACGGTCCACATTGTAAAAATTTTTGAATTTTTACCATTCCATGTTGTTCGCACAAATGCCTATAATTTTTTTAAAATCCAGAAAGAGTAGACAACATCTCTTTTAATAATTCCCACAGAGTTATTCGATAGTGTTCAGATTGGGTGACTGTGGTAGCGTATCAAAAAGTTGGTGCTTCGCGTTTTGGTGCTGTCCATTTGCCATCAAAGTCATTTTTGTGTGGATTTGTGACTCTTCTCACAACACAAATGCAAATCAGCCTCAAGCCTTAGAAGACAATACAGTACAATCTCGATAATCCGGACAATTAAAAACCATGTAGTGGTCGAAATATCGAAATGTCCGAATTTCCGAAACAAAAGAAAAAATTTAGAAAATACATGTAAACTTTTATTTATTTACAAGATATTCACTTTAAATTGAAATGTTTACATTCAAATTAATATACCAGTAGATTAAATTCATTTTTATAAAATAATTTCTTTATTTTCTGCACAAATACTCAGACATTTTCATCTGACGAAGTTTAGTTTCATTTTATTTTTTGTACGCAATATCTCTGAGGCTTAAGAGTTTTAAAATATCCCCAGCAGGAAGTTCCTGTCCTTCGCAATATTTTATACAAATATTAAGGGGAGATATGGCTTGAGTATCTCAAAAATCTGTCGTTCGGAGTTGACTTTAAACTATAGGTCCCGCCACTAATATATAAAATTAACACACACAATATAAGTGGTGTGAGAAACTATGTCGTAATCCTGACTGAAGTGTTGTAATGACCAATTATGTACGTATGTATGTAAAGGCAACTTAACAACAATATCGAGGACCATAAATAAGCAGCATAAATTTCATTTTCATAAAATGAAGTGCTAAATTTTGTAAAGATTAAAGCTGATGTATGGACGGACAATTATATTTGTATACCTTTGACGTCACTTGAAAAATGCTATATTTTGGAAGAAAACTCGTCATCCTATTAATAGTCATGGAATGTATAAAAGGCGAGATCTTTAAAGGTGATAGTTAAACGAATTCTGTTTTAGTTGGTGTGTGCAACGCATAATATAATCGATTAGCGTATCAACACTATGAAAATATTTTGTAGAATTTTGAATAATTTTGGCTGTGAATGCAATGTAGACAATCTAATTATTGTCACAACTAGAGGTTCCAATATGATTAAGGCTTTCCGCAAAATATCTATTATCAATGGAAATGTCTACTCGCTGGAATACATCTTTTTATTTACTATACATCATACATACATATATGCTCATTACAACACTTCAGTCAGGGTTAGAACCTAGCTTCTCATACCACTTATGTTGCGTGTTTTAATTTTATACATGAGTAGCGGGACCTACAGTTTAAAGTCAACTCCGAGCGCCAGATTTTTTTGGGAAAGTGTTCATAGCAATTTTATTTACTCTCAGAGTTTTTGCCAGAAATCTGCAGAGAGGCAGTCGCCGAGGAAATGTTTTTCCATACTTTGATTTGTTGAGTGTGTTTGGCCTGCGGCTTAAAGCTTAGCTTCACGTCTAATAAGCCTAGACTACACCATTCTGTTATATACAACAAAAGCGAAATTGAGTGTTTTTCCATGAACATAACAGACGTGAAAGTGTGAAACCATTCATCTTACAGAAAAAGGGTATAAATTTGTATACTAAAAATGGTGTAATTCAGTGCAGTAGTCGAGTAGATAGTTTGTTGAATTAAAAAAGCCCCTAGTTTAGTATTCATCACTTTTCTGCCAAGAGCTCTGCAATTAAAAATCTCATAAAGCCAAGGCATAGTTTTGTAAAAAGGGATTATAAAGACCAATAATATATCTGGGTACATATTTTCATATCATCTACTTGCATAAAACTTGTGTCAACGAATTACTTTATTGTTCATCTAATATTTGATAGATTGAAATGGAATCAGAAAAATGTATTGGATTCGTTTGCATTATTTTAACTCTGCGCTCGGCGCAGTTTCGGGCGTTACCTAACAGCAATTCGACTTGATTATATAATAAACGATTTTGATTGTATAATAAAAGCAAGGGTAAAAAATACTTTGGAAATAACTAATGGTAAATTACGAAAACACAACACTGTCTTATTACTGCAGAGATCTTTTCCATTCGACGCTTCAGTACGAACTAAGATGTTATACATTTCTACTCTTGGTTATCGGATTTCTTTATTATCGTATCAAGTTTCCCACTTCATTGAGCCATACCCTTGAAACTTTGTACGCCTAATCAACTATATCTACAATTTGCTTAACGGACCAGAGAAGTGTACAGTTCGTCGTGAATGCACTTAGCACGTTCTTTTTCGACGCGTAGAATGGTTGATTTATTTATGATGCATCTTGTTAATTGTATCACATTTCGATTAGTTTTTTGTGCCACTTTAACAGAAAACTACATGAGAACAAGTGTTTTTAAAACTTTGCTGTGGAATAATTTCATTGTCCGTAATCGCTAATAAACTACCATGTCAACTCAGAGGGGACAAACGAGTGATATGCTAGACTTACGTTGTCCCCTCAGAAGGGAAAGCCTTGTACAAAGGACTAATATTACCTCGTACCAACATTAACACTGAAAATCTAATTCATAATTATGAATATTCCCTGCATGTCCATTAAAACGAAGTCCATGCGATTTGCAACTTAAATATCTTCACACTTTTTCATCCGAAATGATATGAAAAAGTTCGTACATTTTTTGTGCCCTCCTCACCCAGTAAATAATGAAGC
The DNA here is from genome assembly GCA_936449025.2 of Sarcophaga subvicina. NCBI lineage: Eukaryota > Metazoa > Arthropoda > Insecta > Diptera > Sarcophagidae > Sarcophaga > Sarcophaga subvicina. Next base: position 92,608,941 of record OW388080.2, read on the forward strand.
CAATTTGCTTGTTTTCAACAGAAATTTTTCTTTTTAATGAATTTTTAAAACAAATGAACTCATAAAGAGCACTTTTTTAGCACACATGATACCTTATCAAATTTTCATTTCGATGTACAGATCAGACTTGATATGGAATAAAACGTATGATGTTCAACTCTTTAATTGCTTTGTACTTTTAAAAAGCTGCAGCAAAAATAAAAGTCGGCAGTCGTATTTGATGATGAATTAGAAGACTAAATTAAACAGTCAACACATGTCAAATGTAAATAATGTCTGAATGCATATGACTTTTGTAAAAAATAAATGTTTTCGCATTTATTTTCAAAATTAAATCATAATATTGTTACTTACGTTTGCTTTTATTAATGACACAAGAATTTTTTATTCTTGTTCTTGTTCTAAAATAATATTTAACGTAATAATGTTAATGATAAACGGAATGATAAGAACAAAAACAATTCAAAATAATTGAGCATAATTTTTCGTTACCGTAAAGAGTATGAAAAGCTATAAGTTAAGGCAGTTGGGAACCTGTCGGAAAGCAGAAGTGAAGCAAACAGTTTTATTAACACAGCAAAATGAAACACTTTTCTTGTTTAAAAATGTTTTTATTCTCTTCTGTTAAATTGTATACGTAGATTAAATTTTATATTGTCGGTTAAAGTCTGCTTTTAACCGTATATAGTACCGCATATATTAAGATTGGAATTATTGAATAAAGCTTATTTTATTTTCTGAACGATCAACATGGCCCTATTTAGCGCTATTGAAAGGGAGTTATTCGAAGTCGCCGTAGTCTAGTAGGTAGTGTGTTGGCTTATTAGACGTAAAGCCATAGTTCGTGCCCCAGGCCAGAAATCAAGACAAAATAGAAAAAGTATTTCTTCGGCGATTTCCTCTCAGCAGATTTCTGGCAGATTTCTAGACCAGGGCGACGTACAATAAATAAATAAATATTCGAATATAAAATTGCATTACAAGTAACCAAAAGAATTCTTATGACTTTTTGGGTCATCTCTCGAAATTCAAATCTTAATGCAGTCTAAGATAAAACAGGTGCCTATTCGTAGCATCTTTCCACGTATTTTACTTCAAGGAATTAATATTTTTCAAAATATTAAAATAAAACTAATATTCTTAAATAAATTTTCAACCTTTCCTTTTGGGGGAAAACAATTTTTATACATAAATTGAGATATTCTTAAAACGAACTTCATCTTGAAACATCATTATGCAGACGACCGCCCCTGATGTTTTGGTTTATTTTTGGTTAGAAATTTATGCACATATTAAGTGATTGTGGTTAATTCACATACGGGTGAACATGCAGACGTTATGAATGGCTTATATATTCCAGCATAATTCGTATAAAGATTGACAACGTGGCAGAATTTTTAATTTTTTTAAAGGAACATTTGATAAAAATTTTAAATCGGAGCTATAGAAAAAGTAATTTTTTCATATTTATTTATACCACCGGCCCTCATCCAATAAGCCAACACACTACCTACTAGACCACGGCGGCTTCATAAGATGAAGTCATAAAATATCATCGAATTTTTTATTCGTTTGAAAGGCGTATCGATGCCAAGGCTCCTCTGAGTGCGAAAAGCATCCGAAGTGAAAATGTTTCTACGACTCTGGTTCATAAACCAGGCCGAATTTGAACGAAGGCATGGGTAATATCACATTTGAGGAACGCTGTGTTCGCATACACCTGCGACTTAGGGAAGCCCCATAAGTAGAAATCCAACGGGGTTAATCGCAATGTGGTGGCCAGTTCACCTAATTTCCGCGTGAGACGATCATGCCAATGCTGATTGCACATGCAGAATATATAATGTAGAATGATTTGTGTGGCACTTAGGGCCTTCCTGTTGAAACTACATGTTGTAAGTATCAAAATCATTCAATTTAGGCCAAACAAATTGATAATTATAAACTTGAAGTGCTCTCCCTTAACAGTAGGGGTCTTGTCAAACTCGTGCTCAAAGAAGTATGATCCGATGATGTCGCCAGACCAAAATCCGTATTAAACAGTGAAATTTTCGGTACACATTTTTTGTTTAAGTTGCATAGTACCATTCCAAGTTTGACAATTTTGTTTGATTACGTACTCATTCATCTGGAAGTTGGTATCATAGCTGAGCCGTGATATGCTGTATGTTCCAATAAAACACGCGTTTTAATACAAATATTTGCATTTATTGTTGAAAGCTATATGCGTGCATTGTGGTTTGACAGAATGGACTGAAGAAATAAGAACTAATTTTAGAGATGCGGCTTTAACAAGTTGTTCGTTATCAACCGTCAAAGTTTAGAAGTCGCTCTTGGAAGTCTCGATATAAAACCAATAAAATGCAATTATAAATTAACCCACGGGTCTGAACACTTTCATACATCCGTGTGCCTATATGTCCACCCATATGATTGGCTATGTGTGAAAATTTGTGCACTTAAACACAATATTTTGTTGACCGTTTTTGTGTATGAGCGTTTTAGTTTATATGTGTTGTATGCATATGCACACGTACTCGTATGTACATATGTATGTGACATGGGGCTTAGCTTCGGGCTACCATGGGAGTCAGTAGGTGGCGGATAACTGAACGGCCTATCCCAGGTAGGTTAGCTGCGAATAACCAATAAGCAATCCCCGACCAAGAGCGGCAGATACGGAGGCGTACTACAAAAAGGTACAAGTGACTGAAGACGTTATCTGCGACATGGCGAATCGATGCCGCCATTAACTACGCATCATCCCACAGGGGGTTCCCTCAAGAGATGGGAAAATAGGAGAGTAACGACTCCGTGGTTCCCTCAGTTCCACCGAAGCAGCGAACTACGACGCTCTTGATTGGGGCATTAGAACCGAGCCCGGTAAGGTTCTAATTATGGTATACCGGAAAATGAATTTGAATTGGTGATATAGGCTGACGATGGCAGTATTCCGGCACTTTAGTAGGCGGTGTGATAGCTGGCTGAAATGGCTGTCGGGCTAATGCTCCCCGCCCCGTTAAAATGATGGCAAGTCTGTCGGTACGTTCCTGATTTATCACCTTTAAGTTGGTGTTGTAGGACCAGATGTGAATCCCTGGTTTACGTCGACCTGGCTCTGAACACGTATTCCCATGAGGTTACGTGTCAACCCTCGCGTGGCCTCCTTGCTTTTGCATAGATAACCACGGGGTCTTTTGTGACGACTACAACGATGGATTAGTATAGCGGCCGGGAGTTGGGGCCCTAATGAAATGATTAACAACAAAAATAAACCTACAAATAAGACGACGAGTGATATGAATACCTTGGAGCTGAACGCTTTCGGGCAGAGCTCAAGGATTCTGAGATCTCCTGTGCGGAATCGGGAAATGAACCCGTTCGGTCAGAGTACGAGGACTACGAGATCCCCAGTGAATGGAGAATCTTCAAGATTGGTGGCATCGGAATCAGAACCAACGCGAAGCAACCCGACGGAATCGACCAGCGGGGTTTTTGGTCAACTCGGAGACCAAATTAGGAGCTTAGTTGATATGATGGAGGATGGAAAGAGGAGATCAATCCACCAACCAATGAGGGATGCAATTGACTCTATTAAGACCCTATACGACCTGTACGCAGGTGAGTTGAGGGGGCAGTCAATCAATGAGAAGGGTTGCAGCAGTTCTGCAACACAAACTTCGCCCTGGATAAGAAATCATGAGGGGAAGAGGAGACAGGAGGAGACTGTTGAGACTCCCGAAGCAAAGAGGAGAACTCCAAATCCAGCACCGAAAGCTTTGGCAAAGAGGACTACTGAGACGACTCTGGGTCGGCAGGTAAACACTCAGGAATCAACTGGAGAACCAGGGTGGCAAAAAGTCACTAAAAGGAAAAAGAAGGAAAAGAAACCTCAGGAGAGGAAAACAATGATGCAATAATGATAGCTACGAGGGATGACACATCGTATGCTGACATTTTGAGGAGGGTTAAAACGGACCCTAAACTTTGCAAATTAGGTGAAAACGTAACAAAAATTCGGAGAACTGTCAAAGGGGAGCTATTACTTCAGCTCGGCAAGAACGGCGAGCGAACGGAGGACTTCAGAGGGGCCATTGGAGAGCTCCTAGGGGAATGCGCGACTGTCCGCACTCTAAAAGAGAGGAGGACAATTGAGATAAAGGACATTGATGAGATCACGGAAAAGGAAGATGTATATAACGCAATACAGAACATTCCAGGTATTGAGGGCTTCGCTCTAGCCGACATAGTTGGTCTCAGGGGAGCATATGGTGGGACGCAAACGGCCACAGTGAGCGTTAATGCAGATGCTGCAGCTATTCTTCTGAAAGAAGGTAGAATTAGGATCGGCTGGGTCATATGCAGGATTCGCGAAAGGAACATTGCGACGAAATGCTTCCGATGCCTGCAGTTTGGACATATAGCCCGCCTGTGCGAGAGTAAAGTTGACCGCTCGGGAACATGCCGCAAGTGTGGACAGGACGGTCATATTGCTGGAAATTGCGAACGGGAACCACTCTGCATGTTCTGCAAGTGGACAACCCAAGGTTCGCCAAACATATCGCGGGGAGCAGGAATTGTACGCAGTTTCAACGCGCTCTTAAATCACGACCTAGGAGATGAGGTTAATACAAATTAACTTGAACCATTGCGAAGCAGCTCAGGACCTACTGGTCCAGAGAGTAAAGGAGGAGAATATCAACTCAACTTAGAAGAGCCATTAAAAGGAGCAAGAAACTATCCTTTCAGCGGATATGCCAGGAAGCTGACATCAATCCTTTTGGGACGGCGTACAGAGTCGTCTGCAAGAGAATCGGTGCTCGAGAACAGCCTAAACTAGGTTGTCCAGTTTTGCTACGGGAGATCATTGGTACATTATTCCCACGTGGCCAGCCCTACACTTTTATAAGTAGGGAGCCGGATGCCATTCATACCATACCCGAGGTAACAGGAGAGGAGGTACTCGCAGCATGCACTGGAATAGGAGATAGGAAAACACCGGGGCCGGATGGAATCCCGAATAGGGCACTTAAGGCGGCTATCCGGCTCAGACCGGATACGTTCGCCAAGGTGTTCCACAAGTGCTTCGTCGAGGGTGTTTTTCCACGTAGATGGAAGAAGCAGAAATTGGTTCTCATTCCGAAACCAGGTAAACCGCCAGGGGAACCATCGTCGTATCGGGCCATCTGCCGACTTGACACGATGGAAAAAATACTGGAGAGGATAATATACAATCGACTACTAACATGTGCCGAGGCAGGAGGAGCTCTCTCGGACCTGCAATACGGATTTAGGAAAGGACGGTCCACTGTTGACGCGATAAGGAGGGTGGTCGACATTGCAAGAGATGCAATAGAGGGCGAAAGATGGAGATTTGGCACCAAGGAATACTGCGCGGTTGTCACACTTGACGTTAAAAACGCATTCAACTCGGCGAAATGGGGGCGTATTATGAGAGCCCTCTTTAACATGGCTACGCCGCCATACTTAATGGAGATTCTGAATAATTACTTTCAGGACAGGAAGCTAATATACCTAACGGATGAAGAAGAGCAGGAATACGTAGTGACGTCGGGAGTCCCTCAGGGCTCTGTACTTGGGCCACTACTATGGAACATTATGTACGATGGAGTACTTCGACTGCGATTGCCAAGCGGGACTACAATTGTGGGCTTTGCAGATGACATTGCCATAGTCTCGGTAGCTAAAACGGTAGGAGAAATAGAGGAGAAAACGAACACAGCGATTCGAATTGTTGGAGCATGGCTGGATGAGGCAGGTTTGACACTTGCTGCACATAAAACGGAGGCCGTCTTGATAAGCGGCCGGAAGATAGTGGAGAAGATGAAATTGACCGTTGGAGGCACAACGATCGAATCGAAGAGGGCGATAAAATACCTGGGAGTGATTATCGACGACAGGTTGAACTTCAAGGAGCACGTGAAATACATCGGTGAAAAAGCATCTGTAACACAGGGAGCACTGGCGAGGATGATGCCAAATATTGGAGGACCAGGTCCATTTAAAAGGAGAATAATTTCGGCGGTAGTAACGTCGATAATGCTGTATGCTTGCCCAATATGGTCGGAGGCACTCTCAGTGGGGACGACGAGGAGGATATTATCCTCGGTGTATCGTCTAAGCGCGATTAGACGGATAAGTGGCTTCAGAACAGTGTCTGATGAAGCAGTTTTGGTATTGGCAAAGACAATACCAATAGATATACTGGCGGATGAGATGAGAAGGATATACCTTCGCTGTCTCGAGTACCCGGGACAAATAGCGGCTATAAAAGCGGAGGAACGAAGGACTTCCATGCACAAATGGCAGTCACGATGGGAGAGCAGTCTAAAGGGAAGATGGACATTTCGTCTTGTCCCTGATGTAACCCTTTGGATGAAGAACGAACATTGCGAGTTGAACTACTACGTGACCCAGTTCCTAACTGGTCATGGGTGCTTCAGGAAGTACCTGCACAGATTTGGTCATGACACTTCTCCTATATGCCCAAACTGTGTAAACGAGGAGGAAGATGCGGAGCATATTCTAACATGCTGTCCCAGATTTAGATGGCCGGAAGAAACGAATTTGGAACCAAACCGGCTAATGGAAGAGCTGTTGCACTGTAGGATTCTATGGAGTCAATATAGCCATAGAATGGCTGAAGTTTTGATAGTACTCCGAAGACTGGAGGAACGGAGGCGAAATTTGAATTAAAGTGATAAAGCTTTCAAGCTAACCAGCCCTCCGCGAAGTAATACCTTACGGCAGTCCCGCGGGGGGAGAGTGGTTGAAGTGTGTAGGGGGTGGGTTTAGTACGTAGGTGATGGTGAATCGTGCACTCTTTTGTTGGAACAAAAGTGTCTTTCGAAGATTCCCACCTCCGGCTCAAGACAAAAAAAAAAAAAAAAAAAATATGTATGTGAATATATTATATTTGCTTATATGCCCAGCATATATTTGGTTAATTTATGCATGTAAAGTTCAAATAAAATTTCAACAAAATATTTCCTATTTATGCCTTATTCCGTAGCAGATTTTAAAGTGGCAGGATTTTAATCTGCATCAATGCTTCTGTACACTCAGTAGTCAAATGTGTGAGTTTTAAACGATGTAAACAAGTTGGAATACAAAGAAGAATCCATAGCTGATAAGCACCGACTCTATAGAATCTTACAATCCATGTTCGTTTAAGTACAAGGGCGGAGCAAGAAGTCCATAGCTTTTGCATTAACGCAACACAAAAGTTCAAATTGAAAAAAATGGTCAGTTTATTTGTGTTTACAGAATAATTTGAGGATAAATTGGAAAGATTCAATCACTTTATTTTCGAGATCTAAGCTCATGTGACTGTTTGCTATTTCCATCTGTGATGAAACTACTCAGCGATAAATGATTGAATCCATCCATCCATTGAAAAAATCGCATTTCTTGGATCTCGATTCCTTATCATGCGACCTGTTCAACTTCGTCATGAATAGCATTTAAAACAGAAGGCGGGAGTGTATGGCACCACTTTGGCCCAGAGTTAACAATGATTTCCGCTGCGCTGGCACTGTCGAAACTTTCGGATGAATGAGGCTGCTTCGGCGAAATTTGTGTTTAATACGGGATTACGACATTCTCTGCATTAGATGGAACAAATAGAGAAAGCCCTGTCATCGATTGGTGTAACCATCTGACGAAGACTCACAAGAAGCAGAGACGCCTAGAAGGATGTGCTAAAACAAGCTGAAATCGGATAAACTGGTTATTAAAGGCTAGCTAATTGAGTTAGTAAGACATATTGAGCCAATCATTTCTGATTTCTAGGCCAAATGAATTGATTTCGGCAGACTTTAGAAAATGTTTTCTTATTAATTTCATTTCAATCAGACCTTGATCATATAAACAAACATGTTTTCCTTGACAACATGCACTCCAATTGTAGTAACAGTCTGAAAAAGGAAAAGAAAATATAGAAACATGTGTCTACAAAAGCAAATTTTTTTATGTAAAAAAACAAAAACAAAAAAGTTTTTGACAATCAAAGGAAAACAAAATGTAGACACTTTCCTACTTTTACCATTAACTCATGCAAAAAGAAAGTTCATGCACATTCATATGCGATTGTGTTTAGAAATTCAATCAGACACAAGCACGCATGTTGTTGATATGTCTGACGTATGGAAATAAAATTTAAGATTTTTATATGTTGTGGTTCATAGACTCACATAAAAGTATTTAAATGGGAAATGATTCATATAAAATTTTAAATATTTAAGGCATCTAAATAAATATAAAAAGTTGGGAAGAAGTTCAGACTAACCGTAACATTGTTGTGAAATTAGAATAAAAAAAGAAAAAAAAATTGTTAAATCAACAAACAAATTGCGATATCAAAAAAAGACTACGAAAAGACAAAGATCAAGTTACTACAACAAGACTATATAGAAAGACGGCGAAGGATAAAACAGAAATAATTTACTATAACAACTCAATAATCAGATTCTAGAAGTTGCATGATCTAAATTAATTGAGTCGGAGCTGACTCAAGCTATTGTCGTATATAAATATTTTTTTATTATCTTCTCCTTTACCCAAAAAGCTTCAAGGATTTACTCATGGATGCCTTGATACTACTGGTTGGTGTATCTTAGGTAGAAAGAAATTAAAAATAAGGTCGCGTTGCAAAAACCGATGACATCTGTCTTGCACACCCACATAAAATATGTACCGAGTGCGATTCTTCAAGGTCCTGATAGTTTTCGCAGTAATCCTAGTGAGCAAACCGAGCTTGCCAGCGAAACTGTACCGTTAAAATTCCTGTTAGACTGCTAATCGAACTTTTTTTAAACTCAAGTAGTTAACTGGTATTCCAATGCCCAGCACTAGACCACCTTTGTTTTGACTAATTTCACGATTTGTAAACATATTCCTGTTGAGGCGAATCCCCTCCATCATCCCTTCCTCAGTCATCTCCCTTCCGTCCCTTCGTTTACCTCTTCGTTTTCCTTTATGTCATAGTGGTCCGGAACCCAGTAGATGTTGTGTCGAAGTATGCGTTGTAGACTCCATGCAATTCCTGACGCCCTTTAATTTAACGACGTGCCTACAAAAGTCTGCAGAGGTTTAATACTCTTGTATAAAACCCCGATATGACTTCAAGAGAGTCATTTGGAAGACTATGTAGTGGCTGAACCTCAAAAAAGTCAGCTGAAAAACTTCCTCAAGAGTGCATGGCAGCAAATATGAACAGAAAACGTTAAAGAAAAACTGTTACATTCAATACCATATACAGTGAGCGCCATAAGTGAGTCAACACTTTTGTTCTTAAGTATAAAAAAGTTCCTTTATCATAAATTTTTGTTTTAACATTTTATAAGTAATAAATAAACGTTTTAATTTTTGAAAATTTATTCGATTATTCTCTTTTACTTTTCTCGCTATTCTAAGAAAATGAATTATTTCAGTGGTGTTTACTCACTTTTGGCGCTCAGTGTAGGTTATATAAAGTGCTTGACTTTAAGGAATATTCTAAAAAATATTGAGGATAACATTTTAATTTATTTGACCTACGAATTTTAAATTTAGTCTGAGTAGTTCTTGGCGGTACCTATACTTTTGTGGTGAAAAACATGGAGTCACCAAAAACTTTTGCTAATTTTTCTTATGGTTTATAAAACACATTAAAAATTTTTTTGTTTAATTATAAAATAGAAACAAATAAATAAAGTAAATATGATTATTGCTTTAAATTCATAAAATTTCTCAAATATATTGAGGTACCTACACATTTGCTGTCCACTGTATACGTTATACGCTCTTAGTTTTCATAATTTTTTGTTTGTTTCGTTTTTTAGCACTTTCTGAATCCGCTCTCTCATTATAACATATTTTTCTAATGACATATTGACCTTCTTTAATTTCAAAAGCTACCGAAATGGATGTACAAAGAAAGTAACAAAAGTCAGCAGACAGTAAATAATATAAAAGAAAATTTTAAAGCAGCAGACATTTGCGAAATAAGATGAAATAAAACAAAAAATTTATGATTATGAATTATAATTCGTTCTCATTTTCAAATACAGTTTCTAGGAATAATAGGAATAATTGTGCGAGTTCATTCAAATATGTTGCAGTTTCAGTGAGACATTTTTGTTTTTCTAACGAAATGTAATCTCAATCAAAAGTTTGAATCATAAAGGTTTACCTTTAACAGGCGATTGTTAAACCAGTCGCCTTTTTATGAAGTTTAAAACGAAAATTGGAAACCATCACTAGTTACAATAAAATGTGAGATGTAGACAAATATGAAAATTAAAGTTTTAATAACCCTTTCGATTAAAATTAACTTGTTTTTGTAGCCTAAGTAGTCTAGTAGACTAATTTTTTTTTATTCGTTTGAAAAAGCTATTGATGGCATTATGTGTGCAATATAATATGTTTCAAATGTTCACCACCAGAAATTCTCTGGGTGGAGCTCATCTTAAATGTCCAATTCTCATGAACCTGGCACATAATTCAGACTAAATTTGATAGGCGGTATGAGCTTTGAGGGGTCCAGTGGTTTGTGACTTATTTTTATTCACCGACGACTTAAAAATCCACACAAGAAAAAGTCTAACCGAGCCAAATCGCACGAACATACATACATAATTGGTCATTACAACCTTTTAGTCAGGATTGTTAGGTTGTGGGCGTTAATTTTTATGCATATTATTTTTATACCTATAGTTTAAAGTCGACTCCGAACGACAGATTTTTGAATAACTTTTCATGGCAATTTTTATTTACTCTCAGAGTTTTTGCCACAAATCTGCTGAGAGGAAGTCGCCAATAAAATATTTTTTTATATTTCGTTCAGTTGGAGATGACTGACCGGGGATTTTAACCGAAACCTTACGTCTAATAAGCCAACACACAAGCTACTAGACTACGGCCGCTTCAAATCACACGATCATGAGCATGAGCTGTGTGATATGTAGCATCGTTCTGTTGAAATCACCTTTCGTTGGTGTCCATATCATACCACTCAAACCAAATGAAGTTGGTAATCATCAACCTACAGTGATGGCCGTTGGAAGTAGTAGCTTTCACAATGCTGTTCTCAAAGAAAAATGGAACGATGACGCCGCCTGCCGAAAATCCACACCAAATATTAACTTTTTTCGGATGCATATCACATTTTTAAGTTTCATCAGGATTGGTATCGCCAAAAATTCGTCAATTTTGTTTGTATTAATTTTTTTTAAACTGAAAATTGTTAAAAACATGCTTTTATTGAATACTAAACTCGTTAAAGTGATATACTTTAGAAAGGTTAACGGTGGCATAATGGCAAGAATAAAAGTGAAAATTGTTTTAAAAACATTTGTAATCAAATGTCAGACGAAAATGTAAGAAGACTATAAAAATTTATTTTGTATGTTCTATCCTTTCTTTCATTAAAATTGCCAGAAAAGATTTCGAGTAGTAAGCTGAATGTAATTATTACTAAGGTAACACTGTTGTTTTTGTTTTTTTATTGTTGTTTCATATTAAAGAAAAATGTACGTATTTTTATTCAATCTTTAGTTTTAAGTATTTGAATTAAAAATTTAATACATAATACAGTAATCTTTCGATTTACGTCGCGTCGATTAACGTTGCATCAATTTACGTCCTCAAATTTTTTGTTCCATCTAATTTCGTCAATCAATCAATTTGCGTCGTCATTCGATTTACGTCGCCTTTTTTTGGAACCAACTGCGACTTAAATCGAGGGATTACTGTAAATTTTGTATGTTCCTTTTTGAAAACATACTACTTTCTAGTATAAACAATACGAAATTCGATTTACGTCGTTTCGATTTACGTCGCCTTTTTTGGAACCAACTACGACGTAAATCGAGGGATTACTCCAGGGATTACTGTACATACTTACATAATTGGTCGTTACAACTCTTCAGCCAGGATTATGACCTAGATTCCCACTCCACTTATGTTGCGTGTGTTAATTTTATATATGAGTGGCGGACCCTACAGTTTAAAGTCGACAAACTTTTTCATGGCGGTTTTGATTTCTCTCAGGGTTTTTTACCAGTAATCTGTTAAGAGATAGTCGTCGAAGAAATATTTTTTTATATTTTATTTTGTTGAAGATTTCTGACTTGGGGTTCAAACGGAGGCCTCACGTCTAATAAGCCAACACGGCTATATGGTGCTACAAGGATTTTCAATTGACTATAATGGTATACATGGCGTTTCTTCTACTGGATATCTATTTAGATTTTCATCATCAGTAGTACTTTCTCTAGCTTCTTTGGGCTTAGTGGTATCCAAGAGTGCATGCGTACCCTGCTTGAAATTTAGTCTTTCGATACCACAGGCAACATGGCGCCCGATAAGATTTCTGCTTTCAAAAATAGCGATGGAGAAAACATGCAATGACGGGATCACCTTTGTACCAACCAGAATTCTCCTCATCCCTCATAGTTTGATAGTGCGATGCTGCCGTCTGAACCCCTTATTCCATAACTATCATTCAGTTTATCGCTATTTCTTAAGTTTGTACAATGAGTCTTATTACCTTGAGTGTGTCACCTTTCGAAGAAAGCTGCATTCTTACAGCAGTCTGCGTGGTTGATGGTAACTCATAACCAACGTTTTGAAATTTCTGTTGTAAAAGAATCATTTTTCGCCAACAACAGGTGGCAACGCAAAAGAAGATCGATTTCCATTCGTAACCGACCCATTAATATTTCAGTATATCATCATTGATTTTATAGCTGCAAGCACGCACTTATAGCATTTATTTGATACGACGACTTACAACATTTTTTCATTTAATTGTTGCTCCAATAGCTACGAACACGCATTCGATAGAGCGGTAATAGTGAAGCGTAGAAAACAGAATAGAAACAGTTTCACGAGCTAAACAATACGAACGATATTGATTGAAATGCAACAGCAATTTCTAAGTAGAGTAGTTTCACTTTTACGCTATTAATTGGCACCAGTATCATTTAATTAAACACCGTTAGACCTTTTTATAGGGTTTCTCGGACAAACCCCTAATGCTTAATAAGTAGTCTTGACATCAAATTTATATTTTATTTTCCTTTTTTATGTTATTTTTGTCCCTCGTATGATTTTATTTATTTACAGTTAGACACTACTAAGTAGAAGTTATTACTAATACGCCAACATTTTTACCAATATTCTTACATAAAACGTTCATTATATTAACATGAAATATTACTTAACAATTAGACATGATGGCTTTAGAATGTTAAAGGCCACAATATTTTTAATTTTTTGCCTTTTTAAATATCTCGTGTTATACAGCGTTAAAAGTAATTTGTGGTTTAACATTCTACTAGTCCGGCCAAGGCTTAAATAATAATTATAAATAAAAATAATTATAGAAAACGAATACAAAAATAACGTCAGTTTTTTTATCATGTATGTAGAGCAGGTCATAAATCGTTGAAAAATATTTCAAATTGCATTAAAGAATGTTGATAACAATATTTTCTGCTCCATTTTACAAGAAATTTGTTTCGAATACTTTCAAGTCATCCTTTGATTGACATATAAATGATTATCACTGCTTCTCTGCGCAATCGTAACATCCAATTTCTCACGATTAAAAACAGCTGTAGTTTATGGATTATTTACATATATACCTCATAACTCTCAAATCGTTCGTATAGAATTTTGTGACGGTTGTGCTAAAATTGTGATCACAGTTGTTAAATTACTAATTTCTATCATTCCACTTTCTCTTAAATCCAAACCTCTCTTAAATAACGAGTTGATTTTTTTTTCATACTTCTTTTACTGAATGAAATGTAACCTTTTCAAGGTTGTTCTGTTATGAATGGAATTTGGTTTCCTTCATAATCCCGTTATATTGTTTCAATTCCATCAATGAAATTGTTCTAAATTTTTTTTTTCTTCTTCAAAGTTGATCTTAACAACTTCATTGAAAATTTCCATTAAAGGGTATCAACTCATTGATTAAGAAACTGTTCAAGTGAAAAGTACTATTTCTTGCGAAATAAATTAAATTAAAAAAAAAAAAATAAAAATTCAGTGAATAGTTAAGCTTTTATATAAATAAAGTTCGGTGATTATCATCCCAAAAGTTATAATAGAAAGTGACCTCATCATATACATATAATTTCATCTGGTATTGAATTGTGGAAGGTAAGGAAATATTCCAATCAAGAGTATGGTGAACAATAACGAATATTTGGTCCTAGGATATTTTTATCCGATATCCACAAAAGACCTCGTGGTCCCACATTACTATTGGACAGAAGTCCTGGTACTCCATTATTACTCCTGGAGAAAATACATCGTAGTTCACCTTTCTTTTGGGACAATAGACATCTTGCTCCTAACTTTTCTTTGGACCGAACTCGAAAAGCTAACTTTTCTAGAACGGTAGTATGAGGAAAAAGAAAGGAAAACCGTAAGTTGAATATAACCTCACATTCACCCATTACGTCATAACACGTGAAAGATTCAGTTTCTTAATATTTGAGAAAAAGGAAAAAATCTAAATTATTTAATACCACATTTTAATTATGAAGTAATTCAATTTAACCTAAGATAAGATAAGTTTACATTATAAAATAATAATCTTAAAAGAAAAAGAAAGTTTGAATAAGAAAAGAATTTGAATTATATAAAAGACAAGAATATATACTTAATAATAATATGAAAAGTCGTAAATAAGTAATTTAATTAAAAATATAATATATAATATAAATATAGAATAATTCTCATTTAACACGTTTCGAATAACGAACACATTTCTTTGAGTTTAAAATAATAAAAAAAAAGAGAAAAAAAAATTACATTGTAGTAAGTTGCTTTTCATTCATAATTTTATTCTTTCCTTTGTCTCATTTCATTGATCCATTTAGATCAGCTCTTACTTAAAGAGAACTTTCGTTTTTTTGTACTCCTTCAACATTATGAAAGCATGAGAGAGAGAATGGAATTATGAATCAAAAGCAACTTACATAGATAGATAAGTACGTAAATTTGTAATTTAGCTTTATTTTAAGTTGTTGTAATTAATATTTAAATTCTCACAAAAAAAAAAAAAATTATTATTATTGTACTCTTAAAGAAATTATCTAAAAGGCCTGAGATATCGATACACTGAAAGAAATTTGTAGGTACTATTTTTTTTGGAAATTAATTGTAATGTGAATTATACTATAGACTATAATGAACTTTTATGTTCGACATGATTTAAATTCTTATATAAAACCTTTTTCTGAAATTTTGATAAATATGAATTATTAATAAAAATTTGTTAAATAGCTTAATGTAACCAAACCATTTCTGATTTGTATATGGGTTACCAAAAGATTTCCCTTGGATAAATGGTAACATGGTAGGGATAGGGCATATGGAAATACAACATCTAATTTCCCCGAATCTGAAGTAAAACCAATTTGAGACAGCTGAAAGAGTGAGCACGTGATATTTCTTTTGTAGTGAGGTTTCAAGGTGACCTAACAAGACCCCCACCCCATCCGGCGAGCTAGACCCTTAAAGCAAGCACGTGCTAAAGGTTAGAGTCATTTTGAAGGCAAATGAAGTAGTCAACACAGCCCACCACACCGTACCATTACAAAAGTGGCGCCCAACGTGGGGCAAATATGGGACAGTTCAACATTCCACACCAATTAATATACATTTTTATGTATTGACAAACATCTTGGTACCGGGAAAGCCATATGTTGTTCCACAATTACCACTTTCGTGTCTGTGGACTCCTATCAAGTCTTTAGCTTCGGAATTATAATTAAATAAGTTATTGAACTATTTACATTGTACCAAATTAGAGCTGATTAGAGAGTTTACAATCACTTAAGTAGTTTTCCAATTAATATTATCAAGTGATGCTATTCAATGATTTGGTCTAAAAGATTAATCTCTGGAATACAAGAATTTCGTTCTTAAGGAACTGGTGACTTGTCCGAATTAACTCTACAGGACGGTTTTCAATCATTTAGTAGAAAGATAATAGAATCACAAGATAGAAAAGACTTATTTTGGGGTGTGTTTTACAATTCAGATAATTTTACAGTTGTGGTTTGGTTACACTATATTAAGTTATGTTTTAGCAAATTTCAAAAGAAGAAAACTTAAATTTCGTGGGTTCGACTAGTTTTGAACTTGAATAATTTTCCTTAATATATATAATTTAATTTAATTTGTTGAATATTTAAATAATTAAAAATGGCAGTTAGACATAGTCCGGATCATTTAGTTGCAGATTTGCAAACTGAAAGCAATATTTGCTTAATTTGTGGTATAAATTATAATTCATCTAGTACTTTAGTATCAACAAGATGTAAACATGTATTTCATCGTGAGTGTGCTTTAGAGTTTCTAAAAACAAATCCTAATTGTCCAAAGTGCAATAGTGCAGTTACAAAGACTAGTTTATTAGAATTCGTTTTTCAGGGAAACAATGCGAATATACGACAGGATACAGGAACCATAAATAGACCAGAGGAAAGAATACTATCAGGAAGAAAGAAGCTTAGTAGGCAATTTAATGACAATAGGAACATTTCAGGCCAACATAATAGTATTGGAGAAGGTGGAGTACTTGCTAACTCGGAAATGACTATGTTGGAAAACAGAATTCGTTCTAGTGTTCAGAGTAGTTTACACGAGGAACTAGTTCAACTTAAGAATGTGGTGGAAAGGTTGTCGCAGCAATTTCTTGAACTTAATTTACATGGATCTAGAGAGTCAGAATGGCCTAGGGATCACTTTCAAATACCTGCAAATGGACAGAATGTAAATTCTCATTCTTCGGGTATACAAAGTTCAACAGAAGCCTCTGCGCATATTATTCAAAATGAATACAAAAATCCTCCTCCACGTTCAAATGTACCACAATCAACAGCTTCTTCTATAAATGTAAGTCGTGAAAGACCCTCTGTATCTATTACAACTATTAACAATAGTGGTAAGATCGCCAGTCTAATAGCAAGCTGGAATATTACTTTCAGTGGATCGAACATGCCTGTAGAAAAATTCATTTATATGATAACTTCATTAACAAAAGATTGTTTGGGTGGAAATTTCAAGTTGTTATGCGAACACAGTCACATATTATTTACGTCAAAAGGAAAGGAATGGTATTGGCGTCATCGGAATAGTGTAGGCCAAATAGAATGGGATGGTTTATGTAATGCTCTTAGAGTACATTTTAATGATCACCTATCAGATCTTGATGTTAGAGAAATGTTAAGAGAAAGAAAACAAAATTTGAATGAATGTTTCGATGATTTTTATCATTCTATTTTACAACTATGTGATCGACTAAAATATCCATTAAGTGAACAGGAAATGGTAGAAATTTTAAGAAGAAACCTCAAACCTTATTTAAGAAGGGAATTATTTTATCTTCAAATAAACAGTGTTTCACATCTACGCCAATTGATTTTGAGAAGAGAAACTTTGGGCCTTGAATTAGATAGAAATCAAAAAGTATTTAGAAGACAAATTAATGAGGTGGATTTGGACGAAAACTTGGAAGATGATAAGTTATTCGAGGACGTATGTGAAATTGGAAAACAAAGAGAAGAAGGAAGAGGAAATGAGAAAACAATTTGTTGGAACTGTAGAAAAGATGGCCATAGATATATAGATTGTTTGGAAGACAGAACCATATTCTGTTACGGTTGCGGGTTAGTTGGTGTTTGAAGACCCCAGTGCGAGAAATGTCAGGGAAACGCCAAAGTGAGCGTCAGCAACAACATCAGCTTACGCTCGAAAATTCAAGAGACTTACCACCTGTAAGGGAAACCTTGGCCCGGAAAAGTGAAATTTTGGACAATTACAAATTGGATTCTGGTACTCAGACACAAACACTACCCGATAGAGATGATAATTATGAACCAATATTGTTTCCATTAAAACCATACCACGAGAGATTGAGATTATATGAATTAGCTAGAAAAAGAATATTTTGTGAATCCATAGATAGTTCGTTTCATAATGATATCGAGCGAAGAATTCCTAGAAGAAGTACACGAAGAATAAGACAGTTTTATAAAATTTTAAAACAGAATAGACTCAAATTCAAATCATGCCTTGAAGCGATAGGAAAATCTGAATCTGACATTAGACCCTATATTCAAGTAGACATTTTTGGAATGAAATTACTAGGACTTTTAGATTCCGGTGCTTCATTGTCGTGTTTAAGTGGTTTAGCAGCCGAAAAATTTCTTAGGGAAAATCGTCCTTATAAAAAATTGTCTAATTTCGTTCAGGCTGCAGGTGGCCAACAATATAGAATCCTTGGTTATGTAGATACGAATATCAATTACAAAAATACAACTAAATTAATAAGATTATACATTATAAAAGAATTAAAACAGGATTTATACTTGGGTATTGACTTTTGGCATTCATTTGGTCTAACGAGCAGGATCTTTGGAAATATTACGGGTGAAATAGAAGAGCTTAATCAAGCTTGTGACGAACACTTTTTGACTTATGATCAGAAACAAGTTCTATCTAAAATGGTATCACTGTTTCCGGATTTTCTTAAAGAGGGACTAGGAAAAACGACTGTGTTGGAACATAAGATTGAAGTGTTGCCAGGAACCCAACCTATTAAGCAGAGATATTTTTCTGTATCTCCTGCCGTGGAAAAGAGAATACATGAGGAAATAGATCGAATGTTAGAACTCGGTGTGATAGAACCAGCTCCACCTACTTGTTCGTGGAGTAGTCCAATAGCTTGTGTGCAAAAAGAGGGAAAATTCAGACTTTGCCTTGATTCCCGCAAGCTTAATAGTGTGACAGTCCGAGATGCTTATCCGCAGCCTAAAATTAATGGTATCTTATCAAGATTGCCGAAGGCGGAATTCATTTCTTCTCTAGACTTAAAACATGCTTTTTGGCAAGTGAGTTTAGAGGAATCATCTCGTGATATGACAGCATTTACTGTGCCAAATAGACCTTTATATAGATTCAAGGTAATGCCATTCGGCTTAACGAATGCACCTCAGACGCTTTGTCGTCTGATGGATGTCATTATTCCCCCTAACCTGAAAAACAGAGTTTTCGTCTATTTAGACGACCTGCTTTTAATTAGTGATTGTTTTGAAGAGCATATGTCATTGTTGCTTGAAGTTGCAAATGTAATGCGTAAGGCTGGTCTTACATTGAATATTGACAAGTGTAAGTGGTGTGTAAAAGAAGTACGATATCTCGGTTATATTATTGGTAACGGTTGTATTAAACCTGATAAAGACAAGGTATCTGCTATTCAAAAATTATCTCCTCCTCGTTCAGTTAAAGAAGTTCGCCAGTTCTTAGGTTTAGTAGGTTGGTATAGGCGATTTCTAAAAAATTTTGCATCTTTAACCAGTCCGCTTACCGACCTTACGAAAAAGTCTAAAACCTTTCAATGGAATGAAGAAGCCCAAAACGCTTTTGACCTTATTAAAGAAAAGTTAACGACAGCTCCAATCCTGGTTACTCCAGATTTTGATCGTCCGTTTATAATTTCTTGCGATGCATGTAAAACGGGAGTGGGAGGTGTACTTGCACAAGAAGATGCCAGTGGTGTTGAAAAACCCATTGCATTTTTCTCCCACAAATTGAATAGGGCTCAACAAAATTATTCAATAACGGAATTGGAATGCTTAGCCGCAGTTTTGAGTATAGAAAAGTTTCGTGAATATGTTGAAGGCCACGAGTTTAGCGTTATAACGGATCACGCGTCGTTAAAATGGTTGATGCGTCAATCCGATCTAAATGGTAGACTCGCGCGCTGGTCCTTAAAGCTTCAGGGCTTTAATTTTAGCATTTTCCATCGTAAAGGAAGCCAGCATGTAGTACCTGACACTTTATCGCGGTTACCATCTGAAAATAAGAATAGTTTAGTTCCTGATGATATTGAGAGTGTAGACATTTTAGAACCTGAGATAGATTTATCCTCCCCAGAATTTTCTTCGGAACAATATATTAAACTACGTAAGGAAATTGAGAATAGGCAAAGTAGTTTACCAGATGTGAAAATAGTAGATGGATTCATCTATAAACGCACGGAATTTTCTCGTGACGATATTTCAGAGGCTCGATCATGGAAGTTGTGGGTCCCCCAGGGACTTACCTCTTGTGTGATCGAACGCTCTCATAACCCCCCTATGTTTGCCCATGGAGGAATAGGCAAAACGCTGGAAAGGCTAAGGCGAAACTTTTACTGGCCTAATATGGCATCTCAAGTAAGATCATTTGTTTTAAATTGCGAAATATGTAGACAGAGTAAAGCTCCTAATTTCATATTGAAGCCACCAATGGGTTCACAAGCAAAATCAAATAGACCATTCCAAAGATTATATTTGGATTTTATTGGACCATATCCACGCTCCAAATCGGGAAATGTAGCCATTTTCTTAGTTCTAGACCACTACACGAAATATCCCTTATTTAAAGCTCTTCGTAAAATGTCAACGTCGTCCGTAATAGAATTCTTGGAGAATAGTGTTTTCCATTTGTTTGGAGTTCCAGAAACTGTTGTAACAGACAACGGATCCCAGTTTCGTTCATCACAATTTGAAAGTTTTTTGACAAAATATGGTGTAAAGCACATATTCACAGCCATTTACTCTCCTCAAGCCAACAGTTCGGAAAGGGTAAATAGGTCAATAATATCAGGAATAAGATCATATCTAGGCAAAGATCATAGATGTTGGGATAATAATCTGAGTCAGATTGGAGTAGCCTTGAGAACTTCCTATCACAGTTCATTAGGTTTTTCACCCTATTTTGCATTATTTGGACAGCAGATGGTCACTCATGCCAAATCTTATGAACTTTTCAGGAAACTAGATACACTGGAGGAAGGTTTAGATACCATAGATGACAAGGACAAATTACATTTTATTCGACAGAAGATTCAACAAAATTTGGAGAAAGCTTACGAGACTAATAAAAGGTTATATGATATGAGGACTAGGACCAATAATTTTTCTGAGGGTGAAATAGTTTACAGACGTAATTTTTCTCTAAGTAATAAAGCATTAGCATATAATGCCAAATTAGCCCCTAAATTTTTAAAATCCAAAATCTCAAAGAAAATAGGCTATTGTAACTATAGGATAGTAGACATGAATGGTAAAGATGTCGGGGTTTATCATGCTAAGGACCTTCAAAAATCACACCGACTCGAAAACCCAACTTAATATAACCGTTTCCAGAATATTTTTCATATAAAAAATTAATTTTTAATTCAAAATCTTCTGTTTTGTGACGGTTGTGCTAAAATTGTGATCACAGTTGTTAAATTACTAATTTCTATCATTCCACTTTCTCTTAAATCCAAACCTCTCTTAAATAACGAGTTGATTTTTTTTTCATACTTCTTTTACTGAATGAAATGTAACCTTTTCAAGGTTGTTCTGTTATGAATGGAATTTGGTTTCCTTCATAATCCCGTTATATTGTTTCAATTCCATCAATGAAATTGTTCTAAATTTTTTTTTTCTTCTTCAAAGTTGATCTTAACAACTTCATTGAAAATTTCCATTAAAGGGTATCAACTCATTGATTAAGAAACTGTTCAAGTGAAAAGTACTATTTCTTGCGAAATAAATTAAATTAAAAAAAAAAAAAAATAAAAATTCAGTGAATAGTTAAGCTTTTATATAAATAAAGTTCGGTGATTATCATCCCAAAAGTTATAATAGAAAGTGACCTCATCATATACATATAATTTCATCTGGTATTGAATTGTGGAAGGTAAGGAAATATTCCAATCAAGAGTATGGTGAACAATAACGAATATTTGGTCCTAGGATATTTTTATCCGATATCCACAAAAGACCTCGTGGTCCCACATTACTATTGGACAGAAGTCCTGGTACTCCATTATTACTCCTGGAGAAAATACATCGTAGTTCACCTTTCTTTTGGGACAATAGACATCTTGCTCCTAACTTTTCTTTGGACCGAACTCGGAAAGCTAACTTTTCTAGAACGGTAGTATGAGGAAAAAGAAAGGAAAACCGTAAGTTGAATATAACCTCACATTCACCCATTACGTCATAACACGTGAAAGATTCAGTTTCTTAATATTTGAGAAAAAGGAAAAAATCTAAATTATTTAATACCACATTTTAATTATGAAGTAATTCAATTTAACCTAAGATAAGATAAGTTTACATTATAAAATAATAATCTTAAAAGAAAAAGAAAGTTTGAATAAGAAAAGAATTTGAATTATATAAAAGACAAGAATATATACTTAATAATAATATGAAAAGTCGTAAATAAGTAATTTAATTAAAAATATAATATATAATATAAATATAGAATAATTCTCATTTAACTCGTTTCGAATAACGAACACATTTCTTTGAGTTTAAAATAATAAAAAAAAAGAGAAAAAAAATTACATTGTAGTAAGTTGCTTTTCATTCATAATTTTATTCTTTCCTTTGTCTCATTTCATTGATCCATTTAGATCAGCTCTTACTTAAAGAGAACTTTCGTTTTTTTTGTACTCCTTCAACATTATGAAAGCATGAGAGAGAGAATGGAATTATGAATCAAAAGCAACTTACATAGATAGATAAGTACGTAAATTTGTAATTTAGCTTTATTTTAAGTTGTTGTAATTAATATTTAAATTCTCACAAAAAAAAAAAATTATTATTATTGTACTCTTAAAGAAATTATCTAAAAGGCCTGAGATATCGATACACTGAAAGAAATTTGTAGGTACTATTTTTTTTGGAAATTAATTGTAATGTGAATTATACTATAGACTATAATGAACTTTTATGTTCGACATGATTTAAATTCTTATATAAAACCTTTTTCTGAAATTTTGATAAATATGAATTATTAATAAAAATTTGTTAAATAGCTTAATGTAACCAAACCATTTCTGATTTGTATATGGGTTACCAAAAGATTTCCCTTGGATAAATGGTAACATGGTAGGGATAGGGCATATGGAAATACAACATCTAATTTCCCCGAATCTGAAGTAAAACCAATTTGAGACAGCTGAAAGAGTGAGCACGTGATATTTCTTTTGTAGTGAGGTTTCAAGGTGACCTAACAAGACCCCCACCCCATCCGGCGAGCTAGACCCTTAAAGCAAGCACGTGCTAAAGGTTAGAGTCATTTTGAAGGCAAATGAAGTAGTCAACACAGCCCACCACACCGTACCATTACAATTTGACATGAGCTGTGAGGCACAAATTGCAGTCCTGTTGAAACCACATGCCGTTGTTTGCAAGTCTACTCAATTCAGGCCAAAGTAATTGATAATCATCGACCTGTAAAGTTTTCATTGACAATGATGAGCCAACATCGTTTTGAAAGAAATATGAGCCGATGATGCCACCAAAATCCACAACAAGCAGTGACTTTTTCGGGATGAATTGGATGCTTTTGGCTGTGAATTGAGATCGTCCTAAATTCGACGATTTTAATTTTTCGCGTATCCATTCATCCAGAAATGATTACTAGAATCCACATTGCGAATAGTTCTCTCTATAGAACGATTATGGCGATCACAAAGTGGGTCTCGTTGCCGTATTTATTCATGCAGATTAAGCAAAACATGTTGAGTAATTTCCCTGATTAATAGTCAAACTTCGAAAATGCCTGTTGAGGTACTTGACACCACTCACTGGGAAAGTTACGGTTCGAACCATTTATAATTCCTATATTATCGAAAATTTCCATCGATCTGTTGTATCTGGTGTATCCTTAAACACTTCCTATTTGTAAATCTAAATGAAACAAATTGTGAGTGAGATATCATGGAAAATATTCATCGATCTCTTGTATCTGATGCATCCTTAAACACTTCCTATTTATAAATCTAAATGAAACAAACTGTATGTGGGATATTATCGAAAATTTTAACGATCTCTTGTGTACGGTGTATACTTAAACACTACCTATTTATACTTCCAATTTGTAAATCTAAATAACACAAATTGTGTGTGAGATATCATCGCAAATTTTAATCGACCTCTTGTATCTGGTGTATCCTGAAACACTTCCAATTGTAAATCTGAATGAAACAAATTTTCTGTGAGCTTTTATCGAAAATTTTCATCGTTCTCTTCTATATGGCGTATCGTTAAACACTTCCTATTTATAAATCGAAATGAAACAAATTGTGTGTGAGATATCATTGTAAATTTTAATCGATCTCTTGTATCTGGTGTATCCTTAAACACTTCCTATTTGTAAATCTGAAACAAATTGTGTGTGAGATATCATCGTAAATTTTAATCGATCTCTTGTATCTGGTGTATCCTTAAACACTTCCTATTTATAATGAAACAAATTGTGTGTGAGATATCATTGTAAATTTTAATCGATCTCTTGTATCTGGTGTATCCTTAAACACTTCCTATTTGTAAATCTGAAACAAATTGTGTGTGAGATATCATCATAAATTTTAATCGATCTCTTGTATCTGGTGTATCCTTAAACACTTCCTATTTATAATGAAACAAATTGTGTGTGAGATATCATTGTAAATTTTAATCGATCTCAAATAAGAGTTACATTTAAATGAATTGAATTCGATTTTTGCTATACACTGTATATATTTTGGACATCTAATGAATAAATAGACAAAATGATAACTATGCCTCTCATATTGTTATGGTCGTGAAAGGTTTAAATACTTTTGTTTTGCTAGAATTGGATACAAAGTGTTTTATAATTATTTTCCATTTCGTAAACAGACATTCAGTAGCCTGCATTCGCTATGCAAGTGTATTTCGTGTATTATATTTGTGAAGGAAGTCGTTACATGCTTCTTTGGAACGCTGCTAGTATTGTTTGACTATGTAAAATGAAATAAGGGAACAACAATAATTACTTTTAAGAAAGAGAGCATAATTATTAATAACAAGGTATTCTAAAAGAAAAATATTTTAAGAAGTTCTTGATAGTTCCCTTCCTTTCTTCTCTAAAGTTCAAAAAATTAGAAGAAATTCAAATTTAGAGCCAAACAAAAGGAATTAAAACACTATTCTCGTGACACCATATTTGTGAAGCCGTGCCTCTTTTAACGTTTATACTGCAAATATTGAAGTCGTAGCATTAAAAGGAGTTGGTTGTTTATAATTATATACACACATACGGCATAATAACTCAATATAATTGGTTGGCGCTGAATGTAAAAAATTTAAATTGGTTCACTTAAAATGCCACGAGTTCGAAAATAAACAGAAGAAACGATAAAGAACTTAATGGTGTAGAATGATGTAGGATTTATGCACTAGTTTTAGAACTCCTGTTTGAATTTTGTTTGTTGTCCGATAAACGTGGTAACACACACAATTTTAATTCATTTGAAGTCGCCGTAGTCTGGTAGGTAGTGTGTTTTGGCTTGTTAGACGTTAGGCCGCGGTTCAAACCTAAGGTCAGATTTCTCTAGCTAAATGAAATATGAAATATTTCTTCTTCGACTACCAAAAAATCAAAAATCTGTCGTTCGTAGTCGACATTAAATTGTTTGTTCTCGCCACTTATCAATAAAAGTAACACACACAACAAGGGTGGTGAGAAAAACTAGAAACTAAATTGTAACTGACATCGCCGCTGGACATGAGAGCGTATAGAAAATCTGAAACAAACCGTTTTCCCATCACTCACTCAACTCGGCCATTCGCAGATCACAACTTTCCTCTCTTTCCGTCTTGACTTAAGCCTGAATGAAAACGATAGTACGAATAAAGTAATTTAATAAAAAAATCATCTTAGCGACGAAGCCTATTTCTGGAGGAATTGGTACGAGAACAACAAAATAGTTGAATTAAGGAATTTACATGACATCCAAGAGCGTCTAATACATTCAGAAATAGTCCCTGTTTGGTATGGATTTTAAGCTAGTTTCATTGGTTCATATATCTGTGAGAACGCTATCAAAGGCGAGCACTGTAGGTCGATGATCACATACATACATAAATGGTTATTACAACCCTTCAGTCAGGATTACGACCTAGCTTCTCACACCACTTATGTTTTGTGTGTGTTAATTTTATAAATGAGTGGCGGGACCTACAGTTTAAAGTCGACTCCGAACGACAGATTTTTAAGAAACTTATCATGGCAATTTTTATTTGCTCTCAGAGTTTTTGCCAGAAATCTGCTGAGAGGAAGTCGCCGAAAAAATATTTTTTGTATTTTGCCTTGATGTCTGGTCTGGGGCTCCAACCCTAGCTTTACGCCTAATAAGCCAACACACTACCTACTAGGTAGGTAAAAATGTAACAATATTTTTTTTAAGTTTTCTTTCTATGTGCTAAGAATTCCTTACAATGTGAATAAAAAATAAATTGAATTAAACATTGTTTTAATGTTCGATTCAAACTATTTTCTGTTTTAGAAATGACTGTGTATGCATCGTAAAACTACAGGTTAATACACGTATATTATATTTGAAAACATTTCCGTTCGAAGAAATTTTATTAAAAAATGTGTTGACGGAAATCTGTGGCAGTAAACGCCAGAGGAAATGGTGACCATAAAAGAAACCAGGAAATATGGAAATGTTTATAAAAATATTTAAATTGTATATGTTTTTACGTCGTGTATATTTTCATGTTGCAATACGAAATAATATTTCATGTAGTGGATAATTATAGAATAATAACATCTACTTACACATGGTAGTTATGCATATAGAATCCAAAATTTAGGCTGTTAAATTTAATAAACAGTAAAGAGCATGCAAAGCAAATACATCTTAAAATACAGGGACTCCTTTGGCAAAAAAAAACTAATATTCAAAATCATAAATTTATTTTAAATATATATTTTAACCCTTTCACGACCATTCGATTGTGAAAGGCAAAGTTATCATTTTGTCTATTTTGAATGATTTATTAGAAGACCAAAAATATATTTGAAAATCAAATTTATTAAAACTCAGCGGCTTGTCCGTTTTTTTTTATAATTTTATATAATTTCTTCTAGTTTTTTGGTACTAATATCTATTTTTAATAAATATCGCCTGGGTCATCGTCTTGTCCCAAAAGACTTTGTATTATCAATCTTCGCCATCACTGTTGTCTACCATTAATCTGTACTAAATTTGATTTCCTCTGCAAAGCATAATCTAAATTAGCAAAAGGAAGAAAATGATGTTAATAATAAAGAATCGTAACCTCTGTATGTAAGTGGAAAAGTTCCTTTAT
Source organism: Sarcophaga subvicina (assembly GCA_936449025.2). Taxonomy (NCBI): domain Eukaryota; kingdom Metazoa; phylum Arthropoda; class Insecta; order Diptera; family Sarcophagidae; genus Sarcophaga; species Sarcophaga subvicina. The sequence continues at coordinate 92,636,138 of OW388080.2, forward strand.
TGACCATAAGGACACCGCATATAATAATTTTTTTTTATTCTTTCAATACCAATAGGTATTATTTTTTATTAAAATAAGAAACCATACCCACCTAGCAGTAAATAATTTACATATTGAGTGACGCACGAGATTTATATATCAAAACATTTTTATAAAATATAATCACAGGAGAAAAACACTGTCAACTTCTAGTGACCATATATAAAGAATGATTGTTCAAATATAACCGGCCCCATGTAGGAAATTTAAATATGCATCTTTAAAAATAAATAAAAGTCATATAACACCCACATGGTTTTTATTTCTTCAGATTTTTGAAATTTTCGGTTTGGGACATATGTATGTGTCCCTTGGGTCAGCAAAGGATTAAATTTTGTAACATGTCAAACTATAATCCTGTATATAATTCTTGGAATACTTACTTATGAGAATGACTTACACTATAATAACACACAGAACTTGCCCCAAATTGTTCAACTCAGACCTCATATTTATTACTCCCTAATATACTATCGATAATGTTTTCTGCTATTTGCAAATAATAATTTAAAAATTGTGTAAATAACTTAATATTAATAAGTTAATGCACCTAGCTATTTCCAACTATATGTTCAAATGGGAATTTCAACTAAAAATTTCGTACAACCCAAACAGTTTGGTACGAAAAACAAAACCCTTCCTGCTGCTACTATTGCTGAAGTATTTTAAGCTGTATTTGTTTATGGCATGTACGTGAATCGACAGACAGACAATAGAGTTAAAGGCAATATAGTAGAAGAAGAAATTCTAGAAACGAAGGGTTTAGAATTTCCATATTTGTTGAACGATTATGTTGTTAATACCGTGCAAAAGTGTATACCCTTAGAGACGTATTTTTCATTGTTCACAATAATTTAAATGTCTCACCTTCAATTTGTTAAAAAGCTACCTAAAAACAGTTGAATGAAAGCACATACATATATGTACATACATAGGTATGCATCTTGAAAAAGAAAACATTTATTCGCTAGACAATATTCATATGAGAATACGATAACATCGATAACGATAGCATTGTTTGCTATTTTTCATCTTTTGGAACATATGCATTAAGAGGAATTACAATCCCCATTCATGTAAACAAAAGCATGGATTGCTGCTTTAACGGTTTTATTTAGAAATTCTGAACAAAAGGGCGTCTCAATAAGAAAGCAATTTTTTAATCTAGTCTAAGTACAAACTCTGAACCCTGAACTCATATGTTTGTCTGTAACGGTTATTAAAAATGCAGCGGTTTTCTTAAGAACGATTGGTTAAAATGGTGAAAACTTTATACAAAAATTTGTAAAGTTATGCCGACCGGTCACAGGTTAGTTTAGGTTCGATGGCGGACTTCTTCGAAGGAAGATTCATTGCGATACCACAACACATTCTACCCGGGGGTCAACTATTCCTATAGCGGTCACAAACTTCAAAGTATTTTCATTCGAAAAAGTAGATCCAATTTGTCAAGCCTTCTAAATCTGGGCAAGAAATGTTAAACAGTTAGGTCGGTTATGGTCAGTGCGGCTCATTGCTGATGTAAATGGGAGTGTCACTGAAAACTTGAAAAGACAGTGAAAACCACTAGAAGTTAATCCCAATTTTTCGAAGCAAGTTATCTCCTGCCATGAAGTGCACATCCATTTTAATGGCTTAGCGAATACACAAAATTGTCGAATCTGGAGCTCAAAATGCAATCCATGAAAAACAAAATACACTCGCAACGAGTGTATGGTAGAGAGTTTTGTCAAACAGCGTTATTGAAAATTACTGTGGAAATGGCATTCGTACAGTAATATCGTAACGGAATTCTTGTAACCTCAATTAAACGGCATGGGTCTGAACGATATATGTGGAAATAACTGCCATATCGCACCTGCAGCAATCGAATTATTGTAGCAACGATTTACAGAACAAATTATCTCAAAAGATTCTGGTGGCAACTAAACACGTTTTTTATTTTCGTAGTTTTGTGAAACTTCGGATTTATGCGACGAAGCCTATAAAAAATTCTCAAAAACTCCAATCCTACATCAAACGCGTAGTATGTGAGTAATTCTGCGAAAAAGTCGTGGACATTTTAGAGAAAAGGCCTGCAAGAAATGCGGTGGAACGAAGAATGAGTTTGGATTCGGATTGCGATCAACTAGTTGTACTTATAGACGAAAGTCATTAATAAAACAAGCGATGGATGATAGCGCCGATTCAGATCACCACTTTGATTCAGCCAAGGCACGTATGTGATTATGTATTGGGAGAAACATATCAACTGTCTCGTAATACATACATACATATTTGCATAATTGGTTATTAAAACCCTTCATTCAGGATTACGACTTAGCTTCCTACACCCAGCATGTTGTGTGTATTAATTTTATACATAAGTGGCGGGACCTACAGTTTAAAGTCTATTCCAAATGCCTTCTTTTTGAGAAACTTTTTCATGGCAATTTCATTGACTACTGCTGAGAGTAAATCGCCAGAGAAATATTTTTTTTTTATTTTTAGTTTTATTGGAGATGTCTGACTTGGTGTTTGAACCAAAGCCTCATGTCTAAAATGCCAACGCAATACCTACTACACTACGGCGAATTCTTACCATAAAGTTCAGAATTTAATATTATGCTGGGCCCTTCCGATTATATTTTGATATATAGTTAGCCCGACGGGTAGATGGAACTCATTAATGCAGCCTGGTAAACGTACGATGGATACGTTGTGGACCACCACTTTGATTCAGGCAAGGAATTCATGCGATTAAGTATCAGGATAAACGTTCCATGATGCTAATGTGCGCATTCAATATGACCGATATATTGCTGATAGCATTCAAATTTCTGCAAAAGTTTTACTCCCCCGATAAACCCATGATATTACCAGTAGTATTGCAACCATACAATAATAATTTTCGCCAAAGCTTTAAAAGTTACTTATTTCTTAAAAGAAATCTGTTGTTTGAAATCGAAGTTAAATTCATATACTTGACTATTTCACTGGTTTCAATGGTCAATAGGTTAAAGCTGCTGAAGTAAGTCTCCTATTTTTTCATACTTATTATTAAATATGAAGTCGCCGTGGTCGAGTGAGTAGTGTGTTAACTTATTAGACGAAATATGAAAAGTATTTGCTAGGCGGCTTCCTTTCAGCATAAAATTTCCATGAAAAGTTTCTTAAAAATCTGTTGTTCAGAGTCAGCACAAACTATAGGTCCCGCCACTCATTTATAAAATTTATACACAATATAAGTGGTAAGAGAAATTGGGCTATCCCTTACTGAAGGATAGTACTGACCAATTATATTACCTATGTATGTATTTTCAGTCACTTTTACATTGCTTAACCAACCAATTTCATTGTTTCCCTTAGTGCTTCTTTAATTATTTCAACATCTATGTCTTATGAAAAGGAAAAAGCCACAGCAGTGTGAATGTAATCACGTGCACACAAACACTCTCTTTTAAATTAGCTCACCACTAGAAATTTTCTCTTCCTTGGAAATGTGGCTGTAAAAGTTCATTTTTAGAATTTTACCTCCTATGCTTTAACATTCACCATAACCATAAAACAGTCTTAATTTTTGAAGAGAAAATTAAAAACAAATAGTTTCTCAAAAAAGAGATGCTTTTTACTGTTTCTTTTAATGCTTATTAATTTTCTTTTTTACAGAATTTAATGTTTTAATTTATTAGAAAACTAGATAAAGAAAATTAATTACGTTTCCTCTGAATGCGTTTACTTAGCCCTTTAATGGTAACAGGGTTACGTATGTCCCAAAGAGGAAATTTTAAAAACCTCTATAATTAAAAACCGCATGGCTGTTACATTACTTTTATTTTTTCTTATCTTGCTTATTTAAGTTTCCTATGTACATATACACAGATGTTTTGCGAACAGTCATTCTTTAAACATGGGCACTTGAGCTTTCGTTAGCAACCAACATTGTTGATAAAAAGAGGGAAATTTGGTCAAACATAAAGAAATTATATCAGTAAATATAGTAAATGAGCTTCGTCGATTCGACGACCAGTAACCAATTAGGGTTAAAATGTTCGTCGATTCAACGAAGAGTAACCTTAATTTACAAAAACGAAGAGTAACAATCCAGGGTTAAAGAAAAATATTTCATCTTTGCTTGTTACTGCAAAAGAAGTCGTATAGATTGGTTCACTGATTATAAAACCACCACTGTATGCATCCCTAACAATTTTCGTTGCATAGTATATTTCCGATACTTCCGCCTGTGATTCTGCATCCTTATCCGTTCAATTTAGAGTCATCAGTAGATAGATGTACATTGTTTTTACCAGGGTCGCAACAACCTTACTTTTTCCCGACCTCTTTATTCGGAATGAATGTCATGAATATCAGAGGAGCCATATCGAAGACTGAAATGCTTTCAGACTCCTTACGTTACCAGTCTTTAAAATATTTTAAGTCGCCTTTCTCACTTTTAAAAATCGCCCACTGTTTATAGCTTATCCTCTCCTATCAATTTCTATACTTCCATTTACTAATTGCTTCCCGTTATTTTATTGTTAATGGGATTGCCGACATGGGTACGGTTAATCATTTGCTCTTTGAATATTTTTTAAATATCGATTGTGTAGTGTGGCAATAATTATTTGGAAAAAATAAAAAACGAAAGTAAATACATATTAAAGTTGTTAACTTGTTTTTAAAAGTGGCTATTATTTGTATAACTCTTCTAAAAACTGAAAATAAATGTGAGTTATTTTGTTTTCCTTTGTTTACACAACGGGTGTGTCAAATGAAATGTTTGTCTACTGCTTCGTGATTCAGACAATAATCAGACTTACTGCGTTATTAGCTAATCAATCAAAAATGTCAATTGTTTATGTTCATGCTAACAAGGTATTACAAGTATAGGTATTATTTCTCTATTAGCTATTCATTTATAAGCTAGTGTTTGTGACAAGTTTATTAATTATTTGTTATGTTTTGATCTCAAGCAGAGCTGTTATACAAAATCCAGCTGTGCTCATAAATTTAATTAAAAATGTCATGTCATCAATGGTATGGTATGGTTTCTAAATCAAATATTAATTTAAAAAAAAATATTATTTTTTAGTTGATTTCATCTTTTGTAACATCAGATATGAATTTCGTAGGAAAATTCTAGATCTCGAAATAAAATTTATACTATCCTTTTCATGTCAGTAATTTACAATGAAATTTATTAAAGATTTACTAATTAATAGAAATAAGTTAAAGAATTAACTGAAGTCACCGCTGTTTAGTATGTAGTGTGTTGGCTTGTTGGACATGAGACCACCGTTCAACCCTTAGGTTAAACATCTCCACTAAACTACGAAATATGGAAAAATATTTCTTCGGCTTCTCAGCAGATTTCTGGCAAAAACTCCGGAAGTAAAATCAGTCTCAAAAATCTGTCGACTGTAAGTCCAGCCACTCATATATGAAATTAACACACACAGCATAAATGTCGTAAGAAGTTGGGTCGTAATCCTGACTGAAAGGTTGAAATGGCCAATTATGTATGTACGTCTGTATGTATGATTTGCTTTTGAGTAATATCGCATGTATAATATTGTAAAATATATATTTTCAATAACAAATTCAAAAACTCCTTTCAGAAATTTTATCTCATTTGCATGATAATACTGTCTATCCAAATAAAAGTCTGGAAATGGCCAGTTGACATCACGCTAAAAATATCTACTGTATGCTTATATTTATAAAAACGTTTCTTTAACTCAAACGAGAAACTTATAATGGTAGGTGTGTTAAGAAGTGCGTGAGTTTTAAGTGAATCTGTCATTTGGTGGTCTAATGACATGTAAACCAAATAACGAAAACGACTTTAATGACTACATTTCACATGAACAGGACATTGAAAGAAATTAGCAACAGAGTATTATACGTCTTCGTTTCGAGCTATTTTAAGCAAAGCATTACAATGGAATTTAATAGCAAAACGGAAACCACAAAAACTAAGGAATTCTATGCAAGCAGCGTATCATGTGATTGTACGATAAGATAAGAATGAATTTATTCAAGTATACGCAAGCACTTTACTTTGTTTGCTCTTGTATATGCTCTTTTAAGCCAGTTATAGTTAATAAATTTGCTGTGTGCTTTGTGTTTATGGTTATGCGCTTCAATATTTTGTTACCAATTTCTTTCAAGCCAATTAATTCCTTTTTTTTGTTTTCTATTTTTGGTCATATCGATTTCCTAGTGGCTGTCTAAGTATTATTTCGTTTGTCCAATTGAAATAATAAAAGTGTGCTTAGCCTTAACCTATTTAAGGCCGCTGTGCTAATTTGGATACACTTACTTATTTAGTTGTTCGAACATGTAAAAGTGAATGATGACTTTACAAGGAAAATAATTGCCAGCAGCGAGATACACTTTCACCTCAGCGGCTTCGTTAGCATGCAAAATTGCCTCATTTGGGCAAATGAGAATCTACGAACGACTATATCGGGTGGGCCATTTATCGGTTTAAATTTGAACCATCGGTTATTTCGAATCTGGCAATACTTACATACGTACATAATACATTACAACACTTTAGTTAGGATTACGGCCTAGTTTCTCACAGCACATAAGTAATATGCGTTAATTTTTATACATGATTGGCGGGACCTACAGTTTTATTTACTCTCATAGTTTTTGCCAGAAATCTGCTGAGAGAAAGTCGCCGAAAAAATATTTTTTCATATTTCGTTCGAACCGAGGCCTCACGTCTAATAAGCCAACACACTACCTACTAAACAACGGTGACTTCTGGCAATACTTAAACACAACTGGCCATTACAACCTTTCAGTCAAGATTACGGCCTAGTTTCTCACATCACTCATGTTGTGTGTGTTAATTTTAAACACGAGTGATGGGAGCTACAGTTTAAAGTTGACTCTGTATGACAGATTTTTGAGAAACTTTTCATGGCAATTTGATTTACTCCCAGAGTTTTTCCAGAAATCTGCTGAGAGGAAGTCGCCGAAGAAATGCTTTTTGTATTTTGTTTTGATGTCTGGCATGGGGCTCGAACCCAGGCTTTTCGTCTAATAAGCCAACACACTAATAGGTAGTGTGTTAGCTTATTAGACGTGAGGCGTCGGTTTAAATCCCCGAACCCTGGCTTTTACGTCTAATAAGCTAACACACTACGTACCACGGCGACCTCTGGCAATACTTATGTCATTCTAATCTGTCACAACATTCAGTACATTATCTCCACTGAAATTAATAAATCGATTTACGTTTGGATTTATTGGGTCAACGAGAAAAATCTTGATGATTATCCAAAAAAAAATAATCCTTCCATCGGGATAGTGTAACTTGCCACACATCTCATGCCACAATTGATTTATTGAGTCAAACGTTTGATGGCATTTAATTAGCCGAAATGGTGATGTCAATTGGTCACCAAGAAGCAGCGATTTGACACCGTTGGACTATTTATTCTGGGGCTCCATTAAAGAAAAACCAGACAATTTGAAGGCCAACATTAGTTATGCTATATACGAGATACTTGCCCATACACTCGAAAAAGTGCACGAAAATTGGTCCGATCGAATGAGGTACTGTGAGGATAGCCGCAGCAGCCATATGAATGAAATAATACTCCACTTCTAAGCGAAACAATTATACTTCACAACAAAAAATAAATTTGACAAAAGTTCAAACCGTGTTTGTTTTGTTAAATTTTTAAATTTAAACTTTTAAATGGCACACCCGATATATCCACGAAGAGTGATTGCTTGGTGCGGTTTGAAAATAAGTTCATCCAAGCAGTTATGTAGTTGAATGGTGTTCGCTGTCGCGAGATGAAAGGAGACTTCTTATAGCCAGAAATTGAAGATATGGGCCTGTACACTATGTTGTTTCAACAGGATAGAGCCACTTACCACATAGCCAACGACGCAGTGTGGTCATGGCTCAAAAACTGGGTCAGACGTCTTCAACAAAATGAAATATGAAAAAATATTTCGTCATCGACAGCCTCTCAGCAGATTTCTGACAAAAAGTCTAAGAGTAAATAACAATTGCCATGAAAAGTTTCGCAAAAATCTGTCGCCCGGAGTGGATTTTATAGTGTAGGTCCCAGTACTCACGTATAAAATTAACACACACAACATAAGTGGTATGAGAAGCTTGGTCGTAATCCTCACCGAAGGGTTGTAGTGCCCAATTATGTATGTATGGGAAACAAGGCAGAGAAATGCGTCTTAAAGAAACAAACTGGAACGTATAATTTCATAAAGACCTATAAAAATGTTATTCATTTTTAAACCATCAGTGATATGGTAATTATGAAAAATGCTAAAATCAATCAATAAACGATTGCCATACAGAAACTTAATAATACTGAAACTATGGCTATTACGTTTACAGCACCTTGAATATAGTTTCCAATAAGCTGCTTAAATCGTAAAGTTTTATTATTTCCTTACAGTTGTAATGGATTTAATTTTTTATTTGCTTGTAAATGTCCTTACTGCCTCTTTTAAGCACTATTATGTTACGTTATTATATGCTGTTATTCGTATGATTTATTGGCATATTGCCAATCAGTAAATGCTGCGTTTTCATTCATCGCAATTCTAATTTTGGGTAGCACGTATTACTTCCACTTGATTTTATTAATTCTGGTAATGAGACAGAGACATGAAGTGGTTTTAAAATTTTCACGCCTTAATATTTTTAATTTCACGTTTGGAGTTTACCAGTTCACTTTGGTATTATACATTACCGGTGGCTGTCATTGTGTGATTACACAGTGATTTTAAATCGCGTATTACTCAGCAGTAGCTTTTAACGATTAATTCGGGCATAAATGATATCTTGTTCCGCTTGTTGGTGAATTGATGGCCGATCATCTAATAATCTTGTAATTATCTCTTCGGGTACATTTTGAATTTGTGTTGAAGAGTTAAATTAAATATAAATGTTTGAATGTATGGAATTTTCTGTTTAAAGCTCAAAATTAATTATTCGTTTATATTTCTATCTCTAAATTTAAATAAAGCACAGTATATATAAGATATCATAGACATTTTTTAATCACACATAGGACCTATTAATGATATAATGATATATTGATATATTGATATATTGAATTGTAAATTTGTAATCATATTAGGTTAGGTTAGGTTAGGCTAGGTTAAAGGACGTGTACTTGTCAATTAAAACAAGTACAATACCCGGATGTCGAATTGACCAATTGACCCAACGTCCTAGTTTCTCACACCACTTATGTTGTGTGTATTAATTTTTATACATGAGTGGTGGTTTAAGTTTTTGGAGAAACTTTTTCCATGGCAATTTTATTTACTCCCAGAGTTTTGACCAGAAATCTGCTGAGAGGAAGTCGCCGAAGTAATCCTTTTTGTATTTTGTCTTGATGTCTGGGGCTCGAACCCTGGATTTACGTCTAATAAGCCAACACACTACCTACTAGACTACGGCGACTTCCACGGTGACTATAATCAAAATATCATAATCAGTAGCATTTAACGCATATAAACGCATGTTGACGTACGTCGCCGCATGTTGCCGTATCTACCGATTCGCGTTTTCCAAAGTGTATTCAGTGAAGCTTATAGAATAATAGTCTACTTCTTTTCAGTTCGAGCTGTTTGATCGACAACATAAAATAAAAATTAGAACAAATAAATATAATAAAGTAATAAATTCTAATATTTAATATAAATTGAAAATAAAGTGAAGTTAAAAGTGATCTAACTATTTGAATTGGATCTTTTCAATAAAATACGTAGTTCTGTAAATATTTTGTATTACAGCATATAAATTCCAGTAGAAGAAGAAAACAAGTTTTGATGTTAACGGTATTATCCCCTTAGATCCTTATTTCTGTATGTATTGTTTCTAAAAGTTTCTTAAAAAGGTAACGGTATCTGGATTTTCTTAATTTATTTTTTTTAAGGTTTAAAAAATTGACTTTATTGTTAAATATTTCCCTTATCTTTATCAAAATTCTAAAATAAAAACATTAACTGTTTCCAGTACACTATACTTATTAGTGACTAAAATAGAACATAAAAAGTTCAGCTACCTGCTGTATACAATAACAATAATTCGATATTTTTCTTGTGAAGTTCAAGTAAAAATTTACTTGCAGTCCAAGTTGAAAAATAACCAAGCAAAAGCATTTTTTAAAAATATAAAAAATAAATATAAATAACATACAAAAGATTATAACCTTTAAGTATACGAATATTTTATAATATTTTCCTGATTTGTTTTACTTTTAATATTAGTCTTCTTTCAATTCACCTCAAACATTACCTTTGATTCGCATCTACAAGAATGAATAAATAAATTCAACTTCAACTTGACCCCACCCATTTACGTTTGACTATTAATTTATTGATTCAAATTATTTACATTATTGAAGCATATTGTCTGTGTATATTGCAGCTGACGCAAACTATTGAAACTGACGTATATTTTAGATTATTTTGATAAATTGCTCTCTAAAGGTGTTATAATCTAAAATAAAATGGAAATTGTCTGTGCTGTTTTATTTGTACAATATTTCATTAATTATTTATAGTTTTCCTTTTAATTTATTTTTTATTTCTTTAGAAACACTATATTCATAGATTAACGGATAGTAAATTTTATATACTACAAGGAATCGATTCTACACACCTTCTGCCATTGTAAACTAAGATTTACATAACAGTGTACACATTCTATTGATATTTATAGTGGAAATTACATACCTACATATATTATTGGTCATTACAACCTAGCTTCGCACACTACTCATGTTGTGTGTTTTAATTTTATACACCAGTGCCGGTACCTACAGTTTAAAGCTGACTCGGAACGATAGATTTTTGAAAAAAAAATTTCATGGCAATTTTATTTCTGTTCAGAGTTTTTGTCAGAAATCGGCCGCCTCCGAAAAATGTTTTTTTTTCATATTTCGTTTTGTTTACTCTTACATTGGGTTTGAACCATAACTTCACGTCTACCTACCACACTACGACGTAATACTGATGACATAAACTCGCCAGCTGAGTGCTGTACGCTTTGGAGTCGGATGATCGTTTTAATTTTTGTTCCATTTTTCATCTACAGACGCCTAAATTTTTCACTCTGCTGTCATCTAAAATAAATGACAACTTCTTCTGGTTTGCATTGGTAGTAGGGTTTTCACAGCGCCAACTCTATGTAGCGGCTTCGGTGCTTAGTTTGTTTCATTGAATCAAAGCAATTCACTTTTAAAGTCCAAATTATGTTTATATATTCAAGCCTTGGCTTGTCATTTATTTATCCGAACATGGATCATTTAGCAACTAATCGCCATTTTTGGAGGGTTAAGGGATGAGTATGGTGGTCATAGTCGACTTACTGCTCAAGGTAAAATTAAAAAAAAAATTATTTAAAAGACTGTAAGCATTTCAGCTATGATCAAGCCTTATGCATTATCGCATAAAAGGTACTGCCGAAAATATCTCTTCTGTTATAGGAAGTGTGACGGATCATACCAGTTTGTCGAATCCATGGTAGTCAAGTTATTTTTACTTATGACTTATTATGACGTATATTGTCTAACTCAAATAACAATTAAATCCGGCAGATAATTCACAAAGCTGTACAAGAGCAGATCGGGAGCCACAATATACAGATTTTAGTGCTAATTTTGTGAACAAACTTCCTTCAGGGATGAAGAAGCTTTCCTTACATGTAACCTTGATTCAAACAATATACAGATAAGATCACTCCAATATCATTGAGCAACTTCTTTTAAATGCCTCCTTCAAATTAGAGCGCAATGGCCTTATTTTACGCCTTCTTTTATGAACATTCAGGCTTTAAAGTATGTGTATCAATAACACTATTCCTCGAGATACAAAAAGAACCGATTAGAATTTTCTTGAAAGATTAATTTAACATTTTTCTTACTTACTTAATTAGGTCATTACAACCCTTTAGTCTATATTACAAACAAGCTTTTCACATTTCAGATTTTGGAGATGGCAATTGGCTGACAATATCAAGATTTGATGCTGTTAGACTTTCTCTATGCGGCTACGTCAAAAACCGCGTCTACGCTGATAATCTCTTAATATTTGACCATTTAAAAACCATTATTAGTCCAGTTATTGTCAAGATATCTTCTGAAATGTATGAAAAATTTGTCAAAAACAACTTCAACTACTGCGATCAACACAAACGTGGCCTAATCAACTTTGGCAAGGCACAGGCATTGCAATGAAAAAAAGTTTCATCGAATTCAAAACGCAATGTGGATTTTCTTTAACTTTACTTTCGAAATCGAATTATGGTGAGTACTTTAGAAAGTCTTTACTTAAGAAGTCGTCGTAGTTTAGTGGGTAGTGTGTTGGCTTATTAGACGTAAGGCACGAGTTCAAACCCCAGATCAGACATCCAAACGAAAATTTGAAAAAATATTTCCTCGGCGACTTCCTCTCAACAGATTTCTGGCAAAAACTCTGAGAGCAAATAAAATTGCTATGCAAAGTTCTAAAAAAAAAAATCCACTACTCATGTATAAAATTAAAATACACAATAAGAGTGGTGTGAGAAGCTAGGCCGTAATCCTGACTGAGGGGTTGTAATAGCAAATTGTGTATGTATGTATGTATTTGAATGTAAATTTAAGAAAATAAATTAATAACGAATTAATATATATATATTAAGCAAATAAAGGAATATGGGCTGTATACACAGAATCTTCAAACTGTTTCTGTCAACTGCAATATATCGTAGTTCATTAAAGGATTTTCCACATTCCTTTAAAATGTTCTTTGATCATTGGATTCCATTCCAATGTTGCTTGGAATGTTTGAAAGCTTGTAATAAAAGCATATGATATTCAGCACTCCCCTAATATTATTTAAATTTTTATTTATAATTTCTATGATTTCCAGTAAATTCCTGCAAACTGTGCAATAATATTCATTAAGTTTTTGTCGATTTACAGCAATTTTAAACAACAATGTTTGATATTTGTTAAAATCTTGTTAATAAAATCATTTACAAAACAACAATTTTACATACATATTTTAAATTAAATTTTTCAAATAGTTTATGTCCGCGTAAATGATTATATGTATCATATATTATTTAAACATTTTTTTCTCTAGTGGTGAGGAAATAATTTTAAATGCCATTCAATAAAAATATGTACATAAATATTAGCAAACATTTTTATGTCAACACGAAATACTATAAATTTTTGCACATATTTGTTCTAGTACGTATTTTTTGTTTAAAAATAATCAGCACTTAAACCAAATTACTATCTATTGTCTGCATATAAAAATTGCATGGCTTTTTTGCTTGATTTTGAATAAGATTTTAAATTTTTTTTGTTAATTCACCAATTAGTTACAGTTTAACTTTATTTTATTCTCATAATTTGTATTATTATTATTTGTTCTGCTTTGTAAGCAAAGAATAATAGAGAACAAGCAATTATTGTTGTATTTGTCAAGTTGTATACGCTGGCACACAAAACTCGTGTGATCAATAAAGAGTTTAATTGAAATTAAACACAAATTTATTTTTATTTTGTTTGCAATCATCGAACTCATATTTTAAAATGTAAAAACGTAACACTACGTTTGTTTAAACTATTCGTAGAAATATTTTACTTTACAACTGCGGGATTACTGTTTCTACATTTAGAAGTTGCCTACACGCACTAGCCATAAAAAGTCTGCATACTGCTGAGACGTAGTCGCCGAAAGAAATATATTTTCATATTTCGTTTTGCAAACACACTATCTACTGGACTACGTTCAAACTTTTAAAAGCGCATGTCAATATTTTTCCGAAATTTATTTGGTCGATAAGAAAACAATTTCCTTAACTTTGAATACTCCACTTTCGTGGAGTATTGCTTTCACTCTATCATCGGCGATAATTTTTAGGTCTGTCGAAGGATCATCCCAATTATCATTTTATTGATCTTTCACTACGAGCTTCTTGACTTTTAATTTAAATACAACAAATCGTGTGTGAGACACCTTCGAAAGTTTATATTCATTTGAAAGAGCTGTTGATGCCATTGTGTGTGGAATATAATATCGTTAAAATGCCCGCTGCGATTTCTATTTTGTTGAAGTGCACTCGAAATATCAAATTTCCATTCCACTGGCGCCTAAATCAGGCTGCATTTGACAGATGCCATATGTTACGTTGGCTTTGAGGAACGCTGTGGTTTGCGAAAGAAACCCCGCCAGAAAAGGTCTAAAGGGGTCAACTCACACGATCCTGCCATTTAGTTTACATCGTCCTTCACGTGAAATAATCATGTTCTGAAAGTGTTCGTGCAAAATATCCAGTGTGGCATGAGTGCTGTAGCACTTACCGCTTCTGTCCACGAACTCGCAGTTGTCAGTGATAGCCCAGACAACGACGGTCTCAAAAGATTTACAAATAGGAAGTGTTTAAGGATACGCCAGCTACACGAGATCGATCAAAATTTTCGATGATATCTCACACAAAATTTCATTCATTTAGAATTATAAGTAGGAAGTGTTTAATGATACACCATATTCTAGTGATCGATGAAAATTTTTGATAATATCTCACACACAATTTGTTTCATTTAGATTTACAAATAGGAAGTGTTTAAGGATACAGCAGACAGAATACATAGAATAGGTAAAGTAACAAAATAGTGTTCATATTTCTAAAGTGTTCACTTTTATGGATATTCACCTTTTTGCGAGTTCACTGTTTACGCTCTTAACTATATTTCTGTATACTATATGGACATTTTGTAATTCTCCAAAAAGAAGTTGTATTGATCTGTGAAATTGTGTAAAAATAATTGTACATAAATTTCGTCGAAGGAAATTATAATCCCCCTTCGTTTTTACACAATGTATTGTTTTTTCAGCTTCTGAATACTTGTTACATTTAGATTTGCCAATAGGAAGTTTTATACAAAAAAATTATTTCCAAATTTACGTGACATTTCTTCTACACATTGTACCTTATACCAGAGAAAAATTTTATGTAAGATTGAATTGCGTAAAGACCTTTACATTGTTCACGTTATTCTTGAAAATTACCTGCCAGTTTTGTGTCACTTC
The DNA here is from genome assembly GCA_936449025.2 of Sarcophaga subvicina. Lineage (NCBI taxonomy): Eukaryota > Metazoa > Arthropoda > Insecta > Diptera > Sarcophagidae > Sarcophaga > Sarcophaga subvicina. The sequence continues at coordinate 92,651,249 of OW388080.2, forward strand.
TGACCACGTGATAAAAATAATAAGCAAATTGCCATTTAAATATGTCTGGTAACATTTTTTTGTAGAGACGAAGAAAAGAGTATCTATAATTACTAGAAACATGTTCTTTTTTATCGATAAAAGAAAAATGTAAAGCCACAAATAAAAGAAATAATAAAACAAATTCGCTTTAACTGATTATAGACATTTAAAGTGTTTGTCAAAATCGTTTCCATTAAGAAGTTTTTCTTTATTTATTGCAACAAATCAATTAAATGTCAAACACAAATATATCAAATGAAAATCGACAAATTAAATTCGCTCATGATGTGTATGAATTACTTATTGCTATTTTTGTTTGATGTTAGATTTACGGCTATCCTAACTGTATTGTACTGTAATTCACTACCTAAACTTAACACATTTCAATTTGGTGGGTAAAACAAATATTTGCCGTTGAATTTAGAAATGATCGCCAAATTAAAGGGTAGTTATAGGTATACAGCAATGTAACAATTATTAAAGTACCATACGATGTGTATATTTTGTTGTTATCTGCTTGCATTTTTATGATTATTTTCGTTTGGTTTACTTTGACCAGCATAATAATATTGTGGTGGCATTAGTCAAAAATGATTTCAATAATTATCAGACTTCAGTAAGTATCGTTTATAAATAACGTTTCTTTTTTAAATTCTATCACTCAGTAGATCACATGTATTTGATGACAGCACATTGCATACCAGAACGACATCTACATTAGAAAGAAAAGAGGACTTGTGTGCTACCAATCAAATATTGGTTCATCTATGAATAATGTAATATCTTCGTCATCTTTCTAATATAAACTTTTTTAAAATAGTAACGTAGTTCATGTGGCGTCCTTTTTACTGCACAGATCACAATGATATGTGCTTTCAGCAGCACGATACTATCTCTCATACCGCGTTTACAACAATGTAAATAGCACAGCAACGATTTCCACAACAAAATTATCTCCAGAAACTTTGTTGTAAATGGACAGTAAAATCATACTGATTTTTTGATATCAAATTCGAAATAATCGAAATCATCGGTGAGATACGCTTACATCTCTATAAAAAATTCATGAAAATAGTAATGGCATCTCAATGTCATTGCGGATATTGTATTTCATACTCAAACGGAATAAGTCTTCCTTACAATCCAAAAAAAAAAAAATTCAACTATTTGAAAAAGTACGTGATTTTATTTGAAAATAAAGAATTGTATTCTTGATGACACACCTTTTATTTAAGATAAGCATCGGTTAGAAAGCCTAGTACTTCAATTAAACTTTGTTTAGTAGAAAATTCAACAATGTGGAAGCAGAAAATTTTTTTGTTGTGTAAACATTTCGTTCAGTGCCAGTAGGTAGAGTATTGGCTTGCAGGCCGTGAGTCCAAGGTTTAAATCCCAGGCAGACATCTCCAACAAAACGAAATATGAAAAAAAACTTCTTCGACGACTTTCCCTCAGCAGATTTTTGGTAAAAACTCTGAGATTAAATAAAATTGCTATGAAAAGTTTCTAAAAATCTGTCGTTCGGAGTCGATTTTAAACTGTGGGTTCCATCACTTATGAATAAAATTAACACACGCAGCAACTGTGATGTGAGAAATTAAGTCGTAGTCCTGACTGAAAGGTTAAGTATTTGTATGCGTATGCTTGTAATCAGATCAACAATGTTAAGTATATACGACATCAGTTGTTATATTCTCGTTTTAGAGGAACACACATGAAAAACAATGAATTATTTCGCAATAGAACCAAAGAAATTATTTGTAAAATCTTTAATGCAGGGTGTTTTTCATAATTATAGGACCAATAACATTTTTTGTCTCTTTAAATACAGATGACTATACTTATCCCTTATAAAATATATCCTGCATATCAAATATATTACAAACATACATACAAAATTGGCCCTTCAGGCATTAGAAGCAAGGTCTTAAACCACTTATGTTGTTTGTGTTAAATTTATACATGAGTAGTGGAACCTACAGTTTACAGTCGACTCTGAACGACAGATTTTTGAGAATCTTTACATGGAAATTTTATAAGCTCTCATAGCTTTTGGCAGATATCTGATGAGAGGAAGGAAAAAAATTGTTTTAAATTTTGATTGAGATTTCTGACATGTGGTTTGAGCCGATGCATCTCGTTTAATAAGCCAACACACAACGTACTAGAGTACTACTTCAAATATTTTAACTTATCATGATGTTATAAAACAACATATCAGAGTATATAAAGTTTTGTGGACAGGATGTAAATAGTGACGATAATGGAAAAACTTATTCCAGCAATTGAAATTTATAACAAAAATTCAAATGAAAAATCTTTTAAAACTATCTATGTATATATAAACCAGATCTGTAAGGCTGTTATTATGCTGGCAATTAGAAAATGTTAAAAAATAAAATCAGGGAGAAACAACAAAAAATATTTATAAAAACCAAAACAACTTCTTATCGCAATAAACTTCAGAAAACTGAAAATAAAACAATTAAAAAAGTTTTATTTTAGGCACTGTTTCCATAAGATAAACTTTAAGTTGGAAATTGAAACAATTTTGTTATTCGTATATACACAGAAATAAAAAAGCTCTTAGAAAACTTAGCATCTGTCTGTGCTACCACCACTTTGACAGAATAAAACAAAAGAACTGGACAGAGGCTACTTTCTTGTAACTAAATTGTCTTCAAACACAATTAATTAAATTAATTAAAATTAATTGATTGTATCGGTTTTTTAAATGAATACGAGTATATTGCATACTTAGTATAGTTAACAAATTTAAAATGCTCGAAAGTTTACATCTCGATTTCACTCAGAAGCTCCATGACCCATTTTGATACCACAAAAATTGTATTTACAGTTGGCGCAGGCTAAAAATCGACCAGTATGCTTTTGTTTATGTTTGAATTAAGAAAATAAAAATTCCTTCCTCCTTATTCTAACTACCATAAGCCCAGACTTACATATCTCTAATCACACAGTGCCTTACAGTTACTTTTGTGAGGAGTCTGATTGAATTATTGTCAAAAACTTCTTGTGTATATTGAAAGCAGAAATATCAAACCATTTGCCTCGTTCTCCCCTCTTTAAAAATTCAATATCGGAAAGTGTAATCCACGTAAGCGTCGCGAAATTCAACCGGTACCGTTGACATAATTTATCTCCCAATTACACATATTTGTGACAGTCCAGATGATGTAATGACGGGAGCGTTCACAAAAAAACCCTTGTACTGATTCTTCATTCTAAAAATTCCCATAAGCAGTAGGCAACTGACCTTTATTTTCATGGAAAAATCGTCTTCAGCTATGAGATTGATTCCGGATACGGATAATGGATGCGTGAACAAACAAAATTGTAGAAATTGGAGTCCAATGCATCCCTAAAAGTCACTTCTTAGTGTGGATTTTTGGCTGGCGTCGTCATTCGTTCATATTTCTATAAAAACGACATTGACCACGCCATCATTGTCAACGGCGACTGCCACAGGTCGATGTTGACCAAATTTCTTTCGACCTGCATTAGATGATGTGGACAACAATAACATATAGTTTCATCTGCGCTGTATGCCACACAACTCATGCCACATTTGATATTCTAAACGTGTAATTTGAGGGCATGGTTATCATGAAACGATCACCGAGATCGTGCCATATGACCCCATAACGTGTCATTTTTTGTCTCATAAGATTTTCTCAAATAGCAGCTGATGTGTAAATAAGCCACAAACCACAGCGGTACTCAAGGCCTCCATAATCGGTGTCATCAATCTACACGCGTTATCATGATCCAGTAACCGAGATCGTGCCATATGACCCCATTAGATTTTGTCTCAATGTGGCAAATAAGCCACAGTGGTACTCAAGACCTTCATAATCGATTTAGCCTAATTCATGCGCCAGAGTAGTGGAAAATTATACATTTCGAATGCGCATTACTTGGAGATGTCATGATGGACATTCGAACGATGTTATATTCCGCACATAATGCTCTCAATACATACATACATAATTGGCCAGTAAAACCCTTCAGTCAGGATTACGACTTACTTTCTGAGACAATGTTGTGTGTGTTAATTTTATACATAAGTGGCGGGACCTACAGATTAACGTCGACTCCAAATGACAGATTTTTGAGAAGTTTTTCACGGCATTTTTATTTACCATCAAAACTTTTAGCAGAAATCTGCTGAGAGGAAGTAGCCGAGGAAATATTTTTTTATATTTTCGTTTCGATGTCTGACCTGGGGCTTGAACCGCGGCCTTACATCTTATAAGCCAACAAACTACCCACTAAACTGTGGCGACTTCAATGACACCAATAGGCTTCTCAAAAAAATAAAAAATGTCAGCGAGATTTCTCACATAAGTACTCGTATGTGAAGTTTCCCTAGTCTGCTGGGTGGTAGGTTGCTCAGACATTTCGAACAAAACGAAATATGAAATTATGTTTCTTCGGTGGCTTATCTCTCAGCAGTCTACTGGCAAATACTTTGAGAATAAATGAAATTGCCATAAAAAGGCATCAAAAATCTATTGATCGGAGTCGGCTTTAAACTGTAGGGTCTGTCATAAATGAATGAAATTTACACACGCAACATGGGTAGTGTGAGGAGTTATCGTAATCGTTATTAAAGAGTTTTAGCGATCAACTAAGTAGGTAGTAAGTAAGTAGTTGAAAGTCGCCGTAGTCTAGTAGGTAGTGTGTTGGCTTATTAGACGTAAAGCCAGGGTTCGAGCCCCTGGCCAGACATCAAAACAAAATACAAAAAGTATTTCTCCGGCGACTTCCTCTCAGCAGATTTCTGGCAAAAACTATGAGAGTAAATAAATTTGCCATGAAAAGTTTCTCAAAAATCTGCCGTTCGGAGTCGACTATAAACTGTAGGTCCCACCACTCATGTATAAAATTAACACACACAACATAAGTGGTGTGAGAAACTAGGTCGTAATCCTGACTGAAGGGTTGTAATGACTAATTAAGTAAGTAAGTAACTAAGTAAGTAAGTAAAATTGAAAATAGAAAGCGCATAACGAAGGACCCAATATAATTACATTTAGTGATGTAACCATTTTTCATTTATTTACTGTTCAACAACGTAAATTTAAGCCAAAACTCCCATGATTATTCTACAGAAGGAAGAATATGCAGAACCATTGCCCCCTCTTTTATTTCTTATTACTTCCAGTTTGAAGTATGTGTTGAAAATTACTTGCCAGGCTACAGTCGTTAAGTAAGTAACTTTCTTTATGACTTTGTATTCACTTAATAACCGTGTATAAAACTATGTATTTAAGAGGGCGTATGTGCATGACAGTTTTTTCCGTTCTACTTAAAATGTGTTTACAATTAGAATATACGGTTGTAATGTGTTTCAGGTTAAATTAGTACGGTACTAAATTCCGGCCTTTGCTTGGAATACATATATAGCAGATATATGTACATAGCTGTTTCAAAGATACAGGGATGGGCACTTATATAGCACGTCAACATGGTTGATATAACACTGAAAAAATAGTTGGGATACTTTAAAAATTCAAACAGTTTCTTAGGTTTTATTTACCGTTACTTAGTATTAAATTTTTAAGCCACGCTTGAGCATATGTACCAGATTCTAGTAGGTTCTATGATAATAGAGTTGTATAACAATCTTTGCATTGGTTAATCGTTGTAATACTCAATACATTCTCTGAAAATTTATTAGGTTGTTGGATTTGCTATATTGGTGAAGAATCCTGCCTACTGCTACTCTTTCCACAGAGTTTCTCTTAGGTCTGTGTCTTCAAAATGAATTTTTATGTCTGTTGCATAATTTACAAGGGTTTGCAGTACTTGAAACATCACTACTTCAAGAAACTTCTTATATTGTTTTAGCATCTTATATCCTGCTCGAACCTGAACTATGGACATGCCGTAAATCAGGAAGACCACGAACACATTGCCTCGATTACCAGTGTGGTACCATATAACTTTGCGAATACATCATTTGAATTAAGAATTCCAACTAGAAACTTCTGGTCCACAGTTCCGGAGGTTCCAACTGGAATCCCTTAAAGTTTATGCCCTTGGCTTAAAGATGCATTAAGAGTTCTGATATTAAACTTTCTTATGGACTACAGATATTACTGCAGTATTTTTCACCTCATTCCCATTTTGAAAGTGGCACAATGCCTGTTGGTGGCGGATATTCTCTGAAAACATTTTGATTTACTCTGGCAGCCAGGCTGCGATTATCCTTGAATGCCAAGGATTTCTTGGGGAAATTCCGAATCGTTCAAAGGTAACTCATATATGTGTTCCGGGACATAGAAGTATCTTTGGAAATTGCATTGCTGATGAGCTGGTCAGGTTGATAGGGAGTTCGCTATCACCGATATGTTACGGGGCATATATATTCCAATTTTATCAGCCAAATTGCATATTAACCGCTCCTCCACAGAGGCTTAATCTCGTTAACAGTAAAAAAGTACGTGTAATATCGATGCGTATGGATAATAAGAGAACCGACTCAATTCTATGGTTAAATTACTTGGCCATCCATCGCTAAGTAGAGATTCTGACATCACACAAGTTTTGGCATTCCATTAAATGTTTTTTGCAGGATCTGTGGGTCTGACGAGTCAGCGCCCTGTCCTTGTCATACAAAGACGGAGGTTTTCGACCTCTCAAGATTTATTTTGGATATGGGTTGGATTTCTCTAAGGAATGCGTGATCCTCGCGTTCAATAATGATTGTGGTATCGTAATGATCCTTAGTGATGGCCTAAGTTGGACATTTTACTTCAAGGATTGCCGTCCACTTTATCTAACCTAACCCTGTAGCTTTATATGGAATCGTATAGATTATAAAGTCTCTGCAGATTTCTGGCAAAAACTCAGAGAACAAATAAAATTACCATGAAGAGTTTCTCAAAAAATCTGCCATTCGGAGACGACTTTAAACAGTAGGTCCCGACACTCGTGCATAAAAATAATACACGCGACGTGAGTGCTGTGAGGAACTAGGTCGTAAACCTGACTGTAGGGTTGTAATGACCAATTATGTATGCAAGTATAGATTATAAACAATGACGACGAAGAACTCACCATCATAATCAATGAATCTACCACCACCGGGTTTGAGGGTCTGTGTACCAATTAATACGATGTATTGCATAAATCTTGAGCCTCTGCTGATATTATTCCATAAAATTGCGTTACTGCCAAAGAACAAAATCATGATAACTATGAAAAGTGTTAAAAAAATCAGCAAAATATTAAACGCTCTTCAATTACTTCAAACGCGACCGATTTTCCTCGATATTCGATATCACTGACAATGAGTTCCAATTTCAATTCCATTTACAATAGCGTGCCAACCACACCGAATTAACTCAGATCACCATTGGGTTTAGGTGTACATAATAATAATAATCTTACTGCCGACTTCGATTCTGATTCAGCCTGTTACTCAAATAATTTCGATAGACTGCCTTTTTCTGGTGTATAGATTTCTATTTTAATATTCCTTCCATTATACTTAATGAATTAAAAATTGTTGTTTTATTTTAATTTTATTTTAATACGTATAATTCTGTGTTTCTACTACTAAATAAATATTTTGCTTTAATAAAAAACACCACCTGTTGTAATGCCTTGCAATAGATGTGTTCTTAAAATTAACCATAATGTTGACACTGCTCGAAGGGTTTTTAATTACATTAGTTGCGACGTGCCGCTAACAGTGTTCCCAGCTTTGGTTAATGACGATAATGAAAATGGCTACTTTGATAATGAGCATAGCACTGGCTGTATGTGACGGTTATGGTAGTTTAAAATGAAAAATAAAGAGCAACAACATCATGAGTGTATAATTGTGTTGTAATTATATATATGTATACATATGTACATATACTTTACTTTTTGAAATTTAAAGCATATTTGAAAATCTTTTCATGTCCTTTAAAATTTTTTTTTTTTTTTTTTTGTTAGAACACTTATGTCTCTCTTGAGTTTGAAAAAACAAAATTCCTTAAATTTTTAATTCCTTTTTGCTTTAGGTTGCAGATTAAAATTGTGTAAATCACCAAAAAGTGTTCTTAATCCAGCTTAACTGCTTAAACACAATTTTACTACAGTTTTTACTTAAAAAAATTTAATTCCTAATCCAGCCATAAAAATTAATCATGTTGCTGCCACATTTTACTGTTAAAAATATTTACGATTTATGTTATGACATTACGTCAAATGCTTTTTTTACGACATTGGCATTGATGCAATCATTTAATCATGTGGCTACAGTGCCACAGGATTACATGCCAATTATTCCATCAACTTAATCACTCATATGGTTACTGAAGTCGAGTACTGTAAATAAATTAAGAAAGTAGTTTGACTGGGTAGTAAAATATGGAAATGTGTTTGATTATAAATAAAAAAGATAGTTGTTATAGATCTCATTACTTGTTTGTAATGATCTGAATTAATGCCTCGTATTTAATATACATTTAGAACTGAGTGATGGGATCTACAGTTTAAAGCAGATTTTTGAGAAATTTTTCATGCCGGTTTTTATTTACTCTCAGAGCTTTTGCCAGAAATATGCTGAGAAGAAGTCAACGAAGAAATATTTTTCATATTTCGTTCTGATAGAGACGTCTGACCTAGGATTTGAATTGCGACCTCACACTACTACTATACTACGGCTACTTTACTTTGTGATTTGTTCCAACAAATGGTGACGTTAACCGACACGACGTAAATCGATTATCAAATTGCTTATACGTATTATAATTTGTTACGTTTTTACCTTTTTAGAAACATTTAAAATATGAGTTCGTTGATTGCAAACAAAAATAAAAAGAAATATATGTTTAGTTCCAATTAAACTCTTTTTTGCTCCCACTACTTTTGTGTGCCACCGTATACAACTTGACGAAACAGCAACAATTTGTTTATTCGATATTCTTCTTTGCTTAAAACGAAAATCTTTTCAACGGCGATCTTCAAGCCACGACTGTTTTTCACAGGTAACGCGTCTTCACATGAGACTGACTGAATTCTTACTGCCCGTTGCCTGCTTTGCCTTGCATTTTTATATGCTCGCGTAATCACTCGAATGAAGGCTCTGGAAGTAGAACGCTTCCTCGAGCACTCTATCTTGACATCATCGTTTTTGTTTGTGTACTTTGCTTACGTTTTTTGTTGTTGCTTTCCTTCTTACTTGTCTGTATCGCTTTCCCTCATATTGATGTTGTTGGTATATGCAAACAAGTTCGTTGTATGTGTTTGTGTGACTTTTGTTTATCGTTTTGATGTTAAACGATGATACACCGTTTCCATTTTCGTAACAATATATTACTTTTTTATGAGCTTAACGCGTTTTACCTGTTGCACTTTGTTATGTATCTAAGCATTGCGTGCACGAGATGACAAGTTGTTAGTACAGGATCACTTTTTACAGCGCAATTTTCCCCAGAATCATAAAATGTTAGTTATGGTTGCAAATTTTTTTAAGAAGCATAAATATTTGTTGACCACCAGTGTTCTGCGTCGCCAAAAAAATGAATTTGGATGTGAAACACCAGTAGTACACGTCGTTAGATAAATGAAATTGTTTGCGCAACACCAGTGGTACATGTCGTCAGACATACGTAAGTATACATCAAATTAGTGAACAAACGACAAAATATTTTTTCATCGTGTTAAAAGTGGCGTATTTTCTATCAGAATCATTTTCATTTAAAGAAAACTACTGGAGAGTTGCAGCGAATGGTGATCATGCTCTATCAGAAGCAATATACAGAAGGTGGTTTTGATGGTTCAGAGATAACGATTTTGATGCCAAAAATGAAGAACGTGAAAGACCAACAAAAAAATTTTAAGACAGCGAATTGCAAACAATATTGCATGAAGAAGAGAAGTCGCCGTAGTCTAGTAGGTAGTGTGTTGGCTTATTAGACGTAAAGCCAGTGTTCGAGCCCCGGGCCAGACTTCAAAACAAAATACAAAAAGTATTTTTCCGGCGACTTAATCTCAGCAGATTTCTGGCAAGAACTCTAAGAGTAAATAAAATTGCCATGAAAAGTTTCTCAAAAATCTGTTGTTCGGAGTCGACTTTAAACTGTAGGTCCCACCAATCATGTATAAACTAGGTCGTAATCCTGACTGAAGTGTTGTAATGTCCAGTTATGTATGTATTGCATGAAGATGATACGTTGAGTCAGAAACAATGTTAATATTGCACAACAAACAGTTTTAAACCGTTTAAAAGCAATTGAAGGATCTAAGAGTTTCGAAAATAAATGCCACATAACTTGAATGATGGCAAACTGAAGAACCACTTGTGAAATTTTGCTTCAACGACATGATAGAAAATCAATGTTGCATCGAATAGCTACTGGAGATAAAAATGGATTTATTTTCAGAATATTAAACAAACAAAAATCATGATTTGAACCAAGACGATCATAAATTTCGGCGTCCAAGTCAGATCGATTCACCAAAATGATAATGCTGTATTTCTGATGGGACCATAAGGTTGTGGTGTACTGCGAGCTTCTAAAACCTGGTGATCCCTTTAATACAGAACTTTACCAACAATTAATAATCAATTTGAACCATGCATTGATCCAAAAACATCTTAAATTGGGGCACAAGATACGACCAAGAAATTTTGTATCTTGACAATGTAGACAAAGAAAAATTCGTCTAGGATACAATCAAAGCAATAGACTGGAAGTTACCACACCATTCGCCGTATTCACCAGACTTGAGTACTTTCTATTTTTCACCGATAGGACACACAACGGCTAAACAGAAATTCGATAACTACGAGGAAGTGGAAAATTGGATGTCCAATTGGTTGCTTCAAAGGACGAATCGGTTTTCTTGGCGTGGAAGCAACAAATTACATGAAAGATAAAAAATTAATAGCCAAATATGGCCAATACTTTGCATAAAATGCTTTTTATTTTTCCATGTTAATTTAAACGACAGTAAACCTCTTGAGAAAAAATATATTACAAGAGTTCTACGTTTTCAATTTTTACTCTGTGTAATATTAACCGTAGATCGAGCCTTAAAAAAACTTCATAATTCTAGCTTATGTATCACTTTTGATAAATACTTGTAGTACATGGAATTGTCACGATTACTGATAAATTTTGTTAAAAAATTTTAATATTTGAATACCTTTTAATAAAACTATTTATTTACTATTATTACATTTTATTATCACTTTTATGAAATTTATGCCAAAATTTTTGACATGATGTAAATTGGCATGGTTTTTTACATTAAAATCAAGCACTTCATGTCAGCTTGGTTTTATTTCTTTCTAAATGGCAATAATTTGACGCCAGCACCCTGCTTTGTGGCGATTTATAAGTTTCCAATTGCTTAGATAGGACAGCTTGTCGATTATGTCAATAACAATTTTCTCTCTTTGATTCCTGTCTGATTTCCCGGATACGGGTTTCCCCAAATACTGTTGTAAGTAGTTGCTACGCATGTAGCATATATTTGAATCTAAAACTGCTAATTCGACTTCGATGGACCACGAAATTTATAACGACCATCAGATATAATTAGTTACTAACCTACAGCGACAAAATTAAATATGAGTTGAAGAGGTAATAAAACAAAACAAAAGGAAAGAAAACATAAATCAATACCAAGCATTACTCTTTATACAAATATCTTTATACAAATATCCTCAAATTAATTTCCCTAACAATCACTGTAAGTATTTCATCATTAAGTATAATTTATATTATATAATTTTCATTTTCCACAATAAAACTAAAAAGTTTTTGAATTCTGTTAAATTGAGATGAAAATGTATCAAAAAGGAACATAGAAACATGAGCATCATTATTTAAATATATTTTGTTGAATTTTCTTATCATTTAGGCGAACAAAAAATTAAATTTTTAAAAATATTAAATATTAAAAACGGATATATGGGCTGCTCTAAAAGTATGATAGCTAATCCTACACTATTTATAGAGTATCATTTATTACATAAAACTACAAGTTGTGTGATAAAAGGTTTATGAAAATGGTTAAACTTTTCTAACAAAATACATATACACACCACTAGTCTCTGGAATTCCCTACCAAATTACATCCAAAAGATAGGCAATGCTAATGCGTTCAAAAAGGAGTTATTTAAATTTTTCTCTTAATGAAATGTTTGGTTATTATATCGATTACATATTTATCATTACTTTCTATATCGATTTTTGTAAATATTTCCTTTTTATATTATTGGAATTCTTTATATTTTTTAACTTTTTATTTTCTTTTTATTTCGGTAGTATTGTTAGTTTTTCTATATTATTTTAAATTATAATTCTGCTTAAATTTTATATTTTAATCAATTTGTTTTTTATATTAATTTGTTATTTTTGCTTAACTTCTTATATTTCTTATATATCACATTTTTTATTATTCTTTTATGTTTTATATCTTATTGATCCTAAACATAGCACTATAACTTATAAGATTAAAATCTTGTTGTGTTATGTTAATTATAATAAATAAATAAATAAATAAAATAAATAAATAAAAAAATTAAGATAAATATATATTTTTTTTTAAATACTTTTCATTCGAATTTCAAAAAAAGGCTTTAAGCATGATTATTAAAGGTTGCAAGACTTACAGCTTATTTTTCGAAAAGGCGTAATAGGTGTAAATATGTCATTATCAAGGCGAATGATTCTGTTATCTCATACGTACGTATTTGACCACATTTTTCTAATGTTTGTCTGTCACGTGAGATAAATATGAGAAGAGCAGTAAGAAAGACTCTACAACATTCCAGGAAACAGCTGCTAGCAATCTGCGTGAAAATTGGTAATATTTTTTCATCCCAAACTACTAAAGGCAGTTTGTTCTGTTCCAAATAGTACCATATTTGGCGATATACATCCTGTTGTCATGTTTGTTGCTGCCAATACTTTCTTCAGTTCATACGACGAACTTCTATTTTCTTCTTCTTCAAAGTCTTTCGCAGCAATAATATTACATATATAATTAATATATAATCAGTCATTACAACCTTTCGTTATAAATTGAAAATGTCTGACCTGAGATTTGAACCTTGGTCTGACGTCTAATAAGGTAGCACGCTACATACTAGACTACGACTATTTCAATCAATATCAAGAACATATCAAGAATAGAAAATTCAACCTTTTCACTTTAGTTCCACACTTAACTTTCAATTCTTTCTCAAAAACCATAAATATTGTATTATTTACGATAAAACTTAACAAAGTCTTTGAAATCTTAAAAAAATTACATACACTACACCAAAAAATCCCTAGAAAAGTTTTCTTTTATTTGGTTTAAAATAATGGCGATAACAATAATAACGAATTGTAAAAAATATCAGCCATCTAACTTTTTCTGAATTAAAGTTATATCGTCTCAAAAATTGAAATATATCATTTTGAATACAAAGCTCGATCCACGGTTAAATTTCATTCGTGTATTCTTAAGGAATATATTTAATTGGCTTGCTTTTCGATTTATTTCTTTGAATTTTTAACTTTAAATCAATTTTATTTTAATGTTTCCTTTGCTGAATTAATAAAACTTCCTTTTATTTTTTCCTTTAATTCTGCTTTTTTTGTTACAAAATCAGCAAATATTTATTAATTTATTGTGTTTATCTTTTGCGGTTTTGCCATTTTCAATCATTGTCATATCATAATATAGAACAATAAGTATGGTTTACATTCATTTATAATTGGACTTAAATAACAGAGAAGATAAGATGTTAAGACTTCAACTTCTAAGAGTCGTCAATCATAATGAATTGACGCTAATGCCTGAAGCACACAAAGCAGAATGATATGCATCATAAGTGTCCAATTTCTTAAGAACAATAAAGGGGAATGTTTCATCTGCTTGATTTCAGACAAATTGAATAGAAATTTTTGAAAAAAATAATAAATGTATATACAATAGCAACAATTTTAAAATGTATGGAACTTATTGAGGAAATAACTAATAAGAGAGAGAGAGTAAGACAGAGTAAATATTGTACAGAACAAATTTACCAAAAATTCACCTGAAACTCAAATAAAAGTCAACTGATAAAGTTGCTTATGAGCGCATAGAGCCACATATCAATGGAAAACGCTCAAAAAACTGATATATTCAATGCCAAATGGATTAAATGGAGTGTTTGGCTGTGAGAGATATCCTAGTAAACATTTCAATATATTAGGCCATTGAATTTTAAATTTACCCTCAGTTTTTCCTGGGGGTGCCTACACTTTTGCAATGAATTCACCAGAAAGTGTCTTATGGTCTTTGAAAAACCTCAAATATTTTTTTGTTTTATAATAAAATAGAAACAAATCAATAAAATGAATATAAAAATATCAATTATTTCTACATATTACACCATTTATGTTGTGTACGTTCATTTTTATACATGAGTGACAGTTTTTTGAGAAACTTCTTATGGCAATTTTTTACTCTCAGAGTTTTTTTTCCAGAAATCTGCTGAGAGTAATTCGCTGAAGAAATACATATACACATAATTACATAATTGGTCATTACAACCCTTCAGTCAGGATTACGACCTAGTTTCTCACACCACTTATGTTGTGTGTGTAAATTTTATACATGAGTGGTGGGACGGACAGTTAAAATTCGACTCCGAAAGACAGATTTTTGAGAAATTTTTCATGGCTATTTTATTTACTCTCAGAGTTTTTGCCAGAAATCTGCTGAGAGGAAGTCGTCGAAGAAATATTTTTTTATATTTCGTTTTTGATGTCTGACCTGGGGTTGAACTCGGCCTTTACGTCTAATTAGCCAACACACTACCTACTAGACTACGGTGACATACACATACTTGTTTAAGTTCTAACCTAAAAGTCGCCTGTATCTGTAGAACACAAAATAGATTAAATCAAATGTACTATGTTTGAAGCACTTGCATTGACATCTGTCAACATATCCATTACAAATGTACAAAATTATTGTATTAAATTAACTTTTTCTAAAACTATTTGTGAATGAAAATTGAAAAAGAAATGGAAAACCATGATAAACCATGTTTCATAAAATTTAATTAATTTTCTATTGTCTTTTTATTTGTTCGTGTTTAAAGATGACTCTGGTTTTCCGTTTTCAGTTAAAGTGGGTGTTTTGACACTTTTTAACGTTTGCCTCAGTTTCGTTAATTTCAAAGTTTTTCTTCCCTTTTCTCACTCGTAATAAAAAAAGAAATGAAAACTTTATTTAAATTGTTAACCAAAGTGTATAGGGTTTCCCAACAGGAAATTGCGAACTTTAAAAGTTTATTTTGCTGAAGCTTACTTACATACTTAATTGGTTATTACAACGCTTTAGTCAGGATTGGAACCTAGTTGCTCACACCACTTATGTTGTGTGTATTATTTTTATACAAAAGTGACGGGACTTACAGTTTAAATTCGACTCCGAACGACTGATTTTTTTGAGAAAATTTTCATTGGCAATTTTTTATTTACTTTTAGAGCTTTTGCCAGAAATCTGCTGAGAGGAAGTCGCCGAAAGAAAAATTTTCTTTTGCTTGTGGAGTTTTTTAACTAGCAGGTACATGTGAATAAGGCACAAAGCACAGCGGTCCTCAAAGCCAGCACAACCCTTGTCATGGGTCAAAATCAGCCCGATTTATGCACCAAAATTATGGGAAATTGAACACATCGCATGCGCTACACCCATAGAAAATGTAATGGACATTTTAAAGATGGTATATTCCCTGTTGGCTTAATAGACGTGAGGCCGCGGTTCAAATCCCAGGTCGGATATCTCCAGCTAAACGAAATATGTAAAAAAATATTTCTTCGGCGACTTCCTTTAAGCCGATTTCAGCAAAAACTCTTGAGAGTAAATAAAAATTGCCATGAAAAGTTTCTCAAAAATCTGTCGTTCAGAGTCAACTTTAAACTGTAGGTCCCACCACTCATGTATAAAATTAACGCACACAACATAAGTGGTGTGTGAAACTAGGTCGTAATCCTCACTAAAGGGTTGTAATGACAAGTTATGTATGGATATTCCCTATATAATGACATTATGTGTTTCGAACAAATAAAAATCTTGCAGATAGGAAACACTTAAAAACAGACCCTATATTTGATTTTTAATGATTTGTTGCTGAAAACAAAATTTCTAGACCCTTAAAAGGAATTTTAATTTATTTTCTGTTGTAAATGTCACAGCAGACACAAGCAACTAATGTTGTTGGAAATACTTGACATTTACTATTGTTCTAGAACATAAAGAAATACGTATGCTTTTAAGAAATTTTATTTAAAAAAAAATTACGTTAAATTACTGTGGTATTTTGCAGAAAAGAATTTTGGTATATAATATATTGTATATGGGTACGTTATATATTTGTAAATGTAACCTACACCTGCACCAAAAATTGTATTGTAATTTCAGAAAAATTTCAATAATGTTTACAAGAAAAAGAATTTTAAAAAAATTTCTGTGTCTGGTTATAACAACAGATTCGGAAATCTTTTATTTACCTTGAAAAACTGAACATAATATAGTTTCCCTTGAGCTCTCTACATTTGTGCATATGTACTACATATATCCAACGTTTTTCCAATTTTTTTTTACCATCCCATAAATAAGATTTATTGAGGTTGTCAAACTGTTAGGTCAGACGATTTCATTCTTGGATTCAAATCTGTTTCTACCAAACCTTGTTTTCATAGTTGGAAGCTATCAATAGTCATTAAATTCATGAATTTTTACTGTGGAAATTCACCCGTGTGGCTCGATTTGTATTTTGCTGATGAAAAATAATTTGTTTTTTTCTGGTTTGACCAAATGCAAATTTTTTGTATTTAAATGCAAATTAAACACTTCCTATTTATAAATCTAAATGAAACAAATTGTGTGTGAGATATCATTGAAAATTTTCATCGATCTCTTGTTTCTGGTGTATCCTTTAACACCCCCTATTTTCAAATCTAAATGAAACAAATTGTTTGTAATACAATCGAAAATTTTCATCGATCTCCTCTATCTGGTGTATCCTTAAACCCTTCCTATTTTTAAATCCAAATGAAACAAATTGTGTGTGAGATATCTTCGAAAATTTTCATCGATGTCTTATATCTGGTGTATCCATAAATACTTCGTATTTGTAAATCTAAATGAAACAAATTGTGGGTGAAATATCATCGAAAACTTTAATCGATCTCTTGTATCGGATGTATCCATAAACACTTCCTATTTGTAAATCTGAATGAAACAAATTGTGTGTGAGATATCGTGGAAAATTTTTAACGATCTCTTGTAACTGCTGTATCCATAAACACTTCCTATTTGTAAATCTAAATGAAACAAATTGTGTGAGATATCATCGAAAATTATCTTCGATCTGTTGGATCTGGTGTATCCTTAAGCACTTCCTTTTTTAAAATCAATACGAAGCAAATTGTGTGTAAGATATCATCGAAAATTTTCATTGATCTCTTGTATCTGGTGTATCCTTAAACACTTCCTATTTCTAAATCTAAATGAAACAAATTGTGTGTGAGATATTTGTAATAAAATTTATATATAAATGATTTGTATATAAATAAAAAAAATAATTACCGATCTAGAAATGCGTATATGCGATAAATTATTGGTGCATAAATTCTGCCTTAATAGTTGGTTACTCTATCGCCGTGAATTAGAAAGCTCCTGTGGAACTAAGAACATGACGCTCTTAAACTTTCAGTTCGGTATTACTAACGAATTATTAAACTCTACTAATGAAGTAACTTTAACACGAAAGAGAGGCCGCCCTTCAACACTGCAGATAATAACTGAAGAACATTTCTTACCATCAACATCTACCATAAGAAAGTAGTTATTGAATAAAATAGGGAGCAAAAGGTTGATGTAGACTATGCAAAACCGGAATTTCAAGATACAAAGTGTAATGTACATTTGTGCTCAAGTCCACAGAAAATACTGTTTTCTTTAATATTCATGCATTTTTACTGTGAAAACTTCACCGGTGTGGCCCTATTTGCATTTTTCTGATGTAAAATAATGTCTTTCTTTCTGTTTTGCTAAATGCGAATTTTTTATATTTAATAATGTGTAGATGGGCAGATTTTTCCGGTTTTGGTTATTTTTTTTTGTTTCGTTTGCTGTCAAAATATATATCAGGCATTCTGATATTTAATCTGTTGACTATATGCTGATTTTTAATGACATTTTCGCAGCATTTTTTTTTTTTGTAAAAAAAAACTAGAATTGTAGGATACACAATAAATTATTTTTAGAATTTTTTATCTATTACAGTGCGAGTCGTAGGTTCGATTTCCACACAGACTCTGGTCTATTACGCTACACCGAGCATTAAGAAATTTATTTTTATGTCTACACATTTATATGGTTTGTGTGTATGTATCTTCAGAACAAATTTTTGAAATATGAAACTTAATTTCTAAAGATTTTTTCAATAAATGATACCAATATTCGTGCTGAAGGTTAAAAAAATATATAAACCAGACAACATAGGGTCATAAATTCATTTTATTTTTATTTTTGGGATTATAAGCACATATCTTGACAAACATTTATAAGCAAATGTAAACAAGCAAATAAAAGTTTAAGAGAGGACTATAGAGATGGCGTTTTTTTTTATAAATCGTTCACAATAGGTTGTAAATATATTTTAAAATAAAACACATGTTAAGCCGACAGCATAAAGGCATAAAGGACAAATAGATCAAGCCAATAACAAGTTGAAGGAAATGCTGAAGCTTAGAAAGTAAACAAATGCCTCTATTTGGGATGGACAAATGCTATTGAGAGAAATGCAATAATTTTGAGTTATTGAATTTAATTGTAGCAATACTTACAAATATAAGTCGCCGTAGTTTAGTAGGTAGTGTGTTGCCTTATTTGACTTAAGGCCTTGGTTCAAATCCCAGGTCTGACATGTCCAGCGAAACGGAATAGAAAAAATATTTTTTCGGCAACTGCCTCGCAGCAGATTTCTATTAAAAACTCTGGTAGTAAATAAAATTGCCATGAAAAAGTTTCTCAGATATGGCCAGAAAGCATATATTATGAACGATCTACCGGTTTCTTTTAACTACAAAGTTCAATAGCTTTGCACAAGAAATATTAAAAAAATTAATTCGGAAATCTCATAAAAATGGTCGAGAATTCTTTGTTGGGTCAATAAATGGTTATGATAAGGATAACTATGGTTTGATATTATCCAACTATGTTGCCATCACAGATATTCTTTCATGTGGTATCCTATTGGTCTACTAAATCAATTTCAAAAAAATTGCCACTCCATTCTATCCTTTACAATTAGCGAATTATTAGGTTTATAGTGTTTTTATTGAAAGAAAGAATTTTAACATTTTATGTAGTAAAAACAAAAGGAGAAATAGCGGTAGGAAAAATTGTTAAATAAAATAAATTTAAAAAAAATCTAAAAGTAATTGACAAGTTTAAATGATTGAAAAAGCAGAAAAAATTTTACAATCAAAGTATGTATCCTTGATAATTTAGTTTTTTCTTTTTTTTTAATAAAATTTGTTATAAATAAAAAAAAGGTTGTGACTTTTAACATCTGCTATTTTTTAATTAAACTGAATGAAAAACAATAAACCCTGCTAGACAAAAAAAAGTTACTAATTATTTCAACCTTTTTTGTGATATAAAAAATAGAACAACAAAAGAATTGAAAAGGGTTTACATTATTGTAATACAGAAACAAAAACAAGGACTTGTTTACATGATCAAACAAATAAACAAAAATATAGCAACAACATCAGTATAAAAAAAGGGATAAAAAAAGTAAAAAAACAGGCAACAACAACACAGCAAGGACAAACGTAAACGAAATACACAAACAACAATAACGTAAGCACTATGTTTACATTTATAGAGATTTTACAAAAGCAAAGAGAGCATTCATCAGACTGTTTATCCAGCGTTATACAATGCAATACAAAGCAGGCAACGAGATCAGTAAAAATTCAGTCAGTCTTGTGTGGAGACCTGTTGCATGTGAAGATAATAATCGTTGTTTGAAGATCTCCGTTGTAAAGATCTAACGAAGAATTGTTAGCGTGTACGCGGAAGAGTGTAAAGAAGAATAAATTTAAATCGAGTTGCGAACAGTGCCACACGGAATTGTGCGTACGATAAGGAATTTATTTAAAACCAAACACAAATTAATTTTTATTTTTATTTGCAATCTACAAACTCATATTTTGAACGTTTTTAAAAGGTAAAAACGTAACAATATATTATTGACACGCTAATAAACTATTTTTAGGCATTAAATGCAATAAATATTGCAATAAATTTTGCTACTAATTATTCCAAAATATATGAGATATTGTCTGGAGTAAAGTGTCATCGTCACATTACTTTCATTTATTGTCCTGTGCTTTCATATCTGCCTTCTCTTTTAAATGTAATATCTTTCAAACGTGTAAAAAGAAACATTATGTCTTACACTTATTTATAGCACTTTATATATCGAATATACATATATTTTTATGGGTGATTAAATTTATGATATATTTCCGTGCCTATTAATAAAGAAATAAAAAGAGAATAATTTTCCAAAAGTGTAAACATACTCATACATTTTCTTCAACATGATATACATACATACGCTTAAAGGCACAAGAATCTTCTGGAGGGCAAAATTATTTTGATAAGTTTAAGGGATTGGTCATAAATAATAAAAAAACATACAAATTATGTTTGGAAATATTTTTGAAGAATTTTGACATTTATAGGCGGGCAATTATGACTGGTGGCAAAGATTCCTCAACATAGAGGACGTACAAAGGTTAATATGGTTATACCGTATGTGAGGGTTCTGTTGAATTAAGTTTTCAGATTTTTTCCTATTTTGACAAACATAATAGGTTGATAATTAAATTTCATGACATTGAGTTCTCAATTCACCATAGTTTTAGTAGGTAGTGTGTTGGCTTATTAGACGTAAGGCCACGGTTCAAACCCCAGGTCAAACATCAAATCACTTCCTCTCAGCAGATTTCCGGCAAAAACTCTGAGAGGAAATAAAATTGCCATGAAAAGTTTCTCAAAAAAAAAATCTGTCGTTCGGAGTTGACTTTAAACAGTAGGTCCCACCACTCATGTATAAAATTAACACACACAACATAAGTGATGTTAGAAGTTGTGATCTTGTCAAAAAATAGTAAACATTTTTTTGCTTGAAATCAAAGACTCTTAGCTATTGTTATTATTATTAAAAAAATATTTCTGAACTTTTGTTTTAAAACAATAAACAAGAGAAAAAATTCTGAAATTTCCATAATTTTTATTGTTTTATTATGCCTCTAGTTTTTATTATTGTTTTTATTTTTCGCACACAAAAACAACAACAAAAATATGTAAATATATAAAAATAAAACAATTTATTTATACAAGTTTTATTTATGATTCCACTTCATTGCCTATGGGCACAATAGTAAGCGTTTATTCTGTGGAATATAAATGTGTAGACGGATATAAAATAATTCCTACATAAACCATCGTTTTTAAGTATTCAATAATAAATAAACATGAACGTTTCATTGTTCCTATAGTAAATCTTGCCATAATTATACAGCAGAAATATAAAGGAATGTTATCTTCTAAAGAAATGATAACAAATTAGTTACAGCTGAATATGGGCGGCGAGTAAATCTTGTATAATAAGGAAGTCATTACCTAACGTATCTGAATTTCGTAAATGCTTTCTGCTTTGTTCTATAGCTGTATAAACCGTTGATTGTTTGGCATAAAAATATTTATTTTATATTTGTCGTCAAGTGTGCTGATTTGTGGTTACACTAAAATTTTTTATTGCAACAATTTTTTTTCTCCTTTTTTGTAAAATATTCTTCTTTAGAACATTTTTATATGTACATATGTATGTACTTTTGCCGTTTTGTTGTTTTATATTTTCTTTTATTATTCCTTTGGAGAACATAAACCATATTATATGAACAAAATTATTTTGTCTAAGAATTTGCCAGGAAAATCAAGTCTGACATACGATACTTTTAAAGCAATTTCATATTTTACAAGATTTATACATACATACACAATTGGTCATTACAACCCTTCAACCGAGTTACAGTTTTTGCCAGAAATCTGGTAAGAGGCAGTCGCCGAAGAAATATTTTTTATTTCGTTTTGTTGAAGATGTCTGATATTGAGTTTGAAACGTGGCCTCACGTCTAATAAGCCAACACACTACCTTCGGCGACTTCATAATTATTTTATTTCTATTGGCAAATCAATTTAACTTTATATGTAAAATATAATCCATTGGCAGCTCGGTTCAAGTTTATCCGGACAAAATATAAAATTAAACCAAATCGAGCTGAGAATTGTTCGTAAAAAATCCGTATATTCCCTCTCCTCTCTCTCTCAGGGAAATAGCTGTCAAGTATAAATAAACAAGCATTGTTCGGACAAATATTTTGTTTGAACAACACTGTTGAATCCAGCTTTAGGGTTACAACAAAGCCCTTTCTCCGAACTTTATATAAAATTAACGCTTTGGCTTTCAAGTTCTATGTAGTTTGGTAACTTGGGAGTATGTTATTGTTTTCAATGTGTTGGGAGAGCGAATTATGAACAAAATTATTGTCCAGAGAACCGTTAGCGAAGCAATAGAGGGTGTAACTATAGCGATATTTAAAAATTGATTATTAAGAGCAGCTACATTGATTCCACAATAGAAGGAAAGAATAGAAAATAGAAGATTTCCTATTTCCGAATTTCGCGAACCGCTTTCCACATTTGTTTTCCACATTTCTTTAGGCTAAGTTTTCGCCCCAAAGACTTAAAATTTCGACCAGACAAGGTGCATCCCGGGGATTCCAGTCTCACCAGTTTTGTATTCATACTTGGTACACAGTCCCTTCAGCTTTCTTGTTTACCTTCTCCACCATTTTCTTTTCAAATGGTGTAAGTTTCGATTCCTTATGTCCTTTTTTGTTAGTTTTGCTCATTTTTCTTCATCACTGCTGCAAAGTCTGCGTTTGTCTCCATTGTGCACACAGTACAGAATTATTTTTCGCAGCATTTTCGAACTCACAACTAAAGATGCCGATAGCTCGAGGCTGAGAGTCCTCTATAAATGTTATTTGTATTACTCCTTGTGAAGTCGCCGTAGTCTGGTAGGTAGGCTTATTAGACATAAGGCCGCGGTACAAATTCCAGGTTAGACATCTCCAACAAAACGGAATATTTCTAGCAAAAACTCTGAGAATAAATAAAATAGCAATAAAAAAGTTTCTCAAAAGTCTGTCGTTCAGAGTCGACTGTAAACTTTAGGTCCCATCAGTCTTGTATAAAATTAACACACACAACATAAGTGGTGTGAGAAACTAGATCATAATCCTGACTTAAGGTTTGTTATGACCAATTATGTAATGTATGTATTTTTCCTTGTACCTGCTGGCCGTCATTTTACTAGGTCCACTAATTGAACCATTTTTACCTTTTAAACACGATTTACTGCTGCAGAATTGCAACTATTAAGTCAAAAAACTAGTTTGTGTTTCAATGTTGTTCTTTTTCTTTTTAAATAAACCGTTGTTGATTTGTTCAAACTTCATAGTGTATAATACAACAGTGTTTATATGCTTCACTATCCTCTGTAGCTTCTTTATTTATCACGGTTTCATTATCATCCTATCTACGTAGTTCTATTATTGTACAGAGTTTTGTAATAAGGTCTTCTAAAACCTTGGCAGTTGGCAAAGTCCATCTTGTTGAAGCTACATCTGTCAAATTAATTGTCCTTTATTCAGTCTATTTTTCCAAATTACCATGGACAACTATAGACAACAACGTATATTCGCTGAATTGGCTCTGATCCAGGTTTCATTGAAAAAATCATCTTCAACGTTGAGTCCATTTTAAAGAAAGGTTAGGTAGGTCAACAAACAAAATCGTGGAATGTGGGATGGTACCACATGAGACCCAAGAGTATCCAGTGTCTCCCTAAAAAGTTGGAGTGGATTTTAGGGTTTTTTTTGTTTGTGTTAGAGCGATGTTGGCCCGGTCAACTGCTAGCGCTATAGGTCGACGATTACCAACTTCTCTTAGTGCAATTAGATAGTCTGGATACAAACAAAGGTGGTTTCAACAGAACGGCGCAATGCGCCACACGTTTCATGCCACATTGGATATTCTGCACGAGCGATTTGTAGGCATGGTCATCTCACTTGGAGATGATATAAATTGGCCACAGCAATCGCTAGAGTTGATCTCGTTAGACTTTTTTGTAGGGTTTTCACACGCACGTGTTAGCAAATAGGTTGTCAAATTTTTGCAAGCTGCTGACGAACTAGATTAAATTTAAGTTTTATTAAATAAATTAGTTAGAAAATAATGACAGCGGTTTTCGGTGATGTTATTACCCCACAAGGTCTTAAGGAATTCAACAATTTCTTGGCCGACTGCAGCTACATAATGGGTTATGAACCAAGTAAATCTGATTTATCTGTGTTCGAAGCTTTGGGCAAGGCCCCCACTGGTGATGTAGCCCACGTTCAACGTTGGTACCGTCACATTGCCTCCTTCGAGGCCAGCCACCAGCTGCTGGTGCTAAGCCCACCGTAGCTGCTCCTGCTGCCGCTGCCGCCGATGATGATGACGATGTTGATCTCTTCGGTTCCGATGAAGAAGAAGATGAGGAAGCTGCCAAGAAATCCAAGAAACCCGCCTTAATTGCCAAATCCTCTGTCTTGATCGATGTCAAACGCTGGGATGATGAGACTGACATGAAGGAAATGGAAAATGCTGTACGCACCATCGAAATGGACGGTCTTTTGTGGGGTGCCTCCAAATTGGTGCCAGTCGGTTATGGTATCAACAAATTGCAAATCATGTGCGTTATCGAAGACGAGAAAGTTTCCATTGATTTGTAGACTGAAAAGATTCAAGAATTCGAAGATTTTGTACAATCTGTCGATATTGCTGCCTTCAACAAGATCTAAACTAAAGGAATACAGGAATGGGAACACCCTAGAAAACAGATTAAATATGGAAATTGTGTAGCTTCTTGAATGAATAATAATTGCAACGTCATCAGCAATTGTTCCATAATAAAGTTTTGATAAATTGATTTTTATAATTTATGAGCAGAAATAAGCTACAAAACACAGTGGTGCCTGAATCCAACCTAACCCATGTCGTCGATCAATTTTGGAATGTATTCCAACCAGAGAAGCCACGGCAGATACTTAGATGATAATAAATTTCAGACATCAATAGCACTTTAAAAATCGTTCATGATATCTCAAACATATTTTGTTTCATTTAGATTTAAAGATGGGAAGCGCTTAAAAGAGCTTAAAGTCAACATTAGTTAGATTCCACAATTGGGTTTATTTGAGTTAAGTATCTCACACGCCATATACATTGCAAGCGGTAGAGAATTGTTTCATTAAAATGTTTCCTTAAGTACACAACGAGCATATTCTTCCCGTTTTCTTTGTTGAAATACTTTCCACTTTAATATTCCAAACATTAATATTCGCAACTTGAATATAACTTCTCATACACTTTCAGGTAGCAAAAGAAAATAATTCCTTTCTTTATTGATATTGTTTGGCAGCGTTTTCGTTAATAATTTGTTTTTAATACTTTTATTTTTATTTATATTTCCTTTGCTTTACCGTAAACAATATTTATCTTCGATGTTCACATTTTTGAAATACTTACTTACTTAAATAGTGGCCATAATCACTGTTTCCATCATAAATGAGGGCAAAATATATTTGCCCTGGAATTTATAGCCTGAAAACGAAATTTAAAAACAAAATCGCTTGTTTAGACTGCAATGGAATAGAAGTTTTGCAAAGTAAACTGGGAAAATTTTGTACAGGAAGAATTTTAAAAATTAGAAAGTAATAGACGACTAAGAACAACCCTAGATATGATATGTATTTTTGTTACAGAATTAACGGAACACTGAAAAAATTAGTTTTTTTAAGTTAAATTTTCAAACCATCTTAGTGTGGCAGTTGAACATAAAATTCAAGAAAAATTTTCCTGTTTTTGCAGATGACATGTAAAACGTATCATGGGACCTTACAATATTAAAATACATTTTTCGCATACTCTAAACATGACGTTAGAATGCGTGGAATATTTGTACAAACCAGATATACCATCCTCCATGAGTAGTTGTGTTTTGTTATTAAAACTTTCTATGTATACCACCTGTATGCTAGTCTTTCTTTTGTATTTTAACACCTAGAATATGTATGTGAATTAATGCATTTCGTGCCAAAAGAACATAAATTATTTCGCTTTCATTTTAAATTTTTCACTTTAAATTTTTTAATCAAGATTTCTGTGGTGGTAAAAATGTGATAACGAATTTAGGGTTTATTAATCTTTTTAAAGAGAAAAATTTTACTTTTAAAATCTTGTATGATTTCAGCTTTAAGTATACAACATCCAAAAGATTTAATTGAAAAATATTAAGGTTGATTTAAACCATCTATTTAAGTCGCCGTAGTAGTGTGTTGGATTATTAGATATGAGACAGCGGTTCAAACCCAAGTTCAGACATATCCAGCAAAACGAAATATGAAAATATATTCCTACAGCCACCTCCTCTTAGCAGATTTCTGGAAAAAAAACACTGAGAGTAAATTGCAGTGAAAAATTTCTCAAAATTATGTCGTTCGGAATCGACACTCATGTATAAAATTAACACACAAAATACAAGCGGTGTGAGAAGCTAGCCCGTTATCTTAACTGAAGGGTTATTGTAATGTAGCACCACAGTAGGAAAATGAGCTCCAAACAGTAATATTACCGCCACCATGAAGACGGTGAAGGTCAATATTGGAGTTTATTTGCTGTAGAATTAAACAGACGAGGTTCAAGAGCTGTCAATGCCTTCTGGAGGATATACTATCCAGAGCAGTTTGTGCTGTGTTGGCATAATCGAAGCCTAATTTTGATAGAACAATGAAAATCTTATCTGCCGTATTTAAAATACCGCTGTATATTTACGCGATGTCAGCCGCCGGCACAATCAAGGGTTGTAAACCTGACTAAAGGACTGTAATAACCAAATAAGTACGTAAATAATGCTACTTGTGTGGGGAATTGCTAGCCATGCCATTACAGCTGACATAAGTGAGCTGACATTAGCGGCTGAAATGTTGGAAAGAGTATTCCAAAATTGGAACTTACGGATGTATCATCTACGGCGCAATTGTGGGCAGCATGTACGTGAAATATTTTTTTAAAAAGAAATGTAAAGTTCATACACTTTGCTAATTTTCTGTTTTGCAAAAAAGATCAAAATTCTCTTAACCATTCCACATGAAACTAAACACTTAACGAAATACAATTAAACAGGGTAGACAACAATTCTAAACGATTTGCGTTTCTCGCATAGTATATGCTTTCCTTCTTGGCTTTTAGTAAATACAGTATTTAGTTGTAATAAATAATTTTTACTACATACATAAAAATGATTACTTTTTCTCATATACTATTTTGTTTTTATTTGTTATTTTTCTTTTTTAATATCATCTGTTTGCTCTTATATTAAATAAGATTTAAAAATCCATGTATATCTTAACAATACAGACGGTCCGCAAGAATGGATAAATGTATGAGAAAGGAGAGGGAGTATTCCCATACAACACTATATACACTGTCTCAAACAATTGTCCGTACACCAGGCAGGCAGTCTCAATATTACTAGGTTTGAATGAAATGAAAATGTTTTAAAAATACATTTTGTGCATATAATAATTTGGTACAAAAATTTGTATAAAAAAGCTTTCATTAATATTTCATACAACAAGCTCAAAAAAGAGTTTTTGTCAAAAAACTGCTGAGAGGAAGTCGCCGAGAAAATTTTTTTTTAATTTATCGTTTTTGGCACCCCAGTAGCTACTAGATTATGGCGACTTTTGCAATTATGTTATTTTTTTATAACCTATTTTGTAGTGTAAATTATTATTGTTTATTTATGGTGCTTGAATCTGTGATGTCGGTATTATTTCTTTAACATTGTATAGAAGTTATTCTACCACAAACTTGGGTGAATGGTTTTGGAAGGAATCGAAATTGGTGTTGTATGGTGAAAGTTATGCCGCTCGTTTATAATTTTCTTCTAAAAAGATTTAAGTAAAGAAACTTGGTCATTTTATTTCCACACACTTAAAATACCTCCATATTCCACGCTTGCTTTTAAGTTCTTTAACCCTGGACGGTTACTCTTCATTTTTGTACATTCATTATCAATTAACGTTGTTGAAAAAAAGATCGAAATTTGGTCAAACATAAAAGATTTATATGATAAAGAGTAAGTGAGCTTCGTCGATTCGACGAACAATAACCGTTCAGGGTTATCTACATTGCACTGTTTCCACTCCGCCCTACAAATCATTTGAACTAAAAGTATTAAAACTTACTTTTGTCTGTAAATACGACTAGACTAGAAGCCATTTGACTTATGAAAATATTTTGTGGAGCAATATAAAAGTAGCTTTTCATCATTGTATGATGGAAAAAGCTTCCTACGTACTTACATTCGCTCATAGGAAGGAATTCGAATAATTTTTTCTTACAAAGCATGGTTTTTTTTTAAGTCGCCGTAGTGTAGTAGGTAGTGTGTTGGCTTATTAGACGTAAAGCCAGGGTTCGAGCCCCAGGCCAGACATCAAGACAGCAGATTTCTGGCAAAAACTCTGAGAGTAAATAAATTTGCCATGAAAAAGTTTCTCATAAAATCTGTCGTTCGGCGTCGACTTTAAACTGTAGGGCCCACCACTCATGTATAAAATTAACACACAACGTAAGCGGTGTGAGTTACTAGGACGTTGTACAATATCAATATCAATTCTTAATTGATAAGTACACATCCTCTAACCTAACCTATGGGTTTTTTTTAATCAAGCTATCCATTCGATTTTCCTTTCCAAAGAAACATCTTACATGCTTTTCTTGACAATTTCCTATGGAAATTAAGACACTCACTATTGAGTTACTTTTCTGTCATATAATGAACAGATGCTCTGGGTCTTATTTTTTCAATAAGTTCCTGTTAATTTCTGCCATCTTTTTTCAGTTTGACTATTAACTCTCTGACATCAATACGATATTTTTGTAATTTTAGTTATTTGTGCTCAGTTTGATGTTAATTTTAATGTTACATTAAATCGAATAAATAATAATAACGTAGAATTCTTAGATTTTCTTAAACAATCATTATGTCACAAAATTTACGTAGTCTGGAAGGTAGTATATTGGATCATAAGACATCTCGAACAAAAAGAAAAATATTAAAAAATATATCTTCAATATTCTATCAAATAATTCTGAGAGTAAAATAAAATTGCCTTGAAATGTTTCGCAAACATCTTATCATTTGGAGTCGACCTTAAACTGAAAGATCTCTACCATTCATGTATAAAAATTAACACACAAATCATGGGTGGTGTGAGAAGCTAGGTTGTAATTGTAACTGAAGGCATATAATGACCAATTAAGTAAGTAAGTAAGTGTATTCAAAAGCACTTGCTTATAATTAGGCAGTGAATTGTCAATGTTAACACTGAGAATACTGAAATTCATCAACATTTTTTATTAGTTGTTTGTAGTTTTTTTATCTCTTTTGGAAAGAAATTTAATTCACTAAAATTGTGTTGGAATCTTTTTAAATACAATGTAATATACCATTACAATACCATGGTGTACGGACAATTGTTTGAGGCAGTGTAATTGCATATACCACGTACTATATCTGTCTCCATATAGTGAGAGAGGCTCTCATCATAATGTGATTTTATTAAATAAGCTTAAAGGATAATCCTATTGTGTTACAATACAACGAGTATTGTTTATCAATCTCAATTTTATAGAAAAAACTTTTCATGCCAAATGTTATTTACTCTCTTATTATTTACTCTGTTTACACTTTATATATTTCATAACTTTTCTAAATACCAAAACAAAGGATTTGAAGATTGAAAATGTGAGCAATTTTTATTTGAAAGTATTTAAGCTCATACAATGTAAATGAAATTAAAATGAAGTCGATTCCCAACGACAGATTTATTGAGAAACTTTCCATATAAATTTTATTTTATTCTTACAGTTTGTGCCAGAAATCTGTTGAATATGCCATTAATTACGATTTCAGATTTATTATAAAACTGATTAAGGAATGATTAAATGAAAGCTGGCTTAGAAAAACAATTTTGTTTTTGAAAGTTCGACATAGAGCAGTACAGTCATAGCTCATCTTTATAGAAACCCAATAATTGTGAAAAAATGCGGTATATATTCCGAGTGAGTTCATCTTTATCGACGTCAGCTGAAAGGTGAAATGTACTGAAGGTGGTGGAAAATACGGGAATAGCTAGAGCCTCAGTCAAATCGCACGATTAGGGTGGCCAGTTAACATTATCTCCATTGGAGACGTCGATGCCCTCAAATCGTTTGTAAAGAAAATCCACTGCAGTGGGAGCTATTTGGCACGTAGTACCGATTATACAATTATACAATGTATTATTAAACGATTATACAGTGTAGCCAAATTATACAATTCAAAAAAATTTAACAATTTTATTTGATCATGTACACAATCATCCAAAAATAGGCCACTTGGGTGTCACATGTCAACTAACATTTCTATAAAATGTTTCAATTATTTGCCCATGTTGATGACGTGGTGGTTTGATAAAAGAGACTGAATAAATGTTCGGAAGTCCCTGTTGTAGGATTCGTTTCTTATCATGGCTGCATATTGTATGTCGACGTAGTCTAGCAGGTAGTGTGTTGGCTTATTAGACGTGAGGAGTCGGTTCAAACCACACACAGGTCAGACATCTCCAACTAAACGAAATATGAAAAAATATGTTTTCTTCGACTTCGTCTCAGCAGATTTCTGGCAAAGTCTCTGAGAGTATATAAAATTGCCATGAAATGTTTTTCAAAAAAAAAAAAAAAAACGGTTGTTCGGAGTCGACTTTAAACTGTAGGTCCCGCCACTCATGTATAAAAAAGTAACGCACGCAACATAAGTGGTGTGAGAAACTAAAATATTGTAATGACTAATTATGTATGTACGTATCTTACTCACTTAAGTGACCATTACAAGCCTTTAGTTAGGATTACGAACTAGCTCCACACACCACCTATGTTGTGTGTTAATTTTATCCATAAGTGGCGATACGATCAGATTTCTGGCAAAAGTCGGAGTCGACTTATATGGATAAAAATAACATACACAACGTAAGTGGTGAAAGAAACTAGGTCGTAGTCCTAACTAAAGGGTTGTAATGACCAATTATGACTATATGTATGGATATTGTATGTTGTTCCTTAGGAATTTAGGGGAATGTCTTATAACAATATAATTGGTCAATTCACACAAGTCGTTGTATCGTTGTGTTCATTGTATTGTTGGAGGACTATGCAACAGTGTATGCTTATTGTTGATAATTTTCATGTAAGAATTCATATGTTTTTAAAAGTTGTATTGGTTTCGTGATTTCAAATTGTTTGAATTACAAACAACCAACCGTATTCAATACAACATACACGATACAAAATCGTGTGAATTGGCCAAATGTGTAATCGGAAAATCGTGTAAAGTTCGTAAAATTTATTTCTTTTAAACTTTTCGTTTGCTTTAGTGAATCTAAAATTTTGTTTAATTTTTTTTTTTTTGCCATTTAAAATATTTAAGATTAGAAGTTAGCCAAAGAACTGGTTGTAATAAAATTATTTTAAATTGGTTTAAAATAAAAAGAAAAACCTGAGGTATTTGTTTTGCTAATCTATTGTGTACAAGGAATGTTGTCACTATTAAAGTTTCTTGTGCCACTAACTTTACTTAAGTGTTTATCTGAAAAGAGGAAATTGTTTTGTATATAGAGATTTGCAAACAAGAATGGTAAACAGGCAAGAGAGGAATTTGATTTTGTTTTCTTCGAGTATTAAACATTTTTTGTTGTGAGTTTGTGGAATTTTAGAATGCAAGATTTTAGGTCAGATTAAATATTTAAAATTGTTCCTTTTCTTTTAATGTTAAAATGGGTTAAAAATTTGTTTTATGAAGGACAATAAGGACAATCTTTTTTTTGTAGAATGTTTCCTGTTAAATAATGCAAATTAAATAATGAAAGGTAGCAAATGAAATAAAAGCATTCGAATCTACCTGAGTACAATGGAAGAAATTTAAGGAATACCTTTATTTCGTAGAAAACTGAAACAAATATTTTTTTCAAAATGAAATATAAAAAATATTTCTTTGCCGAGGGTACCCTGGTAGTCTAGTGGGTAGTGTGCTAGACTATTAGCGTGAGGGTCGTGGGTTCGATTCCCACCAGAGACTCTGGTCTGTGACACTACACCGAGCAAATAGTCAAGTTACTTCGCTCGTATATAATTAGGATATAATTTGTAATTGTATTGTAATTAATAAATAAATAAATTTCTTTGCCGACTGTGCCTCAGTGTGAAATTAACACGCACAACATAAGTGATAAGAAAAGTTTAGGTTAGGTTAGAGGACGTGTACTTGTCAATTAAGACAAATACAGTACCCGGAGGTCGAATTGACCCATTGTACAACGTACAATGCTGAGGGAAGTCGCCGAAGAAATACTTTTTGTATTTTGTCTTGATGTCTGGCCTGGGGCTCGTACCCTGGCTTTACGTCTAATAAGCCAACACACTACCTACTAGACTACGGCGACTTCAAGTGATGTGAGAAGCTAGGTGGTAATTCTGGCTGAAGACTTGTGATGACTAGTTATGTATGTATGTATGTATAGTACACGTAAGAGTGTACAATTCGATATTTAAAAAAATTGCTTTAGAAATCTTTAGTTATCGTATCATGAATACTGTCTAAATCAGTAATTCCTTGCAGTAGCCTCCGTATCCATTGAACCACGTATCCATTTAACCCACCCCTGAACCATCGGTATTTTGGAAATTGCCAAATATTTATTTATCATTCTATTCTGTCACAAAATTCAGTATCATTATCTCCACTGACCGTAATGAATCGATTGAAGCTTGAGAACGGTGGGATTTATTGTGCCAACAAGAAACTGCACGATGATGTCGATTTCGCCAGAAAAAAATCACCTTTTCATATGATGCGCATTTCCATACGGATACGATGGGTACATTAATAAGCAAAATTGACGTATTTGGGGCTAGCGGTTTTACAGAAGCCAATACGGTTTGTGCACCGGTGGCAGCATTTTGCATGTATTTCTTTGAAAATGTGGACAACACAATCATTGCGGTCAATGAGGACACTTATCGCGTGATGATAAACGATTTTTTTGTACCCGTTCTTCATGATATTGATGTGAACTATGTTTGGTTTCAATTGGATGGTGCAACTTCAAACGCATGTTATG
The DNA here is from genome assembly GCA_936449025.2 of Sarcophaga subvicina. Classification (NCBI taxonomy): domain Eukaryota; kingdom Metazoa; phylum Arthropoda; class Insecta; order Diptera; family Sarcophagidae; genus Sarcophaga; species Sarcophaga subvicina. Next base: position 92,684,698 of record OW388080.2, read on the forward strand.
CCACAATAGATTTATTGCGTCAACCGTTTGATGGCCGTTTAGTTAGACGAAATGGTGATGGCAATTGACAGCCAAGAAGCTAAGATTTGACACCGTTAGACTATTTACTATGGGGCGCAGTTAAGGCAAAGTCTTATGCCGACTAATCAGACGCAATTGAGCAACATTCGTAATGCCATTGCCGAAATATGAAAAACACTCGAAAAAGTACACGAAAAATGATGCGATGGTACTGTGAAATTTGTTACGTCAGTCATATAGATGAAATAATATTCCATTTCTAACTGGAACAATTGTAATTCACAACGAAAAACAATACATTTGGCAAAATTTCAAACGGTTTTTAATTATATTGCCATTTTAAATTAAAACTTTTAAATTTTTCACCCTATAAAAATATTATTTACCGATTAAATCAAAAACACTCGATACCAAGGGAAATATAACTTTTCTTTAAAATAAAAGATCATTATACTACTGAATGTCAACCCTACCGACTTGAATTTTTATTTGAAATTTTTTCTAAAGATTTTAGAAGTGTTTATTTGTTTGTGGGCTTTTTTGTTTCTTTGAAGTATGTACACGGCTGGACGTTTTCTTGAAATTTTTTCTTATCTTCCTGTATGTCTGGAAGGAACTATAGGCTTTATTTTAAAATTTCTAGTAGGCGAGGTGCCACGCCCGCATACCCAATAAGTATTTAATGTCGCATATCACATAAACTGCAGCAGCTTGAGTCCTCAAATTTTGTATGGACGACTTCGACGTATATATGAACAAAATGGGCGGATTGGCTATATTGGGCGTGTCACCTCCCATAGTCTCTATATATAAAAACGAATGTTTCTTTGTATGTACCTTATAGAATCGTAAACTATGCATTTGATCATGTTATGATATTTAGCAAAGTTGTTGCGCATGAGCCGACGAAGGTTTCTAAGTTGGTATGACCAATTTCCGACAGGTGGTGCCACTGAAAATTACTCAAAATGAATTAAGTCGTAAACAAAATCGTTAACAAAGTTGTTGCGCATGAGTCGACGGAGGTTGGTGCGATTAATTTCCGATGGTTGGCGTCACTGAAAATTCTTCAAAATTAATGGCAAGCAATTGGTCGACCTACACCTCAAACACGGACGAAAAGAGCATCTTCGAGTATATGCCGCTGAGACCCGTTCGCTTGAACTCCTTGAACAACGAGAAGTGAGATTAGAAAGTGATCGAATGCGTACTCCTCAGGCCCGTTCATCTGAATCATCAGGACAACGGAAAACAAAATCAATAAAATGATTCAAAATTAATTGGACATTTGTGTAATGTCTTTCCTTCAAATTAATTTTAGTTGGTGGCGCAACAACACTCGCAGGGTGCTGCTAGTTTAAATATAAAACGAAATAAAAAAAATTGGCTAAAGTTTATCAAACAATAAATATAGTGAACCAGGCAGTGGGATAACGAACATACGAGTACATACATAATTGGTCATTACAACCCTTTAGTCAGGATTACGACCTAGTTTCTCACATCACTCATAATTTGTATACATGAGTGGCGGGACTTACAGTTTAAAGTCGACGACAGATTTTGGAGAAACTTTTCATGGCAATTTTTATTTACTCTCAAGAGCTTTTGCCCGAAATCTGCTGAGAGGAAATCGCCGAAGAAATATTTTTTCATATGTCGTTGCGTTGGAGATGCTGACCTGTGGTTTAAACCGAGGCCTCACGTCTAATAATCCAACACACTACCTACTAGACCTCTGCGATAAATAATTATATATAAATAATTTATGATAGTCGTATTTGTGTTGTCTTAATTTTCAACACTTTTATTTATTTATTTATGCTGTGCAAATAATTGAAAATTGTATTACGTAGCCAATGTTTGTGGCTTGACAAAACCATTTTGATTTTGCATATCTTCCATATAAGGTCGTCCAATATTTTAGAAATGAAATGCATCATCTAAACATTTAACGATGCCTGGTTTATCATACATATCCAGTTATTGCTTTTTATAAAATACAATTATTTTCTCTAATCTTACGTGGTATTTTTATTTCCAATTGTCTATCATTATCCGTATGTATAAAAGTGCATAAAAAAATATAAATTGATTCAGTCAGTTTCCCACTACATTTCTGTGGTATAATTTGCGAGTTTTTTTTTTACTTCTTCTATGTTTTTGTTTTAGTTTTGTGTGGATTTATCTGCAGGTTTTTGCATTTTCAATTCGAGTGGTTCTTTTATAGCTTTTTTGTGGTTAAGGTAACCAAAGCTATCAACATACCATAAGAGTTGTTCTCTTCATATTGGTATACAAGTTTGTTCAATTCTTATTCAAGTTTATATTAAATTTTTAAAAAAATTATGGTACAAAATTTATTTGATGAATTCTATGGGACACTTATAAAATATATACCATAGCCGGAGTACATGGAACTGGTCTATTTCGATAAACTGGCATTGAACGGTTCATACAGACTACGTAAGCAAGTCATCGTATTTCCGGCACAGATTTTTGTTTATTAAACACATTGCACGCATGTTTGAAACCAGGGAACCAGCGAACTTGATCATATGTGCGGGCAGACAGGCAGCAATCACAACACCAGATCCTTCCACGTAAAATTAAATAACATCAGAACTTACATGGACTCTCTGCACCGTATACGACGACTCAACATCTGCCTCCACTGGGTTCCGGGCCACTGTAGCATAAGGGAAACGAAAAGGCGGACAAACTGGCATTAAAGGGATCGCAGATGTCTGAGTATGAGTAGGATGAGTGAGATGAATAGGAGACGATATAGTGGATATATAAGACCCTACAAGAATATAAAAAGTAGGTGGTCCAACATACCTGGTTACTGAATTTCAAAACTGCTACGTCCAACAGTGGCCAGCAGGAAAACCAAGAAACTTCTTGAGTTCGATAAGAGAACGGTTCGCACTCCAACAGGAATTCTAACGGATCACCGTGCTATTGGCAATTTTGTTAACAACCTCGGTCTGCCCCTGTCGGATTACTGCAGAAGCTGTTAGTATGTGGAAGAAACGAAAATGCTACAATATCTTTTATGTGAGTACCATGCATTTCGAAACAGACGCCATCGGTTTTTGAATGGCAGCACGTTTGAAGATATGGGCATGATGGCGAACGTGCCATTAAGGGAACTGGACGGTTTCACCCGGAGCTCGGGGTGTTTCAAACCTCTCTCGTCCCATCAGACATACGTTTTTGTTTAAATGCCGAATCGAATTGATTTTGCAGTCGAAGTTAATGGTTGTCCCGGATTAACCCATGCTTCTGTCCCTATGGAATTCTGAAAATAAACTCATTTATTATCGCCAACAACAACAACGATTCGTTGCATCAATAATATATACGTATCTTTGTAGCAAAATTTCACAACTGATTTTTCGGTTTTCCGTTTGTCTATCATTTAAATCATATGGCATCCATTTTCCAGGTTTTACGATCTTACTCATAGTTTTTTAACGGTAATAAATTGTTTGTTGGGCAGATTTAATGCTTCTGCTACTGATTTCTGATTCAGTGTCCTGTTGTTTGCAATATTGCCATCTTCACACTTTATTTCTGGTCTTCCAATCATTGTCTTTAAATCGTCGAAATAATCCTCTGTACGTCGCTTCTAATAACGATGATCATCATGCATTCGATGCCAATCACCAGAGCTTTTCTACAAATGAAAACAAAGAGTTAATGCACTCGGCAAATCATCATTGGCCACCCTAATACGATAAAAAAGGTATGATGTTGTTTGAAGTCGCCGTGGTCTAGTAGGTAGTGTGTTGGCTTATTAGACGAAAAGCCAGGGTTCGAGCCCCAGGCCAGACATCAAAATAAAATACAAAAAGGATTTCTTCGGCTACTTACTCTCAGCAGATTTCTGGCAAACACTCTGAGAGTAAATAAAATTGTCATGAAAGGTTTCTCAAAAAATCTGTCGTTCGGAGTCGACTTTAAACTGTAGGTCCCGCCACTCATGTAGGGTTGTAATGACCAATTATGTATGTATGTTCGTTGTTTGTTTATTAATTTGATGTTTACTGAATATGTTGTACAGATGTCATCGCCATCAAACATTTGACGCAATAATTCAATCGTTTGGCATGATATGTTTTTTTTCATCGTTTATTTATTTAAATTTTTTATAAAAATTAAACTACATAAAAACTAATTAACGATATAAATTCTAATTATACAATGTCTCGTACAAGATTTCTCTAGTATAAATAATATGTATTAACAATAATTATTTTTATGAGTATATATTATATATTTTATTTACTTCAAATGAAGAATATATTTTTTTATTTATTTGTAATGAAAAATTTAAAAAATCGTCACACTTTTTTTTGGATTTGATTTAAGTTTGTCAAAAGAATAAAAGAAAAATAGTATAACAATTTATACATTTAGCCACCAAAATTTTTTAATTTTTATTCTTTGAATAGTACGAGATACGTTCTTACCTGTAATTGTATTGTTAGAGATATTCTTTACATAATTGCTTTCAGAAGATCTAAATTTAGAGATACAAGCCCTAAGACATTTTCTTTCGAACACTATTAGTTTTTACATGTAAGATGGAGAAATATTGAACCAAATAGGTACCGTAGGTAATTTTTGATCTAATTAATGTTTGGTGCATAATGACTTTGACTCTTGGCTTAACATATTTTGAGTAAATTAAGAATTTGAATTTGAAAAAAGCTTTCCTTGCTTTATTTAATATCTCTTTTATATGATTATTAAAATATAAAAAATTATTCAAATAAATACCTAAGTATTTTACTGTATCCTTATTTGGGATATTAATGTTATTTAAATTAGATTTGATTCCAAATTGCTTCCAATTTCTATAGATGCAGCCACTCATATACATATAAAATTAACACACACAACATGAGTGGTGTGAGAAGCTATGCCGTAATCCTTACTGAAGGCTTGTAATAGCCAATTGTGTATATATACGTTATGTAATTGTTCTAAGATGTGTTAGGGCCAAATGTGCCAGCATGGGCTTACATATCACCGTCAAGTTCATAGTGAGAGATCGATCATGGAAGTACGCTGTTTTTCATTGAATGTATTCTTGCTCACATAGCAGCATAAAATATACATTAACCAACAAGTAACCATAAACAAGTCAAAAAAAAATGACAAAAAATACTCAGCGGCTATTTTCTTACAGGCATTCCACTTCTGTAGTAAACTATTTGTAATTGTAAACAAAATATTAAAAACAAAACTAACGCGTTATGATCTCAATTAAATACTTTAACATTCGCAATTTTGATTATATATTTGATTTGGTGTAGTTTTTAGAATTCAATATGTTTGTATTATTTTGCCATTTATGTCAATTGTGTTTTCACTTTAATAATTGTATCATATACGATTGGTAGCTCAATTTAAATTTGCAGCCATTTAGTGCCAGGCAAAAAATATTCCCTTTATTTATCCCATGTTTCACTAAATTATTTTTGTATTTTTATTACAGAAAAATGTTAGAAAATTGTCAAAATTCATATAAATAAGTGCGCGCATATGGCATACGCATGTACATATTTGCAGTGGACAACAAAAGTCTAGGTGCCCCAATATATTCTAGAAATTACATGAATTTTAAGAAATAATATATTGTAGTTAAAAATTTAATTTAATTTGTTAAAATTTAATAATGCAATAAAACAACAACGTTATGAAATTTTTCCAAATTTAATTTTTTTGTAGTGAAGATGTGGAAGATACAGACTCGAATCTCGAAATATCTCGAAAAATTTAAAATTTTTAAAAATCCGTCAGAATTGTTATATCATTAGCTTAATTCTAAATTAATTCCAAATTCATGGGGTATACTTTCTTTTTAATTAAATTTGAAATATATTACTCATACGCATCATATTACATATATTACTCTGAAGAGCATGCAATAAAATATCTTAATTTTTTCATGTATGAAACTAATGGAATTAAATATCCCTCATACGTCACATATGTACTTAACATGAATGAATTTTACATATCAAATATGAGCATAATTTGAGTAAATATTTATAATGGGTGGGTGATTTAAATGTTTATATTTAAAAATGCAGCAAAACAAAAATGGTTTGAAATTTTGATAAATTTATTGTTTTGCTGTGAACTACAACTCTTCCGGTTGGAAATGGATTTTTATTTCACTATATGGCTGCCGCGGTTGGCGTCACAATTCCTAATTCGATCGAACCAATTTTCGTGCACTGTTTCGAGTGTACGGGGTCGTATCTCGTCAATGGCACCACAAAAGTTGGCCTTCAAATGTTCAATTGGCTCTGGTTTGTCGGCATAACATTTTTCTTTGACTGCGACCTACATAAAATAGTCGAATGGTGTCAAATCACAGCTGTTTAGCGGCCAATTGACATCACCATTTCGGCTAATTAAACGGCCACCAAACGTTCAACGCAATAAGTCGATTGTGCCATAAGATGTGTGGGCAGTTGCACCATCCTGTTGAAACCATACATTGTTTACATCAATACCATGGAGAACGGGTACAAACAAATCGGTTATCATGGTGCGATAGGTGTCTCCAAAGACCGTTGTGGTTGCTCCGTTCTCATTTTAAAACAAATGGGGTCCAATGATGCCTCCTCTCTACAAGCCACACTATACAATCAGTCGTAATGGGTGCATTGGCGTCTGTAAAACCACGTGTGGGATTTCTGAGCCCCAAATACAACAATTTTGATTATTAACGTACCAACCAGAATGAAAATGAGTTTCATCCGAAACATGCTTTTTTTGTCTAAATCGACATCACCGTGCAGTTTCTCGTCGGCCCAATAAATCCCAAAGTTGCTCAAGAGTAAATCGATTCATTACGTTCAGTGAAGATAATATACTGAATTTTGTGATAGAATAGAATGACATAAGTATTGCCAGATTTGAAATAACCGATGGTTCTAATTTAAACCCACCCGATATAATAACTCAATTTTTTTATCATTGTATTTACATAGTTAGCCAAGCAACATTGTCAGCCCTTAAGCTTTTTATGAAGTTTTTCAATTTATAAAATTTCTTAACCATAAATCTACTGATTGCAAATTGTTACAATTGTTGGTACAACAACAATGAGTTACACAAAATGTTAAATTTAATACAAGAAATTATTACATTTACACGATACATACATATATTTAAATTGTAACATTATTTAACCAATAATAACAACATATTCTTATTATTAAATTGCGGTAAAAATTGTGTAATAAATTTAATCTATCATAAGTTGTGTGCATATTTATACGCACGTACGTATGTATAGTACATAAGTATGTATGCACATGATTCTTTTGGTTACAAAGTGAAACAAATGATACTGAAATTAAATCTGAAATTAAATTAAATCGTTTGATTTAATAAAACAATTAAAACAATTAAACGCATAATTAAGTACAATTGATGTCGTTTAATAAATTATTAAAGGAGTTAAAGCAGAAAGGATAAGTAGAAGATATGATTAAACTGTTTGTTTGCCTGTGGTTATTGCTCTTAATTGATTTTTAAGGCCAGGCCAGGCCAGTTCTAGTGAACTGCTTAATAAAATAAAGCCATAGGCTTTATAGTCAATTTGCTTCTTTTGTAAACGAATGATAGTTGAAAAAAAATAGGCACAAGAACAATTCTATTTTCACCAACGGCTCGGTTTGAGATTAATTGACATACATCTGCAACTTAAGAAAACCCTACAAGAAAAAGTCTAAAGGGGTCGTGGTGACCAGTTCACATTACCTCCTCTAGAAATAACCATGTACTCAAGCCCTTAAGACGCAGTTTCGGAATATTCCATATGGCATCAGCTGTGTGGCACATAATGCCGTCCTGTTGAAACCATATGACGTTGATGTTCAGATCATTCAATTCAGGCTAAAAGAGATTGGTATAGACCTATAGACCTCGCTATAGACAGATATAATCTAGCCAATATCGTTCTCAAAGGCTTATAGACAGTTGAATTCTTCGGGATGCATTGGGCTTCGTTACTGAAGATAGTTTTTCTCTTCAAAGTAAACTCGTCGTTGTCTATGGTCGTTTACCTTAAATTTTTCGATCAGATGAGATTTTTTGTACGTGTTCTGGCCCAAGTCATGACTTAAAATTCGTCAAGTTGTGGTTTGTGAAAGGCCGCCTTTTCGTTTCTTTAATGAACGGAAAATGGTCAGTTGTATACTGAACAGAGATCAACAATGAATCGTTTTTTCGCTACTCATAAGTAGTCATGAAATTTTCAGTATGAATGAGTCAACAGTATTGAAATTTAACTACTCTCATTTATAGGAGAACGGGTACAAACAAATCGGTTATCATGGTGCGATAGGTGTCTCCAAAGACCGTTGTGGTTGCTCCGTTCTCATTTTAAAACAAATGGGGTCCAATGATGCCTCCTCTCTACAAGCCACACTATACAATCAGTCGTAATGGGTGCATTGGCGTCTGTAAAACCACGTGTGGGATTTCTGAGCCCCAAATACAACAATTTTGATTATTAACGTACCAACCAGAATGAAAATGAGTTTCATCCGAAACATGCTTTTTTTGTCTAAATCGACATCACCGTGCAGTTTCTCGTCGGCCCAATAAATCCCAAAGTTGCTCAAGAGTAAATCGATTCATTACGTTCAGTGAAGATAATATACTGAATTTTGTGATAGAATAGAATGACATAAGTATTGCCAGATTTGAAATAACCGATGGTTCTAATTTAAACCCACCCGATATAATAACTCAATTTTTTTATCATTGTATTTACATAGTTAGCCAAGCAACATTGTCAGCCCTTAAGCTTTTTATGAAGTTTTTCAATTTATAAAATTTCTTAACCATAAATCTACTGATTGCAAATTGTTACAATTGTTGGTACAACAACAATGAGTTACACAAAATGTTAAATTTAATACAAGAAATTATTACATTTACACGATACATACATATATTTAAATTGTAACATTATTTAACCAATAATAACAACATATTCTTATTATTAAATTGCGGTAAAAATTGTGTAATAAATTTAATCTATCATAAGTTGTGTGCATATTTATACGCACGTACGTATGTATAGTACATAAGTATGTATGCACATGATTCTTTTGGTTACAAAGTGAAACATATGATACTGAAATTAAATCTGAAATTAAATTAAATCGTTTGATTTAATAAAACAATTAAAACAATTAAACGCATAATTAAGTACAATTGATGTCGTTTAATAAATTATTAAAGGAGTTAAAGCAGAAAGGATAAGTAGAAGATATGATTAAACTGTTTGTTTGCCTGTGGTTATTGCTCTTAATTGATTTTTAAGGCCAGGCCAGGCCAGTTCTAGTGAACTGCTTAATAAAATAAAGCCATAGGCTTTATAGTCAATTTGCTTCTTTTGTAAACGAATGATAGTTGAAAAAAAATAGGCACAAGAACAATTCTATTTTCACCAACGGCTCGGTTTGAGATTAATTGACATACATCTGCAACTTAAGAAAACCCTACAAGAAAAAGTCTAAAGGGGTCGTGGTGACCAGTTCACATTACCTCCTCTAGAAATAACCATGTACTCAAGCCCTTAAGACGCAGTTTCGGAATATTCCATATGGCATCAGCTGTGTGGCACATAATGCCGTCCTGTTGAAACCATATGACGTTGATGTTCAGATCATTCAATTCAGGCTAAAAGAGATTGGTATAGACCTATAGACCTCGCTGTAGACAGATATAATCTAGCCAATATCGTTCTCAAAGGCTTATAGACAGTTGAATTCTTCGGGATGCATTGGGCTTCGTTACTGAAGATAGTTTTTCTCTTCAAAGTAATCTCGTCGTTGTCTATGGTCGTTTACCTTAAATTTTTCGATCAGATGAGATTTTTTGTACGTGTTCTGGCCCAAGTCATGACTTAAAATTCGTCAAGTTGTGGTTTGTGAAAGGCCGCCTTTTCGTTTCTTTAATGAACGGAAAATGGTCAGTTGTATACTGAACAGAGATCAACAATGAATCGTTTTTTCGCTACTCATAAGTAGTCATGAAATTTTCAGTATGAATGAGTCAACAGTATTGAAATTTAACTACTCTCATTTATACGTTGATTTATAATAAAGGTCTGCACAAATGTATTTGACTTCAAAAAGTAGTAGTAGAAGTATCCAAAGAAGAAAAGTACTTGTTTTTGAGAACAACAAAATTATCGAATAACTTCTGGTTCTTATTTGACTGCGTTCGCTTCATACAAACTCATGTTCAACTTTCTTTCTTACTCGAAAATACCGACACAAAACATGTCGACTACAATGAGTACCACCAATCTTCACGTAGTACTACAAATACCAATGAGTGCTGCAAATACCACAAAGAAGTTTGGCAAAGAAATAATATATAACCAACAATTCCATATAGTGTTTTGGCAGATTTTGATTTTTTTTGATCTTACTTCTTACATACTTTTATCATTTTAAATGATCTCTGAAAATATGAAATATGTATAAACTATGTTTTTTACGTTTTAGTAATTTTATGTGATTTTTTTGTTATTTGAATTGTTTTTAGTTCATTAAAAATGAAGACTTTTTAAATCAAAAAGCCAAAAAAAATATTTTCCAAAAAAATTTGACTATTTTTGATATCTATTTTTTTATTTCAATGATTAATAAATAAATGCCTAACAAGTCGTTTTTAAGTTTGTTCATACACATAGGCATTTATGTATAAAAAACATGTGTTATGTGGTTTTTATGCTGCGAGTATTTGAAGTACCACATGAAGTGAACATAATTTTAGGAGTACTTGTTTTTGCGGATATATTTTTCAATGAGTACTCTTTTTACGGAACATAGGCAGCTTCGGATAAATTCTTACTCGTATTTGTCTTGCACACATTCTCTTCTCTTCACTGCTTGCGCTAATAGAGGGAGAGTAAGTACTCTATTTATCCGACAACACACATATGACGCAAAAAAGTTATTCGTTGCAGACCTTTAATTTATAAGTACAGATTCCAATGAGTATGAGCACAGCGTTGACATCAAACTCATAACATTCGAACTAAATTTGATTCATACGGCTACTCATTCAGATTCATAAATTTAACAAACTACTTATAATACTCATAAATGATTCGTGTGATTCGAATAATTCATCAAAATTTACAGTCTTAGTTGTTGTTGCATTTGCAAAATAAGAAGAAAGAAAAAGACAAAGGTAAGCAAAGCAAATACACAACACTCTAGTAAGTAGTGTTGTGTTCTTACGTGAATCATACTTATTTTGTGGTTCTTGTAAATGTTGAGCAAAGGAGAGTGGAAATCAACAACATCATGCCTTTTGTTAAGTACGAGTACGATGAGTACTTCAAATTTTGAATATGAGTAGTGTGAGTATGCTGTTAAAAAAAGTATGAATGCGTATAAGTATCAGAAATTATGAGTATGATTCGAATCTTCTCATCTTTTTGAATACTCATTGCTGATCTCTGATGCTGAATCAATGGACTCGAATTATTGTCAACATTGCGAATAGTCTTCTCTGTAGGACGATTATATAATTGGAACATTACAATCCTTTGGTTAGGATTACGACCTAGCTTCTCACACGACTTATGTTGTATATGTTAATTTTTTATATGAGTGGCGAAATATAAAGTTTAAAGTCGAGCCCGAAAGCCATAGTTTTGGGAAACTTTTCGTGGCAATTTTTTTGTTTTATTTCAATTTGTTGGAGATGTCTGACCTGGAATTTGAACCGTGGGCTGAAGTCGAATAAGCTGATGTACTACTTACTAGACTATGGCAACTATAACGATTGTAAAATGGGCGAAATTAAGCAATATGATGCCCGAAGAGAACATCTATTTTGTTTGAACAGTTTTATTATTTACAAGAGTGTTGTTAACTTGTAACAGAACAGGGGAAAATCAACTACTGTATGGGGTCGAACTCGTATCTGTTTATATTTTAAATATTATGTATGCTGTTAAACTCTATACAACTATTGTGTTTAATCTCATCTTATTTCCAAAACTTTCTTGTTTTCAATATTCATTGTTCTGTCTTTCAAAATACATACGATACATTTTTTTCGTTGCCCTCAAAGTAAGCTATTTTTGCTTTTCAAAATCATTTCTTGTCCCTACACATTCCCAATGCAACATCAATCATATGCAATACAAAGCACAGCATGTAATACAAAATATGAGAATTTTTTTCATTGGCATGGCTGTGTAGTTACATACACGAGGGCGAGTATGTTTTTCGCCTACACAGTTGGTAGTAATGTGTACTTCTTTCATAATTTTATTGCGCTCTGTTTATAACCATTTTTTTTTGTTTTTTAGTTTTTTATTTCGAAATTCAATAATTTTTACTTATTTCATGTTTTACATCACAATAAATGTTGGAGAAAAGTTGAATTTTTTTCCTCTGTCGATGCGTTTCTTTTTTTTACAGCAGATAAATGCGGCCATAAATTTATGGAAATTTTTTACCATGTAATGACAATTCTGGAAACAAAAATAATTGAATTTAATTTTTGGAATGCTATTGCATTATACATCCTTGTTTTCTACAGCTTAATCACACTTGCGTAACATAATTGGCCATTAAAACCCTTCAGTTAGGATTACGACCTAGGTTCTCACACCACTTATGTTGCGCATGCTAATTTTATACATCAGTGGCACGACCTGCAGTTTAAAGTCGACTCCGAACAACAGATTTTTTTGAGAAACGTTTCATGGCAAATTTTGTTTACTCTACTGCGTAATCATTCGATTATCATTTTACAGTCCAATGGCAACGACCTTTATTACTACTGTTATTGCCACACTATATTCCTCAATAGAAACGTTAAAAATTGTGTAAGCATTTCTATATCTGCTGAAAGGTCATGCAATTTAGTTATTGACTTACTTACTTGCTTAATTGGCCATTAACTCCCCGATTAACGGATTTCGGCCTGTCCCAACACATCCTTCCAGGCGCCTCTGCTTCTTGCGCGCATACGAAAGTTGGTCACACCAAACGATGACGTGGCTTCCTCGATTTAGTCCTTCCAATGCATACATATCGTCCTCTTCAGCAACTTCCGCAGATCCCCGCGTCAAACACTCGTCTCCCCGAAGCATCCTCCTCTTTTCGAACGACATGACCGAGCCAGCGCACTGTGATTGCACTTGTATGGGAAGGAGCGACAAAAATAATGAATTAAAGAAAATTTCACAGTACATTTCGGATATAATAACCGCAATTTTCTAAAAAAAATGGGCGCGGTCACTTGCCCCTACCGCCCATTTTTTCATTTTTTTCTGATAAAATATTCAGAATAAATTTTCCGTTTTCCAGAAATCTTTCAAATACGTGTTTTTCTGCAAATTAAATTTAGTACTTTATTGTTTTCAAAAAAATATCAAACATATAAAAAAGCTACTTTTGCAACAATTCAATTGTAGATTTTAGTGGCGTACTTTTCTTTTTAGGTGGTAACTATATTTAGTAAATCCGTGTTTGTTGAAATTCTAGAAATTTTTCGTGAGTGTTGTAGCCTACACTTTTTAAACTCTTTATTTTTTGCTTCTGCAGCTTCCTCTGAAAGCTCTCCAGTTGAAACTCTGTCGTCTTCAATTACAGTAGAAGCGCGCAAAAGAATCTTGTGTACTCCTCTACAAGCTACTTACCTTCTTCGCATTCAAAATTAATTAATTAGATTACTTCGTCATAAACTTACTGTGATTTCGCCGAATTTGACCACCAAATCTCGAAAATTGTCGTTCGTGAAAATAGGCATTGATTCTATTATGCAGAATAAAAAAAAACTATCAATAACAACAAAAATTTCAGTATTATTAAATCAAACGAGATACACAACAAATTTTAAAAACACAATAAACACAGAGGTTAAGCCAGTATATTAAATATAAAGAAAAAACCTGCAAAAAACGGCACTTGAACTAAACTCAATTTTTTACTATAGATGTTTATCAATATTTACAAATTAATTTGGTCATTGGCTTTCATTGGGAAACTAACTAAAACTCTAATTATTTTTTACAAAGAATTTCAAACGGTGTTAATAAAAACACTTCTTAAAAATCAGTACGTTACGAAAACTATAACACAATTTATTAAGTTATTATTTCTTAAAAATAATGTCAATACCATTCACATTAATTTCCATTTTAATTATTTTAATTGGGCATTTTAATTAAATGTATTTTAATAATTTGATATTCACTTTGTTTTCACAGTCGCTTAGTCAACTTTCTTCTTCTATATAAAATCGCACTTTAATTGTTTGCATTTAAAAATTAGCGTTAGATATTATTATAACAAATTCAGAAGAGTGAAATTTGATGACATTAGCGACTATTTACTTCGCTACAAACCCAATATAGAAAAATTTTTTTTTATTTTTGTCGTGTATATTAATAAGCTGCACAACGTCTATGTCGTTTAGGAGCTCATACAGCTCACTGTTTGATCAGATACGGAAATCATCGCCAACTCGCACTGGACCGAAGGTCTTATATAGGACTTTTGTCTCGAATACTCTAATGGCTGCTGCATCAGTGCTTAATAGGGTCCATGCCTCTGCGCCATAAAGAAGCACGGGTTGGATGAGCGTCTTGTAGAGTGTTAGTTTTGTCGTACGAGACGGGTCTCTGCTACTCAATTGCCTATTGAGACTATAGTAGCACCTGTTGGCAAAAGTGATCCTGCGCTTGATCTCCAGACTGACATCATTTTTAATGGTAACGGAGCCAAGGTAAATAAATTGCTTGACTGTATCAAAAGTATAGTTACTAGCCATAATCTGAGAATCAGTACGCCGCACGTCTCTACTTGTTGATAACATATACTTTGTTTTGGCAAACCCATCTTAGTAGACTCCTGTTCAATAGCACTAAAGGCAGCAGTAAGATCTCGCTTGGTACGCCCTATGATGTCAATGTCGTAAGCGTACGCCAGCAACTGGACGCTTTTTTGAAAAATAGTGCCATTGCAATGCACTCTCGCCTTTCGCAGAACACTCACCTTGTCTAAAACTTCACACGGTCTCAAATGGTTCCGAGAGGTCCATTCCTACATTGAAGGAGCCGCAGGAATTTCTCAACGCCATTCTGCATAGCTTTATCAGCTTCTTATGTATACCGAGCTCAGTCATTGTGGCAAAAACATGATCCCTTATGGGACTATTGAAGGCTGCCTTATAGTCGGCAAAGAGATGGTGTGTGTCGACTTGTTTTTCGTGGGCCTTTTCCAGGATTTGGCGTAGTATGAAGATCTGGTCGATGATGGACTTGCCAGGTCTGAAGCCTCGCTGATAAGGTCCAATCAGTGTTTTGACGAGTGGCTTTAGTCATTAACACAATACGCCTGTAAGAACCTTATATGCGATAGGGAAAAGGCTTATACTCCTGTAGTTGAGGCATATCGTAGGGTCTCCCTTTTTCAGGACAGGACAGGGGACACTGAGTTTCCAATCGTTGGGTTAACTTCCTCTAGCCATATTTTGTAAATAAGCTGCGCCCTACCAACTCATTATATTCGGTCTTAAACAATTTCAGCGGGCAGGCTATCAGGACCTGCCGCTTTATTTAGTCATTGACACATCAAATAATACCACGTACAAAAAAAGTGCAACAAAAATATTTCTTCTTCTGCATTTTGCATGAAATTTTTAGTTGGCTATAATAGCGAATAGAAAAACAAGTCACAGCTGTTGCAATTAACCTGTATTACATTATTTTGAATTTATTTTATTCTCTGTTATTTTGTGCTGCAAATTGCATTTTGTTTTGTTTTAATAAATATTCACAGAAAACAATTTTTTTTTCAAATTTTTGACATTCAGCCACAGATGTGAGTTTGATAGCAGTTTGTCCTTTATTTAGATTTGTTTCAAATAAAATTTAAAATTCATTCTAGTGGTACAGAAGGAAATTAGAAATTTTAAATTATAAGATAACGTTGCCTACACCATAATCCTTCCTCCATCAAAATTTCATGAGATCATGCCAACCTCAACTGTCAAGAGTCTATATCATGCAAATTATAATCATTATTTCGAAAAAACTCTCCGTAGTCTAGTAGGTAGTGTGTTGGCTTATTAAAAAATACGAAAATATGAAAAAAATATTTCTTCGGCGACTTCCTCTCAGCAGATTTCTGGCAAAATCTCTGAGAGTAAATAAAATTGCCATGAAAAGTTTCTCAAAAATCTGTCGTTCGGAGCCGACTTTAAACTGGGACGTACAGTACCCAGTATGTACTCTCATGTATACAATTATAAACACACAACATGAGTGGTTTGAGAAGCTAGGTCGTAAAGCTGACTGAAGAGTTGTAATGACCAATTATGTATGTATGTATATGTATTTTGAAAAAATATTACTCTAACATTCTTTATTACTATTTGACTAAATATAAGACGTTTCTAACTGTATATCTTAGATAAGGATTTGATATAAGGACTTGCGTTCGTAAAGTCAAAGAAAAAGTACTACAGAATACCCCCCCCGTTTTTGGAAAATTTCAAAAAACGAAGAGAGCCGTACAACTGCCAAATTTCAATCCATATTTCTTGTCAATGTCGATACGATACTATCCACCTTAGTACCTGTTTAATTGGTCACTACAAACCCATTCGCTGGGTTACAATCTAGCTTCTCACACCACTTATGTCGCGGGTGTTAATTGTATACAAGAGTGGCGGTATCAACTGTTTAGAGTTAATTCGAATGACAGATTTTTTGAGAAACTTTTTATAGCAATTTTATTTACTTACGAAATATTTGTTCATTTTTCGTTTTGTTCAAGATGTGCGGGCTGTGGTTTGCATCACGGACTCTTGTCTAATAAGGCAACAATCTAGACTACAAACTAGACTACGAAGACTTTATCATCTGTATGCCACATTTATTGAAATCGACGTAGTTTAGTAGTCAGTACAGAAAGAACCCGCTTAACGCGGGGGATATGTTCCAATAAGTTCCAGCGCTAAACGAAACAGCGTTCGTACTGTGATTGCGACTTCGGAAAATTCAGTTGGAGTCTTTATTCTGGACAGACTAACAAAAAAGCGTTGAAAAAGATACATAGTATACACCGTCGCGTGCACCACTTTTGGTTGGTGCATGGCCGTTTCATTTGCACACATACAACAAGTAATAATACAGTGTGCGATTTAGGGGAATCCCAATACTGAACCAGCGTTAAGTGGAGTCTTACTGTATGTTGGCTTATTAGACGTGAAGCAACTGTTCAGACACCAGGTCAAACGTCTCCAACAAAACGCAATCTGAAAAATATTCCTTCGGTGATTGCCTCTTGGCAGATTTCTGGCATAAACTCTGAGAGTAAATAAAATTGTCATGAAAAGTTTCTTAAAAAAATCTGTCATTCGCATTCGACTTTAAAATGTAGGTCGCGCCACTCATGTATAAAATTAACACTCAACAGAAGTGGTATAAGAAGCTAGATCGTTAACCTAGCTGAAGCGTGGTGATGACTAATTATGTATGTCGGCATAAAGACATATATACTAGTAACTCGTAAAATAATGTTTACACAGTAAAAGTATGTTTACACACAGTAGAAGCAAGTTAAAAAAGTATGCTAGAATCTGCGAATGTCCTGTCCAGACTTACCAACATTTTTGTATAAATTTTCAATGCATTTAATTATTCCATGGTTTTATACGATTTCACAAAGTGAGGGGACCTTATTATTTCGTATTTTTGTCTGTCCCCTTAGTAACATTACAAAGTTTATTTTGTAGGTTTGCTTGATATCTTATAAATTAATACAATCATATTAAGTTATTGGTTTATTTTATTTTTACACTAATGTCAACAAAACTTGACAGCATGTGTGTAATTTTAAGATGTTTGTTTATTTATTTATTCAATATACGTATATAGAAGTATGAACAAGAGTGATAAATATTTTATGCTGTTATTAGATTTTAAGATCAGAAGTAATGTTTAATTACAGGATTTATTAATAACTTAAGAAGTATTATGTATATTAAAATGCACATAATAAGTAAAGAAAATCTATGAATAGATCAAGGATTATAAAAGAAAAATAAATAAAATTCTATTGAAAATAAATGATGAGGTTACAAATCAAAGGGGAAAGTAAAGAGAATTAAATTCGTACACTCCACGAAACACATTCAAGAAGAACATTCGCTAAGAAAATTAAATTTTTACGTGCAACTCTAAAAAGAGGTTGAAGGTTTCAAGGAAATATGTAAACATGCTCAGTGCACTGTTAAATAGTAGGACGAACTAAGGAATCCAAAAAACCGAATATATATTGTTACGTGGACATGACGCAGTTGCCTAGAAGGTATTGTGTTGTTGACGTGATTTCATGATTCAAATACTAGCCCAGATATCTCGAATAAAACGAAATATTGAAAAAAATATTTCTTCGGCGGCCTCCTCTCAGCAGTCTTATAGCAAAAACTCTGAGAATAAATAAAAAATTGGCATGAAAAATTTCTCAAAAAATCTGTCTTTGCAATACATGTATAAAATGAACACACACAACACCGGTGGTGTAGAAGCTAGGTCGTAATCCTGACTAAAGGGTTACTATGCCTAACCTAAAACTAACTAATAAAATAAAAAAGCATCAGAAAGTACGAGAGTTGGAACGAAACAGTGTTCAAAAATAATAGAACAACACTACACAGAAAGATCACGAATTTGCTACACATAAAATAATATAATAAAGGACACAGTTGCCAATCACAGTTTACTTGTAATATAGGGATTCCTATCTTAAAAGTATGCGTCAGATATCATAAAAATTTTTTATTCGTATGAAAGGCTTATTGATGCCATTATCTGTGGAATATAACTTCGTACAAATGTCCGTCTTGACTTCTTTAGGTGGAGCGCATCCGAAATGTTAAATTTTCAATAACTGTGGTGGTCAAATCATGTTGAATTTCACCGATGAAATAGATTATGTTGGCTTTAAGAGCCACTGTGTCTTGTGAGCTATTCGCATACACCTGTGACTTAAGAAAACTGTACATAAGAATGTCTGGATGCCTTGGTAGACTAATGTGTAGTTTCCTAGTCAATCTAGAGTCTCTGATCTGTGGCATTACGCCGATCATATGGTCGAAGTTAGTTTCGTGTATAATTAAATATAATTTGTAATTGTATTGTAATTAATAAATAAAAAAGTTGACGTAATCAAATCGCACGATCTCGGTGGCCAACATCGAATCTCAAAGCTTTCATCCAGAATTTCCAATTTGCTATGAACTATGTGACACATAGTGACGTCTTTTTGAAACCACATGTCCTTACAGTCCAGATCATCCTATACACACCAAAATAAAGTTGATAATTATCGGTCTATAGTGTTTGCCTGGCCAAAGTCGTTTTCAAATATATATGTACCGATGACTCGGCCAGCACAAAACCCACACAAAACAATAGACGGTCTTTTTACTCTACTGTACCAATTTGGGTATGCTCCTTTTACGTGCTGAAAAAAAAAAACTTTTTTTAACTGTTTTTGATTTTCTGTAAAAAAATTTTCAAAGTTTCCCTTGCCGTTTTCGTTTGGTATTAAATACGTTAAAAGAAAATACATTTGATCTGTATCGAATTTTCCTCTTTGTAGAGTAGGAAAACAATACACTATTGGCCTTCAGTTAAGATTACAACCTAGGTTCTCACATCACACACCTTATATACATACATCATTTTCATGACATGTACTCTCAGAGTTTTTGCCAGAAATCTCTTGATGGGAAATCGCCAATGAAATATATTTTCGTATTTCGTTTTGTTGGAGATGTCTGACTTGGAGTATGGACCGTGGCCTCAAGTCTAATAAACCAACACTTTACCTACTAGACTGCGGCGGTATATGTACAATATCTAGCCATGATAAGAAACGGGTCTTTCAACAGGGATTCCAATAGGCGGCATTTGATCATCCTGTTGGAACTACGTATATCTTTCAAAATTGTTGCCAATCCACAATACCAACAACAGGATCAAATAATGAAATCGTCTTATAAAAATGGCATTTGGCAACTGACACTAATTATCATCGAAAAATCAACTTTAGTCATGGCGGCTATTTCTGGATGTGTGCATGTACTCATAAAATTGTTGAATTTGGAACAACAGCAAACACTACCTATTTGCAAATCCAAATGAAACAAATTGTGTGTGAGATATCATCAATAATTCTCATCGATCTCTTGTATCTGGTGTATCCTTGAATACGTCTTATTTATAAATCTAAATGAAACAAATTGTATGTGAGATATTATCGAAAATATTGATTGATCTCTAGAATATGGTATATCCTTAAACACTTCCTATTTGTAAATCCAAATAAAACAAATTGTGTATGAGATATCATAGACAATTGTCATCGATCTCTTGTATCTGGTTTATCCTTAAACACTTCCTATTTGTAAATCTAAATAAAACAAATTGTGGGTCAAATATCATCGATAATTGTATCTGGTGTATCCTTAAACATTTCCTATTTGTAAATCTAAATAAAACAAATTGTGGGTCAGATATCATCGATAATTGTCAACGATCTCTTGTATCTGGTGTATCCTTAAACACTTTTAAATCCAAATGGAACATATTGTGTGTGAGATATCATCGATAATTGTCATTGACTTCTTGTATCCGCTGTATCCTTATACACTTCCTTTTTGTAAATCTAAATAAAACCAAACTGTGTGTGAGAAATTATCGATAATTGTCATCGCCTGACCCTAGAATCCTTGGTGCGATTGCAGAGAAATTTGGCACAAATAGTATTTGGAGTATTTGTATTGATATAAATATTTTTATTATTTTTTAAGTGTCGTGGGGGCCTCTGTAGAGCATGGGAATTTTTCTACCCGCTTCGGCATAAGTGTGTTCTGAAATAAAAATTTTTTCTCTTTATTATATGACGGCTAAATAACATAGTTAAACTATATTTGAGAGTTTTATTGAAAATGTGCCTTAAAAATGAAATGGCATATTTTTTCATAACCTTTCTGTGGATGAACAGATGATCGCATATTATGGTAGCCATTACCTAAAGATGTACATAAAGGGCAAGCCAATACGATTTGTCTACAAATACTGGGTGTTAGCTTCTATGATAGGATATTGTTATTCCTTTATCCCATATGCTGACGCTTCTGCTAATAAAAATGCTGACTGCGGCCTTGGAGAAAAGGTGGTACTACGACTATTAGAGAATATTTCAGATCCAAGCCAATATAATGTTACGTTCGACAACTTTTTTACAATCCATAATTTATTATTTTATTATTATTGTCCCGAAAAGGTTATTTGGCAACGGGTACCTCGGGGTTCATCAGAATTTTGCTTTGACAAAAATAACAATATTATCGCAGTTCGCTGGATCGATAATACGGTAATTACCTGCACACATGTTTATGATCATGTTATACCTACATATCGACGCCTCCATTCTATAACGTTCGAAGTACACTTAGAATTTAATGTTCTTACATTTTTAAATTCTACGTTCTCTAACTTAAATACTGTCAAAATTTGGTTAAGATACGCCGATCCGTTCCGAAGTTATAGGGAAAAATCTAATTAGAATACACATATAGTCGTATGTCGCGCCAAAACTTTGAGAGCTCATAACTCAAAACACACTTTTTCGACTTAGAATGTTATAGAACGGAGGCGTCGATATATATATATATATATATAAATACATTAAATCTTTCTGAAGGTGGTGACTGTTATGTCTAATTTTTTGGGTGTAGAGCCGATGTGTAAAACTAAAAGATATGACCGTAAACATCACAAGACGACCATATATTATTATATTATATGTGTCCGAGTCCGCGAAATAAGTGGTATTGACCATTACTCACTAACGCTTTTGACGCAACAATGATAGCTACGCTGCTTGTGCAGGGGTGTGAAGGTTTGCCACCTATGAGCCAACTCGATTTTTGGGTTAGAGTTGTTGTTGAAGCGTTGGTACAAATTCGTGAAAATCGACGCCGTGATGGAAAAGTTGTCACAAATGCGCAGCAAATAGCAAAACGCACTGACAAATTTGACCACATGTTTGATAAAATTGAAAAACGCGGTCGCTTTGCGCAATTTGGTGGGAAAACAGAGTACGTTTGTAGAAAATACATACGGTTTGAATGTGCATCAATGAGATTGTTTTGTACAATTTAATGCTCCCAAAAATATAGAAAAAATAAAGAAAAATAAATGATTTGAAATTTCTATTTGAAATTATTTTTTAAAATTTTTATAATAAAATGAATTGAAGTCGCCGTAGTCTAGTAGCTCATTAGACGAAAGGCCAGGGTTCAAACCCCAGGTCAGACATCAAACGGCAAAAACTCTGAGAGTAAATAAATATGCCATGAAAAATTTCTCAAAAATCTGTCGTTCGCAGTCGATTTTAAACTGTAAGTACCGTCACTCATGTATAAAATTAACACACCCAACATGAGTGGTGTGAGAAGCTAGACTGTAATCCTGACTGAAGGGTTGTAAGGACCAATAATGTTATGTTATGTCATCCAGTAAGCTATATCACACAACCTTGTGATATATCGATTTAAAAATATAACAAAGAAAAGAATCGATCAGAAAGCTTATTAGCAAGGTCAGATGTTACTGAAATAAAGCTGTCTTATATCATGAAGTTCGGTAATTTAGAATCTGTGGTACACTAGTTATGGAATCCACAAAAATGTAATTGAAATGTAATACAATACAATGACATATTTCCAGAAGACATAAATCATTATTTGCTACCCAATGTTCAAAATATTTCAAGTTATTAAAAAAGTATACATATACTATTTTGCTTCTTGAACTTCTCGTGGTAAAATTTTTATTTTTTGGTATTAAAATTTGTTTTAAAATTTACTTTATTTTTTAGTTCTTTTTTTTTTTTTTGACGACAAGTAAGACTTTTATCGAAAGTTGTTTGTCAATAAGTGACAAACTTGTTAAATATTAATCAAATATATGGTAAATATATGGTTGGTACCATGATACAGACAGGCAACATCATCACACCACCGCAAAAGCCAATCATCATCCATCCGCCTTTGCTCTAGAAATGTTGGTTCAAAAACTTTTTCTATTTTTTAAATGGAACTCTGTACGGAACTCTGTACTTCTGTTGTGCACACAAGTGTTATATTTCTGATAGAGTTTGTTACTTTACATGTACATAAAAAGAGCATGAAAGTTACAACACAGATAAATTCAAATAAATTATTTAAAAAAATAAGAAAACATACATAAAAATCAAAATGCACAGCTGGGTTCTTTTCCTATGAGTAACTGAAGTGTCACACTTCTTCCAGAGAACAATTCATTGACTTTAATAGCTTCATTTAATTCAATTAGTTATGCAAAATCAATAGGTTTTGGGCTTGATGGATAAGGTTTTTTTATGTTTTTCATAAGCATTGTATTCAGAGTGTCAATAGAATTAGCAATTAAGACCTTGTGATGCCATATTATGTTACTCTTCAGTTTTTCCTTAACTAATCTGTAGTCGTCGTAGTTCAGTAGTCAGCGTGTTGGCTTATTAGACGTGAGGCCACGGTTTAAACCTCAGGTCAGGCATCGCCAACTAAACGAAATATGACAAAATATTTCTTCGACGACTTCCTCTTAGCAGATGTCTGGCAAAAACTCTGAGAGTAAATAAAATTGCCATGAAAAAGTTACTCAAAAATCTGTCGTCCGGAATCGACTTTGAATTGTACGTCCCACCACGCATGTTTAAAAATAACACACAATATGAGTATGTCGTAATTCTGACAAAAGAGTTGTAAAGACCAATTATGTGAAAACAATAAGGAAGTTAGTTCCTAATTAGTAACAAGATGTAGTATTAATGCCAAAAGTGTCAATTAGGAATTGTTACAAACGAATTAAAGAGCTTGTTTCATATGCCTCCTCAATACGTATCAATCTAATCTAAAAAATTACTTTAAAATCTATCTTTTAGTTACAAAGAATGAAATGCTATATTTTCTGGTGCATAATTTCAAGTGCTCACTTCATAGGAAAACCACTAACAGAGTTTCTCTGGGGATTGCAAAGTGATTTAAAGTAAAACCAAAAACATGAATTACTTAACGTATTTAATTGGTCATTACAACCCTTTAAGCAGGATTACGATCCAGCTAGAACGACAGATTTTTGTGGATTTCATGCCAATTTTATATATTTACAGAGTTTTGAGTTTTGAAGAAACTCTAGTTTCTTTCGTATGTCGGGGTTGGAGTTTCAACCCTGGCCTCATGTCTAAAAAGTTCGCAAACACTTATATGAACAATGAAGGAATGTTATAAATTCATTAAATTTTTACTACTGCGGTCAAATGAAATTTTACAAGAAACAACAACAGTTACATTGCTTCTCATCGTTAGACTGAAAATACTAACAGCAATAAATTAAGTGCGGTCGAACGGTTGTATACGTCTTCGAAACTAAATTCAGCATTCCCTTTACTATGGGGGTTACAGAAATACTGGGAATAGTAGTGCAGTGTTTAAGAAATTTAAAAAAATAATGCTTTAAAGCCTACCGTACGTACGACGCCGTAGTCTAGTAGGTAGTGTGTTGGCTTATTAGACGTAAAGCCAGGGTTCTAGCCCCAGGCCAGACGTCAAAATAAAATACAAAAAGTATTTCTTCGGTGACTCCATCTCAGCAGATTTCTGGCAAAAAATCTGAGAGCAAATAAAATTGCCATGAAAAGTGTCTCAAAAATCTCTGATTCGGAGTCGATTACTCCCGTCTCACCACTCATGTATTAAAATTAACGCACACAACATGAGTGGTGTGAGAAGCTAGGTCGTAATCCTGACTAAAGGATTGTAATGACCAATTATGTTATGTTATGCACTTTTAAGACTTATGATTGTCGTTAACATCTTTTTAAACCCATGATTCTATTCTGATTTTTTGTATATAAGTTCTGCATTATAGTTTGTAAAAATTTCACAGCCGTATAAAAGTTATACTTAGCAAGATGCATGCGAATGTCAAAAGCAGTTGTACCAGGTTTCGAAACATACTCTAAACTCTCTCGAACAGGCGTAAGAATTTCAACGTGCTGTCGTCAAGTAGTTATTCAATCCATATCATTTGACTTGCAAAATGGAATAACACCAGTAAGTTGAGCGTAAGTTAAAAATGTTCCTTTAAGGTTAAAATATGAACACTTGTTATTGATTCAATATTAAATTGAATATTTAATACACAAAATGAATATTAGATTATTCTAAATAATTCTTGTCATGAAATCGCATCAATGTGAGGTTAGGCTAGGTTAGGGGGGAACTTGCAGACATGTTCACTCGATGCCCCATATGGTCCTTTTTGGTAATCAGTGTGAGATAAGTCCCCTTGTCATGATTCCTTAGTGGTAAGTTTAAACCACCCCAAACTCCGGATGACACCGATCAGTTCCCTCAGTCTAGATCTTCAAACATTCTATCACCCGAAAACAGATGACTACTGTTCTGATGTGCAGATCACATTAAAATCAATTTATTTATTTATTTTTTTTTTGGCTTCAAAGATTGGAATACTCAATGAAATTCTACATTTTCTAGTGCAGAATTAAAAGCGCCTTTTTCTGTATGATAACCGCTAAAGGAGTTGACATTTGTTCTGAAGTGCAGGGTATAAGAGGTTTTACAATGGTTCCATTTCATAAACTTCATGGCAATTTCTGCAGTAAGCGTGGTTGGACAGACAGTGCCTGTCAGCGAAACTGTCAATACGCAGTGTTAGAATTCCTGCTAGATTGACAACGGTTTTGTCGAACTCAAGCAGTGAACTGGTTGTCCCGTTGTCCATTGCTGTTCGTTTCCCTCTATACCACAGTGGCCCAAACTGCAGTAGAGACGGCTATTGTGTTGACGCATACGGTCTGTGCAACCTCTGACGCCCTTTAATTTGACGCTTTGATTGTTGCTCGACTGTCCACATCAAGTTGTAGGTGGTAGGTCTCCGGTTTCAACCATATCTGCAGCTTGTTCAATACCAAAAATCTCCGCCTGAAATACGGTGGCCACGTTAGGTATTTGTAAGAGCCGTTCAGTGTCATTGTATCGGAATAGATCCCAGATTCAATTCCACATACCTTTTTGAAGTCATCGGTGAAGATCGTTATATCACCATTACCGTTGACAGTTTCAGCAATCCATTCTTCCCTTGCTGGAGTGTGAGTATCCATCAGTGTTAGTAGTAGAGTATGAGTAGAAAATCTATTATTTCAAGGAGAAAAAGAATCATTTTTTCATGTATCGTTATTCAACAAAAGTTATACAATCTGAAATAAAAATTTCTAAAGTATTCTATTTGGAAAAATATCACTATGTGCCAAAATAAAAAAATAACATAACATTGACATAGTCTAAGTTGTGAGTTTTGTTTTACTTGACAAAAACTGTTTTCTTTTGGACTTTACGCAAAAAATGTATTGATTATACAAACATTTCTGAACCGATGTCCAAAATTTGAACCTTTTTAGAAAGCAGAGGGATGCACCTTTAGAACAATATACATATATAATATATATTGTATTATTTGACTTAATATGTTATGAGGTTTGATGAGGTAAACTTGACAAATCCAATTTTTTTTGTTATTTTTTCAAGTTTAGCCATTCTTAATTGCAAACTTCAATTAAAAATATGAAATAAGTGACAACATTCTGAAAGTGCATTACCTTGTGAAGAGATTGATACTTCGTTTGATCAAATCGAATAAAAATTACCTAGAGTTATTGCTTAAAGACTCTAATAGTCGAGTTATATTTTTCATATATATATTTTTCCAAAAGAACGTTTAGTGCAAAAATTTTCAGAATTTTTAATGGATCTTGATTGTTTATTGGAAATTGTGTCATTTTCACGTTTGAGCGACCATCAGAAGTTGGCCATTATTTGCGCAAAGAGAAATAATATTATTTGTAAAAAGAACAAATATTAGCCGACTTCTGGTAGTGGTGCAAACGTGAAATTGACACATTTTCTGATAAACAATTAAGATCCATCAAAACTTTTGAACATTTTTGAACTGAAAGTTCATTTGATAAGATGACATATATAAAAAATATTACACGACTGTTATATTATTTAAGTAATAACTACGGTAATTTTTGTCCGATTTGATCGAACGAAGCTTCAATCTCTTCACAAGATAATGCACTTTCAGAATATCATCAACTATTCTATCGTTTTTAATTAAATTTAGCAATTAAGAATAGCTAAACTTGAAAAAATTAGAATAAAATCATATTCTCCAAGTTTACCCGATCAAAACCCATAAAACGCAAGTTTGAACCATATGTTTATGTACACCATTTTAAAGGCTCATCTGTAACCTTTTCAAAAAATTTGGAGTCTGAAAATAGGTTGAAAAATATTTGGGTAATCAATAATTTTGTGTGAAAAGATCAAAAATACAGTTTTTGTCAAATAAAACAAGTTTGGAGGGTTCGAGAAATATAAAAAAAAATATATTTGAGTTCTACTCAACAAAATTCACAACCTACACTATGTCATTAGCTGGGTGTATTTTGACTGTCGCATCGCGTAATTGGTTTCTATTGTAATACAATATTCGACTCTCGATTTAAATATGTGAACTCAAATGGACTCAAATTGACAGCATTAATATAATAAATATCACATACTTGTATATATGTATGTATATATAAATGTATTTCAATTAATTATATATGCAAGCCTGTGAATACTGTATGCAATTATTAAGATTTATTTTATATTAATTAATGACAACAACAATGAAATTGCATCGCATAATACATATTGGCATGGAAACTCAAATAAATAATTACCCAAGCAACTTAATGTTAATGAAAATCATTAAAAAATAATTAAAAAAATAAATATTATATTATTATATTATTATATAGATTGGATGTAAAATGTGCAAAATTAATTTAAATATTGTGAAGTATTCTATAGAGTATATCGCATTTTTAAAGTTACGTATTTATGGGTCATGTTAAGTTAAATATTTAGGGTAGTTCTTTGAGAATCAAACAAGTCCAAGAACCACTCGGAGCTTCCGATGAAGCGACTCAGACTGCCAATGTCAATACATGACAGTTAATCCAGATCCTACATGCAGTAGGCACCCAAGTGTCATTTTTCCCCATTTGATTGTTTCTTGCGGGATTTTCTTAAGTCGCAGTTGTATGCGAAGACATCAAAAACTGTGGTTCTTAAAATCAACACAAACCATGCATATATACATCACAGCCCTTTAGTCAGACGGACAGTTGTACGATATGTTCCACAAATAATGGCATCAAAAGGCTTTTCAAACTAGTGAAGAGTTTGGATAATAGTACATACATACATATATTGTATTATGATAAGAAACGCCTAGTAAAAGACGCGTGGAATGTTACCAAATCAGCGCAATAAAACATAAGTTTACGTCTTGTATTTGTAAGAAAAACATTTCGGAACGGAATATTAAAAAAAATTCATTAAAATTTTCCTAAAATTTATTTGCATTTCTTTTTTCTTTTCATATGCAATTTTAAGTCACTTTAATTCATCAGAAAGACATACAAAGTTCATGAACGTACATGATTTTTTATTTATATTTTAAATATTTATGCATGCATGAGCATATTTCTTGCATGAGTTATTGCTAAACGTCGGAATGTTTATACTATTCGTGTATTCATAGTTTATCTGCACATTTTTTTACTCAAAATGATTCCTTTTGTCGACATATGTTTCTTAGTTACGTTTCCTTTTGTATGCCATATACTACCGAAAAATGTTTCAGTATTTTTTGTTAGTCTTTCGTTTTGTCTCAACATTTGTTTCAACTTACCATGGACGAATATTAAATACAAGAACGCGAGTAACTGTTCGAGTAACGCTTTTTATGATTTTCCTACCAAAAGGACTTTATCCTAATTCAAGTGGATAAACCAACACTCACGCATCGACGAAATGCAGGATTTGCCAGGTCAGGATTACGACCTAGCTTCTCACACTACTTCTGTTGTGTGCGTTAATTTTAAATACGAGTGACGGAATCTACATTTTAAAGTCGACTCTGAACGACAGATTTTTGAGAAAATTTGCATGGCAATTTTATTTACTCTCAGAGTTCTTATCAGAAATTTGCTGAGAGAAATATGATTTCATATTTAGTTTTGATGGAGATGTCTGAGCTATTGTTTAAACCTCGCATCTAATAAGCCAACACACTACCTATTAAGTTTTGTGAATTTTTTATCGTGACTTGGGCCTTTACAATAATAAATTCAGCTGGCCGGGATCCGAATTAGTATTGAAACCGACGTTGGCTCACTGAATTTACTCTGGAGCAGACAACAGACACTAACATTCAGCAAAAAATCATTTTCAGTGTGTGTATGTGAACACCCAAAATTGTCGAATTTGTGACCGCACCAAACGCCATGAGGTCCAAGAGATTCCAATGTTTGGTATTGATTTTGGGATGGCAGAATGATGGAATATGGAATCTATTTACCACGTCCCTTCACTGTCAATGGCAAGCAGTACATGATTTTAAATGAAATTTTAAAAGAAGGTAGAGGTAGATGTAAAGCGACTATTACTCATTAATTTGTTTATTTTATTTCTTCCGCATAGTCAGTGTAGCAAAATTATACGTAGCAACCGTAAAATCTAATTGAAATATGTTCTATATTTGACAGCTAAATTTCGACAAGAAGAGCGTTCCATGTACTTATAGAGCGGCTAAGGAGCGAATTCTCTCTTTATTGTTTTACGTTATCCTTTCACTAATCCTTTATTAATGAATATTTTTTACAAGACAGACGAGTATTACATAAAAATCTACAATTTTTGGCCATTAGCAATACGTTTATCGGATTTCGGGTATGCCTTAACACATCCTTTCAGGCGCCTATGCCTTTTGCGCGCTTTTTCCAGTTGATCGCAACAACAGTGTTTCCTTGATTTGGTCCTTCCAACTCTGACAAGGTCGTCCTCTATGACTCGCAAGCAACCCTTTCTGTCCGAACTACTACCCAGCCACCGCAGTCGCTGGATATCAACACGCTGCACAAAATTTATGTCGTTGTTAGATCAAATGAGGAAATTATCGCCAACTTGCACTGGGCCGAAGATCTTACATAGGACTTTTCTCTCAGATACTCTCAAGCCTGCTATATCGGTACTTTATAGCATCCATGCTTCTGCACCGTAAAGAATCACGCTAGGACGAGCGATATGTACAATATTAGTTCCATGGTACAAGAGAGGTCTCTGCTGCTCAATTCTTTATTAAGACCATTATTATTAAGACATATACTGGCATAAGTGACCCTACGCTTGATATCTAAACTGACATCATTTTTGCTGGCAACGGCAGAGCCAAGATAAACAAATTCACTACCAACATCGAAAGTATAGTTATCGGCCGTAATCTGAAGTCTAATGTAGCCTATGTTTCTACAACATTTTGTCACCATTAATTCCAGACTATCCTGATCGACTCCCATTCAATTCCACGTGTCTGCCCGTGACCTTTACGAATGGCGACTGTGATCGAGAAGACAGTGAGATCGAGTTTATGTAGTTAAGATGGTTGGTACGCTTTCTATTCATCGAGGGCGAACCATGCTGCGAGATTCCTCGTTGACCCAGGATAGGTTAAAGTTCCGGAAGAATTTTTTTTGCCTAATGGCCAATTTCACTGAGGTAGGTGGAATACCAAATTCGATTGGCGAGGTTTCGGGAAGGAGTGCATCTGCTCTGGTGAGTTCGTCGGTCCAGAGAGTGTCGAGACAACTACGGCTCGTTGTAACGAGTTTAGAGTTGACCGTAACTCTCGAAAGGCATCTAATAGTAGTTTGGTTATCAAAAAAGATATAGATACGGGTGAAAGCAGCACCAAAGATCCATTGAGCAGCCTGAAGCAAGCTGCATTGATCCGGCAGTCGAAGGGAAATGTACAGGTCAAATTTCACAGAATACACACTGCTATCGACCCTATTATCGAGGGTATACATACATCCAAGGATTCCAGGGAGATGATCATTTTAGAATTGGTACTAATTTTCACGGTGCTTCGTTAGATTTTCGAAATTGCGTTGTTTTGGGTTCGAGTCATTAAATTTTTTTTAAATTTAAAATTTTTTTTTTTTTTCTTAAAGATGACACGACTTTTGTTTCTAAATGCGTCATGCCATCAAAACTCAGGGATTATCTTTCTATTGCAACTGGAATTGCAAATTGTAAATGAAGAAGATCACAGTGACCGTTCAATAGTAATCTCCGAAGAACAAAATTTAACTTCCAAACAAATTTCCAAAAGCGATGTGATTGATTGACGAAGTTATGAAGATTTGTTTAAAAAACGCGGACGGAGTTTTTAAGTATTCTAGGCGGTAGCTACGAATATCAATTGCTACAAGGACATTTTTTTTACGTTGATAAAGGCTGTTTAGCAATTTGACCGACAGTGAATAATTTTTATTTTGTTTTGGTATTTCTTTTTAAAAGAAGTATTTTCGTAACTCTGGAAGCTGTCTTTGATCTTTACATGGTTTGCTATAGAAAATCATAATTCACTTTTTGTCATTTCAATTTGCGTTGTGTTTTTTTAGAACGCAACTACAACGCAAACTGAGGTATTGGTCTACTAGATTCATTAACTTACTATTTTTTTTTAATCCTCTCATGCCCGATGTTGCGTATATGCAACATTGTGTTTATGAGCGTCTAAGAACCGCTATTTTAAATACTTTTTTTAACCTTTTGCAAAAATATAGTCTCATGTATTGTTCAAGCTTACAGCTAATTGGTTGATAGTCAGTTGTGCACCTGCCAAGTTAGTATTCTCCTGAAAACGAAGTCGACAAATTCATCTTACAAAAAAAGAGTTGTTTTAAAAAAGTGCTAAAAAACACTAATTTATTTAATTCATCCTAAAACCAAGTTCAAGAACTAAATAAAGAAAGGTAAGTGAGTAATTTAAAAAACCGGCATGAAAATATTATTTCGTTTGTCTGTAATAATTTTGTAAATGTAGTGTTGCGTATATGGAACATTGGTCTATTGTAGTAATTTTCGAAATATAAATTTTTTTTTGTACGCACACTCTAGTGTACTGGTGCACAAACTCGAGGTTAGTAAACAGTTACCGAGCTTTTGAACGCAGGTCAGACCACAGTTGTCGCAAAAAAGAGAGGTCATCCATCATCACTTCTTTTGACAATGAATTCAGGATCTTCATCACCCTTTTCATCGGCTCCGTTAACACCAGCTCTATCATCACCAGCTCCTTCTACGGGTTCTGAATCAAACCCATATAAAAAAGGATATCTTGCAGAGCCTACAAAATCCCTACGATTTGGTGGTTATAATCATTGGCCGGAATGAGGAACAAGGGGCAATTGTAAACTATATAACAGTCGGTTTCCAAGCTGTAAATGCAGCAAATATGGCTCAATAAGCCCAACGTAAGACTGGTATCTTCGAAGTCGCCGTAGCATAGCAGGTAGTGTGTTCGCTTATTAAACGCCCGGGTTCCCGCCCCAGGTCAGACATCAAAACGAAATATGAAAATAAAAAAAATATTTCTTCGGCGACTTCCTCTCAACAGACTTCTGACAAATACTCTGAGAGTAAATAAATCTGCCATTAAAAAGTTTCTCAAAAATCTGTCGTTCGGAGTCGACGTTAAACTGGAGGTCCCGCCAATCACGTATAAAATTAAGGCACACAACATGAGTGGTGTGAGAAGCTAGGCCGTAATCCTGTCTGAAGGGTTGTAATGGCCAATTATGTATGTATGTATGTATGTAAATTCATAATCAAATTGAGGTCAACTCTATCTTATATGTCTACTCAAAAAAATTTTAGACACGCCAATTTTTAATCGGGCATGAGAGGGTTAATATAATGAATTTCATTTATTGCAGTCAAATGTGCCAGACTTTTATGAACTTAATTAAATATTTTTCCTTAAAATTCAGCTGATATCAATTAAAACTTTCAAAGTATTGTTTGGCATGCATTTTAAATTTTTCTTATTTTTTTTTTCAATGACACCTTATGCTAATTAAGTTATATTTTAGGAAATGTTGAAACAAACTTTACCACAGTGTTAAACTATTTAAAGGCTTGTAGACAAATTTCGTTTCCGCCGGCAAAATTAGAATACATTTTGGTAAGTAAGTGAGAATTTTAATTTTATTCACAAGAAGTCTTATTGTTCCTATTTCCATTTCATATTCCGTTGCTAAATAATTCAAAAAAATCGTAATTTTTAAGGACAAACAAATTAAATGTGTTAAGGTGGTAAACTTTTGTTTTGTCAATTTAGAATTTCAAATTTCTAGGAAAACAATTAGAAAAAAAGGCTCAAATTGAAGGTGTGCTAAATAATAATTAATTGCGGTGAAATAAGTTTAAAACTTACTCTGTATTGTCATGCAAATATTGAAGGAAGACAAAATGGATAAACTGTTTTTAAAAAAAAATATTTTGGTAGTAAAACTAAGCGTCTTGTATGTTTACGTCTGCCATAATCAAATTACATAAAGTAGTCTGCATTGATTGAAACTTAAGTGAAAATTTTTTAACGAAATTACAATAACAGGGGTTGAAAAAAGTAGTACGTTTGAAGTATAAAAATAAAAATTCATTGACAAAAACAAAAAAAAAAAAATTATCGTCCATGCTGTGTCTTCGCAAGAAGGATTTTAAGCAATCTCGACCTAGAAGTCTTTTGGCAGAAGCCAACTATGAGTTACTTTGCACTTTGACAAGCTTTAAGAAAGTTGCGATATGCAAGAATATATGCCAGAAGTCGCCGTAGCGTAGTAGGTAGTGTTTTGGATTATTAGACGTGAGGCAATGATTCAAACCCCAGGTCAGACATCTCCAACTGAACGAAATATAAAAAAATATTTATTCGGCGACTTCCTCTCAGCAGATTTCTGGCAAAAACTCTGTGAGTTAATAAAATTTCCATGAAAAGTTTCTCAAAAATCTATCGTTCGGAGTCGACATTAAACTGGAGGTCCCGCCACTCATGTATAAAAAATTGACGCACACAACATAAGTGGTGTAAGAAACTAGGTCCATAATCCTGACTGAAGGGTTGTAATGGCCAATTATGTATGTAAGTATGTTATGTATGTAGTCTAGTTCAAACCCCAGCTCAGAAATCTCGTACAAAGCGAAATATGCAAAAATATTTCTTTAGTAACTTATTCCTAGCGGTCTTCTGGCAAAAACTTTGTAAGTAAAATAAAATTGTTATTAAATGTTTCTCAAAAATCTGTAGTTCGTAGTCTATTGTAAATCCACTCAATAATAAAATAATTATAAGTAACTTCTTTATAATAAACGAACAAAATAATACGTTTTTGTTTTTAACTGTATGTTTCTGTTTGCACGGTAAAAAACCTTTCTTCTCTACGTTGTTTTTAAAGACTTGTAATAAATTAAGGAATTGTTCTCTAACGCTGCAGCAAACGCTGTATTAAAGGCAGCATAATTTCTGGTACTAGAGTGGGTGTGATGATGAATCAGAAAAATAATTTTAACAGACAGCAAATGTCAAATGTATGTCTGCATGAAAATAAATGTTCTTAGATTTGTCGTTTTTCTTTTCTTGGTCTCTAATGGTATATAATTTTCTCTCTTGCTTTATGAAACAATATTTAACTTTTATAATGAGCATCATCACAATAAGGCAGAAAAAGGGTTTTGCTAGAGTACATGCACAGAACTCAAAGT
The DNA here is from genome assembly GCA_936449025.2 of Sarcophaga subvicina. NCBI lineage: Eukaryota > Metazoa > Arthropoda > Insecta > Diptera > Sarcophagidae > Sarcophaga > Sarcophaga subvicina. The sequence goes on from OW388080.2 coordinate 92,719,585, forward strand.
GAAAAGTAATATTTGCCTTGGTTTTCGTTTCCCTTCTTTTTCTAGAAACAGCAATGAGCACGTAGAAATCAAAAATTTTTATAACAAAAGCCATAAAGACAAAGTTTTAAGAGTTTCATTAAGACAGTCATATAAAAACCCCTTTCTTGTTTTAAACTTAATTTTAATCATCCCCCACTTTTTGCTGTTGTCTTCTGTTAAATTTGTATGTCGTTTATAGTCTGTTTATTTTTATGCCTTACGATTTCAGATTTTATAGATCTTTACCGCATTTTTATCATAAAAAAATATACGAAGAGGTTTCAAAAAGTTTCCAAGTTTTTAAATAAGAAATAGATTTCTGCTCAAAAAAAAACATTTTTTTTCAAAACTGTGTGCTTTCAAAGAAAACCAACCTTTCTCTGAAGTAAACCTTTCTGAAGCTATCAAAATTTTTAGGTGATTCCCTCGTAAGTGTCAAATCTTTTTCTGCTGGGCTAATATTAGAAAGCATGAAGTAGTCACTCTGAACAAAATATGGAGCACATGGTGGATGAGGAAACAATTCTGTGACTATTTCTTACTTATTAAGTTATTTAATTGGCCATTAACAAGCCGTTTAAAGGATTTTCGCTCGCCTTAACACGTCCTTCCAGGCGCCTCTGCTTCCGCCGTGCCTATGCCAGTTGGTCATACCAATCGATGACAGGGCGTCCACGATTTGGTTCTTCCAACGAAAACAAGGTCGTCTTATTCCGCCGAAGCATCCTCCTCAGTTCGAAAGGCATGGCCGATCCAGCGCATCCGCTGGATGTTAATACGCTGCACAACGTCCATGTCGTTGACCGAAGATCTAACGTAGGACTTTTCTCTTGAATACTCTCAAGGCTGCCGCATCAGTGCTTAATGATATCCATCCGCGCCATAAAGAAGCACGGGGAGGATGAGCGTCTTCTAGAGTATTAGTTTTGTCGTACGAGAGAAGTCTCTGCTATTCAATTGCCTATTGAGACCATAGTAGTATCTGTTAGCAAGAGTGATCCTAAGCGTTATCTCCAAACAGAAATAATTTTTTTTCGAACAAACAAATTCCTTGCCTATATCGAAAGTATAGTTATCGGCCATAATCAGAGATCCAATACTCCGTATGTCCCTGCTAGTGCTTGTCGACAACATACATTTCATTTTGCCCTCATTTACTGCCGGACCCATCTTGATCCCGTTCGATAGTATTAAAAGTACTCAAGCAACTGTACGCTTCTTTGAGAAATTGTGCCATTGCGTTGCACTCCTGCCTTCCGCAGAAAACTCTCCATGATGAAGTTGAGAGGTCGCATGATAAGGGATCGACTTGTCTGTATCAAAAGGTTTCACACATTCCTTGGGTCCATTCCTACCTTGACGGAGTTGTATGAGTTGTTCAACGATATTCTGCATAGCCTTATTAGCTTTGCAGTTATACCGAGCTCAGACATTGCGGCAAAAAACGATTTTTGACGTGGCTATCGAAGCCGCCTTGTAATCGACAAACAAATGGTGTGTGTCTACTTGTTTTCTTTAAGTTTTCTCCCGGATTAGACGTAGTTTGGAGATCTGATCAATGATGGACTTGCGTTTGTTGCAATTATGTACATCGAGGAAAATGAAGTGTCTAGAAGTCGACATAGTCTAATAAGAAGTCTGTTGGCTTATAAGATTCTTACAAGAATTAAGTGGCTTGTTCCCAAGAGTTGCTTATTTTATTTAACCCTTTACGGTTACTCTTCATTTTTGTACATTAAGGCTATCGTCGTTGAATTGACGAACACTTTAACCTTGGATACTTTTATGTTTGACCAAATTACGGTCTTTTTATCAACAAAGTTAGTTAATATCGAAAGTTTGCAGTGAGTAGACGTAATTTTTTTTAATTGTTCGTCAAATCAGCGTAGAGTAACCTTACTGTACAAAAATGACCATTCAGGGTTAAAAAAATGGCTGGCCAGCGTACATTTGCTCACTGCAAGCTTTCAACAAACAGTAACCATCCAGGACATCAATTCGTAAACGCATTACGAAAAGAATTCTTTCTCTAGTAGCGGTGTATGTTTTTGTATTAAAATATAAAAAATTATCAGATCACCATTACTGTCTTCCTACACCCGCCATAATATCTTTACTAGTTCTAGCACCATGCATTGCATGAGGCGTATCTGTTCCCCGATTGTTGGCTGTAAATAAAAAAATCAATCTGCAACATCCTTATTTATCCACCCTCGTGTATAAGTATGTATGTATGTATGTTGTGTTGTTATAATAATAATTTTGTAATCAGACTTTTATATGTATGTGCTTGTGTAGTATATGTTAACAAGTAAAGTTTTCAAATGTTTATTTATGTTCATTTTCACATTTACTTGGAAAAGGTTTGTTTAAATAAAACATAAAAATCTTTCCATTATAATTTCAAGATAATGAGTTGTAAGAATAGTTCATTAAACTGTTCTTAAAAGATAATAATTTTTCAGAATTTATTGGTTTCTTTTAACAAAAGTCATAAAAATTAAACGAAATGTCAATAATTGAATTAAGTTTCTGTGTGGGTTGTGATTTGCATTAAGAAAACATGACGAATTAGGTGTGAAACCGTATATGAAATCGTATTTTAAGTGAAGTGTAAGAATACAGTCTGGGTAAGTGTGCAAAAATTTAAACAAATTTTTTTTTAGCCTCAAAGAAAATAGCAATGAACCCGAAGTCATCATCAACGCAACAAGTCCAACAGGCAATGGCAGAAACTTTATTATAAAAAACATTCAGCTGAAAATCACGCAAAAGAATCCTTTTAATGGAAAAGTTTGCGAGAACGTGTACGTTAATCCAATAGAACTTTCTCTTATATTAGGTATACCAGTATGAAGAGAGCGTTTTTTGTGAAAATAAAACCATTGCTGGTTACATATTTTCTGCACCTTTCAGGCAATATGTGGATTCCACGCCGACGAAACTGGTCGTCTTTTAAATCAAACCCAATTTTTGACTTTCTTGTTGCAATCGAATAGCTGCTCAAGCCAATGACTGTCCCATTGATGAACACAAATAGTAGTCGCAAGGAACCAAGTCTTGCGAATACGGCGGTTGGGGTAGCGGCTCTCAATCTAATGCTTTGTTTGTGTCCTGAGCCGGGATAGCTTTGCGTGCTGGTGCATTGTCATATTGCCATAGAGATGAGCGATATTTTCAAAACTGTGATTTAATCACGCTGATTGATAATTCACTGGTAATTACAGTGATTGAAATTGCCAAATAACAGTTACTAATAATGTCGTTCTTTCAAAATTGTTATTTACTCAAATTTATTTCATTTTATTTTGAGCGAGGAAGAATTACTATTAGATGATGCTGATTATTTACTTATGTCTTTCATACATGAACTTTCTGTGAAACTTAATTGACAAACTTCATATAAAAAAAATTACATTAAAAATAATAACATTGATGACACCACTTTGATTTTGTTAGTAGTCTTTTCGTAGTAGATACATACTGTCTCTTACGACTTAATAAAATACGTTATTGTCATTATTGTTTTCTTTTGGAATACTGTGATCGCAATCACTGTTTTAAAGAACAGTGATTAACAAATCACGTTCACTGAGAACAACGTTCTTCAAAAATCACTGGATCGCTCATCTCTATATTGCCATATTATCTCTATATTGCCAATGTTGCTTGCACACGACGTCTTCAAACTTTTTTGGTGGTCCAACACATGATCACCGTATAACTCGCCGAGCGTTTGATGCGACTGTCCAGCACTTTTCCTCCAATGAAAACAAAAGAAAAAAATAATGCTTTCCTCAAATCATCATTTTCATTGAAGTCTTTTAATTTTTAAAATTCGAAAACTACGATAAGAATCTTTTCTCCTTCTTTGCGAGAGGGAATCTTTTTCCCTCTGTATTTTATCCTTTAATTCTATCACTTTAAAATTGAACAATTCTATCTCGTTTTAAGTTATCGTTTTCATCTTTTAAAGTATTTTTCTGAGTAAATTTTCAATTCAACAATACATACGTACGTCATAACATGCCAATATGTTTAACATATGTTAACCTACAACTACAACAAACGCCCAAAAGGATTTCATGTTTTGACGGCTGATAAAACATTTCAAATCCGATACATTTCAATCTCTGAGAATTATTCTCTTAATACCTTAAAGCCTTTACACAGCCTTAACAGATTTAAAGGTTTTTATTCAATGCATTCATGTACATATCTACGTGATGTGAAGAGAATGATTTGTGAAAATTTTAGATTTTTACTACAAAAAAAATGTTTGTATATAATTTTCCTAAAACTTTAAGGCAACAAAGTAGAAGATAATTATGGTAAATTTTCGTGTTAAATACATACATAACATAATTTGGTCATTACAACCCTTCAGACAGAATTACGACCCAGCTTCTCACACCTCTTATGTGTGTTAATTTTATACATGACTGGCGGTCTACAGTTTTCAGTCGGCTACGAACGACAGATTTTTGAGAAACTTTTCAGAGTTATTGCCAGAAATCTGCTGAGAGGTAGTCCCGAAGAAATATTTTTTCACGTTTCGTTTTGTTGGAGATGTCTGACCTGGGGTTGTGCCGTGGCCTTAGGTCTAATAAGCGAACACACTACCTACTAGACTATGGGGATTACCTGTTAAATACACATCAGACAATTTGGCCATATGCCTCAGAAAAATTTAGGAAACTTGTAGAAATTTTTAGAAAATAAAAATGTTTTAAAATTATTTTTTAAATTAAATTGTTCAATCCTCGCAAAACGCTATTGACGCTTTTCACCAGGCGATTTTTGTCTTACCGATCAATCTGTTGGCAGCAAGAGCGTACATGCAATATTGCCAGACTCTGCTGGACAGGTATAGACAAGAAGAGGACTGATCCACTTCTGCCCTTAAATCGTCTGGCAATGCATCGCACAATAGCGATTCTTATGGGTCAATGACCTTTTAGTAGGCATGTCGAAAGACTCGATGTTCCAACTAACGATTTCTGCAGTAGCTGTAGGTCTGAGGAGGAGGAAGATACTGTCTTTCAACTCATGTGTCAGTGCCCTGATATTGGCATGAAAAGGCGGACGTTTCTTGCTTCTAATTTTCTTACATCATTGACCAAATCTCTAATGTAAAGATTATTCCAATAGCAAGACTTATTTTGTACTTGGGGTGGTTTTTTCAAGGAAATGTTGGATCCACGGGTAGAACAATGGGCCTACATCATCTCCTATATGGAACCTCTCCCTTCGAGGGGGTCCGCCACCTTACATAAAAAACTACATAACCTAACCTAAATTAAAACCTTTAAACTTTTGTTTTAAATTTAAAATTATGAATTATTTTTGGATCGAATTTTATCTTAAAATATCATGTGCTGCTCATATCTATTGGTATGTTAATTAAGTACTAATTGCGTTCTCTTCTAAATACTACTAGGTTTGACACCACCTTTGTCCAATAAATTATTGCAAACTTCATACAAAAGCAGTGCAGTTATAATGCAGGAACTCTATTCAATTATTTCCAATTAGCCCACTAGCAGGAATACTTTCGTATACAGATATTGATCTCCGAACATACATATGTATGTGTATGCGTATATGTGAAAATTTCTATCACTAAAATGTTGTTGTCCACTTAATGATATAGGTCTGTGTAGGTGTGTATTTATGTGAGAAAAATTTGTTTGTTCATATTTCCGGCTAATAATTGTTTAATTTATGGAGATAAAGTGCAAATAAAATGTTAACGGAACAACAGATATAATATTCATAAACAAAAGTCTCTCTGATCTCCATTTCTTAGTTTTAATAAGATACGCAACATAGCAAGGGTTAAAACATGTTGTCTTGGTATGCAATCATATTCTTCTTCTCATTCTTTAAAATCAAATTTCAAAATCAATTTTATACGTCTGTTTCTGCTTTAAAATGATTAGGTTTTTATGATGTTTTCTAATTCTCGATGACACGTAAAATTTGAATTATCATGACTATTTGAGTGTAACTGTAATGACAGTTGTTACTACAGTTGTTACAGCTGCTGCTACAAATAGCGATGATACTAATGCTGCTTCTAACATGCAGGATACACATGCACAATCTTTTGATGAAATAACAACTTATTTTCAATTCCATGTGTGCTTTTGAATACCGGTAAAAACAACTCTCAGTGAAAGGTCACGTAAACAAAATAAAATCATTGCTGCTCATATCATTTGACATTTATGAACCTGGCTCTACCCACAGTTCCTTTGTTCTTTGTACTTCTCAATGTTTATCAGGGTGGCAATATTAATGGTATTCATCTGTCTTGCTTAATATTATTGGACGTGTTTGATGCGTTTGTTTTGTGGTTTCTATTATTTGGTAGTTTTTGAACTCAAATACAACAGTATTAACATATTTGGTTAATGTCACGTAGTGCGGTGGTTTTCTTGGTTTTCTAATTTCCCAATCACACTTTTAAATAAATTGAAAAAGAAATGGAAACAAAAGTTATATGAAAACATTAAACCACGTGAATTTTCGAAATAAAGAAATATTTCTTAATAAAAGAGCGGAAGACTCGCAAGCCTAAGAGATAACTTGCAGGTAACTTCCAAGCAGACGGAATCGACTTTACATTGTAGATCCCTCCCCCCACTCATGTATAAAATTAACCATTGACACCACATGGGCGGCGTTAGACGACAGTTTGTAATCCTGACTAAACGATTGTAATGGTCAATTAAGTAAGTAAGATGACCATTTATAGATATTTTAAATATTTTTTTAACCGTTTTTCATGTCTACTACAAAATCTTGTAATAAATTCATTGAGGTGTAAATGGATAAAGTTTCTCAAAAATTTGTCGTTCGGAGTCGACTTTAAACTGTAGGTCCCAAGGCTCATGTAAAAAATTAACACACACAACATAAGTGGTGTAAGAAGCTGGGTCGTAATCCTTAATGAAGGATGCACATATGTACATATGTATGTATGTAAACAGATAATCGAATCGGATCTTTTTGTTTCCTTAAAACTCTAAGAATTTTTTCTAAGGTCCTTTAATAGTTTCTTGTCTTTCAAATTTTTTTTAGAACTTAAATCATAAGAAAATTGTGGTCATGACTAAAATTTCAAACTTTTAAAATAAGAATTTAAATACAATTTGTATTTCGAGGTTTATAACGGGACTTTTGATAGCGGAATGTAGACTCAAAGAACCTTAGTTCCATATGGAGATAACCTTAAATAGTTTCCGTAATGATCAGAATGAGTCATCAGAACACAATTTGGAATAAATGAGGTGTTAATGAATTCTAAAAGGAAACACTTGTATGCAATCAAATTAGGGGCACGGAAGTATCTTGGGAGGGATGGGATGCATGCAAACAAGGTAAAGTTTCTGATTGTGGTCAACGTGGCGACCACCAGGACGATCCTTGTCTTGCTGTATTCAAGTTGACACGCAGCCTCCTCGTGGCCCCTCCTGGATGGCATTCTAGCACCCGCTAGATGTTAACTAATGCGTGCAGCGAATGTCCAATCCCCTGGACGTTAAATCTGGGTTGTGCGTAGGGCTTGGAACCCACCACGTAAAAACAATTATCCAATGAAAACCAAGACAGAATCCTATAAAAAGATCCCCTCTAAAGTTGACGACCACGGCAAACGAATAAAGGACTATGATTTACGTATTGGCACATGGAACGTCCGCACCCTTTACAGGGTAGGCGCTTCCGCCCAGCTGGCGGATGCCCTCATTAAATGTAGGACTGACATCCCTGCCATTCAGGAAATGCGATGGACAGGACAAGGATGCAAAAGGCTTGCATCTTGCGATCTATACTACAGCTGCCATGAAAACAAGCACGAATTTGGATGCGGATTTGTGGTTAATAAGAGACTTCGTCACCTTGTCTCTGGGTTCACACCTGTGAACGAAAGAATAGCCACAATCCGCATCAAGGCAAAATTTTACAACATCAGCCTAATTTGTGCTCACGCCCCGACGGAAGAAAAGGACGATGTGGTTAAGGATGCCTTCTATGCTAAACTCGAGGACGTATACGATAAGTGCCCGGCCCATGACGCCAAAATCGTCCTCGGGGATTTTAATGCAAAGGTCGGGCGGGAAGGTATCTTTGGCCCCACTGTCGGACAGTTCAGCCTCCACGCAAACACTACCTCCAATGGTATGAGGCTGATCGATTTCGCTGCGGCGCGTAACATGGTAGTATGTAGCACTAAGTTTCAACATCTCGACATTCACAAGGCCACATGGATGTCCCCTGATCGGTCAACATCTAACCAGATCGATCATATTGTGATAGACGGAAGGCACGTATCCAGTGTACTAGATGTGCGCACATTCAGAGGTCCAAACATCGACTCGGACCACTACCTTGTCGCAGCCAAGTTTCGATTGCGCATTAGCGCTTCGAGGTCTGCGCACTCTAGTGCATTGCGAAAGCTGGACGTTAAGAAGCTGCGATCACAAAGGACAGCTGAGGCGTTCTCCGCTCAACTCTCGGATAAGCTCCGTCGTTCCCCATCTAATCTCAGCGACATTGGCGGACTGTGGGCCAACATCTCCCACTCCTTGCGCACTACTGCGGAAACAGTCCTTGGTTTCGAACGCCCACCCCAACGAAATCAATGGTACGATGAGGAGTGTCGCGAGGCTACTGCAGCGAAAAACGCCGCATACAAGAAAACGTTGCAGTCTGCCGCTACGCGAGCCATTGTCGAGAACTATAGAGAGAAGAGAAGGGATGAGAGACGCCTTTTCAGACGCAAGAAGAGGGAGCAGGAAAGGCGTGAGCGTGAGGAAGTCGAGATGTATAGATGTAGGAATGACGCTCGAAAATTCTATCAAAAGGTTAAGCGTCTAACCGAGGGTTATAAACCCGGAGCGTCTTCCTGCAAGGACGAAAATGGAAACTTAGTTTCAGATACGCAGGGAGTACTGAGGTTATGGAGGAAACACTTCTCTACTCTGCTACAAGGCGATGACGACACCAATTCCGCCTTTAGAGATGATGTTCCGAACCCGATCGATGATGACGGCGTGGATTTTCCGCCGCCTAGCCATGAAGAGGTCAAAGTCGCGATTACGCGCCTTAAAAACAATAAAGCGGCAGGTCCTGATGGCCTCCCCGCTGAATTGTTTAAGACCGGATGTAATGAGTTGGTAGGGCGCATGCACCAGCTTATTTACAAAATATGGCTAGAGGAAAGTATGCCCAACGATTGGAACCTCAGTGTCCTCTGTCCTGTCCTGAAAAAGGGAGACCCTACTATATGCGCCAACTATAGGGGTATAAGCCTTCTCCCTATCGCATATAAGGTTCTTACAGGCGTATTGTGTGAACGACTGAAGCCACTCGTCAAAACACTGATTGGACCTTATCAGTGCGGCTTCAGACCTGGCAAGTCCACCATCGACCAGATCTTCACACTACGCCAAATCCTGGAAAAGACCCACGAGAAACAAGTCGACACACACCATCTTTTTGTCGACTATAAGGCTGCCTTTGATAGCCCCATAAGGGATCGTGTTTTTGCCGCAATGTCTGAGCTCGGTATACCTGCGAAGCTGATAAGGCTTTGCAGAATGACGTTGAGCAATTCCTGTAGCTCCGCCAAGGTAGGAATGGACCTCTCCGAGCCTTTTGATACCGTGCGAGGTTTCAGACAAGGCGACCCCTTATCATGCGACCTCTTCAACTTCGTCATGGAGAGTGTTCTGCGAAAGGCAGGAGTGCATCGCAGTGGCACTATTTTTCAAAAAAGTGTCCAGTTGCTTGCGTACGCTGACGACATTGACATCATAGGGCGTACGAAGCGAGATGTAACTGCTGCCTTTAGTGCTATTGAACGCGAGTCTACCAAGATGGGTTTGGCAGTAAATGAGGGCAAAACAAAGTATATGTTATCGACGAGTCGAGACGCGCGGCGTATTGATTCTCAGATTACGGCCGATAACTATACTTTTGATACGGTCAAGGAATTCATCTATCTTGGCTCCGCCGTTACCACCAGAAATGATGTCAGTCTGGAGATCAAGCGCAGGATCACTTTTGCCAACAGGTGCTACTATGGTCTCAATAGGCAATTGAGTAGCAGAGACCTCTCTCGTACGACAAAACTAACACTCTACAAGACACTCATCCTACCCGTGCTTCTTTATGGCGCAGAGGCATGGACCCTATTAAGTACAGATGCAGCGGCCTTGAGAGTGTTCGAGAGAAAAGTACTGCGCAAGATCTTCGGTCCAGTGCGAGTTGGCGATGATTTCCGTATCCGATACAACAGTGAGCTGTATGAGCTCCTCAACGACATGGACGTTGTACAGCGTATTAATATCCAGCGGCTGCGCTGGCTCGGCCATGTCGTTCGAATGGAGGAGGATGCGCCGGCAAAACGGGTATTTGATGCGGAAATCTGCGGAAGTCGGCGAAGAGGACGACCTTGCATCCGTTGGAAGGACCAAATCGAGGAAGCCCTGTCATCGATTGGTGTGACCAACTGGCGTAGGCGCGCACGAAGCAGAGGCGCCTGGAAGGATGTGTTGCGGCAGGCCGAAATCCGATAAACGGGTTGTTATGGCCAATTAAGTAAGTAAGTAAGTAAGTATCTTAGTTGACATCAAGCAGCAGTGGTATAGGTTTGGAAAAAGCATAATAAGGATACTCTATATAGATTGAGGGCTTTATGGCATCTCTACACGGAATAATAGTTTGTTGGCTAACTAGACGTTAGCTTGAGAGTTCAAAACTTTAATTTACTGTCTAAAAAAATTTTTATTTGGTTTCCCCTCCATCCATCCATATTGACATCGAGCACCGTCGTAAAGTAAGTCTGGACAATGGGCTTGCAGAACACATTATAGGCATACTCTATAACATATAAAGAAAGTAAAATAGATCGTATGGTATCTCTTTACAAAAATAATAATAGAAATAAAACGGACAACCTTAAGATCTTTATGGATATTATCTGCATTGAATTTCCATTGATTACATTTAACAGAAACATTAAAATATTAGGCGGTGAGTCATTTTTTGTGGTTCCAAATAAAAATTTCAAACGTAAAAGCTTCTATCAAGAGTCAAATATTTCAATAAAAAATCTCTTCAAACATGCATACATATAAACGTCGGAAAAGGCAGCAACAACTTCATGATGCGCACATTAGGTTTCGTATGATCAGGCAGCTTTCACGTTCAACCTTGCTCGTAAAATGATTGGAAATATATTATACATGCTGGATACAAATGTATCCATTATTATTATCCGTCAGTCAGGAAATTTAACTCGTGCTCTATTAACTATTTCAGGGTTTTGTAGCTTTAGTTGATATTGTTGCGAAAATGGAAATGGTGTTACCAGATTTAACATTAAAATGATAAATAAAAGCTACAAAAACAAAAACAATGGACTTGGTTACATGATCAACGAATAAACAAAAATATAACAACAACCGCAGTATAAAAAAAGGGATAACAAAGTAAACAAACAGGCAACAACAACACTGAAAGGACAAGCGTAAACGAAATACACAAACAACATAACGTAAGCAATATGTTTACATTTATAGAGATTTCGCGAATGCAAAGTCATTCTTCTTCACAAGTATTCATCAGACTGTTTACCGTGCAATATAAAAGACAACACAAAACAGGCAACGGGATCAGTAAGAATTCAGTCAGTCTTGTGTGAAGACGCGTTGCATGTGAAGAGAATAATCGTGGTTTGAAGATCCCCGTTATAAAGATCTATTGAACAATTGTTATTGTTTACGCAAAAGAGTGAAAAGAAGAATAACCAATAAAACAATTGTTGTTTACATCAAGTTGTGAACAGTGGCACACAGAATTATGCGATCAATAAAGGAATTATTTAAAACTAAACAGAAATTTATTTTTTTTTTATTTTCAATCCACGAACTCATATTTTAAACGTTTTTAAAAACGTAGAAACGTAACAATATGTACGCATATTTACAACTTTAGCCAAACATTATATTCTTTACTTGGAAAACTTTGAAAGTATTTGCGTGTAGTGCTGTACTTGAATGCGAAGGTATCTTAATCTTAGATGACATAAAAAAACCTTATAACAATAGGTACACAGCCAACTTTGAACAAATATCAAGGAGAACTTCAGATTATTTGAAGAGCTTTATCATATTCTTGCGTACACTTTCACCAATATTTTAGACTTTCAGAAAGGAAAATGTTCGCAACGTGAATTAACTTTATTTATACACTTTTTTGGAGGGAGGGATGCATGCAAACAAGGTAAAGTTTCTGATTGTGGTCAACATGGCGACCACCAGGACGATCCTTGTCTTGCTGTATTCAAGTTGACACGAAGCCTCCTCGTGGCTCCTCCTGGATGGCATTCTAGCACCCGCTAGATGTTAACTAATGCGTGCAGCGAATGTCCAATACCCTGGACGTTAAATTTGGGTTGTGCGTAGGGCTTGGAACCCACCACGTAAAAACAAATATCCAATGAAAACCAAGACAGAATCCTATGAAAAGATCCCCTCAAAAGTTTACGACCACGGCAAACGTATAAAGGACTAAGATTTACGTACTGGCACATGGAACGTCCGCACCCTTTACAGGGTAGGCGCTTCCGCCCAGCTGGCGGGTGCCCTCATTAAATGTAGGACTGACATCACTGCCATTCAGGAAATGCGATGGACAGGACAATGATGCAAAAGGCTTGCATCTTGCGATGTATACTACAGCTGCCATGAAAACAAGCACGAATTTGGATGCGGATTTGTGGTTCACACCTGTGACCGAAAGAATAGCCACAATCCGCATCAAGGCAAAATTTTACAACATCAGCCTAATATGTGCTCACGCCCCGACGGAAGAAAAGGACGATGTGGTTAAGTACACGACGTATACGATAAGTGCCCGGCCCATGACGCCAAAATCGACCTCGGGGATTTTAATGCAAAGGTCGGGCGGGAAGGTATCTTTGGCCCCACTGTCGGACAGTTCAGCCTCCACGCAAACACTAACTCCAATGATATGAGGCTGATCGATTTCGCCGCGGCGCGTAACGTGGTAGTATGTAGCACTAAGTTTCAACATCTCGACATTCACAAGGCCACAAGGATGCCCCCTGATCGCTCAACATCTAACCAGAACGATCATATTGTGATAGACGGAAGGCACGTATCCAGTGTACTAGATGTGCGCACATTCAGAGGTCCAAACATCGACTCGGTCGCAGCCAAGTTTCGATTGCGCATTAGCGCTTCGAGGTCTGCGCACTCTAGTGCATTGCGAAAGCTGGACGTTAAGAAGCTGCGATCACAAAGGACAGCTGAGGAGTTCTCCGCTCAACTCTCGGATAAGCTCCGTCGTTCCCCATCTAATCTCAACGACATTGGCGGACTGTGGGCCAACAACTCCCACTCCTTGCGCACTACTGCGGAAAGAGTTCTTGGTTTCGAACTCCCACCCCAACGAAATCAATGGTACGATGAGGAGTGCCGCGAGGCAACTGCAGCGAAAAACGCCGCATACAAGAAAACGTTGCAGTCAGCCTCTACGCGAGCCATTGTGGAGAACTATAGAGAGAAGAGAAGGGATGAGAGAAGCCTTTTCAGACGCAAGAAGAGGGAGCAGGAAAGGCGTGAGCGTGAGGAAGTCGAGATGTATAGATGTAGGAATGACGCTCAAAAATTCTATCAAAAGGTTAAGCGTCTAACCGAGGGTTATAAACCCGGGGCGTTTTCCTGCAAGGACGAAAATGGAAACTTAGTAACAAATCCGTAGGGAGTACTGAGGTTATGGAGGAAACACTTCTCTACTCTGCTACAAGGCGATGACGACACCAATACCGCCTTTAGAGATGATGTTCCGAACCCGATCGATGATGACGGCGTGGAGTTTCCGCCGCCTAGCCATGAATAGGTCAAAGTCGCGATTACGCGCCTTAAAAACAATAAAGCGGCAGGTCCTGATGGCCTCCCCGCTGAATTGTTTAAGACCGGATGTAATGAGTTGGTAAGGCGCATGCACCAGTTTATTTACAAAATATGGCTAGAGGAAAGTATGCCCAACGATTGGAACCTCAGTGTCCTCTGTCCTGTCCTGAAAAAGGGAGACCCTACTATATGCGCCAACTATAGGGGTATAAGTCTTCTCCCTATTGCATATAAGGTTCTTACAGGCGTATTGTGTGAACGACTGAAGCCACTCGTCAAAACACTGATTGGACCTTATCAGTGCGGCTTCAGACCTGGCAAGTCCACCATCGACCAGATCTTCACACTACGCCAAATCCTGGAAAAGACCCACGAGAAACAAGTCGACACACACCATCTTTTTGTCGACTATAAGGCTGCCTTTGATAGCCCCATAAGGGATCGTGTTTTTGCCGCAATGTCTGAGCTCGGTATACCTGCGAAGCTGATAAGGGTATGCAGAATGACGTTGAGCAATTCCTGTAGCTCCTTCAAGGTAGGAATGGACCTCTCCGAGCCTTTTGATACCGTGCGAGGTTTCAGACAAGGCGACCCCTTATCATGCGACCTCTTCAACTTCGTCATGGAGAGTGTTCTGCGAAAGGCAGGAGTGCATCGCAGTGGCACTATTTTTCAAAAAAGTGTTCAGTTGCTTGCGTACGCTGACGACATTGACATCATAGGGCGTACGAAGCGAGATGTTACTGCTACCTTTAGTGATGGGTTTGGCAGTAAATGAGGGCAAAACAAAGTATATGTTATCGACGAGTCGAGACGCGCGGCGTATTGATTCTCAGATTACGGCCGATAACTATACTTTTGATACGGTCAAGGAATTCATCTATCTTGGCTCCGCCGTTACCACCAGAAATGATGTCAGTCTGGAAATCAAGCGCAGGATCACTCTTGCCAACAGGTGCTACTATGGTCTCAATAGGCAATTGAGTAGCAGAGACGTCTCTCGTACGACAAAACTAACACTCTACAAGACACTCATCCAACCCGTGCTTCTTTATGGCGCAGAGGCATGGACCCTATTAAGTACAGATGCAGCGACCTTGAGAGTGTTCGAGAGAAAAGTACTGCGCAAGATCTTCGGTCCAGTGAGAGTTGGCGATGATTTCCGTATCCGATACAACAGTGAGCTGTATGAGCTCCTCAACGACATAGACGTTGTACAGCGTATTAATATCCAGCGGCTGCGCTGGCTCGGCCATGTCGTTTGAATGGAGGAGGATGCGCCGGCGAGACGGGTATTTGATGCGGGAATCTGCGGAAGTCGGCGAAGAGGACGACCTTGCATCCGTTGGAAGGACCAAATCGAGGAAGCCCTGTCATCGATTGGTGTGACCAACTGGCGTAGGCGCGCACGAAGCAGAGGCGCCTGGAAGGATGTGTTGCGGCAGGCCGAAATCCGATAAACGGGTTGTTATGGCCAATTAAGTAAGTAAGTATACACTTTTTTGTATCCATTAAATGTATGCTTTTGTGGTTTTTGGTTGTTTGTTTCTTATACAATATTCTGCTTATTTTATTTGTAAGATTTTTATTAAATTTTCTTTTAAAACTTATTTGGTTTATTCTTGAATAACTTCATTAAACTTTATGTTCGCTGTGCGACCTTACAAATATTGTACATAAACGGCAACAATGAGCAGTGAATACATATTTTGTATACAGTTTGTCTTTTGTTTTTTTTCAGTCTTCTGATTAATCAAGGGATTTAAATAAACGAGACGATAAATTGGTATTTATTTTACCATAATAAAAAAAACTTTCTTTCTTTGCTGTTTTCTTTGCAGTTGATTAAAATTTAAATAAAAATGTTGTAAATATTGTATTTAAGATCGTAAAGCAACACTTTAAGACGACATTTGGCTTTGATTTTTAAAGAAAAGAAGTCATACCAAAGCATTTTCTTTAAATGTGTGCGCGGTGGTGTAGTTATAGCGCTCAACTACAAACCGCACATAATTTTGACTCCTTCTTTTGAGAAGCCTATAAAATCTAACCATGATTTCCGAATTTATAAAGTTCACAGGCCTCTTGAGAAAGAGTGATCGTCTGATTCGATAAGTACCATTCTCTCAAACGATTTCAATGTTGTATCACTATTCAGGGGTTTCCAAATAAGATCAATCGTTGCCAGTTTTAGCTATCATTGGCTAGAAGCATTCGATTTCTTACTTATTTCCCTGTGAGAAAAAAGGCAAAACTCATCACTGATTACTTTTTTATTTATAATTTCCTGTCAATTCACCCTTGGCATCACAACGGGCAACTGTGCGTGCTCAAGTGAGCTTTGTGATATCAGAGCTACCACTCCGACCTAAACCTAAACCTTCCTGTCAATTCTCGACACCTGACTCTACTGAGCATACTTTTGTATTGCATTGGTTTCTTTTGTTTTTAGTTCTAATCTGAAATTTTAAAATAGAATTAAACTCCATTTACAGCTTATATAAGTAGTGAGAATAATAAAAAATTCAAATAAAACATAAAATACTTCTAATATAAGTGGTTGACATATTTAAATTATTCAGTTTCCGACGAATATCGTATTGAACTCCAAAGGACTTAGGATACATACATATATATGTATATACACAATTGGTCATTACAACCATTCTGCCAGGATTACGACCCAGTTTTTCACGTTCCTATGTTATTGTGTGTTAATTTTATAATTCTTAATACCTACAGTATAAATTCGGCTACGAACGACAAATTATTGTGAAAACTTTTCATGGCTGTTAATCACAGGTCTCATCGCTAACTGACTATTTATGACTAACAACTTCAGTAACTGTCGGTGGGATTATGACTTATAATTTCAACCTTTACTTTGTTCATGTTCTGGTAAGTTCAGTATAATACTGTGTACCATTCATTGTGTGTATTTTGTTGTTGTCTGTTTGTTCAGATTTTCGCATAATTTACTTGTAATAAAATTTCAAAGCGTTTTTGTTTTTTGCCGCATTTTAAAATTTTAACTTTTAAATCACCCACCCATTATATATATACTCACATTATGCTGTATGAGTGATGTTGAATAACTTTAGTTTCATACTGTTGCAAAATTTATTTTGTTGTTGTGAAGATGAGGAAGATACGGACTATAAAGATACAGGCCCTGCTGTAGCACCTACTAGAATATAGCCTAGAATTGTGGTTTTGTATTTACTTTTAAGTTACGATATCTCAAAATATTAAAATTTTTTAAAATCCATCAAAAAGTCTGATATCACAGCTTAATTCCAAATTAAATCCAAATTAATGGGGTATACTTTCTTTTTAATTGAATTTGAAATATATTACTCATACGCATCATATTACATGTAGTGGAATAGTTACTCTGAAAAGTAGGCACTAAATAAGCTTCGATTTTGTCATGTATGAAACTAATGGAATTAAATATCACTAATACGTCACATATGTTTGTACTTGTCAAGAATGAATTTTACATTATTTATATTGCATAATTTGAGCATAATTTGATTTAAATTAAAACAAAAATAGTTTTTGTTATTGTTTTGCTTTGAACTACAACTGTTCCGGTTGGACATGGCTTATTATTGCATTCATATTGCTTCCGTGGTTGGCCTCACAATACCTAATTCGATCCAACCAATTTTCGTGCACTATTTCGAGTGTATGGGGTCGTATCTCGTCAATGCCATCACGAATGTTGGCCTTCAAATGCCCAATTGTCTCTTGCTTGTCGGAATAACACTTTTCTTTAACGGGGCCTCACAGAAAATAGTACAACGGTAGCCAATTGACACCAACATTTCTACTAAATAAACAATCAAAAGGCCATCACACGTTTGACGCAATAAATCAATTCTGACATGAGATACAGCAAACAAACCCTTTGATCCCAGGTACACAGTGAAAACTGTAAAACAAAATAACAAACATACATGTTGCTAAGTCGTTTCTAATTATAAGGCCACAACTTTATGTGGCAAGTTGATATATCCTGTTGAAACCAAACATCGTTCACGTCAATACCATGAACAGCGGGTACGAAAATCGGTTACCATGGTGCGACAGATGTCTCCACTGATCGCAATGGTTGAGCCATCCTTATTTGCAAAGAAATATGACGCAATGATGCCTTTGTTTGTGCACCAAACAGTCACTTGTAATGGGGGCATTGGCTTCTATAAGACCAATTGTGGGTTTTCTTAGCCAAGATGAAAATGAGCTTCATTGGTGGATGATTTTTATTTTTTGGAAAATAGACATCATCGGTCAGTTTATTGTTGGTCCAAATAATTCCAACGTTCAAGCGTAAATGTATTCGTTATATTCAGTGGAGATAATATACTGAATTTTGTGACAGAATAGAACAGTCTCTCTTCTGTAAGATCACATGTAAGTGGTCCAAATTTTGGCAAAACCGTGGTCGTCGTGTAGTTTCTCATTCGCCCAATAAATCCCAAAGTTGGTCAATCTACTGAATTTTGTGACAGAATAGAATAACATAAATATCGGTAGATGGCCCACCCAATATATCTACACCTTCATATATTTATTAAACACTTTGGCCATTACGCCAGTTTGTTGGATGTTATCTAGAAGGACATTGTTTCTTACAATATTGTTTGAACGTCGAATCATAGCTACAGATTTGAGAAGAGCTGGGGATTGAACTTAGGACTTATGGACTATATGTTAAATCAGAAAAAAAATATAAATAAGTATACATTCTTAATCCAATGTGTCTATTTAAATTATGTGTCTATGTTTAATGGTAATAAATGTCGAATTATCCTCCTGGAATTCAAGAAAAACTAATAAAAAATTTAATGATATTAAACCAATGACTTTCTTATTATTATTTTGATTATAACAGCATTAGAGAATTATTCATCAATTTGTCGAGATATAAAATATAAAATAATCTACGACAATAACATAAAGAATATGCCGACTCTGGTCAATGAAATCTGAGTCACATACACAACGATTGAGATCAACAAACACTTCAGTTTTTCAATTCATTCCCCGTAACATAAAAACAACGTGACAAGTGGAGATGAATGTAAAACACAAAGACGTATTGCAAGTGAAATAAAAAAAAATAAAAGACAATAAAAATATAAGAATTTGGTAAGGAAAATACAAAAAGACTTCTTCGACATCTTCATTACATTTACATAGTAATTCAAGTGGAAAATAAATGTATTAGAAATTGATAGAAGAAATTGGCAGGTTATTTCGTTTATATTCTTCGAATTCATTATTTTTATCCTTATCCTTTATCCTTATGGGCTATAGTTTGCTTGAATTATTTCATTTGCTTTAATCGATTTTTAAAACAAGAATCTAAAACTAATCTGTTGAACAAAGCATAGAAAATAAATTGAATTTTAAATTAAAATCAATCAGCAATTACGTCTTTGATAAGCTTTTGTAACAAGAAATTTCAAATTTCATAAATATGAAAACTTTCTGTTGTTTTTTATTTTCACACAGTTTTTGTTTCTTGTGTTTATAAAAACATAATTTAAATTCCGATATCCAATTAATTTAATACAGAGCTACTGAGAACCTTCTCGTGTTTGTAGCTGGTTTAAGTTTCAGTCGTACATATATTGGCCTTCAATATGACTAGTTAAACCAGAAATAAGAAAGAAAAAAAATTGGAATTAATTAAGACATAAAAGAAAACTAAGTAGAGATTAGTGACAGAAATAAAAGATAAGATAAGCACAATCCACGCGTACTAATTTGAGAGTGGTATCCATTATTCATAGATTTTAATGCCATTTTTCAGACATCTGGGCATATGTTACAAAAAGTTTCCAATTAATTCACTTGAAGTATTCAAGATTCGAAAGCTGCTCTGCCTCTGACTTGATTTGATCTGGTTATAACAATCGTCTCTGCAATATACCCGTTGTTCCCGTATAAAGGAGACGTTTATTGAGAATAAGTCTTAATTTTTCTTTTTGGCGATGACATCTGTCGCCGTAGTCTAGTAGTAGGTAGTGTGTTGTGTTATTAGACGTGAGGCTTCGGTTCAAACCCCAGTTCAGACAACTCCAACAAAACGAAATATGAAAAATATTTCTACATTGACTTCCTTTCAACAGATTTCTGGCAAGAACTCTCAGAGTAAATAAAAATATTTGACAGATGTCACACGAGTAGTGCGATCTACAGTTTAAAGTCGACTCCGAATGACTGATTTTTGAGAAACTTTTCATGGCAATTTTATTTACTCTCAGAATTATTGCCAGAAATCTGCTGTGAGAAAGAAAGTCACCGAAGATATACTTTTTGTATTTTGTTATGATGCCTGGCCTGGGGCTTGAACCCTGGCTTTACGCCTAATAAGCCAACACACTACCCACTAGACTACGGCGACTTCGCACAGAACACCTGCAAAATATTCGGCTAATAATCAGTCATTGACCGCTATTAAGGTTTTCGATAATCAATGACTTCTATTTATGTTGACACTTCATTCAGAATTCAAAACGAGCACAGAGCAAAGCCCAAAATGTAATTTATTCATCAACTAAATAAGGATTGTTAGAGTTTACAAAAGGAAAGAAGACAGCTATTGCCGCCACTTCTTTGCTATTTAAACATTCGCTATTGCCTAACTGATAAATAATGGCAAAATAATAATCCTCCACACCAACATCCAGTGGACAAGTAAAAATAAAGAACTAACGCATACTCAGTACTTTTAAAATGCGACCAAATCGATGTGTAAAGATCTGCTGTTCTATAAGAATTAAAATTTGTAGCGAACTTAATCACAAATTCAGTTTTTAAAATTTCTCATCAATCGATTCGAATGTGCTAATGGGTTTAGGCTTTAGAATTACTTTAAAAATAAAATGGAATTTTATACTCATATGTATGTGATCCTTGATATGTAGATAGGATACCAATAGAATTCTGCAGTTGCTACTCAAAGTAAAATTCCATAAATTTAACATCCCTTATCAATACATTACATTTCGATGAATTATATTCATGTGACTTTTGTTTAAACGTGTTGTGAAAAACGATGCTCTAAACGGAAAAAGAAACTTCTTTCAGATCAATTAATCAAGTATACGAGTGAAGATTCCATGGAATTGCGAGTGTAGCCGTAAAGGGCTAGAAGTTAATGGAAGTCTTTCTATTTATGGCACTAAATTTTCAAATAATGACGTAAAAAAAAAAGATGGAAGCGTGGCGACGTTTTAAGAGCGAAACATTACTTTTGTTACAAGAAAGCATAAAGGATTGTTTCCGGATGTATAAAATAAAGTTGTTATAGACGTTACAAGCCTTCCTCAGTAATTTACGGACATAGTTGCTTTTACAGACACAAACATGTAAGCAACTATATTAACGTTGCCATAGTGTACATAGTAGATAGCATAATACTAGACATGGTTCAACTCCACGCTCAGGTATCTCGAAGAAAACGAATGAGAAGGGAAACTATTTCGTAATTTATCTATGGCTGGTATTTGTCAACCATTCTGTCTGTTTTATCAAGGAGAAGATTTTATTCAAACCTACTTTGGATAGGCATGTTTTGGTCCAATTGTCGAAGATCATTCGTGATTTCGTGAGTTAAGTGGATATGGACAGGTAACAGAATACCAATCTTACTTAATCGTTCGAATTGTCTGTTCCAGCAGCCTTTCCAAGTCAGATATGTTGTTACCTCATTATGTCCCCCAGAGGCATCCAACTTTTTTGTGCAATCCTTGATGCTATCTAGGAAGCTAATAATTACTATACTGTCAGCGAACATGCGTTTACCCTTACTTAATATACGTTGGCTTAAACTTAAAAATCTCTTTAATTTTGAATTAAACATCATCGAATCCGCAATAAAACGAAAATGTTTTAAAATGTAAAATCGTAATAATTATCGATTATTTTCGATAATTCTTTATTATCTCTCATTCCTAGGTACAGCGACAGGGACACTGTAACGATGGGCATCGAGTCTAACTTGAGGCCCATCTGGGTCTCGTCAACTTATCTTGCGCACGACTATGGGCTCTCCCCTCCCCAAGAACCCATAGGCCGACTGGTATCAGATGCGCAACTACGTGGGATACGCGGTGAGTGCTTAGTCGACTTTATTATTAGTAAAAAGTTAGTTACAGCAAAGAAAATAAAGTATAAAGAATACGCATTTTAACATTTTTTGGAATATTTTTCAAAAATATTTCATGACGCTGGGGGAAAGATAGAAGGGAAGGTTACAGAAATCAAAAGCGTAACAATGCGTTGTTCTCATCGTGCGTTTTTGTTGTTTGACCACTTTTTATTTATTTTTCTAGTGTTAAAAACCAATGTCCCTCAGGGGAAGAACATCTTCGGCTTTTTACACACATAGGACACGAACGTCAAGAATGTTCGTTAAAAAGAGCGTAAAAATCTTGTCAGCTTTTAAAGAAGAAAGTTGATGTCGCTTTTTTCAGACTTCAATTATACGCCCAAAGAAATATCACAGTAGTATTCACTAATATCAATGCGAAATGATTTAAATTTTTGGAAGAATACTTGCCAAGTTAAATACGGTGTATATAATATACATTTCATTGGGTTAATAAGTACACTTTAAATTATTACTAACAATTTTCCTGTAGGTTAACACATGCCTTTGGTTATGGATTTGTGAGTAAGAGAGAGAAAATAAGTTGAGAGAATTTATTTATTTACAGCCATATAAAAGTGTTAGTAATATACGCTATTTTTATTTTTATTTCATCAACATACATATGTAAAGCTGTCTATCTTTGGCTTAATAATTTTGGATAAATAAAAATAAAATAAAAAATCAATTTTATTATTAAAAGAACATAAAGCTATCCATCTTTGGCTTAAAAATTAGGCCATGTTTTTTAAAAAAATAAAAAGAAAAAAAAACCATTTTTTATTAAAAGAAAAAAAACGAGCATTCCAAAGCATTTAAAAAAATTATACTATGATACAAAATAAAAAAATGAAATACGCCCAGCTAATGACAGAACACTTTTAACACAAAATATTCTTTGAGTGTTATTCTGAAATAAAATGATAAAACATCCACGAAACATGTGTTCTTGTCGCAATCTGATCGACAACTAAATCAAAAAACACAAGAATACATACACGTGTACATACGTACAATGAGAGCGACACATTTTTACGCTCTTTGTTTGTGTTTATTTTCCTTCTGTCTTCCTCCCTCTCATCTAGAAATGAATTTGATGAGAGCGGGTCGTAATGTTACGACCCGCCATAAGAAATTTTACTTCTACATGATGCGTATTCTTTATATCCATATACTCTGGGTATAGCTAATCGGGGTAATGAACCAACCTTCCTCACATCGAATAGGAAGCTGGAAATATCGAATAGGAAGGAAGTGCTGGTCATCACCTTGGTTTGCTCTGATTTCTCTGATTATATTAGGGACTGGCATGTATCTGGGGAATACTCCTTTTCGGACCACAGATACATTACATTTAATGTTGACGAGGTGGAGTCTGCACATAGGGAGACTCTTTCGGTCAATAGGAGGAAGTCCAATTGGACCATTTTTAGGGAAAGATTTCGCAACTGCTTCCCTGCAACCCCTCCGACCATTACCACACGTTTCGACATGGACATGGTTAAGTCGGCGGCAGTATCCTCCTGCAATCCATCTGTTCACAGAGGGTAGCCCAAACCGCCATGGTGGAACCAGGAGATCGACGATCTCCATCGATCTAGTGGCAAACTCTTTAATAGGGCTATTATGTCCTTTAAACCTTTCAAGTCCCCAGGACTGGATGGTATTATTCCAGGTGACATCCAGCAGGGGGAGGAGATCATTCTTCCTTGGCTGCTTGCCATCTATAACGCTATCCTTAAGCTCCTCTATATTGCGTGGAGCTGGAAATATCTAGGGTTATCTTTATTCCCAAGGCTGGGAAACCGTCCCACACTAAGGCCGGTGACTACAGGCCTATCAGCCTTTGTTTCTTTCTCTTGAAGATGCTGGAAAGGGTCCTTGATGTTCATATTAGGGCCTAGATTGATCCACTACTTCTATCCTCATCCCAACATGGCTACACGAGGGGTATATCAGTGGAGACGGCACTGCACTCCCTTATCTCTCGGTTGGAGAAATCCTAAGACGTTAAGGAATACACTCTGGCCATTTTCCTGGACATTGAGGGTGCATTCAACAACGTCAATCCGGATGCTATAGTTGGGGCTCTTAATTTCCTCAACCTGGATCAGAATCTGGTCAGGTTTACTGAGCTCCTACTAAAATCGAGAATAATAACCTCCACAGTGGGGGCCTCAAAATGTCAGAGAATAGTCTGAAGAGGTATACCACAAGGTGGTGTTCTTCTCCACTTCTCTGGAATCTAGCAGTCAACTCACTCCTGAGAAGACTTGAATCCTCTGGTAATAACGTCATAGCCTATGCTGACGATATTGCCATTGCTGCATCGGGAATATCATCCAATTTGATATAAAAGTATTCGTTCTTTTTATTGTAAATTTTTATATTTAAAAATGAACATTTTAATATTGAATACTTTATTCATTCAAATTCATAGTTTTCTCGGTCCTATTAGCATTTGTACAGACTTCAATGAATATTCGTAACCATGAAATGTATTCCAAGTAACGCCACGACGATCTTCGGAAAAATCAGCATTAAATTTTGTAGGATCTTGATAGTATTTTCCATTTAAATTGCTAAAAAACAATACAAAACAGGCAATAATAATTATAAATACAAAAATTAAAAAATTTATTAACTGACCTGTAACAACAATTTAAATACCACCAGGCACCAGTTTTAATTACAGCACAATTTCCATCAGCAGTATCATTATCACGATCTTTTGTGGTAAATTTATAACCCACATGCCCACTTAACGAATCTCTAGCATCGCCCGCATAGGATCCGACTTTAATAAGTTAGTAATTTTCAGTCTCATTCCCCACTTGGAAATCGTCATACTTGGCGTATTTCGTAACATTTTCGAAATCCTCCAAAAGTATGAGCAACTCCACGGGCTTAAGAGTGGAGGTTAGGGCGTGCAATTTGTCAAATCCTATAAAGAATTAACCATCTAAATTACCAAAACCATATTTATACTCTGTCCAATTCAGGTAAAAGTCCACCGCTCCATTGATACGTCGTTGAATAACCATCCACCCGCCATCCTCTACGCTGTTATTACAAGCAACGTAAAATGGTGCAGGACCATACAGAGGATTCGTAATGAGGCACTTATTTATTACACAATAATTGTCATTGATATCCGCACAACTGGTGGGATATGATTGATTGGTGCTTAAAAGTAATTGAAGAAAAGTTTTAAATGAAGATAATTCATGAATTTTAAAAGCCTTTTAAAAATGAAAAAATTACATTAGTTTACTAGGAGGGATTATGCATCACCTACAGTAATGTTAACCTCTGACAGAAATTTATTTGCCCATAATGAATTCTTTTCTTCCCCGTTTTTTTTTAATTTTCCGAAAGTGTGTGCTTTAAAAATAGAATCAATTTCTGTCACTGCCTTTTTTTCTTTTTTCGCTTAAACCTGAATTATATTAAAAATATTTTTTTCTTACTATTACTTACGCAATTAGACCGTGAAGCTCCCCCTTCAAACATTTTTCAGTGGCATCTGAAATATTAAAATTTTTTTTTTAATAATATTGAAGTTGAATAATTTTAAAAATAATTCTTACTTAATTGTTGCTGAATATCATGATAAAATTTCAATTGATCCTTTTTAGGTATTGCATTATTGCCAATAATCGTAAGCTTCTCGTCTATTTTCTGCATCAAATTGAATTTATCGGATATTGTTGTCTTCAGTGCCTGGGTATGACTTTCCAAATTCATTTCTTTCAGAAGATTTTGAATATTATTCTGATTGTTAATAATCTCTCCCGAGATATTCTTTGGCATCAAATTGCTTTCTATGTCGGTTATCTTTGCATCGATTTTCTGTAATGCAATCATTTTGTCGGAAATTGTATTCTTCAAGGTCTGAGTAAGATCTTCCAAATCAATTTTTTTGCAAAGTTCCTGCGTGGCATTTTGCTTATTTAGAATTTTCGCCAACATATTATCATGCTCTTTTAGTTTTTCTCTAATCTCAGTCATAACTAAGATTTTACCATTGGCTGGTGGTGGGACTAATGGAACTTGCCGTTCAGTTTCGTGTTTTTCTAATAATTTTGCTTCAATTCCCTTTATTTGTAAAGACAATTCATTCATTTTATTAAAGAGTTCCATTTGTTGCCGTAGTTGAGTCTCATGATTGATTTTCGCTTGTAGATTCAGTCGTTCCAGTTGAGTTTCGAAGCGTGTATAATCACACGAATGAATCTCTTCATAGATATCATCATTAATGGACTGTATTGATGCAGAAACATATGAAATATTTCTCATTTAATTTTCATATTTAAAATCAACGACAAAAAATACTTACTTTTGTTTCGCCCACTACAAAAGATTGTGCTTTCAAAATGCACAATAAATATAAAAGATCTACACAGTATTTCATGTTTGCGATGAAAGTCTTGTATTGATGAGCTTCATTAAAAAGCGTTGGTTTTTATATAATACTGAAGACACATCGATTTGAGGAAAATACTGAAATGTTATGCTAAAAATAAACCATTGACATCATTTGCACATAGCGCCTGGTGCATTGATGTTTCATCAGCTTTGTTCTTTAATTACTGAAAACAAATGTATGTATACAGTTGGCGCATAAAGTATGCATCCATTGTTAATTTTTCAATTAAATACACTTACAAAAACGTCAATAATTTTAAAAGCCTCTCATTTTAATTGCTATTGTTAGGTCTGAAATAAAATGTTTAGATTTCAACGCAAAATATTTCATTTCAATATTTATTTATTTCTTGTTTCAAGCAGTATAGTTTTTATTAATTTATTGCAAGCTTCAGATAATGAGGCAACAGACATTGATAAGAATTTGAAATAAAATCTATTTTAGCTTCAAACCTTATAATATTCTTTTGAACTATCTGAACAATATTTTATGATTATTATTTTTATCTGATTATTTTATTTTTTTCTTAATACGATGATACGTGATAATCCAACACCCCAAATATATAATAATCTCCTATCAATCATTGTATGTTAACTCTAACAGCGATTAATGCAGATGTAATGCAAATGTAATAGCAAATGCTAAGTATACCACATAAAGTGACTAAAATGTTGACAACACTATTCCTAGAAAACGTAAATTGACAACGATAGTCAAGAATACACACTCCAAGTATTAAATTTATTTTTTCAGAAAAAATACGAATTAAAAATGTACATTTTTAAGTTAAAAATAAAATTGTTCAACAAATTATTGATTGTTTATTGAAGTATTGAAAAATTTTACATTATTTCAGGCAATATTTGTCATGATTGTCATTGCATAAGTGGTCATGGATATCATCACCAATGGAGAAAGCCACTCAATATAACACTCAGATGAAAAGCAGCGTGTAATATACTACTGACATCCAAACATTTACACTAACACAGATGAGCAGAAGACTTCCAACATTTTCAATGACAAGTTGAACTCTTCCATTGTGATCTTTATACATTTTTGGTCGTCAGCTTTCCTTTGGCGGAGAAGCAGTATGCATACGATCTTTGAGCCAAACAAATTGATTTTCTTTCCGATAAAGCAAACTACGACGTTTCATTCCAATGCAAGTTTTTCTTGGGTGACTATCACGATAACATTAAGAACCAAGATGGCAACATCCCCAAACAGCCAGTCATCTTATACATATGGAAATAAGTGTGGGAGACAATTTGCAGTCAATTGGTTCTGTCATTACA
This sequence comes from Sarcophaga subvicina, assembly GCA_936449025.2. Classification (NCBI taxonomy): domain Eukaryota; kingdom Metazoa; phylum Arthropoda; class Insecta; order Diptera; family Sarcophagidae; genus Sarcophaga; species Sarcophaga subvicina. Next base: position 92,747,452 of record OW388080.2, read on the forward strand.
AATTCAAAGATATACCATATAAAGTTAATAATACCCTACGGTATAGTCACTAGGACTCTATCAAACAGTATCAGAAAAAAATAAAATGTTTCAGTTTGTGGTCATGTCATGATCCACTTAACTGGAAAAGGAAAAACAACTCAATTTGCTGTTAAAAACTATTGACATCCTTATAAACACAAGCAGGAGGTCCGGCGATAGAAACCGGCGGTAATAGATAAGGGAATTAACAGATATTCCTTCACATTCACTACAAGCAAGGATTGTTCACATTTGTTGGTGCTAAACTTCACCGAACGCCGCCTAAAAGTTCACCAGAACAAAATATTTCCTTCCAACCCTACACTATAAGCCAGAAATATGGAATTCAGGCAGTTTGATATTCAATTTTAATGGAATTTCAGTCTAATCTAATAAATTCACAGAACTAACCGAGAGATTCGAAAATAGAATGGCCCTTCAGATAATTAATGAAATAATAAAATGGTTTTATGGCAATATCTGTAAATCGTATACTGTTTTTATGGCTGTAAAGTAACCCGATTGTGTTTTCAATGTATTATATTCATGGCAGATTTACAAAAAATTTCGTATGTCGGCAGTATCAGCATCTTCAAAATAAAATACATACTTTGTTGTATTGTGTAGTATTCAATGGTGAATAAAAATTTAAGAAAATGTTTGCAGCATTTTCTACCTCCCTATTATTTCCTCCACCACTGTATATAAGATTTGAGTATATTTTTTTTATTTATTTTTTAATGAAGTTGTCAAACATCCACACCAAACTTATTAATGCAACAAATACAAAAATATTAAATTTTTTAATAATTTTTATTAATTAAAGACACGAGCTGACTGTTTTATCATCATCCATGAAAGAATTAACCCATTAATCATTACAGAAAATTTAATTTTTAAAAAACTTTTTATAAAATTTTAAATGTTTTTATGAATAAAAGGGGTATTCATGGTCAGCCACATGATATAACAGCAGATCCCAATTATTAAACTAAAATATCAGTGTGGCATAAGAGGTGTTGGAGAATTTTATCTCGTTTAGTTCTTCTGATGAATTAAAATTTAATTTTTAATTTCTATTTTGTAAAGTTTTTCAATTATTTGGTCTTAAAATTAATTCAAAGGAGTAACTTTAATGGTTGTGCCATAAAAGGTACAGTGTACGTAAAGGGTTTTAATTGAAACATAAATTATGAAATTTATTTTAAAATTCAAAGAAAAATATACAAAAAAGTATTGTTTTTAAAAACATGGGGACACACGGCCACACATATATGTAGATATGACGTTAGTGCTTCTGCGTTTAACTTGTCTGTATTCACTTTGGGCTGATAATATTCATAAAATTGCAAAACGATCACATAAGAATACAAAAGACTGAGTATTCTACAGAATTTAAAATTAAAAATACCACAATATTACATACAAACACTGGCATACAATAGATTTCAAATTTTTAATCTGTATTTGAGGCCGAAGTGCATTTCCATTTCTTATCTCAAGTAGTATAAGAAGAAATTATTTGTCAGCTTGAGGAGCGTGATTCATATTAAAATTGTTTTGTTTGATGGGCGATATTAGTGGCTGAATTAGTGGTTGAGATGTTGTTTAAACAAATGTTTCCAGTATTTTGTATACATACAGTTAGCTTATAAAGTAAATGCTCATTCTTATCTTCCATCAATTTAATACAAGTAATTATGCACAAATACTACAGACAAATATATTGAAATTACTCTTCCACTCAATTGCAGAACTGCACTTGAAATGAATTCAAATATTTTCATATTTAAAATCAATCAATCATCAGATGGTAAATTGTCACTTCTTAACTCATTCCTATTTTTCATCTTTTACCATTTTGTCGTGTTTAGCTTTTGTAATGTAACAATGAATTCCATTCATTGCTTGCTTTATTGTATTATCTTTTACAATTTTAATCGACGTTCTCCTCTTCAAAATAATTTTTTTATTTTTTTTTATTTCTTTTCTTTTTTTCAAATATTTTCTTAATAATTATTCAAATTCTTTCAATCTGGTTTATCTGGTTACATGCTACACTTTAATAGTTTTTCTTATATGTTATTAGGAAGAAATTGTAAGATCTGGACAGAGAAATGCTTCCTACGACATAAGAAAAGTGTTTATCTTTTTAAAAATACTTTTAGCACACTTCGTTTTGACTTTCCCGACATGGAATTTGTCATCCTCAGCATTGATAATTCTTTTTTTCTCTCTTCAATTTCCATGTTTTCTTTTCGTAATCAAAAGCTGTTCTTATCTTTCCAAAAGCAATGAGACAGCTTTTATGTTAATACCCGCGATTTTGGCTTTTGTTTTTCGAGCACGAAGCCAGTTTTTATTGAAAACTTTAATCATTCTCTTACGCGAGTCTTCGGCACCCGTACTCAGAAAAAAAGTAAAATTATAAAAAAAATTTCCGAAATTAAACTTTTCACATGATTACAGATGCATCTTATAAGAAAGGCACACTAGCGGAAGATAAAAGCAAGATTTCCTAATGTGAACTCCTTGCATTCGAACCAGAATTCTTTTAGCATTATTCGTAATCACCTGTGAACAAATATTTGACGAATGATGAAATATTGAATATTCATATCAGACGCCACATACAGTTGTTACATATGAGATGAAAACACGGAGCTTAACTTTCAGTTGGATTTCCATGCCTTCCATGGCTTTCGTAAAACAGTTTATAAGCATGAGTAGCCATCGTTGAGTAAATGATCTACTGATAGCAAAACTGAACAGGTTTAATTTCACATTGTTGACACTGAAGCTAGAAGGATATCCTTAGAATTGATGATCATACGGACGTGCTACATAATGTTTTCAATCACATTCATTAGATCTCCTTGCGTTGGTTTTCCGTAGATTTTTTAAAAGAATAATTACACTTCACAAACAAAAAGTTTATTGTCACAGATAAGCGACTTTAAGACATCACAAAACAAGAAATGTAAAACGACTGCAGCAGGTGATCATACCGGTCAGTAAAATGTAGTCATGAATCTCAAATAAATATTTGTATTGCACTACGAGGAGTAGTAATTTTGTTTACATTTAGCAGCAGACATAACTTTTTGCACAAATTACAAATGAAGGTGGTGTTTTATTTGACATCATTTACGTCCACGGATGTTAAAAATTCAATTTATTACATCATATTGTTGTGCTATTTCTCCTGAAATCTTGTATTCAGAAATAAGTTATGAAACTAGATGTGGCAACTGCTTATTTTTTACAGTCCGTATCACTTTACAGAACTGATTACAGAATATCGAAAGGGTTATCAAATAATTGGGCATGCCAACCATAACCCTTTTCATTAGTAGTAGAAAATATGAAACAAACTGCAAAATGCCATTCAAAAACTGATATAGTGAAATAGGTGAAGCTGAATTAGGAAATCTCTTCGTTTTATCACTTTCAGTAAATCTTGTGTAACCATCTAAACTCCTTTATTTAAGATGGCTGCAACGTATTTTCTGTATTTATTAACCCTCGTTTACAACTGATATCAATAAGAGAAATTACTCTTAAACACGGATTTCATTTTAAATATTTTTTTTCTCACATTCTTTTAATTAATTTTAAAATTTAAATGATTGGCAAAACAATTCTTTCCAAAAATAATCGCAATGGTTTAAGGGGCTTATCATTCGCTAACTGAATAGACTGGATCTTTTTGTTAATATCCAAGAGGAATTGCGCAAAATTTTATTAAGAAATAAATAAATAAATAAATAATGGCATCGCATAGGAAGATACTGGAGCCTTTCTTAATTATTAAAAAATATCATTTCATTTCAGGGGTTACTAAAAATATCACTGAAAATTGTTGAAAATTCTAGCAATTTCAGGTTAAATGATCCTGCAAGCATTGATGGAGTTAATGGCAAAGGCAGTTGCCACACACATACATTCCTTCTGCTTTAAGATCTCTGTGGACATTTCGTGTGTTATGACGCAGTCACGAAAATGAATTGGGGCAGAGGACGAAGCCCCATCAGAGCGAATTCACGTGGCGATTTAGTTTTTATTTTTTAGAAATATTCAATATAATCGGAGTATATAATAGAATAGGAGATTATAAGATTACAAAAGAATAATAAATAAAATCAATAGATTATGAGGGAACTAATCAATAATAATCTGTGTCTCTAGTCATGGTATTTGCTTATTAAATTTCTGTGAAGAATTTAAACAAAAAAACATCAATACTGAGAACATTTGAAACAATTAAATTAACACACATTTTTACTGATGATGATGACGATGTTTCATTTCATGGGTACTTTTTTAAACTTGTTTTGATTCCTTCCATACTAAATTGCGTAAAGACAATAACACTCATGATTGATGAGTGCAACTAAAGCGAATGAAAATGTTAAGATACTCTCAGAAATTTTACACACAAGTTCAAGAAAAAATTTACAAATATTATAGCCTTTGCCGTTCAATATCCACATAGGTTATGTAAATTAGGATTCGCGATTTGTTCACTGACAATAGACTTCAGAAAGCATTTTCAGTAAATTTTAAAATAAACGAATTCATGCTGAATCCTTTAAGAACAAATCGCATCGACAACAAAATTGTCAACTGACAGAGCAGCTGTATTCTTCTATTTAATTCTCAAAATAATTCAATTTAGTTTATTGATTTTGCATTTTATTTTAAAACTAAGATTTGATCATGGCCATTCAAAGCTTCCGAGTAAAATTTTCCTTTTATCTGAGATCGGCCCTTTTTCAAATAATCAGGGGGAATATACCTACCCGTCTGACTATAATTACTTTTAAATATAGACTTAAGCTCTAAACCAATTTAAATTTTTCACTGAGAAAATATTTTTATAAGCCGACTGCAACCAGCCTGCAACATTTTAAGTAAAATACAACATCACTAGTGCAGTGTGTGAATAATTCTACCAGCCAATATACATGCATACGTCCAAGAGTGCATACGTCCAAGAATACTTTATAGTTAACGTGCGTTTCTTTATTGTTTATACTCAAGCATTATTTTCTTATCGCATTTTCATTTTCAACACTTGCTGTATTACACACTTTTAAATCACAGGAAAATTTCAATTCATTGTCAGTTTACTTTAACCTTTTAACAGAAGTGCACTTAAAAGAATTATGACAACACCAGCTTGAAGAGATGAAAATGAAATTTTACAAACTAACATTTTTGTTATTATGAATGTGGTACTATCACTAGCGATCAAAGTAAGTACTTTACATAAATTAGTATTACAATCAGAATCAATTCGTATATTCGTTATAAACGCAGCCAAAAAGTGATAATATTTCGGGCGTAATTGATTCGTTTGATTACACACGATTTGATAATCAATTAATAAAATTACAAAATGGAAGCGATATACTACGAAATAGTATATCGAATATTCAAAAGGACTTAGACAGGCTTAGTGTCTTGGAACGAAACATTAGAAGTCTGTCACAACAAATGGAAACAATGCAGGAGACGCTGCTACACAATAGTAGACCAAAAGCCGAAGATTTAAATATAAGTTTAAAGTAAAGTTTTTACATAAAAAAGAAAGTCTGAACGAAATATACCTTTGAAGAGCATTCATGAATTAAATTTTACTTTAATAATTGGTTCGGAATTGCTAAAGATGCCATAAAGAATTGTTTTACGCTAAAAATATATGCATTAATGACTATAAAAATAAAAACACGCACACAGTCATAGAAGTTCGTTTCATCGAATCAGACGAATTCGCAATAAACGCGTTGCTACAGACGGGATATCATCAGACGAACTCAAAGGTACCGCAAGGTTCTGTTATATCTCCAACATACATCCATAATTCGCCATTACAATCCTTCAGTCAGGATTACGACATAGCTTCTCACACCACTTATGTTGCCTGCATTAATTTCATGCATGAGTGACCGGACCTACAGTTTAAAGTCGACTCTGAATCACAGAATTATGAGAAACTTTTTCATGGTAATTCTATTTACACTCAGAGTTTTTGCCAGAAATCTATTTTCGTTTTTATGTCTGATCTGAGGTTTTGAGTCGTGGCCTTACCTCTTATAAGTCAACACACTACTTACTAGACTACGGCGGTTTTTATCTCCAACCTATATTTCATTTTCATTAAAGATATTTCTGCCTTTAACTTCTAAGCCTATCTATTCTTTTGCAGATGACAGTAAAATTTGCCAATCATATTATTTTAATGGTAGGTCCAGCCCTTTGGAGATTGAGGCAAAAGGGCTTAATATAAATGACACTATCACATTCGACCTACAGTCAATCGCCGAATGTCTTCTTATAAATGGTGTTGATTTTAAGGGGCGACAAAAACGCAATGCTTTTTATTAAAACACAAGCGCAGCAATAATATTGCCTTATCTGAAGTTATGGGTGGTGGAAACATACATAAGTCAGACGCTCTTAATGTTCTGCGCATGAAAATTCAGTGTCATGTTCACTGGAGACAACACATTTTGCAAGTGTGGAAAGAAGCATTCCAGAGCCTCAGTTGCCTAAGGCTTTGGGAGAAATACTACACTTCATCTAATCTCATTACTATTTCCATCACTTATATCCGACCGAGAATGGAATACAACTTGCATGTACGGGCAGGTGCCTCAAAATCATTTTGAAGCTTCTCAACTGCATACAGAAGAATGCGAATGTGCTCATTAATAACGGTAGGGTATCCAACTCTATTGATTCATTGGAACATCGTAATGTGTCTAGCGTTTCATTGTTCTACATCTACAACAACGGATTTTTCTCTATCGAGATAAAGAAACAAGTTCACGAAAATAGTTTCCGTCTTTTTCGCACGACGTGTCAGTTGGTTTGTTGTCGATTGGCCAGTAGAACTGCTTTACAGACAGAATTCGTTCTTTCGCCCCTATCAGGGCGCCTTTTCAACTGGTCCTGGAGAAGTCATGGAGAAGATTCATGAAAACCAAGTCAACACACATCATTATGCGTAACTGAAAAAGCTGTGTAGAATGATGTTGAGCAACTACTGAAGCTCTCCGAATCTTTTGATAACGCGCGATGTTTCTAATAAGGCAAATGACACTGTTTTCGGCAAAAGTGCCCAGTTGCTTATCTACGCTACCAAAAGGGATGCTACAGCTGGTTTCAACGCTATTGAATGGGAGTCTATCAAAATGGGTCTGGAAGTAAATGGCGGAAAAACAATCACAGATTACGGTCGACAACTATACTTTCGATGGATAATGGCTTTATCTTGGCTCTGTCTTCTCAATGAAATGTACGTTGTGTAGCACATTAATATGCAACTGCTGCGGTGACCCGAATATGTCGTTCGGAGAGAAAAAAATGCTCCGATGAAATGGGCACCTGATGTGGGCCGATTTTACAAAATAATGCTCCACTTAGCATAACACTTCCTGCACCAATATCTCACTTGAAACATATGCTTGCTCTCAGTTTATCTTAGTTAATCGTGCCTTTGTTATACTTTTTTCTTATTTAAATCATGGGGTTAGCATTTAGAACAAGGACGGTAGATCTTTTAAAAACTGGAAAATCAATCAATTTCCTTAAATAAGTGTTAGGTAATCTCGTATCACTAATATTCCGGCAAATGTGAATCTCCTTCCATGACCGGTACGTAGTCCCAATTGTTGTCCGTTCTTAAACCTGAAGAGAATTTTTGCAGCAAAAGTTTAAAAAAAGAAACGCCATAATCGATCATAAATGGTTAAAAAAATAAAATGGGATTATCGATTGTATATTGAAATTAATAGTCTTCAAAACCTTCTAAACTCCATGGAAAGCTTAAACAATTATTAATTTTGCAACAATTTGCACCTGATGCAACCCAACCAAATCAAAGTGAACTTCATAATATTGAATATTTCCTTATCGAATTTACATTTAAAGTTATCATTATATGTGCTACACAAGGAAGTCATAAAAATTGGGACTCCAATGTACATGAATTCTTATTTATTTTATAATCAGAACAAACTCAAGTACTTGGTATTATGGCGCACGGCGACACATCTAATTTAACTGATTAAACTTGCATATGTTTGGTAATATGTATTTTGCTTAGCACAACAACACATCAAAATTGTACCTTCAAACTACATTGTATTATGCAACACAGGTAGTAAAAATCAGAAGTATTTTGATATTCTTCAAACTCAACTCAGCCTATAACATAATTGGTCATTACAATCATTTAGTCAGGATTACAGCCTAGCTCTCACACCAGTTATGTTGTCTACATTAATTTTATACATGAGTGGCTGGACCTACAGTTTAAGAATGACAGAACTTTGAGAAACCTTTTTATTTACACTCAGAATTTTTGCAAAGAAGTCTTCTGAGAGGAAGTGGCAGAAGAAATATTTTTTTATCGTGTTTTGATGTCTGACATGGAGTTTAAACCGTGGCCTCACGTCTAATAAACCAACACAGTAACTACTACACTACGGCGACTCGGCCTATACGTATGAGTATTTTTTACGTTAAAACAAAAAGACGAGTTTTATCCATTATTTGATGTACGGTCGGGCAACTGTAGACAATTAAAAAATCTGTTTCGGATAGGATTTTTGATATTTGTTGGTTATCAATAACTCTAAAAAAAGTTGCTATTTGGTATTCGGAATGCATTGATAAAATATCTGAAAAGAAATACTTTAAAAACAAGCCAAGTAAATAGTGTGCTAACAATACGTCCATTCGTAATAATTTCTATGGAATATGCAATTAATTGTAATAAATAAAATATATACATTTATACATAACCACTATAATCCTCTAGTCTGGTCTACCTTCTCATACGACCCATAAGAAATTTATTCTTGTAGACTTTATTCCAAATTCAGCAACTGAATCAACAATTTGTGTTCCGATTAATAGCTCTAAAAGTTGTCAAATAAAGGAAGTAAAAATAATTTTTCTTCTATTTTACAACATCGTACTTTAAAATCATTTTGTTAACATCAATCGATTTCAATTAAATATTTATAATTTCCTTGGCCGGATTAACATTTGCACAAACTTTAGAGAGTATTTATAGCCGTGAAAATCACGCCAAGTTATTCCGTTTTCTTTTAAAACCTTTGCTGGATCTTGATAGTATTTGCCATTTAAATTGCTAAAAATAATACAAAAGAGACAATAATAATTATAAACACAAAAATTAATTAATTTACTAACTGACCAACTATAACACTTATAGTACCACCAGGCACCAGTTTTAAGTTCAGCACAATTCAATTTTTCGGAAATATCATTATCACGATCTTTTGTGCTAAAATTATAACCCAAATGGCGAATAAGTGAATCCCCAGCATCGCCCACATATGATCCGACTTTAATAAGTTTGTAATTTTCAGTCTCATTCCCCACTTGGAAATCGTCATACTTGGCGTGTTTCGTCACATTTTCGAAATCTTCCAAAAGTATGAGCAACTCTACAGGTTTAAGACTGGAGGTTAGGGCGTGCAATTTGTCTAATCCTATAAAGAATTCACCATCTAAATTGCCAAAACCAGATTTATACTCTGTCCAATTGCGGTAAAAGTCCACCGCGCCATTGATACGTCGTTGAATAACCGTCCAACCGCCATAATCAACGCTGTTATTACAAGCGACGTAAAATGGTGCAGGTCCATACAGATGATTCGTAATGAGGCAATTATTTATTACACAATAATTGTCATTGATATCCGCACAACTGGTGGGATATGATTGATTGCTACTTAAAAGTAATTGAAGAAAAGTTTTAAATGAAGATAATTCATTTTAGAGTAATTTATGAATTTTAACCGTCTTTTAAAAATGAAAAAGTTACATTAGTTTAGTAGGAGGGATTATGCATCACCTACAGTAATGTTAACAACTGACAGAAATTTATTTACCCATAATGAATTCTTTTCTTCCCCGTTTTTTTTTAATTTTTCCGAAAGTGTGTGCTTTAAAAATATAATCAATTTCTGTCACTGCCTTTTTTCTTTTTTCGCTTAAACCTGAATTATATTAAAAATATTTTTTTCAATTACTTACGCAATTAGACCGTGAAGCTCCCCTTTCAAACATTTTTCAGTGGCATCTGAAATATTAAAAAAAATTTTTTAATAATACTGAAGTTGAATAATATAATAATTCTTACTTAAGTGTTGCTGAATATCATGATAAAATTTAGGTATTGCTTTTTAGGTATTGCATTATTGCCAATAATCGTAAGCTTCTCGTCTATTTTCTGCATCAAATTGAATTTATCGGATATTGCTGTCTTCAAGGCCTGGGTATGACCTTCCAAATTCATTTGTTTCAGAAGATTTTGAATATTATTCTGATTGTTAATAATCTCTCCCGAGATATTCTTCGGCATTAAATTGCTTTCTATATCGGTTATCTTTGCATCGATTTTCTGTAACGCAATCATTTTGTCGGAAATTGTATTCTTCAAGGTCTGAGTATGATCTTTCAAATCAATTTTTTTGCAAAGTTCTTGCGTGTCATTTTGCTTATTTAGAATTTTCGCCAACATATTATCATGCTCTTTTAGTTTTTCTCTAATGTCAGTCATAGCTAAGATTTTATCATTGACTGGTGGTGGGACTAATGGAACTTGGCGTTCAGCTTCGTGCTTTTCTAATAATTTTGCTTCCATTCCCCTTAATTGTAAAGACAATACATCCATTTTATTAAAGAGTTCCATTTGTTGCCGTAGTAGAGCATCATGATTGATTTTCGCTTGTAGATTCAGTCGTTCCAGTTGAGTTTCGAAGCGTGTATAATCACACGAATGAATCTCTTCATAGATATCATCATTAATGGACTGTATTGATGCAGAAACATATGAAATATTTTTTATTTAATTCTCTTGTTTAAAATCAACGACAGAAAATACTTACTTTTGTTTCGCCCACTACAAAAGATTGTGCTTTCAAAATGCACAATAAATATAAAAGATCTCGCCAGTACTTCATGTTTGCTATGAAAGTCTTATATTGATGAGCTTCGCTAAAAAACGTTTGTTTTTATAGGATTCTGCAAACACTGCGATAAGTAGTGATAGATAAGTTATGCTAAAAATAAATATCTGACCTCACTTGAACTTTGCTCAACTGCGTTCTTTAATTACTGATAACAAATGCATGTATACAGTCGCCGCATAAAGTATTCAGTCATTGTTATTTTTTTTTCAATTAAATACACTTACAAAATCGTTAATAATTTTCTCCTTATTCAATCCTTATCGTTTTATTAATTCATGTCAGCCTTAGAAATCGTTAATAATTTTCTCCTTATTCAATCCTTATCGTTTTATTAATTCATGTCAGCTTTAGAAAATCAGGCAACAGAGTTTGATAAAAACATGAAAGCAAATCTATTTTAGCTTCGAACGTTATAATATTCTTGGTGATTAGAATGGAAATTCTATTCGGCATTTAATAGATTATAAATTAAAAATTTTGTATGTATGTATGTGTATGTGTAATCTTGTTTCATTTATACTTTTTTATTCTGTTGCATTCTTTAATGATCATTTTGAGCAGAAGATTTTTATTATCAGTTTAAGGCACATATTCATAAGTACTCAGCATCACTGTAGTCATCTATGTGAGTGTGTTTATGTTATAAAAAATACATTCTTCGTTTAACCCATTTACTTTAATTTTTAAAATTTCAATGTATATTTATTTTTAACAATACAAAAAAACAGAAACGTAAAAAATGAGTAAAAAAAAAATTCAGGACATTAGAAGGGTGTACCCAAATTGGTACAATGGCCACTTATGAGTGATATTTTGTAAAACAATTTTTTTCAACGCAGAGTGTTTTTTGCATTTTTTGCAACTCCAGCGGCTTCTATTGTAGCAGATGAAACAACGCCCACGCTTAGAAAGCTTTGGAACATCTGCGCCGTCTAGATGTAGACCCTTAATATTTGATGACGAAAGCCGAGCAGAATGTCTTTTGGACGACGGTTTTAGATAAAACCTAGCTATGGATCGACGAAATTGTAATTGATCCATAGCATTTTCTTCACAAAATTCATGTAGACCCCACTCATTTGATATAGCCATATCAACCATGTACGTAAATAAACACCACCACCATTTTTTGCTATGTATGCTAATTCGGTATAAAGATATAGATTGGTCCGTTTCATTAAGTGAGGTATTTGCATATCAACTTTTTGTTTATTTTTTTTTCAGAAGACCATCTTTTAATTTTTATTAGTGGTTCATAAGATTCCTAATTGGTCGCCATTGTGCAAATACTGTTATCCTTCCAGCGGACCAGTAATAACTCATTATTTTTTTCAAATCTGAAATCGAAATCGGCTCTTGATTTTCGACATCTCTTTTGCATTTGCCAGAGGACATTTCTTAGTGCGGTTTTTTCGGATTGTTCCTGTGGCACGGTAACGTAAATTATGAAAATCATTGAGTAACTCACTACTTGTAAAAAAAATTATCAAAAAAGATTTGGTGGTTGGCAGGATTCATGGTAAATTTTTGTAGCAGCATTTTCACAATCCTAGTACCCAATGGCTCAGAAACAGGTGTGGTTGATTTGACACAATAAATATCAAAGCAGTAACAATATCCAGGGGAACTTGCTGCAACTCAGTTTTTATTACCAAACCGAATAGATTTACCTCGAATATACTGTTTTGCTGAATAGCGACCGTAATATTTCACCATGGATTCGTCGATAGAAATATGTTCGTGGAAAACACCCCATTTGTTAAATTTTCTGATAAGAATATCAGCAAGTTGACGTACTTTAAACATTTTGTCACTAGTTTTTGCAGCGTCGCTAGTAGTATACTTGTGGCCATTGTACTTAAATTGGAACAGCATTATTATTTTTTTAAGATCTTATACATTTGTTGTATGAAACTAAAAATGCTCTTCAATGTTTCACTCTTTATTGTATTTTATATTATAATACAAATAACCACTATAAGCTTTAGGTAGAAAATATAACTTTGATTACCATTGACCGACCTTTATATGTGTATTGTTAATGAAGTTTAATAGATTATTACAACAATAACAATTAATGTAGTTAAATTATTTCATTTAATATTTATTTAGAGCCCTTTCCACTATTCAATAATGCAAAAGTAAATAAACTAGAGTAAACAGTTTTTTTATACAGCCTTAATAATTAAGTGTTCCCAAATTGGCACAGTGACCGTAAATGGGTTAAAAATCGTTGAATTTCATATTTAAATTGTGTTTTCATATTTTTTTCAGGGCAGATTTATAAAAAAATTCTTATGCCGGCAATGTCAACATCTTCCATATAAAATCCATGCATTTTGTTGTGTTGTATTCAATGGTAAATAAAAATTTAAGAAAACTTTTTTCTACCCCGCTATAATTTTTCCACTACTGTATATTATTTTTTTTTTTTAATGAAAATGTTTTGGGATTTTTCTTCGAAAATATTTTAAAATCTTTACTCAAACATTCACACCAACAAGTGCTGAATGTTATATTAGCATCCATGAATGAATTAACCCATTAATCATCATAGAAAATTTAATTTTTATAAAATTTAAAATTTTTTTATGAATAATTCCAGATCCAAGTTAAGAAACTGAAATATTAGTCTGGCATAAGAGATTTTCGAGAATTTTAATTCGTTTTTGATTTAAAATATAATTCAATTTATAATTTTAAGTCGCCGTAGTCTAGTAGGTAGTATGTTGGCTTATTAGACGTAAAGCCAGGGTTCGCGCCACAGGCCAGACATCAAAACAAAATACAAAAATTATTTCCTCTGCGACTTCCTCTCAGCAGATTTCTGACAAAAACTCTGAGAGTAAATAAAATTGCCATGAAAAAGTTTCTCAAAAAATCTGTCGTTCGGAGTCAACTTTAAACTGTACATCCCACCACTCATTTCTAAAATTAACATACTCAACATAAGTGGCGTGATAGACTAGGTCGCAGTCCTGACTGAAAGGTTGTAATGACCAATTATGTATGTATGTTTATAATTTAAAAATTTTCAATGATTTGGTTTTAAAATGATTGCAAATTAGTACTTTTAATGGTTGTGCCACAAACGGTACAGCGTACGTGCAAGGGCTTTATTTAAAACATAAATTATAAAATTGATTATCAAAATTAAAAGAAAAATTATACAAAAAATCATCATACTTTTAAAAGCATTATGACACACAGGCAAAACGATCAAAATACTGAGTATTCTACAAAAGTTAAATTTCAAAAAACAATACAATATTACATACATACACAGGCATTCAACAGAATTCTAATTTATAATCTGTATTCTGAGGGCAAAGTGAATTTCTGTTTCTTATCTCAAATAGTATAAGAAAAAATTATTTGTCAGCTGGAGGAGCGTGATTCATATTAAAATTGTTTTGTTTGATGGGCGATGTTAGTAGCTGACATTGAAATTCTTCAAAATATTATCGCTTTAATGAATAAGAGAATGCGTCAACCATATTTGTGTTGGGTAAGGTTGTGGTTGAAATTAATTTGTTGCTTAACACTAGAAACACGGACAGGGGTCATTTGAACCATTTACAAATCTAACTGCTAATATTTCTTTTATGAATTATATCACAGAATTCTTACTTCGTGATTTTTAATAATATTCCTCAAAATTTAATTTTAAAGGTTTTTAGTTTTTATTTACGTATTATAAATTGCAGTTATTAAAGCAACTACCTAAAAAGACGGACCTAACCCTTCCCATACCAGACTGCCGCTATTCATTTTATCAATTACTTTTCCCAATTTTTATTTCATGAAATAATTATTACAAAAAACCATGCATACCAAATTTTTGTTTATCAAAATGTCGTTAATTTTTTTTTAAATTTTTCTAGTATGCCGTAATGTAATTGCAGCCAACGCGTACTTTGCTTTTAGTTATTTTTATCAGTTTGTCAAAAGATTTCAATATGACTAGATCTCTTCGGGACAAAGATATTGCAGCGTATTTGGATTATGTCTTTACAAGAATTTGGCAAACTCATATTAGTTTTTGTATCTGTAAATGATTTATGGAACCAAAAGTGGGGTGTTGCTTCTTCTTCACAAACTATGTCTAGAAAACGATTCAAAGAAATATTTAATTGTACTCGTTTGACGTTCGAGAAGAAAGATCTACTAGACTAAAAACAGATAAGTTCGTCTTAATTTCGTACGTTTGGAGCCGTTTTATTGAAAATTCCAAATCCTGTTATAGACCAAGTGAAAACATCGCTGTTGACGGACAACACTTTCTTACAAAAGCTGGATGCAAATTTACACAATACATGGCGAATAAACCCGACAAATTTGGAACAAAATTCTGGCTTTGCATAGATGTCAATTCGAAGTATCTGCTCAACGGTTTCCCCTACTTGGGAAAAGATGAGAACCGTCCAAATAACATTACGCTTGGAGAGGACAGTGTAATGCATCTAATGGAATCTTTCGTAAACAAAGGGAGAAATGTGACGACTAACATTTTTTTACCTCAGTATCGTTGGCAGAGAGATTGCTCTCCAAACGTACAGCTCTAATTGGGACAGTCAATAAAGCAAGACGGGATGTTCCACCGTATGTGAAAAAATTGAAATTAAATTTACATGCCCATGAAGTTCTAAAAACCGAAAATAATAAGTGCCTTCTGACAGCTTACCAAGCAAAGAGACAAAAAAAAGTTTTATTGTTGAGTACTCTGCATGATGTGTTTGAAACAGATGAAGGTAATGTCAAACGCAAACCCAATACCGGAACTTTTTATGATTCAGCTAAATTTGGTGTTGATATTGTTGACCAAATGGCTAGAAAATATAGCGGAAAATCAAGCTCAAGAAGATGGCCAGTGCAAATTTTTTTCAGCATATTGGACTTGGCAGCAATAAATGCATGGGAGTTATTCCAAGAAGTAACAGACAAAAAAATTAGCAGAACAGAATTTATTTTACAAGTAGCATCTGAATTCAGTCACTTTCACGGGCAACCGCAGGCGGTAAATATTCAACCACAAGTTTCAAATATTCAATCCATAAAAAGACGACATTGTCATATAACTGGCTGCAAAAACAAAACAAATAAAATGTGTGAAATATGCCAGAAACCCCTATGTGCGCTGGATGCCTGTAAAGGAAAAAGGTAACGTTATTGATCAGTTTCATAATCTCGATATACCTCGATCTCGCATAAATCCATTCAAGGCAAAAACAACAAGTACTGTTAGTGGTTTGAATGTACATACATATTTTTATTATATGTACGCGCACATATAAACTTGATTTCTTTTCAAATACGTATTATTAAATGTTTATTTTTTTGTTATAAACTAAGAATACAAAATGTAAAATTTAATTTTTTTATATTTTAAATAAATAAGCAATTTTGAAATTCAAACGTAGATTTTTGCTACTAAAATTTAAAGGGAGTCAAATAACCTCTACCCGTCTTTTAAGGTATATCAATTCTCCCGTCCTTCTAGTGTTAAACAATGCAAATATAGAAGAGAATTGTATTGAAGTTACTCTTCTACTCTATTGCAGAACTGCACTTGAAAGAAATTTTTTAAAATAATTTTATATTTAAGAATATCAGATGCTAAGTTACAACTTCTTAACACTTTTCTTATTATTTTTTTTGTCAGCGTTTGTGGAATACTTTGAGATGGTAAAATTGCCAGTTTTATTGTTTCAAACAAATAATTTATTTATCATTTATGATTGAAATTCTTTTGTTTTTTCAAATATCTTCTTTAGAAATTTTCAAATTCTTTTAATCTGGATTACCTGGTTACATGCTATGCTCTAATCGTCTTTCGTATATGTTATTAGGAAGATGGCAAGATCTGGACAGAGACACGCTTCCTACCACATATAGAAGACTGTTTGTCATTTTTAAAATGGTTTTCGCATTTGATACTGCCTTATGTAGGGTACTTACTTTGAGAGCAGCCTGTTCATAGTTCCACATATACAATAAAATAAAAAAAATGTTAGTTGATAAAATTTCATTTTCATCTCTTTAAGCTTGTATTTTCACAATTCTATTAAAAGCAATTCTATTAAAAGGTTAAAATCAACTGACAATGAATTGAAATTTTGCTATGATTTAAAAGCGTTTAACCTTTATGTCAAAAGATAAAAAATTATACTTACGTCAACAGATGCATACCCGGGTATGTTCATATATTTTATATGGAATTTCTCTTCTTTCTAAGATTATTTTTGTGTTGATTTGGTTTTACTCACTTGTTAGGTGGTGTAACGCACTCTGGTTACGTACATACTTAAGACTTCTGGAAAACGACCTTACATCCCTTACTTTAAGCTCCCATGAGCGTGCGGCGTTTTCGGGATATAAACCGTTTTATACATTTCGACAACGGAAACTCACGTCAACAGCGTCAAAACCGACAAAGCTGCAGCCATAACGGACTTATTTTTAATACTGAATGATAATCTACGCAGCAATTACGTAGCAGGCTCAAACGTGGTACTGGGTTTACCCAAAACATCCGCCAATTACGGAATTAAAGTATGGTGGGTACGTGACTCCGACTCATCCTATCCAATGAAGGGACAAATGTATACTGGATTGGTGGCATTCGGGAAAAAAACGTAGGCAAGAGGGTAGTGGAGGACTTGTTCGTCAATCATTTTCGTGGAAGTTGACGGAATATTGTTTGTGATAATTTCTTCACAACATGGACAGCAGTTTATCAGTGTTAGATAAGGCGAACAGAAGACGAGTGTTTATACCACTATATTTCACTTTATCTAAAGGACGGGAAGTAGAGTTAACTACATTTGGTTTCAGTAACAATATTACCTTGTGCTCTCACATCTAAAAAAAAAAATAAGTCGGTTATACTTCTTGCATTCTTCGAAGGGCAAGGTCCAAAGAAAAACCCACTCTAGATCTTAGATTACAACAAATATAAAGGTGGCATCGAAAATATAGATAAAACATTGAACAAGGCGACGAACAAATAGATGGCCCTTGGCTTTATTCTACAATATACCCAATGTTGGAAGCTTCCACAAGCCGCCGTAGAATATTCCTACACATCCTCAGCGAACAATTGGTGAGGCCGGAAAGAGAAAACAGAGATAAAAGTAAACATGTTACAAAAATATTTTCAACACGCAATGTTATTTAAGCCATATGTGGGGAATCTTTGCTCATAAGAAGTGCTGCAGATAAAAACGTCGAAGAACCTGACAGCACTGGTAGAATGAAAGTTAAAGGTAATTGCCACTTATATACAAAACGTCGGCCAACCAGCAAATCCTGCACGTTATGCAACAAGCCCGGGTATTCCGCTCATTCATTTTATGCCGCAAGGCGTTTAAGAAAAATTAGCATTTAATAACTTTTTATGTCTTCCTATATTTGATTGAATTTGAATTTTATTTTATTATTAAGAACTTATAAATTTTACTCAATAAACATCCAATATCAACATATTTTCATATATTTCATTATACATACCCAGGTATGCAACTGTTGACGTAAGGGATAAGAATGAAAAAATGGCCACATCATTGGCCCCTATTTCTCAAGTCAAGGAATAAGGTAAAAAACACTACTAGTGAGGATATCATGAAATTTCAGGTTAATACAGTTATTACTTCGTGAGATACGGCGATTTAAAATCACAAAACATACCCGGGTATGTATCTGTTGACATAAGGGTTAATTCAGCCAGTGTTGAAAATGAAAATGCAATAGGAGGGCATCATTTGTATTAAAAAAGTTTTGTTTTATTAGTACTGGTGTGAACTAAATTTGAAATTGTTCAAAATATGTTTGCCTTTGTGAGGTAGTCATTCTGTTAACCTTTATGGGTTTTTCAAGGTTGTCGTCGATATGGAAAGGGATGTTTAAACAATTATTCGTTTCTTGCAAATTTTATGCATACAGTTGGTTAATAAAGTAAATACTCACTCTAATCTGATATATGCCCCGTTATATTGTGACGGAAACTTCGTATAATTAAACTTGAATAAGTAGTTTATTAAAGTATTGTAAGTAGAGATGAGCGATCCAGTGATTTTTGAAGAACGTTGTTCTCAGTGAACGTGATTTGTTAATCACTCTTCTTTAAAACAGTGATTGTGATCGCAGTATTCCAAAAGAAAACAATAATGACAACAACGTATTTTATTAAGTCGTAAGAAAGAGACAACTAGATACATATTACGAAAAGACTACTAAACAAAATCAAAGTGGTGTAATCAATGTTATTATTTTTAATGTAATTAAATTAAGTTTCACAGAAAGTTCATGTATAAAAGACAAAAGTAAATAAACAGCATCATCTAATAGTGATTCTGTCTCGCTTAAAATAAAATGAAATAAATTTGAGTATGTAATAATTTTGAAAGAACGACATTATTAGTAACTGTTATTTGGCAATTTCAATCACTGTAGTTACCAGTGAATTATCAATCACCGTGATTAAATCACAGTTTTGAAAATATCGCTCATCTCTAGTTGTAAGTATTAAACTGAAAGTATTGCAGTTACTCCTACAGGACTTTAAAACTACGTACGAAAAAATTAATTTTTTTTTAATCTTCAATAAGTTGAACAATTTTATTTTTAACTTTAGAATATAAATATTTGTTTCGTGTATTTTCTGGAAAAATAAATTTAATACTTGGAGTGTGTATTCTGGACCATCATTGTCAGTTTTCGTTTGCTAGGAATAGTGTTGTCACCATTTTAGTCACTTCATATGGTATACTTAGCAAATTTTTTTTTACTGTAAGTTTTATTTTTCAATACTTCCGCATAAATCACTGTTCGAGTAAATATCCAATGATTGATAGGAAGTTAAAATCAATTTGGGGTGTTGGATTATCATGTAAACATTTATTCAAAGGCGTGTGATTCGGATCTTCGTACTAAGAAAAAAAAAGTAATCAGTTGTTGCTAAAATAGGTTTTCTTTCAAATTTTTATCAAACTCTGCTGCCTGATTTACTAAAGCTGACACGAATTAATAAAGCGATAAGGATTGAAATAAGAAATAAATAAGTATTGAAATAAAAAATTTTGCGTTGAAATCTAAAAATTCTATTTCAGGCCTGTAAGCTATAAAAATAGCAATTAAAACGAGAAGCTTTTAAAGTTGTTAACGATTTTGTAAGTGTATTTAATTGAAAAAATTAACAATGGATGCATACTTTATGCGCCAACTGTATACATGCATTTGTTATCAGTAATTAAAGAAC
Source organism: Sarcophaga subvicina (assembly GCA_936449025.2). NCBI lineage: Eukaryota > Metazoa > Arthropoda > Insecta > Diptera > Sarcophagidae > Sarcophaga > Sarcophaga subvicina. The sequence goes on from OW388080.2 coordinate 92,767,744, forward strand.
GAAGTTGAGCAATGTTCAAGTGAGGTCAGCTATTTATTCTTAGCATAACAATTGAGTATTTTCTACTTATCGCAGTGTCTGCATAATCCTATAAAAACCAACGTTTTTTAGCGGAGCTCATCAATGTAAGATTTTCACAGCAAACATGAAGTACTGGGTAGATCTTTTATATTTATTGTGCATTTGGAAAGCACAATCTTTTGTAGTGGGCGAAACAAAAGTAAGTATTTTTTGTCGATTTTAAAAATGAAAACGAAAAAATTAAAGAAATATTTCATATGTTTCTGCATCAATACAATCCATTAGTGATGATATCTATGAAGAGATTCATTCGTGTGATTACACACGCTTCGAAACTCAACTGGAACGATTGAATCTACAAGCGAAAATCAATCATGATGCTCTACTACGGCAACAAATGGAACTCTTTAATAAAATGGATGTATTGTCTTTACAAATAAGGGGAATGGAAGCAAAATTATTAGAAAAACACGAAGCTGAACGCCAAGTTCCATTAGTCCCACCACCAGCCAATGATAAAATCTTAGTTATGACTGACATTAGAGAGAAACTAAAAGAGCATGATAATATGTTGGCGAAAATTCTAAATAAGCAAAATGACACGCAAGAACTTTGCAAAAAAAATTGATTTGGAAGATCATACTCAGACCTTGAAGAATACAATTTCCGACAAAATGAATGCGTTACAGAAAATCGATGCAAAGATAACCAACATTGAAAGCAATTTAATGCCAATGAATATTTCCAAAGAGATTATTAAAAATCAAAATAATATTCAAAATCATTTGAAAGAAATAAATTTGGAAGATCATATCCAGGCATTAAAGATAAATTCAATTTGATGCAGAAAATAGACGAGAAGCTTACGATTATTGGCAATAATGCAATACCTAAAAAGGATCAATTGAAATTTTATCATGATATTCAGCAACAATTGAGTAAGAATTATTTTTAAATTTCAAATTCAATACTAATTTAAAAATTTTTTTTAATATTTCAGATGCCACTGAAAAATGTCTAATTGCGTAAGAGAAAAAAAAATATTTTTAATATAATTCAGTTTAAATCAAAAAACACGCAATAATCCTTCAAAAGCATTGATAGAAATTGATTCTATTTCCAACGAACACACTTTCAGTAAAAATTTAAAAAAAATCCGGAAAGATTGTCAGTTGCTAACGTTACTGCTAATGATGCATAATCAGTCCTACTAAACTTATTTAATTTGACACCAAGTATGTGTTACAGAATAATTTTTTCATTTTTAAAAGACTTAAAATTCGATTCAATGTTTTCATTCAAAACTTTTCTTCAATTACTTTTAAGCAGCAATCAATCATATCTCACTAGTTGTGTGGATATAAATGCCAATTATTGTGTAATAAATAAGTGCCTCATTACGAATCATCTGTATGGACCTGCACCATTTTACGTTGCTTGTAGTAACAGCGTAGAGGATGGCGATTGGGCGGTTATTCAAAGACGTATCAATGGCGCGGTGGACTTTTACCGCAATTGGACAGAGTATAAATCTGGTTTTGGCAATTTAGATGGTGAATTCTTTATAGGATTAGACAAATTACATGCCCTAACCTCCAGTCTTAAACCTATGGAGTTGCTCATACTTTTGGGGATTTCGAAAACGTGACGAAATACGCCAAGTATGACGATTTCCAGGTGGGGAATGAGACTGAAAATTGCAAACTTATTAAAGTCGGATCATATGTGGGCGATGCTGGGGATTCCTTTAGTCAGCATTGTGGGTTATAATTTTACCACAGAAGATCGTGATAATGATACTGCTGATGGAAAATGTGCTGTAATTAGAACTGGTGCCTGGTGGTATAGAAGATGTTGTTATAGGTCAGTTAATATATTTTTTAATTTTTGTATTTATAATTATATTTGCTTGTTTTGTACTGTTTTTTTTAGCAATTTAAATGCAAAATACTATCAAGATCCAACAAAGGCTTCAGAAAAAAACGGAATAACTTGGCATGAATTTCATGGCTATGAATACTCTCTAAAATTTGTGCAAATGTTAATTCGGCCAAGAAAATTATAAATATTTAAGTGAAATCGATTTTAAAATAAAATATAATAATTTTTACTTTCCACAAAAGCATAATTGTTGCATTACTGCCTTTATCTAACAGGTTCTTTGTTTTGTTTTCTTTTATGTGTTTGAATGTACATGGATGCAACAATGGCGCGGTGAACGTTTACGTCGATTGATCAGAATACAAACCCGTTTTCGGTAATAGCTTCGACTCTTAAGTCGAACTGAAATTGTTGATTCAGTTGCAAGATTTTGATTGATTGAATTGTCTAAAGATAGTGTAGTATAGTGTTGGCTTTTTAGACGTAAGGCCTCGGTTCAAACCCCAGGTCAGACATTAAAACGAAAATATGAAAAATATTTCTGCGGTGACTTCCTCTCAGCAGATTTCTGGCAAAAACCATGAAAGCAAATTAAAAATTGCCATGGAAAGCTTCTCAAACATCTGTCGTTTGGAGTCGACTTTAAACTGTAGGTCGCGCTACTCATGTATAAAATTAGCATACAAAACATAAATGGTGTGAGAAACTAGGTCGTAATCTTGACTGAACGATGACCAATTATGTTATGTATGTTGCAAAAAAAAAAAAAATACTCACACGTATAGGCCGAGATGAGTTTGGAAAATATGAAAATACTTTTGATTTTTACTAGCGGTAGAATAGTGAAATGTTTCAATAGAGCTGGATACCCTACCGTTATTAATGGGCACTTTCGCCCGCGTCTGTATATTAAAATGACTTTGAGACACCGGCCATGAGCGTTATATTCCAATCTCGGTCGGCTGAAGCTGATGTAAATAGTAAAGAGGTCAGATGAAGTGAAGTATTTCTTGTACCATCTTAAGAAACCGATGCTTTTGAATGCTTCTTTCGAGACTTGCAAAATGTGTTGTCTGCAGCAAACATCACACTGAATTTTCATGCGCAGGTCGTCAAGAGCGTCTGACTTATGAATGTTTCCACCACCTATAACTACTAAAAATAAGGCAATATTATTGCTGCCTTTATGTGTTAATAAAGAGCAGAGCGTTTGTCGCGCGTTAAAATAAATCTTATTCAGACGACCATATTCGTATTAAGCCATTTCGGCTAACTCTCCAAACGGTTCGGCCTACCATCGGTGATCTGCAAAAAATAAGAAAGGCCTAGAAGTTAAAGTTTAATGAAAATAAAATATAGAGTTGGAGATAGAAGTCGCCGTAGTCTAGTAGGAAGTGTGTTGGCTTATTAGAAGTAAGGCCTCGGCTTAAACCCAAGGTCAAATATCAAAACGAAATATGAAAAAATATTTCTTTGGCGACTTCCTCTCAGCAGATTTCGGGCAAAAATTCTGAGAGTATATAAAATTGCCATGAAAAAGTTTTTCAAAAATCTGTCGCTCGGAGTCGAATTCAAACTCTAGGTCCCGCCACTCATGTATAAAATTAACGCACACAACATAAGTGGTGTGAGAAGCTGCAGTCATAGTTTTCTAGACTGAATATGATACCAAAAAATTAAACCGACGTAATAATTATAATTTAGAAATATTACAAAAATGTAGCAGACAACATTATAAAAGAAATTTCAATTGAAATTTCAAAAAATGGAAGATTTTCGTTAGTATGAGATGAAGTGACAAACGTTTCACAACGAATATTTCTAAATATATGATTACACGGTATGGATCATTTTACAATTTATGATTAGTACCTATAGCAGGAAGCTGTAACGCAGATAATATAAGAATGTTGGTGGAAAAACATCTAGAAGATTTCAATTTATGTTTTGAAAGTCACATTGTAGCAACTACATTGGACGGACCCAATGTGATTAAACGGTTTGTGGCAGATAGTCCAGTAGAAGGCATTTTTTGCTGGAATCTTGCCATTCACTTGGCCATATTAGAAGTTATTTACATTAAAAAATCAAGTTGTACTTATTCTGAAAGTGAATCTTATTATAATGATGATGGGGTAGAAATGGAAATGTATGATATTGTTGGTATGTTTATTATTTGAACCTTTTTCAAATTACAAAGCCATCAAAAATTTATAAAAACCAATTTTAACACATTTAGTTTTATAAACAAGGATAAAAGTAATTACCTAGACTAGTAAATATTTAGACAATAAAATAGTTCATAAAAAGGTCAATAGACTAGTCAATAGACTGGTCTGTAGACTAATCAATAGACTTGTCTGTAGACTAGTCTATAGACTAATCACTGACTACTTTTTGACTTGAATATGGACTAAAATCCTTTTAAAAAGTTGTATTGAAAAAATAAAGCAGAGAAATAATTCTTTGTATAAATTGAATTATTTTCCTTATTTCAGAGAATTATTATGAAGCTATTGACAACATAAGGAAAATAATCAAAATATTCAAAAAAAGTCCTTTAAAAAATGCTATTCTTCAAAAATATGTAAAGGAAGAATTCAATAAAGAGTATCATCTAATCCTAGATGTACGAACTAGGTGGAACAGCATGGTTGGAATGATACAATCATTTCTAAAAAAAAATGCAATAAAAAAGGCTTAAATAGATTTACATTTATCATCATTGTTTGTTGAAGATTACGTCCGACACTTGGAAACATTGGTAAACGTTTTGAACCCCATAAAAGAAGCAGTGGAAGAATTAGGCAGGCGTGAAACCAATTTGATAATAGGTGATGCTATTATGAATATAGTTTATGAACAGTTATTATCTGTTGATTTTCGGAAAAATGGTTCACACAATTAAAAGTTAATTAAATGAGAGATAAATTGATGTCATTAGTAAATTATCTAAACACTTCACTATGTGGCATTTACCCTGAAAAGCTGGCCAAAAAGGCAAAAATGAATTTAAAGAAGTTTAAGAATCTGAGTATGCAGTTCAATAGACTTAGACATTATATAGTGAATTTTCACTACTTTAAGTTGAGATTTGTAGATTTGAGAAGATGTCAAAGTCAGGAAAGTGAAGAAAATTATATGCGTTTTTGGTGTTTTTTTTGAAATTTGAATAGGTTTATATGAAATATTTTGTGGCTAAACGAATAGAGGTTTTATATTGATTTTTTTTTTATTTGAAAGGTATGAGCAACTACTACTTTCAGTTTTATATATATATATATCTCATATATTAATTTTAAAATTATTCGTTCAAAATTTAAAAATAATAAAAATTTCACATTTTTTTACCCAACCCAAAAAAAGATAAGAATTTTAAAGGTGAAAGTTGTTTTTAGTAGTTTAATGTTATATGCCACAAGAAAATATGAACTCTCTACATTCAGGACCAAAAAAAAGTTTGCGCAAATTTGCGCCATTATTTTTGACGATTTTTTTAAAATTTTACTTTTTTTTGAAAAATTAAAAAAAAAATTAGACGCAGTGTAATAAAGCCATAGGCAATAAAGCCATATGGCCTTATTTCTCCATAGAATGAGAAATAAAACTACACCTAATTCTGTTTTTATACGGTCTTTTTTTACACGGTTTTGATATAACACGGTTTGAAAATAAAATATTTTTAATTTTTTTTACACGATTTTATTCCATTTAACACTATTTAAAATTTTTTGTGCATAATTTTTTTTTGTTTTTTTCCACGGTTTTTTCTGGAACCAATCTACCGTGTAAAAACAGAATTAGGTGTATATGGATTCAGTAGAAGCGATACCAATCGAGATCTCCTGAATAGGTTACTTTTATAAGCTGCAGTACACTAAAATCGCGAAGGAATAGAAAAGCATTTTCATCACGTACTATTAAATTACTCCTTCCTGACATTGATGATGAAAATGATAACGATTTTAACGATTGTAGTTAGTTTCACTTTTTAAGTTTTTTTAAATTAAGTATTAAATAATGTAAAATAAATATTATGAATAAATATTAATTATCATAGAACTTTAAAAACTTAATTACATATGTATATCGACTATTATAACAATATGAGACGTATGTTTGATTTTCTTAATGGACCGTATATGATACCTAGAGGCACTTATGATCCGATCATAATAAAATGTGATCATAAATGATTCACATTCATATTAAACATGTTCATGTCGAATTTCGTTGAGTTAATAAAATTTTTAAGCCAATTATATTTGCTAAACATATTTTCTTAAGGGGCCCCATTTTGGACCAAGGGGCAATTATGGAATGACCATAACAAAATTTGGTAATATGATTTAGATTTACGAAATACACGTTCATACCGAATTTCATCACGATGCCGGTGTTTTTAAGCCATTTATAAGCGCAAAAGTGAATTTCTAAAGGGGACTTTATATGGGGACCAGGGTCAAATGTGATCCGATTTTCACCAAACCATGGGGTCTTAGTACACAAAACTGATCCGTGCTAAATTTTATCATGATTGTTGTATAATTACCATAATTACGTGTAAATAAGTGCAATTTCGAGGGGAATTTGTATGGGGGCTAGGCGAAATTACGGACCAATTTGAAACAAAATCAGTTGGGTTTATCCTTGGGCCTAATTATCACTAACACTATCAAAAAATTCCATCCATTAACTCATAAAACACTTTTATTAATTTTGGCCAGGTTTTTAGGCAAAATGCCACTTCACAACAGAATAATATTAACATAACAAACACAATGTTAAAATCCTATGCAGAACAAATGTACAAACGCCTATTCCAAGGTACTGAAATAACATCGGCTGAAAGTGATGAAGATATTTCCGTTATACAAGTATATCAATGTTTTAAAGAAAAGTTTCTAAAACGCCATTAATGGGGCTAAAGAAGAAACAAGAAATCTGAAATTAAAAACAGACAACTTATTTAAAAGAGAGCTAGCTTTATTTGAAGCTAGTACAAACAGAACTAAAAATTTAGACGTACTTTTTAATGCATTGTTAACGCTAAAGCCCACTTCTGTAGAAAGCGAATGTGTTTTTTCGGTAGCTGGTAAATTATCAACAAATTTACGAAATAGAATGTGTGATGAGTTATTAAATGCACTAATATTTTTAAAAACTCAATTTTTAGAACTTAGTTCATCGAAAATTTTTTATATTTTTATTTTTAAATAATATTTTTAATTAATTATTAATAATAACTGATCTCAAAATGTCATCATTAATCTGTTTGTTTTTGTTTATACAGTATGAATTTAAATGTATTGTTTCCTTTTTTGTTAATAAAATAACATTTTAATAAAAATCTTAAGCATTTTACCAGTATTGTGTTAAAAGATTTCTAATGTCGAATATTTCAGTCCCGTTTCCCGGGAAATGTAAAAGTCCGGGAATTCCCAAACTCTAGTTGTAATGTATGTACATATGTTGGAGATAGAACAGAACCTTGCGGTACCTCTGAGTTCGTCTGATAATATCCCACCTATAACAACGCGTTTAGTGCGAGTTAATTTGATTTGGTGAAGCGAACGTCTATGATCGTCAGATATTTTTAGCGTGAAACAATCCTTTATGGTATCTTTAGAAATTTGTAACCCATTATTAACGTCAAATTAAATTCATGAATGCTCTTCAAAGGTATGTTTCTTTTTGATTTAAAAACTCTGCTTATATTTAAATTACTATTACACGCAATATGTCTTAACTTAACTTCTAGTAAACGTTCTTATATTTAGCAATAGAAATACGGTGGATTCGAATCCTTACAAAATATATTTTTACATTTTTCCAAAACTCAACCCTTGTTTTTAATCAATACCCACAGCTTTGTTTCAGTTCACAATATTTAAGAATTAATGAATATAAAAATAAATACGTTTCTATTTCTGATTACCGAAATTAAAGACAACAAATAAACGCAGTTGTTAAAAATGAGGGAAACATCAAATGCTACAACAACAATTAGACAAAAGGAAATATGTATTATAGAAACGGCCATGTTAATGGTAAACAAAAAACAAGAACATGAACAAAACTTGAAATTGAAAATGTCAGGGTTAAAGTTTAGCAACTCAAATGAGCATACAAAAAGACAAAATAAAATACACATCCTTGAGTAAACCTAATATTTTCTTATCGTAGAATAACATGACATGGTCTTTTTGTAGAAATTTATATTGTTTCAAATTTTTTTTGTGTTACATAATGTGCTATTGTCACAGCTAACATATAGTAGCCTTTCTCTGTTCCCATGTAATTTATGGCTTTTTTTTGAATTGGTCCAATTGAAATCAAATGTAGTCATAGAAATTGTCTTTTTATTCCTTTTGTTTTTAATTTTTTTCTCTATTTCCCACTATAAGGATACCGAAAGGAAAAGTCGCCGTAGTCTAATAGATAGTGTGTTGGCTTATTAGACATAAGGCCAGTGTTCAAACCCTAGTTTATATATCAAAACCAAATATGAAGAATATTTCTTCCGCGGCTTCCTCTCAGCAAATTTCTGGCAAAAACTCTGAGAGCAAAGAAAATTGACATGAAAAGTGTCTCAAAAATCGGTCGTTCAGAGTCGACTTTAAATTCTTTAATCACTTTCGTTAAAGAATTTTTGGTATGAATTTTTTTTCCGTCATTGAGAAATTACTGATCTATGAATGGCTGTAGAGCAACCATGCACAACCCGCGGCCCTATTTAACATTTCCTGCGGCCCGAAACTATTATAATTTGCTTACATCTTTAAATAAAAATATTTTTTTTTTAATATTTATTTTATAATAAATTTTTTACTATGCTAAGAAAAAAATAAATATGTTTTTCAAATAACATAAAAGAATAAGTATAAATATAATTAATTATGAAATTATAGAAACACATTCCCTTAATTCTCATATTCACTTGTTTCAATTTATTTACTTGTTTAAGTGTTTAAATTTGAATCTCAGTATGCCATGGACCACAAAATTTTTACATGGAATTATAGAGATTTGAAATTTACAGTAGCAGTTATTCTTACTTTTCAGTTTGAGTTTGTACTTTGACAAAGTAACTTTGTAGTTTCTTTAGTTTTACTCAGTTTTTTTTTTTAATTTGTGTATCCAAAAAATAATATGTCGGTATCAAAACAACTTAACCCTTATGTCAACAGATACATACCCGGGTATGTTTTAAATCGCCGTATCTCAGGAAGTAATATCTGCATTAACCTGAAATTTCATGATATCCTCTTTAGTAGTGTTTTCTACCTTATTCCTAGACTTGAGTAAAAACGGCGGATGGGGGTCAAAGATGTGGCCATTTTTTGATTCATATCTCTTACGTCAACATACCTGGGTATGTATAATGAAATATATGAAAATATTTTGTTATTTGATGTTTATTGAATTTAATTTACACGTTCTTAATAATAAGATTAAAATTCAATCAAATATAGAAGACATAAAAAATATTAAATGCTAATTTTTCTTAAATGCATTTGTTACATTGCGGCAAACAACTTGAATGAGCGGCACACACGCGCTTGTTGCATAACGTGCAGGATTTGCTGGTTGGCCGACGTTTTGTACATAAGTGGCAATTACCTTTTACTTTCATTCTGCCAGTGCTGTCAGGTTCTTCCACGCTTTTATCTGCAGCACCCCTTACGCTCAAAGATTCCCCACATATTGCTTCGATAGCATTGTGTGTTGAAAATATTTTTGTAACATGTATATTTTTATCTCTGTTTTATCTTTCCGGCTTCACCAGTTGTTCACTGAGGCTGTGTAGGAACATTCTACGGCGGCTTGTGGAAGCCTTTAACATTGGGTTATTCGCAACGTGAATTATGGGCTACGAGGTCTAGTATATTGTAGAATAAAGCCAAGGGCTATCTACTTCTTCGTCGCCTTGTTCAATATTCTATGCATATTATAAACGCCACCTTTATATTTGTTGTAATCTAAGATCTAGAGTGGCGTTTTCTTTGGAGCTTGCACTTCGTATGAGTAATGCAAGAAGTATAACAGATTTTTTTTTATGTGAGAGCACAAGGTAATATTGTTACTGAAACCAAATGCAGTTAACTCTACTTCCCGTCCTTTAGATAAAGTGAAATATAGTGGTACAAATGCTCGTCTTCTGTTCACTGTACCTAATATTGATAAACTGCTCTCCATCATAAAACTTTTCGCTAAGTTATAAGTTGTGAAGAAATTATCACAAACAATATTCCGTCCACTTCCACGAAAATTATTGACGAACAAGTTCTCCACTACCCTCTCGCCTACTTTTTTTCCCGGATGCCACCAATTCAGTATAAATTTTTGCCTTCATTGGATAGGATGAGACGGAGTCACATACCCACCATACTTTTATTCCGTAATTGGCAGGTTTCGATATTATGTATTGGGTAAACCCGGTACCAGGTTTGGACCTGCTGCGTAATTTCTGCGTAGATTATCATTCAGTATGGTCTAGTAGGTAGTGTGTTGGCTTATTAGACGAAAAGCCAGGGTTCATGCCCCAGGCCAGGCATCAAAATAAAATACAAAAAGTATTTCTTTGGCGACTTCCTCTCAGCAGATTTCTAGCAAAAACTCTGAGAGTAAATAAAATTGCCATGAAAAGTTTCTCAAAAATCTGTCGTTCGGAGTCGACTTTAAACTGTAGGTCCCGCCACTCATGTATAAAATTAACACACACAACATAAGTGGTGTCAGAAACTAGGTCGTAATCTTGACTGAAGGGTTGTAATGACCAATTATGTATATATGTATTAAAAATAAGTCCATTATGCTGCGTCTAAAGCTGCGGCTTTGTCGGTTTTTTACGCTGTTTACGTGTGTTTTCGTTATCGAAAATTATAAAGCGGCTTATATCCCAAAAAACGCCGCACGTTCATGGGAGGTCGATATAAGGGATGTGAGGTTGTTTTCTATAAGTCTTTAGTATGTACGTAGCCAGAGTGCGTTACACCAGCCAACAAGTAAGTAAAAACAAATCAACAAAAAAATAAGATTAGCAACAACGGAAATTCCATATAAAATGTGCGAACATACCCGGGTATGCTTCTGTTGACGTAAGTATAATTTTTTATCTGTTGACATAAAGGTTAAGAAACGGAAGTTATAAGATGAAAAACGAGTTTTCCAAGAGCAATTGACTGAAAAGTTTTGTTTTATCGAACATAAAGGAAACATTATATGTTTAATTTTTAAAGCAACAATTGCAGTGCCGAAAGATTATAACTTAAAAAGACATTTTCAAAGTAAACATTCTGATTTTGATGAAAAGTATTCTGGTGCTTTAAGAACACAAAAAAATACTTCAATTGTCCAATTATTACAAGCACAATAAGATATATAAAAAAAGTGCAATGCATCTGCAGAGCAAGCAGTTAAAGTAAGTTTTGATATTGCGAATTTAATAGCAAAATCGTAAAATAAAATAAATAATAAATACAAAAATCTCATTAAAATTAATTTGTTTTTGATGAAGTTACTATAATATTTTGAATTATTTTGAATGTGAATTTTCTTGTTTCTGTAATAAAGTATATATGTAATAATAACTGTTCCTAGAGTTTAAGTTTTTGTGATTAATAATTTTCTAATGCGGCCACCATTCAATTATTCACTTTCTAATGCGGCCCACAGCGATGACAAGGTTGTGCATGGCTACTGTAGAGTAAGCTACTCGACACTGAAGGAACTAAAATTGCGCACTTTTGTAATGACGAATTACATGGCCACAAATGTTTACTTCTGTGACAGGAAGTTTTGGATAGGTTCGGATAGAGTCAATAGTGGTGGAGCTATTTTCACGAATTCTAGAGATTTTTAAGTCCACGGCACTAGTCAAGAAATATAAAACAAAGAGCTTTTATTAAGCCACATCTTTATCGGATTAGCAATTTAGATTATGGTGGTTACGTGACAATTGCAAATTCACTGCCAGCGGATAAACTGCCTAGGAAATTAACAATAGGAGAGAGGTCTACAAAAACAAAAAAGATGCAGTTCTTCTACCAATCTTACATTGAAAAGTATATTTGATTGTAGAATTCGAAGACCCTTCTGGCTAAAGCTCGATCCTAACATTACAAAACTAGTCCTAAGCATGAGTAGAAGGGAGATGAGACCTGTTATAGGAGCCTTAAAGCGGCATGGTTACTTTTGATACATAAAATATAGATAAGGCGGGAATATCTCGTATTCCAGCAGTCTATATGAAGATGTTTAATATACAGGGGCAGATGCTTGGATGCAGGTACAAAGGTAAAAATGACTACGGCGGTCAATTTGTTGAGGAAGCGCTGAATCTGTAGGACCGTAAGCTTGTAGGTAAAAGGGGATCGTAACCGGGATTAACTGTATACGTGAATATCTTTGGGATATTAAGTCGCCTAGAAAAAAGAAGTAGAAAAACCACCTGGATTTATGAAACTAAAGAAAGTCGTCGTAGTCTAGTAGGCAGTGTATTGTCTTATTAGACGTGAGGCCACGGTTCAAACGCCAAAGCAAACACAGACGAAATATGAAAAAACATTTCTTCAGCGACTTCCTGTTAGCAGTTTTCTGCCGAAAAAACTCTGGAAGAAAACATAAGTGTTTTGTCTCAAAATCGGAGTTGACCGTGAACTGTAGGCCCTGCCACTCATGTGTAAAATTAACAAACACAACATAAGGACTGTGAGAAGAGAATGGCCAATTATGTATGTATGTCTGTACAGTCATAGATGACTATTCATTCATTTAAAACCCACTCCTGTTTGAATAAATCATTCCAATGGAGGTTTTACTCATTCATCAATGATTTTGTTTTTTTTACAAATAAATTAACAAAAAGTTAAAGGTCATGAATTAATTATGATAATTGAATTGCATTTACTTCTAGTTTTCATATTTCTTAACGTGTCAAATAAGTCATCTGGGGTTTGGCTTATATTACATGTCGTTTAATGCTGATTAATTGCCACTTCAATAGCGAGTTAAACCATGCGACTAAGTATGTAAGCCGACATGTTACATTTTATTTCTGATTCTTTTTATACTAAGCTACAACGACAGTGTCCACAAAAATTTTATTTTTACATACAAATACACATTAATGAATACATCGAACACGTTCCAAGTAAAACAACAAGCATGAGGGATGCACAATTGTGCAAAATACACAAGCAACAATGCGGTCGCTATATAATTCTCGAGAAGGCGAGAACAAGAACCTTCCGCATCGAGAACGTTCATCATACTGATTACGTGCGTATATAAAACGGCAAGACAGGGCCAGCAGTCAGTCAGAAAGAATTCAGTCAGCCTTGTGTGAAGTTGCGTGTGAACAAAATAAGTCGCGGTTGTAAAGATCCAGTGAATACTTGTGTGAACTAGTGAAGTGAATAAACAGATTATTATTGTTGTATCGTTAATTTGTATATGGTGGCACACAAAAGTAGTGTAAATAATAAAGAGAGTTTAACTGAAATTAAACACATATTTGTTTTTACTTTGTTTGCAATTAACGAACTCATATTTAAATGTTTTTAAAAAGGTAAAAACGTAACAATTTCATGACATACTACTTCTAATTATATTATGCATACGCATACCTATACACACAAACTATACCAAACCATATACGCTACAAAGCATTTCCCTTATAATCCACTTATAAACACTTCCATGTTTTGTGTTTGTTTTTATAGTCCCCATTGGTTAGGAATATCTTCGAGTGGTCAGAGGTTTCCGTTTAACACATTTTCTGATAAAACTTCTTTTATTGTATTTTCAAATATTACATGCGAATACGTATTTTATATTCAACTTCATATCGTTTTATGACACCACAACAGCAATAGCTTCAATAAACATGTTATTTATTATTCATTAATTATTTAACAATTTAACGATTGTTTGCTGGACAAGGAAAAAGTGAAAATCATTCTTAAAAAGAAAAGCAGAAAAGTGCTACTGACGTGTGCCAAATGATATGATGTTCTGGTATACAGGGGCTTCCCATCTCTATGGCCAAGCCAGCACAGCCGGTGTTAATACGCTGCATATCGTTGAGGAGCACATTCAATGGTAAATTGTTAATTCGAATGCGGAAATAATCGCCAACTCGCTGTTGACCGAATATATTACATACGTCCATCGTAGGGTAAACATTCACATACATAATTGGCCATTACAACCCTTCAGTCAGGATTACGGCCTAGCTTCTCACACCACTCATGTTGTGTGCGTTAATTTTATACGTGAGTGGCGGGACCTACAGTTTAACGTCGACTCCGAACGACAGAATTTTGAGAAACTTTTTAATGGCAGTTTATTTTTACTCTCAGAGTTTTTGCCAGAAATCTGCTGAGAGGAAGTCGCCGAAGAAATATTTTTATTTTTCATATTTCATTTTTGATGTCTGACCTGAGATACGAACCCGGGCTTTACGAATAGTAAGCCAACACACTACCTACTACACCACGGCGACGAGTAAACATTCACGTCATGTAAATTAAACTGAAATAGTTTGGACAGAACCTCCAGGACAAAGTATTGTTACGTTCTTACCTTTTTAAAAACGTTTAGAATATGAGTTTGTTGATTGTAAACAAAATGAAAATAAATTCGTGTTTAGTTTCAATTGTTCACACTAGTTTTGTGTGCCACCGTTTACAACTTGATGTATCCAACAATAATTTGCTTTATTCATTATTCTTTTTTACACTTCTGTTCGCGTACACACTAACAAATGCTCGGTAGATCTTTACAACGACGATCTTCAAACCATGACTGTTTTCTACAAACGCAACGCGTATTTACACAAGTCTGACTGAATTCTTACTACTACTTGCCTGCTTTGTCTTGCCTTTTCTCTTGAAGTAGAATGTTCGTGTTTTCGCTTCTCAAAAACTCTATTACGACTTCATTGTTGTTTGAGTATTTTGTTCACATTGCTTGTTGTTGCGTTCTCGCTTACTTGTCTATCCCCTTTTCTTTCATACCGATGTTGTTTGTTTACTTGTAACAAGTCCGTTGTATTTATTTGTGTAGCTTTTGCTCATTTTAATGTTAAACGATGTACACCGTTTCCATTTTCGTAACAGTATCAATAAAAAACTCTGAAGAAATCGTCAACTCACACTAGATCGAAGATCTTACGTAGGACTTTTGTCTGGAATACTCTCATGGCTGCTGCATCACTGCTTAATAGCGTAATTGCTTCTGCTCTATAAAAAAGAGCGAATTGTGGAGTATTAGATTTGTCGTACGCCAGAGTTCCCTGATATTCAATGGCTCATTGAGACCATATTAGCATCTGTTTGTGTTTGTTATAGCTCATTCTAAATAAACAAATTCATTGATCACATCGAAAGCATAGTCATCGACTACAATTTGAGGCGAAAACGTACACTTCGTTTTGCACTCGTTTAGTGCCTGATCCTTCTAGATAGACTCCCCTGTTCCACAGCGCTAAAGACAGCAGAAAAATCTCACTAGCAGCATCCGATGATATCAATGCCCTCAGCATACACAAGCAACTGGGCTCTTTGTGGAAAATAGTGCCATGGAAATACACTCCCTACCGCCTTTGTCAGAAGACTCTACATGACGAAGTTAAAGAGGGCGCATGATAAACGATCGCCTTGTCTGAAACCTCCTATCCTATCTTGACGGAGTTGCGGGAATTTCTTCACATTCCGCATTCAGAACCGTTATTCAGTGATTAGTAACCGACAGCATTGCTTGTTTTGTTCTGACTATTAATATGCAGGTGAAGCAGTGAATTGTGCTGGAATTATGAAACTATGTAAGTGAAAGTAGTTTTTATTAGCATTTGTTTTCAATCATGACATTTGGATGAAACTGTACAGTTTTTTTCTCCGGAATAGGATAGTCGTGCTTTTGACGTGCAGTTCTTGCGCTGACCAACTTTTTCCTCTTCCCTGGTTTTGGTAAAACATGGTCAGTAAAGAGACTGCGGCGGTGTTGACACGGGCTCAAGTGAGCTTTCTGATTTCAGAGCTACCACTCCGACCTAACCTAACCAAACCTAGCGACATGTGTCATCTGCGCTGCAGAAAAGAAACTTGTTTATCTTTCTTTTAATAAACTTTTGTTCAATCGCCTTAAATTATTTCTAAAAAATGCGCGTTAAATGTGAGTTAAGTCCCCTTGTCCATCAGTGGTGGATTTAAATCACCCCGAGCTCCTAATGGTACCAGCCAGTTCTCTGGTTTTAAGGTTCTGCCACCTAAAAACCGATTACGTCTGTTCTGAAGCGCAGAGCACACGCATGAAAGGTGTTGTACCATTTTGTTTTCCCCACATCGTGGCAGGTTCTGCAGTAATCTTGGTGCGGCAGATTGAAACTGTCAGCGAAACTGCCAATAAATTAGTGTTCATTTTCTTTAGAATGCGAACCTTTCTCTTGTTGAACTCGAGTAGATGAACACATAGCCTAGAATATAACACACTTTCACATGGAGAAAAACTTGTTATGCCCGACTAATTATAAGGGCGTCCATATCGCATTAATTTTTATTTTTTAATACCTCTTATGCTAGTCTTACTCCATCGCAAGTGATTAAGTTCTTGCGTTAATATTTGTGTTAGCAAAGTCTATGAATGCAACCAAAAGACTATTTTTTATTTTAGTCAACGGTATTCTACATAGTTTTCTAGAATATTAAAAATGTATTTCGGCTTCAGAAGAAAACTGACATCCTTAGTATTCATGGAATGAATGGAAGTGCTAAAGTTGTATCACGTCACACGTACATTTTATTATTTTAAGTTTAAAATACTACATATCATTCTTTCCGGTTACAGTTGGCTCTGTGTAGTCTTTTATCATGAGCTTGTTTTCGCTAAATGAGAATGCATAAAATGGTGAATTTAAGACTGTATGCATGATATTAAAAGTGTATGAAATTATTCTATAAAAATTTAACAGGGTTATGTATAGTATGAATATTTGTGGAAAGTAGTAAAATAAAAAAAAAATTAAGTATATTGCACCGACCGCTATGCTTGCTACCTGCTATGTACAATACGAAAAACTTTAATGTGTGATAACCATCACCTCAAATCTCTCTTGTGTGACACATAGCAAAGTCCAGTCGTCCAATACAGATCATCCAATACAGGCCAAAAGAAGTTGTAATCATCCATATTTAGTTCTCGTCATAGGCAGTAATGGACTGGCCAGGGATATTTTAAAAGACATATGGACCGATGACACTGCCAGCCCAAAATCCACACCAAAGACGGAATTGCTTCGTCTCATTCATCCAGAAATTATCCTTATTACTGAGAATGATTTCTCGATGAAAATTAGTGTTACTTGCCAACTGCTGCAAAGTACATTCTGCAAACATACGTCATTTTCTATCATCGTTTACCCTCAGTTACAAGGTCCTTTGAATTATGTACGGGTGTAAAGACAAAATGCGCTAAACTATGGTCTGCCAAAGGCCAGACGCAATATCAACAGCCTTAAATTCTCCTGCACACTCTTATGGACAAGGACAATATTTAAGCAGATGTTAGGTTTCGTCGACCGTCAGGTGTTGGTCGATCCTTTACTGAAGCGGCTAGAACTTCTTAACCATATTGATAGGACAATAATGGAAAAATGGGCTGTGTGTTGTCCAAACAGAACTGTTAAACTATTGGAAGCCCCGATAGTAACAAATTTCTATATTCACAAATTCTTTCAAGGTTAGGTTAGGTTAGAGGAGGTGTACTTGTCAATTAAGACAAGTACATTACCCGGAGTTCGAATTGACTCATTGTACAATAATTAGTCGATACTCTTTTTAACTAGGTTTGTACCTCGAAAATGAATAAGTTTCTAGTTTTCTAAAATATTGGCAGGTAATTGTGCTCAGTCTAATCCTATATAGTCAGATGCAATTATCCACTAAAAGTATAGATATACACAAACCGTTTGGCTACGGTGTCATTATCTTTACTTACTTTCCCTTCGCTATAACTTTATAAACTCTTGTTTCTACTCTACACATATGTTCAAGGCCCATAAGCAGAGTGAGAATTTCTCCTTCGTAACAAGCTTATCTGGCTGCCCATTGTTCTAAAATCCTTTATATATAGGAAAGGGTGATCACTTCTAACTTACTTTGCTTCTCCAGAGAGTCTTGTATACCAAGTCAAGCTAAAAGAAGCTAAATGTCAGATAGTATTACAGATAAAAAATAGATCTTTTGATGGTGTTAACCAGAGATCAGCAATGAATCGTTTTTTCGCTACTCATAAGCACTCATGAAATGTTGAATATAAGTGAGTCAACAATATTGAACTTTAACTACCCTGATTCATTTGTACTGAGTACAACGTTGATTTAACGGTGATTTTTTTAGCTATTATCTTTTTGGCAACACTGGTGAAATAACTTGTGTTATTTTAAAACAAATTCTCTTTAGAAGATTGGAATATAGGGATTAAGAAAGAGTTGGGCCAATCTTCTAAAGAAAAATTGTTATTATAATTACTCAAATGTAATTATAATGGGTATTGAGAAAAGGAGAGAGAAAGAAAGAAATATTAATAAATGTTTCTTAGTTTCTTTAACGGTTGTTAAGTGTAACTTACCCTTTTGAGATGAGATGAGTGATGAGAGATCTTTTTCTTTTCAGAAGTATTTAACAATTTTATTTATGAGAGTATAAATTATTATATTATGGCGTTGTGACAGTGAGTGATTTTTCTGTACAAGTTTAATTTAAAGAAACTTCGGAATTTTCCAAAGGATAAATTATACATATATAAAAAGGATGAAGATAAATTTGGAATTTGGAATGTTTAAGTGTTAAATAATGTTAAAATTCATTAAAAACAGTAATGGGAAAGCCAGTAAATTTAATTCACAATAAAATTCAATAATAATAACAGTTTATCTTCAATTCAAAATTTAATTTAATTCATTTATAAAATTCAGGTTTAAGATTAGGTACAAATTCCTATTTATACAACTGGTTTAAACAGCTCACACATGTTTCGTGTTTTGTTTCACTGTCAAACATCTTCAGTTTGGTCTACCATTTAACCATGAATTGTCTTACAAACGAATAACGCTTGAAAATCATTGAATTTTATTATCAAAATGCGTGCTCTGTTAAGAAAGTTCATCGCGCGCTTCTTTCATTTTATGGTCAGTTTAATCGACCCACTAAAGCGGCTATTCGGGCTATTGTGACTAAATTTCGCACCAAATTTACATTGTTGGACATTAAACCACCAACACGCTTACGTAGAGTGCGAACTGAAGAAAATATCGCAGCTGTATCGGCCAGTGTTAATGATCATCAAGTATCAATTATCGATTCGTCGCCGTTAGCAGCAATTGGGCCTCTGTTACTCAACAACGTGGGAAATTTTGCGGCAGGATATAGGTGTGAAGCCTTTTAAAATACAGCTTTTGCAAGAATTTAAGCCGAACGACCTACCGCAACGCAGAATTTTTGGTGAATGGGCTCTTGGAAAGTTGGCCGAAGATCCACTTCTTTATCGAAAAAATGCGACGAAGCTCATTTTTGGCTCAATGGATACGTAAATAATCAGAATTGTCGATTTTGGAGTGAAGATCAGCCAAAAGCATTGCAAAAGTTACCAATGCATCCAGAAAAAGTCACAGTTTGGTGCGGTTTATGGGCTGGTGGCATCATTGGACCGTATTTCTTCAAAGATGCTGCGAATCGTAATGTAACTGTGAATGGTGAGCGCTACCGTAAGATGATATCCAACTTTTTTTTTCCCAAAATGCAAGAACTTGACTTGCATGACATGTGGTTTCAAAAAGACGGTGCCACATGCCAAACAGCACGCGTAGCAATGGACTTATTGAGAGGCGAGTTCGGTGAACATTTTCTTTCACGTTCGGGACCGGTCAATTGGCCGCCTAGATCGTGCGGCTTAACGCCTTTAGACTATATTTTGTGGGGCTATGTTAAAGCTCACGTCTATACAGACAAGACCGCTTCAATTGACGCATTGGAAGACAACATTGAAGCATTTTTTCGTGAGATAACGGCCGAAATGTTGGAAAGAGTATGCCAAAATTGGACTAAGCGGATGAACCATTTGAGGTGCAGCCGCGGTCAACATTTACATGAAATAATCTTCAAATATTATATTATATGGACCGTACTATCGATTCAAATAAGGATTTCATGCATTTTTCTGAATTTTATGCATTTTTTGAAAAAAATTTCCTATAGCTCTTAAAAAATCACCCACCATACCATTCGAAATATGTTTGATTCATGTGCCTACTCATTCAGATTCACAACTTTAGAAAAATACTTATAACACTTATAAATGATTCGAGTGACTCGAATCATTCATTAAAATTTACAGTCTTAGTTGTTGTTGCATTTACGAAAAACGGAAAAAGAATAAGACAAAGACAGCAAGCAAAGCAAACACTTAGCCTTCTAATGCGTATTGTACTGTTCGTACCCGAATCATACTTATTTTGTGATTCTTGTAAATGTTGAGTCATGGAGTGTCAAAATCAACAACATCATACGTTTTGTAAGGTATGAGCATAATGTTAAAATAAGTATGAATAGGTATTAGAAATTACGAGTATAATTCGATTCTACTCATCTTTTTGAATACTCATTGCTAATCTCTGGCGTTAACTTCCACTCGAAGGTATACTCCAGTTTCTCCATGGGTTCTTGAAATTTCAATTCTGTGTCGCGATTTTTCACCCATCTGTATACTATAGAAAGGTTCTTTTTTAATCGATTGCTTCATTCGCTTTCATTACGCTGGCTCAAAAGTTAAGTTTAAAGCAGACATGCCCTACAATTACTACAATGACATAGGGTTGTACGTAGATTTGCAGAGGCTACTAAATACTGTGTCACCAATAGTATCCAAACTCGAGAAAGATATATACAATATACGGATCTTCATAATCAATTCATAGTTTTTTATTTTATCAAAACACTACTTTTGATACCGTTTGTAGGGTTTTTAATGTGGATGTATGTAAAATTCATTCATGACATGTACATATATGACGTATGAGTGATATTTAATTCCATTAGTTTAATACATGACGAAATTAAAGACTTTTTATTGCATACTTTTCAGAGAAAATATTCTAGTACGTATAATACGATGCGTATGAGTAATATATTTCAAATTCAATTAAAAAGAATGTATACCCCATTAATTTCCAATTACAATGTAATTTGGAATTAAGCTATGATATGAAAATTCTCATCAATAACTAATGAATGCTGTAATGCTGATAATGGCATTTTACTTTATGTTTAAGGGAGTTTAAATTTTAAAACGAGAAACAGAATTGTTTACATAAAAAACTGTCCTTATTTCACAACTTCTTTAAACAATACGATAGTAAATTAAGGTTCTATAATTTTCATCATAATAAATTAAAAACCATTTGTTACTACGGCAATTAAAGGATTAATATCGTCCTGTAACCAAATACAACTTCTCTAAGTTTTAGTCAAAATTGTTTTAATAATTTGGATGCCACTGAGTAATACATGCATACTTCTCATCTAGTCTTCAATATAATTCCATATAGTCTGCTTAAGAACTAACCACCGCACCACACAATTCCAATCAAAATCGATTTTGACACTTTAGTTCAGTTTTCAGTAGAACTGCATAGTTTGGACACGCAGAAACCCTTATAGTGCCTCATCCACAATATTAAAATAGTACCAACGCTTAGACAGTGTCCATTATCTGCAGCATCTATGAGAGCTACTGGTTCTTTTTCTCACTGAAGTAAGAAAGGGACATCAGACTGCCTGCTTTCCATTTTTCCTGCGTGAAAACTTTTAGGCGGCAAGTTAAACCCTAATAGTCCTTGGAGTGGCGTCTGCTTAAATTAAATGAATTTGTCAACGACATAACATTCAGCCAAAGCCACCGCAGCCTAGTAGGTAGTGTATTGTCTTATTAGACTTGAGGCCACGGTTCAAACCTTAGGACAGTCATCTCCAACAAAAAAGAAATATGACAAAATATTTCTCTGGTGACGAATGGAACAAACTGTTATTTTACAGACATATTTTCCATTTTTGCAACAAGTACGATTTCAGAAGACCGACAATTTGTTTGAAAATAGCTTAACTTTGGGCTGAGGTCTTATCGGTCCATATTTATTTAAGTGCAATGTTCGCCAACCCACCACTAATCGCGCACACTGTAGCTCAATGACTACCAACTTCTTTTGGCTTAATCTAAATAATCTGGACACTAACGACATGTGGTTTCAGTAGGATATCGTTACATGCCACTTAGCTCATACCATATTGGATGTTTTGCACGAGCGATTTGAGGGCATGTAAATCCTGCCTTGAAGTAATGTGAACTAGCGACCGAGATCATGTTAATTGGGCCTGTTAGACTTTTTATTGTGATGTTTTCTTAAGTCTTATGGTACAAGTGAATAAACTCCAAATCACAGCGGTCTTTAAAATAGACATAACCCATGTCATCGATTACAATCAAGCAGATTTATGAGTCAGAATTATAAATAATATGATATTTAAGATGCCTTCCACCCAGAGAAGCCTTTGAGGGACATGTTAACAAAATAATTTTTAAATTCATTTAAATTCTTTTAATTAAGTTTTTGTGAAAAAAATTTATTTTCTTCATTTGAAAGAACTCTGAAATTTAAAAGAACTTTGACAAGCCCATTTAATATTTTGATTTCTTTAATAAAAAATCTTCCATACGAACTGCTTAAAAATTCTGAACATGAAAAATACATGTCAGAGATCTTGCAACAAATGTTTGATTGGAATGGTGATTTCAGTTATTTTTTGCTCAATTTGTATGTTATTAACGCACCCAATGAAATGATATTCTTTTTCTTGCTGGGAAGCCTAAAAAACTTAAAAAATACTTATGAAGACATTGTCAAAAATATCACGTGCGTCAGAGATTGCGTATTTATAATACAGCCAATATTGTCTTCCTTTTTTTTTGTTCTTCTATAACAGTTTTCTTATCTTAATTTGAGTCATTCGTTTCCTTAACTTATTGTCGATTTGTTTTGTTATGACACAAATTTCACATTTATTTGCTTTAATAGTGAAGTCTGCTGCAGTAGCGTCAAAATTTATCAGCATTTTGGTTCGCACACGACAAGAGATTAACGGAAGGAATACAAATTCTTCAACGTGCATCTTGAGGCAGTGCAACACATAATGTAATACGTTGTTTACAAAGCATGTGCGACAGAAGGAGTTTGTGGCATGACTATTAGATATGGTGGTAGGAAATGTGACACTCATCGAAAAAAAAAGATGTGATTTGAGGTCACAGCATAATTTTCCAGGGCAGATGCTGTTGGATGTGAAAAGGAACAGCATTTTATGGACGCGGATGTGATTAATAGATAGCAAATAGTTTTTAAGGCAATTCTTTGTATTAGCTACACTGAATAATTCTGCTAAAAATGTTTGAAAGAATTCTTTGTAAATTTGAAATGTATTTATTGGTGAAAATCACAGCCTAGAAATGCGATCCTAAGGAGGAAGGTCGAGGAAACGAAATCTATGAATGATTTTTATGACTTTATTATCTTAAAAAGTAACTTGCTAATCCCAATCAGTGTAGGAAAATAGGTTGTGGGTTTGAGATCATCACCCAAACGGAATCTCTTATTCACTAGCAGTACACATCGTGTTAGGTTCTTGACAATATGGCATACCAACCGCGTAATTTCATATAAAATTGGTATCAGTATAGCCAACATTGTTTTCCAATCAACATTGCTAATATCACTGCAGTTTGTATCATTGGATAAAGACAAATAAAATATTTCGTATCTTTGAAAGTTTCTCATACTATTCGTCGCATCTATGCGGTTCAATGAATATGTAAAGTTTGGTGCTTCTTAACCGTAGATCGAGCCTTAAAAAACTTCCTGATTCCAGCTTATGTATCACTTTTGATACATACTTGTATTTCATAGAATTTTCGCAATTATTTATAGATTTTGTTAAAAAATTTAAATATTTTTATTTATTTTAATTTATTTAAAAAAAAATATTTTATATTCTGCCATTTTATTATCAATTTTATTAAATTTATGCCAAAGGTTTGACATGATATACATTGCAGCATGGTTTTTCACGTAAAAATCAAACACTTTATGTGAGCTTGGTTTTATTGCTTTCTAATTGGTAATAAAATGACATCTAGCACCCTTGCTTTCTGCCGATCTATAAGTTTCCAATTTTTTAGATGGGACAGCTTATTGTCACTCGCATCAGTAACGCTTTCAATTGAAGGTAAAACCTGATGATACAAACCATTGTTATATTTCGTTAAAAAAATTTATTGTCAATGTCAAAACTTTCCTGTTGCAATATAACATTAATTATGTCAATAACAATGTTCTTTCTTTGATTCCTTTATGGTATCCCGGATACAGGTTTCCCCCAATATGGCTCTAAGTAGTTGCTACGCACGTAACATGTACTGGAATCTTAAACTGCCAATTCGATTCCGGTGGACCAAGAAATTTATAAAGAAAATAAAATTCAATTACTTACAAATCTACAGCTACAAAATTATATGGATTATTAAAAGCTGAAAGATTTTCAGCTCAGTTATCGAAATTTATCATCACTTCCAAGTAGCACGTTATCAAAGCGAATAATTCTGTTATCTCATACGTACATAGTTAACCGAAATACTATCATCTGTAATATATATGGGATAAAACATAGGACGAAATACTTTTTTCTAATGTTTGTCTGTCAGTGAGATAAATATGAGAAGACCATTAAGAAAGACTCCACAACATTTGAAATACTAGATGCTAGCAATCTGCGTGAATACGGTTCTCCATTTCAAGTAGTACCATATTCTTGCGTCAGTTCATAAGACGAGCTTCTGTTTTCTTCTTCTTCAGTCTTCAGTAGCAGGAATATTATATACATACATACATACATAATCGGTCATTACAACCTTTCGTTGTAAAATGAAAATATCTGTCCTGAGTTTCAAACCTTGGTCTAACATCTAATAAGCTAACATGGTACATACTAGACTACGACTGCTTCACTCAATATCAAGAGCAGAAAATACAACCTTTTCACTTTCATCAACACTTAACTTTCAATTCCGTCTCAAAAATGTATTATTTACGATGAAACTTCACAAAAACATTGAAAACTTGAAAAAATTTCAAACAAAATACCAAAGAATCCCTAGGAAAGTCGTATGTATCAAAAATAATACATAAGACAGAATAATGAACTTTTTGAATTTTTTAAGTCCTGTTTGAAATTTTCTTTTTTATTTGGTTTACGGCCTAAGTCCTCACATCAATCTTGTTGTGTGCGTTCATATCCTATACGAGAGACGGGACCTAAAGTTCAAAGACCAATCAGAACGATCAATTTTAGACATTGTTTTTATAGGAAATAGTTTACTTTCACAGTTTTTACACAAACTAAAGAGAGAGGGTCTATGGAAGAAAAAAGCTTTTTTTCATAAAGTTGAACACCAATGGATTACTTATCTTTAAATTTTAATAAAAAAAAA
Organism: Sarcophaga subvicina; assembly: GCA_936449025.2. Classification (NCBI taxonomy): domain Eukaryota; kingdom Metazoa; phylum Arthropoda; class Insecta; order Diptera; family Sarcophagidae; genus Sarcophaga; species Sarcophaga subvicina. Next base: position 92,793,241 of record OW388080.2, read on the forward strand.
AGAAATTAGTGCGAAATTTTTAATTCGTTAGAAAGACCTAGTGTAACATCGTTCAAACGTTCAACACTGTTTCCATGAGTGCACAGCATCTGGAATGTGAAATTTTCTGTGATTCTTTTGCAATAAATCAGGCTGCATTTGATCAATAGCATGGGTTATGTCGGCTTTGAGGACCGCTGTGATTTGTGGTTTATTCGCATAACGTGATCAAACTGCATTACCTCGGTGGCCAGTTCACATTAACTCTACGTACGATGAACATGCGCTTAAATTGTTCGCGCAGAACAACCAATATGTCATGAGCTCAGTGGCACGTAACACCGGCAAGTTGGAACTACATGTTGTAAGTGCCCAGATCGTCTAATTTTGGTCAAAGAAACTTGATAACAATTGATGGTGATGACAAGGCTCACGTCGTCCACAAAGAAATATAGACTGATGACACCGCCAGTTCAAAATTAAGGTGTTTGTGTCATCATGAATTCGCACATGAGATGTTAAATTTTCCTTAATCCTGACCTATAAATCAGGCTGAAATTGATCGTTAATGTGGGTAACGTCGGCTGTGACCCTTTAGGGGCCGTTTTGGTTTGTAGCTTATTGCGGATTAAGAAAATTCCACAAGAAAAAGCCTAGCGAAATTAAATGTGGCGTGAGCTGTATGACGTGTGGTGTCGTCATGATAAACCGTAAAGCCTTGGTGCCCAGATCATCCAATTCAGGTCGAAAGATGTTAATAGACATTGACCCATAGTGCTCATCCTTGGCAGTGATGGACTGATCATAGGCTTTCTCAACAAAATTTAGACAGACGATGCCGCCAGCCTAAAATCCACCCTCAACAATGACTTTTTCGTAATGCATTGGACGCTCTTGGATCTCGTAGAAATTGTTATCGACTAAAATTTTAACCTATTCATCCACAAGTAGGCCTCATTGCTGATTTTTCGATGAAAATTTGGGTCAGTTGGCAAATGATTTTTTGGTAAAACATTTTTATTAGTGGCATGTGTTGCTGAAAGCTATATCCGTCCGTGGTGATTTGGCCAAACAGGCTGAATAAATGACAACTAATTTGATAGATGTAATAGCTTCAACAAAAGGCCGTCATCAAATGTCAATGTCCGGTAGTCTCTGTTAGAAGACTTTATATTAAGAAAGGACGAGATTTACTTATATTTTCTTATAATCTCTTTGTGCAACGTTCAAAGCTGTGTGCAATTCATTTTTCATTTCAAAATTGCTCCAAGGGGGTGAATGCTTTTATTTCATTTTCTTTATATCACGAAACCCTGTCCGTATTGATATCGTTCTGGTGTGGAACTTCACATATGTTTTTTGTTTAGTATATTTGTGTATGTAAGATTCAAATCTATTCTTTTATTATTTATTCGTTTCATTTGTATGTGACTGGCATACAATTTCCTTAAACAAATATATCTACCAAAAGAATTTATTTTTTGTGAAAATGATTTTGGAAAATTTTCAAAGAATTCGTTAGCAAAAGAAAAAGGAATATAGAGAAAATAAACATAGTTATGTTTAACAAAAATTCTTTAAAGTTCATTCTCTCCTTTTTGGATTCATTCATATTTTCTTTCCGCTTTTTCAAACCAGTTGACTGTCTAACAACGCCATTTGATTTTTTTATTTGAAAAATACATCAAATTTATAAACAACCACGTTAGATTAAGATCGACTTTCTATTACCGTACAGCCAAATGGCTTGTACACTTTTATGTAGTATTTCCAGAATATTAAATTTCAGTACTTAATGTCCAATACCATGCTGGCCTTGGCCTCTCTGCTGGTCGATTCACAATTCAAGTCCAATGTCTTTTCGATCAGTTATGGACAACGCGCTATTCTATGTATGCGACGCCCGATTTATATTCGATATTAATTTTCTTCAATATATTTTTAGTATTTGTATCAGGTGTATAAATATTTGGAATTTATTAGACAAGCTGTTAAGAAACATAGATTTAAAACGTTCGATTTAAGAATTCATAATTTTGTCACACATTTTACTCTGCTGAACAAAAAAGCTGCATTGAACTTAGTCTTCTTAGTGTGTTCTATGGTGTACTTATTTCGTACAACTAATTAGTTAACCTGAACACTGCTACAGACGTGTTTTTGGTCCTGATACGTTTATTTGTTAGAACTGCACTTTGAAGTCGTCATTCCGAAAGAGATATTGTTTGGTGTGAATTTTGGCCTGGCATCGTTATCAGTACAAATATTTTTGAGAACAGCATTCACCTGGCTAACAGTGTCAACTGCGAGCACTGTAGGTTGATGCTTATCAACATATTTTGGCATGAACTGAATGATCTAGACACCAATAACTTACAGTTCTATCATGGCTGACACCAATAACTTACAGTTCTATCATGGCGGCACTGCGCGACAGATAATTTATGCCGCATTTGATGCTCAAACACCTTTTTCGGTCAAATTCTGAGTTATAAAAAATCAGATATCTTGGATACTCCGCCGTGGTGGAACATTTAAACGATATTATATTCCACACATTATAGCATCATTGCATTGTTTTAAAGAATAGAGTTTGACGATTCTCTAACACCCACATACATACATACATAATTGGTCATTACAAAACTATAGTCAGGATTACGACCTAGCTTCTCACACCACGTACGTTGTGAGGACAGATTAGCATATAATCTGATTATCTAATTCAGACCCAAAAGAAGTTAGTAATTTGTAGTGAAAGACCCGGTTATTCATTAGTATTTAGTTACCAGTTATGTTTAGTTACCATAGAGTAAAATGTCATAGTCAGAAAAGTGTGTTGTCGCATGTTGACGTTTGTTGACGCATGTTAAAGCATGTGGACGCAGGTTGACGTACGTTGACGCATCCACCGATTCGAATTTTCCAAAGTGTATTAAGTCGAGTTTGTAGTATTATTATGTACTTCTTTTGAATTCGAGCTTTTAGATCGGCAACATGAAAATTAACATTAAAATATTTAATATAAATGCAAAATAAAGTAAAAATAAAAATGATCAAATGATTTAAAGTGTAGTAGTAAACAGTTTTTTTAACCCTTTCATGCCCGAATTTTTTGAGGCAGATCTAAAATTTTTTTAAGGACATGTGTTTGTTAGTCATGGCCTAAATATGAAGTGATATTAAATTCAGAGTCCTACGTATTCTGGTTTTACACGTTTTTAACCAAGCTTGTTTGCAAAAAAAAAAAATCTTTTAAAAAAATTAAAAATTACGGAATTTATGAACAAAAATGTACAATGTTGCCTATAGGCATAAAAGGGTTAATAAGATGCATAGATTTATGGTGCACATTTTGTAGTACATAAATAATTGGTCAGGTTTACTACCTAGTTTCTCATATTACTTATGTTATATGTGTTGATTTTACGCAGTAGTGAGGCGGGACTTACAGTTTAAAGTCGATTTCGAACGACAGAGTTTTTTACTTTGAGAGTTTTTGTCAGAATTGGAAGAAATATCCTTTTTTAGATTTAATTTTCTTGGAGATGTTTGTCTAAGGGTTTGAGCAGTGGCTAATAAGTCAACACACTACCTACTAGACTACGGAGATTTCGATAGATAAGACATTAAAACCCTTTAGTCAGTATTACGGCATGATTTCTCATACTATCTAAGTTGTGTGCGGGACCTAGCCTACGACGACTCTTCTCATATCCCCTTCGTTTTATTTAAATTTAAAGATATCCATCCATATCATATCATATCAAATATCCACCAACAGCGAATGTAGTCATTCAGTAGCTTCGGGAGTGCATAAGTGGTATATAGCAAGTAATTCATGAAATTACATCTGAATATCCATATTCATGGGAATGGCCATCTGTACATTTGCAACAACGAATGAGAAAGCTAAATCTACATGGACGAATTTTCACAAGGTTTTGCGTAAAAAATGTATTAGAAGCACTGCATATATTTGAAACAGTTTGAGCATTAATTTTGCACAATAAATAAATTCTCGTTTAGAGGAAGCTAGCAAAATGCCAATTCTAACGGCAGCTGTCTCACCAACCGCAGCTCATCAAAATGGCTCCATCTTCTTGTAACCACATGTTGACCCAGTCCAATTCGTTCATTTTAGACAAAAAATCAGCAAACCTTAATTAACTGTTAAAATGAGATTTTCATCGCCCTTTAAAAAATTTATTTCTTGACGTCACGTAGGTAGCTTTCTAATTGCCTAGAGGGTCTTCAATTTCTTACACATCACAAATGCTGATAATAAAATTCCATTTTAAATTTATAGCTTAAATACGAAGCGCTCGTAAGTGCTCTTAATTTAATTCAGCACAGACTTACTATAGCGTTACCATCTATGGTGTTGGTATAGGAAATAAATGTGGCATAACTCTGTGCCATGACCTCAAGTGATTGACTGTTTGCAATGTTAAATTTCTTTAATTCGTGACACAGATTTCAATTTGTCCTTTTGCTTGTTCTTTTCTTTTCTTCTTTGAATTTGTCATGTCCTTATATTTTTCATTATACTTGCCATTTAAATACACATCTTTGTTGTTGTCGTCGTTTATATGTTCAAGTTCACTAGAATTCTACAAAACGAATAGGCATACCAAAGTGAATTTCGTTTTTGTTGGTTTTGGCATTGGATTTCTGATGTTACCTACTTAAAGTTAAAAATGTTTTTAAATGATAAATGAAAATGACTGAAATTCAAGTGCACGTTACAATAAAACTGACTGCGAAAATATTGTATATGTGTGGGTCATGTTGACCTTAATATTCTAGATTTTACATGATCACATTTGCGATAAATCTCTGTTACTCTGCACAATTTGATTAAATATTCTACAGTTGGGAAGTGTGTTTCTGTAGGTCTAATATCGGTAAGCCACCTATCCGTTTAAATTCGAATCTCGCAATACTTGTGTCATTCTATTCTCTCAAAAAATTCATTATATTATCTCCACTGAGCGTAATGAATGGATTTACGCTTGCGTAACGTTGGGATTTATTGAAATTTTATTTCCAAAACAAAGGGTAGGAATTGCACGAAAATGTTCTTCAAAATTGAGTCACACAGGAGGACCAACAGTGCTCGGTATAGGCAAGTTTATGGCTAAAGTTCGTGAAACTGGTTTCAATGTTGATGCGCCAAGTGAGAGTGCTCGTACAGTACGTACACTAGAGTACAATGGGCCAAATCGACATCCGGGTACTGTACTTGTCAAAATTTGACAAGTACACGTCCTCTAACCTAACATACACTAGAAAATATCGAAGCTGTGGCTGAGAGTGTGAGTGATTCGTCATCGTTCTCAAGCATTGAAAATTTCACGCAACAGTTTACGTTGAATTTTGCAAAAGTTCATGGTATGACAAGTTACAAATTCCAATTGGTTCATGAGGTAAAGCCGCATGATCACCCGCTTCGTTTTCACTTCCCTAGACGGGCCAACGAGAAACCGCACGATGATGTCGATTTTTTTTTTATTTATTTTTTTATTTATTTGATTTATAATGATCTACATAGCACAACAAGATACTAAATCTTATAAGTGACAGTGCTATGTTTACAATCAATAAGGTATAAAAAATTAACATTAATTAAATATAAAAAATTAGAGAAAGTTAATTTATGTATATAAATGTTAAATTAAATTAATAAGGTAAAGTATAAAAATAATAATAATAATAATAACAATAATAAGAATAATAATAATAATAATAATAATAATAATTATAATAATAATAATAACAATAATAATGATGACCTAAAAAATAAAATCACAAAATTTACAAATATGAGATTAAAATTTTAATTATGAAAATAATTTAAATAACTCCTTTTTGAACGCGTTTGCATTGCCCAGATTTTGGATGTTATTTGGTAAGGAATTCCAAAGACTAATGGTGTGTATAAAGAACTGTCGCTGAGACAGAAGAGTCCTGAATCGTTGCTGTATAATCCCCACACCCCGGTGGGATCTGGCAAACTTAATTTTACAATATAAATACTTCGGCTGTTTCGTGTAAATTATTTTATGAAGTAGAAGGAGGCATCTAATTTTCAGGAGATTATCAAATTTGATACCAAGAATCAGGTAAGCTAAATGAGAAATGTGATCCCGACGCCCCTTAAGGAAAACATACCTGGCTATGTTATTGTACGCCAGGTTAAGTTTCTGGTTGTCATCATAACTGCAATTTTCGTATATCTCACATCCATATAAAAGTACCGGAATCAAGTACGTTTTAGCAAGTTGCATGCGAATGACAAAAGGAGTTGAATCTATGACAGCCCACAAATTTCGAAGCATGCCATAAATTCTGCCAACAATGACACTTATATGGGTAGACCACGATAATTTGTCATTAAAGACAATACCCAGATTAGTAGCCGACCTGACAAATTCAATTTTATTTCCCCTGATACTCAATTCAGGTACGACAAATGATCCGTTTGTTCTCGAAAGTGTAATACATTTAGACTTAGAAGGATTGATACATAGTCCATTGGCCGAGGCCATCCGTCAATCCTTGCTAAGTCACGATTAATGTAGTCCAAACAAAAATAAATATTCTCCCTTGGAGTATATGTGTAAAGCTGCACATCGTCAGCATACATGTGAACATTACAGTTAACCAAAACATCAGGTAGATCATTTATATACATGCAAAACAGCAAAGCTCCAAGTATAGACCCCTGGGGAACACCTCTACTAATAGTAAGTGGATCCGAAACTTTGCCATTGAAATGAACCTTCTGAAATCTGTTCGTCAAATAAGAATAAATTAGATTACAGGCAGTTTCGGAGAAATAAAACAGTTTTCGGAGCTTTTTCAATAGAACCGCATGATCGACTGTATCAAAAGCCTTAGAGTAATCAAGCAGAACCAAGAACGCCACACTATTCCCATCAAGTTCCGACCTAAGTTCCTCAACTACATTTACCAGAGCGGTAGTAGAACTTCTACCTTTCATGAAGCCCGACTGATTAACCGTTAAGAAATTGTGGCCTCTCAGATATTCATCGATTTGTCTGGCCATGATGTTCTCCAATACCATGGATAAAAAAGGAAGGATTGCAATTGGCCTGAACTCACAATTAGTTTTAGGAATGGGAAGGATTTTGCAAAAAAAAAATCATTTTTTCGGGTGAAACTCACTTTTCATCTTGGTGGGTACGTTAATAAATCAAAATGCCGTATTTGGGGCTCAGAAAACCCACACGTGGTCTTACAAAAGTGAATGCACCCATTCTGAGTGACTGTATGGTGCATCTTGTGCAGTGGAGGCATCATTGGCACATATTTCTTTGAAAATGAGGACTGCGCAACCATTACGGTCAATGGAGTCACCTGCCACACCATGACAAACGATTTTTCGCACTCGTTCTTCGTGGTATTAATGCGAACGATGTTTGGTTTCAATAGGATAGTGCAACTTCCCACACATCTTATGCCACAATCGATTTATTGTGGCAAACGTTTGATGGCCGTTTAATTAGTCGAAGTGGCAATGTCAATTGTGATTGGACACCGTTAGACTATTTTCTGTGAGGCGCCATTAAAGAAAAGTATTATGCCGACGAACTAGAGACTATGGAGTATTTGAATAATTATAAATACTTGTGTCTTTCAGATAATCCAATAGTTTTATGAAAATGTGGATTTTATCAATATCACCATAGACTAGACACGTTCTGTCACTAGGCAGCTAAAAATGTTCCTCTTAGGTTACCAAAAGCTCTGCAATAACAGAGAAGTTGTCCCTTGTCCCTAATTTTTTTTAATTACGATTTTCACAGAAAACGTTGTGAGGCACATTCATTCTCTGGTCGTTAGAACCCAGACACCAATATGCTGTTATAACCGCTATACATACATAATTGGCTGTTACAACCCTTCAGTCAGGATTACGGCCTCATTTCTCACACCACGTATGATGTGTGCATTAATTTTATCCATAAGCGGCGGGACTTACAGTCTAAAGTCGACTCCGAAGGACAGATTTTTGAGAAACTTTTCATGGCAATTGGTATTCTTGTTAGTCTCAGAGTTTTTCCTTGAAATCTTCGAAGAGGAAGTCGCCGAAGAAATATTTTTTTTCAATTTTCGTTTTTATGTCTGACCTGGGGTTTAAAGGTTTAAAACGTGGCCTTGCTTCTAATAAGCTAACACTCTACCTACAAGACTACGGAGACTCCAAAGAAAAAGAGCTTTACCGACTTCCAATTCAACGAAAACATAAAAAATATACTTCTGTGTCTTATTTAATCACAAGCTTGGGATATGCCCAGGTATATATGTATATGGTAAAATTCCTCGATTTCATACTCGTTAATGGATCTTTGAAAGACAAGGGGATCATTGATATATACGCAGCTTTCTATTGGAGGTAAACAAAGCATCGTGTCATACATGTTTTTTTAATGTCAATGAACAGACTCTCCTCTTCTTTTCAGCAGATATTTGGCAATAAATAAAAAAGTAGCCGTAGTCTAGTAGCTAGTGTATTGCCTTATTAGACGTGAGGCCACAATTCAAACCACAGATAAGACATCAAAACGAAAATTGACATAAAAATATTTCTGGCAAAAACTCTGAGAGTAAATAAAATTGCCATGAAAAGTTTCTCAAAAATCTGTCGTTCGGAGTCGACTTTAAACTGTAGATCCCGCCACTCATGTATAAAATTAACACACACAACATAAGTGGTGTGAGAAACTAGGTCGTAATCCTGACTGAAGGGTTGTATTGACCAATTACGTACGTACGTACGTACCTCAAGTTTAGCGTAGAAAGCATCTTCAACCACATCGTCCTTTTCTTCCGTCGTTGTTTCGTTCACAGGCGTGTACCCAGAGACAAGGTGACGAGGTTTCTTATTAACCACAAATCCACATCCAAATTCGTGTTTGTCTTCATGGCAGCAGTAGTATACATCGCAAAATGCCAGCCTTCTCCATCCTTGTCCTATCCATTACATTTCCTGTATGTCTTACATTTCATGAGTGCACCCGCCATCTGGGCGGAAGCACCTACTCTATGAAGGTTACGGACTTTCCATGTGCCTGGTGCGTGGTGGTCGTCAACTTTTGAGGGGATCTTATGAAAAGCTTTTGTCGTAGTTTTCATTGAAGGCAATTCTTACGCACAACCCAAATTTAACGACCAGGGAATTGCGCTTCGCTGCACGCATTGGTTAACATCTAGAGGGTGTTAGAATGCCATCCAGAATGCCATCCAGGGGGAATGCCGCGAGGAGGCTGCGTGTCAACTTGAATACAGCAAGACAAGTATCGTCCTGGTGGTTGCCACGTTGACCACAGTCAGAAACTTTATCTTGTTTGCACACAGAGAAAACTGAACCTAATAAATACATAGTAAATTATAACAAAGTTTATAAGATTTCGCTATGTTTTTTTTTTTCAAGAAGAGATTCTTAATATTTTTATAAGGAAAACTTTTTTGAAAAAATCAAGAAGAACTCTTAGGGATTTTACTAGATAGTCTTCTTGATTTTTTTAAAAAGGTTTCCTCCTTAATTTTATTAGGCTTTCCTTTTGTTTTTTCGAAAAGGTTTTCTTTTTTATTTTATTAGGCCCACTTTTTGTTTTTTTCAAAAAGATTTTCTTCTTAATTTTATAAGACTATCCCTTTATTTTATTAAATAATACTTCTTGATTTTGCTTGATATTATTATATATTTTTTATTGATATATTTACTTAGAAACTAATTTAATATTTTTAATAATAAAAATTAAAATTAGCTTTAATTTCAGTAATCTGTGTGGGCATCGGCTATCGAGGGCTTATATTCCTTATTAATTCGTTGTGGCTGTAACAAAGCATGAAGCATGTAAATATATAAATGTATACATAATATAAATATTTACATAAATAAATGTAAAATCAAAATATCGCTTATGTCAAAATTTCATAGAATATAGTACCTTTTGTAATATTTTCATTATATAAATATTGTACGTAAAATTCCCTTGATGCTTGGTCTTTAATTTCAAGGTCAAAAATTTTAAGCAACTTTTTATAAAAAGTTTCCAACTTTAAGAATAAATTATTAGTTTTATCCGGGTATAAAAAATCAAAATCGATTTCGACCAATTCAAAATAAAATAGATATTAAAAGTTAAATTAAATTAGATTAAAAAATGTCAATACTTACAAGTTCATAAGCTAAGAAATCATTATATCGTGGCCGCTCTTGAAAAATATTCGTCAAAAATTTGGCATTGTGTATCTCGCAATTATTGATTTTACAAACGGCAATAAAAAATTTAGAAAATTTATTTTAAATACATAATGCAAAGGTAAAACTGATATAAAATTTCTGAATTCAATAAGTATAATTTAAACAAGTACATTTGATAACCCACTGTTGGTAATAAAAGTTTTAGCAAATATTTCAATAAAATCAATAAGGATACTCCTTAAAAAAATTATTAAGCAGCCTAATGAAATCTATAAGAAAACCCTTTTTGAAAAAATTGATTAGGTAGCCCAATGAAATTAATAAGAAATTTTTGTTTTATACAATTTAGAGGAAAACACAATAGAATCAATAAGTTTTTCTCTATGGATTGTATTTTTTGTGGCAAATGACGGAATTTGATTAAAAAAATGGTAAATAACAAGTTTTCTTCTTAAATGTATGTGTTTTACTTCTTGAAAAAATTAAAAAGATTTATGACATAAAAATAATAAGAAATCTCTACGAAAAAATCTTCGTTTCTTTCTGCTGTAATACCCCTCACTTCAAAAACGCTTCGTAGAGCAAATCTTCTTGATTTTATTAGGTAGTTTTCGCTCTGTGCATGCATTCCATTCCTTCCATTATTTTTATTTGTATTTTCCAATAAAGCTACGATAGTGGTTTCTAAATACTACAGTCAATACATTTTTCTAGAAGGCATTGTTATCTAACAATGACATGATGGAACCTGACAAGCCAATCACTTGCTTCCAGGGAAACATTTTATGGAACAGACAGAAACAAAGCTAAGAAATAAGGAGAGTATTGTGCAGAGATGCCTCATTATTAAAAAAAATTCTTTTGAGCTTATATTTCTTTATCCATTCGTTGATTTGTTTCTTTCAATTTTGATTACTTTTCAATCAGTCATCAACTTACTTATCAAAGCAGTTTTGTCATTTTCTATTATTTGTCATCATTTATCGTCAAACCAAACAAGAAGAAAATTAATTTATAATTTGGTCAATAAGAGATAGAAGATAAAATCTTAATACGCGCCTTGAATAATAATAAATTGATGTTAATGCGCAAAATTGACAAAGGAATATGAATCAAATTGATTATTCAGTTGATGTTGAATGGAATTTGTGTTAATCTTTTGGATTTTTTATTTTATTTTATTATTTCCGGCTGTAGACTTTGTAAAGACAAATAATTTAAACAGGAAACAGATTCTGTGAATTATAAGTATGGATATATAAATAATATTTAAACTTTGATTCCAAATATTTCATCCGAAATTAAAACCTTCATTTCAAATTCGCGATTATGCACCATAAAAACAGTACAGCTGCTGGCTCTGATGACCTTCCCGCCGAATTGTTTAAGACCGAACGTAATGAGTTGGTAGGGAGCATGCACCAGGTTATTTATAACATATGGCTAGAGGAAAGTATGTCCAAAGATTGGATCCTCAGTGTCCTCTGTCCTGTCCTGAAAAAAGGAGATCCTGCGATATGTGCCAACTACAGGGGTATAAGCTCTCTTCCTGTCGCTGATAAGGTTCTTACAGGCGTATTGTGTGAACGTCTGAAGCCACTCGTTAAAACACTGATTGGACCTTATCAGTGCGGCTTCAGCTTCACACTGCGTCAAATCCTGGAAAAGACCCTCGAAGTCGACAATGTCACAATGACTGAGCTCGGTATACCTGCGAAGCTGATAAGGCTATGCATAATGAAGTTGAGCAATTTCAGTACCTCCTTCAAGGTAGTAATGGATCTCTCCGAAAATTTTGATACCATGCGAGGTTTCAGACAAGGCGATCTCTTAATCTTCGTAATGGCGTGTGTTCTTTCTGCTAAAGGTGGGAGTGCATTGCAATGGCAGTGTTTTTCAAAAAAAGCGTCCAGTTGCTTTCGTACGCTGACGACATTGACATTATAGGTCGTACAAAGCGAGATGTTACTGCTGCCTTTAGTGCTATCGAATGGAAGTCTACTAAGATGGGTCTGTCAGTAAATGAGGGCAAAATGAAGTCTATGTTCTGGAGAAGTAGAGACGTGCGGCGTATTGGATCTCAGATTACGGCCGATAACTATACCTATGATGTATACATAACATAATTGATCATTACAACTCTTCAGTCAGGATTACGACCTAGCTTCCCATGTAATCAAGGATGTAGTCCAGGAATTTATTTATCTTGGCTTCGCCGCTACCACCTAAAATGATGTCAGTCTAGAGATCAAGCGCAAGATCACTTTTGCCAACAGCTGCTACTATGGTCTCAATAGGCTATGGAGTATCAGAGAACTCTCTCGTACGACAAAACTAATACAAAACTAATACCAGACGCTCATCCTCCCCGTGTTTTTTATGGCGCAAAGGCATGGACCCTATTAAGCACTGATGCAGCAGCCTTGAGAGTATTTGAGAGAAAAATCTTACGTAAAATCTTCAGTCCAGTGCGAGTTGGCAATGATTTTCGCATTCGATCCCACAGCGAGCTGTATGAGCTTCTCAACGATATAGACGTTGTGCACCGTATTAACATCTGGCAGCTGCGCTGGCTCGCCCATATCATTGGAATAGAGGATAATGTTCCGACGAGACGGGCATTAGATGCGAGGATGTGAGGACGACCTTTTTTGCATTGGAAGAATCAAAGCGAGGAAGCCTTGTCACCGATTGGTGTGGCCAACTGGCGTAATCGCGCAAGAAGCAAAGGCAAAGCAAAGGATGTATTAAGGCAGGGGTAAATCTGTTAATCGGGTTGTTGGTGGTCAATTAAGTAAGAAAGTAAGTATTTAGAGTAGACAGTATCTCTTTTAGATCAAATTAATTTTTTTTTAAATTTATTTTGTTATATACATACATAATTGGTCATTATAACGCTTCATTCACAATTATTAAGAACACAATAATGTTGTGCGTCTTAATTTTATTGATGCAGATTAAATCCGAGTCCGAACGACAGATTTTTAACAAATTCTTCATGACAATTTTATTTTAGTCTTAGAGTTTTTACCAGAAATCTGCTAAGAGCAAATTTTTGTTTTGCTGGACATGTCTGACCTGGGGTTAAAACCGTAGTGTAGCATGATTTTACGGTCGTTAATACCAACACAACGTTTCAATATTGCTGACCATCTCTGCAGCGTATAAAACCACAATAGTAATGCTTACATGCGACGATCATTTGACACTTTGTTGTCGGGCCGCCGGCTGTATTGGTATGCATATAATATGCACAATGTGTGTTGTTGTTGTATTGCATTGCTAGTGATCATGTGTCACACTTTACCGTGGGAATAATTATTTTTATATGGGCAATATGCGAGTGTCATATTGCACCCCCTTGTCCAATGATTATTACACACAAACCAATGTAATATTATTTAATATAGAATGTATATATATATATACAATTGTTAAAGCATTAAGTAAATATAAGAAATGTATTAGAATTAAGGGGTTGATTTAGAAATGCTAAATCAGTCAAAATTCAGTATAAAAGAAGGGACTTTTCCCTCAAAAATCAATCATTGAATAAACGCAAAAGAGTGCGCACTATCCGCACCTAACAAAGAAAAAAACCAAATTTTTCTATTCAATTATTCATCCTTTCTTACAGTATCCTTATGTCTAATAAGCCAACACACTACCCACTAGAATACGATGAAATATTTTGAATTTTTCCTTAAACTTTAAATTCATAAATTCTTTCTAAACTTAAAACCAATTGAAATTATGCTACATTATCGCAAGTGGTTTTAAAAGCGTTTAAAGTATACGTATAATTTTCTATTACATGCACTCACGTACATTAAGTGATATTCTCATGCATTTTGTAATGTACTTTAGAACACGACATAAAATATTTGAAATAAATTGTAAGTGCGATATAAATTTAAATGTGTCTACGTAGGTAACATGCATGTTATGTGATGTGATGTGATGTACATACATATTTTAATGGTGTCAGATGCTGTCGGTCATATCTTCAATGTAAAAAATTAATGTTTATGTCAACATATGACATATATGATATATATGTCATGTTAGAATTATCGACATGTATGTTTGCATGTACTATATATAAAATATACCTGATTTGTATGTCTCAAAATGATTAGAAAATAAATAAATAATAAAAAAGCTACGCAATAGAGAAACAAATAAATTCATATATATATGTGTGTATGTGTATCAGAAAAGTTTGTGTTAATAGGACATAGGTAACGTACAATAGTTCCTGTCATTTCAACTGTCTCACTTAACTTCACACAACGATTTTTCATTATCAATTTGTAAATATTCCTAACTATTCAGGAAACAACAAGACATACATAATTGGTCATTACAAATCTTCAGCTAGGATTTCAACTTAGTTTCTCACACCACTTATGTTGTGTGCATTAATTTTATACATGAGTGGCGGGACCTACAGTTTAAAGTCGATTTCTAACGACAGAAATTTGCGAAACATTTCATGGCAATTTTTATTTAAACACAGTGTTTTAGCCAGAAATGTGCTGAGAGGAAAATTCCGAAGAAATATTTTTTCGTATTTCATTTTGTTGAAGATATTTTACATGGGGTTTGAACCTTGGACTCAGTAACTAGAGTACGGGTACTTCACTACCAATGCCTTACGTTCCATTGTAAACCAAAATAACTGAAACACTATGAAGCGACACGTCTGTGAAAACTATCATGAACTTGTCAATCAGGCAGAATGATAGGTACCCTAACGACCCATTCAACTATAAATATGACTTTTAGCAGCATTAGTGGATACCGACACAATGGAACATTTTACAAGTTACTGACGAGTTCTTTGATTTAGAGTAATGATTTCTCATATGAGGAAGGAAGTAATTGCAGGAATATTATGACACATATCGTCATACTATTAACCGATGTGGTTGGTATTACATTTTGGGTAGCGCTCAACGGCTCCAAAGAAAAATGAAAAAACATAACATGGTACCTTGAAACTAATTTTTTTTTATGAGGTTGCCACCTTTCACCAAAGAAAACTTTTTCAAACTTGTAGAAATAGAGACATAGATTATGTTATTAAACCTATGTTGGATTTGCTTCTAAGAATTCTTTTTCAGTTACTTATTCCTTGGTTTAAATTGTTTGACGGAATGCTTTTCTTCTGTCTGCTTTAATTTCATTTCGTCGACAGAGTCGCCTACCTCATCATATACTACAGTATGGTCTTCCTTTGATTGTGCCTTGGAATTTCAGTCCTTTTACACTTTAGACTTGGCATGTGGTCTAGTTTAAGGATTATTTGTTAAACACTCAGTTTGCTGCTCTTCCATTACCAGCAGTTGTAAAGGTTTTGCTTGGGTTGAGTGTGTCCTTTGTTCTTCTTAGCTATATCAACCTAAAGCGAATGTAGTTGTGAGTGTACGGTTTTGCTATTTTACATTTATTTGCATGTACGTACATGTTTAAATATGCTTACAAGAAATTGTTATATAAATATACTGACAACAATGAAATTTGGGAAAAATTACAATCTTATGCTACATGGGTCAACATACTTATGTACAAACTTATTGTCTTTCAAAACCTTTGAATACATACCAACGAACGAAACCTTTTTATAAATCTTATATACATACATATGTATATAAAATTTTTCTCTTTACCTTGTCGTCAGATTAATTTCAACTTTTTCTGTGGCTTATTGATCCCCTAACATCAAATGATCTATAATGATAGAGCATTTAGGTAATTTCGGGAATGTATTACTCCTGCTGGCTAATACCGCCACGTCATTAGCTAATAGCCCCAATCACTCTAGCCGTGATAAAAAACAGCATTACATACATATATAATTGACCATTACAATCCTTCAGTCAGCATTACGACCTAGTTTCTCACACCACTTATGTTATGTGCGTTAATTTTATACGTGGGTTGGGGGGTCCTACACTTTAACGTCGACTCCGCACGACAGAAATTTGATAAACTTTTCATGGCAATTATATTTATTTTTGCCAGAAATGTGCTGAGAGGAAGTCGCCGAAGAAATAATATTTTTTCATATTTCGTTTTTGATGCCTGGCCTCGGATACGAACCTGGGCTTTACTTCTAATAAGCCAACACACTACCTATTAGACTACGGCGACTTCTTCTCTTTTTCTATATGCCTCATGTTGCAGTAAATATTCGGCGCTAACGATTGAAATACATAACCATCTCACGTGAAGGTGATGTGAATAGGCCACTGAAATCGTGCGATTTGACTTGTGTAGTTTTCTTATGGGGCAACACTACCAACAACCAACATCATCGATTATTTAGCCTGATTTATGCGCCAGAGTCATGAAAATCTGACATTTCCTATACGCTTCGCCCCGAGAAGCCATGGCTGGCATTGGAACAATGTTATGTTCTACACATGATGACGTCAAATGAATTTTTATTTAAAATTTAAAACTACTGAGCTATGTTTTCTATAATAAAAACTATTTTCAATTAATTGTGTTTGTTATGTATGGTCTGTTGTTTTCCATTGAATAAACAATTTATTATTTTCGAACAGATGCGAAATGTCATTTCCGTATTACTAATTCATAAATTAAATTCTATTTAAAATAATAGCAAATACTACGTTGTTATACATTTAACACTGATTTAAATCAATCAGCTGCACAATTTAGGCGTTTTGATTGTTTAACTTTCTCTGTCGGCTGCACTTTATTTGTACATAAATTATCAACAAATAAATTCAAATGAAATATGTATGTTTCATTGTAATAATAATTGATTACATATGCAATATACTCTAATGATTTTTGTGATTTGTGTACTTACATACGTACAAAGGACAGTAAAAGTCTAGGTACACAAATATGTGTTTTATAAATTGTATTGTGAACTTCTGTGTAGGCATCAGATGTTGGCATTTTGGTATTTATTGACGGAATAGTGACTAAGAGAGAGTATCTAAGCTTTCTAAAAAACAAATTCGCAGAAAGTTCGAAATAATTAAAAATTCGTGATGGTTATTACATACAACAAGTCAATGGACAGAATCATACTACTGCTACTGCTGCTAATGTGAAGATAACATTTGCGTGTCAAAAGTACCCATAGGCTTAATACTCTTGCAGAATGTATCAATATTACTGCAATAGCATATTTAAGGGATCATATGTAAGAAGGATTAGGTATGTAGGTAGAAGTGACTGTCCCCTCGATGGAGTCAGAAGCGGACACACTTAGGCCACACAAAGGGCCCATTGTGATACAACAGTTCCTCATTTCCCCTTTATTCCAGGAACCATTCGGAGCTTCCGATGAAGCGACTCAGACTGCCAATATCCATACACGACAGTTTATCTATATCCTCCATGTAATAGGCACCCAGGTACCTCTTTCTTCTCCGACCAAGTGCCGGACATGTGCACAATAAGTGAAGAATAGTTGCATTTTCCTCTTCATCTCCACAGTTTCTGCAGAAATCATTTGCAAGGTGTCCAAGACCAATACGCCTCGCATGCGCTCCTATAATACAATGCCCATGATAACTGTGCTGAGCCTACTTCTTTGGAGTTTAAGCAGAGTCGCCGGGCGACTCCTATCCGGCCTTGGCCAGATCTTTTGCGCCGCTCTGCCCTTATCCGAAGTTGCCCACATTCTGTTGACGAGATCTACGGTTGCATTGTCAATTATAATTTTGCAGGACCCCAAAGGGATTCCCAACCAAGAGGGTTCATCAGAAAATTGGATTGTCGAGCCCCTTCTGGCCAGTTCATCCGCTCTGCAGTTGCTAGGATAATCATTATGTCCCGGTACCCATGTGATGCAAACATCGTGTCGGTTCGCCACCTCATTGAGATATCTGCGACAGTCGTACACCGTCTTGGAGTTTACTACACTGGAATCCAACACGGTGATATCCGCTTGGCTATCGGAAAGTATGATGATTTTCCGTCTGTGAACATTTTTGTCCACAATAATTTTCACCGCAGCCTGAATTGGTGACACCTCTGCCTGAAAGACGCTGCAATGATCTGGTAGCCTTATAGACTTGGATATTCCGATTGATCAAAGGATTACGCAGTAACTGCACCTCAGACAAAAGTCAACTGAAAAACTTGCTCTTGAATGCATGTCAGCAACATTCGTAATGCCATTGACGAGATACGACCCCATACTCTAGAAAAAGTGCATGAAAATTAGTCCGATCGTATTAGGTATTGTGAGGCCAACCGCGGTAGCCGTATAAATGAAATAATATTCCATTTCTAACCGGAACAATTGTAGTTCACAGCCGAACAAAACTATTTTTGTTTTATTGCATTTTGGAATTTAAACTTTTAAATCGCTCACCCATTATAATTACTTACATTATGTTCTTATTTAATACGTAAAATTCATTCATGACAAGTACATATGTGACGTATAAGTGATATTTAATACCATTAGTTTCATGCCTGACCAAAGAAGATTATTTAGTGCATAGTTTTCAGAGTAACTATACCAGAACATCCATGTAATATGATGGGTATGAGTAATATATTTCAAATTCAATTAAAAAGAAAGTATACCCCATTAATTTGGAATTAATTTGGAATTACAGTACGGCCTCGATTTGCGCAACCGATAGGAAATCGGGGTTGTTGCAATTTTCGAAAAGTTGCAATAACCGACCACTAAATTCAGTGAATTTTTAAATTAATTTTTTAACAAAAACAAGCAATTTAATTAACATAAAATAATTAATTAATTTATTAAACAAAAAAAAGTTATAATAAAAGGTCAGCCGTTAATTGTAGTTCACTGATTTTATTTTTAAATTGATCTACAAATGGATCAACACTTTCTGGTTTATTTGAAAGCTTTTCCCCACATATTTTTAGCCTGCGTATACCATGGCGTCGTTTAAAGTTTTTCATCAATCCATTACTAGTATTAAAATGTCCAGGTTTATCCTGGACCTCCTCAGAAATTGGCACATTTTTTTGGTCTTTGATTTAAAAACCATTTAAACAACGCTTTTGCCATTTTTGGATATTCTGCAGACTTGAGGGTTGATCGATTTCCTGGTGCAGATTCAGTGTTTCTCACACATTTTTGAATAGAAACTTCATTATTTTTAATCCTACTAACTAGATTTATTAACTTTGTGATCACTACAAATTTTCTTTACAGTTTCACCGTACTTTAATTTATTTAAAATTTCTAATAACTGTTTTCAATTTAACAATTTTTTCACTACTACCATATTTAACATATAAAATGATGTTCACTATACTGAAATAAATCTTAAATATAATCAAAGAAACAGACAAAAAAAAATAACTGTAAATAAACAGTTAAAATTTTTTGTGAGATCAGTGTCGTCGTGAAAGGATTTTTTAGGTTCGTATGATTTGAGAATAAAAAGAAAATGAAACAGAATAACGCCAAATAATATAACATTGGCAAAATGAAAAATAAAGTTGCACTTATCGCGAACTGTTTCTTTTTTGAAAAAAGTTGCTGTTATAAAGACTGTAATGTTAAAAATTAGGCTGTTGCGCAAATTGGTCAGTTGCAATAATAGGTAGTTGCGCAAATCGAGCTCACACTGTAATTTGGAATTAAGCTATTATATCAGAATTTTTGATGGATTTCTAAAAATTTATGAATTTTTCCAGATGCCCTAACTTAAAAGTAAAGACAAAACCACAATACTAGGCTATATTCTAGTTGGTACTACATCATGCTCTGTATCTTTATAGCCTGTATCTTCGACATCCTTCACAAAAAAAAATTAATTTGCCAAAATTCCATACCGTTGTTGTTTTATTGCATTATTAAATTTAAACTTTTAAATCACCCACATTATTGCTTAAAATTCTTGAAATTTCTAAAATATATTGGTGTACCTAGACTTTTGTTGTCCACTGTAAATATGTATATAAGTATACCATATGCTCATACTTATTCATATGAATTTTGGCAATTTTCTAACATTATTTTTTTTTTGTAATAAAAATACAAAAATAATTTAGTTGAATATAGGAAAAAAGGAATATTGTTTGCCTGTCAATAAATGGCCACAAATGTAAATTGAGCTTCCAATCGTATATGATAGAATAATCAAATTAAAAACAGAATTATTCCTGAAATCAATTAATTTTGTCAAGTATTGACATAAATGGCAAAATAATACAAACATATTGAATTCTAAAAACTACACCATGTAACAAATAAATTTGTATTCGAAAAACAAAAAAGCGAATGTTAAAGTATTTAATTGAGATCATAGCGAATTTCCCGCGTTATGTAGTGTATTGGTCACACTTATCCACTGTTGTGTGTTGGCTACGTTTGTGCTACCTAAAAATGCATTTTTATACATTCTTCAATAATATAAACAAAACTGTCAATGACCAATGGCACGAGGTATCAAATTGCATTATAAAAATTTTGCAGTACGTAATAATTCTGAGGTAGCAAAATGCTGACCATGTTAAATGCTGTCTAAGTTAAGTAAAAACTAAATTAGGTCATAAGTATATGTAAAGAAATTATACTTAAGTAAAAAACTAAATTGGGTCATAAGTATTAATATGTAAGAAATTAGACTTAAGAAATTTATATAAATAGCTGTAAGTTGACTGATAGAATTAGAATAAAATAATGATCAAAACGGCTTCATAGCTGAAAAAGATTTGATTTTTATTCCCACCCAAACTGCGGCTTATTAGCCATATTCAAACGGTGTGCTCACCTTAATAATAAGCAAAACCGACTGAATCTAAAATACGTACACATACATTACTTTCATTACAGTTATTTTTGTTTTGAATATCTTATTTACAATTAAATCTTCCGCATAGATGTAATTGAGATTTGTTATGGCAGTAATTCTTTACATAATGGATAATTAATTAATGACCATCTAAACCTATTGAGACCTTAATTATACCTTTTAGCAGGTACCAATTTTTTTGACAAGGAGTGGCAAATCGTAGTCTTTAGCGACGAAAAGAAGTTGAATTTAGATGTTCCTAATTATTCTAAGCTGTATTGGTGCCAAATGTGCCAATATCGGCCTACATGTCACCGCCGTTGATAGTGGAAGATCAATCATGGAAGTACGCTGTCTTCATTTAATGTATTCAAGTCACAGTGGTCTAGTAGGTAGTGTGTTGGCTTATTAGACGTGAGGCCTCGGTTCAAAACCATGTCAGGCATCTCCAACTGAACGAAATATGAGAAAATATTTCTTCTGCTACTTCCTTTCAGAAGATTTCTGGCAAAAACTCTGAGACTAAATATAATTGCCTTGAGAAGTTTCTCAAAAATCTGTCGTTCGGAGCCGACTTAAGTGGTGTGAGAATCTAGGTCGTAATCCTAACTGATGGGTTGTAATGACCAATTATGTATGTTATGTATGTATGGTTGCTTTTAAATCACGTGTGTAATGAAAGATCAAGTTTTTTTATTTCTCGTCATGATAAATGATTCTTATTGAGTCTATTTGAGAATTTACCCTTTCTCCAGAACTTTTGATTTGAAATTGCCTTTCATTGGAGGTTCATAATTTCATAATATTTTTTAATTATTATTATTTATTTTTTCTGTTTACTCTTTCAAAAATTATTAATATTTCAGAAATTTTTTTCTTAAAACATATTTATTTTCCTTTATATTGTTACGAATATAGAAATGGTATTATTAAAATGATAAACAAAAGCTACAAAAACAAAACAATGGACTTGTTTAAATGATCAACAATAAACAAAAATATAGCAACAACATCAGTATACTAAAAGGGATAAACAAGTAAACAAACAGGCAACAACAACACTGCAAGGATAAACGTAAACAAAATACAGAAACAACAATAACGTAAACAACATGTTTACATTTATAGAGATTTCGAGAAGGCGAAGTCAAAGGGGAATGAGTATCCATCAGACTGTTTACATTGCGATATAAAAGGCGAGACAAAGCAGGCAACGTGAACAGAAAGAATTCAGTCAGTCTTGCGTGAAGACGCGTTGAGTGTGAAGAGAATAATTGTGGTTTGAAGAAGTCCGTGTGTAAAGATCCAACGAAAAATTGTTATTGTGCACGCGGAAGAGTGTAAAGAAGAATAACGAAATAAGCAAATTGAAGTTACAAAAGGTTGCACACGGAATTGTGCGAGCAATAAAGAATTGATTCAAAACTAAACACACATTTATTTTTATTTTATTTGCAATCTAACGTAACAATATTATATGTACGTTAACATGATATTCAACAATAATAAATTAAAGCTAACTATTCACTAAATACCGAAATATTAAACAAATTTATTTACAAAATATTAAATGAAATAGAAATAAATCTTTTCTTAAAACGAAAGCACAGTAACTATCCTACATGGAGAATGTAAATGTTTAATAAATTTTATTAAATACCCAAAATAAATGGTCGTTTTTATAGCTACATATTAAACACAACATTTATTGTGTGTTGTTCACATCAACGATGTTAACAAACTTTAAGAAACAAAAATCAATTTGTGGCTTCCATTTTAATGGTGAAGACATTTTTCACTTTCAAAGATAAATGATGATAATTTGATGCTTCTTTTGTTCACTGTTAACACAAAATTCTATTAATATTGAAAGCTTCATAAGCTAGAAAATATTGTTTAAAAAATATTTGAGAAAATATTTCATTCAATTAAAGACATGTGCGTACGTAATACGTACTGTGTAGTAATTGTGACGTAGGAGTGAAATATATTTGAAACATTATTTCGATGAAATTCACTATTGAAGACGGAAAGCTTTACTAATATATCATAAAGCGTATAATATAAAACCCGAGCAATGAATTAAAATCATTGATTAAAAACAGTTTAACTTTCATTCATTTCTAATACCGCCATACATACATACATACATACATACATACATTATTGGTCGTTACAACCCTCTAGTCAGGATTACGCCCTAGTTTCTCACACCACTTATGTTGTCTGCGTTAATTTTTATACATGAGTGGCGGGACCTACAGTTTAAAGTCGACTCCGAGCGACAGATTTTAGAGAAACTTTTCATTGCAATTTCATTTACTCTCAGAATATTTGCCTGAAATCTGCTGAGAGGAAGTCGCCGAATAAATATTTTTCATATTTCGTTCAGTTGAAGATGCCTGACCTGGGGTTTGGCCGGAGGACTCACGTCTAATACGCCAACACACTACCTACTAGACCACGGCGATTCATTTATAATAAAAAGATTTATCATGTGTTCGAAACTTTATGAATTTAAAAATTTAACTGAGAAAGCACTTAACACTGATACTAACATTGTAACACTGATACTAGTTACTCTGTCATATAATTATAGATTCTAAACGGCATCTCTCAACCATATCGAGAAATTTCGCAAATCGCGTTTGGCTAGACATTTTTTGTCACTAAATTTTGGGCGCCTTTTCTCAGGTTCCGTCTCTACTTGTCTACTTGCTCTCATTTACTGCCAAACTCATCTTAGTTGACTCCCGTTCAATAGCACTAGAGGCAGCAGTAACATCTCGCATGGTACGCCCTATGATGTCAATGTCGTCAGCGTAAGCAAGCAACTGGACGCTTTTTTGAAAAATAGTGCCATTGTGATGTACTCCCACCTTTCTCAGAATACTCGCCATGACGAAGTTGAAGAGGTCGCCTTGTCTGAAACCTCGCACGGTATTAAAAGGTTCGGAGAGGTCCATTCCTACCTTGACGGAGCTGCTGAAATTGCTCAATTTCAGTCTGCATAGCTTCATCAGCTTCGCAGGTATACCGAGCTCAGTCATTGTGGCAAAAACCCGATCCCTTATGAGGCTATCAAAGACTGTCTTATAGGCGACAAAAAGATGGTGTATGTTGACTTGTTTTTCGTGGTTCTTTCCAGGACTTTACGTAGTGTGAAGGTTTGGTCGATGGACCTGCCAGGTCTGAAGCTGCACTGATAAGGTCCGATCAGTGTTTTGACGAATGGCTTCATTCGTTTACACAATACGCCCGCAGCACCTTATATGCGATAGGGAAAAGGCTTTTAGCCGTATAGTTGGCGCATATCGTAGGGTCTCCTTTTTTCAGGACAGGACAGAGGACACTGAGGCCATATTTTGTAAATAGACTAATGCCTGTGTTGGTAAGACAACTCATTACTTTCTGTCTTAAACAATTCATTGGGGGGGGGGAATAGGTCATCAGGACCTGCCGCTTTATTGTTTTTAAGACGCATAATCGCGACTGAGACCTCTTCATAGTTAGGCGTCGGAATCTCCACGCAGTCATCATCGTTCGGGTTCGGTACATCATCTCTAAGGGCGGTATTGTTGTCGTCATCGCCTCGTAATGGAGTAGAGAAGTGTTTCCTCCACAAACTCAGCACCCCCTGCGAGTCTGTAACCAGGTTTCCATTCTCGTCTTTGCAAGGAGGCGCTCCGGGCTTAAAACGTTCGATTATGCTCTCAACCTTTATAAAGAATTTTCGAGAGTCATTCCTGCACCTAAACATCTCGACTTACTCACGCTCTCGCCTTTACTGCTCCCTCCTTTTGCGTCTGAAAAGACGTCCCTCATCCCTTCTCTTCTCTCATAGTACTCGACAATGGCTGGAGTAGCGGCGGACTGTAACGTTTTCTTGTATGCGGTGACACTCCTCATCGTACCATTGATTTCGTTGGAGGACTGTTTCCGCTGTAGTGCGCAAGGAGTGGGAGATGTTGGAACACAGTCCAACAATGTCGCTGAGATTAGATGGGCAACAACGAAACTTATCCGGGAGTTGAGCGGAGAACGCCTCAGCTGTCCTTTGTGATCGCAGCTTCTTGACGTCCAGCTTTCGAAATGTACTAGAGTGTGCAGACCTCGAGGCGCTATTGCGCAATCGGAACTTGGCTGCGACAAGGTGATGGTCCAAGTCGATATTTGGACCTCTGAATGTGCGCACATCTAGTACACTGCATACGTGCCTTCCGTCAATCACAATATGATCGATTTGGTTGTTTTTTTTTCGATCGAGGGACATCCAAGTGGCCTTATGAATATCGAGATGCTTAAACTTGGTGCTACATACTGCCATGTTACGTGCTGCGGCGAGATCGATCAGCCTTATACAATTGAAGATAATGGTCGCGTGGTGGCTGAACTGTCCGACAGTGGGCCTAAAGATACCTTCACGCAAAGCTTCGCTTAAAATCTCCGAGGACGGTTTTGGCTTCATGGGCCGGGCACTTATTATAAACATCCTCGAGGTTAGTGTAGAAGGCATCTTTAACCACATCGGCCTTTTCTTCCGGCGTGGCGTGAGGACAGATAAGGCTGATGTAGAATTTTACTCTGATACGGATTGTGGCTATTTTTTCGCTCACAGGCGTGTACCCAGAGACAAGATGGTGAAGTCTCTTATTAACCACAAATCCGCATCCGAAATCTTGCTTATCAACATGGCAGCTGTAATATACATCGCAAGATGGCAGTCTTTTGCATCCTTGTCCTATTCATCGCATTTCCTGTATGGTAGTGATGTCTGTCCTATATTTCATGAGGGATCCGCCAGCTGGGCGAAAGCGCCTACCCCGTTCCATGTTCCTATTTGTAAATCATTGCCGTGGTCGTCAACTTTTCAGGCGATCTGTCGAGAATCTTGTGTTCTGGTTTTCATTGGATAACATTTTTACGTGGTAAGTTCCACGCCCTACGCACAACCTAAATTTAACGTCCAGGAGATTGAACATCGCTACACGAATTAGTTAACATCTAGCAGGTGCAAGTATGCAATCCAGGAGGGGCCACGAGGAAGCTCCTTGTCAACTTGAACACAGCCAGACAAGGATCGTCCTGGAGGTCGCCACGTTGACCATAGTCAGAAACTTTACCTTGTTTACATGCAACCCATTCCATCTTGGTGTTTCTGTTTTTTAGAACGGTATTACAAACTGCAACAAAACCAAAAAAAGAGAATAAGTAGTATAAATATTTCATTCGTTTATGTGTCTTTAAATTGAATATAAGTGACAAAATCTTTACTTATTTTGGAACAATGAAACCATAAGAGAAAATAATTTTTCTTATACTATCAGACTCAGGCGATGAAAGGACACATCAAGTGAAGATGAAAACGATCTAGTTTCTGAACATGCATCTGACTATGACCCCAACTCCTCGTCAGGCGCTAGCATTGACGTTTCCGAAATTCTCGATCAAACTACGGAGGAAGTTTTAATGTATCCTTCCAAAAATGGGAAATGTTTATGGTCAGAAACATCAACAATAAACTAACTCGGAAGATTTTCTAAACAGGACATAATAAATTTGTCGCCTGACCCAACGCGTTATGCTATTTCAAGAGCTGATAGTATAAAATCTTTTTTTCTCTTATTTATGCCCAGTGATAATATGAAATTAGTTGTTGATATGACTAATTTACAAGGTGACTATAAGTGGTAATGTATTTATAAGACTAAAAGTTATTCAATCGGCTCATTTAGGTCAATCTGTATTTCACAAAATAATTGGATTGCTGTAGACGACATAACAATTGAAGCATATTTCGGGCTACTTTTGTTGGCGGGTGTATTTAGATATCTCGGTGAAGCTTTAGAATATCTATGGGACGACTGCAAAGGCCGCTATTCAAATCCACTATGAGTTTGCGCCGATTTCAAAATATATCTCGAGTGATACGGTTTGATAAAAAGTCAGACGGGAGCGAAAGACGATTATGTGACAAACTTGCTCCCATAAGAGATTTTTGGAACCGTTGGGATAAAAACCAAAAAACCAGAAATAATTTATTTCATTCCACACTGGAATGAAAATTAAATATATAAGCGACGCATATTCTTGGAAGACTTAGGCATGGAGCTTATAAGCGGAGAAAGCCTTCAAAAAGATTCTGCTGAGGTTCCGCAAGCAAAAAATTTTCTAAATCTTTATAACAGCACCAAATATGCAAATAAATGTTTCGAATATCAAAAATTTATTTGCAAAAAGCATTCTGAGACCAATATTATATGTAACGAATGTAAAAAACTGAATAAATATTGTAATTTGTGTATTGGGCTAATTTGACCCACTAATGTCATATGCGTTTTATTTTTGAAGTACAGGATAAGGGTTAATGGAGCAAAATGTTAAAAAATTTAAATACATGAGCTCCACTAGATCATCTCCGACCAATGGATTTTATACAATGAATTTTTATACTTAAACTAGTTGATTCTTTTAACGATTTACTAATAATTTTCGATTGTAAATTGGACTTCAGAAATCATATTTAATCAACTGTTAGCAGAGCTACATGTAACCCTTTTGTTACCAAACAATTGTTTAACACACTGGTTCGCCCAATTCTTGAATATGAATCTGTAATATATAAACAAAATCGAATCAGTTCAAATGCAGTTCTTATTATTTTGTCTTCTTGGTTTAGGGAATGGTTGGGATCCTAATAAAATGTTACCATCTTATGAAAAACGCCTAGCACTCATTAAAGTACCATCTTTAAAAAGCCGTCGTAAAATGCTAAATGCTGTCTTTCTCCTGAAGCTGATTAATGGTGTTATCAACTCTCAATTTCTTCTCAACTTACCATAAAAGTACCTGTTCGTCCAACAAGATACTATAATTTCATAAATATAAAATATTAAACAATTGACTATGCGAACTTCGATCCATTTCGTATAATCTGTAATGATTTTAATAATCTTTACCTTCATATAGATTTTAACAAAAATTTGGAATTCATTAAAAAAGCTATAATTATACAATTAAACTCATTTAATTAATAATTTCAATGTTGTTTTCTTTTTAACTTATTTTTTAACTTTTTTTGTATTGAAATCATAATAATAATAATAATAATAATTTTGTATTGAAATATAAAATTTAATAGTCTGTAAGGATTTTCCATAGACTTGATATAAAATAAAATAAAAAAGTATTTTTATTTAAAATTTGTTCAGAAATAGTTTTTTCTGTCAAAGGACATAAAAGCCGTTAATAACAATAAGTTTTAAAGTTTCTAGTAGCGGGTGTGTTGGCTTGTTAGACACGAACGATCGACTACAAAGCGAACGAAACTGTTCTGTGAAAGGGATAATAAATATTAAAAAAAAAAAATTAAATGAACTTAAAATATTGTGGTTATTCATGCACAAATTAGTATGAATAAAAAATGCAAGCAAATTGTTTTATTAAATAAATTAATTTTTAAATAAATAAACTGTAACGATTAACATTTGTGATTAATAAGCCTGTCAAATGAATAATTCATAGGGCCATGTATGTATTTAAATCTTAACATATAAATCATCAACTAAATAGAGTTTAACTAGCAATTTTAATATAATTAAGAGCAGAGCACCGAAGAGCAAAGAGAAAATAAAATCAGTATGAATAATACAAATAAAAGGAAAGAAAATTAAACTACAGCTGCACTTAACACTTGGAAAATGTCATTAACATGTCATTCAATATTTGTAGATTTATTTGATTCGTTTACAAATAAATAATGCTTATAAAACAATTGTTTTTATCAAATGCCTAACATATTACACAAACAAATTAATACCATTTTAGGTGATATTATAATAATATATATCCCTCACGGGCACAACAGTGCTCTGTTTTGTGTACAACTATGTTGTAATACTCATTAAGGATATGTGAGGTATAATTTAAATAGATTTGAGTAATTATTATCACATATTTTTCAACATCTCGAATGATATAATTTCAATATTAGACCTTTAATCGATAGTAAAGGGTATACATTAACATAAAAATTTAAAAAAGTAGGACATGATAAGGATGGTAATTAGTTACGCGCAATCAAATAAAAATGCTTATAACGTTAATTATATTATTAGAAGATTGGATTTTAGAAGTTAATAAGTACATTATGGTTTAAAATATATATGTACGTATTCACAGACTGAAACCTTAATGAACGTTTGTCATAATAAGATTAAAATCAACTGTGCCTCTGTCATTAAGAACAATGACCTGACCAGCATTTGATATACAAACCTTCCGGAATTTTTTATATGATGCGTTAATACCCTACATTCTACATCAATCCTCTTCTGTTGAATTGGGTATGCCATGGTCATGTTGACCTTTGCGCGGAGGTTCTTTCGGGACGCCAACCTATCCTGGGTCAATGAGGAGTCCTGCTCCACCGCTAGACTCACCTGGCAGAAGATGGATAGAAGGCGTACCAACCGATTACTTGGTCTTGGTCGTGATGTCATCTCGACTACAGTGGCCGTGCTTCCAGGTCATTGCGACATGGGTAGACAGGCGGAAAGAATGAGGCTCCCTTTCAACGACTTCTGCCGTGGATGCAGGTCCACTGAGGAATAGGGGACAGTTGTTCACTTTCTTTGCCAGTGCTCGTCTCTTGCTAGGTGTAGATATAGGTTATTTAGCTCCCCATTCCTTGTTAGTTTAACGGAGCTATCATCTATTGATATCAAGGATATAGCTTCGTTCATCAAACTTTCTGGCTGGTTTTCCAGTGCGGGGTAGTCGTGCTTTTGTTGTGCAGCCCTTGCGCTGACCAACTTCTTCCTTTTCCCTGTTTTTGGTGGAACTTGGTTAGTACAGGGACTGCGTTCACCCGTGGCATCGCAACGTGCCGCTATGCGTGCTCAAGTGAGCTTTGTGATAACAGAGCTACCACTACGACCTAACCTAACCTAATGCCCTACAGGCTTTAAGAATGTGTTCTGCCGCTCCATTTTCATCATTACAGTATCCACATGTTAAGTTATACACGATCTCCATACAGATATATTCCAAGTGGAAGTTTATTCCATTGAAGGAAATTCTCAATTCTATTTGGATAGAAGACAGAAGATAAAATACGAAATAGCAATATTATCAGACAGTTAGATCACCATTCGAGAACTTGGGGGTTGAATAGAAGTTAGTATCTTCTGTAGCCTAAGAAATATTTCTTTAGCGACTTCTTTTCTACAGATTTCTGGCATAAACTCTGAAATTACCATAAAAAGCTTCTCAAAAAAGCCTGTCGTTCGTAGTCGATTTTAAAGAGTAAGTACCGCCACTTATTGATAAAATTAACACACACAACATAATTAGTGTGATTACCTAGGTCGTAATTCTGTCTGAAGGATTGTAGTGATCAATTACGTATGTATGTAATCTGATGTGGGACTTATTATTATATTATGCCAATAACATAATTGCCTCAAATTCATTTGATGCTCAAAGAGTCTTTGACTCTCTTTGTCTTCCTTTTTATTACATATGCATACATACATACATATATAATTGATCGTTTTGTGATCGCCGTGGTCTAGTAGGTTACGTGTTGGCCTATTAGATGTGACGCATCGGTTCAAACCCGAGATTAGACATCTCCAACTAAAGGAAATATGAAAAAATATTTCTTCGGCAACTTCCTCTGAGAAGATTTCTGGCAAAAACTCTGCGCGTATAAAAAAAATTCCATGAAAAGCTTGTCCAAAAAATCTGTCGTTCGGAGTTCACTTTAAACTGTAGGTCCCGGTCACCGGCTAATAAGCCAACACACTACCTACTAGACTACGGCTTATCTAACCTTGGCTTGTACATATTTGAGGGCGTCAGTGCGCCATTAAGGTTTCCTGCTAATCCCATATCGTCAATCCTAAGCTGGCAGTCCTTACTATAATTATAAATACAGATAATTTAACTACTGTTCCCCGGAATGCCACTGTTGTATCGCGCGGTGTGAATGTTGTTCTGCTTTTTTTTTTGCTATTCCAATATGTTTTCCAAAATTTTCATTTTAATAATAATCATCGCAGGTCATAGGACCGACAATTCCGCTTTGACTACCTATATTTGACGAATACCAACTATTGCGTCACTAAGCATCGACGTAGATGCAGCACATGGTATAATGATCTGCCGTATCAAGTAGTGATTAGTCGTTTCGGTAACTAATTTTCACATTAACATGTATACAGACCCAGCCATTCATCTTTGATCTGACGTCTTATATTCTCGACAATATTTCTTTACAAGCATAAAGAGTTGAGTATATTTGGTATCCAGTATCACAGGGAAGTCCGCTTTGAATGGACGATTTAATACAAGGCTTGACAAGATTTTCTTCAACAAGAAGGAGAAAAGAGGAGGAGTCTATAATCTATGGGGATTCTGTTCAGTTCTGTTAACACTCACTATTCTGTTCCTATACACTATTCCAATGGAATGTAATTCAACTAGAAACAGGCAATGATTGCAGCAAGTTTTTCTGAAAGGCTGAACATTTTATATCCAATCTTCGGGACCTAGAGTTTAAAGTCGATTCCCAACGACAGATTTCAGAAAAAATTTTCATGACCATTTTATTTTACTCTCAGAGTTGTTGACAGAAATCTGCTGAAAGAAATTTGCCGAATAAATCTGACCTAGGGTTTTAATAAACCAACACATTACATGAAAGACTCTGTCGGCTTTAAATCTGTTAAGTAGGTTTTGAAAATTGTTGAAAATAGCCTACGCTGGCTTGGTGTATGGACAATTATTAAAGACAGTGTACTTTTTACCACCAACATAAAGAAGAATTTTATAAAAAGTATTAAATTTTTGTTATTGAAGAAAAGTTATAACTCTGACACACTTCTACACCTGAGCTTATTTCACTTTTGATATTTAATCACACTTTACGGAGTGAGTGATACACTTTTCTCCTTTGGTCTTTTTTTTTATTATTATTTGTGTTCAATGCACGGCGGTTTGATGGAAAAATAAAACATTTAAGAAATTATGAGAAAGAGAGGAAAATAAGTACCATGTCATACAAAGGGAAATTTTCGATAAGAAAAGGCAAATTTCTTCATTTTCATTCAATACAAATATAAAAGATATTAAAGCGTATTTTATATCTCAACATATAAAATGTTTCTAATTCTCGTAGTATTTCCACAAATTTGGGTTCGTCGGTGGCCTAGATGGTATTGTCCTAAACTTCAAGTACCAATGCAATGGGTTCAATTGCCCATACAGACTCTGAGTGATTTTGATTCCCTGATTGTTTGTCGAACAGTATATGTGATAGCTCCCATTAAAAAAAAGGAAGTGAGAATTATTACTAAAAAGCAGTTCTCGAAAAAAGACTAGTAACGAAGGATTCTATGTACACTGGTCATTAAAAATCCTATAATCAATCTTGCCTGTATCTCTACATATGCCAAGAGAGTGTTGTTCTCAAAAAAGAGTACTATTTTCATCTTTGAGAGTGGCTTTATAAGCAAAATTGCAGTATTTGGGACTCGGAAAATCCACACGTGGTCTTACAGAAGCCTATGCATCCATTACAAGTGACTGTTCGGTGCGGCTTGTGGAGCACAGGCATCATTGGCCCATATTTCTTTGAAAATGAAGACGGCGCAACCGGTACGGTTTTTTTTGTATCCTCTCTTCATGGTACTGATGTGAACGATGATTGGTTTCAAAGTCCCCGTAGTTTAGTAGGTATTGTGTTGGCTTATTAGACATAAGGCCACGATTCAAACCCCAGGTCAGTAATCAAATCGAAATATGAAAAAATATTTATTCGGCGACTTCCACCCAGCAGGTTTCTGGCAAATACTCTGAGAGTAAATAAAATTGCCATGAAAAATTTCTCAAAAATCTCTCGTTCAGAGTCGACCTTAAACTGTATGTCCCGCCACTCATGTTGAAAATTAACACACACAACTTGAGTGGTGTTTAATCCTGTCTGAAGGGTTGGTAATTATGTATTATGTTTAGTTTCAAAGGGATGGTGCAACTTGCCACACATCCCATACCAAAATCGATTTATTGCGTCAAATGTTTAATTAGCCGAAATTGCTATGCCAAAGGAACTGCAATTTGAAGCTGTTGGACCATTTTCTGTGGGTCGCCATTAAAGAAAACTGTTATGCCAATTAAGCCTTTGAAGGCAAACTTTCATGATTCCATTGACGAATTACAACCCCATAAAATCGAAAAAGTACACGAGAATTGGTCCGATCGAAATAGATATTTTGAGACCAACCGCGACATCCATATAAATTAAATAATCCATTTCCAACCGGAACAGTTGTAGTTCAAATCAAAACAATGAATTTATCACAATTTCAAACCATTTTTGTTTTAATGCATTTTTAAATTTAAACTTTTAAATCACCCACCCATTATATTTACTCAAATTATGCTTTTATTTAATATGTAAAATTCATTCATGTGAAGTACATATGTGACGTATGAGTGATATTTAATTCCATTAGTTTAATACATGACAAAATCGAAGATTTTTTATTGCATACTTTTCAAAGGAACTAAGTATTCTAGTACATGTCTTATGATGCGTATGAGTAATATATTTCAAATTCAATTAAAAAGAAAGTATACCCCATTAATTGGAATTATGTAATTTGAAATGAAGCTATGATATGACAATTCTGATGGATTTTTAAACATTTTTAATTTTTCGAGATATCCTAACCTAAAAGTAAATACAAAAACCACAATTCTAGGCCATATTCTAGTAGGTACTACATCATGGCCTGTATCTTCATAGTCTGTATCTTCCTCTTCTTCAGAACAAAAAAAATAAATATGCAAAATTCGAAACCCTTTTTAATTTTATAGGATTTTTAAATATAAACTTTTACAATGCGTGTCAACTATTGAGCACATTCAACACACGTAAAGTTCAACGACAATTCTGAGTCTAGTATTCCTACAAAGATGATGAGACAGTGGGAAGAGTGCATCAGTTAAAATTTGAATGGAAGTTTCCGAATCATTAATGTTTGGTGATAGTTTATCTTTTCAACGTTTTATCATAGAAACGGGTAGAAATAAAACATCGATTATGTAACTGAGGGCAATAAAAAAAAATTTTTAAAATGCTTATGCAGGGTATCCAATTTAGCTTGAGCTGTGTACAGCCTAAACCATATTTCGGTGACCTGATAAGACAATTGAACGAACAATCGACGACAATCATCGATCGAATAGTGCTCGTTGTTAGTGATGTCCAACGGCGTTCTCTAAGAGATATGGAACATTATCTTTTTCAGGATATACTGGACGCTCTTGGATCTTACATTGATTGGCGTCATCCCAAATTGGAGAATTTTGTTTGCTAATGTATTCATTAAGAAACGATCATCATCTAGGACGACTATGGTTCCACTTTCAGTAAGGACAACCATTCGGTCTGAAGATTTGTTTGTTTTTCTTAGATCTACAAGAACGTTTTAAACTGAACAGCCTCGAGTTCAGTAAGACTACTTTGTTGTACAAATGCATTGGGGACGAGGTTTTGCAAACAAGATTGCTCTAGGTGTTTCCGAAGGCATTTTGTGCGCTAAACACGAATCTGGTTTTCCATCACGTCAGGTTTTCGAGAAAAAGGGGGTTGAAAACCCTAAAAATAGCGTTTTTGGCCATTTTTGAAACATTGTAGAGCTCAACACTGACGTGCTAGAACCATCGCTATTGTTAGAAATTGACAATTGGTCTTTGCTCTTTAAAATGAGCCCAAAGCCAAATTGTTTGCATACACCCTTAAAGTAGGGGGTGGGTTTATGTCAAGGGGTGCAAAAGAAAACGAAACACATTACGGAGGTCCTTAAAAATTAATCAGATTTACTTGAAAATTGTTACTCAGGGGTTTTTGGGGTCGCTGATTACAGATCTTCATTCAGATTTAAAAAATTCAAAATGGCGGATCCAATATGGCGGTCGAGGTTTATAAAATTTAATCAGATTTACTTGACCGTCATATTGGATCCGCCATTATGAAGTGTTGAGCTCTACAATGTTTCAAAAATGGCCAAAAACGCTATTTTTAGGGTTTTCAACCCCCTTTTTCTCGAAAACCTGACGTGATGGAAAATTTATGAAACCAGATTCGTGTTTAGCGCGCCAAATGCCTTCGAAAACACCTGAAGCCATCTTATTTGCACAAAAAAGTCCAAATTTGCAGGGCTGTGTTATTATTATAGTATTTAAGTATACATGTATGTATGTAAGCTAAATATTTAAAATTATGAGCATAAGTTGTGATAGTAAAATGAAAAAAAAAAAAAAATTTTTGTATGAAAACTTTCATGAAGCCGCCGTAGTCGAGTAGGTAGTATGTTGGCTTATTAGACGTAACGCCACGGTTCAAACCCCAGGTCAGACTGAGAGTAAATAGAATTGCCATGAAAAGTTTCTTAAAAATCTCTCGTTTGGAGTCGGCTTTAAACTGTAGATCCCCCACTCATGTATACAATTAACACACACAACATAAGTGATGTGAGAAGCTAGGTCGTAATCTGAAGGCGTGACTGAAGGCGAATTATGTATGTATGTATGTATGTATGAAAACTTTTCAATTCGAAAATTCGTTCTACTATTGATGGTAAATTTGTCCATAAGTTTGTTTAAATTATCAGCAATTTAAGAATTTTATTACACAACAAAATCAGTCCATAGAAATGTATGTGTGTACATATCATATTCGTTCAACCTTGACTTGCTAATGTTCATGTTCCTCTTGCACGCTTTAAGTACACTGAAAAGGAATACGACTGGAAAAAAGTTTTCCTTTCAAATTGTGTCATACATCGATTATTTTTTTTTTATTTTAAACTTTGCTATTGAATTACACCCTGCTGATTGTGATTATTAAAAAGGCTCGTTGTACTTGTTAGGTATACTTATATGAACACACAGGCACACACAGATAGACAGCTACCTTGATGATAATGCTGACTACTAAACTGAACTGAACTAAAAACACAAACATGCCAACTAAAATAAGAATTTAACAGTAGACTCTGCTCCACATAATAGACACAGTCGGCATTCATGTGCATGTATACAGACACACTTATATTTTTTTAAGAGCACTGACACACGCACACACTCTTTTATAAGTTTCTAGTTTAAAATGTTGAAGTTCATGAAGTAGAATATTTTTGGTTTGCAATGAAATGAAAATCTTTCTCTCTATCTATCTCCATGGTATGTCTGGTAAAGTGTTATTTGTGTGTGTGTTATTATATTTATACCCAGCATATTGTAATAGATATAATGTTACATATGCTGTTGTAGAAACAATTTAAGTTGGAAAATCGTTACATTAGCTACATACTAGCAATAGCAGCAACTGAGATAATATTTACAGTGCATAGCAGTTGGTAGATAAATGTTTATGATTATTTGTTCGAGTTTAACATTCAGGTCATATGCCAATTTATCATTGATGTAGGTATGTATTTACAAACATGTATTTGTATAACGCACTACGAGGGTCGATTCAAAATTCAATTTGTTACCAATTATGCCACCGATTTTTATCACTTCGATCTCTCTGAAGGAGCTTTCTCAGAAATCTTCAACTATAAACGATGCGTAGGTACAACAGATGAAATTTAGATCGGCTAGTTGTGCACATCATAATTTTTTTTCACCATGGTAGCTGCTGTGAAACTTTCGAAGCAAGAAGCTTTGTTCAACGACTTTCTTTGAAAGAAAACTACATCCTTTGCTAGCGAAATTATATAATGAAAAATTTCTATCAAAACCACACTTCTTCAATTGGTTAGCACGTTTCAAAAATTGTGAATTTGGCAAAGACAAAGGCCCACAGAGCAGTCAAATAAGCTTAGCTAAGATTCGTCTCCGTAGTCTAGTAGATAGTGTGTTGGCTTATTAGATGTAAGGCCACGGTTCTAACCCCAGGTCAGACATCAAAACTAAATATGAAAAAATATTTCTCCGGCGATTTCCTCTCAGCAGATTTCTGGCAAAATCTCTGAGAATAAATAAAATTACCATGAAAAGTTTCTCAAAAAATCTGTCGTTCGGAGTCGACTTTAAAGTGTAGGTCCCGCCACTATATATACTATACTATATCTCCGACAAAATGAAAAATAAAAAAATATTTCTTCTCCAACTACACCTCATCAGAATTCTGAGAGTAAATAAAAAATGTTAATGATATGTTTCCCAAGAAATCTGTCATTCGACTTTAAATTGTTGGTTCCACCACTCATGTATAAAATTAACACACACAACATAAGTGGTGTGAGAAACTAGGTCATAATCCTGACTGAAGGGTTGTAATGACCAATTATGTGTGTATGTTATGTAAGATTCGTGTCGGACGCAATCATAGGCCATGACTCACGCAACCATTTCATAGCATTTAAAAGCAGAGGAATTAATTAAAAAAAAGGAAATTGGTTGGAATAAGCGATGCAGAAATGCTGTTACATTCCTTTAAAAGAAATCGTTTTTGCAACGAATTATCCCTGGCGACAAAAGCGGGCAGCTGGCAAAATCTGTGACCAAACAGAATATCCATTGCGCCAAGGCAATGCTCTATTTTTAGTGCGATAGGGTAGGATGTGAACATTATGCAAAAAAAGAAATCCTTGAAAATGCAACCACTTACGACGACATAATTTTCCATCATAATAACGCTCGGTTACATATTACCGCTTTGGACAAAACCTATGTGGTATACTGTGAATAGGAAGTTTTATTTTACCCACCTTATAACCGTATAGTTCTGACTATAATTTAGTTCTGGAACTGCCAATGAAAGATGTACCATTTGCAGCTGTTTGTTGACCAACAACTGATAAATATTGTAACGTTACGTTTAGTAAAGTGATTTGAACAAAACGAGGCCACATACCACACAGCAGGGAACACATGGTTCCTATTGAGAGTCGAGGTTGACGAGCAATTAATACAGTGACAACTGTAGACACGGATGTCAAAGAAATATTATGCAAATATTCATGGTGACGGATGGCTATAGATGGTGGGTTTTCATCACATGAAGATGCAACATACAGTTGACTGTCTGAAAATAAAGAAACTTTTAAATAATAATAAGTGTAATTGTAAAGCCCAAATCAAGCAGAAATTGACGGTCAGCTTGATTGACATATCAGTGGACATCATTGCCTTCGAAATTCCTTTTTAAAATTGTTGCTTCAATTACTTTAATTACAATAATTTGCTACTACTACTACCTAGCTCACAACATCCATGTTAAGTGTACTTACTTTATGCATGAGTGGCGGGACCTAAAACTTAACAACAAGTGTTTTGCCAGAATATTGCTGAGAGGAAGTCGCCAAAGAAATATATTA
This sequence comes from Sarcophaga subvicina, assembly GCA_936449025.2. Taxonomy (NCBI): domain Eukaryota; kingdom Metazoa; phylum Arthropoda; class Insecta; order Diptera; family Sarcophagidae; genus Sarcophaga; species Sarcophaga subvicina. The sequence continues at coordinate 92,831,628 of OW388080.2, forward strand.
TTGTCGCAAAATCTCCACTTTATTAGACAACAAAATAAGCTGAAGTGCATAGCCCGTTCTGTTTATAAAATGTTTAGTTTTCCGCGTGAAAATTTCTCTGATTTCATTTCTTTAAATTACATCGAAAATGTCAATGATTTTTTCACCATCTAAAAAGTTACTTAAAAATGTACCCTCGCGCTCATATAAAATGTAAAATTTTACATTTCCCATGTATGTATGTATGTATGTAATATAATAGAGCTGAGTTGAAAAAGAGCAGAGATATTGCTGGCACGTTTAAAAAGCTTTGCAATCCCAGCAACAAAGACTTGGGTGTCTGGCTTCATCGAATTTTAGAGGACATTTATATAAAATTGGTATAAGTAAACACATAGTTATGAACCTATTAACACCACACAGCTCTATAAAATACACATATTACATATAAATGTTTAAATATACGCAAGATTTGTGATTTAGAGAATTGAATTAAAAAAATAAAAGTTTTACAGCAGGTATTGTTTCTGGTCAATGGTAGTTACGAATACTAATAGCTTGCTGCAGTAGAGCAATCACCATATTGGAAAAACTTAATAATGAACCTGAAAGAAAGCAAGAAATTTAAAAAAAGATGTCGGAGATGCTGTTTAGTTACGCAGATAGTTTTGAGAACGTGCATAATATTAGAACTCATTGAGATCATTCTAGAAAAAAATAAATCGAGAATTGAAATAGAAATAAAATGTAAATAAAAAAAGCATAAGGATCATCAATGCGATTATGAACACTGTAACTTCCATTCACCAAAAGTCGAACAGTCACCGCGGGGATGATCTAGTGCCCTGCTACTCATCACCGCTTACTCTGTAATTCCTGCCTTGCAGATCTACATCAGAACCATGTCAAAAGCTTAACATTACAATTTCTCCTAAGATATGCAGTTGGGTTAATGGGGTTCTGAACAGGGACTTACTTCTATTAACTTACATAATTGGTCTTTATAACCCATCAGTAATGACAACGATCTAGTTTGTCACGCCACCCATATTGCGTGCGTGGGACCTACAGTTTAAAGTCGACTCCGAGCGACAAATTTTTGAGAAACTTTTCATGGCAATTTTATTTACTCTCAGAGTTTTTCTCCGGCTGAATCTGCGGAAGTAGCCGGTGAAAAATTTTTTCATATTTAATTTTGATGGAGATGTCTGACCTGGGATTTGAACCAAGGCTTCACGGCTAATAATCCAACCCACTCCCAACTAGAATGGAAATTATGTTATCGGTTAATATTACAATGATAAAAAAAGCTACAAAAACAAAAACAATGGACTTGTTTACATAATAAACGAATAAATAAAAATACAGCAACAATATCAGTATAAAAAAGGGGATAAACAAGTAAACAAAGAAGACGCGTTGCGTATGAAGGGCATAATCGTGGTTTGAAGATCTCTTTGTAAAGATCTAACGAAAAATTTTTAGTGTTTACGATAAAAGAGTGTAAAGAAGAATAACAAACAAAGTAAATTGTTGTTGTTTACATCAAGTTGTGAACAGTGGCACACAGAATTGTCCCAACAATAAAGAATTTATCTAAAACTAAACACAAATTTATATTTTTATTTGCAATCTACGAACTCATATTTTAAACTTTTCTAACAGGGAAAAAACGTAACAATAGATAACCAAAGCATTCCGTCAAAATAAAATTACATGAAAATCTTTTTCCCAATGAGTCTATAAAAGATTCATTAATCAAATGAAAACCAAATTTGGCAAGGCCAAAAACCACTTGATTTTAAAAATTATAACTAAGCTGCGGAACCCAACAGAAACTCACCCGATTCCCTTATGGGCTTGTTACTGGTGAGGAGCAATCGCAATTCACCCACGACCGATTTTCTATCGCCCTCAGAGCCGCCTGACTGTCGAAAAAACTCAGCATAGAATCCACTTTAGAGGTTTAAAAACAGAAAGGAGCTCCTACTTAAATAGTCATTCAGTTTTTAAGACCACAGTAGCAGTGTCCATGATTGGTTTCGAGACAGAATCTATAGTTTAGAGCCGACTCGGAACGTCCGATTTTTGACAAATTTTTCATGAGAATTTTATTTACTCTTAAAATTTTTGCCAGAAGGCTGTTGAAAGGAAGTTGAGAAATAATTTGTCGTATTTCGTTTTGTTTGAGGATGTCTGGGCGTCATTTTGATCAAAGGATTCTCCAACGGACTACCTACTAACTTTCATTTTATCAAAGTAATCGCTCAGATTCTGTTTGTATTTCTTTACTGTAATCAAATAACAATCATTGAAACAACTCCTAAAAGTATCATTGTGCAAGTATTCATCTACAATTATTCAAACTTTCCTTTTTTTCTACTGCAAGTAGTAGACAAAAATACAACAAAAGGGCGGCAGTGAAAATTTTTAATTTTTCTTACAACAAATGTTGTAAGTTTTTTTTTTGCTTTCTTGATTTATTATTTTTATACTGAGGCATTTAAGTAAAAAAACTTTCCTTTTCTTTTGTTTTTTTTTCTCCTTTATCCTATTCTTTGTTCAATGTTATCCTTTTGCATTTCCAAAATTATTGCGTTCAGCAGCATGAATTTCTTAAGACTCTACATAAACTTGTTAGCTGTGCCTCTGCTTTAGCCGCCTTTTTTATGTAGAATTGCTGTTTTTGTCTTATTTTTGCATAATTTATTACGTGTTTTATTTGGTGAACAAATGAAACAAAAGAAATACAAACAAAAGCGACGACTGGCTTTCGATATCTGTAATAAAGACAATGGAATCGCTAATTTAAAGGCTATAATACAATAAGTTTTTATTTGATCTACGGAATATAGCGTAAGATGTGTCTGATCTTACAGCAAAAAAAGGGAGATCAGATCGCTGGGAAGGTTAAGCCGCTAATGAGACCAGATTATTTCAGCGTGACAAAAAGTAAGGTGAAGAGCGGCGGACAATCTTCTCAAATCAAAGGAAATAAAAACACACATCGAATTATTTTAATGTATCGATAACTCACATCGAGTGCTTTTAAAATATCCATCACAAATACATAGATAATTATTCCTTTAAATAAAGAGGTCTATAGGTCAGGTCTAGGTTAGGTTAGGTTAGGTTAGAGGACGTGTACTTGTCAATTAAGACAAGTACAGTACCCGGAGGTCGAATTGACTCATTGTACAACGTCCTAGTTTCTCACACCACTTATGTTGTGTGTGTTAATTTTATACATGAGTGGTTGGACCTACAGTTTAAGGTCGACTCCGAACGACAGATTTTTGAGAAACTTTTTCATGACAAGTTTATTTACTCTCAGATTTTTTGCCAGAAATCTGCTGAGAGGAAGTCGTCGAAGAAATACATTTTGTATTTTGTCTTGATGTCTGGCATGGGGCTCGAACCCTGGCTTTACGTCTAATAAGCCAACACACTACCTACTAGACTACGGTGAATTCAAAGAGGTCTATCATAACGCATAATCCAACCAAATAGAAAATATTATATCTTTCGCTGATGATATTTTAGTTTACAATTCCAGAGATACAATTTCTAATATTAATTCCAATTTGCAAGTATCATTTGATCTTGTTGAAACATACGCAGAAAACAAGCATATGAAAATAAACACAGAGAAATGTGAGACAATATTATTCAGACCTCCTGTAAATAAATGCAGCTATAAAATCAGAAAAGAATGGAAAGCCTTTGGTGTTAAATCTAGAATGACAAATACAGCGTTAAAGGTATCTGATACTGTGAAATGTCTTGGTATATATTTGGACAAATTTTTATATTTTAATGATCACGTCAATCGAATGTTAGAAAAGACCAGGAAAGAATTCTTTGCTAATAAATCTTTGTTTTATTCGAAATACTTGGAAACGAAAACAAAAGTAAAATTATATCAATCAATTATAAGACCAGTAACTACATATGGTTGCCCAATCAATATAGCGCCATCTTATATGGAAAAAATACGAGTAATGGAAAGAAAAATATTAAGGGTGTGCACATCACTATACAGATCTAGCCTAAGTAACTTTATTAAATATATATCAAATGCAGTGTTATATAATACTACCGCCATAAACAGGATTGATAATCTTATTATACACTTGATTCGAAATCATATTGTTCGTTGCACTACATGTAAAGAATTTCACCTAATAATGGCCCCTACTACTCAAATCCTACCTATTTGAAAACTACTATTGAAGCAGGTTTCATACCTCCTGAAGGTTTTCTCTACCTGGACAATCAAAGGGCAATTCAAAATGAAGATGGTGTTCAAATTTTCTACCATCAATATCGAAGAGCCATGTCAAAAGCAATTATATTAAATGGATCTTACGACGATAATCTAAGATATAGCATCAATATTCCAAACAGGGATACGAATGCAGTAGCTAAATTAGACGTCAATAAATACTGGTGGCCGAGCTAATGAATACTATATCGTGGGTGAACTCTTCTTTTACAATCTGTCGTTCATATATTTAATTTAATAACTATTAATATAAAGTTTTTTCATATTTTTATTTATGCTCCAATATACAGTTGATTTAAAAAAAATTGTTTTAAACACATTATAAATATTTACTCAAATTATCTTAATGATGCTCGAGTTCCCTCCAGAGGGCATTGTATATTATATATGTACATTTAATCTATTGTTTATTTTAGTATGTAATTAAACCTAAGAAAATTAAACGCTTAATAAAAAAAAGCATAATCCCCAGCTGATTGTCCTTTTTTCTTGTTCCATTGCTTTGTTTCAGATTCCTTAATTAATTTTTTTCCATATGAAGGGTGATTGGCCTTCAGTAGATGGTATTCGGACGATTGTAGATCAATAAGAACATAATTTTGGACCTTCAATCATGGATTAAATTGGTGATTTAATTTTTTGTAACATGCTATTGCAGTCCTAATGAAATGTGAAGTAAATTAAATTAATTTAAGCGTGCTTAAATTTAAATTCTTTACTGTCTTAAACATAATGGGTTTGAATTTTATGGTTGACGCTATAAGCATGTACATAAGACTGCTATAAAGAACATAAAACATTTTAAGTGGAAACTGTTCTATAATTGTTTACTACTTTTCTTTCCATAATTTTCATTTTAATACCGAAATTGAACACACTAAAAACACTCCTGTTATGCCATTCTACGTACCAGCTTACTGTGGTAGAGAAATAATGAAAGGGAGACACATATTTCAAGTTAATTTTATGACCTATGCAGTTTTCTGAATAAGTGTAAGAACTTAAAAAGGAAGACTCTTGCTACTTAAATTACAAGTACCAGTCCGTACTAAAGGGGAACTGAACAATTTTCTTCTCTCGTTTTATTTTTCTCCAAAGCCATGTCCTTATTTGCTTATATTTTTTGAATTTGTTTTTTGTGCTTTAATGCTTGAGTCATGTTTGCTAAAATGGCATATTCACTCGAATATATTTGAATAGACAAGATGGTAAGCTCATATGATTCGTTAAGTAATTAAAATTTAATTAGAAATATAACCTTATGAAGAAAATTAATTTTAACATCATGATCATCATCATTATCATTGTCTACGTCGTGCGAGTAAGTGCAACATAAGCCAAGGATATGTTAGAAAGATTTTTTATTGCAGTCATCATGCTGTTATTTTATAGTACAGTGGAATCTCCCATTACGCATAATACCATTAAACGTCGTCGTTTTGATCGTAGTTATGATCAGGATTTCCGGCTTATTAAACACCAGCGAAAGTATTTTTGTGTTTGTATGAAATGAAGGAAATCTCATTTTTTCAACATGATTACCGAGCACTCGTCTCATAAGCAAATATGCTACCCACCAGACCAATACCATTACAAACAGAAGAAAAAAATCATGACGTCATACGTTAGTCTTCAGGTCATGCAAATTATGTACACATTGCTTGTTATTCGTATACACTGCGTCTCAAGAATATATTTGAAGCGTTCAAACCCCACAATTTCGGTATTCACTTCGAATTTTTTTCAACAGAGATGATCATACCCTTAAATCACACATATAGAATATCCTTTTGGGAACACATATCTTTGGTGTCTAGACTATTCAGTTCAGAAGTTAGTATTCATTCGTAATCGTAATCGTATAGAGCTCGCTGTCAAAAGAGGTGGTAACCCACCAAATAGTGAGTCTTTCTATATACATTAAAGGCTCTTGGATCTCATGCAGAGTGGCATTGCTATAAATTCGACAATTTTCATGTACCCATCCATGCAGAAATGAATCTCAACCCTGAAAAAGAATTTTTAATTAAAATTAGACTATTTAGCAAATACAAGTCCTTTAATATGGTCATACATGATGATTGGACAAAACAGTTTAATAACGAATGTGTTATCTGTAGTTGCATCAAAATGCCCATTTTCAAACGACAATATTCGGAAGTCCCTCATGGATGATCCTATATAAATAGGTTGTCGAAGCCATTGAACGTTGTTTACTTACTTAACTTATTTAATTGGTTATTACAGCACTTTGGACTATGACGAAACTTTTCACACCAGCCATGTTGTGTGTGTTGATTTGAAAGTCGACTTCGAACGACAGATTTTTTAGAAAATTTTTTGCCAGAATTCTGCTGAGAAAGGCAGTCGTTGTAGAAATATTTTTTCATATTTCGTTATGTTCGAAATATCTAAGCTAGGAACTGAACCACCAACTTGCGTCTAATAAGTGAACACACTACCTATTAGATCATCGAAACTTTTTGATACGTTTTATATACTTATTTAAGATATTTGTGAGCATTGAAAAAAATTTTATCTTCTCAGAGCATGGGGTCAATGTAATTCTAAAATAGTTGGAAGGCATCAGGTCTAATGTATGAAGAATCAACTGGGGAATGGAAGCATTTTTCTGTTTACGAAAATATTGCCTTCCCGACAGATAAAAATGAGTTTTCAGGCTGTAAAGATTAAAATCATAACATGCGTAGAGAACGATCTTAGATAGAATTATATTGTTACGAAAATGAAAACAATGGAATATCGTTTAACATTAACACGATAAACAAAAGCTACACTAACAAATACAACGAACTTGTTACAAGTAAACCAACAACATCAGTATGAAAGAAAGGGGGATAGCCAAGTAAGCGAGAACGCTACAACAAGCAATGTGAACAAATTACACAGACAACAATGAAGTCAGGATAAAGTTTTCGAAAAGAAAACCGCGAACGTTCGATTTCAAGAACCTTCATGAGATTGATTGTGTGGGCATATAAAAAGGGCAAGCCAAAGCAGGCAACGATTAGTAATAATTCAGTCAATGTTGTGTGAAGACGCGTTGCGTGTGAAAATAACAGCCGTGGTATGAAGATCGCCGTTGTGAAGTTCTACTGAACAATTATTAGTGCTTACGCAAGCAGAAGCGTAAATAAGAATAACAAACTAAGCAAATTGTTGCTGTAACATCAAGTTGTGAACAGTGGCATATACAATTTTGCGAACAATAAAGAATTTATTAAAACTAAACACAAATTTATTTTTATTTTTATTTGCAATCAACGACCTCATATTTTAAACATTTTTAAAAAGGTAAAAACGTAACAATATGAGCTTATAGTGCTTAGGGAATTACTATAGTAGTACGGAAACAATGTCCATACTTTGAACGTCTGACTAAAGTTTTGTAATTGTTAATCAGCACCAAAAAATTTCTTTTTCCTTTAATGTTTTTAATTACCATTTATAGGTTTTTCAAAATAAAAAAATCTACATTTGTTTACGTCATCAGATTTTACTGTATCTTCTACATTTCGTTAATCTTTAATGTCTATTCATTTTATTTTAATGAATATATTTTTAATCCTGTTTCTTTTCCTGTGCTCTAATAAAAGTAATAAAAGCGAAAGGCGTCACAAATTTATGAGACACTGAGTCATGATAGTTGCTTTTAGATTAACATGCAGATTACTCGATACTAAACAGTTAAACATGAACTTAAACCATTTTAAAAGCAAAAAAGATTATTTAAACATTAATAAATGGAAACATGTAGTCGCTGTAGTCCAGTGTATTGGCTTATTAGACCAGGGCCTATGGTTGAAAAAATTCTAACCTAAAAAATTAACACACATATTGATACTCTATATCAAATTGTATTTTTAGAAGTATGAAATATAGAAATTAAAAGTATTTAAATTTTTATTTCATAGTAAAGTCGCTTAAGTTATGTTTTGGTAAAACAGTTTTGTTTGGTAATACCGATTGCTCGTAAATTTCATCGCTAAATAGGCTTGAAGTATATATACAGAGTCTTTCAAAAGCAATTTTCGAACTGTGATAATTGACAACGGTTAATTTATTCACCTGTCAAATTATTTGTCATTTAGTCAATATCTTTTGCCAAATCAGGGATAAACAATTGAATTGATTGTATTTTTAGACTGACGATGTCTTCGATTCATATTTCTCTTGGCTGTCAATTGCCACCATCATGTCATCTAATTAAACGGCCATCAAACGTTTCACGCAATAAATCGATTGTGGCATTTATTGTACCCCATTAAGAGCGGGTAGAAAACAATCGGCTATCATTGACCGTAATAGTTGCGCCGTTCTCATTTTCAAAGAAATATCGGCCTATAAAGTCTCCGCTCCACAAGCCACAAAAACAGTCACTCATATTGGGTGCATTCACTTCTGTAAGACCATGTGTGGGTTTTCTGAGCGCTAAATACGGCACTTTTGCTTATTAGCGTACACACCAAGGTGAAAGTGAACCCCATCTAAAAAGATGGTTTGTTTTGCAAAATTGCCATCATCCTACAGTTGCTCGTTGGCCCATCTAGCGAAGCGAAAAGGAAGCTGATGGTCACGCGGCATCAACTCTTAAACTTTGTAGGGCGTTTTACCGAGATCTTTTCGCAAAATTCGATATAACCTGGTGCGTGAAATGTTAAATTCTTGATAATGATGAAGGGTTGATGTTTTCGATATTTTCGGGTGTACTCACTGTACGAGCAGGCTCACATCTTGGCGCAATAACACACTTGCGTACTTGCGTACTGTTGGTCCTCCTCTGCTACCAAAATTTGTACGACATTTTCGTGTAATTTCCGACCAATTGTCTTTGCTTTGGAAATAAATTTCTAAAAAATCCAAACGTTGCTCATTACGTTCAGTGGAGATAATATACTGAATTTTGTAACAGAATAGAATGACCAATACTTATGGCAGATATGAAATAACCGATGGTTTAAATTTAAACTGATTGAATTACATGTTTGTATATCGACCTGCAGAAAACAAAACATATTGTTACGCAAATGGGAACGACCTAATATAATTTCACATGAAAACATCGTTTAACCCCAGCTAGCATTTGGAAGACTGTTTTTTGAAAAATCACCTTGCTGAGTATTTTTAGAGTACTTTTAGTGATCAAAAACTTATTAGTCAGTTACACGATTAAAAAAGGACTCATAAATGATTCGCGCCAATGAGTAAAATAAGTTCGATTTAAAATACAATAAAAAATTGTATAGCAATCGAAAATTAATCATCCAGATGTTTAAAATGTGATTATTATTTTCGTTATTTATTATTATATTGTACTTATACTGTAGATTGAAAAACGATTAATCAAAAACACATCATGCAGGTGTTTGAAAATTGATTATAAGTATGTATCTATGATCATATTTTGAACAGATGGATGATTAAACAATGTTTTTTTCTTTTTCACCCTCTCTATATAAATTTTCATTAATGTAAAAAGATGGCTATGAAATGAAAAAAATTATTCGGTTTTTTTTTTGTAAAAAAATTTGTTTAAAAATATTTAATCACCTATTATAAGAACTTAAAAATTTAAAAAAAATAAATAAAAATAAATAAAATTAATAAAATAATATTGTTAATAATTTTAAATAAAAAAGGCAATGTCGGCTAAAGAAATAAAAAAATTGGCAGAAATAAAAATAAAAAGATTAGTAAAAACAGAAACAAAAAAAATTTAATTTCGACAAAAAAACACAAGTGCGAAAAAAGTGTAGTGATTCATACTGAAGAAAACATTCAAGAACATGAAGATTTAAATCAATGTTCAAATGTTAACAGTGTTGATAGTGACAATTTTTATAATTCAAGTGATGATAGTGAAACTGATCAAAATGAATTTAATTTGTGTGAAGAACTAAGTGGGCAATTCAGTTTCAAGTAAGCTTTGTTGCCACTAATGCACTGTTATTACTGTTACTGAAATGCAATATAAAAGTTCCAAAGGACGCTAGGACACTTTTAAAAACGCATACGTCAAAAACGGATTAACAGACTTTTTGGTAAGAAACGATTGGAAATTGTTTGATATTGTTTGCAATTTTGGTATTGACGGTCAGCCGATATTCAAAAGCATCTCTAAACAAGTTTGGCCGATTTTAGGAAGTGTTGTTTGATCAAGCTATGTGTTCCTTATTGGTGTGTTTGAAGGGATTTCAAAACCCAATAGCGCAAATATTTTTTTAAGAGAATTTGTAGTAGAACTGAATGCCCTGATGCAACAAGGATTGGTTTTCGCTGATAAGTTTTTTAATATTAAAGTGCGTTGTTTCATTATGGATGCCCCAGCAAAATCATTTGTTTTAGGAACAAGGAAGGTAGGATTGATAATTGACGAATTGAATGATACACAAAAACTTCCTTTTAATAATATAAGCGCTCTAAATAATTTCGATTCCTTAGTACGGGAGAATGAGGAACAACTCAAACAATTTTTGAGTATATAAATTTACAAAATAAAGTATCAAACAAACTAATTCCTAATTCACTAACTAACTTATTTACTAACTAACTAACTTACTTACTAAAGCACTAACTAACTACCTACTTAACTAATTAAATAATTAACTAACTATCTTATTAACTAATTATATACAATTCTTTATAACTTATTACATTTAACAGAAAGCATTTATTGCAAAAACCGGCTGCGAGGGATCGCCACAATTTCTTAGAGCAGCTGTTCGAATGGTCTACTTCGATGAGTTAGCCACACTGTTGAGCTGGAAGTGGACCAGCTCTAAGCCTAGTGCCGAAAAGTATTTTTTAATAACAACAATTAAAAGTAAGTTCATATTTTTTAATATAAATTTTTAAAAAGAAAATATGAAAAAATATTTTGTTTCAGATATTTGTCATCTTAAATACAAGAGTATTGATAAGGATATGAATTATATTCTCCAAAAGCATTTTGTACATGCTAAATACAGAGTCACCAAAAGAAAACCCAAAGTCGACTTTAAACTGTAGGTCCCACCACGCATGTATATAATTAACACACACAACATAAGTGGTGTGAGAAACTAGGACGTTGTACAATGGGTCAATTTTTCCTCCGGGTACTGTACTTGTCTTAATTGACAAGTACACGTCCTCTAACCTAACCTAACCTAAGTCGAACAAAAAAATGACATACAAGACAACTTCCTGCTGATTCGGAACATAATAAAACGTAAAAGCCCCGTTTAGTCAAACGTCGATGGAACGTAATGTAACATACGTTCGTTTTTAGCATATGAAAAGCAATGTAAATGCTTACCGTTCTAAAAACCTTTGGCATTACGTTGAACATGTTGCTAATGCATTAATAGTTGAAAAGCGCAAGACATAATATATGTAATAATAAAAAAAGTACTATGAGCGTCGCGGGGGTACTGCGGTATTTTTGAAATGAAAAAGTACTGGAAAAAGTACCAAAGTACTGAATTTTTTAACACTGCTTCATACTATTTTTATAACTCTGATAACATTTGCGAAAAATTGTATCATATTTATTTTTATTAATTTATTTGTTCATTGTTTTTTTACTATTAATAAATATTTTTGTATATTAAATGTTAACTGTAATGTCCACAATAAAATGTAAATATGAAATAAATAAAAAATTATTTTGGTTATTTTTTTTTGGAATTTGGTTATTTTTTATTCAAATTTTTATTAGACAAATAATTTTGTTGTGGCAACACTGGTGGTATTGCTTACAAAAAGGTTGTAAGCAGAGAAGATCTAACGAACAGTTGTTAGTGTTTGCGCGGACAGAAGTGTAATATAGAATAGTGAACAAGCAATTATTTTTCGATCCATTAAGTTGTATACAAAAGTAGTGTGAACAATAAAGAGTTTAATTGAAACAGAACACATATTTGTTTTTACTTGGTTTGCAATTAACGAACTCATATTCATAGGTAAAAACGTGTGTTTGGTCTCCTAATTCTGTGAGACACTCAAGCTATGTAGATTATTTCCCTATCCACAAGCTATTCTACTTCAGCCGCACTTACTCTATTATATTCAAATAATTTGAAAAAAATTTCCGTGTCTGTTTGTTAAATTACAAATCCTTTCTAATGAACATAATCATTTAAATCATTTTTAGTTTCCTTTCATCACCAGTAAATTAGAAATTTTCTCAAAAGTGTTTTCAAAATTTTTTAAATCGAATAAGAAAAAAACGAATACGAAAACTTTGTTTGACCTCAATGCCATGGAATTTATTACAACTATTGTTACAATAATTGTTACAAGAGTTTAAGCAAATAAACTGAACAAAATTTCCTACAGAAAATAATTTTATATTCACTCAAAAGTAAAGAGCAACGCATTTACTTTTTTCATTTTAAATGATTCCTCTATTTTTTTATTTCACTTTTTTCTGTAAATACAATTGAAAACAATTTTGTTACGTTGATTATTGCATGTTAAACGAAAATTAACAAACTTTGTAAGGATTTTACAACATTTTCCCAAACATATTTGTTGCAGTAAATGAATGAATAAAACGATGGTAATTAAAACCATATCAAAACATTTTAATTCTGGTCTATACTACACGACTACATAAAAGAAAAACGCATGGTAGACTTAGAAGAAGTAATTCTATGCATTTGTGAGAAACATAGCTGGTATCTTGTAGCTATACCCCAAGACTATCATAGTATCCGGGATCTGATATCGTACTTATCTTATGTTTAACAAAACTAATGCAAGAAAAAATATGTACATTCATCAAATCTGGTGCTATTGCAACAAGGAAAACCCTTACAATTGAATTATGGAACGTAGCGCTATTCTCTCAATTGGTCCAATTAGAGTGCAAATTTAAATGAAATTCGAAATTATCTTAACACACATATAATGAATGCAAATTTACATGTCTAAAGCAAGTCGTGAGCAAATGATTGCAGATAAAGAAGACTAAATTAAATCAGAGAATAAAAACAAGAAAAGAACCCTCAATTATGGAGTACGAAAACAACGACCTTGGCACATCCTAACTGATCACTACAAATCTTTAGCTAGGATTATGTCATAGCTTTTCACGCCACACAGATTATGTGTGTTAATTTTATCCATTAGTAGAGGGATCAAAAGTCTAAATTCAACTCCTAAAGACATATTTTGAAGAAACTTTTAATGGCATTTTGTTTTTATTGTCACAGGTTTTTCCAAAAGACTGCTGAGAGCAAATGGCCGGAAGAAGCATTTTTTCGTTATTTTCGAAGTGTTTAAGCCAGGAGTTGGAGAACGGGATTTCGTCTACCTGTTACACTATGGCAGGTTCAATAATACATATCAACTGATATTGCAGACATCGGAAAAGACTTAACTTTAAATGGAAGAAAACACCGAGTGAGGGTTAAATTCTTGTAATCAACTACAACAGAAGTTTGATTCCCGCTTGTCTTTTAAATACACTTGATTGCCTCTATCTCATTATGAATACAAACATACATACACACATAACTGGCCATTACGACCCTTCAGTCAGGATTATGGACCTAGTTTCTCACACCACTTTTGTTATGTGCGTTAATTTTTATACATGAGTGGCGGGACCTACAGTTTAAAGTCGACTCCGAACGGCAATTTTTTTGAGAAACTTTTCAAGGCAATTTTAATTACTCCCACAGTTTTTGCCAGAAATCTGCTGAGAGGAAGTCGAAGAAATATTTTTTCATATTTTCAATTTAATGTCCGACCTGGGATTTGAAGCGTGGCCTTACGTCTAATAAGCCAACACACCTACTATACTACGGCGATTACATCTCATTATGAATAATAAAATGAAATTCCTGAAAACCAACTTATAAATGAACAAGAATAGTTTCGTTCACATAGAAATAAATTAAATCAGATCTGAGTCTAATAGTACGGATTGGCATTCAGAACTATAAGTAGTCGTCATATACTTAAAGGAAAAGTTCGATATAATCACAGGAAATCTTATATGGATAATAGAATAGGAATGGCTAGATGGCCAACTTTCTTGTCTGTTATTTGGCATGATACTAAACGATGGTACAAAGGCTTTAAGAAAATAAAAGATGGATGGAGTGGATTTTTAACAGACGACTTAAATTGGTACACAATTTTCATGACGTGCAAAAAAATTTGATTAATTTGACTGTATAGACGATAAGCTTTGCAATAAACAATTGCGTAAGAATAATGATGTGGACAATAATCGTGAATAAATACGGCAAATAAAGAACAATTTGCCACAGTCTGGTGTGTGGGTTTATTGGACAAGAGTCCGTGATTCAGAATGTAGCTCAGACATAACGAACAAAAACGAAAAATTAGGCGACATTCTCTCAGCAGTCTTCCGGCAAAATTGTCAAATTTGTCACACACAACTTAAGTCGTGTGAGAAGCGAGGTTTAATTCTAACCAAAAGGTTTTAGTGATAAATTAAGTAAGAAAGCAGGTAAAGCGTTGAAGTGTTTTTATCTGGGTTGTATGATGCGGGTGAGAAATTATGTCAGTGGAAAACAAAGTGTGCAATAGGCTTTGAGCGATTAAACCAAATATAAAGCATCATGAAAATTTGTTTAATGTTTGAGTAAAATGAAAATAGAAGGAACGTGACTCAGAACAAATAGTACAACGCAGAGCAAGAAGTATTGATAGAACAAATTGACACATTTTGTAGAGGCTTTATGTACCTATTTTAAATTAAAGAAACCATTAAGACGACTTTTAACAAAATCTATTCAAAGTAATTCCTATGTAATATGTAATATTGAAAATTTTATTTGTACAAATTTTAAAACCTATCTAAACCCAATGTTATCTACTTCCATGGAGATATCTAAATACAAAATTGGGGCAAGAATTTTACGACATCGGAGAGAAAAAAATTTACGAACATCTACAAGCATAGCTGCCAGATAAATAAATCGTCAAATATTAGAAAAAAAATCGTCATAAAAAATCCAAAAATCGAGCAGTTTTATATCACTTTTAGGAAAATATGGTTTAAGAGTTAAAAAATCTATCCCAGTGTTACTTGTTGACACATAAGCGCAGCAATAATATTGTATCATCTATATCTATGGGTGGTGTAAATATTAGGGAGTCAGAAGCTATTGACGTTCTGAGCACGAAAATTCTGTTTTATGTTCGCTGGAACCGACACGTTTTTTAGTGTCTTAGCTTCTTAAGACGGTGCAAGAAATACTTCACTTTATCTGATCTACACCACCACCAGAATGGACTACGACTCTCATGTATAGGCCGGTGCCTCAACGTCTATTTTGAGACTTCTACCTCGTACATAGAGGACAAAGTTGTTCATTAATGAACTTAGGGTATCGTGCTCTATTCATTCATTGGAGTATCGTTGCAATGTGGATTGTGTTTCACTGTTCTAACGCTATTACAACGTGTTTTACGCGAACGAAATTAGAGGACTTGTTCCCGAGAATCATGTATTCCTACGTAATACTCGTGTAATACTGGCCAATCGCATATCCGTATGTTGTCGATTGGCCAGTGGATCGCACTGTCGGACTATTCGTATGTGGAAATCCCTTCGTGCGAAGAAAATACAGAAAAATCATCACAGGTGTTTGCAAATAACTTAAAAATATAATACTTCACTCCTCCTTATTACTAACCTACATTTCCAAAAGTAACAATTGCAAAGCAAATACAAAGCTTAAAGTGCCCTTAATGTACGAAAGTGAAGGATTTCCAAAAATCGTCAAAATAAAGGCAAAAAATCGTCTTATCGTCAAAATGATATTTTTGGAGTTCAAAATCGTCAAATCTGGCAGCTATGTCTACATGTGTAAATAATTTTAATTGAATATTTGACAAATTATTTGAAAACGAAATATATTGGCTATTCATTACTTTACTGTTGCAAACATTACTATAAACGCAATATACCTATAAAAACTGTACAGATTATAACAAATTCAACACTATTCAAATCAAAACGAAAAATAGTTCAACAAAGTGCAAAAAAAAGGTTGTATCGTAAAAAATTTAATTACGGAAATAATGAAAATTTTAAACGAATAAGCATTTGGAAATAAACAAAACCAAAAATTTTTATAAAAAAAATTTTAAATTAATTACAGAATTAGAGAATAATTGCTGAAAATTAAATTTTTGAAAGCAAATTAAAATTTGTATGTGGTTATTTCGATAACATTCCACAAAACAATGTATGAACAATTTTAACGATTATTTTAGAAAATGTTTACTGCTTGATTTCTACGAAAAAGGGGCGTTTGTTCAATAGTTTTTAAGTTCCATTTTTATTTGCAGTGCTGTGGCAGTTTGGATTCATTGACTACAAGTATTGTACAAAAATACACTAATTACAGCAAGTTTGGATACTGGAACTCATTTAACATTTACTGTAGCATATCAACTAACTCTATTTCTAAGCTTTTGAATAATAGCATGGTTAAAATGCCAATTACTAAATCTGTTTTTCAAATTTGTTTACAAATTTGTTTAACTAAATTATTTATCCAATTTATCGTACCATAGGAACAATAAGGAATAACCGTCAATACTGTCAAATCAGTCAAATTTGTTTGCATGGATAATTGTATAACAATTAAAGTCATCTGGCCGCATTGGTTTTGTAATATTTTTGATACAATTCTATTATTGGACAATTTTTAGGTGTCTGCCATTGGAACTTAAATTTCATTTTTGTGTATATTTATTATAATTTTGGGTAAGTAGAGAAAGATTTTTTACCCCGTTTAATATAAAATATATATATTGGGTGGGCCATCCATCGGTTTAAATTCCATACTTATGTCATCCTATTCCATCACAAAATTCTATATATTATCTTCACGGAACGTAATGAATCCATTTACGCTTGAGCAACGTTGGGATTTATAGGGCCAACGAGAAACTGCAAGATGATGTAGATTTTTCAAAAAAAAAAAACGATAATCATTTCGGAGGAAGCTCATTTTCATCTTGGAGTTTACGTTAATAAGCAAAATTTCCGTATCTGGTGCTCAGAAAACCCACACGTGGTCTTAAAGAAGCTAATGCACCGATTGCGAGTGACTGTTTGGAGCGGCTTGTGCAACATTGGCCTATATTTCTTTGAAAATGTGAAATGCCAGACATTATGGTCAATGGAGACACCTATCGCACAATGATAACCAATTTTTTTGTACCCGCTCTGTATGGTATTGACTTGAACAATGTTCGATTTCAACAGAGTGGTGCAACTTGCCACATATCTCATGCCACAAGCGATTTATTTGTCAAAAGTTTGATGGCCGTTTAATTAGCCGAAATTATGATGTCAATTGACCGCCAAAAGCTGCGATTTGACACCATTGGACTATTTTATGTAGGGCGCGGTTAAAGAAAATTTTATGCCGATAAATCGGAGACAATTGAACATTTGAAAGAAAACTTTCGTGATGCCATTGTCGAGATACGATCCCGTACACTCGAAAAAGTGCACGAAAATTGGGTCAATCGAATTAGATATTGTGAGGCCAACCATGGCTGCTGAAATAAAAATCCATTTCCAACCGGAACAGTTGTAGTTCACAGCAAAACAATAAATTTATCAAAATTTCAAACAATTTCTGTTTTATTGCATTTTTAAATTTAAACTTTTAAATCACATTATATTTACCCACATCATATTTAAAATATAAAATTCAGTCATGACAAGTATATATGTGACGTATGAGTGTTATTTAATTCCGTTAAAAGGTTTGGTTAGAGGACGTGTACTTGACAAGTACAGTACCCGGAGTTCGAATTGACACATTGTACAACGTCCTAGTTTCTCACACCACTTAATTTGTGTGTGTTAATTTTATACATGAGTGGCGGGACCTACAGTTCCGTTAAAATTGAAGATTTTGATTTGTGCACTTTTCAGAGTAACTTTACAAGTACATGTAATATGATGCGTATGAGTTATAAATTTCAAATTTAATTAAAACGAATGTATACAACATTAATTTGGAATTAATTTCAAATTAAGCTATGATATGCCAATTATGATGGATTTTTAAAAATTTTTAATTTTTCGAGTTATCCTAACCTAAATACAAAAACCACAATTCTAGGCTATGTTCTAGTAGGTGCTTTATAGTTTGTATCTTCCACGTCTTCACAACAAAAAAATAATTTTGGCAAAATATCAAACCGTTTTTGTTTTATCACATTTTTAAATTTAAACCTTTAAATCCCCCACCCTATCAATATTTTTTGTAAGAAAACATGTAAAGGCCAAGGAATTAATACAAAACCATGTAATCTGGTTTAATTTTTTTCATCTCAGTGAAAAATAATAATAAAATACATTACATGTCCCGAATTCTTTTTGATATATTCAAACAAAAGAAGCTTATTTGAATAACTGTTGTGTTGGTTACTGTTTATTTACTTGGTTTTATTAATTACAGTCCGTAAGTTATTTTAAACAGCATGCGACAAAAAAAAATTCTTTTAAGAATAAAATATTCAACACAGCTTTTTTGGTGGATGAGTGCGCTAATTATAAGACTATTACTGTATGTATAGAATTAAGGACAACAGTATGTAGCCTTATATGGATCCTTACAAACATTTTGTATCTTCTATCTGGTGCCCTTAGATTTCAACTTTTGCTATCTAAAGCCAATACAGAACTTAAAATTTCTGTCACTTTATCTTGCTTTAACTCTTTTATGAATTTAATTAAAATCTTTAAAAACAAAAACTACCAGCTTTATTTATAAGGTCAAATACATACATATATGAACCGTTTATTTTGAAAGTGGTTTAAGTCCATTTTTTAAAAAAATTTTGTTAATGATAACAATAATCACAATACTATATATACTTTTTTGTATAAACAATTTATGTCTAGTATCAATAAAATCGCTATGATTTGAGGCACTTGAAAATTAGATAGTTAACGAAATGCAAAAAAATGTATTTTGAAACTGGTTTAATTCCATTGAAATCCATAAAGTTGGCAGCAACATGGTTGAAAATTGTGCAATCGGCAGAAAATAATGCAGATATTATTGATCATAAGTTTTTACTATCAGGACATTCATTTTTGCCAAATGATAGTGTTTTTGGAGTGATAGAAATGACTTTGAGGAAAATTAATTTAATATATGTCCCCTAGGGTTACTATGAAACCATAAAAACATGTCTAAAGAGTAACAAATATTATGTCATGAAACGTGAAGATTTTTTTCTACAAAACCTCTGGAAGAAGCAATTCATAAAAGATTAAAAAACTCTAGTGGCGAACGTGTAAATTGGCTAAGGAAATGTTGGATGCGATTTATAAAAAGTGAACCCTATAAAATGTTTTTTAAAGAATCTATGGAAGTGGATACAGAGTTCAAAATGCTTGATTTATTACCTTGTTGGGAAAGACCAAGGATCTTTAACAAAATAAAATTAACACCATTATACAAAAATGTACGTCCCATTCCAACTCCTAAGTATAAGGATAACTATTTAGAGGAATCACTATCACTAGTGGGGCAACTTTAAGTGAAAAAATTAACTTATAATAATATTAAACAAAGAACACAAAGTGGACTTATTCATTTTCACAAACAATTTTATTCATTTTGAAAGTGGTTTAAGTCAATTTGAGGTTCTGAAACACATCTTATTTTTCTAGTAAAATTTACAAAGCGTATTACGTTATATATTCTAACATGTTTAAGGTCACTTAGCCTTAAAAACAACTTAGTACCAGTTAACAATATTTTTGAAACAATTCAAACGCAAACCCTTACATATCTCAATATAACAAAAAATGGACTTAAACCACTTTCAAAATAAACAGCTCATATTTTTTTTTTCTTAAAAACCTTCAGTAACATTTGCCTAAAAGCTATGTAAGATGTGTGAACATCATGTTACTGTGCAAAGTGCAATATGTCGCCATACTCCTGTCACTTACAACACAATAATTTTGTCTACTGTTACAATTTAATTTAGTATAAATTTAAACATATTATTACATACTTAAAGGACATCCGAATTATTTATTCTTATACTTTGCCAGAGGTTAGAACAGCTAAAGTAAAAGTTATAAAGAATTGAATTATTTTCTAAATGAATACGAAATTCTTATGATAATTTTCATAATCATATTTTACATTTACACACACTCTAAGGGATTTCAATCCGAAAAGTCTACATTGACATTCATTTTGAAACACTCACATATTAATGCACTTTGAAAAACGGATTAATTTTTGCTCACTATTTGACTGATCGAATGAAGAAATAAATGATTTGATTCAATAACCATTACGCGTACATAATTGGAGATTCCTGAACAGAATATTGTTTTTGATGAATATTTTGGCAATATAGGTTTCAGTTAACACTAGGTTTACGGATGTTGATTATATACCTGTTTTTACTGAAGTGAGCCAATTTGACTCATACAAGAAAATTTAAGTTTTTTTTCCAAAGAAAAAAGTTCCAAATCAATTTAAATTAAATATTTATTATCAAAAACATTCATGGAAAACATTTTTTAAATATATACTCTCTTTTTGAAACACGTTTTTCGCAAATATTTCCATTACATTTAGTACAATAATTTGAAGATCTGTTTCTATTGCATGACTATTGAACTTGACAATTCTTCCGTGCGTTACTAGCATGAATTCCTGTCTTTGGAATGGAAGTGTTCTCTACTTCTTCTCTATATTTACTTCTTAGCTCTTCAGCCAATTGGAAAATCAAATCTTTTGGTGAAATATTTACTTGAGTCGTCTCTTTATACAGAATCCAAGCATTGATAGCTGCTAAAACTAAAATGTTGTAGAAAACTTGTAGAGGCCATCTGCGTGAACTTGCTTTGACGCTATATTTTCGGGTCATTTGATACATGATTTGATATATGCCATTATACCTCCGTCAATTATCAAATTGAATGCGCTACTTGGCGAACCAAGCATAATATGCCTTCTAGCATAGGCAGTTGGACCAAAAACGTCTGTGAATATGGTAGAATACGGTGATCTGCATACGTTTCGACTTTCGTCCAATGTTTCCCATAAAGCGCCGTCAGCAGCTTTTTCGGCTAAAATTTCTTTATCAGAAGATATATCGATACCTTCTAAAACATTTTCGGTTTCAGAATCAGAAAAAACCCTGGCTCTCTTTTTGTTAGGAGCTATATAACAAAGATCTTCATCTTCACTGCTTGAAAATTCAATATTATTGACTTCCTCTTCTAATTCAATTTCGTTATCAGTTGTATCCGATTCATTGTCTGATTGGTCTTTCTTTATTTTTAGTTTTCTCAACAGAAGACAATTTTTCTGATTTTTCCCATAAATGAACGGCTCGCACGTGATGAATAAATAACATGAAATGATGACAGAAGTGGGTAATAATGTAGCGAAAACAAGTAACAATCAGAGAAACAAATTCACAGGCTTGACTGTTGCCCAGGCTGTAAAATTATTAAATCATTCTATGAGTCAAATTTGAAATATAGGTGAAAATAGGTATACCACATTCTATAATGCGAAATGAAGGGGTGTGTGGGGAAAAGGAATGAACGTTTACCTATATTTCATTACTTATCTAAAAACCAACGTATGATTTTAAAAAGTAATATTAAAATTTTCTATATATATATGCGATAAAATTGTTAATAAGTCAAATTGGCTCTGTCCGTAAATCTAGTGTAAATCGCATTCGCATTTAAACCTCAATTTGAGAAACTATGTGTGAAGGTGATTTTTAATTGTTTTACTGTAACCGAATTATGTAATGGATAGGCATAGTCAAACATATGAATACAAGTAAAAACGTAAAGTTGGTGGATTTTATTTTACAACTACTGTAAATATTACTTTTTTATTTTAAAACCAGAAATATTACAATTACGATCGCTTTTATGCTACTTTAAAATTTCTCAGTAACAAATATATAGTTTTGTGTGGAAGCTTCTTACCCTGCGCCGAAATAAATTTCAATTCACTGTACACAAATTGCACGCTGTCCTGTCTATTTATAAGGAAGTCTACAAATCTATTATAGTATTGTCTGTTGTTGGCATAACGTTTTTCTCAATTTTCTACTCATTTTTTAAAACCTAAAATGAATGAAATTAATTTCGGACACCCTTCTCTGGAGTTGTGGTAAGTAGGCTTGCTGATTTTCTAAGTTCTAAAAGGCGAAAGATACATAATGTCGCACAGTGCGGTAATATTATACACATACATAATTGGTCATTACAAGCCTCCAGTCAGGATTACAACCCAGCTTCTCACACCATCCATGGTGTGTCTTAATTTTACCCATGGGTAGCTGGACTTATAGTTTAAAGTCTACATAGTCGACAGATTGTTTTGAGAAACATTCCCTAGCAATTTCATTTGGTTTCAGAGTTTTTCTGCCTTTCTTAGAGTTTGCTGGAGCATTTGAATACCAATGTTCAACAAATTACCACCAGAAATGTGGAAAAAAGTGATAAAGAAAACAGAGAAGAGTCGACAGTCATTTAAATGATATTCCATTTCTGTAGTACATACATAGTTTCAAGTTCATTTATATAAAAGTCAAGGCTTTATATGTGCTTTATTTAACATATTGAACATATTCATCAAAGACAATAATCGGTTCAGAAATCAAATTATGTACACATAATGGTTATTGCATCAAATCATTTCTTTTTTCATACAATCAGTCAAGTAGTGAGCAAAAATTAATCCATTTTTCAAAGTGCATTAATATGTGAGTCTTTCAAAATGTAAGTCAATGTAGACCTTTCGGATTCAAATCTCTTAGAGTGTGTTTGAACGTAAAATATATGATTATGAAAATTATCATACGAATTTCGTATTCATTTAGAAAATAATTTAATTCTTTATAACTTTTACTGGAGCTGTTCTAGCTTGGGGCAAAGTAGGAGAATAAATAATTCTGATGTTCTTTAAATATGCAATCATATGTTTTAATTTATATTTATTGTAACAGTAAACAAAATTATAGTGTTGTAAGTGACAGGTGTTATAATGAGCAGAGCGGCATTTTGCACTTTTCACAGCAACATGCGATTCACATATCTTAATTAGCTTTTAGGCAAATGTTACTGAAGGTTATTAATCAAAAAAAAAAATATTTGTATATTTGTCCTTATAAATAAAGCTGGTAATTTTTGTTTTCAAATATTTTAATTAAATTCATAAAAGTGTTAAAGCAAGATAAAGTGACAGAAATTTTAAGATTTATTTATAAAAACTACAAAAGGTTTACCGGGTGTTAAGAGCCTGTATTGGAAGATACGAAATTTTTGTAAGTAGCCAGATACGGTTACATACTGTCGTCCTTAATGTTGTATATACGGTAATAGTCTTATAATTAACACACCCATCCACCAAAACGGTTGTGTTGAATATTTTATTTCTAAAGGATGCTATTTAATAGAACCAAGTAAATTATTCAAATAACCTTCTTTTTTTTTAAATATCAAAAAGAATTCGGGACTTGTAATGTATTTTGTTATTATTTTTTCACTGAGATAAAAAAAATTAAACTAGATTTCATGGTTCTGTTTTAATTCCTTGATCTCTACATGTTTTCTTACACAAAATGTGAATAGGATGGGTAGTTTAAAACTTTATATTTAAAAACACAATAAAACAAAACGGTTTGAAAATTTTTCAAATTTATTTTTTTGTTGTGAAGATGTGGACGATACAGGCTATGAAGATACATTGAATTGTGGTTTTTGTATTTACTTTTAGGTTAGGATAACACGAAAAATTAAAAATGTTTAAAAATCCATCAGAATTGCCATATCATAATTTAATTCGAAATTAATTCCAAATTAATGGGGTATACTTTCTTTCTAATTCAATTTGAAAAATATTACTCATACTCATCATATTACATGTATAGTTATAGTATAGCTACTCTGAAAAGTATGCAGTAAAATATCTCCAATTTTGTCATGTGTGAAACTAATGGAATTAAATATCACTCATACGTCACATATGTACTTGTCATGAATGAAATATTAAATATGGGTGGGTGATTTAAAAGTTTAAATTTAAAAATGCAATAAAACAAAAATGGTTAGAAATATTTCCAAATTTACTTTTTTGTTGTGAAGTACAATTGTTCCCGTTAGAAATGTATTATTATTTCATTTATATGGCCGTCGCGGTTGGCCTCACAATACCTAAATCGATCGAACCAATTTTCGTGCACTATTTCGAGTGTATGGGGTCGTATCTTGTCAATGAGATCGCGAAAGTTGGCTTTCAAATGTTCAATTGTCTCTGGTTTGTCGTCATAACACTTTTGTTTAACGGCGCCCTGCAGAAAATAGACCAGTGATATCAAATCGCAAGTTCTTGGCGGCCAATTAACATAACTATTTCGGTTGGTTAAAAGGTAATCAAAATGAAATGTGTGGCAAGTTGCACCACTCTGTTGAAATCGATCCTAGTTCACGTCAATACGTCAATGGTGCGATAGACGTCTCCATTGACCGTAATGGTTGCGAAGTCTTAATTCTCAAAGAAATACGAGCCAATGATGTCTCTGCTCTTAAAGCCGCACCAAACAGTCACTTGCAATCACTTGCTTGTGGATTTCTGAGCCCCAAATACAGGAATTTTGTTTATGAAAATGAGCTTCATCCAAAAGGATGATTTTTGTCTTTGTTTTTCAAATAAATTTCCAATAAACCCCAACGTGCTCAAGCGTAAGTCGATTCATTACGTTCAATGAAGATAATATACAGAATTTTGTAATGGAATAAGTATCAAATTTAAACCGATATATGGCCCACCCGATAGATTTTATATTAAACAGGGTGAAAGATCTTTCTCTACATACAAGTTTCCCAAAATTATAATAAATACGCACCAAAATGAAAGCAAGTTCTAGTGGCAGACACCTAAAATTTGCCCAATAATAGTGTCGTATCACAAATATTACAAAACCACTGAGGCCATTAGAAGAAAGCCTCTACTAAGAAACACTACTTGTACTGATCATCTAATAAGTACAGCTCGTCTCTCAGTCATTAAAATATAAAGAAATAAGACAACATTATTCAGGAGCAATGTTTTTTACAAGTGATGAATTTAAATTCAATCGATTTGACTTTAAATGAAAGAACAATGTGCGGCGTCCAACGAAGAAAGATTTACTGTGCATTGTATTTACATTGAAGGCAATGAAACGTTGAAAAGTAGTATAATGAGTAATATATAAGCTGCAGTATAGCATAGTGTGGGTGCGATCGCAAAGAATGATTCCTTGAAAATGAAATGAAAACTTGTGTGAAAAATGGATTTTTACGCAAATAATGATGATAACGATAATGGTATCACACCGTTTGTTTACATACATAATTGGTCATTACAACCCTTGAGTAAGGATTACGACCTAGCTTCTCACACCACTTATGGTTTGTGTGTTAATTTTTTTATACACTTTTTTCCAGAAATCTGATGAAAGAACACGCCGATAATATTTTTTCATATTTCATTTTGATGGAGATGTCTGACCTGGGGTTTGAACCATGGCCTCGCATGTAATAAGGCAACAGACTACCTGCTATATTATAGCGATTAGACAAAGAATTTAGAGGACCAATAAGTTGATATTATATAAAGGCCGGTATAAAAGTCTGCTTCCAATCCAATACATTAAACAATTTTGAGACACAAGTGAAACAAAAAAACTAAAAAATCTTCAATGTGTAGAATATAGAATATGCAAGATGTCAGAAATTTCTTGGAAGACTTCCTGGAAGTTTATAATTTGTTTTTAAAGAGAAGAGTTGCCTCCACAAAATATTCAAAAGACTTAAGCCCAGCTTAGAAGTTTGTCCATCTTTAACAATTTCACGCCGTCACGTACCACCGGTGGTCTGTACTAGACTGCGTTATCGGACGGCGCGTACCACCTGTGGCCCGCACCAATCTGCAATTGATCAAGTTATTAGACGTTATGTACTACCAAGTATTTAGATCTTTAACACTTCAGATGTCGAAAAAATACTGACAGTCACGTTCTCTTCAAAGCATTTATTTTTAATAACAATTATAATTAATAACATCTTATAAATATAACAGCCGCCCGTAGTCGACAAGCGTGAACGTTTTAATGGAGGTGTTCTATTTACGTGACCAAGAAATTCGGTTGCTGTTTGACTTAAAAGTGTCTTCTATTGTTAAAGTACGTTATTGGAGTTTCTTCACTCTGTACATCGCTTAAGTATACTTGTTCTGTATATTAATCTTTCGATATTATATTATAAAAGATTGTCAATTAAATAATACTCACTTGACTAATTAATTGCTCATTATAAATTTCTCGTCTAGAGACTACAACTCAAACCACCCTTATCGTATGTTTTTTAATTTTATCCATGAATGCCGAGACCTACAATTTAACTTCAGCTTCGAACGACAGATTTTTGGGGAACTTTTCATGGCAATTTTATTTTACTCACAGAGTTTTTGCCAGAAGACTGCTGAGAGGAAAAGGCTAAAAGAAATGTTTTTTTAATATTTCCATTTTGTTCGAGATATCTGAGCTAGGGCTTGAATCACGAGCTCTCGTCTAATAAGTCAATACAAACGACTACAGCGTAATATCCATAAGATTAGGTTAGGTCAGAGTATAGCTTGCCATTCACAGGAAAGTTCACTCGATAGCCCATATTGGCCATTGCGTGTAAGGTAAGTTCCCTTATCATAACTCATTAGTGGTGGATTTGCACCACCCCGAGCTTCTGATGAAACCGGTCAGTTCTGTTGGTGGCACGTTCGCCACCATGTCAAGACCTACAAACCTTCTGTCGCCCAACAACCGATGACGTCTGTTTTGAAGTGCAGTGCACTCACACAAATGATGTTGCACCAGTTCCTTTTTTTCAACACCCTGCCAGCTTCTGCAGTGATTCTGGTGGAACAGACCGAGATCTGGGAGAACAGCGTCCAGTTGGAATTCCTGTTAGAGTGCGAAACGTTCTCTTGTCGAGTACTCAAGTATTTCCTTGGTTTTTCAGCAGTTTACTGCTGGACACAACAGGGTTTGTAATTCGGCAACTATGCATGTTGGATTACCTACGGTTTGTTGAATTCTGGAATTCATACTTTTTCCAATTTGAAAAAAGTATTCTTATAGGAGCGCTCTATCGTCTCTTCCTCAGACATCTCTGATCCTTGCCGTGCTAGTTCAGCCTCCTTTTGGTTTCATTCTACGTCGAGTGTTGTGTCGACGTATACAGTGAAGAGAGCCTATGCAACTCCTTGCTTTGACGGGGTGGGATCCCATCGTTTTAATTGCTGCTGGACTGTCCACACATATGATCAAGATTGATGGAGGTATGTTCCTGTTTTTTAACATATGTGCAGCTTATTCAATAGCAAAAATCTCCGTCTGAAATACGCTGGACTGTTTAGGTAATCTGTATGACCTGTTCAGTGCCAGCTCATTGAAATTTGTTAACAGGTTCTAAATAGATAGTATTGAATGCGGTGCTTGAAGCTGGAGATCCTAACATTTTGAGAAAAAACAATACCAGACAAACTTAACTTTTTTCAGTTTTTACTGTCTACTCCTAACAATGGAGATCCATTTTAAGGGGTATTAAGGTTAAAATCGATGGTAATAGGAGGCAAGTTTTAAAAGTTTATGAAAATCCAAGACTTAAAGAATTAGTTATTCGATCAGGATGCGTATTCTAGATCAGTTGACTTGTACTTATTTGCTTTATTTGCCATTAACAACCCGATTAACGGATTTCACAACACATTCTACCAGTTGCCTCTGCTTCTTGATGACAAGGCTTCTTCGATTTGGTCTTTCCAACGGATACAAGGTCGTCCTCTTCGCCTACTTCCGCAGCTCCTCGCATCAAATAACCTTCTGACCGGAGCATCATGCTCCCCTCGAACGACATGGCCGAGTCAGCGCAGCCGCTCGATGTTAATACGCTCCACAACGTCTATGTCGTTGGAGAGCTCACACAGCTCACTGTTGGATCGGATGTGGAAATCATCGCCAACTCGCACTGGAACGAAGATCTTACGTATTACTTTTCTATCGAATACTCTCAAGGCGGCTGTATCAGTGCTTAATAGGGTCCATGCCTCTGCGCCATAAAGAAGCACGAGTAGGATGAGCGTCTTGTAGAGATAGATACGCCGCAAGTCTCTACTTGTGGATAACATATTCTTTCTTTCATTTATTGCCACACCCATCTTAGTAGACTTCCGTTCAATAGCACTAAGGGCAGCAGTAACATAGCCTTATCAGCTTCGCAGGTATACCGAGCTCAAACATTACGGCAAAAACACGATCCCTTATGGGGCTATCGAAGGCTGCTTTATAGTCGACAAAAAGATCGTGTGTGTCGACTTGTTTTTCGTGGGTCTCTTCCGGGATTTGGCGTAGTGTGAAGATATGGTCTATGGTGGATTTGCCAGGTCTGAAGCCGCACTGATTAATTAATATATATATATATTAAATTAAAATATTGTATACACAAATACTTATCTTCCAAAAAAAAAATTATAATTTTCGTCTGGAGTAACCTTCGTATTTAGTTGCTTAAGTGTTTCAATTGGTATTTCATTTTCGTTTATTGTCTTTTAACATCAACCAAGACTATCATTATTTACAGAATATTCATAACTTTTACAGGCAAAGTTCAAACAGTTTACAAATAATATTTTTTAAAGACCTTCAAACAACACATTCCTTTACGAATTCCTTATAAAGCCAGCCAGAAGGTAATTTGTTCCATGGCAATTTGCCAAACACAGGCAGTTATTTTTTAATACCACAAAAAACTACTCATAAAATTTAATACTGGGTTTGCATAGGGTTTTTAATAACCAAATAAAACAGGTGTTGACCCTTAAATTTAAAACCCAATGTTTATATGAAATGCTTACTTAAAAGAAAAATTAAAAAAAACTGGGCTACAAAGGCATTAAACCAGAGTGTTAAGCTAATTTAAATGTAAAAGAAAGAGGTTTTGTTGGGATGAAGGTAATTAACTACACATTTTTATATTTAATTTTCGTATTCACAAAACAAAAAAAATTTTAATTTAAAGTTTGTTAGACATGATTAGGAAACTGAAATGGTGGTTCAAGGTTTCAGATGTTTTTATTTGTCATCCTATGCCTATTTATATTTATTTAGTTAAAGTCAAAACAAAGCTAAACATTTCTTTTAACTACAACAACAAATTTTAAAAAAATTTTGTTTAAATATTCAATTTACGGTATTATTTAACATACTTTAACTACTTATTTAACCTGCTTTAACTACTTATTTAACGTACTTTAAATGCTTATTTAACATAATTTAAATACTTATTTAACGTACTTTAAATACTTATTTAATGTGCTTTAAATACTTATTTAACGTACTTTAAATACTTATTTAACGTACTTTAAGTACTTATCTAACTTACTTTAACTACTTATTTAACGTACTTTAAATACTTATTATGGGAATCTAACCCAGGACCCTCACGCTAATAGTGTAACACACTACCCACTAGACTACCAGGGCACTCAACTTTAAATATTTATTTAACATACTTTAACTACTTATGCAACGTTCTTTAACTACTTATTTAACGTACTTTAAATACTTATTTAACATACTTTAAATATGTACAGCGACTTACAACCTTAACAAAATTCTGTTCATAAAATAGCATTTGAAGTGCCTTCTTAAGATAAAAATCAAGAATAGAAAAAGAAAAAGTATTAACGAATGATACATTATTATTATGATGTAACCGTATTTTGGTTAGTCGAAATATGTTCTATGATTGCTTAACCTATTAACGACTGCCGTGCCTACCTGGGAACACTTACACGGTTTTTTAAGGTGTATAGAAGAAGTATTGAAATTTATTAAAAAAATTATGCACTAGGAAGACCGATAGCTGTAAAAAATATAAGCCAATACAGTACCTAATAGACTACGGCGACTAACAGCCATAGTAATCTAGTCAATTTGGTGAAAAAGTCGGTGTGAAGGTTGACTTTGGTAAACAATAATTAATTTTTCTGTATGAGGGTTAAAATCATAAGTTAATTTGTTTGATCAAATTCAAACCGTAAAAACCACACAAAATGATTTTTATTAATTATATTAAATGTGTATGCATTATTTTTATTATTAATATTATATATGTACGTATATCTGATTTTATAACCATAAAAAAATTCTGTGCCAACTTGGGTACAATGGCTACAAGTATAGTTCAAAAATTTACGCAATTTCAATTGATGTTTATTAGAGTGAAATCAGTTTGGTTTCGCTATAAAAATTTAGTTATAGAAGTTACACTGAATACTCATTTAATAATTTTGGAAGAAGGTCAACTAACTCTATTTGTGAGCTGTTGCTAAATCACAAATTGGCAATCAAAAATTATATTTACACAACTTTTTTACGACCAGTAGCTAAGTACATACATACATACATAATTGGTAATTACAACCCTTCAGTCAGGATTACGACCTAGTTTCTCACATTATTTATGTTGTGTGTATTAATTTTATACATGAGTGGCGGGACCTACAGTTTAAAGTCGACTCTGAACGACAGATTTTTGAGAAACTTTTCATGGCAATTTTTTATTTACCATAAGTGTTTTTGCCAGAAATCTGCTGAGAGGAAGTCGCCGAGGAAATATTTTTTGTATTTCGTTTTGATGTCTGACCTGGAGTTTGTACCCGGGCTTTACGTCTAATAAGCGAGCACACTACCTAGTAGGGTACGGCGACTTCACCAGCAGCTAAGTGCTTTATGTAAATTAGGTTACCGTGCAATGGATATTACAGTATTAAGAAATGTTCCTTAACAAATGTAAAGAAGATAATGAGAATACCATGAGCTTGATTATAGGTCCGTTGTATGGATAACGGCGTTTGCCCAATGATTCTTATATGCCAGTAAGTATAGTACAAACCTACGTCAGTTGATGTTTATTAGAGGAAACCAATTCCGTTCAGTTAACTATATTTCTGAGCCTTTCGATACTACAGTGGTCAAAATGCTTGTTGTAATGTTTTTACAAGTTGTGATTTGTTAAACGATTAAGTAATTTAGGTTTCCGTTCTACTAAGAAACTTTGGTTAAAGGTTCGATAATTATAAGTCCACTGTAAGGATAACTGATACCAACTGCAATTCTTGTGTGTCAGCAGGAGTTGCAAAAGATGTTGTCTTCAAAAAGAATAAAATCTGCAAAGCACATTAGATACAAATATTTTTCAAAAACACAACGTTGTATGGGCGGACAGAAAAAAATCTGTCGTTCAGAGTCAACTTTAAGCTGTAGGTTCCGCCACTTATGTATATAAATTAACGCACACAACATAAGTGGTGTGAGAAACAAGGTCGCAATCCTGACTAAAGGGTTGTAATTAACAATTATGTATGTATGTATGAGCGGAGTTGATAAAATAAATCAATCCCTATCATTATACAGAATTGACATTGATTATCGATATTATCATTATGAAGATAATGCCATAGTATTGCGACCATACTATTTACTGTACTCCCCTTAAACTGTATAGGCTATTCCTATAATGTCTGTTACAAGCCTATTGCCCTAGAAAACTGTAGGATGCTGCAAAAATAATGCCTAGCACCTGTATGGACCAAGTGTTTTCAATGGGGGTGTATTAATTCCTCACAGTTTCTGAGAATGTATTATGATAATTCATACTCGCCATCAAAGAATCTATACACCCATTCTGAACAAAAGGACTTGGACTCAAAGTTGCATGTCAAAAGATAGTCCGAAGCATTGACTCAAAACTTTTGTTAAATGGAATTTTCCAACAAAATTTTTGGGACTTTGTCTCCTTATATATTTCCTTTCGCTGAGTATTGCTTTACAATCATCTGCTCCCACTAGTTTTAATACCATAGCCAATTTGATCAGTTCTACAATATATTGCACACTTCCTTTTGTTTTTTTTTTTTTGTTAAATTTTTCTTCAAAAATATTTATTAATTTCACTTGACAATTGAGCCAAATCTTAAGTAAATATTCGAATTTAACAAATTGTTTACTTATTCAAATTATTACCATGAATAAACTCCAGGAGTAAAAAGTTGTGAGAATTCTTTAAATCACTTTATCACAATATTATTTAAATCTTTATTTTCCATTCCAAAAACACCAAAATAAACTGGAAAACGTTTATATTCATAATAAAAAAAACGTTCCATATTTCGTGTTTTTTTATCTAAATCCCTTGATTAATCGGAAAACCGAAAAGAAAACACAAAGTATTTGGGTATAAAATTAAAATGCCAACGGCAAAATTTATCCATTTTATAATAAGAATTCATTTATTAACAATTTAATATGGAAGAGCCAGCCCACAAGTAAATAAAGTTTAATAAAGTGGTACAAAATTTAAACTAATAAGTTGTCCCAACAAAAAACAAAAAGGGAATCAAAAAACAAACAAAACCAAAAGAAGCAGAAAACAAAATCGTTAAACAAAAGCCCAAAAACATCGAAATATGCACCAAATAGTGGATCCTCCTACGCAATGGCGAATAAAAAAATAAGTCTACCACACGGAAAATGCGTACAGTTCGGTCGTATATAAATAATCGAAGAAAGGTTTTTGTTAAACCTTGTTTAGGAAAATGCTTCATTTATTCTACATGTTATTTATTGATTTATTTTTTAATTAGATTACAAACTAATTACAAATTATATATGTACATATATCATTACAACCCTTCAGTCAGGATTACGACCTAGTTTCTCACACCACTTATGTTGTGTGTGTTCATTTTATACATGAGTGGTGGGACCTACAGTTTAAAGTCGACTCCGAACGACAGATTATTTGTTTTGATGACTGGCCAGTGGTTTGAACTTTGACTTTACGTCTAATAAACAAACACACTACCTACTAGACTACGGCGACTTATCAATATATATACACTGTCGGACAAAATAAAGTGCGGTTTGAAATATTTTTTGTTTTTTGATTAAAGCATATGTTTATTGCTTTCAAATGGTTATAAATTATAGTTTAATTTTTAATTCGGTTAATATTTTATTTAAAAAGTATCTTATCATTGCATTCTTTCTTTATATTTTCTATTTATAATAGAAACTATATGACACATAAGGAATTTCAAGTGACAAAATAAAGTAACACTTCACTAGAAAATATTATAAATAATTAAATAACTTCAAAATTTAGTACGAAGTTGCTCCTCCTTTGTTATTTATGACTTGTCTTAATGGTTCACAGCACACTCTTTTCCGAGTTTTGCAATTTTTTAGTTCATATTTTGACTCGTCTGTCCAAATAATTTTGTTCCAAAAACATTCGGACATATTTATGTAAATATTTATCTATTTAAGTAACTACTTTACTAACTAGTAAGTAACAAGGTCGCAATCCTGACTAAACGGTTGTAATGAACAATTATGTATGTATGTATTACTTAGAAATATATTTGCTCACAATAATATTTTTTTGTACAGCATTTGTACAATCTTTGGTGAACCCACTGTTGCTTCTGATGTCTCAATATATGAGAGCATTGACGCGTTTTAGCGGAAGGGGATAAATAAATACAATTAAAATTTTCATACACTAATAAAAACCAAATACTAGAGGACAAATAATGTCGAGAAAGCAAACAAAACAAAAAGCAAAAAAGAAAAGGAAACAGAATAATATGACTGTGATGCAACAGCATGGTGTAGTATTTCTAATGGAAAATGTTTTGTGAACAGACACTGGTTACTGGTTCTTAACAATAACGTTGCCTGGGGGAAGCGACCTCATGGCGTTTGAAAATCTGAAACTCATTTTGCAGTGCTGATACATATTTTTTGGGTTGACTAAAAAGGAATGAATAAAAATTAAATATCAAACAATTTGATTTCATGCTACAAACACAGCATGTACCATTAGAATGTTCTTAATTTGTAATTTTTCACAGGGTTTAATAACAAAATGTTAAAATAAAATAACGGTGTTTTATTTTTTTGCACATTCTTACATATTACATACATAATTGGTCATTACAACCCTTCAGACAGGATTACGACCTAGTTTCTCACACCACTTATGTTGTGTGTGTTAATTTTATACATGAGTGGTGGGACCTACAGTTTAAAGTCGACTCCGAACGACAGATTTTTGAGAAACTTTTCATGGCAATTTTATTTACTCTCAGAGTTTTTGCCAGAAATCTGCTGAGAGAAAGTCACCGAAGAAATACTTTTTGTATTTTATTTTGATGTCTGGCCTGGGGCTCGAACCCTGGCTTTTCGTTTAATAAGCCAACACACTACCTACTAGACCACGGCGACTTCATATTACATATTTTATATTAAAAAAAAATAGAGCTCTGGTGCCAGCAGATAATTTGCATCTACTTTCAATTGGCTGGCCAATGTAAACTGGCTTTTGACTGAACTTTATCGAATAAGAATAATCAGCAAGCCAAAAAATAACAAGTATACATAACGTATTTAACTACCAAAACCGGGTTTTCATTTTCTGAAACGCAAGAAAATATTTTTGAATTGAGCAGGTAGGCTAAGCTATGATTTGTATCTGTTTTCTCATTTGGAATCTAAATCCAAATTTTCTAAACGTTTTTAAAAGGGTAAAAACGTAACATTATTTAAACATTTTTTTACTATGGAAATAAATCAAATTCTAGTCAAAACATTTAATTGTTATTTTTGTAAATTTTTAATAAAGTATCACAAGTTATTGTTACTCAAAATTTTTAGCCCAGAGTATTATTTAGTATCGTCCAAAACTCTTCTTGCACGAATTCTAACAATATATTTCAGTTTAATTTATTTGTTTATTTCTTTCCTTACAGTAAGGGACGTAAAGGACGAAAGTAAAAGAAATAAACAAAGACTTGAGATTTATATTTTCTATTTTCACTTGCAAACTAACAAACAAACTACAAGACTAAAGTGGCAGAAGGCGATTAAATTACACTGTATGTGTTCGTTGCTATTTTTGCAAATGCTAGCAAAAATAGTTACGAAGTGTAAAGAAAATATTTTGTGGCTACCACCATCGGACGCCAGCAGAGTGGGAATATTTTACTTTGAATTGAACTTTAAGGAAAAGAAGTAGAGCCCGAGTATGTACATGCTGCTGTTGCGTGTATTCATTATTAAAAACATTAAATTCCAAGCTAACAGATATAAAACTTTAAGGAAAGGGTAGATTAGTAGATGTGGAGGTTCCTTTATTTAAATTTTTTGTATAAATATTAAATTTGTTTTAAAAAATAATTTAAATTAAGCGAATTTGGTAAATAAAAAGAAGCCATACAATCTGACATGTTTCGCTGGTCACGAGTTTCCAAATCCTTCTATATTGCATCAAATGATACTAATAATATCAATATATATACAGTGGACAATGGACAGTGGCCTGAGTACCCCAATTGTATGAATTTTAAACAATAGTATATAAAAATAATTGATGTTTTTTATCATTTATTGTATCAATTAATTTCCATTTTATTAAAAAACAAAAAAATTATGGTTTTTCACATACCATAAGAACAATATGGAATAGTTTCTGGTGTTTTCCCTATCTATGCACCATAAAAGTGTAGCTACCCCAAGAGGAGCTTACACTAAATTTAAATTTCAAAATTTCAATTAAATAAAAATTGCCATGAAAAGTTTCTCAAAAAATCTGTCGTTCAGAGTCGACTTTAAACTGTAGGTCCCGCTGCTCATGTATAATATTAACACACACAACATAAGTGGTGTGAGAATCTAGGTCGTAATCCTGACTGAAGGGTTGAAGTAACCAATTACATATGTATGTATGTATATTTTAGGCTTTTTTCGAATTTGGTTTTAAGATAAGAATCTTCTACGTATTGTTTGATATTCCATGATCAAAAAAAAAAAATATTTACAATGGCTACACCATTCACCATACATACGATATATATTTATATTTTGCTAATCAAGCATTACCTTAACTTCTTCATACAATCGCACATGTATAGAATGTTAAGTTTTAAATTTTCTTTAAGTCCTCACCGATTTTGTCAATAAAAACTTACTTTTCTGACATGATATTGTCCATACTGTTACGGACAGGTACAAACACATAACACTATACCATAAAATATCCTTTAAAATTTGTTTTCAAATTTAAAATACAACCGATGAAGTGCACCGTTCACCACAGAAGATGACCAAAATGAAAATCAATTCTAACGAAAATGACAAAGAAATAAATGCTATTCGAATTCAGAGGACATTCAATGAATTTCGTTTAATATGGAATAAGGGAACAAAAGGACGTTTATATCCACTGACAATATTTTAATTCTTAAGAAAAACTCTGTGCGCTAGTCTTTTTTACAGATAAAAATATAGGGTGGGCCATCTATCGATTTAAATTTGAACCATCTATTATTTTGAATCTGACAATACTTATGTCATTCTATTCTGTTACAAAATTTACTATATTTTATCCACTGAACGTAATGAATCGATTTACGCTTGAGCAACGTTGGGCTTTATTGGATCAAACGAGAAACTGCACGTCTATTTTGCCAAAAAAAAGTCATCTCTTCAGATGAAGCTCATTTTCATCTTGGTGAGAACGATAATAAGCAAAATTTCCTTCTTTAGAGCTCAGAAAACCCACACGTGGTCATACAGAAGCCAATTCAATCGTTACGAGTGACTGTTTCGTGCGCCTTTTTGAGACGGAGGCATCACTGACCCATATTTCTTTGAAAATAAGGACTTCGCTACCAATACGGTCAATGGAGACACCTATCGCACCATGGTAACTGATTTTTTTGTACCCGCTCTTCATGGTATTAATGAGAACGATGTTTGGTTTCAAAAGGATTGTGCAACTTGCCACACACCTCATGCCACTATCGATTTATTGCACCAAGCGTTTGATGGCCATTTAATTAACCGAAATTGTGATGTTAATGAAAAGTTTTATGCCGACAAATCAGAAACAATTGAGCATTTAAAGGTCAATATTCGTGATGCCATTGTCCAGATACGACCTTATGCACTCGAAAAAGAGCACAAAAATTGGTCCGATCGAATGAGGTACTGAGAGACCAGGTCCACTAACTATACTTCATAACAAAAAAAAAATAAATTTGCAAAATTTCAAAAAGATTATCCTTCATTGCATTTCGAAAGTTAAACTTTTAAATTTCCCAATCTATACAATAAGTTCACCTGTGATGAGCAATGAAAGAAAAAAATTTAACCGTTTGAGTTTCCCTTTTCTTAACTTTCCCTTAATTGTATATGAATCCCATCACCATTGTTGTGTAGCTTTTACGGTTGTATCAAGAAAAAATTGAAGTAATATACCAACATATAAGAAAATGTATCTTCTTTAAAGTTCAGCCAGTGAAATGTAGAGATTCTGCCTGATTATAAACAAAACAATTGTATATACGAGTACCCAAAGCGAAATATCAACTATTCATTCCACCACTGTATGGGAATTAACTAAGCTAACAATAGCACTTAAACTGTCAGCAATAAGCACCTGTCTTAGTTTTGTTAGAACTCTTCCCTTAAAAGTATGAAAGTAACAAGAGTAGATAAATGTTTTACACAGCTTTAACGTACATGTTCAATTTGGTTAAATATGTACAGCTATGTTCAGTAGCATTTTTCTTGAACACAAGCAAGATATTATTATTTAACGTCGAAAATTATTGAAATATTTATGCACCGCATGGAGATGTAAAACGAGGTACGGCAGAGTTCGATTAACATGATTAATGGGAATTCTCTTTTTGACTCATGCGTATTTAGCGGTCTACAGATTATACTTCTCACTTATAAATGCTTACACTGACTACTTTTATAAGCAGTAGGATATATCTATCAATCTATCAGTGTGATCTCCTATGAAGTGGCTACAAAGTACATACAGTGGACAGCAAAAGTCCTAGAACGGCAATATATTTTAGCAATTTCATGAATTTTAGCCACAATTTGTATACAAATATACATATACAAAATATATATATTTATTTTATTAATTTATTTCTGTTTTATTATAAAACAAAAATTTTTTTAATGTTTTTCATAAAACAAGAGAAAAATAAGGAAAAGTTTCAGATGATTCCATAGGTACCCCCAAGGAGTACCCTGAGTAAATTTAAAATTTAAAAGCCTAATATATGAAAATGTTATCCCTTGTATTTAGTAGAATATCCCTTCAGGTAAAGCACTCCATTTAACCCATTTCAAATTGAATGTATAAGTTTTGTTTAGTGTTTTCTGGTGGCACCATGAGTAAGTTTTTCGGTTGACTTTTGTTTAAGGTTTAGCGATTACGCAACCGTTCCTTTAAATTATCTCCTAAATACTGTCTTGAAGCCATATCGAGACTTTGTGCAAGAATATTAAGCCTGTGTGGACATTTTTTGTCAACATATATTGCAGTACTAAGACTTTTGCTGTCTACTGTATATACAAATTCACGAATCAAAACTAAATCCATTTGTAATCCTTTGCACTATTAGAATAAGAATATATCAGGTCTTTCATTAGCGTTTCCTATATTTAAATTTAAATTAAAGAAATTAGGTGTGAGACATTGATATGTAGCATATAACACAACATCTCCGGGTAAATTGTCAAATTTTCCATGACTATGACGCATAAATCAGGCTGAGTTTGCAGTATCCATAGTGGTTAGTAGTGAGTTGGCTTATCAGACATCAAGATTCAGTTCAGTTCAGACATCTCAAACACCGAAGTCTAGTAGGTAGAGTGTTGGATTATTAAAGCCAGGGTTCGACCCCAGGGCAGACATCAAAACAAAATACCAAAAGTATTTCTTCGGCGACATCCTCTCAGCAGATTTCTGGCAAAAACTCTGAGAGTAAATAAAAATTGCCATGAAAAGTTTCTCAAAAATATGTCGTTCGGAGTCGATTTTAAACTGTAGGTCCCGCCAGTGTAGTGTGAGAAACTAGGTCGTAGTCCTGACCAAAGGGTTGTAATGACTAAGTATGTATATATGTATGTCTTCGGCGACTTCCTCTCAGTAGATTTGTGGCAAAAAAATCTGAGAGTGTAAATAGAATTGTCAAGAAAAAGTTGTTCTAGAATCTCTCGTTCGGTATCGACTGTGCTTTTCACACCACTTATGTTGTGTGCATTAAATTTATACATGAGCGGCGGGACTTTTGTTTGTTTGAAAAATTGAACTGAAAAGAAATTTGTTCAGATATAATAAGCCAACACACAACCAACTAGCCTACGGCGGCATATAACATCGTTTAAATATCCGCCGCGACTTCTCCGATTAAAATGTCAAAGTTTGACCGATGACATGGGTTACATTAGCTTTGAGGTCATCGCTTTATCTCGGTAGGCAATTTATATTACCACCACATGAGGTGATAGCTCCGTGCTCTTGGATCCGCATGTCTTTGGTATCCAGGCCATCCAATTTAGTCTAAAAGAAGTTGGTAGTTATCTACATATAGTGCTCGATGTTAACAGTGATGGCCTCACTAAGTCGTTTTCTAAGAAATATGGTTTCAAAAACCCACCCATTCCAAAATTCACACCAAAATGTGATAAACAAACACTGGTAAAGAAAATATGGAATGGCAGAGATTTAGGCTTTTATTCAGCTTATTGTAGGGTTGACATTTAAGTATGGTAATAGTATGGTTACTGAATTACCAAATACTCTCTGATAAATTTTTATATGAAATTTAATTTGTTCCGAGACGGCATGATTTTGTAAATTCCGTGCCAATAAAACTGTTCGTCTTTTGGAGTAAACCAATTAGTTACCCAATTCTGATTGTTTTTCAATTAATGCATGGTTGAAATTGATCAATTTGTTGACAGTAATGATCGGTTTTAACGGTTTAACCAGGTTTTAATGGTTCGTGGTACACCACACTTTTCTGTTACCACCATTCCCACATAGTTTTGTGTTCCTTGCGAATCGATCTGGTTTTGCAGCCGAAGTTGATAGTTGTTCCTGATAAACCCATGGTGTCCTCCGTTTAGGACTCTGAAACTAAATCCATTTTTCATTAACACTGTTTTTCTATCATGTCTTTATAGTAAAATTTCACAAGTGATTATTACAACCATTTTCCAGTAATTTTGGTTAATTGTTTTTATAAACAATAGACATATTTTTAACAAAAAACATTAAAACACTTTTTACAAATTTTAAGACATCATTTTTCTTGAGTGCAGTTGTCTTGTTCTGTGTTATAATTAAGCCACAGGCTAAATATGAAACACTAATGGATAATGTTGTGCACACAACTACTGCAACTAATGTAGAAAATGAATAAATAATACAATGTTATGTAATGTAAATAATGCCATTTTGACATCGGCAGGTTTTTGGGATCTTAACATAAATGCATCTTAAATTCAAAGTTGATATAAAATTAAAATTTTTTTCTTTAAAAACGTTCCCTTTGGTTTAATAAATGAATGTTTTTCTTGAAAACTACTTAACCAAAGGTACTCCAGCACTTTATAAGTAGTTTCATATGAATTGTTTTATTTAAATGAAAAATATTTTAGAAATTAAAAAGTATTAATAAATTTATATGTAATAATTTAATAGCAGCTAGAATCTGTTATACACTGACTCAAATAATTATCTGAACATAAATGAAATGATATGAAATAAGCGTTTTTTTTTATAAAAATGAAACACTAAGGCCCATTATTACAACTTTCCGTTAAAGTTGGGTTTAGGTAACTTTAGCTAAAGTGAACTTTAAAGTCAGCCTTAACTTCTTTTCATTATTACAACTTCATATTAACTTTATTACAAATATGGCAGTGCTGGAGCAATATTGATAACACTGCTCAATTTAATTAGTTTTTTTTAAACGCAGTGGCAACGACGAACTTACTTTTTTCTTTTTGTATGTGCTCATTTTGTTTATATTTGAAGTTGCCATATTGAAATTAATAAAGGGTGTTTTTTACAGAGGTATAGAACTTTAAGTTGGCATTACTTTTCAAG
The DNA here is from genome assembly GCA_936449025.2 of Sarcophaga subvicina. Lineage (NCBI taxonomy): Eukaryota > Metazoa > Arthropoda > Insecta > Diptera > Sarcophagidae > Sarcophaga > Sarcophaga subvicina. The sequence goes on from OW388080.2 coordinate 92,872,997, forward strand.
ATGGCGACCGATTTAACAGCTGTCAAGTGATTTATTCTCAGTTTGGTTTGCAATTCATCATGAATAGACTCACGCCTGAACAACGCTTGCAAATAGTGCAATTTTATTTCGAAAATAATGGTGATTTAGATGTGGTTTCAACAGGACGGCGCAACATGTCACACAGCTCGTGCCACAATAGATTTATTGAAAGACACGTTTGGTGACCGCCTAATTTCACGTTTTGGACCTGTGAATTGGCCTCCAAGATATTGTGATTTAACAAAGCTAGACTACTTTCTGTGGGGCTATGTAAAGTCATTGGTCTATGCGGTAAAGCCACAAACGCTTGACCATTTGGAAGATAACATTCGCCGTATTATTGCCGATATGTTGGAAAAAGTCATCGCAAATTGGACGTCCAGATTGGACTACATCCGCGCCAGCCGTGGCGGTCATATGCCAGAAATCATATTTAAAATGTAATACCACAAGATTATCTTTCGGATAAATAAAATTCATGTCAATCGAATAATCCATCGTTGTTTTATTGCAACTTAAAGTTCTATACCTCTATAAAAAACACCCTTTATAATATGGCAAGTTCAAATATAAAATTAACTTTAAAAGGGACGGGTAGGATGATCCTCCCTTTAGCTTAACGCTCACTTCTATCATATTGCCCACTTTTAATAATAAAAAACAAATTATCTGCCCGTTAAAATCCTCCCTTCAGTTAACGGCAAGTTGTAATAATGGCCCTATGTGTTAATAGGAAAGTAAGAAACATTTTATTTAAAACTATTGGTCATTGCTGGCTACACATTTATTCTATCTTACAGGTAATTTTTGGATACCACGCCGTTCAAATAGTTCCTCATTTGAAGCCAACCAATTAGTCATTCAATTTTCGACTTCCTCTTAGGGATAAAAATACTGCTCAGCCAATGTACAGTACAGTATGTACCGGTTGAGGCCACAAGAACTCCATTATCATATGATCGTTTGCAATACGAATGTTTTCAAGGGACAGACCGGAACGTTAATGCAAAGAATGTCCGTAAGCTATTTACGATTTTGCGAATGATCGATACATTAGATGCTCTTTCTCAACTGAGGAGTCTTTCAAGTTGTCATGAGGTGTCAGTATAACATTCCAAATTTTTGTCATAAGTTGACACAATTACAAGGGATATTGTACAAGGTACGGCGAGCTAGTCTGCTCTCTACTCAAATCTACTAGGAGGCACTTAATACCATGCTAATGGCATAGCTCGTGCGGTTACTTCAATATTCTGAACATAGTTTACCATTGGCAAGAAAATACATCACCAAATACTCATATATCACTGGATAGGATCTTGTCCCGGGATATATAAGTAGCTTTCTAAACAGCATAGAGGCACTGGTGCTGGAAATCTTTGTAAGCTTTTTAGACGAGGTATGGATGGCAACTACAGGATTGTTCAGGCGAAGGGTTTTCATTAAACTGTTATATCTTCTTATAATGAAAGTTCTCACGTAATTTTCGTGGACAGTCAAGTGAAGCTGAGGACGATAAGATCGATCTAATGGTTCGTGTCGTTAAGGATTATATAAGAGTCTTTGGATCGTATTGAATTAGCTTCTATTCAGTTCTGAGACTTAATAATATGATTGGGAAGAAGAACACTGTTGCTCTTGTTAGATGATCATGAATTGACTTGGCTAAAAGAGCAGATAGATCGGATTGTTATGTGGGTAAAAACTCTTGGCCGTCTATTGTCGTTGATTCGCATCTGCTAATTAACAAGTAGGAGATGGTCGCCGTAGTGTAGTAGGTAGCGTGTTGGCTTATTAGACGTAAATCCAGGGTTCGAGCCCCAGGCCTGACATCAATACAAAATGCAAATATATTTCTTCGGCGACTTTTTTTCAGCAGATTTCTGGCAAAAACTGAGAGTAAATAAAATTGCCATCGGAGTCGACTTTAAACTGTATGTCCCACCACTCATGTATAAAATTAACACACACAACATAAGTGGTGTGAGAAACTAGGTCGTAATCCTGACTGAAGGGTTGTAATGACCAACTTATGTATGATGGTAGTTTCAGGTGGCTTACCGTGCTCTATTGTTGGTGGTTTGCACCTGCTACTTAACGGTAGTACAGGTCATTGACAGTAATCCGGAATGGGTACCCAGACAGGGTATGTGGAAATGATGAGGATTTGGAGACGATTCTCCATCGTTAGACATATTCAGGTTGTCCTGTAAATTATTACGCTAACTTACGGATATGCGTCTACCTTCGTGTATCTGATCCTTCCGGTTTTCTGTATATTTTCAATCTCACCACTCCACCCGTTTATTTCTTTTATTTTTTCTTTATGCCTTTTTTGATGAAGAACATGGTCCCCATAACCTTTGGGTGTTTTGTCTTGGCTATACTCGTCCCCAAGTCTACCAAGCTATCTTTGTTTCTATTAACTCGCTTTATGTGTGTACGAAAATCACCGTTGATGTAGCGTTGGGTATAATTTTAAACTTATTTCGTCTATGGATGAAAGAATAGGGAAATTTACTCTGACATGATATTAAATTTACCAAACATAAAAAATTGGTTCAACCATTTCTATGTTCACGCAATTTAACTTTGGCTCCTTAAACCATATTTTGAAAGAACAATCAAAAACGAACTGAAATACTTTGTATACATACGCGACCTTTTAATATTTTATAGTATACACGAAGAAAATAGTCAGTGGGTGAAGGATTTTTTGCTTTTTGAATTAAAGGATTGCTGGTGTGGGACAATACGAGTAAAATTGTTTTGCCACATGTTGCACGTATGTATGACTGGAAGATATTTTCCCAAATGATTCAATTGGTAATACCATCATTGAAATAAAAAAAACTCAGTCAAATATAATACTGCAGACATAAAATTTGGAAAAAATGTTCGGAATAACATGAATCCTCCCTCTGTAGACATTAAAGTGGAGTATGAAATGAAAAAAAAAATAAATAAATAAAAACTGGTTGCTGTTTTGCTAGCAATTATTGCTTTCAACTGCATTATTCAGTATTGAGAAAAAGGAAAACTAAATATTTCAAAACCAAAACAAATAATAATAAAACGAAAACAAAGACGGCTTAAATAAATGTTATGTTGTCATTAAATAAACAGTCTTTTAACCACAGTTATAATTTTAAAGTCACTGGGGTAAACATTCAAAAGTGAATTGAATATGAATTGAATATAATATATATTATAAATAAAATAAAATCAATAAAGTAAATAATAATAAAGTATATATATATATATATATATATATATATATATATATATATATATATATATATATATATATAAGAGGACAGAGGAATAAAGTATACGCTCTTATTGAAAACTATTCCATATCATAAAGATTTGTACGGAAAATTCTATTTATTTTAGCAGTATTCATGCCTATGAATAAAGTTAGGTTACATGGATCGACCGCCAGTTTACTAAAAAGATCTAGGATCCCAGTTTAGTTATTCCCTACATAGGAATACTATATAAGATCTCTAACACCAAATATGAGAAGATGCAGGGGTCTTCGTAATTCACAATGAGGATAGTCCTCGCGAGATTCTCAGCTCTCAGTGACATATTGTTGCTTTATGGAAAAGACATGCATAATTTTGCACCGAGGAAATCGATGAAAATGCGGTGGAGTAAATAAAATCACAATATAACTATTAACGAGGAGGACGAAACTTTTCTAATGGAAAACTCTTTAATTCCTGGGTAAGGTGTCCTTAGATGCCAAATATTTTGGGAGTAGTACTGAATAGTAAACTGAGGATAGTAAATGGAAGCAAACTATCTGGCAATGGTACTGGTTACTAACCTGATATAGAGAACGGTCAAATATGCTCTACTGTTGTGCAGTAGGCTTTTTAGACGTGAGGCCTTGATTTAAACCCCGGATCGGACATCTCCAACTAAACGAAATATGAAAAAATAGTTCTTCTTTCTTAAAAATCTACTTCAAACTGAAGTTCCGCCACTTATGTATAAAAATTAAGGGCACACAACTGAAGTGGTGTGAGAAACTAGGTTGTAATCCTGACTTGAGGGTTGTAATGACCAATTATCTATGTAAACTGATATGGAGGACTCGCGTAAAGAACGTTTTAAGGATGGTCAAATATGCCTCAATGATATGTAGCAAGCTTACAGGAAAATCCTGTGGGTATAACAGACTTCAATGTAGAACATAGTGACAATAATGAAGGCATTGCAGGTAACGCAACTGAACGAACTATGAAAAAATATTTCTTCAGCGACTTCTTCTCAGCAGATTTCTGGTAAAAACTCTGAGATAAATAAAATTGTCATGAAAAGTTTCTCAAAAATCTCTCGTTCGGAATCGACTTTAAACTGTAGATCCCGACACTCATGTATATAAAATTAACGCACACAACATGAGTGGTGTGAGAAACTAGGTCGTAATCCTGACTAAAGGATTGTAACGACCAATTATGTATGTATGTATGTATGTAACAAGTGATAGCGGCGACACCTTGTTTAGGTAGAGTAGATAGAGAGATAAGAAAGAAATACAGTAAAAGAGGGAGAAAAGGAGTAGTAGGATATCAGTAGAAAAGAAAAGGTTGAGAGTTAGTCAGTTGAAAGAAAGATAAGAATCAAGTTGTGTTTTTTTAAGTCGGAAAAGTGTAATTTTTTTAGAAGTTGAGAAGTAAAGTTGGAAAGTGTAATTTTTAGAAGTTTTGAAAAATAACAGTTGAAGAATAGAAGTTGAAACCAAAAAAAAAATCATTTACTTATTTTTTATAAAATAAATTAAATTAATTTTCATATTTAAATAAACTCCTACTGTATTTAAATAATACATCATTGAATCAAATATTTTATTTAAATACAATAAACAACCATAATTACATGTATTCCCCACAATTTTACCAAATTTTCAGACGGACCGAACTCAAACACTGCAGTAAAGCTGACTTATAGCCTACACAAAGATGGTGTGTATCGACAACGAGGTTTTAATGGGTATTCTAAAGGATTTAGCATTATATGTATACCCGGATGGACTTAACAGCTCTGAAACCCCACTGATAATATCCAATGGGAGTTTTGACGAATGGCTTTAGTCGTTCACGAAATACAACTTTATATGTGACAGGGAGAGATCTTTAGTTGACACAAATCGTGGAGACTCCCATTTTCAGGACCTAAAAGCGGACACCTGAGCATTCAATCATTGAACATACTTTCCTTCAGTCATACACCTTCTTCTTGAATAGTGGAATTGTGTCGTTTTCGTAATCTATATGATCAGTTTTATCTCCTTTACTTGAAATGAGTATGATCTTAAATCCCTCAAATCAATGTGGCACGAGGTGAGTGGAAGCCATTGTTGTATAGTAGGTAGTGTGTGACATGATGCCACGAATCAAATTCTGGGTCAGACATCTCCAACAAAATGAAAAACGAAAAACATATTTCATCGGCAACTACATCTCTGTAGATATCTGGCAAAATCTTGAGAGTAAATAAAATTGCCATGAAATGTTTCCGAAAAATATGTCGTCTGTAGTCGACTATAAACTGTAGGTCCCGCCCTCAAATGAACACACGCAACGTAAATGGCGTGAGAAGCTAGTTCGTACTCCTGTCTGAAAGGTTGAAATGATCAATTGTGTACGTATGCATCAATTATTATTTAAATTTTTCTTTTGATTTTCCATTTCAATATCTAGTTTAACAACCATGTTAATTTTTTAACGATAGCACATTATGTGTGTATGTTTAGACAGATGTTAACACTCCTGTTTAACGTCAAATAATTTTACCAATTCTGTATGTTTTGTTGTCTATTTTAACAATTCTTGTTATCCTTTGCCGCAACTTTAAGGAACCAACGAATCGAATTTATTACAAAATCGACCACACACACACACATTGAGTTTTCTTGGTGCTTCAAAATGAAAAACTTAATACAACTACACGATATAAAGAGTAGGCCATTTAAAAGTTTAAATTAAAAATGCAATAAAACAAAAACGGTTTGAAATTTTGTCAAATTTACTTTTTTATTGTGAAGTACAATTGTTCCGTTTAGAAGTGGAATATAATTTTATACATAAAACAAAAAAAAAATTAATGCTTTTCGTAAATCGTAATTTTCAGATACAAAACTCGCCATCTTTAACCCGATGAGAAGGATATTAAGATGTACGGAAATATAAGGTAGAAATTTTTCTAAAGACCTTGAGTCTATCAGGCATTGGATTTATACGTAATACGTAGGTGTAACTCTGGATGTCTCGGCATGATTTAGACTTTAAAACATTTCACCATAAAAGCAAAGCCTGGATTTGTCAGCAGAACGACTCGTGCAGTATAGAACTTTTTAAGGCGATTAGGAATGTCTGGCAATTTTATGAATAATTTTAGACGGAAAGGGATTGTTTGTGTGTCTGGAACGGTTGTAAAAAGTGAATTATTTTTACATTAAAGTTGTGCTTTCAAATGCAGTGGATTTGTGAAAAATGTTTACATACTGCTGATATAATTCTAAGCACTAAACAGACTTTTGCTTTACTTTACTTGTCCATTCTTTTACGTGAGCTCTTGTTATTTGTATATTATTGTATATATGTACTTGATGTTTTTATAAATACATAAAAAAGAAAGTATTAAAAAATTGATTTCCTAACTTAAATTAAATGAATTTCAGAATCAGCTTAAAAAGTCGAACAACCTTAGAAAATAACATTTGACATTCAACGATATCTCCGAGACAATAAAATGTAACGGTAAGATTGTGTGATTTAAAAAAAAATTCATGATGTAGGATATAGGAAAGTTTTAAATATTCAAAAATCTGCTAGAAATTATGGTTTACTTCCTATTTAAATTGAATTTGTAACATATTACTAATACGCACCGTATTACCGTATTATTGCAATAAAAAATCTTCAATGTTGTCATGTATGAAAGCAATGGAATTCGATATCACTCATACGTCACAAATGTACTTTAGGGCGACTCACCAAAAAAGTTTTCGACACACTTAAAATATTTCGGCTCCAGCATTGACCTCTCGTGAGATGGACCATTTTGAAAAAGTGTCTATTTTCGTATGTTTTTTCTATTGGAGAGTCTATTCCCTAACCAACGTATACAATATGGGTATCATAAGAATGGTTTTTTTAAGACGCGTCCAACTGTATAAAAAATTTGTTTATCCCTTTTATAAGGATTTTCTGTAAAAAAATACCGGTTTTTAAATTTTTTTCGGAGTTGTTTGTAATAAATATGCCAAATTAATGTATTTTAATCTTTAGTCGATTTAATTAAATACGGGTCTCAGCTTTTTTTGAAATTCGCATTAGTTTGCGTTTTGACAAAAATTGAATGAGGTGGTAACCCTTCGTTTTAAATAGGGTAATATGGGTATCAAATCTTTTTCATTTGCCCAGTACATCATCTTTGTATGTAAATAATTTAGATTTTTGCAAATTAGATGCATTTTATACGGTACTCTGGAATATATATAAATGTAATTTTGTGGTAACTCTAATATGAAAGCGTATTTAGTTTCTAGATCAGGTATGGATGAAAATAGGACTAAAAAAAGAAAAAAAAAATTGATCCACGTCTTTTTGGCGGCATATTTTTTCGCAAATTAAAAAAGTTATTAAATTTTTTTTGTTTATATTTACAAAACTGTCCTCAAAAAAGAACGACTTGCGAATTTATCACAGATTTAAAATCCTCTTAAAAGTTAAGATGCTCTAATTACACAGCCCTGCATAGCTTTTGCAAATAAGATGGCTCCAGGTGTTTCTGAAGGCATTTTGCGCGCTGAACACGAATCTGGTTTCAAAAACTTCATTCAGATTTAAAAAATTCAAAATGGCGGATCTAATAAATCTGATAAATTTTTTGTAAACCTCGACCACCATATTAGAGGTCCTTAGAAATTAATCAGATTTTCTTGAAAATTGTTACTCAGGGGTTTTTTGGGTCGCTGATTACAGATCTTCTTTCAGATTTAAAAAATTCAAAATGGAGGATCCAATAAATCTGATCAATTTTTAAAAACCTCGACCACCATATTGGATCCGCCATTTTGAATTTATTAAATCTGAATGAAGATCAAAACCCCACAAACCCCTGAGTAAAAATTTTCAAGTAAATCGGAAGAATTTTTAAGGACCTCCGTAATGTGTTTCTTTTTCTCTTGCGCCCCTTGACATAAACCCACCCCCTACTTTAAGGGTGCATGCAAACAATTTGGCTTTCGGCTCATTTTAAAGAGCAAAGATCAATTGCCATTTCTGACAATAGCGATAGTTAAAAAAAAAGTAAAAAATGGCCAAAATTTTTAGGGGTTTCTGGTTTTCTCGAAAATCTGACGTGATGGAAAGTTTTTGAAACAAGATTCGTGTTCAGCGCGCAAAATGTCTTTGGAAATACTTGGAGCCATATTATTTGCACAAAAAAAGTTCAAATTTGCAGAGCTGTGTTATCTGTATTTTGGAACTGTAAAAGAATATGGTAATACGGTCGGTAATCTATTTCGGTTTAATTCAACTAATCTAAAAGGCATTTTAATCACGACACAAACACTTATTTAAATTTTTTTAGCCCAAACCCAATGATATTGAGAACTGATTTACTTAAATTTACAATTTTGTTTTTATGCATGAAATTTTTAATACAGCAATACTTTGATTTTATACTTTTGCAAAAATCTAAATTATTTACACACAAAGATGATGTACTGGGCAAAAGAAAAAATTTGATACACATATTGCCCTATTTAAAACGAAGGGTTACCACCTCGTCATTGGGAGGGAGGGATGTATGCAAACAAGGTAAAGTTTCTGATTGTGGTCAACGTGGCGACCACCAGGACGATCCTTGTCTTGCTGTATTCAAGTTGACACGCAGCCTCCTCGTGGCCCCTCCTGGATGGCATTCTAGCACCCGCTAGATGTTAACTAATGCGTCCAGCGAATGTCCAATCCCCTGGACGTTAAATTTGGGTTGTGCGTAGGGCTTGGAACCCAGAATCCTATGAAAAGATCCCCTCAAAAGTTGACGACCACGGCAAACGTATAAAGGACTTTGATTTACGTATTAGCACATGGAACGCCCGCACCCTTTACAGGGTGGGCGCCTCCGCCCAGCTGGCGGATGCCCTCATTAAATGAAGGACTGACATCACTGCCATACAGGAAATGCGATGGACAGGACAAGGATGCAAAAGGCCTGCATCTTGCGATGTATACTACAGCTGCCATGAAGACAAGCATGAATTTGGATGCGGATTTGTGGTTAATAAGAGACTTCGTCACCTTATCTCTGGGTTCACACCTGTGAAGGAAAGAATAGCCACAATCCGCATCAAGGCAAAATTCTACAACATCAGCCTAATATGTGCTCACGCCCCGACGGAAGAAAAGGACGATGTGGTTAAGGATGCCTTCTATGCTAAACTCGAGGACGTATACGATAAGTGCCCGGCCCATGACGCCAAAATCGTCCTCGGGGATTTTAATGCAAAGGTCGGGCGGGAAGGTATCTTGGCCCCACTGTCGGACAGTTCAGCCTCCACGCAAACACTACCTCCAATGGTATGAGGCTGATCGATTTCGCCGAGGCGCGCAACATAGTAGTATGTAGCACCGGGTTTCAGCATCTCGACATTCAGCGCCTCGAGGTCTGCGCGCTCTAGTACATTGCGAAAGCTGGACGTCAAGAAGCTGCGATCACAAAGGACAACTGAGGCGTTCTCCGCTCAACTCTCGGATAAGCTCCGTCGTTCCCCATCCAATCTCAGCGACATTGGTGGACTGTGTGCCAACATTTCCCACTCTTTGCGCACTACTGCGGAAACAGTCCTTGGTTTCGGGCGCCCACCCCAACGAAATCAATGGTACGACGAGGAGTGTCGCGAGGCTGCTACAGCGAAAAACGCAGCATACAAGAAAACGCGAGCCACTGTCGAGAGCTATAGAGAAAGGAGAAGGGATGAGAGACGCCTTTTCAAACGGAAGAACAGGTAGCAGGAAAGGTGTGAGCGCGAGGAAGTCGAGATGTATAAATGCAGGAATGATGCTCGAAAATTTTATCAAAAGGTTAAGCATCTAACCGAAGGTATGAAGCCCGGAGCGTCCTCCTGGAAAAATGGGAACGGAAACCTGATAACAGATTCGCAAGGGGTGCTGAGGTTGTGGAGGAAACACAAGGTGCTACAAGGTGATGACGACAACAATGCCGCCTTTAGAGATGATAATCCGAACCCGATCGGCGATGACGGCGTGGAGATTCCGCCGCCTAGCCATGAAGAGGTCAAAGTCGGGATTACTCGCCTTAAAAACAATAAAGCGGCAGGTCCTGATGGCCGTCCTGCTGAATTGTTTAAGACCGGTTGTAATGAGTTGGTAGGGCTCATGCACCAGCTTATTTACAAAATATAACTAGAGGAAAGTATGCCCAACGATTGAAACCTCAGTGTCCTCTGTCCTGTCCTGAAAAAAGTAAACCCTACTATATGCGCCAACTATAGAGGTATAAGCCTTCTCCCTATCGCATATAAGGTTCTTACGGGCGTATTGTGTGAACGACTGAAGCCACTCGTCAAAACACTGATTGGACCTTATCAGTGCGGCTTCAGACCTGGCAAGTCCACCATCGACCAGACCTTCACACTACGCCAAATCCTGGAAAAGACCCACGAAAAACAAGTCGACACTCACCATCTTTTTGTCGACTATAAGGCTGCCTTTGATAGCCCCATAAGGGATCGTGTTTTTGCAGCAATGTCTGAGCTCGGTATACCTGCGAAGCTGATAAGGCTATGCAGAATGACGTTGAGCAATTCCTGCAGCTCCGTCATAGGGCGTACCAAGCGATATATTACTGCTGCCTTTAGCGCTATTGAAAGCGAGTCTACTAAGATAGGTTTGACAGTAAATGAGGGCAAAACAAAGTATATGTTATCGACGAGTAGAGACGCGCGGCTTATTGATTCTCAAATTACGGCCGATAACTATACTTTTGATACGGTCAAGGAATTCATCTATCTTGGCTCCAGCGTTACCACCAGAAATGATGTCAGCCTGGACAAGCAGAGACCTCTTTCGTACGACAAAGCTAACACTCTACAAGATACTCATCCTACCCGTGTTTCTTTATGGCGCAGAGGCATGGACCCTATTAAGCAGCGGCGTTGAGAGTTTTCGAGAGAAAAGTACTGCGCAAGATCTTCGGTCCAGTGCGATTTGGCGATGATTTGCGTATCCGATACCACAGTGAGCTGTATGAGCTCCTCAACGACATAGACGTTGTACAGCGTATTAATATCCAGCGGCTGCGCTGGCTCGGCCATCTCGTTCAAATGGAGGAGGATGCTCCGGTGAGACGGAGTATTTGATATGGGGAGCTGCGGAAGTCAGCTAAGGGGACGACCTTGCATCCGTTGAAAGGACCAAATCGAGGAAGCCCTGTCATCGATTGGTGTGACCAACTTGCCTAAGCGTGCACGAAGCAGAGGCGCCTGGAAGGATGTGTTGCGGTAGGCTAAAATCCGATAAACCGGTTGTTATGGCCAATTAAGTAAATAAGTAAGTAAGTTACCACCTCATTTAATTTTTGTCGAAACGCAAACTAGTGCGAATTTCAAAAAAAGCTGAGACCCGTATTTAATTAAATCGGCATTTTTGGCATTTTTATTACAAACAACTCCGAACAAAAAATTTAAAAACCATTCTTTTTTACAGCAAATGCTTATAAAAGGGACAAACAAATTTTTTATACAGTTGGACGCGTCTTAAAAAAACCATTCTTATGATACCCATATTGTATACATTGGTTAGGGAGTAGATTCTCCAATAGAAAAAACATACGAAAATAGACACTTTTTCAAAATGGTCCATCTCACGAGAGGTCAATGCTGGAGCCGAAATATTTTAAATGTCATCTTAAAAAAGTCAAAGTACATCTTGCACGAATTTCGCTTCCATACAACTTGAGCCGCTCTAATGTACTTATCATGAATGAATTTTACATATTAAATATGAGCCATATTGTGTGTAAACATAATCGATGGGCCATTTAAAAGTTTAAATTTCAAAATGCAATAAAACAAAAACGGTTTGCCAATTTTGCCAAATTTATTTTTTTGTTGTGAAGTACAATAGTTCCGTTTACTAAAATGATATGATATGAAATTACATACATATGGTTGTCTCGGCTGGTCTCACACTACCTCATTCGATCGGACCAAATCTCGTGCACTTCTTCGAGTGTATGGGGTCGTATCTCGGCAATGGCATCACGAATGTTGGCATTCAAATGCTCATTTGTCCCTGAGTGATCGGCATAATACTTTCCTTTAACGGCGCCCCACAAAAAATAGTCCAACCGTGTCAAATGTCAGATTCTTGGAGGCCAATTGACTTTTCGGCTAATTAAACGGCCATCAAACGTTCGATGTTAATAAATCGAATGTGGCAGGAGATATGTTGCAAGTTGCATCATCCTGTTAAAATCAAACATCATTGACATCAATACCATGAACAGCGGGTACAAAAAAATCGGTTATCATGGTCCGGTAGGTGTCTCCATTGACCATAAAAGTTGTGCCGTCCTCATTTTCAAAGACATATGCACCAATGATGCCTCCGCTCTACAAGCCGCACCAAACAGTCACTTGTAGTGGGTGCATTTGCTGTTGTAAGCAATTTTGTTTATTAACTTACCCACCAAGATGAAAATGAGTTTCATCCGAAAAGATGATTTTTTTTTGGCAAAATCTATGTCCCCACGTTGCTCAAGCATAAATCGATACATTACGTTCAGTGAAGATATGGCATAAATAATGCTGCATAAATATTGCTGCAAATTTAAACCGATAGATGGCCCAACCGATGTAAGTATATGATATACAATACATAATCGGTTACTTGAAAATGGAGGTAGGTAAGGCGCAGTAGTATATGTGCGTCGATGAGGACCTGTCCAATACATGCATACATACATAGTTGGTCATTACTACACTTCGGTCACATTTACGACCTTGTTTCTCACACCATTTATGTTGTGTGTATTAATTTTATACATGAGTGGTGGGACATAGAATTCAAAGTCGATTTCGAACGACAGATTTTTGAGAAACTTTTCATGACAATTTTATTTACTCTCAGATTTTTTGCCAAAAATCTGCTGAGAGAAAGTCGCCGAAGTAATATTTTTTTATATTTCGTTTTGTTGAAGATGCTAGACCTGGGATTTGTACCGTGGGTTCACGTCTAATAAGGCAACATAGTACCTCTTAGAAAACGGCGACTTTAAATTTAACTAGATTGTCGTTAACTATTGTCAGAGTTTGAAAGTTTCGCAAATTAGAATAGAATAGAAGTCTTCTCTGTTTGTTACAGTATATACAAACTCAAATTAAATTTTCATACTCATTTAATAGTAAAATCATTAATGAGTTTTGACAATTTTTTTATTTCTTTAATTTGTTCTACTCACTCAAAATCAGTAGCATGAGTGCAGACATCAGATTTGGCTCTACTCTGCGTAACAATATTTATGCTACAAAAACTTATGCCAATGTGCCTGTTAAAAATTTGATTGAGAAAAGGTTAGAAAAGATTTGTATTGTCTTTGAGTATTTTGTCTAGACACCATCATCGATAATGCTTACGCGCTTTTTAATCATAAAAAATGATGATTTTTCCTTTTAAAAAAAGGCAATTGCTTGAATGAAACCCATGATTTCGCCTTGTACTACGAAATTAATTGACTTTAAAAGACTGGGTAACTAAATTCTGGTTTTGGTCCTTCTTTTTTACATTTCTGTGTTCTATTTTCCATTTAAAATGACTAAGAAGCCTTTTGTCTTTTGAAAACCTTAAACTTTTTAAATTAATACATTTAAAAGCAGTACGAAAAAGGATTTTATCAAATTCAAAAAATTATTAATCATACAAATTCTTGAACAAAGCTACATACGGGCATTAGCAAAAGAAAGGACATACTGAAGCTATAAAAATTCACCTCGAAACCTTTGCTTAAGTAAATATTGATTACAATAGGATTACAAGAATTCAACAAAAAGATTTTTTTTGTTTTCATATTTTCTCAAATCGTTTCAACTATATTAGATGTGGGTTTAAGTGTGGCGTAATTGTCTATTTTTGTTTGATTACAGTTCATTGAGGTTACTCAGATGTTGCATCGATTCCGTTTCTTCTACTTTCTGGCAAGAATGAAAGGACCAAATCGAGGAAGCCCTTTCATCGATTAGTGTGATCAACTGGAGAAAGCGCGCAAGAAGCAGAGACGCCAGAAAGAAATTCGTTAATCGTGTTTTTAATAGCCAATTATATAAGAAAGTAAGTAAGTCAGACGTCTATCGAATTCATTTATTTAAACGGACGGAAGAGCGTATTTCCCTGCATAATGTAAAAGTTACTTGAAGACATATTTTCATTTGCCTTTGTTCTCCACAAATTTAATAATTTTTTTTAACAATAAATTTGGACCCAGCAAGTAACAGGAGACTTCGTTGGGGTTCTAACGCATGCTATAGAAAACAGTGGTGGCAGAAAAGGTAGGAGTATGAGTATGTTTATTTTTTGGCATATCCGAAGTACATACCAGAGATCAGCAATGATTCGTTTTTTCGCTACTCATAAGTACTCATGAAATTTCGAGTATGAGTGAGTCAACAGTATTGAAATTCAACTACTCTGATTCATTCGTACTCACTACAACATTAATTTAAAAGTAGAGGTTGCAATGAGTATGAGTACAATGTTGACATCAAACTCATAACATTCGAAATATGTTTGATTCATACTCCTACTCATTCTGATTTCATAAAAATGTACAGTCTTAGTTGTTGTTGCATTTACAAAACACGAAGAAAGAAAAAGACAAAGACAGCAACCAAAGCAAACACACAACCTTCTAGTAAGTATTGTAGTGTTCGTATGCGAATTATATTTATTTTGCGATTCTTGTAAATGTTGAGCCATGGAGAGTCGAAATCAACAACATCAGGAGTATTGTTAAGTATTAACATATATACATTAACTATAATGAGTACTTTAAACTTTGAATATGAGTAGTATGAGTATGATATTAAAATAAGTATTAATGCGTATAAGTATCAGTAATTATGAGTATGATTCGAATCTACTTATATTTTTGAATACTCATTGTTGATCTCTGGTACATACACGAATTTAAAACAAGTTCTAACTACTTCTGTGGCATACCGACTGATATCAGATTGAAATAACAAGAGGTTTCATTGAAGTTCTTATGTATGTTGAGGAGAATAGTGTGAACAGTTAAGGTAGGAGTATGAGTGTGTGTCCAAGTACATACAAGAATATAAAACGGTTTCCAAATACATACCGACCGATAAAAAAATATCTTCATATCATTATGCAGAGCTTCAATTATTCCTCAAGATTAATAGGTAGGCTTAGATTCAATTGAAGTATTAGGCCTTCAAGGCAAACCTTATCGAATACTTGTGCTGTTAAACACTTTGTGCTGTATTTCCACGAAAATTAATACGTCTCTGATGTAAATTGCATTACAGATGAGAACAGCGCCCAATGAATATCATAAATATTTAAAAATTTAACAATATAATAAAATATCCATTTAATTGATTAAATATGTAAAGTCCTGTTACTCTTTTACTTTCAATATCCATTAAATTGATTAAATTTTTATAAAGAAGCCAATACAAAATATATTTCAATAATTAATAAAATATTTCCGTCGTTTACATTCGCATGCACTTCAATGCACGGACATACCATTTGTTATGTATGAATTCTAATCCATTATATTGTGTATCAAAAAAATAAATAAATAAATACTCGTACTAAAGCAAATTCAAAAGTTTCATTAAAAAGGTGAATAAGAAAGTTGTAAAACAAAAATAAATATTTTCGTTTGTGCAACAGTTTGACTGTGCAGTTTTACTAAATATGCATCCGCATAGCATTGCTGCTGCATTTGAATGCGCTGTGTATGATAAGATCATTGTAAATTTTTTCATAAATCTAAACGCCGTTTGATGAGTATGATAAGGAAAGGAGGAAAACTTTTCTATTTCATTTCAAACATGTGGGTAGATGGAGAATGATTTCAGGAATTCAAGAAGAAGAATTTCTATATGTCGACAGACGTAAATTTAAATCTGCACTGCAATCGAATCTATCAAGACCATCACAGTTAAGTTAATACGAAGACTATTTGAATTCCGTAGTCAAGATTCCAAAATTAGTTAAAGAAACTTGCGCTGGGAAAACTGTGACAATGGTTTACATTCTTTTTAAACGTTGATGACAGAACAGGTTGATAAAAGTTTTCGATATTCATCAAACTGTGATATCTTTCAAGCTGAAAGAAACACTGTTAACTGCCTTTACATATGATGAGTTTTCAAAAACATGAGTAGATTTGGATCATACTCATAATTTCTGATACTTACATTCATATTTATTTTAATATTATACTCATACTAATAATATTCAAAGCTTGAATATATATAATATATTTTTAAACTTTATTTCCAAGTGCACAAGAAATGCACAAGTTGGCTATAGTTTATTAATTGAATTCTTGATGGAAAATGTCCCTTCTTTTATACTAAAATTTGGCTGATTTGACAATTCCAAATCAAACCCTTAACTCTAATACAATTTTGTATTGGCTTAATACTATAACTCATGTTTGTGTGTACATTCAATGCTTAACTATATTATATTAGTTTGTGTGTGCATTAATCATGGGACAAGTGGATGTCATATGACACGCACCTTTATCCATAATAATTCCCACGGTAAAGTGTGAAGAAAGCCACACACGATCACTAGCAATGCAATACAACAACAACACACATTGTAAATATTATAAGGAAACCAATGCGGCCGGCGGCCTGACAACAAAGTACCAAGTGATCGACGCATGTGCTCGACGGTCAATAACATTGAGTCAAGTGGTCGCTGATATGAAATATGAGCAGCAATTGGATATTCTTTTGTTTATGCATATTAAATGTTGTGTTGGTATTGACAACTGTAAAATCATGCTACATGTTGTTGATTTCGGCTCGCCATGACTCAACAATTACAAGAAGCACAAAATAAGTATGATTCGCGTACGAACACTGCAATACTCACTAGAAGGCTGTGTGTTTACTTTGCTTGTTGTCGTTGTGTTTTTCTCTCTTCTTTTTCTGTAAATGCAAGAACAACTAAGACTGTAAATTCTGATGAATGATTCGAATCACTCGAATTATTTATGAGTATTATAAGTATTTTTCTAAATTTATGAATCTGAATGAGTAGGTGTATGAATCAAACACATATCGAATGTTATGAGTTTGAAATCAACGTTGTACTCATACTCATTGCAACCTGTAATTATAAATCAAGATTGTAGTGAGTACGAATCAATCAGAGTAGTTGACTCACTCATACTCGAAATTTCATGAGTAATTATGAGTAGCGAAAAACGATTCATTGCTGATCTCTGAGGCACATATCGGGTCATCCAATATAGATTTCCGAGCTTCGGCTGTTGATAACGGCCATCATGTCGAAGCTAAATCTATCAAATTCACTCTGTTTTGCCAAATCACCATTGATTGTGGTCAGAAGTTACATCCATAGTGATACCACAGTTAATCCAACCCTGGTTTATTCCGTGGCCAAAATAAGTATTGCTATTGAATACATAACATAATTGGCCATTACAACCCTTCAGTCAGGATTACGGCCTAGCTTCTCACACCACTCATGTTGTGTGTGTTAATTCTATCCACGAGTTTTGGAACCTACAGTTTAAAGACGACTCCGAACGGGTTATACTCAGAGTTTTTGCTGGAAGATTGCTGAGAGAAGACGCCAAAGAAAGATTTTGTTATATTCCGTTTTATTTTAGAATGTCTGAGCTCTGGTTTAAGGCACGGGTTCTCGTTTAATAATCCAACATACTACCACTAGACTACTGCGTCTAAATATGTAGAGATATTAAATACCAGATGTATAAACATACATACGTATGTGTGTAGAGTAAAATAAATTCATCCATAAATCGCACATTAAAAAAGGGTAGCTATTACGGCATAGAAAATATTTAGAATGGCTATTTAACATTTTTGGATTTAAAAATTAATTTACAAAAAACATTTGTTTGCTGTTGTAAAAAATACGAGTGTATTTAAGGACTTATGCCACTGAAGGAGATGTTATGGCAACTCAAGTATTGTATTTAGGTAAGTAGAGTCGAAGGAAGCTCTTAAGAAACTTAAAACAATGTGAACAACAATTTGAGAAACAAAAAAAACTTCAACTAATAGTTGAAAAACAAACATACATAAAAAATTATTAGTTTTTGCTAACTAGGTAAAATGTTTAAATAAAATTTAAATAAAATTGTTTTATTTTTAGAATTCTTTTTAATTTTGATTTCTTTTTGTTTCTTTAAGAAACATAGAATCATCACTAATCATTTCATTAAACGACTCTTGCAACGGGTATTCGCACAGCTATACTGCTTTTTTTTTGATGACATCGGTTCTTCTGAGGTCATTATTGAAAAAATATGGCCTTATGACATCTTTAGACTGTAATGCAGATAAAACAGTCTCTTTTTCTGTATGCAATGCTTTTTGAACTATCATTTGGGTTCATCTAACTGCGAAGAAATGAGATGCATTGCGGAAGTAATTTTTGTTTCAAGAATCTTGTCTGAAATAATTTATCGCGCTATGAACGACCAGCTGACTTTAATTGATACATGACTTGGACATTGTACTAATGGAAATGCAAATCTAAATGCAAAAAAACCTCATGTTTAATGCGTAAGGTAGGCTCCTTTGCTGAGCATTCCGATATAAAAATATCGATTATTTTTAAATTTAAAATTTTACAGTTTAGAATTTATAAAATTGTTCTCACATATTGGGGGTTACCTAGACATTGCTGACCACTGTACATCCATATAACAAATTTAAAAAATTTGAGTATAGTAAGTGCATTGCATATCATATTTGTTTTTTGGTTTTAATATCTCTTATTTACAAATAATGTGTCCCATTTTTATTGATTAAATCAATGAATTGTTTTAATATTTGGTTTAAAAAAATTCTAATAATTTATAATTATTTTCCTTTGAAAGCGGTTGGTTGAATTTACAATAAATTCGATCAAGTCAATGATGTAAAATGAGTAAAAAAGGATTCCTAGCAACTCTTTTTCATTTGTATGTCTGCATTAAATAATCAAAATTTGGTTTTCAAAAAATTTTTGCACATATTTTTTTTATTTTCATTTTATAAAACATTGTAAATTTTGTTGACATACTTGTTTTAATTAAACAATACATATGTATGTATATCTGTAGTAGGTATGTATGTGCTATTTAAAGTATAATTTGCATTGTAGACTTAGTGCTGTGAATAATAATAAGGACATCAATGCGACACTTAGAGATTTGATGAGAAAATAAATAAAATGAGAAAATTACTGATAAGTAATTGAACTTATTCACAGCACATGTGGATACATTGTGATAATCATTGGAAATTAGTTCAGGGTGCATGATATAATATATCGGTTTCGGTAATTCAAAATCTTTAATTTAAAGAAAAATCAACAAAGTCTGACAAATAATTAAATTGACGGCAAATTCTAGTTAACGGATCAGCAACAGAATAATTAGTTCTGCAGAATTAATTATAAATATGATTATAACAGCGGAAGTTACGACAAGGAATATTGAATTTAACAGATCTTAAAAGAAATTCACAGCAAATATTACCATTGATCAGGTTAATCATAAGGGATATATTTAACATTGTTCGACGACTCTTAAGGGTAGGCAGTTTTATTAAAGCCAGTCTGCTAGTATATGAAGGTATATCCAAGTAATTCCATCCAAGGCCACGCAAGCAGAATAGTAGAAATTGTTTCTGAACAGATTCAATGTGTTCGCTGTAAACATTATAGTGAGGATCCCATAAGATAGATTCATACTCCAAAATTGGTCTGACAAGCGATACGTATAGCTGTTTGGTAATAAATGGATCAGTAATTTCCTTTGCCCAACGTTTTATGAAGCCAAGAGTGCTTCTGGCTTTATTTACAGTCACTATTTCCAGTTGATGACCTCCAAGCAAGTAATTAACCGCGATAAAATAATTTCTTGAGAACCGCATACATTTAAATTTTTTAATATTCAGCTCCATCATGTTGTACTCGCACCACAAAAGGAAATTATTGAGATCACTTTGAAGATAAATATGCTCGATGAAATTATTAAAGGAGAGAAAAACTTTTACATCGTCAGCATACATAAAGATATTGGCAAAATTAATCATGTTTGCTTACGTATAGAGTAAAAGAATTTAACCGGAAGTAGCAAACAATTCATTGGTCACGTAATTAGCACACTCACATTAAATGTAGACAAAGTTTTCATTCTGCTTTAATTCTTTTTATATTTTATGTTGGCATCCTTTCCCTTTAAAAACCATTTAAAAGACATCCAGAGATATTTTCAAGAAGTCTCTGATATCTTGCACACA
Source organism: Sarcophaga subvicina (assembly GCA_936449025.2). NCBI lineage: Eukaryota > Metazoa > Arthropoda > Insecta > Diptera > Sarcophagidae > Sarcophaga > Sarcophaga subvicina. The sequence goes on from OW388080.2 coordinate 92,893,614, forward strand.
CAAGTCTAGAAGATATTTTTTGTTCAACTTTTGTCTCAAGATTGTTCCACGAACTGGATTCGAATCAGAGCAGGGTTTATTTCTTTTTAATCTTTCACAGCCAATTATAAACTTCCAGGAAAACTTTCAAGAAGACTCTAATCTCTGCTAAATACATGTCCCGATATTTGTTTGATCTTTTCAAAAACAAAAGTTAATTTTAATAACACGGTGAATTACCTAAGTCGTATAGATAGTTGAGTAGAATTCAAAAATATTTTTTTTCTCGTGCCTTACAAATTTGTTTTATTTGACAAAAATTGTTTTTTTTAACTTTTCACAGAAAATTATTGAACCGATTTTGAAAATTCAAAGTTTAAAAAAAGCGGAAAGATTACCCTTTGAAACGGCGTTCATAAATATATTATTCAAACTTATATTTTATGATTTTTGAAAGTGTAAACTGGGAAAATATGATTTTTTTCTTACTTTTTTAAGTTTGAACATTCGTAATTGCACAATTTTATTAAAAGATATAAAATAAGTGGACCTATCCTTAAAGAGCATTCTCTTGTGAAGAGATTGACATTTCGTTTGATAAAATCGGACAAAAATTATTGTAAATATTATTTAAAGAGTATAACAGTTGTCTCTTATTTTTTATATACATACTTTAATTTATCAAATGGACTTTAATTGCAAATATTTTTAAAAATGTTCATGGTTTTTGGTTGTTTACAGGAAAATTTGTCCTTTTCAAGTCTTACATACATACATACATACATAATTGGCTATTACAACCCTTCAGTCAGGATTACGACCTATTGTTTCACATTCTCTATATTGTGTGTGTTAATTTTATACATGAGTGGCGGGACCTACAGTAAAGTCGATTCCGAACCACAAATTTTTGAGAAACTTTTCATGGCATTTTATTTTACTCTCAAAGTTTTTGCCAGAAATCTGTTGAGAGGAAGTCGTCGAAGAAATACTTTTTTGTATTTTGTTTTGATGTCTGGCCGAGGGTTTGAACCCTGGCTTAACGTCTAATAGGCCAACACACTACCTACTAGACTACGGCGACTTCTTATTTCGCTTTGCGCAAACATTAATCGGCTTCTGGTAGTTCCTCAAATATGGATATGGCAAATTTTTCGATAAGCAATGAAGATCCATCAAAAATTTTAAAAAATTTTTTTATTATATTTTTTGAGATCTACTCAACTAACTGTTAGCTAGCTGATTGCTAACTTAGGCTATGCAGTTATTTGGGCATATTTAATTGTTCGTTTTTTGTTGCATAGTGTAATTATTGTTGGTTTTACTATTTTGTTTTATTAACTGCAGTTGGTAAGTTATTTTCAATAGCATGTGAAAAAAATTAAGCGTGAATATTTTACTCATACTTTTTGGCGGAATGGTGTGCTAATTACAAGGCCACCACTGTATAAGCTGAGAAGAAGTGTAGTTACTTACCAGCATTTTTTTCATTTTACTTATTTTCTTTCTCTAAGTGTCACAATGGTGTCCTATTACTTCATGCATCACTGTATGCATTTCTGGTTCATGTTATGTATGGTCTCTTAGCTTTTCGTTTTATGTTATTCACGTAATTCCATTGCATAGGCCATTATTTACATTTATTTTAAATTAAATAAAATTTTTAACTTAAAAAGAGCTGAGTTTAATAAATAAATTATTTAAAAATTTTATACTGTAATGGTAATTCATGCATAATAAGCAAATATTACTATGTCTATTGTATGGAGTTTGTAAATAAATTAAAATTAAAATTTAGTTTTTACATTTGCAGGGAATGAAGTAAAACAGAAACCCACATACACATCTGTCTTTCTCATGGGGCATGAATACCACAGAATTAACTACTCTTTCAGCTTTCGTAGTTAATGAAAGCAAAAAAAAAAGTATAAAAAATAAACTTTATTTGTAGGGGACACCCGGGTTTGAACCTGGGACCTCTCGATCTGCAGTCGAATGCACTACCACTGAGCTATATCCCCTTGTATTTGTTTTGATACCAGGCCTGTTACTGTAACTGACACTTTTCTTCTCAAGCGCCTTGAATTTGCAACATCCATGCAGCAAATATAACAACAATTCCTTTCATTCAGTTTTATTTCAACTTCTTGTACAGAGAATACTGTGAATGAGTGAAATATTATAAGACTTTTCGCTAAAAATAGTCTTTTACAGTCTAGACAATCATGTGATTGCAATTACAATAAATATAAATGTAAGGTTTTTATTTCAATTTCTCTCCCTCTGGAAGCATTAGTATGAACCAATCTACTTTGTAATTTGTTTACCCTACAGCCTTTTTCTGAAAACCGTTAATCACTATCATAGACCTGCCATCAATTACAGACATGAGTTCATTGTCACTTTTGCGGTAAACTTTTCTGGTAGCCAAATTAAATTTTAAAAATACAGTTTCAAGCAAAATGCACTCTTATGATTTTGGTTTATACTGGGCTAATTAACTTATATTTTTTAAGAAAAAAAAAAAATAATTCGTTTAGTGACTCCGGTAAGGTTAGAGGGTTAAAACACTATATATAGATATTGCTACGTTTTTACCTTTTAAAAACGTTTAAAATATGAGCTCGTAGATTGCAAATAAAATAAAAATGAATTGGTGTTTAGTTTTAATTGAATTCTTACTGTTCGCCGCTGTTCACAACGTGATGTAACAACAACAATTTGCTTTAATTGTTATTCTTCCTTACACTCTTCCGCGTACACACTAACAATTGTTCGTTGGATCTTTACAACGGAGATCTTAAAACCACGATTATGCTGTAGATACCCACACGTAACGTAACGTACCGAACAATGTAAACGATTACCGAAACGTTCTCTCGTTAGCAAAACGGAACGCTCTGTTTAAAACAGAATTCTCTCACGTTTTTACGTGACATTTGAACATGAGTGATGATGAGCAGTGTAACCAACATTTGTGAAAAAATCACCAAATAAGGAAAAATATTACCAAAATTAAAATCACTGTTTATTTTATTTTTTTTTATATTTAAATTATAATTGAGAAAAAAAGAAACAAAAAATAACAAAATAAAATTATAGTCTTACTAATTAATTAATTTTAACAAACAAAACAAAAGCTATTTTTGTAAGAAAAATAATAACCAAATTCGGAAAATCTACAGATTGAACAAAAAACGGCAACACTGATGATAAGTCTGTATACCAATTTCTTTGCATTGTGTTGTGTTCGTTTGTGTGTTGCTTTGTGTTTTGTTTTGTTTTTATTTACATTCTTCGTTAACATATGTCTCGTTTTTAACGTTTCGATAACTACACAAACGTTTTTACGGCTGCGTACGTTACGATTTTACGTTTCTTACGCTTGGGTAACCAGGACATTATTCTCTTCACACGCAACGCGTCTCCACACAAGATTGACTGAATTTTTACTGATCCCGTTGCCTGCTTTGTCTTGCCTTTTATATGGCAACGTAAACAGTCTGATGAATGTTGTTAAAATCGAATGTTCGTGGCTTCGCCTTCTCGAGATATCTATAAATGTAAACATCGTTGTTCCATTGTTGTTTGTGTATTTTGTTTACATTTATTCTTGTAGTGTTTATTGTTTAGGATCTTTTTATACTCGTGTTTGCTGGTATATTTTTGTTTATTTGTTGATCATATAAACAAGTCCATAGTTTTTGTTTGTGTAGCTCTTGTTTATCATTTTAATGTTAAACAATGTAACACGATTTGCTGAATCCAGGATATCATCCCTGGTAGTCGGAATTGATTTTGACTTTCCACTGTCTTTTGTTTTGTTATATTCTAAAAATTCTTGATTGGACTTGGATCTTGATCTGGCCAGTCTAATGTATTGCTAGTTGAATACTTTTTATCACATAAGGTACTACGAAATTTCAATTGATTACAGCCGTAATGCTTTACCATATTAAGAGTGGATCTACACTGTAATTATTTGTAAAAATTAATTTATTTAATTCAAATCGATGTCTTCAAACTGTAAGGAGACTGTTACGAAATACTAATTCCTAGATGGATTATTTGTATTGATTATATGAACTCGAAAGCACTCATAGTTATTTTTATTTATTTTCTCATGGTCTTAGTTGCTCGTGTTTGTAGGCAAGCACGATGGAACTTCTTTATGAAACCAGGCATATTCGTTGATGAATAGCATGTAGTCTAGTTTTATTAGAGTTTCATAAACTTCAAAATGTTTTGATGTCTACTGAGATCTTTACTAACAGTTTCGCCAGTTTTGTGTGTATCAAATAATATGAAACATGAATGGTAAAAATGTTGCGTAAACACGTTGCCTACCATAAAATTACCTGTAAACGCTGCTTAAGTCTCCGTAAGGTCACAGCTCAAAGCCCAGTTCAGACATTAAAACGAATTATGAAAAAATATTCCTTCGGCGACTTCCTCTCAGCAGATTTCTGGCAAAAACAATAAATTGAATAAAATTGCCATGAAAAGTTTCTAAAAAATCTGTTATTCGGAGTCGACTTTCAACTGTAGGTCATGCCACTCATGTATAAAAATGAAGGGCACACAACATAAGTGGTGTGAGAAACTAGGTTGTAACCCAGACTGAAGTGTTGCAATGGCCAATTATCTATGTATTTATGTAAACGCTGCTGTTTGGTGGGAAAGACTTAGTAATGTCGTAATTTAGCTTAAAACTTTAGGAATTATTTGTTACATACACACTCACACATATAATTTTCATTAATTATCGATGTTATTGTCCATTTCCATGCTAAAATGATGTTAAACCAATACATCTCCTACTTCCACGAAGATAAAGGTCCTTCCTGTGTTAATACTATAACTCTACCTAAGGCGAGAATTAATTTACTGTCTGCTGATAATTACAAGTCATGTGTGTGTGTGATATAATTATAAAACAAGTGTGGTAAATATATCCCTCGATCATTATTGTGTAAGGGTTGATATTGACGTAATAATATTTGCTTGACTGCTTCATGCCAAATGTTGTTGATTTTGCAAGCAAAATAAATTAAGTGTGGATTATTTCGAAATAATTAATTTATAGAGCGTCAGAAAAGTAGACATATCAAATTCGCTGAAATAATATCAATATGAAGTGAGCGTCAAGATAGAAATGTCTCCATAGGAAACAAACCTTATTTTTTTTGGTGATGGCGATGACATCTGTCAAACATAATACGTTCGATACCGCTTATGCAACATATTCTGCACGAAAGATTTTTGTTTTCTTAAGCCGCAGGTTCTACTAAGATGGGTAATGAGGGCAAAACAAAGTATATGTCATCTATGTAGTGTCGTAATATAAAAATAAAACAAACACGAGCAGCTGCAAATGCCTGCTGAATAAACTTTATTTGTAAATTCGAAAAGTATAATTATTCAAGTTAAAGAATTAAATTAAAGAATTAAAGAATCAATGTAGCATTAATTTCTTATATAAAGTTATTCTTCATATTCGTAGTATTAGGGTGGCGTATAAATATCAATACTCTATAATCTACAAGTAGAGGCGTTTTGGATCTCAGATCACGGCCGATAACTATACTTTCGAGACAGTCAAAGAATTTATTTATCTTGGCTCCGCCGTTACCAACAAAAATGATGTCAGCCTGGAAATCAAGATCAGGATAACTCTTGCCAACAGGTGCTACTATGGTCTCAATAGGCAATTGAGTCGCAGAGACCTCTCTCGTACGACAAAACTAACACTCTACAAGACGCTCATCCTCCTCGTACTTCTTTATGGCGCAGGGGCATGGACCCTATTATGCGCAGCGGCCTTGAGAGTATTCGCGAGAAAAGTCCTACGTAAGATCTTTGGTCCAGTGCGAGTTGGCAATTATTTCCACATCCGATCCAACAGTGAGCTGTATGAGCTCCTCAAAGACATGGACGTTGTGCAACATACAGCGGCTGCACTCGGCCATGTCGTTCGAATGGAGGAGGAGAGACAGGTATTTGATGCGGGGTTCTGCGGAAATCCTTGTCTTCCTTGTCTGCGTTGGAAGGACCAAATCGAGGAAGCCCTGTCATCGATTAGTGTGACCATGTATTGCGACAGGCCGAAATCCGTTAATCGGGTTGTTAATGGCCAATTAAGTAAGTAATAAGTCGCAGGTGTATCTAAATAAGCCACAAACAACAGCAGCCCACAAACCCAACACGCCATCGGTCAAGTTCTGTGTGATTTGTGCACAGTAATCATAGAAAATTAAACATTTGGGATGAGCTCCACCCAGAGAAGCCATGACCCCACACATAATGGCACTAATAGACATAGACAGATCAGGGTCGATAATAGTATTCCTTATAACTTTCTGAATTGAACATTCGATTTTAGAATTCCAACTAGGTTTGCTACAGGGCACGTTTGTTATGAAGAAGATCAACATTATTTGCAGCAAGAGGTTATGAGCAACATTACCAGATTCGTATGGGAACGTATGGTTACGTATGGATAAGAAACGAATCGCCCGCCGTCCATTGCCCAATAGCGATTCTAGCGATTCTTCTGTGTTTTTGGTAGGAATGTCAAGAAACTCAAAATTCGCGCAAATGACTTCTACTGGAATTGTAGCTCTGAAGAAAATAACGAGACTGCCTTTCACCTCATGTATCATAAAGAAACGGATGTTTTTAACCTTTCACTTTCTGACATCTTTAACTGAGTTTTCTAATAGATTGCTGAAATAGCAAAATTTATTTTGGACTCGATTTGGGGTTCTCCACGGAATGTTTGATCTCCGGGTAGAATTGATTGTGGTATTACAATGGGACTAAATGCTGGCATAAGTGGCAACTATTTCATTAAGAAGCTCAGAAGCTTTTGTTAAGGCGATCTATAAATAAACATTGAGCAATCACTTGGTGTTCGGAGTGTAAGATGTATAAATAAGAAAACACCAACTAACTCTGGGAGTACTGCCGATAGGGTAATGATTTCTTTTTATTTAGACCGTCCATTTGTTGACAGTACTCATCTGAATTATTTACAAGATCGCAGATGTACTGAAAATAGCAGGTTATTTGTTGCTAATAGCAGTACGTATGCTGCAAAACCATTATGAATATCGGTTTAGACATGGTTACACTTGGACTCTGCGGTTATTCAGCTACGATTATTTTCGGGCAATTTTGTCATAAGTCGGAAATGGAATTCCACCTTTTGAAATTTATATATCGTTATTACCCATAGTTGGCAGGTTTAGCTGTTACCCCCATTTGGGAATACAATAAGATGGCTCTTGCAATACTGAACAAATTCATATGTCATCCAATAACACTTACATATATACTATGAAGTACTGATTACTACATCTCTCTAATGTAAATTATGATTTTATTTCTATTATAATGTATGTACTGAACAAACACAAACAAATCTAAGTGTTTTATATCCAAAGCCACATGAAAGAAAAAAAACAAAAAGTTGAGCAAAAACAGTACTCATATTCAGTCATGGATGACAGCTTGTACATACAAATGCTTGTAAAACAATGTTAAGGATAATTAATTACGACATTTATTATAGAGGGCCATGATAAAATACTCACTGAAAAAGCCATTCAGTCAGCCAACCATGCAATGTTTTTATTACATGTAACACAGTCAAGACAGTCACCCACATACATATATACATCCCTGCAATAATAGCAAAATTGTTCTTTAATGTCGACAAATTTATGAACAGCATTTGGTCGACCGCCATAAAGAACGAAAGAATTTTAAATATTTTAGTTTCAATTTGTAAATTCTCTTCAACTACAGAAATCTCTTGTATGATATATCAACCATAGAAACATAAAGAATTCTTAACTTGTTTGTTTCAGACATAACAGTTAAAAAAGAGGTGATTAAGTGCTCGACAATAGTCCAGTGTAACCTGGATTCAAAACGATCGATCTTTAGTGGTACATGTTGAATTAACTGTGCATCTTTCTCTCAAGATTCACGTATACATTCAATGCAGTGGTATGCAAAAACCTCACTCTATTGTTCTTCATTAGACCTCTTCCGGGGCCTTTATTCGGGCACTAGTGAGTTTTCAAAAGGACCTGTGCATATCATCGATTTGGCGGCTCCGAATGCATTTTGTGCTTTCTTTCTGATATCGTCAACCGAACATCTTTTTTCCCGTATAGCTTTTAATAGGTTTTTGCATTCTTGCGTAACTTAATTAGCCTCCAGGAATTTCACTCTTTTCGGACATTCTTAAAATGGCTTAGAATAGATTGGTTCCAGAAGCATTGATATTACCTTCTACCATTGGTCTAAGTCGGCTCTCATCTGAGTTCATCTGCTTTTATTTCCGCAACCCGATAGCCTGTAAACTGTCTTTTAGTCCGGAGTTCTGGGTAACTAAGTTTCAACTTAATTTCTACGAATAAAAGCTGGTCGTCTCTTGCTATTTCTTCAAATGATGATCTTCGTCACATGGTCTATTTGATTATCCATTAATTTGTGTGACAATACCACAATTGCTTTGTGTGTTCTTTTGCCGTGGATTAATTAATAATACTACACCATGTTGTTCCTCGCATTCATACTATAACTTCGCAAATTTGTGTTCTGAGGCCAATTGCGTGGGCGCTCCTAAATGACTCTAGATTGGAATTGTTGGAATTAATTTGAGCATTAAAATCATTCAATATAATTAGTATGTTAACACGGTTGGTTTTAATAAATGCCTATGAAGAGTTTGTTGGAGTATAATGATGAATACAGACGGATAAAACCATACCAAAAGTCCATATGTGTCATTTCTGTGTTCTTAAAAGTAATCCAATATCGTTTGATTGGGAGAGGGTATACATTTTGCTATTGTGAGACCATTAGATGTCGCATGTCTCCAAAAACAGTGGACGGTAGAAATTTAGTACCTTAAAGAGTTGAGAAAGGTTTCTTTATACTAAAATTTTCAAATTTTAATCGGTTTCGTTAATTCACTTTTCAGATAAGCAGATGATAAATCTGCTACTCTGATGATGAGCCTGTCATCTAAACCAGCAGACTGACTGTATATGTGTCGCATATGTTAGAGAACCTCTTAATACACGATCTTTTATTAAACGTTCACAATCCTTAAATTCAAATAAAACAAAGTGTAGGTGCGATGGCGTTGAAGGACCTATTAATATCATTCTATATAATATAATATCGTAAACGATTTGTCTGAGTGGAACGCATCCAAATTGTACAATTTTCCATAACTCATGCGCATAAATCAAGCTAAATTTGACCGAAGGTATAGGTTATGTTGTCTGGTTTGCGGCTTTGAAACCAGCAATTCAAGAAAACCCCACAATAAAAAGTCTAAAGGAGTCAAATGTAACGATCTCTGTAGCCAGTTCACATCAGCTCCACTTCTTGAGGAGTAGATACCCGTATAACGCGTATCGCTTTATACCTGGAGCCATCATTAATCGGCTTTTTACATTAAAAAAGAATTCTTCTTAACGTATCCTGTTATCGTCACAAATTTAATTTACCCTTGCATGCGAAAATAAATCCAATTGTCTACACAGTAAACGTTAAAATATAGGAAGATTTTAGTGAAAATAAAATTTGGATAATATCGGATTCGTTAACGCTGGGTTTCCAGGCGTAGCTGTATACGTGGTAACGAGATGGCGAATGCTCTAGTTGGGTTAGCTGCACTTTCTAAGGGCGATTTGACAATTGGTCTTGATACTCCAATTTGTCAATTATATGTCTTTGTCACTGTATAGGGTCAGGGAGAAGGAACAGAAGTGTTGGGGGGATGGATAGATTTGTTTTGTGTCTAGGAGTCTATGGCCAGCTTTATATAGCACTAGAACAGATTTGCTGTTGCTTGATAGATTTGTTGCTGTTGTTTCTCTTGGATATACATGTATTGAAGACAATGATTTTTCTTTAGCGCGATGTTTTTTTTTGTCGAGAAATAAACTTTCTAAGTAAAATCAATCAATTACACATGTTTACTCAAAGAGATGGTTAACGAAATCAAAGTAATGGTCAGTATTTCCACAATCACAGTGGAAGATATAAATCAAAAAATATGCCAAAATTTTTTCGTGAGCACTCATTATTTTAACTCAAATTATCACAACTGATGAAAGTTAAAATATTTTACGGTTTCACACGTCTTATGACAACACGTTTTCACATTTAAATGCTACATGAATTGTCAATTACTTTGCGATCTCCTTTGTACTTTTTTTCTACACAATATAATTTGACATTAAAAAGAGTGAAACTAAAATACTCTTTTTACTCTCTTCGTAGGAAAACATTTTGTTTGTTATTCTGCTCCATAGGTACAGATATTACTTTCAGATGAAGTAAAAGAAACGATTTTAAGTTTTTAACGTTTATTCCGTGAGGTTTTAATCAGACACTCATGATTGTAGCAAAATTAGATTTTTTTCTATATACTTCTTTAGAGATACATACATAAAACCATGGGTCATTACAACCCTTCAGTCAGGATTACGACCTACTCTCTCACACCATTCAGGTTGTGTTTTAATTGTATATATAAGCGGCGGGACTTACAGTTTAGGTATAGGTTATGTTGTCTTTGAAGACCGCTGTGGTTTGCGGCTTTGAAACCAGCAATTCAAGAAAACCCCACAATAAAAAGTCTAAAGGAGTCAAATGTAACGATCTCTGTAGCCAGTTCACATCAGCTCCACGTGTAGTGACTATGCTATCAAATCGTTCGTGCGGAATATCTTATGTGGCATAAGGTGTGAGGCACGTAGTACTGCCGTGTTGAAATCACACGTCGTTCGAATCCAGATCGTTCAATTTAGGCTAAAAGAATTTGGTAATCACAGACCAATAGTATACACTGTTGACCGCGATGGTGTGGACAACGTTATTTTCAAAGAAATGTAATACGATGACACTGCCATCCAAAAATCCTCAAAAAAGGGATACATTGGTTGCTCTTGCATCCCGTGTAGATTATTATCGTTTCAATTTCGATAATTTTTGTGCAGCAATCCATTCATGCAGTCTCTTCGCTGAAAATGATTATTCGCTGAAAATTTGCTCAATTTCCAACAACCATTCTGATAAGACATGGCGATTAGGCAAAATGAACTGCATAAATGACAATTAATACGACAGAGGAAGCTTCAACAATATGGTCGTTATCAACTGTCAAAACTCAGAATCACAAATATCCGTTTGAAGCCACATTGACAAGGTAAACGGATGTAATCACGTCTCACAATTCGCCTAAGATTGACAACAATGAGGAAGTTTATGAGTTGACATCGAATTTAATGGATAAGAATCACTCAGCAGCTTCCGGTTTTTCGAAAAATCTATCATTCGGAGTCGATTTTAAACTGTAGCTCACGCCACTCATGTATAAAATTAACACACAACATGGAGGGAAGGCTCGAAGCTAGGTCTTAATCCTGATTGAAGGATTGTAGTGAACAATTATATTCGTATGTATGTATCATACATTCTTTCCATAACAACATTTTATAGGTTATTTCGCAATCTGCTTAGACAAAAAATATTGCCTTATTTTTATTAAGGTTCAGCACAATAATTCTTTTTTTTTATTAAAATCAATCCAAAATGATTTGTTTTTAAGAACACAATATTCGATTTCACTTCAGTTACAGGTTAATAAATGTTTAAAACTTTTGCCAATGAACGCACAGAATACATACCATATTTAAGAAATGTTTGTTCAATGTTTCGAAGTTTAATTTTTAGTTGAAGGTAAAGCAATACTTTTAATGACAAAAAAAAATTCACCAGACGATGTAACTTTTTCGTTTAGATATGACGTTATGACATTTTTTAAAAATGACTTCCAAATATTTCTTACCAAATTCAATTTGATTAAAAGCTGTACTTGTACTTCGACTGTTGCTTACATTTTGATTAGTTGTACTGTATGACTTTATATTGTTTACTTTACTTGATTTTTAATAAGAAAAATTCATCAAACAAGGTTTTACAACTGCAAGTGACTAAATCAAATGACAGCTGATAAGATTATTGAAAAATTTTTCTCATTTAAAAAATATAATAAATGGCATGAACAATTTTTGAAGGTGAACATTCCCCTACAACTACATAGTATATTTATGACAATAACGAGCAATTCCTAAAGCAGACGTACATCACAGAACGCATAACTTTTTTGCGGAAATGTTTAAAATTTAAAATGATTTATTTGTACGAAAAAGAATTAAAAAAATTAACTTCAAGGTAAGTTATTCCCGTGAGCTGCTTTAAATTTCGTTATTGTTGTTCGCTATAAATAAAATTAATTTCTATGCCAGTAATCTCTTTTAATAATGAGAACAAACATTTTTAACTAACATTTATAAGTTTTGAACATGAAAACAATAGCCTTATCAGTGTTAGTTACACAAAAGTACAGGATTTCATTTGATTTCACCTGAATAAGGCAGAGTACATAAAGATATATGATATATACGAGATACACCATTAGTTTAAATAGATGAGGCACCATGCTACAGAAAAGACTGCTACGATTCACCTTGATACATTAGGAAGGAAACTATTCCCAAGGCAACTAGACGTATGTACTTTTACAGAGAAAATTAAAGAAAATTGTAGAAACTACGTACACAAGTTAGCATCTCATCCTGGTTATCGTACAAGGACCTACTCACATTAAGGGAAGAACAGACTTAGTAGTATTGAACTAGAATAACCTGTGCACATACATAATTGATAATCACAACCCTTCAGTCAGTATTACAAACTAGCTTCTCACATCACTTATGCTGTGTGTGAGAGTGTTAATTTTATAAATGAGTGGCACGAAACTTTGAATGCGTCATTCTTCCGCTATAGTCTATATAACGTTTCCGCCTACATTTTCAGCTTGGTCTTCAATGAATGCATAAAAGTATTGAGCTATCCAAGCACATGATATACATATAATGCTCTATTCGCCAAAATATTTGCTTCCTCATTTGCGATCACTTCTTGAGGAGTAGATACCCGTATAACGCGTATCGCTTTATACCTGGAGCCATCATTAATCGGCTTTTTACATTCAAAAAGAATTCTTCTTAACGTATCCTGTTATCGTCACAAATTTAATTTACCCTTGTGCTCTGCATGCGAAAATAAATCCAATTGTCTACACAGTAAACGTTAAAATATAGGAAGATTTTAGTGAAAATAAAATTTGGATAATATCGGATTCGCTGGGTTTCCGGGCGTAGCTGTATACGTGGTAACGAGATGGCGAATGCTCTAGTTGGGTTAGCTGCACTTTCTAAGGGCGATTTGACAATTGGTCTTGATACTCCAATTTGTCAATTATATGTCTTTGTCACTGTCTAGGGTCAGTGAGAAGGAACAGAAGTGTTGGGGGGATAGATAGATTTGTTTTGTGTCTAGGAGTCTATGGCCAGCTTTATATAGCACTAGAACAGATTTGCTGTTGCTTGATAGATTTGTTGCTGTTGTTTCTCTTGGATATACATGTATTGAAGACAATGATTTTTCTTTTGCGCGATGTTTTTTTTTTCGAGAAATAAACTTTCTAAGTAAAATCAATCAATTACACATGTTTACTCAAAGAGATGGTTAACGAAATCAAAGTAATGGTCAGTATTTCCACAATCACAGTGGAAGATATAAATCAAAAAATATGCCAAAATTTTTTCGTGAGCACTCATTATTTTAACTCAAATTATTACAACTGATGAAAGTTAAAATATTTTACGGTTTCACACGTCTTATGACAACACGTTTTCACATTTAAATGCTACATGAATTGTTAATTACTTTGCGATCTCCTTTGTACTTTTTTCTACACAATATAATTTGACATTAAAACGAGTGAAACTAAAATAAACTTTTTACTCTCTTCGTAGAAAAACATTTTGTTTGTTATTCTGCTCCATAGGTACAGATATTACTTTCAGATGAAGTAAAAGAAACGATTTTAAGTTTTTAACGTTTATTCCGTGAGGTTTTAGTCAGACACTCATGATTGTAGCAAAATTAGATTTTTTCTATATACTTCTTTAGAGATACATACATAAAACCATGGGTCATTACAACCCTTCAGTCAGGATTACGACCTACTCTCTCACACCATTCAGGTTGTGTTTTAATTGTATATATAAGCGGCGGGACTTACAGTTTAAAGTCGCCTCTGAACGATACATTTTTGAGAAACTTTTCATTGCAATTTTTATTTACTCTTTAGAGTTTTTGGCAGAAATCTGCTGAGAGAAAGTTTCCGGAGAAATATTTCTTCATATTTCGTTTTATTGGTCTTTGAACCGTAGCCTCACATCTAATAAGCAAACACAATTCCTACAAAACTACACGGATTTCTTTACAGGTAGGAAAACCTGTCAAAAGAGAAATGGATAGACCAAAAACTCGTCAAGTTATGTCTGTTAGGGGATATTCATATTCTCCTGTACATTCTTACGGACATGTTTTACGGCGGTTTTCGTATGGATGTTGTCGATCCTTTACTATTTACCAGTGAACTCGAATTTATTCACCAAAAGGTGTAATGTACACGTCGACTGGGTCATATTATTTTATATGTAAGGTACCAGGTACACAGGGCGCTATATTCATTAATTATGTAATGTTAGTCTACCAAAAGAGCGCCATATTTTATTTATTATGTAATGTACAGTGTATCCTGTGTCATATTATTCAATATGAAATGTACACATATAAAATGTCAACAGTTTTACTTAGCTACATAACCAAGTTATGTAGCAGTTCATAAAGGATCTGACTAAGGTAAGTCGGTGGGAGCCTATAATTTGCTAGCTAGCAGTCGGGTGGGGGGGTTCGTGACCTAACTTAGCCGCCTCTGTTTCGTTACACAGTAAGTTTATAAAGACTCCCTAGGGTTTGCATTTTCATGCTCTTTACTCTACATGGTCCTGAATAGTATAGGTCAAATAAAGCCCCTCCTATACTATTAATTTGGGATACGAAAGAAAAAAAATATACGTTAATTATCTTGCTCACGAATTTGGTTTCTCTGATGACGTTAAGAAACACCGCTTCATAACCCTCCCTAATCCAGTATCCTGCAAGCGATATTGGTCTATAGGATCCCTTCATTTAAAAACAACCTCATCTCGGTCACTACATATAAGAGAACTTACACCACTTTTCAATTAATCATTCTGAATTGGTACCGATTTATTAACAATAAACGAAAGGATAGAATTCATTTGCACATACAAACAAAATCATTTAGACAAAAAAAATGTGAACCAAAATATTGGGTATATACACTAAGAATAGAATTTACTCTAACCTAAGTGACAAATATATATATAGCTATATTCATAAATGAAATATACGGTATCTTAGAAAAAAAACTACTACTAAAATTTGGTTTATAATTCATAAATTTTAGAAAATTATTACTTATATAAATTTTAAACTACTACCGAAAGGAATTACAATCCACAACCGTCGAATTATTTGTGGACTTTGTTCATTAGGAACTTGGTTACGTTAATAAAATACAATAGGTTGTCAAGGAAACAGAAATAATCTATATGCCTAAAGATATGCAAGATTTAAAGTGACATAAAAGAAAGATTAAATTAGTGCATTAGACTTACCCCTTTGTTTTCAGCAGCGATGACGATGAGGCCTCTTCGTGTCGACGCTTGTAACTAAAATTGAGGGGAGGATATACATTAAGCCTTGCATATGTAAATATATCAATACTTCCTAAAGATTACGATATCGATGAATAAGGATATAAATTTGAGGTTATGGTGATAGTATAGTGGTATATGAAAATTATGTGATGGATTACAGATGACTTCGTATAGAGATGTCTTTGTATAGAGATGAATTGGTATAGAGATGAATTGATATAGAGATGACTTTGTATAGCGCTTGTGGTTATGGTGACTTCAGAGATGCATTGAGAGATGTATTTGAGGTTGCGGTATAGTTGAATATGGAGATGATTCTATGGATTACAGATGACTTCGTATAGATGGAGATGAATTGGTAGAGATGACTTTGTATAGAGATGAATTGGTATAGAGATGAATTGGTATAGAGATGACTTTGTATAGCGCTTGTGGTTATGGGGACTTCAGAGATGCATTGCGAGATGTATTTGAAGTTACGGTATAGTTGAATATGGAGATGATTCTATGGATTACAGATGACTTCGTATAGAAACGACTTTGTATGGAGATGAATTGGTATGCTATGGTGATATTATAGTTGAATTTGGAGATGAATTGTGGTTATGGTGACATTAGAGATGAATTTAAAGATGGATTGGAGGTTATGGTACAGTTGAATATGGATGACTTTGTATAGCTAGTGTGATTATGTTGACCTTAGAGATGAATTTGAGGTGGATTTGAGATTATGGTGATATTATAGTTGAATTTGGAGATGAATTGTGGTTATGGTGACTTCAGAGATGCATTTAAAGATGAATTTAAAGATGGATTGGAGGTTATGGTATAGTTGAATATGGATGACTTTGTATAGTTATGGTGGTTATGGTGACATTAGGATGAATTTAAAGATGAATTTAAAGATGGATTTGAGGTTATAGTATAGTTGAATATGGATGACTTTGTATAGCTATGGTGGTTATGGTGACATTAGAGATGAATTTAAAGATGGATTTAAAGATGGATTGGAGGTTATGGTATAGTTGAATATGGATGACTTTGTATAGTTATGGTGGTTATGGTGACATTAGGATGAATTTAAAGATGAATTTAAAGATGGATTTGAGGTTATGGTATAGTTGAATATGGATGACTTTGTATAGGTTTTTTTTTTTCTGATATACCTCCTATCTCTGACGATCAAATGAAAAAAGAGCGCGTTTCTCGCTCTGCTGAAGCCTAAATACCTTTTTTGAGAAGAATTTCGTTAAAATAGAACGAAAGCGTTTGGAAATTTACCGTTGATCAGGGCTGCTTAATAAATTTTCGATCAGTCAGTGGCAACATTGCGAACTGACCGCCCGAATACAAACACAATAAAAAAACAATATGTATGACACTGCATTGCTCGAGTATATTCGAGATATTAATCATCTATACTCAAAATCGATTGTTTTCTCTTTCTCTTTGTTTTTTTTTCTCTGTTTCGTTCTAAGCAATATTCAAAATACAAACAGTGAATTAGTTAATTTTTTCGTCACTTGAAACATTCCTTTCATGTAAATTAGCCGTTGGCAACATTGTTAATAACGTTGGCAATTCCATACATGGTAAAAAGACAATGTGGCAATACGAACTTAACGAAAAATTTATGTCAGAAATATCTAAGCAGGAATGTTCTACAAAACAGCTGATATCCATGCAAAAGGTGACCAAAATAATTACATGAAACGATGGGGTGGGTATTACAAATTTTATTAAAAAAAAAAACACAAATGGTAACGTGAAATAGAATCGTTCACCACAAACTGCATAACGTGAGGCAATTGCCCATCATGTTAGGAAGAAAAAGAACGACATCATTAAGGTATTATTATTGTGCTTGTGCAACCTTATGAACGAATATCCTTAGCGTGATAGGTACCAACTACCTTTCCTTCCAAATCCTCTAACGCATAATAATGTCTCCCTAATTTCTCTTTAACTCTGGCCTTTACGAAAACTGGTGCTAATTTGCTATTAAAATGTTTCTCCATACTACTTTGTACAAAATTCCTTCTTAATACCTCTTGACCGATGTGGAAGGTTTCGGGTCTGGTTCTTAAATTATATGTTCGTTGATTTTGTTCATAAGCACGTCTTAAATGTTTCTGTATATCAGTTCTTATTAATTGCAGATTACTCTCTCGCGATACATTAACATTTGGTTCGTCTAGCAGTTTTAAGTTCCTCAGTATTCCGTAATTAGATCCATGTGTTATCATATTGAGTCCAAATAAAGCGTGATAAGGTGACATTTTTATTGATTGATGATATGCGTTTCTAAGAGAACAACTAATTGCGCTTAAGTTTTCGTCCCACTTGGAATGGTCTTTTTTGAGATAAGCTCTTATAGCAGCGATAATGGATCGGTTTACTCTTTCAGATGCATTAGATTGAGGCGAATATACAGCCGTATACGTATGCTGTATTCCTAATGAGGTGAAAAAAGCATTTAGGTCGTTCGCTTTAAACTGGGATCCATTATCACTTACGATTACTTCTGGCACACCATAAACATGAAATATTTGTTTTTCCAAAAACTCTTTAATAGGAACGGATGTAAACTTTTTCAAGGGATGTAGCCATTGGAACTTCATTTCAGGTTTCATGATGAAGTTCGGATGTTTTGTGGTTTTACAAGTTTCACAGCTCCTAACAAACGTTCGAACATCCTTTACCATTCCTGGCCAAAAGAAAGTACGTTTTATTAATTCCAAAGTCTTATGCACTCCTCCATGTGAAGCAATGGTTGAATCATGAAAGCGACTGATCACCGAGTGTCGTAATTCATTTGGAATCCAAAGTTTCCATGCTAAATTTTCATTGTATTCAGTACCATCATAATGTTCGTTTCGAATATAAATATATTTATCAACTATTTTAATATCCGGATAATTTTGTTTAGTACTCTCTACTTTTTCCTTTAATTGCTTATATTCTCCACTATCGAAATACGGAGAATTTAAATCAATTGCTGGTTCTGAATTATTTATAGAAGAAATTTCCTCATTTGGTATTCTTGAGAGTGCATCAGGTATAACGTTTTCCTTGCCTTTTCGATGACTAATTGTAAATTTATACGCCTGTAGTTTTAAAACCCATCGAGCTAATCTGCCACTTAAATTAGGCTGTCTCATTAGCCATACAAGACTCGAATGGTCCGTTATTACTTCGAATTCTTGAAGCTCTAAATAACATCTAAATCTTTGTATTGCCTCAATTGCTGCTAAGCACTCACGTTCAGTAACGCTGTAATTTCTTTGGGCGGAATTCAACTTTTTGCTCATGTATGCAATTGGTTTTTCCTCGTTATTTTCGTCTAATTGGTCAAGTACGGCTCCTATGCCTACATCGCTAGCATCACAATGGACATACAATTTCTTATCGAAGTTGGGATTACTTAATACGGGGGCTGATGATAACACATTTTTAATGTGCTCGAAAGCTATTTGCGCTTCTGGAGTCCAAATGAATTTCTTTTTAGAGGACAAGGTTTCGGAAATCGGGAAAACAATGCTGGAAAAATTCTTAATAATAATAATAATAATAAATAATAATAATAATAAATAATAATAAATAATAATAATAAATAATAATAATTCTTAATCCGGCTAAACCTAAAAACCCACGTACCTGTTTTATATTTTTGGGAACAGGCTAATCTCGAATGGCACTAACCTTTTCTGGATCAGTAATGATACCGCCATCACCTATAATATAACCCAGATACTTGACCTTCCTCACACAAAATTTACTTTTTTCAATATTCAGCGTTAAATTTGCTTTGCGAAATTGTTCGGATATGCGCACTAATATACTAAGATGCTCTTCAAAGCTTTCAGATAAAATTATCAGGTCATCAAGGTATCCAAATACACGATTCTTTAAATCCGCCGGAATAAGATCATCCATAAGTCGGCACATAGTTTGAGGTGCATTACAGAGTCCAAATGACATCACTGTAAACTGATAAAGCGGCCTTCCGGGCACAGTAAAAGCAGTCAGAGGTTTAGATTGATCATCTAATGGTATTTGCCAATAAGCATCTTTCAAGTCTAATTTGGAAATAATATTAACTTTCGGAAGTCGAGCAAAAATTCCTTCAATAGATGGTAACGGATAAGCATCTTTCTTGGTAACACTATTAACTTTCCTTGCATCTAGACAAAGCCGAACTTTATTTGGTTTTATTACGAGTCTCATTGGTGAACTCCAAGGTGAATTTGACGTTTCAATAACACCTAGAGCCAACATTCTATCAATTTCCTTAAACATTAACTTCTCCACCGCCGGGGAAACAGGATAGAATCTTTGTTTGATTGGTTTGGAATCTCCTACATCAATTGAATGACTTATTAAACTTGTTCTGCCTAGTCCTTGTGTAGCAAAATTTGGAAATAGAGAAATTACAATGTCGACTTGATGTTTTTGGCTTGCAGTTAAATCACAATATTCACTTGAGAAAGTTGAATCATTTCCTTCCATTGATCCCAAAGGGTTATCAGGCCTCTGAGTGATAAAACCAGGTGAATTTATATTGAATACAGACTTATCTATTATGTCAGCCGACTCAATTATATTGGGTATTAAATCAAACTCTTTCCAGAAATCTATTCCTAATATAAGTCTCTGGGATATTGAGGGTATTATGAACAAATTTAGTGGTTTTGTAATGTTCCTGTAAGTGACCTTTACATTTATCCAACCTATGACTTTTTGAGCCACTCCATCTGCAGTTTTCACATAGGTCTTACATTTTGAAAAATTAGGGTATTTAGAAAAATCTTTCAGTGCTAAATCTGATCCAACGCAACTAATACTAGCTCCGGTATCTAACAATCCATACTCGGTAACATCTAAAAACGAAACGTTTGCGTAAAATGGTTTATCTTTGGTGTGGCCAATAACAGCGGAAATTAAAAATTTAGCACTTAATTTTCGAGATTTATAAAACTTCCTTAACCGTAGCGTTGATCTCTTTGGTTTCGTACATAAATTGATTTGATCTATTTGAAAATCACTGAAAATCGTATTTCTTTTCTCAAGGTATCGTTCCCATTTCTGGTGGTATGGTAATCTAGGAAAAATAAGTCTATCAAGGTTCTCTTCAATTTTACGGCTTTCAATGGATAAGTCTCGTTTAAGTATTTTTATATCTTTATCGGAATAGTTACAATCAGTATCATTTTGTAATAGACGAGGATCTGGTGATGCGTCTACGTCGACACAAGTCTGGTTAGCTAAGTGTTGGGTTTTATTGGAGTCTGAGTTTGGTAGTTTTTTGAATATTTTCTTTCTTTACATTTAAGACATTGTGGTTTGTAGGTATTTTTAGCCCCACAGCCATAACAAAATATTGTTCTTTCAAATAAACAATCTTCCCATACGTGACAAATTCGATCACAATTCCAACATCGTAAGGAATCTGTTTTCTGAATTGCCGCTACGACTACATCCGATGAACTACATTCAGGTTCACTAACTTCCATATCGACTTCAGCGATGTGTCGTCGTACCATCGGATGATTAATGTTTCGATGATTAAAATTTCGTCGTACATTTTCGTCATCATAAAATGTTTCACGCATTTGAACTAATTTCCTAAGGTGAGATATTGAGTGAATAGGTATGTAAAGCAGTTCTTTCCGAATGTCTGGACGTAAGTTCCGGGTAATTATTTCTATTAATTCCATATCCGATAACGTTGATGGCAATCTATCCATAATTGAGGAAACAGCTTCGAAAAACATATCAAATGACTCTCCAGGCTTTTGTTTGCGATTTCTTATTTCTTCTCGAATATCAAACGTAGATTTGAAATCTTTATATTGTGAACGAATAGACTCACAAAATTCACTCCAGTTGATGTGACCATTTTCTTGTTTATGATAGCGCCAAAACCAATCACGCGCTTTACCAGCCAAGAGAATATGTAAATTTTTACAAATAATACCAAAATCTCCGTTAAAGTTATCTTTGGTTAAAGACTTTAATCTGTATAAAAATTCTTCTACACTTAATCCTGCAGGTGACCCATCAAATTTTAAACTCCAATTCTGAATTATCGAAGTGATTTTATCATTGTAGTAAGTCGAATTCTGAGAGTTTAATGAATTTGAATTGCCACTATTGAAATTATTTGGAGACTGTTGGTTCGAATGCGTATGGTTACTCTTGGTAACAAAATTTGATTGTCTACTCTGTGACTGAGTATTTCCGGGAATATGATAATTATGAGAAACATTATTTTGATTGTTAGTATACCTATGAGCCGTTTGACTATTAAAAGCTATCTGATCCTGCCTATGACGTTCACGATTAGGTACAAGGTTTAAATTATCCAAAGCCCTACGGACATTAGATTCAACCAATTGGTTAACATACTGCTCATCAATGGATTGTGGTTGCGACAAAGTGAAATTTTGTAACACTCTGCTCAAATTTGATTCGATCATCTTATTAATTTGGTCATAATTAACCACTACATTTTGACTCGATTCTGAACTATTATTCGCTACCTGAGGAAGATGCTCATCTTGTGATAATCTGTGCTCACTCGTTTCATTAGAGCTAATATCGACTATAGGAGTACTGGGTTCTTGAAAGAGATTTTTGTTGGAGCTTCTGGTGTGATATGATTTAGTATGGGCACCGCGAAGCTTACTCTTAGGTTTCTGTACATTTAGCTTAAAAGGAAAAGTTATTTTCCGGAGATCCTCCAATTCACAAGTTTGTTTACAAACTGGACATTCTTTTTCATTAACAAGGCTACTCTCTATACAAATTCTATGAAATATGTGATTACACCGATTCAAAATCATACATGAAACTGTTTCATCCATTTTATCCATGCAAATAGGACATTTTAGATCTGATCCACTAGCTGCAGTTGAAAATTGACTAGGCGACGAGACCGCCACAGATGCCGACGAACGAGGTGGAGTTCTTGGCAACGACATGTTTAACGAAAGTTTTCAACAATTCAAAAAAAAAAATCACTAATAAAAAAAAATTTCGTTGTAGCCGTAAAAAAAAATTTTTTATGTTTTACGTATAGAGTTTAGATATAAATTCATTAGAAAAAATTCTCTTATATGGTTGACCTAGATGAGGCTGAATTAATCGAGCAAAAATAATTAACACTGGGATACAAGACTGGCCTATGATATATTTGAGTACAATATTATTCAGCTGGAATTATCGACACCACTCTAACAATTGATTTCTGCCTACTTTATGTTTACTTAGTAACAGTGGATATTATTTCGATCGTTTCAAATTAATATATAAATCTCAACAGTCACTAGTTTGTTAGTATCAAAGTTGCTTAAACTCCAACTAAACAATATCACACTGCAAATTTTAATGAAATAAGTAACAGAAATGTAATACTTCCCTCTCTCAACAAAAAGATTATGCATTGATATTCGGTTAGGATACTCGAACCTACATTCCTCAAATACCTAAAATTCCTGAATATATACATAAATTATTTGCAGAAATAGTTCTTATACGACATCACCGTTAAAAATCTCAATGAAAAATTGAACTCTAAATCGAATAAAAAAAAAAAAATTTATTGGGGACTAAAATCTCAAACAAAATTTAAGATTCTCGCCCCACGTTGGGCGCCATTTAATATTATATGTAATGTACACGTCGACAGGGTCATATTATTTTATATGTAAGGTACCAGGTACACAGGGCGCTATATTCATTAATTATGTAATGTTAGTCTACCAAAAGAGCGCCATATTTTATTTATTATGTAATGTACAGTGTATCCTGTGTCATATTATTCAATATGAAATGTACACATATAAAATGTCAACAGTTTTACTTAGCTACATAACCAAGTTATGTAGCAGTTCATAAAGGATCGGACTAAGGTAAGTCGGTGGGAGCCTATAATTTGCTAGCTAGCAGTCGGGTGGGGGGGTTCGTGACCTAACTTAGCCGCCTCTGTTTCGTTACACAGTAAGTTTATAAAGACTCCCTAGGGTTTGCATTTTCATGCTCTTTACTCTACATGGTCCTGAATAGTATAGGTCAAATAAAGCCCCTCCTATACTATTAATTTGGGATACGAAAGAAAAAAAATATACGTTAATTATCTTGCTCACGAATTTGGTTTCTCTGATGACGTTAAGAAACACCGCTTCATATCCCTCCCTAATCCAGTATCCTGCAAGCGATATTGGTCTATAGGATCCCTTCATTTAAAAACAACCTCATCTCGGTCACTACATATAAGAGAACTTACACCACTTTTCAATTAATCATTCTGAATTGGTACCGATTTATTAACAATAAACGAAAGGATAGAATTCATTTGCACATACAAACAAAATCATTTAGACAAAAAAAATGTGAACCAAAATATTGGGTATATACACTAAGAATAGAATTTACTCTAACCTAAGTGACAAATATATATATAGCTATATTCATAAATGAAATATACGGTATCTTAGAAAAAAAACTACTACTAAAATTTGGTTTATAATTCATAAATTTTAGAAAATTATTACTTA
Organism: Sarcophaga subvicina; assembly: GCA_936449025.2. Lineage (NCBI taxonomy): Eukaryota > Metazoa > Arthropoda > Insecta > Diptera > Sarcophagidae > Sarcophaga > Sarcophaga subvicina. The sequence goes on from OW388080.2 coordinate 92,917,843, forward strand.
TATAAATTTTAAACTACTACCGAAAGGAATTACAATCCACAACCGTCGAATTGTTTGTGGACTTTGTTCATTAGGAACTTGGTTACGTTAATAAAATACAATAGGTTGTCAAGGAAACAGAAATAATCTATATGCCTAAAGATATGCAAGATTTAAAGTGACATAAAAGAAAGATTAAATTAGTGCATTAGACTTACCCCTTTGTTTTCAGCAGCGATGACGATGAGGCCTCTTCGTGTCGACGCTTGTAACTAAAATTGAGGGGAGGATATACATTAAGCCTTGCATATGTAAATATATCAATACTTCCTAAAGATTACGATATCGATGAATAAGGATATAAATTTGAGGTTATGGTGATAGTATAGTGGTATATGAAAATTATGTGATGGATTACAGATGACTTCGTATAGAGATGTCTTTGTATAGAGATGAATTGGTATAGAGATGAATTGATATAGAGATGACTTTGTATAGCGCTTGTGGTTATGGTGACTTCAGAGATGCATTGAGAGATGTATTTGAGGTTGCGGTATAGTTGAATATGGAGATGATTCTATGGATTACAGATGACTTCGTATAGATGGAGATGAATTGGTAGAGATGACTTTGTATAGAGATGAATTGGTATAGAGATGAATTGGTATAGAGATGACTTTGTATAGCGCTTGTGGTTATGGGGACTTCAGAGATGCATTGCGAGATGTATTTGAAGTTACGGTATAGTTGAATATGGAGATGATTCTATGGATTACAGATGACTTCGTATAGAAACGACTTTGTATGGAGATGAATTGGTATGCTATGGTGATATTATAGTTGAATTTGGAGATGAATTGTGGTTATGGTGACATTAGAGATGAATTTAAAGATGGATTGGAGGTTATGGTACAGTTGAATATGGATGACTTTGTATAGCTAGTGTGATTATGTTGACCTTAGAGATGAATTTGAGGTGGATTTGAGATTATGGTGATATTATAGTTGAATTTGGAGATGAATTGTGGTTATGGTGACTTCAGAGATGCATTTAAAGATGAATTTAAAGATGGATTGGAGGTTATGGTATAGTTGAATATGGATGACTTTGTATAGTTATGGTGGTTATGGTGACATTAGGATGAATTTAAAGATGAATTTAAAGATGGATTTGAGGTTATAGTATAGTTGAATATGGATGACTTTGTATAGCTATGGTGGTTATGGTGACATTAGAGATGAATTTAAAGATGGATTTAAAGATGGATTGGAGGTTATGGTATAGTTGAATATGGATGACTTTGTATAGTTATGGTGGTTATGGTGACATTAGGATGAATTTAAAGATGAATTTAAAGATGGATTTGAGGTTATGGTATAGTTGAATATGGATGACTTTGTATAGGTTTTTTTTTTTCTGATATACCTCCTATCTCTGACGATCAAATGAAAAAGAGCGCGTTTCTCGCTCTGCTGAAGCCTAAATACCTTTTTTGAGAAGAATTTCGTTAAAATAGAACGAAAGCGTTTGGAAATTTACCGTTGATCAGGGCTGCTTAATAAATTTTCGATCAGTCAGTGGCAACATTGCGAACTGACCGCCCGAATACAAACACAATAAAAAAACAATATGTATGACACTGCATTGCTCGAGTATATTCGAGATATTAATCATCTATACTCAAAATCGATTGTTTTCTCTTTCTCTTTGTTTTTTTTTCTCTGTTTCGTTCTAAGCAATATTCAAAATACAAACAGTGAATTAGTTAATTTTTTCGTCACTTGAAACATTCCTTTCATGTAAATTAGCCGTTGGCAACATTGTTAATAACGTTGGCAATTCCATACATGGTAAAAAGACAATGTGGCAATACGAACTTAACGAAAAATTTATGTCAGAAATATCTAAGCAGGAATGTTCTACAAAACAGCTGATATCCATGCAAAAGGTGACCAAAATAATTACATGAAACGATGGGGTGGGTATTACAAATTTTATTAAAAAAAAAAACACAAATGGTAACGTGAAATAGAATCGTTCACCACAAACTGCATAACGTGAGGCAATTGCCCATCATGTTAGGAAGAAAAAGAACGACATCATTAAGGTATTATTATTGTGCTTGTGCAACCTTATGAACGAATATCCTTAGCGTGATAGGTACCAACTACCTTTCCTTCCAAATCCTCTAACGCATAATAATGTCTCCCTAATTTCTCTTTAACTCTGGCCTTTACGAAAACTGGTGCTAATTTGCTATTAAAATGTTTCTCCATACTACTTTGTACAAAATTCCTTCTTAATACCTCTTGACCGATGTGGAAGGTTTCGGGTCTGGTTCTTAAATTATATGTTCGTTGATTTTGTTCATAAGCACGTCTTAAATGTTTCTGTATATCAGTTCTTATTAATTGCAGATTACTCTCTCGCGATACATTAACATTTGGTTCGTCTAGCAGTTTTAAGTTCCTCAGTATTCCGTAATTAGATCCATGTGTTATCATATTGAGTCCAAATAAAGCGTGATAAGGTGACATTTTTATTGATTGATGATATGCGTTTCTAAGAGAACAACTAATTGCGCTTAAGTTTTCGTCCCACTTGGAATGGTCTTTTTTGAGATAAGCTCTTATAGCAGCGATAATGGATCGGTTTACTCTTTCAGATGCATTAGATTGAGGCGAATATACAGCCGTATACGTATGCTGTATTCCTAATGAGGTGAAAAAAGCATTTAGGTCGTTCGCTTTAAACTGGGATCCATTATCACTTACGATTACTTCTGGCACACCATAAACATGAAATATTTGTTTTTCCAAAAACTCTTTAATAGGAACGGATGTAAACTTTTTCAAGGGATGTAGCCATTGGAACTTCATTTCAGGTTTCATGATGAAGTTCGGATGTTTTGTGGTTTTACAAGTTTCACAGCTCCTAACAAACGTTCGAACATCCTTTACCATTCCTGGCCAAAAGAAAGTACGTTTTATTAATTCCAAAGTCTTATGCACTCCTCCATGTGAAGCAATGGTTGAATCATGAAAGCGACTGATCACCGAGTGTCGTAATTCATTTGGAATCCAAAGTTTCCATGCTAAATTTTCATTGTATTCAGTACCATCATAATGTTCGTTTCGAATATAAATATATTTATCAACTATTTTAATATCCGGATAATTTTGTTTAGTACTCTCTACTTTTTCCTTTAATTGCTTATATTCTCCACTATCGAAATACGGAGAATTTAAATCAATTGCTGGTTCTGAATTATTTATAGAAGAAATTTCCTCATTTGGTATTCTTGAGAGTGCATCAGGTATAACGTTTTCCTTGCCTTTTCGATGACTAATTGTAAATTTATACGCCTGTAGTTTTAAAACCCATCGAGCTAATCTGCCACTTAAATTAGGCTGTCTCATTAGCCATACAAGACTCGAATGGTCCGTTATTACTTCGAATTCTTGAAGCTCTAAATAACATCTAAATCTTTGTATTGCCTCAATTGCTGCTAAGCACTCACGTTCAGTAACGCTGTAATTTCTTTGGGCGGAATTCAACTTTTTGCTCATGTATGCAATTGGTTTTTCCTCGTTATTTTCGTCTAATTGGTCAAGTACGGCTCCTATGCCTACATCGCTAGCATCACAATGGACATACAATTTCTTATCGAAGTTGGGATTACTTAATACGGGGGCTGATGATAACACATTTTTAATGTGCTCGAAAGCTATTTGCGCTTCTGGAGTCCAAATGAATTTCTTTTTAGAGGACAAGGTTTCGGAAATCGGGAAAACAATGCTGGAAAAATTCTTAATAATAATAATAATAATAAATAATAATAATAATAAATAATAATAAATAATAATAATAAATAATAATAATTCTTAATCCGGCTAAACCTAAAAACCCACGTACCTGTTTTATATTTTTGGGAACAGGCCAATCTCGAATGGCACTAACCTTTTCTGGATCAGTAATGATACCGCCATCACCTATAATATAACCCAGATACTTGACCTTCCTCACACAAAATTTACTTTTTTCAATATTCAGCGTTAAATTTGCTTTGCGAAATTGTTCGGATATGCGCACTAATATACTAAGATGCTCTTCAAAGCTTTCAGATAAAATTATCAGGTCATCAAGGTATCCAAATACACGATTCTTTAAATCCGCCGGAATAAGATCATCCATAAGTCGGCACATAGTTTGAGGTGCATTACAGAGTCCAAATGACATCACTGTAAACTGATAAAGCGGCCTTCCGGGCACAGTAAAAGCAGTCAGAGGTTTAGATTGATCATCTAATGGTATTTGCCAATAAGCATCTTTCAAGTCTAATTTGGAAATAATATTAACTTTCGGAAGTCGAGCAAAAATTCCTTCAATAGATGGTAACGGATAAGCATCTTTCTTGGTAACACTATTAACTTTCCTTGCATCTAGACAAAGCCGAACTTTATTTGGTTTTATTACGAGTCTCATTGGTGAACTCCAAGGTGAATTTGACGTTTCAATAACACCTAGAGCCAACATTCTATCAATTTCCTTAAACATTAACTTCTCCACCGCCGGGGAAACAGGATAGAATCTTTGTTTGATTGGTTTGGAATCTCCTACATCAATTGAATGACTTATTAAACTTGTTCTGCCTAGTCCTTGTGTAGCAAAATTTGGAAATAGAGAAATTACAATGTCGACTTGATGTTTTTGGCTTGCAGTTAAATCACAATATTCACTTGAGAAAGTTGAATCATTTCCTTCCATTGATCCCAAAGGGTTATCAGGCCTCTGAGTGATAAAACCAGGTGAATTTATATTGAATACAGACTTATCTATTATGTCAGCCGACTCAATTATATTGGGTATTAAATCAAACTCTTTCCAGAAATCTATTCCTAATATAAGTCTCTGGGATATTGAGGGTATTATGAACAAATTTAGTGGTTTTGTAATGTTCCTGTAAGTGACCTTTACATTTATCCAACCTATGACTTTTTGAGCCACTCCATCTGCAGTTTTCACATAGGTCTTACATTTTGAAAAATTAGGGTATTTAGAAAAATCTTTCAGTGCTAAATCTGATCCAACGCAACTAATACTAGCTCCGGTATCTAACAATCCATACTCGGTAACATCTAAAAACGAAACGTTTGCGTAAAATGGTTTATCTTTGGTGTGGCCAATAACAGCGGAAATTAAAAATTTAGCACTTAATTTTCGAGATTTATAAAACTTCCTTAACCGTAGCGTTGATCTCTTTGGTTTCGTACATAAATTGATTTGATCTATTTGAAAATCACTGAAAATCGTATTTCTTTTCTCAAGGTATCGTTCCCATTTCTGGTGGTATGGTAATCTAGGAAAAATAAGTCTATCAAGGTTCTCTTCAATTTTACGGCTTTCAATGGATAAGTCTCGTTTAAGTATTTTTATATCTTTATCGGAATAGTTACAATCAGTATCATTTTGTAATAGACGAGGATCTGGTGATGCGTCTACGTCGACACAAGTCTGGTTAGCTAAGTGTTGGGTTTTATTGGAGTCTGAGTTTGGTAGTTTTTTGAATATTTTCTTTCTTTACATTTAAGACATTGTGGTTTGTAGGTATTTTTAGCCCCACAGCCATAACAAAATATTGTTCTTTCAAATAAACAATCTTCCCATACGTGACAAATTCGATCACAATTCCAACATCGTAAGGAATCTGTTTTCTGAATTGCCGCTACGACTACATCCGATGAACTACATTCAGGTTCACTAACTTCCATATCGACTTCAGCGATGTGTCGTCGTACCATCGGATGATTAATGTTTCGATGATTAAAATTTCGTCGTACATTTTCGTCATCATAAAATGTTTCACGCATTTGAACTAATTTCCTAAGGTGAGATATTGAGTGAATAGGTATGTAAAGCAGTTCTTTCCGAATGTCTGGACGTAAGTTCCGGGTAATTATTTCTATTAATTCCATATCCGATAACGTTGATGGCAATCTATCCATAATTGAGGAAACAGCTTCGAAAAACATATCAAATGACTCTCCAGGCTTTTGTTTGCGATTTCTTATTTCTTCTCGAATATCAAACGTAGATTTGAAATCTTTATATTGTGAACGAATAGACTCACAAAATTCACTCCAGTTGATGTGACCATTTTCTTGTTTATGATAGCGCCAAAACCAATCACGCGCTTTACCAGCCAAGAGAATATGTAAATTTTTACAAATAATACCAAAATCTCCGTTAAAGTTATCTTTGGTTAAAGACTTTAATCTGTATAAAAATTCTTCTACACTTAATCCTGCAGGTGACCCATCAAATTTTAAACTCCAATTCTGAATTATCGAAGTGATTTTATCATTGTAGTAAGTCGAATTCTGAGAGTTTAATGAATTTGAATTGCCACTATTGAAATTATTTGGAGACTGTTGGTTCGAATGCGTATGGTTACTCTTGGTAACAAAATTTGATTGTCTACTCTGTGACTGAGTATTTCCGGGAATATGATAATTATGAGAAACATTATTTTGATTGTTAGTATACCTATGAGCCGTTTGACTATTAAAAGCTATCTGATCCTGCCTATGACGTTCACGATTAGGTACAAGGTTTAAATTATCCAAAGCCCTACGGACATTAGATTCAACCAATTGGTTAACATACTGCTCATCAATGGATTGTGGTTGCGACAAAGTGAAATTTTGTAACACTCTGCTCAAATTTGATTCGATCATCTTATTAATTTGGTCATAATTAACCACTACATTTTGACTCGATTCTGAACTATTATTCGCTACCTGAGGAAGATGCTCATCTTGTGATAATCTGTGCTCACTCGTTTCATTAGAGCTAATATCGACTATAGGAGTACTGGGTTCTTGAAAGAGATTTTTGTTGGAGCTTCTGGTGTGATATGATTTAGTATGGGCACCGCGAAGCTTACTCTTAGGTTTCTGTACATTTAGCTTAAAAGGAAAAGTTATTTTCCGGAGATCCTCCAATTCACAAGTTTGTTTACAAACTGGACATTCTTTTTCATTAACAAGGCTACTCTCTATACAAATTCTATGAAATATGTGATTACACCGATTCAAAATCATACATGAAACTGTTTCATCCATTTTATCCATGCAAATAGGACATTTTAGATCTGATCCACTAGCTGCAGTTGAAAATTGACTAGGCGACGAGACCGCCACAGATGCCGACGAACGAGGTGGAGTTCTTGGCAACGACATGTTTAACGAAAGTTTTCAACAATTCAAAAAAAAAAATCACTAATAAAAAAAAATTTCGTTGTAGCCGTAAAAAAAAATTTTTTATGTTTTACGTATAGAGTTTAGATATAAATTCATTAGAAAAGAATCTTAGATCTTAGTCATTCTGCTCCAGAGTATGGTAGATACCAACTTTTTTAATTTTCATGAAAAATAATGCGTTAAGAAAAGGATAATATTTTTAACGCCAAGGAGCTACGATTTGACGCAGTATTACTGTTTTCTGTGAGGCGCGGTTAAGGAAAGGTTTAATGCCAATAAACCAGCGAGAATTGAGCATTTGCAAGCCAAAATTCGTGCCGAGATAGGACTCGAAAAAGTGCACTTACATTGAGCCGATCGCTAAAGGTATTGTTAGGTCAGCCGCGTCCATTTCTAATCGAAACAATTGTACTTCACAATAAAAAAGTAAACTTTATCGCATATCTACCGCCAATTCAAATTAATGGATCAAATATAGGCTTTGTTAGAACAGCTAAAAATAACTATGAATAGGGAACTAAATTGGTCGGATCACGTCAAAATAAACTGTGAAAAAACTTTTGCTATGCTTCGAAATCTCTGCATGTCACAGTATTTTACACCAACTAATATTCGAATGCTATTAGCGAAGACATATTAACTAACGACTCTTATGTACGGATGTGAGCTGTTTGCTAGCTGCGATACAATTAGTAGACGAAGGCTTAACGTAACTTACAATGCTATTGCACGATATATTTGTGGCATTAGGAAAAATAGGAGCTTATTGCAATTTAATGAATTGTCGGATTTAACTCTTTTAACACAAATGAATATATAATCGACAGCAACCTTATTTATATGAGAGATTAATATTTTCTAGGTCGAATACAGGGAACAAATAAATTCTATAAAATATAATTCGTCTGTGGAGCCGACTTCCCCTTCCAATACAAATGATTAATAATGCAACGCATTTCAAAAATATCATATACAAACGCTTTGCATAGATAATTTTCTCAAATTTTTTTTGTTTTTTTTTCCTCTTAGTCTTATTATTACTGTGATATTCTTTTTTAACATTATTGTGATAATGATGTATCTTTTTCCCTTTCCTTACTTAATTTTATTTTCTTAACTTTTAAATTTTTTCTTTTTAAATTAATTTTTTTTATATTAAATTTGTTAAATTAGTTAAAATAAATTAATCAAAATTAATGTTAATAACAATTGCTAAACAATACTGTAATATAAGATTTATACTTGTTGTATTGTTTTGAACCAATTTATAAATAAATAAATAAATAAATAAATAAAAAATAAAAATTTCAAACCATTTTTGTTTTATTGCATTTTTAAATTTAAAATTTAAATGGCCCACCCATGTGACGTATGAGTGATATTTAATTCCATTAGTTTTATACATGACAATATCAAAGACTTTTTATTGCATACTTTTCACAGTAAATATGCCAGTACGTGTAATATGATGCGTATGAGTAATATATTTCAAATTAAATTAAAAAGAATATATACAACATTAATTTGGAATTAAACATTTTCAAGCTATGATATGGCTATTCTAAATTTTTAAAAATTTAAAATATTTCGAGATATCCCAACTTAAAAGTAAATAAAAAAACCACAATTTTAGGTTATACTCTAGTGGGTACTACATCATGGCCTGCAACTTCTAATTTGAATTTGACTTCTTTACAAAGTTCAAATAATTCATAGACGGGGCAACGTCGTCATCAGTCGCAACCAGCATAGGGCCAAACAATTTATGAAATATTTTTCGCTAAAATATTCTGAGGCGGACTTGTTTTTTTTCAAGTCATTCACTCACAATTCCATGCGTTTTTAAATTATCAAAAGGGTTTCGACAGGGGTTCTAAGACTACAAATTAAATAGATTCTATCGCCTCAATTAAATTGGCAGACTCCATCCCGTTGACAGCAAGAGCGGTACGTGCAAATATTGCTATTGCCTGCTGAATAAGAAGTAGACCGATCCACTTCTATTCTATTAACTACATGTCCATCCATTGGACATTAACGATTCTTTTTGCCCACTGTCTTTTTTATAGGCATGCCGAAGGACTAGGTATTTCGGGCCTGACCAGGAGGAGCAGGCTTTTTTTCACCTCATATGTCACTGCCCTAGTTTTGCCATGAAACGACGGAGGTTTTTGATTTCTCACTTTATGACATTATTGATAGGAATCTCTAGTTTTTTTATTAAGGTTAAGCTGAATAATTCTTTTTTTTTTACAAAAATAAATCGAAAATGATTTGATTTTAAGAATAGCTGCTGCGACTGCTATGAGCAAACGATACCTTTCACTGTTTATGTTTAAAACTTTTGCCAGTGAATGCACAGAATACATACCATATTTAAGAAATGTTTGTTCAATTTTTCGAAGTTTAATTTTTAGTTGAAGGTAAAGCAATACTTGTAATGACAAAAATTCACCAGAATACATAACTTTTTTCGTTTAGTTATGACGTTCTGAAATTTTTTTAAAAATTACTACCAAATATTTCTTATCCAAAAATGAAATATAATTTGGCCAAATTCAATTTGATTAAAAGCTGTACTTGTACTTCGACTGTACATCAAAGAACGCATAACGAAAAGTTTTAAACATTTTTGCAGAAATGTTTAAAATTAAGATTCTCTGTCTAGAGCTGACATAAGAGTTCTGCAGAGGCTTATAAGTAGTTTGAGCTGAAGAAGGCCGTAATTGCGCTCTCTTCTGTGCTCTCCTGTGAAGCGGATATAAATTGAAAATATTGATTTTTCTTTTACGCAATGGTTTATCGATTCTTTTATTCACACAAATAAATTCTCTAGTCACATGTTTACTGAGACAAATGTTTAACGAAATCAATGTCAACTGTAATTATTTCTTCATTAACAGTGCAAGATATAAATCAAATAAAATTTCAAAATTTTTTCACTCACTATTTTAACTGAAATTGCTACAACTGAAAAAGTTAAAATATTTTACGGTTTCACACGTCTTATGACAACACGTTTTCACATTTAAATGCTGCATGAATTAAAACTAAAACGACAAGTTTTCTTGTCAATTACTTTGCGTTGTCTTTGCATTTTCTTTTTCTACGAACATACAATATAATTTGACGTACAAAAAAGGGTGAAAATAAACTCTTCGTAGGAACACATTTTGTTTGTTTATTCTTCTCCGTGTGGTTGATATTACTTTCAGATGAATTAAAAGGAAAGTTTTTAAGTGGTTAACGTTATAACGGGAAGTTTTTTGATCAGACACAAATGACTGTAGCAAATTTTGATTTCTTTAGTCTATTGCTTTAGTGTTCGGAATGTAGAAAACCTGTCAAAAGAGAAATGGATAGACGCAAAATTCGTCAAGTTATGGTATGTTAAAGTAAAAATTTCCACGGACAGCAGCGATGTTTTCGGTAGATCTTCGTTCCGTCTACATGAATTTTGATGGATCATTTACTGAGCCAGTGAACTCAAATTTATTCACCACATTGCGAATAGTCTCTTGGTAGTAGGGGACTATGACGATCGTAAAATATGTGAAACGCGCGTTGCCTTGCTCTAACAGAGTAGGCATATTGATGTGTTGAACGCCTTATTCGTCAATGGTAATTTGGCAAAAAGACTGAATATATGCGAACGCAAAACATACACGTAATTAACTACCAATGTTAGGAAGTCCTTGTTAGAAAACCAGATACTTTTAGGTCTGTTGGAAACTAATTTTCCTTCTCCAAGCTAAGTCGGACGATGATTTAGTGAAAAACGAATTTCAGACAGTTATTTTCATTCCCTTGTGAAAGATAACAAATTCACACTTCACAACTGCTTTCAAAAAGGTTGAAAGTTCAAGCACGAGTTTCGTTCTTAATTTCCAAAATATTTATAAATTTGCCTCGCATTTTTCCTAATTTTTAGGACACAGAGTTTATAACAGGAAATAGTGTGGGTACTTTGTGGTTGTTCCTTTTGCCTAGATGTGTTAGTCTGTCAGAAATTCTAGTCTATTATGTTACGCTATACAGTTATTCCACTCCAGAGTATGGTAGATACTACCCTTCTTCAATTTACATAAAACTGCTACGTTGCAACAACTTTTAAGACTGAAGACTCCTTAATACTTTAGTGGCGGGTTTGAACCACTCCGAGTGCCGGATGGAAGCGGCTAGTTCCTTTAGCGGCACAGTCGTTGCCCAGAATTTCAAACGTTCTGTCACCAAAAAAAGGGATAACTTCTGTTCTGAAGTGCAGAGCACTCTCATAAAAGTTGGTGTATCATCTTAATGAGCACAGCTTAATTGGGTCAACATTAATATTACCTATTCCGTCATATATGTAATTACAGCTCCTAGTTGGTATCTCTCAACCATCCCAAGAGTCTAATGAAGATTGGAATATTTCTCAAATCGCCTTTGGTTAGACATGTTTTGTTAAAGATTGCCAATTCTCCTTCTCAGCTTCCCAAGCGACGGACAATGGCAGAGAAAATGGTCTGAGTTGTCTTCACACTTTCAAATTTAAAGAAAAGTTCCATTTCGTCGTATTCATAAACGTAAAAATTTCCTTAACAACTTCTTTAGCAAAATGATTTCACACATAATATTGGGTTGTTCGGAAAGTAATTTCGTTTTTTTTTGTGGAAGTGAAAGACATTTTTCATATAATATTAATCAAGTGGTCATAAACTGTTGAATTTGATCATTTCAACCTCAATCCGCTCTCACGTGTTGTTATTCGCCGGTTCGCATAAACTAGTGCCTTTTTTGCGTCAATATAAGCTTCAAGCGGCCTTCCTCAACGTGGTGCATCTTCGAAATCAAAATTGCCGCATCGAAATTTAGCGAACCAGTTCTGGCACTAGAGTACTCTCAACACACCTTCTCCATACACATCGGCCAATTTCTTTCTGGCTTGAACAGCATTTTTATCCTTTCTTTAGTAAAACAGTAAGATATGTAGAAAATGCTGCTTATCGCTCTCCATATTAAAAAGGGGACCAACCAACTGGGTAGAATTAATTGGAATTTTTCACACACAAGTCCTGCTATATGAGCTCTGAAGGTATATAAAAATTATACGGCTTAAGTGTGAAGTTAGGTGCAAAACAATACAATTAAATCCTCTGTCGGAAAAAATGAAATTACTTTCCGAACAACTCAATATAATAAACATCTAAAACCCCCTACTAATATTTCGTTGCAGCTGAAGCAATTATTTTGATATAAACAAACGGGGGGAAACGGGGGAGAAAAATAAACTTCAATTTGTGAACATTAAAATGTAAGCGATCTCAATCAAATAAAGTTAATGGATTTACTTTTCTATACTTTCCACCAATTTTTGCGTTTACTCGAGTGAAATTGAGCATTAGAAAAGTTTTATAATTCCAGCAGTTAAAAGAGAAAAAACATGCTTCTACATCCGCATTAAACGCAATACGCTCGCTCATTTAGTTTTGCATATAGAAATACAAATAAAAATTACATGCAAGCCCTCAACTAGACAATCTAGAAACTTTACTCATTTGAATGCCACAAAATATTTTCCATGTGGTAGATGAGATTAACTTGATGGAAAAACTAAACATTGTATGCGGAGAAGCAAGGGGATAAAAATGAAATTATGGAATCAAGGGAAGATTATCAGCGTACAGACTGTAGAGTAGTTTTGTAAATACAAATACTTGTTTATTGAATTCAATGTTAGCAGCGCATAAAAAATATAATGAATAGATGCGAAAAAAATAGATACCATTTTAGATGCTTAGAAAAGTGGCATGGAAAACCATGAAAGAAAATCATCATTGAAAAGCTTATAATAAATTTTACGCCATCAATTTAGTTTAACACTTCAAAAGCATTTAATGTATAGTGAGACACATAAGTAATATTCAACTTTCATTCACTCATTCATTCATTCATTCAACAGTTTTTTAATCATTTTCAGAAAGTTTTAAAATTAATTGATTAACTGAACTTTAAAAAGGACAGTACACATCGCAGCCCATTGTTATTTTTCAGTATTCGTAGCATAAACGTGTTCAGATTTAGCACCGCAGAGAGTGAAGACTATTATTACTTCTGAACAAATTTCTCTTAATATCTTAACCGTTTGACTGCTAAGCGATTCTGGTGAGAACGTTCGAAAACTGTTCGAAAACTACAATGAATTATTATAATAAAAAATCTACAAAATTCTAATAACCTATGTATAAAGAGAAGACTCTATATCTCGTCTTTTAATTTTATTTTTACTTTTTAACTAAATTTTTAAACTGAAATTCGCAACGCAAATGCGATTTTCGTAACAAATGAATGCAGCGCTTTTGCGCCGCGTAGCAGTCAAACGGGTAACATCGATTATTACGTCAAAGTAAAGTTGTAGTGAGGTTTTATTCACCTACATATTGTTAGGAAAATGGAAATGGTGTTACATCATTACATTAAAATTACATTAAAATTATAAACAAAAGCTACAAAAACAAAAACAATGGACTTGTTTACATGATAAAAAAGTAAACAAAAATATAGCAACAACATCAGTATAAAAAAACGGATAAACAAGTAAACAAGTAAACAAGTGAACAAGTAAACAAAAAGCAACAATAAACATTAGCAGCATAAACAACAATGAAACAACGATGTTTACATTTATGGAGATCTCGAGAAAGCGAAGCCGCGAACATTCGACAACATTCATCAGACTGTTCACGTTGGCATATAAAAGGCAAGGCAAAGCAGGCAACGGAGTCCGAAAAAACTCAGTCAGCCTTGTGTGAAGACGCGTTGCATTTGAAGAGAATAATTGTGGTTTGAAAATCACCGTTATAAAGATCGATCGAACAATTGTTATTGTTTACGCAAAGGAGTGTTTTTTTTTTGTCTTGAGCCGTAGCTGGGAATCTTCGAAAGACCCTTTTGTTCCAACAAAAGAGTGTACGATTCACCATCACTGGTGCCTACGTACTAAACCCACCCCCTACATACTTCAACCACTCTCCCCCCGCGGGACTGCCGTGAGGTATTACTTCGAGGAGGGCTGGTTAGCTTGAAAGCTTTATCACATTAATTTAAATTTCGCCTCCGTTCCTCCAGTCTTCGGAGTACTATCATTATTTCAGCCATTCTCTGACTATATTGACTCCATAGAATCCTACAGTTCAACAGTTCTTCCATTAGCCGGTTTGGTCCTAAATTCGTTTCTCCCGGCTATCTAAATCTGGGACAGCATGTTAGAAAATGCTCCGCATCTTCCTCCTCATCTACACAGTTTGGGCATATAGGGTAAGTGTCATGACCAAATCTGTGCAGGTACTTTCTGAAGCACCCATGACCAGTTAGGAACTGGGTCACGTAGTAGTTCAACTCGCAATGTCCGTTCTTCATCCAAAGGGTTACATCAAGTACAAGACGAAATGTCCATCTTCCCGTTAAACTGCGCAAAGGAGTGTAAAGCAGAATAAGAAACAAAGCAATTGTTGTTGTTTACATCAAGTTGTTGTTTACGCAGTGGCACACAGAATTGTGCGAACAATAAAGAAATTAATTAAAACTGAACCCAAATATATTTTTATTTTTATTTTTATTTTCATTTTTATTGCAATCTACGAGCTCGTTTTTAAAAGGTAAAAACGTAACAATACTACAACACTACTTAGCTTTTTAAAATTTTATATATGAGTGGAAGGGTACATACAGTTTACAGTTGACTCCGAAAGACAAGTTCTTGAAAAGCTTTTTACTCTCAGAGCTTCAGCCAGAAATCTGCAATGAGGCAGTAGCCGAAAAAATAGTTTTTCAAGTTTCAGTTCATTGGAGATGTTCAGTCTGAGCTGTAGCCAACACACTACCTACTAGAATACGGCTTTTCTATTACTTCGAATAAAAATAGTATTTAAAGTAACACGTGAATATTTTACTTGTGCCATATTGTACCGCTAAAGATATAAAAAGTGTACGAAATGAATTGGATCATGTACAGGTCTTAAGATGTTACATTGATGGCTTTTAAACACATTTAGTAAATACAAAAGAAATGGACGTAAAGTTTTGTCTGCTACTGTAATTGTTTGACTATATAAAATGAACAATGAAGCTCCATTTTGTGAATCAGTATCGAGATTTTGAAAAGATTTTTTTCTACCGTTTCACCAAATCTAAAATCTAAAAATTTTGTACGGAATTTACACATTTGCTACATAGTATATCCTTTCATGATATCGATGGTGTTGAATATTTCAAATGAAGCATAACAAATAAAAGGAGAAAATCACACTCATTGTAATGCATTTAACTTGTGGCACTTGCTCCCAGCTGTCGTTTTGCTTTTAACGTAAAGCTCTTGCGAATATTTGTGTGGCCACATTTCGAGTGAATGTTGAACGTTTGTAAAAGCAAAGATTTAAATCACAAATGAAGTTGAAATATTAAATAAAAAAGCAATATTCATCCAAATGGGGATATATTGGGCTAAAGAAAACAAAAAGAGCCTTAAAGTGACGTACAATTTGGAGTAGTATTTGAGTTATAAAGAGGCGTATACTTTTTTTGTTGAGTAGAATGAAAAAATGAAGTTAAAGCAGTTTTATTTTTGCTTTGTTTTTTTTTTTTAATTTTTCTAAGAGGTTAGTGTTTTATTCAGGTACAAATAAAAAAAATATAAATGTTAAATTTTTATAAATAACGAAATGTTGCTAAGCGATAGCATAAGTATTTAGAAAGTTGTTAACAGGAGTATTTCGACAGTCCTTAAAAATATTCGAAATAAAATGTTAATATGTTATGTTACCACATGTAGGTAAAACCAAGATTTAAAATATAAAGAGTGAGAGTAGTTTGAATATTTTGATATTCTAATGTTAATAAATATTTATTTGGGCCATTGCTGCTGCAAATATCGCTATGTACAGCTATTTAACGGTTTTTTTTACATAAAATCCTATAAACTCGTCATGAAGAAAAATTTCCAATGAAATTATAAGATCTTTAACCGTTTATGTGTATTATATTTGCCAGAGAGAAATGAAATGTTTTTGCTTAATACCAAGTATGTTCGTCTTGAAGAAAGAAAAGAAAATAGAATTCGTGTTGTTATTGTACTCGAGTTCTTTTCCCCTTAGAAAGGTAAAATATAGGTTTTTTATTTATTTATTTATTAATTACAATATAATTACCAATTATATTCTAATTATATATGTACGAGCGGAGTAACATGACCATATGCTCGATGTAGTGTCACAGACCAGAGTCTCTGGTGGGAATCGAACCCACGACCCACTAGACTACCAGGGCACCAACAGGGTTTTTAAAAAGTGTACATTGTTCAACATTCGTTAGTTTGCCAACATTATTTATTTTAATATATCATAGCTTGTATCAAATAGAAATAATAATTTCTGGAGAAATACCGTTAATAAATATATTAATAAATTTACTTTTTACAAACGAATAATAGTATACATTTTCTAAGCAGCAAACATGCAACGTTGATTTTTAGTCATAAGTGCCTGCTTTCATAGACAGGAACATTTTACTCTGTTTATGGCGAGTATACTTGTTTTGGCTGGAATATGTAAAGAACCTACCCGGCTTTATAGTAGGTACAGTGTTCAATTGCTATGGAAGGTTATAAGCTCTGACGGTTATAAAGGTTATAAGCTCTATGTAACTCCTGATGCCCTTTGATTTGACAAAGTGGGAAGTCAGCGCTTTAACTGCAGCTTGATTATCCACACCTATGGTTAAGCTCAAGGGAGGTAGCTTCCTGGTTTCAATCATGCATACAGCTTTTTCTATAGCAAAAATCTCCATCGCTGGTTTAGTTAGGTAATCAGTATGACCCGTTCAGTACCAGCTTATCAGAAAAAACCCTAGTTACAGTTCCACATCTGCAGAAAACTCTGAGTAAATAATAATTTTGTCCTGCCAAGATTTTTGTTCGACAACATGGGTGAATACTGCTTCAATTAGTACCTTGTTATTGTATGTGGCTTGTGGTTAAAAGGTTTCAAAAGAAAATTTGCTTTACCGTGGAATCTTCCACAATCATTATGTGAGTGGGATTTTTTTGTGGTTGCACAAAATTAAACAATTTGTAGATGAAAAAAATGATAAAAAATTTATTAAAAAAAAAATGCTTTATTAACACGATTTTATTGTACGTTAGTAATAATTCACCCGTTCATTAGAATTAAGTAAGAATGAAAGTTAAAAACACTCCTACAAATACACAGAAGGCTAAAATTAAAGTCGGTTCATAATAGTTACCGTATTTTTTGTATGCTTCATAAATAAATGGAATGAAATACAAGCAAATACTTTATAAAGCAATATTCTTCGTCACAAACATCTTTTTAAATTTTTGGTTCTTTCAGTGGACAGAACGAGAGAACTACTTGGGCTTGACAAGAAAACGGTTCCATTCTAACATGAACTCTAACGCTATACTGCGCTATTGGCAGTTTCGCTGATATGCCGCTCTGTCCCACCAGTATTACTATGGAAGCTGCTATGATGTCCTGGTGCTCCTTTTACTGACGTATAAGGCATTCATAACCTTCTTCACCCTTTCTTTTAAGTTCCCATTCCTAACTTGACCTTGGCCAGCCCAAAACCTACACCAAACAGTGGCTATTCTGGGATGCATTAAATGCTATTGAAACTCATGTGGATTAGTATCGATGATTTAGTTCGATCACGTACCCATTCACCCAGAAATCGGCCTAATCACTGAAGGTGATATTTCGATGAAAAAAATGCTTTATAACGAACACATTCGTTATCTATGGTCATCGTTTGATATTAAATGGCAGATAAAGCTTAAAAAGATGGCCATTATTAATGGTAAATGTTCGGAAGTGGCTGTTGGATGAATCTATATACAAAATATAAGCTAGCAAGCTATGCTGTGAATGGGCGAACTTGATGGGTTGATGGAAACTCGAAAAAATTTCATTGAAATCGTAACGCTTGTAGTTTTGTAGATATACGTTGACATTTGATTTGTATGAAAATGTTTGCAGTCAAATGTTTGTTCGTGCTGGATAGATACAGATATATGTACGCAAGTATGTCCTACATTTGTTTTTTTGCCTTCCTCATATGATGCTCATATAATGCCGTATTATTTAATTGTTTGTATATCTATTGATATGCATAGCATTTAACTGTTTCTTACTTTTATTTGCTTGTTTATTGTCATTTAAATTTTAATGATTTGCGAATATGCGGAAATAATTTTTTATCGTGGATATTATATTTGCACACTATTTGACTACTGGAAGTGGTAACATAATGAAATTACTGTGGGTAACAAACAGTAGTCCAATTAATTTGACCTAATCATGTAAGCTTGTTAATTAAGGTAAATGTTGATGTTTTGAAAACAACTCCCTTATTTTATCAGTGATACCTGGTATGGTCTAAAAGAAAAGTACTTTTTAACTTTTAAACGAGTTTTATTTATTTACTATTTATTATTATAGTTAATTAGTAGCCTGAAGAAGCCAAGTCTGGTTTTATTTTTGAATTTATTTTGAACCGGTTTAGTTTTGTGTGCAGGTGCATTGTCATGTTGCAAATTGTTGAGTTTCGTGGCCCATTCTTATCGTTGTTTGATCAATGTTTGCTTCAAATTAATCATTTGTTGTCGATAGCATTCTGTATTAACGATTTCACCAGGTTTTTGAAGCTTGTGCTACACCACTCCATCAAACACACAACATTGTCTTGGTGCCGAATCGAGTGGATGTGTAGCCAAAATTGATGGTTGTCCGGATTAATCCATAATTTTTTCTACTTAGGATTCTGAAAAAAATTTCATTTTTCATTGCCAATAACAATTCGATATATATGTATGCGCCCCTACAAGAATACTTTTCGAAATTGGAAAAAGTCTTTGTAGTAAACTGTAGTTGAGTAATCCGAAGCAAAATTTCATAAGTGGTTTATCGCATGTGCCTTCTGATAGAGCATGATTACCAATATACCTCAACAAGTATTCAAAGCGAATCTCCAGTATTTTTATGCAAGTGAAAAAATAAAAAAGAATTTTTCCACAAATCAATATTTTTTGATACAAAATTCACCATTTTTAACACGATGATGACGATTTGATATATACTGGATATATTTTACAGATGGTATCGCCCACAAAAAAATAAATGTAGATTATTTTTTCTTGACGTTCACTTCATACCGTTTCTATGCACACTTGTCTTTTAGCCTAAAAAATTTGATCAAGTTTTGTTTTGGCAAATATTATTTAATATAAGATAACAATACATAGTAGGGTTTGACCCACTGTAATGTTTTTTAATTAACTTATTTTTGATTTGACTATTTTTATTTATTAAATTTGCATTCATTTATACCAGTTTTTTTGTATTTTTTTACAAAATAAAGTTTTAATTACAAAAAATAAGTTGGCAGCGAATGTGCATAATTAATTTGTTATTTAATAGGACAGTTAATGTTTAATAGGATAGTAAATATGAATCCAAATGAAGTGTTTTTCATAGTATTCAAGGCTTTAAAAATCATTACAATTGTAAAAGGAAACCAATGATGCAATGACAATGATATCATACATAAATAATATCAAAAAATATTTATTACAGTTTGTAAATTGACTAATTTGCTTAAATCTACTGATATGGCAATCCGAGTACGTTTTAAATATATTCACGGATGATATTTTGAAATACATACATACATAATTGGTCATTACAACACTTCAGTCCAGATTACGACCTGTCTTCTGACACTAATTATATATTGTGTGTTAAATTTATACATAATAAATACATACATACATAATAAATATAAATATACATACCGGAGAAATACTATTTTGTATTTCGTTTTCATGTCTGATCTGGGGTTTGAACACACTGCCTACTAGACTATGACGACTTCATGCCTTTTCAAAAACAATGGATGATTTGAATAAATAGTATTGGATGGTCGCCGTAGTCTAGTAGGCAGTATGTTGGCTTATTAGACGTTTGGCCTGGGTTCAAACCCTAGGTCAGACATACAATAAAACGAAATATGAAAAAATATAATTTGTAATTGTATTATAATAAATAAATAAATAAATAATATATATGCAGTAACAGAAATATACACATCATTGCTAATCGGAGCTAATAGACCTACTTTTAAATTTGAGGCTAAAAACCGTGGAACTTGCAGTTGCCGTATTTTCAAATTTAACACCAAATTTTTCATTTAAGGTAAGATTGCTTATAAAACTACGCTATATTTAAACTCAACTAATTATTTTTATAATAAATTTACTTATTATTACTACGTAGCTTCCCATACCACCCATCTAATGTGTGTTAATTTTATCCATGAGTAGCTGGACTTACAGTTTAAACTTAGAAACTTTTCATTGCAATTTTATTTTTATTTACTCTCAGAGTTTTTGTAAGAATACAGCTTAGAGCAAGTCCTCAATGAAACATTTTTTACATTTCGTTTTGTAGGAGATGTTTGAGATGAGGTTTGAACTACTGGTTCCCTTCTAATAAGCCACTACACTACCTACAAAGCTACGCCGGTTGCTGAAAATTAATTTGAGCTTAAATCTAAATACTTTACTTAATTGTTAACTGTTATGGTTTGTTAAAATACTAAATTAAAAAATACTGTATTAAAAGCAAATATTGTAACGACAGTCGCCTTAGTCTCGTAGCTAGTGTATTGGCTAATAAGCCAGGGTTCAAATCACAGGCGTATTTTTTCGGCGACTTCCTGTCAGCAGATTTCAGGCAAAAACTCTGAGAGTAAATAAAATTGCCATGAAAAGTTTCTCAAAAATCCGTCGTTTGGAGTCGACTTTAAACTGTTGGTCCCGCCACTCATGTATAAGAAGTTAACACACACAACATAAGTGGTGTAAGAAACTAGGTCGTAATCCTGACTAAAACATATTTTAGATGTACTATTTCTAGAATATTTGTTTAACCCTATTACTTAATTATTTGATTAATATATACATATATATTTTTTTTTAGATTAATACATTTGCTTCATTGAATTTCAAATATAAATTCATTGAATTTTAAAATAAATTCTAAATTAAATACAAATAAAAATATATTTCATTTATTTAAATGCTAATATTTTTCATCTTTTTTTTAAGGTTTGCAATAAATTTTTTTCTTAGAAAATAATCAGCAGAAACATGAAATAACCAGCTTTAAATGTCTAAAATAAATATATTTAAATTTTTTTTTTATAATTTAAAAAAATTAAATTTTTTTTAATTTTTATTTTTATATAATAAGAATTAAAAAATGTTTTTGCACCCACACAATTAGTCGGATTATAATCAGTATGCAGAATTAATTTGTTTTATTTTTTAACAAATTAGCGGACTTACATATGTATGTACTCTAGCATGACTAAGTAGAGCATCCGAACGATGTGTATGCAATTAAATGATGTTTACATAAACAACATTCTATTTAAATTCGCTTCAATTACATATACATGTATGTATGTATACCTATTTATAGCGTCACTCAAACGATGTTTAGACATATTTTGAGGATGACTTTAAGAAGGTTATTTAATCAGGTGAAACCAAAATTTATTGTCTGGCATCGGTTGGCAAGGAGCCACGAAAAATGTAGCAGGCAAACATAACAGATCTACTTTAAATAGAGAGAGCCGCTGTTATCCTAGAAATATTCAAGAATTGTGGATCACTATGCAAATAAAGTGGAACAGTATAGAGCCAAAACATTTGAATTTTTTTTTGATAATATACAACGCCGTAGTCTTGGACAACCACTGCCAGACTTTCTTTATACGCTATTTGTTGTTCGAAATTTAGACGCATTTTGGCACACCTTTGATTTGTTTATGCCGAATATTTGCCAAATTTCTCCCATGCTTTTACCCTCTTCCAGAGCCTTAATAATGGCTACCTTGCTATCAGTTGATAACTGTTTCTGATAGTTAATAAATATTATTAACGAAAATGTTGTATAAATAATTTTATCTACTTACTTTCACTAATAATTGACTGCGTTCCTTTTTTTTTCTCGCTGAAATTTGTCACTTTTTTTCTTAAATTTTAAAATAAAAATAAGTGGATAGAAAAATTGTGATATTGTAACTTGCATTTGTTAACTAAGTTTGTGGAGCATAAAAATAAAAAAGTATTTATTTTCCGTACTGTTTTTTTGAAAGAGGCATACATAAAGGTCAATCGACTTGGCGTTGCATTTTTTTAGCTCGCTACTGTATATATATTCCTGTATCATAAAAGCGTTTTAGTTGAATTGTAGTTTCAATAAGGTATTATAATTTTTGTTCCTAATTTCCTGAAGTGCATTATACTGTTCGGTATTGAAAAAATTCTAGAAATGAAAGTTTTGTCTTCTTTCAATGAAGTGAAGTAAATGTTGCCGTTTATATGGCATGTAATACACAATTCATATATAGTTTCTTAGATTATATTACAACACATCATTATTATTTCTCTATAAGCCACTTTGGAGGGTATACAGTCAACAGTCTGTGTTTCTGAAATTTAAAAAATATACTGTGGTGGTCATATAATTAAAGACATTCGTAAATTATTCGTTCTACTTTCAAAATCAAAAAATGGTTACGAAATTTATTTTCTGTCCTTAAATCTAAACTTTAAACGGACAAATTTGTAAAGAAAAAATATTTAAAAATTGGGTTTTTGGTTTGGCCATGTAACAATACTTTTTTTGGAGTATCCTTAAAATTTTAATAATATTTCCACATCGATGTGGCATACATACATAATTGGTCATTACAACCCTTCAGTCAGGATTACAACCTAGCTTCTCACACTACTTATATCGTGTGTGTTAATTTTATACATGAGTGGCGAGAACTATAGTTTAAAGTCGACTCCGAACGACAGATTTTGAGAAACTTTTCATGGCAATTTTTATTTAGTCTCAGAGTTTTTGCCAGAAATATGCTGAGAGGAAGTCGCCGAAGAAATACTTTCTGTATTTTTGTTTAGTTGTCTGGCCTGGGGCTCGAATCCTGGCTTTACGTCTAATAATCCAACACACCTCCTATTAGACTACGGCGACTTCACACTTCGATG
Organism: Sarcophaga subvicina; assembly: GCA_936449025.2. Taxonomy (NCBI): domain Eukaryota; kingdom Metazoa; phylum Arthropoda; class Insecta; order Diptera; family Sarcophagidae; genus Sarcophaga; species Sarcophaga subvicina. The sequence continues at coordinate 92,941,202 of OW388080.2, forward strand.
TTGTAAGCTCTGAAATAAATGCAGCCAGAGAGATCGAGAAGTAGACCTCTAACAAATTTCGATATTTCAACAGAATTTTTGGAATTTGTAATTTCAATTCTCTTTAAAATCGATTCAAATGTTGTTAATTGTATTAAGATCAAAGGATTGAGCTCGTCACTTTAATATGTTTAGTTTCTCACAAGTCGTGAAGAATACATATATACATAATTGGTCATTACAAACCCTCAGTGTGGATTACAACCTAGCTTCTCACATCACTTATTTCGCGTGCGTTAATTTTTATACATGAGTGGCTGGACCAACACTTTAAAGTCGACTACGAACGACAGATTTTTGAGAAGCTTTTCATGGCAATTTTATTTGCTCTCAGAGTTTTTGCCAGAAATCTGCTGATTGCGTTTTGGGTTTCAACCGTAGCCTCACGTCTAATAAGTCGACACAGTATCTACTAGACTACGACAACATTTCGTATATACCTCCAGAAAAAGTCTCACTGTGTTAAGTTGCACGATTCGGACCTGGGTTTTGAACCGTGGCTTCACGCCTAGTATGCCAACACACTATCTAATAGAGTACGATGACTACAATTCTTCGGGTAACCTTTTTATTAATAAAATTTCCACATCGATTAGGCGAATTCTGAGCTAAGCGCTGACAGAGAGATCAATCAATATCCTTACAAAACATTTCGACGTTTTAGGACAAGTCATCAGAATTTTTGGAATTTTTGCCATCCATCCTCTTGTAAAATTAGGTTCACAAGTTCTCAATTGGGTTGAGATCAGGGTATTATGATGGCCACATTAAAATATTTACGTTTTGTTCCTCTAAACAGCGTTCCACAAGTCCTGAAGCGTGCTTAGGGTTATTGGCCTACATGAAAGTGTCACGTTAACGGTAAATTTTTTTCCACGTATGGTATCTTAACATTGAGGTACATGGAACTGATCTGAAAAATTCATTCAATATCTTGCTAAGAACAATCAACCACCTCTATTATGTTTCCGCCAATTTGTTTTGATGGTATATCCGGAATGAAGATGTTGGTTATCATCCGATTACCATCGAAAAATTTCATTTCGTGACCCGATTAAATGTTTTTTGAGAAACTTATTTATTTCTTCATGATTTGTTTGTCGAAATCCAATCTGGATTAGTATTTTTTTAATTTTTTTTTTTTTTTTGATGCGAAAAGTTATCTCTATACGTAGCAACCAAGTAAGGAAGCTTCTTTAGGTATTCGTCTTAAAACTCTAGATGATATGTCAATACAATATGATGACGCACAGAGCTTTTAAATGGGTCAGCTTTAGACGCTCTTATGGCTAGTGCACTTTCCGTGTCTGTGGTTTTACAAAGGTTGGGGGTACTGGTTACATTATTTGAGGTTTAAAATGTATAAAAATGTTTCACTACATTATAAATCTTTCCTCTAGAGCAACGAAATGAGATATCATACTTATGTTTTCATTATATGTCCACCACTGTACAAAATTGCAAGAAACGTTCATGTTATTGTTGCCTGCAGAATAAATGCTTTTCCATTGATTTCCTTAAGGTTTCAGCAGGTCGCAACTAGGACATAGACTATTGAAAGAAAGAAAAATGATGTTTGGTTATAAGAACAAAATATTTAATTCAAGTAAATATATTTTTGTTGTTTCTTGTGTCACATTTTGCAGAGCAATTGGCAAATAAAATATTAAATATTAAATGAAAATCCACGAGTGATCACCAAAATGTGACACTTCTTCGAAAATGAGGTCGACCAAGCACTTACCGTGAATGGTGTGTTCTATCGCATGATGATAACGGACTTCTTATGGCCAGAAATTGAGGATACGAACCTGAATGATATGTGGTTCCAGCAGTTACACAGAAAAAGTCTACGTGATAAGAGAAGAACAACTCTAGAGCTAAAGTATGAAATCAGTCGGCATATTAGCGACATTAAACCTCAATTATAAGTCTTGGAATCATTGCAAATATGGACCATAGTAAGCCGTGGAGAGAATAACAGTTAAAAATCCTACCCTAGTCGTCGTACTCTAGTAGGTAGGTTGTTGGCTTATTTGACGTTAGGCCTCGGTTCAAACCCCAGGTCAGGCATTTCCAACTGAACGAAATATGAAAAAATATTGCTTCGGTGACTTCCTCTCAACAGATTTCTGCCAAAAACTCTGAGAGTAAATAAAATTGCCATGAAAAGTTTCTCAAAAATCTGTCGTTCGGAGTCGACACTCATGTATAAAAATTAACGCACACAACATAAGTGGTGTAAGAAACGAGGTCTTAATCCTGACTAAAGGGTTGCAATGACCAATTATGTATGTTATGTATGTATGTAATCCTACCAACATTTGTGGCCTTTGTTAATATGGTGAATGGAACAGCAAAAATAGAGAATTTTTCCAAGTTTATTTGATGAAAATTTTATCCAAAATATACTAACGAGTGTAGAAGACATCATTAGAAATAGATTCTGAATTAAGGTGCATCATGTTTTTATATTCAATATTTTTGTTGTTATCCTCTTATTTCTGAATTGAAAATTAAATTATGTTGTTTATTTCATAAACATTAATTTTTAAAAGTTTCATAAAATTTCCACTGTTTATCCAGACTCACTTTAAATAAAAATATTCTGAACATTCTTTGGCTTTTACTTAGCAGCAATGTATACATGAGACTGCTATAAGCAAAAACACTGTGCTGTTTATACCATAAAGAACTAGAACTACTGCCAAATAAATAAAAAATAAAATAAAAATAGACTAAGAAAACAAAAAGGGATTGAAATTATGAAAACGATAAAGTATTTATTATATGGAACGAGAATACATACGTAAACATGAGTTTAGAATTTTTGCAAGTTTTTCGAGACAGGCATTGTAGATACACATGCACAAGAGGATATGATCCTTTTTTAAAAGCTTTCTATCTTTAAATCTAAACGAAATACGATATAATTTAAATGTTTTATTCGTTTGTCCCCATAGCTCCTATGGGCTAAGCGTATTCAAAATGTCCAATTTTCTGTGATGTTCGTGTATAAATCGGGCTTTGGTCGATGATATGAATTAAGCTGGGTTTTAGGTTAAGTTGTGGCTTGTAGTTTGTTGGCATACATACCAGAGATCAGCAATGAGTATTTAAAAAGATGAGTAGATTCGAATCATACTCATAATTTCTAATACGTATACGCATTCATCCTTTAGGACGTTGTACAATGGGTCAATCTGACCTCCGGGTACTGTACCTGTCTTGACTGATAGGTACACGTCCTCTAACCTAACCTAACCTATACGCATTCATACTTATTTTAATATCATACTCATACTACTCATATTCAAAGTTTGAAGTACTCATCGGACTCATACTATACTTTACAATACGCATGATGTTGTTAATTTCGACTCTCCTTTACTCAACTTATACACGAATCACAAAATAAGTATGATTCGCGTACGAGCACTACAATACCCACTACTATCTTGTCTTTTTCTTTCTTCTTTTTTTTGTAAACGCAACAACAACTAAGATTGTAAATTTTGATAAATGATTCGAATCATTTGAATCATTTATGAGTATTATTAGCATTTTTCTAAATTTATGAATCTATGAATGAGTGGGCGTATGAATCAAAAATATTTCTAAAGGTATGAGTTTGATGTCCACGTTGAACTCATACTCATTGCAACGTGTACTTATAAATCAATGTTGTTGTGAGTACGACCGAATCAGAGTAGTTGAATTTCAATACTGTCGACTCACTCATACTCGAAATTTCATGAGTACTTATATGTAGCGAAAAAACGATTCATTGCTGATCTCTAATACATTCATACATACATAATAGGTCATTACAACCCTTCAGTCAGGATTACGACCTAGTTTCTCACACCACTTATGTTGTGTGTGTTAATTTTATACATGAGTGGCGGGACCTACAGTTTAAAGTCAATTTCGAACGATAGATTTTTGAGAACCTTTTCATGGTAATTTTATTTGTTCTCAGAGTTTTTGGCAGAAATCTGCTGATTGCGTTTTGTTAGAGATGCCTAACCTAGGGTTTCAACCGTGGCCTCACTTCTAATAAGTCGACACGGTACCTACTAGACTACGACAACAGTTCGTATATACCTCCAGAAAAAGTCTCATTGAGTTACGACGTCGGAGGCCAGTTCAAATCACCTGCAAGCGCATTGACAATGCCTTCGACTCACTCATGCAGAAATTTCAATGTAGCATGAGGTGTGACACGTGGCGCCGTCCAGTAGAGACTGCATGGCGTTGGTGTCCAGATCTCCTAATTTAGGCCAATGACCTTTCGGACTCGCCGTTAATAGTGATGGCCTATCCAACGTCGCTCTCAAGGAAATATGGTCATAAAATCCACACCAAATGGAGACCTTTTCACGCTGTATTGCATACACGTGTATATCATATGGTTTGACGTCGTTTGAAATTCAAAAAGTTTGTTTGTTGATGTACTCATATATCCAGAAATGGGCTTCATTGCTGGAGATGATTTTTCGATAAATTTAGAGTTGTCGGTTGCCAACTACTCTAGAGCGCATACAATGAATACATGTTGCTGTAAATGGTAATTCATGGGGATTTGGCAATACAGATTTAAATAAATGGCAACTAATTTCAACTGTCACAGTTCGGAAGTCTCTGTTAGAAGGCCCTATGTATGTAAATGTCTGGCTGTAATGCTCCTTGGGTATATTGTCTTTCAATAAACCGTTACTTAAGGGTATTACGTGTGAAAAGCAAAAATAAATAACAACTTTTGGGTAGAAAAGATAACGAAATAGTAAATTAAGCAATTTCTGCTGCAACTAGGATTCATGCATGCATGTTCTTATTTTAGTCCGTTAACTACGTTGCTATGGCTCTTGTTTGTCTACTTTACGTTCCAAATAATCATAAAATTTCTTATATCATTGAGACTGAGACTGTTATACGTGTATATTAAAACAAAAACACATGAGAGATTTTGCATTATTTTGAAATAAATTTTGTTGAATATACTCACATACACATCTGAGCCATAAAACATTTCATTGTATATTATATGCAATGGAAGTATTAAATTAAAAGCATCGGCATGAATTAACACATATACGGATACATAAGTACGTAAATATATGTCTTAAATTTCAGTTATAAGCACAATAAGCCATAACTCAAGAGTTATACACACTCTGTATAGTGTGTGAAGGGATAAAGAATTCTAGAAATATTGGAGCAAGAAAATGGGGCTCAGAGAAAACTATTTTGAAAAATGAAATGATTTGTTTCCATAAACAATCTTAAGCCATAACAACAAGTTTATAATCCCTTTTCCGTAGAAAATTTTTTAATAGAATAATTTAGAAAACAACACTGAAGTTTCCCAACACATACCGCATTTACACCCGCTTTGTAGCAGCTCAAGTTGTGCCCAAACATACATAGGAACATATGTCTAATGTATAGTGGAATACTATACCGGTATGAAATATGCGTCATTTTGTGAAAATGGCACACAAATGTTTAATAGTAAAGCAAAATAAACATTTCTTTAAAAGCATTGGCTAGTGCTGGTTACATATTTTTTTCCATTTTTCAGCCAATTGATCGATTACACGCCAAAAAAACTGTTCGTTTTTTTTAAACATACCAGTAAGTTATCTAACTTTTGAGTTGCTCGTACGAATCGAGGTGCTTCTCAGACAATGCTTTTGCCATCGATGAAAACAATTAGTAGTCGAAGTAGTCAAGTCTGGTGGGGTAGCACTTCTCCCAGCCTAATGCTTTCATTGTATCTTAAAGCGATTTTACTTTGTGGTAGTGTGTTGGTCTCTTAGAAGAGAGGCTACGGTTCAAACCCCAGGTTAAACATCTCCACTAAAAAGCAATTTGAAAAAGAATATTTCTTCGGCGACTTCCTCTCAGCAGATTTCTGGCATAAACTCTGAGAGTAAATAAAGTTGACATGAAAAGTTTCTCAAAAAATATTTTGTTCGGAGTCCATTTTAAACTGTAGGTCCCACCACTCATGTATAAAATTAACACAAACAACATAAGTGGTGTGAGAAATTAGGTCGTAATCCTGACTGAAGGGTTGTAATGACCAATTATGTACGTATGTATGTATGTATGTATATCTTTTCTACCAATAGTGCAGCACATGTTTTCCTCTTTATGTTCATCATTCCCAATTTTAAAACAGCTGAATACTCGAATTTCTGAAGTGGAATTATCATTTTCTGCAAAACAACGAATATTAGTTATTGGCCGCCTTTTTTTGTACGGTACATTGTTGTCATTATCAAACTTCCTTTTCTTAGCTCTGCATCTTATTGCAAAATGTCCCTGTAAAGACCACTTATTGTATTTTTCATTTCTGGCAGGACATTCAAAAGAATTGAACAAATGCCTCTTTCTTCGGCATCGGCTGCATTCGTTTGGCGGCTGTGATTGAACATTGACTTTCGTGGAAATTTTGTTTACTTCCTCTTTCTCATTCTAGTGTAGTTTTGTTAATTTGGAGACTCTGCTACTTCTCTAACAATCTCTTTTTCAAATCGAAAGGGCCCAAGAATCTATTATCTTGTCTTATTATTATATTAAAATTCTCGCCCTCAACAGGAGTTATATTCCGGAATAAATGCTGCTCAAATGTTGTGTTTCTTTTTTTTTGTGTATTCACTTATTTTCTCCACTAGAACATCATAAATTTTAATACCGTCCTTTCCGTCACTTTCCACCAATGCCCCAGGAATATTGAATATTACTTCCTGTAACTGTGGGCCACCTAAGTGCAAAAGTTTATTCTTGTTCTTGACATCATCAACGATTTCTTCCGCTGCCAAATAAAGTCTAAATGATCTTAGCCATCTTTGCCATTTGTGTCGAAGAAGCGACTTCTCTATGGCATCACAAAAGAAAAGGTTTTATAACTTCCGCCATTTTACCATTCGAAGGCAGTGTAAAAATATTCATTAATATTAATCAAACTAAACTACACCACAGGTGTCAGCTTAATATGGCGAATTTAATCGGTAACATACCAATATTCAATCTTCCTCAGGCAATCCAATTACTCGCAATTTAATGCCCATTCACATTTAGCAAATGTCTGCCGTAATATAATGCAATTTGTGTTGTTCCTCAAATCTGAAAAAACTTAAACGCAATTGAATGCTGTCTGGTATTCAACCAATCTAAAGAAAAAAATAATTTAACTTCAGGCAATTTAATGTTAATATCAAATCTCCATAATTTACCTCTCGTAGCCAATGTAATAACAATGTAATTTATATCATATAAAAACTTAAACTTTTATTTATTTTACAAGTCTACGAATGATGACACTTAACAGCTGATGATAAGCCAACAAGTCAGTGTTGCCACACCCTTCTTATTTGAAAATCTAAATGAAACAAATTGTGTGTGAAATATCACCGAAGATTTTTATCGATCTCTTGTATCTGGAGTATCCTTAAGCACATCCTGTTCATAAATCTAAACGAAACGAATTGCGTGTGAGATATTATCGAAAATGTTCATTCAACTCTAGTATATGGTGTATCCTTGAATACTTCTTTTGTTTAAGTTTAAAAAATGGCAACGCTTTAAAAAATATCCTACAGCAGCAATGTAGTATACATATAAAAATATTATTAACATGTTAAACGCAATATTCGATATGAAATGCAAGTCACAAGTATTCACTTTAATAAACTTAATATCATATTATTTTTCTTTAACATAAAAACCAAAGGAAATATTTTATTTATTTAAATATATTGTTACGAAAATGGAAATGGTGTTACATTAAAACGATTAACAAAAGCTACAAACAAAAACACTGGACTTGTTTACATGATTAGGAAATAAACAAAAATATAGCAACAACAGTATAAAAAAGGATGAACAAGTAAACAAACAGGCAACAACAACACTGCAAGGACAAACGTAAACAAAATACACAAACAACAATAACGTAAACAATATGTTTACATTTATAGAGATTTTGCAAAGACGAAATTATTCTCCTTCAAGATCAGACCGTCTACCCTGAGATATAAAACGCAAGACAAAGAAGGCAACGGAGTCAGTAAAAATTCAGTCAGTCTTGTTTGAAGGCGCGTTGCGTGGAAGAGTATAATCGTGGTTTGAATCGTTATAAAAATCTGCCGAACAATTGTTAGTGTTTACGCCAAAAGAGTGTAAAGAAGAATAACAAACAAAGTAAATTGTTGTTGTTTACATCAAGTTGTAAACAGTGGCACATAGAATTGTGCGAACAATAAGGAATTTATCTAAAACTAAACACAAATTTATTTTTTTATTTGCAATCTACTTGATTCTCTTTGTACATCAAAAAGTTACTGCTTGATTATATTATGATTGTATTGTGATTAATTAAAATTTAATTTTATCATATTATTTTATTATCAATTTATAATTATGTTTCGAACTCAAATGGAAACACTAGAGAGATGAAGTAACTTAATCTGCTAGGATCCATCATTGTCCTTTATTTAAATCATCAGTGTAGTCGACACCAAAGTACATTAAAGGTACCAATCTTTTTAAAGCGCTAATTAATTTTGAAATTGTAATTTCTTGGTACTTATTGTGATTACATTTTAGGTTGACACTTGTATTTACCAGTGTTCCAAAAGCGACAGGACAGTTAATTGAATTTGTGATTCTATGATTTGATGCGGTGTTAAACCCATAAGTTTATTAAATTTGGTTTATAAAATTTATTGATTTTTAATGCCTATTCTAAAGAATGAAATGAAAAGTTTCTCCGCTGTTAAATTATTTTTATTTAATTAAAAAGCAAACAAAAGATAAACTAATAGTGTATGCGTGTTAGCCATTTTTGGTTTTGTATGCTGTTTGTTGAAAAAAGAAACAGAAATATAAACGGAACTCAAATCCATTAGTAGACACAGTACTTTTCAAATGAAAAAAGATGTCCACTTTGTAGTTTCCAGTTAAGTTAAAGTGAAATACTCATATAAAAAGAACCTTTTTTTTGCATTTTTGCAAGTGCACTTGCTGGTCGAAGGCAATTAATTTGCATCGTATAAAACAAAATTCGCTTTTGGTTTTACAAGACGTCTCTCCTTATCACGTTGTACATAATTTGAGCATCATTTGTTTCTTTTTTGCAACATTAAAGATACTGTTAATGCATCAAATTTTTGGGAAAAGTTTAATTAAGTGTATTAAGTGCAATGCAGTCAGTGTACTTTATTTGTAAAATTTTTTGCAAAAGGGTAACAAACAAATCAATCCAGCACGTCTATTACAAAAAAGTGTCACAAGGAGTTATGGTGAAGTTTAATCTTTAAATTTGTGTGTCAAATTTATAGAAAATTGTTCATTTAAATACGCTCCTTCCTGAGAAGAAAAAAGAGATATGTGAACGATATTATTTTCTGCTTTAAACGGCATCAATAGACCTTTCAAACGAACACAAATTTTCGAGATTAGCTCACACACATTTTGTTTTATTTAAATTTGAAGGGCTTTATGAAAGTCCTCTTACTAGAGTGAAATTTACTCTGTCAATGTGTATGACAACATACATATTTTATATGCAATTATTTTGCGACTATGTGGTTATTTATTCGAACTATAAAGCATGTAATGTAAACGTTATATACATTTTTATACTTTCGCTTTAATTTGGTATAAATTAACCACTTTTCTACCTGAAAGATGAATTCATTCAATAGCAATGAAATTGGGTGTCAGATGAAGTGAATATGTGAAACATTGAAAAACGATTGTGCATAGCTGAAAAGCTGTTTACATACATCTAAATATGTAGATTTACAACTCTTCAGTCACACCACTTATGTTGTGTGTCTTATGTTGTTTATCCGTAAATGGTGGTATCTACACAGTTTAAAGTCGACTCCGAACGACAGTTTTTTGGAGTAACTTTTCATGACAATTTATGTTACTCGCAGTGTTTTTGCCAGAAATCTGCTGAGAGGCAGTCGCCTAAGAAATATGTTTTCTTATTTCGTTTTGTTGGAGAAGTCAGACCTGGGGTTTGAACCGTCGCCTTATGTCTAATAAGCCAACACACTACCTTCTAAACAACAGCGACTACATGCTGAAATATGTTTAGTCACTGTAACAATAAACAAATTGTTCTTCCAATTATCACTGTCGATGATAAATGAATTCATTTGCATGAAATCATATGCGAAGCGCTGACAACGAGCAAAATCTACGGCCAATCAGAATATCCATTGCGCCAAGATAAAGCTTCGTATTTGATGCTATCAGAAGCTGCTAAGCCTGTTTGGGCTGCTAAAAACGGATCAGACAATCATTGGGAAGTCTGTACAGACAACGATTAATTTATTTGAAACGAGTATTGGGCGAAAAATGCTTTGAATATGCAACCAGAAACGATGCCATCTAACAATGATCGGGCGCTTATTGACACGCCGATCGAAAACTGTTTAGAAAGCAGCGCAAATTTGACGAACGTACAGTTCACGGACCATAGAAACTAGACCTTACTCCATCTGACTACCATTTATTTCGATCCATAAAGAACACTTTCATTGGAATATGCTTCACTTCAGAACAAGGTATCGGAAATTGGGCCGATTCATTCTTGTTTTGCTGATATATACTCTTTTATTTATTCTTGGTATTTATTACACTCTTTTGTATTATTTTTTATTGGAATGCCATTTATGCTAAGTTAAGATTTTCTAGTTTAAATGGCATAACTTTGGTTTTTTTATTAAATTTCTTTGAGCAATGGTATTGTACACCTACAAGTTTCAGTATAATTTTTACCATCTCCACACATCTACTCAAAGACTTTACCGCTTTTAGGTGTTAGTCCACTACTTTTCATCACTTGCAACACTTGGTTTTTATACAAATATTTCAACAGGGACTGCTGTTCACCAATATGAAAGCATTAGCATATGAGAGTGAGAGGAAATATAGACACTCAAAAAAATATTGTTGGTTAATCTAACCAATTTAAGTTGTTAATTTACTGTTAATACAAATAGTTGTTGCAATTTTTATGGTTAAACTATTTTTATTGGTTAAAATAACCAAGTTTTAACAGTAACTGAACTACTAATGTAAATTGTTGTTGGAATTTTTATAAACAAACAATTTTGATTGGTAAAAATAACCAACTTTCAATAGTAACATAACTGCAAATGTAAATTGTTGTTGCAATTTAACAAATTTTGGTGGTTAAAATAACCATGACAAAATGGTTACAGGACCCTCATGTAAATTATTGTTGTATTTTAAACTGATTTTGTTGGTTAAAATAACTATTAAACTAGTCAAAGAACTTCTATTATAAATTGTTATTTTATTTTAACTATTTTATTTGTTAAATTTTAACCAATACTCGTGGTTAAAATATAAATAAAATTTAACTATTATATTGGTTAAACAAACAAATAAAATTGTTAAATACTTGAAATAACGGATTTTATATTGTTTTTGTCTATCATAAACTTACGGAAAGATTGCCATATACAGATTATAACCTTTGCTCTTGTAAATCTGTGAATATTGTATTAATTAAAGTAACAATGGAAACTATTAAAGCGTGAGTTTCATCATTTTATTTCTTATTGGCTTCAGTTTGTGGTGCGTCTTTTCTCTACATTAATTTTATTGTGAAGTGAAAAATATTAAATTAATAAAAAATAATAAATAATTAAAATAAATAAATAAAATTAAAGTGTCAAAAGTCTTCCCAGTGTAATATGGAAAAAAGTTCGTGTTCATCTACCTGTTCTCTTTCTAGCCAGGATGAGGAGCTGTCTAAGTTTTTGGACGAATGGAATTTTGGGTTCGTGCTGGAGAAATTACAATGTGAGTACAATTTAATAAAAATTCTTTCTAATTGTTAGATCTTAAAACTTTTTAATATAAAAAGTGTTTATGTTTAACAAATTAATGAGAAAATACCTTAATATGTACGTACGTACAGTGACGTACATGAGCATCATAACGGCATTTCTCTTGTGTGCTATGTTTTGAGTATTCTTGTAGTGAAAAATGTGACTTAGAATTTGTTTACAGTGAGATCGGTAATTTAAAAATTTTTATAGTAAACATACTATAGATAGACAGTAAAGTAACAATTTACACAGTTAAATTGGGCTTACAAAAAAAAAAAAACTCTTAATCTATGATATTCACTGTTTTTACTCCTAGCTGAAGCCGTAACTTTGCCTAGACTACGATTTTTAACAGAATCTTAATTGGACCACTTGTTTAAAAAGGAAAAGATTGGACAAAACGCTGAATTTCATTTTCGTTTATTAGAATGGAAGAAGGAACAGGTAAAATACTATTTACAATAAAAATATACATAAATAAAAATTTATCCAACTGTTCAAACTCGGTATATTAATTTCAAAGACAACAACAAAACATATTTCCATCAAACAAAAAGCAATGTCTCCATCATTACAATTCCATTGCACAATGGGAATGCCTCCACAATTCCAGTCATACAAAAACAAAGGGAATGTCTCCACAATTCACTGTTACTATCAATTGTAGGGAGAGCAGATGTTTGGTGGAAAATAAAACTAGAAAAAGAAATCACTCATCATCTTGCATTAATATAGTAAATAGTGGCATAACTTCATCTCTCAAAATTAATCAATTTTTTATGAAAGCAAATAAATTCAAAAAAAATTATGAACTATAAATTGTGCTAAAGATATACATATATAAAAAAATCTAATAAATTTTAAATTGTGTCAATGTTTTATAAAGATCTAATAAATTTTAAAATTGGGCTGAAGTTATATATTAAAATATATAGTTACCTCTGAATTAAAATATATGCTTACCTTTGAATTAAATATACCTACCTTTGAATTAAATATACTTCACTAAACCTATAATTTTGTACTTACACCAATGAAATCAACCTATTGTGCTTAAATCTAATATGTATTAAAAAAATTTTGAATTGAATTATTTACATTAAAATTATACAATTTGATTTGAATACCCATAATAAATGCATAATTGGAAAAATACAAAGAGTTTAATTGAATGCTGGAAAAAAGGTAAGAATCTCTTTATCTCTCAATTCTCTAAAAAGAAATCGAAATAATTCCATTTCTTTCATTCTCTCTCCCACAACACGCATCCCAACGATTGTAATTACTTACAAATAATTACAATCCAAATCTCCTAAAGATCTCTTTCTTTAAAAGAGGTTTAAAGGAGATTTAAAACAAATTATTGAACCTCAATTAGTTTCACCAACTTTTTAAAATATGTCATGTTTTTAAACCGTTTCCTTAAGTACAAATCAGTCAACCTATTCTACAAATTTAAGCTTCAAAGAGTCAGAATGAAAAAAATAAGCTAGACGATGTTGCTAGAAAAATATTGATAGACGCTATAATAACTTAGGCTGTTAAAACTAAAATTAAATGAAGAAAAAACAGCTTTGAAAGAATTTCTACGCAAATTGAAAAAGACTTCTTTGACGACAAGGTAACGTAGTAACATCAGTACAAAATACTTTTTAACCAGACTTCTCTTTATGTTCTAAGGAGGTATATTATCGTAAAGTTGGTTGTAGATCATCCGGAAGACTGTTTGATAAGTACTACAATACAATAAAGCGTTTAAAAAACGGGAGAGAGGGCGTTATCGACTGTAAATATTTCTGCTGGTGTAGCGGAAAGTGATAGTATTACGAATGATTGCAGTGACGAAACAGGTAAAAATTCATGATGGCATTTGAGCATTTTTTATAGTACCTAATATTTTTTAGAAATTAGAAAAGCACACGACTGGCTTAAAGTTTTTACAGAGCCCTGGAGTGAAGTAACAAATAATTGGCGTATATGTTATTCAAAAAGAAGAGATGATATTCACGCAGTCAATGAAAATAATATTGTAGTAATGCTGAACAATTGGAAGCTGTTTTCACATTCATTGGGATATACCTTAGTAAGTATTTCATGCTTTTTAACAAATTTTTTGAATAAATAAATTAATATAATAAATCTCAACTTAACAGATTGATATAGATTTTAAAATACTCTATCCCACATCACACTGTATCTTTGAAAATTGGGAAGGGTTTTGAAAGTAAAATTATACCAATTTTAAATAAAAAAAAGTAAAGGATGCCGGAACTTGGAGTACTTGAAAAAGATCAATGCTAATGATAAAGGTAGGCTTATTAAATTTTTATTATTTTTTTAATTTTATCTACATATTTATTTTTAGTTTTATTTATTTCAAAGGATTAGAACCGTTAATATTTCTTTTACTTCATGTTATTCTACGTCCAAATATAAAAAGAAAATTGTCCAATGTTATATATAGATCAACAATCAAAGACTCACAAAGTTTTTTCTTACTACATACCATTTTACGTATATTACGATGAAATTAAATATAAACTACCTTAATTTTTAACTAGTTTGGATACATGTTTCAAGAGTTTCAAGTTCTTAATTTAAAGTATCGCCGCGATTGTACTGAAGTTTGGACTTTTATCCAAAGATACTTCTGTTGTCTTAAACTAAATATTTTATGTTTAATTAACGGTCTTAAGTAATTATTTATTATCTTCTTTTACAAAATGATAATAATAATAACAATAAAATAATAAAATGTAATATATTTAATATACATACATATAAATCAATAAAAAATTACTAAGTAAATCAAAATAATTTTTTTTTTATTGTAAACACAAAAGGTAGTATAAAAACTATATTTTAGTAAATTTACAAAAAAATATTGTACTTTTACTGTAAAAATAGTATGGTTACAGTTGTTTAATTGTATTGTTACAAAAAAAATTGTTACTATACAAATTTAATGGTAACTTTACCACTAAAAAGATATTTTACAATTATTTCTGTAAAAATAAAATAAAAATCCGTGTTATTTTGTACAATATAATTTATAGCCTAACCACGAAAATTGTACTCTAACCAAGTTTTTTGTAAAAATTGGTAATTTTTACTATTTTTGTTGGTTGGTGCAATTTTAACCAACAAAATTGGTTAAATTTAACTATAAATTTTTTTGAGTGTATACGATGTAATACACACTAATTTTTACCGCCATAATGCACCCATTTACTATATTTACCTTATAAAGTACCGGAGTAACTCACTTTACAATGCATTTTACCCACATCCCGCACACTTTTTCATTTAGACATAACTGTTTCGGAAGCAAATATTATACATACATATGTATTGCTGTTCAGATTTGTTGATTTTAAAAGCAAAAGGATTTTTCAATTTCAATTTTATAATTATTTTTAAATATTTATTTATGAATTACAATACAATTAGAAATTATATTCTAATTATATACGAGCTGAGTAACGTAGACCTTATGTTCGGTGTAGTGTCACAGACCAGAGTCTCTGGTGGGAATCGAACCCATGACACTCACGCTAATAGTCTAGCAGACTACCCACTAGACTACCAAGGCGCCCGTATAAATATGTTTAATTTGTACTGACTTTTTATTTTTTGTATAAAAAAAAAATTATTCATTTATTTGAACTTTTTTATAATTTTTCAACTTTTTTGTCCTGTCGCCGGTCAGTGGTCTGTGGTTTGGTTTTACATAATTATTATTATCGTTATTATTGTACTACTCACTGCTACTCACTGCACTTATGTTGTATGTGTTAATTTCATTCATAAGTACCGGGACATACAGTTTGAAGTCAACTTCGAACGACAGATTGTTTAGAGAAACTTTTCATGGGCATTTTTACTTACTAACAGTGTTTTTGCTAGAAATCTGCTGAGAGGAAGTCGCCGAAGGAATATTTTTCGAATATTTCGTTTTGTTGGTGATGTTTGACCTGGAGTTTGAACCACTTCCTAGACTACGTCAACTACATTGCATTTTTACATATCACGTTAGGCCATTTCGTAAAACCTAGTGTGATTCAGCAATTAATCAGTTGCGGATTCAGCGCTTTTAAAACCTTTAGAATATTTCGGTGTTGCGGCAATTCAATGTTCAGCACATCAGATACCTTTTGTAGAATATTCTCTCTTGTTTGGGTTAAATTTCTCGTCGGGCTGTGTAATCATCTAAAACATCATGACCTTTTTATACTTGATAAATGTCGGTCCGACACAAGTCCGCGATATTTTAATCGAATAGGAAGAGTAATAAAAAATTATTTTATTGTCGAAAATTTTCTTCTCTGGACTTAATCTGCTAATTTTTCCGATTTGGAACTCTTCGAAATACTGACTACAGGGTTGTAGTGACCAATCATGTATGAAATATATGTATGTATCAACAACTTCATCCCAGTTGGTACTCTAGGATAATCTCTATAAATTCACTGATATTTATGAGGTTAGGATTTGGGGGAAGACCTATTAAAGCCTCGCTATAGTCACTGGGAGTGTAAAGGCGTGCTAGCGATTTTATGTTAGATAATCGAATTAGATTTTGCTGGGTTCCTCGTCATTGCGACGTTATGGGCAACGAAGTTGTGGATGAATTGCTAACATCAGGATCAGCTTTGGAAGTTACAACAGCAGATGAGTCGTTAAATTAAAATAGTGTTCGGAATTATTGAGGAAAGTTCAATTCACTCGTATACCGTGGATGTGGATGTTCAAAGGGACTGTAGGTTTGCATCAGCCGTGTGAAAAAATTTCAATTCTATAGGAATCGATTTAAATCTAAGCATGAATATGCGAGTGATGAGAGCTATTATAGGTGTACAAACAGAACATGGCACCTTTAGACATAGGACCAGCAGATTGAATAGGAGTAGTTTTGATTTATGTAAGCTATGTAAAGCAGCAGAGCCAACAGTGGATCATATTTTATGATACTATCCTCGTCTGTAAGTAGACCGTGGTGGATACACAATTAATTTATAAGAAACTAAGACTATAAACTTGGGGGTTCACAAACGGAATTGACTGGCTAGAAAGATAATTCACCTATTGAGGACAAAACATCACCATTTCTTTTCGTCAACAATTAAAATACCAAATAATTATTATTTTAAATAATTTTAACATTTACTTGCCGGTGTTTGCGTATTTTCAATTACGGTTGTATATTTACAGCTTTGCGCTTTAAACCGCCTTATTTAATTCACCATAAAGCTAACACTGCAACTCATCTTAAGGAAGTTAACGACGAAAAAAATTCAACGAAGACAAAATATATTTAAAGCCTCATTAAATTTACTTCGGTACTTTATGCTTCTATGATTTCTTGCTGAGCACTTACTTACAATTGTATGCAAAGGAAGTGAAGTGGCATTAGTTACTCATTGTTAAAATAGGAGGGAATTAATTCATCTTTTATTCAGTGTTCTTATCATTCGCTAACATGATTGATTATTCTTTATTTCTATTATTTAAAGTAAAATATTAGAGAAGTTTTTTCCAAGACAGAATTTAGACACGGACACACGTATTTCGCACGCCTTTTTAAAATAAGCGGTTTAACTTAGCAGGGAAACAGAGAAGCGATATAACGATTCAGTTGTTGAGAATGCTTGCCTTAAAGTATTTGCAAATAAAAGAAGAACAAAAAAAGGTTGTGAATAAGAAGCAAAGAGGAATTTATAAGTAAAAATAATACAAAAAAATAAATATAACTACTGTTTTCATATCGCTCATACAGCTCGCAGCTGTCGGATTGGTGGCGGAAATCATCGCCAACTCAATCAATGCTTAATAGGCTCCATGCCTCTGGGCTATAAAGAAGCACGGGTAGGATGAGTGTCTTGTAGAGTGTTAGTTTTGTCGTACGAGAGAGGTCTCTGCTACTCAATTGCCTATTTAGACCATAGTAGCACCTGTTGGCATGAGTGAGAGTTTGATCTGCAGACTGACATCATTTTACTTCCATACTTTTTTCAAAAATTAAGGACAAAATAAAAATTTCAAAATAATAAGCATGAGAAAAGCGCTACGGAAATATGTTTATATGTATGTATGTCCGTTTGTATATACATACTACGTACGCAACCACATGCAAGGGCAAGACATCTTATAACACGTAAACTAAAGCCATATTTTGCTTACGTGAACAAACATAAAGAAAATTACGTACAATTTAATGATATTTTAATGGGCGAAAAATTAAATTCAAATTAAAGTCAGGTGTTACTTGTGTAAGGCGTCTGTAATTTAATGTTGTAATATTAAAGAGTTAAGAATTTATTTCTTTAATCAATTAACACTGAGAATACGCCGCATATTACCGGCTCTAGTTCCCATAGCATGCGTAAAATGAATAGCAAATTTAATAAAAAATAACGAAAGAATGTGAGGTATTTGTGTAAACACGTATACCTCTTTAATTTGATTTAACTATTTAATGTAATATTCAAATTAAATAAGAAAGTATATGACGCCTAAAATTAGTTTTTAAGCAAAAACTTCATTCAACGACTTTGACAACCAAATCATTTTGGTTCACATTGAAATTTAATAATTTAGTCTAATTTTACATGTACGATCGTAAAATATTTTATTCTAAATTTTAAATTAAAATATAAGTATAAATTTAAAATTTATATTAAATGCGCCATCTATCGTTATAAATTTAAACCATCGATTATTTTGAATCTGGCAATACTTATGTCATTCTATTCTGTTACAAAATTCAATATATGATCTCCACTGAACATATTGAATCGATTTACTCTTGAGCAACGTTGGGAATTATTGGAAATCATCTTTTCAGATGCAGCTCATTTTCATCTTGGTCGGTACGTTAATAACCAAAATGGCCTATTTGGGATTCAGAAAACCCACATGTGATCTTACAGAAGTCATAGCACCGGAGTCTATTTGGTACGACTTGTGGAGTGGAGGCATCATTGGCCCTTATTCCTTTGAAAATAAGGACGGCGCAACTATTACGCAAGTATTATTACAATAAAGACACCTATCGCAGCATGATAGCCAATTTTTTTGTAAACGCTCTTCATGCCATCGATGTGAACGATTTTTTGTTTCAAAAGAATGGTGCAATTTGCCACATATATCATGCGACAAATGATTTATTGTGTCAATCGTTTGATAGCCGTTTAATTAGTCAAAATGGTGATGTTAATTGGCCGCCAAGAAGCTAAGATTTGAGATCGTTGGACTGTTTTCTAATGTGTTATGCCGATAAGCCAGACACATTTGTGCATTTGGTGATTCCATTACCGATTTATGACCCCATACCCTCGAAACGATTCACGAATATTGGTCCTATCGAATGAGGTACTGTGAGACCAGCCACGGTAGCCATATGAATGAAATAATATGCCATTTCTAACCGGAATGATTATACTTCGCAACAAAAAAGTAAATTTGACAAAATTTCAAACAATTTTTGTTTTATTGCATTCTTATATTAAAACTTTTAAATGGTCCACCCACCCATTTTTTCACATTATGCTCATATTCATAGAGCCAGAAACATACACTGCGGTTCATCAGGATAGAACCAACATATTTTAAATTTAAAAAACTGTATAATTTGCAAATACAGATAGAATAAAAAAATTTTGTTTTGCAGAAATATAGTTAATACTGTAAATGATAATTTGAACACAAAAAATAGTATACAAATGAATTATAACGGTACTTTTTCACTTTCTTTGTAGTCAAGTATTAAATTTTTCATTTATTTTTTGGTTCAACAGAATAGAACCACGTACATTTTTAACTTAAATCAGTAGGCGGTTGTAATAAAGCTTTATAAAAACCAAATAAAATTAAAGTCACAGTTTGTGACTGCAGTTACCTAAATTAATATGTGAAGAAAGAGTCCTTTAAATTCGTCGGAAATGGTAAAAATTGATGTTTACCATTCTGAAAACTATTCTTATCGCGAAATCGGTAGAAAAATCGGACAAAGTCATAATGTAGTAATGAATTACATAAAACATCGTGAACCATATAATAAAAATTACAAAGGAGGTACTTAGACAGCTCTAACACCACAGGGCAAGCGAAAAATTCTTCGAATTGCCTCAAATTCAGCCCATTCTACCTCTAAAATTAATCATTTGCAGGAGTTAAAGCAAGTAAATCAACAGTTCGTCGCGCTATTTTAAGCAGTGAACATTTACAAGTCCGAAAACTAAAGGAAAAACCTCCATTAAATGCAATCCGACAACAACAGCGCCCTCAGTTTGCCAAAGATCATATGGCATGGGATGTTCAAAGACTATTAAGCGATAACGATTGGCAAAAAGTAATTTTTTTCTGATACAAAAATTTAATTTGGATGGCTATAGCTTTTATTTTCACGATATGCGTAAGGATAAAAAATTTCTGAGCCGCCATCACAGCATAACGCCCCCTATGGAATTTTTTATTTCTCCAAACCAGAAGGCAGGTTTCCCATTGCAATGTTAATGTTATGTGAACACATTTTTGTTCATTCACTTTATTATCCAAAGCTTTAATCATTTCCTTAGATAGAAAATGTGTTTCGAAAATGTTTCGTGTAGATTCTTCAGCATGCAAAAGAAAGCAGTGTTGTCGACAAAGAAAAAAATGTTTGGATGATTGATTAATAATTTGTTTGTTTTCTTCTTTTGTCTTTTTTGACTTACCTCTACATAAAAAAATCGAATTTCATTGGCAGATTTTGTATAACACTGTACATACTTTCTTGGAAGCTCAACACCCAAAGCATGGAGCCTATTCATACTTAATTAATTTGCTTAGGTTTTCTTTAAACTCTGATTTGTTGAGCTCACCTTTTTTTTCGTAATATTTTAAAAATGTTTTTCTTCGCCTTTTGCCTTAAGGCTTTTTGTTGAAAATCAAAGAATTTGTCTTCTCTTTGCAACTTTTCTATTTGCGTATAAATTTTTCTATACTTTATGCAATTAGCCGCACTTAAGAAACTTTTGTTTTGGCTTTCTTCATTTCTTCTTCAATATCGTCGTAGCTACCGTTTCCTTCTTTAAACTCGATGGTTGTAAAAATATATGCAGGAGCCATAATTTTCCTTTAATTTTATGGTTACAGCATAAAAAGAAAGATTTTAAATTATTTCACTTCGAAAATATTTTCTAATTTAGCATATTCACATTAATTTAATACAAGGAAAGTGTGGAAGCGCAAGTTTAAAAAAAATACACATAAAACTATAGTTTTGATTAAACTTGCCATTGTATACGAAATACTGAACAAGGTACATAGAGCCATTGATGTAACTCTAGAAGAGTCAAGTTTCATAATCGTGTTCTCAATTGAAGACGCCAAAATGTGAATTAATTTTATCGGAATTTGTTTTTTGCAATAAAGCCAAAATCCACATGCCATCCACAACTACATTCACATACATACATAATTGGCCATTACAACCCTGACCAGACCATTCAGTCAGTATTACGGCCTAGCTTCTCATATCACTCATGTTATGTGTTAATTTTATACATGAGAGGAATTCGCCGAAGAAATATTTTGTCATACATCATTTAGTTGGCGGTGCCTGACCTGGGGTTTGAATCGAGCCCTCACGTCTAATAAGCCGACACACTACCTATTAGACTACGGTGACTTCTATTGAAGTAGTGGTGGTAATTTCTGGTGCAGTTATTTAAAATCATTAGTGGTACGAACGTATCCCTCCTTTCTAGTATGTTTTTACTGCACTCCTTTGAGTTGCCCATTAACATATATTTCTCCGTAATAATTATTTACAATCCAAGAAAAATAGGGGGATTTTGGCCGCTTAAACTAAAAGATGAAAATGATTTTCTTTAAAAACTCAATATTTGCTTTTGTTTGTTCAACCGACTAATCGGCATATTGTGATGGCTTGAAATGGTCAGTAGACTTGAGTTCTTGAGTCAATTTAACTTTGTAAAAGCGTAAATTCAAATCTTTATTTTAAATTCGCATCAGCTATGTACGTGAGATGTTTAATTGTTTGGCACGACAACCAGTAGATTTTTACAACGTTTCTGCCAAACTATCGCAAACAGCAGCAATATTTTCCGCAGAACGAACCGGACGTGCATACACATGTTCTTTCGCACTTTTTACGGACCAGTATTGTTGAAATTTGCTCACAATTCTCCGGATTGTAGATACATTTGTAGACACATTTGGTTGGTACAGGAAATGTATTTTGACTTGAAAAAGACTTTCCCTAAAAGACTTCAACAATCTTAACGCTGTGTGTGTAAATCTCCATGGCTGAATTTGTCAAACAATGAAACCATGAAATGTCAACCCTATATGCAACTTTAATATCGCTTTTATGGTTCAACACCTCTTTAAAAAAATCTTTAAATATGTTGCGCACACAGTCAAGTTTTTGTGTGTTTTACATTTCAGTTTCAAATCCTGTTGAACAGTCAAAGCGGGTGTCAAAGCCCTTAGTGTCAAAGTGGGTGATAGTCCGTGCTTATACACAATTGTTGCCGGTTCTTTACAGTTAGACGTGTTACGTTGGTTCCAGTCTTTGATCGATTAATTTCTATAAGTCCATATATTTGGAAACTCACAGAAGAGGTGACAATTTAAATACTTAACTGTTTCATTTGAATTTCTGCTTTTAAATAAATTGACAAGAGCAAATTTGATTTAATGGGTTTTCGTTATTTCTTGCGATCGATCATTTAAGACTGAAATACGGTTCCAGGAAGCTGATGCATCAGAAGTTTATTCTGATGTTTATTTATATACCCATAGTATGCAATCTTGAAATTGTAAATATGGTGGAGATTACTTGTAATATTTATCGAAAATAATACATTAAATTCAGATTTTTTTTACATATTTTCACACACAGAAATTTCCCAATCAAAAGTTAAAATGTAATACAAAAGGAAAGCAATGATGTGTTTGTGAAAATGTGGGTTCAATAAATTATACATAAGTATGCGTGCATGTGGCTACACACATATTTGAATATGTCATTTAAATCATCAGCAACAAAGAGAAGAAAACCCATGTAAAGAAGAGTGGGAAAATACAATTCATTTGTGCGTAATCACCTTCAATAAGAATTCAATTAAAAATCCCATTACAGATGACAGGTTAACACACAAATGAAATAAATTAATATTTGTATTTGTATTTATATTGCTTCATTCATTCTCTTTCAGTTTTAAGCTTACTTCTACTTTGATTTTATGCAATGAGATGACGTCTATAGGACGTAATGTCAATATAGTCGACAAGATTCTATTTACACTTCCAGACACAATCATGCATCATTGCGTGTTTATTTACGTTAATTCGGAAAGTTTACTATTTTTTACCATTTTTTTTTCTCCATTTTTAACTAAAATCATTTGAAATCGAAAGCGAACAGACGTGTTTTCTAAACACTCTTAATAAATTGTTCAATCTCAATGCTACTGATGTTTGATTGTGATGTTTAAAAATTTTATAAAACAGAACATAAATATATTTGAGCAAATTTAAAAAAAATAACAAGTTATAATTGTTAATTAAAAGAAAACAATCAAAAATATAAACAAACCAAAAATCCAAACAAAACAGAAATAAAAACAATACTAAACAAAAACAATAATGAACCATAAACCATAATATACAAAAACATTCTTCATTGTGTTGAAATTATTAAACAGACAACAATAATATACAGTGCGAAAACAAAAATCACTTTTACACCAAAATAAAACAACAAATAACAATAATAAGTAAACAATCTTTTGTGACAAAGCAATAAACAAAAGACCTTGAACAAATCTCATATTTAAAAACAACAACTAAATTTGCACAGTTAAACTACAATAACAAATTAAACACAACTAATTCTCTGTATCTCGTTTATAAATATTTTCAATTTTTTACATAAACATTAAAATGTATACAAGAAGTGAATCGTCTGCCAAGAGGTTAAGAGAGTCAAAAGCAAAAAATGTTGCGCGGGAAACCGAATCAAACGATGTGTCATCAGTAAACTCTGAAATATCTGATCTCTTATTTTCGAACTCAAATGATTTGGCTATACGTACACGTTTGTGGAGCTGGCTGGATACAAAGTTTACGAAACAAAATGAGTACATTAAAGAGCAATCGGACTTAATAAGAGACATGATTGAAAACAATAAGAGTTGCCTTATACTTGAAATTGAAAAAAAGTTGGGTGATTTAAAAAATGAAATACTAAGTGATGTAAAAGATGAAATTAATAAACTACATGAAAGAGTAAATAAGTTAGAGGCTGCCAATAAAGAAATTGCCAAATTAAAAAATGATGTACACAATTTAAATTTAAAAATTCTTGAATATGATAATTCACTTGTTGCATCTGATGTAAGAATAACTGGTGTTCCATCTCATGATAATGAAAATTTGTCTCATATTTTTGAAAAAATTTGTGGTACGTTAGATATAAGTGTACCCCTCACAAGACGATTTTTAGGGTAAAGCACTCCAAGCACGGCCGCGATATCAGTGACCCTCCAATTGTAATAAAAATTAACTCTCCTTACGAGAAAAACCTCCTTCTGAGAAATGTTGCTGGCTATCGGCGAAATCGCAAATCACCACTACGTTTAAATGATGCAGGATTTGAAAGCAACAAGCCATTTTTTATCAATGAGAATTTAACTTCGTATAATCATGGTATTTTAAAAACAGCGTTAGGCTTGAGGAAAGAAAACCGGTTGAAAGCTGCTTTCACGAAGCGTGGAGTTGTTTATATTAAGCCATCGGATGAGGATGATCCCATAAAGATTAACTTTACCGATCAATTAAGTCAATTTTTTCGTACTTAGGATCTATTTAACATGTCTAGCCAGGAATTGTTTGGTTATTGTTGTCATTGTCTATAAACTTTTTGAGTATTTTTTAAGTCCTTTCTATTTATTAATTGTATGCCTATTTTTGTTTTTGTTTCTGTTTGCAATATTACGAGCTCATCTTTATTATTATGTATTATTTATTTTTTGCGTTGCTATTAAGGATCTTTTATTTTTTTATTTCTTCGTTGGGTATGGTATTGGATAGCATATTTTCTGCAAGAGACGGTTCCAAAGTCGTGACGATGAATATGGTGAGAATTTTGGCTATGCAAAAAAGGGGTCTTAAAGTGATCCATATAAATGCTCAAAGTCTGAACAATAAAGTCGACGAGTTTAGATACGTTTTTGAGAATTCAGACGTTGACATCGTGTGCATTTCAGAGACATGGCTCTCACCTGATACACCGGATAGTTTTTTCTGCCTCAGTGGCTACAAGGTATTTAGACAGGATAGATTGGGCAATGCTGGCGGAGTGGCTATTTTTGTGAAGGAGAACATATCTTGCAAAGTTCGTTTGAAATCTTCAACTGACATCTCGCATAGTGGGGACAGAATTGAATATATTTTTGTCGAGTTGAATTCTGGTGGTAGGAAATTATTAGTGGGTTGTGTATACAGACCGAATAGGAGGATTGACTTATCTAGTTTTTTGCTGACTCTTGTCACGTGTGCTATGTTTGAGGGTTAAGCTTTAATATGATTCAAGCGGCAACACTGAAAAGGGTGTGGTAGCGATTGGCAACGCCGTTGGCAATAAATTAGAGAAATTTAGGGAGGCAAACAGAGACAGATATATGTCTTTGAACGAAAAAACTGAACGAAGAAGTATAACGGGATACCGAAAAGACGCTGACAAGAAGACTTCGATGAAGAAAATAAGAGTAGCGTTCTTTGGATTCTGAGCCGGCGTGGAGGTAGGTTGTCTGGAGGTGAACATATAAAAAAAAATAGAAAAAAAAACATAAAAAGAGAAAAAAAACATAGTGAAGTGATTACAAAAAAAATAAATAAAAGTAGTAAGAAAAGGGAGGATCGCTTTATCAACTTCTCCACGCTTTACATGCTCAACAATTTTTTCTTTTTTTTTTGGGACAACCTCTTCAAATACTTTCTTCAA
Source organism: Sarcophaga subvicina (assembly GCA_936449025.2). NCBI lineage: Eukaryota > Metazoa > Arthropoda > Insecta > Diptera > Sarcophagidae > Sarcophaga > Sarcophaga subvicina. The sequence goes on from OW388080.2 coordinate 92,967,140, forward strand.
TAATCCTCCTCAACTATAACCTCAACAGAACACGAAGACTGTTATCAATAATCATCCTCAGCTATTGTCTCTACAAAAGACTTTCTTCAATAATCCTCCTCAACTATAACCTCTACAGAACACAAATACTTTCATCAATAATCATCCTCAGCTATAACCTCTACAGAACACAAATACTTTCATCAATAATCATCCTCAGCTATAACCTCTACAGAACACAAATACTTTCATCAAGAATCATCCTCAGCTATAACCTCTACAGTACACGAATACTTTCATCAATAATCATCCTCAGCTATAACCTCAACAGAACACGTTTAGCAACTATAACCTCTACAGAAGACTTTCTTCAATAATCCTCCTCAACTATAACCTCTACAGAACACGAAGACTGTTATCAATAATCATCCTCAGCTATAACCTCAACAGAATACAGTAGCAACTATTATCTCTACAGAAGACTTTCCTCAAGAATCATCCTCAGCTATAACCTCTACAGTACACGAATACTTTCATCAATAATCATCCTCAGCTATAACCTCAACAGAACACGTTTATCAACTATAACCTCTACAGAACACAAATACTTTCATCAATAATCATCCTCAGCTATAACCTCAACAGAACACGTTTAGCAACTATAACCTCTACAGAATACGAATGCTTTCCTCAAGAATCATCCTCAGCTATAACCTCTACAGTACACGAATACTTTCATCAATAATTATCCTCAGCTATAACCTCTACAGTACACGAATACTTTCATCAATAATCATCCTCAGCTATAACCTCAACAGAACACAGTAGCAACTATAACCTCTACAGAATACGAATACTTTCATCAATAATCATCCTCAGCTATAACCTCAACAGAACACGTTTAGCAACAATAACCTCTACAGTACACGAATACTTTCATCAATAATCATCCTCAACTATAACCTCTACAGAACACATTAATCAACTATAATTATCAGCTATAACCTCTACCAGGACATATTCATCAATTATAATCCTCAGCTCTATATTTTCAACCCTAACTGTAAGTCAGTGAGGCACAGCCACAACCCTGAAGACCCGCTTCCGAGGTAAAAGTATATATATCGATATTAATCTAATAGTAGAAAATAGTATTAGTTCAGTTAATTCAAAAAAATAAGGGATTGTAAAATTTAGCTTATGATTAAGGTTCCTTTTTGTATTTCCTTTTTCGTTTCTTTTTCCTTGAGATATATGTATATATATGTATATCTATTTTGAATAGATATATTTATATAGATACATATAGTAGTTTTTGACGTAAGGGCCTAGTTCAGCCATATAGTGGAGCTCTGTTATAGAGGTTGAAGTTTTTTTTGTACGTAAAAGCCCTAATATTTGAGTTATGTTCAGAAGAGGGGAAGGGGTAGAAAAAGGAAAGGAACTACATACCTATATATATTTAGTTATACTTGCTTTGGGTTAAGAATAGTGTATAAGTAATTTGTACATTGATATGGTTAGTTTAAAAAGAAAAATTAATAAATGTAACTGAAATTGAATTGTTAGCATTATGACTAATTAGTTAGGGAAAACAGGTAAGTTGATAGGATAGTGGCGGGATATACGGGGGTTGGTTAGTAAGTTTCTGGGATAGTTCTCAAGAGTTTTAGAACTATCATGGTGGGATCCTTTGGATTCCTGAGGGTGGGCAGTAGAGCTCCAAAAACACCTGTGAGCTTTCCTTAGTGGCGTTTGTGTAAGTAAATTAGTTCCTTAATTGGGTTCAGTCCCCATAGTATCAGTGTCGCTTTCGGGTCCCTATGCATTTTCTTTTTCATCATTCTTGTTTTCTTTCAAAGCTGGTATGATTTTTTTATATATGTGAGAGAGATTGAGGGGCAGATAGTCGGCAAGGACCACCCCGTCCGGCGAGCTTCAGCCCGGCATACGCGAGCATACCAGCGACGCAGACTATCTGACCTCACAGAGCCAAGCTGTTTTGAATGGTAACATCTTCCCCTTTGATATCAAATTTCTCTTTGATATTAATTTGGCATTTTTGTTAGTTTTTATCATCTCTCAACATCTCATCTTTCACATTATAAAATGGCGCCCAACGTGGGGCCCGAAGGCGAATAGTCCAGTCTGTTTTCGTGTAGTCTTTTTTGATTTGGTATTCGGTTATATGCGTAAGTCCCGTCAAGAGACGTTTCCGAATTTCTTGACGCGTTGCGACGTGTATTCGGAGTGCGGAGTCTGGAAGATAAAGCGAAAGCGTTAGCAGATTTTTTTACAACTGATTGATCTTTACAGAACACTCAGCTGTCTAAACTGTAAGTCCCGATTGACTTTCGAATTAAAGTCTTTCGCGTTGCGACAGGGCAGCGGCTAAGTGTATTTTTGAGATTTTGTGTAGTTCTTCAGTTTGGCGTTCTGTTATATACGTAAGTCCCGTCTAAATGATTTTCCGAAATCTTGGCGCGTTGCGACGTGTATTCGGTATGCGAATGCTGGAGTATGAAACAAAACGTTTATTTTTGTTTTACGATATTTCGAATTTTGCAAACTACTTAACGGTCTAAACTGTAAGTCCCGATTGACGCTCAAACCTAAGTCTTTCGCGTTGCGACAGGGTAGCGGCAAAGTATGTTTGTAAACACAGCATATGTTTTTTTATTCGATTTTACCTCTGTTATAAATGGTTTATAGAAGCATTTTGTTTGCTCTCTAAATCGGACAGATACTATGGGGAACTTGAGGGAAAAGTCTTACACCTTATTATTTCTGGTTACACATTCGCATTTGAGGTTCGATGTTGCTTGCCTCCGTTTATCCATGCCACTTGAAAATCCTGTTAACTACCTTTAGTGAATTTTGATATTTGGTATTAATTTTTTTTATATTAATTTGATTTATTATTTGTATTATATTGATTTATAAATTCGCTTTATTATATTGATTTATATTCTTTTTATTATTATTTATTATTATTAATTATTTTTCTCATTATTATCTTGTTTTATAATTTTTTTATTAATTTGTCTTTTTTATTTCTTTATTATTACTGTTTTGTTTTATATTTTTTTTTTATAAATTGAATTTTTGTTTTGGATTATTATTATAAGTTTCATCCTTGTTTCCTTATATCTAGTTTATATATCGTACTTTAGTTACTCTTTTGCTACCGCTGGGGAACCTTGTAGTAGCTCCCATTTGAGCCTTGATTTTATTTGATATATAAATATTGTAATATATAGCTTACGTCTTGCTATTTACAATTGGGAGTGTTTATACCAATTCAGTTCTTAAACGGTCTTAGGGTTGAGTGGTGAGAGGAGTTGCGTGGTTGGCTTTCTATGAAAGCAACACGTTCTGGTAGAATATATTCAACATTACCAAAGACAGATCCCACAGAGACGATGCAAAACCCACCAAGGTTGACAGTTCAGGCGTCCGTATCCACACCGCGACCAACTAGGAGCACAACAACAGCTGCTCCTACAGCATCGGCCAACATTCCACCATCGGTGCAACAGTTCATGGCGATGGCACACAACCAATCGGAATTGTCGAATGAGTCCCAGAGTTGACGGGAAGCGGTTGTCGGTTATGGTAACTACACGGCCAGAAATGTATCACAGGAGGCTCAACCAAATGTGCCTCCACAACCAAATTCGCCGGCCACTGAAGTCATCAGACGAGAGAGTAGAGAAATGGTAAAATGTATGCAGGACATCTTTAGAATGCAAGAGCAATTGGCAAGCGCTGTAGCGAGGCTAGCATCGGTACAGGCGATACCCACCAACGTAGTGAACCAGCCTCACACCGATGCTGTTTCGCACCAATCCAACCATCATCAGCCGCCTATCACCATGGTTTCTCCTCATGATGAGGACCAGCGAGTAGGTTCGCAGGAACACAGGCTTCCGAATTCAGCCATTCCGGTTATTCCGCCACGAGTGAGTTTTCAACCTAGAGATAATCCAACGGCTTATCCGACACCTCAACCGGCTGGGACAGCCCCGCCGCAAGGTTCAGCAGCATATTCATCACCGGCTCCTAGCATGCCTATAGATTGGCAGATGCACCAGCGTATAGATCTTTCGAAATGGGGGATCAAGTTTGACGGAACTTCTAAAGCAATGAGCGTCGAAGATTTTATTTTCCGTGTGGATATGATGCGACAAGATTTCAACTGTTCTTTCAACGATATCAGGCGCAGCTTTCACCTATTATTAGAGGGCCAAGCTTTAGACTGGTTCTGGATGGCCAGGAAACGACAGCAATTTCAGTCCTGGGAAGACTTGTCACAGGCGTTTCTTAATCAGTTTAGTAGATATGGAAACGAGTTTCAACTGCAGAAGAGGATAATGGACCGTAGGCAGCTTCCACAAGAGTCATTTGACGATTTCTCTAGTGCCGTTATGCATTTAAGGAACCAGCAACGAAACCCATATTCGGAGAGGGACATAGTCGAAATAATGAAAGGTAATCTAAAACCGTCTCTTTCTCATCTTCTGTTTTCGACTCGGGCAGAAAGCTTAAATGAGTTTTGTCGGGAAGCAAAGCGAGCTGAAAACCTATTGGCAAGTCAAAGGTCTCAGTATCAGCAGCGCGTTTACCCTACACAGAGGGTACAGGAGCTTGAATTCGATTTACCGCCCGCAACAGCCCTGGAAGTTGAAGCTTTATCCGCCACCAGTAAGTACACCTGTTGGAACTGTAGACAGGCAGGACACAGTTTTATGGAATGCCCATCAGCCACACGCCGGATCTTTTGCTATCGTTGTGGTCTGGACGACGTTGTTACTCCTAAATGCCCGAAATGCCAGGGAAACATCACCCGGAGCCAGCCTCAAGCTGGGGAGACTCGCTCGACTCAGACTTAGACCCAGTACAACCCGAAAAGCAAACTGAAAATGAGATGTACATTTTGAGAAACCCGCAGGGCAAGGAAGCAAAGGTGAAGGATGTTCAGAATTTCAGGAGGATCAAGCCATTTCATCAGAGGGTGGAGGAGTATATAGAAACGCGGCAAAAGATATTCGGGAACGTTTCGAATAGGATTAGAAAGGCTAGAGACAGGTACAGAAAGCGAAAGGAAATAAAACGCGAGATCAATGCGACAACGCTGTATGAGGGAGAAGATTCACGTTTTTATGTAAAAATCAGATTTGGCCAGATAGAGGTAGAGGGCTTACTTGACAGTGGTGCCACCGTTACCTGTCTGGGTAGGGGGTGTTTAGAGCTGGTGGAAAGGGCTGGATTACAAGTCATAAGGTTTACTTCCATCGTCAAGACGGCTGATGGCAGTCCTCATAGAATAGTGGGCCGAGTAAGGACAGTGGTTTCCTTCAACAAGTCGTCACAGGAGATGGATTTCTATTTAGTGCCGTCCTTGAACAGAGAGTTATTTCTTGGAGTAGATTTTATGAAGCGATTTGGACTACTCTCGGACATCGGCAACCCTACCGCTAGTGTCACCGATCTTTGCCCAGAGAGTGAAGAAGCTGATAGAGTTAAAACTCACACGTTGAATCCTGAGCAACATTTCCGACTTGACAAAATGATAGCTAAGTTTCCTTGCTATACCAAGAAGGGACTCGGAAAGACACACCTGGAGGTGCACACGATAGATACCCGCGACGCAATACCGGTGAAAGACAGACATTATCCCGTCTCGCCGGCTGTGCAGAAGTTATTATATGCGGAATTAGATCGGATGTTGGATCTGGGAGTGATTGAGCCGAGTGAGAGTCCTTGGTCTCATCCAGTTACTCTCGTTCGTAAGGGCGAGAAAAATAGGCTGTGTCTGGACGCTCGTAAGTTAAATGCGCTCACGGTCAAGGATGCCTACCCATTGCCGCACATAGAAGGTTTGCTCAGTAGGTTAAGGGACACCCATTACATTTCAAGCGTGGATCTGAAGGATGCGTTTTGGCAGATACCCCTAGATGCGACAAGTAAGGAAAAGACGGCGTTCACGGTACCAGGAAGACCTCTATACCACTTTACGGTCATGCCTTTCGGATTATGCAATGCGGCTCAAAGACTTTGCCGTCTAATGGATAAAGTTATTCCAGCAGCACTTCGTGATAGAGTCTTCGTATATTTGGATGATCTCTTGATTGTCTCGCCCGACTTTGAAACTCACCTAAGTTTGCTTCAGCAAGTGTCTGGTTGTTTGGAATCGGCTGGTTTGACCATCAATGTGGCCAAGTCGAGGTTTTGCTTTAAAGAGTTAAGATATTTGGGATATATAGTGGGAGGAGGTCAAGTAAAGCCTGATCCCGAAAAGGTAAATACTATCCTCAAATATACTTATCCAAAAACGGCGAAGCAGGTGAGAAGTTTCATGGGTGCTACCGGGTGGTATAGGCGCTTTATACCAGATTATGCAAGCATTTCCGCGCCCATTTTTAACACCCTTAAAAAGGCTAAATCTTTCAACTTTACTGAAGACGCTAAAGAGGCTTTCGATAAACTAAAGGTAGCATTAACCACCAGTCCAGTGCTTACTCATCCAGACTTCGAGAAGCATTTTTACGTACAATGCGACGCTTCGGATGTAGGAGTGGGAGCAGTGTTGTTCCAAATGGATGATCAAGAGGGCGAACACCCTATCGCGTTTTTCTCCCACAAACTCACGTCGGCGCAGCGCAACTATTCGGTCACGGAGAGAGAGTGTTTGGCAGTGGTTCTGGCCGTTAAGAAATTCCGCCCTTACATCGAACTTATGCCATTTTCGGTAATTACAGACCATAGTAGTCTGAAATGGTTGATGTCGCACAAAGATCTCAGTGGACGTCTGGCTCGTTGGAGTCTTCATCTCCAAACATTTACATTCAATATAATACACCGTCCCGGGTCGAAGAACGTTGTACCGGACACATTATCTAGATATAACATTGAGGAAGTAACCGCAGAAATGAAAGGGTTGATTAACTTGGAGGCAGATGCATTTGAGTCAAAGGATTACCTGGAATTAATACAGACCGCTACAGTAAACTCGGAACAACTGCCAGACATCAAAGTTATAGACAATTTGGTGTATAAACGTACCTTGCCATATGATGGTGTACCTTTAAACGAAGACTTTTCTTGGAAGCTCTGGATTCCCGCGGAGTTGACCACAGAAATTATTGAGAAATGTCATAACACTCCAGAGGCATCACATGGTGGCTTTCATAAGACTTTACAGAAAGTCAAAGAATACTTTTATTGGCCTCATCAGAACACTCAGGTGAGAGATTTTGTGGCGAATTGCCAAACTTGCCGAGAGTCGAAACCAGCTAATGTCACCTTGCGAGCTCCGATGGGAGTTGAAACCGTTACCGAGCGTCCATTTCAACGGATATTCGTCGACTTTTTGGGACCATACCCTCGGTCAAAAAGGAGCAATAGTCACATCTTTATCGTGTTAGATCACCTCACTAAATTTGTTTTACTTAAAGCGATGCCTAATACTAGAAATATTGTGAGGTTTTTAATTAGCGAAATATTTCATAAATTTGGTACACCGGAAATCATAGTTTCTGATAATGGGCAACAGTTTTTAAGCAAAGATTTCCAGAGCATGATTAGGAACTTTGGTATAAGGCACTTTAGGACTGCATCACACGCGCCCCAGGCAAATGCGTCAGAACGTGTAAACCAATCGATTATAGCAGCCATCAGGTCATATTTACAGGAGGATCAATCGGAATGGGATAAATATTTATCTGAGGTAGAGTGCTCATTAAGATCATCAGTACACTCATCAACAGGAGTAACGCCGTACTTCGCGCTTTTCGGAATGAACATGATCTCTCATGGGAGCGTATACAGAATAGCTAGAAAATTGCAAACTTTGGGAGATCCGGAAAATAACATTATACCAAAATCCGTTCAATTAGACCTTATACGGAGCAAAATTCGAGAGAACCTTCACAAAGCATATCTGAGAAATGAGAAGACATACAACTTACGCTGTCGCACTATTCAGTTTGTACCCGGACAAGAAGTGTTTCTACGAAATTTTGCGCAAAGCGACTTTAAAAAGGGTTTCAACGCTAAGCTGGCTCGCAAGTTCCTGAAATGCAGAATAGTACGTTCTGTTGGTAATAGCCTGTAAGAAGTTGAATACCTACAAGGGAAGTCGATGGGAGTGTTTCACACCAAAGATTTGAAACAATAGTCTAAGTTCTTGGTGGTAATGATTTGTATCAGAAGTGCCGTGGTTCGGAAGAGAAAGGAAAAATGGAAAGGATGGTTTTTTCCCCCCCATTCGGAAACCGCTGTGGGTTTTCAGAATGGTTGGGTTTGTCACGTGTGCTATGTTTGAGGGTTAAGCTTTAATATGATTCAAGCGGCAACACTGAAAAGGGTGTGGTAGCGATTGGCAACGCCGTTGGCAATAAATTAGAGAAATTTAGGGAGGCAAACAGAGACAGATATATGTCTTTGAACGAAAAAACTGAACGAAGAAGTATAACGGGATACCGAAAAGACGCTGACAAGAAGACTTCGATGAAGAAAATAAGAGTAGCGTTCTTTGGATTCTGAGCCGGCGTGGAGGTAGGTTGTCTGGAGGTGAACATATAAAAAAAAAATAGAAAAAAAAAACATAAAAAGAGAAAAAAAAAAACATAGTGAAGTGATTACAAAAAAAATAAATAAAAGTAGTAAGAAAAGGGAGGATCGCTTTATCAACTTCTCCACGCTTTACATGCTCAACAATTTTTTCTTTTTTTTTTTTGGGACAACCTCTTCAAATACTTTCTTCAATAATCCTCCTCAACTATAACCTCAACAGAACACGAAGACTGTTATCAATAATCATCCTCAGCTATTGTCTCTACAAAAGACTTTCTTCAATAATCCTCCTCAACTATAACCTCTACAGAACACAAATACTTTCATCAATAATCATCCTCAGCTATAACCTCTACAGAACACAAATACTTTCATCAATAATCATCCTCAGCTATAACCTCTACAGAACACAAATACTTTCATCAAGAATCATCCTCAGCTATAACCTCTACAGTACACGAATACTTTCATCAATAATCATCCTCAGCTATAACCTCAACAGAACACGTTTAGCAACTATAACCTCTACAGAAGACTTTCTTCAATAATCCTCCTCAACTATAACCTCTACAGAACACGAAGACTGTTATCAATAATCATCCTCAGCTATAACCTCAACAGAATACAGTAGCAACTATTATCTCTACAGAAGACTTTCCTCAAGAATCATCCTCAGCTATAACCTCTACAGTACACGAATACTTTCATCAATAATCATCCTCAGCTATAACCTCAACAGAACACAGTAGCAACTATAACCTCTACAGAATACGAATACTTTCATCAATAATCATCCTCAGCTATAACCTCAACAGAACACGTTTAGCAACTATAACCTCTACAGTACACGAATACTTTCATCAATAATCATCCTCAACTATAACCTCTACAGAACACATTAATCAACTATAATTATCAGCTATAACCTCTACCAGGACATATTCATCAATTATAATCCTCAGCTCTATATTTTCAACCCTAACTGTAAGTCAGTGAGGCACAGCCACAACCCTGAAGACCCGCTTCCGAGGTAAAAGTATATATATCGATATTAATCTAATAGTAGAAAATAGTATTAGTTCAGTTAATTCAAAAAAATAAGGGATTGTAAAATTTAGCTTATGATTAAGGTTCCTTTTTGTATTTCCTTTTTCGTTTCTTTTTCCTTGAGATATATGTATATATATGTATATCTATTTTGAATAGATATATTTATATAGATACATATAGTAGTTTTTGACGTAAGGGCCTAGTTCAGCCATATAGTGGAGCTCTGTTATAGAGGTTGAAGTTTTTTTTGTACGTAAAAGCCCTAATATTTGAGTTATGTTCAGAAGAGGGGAAGGGGTAGAAAAAGGAAAGGAACTACATACCTATATATATTTAGTTATACTTGCTTTGGGTTAAGAATAGTGTATAAGTAATTTGTACATTGATATGGTTAGTTTAAAAAGAAAAATTAATAAATGTAACTGAAATTGAATTGTTAGCATTATGACTAATTAGTTAGGGAAAACAGGTAAGTTGATAGGATAGTGGCGGGATATACGGGGGTTGGTTAGTAAGTTTCTGGGATAGTTCTCAAGAGTTTTAGAACTATCATGGTGGGATCCTTTGGATTCCTGAGGGTGGGCAGTAGAGCTCCAAAAACACCTGTGAGCTTTCCTTAGTGGCGTTTGTGTAAGTAAATTAGTTCCTTAATTGGGTTCAGTCCCCATAGTATCAGTGTCGCTTTCGGGTCCCTATGCATTTTCTTTTTCATCATTCTTGTTTTCTTTCAAAGCTGGTATGATTTTTTTATATATGTGAGAGAGATTGAGGGGCAGATAGTCGGCAAGGACCACCCCGTCCGGCGAGCTTCAGCCCGGCATACGCGAGCATACCAGCGACGCAGACTATCTGACCTCACAGAGCCAAGCTGTTTTGAATGGTAACATCTTCCCCTTTGATATCAAATTTCTCTTTGATATTAATTTGGCATTTTTGTTAGTTTTTATCATCTCTCAACATCTCATCTTTCACATTATACTCTTAAGACATTGGTCACAGTGTATGATGATGTTATAATATCGGGTGACTTTAACTCGAATATACTAGTGGAAAACCTACTAATTGACAATATGTTGTCTCTTGGACTAACCCCTACAAATACAGTTAATCCAACACATCATACGTCAACCAATAGAACTCTGCTTGATATGTTCTTTGTAGCAGATGTTTCAAACATATTGTTATATGACCAAATATCTGCCCCTTGTTTTTCCAGGCATGACTTGATCTTTTTGACATACTGTTTTAATGTTTCTTCATCACAAATTTCAGTTCGCTATCGTGATTTTAAAAATATTAATTACAGAGTCCTTCAAGGGAATATTTCTCTTATTGATTGGGCTAGTATGTATTACATGACTTCTGTTGATGCGCAGGTATCATTTCTTGAGAATAATGTACAGCGCCTTTATGATTTGGCAGTTCCTATGAGATCGAGAACAATACTTCCTGGGACAAAACCATGGTTTTCCGCTCGTATAAAATCCCTTATTCGTAAGAGAGATTTTGCGTATTCTAGGTGGAAGCGTTTTAGAACCCCAGAGCTGAAAGCAGAATTTAGAACTGCTAGAAGAAATGTGAATGTCAGTATCAGGACTGCAAAGACTGAGTACTATGCTAGGCGTTTTAGTACTGCCGTTGATTCTAGACAAACATGGAAATACATTAAGGAAATTGGTATTGGTAGAACGGATACGGGAAGCCATCAGTTGGATGTTGAGGAGATCAACAGGGATTTCTTGAACTTACCCATGGTGCCAGTCGATAATAGTTTCTACAGGTTTTCAAACTTGGGTTCTAATGATATTGATACTGGTAATTTTCAATTCTCTTGTGTGAATCAGTCTGATGTCCTTTTATGTTTCAATTTAATTAGGTCGAATGCGGTAGGCTGTGACAATATGCACCCGAGATTTGTAAGAATATTGCTGCCTCTACTTCTGCCATATATAACACATTTATTCAATAGCATAATTACTACTAGTACTTTTCCATTACGGTGGAAATGCGCGAAAATATTGCCAATACCGAAGAATAGTTCCGAATTCAGACCAATAGCTATTCTGTGCTACCTATCCAAGGTCCTGGAGAGAATTCTTAACTCTCAAATTACATCATATATTGATGCTAATAAGTTCTTAACTGAGAAACAATCAGGTTTTCGCAAGAACCATAGTTGTGTTTCTGCGCTTTTGGATGTATCTGAAAATATACGGCATGAATTGGATGAAGGAAAGTTCAATTTCTTGGTCCTCCTTGATCATTCAAAGGCTTTCGACACGGTTGATCACGGCATGCTTTCTATGAAGCTTGTGCACTTTTTTAACTTTTCTGGAGCTTCGACACGGCTTTTATCATCATATCTTTCAAATCGTTCACAATTTGTTTATTCAGTAAATGCCCAGTCTTCTGCCTTGAACGTATCTAGAGGCGTGCCTCAAGGTTCTATTCTTGGACCACTTCTTTTCGCATTGTATATCAACGATTTGCCAAACCAACTTCAGCACTGCAGAATTCATATGTACGCAGATGATGTAAAGTTACATTTGAGTAGTCCTGTGTTATCTATTAGTGCGAATGTAAAGAGACTCAATGATGACTTGGATTGAATATATCATTGGGCCAAGGCAAATGGCCTTCGTTTAAACCCTCATAAGTCCAAGTGCATGATTATTCGTAGGAGGACGCTTGATTCCAATATCGGTCTTAATATTTTGATGAACGGGGAGAAGATCAAGATTGTGGATGCTGCCAAAAATCTTGGGTTGACTTTCAATGGCAATCTTACATGGACAAATCATGTTAACACACTCGTGGGTCAAACTTATATGAAATTGAGGTGTCTTTGGTCGACACAATACTTTACGCCTTTGAACATAAGACAGTTGATTGCGAAATGTTATCTTCTTCCTGGTTTAATGTACGGTTGTGAACTTTTTTCAAGTTGCGATTCCGTTAGCAGGGAGAAGCTCAACGTCCTCTACAATAATATTGTGAGATATGTTTATGGTTTAAGGAGATATGACCATGTGTCCCTTTTTAAATTGAAGCTTTATGGTGTATCGTTTGACAATCTTTTGAGCATCCGTGTATTATTACTTCTGCATAAGATCATTTATTCAGAGTCTCCGGGATATCTTAGGGATAAAATAAGATTTGCTAGATCACTTAGAGGTAAAAGGATCATAATTCCACTACATCGTTACCTTGTATCTGAATGGCATTTCTTTATTCATGGTGCACGGCTTTGGAATTGTCTTCCACATTCTCAGCAACTTAATAGCAACGCAATCAGTTTTAGGAAATTTTTATTTAATTATTTTGCACCGTAGTAGAATACAATTTTTATAATTTGCATAATTTAATTTATTACTATTATTATTATTATTATTATTATTATTATTATTATTATTATTATTATTATATTTTTTTCTCTTTTACTTTAATCAATAGAAAAGTTTGATCTCCAAATGTTGTTTATGAACACTTCTTTCTTGTACTTTAAATATAAGATTAAATCTTGTTGCACAGGAATTGAATAAACAAATAAATAAATAAATAAATAAAAAATAAAATAAATAAATAAAACGTTGCTCCGTATAATTGAGTCATCAGTTTTCATTTCACAATTTTGGACGAAGAAAAATTTGTTCTGGCATAGAAAACTTCTTTCGTTTTTTTTTTGTTTTGAAAATCTGCGTATCTTCTAAGATATTGAGTTTGATTAGCGAGAAGCGCTTAAATCGGTGGTAGGGATTATGCTGGCTTTGAGAACCACTTTGCGGCTAAAGAAAACCCAACAGGAAAAACTCTAAATTACAGGGTTCTTACAGTACCCCTGAATTTAATATGTTCTCAACTGATAGGATCTCATATATAACAACGCGTATAGAGCGATCTCGGACAAACCTCTATATAAATCGACTATCGACACCAAAAGTACTTCAAATTACTGACTACTACAATCCTTTGGTCAGGATTCCGGTCTACATTCTCACATATATATCGTATATATCGAGTTAACCAATTAGTGTTCTCAAATGTTCCTAAGGTTGTCTGCTGATACATATTTTTCTTCATTTATTCACTGAAGTGTCATTTATTTAAGTGCAGTCACTCAAACGTCAATGCCAATGTTTTGTTAGTTTTGACAAATAGAGGTATAACAACAAAGCTATACAGACAGTCTGCTTCTATTCCTAAAACCCACAGGTCCGGTAGAAGTTATTTGTCGTCGAAATGTCAATTCGTTCGAGAAAATAATAGTGGCAGAAGAGAATCGCTATTGTGCGGTGAATAGCCGTGTCATTTAAGAATAGATGTGAGTCTTATCTACACGTGTCAAGCAGAGCACGTCATGTTGCACCAACGAGTTTGATACTCCGTACAAAACGAGTGAATAAAATGCAAATTTCCGCATAATATGTCGGAAATAGCGAGCTCCGTACCGGTTCTGGCCAACTACATAAGCTACCGTATGTAAGTTCAACGAAATCCCTATGTCCTGAAACCTGTTTAAGAGTTACCTTTGAATGGTTCGAAATTTCCCTACAAAAGCTTCGGTATTCATGAACAAACGGTGAACTTTGAAAACATGTTAATTGTGGACTGAATAGCAGTCTAGACGTCCGCGTAAATCAAGAGATTTTTAGGACAAATCTCGCCACTCAACAAGCCGCTTTGAAAATGGCGTTGACCTCTGCCCGGAAAACACTTCACTGCAATGAAGTTCCTGAAATGGAATCTTAATAGGTTCAATGCAAATTTTGTCATCCATATATACATGTCGGGCCAGATCTGTTTGTGCGTTCATTATCCCATCTTACATCAATCAAGTGAACTCAAGCAATGGAGTTTTTATGCCAATCTCATGCAGTGGTGGCGCCCAACCTTAGAAAATACGTCGGTCTTGTTATTATCTTCGATGAATGCGTTGAATTTCACAACCTTAGATATGCTGCACACATTTTTAAAGATCTAATGGGCACTTTACTGTAGGTAAATATATGTGTATAACCATACGATATACTCGTACAACGAATTCTGAAAAAATTCCACATACGATTTTGGTGCGTAATTTGTAACCATTGAAAGTGCTCCAGTGAAAATTAGAATGATATTTCATGGGAGGCGTAAACTATTATCATATAAAATACAATCTGGTATTTGTGTTACAAAACCAGGGTCAGACATCGTCGATAGATATATTCGAACCAATCACACTCATTGTCATAATTCCTTAAAAAACGCATTTGATGTTTTTTTGTTTTTGTCTAAAGCCAGTAAATATTTTTAGGATTCATACCCCAGTTCAGGCCTGTTGCTATCTTGCAACAATAAAAAGAAGTAGCCGCCTTACAGATTCTGGACTGTATATTCAAGTTCCACACAAGTGGCGTGAAAACTAGGTCCAATTATGTATGTATGTATTTATGTAAGAGACAAGCAGCATGCTCTTTCCATGGTATTTAGTAGGAATTTGTAACACAACTGAAGTTTAATTACCAATCACAGTCCACATATATGTGTAATGCTACTATAAATGTGGGTGACAACTGGGTAAATTAGAATTAATCACATACATATATCCAATGATTTATTTACTTTTTTTATTTTTTAATTCCATCTAGGGTGCCCTGGTAATCTAGTGGGTAGTGTGCTAGACTATTAGCGTGAGGGTCGTAGGTTCGATTCCCACCAGAGGCCCTGGTCACTACACCGAGTATATGGTCAAAGTAACTCAGCTCGTATATAATTATATTTATAAAATAATATTAATAAATAAATAAATAATTCCATGTATGTATTCTACATAATTATTGTACTTTTATTTACTTTTAACTTTTACTTTTATTCAATTTTATGACACTTTTGTGGTACTATATTTTGTACTTTTCTCTTCGCATTATATGCATTGCAGCATGGTCGCGATTACCACGTTTACTTTATAGGAAGATAATTTGAATAGGAATGGTCGTAGACCATTGAACTCATATATATTGCATCAAAATGTATATTCTGGTCTATATATATCAGATATGCAGTGAACAGTTTTCTCCCAAAAATACAATTACCTCTTACATTTTAAATTTAAATGACAAAACCACACATTGCCTCAGATTTTATCACGCATTCGGTTAAAAATTTCTACAAAAATTGTAAATTTAAAATGAAAAACCACATTTACCACACGCATATGTTCAACCAATTATTCATTACTTTCAACAAAATTATCGGTTTAATGTTATCGGTCATATGTATTAGCTTATGGTGCATGATGACAATAATATTTTATAATCGAACCTTAAAACAGCAAAAAATTCGATATATTGTTAACTAAAACGCATATAGAGAATGAGTTTTTCTTAAAACTTAATAATTAAATGGTAAAACGAAATTTATACCACATGCACAAACCTTTTAGTGTCCTTCATGGCGTATTGAAATGATTTTAACCTTTTCATGCCCGAATTTTTTGGGCCAGAGCTAAAATGTACATATTATAGTTGTACACGTTTTTAACCAAGCTAGTTTACAAAAAAAAATCTTTAAAAAAAATTAAAAATTACGGAATTTATGAACAAAAATGAACAATGTTGCCTATAAGCAACATCGGGCATGAAAGGGTTAAAGTCATTTTATTAATATAAAGGGTTTATTGGTATAAATAAGCCCATATAGTTCAATAATGGGTTCGATAAAAGTTTTATTCCGTGCCGTAATCTACGGAATACAATACCGTTTAAAAGACGGGCTATTGACTACGTGCTGCAGACGATATTTTTGTGGCAGTTTCCGGCCAGCTTTTCGCATATTTCGGACGGTATCTCGGTGATGGCATTATCCTTGCAGACATGGCTTCACAATAAAGTCTAAGGGGATGGAGTCAAATCAATAAAACCAAAATTGAGGTCGTCGTAGTGTGTTGGCTTATTAGATGCTAGCTCGCGACGGTTCAGAGATCGTTAGAAGTCAACTTTAAATACTGGGTCCTGCCACTCATGAATCAAATCAACCCACAAAGCAAGAGTTGCGTGAAACGCGAGGTCGTAATCTCAACCAAAGAGTTGAAATGACCAATCAAGTGTTACGAAAATGGAAATGGTGTTATTAAAATGAAAAATATGAATAAATCCAAGTAGGGATGACAAGTAGGGATGAAATTCCGGGAAACTGTAGGGCCGACGAGCTCGCCAGAGCTGGTGTGCTCCTTTCCGAATCCTCTTCTGTTGAATTGGGTATGCCACTTGCCTCGGTCAAGTTTACCATTGCGCGGAGGTTCTTTCGGGACGCCAACCTATCCTGGGTCAATGAGGAGTCCTGCTCCACCGCTAGACTCACCTGGCCCAAGATGGATAGAAGGCGTACCAACCGATTACTTGGTCTTGGTCATGATGTCATCTCGACTATAGTGGCCGTGCTTACAGGTCATTGCGGGTAGACACGAGGAAAGAATGAGGCTCCCTTTCAACGACTTCTGCCGTGGATGCAGGTCCACTGAAGAAGAGGAGACTGTCGTTCATTTTCTTTGCTAGTGCCCGTCTTCTGCTAGGTGTAGATATAGGTTATTTGGCTCCCCATTCCTTGTTAGCTTAACGGAGCTATCATCTATTGACATCAATGCTATAGCTTCGTTCATCAAACTTTCTGGCTGGTTTTCCAGTGCGGGGTAGTCGTCCTTTTGTTGTGCAGCCCTTGAGCTGACCAACTTCTTCCTTTTCCCTGATTTTGGTGGAAATTGGTTAGTACAGGGACTGCGTTCACCCGTGGCATCACAACGGGCCGCTATGCGTGCTCAAGTGGGTTTTGTGGTAACAGAGCTACCACTCCGACCGACCTCCGACCGACCTATTAAAATGATAAACAAAAGTTCCAAAAACAAAACAATGGACTTGTTTACATGATCAACAAATAAGCAAAAATATAGCAACAACATCAGTATAAAAAAGGGATGAACAAGTAAACAAGAAGCAACAACAACACTGCAAGGACAAACGTAAACAAGACACACAAACAACAATAACGTAAGCAACATGTTTACATTTATAGAGAGTTCGCGAAAGTTATTCTCAGAGCACTCATCAGACTGTCTACAAAGTCGTCATAGTCTAGTAGGTAGTATATTGGCTTACTAGACGAGAGCCAGTGGTTAAACCTCTGACATAGTCATCTCGAACAAAATTAAGCTTGAAAATATACTCGTATTGCTTTCGACGTCTTCCTCTCAGCAGTATTCTGCAAAAACTGTGAGAGTAGAGTAAAATTTTCATGACAATTTTCTCAAATCTGACGTTCGGAGTCGGCATTAAACAGCCGCTCAGGGATGAAATTAACACACAAAAAATAAATAGTGCGAGAATCTAGATCATAATCCTGTTTAAATGATTGTAACGACCAATAATTTCCTTGCACAATAAATTGATAATGACTACAATACGCAGCGTATAATGCTTGAATAGTGATCACTGAATTGTGTTCAGTTTTAATTGATGTATTTATTATTCGTACAATTCCGTGCGGCAGTGTTCACAACTTAATGTAACCAACAACAATTGTTTTGTCTTGTTATTCCGTTTTACCACTGCAAGGACAAACGTAAACAAAATACACAAATAACAATAACTAAAACAACATGTTTACATTTATAGAGATTTCGTGAAGGCAAAGTTATTCTCCTTTAAAAGCATCCATCAGACTGTTTACGCTGCGATATAAAAGTCAAAACAAAGCAGGCAACGGACTACAAAGAATTCAGTCAGTCTTGCGTGGGAAGAGAATAATCATGGTTTGAAGATCTCCGCGTGTAAAGATTTAATGAACAATTGTTATTGTGAACGCGGAAGAGTGTAAAGAACAATAGCAATTAAAGCAAATTGTTGTTGTTTAAACAAAAGGAGGCACACGGAATTGTGTGAACAATAAAGAATTGATTTAAAACTAAACACAATTTTATTTTTGTTTTATTTGCAAGTAATAATTTTAAACGGAAAATACAAAAGCAAAGATATATTAATAACACGCTTTTCAATGCTTTCCCCTCAACTGCCATTTAAATTTCAATGATTACACTTATACGTACGTTTGGCTTTTGCAATGGGAATAAATAAAACCCAAGGTGATGCTGTTTGTGGTCAACTGTATGTTGCATGTCCTCATGTTCTCATTGTAACTAATTGATGTTCGTTGCCCATTTATTTCTAATACAATTAAGTTAATGTATGTTATTGTAGTATTCAGCAACAATTCTTTCAGAAAAATGTGTGCCTTACTGTCATTTAACTAATAAGACTGCTTCGCTGTGAGGGAATACTGAAAAATGTTTTTACCTCTATTAAATACTCTTTAGGTGTTTCCTTTCAGTAACTTTAAAATAATAATTCCATCCATAACATATGCTTGTGGTTAGGATGTCATTTATTGAATGTGGAAATAAAATTCCTCGACACATTTATTATTTTTATTCTTCTTCTTCTTTTTTTACTCTACGCATTACATTTTTATCGGAATTGAAAAAAGCAATTGAAAGCAAACGTCTACAATTGCTATCGGAGCAGCAACAAGTTTTTACACGCAAATGAAATTAGAAAACGAAATCGTTTATTGTCTCTAGAGGGATTCATATTTCTCCAAACATTTCATTTAATTTTTTCACTTTTTATTTTACAATATAATTTTTTTTATTTTGTTTTAACAAATGTATGGGCAACCGAAGAGAAGTGTAAAAAAGCCTTAGTCATTTAGTATATCTATATAGGTATATTCATACGTGCAACATGTGGCAAAACAATAGAATTTTATTGCTCTTACTGTCCCACAGCAGCAACCCATTTTTAAATAAAGAAAAGGAAAGCAAAAAGGATAGCATGTGACGGATCTTAAAGAATTTACAAATTTCCATTCGTTTAAAATTTTTTTTGTATAAAATTAGGTGCTTTGGAAATACTGATATATACTGTGATATAAAAACTAAATTGTCTAATATTATAGTTACATACATATATACCCATTTGTTCATTACAACTCTTCAAGATAACGACCTAGTTTCTCACACCACTTATGTTGTGTGTGGCAATTTTATACATGAGTGGTGAGACCTTCAGTTTAAACTCCATTCCGAACGACAGATTTTTTTTGAGCAACTTCTCACGCTAATTTTATTTACTCTCAGAGTTTTTGACAGAAATCTGCTGAGAGTAAATTACCGAGGAAATATTTTTCATATTTCGTTTTGTTATAAATGTCTGACCTGGGGTTTGAACTGTCCACGTTTAATAAGCCAACACACTAACTATTTGACTACGACAACCTATAGTTAACCAATAGTAAATACATTGGACAACAAAAGTTTATGTCTCCCAATTTTTTTTTTAGCAGTTTCATGAATTTTATTCAATAATATGTACAAATAATTGATGTTCTTTATATTTATTTATTTCTATTTTATTATAAAACAAAAAACACTAAAAAATATTATAATAACAAAAGGTTCAGTAATATTCATATTTACGTTGTCTTGCCTTACTTTAATATGGTTGTGCATCACATCATTGAATTTAAAAAATGATAACGGAACTCAAATGCCTACTTCCATGAATTCTCCACACATACTCTCTCATACAAGCATGTACACGTTTAACATAAAACAAAACCACAACACCGTAAATATTGCACACCTTTATATGCAATCACCAAGAAATAATCGATTAATTATCGTCTCTACAATGTTATTGTTGCTGAGATAGAAAGAGCGGTTGGCAAAGCAATATGTGAACGCAGAAATGTAGTCTCATTATTGTTTACTATTTAAAACTCAACACGTTGGCTAAAAAGCATTGAAAGCCAATTGTGTATTAAATTCAAAATTTCCGGCAGCAAAAGGGAGACTGAATTTAATTTCCTGACTTGAGAAACTAATGAATAATTATGGAAAATTATATGTTTCGGACGCGTTTTACCCAGACCAGCCGTTGTGAACATTTAAACGATGTTAAATTCTACACATAATGGCACCAATAGACCTTTCAGAGGAATATAAAATTTAGATGATATTGCACATGGAAAAAATTGTTGTTATCAACTGTTAAAGTTCCGATGTTGTTGTTGGAACCCCCATACAATAGTTTTAACTAATTTTGTGATTGTAATTGTGCATCTTTTCACTGACATACGACCGAGATGAGTGCAAGGTATGCATTTCGAAGAGATGTTCATAATTGCAATCATTATTACAGTGTTCAGTACGCACCGAGTACGAAGCAAACAATGAACATTTTTAAAAAATATTTCGTGGTTTTAAAAAGATTGATGCAGCTTTAACTTTAAATTCCAAAACTCGCTGAATGCTCAAATAAGCAAATATTGTTAAGAAAATGTATTTAAGTTTTTAATTTTTTAATTTACATCTCTGAACGTTATTGTACGTTATTCTATACTATTATACCTAATCATCTAAATATTTAATGGTTGATCTAATAAATTATCCATAAATTCCCCGAATTCAAATTAACAGAACATTAAAGTTCACAAATTCAATTAATTTTATTTGAATTACTAACGCTTCAGCATAGTCCTTTGTGGTTTGGAATACATTACGTGCTGTTAAAATGTTGACTAATAATTACTTTAATCCACAGTTTACTTAAGTAATTATGAAAGCGAATACGAGTCTGTGGCTTTTTAAATAAATGTTATGTCCAATATGCAGTCGCTTATGTACGTTTACTATAAAAGAAAATTTTATATACTCGTACAGTAAGTTAATTGAACTGCAAAATAAGATTAAAGTTAATTATATGCCGTGCGGTCGGTAGTAGCATGTAGAAATTCAATGAATAATGAGTACATTTTCTAAGAAATTTATAACAACAATGAAAAACCAACGGATTGGCCATGTACAGTGTTATTGAAAATAATAAGGACATCGATGGGAAACTTGGAAATTTGTTGAGAAAGTAAATAAACTGAAGAAATTGCTGATAATCAAAGTCCATTGCTATTTTATTGAGTCATTGTTTTAATTTAAAAATGTTTATTCAATTAAAACTTAAATAGAAATAAAAAAAAATAATAAGGACACTATATTTTTTTTTCAAAAGAGTTATAAAAAGCTCAGAATATTGTTTCGAAAATGGAAATGGTGTACCATCATTTAACATTAAAACGAGAAAAATAAGCTACACCAACAAATACAACGAACTTGCTTGCATATACCAACAACATCAGTAAGAAGGAAAGCAACAACAAACAATGTAAGCAAACTACACAAACATGAATATAGTAGCCATAGAGCTCTCGAGAAAGCGAACACACGAACATTCATCAGACTGATTACATGCGCATGTAAAAAGGCAAGACAAAGCAGGCAAGGAGTAGTAAGAATGCAGTCAGTCTTATGTGAAAACGCGTTGTGTGTGAAGATAACAGTCTTGGTTTGAAGATCTTCGTTGAAAAGATCTGCGTTGTAAGCAAAGAATAATAGCGAACAAGGAATTATTGTTGTATTTGCCAAGTTGTATACGGTGGCACACAAAACTAGTGCGAACAATAAAGAGTTTAATTAAATCTAATGACCAATTATGTATGTGTGCATGTCTGTGTGTAAGCCTGAAATAATTTCCACATTTTGTGGGATACTTTGTTTTGATTTGCTTTTATATGTATATTCCACAAGTCCTCGACTGGATTAAGATCCGTAAGTTATAGGTTGATTTGTTACCTTCGCACCATTTCAATGTGCACTTTACGAAATATTTAAAATCATTGTTCTGCTGCAACATGCAAAGAAGTGACATCCTTATTCTTCATAAGGTAGTGTAAAATTTCGAAGGATTACAATCTAATCCGTCACTTTATTTATGTTAAATATTGTTGTATGAAAGTCAATCTGAATTTAAACCTAAACTCATATGCCTTAGTGCCTTGACTGATGTACACATTTATAATGGTCACACCATGCCACTTGTGATACTTCTACATCATTCTAAGCTATTTAATAGAGTGCATTATTTTATTTTATAATGATAACTGAAATATCGGATCTTACATTAAGCGCTAAAAAACATAAAACTTGAGTGGCCTATTCACATTGCATAGCGTCAGCCTGTTGAAACCACGTATCGTTGGTGTTCAAATCAAACAATGCACGGACATTGTAGTATATATTCATCGAACACTAGTTCAGTGGTCCCGAAATTTTATACCGCTTACCAATAAACCTCTCGGTAGTACGATTAAGGTGATCGTAA
The DNA here is from genome assembly GCA_936449025.2 of Sarcophaga subvicina. Taxonomy (NCBI): domain Eukaryota; kingdom Metazoa; phylum Arthropoda; class Insecta; order Diptera; family Sarcophagidae; genus Sarcophaga; species Sarcophaga subvicina. The sequence continues at coordinate 92,989,990 of OW388080.2, forward strand.
AACGAGCAAGGCGCGCTATGTTTTGCTAAAAGAGAAGACCTATTTTGATAGAACAATTTTAATTGATTTTCCAGGGTGTTGAATTGACTACACCAAACTTGCGGATAATTGGATGGCTAGGGTATTTACCTTTAATGTATGAGGTATGACTTATTTTTCTGAATCAAGCTTTGCACAAGCAATGTTGTTTAGATAGTGTTTGATAGCCATTAACAGAAGGCTACCGCCTGTTTGGGAAGATAATGAAAAAATTTGATTTTCACGCTACAAAATACAGTCCATATTCTTCCGATATAGTTTTACACGTATTTTAAAACAGGAAGTTGGTTTAAGTTGCCTAGAAATTCTTGAATCAATGTGCACAAATATTGAGCAACTATTGAGCATGATCATGATACACAACCCATCATTTTGTAGATTTATTTTGTAATTTATGGGTTAAAGCGGGTATGTTTTTGTTATTACAATCAGAACAAATTTTTTAAAAAATTAATTCTATTGATACAATACTTACTTGTTTAATCCGTTATGTCAATCTTCCGTCAGGACTTTTTTCCGCAGAGGAGGCGCAAATGTACCGCACCACAGGAGAAGTCGTCAGTACCCCCGTGTGTGCGGCCCTCACTCACTTAATCTTCCCCTCCTCCTTTGAACTCTTTGTGAGTGGGTACACTACTGCAAGTGGAGTTCCTCGGCCCATTTGGTCCTTTATAACCATATCCGCGTCCAGATTGCGCAACAAAATCTGTGGTGTTTAAACATCCATTCTACTTCTCTCATCCAAGTCAAGTTTCTTAGATTTCATCAAGGCTTCAGTGTAACTGGCTATTCTATTCCAATTTTCTTTGCTGTGCAGAGGTATATCGCAGAAGTTTTCGACAGTACAGACGCCGGCTTTGGCCTTAAGATACGTTCTTTCTAAACTCCATCTCTCACAATGAAAGAAAGTGTTTTCCGCATCATCAATCGACGCATCATCACAAATGTAATTTGGTAGTGTCATCTTCCCCATTTTAAACAGATATTCACAAAATAAACCTTGTCCAGATAACAGTTGTGTTAGATAGAAATTAACCTCACAAAATTTCCTCTCAACCCAGCGGGTAATATCTGGGAGAAGTTTCGCCGTCCATCTACCACTTGTTTTAGTGTGCCATTTCTCTTGCCAGTTCGCTTTCTGGCGTCGTCGACATTCGCTGTCTCTCCGTGCACGTTTTTAGTCTCCCGTACCCTCTTCCGCTAGCTAGCCTATAGAACTATAGGTATTACACCACTGATTACCAGTACTGCTGACTTAGATACAGTCCTATATGCCGACACCACCCTAAAGTTCGTTGTACCGATGATAAAATTTTCATTCTACAGTCGGCCTTTAGTACATCTGCCTAGATCTCAACGCCGTAAAGCAGAACAGAGTCCGTGATTGCCATCATCAATCTGCGTCTGCTCTGTACATGTACAACCAATGTTGGCCATAAGCTTAGTAAGTAAACTTAGCGGCTTTGGTTGCAGCGTGTTGGATCTGAGCCCACAACGTCCGTTTAGGGTCCGGTCGAATGCTAAAATAGTTGACTACTTTCTGCGTCGTCAAAGTGGTGTCGCATATCGTCATGTCAATTTCCTGCGGTATACGCTTCCTCGTAAGAAGTATCAACTCTGTTTTCTCCCTTGTTTGAGACCTCTGTCCTCGAGCCACGACTTCGTTTTTATTATCACCTGGTTGACCTTTCTTCTAGCCTCTTCGACATTGCGAGCCACAATTATGACCGCAACGTCATCGGCATATCCGACAAGATGTGTACCGTCTGGCATCTCAATGCGAAAGAATCTTCAGTCAGGATTACAACATAGTTTCTCGCACCACTTATGTTGTGTGTATTAATTTTATACAAGATTGGAGGGAGATGCATTTTAAAGTCAACTTCGAACCACTGACTTTTGAGAAACTTTTCATGGCAATTTTTTTTTGTGTTTGTCAGAAATCTCCTGAGAGCCTGCGACTTGTTGTTGCATTTTTTTTTCGTTTTGTTAGAGATATCTGACTTGGGGTTTGAACTGGGACCTCACGTCTAATAAGCCAATACACTACATATTAGACTATCTTAGTGATATATTAACTTATGTTTTATGTTTAATTACATATATTTAATTCAACTAAAAATATAAAATTTTTTTCCAAACGTTTATTTGCAGTCTATAATCTCATTTAGAATTTAGTAAAATAATATATATTTTTAAACGTTCGGGGCATATGAGTTATTTGTCTGTGTGGTATTTTCAATGCAATGTAAGTACTGGCGATAATGGTTAAACTCTTTCTAATAAATAAAACTTGAAGCAAAAGTTATAAAGAAAACAATTGGAAAACTTAATAAAAGCTCTTGAACATATATGTACATATGTATGTGATAGTCAGTCTTAATTTTTAACAAATAGAGTTTAAAAACTGTATTCTGAAATGTTAAAATTAAATATTTTGAAAAATATTTCATGAAAAACAAAGAATATCTTATAATTTATTGTGAAGTTTCGGAAACAAAAAATATCTTCATACGCCACAATGAAAAAGTTTTTACTCGTTAAGCAATGTTTACTTAAGATAAAGTTTTTAGTTTTCATTATAAATGAAGTCTTCAAAAAAGCCTGCTGCTTCTAAAAGAGCAAAAATACATTTGTTTTCTAGGAGCATTTTAAAAATTGGTATACCATACACATAAGAACTGGACATACACCTCCACATTATACCGATATAAAATGAGCATTTTTAGTGAAAATAAAACACAAACCAGTTAGTGACAGAATTGTCGTCAATTTTGTTTACTCTCTGAGTTTTTGCCAGAAATCTGCTAAGAGGAAGTCGCCGAAGAAATACTTTTTGTATTTTGGTTTGATGTCTGACCTGTGGTTTGAACCCTGGCTTTACGTCTAATAAGTCAACACACTCCCTATTAGACTACGGCGACGATTAATTCGTTGAAAATTGTTCATTTCTTTTTGCTAGCGATCTGTATTAACAGTTTCACCAGGTCTTAGAAGCTTTCTAGTCCCACCAGATACACAGCATCAATGTGTTTTTGTAGCCGAAGGTGCTTTGAATTAACCCACGATGTTTCCGATTCCAAAAATAAATCAATTTTATTCATGTTCTTCATTTCTTACATCAAAATTGTTATCTCTCAACCATCGAAACCATTCTGGTTCTTGCTTCTGATTAAGCCTAATCACCATATAGTGGACAGCAAAAGTCTTAGTACCAGAATACATTTTAACAATTTCATGACTTTGTAGCAAAAGTTCATATAAAATTTTTATATTTATTAATATAAAAAAATGTTTTTTAGGCGTTTTTGACAAAACAAGAGAAAAATAAGGGAACGTTTTTGAGGACTTCATAATTTAGCATCGCTAAAGTGTGGGTTCCCCCAAGAAGAAATCAGAGTAAATTTAAAATTCAAATGCACAATACAAAAAAAAAAGGCTTAATAATCTTGCACAAAGTTCCGATATGACTCCAAGGGAGTATTTAGGAGATCATTTGGAAAAACGGGTACGTAGTCGTTAAACCTAAAAAAAATTCAACCGAAAAACTTGCTCATGAGTGCAAGGCAGTAAATATCACCAGAAAACACTAATCAAAACTGCTACATTCAATGCCATCATCGTGGTACAAACGTCTATGATCAAAGAAAAGGTTGGTCTTCCCATCCCTTAATTGTGTGCCGTAACCTCAACTTGTTCCCCCACATGGGTAGCAATCCTGCCACGATATGGGAGTTTAAGTGTATCTATCCTCAACTTGTTTGGGGATGCAGTGCATAACTAAATATCGTGAGAGGTCTATTTTCGAACTGATGTCTCTTGGGTGATCTTTTCGACGCGCCTGGGGTACTCCACTAAGCCTTAAACAAAATTCAACTTAAAAACTAGCTCATAAAGGTGTTAAATGGAGAGCTTTAAGCGTTATCCTGCTAAAATTGGGTATAACATTTAAATATATTGGACCTTTGAATTTTAAAATTACTCTGAGTTCTTCTTGGCGTTAGTTCACACACTTTTACGGTGCAAAAATATGGAGCCACATGAAAGTTTTCCCTTATTTTTCTTTTAATTTGTGAAAAACATTAAACATTTTTACTGTGGGCTATTTACGGCACTCGTGGTCCTAGCAAATTCGTATCGAAAATAATTTCGATTGTACGAGATTCTCTGATGATGGGACACGATACTTTGCTAATCGGTTTTTTTAAAACGTGTTGTAAAAATAGAAATATTTACTCGATAAATAGTGGCAGAATCCTAAATTTAAAAAGAAAATTGCAACTTCGAACAAATCTCAAAAGAGATCGACTGCAAGAATTAGCACGATGGAAAAAGAAAAGTTGATGAGATTTAAAAAAAAATCGATTGTAAAGTTGATTTCAACTTACATGTATAAATACATACATACGAAATTGGTCATTAATTTAATACATGAGTGGCGGAAACTACGGTTGACTCTAAACGACAGATTTTTGAGAAGTTTTTTGATCGTAATTTTATTTATTCTCTGAGTTTTTGCCAGAAATCTGTTGGGAGGCAGTCGCCGAAGAAATATTTTTTTTATATTTCCTTTTGTTCGAGATGTTTGACTTGGGACTTTAACTGTGGCCCGATGTACCTACTAGAATACGGCGATTTCAATTGAACAGCTTAACTAGGATGTAGCGAAGGACAAAGCGATTTGCTAGAATAATTGCATATTTATGTAATTGTCCCTGCTTTTTTTATTATTGTACAATTAAATGTTTACATTTAGTAGTTTTTTGTAAATTTTATTTTCATTTTTAATTCATTTATTTAAAAGAAATTAAGCAAAAACTATAACGCAAATATTTTTATTCAATTTTTAAATTGTTTTCATATTCTATTCCATTTCTATTTAAATTACATGGAATTTTTTTGTCTGCATTTATTTATTATTCAGAGAAATCGATATTTGCCCGAAATAAATAATTGTTTTTATTTAATTTAGTGTATCAATTGTGTTAATTTGTTTGCAAAATACATATTAAATGTTATAATGCAACACATGTGAAATTTAAAATACTGCGATAAATTTAATATATAAATAATTTTTTTTGTTTGTTTTATTTTTGCAATTTTGTACTTATTTTGTTCAAAAAAGTTAAAATTTAATGCAATGTATTGTAGTTTACGGGGACATATGGATATGCTGTTATAATAGGAGAGATACATACATAATTAGTCATTACAAGCCTTCAGTCTGGATTAGGACCTAGTTTCTCACATCAGTTATGTTAAGTGTGTTAATTTTATACAAGAGTGGCGGAACCTACAGTTTAAAGTGGACTCGGAACAACAGATTTTTGAAAATATTTTCTTGGTAATTTTATTTACTTTTAGGAGAGATAGGACAAACTATTTGATCGAGATATATAATACCGTAAGACCCTGCTTAACGCGGGGGATACGTTACAATAAGTTCCAGCGCTAAACTAAACAGCTTTAAACGAGGCAACTTAACACGTAAATATGTATGTATTATGTTTATATGTTTATACAACTAGTAACGTTGATGACAACTAATAAAGCAACTGTGATATTTTAAATATTTTCGACAGTCATTTTAACACTTGGTGGACCTATTGATATCATTATGTGTAAATGTAATATGTTTCAAATGTCCACTCCTGCTTCTTTGCGTAGAGCGTATCAGAAATTACATTATGAGAAACTAGGTCATAATCCTGACTCAAGGGTTATAATGACCAATTAGGTATGTTACTTAAGTTAGGTTTTTCTAATAAGTTAGGTTTTAATTTGGCCGATGGTATTGGTTATGTTGGTTTTAGGATTATACGCGAACATTTGCGACCTAAGAAAACTCCACCAGAAAAAGTCTAATCACGGGATCAAATCGCAGGATTTCAGTGGCTTGTTCACAGAAGAAATCCATTACGTTGCTTCGCGATTCCTTTTGACATGACAATAAAGAAGGTTTTGTTATGATAATCTGATAATATTAATTTAACCGCCTACCTATCAGTGCTGCAGAAATCAAACGATTTAAACTTTGTTATTAATTTGTAAATAATTAAATTATAAAAAAAGAACGCGACAAGAGCATTTATTAAATAGAAAACGTGGTCATTTTATTTAATATCCGGCCATTAGCATGTTTGCTTACTTTTCAGTTTTAATCACTTGTCTATGAGAGTTGAGCATGCAATACTTCGTAGACGACTTAATTTTTCCAGTTGAGTTCACAATTTTAAACTTTGTCTCAAAGTCAAATGTAAATACTTCAGTCACAAAAGTCGCAACAGTTTATAGACATTATATTCCATGTTTATAAATAAAAATTAAAAGAGGGAATGAAATAAAGAAGCATGGTAGCGGCTTTTACCGTTTAAAGTGAATAAAAAAAAAAACAAATTTATTTTAAATCTCAATCAAGATTTAATGGAATCGAGTCTTTAGGTGTTAAAAAATTGGTTTCTTAGAAAAGAAGAGTAAGGTGACGATATCGCAGATCACCTCTACAAAATATCAGATGTAAGCAATGCACAATACAGCCTTGAGGAATGCCTCAGTCCGGTAAACATTTTTCACAAGATATTTGGAAGCTTTTGATTCTACATCAGATTCAAATAGTTTCACAACTTATCAATTTATTGCCCCATTACGAAATTCCACCGTAATATCTTTCTCAGTTGATAATATATTTGTTTATCAACTGAAAATAATTCTCATTCAAAATTTGTTCCATGATATGACTAACTTGGTTTCACTTGTTTTAGGTTTTAAGAAAGCAATGAAAACCATTACTGGGCAATATTGCTAGAAAGTTCCTTGTATATATCGGATCTTCCATTAAGCATTTTCTATCTTTAAAGTTAAATAAAACGACATTTTCTACACGTTTGAAAGATCTATTGACGCTATTATGTGTGCAATATAAAATCGTTGAAATTTCCGTCACGGCTTCTCTGGGTCATATTTTTATGACTCTGGCGTTTAAATCAGGCAGAATTTGAGTGATTGAGTGGAAATCCAAAAACTGTACAAGCACAAGTATAACCGAGTCAAATTCGTACGTGTGCAGACTACGCCCTCAAATCGCTCATGCAGAGTATTACATGAGGCATAAGCCGTGTATCACACGTCATTGGTGTCCAGATTATCAAATTCAAGCCAAAAGAAGTTCATAATAATCGACCTAGAAATGAGTATCGATGACTCTGTCACCTCAAAATCCACATCAAACAGCAATTTTGTCGGGATGCATTGGAAGCTCTTCGAAGTGAATTCAACAGTTTTGTTTGCCCACACACCCAGTTATCGATAAATCGGGCTTATCGCTGAAGATGATTTTTCAATGAAGATTAGGTGCAGTTGCCAACTGTTTCATCATCAACAGAGTCCATTCAGTGAAGGCATGGAAATGGAAAAACCATACAAGCACAATCAAATTTCTACGAAAGTTTAATTTAATCAGAGTGTTGATCTGGCATAAATCGATACCATTAGAAAATTTCAAATTTAAATCACGAAAGGCTTAGACGTTCATATTACCGACTAATATATAATTTGTATGGTGATTGTCATTCTATACCATTTGAACAGTCCACCCAATGTACGAGTATATCCAGTCTCTCGTGGACGTATAAGCAATATCATTGCATAAATAAGTTCAATTAAATATTGCTCATACGCCATATATAAAATGAAGTGGATGAAAAAAAAAAACACTTCGATTGATTTGATGTTTTCATTTCCTTAGTGATAAACATTTTTTGGAATAATATACTGTGGACAGCAAAAGCCCCTATATTTTTTTTTTAGCAATTTCATGAATTTTATGCAATAATATGTAAAAATAACTGATATTTTCTATACTTATTGTATTAATTTATTTCTATTTTATTAATGAAACAGAAAATGAAAACAATTTCAAAATTGAATACAAATATTTGCGCTATAGTTTAATAAAGTTTAAATAAATGAATTAAAAATAAAAAAAAATTTACAAAAAACAACGAAATTTAAAAATGTAATTGCATAATAATAAATCTTTAAAGCAGGAACAATTACATTCATATGCAATCATTCTAGCAAAATGTTTTGTCCTATGCTACAACCTAGTTATGCTGTTAAGTTGAAATCCAGTAGTCTTGTGGGTATATGACGGCACAGTTCAAGTCCCAAGTAGAACAAAACGAAATATAAAAAAAATTTCTTCGGCGACTGCCTATCAGCAGATTTCTGGCAAGAAAAGATTATCTAAACATTTATTTTAACACATATGGATATCGATGGAACTGTTCAATTAAGTAAAATCCACTGTTTAATATCTTAATTGTCTTTTTGGTTAACTTTTCTTTTTGTTTTCTTTTCTATCAAAAAAGAAGAAAAACAGTTTCTTTTGGTGCTGTCAGTTTCAATTTTCGTTCAACCGTCCAAACCAATTTGACGCCTTATTTCGCTTCTACAATTTCATTTAATTTGTTGTAGGTCTGATATGTTTTCTTATCCAAAGAACATTTATTACAGTTACCGCTTCCTCTTTTCAGCTGTCATCTGTTAACTTTTTATACCAACAGAACGAGACATGTTTTCTTTGTGTACATATTTCTCTGTAATGTATTTTAGTATGTATTTAAAACAACAACTGAATTCGGTTTCAGTTTGTGAGGCTACTTTGCCTGGATCAGGAACTGCTACACTCTTTAAAAGTAGGCTTCATTTCATATATACTGAAAGCAATGTTTAAATGTTATCAAATGTATTCTTGTTGTAGTTTTGAAAAACGTTTGGACTCCGCTTAGCAGTTGTTTGCTCTTTTTGAGAACACCATCTTATGCAAATTCTGATGGCACATAAGATTAACGATTAGCTGCCATAGTGAGAATGTCGTTATCCTTCCAACGGACTGAAAATATCTTGCTACTTTAATGGAACATATAAGAGGCTAATTGTTTACTGGCCTTTAGATGTTAATAAAATTGCAGATTTAATTGACAAGAAATCAGCAATGAGTGTTCAAAAAGATGAGTAGTTTCGAATCATACTCATAATTTCTGACACTAATACGCATTCATACTTATTTTAATATTATACTCATACTACTCATATTCAAAGTTTGAAGTACTCTTCGTACTTATACTTAACAATACGCATGATGTTGTTGATTTCGACTCCTTTACTCAATATTTACAAGAATCACAAAATAAGTATAATTCGCATACAAATACTACAATACTCACTAGAATGTTGTGTGTTTGATTTACTTGTTGTCTTTGTCTTTTCCTTTCTTCTTTTTTTTGTAAATGCAACAACAACTAAGATTGTAAATTTTGATGAATGATACGAATCAATCGAATCATTTATTTTTCTAAATTTATGAATCTGAATTAGTAGAAGCATGAATCAAACATATTTCGAATGTTATGCGTTTGATGTGAACGTTGTCAACTCATTGCAACCTGTACTTAAAAATCAATGTTGCAGGGAATACGAACGAATCAGAGTAGTTCAATTTCTATACTGTTGACTCACTCATACTCAAAATTTCATGAACATTTCATGGGGGGAGGATATGCCGCTGTCCGTACTATTACTTACTGTTGCCATGACTTAAATTCGAAACATTTCAAAGCTAGCTTCTCATATTACCCATTATTTGTATGTTAATTGTATCCATAAGTGGAAAGACCAATAGTTTATGTTGACATCGAACTACAAATTTTTGAGAAAATTTTCTTGGCAATTTTATTTTCTCTCAGAGTTTTTAACAGTTAATCGATGGATTAGTATCTCAGTCAGTGACCTCAAGCTAAAGTGCATACGGCAACGAATTGTCCAAAGTTTTGAAACCAGAAGGGGTAGGTAGAATAGGTAGAATTGATTATTTCTTTATTATGGACATATGAATCAAAAGCGGTTATTGAACTTCGAAAGGATTTAATACAATCACCAATTTTTTTTGTTATAGTTTCATACTTTTCATAAGATTACTTTTCATCTGATTAGAGCAACATATTTGCAAGTGAACTGACTAAATTCTTTTTTAATTTTTTTTGATCAGGATAGCACTGTTCTTCACACAGAAAACCTTTTCTAGATGTAGGGTTACATAATTGGTCATTACAACCCTTCAGTCAGGATTACGACCTAGTTTCTTACACTACTCATGTTGTGTGTGTTAAATTTTATACATTAGTGGCGGGACCTACAGTTTAAAGTCGACTCCGAACTACATATTTGTGAGAAACTCTTCATGGACATTTTTCTTTACTCTCAGAGTTTTTGCCAGAAATCTGCTGAGAGGAAATCGTCGAAGAAATCCTTTTTGTATTTTATTTTGATGTCTGGCCTGTGGCTCGAACAATGACTTTACGTCTAATAAGCCAACACACTACCTACTAGACTACGGCGACTTCATAATAATATAATAATAATATAATCATATAAATAGTTGTTTTACATACTTTCTCATCAAATCACATCGTACGCTTATTATTTTTGACATCACTGTATATGCAACAACTTTTAAAATATATCTTCTTTTTAACGCGTTGCGCTACTGCTATATCAATGCGAATTTACAATTTTCTTATTATAATATTGTTACGTTTTACCAATTTAAAAACGTTTATAATATGAGTTCTTGCAAACAGCGAACTCAACAAATAAAATAAAAATAAATTTTGTGTTTAGTTTTCAATAAATTCTTTATTGTTCACACAATTCCGTGTACCACCTTTGGTAACTTGATTTAAACAACAACCATTTGCTTTATTTGTTATTCTTCTTTACACTCTTCCGCATACACATTCTCAATTGTTCGTTAGATCTTTACAACGGAGTTCTTCACACCACAACTATTCTCTTTAAACGCAACATGTATTCATATAAGACTGACTGAATTTTTACTGACTCCGCTGCTTTGCCTTTTGCCTTTTATATCGCAGGTTAAACAGTCTGATGGATGCTCCTTAAAGAGAATGACTGCATTCATGAAATCTCTATAAATGTAAACATGTTTACGTTATTGTTGTTTGTTACGTTTGTCCTGGCAGTGTTGTTGTTGCTTCTTGTTTACTTGTTTATCCCCTTTTCTTTATGCTGATGTTGTTGCTATATTTTTGTTTATTCGTTGATCATGTAAACAAATCCATTGGTTTTGTTTTTGTAGCTTTTGTTTATCATTTTAATGTTAAACGATAACACCATTTCTACTTTCGTAACAATACAAATCAAATCCGCGCTGTTAAAATAATAAGGACACTCCATTGGTTTTTGAAAATAGAATAAAATACAATAATAATATAATAATTATATAATCATTTAAACAGTTGTCTTTTTTTAAGTACTTTGCCATCAAATCTCTTAGTGTCACATTGGTGTCCTTATTATTTTTACCATCATTATATGCTACAACTTTCCCAAATTTCTGCTTTTTAAACCATTGCGTTACTACCACAAGGAATGTAAAAGAAGGAAATTCCTTAAAAAAAAATCAGAAATATATGAAACATACATTTCAACAGGGATTTTCGCTCAGATTTACATGTTGTGAACTGTCGCCAAGAATCGTATGATTTTGAATTTTTTTAAGTCGTTATACTCATTTAAGTACATTATGTATAGCAGAAGTCGCCATAGGCTATTAGGTTGTATGTTGGCTTATTAGACGTGACACCGTGGTTCAAACCCCAGGTCAGACATTTCGGAGAACTTACTTACATACTTAGTTGGCCATTAACAACCCGATTAACGAATTTCGGCCTGCCGCAACACATCCTTCCAGGCGCCTCTGCTTCTTGCGCGCCACCGCCAGTTAGTCCCGCCAATCGATGACAGGCTTCCTCGATTTGGTTCTTTCAACGGATACAAGGTCGTCCTCTTCGCTGACTTCCGCAGATCCCCGCATCAAATACCCGTCCCGCCGGAGCATCCTCCTCCATTCGAACGGCATGGCCTAGCCAAGCAGCCACTGGATATTAATAGGCTGCACAACGTCTATGTCGTTGAGGAGCTCATACAGCTCACTGCTGGATCAGATGCGGAAATCATGGCCAACTCGCACCGGATCGAAGATCTTACGTAGGACTTTTGTCTCGAACACTCTCAAGGCTCCTGCATCAGTGCTTAATAGGGTCCATGCCTATGTGCCATAAAAAAGCACGGGTAGGCTGAGCGTCTTGTAGAGTATTAGTTTTGTCGTAGGAGAGAGGTCTCTGCTATTAAATTGCCTATTGATACCATAGTAGCACCTCTTGGCAAGAGTGATCCTGCGCTTGATCTCCAAACTGACATCATTTTTTGTAGTAACGACGGAGCCAAAATAAATAAATTCCATGACTGTATCAAAAGTATAGTTATCGACCGTAATCTGAGACACAATTCAGCGCACGTCTCTACTTGTCCATAACATATACTTCGTTTTGCCCTCATTTACTGCGAGACCAATCTTAGTAGACTCCCTTTCAATAGCACTTAAGGCAGCAGTAACATCTCGATTGATACGCCCTATGATGTCAATGTCGTCAGCATACGCAAGCAACTGGACACTTTTTTGAAAAATAGTGCCATTGTGATGCGCTCCCGCCTTTCGCAGAACACTCTCCAAGAGTTGAAGTGGTTGAAGAGGTCGCATGATAATGGGTCGTCTTGTCTAAAACCTCGCACCGCATCAAAGGCTTGGAGAGGTCCATTTGGAACACTAATTATGCGTAATTCGTTAGCTACAACTGAGTCATGGAAAATTGAACATTCCGGATGCGTTTTACCCAATGAAGACGTCACGGACATTTCAATGAATCGAATAAAAAATTTCGTTGATATCACACACACTTTGTTTTACTCAAATTTAAAGAAAGGAAGTGCTTAACAAAAGTCCCTATGTACATACGGAATGATAGAAGATAAAAATGGGGAAAAAGTAATTCTTTGAACAATTTTTTAAATTTTTTTACGTTTTTATTTCCCTTTGACGTGAGTAAAGATTGTTTTCTTTGAAACTAGCTGTTGGCTCAGACTTAATATTCCTGTGAGGTCTTATAGAAATGTAAAAAAATACGTTTGTGCAGATGCAAAAGAGACAGAAGCGGTGTCAGAGAAACGGTGCATAAACAATTTAAAACATTTTGTATTGCAATGTGTTTCTTTCTGGCTCTTCAGTTGAAGTTTAAATGGCCCTAAGTTATATGTTGCTGCATAATATATTTAATAAAACATGCTTTTGCAATTAATTTAAAATAATTTTTGCTTTGCATAATTTCTATTTGCACAACTTTATTTATATATCTTCTGAGTTTTGTTAAAATGTATAAGAAAATTCCAGAGAAAATACACCTATCCCTCGTTTTGCACGATACTTGTTTTGCACGATTTCGATTTAACACGATTTTTTTATATCTCGTGTAAATCGAGGGATGAAAAATACCTCGTTTTGCACGATTTTTTAATTTAAATGAAAACAAGCTTTTGACACAATTTATAGTAAGTAAATAACTAAAACAACATTTATTTACTCATACATAGATGAACTAGTTGGTATAGTTAATGAAACTGATGAGGAAAATAATGAGTCTGATGAAGATGATTCACAAATCGTTGAAATGACATCACAAAATATTTCTGAAGGTCTTGAATTAGGCCGGAAATTAGGAAATAATTTTCTACAATATGATCCAAATGTTGAAAGAGATCTTAAGTTTCAAAAATGCATTTCTCAAGGCATGGCCCAATATCGGGAGGTATATAAAGAATTAAACAAAAACTTCTCACAAATACTTTTAACTAAATATATCTCAAAATCCCCACGTCCCCACATCGAACCAGAAAACATTGAGGTATCGAGCGATGATTCGTCACCAACCGAAGAAATACGATTAGTTGTCGAAGAAAGTGATGACGAATAAATATATGTAGGTACATATACTGAAATTGGTTGAATATAACTTATTCTTATTTATGTATTTATTTATTTATTAATTACAATACTTTTACAAATTATATCCTAATTATATACGAGCGAAGTAACTGGTGGGAATCGAACCCACGACCCTCACGCTAATAGTCTAGCACACTACCCACTAGACTAACAGGGCACCCATAACTTATTCTTTTTTGCTTAACAGTTCATGTATTGATTTTTGCTAATGGCATTTTTATATGTATATTTTTGAGTTTTCTCTTATTTGTATTGCATTTAATTTTTAAGTTCTATGAATTATATAACTATGTATTTTGGTTGTTAAATAAAATGAAATTGTTTTCTTTTGTTTGGTTAGTTACGTTATTCACATTAAAGCAAATAAAATTATATTAAAAAATACTATATATACCATTTTTTTCTCTTTTCGATTTACACGATTTTCCATACAAATTTTTTTGAATTCGTTTTATACGATTTTTTCAGGAACGTATCTATCGTGCAAAACGAGGGACAGGTGTAGTAACAACAGCACCAATAACTGATTAAGAAAATTTGTAAAAATGCTTCGTACTTTACTCTCAGAGTTTTTGCCAGAAATCAGCTGGAGAAAGTCGCCGAAAAAATATTTTTTCATATTTAATTTTGATATCTGACCTGGTGTTTGAATCGCAGCCTTGGGTCTAATAAGCCAACACACTACCTACAAGACTAAGGCTAGTTCATGTATGGAATATAGCATCGGTCAGATAGCCTCTAGGATTTCTCTGGGTGGACCGCATTCGAAATATCAAGTTGGCTTTGAGGATCGCCATGCCGCTTAAGAAAACCCCAAACGAAAAAGTTTAAAGGAGTCAAAAAACACAATCTCGTTGGCAAGCTCACATCATATCCGTATAAGTTGACTTAAAACGCTAGTGCAAAATAATCAATACAGCATGATATGTATAACTATAGCGTCGTCCTATTAAAACCACCTGTCGTTGGTATCTGGATCATCCAATACAAGCCAAAATTTAGATTTAGAGCGCTCACTGTTGATAGTGACGATCTAACTAAGGTTGTCATCAGTGAAATATAACGCCGCCAGTATAAAATTTAAACCAAGCAATGACTTTTTCGAAATGCTTTTAACGCTCTCGGATCTCAAGCGGATTGCTGTCTACAATTTAGTTTGCCATCATCTAGAAATAGGCCTCCCGATTTCTTAGACAGAATACCTATCTTGATAAAACAATTTTATTATTTCAACGTATTGTTTAATGTTAAATTCTCTCACAAAAATATACTGGCTTCTGGTGTCTTCTGCTGGATCCATATTTTGGTTACGAAACAGTGCTCAATTGTCTAAGTTGAATAGAAAAAGGAAAGTTTTCTCAGGCGCAAATGACTATACAAAATTTATATAAGATGCCTACGGTTTCCAAAATATCTCGCACTTGCAATGTCAGATCAACCAACACTATATCGTAATTCCTCCAATTGTTTTAAGCGTAAAGTGTGGCAATAGCAAAAGTCCATACCAAAAGCTCACTTGAGCACGCATAGCGGCCCGTTGTGATGCCACAGGTGAACGCAGTGTTTATTCTGACCAAGTTCCTCCTAACCAAGGAGGGAGAAGTTTGACAGCGCAAGGGCTGCACATTTCAAAGCACGGCTACCCCACGCTGAAAAACCAGCGAAAAAGCTTGATAAACGAGGCTATATCCTTGACATCAATTGACGATAGCTCCGTCAAGCTGGAGAGCCAAATAACTTATATCTGCACCTCGCAAGAGATGGACACTTACAAAGACAGTGAATAACAGTGACCTGTAAGCATGGCCACTGTGATCGACACGATGTTACGACCAAGTCCAAGTAACTGGTTGGTGCGCCTTATATCTATTGAGGGCCAAGTGAGCCTAGCGGTGGAACAGGACTCCTCATTGATCCAGGATAGGTCGGCGTCTTAGAAGAATTTCCGCGCGATGGCCAGCTTGAACGAGGTAAGTGGCATTCCCAGGTTAAAGGTACACCGTATGCGAGGATCAACTCGGTAGGTGGCCATCACTACCGCCTGGAACACGCTGAAACAGTCCAGCAGCCGGAGTGAAATGTCCAAGTCCAATTTCCCAGACTAGATTCCGCTACCCATCCCGCCATCGAGTTTGGAGCCGTCGGTATGCTCATCCAGGAGTTCCTGAGGGACGGTCGTGTCAGTCGTGTCGCTTCTGCTCGGGATCAGGAAGTTGAAACCCCTATCAAAACAGTATTCCACTGGGAGATAATCGATATCCAGTGGGGCCACAGGATCAATCTCCAAAATAGAGGCCCAGAGGGGATGACGCGCCAACGAGACAGGGCAGTGAACTTAGCCACCTGCTTAGCGAGGAGCTCAGTAGGAAGCTCGTTGAGCATTGCGAACAAGGCCTTTTTCGAAGGTGGTGCGTAGAGCACCAGTGATACGAATAGTTGCGGACCTTCTGACTCCGTCGAGGAGTCTGACATTGCGCACCCCGTCCAGAGCAGTCCACCAGAAAAGCTTGGCTTAGCTTTCAATCAGTTTTTTTTACTGAGCACATAGTGAATGTGAAACACAAACTAAAGAATGCAGTTTTCAAAAGTTCTACAGAATGTAACTCAAAAATACCATTCGAATTTAGTGAGCAATTCAGAGTCAGTCCTACCATCATAGAAGATTTATTTCATGGAAACAAAATGTATAAAAATTATTTAACAATAAATAACTCTTTGATGCGGCTATGGATAAAGCAACTGTAATAAAAATATCACACCTCTGCACATACTTGCTCTCTGATACTAATTCAAATTCCCGAACAGCCACACTTGGTGTGTTAACTTTATTATAATTTTACCCTTTGGTAGTTTTATGTTAATTATTACAAATGGAACAGAATTATGACCACCTCTTCAATGTTGCAGTTTCTGTTGTTGTTGCACTTTATGTTTTTTATGTTTGTATATTTTGCTGTTGCACTCTGCGCAGATAATGTTCATAATGTTTGCATCAATGACCATGCACTTACACCGAGCACATACAGTGACTATGAAAGAATTGTATACCAGTCAGAGATCAGCAATATGTATTCAAAAAGATGAGTAGATTCGAATCTTACTCATAATTTTTGATACTTATATGCATTCATACTTATTTTAATGTTATACTCATGCTACTCATATTCAAAGTTTGAAGTACTCATAGTACTCATAGTATACTTAACAATACACATGATGTTGTTGACTTCGACCCTTTACTCATCATTTACAAGAATCCCAAATTAAGTATGATTCGCGTCCGAACACTACAATACTCACTAGAAGGTTGTGTGTTTGCTTTGCTTTCTTCTTTTTTTTGAAAATGCAACAACAACTAAGACTGTAAATTTTGATGAATGATTCGAGTCACTCGAATCACTCGAATTACTCGAATCATTTATAAGTATTATAAGTATTTGTCTAAAGTTATGAATCTGAATGAGTAGGCGTATGAATCAAACATATTTCGAATGTTATGAGTTTGATGTCAACGTTGTCAACTCATACTCATTGCAACCTGTACTTATAAATCAATGTTGAGTGTTGTGAGTACGAACGAATCAGAGTAGTTGAATTTCAATACTGTTTCATACTCAAAATTTCATGAGTAGCGAAAAACGTTTCATTCCTGATATCTGGTACCAGTTTTAATTATTGTGTTGAGATAAAAACATACGGAACTTTTATCAGTGTGAGTTTTGTGGGGTCGATTCCCATTAGAAACTCTGGTATGTTAGACTACACCGAGCATGGAGTCTAATACTTATGTTGTAATTGGAAATTGTAATTGAACTCTTTAGGCAGGATTACAACCTAGCTTTTTACCAGCGGAATGTCCAGTTAAAAGTCGACTTTAAACCACAGATTTTTTTTTTTAAAGTTTTCATTGCAATTTTTATTAACTCTCAGAGTTTTGTTCGGGATGTTGGGGATGTAGTTTGAACCTTCAACTTAGGTCTTATGAGTACAATTGGCAATGAACAGCAAGGAAACTCCACAGGTCTCGCAAAGATACCATGAGACCGTGATGAATTCATAGAAATTGATGTACACAGTCGCTAGATCGGTGCATTCACCTGTTTCTATATAGGCATATTTCCATAAAGCAAAAACTGAAAACTACTTTATTATATATATATATATATATACTTTATTATATATATATATATCCTGAGTTCCTGTGGAAAATTCAACCCTAACATGAACGCAGTGGCAAATGAAAAATAGGAATAATGAGGTACCAATAATATGATCGTGTTTTGTCTTAGCTAATCAATCAACAACTAGTTTACGCTGATTGTCTTTTTAACTATGCATACAGGCAAGGTTTATAACCGGATGACGAACTCTCTCATTTAGACGTGGCATGCAGTTTATAATCTGAACGGTTATTGAGTGAAGGCCATTTGAGCTTTCTTAACGATCCTTTGGGGATTCAAATATATGTGCTTTAGACTACTTAATACCTTTAATAACTCACAGCTCTATAAATATCAGATACTTTGTTTTGAAAGCTACCGTAGTTGTCCAGTTTAAAGCCAATACATACATACATACATAATTGGTCATTTCAACCTTTCAGTCAGGATAACTTATCACACCAGTTATGTTGTCTGGACCAGCAGCTTGTAGCCGAATCTGAATGACAGTTTTTTATTTATTCTTAGAATTTTTGCCGGAAATCTGCTGATAGAAAGCCGTCAAAGAAATATTTCATATTTTGTTTTGTTCGAGATGTCTGACCTGGGGTTTGAACCGAGGCCTCACGCCTAATAAGCCAACACACTGCCTACTAAACTGCGATGACTTATTGACATCACTGTAGATCTTAATTCGATGTGTATTGTGGAGGGAAAATTATTTTTAAACAAGGAGGTAAGAAGGAAATTGTTAATGTTGTTAAGATCTGATCTACGACGATATGTCGATATAATATTGAGTCGATTGACAGGTTTGTCTGTAACAAAACATCATTTCAATATTCTAATGTTTGTTTTTAACTATATTTGCAATATAAAAGTCTGCTTGATTCTGCTTCTTAACTTAACTTCCCTTAATCTTTGATGCACGATTCCTGCTGACATTCACTGTATATGTTTATTTTAATAAATTCGACAGCTTAATACAATATATGTGTGGCATTGGGGTGGATGGTATGCGAAAACAACACACACACTCTTGTGTAAATTTGAAATTGTATACACAAAATTGTGTAAAAGCCACAATTCAAAAGTGTAAATAAACATTAATGGTCACTCATTTATGCTTTCATCATACAGCCTCATGTGACTACTATTTGTTGTATGATGTTTTTTTGGAAGTCGAACAAGTTAAACGAACACACTGGCTATAAATTAATATCTGTCTGTCCGATAATTATCCATTAGATAGTCGTAATATATAGCTTAAGCGTATAGAGAAAATAATTCATCACCGTAAAGCGTAAATGTCATTTACACATCGATGTTCAGCTTAAACTGTTGTTCATATTATTACATGTGTGGGTATTGTCACATCAACAATGCATTTCAATAGCAACAAAAAGTATTGATAATTGGGAATATTTTCATTTATAACTGGCACTTAATGGCATTAACTTAACTGCGCTCAATATTAAGAACTTAAATACATGAAATACCGTCTAAAAATACTGAGAAATATTTTAAAATTATAATAAATTTCTAAAATGTCATTAAATTCATATGATTTAACATTTTCAAGGTCACTGGCTTACTGGACAAGGGCTCAGGATTCAAACTTCAGGTCTAACAATTAAAAAAAAAGAAATTTCTCTTATCAACAACCCCCTTTTAGCAGTCTCTTGGCAAATCTATCGTTCGAAAATTGTTTTAAATTGAAAATGCTATCAGTCATATACAAAAATGAAAACACATGGAATGGGCAATGTGAAAAGCTTGGTTATAATCTTAACTAAAGGGTTGTAATGTTCAAGAAAGTAAACACATAAAAATGTTTATTGTAACTATAATTCGCTATTTTGTATTAAACTATTGGGTAATTTCTAATTAGTTATCCCACCATAGAAGTCGCCGTAGTCTTGAGGTAGTGTGTTGGCTTTTAGACGTAAGGCCACTGTTTAAACCCCAGGTCAGACATCAAAATGATATATGAGAAAATATTTCTTCGACGACTTCCTCTTCTCAGAGTAAATAAAAATTGCCATGAAAACTTTCTCAAAGAATTAGTCATTCGGAATTGACTTTAAACTCTATAAAAATAACACATACAACATAAGTGGCGCGAGAAACTAGATCGTAATCCTGACTAAAAGGTTGTAATGACCAATTGTATATGTATGAGAGAAGTAGAAATATTTGGTCAATTCACACAAGCCCTTGTATCGTTGTATTGAGTGTATCATTGGACGAATATACGACAGTGTATGCTTGTTGTTGATAATTTTCCTGTAAAAATCTGATACACTTATACACAAATTTTCCATACGTTTTTAAAAGCTTTATTGGTTTCGTGCTAACAAATTGTGTGAATGAAAAATGTTTCCATATGTTTTTAAAAAGTTGTGTTGGTTTCGTGCTATCAAATTGTTTGAGTGCCAAAAATTATGAAGAAGAATAAGAAGAAGACATTTGGAATACGAAATACGCAATACAACATAGCGTTGAGCGTTCACAAACAACGAAGTGTATTCAATACAACATACACGATACAAAGTCGTGTGAATTAGCCAATTGTGACTGCATCGTTGGCCTCGATCATTTCAAAAAGTGAACCAGCTTTGAAAATAGCAGAGTGGATTTATTTGCAGGCAATTTTATAGCACACGATCTTGTAAAATTTGCTAAGCCTGTTACACCCAAGTGGCCAACAGTATTCGTAACACAAAAAGACTTCTTGGGCCTGACTCCACCTTGTCAATATTACCTTACATACATCGATTTCTACTTTAGAGTAAATTTTTGATATAATCTTAATTACACAGAATCTCCGGTGAGTTCGATGAAACTACACACATTTACTAAAGTATACTTTACCTGTGCAGGCCCACAAAAGTGTACATCAAGCCCACAATTTTTTAACCAAGACCATCTTAAAATAGAGGAAAGTTGTCAAACAATTACAAAGATTTTCAACGAAAACGGACTAGTTAAAAAATTTCTGAAATTTGTTATCCGTATGTTTACTTTTGTGGCTGAGTGTATATTATAAATACTAGATATTCCAACAGGGACTTCGAAACAATTGATAACGGCACCATATTGAGGCTACATCTGTCAAATTAGTTGTCATTTATTTAGTGTGTTTTGCTAAACTACCGTGGATGGATGGATACAGCATTCAACAACAAATGCGAATAATAAAATTGAAAATAATGTACTGCGCACTTCGCTCATTTTATTATCGCCGGAATCACCATACCATCGTGGTGAATAATTCGAGTCCACTGGTTCAGTAAACGATCGACGAAACGTTTGACGAAACGCTAGATATGCCGAAAACCTCGCCGCTGTTCTTGAGAATGTACAGGAGAAGCCGGCCTGATTTGGGTTTACACGCGTACAAAATTCAACAGATCTAAGGTAAACGTGAATGGGCTCTGAAGCAATGTGTAACTAATCCTTATTTTCATCGAGAAGGTATCTTCAGCGCTAAGACCCATTCCGGTATAAATGGGTATATAAGCAATCAAAATCTCTAATACCAATCCACCTGTAATTTCTGAGCCTTCAATGCATTACGAAAATGTCATTGCTTAATGTAAAGTTTAAGCAACGACGTCAGCGGCCATGATTTAGCTGTCAACAGCAAGCAGTATGAGTCGGCCTGACTTCAGGCCACAACTTCTTTTGGTCTGATTTGGAGGAGGAGAACGGCGATAAGTACAACATGGCATTATCATCTCAAGTGGAGGTGATGTAAACTGGCCGCCGAGATCGTATAATTCCACCTCATTATACATTCTCTTGTGGGGTTTAGTTAAGTCGCAGTTATATACGAATAAGCCACAAATAATAGCGGTCTTCATAGCCAACATATCCAATAATATTATAAATTCCTTCTGATTTATGTTAATAGAAAATTTTATATTAAGGATGTGCTCTATCCAGAGAAGACGTTGCGGGCAATTCGATTACGATTGAAAACACACATTTTGTTTTATTAAAAAAAAATCCGGAGAAATTATTCATCATAACGCGATATGCATATAAGTCCTGTCTATGAATGTATGAGACTGCCTAACACTTTAAATTTGATTTTGCTGGGTACATATGAAAGTCATATATCGTGTGACTATTAGCGAGTCTATGTCTTTTACAAAGACGTTGCAATTATTGCACTCTAATGTTAAAGGGAATATTGGATACAAAAAAAAAAAATCGTTAACATTTATTATATTAGCGAGTAATTTCATTTTAATCAGTCTTAGCAAAATGTTTGCTATAAGCACAATATCCCTATAGTAAGAGGATTAGTTTCCAACGAATGTCTCTGTTGTAGCCTCACTGTAATTACTGCTTATCAATTAAAATTATATTTTGAATTGCAAATTAAGAATCACATTCAAACTAAATTTATTGCCTTTCATTTCATAAAACTCAAGAGTTTTGGCAACTCAAAAAAGGAAAGAAATAAAGGAAGAAAACAATAGAAAATTACAATCAATTCCAATTACCCAACATTCTCGGTCAACAAGGCTGCACTAAAAATCAAAAAGTTTGAAGCATAAATCAACAAAAATAGTTTAACACATACACCCTGACAGACATTCTTCCATACATGCATCAACACACACATACATAAATATAAATTTGATGCTATTTCTACTTAAATTAAGAAATAACTTGTGTATCCTACAATGCTCTCACTGTCGTCTACAATATGACATGTAGAAGTTTAAAATAATTTGTTGTATAGAGTGTGCCATTTATAAGTTTAAATTTAAAAATGCAATAAAACAAAAACGGTTAGAAATTTTGTTAAATTTATTTTTTTGTTGTAAAGATGTGGAAGATACAGATTATGAAGCTACTGGCCATGATGTAGTACTCACTGGAATGTAGCCTAGAATTGTGAATTTGTTATTTTTTTTAGTTTGGGATATCTTGAAAAATTTAATATTTTTAAAAATCCCTTAGAATTGCCATATCATAGTTTGGAAATGTTTAATTCTAAATTAATGGGGTATATTTTCTATTTTAAAATATATTACTCATACGCACCATATTACATGTACTAGAATAGTTATTCTGAAAAGTATGCAATAAAATGAAAAAAAACGACTGACATGAAATCAAAACAATTGAATTTGAATATATTTTTCAGTGTTGTCACAATCAGGTATTTTGTACGCAAAAATAAACTCACTTCTGAAAAAACTGCACACACAAAACAGTTATCAAATGAATTTAGATACAAAATTGAATCTATAATTCTATTTTGTTTATTATAAATACATGGATTGCTTTTTATTTCTTAGTTTTAGAATTGTTCTTTCTGTTCAATAATATAAGTATTTTTAGCTGTTTTTTCTTAGGATTTTATGTTGTATTGGCATCACTAATTTGCTTTTGCTGCTCACAAAAATAGAAAATAGTTTAATTTTGGCAGAAAGTGTTTAGGTTGTTGTCTGAGTTTTCATATAAACGTGTGTATTCTAAACTTGGCAGCTTTCTGTTATCTGTCATCTGCCATCTATGTGTTTATACCAGTGATGCTCAAAATCTAAATTTACTATGATAGGCAAAGAAAATTCTGCTGACGCTACGTTGATACACGTACGCTATAAGCTAACTTGTGTGGTTTCTTATAATGATCGTGTGTTTTGCTTTCTTTGTTGTTTTGTCTTGAACTCAGAGAACAAAATCAATTCAGTTGATGTTTAGCACTTGATGAAGCAAGACCTCGCTCGAATATGCATGGCAATGCACGCTGTATTGTGTGTTATCGCACTTTATGTCGTAATTCTTTTTTTTTATAAAAACACATTACGATGCTAGCCATGGATTTTTCGACAACATTAAAGGGAAATTAAAAAATTATTATTAGTATTATTATTGCAATTAAAAGTAGAAATTTTTAAAATTCATGGTTGACGAAACGGACGTACCAAATTACAATAATTTACAATCAATATATACATACATCAATATATTCATCAATACATATATACATACATATGTACATCAATATATCCATCAATACATACATACATCAATATATTCATTAATACATACATAAATACATGCATCAATGTATTCATCAATACATACATACATAAGTACATACACACATGCATCGATATATTCATCAATACATACATACATACATCAATATATTTATCAATACATACATACATACATCAATATATTCCAATACATACATACATACATACATACATCAATATATTCATCAATACATACATACATACACACATACATTATATTCATCAATACATACATACATAAGTTCATTATGTAATAACATACACGCAACACAATAAACCAATTTTCTTTTTTTATTTTCCCAGTGTACGATTCTCAAAAATTAAGTTGAATTTTGTTCTCCGCTGCTTTACCAACACAACCAAAACTATGATAGTATGTGTTTGAGCACCACTGGTTTACACCTTAATATGAGTAAATATAAAGAGTGGGTGACTTAAAAGTTTAAATTTAAAAATGCAATAAAATTGAAATTTTGTCAAATTTACTTTTTTGTTGTGAAGTACAATTTTTCCGGTTAGAAATGCAATATTATTTCATCCAAATGACTGCCGCGGCTGGCTTCACAGTACTTCATTCGTGCACCTTTTCGAGTGTGTGTATCTCGGTAATGGCATCAGAAATTTTGGCCCTGTGCCTCACAGAAAATAGTTCAATGGTATCAAGTCGCAGCTTCTTGGCGGCCTATTAACATCAACGTTTCGACTAATTAAATAGCCATCAAACGGTTGACTCAATAAATCGATTGTGGCATGATATGTGTGGCGAATTACACCATCATTTTGAAACCAAACATCGTTGCCATTTTTTTACAAAAAAAAAAAATTGGCTATCATGGCCGTCCTTATTTTTAAAGAAAAATGCCAATAATACCTCCACTTCACAAGTTGTGCCAAACAGTCTGTCGTAATGGGTGCTTTGGCTTCTGTAAGCCAAGACCATGTGTTGATTTTCTGTGCCCCAAATACGACAACTTATCTTATTAACGTACCATCCATGAAAATTAGCGTCATTCGAAAAGATGATATATTTTTTTTTGGCAAAATCAACATCACCATGCAGTTTCTCGTTTGCCCAATAAATCCCAACGTTGCCTAAATGTAAATCGATTCATTACGTGTTGTAGAGATAATATACTGATTTTGTGACAGAATATAATGACATAAGTATTGCCAGATTCAAAATAACCGATGCTTTAAACTTAAACCGATAGATGGTCCACACTATATTAATACTCAGTCTACTTGAATTTATACTTCCAGGATCGATTAAGTCCTCCTTGTAAAACTTGTTTTCAAAGCGCAATTTGAAATTTGAATAGATTTTCCATAGAAAAATATATAATAGTAGGCATTCCGTTGCTATTATCGGCATTCTATCCGCCATTTTTATAAGAATAGGTAATAAACATTTCAAGACCTAATAAAACAATCCTACACTACTCGATTTTAATCGCATCATCCCAGTTACTTTTATTAAAAATTATAATTACCGTTACTGTAGTGGTATGAAGTGAGCGTCAAGATACGAATGTCTCCAAAGAAAAGGCGAATTTTGTATTAAAAAATTATGACTACAATTTTTTTGTTTTCATTTGAAAAAAACTGCTGGATACTCGCATCGAAAGCTCGTCGGGGCATATGGTGATCATGCTCGATCTGAAGCAACTTGCAGAAAATGGTTTCAATTCGGAGATAATGATTTTGATATGAGAAATGAAGAACATGGAAAACCTTAAAAAAAAACTTTGAAGATTACGTGACGTATTGCAAACAATCCAGCAAGAGGACAGAAATGTTAAATACTGCACAACAAAAAAATTTTTTTTTCATTTAGAAGCCACGGGAAAGATTCAAAAGTCTGGAAAATGTGTGTCACATGAATTGAATGACATATGGAAAACCAAAAACTCACTGGCGAAATTTGGTTTCAAAGTCGAGATAGAAAATCAGTTCTGCCTCGAATTGTACAGAAAACTTATGGATTAATCCGGGACAACCATAAATTTTGACAGCAAAACCAGATCGATTCCGCAAGAAGACAACGTTGTGTGTCTGGTGGGACACATTCCATCCTATCGTGTATGTCATTGGATGCCATGTTTTTCATAATAATTGACGCGATGGTCACTTTTTTCATGGATATTAGCAAAGTAACATCCTTGTCTACAGAGAGTTTGTGGATTAGCCCTTGAAGGAAGAATTTAATGTCGGTGTTGTTTAAATTATTTTTCTTGCCGATGTAGCCATCCTGGTAGAAGCCTTAATACAGACCGTCACCTATAACAAATGATCAATTTAAACCTTGTATTGAACGAAAAATTACCAGAATGACGTGATAATGCACCCGCACGCAAAGCAAAGTCGGTACAGCATACAATCAAAGCATTAGGATGAATGCTACTACCCCATCCGCCATGTTCGCCAGACTTGACCCGTTTCAAATATTGCTTGTCTTCTTTAATTGGAAACATTTTGGCTGAACAGTACTTCGGTTCCTACTAGGAAGTCGAATGTTGGTTTGCTTCAAGAGACAAACAGTTTTATTGGCGTGGACCCATCAATTGCCTTGGGTTAGGTTAGGTTGGCAGATTGCTTGTCGTTCACAGCAAGTTCCCTCGGAGGCCCATGTGTCCTATTGTGATACTCAGTGTAAGGTAAGCCTCTTTGTCATGATCCGTTGGTGGACTTGAGCGATGCTGTTTTACGAACCCTGTATGGTATTTTTTAAAAATGCTTGAACAAGAACTTTGTATTGTGAATTCAATAGAAGTATTGAAGAAATATACAAGTTCAAAAAAATTACAATACTTTAAAAAAATTTTAGTAGGGCAAGCAATTTACCCATGTGGTGAATGAATACGTCGTACATACGTAATTGGCCATTACAACCCTTAAGTCCGGATTACGGCCTAGCTTCACACACCACTTACGTTGTGTGCCTTAATTTGTATACGTGAGTGGCGGGACCTACAGTTTAACGTCGACTTCGAACGACAGATTTTTGAAAAACTTTTTCATGGCAGGTTTATTTACTCTCAGAGTTTTTGATAGAAATCTGCTGAGAGGAAGTCGCCGAAGAAATATTTTTTTTCATATTTCGTTTTGATGTCTGACCTGGTATACGAACCCGGGCTTTATGTCTAATAAGCCAACACACTACCTACTATACCACGGCGAATATGAATACGAATATGTTGTGGTTAACTTTATACAGTAATTTAAGCGGTACTTCAAAAGCGAAAGATGTAATGTTGTCATCTAGGAAAGGAATTGTGACCTGTTTACTCCGAATACGAGAGACATTCATGAGATTCACAGTTATACGTTTAAGCCACTGTAAATATTCAAATAAACGCTGCTCATACATTCTACAAACATCCAATAACCTAAATTTCAACAAAAATGTTGAATTGATACCCCGATGAACTTTATGTCATTGCGTAAAACGAGAATGTTACTGTTGCCCCTACCAAATATTTATTTTTCACTTTACATTCCAAGATAGAAGAACATAAACGAACGCTTGCTTTTAATCTATCGATGCAAATAGAAAGATTCCAGGAATTTGTTCGATTGAAAAATAGAAAATGTGATAAAATTTGAATATTCACTCAGTCTTTCATTGCTTCATTTATAGATTGTGCCTTTTTTGTCTTTGGTTTCGGCAAATAATACAATTGCATTTGTATTCGGCTACTGCTACAAAAAACTCTCAAGGGAAAATGTGTCTTGGCAACGCAGAATAATTTATTTTCAATGTCAATGCATTTGCATGCATTAAAAATGTAAATTTGTTTTCCAACTGTATACTATGTAGATATAACATTTGTGAAGAAAACTTGAAAAAGGCAAGTAAATGCGTATATATATATATACAATAATATGTAACGTCATTTTAAGAATAAATTTTTTTTGGTAGTTTGTAAATCGAACTTCGTACGAAATTACGACCAAGATTCTCACGCTACTTATGTTGTGTGTGTTAATTTTATTCATGAGTAGCGGGATCTATAGTTCAAAGTCGACTCGGAACGACAGATTTTTGGGAAACTTTTCATGGCAATTTTTTTCACTTCCAGAGTTTTTGCTAGAAATCTACTGAAAAAAATCACCAAAGAAATATTTTTTCACATTTCGTCGGTTTTTCTTTTTTTTTATTGAGATGTCTGCCTTGGGTTTTGAACCGTGACCTCACGCCTAATAAGCCAACACAATACCTACCAGACTACGACGACTTCATTATGAAGCTCGGGTCCAAATAAAAATGGTCCATTGCGAACTACTATGAAAAATAAATGGGAATAAAAGAGGATCGTCAACCAGATCATGATCAATCCAAGATCAAAGGTCCTGAAACTGTGAGATATGTTTGCACACATTTTACCACAAGCTATGATATTGAAGCAACACGTTGAATATTTTTATATTTTGAAAAAATCCATTTAAAACAGAAATAAAAGATTGCAGTCGGCTCATTGTTGCTTTGGGGATAAAATTTCTTCATTTTCTTTGATAAGTACCATAGTATGTCTTGAGTAAACAGCTTGAGTACTTCAGAAATTGCTGTTGAACAATAGTCCCCGCGTTATTAAAACTGAACCGCAATTATAAGATTTGATCGCTGTTGAAAATTTGCGGGGAAAGCGGGAAATTTAAATACAAAAGCAAACTTTTTCGAACGAAGGTGAAGTGAAAAGGCCCTTTAGAATGAACGCAATGAATTAAGCTACCAATATGCAAAAAAAGCTTGCTGAACCTGTGCCAAAGTAACTTAACCCATTCGCTGCCAAGCCTAAATTATATGAAGTCATTCCCATTGCCATTTATGTATTGGACTTCATTATGTATTGGTCTGTGTTACAAATCCTGTCACGAAGATATGGTATCAAAATATAAAATTTTGTTATAAATATACGATGAAGTTGATTTTTGTGTGAAAGACCATTGTCTATAAGAAATAAAGTATTATATTTGTAAAAAAAAATTTATTTGTAGTATTTTTCAAGTTTTTTACTTATTTATATTGTTTGTGGCAAAAAAAAATTTGCTAATTCAAAAGCCTGCATGTTATAATATATTTAAAGTAGGACGATTATAGTCATCTTGGCAGTGAGGGACACCCTGTCAAAGACGAGTATACTCGTTCTTGGCAGCGAATGGGTTAAGAATGTCGTTCGCGAAAACTGCTGTCCAACTAAATATTGAAAACGTTTTTATTTTTTTCTGTATGATTAATTTAACGTAGCTTATCACACCGCTTATGTTGGCGGAACCTACATTTTAAAGTCCACTTCGAACGACAGATTTTTGAGAAACTTTTTGAGGGCAATTTTATTTTACCCGCAGAATTTTTGCCAGAAATCTGCTGAGAGGAAGTCGCCATTTTGTTGGAGATGGGCCTGGGGTTTTAACCGTGGTCTTGCGTCTAATAAGCCAACTCACCAACTAGACTACGGCGACTTCAACCTTATATACAAACATATTAAATACACACAAAGAGAAATATATAGGAACAGAGGAAAGTGAGGGTATGTTTGTTATCATTATTTTTAACAATGTAATATTATGCTTAAAGAAATCTAACAGACCAGAGACTCTGTTGTCAGATCAGCATAGTGCACTGTCTCTGACACTCGAGTGAGAATATCAACACCATGAAATATTTGCAATCTAAAGCATAGATTTTACATATATGTGTGTATTTTTGTGTGTAATAAAAAGAGATAGTAGAAGATCCACATTCATATGATTGTTTGTAAATAAATTTGGATATTCCCTGATTTTAGGGCATTATGACTTAAACCAAAAACAACACCAATTTTGGTAGACAAGAGAATAAAATACTAAAATATGTGACAGCAGATACTATTACTATATAATATGATAGAGTGTGTACCTTTACTGTTGCTATGGCTCCTGTCTTAACGTCATAATATTACTGAATTCGTCAGTACATTGAACACTTGTGTGATTTGCATTATTTTTTAAATAAATTCATTTTAATAAAAGACGAAAATCTATTGTTGTATATATCGATGCAAACATAAGCACACTTATATATCAATTACACTATTTGTACATTGACAGTCAAAACTTGAAAGCAAAATTAATAGTTTTCATCTCTTCTCGAACTTAATTCGAATATAAGGAAATAAAGAGGACATCTGAGCTTTGATCAGTTATTATCTTCACACTGAAGCTACATTTGTCAAATTAGCGTTCTTTAATTCAGTTTGTTTTTAAAAATTCACCATGTACGACGATATACAACTACATATGTTCGCCAAACAGGCTCTGGTGAATTCTGCAGGTGACTGTAATATTCATTGGAAAACATCTTCAGCGATAAGACCCATTTC
Organism: Sarcophaga subvicina; assembly: GCA_936449025.2. Taxonomy (NCBI): domain Eukaryota; kingdom Metazoa; phylum Arthropoda; class Insecta; order Diptera; family Sarcophagidae; genus Sarcophaga; species Sarcophaga subvicina. The sequence continues at coordinate 93,020,534 of OW388080.2, forward strand.
TAGACCAAAATTATCAAATTTGAGATGAGGTCCAATTCACATGAGATCCAAGATCGTCCAAAGCATGCTAGCGGCATCATCGTTCCATATCTCTTAGAGAGGCCATCACTGTCAACGGCAAGCACTATGAATTGGATGATCTGGCCTTCAACGACATATGGATCCAAGCCACATAGCCCATGGCACATGGATATTGTCAAAAGCTCTTCGATCCTGTTGTACTTTTTCTTGTGAGATTTTCTTAAGTCGCAGGTGTATGCAAATAAGTGACAAATCACAGCGGTCATCAAAACCAATAACCCATACCAGCGATTAAATTCAACCAAGGTTCAGCACATAGTGGAATATTGAAATTTTGTTTTATTTAAATCTAAAGATAGGAAATGCTTAATGATGTTATTATTATGTATTTTAAGGCCTTTGTGGTTTTTGGCTTATTCGAAAATATCTAAGACTCAAGAAAAACCTCACAGGGAAAAGTCTACTTACTTACTTACTTAATTGGCCATTAACAACCCGATTAACAGGTTTCGGCCCGCCGTAATACATCCTTCCAGGCGCCTCTGTTTCTTGCCCGCCTACGCCAGTTGGTTACACCAATCGATGACAGGCTTCCTGGATTTGGTTCTTTCAACGGATACAAGGTCGTCTTCTTAGCTGACTTCCGCAGATCCCCGCATCAAATACCCGTCCCGCCGGAGCATCCTTCTCCATCCGAACGGCATGGCCGAGCCAACGCAGCCGCTGGATGTTAATATGCTGCACGACGTCCATGTCGTTCAGGAGCTCATACAGTTCACTGTTGGATCGGATGCGGAAATCATTGCCAACTACCACTGGACCGAAGATCTTACGTAGGATTTTTCTCTCAAGGGATCTCCAGGGAAAAGTCTAATGATATTAAATCACACCATCTCGGTGACCAGTTCACATTACCACCACGTCTGATCGCCATAGCCGAAAAAACCCATTCGGAATATCAAATATTACATGAGCTGTGTAGCACATAGCGCTGTCCTGAAAACACATTTCGTTGATGTCCAGGTTATTTCTGGCCAAAAGAAGTAGGTAATCATCGCGCTGTGCTACGATGGTGAATTTTCCATCTGCTATTGCTATGAAAATACGTTTTCCGAGATTGGAATTTATTGCGGAAATAATGAATAAGAGAGAGTATTTAAACATTCTAAAGAACAAATACAAATTCAGTGAATGGCGGCAAATATCAACAGAAAACGCTGAAAAAAACTGGTACATTAAATGCCTAATGGGTTAAATGAAGGAAGATCCTTCTAAGAATCCTTTTAAGGGATATCACCAGAAAGTAGGTAGGAAGAAGTGGTTGTCGCCTCGATGGAGTCAGGAGTGGACATTCCTCATTTCCCCCTATTCCAGGAACCATTTGGAGCTTCCGATGAAGCGACTCAGACTGTCAATATCCATACACGACAGTTCATCCATATCCTCCATGTTGTAGGCACCCAGGTACCTCTTTCTCCTCCGACTAAGTGTTTGGCATGTGCACAATAGGTAAAGAATAGTCTCATCTTCCTCTTCATCACCACAGCTTCTGCAGAAATTATTTGCAAGGTGTCCATGGCCAATACGCCTCGCATGCGTTCCTATAATGCAATGCCCCGTAATAACCACAATAACAGTGCTGAGCCTAATTCTTTGGAGTTTAAGCAGAGTAGCCGTGCGCCTCCTGTCCAGCCGCGGCCAGACCTTTTGCGCCGCTCTGCCCTTATCCAAAGTTACCCACATTCTGTTGACGAGATCTACGGTTGCATTGTAAATTATAAGTTTGCAGGTCCCCAAAGGGATCCCCAACGTAGAGAATTCATCAGAGAGTTCGATGGTCGTGCCCCTTCTGGCCAATTCATCCTCTTTGCAGTTGCCAGGAATATCATTATGTCTCGTTACCCATGTGATACAAACATCATATCGGTTCGCCAACTCATTGAGATATCTGCGACAGTCGTACACCGTCTTGAAGTTTACTGCACTGGAATCCAATGCCCTCTTGGCTATCGGAAAGTATGATGATTTGCCGTCCGTGTACGTTTTTGTCCACAATAATTTTCATCGCAGCTTGAATTGCTGACACCTTCGCCTGAAAGGCACTGCAATGATCTGGTAGCCTTATAGACTTGGATATCCCCAGAAACTTTTCTGTATTTTTCTTTTGGCTTGTGAAAAACCATTTTTTGTTTTACAATAAAACATAAAGTGAATATAAAAAATAGCAATACATACATATTATTGCTTAAAATTAATAAAATTGCTAAAAATTTGCTTTGCTACCCAAACTTTTGCTGTTCACTGTATACCGATACGAACATTTATTAATACAAACAAAAGGTGCAGAAAATAAAATACATTTTTTTCAAGAATTATGGAATACACATTGATTTGTAAGGTATTGTGTAAAAAAGATATATAAAAAAGCATATAAAGGAAGGATGTAAAAATAATATAAAGGAATAAATCATAGTAATAGGGTTTTCACCCTTCCTGCTGTGTTCTAAAAAAAAAAGAAAACTAAACTCGTACTCCATGTCACATGTTTAGAGAGAACACAAAAAAAATGTAATTTTTTTTAAGAAAATATAACACCATGAGTAAAAAAATATTGTCTTTATAGTACACTTTTAGCAGAACGTAATGCAGTCAGTGCATGTGAATAGGGCACTTTGGGAGAAACCAATATTATCATTCAGTGGAACAAGATAATGAATTTTCAAAGTAGCTGCAAGACAAGTAATTAAACAGATTTGACAGAATAAGAATGTGGGATGAATTTCAAAAAGTAAAAGCTTTTTTGTGAATCTTCTGATGTGAGTTGTCTGTTGCAGTATGTATTTAATGACAATCTTCTGCAGGCACCCTTCTATGAACAAAATAGAACACGCGATTTAAATTGTATTTCATGCAATGAAATATTTCTTAGCAATTCTCACATACTTTCTTTGATTAAAATGTTTACGCTTAATTATGTCGAGACATGTTCTACAGAGTGCTGTTTTAGGATTGACTATTTTAAACTGAAGTCACCGTACTCTAGTAGGTAGTGTGTTGGCTTATTAGATGTGAGGCCTTGGTTCAAAACCCTGAACAGACATCTCCAACTAAACGAAAGACGAAAAAATACTTTCAGCAGATTTCTGCCAAAAACTCTGAGTGTAAAAAATAAAATTGCCGTGGGAAGTTTCTCGAAAATCTGTCGTTCGGAGTTGACTTAAAACTGTGGTGTCAAAAGCTAGATTGTAAGCCTGACTGAAATGTTTAATGACCAACTGTAGACATTAAACCACATTTAAATATTAGAAAGAGCATCTCCGGCCATTTTTTAGAGAGGCAGTAGGAGAGTATTTGCAACATTGAAAGGGATATAAAAGAACTGACTGTTTTCTTTTTCTAAATCGCATAGCTGCACTATTGCGCTGCTTACAGGTCACTGTCCGCTTGTAAAGCATGTCGATTCCCTTAATCGACTTCTGCACAAGATGCGCACCTGCCCTTTATTTGCTATAAAAGTTTTGTCTCAACTCTTATAAAGAAGGTTTAGCGCAAAAGCAAGATTAATTTTGCAGTTGAGATAGGTTCCTTTAGGAGTTGTTTGTTCTCTGGGTTATATTGAATTGTCTTATAATAATGCGCCTAACCGCTTGTCTACGAAACGAGTTTACAGGAAAAAGAACTCAAAATTATTTCGAGAAATTTTTCAAATAATTTCAACTCTGCTCATAACAAACTTTTGTCATTGTCAAACAAGTTCGTGTTGTCAACTTAAAGAAAGGATAATTTCATACATGCTGGTAATTAACTCATTCCAAAAGTGAAAATCTCCCTGCTAAAGTGATTATAGTCTTAAAAATGGACTCAGTGCTGATACTTCCAGAAAACAAGGGCGATGTATTAACCAACAGTAGGCTGCGTGGAAATGGGACATAATTATGCCAAATAGGGCATCATTTAGCCCTCGAATTGTAATTGACTTATTGGCGTACATTTTTTCTTTAAAACATACCCAAAGAAAGAAATCCAACAATGTCAAATCACATGATAGTGGCGGCTAATTAACTTCTCCACGATAGGGGATAACACGACCATTGGGTTTCTCGAACAAAAGAGCCATTGCGTTGTTGGCTATGTGGCAAGTGGCACCATCAAGTTGGAACGACATACCGTTCAGGTCTATATCCTCAATTTCTGGCTACAAGAAGCTTGTTATCATATTGCAGTAGAAGATCGTTGTCATGTTCTCATTTTCGAAAAAATGACACCGCCAGCGTAGAAAACGCGCTAAAAAGTCAAACGATGATTTTCGTTTGCCTAAATGTGCCAATTCTGCTTGGTGATGAATCCTCTGAGGTGAAAGTACGACTCATTGCTGAATACTTTTTTCTTTGTAAAGTCACCATTCACTTCTGCCTATTCAAGCAATCATTTGGCATACTGACGACGCTTGAAATGGTCAGTAGGCTACAGTTCCTATGTCAATTGAACTTTATATGCGTGTCAGTTCAATTCTTTGTTCCAAATTCTTGCACTCGCCAAAAAATGGAGGATGAATGAAGGCTCTTCTGCTACACAACAAAGCAGTGTTTTTCACAGAATGAACTGGACACGCATGCACAGGCGTGTTGACAGTTCCTACAGGTCCGGTTCGCTGAAATTTGTACAGAATTCTACCGATTGTGGCCACATTTGGTGGATTATGTTAAATAAAAAACTCACGAAGTGATTTGATTTTAACGCCCGTTTTCGTAAAAGGCTTCAACAGTCTTAAAGCCTTACTCAATTGTGTACCTCTCCATGGTTGAATTTTTAAATTCAGTTTCTTACAAATCGAGGAAATACTGCGATAAATCATTAATGTGATACAGAAATAAACAACCAGGTAAACAACACTGTAGCTTTATGCAGTTGTTGAGTGAAATGACAGAAAGTCAAGGATACCTAGCATTTCCTTTCATGGTATAAACGGTAAAGAAATTTGAAAAACGGCAAAACAAACACAACCACTCTTTTAAACACTTTTTCGTTCAGTTCTCCAGTCAATCATTCATTCAGTTTACATTTCTTTTTTGCATTCATTTGTTTCGATGCAGATGCATAAATTTTGTTTCTATCAGATCTTCAACAGTACTTTCTTCTTTCTTTATCAATCTATTTGAATCCTTTTTCAAGTTTATTTTTAGTTTTTCATCATCTCTACTGAGGGATAATAGAGTCTTTTGTTGCATGCCAATTGTCTTGCGGCAGAGTGTTGTTAGCATGTTAAACTACCAGTCACTGATGTTTCTTTTCGCACGCAGGCATTTACATAGCTAAGATATCACACTAAAAAATCACACTATGACACCAAAAGTATGGGAAATATTTAAGCCTCAAAAAAACATATTTAACATCTAAAAAAACTGATATATAAATTAATTGCAGAATAAGAAGATGTTTTCGTGAAAAGTTCTGTAGGCGGCTCAATGGTCTAGGGGTATGATCTTGGGTGCGAGAGGTCCCGGGTTCAAATCCTGGTTGAGCCCACTGCTTATTTTACGTGATTATTTTACATTAAAAATAACATAATTTAATTTTAAAAATAAATTAAAAAGATATATAACTACAATACTTTAGATATTAAAAACTTCGAATACTAGATTATCGTCAGACCACTATTTTAACAGATTTACTGCACAAATCATCTCATCATAGGCATTTTATCCTCGTGAAGAGTATTATATTATAATCAAATATTCATAAACTATAATTTCCCCCTGAATACAGGCAATTGAAACCGCCGCCATGCATTTTTGTATATTTCAGGTCAAATGCTTTCATTGGTGAGCTTGGATGCCGCTCACGTTTTTCGATTTGATTAAAACAAGTTAATCTACATTTCGTCAGACAATAGTATGTTGTTTCACTTATTAAGATGCTGGTGTTGCTGGAAAACTAAAATCTTTTGCAAACATTTGCGAAGAATATGTAGTTTTCTAGCATTCCGTACCCCAAGTCTATTTTCTTCAAATCTATTCCTCACTCTGCGGTTTTAAATGGGAGAACTAGGTTTAGTTTTGGTCATTATTAAGTACTTTTTATTGTATTCCATTTCTGCTTCATTACTGCATCTATTCTGAGATTTAGAAGTTATTTGATGGTTCCTAGTTTCCTTTTCTAATAATTCCACACAGATACTAGAAGGAATTGAGGTCGGGTGATTGAGGACACATCCGAAATTGTTTAGGGATATTCAAGAAAGCCACTGTTTCACTATCGTGCTGAGAGTTAAATTGAACATGAAGACCTAATTTTATGGTTTTTTTTAAATATAAAAATTATCCCACTTATCCTTCATGAATTGAAACAGACCCACCTTAAATGCTGCATTACACCAGTAAACTATCACCACCACTTTATAGAGAGTGAAACACTTTGTTTCCACCTTTGACGACGAAAATATAATTTTTGCAATCATTGAAAAATTTTACCTTTTTCCAGAACACTAAAGCCTTTCATATATGCTCATCCGTAAGCTTCATTCTCTTTTGTATTTCCAAGAGCGAAAAATATTGCTTTTGTCATGCTACACAGCCATGGTAACCATTTTTTTAGTATTTTTCGAATGCTGCCGCCGTAACCTAGTTTTTAACATTTGATTTCAACATCCTTTGGAAATGGACCCCGTTAAAATTCTTTGGAATTACCATAACGTAACTTTTGTAGAAAAAATTATTTTGATACCTACTCATCATTAATATGTGGATGGAAAAATTAGAAATTCCTATCGTTTGACCAATAGTTCTTAAACTTTATTTATTTTATTTATTTATTTCTTTATTTATTTATTTATTACAATACAATTACAAATAATATTCTAATTATATACGAGCGGAGTAACTTGATCATATGCTTGGTGTAGGGTAACACTCCAGAGTCTCTGGTGGGAATCGAACCCACAACCCTCATGCTAATAGTCTAGCACACTACCCACTAGACTATTAGGACACCCTAGTTTTTTAACTTTTTTTTTACAAAATTTGTAACAATTTTTTTTGTCTTTTTGTTAGACCTAAGGCCAGAGTTCAAATTCCAAGGTCAGACATCAGATCGAAAATATGAAAAAATATTTTTTCGGTCACTGCCTCTCAGCAGATTTCTGCCAAAAACTCTGAGAGTAAATATCAAAATGCTATGAAAAGTTTCTCAAAAATCTGTTGTTCGGAGTCGACTTTAAACTGTAGGTCCCGCCACTCATGTATAAAATTAACACACACAACATAAGTGGTGTGAGAAACTAAGTCGTAATCCTGACTGAAAGGTTGTAATGACCAATTATGTATGTATGAGTGGTGCAACTTTCCTGGTTGACGAATTTCAACACTATTGTGCCCTGTGGTGGACAGCGGCAAAACGAGTGTACTATTTGAGTTCGACAAGAGATCGGTTTACACTCTTACAGGAATTCTAAGGGGGCACTGCACTATTGCCAGTTTCGCTGACAACCTCGGTCTGCTCCACTAGGATTACTGCAGAAGCTTCCAAGATGTAGAGGAAACGGAATCGGTACCTACACTTCAGAGCAGATGTCATCGATTTTTGGGTGACAGAATGTTTAAAGATCTGGACATGGTGGCGAAGCTGCAAGTAAGGGTTCAAAGCCACCACTACCGCATCATGACAAGGCAGCTTACCACACCCTGGGCCACCGAGTGAACTTGCCTGTGAATGGCGAGCTGCGCGCTACCCTAACCTATAATAATTTTTGCTTTATTGGATTTATTTTTCTTTCGTGTATTTTGTATTAAAAAACAGTTCATGAACTGTAAAATAACAACAATTTAAACAAAAATTGTACACAAAACACTCTCAACTGTAACAACAGTTTATATAACCACATATTCCCGGATACAAGAACTTTAAAACACGAATGCATGGCAGTGCTTATAAACGGGGAATTTTTTATTGAAATTCCACACTAGGAACAAATAGCCACAAGCCATTAAAGCTGATGAAATTCTATTTGTCTCGTTGACAACACTGGCCTTGTAGTCAATGGAATGTCGCCTGATCGGAGAAGGCCATCTTCTACAACTTGTTATGGTGAACATAGTTGTAACTTGAAAAGAAATTGCTGAGTGAGATTTATCTGCAACAAACTTTAAAGGCACAGTCAACAGTGCTATTGTAGCACGAACAAGAGAATCTTGTGGCTGACTTTTTCGAGATCTAGTCACTCCTGATTAGTAGAAGAAGTGCCTTACACATTACGAAAAGTGAACACGGGTGGGTTGTACGTTTTCCACAAGCAATCAATTATTTGAGATTGCGTTGTCTCAGTTGGTCAGGACTTCAGGTTGGGACAAAATGCAGCTTCTGAAACCATAAGAAACATTGTATGGAAATGCTTTGTATTGTTCAACTTCTTACTACATTTTTCCAATAAATATGCTGTACAGCGTAAATTTGTCTACTCTAGCACAAGGTCTCCAACTTGCAGTCAAAACTCGAACACCTAGAAAACAAACAGCGGCGCAGAAACAGACGTAAATAACAGACTCAATAGAGCGAGAACAGCATTCAGGCGACTGCACTCCGTATGGAGAAGTGCATATATATATCTAGGCGTACCAAGCTAAGAATATTCAACGTTTGTGTAAAGTCAACGTTACTATATAGTAGCGAAACTTGGCTTATATCTAACACCATCACGCAAAAGCTTCAGGTATTCATCAATAAATGCCTAAGAACCATATGTAGAATATTCTGGCCCAACACCACCAGCAATGCAGATCTCTGGACTCTCACAGAGGAGGAACCCATATAGAAGCAGATCAAAAAGAAAAAATTGGGGTGAATTAGCCATACATTGAGAAAAAAGCCTGACGGTATTACAAGAATGGCGCTAGAGGGGAATCCCCAGGGCTCAAGAAACCGCTCAAAAAACACCTGGAGACGCTCGGTTCTGCAAGAACTAAGGCTGATGAACTGACATGGGAAGGCGCTAAAGCAACGGCGGAAAATCGTGTCAGATGGAGATGCTTTGTGAAAGCCATATGCTCCCTAGAGGGACAATGGAAAAAAATAGCGTAAATGGTGAATATAGGCTTCCAATAGTTGCTATTTTATCAACATAAAGCAATGACTTAACATATTCTCATAATTTGAAAAGAAAGTTGTCACAAAGCGTGTGGATATAAACGAAAGTTTTTAAGTAAATTTAGAGTACGGAGTAAAACTGTTTGCGTTTATAAGCGTGGCATGCTTAAAAGTGTTACGCATATAGTATATCGAATAGTTCGGGAAAACTATTCGAAGTGTGATCAAAAAATAACCGTTATTTTCAAATTTCTTGAGTTATGTATGTTCGATTTTTACATTTTTTTATGTTGATACACGTGTCTGTTATATATGTTGACAATATAAGCCATTTTGGATTGTCAGTTTGTTTTTACAGATAAAAAGGTTGTCGTGTTTTGGTGTGCTCTTCGATTTTTTACTATTCGAAAAAGTGGATCAAAGAAACAGTATTAAGTTTTGTGTAAAAAATGAAATTAAATGTGCAAGGACATTTGAAATGTTGACTGTGGCGTTTGGCGAGTCTACTATGAGCAGAACATAAGTTCAATTGTAGTATAACCGGTTCAAGGAAGGCCGAGAAGATGTCAATGACGATGCTCGTCCTGGTCGCCCGAGCACGTCAACAACCGATGAAAACATTGAAGCAGTGAAGAAAATGCGTTTGTATAATCGTTGAATCATCTTCATTTATAATTTTTGGATGAATTTTGGATGAATTAATGGAGAAATTTTTTATCATTTTCAGGAAAAAATTGCTTGAGGATTAAACAATCTATCCCAGTGTTGTTTATTGATATATAAGCGCAGCAGTAATACTGCATCATTTTAATCTATGGGTGGTGTAAATACTAAAGAGTCAGTTCTGAGCATGAAAATTCAGTGTAATGTTGGCTGGAACCGACGCAATTTTCAGTTCCTTCAAATCTTGAAAAGATATTAATATCATCTCTATCGTTCGGCTCATGCCAAGCAATTTTTACCGATGTCTTAGGTATGAAACGTGCGGCAGCGAAGATTGTTCCAAAATTGCTAAATTTTTAGCAAAAACAACGTCGCATGGACATCGCTTAGGAAATGTTTACAATCATTCGTATATGGCTATGACATTGGAACCAAAGCCCAATCATCCCAATGGAAGCGTCGAGAAGAGCCAAGACCGAAAAAACCACGTCTAGTTTTGTTAAATGTGAAGGTTTTGTTCACTGTTTTCTTCGATTGCAATGGCGTGGTGCATCATGAAATTTTGCCACAAGGTCGTACGGTCAATAAGGAATACCACCTTGAAGTTACGCGCCGATTGCCAGAAGTAAAAAACCAATCATGGTTTTTGCACCATGATAGCGCACCAGCTCACACATCGATGCTTGTGCGTGTGTTTTTGCAAAAAAAAAACCCGTAATCATGCCTCAACCACCGTATTCAATGGCCTTGGCCCCCGCTGACTTTTTCCTTTTCCCCAAACTGAAGAAAGCGTTTTTGCTAGGATTGAGGAGATAAAAGAAAATTAGAAACAGGAGCTGTTAGCGATACCAAAAAGCACGTTTCAGAAGTGTTTCGAGGATTGGAAAAAACGCTGGCATAAGTGTATTATATCTAAGGTTGATTGCTTTGAAGGGGACAAGATAGTTATTGATAAATAAATAAATAAATACTTTTTGAAAAAATTTAAAATAAGGGTTATTTTTGATCACAACTTGTATATACAGACTTTATATATAGGCAATTTCGTGTCAAGTGACCCAATTTATAAAATCGATGTCTTCCGAATTGGATGGCATTTGATAAAGTAAATCATAACTTACTCGTTCATAAGCTTAATCAGCTTGGTTTTAGTTCATCTTTATTGATTTGGATTAATTCGTATTTAGTAGACAGAAAACAGTGCGTTAAATTCAGGAATACGCAATCTAACTTTATTGATGTACTGTCAGGCGTACCACAGGGCAGTCATCTTGGGTCGCTCCTATTTACTCTTTTTATAAATGATCTCCCTTCTGTTATCAAAAATTCAAACACATTAATGTATGCAGACGATGTTAAAATATTTTTATCATTTAATAACATTGAAGACCAAGTACTTTTACAAGAGGATATTACCTACTTAACCTCTTGGTGTAGTATTAATTTAATGGAGCTGAATGTTAAAAAATGTAAATATATGTGCTTCACTCGATCATCACCAACCAATGGATTTTACACAATGAATGGTGCCGCTCTTGAACTAGTTAATACCTTTAAGGATTTAGGGATAGTTTTCGATTGTAAATTGGACTTCAGAAATCATATTACATCAACTGTTAGCAAAGCTACATGTACCCTGGGATTTATCAAACGATGGGCTAAAGAGTTTTCTGATCCTTATGTTACTAAGCAATTGTTTACCACACTGGTTCGCCCAATTCTTGAATATGGATCTGTAATATGGGACCCTCAATACGCTGTACACTATGATAAAATTGAATCAGTTCAAAAACAGTTCTTATTATTTTGTCTTCGTGGTTTAGGGAATGGATGGGATCCTAATGAAAGGTTACCACCTTATGAAAAACGCCTAGCACTCATTAAATTACCAACTTTAAAAAGCCGTCGTAAAATGCTAAATGCTATCTTTCTTCTGAAGCTGTTTAATGGTGTTATCAACTCGCAATTTCTTCTAGAAAAACTTTCCATAAAAGTACCTGTTCGTCCGACCAGATACCATAATTTCTTAAATATAAAATATTACACAGTTAACTACGCGAACTTCGATTCATTTCGTAGAATCTGTAATGATTTTAATAGTCTGTATCATCATATAGATTTTAATAAAAGTATGGAATCCATTAAAAAGGATATAATTTTACAATTAAACATATTTAATTAATATTTTCAATGATGTCTCTTTTTTAACTTATTTTTTGAATTGAAATCATAATAATAATAATTCTGAATTGTTATATAAAATGAATTGAAATATAAAATGAATTGAAATATAAATGTAAAATTTAATGAATTGAAATATAAAATGTAATAGCCTGTAAGGATATTCCATAGACTTAAATAAATAAATAAAAAATACACGTCCTCTAACCTAACCTAACCTAATGGTTAATTTTGATAGTTGGGGTCAGTATCACGTAGGAAATATGAATTTATTTCGGGCTTATTAAACATTTTCACTTATTTCCTGTAAGAAAATATTAGGGTAGGTAGGTTGTGTGAGGGAAGAACAGCCAACGGAATTATGCCAAGCGACATACACCTAAGCTAGCATGTAGGCGTGTTATATGCTCACCATTAGTAATGTCACCTTATTTTCTATGGGAGTCTGTATTTCCTACAAACTTCCTTTACTTCTTCTAATCCATTTCTCTAAGAAGAGTTATGTTTGGTATAGTGTCATCACCAAAATATTGCGAATGCTGGGCAGTGACACAAAAAGTGGTAAATCTTTTCCATGCATCAACATTTTCCACCACATCAATACGGCTCTGGTGCACATGTAAGGCGTAGTGTCCCGTAAGTACGCTCATTACCGTGCGCAGGTGGCCCTTATTTATATCTACGGGTTGTTATAGATGAGATCCCATCAGAAGCGGTATTGCACGATTCCCTTCTATTCCCAACTCTTATTTCTTATTTTCATTCACATCTTGTTTCCCTAACTTCTAAACAGGTCTCCCCTTTTACAGATAACACCAATATTGGCCACTCATATTCTTTCAATGGTAGGCCGAGAGGCCTTTGGAGATTGAGACCAGAGGATGTGATATGAATGACCCACTCACATCCGACCTACAGTCAATCTTCGATATTTCGAATATAGTAGAATTGTAATGGACCCATCATTATCAATGTTGATATTGGTTGTCTTCCAAATTGTATCAATACAAAGTTTGTATGCAGTTCTACTACTGTATATAAGCTATGTAGATATGCAAAGTAACAAAAAAATGTCTCAACTATAAATCCGATGCCTGATTGCTTTTTGACTGCGTTAAAAATACACATTGACGACGTTTTGAAATAGAATACATTGTATATATTTTGTACAGCGGCATTATGAAACACGATACTTTGTTCAAACACAAAGCAACTAACATTTTGGAAGGCAGCCATTGTGTACTCGTTTGACAAGACAGCACAAACTCGATGGCAGCAGTAGGGTACGTGCGATATTGCTAAACTCGGCTATATACATATTCATTCATTGCACAGTGACGAAACTTAAGGGTCACTGTTCTTTTGATAGGCATGTCAAAAGACAAAGGGACAGTCAGGGCCCTACGTTTGTCATGAAAAAACGGAGGTTTGTGACCTGACACCTTTGACAGAGTGCTCTAATACAAGGATTGCTGCAATTGCAAGATTTACTTTGAACTCGGATTGGTTTCTTCAAGGGAATGTTTGATCTCCGAGTAGAATTGATTGCGGTAACACATTGGGCCCAAATGTTGGCCTCAGACACCTTACAAAAAAGAAATCATAAATGAAAGTAGAACTTTTCAACGCAACGCATGTATTATTTCGAAAATCGTATGGGTGTACCATGAGGTATAAATTGGCGAACATAGAACAACTCACATGTGCCAACTTTATCTATAAAGAAAAACTCGTTATCGCATTATTGTGTGTATAAAGCCTATACGTAGACTTTCTTGGAAGAATCGCTTGTGAAATTTTGCTTCAAAAACACGATAGAAATTCAATGTAGCATCGAATTGTTACTGACGATGAGAAATTGATTTATTTTCAGAATCCTAAACGGAAAAAATCATGGGCTAATCCGGACTATTAATATCTGCAAAACAAAATCAATTTGAAAGGACCAGAGAGGTGTGGTGTACCACGAGCTCCTAAAACCTGGTAAATAACAGACCGCTACAGACAATAAATGATCAGTTTATACCACACATTGATAGAAAAGCGACCAGAATGGGCAACAAGACGCAGCAAGTTAAGTTTAGAACATGGCGATGCAACTGCACGCAAAGCAAAACCGGTTCAGTATAGAATCCTTACGACTTTCTTTAAAGGCACATGCGTTGGCTGAGCTGTACTTAGATTCCTACGAGAGTGTTGAAAACTGGGTAACTATTTGATTTGCTTCAAAAGTCGAGCAGTTATATCGGTATAGAATTCACAAATTGCCTGAAGAATGAAAAAAATGTGTAAAAAAGCCCAATTTTTTTATTTCACAAAAAAAAATTAATAAAGAAACGCTCATTTCATACCGGTACAACCTGGTATATTTCCATTTTTATAGTAAGAATTTAAATTACAACAATATTCAGTCCCACATGTATTAATATTGATCACATTGTAGCTGTAGTCCTGCATATTTTGGTTGACAAAAAACAAAACAAAACAAAACTTTTCTTATCTTGTCTAATGCTTAGCCTTCCATATGCGTATAATATGTATGCATGTGTATCTAAATGACAGAAATGTGGCTTCCTTTCGTACATAAGTTGACAGTGGAATGTGGTTTATGTTTGCATTGTTGTTTGTGGAAGTAGTACAGAAACACAAAGAAGATACGATAATTACTTATAAACACATGTTTGTTATGTGGGTGATTAAATTAATTTGTGTTAAATGTTTAGTTCTTTCTTTTTTTTGTGTTAAAAAAATTTCTTCTGCAATCGGAAAAACTTTAAGGGAATTATTTTTGAGTGTTTTCTTTACTATCCAACTATCTTTCTTATAAAAGATAATATTAAAGGATAAAATTTAAAGGGAAAGTCATTTTTTCTCAAATAGACGACATTAGTTTAAACGTTATTGCACATTGTTTCTTTGATTTGGAAATGAAATTCTTACTGATTTACAGCAGCTGTAAAAATATATAGAGTGGGTTATTTAAATGTTTGAATTTAAAATTGCAATAAGATAAAACTGGTTTGAAATTTTGCCTAATTTATTTGATGTTGTGAATTACAATTGTTCCGCTTAGAAATGTAATGTTATTTCATTCATATGGCTGCCTCGGCTGGCCACACATTACCTCATTCGATCGCATCAATTTTCGTGTACTTTTTCAAGTGTATGGGTTCGTTTCTCGAATGTGTGGCAATTTCCACCAAACTCCGTTCCCATCAATACCATGAAGACCGGATACAAAAAAATCGGTTCTCATGGTGCGATAGGTGCCTTCATTGACAGTAATGGTTACGCCGTCTTAATTTTCGAAGAAATATGGGCCAATGATGCCTCCACTTCACTAGCCGCATCAAATAGTCACTCGTAAAGGGTGCATTTGTTTCTGTAAAACCACGTGTGGGTTTTCTGTGGTCCTAATAAAACAATTTTGTTTATTAACATACCCACCAAAATTGACAGCATCATGCAGTTTCTCCTTGCCCAAAATTTGCAATAAATCCCAACGTTGCTTAAGCGTAAATCGATTCATTACGTTCAGTGGTGATAATATACAGAATTTTGTTACAGAATGAATGAAATAAGTATTGTCAGATTCGAAATAACCGATGGTTTAAATTTAATCCGATAGATGGGCCACCCTCTACAAGTAAGAAAAATATATTAAAAAATGAGTAAAAAATAAATAAATCGCTATAGTGTCTGCTTTAAGCGTATTTTCCACGACAAACTTCAGGATGCTGCACAATAACATTAATAACTGGTATGCACCTAGGTATTTACTTTTGGAATTTGATATTCATTCCCAACTGCCCTGAATGTATATGTTGGGCTCGCGAAAATCTCCATTCTGTGTAAGTGTATTTTGCTTCTACAGAGCACTTTCAAAACTTCGACTATTACTTTCAGGGAATTCCTTAATAGTTCGCGTCTTATTATGGTTTGAAAACATATGTAAGTATTGATTGCCTCAGCCTCACTTGGTTTGCGAAGAGTTTTCGTCGCTCTTCATTATACTTTTCGTTGATTATACCTCTACAGAAGGGTTCTGGTCGCATAACAGTGGAAACTCTCCACCTCGCAATCTCGTCTTCTTGCACATACATAACATACATACA
The DNA here is from genome assembly GCA_936449025.2 of Sarcophaga subvicina. NCBI lineage: Eukaryota > Metazoa > Arthropoda > Insecta > Diptera > Sarcophagidae > Sarcophaga > Sarcophaga subvicina. The sequence continues at coordinate 93,036,592 of OW388080.2, forward strand.
TGATTGGTCATTACCACCCTTCAGTCAGGATTACAACCTAGGTTCTCACACCACTTATGTTGTGGCCCTACAGTTTAAACTCCATTCCGAACGACAGATTTTTCAGACATTTTTTCAGGGCAATTTCATTCGTTGCTCTTAGAGTTTTTGCCAGAAATCTGCTGAGAAGAAGTCGCCGGGGAAATATTCTTTCATATTTCGATCTGTTGGCATGTCTGACCTGGGGTTTGAACCCTGGCCTCACGTCTAAAGCCAACACAACAAGACTACAGCGACTTATTAAATGTAGGGAATAAGTCCTGTTGTAGGGCTAAGACCGGCCTAAGTATTGTAATGACCAATTAAGTAAGTAGATAATCTTCAATTTTTTATACCAGTTAACCAATTGAAAGTGTTGTTGTTAGGAGTGCGTTGCATTAATATTAAATTTTCCGATAATTTATGATTTTAATAACAATTTTACATGAAGTTTATATTAAGTTTGCAAAAGAAAAAGTGGTAAAGAAAATATTAAAAAATAAAATGAAAAACAAAAACCGTTAAGAATTCAAGTTTTTATGCTTAAGACTATAAACAATCGTAACCTGTTATTCAAAGTATATTGGTTTTAATTTTGGGAAAACAACCAGAAGTTTCCCTACCAAAGGATTTTTCTTTTCTTATTTCAAATTTTTGTGAAAAAATCTGTATTTACCCGCTAGTGTCTGATGGTGGTAGCCACAAAATATTATTTTTACGCTTCGGTTTTTATGTTCAGCTTTAAAAAAAAAAATATTGTAAACAACACATAATCATATACTGCTCGGTTGTGGCTAAAGTTTACATTGAAAGAGTTACAGCACTGAATGGAAAGGGAGGAGAATAAAAATCTCAAAGTATTTGTTTTATAACTGTAGTCGTTGCAAGCAAGTCAAACCATTTCCGTTCTTCTTCTCGAATTGTTTTTATTTCTTTGTTTTTTTCAATATTCTTCTTTAACAAACAGAAGTATAAAATTTATGCAAAATCTTAAATTAACGTATGCAAGTAGCAGCAATGTATTACAATGTATAGTATTTTTACTATTGGTTAGTTTGTAAAGAAAATATTTTCCGTATTTGATGGAAGCATTACGCAGAAATAAAATGGAAACATGGAAAGCAAGTAAACTAATAAGGATTTGTTCAAAACAACTTTGCATCTCTGAAAGTAAAGTTACCTTAAAAGTAAACTTGACGACTTTTGTGAGACAAATTAAGGAATCATTTAAATCACGTCTTCAGACATTTGAAATTTAAAAAGTTTAAAGTAAAAGTTTACCAAACGATTACTTTTTTTTGTGACTACTGTCAGGTCAGCTCAGCACATTTCTGGCAAAAAGTACTTGAAATTGCCATGAAAAATTCTGCTTTCAGTATATTTCTGGCAAAAACTCTGAAAAGCTTCTTGAAAATCTGTCGTTCTCAGTCGACTTTAAACTGTAGGTCCCGCCACTCATGTATAAAATTAACACACACAACATATGTAAGTGGTGTGAGAAGCTAGGCCGTAATCCTGACTGAAGGATTGTAATGGCTGTTATGTATGTATGTAACTCTGGATGTCAAGTAAAGCCAACATTAAACTGGATTTGCCAGCAGAACGACTCGTGCAGTATAGAATTGTTTAAGGCGAAACACCATGGCTTCATGATAAATTTTAGACGGAAAGACAAAGAAAATTATTTGCGTCTGCAACAGGTCTAAGATGTGAATTATTTTTACCTTAAGGTTGTGCTTGCATTTGAAAAATATTTACGTTCTCTTGATATCATTTTAAGTATTAAACAGAGTTTTCCTTTACTTTACTTGTCCATTCCTTTAAGTAACCTCTTGTTATTTGTATATTATTACATATACTTGTTGTTTTTGTATATACAAATTATAAAAGAACGTCTTAAAAAATCGATTTCCTAACTTAAATTAAATGAATTTCAGAATCAGCTTAAAAAGTCGAACAACCTTAGAAAATAACATTCAACATTCAATGATATCTCCGAGACAAAAAAATGTAACGAAATGATTCAAAAATGATTCTAAATAGTAAAATTGCCTGACTGTAAGAAAAAAGGTCCATGATGTAGGATATAGGAAAATTTTAAATGTTTAAAAATCCACTAGAAATTATGGCTTACTTTCTATTTAATTGAATTTATTATATAATTGAATGTCGAGTATTGGTCATATGTTTGCATCGTATTAAAGTTGCTGATGTCCAGGCAAGCGGAGGAGGTAAATGCGTTATTGTCGTAAGTTCATGTGTTAGTAAGTATACAAATGTACTGTAATATAAAATGTAAAAAAAAATTTAATCGAATACAGTATTCCCAAAATATAAGCACTTTTAAAAACTTTGTAGTACATCAGATTCGGATCGTTTACTCGCCCGAGTCCTGCACAAAGGCCAGATTAGTAGAAGAAGAACTTTACAAATCACGAAACGTTAAAATTGGTGTATTGTAGGTTTTCTGTCAGGAATCAATTAACTGAGATACGTCTTTTGGATTGGACACAATGTAGCCTCTGCATCGAGGAGAATGAAACCATATGGAAAAAGTCATGGAAGTCTGAGTAAAAGAAACAAAAAAACTAAAGTAAAATTGAATATTAAAAAGCTGAAACCTGAGAACGAGTGGATTACATCCAAAATTTTTAGAAATTACATGAATTTAAATCTAAGATTGCTAACAGGTGTATATAATCTTAGAAATTAAATTAAAGGAAATAATGTAAAAGTTTATACCAACACAGTTGGTCATTACAACCCTTTAGTCTGGATTACGATCGAACTTTTCAACACCAGTCATTTGGTGTGTGTTAATTTTATACATGAGTGTCCGAGATTTACAGTTTAAAGTTAACTCCAAACGATAGACTTTTGAGAAAGTTTTGAAGGCAATTTCATTTACTCTCGGAGTTTTTGCCAGTAATCTGCTGAGAAACAGCAGGCGAAGAAATATTTATTCATATTTCGTTTTGTTAACGGGTATGACACGTAGCCTAGCGGGATTTTCTAAATTTTCTATGCTAAAGACCAACTGATGAGTATCGCAATTGCTGTTGAATGCAAGTATTAGTAGAAGAAGAAGAAATCACAAGAAAGAAGTCTGAAGAAAGACTAATTTAATAATAGAATTATCGATAAAAATTAACGCAAGGTTATTACCTTCCTAGGTTATCACCATTTCTAATTTATGCTAAACTGATTGACAAATTGAAAACCAAATTCTAATCAAGTCGAGCAGAATGCTGTTTATCGAAACCTATACAGCAGGATCTGTCAATAAACTGGCTTTAATATTAATTTCGATAAAAAGGAAATTTTAAACGTTATTGCTTTCATATGATGAACGTTCAGCTCAAATCAATTTTAAAATATAATTTTGGTAATTTTTTTTTAAAGCAAGGTTTCCATACTGCTCAACAACGCAGAGAAGTATGCGTACCAAAGAAAATATTGCTGTCCTTAGGTTTAGGTCTGAGTGGTAGCTGTGATATCAAAAAGCTCACTTGAGCACGCATTGCTGCCCGTTGTGACGCCACAGGTGAACGCAGTCTCTGTACTGACCGAGTTCTATCAAAACCACGGAAGAGGAAGAAGTTGGTCAGCGCAAGGGCTGAACATCAAAAGCACGACTACGCTACGCTGGAAAAGCAGCCAGAAAGTTTGATAAACGAAGCTATATCCTTGACATCAATAGGTGATAGCTCCGTCAAGCTGACAAGAGATGGAGAGCCAAATAAGCTATATCTGCACCTCGCAAGAGATGGGCATTACTGTACTAGTTTTGAATAAAACCCTGAAATATTGATTCGTTTTTTTCTAACTTCTTGGCCTATCCCGTTCAACCACATGGAATATTTTACGTAAGGACATAAGTTCACTTGCCTATAAACAAACAGCTCGTACAAGACATGAAGCGATTAATTATTCCTTGTTAAATGACAATGTTAGCGGATCCTCAAGCCATTAACGAATTCCGACTTACACACTGTTACTATTATTGGACTGTATTTCTTCGAAATAAGCATGAAGCTGCCTAAAATTTTTTTTTTAATTTATAAAATAAACATCAATGACATATGGTGTCAACCAGGCAGCGCATCTAAACATACAGCGCGCTTAACAATCTATTTTTTGCAAAACCTATTTGGTACAGGAGAGATCCCAATCTATGGGATTTTTATGAAGCTACTTTCAGTCATTCATTTCTGCAGACAAACCAACATTGAGGATTATATTGAAGACACAATTGATAGAAAAGCAATCAAAAATTGTACTGATCGAATTGATCAGAATATGCTGTTAATTCCAACAATATTTTTGTGCAGTGTTCTCACCACCTAAAATTATTTTTAAATTTAACCAGACTTTCGTTATTATTAATTATTTTATGTTTTCTAATATTTTGTTTAATTTTATATATCTTATTGAAAATAAATTAAAAATGTATTCGTAGTGCCAATGTAAAGAGACACAGACGTACATTATTTATTTAAATATTTAATACCATATAAATTATGATTTAACGAAAAAGCAATACACTGAATTATAACATACATACTTTACATATTAGAGAAAGACCACAGAAACCACATATTTTACACAACATATGCAAATTAAATTAATTAGACAACGTAGTATGATCTAATATTTAAGGGCAACATATGTTTTAGGCAATGATTGTACATTTCGATTATTTTTGTTAAATTTTACTTACAGCTCTAAAACTGGTAAAATTATTTTAGGTTTTGTTGTAACCTTATATAACAGAATAAAATTTGTCAGAAAAATTTGTCAAGAAAAGCTATATTCTTGTCCAAAGTTTATTGTTTAGGCAGACAGGCAGTTTATTATTGTGGGGAAAATCTATATCCTTTGCACTTTTAAGAATAATTAAAAAGTGTCGATGAATATTGGGAAACTAAATACTCATTTGCCTCTTTCAAACAGAAGAGCCTAAGGTAGCCTATTCATAAACAAATGCAGTTTGCAAATAAAAAGTATAAAGAACTCAGGACTGGAGCTGTTACTTTATGAGTGAGCAATTGTATTATTATATCGGGTGGGCCTTTTACCGGTTTAAATTTGGACCATCGCTTATTTCGAATCTTGCAATACTTCTGTCATTCTATTCAGCCACAGAATTCAATATATTATCTCCCCTGAACGTAATAAATCGATTTGCGCTTAAGCAACGTTGGGATTTACTGGACCAAGAAGAAACTGCACGATGATGTCGATTTTGCAAAAAAACAAAAATTATCTATTCGGATGAAGCTCATTTCCATCCAGTCCGGTCCATTGTGTCTCAGAAAACCCGCACGTGGCCTTACAGAAGCCAATGAACCCATTACGAGTGACTCTTTGGTGTGGCTTGTGGAAAGAAGTCATCTAAGGCCCATATTTCTTTGAAAATGTGGACGGCGTAAGCATTACGATCAGTGATGAAACCTATTGAACCATGCTAACAGATTTTTCTGTACTCGCTATGCGTGGAATTGTTGTGAACGATGTTTGGTACAACTTGCCACATATGTCATGCTACAAACGATTTAGTGCGTTATGACGACAAACCAGATACAATTGAGCATTTGTGACGCCTTTGCCGAGATACGACCCCAAGTACTCGAAAAAGTGCACGATAATTGGTCCAATTGAATGTGGTATTGTGAGGCCAGCGGCGGCAGCCGTATGAATGAAATAATATTCCATTTTTAACTGCAAAAATGTCAAACCGTTTTTGTTTAAACTTTTAAATTTTCCATCCTTTATATGTATATTTAGCAATCTATACAAAATTTTAAATAAAAGCTTTTTCTTTTCCGGTTTTTTTTCCGACTGTCCTCTTTAAGTTTTAGTCTATAGAACTTTGCTGTCGAACACATATTCAATATCCCAGAAAATTATTTTCTAAATTAAGTCCATTTGTGTTAAATTTTAAAATGAAACGAATTAAGTTACTGCTTTAGTGTACGTCTCTGTGTAAAGAGTAAGAACTTAAAGAATAATAGAATAAAATGGCATACAACTATTAATTGACATGCCTTACTTTCCAGAATCAGTTATGAGTATTATAAGTATTTTTCTAAATTTATGAATCTGAATGAGTAGGCGTATGAATCAAACTTATTTCGAATGTTATGAGTTTGATGCCAACATTGTCAACTCATACTCATTGCAACCTGTATTTATAAATCAACGTTGCAGTGAGTACGAATGAATCAGAGTAGTTGAATTTCAATACTGTTGACTCACTCATACTCAAAATTTCATGAGTACTTATGAGTAGCGAAAAAACGATTCATTGCTGATTTCTGTTACGTAGATGGTTTAGAAAAATTTAAAATAATATTAAAACGTATAAAAGAAACGATTGCAATGAACTTAAGGGAAATAAGGAAAATTTATACACAACACGTTGTTATAGTAGTGGACCAATTCATGTCACATTTACAGTGGCGCACAGCTTGTTTCAAACAGAACTCTTTAAAAAAGTTTTATTTAGGGAACATGCTGACCATTCTATTATATCAATAATTTTTGATATTAACCGATTATTTGAGTAAGAATTCTTAGGATTTGTTACGTTATTCTTCTGAAACATAATATTTTCTGGGGAGATTTATTTATTTCATCACCTATAGCACTGCTTAATAGGATCATGTAAAGTCTTAATGCTCTAGAGGCTAGTGAGACATGAGACTGCATGTCCTTCGCAATGAATGGCTCTACAAACAGGTGAAAAATACCTACACTGGGGCTGGGATGAGAACGAAATAAATTGTGATGGTGTTAGCATGCTTGTATCAAAAATATCTCTTACGAAGTGGAATACCGTTAACGAAATGATATGGGCTTTTATCATAATAAGGTCTATCACCATTGTCTATACTTGATCTCCAACTGAAGTGGGAGAGGAGAAAATAAAGGAAAACCTCGATAATCAAATTCTAGCCACTCTGTACGCTCTCCCAAGGAAAGTTATATTAAGGATCATATACGACGTCAATGCTATAATCGGAAATTACTACGAAAAAGGAAGTTTTCTCGACTTTCATATTAAGAGAAACGTATCGGTATGTTTAAAGATATTTGCAATAAAACATCCTTAGAGTTCTATCTCAAAATTTGTCATAGGCGGCTTAAAAACCGCTGCCATAAGAATACACCATTCGTCTGTGCTAACGGAAGATAATTACACCGAAGTTGAATGATAGAAGTTTAAACGCAGGTTATAAAAATGAAGGTTTCTTGACTACGTCAAAAAATAATACTGGCTGCGTTGAGCATTTTTATTAAATGCAGCTCAGAAAATATTTGAAACCAACAACCCTCTTTGTGTTGTATTTTTGATGTTCCTCTTTCTTATTCGATTTAATGTATGGGGATTAGCTTTTATTGGACTACATTAAGTCACTGTTTTATGAAGCAATGAAAGCCAATAATCAAGCAACTACGATAGATAAATTTATTAGAAAAAGTGGTCGAAAGTTTTACTGACCAAATCGACAACTTCATGCAATGACCTTCCAGATTATAATAAGAAATAAAAAAATTACAATAATTCGAGGAACATTTCTGTCTTGTATTATCATGTTAAGTTCTGAAGCTTTTGAAAAAAATAAATTTTAAACCATTAAAACCAGAATAATAAACAATTTCCAATATACATTATCTCGTCATGGATTTCAATTCAGATGAGCTCTTCATTCCAAACATTTTTCTATAAGTCGTTATTCAACACTTAACAAATATTATTATCCGTATAAGCAACACAGACTTTGTGACTTTACTCCTACAGGACATGTATGAAATGATTTCATTGCAAATAAATCTCTGCAGCATGTTTGTATGCGTTCAACAATTCTATTGCCATTATTTTAATTTCCGGTAATGGTCTCTAATGAATGCTGTTACAACACAAAGATTTTCTCCATTCCATTTTTTTTTTAATTTGCTGGTGATTTTTTTTTTATTAAATAACAAACTCATGAATGAATGCATCAGCAACATAACTTTTTCTCCATCTTGCTCTTGATACTTTTTTGCAGTGCCCTAGTTAACTTTGCCTGAAAAAATAATTTAAAATTTTTCTCAAAATTCAATTACAAGAATAAGTTTCCATCTCGATATTTTCTTTTAACTCGGTTTTCATGAGGATAATAAAAGCAAAAACAAAAACTTTACTTAAAGCAGGAAAGAAAATCTACTAGGAGAAGAATTAAAAAATAAAAAATATTCAACTGCACAGAAACGGAAGGAAGTCACACCACAGGCAAACAAAAAACTTTAAAATAAGCATTAATAAAAAATATTAAAAATAAGACCACACAGTGAGTTTATTGCACATAAGTTTACTTTGATCAAATTTACTTTCTTTAGCATTTTCTGAACTGATGGGTTATGTGATGGGGTATTGTGATCACTAATATCAGAATATAAAACTTGTCTAAAACAGATTGTGTCAGTAATATTTAATAAGACATATGTGTAACAGACATAATTGGTTATTTCAACCATTTAATACCTAGCTTCTTACACAACTTATGTTATGGGACCTACAGTATAAAGTAGCATTGAACACAATACCTAATAGACTACGGCGGCCGGATGCAATAGATTTATCGAATTAATAACACTTTTTATATTAAAAGTGACAAGAAAGAATTCTGCAGGTAGGGAGCTCCACATACGGATAGCCCGGCTAAAGTCCTACTGATCACAAACGAATGTGCTCCGCGAGAAATACGGGTGCTACGTAACAACATACGATTTTCCGCAACAAGTTCCTTTATCTTGCTAGAGGAAAATCTGTAAAGTAGAGACGATGCTCCAACGAATTAATAGAGTTGGATGCCCTACTGTCATCAATGATCATCTTTGCCCTCTCTTGGACGTGATCGAGAAACCTCAAACTAACCTCGAGGCACCGGCACAAACATGAGAGTTGTATTCCATACTCGGTGGGATATAAGTGGTGTAAATAGTAATAACATCAGATGAAGTGAAGTATTTCTTGCACCGTCCTAAGAAACCGAGGCATTTTAATGTTTCTTTCGAGACTTCAAAAATGTGCTGGTTCCAGCGAACATAAAGCTGAATTTTCATGTTCCGAAAATCAAAAGCTTCTGGCTCCCTAATATGTATACCAACCATAACTACATATGAGGCAATATTATTGCTGCACTTATGTGTCAATAAACAACACTTTGTCTTTTACGCATTGAAATCGACCCTATTCATCTACTTATTCTATTTTGAATGTATATAATGTTTTATTATGTTGATGTGGTATTTATTTTGCCTTCTGTTCGTTTATTTGTTCCACAGCTTATACAACTTTTGTTCACTTTTTAGTGTCAATTATTCATGGTATCACAATGGCCTATTTGACGATTTAGTTTGAAGAATTTTTTTCCTCTAAAACTGTGTATTATTGTGCTGATAAAATATGTTTTTTGTTTAATTACGTCTATGTGAACACATATTGCAATATGTTCGTGTGTGGGTTCGATTACAATCAGAAACTGTAGGCGATGGCAATGTGTTTAAATTTAAAAAAAATAACAAATAGCGACGATCTGATGTTGGTTAATAAAACTAAAAACAAACATTATTCCAACACACTGTTTGCCACCTCCTGCAATTCCCTCTTCCAATCACAACACATGCACCTTAGCCCTGAGCTGATAAAAAATATGTGGGAACGATATGTATGTATAGGTGTATATTTTATTTTGTTTATTATGTTTCTATGTAAACACACAATAACCATACTTAACATTTAATTTTTTCCACTTTATCACCCATGTCAGACTCATAATTATCCAGCTCTTTATAATGGCAGAGTTTCTTCATCCGTATCCTTTCTTTGGTATCGCTGTCATAATTTTTTTATTATCTCTCAGCACAGTTTCCACAGCATGTTTATATTAAAATTCATCAAATACCCGACTATATTTTTTTGTACACGCTCATTAACGTTATTGCATCATTAAGTAGAACCATAATATATACAACTGACAACAAAAGTTATGTTCTAATTGTGAAATGGTGGATGACTTACAATTTAATTGAAATAAATAAATTTTCTTTCGTATTCAAAGAATTCTTAAAAGAGTAACCAGATATACTTCTTAATTCTTGTCTGTCACTGATTTTATATGGAATAATAAGTGGGTTTTTATTGGTTTCATCAATCACATACAAACATGCATACATAATTGGTCATTACTAACCTTCAGTCATGATTAGAGCCTAGCTCTCACACCCCTAATGTTATGTGTGTTAATTTTATACATGAGTGGCGGGACCTACAGTCTAAATTCAACTCCGAACGATAGATTTTTGGAGAATTTTTAATGGCAATTTTATTTAGTATCAGAATTTTTGTGAGGAATCTGCTGAGAAGAAGTCGCCGAAGAAATAAGTTTTCATATTTTGTTTTTGTTGGAAATGTCTAACCTGGTGTTTGAACCGATGAATCTATGTTATATCGATTTATCGATTGGTTTTCTTAAGAAAAAAAAGAAGAGAAACAGAATACCACAGAATTGATGTGTAGTGGTATAAGGTAAAGCGACAAGATAATGTATTGTACTGGTCTCAACCTATATAGGTTATCCCTGTAATGTCTGCCACAATTATGTTGGCCTGGTAAACTTCAAGAAGTTATTATGTTTAGAAGCTTTGTACACAACTCAAATCACTTCTCATTGTAATTACTCAGTTCGAGGGTTTTAACTTTAGAGGAGTGTCTGCCTCTATTAATCTCTCCTTTTACCGGATATACTCTTCCACTCTACTGAACTGTACTGGCTTCATCAGCAGCGTAGAAGGATTTGCCTGCTCATTACCATGAGTTCTACTCTAATCTTGAGTCAATCTTTTATTAATATTCTTTCGGTGTAGAACACGTCGTTCGAAGGCAACACACGAATATTTCACTGTGGTACCGAACACCCCGCTTCTGCTACATTACATACTACATAGTCCTTCTCTTAAAAGAGTATCCAGTAACTAAATTATTTTTTTTCGCTTTTATTACTCAATTTCGTTGTGAAGCATTTCTCAAAATCATGGCATAATTAATGACAATTAATAAGGGAACTTTCCGCCAATAGATTTGCTAGGTCACAATGCTTTGTTATGAATCTCACATTAGAAAAGTATCTCATTAACATTTTTCTTTAACGGCACCCCACAGAAAATAGTCCAACAGTGTCAAATTGACGTTTGACTCAATAAATCGATTGTTGGATGAGATGTGTGGCCAGTTGCACCATCCTGTTGAAAACAAACATCGTTCACATTAATACCACGTGGATCTGGTATAAAAATATCGGTTATCATGGTACCATAAATGTCTTCATTAGCCGTAATGGTTGCTCTGTCCTGTTTTCAAAGAAATATGAGCCAATATATGAGTCTCTCGTAATGGGTGCATTGGTTTCTGTAAGACCACATGTGGTTTTCTGAGCCCTAAATACGGCAATTTTGCCTATTAACGAAACCACCAAGTTGAAGATGAGCTTCATTCGAAAATATGATTTTCTTGGGAAAATCGACATCATCGTGCAGTTTCCCGTTGACTCATCTAGCGAAGCGAAAACAAAGCGGATGGCCATGCGGCTTCAACTCTTGAATCATATCTTTTCTCAAAATTCAACGTAAACTTGTGCCTGAAATGTTCAATTCTTGAGAATGATGACGAGATCATGTTGATTGATTCTTATGCACAATCTCAGCTAATGCTTCAATATTTTCTGGGTGTACGCACTGTACGAGCACGATCACGTCTTGGCGCATCAACAGTGAAACCAGTTTCATGAACTTTAGCAATAAACTTGCGTATACCGGACAATGTTGATCCAAACTATGTGCAATATTTTCCTGCAATTTCTGGAAATGAATTTCCAATAAATCCCAACGGTGTTGCAACGTAAATCGATTCATTACGTTCAGTGGAGATAATATACTATATATATTGTGACAGAATAGAATGACATAAGTATTGCCAGATTCGAAATAACTGATGATTGAAATATAAACCGATAGATGGCCCACCCAATACATATGTATCGTAACTACACTTTGTTGTATGCTTTCAAAAAGTGCTGGTAATTATTTTTATTTAAAATTTTAATTGTTGCTCTGTAAGATTCCCGATTCTGTTGTCTACAAAGTCTATTAATTACAATACATCGATACAATGTTATTAATTACAATTCAATTTCAATAACATAGCTCTATGTAGCATAACAGTTCTGGTGGCTATCGAACCAATGACTTTGACGCTCATAGTCTAGCACACTCCCCATTAGACTGACAGGGCACCTTTCTACAAAGTTATGCAGTGTTTGTTGTCGTGTACCTTCTTATATTTTACCATATGATTTATGATTGTATAATTTTTTTGTTGTTGTTGTATCTTCTTTCTTCTTTTCCAACTTTTTAGCTAAAACTTAAAGAAATTTATTAAACTTTTATGCTTGCTATGCTTCTCTCTAAATATTGTGATAAACAGCACTAGTGGTGGATACATGAATTCATATTAAAAAATGCGTAAATATTGTGGTTGTTTTTTTATTCGCTTTTATTTTACGTACAGTTTATTTTTTGTTCTCTTTTTGGTCTTTTGATTAATCAAGGGATTTAAGTAAACGACACGATAAATTGGTATTTAATTTTAATAAAAATTTTTTTGTTGTATGTAGTGGAGGTTGTTTAAGATGGTTAAATAATGATAATGCTTTTAGGGGCCATTTAAAGTTCTTGAAATCATTTTTAAAAACGATGTTCATAGATGGAGAGTTATTTAAAGAAATAAAAATGTTTTTTTCATTTTAAAGGAAATTCCTTATTGAAATTTTATCAATTTATATAGAGAACTTAATGCATTTAATAAATGTAAATAGTTTTGAACGACCGTATTGTTGCAATCTACATAAATGCTAAGAAGTAAACAGTAAGGACATGGATAGTCAAGCAGTAAACAAAACAAATAAAGTCAGGAGTTGCATAGACTCTCTCAATACAACATCCGCCTCAACTGGTCTACTGTTGCGTGAGGAAAACGAAAAGGCGAACGAACTGGCAGGGAAGAGATCGGAGTTGTCTGAGGAGTAGTTAATAGAGAGGATATTTGCGCGCCTACAAGAATACTTTTCAAAGTGAACAAAGCAGCATAAAAATCAAAAAACCGTAGGAGGTTTAAAACTGCTGTGTCTAGCAGTATGCAACAATAAAACCAGGGAACAGCTTAAGTTCGAGAATAGTTCTCAATCTAACAGGAACACTGCGCCATTGGTAGTTTCATTGAAAAGCTCAGGGTTATTGCAGAAGATGCGATGATGTGGAAGAAATAGAAATAGTATAACACATCTTATGTGAGTGCCTTACACTTCAAAACAGACGTCATTGGTTTTTGATTGACAGAATGTTTGAAGATCTGGGAATGGTGGAGAACGTGTTACTTAGTAAAATTTGGTAAACACTTTTTCCAGAACAAACGAAACACGCATACAAAATTAGGCTCGCTCGTCGTCCTCCTCCCATGTAATTTAAATCGATTTTTTCACGTAGAAGTTTATTAAAAGTCGTCAGAAAATTTATAAAATTTTCGAAAGTCGCCGTAATTTATTAGATAGTGTGTAGGCTTATTAGAAGTGAGGCCGCGGTTCAAACCTCCAGATAAGGCATCTCCAACAAAACGAAATTTCAATATTTCTTCGGCGCCTGCCTCTCAGCAGATTACTGGCAAAAATTCTGAGAGTAAATAAAATTGCCATGAAAAAGATTTTTCAAAAATCTGTCATTTGAAGTCGACTTTAAATTGTAGGCCCAATACTCGTGTATAAAATTAACGCACTCAACATAATTGGTGTGAGAAGTTGGGTCGCAATCCTGAATGAAGGGTAGTAATGGTCAATTATGTATGTATGTATGTAGGACTCTGAAAATGTTTTCATTCAAAAGTTTTCTTCGATGTCCACCCGTTCATTGACGGAAAGTTGTTGTATTCATTAATGTCGCAATTAGGCACTGTTGTAATAAAATTTGATTTTAACGAACACACACATACATCTACATACATCCTGTGCTCTCGTGAAAGCTTCAGTTGAGTTTTACGAAATCTTTTCAAAATATTACCATCGTTTCCATAACGTTTACAAATTTTTTGAGCAGCTTGTGATGGACAAACAATACAGAGATACAACATTTTAAATCCATCTTTTTTATCTTGGGCCGGAGTTGGAAAGACGCTTTCGTTCCAACAAAAGAGTGCACGATTCATCATCACTGGTACCAACGTACTAAACCCATCCCCTTTATTCTTCCGCGAGAATGCCATAAGGTATTATGTACTTCGCGGAGGGCGGGTTAGCTTTAAAGCTTTATCGCGTTATCTGAAAGTTCGCCTTCGTTCCTCCAACCTTCGGAGTTCCATCATTACTTCGGCCATTTTCTGTATTTTCCCAATAGAATTCTAAAATTCAACACCTCTTCCATAAGCCGCTGTGGTTCCAAACTCGTTCTCCGGGCCATCTAAATCTGGGCAGCTTCGCATCTTCCTCCTCATCTACACAGTTTGGACATATAGGGGAAGTATCATGTGCAAATCTGTGCAGGTACTTCCTGAAGCATTCATGACCACCACCGATCCTTTGTGACCGAATAGCTTTCGATTACCCAATATCTTGCCTGCCTGTCTGGGCTGCGGAATAGGAGAAATTTTCTTCACCAACCCAACTAATTATAATTAATTATTAATAATTAATTATATTTCCCCATGTGCTATTTTTCCGTAGTGCTTTCTAACAGAATACATTCTTAAGTATAAAAATTAATGCTTCGCTCATAAAAACTTTAGAATACGGTTGCCAGAAAATATTTTCAGTTGGGTCATGGTATACGGCACACGGCACATTCTCCATTCTTTCTGTGAAGGTCAGCATTGTTGGTAAACAGTATGTAGCAGCACTGAACGCAGAGCATCCCATATATATATCCTAGAAAATATTGCAGTTCTTTGGAGTTTTAGCTCTTAATTGCACATAATTTATCTGTTTAACACACAATACAAGCGAAACTTCACCAAACAGTGTCGAGGAAATAGAAAAATAAGGAAAGAATTTCTGAAAATTATAAGAATTTTGCAGAATATCAATACTTTCCATATGCTTATCATGCAATCTGTACCACTGTCTCTGCGTGCTGGCATGGGTCAATCGGTAATAAATACTAGCATCAGTTTTGTACAACTTTGCGTTGTCGTGTTGCTTTTTATATATCTTTTCTTTTTTTTCTTCAATGTTTTTGCTACGGAGAAAACTTTACGAAACTGTTTGCAACATTATTTTAAAACTTTCGCAGATGCAGTTCTCTTTTTCAATATTTTATACACGTAATTGCATATACTTGGATCTTTTTTGTTCTTTTGTGTAACGTAGTAAGCGTGTTTGTTATAAATTGCCAGTAAACATGAACATTTTCTATTTTCAAGGTTGGCCATTCAATATTGATTGAAAGATTAAATTTATTTAAAGTATTTAAAGTTATGAAATATTGTACGATAAATAAAGACGGATTTTAGTGAATTGGCCGGATGGTAAACAACATTGCAAACCCTCTTGAGACTACTTCTAAAGTTCTGTTCGCACCTAAATCGGTTTCTTTATTTAGTAATGCATCAAAAAGTTTGAGGAAATCACTTAGAAAACGTGACCTATAATATTGTTACGCAAATGGAAACGACCTAATATCATTTCACATGAAAACTTCGTTTAACATTAACAATAACCAACAATGTAGTCGCGCTAGGACCCTCGAGAAGCCGAGACAAGAATATTCTAGTTCAAGCACCTTCGTTAGACTGATTTTGTACGTATATAAAAAGGCCAGACAAAGCGGCCAACGAGTTAGTTATAATTCACAAGACTGACTGAATTATAACTGACTTGTTGGTTGTCATGTCTTGCCCTTTTATATACGCAAATAATCAGTATGATGAACATTCTCCATGTGGAAGGTTCTTGTTCTCGCCTTCTCGAGAATTCTATGGCGACTGTATTGTTGTTTGTATCTGGTTAACATTGCTGGTTTGTTGTTGCTTTCTCTCATACTTGTCTGTCTCCGTTTCTTATACTGAAGTTGTTGGTATATGCAAGCATGTACGTTGTATGTGTTAATGCAGCTATAGACAATAAACATGTTCATTGTATTCTTAGTGTTAGTGTGTTTGTTACCATTTTAATGTTTAACGACGGTACACTGTTTCCCTTTGCGTAACAATATTATTAGGCTATAACTGTCTTGTACAATCATACTCTGGCTGTATCCAAAAGATGATCGCCATATTGATGTTTCATTAATTTTTGTTAGTCTTTTACATCTCAACATAATCAAATTTTGGAGAGTTCGAGATGAGTTAAAGGAAATAATTTATGTGTTCTGCTCAACTAAATTTACAACCAACTTTATGTAGTTACTCGAATACATTATTTTGTCACATATATGCATACATAATATGTCATTACAACCCTCCAGTCAGGATTACGACTCAGCTTGTCGCCCACTGCTTTTCTTACCACTTACGTTGTGTGTATTAATTAATTAATAACTTTTCATTGCAATTTTATTTACTCTCAGAGTTTTTGTCAGAAATCTGCGTCGAAAAATGTTTTTTTTTTATAATTCGTTTTGTTGGAGATGTCCGGGCTGGAATTTGAACCGTGGCCTCACGTCTAACAGGCCAACAGGCTCCTAGACTACGACAACTATTTTTTTGTCGCAGTGTAAAATATTAAAAAATTAATTTTAATTCAATAAACATACCAATGTGGTGGCTCGCTAAAAGAGCTTTATAAACTTCATTCTTTGACCAAGTTTTATTTCTGTAATTTGGCAGCTTAGAATACTAATTATGAGACAGTATTCCTAATATGACAATTATTTAGAGAGTTGTTACTAATTGTAAATTAATTGGAGAGTAAGATTCCTATGCGTCAACGCATCGGTTGGTCACTTAAAAAATTTCTTAATCTTAAAGCTTAAGCTATTTGTTTTACATTCATTTGTATTTGATTAAGATCATTTATATGTATGTATCTATGTATTTACACTTAATTTAAAGAGCATTTTATTTAAAAGATTAAAAGTTAGATTAATAAATACGTTGAAATGCTACGTTAACGTTCGCATTTGTTTTCTTTCGACTAGAAAGATTAATGATGCTGTAAACATAATGTACGCAACGTGGAAAACACAGCAATTTCACAAACAGAGAATACATAAGTGTCTATGGTAGAGATTATTTTAAAGGTCACGCGACAATAAGATTAGATTCGGGGCTTTGCTTTGTATATAGTCTCATTTCTAAACACGTTTGGTATATAAGACCAGGCTGTTAATGTCACAACGTTAAACATTATTGTTCTACTTTAGTATTTATTTTAATTTATCTTTATATTTTAGTTTATTTAGTTTATATGCGAATAATTTTTTACACCACAAAGCAATATTTGAAATTTTTTGATTCTGTGGTATATTATTATACATTCCAATTGTCATCTATTCTTATTTAAAAATCATTGGAAAATAATTGCACATTTTTTCATTTAAATATGCTTATGTACACACATGTAAATATAAATTCAATCTTATATATTGCCATCAACACAATAACTTTTGTGACTTATTTTTGCCATAATTGAAATCAATTTTCAATTCCACAATGGCCGCAAAATGCTAAAATGAGGCTAATGGAATTGAATGCAAAAAAAGGAATAAAAATAATTCAAAATACTTAGTTAATGATAGAATTGATTTTGAAAAATATTTCAAATTTTAACAAATAATATACATACATATACATACAAAACAAAATAAAGAGTTTCATTGCGTCCAATTTTCGGTTTGATAGATTTGCTAAAATAATATTTGTAGCAAATAAAATAAATAAAATACATACATAATTGGTCATTACAACCCTTCAGTCAGGATTACGACTTAGTTTCTCACACCACTTATGTTGTGTGTGTTAATTTTATACATGAGTGGCGGGACCTACAGTTTAAAGTCGACTCCGAACGACAGATTTTTGAGAAACTTTTCATGGTAATTTTATTTACTCTCAGAGTTATTGCCAGAAATCTGCTGAGAGGAAGTCGCCGAAGAAATATTTTTTTTGTATTATTTGTTTTGATATCTTGCCTGGGGTCGAACCCTGGCTTTACGACTAATAAGCCAACACACTACCTACTAGACTACGGCGAATAAATAAAATAGATTCTATTAAAATTACTCACGACCTTTTTATAAATTCAAATGTTTTATACGTATATTTTTGATTTTTATATTCATACTACATACATACATACATACATACATGCCATTACAATCCATCAATCAGGATTACGACCTAGCTTCTCACAATATTTATATTGTGGGTGCTAATTTTATACACTTTATTTAAGAAACAGATTTTTTTAAGAAACCTTTTCATGGCATTTTTATTAACTCCTGGAGTTTTTGACAGCAATTCGATGAGAGAAAGTCCCCAAAGAAATATATCATCATATTTCATTTTTTTCAGGATGTCTGACCTGGGCTTTGAACCGAGGCCTCAAGATTTTTATATACATCAATGAATTTAATTTGTATTATTACCATGCTAATGATAGTAAATTTGCTAAGCTAAATCGATTAATTACGTTCAATGGAGATAATATATATATATATAATGAATATTGCAATAGAATAGACTGCCATAATTGTTGCCAGATTTGATATAACTGATAGATACCGCACCTGGTAATAGATAGTGTGTTGGCTTGTTAGACGTGAGGCGATAGTTCAAACAGCAGGCCAGACATCACCAACAAAACGTAAAATGATGAATATTTTTCGGAAACTTCCTCTTAGCAGATTTCTGGCAAAAATTCTCAGAGTAAATAAAAATTGGAATGAAAAGTTTCTCAAAAATCTGTCTTTAAACTGTATGTATAAATTAATACACACAATGTAAGTGGTGTGAGAAGCTAGGTCGTAATCTGGCCAGAAGGGTTGTAATGACCAATTATGTATGTATGTATGTATTTGTAAGTTGTCCCTTATAAATTTAAACATTTCGAAACATGATACAATTTATTACTGTAGTGTGCTCATTTAGCTTTACAGCTAAAAACCAGAATTTCTGAAAATTTCAAATAACAATATATTTAAACAATATTTTTTCCACACCTTTGGTTAAATAATTTATTTTACAAACTACCTATAGCTATCACTGTGAACATAACTTAGTACTGCAGTTTATTGCAAAGACTTAAGAGCAAAAAATAAAGAAAAATATAGAGTGATGCGGTGGAGCTGATAAGGAACTTCTTTTTAAAATGCAATCGAAAAGATTTCAACACTAAAAATAAAACAAAACTCTTGAACTTTTTTGTATTTTTGGAGAAGTTTGTTGTTTCCCTTTTGTATTTATTTAAATAAAGCCTTGTCTAAATAAATTTTTGTTTTAATTTGTATCAATTGCAGAAAAACAAAATTATTGAAGATTTAAAAAATCAATGAAAACCGTGTGACCTTATTAAAATGCAATCCTGTAAATAGTTTAATACAACGCTGCAATAGAGGAATACTGTTCCGTTGAATTTTAAACTGAATTTGAAATAGCAGCGCTTACTGTGATTAATATTAGGAAAACACCCATATTGAAAAGGCACTCAACGGAATCAGTCTTTTCTATTGTTGCAAGTTAGTGAGAGTGGTCGCACAACCAATTGCAATTGCATTATAAGCTTCGTGACAGCGATGGTTGCCGTTGCTTATTTTGTAGATGCAATTGGTTGACAAATTCTAAGTAGATGTTGGTCGCGATGGTGGCCGACGTTAAAAATTGCCACTAAAAGTTTCCTAAAAATATGACGTTCGGAGTCGATTTTATACTGTCGGTTCCGCTACTCATGCATAAAATTAACATACCCAACATAAGGGGTGTGAGAAGCGAGGTCGTTGTTCTGACTGAAGATCAAGTATGTATGTATGTACGTACAAATCGATGTCATAATGGAAAGAAAACACTTCTTTACTACTATCGGGGTTCAGTTTGTTTCGATTCCCAGTTGATATCAGAACTTCTTGAGATAATTCGTTAATTATTTTATACTGATTTTTAGCATCCATTAAATATCAATCAAACTATGCCGATTAAAGGGCTTTGATTGTTTAATTTCTTATTTCTAACACTTTTTATTTCTAAGTCAATAAATTCGAGTTTGTTTTATTGTATTCAAGTGAAATACGTTTGAATGTAAAAGCAATTGATTACATAATTATTTGAAATTTGTTGGTATATTTATTTATTTATTAATTACAATACAATTACAAATTATATTTTAACTATATACAGCGGAGTAACTTAACCATATGCTCGGTGTAGTGTCACAGACCAGAGTCTCTGGTGGGAATCGAACCCACGACCCTCACGCTAATAGTCTAGCGCACTACCCACTAGACTACTAGGCCACCCAGGAAGAAATTTTACTTTCATGTTTGCATGTCAGACTTTTGATTTTACCGCCAAGCGAATCAGAACATTTTTATTCGAAATTTTTTTATTAATTTTCAATAATAAAAAATAATAAAAAAAACAATTATTTATTCATTTGCGTCTTTTGACCAAATCTTTCATCAACTTTCATAGTGGACTCAGACTTTACACAAGTAAAACAAAAAAAAAAAAAACAAGTGAAAAATAAAACATAATAAAAAATAAACACAAACAATAAGTGCGTGTATTATAAAAACAATTTAGTTGTGTTAACTAACAGTTATTGTTCTTAAACAATAATAACACCATGGATGAAGATGCTGATGATACTGATGCTGAAGTAGGTAGCGAGTCAAACGAGAATCTAAACTGGCAGATAATAACAAAACGGCAAAGAAAGAGAAATCTGATTGAATCCCCAAAAATTTATGAGAATAAACGAATGGCCTTCCACAGTGATGACATTCCATCGAGTAGCAACAAATTTGCTGAGCTTCAGACTGATGATGCTGATGACAATGAAGATAATGCAACAATACCTAAACCACCGCCAATATACATACCAGATGTAGTTGATGTTAATAGTATGATTTGTAATATAGGTAATATTATTTCAAAAGATAATTTTAGTTATAAATCATTAAGAAATAATCAAATCAGACTTATGGTTAAATCGGTTGATTCATATAGAACCTTAGTAAAATACTTAGAAAGTCGAAATATAGGTTTTCATACATATCAATTGAAACAAGATCGTTCATATAGAGTTGTTATAAAGGGACTTCACCATTCTACTCCTATTGAGGACATCAAGGCCGAACTAATATGCCTAGGACATCAAGTTCGTAATGTTACTAACGTGCGAAGTAGATTGACCAAAGGATCATTGCCAATGTTTTATATTGATCTCGATCCTCAACAGAATAATAAGGACATTTATAATTTAAGATACTTAAACAATGCTATCATTACAGTTGAAGCACCTAGAAAAATAAACGACATTGTTCAATGCCACCGATGCCAACTTTTTGGCCATACAAAGACTTATTGTAAGAGACCTTTTAATTGTGTTAAGTGTGGTCTTGGTCATCCAACTGCAGAATGCAAAAAAGACTTAAATTCGCCAGCTCAATGTATTAACTGCCTAAAAAGTCACACTGCCAATTACAAAGGTTGTCAAATATATCAGAAATTAATTGCTAAACGACAAACTACTCGCAACCGACAAGCCAACTATGCCCCAGACAATTCGAATGAATTTCCTCAATTTAACTTTAATAATAATTACCAGAGAAACAGCCAACAGAATAACAATCAATCTTATTCTGAAGTAGTGAGAAACAATAACTCTGAAAACATAAATTCCAACACAATGGATCGAATCGAATCCATGTTAACAAATCTCCTTAACATGATTACCATGCTAGTCTCCAAATTATGCAAATAAATCTACGGTTTGCAATATGGAACGCCAACGGTCTACTAAACCACAAAGAAGAAATTGAAACATTTATAAATATTAATCATATCGACATTTTTCTTATATCTCAAACACATTTTACCGATAGAACATATTTCAATATAAATGGCTTTGACCTAATTCCTTGTAATCACCCTGAAAATAGAGCTCATGGAGGTTCAGCAATCTTAGTAAAAAGGTCAATAAAATATACTATCGTAGATGATTATCAGAAACCTCATCTACAGGCTGCCGGAATACGAATAAATTGCAATAACAATGATATATCAATATATTCAATTTATTTTCCCCCCAGACATAATGTTAAATATGATGATTATCAAGACTTTTTTGAAACTCTTGGTACAAAATTCATTGTTGGCGGCGATTTTAATGCCAAACATCCTTGGTGGGGTTCCCGACTTGCCAACCCAAAGGGAAAAGAACTTTATAAAAATGTAATCGATAATCATTTTTCAATTTTAACCTCTGGAAGACCTACATATTGGCCAAGTGATCCAAGAAAAATTCCAGACTTATTAGATTTTGTAATTTACTCCGGTATTCCAGGTAACTTGTTGAACATTTTAGACTCGGATGATTTAAGCTCTGATCACTCGCCCTTGATAGTAAATTATGATACATGTTTACAAACAAATGGAAATTATGAAGTAACATTAACACATATTGACGTGAATTCCTTTAAATACTGGTTAGAGCAAAATATAAATCTTAAAATAAAATTGAAAGAAGCTGTTGATATAGATAATGTCGTTGAAAATTTTACAAATCTCATCCATGAAGCTGCATATTTATCTTCACGGAATGAAGCTGTTGCTAATAACCGAAATAGGGTTTTGGTTTCTGCGGAAATAAGGGAAATGATTAGAGATAAGAGACGTTTGAGACGAAATTGGAAAAGAACGAGAACCTTACTAAATAAAACAATACTTAACAGAGCAAATAAAGAACTGAAAAGAAAGTTACGTGAATATAAAAATGACCAAGTAAGTAATTATCTAAGAAATATTGGTTACAATCAAAATTCTGAACATAAACTATGGAATGCAACAAAATATTTAAAAAGACCCAGTAAAAGAAATGTACCAATAAAAGATATAAATGGTACTTGGTGTAAATCGGACCTCAAAAAAGCTCAAGTATTCTCACAATATTTGGAGTCAACATTTCAGCCATTCTCTTTTAATGATGATAGTGATCAAAACTATGTTAATGAGTTTTTGGATAGTCCCTGCCAAATGGATTTGCCTATCAGACATATAACCCCCAAAGAAGTTGAACGAGAAATATCAATACTAAACGTTAAAAAAGCGCCTGGATATGACCAAATAGGAGTGAAATACGTAAAAATGTTACCAAAAAAAGCTATACTCCTATTAACTTTTATTTACAACTCAATATTAAGGCTAAATTATTACCCAGTACAATGGAAATGTGCGGAAATTATAACTGTGTCTAAACCGAATAAACCAGAAAACATTATAAGTTCCTATAGACCTATAAGTTTACTGTGCACTTTTTCAAAAATATTTGAGAAAATCTTTCTGAAAAGACTTCAGCCAATTTTAGATAATAAAAATATCATTCCGGAATATCAGTTTGGCTTTCGTCATCAGCATGGTACGCCTGAACAATGCCATCGCATTGTTAATGTTGTTCAAAATGCCTTAGAGACAGAGTGTGGCATCCTGGTCTTCTTTTCAAACTAAAATTACTTCTACCTGCACCCTTTTATTTAGTTCTTAAATCATACTTAAGTGACCGTTATTTTTATGTTAAAATCAACAATTCTGTTTCGGATATTTGTAAAATAAAAGCTGGAATTCCACAAGGCAGTGTACTTGGCCCTGTTCTTTACACTATATATATAAATCAGATATGCCTTTTATGGAAGATGTTACAGTTGCCACATATGCCGACGATACAGCATTAATTGCAAATAATGATTGTCCAACAGAAGCATCGAATGTAATTCAAAACTATATAGATAGCATAGCAATATGGCTTAAAAAATGGAATATTTGTGTTAATCCTGATAAATCGGTGCATATAACTTTTGCATTAAGAAAAGGCGATTGTCCTTCAATTTTTCTAAATGGCGAACAAATACCTAACTCTAACTGTGTGAAATATCTTGGAATGCATCTTGATAGAAGATTAACTTGGAAAGACCATATAAAAAGCAAAAAAGAACAGCTTAATATAAAAACAAAACGCATGTATTGGCTACTTGGCAAAAAATCTGAGCTAAGTTTGCATAATAAACTGTTGCTCTACAAAACTATCCTCAAACTCATATGGACATATGGAATACAGTTGTGGGGAACTGCGAGCAATTCGAGTATTGAAATTCTGCAGCGTTATCAGTCTAAAACTCTAAGAATGATATTAGATGCTCCTTGGTTTATTACTAACGATAATATTCATAAAGATTTAGGAATATCCAAAGTTAAAAATGAGATCAACAAATTTAGTAGGAAATATATTGACAGACTTAGTAACCATAGTAACACTCTAGCGATTACTTTACTAGATGAAAGTAAGGAAATTGTAAGGCTTAAAAGGTTTCATGTTCTAGACCTACCATTTAGAAAATAAAAAAATGTAAATATGTAAATATTATTTAAAAAATTATTATTATTATTAATTATTTTAATATCCTTCTTTGTTAGTCTCATTGGAGATAAATCATTTTTTAATTTTTTTTATTTTTGTTACTCAATTTGTTTATTATTGTATTAAAATAGATTGCAAATAAATATATGAAAAAAAAAAAAAAATGTTTGCATGTGAGACACTTGGCCGTATGAGTGATATGTAGAATATAAATGAAAAATTATATAATAAGTATACGCCAGTTGAACAGAAAGTGTATGTACAATTACGACGATTTCCTTTCTTTTACAAATATAATCAGTTAAAAAGAAAAAGTTTTCTTACAATTTCAGTCAGGGTCCATTACATTTAATGAATATCACCAACAAAACAATGTTTCTTCAATGTTTTGTCACATTGAAAAGAAAAAAAAAAAAAAAACAAAAGTACATTTGTTATTGACTGTCACCAATGTAGACAACAATTTTTTAGAATTGGGTCTTATGGCTTATCATAACTTAATTATGAGCAAAAATTTTTTTACAGCATTTTTGCCTGAAGTTGATAAATCAGCAGATTTCTGGCAAAAACTCTGAGAGTAAATAGAAGTGCCATAAGAAGTTTCTAAAAAATCTATTGTTCAGATTCGACTTTAAACTATATGTTCTCCCACTCATGAATAAAATTAACATACACAACATAAGTGATGTGAGAAACTAGGTTGCAATTCTGACTGAGGGGTTGTATGTAATTGTAATTATTGCTTGGGAATGAGTTTTGTAGAAAAATGAACAAGTATTTTATCTTGATTTAATTAAAATTGGATTGACGTTTTTAATTTTGGATGCTATGTGCAATTCTGTAAAACTTAATGCATTATCCATAGTTTTAAACATAATCAGGGGAATAACATACGTGGCAGCTGTAATTAACGAAACTAAAAATGTTTTTTTTTAATAAATAATTGTTGTTAGAAGAGAATATACAATGAATATTTGTTCTGGCAGAATAAAGAAAGAGAATAAAAGTTTTCGTCCTTTAAAAGGTATAAATTTAATAACAATATTGTATTTTCATAAGAGTAAATATTTTCTACACCCCACAATTTTAAAACTATGTAGCATTTAAATTCCTTTAACAGCCACACGTTAAATGTTGAAAACGAAAGCGATTTAGAAAATGATTTTTCCATCTGAAATTATACCACTGTTTTTGTATTTCAAAATTCTGTTACATTTTAGACAGAAATTTGTATCTGAACTACTTTACAGCACCTATGATAGCATATACGATGCTTAAGAGGCCTTTTATGTTTGTAAACTTAGTATTAGCAGCACCAGCAGCCATAGCAGAAATCAGTGGTGATATTTAAGATATATTGACAATTGCAAACTTTTATGATTATTTATTTGTGTTTAGCATTCAGGTCGTATGTCAATTTATTACAGAAACAAAAAAAATATAAAAATATTTTTGATTATTGCGAGGGCAGATTTACATAAAATTTATGGTTTCTTACTGAGATTTCAAAACTAAAACAAAATATTGTTAATAACAACAAGTAAAAATGTTACGGTCTACACAGCTTTATAATATTGTATGTAGCTCCCCATTGCAACTCTTCAATCAGGATTCCGACCTAGGTTCTCACACCAATTACGTTCTGTGTGTTAATTTTATACATGAGAGGCGGGACCTATAGTTTAATGTCGATTCCGAATAACAGATTTTGGAGAAAATTTTCATGACAATTTTTATTTACTCTCAGAGTTTTTGCCAGAAGACTGGTGAGAGGAAGTCGCCGGAGAAATATTTTCACATATTTCATTTTTTTGTAGATGTCTGGCCTGGGACTTGAACCGTGGCCTCACTTCTAACAAACCAATACAATACCTACTGGACTACGGTGACAATGTTACAGCTCCACATCACAATGCAAATCAAAATCTATCAAAGGTATACACCAGAAAATAACTCGATTTTTTCGATAATTTAGAAACATATACGGGTATGCAGAACTCTCAGCTTTATGTTATAAAAAAATAAACGCAACGTAGTCCAAGGTAAGTTGCATTCACATCAATTATAATAAAGTCAGCAGTAGCATAGCAAAAGTATAAGAAATAAAAATAAAGATTTAATGAATTCTTTATCAATAGTGGCACTAAAACGTGCTTTCGATTTAAATTTCATACATCGCATTTTTAAAACGCCTATTTCATGCATATTATTGTATTGACAGCATTAGTCTTCGCTTTGCCAACACTAATCCTCTCACTCAGACCACTAGTTCTACCATTGCTTCGAATAAAAATAGAAATTAGCCTAAAAGCTAAGTAGCAGATACTTTGCTTGTTGTTGCACTGCCTTTCAAACAATCACTTCCATATACGGCTAGTTATTCTATTTTTGACAGATTGCTGCGTTTGCTGCGTTTATTGTGTTTATACCGTAACTTAACGGGCGCTTCATTCAAACAGTACGTATAAATTGGATTAAAACAAGAACGTCCGCAATCATGTCAATTTTTTATTCAAACAGGATTCAATTTGAATGAGTTGTATACATGCAGTACAATATTTTAAAAACTTTACCAAGTTTTGCAGTGCGTGATAGTATCATCGCAGCATGGCATTCTCCGCCTAAGAGAAATTATATAAAAATTCCATCAACAGTCGAATATCTGGGATATTATAAGTACTGCAGATAAGTGAACGTCATACCTTTTCCCACTTGATATAGAGCAAACACCGATGTGTTATTTGCTAGGAACGTTTTGCTATGCTGTATTATTGATGTTTCATTTATCTTATCAGTGTTCAGCTGCCTGAACTCTGGGTTACTAAAGGTTTAGCTACATAAATAGCCTGATCAATCGTTTCAAGAACTTGGAACTTATCTGGTCTTTCATTAAGCGCTGACCATTTTAAGTCTGAAGTCGTCGTAGTCTGGTAGGTGAAAAGTTAGCTTATTCGACGTAAGGCCACGGTTCAAATCCAAGATCAGATATCTCCAACAAAACGAAATATGAATAAATTTTTCTCCGGCGACTGCCTCTCAACAGATTTCTGGTAAAAATTCTGAGTGTAAATAAAATAAAATTGCCACGAGATTGTTTCTCAAAAAACCAGTTGTTCGGAATTGACTTTAAACTGTAGGTCCCGCCACTCATATATAAAATTAACACACACAACTTAATTGGCGTTAGAAGCCAGGTCGTAATCCTTAATGAAGGATTGTAATAACTAATTATGTATGTATGTATTTATGTATAAGTATCTATGCATATGTATATAATGGCATCAGTTGGTTTTTCAAACGAATAATAATTTCGATGTTATCTAAACCAGACTTTGTTTACTTTAATTTAAAATTACGAAGAACTCAATGAAAGGCGCGATATTAGTGGTGGATGAATCAATACTTAAGGATTATAATTGTAAGAATAATTGGATAATGATTCGAACACTCAGTAAGTTTTTGATTACACCTTTCATCATTAACATCTGGAACCTTTTGGCTATCTGTCGGTGAATATTTTGGTTGTCGATTTGGAACTGCTTTCAAATACTTTCCGGATATTGTATTGAATAGTAACCGATCTCTAGGTATATTGAGATTCGATATCCAAAATACAAGTTTGACTCACTGGCAGCAAGATAACATGGTCCAATGGAATTGTTGATATTGCGTTATATGTCATCTATCTTCACGTGTCTAGGATTTCATTAAACTGGTGTTATTACGAAGTTTAATTTCTCGCACTCAACTAATTTGGAGCGCAACATTTGAAGAGACTTATTTTCATAAAATTTATCTTAGCTTCTAGCGTTAATTTGTTTTTAAACAATAAAATTTTATGTTGGCGGATGCCGTTAGAGTTATGGTAGCAGATTTTCAGAATAATTCACCGGTTGTTATATTAGCCATAAAAGAAATTACTGGCCAAGGTTATTACTGGTCAATAGTTACTAATTACCTAATTAGCTAGGTCCTGCACAGTCTAGACAATCACATACAAACATATTGCATTATACAGAACAATCTTGGGCTTCCACTTTATTGTTCAATGACTTGGTAACAAGTCGCCGTAGTCTAGTAGGTAGTGTGTTGGCTTATTAGACGTAAAGCCAGGGTTCGAGCCCCAGGCTAGACATCAAGACAAAATACAAAAAGTATTTCTTCGGCGATTTCCTCTCAGCAGATTTCTAGCAAAAACTCTGAGAGTAAATAAAATTGCCATGAAAAGTTTCTCAAAAATCTGTCGTTCGGAGTCGACTTTAAACTGTAGGTCCCACCACTCATGTATAAAATTAACACACACAACATAAGTGGTGAGAGAAACTACGTCGTAATCCTGGCTGAAGGGTTGTAATGACCAATTATGTATGTATGTATATGACTTGGTAACAAACTTTACAGATAGTTTGCTTGATCCCATAGAGGACTATGGGCTCATGTGTGCTGGCACTAGGGATGCCAATCGGGAAATCCCGAATCACAAAATCCCGCGATTTTCGGGATTCACAAATTTTTAAAACTTGTCCCGGGAATTTTCGGGATTGTAAATTCATACATATAGACTTTATAAAGTAAGAAAAAATTGAGTCTACAGCATGGTTTTTTATTTAATATTACATTAAATAACACTCATGTGGTTT
Source organism: Sarcophaga subvicina (assembly GCA_936449025.2). Lineage (NCBI taxonomy): Eukaryota > Metazoa > Arthropoda > Insecta > Diptera > Sarcophagidae > Sarcophaga > Sarcophaga subvicina. Next base: position 93,065,903 of record OW388080.2, read on the forward strand.
TTCAAGTGTATCATGCAACAATTAAGTGAATACTCTATATCACTCGACATCGAACTGTATAAGAACCCAACTTCCATTGTTAAAAAGTTAAACATTGGCCCCGAAGTCCAATAAAATCTGTTAATGCAACTGATGGTTTAGACAATCAACTTTCTAAAGAAATAGATTTGATTGAATCACGAGCTGTTAGAGGTGAATAGTTATATTCTGCATATAGCTATCTTGAAATCTTGTGGGCAAGTGTAGATTGCGAAAAATGTTTTTCAGCGAAAGGCTGTTTTTGTTTGCATCAAAATTAAGGCTCTTCGTTGAAATATTGGTCTTTTTAAAAAATTACTTAAAACAATGAATATAATTAATATATATATTTTGGAGAGTAAACAGTGTTCTTAAAATGGTAGGTATTTGTTTCTTCACTAATGTGTTTATACATATGTATATGTATGTATGCAGACACATATGAATTATTTTTATTTTTGCTACTTTTTGTTCTGTTTTTTTATTTTATAACATGTGTATTGCGGTAAAGATCAAAAATTAATGTAATTTTTAATGAAACAATTGTTTTTAGCTTCTTTTTTATTAAGAGAAAATCACAAAATTCCGGGATTTCGGGATCGGGATTTCTAAATCCCGAATCCCGGGATTTTTAAAAATCAATCCCGTTTGGCATTTCTAGCTGGCACCACTGCATGCCATTGCATACGCATTCATAAAATTATACAACCACGAAAATGTTCCTTTGGAATCATGCAGTTTTATTTAATCACTTGGGCGGCACATTTCATATTGGATTTCGTTCATAAAACAGCGAGAACATATTAAGGCAGACCTCTGGCAACCCCCAATAAATTGATTTCAGGGATTGTGATTGTGTAAATACTTAACGTTATTACTTTGAGAGGTGTTACGAGAGGCAGACTAAAAATATTTATTATAAATACTATGTTATATTCATACTTATTCATAAGTATGTATGTGAGTGTAAAAGAGTTTCTGTAACACAAGAGCAGTTATGTCTTTATTTTCTGTATAGCTTTTAGGATAGGTCAACGTTGTATTAAAATTGCATGGTTTTGCTGTCTTTGAAATAAACTATTCTTTTGTAGGTTTCCAACGTTTTTCTCTCTTTTCATTTTTTTTTTTAACTTTAATTTTGTTCTTTTAGAACAAGGGCGTTGCTATATGCCTTCTATTTTCAGCAGTTTCGAAATTTTGCTAAAACCTTGCCTAATGCACTGTGTATGTTGTAAATAAGGTCATTAAAAGTTTGCATTGGAATTTGTAGTCTGACGTTGAAAATAAAATCTTGGAGAACAAGTTAAATCGCTCGGTTAGACCGCTGTTGTTGAGGAAGTTTAACAAAATAAACGACAACAAAAGAGATATTTTTGTAAAATATTTCATCGTATGTAATGGCCAACGACATAACGTGCTAGCTACCTTGTGGTTTGTGGAGTAATTTTAAATTTTCAAAAAAATATTTTACAATAAATAATTGAAGTTGAAGTAAATATCCTGAATTGAATATGACTTGGAAGTTTGGACTATTTTGGTAAAATTTATCGTACAAAAGAATACATAAGAGAATGGCTTTATTATCAGCACACAAACCCAACATACGGTTGCCAGCTGCGTATTGTACAGGAATAGGTAACAAAAACTTACAAATTTAAAGACGCTTGTTTGAAGGGTAAATTTTTATTTAAACCCTTAGAAAATTAATGCATTCCGTGCCAAGACTACATAAAATATTTCGTCTAAACTTCAGTTCATATTCTCTTTACTTTCTATTTTAAATTTAAATTTTATGAATGTATGTCGCAAGCGTTTTTCTTATATTTCTTATTTTGTATTTAAAACGTCCCATAAGAGATTTAAACTTGATTTAGATAATCTGTATTCAAAATTTTCATTACTAAGGACGAAACCAAATAATTTTACATCAGTAATGCTCTTGACTGTTTAAAGAAATTCTAAATCTTAGGCTTTTTTCTTTAACCGCAAAAAAATAAATCACACTTGAAGTATCTAAATTTGGTACTGTGCACCACTCACTTTGGAGGTCAATTTTCGGTTAAAAAGTACAAAAAACTAGAGGCTAATAGCCATCTCCTTCATCTCAAGGTAAAATCTTGAGCCTGATAACATACTTAATTGGTTATTACAACACTAAAGTCAGGATTACGACTTAGCTTCTCATACAGCACACAGAGCATTGTGTGTTAATTTTATACAAGAGCGACGGGACCTACGGTTTAAAGCCGACTTTGAACGACAAATTTTTTTGGGAAAGTTTTTATGGCAAGGGTTCGAACCGAGGCTTCACGTCTAATAAGCTAACACACTACATACTAGACGGCGACTCCGACTCTCTAACCAATAACTTATTTCAATTATGTTCTGCCGCCTTAAGATGTTATAATCATTTCTTAGAGCGGGCTTCTTTGATAGCAAGTGGTCTGATGTTATTAAAGCACGCACAATTTCTGTGAAACTGTTAATGGTGGAGGGCATTCTCTTCATAGTTAACCAGTGAGCTTGGACATTACTTACATCAATGGTTATTACAACGTTTTAGTCAAGATTATGACCTAGCTTCTCACACCACCCATGTTGTGTGTGTTAATTTTTTATACATAAGTGAAGGGACCTACAGTCGACTACGAACGACAGATTTTTTAATAATTTTCTTTACTCTGAGAGTTTTTGTCAGAACACTGCCGAGAGTAAGAAGTGGTTTTGTTCCATATGTCAGGACTGGGGTTTGAACTCATGACCTCACGTCTCGTCACACTTTCTTTACTTTCTTATTTAGCATTTCCAAGCCATAGTTTTCGATAACCATACTTTTCGTGAATAAGTATTCAATATATTTCGCTGTATTATTACGTATTATTTTTAAGGGAAAGGAAAGACTAAAGACTTGTGTTCCTCATTATATCCATTGTAAATTGGTTAAACTAAATTGAGTTTTTTCAACGTTTAGGTGACATACTTATTTAGTGCTTTACTTAAAGGCGAAATGCACAAAATAGTGATAAAAACAATTCCAAACCTTCTATAAACTCTGGTGGTATAAAATAATGCAGCCTACTTTTTCCACTCACTTCATTTACATTTTCTGACAGTGAGTGGCATGGACAACCATGTTTTAATTGCACCAATATCTCCATGAATGATAATTTAATTTTAATGGAATTAAATTGTACACGATAGAACAGCACAGATTAAAATTGACTTTAGTCGTCATAGTGTTGTCTGACTAAGCCATTGAAATGTATGCTCATGCAGAAGGTACATTAATTAAAACGATTTGTTCGCGCAAAATTTAATTTCCGCTACAATATTAAGGATGTTATGTTTTTGAATTTACAACTACTGGAGAGAGATAGAAAGACAAAATCAGTTAATAAATTAAAGTCCTTAGAGTCATTTGATTAGGCCTTTCTAAGATACGGAGAAGAGTAAAGTAATTTTCATAAAGTTTGATTTCCAATAATAATTTCTATTTACTGTTTTAATTTTTATTGTTTATTTACAGATGTTTAAGTAAAATTTTAATTAAAGATTTCATTCAAAGACAATCTATCCAAAGTAAATAAAAAATAAACACTGCCATCAATAGAGTATGACGGTACTGTTTAGCACAAACTGATATGTCAAGACAAGGATTTGAATTCACTAGTTCTCGTCTAGTAACCAAAAAACTATGTACTAGTCTACAGCGGCTTCTTTTTTACCATACACAGTGCAAAGATCAATCGTGCTATTGTCAGTCAAATAAAAAAATAATGGCTTAAACCATGACAAAAACTGTGATTGCGCAAATAAGGCATTTTGTGCAACTAAGGTTTTAATTGAATTTAGATTATCCTTTAAAAAAGCGTGGTCGTGTGCTCTAGAATTTTTCTTCTTAGGTCTCCAATGAAATGTTTTTAGTTGTCAAAATATCTTAGATTTTTAAAAAAGCACTTTAAAATTTCAACGATGAAAACGATATATTGTTGAAGTTTAATAAAAAAATGTTTTTAGAATCGAAACGAGAAATAAGTTTTGCTCGGCATTCATTTAGGGCAGTGGGAATGAAGGTATATACGTAATAAAAGGAAGAAAAATTTTCAGATGATGATTGCCAAGTTCTAACTGAGAATTTTTGTGCTGATATGATGCCTTATTACAATGACGTTAACATATCTTATGTTGGGAACTACTTATAAAGATGAACACGTTAAAAAAATTCGATAAAAATATAGATATAGCTTCGGCCATATAATAACTTTTGGTGTTCACTTATTTCAGGTTGAAGGAAATATTTTATGGGTTCAAGCAAATATAATTCGGTAAATATTTATGAATCTTTATCTTATGAATTAACAGTGAAGTATAGACTTGTTCTTGATTCAGTAAGGTGGGAGAATTTTTAAAGAAAACATGAGATATGTAGCTACATATCTGTATCGCCAACTCGCACTGGACCCAAGATCTTATGTAGGACTTTTCTCTCAAATACTCTCATCTGTGCTGCATCTGTGCTGCATCAGTGCTTAATAGTATCCTTTTTTCTGCACCACAAAGAAACATGGGGAGAATGAGTGTCTTGTAGGGTATTAGTTTTGTCGTACGAGAGAGGTCTTTGCTACTCAATAGATGTTGAAACCCCAACAGGTCCTTTTAGCAGGAGTGATCCTTCGCTTGATATCCAGTCTGACTTTTTTTTGGTGGTAACGGCTGAGCCAAGATAAATTCACACAAATTCACTGATCATAAGTTTATGAAAAAAAAAGATTTCGGCCGTAATCTGGGATCCAATATGCCGGATGTCCCTTCTTGTCGGCAACATATATTTAGTTTTGCCTTCATTAACTGCCAAACCTTATGTTACCGTAATAGACTCCCGTTTAATAGCACTAAAGGCAGAGCAACATCCCGGTTGGTACGCCCTATGGTGTCAGCGTAAACTTGACACTTTTGTGGAAAATAGTGACATTGTGATGCATTCCCGCCTTTCGCAGAACTCTTTCACGGACGAGATTGAAGAGATCGCATGATAAAGGACAACCTTTTCTGAAACCTCGTACGGTATCAAAAGGTTCGGAGTGGTCCATTCATACATACATAATTGTTCATTACAATCCTTCACTCATGACTACGATCTACCTTCTCAAACCACTTATGTATGTTGTGTGTGTTGATTTTATACATGAGTGGCGGGGCCTACAATTTAAAGTTGACTCCGAACGACGGATTTTTGAGAAAGAAAGCGGAAGTCACAGAAGGAAGTTTTTTTTCATATTTCGTTTTGTTGGATATGTCTGACATAAGGTTTGAATCGTGGAATCGTGGACGTTTAATAATCCAGCACACTACCTACTAGACTACGGCAACAACGAAGTTACTTTTACTTGATCTGATTATATTCATGATTTTTCGTCTATTTCTCTTATGTCATTGTTTAACGTTACCGTCCACTTTCTAGATTGGATTTCTGGCATACTTGTAGTTGCATAATTCCATAGCTCTTTTTAAAATTTTGTACGTTAAATTTTCCCTGGTTTAAAAAAAAAATTAAATTAGTCAATAGAATCCTATTTCGAAATAAATCTTCTGTATGAAATCATTGACTACACCCAATACGTAAGAAAATTAAAAAAAAAATTAAACTCAACATTTATTTCCTTTCTTTTTGACTCACAATTTTCATAGTGTGCATATGAGTATAACGCTGGACATGGAGCTCATATTATTGATTTCGGAATGCTTTTCAGCATTTCTTATTTGGTTTTCTTTTTTATTTTTGATATTCTGAGGATTGAATATGTTTAAAAATCCAGTAGTAAAAATTAATTAGTTTCTCATTTAATGAGGTCAGTAAGTGATAATCCTTTAATTGAATTATAACATTAAAATTAAACGCGAACAATTTCGGAATGGATGTTGATTTTTCCTCTGCTTAATAATCACTTGTTTATACTTTCAAGAGTGGGTAATAAAGGAATGTGTGGTTTGTACAAAAAATAGTGGAGGAGGATGTGTAAATGTAATTAAAATTAAGACTCAACTCTTTGCTTTTAAAAGAAAATTTCATTTATACCAACTGATATTTATTTCATTCAAACGTTTTCAAATTAAATATTCATATATTTAACGAAAAAAAAGTTAAAAAGTTTAATTTTAAAAATGCAATAAAACAAAAACGGTTTGAAATTTTGCCAAATTTATATTTTTTGTTATAAAGTACAATTGTGCCGGTTAGAAATTGAATATTATTCCGCTCATATGGCTGCCGCGGCTGGCCTTATAGTACCTCATTCGATCGGACCAGTTTTCGTGCACTTTTTCGAGTGTATGGGGTCATATCACGGCAATGGAATCACGATCACAATTGCCCAATTGTGTCTGGTTTGTCGGCAAACACTTTTCTTTAACGGCCCCCACAGAAAATAGTCCAACGGTGTCAAATCGCATCTTTCACATTATCACCAGCGGTTGATAGGTCTCCATTGACCGTTATGGTTACGCCGTCTTCATTTTCAAAGAAATACTGGCCAATAATGCCTCCGCTTCGCAAGCCGCACCAAACAGCCACTCGTATTAGGTACATTCGCTTCTGTAGGATCACGTGAGGGTTTTCTGAGCCCCAAATACGGCAATTTTGCTTAACAAGGCAGCCAGCAAGAAGGAAATGAGTTTCAGCCGAAAAGATAATCTTTTTTGGCATGATTGATATCATCGTGCAGTTTCTCGTTGCAGTTGCTCAAGTTTAAACCGATTCATTACGTTCAGTGGAGATAATATACTGAATTTGGTGACAGAATAGAATGCCGTAAGTATTGCCAGATTCGAAATAACCGATGGTTCATAACTTAACCGATAGATAGCCCACCCGTTATAAGCTTAGATAAGAGCATAACGTTCTTGCGCAATAACGTGAAGTCGTTCTCAATAATTTAAAATTTCACGAAGCATTTTGCAACGAATTTTTGTAAAAAACCTCGCCATTCATGTAAATAAAATTCGTACAATGGATATTGGAGAATAATGACGTCCATTTGAACTCCATTCTTTATAGGAACATGATGAAGGAGTTACTTTTGATACGATATAATAAAGAAGTTTATTTTTGTACGACCGACATTTGGGGTATGGCCTCTACTCAGTGCAGTGCAATGTGTTGAAACTGGGAATATATGTTACGGAAAGGAGTTGAAAAAGTAGTGTTTGTGGACTTTAGATTTGAATCTTTTTATGTCATAAACAACAGAAAAGATTTCTGCAGAATGGGAGTTCCGCATACGAATAATACGGCTAAATAACGAATTTTGTCTGTAATGCAGTGTGCGATGCACTGGCCAATCAACCACAAACGAATGTGCTCGGCCAGAAAGACGCCTATAACTTACGAATACATGATTCTCGGAAACAAGTCCCCATATTTCGCTCGGGCTAAATCCGTTGTAGTAGCAATAAAACATTAAAATACAAGCCATTGTCACGATGCTCCAATGAATGAATAAAGTTGGATACCCTATCGTCATTGATAAGCACCTTCGCCCGAGTACGAGGTCGAGAAACTTCAAAATAGACTTCGAAGCACGGGCCCATACGAGAGAGTTGTATTCCATTCTCGGTCGGAAATAAGTGATACAAATAGTATGAATAACAGATGTAGTGGAGTTGCGGTCTCACCTGAATGGCATGGACTTTTACGACAAGTGGTTTCAGTAACCAACAAGTTTATTCCTTAATTTCCAAAGCAAATTATTTCAAGATAATCTGATGCTATCAGTAAAATTCAGCCACACCTCTTTGAAAAAGTCACAGAAAATTTCATGAACAGAGTAATGGCCTGATGTAAGCTGCATTGCGTACAATTTATTCCGTACATAAATGGAACATCTGTTCTTTACAATCCTGTAGAAAATATCAGAACTGTCTCAAGAAATATATCTATATTTCAAAATACAAATAGGAAGCCTTACGAAGACTGCCTTTAAAATGCAATCTTATTCTGGGATGATCTTCCTTTTGTTAAATGATTTATTCTACAAAATACCTACAGTTATAGAACTATCACTGCGAACATACCTTAATACTGCAGTTTATTCCCAGAATTTAAGAACAAAAAATAAAGGAAGAAAAATGTAAAGTGATGCGGTGGAGCTGCTAAAGAATTTCTTTTTAAAATGCCATCGAAAAGTTTACAACACTAAAAAATAAAACAAAACTCTTGAACTTTTTTGTATTGTTTTAAAAGTATGTTGTATAAATTTTGTGTTAAACTTGTATAAATTTTGTGTTAATTTATATCAATTGCAGAAAACCAAAATTATTGAAGATTTAAAAAATCAATGAAAACCATAATGCATCATCTAAATTTAATTTATTTAGTCATTTATTTATTATTAATTAATTTTTTTAATAAATCCATTAATATGAAATCATTTTTTAGTGTCTGCATGAGAAAGACAGTTTACATTCTCGTATGAAATTTTTTTCAAATTCATAATATAAATCAGTTTGCATGTCGGACACTTGGTCGTATGAGTTATATACATAATATAAAATAAAAATTGAACAGAAAGTCTACGAACAGAATACAACATTGTTTATTTGTTTTTATAAATACTGGCGGTAAAAAAGCATAGAGGAATGCGGTCATCAGAAAGAGTTTTCTTACATTCGCAGTCAGAACAAATTAAATTTGTTTTGAAATGTTACTATATTTTCAGGATATTTGAAGCATTTGGTAAAGAAAACAATGTATTTTCATGTTTTGCCGGATGGAAAAAAATCAGAGATGTTGCGTAAAAAATTCTTATTTTTATTTTTGATTGTGCAATCTAGCCTTATGCTATTGCCGTTACCCATGTAAGGCATTACATTGAATCCGGGAAAATATGTTGTGCGAGAGCGGAAAGGGGAAAAACATTTTTTTTATTCATTTATGGTCCCAATAGATTTTTAAACATTAAACCTTACCAAATTACCCGTTATTAGTATACACTTTAAAATGAGAAATATTAAAAATACAAGTACTCTGATCTTTTAAATCATCCAAATCATCTCCAAAAAGTCACCGTTTGTTCATTTCCTCTTTGTTTAAGGATGACATTGGCCAGGTCATTGCTAACTTCTCCAACCACTCTGGGAGCAAACTCTTATGGATGTTCCTTGATTAATAAAAAATGGTAAGTACGTTTATTATCATCTTCAATAAAAAATTTAAGAGTATTTTCTAGAAATCAGATTTACGAAACGTCGAACAATATACAAGAATCCAATTGCTGTAGCAGATAAAATGCTGCAATTCGTTTGCTTGCTTGCGATACTATTACTATTGTTTTCACTTTAATAACTGCTGTAATGGATTGTAATGAAAGCTGTCGATGGCAGTCTGTAAGACATAAACTTTCCCACTCCCATACGTAAATTGCAATCGTAGTTATTGCTAGCAAGCCCATCCATTGTATAAAGATACACATGATAGTTGAAAGGCAATACTGTTTGCAAAAAATAACACACAAGAATTATAAATTTTTCTCACATGAGTGGTGTGAGAAGCTCGGCCATAATTATTAAACATACATTATGCATACTTCTTTTTGGCAGAACCTTAAATACACCACGGCATAACAGCGTGTGAAACCTCTGCATACTGCAAAGATCTACAAAAAACTCCAAATCTTCTTCCACAGATACTAACTACTATAATAACATAAACATCAGAAACAACAACAGAAGTCCGCAAATAAGAAAAAAGTGAGTCTCTTGTAAAACGGTGAGGATGAATTGTAAGTGCCGTTCATAGTCGCCGAAGTCTAGTAAGTAGTGTGTTGGCTTATTAGATAAGAGGCCACCGTTCAAACCCCAAATTCAGACATGAAATATGGGAAATATTTCTTCTGGCAAAAACTCTGAGAGTAAAATAAAATTGTCCACAAAAGTTTGTCAAAAATCTGTCGTTCGGAGTCCACTTTAATCTGTAAGTTGCGCGACTCCTGTATAAAAGTAACACACAAAATATAAATGGTGTGAGAAGCTAAGTTGTTTTCCTGTCTAAAGGATTATAAAGAGCAATCATATATATGTATTTTTTTTCCTTTTATATTGATTTTCTTTTCAATAAAGAGTAAATTGAGATTCTTATGGATGTTATTGTTCCTTATATTCCTGGAAGCACGTGTGATTATTCAACCAAGTTTAGACTGTGTTGTTTGAAACTAAAAAGCTTAAAATTACCGCATTGTACAAAGACACAATCTTTATAATATCCGTTCATAACTACCCACACGCGAAATACCAAATTATCATCGTATTTATCTCCTCCCCTTATTCCTCTACAAATAGCAAAGGACAGCAAAACCAAATTTTATGTCTATTTGTGTTCAAGAAATGACCACACATTTGTAGTACAATTTCAAGACACATATATGACAGTAATCTGTGGTATTTTGTTCTTTGCCTCGTTTATATTTGCGACATGTGAAAGGCCAATATAAGTTGCGACAAAATATCAAAAGTGTTGCTAACAGATACAGGAGTTTACAACTGTAATTATTTTGTAGGACATCTTTGTCATTATTTGTGTTTCAATACAATGTTCACAAATATATGTCTGTGACAGGTGTAGTTTGTATGTTAAATATTATAATTAAATACTACAGTAGGAGTGTATTTAATAGGGAAATGAAACATTCACTAAAGTAGCGTCGTTAGGAAATTTTTATTTAATTTGATTTAATAAACACACAGTCTCCACGTAATGCTTCGTGGGCGGCAGGCAATCAATGTGTGCAGCGCTATCCAATTCCCAGGATTATAAATCCCTTATAAATTCTTTTTAATAAAAATCATTACATTCAGACCATAAAAATTCACCCGTAAGGATGACGACGATAATCTGGGTATAGATTCACAAAAGAAGCTGAACTTGAGCTTGCTACTGCAAGACAATGCCAGACAGCACTACCACCTTTAGAGAATATCCTGTAGCGACCGCCATCAATAATAATAACGTCGTAGATATTCTGATCGGCATGATTGCTTAAAAGTAACACCGCGTCTAGTACTAAAGGCTTGCCTACTGAGTTGATTATGGTCAGTAGTAACTAGGTGATAGAATCCTTTGGTCTAGCGAATAATGTTAAAAGAAAGTATTCCGAACGATTGGAACGTCTGTCGCCTCCTGGAAAAGACTGATTCCACTATATGCGCCAACTACTAGCGCATAAACCTTTTTTCTCCCGTGGTGCTTCCCACAATTAAACTTAAATAATACAAAGTGTATGGTAAATATCATTGAAATGTTATCTTCGTTTGAAAGTTCTATTGATGCCATTTATGTGGAATATAACATCGTTCAAACGTTTGGATGGAGCCCTTCCAAAATGTATAATTTTCCGCGAAACTGGTACATAAATTTGAACGATGACATGGGACATGTTGGCTGTGTTCTCATACAGGCTATAAGAAAAATTCTGACGGGGTCCAATCGCACACCGTGATTGTCCCAGTATATGAGGTGAGCATGCCCTCAACTCACTCGTAAAAAATATTCAATGTGGCATGAGCTGCGTGGCACGTAGTGCCGTCCTATTTCAAGCACGTGTGTGCTGTTGACGTCCAGCCTGCCCAATTCAGGCCTAAAGAAGTTGGTAATCATCGACATGTAGTGCTCGGCGTTGACATTGATATATTGTCCAACGTAGTTCTCATAGAGATATGGAGCGGTGACGTCGCCAGTCCAAAGAGCGACCTTTTTGTGCTGTATTGGACTTGGATCTCATATGGATTAGATACGCCCCATATTCGACAATTTTGTTTGTTCATGTACCCATACACACAGAAATTTTAATCGGTAGCCAGTTACGACTTTGATAAAACAATTTTATTATTAGCACGTTTTGTTGAATACAAACAGCTTAAAGGCGCTCACCAAGGCACGGATTGCACTTTATTATGGCGTCTTTCGACCTGGCAGGATCACAATCGTCGTACACCATCGTTTAGTCGAGTATAAGATAGTACTCGACAGCTTGACAACTTTAGCGTATTTAGCACTATCTGAGCACAGTATAACTGCGAAGCTGATAAGGATTTGGAATTTGACGTTGAGAAACTCCTGCAACTTCGTCAAGGTAGAGAAGGACTCGACGAACCTTGATGATTTAAAAAAGTCGTTCCCTTACCATACAAGAACATAGTGTTCTGTAAAAATATCAAGTGCTCTGGCCCCGGTCCCTTTAGTAATATTGGACGGCTAGATTAGTTTGGTACTTCCATAAGGTTTGGTACTTCAATGAAGTATACGTTGTCGATAAGATAACGTCGAACGTCTACACCTACCTCTGCAATTGGTAGTACTTATTGCAAAAGAATTTCTGTACATACATTATACACGGCGTTTACAAAAATCATCAGCAAGTTTAGATGACGGTTTCATTATCACACTAAAATGCAGTGGAGAATTGAAATGCACGATCGTTTGAAGAATTTAACGGATTTAAATATTTTTAGGGATTTTTGTTTGGTTCATAATTATTATAAAAATTGTAGGTTCCCAATATATTAAATAAAAACGACATTCTTATAAGGAAATATTAAGTTGCAGTAATTCAGTTGTAAAATTTGTTATTCAAATAGAAAATTTTCCTTTAATTCAAACTTTCATTTAAAATATGAAAACAATATTTCTTTGACAGATTCCTGGCAAAAAGTCTGAGAGTAAGTAAAACATTGTCATGAAAAAGTTTCTTAACAAACTGTTATTCGGAGTCGACTTTAGGTTCCGCCACTCGTGTATAAATTTACGACACACAACACAAGTGGTATGTGAAACTAAACTAAACTAATCCTGACAAAAGGGTTGAAATGACCAATTATGTATGTATGTATGTATGTATGTATGTATGTATGTATGTGTGTATGTATGTAGGTATGAATTTTATCATTTTACTTATTTTTGATCAAACCTTTAAGTGTTACGTGTAACTATTAATCTTTACATGACATATGTGCACCCAGAGCCTCAAGATGTTAAAATTAATTTTTGTTCAATAATTTTTAATTAATTGTGGCTTCGCTGTACAAGAATTTATTTTTTATTCTACACAAATAATTGAAGTAAAAATGAAATAAATACAAAGAAATAGGTTACATACATGGTAGCTCAAAAATAACAAAGAAAAACATTTTAAAGTTTGACATAAAATATACACCACACATGCAATTTATATGTCCAAACATACCTAACATTTCGAAAGATTTTTGCCTAAAGTCATTTTATCAGAAAATATATTGCAGCTACGGGAAATAGTGACCATAAAGGTGACCACAAAATAACAATGTTTGCAACAGTATTTATTTCCAAGAAAATGTATTTATATGCCTAGTATTTTATTAAAATAAAAGAAAAAATTTTATGTAATGTTACGGTAACCAATTACGGTAATTTTGATATTGCAGTGTTTGATTAAAATCAGTCATTATTTCACTCACTTACGTCATTCAAACCATAGTACAGACTGTTTACAATTGAAAGTGTTTTATTTAACTTGTCAATTATTTACGCCAGAATTTATAAAACATAACCGCAAGATATTATTGACAAAGGAATATAGTGATGTGTTCATGACTGGTAGAAAATAAAAGTATAAAATAGTTGGATGGTTAGTTAGCCTCATGTTAAACGTTATTTATTGACATTAAAGGGCATATAAATATATGATAGTGTACGTTAAACCACATATTTCTCTTACAAAGGCGAATGATTAGGCGATATGGAAAGACATAAATTAAATTTGATGCTCAGTGTGTTAATTAAATTACTTCATCGAGTTTATTGTTGTGCTAATTTAAATGTAAGTAATATATGATTAATTAATTCCTTGGCATGGAGTCACACAAATGCAATATCAAAGTGACGTACCACAGCGTCGTGTATTGGTTTACAAATATTCCAACGTAACTCCTTAAAAAGTATTAAAATATTCAAAAATTTATCTAAAAAATGTAAACAAAAATAAAATTAAAATGTTATTAGAACGGTTAATATTTTGCGAAGACTCCGAAGCTCTTTAAAACTGAAAAACTGTGGCCAACAACATTTTGCCATACCCAATCCAACATCACACGTACATAGCCTCAATTAGTTCCCAAAAAAAGTTCCGCTTAGGTCAGCACTCATTGTAATACCACACTCAATATTTAAATCGGTGATATTCCAATCTTATATCCACAAATGCTGTTCTGTCTTTCCTCCCTCCCATAATGTATTTTCCCGTATTTTTGCGGGCCTTAGCGGAAAATTTCCATTTTTCTGAGTTCAACCTTAATCTATTAATCAACTTAAATTTATAGAAAGGAAATTTAACTGAAAACATTATTTTTTCTTCATTTGTTTGTATTATGATGTACCAAGAGTTATCTTTTCTCATTTCTAAACACACAAATTTCTTTTGTTATTCAATGCGAAAAAAGAGTTGGGGATAAAACCTGTAATTTGCGAACAACAATACACAAATGATCGTAGTCAAATAGAGTCCACGCAATTAGTTCTCAGCATTTTTTTTCTTTTCTTATTGCTACATCATCGTTTGAATGGAAAAAAAAAATATTCAGAATCAATATAATAGTTTATATGCAACTAAACTGGATAAAATGGTTTAACATTAGCATTAATGCGATATGCTCATTCAATTCTGTCCACGCAATCAGATACAAATTACAGCATGGCTGAAACTGTATAATTTAACCCTATAACGGCCCATATGTCCCAAAAATTAAAATTTCAAAAATCTAAATAACTATTAAATAAGGTGAATTTTGATGATGTATAATGTTTTAACTCCACGCGAATTATGTCTGAGTAAACCTTAATGTTTTAACCTAATCTTCTTTTGAAAGCTTGTCTAAAGTCTATCACATTCATTATTGCATTTATAGTTTTAATTATTTCGTTGTGTGTCATTGTGCAGACACAGCAAAATATCACATAATTTAAAAAACTAGTCAGGCCAGGAGCATGTGAAAACTGCATTATAATGCTTCATTTATCATGGTCATACATAAAAGTAAATTTCAGGAGAAAGAACTAGTAGTTATAATCAACATATTTTAGTACCAAATATAAGCAGTATCTAAAGTCTGGTGAATACGAAAAACGAAACCACATCAGGCGCATTAAATGAATAAATCGCAATAAACGCCTTTATTTCATATAAAGTTTCAATTAATTATTGCGCAATAATTGAGTAAAACTTAAAATGCAGCACAGTCATAAGTATGTTTAGTGAGCATATTATAATTAACCGAACACTTTCTGTTGATATTTGATAAGGCAAATGTCAACAACGACAAAAAAAGCAAAACAAAATGAAAACAATGTTGTTGAAACAACCAGCTGTCTTGTTTACATATACATATACACATACATAAATAATTAGTCATTACAACCCTTCAGTCAGGATTACGACCTAGCTTCCCACACCACTTACGTTGTGTGTGTTAATTTTATAGATGAGTGGTGGAACCTACAGTGTAAAGTCTACTCCGAACTACAGATTTTTGAGAAACTTTTTCATGGCAATTTTTACTTACGCTCAGAGTTTTTGGCAGAAATCTGCTGAGAGAAAGTCGCTGAAGAAATAATTTTTATATTTTATTTTGATGTCTGGCCTGGGGCTCGACTTCCCGTCTAATAAGCCAACACAATACCTACTAGACTGCGACGACTTCTAATATATTATTATTAACAATTACATATATATATATACATAATTGGTCACTACAATACTTCCGTCAGGATTACGACCTAACTTCTCATACCACTTGTATTGTGTGTGTTAATTTTATACATAAGGGGGGAGACCCACAGTTTAAAGTCGTCTCCGAACGATCAATTTTTGAGAAACTCTTCATGGCAATTTGATTTACTCTCAGAGTTTTTGCTAGAAATCTGCTGAACTGTGGCCTTATGTCCAATAAGCCTTCACACTACCTACTAGCCTACGGCGACTACGGTTTTGTTTACCAGCTTTCAAATGAATATTGAACTGCGTATATTATTATGCCTGAACACTTAAAATATTGTACTCAATATTGATTCAATAAAAGTGCATATCTGAAAATAGTATTAAGGTGAAATTGAGTAAAATAATTACAGAATTGTGTTTGTGGCATGTAGCATTTTGAAAGCTTTCTATGATATATTCGTGTGTCTAGATCACCGGTATATAAACATACAGATACAAATATATTCTCTTTACTCGTAGTAGTCGCCGTGGTCTAGTAGTGTATTGGCTTATTAGAGGCAAGGTTATGATTCAAGCCCCAGATCAGATTCCTCCAACATACCGAAACATGAATCAATATTTCTTTGACGACTGCCTCTCAGTAGACCGCAAAAACGGTGAGAGTAAATAAAAATTGTTATGAAAAAGTTTCTCAAAACTCTGCCGTTTTGAGTCGACTTTAAACTGTAGATCCCATCACTCATGTATAAAATTAACACACACAACGTAAATAGTGTGAGAAGCTAGGCCGTAATTCTGAATGCAGGGTTGTAGTAAACAATTATGTTATATATCGGGGTGCATGGACAATTTATAATCAAATAAAATTGAGGAACTGCGAAACAAAATTTCGAATTTGAAGACATTCTTATCATATTTGAAACCTTATCTCAACTTTTAGTTTATTTTCAAAATAATATCATATAATATTGTTACGAAAACGGAAACGGTGTAATATCGTTTAACATTATATACATACGCGTATAAAGGGTCCGCCAAATAACTTTTTTTTGAAAATGCTTTAAAAAAAATTACTGAATATTTTCTCAAATTTCTTTTTTTATTTGAAAGTACAATCCTTCCGGTTAATAATGGAAAATAATTTCATTCAAATGGCTGCCTCGGCTGGCCATGCAGTAGCCTACACCAGAAGATGCCGATTTTGGCAAAAAATGAAGCTCATTTTGATTTTGCGGGTGTGTAAACGAGCAAAATTGTCGCATTTGGGGCACAGAAAACCCGCACGCATACAATGAAAAGCCGACGCACCCAAAACGAGTCACTGTTTGGTACGGATTTTGGTCCAGAGGCATAATTGGACCATTTTTCTTCGAAAATGAGCAAGGAGTGGCCGTTACAGTCAATGGCGATCGTTATCGGACCATGTTGAACGAATTTTTGTTCACAAAAATGGAAGAGGAGGATATTGGCAACATTTGGTTTCAACAGGACGGCGCTACGTGCCACACAGCCGAAGCTACACTCGATATTTTGCGCTCTGTTTTTGAAGATCGCATTATCAGCCGCAGAGCTGATGTCGTTTGGCCACCTTGGACATTAAGACCAGAGACAATTGACGCTTTAAAGGACAATATTCGTGAAGCCATTGTTGAAATACAGCTGCACACAATCGATAATGTGCTTAAAAATTGGACTGATCGTGTAGGCTACTGCATGGCCAGCCGAGGCAGCCATTTGAATGAAATTATTTGGCGGACCCTTTATATATATTTCTTTTTTCATTAAAATGATCAAAAGCTACACAAACAAGTACAACAAACTTGTTACTAATAAACCAACAACATCAGTATGAAAGAAAAGGGGATAGACAAGTAATCAAGAACAAAATACACAAACAACAATGAAGTCGCGATAGACATCTCGAGAAGTCGAGCACACGAACATTTGACTTCAAGAACTCTCATCAGACGGTTTACGGGAGCATATAAAAAGGCAAAATAAAGCAGGCAACGATTAGTAAGAATTCAGTCAGTCTTGTGTGAAGATGTATTGCCTGTGAAGAAAACGGTCGTGGTTTGAAGATCGCCATTGAAAATATCTGCGATGTAAGCAAAGAAGAATAACAAACTAAGCCAATTGTTGTTGTATCATCAAGTTGTGAACAGTGGCACACAAAAGTAGTGCGGACAATAAAGAATTTAATTGAAACTAAACACATATTTATTTTTATTTACAATTTACGAGCTCATATTTTAAACGTTTTTAAAAAGGTAAAAACGTAACAATATTAAGAGCTACTGTATGTCTGACTTTCAGTTTGGTGCCATTAAAGGGAATGAATGCTTTGATGGAGGAGGTATTATGAATTCGATGTTAATTTCAGTTTTATTGTTTCTGCACAGAACTTCAAAAAAATCTCTTGCAACGGCAATTCTATTTGCAAAAAGTCCTTCAAGTGTCCGACATTATCCTGAGTTTTTTTGCATTGTTTAAAAAGATTTTTCTGTGCATATAGCTACTTGAACTGACAAGAAAAAAATATTTTTTTTCCATAAAATAAAATAGAAAGAGAAGTACTAGAGACGCATGCACGTTCAAAAGATGAATTGCCCGACAGAGTGTAATGAATACAGAAAAAGGAAAACAAAGATGCAAAAACTGCATGGGGCTTCCTGATTTATATGTTTTTTTCCCACATTTGTTTTTTTTTCAATTCCAGCTTAAGGTGTAGTAACTGGCCAAATGCCATTGTCTTTTAGAAAGCTAAACGAAAGCACAATACTTCAAGTTGGACAATATGTATATGTTTGTATGTCCGTACTCTTAAAGTTGAGAAATGTTGAAATAATTGCCTTTAAAATGTTTAAATGCATTTAAAAACAATTCTTATGATTTTATCGTAAAGTTTGGCAAAAACTCTGAGAGTAAACAAAATTGCCATGAAAAGTTTCTCAAATATCTGTCGCGAGGGGTTGTAATGGTTATGTATGGAGGTACGTGATTTTATCATTAAATCCCTTATTTGTAAAAGTTAGATTGATAGATCAAATGAATATAGAGGGAGAACACAAAATTATTTTCCAGTTCTGTTTAAAGGCATCAGGTGCATATGGGAGCGCTTTTGGCCTCAATTTATATTATTGATGATGACATCTATAAATAAAATCAAAGGAAAATATTCCATTTTTCATCGTGTTAAAGATATCATCCGATTCAGGCCAGATGAAGTTGGTAATCATCGCCGTTGACAGCTAACGTTGTTCTCAGAGGAATATAGTCCGATGGCGCCGCTACTCCAAACTCTACTTCAAAACTGTGGCATTTTTGGAATGCTTTCAGCGGTCTTGGGTATCAAGTGGATTCGTATCGTTGTGAATCCGACAATTTTGTCCGTCCACTCATCCAGATGATTTTTCGATGAAAATTAAGGTTTGTTGCCAACAGCTCCAGGGCCCATACAGCGTCGTTTACCTTCAATTCCTTAGTCTGCTGAATTATGTTGTGGCCTCCGAAAGGTCAAGTTCCAGCTACACGATGTCAACTGTCTCTGATTTGCACACTCCTACGGACAGCAGCGGTGTGTGTATTTTGTTTAGTGAACTAGTGGACTCGAGTTTATCCATCATATAGCGAATTGTCTGCTCGGACATCGTAAAATGATAAAGCACGGGGTATATTGCTCAATAAAACAATTTTATCATTTACACGCTGCTTATTTATGGTGATTTGGAAAAATAGACTGAATAATTGACAACTCATTTCACAGATGCGACATCAAAAGATGGACTTTATCGAATATCAAAGTCCGGAAGTATCTACATAAATTTCTCCAGATATAGTTATATATGTGAGGTCGCCGTAGTGTGGTTCGAGCCCCACACCAGACATCAAAACAAAAATATGAAAATATTTTTTCGGCGACTTCCTCGCAGCAGAATTTTTGAAAAACTCTGAAAGTAAATAAAATTGCCATGAAAAGTTTCTCTGTCGTTAGGAGTCGACTTTAAACTGTTGGTCCCGCCACTAATGTATAAAATTAATACACACAACATAAGTGGTGGGAAAAACTAGGTCGTAATACTGACTGAAGGTTTGTAATGACCAATTATGTATGTATGTATAGTTGTATATATATGAACTATCACTTTCATGACTGGACTCTATAATCTATTTAGTCTAAAAAGCAATTTTAGTTCAGCCGCTACAATTGCCTTTGACATGAATATAGAACGATTAAAAACATTTTTTCAGATTTCTTGAGGACTTTTATGCAACAATCATATTGTGTGGCCTGCAGCAACGGAATTATAGAAATCTGTATGGATTACAATTAGTTCATTTGAAGTGAGCATTGGTCAAAAAACATACTTAGATCGTAACCACACACAAAACCTTGATATTCCATCTTGACCATGAGCTTTTTTTCTCTTAAAGAAACTTGCAGCCATTTAATCAACAATTTTTTTATGAGAATTTCGAACCAAACTGTATAACGAGACTTAAAAATAAAACCGTATGAGTAATGTGGGAGAAATGTGTTGAAATCACAAAGCAAAACATAAAAGGCGAGAAAATCGAAAAGAAAATTGTCTTTAAAATACGAAAAATAAAAATCTTTGAATGTTTTTCTGTTTTCACATCTCTTATGAATTATGCAACAGCAATAGTACTAAACTAACAGGAATGGATATAAAATTTGAAAGATTTTCGTTATTGAACAGGAAAAGTATCTGAATTGGTGCGTGACTATTGCATGATAAACCAGTTGCAACGCTCTTGTGGGAAGTAAAGGCACTCAACGAAGAGATTTCAATATTATCTGTCACATAGGAGCACAGATTTTATAATATTTGTCCCAAATAAGTTCAAGTAAGTTAACTTGCTTAAACAGAGGTTGGCATTATTTTATCAAATTCTTTTTGTTGTTGTTTGCGAAATTATCTTTATGAGTTTCGGTAATAATCTGCCAATTGTTAGAATTCATAAGAGCAGTGCTATGCTAGGCTTAGAACTTGAAGTTACGTCAATGTATTTAAGTATTCAAATTTTGTCCTGTATTTTGTCGTCAATGGTAGGTTTTATAAACGTGTATTTATATAGCATGTCCTTTAATTTATGTTCAGATAGGCGTTTGTAGTTGCACCAGCTAAAAGTGCAAAAACTGTCTGTTACAGAGGTATGTTTTCAAAAAGAGCAAATTAAATAATACTTCAACTGTCGTCTGGTTATATCCAGTAGACTCTGTGGTGTTAGAAAGAACTTCGCATCGAGACTTAGTATCAAAACAAAACGAGTGGAGTTATCTGAAAAATACATGCTTTTTTAAAATATGCACCATTTTGTGGTATACATACATACATAATTGGTCATTACAACCCTTCATTCAAGATTACAACCTAGCTTCTCACACCACTTTTGTTGTGTGTGTTAATTTTATGCATGAGTGGCGGGACTTACAGTTTGAAGTCGAATCCAAACAACAGATTTTTTGAGAAACTTTTCATGGCAATTTTGTTTACTCTCAGAGTTATTGCCAGAAATCTGTTGAAAGGAAATCGCCGAAGAAATATTTGCTCATATTTTGTTTTGTTGGAGATGTCTGACCTGGAGTTTGAAACATCTAATAAGCCAACACATTACCTACTACCATTTATTTATTAAAAAGTATGTCATGAAAATGTAGCCTGTGGCTATGTGGTAGGGAGCTCATCCGTAAACTTCAATTCTGGTTTACATTTTCGGTTCTTCTAGAGGGGCCTCACCAATGCTAGTTGGTATTGTTCTTCAAGACTGGGATTGATACAGGCTTATACATGCTAGATTGAAAGTATTGTTACAGAAAATAATCGTATGATTTTAATGGCTATTATATAGCTCTAAAAAGTGTGATTGATTGCTCAACAAACTCGTTTTACAATTCCTTCATTATATACATTCAAAACTTCAATTCTGGTTTACATTTTCAGCACTTCTAGAGGGGCCTCACCAATGCTAGTTGGTATTGTTCTTCAAGACTGGGATTGATACAGGCTTATACATGCTAGATTGAAAGTATTGTTACAGAAAATAATCGTATGATTTTAATGGCTAATATATAGCTCTAAAAAGTGTGATTGATTGCTCAACAAACTCGTTTTACAATTCCTTCATTATATACATTACAGTGTGTTACGTTGCATCGTCTTTTTTCAACTACAACCAAGTCCAATTGCTTCATTAAAAAGTCAGTAATTGGCTGCAACGTTCTCATATATGTACGATCCAATGCCGCCGACACACAAATCTCACAAAACATTACATTCTTCAAGGTGCATTACAGCTCCTGATATATCCCTTTGTTGACATCTCCCTTAAACAAAAAATTTACGTCATCGTAGAAAATAATTTTAAGGATGAAATTCACACATTCCTGAGCATTATTGGTGTTGTCGCATGTCAGCAATCCTTTTTTATACTGAAAAATTCAAAAAAATTTTCAAAGAAATATGACCGATTGTGGGAATGTTTGTTTCATTATAAATTCTCCCTTGGATTGACTTAATGCTGACTCTTGCAAACATTACTACCTTCCCAATGTACCTGTTACAGTTTTTTTTACTTGTACGAACTGTGTGTATATTTTATAGTTTGAAATGCAATGCAAATTTTAATCCACAGCTATACACACGAACTGAACATGCCTGCAATGTTGCATCGATACTATTATATTCACTGGTATATGCCTTCAAGCACAGTTGAAAATATTTTTGTAATACTGAGTATGTGTGTGTGGAAACGTTGACATAATTTACGGTTTTGCATGTGTTTTGTGCGTTGGTAAGTGTGTTTAATATACATACACACGTGCAACTGTGTAGATTTGTAGCTTTTTGCGACAAATTTGAAATTCAATATGAAATTATAATTCAAAATTACATTGCCACTAATGGCCAATACGTTGCCGACTGCATTATTATGCTCATTACATATTGAGCTAACAGCCACCACCTTTTTTTTAGTCCTAATTATATCGCTAAAATAGTAATTTGCTTTTTATGATGCTGCTATTGTTTTTGATTCGATGTTGGAATGGTATGCTGTTGTCAGATGACAACATATGTTTTTGAGAGTTTCTTTTAGACAAGCTGCGGGTGTTATACATACAATTCCTATCATACTGCAATGTTTGGCTTTCTATCTAATAGTATATGGCAAAAATAATAAATTTAAAAAAAAATCTAAATACCATTTCTCCATTATCTCATATATTTATATTGTTACATCGGCTGTTGTGAGTCCTATTAGTAAGGTTGTCCCATCACAAGTCAGACGTATTCAATATCTTTATTTATGTCAGAAAACTAAATTATTTTCCATTTTGCTAAAGCAATGGAAGAGGATGTTGCAGTGAGACATGTATTCGATGCGGCAATTAGCGGATGTCAGTGTCTACGTGGAAATAACCAAATTGAGATTGCCCTCTTCAGCGATTGGTATGACTAACTGACGAAGGTACGCAAGAAGCAGAAGCGCCTGGTAGAATGTGTTAAAGCTGGTCGAACTCCTATTCAGTAAGTAGGTAAGCAAGTAAGTAAGTAATGCACACAATGGCTAATTAATTCCAAAAATGATCATTGTTTGTCTGCTTAATTTTATTAAACGTTTGATTTTCAATATTATTTAAGTCATTGTTAACTATTAGTTATAACATTGTTACGTTTTTACCTTTTTAAAAACGTTTAGAATATGAGTTCGTTGCTTGCAAACAAAGTAAAAACAAATTTGTGTTCAGTTTCAATTAAACTCTTCTCGTATGTAACAATAATCTGCTTGTTTAGTTCGTTATCCTTCTTTGCTTACAACCTTTTTGTAAGCAATACAATTTTCACTTTAGATCTGTATAGCGGAGATCTTCACAATAGCGATCTTCAAGCCGCGACTGTTTACTTCGCACGCAACCTGTCTTCACACAAGACTGAGTGAATTATTACTGACTGGCTGTTTGCTTTGTCTTGTCTTTTTATATGTCCACAAAATCAGTCAAATGAACATTCTTGAAGCAGAAGGTTCTATTTTTCGCCTTCTTGAGAATTCCATCGCAACTGCATTGTTGTTTGTGTAGTTTGCTTACATTGTTTGTTGTTGCTTTCTTTTAGTTGTCCATCTACTTTTCTCACACTGATGTTGTTGTTAGTTTACTTATAACAAGTTCGATGTATGTGTTAGTGTAGCTTTTGGTTAACGTTTTTAATGTTGAAGGATACTACACTGTTTTTATTTTCGTAACAATATGATATTAATTATACTGGCTTAAAACTGATAGATTTCTGTCATTCGTTTTCAAGTTTTTAATTTATCCTTTTTTTTTGCTATCAAATTCTTCCTTCAAGACATTCTTTGCAAACTAACACAATTATTAACTGAAGTACTAAAAAAGAAAGGCTACAAAAATCAGATTCGTTCAATAGACGCAAAGTATTGCTGACACATAAAAGGATTGCTATAACGAAATTATTATCATTGATGAAAAGTATGTACCCATTAAATTACAGCCGATGTAACACATTTTAAAAATAAATATAAAAATGATTTAAAAAATGCAAATGCTTATGTTCCAACTGAGTTAATCCCCATATATTTAATGAAAATACAAAAATCTCAGAGTAGAAAAGTTCAAAAGTAATAGCGAACAAATTGTAAATAATTGATCATTACAACCCTTCAGTCAGGATTACGACCTAGCTTCTCATGCCACTTAAGTCGTGTAATTTTTATACATGAGTGACGGGACCTACGGTTTAAAGTCGACTCCGAAAGACAGATTTTTGAGAAACTTTTGAATGAACTCTCAGTGTTTTTCTGATCTGCTGAGAGGAAGTCGCCGAAGAAATATTTTACATCCCATATATGCATGAGCTTCTGTCTGTGTGCATAACCTGCATGCAAATTGAATGAATTAAATAATATTTGTTAAATATTTGACCGCAATTTAATTACGTAAATGTGTTTGGTTAAGTAAAATTAATTGGATTTTCACACATAAAGACGACTTAAGTGCTTAAAAAAATTTGGGGAAGAAGTTTATGGTACAGCAAGAAGACGCCGTAGTCAAGTAGGTAGTGTGTTGGCTTATTAGACGTAAAGCCAGGGTTCGAACGCCAGGTCAGACATGAAGACAGAATACAAAAAGTATTTTTTCGGCGACTTCATCACAGCAGATTACTGGTAAAAACTCTTAGAGTAAATAAAATTGCCATGAAAAAGTTTCTCAAAAAATATGTTGTTTGGAGTCGGCTTTAAACTGTAGGTCCCATCACTAATGTATAAAATTAATATACACAACATAACAACGTTCTGAGTCGACTTTAAATTGTAGATACCGCCACTCGTGTTTAAGATTAACACAAGTTTTGTAAGAAGCTAAGTCGTAATTCTGGCTTAAGGGTTATATAGACCAATTATATATGTATGTATGCATGTGTCAATAAATTAAAGAATTTTACAATAAAAGTTTATTTACGAAAGAAAGAAAACATTATTGGATAGAAAATTGTATCCATACTTTGCAGAATATTTGATAACCCCTTTTTAAACCTGGAATATTCGCTGAGATTACTATGGAATTGAGGCAACGACCGTGGAATGTAGTATTATTCATTAAGAAATAATCGCTGTAAAGACTGCCGGTTACCGAATTGAATAGGTATAAACAAATATTTGGAGGCAGTAAAACGATTACTGGATTCAGGAAAGTAGTAACACAACATCTAAGGCTACAAAGATTACCGTATATTACTCGAAGAGACAGTTCAACAGTTACCCCACATGTGGGGGTTCTTGGTAGAGGGACATTGATATTGTCAACGAAAAAGGCGAATGAACCAATTTGTGTAGAGACCAGTTAAATCTAGAATGCATGTTCAGACATTTATAGAAGTCATAATGGAACATTGGTGTCTAGGTATATCTCATAACGACATCTGGAACGTAATAGAACATTGGTCTTTAGGTACATACCATCATTGTCTGTGTATATCTCGCAATGACATCTGCAGAAGCTACGTTTAGTCTTTTAGGTTCCTAGAATTTATTAAAGTAACATATCCAACCAAAGGTATTCTGATTTATTGGGCCAACGAGAAACTGTCGAAAGATGATGTCGAATTAAAAAAAAAAATAATATTTTCGGAAGAAGCCATCAGCCACGTCGGCCATATGAATGAAATAATTTTCTTTTAGTTACCGGAACCAGTGTACTTCACAACAAAACAATAAATGTATTAAAATTTTAAACCGTTTTTGTTTTATTTCATTTTTAATTTTAAACTTTTAAATAGCCCATTTAATATGTAAAATTCATTCATGACATGTACCAGGGATGGAAAAGTTGGTACAATTGTACTTTTTTTAGCACTATTTGGAAGTCAAAAAAACCATAGCACCCCAATGACTTATTTAGCACTATTTAAAAATGTTCCCTATTTTATTACATTACTCAAATATTCTGTCTCATCAGTGTATAATTTTTTTTTCATTTTCATATTGCCACTCGATGCTAACTTTTAGACCGCTTAAAATTTTTGTTCAGTCAAATAGCTCGCAATTTTATACAAAAAGATGGATTAGATGAAAATGATATATTAAAAATCATTATCAATGAAAACCATATTCCAATATTCAATGTCATTTCAAGAGTTATAAAAGGAATATTTTCCATTCCACATTCATCTGTAAATGTAAAAAGGATATTTTCGTACCAAAATTTAATAAAAACCAAAGGGAGAAATATACTGTTTGCTTCGACTGTCTCCAATTTAATCCAAATAAGGGATTTATTGAAGTCATTTAATTCGTGTTGCTACAATTTTGAAATAACAAATAGTTTGCTAGCAAAAAAAAATATCATAAATAGTGATTTTAAATTTAGATCTCATAAACTTTTATGTTCCTTTATAGTTAAGTATTAAAGTAAGTTGTTAAGTTTACCTATTATAAAGGGTCCGCCAAATAACTTTTTTTTTTTGAAAATGCTTTAAAAAAAACCTACTGAATATTTTCTCAAATTTCTTTTTTTTATTTGAAAGTACAATCCTTCCGGTTAATAATGGAAAATAATTTCATTCAAATGGCTGCCTCGGCTGGCCATGCAGTAGCCTACACCAGAAGATGCCGATTTTGGCAAAAAATCATCTTTTCAGATGAAGCTCATTTTGATCTTGCGGGTGTGTAAACGAGCAAAATTGTCGCATTTGGGGCACAGAAAACCCGCACGCATACATTGAAAAGCCGACGCACCCAAAACGAGTCACTGTTTGGTGCGGATTTTGGTCCAGAGGCATAATTGGACCATTTTTCTTCGAAAATGAGCAAGGAGTGGCCGTTACAGTCAATGGCGATCGTTATCGGACCATGTTGAACGAATTTTTGTTCACAAAAATGGAAGAGGAGGATATTGGCAACATTTGGTTTCAACAGGACGGCGCTACGTGCCACACAGCCGAAGCTACACTAGATGTTTTGCGCTCTGTTTTTGAAGATCGCATTATCAGCCGCAGAGCTGATGTCGTTTGGCCACCTCGGAGCTGCGAGTTGGCACCGTTGGACTTTTATTTGTGGGGTGCCGTCATAGATAAGTGTTACGCCGACAAGCCAGAGACAATTGTCGCTTTAAAGGACAATATTCGTGAAGCCATTGCTGAAATACAGCTGAACACAATGGATAATGTGCTTAAAAATGGGACCGATCGTGTAGGCTACTGCATGGCCAGCCGAGGCAGTCATTTCATGAAATTATTTTCCATTATTAACCGGAAGGATTGTACTTTCAAATAAAAAAAAGTTATTTGGCGGACCCTTTATATACTTAGTGCTTAGTACAAAGAAACTGCAATGTACCTTTTTTAATTTTTATGTTTGTTTACGCATATATGTACATAAATATATATAAAATGAATTCTCATTTATAAATTAATTTAATTTTTAATAAAAAAAGTTTAAAAAATGAAAAGGTGAATTTAGTACAATCAGGCTGAAAAAAGTATAATTTTTTGTAAAAGTTAGTACAATTTGTTAAGATCAATTTCCCATCCCTGACATGTACATATGTGACGTATGAGTCATATTGAATTCCATTACTTTCATACATGACATAATCAAAGATTTTTTATTGCATACTTTTCAGAGTTATTATTCTAGTATATGTAATATGATGCGTATGAGTAATATGTTACAAATTCAATTAAATAGAAAGTAAGCCATAATTTCTAGTAGATTTTTAAACATTTAAAACTTTTCTATATCCTAAATCGTGGACTTTTTTTTCTTAAAATCAGGCAATTTTACTATTCAGAACCTTTTTTGAATCACTGCGTTACATTTTTTTGTCTCGGAGATATTTGGACTTACAGTTTAAAATCGACTCCGAATGACAGATTTTTGAGAAGCTTTTTATAATTTTGAATTTTATTTTGCTTCACTTTTTCGCCAATCCACATTTAAATTATAATTAAAAATATTTAAGATGAATAGGTAGCCTTTGTTTTAAACTATTTAACTTCTTAAATTTTCTAAAATTTTAATAAATTTCAATTTTCTTACATAAAATGTATAGTTTATTGTAAAATATTCTCCAATTTATTTAAATGCAAACAATATAAGTTCTGTGGTCCTCTACTACGACACAAGAAGTCATAAAAAATGTTTACATTGGTCAATTACGATTTAAACATTCTTCTATTTTTGTTTGTATGTCAAGCAAAACCCATAAAATATTTTTTCCTGACATTACTTTCTTTATATGTGCCATATTTATTTTACGTAATGTGTGTAACACAATTGGAATCTAGCCATAGATGACAGTTGGTACATATTTGTACAACAATGATAAGTATAATTAATTACAACATTTATTACAGGGACAATGATAAAATATATACGTACTAATGTACGACAGTTGGCCAAGCATTTTAATAAAGTACACAACAGAGAAGCAAGCGCCGACATTTTTAATGGCTAAAGATGTAGCTAATGTTGACCGATTTACTGGACGCATTTGGTACGATGTAATGAATCCATTATAATTTATTACATTGTCTCTTTCAAATTGAAAGAAACCGTAAACGCACTTGGCCTAATTCATTCGTACATTTAGGCAAAAAATTTTTTTTTGTTCATGAAATTCAAACTGTTTTTGGTTTAAATTCATATGTATTATGGGTCAGTTTGTAATCGTTATATCGATTAAAGGAATATAGTAAAAAAGGAAATTTAAAAGGTAGATAAGTAGTAGGGAGGTTGAAGGAGTGGAGACGAAGCAATGATCTTATGACAATTGACAGACATCTAAGTCAGCATGTACGCTCGTTGTGCACTCACCATTAGGAACATCACCATACTCTCTATAGGAAGTCCGTATCTGTATGACTTTCTTAACTTTTTCCAATCCATTCTTCTGAGATGAGTTATGTCTGATATAGGATCTCGATTTTACAAAAGCTGGGCAATGACACAAAATGTGCTCCATCGTGGAAAGGTAAATGATAACTATTTCGAAAGAACTGTTTTTGGGTTGATTTAATATTAAAAAGCAATAAAAATTGTACAGGCTACCATTGCAGGGTCTGCTGGAATTCTTTTGCCTTGTTTACCTCCGGTGAGACGCATTCACAGGTGAAAATAGGCGAAGTTGTGTGTGTGTCTTTTGATGATAATAATTAAAGTATTACAACCATTTCTATGTTAATATCACGTTCCATGACTTAGAGACTATCGCAGATTAAATAAGTATGTTGGCTTATTACATGTGAGGACACGGTTCAAACCCTGGCTCAGACATCTCCAACAAACACGAAATATATGAAAAAATATATTTTCGGCGATTCCCTCTCAGCAAATATTTGGCAAAATCTCTGGGTGTAAATAAAATTACGAATAAGTTTCCCAAAAATCTGTTGTTTGGAGTCGACTTTAAACCGTAGGTCCCGTCACTCATATAAGAAATTAACACACACAATATAAGTGGAGTGTTGAGGCGAATTTGGCTAGAGGGGAGTATATACTGCCTCTTCCTTGATATAGAGGGGGCCTTCAATAACGTTACTACTTCTTCTATTGAGAATACGCTAAGGGATATACATGCTCCCAGATTTTTTGGTGCGGTTTATCACCCACATGTTGGGTAATAGACTAATCCGATCTAATCTGAGTGGATCTTCTACCGTCTAGCGCGCAACCAGGGGTACACTGCTGGGGGGTGTCCTATCCCTTCTCTTATGGCTTTTGATTGCTAATGTTGGTCTGAGGCTTCTGGAAAGTAGGGGCTTTACGGTTGTGGCATATGGAGATGATGTGGCTATTCTGGTGGGTGGAAAATTTTTGCCGACGCAGGGGGAATTGATAGAGTCTGCTCTTGGAATTATATCCTCTTGGGCTACGAACTGTGGTCTGGGTATAAATCCGAATAATACAGACATCGTTTTGTTTTCGCGTAGGTACAAAGTTGAAGCCTTCAGGTTGCCGAGGTTAGCTGGTAGGGAACTTCCGTTGTCTTCTGAGGTCAAGTACTTGGGGGTTGTCCTGGACAGCAATCTGAACTGGAAACGAAACACCGATGAAAGAATGAAGAAGGGACTGAATGCTTTCTGCCAGTGTAGGAACTCCATAGGTAAGAGCTAGGGTCTTCCGCCTAGGGCCATTCGATGGATATATCTGGCGATTGTTAGACCGGTTATTACTTATGGCTGCGTTGTTTGGTGGTGTGCCTTAAATAAAAGTTTTGAACGGAAAATCTTAGATAAGGTTCAGCGGATTGCCCCCTTGAGTATCACTGGAGTGAGGAACAGTTGCCTTCAGGCTGCTCTTGACACTATGCTCTGCCTGAATCCGCTTGATTTGTATTTGGTGTGCAACGCGTAGTGCCATACGTCTGAGGGAATCGGGCTGCTGAAAACACCGCTAGATAGGTCACTCCAGAGTTCTGAATGTCGTCTGTCCTGACGAGAGGTACTGACTTTCGGAAAAAGCCACCGATTATATTGTGCCTGAGGCTATGTTCCTGCCTGGTTTAAGGGTACTTATACCGGGAAGGGCACAATGGAATGGTAGGGTACTCCAGGGCCAAAGAGGTATACCTATCTTCACAGATGGGTTTAAGTTAGGCGGATGTACATGTGCTGGGGTTTTCTGTAGGGAACACGGTCTTGAACTCCACTTCAGGTTGAATGATGACTGCAGCGTTTTTCATGTGGAGATTTTCGCAATCTTGAAGGCTATTGAGGCCATAGCTGGTAGCCCAGCTTCGGATTCGGAATCTTACAAGGTCTTCGTTGACAGTCAGACTGCCCTTGGGGCCATTGCGTTGATAGTTGATCGTGACCTCCCGGTCTGTCACCTCTACGGCCTCATCAATGGATGCGTCAGGGAGGAAGAGCAGAGGCGTTGGGGGAACGGATCGGGTTGTTTTGTCTCTAGATGTCTATGGTTGGCTGCTGGGCTTGGATAAGGCCAGCTTAAGGTTGGTTGTCGGTCTTATCACCGGGAGATTAGGTCGCTGACGGGGATCTGGAAGAGATCCCAGCCGGACTATTGCAGGGCATGTTGCGATGAGGAGGAGTTGGAGACTATTGAACACCTCCTCTGTAACTGCCCAGCCCTTGGTAGATTGAGGTTGAGGACCCTTGGCAGGGCCTTCTTTGTGTGTTTGAATTCTGTGTCGAGAGCCAACATCAAGGCTCTCCATAGATTCATTAGTGCCTTAGGCTGGTTTAGAGGCGCTAGGGCTTCATCAGTGTAGTCGAGCCCTCCCCTTTTTGTTGTGTCTTATCTGTGCAATTCCGCCACTTCCTATTCTCCCCTTTCCTACATCCTCTGCTTTTTTATCAATCTATTATCCTTCCCTCTATAAGGACGTTGTGCAATGGGTCAATTCGACCTCCGGGTACTGTACTTGTCTTTATTGATAATTGAGTTTATTTATAAACTCGGACAAGGATAACATCGCATGTACCTACATCCTAACAAGCTCAATCGACACCAGAAATAAATTTACAAACATAGCGATTTTTTACGATGTGGCAAAAGCTGTTGCATACGATTATTTTCAACCAGGCGTTTCAATTTAGTTTAGAGTTCTGATTGCTGAATATCTTTATACTACATGTTCGATTTTCTCATACACTAAGGCAATGCTGTAGTAATGCCAAAAATCTAGATCTGGCGATATTCGGAATTATATACTATAGTACTTTACAGTACAGTCTCATTTATGAGTTTCCACCATTAAGTCATAATTCGTGCTAATTTTAGTTAGTATGTAGTGTTCAACGTTAACATCACTCTTCAGAACACCCTTTATTAATATTAACGGTTTTTTATTATTATATACTCTTTGCTTTTTTGTATTTTGCTTTATTCTTTTGCTTTATTATTGCTAACGAGCAGTAAAGTTTTTTGCTTATGATCACTCTAGTTTCAACAGTCAGACATTGAACATTCAAACAAAAAAAAAAAAACACATTAAACATTTTTTGAATTCAATAAATTAGACAAATTAAAATTACAAAAATTACAAAACCAATAAAACAAACTTACATTAACTTTAAAATTCTACAAACAATATTGTGTTTCATTTTAACAAAAACAAAAATTAAAACGAACCAGCACAACACATCATCATTAAACATCTTTTTGGTCACTTCGAACCGTATGCAGTGAAATTTACAAAAACAAAAACTTGCTAAAAAATTGAAAAAATATTAAGACACAAAAATAAGCAACGGTTAAAAACAGTTAAATTTTTTGAGAAAAAATAGAATCCACAGGCAAAGTGGAAAAACAAAAAAGAACAAAAATACAGCAAAAGACACAAGCAAGAAGAGACCCAAATTAGAGAGCAACAGCTTAAACAAAGACACAACAACGATAAGTAAGTACTAAAAATAATAAAAATAAAACAATAAAGAGAAACACAAAACTCTTTATTACAAGTATACGCTCTTATACATTTTTGTCGCGGTTGAGTAAAAGAAGAAAGAGAAGTAGAAAAACGAAAAGGGTTACCACCCATACTTCTTTTAGTAATTTACTGGGGAAACAAAATATACCCAAATTAATAACCAATCGGGAAATTAATTATTATTTTTGATAATTCTTGCTGTGAAATCGCTAGCAGGGACTTTTTTGTTTAAATTTGATTCTTAATTTGATCGTTTTAAATTTTAATTCATCGGTAAACAATGGCACTCGATAAATTTGTAAATTGTACAAATGACCTTTTGGATTTTGAAATAGAGTATACACAAAGTGCGGCCGAAAACAACATTCACTCTCTTGAGGTACTTCGGGTCGAACTTGATTCTCTATGGACACAAGTCAAAAGGACGTATGGAGAGTGTAGGGACACAAACAAAGATTCCAAAGAAAAACCCATCGATAAAGATAAGCTTCGTGATCGTTACAAAAAAGGTTTTTCTGCCTACAAAACGTGTTTAGGGTCAATTAATGCAGAAATTCAAGCCCTATCGAGTCCAAAGAAAGAAGAGCGGATTTCTGCTGTTGAAAATCAAGCACAGGAAAATCATGACATCTCATTTGTGCGGTTACCACCTTGCGATACGGACACATTTTATGGAGATTTTGTGACATGGCCTACTTTCCGTGATCTTTTTACAGCATTATACATAAATAATTCTAGACTTAGTAAAATTGAGAAACTTTTTCATCTGATACAAAAGACAGGAGGAGATGCTAGAAAAATAGTTTCATATGCCCCATTAACTAACGAAGGCTTCGACATAGCCTGGAAAAACCTTGTAGCCCAATACGAAAATAATCGGATCCAAGTAAATGAACAATTAAAAATTTTATTTGACCTTCCAAACGTAGCTGAAGACTCAGGCTCATCGATTCAAAAACTTCAGCGAACAGTTAATGGATGCATTCAGGCGTTAAATGCTTTAGATGTAGAAACCGCCACATGGGACCCATTTCTAGTATACATCTGCTCAACAAAACTCCCTCGGACTCTTTTAAAGGAATTTGAAAATTCACTTAAGGACATTACAAAAGTTCCGACTTGGGAAGAATTCAATAATTTCTTGACGCACAATTCTAAGACTCTAGAATCCATAGCGGCCATCACACAATCGAATTCAAAATTAGAACAATCCAGAAGGGATAATTTAAAGTTTAAGTCAAAACGAGTTCACACTTTTCACATAAACACAAACCAAAATGAAACTGGGTCGAAAAATATAAAACCTTTAAACACAAATAGGGCACAGAAAAATGACTCAAATTACAAATGCCAACATTGTAAGGAGTCTCACCAATTGTGGTCTTGCCCCAAGTTCTTAGAGAAGAACGTTAACGACAGAATTCACATTGTAAAGGTCACAAATTCATGTTACAATTGCCTCTCTATTGACCACAGTGTTAAGGACTGTAAAAGTAAATTCAGTTGTAGATTATGTAGACAAAGACATAACACTTTGTTACATAAGGGATCAGAATCCCATACTTTAGTTCCGAATTGTGACGCGACCCAATCTAGTAGGAGCATCGCAGCACAAAACAATAATATACAGTCCACATCAGCATCAAACTTTTCGATACCAAATATCACTTCCTTGACACTGCAAGAGAGCAAACATGTCCATCAATCTCCCAATGAGAAAGAGACCTTGTTATTTACTGCAATTGTACTGATCGAAACTAGAGGCGAAAAGTACCAGGCAAGAGCAATCATCGACCCTGGCTCACAATCAACTTTTATGTCAGAAAAGTTGAAAAATCGTTTAAATTTGCCCACCAAACGAAATTTAGTTCATGTTACAGGCTTGAGTCAAACAGTTTCAGAGACTTCAACCAAAGCATGTTTATTCAATCTTTGCTCCAAGGTGGATTCACAATTTAAATTAGAAGTCTGGGCGCCAGTCCTGAAGACTCTTCCATCTAATTTACCACCACAGACTTTAGATTTGTAACATTTCAATGAGACTGCTAAATTAGAACTTGCAGATCCTCAATTCAATCAAAGCAGACCCATCGACTTGCTTATAGGCCTCGACTTGGGCCACTCAATATATTGCATGGACACACCGATGCGGTCTATTGGATCCCTTTTGGCACAAAAACAGTATTTGGCTGGATTGTGGGGGGACCAATTTCAACAACGACACAACCTAGTACAACAGTGTCATTACTCAACACTACGTCCCTTGACCGAATCCTCACACGCTTTTGGAAGGTGGAGGAAACCCCAAAACGGGTTTTGAGGTCAGATGAGGACACATTTTGCGAGAACAATTTCATGTCGACAACACGAAGAAACGACACAGGAAGGTATATCGTTACCCTACCCTTTAAAAATAGCGAAGAAATAGGAACTTCGAGAAACATAGCAATGGCACAGTTCTTGAGGATGGAACGCATACTTAGCCAGAAACCCGAACTCAAAAAACAATACGACCAAGTAATTGTTGAGTACCTCGAGTTAGGACATATGAGGAAAATTTCTCCCCTGGAAATCAACACAAACCCAAATTATTACCTGCCACATCATGCAGTAATAAAACCCGAAAGGCTGACAACGAAACTTAGAGTAGTTTTCAACGCTTCGAGCCCGTCTTCAAACAAGAAGAGTTTGAATGACATATTGTATCCAGGACCCATACTTCAACAGGACTTGGTGCTTCTGATATTGAAGTGGAGATTCTTCCGTTTTGTGTACAACGCAGATATCACAAAAATGTATCGACAGATACTCATTGATCCGAATCAAACCAAATATCAAAGGATATTATTTCGGCAATCAGAAAAGGACCCAATTGAGGATTACGAACTCCTGACAGTGACTTTTGGAGTCAATTGCGCACCGTTCCTGGCCATTAGAACCCTTCTTCAACTAGCTGAAGATGTAACATCAACTCACCCTCTCGCATCAAAAACTCTACAACAAAACATGTATGTGGATGATGTTTTAGCAGGTGGTCACACATTAAATGACGCCATCAAATCAAGAAAAGAACTTACAACAGTTCTAAAATCTGCTGGATTTGACCTGATGAAATGGACATCAAATGACCCACGAGTTATACAAGACTTACCAAATGAGACCCTACTACCTCTCGATTGGTTAAATTTGTCAGAAAGCACTGGAACAAAAACTCTTGGGATCAAATGGAACATTTCTTCAGACGCATTTACATTTACAGCACCAGATGTCAAATTAAAAGAAAACTACACGAATCGACAATTGCCAAATTCTTTGACCCTTGTGGATGGATAGCTCCAATAATAGTTGAAGCAAAACTAATTATGCAACAGATTTGGTTGGATAAAGTCGACTGGGATGACATATTAAAACCCTTGACTTGTCTACAGTGGCAAAAATTCATAAAAAACTGCCCGACAATAAACATATTGAAAATTCCCCGTTGGATCAAATTTAGCCCGAATTGTAATGTGGAAATTCACGGTTTCAGTGACGCTTCTGAAAAAGCCTATTCTGCGACTCTTTATGTTCGAATACAAGCGGAAAACTCAGTATTCACATTTCTTCTGGCTTCAAAGACCCGTGTAGCTCCCATTAAGCAAATATCTTTGCCCCGCTTAGAACTATGTGGATCCGTATTATTGGCAAATCTTGCATGTGGACTTATACCAAATCTTCAAATTCAAAATATCAAGGCATACTATTGGACCGACTCAACAATCGTGCTGTCCTGGTTAAAGAAACCCCCTTGCTCATGGAACACTTTCGTTGGAAATCGTGTTTCTGAAATCCTGGATAAGGTTGGAAATCAAAATTGGCAACATATCGACTCAAAGGATAACCCAGCAGATGCAGCAAGCCGAGGATGTACTCCACAAGAACTGGAAAACCACAACTTATGGTGGTTTGGACCCTCTTGGTTAAAATTGCCTAAAAATCAATGGCCGATACCAACACAAACAGGTGACACAAATCTAGAAGCAAAAACTGTAAAAGCATTTACAACCACAACACGCGAAGACCCATTAAATCGATTTTCAGACCTATCACGAGCTTATCGAGTACTCGCTTATGTCATACGATTATGGAGAAATACTGGAAACAACCGAACCCATCTTCGCGTATCTTCAGCAGAAATCACCCGAGAAGAAATAGATTTCGTCAAACATCGACTCATCATATGGACGCAACAAAATCATTTTCAAGATGAGCACAAACATTTAAAACTCAAGCAGAAAATATCCCCAACCAGCAGTCTTTTGACCTTAAATCCTTTCATGGATCACCATGGCATTATTAGAGCCAATGGGCGACTAGCGCAATCACCAGCATTAACGTATAATGAACGCTACCCAATATTGCTACCTCATAACTCGAAGCTATCACAGCTACTAGCGGAATTTACACACAAAATTACCCTTCATGGAGAAAACCAACTAATGGTTCGAGTCCTACGCACAGAATATTGGATATTCAGATTGAAACCCTTGGTCAAAAGCGTAATTTACAACTGTAAAACGTGTGTTTTGTACAAAAAACAAACGCAAAATCAAATAATGGCTTCATTACCACCAGAACGTACAACATTATCAAGACCCTTTGCTACAACTGGATTAGACTACGCAGGACCTTTTGACATCAAAAATTTTACAGGCCGAGCTTGTCTTATTACAAAAGGGTATATTTGCATATTTGTATGCTTCGCCACAAAAGCTGTACATCTTGAAGCAGCAAGTGATTTATCAACCCAATCGTTCTTAGCAGCATTTTCCCGCTTCATAGGAAGACGTGGATGTCCCGCACTCATTTACTCAGACAATGGAGGAAATTTCGTCGGAGCAGCAGAACTACTAAGAAAAGACCGTCTAGAATTCATAAAAACTCTTCAAAATCAAGTGATCCATCATTTTAGTCATCAAAATCTTAATTGGAAGTTTATTCCCCCAGGAGCCCCACACATGGGCGGCCTTTGGGAAGCCGGTGTAAAATCATTCAAAACGCACCTCAAAAAGATGATACCGAACTTGAAATTCACATTTGAAGAGCTATCTACCATTCTTGCTCGTATAGAATCGTGCCTAAATTCTAGACCCTTAAGTCCTGCTAGCGATGACCCAAATGACCTTAATCCATTGACCCCTGGACACTTCCTTGTTGGTAGTGCATTATTGGCCCCAGCTGAACCAGATGTAAGCAACGAAAATCTGAATCTCATCAACCGCTGGAAACGCCTAAGGGTCATCTACCACTCATTTTGCCAAAGATGGAAGTCCGAATACTTGATTGAACTTCAACGCAGATATAAATGGAAGATTCAAAGGGACAACGTTAAAATCAACGATCTGGTAGTCATCAAGAACAACAACTTGCCACCCAATGAATGGCAAATGGGTCGAATCATCAAAACATATCTTGGACCTGACCAAAACTGTAGAGTTGTAGATATAAAAACCAAAAATGGAGTAATCACCAGACCAATTACAAAAATTGTGGTTTTGTTTGCAAATTAGTATAACTCCTAACCAATTACATACACTAATATTGTTCTAATTTTACACTTACAGGTATGGCATCCCAACAACAACAAAGACCCGAACACTGGCAATATTCATGTGGAGTTTGTCTCAAGGACCACCCCATACGTACTTGCAGAAAGTTCTTGAGCTTCAATCCATCAGAAAGATATGACCTCATGATCGTTAAAAAATATTGCCTGAACTGTCTTGCACGATCCCATAAAACAGAAGAGTGTAAAAATGAAAAAGGGTGTCATATCTGTAAAAGAAGCCACAACACACTGCTTCATGATGCAATGCAGTTGAACGAACCACAGTCATCAAGAAGAGCCGACCCACAACCATCAAGACAAGCCGACCCACAGTCAACAAGACGAGCCAATCCACAGCCATCACGACGAGTAGACACAGAAATGCCTTTCTTCAAGTGGAATTTGGTTTTTGTTCCAACCGCCTCCATTAAGGTTTATACTGGTAATCTTACTACCTGGATCAGCACACGGGCTATCATCAATAGATCCTTAACAACATCCAGAGTGTCGAAATCATTCGTAGAAAAATACAAAATTAAAACAATCCTGAGGTATGGGCATAAGTTTGCTGTCTTCGAGATACGATCGCACAATGACATCAATAAATGGTCTATCAAGATAACAGCCCTGGTAACAGATCTACTGCCAAAGAAGCCCTATTCTGGACCCATTTTAACCGACCCGACAGAGGATTTTTCACCTAATTCATTGGCTGATCTTGACCCTTGTTCCAATACTACTGTTGAAGTTGAAATTGGCAGTGACATCTATAGTGCTATTCGTCGCGATGGAGCCATCAACACAGAAGTCGGTCAAGTCGTAGCTGAAAAAAGTGCCTTGGGATATTTATTTTCAGGACCCGTTCAAAACCTGTGGTAAATTTCACCAAGTCATGGGGGCCGGAATGTTCAACGTTAACATCACTCTTCAGAACACCCTTTATTAATATTAACGGTTTTTTATTATTATATACTCTTTGCTTTTTTGTATTTTGCTTTATTCTTTTGCTTTATTATTGCTAACGAGCAGTAAAGTTTTTTGCTTATGATCACTCTAGTTTCAACAGTCAGACATTGAACATTCAAACAAAAAAAAAAAAAAACACATTAAACATTTTTTGAATTCAATAAATTAGACAAATTAAAATTACAAAAATTACAAAACCAATAAAACAAACTTACATTAACTTTAAAATTCTACAAACAATATTGTGTTTCATTTTAACAAAAACAAAAATTAAAACGAACCAGCACAACACATCATCATTAAACATGTAGAATTTCTAAGGCAAGCGTTTTAGATTCGACATGAGATTAACAATTATTTATTAGAAATTGTGTGCTCGGGAAATATGTCCTTAACAAACATGTAGACATGTGGTATATGTGAATAAGTCACAATCCACATTTATTTTATAAAAAAAATCCAAGACATCGATCAAATTCAGTCTGATTTATATGCCAGAGTCATGGAATGTTGGATGTTTCAAATGTACTCCACCCAAAATAGCCATGGCAGCCAATCGTATGATGTTATATGCGATCCATCAGACATCTTTCAAAAAAAATTTCGAAAATGTCTAACACAGTTACTTACTTACTTAATTCGTCATTACCACCCAGTTTTTCACATCACTAATTTTGTGTGTGTTAATTTTATTAATGAATGGCGGGAGTAGAGTATGATTCTGAACGATTCATTGCAATTTTATTTAACACTCAGAATTTTTGTCAAAATACTATTGAGAGGTGGTAGTCGCCTTTGCATTTTTTTTTCGAAATGCCTTCGGCTCTGGTCTAATAGATCCACACACTACCCAAGGCGACCTCACACACACTTTGTTTTATTTAAATTTAAAGATAGGAAGCGCTTAATGAAAGACCGAATATAAGTATTCTTGCAAATCCTACAATTATAGCATAATATTATTCCATACTGTATGTATACAAGAGCTATCAATACTTGAACAAAAACAATATAGAACTGCAACTCCAACTAAAATAGTAAATGTGGTCCGGTTTATTTTCAAATTAAAAATATTTTAAACAATGTATCTCAAACCTAAAAATACAATTTCATATTTTATTTTGTATCACAGAAAAAGCTTTTTAACTTGCAATTAAAAACCAAATTTTTAACTATCGTGAAAAAAATTATAACATACATAATATGTATGTATGTCAACTTTTTAACTATCTCTGTCAAAAGTTTTCAACATTCAGTCTTTAATATAAAAGTAAAAGCGAATGTTTGACGCTGAGCTGCATGTGGGTTTATTCGGTTAGAATGTATTATTTGTGATGGCTAGAGCTGGTAACATATTGTGGTTGAATATACATATCTATAGTGTGGTTAGTGCTGATGGCATTTGTGGTTGTTTTGTTTACGTAAATTTATTCTTATTTCATTAGTTTGCTAAAAGAAAATGATTTTTATTAGATTTTTTGATATTTCACATTTCACACTCAACAATTTGTAAAAGTTATGCAAAACTTCGTAAGCTACCGTACGCTGCAACGCTTTGTAGTTGTTGCTGTTAGTATTTGTCTTCTCAATATTTTCGATCCGCATCCCGAAATACTGATAAATTAACCTTACCAGTCGACTGTCATATATTCATAGGCATTGAAGTCGGTTCACGTCGCGTAATCCACTTAAACAATGACCGTTTTTATTCTGGTTTGAAATGATTGAACCATATCACATATCAATATCACATATATTTTATCACATAGCTTTTATGGAGAACAGCTTCACAGCACTTAAAAGGACCATATATAGTATATACACAGTGGAAGACCATATATTTACAAAGTTCTGGTACCCCAATAATATATAAAATAATATGTAAAAATAATTCATGTTTTTTAAATTTATTTCATTAATTTATTTCTATTCTAATATAAAAAAAAAATTTATGTTTTACGCAAACATTAAGGAAAATATGTTTTTGCATCGCAAAAGTATAGGTACCCCCACGAATAACTCAGAGTAAATTTAAAATTCAAAGGACCAATATGTTGTCCGTTATATGTAGTAGAATATCCCTTAATATCAAGTCCTTCATTTAACTCATTTGGCATTAAATGTAAAAGTTTTGTTTACTATTTTATTTTGATATTTGTAGCCATTCACTCATAAGACGGTGAACGTACGGGTGGTGGGTTAGGGTTTAGTATGTGGGTTAAGAGGGGGTAGGGTATATAAATACACAAACCTTTTCTGTATATAAATTATGAATATATGCAAATAAGTGTTTGTTAATGTTTTGTGTATATATATTTTAAAAACATTATAAACGTATTTATTTGTATTTGTTTTATAATATATGTAATTTGTTCACAATTGTTCGAAATATGTTTTTAAGTCTGTTAATTTTCACAATGTTTGTTATTTCACAATATTATTTACAATTATTATAATTAATTTTCAATATATAATTTAATTCAAACGCGTAGGGTTCGTTGGGTATTTTGTTTTGTATTTCTCGAGGATCGATAATCAACTAACTAACTAGGATCAAAACAATCATGCAGGAGATGTTGATGAAAGTGTGTATGATGATGTTGATGTGTGTTGGCGTTATTATTGTTATTGTTTGTTAAAGATTTTTGTGTTGTCCTATTGGAAGTCAGAGTTAGGGTTATGTCTTTGTTCACTCGTGTGAACATCCTCCCGGGCCGGCAACCTGTTAATAAAAAGACAATTATTTTTAATTGTTCTAAAAGGTGGGTAGGGGTATTAATTTTTTTTTCGCGGTTTCAGGGTTTTCCCATGGGTACAGATTTTCAATTCCGACCTGCAGGTCAACCATAACTTCTTGTGGGGTGGAACCTGAAATTAGACTTTGGATGGGTATTAATAATTATGGGTGTTTTGGGTAAAAATTTGGGTAGGTAAGGATGGTGTTCGGGTGAGTAATGGGTGATTCTTAAGGGTGAAAGGGTGAGTAAATTTGATCTCCTCAGACTATAATATTCCCCATTGAAATATTGTGTCTGACAGAGTATTACTAGTCTATCACGAGTAGTTTTGATCCCATGCGCATCAAGTTTAATACTCGGATGGGTTAATAATCTATTGATAATAATAATCTTTCATCAATAAATTGTGGGTATTTTCGATCCAGAACTATGCTGTCATGTCGAAATTTATTTCTTCGAGTAAATGATACGCAGTCACCAATTCGATAGACATAAGACAATATTCTAAAAGATTTGGACCATTCAGAAAATCTTTCCAAAATGTCCCGGGTAGGGTGAGTGAAGTTCATAGATGGTTTTGGGTCTACAGTTTCAACTTCAGCTTGAGTTTCGGAGGGTAAATGTGTTGTTGGCCACTTTGTCGGATATTTCTTCAACCAGGTTGGTTCATTCCAGAACTCGTCATCCTTCAGTCCGTCTGCATTGCAACCATGACTGACAACATCGGCTGTGCACATTTCTCAAGTTCCTGGTTCCTACCGCATCTGAAGTTGGAGACACACGGTCTGTCAAAAAGGTGTTCCAAGTAGTTGGGGTTTCGTTGAGCCATGTCAAAACTATCGAAGATTCCGTTCAATTTATTCATTGGGTGGCATTCGCTGTGTAATCAAATTGTATGCCATTTTTGCCAACAACACTGCACCACAAAGTCCTAATTTCGGCGACGAAATGACTTCAATTGGTGCAACTCTCGTCTTAGCGAAGAGTAGAGTTACGGATATAGATGTGTTTATGGGTATAATTCGTGCGTATAAAATCGCAGAGTATGCCTTTTCAGAAGCGTCTAAAAAGTCATAAAACTCAATTCTTGCTGAAGGTGAAAAATGTATACATCTACGAACCCGAATATTGTCATTATTATAAAATTCCAAAAGTCTGTGGCATTTAATAAGGGTGAGTGGGTTGATTAATTCCCGACATGGATGGGTGATCCATTTCGGGTGGATACTGTTAGTGGGTTTGGGTAAGTAACGAGGTTATTATTCTGGGTGAGTGAAGGGTGTGTAACGGAGTTATTTGAAGGGATTTGACTAGTGTGTGGGTAGGACTGCGACCTTAGTTATGGGCCGAGTCAACGTTCCGGTTGATGTTCGTAGTTCGACTACTCTAGGTAGTCCATTGAAAACTGGGTGAATTTTGGTTACTCATCCGAGTAACCATTCATTCGAGGGTACGTTGTCCTGCTTAATGACTACAATGTCATTGACTTCCACCGGACGTTTAGTGTTCCTCCGTTTATGGAGCTCTTTTAAATATTCATCCTTCCTTCTCTTGCAAAACTGATGGTGTTGAATTTTCAACCTTTTCCATCGTTTCGCTAGGGTAATATTCTCGTTACTAAAGTAGGGTTCAGCGGGTTCAAGCTTGACAGAACTGTAATAAGAAACTATTCTTCGGGTAGGGTGAGAATTTTGTACTGGTCCGGTTAGAATCCAACCAAACTCAGTTTCTTGAGCTATTAATGTGCCAAGAATATCTTTCTTAACACCAGCTCTTATAATTTGTGGGTAAAAATCGCTACCAATTATAATATCAACTGGGCGGCTTTCATAAAATTTAGGATCTGCTAATGGAATCCTGTCCAACTCTTTTATGAAAGTAGGGTTTAAGTTTCGGGTGGGTAAACTTCGGGTGAGTGTTTTGACAACAATTGCCTGAATATTCAGTGAAAATTCCTTATTCGTTTTAGAACCAAGATGTATATCACACATCTTGTTCGAACGTGCTGAAACAACCTGACCTAGACCTGAGATTTCAGCAACTATGGGTAGGGTGGGTAAGTTTAATTTGCGCCTTAGCTCATCAGAAATGAATGAAAAATCTGAAGCTGGGTCAATAAGCGCTCTAGCAGGGAATTCTTCACCATGTATTCTAATATTCAAAGCAGCTGTGCCTAATAATCTAGCTCTGT
This sequence comes from Sarcophaga subvicina, assembly GCA_936449025.2. NCBI lineage: Eukaryota > Metazoa > Arthropoda > Insecta > Diptera > Sarcophagidae > Sarcophaga > Sarcophaga subvicina. The sequence goes on from OW388080.2 coordinate 93,110,070, forward strand.
CATATAATTGGGTTTTGCTTGATTGGGTTTGGGTAGAGAAAGACTGTATTGCATTTGATGTAGAGGGTTTATCGTCATTTTCTGGGTTAGTGTTTGGGGTGGGTTTGTGTAATAGGGTATTATGTCTGCCGCAACAGTATCTGCACGTAAATGTGCTTCGACATTCTGATACCATATGGCTAATGGCCAGACAATTGTAACAAATGGCATTCCTTCTTACGAATTCAATTCTTTCATTTACTCCCAGGGAAGTAAATGATGAGCATTCCTTCAGAGTGTGGTTATTTTCGCACAGTTTACACAATGAACCATCGAGTTTTCCTCGGGTTTCTGGGTAATTATGCGTATTCGGGTGAGTTTGGGTAGAATTCAAAGGTTTGCTCTGGAATTGAATTTTGTTTGTGAATCGGGTATCCTTCTCATTGCCGTATGTTACATTGTGGAACGCTTTTACCTTTCTGGCAAATTGATTGTTGATGTCCTGGAGGAATTTGGGTTTGGGTGCGAGTTTGGGTGAGTTCCTTGAATGTATTTGTTAGAAATACATCCACATCTGTCCAGGAAGGCATTTCGGCGCAATCTTTCAGGGTTTTTTCAAATTCCCTTCGGGTTTCTTTGGGTAATTTTGTTAAACAGAGATATACAATGATAGGATCCCAATTGTCCGTATCTATCTCTAATGTATTCAAATTTGCAATACAGCAATTAATCTTTCTCTGTAATTTTCTTATTGAAACACTGCACATAGTGTTTACCGCTGGTAAATTTAAAAGGGTCTTAATCTGAGCGTTAATTTGCATCCTTTTATTTTCATATTGATTTACCAGTTGGGTCCAAGCAATAAGAAAACCGTCATTAGTCAAGGGTGCGTTGTCGACTATTTCTTTAGCTTCGCCGCTGGTCTTATTTTTAAGTTAGAAAAGTTTTTCTACACCACTTAGGCGGGTATTATTGCCATAAATGGCCTTGAATAGGTCTCTGAACGAGGCTCAAGACTTGAAATCCCCACTGAATGTTTGCATATCGCAAGGGGGTACGTTAAATCCAACTGATTGGGTGGGTTGTGTGGGTTCGGGTTGGGTGGGGTTTGAATTTTTGGGTTGGGTAAAGTTTTCTATAGACTCATCTATGGAAATCATAGATGACCTATAGAATTTTTTAGCTGATCTCACATTCCTGGAGAGGCCATTAAAATTTATCGAATTGGCTACTTCGGGTTCATTGAGTTGTGGCGACTCTCGGATCTGTCTGAATTTTCCGTCAATATTCAATATTCCAATTCATTCTTCATGAATCTCAATGAGGGTAGTGATTGAGACTTCTCTGTACTGGCCTTAAAATCTTCCTCAAAGGCACTTAAATCCTGTCGGATATAACGTAGAATATCGGCGGCTAAAGTTTTTAATTCCGACATATTTATTTTTTAAAATTTAATACGCAGAGGATTGGAAAAAGTTATTAAATTGCGATAGTAAATCGAATTATCGCGGGTAAATTTGGTTAAAAAAATGTTTATTTCAAATTTGAAATAAAACTAATCTGCAGACAAAATTGCCTATTGGGTATCCTTTGTGTTTTTGTTCCACTACACAAAGAGAACGGCAATATGTGTCACTCACAATATTTAGAAAATATTATTGAAAAAAAGGGTAAGTATTGGGTGGGTTTTATGAGATAATGTTTTATATTGTGATTTTTTTCTTTTATAAATCCAAAAAATTCGCGACAAAATATGCGATAAATATAAAAAAATGTAAATTGAAAAATATCAACTTACCTTGTCTGCTGAGGGTAGGGTACAAACCAATTTTATTTTTCCAATTCCTCTTTGTGTGATGTTTGTTGTGTTGTGTTTGTGTGCAATGTTAATAATGTTAATTTGTTAGTAGTTGCTTATATTTGTAATTTTTTTTTTATTTATTTTTTGTTAGTGAACTGTATTGAAATGCAATTGTTAGTGCACTTTATTTTCTTCAATTTTATAATTTTGTCACTATGTACTTTGTTGCTACTTGTTTTGAATTTTGTTCAATTTTTTATTTTTCTTTTATCACTTTGGTTCTGTTTATGTATTATTCCAAAAAATGTGCAATATGTGTTCCTCTATTACTGTGTATTTTGTTTCTATTTTTTTTGAACCTTTGTGAACTTTTATGTTTCCTTTTTTAATTTATATTTGGTTTGGGCTTTTAATTTTGTGCTTTTGTATTATTTTTAAAATGTATAATTTTTGTTTCTTTAATGTAATATGTGTATTGTTTGTATTTTTTGTGAACTTTAGTAAACTTTTGTGCTTGCCTTTTGATTTTAAATTTGTTTTTAACTTTTATTTTACTGTTCTATGTAATATGATTTTATTTTTGTAATTTTAATATGTGTGATAATTTTAAATATGATGTATGTATTATTTTTGATTTTGCAATTTCTAATTTTTTACTGTTCTATATGTATGTTGTTTTTGTTAATGTACTATTTCTTTTAATGTGAACTTCTGTGATTATTGTTTGTGTTAATTGTTAATTTGTGTTTTCTGATTTATATATTTAAGTATTTTGTTGATTATCGAGTTATGTATTTTTGTTTGTAGGATATTTGGTTATGTTTTTTGTATAGGGTGATTTATATTTTACACTATTTTTGTTAGTGCATGTGTGTTTATTTTAATTTCTTTATCTGTTTCACTTTCACTATTTATTTAAGGCACTGTACTATTATTGTCTTAGATTTCTTTTTGATTTTTATTAAAATTTAAAATAAGGGTGGGGTAAAATTTTCACAATTTAGGTGGGTTTTTTGTGGACTGTATATTTGTGTCGCTGTCCCTTCTTTTTCCATGAAGGACCATGAACGAACGGTTTTAAATATGTGATGTATTATTATACATCATGTATTATTATACATCGCATCGTATTATTATACATCGCTGGTTCATATCCGGTTCGAAGGACCATGAACGTACGGGCGGTGGGTTAGGGTTTAGTATGTGGGTTAAGAGGGGGTAGGGTATATAAATACACAAACCTTTTCTGTATATAAATTATGAATATATGCAAATAAGTGTTTGTTAATGTTTTGTGTATATATATTTTAAAAACGTTATAAACGTATTTATTTGTATTTGTTTGTTTGTAATTTGTTCACAATTGTTCGAAATATGTTTTTAAGTCTGTTAATTTTCACAATGTTTGTTATTTCACAATATTATTTACAATTATTATAATTAATTTTCAATATATAATTTAATTCAAACGCGTAGGGTTCGTTGGGTATTTTGTTTTGTATTTCTCGAGGATCGATAATCAACTAACTAACTAGGATCAAAACAATCATGCAGGAGATGTTGATGAAAGTGTGTATGATGATGTTGATGTGTGTTGGCGTTATTATTGTTATTGTTTGTTAAAGATTTTTGTGTTGTCCTATTGGAAGTCAGAGTTAGGGTTATGTCTTTGTTTACTCGTGTGAACAGACGGTTTTATAGTTGACTTTTATTTGAGTTTTGGCGGATATGTAACCGTTCTTCCAAACCTCTCCCAAATACTGTCCTGCCGCGACTAGCCTCGCATTGTCTCATTCGATTGGATCAATTTTCGTGCACTTTTTCGAGGGTATGGGGTCGTATATCGGCAATAGCATCACGGATGCCGGCCTGCAAACGCTCAATTGTCTCTGATTTGTCGACATAACGCAAAAAATATACCAAAGATGTCAGATCGCAGCTTCTTGGCGTCTAATTTAACGACCATCAAACGTTTGACGCAATAAATATATTGTGGCATGAGATGTGCGGCAAGTTGCACCACACTGTTGAGACCAAACAGCCTGTACAAAAAAAGGCGGTTATCATTGTGCGAAAGGTGTTTCCATTTACCGTAATGTTTATGCCGTCCTCATCTAATGATGCCTCCACTCCACTAGCCACACCAACAGTCACTCGTAAGGGGTGCATTGGCTTCTGTAAGACCACAAATGGGTTTTTGAGCTCCAACAGCAATTTTTCTTACCAATCAAGATGAAAATTAGTTTCATCCGAAAATATGATTTTTTTTTGTTGGCAAAATCAACACCATCGTGCAGTTTCTCATTGGACCAATAAATCCCAACGTTGCTCAAATCAATTCCTTACGGTCAGTGGAGATAACATTTTGTGACAGAATAGAATGACATTAGTATTGCCAGATTCGAAATAACCGATGGTTCAAATAGATGGTTGACCCAATAATACTGCTCCAACGAAAAAATCGTTGTCAACAAAGGGTCCATCAAACGAGACCCCCACTTTTAATTTCAGTTGCCTTGAAGCCACTACTGGAAATTAGCCTAGACAGCGAACAGCTTTATGATTTAAATCACCAGTTTAATGCAGGATATGCTGGATATGCAATATATGAGGACCTGCTACTGGAACGCAAACGACATACGTCGACATAAAAATGTGATACAATTCTCATTGAAAAGATACAGACATCCTTCTATTATCTGAGATCGATTTGATGTCTAGAATCCTGTTTCCAGTTACACTTTATATATATACTGCAAGTGTATGTATAAATAATGATAATACTGGCTGAAACAATAATACTGAGAATCCTTACAGATATTCATGTGAGAAAAATCTATTGTATAATGATCTCTGTGAACATGTTTCTGACTTAAATGGGTAGTTTAGATAACATCAGGTGTGGGTGTTTTTGAAAGTGCTTGAATTTAACGTAATATTTATCATTTTGTCGGCTAAGAAAATTTGTATTTTTAGGGACAAGGTAGACGAAGTAAATTAAAATAATAGAACCAGAATAACAAAACCATGCCAAGGAACACGATTTAAATAGCTTAATAGCAGGATATAAAGAGAGAGAATAGAGATTAAATATTAAATTCAAAAATTTCAGGAATTTTTATTTAAAGCATAACAATAGAATTTTATGAAAAAAAAAAACAAAAGGAATTTAGAAGTACTCATAAAAACTATGTCATGTAGCTGTATGATTACACAACATTGGTTCCCTTCAAGGATGTGTATTTTACTTGGCTCCTTTTTATGCTTCTTTGAATTTTCTATCATTTTACTTTCGGTTTCAAGTGTTTGGTGTGTTTTGGAATTCGTTTTGGCCAATTTCTTTTAAACTCAAATTTTTTTGGATTTTTTTTCACTTAATATTGCCTTTCGGAGGTATGTTTTGAAGTTACGTTTTATTGCATTTTATCAGTTTTCTTTTACTTTAACAGAAAAAAACTAAACCTTTATGAGTTTGTTTGTCAAATATGCTACAATGTTTAAAAAATATTTTATCAGCATTCGTATCCTTAAGAAATCAATTTATTTGTAAATTCCTGTCATACTAATGTAAATATGCGAACAGTGAAATGAAGACTTATTGAGTTTTTAAATTGTAATTTAAATATAAATTATATTTTATATGTTAGTAGTAAACTTTTCATATTAAAAAATTGCTAAAGAAAGCATAAAATTTACGTTACATAGTTTGAACTGGCAAGTAAAAGTTTCAAAAATTCGAATTCTAAAGTTAATGTTTAGAGTAGAGGTTTTCTTTGACTTTCTGCTAATTTGTGCATAATTTTTTATAGCCTGTAGTTCTTCTAAGGTTATTGGACTGTTAAAAAGTACCTTTCTTTTGTTTCAGTGATTCCACTTAATGCGTTTCTCTCAGTAAACAAATTTTCGAAATTTTTTTCAGTATTAGTCCAGATATTAAATAAATTGCCAAGATTTTTTTGCAAAAGCGTGTCTGGAATCAGTCTGTTATGTTTATAAAATGTTTTTTGAAACATTTTTAATTACGATCACTTTACGGACATAAATTATATAACATTTCAAATTTGGGGATAAAAATATACAAACGTTCATTTCGCATTAATATCACAGTGCGGCAGTGAAAATACAGCGGAGTAACTACATAGTCTAAGTTGCTCACTATTTTGAGCAGAACTCAAAAATACTTTATTTTTCTCTAACCCTATTTTTTTCATACGCCTTACGTCTATTAAGCCAACACACTAACTACTAGACTACGGCGACTTCATAGTTCTCGATTAATTTAGTTAAAAAAAAATATTCACGTTTGATTGTTATAAAAAAGCTCTTGATTTTAGTATTTAGTAAACCTTAACAAATAATAATTTACACTTCATTCATTTTAGCTGCTGCAACTTCTAGAAACTGATTGTTGCTTTGATGTAGTTCTCTCTCTTTGTCTCCTCTATCTTTCGTGGTTTTATTATTGCAATTTATTTATTGCTTGTGTTTTGCCTAATTGGTCATAACGACCCTTTCGTCATGATACAATCTGGCTTTTCATTCGAATAATTTGACAGATATCAGCTTGTTGTTAATTTCATTTAGATTTTGTTTTGTGGAGGCTAATTCTGTGTACGTCAAAGAATTCTGTGTGCCAAAGCATACGTTGTTACTTTGGTGTCAGCTAAAAAAGTCAAAGAAGAACGTTGATGTATTATCTGTGCCCCGACCTTAATAGACAGGTAGTTAGGTTGGTAGGTAGGTAGAGATGGCTGTCCATCCAAGGAGTTTGGATGTATATATTAAGGGCACATAGCGCTTAATGTGATACCACAATTTTTCATTATCCTCCAGTTCCGCAACCACCAGCAGCTTTAGATAAAGCCCATACTGCCAATGTTAATATGAGGCAGTTCTTCAATATCATCTATACAGTAGGCACAGAAAGACTTTTTTCCTACGAAATAGTGCTGGACATGCAACTAGTAAGTGAATAAAATTATTCGCTTCATCATAATCAAAGCAACTTCTGTAAATATCAAGTCCAAAGCAGGTGCGTCTTGCATGCGTGTACATATGCAATGCCTCGTAAAGCCGCCAACAAGATTTTCTATCGTTTTGTCCACATCCGAAGCCTCCCATTCATTGTTAATCTCATTGCCAATTATAAGTTTGTAGGATTTCAGAGAGATTCGAAAAGTCGAGAACTTCTCGGAGAGTTGGATGGTTTCCCATGCCTCGCTAGTCGATAGGCTCAGATTCTATTGCCATCATATTTGCATGTTGCCATCATTTCATACCTTTATTAAATGCTGATAACGGGTTGCTATTGATTGCCCTCTCAAAAGTATTATTATTTTGCAAATATCTTTGGGAAAAAACGGATAGGACAGTTGAACTTTCTTACCTTTTAAATTTTTCTTTTACTTGTTAGAGGGTAGGTTGGATTTAAATATCTATTAAGGCAAACTAAATAAATGTAAACATTTTCTTCTAACCCAAGGCTAAAGAAAGCAAATATAAACAAGAAAAAAGGAAAATACGAAATAACGGAGAAAGAAAACAACAACGAAATAAAATAACCTGCCAATTTATTTCATCAATTTCCAAAACACTTACTTACCCACTGAATTACCAAACAAATGTCCCCAAGCTAAAGTAGTCATTGTATATATTTTCTTATATTGTCTTTGATTCTTTCATTCTCTTGTTCAATTCATTGATTTCATTTCTGTTCATTGGCTTGTCTTTTTGAAATATTTATTTTATCTCCAGCTGCTTGGTTTCTTTCACATTTTAAAGGATGTACGAGTATAAATAAATTAAATTTTACCTTAGTCTTACTCGATATGTATTTGGCCATAAATCTTTGGAACAGAGCTCTGCTGACATTTTTGCATATTGTTGGCAATATGGCCAATATTGTAATTTAATTTATATTCTATTTCATGACAATTTGATGGAAATGGTTTTATAATCGAATAAGTATGTCGTCCATAATATTACAATTTTTTATTTATTTGGAATTAATTTCGAATCTTTAAAATCATTGCTAAAGGTTCAAAGAAAAGGTGGACGTATAATTAGAACATACTTAAGATATCTCATTTGTTCATAGCCTGATATTTGAACGAGACATTTTCACTGGAAAGATAAGCTTAATGGTTGTGAAAACATTATGGCGTTGGAGCTATTCTTCTTTTGAGGGGGCAATTCAAGAATGGACCTACATACGTGTTTAAAAGAACATTCTCGTAGAAAACGTTACTGTTAATTTGGCACGTTCATACCAAACAACAACAATACGCCTAAATACACTTTATCGCTTATAAAGAACTGCTTAGAGGGACAAAACGTAAATGTTTGAAAGAGACGCAAATAAAAAATCAAGATACTAGTGTTTTGTTTTACATGGATTAACATTAAAATTATAAAAAAAGCTGCAAAAACAAAACAATGCTGTGCGGAAACCTGTTTACAAATTATCGTACTGTTTAATATAACAACAAATATTAGCATAAAAAATGGTAGACAAGTAAACAAAAATGCAACAACAAACGCCAGTATAAAAATTGGTAAACAAGTAAACAAAAATATACGAACAACACTACAATAATAAACGATAAACAACGATGTTTACATTTAGAAAGATTTTGTGAAGGGGAACGTTCGCCTTCAAAAACATTCACTAGACTGTTTACTTTGACATATAAAACACAAGGCAAAGTCTTGTGTAAAGACACAGTATGTGGCAAAGTCTTGTGTAAAGACACAGTATGTTTGAAGAAAGTAATCGTGGTTTGAAGATCACCGTTTCAAAGATCTGTCGCATAATTGTTTAGTAATTGTTATTATTTATGTAAAGGGTATAAACGAAGGAATGACAAAGAAAAGCAATTATTGTTGTCTACATCGAGTTGTAAACAGTGACACACAGAATTGTACCACTAATAAAGAATTTTAATTAAAACTAAACACAAATTCATTTTTAGTCTATTTGCAATCTTCGAGCTCATATTTAAAACGTTTTTAAAAGGTAAATACATAACAATAATATTAAGCATTATCTAAAATATTGTTACGTTTTTACCTTTTTAAAAACGTTGAAATATGAACGTTTAAATTGCAAACCAAGTAAAAACAAATATTTGTTTAGTTTTTCTTAAACTCTCTTTATTATTCACACTACGTTTGTGCCACTGTTTACAACTTAACGATACAACAACAATTTCCTTGTGCACTATTCTATTTAACACTTCTGTCCCCGTTAACACTAATAACTGTTCGGTAGATCTTCTCTGCTTACAACCTTATTACAAGCAGTGCCGCTTGTACGTTCCAACCGCAACGCGTCTTCACACAAGACTGACTGAATTATCACTGACTGACTGCTGGCCTTGTCTTGCAGTCTTATATACGCACGTAATCAATATGATGAACGTTCTCGATGCGGAAAGTTCTTGTTCTTGGCTTCTCGAGAGTTCTATAGCTACCGCATTGTTGCTTGTGTATTTTGCACACTTGTCCATCCCTCATGCTTGTTATTGTTGGTTTACTTGGAACGTGTTCGATGTATTAATTAGTGTGTATTTGTGTCGTGTGTATTGTGTTGGTGTAGCTGGTAGCTTTTGTTTATCGTTTTTATTGTTAAACGATATCAGGTCGTTTCGAGTTATGTATGTAACAATATATACATTATCATACATAAAAGCTCGGCTAACAATCCATGTGTTGCACTTAAAAGTTAAAGAATGACCACACAAAAAAATCTTTTATGATCCGAAAAAAATGATATTTAATGCAAAAAATTTGCAGAAATGAAAGAAATATTTATTTGAAATGATAAGTGAATGACAATAATTTTCTTTTACAAATAAGTTCATGTGTGGGCATAATATTTCAAGAATTTCTGTCTGTGGCCTAACAATGTTTGCTCTAATGTTGTTTTTCGGGGCTAGGTTTAATTGCTTAGCAAATTCGTCTCTCCATAGGTAAATGGTTTCGATTGCAATGTGGTGTGTAGCACCATATTATTGAAGCCACTTGTTAATTAAATCTAATTCTACCATTTTGGTTAGTACTCACCGTACGGTAACTTTTTTACTGACTGTAGAATGTGTATATTGACTGGCCTTCACAGTAAACTTTTGCAATTTAGTTTTCAGTGAAACATATTTATATACTTGGGCTGACATATTATCTATCCCAACTGTGTTATTGGTTTTGGTACTACTTAGGCATATTGAAATTTATGGTGATCCAATGCTAGGCAAGTTAGTGCTGTTGGCAAGTTACACAATGGTACTACTTATTTACTGACTTAATTGGTTATTACATTTCTACAACCCTTCAGTCAGTATTGCGACCTTACTTCTGACAACACCTATGTTGTGTGCGTTAATTTTATACATGAGTAGCTGGACCAACAGTTTGAAGGCGACTCCGAACGATAGATATTTTAAGAAACTTTTCGTGACAGTTTCATTTATTTTCAGTTTTTTTTTTACAGAAATCTGCTGAGCGGTAGTCGCCGACAAAATATTAATTCATATTTCGTTTCGTTTTCAATTTGTCTGACCTGGGGTTTGAACAGTGACCTCATGCTCAATGGTATTATTAAGAAAAATATGTTCTTTCTTTGGTTTGTCTTCTATGTCTTCTTTCAGTAATCACTGTTTTCATATGTTTATCCAATAGTTTCTGCTTCTTTGATATCAGGCGCAAATTTGATAATGTGTCTTTTTTATCATTAAGTTTGTTTATGTTTCTAATTTCTGCTAGTAATTTCTCGTAAATTAACAGAAACATATTCAGCTTTGTTGTATTTCAGTGTGTTTATGTCTTATGAAATACATTTTACTTCCGCCGGTAATTTTTTTTTCTTACAATTTTTCTCTCTGCAGTCTATTTTAATAGAAATCAGTTTTTATTCCATAGAAATCAATTTCCTTTGTGTGAACGTGTTGATTTATAACATGAATAAACACGAGTATGTGTTGTGAATGTTTATAAGCATCAGCGTGAGCATATGTTTTTATAGTCATGAATTAATGCTGGCGTGTCTCTTCCGCGAGCAAGTGTGTTTGTAAGGATGTTTATAAAGCTTTCTATGCTCCTGTCTGTACATCGTTTTTAAAGTACTTGATTCACTTGATAACTTAGATGTTAGTCTTTATAAATCGATTTTCTTAATGGAATAATTTTAAATGAATTTATAAAAAATAGAATTTATTTTCTTACTTTTCCTCTTGTGAGTTATGTGGCACATATACCATATTTTCTTCTTGTGTTGTTAGTAAAAATAAATGAAAATAAAATACAAAATAATTTTTTTCTTAAACTATGTTTATAATATTGAACATTTTACTTTTTTTTGCCTTAAAATTCAGATTTAAAATTTTTCGTTAAGGGCGTAGCAAATTTATATCTTTACTGTCTCCTGGACAGTTTTGCTTTCAATATTTTTTTATATACAATTTTCCGCAACTTCCGTTTAAAGCACACATATGACTCTATTAGCTAAAATAAATCTGTTGGCTAAATGATTGCATCTGATATAAAAACATCATCTAATTAGCGCTTTCACTCAACCAGATAGATAAATCGATTCTAGTTTACATCTTTATAGAGGACATCAACACTATTGAAGGCAATAACATTGGGCCTAACGAGATTAAAGCAAGTAATTTAATTGGAATGAAGAGAAATAATGAACAGAAAAGTACTTGTGTTCCATCGTGAAACGAAAGACCACAAACATTGTAGATGACTTGACAGGAAGTAAGAGATATTGATTGGAAAGTTTTAATGCGTCTACCATATAGCCCAGATCGTATGCATTATTATATTTTATTTTAATCTGTACATATTTCTCTTATTTATTCGACTCTTGACTTTATGTAATAAGTTTATTGAAAGTAATGAACTTTTTTATATATTAAAGGGTATCCTATAACATGTCCTTCAAGCGAATGATAATTCCCTGCCTAGCACCTCACATGCACTAAAGTGGTTCTTCCTGGAAAGCATTAATGGCCGACAGGCGCTAATTATATGTTCTAATGATTAATTTCCAACACCCTACAATCTAAGTTGGGTTCAAGTCAATATTATTATATTATAATATTATCATATTCTTAAAAAGAGTACTTTGCATCTACAATGAAATAAATAAATACCGGTTAACTTGCTTAGGTTATTCCTGCTAAGAGTGATGAATGACTTAGACCTACTTTTATTTTCATTTCCCTTTGTTGGATAAGAGTCTTTGTCTCTTTTTATCTTGCCTTTCGTTAAGCATACCTTTTGGTCTCATCATGACTGGGGCTAGAAAAGGTAACTTTATTTTCCTTATCTAACCAATTCAGCTTCACTAGAAAGTTCTATACTATCTACGATTTAACGTTATAAGACCCGATTACACGAATGCAAGCCTGTCTGTTAAATATTATTATTGTTATGTCCTGTCTTTATATCTTGAATCTAAGTTGAATTAAGCGCATTCTTCAATTGCATAGACTTATGAGCTTCTCCCTGGGGCTCGGAAGATTTGATTGTGAAAACAAATACTCCTTTTCGTTTTTCCAGATTCGTTCTTGAATATTATATATAATTCTTAGTTCAAACGTTATATAAAGCCTTTTAATGCAGTATTAAAACAATAGTAAGCAACCATTGTGAAGTCGCCGTAGTCTAGTGTGTTGGCTAATTAGACGTAAAGCCAGGGATCGAGCCGCAGGCCAGACAATATACATAAAGTATTTCTTCGGCGACTTCCTCACACCAGATTCTGGCAAAAACTTTGAGAGTAAATAAAAATTGTCATGAAAAAGTTTCTCAAACATCTGCCGTTCGGAGTCACTTTAAACTTTAGGTCCCGCCACTCATGTATAAAATTAACCCACACAACATAAGTGGTCTGAGAATGCAATGTATGTATGTACGTATGTAAGCAACCATTGTAAACTCGTTTCAAATATATGAACAAAAAAAAATGTTTTCTAAAATAAATAAAATATGTTTTAAAAAATATGGCAAAAATTTAAATACACTTTTAAACAACAAATTGAAAAAAATGTATTTCATAAATTCTTGTAAAGTTTCTGAATGAAATTTAACTAAATTCTTCACTTTATAAATACATACTTACACTTGTTGTAGTAGTTCTAGTGTCCATAAACTCATTAGACAGTATGACCCACTAAACAAGCCTTAATGAGAAAATTTTTTATATTTTTAGAAATGCATTCCAAGGAAATTAATTGTGTTCCTGTAGACGATTAAAGCATCTTTAACGATCATAAGTTCGTAGTGTAATATACGAGAAAAGATGCGAAAATGTTTGAATTTGAATACGAAATGCAATGTGTTGGTTTGCACATATTAGGGTGTAAAAAATTTAAAGTAAAGAACTTGTATATGCCTAGTCTATCTAGTGGTTGAATTAATCATTTTTCATGGCCGTTAATTCCAGTTGTTTTTCATCAAAAACTTACTTCAAAAAATTGTTTAGGCATGCTTATAAAAAAAGAAAAGTATCAATATGAGTGTTGAAATTAGGCAATCATAGTGCATCAAAAGAATATAATATCTATCCATTTAAAATTAAACTATAGGTTATTTCGAATCTGGAAATACTTATGTCATTCAATTCTGTCACGAATTTCAGTATATCATCTCCGCTGAAATTAATTAATCGATTTGCGCTTAAGCAACGTTGGGATTTAATGGGGCAAATGAGAAACTGCACAATGATGTCCATTTTCCAAAAAAAAAAAAAAAAATCTTTTCAGATGAAGCTTAACTTAGTGGCTATGTTAATAACCAAAATTGACATATTTGAGGCTCAGAAGCCAAAGCATCCATTACGTGTGACTGCTTGGAGTGGCTTTTAGAGCGGCGGCATCAGTTGCTCATATTTCTTTGAAAAAGATTACGACGCAACCATTATGGTCAATGGAGACATCTATCGCACCGTGATAACCGATTTTATGTACCCGCTCTTCATGGTATTGATGTGAACGATGTTTTGTTTCAACAGGATGGTACAACATGCCATACATCTAGAAAAACCGATTTATTGCGTCAGATATTTAACGGCAGTTTAATTAGCCGAAATGGTGATGTCAATCGCCAAGAAGCTGCGATTTGACACCGTTGGACTATTTCCTATGCAGCGCTGTTGTTATTTTTATGCCGACAAATCAGAGGCAATTGAGCATTTGAAGGCAAACATTCGTGATGCCATTGCCGAGATATGACCCCATAACTCGAAAACTTTCACGAAAATATTGGTCCGATCCGAAAGAGGTACTATGAGGCAAGCTGCAGCAGCCATATGAATGAGATAACATTATTTCAGTAACCGCAACCATTGTCCTTCACAACAAAAAAATAAATTTGGCACAATTTCAAACCGTTTTTGTTTTATTGCATTTATACATATAAACTTTTAAATGGCCCATCAGTTTTATTTACACACAACATGGCACAAATTTAATATGTAATTCATAAAGGAATAACTAAAGTTAAAAATGAGATCAACAAATTTAGTAGGACATATATTGACAAACTTAGTAACCATAGTAACACTCTAGCGATTACTTTACTAGATGAAAGTGAGGAAATTGTAAGGCTTAAAAGGTTTCATGTTCTAGACCTACCATTTAGAAAATAAAAAATGTAAATATGTAAATATTATTTTAAAAAATTAATGTATTTTAATATTTTTCTTTTTTAGTCTCATTGGAGATTAATACTAATGTCATTTCTTTTTATTATTGTTACTCCATTTGCTTATTATTGTATTAAAATAGATTGCAAATAAATATATGGAAAAAAAATAAATTTAATATGTAAAATTCATTCATGATAAGTACATATGTGACGTATGAGTGATATCGATTGAATCCATTGGTTTCATACATGACAAAATCAAAGATTTTTTATTGCATACTTTTCAGAGTAATTATTCTAGAACATGTAATATGGTGCGTATGAGTAATATGTTACAAATTCAATTAAATAGGAAGTAAGCCATAATTTCTAGTGGATTTTTAAACATTTAAAATTTTCTTATATCCTAAACCATGGACTTTTTTCTTAAATCAGGCCATCTTACCATTCAGAACCTTTTTTGAATCATTGCGTTACATTTTTTTTTTTGTCTCGGAGATATCGTTGAATGTCGAATGTTATTTTCTAAGGTTGTTCGACTTCTTAAGATGATTTTGAAATTCATTTAATTTAAGTTAGGAAATCAAGAAAACAAGTATATATAATAATATACAAATAACAAGAGGTTACGTAAAAGGATGGACAAATAAAGTAGGGGAAAACTTTGTGAATGTAAACATTTCGCACGTATCCACTGCATTTGAAAGCACAACCTTAATTTAAAAATAATTCATTTTTTGCAACCGTTCCAGACACACCAACAATTCCTTTCCGTCTAAAACGTATCATGAACTTCTAGTAGGCAGACATTCCAATTCGCCTTAAACAATTTTATACTGCACGAGTCGTTCTGCTGACAAATCTAGTTTAATGTTGGCTTTGCTTTTGTGGTGAAATGCTTTAAAGTCGTAATCATGACGAGACATCCAGAGCTAAATTTGCCTAATATTAAGTATAGATCAAATGCTTAATGGACTCAATAGTTTACAGGTCTTTAGAAAAGTTTTTACCTTATATTTCCATACATCTTAAAATCAATCTCATCGTGTTAAAGATGGCGAATTTCGTATCTGAAAATGATGATTTACGGTAAGCATATTTTTTTTGGAGGAAGGAAGTGCAATTAAGTCGCATTGAATGCTTGTTAAGGTATGTCATGCGTGGTCATGCTCTATCAGAAGCAGCTTGCAAAAGATGATTTCGATGTGAGAATTTGTAAAACGTCGGAAGATATTTTATCCTCTTCGATCACACTGTACAATATTTACTACAGAGTAGATTTAAAATAAACACACTTTGATATTTATAACTGATATTAAAACCAACTAAACCAAATTAAATAGACACACATACATACATACATATAAAAATGAAAAGTAATAGAAAAAGAGAAAAAAATAAAAACAAGAAAATAATGAAATATATAACAACAACTAAATTCTAGCATACATAAAGAAAGGAAAATAAAATAAACAATGCAAAGTTAGAACTATAAACTATTCATGATATAATGTATGTACGTACAGTACAATACATTGGTGAACATATAATTAAAACCTAAATATGATGTGGCATTTATTCGGTGTTTTATATGATTTCATGATATTTAAATAAAACTTGTTCACTTGATTCCTTAGGTTCAATTCAATTCGCGAAGTATTATTCTTTTAGCGGTCACAAAATAGAAACCTTTTTAGTTTTGCTACTTTAATAATATTTTCTTATTATAGTATTCCCCGAAAATGAGGACTCCAGATATAATATAATTATATAATATTGTTACGAAATTGTTAACGGTGTACATAGTTTAGCATTAAAATGAGCAAAAGCTACATAAACAAATACAACGAACTTGTTACAAGTAAACCAACAATATCGGTATGATAGAAAAGGGGATAGACAAGTAGGCGAGAACGGAACAACAAGCAAAGTGAACAAAATACACAAACAACAATGAAGTCGTGATAGACTTCTTGAGAAGGCAAAACCCCAAACGTTATACTTCAAGAACCTTCATCAGAATGATTACGTGGTCATATAAAAAGGCAAGACAAAGCAGGCAACGAGAATTCAGTCCGCCGTGAGTGAAGACGCGTTGTGTGTGAAGAAAACAGTCGTGGTTTGAAGATTGTTGGTCTTAGTGTGTACGAGCAGAGACGTAAGGAAGAATAACGAATAAAGCTAATTATTGCTGGATTCATCCAGTTGTAAACGGTGGGATACGAAAATAGTGCGAACAATAAAGAGTTTAATCGAAATTAAACACCAATTTATTTAAACACCAATGTTTTTGTCATATTTTAAAAGTTTTTGAAAAGGTAAAAACGAAACAATATAATATGCAGCGTTAACGCTGTATGGTAGATTTATTGGAAAAATTAGTAAACAATTTGGACAGCGCAATGCAAGTTCATAGAATGTTCCTCATGGTTTCGTGCTTCTTGATACATACAGACGACATAACTAACTCAGGCAACGCAATTTCAGGTAGTTGATTCCTGATAGGAAACCTACAATCCACCAATGTTGGCCTTTTGTAATTTGTAAAGTTCTTCTTCTACTAATCTGACCTGGTGCCGGACTCGTTCGAGTCAACGGCCTGATTCTGTGCCTAGTTATTACTACAATAGTACTCTTGACTATATCTATAAAGCCTGCTGCAAATTCAACTCTTTCATCAATTTCCTTGCAGTTATTCCGAAGAGCGTTTTAAAGAACATCAGCAAACATGTCTGTTAATTAAAATTAATTATAAGGCGTGAGAAAAGGGTGAAGATGTGCCCAAGAAGAAGTTGCAAATTAATACATTTGGAATTTCCAATAATGCACCCAGAGCCATCAAACTTTGTAAAACCATAGCCAGGGAAGATGTGATAGCCATAAGAGCGCCTAAAGCGAAACTATTTAAAAGTTCTAAGTAGCTAAAGGCTGAACTAGCATTATTATATGGCATTCTCACGTGGATGCATCGCAAAAATAACTCCAGCTTAGATTTCTCCAACAAAAATAAAGAAGAAAACTGTAATTTTTGGAACAATATTTTATCGGGCCTAGCTTCTCAAACCACTCATGTTGTGTGTGTTAATTTTATACACGAGTGGCGGGACCTACAGTTTAAAGTCGACTCCGAAGCACAGATTTTTTTGAGAAACTTTTCTTGGCAATTTTATTTACTCTCAGAATTTTTGCCATTTATCTGCTGAGAAGAAGTCACCGAGGAAATATTTTTTCATATTTCGTTTTTATGTCTGACCTGGGGTTTGAACCGTGGCCTTACATTTAATAAGCCAGCACACTACCCACTATACTACGGCAACTATAATTTAACCAACAGTTTAACCAATATTTTAATTTCAGATATACCATCAAAACTATTAGGTATGATGGCGGGAACATTGTGGTGTGCGGTGTTTCTTCTTGGCATGATATTTGGCTTATTTTTGGGGTGCAGCTCAAGAATGTATCGACATCTCTGACCTGGGGCTCGAACCGCGACCTCACATCTAATAACCCACCACACTACCTACTAGACTACGCCCACTACATTTATCTTTACTAGCAATAAGTATGGTTTAATTATATGGCCACCACTGAATATGGCATACAGAATAGTTTAGAACGTGTGTTTATGTGTTTCTGTGGAAAAATTCATTGGTAATATATATATAACCGGACTAGGGCTTGGGTATATGCATGTTTGCCTGCATTGTTTCTCACAAAGATTGTCTTTTAATAAACCATTACTTTAGGGCATTATATGTTAAAATAAGCACAACCATGCCAGTGGAAATAACATTACTTATTACTACTACAGCTGAAGTAATTTTACAAAGCATGCATAGAGCTTTGTTTTTTGTTGGCATATTCAGTGTTATTATGGCTCTTGTTTGTCTTCATTTTGTACGAAATACATACAAAATATTTTTAAATTTTTAGATACTTTACTTCTACTTCGCAAACACGATGACATGTGAGATTCTCCTTGTTTATAAATATATTACAATATTTTAGCTTTCATTTCTACAGGAACATACATAGAGAGAGATGATATACAAACCAGTATATCTATGTGCATTAATAGTAAAACACTCTGTCATAAATGAAAAATTTCATTTAACACCATAATGGACAAATGGAATGAATTGAATATATTGAGAAATACAGCCATACTTTAGGTTAAACTAAGAGCAGTAGTGACATACATACGTACATACATAATCTGCCATTGCAACCCTTCAGTCAGGAACTAGACAGAAGTTCTCACACGACTTATATTGTGTGTGCTAATTTTAACCATGAGTGGCGGGACATACAGTTTAAAGGCAACTCTGCACGATATATGTATTTTCGAGAAATTATTCATGGCAATTTCATTTACTTTTAAAAGTTTTGCTGAAAATCTGGTGAGAGTAAGTCGACGAAGAAATATTTCTTTATGTCTGACCTTGGGTTTGTACCGTGGCCTCAAGCCTAATAAGCCAACATACTACCTACTAGACTACGACGAATATAATCTGGTTTCTAGTTCTTATATACAGGCCCACTACCATTCCATCTCCATGAAACAAGATCATCTGTAGAGTTTTTTTTTTTTTGTCCTACCCTTCAAATATTATTAAATCGAAATAATATCAAGAAAGTGTTTCGTTTCACTTTTAAAGAAATAAATTTAAGTTTTATCCGAGTACACATTAAGACTCTTAGGTCAGGTCCAAATGTATTTTCTGTCAATTGTAATGGAACAGTAAATTCAAGTCATTGTTCTGTTTGCATGAAATCCATGAAATTGTTTTAAGTGAAAAATCTTAAATGAATACTTCATTATTAACACTATCCGACAATATAAAAAAATGAAATACACCTAGCTAATGAATAGTGTAAGTTGTGAGTTTTATTGAGAAGAACTCTAAAATATTTTTTTTTTGAACACCCCACTTGTTTTATTTGACAAAAACTGTTTTAATGGACTTTACGCACATATTTATTGATTACACAAACATTTCTGAACCGTTGTCCAAAATTTAAACTTTATTGAAAAGGTGAGGAGTGTGCCTTTGAAACGGTATAAATACATATATGTATATATTATTTGACCTAATATGTTATTCGGTTTGATGAGGTAAACTTGGCAAATACGAATTTTTTTTCATATTTTTTCAAGTTTGTCCGTTAATAATAGCAAACTTATTTTAAAAAGTATGAAATAAGTGATGAAATTCTAAAAAAGGGCATTATGTTGTGAAGAGATTGACGCCTCGTTTGATCAAATCGAAAATTACCGTAGTTATTATTTAAAGAGTGATATATTTTTTATCTATATTTTTTTCAAATGAATTTTCAGTTCAAAACTTTTTCGAATTTTTGATGGATCCAGATGGTTTGTTGGCAAATGTGTCACTTTCACGTATGAGCGGCCACCAAATGTCGGAATTATCAAAAACTTAAAGTTAAAATGGAGCTCAGGAATGTTATAAGTGTTGTGCATTTTTGTAACTCAGTAACTTCAATTTTGTATTGTAGGCAAGCCAATGACCAAATTGAGTGTACTTGAAACGAAAACAATTTTTGATGGTAACATAATGTAGAGTGTTAAAATTATAATTTGAGTATATATTTTTAAAAAATTCGAGTTGAATTGGTAAATCACTTGAAAATACTGCAATATGTGTAAGCAGTTTTATGAATTTTAAGTAAGAATTTATAAAAATTATGGATATTTTTTATAATTAATTTATTTATATTTTATAATAAAACGAAAAAAAACTTTTCAGGTTTTTCACAAACCATAAGAAAAATAAGGGAAACTTTCTGGTGACTCCATGTTTTTGAACCGCAAAAGTGTATCAACCACCAAGAAGAACTCATAGTAAATTTAAAATTCAAGGATCCAATATATTCAAATGTTGTATGCAATATTTGGTAAGATATCTTTTAAGATCACAGCACTTCATCTGACCAATTTGGCATTGAATGTATCAGTTTTGTTTAGCGTTTTCCGCCTCCATGCACTCAATAGTAAGTGTTTCAGCTGACTTTTGTTTCAGGTTGAACGGCTACGCAACCGTTGTTCCAAATGATCTTCTAAATACTCTCTTGGAGTCATACCGAGACTTTCTCCAAGAGTATTATGTCTGTGGGGACTCTGGTAGACAAGTCACATCTTCACCTAAGAAGCAGTATTATTGAGTTCATTGACTTTTTGGAAATAATAGTCATAACGAATTCTTAATTCTTTCTAGTCTAGTAGATAGTGTGTGGGCCTACACAAATAGTATTTCTTCGGCGATTTCCTCTCAGCAGATTTCTGGCAAAAACTTTGAGAGTAAATAAAATTGCCATGAAAAGTTTCTCAAAAATCCGTCGTTCGGAGTCGAATTTAAACTGTACGTCCCGCCATTACAACACACAACATAAAGTGGTGTAAGAAACTAGGTTGTAATCCTGACTGAAGGGTTGTAATAATTACTAATTATGTATGTCTTGTAGCTTAAATACTTAAACGAATTTAATTTTTTTTAATTTTTATTAGTATCATATGGAATAATGAAAGATCTTTCAAATGTAGTTACCAATATCACAATCAATGTTTTTGTATGGTACTCCACACTACATATGAACTTACGCCATTGTAAATAAGCTCCAGTAGTCCCCTTCGTTGATTTCATCATTCCTCTTTCCTTGTCTTCAGTTTACGCTTTAACAGCTACTGCATGGTTCGTAATTAATTCCGACGATGGCGGTCTTTCAGACGAAAACCAACTCAATTCCAATTACCTGCCGTTATGCTTCCTGGTGAATGCAACGAATGAACAAAAAGATGCAACACAATAGAAGGGCAATAAAAGTGCAGCAAAAATATAGTTTTTATCTTCCCCGTTCTTGTGTACGAAAATAATGCTGAATATGCCTTTAAAAGCAATTATGAAGCCAAAAGTATGAGATTTTTCGTTTTGTTTCGTTTCCTTTTTCTCGTAAAAAACAAAGTAAGCAGAAATAAATAATATTTAAGCAGGAAATGGTAAAACCTGAAATAAAAAGAAAAAAAAACAAGAGTTCAATTGGAAGTACTAAGAAGGTTTGAAATTGAAGTTATGCAGTTCACTACTGTAAAAACCAAAGGAAGTTAGAGTATGAAGCTATTATAAATGCAATTTCAATTAAATATTCAAACTCCCTAATGAAGTAACATATTTAGTGACCTGAAATTGTTTTCCTTTCTTTTTGAGATCAGTACTCAGGAGATAACTCCTATTCATGCAGTGTATTGTGTTGGAATACAGGAAATATAGTAATGCAAGATGAGGTGGCGTGCGACAATGCTTTTATGACCAGTGTAAGTACCTTCCTCACTTTTTTTCGGGAATAGCTTTCTAGTTATAAATTTCACTTTCTCGTTTCTATTGTGAGTAATCGCATATGTAGTCGCATTATTCTAATAGATAGTGAGTCTGTTGGCTTATGAGACGCGAGGCCATTGTTCAAATCCCCAGGTCAGATATCTCCAACAAAATTTTACTTCGGCGAATTCCTTCTCAAAAGTCTGTCATTCGGAATCGACTTTAAACTGTAGGTCCTGCCTCTCATGTATAAATTTAACACACACAACATAAGTGTTGTGGTCGTAATTCTGTCAGGGTTGTAATGACTAATTGCACGGTGCAACAGTCAAAATACACCAAACTAATAACATGTCTTAGGTTGTGAAGTTTGTTAGGTAGAACTCAAAAATATTTTTTTTATTTTTCTCGAACCTTTCTCGAACCTTTTGGAAATCCACACAAAATTATTATTATATATAAATATTTTTCAACCTATTTTCAAAATCCAAAGTTTTTTGAAAAGGAGAGAGATGAACCTTTAAAATGCTATACATAAACATATTTTTCAAATTTACATGTTATAGTTTTGATCGGGTGAACTTGGAAGAAAGTGATTTTTTTTCTTATTTTTTCAAGATTAGCCGTTCTTAATTGCCAAATTTAATAAAAAAAAATATAAAATAAGTGATGACATTCTTAAAGTGCGTTATCTTGTGAAGAGATTGATACTTCATTTGATCCAATCGAACAAAAATTAGCGTATTTCTTATATAAATGGTATAACAGTAATGTTACATTTTTAATGACGCGTTGCGTGTGAAGAGAATATTCGTGGTTTGAAGATCTCCGTTATAAAGATCTGCCGAACAATTGTTAGTGTTTACGTAGAAGAGTGTAAAGAAGAATACCAAACAAAGTAAATTGCTATTATTTACATCAAGTTGTGAACAGTGGCACACATAATTGTGTGAACAATAAAGAATTTATCGGAAACTAAACACAAATTATTTTTTTTTTGTTTGCAATCTACAAACTTATATTTTAAACGTTTTCAAAAATGGTAGAAACGTAATAATATTATTTTTTAATCAACAACAACACTAATATTTACTTAATTGGTCATTATAACCCTTCCATCAGGATTATAACCTAGATTCTCATACCACTTATGTTGTGTGTGTTAATTTTATATATGAGTAACGGATTGTTATTCTTACCTTTTCCATCTATCATCTTCTTTCTCTGTAATTCTGCTATTCTAATTTGTTCCTTCTGGGTGTAGTGTAGAGTCTCCTGTGGAAATCGAACCCATGACCATCAGGCTGATAGTTTATCATTTAATAACAATTAAGACATGAACTTTCAATACAATAAGATACGGACATAAACAGACTATAACGATAATAGTATAAAATATATACAAACTTTAAAAATAAAATAAAATTTGATGAAAGAAAATGGTTTTATTTAGCTGAGTTAATAAAACTCTTTGTCTTTATAAGTTTTGATGACTTCTGCTTGATGGCAGGTCTTCAACTCCCAGTGATAAATTCTCTTTCCTACAAAGTCAGAAAGAAATTATGTTCATCTGGAGTTCTTTGAATTTAGTTTTATACTTGTCCTTACCATTTCTATTAAGCCATATGGTGTATGTAACTGTCACAAGAGAAACGAAAAGAAAGCAATCAACGAGTTAACTCATGGCTCGGCAATCACCAAGTTAAAGTAATTAAATTAGATGTTATTTTAAAATGCAATAAAGAAAAGACAAATAAAATCAGGCGTCATCAACAAAAAAAAAAAACAAGAACATTAAGTTTTAATTTTTAAAATAAATAGGAAAACATTTATTTCCACACCTGGCGGTTACACTTCACATGTGTTTATAGTTTAATTAACTCTTCTTATTCATCATAAGCGTACTCCTGCTTTTGGTGTTATGTCGCTGTCTTTACTGCTTTAAGAGAAATTCGTTGAAGGGAGATATAAATTAAGAATAAAAATATTATTCTTGTTTTTGAGTTTTATTATAACTGAACTTTATTTGAAAAAATGTAATATTTATAACTTAAATTAATTTACAAAAGTGCTTATAGTTAAAAATACAAAAGAATCAATAAAAAAATGTTTTGTAAGCAAAAAGTGTTTTTAAATAGAATTATGTTGAAGTAAGTAGTTTATTGACATAAAATAAAAGTAAAAGAGATTGATAAGCAGTTTTGTTGTTCAACTAAGTTCAACAACCCATAATTTGTTGCACTTGCAAAAAAAGACAATAAAAAGAATAAGAGAAATAAAGAAAATATTTTGTTGTTAACTTTGTTGTTAACTCTTCCCCCTTTAAATGCAAACGTCCCCGTTTGCAGTAAAACTTGTTTGGCAATCTTCCGATCCATTGATTTCTACTATCTCTGGTTTCTTAATTTCAGAATAGATCGGTAAAGTATTATTTTTCTTGGAATTAAGTTTGTATTTCTTTTTTGTAGCAAATTTGAGAGCTATTTTGATTATAATAATCACGCTTATGATTATGGCTACTGTGCTCTCCCATAAATTTACATTATTTTCTTTCTTAATCAATTGGATAGTTTTACTGTTATTTAAATGGAGCTCTTTAACAAGTTGGAGAGATAAGGATTCTTCGAAATAATGGACTGCAACGAGCTCAGAATAGCGGGCAATGGTTTGCTTGACTGTTTTCCATAGTGCGAAAATGTCAGATTACCAACGGTTATCGTGGCATTATTATACTGCACTACAAAGGTGCCATTTATATTAATATGATTGCCGTTTATAAGAATCGATCCATTATATTTGTTAAATAATAACAGACCATCTTCAATTAGCCCTAAGGAAGGGATATCTAAATTGTTGCTTTTCCTACAAGTGGAAGGGATACTCTTTAGGAGATTCGGTATGCAACTTGAATTGGTTATATCTTGGATATTCTTTTCCTTACACAAATTTATTTCATCATAATTCTCGCATTGTTTTCCTATTCCAAATATTCTGTTTTTGCAAGTCATTATAGTTTCATAATCTAGTTTAAGAATTTCACTATTTATCTTTATTGGTTTTACAATCATAGTCTCACAATCAACTTTATCAACTATAGGTAGATTTATAACATATAATAGAATAGAGTTATTTGAAGCAACTTTGACGTTGGCGAATTTTAGACATTGTTCTAGATTATTAAAAGGAAAATTTTGTTCTAAAATTAATTCGTCCAGCATGTCCATTTCTTTATGAGAGAAGAGGAAAGAATTTATTATACTTGCTTTTGACCATAACAGTGCTTGTTCTATGTTACACTTCTTCTTTAAGTATTTGTAATTCGAATTTAAACCCTAGTGCCGCAGTGTTTTCCCTATTGTCCTTTTGTAAGTAATTAGTTATTTCGTTTGTTAATTTATCCAGTTCATTTAGTTTCCGTTCGAAAAGTCTGTCTGTCGTAAGTTATCATTTATTTTGTCCGTCAAAATCTCTAAGTCTGTCCGGTCAGGTGAACCCGCGATCCATTTCCATACGGTGCCTATTTCGTTTATAGATCTCTTAGTCCTTCCGAAGGGTCTAATTCGATCCATAAGTTTCCCTAGTTCTAATATTTCATGCTGTAGAAACGGCATTAGAGGATTGGATTTCTCTATTTCATAATTGATGTGTTCGTTGATAAGTGTCAGTTCCCGTTCATAGGTCTCAATGTCAATAATGTGAATTAAGTTAAAGGTTCCCCTTTACTTAATTTAACCCTCCCCCCTTAAGAGGGTTGTTAAGGGTTTCGCTAGTTTAGCGTAATCCTTGACAAAACGTCTATAATAGCCGGAAAGGCCAAGAAAGGATCTTAAATCTTTTAACGTCTTTGGTACAGGGAAGTTGATGATGGCTTCTATTTTTGCCGGATTTGATTTTATACCATTCTCTGACACGATAAAACCAAGAAATTGGACGTTATTTTTTAAAAATTAACATTTGTCAACTTGAACTTTCATGTTTGCTTCGCAAAGTGTTTTGAAGATAATTTCTATATCCTGTAAATGACTTTCTTTATCTTTACTAAATATGATTATGTCGGCTATATAGACGAAGCATCGTTTTCCGATATGTTCCCTTAAAATATCATCCAACCTTCGTTGGAAAATGGAAGGTGCGTTTTTTAGACCGAATGATAGACGAGTAAACTCGTATTTACCATTGTTAATTGAAAACGCGGTCTTCTCAATATCAGATTCCTTCAAGGGAATCTGGTGAAAACCACTTTTCAAGTCTATGACTGAGAAAAATTTGTTCCTGCCTAACTGCGACAACACCTCGTTTATTTCCGGTATTGGATACCTATCCGCAATGGTTACAGAATTAAGCTTACGATAGTCTATTACCATTCTGAATTTTTTTTCGTTGGATTGATCTAGTTTCTTCGGGACAATCCATACAGGGGAGTTGTATGGTGATCGCGAAGGCCTTATTATGACATCGTTAAGTAATTTTCCCACCTGTGAGTTAATTTCATCCTTTAAGTGCATTGGATAAGGATATGACTTGCTGTAAACTGGTGTATCGGAGGTTGTACGAATTTCTCCCATTACCTTTGAGGTGTATGTTAGTTTTTCGTCAGGTTCGGAAAAGAGATCTAAAAACTGTCCTAACACGTTTGAAAGTTCATTTACCGTTTGGGTGTCAAGATGTTGCATTTGAACATTAATTTTGTTGATACTCTGGGAGTGAAATTGTTTCAGTTGAAATTTGGAATTTTTGATTCGCAGAATACTATTTTTAGTGTCAGTTACGGCGGATAATTCTTTGAGCATATCATTGCCCAAAATGGCGTCAAAAAACGAGATTGATGGAAGAATGAAAAATTTGATTGTATTATTAAGACCAAAAAGATTAGCCTTAGTGTGATGGGTAATTTTGATGTTACCTGCTACCGAGTTTGCAGTGAATGGAAAATCATTTTTTATTGGTTTTAATATTATTCCTGATCTTATGTAGTTTTTATTAGAGCCGGTATCTATAAGTATTTTTAATATTTTTCCGTTCCTCATTTTACATTCTAAATAGGGCAATGAGGAACTCCTCATTCTAAAAAATGAATATCACTTAGACTCGTTATTATATCGTCTTCAAAATCTACCGTCGTGGAGTCGACCTGATCTTCCTGATATTGTTGATTTTCTTCTTCCCATAGATCTGTTCCTGATTGGTGATTAATCGAAGTTTGTTGTAGGGAGTGATCCGTGGGTTGTGTTTGCATATGGTAATTACGTTGTATTTTGTTCGGAGGTCCGAGTTGATTTGTTGGGGGCATTTTCCATTTCCTCTCTTCGGTTGGGCGATTCATATAATTCACCTGTTTTGTCCTTAGGCTCGCATCTATTTCCATTGGTTCCGGGCGTGACATAGGCTTGGGTGGCCGTGGAGGTAAAACAATACCATTTTGCTGAAAGTGTCTCTGGTTAAAGTTCGGTTGTTGTCTTTGCATGAAATTGGGTACAAATTGTGGCTTTTGTGGGTATTGTTGGGGATATGTCAAATGAGGTGCAAATGGTCTTGGTGATTGGTGCATTATATGTCTTTTAGGAGATATTACTAATGGTGCTGAGTTTCTTGCGTGATGCCCTGATAGAACATTTTGATTCGTTTGGTTATCCAGTTTTTGCAAAGATACAATGCGTGAGGCAGGTCTTTGGGGTCACGAACGCCAAGTAATCTTGGGAGATCGCCTTTAAGACCCCTAACAAATGCGTCCAAAGCTTTCTCTCTATAGGTTTGAGTCAGTAATGTAATTGACTCATTACTTGCTTCCATGCATGAGATTTTATTAAGAATAAGGGTCAAATGAGAGTAAACTGATTGATAAAAGTCAAAGTTTTTAGGTGTCTCTGGTCGCCATAATGATGATTTAAACACGCCGCAATAGCTTTCCATTCAATTGGTGTATTATATGCTTCTAAAGCCGCATCGGCCGACTATCTTATTTCTAATTGTAAGGATAAGGTATTTAGGTGTTCCTTGGGACTTGTCATAGAGGTTTAGTACTCTCTCTATGCTTTTTTCCATGAACTAAATTCAGCGTGTTTACCTGAAAACTCTCTTAAGCTCTTCACTACATCGGGTACATTTTCTAAATCTTCTAAATTATTGCTGTATCGTGCGTCTATTGTTTGGTCAGGTAGGTTTGCAAATTCTTGCGAAGGATTAATGATATTGTTAACTAAAGTCTTGCCCTCAGTCGAAAATATTTGTTTTAGAGAATCTAACAAGGTTAACTGCAGTTGGTTAAACTGGTCCTGGTTTAATCCTGTCGGGACAGTTGTGTTACCTACTGAAGGATTTTGTTGGCTTAAAACTGCCGGTCGTATGAGATTATTGGGGTTTGACATTTTTGTTAATCTTTCCTTTTCTCTTTACAAAAATTTATATAATAAATGTACAGAAATATAACCTTAAATAGATTTATTAAAAAATTTCTTCAAGGTTTAAATTAATATAATAAAAATTACTTAAAACTTATTTAGAAAAATTATCTTAGGTATTTTAGGTTTCTTTTTCCGTTTTTATATCACTTTGTTTCATTAAATTCTTTAGGTTTTATTTAATTAGTTTTAAATTCCAATTTAATAAAAACATTTATTTGTATTTCTACAACATTCTACTATAAAAAAAAAATATTCATAAATTATTCGCTTACGTTAGAATGATGATCATATTCGGATTTTTGATGACTTGTTGATATAATTCTCTATCTGATGATGATGATGTTGTAGATTATTAGATGTGCTTTGAAGCTGTTGATTTAAAGTAGAGGACAATAGATGTTGCTGTTGTTGGCTGTCACCGCCACTATAATTTATGGTCTGTTGGAAATTTAATGAAGACAAAGAGGTGGTTGTAATTGTTGCAATGTTGGCTTTTTGAATTTTTCTTCTAAAATTTTTCGGCAATTCGTTCTTGTTTTTGTTGGATAGTTTTTCACTTATAGCAGTTTGTTTTTTTTTCTTTTCTATGTTCTATAAGAATTTGTCCTTTTCTTTTTAATTTAGATGAATTGTTTTTAATTTTATTCCACACAACTTGTTTTTTATTATCATCCTTATATGAGGATATTTTATCGTTTTTATTAATTAATTTTACAATGACATTTTTCCTTAATCCTTTTACAAGGATGTTTTTTTCACTATTTTTAGTTTTTTTATTAATCCTTTTACCAGGATATTTTTTCACTATTTTTAGTTTTTATTAATCCTTTTACCAGGATATTTTTCCAACTATTTTTAGTTTTTTATTTATCCTTTTACCAGGATATTTTTTTTCACTATTTTTATTAATCCTTTTACCAGGATATTTTTTTCCACTATTTTTATTTCTTATTTTTACTAATCCTCTATGAGGATATTTTAACGAAATTTTTCGTTTTTACTAATCCTCTATGAGGATATTTTAACGAAATTTTGCGTTGGGCACCAATTAAGAATAAAAATATTAATGTAAATGAAATAATTGAGCTCGAGGTCTGTTGTTGTTTTAAATAATTTTTATTTTATTTCTCCGATATTTCGAAATTCATCGAATTTCATCCTCAGGGACACTCTAAAGTTTAACAATAAACATAAACAACGATAAAAACATTTATAAATAAGTACATCGATCACAGAATAAAACAAAAAAAATTTACGAAGAAAAACATTGAAAAAACCCTTACTGTAAAAATTAAACAAACAAAATAAACTTTAAGCTATAGTTGTTTTAACATCGTCGTATGGTATTGCACTGATCTACTTAAAATTAATTATTGCTTCTTTTTCGTTACTAAATGTCTATAGCTGCTGGCTGCGCTGCACTCAATGTCTGCTTTATAGTTCATACGTAAATTTGTTGGTGTATTTACTATATTTAGCATCTCCAAAATGTAACGGCGTTTGTAGTTATTCTCCGTATCCAATATACGAACATTGTCGAAGTCAGGAGAGTGTTTATAATTAACGCAGTGGCTCATCAATGCAGTTTTCTGTGTTTCATGATTAAATCTTAACCTTTGGTCTGACTTGTGGGCCGCTAGTCTTGTTTTTAGCTTATTTTTCGTGGTACCTATATAAACTTTTTTACAAATTTCAGCATCGTTGCCAGTACAGGGGATTTTATAAATTAGATTGGACTTTTCCATTGCGGGTATTTTGTCCTTGGTTTTACTAAATAAGCTCGCAAGTGTGTTGTTGGTTTTGTGTGCCAATTGGAAATTTTGAACATTAAACAATTTAGACTTTTCGAACCTTTCAGATAATTCAGGTACGTATGTGAGGGATTTATATTATTTATTTTAAATTCGACAAAAAACGTACACCAAATATTCAATACGAACATAATCACCAAATCCAACATCAAAAAAACACTATCCAAGTACATTCAAAACTTTCACAACAAAATCCTGAACTTACTTCTTAAACAAAAACATGAACTATTAAAATACTTTGACGATGAGAGGGAAAATATTAGGATCAATATAGATAAACAGTTAAATGAGGAAGACTCTATTATACTGTGGAATAGCGAAAATGGTCTGACAAAAATTATTGAGGAACAATTAAACGATAGACATAAAAGGAAATTTGAAAAACTTAGAGAAAATCAAAAACGGGATTTGAAAATAAAATTAAATACAAAATGGTTCATTAATAAAACCAAGATCGATATACCTGAAGACATACAGTGGATTCTATCATTAGGGCGTAAGCACTCATTACCAACAACAAAAGACGATTTTCCAATGCTAAAATATATAACGGAGGGGGAAGATTTTATTCAAACTATACAGGACAAAGAAGAACAAGAAAGCGCGAGAACAAAATTTGCATCAATAATCGACAATCACTTAAACAAATTAAAAATTGATAACAGAGATAAATTTACGTTAAACACGGTAGAAAAAGCAAAACGTTTTTTAAAAAATAACAAAAATGTCTTAATCCTTAATGCGGATAAGGGAAACTCCACAGTAGCTATTGAAAAAGAAGAATATGAGAGAAGAATGAAGCTGATCATCGGGGACATGATGACTTATCAAAGAACGAATAAAGACCCAACAAATACTTTACAGCGAACCAATAATGCACTTGTAGATGAACTATTTAAAAATAATATAATTTCTGAAATGGACAAAAGGAGGCTAAAAACAGAAGTTTCTACGGCTCCAAGGTTATATGGACTTCCAAAAATCCATAAGGAAGATTACCCCCTTAGACCGATTTGCTCCAGTGTAAATTCACCATCAAACCAGCTATGTAAATATATAACCGGTATATTAAAACACATAACTGAACAATCGAAATATAATGTTAGGGACTCGTTGCAATTTAGAGATAAGGTAAAAAACTTGACTATTGGGGACGATGAAAGAATAATTTCATTCGATGTAGTATCGCTATTTCCAAGCATTCCAGTGGATTTAGCTTTAACATTAATAGAGGAAAGATGGACTGAGATTTCCGAATTTACGGGGATGTCCAAAAACTTATTTTTACGAATTTTAAAATTTTGCATAAAGGAAAATAGATATTTCAAATACGATGATAAAATTTACCTGCAGAAGAAAGGCCTACCTATGGGATCACCGGCATCCCCAATTGTTGCGGATATAGTAATGGAAAAATTGTTGGAGACTTCCTTAGAAAATTTGGCACAAAAACCCAAAATTTTGACGAAATACGTGGATGATATTTTTTGTATAATTCGGGAAGATGCAATAGAGGAAATATTGACAAAATTAAATAGCTTTCACCGTAATATTAAGTTTACAGCCGAAAAAGAGTTCAATTTTAAATTACCATATTTAGATACAATAGTAATAAGAGAAAATAACGCATTAAAAATTGATTGGTACCAAAAACCCACGGCCTCAGGACGAATAATAAATTTCTTTTCGAAGCACCCAAAAAGAATTATTATTAATACGGCCAACAACTTAATAAGAAGAGTGTTAAATTTGAGTGACGAGGAGTTCCACAACAGAAATATAATAAAAATAAAAGAAATATTAAAAGAAAACCAATTTCCAATACAGTTAATTAACAAACTTACCCGTGACTACAATACAAATAAAAATAATGAAAAAAGTTTGAGAATCCCTGATGAACCAAAAACTTATAAATCCCTCACATACGTACCTGAATTATCTGAAAGGTTCGAAAAGTCTAAATTGTTTAATGTTCAAAATTTCCAATTGGCACACAAAACCAACAACACACTTGCGAGCTTATTTAGTAAAACCAAGGACAAAATACCCGCAATGGAAAAGTCCAATCTAATTTATAAAATCCCCTGTACTGGCAACGATGCTGAAATTTGTAAAAAAGTTTATATAGGTACCACGAAAAATAAGCTAAAAACAAGACTAGCGGCCCACAAGTCAGACCAAAGGTTAAGATTTAATCATGAAACACAGAAAACTGCATTGATGAGCCACTGCGTTAATTATAAACACTCTCCTGACTTCGACAATGTTCGTATATTGGATACGGAGAATAACTACAAACGCCGTTACATTTTGGAGATGCTAAATATAGTAAATACACCAACAAATTTACGTATGAACTATAAAGCAGACATTGAGTGCAGCGCAGCCAGCAGCTATAGACATTTAGTAACGAAAAAGAAGCAATAATTAATTTTAAGTAGATCAGTGCAATACCATACGACGATGTTAAAACAACTATAGCTTAAAGTTTATTTTGTTTGTTTAATTTTTACAGTAAGGGTTTTTTCAATGTTTTTCTTCGTAAATTTTTTTTGTTTTATTCTGTGATCGATGTACTTATTTATAAATGTTTTTATCGTTGTTTATGTTTATTGTTAAACTTTAGAGTGTCCCTGAGGATGAAATTCGATGAATTTCGAAATATCGGAGAAATAAAATAAAAATTATTTAAAACAACAACAGACCTCGAGCTCAATTATTTCATTTACATTACAAATTTAAAGGTCGAATAAATACAACATTAAATTTAATAAAAATATTATTATTGTTTTTGAGTTTTATTATAACTGAACTTTATTTGTAACTGTAATATTTATAACTTAAATTAATTTACAAAAGTGCTTATAGTTAAAAATACAAAAGAATTAATAAAAAATGTTTAGTAAGCAAAAAGTGTTTTTAAATAGAATTATGTTAAAGTAAGTAGTTTATTGACATAAAATAAAAGTAAAAGAGATTGATAAGCAGTTTTGTTGTTCAACTAAGTTCAACAACCCATAATTTGTTGCACTTGCAAAAAACACAATAAAAAGAATAAGAGAAATAAAGAAAATATTTTGTTGTTAACTTTGTTGTTAACTTATATCATCGACTCCATATCACGTATGTCATTAAAAGTCAGAATGTACCATAAGTGTTAAAATAAATGTTTCACTTCTGAGCTTTAATTTTTGTTCATTTGTTTTAGAAATTCATTAAAAAGAAAGCCTTTATTTAAATAAATTGGTGTCATTATTTAAAAAAAAGTTTGTAATGACTTTAGTTTACAAATCTCGAGAGACTTCCTTTTGATGGAAAACCCTGAAAAATATTACATTCATAATTATACCTTAGAATTCCTCTGTTATTGTATATATGAGATAAGGTTGGCCTCTTGAGACCCTGGATACATATACAGTGGACAGCATAAGTCTCGGTACTCAATTATATTTAAACTATTTTATGAATTTTGAGCAAAAGTTTGTTTAAAAAATTCATGTTTTCATATTTATTTTATAAATTTATTTCTTTTTTATAATAAAACAAACAAATTTTGTAGAATTTTCTCAAACCATAAGAAAAATATGGGCAACTTTCTGTTGACTTCATACTTTTGCACTGTAAAAGTGAGTAAGATGAACTCAAAGTTAATTTAAGAGTCAATGGCTATAAAACTGTAGGATATTTAGTAGGATATCCCTACAGTCAAGGACTCCATTTGACCCATTTGGCATTGAATGTACCAGATTTGTTTAGCGCTTACTGTTGATATTTACTGCCGTTTACAAGTTTTTATTCGATGCTTGTTTCAGATTTAGCGTTTTTTACTTCAAATGAACTTCTAATTCTTATTCCGAGTCATATCGGGACTTTGTGCAAAAGTACTAAGCCTATAGAGACTTTGGTAGGCAAGTCCCATATTCACATTAGCAGCAGTATGCTTAGAACAATCTAACAATGATTTGACTAACTATATGACTATCTAACTATGATTTTTTTACTGATTGATAATAATTAATACTTTAAGTCTGCCTTAACGCTAAGAAAGTCTTTTTTGCAAAGATCTACACTGTTCCTGTAAGAAAAGCCAGTCTAATACTATATTCAGATATGCACTTTTATTGAGTCAATAATCGGCTAATTGAGTATAATATTATGAGCATTCATTCATAATATACACAGTTCTGCTTATTCAGCTCGTAAACAAAACAAACGGTTGTTTCAACAACGTTGTTTTTATTTTGGTCGACATTTTTTGTTTGTCGTCGTTGACATTTGAGTTGTCAAATATCAACAAAAATTGTTCGGTTGAATATAATATGCTCACTAAACATACTAAACAGTACGGCATTCTAAATTTTACTCAATGTTATAACAATTTGGGGTGCCATGGTAGTCTAGTGGGCTGTATGCTAGACTATTAGCGTGAGGGTCGTGGGTTCGATTCCTAGCAGAGACTCTGGTCTGTGACACTACACAGAGGGTATGGTCAAGTTACTCCGCTCGTATAAAAATTAGAATATAATTTGTAATTGTATTGTAATTAATAAATAAATAAATATAACAATTTGCGTATATATTGCGTAATTATTAATTGAAACTTTGTATGAAATATTGAGCTCAATAGTGGCATTTATTGCGATTTACGCAATAAAGGTGCATACCTGAACACCATAAAAAGGACACCTTATGCTATAAATAAAATAAACGTATAGAAGAAATCTCTCAAAAATAGAATACATGAGTGTATATGGATGTGATTACTTTAAAGGCAGCGTGACAACAAGCAAAGACTCTGATGCTTGTCATTTAGGCTAATTGATATTTTTATTCGCAGCAATGAGAGGATTAGTTCCCACAGAGAGAAGATTTGTGCTGGCAATGCGATAGCATGCATCAAATAGAGATTTTAATATGTAATAAATATAACGTGTGAAACGTTTTAGTGACACAATTGATTTGTGTTGCCTATGCTTCATACACAACAGCAGCAGTCATTATTATAATTAATACTCATTCTGCTTACCTTAGGCTGCAATTGCAAAGTTGTTGTGCTTGCTGCATTGCGTTTATTGTGTTTATAGCATTATGCTAAGCATACTTTTAAAAGATCCTAATTCTTTGGGGTCAGTAGTGGCAGTTTATTTGTTTTCTTCATGATAGTCACTTTTCGAGTCTTGAGCTCTCGTTCATCTATAAGCCAGAATACTTACTCACTAGATCACGAATACACAAAGCAGATAATTAAGAGAAAATAAAAAAGTAATATAGGACACCAAACCCCTAGCAAACAAATGAGTAACCGAGTCACGCCAAATATCAACCAATTGAAGGCTGAAGATTGTACCCAATAGAGTTATCTACCATAGCAGTATATCTTAATAGCCTGTCTCTATGAAATAAGATCTTAATTTTAGTGGAAGATCTTTCGTAATGGACAAAGTCGGTTTTTAAGCCCCTAATTAAGTGCAAATATATGTAAATATTTAATGTTTTTGTGTTGTAAGCATACAATAATCACACTCAACATTAAAATTTTTATATTTTGTCAGCCAAGTCATGCTCATACTTTTGCTGTACATTGTTGTTATTATCCCTTGATTGTTATTGTTTTCTTTTGTTTTCTTTTTCCCTTTTTGAAACAATTTTTACAGGATGTTTTTATTAAAATTCAAAGGTACGAGTACAACTATCTCTCTTTGTACATGCTCATTAATGTTATTGCATCATTATGCACAACAACAACAATTTATACAGTGGGTAAAAAAAATTACATTTTAAATATAGAACAACAAAAACAAAGAAAACTTTGTACTGAAATTAATCATTAAATGCTGCAAATACGGAATAAATTATGTTTAAATTATATTACTGAGTGTACCGGTAGCTTTATTTTTAGTATGAAATTAAAACGGCAGTTTTTAATGAGAAAATAAAACACAAAAGCATTTTTTTAATTCAAAGTATTGCCCAATGCTAGTAGACGCCGCAGTCTTGTAGGTATTGTGTTGGCTTATTAGATGTGAGGCCATGGTTCAAACCCCACGTTAGACATCTCCAATAAAACAAAATATGAAAAAAACATTTCTTCGGCGATTTCCTCTCGGCAGATTTTTGGCAACAATTCTGAGAGTAAATAAAATTGCCAAGAAAAGTTTATCAAAACTGTAACGCCACTCATGTATAAAATTAACGCAAACAACATAAGTGGTGTGGGAAGCTAGGTCGTAATCCTGACTGAAGGGTTGCACTGACCAATTATGTATGAATGTAATCTCGACAGACTATGCCCATTTCAAGGTCAATGGAGAATTCAAGAGTCTTTTTAAAGCAACCATTACCATTGATCCGTGGTCCGGAGGAATCATCGAACCATATTTTTGAAAACGAAATGGAAATGCGATTACGGTCAATGGAAATCATTACAGGGCGATAATACAAAGAATTATTTTATTTAGTTTTTATTGTCATCCAAGATCTTTGGAAACAACCAAATACTTGTTCCATCCATCACATTTGCAATAATTTTTATCAGTTTTCTATTACTTTACTTTACTTCACTTGACATTGATCGTTTGTGGTAGTTTGTAAAAGCAATTCAAATAATTTCTTTTTCCATTTTTATATTCTATTTTACCACAGGAATGGAAGTATGTGCATAAAAATGAATATTTCTCATATTTCCATTTTAATGATGCCCCATTTATTTGTAAGCAAAATTTTTCTTTCTTCTATTTAGAGATTTGCATTACTGTTCTGCAGTTCCAATATCCTGGGGATATTTCTTCATCGATTTTAATCTATTTAATGTTGCTGCAATATAAATTGAAAAATTATGAACGATTTATTTATAGCTTTAGATTCCTTCACTCTACTTACGGCAATACCGTAAGTCAATGAATGAGAGAACAATAGATTTGAAGAGAAAAAATTCATGAAAAGTGGTATTAAAAGCATACACTCTAACAAATATACAGTGGACAGTAAAAGTCTTAGTACGGCAATATAGCTTAACAAAAAAGTCCCCAAAAAGTCCCGATATAACTTCAAGAGAGTATTTAGGAGATCATTTGAAAGAACGGTTACATAATCGTTATACCTCAAACAAATGTCAACCGAAAACGTGCAGAAAACACTAAAAAAACTTGTGTATTCAATTCTAAATGTGTTAAATGGAGTACTTGACCTTAGGGGATAATCTACTAAATACAAGGGATAACATTTTCATATATTAGGCCCTTGAATTTTAAATTTATTCAGGGTTCTCCTTGAGGGTACCTATGGAGTCATCTCAACATTTCCTTATTTTTCTCTTGTTTTATGAAAAACATTAAAAAATTGTTTGTTTTATAATAAAACAGAAATAAATTAATAAAATAAATACATAAACTATAAATTTTTATACAAACTTTTGGCTAAAATCAATGAAATTGCTGAAATATATCTCCGTACTAAGACTTTTGATGTCCACTGTACAAACATTAAATAAGTATTGTAATCGAAATCGTAGTCATGGTAACTATTTTGTCGGGTGGGACATCTATTGGTTTAAACTAAATTGAAATTAATTAAAACTATATTTTATTCCGCACATAACTATAACAGTAAATAAAGCTAGAAGCTTACTTGGTTTTATAAAACGGTGGGCAAAAGAATTTAACGATCCTTATGTTACTAAATCGCTCTACACATCTCTTGTAAGGCCTATACTCAAATATGGATTCTATATATGAGATCCTCTCTATAAAAAATATTCCGACGTCATAGAATCTGTACAAAAGCAATTTCTGATGTTTTGTCTCCGAGGACTGAATTTTAATCCCACGAGTTTACCTTCTTATTCTGCCAGACTAGCATTAATCATACATCCGACACCTAAAAACTGCAGAACTATTTTAAATATCTCGTTCATATTCAATGTAATTACTGGTGATATAGGCTCCAGATTTTTAATCCATAATATCACGTTTAATGTTGCTCAACGTCCGTCACGTTATTTTTCTCCATTTTCAACACAATTTTTTAGATCCAATTACGCTGGTGAAACGAATTTAATAAATTGTATATGCTAATTGATTTTTCTTTATCAAATAAACTTATAAAAAATAATGTGATTATGTATTTAAATTCATAGTTTTTAAGAATTAATATCTTGTAATATTACTTAATTGCCTGCAAGGAATATTTCCATAGGCAAATAAAAATAAAATAAAAATAAAAAATAAATATTTGAACCATCGGTAATTTCAATCTGGCAGTAGTTATGTCATTGTATTCCGTCGCAAAATTCAGTATATATCTCCACTGAACGAAATGAATCGAATTACGCTTGAGCAACGTTGGAATTTATTGAGCCAATTTTACATGCCACAATCGATTTGTTGCGTCAAACGTTTAGTGGCCATTGAATTAGCCGAAATGTTGATGTCAATTGGCCACCAAGCAGCTGCGATTTGACACCGTTGGACTATTTTCTATGGGGCGCCATTGAAGAAAAGTGTTATGCCGACAAACCAGAAAAATTTGAGCATTTGAAGGCCAATATTCGTGATGCCATTGCCGAGATACGAAAAAGTGTACGAAAATTGATTAAATAATGTACTATGTTTTACCAGAAGGATATGCTGTAACTTGAACTCTTATAATCTGCTAAAACCGTAAATACAGATCGCTAACGACAGCAAAATGCTTTTTCAAATTAGTGTTTACTTTCACAAAGAAAATCGCTGGTTTCATATCGGTGCACCTGGTAAGCATATATGGTTTTAATGCTAGTAGCGCCAGGTATATGTAAGCCTACGAACTTTTCAGCCCAATTCAGATTTGCTTCAGATATGAAGTATTTCATTTTGTTTTCGCATTAAGAGTGGCGTATGTAAGTCGGCTGTAGTTCAACAAAATACCGAATTAACCCAATATTTTTGTTGCAATACATCTTTTTCTGTACTTATTATTCCCCCTTTTTTTGTAATACTTGTATTTGTATTTTAATTTCCTTTTACAAATTGCTATTATTCCTTTGTAGTATTCGTTGCATAGCTTGTCATTATTTTAAGCTTCCATTTTTAGTTCTCTTTCTTAACATCCAATTTTTTTATCCCTTAGTCTTTATTGGATGGAGTTTATTCAATGCAATGGATTACAATGTTTTTAGTTTTTGCAATACAAAAGAGCGATAAAAATAATGGACTCAAATGTTTCTGAATTGAACACCGAAAGTAATGCAAAAGCTGATATTGACAGATTTCCATTAATGACTAATTTGTAAATGGCAATCGTTAAATAATTTTAAAAGTAAAATGCATTATTCAATAGGACTGTTTTAATGAATTTTATAATTTTATTAATTCAGAAATATTCATTATTTGCTTATTAATTTAATATTTTCAGATATTAAATGAAAGTAGTTGAGATAAAGGTCTGAAAATTTTGTTGTGAACTAATTTGAGGCTGGTGATTCAGAAGTTATTGCGTAAGACCAGGAGATGTTCTATATATTGGACAAAATATCTCAGGCGCATAGCTGCCAGATAAATAAAGCATTAAATCGTTAAATATAAAAAGAAAAAATCGTCACACACTTTTGTGAGTGATGCTACCATCACTCATTTTGATTTCTGATTTTTTTTTTCCAAAAATCGAGAAGTTTTATATCATTTTCAGGAAAAAATTCCATTGTGTGTCAATCACATGGTTGTTTAGTGACACACAGTAATAATAAAAAGTAATAATGCATCATCTAAATTTATGGGTGGTGTAAATATTAGGGAGTCAGAAGTTCTTGACATTCTGAGCTTGAAAATTAAATTCGCTGGAACCGAAACATTATTCAGTGCCTTAGCTTCTTAAGACGGTGCAAGAAATTCATCAGCTCATCTGATCTTCTTACTATTTACACCACTTATATAAAGAAAGGGAAAGGTAAAGAATTCTCATGTATAACATGGTGCCTCAACGTCTATTTTGAAACTTCTTGACCGCTTGCAGGAGAGGGCGACGTTGCTCATTAATGACGTCAGGGTATCGACTTTATTGATTCATTGGAGCATCGTTGCAATGAGCCTTGTGTTTCATTGTTCCATCGCTATTACAACGGATTTTGCTGCAACGAAATAATAGAACTTGTCCCCAAGAATCATGTATCCCTACGTAACACTCGTCTTTTTCGGCGAGCACATACGTATGTGGTCTATGAGTGACGGGATCTACAGTTTAAAGTGTCGTAATTAAAGTAGGTAGTGTGCTGGCTTATTCGACGTAAGGCCACGGTTCAAACCCCAGGTCTGACATCAAATCGAAATATGAAAAAATATTTCTTCGGCAACATCTTCTCAGCAGATTTCTGGCAAAAACTCTGAGAGTAAATAAAATTGCCATGAAAAGTTTCTTAAAAATCTGTCGTTTGGAGTCGACGTTAAACTGTAGGTGCCGCCACTCACGTATAAAATTAACGCACACAACATGAGTGGTGTGAGAAGCGTCGAGTGTTGCATAAAGACAAACAAAACGAGTCGTTTCAAACAGTTAGGCAGGGACGCACATTGCCTCCTCTACTATTTATAGTAGTTCTCGACTAGGTTCTATCAATAGTGGATAGTGCAATACGTGTTGCATCATATAGTAAATGGCGATGAAAACTGAATTTATTTTCAGAATCATCAATAGGCAAAATCGTGAGTTAAACCATAAACATCGTTTCAAAACCAGATCGATTCGGCAGAAAACAGTGCCTCTTCTCTGTTGGGATAAAGGTGTGGGGTACCATGAACTACTAAAACCGGGTCAAACCGTTAACATATACAGCTACCTACAACAAAAGAGCAATGTGGACCATGAACATATTAAAAAATGAACATAAAGAGCCAGAATACACGGCAAAATAATTTTGCAACATGACAATGCTTTTGCACCAAAAGCAAAGCCGGTTTAGGATACAATCAAAGCATTAAGATGGGAGCTGCTACCAGCCATTGTATTCACCAGAATCGGCTTCTTCAGACTACATTTTGTTTTCAACTTCGTCACTGTTATGGGCTGAGCCGCACTTCGACTTCCATGGGGAAGTCAAAAATTGGATTATTAATTGGTTTGCTTTAAAGGACGAACGGCTTTATTGGATTGGAATCCACAATTTGGCTAAAGGATGGAAGTATGTATAACCAGTACTGGCCTATGCTTTGCATAAAATATTTATTTCCTAGTGAAAATTATTTTTTTACTTTCATTTATACCAGTGCATACCAGGTGTACTAGATACTAGACTCGTAAAATCACACCTCTTATGCCTTTTGTTTACATACATATGTATCTAAGTGGGGTTTATAACCCTTCACGTATATATTTCTATAAGCCCATTTTTAGGGGTGTTATCGTATTTTCATACGAATACTGCCTAGAAAATTATCGTCCTTTCGAGGAATAAATTCAACCATTCATTCAACTTTTGTTAGGTACATTTTGAGGTATTGCGGATGAGACAGTTAACGTATTATGAATTATGAAAAACACGCCACTTTTGTTACTGTATTAAGTAATCGGACTTAAAATATGGTGTTTTTATTGAAACATTAGATTGCTTCCTACACATACTTTAAGTATACTTTCTGTCCAATTTATGTCACATCCTATGAACAAACACAAAATAAAACGCTTCAGTTGTAGAAGCGGTTTGTTTTTCACATCAAATTAGTTGAGTTGAATGAATTTTTATTTGCAATTTCTATATGATTTCTATACGGTTAGAATACCTATATATCACGATAAGTATTATTTGCAGTATTAAGTATTTATTTGCACAAATTTGTAAATGATTATTTCTTAAAAGCATGCAAAATTTATTAGCAGAGTGGGGACAGGAATAAATATTGAGTTTATAACACAGTTAAAGTTAAAAGTAAGTGTGATTTGAGTTCGCATAAACACGACGAAATATTTTATTCCTTCGTAAGCTAAATAACTATCTTTCTGTGAAATATTGAAACATATATACGAGATGGGCAAAGAAAAACCATGCCATACAAGCCAGCGGCTGCAGTCTGAATAGGGTAATGAGACATATCGTCAAAATTCTCCTTAGAATTCAGAATCCATTGCTGAATTTATAAAAAATATGAAAAGATAATGGACGATAATATCTCACACACAATTTGTTACGTATAGATTTACAAACAGGAAGTGTTTAAAGATACACCAGATACGAGATGGTAATTCTCGATAATATCTCACAAAAAAAAATTAAAATAGGACGAATTCAAGGATACACCATATACAAGAGATCAATGAATATTTTCGATAATATCTCACACACAATGTGTTTCATTTAGATTTATAAATAGGAAGTATTCAAGGATACACCATATACTAGAGATCAATGAATATTTTCGATAATATCTCACATACAATTTGTTTCAATTAGATTTACATATAAGAACTGCTTAAGGATACACTAGATACAAGAAATCGATTATATCTCACTCACAATTTGTTTCATTTAGATTTATAAATAGGAAGTTTGCAAATAAAAAATTTAGAAAATGCCTGAATACAAATATGAAAAATATTTTTCATTGAAAATTTAAAACATTTTTTTTTTTTTTGATGTATCCAATGGTTTACATACAGTTAGCGTGAAAGGTCTGTGGTCCATAAGAGTTCGCTTATTAAAGGATTTTGAATTAATGCTCAATATTTGGACCAAAATACTAAAAAATTTGTTGCTTTTTGTTATCGGTGAAAAACCATATTTATCTAGCATAGCAAGTAGTTGAAGCATACACATCATTAAAGCATTTAACAATGTGTGGTTTTTTATAAATTTTTTTCCAGTTGTTGCTTTTTGTAGAAAATAGAAATAATTTTTTCCAGGCTTTGTATATAAAAGTTATATTTATTTTTAAATGTCACTCATATATATTTACATATACATATGTATGTACGTTTATATAGATTCAGATAGTTTGCTATTAACTACCTGGGGTATAATTCGTGAGATTATTATTAATGTTTCAAATGTTTTCATTTTTGTTTTGTGCGAATTTATCAGTGTACTTTTTCATACTAAATTCGAGTGGCTTTTTATATCTTTTATGTGGTTTAGATAACCAAAGCAATACCATATTTCTTTCGCATTGCATATTGTATTGGTATAGCTGACGTTTATTTTATATTTCTGAATTTATTTTCAATATTTTTAATAAAAATTTCACAACCATATTTTCTCTTTTTTATTACAATTGCCCAACACTCAGCGTATGGTGTCTACTGATGTAATTCATTGTGTTGGAATTAGGAAAAATGTGTTATGCGAAAGAGGAAAGAGCGAGTAGTGTTTGTGGATATTGTATTTGAATCTCTTTATATCGTAAGTTACAAGAAACATATATACAGGAAAGATACGGCTACCTAACAAATTTTGTCTGTAATGCAGTGTACCATCCACTGAGCAATCAACCACAACCGGATATGCTCTGCGAGAAAGACGAGTGTTATGTACTAATACATGATCCTCGAGAATACCCTTATTTCGCTCGAGCAATATCTGTTTTAGTAGCGATATTGCGACGATGCCCCAAGATATCAATAGAGTTAGATGCCCTATCGTCATTAAGGAGCACATTTGCAATCTCGTGTACGCCTTCTAGAGGCACCGGTGTATGCATGCAGATATAAATAACGTAAATAGTAAGAAGATCAGATAAATTCTTGCAGCGTCTTAAGAAACTGAGACACTTGAAAGTTTTCTTAGACATTTGCAAAACGTGGTTTCAGCGAAGATCACACTGAATTTTCTAGCCCAAAATATCTACACTACCCATGGATGCAGATGACGCAATATTATTTCTGCGCTTATGTGTCAATAAGGATGAGAAGGAAGGGGAAACGTCAAGACGTCACTTTATGTATAGTGCAAGGCAGGTGATACTTGTTAGGAATGAGACGTCTGAGAAGTATGTCACTGTTAAATCCGTTTCGATGATTAAGAGGACCACTTGTTTTGTACGTGAAATCGAATTCGAATTTTTAAGATTGCTGCAATGAGCCATGGGTTGGGCCATGGGCCCACTTAGTGAACTTGCGTGGTAAACTAGTTCTAAATGCTTGCAACATGTCTTAACTTAACCTAGCTTTCGTCTGTTCAATCTTTTTACCAATTGACATACATTTGTATTACAATTTAAAGTTTCACTTCCACTCTTCTCTTTATTGTTCTGTCCAACACAAAACATCAATATTGTTTTTCCCTCAAAGTATGCTATTTTTGTGTTTTAAATCCTTTTTGCCTGCGTGTATTCTACATTCGACATGCAATACTCAGCACAGCATGTAGTAAAAAGTGTGAATATTTCTCTCAGTAACATTGACAATGCAGTTATGGATATGGGCGAGTAGTGTGTTCCACCCATCACCCAGCTGGTAGCGATGAATATTTCATTTTATATTTTTTTACTACGTATTGTTTATATCCAATATTTCTTGCATTACAATAGTTTTAAATATTTTATGTTTTACATCATATAATAAATGTAGAAAAGAAAAATTATTTAAAAATTTTCAATATTTGTTACTTTTTTGGTTGAAAGTTTTGTGGAAATATTTTGCTTTTCCTTCACTTTTTTTTTCTCAGGAAATATTATAAAGCCTTGTCCAACAAAAGAACTAAAAAAATAGAATTGCTTGGATTTTATTTACAATTTGAAGTATTTGAATTTTATATTGATTTTATGGAAAAGAACCTAAGTTTTGGCTACTAAAGTGTTCATTCATAAAGTTTTTTAAGGAGGAAACTTAGGTAAAATATTTTATTTGTTATTTATTAGGAAGTCTGTGGTTAATTACCTCATTTGTAATACAGGGTATTTCAAAAATATGTGTATATACGTATAGTTTTCTATGCAAAATCAATATTAAATGGCTGCTGAGTATTGGGTCTAGATGGT
The DNA here is from genome assembly GCA_936449025.2 of Sarcophaga subvicina. NCBI lineage: Eukaryota > Metazoa > Arthropoda > Insecta > Diptera > Sarcophagidae > Sarcophaga > Sarcophaga subvicina. Next base: position 93,154,989 of record OW388080.2, read on the forward strand.
AGCGTGCTAAACTTGAAATGACGGGGGAACCTGGGTATCTTGTGATTGTCTGATTGTTGACATTATATAAAACAAGAAATTGAGAATTATTACAATGCAATCCTCGAGAAAATTAAAATGACAAAGATTTTATACTCGTCATTAAAGAAAAGTAATAGCTCAAGAATAAAGTTGTCGTCGACCACCCCTGTTTCCTATCCAATATAACTATCTTATCTATCAATAAGAGACATCTCCTGAGCTTTGGTCTAAAAAATAAGTAGTTCTTGGAAATTCGGTTTAGATCCATAGATTCCTTTAATATATATATGGTTACGTTTATACCTTTTAAAACCATTTAAAATATGAGCTCAAATACTGTTGCGTGATAAAATCAATGAAATATTAATTTTATTTAAATAAAATGCGAGGCTGATTTTGTTTTAAATATCGATGTTTATTTCCTTCTAGTTCAATAGCGACTGTCTTAAAAAATTATAACAAGTTAATTTGAAGCGCAAAAGAATTTAAAATAAATAAGTATTTAACTAAATATGTGTCCCGTTATAAAATAACAACAAAAACCAAATTACTTAAAAATGCAATTGTTATGTACTTAGGGTTTTACATTACTTTCCAATAGTAATAAAAAAAATGATCAAGTGAGAATGCGACACAAGAGAAAATATTAAAAAATTTACAAAAACAATATTATTGTTGAAATTATGAAAAATAAATTTAGGATGCTCACAGTTTAATTGAATAAAATTTAATTAGAACAAATCAAAAAATTAAATTAATAAATTAAACATAAGGTGTTGGCTGCGATCTTATCCGACATGCTCCCCCCGTTGAAATTCTCCTCTTTCAAGATGAATTTGGAGGAAGTAAGGGGGCTACTTTATGAATAGGACGACGAAAAGAACCATTTTTTGACTTAAGCTCTACTACTCGAACTCGTCCATCAGAACCAAGTATAGCTTTTGTTACTCGAGCCAACTGCCATTGTTGTGGTGGGGTATTGTCTTCATGAACTACAACAGGTTGGCCTTCGATGATATTTGGCTCCACCTTTGACCATTTGGCTCGTCCTTGTAGTGACAAGAGATAATCCTTAGACCATGCTTTCCAGAACTGGTTCTTTAAATACGAAATTCGCTGGAAATGACTAAGAGACCCTGGTTTGGTAAGATTTAAGGTTTCTTCAGGAAGGGCCACTAAAGGTGAACCAATTATTAAGTGGCCTGGTGTTAAGGCTTCACCATCATTAGGATCGTCAGACATTGGAGCGATGGGGCGAGAGTTTAAAATGGCTTCAACTTCAGCCACAAGTGTCTGCAATTCTTCAAATGTAAGATACGGCACGCCGATGTTTTTTACGAGCAATGTTTTAGCTGATTTAACAGCTGCCTCCCATAAACCACCGAAATGTGGGGCACGAGGAGGAATGAAACAAAATTCAAAACCTTTCTGAACCGAATACGTTTTGAGCTCATGAACGATATCTTGATGGAACAACGAATTTTTTAATGCAACGAGTTTGTTGTGTGCTCCGACAAAATTTGTGGCGTTGTCGCAGTAGATTTTTTGGGGAATGCCTCTTCGACTGATGAACCGTTTCAAGCACATAAGAAATGTGTTTGTTGAAAGGTCGGACACCACTTCTAAATGCGCGGCCTTTGAGCTGAAACAAACAAAAACAGCTATATAAGTTTTGTAGGGCACTTTACCTCGGCTACGATGTGTGGCTAGAAAAGGACCACAAAAATCCACCCCAGATACTAAAAACGGTCGATTAACTCGAAGTCGATCAGCTGGTAAGTTACCCATGATTTGGTTCATTAATTTTAGCTTATAGTGGAAACAATGGATGCAATTTCGAACGACCTTGCGAACCACTTCTCTGGCGTTAATGAGCCAAATTTTTTGACGAATGATACCCAGTAAAACCTTTGGACCAGCGTGTAAATGAAGGCGATGCAAATATTCGATGTACAATAATATAAAACGATGATTTTTTGGAACCAAAGCAGGAAATCGGGCATCATATGGTATAGGTGCCTTTGATAGACGGCCACCAACACGAAGTAATGTGATAGCTGAGCCATTTTTTAATTTCATTTCTTGTAGAAATGGTGTCAATTTCTGTAGCGAGGGATGAACAAATTTTCCTTTGGAAAGTGCGGCAATGTCCTCCTTGAAATTGGCATTTTGAATATGGCCAATTATGCGCCAGAAAACACAATCTAATTCTGCTACGGTTATATGAGTTGCATCTGCGGGCTTCAAGTTGCGGTCTACTGGGTATCTGTTAAAAATACGAAAAACAAATGAAAATATTCGAATTACTTTATAAAATGATGAATGCTTATCGATTATCTCTTCGATCATTGATTTTGGGGCATCAGTACACTTGAAAACAGCCGCTTTTCTTCTTTCCAAGAATCCTGAGCTAATTTTTGTCTCATCATTTTTGGGCCAAGTTGATTTATGATCAAGAAGAAAACTAGGACCGTTAAAACAAATTGTTGTTGGTAATTCCTGTGCACTACATCCACGGGATACAATATCAGCAGGGTTGCTTTTGGATGGAACGTGACTCCAGATAATATCTCTTGTATTGTTTTGAAGTTCGGAAACACGATTAGCCACGAAACAATGTAGAGTTGATGAGTGTAGCTTAAGCCATTGAAGTACAATTTTCGAGTCAGTCCAAAAATAGGTTTTCGATACATAATTAGTCATTTTTAATTTTATTTTCTCCCACGTTTTACTAAGTAGAACAGCGGCACACAGTTCAAGTCGGGGTAATGATTGTGCCTTAATAGGAGCTACTTTTGACTTAGCAATCAGCAGAGTTGTTTTGTATTTGCCTTCGACCAAAACTCGAATATAAAGGCAACACCCATAAGCACGTTGGGAAGCATCTGCGAAACCATGGACTTCACCAAGTGTTCCAGGTGATGTAAACACATATCTGGGCACCTCGATATTTTTTATATATTGTAAGTCATCTCTTATTTTGAGCCATAAAGATTTGAGATCTTCATTCAGTTTGTCATCCCAGCCGTAATTCTGGACCCATATTTCCTGAAGAAGGATTTTACAGCGAACCACGACTGGGCTCAAAATTCCCAGCAAATCATAAATTCTTGCAACAAGAGACAGAACTGACCTTTTTGTTGGCTCGATTAATTCAGGCAATTCAAAACGATAGCAAAAAATATCTTGTTTTGGTTTCCAGGACATGCCTAAGGTTTTCCTAATTTCGTCTTCTGGACCTTTTATCGGGACTTCAGCTTCATTTTTCGAGGTAACTTCAAAACTATTACTGCTCCATTTTGCCAATTCGAGCCCATGCAATTTAAGTACGTGAACCAACTCTGCCTTCTTCTTAAGCAACGTTTCGACGTTATCGGAGCCAGTAAGAATGTCGTCTACATAAAAATCTTCTCGCAGGGTCTTGGAACCAAGAGGAAACGATGAGTTATATTTATCTGCAATGAAAAACAAACTGCGAATTGCTAAAAATGGGGCTGCAGACAAACCATATGTAACAGTGTTAAGTTGAAACACTTGCAATTTTTCCTCCCTGCTGTTGCGCCATAAAATGAGCTGGTATTTGCGATCCCGTTCGTCGACTTCAAACTGTCGATACATTTTAGAGATGTCAGATGTGAGCGCAAATTTGTTCAAACGAAACAAAAAAAGTGTGGTGATTAGGTCCTGCTGAATTGTAGGGCCAACCATAAGAATATCGTTCAACGATATGTTTGATGAGCTGCGAGCTGAGCCATCAAATACGACACGAAGTTTTGTTGTAGTGCTCTCTGGACGAAGTACACAATGGTGTGGAATGACGAAATTTGGTTTATATAGCGAGTGAGTACACAACGACATGTGTCCAAGCGACAAATATTCATTCATGAACTGAGTGTACATAGATTTAAGTGTTGAATCACGATCTAAGCGTTTTTCGAGAGACAAAAAGCGCTTGTAGGCCATATCAAATGAGTTACCATGTACCTCTGGTGGTTTTTTAAACGGTAAACGAACGTGGATCTTACCATTTTCTATAACTCTGACGTTTTTAATGTAATGTTGTTCACAAGCTTCCTCTTCCTCTATGAACTTCGACGGAGTGTTTACGTAGTCCTTAATCTCCCAAAACTTTTTTAATATGGTATCAACGGAATCTTCGGCAGTTTCAATAGCTAAGTTGCAAATCATTGGAGCTACGGGGAATTTAGTTGTGAATTTACCACCGGCAATCCATCCGAACAATATATTCTTTAAAGTTGAGCCACTATCTCCTAATGATATTTGACCGTCTACCAACAAGTTAAAAAAAACCTCTGTACCTAATAACAATTCTATCCGCTGGGGCTTGTAAAATAATGGATCGGCTAACTGAAGAGTGTTGAGTATCTCCCAATGAGATGTTTCGATATGTTCACCGGGCTGACGAGATGATATTGACTTAGTTACCGCAAAATTTGAGGACCACTCGAACGAATTAAAACGAGATTTTACTGTAGCATCAACGTAAGATTTGATTCTTGTGCGCACTTCACCAATGCCGGAAATTTCTTGGGTGTACGGATGAAAACCCAATTTGAGCCTTTTTGCAGTTTCTTCTAGAATGAAATTTATTTCTGAACAAGAATCCAGAAGAGCTCTTACCGGTTGAAATATGCCACAAGAATCTTTGATGAGAACCACAGCTGTTGGTATGAGTGATCTTTTGAGGGCCCGAGTGACGAAAGTAGTTGAACGATTATTTTCAACTTGAACTGGATTGCTTACCGAAGAACTATTAGGTTGATTTTGAACGATACCATGAGTTACTGGAAGGTTTAAATTTTCAGGAACCTTGTAGAAATGAAGCACTGTGTGATGAGCTGATTTGCATACCTTGCAGCGAGATTTAGATGGACAATTCGAAACCATATGACCTTTGTTCAGACAATTGATGCAATGGCCATTGCGCTTTACGAAAGTAAAGCGTTCCGAAACAGGATGGGATGAAAAGGATGCACAAGAATTTAAACCATGCTCCGACGAACTACAATACGAGCACTTGGAGTTTGACTGAACGAAAGTGTGAGATGGGCATTTAAAATTTGGTTTTGCCTTTGCAGCATTAAATTTTTCCAAATTTTCAACCTTTTTACTATGGCTTTCCAAAAATTGACAACGATTGCTTAAAACGTCATAAAATGCATCCCAAGTCGGCAATGATTTGAATTCTTGTTTCTCATCGTAGTTCAATTTTGTTTCAGGGTCGACTTTCGATAATACAATGTGAACCAGAATACCATTCAGCACATCCATTTCTGAACCGAGAGACAACAAAGAACCACGAATAGCCGAAATAGTATCAATGATTTTTCGCAACGAAGCACTGTCGCCTTTGATCATATTAGGAACACTAAATAAATCATTAACATGTTCTAGAAAAATTAACACTTTGTTGTCGTAACGTTCTTTTAATCTCTTTAGCGCCTTAGCATAATTTTGTTCGGTTACCTGAAATGGTTCGACAACTGCCAAAGCTGGGCCTGATAAGCAGTTTAGCAAATAATTAAATTTGTCGACATCCGTAATTGAATGATTTTCGTGAACTAAATTATTAAAAGCAGTAATAAACCTTTCGTACTCAGCATACTTGCCATCAAATTTGGGTAATCTTAATGAAGGAAGACGAGATGAATGCACTGCACCAGCAACAGAAGCATTAAATTGAGTAACATCCATTGATACAGAACCACGACGACGTTTTAGAATGCCTAATATTTTTACCTTTGTAGCGATGAATAAATCCTCGTAATCAGTTCGGCCATTATCAGAGGAGCAAAGCTGTTCAATTTTGCCTTGCACGTGACTCAATTGCTTGAAATACGATTCTAGAATTTCCAGTCTGCATTCCAAAATGGCGTCATCGACATTTTCGCCATCTTTTTCTATCTTTTTCTGCATATATGAGAGGTTTCGCTTCATTGTACTTCTTTGATGTATTAGTGCTGCTAATTCTGAGCTACTGGCATTCTGTGGCTCAGGAACTACTTCATCGTTGTTGGCCATTTTATTTTAATTTTTTAAGTTTGTATATTTTCAAACCACGAAACGATATTTTTATCTTCGAATTGGAGGTAGCACTTAAAGTTGGTTTCAAGACTTTTTCGAAACTGCACTTTTACCACTATAGGCAAATGCACACAAACAACGATATATTGTGATAGCTATCACCTAGGGGACACGAGAATATGTACGACCTTGAAATATTTGCAGTAGGTGACACGAGAAAAACCACGAAAATTGGTACTAGGTCACGCGTAGACTACAAATTATTTGTAAGAGCTCTATCACAAATCAAACGAACAAAATATTTTTGATGTGGCTCTACGGGCCAAAAAAAAAACCGATTAAATTTTTATTTAAATTAAACTTTAGAACTACCGTCCTGTCACGGTCGCCAAAATGTTGCGTGATAAAATCAATGAAATATTAATTTTATTTAAATAAAATGCGAGGCTGATTTTGTTTTAAATATCGATGTTTATTTCCTTCTAGTTCAATAGCGACTGTCTTAAAAAATTATAACAAGTTAATTTGAAGCGCAAAAGAATTTAAAATAAATAAGTATTTAACTAAATATGTGTCCCGTTATAAAATAACAACAAAAACCAAATTACTTAAAAATGCAATTGTTATGTACTTAGGGTTTTACATTACTTTCCAATAGTAATAAAAAAAATGATCAAGTGAGAATGCGACACAAGAGAAAATATTAAAAAATTTACAAAAACAATATTATTGTTGAAATTATTAAAAATAAATTTAGGATGCTCACAGTTTAATTGAATAAAATTTAATTAGAACAAATCAAAAAATTTAATTAATAAATTAAACATAAGGTGTTGGCTGCGATCTTATCCGACAAATACTTTATTGTCCACACAATTCTGTGTACCACTGTTCACAACTTGATGTAAACAACAACAATTGCTTTGTTTGTTATTCCTCTTTACACTTTTTTTGCGAAAACAATAACAATTGTTCGAAAGATCTTTATAACGGAGATCTTCATACCACGATATTATCTTCACACGCAACGGGTTTTCACACAAGACTGATTGAATTTTACTGACTTCGTTAGCTGCTTTGCCTTGCATTTTATATGGCAACGTTAACAGTCTGATGAATGTTCTTGAAGGCGAATGTTCGCGGCTTCGCCTTCTCGAGATCTCTATAAAAGTAAACATGGTTGTTTCATTATCGTTTGTTTATTTTGATTAAATTGTTTCTTGTTGCATTTTTGTTTACTTGTTTAACCCGTTTTATTATACGGGTGTTGTTGGTTTTTTTTTTATTTACTTGTTTATCAGGTAAACAAATTCATTGTTTTTTAGCTTTTATTTATCACTTTAATGTTAAACGATGTGTTGATAAGTTATTACAATTTGTATTAATTCTTTGCTTAACCTATCAAATGAGATTAATATTTCTAAGTTTTCTCCCTGGACTCACTAATTCAAAGTTTTATGTGCAATTGAAAGCGTTCATTTAATTTTATCATTTTTAAAAAACATTGCAAAAAATCAAAACTATTTTAAGGTGTTCATTAATATATACAAACTAAATTTTTAAATTCCACTCTACATTTTCTTTTTTTTTTGCTCGTTAGTTTATAACTTTCCAAACAGGCTTAAAGTATACTCTAATCTGCATTTTCTTTTTTTCTTTGGGTTTAATTAATGCAAAAAATCAAAGAAAGGGAAACAAATATTTATTATTCTTTAAAATTTCCTTTTCAACATGATTTTTTGATTTTCTCCAATTGCTTTGATATTCTTTACTGTGAAATCCAAATATTGACGCAAGAGTGTTGGAGCATAAATGAATTAATTTTTTTACTGCAGCTAGAAATATTTGTTACCTTTATAGTACAACGCTTTAACTGATATTGAATTCATGTTTTGTATATAAAATAATGCATACTTTTATCGTATGTTGGATTCTAGTTTTATTCACGAAAATATTATACTTAAAGGATACTATTTTCGTCTTACTTGTTAGAGCCGAAGGATGAGATTTATTCTATGACTCTGATACATAAATCAGGTTGAATTTGACTTATGACAGGGGTTATGTTGGCTTTGAGGACTTGTGAGTTATTCGCCATAAAAAACCCTACAACAAAAAGTCTAATGGGGTCATATTGCGTGATCTTTGTGCTGAGTTCAAATCACCTCCACCTGAGATGAGCATGCCACCAAACCGCAGGTACAGAATATCTAATTTAGTATGAGCTGTGTGGCATTTAGAGATATCTAGTAAATTGTTAAACAGATCTTTGTAACGGCAATCTTCAAACTACGATTGTCGTCTTCAATCATACATACACACAAGACTGACTGATCTTTTACCGCCTCGTTGCCTTGCCTTTCATATGGCAACGTAAACAGTCAGATGAATGTTTTTGAAGGCGAATGTTCGTGGCTTCGCCTTTTCGAGATCTCTATAAATGTAAACATCGTTGTTTTATCGTTGTTTGTGCATTTTGTTTACATTTTTTCTTGTAGCGTTTATTGTTGCATTTTTGTTTACTTGTTTATCATTTGTATAATGCTGGTGTTTTGTTGGTATATTTTTGTTTACTTGTTTCTGTTTTTGTAGCTTTTGTTTATAATTCTAATGTTTAACGATATAAAAGCAAAACATCGGTATCTGGACTTTTCCATTTTCGTAACAATATTAAATACTACGCTGCGGTGACTTCAAGTTTGTAATTAACGAAATATAATGCTTGTCATTGACAGCGATAGCCTGACCAACATCATTTTTAAAGCATAATAGAACAGTGACGCCGTCAGCCCAAAATCTACAGGAAAGAGTGACTGTTTCATATTTAATTGGACGCTCCTGGATCTCATGTAGATTGGTATCGTAGAAAAATTTTTTTTTTATCTACACACCCATTCATCCAAAAATAGGTATCTTCGCTGATTACCCTGATTTTGGGGGAACTTGGTCAGTACAGAGACTGCGTTCACTCGTGGCATCACAACGGGCCGCTATGCGTGCTCAAGTGAGCTCTTTGATATCAGAGCTACCACTTCGACCCAACCTAACCTAACCTAAGGGTCCATTAGAACTCCCATTGTGACTATATATAACAGGTTTATATATATAACAGGTTTAGCTTCAACTGTGAACATTTGGAATACCTTGTTGAGAGACCATATCTAAAGAATGTTAATTATTCCATAAATTTAAAAGGTTGCCAGCCGAAACCGATTAAATCACTAATTTAAGTCCATAAATAATTTTTCCAAAGGATATCTAAACATTTAGACATTCATAGAAAAAAGCCCAGCTGCACATTTATTCGTTTATTTAGTTTTCCTTTTAAATAAATTCATAATTTCGGCAACTTTCATGATCTTCTGAAATTTAATATGATAAAGGCAATATAGCTTTATTTTACATGTAAAGTAAAAAATCTTTCTCACAAGTACAAGACTTGCGTGTACTTATTTCAATGCTACAATAGAGGGTTTCATGTAAAATGTACAAAAAAGTTATTAAAGCATCGCTACTAAGGCAATAGGGAATGGTTATTGGTTTTTGCAGTTGATGTTGTGTGTATCCTGGTATAAAATATATTTGATTAATATTTAAAAAGTTTGTCGCTTAGTAACAAATGACTTTCGATAAAAGATTCACTTGTGCTACAAAAAAAAGAAACATCAAGAATAAAAACCTATAAATAAAATAACCTATAAATAGAAAAAAAATTTCTAACCAAAATAATTTCAAAAGTAAACTTGTTGCTATGAAGCAAGAAGCAGAATATAATGAGTCTGTATTCAATAACTTAATACGTATTGAACAGTGAGGTATAAATAAGAGTTTAAATCTTGTTCTGAACGCCTTTAAAAAATATGCCCGAGAAGAAGCTTCTTGAGATTAATTCTGTATGTATTCTATTAGCCTCTCTACAGATGAATGGCCATCTCGTTTTTATTTCAATGTCACTATGTCGGGGAATCCTTTTGGGGGTAACCAATAAGTCTCTCTCTAACCCCTTTAGAAGCACCAGCCATTCTTAGACAATATTAGATGAGATGGAAAAAACTATTAAAAAGTTTTTATTTAAAAAAATTCGTTAAGAAAGGCTATGATAGTGGGTCGCACACCAACTGCCTTTATCGGGCAGAGTAACGGACAACTGTATCAACTGAGTTTCACACTGGACTTCATCGCGTAGTTTTGATCCATAGCTTACTTTTTGGGTAATGTTCTCTGATCCTCATTAACTATCGGGATATATATGGCATTTTTGCCATAAGGCCAGAATCGAAAGGCGTGCAATCAACAGATAGTTCAAATTGAACAATAGGTAAGATTTTGGCGTGATCATAGTCATTATATTTAATGAATCTCTATTCCATTTTTCTCCCCACTGCTATTTTTCAATACGTCTGCACATTACTTTATTACACCCGCACACTTTATAAAATAATATTTTTATTCTATTGATATCGATATGCTTAAGTGTAAATGAAAAGATATATTACATGAATTAGTCAGTATGTATGTATGTATATAAATATCTGCGTCGCGAGTGTACGCAAAAATATACTCATAATTTTGGATGCTAGTGTCTGCTTTAATGACTTTTTAAGCGAATATTTACAAAATTATTGATGTGTCTTATGAATTGATGTTGAACAAACCGATTCAAAGTGGTTCATTTTTTAAATTTTTACGCCGTCTACCCTTATGTAAAAGAGAGTTTTTTTATTATTTGCTCCATTACTGATGTGTAAATTAATTTATTGTCTTAGTAGAACAATCTGATAATTATTAATAAAAAATAAAAGATCGAGCAATATAATTTTTACCAGCCCTAGATAGATAGGTTGGAGAGGTAGCTTTGATACGAAAAGCTCACTTGAGCACGCATAGCGGCTGGTTGTGATGCCACAGGTAAACGCTGTCCCTGTACTGAGCGAGTTTAACCAAACTAGGAAAGAAGTTGGTCAGAGCAAGTACTGCGCTGCCCGCCATAAGTTCATAAATTAATTGAAACAATGGGAATAAAGCAAATGACCACGAGAAGCAATCCAATTTTTTAAGAATTGTATTAAATTTTTTTATATTTTTTTGTTGTAGATTAGACTACGAATTACAAATGAGTTCTACATGGCCGATGGCATTACATTATATACGAGTGAACTTATTCTTGTTGGCTTGGGTGCCTTAAACTTGGTGACTTTATGGTATAATATGGATGAGAAAGTCTGAAATTCTCAATTAATTTTTATTCAAATTTAGTTTTAATGAATTTAAATTATTTTTCATATTTCTGCAGCTCTTTCAAGATTAAAATTTCTAAAAATTTGCCCTTTTTCTTGTGGTTTTAAAGTTGCAATTCAGAATAAATTTTATAAATAGGAATTGAAGAGAATTTTATTTTTCAATTTAATTTCAGAAATTGGTAAAGACGAGAGCAGAATAGAATAATTTATACTTTCTTTTATTTATTTTTTGTTCAGTGCAAGTAAAAAAAACACGCAGAACATCCCAAAACGCACAAACTCTAACATTATGCTGTAGACAGACGACATTGCATTATGCAAAGTTAATTTGCGTTAAAAACTCACTAAAGTGCATTACGATTTTACCCTAACAGATGACAGTTTTTGCGTTTGTTATTGATATTTTTGTTGGTATTTATTTCGAGCTCATATCACATGAATATCATGAATAGAAGGCTTAAATTACAGCACTACTGTTGGTGAAATATTATTGCTTACATGGCAGGAAGCTCAAAGCTTTGCTTGAACGTCGACTGAAAAACCCAAGTTTAGTTTATATGCAATTTAATTACGGTAATGGGCATTAAGACGACAATAATACATACATACAAACATACATAATTGGTCATTACAATACTTCAGTCAGGATTACAACCTAGCTTCTCACACCACTTATATTGTGAGTGTTAATTTTATACCTGAGTAGCGGGAGCTACAGCTTAAAGTCGACTCCGAACGACAGATTTTTTGAGAATCTTTTCATGGCAATTTTATTTACTCTCAGTTTTTTTTGCCAAAAATCTGCTTAGAGGAAGTCGCCGAAAATTTTTTTTTTAATTTCATTTTGTTGGCGATATTTGGCCTGGGGTTTGAACACCAACTTCAACAGCAGACAGTCTCTAAAGAAAACCTACCCGAATAAAATTTGCATTTGAATTGGAACAATTTTTATATTATAGAGCTTGGTTGAAGATGTCAGTAAATGGAAGGTCAAAAGCTTACTCTCTTCACGACAAGAGTAAAGCACTGGATAAGAGGTGAAACACCGCCTCTTCCTCTTCTTCAAACACAAAGCTGCTGCAGAAGACATTTGCTTGATTCTCAAGCCCTACGGCATAGCTATCAAAAGAACAGTGACCTAAAAGTACCGCTATTGTCCAGCGAATGGCCAAACGATCTAAGGATAGAAGTTTTTTTTTTTTTTTGTTATCTATAGATTTGAAAACTTCAAACATACATTTATTTCACCAGCTGAACAATATTAAAGCATTACTAAATAAATTTTAATTTCAAGAGAAATCTATCACAGTTCGATCTAAAACTTCAATTAATTTCTTTCACATGCCAGAAGTTTTTTTTTTAAATTTCCTGAGGATATTTTATTTATTGCCATACTCGAAAGCAATTTGAGCGATGATTGTACTGTCCGAACATCATACAACATCCATACACACATAATTACAACCTTTCCGACAGCATTACGACCTAGCTTCTCAACGACAGATTTATGAGGAAATTTTTTATTCCAATTTAATTGTCTATCAGAGTTTTATTTGCCAGAAATCTGCTGAAAGGAAGTTGCCGCAGAAATATTTTTGTTTTATTGGAGAGGTCTGACCTGGGGCTTGAACCGTGGCCTTCCGTGTTTTAAGCTAAAAGATATAATATATTATCAAAAAAATTTTTGCACTACTGCCTATAGTGTTCAACTCGAAAATACAGTGACGAGCGTAAGTGGTTACATAATATTAACAAATTATTTTAAATCCAATAAGTAAGAAATTGTAAATACAATAATTTCTAACACTATCGACTAACTAAAGGAAAACAACGTATCAAAATACTATTCGCAAATAATTAAAAAAAATTCAAATATGTTCGCTTTTCTATTTTTAAAGTTACTTTACTTAAGATTTTTTCGGATTCTTCTTACAAATTTTTTAGTATTTCATCTCTGGTGTCAAAGAAAATATTTTTAAATTTTTTAGGTAATGTTTTCTTGCAATTTGTGAAAAACAGAAACAAATTCAAGAAAATTTAAATTAAAATTGAAATAAACATAGTCGCTCTAGGGTAACTCTTCAAGAAAAATTGCTGAAAAAGTTAGCTTTTGCCATCGGACAGTACGTTCAACCATAAAAAGGAAATGCAAAGCAATTCAAATATCTTGGAGGTTGCTCGAGATCTCTAAATAATGATGGCACACAACTATTGTTATGAAAATATGAGGTCAGAAATCCGAAAGCAGCAGCAAATGCTATAAACAACAGTGTGGGTGAATGGACTGCACAATTTGCATTGGGAGGAATAGGCCTTATTTCTGCAGTTAAACAGAAATTAGAAGCAAATAAAACTGCTGATAAATTACATTTCAGCTGTCTGTTATATTTAAATGAAATAATTTTACTTAAAAGTTTTTTTTTTTAATTAGAGAATAGTCCGAGATAATATTTAACAAATTTATTGTTTTTTTATTTTAATAAATAACATACAAATATAGTGTTCATATTATTCTAGCATTATGTATCCACTTTTGCTTGCCAGTGTAGTTCTCAATTTCCTTCATGATTTCTTCATAAGCCAATAATTTCCTGTTGATTTAATTTAAGACTATTAAAGATGACTTGAATTGTCAGCTAAATAAAATGAATTTGTAATACAATATTTTAAAAGCATTACTAATAATATAAATATGTATATGTATGTATTTAATTAATTATGTGTAATTCTGAATTCTGTTTGTAAATATTTATTTTTTATTTTAATTTAATTAAGGACAACAATGAAATTGCATTACATAATAAATATTGCCATGGAAACTCAACATTATTGGGTAGCCTCTACAAAAATAAATAAATAATTACACACAGCCAACTTAGTGATAATGAAAATCGGAAATAATAATTAAAAAATAAATATAAGTCTTTGCATTTGATGATTGTGAAATAAATTCAATTTCTTTTTAAAAGCTTTCACAATAAAATATTCAAAGTAGATGTAATATTTTATACGAGTCCAATTAATTTTAATATTGTATGCTTTTGTATAAAATATTTAAATAGTTTCTGTTTCTGTCATTTCATAATCAAAGCTTTAAACTTTATGTCAACAGCAGAAAAATTATACTTACGCCAATAGCAAACACTTGCTAGTTGCATGTATTGATTGGACTGCTTAGTTTAGGAATTGATTAAAAAATAAAAATTTAACAAGAAAAACTATTGATACGGTTTAGTACAATAAACAAACAATAATGACAGATGCGGAATGACATACTCCGCCACAAATAACAGCTCTTGATCTTGAGAAGCACCGTGAGTGTATTCGACAAAGGCTTCAAGAGTTACAAGAAGATAATTGTGATGATGAATCAATTAGATTTCAAGTTATTGCAGAGGAAACGAAGCTAACGTAATCTAGTAAGATCTAGTTACTGTAACATAACCTATAAGAAGAAACTAAAGAGGTTGACGTGCTCACTGCAATACCCTATAAAAGTGGAACAGACTATGAAAGCAAACACGGAACAATTCCGTCTGTCCTAACACTACATACTGCTAAATTTCATTCTCATAGTTTTGTAATTTATTGAAAACTTTTCAATATTATGCAATAAACACGTTTTGTGAAGTCGCCGTAGTCTAATAGGTAGTGTGTTGGCTTATTAGACGTAAGGCCATGGATTAAACCCAAGGTCAGACATCGAAACAAAATACAAAAAGTATTTTTTCGGCAACTTCCTCTCTCAGCAGATATCTGCCAAAAACTCTGAGAGTAAATAAAATTGCAATGAAAAGTTTCTCAAAAATCAGTCGTTCGTAGTCGACTTTAAACTGTAGATCCCGCCACTCATATAGGAAATTAAAACACACAATAGAAGTGGTGTGAGAAGCTAGATTGTAATCCTGACTAAAGGGTTGTAATGACCAATTACGTACTCTTTGTTCTCATATACATACCCTGGTATGTAGGTGTCGAAGTAAGGGGTAGATGTGAGAAAATCGCAACAACCATTATTTAATTCGATCAGTTTTGTTCAAACATCAGAATGTGTTAGACAACACTTCTAGTGAGGATATCATCAAATTTGAAAGAGATATGATATCCACTTTTAGAGATACAGCGTTTTTAACATTCAAAACATACCCGGGTATGCACATGTTAACATAAATGTTAAGGCAATGAAGTACTTTATACAGAATAATCACAAATCCAAAAGTCCAATTTATCATTCAGCACTGAGTTTCTAATCGTTACCAAGAAAGGTTCCTACTTTTAAATTTAAACACATGACTCTATACACCTTGTAGCTTCATCAACGATTTGTTAGCAAAGTTTGGGTTCTGCATCATTAGGGTAACGCTTAGGATGACTCTTCGAATCAGAAACAAATGACAGCAGTGTTAAGTGTTACAAAACAAACAATTTCTTATCGTTTAAGAACTATGCCAACATTCAATAGTCTTGAAATTAGGTGTAAGATAGATGGAAAATCGAAAAACTACTTTTGAATCGAAAAACTACTTCAAAGACACGATAGAAAATCAACGTTGCATTGAACTGTTACTGGCAATGAAAAATGGATTAATTTTCAGAATCCTGAACGGAAAAAATTATGAGTTAATCTGGGACATTAGTAGAAAAACGACCAGAATGGGCCACAAGACATGTCCATGTAATTTTCAACATGATAATGCAAATGCAGGAAGACAATGCTGTATGTCTGGTTGGACTTGAATCGGTCAAAAGCCCGGAAAAGTAATTTTGCAATATGACAATTCGCCTGCATTCAAAGAAAAACCAGGTACAGATACCATCAAAACATTAGGCTGAGAATTGTTACCCTAGTCGCAGTATTCACAAACCTTGGCTCCTTGTGACTACTATTTGTTTTCATATATTCTACACTTATTGGCTGAGCCGCACTTCGATTCCTGCGAAAAAGTCGAAAATTGGTAGACAAAATGGTTTGCCTCAAAAGACATACATTTATAATTGGTCATTACAACCCTTGAGTCACGGTTACGACCTAACTTACACCACTTATGTTGTGTGTGTTAATTTTATACATGAGGGGCGGGACCTACAGTTTAAATTCAACTCCGAACCAGAGATTTTTCAGAAACCTTTTCATGGAAATTTTTATTTACTCTCAGAGTTTTTGCCAGAAATCTGCTGAGAAGCAATCGCTGAAGAAATATTTTTTCATAATTTCGTTCTCTTAGAGATGTCTGACCTGTGGTTTGAACCGACACTTCATGTCTAATAAGCCAACACACTACCTACTAGAGTACGATGACTCATACACTCTGTTTTATTTAAATTTATTAAAGATGGGAAACGCTTAATAAAATACCCGATATAATATATGTGGGATCGCACCCGAAAGGATTAAGGCGATCCCGTAGGGTTAAAGAAAAAACTGAACTAAAATAAATATAGTGAGCGGACTGAAAAACATAAACATGATAAAACTTAAATACTTGATCGAGTTGGAAAAAATAGTTTTTCAATATAAACGAAGACAAATTAAAGTTTATTATATATTTGGCAGTCCTGCCAAGCAATTCAATTTTGTGTTTTAAATTAAAGAGAATTGTTTTAAATAATATTTGTTAAAACCAATAAATGGATTTATAAAAATAAATTTAAATCTAAATATTACATATATTGCCTATACGTTCTGCTCTATTTGCTAAATTTGTTTATGCTCATAATCCAAGTTCAGTTATGTACTTAACTTTAAATATCTTCGTAGGTGCTATTATTGATAGCATCATCCGCATTATTCCAATGCTCTGATTGTTTTCAATGACTGTAATTGAATGAATGTAATGAATTTAATTCCGCTTCTTTCTTAACGAAATTTACTCGTACACACAAAATTCATGAAGGGAGACATCAGTAACTTTTCCTCGCAGTTATGTATTGAAAGGATCCTTATCGTTTGTGGGGTTCTGCAGCGGTAATCTTGTTGGGCTATTAAAACCCGTAGTTTTTGATAAATGTTCTGCCAATTCGGACTTTTAATCGCAATTCGGACTTGCTGTGTGTTTAATATTTCTGGTTACAATAAGGTGTGTTCTTTCGTATAAAAAAAGTTTTAATAAATTTATGCAATGTTTAGAATGTGATTTCGGACATATCGCCTAACTGACCACAGCCACTACAAATTTCTTTATTAATTCTGGATTAAAGTAGAGATACAATCTTCAATATTTCATATTCCTTATTTTAAAGCAGACAACATGCTTCTAAAATGTTATTAGCTTTTAACAACAAGTCATTATCATGAAAGTATAAATTAAACATTTTATATTCCATTTAAATAAACATTATCCAGTAAAAATGAAAATGAACCTAAATTAACAGTTAAAAACTATACTTGTTAACATACAAGTACAAATGAAAGTCTGCTCACAAAGTTATTATAACAACACACGTACAGACTTATGTGCGAGGGTGAATAAATAAATCCATGCACTTCACACTACAGACATCTGTCAGTTGAATGCTGCAAAATTTTGAACAAGAGTAGTCAGTAGTAGTCGCCGTAGTCTAATAGTTAGTATGTTGGCTTGCTAGACGTGAGGCCACGGTTTGAACCCCGGGTCAGACATCTCCAAGAAAACGAAATATGAACATATATTACTTTGGCGACTGCCTGTCAGCAGATCTTTGGCAAAAATCTTTAGGAGTAAATAAGTATTGCGCTCTCAAAATATCTTTCGTTCGGAGTTGACTTTAAACCATAGGCTGTGCCATTCATGTACAAAATTAACTCACACAACATAGATGGTGTAAAAAGTTAGGTCGTAGTTCTGATTAAATTGTTGTAATGATCAATTATGTATGAATATATGTAGTCAGTAATAGACACCACCGAGTAATCCAATGATTATGCAAAGAACTAATTTTTTACCCTACATATCTTCCATATTTTATCTCAAGTGATCCAATCTGTCAATCTGTCTTATCAAGCGATCAAGTCGCCGTAGTCTAGTAGGTAGTGTGTTGGCTTATTAGACGTAAAGCCCGGGTTCATATCCAGGTCAGATATCAAAACGAAATATGAAAAAAATTATTTCTTCGGTGACTTCCTCTCAGCAGATTTCTGGCAAAAACTCTGAGACTAAATATAATTGCCATGAAGAGATTCTCAAAAATTTGTCGTTCGGAGTCGGCGTTAAACTGTAGGTCCCGCCACTCACGTATAAAATTAACGCACACAATATGAGAAGCTAGACCGTAATCCTGACTGAAGGGTTGTAATGGCCAATTATGTATGTATGTATGATCCAATCTGAAGAAATGATGCGGCAAAAGCAGATTTTAATCTAATGGAGTTGTCGCTCAGGACCTCAAAAATTGTTCGATGTCCCCAAATATCATAATTTTGTGGTCCAATTTCGTATGTCTACATGATAAAAGTGCGGTTAAGCATAATAAAAGCTTCAATCGTAAAACATAATAATGAACAGACTATAGCTGACGTAATGTTGTTACAGAAGACAATAAATGCAGGATGATTAAAATAAAATTTAAGAAAAAATAGAGTTTTATATGAATGTCTCAATGAAAGTCTTAAAAGTTCGTCGTTATGCCTTTTGTTACAAGAACATTTGTTTTCATCTTACTCACTTGCTCTGCTATTTTCAAAAAAAGAGTGAAGCAAACATGCCAATCTAACTCGTCATTTCGAGTTCTGCGTGTATACTTGTGCTCTTTCAATACCCTTTTTATGCCTTATTGTGATGCTCATTAAAAAGTTAAATATTGTTTCATAAGGCAAGAAAGAAAATTATCTACCATTTAATCCCAAAAAAGCAAAAGACAAATGTAAAAGTATTTATCTTCCTACAACATTTGCTTTACATTTGACATAATCTGTCTGGTAAATTCACTTCTTCTCTAACATATCCACATATTACCACCTTGAAAATTATAACTGCTTTAGTACGGGTTTTAGAATATCAGTGGTGAACGATTCTGAAAATAATTACACTCTTTAAAATTTAAAACATTATTTTGCACATATATATTAGGGTGGAAAAATTATTTCTACTGTTTCTTGCTCACACGCTCAAAGTTTGTATGAACTTTGAAAGTTGATAACGACCATTTTGTTGAAAGTACATCTGTCATATCGGTTGTCATTTATTGAGTCTATTTTAACATACCGCCATGAATGATTGTAGACAACGATGTATATTTATTGAATTGGTTCTGCAGCAGTTAACATCTGACCCTAATATCCATCGAAAAATTACCTTCATCAAAGCATATTTCTTTGAATAGGATTTGGGTCAGGTCAGATGTTTATCAATTAACTTCTTTTGACTTAAATTGGATGATCTGGACAACAATGACAAGCTACATATGTCACATGTAGCACAGCCTTAGATATTCTGCACGAGCGATTTGAAATAACGATTATCACGTAGACGAGCCGTAATCAGGCCACCGAGATCAAGCAATTCGCCTTTATTTTCACAAGTCGCAAGGTGTATGCGAATAAGCACAACCATAGTGGTAAGCACAAGACGCCGAAGTTTAGTAGTGTGTTGGCTTAGACGTAATGCCACGGTTCAAACACAAGGTTAGATATCAAAACGAAATTATGGAAAAATATTTCTTCGGCGACTTTCTCTCAGCAGATTTCTGACAAAAACTCTGAGAGTAAATAAAATTGACATGAAAAGTTTCTCAAAAAATTTGTCATTCGGAGTCGACTTTAAACTGTAGGTCCCGCTACTCATGTATAAAAATTAACGCACACCTGACCTGGGGTTTGAATCGAGGCCTCACGTCTAATAAGCCAACACACTACCTACTAGACCACGGCGACTTCAAGCTAAATGCAAACACCAGAGAAGTCGACCAAATATCAGCATAGGCTCTAAAAGCATAAAGTTAAGTAGACTCTTAGAAAAGCGTTATCCCGTTCTCCCATAAATAATACCTATATTTTTGAAAAGATATCTTTTGGTTCCCTTTTGGTTCCGATGTTACATATGTATATCGTATTGTTGTTTCAATTTTCATTGGGCGTAAGGTACCTCTTAAGCTGTTTACACGAATTGTTGAAAAATTATATTTTTTTGTAATGTTTTTATTCAGTATTATACAGCTTAAGCGTTAGACTAAAGATACTCAACTTTCTAATATTATTATTATGGACTCTGAAATATATGTATCCAAATACAAATAGATGACTTCATCCGACGTGTAAAAGACATTTTCTGTAAGGCTCCTGTTAAAAAATTGTTCAAACAATTTTCCTTCTCTTATACATTTTTGATTTTTTTTTTTGCCCAAAAAATGCAATCTTCTGAAATCGCTTGTCTTACAGAAGTAGGCAGTTGAAGGCTATAATTTCCTTTTTTTGTTCATTCATTATAAAAGTTAATTAAAAATGTAGGCTTTTGAAATACATTTGACGGCATTATATACTGAACGCAGACGAAAGCAGTTCAAACCTTTTTTAATAAAAATTGTAAAGAGAATATCTTATTTCTCATTATTATACTCGTATGTGCTAGAAATCACACAGTCAATTGGATAGTGGGATCGTTTTCCATCAAGGACTCTGGTCGCTTACACTACAACGTGCATATGGTATTAGTAATTGTGCTCATATTAATTTTATTCAAATAAACAAACAGAAAACTCGGCAAATAAAAACAATTTATGTTGCTGTAAACCAAGTAAATTTTTAATTTTTGGCACAGTTCACTCTGATTTGATTTGATATATCTCATTTGCCTACAGTATGGTACAACACATCGAATACTAGTCTGTAGTACATGCTCATAATCATCACTGGAAAATTATCAGCATACAACAGTACCCTAAAACACAAAAGTGGTGATTTGACTTTCCTTTGAGGGCATTGCATATTTGCTATTAGCAGAAGAAACTCGGCACCCAAAGGTGAACTTATCTGCCTTTCACCTAATGCAGGAATATACAAGTACTCTTTGTATTAATAAAAAAATACTCGATATATAAAAATTCGTAACAACGACTTTCCAAGAACATTAGGTCTTTTTAATCTCAGTAACCATTTACTGAATTTTCCTTCTGTGAATTTCGCTCTACCTCTACCAGAGTTCAGCAATGTATCGTTTTTTCGCTACTCATAAGTACATAACATACATTCAGTATCGAACAAAACCTAAGCACCCCCTCAGTATATTTTTTTAAAATGATTATTTTTTTTAAGAAAACAAAGTTATTAATGTTTTATTTATTTTTTTTTATTTATTTATATCCTTATTATTGCAAAACACAAACTTAAGGAATTCAGAATTCAATAAAAAAAAGTTATGATTTAAAATACATTTTAAGTCGCAAATATAAGCGGACAAGACTAAAGCACCCCCAATTTAAGATACAGATAAAAACTATTGAAATTAATATTTCTTTGAGAATCCTTTATTCTGGATGAGACAAGCACATCTTTTAGGCATGGAGGATGTTAAATTATAAATTATTTCAGGTTAAATTGCTTCCCAGGCAATTTTTCGGCTTCAAATAAATCTTCTTTAGTTTTCTAATTTTCTCGATGATTTCTAAGTTAACGATCTCCCACAAGTTCTCGATTGGGTTAAGATCAATTGAGTGCAAAATATTCAATCAACAGATTGGTCGCACATCTCCTACTTATCCTGGAGGATGACCACGTGAAACTTCGCGACATGAAGACTCCTGAATTAAAAAGACAATCCAAAATGATCCTACAGCATCTTCTAGTTACATACGAAACCGCTTAGGTTTCAAAATTAGCGAAAGAGCACGGTAGCGAAGAGGACGGTAGATGCCGGATTATTCAATCGACGACCAGCAAAAAACCTTTCATATCGTGAAACATTTCATATCGTATGCGCACACGCCTTATGCCATCTGAATCTTTTAAATTAAACTTAGATTCGTCAGAAAACAGCACAATCCTTCATATTTGGACACTCCAGTTAAGATGGGCCTTGACGAATTCCAGTTTCGCTTTTTTATTTTATGACGATACAAATTTTTTTTTTGCTAGTTGACGACTGAATAATCCTGCATCTACCGTCCTCTTCGCCAATTCAACCTACTGTTGATTGATTTACCCATGAATGCTGAAATGATTGTTAACCGTAACAGCGTTCCTTTGAATTTTAAATCGAAATAATAAAGCCACTTAACTTTAAAATATTCCACTTAATAGCCGTCCAGTTTAAAACTGCTGCATATAACAGGTGAATAAACCTTTTAGCAATCTGATTGCATTCGTTAGTTGAATTCAAACTAAGAAAACATTTGCTAAAGTACATATGTGCTATAAGGAGTACTGGGAGAGAACTAGTAGTACTTTTGCTTTTCATTTCATTTTCAAAGTTCATATCCATTTCATGCGAAGGAACATATAATAATACCCAGTTGTTCTAAGACTTCCTTTTTAGAGTTTGTCACAAATGCATTCATTTTAAATGGAGTTTTTATGGAATATTGGATAAGAGACATTCCTTTAGTGGCACAATATGGATGGCGGTGAATACAAAAATAAAATTTTATGGACAAGTGTTTAGGAGAGTATTATCGTTAAAAGTGATTTTGTAAATTTTAAAAGTCTGCGTGTACTTTAAATGTATAGTTTAAATACTTTAAAATGATTTTAGTTCTCAATATAAAACTTTATTTTATAGACATGTTTTATTGTTTTAAAAAGATTTGTTAATTCTATTGCGATTAAATTAAAATAAATTATAATTAAAATTTAAAATATCCGGTGGGCCGTCTATCGATTTAAATTAGAACCATCTGCTAATTCGAATCTGGCAATACTTATGCCTTTCCATTCTCTCACAAAATTCAGTATATTATCTCCACTGAACGTAGTGAATTGATTTGCGCTTGAACAACGTTGGGATTTATTGGAAAACTATTTCCAAAATAAAGGCCGTAAATTGCACGATAATATCGCACAAAATTTGGTCGCAGTCCCATAGCCATAGTTCGTGAAACTGGTTTCATTTTTGAAGTAAGCCAAGAAGTAAGCACAGCGCGTACATCCGAAAATATTGAAGCTGTGCCTGAGAGTGTGCATGAGAGAACCCATCAACAATAACTCGTCATTGTCCTTAAGTATTGAACATTTCACGCACCAGTTTACGTCGAATTTTGCGAAAAGATTTCGCCTTACAAAGTTCAATTGGTTAAAGAGTTGAAGCTGAATCACCATCAGCGTCGTTTTCGCTTCGCTAGATGGGCCAACGGGAAACTACACGATAATGTCGATTTTGCCAAAAAAAAAAAAATCATCCCTTCGGATGAGGATCATTTTCATCTTGGTGAGTTCGCAAATTAGCAATATTTCCGTATTTCATGTTCAAAAAAATCCATTCATGGTCGTACGGAAGCCAAGCACCCCTTACGAGTGACTATTTATTTCATGCAACTTGTGGATCAGAGGCATCATTGGTACATATTTTTTTGAAAATGGGGACGGCGAAACCATTACCCGAACTGCATGGAAATGATATGAACGATGTTTGATTTCAATAGGATGGTGCAATTTGCTATACATCCCATGCCACAATTGATTTATTGCGTTAAACGTTTGTTGGCCGTTATATTAGCCGAAAAGCTAAGCTAAAAAGCTGGCCGCCAAAAAGCTGCGATTTGAGATCGTTGGACTATTTTCTGTGGGGCGCCGCTAAAGAAAAGTGTTATGCCGGCAAACCAGAGACAATTGAGCATTTGAAGGCCACCATTCGTATTGCCAGTGATATGACCCCATACACACTTAATCGAAACGATTGTATTTCACAACGAAAAAGTAAATTTGACAAAATTTAAACCATTTTTGTTTTATTACATTTTTAAATTTAAACTTTAATTTACTCATTACAATACTCATATTTAACATGTAAAATTCATAATGCCGAGAACATATCGCACACCCAGTACAAAAGTGACTCAACTCAAAATTTTCATTTTTCGAGTTTATATGCTTAAACTATGTAGAATACACTGGTATATTTATAACAAAAAAAAAATATTAGTGTATGTTGTTGTTGCTAACTGTTACTAAAAATGATCCAAAAATTTTGTTTTTAACTATTTTTATTTCAGTCAAAAATTGTTTTTAATCGATTTCTGAAAAATGATAATTTTGAGTTGAGTCATTTTGTACTGGGTGTGCATATGTGACGTGTGAGCAGTGTTGCCACAACAAAATTATTTGTCTAACCAAAATTTGAATAAAAAATAACCAAATTTCAAAAAAAAAATAACCAAAATAATTTTTTATTTATTGCATATTTACATTTTATTGTAGACATTACAGTTAACATATAATATACAGAAATATTTATTAATAGTAAAAAAACAATGAACAAATTAGTAAAAATAAATATGATACAATTTTTCGCAAATGTTATTAGAGTTATCAAAATTGTATGAAGTGTCTACATAATTTCTACACAGTAAAAAATCAAAAAAAAAATATCATAGTACGTTTGCATAAAATAACTATAACGAACAAATCTACATATTTTTTACATTACAAAAGGAGAACAAAGGCAAATATTAGCATTTTGTACATTTGATTGCAAAAAATAACCAAAATTGAAAAAAAATTCACATGTACACATGGAAAATAAAAATAACCAATTTTGGTTAAAATGCGTATGCGTGATATTTAATTCCTTTAGTTTCATACATGACAATATCAAAGACTTGTTATTGCATACTTTCGAGAGTAATTGTTCAAGTATTTGGAATATGACGCGTATGAGTAATATATTTCAAATCCAATTAAATAGAAAGTATACTCCATTAATTTGGAATTGAACATTTCCAAGCAATGATATGGCAATTTTAAATTTTTCGAGATATCCCAACATAAAAGTGTGCAGTCCCTGCGTTGACCAACTTGCTTCTCTTCTCTGACTTTGGTGGAACTTGGTCAGTAGAGAGACTGCGTTCACTAGGGGGATCACAACGGGCCGCTTTGCGTGCTCAAGTGATATCAGAGCTACCACTTCGACCTAACCTAACCAACCTAAAAGTAAATACAAAAAAACAATTCGAGGCTATATTCTAGTGGGTGCTGCATCATGACCTGTAGCTTCATAGTCTGTATCTTTAACATCTTGACTGGACCATATCTCATCCGGATGATATTTGTGCTATATGTATAGACTAAGAATACGTGCAATTACTTATCGTCGATATAAAAGGAAAGAAAAAGCAGGCAACGGGATCAGTAAAAATTCAAACAGTCTTGTGTAAAGACACGTTGTGTGTGAAAAGAATAATCGTGGTTTGAAGATCACCGTTGTAAAGATCTAACGAACAATTGCTAGTGTTTATGCAGAAAAGTGTAAAGAAGAATAACAGACAAAGCAAATTGTTGTTCTTTACATCAAGTTGTGAACAATGGCACATGGAAATGTGCGAACAATAAAGAACTCATCTAAAACTAAACACAAATTTATTTTTATTTTATTTGCAATCAACAAACTCATATTCTGAACGTTTTTAAAAGGTTAAAAACGTAACAAGACCTGGCACAAGTGTGGTTCAATAAGCACATATGTTTCATATTTTATGTTTTCATATTTTAGTTATGCTTTGTAAATCGGTTGCCACATTTACTATAAAAAAGAACTCCAAATCACTCGATACTAGTAAAGACGATATCCAGTATTTTTTTCACATAGATAGGTATTTGAAGTGCAGTACTCCTTCCGATGTGAATAAGTAGTTAAAGTAACGACGACAGAATTGACAAAATATACATATATCGAGTCTTGCAAAAGGTTCTTCCTATTTTTAAATTTAATAACAAAAAGTATGTATGAGATGTAATCGAAATTTTTTATTCATTTGTAAGAATTTGAATAAAGCCATTACGTGTAAAATATCACATCATTTAAATATCCGCTACAGCTCCTTTGGGTGGAGAGCACCCGAAATGTTTAATTTTCCGTGGGGCATAAATCAGGCAAAACTTGACCGATGGCATGGGTTATATCGGGTCCGATAGTTATGTTTATGGCTTATTTGCATACACCTACGACTTAAGAAAACCACGTAAGAAAAAGTTTAATGGGGTTAAATCGCACGATCTTGGTGGCCAGTGACCTCCACATGACGGGGCCATGCCAAATCGATCATGCAGACTATGAAATGTGTCAGGAGTTGTTTGGCAAGTAGCGCCGTTCTAATAACCACATAATGTTGGTAAGTTGGTAATATGGAGATACAGTGTTTACCGCTGAAAATTATTGCCTAGCCAACGTCGTTCCCAAAGAAAAATAAACCAATAACTGTAATGACGGCGGCCTAAAATCCTCACCATGTGAACTGATATCGTACTAAATTTTAAAATTTGTTTTGTTCATGTACTCATTCATCTAGAAATGTACCACATCTGCGTTTCGTTGTCATACGAGTGTTGGTTGATCGTTTACAGAACCAGTGGAATTGAAGTTTTTACCACATTGTAAATAGTACTCTCTTTACGACGATTATTGGGATTGCAATATGATTTCATAACACACGGTCCGTTTCCCCAACAGAACTTCCATTTTGATAAAAGCAATATAACTACACGCACTTGTTGTTGAAAGCTGTATACGTTTATGTTTGTTAGCAGAACTGGCTGAATAAATAAGAACTAATTTTTTATTGGGGCGCAAAAATTTCTCGATCATCTTGACATGAATATTTAATTAGAACCTCGCTTGTTGAAACATATTTTAACGTTTTAAAAGAAGTATTCAACTGTCTTAAGATGATGCAAGAAATATTTCAGCTCATTTAATATTCATACTATTTACACCGCTAATATATTAAGCACATGTTCATGTGGGCCAGTTCCTCCAACTTACTTTTGAAACTTCCCAAACGCGCGTAGAAAGTAGAGTATTAAACCGACGCTATGTGGCTTGTGTTTCCTTGGCTACTTATCTGTAAAACAGGCCACACAATGCATTAACAAGAAAATTTGTTCTCTAGCGGTAGAATGCTCTTCCTTCAGAAGTTTTTTTTCGCATACCTCTCTCACAACCTAAATCGAAAGAAATGCACCTAATTCTTGGTTCTACTTAAAAAATTGTTAGATTTTTTAAGGGTTAATATGGTTTCGATTATCTTATTAAATTTTATAGAAGATAAATCTTCATTCTCCGTCGTATATTCGTCCCTCTTGTGAAAGCACCGACATAAAATGAAAATTGCGAAATCAATTTTATAACTTTGTTTGAGCGTTAAAATTATTACAATTTTATGATGTTCCGTAATTTTCGATGACACGTAACTTCTGAATTTGTATGACTGTTTGACTGTAATAGCAATGGCTGTGGTTGATTTTATAGCTGGTATTACAACAGGCAGGAATATTATTGCCGTTTCTATCCAGAAAGCAACATACATGCACAATGCGGTGATGAAATGGAAACTTATTTGTATTTCTATCTGTACATTTAAATGCCTGTAGATCAACACAAACAACTATTGGCAAAGGGTGAAAAATCACTTGCAACATATAAAATTTATGGTAATATTGCTCATTTTCTCTTACTTTCGCAAACTTTGCTTCAGTTCGAGTTCCTTTGTTATTTTCCAGTTGACTGAAGTATAATGGTCTGGCATTTTATTGACATTCATCCGTCCTGCTTAATAATATTCGTACTTTTGATGTGTGCTTGTTCCATGGTTTTGGTTAATCATTTGCTTTCCGACTCCAATACATTCTGTGGTTTTTAACTGTATTAATATATTTGGTCACTGTCACGCAGTACCTTTTATATGCGGCTTATTAAACACATTGGCTTCCTGTGTAAATTTCTCAACACACTACAAGTCCGAGAAGTTAAAAGTCAAAACGAAATTTTTTATGAAAATATAATTGATGTCCTCTATTTGGACAACAGACTGGTACTGGTACTGGAAACACTTGCGATTTAAAAATATTCTATCAGGTCTAGAGGATTATATCGTACAGTCTTATCTTCAATTAATAAGATAATATTTCTTTTTTCAGCATAGGAAACTGAAATGAATTAATTATAGTAGGTAGTGTATTCGTATTATTTTAATCCGATGTTGTGATTTTCTAATGTCTTATGTACGGAACATTGAGTGTTTGACAACAAGAAGTTTCTAAGGCATCCAGCAAAGTATATTTACAGGACATGGATGTGGGTTTTTAATGAAACCACGTTAGGTTTATTATTTATGTTTTAATATTAGTATTTCAGTTTATTTAATATTATGGTATTAATATTTAGTTTATTTAATATTTTAGTATTAATATTTAGTTTATTTAATATTTTAGTAACATTTGATGATGTTTTATTAATTTTATTTTAAATTAAAAGTAAGAGAAGTTAAAAGTGAGTCGTCACTGTTTGGCGTCAGGTTTTCAACAGTCTGGGCGTGTCAAGTCTCTCAAAAATGTTCGTTGTCTATTCGTCACAATTCAGCGAGTCCTCCGTACTCAAAGTTGTATCAGTCTGTATGTCCGCTTTAGTGATTAAACATAGTGTCGTATTATTTAGTATATCCGTCCACTCCTAGTACTACGTCCGTTAATTCCCAATCCCACATTCGGCCATCTTGCACGATCATTCTTCCCGAATGATGGGTTCCACTTTTTCATGTACTCAGCTACAGTATTGGTTCGATTTGGGGCTTCGCCTTCACCAAGTTTTTCCACCTCGTACCGATCATGTTTCAAACTTCTAATAGCTTTATACGGGCCAAGGTATTTTGACTTTAACTTGAGACCTGGTCCAAATTGCGTCCGCTTTATGGCCACCAATTCGTTCTCCTTGTATGTAGGCGCTTCAGCTCTCTTCTTGTTGGAAGATTTCTTATTTTCCGCTTGGATTTCAGCTATATTTGATCTGGCCTTCTCTCGAATTTCGTCTCTTTGTTCATCTAATTCTTTTATAGCGTATTCGTCGATTAATTTTCTAATATTGTCTTGCGGGTCGATTCTCATTTCACTTCCAGTAAGAATCCTAAATGGTGAGAATTTCGTACTTCGTGGAGGAGTGTTGTTTATACACTGTTGTACCTTGTCAACATGTTTATACCACTGCTGTGGACTTTCTGCACACATTTTCGATAACACGGACACTACTATTTTATTTATTCGCTCGACCTGTCCGTTTCCTCTAGGGACTCCTGTAGCAATTAGTAAGTGTTGAATGCTGTTTTCCTCGCAATATTTTTGAAACAAATTGGACGTGAAGGCGGTTCCTCTATCTGAAATAATCCTTTCTGGATTTCCAAAAATCGCAGATTGACGCTGAAGTCTAGCAATCACTTCTTCCGACCCAGTGCTCTTCGTCGGGTACAGCCAAACGAATTTGGAAAATGAATCAACTACCACTAAAATGTGGTTATAGCGTTTTTTGGTCTCTTCCATGGATCCAATATGATCAATGTGGTATGTCCTTAATGGTTTATCCGATTTGTCAATTGAGGTTAGAAGTCCTTCGGGTTTTCCTGTTTTTGATTCTGTAATTATGCACTGTATGCAGCTACGCACGACTTTGTTCACTTTCCGTAAAATGTCTGGTATGTAAAATTCCTTCTCCACCAATTCACGTGTTTTCTTTGACCCAAAATGGCCCTTTCGGTGTATACTCTGAATTATCTCCTCTTCCATACTTTCGGGTATAACAACGAGTTCTTGATTCGGGTCCTTAAAAACTAAACCATATTTCAAATAAAAGTCCTCATAATCGTTCTTCTCAAGGATATTTCTAATGGCCTTAACCCAGTTGTCCTGCATCTGTGCTTGTTTGAGTCGATGCTTTATCGAGTCATCCGACAACAAACAAGAAAATCTGCTCAAAGCATCAACGTGCCGCATTTTATTACCAGATCTATGCTCTATGGCAAAGTCAAATTCCTGCAGAAACACTTAATGGAACGTCCTTCTTCTTCAAGGTCATCGCAAACGCGTTACAATCTGTTACTATCTTTATTTTATGACCCATTAGGTACACCCTCCACTTTTTTAATGCTTCTATGATTGCCAACACTTCGAGTTCGTAGGAATGATATTTTATCTGTGCATTGGTTGTTTTACGACTCATATACTCTACCGGATGTAAAATCTGATCATCTGCACTCTTTTGAAGCAACACACCTGCGTAGCCGTACATACATGCATCCGTGTGCACCTCAGTAAGAGCGTTAGGGTTATATAAATTTAAAACGGGCGCATTCATCAGACATTCCTTTAGTTGTTTAAAAGCTACCATCTGGACTTCCTCCATTCTGAAATCTTCGTTTTTCCTCAGTAAATCGGATAACGGTCTCGCAATTGACGCGTAGTCACACACAAATCTCCTGAAATAAGATGTGAGGCCCAAGAAGCATTGAAGCGACTTCTTGTCCTTTGGAACAGGAAAGTTTGCTACTGCCGCAGTCTTTTCTGCTGATGGTCTTATGGTTGAGTCTTCCACTATATATCCTAGAAAATTGACCTTGCTCATTAAAAATTGGCATTTTTCCCACTTAATTCTTAGATCATATTCCTCCGCTACACGCAGTACTCTTCTCAATTTTTCAATGCCCTCTTCTACATCACGAGATGGAATTATTATATCATCGATGTATATTACTATTGTGCCATTCTGAATCAATTCTCTATAGATTGAACAAATAAATCTCGAAAATACCGCTGGGGAATTAGAAATTCCGAATGGTACATAATTAAATTCGTACTGGCCATTGTGTGTTACAAAAGATGTGAATTTTCTAGATTGTTCATCAACCGGTACGTGAAAAAAACCGTTCCTCAAATCCAAAGTAGAATAAACCTTAGCGGACTGTAATCTGTGTAACACATCGTCGATCAATATCATTGGAAAATTATCCCTCATAATCTTTTCGTTTAATTTTCGAAAATCGCAGCACAACCTTTTACTGCCATCCTTTTTTGGAACGAGCACTATTGGTGATGAATATTCGGAGGTGCTTGGTCGTATAATGTCGTCCCGTAACCATTCCTTTATTTGTTGCTCAACAATTCTCTGGTCGTCAAGTGATAAACAGCGTGGTCTCTGATATATAGGAATATCATCTGACAAAACAATTTTCATATTAATCGGTGATGGTTTGCGATTAATTGGGTTATAGTCTCTAATTAATTTTCCAATTTCCTCTGCTGTTCTCTTTGGTAAGTGTGATAAATTGTATTCATCTTCATCCTCAATAACGACTGTTGAACAAAACGCATCAAAATCATCGTCAACTCTTTGTTTCTCCTGTACAAACTTTTGCCCTTTCGAAAAGATAGTTCCCTTTGATGTTAATATTATGTCTGTCTGATGTAAAATGTCGTTGCCAATCGCAGCCTCATATGGGAATTTCTCGGCGACATAAAATTTTATATTGAAGTCAAAGCCATCAATCTTCACGATCTTATCGAAGCTTCCTAAACTTGTTAACTCACCGAAATCTGCTGTTATGAAACATTCGCTTCCTTTAAAAATTTTACAACTTCGCATCCTTTTGAAAACATCTAATCTAATAATCGATATATCGCTTCCAGTGTCGATAATAGCCGAAATTTTTAGACCATCCAAAACTATTTCTTTGAAAATACGATTCTTCTTCAAAACGCAGCTCATTGTCGAATCAATATTTCGTTCTGCCTACAAAATATTCCTCACCATACATGAGTTATCATTATGCGCCTCCTTTTTAATCTGTCTTTGAGGTTTCGTCGTGCATTCAAATGATCTATGGCCCTGTTTACCACACGTAAAGCATTTAAAATTTCTCGTTCTACAGTATTTAGCAATATGATCAACGTCTCCACAGTTATAGCACTTTCCTCCCGAGTTATTTGTTAATTTATTCCGATCTGGGTACCTAAAATCCGCGGATGTTTTAGAGGTTGACGCCTGTGAGGAACCCCGAATTTTCTGGTATGTCCTTATTTTCTCCTTCAAGTCCTGTATATTTTTTGCTTGATACAAAATGCTTTTACCGAATTTGGAATCAGGAGTTCCGTCCGCAAAATACTGAATTAAGCTGTCATCGTTGAGTTCGATAGGTTTCCCGATCTCCATTAGTGTGTAGAGGTACTCCAGTAAACTTTCGTCATTTCTTTTCCTTCGATTTTTCAATATGCGATGTACATCAATTGCAGCTAATTTAGTTCCAAATTCACTAATTAGAGCTTCCTTTAGAGAGATCCAATTTTTTATTCCTCTTTCACTTCGAATGAACATGCGTGCAGCTCCTTTCAACAATTGTTTTGCATAAATAAATTTCTGTAGATTACTCCAGCCTACCGCCTCAGCGTTATCTTCAAAATCAGAAATCCAATTATTAATTTCAATATTATCGCTACCACAAAAAGGAGTGAGAGAATCCTCAATATCACGTAGCGTGAATATACTTCTACTGCCAATATTCGAACCCATATCATCACGTTCGGATTCGGAATCCTGTGCATTCAAGCCAAAATGTATTCTCAGTCGTTCACGTAACTCATCCTTACGTCCGTTCGTAGGCAAACCTAATTCTGTCAATTTATCCTTCAGTCCGTCAACTGTCAAAGCAAAAATTTCCGGTAAATTCATATTGTCAGGTAAAATCAAAAACTGTCCAATTATAAAAAGTATATGGTATATAAGTGATTGATATTTTAAGGAAAAATAATTAAATATTATAAAAGCAATAAGTAAGTAAGTAGTAATATAAAAATATGTTAAAATAAAGTAAAAAGAAAAATATAAAATTAAATTTAAATATTATAAATTTATATAAATTTAAATCTAATGTTAAAAATAACTTAAACAAAACTTCAAATTCAATTTCAATTTAATATTCAGAATTTTCTCGAAAATTTTCTTTAAAGGAAAAAAAAATTAAAAGAAGAAACAAAAACAAAACACATCAATTAATTCAAATTCAATTCCGTTTTCCAACTCTTAAAATTATTATCGAAACAAATACATAAAATTCCAATTAGATTCTTTCTTTACTCTTCTTTTAATTCCAATTCAAAAAATTATTTACTCTTTTTTCTCTATATCTCTCTTTTTCTTTATCTCTTTTTTTTCTATACGTTAAATAGAAATTTACAAACCAACACAACGATATAAAATAATATTACTCAGCTTTCTCCAATTAGCATGCTTCTTTCTTCTTGTCTTCGACTCACTCGTTAGCGCCTCATTTCAAATTAACGTTTGATCTTCATTCTCGTCACTTTCACAGCTATCCTATTTACTCGTTGTATTCTTACTCGCTGTTCTTATTTCAAGCTAACGTATGTATATCTTCATCTTCTGCTTGAATCGTTGTGATCTTACTCGCTGGCTCAAAATTTAAAATAACTTATAATTTGCGCTATCTTTTTTCATTTTTGCACTTCGTCACTATTCTCAATGCATTCTCAGCAAATATGTCTATTTCTTTCTTACACACAGTAAAACCGTATAGTTCAGGTATAGCATCACTCTGTCACGAATATGTATGTATACTTGTTTAACACGAAAGAACAAAAAATTTGATGACAATTATTTTCGGCTGATTTTAGTTCTTAACTGTCCAATTCTTTCTTTTTTTACTTTCTGTCTGCGTTCTTTTATTTGCTTCACCGTAATATACTTATACATACATATGTCTGTTTTTGACTTCGAATATTACGTCACTGGTAATTGCGTTTTCAAACGTTGTGATTCCCCTTTTAGTCACATTAATTGTTCTTTATTTACTTGATTATTCACTTTAATTCAACACGATCAGGGCAGATAACACTTCACTTTCTTAAAAAAAAATTTGGTTGAGCCCCCATAATGTGGGTTTTTAATGAAACCACGTTAGGTTTATTATTTATGTTTTAATATTAATATTTCAGTTTATTTAATATTATGGTATTAATATTTAGTTTATTTAATATTTTAGTATTAATATTTAGTTTATTTAATATTTTAGTAACATTTGATGATGTTTTATTAATGTTCACACGAGTGAACATATACACAAACCTAACCCTGACTTCCAATAGGACAACACAAACATCTTTAAAAACAATAACAATAATAACACCAACACACATCAACATTCATCATACATATCAAAATTCACCACACACATCACGTATACACTTCATCAACACCTTCAACATAATTATTTGATCCTTATAAGATCAGTTGATTATCGATCATCAAACCACACTAAACAAAAACCCAACAAACCCTACGCGAGTTTAAAATTTGAATTTTGAACAAATAATGGAATAAACATTGCGAACATTACCAAACTTGAAATCTATACGTGAACACTCCATATAAAATATCATTATTTTGAATACATATTGTGAAAATTAAATAAACTAAAGGAATTTCTAACGGATTGTGAACTTTGGCAAATTGAAAATAATTGTGAACTAATATCTCAATATTGAACTAATATACAAAACACAAATAAACTACGTTTTATAACGTTTTTTAAAATACACATAGAAAACAACACTAATATTTATTTATTAACACATAATTAAAATATAAAAGGTTTGTGTATTTATTTACCCTACCCCCTCTTACCCTCACACTAACCCTAACCCATAACCCGTTCGTTCATGGTCCTTCGAGCCGTACGTTCATGGTCCTTCAAGGAAAAAGAAGAGACAGCGACGCGTATGTATACAGTCCACAAAACACCCCCTAATTTGTGAAAAATCTACCCCACCCTAAAAAATATAACCCCACAAAACCCTAATTTAAAAATTTGTACTAAAATAAAAAGAAATTTAAAGCAATAAAAACAATATTGCTGTGCAGAAAACAAATAAGTGCAAAGTGAAACAGATATACAAATTAAAATAAACACACATACACTAACAAAAACAGTGTTAAACATAAATCACCCTATACAAAAAACGTTACAAAATATCCTACAAACAAAAACGCATAACTCGATAGTCAACAAAATACTTAAATCAAAAAACACAAATTAACAATTAACACAAACAATAATTACAGAAGGTCACATTAAAAGTAAGAGTGAATTAACAAAAACAACATATATAAAACAGTAAAAAATTAGACATTGCAAAATCAAAAATAATAATACATCATATATTTAAAATTATAATACATATTAAAATTACAAAAAAAAGTGAAATTACATAGAACTGTAAAAATAAAAATTAAAAACAAATCTAAAATCAAAAAGAAATCACAAAAGTTACTAAAGTTCACAAAAAATACAAACAAAACACATATTACATTAAAGAAACAAAAATTATACATTTTCAAAACAATATATAAATATAATATATATATAAATTAAAAAGGAAACATAAAAGTTCACAAAGGTTCAAAAAAAATAGAAACAAAATACACATAAGGAGAAACACATCTTGCACAGTTTTTAAAAATAAAACATAAACAAAATCAAAAGTGAAAAAAGACAAATAAAAAATTGAACAAAATTCAAAACAAATAGCAACAAAGTACATAGTGACAAAAATTTAAAAAAAATTGAAAAATAAAGTGCACTAACAACTATATGTCAATACAGTTCACTTACAAAAAATAAATCAAAAACAATTACAAATATAAGCAACTAATAACAAATAACCATTATTAACATTATACACAAACACAACACAACAAACATCACACAAAGAGGAATTGGAAAAATAAAATTGGTTTGTACCCTACCCTCAGCAGACAAGGTAAGTTGATATTTTTCAATTTACATTTTTTTATATATATCGCATATTTTGTCGCGAATTTTTTGGATTTATAAAAGAAAAAATCACAATATAAAATATTATCTCATAAAACCCACCCAATACTTACCCTTTTTTTCGATAATATTTTCAAAATATTGTGAGTAACACATATTGCCGTTCTCTTTGTGTAGTGCAACAAAAACACAAAGGATACCCAATAGGCAATTTTGTCTGCTGATTAATTTTATTTCAAATTTGAAATACACATTTTTTAACCAAATTTATCCGCGATAATTCGATTTACTATCGCAATTTAATAACTTTTTCCAATCCTCTGCGTATTAAATTTGGAAGAAATAAATATGTCGGAATTAAAAACTTTAGCCGCCGATATTCTACGTTATATCCAACAGGATTTAAGTGCCTTTGAGGAAGATTTTAAGGCCAGTACAGA
Organism: Sarcophaga subvicina; assembly: GCA_936449025.2. NCBI lineage: Eukaryota > Metazoa > Arthropoda > Insecta > Diptera > Sarcophagidae > Sarcophaga > Sarcophaga subvicina. The sequence continues at coordinate 93,191,461 of OW388080.2, forward strand.
GAAGTCTCAATCACTACCCGCATTGAGATTCATGAAGAATGAATTGGAAGAGTTGTGGTCGAATATTGACGGAAAATTCAGACAGATCCGAGAGTCGCCACAACTCAATGAACCCGAAGTAGCCAATTCGATAAATTTTAATGGCCTCTCCAGAAATGTGAGATCGGCTAAAAAATTCTATAGGTCATCTATGATTTCCATAGATGAATCTATAGAAAATTTAACTCAACCCAAAAATTCAAACACCACCCCACCCGAACCCTCACAACCCACACAACCCACCCAATCAGTTGGATTTAACGTACCCGCTTGCGATATGCAAACATTCAGTGGGGATTTCAAGTCTTGGGCCTCGTTCAGAGACCTATTCAAAGCCATTTATGGCAATAATACCCGCCTAAGTGGTGTAGAAAAACTTTTCTACCTTAAGAATAAAACTAGCGGCGAAGCTAAAGAAATAGTCGACAATGCACCCTTAACTAATGATGGTTTTCTTATTGCTTGGACCCAACTGGTAAATCAATATGAAAATAAAAGGATGCAAATTAACGCTCAAATTAAGACCCTTCTAAATTTACCAGCGGTAAACACTATGTGCAGTGTTTCAATAAGAAAATTACAAAGAAAGATTAATTGCTGTATTGCAAATTTAAATACATTGGAGATAGATACGGATAATTGGGATCCTATCATTGTATATCTCTGTTTAACAAAATTACCCAAAGAAACCCGAAGGGAATTTGAAAAAACCCTAAAGGATTGTGCTGAAATGCCTTCCTGGACAGATGTGGATGTATTTCTAACAAATACATTCAAGGAACTCACTTCTGTCAATGATGTTCCGGAAAGTAACCCTAACCCTCACCCAAACACCCACCCAAAACACAAATTCCTCCAGGACATCAACAATCGAATTGACAGAAGAGTAAAAACGTTCCATAATGTGACACACAGTAATAGGAAGGATACCCGATCCACAAACGTATTCCAAAGCAAACCCTCGAATTCAACCCAAACCCACCCAAATACCCATAATTACCCAAAAAACCAGGAAAAACCCGATGGTTCATTGTGCAAACTGTGCAAAATAACCATACTTTGAGGGAATGCTCATCATTTACTTCCCTGGGAGTAAATGAAAGAATTGAATTCGTAAGGAAGAATTCAATTTGTTACAATTGTCTGGCCATTAGTCACATGGTATCAGAATGTCGCAGTACATTCACATGCAAATACTGTGGCAGCAAACATAACACCCTTTTACACAAACCCAACCCAAACACTAACCCACAGAATGACGATAAACCCTCTACGTCAAGTGCAATACAGTCTTTCTCTACCCAAACCCAATCAAGCAAAACCCAATTAGACGACAGAGCTAAATTATTAGGCACAGCTGCCTTGAATATTCAAATACACGGTGAAGAATTCCCTGCTAGAGCGCTTATTGACCCAGCATCAGACTTTTCATTCATTTCTGATAAGCTAAGGCGCAAATTACACATACCCACCCTACCCACAGTTGCTGAAATCTCAGGTTTAAATGAGGTTGTTTCAGCACGTTCGAACAAGATGTGTAATATACATCTTGGTTCTAACACTAATAAGGAATTTTCATTGAATATTCAGGCAATTGTTGTCAAAACCCTCACCCGCAATTTACCCACCCAAAACTTAAACCCTACTTTCATAAAAGAGTTGGACAGAATCCCATTGGCGGATCCTAAATTTTATGAAAGCCGCCCAGTTGATATTATAATTGGTAGCGATTTTTACCCACAAATTATCAGAGCTGGTGTTAAGAAAGATGTTCTTGGCACATTAATAGCTCAAGAAACTGAGTTTGGTTGGATTTTAACCGGACCAGTACAAGATTCTCACCCTACCCGAAGAATCGTCTCTTATTATAGTTCTGTCAACCTTGATAAATTTTTGACCAAATTTTGGGAAATTGAAGAAATTCCGCAAGAACCCATTCAATCCGAAGATGATTGTGCTTGTGAGAAAATTTACACGACAACTACCCGTCGTTTACCCAATGGCCGTTATCAAGTAACTCTTCCATTTCGTAACCCTCAAATTGAGTTAGGAAACTCGCGCCATATAGCGATGGCTCAATATTTAAGAAATGAGAAGAATTTACTAAAGAAACCCGATCTAAAACTTGAATATGATAACGCGCTACAAGAGTATATTGACTTAGATCATATGAAACCCATTATTTATAACCCTAACACTTCTTCAAACACCCATTATTATTTACCCCATCATGCTGTTGTTAAACCCGATCGTGTTACGACAAAAGTTCGAGTTGTTTTTAATGCATCGAGCAAAACTTCGAACGGCAACAGCTTGAATGATACCCTACACATTGGTCCTACCCTACAACAAGATTTGGTTGTTTCAATCTTGAGATGGCGCTTTTATAAGATTGTTTTTAATGCCGACATCACCAAGATGTATAGGCAAATTCAATTGAACCCTACCCACACACCCTATCAAAGAATTTTATTCCGTAAAAGCGTCAACGAACCCATTCAAGATTACGAACTGCAAACAGTCACATTTGGCGTTAACTGTGCCCCTTATTTGGCTATCAGAACCCTACACAAATTAGCCGCAGACATTCAAGATACCCACCCAATTGCATCTCAAATTTTGAGAGAGAATATGTACGTCGATGATGTACTAGCCGTTGCTCATTCTGTTCAAGAGGTTGAAATCGCTCAAAAACAGTTAATCACTGCACTCGAATCTGCTGGTTTTCCTCTACGAAAGTGGACATCAAATACCCAAAAGCTCCTAGATAATTTACCCATGGACCACCAACTCAATGCCGCCTTACTCACCCTTCCGGAATCGGAAAACCCTAAAACTCTAGGCATTCGGTGGAATCCAAAAGAGGACAATTTTTTCTTTGAGGCCCCAAAAATAGAGAGAAAACCAGCCTACACCAAGCGAGCAGTTTTATCTGACATCGCTAAACTTTTTGACCCAGCTGGTTGGTTAGCACCAATTATAATATCCGCCAAAATCGTGATGCAGCAAATCTGGCAGGATAATACAGCTTGGGATGAATGTCTTAACCCACTCACACTTATTAAATGGCACAAGTTTTTGCAGTTTTATGATAACATTGACAATATTCGAATTCCTAGATGGATAAATTTTTCACCCTCAGCAAAATTTGAGTTTCATGGCTTTTCAGATGCTTCTGAAAAACCATACTCTGCGGTTTTATACGCACGAGTTATACCCATAAGCGGACCTATTTCCGTAACCCTACTCGTCGCTAAGACGAGAGTTGCACCTATCAAGGTCATTTCTTTACCGAAATTAGAACTTTGTGGTGCAGTGTTGTTGGCAGAAATGGCACAAAACATAATTACCCAGCTGCAATTAACCCAATACCCAATGTATTTCTGGACGGACTCCGCAATAGTTTTAGCATGGCTCAATAAACCCCCGACTACCTGGAATACCTTTGTGGCTAACCGTGTGTCTGCAATAGCCGAGGCTGTAGGAACCAAGAACTGGAGTCATGTGGCCTCTTACGATAACCCAGCCGATGTTGCCAGTCGTGGATGCAACGCAGATGAACTGAAGGACGACAAGCTATGGTGGAATGGACCAACATGGTTGAAGGAAGATCCAACAAAGTGGCCAACAACACATTTACCCTACGAAACTCAAGCTGAAGCTAAAATTTGTCAGTCGTTCTCTACGACTTTGAACCCAAAAACATCTATGGATTCTACCCACCCTACCCAGGACATTTTGGAAAAATTTTCTAAATGGTCCAAAGCACTTAGAATATTGTCATATGTCTATCGATTTTGTGATCGCGCATCAGTTACTCGAAGAAATGGAATTCGACATGACAGCGTAGTTCTGGGTCGAAAAATTCCACAATCTATTGACGAAAGACTCAATAGATTATTAACCCACCCGAGTATTGAACTTGATGCGCATGAAATCAAAGCTACCCGTGATAGACTGATAATTCTTTGTCAGACACAATATTTCAGTGAGGAATATTCTTGTCTGAAGAAATCGAACCCTTTACCCAAGAAAAGCAATTTACTCACCCTTACACCCTTTTTGGACGCAAAGAATATCATGCGCACAAATGGCAGATTGGCAAACTCCAACAACTTAACATATGATGAACGACCCTACCCTAGCGCCTTTGCTAAATTATTAACCCAACACGTTCATCTTATAACCCTACACGGCGGAAATCGTCTAATGTTGCGAGTAATTCGCTCGAATTTTTGGATTCCGAGACTGCAGAATCTTATCAGTTCTGTAGTCAATAGGTGCGTACCCTGCACGAAATATAGGAATCGCCAAACTACCCAATTTATGGCTGCATTACCCCCCGAACGTACCCAAATTAGCAGACCATTTAATATTGTTGGAGTTGATTTTGCCGGACCATTTGACATAAAATCCTACATTGGTCGAACATGTAGGATAACCAAAGGTTATGTTTGCATATTTGTTTGCTTTTCTACCAAAGCTATCCACTTAGAGCCCACATCTGACCTGTCTACCCAAGCATTTATGGCAGCATTTGCCCGATTCTTTTCGAGGCGGGGATGCCCTGTCGCTGTGTATTCCGATAATGGAACCAACTTCGTTGGAGCTAGCCAACTAATTAAAAGGCAGCGACAGGAATTCCTCAAACAGTTGAAGGGATTGGTTACATCAACCAATAGCTTTCAAAACTTGACGTGGCACTTTATCCCACCCGGAGCTCCACATATGGGGGGCTTATGGGAAGCCGGCGTAAAGAGCTTCAAGTCCCATATTAAGAAGCTCGCAAATTTTAAATATACCTTTGAGGAACTAGCAACCCTATTGGCTAGAATAGAAGGATGCCTCAACTCAAGACCCTTAAGCCCGTCAAGTGAAAACCCTCAGGATCTTAACCCATTAACCCCAGGTCATTTCTTAATTGGCTCACCCTTATTATCACCCTCTGAACCCGATTTCAGTAACGAAAATATTACCCTAGCAAACAGATGGCAAAGGTTGAAAATTCAACACCATCAGTTTTGCAAAAGATGGAAGGATGAATATTTGAAGGAGCTCCATAAACGTTATAAATGGAGAAACCCTAAACGTCCTGTGGAAATCAATGACATTGTTGTTATTAAACAGGACAACCTACCCTCAAATGAATGGTTACTCGGACGAGTAACCAAGACTTACCCAGGTTCCGATGGACTGCCTAGAGTAGTCGAATTGCACACATCAACCGGAACATTGACTCGGCCCATAACCAAGGTCGTAGTCCTACCCACCCACTAATTAACTCCTTCAAATCTTCCATTTTCACCCTCGTTACACACCCATTACTCACCCGAACACCATCCTTACCTACCCAAATTTTTACCCAAAACACCCACAATTATTAATACCCACCCAAAGTCTAATTTCAGGTTCCACACCACAAGAAGCTATGGTTGATCTCCAGGTCGGAATTGAAAATCTGTACACATGGGAAAACCCTGAAACCACGAGTGAAAAAAGAAAAAATTAATACCCTTACCCACCTTTTGGACAATTACAAATAATTTGTTTTTATTCGCAGGTTGCCGGCCCGGGAGGATGTTCACACGAGTGAACAAATACACAAACCTAACCCTGACTTCCAATAGGACAACACAAACATCTTTAAAAACAATAACAATAATAACACCAACACACATCAACATTCATCATACATATCAAAATTCACCACACACATCACGTATACACTTCATCAACACCTTCAACGTAATTATTTGATCCTTATAAGATCAGTTGATTATCGATCATCAAACCACACTAAACAAAAACCCAACAAACCCTACGCGAGTTTAAAATTTGAATTTTGAACAAATAATGGAATAAACATTGCGAACATTACCAAACTTGAAATCTATACGTGAACACTCCATATAAAATATCATTATTTTGAATACATATTGTGAAAATTAAATAAACTAAAGGAATTTCTAACGGATTGTGAACTTTGGCAAATTGAAAATAATTGTGAACTAATATCTCAATATTGAACTAATATACAAAACACAAATAAACTACGTTTTATAACGTTTTTTAAAATACACATAGAAAACAACACTAATATTTATTTATTAACACATAATTAAAATATAAAAGGTTTGTGTATTTATTTACTCTACCCCCTCTTACCCTCACACTAACCCTAACCCATAACCCGTTCGTTCAATTAATTTTATTTTAAATTAAAAGTAAGAGAAGTTAAAAGTGAGTCGTCACTGTTTGGCGTCAGGTTTTCAACAGTCTGGGCGTGTCAAGTCACTCAAAAATGTTCGTTGTCTATTCGTCACAATTCAGCGAGTCCTCCGTACTCAAAGTTGTATCAGTCTGTATGTCCGCTTTAGTAATAAAACATAGTGTCGTATTATTTAGTATATCCGTCCACTCCTAGTACTACGTCCGTTAATTCCCAATCCTACCTGGATATATTCTTCACATTATCAAAAAAGTTTGAACGTTGTCTAGTCATTTTGATTCTTTTTTTGTTTCTAGAAAATCATTTAAACAAATTAATCAGCCCAATATGAACGGCATTAGTTTCCAATAAGACGGGGCAAAGTGCTATACAGAATGCTTAGTAACACTATTCGACAAAATACAAAAAATTAAATACATCAGATTAACTACCTAGTCTAAGAATAATTTTATCAAACGAAGTGTCAAACTCTGGACGAGAGAATGCACTTTAAGACTATCTCCACTTATTTCATATTTTTTAATTAAATTTTGTAATTAAAAACCGCCAAACTTGAAAAATAAAAAAAATTAATATTTTGCAAGTTTAACCCTTCAAATCTCAGAACATATAAGTTTGAACAAAACGTTTATTTATACCGTTTTTAAGGCTAATCTCTCCCTTTTAAAAAAAAAATTAAAATAAATAAAAAATAAACTTTTTAAAATAGGTTCAAACATATTTGGGTAATCAATGATTTTGAGTGAAAAGATAAAAAACCGTTTTTTTTTAATAAAACAAGTTTGGTGGGTTCGAGAAATATAAAAAAAATTTTGAGTTCTACTCAACCTTGTGAATAACTTAGAATATGTAGTTGCTCGGGTGTATTTTCACTGTCGCACCGTGTAATCGATTTGATGACAACTTTCTTGCCAACTGTGATCCAGTTCACTTGCTCTCTCCTTTGTGCGAATCTTTGGATTTCCGCCAAGCCAGAAACTCTTGCAACATTGAAAGCCTATGTTATAGCTTTTATAGTGTATGCATACTTCTTACCCGCACTTTATTTAAGCATTATGTTATAAACATTATTTTTATGAATCAATACTTTACTTTGTCAGCATAAACATATAGTTTGCTGACACTTATTCTATTCTTTCTTTTTGTATCGATATTTCTTATTGTTTAATGCTAATTGAGTAAAACGCTGACTTAGAATTAATTTAGTATATAAGCGATGCATATTCTTAAATAAAATTCAGAATTAATCTAAAAGTCAAAACGAATGTTTGTCTTTTTAATTCTCAAACAAAAAAGGGCATTTTGATGCTCGTAGAAAAGCGGCTGCAGAGCTAAGATAATACTGGAAAACAATGTTAGAAACATATATTACACTTTGTAACGACAGTAGATACATGTCGGAACTCATATTTAAGTAATAAAAGCCTTAATATTGTGTACGAGATTATAAAAAATGTCTACCGTGTCTATTATTACTTATAGTTATCCAAAACTTACAAACTCTCGGTATAGTACCACTGTGTAGTTTTTTATTTGAAAAACTTAATCTCGTTTGGCAATATTTTTAATATTATTTTTAATATTTATTTAATATTTTTAATACCAATAAATATACAGCAAACTTTAGGTACATGAACGAGAATTTTCAAATATACGAGAGCCTTTACTTTATTTTCACACCAACAGATAACATAAATTTTTTAAAATAAAATTTCGCAATGAGTTGAGGTTTTGTTATATCTAGAGTGGACAGCAAAAGTCTAGGTACTCTAATATACTTTAGCAATTTCATTTTATATATTTATTTTATTTATTTTGCTTCATACATAATTGGTCATTACAACCCTTCAGTCAGGATTACGACCTAGCTTCTCACACCACTTATGCTGTGTGTGTTAATTTTATACATGAGTGGCGAGACCTATAGAAGAAGAAGTCGCCGAAGAAATATTTTTTGTATTTTGTTTTGATGTCTAGCCTGGGGTTTGAATTCTGGCTTTTCGCCTAATAAAATAAGCCAACACACTACCTAAAAAAAAATGTTTTTCACAAATCAAAAACAAAAAATATGGATAAGTTTCTGGTGACGAAAGTTAAAATATCCAAAAGAAGAACTCAGGCCCAATATATTAAAATCCCCAATACTGTAGAGAGGTGTTTCCGCACAAGGTAGGGGCAGTTGGGAATTTATTGAGGACGCAGTGAATCAGAGAGCAAATTTAAACATTCTAAAGAACAAGTTGTTCGTGACGGTTATTACTTCCAACAAGTCATTGAACCCTATCATATTGCTGCTAACGTGAAGATGTGATTCGGCTTTCAAAGTCCCCAAAGGCTTAATACTCTTACAGAAAGTTTCGATATGCCTCCAAGAGATTATTTGGGAGCTTATTTGGAAGAACGGTTATGTAGCCTGAAATAAAATTCATACTTGCTAATTTATATATGACGCAAAACGCTAAACAAAACTGGTACTTTCAATTGCAAATAAGTTAAATGGACTTTTGCTGTCCACTGTATACACTGCTTAAATTCTACACTCTTTTTATATCGTTGGCTCTTTATAACGTAATCTGGCAGTTTTCTTTGCAAAATATTTATTTGCGTATAAACTTATTGGTTTAATCTCGAACAACTTTATTAAACTTTATGTGCTTTTCATTGCGTCCTTATAAATATTATAAATAAATGGCAACAGAGAATAAATGAATTCGCATCACAAAAAAATTGGGGTTGGTACCTGACATTCTGATTTGGTTTGTTTTTTGGTTTTTTTTTCGTTCGTCTGATTAATCAAGGGATTTAGATAAATGAAAAGATAAATTGCTATTTATTTTACCACAATAAAGGAAAGGTGTTTTCTTTATTTTCTCTGGTGGTTTAAGATTTAAGTAAATATGCTTGTAAAGTGTTTTAAATCCTTTTATAACCATATAAAAGGCGATGAATACCGAAAGCCTGATATTTACAATGAAACGAACAAATACGAATAAATATGTGAATAAATATGCGAATGCAATGTCTTTATATAACATTAAATTACGCATAAGAGGAGGCATGGTATAGAAGTTAAAGTACTTTCCACTACAAACTCGAGGAATCGAAATAAATTGGTCATTACAACCATTTAGACAGACTTGCGAACTGGCTTCTCCCACCACCTATGTTGTGTGCATTAATTTTATCCTTAAGCGGAGGGACCTACAGTTTAAAATCAACTCTGAATGCCACATTTTTTTTGAGAAACCTTTCATGGCTATTTTTTTAATTACTCCCAAAGTTTTTGCCAGGATTTTTGGAATTCGTCGAAGAAATATTTTCTTTATAATTCGTTTTAATCGAGTTGTCTGACCTGGAAGTTTAAACCTTGGGCTCACATCTAATGAGCCAACACACTACCTACTAGACTACTGTGACTTCAATCGAAATACAAACATCAGAGAATTCGATCAAATATCAGCATAGGCTTTAAAAGCATAAAGTTAAGAGGCTTCTTAATAAAACGTTATCCCGTTTTCTTATATATAATATCTAAATTTTTGAAAAGATATCTTTTGTTTCCCTTGTTTTTAGATCCCAAATTTGATTGCGCACTCCTTTCCAAAATTTTTGGACTTTCATTGTCCTATGATCAACTGTTTTTTTTCTTAAGTTCTGATCCAGAGCAATAAAATTCTTCAGGCATGAAGGGGTGTTTTTATAAAATCGTTATTTTTTGTTGTTTTATTGGAATCTGCAAATTCTTTTATTTTCGATTTTCCCATTATCTTAATAATTTTAATTTTCCAACACGCCTGTTTGTCTAGATGTATATGCAAGGCACAGGACACTTCCTGTAAGTAAGCTCTTTACCGTACTATAGTCGCCCTTATTTAGTTTCAAAATGCTCATGCTTAAAGAATTTCCCAAAAGTATATTTTTTAATTCTTTCTACTGTGTCATTATACCACAATACTCGATGAATAGTATACACACCCCCGAACCCGCACTTTGCCAGATTGGTTTTTTAAGCACTCTAAGTCATTGGAGTATCCAAGCTTGTGGTATGTAATACGCTGACTCTATTAGCCAAAATAATCGTTTCTTCATTTCCAATCACTCCATGACAACTATGTACTCATATAATGCTTACCTTAGCATACATATGTACATACATACATACATAATTGGCCATTACAATTCTTCAATTAGGATTACGGCCTAGCTTCTCACACCACTCATGTTGTGTGCGTTAATTTTTATACGTGACTGGCGGAACCTACAGTTTAACGTAGACTCTGAACGACAGAATTTTGAGAAACTTTTTCATGGCAGGTTTGTTTATTCTCAGAGTTTTTGCCAGTAATCTGCTGAGAGGGAGTCGCCGAAGAAATATTTTTTTCTTCATATCTCGTTTTGATGTTTGACCCGGGATACGCACTCGTCTAATAAGCCAACACACTACCTACTAGACTACGGCGACTGTAAATGTGTAATTATTAGTTCCCTTTTTACCCTTCAGAATTTTCTTTGTTCTTAAACTCCTAAATGTTATTGCCTTTTGAGTATTTGAAAGGACGTTTCAAAAACCATCTGTTTGGAAAAGTTTGGGTTATGGTTCTTCTATATAGGATATCAGAGCCACCCGTGTAGCGACTAGTCCCTACGTGCATTTGTGGCACGGATCTGTTTGACCTGTTTGATCTGGTATTGAGTCACTCAATTTGTTGCTATTGATTGCATTAAGCTAGAGACCGCCCAGTGTGGCTTTGGCTGATTTATCTCCCCAAAGCCTGAAGACGGTACGCCGTAAGAGTCGCATTATATCGAACCCGTATCTATGTATATCGGTTACATTAAAAGTATTGTTTCCAATGCTGTTGTAGATGAGGTTCGCATTGCACCGCTTATCCGTAAGCAACATATACGTTGAACCTTTGAATTCTTCTAACGTTGCATTTCCTCTCCATCGATATCTACCACACACTTCCACAGTAAGTAAATATTTATAATCAGTGGTAAGTTATATAAATGACTTGTTAATTATACTCGTAATCGAGCAAATACTTCCATTGTTATGCTGCTTCACATTATTTAGCTCTTCCAACATTGTTACGAAACCCCTTTTCTAAACTTCACCTTTGATTCTTGTTTATTTATATTAATTCATGCATTCAACACCAATCATGCAATGTCTCTGTTTTCAACTGTATGGTTATTTGCTTGTGGCATTAAAAGTTGCTTTGCTTGGCAACTTACCACACACAATGGCATCTTCTAAAGTTAAAATTTATAGAGGAACTTATTACTGAGAACCGCAAGATTCTTTAAATTACATTTTTTTTTAATATTATAGTTTGCGTTTAGAGACAGATAAATTTAGGTTTTTATTATATAGCTGAACACAAAATTTAATGTATTCACAGAGATTTCAGAATTTTTTAAATTCATTCCTAATTTAAATGTTTTAATCCCCACAAACCTCAGACATTTGGAGAATGCAAAATGTTTCTTTACATACATACATAATTAGAGATTACAACCGTTCAATTAAGATTACCATCTATCTTCTCGCACCACTTATATCGTGGGTATTAATTTTATACATCAGTGTCATGATCTACAGACTCCGAATGACAGATTTTTGAGACATTTTTCAGGACAATTTTATCTTCTCTCCGTGTTTTTGCCAGATGACTGCTGAGAGGAAGACGCCGAGGAAATATTGTTTCATCAAAATAGACGAATAGACATGGACCGTAGCTAACGACTTGCAGTCGCAGAATGGACTCTGGATCAATTGGAAACGCTCCCTAACTTTTATTGGAAAATTATCTTTAGCGATTAGACCCATTTCTGGACGAATGGGTATGTGAACAAACAAAATTACTGAAATTGAGACGACAATAATCCACATGGGATCCAAACTTTGCAGGTCCTGTCACTCATGTATAAAATGAACACGCACAACCAAAAGTGGTGTGAGACGCTAGGTAGTAATCCTTACTGAAGGAATGTAATGTGCAATTAAGTGGAAAATGGAAATCTAAAATCAATCTAACCACTAAGCAACTAAAAAATCAATTCTTGAATAAAATAATGCCACGAAATCAAAACTCTAAACACCGTACAATTAAGTTAAGTTTATTTTGTGTAACAATTCAACAAAACCATAAGTTTATAGTATGAAATGTTGCGTCAATTAAATTTCAATAATTTGACACTTTCACTAGCATTCGAAATAAGCACCAAGAGAAATCCCAAAATTTGATTTATTCACAAACTGTTAAAGTGCCGTTAGTCTTCAAAAAAAAAAAAAATATAACTCCACTCGTATATACCATTCCAGTATTTACATACACACAAATGAAAATTAATGGAAAACTGATAGCTCTCTACAATACAGACACATAAATAGCCACTCTCAATGAATGTTCTCACACCACGACACAACTAATGAAATCAATTTGAAATATTACAACCCGGGTGGCACGTTCGGGTTGGAAAGAATGAAAATGCAATAATAATCGATTGGCAAAGTGCCAATAAATCAAAAATATTTAAAAAAAAGAGTTTAAACGCCACGATAACAGTTCATAACAATATAAAAAGGCAAAAAAAGTAGTTAAAAATAGAACGGAATAAACCGTAGAAATATTGAAAATTCATTTTAGAAATACACACAAACACTTACAAGATAATGCGAACTTTAAGGAATACCTCGGATCGTTCTGCATACTGACACGGACAGCCGCAATATTTTTGGGAGATCTTGAATTTTGTCGACGTATAGGTGTCGGTTGAGCGTTACTAATGGAGTTAAATTGAGTCATACTGATCCCAGATCAGACATACTCAACAAAATTAAATATGAAAAGGAAAATTTTTTCGGCAACTTCCTCTCTGGCAAAAACCCTGAGTGTACAATAAAATTGTCATTAAAAAGTTTCCTTAAAATCTGTCGTCAGAATCGGCTTTACACTGTAGGTTCCGCCAGCCAGGTATACAATTAACACACACGACATAAGTGGTGTGAGAAGCTACGTCGTATTCCTAACTGAAGGGTGGTAATGACCAATTTTGGTCTCTGATGCTTTGTAATTAAAGCTTTCTGTAAATATTTATTTTCTGTAATAATATTGACGCCTCCATTTTATAACGTTCTAAGTGTACTTAGAACGTTTTTAATGTTCTTGCATTTTCTATTCTCTACGTTCTCTAACTTAAATACTGTAAAAATTTGGTTAAGGTGCGCCGATCCGTTCCCAAGTTATAGGGGGAAAATCTACTTAGAATACACATATAGTCGTATATCGCGTGAAAACTTTGAGAGCTCATAACTCAAAACACACTTTTTCGACTTAGAATGTTATATAACAGAGGCGTCGATATGTAAATATAAATACCTAAATATATTCATTGTTTTTAAAGATTCTTATTTTGTTTACTTGATGTGCGTGTGCTGTTTAACGTGTGATAGATTTTTAAAATTACTTTTGCTATGAATAGAATTTCAGGCACCTTTGTGCAGTATTAAGGGGCACAGAAAACCCGCACACATACATTGAAAAGCCGACGCACCCAAAACGAGTCACTGTTTGGTGCATTTTAAAAAAATGGCGGACCCTTTACTTCAGTTTCATATCCTCCTGCTTTAAGATTTTCTCTTGCGTTATAAACTAGTACGTCAGGACTATTGTCTAAATTTTTATAGACAATAAACAAACAGGAATAGAAGTGTTTTAAGCAGAAAAAAAGGTTATATTTATTACAAGAGATTGGCGTGGGTTGCTACGCATTTTATATGTAATTTTATTTTAACCTATGGTTGGTTAGAAAATATCGCCTTTCAGCAATAAGTGTTTATTTACAAAACTTTTAAGAACTTATTCCCATACAACATGCAACGACTTGTCGAAAGTATTTGAAGTGTATATATTGAAGTTTTTATAACAGATTGCGCTCAAAAGTAAAGGAGTTTCTTGATGAACACTTGAGACGTGTAATAAATAAATAAAAATTCTCAGGATACGCTCATACTTAAAAAATATTAAAATAAATGCAGGATAAAAGGTGCCTCTGTGAGAATGGATTTTTTTTTAAATTTAGTGTGACTGGTTTTAGAAAAAGCGGGGAGAAACCAAAAAAAGGAACCGGACATTTTTATAAAAAAAAGTAGGACATTAAAAAGTAAACTTAATTGTTTAACAAATTTAAATTCATTTTATTTGACTTGAAAGTGGGCATAACAAATATTTTGCCAACAAAACAAAAAAGTCATAAAATTTCGGTCATGTCACGGTTAAGTAGCCGTGGGCCTAGAAAAATTTTCGATATTCTTTGTGGGATTTTTTCAGACACTTTTTTTCCTAAGATAGATATCAAAAAGGAGGACGGTGTCGGGGAAAAAGTGGACGAATATCAATCCTACGAAAGGGCAATTGTTAAAACTGATTTCAAATCTTTTGCTAGCACCGCTCTCAAACTTCGAAGATTTTTCAGACGAGAAAGTGCATCTAATGCGTGAAGTATTTGAAGATTGGCCAAACAATTTTGAGTACAAGGGTCAATTACGGACAGTAAGACGTCTCTGTGTCAACGTATCGATTATTTTTTTTTTTTTTAGAAAAATTGCTGTAACGCTGAAAATCCGAAAGCATTCGGTATTTTTCTCAACAACTGCAAATGACACGAAGCACAATGCATCAAATGTTGGCAAAAGACTTCCACTTTCATGCGAGCAAAATTAAGGTCTCTCAAAAGCTTAACTCTGCAGACCATCAAAAATGCCGGCAATTCGTTGCGTGGATAATTAAGCAAAGTGAAGACAGTGCCAGCTTTTCGAAAAGAGTCATCTTCTTGTAAGAAGCTCAGAATATTACAATGAAATCCTCTATGAGAAAATAAAGTCACCCACAACGAGCAACTGTGTGTTACGGATTTTGATCGGGCGAACTGATTTGGTCTTTATTTTTTGATAATTATGCCGCAATTGCAGTGATAATGCAAATAAACGAAAAACAACTCTGGAGTTGAAATCTGTAATCCAAAAAGTAAGATACAGACATATTCCCATGAAAAGTCACGAAAAGTATTACGGTAAGAGTAATGAACTTTTATTAGAGTGCAATATACTCGTATGCGGGTATTCGGCGGATATTTTATTCCATTATTAATCAATAAGAAAAAATGTGCTTTCATTGGCTCAATTAAACACGTTAGATAAGTGAGTACACAAGTAAGACAAGAGTGATGTTAATCTCCTCTCAATAATTAACACACAGAATTAATGCTCATATACATATTTTATTAATTGGGTGCTCCAATATTAATTGCAGAATAATAGTTCGCAGTCTATGAATATAGTCAATAAGTCTCTTGATTGTATTTGTGTTACATTGTTTATTAAGAACCATTGCAATAAGGAAAAGATAATTTATGCTTTTATTCTATGTTGGTAGTCTCTATAAGAATTGTATATGTCAGTCGCTCATAAAAATTTGTTTAACTAATAACATGTCCTCCGAGACCATTGTTTCATGGTGTTTATGATGACATAGTGAGTCAAATATTGAGCGATTCTAAACAAACTCCACATGTGGAAAATAATAAATATTTCTTAATATATAATAATATAATGACATAATACTATCAATTATACTATGCCTACATATACTACATATACAGTGGACAGCAAAAGTCTTAGTACGGCAATACATTTTAGCAATTTCATGAATTTTAGCTAAAATTTTGTATAAAAATTTATAGTTTATATATTTATTTTATTAATTTATATCTGTTTTTTATAAAACAAACAATTTTTAATGTTTTTCATAAAACAAGAAAAAATAAAAAATTTCAGATGACTCCATAGGTACTCTAAAGAAGAACCCTGAGTAAATTTAAAATTCATAGGCGTAATAAATGAAAATGTTATTCCTTGTATTTAGTAGAATATCCCTTAAGGTCAAGCACTCAATTTAACCCATGTGGAATTGAATGTACAAGTTTTGTTTATCGTCTTCTGGTGGCACCATGAGCAAGTTTTTCGGTTAACTTTTGTTTGAGATTTATCGATTACGTAACCGTTCTTTTAAATGATCTCCTAAATACTGTCTTGAAGTCTTGTCGGGACTTTGTGCAAGAGTATTAAGCCTATGGGGAAATTTTTTTTTCAAAATATTTTGCCGTACTAAGAATTTTGCTGTCCACTGTATGTATTCTATATGATGGAAATTGTACTAAAAATAAGTCTTATCTCACGAAATATTGGCGGTCGCAACAAAAGATCAAAAAATATTTGCAATTCAAGCGAAACTAGTAAATGTTTTAATTATGTATACGGTCAGCAAAGCGTTATTTTAAATATTTTTTCCTTATCAATTTCTCAATTCTAAAAAAACATCAAATTAGAAAATTTTGTGACGCTTACATAAGCTTTTCAAACAATCAAACTATAAAAAATAAATAAGTATTCTTCATACATTTAAATGTCGGAGTCAGTTGCTTAATGCTATATTCAGCCACCAGCAAGGCTCAATGTTAATTTTATTTCCAAAATGATCTAAGCATACTAACTTTGACCGGCTGACTGGTGTAGAGTGCTCGTAATTGATGCAGAAATGCATAAATTAAGCAGAGAAATTTAAAAAAGAGTAACTAAAGACTAGAAAATGAAATAAAAATTGTAGAAGAAATTTTAAAATAGTTCGATATAAGATTTGTTTCTAGGCTGCGACAGTTGCATACATCTTATCTAAGGTTGATATTTGAGATTGATTTGAGATAATTTCAATTACCATGCAGGTAATATTGAAATTATTGAAAATAATAAATAATAATATTGAAATATTGAAAATTGATCAAACTACGACAAAGTAAAAAGGACACAAAATTTCTCTTTGTTGTTTATTTTTTTCTTTCATGTTGATTGATTTTTAATCTGTCATCAATTTGCTTATCCTTATGGTTTTGTTATTTTCTATTATCTGTCATGATTTATCTTCATTTCGAATAATAGGAATGATTGGCATTAATGTGTAATTTGGTCAGAATGAAAAAAAAACATAAGACATTAATATTTGCCATATAAGAGCCCTGAATCATAATTAACTGTTTGATGCGAATGCCAAAAATCGACAGAAGAAATTGACATGGATCATTGAAGATTTGTGGATGTTATTCTTTGGCATTTTATTTATTTTGTTTATGATTTTGCAAAGAAAAATAATAAAAATGGAACATAAAATACGGTTTGAATGATGGAAGTTTAAGATGGAAGATTATAAGCTTATTTGGTTTAAATAAATTCAATTATTTTTAACTCAAATTCAAGCTTTTATTTAGTAAAATGATCACTCTTCTTAATAGTTGCCTTTTTTCCAATTGCTTTATTCACTGAATCTACAATCTTGCCTTAAAATAACCGCAATTCAAAAAAGCTTGTAAATTAAAAAAAAAAACTGAATTATTTTGACTCAATGAACAACAGCTTTCGTATTTGATTTAATCTGTAAGTTTATACTTGTCTGTGGCCTGGACAGTGCAAAGACTTAAACGTAATACCAACTTGTTTAAGAATTTCTTCACAATTTTTCCAATCTCCATACCAGTGTTAAAATCACACAAATCTTCGGACCACGACAATATACACCCAAATTTTCTGAAGACAGTCGGATATTGTATTAATAGGGAGAATGATCATTCTCTTTTCTAAGAAAGTCAACCTCTCAGAGCATAGAAATTAAGTATGGTGTACAAAATAATCCCTCATATATTCAATAAAAGCCTAACAAAATACATACATATGCACATACATAATTGGCCATAACAGCCCTTCAGTCAGGATATCAACCGAGTTTCTCTCATAACTTATGTTGCGTGTGTTAATTTTTATACATGAGTGATGGAACCTACAGTTTAAAGTCGACTCCGAAACTTGAGAAACTTTTCATGGCAACTTTTTTGATCACAGAGTTTTTGAATGCTTAATAGGTGCCAAGCAGAGATCAGCAATGAATCGTTCTTTCGCTACTCATAAGTACTCATGAAATTTAGAGTTTGAGTGAGTATATACAGTATTGAAATTCAACTACTCTGATTCATTCGTACTCACTACACCATTGATTTATAAGAACAGGTTGCAATGAGTACGAGTACAACGTTGACATCAAACTCACAACATTCGAAATATGTTTGATTCATACGCCTACTCATTCAGATTCATAAATTTAGAAAAATAATTATAATACTCATAATTGATGCGAGTGATTCGAACCATTCATCAAAATTTAGAGTCTTAGTTGTTGTTACATTTACAAAAAAGAAGAAAGAAAAAGACAAAGATAGCCGGCAAAGCAAACACACAATATTCTTGTCAGTACTACAGTGTTCGTACGCGAATCATACTTATTTTGTGATTCTTGTAAGGTGAGTCGAAGTCAACAACATCATGCATATTGTTAAGTATGACTGCGTTGAGTACTTCAAACTTTGAATATGAGTAATATGAGTATGATATTAAAATAAGTATGAATGAGTATAAGTATCACAAATTATGAGTATGATTCGAATCTACTCATCTTTTTGAATACTCATTGCTGATATCTGGTACCAAGACAGCCTTTGATATTATTGGACACAACATTTTATACAATGTTGACGTAGTGGGACAAAATATTTCCGGACATGGGCAGCACACTTCTTTTGATTACTGTCCTCAATGCCTTGATGTTGCCCTGATGTTAATTAAGCTGTCTTAAACTGATGACTATTGTCTCGTCGCTAGCGGGGTACTATAACTATTATGTTCACAGCAAAATAAACT
Organism: Sarcophaga subvicina; assembly: GCA_936449025.2. NCBI lineage: Eukaryota > Metazoa > Arthropoda > Insecta > Diptera > Sarcophagidae > Sarcophaga > Sarcophaga subvicina. The sequence goes on from OW388080.2 coordinate 93,210,534, forward strand.
AACTGAGCTAAAAATTTTATTTTTTAAGTAAACTCTCATTATTTGAATGCATTGTTATGTCGTGAAACAATTCTTGATGGCAAACATTGCCATATGGAAATATCAAAACAAACCATTGTTATCGATATCAATAGTTATCGTGCAGAAAATAAAAAATATAAAAAAATAATCTGATATTTTTAAAAGTAGATCTAATTTATTTGTGCTGACTGTCTAGGTAGTGCCTAAGTCTGCCAGAGTGAAGGTTATAGTTTCGATATTAGACTCTGGTCTGTTATATTACACAAAGCATATACAGAGAATCTGAATATGCATAATTCAATTGTAATAAAGAAAATACTAAAATAAAATATCTAAACACGTGCTAGACGATTAGTGTGGGTTATGCGTTCGGTTCCCACCAGAGGCTCTGGTCTACTCCGCACATAAGATCTAAGCTAATCAACACGTAATAACAGAAATTTTCGAATTTTTATAGAAATGTGGGATCATTGACGATCCGTTGGTAAAACTAACGCACACCTTTAATAATAATTTTAATTTAACAATATTTTATTTATTCATTAAACTGTGTGTCCGTCTTATTAATGCGGCCTGTTTGCATGTCCAACTCACTATGACTGTCACATTCCTTTCCAACTTCAACTTCTTCCGTCTTCCAATACAAGCGTAAAGCTAAAATCTCTCTCTGTCCCTCTCTCTGTCTCTTGCTCTATCTCTATCTCTTCATCTTCATACTAATCTCTATTCACTGCCTGTCTCACTCTCCTGCTGAAATATAAACCAAAAATCTATTTTTTTTTATGAATTTTCCTACTTTGTTTTTGTAATTAAATAAATTTGAATAAAAATAGAATTTATATACAAAAATATCTGAAATTGAAAAAAACAATAAAATTCAAACATTACCACCAAATGACACTCGCAGAAAAGCATTTGGCAATACAGCCTAAGTACCACACACATTGAAAGCGACACAACAGAACAGAGCAAAAATAAGTATGGTGTGGAGACGTCAATCAAATATTGAACTTCACAGGAAATTAATGCAATTTTGATGTTTCGTGTCACAAATAAAATTTTATAAAATAAATCTACTTTAAATGTGTATATGAGTATAAAATGTTTACATACATTTAACATAATACACATGTTTTTCCTACAGTACATCGTTTACAAAGTGTTCACATTTACATGTAAACTCGGTAACATTTTCTATTAAGCTAATTGAAGCACTTTGAAGCTTAGTATTTACATACATAATATTACATATACATAATACATAATAGAACTGGCATGTTCGCCAACATGAACAGATCTTAAAACGTTCTGTCACCAAAAAACCGATAACATCTGTTCTGAAATGCAGGGCATTAGCATAAAAGTGATTGCACGATTCCGTTTCCTCCATATCTTGCCACCTTCTGCAGTGATACTGGTGGGGCACAGCGAGCTTGTCAGCGAATTCCTGTTAGAATACCAACAGTTGTCTTGTCAAACTCAAGTAGTCCTCTGGTTCTCCTGTGTCCTCTGCTAGACATAGCAGTTTATAAATTCAGCAACCAGTGCAGCTGCTTTTTCCAATTTGGAAAAATATTCCTGTAAAGTGGCATATATACGCCCTATCGTCTCTTCCTCAGACATATCCGAACCCTTCGGGTTAATTCGTCCGCCTTTTCGTTTGCATCTATGACACACTAGCCCGGAACCCAGTAGAGGCAGATGTTGAGTCGAAATATATAGTGTATATAGCTCATGCAAATCCTGACACCCTTTGATTTGATGAGCTCGGATCCTAGCGCATTCATTTCTGCTTTACCACACATATGAGGTAATCTGTAAGACCCGTTTAATTCCAGTTTATCGGAATAGACCCCAGATCCAGTTCCACATTACATTTTTGAGCCATAGGCGAAGATTGTCATATTACCGTCTGTGATAACAGCTTCAGTAATCCATTCTTCCCGTGTGGGAGTCTGAGTCTTGTATGTTCGTCAAAAATAGTCTCTCGTACCTTGTAGTCACATCTACAACCTGTTTACGAACTACCCTAATACTTTCTTTATCTCTTTATATTTACATTCCTTAATTTAACTTTAATTCTTCCTATTACTTAATTTATAATTACTTTTTTATTTTGCTTTAATTCTAATAGTTAATATTTTCTATCATCCAAACTTATCAACTATTTTCTTTTAAATTATATTATCGTTATTTTTCTTACTGTTATTTTTTAAACTATACAAAAAGAGCCGAATTTTGTAACAAGAAGGCTAAAATATAAATGTTTTTGAGAACAATAGAACAAATCGCATAATTTTTAAAAAAATACATTTTTTTGTTTAAACCAATTAAGTGGCGCAGTCGTTATATGAACCAAGTTTAATTATTAAGAAAAATTAAAATTCCATAAGTGAATTTCTTTTTAAAAGTTTTTCTGCATAAAAATTAAACTATAAACTGTTTTATAAAATATTCTTTGGCAAATTTTAAATCATTTGTCTAAATAAAAGAATATTATCAAAAAAAAGAGAACTTCATATAGCGATCTTTATGAAAACTATTGACAATTTTAAAAAACAAATTGTCATCAAGAAAAAATTACGACAAAAAAACAATAAAATATTGCATGAACATTTTATTTCAATTGAAACAAAAGAAGGAATTCCTCTAAAAGAAATTAAACAAACAAACAAACAGATATAAGCATCTCTTGCTCCAGAATTAACAACAATCATCTCATTGGTGAAAAACAATAACAACTAGCTAGAGCAATAGCAATCGTCATATTGTTAAAGAACATCAACAGAAAGTAATTCATCACGACAACAACACAATATTGCAATCATGGCCTTCAATGCGTTTGATCTCTTGGAAGGTGTACCCGAATTCGATGGGAGAACAGAGGATTTGAAAATGTTCACGAAACATGTTGAGGAGATTCGTAAATTTGTTGATGATTCTCTACTTGGCTTATTTGATTTAAGAGTAAGAAACAAGATCGTATCAAGGGCAAATATTGCTCTTATTAATAACAATAATGCAACTAAATGGGACGAGATTAAGGTATTATTAAGAATTAATTTTAACATATCAGAAAGTATAGAGAGTATTATTAATAAAATAAAAGTTGCAGAGTTTAGAAATGATGTCGGTGATTTTTACGAATACATGTTAAAATTATTAACAAAATTAAATTTGAAAACAAGTGTAGATAGAGAAAACGAGCAATGGTATAGTTGTAAAAATAATGAGAATATGGTATTGAAAATTTGTATATCAAAATTGCCTAATGAACCAAAATTAGTATTGAATTCTAGAAATCCTCATTCATTATTAAAAGCTAAAGAGATATTAATAGAATCTGAATATTTTTATACAAAAAAAACTTAAACAATTCAGACAATAACAAAAATAAAAATTTTATTCATAATCGTATTAGAAAATTTACTAATTCTCAATCATATTCACAATCTTATAATCCTAATTCCGATCAATTTTCGCAGAACAATAATAGATTTATTCCTAATATTGATAATAATTTTCGCCAAAGCAACAATAACCCAAATAATTTTTCAAATCAATATCGGACATTTAACTGCAATGATAATTTTCAAAGTTCACGTCAAGCACAAAATAACGCAAGAAATTTTCAAAGTCGTGGAATATCGCAGAATTTTAATAATAATAATAATATCAATAGTGGCAATAACCCTGTAAACTTTGATACAGTTAGGTCTCAACAGTCTAGTGTTAATAGCTCAAATAGAATGGACGTTAGCAATATTCAGGTTTCAAATTTTCAATTACAGGCCGAAGAGCTTTACCCTGTATAGTTGTGCAAACAAGAACCATTCCAATTAAATTATTATTAGATACAGGATCTGGTACTATACTAATAAGGAGAGGCTTATTTCATAGTTCTTTTAGAACATAATTCGAAAATCCTATTATACTCGACACTATTTGCTCTAAAACTGCGACATCTTCAAAGATAACAATTCCTCTTTTTAAAGAATTTAATTCACCTGGTGCAAAAATTGAAATGTTAGAAACGGAAATATTTAGTGATTTCGATGGTATTTTGGGATGTAATATTTTAAAGCCATTAGGAGCCAAAATTGATTTAAAGAATAATTCATTGATAACTTCAAATGCTAAAATTCCACTAGTGTATGAAAATTCTTCTATAGTATACAATGAAAATGATAAATCGTATTTAGAGAACACAGTAATAGATGTTAATTTTAATGAACCTAAAATAGAATATTTAACAGAAAAATTAAAAACAGACAATTTGAATAATGAAGAGATTGAGGAACTAACAAAATTAATTAGGAATTTTAAAAATGTTTTTTATATAGAAGGTGATAATTTATCTGCCGTAATTAATAACATAGGATACCGACAATTAATGATATTCCTGTCTATTTGAAAACATATCGTTTTCCACAAATACACAGGGATGAGGTTGAAAAACAGATAGATGAAATGTTAAAATCTGGAATAATAACCAAATCTTGTAGCCCATACAATGCTCCAATATGGGTTGTACCCAAGAAAATTGATAATTCAGGAAAACAAAAATGGAGAGTAGTAGTAGACTATAGAAAATTAAATGACGTAACCATAGAGGACAAATTTCCCATTCCTAATATTTTCCTTATTTTCAAAATTAGGGAACTCTCAATACTTTAGCACTATAGATTTGGCTAAAGGATTTCATCAGATCCCTATATTACCAGAGGACAGACATAAGACTGCATTTTATACTTCAACTGGCCACCTTTTGGTTGGCTTGAAAAATGCCCCAGCATCATTTCAGAGAATGATGAACGAAGTTTGGCAGGATTATATTAATAACATATGTGTAGTCTATTTAGACGATATTTTAGTATTCTCGACTTCTCTTCAAGAACATATTTTGTCATTCAAGAAAATTTTTCAGAGAATCTCTGATTATAACCTAAAAGTAGAGGTAGACAAATGCAATTTCTTTAAACACGAGTCAGAATATCTTGGCCATATTATAACGCCTGACGGGATTAAACCAAATCCTGGTAAGATTTCCGTAATACAAAAAATAACACTTCCAAGAACAATTAAGGAAATTAGATCCTTCCTGGGCTTAACTGGTTTCTACAGGAAATTTATAAAAGATTACAGCCAAATTGCATTACCAATGATTTCATATTTAAAGAAAGGCTCACATATAGATGTGAATGATCAGAATTACATTGATTCCTATAACAAATTAAAGAAAATTGTATGTACTACTCCAGTTTTGTCTTTTCCAAACTTTGACAAAATGTTTGTTTTGACAACAGATGCCAGTAATGAGGCCTTAGGTGCGGTTTTATCGCAGGATGGACACCCAATCGTTTTTTTGTCAAGGACATTAAACCATCATGAGCTTAATTATAGCGCAATAGAAAAGGAATTGTTAGCGATTGTATGGTCAATTTGTCCTATTTATTTAGACGAAAATTTAAAGTACAAACTGATCATCGACCACTTATGTGGCTTAGTTCTTTAAAGGAGCCTAATATGAAATTACAAAGATGGAAAATTCTATTAAATGAATATGACTTTGAAATTGAGTACATTAAACAAATCAGGTTGCAGACTTTCTTAGTCGTGTAGATGTTAATGTCTTAATGGAAAATGAGGAAAATATAAATACTGACAGAGCTACAATTCACAGTGGAAAGGATAACTTGAACGACCATATTCTTATGTCGGAATCTCCAGTTAATATATTTAAAAAACAGATTGTAGTGATATTGGGAAAAAAGTATAATTATGAAAAACTCACTTTATACGATAACAAAACTAGACATATAATAACATTAAAGGAATATTTTGAGGAAAAAGTACTAGATTTTTTGAGACCGCTTTTTCCTATAAAGGGATCAGTGGCAATTTTTTGTGGAAATTTTGAACTTTACAAAAATCTCCAACAGACAATAGTTCATTATTTTTCAAATGTATCGGGAATGAAATTTTTACGTTGCTCCAAATTTATTAAGGATATATTTGATATAGAGAATCTTTTGGAAATAATTGCAAAATATCACAATGATAAGAATCATAGAGGGATAGAGGAAACATTTCTAGGGTTGAAGGATAAAATATACTATCCTAATCTGAAAAGGGAAATTCATAAATTTATTAATAATTGTACTATATGTAATATGTGTAAATTTGATAGAAGGCCTATAAAGACAAAGCTTTGGAAACACATATTCAATCAAACGAAATAATTCATGTCGATATATGGTTTTTGAACAAGCAGGCAACTTTTTTAACTTGTATTGATAAACTTCCGAAACGTGTTTCAGTACATTATATAAGCGACAAAAATTCCTTAGCTATTGTTGAAAAACTAAGGGAAAGGTTCTCCGTTTTAGGAAAACCAGGTAAGATAATTGCTGACAATGAAGTCAACACAGTATTTATCAGAAATTTTTTGAATGCAGAAGATGTCGAATTTCACTTCACATCTCCGAATACACATACTGGGAACTATGATATAGAACGGTTTCATTTAACATTGAATGAACATATACGACTGTTTAAATTGGATCGAAAGGATAATGACTTAGATGATAAGGCTCTTGTGTATAAATCTGTACAAATATATAATGATTCTATACATAGCACAACGGGATATAAACCAAATGACTTACTTCACAACAAAGTGGATAAATCAGTATGGGATACGTTGCATAAGAAAATTCATGAACAAAAGATTGACAGAATTAGGAAAATTAATGAAAATAGAAAAGATTGTCATGAATATACAGAGAGAGAATTAGTAAAGAATCTTGGGTTTAAGAATTTGAAACAAAAACCAAAATATATAATAAAACAAGTTAAAGAAAAAAAGAACACGCATTTTATTGATGAAAAGAATTGTAAAAGAGATAGGCAGATTGTTAAAAGAATTTTTAAATACCAAAATGAAATACCAGATATAAAGTTCAAGAGAAAAATCACTGGCAGAAATTATTCGAAAACTAAATAAAAAATCTAATGAAAGGAAAAACAAAATCATTGAATATAATGAATTTAATTAATCAGACACAATATACTATTTTGTAATATATAATATGTACAATTAGTTTACAAGAATTTATATGTATATTTTTAATTAAAAACCACTGCTAATATTTAAAATACTTGAGAAGTAAATCTAAATTTCCACATTCCAGGAGTAATATGTACTCAAAGTGTGGGGGAGTTACATGTTTACGAACTACCCTAATACTTTCTTTATCTCTTTATATTTACATTCCTTAATTTAACTTTAACTCTTCTTATTACTTAATTTATAATAACTTTCTTATTTTGCATTAATTCTAATAGTTAATATTTTCTATCATCCAAACTTATTAACTATTTTCTTTTAAATTATATTATCGTTATTTTTCTTACTGTTATTTTTTAAACTATACAAAAAGAGCCGAATTTTGTAACAAGAAGGCTAGAATATAAATGTTGTTTGAATTGAAAAAATATTAAAAAAAAATATAATTAAAAAAAATTCATAATTTTGAGAACAATAAAACAAATCGTATAATTTAAAAAAAATACATTTTTTTGTTTAAACCAATTAAGTCTGGGTGATTGGGTTCTACTTCATGCATGCTTGGATATAAGAAAGGAGAATAAGACCGTCTTTATGAATGTCAACTGAATGGATGTTTTTTCCAATTCTGGAATATTTTATCAAAGTTAGTGGCTTTCGTGGGGAACTACTAGGAAAACGCTTTTTGTTTCAGGATATTCGCAAGCAGAATATATTCAGGATGTGCGGGCAAATACCTCTTTACCCAATCGGGCTTCTTAATGCTGGAATTTCGGGACACTGTATTATTAAACGGGCATATGTATATCTAAATGTTTGGTCTGTCCACATTATAGCTATTGAGGGAGTTATTTTGTACGAGGAAGAGAAGGAATCTGTGTAGCACTTTTTGTGTGAATATCCGGAGTTATTGAAAACTAGACTAAGGCAAGTGCAGGCTTTTTTAGAAATGGGGCAGGGTGTCACTATCTGAGATTAAAAAATTGTTATATTAAAACTCCGAGTTTTATATTACATGTACATAATGCACATAATGTAATAATAAAGGATGTTCTCACGTAGTTTTAAATGTACTTTGAAACATGATAACATTTCAATGTGTCTAGTTGGCAATATAAAATGTTCATGTGATATAACATACTTATTACTATTATTATATTATTGTTAACATGTGACATTGTAACGGGTGATTTTTTAGCTATTATCTTTTTGACAACAGTGGTTTAAACAGCTCACGCACGTTTCGTGTTGTTTCACTGTCAAACATCTTCAGTTTGGTCTATAATTTAACCATGAATCGTCTTGCAAACGAACAACGCTTGCATATGTATATCTAAATGTTTGGTCTGTCCACATTATAGCTATTGAGGGAGTTATTTTGTACGAGGAAGAGAAGGAATCTCTGTAGCACTTTTTGTGTGAATATCCGGAGTTATTGAAAACTAGACTAAGGCAAGTGCAGGCTTTTTTAGAAATGGGGCAGGGTGTCACTATCTGAGATTAAAAAATTGTTATATTAAAACTCCGAGTTTTATATTACATGTACATAATGCACATAATGTAATAATAAAGGATGTTCTCACGTAGTTTTAAATGTACTTTGAAACATGATAACATTTCAATGTGTCTAGTTGGCAATATAAAATGTTCATGTGATATAACATACTTATTACTATTATTATATTATTGTTAACATGTGACATTGTAACGGGTGATTTTTTAGCTATTATCTTTTTGACAACAGTGGTTTAAACAGCTCACGCACGTTTCGTGTTGTTTCACTGTCAAACATCTTCAGTTTGGTCTATAATTTAACCATGAATCGTCTTGCAAACGAACAACGCTTGCAAGTCATTGAATTTTATTATCAAAATGCGTGCTCTGTTAAGAAAGTTCAGCGCGCGCTTCTTCCATTTTATGGTCAGTTTAATCGACCCACTGAAGCGGCTATTCGCCTACACGCCTACGTAGAGTGCTAACTGAAGAAAATATCGCAGCTGTATCGGCCAGTGTTAATGATGACCATCAATTATCGATTCGTCGCCGTTCGCAGCAATTGGGCCTCTGTTACTCAATAACGTGGAACATTTTGCGGAAGGATTTAGGTGTGAAGCCTTTCAGAATACAGCTGGTGCAAGAATTGAAGCCGAATGAAGTACCGCAACGCAGAATATTTGGTGAATGGGCTCTTGGAAAGTTGCCGAAGATCCACTTCTTTATCGAAAAATTGTGTTCAGCGACGAAGCTCATTTTTGGCTCAATTTTGGCTAAATAAGCTGAATTGTCGATTTTGGAGTGAAGATCAGCCAGAAGCATTGCAAAAGCTACCAATGCATCCAGAAAAAGTCACAGTTTGGTGCGGTTTATGGGCTGGTGGCATCATTGGGCCGTATTTCTTCAAAGATGCTGCGAATCGTAACGTAACTGTGAATGGTGAGCGCTACCGTGAGATGATATACAACTTTTTTTGCCCAAAATGCAAGAGCTTGACTTGCATGGCATGTGGTTTCAACAAGACGGTGCCACGTGCCACACAGCACGCGTAACAATGGACTTATTGAGAGGCGAGTTCGGTGAACATTTTATTTCTTGTTCGCGACCGGTCAATTGGCCGCCTAGATCGTGCGATTTAACGCCTTTAGACTATTTTTTGTGGGGCTATGTTAAAGCTCATGTCTATACAGACAAGCCCGCTTCAATTGACGCATTTGAAGACAACATTGAAGCATTTATTCGTGAGATACAGGCCAAAATGTTGGAAAGAGTATGCCAAAATTGGACTAAGCGGCTGGAGCATTTGAGGCGCAGTCGCGGTCAACATTTGCATGAAATAATCTTCAAACATTAAATTATATGGACCGTATTATCGATTCAAATAAAGATTTCATGCAGTTTTCTGAATTTTATGTGTTTTTTTTTGAAAAATTTTCCTATAGCTCTTAAAAAAATTACCCGTTATATAACATTAGAAACACCAACATGCATACATATATTAAATGAATATTATATGAATTTTTCGTAATAGAAATGAATAATATCGGGTCTTTTATTAAGCGTTTCCTATATTTAAATGTATGTAAAACAAAGTGCGTGTGCGATGAAATTTTTATTCGTTTGAAAGACCTATTGACACCATTATGTATGAAATATAACACCCTTCACCATACAAATGTTCGCCACGGCTTCTCTGGGTGGAAGAAATCGAAATGTCCATGATTCTGTGGCATAAATTTTATTGATTGCATTCGTTAGTTATGGTGACTTTGAGGACAATTGTAGTTAGTGAATTAACCACGTACACTTGCAATTTAAGAAAAGATTTAATGGAGTGAAAAAGCCCAATATCGATGTCCAGCTTACTTCATCTTCATGTGTGAGATTCTCTCAATTGCATCGTGCAGAATATCCAACACTGTACAGCTCTGTTGAAGCCACATTTCATTTGTTTGCTGATCATACAACTCAGGCCAAGAAAAGTTGATATTCATCGACCTATAGTGCTTAACGTTGACAGTGAAGGCCTGGCTAACGTGGTCCTCAATGATATATGGATCGATTACGCCACCGCCACAAAATCTACTAAGTTTTTCGGAATGTATTCGAGGCCGTTGGATCTCATGTAGATTGATGACAGTGATATCCTGTCAAATTTGTGATATCCTGACAATTGTGTTGTGTTCTTCAGATCTTTAATTTCGTCAACAAGTGTCTGCTGTTTACTGAACCTGTGGGCACGAATTTATCTGTCACATTTCGGTGGAATGATTATGGAGCGCCATTATGTCCAGCTCTACAAGTCCCAGTTAAAAAATTCGATATAAGAAAAATATTTGATATATATGTAAGTCCAAATTATTTCAGTTGCAAAATTTTACTTGAATTATAAGAATTTAACCCAAAAACAAAATTTAAAAAGCTTTCTAATAGCTCGTATATGTTTTCAGGCAAACTTTGATGTCAATAAGCAACTGACCTAATATTTTTACATACCCGTAGCAATCTGGAAAGAACAAAGCAGAGAATGTCGATCACAATATTTCTACTAGGTCTTGAACTAGGTGACTGTGAAGTCTTGACTGTTGGTAACGAAAGTAGTTTTCGAAGTATTTACATGTATGTGAAATAATATGAGAACAATACGGAGGCCTGAATCCTCCAGAAAGCACAATAGTGTCAGGCCTCTGGCATCATCAGCATGCGGTTTTCAGTGCTGACTTTTAAAAAATCGAAGTTATTTGTTGTCAATTTCAGAAAATTTACAACTTAAATTGATTCATAATACCGCAAGATTTTAATGCTACCTTTTTTAATCTTCTGAATAAATGTTTCCGGATATTTAATAAGACAAGAGATAATTTTTTTTTTAATTTTTAATTCCTAATACGCGAATTGGGATGACATTTTCTTCCTTAGCGTTTTGATGTTTAACTCATATCTTCGACGATTTGTTCTCAACAGATCTCTGGAAAAAAGTCTGAGAGTAAATAAAATTGCCATTAAAAGTTTCTCAAAAATCTGTTGTTCGGAGTCGACTTTAAACTGCAGGTCACGTCACTCATGTATAAAATTAGCACACACAACATAAGTGTTTAGTTTTATTTAAACTTTTTATTGTTCGCACAATTCTGTGTGCCACTGTTCACAACTTGATGTAAATAACAACAATTGCTTTGTTTGTTATTCCTCTTTACACCCTTTTGCATAAACATAACAATTATTATTATTCGACAGATCTTTGTAACGGCGATCTTCAAAGCACGATTACTCTCTTCAAACACACCGCGTCTTCACACAAGACTGACTGAACTTTTACTAACTCAGTTGTCTGCTTTGCCTTCCCTTTTATATGGCAACGAAAACAGTCTTGTTCTTGAAGGTGAATGTTCGTGGCTTCGCCTTCTCGAGATCCCTATAAATGTGAAAATCGTTGTTTCATTATTGTTGTTTGTGTATTTTGTTTACATTTATTCTTGTAGTGCTTGTTGGAATATTTTTGTTTACTTGCTTATCGTCTCTTTTTTATGCTGTTTGTTGTTGTTATATTACGCAGTGCGAAATTTTTCTAAACGAGTTCATTGTTGTTTTTGTAGTTTTTGTTTATAATTTTAATGTTAAACGACATAAAAGCAAAACACCAGTATGTAGATTTTTTTCGTTTTCGTAACAATATATTACTTTCGACCAGATGCTACATTTCTTATTAAAATTAAAATCTATTTCCGTCATCATATTTTACCATGATTTTTAGCATCAATCATTGATATTGAATAAATTGTGCTTATTAAGTGCCCGATTGTTTAATTTTCTATTTCTAACACTTTTTAATTGTGAATCAATAAATTCCAGTATGTTTTATTATAGTCAAGTGAAATATGTTTGAATGTAAAAGCAATTGATTATTTACATATATTTACAATATTTTGCAATTGGTAGGTATGTACATATATATATACATACATATATGTATGTACATATATATATACATATATATATGTATGTACATATATATATATGTATGTATATATATATATACATAGATATATGTATGTACATATCATGTATGTAAGTATGTACGTATGGAATATGTAATTCTAGAAGTTTCCACAATTTACTAAAAAATTAAATTTTTTAAATAAAATTACAAAAATTATAGAGAAAAAAGTATATTGTTGTTCTGCCACTAAATGAGCTTAGAATTAAAATAGATTTGGATTTTAAAAACAATTCATTTTGTTAAATATTTACATTATCGAGAAAATAATAAATACACAATCACTTATAAAAACTACAACAGCTGCAGCATGCATCAAATGATTTAATATTTAAGATAATTATATTTAAATTTCAGATTATTACTAATTTGGCTGTGCTAATATTGACTTCGATTCGTCGCCCTTAGTATTTAAAACAAATCAGTTTGTTTTTTTTCAATTAATTTTTCTTCATTTGATATTACCGTAGTGATTAACAATATGTTTTAAAATCTTAAAAATAAAATAAAATTGCCAATGGATAACCAACGTTTCGATTGCAGAAATACTAGGAAAAATTTATATCATGCCAAATCCAAAGTTTTCCGCCTTCTAAAGCCATTTATGCTACCGGAACGAAATGTAACGTAATGTAACAGTAATGTCTACTGAACGTAAAAATTATTATAGAGAACGTAAGAACGTGCAACATATTTTTAGTTAAACAAAACAATAAAAGAAATAAACAAAAACAAATAAAGAAATAAAATTGCAATAACTAAAAGACAAAAATTCAGATATGGATACAGAAGGCATGTTTTTGGGTTTGAGTTTTTATTTTATTATTTTTATTATTGCTTTTTAAACAAAATAAAAATTAATTTCAGAGTTTAAAAACTTCGTTTTTACTCTTTTTATCACTTTTAATATGGCGCCTTTTGTTTTTCTTTAATACAACTGTTAACCAGTGTTATCACTACAGAGTTTTTAGGTTAATTTCAACGATTTTATATTTATTTAAAGGTACTTATTAAAAGTTTTATGCACTGTTTCTGTAAGCCAAACAATTTCACTTTCACTCAAACAAAAACACTCAAATTAGTTTGTATTTGTTTGTTGAGGAAAACGAACACAGAATTGAGTGCTTTTGATTGTATTTTCCATATAAATAGACAAGCAAATTGTCGATTTACGTTTCAACCAAAAATCAATTCGGAGTTTTTTTATTTTTGGTCGTTAAATTCGCCTTTCAACAAACAACAGCCACCGCCAGTAGCAATACAAATGAAATCGTTTATCCTACAGAAACAGGTCAGGAAATCAGATTTGTACTAAAGTTAAAACGTAGTTATCTTCTCTAATAAAAGTAAAATGAAAAGTCAAATACTTTTCGAACGCTTTAATTAGTTAAAAGTCGATAACTATATTTTTCTAATTTAAAATAAAAATAAACACTACCTACATAATGTAGTAGTAAAATAGTGTTTATTTATTATAAAAGTTAATAATGAAATAAATTATAATTTGGGTTTTTAAAATATATGAAGTTTTATTTAAAGAGAATTCCACAAACAGACAAACATAACATACGTACAAAATTTAAATTCTGTTTATAATTTCAGTTTTGGTGGTTTTTAATATTGACATGTTGTTAACACTGCTAAACAGATGTCACGTAAAAATGTAAGAAAATTCTATTTTTACACATTCTTACGTTCCGGTTACGTTACATTACATTTCTGTAACCATTCGAATTGCTTTATACATAACAAAAACGATCAGCTGTTTCTTACTGTTGCGATTACATTCCTTTACGGTGGCATAACTGGAGCTTAAGACGTCTATGACCCCAAAAAAAGCAGCAGACTTCTTGCAAGGTAGTTTGTATGACTAAAAATTTTATTAAATACGAGGTGGATGTTCATTCAATCAATCATTCTTAGAAGTTTAGACTATCTTCTCGTCAATTTTTCTACATTGGATGAAGAGCTGACCGTGGTCCAAAAAGATAGTTTAGTTGGGCGGATTTTAGTTTTAACCTGGTTATTTTTGCAGCAATATAATAAGTCCATGTAATACGGCGATCTGGGTGCATACCGAGGTAGTTTATGTGGCTTTTTTTTGCTTTTCTTAAAACATAATTCTGAGGGAAGGATAGTTTTTCCATTAGGCGTGAAAGCTATGTGAGCACATTTGCTAACATTAACTTTAATCTTCTATTTATCTAACATAACATAAATACTTTACAACCTTTCAGTCAGGATTACGACTTAGTTTCTCACACCACTTATGTGTTTAAAGTCGACTCCGAACGACAGATTTTTGAGAAACTTTTCATGGCAATTTTTATTTACTCTCAGATATTTTGCCAGAAATCTGCTGAGAGGAAATCGCCGAAGAAATACTTTTTGTATTTTTGTTTTGATGTCTGGCCTGGGGCGCGAACCCTGGCTTTACATCTAATAAGCCAACACACTACCTACTAGACTACGTCGACCTCCATTTATCTAACCGTTAATCTAATTCACAGGAATGGAGAACAGGCTTTTCATGAGTGTTTGTGTATGCAGTGTTATATGCAAAGGTTCAAGTGTTAAATAATGAGCTCGTTGGCATGTCTGCAGTCCACAACAAATGCAAGAATGACCCTAGGGTGCTTCCTGGGGAACGCCAGTAGATATCCTTTTACGGGAGGATTAATTAGAATTTTATTTGGTGTGAAAATATTTGTTTTTTAAACGTTAGCGGGTAATAGTCTTTTAATTTTGTATACAAACAAACTTGCCAAATCTTGTAAAATGCTTGAGCGATTTCTATTAAGATAGCAGTACAATACTGTGTTTTTCGCTTTACACCGATCAGCCTTAAGTTCATTTGCAGGCCATATGAATACAATATCGAGGAAGACTTAATTTAATTTGCTATTTAAGTTTATCTGACATAATAAAATGAACACATTTTTCGAGATAATTTGTGATGGAAATAACATTTCTCATTACCATGCTGATGTTAAATTTGCCCATAAATTTGCTTAATTTATCAGCAGTTTAAGATGTTTTATACAAATAAATTTTGTTCTTGAAATATATATTTTCAACTTTGACTTACCAATGTTTTTTGCATGACTTTAAGTTCATTGAAAAGGAATATTTTTTAAAAAAAAGTTTTTCTTTGAAATTGTGTCATCGTTTTTTCATATTTTTTTTAATTTCAAATTTGCTATTGAATAACAAACACCCTGCTGATTGTGATTATTAAAAAGCCTTGTTATTTTTTGTCAAGTACACAAATATCTCTACACACAGATATCCGACGACCTTGATGATATTCTGACTACGTATCTAAACTAAAAAGACAAACGTGCCATTTAAAATAACAATTTAACAATAGAGTCTCTATCTTGAATAGAGTACATAGTAAAATACAACCTCTTTTCATGCTTACAATGCACATAATCTAGTTTCCATATGCTTGTATACAGACAAACTTATATATTTTTTAAAGGCTGTAGCCTTGTAAATTGTAATTTCAAATATTGAAGTTCATAAAATGTTTTTGGTCTGCAATGAATTGGAATGTCTTTTTCTATTTATATTCGCCTGTTATAGAAGTCTGGAAATATTTGTATATTTACCCGTACATATTAAAACGAATATACGTAGGAGTACATGTGCCGTTGTAGCAGCAATTTAAGTTGGAAAATTGTAACATTAGTTATACACTGTCATGAGCAGCAATTGAAGTAATATTAACCGTGCATATGCAGTATGTTAGTAGATAAGTTTTTATTATTATTTGCTCAAGTTTAACATTTAGGTCGTATGACAATTTATCATTCATATATTTACATGTATTTACATGTATTTACATTGTATGTAAGCTTTGTATAACGCATAACGAGGGGCGATTGTTGAAAATTACACAGCTTATTTCATAAAGTTGGTTATATTTTGCTAATTGAAACATTGAATTTTTATTTCAGTTCGATCTCCCTACGGTGACCTCCAACTTTAACTGATAGTGAGGTTGTAACAGACAAAATAGATAAAAAAAAAAAATACGGTAACCTTAACTACTTTACAACTACTTCGACTTCTGACGAAAGCTGTGAGAATAAAATTAAAATTATCATGAAAACTTTCTCCAATCTGTCATTCGAAGTCGACAGTAAACTGTAAGTTTCGTCACTCACGGCTAAAATTAACACACACAACGAGTGGTATGAAGCTAGGTCGTAGCCGTGACTAATTGGTTTGTTATGGTCAATAAGGAACTAAGTAAAGAAAGTTTTTTAATGAGTGTAACGGAGTGGTTATTGTTTCGTACTGTTCTTAAGCAGAACTAACTCACTTTTTTGTGTTAGGTTTGATTACATTATGTTGAATTGGCAGCCATCTGAATGAGCGTAGCTTACTTGTATCCTATAAAAGTCGGTTTTAACACTAATATTAATTATTGCACTCTGCTTGACATCTCTGAGCCATTCTGAAGGTGTAAATTTTATTTAAATCTTCTTCAGCTAGACAGTTTCTGTCAATAAATTCTGGTTGCTCAAGAATTCTTTTTTTACAAACCCAGACAGTAGATATGACAGCAAAGATGTTTTGTGGTATTTTTCTTCCTCGTCGCTACAGCTTCTACAGAAGTCATGGGAAGGTATTTTCAATCTCCGGGTATATGCACACAGAATAAATAAACCTGCCATGAAAAAGTTTCTTAAAAATCTGTCATACGGAATCAACGTTAAACTGTAGGTCCCGCCACTCACGTATAAAATTAACGCACACAACATGAGTGATGTGAAAAGCTAGGCCGTAATCCTGACGGAAGGGTTGTAATGACCAATTATGTATGTATGTATGTATTAAAACGACCGCTATTTGCATGTACTATACGAACGAGCTCTAAAGCTAATAAATATGCAACAGTCTGACAAGGTTATGGCAATAGAATTTTGATGATTTCTACTTTCTATCACAAGAACTATTTGAACAATTAATAATTCAAACTACTGTAGTCATATTTTACAATATCTTCTACATTTGCGAAATACATTCGCAGCCTATATTGTATTGTAATAGAAATAAATTTTTCGTTAACCTTGAATTAATATCATAATATCTTTGATTAAATTTCTACGAATTACAGTACAAATGATAAAAATTATTGAGGGCATCGTATGCTCGTAAAATGTAACATTTTAAGCATTTCCATATATTTTTGAATTGGTAAATTTTGGTAAATTGGAAATTGGTGCAGAGAGAAAAAAAGATTAAATTGAATATAAAACTTTAAAATTGGAGCAATAAAGACTTGTGTGTCTGGCTTTTGAAAATTTAAGAAAATATTTACTATATAGAATTGGCATAAGTTAAGATTTAATATTTAATGTTTAATATTTAAATATACCTGAATTGAAACGTATTTGTAATCTGATGACATCTTTTATTATAAGCTTTCTAAATATGTCTTTATAAATATAATCCAGTTTTTTAAAGAATTATTATTCGTTTAAAAATAACTCAAACTGATTGGATATGTTTTCTCTTACACTACCTTAGAATTTATTTAAAATAATTACAATTAAGAGCTCTGACAGACAACTTTTCCGCAAGCAGGTGTCGTCGCCAAACAATAAATTGCAAACTGCCCACATCTGGTGCCGACACACATGCCTCCAATATTGTACTACCGAGGCCATGCTCAACTATTTCACGCAAGTTCTTTAGAATGAACTCTTTATTTATCTTCCTCCATATGCAGGCATGTCAAATAAGTTTTGAAATGATGTCCTTTTTCAGACAAGTCAAAATATATAATTTAGTATGAAGGAAAATAAAATGAAGACCTCGATCTCACGAAAAGCTTAAGAATGTGGTGGCAGTAGAATGCTGTGAGGATGTGTTTTGGCACCAAGTGTAGTAGTTTAGAATTTATTGAGGAAATAATGAATAACAAAGTGTATTTAAATATTCTAAAGAACAAATTCGTCGAAAGTTCGGACGAATTAAGAATTCGTAATAATTATTACTTCTGACAGGTCAATGAACCCAACCAACAGTTTCTATCCTCAGACTACTTCTCGATAGTCTAACAAAGAACTCAAATCATTTCATATTGTAATAACACCACCGATTTTAGATGGTCTCAGACCAGTTCAACGTAAGCAGAATATCTTTGTCGCTTGCAAAAACTTTTTCCTATTTTGCATAAAAGGGCGTAAACGTTTTCCTTCTCTCAAGCTGAGAAACTGGCTCATTGCCGGGAACTCGCTCTTCACCTAATATCTTGCTTTGCCTAGCGAATTCAGATTTCTATTGTAATCTGCAGTCAGCCATAGAAGCTAATTGCTCGGCTCACAGGCTGACTGCCAGATAGTTTTGTTATATCCCGTCCTCTTTACTTCCAGCCCAGATCTTTCTATGGCGTAAACTTTTGTTTAGAAAAAACTTATGAGTTTTACGGCTGACTCGAACTAGGGAACACAACTTCTATTTCACAATTTGTCTTTTACCTATCTATAACCCACACAATGTAGCTACTCTTAGAAGTTTGAGGGATTAAATTTGTTCATTTCCCAATATCATAGAGTTAACTCATACTTCTGAGGAAAGTCTTAAGCTTTTTGAAACTATACTTTGTTGGATTATATTTACTTTATTGGATTATATTGATTACTAGATAATACCGGGTGGGCCATCTATTCGGTTATTCCGAATCTGGCACTCTTATACTGCCACAAAATTCAGTATAATATCCTCACTGAACATCACGAATCGATTTAGGCTTGAGTAACGTTGGTATTTATTGGAAATTTGGGCCAACGAAAAACTCCACGATGATGTCGATTTTTCCAAAAGAAATCAATCAATCCAGAGACAATTGAAGATTTGAAGGCCAACATTCGCTATGCCCTTGCCGAGATACAAGCCCATACACTCGAAAAAATGCACGAATGTTCGTGCGATCGAATGAGGTACTATGGGGCCAGTCACGGCAGCTATATAAATGAAATAATATTTCATTTCAAACCGGAACAATTGTACTTCACATTAAAAAAAATAAATTTGGCAACATTTCAAAACATTTTTGTTTAATTGCATTTTTAAATTTAAACCTTTAAATGGCCCACCCATCCATTATATTTACTCACATTATGCTCATATTTAATACGTAAAATTCACAATGCGGATAACGGATGACGTATGAGTGGTATTTAATTCCATTAGATTCATACATGACAATATGCAAGATTTTTCACTGCATACTTTTCAGAGTAAACATTCTAGTACGTGTAATATAATGCGTATAAGTAATATATTTCAATTGAATTGAATGAATTAAAAATAATGTATTCTCCATTAATTTGAAATTAATATGGAATTAATATGGAATTAAACCATGATATGGCAATTCTAAGGGATTTTTAAAAATATTGAATTTTTCCAGATATCTCATCTTAAAAGTAAATATTTTTTTGTTTTATTGAATTTTTAAATTTAAACCTTTAAATCGCCCACCATATATTACTCTAGTAATCTGTTCTGGAAGCTGCCGTTGTCAAGTAGGTAGTGCGTTGCATTATTAGAGCAGAGGCCACGGTTCAAAATACTATTTCTTCGAACATAATAAAATATAAAGAAAACTATTTCTTCTGCGGCTTCCTCTCAGATAGCAAAATCTCTGAGAGTAAATTAAATTATAATAAAGAGTTTCTCAATGAAATCTATCGCTCGGAGTCGACTTTAAACTATACGCCCGGCCAGTCATATATAAAATTAATACACACAACCTAGATGCTGTGTGAACCTAAGTCGTAATCCTTACTGAAGGTAGTGACCAATTTTGTATGAATTATGTATGTAATCTGTTGTGGAAATTCGAGTACCTATCTTTCTTTATGTCATTTCTTTTAAACTGCAATATTTTGCTTTTCTCTGTTAGTTTTTAGTTTTTCTTTTCAATCGTTGAACTCAACTTTAAGTAAATGCGTAAAAGAGAACAAAAGATATATTTTACCAATATATTTTATTATGTAATGGTTCTTCTTCTCACACAAAACGTAATTTTTTTAGATAAAAGAAAAAGGTGGCATACTTCGAAAGAAAATTTCTCATCTTTAAATGCATTTCTGGCTAAAGAAATTTTTATTTTCTGTATGTAGACAAATAAAATGAATTTAAAAATTTTAATTTTTATTGTTTGAACACAAAATTATACCATAATTAATGAAATTTAAAAAACAAAAGAAATATTAACAATTTCCAGTCAAAGATTTTATTATTTTGTTCGCAATTGCGTGTTTTCTATGGTCGGAAATATAAATTCATGCACAGAGTTTCAACGATAAAAGTTAAAATGTTTTGGCCAGTAAGTTTGAAATTTATGGCAACATCTGGGTTTGACATGAGCATTAATTGGTTTAACACTTTTTAATTAAAAATAAAAATTGTATTAATAAAATAAAGTAAAATGAAGAATATGAATATAGAGAACGTGAGTGTTTTGATAACTTCAACTATTTAAAGTAAGTGAGTAGAAAAACAAAATTATTAATGTGTCTATAACTAGAAAACGTTTTATTGGATATGTCCGACCTGGGGTTTGATCCGTTGCCTTACGTCTAATAAGTCAATACACTACCTACTTGACCATAGCGAGTTCAATGTCCACCATGATTTCAATTTTCCATTTCTCTGGCGCATAAATTTGATGGAAGGCATGTATTATGTTGGATACATACATACAATACATAATTGGCCATTATAACCCTTGAGTCAGGATTACAGCGTAGCTTCTCACACCACTCATGTTGTGTGTGTTAATTTAATACATGAGTGGCGGGACCTTTAGTTTAAAGTCGACTCCGAACGACAGATCTTTAAGAAACTTTTTCTGAAAATTTTATTTACTCTCAGAGTTTTTGCCAGAAATCTGCTGAGAGGAAGTTGCCGAAGAAATATTTTTTCAAATTACGTTTTGACCTGGGGTTTGACCTGGGGTTTGAACCGTGGCCTTACGTTTAATAAGCTAACACAGTGCGGCGATTTCGTATTGTGTTGGCTTCGTATACACAAGAAAAAATGTAACAGCTTAATATCGCTTGACCTCAGCGTCCAGTTCACATCACCTCTACGAGAGATAATTGTGGCCAACGTGGCATGCTCTGTGTGGGACATAGCGTCGACATGTTAAAACTTGATGTCGCCGTAGTCTAGTAGATAGTGTGTTGGCTTATTAGACGTAAGGCCAGGTTCGAGCCCCAGGCCAGACAGCAAAACAAAATACAAAAAGTATTTCTTCGATGACTTTCTTTCAGCAGATTTCTGGCAAGAACTCTGAGAGTAAATAAAATTTCCAGAGAAAGTTTCTCAAAAAGCCGCCGTTCGGAGTCGACTTTAACCTGTAGATCCCGCCACTCATGCATAAAATTAACACACACAACATAAGTGGTGTGAGAAACTAGGTCGTAATCCTGACT
The DNA here is from genome assembly GCA_936449025.2 of Sarcophaga subvicina. Classification (NCBI taxonomy): domain Eukaryota; kingdom Metazoa; phylum Arthropoda; class Insecta; order Diptera; family Sarcophagidae; genus Sarcophaga; species Sarcophaga subvicina. Next base: position 93,232,576 of record OW388080.2, read on the forward strand.
GAAGGGTTGTAATGACGAAATATGTATGTATGTATGTATTTATGTTGATATCGCTGATGTCCAAATTTTTTAATTCAGGCCAAAAGAAGTTAGTAATCATCGCTCTACAGTGTTAGTCTTTGACAGCAATTGATGACCAAAGTTCTTTGAGAATGACTATGACCGATGACGTTGCCAGTCAGAAACCCATACAAAACAATGACTTTTATGGGACGCATTTGATGCCCTAGGATCTGATGTGAATCGTACCAAATTTTGTTTGTTCACATACCGTTTTATCCAGAAATGAAGATGATTTAGTTGTCTGGCGTGAGGAAATGAGTTTATTCTGTTCATTGATCGACAGTATTTGATTCATTGTTACAGAAAGTTATTCTTGTTGCTTTAAAAATTGTAAACCTTTAGAAAACACCGTCCTATGTAAGAATTATTCTAATGAATTGAATGTACATACAAACCATTCACTTAGTCATTTAAACTTTTGAATTGTCAGCTTTAATTAGAATTCTTGCAGATTTGTAAATACCGGAGGTACAATGCTATGTATTTGTATTCGATTTCTGTTGTTGTACTGTTTTGAATATCTGTTTAAAATTTAAAATTCAAATTTAAAAGCTGATTTTGTGGTTATTCACTTAAACCTAATGTTTCTCTTGCAATTTTTCTTTTATTTGCATTCCACTTTGAGGCGCACATTTAATTTATGCTGCAAGATTTCTAAAAATTTAAGAATTGGTCTTAACATTTCTTTAAGCTTTTTTGCATTTGAAATTTATACACAAAACTAATCTGGATTTGATAGTAGTGTCCTAATACTGAAAGAAGATTTTCTTTCTAAAGAGTAAACATGAGAAAAAGAAAGAAAGAAATTTAAAATATTTAATTTCCAGTGTTCTGATCATCAGTTCTAATACAATTTATTTAAAGACAATCTACTGTTTAACATAAAAGTTTTTACGAGTTTCATATGTTGCAATTATTACTTATCGTATGGCTTAAGCATCAATCCTCGCAAAACAAAGTCAATATTGCGTACAAATTTTTAACTTACCGATCCTAAATGTGGTTCAATTTTCTTTAACCAAGACAGTTAAATATCTGAGGGTTATTCTTGATCCCAAGCTCTCACAGAAGGAGAACATTATGCATAGAGTTACGAAAGCCACAATAGCGTTCTATACCTGCAAAACGACCGTAAGCAAGATCTATGGGCTCAGACCAACCATCGCATACTATCGTGGTACACGTTTTGCGGCCGGGTCACAGACACCAATGCCACTGCCGACTGATGGATAGAGTACGCAGGCATTCAGCTGATCTGATTACCATTGCTCTCTGTTCCACTTTAACCAAGGCTTTATATTCTATATTTAACTGGCTGCGACGGAGGGCTGAGGCAATAAGACACATTGTACTCCAATGGTGAATAAAACATTAGATTTTAGAATTCCGACTAGGAAAGTTTGGTCCGAGGGACTCTAGAAGTTTACACTGATGACTCAAAGATAAGTGACACTGTAGGCTTTGGTATCTTTATTAAAGGTCCTGATATTAAACTTTCATATTGGCTGCCTGATCACTGCAGAGTTTTCCAAGGGGAGGTAATGGTAGTTCTGAAAGCAACGCAATGCATGTTGAGTAGCGTGATTTTCCCTGAAAATCTCCTGATTTACTTGCATGGCCAGGCTGTGATTAAGTCACTAACGAACGTCTTTTCAACGTCCGTTCTTGTCAATGAATGCAAAGTGTTTCTTCGAGAAATTTCGTATCATTAAATGGTATCACCTCTATGGATTCCGGGATACAGGGATATCGTTGGAAATTTCATTGCCTATGAGCTGGCCAGGGCCAGTACGGAGCTAGCAATTATCAACATGTTACAAGCCATAGTTATTCCCATTGCTTCGGTTAATATGGATATTGTCCTTTTGTTATAAAAGGAGACTCAGTGTTATCGGCAGCAGGAAGGTACGTGCAATATTGCTAGACTCTGCTGGATACGTATGGACAAGAAAGGATTGAATCAATTCATTCCTTAAATCGTATGTCAGTCGCACAATTGCGATCCTAATTGACCATTGTTCTTTTTGTAGGCTTGCCGAAAGTCTCGGCATTCCAAGTAATGACTTTTGCTGGTCTTTGGGTCTGAGGAGGAGGAAGAAACTGTCTTTCAGCTCATGTGTCAGTGTCCTGGTCTTGCCATGAAGTAACGGAGGTTTCTGACCTCACACTTTCGGACATGGTTGACCAAGCTCTCTAATATAAAAATTATTCGATTTGCTTGATTTACTTTGAAGCAAAATATATGATCATGAGCTGTATGAGCTTTATGTTGACATCGACGTCGTTAGACGTATTAAACAGCATAACGTTTACATTGGCTTGGGCATATCGAGCGTATGAGTGAGTATAATACTCCAGCTAAAACGTCTTGTGAATATATACGCTATGGAAAGAGACGAAAAATCAAAGAAAAAAAAAGAAAAAATTCCGATCTCTGGGGAGTAAACAAAAACAGCAAAGACATTAACTGGGTTGCAAGTAGAGAATGAGAATTTTTTTCTTTTCTTTATTAAGTATTATTGTGATATGAGTGTTTTTGTTTGTTTTAATGGAAGGATGTACACTTACTACACTTATAACCTTATTTTCGTACTTTTTTCTTCAATTATGATTGTTGTTTTCTTATTCTCTAAAAACAAAACAGATAAAGAGCAAAAAAACACAAATTCCTTTTTCCCGTCTATGAGATTGTTTTCCTGGACATATTGGTGTGGAAAATTATTAGAAAAATAATGACGTACGACATTATTGTTCCTTTTGTTGTATTTGTGATAAACATCTCACACCTACGAATATGAAACCTAAATAAAATATGTAATGTTGACATATATGTACATGCTTGAATAATGGAGTTCTTATATGCTTTTATCAGAATGATAAGTAAGATAATAACAAATAGGTGAGGATGTAATGCCGATGGAATAGCATAAATGAATATGATTATGGTGTAAATGACAGGAAATCGTTATTCACTGCTGTGCATTCCTATTGCCTTGTTTAGTTGATGTGTTAAGCAACGACAACGCTAATAATAAGGAGACCAAATGTTCAAAAGCAAAATTATGATCCAGAGTCATTCAAAAAAATTCGATGAAATTATGTTAAAAATAAAGAAATACCAGCACGTAAACAGTCAGTGTCGATGCTGCTACGGAACCTCCATTCACCCGTCCTAATACTCCACTAACTCGTCTCAAACTCCAAGTTTGGTAATCCGCAGTAATGGCTTAAAGCTTACGACACAATTATACGGAACTACATCCACTTTTAATGTTGAAAAAATCTCCAAATCGCCAAAATAAAATCTCAGCTACGCCGTTGTTTTCGGTCACACATAAGGATCTCAATATACCATCAATCAAAAGACAAATTGAAAAATATTGTAATAAATACCAAATAAAGTTATCGCAAGAACAGCGCCTTAAAACAGCGAGCATGTATCAAATTAGTCGCCATATATTCAGTCTTCCAAATCACCATGTATGACCATAGCCATGACATGTGTTCACTCAATGGGCTCTGGAACAGTTGCCAGATGTTTATAGTTTCCATCGAAAAATAATTTTGCAAATTTTTGAAAGGACGTTGTAAGTCATTAGAAATTCATGAAACGAATCACTCTTTTTCATCCAGGGAACAGTTGCGAATTGTTAGCAACAAAATCTAAATAACCGTACATCCTCCTTTGACCATCATACTGCAGCCTTTGTTTCTTCAAATCAAGCCAAGAAATGAATAATATGTGACTCCGCTGCATATCATAGCGTATTTTCGCTGTACAAATAAACCTCCGCGGTTAGGCTTACTTTTACTGGGTAAGTGAATAAATGAAATTTGGGACGATATCAATTCACATGAGATTTAAGAGCATTCAAAACATCCCCAAAAATTACATATTATATGACAACGACGTTGACCAGATTATCACTGTCAAAGTCGATCACTCTTGGTCGAATACTAAAAAAACTAAAAACTTTTGGCCTGAATTGTATGAACTGGAACCAATGATATGTGATTTCTACAGGATGTTACTACGAACCACACAGCTAATGCCTCATTTACATTCTGCACGATTTGAGGGCATGCTCATCCAACAGGCAAGTAATGTGAACTAGCTGGTGCGATTTGACCTAAACAGACTTTTCTACAAGGGTTTTCTTAATTTGCAGGTGTATGCGAATAAATCGTAAAGCCAAAATAAACGAAATCCATTGATCAAATTCACTATTAAGTACCAGAATTATATGAAAGTCTCCGTAGTCCAGTAGGTAGTGCGTTGGCTTATTAGATGTGAGGCCACGGCTCAAACCACAGTACAGACATCTCCACCAAAACGAAATATGAAAAAACAAAAAATTTTTTTCTGGCAAAAACTGTAAAGAGTAAATAAAATGCCATGAAAAGTTTCTCAAATATCTTTCGTTCAGAGTCGACTTTAAACTGTAGGTACCGCCACTCATGTATAAAACTAATACACACAACATCAGTGGTGTGAGAAGCAAGGTTGTAATCGTGACTGAAGGATTGTAAAGAATGTATGTACATATGTCATAGGAAATTGGGCATTTCATTTACTCTCCATCTAGCGAAGGCGTGGCGGACATTTGAACGATGTTATATTTCACACAGAATGATATCAACAAGTCATTCAAATGAATAAAAAAATTCCATGATATCTCAATTCACTTTGTTTTATGCCTTACGCTCGTTATATATTTTTTGATTAATCCAGGATATGCATATGATAATCCAGGATATATCATAAACCTTAAATAATGTGCCTCATCCTTGGAAAAAATCTCTCTTGCATATGATTATCCATTGAAGACCATTTTATTTCAATAAATTTTAGTTTACATAACTTTATGCAGATTTACTTAAAAGGTATTCTAACAAGCAATTGTTAAGTTTTCAGTTATTTTTTCTCTTGTCTATGCCGTTGGTTTTCTGGTTGAACCCATATTATTACATTTAATTACTTTCATTTTCCTTTCCATTCTAGAAACTAATCTATGAAACCAGAAATATCAATGTGTGGTTGATTCTGTATCAAATTTGTTAAAGAATAAAAAACATTTTTGAAAATGGAAAAAAACATACACAATTTTTCCATTTGTTTATCGTTTAAAAGGAGTGGCTAACATCTGCCTAAACATACCACACATGATGTGCAATCACTGCAAAACCAATATTGTGGTAAACAAAAATTTTTCAACGTCATATAAAAAGCATCAAAATATTTCTACAATGCAATGGATATAGAAAATTTCTATTCTATTAAAAATAGAATTTCAAAAGAAAAGAACGTCTGTAATAAATTGATATTTTGCATGCATGTACAGTGGACAACAAAAGTCTAGATATCCCAATATATTTTAGCAATTTTATGAATTTTAAGCAATAATATGTAAAAATTGTTGATATTTTTTGTATTTATTTTATTAATTTCTCTTTCAGGCGGAGGTGGTGGCAATACAGGCTGCGGCGAGAATTATTGGGGACGAAAGGGTCTACAAGTGGAGCGTCACCATAATTTCTGAATGCCAGGCGGCTATCAGAGCTCTAAGTTCCCACGTGATGAACTCCAAGACGGTGTACGGCTGTCACAGATATCTCGACGAGATAGCGAAATGATATGATATCTACATCGTATGGGCACCGGGGCACAGTGGTATTCCAGGTAACTGCAGAGCAGATTCACTTGCCAGACGGGGCACGACCATCGAACTCTCCGATGAATTCTCGACTCTATGGGGATCTGCAGGCTTATAATTGATAATGCGATCGTAGATTCCATCAACGACAGGTGGGCGGCCTCGGACGCGGGTAGAACGGCTCGTAAAATCTGGCCCAGACTGGATGAGAGGCGCACAATGGGTCTACTTAAACTCCAAAGATGCGCGCTCAGTGTGGTTATCAGTCTCATTACATAGCATTACATTATGATACGCGTGCAAGGCGCATTGGTCTTTTACACATTGCTAACTATTTCTGCAGAAACTGCAGAGATGAGGAAGAGCAGGAGACTGTCATTCACCTGCTGGGTACATGCCAGGCTCTTTGCCAAAGGAGAAAGAAGTACTTGGGTGCTTACTACATGGATGATCTGAAGGAACTGTCAGGGATTGACAGTGGCAGCTTAAAACGCTTCACCAGGAGCTCCGAGTGGTTTCGACACTAGGGGATAACGGATAACTGTGGTAACACAATGGGCCCAATGCGGCCGAAGTGTGTCCATCCAATTTTCTTGGGTGGGCAGCCACCTCTACCTACCTACTTATTAATTTATTTCTATTTTATAATATAAACAATTTTTTTTTCAAAAACCATAAGAATACTAAGGAAAACGTTCTTTTGTACCAAGAAGAACTCAGAGTAAATTTAAAATTCAAACGTCCAAATATATATAAAAATATTATACTAAGTATTCAAACAGTCAATTTTATCTATTTGGCATGGATTGTACCAATCACGTTTAGCATTTCTGTTGAAATTTGCCTCCCTGCTCTCAAAAGCAAGATTTTCAGTTGACTTTTGTTCGAGATTTTGCCACAAGGTAAATTTTCTTTCTAATTATCTACTAAATAATCTCTGGGAGTCATATTGAGAGTTTGAGCAAGAATAGTAAGCACTTTTGAATTCTAAGAGTTAAATCACATCTTCACATTAGCACCAGTAAGACTGTATTCATTGGCTTATGTCAAGAGTGACAAAACATTACATACATATGTACATACCTAATTGGTCATTACAACCCTTTAGTCAGGATTACGATGTAGCTTCTCGCACCACTTATGTCATGTGTGTTAATTTTTATACACGAGTGGCGGGACCTACAGTTTATAAGTTATGTGTGTGAACACCCATAATGATCATGTACATATAACTTTTGATATGTTTAGTTCAACTGTACCATTTATTTTATATTATTCTCTTTCTATTCTTAAATAACAATTTTAATTGATCATGCACAATCTTGCTTTCGTTTGTGATAACCGTAATTATTTATTCTTTTTACTACATACATGTAACTTTTAATATATTTGGTACAACTGCACCATTTATTTGATATTATTCTTTTTCTATTCCTTTTTTAACAGACATGATTAAGCATGTATAATCTTGTTTTATTTTGTTATGATTGTACATAACAAACGTTAACGCATATGAAGTAAATGTATGTATATACTTGCTTACTTAGCTACATGTAAAAATAATGTAGGAAGAAAAAACAAGAACACATAATAAACAAAGTCAAACATGATCATGCATGCATGATCGTGTTTGGTTTTGTTCGTTTACATTGAACTATAAAATAGGTCACAGAGAAATAAAATAAAATAAAAATATTATTGATCTCGCGTTTGGACAGAAAGTATTAAAATAAGAATTGTTATAATTAAAATTATTGTAAAGAAAATTGTGTTAAACATTAAAAACAAATTGTTATAAATAAAACTGTGTGAATTGTGTTAAAATTTAAAACATTAATGAAAACTATTGATAAAAGAATTTATTATTTTTATGAATAAATAAAAATATAAATAAAATTAAATAAATTTGGTTTTATTCAAAAACTAAATATCATAATTTTTATACTAGACTCCGAACGACATATTTTTGAGAAATTTTTCATGGCAATTTTTATTTACCCTCAGAGTTTTTACCAGAAATCTGCTGAGAGGAAGTCGCCAAAGAAATATTTTTTCATATTTCCTTGTGATTGAGATGTTTGACCTGGAAGTTTGAACCTTGGGCTCACTTCTAATGAGCCAACACACTACCTACTATACTACTGAGACTTCAAACAAAATACAAACATCAGAGAAGTCGATCAAATATCAACATAGGCTTTAAAAGGAAAAAGTTAAGAGGTCTCTTAGCAAAGCATTATCCCGATCTCCAATAAAAATACCTATATTTTTGAAAAGATATTTTTTGGTTCCAAATTTCATTGCGCATTTCTTTCTCACGTCTAATAAGCCAACACACTACCTACTAGACCACGCCTGCAACCATGAAGATTTCTTAATTCTTCCAATTTTTTGGTGAATTTGTTTTTTAAAAAGCTTAAATACTTTTTCTTATTCATTATTTTCTCAATAAATTCCAAACTGCCCTCAGGTCATGGTTAAGCTCTTCTTGAGATCGAGTTGTTCATTTCTTATTCCTCCATACCATTTCTCATTCCTTCAAGGTCTCTCAGTTTGATGGCAGAATGCTATCCAAATGAAATTCAATTTCATTTCTATTAATTAAGGCTGGTAACTATTGAACTATTTCTGTTGGGCGCCGTAAAGGAAAGTGTGATGCCGACGAACCAGAGAAAAGTGAGCATTTGAAGGCCAACATTCGTGATGCCATTGCCGAGATGCATCCCCGTACACTTGAAAAAGTGCACGAAATGAGGTACTGTGAGTCCAGCCGCGGCGGCCTAATGTATGAAATAATATTCCATTTCTAAACGGAACAATTGTACTTCACAATAAAAACTATATTTGGCGAAATTTCAAACTGTTTTTGTTTTATTGCCTTTTTTTAATGTAAACTCTTAAATGACCCTCCCGTTATATGTAGCGGAATGCCTAGTAGAGGGGCAATAGCTATCCGTTTATATGAAATGAATACCAAACCTTAGGATGAGTTGAGCCAAAGTCGAAAGAGTTCATTATTATGTCATAAGGGTGATCTGAAGCAACATCGTTAGGGCTGACTTTAACTGTAATTCAAACAAGTTACAAACAACAACAAAATTACAGACAAGAAAAGTTTGTCTCCAAAACGTATTATAGACAAGATGTAGAGTATTATGAAAATTAACCTCTTAAGAGACAGCCAAAATAAAAATACTGCACACATGCACACATGTACATATGTGCAACAGTTGTAATCCTAAATTTTGCCAAAACTGTTAAACTCTATTTATAGCTGAAAAATATGTCAAAATTTCTTTTATTTTTAGTAGAAGTTTTTTTTTTGCTAGAAGTTGAATTTAATCACAGCAAAGGGTTTGCGGTATACTATACAACTAGTAGTTACCTCAGTCGTTGTTTTCTCTGCCTGCATAATAATGTCATGTCAGCAGATTCTGACATAATCATTAAAATACCGCATCAGTAAAAAGGGGATATAGCTCAGTGGTAGAGCATTCGACTGCAGATCGAGAGGTCCCCGGTTCAAACCCGAGTGTCCCCTGTAAACAAAAGTTTTCTGTACCGACTAGCTCTGTACCGACCAAGTTCCTTCAAACCAGAGAAGAAGTGTCATGTGCGTTACACATGCGAATTAGTAGAGAAAAGAAGTGACAGTGTGGCAGCTCTAGAGTGGGAATTTCGACAGTTGGCAACACGATCTGGATAAAAGATACAAGAACGAATGTTGAAACGAGACAAATATACTTTTACTAACGTGAATGGAAAACAACCGGACAGAACATTCTGGAAAAACAAGAAAGCGTGGGTAAAAAAACACTCAACTAAAGCGAGTTTTTTTAGTTGTGCCAGCAAAAGAGAAAGGGTGTGTGCGGAGATTAAAAGCGTAGGGGTGGAATTTTTATGTAAAAAGGTGTTATAGAAAAATAAGGTGCGCGTGGCTTGATAAAGGAAAAAAGAACATTTTTGGGGACGATTACGGAACTGCTGGCGTCTTCGGGTCAAAAAAGTTGAACCATCCGGCCGATAAACAGACATTTCGATGGGGTGTTTGCAGTCTTAGCTGCTACGGTTGCCTGCACAACGCAGGCAATCCTCAACGCCTCGGCTATATTATCACCTATATATCGTCTATAATCATCAATTTTTGAAAAACATATCATCTTTAATAACCCACAACAACGGTAATTACGACTAAATGCTTCACTCATAAACGAGATAATACAGGTATTCTACGACCCCGACTCTATGACTGACACTTACTTTGACTGTAATTTTAAGATCATTATTAATTTCATTTTTATTTATATTTATCTATATTTATTTTATTTATATTGTATATATATATATATGTATATTATATAATTGTATAAGTCTAGATATTTATCGTAACAATAAGAAGAGTTGGAGGATTAGATTAGTTAGATTAGTTTTCTTTCATTAATTTCTTTTTATATATATATTGGTAGGATTTTATTTAAAGGTACCTTAGGTAAAGAAATAAATTTATTTAATAAACTATAAGAATTAATAAGTTGTAAAAATTAATTTTTGTGATGTTTACGTAATGTGTGATTAGTTAGGAGAAGCAGGTAAGTTCATAGGATGGTGGCAGGGTAGAAGTAAGATAAGTGGATATTAGGGATGGCTCCGAGAAGTCCAGAGCTACCAAGGTGGGTTCCTTTGGGTTCCTGTGGGTGGGCTATAAGGCTGCGAAAACATCTGCAGTCTCTCCTCATTGAAATCGTTTAATCACAGTCAGTATCCGTTAGTTGTAGTTTTCGTTATTAGTTGTTTCGCTTTCGGGTCCCTTAGTATATGTTTTTTGTTGAATTTCTTTGAAGCTGGTATGGTTTTTTATACATGTGAGTGTGCGTCCGATTCGGATAACCGGCAAGAACCACCCCACCCGGCGAGCCACAGCCCGGCATAACGCGAGCATACCAGCGACGCTGGTTATCTGTCCAAAGTGGCTTAAGCTGTTGTTTTGGTACCATTTTCATCCGCGTATTAACACCAGCGCAAGCATATCACATTATAGAAGAAAAAAGTAGTGAGCGCAAGGGCTGCTCATTTAAATCCGGCCCGAATGTTTGATGAACTAAGCTTTATCCTTGACATCAATAGATAGATACATAGATGATAGCTGCGTCAAACTGACAGGGATTGGAGAGCTAAATAACCTATATCTGCACCTCGCATAATATGGGCATTGACAAGGAAAGTGGATAACAGTCTACTCTTGCTCACTGGATCTGCAACAACGGCAGAAGTCATTAAATGGGATCTGCATTCTTTCCGCGTGTCTTCCCATAATAAGCATGGCCACTGTGATCGAAATGACGTTATGACCAAGTAACTGCTTGGTGCGGCTTCTATCTATAGAAGGTCAAGTAAGCCTAACGGTGGAGCAGGACTCCTCATTGACCCAGGATATGTTGGCGTCTCGAAGAATTTCCTCGCGATAAGTGGCATCCTCAAGTCGAATGAAAGAGGATTGCAGAGTAGTGTACCAGCCCTGGCGAGCTCGTCAGTGTCCGGTGACCCAGATAAGTGTGATACTGAAGTGGCCAGAAAGAACGTCGAGACAGCGGCAGCATTGCCTAACCATCCCGGACCTATTCACAACCTTCGACACGCGGGTAAAATGAACACCGTTGACGAGGATTCATTGAGCAGCCCGTTAGACGACCATCTCATCCGCCTGAAACACGCTACAATAATCTGGTAGTCGAAGGGAACAGTTCAGATCCATTTGCCTAGAGTAGACTTCGCTACCAAACCCGCTATCAAGCTTAGGCCATCGGTGTATACATTCAGTAGTTTTAGGAGGACGATCATGTCAAGGGCCCAATCGCCCCTGCTCGGAATCAGAAGTGAAAACGCCTATCAAACCAATATCATGATATTATGTGTGCAAGAAAACATCATTCAAATATTCGCACAACTGCATCCGAAATGTGTAATTTTCTATACATGGGTTGTGTCGGCTTTAAGGACCCCTGTGGTTTGTGGCTGATTACCATACACCTCCGAATTAAGAAATCCGCACAAGAAAATGTGTAACAAGGTCGTAGCACAAGTTGAGTTACCTGTTCACATCACCTCCACATGAGTTGACCATGCCATGAAATCAATTATTTAGAATATCCAATGTGACATGAGTTGTACGGTAGGTAGCGGCTTCCAGTTGAAACCACATGTCACTCGTGTCCAGAACCATCCAATTGAGACCAAAATAAATTGGTAACAATCGACCAATATATGATGTTAGCCGATGATCGTTCTCTAAGAAATATGGCTCAATGCATTTTTGGATGCATTAGACGCTCTTGGATTTCGTATGGAAAATTAATCAATTTTGTTTATTCACATACCCGTTCATCCAGAAATGGGCCTCATCACTGAAGATGATCGTTTAATGAAAATTAGCGCAGTGAGTTGCCCGAAAATTATTGTAATCTTGATAAACGTGTTATAGAGTGCTATTTTCATAGTCATTAGGCAAAGCAGACTGAATGAGTGACAACTAATTTGACAGTTTTAGCCTCAACAAGACGGCGGTTTTCAATGTTTTTTTTTATTTTTTGATATTAAATGAATATTAACAATCTTTATTCCCTTATTTAAATTGGAGAAATTATTCAGTTTTTATTTAGAAAATTACTTATTTTTCAGTAAGGCCTATTACCTATTGAATTGGCCACTACAAACCATTAGAAAGGATTACAAAGCTAGCTTTTCATACCACTCATGTTGTGTTTTAATTTTATACATAAGCGACGGAACCTACTGTTTAAAATCGGATTCCGAACTACAGATTTGTGGGAAACTTTTCAAGAAGATATTATTATACCCTCAGAGTTTTAGCCAGATGAAATATTTTTTATACTCCGTTTTGTACGAGATGTCTGACCTGCGGATTGCACCTTGGTTTTATGTCTAATAAGCCAACACACTATCTCTTAAGGTGACTATGTTTAACGCTGGACGGTTACTGTTCGTCGAATCGACGAAGCTCTTTATTATATAACTCTTCTATGTTTGACCAAATTTCGGTCTTTTTTCAACAACATTTGTTGATAATGAAAGCTTGCGGTCAGTAGACGAAAAAGAAAGTTTTTTTTTTGTTCGTCGATTCAACGAAGTGTAACCTTACTGTACAAAAATTACCATCCAGGATTAAAAAAATGGGTGGCCAGGGTACGTTTACTCACTACAAGAGGGAAATTTGGTCAAACATAAAAGAGTTATATGATAAAGAGTAAATGAGCTTCGTCGATTCGACTAACACTAACCAATTAGGGTTAAAGTGTTCGCCGATTCAGCGAAGAGTAATTTTAATATACAAAAATGAAGAGTAATCGTCCAGGGTTAACATTTTAAATGCTTCTTTTGAATATTTGAATAATTTTTAAACTTTAATTCTAAAAATTTATAATAACATGTATGCCTAAACTAAGCTTTCAAATTTTATTTCGAAACAAATTAAATGCAAAGCTCCTTATATTGACTATTTGATCGAAACAATAAAAAATTTAATTAAATACCATTGAATTGTATATGAGTGTCTACGATTACAACTGTGAAATTCCATAAAAAATTCTATACAAATGAAACGAAAATTAAAATAAATGTCAATATTATATAATAATTTTAATATGTTGTGAATAATTACATTTAATTAAAAGCCTTTTTAAAGAAGATTATATTTCGCATAGACGAAATAAACCAATTAAAAACGAAAATCGCATTAAAAATGTTTAAAAGTAATTGCATAGTGATAAATCAGTAAAACAAAGGCTCGTTGAATAAGTGATAAATGATATTAAAACTTATTTACTACTATTAAAACCAGATATGTTGCGGTATGCCATTTTGATAGCGTCTTTTTAAGTGATTTCTATTTTTAAATTTAAATAAAACAATATGTGTGAAAGAATCTTTGATATTTTTAAACGTTTAAAAAATCTACTACAGTCTACGACTGTAGGCTCTTTAATCTTGGCTCCCTAGACAAATATTATCCTTGTCGTTAAGCTATTAATATTTGCTTTTTTTGGAATTTTGTTTTTCTAAAGATTTTTGGCGATTTCAAAAACGTCTTTGACGATTATTTTTTTTCTAATATTTCACAATTTTATGCTTTAATCATCTGGCAGTTATGTATACAGGGTATGTACTTACTGGAATATTGCCTAGAATTATTGTTTTTGTATTTACTTTTAGGTTAAGATATCTCGAAAAATTAAAAATTTTTAAAAATTCATCAGAATTGTCAACATATATTAATTCCAAATTAATGGGGTATACTTTCTCTTTAATTCAATTTGAAATATATTACTCATACGCACCATATGTACATGTATGTACTAGAATAGTTATTCTGACAAGTACGCAATAAAATTTTTTTGATATTGTCATGTATGAATCTAATGGAATTAAATATTACTCATACGTCACATATGTTGTCTGTATTATGAATTTTACATATTAAATCTGAGCATAATGTGGGTGACTTAAAAGTTTAAATTTAAAAAAGCAATAAAACAAAAATGGTTGAAAATTTTGATAAATTTATTGTTTTGCTGTTATCTACTACTGTTCCGGTTAACGACGGAATATTATTTCATTCATATGGCTGCCGTGGCTTGCCCTTCGATCGGATCAATTTTCGTGCACCTTTACGGTTGTTTTGGGTCGTATCTCGGCAATGGAGTTACAAGTGTTGCCCTTCAAATGCTCAATTATTGCTGGTTTGTAGGCATAACACAGTACCCCACAGAAAATAGTTCAACAATGTTAAATCACAGATTCTTGCCGGTCAAGTGACATCACCATTTCGTCTAATTAAACGGTCATCAAAAGTTTGATGCAATAAATCGATTGCGGCATGAGATGTTGTATCATTCTGTTGAAACCAAACATCGTTCCAATCAATACCATGAGGAGCGGGTATAAAAAAATCGGTTTTCATGGTATGATACGTGACTCCATTGACCGTAATTAATGTGCCGTCCTCATTTTCAAAGAAATATGGGCCAATGATGCATCCGCTTCACAAGCCGCACCAAAGAGTCACTCGTAATGGTTGCATTAGTTTCAGTAAGGCCTCGTGTGGGTTTTATGAGCCCCAAATATGACAATTTTGCTTATTAATGTACACACCAAGATGGAAATGAGCTTCATCTATTTTTTTGCAAAATTGACATCACTGCGTAGTTTCTCGTTGACTCAATAAATCTCAACGTAGCCCAACGGTAAATCGATTCATTATGTTCAGTGGAGATAATATACTGAATTTTGTTAGAGAATATAATGACATAAGTATTGCCAGATAATAAATAACCGATGGTTCAAATTTAAAACGATCGATGGCACACCCGGTATACATATATATTTTTTAACTCAGAAAATTTAAGAAGCTTAGAAGAGTTTATATTTCAACAATATATCAACATTGTGATAAAAATATCTACAGGTATAAAAATATTACAATGCACATAACTTAAGACAGCATTTCTTACCCAAAATCAAAAACAATGTTTACCATTCGATACCTCATACTGTAGTTCAATACAGTTCTCTAATGTAACGTAATTTTTGCCTTCTTTAAACCCTTTTTTGTAGGACATAATCATAATCCTGACTGAAGGATTGTAATGAACAATTAAGTAAGTCAGTTAACAGTTGTCCTGATGGATCAATATTTCTCTTCTATTAGGCATAGTCGAACTGTTGAAGGTATAAATACGAACGAATAATTTTTGGGTATCACATTCAAGTTTAAAGCTTAGAAACGTGTCTTAAATTTGTTTCTTCTCTTTATTAAAAAGGCTACAGGTATATCAGAAACTTTTTGTTTTCCAGTTTTGAAAACAATTTTTCGCAGAACGCAATTTCATTCATAACGTAAATCATTTTTCATTCCAAACAAATTCTACGAAAATTATTTTAAACTTTTTATGTCAAGTTCTTTGGTGTGTGCTTATGTTTCGATGTTTGTTTAAGTCGACTTTGTGTGAGCGTTTAAAGCAATTTTAAAAGAAACAACGTTTTTTTATTAACTATAACCTATCACTTGCAGTATTATGACATTGTTTAATGAATTTCATTTAATCATTTCATTTAATTAAAAGGCACGTGGCAGAATTATATTATTTTTATGGTAAATAAAATGTACATGTAATTCTAAATGTTATCGCAAATCTCTAAATGGAAAAGTTATGCCGTCTGGTAGGTTATTTATTTTTTTCTTGTTATTGTAACATAACATTCAGTAAGGATTACGACTTAACTTCTCACACCTCTTACCTTTTGTGTGTTAATTCTATACACGAGTGGCGGGTCCTACAGTTCTAAGTTGACTCCGAACGTTAGATTTTTGAGAAAATTTTCATGCCAATTTTATTGACTCACATAATTATTGCCAGAAATCTGCTGAGTCACCGAAGAAATATTTGTTCATATTGTGTTGTCTGACCTAGGGTTTGTACCGTAGCCTTATGTCTAATAAGCCGACACACTACCTACTAGACTACGGCGACTTCCAGGGTTTTATACATCTGTCGAATTAGTTGTCATTTATTCCGTCTATTTTGTCAAATTACCGTGGTCGACCGTATTCGAAGACGTGGGTGCCTTGAATGTAGTCGGCAGCAGTTAGCAAACTAGCCTAATTTTTATTGAAAAATTATCTTTAGGGATATAAGCCCTAAGAGCTTCCAATTTCTCAAACAAACTTATTGGGTTTTTCATTAAATAAAACCACGAGTGTGCGATTTTTCACAGACATTTTTTACTTGTTTGAAAAACTTATTGATGCTGTTATGTGTGAAATAAAACATCGCTCATATGTCCTCCACGGCCTGTCTGGGCGAGTGCATCCGAAATTATCCATTTTTCCAGACTCTGGCGCTTGAATCAGATTGAATTTGACCAAAGGCAAACACTTGCGATCTAAGCAAAGCCCACAAGAAAACGTCTAACGTTTGGAAGTTGGTATTTGATCCTCACATATGAATTGGTATCATGCCAAATTCAACAGTTTTGTTTGTTCACGTACCTACTCACTGAGAAATAGATTTCATAGCTGAAGATAATTTTTCAATAAAAACGAGGGTCAGTTTTTTTTTACAAAACAATTTTATTACTTACACGTGTTGACCGAATAAAAGACAACTCGTTGGACAATATTGCCGTTAATTTCAGAAGACCCTGTTGAAAGTTTTCAAAATTATCTTGCGGTGTTTTTTTTTTCTTTGCTAAAACATATGTGACCAAATTTCATTGCTACTACTTACACAGAAAAAAATAGTTCTATTTTTATTAGCAATATTTTATATTTGAATTTCAAACGACATGCTGAGTTTCGCCCGTGGAAATGGTGTAGGGACAAGAGGAGTAGGAAGAAGAAAGCATATATATATATATATATATATACTTGTCGGTGGTTAATTAAAATTTTTCGTGATTTGTGAACAAGTTTTACGCACACATACACACGTAATTGATCATTACAACCCCTCAGTCAGGATTACAACCAAGCTTCTCACATCACTTATGTTGTGTGTGTTAATTTTATACATGATTGTCGAGAGCTGCTGTTTGAAATGAACTCCGAACTACAGATTTTTGAGAAACTTTTTCACGGCAGTTACATTTAAATCTCAGAGATTTTACCTATTTTTTCATATTTCGTTTTGTTGGAGATGTCTAAACTGGGAAGTCGCCGTAGTCTAGTAGGTAGTCTGTTGGCTTATTAGACGTAAAGCCCGGGTTCGTATCCCAGGTCAGACATTAAAATGAAATATATATGAAAAAAATAATATTTCTTCGGCGATTTCCTCTCAGCAGATTTCGGGTAAAAACTCTGAGAATAAATAAACTTGCTATACAAAAGTTTCTCAAAAATCTGTCGTTCGTAGTCGACGTTAAACAGTAGGTCCCGCCACTCACGTATAAAATTAACGCACACAACATGAGTGGTGTGAGAAGCTAGGCCGTAATCCTGACTGAAGGGTTATAATGGCCAATTATGTATGTATATGTATGTCTAAACTGGGAACAAGTTTTAATATAATCAAAATATTCAAACTTTTAAGTCAGCTGTAGGCGTATTTGATATCAGTGTATTACAACATTTCTTAAATATAAATAACTATCAAGCCGGCGTTATACAGACAACTTAAAGCATTTGATAAAATTCACTCACAAACCTAATTATTTTTCGAAATTTCTAATTTGTATATTTGTTAGATCATGACAATCTAAAACATATGGTATCCCAGTATGACATCTAAAACATGTGGCATTCCTATTAAGAATTCATTATTTCTACATCTTCAACTATTTTAATACAAAAAAACGGGGGAAAACAACTGCAATTTGTGAAAATTCTAATATAAAGCAATCCTAATCAAGTAAAGTTTGTGTGGAATTACTTTCCTACGTTTCCAACAATTTTTGCTTTTAATTCGAGTGAAAGAAAGCATTAGAAAAGTTTTCATAATTTCTGCAGTGAAAACAAAATTATTGCATATGAACATTAACGCAATATGCTTATTTAATTCTGTAGACAAATACACAAGACAATATAAAACTTTTTTCATACAAATGTCCTGAACTATTGGGTTGTCCGGAAAGTAATTTCGTTTTTTCCCTATAGAGGATTTAATTGTTTTTTTTTTTGGCACCCAACTTCACACTTAAGACGTATAATTTTTATATGTAAGGCTAGTGTGTGCAAAATTCCAATTAATTCTACGGATTAAGGTCAAACTTCTCAAATTCAACAGTTTATGACTACTTGATTGATATTATATGAAAACTGTCTTTCATTTCCACATAAAAAAAAAGAACGAAATTACTTTCCGAACAAGGTTATCAGCGTAGAAAGATAAATTTTTTAAATTCAAATATTTGTTGAGTGAATTCAATGATGGCCCACATAAACATAATGATGAATAGACGTGAGAATATAAAGTTTTAGAGAAAGGAGAATGAAAAAAAATTTAAATCATCATGAGAAAGTTTATAATCAGTTTCACACCATCGATTCAATTTAATGCCACAGAATCATTTAACGTATAGTGAGAGGCAAAAGTAATATTATAAAGGTAGAAAAATTAAAATCAATCAAATAAGTCAATAACACGTATCCCTATTTGTGCTGTGTGTATAAAATTTTCGATATTACCATGAAAAGTTTCTCAAAAATCAGTCTTTCAATGTCGATATTAAACTGTAGGTCCCACCACTCAGGAATGAAATTAATATACCCAAAATGGGTGATGGGAGAAGCTTGATTGCAATCCTGACTAAAGGATTGTAAAGGCCAATTAAATAAGAACTTAAGATATACTGAAATAAAAAATAAATATTCTAAAGTTTGCTAAATAGTAATGGACAAAAGTCTGATTAATTTCGGGACCTATGGACAGCTTAATCCTTAACTATCCCCTGGAGAGAACCAGTAGACTCTATGATTTTGGTAAATGCTTCTCAACGATAAAAAATTAATAGATTAATCTAGAAGCTCTCTTCTAACAATAAGAACTATTTTGTGGTATGCAGATTTGTCAAATTAGCGGGTGTCTTCCAAGTATCTTCCATGGAAGATGTGTTCAATTTAACTTGAATAGAAGGTAGAAAAGACCGGACATATCAATACTGTTTGACAGTCAGGCCACTATTCGATCACTCGACTCTTACGAGTTTAAATCGATGATAGTAAGAGACTGTCTATAGATGCTGAATCAATCGATAGCTAAGGAAAATAGGGTCCTAAATAAGTTTACCTTACTATAAATCGTTACAATTTCACACTAATTGCTCAAAATGAACTTAAAAAATGTCGTTATGGTTTCGTTATCATTAACAAAATTGCCTAATTGATGACTTTTATTGAAAATAAACTTTTGCCTCCCACTGTTATGCTTTGTTTACATACAAGGCTCTAAAATTTTATTTTGTGAGTAATTTTTACAATGAAGGGGAGGCGTTTTATTTGCTTTAAACCAAATCTAAAATCTACAAATTTCGTATGGATGGGTATACATACATTTGCCTCTCTCCTACAGTATATTCCCATGATATTGGTGTTGAATATTTTAAATGAAACACAAAAAAAAAGAAAATTCACACTCATTGTATTGCATTTAACTTGTGGCACTTGCTTCCAGCTGTTGTTTTGCGTTTAACGTAAAGCTTTTAAGAATATTTGTGTGGCCACATTTCGAATGAATGTTGAAAGTTTGTGAAGGCAAAGATTTAAATCACAAATGAAGTTGAAATATTCAATAAGAAATGAGAAATTTATTCATATTTAAACAGAGTTTGGTTTTCGTTTATTTTGGTCGAAAGCAGAAATGCCATAAAGAGATGTATTACTGGGGGTAACATTTTGGCCAAGTTTTTGCACGGAAGGTTAAGAAAATTAATGTAGAAACAAATAAATTCCATTTTTGTTTAATTTTAATTTTTTTTATCTTGCGAAAACATTGATATTTTGAAGGTAAATGTGATGTAAGATTTAAAAAAAGAAGAAATGGTGGACATTACTAGGTAAAAAGATCTAAATTATGCAGAACGAGAGTATTTCGGAAATTAGGGCATTCGAACACATGTATAGCGTCTCTTTTTAAGCATTTCCTATCTTTAAATAAATTATTCAAACCCTTATGTGTCATGAGAGAAATATAAAATCGTTCAAATATACGATATGGCTTCAATGGGTCGAGTGCTTCCGAAATAAAAATTTTTCCTAAATTTGACCGATGGCATTGGTTATGTTGGCTTTGAGGACCCCCTATTGTTTGCGGCTTATTCACATATACCTGTAATTTCAGAAAACCCCACAAGAAGACCTTTAGCGGAAGTAATTTGCACAATCTCGGTGGCCAGTTCACATACCCTTTACGTGCGGTAACCATGCTGTCAAATCGCTCGTACAGATGCAGAAGAATTTAATTTCAGAAAACAATCATGGGTTAATCTGGGACAACTACAAATTTCAGCTGAAAAACTAGATCGATTCGACAGGAAGACAATATCGTGTGTGTCTGGTGGGACGAGAAATATGTGGTGTACCACGGGCTACTAACACCTGGTGAAACCGTTATTACAAATCGCTACCGACAACAAATTATTAATTTAAACCATGCTTTAATCGAAAAACGACTTGAATGGGCCGCAAGACACGGCAAAGTAATATTGCAACATAACAAAAGCATCTACATACCAGGCAAAACAGGTTCAGAATACAATCATAGCATTAAGCTGGTAGTTCTTATCCCATTCGCCGTATTCACCAGACTTCGTTCGTTTTCACTACAATTTATGTACATCGATGGGACACGCATGGCAAGGCAGCACTTCGATTCCTAAGAGGAAGTCGAAAATTTGGTGGCTAATAGGTTTGCTTCAGAGAACGAACAGTTTTGTTTGTGTGAAATCCACAAATTTCCTGAAAGATAAAAAATTAAGCCAACAATGGTCAGTGCTTTGAGTGGAGATTTTTATATTTTCCGGTACAGTATACCGATACACCTGATAAAGTGGCATATGTGGAAAATAATTTTTTTCAATTTTGAATTCGAATATATTTTCTTAAATTTTCTTTAACTTCAAAATTTTACTTCAAACATTTATACGTTTTAAGGCAGAAATTGAAGAGAAATAAATTTTAATTTCCAAGCAATTCTTTTTTCTTGTTTACACAGGAGTGAGTGCAATTGAAAATGTTCTGTTATTTCAGATGTAGATTGGCTTTTCAACAGTATTGTAGTTTACATATATGCAGGAAGCATTTAGACTGATTGTATCAAAACGCAAAAAATGCCTTGGATTCTAAAAGAAGATGGAGTACACAGAAAAGAAAAAGGTAAATTTCATATTTTTTTCTTACATTTACATAGTAAAGACGAATCACTAAAAAAAGCGGTTTTTTTATTTTATGCCTTTAAACTTAAAGGTCAACACTGCTCCTCAGGTATCTGTTAAAGGACTCTTGTTAAAAGTTGTACAAATTGCGTCATATAGTTGGTGTTTATCAGCCAATCATTGCGAAATCGATCGCAATACTGTTTGGGAACGAAATGGAAATAAGTGGACTTTGTGCAAAAAAGTTGTGACCAATAGCTAAATCCATATGAATGGCTCGACAAAAAAAAATTAAAACTAACAATGAAGTCATCTTAAAAACATATCAATTTTAATTACCTTGACTTATTTTCTAGTTTAGAAGAAATGATTAACCATATGGTTTTTATCTAAAAGCCAGTGTTTCAAAAAGTCTAACACAGTAGAAACTAAAAAATCGAAGAGTTGATTCTAATTAAGAGTATTTTGTAGTATAGATTGGTCGTCTATAATCTATCAAACATATACAGTACAGATGAAATCAGTAAACAACCAACACCATATTTTTTTTCGCCGTTTTAAAGATGGGATTTTGTACCAGAACATGATGATTTGCAGAAAGTATTAATTTTCAAATACTTCTCGATTCATTCAACTGTTTAGAGATACAGATTTTGATGTGATAAATGGAGAACCACCAAAAAAGTTCGAGGATGCCGAATTGCAAAGAATGTTGTTTGAAGATGACACATTGATTCAGAAGCAAATAGAAGAAATGAAAAGACCCAAAATTCTGGATAATCGGTGCCACACAAACTTAATAGCAGTCCATCTGTCTGTCGACCGAAAAACTACTTGTGAAATTTTGGTTTAGAGACATGATAGAAAATCCGTGTTGCATCGCATTGTTACTGGTGGTGATTAATAAATAAATAAATATTTAAGTATTTAATCTTAGTAAGTACCCATCTCACAGCTATACATCCTTACAAGGTTTTTTGTGTAGGAGCCCTAAAGTCTTATTTGGAAATCTGTTTTCAAATATAAAACGCAACCTATAACAAAAAAATAAGCATCAGTTCTTTCCGGCATAAGTTATTACGGTTTTTACTTGTACGTGTTAAAATCCAAGTATTAAGTCTTAGTGTCTGTTACTTGGGCGTATTTCGCGATTATTTGTAAATAAGATACCGTTTTTTTATGTTTATATTGAAGGGCGGAAATGTCATGAAAATTCCTCTCGTGTCAAATGCTTTTGACATTTTTCCTTTCCTTCATAAATCCTTGTTTAGAATAACGGTATACTTATAATAAGTAATTCACTCCGAAAGCTACAGAAATGATACTGAGACACAGATGTAGACAATAATATGGTGAATAGAAACTAAACAACTTTCAGATGCTGTTGCTTGTTTTCTCTATTCATAATCAACGTTGTTGCATCGTTCTGGTAAAGACAACCAATTTAGTTGCGTAGAAGAGAAAAAAAACTGAAAAAATTTAGAGTACTATAGCAACTATATTTAGGATTATTTTGTTGTCTTACTCGTTAGATTAAATTGTTGCTTTTTAATCTTCTTTTGTGTACTATGCCAACTACGCCTTAATGAGTATCCTCTTCATTAGGCATACAGTACGAATATGACTTGATGTCTTATTTTGATTTAAGTCTTCTGATTCCACCTAACTACCGAGAACCTTGTGTATACTTAGCAGTAATCT
Organism: Sarcophaga subvicina; assembly: GCA_936449025.2. Lineage (NCBI taxonomy): Eukaryota > Metazoa > Arthropoda > Insecta > Diptera > Sarcophagidae > Sarcophaga > Sarcophaga subvicina. Next base: position 93,255,873 of record OW388080.2, read on the forward strand.
TCAAATAAATTCAGCGATTGGAGTCGGTTTATCAGTATATTTTTTAAAGTATAAACTTCCTTATTAAATGTTTTGGATTTCAACAAAATACAGAGACTAGCGTGTATTGGTAAAACCGAGGCAACGAAAACCTTTTCTACAGCAGCGTTGGAGGCTTTATTGGATTTAAGTCCATTGCACATGGTAGTGGAGACCAGAGATTTGAAGATAGTTGAACGAAAGTTGAAGCGGAATTTGTGGTCTTAAAAATTAAGTGTCGTTAGTTCTCTCCTAAACTGTCTCTTGGACAGAACAAGTAGACTCTATGATCTTAGAAAATGTTCCACAAGTAACAAACTTAGTAGCAAACAAGAATGCAGGAGCCTAGAGGCTACATACATATGTAAGGATAAGTCGAGAACGAGGCGTAAAATATTGCGACCCAGGGAACTACTTAAGTTCGACAAGACAACAATTCGCAGGAAGCTATGAGCTGTTCGCCGACAAATCCGGTCTGCTCCACCAGGATCATTGCAGACTCTTGTGATGTGAAGAACACGGAATCGGTACAACAACTTTTATGCGAGTGTCCCGAACTTCTGGGAACTGGCCGAGTTCATCCGTGGCGCGGGTCTCATCCCACCACCAATGAAATATTATAAAGGGGCATACCTCACACTGAGCAACAAAGTGGGCCATATGGGACACTGAGTAAACTTGCCTTGAAGTTACCCGCTAATCTAACCTTACCAAAAATATTCCGAGCATAACGCGGGTATCTCCAAGCGGAAGTCTATGGCATCAAACCGAATTGAGAAGAAAGCACAAAGGACGAAGTAAAGAAATGAGATCTGACATAACCATCCGTAGTCTAGTAGGTAGTGTGTTGGTTTATTAGACGTAAAGCCAAAGTTCGAGCCCCAGGCCAGACATCAAAATAAAATACAAAAAGTATTTTTTCGGCGACTTTGTCTCAGCAGATTTCTGGTAAAAACGTTGAGAGTAAATAATATTGCCACGATAAGCTTTTGAAAAATCTGTCGTTCGGAGTCGACTTTAAACTGTAGGTCCCACCACTCATGTATAAAATTAACATACACAACGTATGTGGTGTGAGAAACTAGGTCGCAATCCTGACTGAAGGGTTGTAATGAAAGGGACAGGCAGACAGTCTCCGCATCAATCAAAACTTTTGTTGGGTAATTAAAAAAGCTGTTGATTTGTGTCATCCCTCAGACTATCCAGGAATAATCTGAACTGAAATCGGTTACCTGTCTTTTGACAAAGCACTGTAGACTGAAACAATATTTGCACAGAATGTGAATGATCTCTAAATTCCTCTTCTAATGTGTTCAATTTAATACATTTTAGAAGGGTGCATCTGGGTGCATATCAGATGCTGGGCAGGATGTTGTCCTTCTAGACAACGAGCAAAATACTAAATTTTATCAGGCCGCAAGGAGGCATTGTAGTGCTATCATGTGTAGAGTAGGGACAGTACAATACAGCTATAAATGATGACGAATACGGCAGTAAATTCTGCAAATATTAATAAGAGACAAACTGGGAATAGTTAATATTTTACACCCTACAGACATGACATGAGTTTACTAAGAAAATGTTTAGCGTGCGAATGCCATTAAGGATACGCCACCTATTACGATTATATACTTCAAATTGTTGATGAAAATTCATTTGATAAAATCTTTATCGCATCATTGAATAGTTTTTGGTACATATGCACGTCTGAACATGAAGACAAAATTTAATTTCGTAATCTTAGTTTTATCTTACCATAATTAACCCATATTTATTCACGATTTAATAAAGGATTAAAGAATAAACACAAACACAGACAAACAGGACGTAAAAAAACGTCAAGTGAAATGCATTTTACAATTTCTTTTGAATTTTACTCTTTTAAATCTCTATTATATTGCAGCAAATCCCCAGTTCAACACAAAAAATTTATTATTTATGTACGCTTGTCATGCTGTAAGAATAATAAGAAAAAGGCACATACTTCGAGTTACTTGTATTGACTTTAATTCTGTTGCCTCAATAAGTTGTAAATAAGAAGAGGAAAAATGTTTGCCATTTAAACCACTCGACTTCACTATCTTTTTTAGTGAATTTTTTTTAGGAACTGTATTTATTTCGTTTTCTTGCTCTCATTGCTTTTAATGTTCAAGTGTTTCAGTAGTCTGCTAAAAAAGAAACATCATAAAAAAGTCTAAGTAGAGAACATTGTCAAGTAGTTCTACTCAATAAGAAAAAGTGACAGTTTTGTTGTAATTAAAATATAATTAGAAACTTTCCTAATACGCCTGTCTGTATTCTTATTGTAGATTGCAGCTTTAGCAGACGCAAATCCACATGTTTTTTATTGCAGTCAACAAATTAAGTATCATCCTGTCATTTCCATGCCTTTTTTTAGTTCATTTTAATGTTTATTTTAATTTTCATTAACTTTTAATTTCGATGTGTCTATAGTATTCGACAAGACATTCGAAATAAAATTTTATTAAACAATAACTGTTGGTGTGCCACAGAATAGTGTATCAGGACCTGCCTTATATATTTAATATGTATTGTAGACATGCCGTTGAACAGTTGTGGTGATTGCCTTGCTTTCATTTACACACATCAGATTTTTAGGAATCATCACGGTATTCATTTACGCAAGTCATGGTAGATCGAGTCTTAAAAAACTTCATAATCCTAGCTCATGCCACATACTTTTAGTATACAGAATTGTCTCGATTATTGACAGATTTTGTTAAAAAATTTTAGTATTTTTATTTATTTCAATTCATTTTAATAAAACTAATTTATATTCTAACATTTTATTATCACTTTTATGAAATTTACGCCAAAATTTTTGACCTGATGTACATTCCAGTATGGTTTTTTATGTAAAAATCAAATACTTCATGTCAGCCTGTTATTATTTTTTTTCTAAATGATAATAATTTAACATATAGCATCTAGATGGAGCAGGTTATTGTCGCTCGCGTCAATAACGCTCTCAATTGAAGGCTGGCCGAAACCTGATGGTGCAAACCATTGTTATATTTCGTTAGAAAAATTTGTTGTCAACATCATGTGAGGTAAAAATTTTCCCATTGCAATAGAACTTCAATTATGTCAATAACATTTCTCTTTCTTTGATTCCTCTCTGGTGTCCCGGATACATGTTCTCAAACACGGCTGTACGTAGTTGCTACACACATAGCATGTACTCGATTCTAAAACTGCCAATTCGATTTCGGTGGACCACAAAATTTATAACGGCCATAAAATTCAATTAGTTACTAATCCACAGCAACAAAATTATTAGGATTATTAAAAGTTGATCAAAAAGGCGTAATAAGTGTAAATTTATCATCATTTCCGAGTAGCACATTATAAAAGCGAATGATTCTGTTATCTCATACGTACGTAGTTGACCGAATTATTATCCTTCTGTAATATCTATGAAATAAAACATAGGACGAAACACTTTTTTTAATTCTTGTCTGTCACGTGAGATAAATATGAGAAAAGCATTAAGAAAGACTCTATAACATTTCAAGAAACAGCTGCTAGTAATATGCATGAAAATTGGTAATATATTTACTTCCCAAACTAATAAATACATACAGTTCTCTGTTACAAGTACTACTATCTTTGTCTATATACATCCATCAGGTTTGTTGCTCCTAATACTTTCGTTAGTTCATAAGACGAGCTTCTGTTTTCTTCTTCTACAGAGTCTTCAGCAGCAGGACTATTAAATACATACGTACATAGTCGGTCATTACAATATTTTGTTGTAAAATGAAAATGTCTGACCTGAGGTTTGAACCTTAGACTGACGTCTAATAAGCTAACACGCTACATACTAGACTACGACTTATTCAATCAATATCAAGAGCATATCAAGAACAGAAAATTCAACCTTTTCACTTACATCTAACAATCTAACTATTAAATCTCCATTGATTTAATTAACAATCGCTTTAAAAGTAATAATTCAAATCTTTATTTAAAAAATTGTGTATATAACAAATATTCAATTATTTTAATAATCAGGCCAAGCAAACGTCTCATACTGCCGGTTGTTGAAAAGTAACTGTGTTCTCAACAATAACTTTGTGTGTAAAGTAATTGTACGAAAAGAAAAGAAAAGAGAATACATGAAATTCCATTTGCACAATGGCACGAGTACTTAACACTAACACTTCACTTCCAATCCCTTTTCAAATCCCATAAATAATGTATTATTTACGATAAAACTTCATTACATACACAAGACTAAAGAATCCCTAGGAAAGTCGTATGTATCAAAAATTATACATAGACAGAATTATGAATTTTTTGAAAAATTTTAAGTCCTGAATTAAAAAAATATCAATTATATGATCTGGAGAATTGAAATGTATCATTTTTTTACAAAGCTCGATTTACGCTTAACCCATGGTTGTAGTACCAATTTATTGTGTGTAGGTATTTCGTATTTTTTAATTTAAACCCGCTAAATGGTGTAATAGTTTTTATTATTAAAATTTAAATTTAAGAAAACCAATTTATATCGAAATCAATTCAATCAATTGTGTTTTTCCATTCTCGCCAATACGATTAGTGTCGATTTGCATTTCGAAACAATATTTGATTTTTTGCTTTAATTTATGCACTTTCATTACCCAAATGTTAATAAATTGTGTAAATAAGAATTGATTTGACTTTTGAAACAAAAAAAAACAAAAAATAATTGTGAGAAATGGTGAATGAAATAAGTTACAGAATAGTTTACTTGCCTAGGCAAACATATGAAATTAATGTTTTTAATAATAATTTTCATAGAAATAAAAGGCAGTACAAATAGAGTCAAAAATTTAACACTAGATATACCAAGAAATTTTTATACCCATTTATACCAACACCTGTCAAAATGACTGGTGTTCAAAAATAACGTTTTGATTGTCTAAATTCTGTATGTGCTATAATGTTTTATAGAATTAATAAACAGTATTGGTAAAATAATAGTAAAATGTTGTTGGAAGAGGAGTTGTTGGACAGTCAGCTTCACTTCCTATCTCTTGACCTGATGACTGATAATCAAAAAGTGAGTTCTTCAGCCAAACGAAACAAAAAATCCTTTCTTGAAATATTCTTTTCGGTTGTGTTTTTATACAAAAATCCAGGAATTTATTCCGACAAAATATAAAATATTAAAAAATACTTGCAGCGGCCATCTCCTAGATCCCGACTTCACACTATATGTCATTAGCCATATCGTGTCATTTGATCTATGACGTCGACACCAAATTTGGTTTTATTATAAAAAGACACAGTTTCAATTATTTTCTTGCTGTCGATATCAATTTTGACGCCTTCGTGTATAGTACTCAATAAAACAACCTTTTTGTTGGGCTTACTCTTATAAACTGTAAGTGTACATTTATTTGTTGCGTATAGTAATGTTGAAAAACGAGCCTAACTATCCCTCTTTTCCTTCCAAATTTTTGGAAGGTTACATTTGTTTGAGCGTACGATACCAACCAACGTAGTGTTTTTGGCTAATAATTTAGAAGCTAAAAAAACACTGGTAAAAAGTTGTCGGTTATTACAGTCCTACCTTTCATGGTATAAGGCTCCAGTAGTCTCATTCCTACAAATTCACTAAGAGGTGTTGCCAAATTTCATGTTTCATCTTTTCCTAGATAAAGAAAGCCATTTACAACGTACTTCGTTTCAACGTCAGAAGCCAGCCAGAATTTTATTCCAAGCTTGTCTTATTTGTTTGGCATATACTGTGTAAACCTACTCTAGCTTTCGTTGGAAACAATTGTTCATCTAATGTAATATTTGCTCCTGGTTTGAAACAGTTTTGGCCGTTGACAATAAATTTGTTCCAAACAGTTGACACTAACGCAAATTTATCAGTTTGCAAGCATTGACTCCTTTCATTTCTTTTATTGAAACGAATGAAACGTAATGTCATGCCTACTCATAGTTTTAGAAAAAATTCGGGACCCCATTTTTTGTTCCATAAATACGACCCTTTGAATACTGTATGCACCACTGTATGTACCTCGTGCAAACAGTATTCCAATGAAAGCTTTCAATTTATCCTATGAAAGTGTCCATTTCTTCTCTAAAACTCTAGAGGCTTCTAATTAGGTGCAAGTCTTGATATGATCTAATATGTATATGGTGGTCAATCAATAGTAAAAAGGCACTACTTGGCTTCTCTTCCATAATATTTCTTCTAGCATATGCTGTAGGCCTAGATAAATCTTTGAATTTGCAATGAGTTGGTAACCTTCCAGCAACACCTTCTTTTATTTTTTTCCACATAGTTCCACTTGCAGAAACCACAAGTTGTGTATCTTCCCCGCTTTCATTATCCTCTTCAGAACTAGAAGAAAACCGCATACACATTCGTTTTTGTATATTATGCAAAGGAACACTGTCTTCTGCCATAGAAAAACATACCAGTCAAAATGACTGCTACAGGTATAAGTACCAAAAACAAATATTATTTTTTTTATTGTGGACACAAGATCAAAATAAGTTATCCAATTAACTGTATTTAGTTGTCGTTATAAAAGTCATATAATAGTTTCGGAAAAAAATATTCACACAAAGTCAATATTTAAGGCTAATAAGGCAAAACCAGTCATTTTGACTGGCGTGGTAAATCTAGTGTTAAAGGAAATAGAAAGATTTCAAAATACTCAAATAAAAAGCAATTCTCTAAAATAGAACTGTCGCCCATTATTCCATCTTTCTTTCTTCTATAAATTATCTTTTCTGCATTACAACCCAACACAATGCACTGCATGCATAAGGGTCATCTACTGACTGTTGGTTGCCAAAAAAGTGTAGCTTCAAAAAGATGGCCGTTATAAACTCGAAAGTTGATCAAATAAAGAGATGGCATAATACAGTCACAAGTTGTTTTAAATGGTATTACTACAAAGTCACCTAAAAAATTTTGATTCATAAACGAAATTAAAATAAATAAGAAATCGAGTTTAACTTTAGGGCTCACCTCAGTCTTTGCCATCATCATCATAATGCGCTGGTGTACATTTCTGTACATCAACTTGATAGTGTTGGTATTAAAGACTGCGATGTACTCCTCTAAATTCTTAGAAAATATTTCCAGCGAAACTAAATAATTATTTTATTTTCGTGAATAGGAACAACTGTAAGCTATGGTCAGACTGAGTAAATATTTGAAGTAAAACATCATATATTTATTTGCTCTAGTGTGACCATAAAATATTTTAGGGGTGCAAAGACGATTTTGAGAAAACAAATTTGTTTGCTTGCAAACAAAAATGTCTCTAATGTGACCATAGTGTGACCACCCGTGTCAAATATTTTCTCCTTTTTTCGAGCAAATAAATATTTGATCGTGCAAAAATTTTGTAAGAGCAAACAGTGGCAAATAACAGCTGTTGCAAGCAGGGACAACACTTTTAATAATAAATTATAATTTTTTTTCATAAAATCACCAAAACGGAAAGCTTTTAATAACAAATTTTTTATGAAAAGTAGAAATTAAAAAAAAAGTAGTGTAAAGACCTTTCGACAGGTTTATTAAAAGTTTTATCCATTAGTTCATTATGAACCAGGAACAAAAATATTATTTTTTATCACATTTTTTAAATGCAAGTTTGTACCAAATGAAGAATCATACATGTAATTTGTAATATGTTATAGTTATATGGAACAAAAAATTGATTAACCTACTAATATCCAAGAAAATTGCAATACTGTAAAAAAAGATCAGGTAAAGATCATAATTTTTGTTTAATAGACGAATGGGTTCAAATTTTTAATCCGCCAATCGAAAGCTCTTTGAAAGGATTTTTACTTTGATATCCATCTCAGGGATGTTAATTATATTTCAAAGTTTTATTAAAGCAGCAATTTAATATCTGGACCTTAGAGACCAATATCTATAAAAACCAGTCTTGGACGGCACAAAATGTTTATGTTTAAATACAGTATGGTATTAAGTACTTTGTCGTTTAAACGCAAATCAGTTGTCAACACTCATGCACAAAAGAAAACAATTAAACAGCTGTGGGAATTTAATTGATTTTTTGGCAAAGAATATGGCGGCTGCTCCGCAACTTAACACAAATAATGTTTTCTCATCTTCCATTTCGAATTTTTATTTATTTTTATTCATTTATTTATTTATGTTATATTTTTCCCTTTATTTCTGTTATTCTGATTAAACAAATTTGTTTATTTTCGTTTTGTGCAGTTTCTGTTTTGTTTTGTTTTTGTTTTTTTAATCATGTTTACCTTTTCGTTTGTTTCCCTTTTTCTGATGAAACAAATTTTGTTTATGAGAAAATAAAAAATATTTACTTCGGTCTGACCGCAGGGAAAGCATGTTTGCTCCAAACTGTATTTGATGCTGTTTCATTGTTATTTGGGAAAATAAATTCTGTCAAATATTTACCATCAATGTGACCAGCAAACAAACTACAGAAAAATTTAATGCAAATACGAGTAAACATATTTGAAGCAAATATTTTTTCAGTGTGACCACAGCTTTAGTCTAATAAATAGTATGCTGACGTATCAAACACAAGGTTAGACATCTCTTGCACAGAAAATATAAAAAAATTTCTTCGACGATTGCCTCTCAGCAGATTTATGGCAACAACTCTCAGAGTAAATAAAATTGCCATGACAAGTTTCTTAAATAATCTGTCGTTCGGAATCGACTTCAAACTGTAAGTCCCGCTACTCATGTACAAAATTAACTCACACAACATGGAAGCTAGGTCGTATTATGTGTATATGTATGTATGTACAGGCGAACAAATTATTATAAAATTTTAACATTTCAATGGAATTATATGAGTTCGGAATTCAATTCACCTATCGTATACACAAAAAAATTATTCTTAAGATGTGCAGTAAACATATACTAACAAAAAAAGACATCAATAATCGTAATAAACTTGATAATAGTTTAAATTAGTGTCAGTATTGACATTTTCAATCACTAATAAATTAAAATTTCATTTAACTCTTTAGAAATCTATGAAAACACTAAAACAAATTACAATTTAAAAAATGTACTAAATTTTTTTGTTTGTTTTCGTTTGACTATTATTTGGATAATAAATAAAGAAATTTGGTAAAAAGCTGAAAAAAAACATACGAAAAACATCCAATTTAGTCAAACACAGCTCGAAAATTACAATTAAAATGCTACAATTTCTAAATGAAAAAGAAACGAATGAAAAACACTGAAAATGTAATTCAATTTGAAAAAAAAAATATTTCAATTCCTTTTTCCATTTTCATTCAAATAACATTCAAATTGTTTAATTTGCGTTTTTATAACGCAAATAGATTGTGAATAATTTGAAGAAAACAAATCAATTCGATGTTAATGAAATTTCCTCTAAATTTTCACAAAAAGACTTAAAAGATTAAACATTTCATGGCAATTTTAATTTTTAAAGCAAACATATTCTTTAAGTTCTCTTTAGCAATCCTCCTACTCTTTTCTAGATGACAGTATATTTAGCATTCAGCTCTTTGAAGTTTCAATCTTCAAAGAGAATTAATATTGTTAGGAAAATTTAAACATCGTTTAACATTAACGATAAACAAAAGCCACACAAACACATACAACGAACTTGCTTGCATATACCAACAACATAAGAAAAGGACACAGACAAGTATGAAAGAAAGCAACAACAAACAACGTAAGAAAAAATACACAAACAATAAAGAAGTAGCGATAGAGTTCTCGACAACGCGAAGACACGGACATTCCATTTCAAAAACCTTCATCAGACTGATACGCGAGCATATAAAAAGGCAAGACAAAGCCTCTAAATGGGTCGAATAGGGACGATTATAATAGCCGAAAGACCTAATGTTCTTTTATCAAACAAGAGGAATATTACGTCATCTGTAACTGTGGCTGGTGTAATTTCTAGGGATTCAGAAGCTCCTCATATTCTGAGTATGAAAGTTCAAGTCCTCTGTTCAATGGAGTCAATACATTTTGCAAGTATCGAAGGAAAGGTTACAGTCCCTTCACCCCATTAGGTACATACCAACCAATATATACATACAACACTTTAGTCAGGATTACGACCTAGCTTCTGACACCACTGATATTGTGTGTGTTAATTATATACATAAGTGGCGGGAACTACAGTTTAAAGTCGATTTCGAACGACAGACGTTGTTTGAGAAACTTTCCATGGCAATTCTATTTACTCTCAGAGTTTTTGCCAGAAATCTGCTTAGAGGAAGTCGCCTAAGAAATATTTTTTTATATTTTCATTTTGATGTCTGACCTGGAATTTGAACCGAGGCCTCACATCTAATCTGCCAAAACACAACCTACTAGACAACGGCCCACATTAGGTACCCCTACCGTAAATACTACTTATATCGAACTTACAATGGTTTTCTCGGACTCTGACAGGAAAAGCCGAAATAGCTTATTAATGACGGTAGGATGTTCAACTCTATTGGTTCACTGAAACACTGTTGCAATTAGATTTGTGTTTCACTGTTATATTGCTATTAGAGCGGATTATACATACATACATATATAATTGGTGATTAAACCGTTTCAGCTAGGGTTACAAGACCTAGCTTCTCACACCATTTATGTTGTGGGCATCAATTTCATGCATGACTGGCGGGACCTACAGTTTAAAGTCGACTCCAAACGACAGATTTTTGAGAAACTTTTCATGATAATTTTATTTACTCGTACAGTTTTTGCCAGAAGACTGCTGGTTCGGTCGTAATCTTGACTGAATGTAAATATAATATAACTTACATACATTCGTAAGTATGTAAGATTGGAGTGTATATCTAAAATTTGAAATAAGACGTGTTCCTAATACAATATCTCTGTTGTTAGCATTGGTAAAATTTTAATTTGGTATTTTGTGCGAAAATTCTTGTTTATTTGTGGCTTCCATAAAGAATCCAGGTAATTTTACCACAATAGAAAATGTTTTATTTGCCTCACATTTTTGTAATTTTGTTCAACCCTTAAGTTTTAATTTTAAAGAAAATAACAATGCTTCGATGCATTTACTAGTGCACGGAACTGACTTCCATTGTCACTGTTAGAAACTACAATCGTTGATATTTCTTCTCATGGCTGAAAATCGAAAAGTATTCATATTTACATGGTCATGACCTTCAATGATATGCTTTTGCTTTAAAACAAAGTAAATTTAAGAAATGAAAAAGAATGTTAAATGCTCTTTTTAAAAATTTTATGCATACTCTACACACTATCGGAAATATTGCATCACTTTCTCCATGCATTCACTACAGAAAAATCGATTAATTATTCCCCCTACAATGCTGTTGATATTGTGGTAGATACACTGGTTGGAGGAATAATGTATGAACTCTGACATGATAATTCCATTACTGTTTATTATTCGTAAATCCACATGTTGGCCAAAGATGTAAAAGTCAATTGTGTGTTAAACTTACAACTTCCGTCAGTAAGAGGAAGATTGAATTCAATTTCCCGATTCGAATAATTAATGAGTAAAAGAATAACAGAAAGCAGCAAATTCAGTAACATAGGCAAAGTGATGGCTTTATAAAGATGATTGAAACATGTTTATGTTTACTAAATAAATAGTAATAATAGTAGAATCATAATGAAGAAATAAAAAACGAATAAAATAGAATAATAACCTTTGTCCTTAACATTATCTTATCGATACATGAATTAACTTTTATCGATAAATTCATACCAAATTAAAGAATTGAATTAATTTGTGAAATTTGTGAAGGATTATGTAGTTGTAATGTCCAATAACTAAGTGTGTATGTAGACATATTTCTGCGTTTAACCCTTTCACGACTATTAGGCCATGAGAGGCAAAGTTATCATTTGGTCTCTTTGGGATGATTCATTAGAGATCTAAAAGATATATTTTGGAACTGAATTACTAACACCACTAGTGACTTTCTGTTTTTTCTTGGAACATAAATGCGCCAATGGTCGTTAAAGGATACAATTTATATAAATTTTTTCATTCGATAAAATTAAAAGAAAAGTAATTGCTTTTAGTATTTGAGGCACTAAGGTTCATTTCTTAATAAAATGAAGTATTTGCTACAATATAGTAGTGAAATTTTTAAATTTCAGTGAAGTTCCAAGGGTTTTTTCATCTGTATGCACAACGAATTCAAATATCATTCATTGTGTCCCTTAAATTTTACCATGTGCTCATCGATAGGTTGTTATAAACACCTACGTTTTTGCAAAATAAATGTTTCTACGTAACGTTTGATATACAAGGCACTCCATATCTTTTTCTTCTCACCAGTAAACTCGACAATTTTTATCAGATTATCGAATTAATTTTTCCAATATTTCTTGTATTGATATCAAATTTTATAGTTAAAAAGTTACAAATGAAATAGGAAAAAATTTCGGAATGTATGCTCTCTGGCCATATTTAAAAACAGGTTAATCATTTCTAAGTGGCACAGAGACAAGTTTAATTGCAAATGTTAAAGGTTCGGGTGATGTTTGTTGTTAGAATATCGTATATTTATATTCAACATAAAATACGACGTAGTCATCATCTTCTGTCAAAAGCTTTTGGTTTATCTATCTTCGTCGTTACTATTGTCTCCCATCAATATACTCATAATTTCATTTTCGTCGACTTTAATAATACCACGTCCTCTGCAAAGCAGAATCTACAAGAACATAAGTTTATAAATGTGGTAATAGAAAGGAATCATATCTTCTGTATGTAAGTAGAAAAATTACTTTATGGACCATAGGGACTAGAGATGAGCGATTCAATGATTTTTGAAGAACGTTGTTCTCAGTGAACGTGATTTGTTAATCACTGTTCCTTAAAATAGTGATTGTGATCACAGTATTCCAAAAGAAAACAATAATGACAATAACGTATTTTATTAAGTCGTAAGAAAGAGACAACTAGATACATACTACGAAAAGACTACTAAACAAAATCAAAGTGGTGCCATCAATGTTATTATTTTTAATGCAATTTTTTTTATATGAAGTTTGACAATTAAGTTTCACAGAAAGTTCATGTATAAAAGACAAAAGTAAATAATCAGCATCATCTAATAGTAATTCTGCCTCGCTCAAAATAAAATGAAATAAATTTGAGTATGTAACAATTTTGAAAGAACGACATTATTTGTAACTGTTATTTGGCAATTTCAATCATTGTAGTTACCATTGAATTATCAATCACCGTGATTAAATCACAGTTTTGAAAATATCGCTCATCTCTAATAGGGACACTGGTGTTCCTTAGCGTTTACAATACATTTTTTTTGTTTTCGTCAATAATAACTTTAATAATTACATGGATAAGAATATGTACTTCTCTAGCAATGGAATAGTAACCGTAGTCTAGTAGGTAGTAAGTTGGCTTATTAGACGTGAAGCCACGGATCAAACAACAGGTAAGACATTGCCAACAAAACGAAATATGAAAAAATATTGCTTCTGCAACTTCCTCTCAGCAGATTTTTGGCAAAAACTCTGAGAGTAAATAAAATTGCCGTGAAAAGTTTCTCAAAAAAATCTGTAGTTAAGAGTCGACTTAAACTGTAAGTGCCCCGCCACCCCTGTATAAAAATTAACTCACATAACATAAGTGGTGTGAGAAGCTAGGTCTCCTAATCCTAACTGAAGGATTGTAATGACCAAATATGTATGTGTGTATGTATGTATGTATGTATGCAAGTATATTAGGAGCTTAAACAATGGATCTTACTACTTTGAATTGTTTTTATGTTGATAAGGTCCTAAAAAATTAGTTAACGTCGATAAGTGTTTAAAAATTTTTAAACATTTATTTTGCACATTTCAATAAGCATTTAGGGGCTCCATAACAGGGACTACCGGACTTTGGGAGTTGACATGGGCGTTATTAACTTGTTGAAGCTACATCCGTTAAACTAGTTGTCATTTATTCAGTTTACTTTGTAAATCACCTTGGACTACCATATGAAACGACGTGTGTTCGCTCAAGCAGTTGACAACTGACCCTAATTTTCATCGAAAAATCAACTTCGACGATGAAGTGAATATGAATAGTTTCCTTGATTTCTTGGAACTCAAATCTTGTAAGCTCTGGAGATGCGAAAACCAGAGCAGCCGAATCAGTTATATTATTGCAAAACTTAGGTAACCCTAAACAGGTTACCTTTCTCAGCTCAATTATGTCGCCATTTAAGTTTCCTTATAGAAACCTGAAGAGAATAACTTAGTTTAAGTGTGGAATCAAAATTATCCAAATATTTTTTTATGCAAAGCAGTTAAGTTTTCTAAGCCCCTTTGTGCTAAATCAGTTACTTTGTTAAGGTATTCTGCACTGTTCCTAACCTTCTCTTTTCACTAATCGATCTTTCTCTTGTCAATTTTATTGACGTTTAAAGAATACATCTTTGATTTGCTTTAATTGAGAAATTTGAATTTATGGAAATGGAGTAACAAACCACTACCAATCATATGTTTTAATTCATTCCCCCTTTACATTTCTTATTATGTACATACAATGTCCATAAACTGTTGTGACTGAAGTATTTACGTTTGGCCTTGAGACAAAGTTAAAGATTGTGAACTCAACTGAAGAAATTTAGTAGACTGCCAACTATTGAATGAGAAATTTGTAGGCATTGACAAGTGAATACAACTGAAAAATATGCAGACAAGTTAATCACCGGATACTAAATAAATTGCTCTTGTTTTCTACTTAATGTGTGATTTTGTCGTGTTTATTTCTCTTTTTGTTTTCGTTGTAATTTAATCATTAACGAATTAGTAAGAATATTTAAATTGTTTGAGTCCTTCCTTAAAATACTTAATAAATTTTTAAATCATTTTAAATTTAATACGTGTTACGTGTAAAACATTTATAAATAATATATATATTTTAAAAATAAATTGAAAATAAATTCTCATGCACTATTATAAACTTTAATTGTGTTAAAGCTAGACAAAATAAAATAAAAACAATTATTTTTTATTGGTTATTACTGCAAATATCGTTTTCTATTAAAAATATATAAATAATTTCAATAACATTGTGTACAAATTTAAAAGGAAAAAAAAGAAAATTTTAAAATTTAATAAAAATATTTTCAATATTTATTATTTCTAATAATTTGCACTTAATTAAAAGTCTATACACAGCGCATTGTGTTACAAATAGACCAACAAATTTAAATAAAAATTAAATTCAAAAAAAATTCAATTAAAAAAATTAATTACGAGACAATAAACCCTTAAAACCATCCAAAAAATGGCATAATATTAAACAAATATAAATAAATAAATGAATGTAAGCGGAAAAATAAAGGCACAATATGTCATTGTTAGACAGGACTGTAATGGTTCATTTCAGGAGTGAAAAAGAAATAGGAAGAGAGTTCACTCATACAAAATTTGTAGTCCATCATAAGCAGATTAAGGTCTTCAGTAAACTGATAAATATTTTTAAAACAATACTCGCTACACTAGTACTACACTTTGCCTTTCCGCTGCATGCAGTCTGAAACGTATTTTTACGAAAATGAAAAATCTAGATATTGCTGTTTTGCTTTTACATCGCGTAACATTAAAATTATAAAAAAGTGTTATAAAAACAAAACAAAGCAGTAAACAAACCCGTTTACAAATTATCGTACTGATTAATATTAACCCTGCTGTTAGGTTAAAAAAAAAACTTTCGAATCTTAGGTAAAGGACCATTTTGGTCCACTTTGTACTTTTCATAAATAATTCGATATTAAACTCTTTTGACCAAACATTTTAAATAATTTAAATTGTAACAAAAGTTTTGGGATTCCAAATTTCTATACAGATATGTATACCACGAGTATAAGTTTTACTGCAGTTCGTGTTCAACTTTTGATGTGTTTAGATTTTCGAAGAAAAAAAATGGAAAATTGACGAAAATTGGAAAGCAGTGCTATTGCTGATATACTTTAATTTGTTCCATATTAGATGAAAATATTGAAAGTGAAACTGATATTGATACATATGAATATGAAATGGAAAATGATGAGGCAAATGAAGAAGCTTATGAAGTAGATGCAATATACATTGCGAAGAACAAACTGCAATGGAGTACAAATCCTTTACTACGTCACATTGGAGCTTCAGCGGAGAATATTATATCATTACCACTAGGCCCAACACGTTTCGCGGTGTCCAGATGCTGCGACGGAAAATATAACCGTACCTTGGAAAACCAAAATATGATAAGCCTGATAAAAATCAAGGAGAGCGTGTCGTGTTTGAGTTGACAGAAGGATTGAAATGGAAAAATATTATAGCTGATAACTTTTTTTCATCCCTTGAGTTAGGGAAAAAATTTTACAAGGGAAACTGACATATATGGGAACGGTTAGAAAAAACAAAATTTTATCCCACCGAGATGTTCAAAAAAGTTCCTTTATATACGTCCACATTTGCTTTCAGTGAAATCGCAACACTTGTTTCGTATACCGGCCATAAAAATAAAGGTACTGTATTGATGATAAGATTTGTAACTTTTAATTTTGTTCTGTTCGATTTTATACCAGATAGCTAAAAACTAACTAAAACCATTAAAATATAAAAAAATACCTGAGCTGACGTTTTAAGTTGATACGATAAGCCATTGCAAACTTAAATAAAAATTAAAAAAAAATTTGACCAAAATGGTCCAAACCTAACAGCAGGGTTAAAATAAACACCAGCATAAAAATGGTAAAAAAGTAAACAAAAATACACAAACAACACTACCATAATAAATGTCAACAACGATGTTTACATTTATAGAGATTTCGAGAAGACGAAGTCATGAACATTCGCCTTCAAGAACATTCATCAGACTGTTTACTCTGCCATATAAAAGTAAAGGGAAAGCAGGCGATTGAGTTAGTATAGTTCAGTCAGCCCTGTGTGAAGACATAGTGTGGTTGAAGAGAGTAATCGTGGTTTGAAGATCACCGTTACAAGGGTCTGTCGAATAATTGTCTAGTAATTGTTATTGGGTATAAACAGAGGAATAACAAAAAAAGCAATTGTTGTTGCTTACATATAGTTGTGAACAGTGGCACACAAAATTGTGCGAATAATAAAGAATTTTAATTAAAATTAACACAAATTTATTTTTATTTTATTTACAATCTACGAACTCATATTTTAAACGTTTTTATAATGTAAAAACGTAACAGTATGTTATGCTATCAATTTCAGAGAATCATATATTCTCTGTACAGTAATAAAAGGAATTTGTATTGTCATGTTATGTTTTTATTGCCTAGTAAGGATTCTTTTCCCTAGCAAAATGCCACACGTCATGTGGCTTTTAAAATTTTGTAGAGAATCTCTAAAACTTTAAAGAGGCCAAGCGGAAAATATTTTTTTTCAAGCACTACATTGCTTTGGCGGCTGCTTGTAGAACAGTACAAAAGTTAAGAAGTCTATTTTCTCAATTAAGCTATTCATAAATACGTCACTATCAGAATAACAGAGAATGCAAACAAGTCCTTTCTGCATAGAAAGGATACCCCAAATGGTTTCATCCCATTTGAAGTAATTTAAACAAAATATAGAACAAATTCATTCAATTATTTTAAGAAAATGCTGTTTTCAGATAGAATGTGCTTCAACCCACTTATTTCTTATTAAATTAGAACCGTATAGTGTGGGTATTTTTTATTCATTACCCCGCTTGGGGGTATATGGCTTCTAAAAAACATTTCCATCTTATACGATTGACTGCTATTATTTTTGCGTCTTCCCATGTAAGATTACACTTTCCTAGATCTTGGTATTCCGTGGTCGGTCACGGCTTCTTGAGCCTGTTGCTGTCAGTATTCTTTCTGAGAGTATGGCATATCCATTTCCATTTCTTACGTTCTATCTGCGTTATTATGGGTTCCTCGCTGATAAGGTTCCAGACATCTATGTTGCTAATGTTATTAGGTCGGAATATTTTGTAAATGATTCCGAGCCACTTGTTAATGAATACTTGTAATTTTGGGTGATGGTGTTCGATACTAACCATGTTTCACTTCCGTACAATAAGATCGCTTTTACACATGCGTTGAATATTCTAAGCTCGGTTCGTCTGGATATTTGTGAGTTTCTTCACATTGGCTGTAGTCGTCCGAATGCCCCTACCGCTTTATTGAGCCTGTTGATTACGTCTTTTTCTTCATCGCCATTTGTTGGTCAGCCTACATAGCAGAAGCTATCCACTTATTTGACTGTAACATGATGTTGTCGGTGCTTACGTTGTTAATTCTCATGGCTTTGGTTACCTTTTTGAGTCCAACATAGCGTGCTATTCCTTCTAAATCATCTAGCTTTGCTTACATGTGCGAGAGAAGACTAATATCATCAATTAATCCTCTCCTCTCAGAACAGACTTCGCTTATGATGTCATCTAGCACGGTGGTGAATAGCTTAAGGGATAATGGGTATCCTTGTTTTACTCCCGTGTTTGTGTGAATTGGTTGACTTATATTATTATTGTTAGGAACTGAGAGGTGTGCATCCACAAACACAGCTCTAATGAGTTGTATTATCTTCTGTGGTAGTTACTGTTGGAACTACAATATTTTCATTGATTTAAAATTTCATTAATTTGTTTAATCTTTTCTTCACCCATATATTGCATTCGATTGTCTATTGTAGTCTGATGGCAAAGCTGACAATGATTGCAATTTGAGACCTTTTTGCTAAACAATAATATTGAAGTACTGTGTTGCTCCTACGAATTTAGCCTTTTAATGGCAATCTGCCAAATAATTTTGTTTTTGTTTTTTTATTTCAGAAATGTTTGCATTGAAGAAAACAATGTGGAATTATACGGTTTCAATAGATATTATTATTGTCATTGTTAGTATGCAACGAACTAAACTAGCTGTCAGTCAATCCGTCACTGTGTCTGAGTCTATTGTTTCCATACTATAAACAAATTTAGGCAATGCTTTGACAGAATAGCACATAAAAAAACAACAGAATATTAAGAATAAATACGAAATAGAAAGAAAAACCACTAAAATACGGAATAAAGAAAGCAAATAACTGTAATTGGTGACAGGAAACAAAAATGATCCGTATAGAGAGAGAATTTTAGTACAGAATTGATAAAAACGGAAAACTGGAGAATAAAAATTGAAATAACACAACAACGGAATTTGTTGCACTAGAAGTAGTTTAAGTGGAAAATGAAAACTAATCCATGAAAAACAACAAAATTAAATACAAAACTTAATAATTTATTTATTAATTAGAATCCAATTATAAATTTCGTTATAATTTTTATGAGCTGAGTAACTAAGACTTTCTGTTCGGTGTAGTTTGAGAACAGACCCTCACGCTAATAGTCCAGCGCACTAGACAATCAGATTGTCCAGAAAACTTAATTGTAATCAAATGAACTTTTGAATATTTAGATAAGCAATGTTTTCGTAGACTCATCTGAAATTGATATAATATGGTATGTAGGTATTACAGTGGACAGCAAAAGTCTGAGTACGGCAATATATTTCAGCAATTTCATGTTTCAAGTTTAGTCAATAGTTAGTATAAAAAATTAAGGTTTTTATATTTATTTTATTAATTTATTTCCGTTTTATTATAAAACAAAATTTTTTTTGATGTTTTTCGTAAAACAAGAGAAAAATAAGAAAAGTTTCAGATGACTCCATAGGTGCACCCAAGGAGAACCCTGAATAAATTTAAAATTCAAAGGCCTAATATATGAAAATGTTTTCTCTTGTATTTAGTAGGATATGAATGTACAAGTCTTGTTTAGTGTTTTATGGTGGCACCATGAGCAAGTTTTTTGGTTGACTTTTGTTTAAGGTTTAGCGATTATTCCTTCAAATGATTTCCTAATTCCTCTCTGGAAGTCATATCGGGACTTTATGCAGGAGTATTAAGCCTGTGGGGACATTTTGTCTCAAAATACATTGCCGTACTAAGCTTTTTGCTGTCCACTGTATATTGCAAGCTATTATGCACTGAAATAAAAGAGCAAATGCGTGAGAAATTTTGTAATTTCCTTAATCATAATATTTTTAGGAAAATTATGCAAACATTATATGATTATAGATTCTATGTCCGAGTCCGAGAATCATAGTATGATCATGCATGGTAACTTTCTATAATCCGAGCGTGACAATTTTTTATAGAGCGCCTAAAAGCTTTATCCACTTATTTAGTTTCTACATACATACATAATTGGTCATTACAACCATACCTATTAGACTACGATGGCTACTATATTAGCCGCTATTTAGTATCTAGTATCATTAAAATTCGGACTTATCTGGATTACTGCCTTGGTATTAAATATATCCATGTCGCCGTTCGAGTTAGTGCTAGTATTGTTGATAACAAGGAGCTAGAAAATTTGTTAAACAAAGTATAGTTGAAGTGCATCCCTGACCACTTTCATGATCACCATGAAATAGGCATACATACATACATAATTGATCCTTACAACAATTCAGTCGAACCTGGCTAATCACACCATTTTATTTTACACATTAGTGGCGGGACATACAGTTTAAAATCGACTCCGAATGACAGATTTTTGAGAAACTTTTCCTAGCAATTTTATTTACTCTCGGGAGTAGAGATATCTTCTTTTGTTGTCGATATCTAACCAGGGATTTAAACTATGACCTGACGTCTTATAAGCAAATCTACTAGATTACGGCTACTGCTGACAATATTACAATCAATTAATCAATTGTTAATGCACAGACGTTGGCATGATTGGGCATCAAATTCTCAAAGTTTAGGGCATGTGCAGTAGGTCACGCTTCAATATTGCATGAAGGACTAAACTCACACCCCCATACGGCAAGAACAGGTTGCTGAAGCTGTCGTTAGTGGCGGTAATATGACGATTATGGTGGCTCAAAAATGGAATGTGGAAGTGGACCTGCGGCCTATTCCGATAAGCTGGTCTCAACGGGTCACACAGATTATATAATCAGGCCAGCGCATTTCAGGAAGAGATTTTTACTATTGAACAAACTGCTTGTATGACTGAAACCAGGAAAATAGGTTCTTCGAAATTAATCGTATGTATGGACAGTCAAATCAAAGCTTTTCAGGACTTGCATGGACTTCCTACACCGTATACGTCGACGCAACGCCCATCTCTACGGAATTACAGACCACTGTAGCATAGAGGTTAACGAAAAGTCGGACAAACTGGCACGGAAGGGATCGGAGATGTCTGAGGAATAGACGGCAGAGGGGGTATATGGGTACCTACAAAAATACTTTTTTAATTTGGAAAAAGCAGCATGGAATTCAACAAACCAAAGGTATCCGAACAAACTTGGTTGACGAATTTCAAAACTGCTATGTCCAGCAGTGTATAGCAGGAAAAGCAAGAAACTACTTGAGTTCGATAAGAGAACGTTACGCACTCTAACATGAATTGTTACGCTATTGGCGGTTTCGATGACAAGCTCTTTCTACCCCAGCAGGATTCCTTCAGAAAATGCCAGGATGCACTTTTTATGTGAGCGTCCTGCACTTCGGAACAGACGTCATTGGTTTTTGGGTTGCAGAACGTTTGAAGTCCTGTGCATGGTTTTGAACGTGACACTAAGGGAACCTACCGGTTCCATCCGAATCTCAGAGTAATTCTAACCCACCACTAACGGATCATGACAAGGGGGATTTATCTTACGCTGTGTACAGAATGGACCATATGGGCCACCGCATCTCAAAAAACTAGAAAAAAAAATTGCCAAATAATAATGCTACTGTAACCATACTTTAAAATTCCATAGAGTTTACGTGATGAATTCTACACTTTCTAAGCTTTTTTTATTCTTTTAAGAAACATAGGAATGTCTGCAGTTATTTCTATTTTTTGTTTTAATTTCTTTAGTGGAATTTTTTCATCAAGTTAGCTGATAAGTAAACTTATAGGCGATAGCAAGATGCAAGGTTTGCCAACCGTCACTGCCTATAAGAACACCCTCAGTTAACCTGTTCTTGCTGTATTGGCGAATAACATATTCCAATTGAGTTTTTCCCAAGACGGGCTAATCTTTTAAATCAGCAATACAGCACAATATTTTCATTGAAACTCGTTTTATTTTTCTTTTAAGAGGACAACAGTTTTTTTTTTATAAAAAAACCTTTTTTAATATACCGGAAATAAATATACCAAGTGATACTGATATGGCCACAAACAAAAATATCAGGCACAGTCATTTGTATTGGTAAAACCGCAATTTGTATTTGTGGGACTGAACAAAGCAAAAATAAAATTTACTGTTGCATGTTATCGGTATGTTACACTGTAGAATACGAGCAACAAAATAAAAAGGGAAAGTTCTAAAGAGAGACAGGAAATGAGTAACATTGACACAGATTTTACTTCCTGAGAGTGACAGTCACCCTTTCCTAGTGGTTATACAAAAAATTATTTTGTTTTGATGAAAACAAATTTTTTAAAGAAGAGAAAACAAACAACACTACATCTTCCGTTTAAAAAAATTGCAAAAGATATGTGTCATAAAAAATTTCCAAACATCATAAAAATTTTTACAATTTTAACACAGAAATAAAGTTACAAAATTGATTTCGCAATCCTATTTTATCCTATTTTATATATATGTGTGTGTGTCTCTCTATTTTATGTTTGTAATTCAATGAAGATCAAAATTAACAAATAAATATGTATAAATAGATTAAAACTACAAGCACTACAAGCTTTCGTTCTCAACCAACATTGTTGATAAAAAGAGCGAAATTTGGCCAAACATAAAAGAATTATATGATAAAGAGTAAAGAGTTCGTCGATTCAATGAAGAGTAACTTTAATGTACAAAAATGAAGAGTAACCGTCAAGAGTTAAAGCATTCGAATTGAATAGAATTTCGGGTTAGAAGATTTTATTCAAATCAGGCTAAAGTTGGTAATTCTACGCGCGTAATTAATAAAGCTGTTTTAGCAAAATGGGTATCCAGTCCGGGCAAATTACCGGGATGTGGATGAATGGGTATGTGAACAAATAAATGAATGAATTTGAAACGATTCAAGTCCACATTGCATTCCAGAGCATCCAATACATGCTGCTTGGTGTAAATTTGGGCTTGGCAACGCCGTTTTTCCAAAACGGCTTTATAATGCTTCAGTCAGGATTACGATCTAGCTTCCCACACCATTTATGTTGTGTGTGTTATTTTTATATATGAGTGATCGACACCGAACGATAGATTTTTGAAAATTTTTTTCGTGGCAATTTTACTCTCAAAGATTTTGCCAGAAATCCGCTACGTACACTACTCACCAGGCAAAATGTAACGTACACTTGTCATTAAACATTTCAAGAACGTGAAGAATTTTGTATATAATCCGTCCAAAGAGCTACATATTAATGAGTTTCCAACTTTACCTGCTTTTTTTATTGTTTACAAAAAATAACATTTTGCGATGTCAAGGAATTAGAGCTGTTTGTGATATAATTTCGTCGTATTTTCGATGGTTATAAGCGGAAGGGACCCTAATCTATAGACTTTTGGTGTATAAACTGCACTGTTTCTTTAGCTGGCAAACCAATTTTTTTCCAAATCAAGTGCCTTTTTTTTTACCAAATTCTTGTTTAAAACAAATCAATAAGTAGGCCTAATACCACTGACTTAGTCAATGTTAAAAATAGCGCGTGCATATAAAACACTAAATTTTGTTTACCTTGATCTCGACCTTCTCTACGATGGATATAAATTACGTTACTTACATACATACATAATTGCTCAATACAACCCTTCTCTACGACCTAGTTTTTCACACCACTTATATGGTGTGTGTTATTTTCTACATGGCGGGACTTAGAGGTTAAAGTTGACTAAGAATGACAAATTTTCTGAAAATCTTTTCATGGCAGTTTTTTTTACTCTCAGAGTTTTTGCTAGAAACCTGCAGTGAGGAAGTCACCGAAGTAATATTTTTTCAAATTTTGTTTTGTTGAAAACCCGAGGTCTGAGGTTTGAAGCATTGCCTCACGTCTAATAAGCCAAAATGGGTTATAAGCAAAATCAGCAACTAACGAATATTTTACATTGTTTTATAACTTCCATAGTCTTTCGCACTTTCTATTCCCGATCAATCGTCAACATGCCATGAATTTGCAAGTCGTTTCAAGTATAGCAAGCCATCTGCTGTGCTTGTTCGGCCACACAGATAGTTAATTATTCTGCTTTTTACGATTTAAATGTATTGTTGTCTCAGGAATTTCATCAGGCTTGACATTCCCTTTTTTTATTTTCTTCAATGAAACTGGAAAATGTCTTTAGACAAATGCAGCATTACCTAGTTAAGAAGCAAGAAATTCCAAAAGTCAAAAGGCTTATTAGCTTATCCTCATGGAGAATTGACCATAGAAAAAAAAATAATTCTGCAGTAAATAAAATTTTGATGCAACTTAGATTACGATAAAGATAATACCCGTCTTTCATTAACGCTTACTCCTACACTTGCTCTCTGACACTAATTCAAACTCACTACTCTTTAAGGTGTTAATTTCATTATAATTTCACCCTTTGATGGTTTTCTGTTAATTATTACAAATAGAACAGCATTATGGCCACCTCTTTAATGTTGCCGTTTATGTTTTTGCACTTTATTTTCCATGCATTCTCATCTATTGTACTCTGAGCATACACAAGTTACAATTGCATACGTAATGTTCGCATCAATGCCCACGAACTTATTGGGAATATTAACAGTGAATATAAGAGAATGGCATACTAATTTTAATTATCCTACTAAGAATTAAACATACGGGTCTTTTACCCTTTAACTGAATGGTATTTTATTGCTTAAACCTTAAACCAATGTCCTTATAAAATGTATAACATCTCAAGGATCAATAATCTAATAAAAGCAATATTAAATTCAGTTACGACAGATAAGCTGAGGATAAATAACCGCATATAGAATGTTGTTCAGTTACATGTCTGGCAGGGTATTGAACTGTTGTAATGCTCAAGACTATTCAAACTAAAGTTCCCAAGAACCAGTTTCTGTCGAATACAAGTTGTACCTTTCTTTTAAAAACATTCGAAAGGTTCCTCGATGTTAGGGCTTTGATTGATCCAGCACTTTTAGCTGTACCCCAACATGCCTACTGCAGTAGATACAACACTCCATTCTCTCATTCTATACGTGGAAAAAGACTACACTGCGGCTGTCTTCTTTGACTTTGAGGGAGCAATAACAATAACATCAACCCAAGCGCTATAGTAAAGGCTCTTAATTCTCTTAACGTGGGACAGGATCTATTTAGGTTTATGGAGCTCCTCCTCTACTACTACTGTCGAGGTACATTGCAAGGCAGTGTCTTATCACCATTGCTCTTGCAGTCAATTCCCTTTTAAAAAAGGTCGAAACTATGCGTAGTAAAGCTACGACATTGCCGTTGCTACTTCGGGAATGTGTCCACAAACATTATATAACAAGTTCAATTTCACGCTAACAGTTATATAAAATTGATGTAAGGAATTTGAGATCAATACAATTCTTTTCACTAGAACATAAGGATTCCGATTTTCTCCCTTCCCAAATCCAAGAACTGGATCTCAAACATGATCATTCTTGGCTTTATAATAGGGCTCTGATAATAGAATTGGTAGCATCGCCTATTCTTTGAAACTCAACCTGAACATTTCTCTCTGACTGCCACATCAATGTAGAGTGTTTAAGGCTAAGGTCTTAGCCAACGTATCCTCATCAACGACCGTAGTGTGTTGGCTTATTAGACATAAAGCCAGAGCCCCAGGACAGACATCAAAACAAAATACAAAAACATTTCTTCGGCGACTTACTCTCAGCTGATTTCTGGCAAAAACTCTGAGGGTAAATAAAAATTGCCATGAAAAGTTTCTCAAAAATCTGTCGTTCGGTGTCGACTTTAAACTGTAGATCTTGCCACTCATGTATAAAATTAACACACACAACATAAGTGGTGTGAGAAACTAGGTCGTAATCCTGACTAAAGGGTTGTAATGACCAATTATGTATGTATGTATGTATCCTCATCAACTGTGTTCCTTTCATCTGTATCTCAAATATTGTTGATAACCAATCTGGTATTCCCTCTCGAGCGTTTCGGTCAACTCCAAATTCGCATCGTATCTTAGAGCATTGGCGCTTGCTTACGTTCTGCTTTTGAAATAATCTTGTTTTGTAACTTTGAAAGGTTGCTGCTCAGCACTTGGCGCCCGACTGTATTTATAGCAAAATTATATTGACGCATTAAGAGTTGTTTGGTTTTCAAAAATTCGTTTGCTAATGCAAATTATATGAAGCTAACCAAAATAACACGGCTTTAACGATTTTCAAATGGGAACATTCGAAATTAACAACGCATTAAAGAGTGAAGTTGGCTGCGCAGAACCGTCATGCTGAATTGTTTTATTCTATCATGGCGCTATATTAATTGTTTTCAGTTCAATCAAGCGATTTACCACACATTATTTAATTTAATTTTGTTTGTATGATTTGTTAAAAAGTTGAGTAAGCATTACTTTTTATGACAAAACTTTAACGCTTTTATTTTGATATGTTGCTTCAGCATCAACGCTGAGTGCTAGTCAACACAACGCTCAACTCTCTTAGGTTGGGTTGATCTGTAAGGGTTACGGATTGTGATTCATCCTCTTTTATTCAGAGATCATTTTCTAATCATAATGGATATTGCGTGAAATCTATCCTAGTTCTTCAAGGCTGATAGAAAATAAGTTGGAATAGGAATACCAGTGTCTTAAACTGAACAATATCTTCATCGATTCACAGCCATATATTTATCAGATACTTAGGATAAAGAATACAACAGTTATGCAGCCTGGAGTTAACCCTCTCGTATATTCCTCTAAAATGGAAGACTTCTTGTGTCTTATTTTCGATTTAAAACATTCATATATCTCTGAATTGAAATCGCCAGAGTCGAGTGTATTGGCTAATTAAATTAATTAATTAAATAAGCCTCGGTTCAAACCTCAGATCTGAAATCTCCGAAAACGAAATATGAAAAATTATTTCTCATCAGCTTTTATTCATATGGCGGCCGCGGCTGGCAGCATCTTTAAATCCACTAGAAATTATGGCTTACTTCCTACTTAATTGAATATGTAAAACATTACTCATACGTATCATATTACATGTATGTACTACAATATTTACTCTGAAAAGTATGCAATAAAAAATCTTTGATGTTGTCATGCATGAAACTTATGGAATTCGATATCACTCATACGCCACATATGTAGTTGTCATGAATGCATTTTACAGATTAAATATGAGCCATGATGTGAGTAAATATAATCGATGGGCCTTTTACAAGTTTAAATTTCAAAATACAATAAAACAAAAACGGTTTGAAATTTTGCAAAATTTCTGTTTTTTGTTTTGAAATACAATTGTTCCGGGTTGAAATAGAATATTATTTCGATTCGATTGGATCAATTTTCGTGATCTCTTTCGAGTGTATGGGGCCGTATCTCGGCAATGGCATCACGAAAGTTGGCCTTCAAATATTCAATTGTATCTGGTTTGCCGGCATAACACTTTCATTTAACGGCGCCCCACAGAAAATAGTCCAACGGTGTCAAATCGTAGCTGTATACATATGTTAATATCATTGAATTCAACAGCATAATACAATGTGCATGTGTTTGTAATGCTGAAAGCATACACAGACTATTATGTATATTTGAAAGCAATTTCAAAATTTTGTAAAAGCCATAATTCAATAGAGTGTAATTAAATATTACGGGTCAATGGTCAATGGTCAATCATTTATGCTCTCATCACAGCCTAAATGTGGTTTTTTTTTGCAGTGAAACATACCATACAAAACTGAGTATAAATTAAAGTGCATTTGTCAGATAATTATACGTTATTCATAAAATATATGTAGCTTAAGTGTGTAAGAAAACTCATTCATCACTATACAGCGAAACTTAATTTAGCCATTGATGTTCATTTCAAACTGTCATTCATATTACAGTCGTAATAGCATTAATTTGTGATTTTAAATTTACATCTTAAATGCGGTCAATATTTAATACTCAAATACATGAAAAATTTTTATTACACGTCCCATGGCTCTGGAATCTACACTGAGATTGCTATAGAATTGATGCAACGGTGGGAGTAAACCCACCAAAACAGAGTTAAAACTACTCAAAAGGGGTATAAAGTCCCTAAATTTATTACCCCTAATATTAACGGAATAGATCTCAATATATTTAAATGTCTTGGAACCACATTGGAAAGCTAACGAATGCTTTTGATGGAACTTCATTCGTTTGCATAACAAAAAAGGGATAACGAACACACTCGCAGAGAGGCCAGGTATATATGGCCTGATATAGGTCTACGCAGACCAAAATTTACGTTAAATCTGCCTAGATTGCATCTATGTTCGTCGATACGACTGCTAATTAAACTTTACTTTACTTATATTGAAATCACCGTAGTCTAGTAGGTAGTCTGTTCAAACTCCAGCGCATGCATATCCAACAAAACGAACTATGAAAAAATATTTCTTCCGGGAATCTTTTCAGCAAATTTCTGGCAAAAACTCTGAGAGTAAATAAAATTGCCAATGAAATGTTTTTTAGAAATCTCGTTCTCGTTCAGAGTCGACTTTAAACTGTAAGTCCCGCCACTAATGTATAAAATTAACACACACAACATAAGTGGTATGAGAAGCTAGGTCTCGTAATCCTAACTAGACGGTTGTAATAACTAATTATGTGTGTACATATGTATGTAACTTATATAGAAGCCAAAATTCTTGCATTGTTTTCTCTTACCAAATCGAACAGTTTCCATAGTTTTCATGTGTGGTTCGTTTTATAGTTGCCGCTCTAATCACCCAGTTTTGGTGAGCTATTTTTGTAAGTAACAAAAGATCATGGCGATTTCCTTATCTAATCAATCGAGTATCTCACTAACTGTCACCTGGAAAGAATCAAAAGATCATGGGGATTTCCTTACCTAATCAATCGAGTATCTGACAGCTCCCCCATTAACTGTCCCCTGGAAAGAATCAATCGTCGCTATGATTTGATAAAGCTTCGCAGAGAGACTTAATAATAAGAACGAATATAGCAATCTGGATGCCGCATACTCCCTTGAATCTTTTTGGGCAGGGAAATAGGACAACATCCTAAAGTTTGTCAGAACAATATACTTGGAGAAACGTTATACATATATGCTTTACCTATACCCTACCATCATACATTTGTGGAGCATACAAGAGGTTCTATTATTGCAATACTATTGTACCTCTTCTTTTATACCCATGAGATCGTTATGTGTTTAGTTTGCAAAAAAGTGCCTGTGGCTGCATAAATGAAAACTCCATTCATTACTTATTGACTAAACTGCTTATTGATTAAAAATTTATTTTCAATTGCAAATTAAAAATCATAAATAAACTAAATTCCTAGCCTTTCAATTTCATTAAAGCAGAAAGAAATTAAAAAACAGAAAAACTAGAGAATATTCAAGTCAATTTCAATTAACCAACAAGCTTGTCCGTATCATAAAGTCAACAGTGTTGCAATAGAAATCAAAATATTTAAAACACAAATCAACAAAAGCAGTTTTACACACACACATAGGCATTAATTCGTACACATAGAAATACATCTACAATTTGATGTTCCTCAGCTGTAAGTTTGGAATGAAATTGGCAAAATGTGTGTACATCCCCTACAATATTTTCAATGCCTTTTGCAATAAATGCATAGACTTGTGCATGTTTAAAACACTTCAGAATATATTCTTCTTTAATTTTTTCTTTCAAAATCGACTGCCTTTAAAAAATTGTTGACAGAGTGGATATTGAAATTTTCAACAGATTTTTCCTAAAATTGCCTCCTCCTCTATTGCTATTGTTGGCATTCGGTCTGTTATTATAATGACAATAGTGGTATAGGATTTCCCAATTCCCAATCCATAACTGACCATACAAATCCATAAATCGTTTGTGGTCTGTATTTCTCTATATATTTTCATTTGAAGAAAAGCGCCGGTGAGTCGCATTATGCAACATGCAAAAGATGGTTTCGATGGTTCAGCGATTTTTGTGTGAAAAATGAAGAACATGGGAGAATACCAAAAAAAAAAAAAATTAAGGCATCGGATTGCGAACAATTTTGAATAAAGGTGACGTAGAAATGTTATATTTTGCACAACAAATGCTTTCTTGTCGTTTAAAAGCTATGGAAGAGATCCAAAAGCGTTAAAAATGATTTGCACATGAATTATATGGCTGACAGAAGGAAAACCGAAAAACCACGTATGAAATTTTGCTTCACAGACACGATAGGAAATAATTTTTGCATCGAGTTGTTACTGGGTATAAAAAAGGTCAGACTACTATTAGTCTTAATCGATGGGGTACTCATTCATTGAACAGCGCCAATATTCCTAGGAAGAAATCGAAAAAATATGTGATTAATTGATTTGATCCAAAAGACGAACAGTTTTTTTGTTTGGCTTGCAATCCACAAATCGCACAAAATGCAAATGCAAATGCAGCAATTGAGTAAAACGTTTTTACTTTCCCATAAAAAGTTTCCACAAAAACATCTCAAATATAATAGTGTGCGATGGTTCTTGAAAAATTCCTAAAAACGAAGAGAGCCGTTCGACTGTTAAATTTCCATCCGAATTTTCTGTTAATGTCATACGCTTTCACTACATAATTAGTTTACAAGATACTATCCGCTCTCGGCTACACAAAAACTTGAAACGTCATACGACTTATATGATCGCCTAAATAACCTTCTAATAAAATACGGAAATTTTTATTTTTTTGGAAGAAAAGTCTGATTGCACAGTTTTAACGATGCGCAAATGACCTAAATGTCATTGCATAGAAGGATAATGTTATTGCTGCTCCTACCAAATATACATATTTTTCACTTAAAGTTCCTAAATAGAACATAAAGGAACATTGGCTTTCAATCTATTGATGCAAATGAAAAGATTCCAAAAATTTCTTCAATTGAAAAATAGAAAATGTGATAAAATTTGAAAATTCAGTCAGTCTTTCATTGCTACATTTATAAATTTTGCCGTTTTTGTCTCTGGTTTCGGGAAATAAAGTAGCAAGATTAAAATGTGTCTTTGCAACGCAGAATAATTTATTTTCAATATCAATGCATACGTGCCAATATTTGCATGCATTTAAATGTAAATTTCTTTTTCATCTCTGAATGGAGAGCAAATATAATATATTTTAACAATTTCATGAATTTTAAGCAATAACATGTACCAATAAATGATAATTTTTATATTAATTTATTAATTTATTTCCCTTTTATTATAAAACAAAAAAATTTAAGGTTTTTTACAAACCATAGGAAAAATAAGGAAACTTTCTTACATGTCGCAGATTTTCCTTGTGTTTTGTGTTGATATTTGCAGCCATTTTTTTCCGCTAAGGAGGAGGAAATGTACCTAACCGCACTAAATCTCCCCCTCCTCTTTTGGACTCCTTATGCCCACTCCGGAACTACCGTGGTATTACTTCGAAGTGGAGTCCGTCTGGCCATTTGCCCCCTTCGTATCCATATCCGCGTCCGGATTGCGTAACGAATTCCGAGAAGGTGTTCAAACGTCCGTTCTACTTCTCTCATCCAAGTCCATTTTCCTAGATTTTAGTAAGACTTCAGCGTATCTGACTATACTATTCCAATTCTCTTCACTGTTCAGAATTACATACATAAATGGTCATTACAACCCTTCAGTCAGGATTACGACTTAGTTTCTCACACCACTTATGTTGTGTGTGTTAATTTTATACATGAGTGGTGGAACCTACAGTTTAAAGTCGACTCTGAATCACACATTTTTGAGAAAATTTGTATGGCAATTTCATTTACTTTCAGAGTTTTTACCAGAAATCTGCTGAGAGAAAATCCCCGAAGAAATACTTTTTGTATTTTGTTTTGATGTCTGGCCTGGGGCTCGAGCCCTGGCTTTACACATTACACACTACCTACTAGACTACGGCGACTTCCAATTCAGAATTACATCGCTGATGTTCTCGACAGTACAGACGCCGACTTTGGCTTCAAGATTCCTTCTTTCCAGTCTCCATCTCTCACAATTTGCAGCCATGCACTTATGAGCATGTTTTTCAGTTGAATTTTGGTTGAGGTTTAGCGGCTTCGTAAACGCTTTTCCAAATGATCTCCTAAGTAGTGTTTTGCAGTCATATCGGGACTATGTGCCAGAGTGTTAAGCCTATGAAGACGATGGTAGCCAAATCATATCTTCATTTTAGCAGCAGTATGATTGGGTTCATTCACTTCTTGGAAGTAGTAATCATTACGAATTCTTAATTCTTTAGAATGTTTATTTATTATTTCAACAATAGGGTGCTCTGGCAGTCTAGTGGGTAGTGTGCTAGACTATAACATGAGGGTCGTGGGCTCGATTCCCAACTGAGACTCTGGTCTGTGACACTACACCGAGTATATGGTCAAAGTTACTCAGCTTCCATATACTTAGAATATAATTTGTAATTGTATTGTAATTAATAAATAAATTAATAATAAATATTTCAACAATAAAGTTTTTTGTGAAGACGAAATTCAAAGACTGAAAAGTCAAGAACGACAATAAACCGACGTCCATTGACATCTTCTTCAAGATTTTCTTTATGTTGTTGATGATATTTTAACGAAAAGAGTAAAATAAACAAGAAAACAATCAACAACTGCATGATGTATTCTCACTAGGCCAATCATACTGACCGTAAAATAGACGGAGTGCTCTAAGAACAGATTTCCGAAAATAAATTTCTCCAATTGGGAATTGTTTTCTAGAGTTAAATTAATTTGGAAAAATTACTGGACGAAAATGCTAACATAGCTTGCCATGCCCAGTTGTAAAACTTTTGCTACATCTCTGCCGCGAATTCTCATGTTGCTAAAATACATTTGGAAGGCAATGCCAAGGTAGTAGAGAGTCTAGTAGAGAGTGTGTCGGCTTATTCGACTTGACACCACAGTTCAAACCCCAGGTCAGTAGTCATCTCCAACAAAACGAAATATGAAAAAATGTTTCTTCGACGACTTCCTCTCAGCAGACTTCTGGCAAAACCTTTGAGAGTAAATAAAATTGCCATGCTAAAGATTATCAAAAATCTGTCGTTCGGAATTGATTTTGAAACTGTAGGTCCCGCCACTAATGTATAAAATTCACTCACAATATAAACTGTAGGAAAACCGAGGTCGTAATACTGACTGAAGGGTTGTAATGACCTATTATGTGTAACTATTATCCTAAAACCACATATACAATGCCTTTTAATTTTTCAGTGTAACAAAACTACACTTGTATTCAAGCGATTTCTCTTCCCTTGCTTTTGAAGGTAACTGTCAAAGGCAGCATTTGTCTCGTAACAAACCGACTGCAGCATGATAGTCGCTTATCGAGAAATAGTGAAGCTTTGTTTCAATCTCCTTAAATCAATTATTTGCTTAAACTTTACGAGGATAATTTTCCGTACAAAATTAAGAAGATTGATAGCTGCTGTCTTACAATTACTTTCTACTTATAATTGTAATCAAAGCCGTACTAGTGATTTTTTAGTCTTTCTTTGTCAATTCGACTGATAGTTTTTGTCAGTAAAAAGTCAACTAAAAAGCTTATCGCAAACTATGAATTATTTAAGTCCTGATTGTGGAAAAATAAATATTTTACCCAATAAAATAATACACAAGCCATGCAGAAATGTATCAACGGAAATAATATTGACGAATAAAATATTATCACAATACGCACGTTTCAGTTTAGAAGTATTCAGTTTTAATTTCGTATTATTGTTTGGTGAAGTAAAAACTAAAGTACAACTAAAGTTTATGAAATTCTGCATTCAAACATAATTCATGCAAAACAATAAAAAAAGTTTCTTTGGAGTAATTGCGGTTGTATTTGCACGTTTCCCCTGAAATAAATTTCAACCAATTTCAAGATATAAATATGCATACTTTTATATACGAGAGGCGTTCAAAAATAAATTGATATTTGACATTTCTAAAATATTTAATTGTGAATCGCTTTTAATATCGTATACTTTATGTAGTACATGACGAACAGTTGGAGATAATAATCATTACGATTTCTTAGTTGTTTCGAAATTTAGGAGGAGTTATTCTTTATAATGCTTAAATACTCTGTAACCACTAGTAAACGGATGTATTACATTGAAGCAAATGCCAAGGAGAACGATCAAAATTATGCCTTCGACATGTCTATATACACCAGCTGCTCGCTTAATGGTACTTTTTATTGATATAGAATTCGTTGTCTGTATTTTTTCCGTTCGAAAAAATATGTTAATATTGTTACGTTTTTACTTTTAAAAACGTTTAAAATAGGAGCTCGTAGATTGCAAATAAAATAAAAATAAATTTGTTTTTCGTTTTAATTAAAATTCTTTATTCTTCACACTACTTTTGTGTGCCAACGTATACAACTTGTCGTATGTAACAATAATCTGCTTGTTTAGGTCGTTATTCTCCTTTTGCTTAAAACCATTTTGTAAGCAATACCACTTGCAGGTTAGATCTGCATAGCGGAGATCTTCACAATAGCGATCTTCAAACCACGACTATTTACTTCGCACGTGCCTTCACACAAGACTGACTGAATTATTACTGACTGTTGTCTGCTTTGTCTTGCCCTTTTATATGTCCCCAGAATCAGTCTGATGAACGTTCTTGAAGCAGAATGTTCTTGTTCTTGCCTTCTCGAGGGTTCTGTAGTGACTGCATTGTTGTTTGTGTATTTTGTTCACACTGCTTGTTGTTGCGCTCGCTTACGTTGCGATTTGTTATCTATCCCTTTCTCTTTCCTACTCATGGTTTTGGTTTACTTGAAACAAATTCGTTGTATTTGTGTGTGTGTAGCTTTTTTTTATCGTTAATGTTGAACGATGTTTTCATTTTCGTAACAATATTTTTTACCTATTACGTTTTTACCTATTAAAATTTTTTAGAATATGTGCTCATAGATTGCAAATAAAATAAAAATAAATTTTTGTTTAGTTTTAAGTAAAATTCTTTATTATTCAAACAATTCTGTGTACCACTGTTCAATTTATGTAAACAACTACAGTTGCCTTTTCCTTGTTTATACCCTTTGCATGAACAATAGCAATTACTAGGCAATTATTCGACAGATCTTTGTAACGGAGATCTTCAAACCACTATGTATTACTATTTTCAAAAAAACCGCGTCTTCACACAAGACTGACTGTACTTCACTAACTCCGTCGCTTGCTTTGCCTTGCATCTATTTAATTTCCTTAATTTCTGAACAAACCTCGTAAAATTATTGCGCTAGTGGCAGTAAAAAAGGGTACCGACTTTGTGACTTACTTTTAGTAACAAGGGGCGATGATTGTACGCATAAAAGTACAAAAACACAACTGAATGCACAATAAGCTCTGCGGTATCATATGAACAAACAACAAATTACAGAGAAAAATTAAACGGGGAAATAAAAACGAATATCCCTCACAAATTTTAACGTCTTTAATATTAAAAGGAATTTAAATGAAAAGTTAAACATTTTACATTGCATTTATGAATTGAAATAATTTTAAAGTGAATAATTTTTAAAGCGATAGTCATTATACAACAGATCTTACAACTCAATAATTCTAAAAATGAACGGCAGAAGAAAAAGTTGGCAGAAGTTCAGTTGTCTGAATCATTTGATAAAAATTCTCTGCAAATTTGTGAAGAAATTAAATTGGATGAAGAAAGAGATGAAAGGGAAAAGACAAAACTTAATTCTAGGCTTAAATCATATCGAGATTAGGGAAAATAAGTAAATTGATATACTTTTTAAGCCTAATTTATTGCAAATTTCTGTAGAAACAATATAAGAAATAGGGTTACGCGTGATAGACGACAAAATTTGAACTAAGGCTTTTTCAATATCAATCATTTGCCATACTCTAGAAAGGTTCGGATATTCATTTCAGATACTTGCTTTTAAAATAGAATTCTCGAGGCTGCCATTGGTTTATTTGGAAAAGGATACCACAAAGATACCTTAGAGTGATTGATAAAAACTAGAATGTTATCCAACTTATTGTTAATGTTCGAAAACTTGATAAAGTCCTATGATCCATAAGGCTTTGTCCAACTCTATTCTTTATTTTCATTAAAGATATTCCTTTCTTTAACTTCTAAGCCTACCTACTCATTTGCAGATGACATCAATATTTGTTATTCATATTCTTTTTATTGTAGGTCGAGCACTTTGGTGATTGAGGCGAAAAGGGCACTCTCATCTGACGTATGTTCAATTTCCTAATCGTATGAATAGGGACGAATTTAAAGCTCGAAAGACCCAGTGTTGTTTATTGACACATAAGCGCAGCAATAACATTGTATCATCTGTAACTATGGGTGGTGTGAATATTAGAATCAGAAAATCTTGATGTTCTGGGCTTGAAAAATAAATTCAATATTCAATAGAATTTCTAGAAAAATTTTTGCATATTTAATTTTTGTGGGAAATGCTGTAATGTAATAAATCATTAATAAATTGAAAAAAAAAAACAAAACAACCACAACACTATATCTTCTTCATTTATTGAATTGTTAACTGAGTGAAGCGACAGAATGTCAAGGACGCATAGGTATTCTTCATGTTTTCACTATGAGAGAAACTAAACAAACACAATCAATCTTTTTGCAAACTTTTTCTTTCCTTCTTCTTTATTCCCTTCTCCACGTTAATTATTCATTCCTATTACATTTTGTTGCAGTCTTTTGTTTCTATTCAGATGCATAAATTTCCTTTTTCCTTCTTTTTTTCTGGTTAACATACATGCGAAATTTTCATTTGAATTAATTATTTTATTTAGTAAATGAAATAATAAAAAATCTTCATTTGATCCTATATTTTTGATTCCAACACTTTGGTTGTATCATTCAAAAATTTTTCATATTCATTTCGTTGTGCATTGAAACCTGTTCAGAGAATTGCCGACAGGTTACGAAAATGGAAATGGTGTTATTAAAATTATAAATAAAAGCTCCACAAACAAAACAATGGACTTGTCTACATGATCAACGAATAAACAAAAATATAGCAAGAACATTAGTATAAAAAAAGGGGATAAACAAAGTAAAGAAACAGGCAACAACAACACTACAAACGTAAACAATATACATAAAGAACAATAACGTAAACAACATATTTACTTTTATAGAGATTTCGCGAAGGCAAAGTCATCCTTTAAGAGCATTCATCAGATGATGAATGATGATGAAACCAAATTCCTTAACTATATCGAAATTATAGTTATCGCTCGTAATCTGGTATCCAATACTCTACATGTTCTTACTTGTCGACAACGTATACTTTGTTTTGCCTTCATTTACTTTCAGACCCATTTTAATAGATTAATAAATTCCTTGCTTCAACAACAAAAATTAAATAAATAATTAAGATCGAAAAATTAAGACTAAACTTTTATTTTCAACATTTTTGATCAGCTTATGATTTATGCTCAATTGCCAACAATAATTAATAATTTAAACTTTCATATTCAGAAGATATTTATTTTGTTGCTCAAGGCTCTGATACTCATTATGAATATAATGCGGATTTATTTCTTAATTAAAACTGTACTAAAAAACCAGTAAAGATATCTGCATTTATAAAATACAATTTTTTATTTAATTATCATTAAAAGTGAATAAAAAAAATTATTTCTTTGTAAAGCCATAACAAATAAACATATTTTTAACTGCTGCTGCTGCTGTTTAATTTTAATTCCTTTCATCGGAAAAAAAAAGAAGTTCGAAGCAGTATTTTTATAATGAAATCAAAGAGAGCAGATACAGAATAATAAATGACAATTAACTACAATTACAGTAGAATCCTATATTACATACATTCCTTATTGAATATGATCTCTATTTTTCATTTTTTCTTCATTTATTATTATTTCTTCATTTAGTCTTTGCAGAAATTTTAAATTCATTTATGGATTTATTTAGCCGTAGATCGAACTTTGTATCAAAAATGATACATTTCAATTTTTGAGACGATATATGTTTAATTCAGAAAAGTTTAAATGACTGATTTTTTTAATTCGTTAGTATTTTTTTTTTTTTATTTATTTATTTTATTGCATATCACATACAACAAGAAATTAATCTTTTAAATTACAGTATGTGATTATATAATGATTACAAAGAATGAAATATATATAAGACAAATAATAAGAAGTAGTAAATGCAAATAATATCGAAATAATAATATGCACAATCAAGGACGAAAATATATGCATAATATGCAATAATTTTTCATTAGAATTTAGAAAATAAATTTTTTTTAAATTGCAATGCGTTGTCATTGATTTGTAATGAGTTTGGTAACGAATTTCACAGCCGTATTGTATTTCTAAAGTACTGTCACTCGGATATTAAAGTTCGATATCTTAATTGAATGAATTGTTTTCCTCTATTTGATCTTGCAAATTGAATACGATTAAATAGATAAGAAGTGTAGATAACCTTGTGTAGTAAGATTAATGCTTTAATTTTAAGTAAGTCCATTAACTCAACACCATATAACAATTTCGAATACTGAGAAGTACTATCATATCTTCTTATGCCGTAGACATATCTAAGAATCGCGTTATACACTACTGTTAATCTAGTTTTACTAGCCCAATTGCAATAAGCAAAAATAAGAATAATAAGCAACTTGGGCACTAAGTAGGTTTTCGCAAGAAGCACACGAATATTAATAGGTGCAATGTGTTGTATAGGATATAGCGTTCTAAGCATAGAAAAAATTGTCCCGGAGACAGAATTTATGTGGGTATTACATTGAAGGGATTTTTTTTATCGCCATTATTTTAAACCAAATAAAAAAAGACAATTTTAAACAGGATTTAAGAAATTCAAAAACTTCATAATTCTGCCTTATGTATCATTTTTGATACATACGACTTTCCTAGGGATTCTTTGGTGTTGTGTTTGAAATTTTTTTAAGTTTTCAAAGATTTCGTGAAGTTTTATCGTAAATTATACATTATTTATGGTATTTGAGAAGGAATTGAAAATTAAGTGTTGAATGAAAGTGAGTAGGTTTGCATTACCTGTTCTTGATATGTTCTTGATATTGATTGAAGTAGTCATAGTCTAGTATGTAGCGTGTTAGCTTAATAGACGTTCAAGCCTCAGGTCAGACATTTCCAATTTACACCGAAAGGTTATAATGACCGATTATGTATGTGTGTATGTAATATGCCTGCTGCTGAAAACTCTGAAGAAGAAGAAAATAGAAGCTCGTCTTATGAACTGACGAAAGTACATGACAATTGGATATTTATCGCCAGTACAGAGAACCGTATTCCTTTAGTAGTTTGGGAAGAGAAAATATTAAAAATGTTCACGCAGAGTTCCGGCAACTGTTACTTGAAATGTTGTTTAGTCTTTCTTACCGCTCTTCTCATATTTATCTCACGTTACAGACAAACATTAGAAAAAAGTGTTTCGTCCTATGTTTTATTTCATAGATGTTACAGATGATAATATTTCGGTCAACTATGTACGTATAATGATAATGTGCTACTCGGAAGTGTTGAAAAATGTACACATATTACGCCTTTTCGAAAACTGAGAGGTAAGTCTTTCAGCTTCTAATAATCCAAATAATTTTGTCACTGTAGATTAGTTATAAATTTCGTGGTGCACCGAAATGGAATTAGCAGTTTTATATTCAAGTATATGCAATCGGTGTCCTATTGCAACGAGAAACTTTTTCATCTCACATGACGTTGACAACAAATATTCATAACGAAATAGAACAAAGGTTTGTACCATCAGGTTTCAGCCAGCCCTCAATTGACAGCGTTATGATGCGGGTGACAATAAGCTCTCCCATCTAAACAATTGGGAGTTTATAAATCGCCACAAAGCAAGAGTGCTATATATCAAAATGGTACCATTTAGAAATAATTGATATTTTTTGTATTTATTTTTGTTAATTTATTTGTAATTTATTATAAAACAGCAAAATTTGTAATGTTTTTTTACAAAAATATTCTATTTCCAGTTTGATACGAACTTTCAATTACTGCAGTTGGTTTTTATAATAACGACATAATAATTCGCATTTTGAATAGCAACAGGATACTAACAAATAAACAAAATGAAACATACTTGTGTCCCAAAATGTGTTGTTATATAATTGATGATATGCCAACACACTCTGCCATACGCTCTTTCTGTTTTATAAAAGCGGTTTTTTTGAATTACAAAAAGAGTAAAATACTATGATGCCAGATACAACCAAATATCTCTTTAAACTTCAATCTGTTGTTTAGTTTCTTATTTTTGTAGATATCTAATCCAATAGTTTTTGTATATAAAAGTTGTAATTAAATCCTACGCAGACAGCTATAGGTTTAGGTATGCAAAAAAAGTTGCAAGAAGGCAATGAAAAATGAAAAACTCTGAACAAAAAACGGTTTTTTTTATTACCAACATATTCTGTTGGATGTTCCAAACATACACTGCAACAGATTGAAACTCTCGGTAACCTGTTATAAATCCGACTAGTCACGTTTTTAATTAGTTCGACTAGTGAGTACACAAGTTTACACGGTTTTTGCACCTGAATGTGTGCCAAATTTTTTTTGCTTTTATTTTGAAATCCTTTGAATTTAGAATAAATTTAGAGTGTGATACGAAATATTTCATACAAAATTAAAAAAGAATTTAATTAAGAAATGTCCATTAAATAAATCAATAAATAAAACCATCAATAATATGTAATTTAAAAAAACAAAGAGTTCGGAAATAGTCAAAGCAATTGATTGGATCACATTTCCAGCAATTCATTTGCACAAAATGTTTCCCATACCGTCACAAAGAGCCAAAGAAATTCCGAAAACAATTTTAAAACTTCCTACCAGTAATTTTGGTAATTTTATCAGACCTGGTAAGTCCACGATTGGCCAGGTCTTCACACTACTCCAAATCCTGGAAAAGACCCACGAAAAACAAGTCGACACACACACCATCTTTTAGTTGACTATAAGGCAGCCTCCGATAGCCCCATAAGGGATCGTGTTTTTGCCGCAATGTCTGTGCTCGGTATACCAGCGAAGCTGATAAGGCTATGCAGAATGGCGTTGAGCAATTTCTGGAGCTACGTCAAGGTAGGAATGGACCTCTCCGAACCTTTTGATACCGTGTGAGGTTTTAGACAAGGCGACCCCTTATCATGCGACCACTTCAACTTCGTCATGGAGAGTATTCTGCGATCGACGGGAGTGCATAGCATTGGCACTATTTTTCAAAAAACTGTCCAGTTGCCTGCGTACGCTGACGACATTAACATCATACGACGTACCAAGCGAGATGTTACTATTGAACGGGAGTCTACCAGAATGGATCTGTCAGTAAATGAGGGCAAAACAAAGTATATGTTATCGACAAGTGCAGATACTATACTTTTGATACAGTCAAGGAATTAATTTACCGTTACCACTCCCTCGGATAACTTCACGAGAAATGAGGCACCATCCAGTGTTCTAATTATACCCTGGAAATACGACTTGTAGCTCTTATTTATCATTTTCCAAAAGCCTAAAGACGATACGATCCCATTTAGAACGTTTAACTCTCCTACATATGGATCAGCACCTTCTAGATGCTGTCATAATTTTAGTTTCCTATACAAGATAACAACGAAGTATATCAACTGGTTGGATTTCCTAATCTCTTTACGAATTAAATAAAGGCCATCATAACGTTCATAATGTTCACATTAAACACGTTGATACAGATTTCGAGAAGGCGAAGTCATTTGCCTTAAAGGTCATTCATCAGACTGTTTACCTGTGATATAAAAGGCAAAGGAAAGCAAGCAACCAGTCAGTAAAAATACAGTCAGTCAAGTCGTGTGAAGACGCTGTGTGTTTAAAAGAGTAATCGTGGTTTGAAGATCTCCGTTATAAAGATCTGATCTTGTTATTGGTAACGCAAAAGAGTTCAAAGAGGAATAACAAAGCACTTGTTGTTGCTTACATCATGTTGTGAACAGTGGAACACAGAATTGTGCGAACAATTAAGAATTTTAATTAAAACTGAACACAAGTTTATTTTTATTTTTATTTGCAAACTACGGGCTCATATTTTAAGCGTTTTTGAAAGGTAAAATCGTAACAGTATTTATTGAAAATGTTTGCAAGGATAAATAAATCTTCAGCAGGAATATAATCGATTAAAGCAAAATAATACTTAAAAAATTCAAGTGACCGTATAAATATGGTCTACATTATATAAGCTGAGAATAAGTGCCATTAATTATCAGCAATTCTTTTATTTTATTTAGTTTATCATAAAATTTTTTTGGATCTTCGGTGTCCTTATAATCTTTCACATCAGTGTAGGTAACCAAGCACTTTCCAGCATATTAGACGAGTTTTTTTTATTAAAAACAAAATATTTGCAGGTACCCATTTGATATTTCTCGCGCTTCTCTCGATTTAGTTAACAGTTTTGCTTTTCATTTGATTTTTTTCAACCCAGAAAGAAAAAATAAAGCAATTTGAGTCTCTCTAAAAAACGAATGCAAAAATCGCTTGAAAGTCAATTGAATGAAGAACACAAATGAAATTCTTTTTTTATGAAGTTGGATTTCCAGCCAGTCATTGAAATCAATCGGCCGGCAATTTGTAGACGATAAATGTTGGAAAACAACACATCACGTTTAATACGTTCGTTTTTATGGTCCCATTTCTATTCGTATTAACAGTCTGAAATGTAGAATTTAATTTCTGTTCATTTGCTATTTAATTTGTGTAATTGAAACTAGTGTATGGTAAAGGGGCCAATACAAAATAACAATTGAAATAACAAGGGCCGTATACGCTTATGACTAAACCGTATTAAACAATTGTTTTAAAATACAACGAAATTACTTTTT
Organism: Sarcophaga subvicina; assembly: GCA_936449025.2. Taxonomy (NCBI): domain Eukaryota; kingdom Metazoa; phylum Arthropoda; class Insecta; order Diptera; family Sarcophagidae; genus Sarcophaga; species Sarcophaga subvicina. The sequence goes on from OW388080.2 coordinate 93,298,912, forward strand.
CCATAAGGACTTTAGAGGATGCTTGGCACTAAGCGTTATTCTGATGCTGATAGTGTGGGGAAAGTGTATTGTATTGACTTTAGAAGTCGCCGTAGTGTAGCAGTAGTGAGTTGGTCTATTAGATTATTTATTTGGGATTATGATCTATTTTCTCACACCACCCATGTTTTTTTTTAACTCGTTATAGTGGGGGGACTGGACTAATAGACAACAGACACAATCATCTGCTCCTCATCTGACGATGCATACGCAAATTAAGAAAGGTGGGTTAGTATTATCTATGCGTGGTGGGATCTACGACGTATAATTTGTATTAAAACTTAAAAAAAATCTGTAAAATTATATGTTTACAGTATTGTTACGTTCTTACCCTTTTAAAAACGTTAAGAACACGAGTTCGCAGATTACTAATAAAATAAAAAAAAATTTATTTTTAGTTTTAAATCAATTCTTTATTGTTCGCACAATTCCGTGTGCCACTTTCACGACTTTATTAAAACAACGACAATTTGCTTTAATTGTTATTATTCTTTACACTCTTCCGCGTACACAATAACAACAAACAACACAGCCCTGCAAATATGGACTTTTTGTGTGCAAATAATATGGCTCCAGATCTGTAATCAGCGACCCCAAAAACCCCTGAGTAATAATTTTCAAGTAAATCTGATTAATTCTTAAGGACCTCCGTGGTGTGTTTCTTTTTAAAAAATGGCCAAAAACGCCATTTTTATGGATTTCAACCCCCTTTTTCTCGAAAACCTGTCGTGATGGTGATTTTTGAAACCAGATTCGTGTTCAGCGCACAAAATGCCTTCGGAAACACCTGGAGCCATCTTATTTGCAAAACCCATGCAGGGCTGTGCAATTAGCAAAAGATCTATTGAAATCTTTATAACAGAGATCTTCCAACCACAATTATTCTCTTCACACGCAGACTCTCCACACAAGACTGACTGCATTTTTACTGATTGTTTGTGTATTTTGTACACGTTTGTCCTGGCAGTATTGTTGTTGCTTCTTGTTTACTTGTTTAACCCATTTTTTTACACTGGCGTTGTTGCTATATTTTTGTTTTTTCGTTGATCATGTAATCCTTTGTTTATGTAGTTTTGTTTATTAGGTTAGGTTAGGTTCGGTTAGGTAAGAGAACGTGTACTTGTCAATTAAGACAAGTACAGTAACCGGAGGTCGAATGGACCAATTGTACAACGTTCTAGTTTCTCACACCACTTATGTTGTGTGTTAATTTATACATGAGTGGTGGGACCTACAGTTTAAAGTCGACTCTGAACGACATATTTTTGAGAGACTTTTTTTGGCAATTTTATTTACTCTCAGATTTTCTACCAGAAAATCTGCTAAGAGGAAGCCGCAGAAGAAATACTTATTGTATTTTGTTTTGATGCCTGGCCTTGGGCTCGAACCCTGGCTTTACGTCTAATAAGCCAAGACCATACCTACTAGACTACGGCGACTTCAATTTATTTTCCATTTTCGTAACAATATTTTCTAACATACTTAAAATACATTCTACATTGAAAGCATTTTTAAAGTTACATGGTTCTGTCAATAATATTCAGGTTTTTTCATGGTAAAAATAAATAGTTTTGTCACACCAACAACAACTAAGTTTTCAACAAGTTTCAGAAAACTTTACCCGACCTACTAAGAGTAGTTATAAGTTTTTCTTGAAGAAAATTCATAGTTTTGAGTGGATAAGTTTTTGTAATAATTACGAAACAACTGTATAAGAGTAGCAGTGAAAATTTTATTAAATTTAAATAAAAAAAACATGTATGTATATATTTGGTTGAATATTTTTTAAACAGCATTAGCACAACAACAACTGGTCCCATTTACATCTATAGAAAGTAGATTCTGGAGTATTTACTACAAAATTGGATAGAAAAACGTCAGACTTTTTAAGGCTGTCTGCTTAATATTCTAAGTGTCAAAATAGTTGTTTTTCATTCAGTATGTTTTGCCAAATCATCCTGGGCTACCATTGCTAAAGATGTGTAGTCGCTGAATGGGCTCTGGAGCAATGACAAATTAAATTCACCGAAAAATCATCTCATAATTTGAGTCATTTCCACACTTTCTGCAATGCTCTAAATTATTTCCTTTTCAATTCATAACATCCTCTCGTAAGTTGCCGTTTTTATAGGTGCCAGTTCCAAGAAAAGATTTCGATTACGAACTTGGAGGAGCTAAACGTCTTTTGATAATATTAATATGTCGACGTCAAGGTTAGGTTAAGTTAGCGTGGTAGCTTTAATTTACCAAAAAGCTCACTTGAGCACGCAAAGCGACCCGTTTCGATGCCACAGGTGAACGCAGCCTCTGTACTGACCAAGTTCCTCCGATTCAAGGAGGGGGAAGTTAGTCAGCGCAAGCGCTGCACATTTTCAAAAAGCACGACTACCCTACGCTGGAAAACCAGCCAGAAAGCTTGATAAACGAGGCTATGTCCTTGATATCAATGGACGATAGCTCCGTCAAGCTGACAAGGGTCGGAGAGCCAAATAATGACGACGTCAAACGTTTACTAATTCTTTTATTCGATTTTGTGGGTTGTCAGAATATACATGTTCGAGTAGACAAATATGTCTGGAAGCCCATTGATACTCTAAGTAAGATTCTTTTTGTATTGATTTCTAGACTAACTCCTACACTACACTCCTGTTGTTATTAAGTGTTGGTCCTAAAGGGGTTGATGTAGCAATCAGTATGATATGTTTCAGTGTAACGATTTATTAATGCCAATGCTTTCTAAAACTCTCTTGCATTAAAATGTATTCAATATCGACTTAGGATACGCAAAACAAACATAATTGGTTTTACAACCCTTCAGCCAGGCCCACTAATGTTAATTTTATACATGAGTGGCTAAACCTACGGTTTAAAGTTGACTCCGAACGACGGATTTGTAAAAAACTTTTCATGGCAATTTCATTAACTCTCACAGTTTTTGCCAGGAATCTGCTGAGAGGAAGTAGAAGCAATATTTTTTCATAGTAATTTTGTTGGAGATGGCTGACCTGGGGTTTGAACCGTGGCCTCACGTCTAAAAGGCTACATACTACCTATTAGACTAAGATGATTTTATGATAAAATTAATCAAATAGCTTTGAGAGGACAATGAAAACAAGATATTACGGTGTTTATTTGATCAGCTCAGCAGCTTTTCAATTTAAAAAAACTTCCAAGACAGCACGTGACATGCTAACTACTGATCATTTTCAAGTTTCTGCATTCACTATGCAGATGATTATAACCACCCTCTCCCATTTAGTTTGCTAGAAAAGAGTGTGATGACCAGTAGGTCTCAGTTAAAATTAACATTGAATAGCTCTACTACATCACCAATAATGTCATTTCTAATAGCAGTATAACGGTACTTATAAATCTATAAATCTTAAAATTTTAATTGCTTTCTCAGCAACATAATAAATGTTTGTGAATCAATACTTTGGCCAAAAATATTCTTAAAACAGAAACATCACTGCATTGCGTTGTTATTCAAGATTTATAGTCGATGTTGCACTTACAAACAAAAACTGATGCTGAACAACAGTTACAATACACTTCAGTTAAATGTATGCGTTTGGTAGTTAAACGAAAAATAAAGGAAAAACAATGTGAGAAACAGAAACAGATTAAATCACTTTAAGCTACAGAAACAATTGCTAAAAATAAAGACAAAAAAAGAAGAAACTTTTTAGATTTATATTCTCTTTCTCGTCCCTTTGTTCAATAACGCTTACGAACTTGAATACTGAAAAGGCAGTAGATGATTATGTTGCCCTAGAAATCTTGTTTTCTTTTTTCCATTGCCTTACCAAAAACCAAACTGAAGTGTTGAGAAATTCTTTCGTGGCTACTAACAACAGAAATCAGATTTTTAAAAGAAAATAAGTGGCTTTTGGTATGGAACCTTAAGAAAACTGGAAAAAAACTGTAAATCTCTGTGTACAAACTAAAATTTAAGGTTATTTACAACAACAACAAAAAAATTAAAACCACTTTTGGCTTAAATCTAAATTATTATTCCTTATTATTCTTGTTATTATTTCGGTTTACATCAGAGGGGCTACTATCGTGTGGGCCATCTATCGGTTTAAATTTGAGTTATCGTTTATTTCGAATTTCGCAATACTTACATACATACATACATAATTGCTCATTACAACTCATTCAGGATTACGACCTAGTTTCTCACACCATTTATGTTGTGTGTGTTAATTTTATACACGAGTAGATGGATCAACAGTTTAAAGTTGACTCAGATCGACAGACTTTTGAGAAACTTTTCATGTCAACTTTTATTTTTCAGAAATATGCTGAGAGGAAGTCGCCGAATAAATATTTTTTGTATTTTGTTTTGATGTCTGGCCTGGGGCTGGAACCCTGGCTTTACGTCTAATAAGATAACACGCTACATACTAGACTACGACGACTACAATACTTCGCAATACTTATGTCATTCTATTCTGACCTAAAATTCAGTATATTATCTCCACTGAACGTAATGAATCGATATACGCTTGAGCAAAGTTGAGTATTTATTGGCAATGTATTTCCAAAAAAGACAGTTGGATGGAAATTGCACGAAAAGGTTGTAAAAAATTTGATCGCAAACCAACCGTGCCCAATATAAGCAAGTTTATTGTTAAGGTTCCTGAAACTGGTTTCATTGCTGATACGTAAAGACGTGAACGGGGTCGTACAGTGCGTATTGAAGATGTGGCTGAGAGTGTGCGTGAGACTCCATCAATATCAGCTCGTCATCGCTCTCAAGAATTGAACATTTTACGCACCAGTTTACGTCGAAATTTGCGTAAAGTTCTCAATATGACGTCTTACAAAATGCAATTGGTTCAAGAGCTGAAGCCGTATGACCACCCGCTTCATTGTCGCTTCGCTAGATGGTCTAACGCGAAGCAGCATGATGATGTCGATTTTGCCAAAAAAAAAGTAATCTTTTCTCATGAATCTCATTTTTCATTTTGCCACACGTGGTCTTACATCAGCCAATGCACCCACTACGAGTGGCTGTTTTATGCGGCTTGTGGAGCGGATGCATCATTGGCCCATATTTCATGAGGAAGGCGCAGCCAATAGGGTCAATTTTTTGTACCCGCTCTTTATGGTATTAATGTGAAATACGTTTGGTTTCAACAGCGTGCAAATTCACACACATCTCATGCTACAATCGATTTATTGCGCCAAACGTTTGATGGTTATTTTAAAGCCCAAAGCTTTTTTCTTGATTATCACGTGTAGCGGACTTAAATCTGACAGAACCTCTAGTGCCGCTTCTCTATTTTGCACTCTAGTCTTTGTATCTTGTCCAACTGCATTGGATTTGCTTTCAGATTTATTTTATGTGCCAGGACAATTGCTCCATAGGTCAGTATTGGTCGGATCAACATGACATACATATGTACATCCAGTACATAATTCCTGGGTAGCCTCCGCAGAATTTCCCAGCAAGTTATGATATATCTGACCTTTTCTGAGATGCTCTCTATGTGAGCAGTGTTATTTCTTATTCTTTCACTCTATTTTCTGATGTTATCTCAGAAGTACAAATCTTCTTGGGGTCTTGTCTGGGGTATTCTGATGGCCCCATGTTAGGCAACAAACGACTTATGATCTCAAGAACTCTATGAATGATGTAGCAAAGATTCCCTTCAAATTTGTCTGTAATGATCTGTATATACGGTAGTTAATCCCCACCTCTGAAAGTTTTGTCAGCAGTTCATCCACTACGATGCACCAGAAATGTTTTTTGTTTTCAGTTTAGAACTTTGACGAATACAACAATAATTGCTTGTTCGCTATTCTTCTTTGACGACAACGCAAATCTTTTTGTGCACCGTGTCGTGTGGTGTTTGGTTGCATGATGGGCAGCTATCCTGGGTTCCCGGGATAATCCTAGCCCTGTAGCTATTCAGGAAGTTTGACCATCCTGATCTGACCTAGGCCAGAATAGTTCTCGTGACTCTTGGAAGCTGCCTTTCCGAATCGGCTATGGGTGGTGGGTGCTGATTAATGACCTTGTTATGGCTGAGCTCGTCTCTGGCCGTCGCGACGATGGTATTATGAAGGGTATTTTGCGCCTCCCTGACGGACAGTGTGTCAGTTATTGAGGGTATGAGGTGGACAATGTCTGAGTTGTATGTATTGACGTCTTGTCTTATGCGGCGAGGAGGGGGATCATTTAAGACTATGTGGTGGTTTGGATGGGAATGTTGGTACCAGGCTATGAGGAATTGTTTAGTTAGAAGTTTGTTGTGTCTTCTAACAGTCAGCATCTTCGTCTCATCATGGAGATGGTCTATACTAGTCATCCTCACGCATCCTGTGGCTATTCGCAGGGTGTTGTTCTGTAACGTCTGTAGTGCCCTCCACTGTGTGTCACTCAGGAATGATGTCCAGATTGGAGCAGCATAACTGAGGAGAGACCATCCGATAGCCTTATAGGTGGAGAGGATGGTTTCCTTGTCCATTCCCCATGTGGTGCCAGCCAGAGCCTTTAGGACCTTGTTTGTTCTCTTCACGCTGGCGTTGATGTTAGTCGCATGTGCGGCGAAGTGAAGCAAGTTGTCGAAGGTGACCCCGAGGATCTTTGGGTACCTAACTGTGGGAATGATGTTTCCTTCAACTGCGACGTTTAACGTAATTCTTACTTCCTTCGTCCATGTCGTGAAGAGGGACACCGTTGATTTTTGTGCAGATATTCGTAATTTTCTTTCACAAAAGAATTCCACCAGAGACGAGAGGTAGGTGGTTATGTTCGAACTGACTTCGTCGATGTTAACGCCCGAGGAAAAGACCGTACAGTCGTCCGCGTAAGAGACCAAGGATGTGTTCGGAGGTGGCGTTGGGAGTGAGGTGAGGTAGATGTTAAACAGGATAGGCGACAGGACTCCCCCCTGTGGGACACCCATCTTTATCCTCCTGTGAGAGGACTTTTGTCCCCTAAACTCAACGTATGCCTGCCTACCTCCAAGGTAATTGGAGGTCCAGCGTTTCAGGTCGTTGTGCAAGGTTGAGTTAAGTATATATCTCAGGAGTATGGGGTGGTCGACCGTGTCAAAGGCCTTTGAAAGGGCCACAACGACAGTTCGCTGACACGGTCGTTGTTGGTTGAGTCCGTTTGCTATCCTAGTTGTTATCTCGGTGAGAGCCGAGTGCTTCGCCCTTCCCTGAAGCCATGTTGGTGGTCTGCTAGTGGAAAGTGCTGTTTGAAAGCAGGGAGCAGAAGGGCTTCGAGGATCTTTACCACTGGTGATAGTAAGGAGATCGGCCTGTATGATTCTCCTTTGGTCGCTGGTTTGTTTGGTTCCAGGATCGGGATGATCCTAGCGACCTTCCAGATGTCAGATATCACCAGGCTGGGCATTGACAGGTTTATTAATCTGGTAAGGAACCTCAAAGCCCTCTCGGCTAGCTTCTTCAGCATAAGCATGGACAGTCCGTCGGGTCCCAATGCCTTTGATGGTTTGGCGTTGGTGATGATGTAAGCCACCGCGGATTCCTCAAATGACTGTGCTTGTTGGTCTTTGCGCAGGTTCCTTAGCAACCTCAGTGTTGCTCTCTTGTTCTTATTCTGCTCAGTTGGGTGTTCGACAAATTGCTTGCAGAATTCTTTGGTGCACTTTTTGCCCTCAATATGTTGCCTACCTTCAAATTCAATGGCGGCGAGGTTGTTGTTCATTTTAGAGCCAGATAGGTTTCTGATGGTCTTCCACAGTTTCTTGGGAGCTAAGGAGCAGCGTTCTAGGTGTTCCAGCCATTTGGAACGTCTGTGCTCGTTCACCAATTTATTTATCCTTATGTTCATTGATTCTAGCCTTTCGTCCGCTGGGTTTGCCGCTCTAATGTTATCCCGCTGTTGAGCCAGGCGCGCGGCATCTGAAGGGTAGTTCGGCCTGGTGTTGTTGATTCTGCCGGCGGGGATAAAACGCTTCGCCGCATTCTGAACAATTGTTCGGAATTGCCGCTCACTACTTCTAACTCACGTGAGAGGGAGTATATGTTCAATGTTATCCTCAATGAAGATCCTGAGACCTTCCCAGTTGGCGTTATTGTAGTTCACGTACGTATGTCGGTCAGGTTCCATAAAGTCGCTGCGTTTTCCTATGTTGACCACTATGGGTAAGTGGTCGGAGCTAAGGGCAGTATACATCTGCCAGGTGGTAAAGGCTAGAAGTGACCGACTAGCAATGGTGAGGCCTGGGGAGCTAGAGCATCTTGCAGTGACCCTGGTCGGCTGTGGCTCGTTTATCGTGGCGAAGTCCTTTGACCGAAGTCTATTTGACCGGCTATCGCGATCCCACGTTGATCATTGGGAAGAAGGGAATACCAGCTTTAATGATGTGCGTTGAAATCACCTAGTATGATCTTATTTTCACCCTGGAGGAGATGCATGATGTTCGGGTGGTAGTGGGTTCCTATACTATTTACTGGTGGAATGTAAACGTTTGTGATTTCGATATCGGTTTCCTCCGACCTTACCGATATTGACATCGCCTCGATGATGTTATCTGGATTGGGGAGGGGCTGGAACATTAGTTTCTTTGTGTTTCACGTTCCTTTCGAGGATGAAAGCCAGTCCTCCTCCGTTATCCCTTTCCCGGTCATTCCTTACTATGCTATAGTTGCCCGCAGATGTAATGGTGCACTCCCTGGGTAGCTTGGTCTCCTGTATGGCGGCTATTTTGATGTTGTTGTCGTACATGAAGTTGGTAATATCTGCTATTTTATTTCTAAGTCCGTTACAGTTTAACTGCAAGATGCTGAAATTAAAGTGTGGGCTATGGTGGATGGTGGGTTGATGAGCTATGGGGGTTATGGATGGGGGGATGGGTGTTATGAGTTGTGGATTTAAGTTTGTGTTTGTAGTGGGTTCCTGCCCGTTGCGTCGTCGTGTAATTATTGCATGTGTCTCATGTTGTGGGTCCATACGTGTGTCCGTTGGGTCAGTGTCCTGTTGTGTATTACAGCAGTGAGCTCTGAAGTTCACAGACCACTCCCGATCAGAGGAGAGGCCTGAGCATCTCCTGATGCGGCACCAGTTGCCACAGCTATTACATCTCACCGATGTTATGTTTCTCCTGATGATCGTATGGCATACTAAACAAATCCATTCAGGACCTGGATTCTGTTCAATGCCAGCTCTTATTAGTAGGGTACAGAGCAAATGCGCTGGCATGATTTGCTCACCTTGGGAGTTCGCTGGGTTGACAATCCTTGGCCGATGTTGAGCCAATTGACATTGTTGTTTGTATATTCTGTTCACATTGCTTGTTGTTGCGTTCTCGCTTACTTGTCTATCGCCTTTCCTTTTATACTGATGTTGTTAGTTTACTTGTAACAAGTTCGTTGCATTCGTTTGATAGCTTCTGCTCATTCTAATGTTAAACTAGGTATACCACTTTCCATTTTCGTAACAATATGTTCTTCCCGTAGTAGTCTTATGTACATGTGTATGAGAATTATGTTTACAAAGTAAAATTGGGTCCTTTACATTGAGCATTTGCTACTTACTCAGTAACATGCACGCTTAATGAAAAGTAATTTTCATCATATTTTACAAGAGAGAAAATTAAAAATTTATTCAAAAATTAAGTCAAAGCTTAGCTCCTAAGGAGTCAGTGCAGCATCTTGAGTAATTATATAGATCGTGTAACGTTTACTTTAAACTTTGGTCGCACGAACGGAATTAGATTGCCTTCCAGAGAAGATCCGTACTTGGTGAAATACAATTACAGATTAAAAAATCAATTCACCGACGGCTCGAAGACGTATACGGTATTTTATAGTTATTCTAATAAGCTTTACTTTCGTTCTCCCGATTAATGTACAGCCGCGAAGTGTGTGCAGGAATTGTAATTCAATATTTTTGTAGTATAGCGTTTAGAAATTTTGACAAATTTTTGTTTTTCTATCAAGGTGTGGAAGATACAAACTATGAAGCTACAGGCCATTATGTAGCACCCACTAGAATATAGCCTCGAATTGTGGTTTTTGTATTTAGTTTTAGGTTGGGATATCTCGAAAGATTTAAAATATTTAAAAATTCCTTAGAATTGCCATATCATAGCTTGGCAATGTTTAATTTCAAATAAATGGAGTATACTTTCTATTTAACTGAATTTGAAATACATTGCTCATACGCTCATACATGTACTGAAATAATTTCTCTAAAACAGTATGCAATAAAAAATCTTTGATATTGTCATGTATGAATCTAATGGAATTAAGTATCACTCATACGTCACATATGTTTTCCGCATTGTGAATTTTACATATTAAATATGAGAATAACCGCAAGCGAGAAAAACGAAATTTTACAGGGAAAGGTATTTATTATTTATTTCTTGTGCAAATTAATTTAGAAAGTTAAAATTTTTTTGTTATAACTTCATAAATGTACAGAGTGAGACCTTGGAATTTTTATAGTTGAACGATATATGAGAAATATGTCACTTGAGATATTTTTGCGGTTATGGTTCGATATAATAATAATTGGGTGGGCAATTTAAAAGTTTAAATTTAAAACTGCTATAAAACAAAAATGGTTTAAAATTTTGTCGAATTTACTTTTTTGTTGTGAAGTACAGTTTTTCTGGCTAGAAATGGAATATTATTTCAATCATATGGCTGCCGTGGCTGGCCTAACAGCACCAATTTTCGTGAATTTTTTCGAGTGTATGGGCTCGTATCTCGGCAAGGGCATAGCGAATGTTGGCCTTCAAATCCTCAATTGTTTATGGTTATGGCCGAAGAAATACTTTTGGATTTTGTTTTGATGTCTGACTTGGGATTTGAACCCCGGCCTTGCGTCTAATAAGCCAACACACTAACTACTAGAATTCGGCGACTACACAAAAAAAATTATTATTATAACTTATAACCAAACGTACCGATTCACTTGCCTTTTAAAATTTCCTTTCTTTTCAAAGTCTTCCTTTGTGTGTTTGTTTTTCCTGTCTTTTCGCAAACCTAGTTGAAGGACAAATATTGACACAAAAGTTTTGCTTTAATAATTGAATTTAAGGACAAATTCTGTACCAAAAATGGAAAGAAAGACTAACTAACTAACTAACTAACCGATGTGCGACTTAAGATCCTCTGCGGGATCATCCTTAAGGTATCGGGTGGGCCATCTATCGGTTTAAATTTGCACTATAGGTTATTTCAAATCTGATGATACTTGTGTCATCCTACTCTGTCACAAAATCCAGTATTTTATCTCCACTAAACATAATGAAAGAATTTACGCTTGATCGACGTTGGCATGTATTGGGCCAACAGGAAACTGCACGATGATGTCGATTTTGTCAAAAAAAAAAAATCATCTTTTCGGATGAAGCTCATTTTAATTTTGGTGGGGACGTTAATAAACAAAATTGCCATATTTGCTCAGAAAACCGACACGTGGTCTTACAGAAGCCAATGGACCTATTACGAGTGACTGTATGGTATGGTTTGTGGAGCGGAAGCACCATTGACACACATTTTTTCTTGAAAATGAGGACGGCTCAACAATTACGGTCAATGAAGACACTTATTTCACCATGATAACCGATTTTAGTACACGCTCCTCATAGAATTGATGTGAATGATGTTTGGTTTCAACAGGATAGTGCAACATGTCACACATCTCATGCCACAATCGATTTATTGCGCCAAACGTTTGATGGCCCTTTAATTAGCCTAAATGGTGATGCCAAATGTGCACCCAGAAGCTGCGATTTGACACCGTTTGACTATTTTCTGTGGGGATCCGTTAAAGAAAAGTTTTATGCTGACAAACCAGAGATAATGGAGCATTTGAAGTTAAATTTACGTGATGCCATGCCGACATGCTCGAAAATTGGTCCAAACAAATGAGGCCAGCCGCGGCAGGTTATATACATATATGAAATAATATTCCATTTCTAACGGAAACAATTGTACTTTAGAACAAAAAATTATATTTGGCAAAATTTTAAATCGTTATGGTTTTTTTTGCATTTTTAAATTCAAACTTTTAAATCACCCCTACTTTACTAGTCAGTTAGATGCACAAAAAAAAGAAAAAAAAATAATAACATATCGTATGAAAAATGTTTCAATTAAATATTCAAAGTTTTGGTTTAAAGCCACTGTATATGACACACTAAGTAGTAGTAGCAGTAGTCAATGCAACTGGATATGTTGTCACGTACATATGTACAAATGCTGCTTGTGTATACCCTTGCTCTTTCCACTGGTCATAATGATGTTGTTGTTTTAACAAATAATGCCCTCAAGTAACGTTTTATTAAAAGACAGTCTTCACAAATAACACTTTCAATAAACATCTTTAGATCAACACACGAATATATATGTTTTATGTAAGAAAATACACAAACACCTTATAAACCATCTTGTTTATTGTTGTAGATTTCTGTGGCCAGAAGCAATAACCGCTTAAGTCCATATCTCAATAATATTCTGTTTTGGAAAAATTATTAAGAAGAACTATATTGACTTAAGTCTTGAAGAAGACTATTAAATGTACAATTTTTTACATACATGCATGCATAATTGATCATTACAACCCTTTAATCAGGATTACGGCCTATGGTCTCACACCACTTACGTTGTGTGTTAGTTTTGTACATGAGTTCTGGAACCTGCAGTTTAAAGTTGATCCCGAACGACAGATTTTTGAGAAACCTTTCATAGCAATTTTATTTACTCTCAACGTATTTGTCAGAAATCTGCTAAGGATGTAGCCGAAGAAATACTTTTTTTATATTTCGTTTAGTTGGAGATGTCTGTCTGACCTGGGGTGTGAACCGAGGACTCAAGACTAATAAGCCAACACACTCCCTACTAGAAAATGGAAATGGTGTTACATCGTTAAAATGATAAACAAATGCTACAAAAACAAAAACAATGAACTTGTTTACATGATAAACAAGTAAACAAGAATGCAACAACAAACAATGTAAACAAAATATACAAACAACAATAATGAATGTAAAGAACGATGTTTACATTTATGGAGATCTCGAGAAGGCGAAGCAACGAACATTCGTCTTCAAGACCATTTAACAAATTGTTTACGGTGGCATATAGAAGGAATCAAAAAGAATTCAGTTAGTCTTGTGTGAAGATGCGTTGCGTGTGAGGAGAATAATAGTGGTTTGGAGATCTAAGTTATAAAGATCTGCCGAACAATTGTTAGTTTTTACGTAAAAGAATGTAAAGGAGAATAACAAAAAAAGCAATTGTAATTGTTTACATCATGCTGTGAACAGTGGTACAGAATTTTGCGAACAATAAAGAATTTATCTAAAACTAAACACAAATTTATTTTTATTTTATTTGTAATCTACGAACTATGTAATCTATAATATAAATAATTTTTATTGAATAATTTTCACGAAATAAATTTCCATAAATTAGAGTGTATGTCGTGCGAAATAGTTGCTTATTATGTTACATCAGTTATAAACATATCAGTGTGTTCAATTTACAATATAAAACACATTCCACTGTAGGACCAAATTTTGTATGACATTTTCATTAAATTTCCGACCAATTGTCTTTATTTTGGAAATAAATTTCCAATAAACCCCATCGTTGCTCAAGCGTAAATCGGCTCATTAAGTTTAGTGGAGATAATATACTGAATATACTGCAGCTTATACGTAAGTGGCTCTGTAGTACTTTATGCAAACTATTGAGTTTTTAGCATAACGAAGCTTAATAATTTTTCATGTTGTTAAATAATTTTTTTAAACGTGACATAGAAATTATGAAGATGACTTCGGAATTTCCGTTTTGCTTGTTTGTTTTGGAACTAATTGCCTGCACAAAAACATTAAACCAGATTGATACAATAAACGTTAGACAAACCGATATTGAAGACATTAATAAAGCTTAATAGGCTGCAAAAACTAGAGCGAAGAATAAAATTAACAAAATCTTCAGATCTTTACAGTGTCTAAACACAACGACCTCAAAAATACCAGCAAAAAGTCTTACACGAGGAAATTTCAAGCTTTGACTAAACTTAGTGTCTGGGGCCGAAATTTAAAATTATTTTTCATAAAAACTTATTTGAAATAATACGCTGATGCGAATAAATCTTTACTTAGCCTTTAAAATAATGATGAAACATAATCTAAAAAAAAAATACTAACAACTGCAACAGTCCAGTAATTTCTTTCTGAGTCTCATATAAGCCCTGTTATATTGCAGGTTTCAATAACTGTAACATGAATTTTCAATTTTAAAAATTGTCAAATTAGCTTGAATAAGTTTGATTCCAAAGTAACGATATACTGTAGAAGTCCATTAGTCCGGCATCCAATGCACGGAAATGCCCGATAATCCGGCATCGCTCCGGAAAATTGTAAAAGTTTTGGTTTTCCCCAAAAGTGTGCTTTAAAGCAAACAAAAACGCTCCAGAGCTATTCGGAAGTTTGCGGGATCGTCCGGAAGCGCTCGGTGTTGTTCCGAAATAATTAGTGGCTGGCTAGTCTCAGCTGTCACAACAAATGCAGGTGCAGTGCAGCTCCGTTAATCAATCACGAAACGTCTTTGCCATTTTTTTGTGCGTTGTTGTTTTGTGTCCTTTCACATCGCAGTAAACGTAACCTTTGAAACTGTTTATAAAAAAGTGATTTTCGTTCTAATTGTACAGTTACCATATATATATATATATATATATATGTATACCAAATCTTCAGAATTTCGTTCAATTCTCAAGTTGTCAATGCCCTGAAGCATCAATAAAAGCAATGATAAAAGCAAAAGTTTTCAGTTATTGAGTCTGTTTTGCCAAATCACCTTGGTCAGACTTCGCATTCTGTTTTATAAAATATGGAATTTTGCTCCGCGTGCTACGCCTATTGTGCCATCGTTATAATAATCTTATCCAATCACTACTTAGCAATGAGTTGTCGTTCATAAGAACTCGTCATATTGCACACCACAGCTTGGAGAATTTTGATCATGGACTGGCTTCCGTGCAAAATTCAACTGACTGAGGGTAAATGACCATAGACAACTGCGTTTGTTCGCCGATTGGAAACTGAAAAACCTGCCAACTGATGTTACTTTTCATTGAAAACTCATTTTCTGCGGTAAGGTCACCTGTTTGGCGTGAACTTTAGGCATTCGGCACCATCGATTTAAATTTCTTTGAGAACAGCGACCACTGTAGATCGATTGTTTAAATTACAAGTAAAATTTTATTTAAATTTTTGGTTGTCAGTTACCAATCTGTTATAACATTCATTTACGCCTATTTTTCCTTAAGGAGTATTGGGTTATAGTTTAAATCGGTTTAGCGATTTTTTTCTGTATATGCCTATACAAGGTTAAAAATTGATTAAATGTTTGCGTATTCGCCGTTGTCCAGTAGGTAGCGTGTTGGCTTTTTAGACGTGAGGTCACGGTTTAAACGCCAGGTCAGACAACTCCAATGAAACTAAAAAGGAAAAATATTTCTTGGCGACTGTCTCTCAACTAGGGTTGCCGGCCTGGCTGGACTTGGCTGGATTGTCCAGCTTTTTTGATGCTTGTCCAGTTTCAAGCTAAAATTTAATTTGTCCAGCTAAATAGAAATTTTTTTTAGTACACTGCAATAACTTGGGCAATAATTTGCATGTTAACTTTGTCAAATCATTAGTTTATTACAAACATTTTTTTACCAAAGTACAAACTACTATAAACAAAATCAAACTGTACTGAATTGTTATTTTTTACTGTTTTGTTTTTAGTATTTAATTTTAATTCTTACATACATATGCATATGCAAATATGTATGTGACGGGCTGAACTGAAAAAAATTATGTTTAGTTAAATAAATTTTACAGAATGCAATGAATTTATTTAATTGTAATATTTTTAAGCAATAATACATACAGTGGGGTGCACAAATGAGTACACGTTTGTACTTTGGATGCTTTTAATTGAATAAAAGTAAAAGTAATAAAGAAAACTTCAAAAGTTTTTTGTCGTTTATCTAGCATTTAGTGATTAACAAAATAATATAAAATTTAACACAGAAATCATCAAGCCCTAAGAAAAAGAAAACAAAGCAAAATCAACTCGCATGTACTCAATTTTGCACGTCTGCATTGTATGATATGTTTGCAAAAACGAAATCAAAAATTATCGTTATTTTTAATGTTTTTGCCCTACTTTGACTTTTTTAAGAAATTATTAGTTTAATATTAATTACTGGTTGAGCGAATATTTTTTGCAACTTATCGAACAATAACACAGCCCTGCAAATTTGGACTTTTTTGTGCAAATAAGATGGCTTCGAAGGCATTTGGCGCGCTAAACACGAATCTGGTTTCAAAAATTTTCCATCACGTCAGGTTTTCGAGAAAAATAGGGTTGAAAACCCTAAAAATAGCGTTTTTGGCCATTTTTGAAACATTGTAGAGCTCAACACTGACGTGCTAGAACCATCGCTATTGTTAGAAATTGACAATTGATCTTTGCTCTTTAAAATGAGCCCAAAGCCAAATTGTTTGCATACACCCTTAAAGATGGGACTACTAACTAATGCAAATGCTCCTCTAACAAAAATTAAAAGGGACAAATTTTTAACACCAAAAGGAGCTCTTTTGGCAAACGAGAAAATCGTTAGTCGATGGACAGCAAGCAGAGATCTTAAAGATATTGGCTATACCTCAGCAATCAAAAAGAAAACACCTGCACTTTCGGCTAAAAATGTAAAAGCACGGTTAAAGTTTACCTGAGAACACAGAAATTGTACAGTGGATGACTGGAAACTTATGATCTGGTCAGACGAATCAAAATTCAACCGCTTTCAGTCCAATGGTAAGCAATATTGCTGGCGCCGCCATGGGGAAATAATTGAAAGACACCATGTTAACGAAACGGTGAAACACGGCGGAGGAAATGTCATTGTATGGGGTTGCTTTACATGGTGGCACCACGGACCACAGCAAAGAAACAATAACATAAAAAGAAGATTATTTGATAATTTTGCAGACCCATCTTCCCGATTTTGTCGACAAGAGCGCCAATCCTGCGCAAGAAGTACTTTTCCAGCTGGATGGTGACCCCAAACACAACTCCAAAATCGTTAAAGAATGGCTCAGTGAACAAAATTTTTAATTAGTGCAGTGGCCAGCACAAAGTCCCGATCTCAACCCAATTAAGAATTTGCGGTCAATCGTGAAGAGACGGTTGGGGCAGTACTGATCAGCCCTAACCAATGAGATGAGCGACAATACAGTGCTTTTTCTTCCAATGGTATCAGTTCGAGAACCAGCCAACATCTTTACAAAAACTATGAACTACTTTTGAACTACTATTATATCAGACGCGAACAAATTTATAGCTAATGTGACATTTTATTCACAACAATAACCCAAAATACACTTCAGGACTGTGAAAAGCTGCTTACAGGAACAAACAATAAACTTTTCAAACTGCAGAGCATAATCGTCTAAGCAGGAAAGACGCATTCGTTCTGTGATTGCGACTTCGGAAAATACAGTTAGAAACTTTATTCTGAACAGACTAACAAAAGAGCATTGAAAAAGATACATACATAGTATACACCGCCGCTATATAGTGCACCGCTTTTTGTTGGTGCATGGCCGTTTCATTTGCAAACATTGTGCGATTTAGGGGAATCCCAATACTACCGCGTCATACTGAAACAGCTTTAAGCGAAGCAGCGTTAAACGGGGTCTTACTGTACCATCATTACGAATTAATTATATGGCCAATAAGTATTTTTTTATACTGTTTTTAAATTTTTTTCTTATCCTTTTATCACTTTAATCTTATTTTCAGCAGCTTACATGAATTAAATGATTTCTTTTTTATTTTTCTTCGAAACAGAAAATTGTTTTTCCTCAAGTTTACTCAAAGCGTACGAAGTGAAAAATCACTCATTCATTCGCTCATTCGTATTGTATGGAATTCTTTCATGTGCGTTGAAAGTAAGCGATTAACACTTGTATTTACGATAATTTTCCCCATTCAACTGATGTGGGAAAGTAGCCATTTGAGATTTTTATCTTTGGATAAATAATGTTGAGATATTTTTATTTTTCCGTTGCAATAAAATTAAATCATCAATATAATTGAAGAAAGAAATACTGTGTTTTGTGAAAATGAAAATCAAATTAAATTTAATTGATTTAAAAAGAGCATAGAATATAGAGGATAGCCTTTAAATACTTGCAAATAATGAACAGCCAGATTATATTAACAGTAAAATACTTTCATTTCTTTTGATTTTTAGTCGCAAAGCGTAAAAATCAAACACTTCATGTCATCTCGGTTTAATTTGCACCATTGCTTGCGGTGATTTATAAGTTTCCAATTCCTTAGATTTGGCAGCTCTCAATCGAGGGCTGACTGAAACCTGATGATACAAGCCATTGATATATTTCGCTAGAAAAATTTGTTGTCAACATCATGTGAGGTAAAAAAATTTCCCGTTGCAATAGAATATCGATTATGTCATTAACAATTTATTTCTTTAATTCCTCTCTGGTTTCAGGGATACAGGTTTACACAAATATGGCTGTAAGTAGTTGCTACGCACGCAGCATGTACTTGAATCTAAGACTGCCAATTCGATTTCGGAGGAATACGAATTTTATAACGACCATAAAACTCAAATAGTTACACATATACAGCGACAAAATCATTGGGATTATTAAAAGCTGAAAGACTTTCAGCTCATTTTTCTAAAAGGCGTAATATGTGTAAATTGATCATCATTTCGGAGAAGCTCATTATCAAAGCGATGATCTTATACTTACGTAGTTGACCGAAATATGATCATCTATAATATCTAGGAAATAAAACATAGGACGAAAAATTTCTTCTTAAGTTTGTCTGTAGCATGAGATAAATATGAGAAGAGCAGTAAGAAAGACTCTACGACATTTTAGGAAACAGCTGCTAGCAATTTTTCTCTTCCCTGTCTGACATTTTGTTTATTTGGTTTAAAATAATGGCGATAACAATACTAACGAATTAAAAAAATATTAAGCATCTAACTTTTTCTGAATTAAAGTTATATCGTCTCAATAAATGACATGTATCATTTTTGATCATCTACGGTTAAGCCAAGAGTTTATGCTGATAGAACAGAAGCTCCTTACCCATTATTTCAATTAATTTTTTACATACTTTAACGCCGTCCGTATATATCATATATCTGAGAATGTTTATTCCATACGTATACGTAATACAATACATTATTCTGTAAAAACTACTTTACTACTGCGTTTAAATATGAGTAAAAATTCGAAATAATATAACATATAGAAAAGTTAGGAAAGGTAATGCAGTTTACGGAGACGAAATTGCAGCACACTTGTATACTTGATCTCGTTCTGATAATTTTGTTGTTAAACTCTGAGAGAAAATAAAATAGTCCTGAATAACTTTCTCAAAAATTTGTCATTCGGAGTCGACTTTAAACAGTAGATCCCGCACTCATGTATACAATTAGCACACAGAACATAAGTTGTGTAAGAAGCTAGGTTGTACTCCTGACTGAAGCGTTGTAATGACCAATTATGTTTGTATGAATGTATTTACCCACCATTTGAAGAATGCTCTACACATAAAAAATCTCTTCGTTATCCTTGAAAATATATTGGAAGGAATTTTCGTATGCAATTTATATTGTTACGTTTTTACATATTGCAGATTGCAAATAAAAATAAAAATAAATTTATGTCCAGTTTTAATTAATTACTTACACACACTATCCTGTGTGCCACTATTCAAAATTGATGTAAACAACAACAACGGAATAACAATTGTTCGGCCGATATTTATGGCTGATATTTTCAAACCAAATTATTTTCTCCACCAACAACGCGTCACACAAGACTGACTGAAATTTTACTGACTCCGTTGCCTGCTTTGTTTTGCCTTTTATATCGCAGGGTAAACAGTCTGATGGATGCTTTTGAAGGAGAATGACTTCTCGTTCTCGAGATCTCCATAAATGTAAACATCATTGTTTTTGTATTTTGTTTATATTTATTCTGGTAATGTTTGTTGTTGCTTCAAGTTTACTTGTTTATCTGCTTTTTTAATACTGATGTTGTTGCTATATTTTTGTTTTTCGTTGATAATGTAAACATGTCCATTGTTTTTGTTTATATAGCTTTTGTTTATCATTTTAATGTTAAACTATGCAACACCATTTCCGTTTTCGTAGCAATATTTTGGAAGCTTTAATAATTATGGGTGACGAAAGAGCAACAGACACGACGATAATATGTGTAATAGATCGTAGACAAAACAATGTGAAGTTTCGCATATGGTGGAAAAGTCGAGATGAATTTATTACGAGTTTCTGCAACCTCCTTAAACATTACTAATTTTTATCCTACTGTCCACACGAAAACGTAAACAATTAGATCTGCAGTGGAATAATAAAAGTATTTCCCGCAGACCACCTATAGCTTGTAAAAATTTTCAGTACAATTTTCCTATCCCTGAATTAGTAAATGCGATATACAGCAATCGATATTGTACAAGATTTATTTTATTTAAATTGTGATCATAAAATGGAGCTGAAAAATCAAATTTAATATTTTTTCTCTCTGCGTTAAAATTGTTGCAACTTTATGATGGTTTTGAATTTTCATTGTCGCGTTTTGCATTTTAATGACTGTTCCGCTCTTACTTCTGGAATTAATTTGTATTTGCATATTTCTATGTACAATGGTAGATACAAAAACACAAAAACAATTTTAAAAAGCATTATTAAAAAGTAAAATATCACGTGCTAGAAACAAAGTTTGTGATAATTTCGCTCATTTCCTTTCACTTTTACTAACTTTGCCCCACATTCAAAAAACCCTATTGTCCTTGTCTTTTTGCTGCTTTCTGCCCAGTTTTTTTACGGAAATGTATGTTGATGATATTCACCAGTCTCTTTTTTGTGTGTGTTTATATGTGTTAGTTTTATTATTTCTTTGTTTACCCACACAAATAAATGTTGTGGTTTCAACTATATTAATGGCTAATTTCGTTGTCTTTAGTTGGTGCCAGTATCACGTAGGTATTATGTATTTATTTCAGGGTTATTTAACAACACAGTTTATTTCCTTTAAGGATGCATAAATTAGAGAATTGGAATTCTGCTTTAAAGCAATATTGTTGTTTTAATAAAGAAATTTAATTACCTTGAAAAATAAAAGTACTTTAGTACTATTAAGAACACTTTTATCGTAGAAGGTATTGCTACCAAAAATCTATCAATCCTTTAGTCAGGATTACAACCTAGTTTCTCACACTTCCACTCATGTTGTATATGTTAATTTCTTACAGTGGCGGGACCAACTATCTAATATCAACTCCGAACGAAAGATTTAACCCTAACCCCCTTAACATGGGTGAACCGTTAAGGTTAAAGTCCAATATCTCTTAAATAGTAAAAAACAGTTTAATGGTAGCCAACCAGTGTTATCCCGCTTTGATTTATCATTAGTACGAGAGCTGCAGGGACGTTCGTGTATCCTATAATAGGATTACCATTTTCATGGTTTCACTTGCCAATTTCACTGTAAATGGCGTTAAAAATCCACGACGTGAGATTAGAAGATTTTTGGCACGTACCCAAACTAGCCAAGTAAACTATATTAACCCATTCGCTGCCAATATATTATATATATTATAGCATGCAGGCTTTTGAATTAGCAATTATTTTTTGCCGCAAACATAATATAAATATGTAAAAAACTTGAAAAATACTACAAATAAAATTTTTTACACAAATAATACTTTATTTCTTAAAGAGAATGATCTTTCACACAAAAATCAACTTCATCGTGTATTTATAACAAAATTTTATAGCAACTAAATCACTTATGATACCTCATCTTCATGATGAGATTTATAACAAAGTCCAATACATAATGGAGGTTTATCAGGATAGCTCGGACAGTAAGACCGGGTCTCCTTTCGAATGCTTTACGTTGCACAAACTCTACATTTGCGAGTTGGGTTTTTCTTTTGTTGTGTGGGAGGAATAGTATCAAGATAATGAAGGGAACTTTGTTCCTGAGGTATGATTGACGCTCTGACCAAGAAATAACAGGGTTTTGGTAAACAATAACACTCAAAATATAAATGGCAATGGGAATGACTTCATATGATTTAGGCTTGGCAGCGAATGGGTTAAAAAGGGCCCAGGACTATCTATTTTTTATGTTTAGTGCTATTGCTTTTGGTCCATAATATCTACTCGTTCCTTGTCTGCCCCTGTCTTGTTGTAATAGTCATTTATATCTTCTTTGCGCTAAAAGCAGACTCCCCTTAAGTATATTTTTCTTCTCCTTCATTGCAAAAGACAAAAACAAAAGTGTTCCACTGTTATTGAAACCATATAATGGCACTCCATAATTATCTATTGGGTTTGGCCGTAGCTCCTTAGGAATGTAATCTTTTTTTCAAAAAAGAAGACTTGTCTTCCTCTCATTTTAAGCCGATTGCTAGTTGTTATATTTATTCCAGATTCTTTGCAAACAGCTACCAAAGCTACAACAATATTTTCTGCCACAAAATTACTTGCCGCTTACCACCAAGCGCTGTGTTACACAACCAAAATACTTTCCTTCCGTATTTAGCCAAATTTAAGGCAATGTATTATATAAAGCTGGGATATTGTTCAACAATTGCCACATTTTCATTCGGATAATAGTTTCCCTGTAGGTTCTTAGTAAACATGTAGTCGTCTTAGTCTAGTAGATAGTGTGTTGGCTTATTAGACGTACGGCCTCATTTCAAATACCAGGTCAGACATCAAAACGAAATATGAAAAAATATTTCTTCGGCGACTTCCTCTCAGCAGATTTCTGGCAAAAACTCTGAGAGTAAATAAAATTGCCATGAAAAGTTTCTCAAAAATCTGTCGTTCGGAGTCGAATTTAAACTGTAGGTCCCGCCACTCACGTATAAAATTAACACACACAACATGAGTGGTGTGAGAGGCTAGGCCGTAATCCTGACTGATGTGTTGTAATGCCCAATTATGTATGTATGGCTTAGTAAACATATTTAAAATATCAGAAATAGGTGCACCATTATCAGTTTGTTTGAGTGCCGATCCTATGATTGTACTGTCAGAATCTGCTACACGTATTATTTATTGAAATCTGCCTAGCAATTTTACTTTGC
This sequence comes from Sarcophaga subvicina, assembly GCA_936449025.2. Taxonomy (NCBI): domain Eukaryota; kingdom Metazoa; phylum Arthropoda; class Insecta; order Diptera; family Sarcophagidae; genus Sarcophaga; species Sarcophaga subvicina. The sequence goes on from OW388080.2 coordinate 93,322,117, forward strand.
TCTCAGAGTTTCTGCCAGAAGACTGCTGAGAGGAAGTCACCATTTTGTTTGGAATTCCCAGCGGCTCTTGTTTCATAGCCAACCTACTTCCTATTAGTCTCCAGCGTATTGTATTCGACATCTTTTAATCTGTCTTTTCCTTCCTAAACATTCCTTTTAGATTTTGTCCAATTTGGATTACTTTTTTTTCATTCCCATTCTGAGTGACTCATACATACTGATTCCATTTACAAAGAAAAGAGAAAGCAAACCCATAAATCTTAAAAAAGTATGTTGCTATCAGTGGTATAACATGGTTTTAAAATTTCATATGGGCTATAAATTTAAACGACTACAGCTTTGATTGTGTAGTCATAGTTAGTGGTTATGACACTATTGCCATTTCCTTTCTTCTATGAGGAAAGCAAAACAAAAAAAAAAAAAAAACTCTAATTCAACTAACGTCCAAAATAATGTTATGCGTGGTTAAGCTTTTGGAAAAATTACGAAAATATTCTTTTTTATTCTTTTTATTGTTCACAGAAAAACTTCCAAAAAACTTGAAACATATTTACATTAAATATTTGTTCTGTTTTATGTCCCTATTTATATAAATAAACTATGTATCCTGAATCCAAATCAAACTGAGTTATATCTTAAGGGTTATACATAAATGGATCCTTCAACAAGGACTTTCGCACTTGGACATTGACATCTCGTCGAAACTACATCTGTTAAATTAGTTGCAATTATAAAGTCTGTTTTGCCAAATCACAGCATGTAACAACACCTGCAAAGAATAAATTTTTTTTATCAGAATGGATGTTTTATCTTAATATTACTAACCCACTCGCATTCAACCTACAGGTAATCTTGCAAGTCTAAAGCTCTTAGAATTCTGGTCATGAATATTCAAAGTGATGTCTGGAACTGATATATTTTTCATTTCTTTCTTATAAACACGCTACAAGATATGCTTAATTTCATCTATTTACTTCACCACTTACACCAGTTCCTTCATCCAGTAACATCAACTCAAACAAACCCTATTTTGAAGCTCTTGAACGCATACAGGGCAGGTAGAATGTGCTTACTAGTGACGATATGGTATCTAAATTTATTAATGCATTATTGATAGGTAGTAACTACAATGGATAAGGCTTTCGTTATATAAAGTGACTTATTCTCTAAAATCAAATAATTAGATACTATTTGCAGTTATTCTAAAGCCTAACTATTTGTAGTCGTTTAGCACCAACCTTATGTAAAACTCTTTTCTTGCAGAAGATTTTCCTGCCCTATATCAATATTTGACGCTTTGGTTTACGGTGGAAACATATTGTTACGGAAATGGAAACGCTGTTTTGCTTTTACATCGTTTAACATTAAAATTATAAAGAAAAGCTACAAAAACAGAAACAATAAACTTGTTAACATGATAAACAAGTAAGCAAGAATATACCAACAAACACTGCAAGAATAAGTGTAAACAAAAATACACGAACAACAATAATAAAACAACGATGTCTCCATTTATAGAGATCTCGAAAAGGCGAAGCCCTCAACATTCGCCTTCAAAAACATTAATCAGACTGTTTACGTTGCCATATATAAGGCAAGGCAAAGCAGGCAAAGTGTTAGTAAAAGTTCAGTCAGTCTTGTGTGAAGAGAGTAATCGTGGTTTGAATATCCGTTACCAAAATCAGTCGAACAATTGTCTAACAATTGTTATCGTTTATGCAAAACACTACAAAGATGAATAACAAACAAACAATTGCTGTTGTTTACATAAAGTTGTGAACAGTGGCACACAGAATTGTGCGAATAGTAAATAATTTTAATTAAAACTAAACACAAACTACGAGCTCATATTTTAAACGTTTTTAAAAGGTAAAAATGTAACAATATATTCATAAAGGAAGAATATCAAACCGCTTAAGCATTTTGTTTAATTTTCCATTAATTTTTACTGTCGACGACAATAACATTCCAGTAAATGTAAACGGAGGTAACACAACATATCTCTTGAATTTGTTTCGCCTCAGCTAAAATTTGTTTTATTTTAAAACTTATCATTAAATATTTCAATTCCAATCTTAAGGTTTTTGGGTCATTAACGTACTGTAAACACCAATATAGTGTCATATTCTCCTTAGCAAACTTTATAAGCTTCTCTAGTCATAATTTTACTAACAAAATGTGCCATTTTTCAAACTTGATGGAAATAACAACAATTGCTAGACAATTATTCGATACATCTTCAACCCACAATTACTCTCTTCAAACGCACCTCGTCTTCACACAAGGCTGACTGAACTTCAATGACTTTGTCACCTTCTTTACCTTGCCTTTTATATGGCAAAGTACTCTGATGGATGTTCGTGAAGGCGAACGTAATCGCTATAAATGTAAACATCGTTGTTTAGGTTTGTTATTGTAGTGTTGTTGGTATATTTTTGTTTATTTGTTTACCATATTTCATGCTGGTGTTTGTTGTTATATTAAACAGTACGATAAATTGTAAATCAGGTTTTTTATAGCTTTTGTTTATAATTTTAATATTAAGTGATGTAAAAGCAAAACATCAGTCTGTCCCAATCGCTAATTGTGTGGTGAAGGAAAAAAATTTTAAAATTCTCAATAAAAAAATTAAAAAAATGTTAACTATATTCTGATTACTTTTCAAATATTATTAATTGGATGCATATATTTATCGCTAATGTGTAAATATACATAAAAAATATTGCTAATATTTTTGAAAATATAATCATTTCAATAAATAAATGGCATTAAATATGTTTACTTTAAGGGAAAAAAATATTTTCTACTTACGCCAAATAAAAACTTCATTTATTATCGATAAAAAATTTTGAAAATTTTATTAAATGGTTAAGTGAAATGATTATTATTATGCAAATTAATTTCATAATAACATTAGGTTTGTTTTTGACGTAAAGCCAGGGTTCGAGCGCAAGGCCAGACATCAAGACAAAATACAAAAGTATTTCTTCGGCGACTTCCTCTCAGCAGAATTCTAGCAAAAATTCTAAGACTAAATAAATTTGCCATGAAAAAGTTTCTGAAAAATCTGTCGTTCGGAGTCGACTTTAAACTGTAGGTCCCACCATTCATGCATAAAATTAACACACACAACATAAGCGGTGTGAGAAACTAGGACGTTGTACAATGGGTCAATTCGACCTCCAGGTACTTTACTTGCCTTAATTGACAAGTACACGTCCTCTAACCTAACCTAACCTTAGGTTTGTAACATATACCGGGATTTTCGAACTTTAACATTTGATAAAAACCATTCGAAAGCCACATGTCTCAAATTGGTTGTCATTTATTCAATGTGTTATGTTATGATATGAAGGATGGTTGAATCATACAATAATAAAAGCAAATAAAAAATGTATTTCGCTTCCAATTCATCCAGAGAAACCGTTGCGAATATTTGAACAATGGATGGTACTCTACTCTACTCTACTCTACTCTTATCAACAAAAAAGTGTCCTTATGAGGCTTCTTTGTCAATGTAAGGTTGACCTTTCTAAAGCATGTATTGTCATGTAAATCGGTTGAGAAGTTCCACATACGTGCATACATACATAATTGGTCATTACAAACTACGTTTAGAGACCATACTACGTACTGGACTACGGCGACTTCACACATACATAATACATATGTAATTGGCCATTACAACCCTTCAGTCAGGATTACGACCTAGTTTCTCACACCACTTATGTTGCGTGTGTTAATTTTATCATGAGTGGTTTAAAGTCGACTCCTATTTTTGATAAACTTTTCATGGCAATTTTATTTACTCCCGGAGTTTTTGCCAGAAATCTGTTGAGAGAAAGTAGCCTGGGGCTCGAACTCTTGCTGTACGTCTAATAAGCTAACACAGTACCTCTTAGACTACGGCGACTTCACACTCACACACTTATTTTAATTTAAATTTATGTGTATGTCCGCCAACGTTCAAATGTTAAATCTTCCCTGGCTCTGGCGTGATGGCATAGTTGGTATGTTGGATTTGAGACTTATTCGTACACATGTGCGGTTTAAAAAAATCCCACAAGAAAAAGTTTAACTGCTTCATACCGCAAGATCTCGGTAGTAGGATCACAGTACATCCACCTGAGATGCTCATGCCTTCAAGTCGCTAATGCGGAATGTCCAATGCGTCATGAGCTGCGTGGTACAAAGTGAAGTCCTATTGAAACTAGTTCGCGTTCATATTGTTGTCCAAAAGAAATTAATAATCATGGATCAGTGTTGACCGTTGACAGTCATGACCTTTCGAAAAGCGTTCTCAAATAAATATGAAGCGGCGCCATTGGCAAGCTCAAAATCCATATCAAATATTGAGTTTTTCAGAATCTATTAGGCGTCCTTGGACCTCAGAGGGATAGATACCGTCATAAATTCAACAATTCTGTTTGTTCTCATATACCAAGAAATAGGCCTCATTGCTGAAAATGATTTTTCGATGAAAACTAAGATCAGTTTAACGGTCACACATCGTCGTCTACGGTGGTTCAGGATGATTTGGTAAAGCAGATGTATAAAAGGAAAACTAGTTGGGCAGATGTAGCTTCAATTAGATGGTGTTATCAACTTTCAAAAATTGAAAATATCTGTTGGAAGGTCCTACACATATATGCGAAAGAATATGCCGGCTTACTTCGTTAGACTTGTGAGGCTACATAACTGTACATGTATTTAATAATAGATTCCTAAAGTGGAATAATAAACTAATAATAGATTCCTAAAGTGGAAGCATTTGGAAACCTAAATTCGTCAAAAAGCTTTAATTTGAAAACATTGCATTTCGTACACAATGGCAAGGTGCTAGAATTGTAAAAATGCCGTAGTCTTGTAGGTAGTGCAGAGCAGCGTTGCCTAATTTTTTTAAAAACTTTTTATTTGTGGGCAAAAACTGTTTTGTTTTTTTTTTTTTTGTTTTACAAAAAAACTTGTTTTCTACAAAACTATCAACATTTTTAAACGAAACACCGAAGACCGGTGCTCTCTATTAGTATAACTTCGCTACTTTTGCCAGGTTATAATAAAATACACAATATTTTATTTAAAAACGTAAATATATCGTGTTATTGTTGAATTTATTGAAATATTGAATTTTGTCGGAAAAAACTTGTTTTGTAAGAAAATAACTTTAATGGAAACTTTTTCGCATCTCAAAAAACTTGGAAAAAAGGGAAAACTTGGCAAATGACAACGCTGGTTCAGAGGCTTATTAGACGACAGACATGTTGAAAAAATATTTCTTTTATCGTCTTTTAGTCTTTGAGCAAAAAATCAGAGAGTAAACTAAAGGTGACATGATAAGGTTCTTAAAAATCCTTAGTACGGACCTTAAACAGTCGATACCGCCATTCATGGATGAAATTAACGCACACAACATGAATAGTGTGAGAAGCTAGGTGAGTAATTTATTTGGTGTGTAAAACTTTCTTTGTAATGTAATATCAATATAACTGATACGTTTATTAAAAATTAAAAATGAAACTGAATAACCACAAATTCACTTAATTTTTTCTCACAGTACAATTGTTATTTACTAACCAATCCAAGCACAATTTTCCTATGGGTAAGGTAAACAGAATTTAATATTTATTTTCCTTACAAACAGCATAAATATTATTTGAAGATATGCAAAGTAAAATATTGTTTTACATTTCAATCAACAACTGGAATAACTGAATGTTTTCCTGAATTTTTTTCTTTGTGAAACATGTTTGGCATTACAAGTCAAATTTTTTCAATTATGCCTTTAAGGAAGCAATGTGAAACCGTTGGAAAAATATTCAGAAAAATGTTTGAAAGTTAAAAAAAGGCAGTAGTGGTCTTCTAATTAGCACCATCATGTAACCAATTTTTAACATTTTTACATGATATAATTGCAATTAAATATTTGTTATGATGTACTATGAATTCACATCTATTCTTCCTCTTATTAGACGTGAAGCCACGGTTCAAACCCCAGCTCTGCCATCTCCAAAAATACGAAATGATGAAAAAATATTTCTTCGGCAACTTCCTCTCAGCAGATTTCTTGCAAAATCTCTAAGAAAATTGCCATGAAAAGAAAGATTCTTAAGAATCTGATATTCGGAGTAGACTTTAAACTATAGGTCTGTATAAAATTAACACACACAACATGGGTGATGTGAGAATCCAGGCTGTAATAAACAATGATATTCATACGTATACTTAAAACTATGTACGTATATAGTAAAAGAAATTCAAACAAAAGAATTCATTGTTCACACCCCATTAAAGGTGGACAAAATCATCAGTCCTTGTGCTCATACCGAAAAAAACATGCTGCGTGACTATAGCTTATGCTGATGCCGTGGTGGTGGTGACTTCTGGCAATATCAGTAATTCTACAATCTGCACTGGAATTACTATCTAAATTGTGCAACGAATGTGGACCGGAAGTAAACCCAACCAAAACAGAGTTATAACTAAAGTGATACAAAATCCATTAATTTCCCACCTCTAGTATAAAAGGAGTAGCACTCACTCCATTCAATAGCGTTAAATATCTTGAGATTATATAGAACAGCAAACTTAATTGGAATGTGAATACATAATCTAGAAATACTAAGGCGCTTACTGCTCTATACTGTTGCAACTGAGCGATTGTTCTGAACTTTACTTGTTTTTGGCCATCAAACCATCTAAACCGCAGTTTGGTGGTTGGCTTAAGAGAAAATCAATCTTCAACTGCGGTTTCAGCGAATTATAAGGATGGTTGCGAATTCATAAGTGCCTTTAGAACTATATCATCCAAGGCATTTCTTACCATATTTAACTGCCTGCTATCAAACATCTTAGAGAAACAAGTGGCTCCAAACACAACAATGAGTCCTGATGGTCAAAAGAGCATGAGTGTAGAAGCTATGGTCATGCCAAAATCTTGGCTATGGTTGGTGTCAATATCGACTAAGTTACACTTGTGATAATTGGAATATTTTTACAGTTCTGTAATTTTATTTCTTAAGATTTGTTGTTTTTTTCTTAACCCCCATTAAAGGAGAAGAGAGTTGGGCCAGGTTAACCATTTCATTATTTTATTTGCTCTTTCACTATTGTGTTTGACTATCGATAACATTACATATTTTTGTTTGACCGAATGGTGTTAGGGCCCTCAAGGCTGGTAGTAATAATAAGTGTATGGGAAAAGAAGTTGAATTTTTAAACAGGTAACTAACATAGATCGCCTATTCACAGATAAACGATTAAATATCCCTTTCTTTGTATATTTTGTTGTATTAGCCCGTTTCATGTGTCATTGTGGCAAATGAATGTTTGCGTGTGCCTTTGTTAATCCCGCTGTCTTCTGTCAATGATAAAAGCGCTTGTGGGTAGAACATGTGTACACACAAACAATGACGAGTTCTCTGTTTATAATCATTTCATCCTTTTATATTATGAGATATTATAAGAATTAAGAAAATGGCTAAAAAAATCTACTTCGTTATATAAAAAATACGAAGTTTACTGACAAATTTAGTAAATTTTTAGAAAAATCTTAACTTTTCCGTCAAATGTGGTATAAATACATACATAAATACATACATAAATACATACATAAATACATACATAAATACATACATAAATACATACATAAATACATGCACAAATACATACATAAATATATACATAAATACCTACATAAATACATACAGAAATACATAAATAAATAAATACATAACACATAAATGCTTACATAATTGGTCGTTACAACCCTTCAGTCAGAATTTCGATCTAGCTGCACGCACCGCTTATGGTGTGTGTGTAATTTTTACATACATGAGTGATGGAAGGTATATTAGTCCCGGGCTTAACATGAGGATCGGCACAACTTACGGTGCCCTGATTACGTTTTAGTCAAAAACAGCTGAGTGTAAGTCGCCGAAGAGACATTTCCTAAGTTTCGTTTTGCTGGAGTTGGCTGACCTGTAATTTGAATCGTGTCTTGCAATACAGTACCCACAAGCCGACTTCATAATGAAGTATTCTTTTCATAATTTCTTCATTTAAACGTTGCAATAAGTTATCACAGTTCTTTGTTGTTTTCGAAGCAATCAATAAAATGTATTCCTCTCGCTTCTTAAGAAATACATGTTCTATTTGGACTCGATCTTCCGCTTCTACAAGTTTTTCTATGCGCTTCCCATCACATAACATAATTGGCCATTACAACCCTTCAGTCAGGATTACTGCACAGCTTCTCGCACCACTCATGTCGTATGTGTTAATTTTATACATCAGTGGCGGGATCTACGAAACTCATTAGTCCTTATGTTTGACCAAATTTCGCTCTTTTTATAAAATAATGTTTGTTGATAACGAAAGTTTGTACTGAGTAAACGTACCCTGGCCACCCATTTTTTTAATCCTGGATGGTAATTTTTGTGCAGTAAGGTTACTCTTCGTTAAATCGAAAAAGATCGAAAATTTTTTTTTTTCGTCTACTGACTGCAAGCTAACGTTGTTGAAAAAAAGAGCGAAATTTGGTCAAACATAAAAGACTAATGAGCTTGTCGATTCGACGAACAGTAACCGTCCAGAGTTGAATTCGTTATGGTCTACGAAAATTCTTAGTTGTTGTGAGCGAGACGAAATCGACTGTCTCAGATTGTCCTGTACACTATCATGAACAGTTTTCGACATTGTTAAGTTTGTTTCTTTCATAAGGGTGTTGGTCTAATTTGAATTTATCTGATTGGAATTTATCCACCACATTATGAGTAGTCCTCTTTGTAGGATGATCATGGCGATAGGCGATACACGCCGTACTTTACCCAAACAGAACGACCTTTTTGATAAAACAATTTTATTACTTGCATGTGTTCATGGTGATTTGGGAAAATAGTCTAAATAAACTGCAACCAATTTGGCAGATGTGGCTTCCAAATTTCAAAGTTCCTGTTAGAAGAGCGTATACTGTATCGTACAATTATTTTCATTTCATATGAAGAACTGAAACTACAATATTTACCGTCGCAAATATTGTCAATATTGTATTAAAATGCAAATATTGATCCAATTAATGTGCAAAGTAATTACACAGTTGTTGTTCTGCATATTTTGGTTGGTACAATACATATGTACAAAACTTTTCTTATCTTCTCTAATATTTATATTAGTCGAACACATGTGCCAAATGTTAACGGTAAATACCAAAGACACATAATTACAGAGATTTGCTTCAATGTTTGCCTCAAGATTGTTTTACAAAAATGTGGTTTCCTTAAGTTGACAGCAAAATGTGGTTTATCTTCTCATTGCTGTATTCGGAAGGAGTACAACGATAAATACAAAGAGAATATGATGGTCATTCAGAAACATATGTATGGTTGTGGGTGATTAAACTAATTTGTGCGAAGTATTTCACATAATATTTCTATTTGTTTGTTTGTATTTTTCATTAAAACAAAATTGAATAGTGAAGGCTAATGCGCTGATTTGAAAAGAGTTTCACTCGACGATTTTAAAATTAAGCAGAGAAATTTAGAGAGTAGTATGAAGTCGCCCCAGTCTAGAAAGTAGTGTGTTTGCTTATTAACTTGAGGCCTCGGTTCAAACCCCAGGTCAGACACCTCCAATAAAATCAAATACAAAAAAATATTTTTCGGCGACTTGCTCTCAGCAAATTTCTTGTAAAAACTCTGAGAGGAAATGAAATTGCCATAGAAAATATCTCAAATATCTGTGGTTCGAAGTCGACTTTTAACTGCAGTTCCAGTCATTCCTGTATAAAATGAACACACACATCATAAATGGTGTGAGAAGGCAGGTCGTATTGCTGACTGAAGGGTTGTAATGACCAATTATGTATGAATGTATGTAACCAATATCAAAAAACTCTGTTAGCAAAACGACTTTTACCACCCTGTTCTAATTGCAAATTATAAGTTGTTCTTACGAAAGCAGTGCTTAAAAAGAAAAACTTTTTTTAATTGTCTTGTGTTTCTAAGTCTTCTCTGGAAGATTGTGTTAAGATATTGATTGTTTTTCTTAATTTTTTAGTCATATGCGATATTATTCCAAAACATTGCCAAAGTTTTGTTTCTCATTTGTTACTACAGGATTTGTTTTAAGTTCTAACTGATAGAAAAAGTTCTTCCATTATCACTATTCTTTACATCCTGTACAGAGAAAAGCATAAATCCTACAACATAAACTTAAATATATGTACATACAGTGGTGGTCACGAATTTAAGGCACGACATTTTACTTATATATTTGTGATAATTTTTACATCTTATCATAAAAATTTTAGGTCCATGATATTTTTCTTAAGTAATATTACTTTTCTTTTAGTAATATTAGGAAGAAAAATTAATAATATTTTGCTACCTATATTTGGTTAAGAATTTTTATTTACATATTATATAGATCAAGATAAAATGCTAGTCGGGATTTGATATTTCTTGACACAAGTGGTTTACGTTGTGCAATACACCCACGCACGTTTTTACCATTTTGTCGTCTTCTTATTGCCCTAGACGAAATATCGATACCAAAATCCATTACAATTTTATTTTTTATTTTACTTGAGCTCGTGAAAGGATTATTAGCAGCTACTTTAGGGTGCGGTTTTTCGGGCTCTAGGTTGCTGTTTGACATTTTTGGAGCTACCATGTTGCTTGATATGTTCCAGCGCGTTGTAAATCTTGCATCTAGAACATTTAAGCAGCTTGGATATCTCCCTTATTATTTTTCCATCAAATTTTAGTTGTTGGATCAGTTTTCGCTCGGCATCGGTATTCCAAGTACCTCTGACCATTTATAATTAAATGTTTCTATGTATTCCAACATAAAATAAAATAAATCATTCGCTACTCAACGTTTAGCTTCAAAAAACACCAAAAAATCACTTAAAAACCAGATATTTCTGAAATGTCTTAAATTCGTGGCCAATTTCAAATAAACGCTTTTACAATAATATAATCAAAAAGCAACAAAATGTAAAAGGAAACAAAATAAAATAATGGTACTTTTTCTTTGTATTACAGGGTACATAGAAGAATAAAGAATATCAATTTTGATATTACAGGATTGTAAATATTATCACAACTAAGTCAGTCATATGTCGTGTCTTAAATTCGTGGCCACCACTGTATGTATACATATATGAATTTGATATTAGTTTCTATGTTTTAATTCCAAAATACTTATAAAAAGAATTTTTGCTTCTGAGAATATTTTAAAATGTTAAAATGTAAAATGGAGTCGCTGTAGCCTAGTAGGTGGTGTGTTGGCTTATTAGGTGTAAGGCCACGGTTCAAACCACAGGTCAGACATCAAAATGAACAAATATTTCCTCGGCGACTTCCTTTCAGCAGATTTCTGGCAAAAGCTCTGAGAGTAGATAAAATTGCCAGGATAGAGATTTTCAAAAATCTGTCATTTGGGGTTGATTTTAAACTGTATAAAATTAACACACACAACTTGAGCGGTGTTGAGAAGCTAGCCCGTAATCCTGACTGAAGGGTTGTAATGACCAATTATGTATATGTAGGCTCTGCAGTCTATAAAAGGCCGATTTCTTATTTAATTCACTTCCTTGGATGGTGCTGCCCACACTCCTGGACTGCTGCAATATTTTTGACATATGTTGCCAATAATGGGTGTTCGTAATCGCAGAGTGGACGAAGTGACGAAAATGATTAACAATTTCCTATTAAAATAAAATTAAACCATACACTGAACGAAAAAAGTGAGTAAACATCACAGAAATAATTCATTTTCTAAGGATAGCGGGAAAAGTAAATGAGAATAGTCGAAAAAATTTCCAAAAATAAAAACGTTTATTTAGTACTTATAAAATGTTAAAACAAAAACAACAATTCATGATAAAAGAACTTTTTTATGTTTAAACTGTTTTATACTTAAGAACAAAAGTGTTGACTCATTTATGGCGCTCACTGTATATAATTGTTTACTGCCGAAAAACTTTAAAAGCTAATTATTAAAATTATAAGTGCAATAAAAAGCATCGTCCAAAGTGATGAATTATAAAACCCTAATAAACATGTGTACACTCATATCTAAATACATAATTTTGACAAAATTATCCTGTTAAAATATTTCACGTCCCTTTTCATATTTTCGTACCCCATAAATTACCATTATTACAATTATTATCGCCATTAAAAATTGCAGAAACTCTATGACCTCAGCGTCGTAAATGATGTAATTAAAACTTCTTTAAACAGTGTCATTATGGTTTAAAGTTTACTGAATGAGTTTGTTATAGCGGGTTGTGCTTTTCATAAAATAGAAACAAAATTTTAAATGAAGTAAGATTACATGCTATATACGAGTATAATAATAAAGAAACAATATGATTAAAAAGAAAAAATAGTAGAATTAAAGTAAAGGCAGATTTTGTGTACTCTAGTAGGAAGTGTGTTGGCTTATTAGACGTTAGGCCACGGTTTAAACCCCAGGTCAGACATAAAAATGAAATTTCAATATTTCTTCAGCGACTTCCTCTCAGCAGATTTCTGGCAAAAACTCTGTGAGTAAATATAATTTCCATGAAAATTTTTTCAAAATAAATCTGTCGATTTTAAACTGTATGTCCCACCACTCATGTATAAAAATAACAAACACAACATTTTTTATAGACCCAGTTGCGTCCACCGCATACCCAAAGAGTTAATAGAGAGTATAGAACTTCTATTAGCCTGACTTGCATAATCTGAATAACAACGACATGTGGTTTCGACAGAACGATCCTACATGCCACACAGATTGAATATTCTGCACAAATGATTTGAGGGAATGGTTATATCATGTGAAGGTATTGAACTGGTCACCGTGATCGTTTCTCAAGTCACTAGTGACTGCAAATGAATTACAAACAACATGATCAATGCCATCTGTAAAATTCAATCTGATTTATTTGCCAGAGTCACGATATACATACGTATATGCCCGGGAGCGCTCTTTGGAGGCATGGAGGATATTTGATTGATATATTAACAGGTCCTACAAATGAAAAAACAAATTGATCAGGCATGGGTCTTAGTTTTTTTTAAGATAAAACCAAAATTGAAGTGACAGTGAATGGCATTCCTTACAGGAATATGGTAGCGAAGATCTCAATGCTTCGGAATCAACAGTCGATTTATTGGGACAAAGCATCGCAAGAAATTCTAAATTGGAGAGCTAACGCACTGTTCTTTTATATATGTACGTATATCATACGATGCTTTCAGTGATAGGAATAATCTCTTTAACGTAATACATTGCATAGCACTGTGCATACATGATATACTGAAAGTTGTCACTTCAATTTTGATAAGAAATTTTTTAATTCATGCAAGAATTAATGGATTCCTTTTGTAAAATTTGTTTATTAAAAATTCTATTAATGTGGCCGTATCACAACATTTAGTAATTGCGAAAGCCAGAAGATTATGATAGTCTGTGCTTAAAAATTCAATGCAATCTGCACTGGAACATAAAATTTTCATAAAATTCACATTTGTTTTCCTATCCGAAAATAAATAAAAAAATAGGGTTTCATCACTTCACCATCAAACAGATGTTACAACGAGTAACAAATTATACACTTTTACTCGTTTTCATTTAAAGCCACTCAATTCTGTTTTAATAGAAAAAACTATCTTAATAGCAAGGTTAATAACAAAAATCAATAACAAGGAGATGCGCGTTTCTGTTTCCTTTATCTTGTTCGTCCATCCCCAAAAACGGCACCTTGATCTACATGGTTTATTTTGATGCTTTATTAAATTTTATAAGTGGCGTGTTGTTCTTGGCCCTGCATAGTGTGGTGGAATTGACATGTGGTTTATTTTAAAACATTTTTATTACACCCACTTGTTTGTCCTTACGTTGATAGCGGTTGTAAAAGTTGTAAAAAGTTTATTTGCCATATAAACTGTACTTTTGCAGTTTTTGTATTGTTTGTGTGCGTATACTTTTATTTTCACGAGTACCTTTCTTGATAGTAAACATGTACAGAATTGTTTCCAAAAATAGTAAAAGATAAGCTTAATTAAAGTTTTAAAGGTATCTACTACGTTTCTTATCTTTAATTTTGAATAAAACAAGACGTATTGTGGAATGTAATCAGCGTTGCCACTGAACAAATATTAATCCTACCTAATTTTTGTCAAAAAAACTACCAAAATCGTTGAAAACCTACCAGTTTTTAAATAATGTAAATATATATATTTTTTTGAGAAAAAGTATGACTTTTTTATTAAAAAAGTACTACATATAATTGTACATGTATTAATAAGCAACAAAACACAATAATATAACAAAAATAATTTATAAAATTCATTTCTAATAACATTTTTAAACTGAAAAAATATATTAACTGCCAGTTTCTATCTACAGTAGAACAAAAGCGACAAAACACATCAATATAACATAAAATTCATTTCTAATAATATTTTTAAACTAAAAAATATTTTAACTTCTAGTTTCTATTTTCTGTAAAAATTTAATTGTAGAATGTTCATTCAAAGTACTCGTGGGTTAAAGATTTAAGCGTAAAATATGTGTAAAAACGAATATGTCATAAGAACATATGTACATTTATTAAAGTTTTTAATACATATTTTATATTAAATAATACATTTATAAAACCCCCCAAAACGGCAACGCTGAATGTAATATCGTTAAAACTACTCCATGACTTCTTAGAGTGCAGCGCAAACGTTCCGCGTATCATAATAATATGATATTGGGGATCAGAGAGGTTTGTGTTTTACCATATATGAGCGACTTAAGAACACCCCCTAAGAAAAAGTCTAGTCGAGTGAAATCGCAAGACCAGTTCACCTCATCTTGAGTGAGGCCTTAAATCACTCGTGCAGAATATCTAATATGGCATGAACTGAGGGGCATGTAGCGAGATGTATTGAACGATGTTGGATCCCATGTGAATTATTATCGTCTCTAGGTCATCTATTTTATTTGTTCACGTATTCATTCATTGCAGAACATGAATTTTCACTGAACACTCGGGTCCGTTGTCAACTACTTCAGGTCACAGTCAGAGAACGCATGTCGTTGTCTGTTGTCATCAAAGGCAGAACAATTTAGCAAAACAGACTGAGTAAATGACAACAAATTTGACAGTTTGGTCATTATCAACCGCCAAAGCTTTTAAGTTCCTATTGGAAGACCCGATATTATTTCGTGAATCGTTTGGATAGAGCTCGGGTTATAAAAAAACTAACTAACAAAAATTATTTATATATACGCTGGACTGCAAAAATCTATGTATCCCAATATATTTTTTTTTAGCAATTCCATGAATTTTTAGCAATAATGTGTAAAAATAATAGATATTTTTTATATTTTTTATTTATTTATTTGTCTCTCTTTTGTTATAAAACAAAAAATATTTAAAGTTTTTCACGAACCATAAGAAAAATAAGAAAAGTTTCTGATGACCCCATATTTTTGCACCGCAAAAGTGTAGGTACCTCCAAGAAGAACTCAAAGTAAATTTAAAATTCAAAGGACCAATATATTAAAATATTTTTCGTTATATTTGAAAGGATATTTCTTAAGGAGGATGCAGGAATTTGCGGAAGTCGGCGAAGAAGGCAACCTTGTTTTCGTGAGAAAGACCAAATCGAGGAAACCCTGTCATCGATGGGTGTGGCCAACTGGAAATGGCACGCAAGAAGCAGAGGAGTCTGGAAGGATGTGGCAGGTCGAAATCAGTTAATCGGGTTGTTAATTACCAATTAAGTAAGTAAATAAGTAAGTAAGTGATCATGGTTTTAATTCGGTTCATCTATTAATCCGTAATTTTCTAATACAATGTTAGACAATAGCGGTGAGAGAATGCATCTTTGGTTTGGCACCGATCATTATAGGCTAACTGCCAATTTATAATTCTTTATGGGCAGTTTAACGCAGACGGAATAAAGAAAATACAACCTTTCAAAACAATACATGTCGCCGTATGCTAGTAGGTAGTGTTTTGGCTTATTAGAAGTGCCTCACTGAGCGACTTCCTCTCTGGCAAAAACTCTGATAGTAAGTAAAATGAAAAGTAGTGTGAGATGCTAGGCCGTAATCCTGACTGAAGGGTTGTAATGACCAATACATACATACTTAATGTACGTAACCTTTTAAAAATGTTTGTTTGTAGAAAAACTGCAAATTTAAATTCGTTTATATTTTAAAATCATTTCCCATAAATATAAACACATACAGCAGTCGACCTGGTTGATAAGATGCCTATTAAACTGAACTGCAAAGAGAAGTACATTATAAAGAAAAATATTTTTTCATAGCTTGTTACAGAATATATATCACAATGCTAACCACTGATAGGCGGGTTGGTTTATGCAGAGACATACGTTCTCTTACAATTTTTGATACAAAATTGGTTTAAGTATGCACAGAAAAAAAATGTTTTCATATTTGTTCATCTGTTATTTTTGCTTATTGATGCGTATTTACACGCCTCAAACATACTATAGTGCTTCATGTATGTACATGTGCTTCTAAAGAAGTTATTTAAGATGGGTAACCATAGCAAGGGAGGTAATCAAAGAGATTGTTAATGTGAATGTGTGACAGTCATACATAACTTTTGAAGATTATTCGTTTGATTTTAGCCTTATGGTCATAGACCAATTCATTCGATTCGTATAGAAATTTACATATCGACGCCTCCGTTCTATAACATTCTAAGTGGAAAAAGTGTGTTTTGAGTTATGAGCTCACAGAGTTTTCACGCGACATACGACTATATGTGTATTCTAAGTAGATTTTCCCCTATAACTTCGGAACGGATCTGCGCATCCTAACCAAATATTGACAGTATTTAAGTCAGAGAACGTATAATTTAAAACATTAAAAATATAGAATGGAGGCGTCGATATGCTTGCTTACTTATCATTTACAAATTTCATCGTAGATTTTAAATACAG
Source organism: Sarcophaga subvicina (assembly GCA_936449025.2). Classification (NCBI taxonomy): domain Eukaryota; kingdom Metazoa; phylum Arthropoda; class Insecta; order Diptera; family Sarcophagidae; genus Sarcophaga; species Sarcophaga subvicina. The sequence continues at coordinate 93,339,081 of OW388080.2, forward strand.
TCGTTGTAGTTTAGTATGTAGTGTGATGCCTTGCAGAGAGTAAATAAAATTGCCGTGAAAAGTTTCTTAAACATTTATCGTTCCTAGTCTATGTTAAACTGTAGGTCTCGCCGCTGATGGATAAACTTATTAGAAACCAGGCTGGGTCGTATGAGGAGCTAGGTCGTATTCTTGACTAAAGGCTTGTAATGGTCAGTTAAGTAAGTAAATAATTAACAACGATAAATATACAGTGACTTTCACAATTGGTTACACAAATGACCCAAAGCATAAGGCTAGGGTAACAATAAAGTGGTTTTCTGAAAACAATTTCCAATATCTGTCTTGACCTGCACAATCGTCGTATCTTAATCCGGTAGAAAATTGGTGGAAAATTTTGCCATGAAAAAGTTTCTTAAAAACCTCTGGAGTCGACTTTAAAAGAGTAGGTTCCTGCATTTATGTATAAAATTAACACACACAATTTAAGTGGTGTAAGAAGCTAGGTCGTAATCCTGACTGAAGGGTTGTAATGACCAATTATGTATGTATGTATGTATGAACTGGCTGCTGCCTAAACTTTTAAATTTAATATAGCTTTTTTTGTACATTTATGTGATTAATGGCACTATGATTCACTAATAGGATGGTGAGCCATGTATCGGTTTAAATTTCAATCATTGGTTATTTCGAATCTGGCAATACTTATGTCGTTCTATTCTGTCACTAAATTTAGTATATTATCTCCACTGAACGTAGTGAATCGATTTACGCTTGAGCAGCGGTGGGATTTATTGGGCCAACAAGAAACAGCACAATGACGTCGATTTTGTCAAAAAAGAATCATCTTTTTAGATGAAGCTCATAGTCATAAGTCAATGCACCCATTACCAGATGCTGTCTGGTGCGCCTTGTAAAGTGGAGGCATCAATGGTCCATGTTTCTCTCCGATTTTTTTGTACTAGATCTTCATGGTATTGATGTTAATAAAGTTTGGTTTCAACAGGATGGTGCAACTTTTCACACATCTCATGCCACTTATCGATTTATTGCGCCAAACGTTTGATGATCGTTTAATTAGCCGAAATAGTGATGAGTAATCAGCCAAGAAACTGCGATTTGATACTGTTAGACTCTTTTAATGGAAAGTGTTATGCCGACAAGCCAAAGAGAACTGAGTATTTAAATGCCAACATTCGTGATGCCATTGCTAAGCAATGACGATGATGCCACTCGAAAAAGCATACGAAAATTGTTATGATCGAATGAAATACTGTAAGGTGAGCTACCACTGCTATATGAATGAAATAATATTCAATTTCTAAATGGAACAATTGCGGTTCACAGCGAAGAAATAAATTAGGAGAAAATTTCAAACCGTTTTTGTTTTATTGTAGTTTTAAATTTAAACTTTTACAAGTTAGTTTTCCTATGTTCGTCATTTTATAATCCCGGAAACTCTCAACCGAGTTACTTGACAATGTTTGACATGTTTTAGAAAGGTCAACCCTTCATTGAAGGATAAGCTTTATGCGCACCCTTGTTTAATGATGTGAGTGCAATACAAATTCTAAGTCAACGTACATAGACATATATTTTATTGCATGATCCCGCAATGCCGACTTGATTACCCTCGTGTATGTATAAAATCACCAAATGAAATTATTTGCACACATACATACATATTTATTGTTTTTCCATTTAATGTCAAACCACCATTATTCTAAAATTAAAATACATTTACTGTAGGTGTATATATGTAATTATGTAATTATATAATGTGTAATTATTTCCATCATCATTACTGCTGTCATCATTTTTAACTCACATGCCATTATTCGACGAAGATTTTGTTGAAAATAATAATAATTGATTGAGTATGTGAAAAAATATTTTTTTTGTGTCGAATACGTACATTTTTATTATTTTAATATTTTTGTGTGCAACAACATGCGAGTCAATTGTGTGGTTTTGTTTTGTAAGTGCGCTGTCGGTAATTTTAAATGACTATTTTCACAGTTCACAGAATTATTAGTTTATATAAAATTTTATGTACGAACATCTGAACTGAAAACCGCTGTGGTTCGTGGCTTTTTCGCACACGCCTGGGTGTAAAGAAAGCCCCACAAGTAAGAGTCTAACTGAGTCAAATCGCGTCACCTCCATGCGATATGATCATACATTTAAATCACTCGTGCAGAATATTCAATGTGACATGAGCTGATATATCTTTGGTGTCCAGATCATCCAATTAAGGCCAAAGAAAAATTCTATATTTGGAAATACTAAAAGGAAATAAAAGATTTGCCACTAATGGAGAGGTAGAATCTGCGGCTGATGGCTATTTTAGGAAGCCACATACTTACATACATACATACATACATAATTGGTCATTACAACCCTCCAGTCAGGATTATGACTTATTTTCTCACACCACTTATCTTGTGTGTGTTAATTTTATACATAAGTGGTGGGAGCTACAGTTTGAAGTCGACTCCGAACCACATATTTTTTTGAGAAACTTTTCATGGCAATTTTATTTACTCTCAGAATTTTTACCAGAAATCTGCTGAGAGGAAGTCGCCGAAGAAATACTTTTTATATTTTGTTTTGATGTCTGGCCTGGGGCCCAAACCTTGATTAACGTCTAATAAGCCAATACACTACCTACTAGAATACGGCGACTTCTGTACTTCTGTGAAGTCACATACTTACTTACGGTAAACAGAATATCGAAGCTTTTATATATCGCTAAGAAATGTATCCCCCTGTTAAGAAAAAACGCAAACTTATTGCTATGTTTTCTTTGCCAAGTCGGTTAATTTTTGGCTTTGTATCGAATTTATTAAACAATCATTTGCTTATTTTTCAATTTGTAGAGGCGCTAAGAGTGGTTCAATGCTACCGGCTATTGTTCTACTTGCAGCAGATTGCACTACATACAAACATTGTGTATCTCGAATATGTTTAAGCAGTAGTTATGCGTTTGAAAGTGTTTATTAGACGAAAACGATAGAAACATATTGAAATAGAAAACAGCTGAGGCCTAAATTCTACTTAAACTTATGAATTTAAAAGCAATTTCTTTACGAAGATTGTAAATTGTTCATCCAAACTCAAAATGTGGCAAAGAAAATATTACAAACTCGAAATATTATTAAATTAAGCGTTAAGAATTATGGTTTTTCCCCTTAAGTGTATAAATAATTGTAAGATTATTGCATACGATTCTGGTAAGTTCCTTTACAAAAATCTTTTTTTTTTTCATTTCAAAACCTTGTAAAATAAAAACATGTATTTACCCTCTAGTATTTGATGGTGTTAGCCAGCCATATTTTCCTTACACTTTGGTTTTCGAGTTTAATACGTTATTAGCTTTGGAAAAATTTTGTTTCGATTTCCATTTTCACACTAAGTTATCATTAAAAGAGTTAATGTACGAGAAGGAAGAGAATAAAATTCTTAAATTTTTTTATCGCTATTCCCGTTGTTTTATTTTGCATTCTTCTTATTTAACAAGCAAAAGCGTAAAATTTATGTGAACTGTTTTGTTACTGTTCGTGCAACATGAGTTCTGAACGTTTTTTAACACAACATGAATTATAAATTTGAACAAGAAATTCATGTTTGATATTACAAAATTAGCTAAATATTAACCTTACAATATGTATGTAATATTTTTTATTTTTATATTATATTATATTATGGCTAATTTGATTTAAGGACTGCACACAAAAAAATTGGAACATGACGCTAGAACTATTATTATTATGATTGAAAAAAAAAATTAATTGCTGATACTTACATAATTGGTCATTACAACATTTCAGTCAGGATTACGACCCAGCTTCTAACACCACTTATGTTTTGTGTGTTAATTTTAAACATGGGTGGCAGCATCAAAAAGTTCATAGCCGACTCCGAATGAAAGATTTTTTGGGAAACTTTTCATGGCAATTTTATTTTATTCTCTGAGTTTTTGCCAAACACCTGCTGAGTTGCAGCCGCCTAAGAAATATGTTTTCAAAATTCATTTTACTGGAGATGTCTGATCTGTGGTTTGAACCGTTGCCTCAAGTCTAATAAGACATTACTCCAATTACTGGACTACAACGACTTTATATACAATATTCCATAGAAAAGTACCCCATCACGCCATATCGATAAGCAAATCTATTTCTGAGAGAAAACCTTCCTCACCCATGTACTGTTTCGCAAATCGATTGAGTGGTTTTCGTGTTATAAAATGGAGAACATAGGACTGCTTATTTTATGTATGTATGTATATAAAAGAGTAGATGACAATTCCAGTAGTAGACAGGAAAAATTACATGCAATACACTATCAAAAACTCCATCAAGGTAGCCCCCTGTATTTGCAAGGAGAAGATAACTTTAACAACGAATGTTTCGGAAAATTAAAAATACATTTCAATCAGCAAAAATTGCGCACTTACCACTACATGTAAAAGCTTTTATGGATATCGTTGTTTCTAGTCATGGGGGACTTAGTTCAGTAAACCCATTCCTTATTTATATCGAACAACGTGCTGAGGAATTTGAAATAAAGCAGAGAATTAATGAAAAAATTTTGGATATTTTATGTGATAATTCTATTCTACCTAAGTAAACGAAGATTACAGGAGTGTATACTTTATCCCACTCAATTAGTTTAGGGCCATTATTTCTAAGATTTATTTAAAATAAAACTTCAATCAAATATGTATTTGTTTCTTTTAATTTTTTTATTAATCCTTTATGCCTCTCATAATTCTAAAATTATTCTTCTAGAAAATCTTTTCAGAATGTTTGTTTACAAACATTGTCTAGCCATTTGCAAAAAAAAAATAAACAAAATGACGAAAATATTATTAATTTTATCTAGAAACCAGTTGTTTTCTTTTTACTGTTTTTGGTAATTGCCTGTCAATTATGTGTCAATGTAGACTACGTGTCAAGAATAGTAAAACTTCCTTAGATAAATTAAAAGAAAAATCCATTAAGAATTACTATATTCTGTACTCAGAATTTGAAAACGAACTGTGGCATTGTCTTTCCACCTTATATACAGACATATATCCATAATTGTTCGCTACAATCCTTAAGTAAGGATTGCGGCATAGCTTCTCGCACCACTTATGTTGTGTGTGTTAATTTTTTGGTAATTTTATTTGCTCTCAGATTTTTTTGTTCGTAAGCTGCTGAGAAGAAATCGCCGAATATTTCCGTTTTGTTGGAGTTGTATGACTATACACTATATATATTATATATACAAACTAAATTTTGTATTTTCAAATCCCCTCACGTACCTTAAGTTAGTTTCTTATGTTGGGACTGTTTCATGGTTTGAATTCGTATATGAAGTCCGAAGTAAAATCTTATTAGAAAGTACACCTATGTTGTGTTTTTTCTTGGAATGTAGTAAATTAAATATATAACTTATGGAGTAAAATATGTATGGTTTTAATAAGTCTTGTACATAGCTACATAATTGGTCATTACAACTCTTCAGTCAGGATTACAACCTAGTTGTTCACACCACTTATGTTGTGTGCGTTAATTTTATAAAGGAGTGGAGTGACCTACACCTAAGAGTCGACCCCGAACGAAAGATTTTTTCATGGTAATTTTATTTACTCGCAGAGATTGTGCTAAAAATTATCTGTGGCTTAAACCGTGCCCTCACGTCTTATTAGGCAACATACTACATATTAGACTACCGGTTCTTCAAATAAGCCTTTTGCTTTCCGTACCAAAATAATATTTTATCAGCATCTTTTGTATGAACTCTAGATTATAAACTTGATAAGCCATATTATAAGCTTTTCAATTTTAAAATTCATTTTTTCAAACTTTTTTCTTTACTTTCATTTATTTACCCTGCCTACTCCTTCTTTTGCACATCTTACTATTTTTTAGTGGAAAGAAAAAATTTGTTTAATTTAAATAAATCTGACCTCATAAAAGTCAATAAATATTGTCGAAGGGACAGATGAATTGATTGCCTTTTAGAGAAGTGGTGAAATATTTCAACCTGTTACCATAATTTGGATGCACACTGTTGAAAGTAAACAAATATGTTTTTAGACAAACATTAAATAAATGAAAGTTTATAAGAATTTACGAATAAAAATACTTTTCAAATAGGAATTAAAATAAACAAAGTTTAAAGATACATATTAAAGATAAAAGATAAATAAAATCAGAAATGAATTAAAACCACATTTGGAATTGCTATTTTTCAAAAATGACATGGCAATATATCTTAAATATTTTGGAAAACATATCTATGATTTATAAAAACTTATTGAAATCAAATGAAAAAAAGTAATAATAAATTTAAAAAAAATTCTTTGTGGGTAAAAAAATTTCTTCTTTCAAAAATTTCTAGGCAATAAAGTTCGTTTCATACAAGTTCAAAAACCTTATATTGTTTGTAAGTTTGTACCAAACTTATGCAAATAAATCTTTATTTAGCCTTTAAAATAATTATGAAACATAATCTAACAAACTATACTAACAACTCTAAACGGTCCAGTAATTGCTTTCTGAGTCACATGTAAGTTCTCTTATGCTGATTATTTCGATAACTTTAACATGAAACATTTAAAAGTAAAAACTTAAAACTTTAAAAATTTCATTAGAATTGTCAGCTTTGCTTGTAAATGTTTCATTCTAAATTAACTGTATACTTTATATTTAATTGAATTTAAAAAAAGTTTACTTATACGCATCATATTACTTGCACTAAAAGAATTACTCTGAAATGTATGCATTAAAAACTTTTATTTTGTCGTGTATGCAACTAATAGGATTGAATATCACTCCTACGACACACGTATGTCGTTAAAAAGATTTTATTATTAAATTTCGTGAGAGTATTCACTCTTAAAGTCAAATTTTACTATAAATCGATATGTATGTGTATAGAATGTTGTGTTATTTTTGGATAGTTTTAAATACTGGAAGACATTTAAATTGGGATATAATCGCCGTTACTTTACTCAAAACTACACAAGTCCCATCAAAGATCTTATTGTGAAACCGGATGCTCTTGTACTCCACGCTAAAAAGAGTGGAGAAAATGAAGGAAGTAGTCGCCGTGGTCTAGTAGATAGTGTGTAGGCTTATTAGATGTGAGGCTTCGGTTCAAACCCCAGGTCAGGCATCTCCAACTAAGCGAAATATTAAAAAATATTTCTTCGGCGACTTCTTGTCGGCAGATTTCTGGCAAAAACTCTGAGATTAACTAAAATTGCCATAAAAAGTTTCTCAAAAATCTATCGTTCGGAGTTGACTTTAAACTGTGGGTTCCGCCACTCATGTATAAAAATTAACATTCATATCTTTGTTAAAAAATCCTTTTGAAATGATTTTTTATTTATTCATTTATTGTTATGGTGACACTTTGTGGTAAATTGTGGAAGTATGGAATCAATCCAGCTGTCAGGTAGCTACCGAGTGGTAGTATTTATGAATGCCTAAAAAAGTTGTATCATCAGCGCATACTGATGTAAGAGTCCGGGTGCAGTTTAGCGAAAACATACTAGAGATTCCACCACTCCTATTTGCTGCAGGCTTTTCAAAGCTTTATATTGGATAGGCTCTAGAAATAGTTGTGTCGTTTCTACATGCTGTCCACATACAACGAAAATAAAAAGAAGTTTGGTGTAAGTGTTTGTGAGGCTATTTTATGGTCCATGCGCATGTGTTATAGAAGTTAGGCTAAATTTTCTTTCATCTGAAAGGATTCCAATTACAATCGTAATAGGGTCTGTGAAACCTCATCTTCGCTTTTTTAACTGGAACTGATAAAAAAGGTGATCAACATTCTTTTGGTATTTGTCCGTCAGTATGTGTAAAGACTACTTTGTGGTATTCGAAGTTGGGCACAATTTTGTGGCAATCTTATGCGTGATTTCCATTTCAATTCCACCGTTCAAACCACTGATAATATATCTCCAACAAAACGAAATAAAAAAAATATTTGCTCGTATACGTCCTCTCAGCAGATTTCTGACAAAAAATTTAAAAAAAACTGCATTTTGGAGTCGACTTTAAACTGTAAGTGGTGTGATAGAATATGTGGTCTTCCTGACTGAAGGGTTGTATATTACTAATTATGTATGTATGTATACTGGTTCTGTCATTGACACCAATGTATTAGTGTGTTAATTCCAATATTTGTGTTTAATACGTCGCTATCTACACAAATTCATGCTGTTCATCTAATATTTTGAGAAATATTTTCATGAAATTTCAATTTCAATTTCAATTAAGATTTTCAAACCTTAGACCACATTTATTTAACTTGTTTTGCATTTTTAATAAAGCAAAAAATTTTTCGTGACAGTATGGTACAAGAATTATCGCTTTATTATTTATTATTATATGCATAACAAACTGAACGGCATAAGTCGCTGTATATTTTACTGAAATATGAAACGCTCAGTGTTTTAGATGAAATTTGGATATTAAAGACAAAAAAGTTAACGAATATGTCTGATTTTGTTTTGTGGTTTAATCTACAAAATTATTGTCACGAATGCCCTGCATAATAAATCATTATTCTGTTTTTCCTATTAATTAATTAAATTAATTATTAGATAATAAATTAAATTTTAGTTAATTACTTCAATAATTATCAATGCATACGTCATTCGATAGAGCAATTGTAAAGTTGTCAAAAACAGTCAAAATTATTGGTCAAAATCAGTCAAAATTTTTTGATTTTTTTCCACGATAGAAAATCTTTAAAATTCTGCAATAAAATAGCATTTATTAGAAGGTTTATTCAGTCAGTTTTTATCACGTCATAGTGTACGTGTATCACAGTCACAACCATAAGGTTGGTCGAAAAAGTGTTATAGGAAAAGCGAGTTAAGGCACAAATGTTATACAAAATTTTGCACAATTAGATAGACACTAAACGGAAAAAATCTATTGTGATTGCTTATTTATAATAAAATAAAATATTCTCAACATTTATTGCACCGAAAACTTTATTTAAGAAAATTGTAATTTCTAGTTTCTATTTCTGACCAAGTTTAATAACATAATAATGATAACAAATGAGAATTAATGTTAAACTATTTAAATTTATAAAATTATTTTATATGATTGCAGACAATATCCAACGAGCAATGGATTGGGTTACACCAGAACCAAAGGATTCTATCTCAACAAACAAGATAACAAGTGCCAGCCAGTATGAACTTTATTTTATTCAACATATGAAGTAAATTTAATTCCAGTACTCAAGTTTATTTGAAGTAAGATTACAGGAAATAAGTGTCAAGAAAACGAAGTCAATTGCAGAAAATCAATTGTACTCTACTGCTTAAACAAGCATCGCCACTGCTATGATAGATAATAACAAATAAAAAGAAATACATTTTATTAAAATGAAAATTAATCCTTTATTTCATGAACATAACATAAAAGTAAGTACGCATGTATTTATGTCTGCTTAACATAAAAACATTACTCGCTTGAAATTAAATCAAATATACAACTTAGATTACGTAGTGGCACTGATGTATTTAATTTTTTGTCGCATAACGTAATTAAAGATCGTGTTTTATTTCTTATAAATATTTAGGTTTAAATGGAAATTGTTTACTTAAAAATTAAACTTTAAATAACTCCTTTTCATTTGTCTCATCTGAATGTCTGTATTCGTATTCTCCTGAATGTTCATTATTTTGCCCCACATAATACTCATATTGATTTTCCTGTACACACAATACTTTTTTTATTGCCTTCAGAGCTTTAGGTCGCTTGCTTTAATGACACACTGTCGACCTGTGTGTTCTACAGATACAACATTCAACACAGTATGCGGTAAAATATAAGCGCCAGTGACATTGAAAGTGTAACAATAAAACAAAAAAAATTTTTTTTGTTAGTTCTAAAAGTGATAAATTTTTGTTTTCGTGCCTTTTTTTTGTATTTTTTTTTTAAATTTTCTTTTATATCAATACATTCATATCCAACACAATAAATGTTGGGTAAAATATGTTGCAAACTTTTATTAAAAATATATATTTTTTTTCATCATATTAATGAATGTGTGTGTTTATTGTCAACATATTTTTTCATTTATTATTATATTTATTATTATATTTATTATTATATTTATTCAGGATATATTTTCTACAGAAATAGATTGTGAAAGTAGAACATAGAAATTTGCATTCCAAAATTTCTAACTCTAATTAACCCTTCTAACCGTAGATCGAGCCATAAAAATTTTGTCAACAAATTTTTAAATTTTCATTTATTTTAATTCATTTTAATAAAACTACTTTACATTATTTCATTTCATTAACACATTTATGAAACTCACGCCAAAACTTTTGACATGATGCACATTAAAATTAAAAATTAAACACTTCATATAAGCTTGGTTTTATTTTTTACTAAATGGCAATAATTTGACAACTAGCATACTTTCTTTGTGGCGATTTATAAGTTTCCAATTGTTTAGATGAGGCAGTTTATTGTCACTCTCATCAGTAACGCTCTCAATTGAGGGCTGGCTGAAACCTGATGGTACAAGCCATTCTTATATTTCGTTATATTTTTATAATTTGAATTGTTATATTTCGATGATATCACAAACACAATTTGTTTCCTTAATCTTTACAAATAGGAAGTGTTTAAGGATACACCAGATAAAGGAGATCGATGAAAATTTGCGATGATATCTCACAGGCAATTTGGTTCATTTAGATTTACAAATAGGAAGTGTTTGGGGATACACCAGATAAAAGAGATCGACGAAAATTTGCGATGATATCTCACACAAAATTTGTTTCATTTAGAATTACAAGTAGGAATTGTTTAAGGATACACCAGATACAAGATATCGATTAAAATTGTCGGTGAAATCTCACACACAATTTGTTTCATTTAGATTTACAAATAGGAAGTGTTTAAGGATAAACCAGTTACAAGAGATCGATAAAAATTTCCGATGATAGCTCACATACAATTTGTTCCATTTAGATTTACAAATAGGAAGTGTTTAAGGATATATCAGATACAAGAGATTGATGAAAATTTGCGATGAAATCTCACACACAATTTGTTTCCTTAAGGTTTACACATAGAAAGTGTTTAAGGATACACCAGGTACTTGTTTACCATTTTTGATGATGTTATTTGTTGGTATATTTTTGTTTACTTGTTAAGGTTACGTTTAATTGGTTCGCTGATGTGTACAATAAGAATAACCAATTTTTTAATGCATTTATAAATGTTTAAAAACTTATTTAAATTATTTGAGTTTTAAATTTTTTAATTAATTTTTTAACATTTTGTGTTAAAAAAAAACAAAAAATTATACACAAAGGAGCATTACTACATGTAGCATAAATTCTTGCTTATTTTGTTATAATTTTTTATTATAAAGAAAAAATAATAATTTATTTAAATAAAATATACATTGAAATGGAACAAAAAAAAGGGGTCAGGAGAACACTAAATTGAAATATTGCGAATAGTACTTGAACTGATGTGGCACGTAAAATAAATTTAAAAATTTAGTGCTTTAAAAACGTGAGAAAATCACTGAATATGTTTTAATTACAGCAAATATTTCCATAGAAATATTTTACTTGCAGTAGCTTTTCAACAAATATTTTTGCATTCACTTGCCTTTTTAACAGACCTAGAAAACGTGCGAATGAAAAGCAAATAGAGAAAGACTTCAAGGCAAGATACTCGGAATACCAGCATCAAATTATTTAGATTCTCTGTAGTGTAGACAGTTACTTATGGTTCAAATGGCAAGGGCAAGTTTTTACGGCTATTTACATGAAACAAAATAAAATTAAAAAAATGGAATAAAAGTCATAAAATTGACTTGAACTGAGTGTTTTATTTTCTTTTGGTTTTCATATTCATCATTTGAAAATTTATAAATTTTAAAAATTTTAAAAATTTTATGGAGTAAATTACACTCTATTTTGTTCTCCATTTACGAAAATTTTTATACCAACACGTTGGTGTATGAGGTGGAATAATCTACATTAGATTAAATATGCATATAGACATGTCAAGGCATCTGAGGATGATTTTAAAATTTTATTTATTTTATTTGTTTATAAAGTAGTATCATCCAGCACGAACTTCTATACTTTGATAGTTGATAACTGCTATCCTGTTGAAGGTACAAGTGTGAAATTAGTTGTTATTTCTTTAATCTGCTTTGCCAAATCAGCATGGACAACAATGGACAACGACATGTGTAAAAAGGGTAACAGACCCTGATTTACATCGTAAAATCTTCCTCAGCGAGTAAGAGAATAAATAAAATTGTTGAATTTGAGGGAACAGTTACATGCATACATACATAGATACATACATAATTGATCATTATGACTCTTCAGTCAGGATTACGACTTGGTTTTGCACCAATTATGTTGTGGGTATTAATTTTATCATTAAGTAGCAAGACCTACAGTTTAATGTCGACTTAGGACGATTTGTTTTATTTTTTTTTTTTTTGTTGTTAAACTTTTCATAGAAATTGTATTTACTCTCAGAGTTTCTATCAGAAATCTGATGAGAGGAAATCGCCGACAAAGTATTTTCTTCGTATTTTGTTTTGTTCAAGACGTCTGACTTGCGGTTTGAACCGTGACCTCATGTATAATGAGCCAACACTCTGCATACTAGACTACTGCGACTACTTGAGACAATAGTTATCCACAAGAAATGCAAGAGCATTCCTAAAAACTCACCCGTAGGTGCTAATTGTGGTCTGGCGGCGTCATATTCGCTCCATATTTCCTTGAGAAAGATGCTGTCCAGACTACCACTGTCAACGGCGAGCATTATAGGTCCATAATTATCAACGTCTTTTGGTCTGAATCGTATGATTTTAATACCAAGGATAAGTGTTTTCAACAGGGAGCAACGTGACGCATATTAGATATTATGCACGTTCGTTTTGAGGGCATGATCAGCTCACGTGGAGGTCACGTGAACTGGTCACCAAAAATGTACGTTTTGTCCCTTTTAGACATTTGTAGGGTCTTGTAGGGTTTTCTTAAGTCGCCAGACACACACACATGCCATGGTTTTTAAATGGTCTTTTAAAGAAACAAAGAATTTCGGTGACATCTAACACACGGCACGCTAAGATCCTTTGTTTGTGAACATAATGCTCCCAAGTTAACAGAACTGTTCGGTATCATCTATCACGTTTAAAATCGTTTTTTTTAATTTCAGATATGCGGTTTCCGCTGCCCCTGAGAAGCTACGTTATGTTAACTGGAAGTGGTAGCATTGATACCAAAGCTCACTTGACCACGCATAGTGGTCCATTGTGATGACACAGCTAAGCGCTGATCCTGTACTGTCCGAATTTCCGATACGTCTCGTGTCAAAAAAATATATAGTCAGCATTGGTCTTTTAGGTGACATTGAAAACCTCCCCTTTGGGATATGTTAAATAGTAGACATGATAGCACAAAGCCTTGTCGAATAGTTATGCCAACATCCACCGTTCTATTTGGTAATTTGTCATGTTTATTTCTGTACGATGCGTTGATGTATAGACTCTCAGTAAGACGTTAGAGCTGCAAAGTATTTTCTTTCTTTCGAAGAATTTATTAAAGTATACGAAGATTCACCACTGCATCCATTTCACACCCTGTTGCACAATAGCACACACAAATCATTAAAATTTCACGTTCGCATTTTGCAAAGAAAAATAATTTAGATTTTCGTTAAGTGTACGTAAGTAAATAAAAACGCCTTATAAATTATTTACTACATGGTAAACACTTAATGTTTCCCACTGTCGTCATGTGCAAAAAATTCTACATACAATTTAATGTTTTCTGCATTTATGCATGTATTGAAGTACATATACGAGTACCTACGTCATTAACAGTTCTCGATGTGGCACTAAACATTAAAATTGCATTCATTTCCGGTGATGCTGTTCATTTAATTGACATCCACTTTGATTTGCTGCTGTATTTTCCTGTTCTGCTTTACTCCTTTCAATCACATCATATTTAAGTTTTATTACAATTTGTTTGCTTTGACATGCAATTTAGTATTATTATTTATTTATTTTTTTTGTAATTTGAAATACAAAAATATATTGAATTTCGATTTAATTGTGAGTAATAGGTATTGTGTTGGCCTATTAGACGTGAAGTTTCGGTTCAAAACACAGGTCAGACATCTCTAACAGAACGAAATTATGAAAAAATATTTCTTCCCGTCAGCAAATTTCTGGCAAAAACCCGAAGAGGAAAAAAATTAACATTAAAAGTTCATCAAAAATTTGTCTTTCGACGTCGACTTTACACTATAGGTACCGCCACTCATGTATAAAACCTCATGTATAAAATTGACACACAATATAAGTTGTTTGAGAAACTGTAGGTCCCGCCACTCATGTATAAAATTAACACACACAACATGAGTGGTGTGAGAAGCTAATCCATAATCTGATTGAAGTGTTGTAATGGCCAAATATGTGTATGTATGTGATAGGCAGTAATGTATCGATTAAATGTTATTACACTATCTTTCTTAGTAGAAAAAATAAAAAGAAAAAAATAGAAAGAAAAAATATTTTTTTTGTAAACTTAAAACTATTATAGCAAACTGTTGTTAATTTCTAAATTAATGTATTTGAAAATTAAATTTAAATGTTGTTATAGGAAATATTACAAGGATCTGCAAAATCCTACATAAATATGGCAATAAGCTTTAAAAATTTATAATGTTCAATGGCTCAGGCACTTAAAATTAATTCAAATACATACCATAGCCTATCAGATCATGCCATTCTAATAAAAAATGTTTAAGTTCTTGAAAACTCTTAATTTTACAAATTTAAATTCTCTCTTTCCTCGATCTTCAAAATCTTGTCAACATATTTATAAACAAAGCAGAGCTACAAATCTCTTGGTTCCTAAAACATTTTGGTTCCTAATTTAAATTAAAAATTCCTAATACAAATTATCTTCAATATGAACACACACATTGCCTGTGGGTATGATAGTTTCCTTGAAGATCTTTGGAAACGTAATACAAACTTTCTTTGGATTTCAAGGAATATTTCTAAGGAGAACAAAAATAAACAAACGTCCAAGTAAAATAAATTGAGAAATGACAGAAAAATGTTTTTTAAAGACCCAAAAAATATTGGTACATATTATCCAAAATTATGTACATATATTTTTTGGAACCAACAAATCAAAAAAAAAAAAAAAACAAAGTTGAGTTGATATATCTGGTTGATTAAACGAAAAGATTAAAAATTTAAAAAATTTTAAAAATTAATATTTTTTTTCAGTGTTGATTCAGGATTCTAGTCCACGTGGGTCTACGAAGTATATTGATTTAATAGTTTAGAGCTCCGACCTCAAAACTCTGACATAGTGAAATAAGAGAAATATTAAAAATATTTAATATTTCGATGACCATACCAGAGAAAACTTTAAACTTTAAAAAAAAATGTAAAACTACACCTAAAAACCATGTCATGTTGCTGTATGTTAACATAGCATTGTGTTCCTTCAAGGATACGTATTTTACGTTGTCCATTTTTATCCTTTTCCGAATTTATATCGTCTTACTTTCATTTTCAAGTGTTTTGGGTGTGTTTTGTAGTTCGTTTTTGGCCAATTGCTTTTAACCATTATTTTTCCTTATTTTTCTTTATATTGTTTTTCGTAGGTAAGTATGGCTTTAAGTTGTATTTTTTTTTTTGGCATTTTGTCAGTCTTCTTTTATTTCAACAACACAAAATATGATTGTACCTTAAAAAGCCATGGGATTTTGTTTTTTTTTTATTCACTAAAAAAAATTTTATCAACATTTGCATTCCAGAGAAATCAATTTAATTGTAAATTTTGTAATTCAAATAATAATTAGTTTTTTTAAGTCAATACGAATGTTGAACAACTTACGGTTTCCAATTACAATTGCAGAGTTTTCGTATTTTAATCTATCTTAGGTTTTGGCAATGCGAACATTAAATTCCTACTTACTTAGTAGATCATCAGGTGTACTTAGGATTACGACCTAGCTTCTCACGCCATTTATTTTGTGCCTGTTAAATATAACCATAAGCTGTAGAAATAATGGATATAAATAAAGCCGTAGTTCGAATCCACTATCAAAGTATATCGTATATTGATATACTGATATTTACTGATATTAAAAGGACTCATATAATTTACAGGATGCGGGAACATTTAACCAATTAATGGACGAAGTTCCCTGGCCGCTCAACTTCTATAATTTTCATCAATTATTAATAAAAATGATGTCATTAACTCGTCTAAAAACCATTTTATTCAAAACAATTTATAACTTTATAGTTATACAACGACCCTTATGAGGGACACTGCGCACTAGGTACAGTAGGCGTATGATAACTATTAAACAATTCTTAAGGATGAAAGCCTTTTTCATATTTGTTGTAAATAATATTTGTTTTATTTTCGCAATATCCACATCGTTTTTAAATTTTAGAATATTCAATAAGGTTGTTTCTACCATGGAATCGTGTATATGTCATTAATTTGTTTATGCGCAAACCTCTTGTAGATGAGGTTCCATACGTTTCAAGGTATGAATTAACAAGATTTCAACGAAAAATGTGAAGAGACGCACATGTTAGACCATTGGTCAAAGAGATATGCAAATATTGGCCACCAATATTTCTAAAGTCTGATTCGCGCTAATAAATCTATCTTATCAACGTCTTCCATGCCATATTATATCGAACAATTCCTTTTGTTTGGAAAATATTTACAACATCTCTTTCTTCGACGGTTTTTCATAACCGTGTTTGAGCGAAGAGGACATTTTTATGTTAGCCCTTCACGTATTGTTCCTGAACTATATATTCCGATCGATAATAGGTGCCGCAGTAATTTAACGGATATAAAACAAGTATCTATGAAGACCTGAAATACATATAACGAGTTCTATTATGCGAGAAGCTAGGCCGTAATCCTGACTGAAGGGTTGCAATGGCCAATTATGTATGTGAGTTCTGTTCTATAAATTGTTGAAACCTTTATTACGTGGAACGTTAGCTTTTAAAAGGCAGTCAAGCACTTCGTCATCAACTACACCAAATCCCTTGACAGTGGACTATGCAATTTTCCCATATATACATCAAACTGGAATATAAAATTTAATGCCCAGTAACTGTCATCCCATTTATCACCATCCTGTACCACTTCACATCCTGGAGATAATAATTTTAATCCGAAATGATTAGTGCGCTGTTTCTGTAAGACAAGCGGTTTCAGATAAACGTTTGTTGTTTGTTTTTTCCATTAGAAAATAAAATTGCTATGAAAATTTTCACAAAAATCTGTCTTTCTAAATCGAATTTAAACACTCACGCATAAAATTAAGACACACAACATCAGTGGCGTGAGAAGCTCGGTCGTAATCCTGACCAATAATGTACGTACGTAATCCCCACTGTGAATATCAATACAATGTCTAAACTTTTATGTAAGTCTACAAGTACAATCTATGCAAATTATAGTTTAATGCTATTAAAGAAATACAAAAAAAAATTAAAGGAAAACTATAAATAATTAAATGAAACGTTGTGCAAATAAAACAACACAGACGATTTACATTTTATTTAGATTATAACACCGTTAGAGAGCAATTTATCAAAGTGTCCTGAAATTTACGTCAGGTTCAATAGTTTACGTCAGTTACAATAACACAAATAATACTTTTCAATAAAGCAAAGAATTTGAATCAATAAAATAATGGTCAAACCTGTACTGAGTGGGGTCAAGTTGAAGTTCAATTTATTTATACTTCCTTGTAGATGTGAATCAAAGGATATGCTTGATGTTTTTCAAAATAATATTAACAGTAAAAGAAATCAGGAAAAAACTGTAAAATACTCATATATCCAATGTACATATGTATGTATCCAATGAAAATATGTATATATGTATATATATTGTTACGTTTTTACCTTTTAAAACCGAGCTCGTAGATTGCAAATAAAATAAAAATAAATTTCTGTTTAGTTTTAATTAAATTCTTTATTTTTCCCACAATCCTGTGTGCCACTGCTCACAACTTGATGTAAATAACAACAATTGCTTTGTTTGTTATTCCTCTATTCAGACTCTTTACATAAACAATAATAATTACTTCAATTGTCAATTGTTCGACAGATCTCTGTAAAGGAGATCTTTAAACCACGATAGCTCTCTTTAAAGACACCGCGTCTTCACATAAGACTGACTGAACTTTTTCTGACTCAGTTGTTTGCTTTCAGCGTAAACAGTCTGATGAATGTTCTTGAAGGCGAATGTCCGTGGCTTCGACTTCTCGAGATCTCTATAAATGTAAACATCGTTTTTACATGTTTACAAGTATTCTTGTAGTGTTTGTTGGTATATTACGCAATGTGATAATTTTTAAACAAGTTCTATGTTTTTGTTATTTAGCTTTTGTTTATAATTTTATTGTTAAAGGACGTAAAAGCAAAACACTAGTATCTAAATTTTCGTAACAATATATATAAATACTAACGTCTTGTTACGTTTTTACCTTTTTAAAAAATGTTTAAAATATAAGTTCGTAGATTGCAAACAAAATCAAAATAAATTTGTGTTTAGTTTTAAATCAAATTAGTATTATTCTCAATAATTTTGTATGCCACTATTTACAACTTGACGAATACAACAATTATTGCTTGTTGGCATTGTTCTTTGCCTACAACGCAGCTCTTTTCAACGGAGTTCTTCCAACCACGACTGTTTTCTTCACACGCAACGCGTTTTCACACAAGACAAAACGAATTCTTGCTACTCGTTGCCTGTTTTGTCTGGCCTTTTTATATGCTCACGTCAACAGTCTGTTGAAGGTTCTTGAAGTAGAATGTTCCTGTCTTCGCCTTCTCGAGAACTCTATCGCTACTTCATTGTTGTTTGTGTATTTTGCTTCGGTGTTTGTTGTTGCTTTCTTTCTTACTTGTCTGTCTTCTTTCTTTCATACTGATGTTGTTGGTATATGCAAGCAAGTTCGTTTTATGTGTTTGTGAGGCTTCTGTATATCGTTTTAATGTTAAACGATGGTACACCGTTTAAATTTTCGTAACAGATTTAACTTCAAATTTTACGATCATTTTACATAAAATTAAATTTTCTTTTAGTCATGCGAAGGAACATAACAAAAAAGACAAGTAGTGATTATAATACATTACAGTATTAAGCGAATATTTGCATCTGTTAGATATACTTTTTCCATAAATATTTCTAAGCGTAAAACTTACAATGTTTAGAGAGTATGATTATCTGATTATTGATTATGATTATGAATTTATATGTATGTATGAGAAGATAAAAAGAGTTTAAAGGCATATGCCTTATTCAGTTTCATACATTCAAACACATGCAATCTTTCCATGAAATGTTGACTCACTTTGAAAGTGTAAAAGAAAAAAATTACCAATATACTTGACTGCTTAATTACACACTAAGATGAACAGTAGCTTCATAAATTGTGTTGCAAATTTCATTTTGTTAAGTATAAAAGTTCAATGCACTCATTTAATAATCTACAGGCACAAAGAATAGTGATGCGAAATCTAAACGCTATAAGAGCACTATGCAATCAATAAGTCTACATGGGAGTATATCTTGTAGTATGAGTATAATAGAGTGAAATAGCAAATTTCAATTAATACGCATACTAAGTCTTTCAAAAAGTTAACGTTAACCACTATGAATACTTTGTATTCAAAAATAAATTCATTCGAAGTTTACGTTTGCCAATGAATTCGTACGTCATAAAAACTCATAAAATTAAAACTGTGGCAATAATATTTAACACTGCGATGACCTTTCCCACATAAAACATTATCAATATTTCCTTGGTTTGTATCTTTTGGCTTTTGTTATGGTGTTTCTTATACAAACTGAACTAAAATCGTTATGTAAAATCGAATGTAAAAAGTGTTTTGATTTATGAACATATTTCCAGTAGCTGATTATTGGGTTTTTACTCTTTAACCGCAGAAGGTCGTGGCAGCACATTGCACCACTTCCAATTGATTTTGTTGTAATACGATTTTTGACTACAGAAATTCAAGGAGCTTATTAAGCAATTCCGTTACTTCTGAAAGAAAAAAAAGAAGAAAGCAATATAGTCGAAATTGTGAGCATTTATGTATTATAAGAGCATAAAAAATTCGCTTTACGCTTTGTGTTCAATTTACTTGCAACTAAACAACTTTGATGTCCACTAACTTATGAGTATTATTAAACTCTTAAAAAAATTCAACATCACTCATATTTCGTTTTTTTAATTGCACATCGAGTTTTAAAAAGTTCATATGTATTACTTTTGATACATACTTGTTGTACAAAGAATTGTCACGATTATTGATAGATTTACGTAAAAATCAAACACTTCATGTAAGCTTGGTTTTATTTTTTCTAAATTTTAATAATTTGACATCTAGCACCCTTGCTTTGTGGCGATTTATAAGGTTTCAATTGTTTAGATTGGGCAGCTTATTGTCACTCACATCAGTAACACTCTGAATTGAGGGCTGGCTGAAGCCTGATGGTACAAACCATTGTTATATTTCGTTAGAAAAATTTGTTTCAACGTCGTAATGATTTTGACTGCTAACACATATCAAAGTTTCTTGAGATAATTTATATTTAATATTTATAATTTATAGCAGAAAAATTACAATGGTTTTAAATTATTTATAAAACAATGATTATTTCAGTTGTCGGACACAAGCCCTCTTTCCCTACTCCTGCAAATGTCTTTCTGGTATACAATGTATTGTACGACTAAATGTCATCTCCTGAGTGTTGGAATTAAAGCATTAAAACAATTAAACACTATGTATAAACGATATATAATGACGTTTAATAATGGTTAAAATCGTTTTAGACCAATTCCACCACAATACAATTACGAGTATAAAATTAAAATAAACGAAAGTAAGCAGAAAAAGGAAAATGCACACATCGTATGGTACTTTTATGATTGCTACATTGCTATACCTATATAGCTATACCTATAATTAAATATACTTTATTACAACCTAGCTTCTCACACCACTTAAGTTGTGTGTGTTAATAGTTTATACATGAGTGGCGGGACACATAGTTTAAAGTAGATTCCGAACGATAGATTTTTGAGAAATTTTTCATGGCAATTGTAATTACTCTCAGAGTTTTTGGCAGAAATCAGCTGAGAGGAAGTCGCCGAAGAGGAAATATTTTTCATATTTCACTTAGTTGGAGATGCCTGAATTGGGGTTTGAATCGAGGCCTCACATCTAATAAGCCAACATACTACCTACTAGACCACGGTGACTTCAAAAATAAATAAAAACATCTATTAAGTTCTAATCATTGGCGTGTTCAATGTATCCATTGAAAATCGATTTTAATTTCATATACATAAATATGTTTGACATTTAATTGATTTGACGCAATAAATAGAAAAACTTTTTAATCGAAAATGATTTCCACACGCACTTTAAATATCTATAATCAGTTAAAGTGAAATTGTTTCATTATTTCTTTCGTTTGTGGCTTTTACATTTTATTTTATCGATAAAAAGGAAAATGTTTCTAGTCATTATACTATAAATACTTTTCTTATTCTTCTTCTCGATAAAAATATGTCACGTGGGCAGAAGTGATACCAAACTGGCAGGCAATTTTCAAGAATAACGTGAACAAAATAAACGTCTTTACCTCTATATAAGGCTATAAGGCACAAAGTGTAGAAGAAATGTCATGTAAATATGGTAATCATTTTTTTTTTATAAATTCATCATCGAAAGAAGAAATATATTTGAAAAAATTTATGGGAGATTATTTTGTTCAACGAAATTGATTTGATTTTAATAAAATGTGCATATAGGAATAAAGTTAAACGCGTGTATAGTAAACTCAAGAAAACGTGAATATTCAGAAATATGAACACTTCAGAAATATAAACACTCTTGTGTTACGTTGTCATAAGAACAAAAAAATTTAAAAAAATTTAGGTTAAAGAACCCATACTTAAAATTCTTTATCTTTTTTGTAAATCCGAATTGTGTGAGATATTATCGAAAATATTCATCGATCTCTTATATCTGCTGTATCCTTAATTAGTTCCTCTTTGTAAATCTAAATGAAACAAATTGTGTATGGGATATTATCGAACATATTCATCGATCTCTGTATCCTTATATACTTCCTCTTTGTAAATCTAAATGAAACAAATTGTGTGTGAGATATTATCGAAAATATTCATCGATCACTTGTATCTGCTGTATCCTTAAACACTTCTTATTTATAAATCTAAATTAAACAAATTGTGTGTAAGATATCATCGAATATGTTCATCGATCTCTTGTATCTGGTGTATCTTTAAAGTATAGTTGTGAGAAGCTATGTCGTAATACTGACTCGAGGGTTGTAATGACGAATTATGCATATACATATGTATGTATCGGTGAGCAACCGAAGTACTTCTATTGCATTGTTAGTATATTGTTTAGTATAAAATTCAACAATTCTGAAGCAGAAATTTTTTTGATGGGTATTTCTTTCAGTCACCAAGTGAAATTAACCTTCCTATTCCCGCGCCAAAAAGTGAAACACCAATACCCGCGCACGGTCTGTGAGACCGACAATTGTATAGCCTTATATCCTTGGTATTATTTCAAAAAAATTGATTTGAATCATGTTTAATATTACAACTGAATGTTCTCAAGTATATGCAAAAAAGAAAATACAGAAAAATATTTTCAATTAAAAAAAATTCATTTATTTCAGGTATTTTAAAAAGGCACTTTTTCGTAAGCGCTACGAAAACTTGAACAAAAATACAGTTATACTAAAATAAAAAAATAAATATTCATAACTTTAAAGATAACACTATATAAAATAAAAATAACAAAAAATAATACAAAACAAATTTTTTTTTTTATAATTCATTTTTATTTACAATCTATCCCAAATAACAATAAGTAAATTATATAAAGTTAAATACAGGAACATTGATTGCTGAAATCCAATGAGAACAACAATAATGTCTTAAAATACAATTTTTATAAACTTATTTAAATTTTAGCTAATAATATTTACATTATTTATATTGTATTTATATATAAATGGTTATTTACAAATAGATACAAGAAATTTTGATACAGATTTAATTAACGTCGAAATGGCAAGTCCAATACAAACGAAGTAAGGAGACTGGTTTGTGTCGTCTAGAAGTGTTATAGCCAGCAGACTGCAATGATTACTTAACCTCTGTATGTAATTTTCACTTAACCTGGAAATTTCCTCTTTAACCATTGCGATTGATAGATCGTCATGGATAGCTTTGTTAGATATAAACCATGGAGCGTTGACAGGATTTCGATATTAGAATTACTGGCGGTTTCCCATAATTGTATACCGTAAGTCTACACCGGTTTTAGTATTGTTTTATAGATTATTAGTTTATTTTTAAGACAAAACAAAATGAAAATATTTAAAAAGGTACTTACACAAAAGTGCTACACCAATACCCGCGCACGGGTCACAGACCGATTATCGTTGTGTGTGTATACTCGTGCTTTTTGCAGATACTTCGTATTTGCACAAAAACGAAGCTTATTACGAATAACGAAGCTACCAGTGATATAAACTTACTGGCACTATTTTTTTACAAAAAAAGTCGCAATAATAAAAAAAATCGGTCTCACAGACCAACGCGCGGGTATATGAAGGTTAAATAAGATGTAAATATATATGTTTGCAATGATATTAACGATGTTCAGTAGAAATGACATCAGTTGTTAAAAATTGTTGTTTTAAAGAAAGGTGCATGAGAAACATTGAATTATTTCACAATATGATCAAAGTATTTTTGAAAGCTTTAATATAAAGTGCTTTTCATAATTAGAGGATCACCAGTATTTTGTTGTCTCTTTAAATACAGACGACTATACTCGCCACTGATAAAATAAATCCTGCAAAGCACATGAAGTAAAGGAAAAAAGTTTACATACATGTAACCTGCTAATTTTTATTGTTCTTAACAATAATTTCTTTGTTATATTTTTTTCATATTCGTTTTGCTCTTCAAACATTCTTAATTGTAAATGCCTTAACCAACGATATAACAACTTTTTTTAATTTGATAAAAAGCAGCAATCATACACCGGTGTATGAAGACTTTTTTCCTTGACTGTATATGCGCAATACATTTATTTATTTACGTCAAAATTTAAGATGTTATAAAACAATATACCAGAGTATATGAAGTTTTGTGGAAATGATGTAAATAGTGATGATAATAGAAAAATTATTCCAGCAATTGAAATTTGCAATAAGATAAAAATCTTTTAAAATTATGTACATATATGTATATCTATATATATGTATAAGACACTTACTATGCTGGCAAATAGAATATGTTAACAAATAAAAACAAAGATAAGTTGAGGCAACAAAGAAGATTTATTGAAACTAAATCTTAAAAGAAACCAAAACTACTTCTTATCGCAATAAACTTAGGAAAACTGAAAATAAAGCAATTAAGAAACTTTTGTTTTAGGCACTGTTTTCATAAGATAAACTTTAAGTTGAAATTAAAACAATTTTGTTACTCGTATATACATACACACAAAGAAAAAAATATTGAAAAATAAAAGAATGTACTTGGAACAGTTGCACAGAATAAAACATATGAACTGTACCATGACTTTTTTGTCTTTAAACACAATGAAATTAAAATTAACTAACCATGCATCCATGAAAGTCGCCGTGGTCTAGTAGACTTAATAGACATGAGGCCACGGTTCAAACCCCAGGTCAGGCATCTCCAACTAAAGGAAATATGAAAAAATATTTCTTCGGCGACTCAAAAATCTGTTGTTGGGAGTCGACTTTAAACTGTAGTTTCCTCCACTCATGTATAAAAATTAACGCACACAACATAAGTAGTGTGAGAAACTAGGTTGTAATCCTAACTAAAGGGTTGTAATGACCAATTATGTTATGTATGTATGTACCATGCATAGACGCTCTTTAAGTGCACATATTTAATATACAATTGTAGATATTGCTTGTAAATTTACCTCTCGTGTTCACTTTAAGGTTTCATGGTCCATTTGATATTCTTAAAAAACCTTCCCATGTTGGACAGTGATAAATTTCTGTTCCTAAAAACAACCTTTATGAAGAACGACCTTCATGCAGGAAGTGCAATAGCGATTGGCCTTCCAATCGGACTTACATATGTATATCCAATCACACAGTGTCCAATATATACTTATATAAAGAGTCTGATTGAATTCTTGTTAAAAACTTCACATGTGTACTGAAAGCGGTAACATCAGAACACCAACGTTTCGTTCTTCACTCTTTAAAAGCTCTAAATCATAAGGTGTAATCTACGTAGTCCTCCAACCGGTACCCTTGACATAATTTATCTCGCAATCACACATCTTTGAGACATTACAGATCATGGAATAGACAAACGTCTAGTTCTATGATGATGCTGGTCACAAAAAAGCCATTGTATTGATTCCTCATCCGGCATATATTGGTGCCCATTAATTGTCTGCGTTAAAATGACACGTCTTTTCTTTGGCAGAAAAGGTAAAGAAAATTTTGAATTTTCAGCAAGTAGTTCTGTCAGTCTATATTACCACCCAAAGTTGTATATATTCCCCTGCGTAAGAGTCACATCAAGGAAAAACTTCCAGCTACACCAACAGCATTGTCCCAAATCACGAATTATTTGGGTCCCATTTCAGTTCCAAATGATACTGGTCAATGGCAACTGACCTTCATTTTCATATTAAAATCATCTTTAGCGATGACGTTCATTCCGAAACGAATGAATACGTGAACAAACAAAATTTTCGAAATTGGGCTCAAGTGTGTCCCGAAAAAGTCAGTGCTTTGTGTGGATTTTTTATTAAACGTCGCTACATGTAGTATCAACAGGATGCCGCTACGTGTCACCCATTTCATGTCACATTTGACATTCTACACGAGTGATTTAACTTACTTACTGAATTGGCCATTAATAACCCGATTTCGACCTGCCGCAACACATTCTTCCAAGCGCCTCTGCTTCTTTTGGTCAGTTGGTCCAGATAGTCACACCAATCGATGACAGGGCTTCCTCGATTTGCTCCTTCTAATGGATACATGGTCGTCTCCTTCACCGGCTTCCGCAGATCCCCGCATTAAATACCTGTCTCGCCGGAGCATCGTCCTCCAATCGAAGGACATGGCCGAGCCAGCGCAGCCGCTGTATGTTAGTACATTGGATCGGATGCGGAAATCATCGTCAACTCGCACTGGACCGAAGATCTTACGTAGGACTATTCTCGAGAATACTCTCAAGGCTGCTGCATCATTGCTTAATAGGGTCCATGCCTCTGTGCCATAAAGAAGCACGGCAAGGATGAGCGTCTTGTAGAGTATTAGTTTTGTCGTACGAGAGTCTCTGCTACTCATTTGCCTATTGAGATCATAGTAGCACCTGTTGGCAACATATGTATACTTTGTTTTGCCCTTATTTACTGCCAGACACATCTTAGTATACTGCCGTTCATTAGCACTAAAGGTATGCTTGGTAGGCCCTACGATATCAATGTCGTCAGCGTACGCAAGCAACTGGACACTTTTTTGAAAAATAATTCCATTGCAATGCACTCCCGCCTTTCGCAGAACACTCTCCATGACAAAGTTGAAGAGGTCGCATGATAAGTGGTCGCCTTGTCTGAAACCTCGCACGGTATCAAAATGTTCGGAGAGGTCCATTCCTACCTTGACGGAGCTGCAGGATTGAGCAATTCCTTTCATTCTGCATAGCCTTATCAGCTTCACAGGTATACACGATCCCTTATGGGGCTATCGAAGGCTGCCTTATAGCTTTAATTGTTATTCTTTTTCATACTCTTCCGAGTACACAATAACAATTTTTCAATAGATCTTTATAACAGAGATCTTCAAACCACAATTGTTCTCTTCACACGCAACGCGTCTTCACACAAGACTGACTGAATTCTATCTCATCCCGTTGCCTGCTATGTCTTGCCTTTTATATCGCTGGGTAAAAAGTCTGATGGATGCTCTTGAAGGAGAATGACTTTCGCCTTCGCGAAACCTTTATTAATGAAAACAAGTTGTTTTCATTATTGTTGTCTGTGTATTTTGTTTACGATTATCCTTGCAGTGTTGTTGTTGCTTGTTTGTTTACTTTGTTTATCCCCTTTTTTATACACTGAGGTTGTTGCTATATTTTTGCTTATTCGTTGATCATGTAAACAAGTCTATTGTTTTGTTTTTAAAGATTTTGTTTATCATTTTAATAAAACCATTTCCATTTTTGTAACAACATATATATAATTGGTCATTATAATCCCTCAGTCAGGATTACGACCTAGCTTCTCACATCACTTACGTTGGGTGTGCTAATTTTATCCATAAGTGGCGAGACCTACAGTTTAAAGTCGACTTTGAATGATACATTTTTGAAAAACTTTTTCATGGCAATTTTATTTATTTCCACAGTTCTTGACAGAAATCTGCTGAGGGGAAGTTGTCGAAGAAATAGTTATTTATATTTTGTTTTTATCGATATGTCTAACCTGGTGTGGGAATTGTGAATTGTATTGTGTCTAATAAGCCAACACACTGCCTACAACGGTGACTTCAGTGATTATTTGCACCAATCAAAACAAATTCCTGATGCGGGAATCGTGTGACTGTTCAATAGACAATTGCAGCAATATTTATTGATGTTCTTTTGAGGCAATAGGAGAACCCAACATTTTTGACACAATATTAGTTTTTTTTATTTAACCCTTTCATGCTCGATGTTGCCTATAGGCAACATTTTACATTTTTGTTCATAAATTCCGTAATTTTTAATTTTTTTAAAAGATTTTTTTTTGCAAACAAGCTTGGTTAAAAATGTGTAAAACCAGAATATGCAGGACTCCGAATTTAATATCACTTCATATTTAGGCCATGACTAACAAACACATGTCCTTAAAAAAATTTTAGCTCTGGCCCAAAAAATTCGGGCATGAAAGGGTTAATTTAAATTTTTATATTACTTATGTGTGGTTAGTCATCAGTATTCTGTTTTGTTCAAGTTCTATCAGATCTTTCATTAAGATCTTCCCATGTTTAAATTTACATAAAATAAAGTGTATGTGGAGCAGTATCGACATTTTTTACTTGTTTAAAATAACCAACTCTCTATGACATACATACATACATACATAATTGGCCATTACAACCCTTCAGTCAGGATTACGGCCTAGCTTCTCACACCACTCATGTTTTGTTGTGTGCGTTAATTTTATACGTGAGTGGCGGGACCTACAGTTTAAAGTCAACCCCAAACGACAAATTTTTGGGAAACTTTTGCATGGCAATTTTATTTACTCTCAGAGTTTTAGCCAGAAATCTCCTGAGAGGAAGTCCCCAAAGAAACACTTTTTACAAATTTCGTTTTGATGTCTGACGAACCCGGGCTTTACGTCTAATAAGACAACACACTACCCACTAGACTACGGCGACTTAACTTTCTATGACACTGACTCATAAATCAGGCTGAATTTGACCGATGCCGTGTGTTGCCTTCAGGACTGCTATGGCTTGTAGCTTATTCGCGTACACAAGCGACTTAGGAACAACCCACAAGATAAAATCGAATATGGTTAAATCGCACGTTATCGGAGGGTAGTGAGCTGAATATCCAATGGAGCATGAATAGTGTGGCATAAAGCGCCGTATTGTTTAAACGCCAAGACGTCGATAATGGTAGTCATCGACCCTAAGTTCTTGCTGTTCAAAATGATTGACTGGCTAACGTCGTACTCAAGAAAATATGGACCTAAGGCATTGCTAGGCCAAAAGCTACACTAAACAGCAGCTTTTTTGCAATGCATTTGGATTCGCTTGAACATAATAACGATTGATCACGTACCCATTGATCCAGAAAGACCCCATATAATGGAGAAGATGATTTTTATATGAAAACTAAGGACAGTTGCTTACTGCTCTAGAGACTATTCAGCGAACACACGTCGTTTTCTACTGGTCAACTGAATTTCGTACGTTTGCCGGCTCAAGTCTAGACGCAACATTGATCAAGTTAGTGTCTGCGAGAGAACGAGTTCTCTTGTTAGCAATACTGTTTAAATTATGTTTCATCTACAATATTAGCCGGGAGATGTAAGGCATAATATTTCTGTTAAAAATCTTCCTTTAAAAAGCAAAATTCTACAAACATTTTAAGCAGAACAGTATATTTACATTTAAGCTAGAAAAACATAAATACTTATAACAATTGTTAGATATAAGTATGATGTCATATTGTGTTGAAATTACATGAAGAGTTGTGTAGTCTATATGTACGTATGTGTAAATATGATATAAAATATTTTGTCTACAAACATAACTTTTATACAAATGTGTCTGCTTTGAATGATAAAATGTTGTACATTGTCATACATAGGCACACATGTATGTGAACAATTCTTGTTATTTTGACACTTTTATCAGATGCTGTTTATGATAGCATCAGTATAAGAACATAAATGTTGACAATAACATGTGACATGATACATATCAATAGAAACACGTGTGAGCCTACAAAAATATGTATGTTTCTATCCCCATATTCTTAATGCCTTAAATTTAAAAATGGCTGAAGTAGTTTAACGTTATTTTAGTAAGGATATCATCTTCTACCACCTCAAGTTCAGCTTTATTGAATTGAAGTTTTTTTCGCTTTAAATTCATAATGTTATGTTTTTACCTTTCAAAAACGTTTAAATATGAGCTCGTAGATTGCAAATAAAATAAGAAAAATAAATCTGGGTGTAGTTTTAAGTTAAAGCCAAGTGCCACAAGTTCAGAAAGCACAATCAAATGGGAAATCTCAACTACGCTAATGACATAGGTTTGCTGTCACATAATTTCATAGATACGACATCTAATCCGTGTTTAAATATTTAGATACTTAGTTAGCATTGTAATAAAATCTTGGATGACTGAGGCGAGCATTGCAAACTGAAGAAAAACTTTCAAATCAGTGTTTGGCAACATTAATAAGGTAATAAAGTGAATCATTCTTTTTCAGCAACCTTTATATTGGAGAGCTAGTTTATGCCTACGAAAACGACAGTGGCCTTTGAGTATCGCAATGGTGTCATGGATGCACTCGCGATTTAAGTATAGCAGTGGGTCGGTTGTCTTTTCAATCCTGAACGGTTCTTTTCATTTTTTTACATTAAGGTCACTCTTCGTTGAATCGACGAACAAAAAAATGTTTTTTGTCTACTGACTGCAAGCTTTCATTATCAACTAACATTGTTGATAACAAGAGTAAAATTTGGTCAAACATAAAAGAATTATATGATAAAGGGTAAATGAGCTTCGTCGATTCGACGAACAGTAACCGTCCAGGGTTAATCCTACGTCTATACATACATTTTCTAAAAGTCTTAGGGCCATTATTACAACTTGCCGTTAACTAAGGGGTGGATTTCAACGGGCAGATAAATTGTGTTTCGTTATTATGAGTACCCAATAAGATAGAAGTGATCGTTAAGCTAAAGGGAGGATCATCCTACCTTTAACATTTAAATGTCACTTTATGTTTGAACTTGCCATATTATATATTATTTTCAATATGGCAACTTCAAATTTAAACAAAATGAGCATATACAACAAAAAAAAAACGAAGCCCGCGGTTGCTACTGCCTTAAAAAAAACTTGTATAATTGAGCAGTTTTATCGACGTTGCTCCGGCACTGCCATATTTTTGAAAAATGTTATCTGTAAGTTGTAATAACGAAAATAAGTTAAAGTTAACTTTACAGTTCCTTTTAGCTAAAGGTACCTTTAACTAAACCCAAGTTTAACGGCAAGTTGTAATGAAGGCCCTCAGCCTTAGACACTGTAAGTGCAACTTTTAAGCTTTTCTTGTATGAAATAAGGTAAAGAGTCGTAGCTAGGATAGGTTAGGTCTGAGGACATGTATTTGTCATTGGGACAAGTACAATACCCAGAGATGGCCCATTGAAAATTCGTCCTAGAAGAGGGAGAGAGAGCGATAGGGAAATTTGAAGAAGAGAAGAGCTATGAAACGAAGGATATAAGAGTCGTAAGTAACAAGTGCAAATATATACACAAATACATACATAATTGGTCATTACAACACTTCAATCATGATTACGACCTAGTTTCTCACACCTCTTATGTTGTGTCTGTTAATTTTACCCATAAGTGGTGGGACCTACAGTTTAAAGTTGACTCCGAACGACAGATTTTTGAGAAACTTTTAATGGATCACCTATTATTCTGTGAGTCGGTATTCATTGGCATCAGAAATTATTATCAGAGCGAAACTCTAACTCTGAATTTCAGACTTTTCATCCTGTGCAAGTAACAGTAAACTTACAAGTCGTTTCAAATATATTAAGACCCCGCAGTAAACGAAACAGCGAAACAACTAAAAAATCAACTGTAACGCAGGAAAGGTGCGTTCGTACTGCGATTGCGACTTCGGAAAAAACAGTTGGAATCTTTATTCTGGACAGACTAACAAAAGAACGTTGAACACGACACATGCTATACACAGTCGCAATATAGTGCACCGCTTTTGATTGGTAATTGGCCGTTTCATTTGCACACATGTACAACTAGTATCAATAAAGCGTGCGATTTAGGGGAATCCCAACACTACCGCGTAGTACGTTAATCGGAGCAGCGTTAAGCGGATTCTCACTGTATTCATACTTGATCAATTACTAAGCTGATAGTATCTCATATATAACTTCGCATGTAAGGTAATACAGAAGTCAAAATAAGAGAAATAAAAACTGGAGAATAACAAATTAAATAAATGACCTTTTTTTAATGAAATTACATCGAGTGTCCTATGTTTGAAGCACTTGCATTGACATCTGTCTAAATATCCATTACAAGTGTACACAATTATTGAATTAAAATAATTTTTTCTAAAACTATTTGTAAATGAAAATTGAAAAAGGAAATGTAAAACCATGATAAACCATGTTTGATAAAATTGAATTAATTTTCTATAGTTTTTTTGTCCTTTTTTTCGTTTGTTTGTATTTAAAGTTGACTCTAGTTTTGCGTTTTCAGTTAAAGTGGGTGTGTTGACACTTTTAAACGTTTGTCTCAATTTCGTTTATTTCAAAGTTTTTCTTTCCTTTTCTCATTCGTAATCAAAAAAAGAAAACATTTATTTAAATTTTTAACTCAATTGCATAGGGTCTCGCACCAAGAACTACGGAACTTTGAAAGCTTATCTTGTTGAATTTTACTGGGCATTACAATCCTTTACTCAGGATTACAACCGCCCATGAGTGGCGGAAACTAGAGAATAATGTAGACTGCGAACGACAGATTTTTTATAAACTTTTCTTGGCAAAAAATTGTATTTGTTCTCAGAGTTTTTGCCAGAAATCTGCTGAGAGAAAGTGGTCGAAGGAATATTTTTTCATGTATTGCTTTATTCGAGATGTCTGGGATGGAGTTAACCACTGCCTCACGCCTAAAAACCTACCTACTAGACAACGGCGACGTCAGTGAAGCTAAATATTTCCAATTAGGTCTCAGACTGTTATGAGAAATCCCGTAGCCTAATAGGAAGTGTGTTGGCTCTTCAGACGTGAAGCAATGGTTCGAACTCCATGTCCGACAACTCTAATAAGACGAAAACTAAAAAAATATTTCTTGGCGACTTTCTATCACTAGATTTCTGGCCAAAAACTCTGAGAGTAACACAAAATTGTCATGAAAAGTTTCTCAAAATAATCTGCCGTTCGGTGTTGACCTCAAAATCTGGGTTCCGCCACTCATTTATAAAAATAACACACTCAACATAAGTAGTGTGAGAAGCTAGGTCGTAGGATTATGACTGAGATTAGAGGGTTGTAATAACTACTTATGCGAAATCACTTTCGATAACCATAGACAACATGTGTTCACTGAACGGGCTCCGGAGCAGTTGGAACAATGAACCTAATTATCATTGAAAAATTATTTTCAGCAATGACGCCCATTTCTGAATGAATGAGGTTATATGAACTGGCAACCGAAATCATACTATTTGACCCCGGTAGACTTTTGCCTGTGCAGATTCCTTAAGTGGCTGGTATATGTGGATAAATCACAAACCAATGCGGTCGGCAAGGCCGGCATAACCCATGCTCAGATCATGGAAAATTGAGCTTATCGCATGCCCATAGAAGCTGTGGCGGACATATGAACGACATTATATTCCACACATAATGGCAACAATTGGTGTTAGGTTAGGTTAGGTTAGAGGACGTGTACCTGTCAATCAAGACAGGTACAGTACCCGGAGGTCAGATTGACCCATTGTACAACGTCCTAAAGGAGGGAAGGATAGTATAGGGGGTAGGATTAAAGGAGGGTATATGTGAAAGGGGGAGTGGGAAGCGGACGACAATTGGCGTTTCAAACGAATAAAAAATATTTGCAGATCGGCAGCACTTAAAAAGAGACCGTATTATTCATTTTTAGGGATTTGTTGCTACAACAATATTTCTGAATCCTTAAATGGAATTTTTATTTATCTTCTGTTGTAAATGTCACTGCAGACACAAGCATCGAATGTTGTTGGAAATACTTGACATTTATTATTGTTCTAGAATATAAAAAAAAAATATGTTGTATGATTTTAATAAAATTTGTTGTTTTAAAAAAATTTACGTTAAATTACTGTGGTATTTTGCAGAAGAGAATTTTTTATTTAATGTGTTGTATTTGGGTGCATAACATATATGTATTTGTAAAAGTAGCCTACATCACTGCATCGACTGCATCGACTGCATTTGAAGTTAAGAATACCAATGATATGAGGCCAATCAAACGTATTTGCTTGTAAATTTTGTAATACAAATTCATCACATTTTTGCAATGATAAAAATTTGTTGTCAAATACTTTTCAATCTGATATTAACCAACGGTACTGGTTATGTTTGCTTTGAGGACCGCGGTGGTTTTATAGCTTATTCGCTTTCACCTACGACTTAAGAGACCCCACTAGAAGGGCTCTAACGGGGTCAAATTGCACGATCACTTAACCTCCAAAGTTAACCTTGCTGTCAATTCGCTCGTATTAAATATTCAATGTGGCAAGAGCTCTGTGCCAGGTGGCGGTCAGTCAAATTTTGTCACTGCCCAAATCATTCATTTCAGACCATATACCACCACATAAAATTAAAGAATACAGTGAAATCGCGAGTTTTTTCGCGTTATGGAGTACCTAAATTTAAAACAAAAAATTACCTTATTTAATATGAAAAATGATATTTTAATAGGTAAAAATGCTAAACACTATTTTTAATTAATTTTTTTATTAATTTTTAGTAACAAAAATTTAAATACAATATAATTCACTTTGCATTCGATAAATACAAAAAAAATAAAATAATAATAATAATAATATTACATAAAGGATACAAAGAATTCGTATTAATTAACAAAAACAACAAAAAACAAACTAAAACTAATAGGAACATTTCTTCCGTTAAATAAAGTTCTAAGTTAAATAAAGTTTAAAGAAAAATTTGTCACTTTTTTGTTGAAGTTTTTTGGTTAGCCATCTTTAACAGAGCTTTTTTTAAAGTTTTTCAGCACTCTAATGTCACTTTGGTGAACGTAAAGCTAGGGTTCGACCCTCAAGCCCCAGGCCAGACATCAAAACAAAATACAAAAAGTATTTATTCGGCGACTTCCTCTCAGCAGATTTCTGGCAAAAAACTCTGAGCAAATAAAATTGCAATGGAAAAGTTTCTCAAAAATCTGTCGTTCGGAGTCGAGTTTAAACTGTAGGTCCCACCAATGACCAATTATATATGTATGTAATGTCACTTTGGTTTACCATTTCGTTTTCAGCCCATATTAAAGCCTTATCAAAAGCTTCTACAGCTTCCTTGGGTTTAATTGTAGTTTCAGGCTGGAAAATAAACGAATCATCATCATCGTTGGTATCATCGTGAAATTCAATACTTCCTACGTCTGCCTTATTTCTGGAGGAAAACACTTATGGGAATATTATCATCGGGGTAATCTTTGACCGAAACTAAATTTAAATTACTTTTCCAATTGTTTAAAATTTGTTGCGAAATTCAACTCTATGCTGAGTCCGAAAGATCTTTTATAGTTAACATCTTAATAGAATCCAACAATTCTGTTTGTTTTTCAGCCACTAATGCCAAGATACTGTTTCTATAATACAATTTTGTTATTTTATAAACACCTGGTCCATGAACTGAATTAACGATGTGACGTTAGGTGGCCAAAACATTGCACAAATGAATACGTCACCAGAAATCAATTGGGATTCAGCCGGATGTGAAGGGCTTTTACCGGTAGCCCCTTTTTAGTCAAGAACTCAGTAACGTAAAGCCAAAAATTATAACAAAGTTTTCAGTTTTAAATTTGGCAGTTGAAATCTACCTCTTTAACAAAACATTGATGAAACCAGTCACAAAAAATTTTACATGTCATCCATGCTGACTTGGAGAAAATGTAATTCACTGGACATGTAACGGTTTTGAAACTTCGTAGATTTTTAGATTTTCCTATTACCAGTAGATTAAGTTTGTGAGTAACTGACGCATTTGAACAGCGAAAAAATAGATTAAAAACAAAAAATAAAAAAAGTGTTCACGTTTTAGAGCTCTCAGATTTTGTTCACGTTTTAGAATACTCTGTGGAAAAATAAATTTGTTCACGTTTCTGTGACGTTCACACTTTCGAGTGTTCACGTTTTCGCGAGTTCACTGTACAACATAAAATGGTGTGTGATCTAGGTCGTAATCCTGACTAAAGGATTGTAATGACCAATTATGTATGTATATATGTACGTCAACACAACCAGAGTTCACGTATTTAATTTTTTATAAAAGAAGATAAATGAATAGATCCTTTGTACAAATCGCTTTAAACTGATTCCCTTAGGACAATAAATTATATGCGATACCAAATGGAGTAGAAACTTAAAAAACACTGGAAAGTAGACAGCGTTGAACTTGTAAAAATTAACGGCATTAAATAGATTAACTAAACACCAAACTTTCTATCCTTCTTTAGGCATATCAACACTTTTGCATATGCGTTCATACCTCAAAAAGACGCCCACTTTAGAAAGAATATATTTTTTTATTCACTCGCAACACATACACACGTATTCACTAATTCATGTACTAAATCTTTGCATACACGCTTCAAAAAATTGAT
Organism: Sarcophaga subvicina; assembly: GCA_936449025.2. Taxonomy (NCBI): domain Eukaryota; kingdom Metazoa; phylum Arthropoda; class Insecta; order Diptera; family Sarcophagidae; genus Sarcophaga; species Sarcophaga subvicina. The sequence goes on from OW388080.2 coordinate 93,375,379, forward strand.
TTCAATAGAACACAAAATTCGTTCTATGTTATGTGTGTTGTCTGTACAACATAATACTTTGCAAATCGTCCTAAACACTGAAGAACAAAAATTGAATACAATTTATTTAAAACAGTCGCCGTTGTCTAGTAGGTAGTGTGTTTGCTTATTAGACGTACGGCCACGGGTCCAACCCCAGGTCAGATATCAAAACGAAAATATGAAAAATATTTCTTCGGCGACTTCTTCTCAGCAGATTGCTGGCAAAAACTCTGAAAGCAAATAAAATTGCCATGAAAAGTTTCTCAAAAGTCTGTCTTTCGGAGTCAATTTTAAACTTTAGATCCCACCACTCATGTATAAAATTAACACGCGCAACATGAGTGGTGTGAGAAGCTAGGTCGTAATCCTGATTGAAGGATTGTAATGCCCAATTATGTATGTATGTAACTTAACTATTTAAACTGTTCACAAGTTTTCATGATAGCTTCGATCAATTATGAAATGTTATCGTCCAATTTATTATGCAGAACTGTTTTGAAACCAAAGCGGTTTGGAAACCCACAAGTCTGGTGTTTTTCGAATCTTAGATTAACACTTTGACGGCTTCTGTACCAATTTGAGAGCATTTATTAGCACCTGATATAAACTCAGATGTTTTTATATCTGGAATATATCAATGCCTTATATTATAAAATGCTTTGAAGATTCATTCCGATTATTAACCTCAGGTTTTTCTTAGATAGTCTGATGCATGTATCAAATGTCCTCTTAATTCTCGAAGAAGCTTTTATTGCTTTATAGCGTAGGCAGACGACAGAGTTAATGCGCATTAACAGCTCACTAAAGCGAATTAAAATTTTACCCTGACAGACGATAGTTACTGGGTATAGCAAACAGCTGTTTGATTGTAAGCAACTATTTATTTTGAAAATATTTTTTTTTGTAATTTACATCGAGATCAAATGGAAAGAAAGCAGAAAGTAAAATTAGCAGCTTTGCTACTGGTGAAAAATAACTGTTTATTTAACAAAGAACTTAAATTGCTTTTGCTGAGATTGCTGCGTAATGTTGAAATTATACATACACTAGCAACCATAAATCTAAATGCTTTGTTACAAGTTAGGATGGCTGTGGGACACTCCGATATAAGAGAAAGGCACTTGTGAAAGTTTGTAGGTTTATTATCTTCTTCTAGGGGATATAATTCATAAATTGATTTTTTAAAGCACCGCAACAGCACTTTTTGGGAATCTGACGTGCCAACGATGGACAACAACAGATTTAAGGAAAGTTTTCGGCTCAACAGGATTGCTTTTCAAAAAATATTTGAAAAAATTCAAAATATGGAAAGGTTGGACACCAATATGAGACCTTGTATTCCACTCGATAAGAGAGTGGCAATAGCATTGTTTTCATTGGGATCGTCTGCGGCATATGGGACTATTGGTGATTTGTTCGGTGTGGGACGCAATACCGTTGGTGAAATAGTTATAGATTTTTGTGACGCAATATGTAATAATCTAGTTCACTGTATTACTTCGTACCCTCCAAGTCCCCAGGGTTTCAAACATCTTGGGTTTCCGCAATGCTTTGGAGCTATAGATGGATGTCATATAGAAATGCAGCCAAAAAAAGAAGATGCAGTAGACTACCATAATTATAAAGGCTGGTATTCAGTGGTTCTATTGGCAAGTTGTGATCACTGGTAAATTTTGTTTAAAGGTTACTGAAAACTGTCACCTTTTTGGTGTTATTTTTTCGCAGATCAAAATTTAGATATATAAAAATTGGATCAAGTGGGGAAAAACAATGATTCATACATTTCTGAAAATAGTTCGTTAAAAAGATTTCACGAAAGTGCTGAAATTTTTACGCAAAACAGCAATGTAATTGGCCACATTAATGTACCTTTGTTGCTTATTGGTGACTCTGCTTTTCGCTTAAGTCGGTATATGATGAAGCCATTCCCATATTCCATAAATCAGCCAGATGTTGAAAAAACAAGTAGCACCCAAAAATGTAAACAAAATCATAAAAACATGCTGCATTTTGCATAATTTTTTGAAAATGGAAAATGATGAAATCCCTTCCGCATGGATAGCAAATGTTGCAGGAGACTTAACTGCACGAAGCCAACCCAACTCAACAAAAATGGGCGAAAATGACGTAACTGCATCGGTTATTACGAATGCAATAGCTCAGAGTTTTAGTAAGTACAAACACTATAATTATACTTCACGCCCTATACCTTTAGCCGGTTGGAGTTATATTTATTATTATATATAAAATAAGAAAATTTTTAAATTAATTAATTAAGGTTTTCATTAAACTTATAAATTCCTTGCCAGTTTCATTTTGTTCCCGAAGCGCACCGACGATTTCGTTCGCTAATGATTGGCTGTCTTCTACCACACGTTTTAGAATTACATTTTGCTCCTTAATAATTTTAACCACTTCGCCTAAATGGTTTCCCTTTTTTCCAGACGAAGCTGCGGCTGTTGAACTCATTACTGGCGATGACAATGGCAGTGACATTGGTGAAGGCATTGGCTGTGACTCCGGCGAGGGCAGTGACTGTGTTTCCGGCGATGACATTGGCTGTAACTCCACCAATGGTAATGTCTGTGACTCAATTGATATTAACGGCGGCGATTGCTTATTGCTTGCATCTGGTGTATTTACCTAATTAAAATGAAATTATGTTAAATAAATTTGTTTTGAAATATATAAAATATAGTGCCATTTTTACATACATATAAAAAAGTTTCTAAAACGTCGGCACTATTGACCGCATTGGTCCAATTATCCGGTGTACCGCATTGAAGTATTTCCATTTTGATGGGCTTCCACCAGATGGTCCCACTTCCTTTTTGTCATCTCTAAAGTTTTCAAAAGATACTTTTTTGTCAAAAAGAGTTATTAAATCAAAAGGAAAAATACCTGTATTTTTGACTAAAATTTTTTTTTTTATATGTACTTCCTCTGGACTAAATTTGTGGTCCATTTGAACCGAAATCTCTTTATATATATGGCCATTCTTTTTTGCACGCCTCAAATCACTCGCTCGTTCTTCCCACAGCTTCAGCAGAACCAATGCATCGTTTTCCGACCAGACGGTTCTCTTCTTTACTTTAGAAACCTTAAAATAAAAAAGAGGTGAGATATCAATTATATTTATATTTATTGGCGAAAAACAATGAAATAACTTACCTTTTCTGCCTTGAAATCCATTTTAATTTAGCATGCGGATAATTCTGAAGTTAATTCCAATTAAGAACGTTAATGCGCATTAACGCTGTCGTCTGTCTACGCTATTAAACTCGTTTGTTTCGAAAAGCAGTTTTGTATGTTTCCTTTCCCTGAGTATACATTTCCAAACATCTATTCCCATTCCACAGAGAGTTTCTTACACATTGCAGTGACGTGAGCTTGGGTGTTTTATACATGAACCTACAAGGCTATGTCGAATACATAGAGTCTGCAGGTATTCGGTAATGCAAGTGACTTGAATTAATTACAATTCGATGAACAACAGCTAGGCTTTACCTAAAACAATTATCAAAAAAGGTGTTACTCATCGACATTAAATATCGTACGCTAGACAACATTGATCACGTTCCAGAAAAACTTGGACATCATAGACGTTGTGAAACCTGCCACAACAGTAGTCGTTGGAATTGTAAAAAAAGTGTGAAGGTACTTTGCTTTGACACTTTTAAAATTTTACTCTTAAGTGCCAATTTGGGTACACTCCTTTTAGCTGTTAAAAAATTTTAAATAATTTTTTTATTCTTGTAAAGAATATTTCAAAGTATTTCTAGCCGTTTTTGTTTGGTTTTAAATACGTTAAAAGACAAAAATAAATTTGTACCGACATTTCCTCTTTGTAGAGTAAGAGAAGAATACTCTGTTGGTTATTTTAGTTAAGATTACTGCCTAACTTCACAGATCACACATTACACACATACATAATTGGTCATTACAACCCTTCAGCCAAGATTGTCATTTAGCTGCTCAAACCCCTTATGTAAAGTCGACTCCGAACGACATATTATGTGGAAAACGTTTCATGACAAATTTTATTTACTCTCAGAATTTTTGCCAGAAATCTCTTGAGCCGAAGTCGCCGATGAAATACTTTTTCGTATTTCGATTTGGCGTCTGACCTGGAGTTTGAACCGTGACTACATTTCTAATAAGCCAACAGATTACGGTGGTATACAATATCTAGCCAAGGTAAAAATGTGTCTTGCAACATGGACTTCAATAGGTGGCATTTGGTTATCCTGTTGAAACTACGTCTTTGTATCTTTTAAAATAGTTGTCAGTCTCTTTTGTCAAATCACAATTTCAACAACACGTGCAAATAATGAAATCGTCTTATCAAAATGACAGTTGGCAACTGACCGTAATTATCATTGAAAAGTCAACTTCAGTCAAGGTGCCTACTTCTGGATGAATAAGTACATGAATACAAAAAATTTTTGAATTTGGAACAATACTAGGATGAGATCCAAGAGCGTCCAATGCATCCCACAAAAGACACTGCTTGCTGTGGATTTTTTGCGGGCAGTTTCATTGACCCATATTTATTCGAAACGACGTTGGCCGGGTCATCACTGTTAATGGCGAGCATTATAAGCTCATTTTATCAATTAGTATTGATTGAATTTTTCAGATAAATTTCAATTTTGATTACTGCATGTAAAGCAGAGGGAGTCGCCGAAAGAAATATCTTTTTACATGACAATGCTGTCGTCCACTATACTATATCACACCACCTAGTGATATATCGATTTAAAAACATCACAAAGAAAAGGATCGATCATAAAGCTTATTAGCAACGTCAGATGTAATAGACATAAAGCTGTCTTACATAATGAAGCTCGGAAATTTAGAATCTGTGGTACACTAGTCGTGGAAGCCATTAAAATATATTTGAAATTCAATACAATACAATGACAAATTTGAAGAAGACATAAAACATTATTTGTTACTCACTGTTAAAAATATTTCAAGTTATTGAAAAAGTATACATCCTACTTTCCTTTTTGATTTTCTCATGGTAACATTTTTATTTTTTGGTTGTTTGTTTGTTTGTTTTTAAATTTACATCGGTTTTCATTTTTTAGTTTTTTTTTACAACAAGTATAGCTTTTATCGAAAGTCGTTTGTCACTAAGTGACAAACTTGTTAAATATTAATCAAACAGGATACAGCCAGTCAACATCATCACATCACCGCAAAAGCCAATCATCATCCATCCGCCTTTGCTCTAGTAACGATGCTTCAATAAATTTTTCTATTTTTTTACATGGAACTCTGTACGGTAGCCTTGAATTCTGATGTGCATACAAGTGTTGTCTTTCTGATAGAGTTTGTTACTTAACATGTACATACATATGTCCATACGTATATCGTATGTATATTTCCTTTATCATATGAAATTCTAAAAGAACGTGAAACTTACTAGAGAAATAAATTTAAATAAATTTTTCAAAAAGAAAAGGAAAATGTACATAAAAGTCAAAATGCACAGCTGGGTTCTTTCCATGAGCAACTGAAGTGTCAAAATTATTTCAGAGAATAATTTATTGACTTTAATGACTTCATTTAATTAGTTATGCAAAATCAATAGGTTTTGGGTTTTGTAGATAAGTTTTTTTTTCCTTTTTTACGTATATATAAGCAATCTAATTAGAGTACATACATACATACATAATTGGTCATTACAACCCTTCAGTCAGGATTACGACCTAGTTTTTCACACCACTTATGTTGTGGTGCACTCTAATTAGAGTGCCAATACATAATACATAAATGGCCATTACAACCCATCAGTCAGGATTACAGCCTAGCTTCTCACACCACTCAGATATGTGTGTTAATTTTATACTTAAGTGGCGGGATCTACATTTTAATGTCGACTCCGAACGAGAGATTTTTGAGAAACTTTTCATGAAAAATTTTATTTATTCTCAGAGATTTTGCCAGAAATCTGCTGAGAGGAAGTCGCCGAAAAAATAATTTTTGTATTCTGTTTTGATGTCTGGCCTAGGGTTTGAACGGTCCAATAAGCCAACACACTACCTACTAGACTATGGCGACAGCAATAGAATGCCAATAGAACTAGCAATTTAAACCTTTTGATGTCACCCTTCAGTTTTGCTTAAATAATCTTTAGCCCCCGTAGTCTAGTAGGTAGTGTGTTGGCTTATTAAACATTGAGGCCACGGTTCAAACCCCAGGTCAGACATCTCCAACAAAACGTAATATGAAAAAATATTTCTTCGGCGACTGCCTCTCAGCAGAAGAACGTCTTTCAAAGTCGGCTTTTAACTGTAGGTCTAGCCACTTATAGATAAAATTAACAAAAATCGTAATCTTGACTGAATTATGTGTGTATGTATATTTCAAAAACTCTGCTGACATAGTGGCAGCTATTGTGCATATTTCGTTGTCCTTAGGACAGACTAATAATTATCAAACATGTAACTTGGTTTTTTCATCAATTTAATCGTTTTTGTCAGAGTTCTACAGTTTTTCTCGTAAAACCGTCATGAAACTCACATCATAACTTTTCCTCCATCAACAATTCGCTTTGATGGTACAAGACTTACTTGGCCCAAAGCAGGCCAATAATAATTGTAGCACTTTGGATCATCTAGTATATTACACTCTTTAGGTGCATGACAAATGGGTTTGTTCACATCTGTGTATCATAGATAATCGTGGCTTACGCTTAATCTTTTCACATAGTTGTGGAAAGGGTGGCATTTAAAACAAGAATAACCGATCTCGTAGTAACTAGAAGATCACGTTTCTTTTTTTATTTCTTGACATGATAAACAATTCTTAGTTGACTCATATCGAATCTGACCTTTCGATCTAATTAATCTTTTGAAATTTTCTTTCACAGTTTTTGACAAGTTTTAGGTAATTTCTTTCATCTGTCAGAACAGATAACTATTCCAACAATACACTTCCTTTTTTACAAATTTTTTATTGTTTAATATAAAATTTGTAATTTAAACGAAGAAGTTCATGGTCCGTTAGTGGTGGGTTTGAATCCTCAATAGTACGTTCGCTACTATGTCCAGATCTACAAAGATCCTGTCCTCCAAAAATTGATGACGTCTATTCTGAAGTGGTGGGCGCTCGCATAAAAGGCATTGTATCGATTCTGTTTTCTCCACGTTATGGCAGATTCTGCAGTAATCCTGGTGGGACAGACAGAGCCTGTCAACGAAACTACCAATAACGTAGTGTCTCATTAGATTTCCTGTTAGAATACGAACCGTTTTCTTATCGAACTCAAGACGTTGCAAAGTTCTCCGGCTGTCGGTAGCTGGACATAGCAGTTTTGAAAGTCGGTAGCCAGGTTTGTTGCATTACATGCTATTCTTTACAATTTGGAAAAGTATTCTTATAGGGGTGTATATATCTCCTCAATCGTCTTCTCTTCAGACATATCCGATACCTTCAGTGCCAGTTCGTCAGCCTTTTCGTTTCCCTCTATGCCACAATGGCTGGGAACCCTGTAGAGGCGGGTATTGTATCGACGTATACTGTGTAGAAAGTCTATGCAACTCCTAACGCCCTTTGATTTGACGAGATGGGATTCCAGCGCTTTGATTGCTGCTTGACTGTCCAAACATATGAACAAGTTCGATGGAGGTAGGTTCCCGTTTTCAACCACGCGTGGAGCTTGAACAATAGTATGGCTTGGTCAGTTTATTTTAATAGCCGCAGATACAGTTCCACATTCCATTTTTGAGCCGTCGGTGAAGATCGTTATGTCACCATCATCAATGTTAGGTTCAGCAACCCTTTCTGGAAGTGTGAGTATCCTATCAATATTAGCTGTAGTGTATGAGTAAAACATCTATTATTTCAATAAAGAACAGAACAGAACTTTTTTCTGTGTATCGTTATCCAATCGAACTAATGCAATTTTAGGCCAATCAATTGGAAAAAATTTGGTTTCTATTGACTACAACCTATATAAGAACTAACGCATCCATTATTGACAAAATATTGTTACGAAAATGAAAACAATGTAGTATTGTTTAACATTTAAAACGATAAACAAGGGCTAAAACAACACATACATCGAACTTGTTATAAGTAAACCAACAACATCAGCGTGAGAAAAGGAGATAGACAACTAAACGAAAGCAACAACAAAGAACGTAAGCAAACTACACAAACAACAATGCAGTCGCGATAGAATTCTCGAGAAGGGGAAAACAAGAGCCTTCTGCTTCAAGAATGTTAATCAGACTGATTTTGGGGACATATAAAAAGGCAAGACAAAGCAGACAACGAGTAGTCAGAATTCAGTCAGTCTTGTGTGAAGACGTTGTGTGCGTAGTAAACAGTTTGAAAATAGCTATTGTAAAGATCTACCGAATAGTTGTATTGCTTACAAAAATGGTTGTAAGCGGAGAAAAATAACGAACTAAACAAGCACATTATTGTTACATATGACAAGTTGTATATGGTGGCACACAAAAGTAGTGTGAACAATAAAGAATTTAATTAAAGCTGAACACAAATTTGTTTTTACTTTGTTTGCAATCAACGAACTCATATTCTAAACGTTTTTAAAAAGGTAAAAACGTAATGTAACAATATTAATAAAAAAAGACATTTCCATGCAATATTAAATTTCTTATTTGTAATACAATATTTTGATCTTGATTTATGTAAATATGTGAACAATGACTCAAATTAAGAGCATAACTAATAAATAATTAATCACATATTTATATGTATGTATGAATGTATTTTAATCAATTATATGTAAATGCCGGCCTCTAAATCCTGTATGCAATTATTAAGATTTGTTTTATTTTAATTAATGACAACAACAATGAAATAGCATAGCATAATAAATATTGGCATAGAAACTCAAATAAATAATTACCCAAGCAACTCAATGTTAATGACAATCGTCAAAAAATAATTAAAAAAATAAATATTAAAAATAAATCTTTGCAGTTGGTTGATGTTGAAACAAAAATTTAATTTGTTTTTAAATCTTTCATAATAAAAGTTTCAGATTGGATTGAAAATGTGCAAAATTAATTCAAATTTTGTAAATTATTCTATAGAGTGTATTCCACATTTATAGTTATGAATTTATGGGTGATAACAAGTTAAAGACATGTTTGCGTAGGTGTCGTAGGGAGAGTAGACAAACATTCCCAGTTGTGCATTCTAAAGCAAGATACAAAAATATATTCACTGATCGACGTATACGTAATTATTTTATATTTTAAATCACTCATACGTCACCATTTGATCAACAATACTTTTAAACATAAACAAGAATAAAGTGTTGGAAATAGTTTATCGCATCAATATTTTCAATTTTTCTGAATTGTTACTCTTTCTTCACCATATTTTTGCATTTTTAGCATGATGACATGACTCTGGAATTAAGCGTAAATTTTTCAATAGTCCAAATGTCTTGTTTTATATTTAGTTAGTTTTTCCACTAACAAGATGCAGATATATTTTATCTTATTTAAAAATTTTTTTTGGCTGCTTTTCTAATGAATTTATTTAAAGTTTTCTAGCTGAACATTTCTTTAAACCAAATTTTGTTGAAAGCACAGCCCGGCAAGTGCCGTAAATATTGGACAAGTTGTTTTTATGAATTTTTTGTAATTGTTTTTATACATATATATAAGTTTAACTTATTTAAACCATTATTTGTATACTCTAGGACGTTTTGTACCCCTATACGCACGTTGAGATTTGTGCCCATTAAAATTCAAACTGTACATGTATAGTGCTCACATAACTGCTCACAAGAATAAGGCACATGGTTTACTGAAGATACTGGAAAAGGAAATAATAATGAGAAGTCCAGTTCCATAAAACTTTGAGAAGCTTTAAATGAAAAATGGGTATATTTTAAGAAATCTAAACAACATTATGCCAAAAAAAGATTTCAACAATTTATTGAAACAAAAAAGTGTAAATATTAAATGCCAAAAGTCTCTTTGAAATTCTAAACTACAGACAGACTAATATTGCGTTACAAGAGTATTCACAATATAATTGCATACATATACATAATTTGGTCATTACAACCCCTTTAGATAGGATTACAAACTAGCTTCTCACACCACTTATGTTGTGTGCGTTTATTTTTATACATGAGTGGCGGTACCTACAGTTTAAATTCGACTCCGAATGACAGATTTTTGAGAAACTTTTCATGGCACTTTTATTTACTCTCAGAGTTTTTAAAGTACATAAGATTGAATTGCGAAATCAATTTTATAACTCTGTTGCTGCCTTAAAATTATTATTTCGCTGACACGTAAATTCTGAATTTCCAATTTGTCAAAGACAAGTGTTACAACAAGTGTTGACGCTTTAAATGAAAATATTCGTGAAGCCATTGGTGAAATACAGCTGCGCACAATCGATAATGTGCTTACAAATTGGACCGATCGTGTAGACTACTGCATGGCCAGAAGAGGCAGCCATTTGAATGAAATTATTTTTCATTATTAACCGGAAGGATTGTACTTTCAAATAAAAAAAGAAATTTGAGAAAATATTTAGCAGTTTTTTTTAAAGCATTTTCAAAAAACAAGTTATTTGGCGGACCCTGTACTTGAAAGTTCTATTTTATATTTATGCGAAGTTGGCTGTGCACCTATTGTTATAAAGTTTTACTAAAAAAATATTCAAAAGATTTAGTTTTTAACAAATAAAATTGTATATTGTCAACTGAGATAAAGATAATTTTGCTTTCAACTATAACAGTACAATCAATTACATGGTGCTCGAGTTATTTTCACTAGTCTGAGTAGAACTCAATAATCCTTTTTTTACTTTTCTCGACCCTCCAAACTTGTTTTATTTGACAAAAATCGTTTTTTTACCTTTTCATGCAAAATTATTGATTACCCAAATATGCTTGATTACCCAAATATGCTTTAAAAATTCAAACCTTTTTAGAAAGGAGAGAGATTAGTCTTTAAAACGATATATATAAACGTTTTGTTCATACTTATATGTTAAGTTTTTTGATGGGATAAACTTTTAAAATATTATTTTTTTTCTTATTTTTTCAAGTTTAGCTATTCTTAATTGCAATATTTAATTAAAAAATATAAAGTACATTATCTTGTAAAGAAATTAACACTTCGTTTGATCAAATAGGACAAAAATTACGGAAGTTATAATTTAAATAGTATAACAGGCGCCTTATATTTTAATATATGTCATCTTATCAAATAAGCTTTCAGTTCAAAAATATTCAAAAGTTTTGATGGATCTTGATTTTTTATCGCAGAATGTGTCAATTTTACATTTGTATTTTATCATTTGGAAAATTATATATACGAAAAAAATAACTCGACTGTTAGGTTCTTTAAATAATAACTACGGTAATTTTCGTCCGATTTGATCAAACAAAGTGTCAATATCTGCACAAGATAATGCACCTCACTTATTTCATATTTTTAATTAAATTTTGCTACTATGAACTGGCAAACTTGCAAAAATATGAAAAAACATCGCATTTGTCAAGTTTACCTCATCAAACCCCATAGCATATTAAGTCAAATAGTATACGTATGTATACCGTTTTAAAGGCCCATCCCTCTCCTTTCTAATAAATTTTGGATATCGGTTTAGAAATGTTTGTGTAATCAATAAATTTGTGCGCAAAGTCCAAAAAAAAAAACAGTTTTTGTCAAATAAAACAATATTGGAGTATTCAAGAAAATATAAAAAATTATTTTTGAGTTCTACTCAACTCACTGAACAACTAAGACTAGGTAGTTACTCGGCTGTATTTTTTTGTGTTTTGTCGCATAGTGTTATTATTAAAGTTTTACAAGTAAAAAAATAGAATATTTTGTTAAAGTAGTGAAGATCTACGGAGCTACGAAGATCTGAAAGTGTTAATAGATCCTATGGTAAGTGATCTAATTGGCAGTTTCTTTTAAACTAAATAATCATAATGAATACATTTGTATTCAGCATGTATAATTTATTTAAAATTCTTTTGTGACCAAGATCTAATATGAATGCTAAGAAACTAATTACTCTTTTTATTTTTTTTACAATTTTGCGAAGTGGAACTTTCGTAATTTGACCATTATAGAGTATGTCTATAATGGCCTGACTAATTTAACGATGCTGCACGATGTCAATAATGGCGCATCCAGATATTTACTTATGGAATAAATGTATGCTTCATAGGTTCCAAGAACCTGTTCCGATGATTTTCCTCATCGCCCATAAGGAAACAGCGGGATGCGACGATGAGAAAAAATTATCGGAACAGATTCGAAATATGTTAAGTAAGCTGAGGTCGCCGTAGTCTAATATGTAGTGTTGGCTTATTAGACGTAAGGCCAATTTTCAAACCCCTGGTCAGACATCAAAATGAAAATATAAAAAAAATATTTCTTCGGTGACTTCCTCTCAGCAGATTTCTTCCAAAAACTCTGAGAGTAAATAAAATTGCAATGAAAAGTTTCTCAAAAATATGTCGTTCAGAGTCGACTTTAAACTGTAGGCCCCACCACTTATGTATGTATAAACAAAAACACTCACAAAAAACGTGGTATGAGAAACTATGCCCATAATGTTGACTGAAGGGTTGTAATGACCAATTATGTTATGTATTATTATTTTGGCTGCTTAATCGATTCAGATTCTTTAGACCATATATACATATGTACATAGCCGATCATTACAACCCTTAAGTTAGGATTACGACTTCGTTTCTTGCATCTCAGTGTTGAATGTGTTAATTTTATATGGCAGAACCTACAGTTTAAAGTTAATTCCGAATGACAAATTTTTGAAAAATTTTTCATTGCAATTTTAAATTTTATTTCATTTTGTTCAAGATTTTGAACCGTGGCCTCTTGTCTAATAAACCAATACATTACCTACCAGACTACGACGAATTCTATACCATTTAATATAACTCTCTATTATTAATCACAGGCTCTCATCTCATTACAAATCATCTTCATGATTGGCAGCTTCACAAACTGTTGTTGGAATTATTGATTTTAATATCAGCCTTTGTTTTGTTCCTATTCTCGTAAGTTCGTTTACGTAATTCTGTGTAGCATACAATTTGTGTGTTTTGTTTTTGTCTGTTTGTTCTCTATGCATACTTTCGTTTAATTTACTTTTAATCTTCATAAGAATAGAAAACTAAGTAACTTCGGTCGATAATTAAGAATAATACAACTTTTTTACTTTACTTTTGACAATAAAAAAATTAATTTGTTTAGCGGTATTCCCAGTACAATCCAGATCTACTTCAGTTTGGGGTTTTCGTTCTCAAGTGTAGTGTAGTTTACCATGTTCTTCTTCTTTTAACATTTCATAAGTAAATTTTGTAGACAAATCTAGCTACACAAAGAACACAATAAATTTTACGCCATAAGAATACCCAGCTGTTTTTGGGAATCACCACCTGTATATTGTATATTAAAAATGATTTATGGTACTGATTTGATTTCACCAGGATGGTGCAACTTGCCACACAATTAGCTGCGGCAGAGACAATTGTACATTTGAAGGTCAATATTTGTGATGCCATTGGCGAGAGGCTACTCCATACACTTTAAAAAGTGCACAAAAATTAGTCCGATGAAATAACGTACCGTGAGGCCAGCCGCGGCAACTACATGAATGAAATAATATTCCATTTGTAAACGGAAGTATTGTAATTCACAACAAAAGAATAAATTTGGCAAAATTTCAAACCACTTTTGTTTTATTGCATTTTTAAATTTAAACTTTTAAATGGTCCACAAAGTACTAAAATTTAATATGTATGATTCATTATGACAAGCATAGTACATATGTGATGTATGAGTGATATCGAATACCATTAGTTTCATACATGACAATATCAAAGATTTTTTATTGCATATTTTTCAGAGTAAATATTCTACTACGAGTATTATGATGCGTATGAGTAATATTTTCTTAAATTCAATTAAATAGTAAGTATAGCACCATTAATTTAGAATTAAACTTTTACAAGCGAAAATGGCAAAGAAACAAAAACTTATCGAGAATTTCTAACCCTAGATACAAAACAATAAAAAAATTAACTTAATTTACTAAATTAAATTACATAATTAAATATAACAAATTAAGTAAAAATAAAAAATTAATATAAATAATAAATTTAAATATAAATAAAAATGTAACATAAAGCAATTAAAAAAACAATACTATATACTTTATATTGTATACTAATAAATTTATATTAAAATTTGATGCTGGTAAATTATAATGTAAAAATTTAAATGATGATAATAACACCATGCTACAAAATAAAAAAATATTAATACACCACTAAAGACACAGTTTAAGTTTTGGGTTTTGTTGAGTAGAATGCAAAAATATTTTTTTTATTTCTGGAACCGTTTAAACTTGTTTGATTTGACAAAAACAGTTTTTTTGGACTTTACGCACAAATTTATTGATTAAACAAACATTTCTGAACCAAAGTCCAAAATTAAAATATTTTTAGAAAGTAGAGGAATGAATCTTTAAAACCATACATACGTATATACACATATATTATTTGACTTAACGCGAATTTATTTTTCATATTTTTTCAAGTTTTTCCGTTCATAGTAGCAAACTTTAACTAACTAATGTGAAATAAGTGGTGTCATTTTGAAAGTGCATTATCTTGTGAAGAGATTAACACTTCGTTTGATCAAATCGGATAAAATTTACCGTAGTTATTATTTAAAAAGTCTACCAATCGAGTTCAATATTTACATATACATACATATATTTTTTCAACTGAACTTTTAGTTCAAAAATGTTCAATATCACGTTTAAGCGACCACTAGAAAAACTGTAGATTTTGAAAATAGGTTGAAAAACATTTGGGTACTCAATAATTTTGTATAATATGATCAAAAATATAATTTTTGTGAAATAAAACAAATATGGAGGGTTCGAGAAATATAAAAAAATATATTTTTGAGTTCTACTCAACAAAACTCACAACGTACACCAAGTCATTAGCTAGGTGTAATTAAATCATATATTTTTAGTGACTCGTAAAACGTTTCAATTATATAGGATTCACAATATTGCGTAATATTCTCCCTCCAGTTAAAATAAATATTTATTTTCTATAATTAATAATAATAATGCCTTGTTAACTACACTCGCCGTATCTGTGTAAATATATTCTTGTTTATGTTTCACATAAATTAACACACGCCATAATTCTTATTAAATTCCACTTTTCCAATTTCTGTTTATTTTTTTATTGATCTGTTCAACACTTAACATGGTAGCATGAAGGCACTGTTTTAACCTGTACGTTTATTTGCTTGCGGCATTAAAAATTACCTTGCTTGGCAACTTGCAACGTGCAGTGATATTTTATTCTGTTAATATTTTAGAAAAAGTCTGTAGTGAATTTTTTTTTTTTTTTGAAACGTATCATTGTTAACTTTTTTTTTCATTTCAATAATTTCGCTTCGAGGTTGGCAAATTGTTTTAAAATTTCTCATTAACACTAGCCAACGTAATCTATGTATTTATTGTATACATAAATAGAAATAAACGTACTTTAATTCTATTTTATTTAATTCAATTTAAACGTTTAATTTCAGATATTTTTGTAAGATTATTTACACTTAAACTTGATTTATGTGTGCTATCTGCTATTTTAAGTACTCTTTTGACGCATGTCCTGCAAAAGCACTAGTAAAATAAACAAATATTTAATTATTTTAATATATTTTAATTTGTAATAGAAAAATCCATAAAACCAAACCAAAACTACTATACGATACTATGCAATATGTTCACACTAATATAATGGAATACGAAGTATTCATCATCAGGTCTCTCAACTGGGCCTTTCGAACTTTAACAATTGTTAATGGCCATCTTGTTGAAGCCAAATCTGTCCAATTAGCTGTCATGTATTCAGTATATTTCATACATGCACACTTTCATACAACATTGGTCATAACAACGCTTCAGTCAGGATTACGACCTAGATCTCACGCCACTTATGTTGCATGAGCCGCGGGACTTACAGTTTAAAGTCGACTCCGAGAGACAGATTTTTAGAGAAACTTTTCATGGCAATTTCATTTACTCTCAGAGTTTTTATCAGAAATCAGCTGAGCGGAAGTTGCTGAAGAAATATTTTTTCATACTTCGTTTTGTTGGAGATGTATGACCTGGGGTTCGAACTAATAAGCCAACACTAGACTACGGCGACTTCAATATGTGCAAATAATAAAATTGTTTAAATTTTTATTCGTCTGACCGAAAACTTTGGTCTTCAGCGATAAGGTCCATTTACGGATGAAGGAGTACATGAAGATATCAAATTGGGCCACTATAAATAAACATGAGATACAAGAGCATCCAACGAATCAAGTAAAAATTACTTTTTGATGTGGTTTATGGCTGGCGGTGCCATTCGACCATATTTCTTTGCAGATAACGTTGGAAAGGCCATTATTTTCAACGGTGAGCGCTACTTCTTTTATTTTTTTTTGGCCTGAATTTGACACGACCGATATGTGGTTTCATTAGGATGACGCTACGCTACACTGCATATCTTGCACCAGCGATTTGTGATAATAATTGTCTCACGTGGAGGTGATGTAAACTGGCCACCCATATAGTGTGATTTGACCCCATATGACTTTCGAAAAACCGCATCGGTTCTAAAAACCAACATAATCTATGCCTTTGCCAGAGTTGCCGAATTTCGTTCTGTTCGAGATGTCCATAAGGTCTGAAACGTGGTCTCACATCTAATAAGCCAACATACTACCTACCAGACTACGACGACTTCAATTTTGAATTTATAACCCCACATAACTAAATATTGTTAATGATATCTCTGTGAAATCGCCGTGGTCTACTAGGTAGTGTTTCGGTTTATTAGACGTGAGGCCTCGGTTCAAACTCAAGGTTAGGCATTTCTAACTGAACGAAATATGAACAAATATTTCTTTGGCGACTTCCTCTCCAGCAGATTTCTGGCAAAAATTCTGAGGGAAAATAAAAATTTGCCAAGAAAATTCTTTCTGTCGTTCGGAGTCGACTTTAAACTGTAGGTTCCTTCAGTCATGTATAAAATTAACTCAAAAACATAAGTGGTGTGAGAAACTAGGTCGTAATCCTGACTAAATGTAATGATATCTCTGATTTATTTAAATTTAAAAATAAAAAGCGTTTAGTGAAAGACCCGAAATATATAAAAAAAATTGAATTGGCGTATCAGTAAGCATTTTTGTACCAATATTTGCAGTGGCAAATTTATTTGTACGTAGTATACGACAATGAGAATTAAATTCGATTTATTTTTTTATATACGTTTATTTAAAACTACAATCTATCTAATTTAAAGATATTAAGCAATTTTGAGAGAAATTATAAATTTACATTAGTAGATGTACTCTATTAAGTACAAATATGAGTTTAGATACAATCTTCTTTTTAACAATAATTAATAACAAACAATATCATTTAAAGCAAATACATTAATATTCTAAACAATTTATACTATCACAATTATTTACAAATTTACATTAGAGTTATGAATTATACATAAATGAAGAATACTGTACAATATTGTCCTTATGATATCATAACTTTTTAACATAGTTACAACACAAATACAAAGTTAATAATTTAATTGTAGTCGTTATCTACGAAATGGTAAATCTAAGACGTGATGTCTTTTAAGTCTTTTTATTTCTTCTGTGTCATCTAATAAACATATTGCTAATGTATTGACGTGGTTATCAAGTCTTTTAAGTTATCTTTCACTATGAGTTCTTATAACCTCCTTAATTGTGGGAATTCTGAGGTCTTTGTGAATAGATTCGTTAGTAATGTACCATGGTGTTTGAGTAATTAGCCTGAGAGTTTTCGATTGGTATCTTTGGAGTATTTCTAAATTTGAATTACTAGCAGTCCCCCAAAGTTCAATTCCATATGTCCAGATATGTTTTAGAATTGCTTTATATAGTTTGAGTTTATTTTCATTGCTAAGTTTTGATTTCTGACATAGTAACCAATAGAGTTCTGTTTTTAGTGTTTAGTTGTTGTTGTTTCGATTTTATGTGTTGTTTCCATGTAAGCCGGCGGTCTAGATGCATACCAAGATACTTAATGCAGTCTTTATTAGCAATTATAGTGTTATTTAGCATCACGTTTGGACAACTACCTCTTCTTAGGGTAAATAATATGTGGGCCGATTTTTCTGCGTTTACCGAAATTTTCCATTTTTGTGACCAAGTTTTAATTATATTAAGCTGATTTTACACTAAAATTTTAGCTGTAATTTGACATTCGTTTGACGCCATTATTGCGGTGTCATCAGCATACGTTGACACGTGTATTTGATCGATTATAGGCATATCGGCTGTGTAAATTGAAAAAAAGAACTGGACTTAGCTCGCTACCTTGTGGAACTCCGGTTTTGATGTCATGAATATGTGATCTTTCGTCATTGATTTTTACGTAGAATGTTCGATTTTGCAGATATGATTTAATAAAAAGGTAAAAGTTAGATGGAAGGAGAATTTTTATTTTATATAATAGTCCATTGTGCCAAACTTTGTCAAAAGCTTTTTCTATATCTAGAAAAACTGCAGAACAGTATTTTTTCTCTTCAAAAGATGCCCTAATTGTATTTACAACACGATGTATTTGTTCTATAGTTCCACGTTTTTTTCTGAAACCAAATTGGTAGTCTGGTATAAGTTTAAAATTCTCTAATATAGGTCCAAGACGAATTAAAATTAATTTTTCAAATATTTTTGAGAATATGCTAAGTAAGCTAATAGGTCTATATGACGATATTTCATTTTCATTCTTATTTGGTTTTTTATCATTATAATCTCTGCGCATATCCATAGTGATTGGAAGTAATTTATTCTTAATATTGTATTAAAAATATTAGTGAGATGAATAATAGCTTTTTTAGTCAGATTTTTTAGCACTTTCGCATCAATACCATCGTATCCGGGCGATTTTTTGATATTTAGGAGTTTAATTTCATCCTTTACTTCGGAGGTTGAAATAGGCCTAACGGGCAAACTCGTTTGACAGGCAACACCAAGATATTGTAACACATCATCGTCATATATTGAACATTTGAGTTCAGAGGTATATTAAATATATTGTAGAGATGATTGGCAAAAGCTTCTGCTTTGCTTAAGTCTGATCTACACCATATACCATTTTGATCCTTGAACGGCGGATTTCTCTTTGTTGGACGTTTTAGGCATTTTGTGTCTCTCCACAGTTTGTGATCATTGTCATTATTGGTATTAATAGAATCGAAAAATTCACTTATAGAGACATTTTTAAGTTCTCTTAAGTGTAGTTTTAGTTAAGTTAGTAGTTTTAGAATTTCCGATTAGTTGCTTGGTTAAGTAAGCGTTTGTCATTCGGATTCCTTGTTCTTTGC
This sequence comes from Sarcophaga subvicina, assembly GCA_936449025.2. NCBI lineage: Eukaryota > Metazoa > Arthropoda > Insecta > Diptera > Sarcophagidae > Sarcophaga > Sarcophaga subvicina. The sequence continues at coordinate 93,394,844 of OW388080.2, forward strand.
CAATTTTTCCTTAATCGTCTTTTTTGTCTAATGAGTTCGCGTGTATCAAAAGATATATCATAATTGTTTATATTACTTACATTATTTTCTCGCGTTGACCTAAAAGCGGCATCATGTATTAGCTTTGTGAATTTTCCGACAGCATTATCTAACTCAGAACCGTTTCTGATAGTGGTGTTAAGGTTAATGTTTGCATCTAACCAATATGAAAAAGATTCCATATCAGTATTGTATGTGATTAATTTTCAAAATTTAGGTAATTTTTTAATGGAAGTGTTATATGAGATTATTATTGGTAAGTGGTCAGAACTTAATTCGTAGTTTTCCTTAATATCACACATATTGCTTGGTATTCCAGAGTAAATGAAAAAATTTAAACGGTCTGGTATTTTTCTAGGGTCAGTAGGCCAATAAGTTGGAGTTCCTGTGGACAACGTAGAAAGATTATTCTTAATTAAGCACTTATATAATTCTCTTCCTTTCGGGTTAATTAGGCGTGATCCCCACCAAGGGTGTTTAGCATTATAGTCGCCACCGGCTATGAACCGTGGACCAAGTTTATTGGAAAAATTTTCAAAATCCAAGCATTTTAAGTTGTGGCGGGGAGGAAAATAAGCTGCACAAATTGAGACCAATGTATTGCTACTTATTATTTTAATAAAGGTAGCTTGTAAATATTCGGTGGATATGTGTTCCTCCGTTTGGTACTTAATGTTACATTTTATAAGAATAGCTGAACCTCCGTGTGCTCTATCGTTGGGATGGTTGGCAGTTATTAAATCAAAATTTTTTATTTTAAGAAATGATTTTTTGTAAAGTGTGTTTCTGAAATTAGTAGAATATCTATAAAGTTAGTTTTCAAAAATGTTTCTACTTCTAGAATGTGATTTAGCAGACCGTTAGCGTTCCATGTTGCAATTCTAAAATCTATTGACATAGTCTACCACATATTAATGACATCATATTTAGTATAGTATTTGTCATCTCCATTTGTTTTGTAAGGAGTGTTTCAATTTTTTGCAAAAGAGAGTTTTCGCTGGTATTGTTAGATATATTGTTACATCTTACTGCATCAGAATAAGATATATTATGTGTCATTGGTTGGCTTACATTATTTACAAATTCTATATTTTGAGAATTTGGTATTGGTTTTCCATGGTGGTAATTAGATACCTTGTTTTGCATTTTTCTTTTTAATTTTTGATGGACTATGCATCCTCTATAACTAGCTGGATGAGATTCTGGGCAGTTTACACACTTGGGAGGTGAAGCTTGATTTTTTGTACACTCAGCAGTAATGTGGTTTGCTCCGCATTTGACGCATTTGTAGGGTTTGTGACAATAGGATTTGGTGTGGCCGTACTGTTGGCAGCGATGACATTGTGGAATATTTTTGATCTTGCGTGGAGTTTCTATAGTAACAATCGCATTGTGTGTTATATTATAAATTTTTTTATTGTTGTCTTTGGGTTCAAAATCAACAAAGAACATTGAGAGTGGTTTTTTGGTTAGGTTACTCGTTATGTTAGAAATATTACGTACTTTATGATCATGTTTTTCGATAAAAGTCTTAATGTCGTCGGTATTAGTTGAGTAATGTAAATTTTTAATAACTACTCTGTAAGCCCTATCTTGTTTGATCTGGAATGTGTGAAAACTAATATTTTTAATTTTAAGGTAAGAAACAAGAGTTCTATAAGAGGTAATAGTTTTAACCATAACTCTGGTTTGACTGTCTCCTAGTGCTTTGTAGGTGTACTGAGTGGATGGTATAACGCTTGAAAAGGTTCGATTCATGTCTTTAACGTTGGTAACATTTGGAATGTATAAGGGGTGAGGTCTAGGTTCAGTAGAGCTTTCTCTTTTGTTAGTTCTAGCACTTTCATCATCTAGATCTGCAAATCTGTTGGTTGAACAAGTTGGTGCTTCGATTGTTTTTGCTTGGCGTTTATTTCTATAGGTTCCTGGTGAGTTTCTTTGGCGACGTTTGTTGGAATTATTGATCGTTTGCCATTCACATTCACTGTCTTTACTATCATCTTCAATGTTTGATGTACTAGCAGTATTCATGCTAGCTGCCTGTTTTTTGTTTATTGTTTGCTTCAATATATCAAAACTATGTATGGAATTTATTTTTACGGTTTTTTTATTTTTTTGTTTTTGGATATTGTTTATATACTTGTTTTTGTTTTTTTTTCTCCTTTATTCTCTTCTTTTATTTTTTTAATGATCTTGCGTATGTAATGTTATTGTTTTTATTTAATGCAATTGCATTTAACAATGCACAATGCAATTTTTTTTTTTTTTACTGATTTAATTGTTGTTTTTAACAATGCACAAATTGGTTTGAAAATCCGATCAACATAAAGTTAGCACGTCTTATCGCTTTCGCTCTTTAATAACGACTGACATCACTTAAGTAGTGCGTTTTAATTTTGTACATGAGTGGCGAGACCTACAGTTTAAAGTTGGCTCCGAATGACAGATTTTTGAGAAAATTTTCATAATAATTTTATTTACTCTCAGGATTTTTGCCAGAAATCTGCTGAAGATGTCATCAAACGTTTTGATCTTTTGTCAGACTAAGAAGTAAAAACCCTCCAATTTTTTTATTTTATCGTTCAGAATTAAAGTAAAAGACAATAAATATCAATTTCACTAGTTCTTGTTCTTTATTATACTTTATATTTTTTTATTATATTATAATGTTCAGGATACAAATGCTCTATTAGAAGTAAAAAACAGAAGATGGTTTCGACTGTTTAGAGATAACGATGTTGATGTAAAGAACTGATGTTGAGATGTTGAGAACTGGGAAGTCCACCAAAAAAGTTTGAAGACTCCGGGTTGGAAATTATACTTGTGAAATTTTGCTTCCAAGATGCAATAAAAAGTTAGTGTTGCATCGATTTTTTATTGGCAATGAAAAATTAATTTATTTTGACAATCATAAATGGAATAAACCATGGTTTAGTGAGCGATAACCAATAACTTTGTTTGCAAAATCAGATCGACTCGGTAGGAAGACAATGCTGTGTCTCTGGTGGGACTAGAAGGCTGTATTGTACTACAAGCTTCTAAAACCTGTTAATATAGATCGCTACCGACAACAAATAATCAATTTAAACCATGTAATTAATCGAAAAACGACCAGAATGGGACAAAAGACACGACAAAGCAAAATTATTCAGCGACAAAGTACTTTCAAACAAAGTAAAGCCGGTTCAAGATATAATCAAAGCATTAGGATGGGAGGTGATACCACATTCGCCGTATTTACCAGACTTATCTCATCCTGACTACTACTTGTGTTTATTGATGGGATAAGCAGTAGTTTGATTCTTACGATGAAGACGAAAATTTGGTATCCGATTGCCTTGCTTCAAAAACGACTTGTTTTATTGGTATGAAACCCACTTTACCTGAGAAAATATGGTGAAATATTTTTACTTTCCCATTAAAACTTTGTACTCACTTACTTCTCACTGATTATAAATGATCTCTTCTGTTCTTCAACATGGACGTTAATGGCATTATGGCTCAAAGTACAATAAACAAAATCTGGCACTGAAGCAATTATCTCTAAGATACGACTGATATAAATCTGCTGTTGCACAATTTCGATGCAGTTTCCTCTGAGGATAATGGTGACTGAAGCGGCTGAGGATGTTAATACCGCAAATACAGTAAAATTCCGCTTAACGAGGGGCATACGTTCCAATAAGTTCCAGCGCTAAACGAAACAGCGTTAAACGAAATAGCGTTCGTACTGTGATTGCAACTTCGGAAAATTCAGTTGGAATCTTTATTCTGGACAGACTAACAAAAGAGCGTTTGAAAAAGATACATAGTGTACACCGTCGCTATATAGTGTACCGCTTTTGGTTGGTGAATGGTTGTTTCATTTGCACACATCAATACAACAAGTATCAATACAATGTACGATTTAGGGCAATCCCAATACTACCGCGTAATACTAACAGCGTTAAGCGGAGCAGCGTTAAGCGGGGTCTTATTGTAATTACAATTTCATATTGTAACAACAGCAGATTCAAAAAAATACTTTACAGAGGATGCACTGTGAATCTTGTGACACATCTAGCGGTGTACTAAACCGAATGATTTTTAAAGCTATTTAAGTACAGATGTCTTTTATTTGTAACGGATGTTTTAGTTTTACGATTGCTTTTTATTTGTTGTGATATTGTTCACTGTTTTGTTACAGTGTGTAAAGTGGTATTTAGAAGCCTTAACTCCAAAAACGAGTAATCCTAGGCTATAGAGCCTTTTTACCGTCCACACTCTGTTGTCTGTTGTCGTTTACCTTCACTTTCTGTATAATTGGATTTTGTTGGCCCAAGTCACGATGCAAAAAGGCTGAATTCTGAATTCCACATGAAATGGACAACCTGCGCTATCACAGTCCAATTTCTTTGCATTTCTTTTTAAGTCTCCGTGAAGGAATAGTTACTAAATTAGTGCAACCTTTAATACACTCCCTTTAACTTTTCAAAGTGTTTTCTTAACAGTTTACAGTTCAGCTTGGCCGACATCACGTTGGACTGTATAAATGATACTGTTACTAGGGGCTCATCTAATCGTAAGACTCCGGCAGTGAACTAAGAAAAACGAAGCTAAAATGCCACCACTTCTAGAACGTATAAAATACTCTGAAATTTTTTGTGATTCGGAAACATGATGGTGTTTTCGTTTGTGAGAGAGCCGATTAGGCTACTAAGAGCCACAATAACTAGACAATGATTCAATCGAGCTATTGTGCGAGGTATTGTTTTTACGTCCAATACTCAGAAGAAGGCAGTGCATTGTGTTGAAACAAAGAAAATATGATGTGGAAAGCAGGACTAAATCTGAACTTGTTCAAAAAGACCTCTGCAGCAAAAGATTTCCAGTGGCCAATCGACCACAAACGTACTATGTGCTTTGCGAGAAAATCGAGTGTTACGTACGAATGCATGGTTCTCGGTATTGCATGGTTGCTCGAGTGAAATTGGTTGTAGTAGCGAAAGAACAGTGAAACACAAGTTACATTGCGACAATGCTCAAATGAATCAATAGTTTCGGGTATCCTACCTTCATTAATTTTTAATTTTTGCTATCTACTGTACGCGGTCGAGAAGTTTCAAAATAGACTTTGAGGCACCGGTGTTAATAGCAAGAAGATGAGACGAAGAAAAGTATTTCTGTGCTTTGCGAGAAAATCGAGTGTTACGTACGAATGCATGGTTCTCGGTATTGCATGGTTGCTCGAGTGAAATTGGTTGTAGTAGCGAAAGAACAGTGAAACACAAGTTACATTGCGACAATGCTCAAATGAATCAATAGATTCGGGTATCCTACCTTCATTAATTTTTAATTTTTGCTATCTACTGTACGCGGTCGAGAAGTTTCAAAATAGACTTTGAGGCACCGGTGTTAATAGCAAGAAGATGAGACGAAGAAAAGTATTTCTTGCACCGTTATGAAACCGATACACTTGAATGCTTCTTCTCTTGAAAATGTGCTATTTCCAGCGAACATCAAGAGCTTCTGACTCCCTAATACTTACGTCACCCATAGTAACAGATTATGCAATACTAGTGCAGCGCTTCTGTGTCAATAAGGATGAGAAGGTGTAAGGCAGCTTGGTGCTGGAATTAGATTAAGAATGAGATGCCCTAGAAATATATAACTGTTGAATATGTTTCGATCATTAAGGGCACGACTTGTTTAGTTTCGTGGAGTTGGTTTAGAATTGTTAAGGTTGGGGCAATGTGTCCTCATAGTGAAATTGCATGGTAAACTTGTTCGAAACACTTGTAACCTAGCTTTTATCTATTCTATCTGATTACCAATGCACATACCTTTTTATTAGAATATAAAATTTAAAATTTCACTTCACATAATACTTTTTGCTCAGCGCTTACTCTTCTTTTAATTTTTTTTTTGTCACACAAAACGTCTATTTATGTTTTTTAAATCCTTTTTGCCTTCGTATATTCCTTGTTCGACATGCACAGCATGTAGTAAAAAGTGTGAATATTGCTCACAGTCACATTGACAGTGCAGTTATTGGCGAGTAGGTTTTTCCCTAACCCAGCTGGTAAGGATGAATATTTCGTTTTATATATTTTTTTATTACGTATTGTTTATATCCAATATTACTTGCATTACAATAGCTTTAAATATTTTATGTTTTACATCATATAATAAATGTTGAAAAGAAAAAATTTTTTTAAAAGTTTTTCATTTTTTTATACATTTTGATTGAAAATTTTATGGAAATGTTTTTCTTTCTTTTCAATTTTTCTTTTTTTTTCTCAAGAAATATTACCAAGTCTTGCCAAAAATAAAAATTAAAAAGAAGAAAATTATTTGGAATCCAATTACAATTTTGAAATGTTTGAATTTCTTATTGGTTTTATGAAAAAAAAGTCCAAATTATGGCTGCTAAAGTATTCATACAATAACTTTTAAGGGTGAAACATAAGTAAAAAATCATTTTTTTATTTAACATAACATAATTGGCCAATACAACCCTTCATGATTACGACCTAGTTTCTCACACTACTCATGTTGTGTGTGTTAATTTTATTCCACTCCGAAAGACAGATTTTTGAGAAACTTTTCAAGGCAATTTTATTTACTCTCAGCAGATTTCTGGCGAAAACTCTGAGAGCCAGTTGCCGACGAAATATTTTTTTCATATTTCGTTTTGATGTCTGACCTCGGGTTTGAACCTTGGCCTTACGTCTATTAAGCCTAGACTACGGTAACTTTTTTATTTAGATTATTTTATTAAATACCTTAGTCCTTAGAAATTCTGTTCAGAATAATCGAAGTAAGTAAGTTGCAGTGCTTATAAATTTCAACAATGACTTCTGGCTATTATTTGACAGCGCAATTCATAACTTGATTATAGAAGAACGTCCACTTATTCACTTACTTTGAAAGTCCAGTGAGGGGAAAATTAATATTCAGCTGTGATTTTAATGCGTGTCGACACCAGCTGTGGATAGTTTAGAATTTATTGAGGAAATAATGACTAGAAGAGTGTATTTAAACATTCTAAAGAATACGTTCACCAAAAGTTCGGAAGAATTAAGAATTCCTTATAGTTTCTACTTCCAACAAGTCAATCAATCTTGATTATAATCAATATGATTATATTGCTGCTAATGTGAGAATGTGGTCTACCTTCCAAATATTCTTATACAAAGTCTCGATATGACTCCAAAATAGTATCCAGGAAATCACTTGAAAGAAAAGTACCTAGATTTTGCGGTGCATATGTGTCTCCCATTTTTCTTATGGTTCGAGAAAGACATTAAAAAATTTTTTGTTTTATAATTTAAAAGATATAAATAAATAAAACAAATATAAAAACCATAAATTTTTTTACAAATTACACGGTGGGACAGCAAAAATACACCCTACTAACTACATAGGCTAAGTTATTCACTCAAAAATACTTTTTTTATTTTCTCGAACCCTCTAAACTTGTTTTATTTGATAAAAATAGTTTTTTTTATCTTTTCACACAAAATTATTGATTATCCAAATATGTTTGAACCGATTTTAAAAGCTTTTTTTAGAAAGGGGAGAGATTAGTCTTTAAAACGGTATACATAAACGTTTTGTTCAAACTTATATGTTATGAGTTTTGATCGGGTAAACTTCGAAAATATGATTTTTTCTCATTTTTCATCATTTCAAGTTTAGCTATTCTTAATTGCAAAATTTAATTAAAAAAACTTAAATTAAGTGCTAATATTCTGAAATTGCATTATCTTGTGAAGAGATTGACACTTTGTTTGATCAAATCGGAAAAAATTACCGTAGTTATTGATCAGATGACTTGATTAGTAGTTCCTTTGAGTAGATTAATCGTAGCTAGCGCCGTATGCAATGTGATTCCGTCTTGTTAAACATACTTATCAACAAAATAAATCTCAAAGGCTTTTAAACCAATATCCTTCAAAGAATTGTACATTGCTGGGTACATACAAACATACATACATAATTTGTCATTTCTACACATTTATTTTTTCAATTTTTTAGCAAATGCATGGATTCCACGCCAATACAACTCTTGTCATGCTTCAAAATTCCCTTGCCGTGTCTTGTGACTTAGTCTGGTCATATTACGATCAATACTTATGTACATATATAATTGGTCATTACAACCCTTCAGTCGAGATTACGACCTAGCTTCTCACACCACTTATGTTGTGTTCGTTAATTTTATAAAGGAGTGACGGGACCTACAATTTAGAGTCGACTCCGAACGAGTTTTTGCTAGAAATCTGCTGAGAGGCACTCGTCGAAGAAATACTTTTTGTATTTTGTTTTGATATTTGTCCTGGTGTTTGAACCCTGGCTTTTTGCCTAATAAGCCAACACACTACCTACTAGACTACGGCGGCTTGCGATCAATCAGGTTTTTAGATTTTTTTCCATAGCTTTCAAACAGTTAGAAATTGTTTGATGTGCAAAATTTAACATTTCTGCCAATTGTTTCTGACTCAATGTGTCCATCTTCATCCATTATTCTTTGCTTTTTTGCCGGTCTTCCACGTTCTTTGTTTCTCACATCGAAACCATCTTTTGCATGCTGCTTCTGATAGAGCACGATCACGCATAATATGTCTCAACAAGCATTCGATGCAGCTTATTTTCACATTCTTCTTACAAAAAGAAAAAAATTAATGCTTACCGCAAATAATGATTTTCAGGTACATAATTCGCCATCTTTAACACGATGAAATAATATAATGTCTCAGCATGATTCAGACTTTACTACAGAAGCAAAGTCAACATTAAACTGGATTTGTCAGAAGAACGACTCATGCAGTATAGAATTGTTCAAGGCGAATTGGAATGTCTGCCTACTAGAGATTCATGATGAAATTTTAGACGGAAAGGCAATGAAAATTATTTGTGTCTGCTACAGTTGTAAAAAGTGAATTATTTTTAACTTAAAGTTGTGGTTTTATATCCATTGAATTTTTGAAAAATGTTTACATTCTGTTGATATAATTTTAAGTGTTATTTAATTAAGTTTTGCTTTACTTTACTTGTCCATTCTTTTACGTAAGCTCTTGTTATTTGTATATTATTATATATGTATGTATGTATACTTGATGTTTTTGAATTAAATGAATTTCAGAATCAGCTTAAAAAGTCGAACAACCTTAGAAAATAACATTCAACGATATCTCTAAGACAAAAAATGTGACACAATGATTGAAAAAAGGTTCTGAATGGTAAGATTGCATGATTTTAATAAAAAAGAGTCCATAATGTAGGATATAGAACATTTTGAATGTTTAAAAAACCACTTGAAATTATGGCTTACTTCCTATTTAATTGTACTAGAATAATAACCCTGAAAAGTATGCAATAAAAAATCTTTGATATTGGCATGTATGAATCTAATGGAATTGTATATGTCTCATACGTAACATATGTACTTGTGATGAATGAATTTTACCTATTAAATATGGGCCATGATGTCAATAAACAATATTTATATTTTTTTATTAAATTTACAAAATATAATCGAAGAGCCATTTAAAAGTTTAAATTTAAAAATGCAATAAAACAAAACCGATTTGTAATGTTGTAAAATTATTGGGTTGTGAAATATAATTGTTTCGGTTACTAAAAGAATATTATTTCAATCATAGTACTTCATTCGGGTGGGATCAATTTTTGTGCAAATTTTCAAGTGTACGGCGTCGTATCTCAAATGCTTATTTGTATCTGGTTTGTCTGCATAACACTTCTGTTTAACAGTGCCACGCAGAAAAAATGAGAAAATGTCCAACGATGTCAAATTGCAGCTTCTTGGCTATCAATTAACATCACCAGTTGGGCTAATTAAATGTCCGTAAAACGTTTGATACAAGTTGCAAGTTGCACCATCCTGTTAAAACTAAACATCGTTCACATTAATACCATGAAGAGCGAATACAAAGAAAACGGTTGTCATGTCGCAATAGGTGTATGTATCCATTGACGCTATTGGTTGCAGCGTTACCATTTTCAGAGCAACATGGGCAAATGTTGTCTGTGCTCCACAAGCCGCACCAAAAAGTCCCTCGTAATGGGTGCATTGGCTTCTGTAAGACCACGTAGGGGTTTTCTGAGTCCCAAATACGGCAATTTTGCTTATTAATATACCCGACAGGATGAAAATAAGCTTCACCTGAAAAAAATGACTTTTTTTTGGAAAAATATACGTCATCATGTAGTTTCTCGTTGGCACATGTATTCCAGTAAATCGATTGGATGCTGGAGCAGTCAATCGATTCATTACGTTTAGTGGAGCTAATATACTGAATTTTGTTACAGAATAGAATGACATAAGTATTGCCAGATTCCAAATAACAGATTGTTTAAATTTAAACTGATAGGCTAACCCACCCGATATAATGGATATTTGAAAAATATCCTGGGAAGGCTTATTATTTAAAAAATTTACACCTTTTTGGTAATACATTGGATCTCATGTAGATTAGTATCGTTACCAGTTCTTTATTACCTATTAATTCACCCAGAGTTAGGTCTCATCGCTGAAAAGGATTTTTCGATTAAAATTGCGGTCCATCAGAATACTTGTTGTGATTTAGCAAAACGAATTAAATGACAACTAATCTGAGTTTCAAAGTTTGGAAGTCATCGTTTAAAATAAGTTTTTAAAATCATATATAGTTAGTAAAAAGTGTCAAATACATACATACATACATACATAATTGGCCATTACAACTCTTCAGTCAGGCTATCGACCTAGCATCTCAAATATTTTTTTTAATTAAAAAGATTGCCAGACAAAACCGATTATTTCACAATGACTAATTTAAGTTAATGATGCTATTTAAATCCATAAAAACTTTCCAAAAAAACTTGACATTGAGACACTCATAGAATACGGATTTATACGTTTATTTAGTTTTCCTTTCAAGTAATTTATTTGAATGTATATCTGCGGTTACCTGATTGTCGTTCTATAATTTAATATGATAAAGGAAATATCTCTTTACTGTACATGCAAAGTAAAAATCTCTTTCACAAATACATTACTTGCTTCTTATTTCCAGGCTATCATATAGGGTTTCATGTAAAATATATAAAAAAGTTATTAAAGCATCGTTACTAAGACATTGGAAAATTATGATTGGTTTTTGCGGTTGATGTTGTCTGTATCCTGGTGTAAAGTATTTGATTAATATTTAACAAGCTTGTCACTTAGTGACAAATGACTTTCGATAAAAGCTTTACTTGTTCTATTAAAAAATCAAGAAAAAAGAAAAAATTCAATAAAAGAACCTAGGTAAGTATAGGAAACATTTTTGGATGGACTCTCTTAGGCCGCATTGGGCCCATTGTGCTACTACAGTTATCCGTTATCCCCTAGTCTCGAAACAACTCGGAGCTCCTGATGAAGCGATTCAGGCTGCCAATGGCAATCCTTGACAGTTCCTCCAGATCGTCCATGTAGTAAGTACCCAAGTACTTCCTTCTCCTTTGGCAAAGAGCCGGGCATGTACCCAGCAGATGAGTGACAGTCTCCTCTTCCTCCTCATCTCTGCAGCTTCTGCAGAAGTCGTTAGCAAGGTGTCCAAGACCAATGCGTCTCGCATGCGTACCCATAATGCAATGCCCCGTAATGACACCGACGACTACACTGAGCGCGCCTCTTTGGAGTTTAAGTAGGTACCCATACGATATGGACATCTTAACGTTCCGCTATCTCGTCGAGATATCTGCAACAGCCGTAAACCGTCTTGGAGTTCATCACACTAGAACTCAGAGCATTGATAGCCGCCTGGCTATCAGAAAGTATGGTGACGTTCCGCTTGGAGACCCTTCCGTCCCCAAAAATACTCGCCGCAGCCCGTATGGCCACCACTTCCGCCTGAAAGACACTGCAGTGGTCTGGCAGGCTTATGGACTGAGCTATACCATCCGATTCCGAAAAAATTCCACTCCCAACAGCTCCGTTCAGCTTAGAACCGTTGGTGTAGATTTGTACGGAGTCTCTTAATAAGTGGGTCATACCACCCCTCCAGGCCCCGTTGTCCGGAACCGATGTCCTTAATCTCCTCGTTAAGTCGTACCGCGGTGTCATGTAGTCACTGCTCCCGACAGCTCCAACTTCCCTCAGGATCTTTGCGTGGCCGATATCCGAGTCATGCTACTGTCCAGTCGCCCAGAGATGTTTACCTATTTTAGCAGCCACTCCCCTACAGAAAAGGTCAAGCGGAAAGAGGCCCAAAATTATCTCCAGTGCCGACGTAGGTGTAGTGCGCAAGGCACCACTGATGACAATACAGGCAGATCTCTGCAGTCGCTGTATTAGTTTGGAATTATTCTTCTTTTCAAGGGACTCCCACCAAACTAGGCATCCGTAGGTCAAGATAGGTCTGACCACTGCTGTGTAGATCCAGTGAGTCATCCTAGGTCCTAGGCCCCATTTTCTCCCCAACACTCTGTTACAAGCATACAGGGCAATGGAAGCCTTTTTGATTCTGTTAATGATGTTCGATTTCCAAGACAACTTCCTGTCCAGAATGAGTCCTGGAAAGTATGCCTCCTGTTTGAGTTTCAGTTCCGTCCCGGTGGACGAAAAGTCGGTGGCTTGTACCTTCTCGTGAAGAGTACTACTTCCGTTTTCACCGGGTTAACACCCAATCCACGATCAGATGCCCACCCGCAGACACTACTCAGAGCCAGTTGCATCCTATCTCTAATAGTGTCGACAAATCTTCCGGAGATCACAAGAACAATGTCATCCGCATAGGCAATTGCCTCACATCCATTTTGTTCCAGTATCACTAGTAGCTCATTCATCACCATATTCCACAAAAGAGGAGAAAGTACTCCACCTTGTGGAGTTCCCCTCCCTATAGCCCTGGTCGTTTTTGAGCCCCCAAGTGCGGGGTAGATTGTTCTCCCACAAAGTAGCTTAGATATCCAGTTCACCATAGTGGTCTGTACACCTAGCCTTGCCAGCGCCCCGGATATAGCGCGAAGTTCCACATTATTGAAGGCTCCTTCGATGTCCAGGAAAGCAGCCAGAGTGTATTCCTTCTGTGCCAGCGATTTCTCTATTCTGCACACCAGGCTATGCAGGGCAGTCTCAACAGACCTTCCCTTATTGTATGCGTGTTGTCCTCTGGAAAGGAGATTTCCATCCAAGGTCTGACGCAGATTCACATCCACGAGTCTCTCCATGGTCTTCAATAAGAAGGAGGATAGACTTATGGGTCTGAAGTCTTTGGGTGTAGTATGAGAGTTTCTTCCAGCCTTCGGTATGAAAATTACCCCACTTTACACCATTCCGACGGTACATGGCCCATCCGAATACCGGCCACAAACATCGCCCCAAGCATTCCCATGTGTTCCATTTTCAAACGTTGCAAGAGGGATGGATATATTCCGTCCGGTCCCGGGAATTTAAACGGTTTGAATCAGTCAATCGCCCATTTTATCGCGTCTGCAGACATGATCGAACAGTAGTCCCACTGTGATTCACTCCCCGAAACAATTGTTCGCGTATCCGAACAATGTTCCATTGTCCTGGTGGAAAGTTTGTGTCCACAAGAAGATCCAAAGTTTCCTTCTCAGAGTTGGTCCATGTGCCATCCTCCCTTTGCAGCACACTAGGTATAAAGGATGTTGTCGAGAGAATTCTCCTTAGCCTAGAAGTTTCGTTGATAGTTTCCATGTTGCCACAGAAATTTATCCACGAGTCCCTCTTAGCCCGTCTTAGAACTCTCTTGTAATTTCCAAGGGACACTTTATAGTCCCTCCACTGATCCGCATTACCGGACTTTCTCGCCACATTGAAAAGTCGCCGTGACTCCTTTCTGAGCATGTCCAGATCCCGGTCCCACCAGGGTGGTTTTCTTCCATCCCTGTTGACCCTTTCCGGACATGCTTTGTGAAAAGCCCCTGCTATGACCTTTGTGAATTTAGCTACTGTAGCCTCAAAACCTCTCTTCTGTTCTTTGTTACAAATGTGGGCCTATTACCCGTGTTACAAACCCTTAAGTTATTAGAGATAATAAAATCAAAAAGTGACTCACCCCGTTCATTGACGTCCGTGCTGCCCCATATAGTGTGATGAGAGTTGGCATCACAGCCGATCATCAGGCCAACGTTTGCGCACTTAGCTTCAATAACCAGTCTCTTCACTGGATCTGGTGGTGGGTGACTGCTTGGGTCCAGTGTTGTTTACCATTGATCTCCGCCGTTACTGTGGTTAGGTCTTCATTGCTGAAATTAGGAAGCAAATATGCCATTAAGTTGTACTTAATAATTATACAGGATCTGGGCCTACCTATGCATTTGGCATGGACCAGCCTATAATTTTTGTGCCCTAATCCACAAACCTTGTTGGCTGTGGGCCATGGTTCTTGGATTAGGGCTATGTCTTCTCCTCTGTTCGCCAGTCGGAGAAGTAGTGCGGCAGACGCCGCTTTACAGTGGTGGAGATTTATCTGGATTACTCGGTCTTTTTCATCCATTTTTTCCTCCATCATCGTTTCGTCTAGACCTTGGTCGTCTAACTCTTCCTTATCCTCTCCTAGGAGCTCGGATTCCCTAAGCAACATCCCAAAAGCCGATGCCATATCCGATCCAGTGGAAGAAAAAGAACTGGCTCTGGATCGGGTATGGATCTGTGTCGAGGTTGTCGATAGGTCCTCCTTATCCTTTTCCTCATACGTGACGTGACGTCCATATGTTCGTCCTACGATATTGCCCCTGGGGGGCACTATCACCGGACTCTATGGGTCGGTTGTCTTTTTTGTAGACCTTTAGGATGTTGTGTCCAAAACCAAAGGCCAAGACACCATTGGAATTCGCCAGGTGCTTCAGGGATTCTTGATTGACTATAATGGTCGCACAACGAGATCCATGGCGCTCCACCAATTTAGCAATTCTCCAATTGTGAGTTGGTACCTTCGGATTAAACATTTTGATCATCTTTAAGATCTTTTCTGGCTCCTTTGGATTCAATGGTATCCAAGAGCGTGTTCGCGGTCGGCTTGGGATGGCATCCTTCGACACCACCTCTAACTTGGCGCCCGGCCAGATTTCTCCCATCCTTGATATAGTGATGGAGAAAAGATCCAGAGCTCGCTTATCGGCACACGTTACCAGCTTAACGTGTCCTTGGTGCCAGCCACACATTTGGTACTGCCCGGGGATGTTCCTCCAGGAAGGAAGATATCTGCCAGGGCGTCCTCAACTAGTCTCCAATTTGACGGTGTGATGCTACCATCTGGGTCTGAGCGATCGACTACCGCCATCTCGATACTATCTTTTGGTACATCGCTGTACGTTATGTTGGTGCGGTGAGAACTTCATTGCTTCTTCGCACCGGGTGTGTCACTTTCGGCAGACCGCTGTCTTTTCACAGCCGTCTCGTTTGTCAAATTATCTAATTCGGCCATTTTCAGCCCAGGCTAGCGATTGCGTATCACGCGGCGTTCTGCTGCCCTCTGGGATCTTTAAATCCGTTTGAGGACCCGCTTAGCACTTGATCGCTCCCTGTATTTTTGTTTAGAATCTTTTAAGTACTTTGGTGCCGCGTCAACCTTTATACTTCCAAGGCCGCTTTTGCTGGATGTGGATCCGGCTTTTGCAGCAACCTCAGTTTTGGTAAGGCCAACGCTTTTGGTAGTAACAATCTCGCATTTTTCGATGTTTCAGGTTTTTGGCTTGCCATTGCATTAATCACTTCCTTCACCTCTTTTGTTGAGACGGGCGTCGGTTTAACACCCGTACGCGGATTTTTACGAAAGAACCTAAAATAAATAGAAATAGAAAAAATATCCTAACCAAAGTAATTTAAAAATAAAACTGTTGCTATGAGAGCGAGAAGCAGAATATAACGAGTACTTATTCAATAATTTAATACGTATTCTACAATGGGGTATAAATAAGGGCTTAAATCTTTTCCTATGGTTTCTCGTCTATCCCCTTTTCTTTGTTACCAATGTTGTTGGGTTACTTGTAACAAGTTCATTGTATTTGTTTGTGTAGCTTTTGCTCATTTTAATGGTAAACGATGTGCACCGTTTCCATTTCTTTAACAATAATATGCAAATATAAAGTTCATATTTTTTTATATTATGTACCCACTTTTGCTCGTCATTGTAGTTGCATTACCCTTCTCGATTTCTTGCATGACTTCAGCATAAGCTAATATTACGCTATTGATTTAATTTAAGACTCTTATCGAGTACTTAAATTTAATATTTTAATAGCATTACTAACAATATACATATATGACATAGATATGTACATATATGACCGTTTTAATTAATTGTGTGTAAGGTTCTGAATACTGTATGCAAATACTTTTTTTCATTTTATTTTAATTAAGGACAACAATGAAATTGCATTACATAATAAATGAAATAAATAAATATTGCCATGGAAACTCAACATCATTGACCAGCTTCTACAAATGTTATATGTGATAATGAAAGTCGGAAATAATAATTAAAAAAAATAAATCTTTGGTTGTCAACCACTGGAAATTTCTTTATTATAGTTGGATATCGCCTTCCCAACATGCATACATGAGGAATAAATCAGTGCAGACTTCACTACAATCTCTACACTTCAGTGTCTCACTGGTCTCGGTACCCGGGTACACTAACATTCCGGGAAACTGCAGGGATCACCAGAGTTGATGCACTCATTCCGGAATCCTCTTCAATAGAATTGGGTATGCCACTTGCCTCGGTCAAGTTGGCAATTGCGCGGAAATTCTTTCGGGACGCCAACCTATCCTGGATCAATGAGGAGTCCTGCTCCACCGCTAGACCCTCCTGGATCCTGATGGATAGAAGCCGTAACAACTAGTTACTTCGACTTGGTCGTGCCATTATCTCAACCACAGTGGCCATGCTTACAGACCATTTCGTTATGTGGGTAGACAGGATGTGGCTCCCATTTAATGACTCTGCCGTGGGTACAGATCCCCTGAGGAAGAGGAGACTGTTATCCACTTTTTCTGTCAGTGCCCGTCTCTTGCAAGGTGCAGATATAGGTTGTTTGGCTCTCCATTTCTTGTCAGTTTAACGGAGCTATCATCTATTGACATCAAGGATATAGCTTCGTTTATCAAATGTTCTTTCTGGTTTTCCACGGTAGGGTAGTCGTGCTTTTGATGGGCAGCCCTTGTGCTTCTTCCTCTTCCCTGATTTTGGTAGAACTTCGTCAGTACAGGTACTGCGTCCACCCGTGGTATCACAACGGGCCGCTATGCATGCTCAAGTGAGCTTTTTGATATTAGAGCTATCACTCCGACCTAACATAACGTAACCTGGAATAAAGTAAAGATATAATTTACGTGCCATAAAAACTTACTTAAATTATTGACATTTCGATTACTTGCATTACCTATTGTAAAGCAGACAACTTGCTTTTAATTTGTTATTATCTTTTAACAACATTTAAATGAACTATTCTTACAACTCTTTTGCTTGAAAGTATAAATAACACATTTTATATTCCATTTAAATAAACTTTTGCCAGTAAATATGAAAATGAATATAAATTAATTAAATTTACTTGTTAACATGCAAGCACAAATAAAAGTCCGCACTCAAAGTTATTATAACAACACACGTACAGACTTATATACGAGGGTGAATAAATAAATTCATGAATTTCTTGCTACAGGCATCTGTCAGTTGTATGCTGTCAAATTTTAACAAGAGTAGTCAGTGGTAGTCGCGGTAGTCTATTAGGTGATGTGTTAGACGTGGTTCCGGAGTTCAAACTCCAGGTCAGGCATTTCCAACGAAACGAAATGTGGAAAAAAGTATTTCTTTGGCGACTTCCTCTCATTAAATTTCTGGCATAAAATTGGAGAGTAAATAAAATCGCCATGAAACTGTAGGTCACGCGACTCTTGTATTAAATTAACATAAACAAGATAAACGGTGTGAGAAGTCAGGTTGTAATCCTAGCTGAAGGGTTGTAATGAGTCATTATGTATTTATATGTAGTCAGTGATAGACATCCGTACTTGGCGAAAAAATACCAAGAAATGAGTTAAGAATTCATTTTTCAACTGTCATATAGTTCTGATTTCATTCTAATACTATGTTCAGATATGCACTTCTATTGAGTCAATATTCGGTTAATTGAGTAAAATATTTTAAGTATTCAGGCATAATAATATACGCAGTTCAGCTGCTTATTCAATATTCATTTGACAGTTGGTAAACAAAACAGCTGATCGTTTCAACAACATTGTTTTTTTTTTTTGTTTTTTTTTTTTTTGTTATAATTTACAAAAACCGTTCAGTTAATTGTAATATGCTCACTAAACACACTTATGACAGTGTTGCATTTTAAGTTTTACTCAATATTACAACAATTTGCATATTTATTGCGCAATAATTAATTGCAAATTTATAAGAAATATTCAGCTCAATAATGGCGTTTATTGCGATATACGCAATAAAGGTGCATATCTGAACACCGTATAAGTGGCTATATATTGTTGCCAATCCTGATAAATTGTTGCAGCAGAAACGGATTTTACTCTAAAGCACATGTCCCACAAAATAGTATCAATTTTATGCCCTCAAAAATGGTTCATTTTTCGTTCAACTACGTATGTCTACATGATAAAAGTGCGGTTAAGCTCCATAAAAGCTTCAATCATAAAACATAATCATGAACAGACTATAGTTGACGAAATGTAACAGAAAACAATAAATGTTGGATGATTAAAATAAAATTTAAAACAAAACAACAAAAAAAGGGGCTTTATATGAATGTCTTAATGAAACTCTTAAAAGTTTGTCTTCATGCCTTTTGTTACAAGAATACTTTGCTTGAAGAAAAAAGACAAACAAACATACAAACCTAACTTGTTATTTATGCTCTTTCATACCCTTTTTATGCCTTATTGTGATGCATATTAAAATGTTAAACATTGTTTTATAAGGCAAGAAAGAAAATTATCTGCCATTAAAGTCCCAAAAAAAAGAAGACAAATCTAAAAACATTTACTTTCTTAAAGTCAAATATTCTTTACACTTGACATGTGCTGTCCGGTAAATTTATTTCTTCTCCATCATATCCACCTACAATTTTCAAAGTGCTAAGAAAATTATGCCTGCTTTAGTGGAGATTTTAGAATAGCAGTGGTAAACAGTTCTTTAATTAATCACATGTCTTTAAAAAGTAGAGACAAATCGTTTTTTTGTCGCGGAGAGCATCCCAAAACTCAGTATTAGCTGTCGAATTTAGACTGTATGTCCCTCCTCTTAGGTATAAAATTAACACACACAATATAAGTAGTGTGAGAAGCTAGGTCTTAATCCTCACTGAAGGGCTGTAGTAGCCAAGTATGTATGTCAGTGTTTTCTATATATATAAAAATGAATGTTTGTATGTAATTAATAGAGTCGTAAACTAAACTAAACTAAACTTTGATCATGCTATGATCTTCAGCAAAGTTGTTGCGCATGAGCCGGGGAAGGTTTCTAAGTTGGTATGACCAATTTCCGACAGGCGGCGTTACTGAAAATTACTTAAAATGAATTAAGCCGTAAACTGTACATTTGATCATGATATGACCTTTAGCAAAGTTGTTGCGCATAAGTCGACGGAGGTTTATAAGTTGATGCGATTAATTTCCGATTGATGGCGCCACTAATAATTAATCAAAATGAATTGAATCGTAAACTATGCATTTGATCATGTGTTGATCCGGCAAATACCAGACATTTTAGCATTTATCATTTATAATTTTAATAACATTTAGTATAACTCATTCATTCCCTTAAAATTTGAAGCATTTTAATTTTGGAAAATTTTAAAAAATGCTGTTGTGTTCAATTGAATGATTCTATGAGATTCTAATAAATTTAACACATTTTTCACGTCGTTCCCGTGTCATTATGCCTCCAAAGCGGCAAGCAATTGGTCGACCTATACCTCGAGTACGGAAGAAAAGACCATTACGAGCCTCAGAATCAGACGGGCAACTAGCATTAAAACTGGAAAATCTTCGAGTATATGCCGCTGAGACCCGTTGGCATGAATCACTTGGGCAACGAGAAGTGAGATTGGAAACTGATCGAATGCGGACAATGGGAAACAAAATCAATAAAATGATTCAAAATTAATTTGATATTTGTGTAATGTCTTTCCTTCAAATTTATTTTTGTTGGTGGCGTAGCAACACGCGCAGGGTACAGCTAGTTATATAATAAATATGATCTGAGGTATGATTAAAAATAATTTTTTTTTTCATTAAATATTTTACAGATGCTGTAAAGTTTGCTGTTAGAATTTTTGAGCGTTGAGTTGAAAAGGTCAAATTGTTACAATTTTCGTTTTATTGTGTGGCTCCAGGTATTTAAAGCGTTCTTTCACCTCTCAATATGATATTTTTTGCTATGTTTAATTTCTTTGTGTATGAGTACAGAACATATTTTCTGCAATTATCCGGCGGTTGCTTTATTGTGTGGCTCCAAGTGTTTAAAGCATTCCTTCTCCAGACAATATGATCTCAGTTTTCTATGTTTGGTTTGTTTGTTTGTGGAAGTACAGGACATATTTTCTGTTATTTTCCGAAGCATGGGAACCTAAAAAAGAGCATTTAAAATTCTTAAACACTCAGAATATAATGACAAAACATGTCCGGTTGACTGGTTGACTGAGATATACTAACCAGTAATTGTGATTGTATGATGAAATAGCTGACATCTTTGTTAGTACTAAACCTAACAGAAATAAGTTATGAGGAGGTTAGCAATTCAATCTATCCTAACGTAGGGTTTGTTGATTCATCCATGTAGTTTAAACAGCATTCTTTTGTATTTGAAATCCATATAATAAAGTCACTTAACTTTAAAATCTGTTATTTTATAGCCGTCCAGTTTAAAATTGCTGAATATAACTGGTGAATGGACCTTTTACCAATTTGATTGAATTTCCTAGTTGAATTCGAATGTATTTTACATTCTTTTTATAATTTTATTTGTTTGTTCAGTTGTAGAAAAACAGAAAACCCACAATTATTCGATTGTTCCATAAGTAGTGAATTAAAACTAAGAAACGTTTGCTACAGCATATGCTCTAGGAAGTACTGGAAGTCCACTAGTAGTACTTTGGCTTTTTATTTCATTCTCAAAGTTCATGTCCATTTTATGCGAAAGGACACACACTAATGCCCAGTTGTTCTAAGACTTTCTTTTTAGAGTTTGTTACAAATCCATGCATTTCGAAAACAATTTTTATGGAATATTGAATAAGAGACACCATATGCCGGACTGTAAGTATAAAAAAATAAAATTTTATGGTCAAGTGTTTAGAAGAGTATTATCGTTAAATCTTTTAAAGTGATTCTAAATTTTAGAATTGTATGTTGTTTGGACATTTAGTTTAAATATATTAAAATAGTTTGGGTTTCCAATTTAAATCTATTGGGTTGTTCAGAAAGTAATTTCGTTTTTTTCCCGACAGAGAATTTAATTGTATTTTTTTGCAATCAACTTCACACTTAAGCTGTATAATTTGTATATGCTTTGAGAGCTCATGCTATATAACAAGGCTTGTGTGTGAATTAATTAATTCTACGCAGTAGTGTTTGGTTGGTGCCCTTTTAAATATGGAGAGCTATAAGCAGCATTTTCGATATATCTTACTGTTTTACTACAGAAAGAGTAAAAATGCGGTTCAAGCCAGAAATATATTGAACGATGTGTATGGATAAGGTGTGTTGACAGTACGCCAGTGCCAGAACTGGTTCGCTAAATTTCGATTCGGCAATTTTAATGTCAATGTCGTTCGGGAAGGCCGGTTGAAGCTGATAAAGACGCGATAAAGGCATTAGTAGACGCGAACCGGCGAATAACAATACGTGAGATCGGATTGAGGTTAAATTTATCAAATTAAACAGCTTATAACCATATTCTCACGGAGAGAAATCTTTGTCGCCGCATTGATGTCTGCCATTCGCTTCTCAAACGTCACGAAAATGTTCAGTTTTTGAAGTGCATCATCAATGGGGACGAAAAATGGGTTGTATACAACAACGTCAAACGCAAGAGGTCATAGAGCAAAAAGATGAACCGGCTTAAACCATTTCCTAAGCCAATATTCTCAAAAAAGGTGATGCTGTCTGTTTGGTGGGATGTTAAAGGAATCGTTTTTTGTGCTTTTACCGTAAACACAACGATTAATTCGGAAGTCTACTGTCATCATCTGGACGAACTGAATGACGCACTTCAAAAGAAAGTGAACTAATCAACAGGAAAGGTGTAGTGCTCCACAATTTATTAGACCGTAAAATCTTCACCTCAAATGAGGAGGTCAAAAACTACCAAAAAACTGATACCAGCAGAGACCAAAAATTTTATGAGTGTGGAATTATGCTACTACCAGAAAGATGACAAAAAGATTTCGACCAGAACGGCCAATTTATAATTTAATAAAGTATTTGTTTATTATACGAAAACTCTCCTTCATTTTCGCAAAAAAAAAACGAAATTACAAAAAATACATTAAATATTGCTGGAATGAAAGTTCGAACCATGGAAGTTCATAGTATTAATATATTAAACAGGATCGCACTGTCTTCAGATCCAATTTCGGTCGAGAGCTTGTGGAACATAATAAAAACAGCAACAATCAGAGAAGAGTATCCCATAGCATAAGCTTTCGAAATTAATTCTGGCTGCGTGGTCTAATATATCGGATTACATACATAATTGATCATTACAATATTTCGGTGAGGATTATGGCCTAGCCTCTCACACCACTTATGTTATGTGCTTTACTTTTATACATGAGTGGCCAGATCTACAGTTTAAATCGTCTCTGAACGACAAATTTTTGAGAAACTTTTCATGGCAATTTTATTTACCCTCAGAGTTTTTGCCAGAAATCTGCTGAGGGGAAGTCGCCGAACAAAATTTTTTTTATATTTCGTTTTGTTGGTAATGCCTGACCTCTGATTTGAACCATGGCCTTACGTCTTATAGACCACAACAACTTCATAATGGTCTTCACAGCTAACATAAATCAAGCTATCTCTCAAGCTCAGCGGATTGGTACGCCAAGTTATTATCTACCGGATTGGGCATTTAAAAATCTGGTTGACCATATGCTTAGTCGATGTCTATCAGTTTTAAATGACAGCGGAACCTCTACAAAAGATTAACCAATTACATGGGATGCAAGCAGACAAGATAAAGTTTCTGACTGTGGTCAACGTGGCGAACACCAGGACGATCCTTGTCTTGCTGTATTCAAGTGGACACACAGCCTCCTCGTGGCCCCTCCTAAATGGCATTCTAGCACCCGCTAGATTTTAACTAATGCGTGGAGCGAAGTCCAATCGCCTGGACGTGAAATTTGGGTTGTGCGAAACCCACCACGTAAAAACTTTATCCAATGAAAACCAGAACACAAAAATCAGAAAGATCCCCTCAAAAGTTGATGACCATGGCTAACGTTTAAAGGACAATGATTAAAGAATAGGCACATGGAACGTCCGCGCCTTTCACAATGTAGGCGCTTCCACCCAGCTGGCTGGCCCTCACGAAATGTAGGACAGGCATCACTGCCATACAGAAAATTTGATGGATAGGACAAGGATGCAAAAGGCTGGCGTCTTTCGATATATATTACAGCTGCCATGTTGATAAGCACGAATTCGAATGCGGATTTGCCACCTTGTCTTCGGGTTCACGCCTGTGAAAGAAACAACAGCCACAATACGTATCAGGGTAAAATTCTACAACATCAGCTCACGCTCCGACGGAAGAAAAGGGCGATGTGGTTAAAGATGCCTTCTACGCTGAACTCGAGGGGTATTTGACGCGGGGATCTGCGAGGAGCGCAAGAAGCAGAGGCGGCTGGAAGGATGTGTTGCGGCAGGCCGAAGTCCGTTAATCGGAATGTTAATGGCCAATTAAGTAAGTAAGTAAATTACGGCACACGTATTATTCTTTTATAACTATTTTCAAAGAAAAAAATAAAAAAAATTATGTAACTTCAATAAAATTTGTTTTTGTGATATATAAGCTAAGCAAACGCACAGCTACTTATCATAAATTTGCTTCTTTTATGTATATTTTCATTGTTACATTGGTGTCCTTATTAATTTTTTTTTTTGCAAATCACTGTATGCATATGTATACTCAATGGCATAATAAAGTTGATTGTTTGTGTTTACATGCAACATGTATAAGCAACTCTTATTGTAAGTTAAAAATGACTAATAAAAAAAACATTTTTCTAACAAAAAAAAAAAAACGAATAAAATCAACACATACAATATAATAATACGTATGAGTTTTTTGGAAGTATTCGAATTTGCACGCAGTAAGCACGTAAAACAAAATCAAACAATTTGAAAAACAATTTGAAAAAATATTGTTATTATTGTTGTTCATTTTTAATTTTCACTTCAGAACAATTGCATGAATTCAAGTGTTAAGAAGAGATTTTTCAAAAATTGCATACATACTGGTCCTTACATTCCTTCCGTCAGGTGTATGAACTGGCTTCTCTGACCACACACATATGTTGTGTTTGTTAATTTTATACATGAGTGGCGGGACCTACACTCGACTGCTAACGACAGATTTTTGAGAAACTTTTCATGGCAATTTCAGTTATTAGTAGAGTTTTTGCCTGAAATCTGCTGAGAGGTAATCGCCGAAAACTCTGCTGCAAAAATCAGACAAAATTTTACTGATGGGATAGGCTGTGATCGTTAAAGTTTGTGGCTTGTTCGCATACATTTGCGACTTAAGAAAACTCCACAAGTAACAGTCTAAGGGGGTCAAATCATATGACCTCCACGTGCCATGACCATCCATTCAAATCGCTCATGCAGACTATGCAATTAGGCAGGAGTTGTTTAGCACGTAGCGCAGTTCTATTCAAACCATGTTGCATGGAGTTGTTATGCTTACCGTTCACAGTGATTGCCTATCCACGTCAAATCAAAAAAAAAAATGGAGCAATAACTATGCTAATGGCAGCCGAAAATCCACGACATATGGATTGATATCATATCAGATTTGAAAATTTTTTTTTTTTGTTTTTTTCACCTACTTATTCATCTAGAAATGGGCCTCATCTCTGAATATGATTTTGCGATGAAAATTGGTGTAACTTGCCAAATATTTGAATATATTGAAGTCGCCATGGTCTAGTAGGTAGTGTGTTCGCTTATTAAACGTGTGGCCTCGGTTCAAACCTCAGGTCAGACATCTCCAACTAAACGAAACATGAAAAATATTTCTTCGGCGACTTCCTCTCAGCAGATTACTTTCAAAATCTCTGCGAGTAAATAAAATTGTCATGGAAAGTTTCTCAAAAATCTGTCGTTCGGAGTCGACTTTAAGCTGCAGGTCCCGCCACTCATATATAAATATTACCGCAACATAGGTGGTGTGAGTAACTAGGTCGTAATCCTGACTAAAGAGTTTTAATAACCAATTATGTTACATATGTATGTATGTAACACACGTTGTTGTCTATGGTCGTTTACCTTCAGTTTCCGGGGTCATTTGAATTATGTATGGTTGCCGTCGGAATTTTTTCAAGCTGTGGTCGACTGTCGCGAATTGTCCTCCATAATTTCATGGATTTTTCTAAATCCAAAGGAATGCATTGCATATACAAAGGTCATTCCCTAAATTTTGGTTTTATTAAAAAACAACATTACATTTCCTAGGATTAAAACGAATTCGATTAAATTATTAAATTTTATAGCAAATAGATCCTCCTTCTCCGTCGTATACAATCATATGTGCTCGAATTCCTCTCTTTTGAAAGCACTGACATAAAATGTTTGTGCGTTAAAATCATTACAATTTTATGATGTTTTCTAATTTTCGATGACACGCAACTTCTGAATTTTTATGACTGTTTGACTGTAATAACAATGGCTGTCGTTGGTTTTATAACTGGTATTACAAATGGCAGGAATACTGTTGCTGTTTCTATCCAGAAAGTAACAGACAGACGCATGCACAATGCGGTGATGTAAGGAAAGCTTATTTATATTTCTATCTGTACATTTAGGTGCCTGTAGATCAATACAAACAACCACTAGCAAAGGGTGAAAAGTCACGTCCAACATATAAAATTTGTGGCAATATAAGTCATATCCTTTTGCTTTTGCAAACTGTGCTTCAATTCGATTTTTTTGTTGTTTTCATTTTGGTTGATGTTTATTGGTGAAGCATTTTGTTGCTTAATAATACTCATAGTTTTGTTGTGCTTGTTTCGTGGTTATGGTTTTTGTTTTTTTTTTTTTTTGTTATTCATACCGAATAAATTTAAAAGGGACGAAATTCAATGCAATTTTAACAATTGTTTTGCCTGGGTACATAAATAAGATCACTCGAATGACACCATTCAACTGCTTTTTTGATGAGAACATTTCAAACATATGTATTTAACACATTCACGCCGGCGCCTTATCGGGCGGCGTGTACCGCCGGTGGCCTGCACTAGACTGTCTTATCGGGCGATGCGTACCACCGGTGGTACGCAAATGATCATGCTATTAAACGATACGTAATATCAAATATTTAGAACTTTAACAATTCGACTGCAGAAAAATAACTGAGAATCACGTTCTCTTAAAACCATTTATTTCCCATAACAATTATAATTAAAAACGTCTTATAAATATAACAGATTATAATTAAAAACGTCTTATAAATATAACAGACGCCAGTAGGCGACAAGCATGTATTAAAGTGCCGGCATGAAAGTGTTAAAAATGATGACAGTCTTTTTAACGATGCTAGTAAACACATGAAAGAAGTTATTCTTGCTATAATTAGTATCTATTTCCTAACTTAAGGAATTCTGGATAATCGTTGCATTGTTGTAATCGCAACATAGAATTGTTGTCCATTTTCTCATTGTCATTAAATAGCAATCAAATTTTTTAAAGAAAATATTTTGTAAACTTTACTCTCTATTTTTATAGCTTTTAGCTAGGTAGGCAGCCTGAAGGAGAGAAGACCAATCAAGTTTCTCATGCCAATTGACATACAGCCAAGCCATCATGTAGGCTCGTTATGTGCTTTCATTAGGATTACTAATAGGTTTAAAATATTTGTGTAATCAATAATTTTGTGTAAAAAGATAAAAAAAACCGTTTTTGTCAAATAAAACAAGTTTGGAGAGTTCAAGAAAAATAAAAAAAAATTTGAGTTCTAGTCAATTAATTGAACGCCTTGGACTAGGTACTTACTCGGGCGTTTTTAATTCTTCGTATTTTGTCCCATAGAATTATTTTTAAATATTATTTCTTAAAACTCGTGAAATTAAAAAATATATTGAGGCACTTAGACTTTTGTTGTTCACTGTATATACTGCTTTAATTCTAAATTTTTTGTCGTTGGCTTTTTTTAAGTTAATTTGGTAGTTAGTTTAAAGTCGACTCCGAACGACAGATTTTTATTTATTGAGAAACTTTTCATGGCAATTTTTATTTACTCTCGGAGTTTTTGCCAGAAATCTACTGAGATGAAGTCGCCGAAAAAATACTTTTTCGTATTTTGTCTTTGATGCCTGGCCTGGGGTTCGAACGCAGGCTTTTGCGTCTAATAAGCCAACACACTACCTACTAGACTATGGCGACTTCAAATTAATTTAATTAATTTGGTAGTTTCATTTGTAAAATATTTATTTGCGTATAAACTTATTGGCTTAATCTCGAACAACTTTATTAAACTTTATGTGCGTTGCGTCGCGTCCTTATAAATATTGTAAATAAATGGCAACAGAGAATAAATGAATTCGCAACACAAAAGATTTGGGGTTGGCATTTTCATTCTGTTCATGGTTTGTTTATTTGTGTTTTTTTCGGTCGTCTGATTAATCAAGGGATTTAAATAAACGAAACGATAAATTGCTATTTATTTTACCACAAAAAAGAAAAGGTGTTTTCTTTATTATATATTTTTTTGTGGTTGGTTAAGATTTAAATAAAAATGCTTGAAAAGCGTTTTAAATATTTTGTAACGATTTAAAAGGGCGATGAGTACAGGATACTTTTCAGAGAAACGAAGCTACATATTTGTATGCAATTCCTTTATAAAAAATTAAATTTCAAAATCTTAAGATAAGGCGTGGTGTAGTGGTTTAATAAAACGAAATATATACATACATAACATATTTGGTCATTACAACCCTTCAGTCAGGATTACGACTTAGCTTCTCACACCCCTTTTGTTGCGTATATAATTTTATATATAAGAGGTGGGAACTACAGTTTAATGTCGACTCTGAATGACACATGTTAAAAAAAAACTTTTCATGGCAATTTTTTATTCACTCTCAGAGTTTTTGGTAGGAATCTGCTGAGAGAAAGACGCCGAAGTAATATGTTCTTCATATTTCGTATTTTTAATCGAGATATCTGACCTGGAGTTTGAACCTACCTACTAGACTATCCAAATACAAACCCCAGGAAATTTTTGAATTAAGAGACCTCTTGCGGAATCATTTTATCCCATTCTCAATTAAATAATACCCATGGAGCATTTCTTTCGAACAAATGTTGGACTTTCATTGCCGGATGATAATCTGTTATTGTAAGAGTTCAGATATTAAAATCGTTATAATTTGCTTTATTGGAATCTATAAATACTTTTTTCCACTTTTCCATTGCCTTTTAAATAGGTTAAGGGAGAGGAGCCCAACCAAGGGTTTTCTTGCTTTCGACATACACCGAAGCCGTCATGTAGGCTTTCTGTGGGCTTACCATTATGGAATACCATCGTACTTTCTATGGGAAGTCTATATCTTGTTGAAATATCCTTAACTTTTTCTAGTCCTCTCCTTGAGCTTACTAAAATGCTGCATCGCTTCGAAGTCTTCGCCCGCATGACCTGTCATTCATCGTTTTCAACTACACCAATACGGTTTCGGTGTACATGTAAAGCGGAATATTCCGTTAGTAGGTTCATTAGCCTGATCATTATTACATACATACATACATAACCGGTCATTACAACACTTCAGTCAGGATTACGACCTTCTTATACCATCCGCGTTGTCTGTGTTTATTGTATCAATGAGTGGATATTCCTATAGTTTAAAGTCGACACCTAACGATACATTTTTGATAAGTTTTCATGGCAATTTTTTATTTACTCTCAGAGTTTTTACCAGAAATCTGCTGAGAGAAAGTCGCGAAAGAAATATTTTTTGTTCTAGATGTTTGAACTGGGGTTTGATCCGAGGACTCATGTCTAATAAGACAATACACTACCTACTAGGCTATGGTGACTCACCCCAATTTCTTAAATTGGTCTTTAATACTTTGAAAGCCGTTGGGTTATACAAGCTTATGTAATACTCTGGCTCTATTAGCCAGAATACTCGCTTCCTCATTTTTAATCCATCCATGACAACTACATATGAATTACGTTTTTACATCCCAGGACTTTGTTTGATCCCATATTCATGTATGCTACTGTCCTAATTGTCACTTGAGTACTTGTAAGGATGATGTTTAAAGACGTATTATGTTTGTTTTGAAAAGGCTGATTTCTGGTTCTTCAATATAGAGCGCCAGTCTCGTCCTATCTGCGTGTTTAGAGCCTTCCGTTTAGCGACAAGTCCCTACTGGCATTTGTGGCATGAATCTGTTTGATCAAGTAAGTCGATCTGGTGTGGAGTAATGCAATTAGTTGCTATTGATACGCGTTAAGCTAAGACCGTTGAGTGTTCCAATAATTCTCTGGTAATCTATTCCCCTTACAGCCTGAAGACGAGCCACATAAAAGCCTCATATATCACTTGTATCTCTATCAGTTCAATGAAGATTATTGTTTGCAAATGCCCTTGTGGTTGATGTTCGCATTGCATTGCTTATCAGTAAACAGCATATTCGTTGAACTCTTTGAATTATTCTTATATTGTATTTCTTCTATGTCGTTGTCTACCACACTCTTCTATAAGGTAAGTAAATATTTATAATCAGTTGTACGTTACACAAATAACTTGTTAATTACACTCGTAATCCCGCAAATACTTTCATTGTTATGCTTTATATGTATTATTCAGCACTCCCGATAGTGTTATGCAACCCCTTTTTAAATTTCACCCTTTGATTCCTGCTTATTTATATTAATTCATGCACTCAACACCGACCATGCGCTGGAACTGTTTCAAACTGTAGGGTTATTTGCTTGTAGCATTAAAAGTTGTTTTTCTTGGTAACATACCGCACACAATGGCTTTTTAGAAAGTTAAAATTTATAGAAATTCCGTATAGGAATTTATTACCGAGAACCGCAATATTCTTAAAATTACATTATTTTTAGAATATTATAGTTGTCGCTTCAAGACAGGGAAACTGAATTTTTTAGCCAAACACTAAGTAAATAAAAAATTACAATTTTAATTTTAATTATGCACAAAGATTCCAGATTCTTTTTGAACTCATTACGAATTTAAAATTTGCAAAGTTGCGAAAATCCCCAGGACATTAAGTATTTTAAAACAAATAAACTTCAGACACTTGAAGAATTTAAAATATTTCTTAACATATATATATAATTGATCATTACGTCAGGATGTATTCTCACACCACTTATGACGTGTGTGCTAATTTTGTACATGAGTGGCCAGACCTATAGTTTAAAGAGACTCCGAACGACATATCTTGAGAAACTTCTCATGGTAATTTTATTTACTCTCAGAGTCTTGCCTGAAATCTGCTGAGAGGCAGTCGTCAAAGAAATATTTTTTGATCATAATAGACGGGTCTATCCGTCCATAGAACCATAGAAAACGATGTACATATATTCGCTAAGTGGGTTATGGCAGTTGGAAACTGACCCCAACTTTCATCGCAAAATAGTCTCCCGCGATGTGGCCCACTTCCGAATGAATGGGTATGTAAACAAGCAAAATGGAATGCACACGGAATCCAAAAGCGTCCTGTGCTTACTGCAGAAGTCACTTTTGAACTGGATCTTGGATCGACGGCGTCATCGATCCATATTTCTTAGAGAACGTCGTTGGCCATGTGAATAATAAACATCTCTTTGGGCCTGAGTTGAATGATCTAGACACCAACGACATATGGTGTCAACAGAACGAATCTGCGTGCCACACTGTTCATGCCACATCGGATATTCTGCACTATCTATTTGAAGGAATGGTCGTCTCGCGTTGAAGTGTTGTTATATAATTCTTTTATATTTGACCAAATTTCGCTTTCAAAAACGTTATTTGATAATTAAAAATTGCAGTCACTAGACGAAAAGAAAAAATTATTTTTGTTCGTCGATTCAACGAGGAGTAACCTTACTGTACAAAAATGACCATCCAGGATTAAAAAAATGGGTGGCCAGGGTACGTCTCACTACAAGCTGTCATTATCAACCAACATTGTTGATAAAAAGAGCGAAATTTGGTCAAACATATAAGAATTATATGCTAAAGAGTAAATGAGCTTCGTCGATTCAATGAAGAGTAACTATAATGTACAAAAATGAAGAGTAACCGTCCAGTGTTAAAGCTTATATAACACTTAGCAAGACTCGAGAAAATTTTTTTAGATAATTTCCTTAAAATTTCCAATTTTAAATTTACTATTCTAGTCCAGATTAGGCTTCAACTCAACAGCTTTTTTAACTTCTCCGAACGAAATTAATTATGTAAACAAATCTTTTATGAAATGAAATTAACAGATGAATAATAAGTAAAATTTAATTTACGTCTTATTTCTGACTTTTTCCCATAATTTTTGGTTTTACATCATGTAAATATTTTTGTATATGAACCTAATTTTAATCATTAAAACATTAATTTCACTCTAAGCTTTTAATTTTTTAAGATAAAAATGCAAAAATCCAAACAGAAGGCACTATAGTGTGCAATTTGTATGTACACAATCATATTGGCGTGCCACTGAGCAATAAACTGTTTATAAAAATTATCATGAATTCTCTAATAAAACATTTTAAAATTGTTATCGTTTTGTGTCTGAAACGTTTTTAATGTTTTATTTACTTTGTAATAATATTTGCTATATTTGTCACATACAGTGGACAGCAAAAGTGTGGGTAAATTAATATATTTCATCATTTGATGAATTTTAAGCAAGTATATATACAAATAATAGATGTTCTTTATATTTTTTTTAATTAATTGCTTTTTTAATATAAAACAAAAGAATTTTTAAATTAATTACAATCCATAAAAAAAGTTTAGGTAGGTACTACAAAAGTGTAGGTACCTCCAAGAACAACTCAGAGTAAATTTAGAATTCAAAATCCCAAAATACTTGAAAGTTGTGCCCAATATTCAGTAGGAAATCCCTTAGGGTCAAGTTCTGCATTTAACCCATTTGGCATTGAACGCATCAGTTTTGTTGAGCGTTGTCTATTGATATTTGCTGCTCAGGAACAAGTTTTTGATTTCTGTTCACAGTTTGTTTCAGATTCAGTTGCTCCTAAATATTCTCTTTGTGTAGGAGTATTAAATCTGTGGTGACCTTGATAGGCAAATCACCTTTCACATTAGCAACAGTATGATTGAAATAATGCATAAGAGATATTTAACTTTCTAAAGATATTTCTAATGTCTTATTTACATTGTAATAATATTTGCAGTATTTCATATACTTCAGATAAATAAGCGAATTATTTGAATGCCTGGTTACGCGATAGTGATGGAAATATATATCCTACTTATCGGACGTATTCTCGAATTCAATGCGTCGCATGTCTCTACTTGTCGACAACATATAATTCGTTAAACTTCCTTTCAATAGCGCTAAAGGTAGCAATAACATCTCGTTTGGTATGCCCAGTGACGTCAAACGCATCGGCCTTCTGTACATTTTTGCGGTCTGAGCTGGTATTCCCGCGAAGTGGATATGGCTGTACAGAATGACGTTAAGGTAGGAACTTTTCCGAACCTTGCGTGTTTTTATACAAGGCGATCCCTTATCATTGGATATCTTCAATGGTGTTGTAGCGACCAAAATCCAGTATCATTCACCAAAACAATAAATAGCTTTACTACTTACAACCTATTTGATATGATTTTCAATATTCTGCTGTTAAGTCTTTGTGTCGATTTTACGTACATTGGACATTACAATACACACTTCTTTATTACCCAGGCGACTTAGCTGTTTTTTACATTACGCATGTTATTAACTTATTTACCTAATAGAGCATTAACAACCCGGATTTCGGCCTGCTTTAACAGCCGTCCCTGCTTCTTGCGCGCCTTCGCCAGTTGATCGCACCAACCGATAACGGGGCTTCGACAATATGGTCCTTCTAACGTAGACAAGCTCGTCATCTTCGCCGACTTCCACTAGTAGCCACATCGAATACATGTCCCGCCGGAACCTACTCTTCTATCCGAACGACTTGAAAGTGCCGTTGAATGTTAATGTGTTGCTGTTTAACGCCAGCTCATACATCTCATTATTAGATCGAAGGCGGAAATCATAGCTAACTCGCACTGGACCGAAGATCTTAAGTATGACTTTTCTCTCCAATACTCTCAGGATTTTAATAATGAGCGCTGGGACCTATAATTTTAAAGACGACTCGGAATAACCCATTTACGGTCACTGTGCCAATTTGAGAACACTTAATTATTAAGGCTTTATAAAAAAACTGTTTACTCTTTTTTTTTATTTATTTTTGCATTATTGAATTGTGGGAAGTGCTCTAAATAAATATTAAATAAAACAATTTAACTACATTTATTGTTATTGTTGTAATAATCTATTAACCTTCATTAACAATACACATGTAGAGAGTAGGTCATTTATAGTTTCATACAACAAATGTATAAGATCTTAGAAAACATATAATAATGCTGTTCCAATTTGGCTGCAATGGCCACAAGTATACTAAAAACAAATTTTAAAAAATATAAAAATTATAAAAATATTAACAAAAAGTTGATTTGTAAATACCTCACTTGTTCCAAACTTACAACAAAAGCAGGGGCAGAGTTGATGAAATGGACCAATCTATATCTTTATACCGATTTAGCATGCATACATAGCGAAAAATGGTGGTGGTGTTTATTTACGTACATGATTGATAATGGCTATATCAAATGCGTGGCGCCTACATGAATTTTGTGAAGAAAATGCTATGGATCAATTACAATTTCGTCGATCCATAGCTAGGTTTTATCTAAAACAGTCGTCCAAAACACATTCTGCTCGGCCTTCGTCATCAAATATTGAGGGTCTACGTCTAGACGGAGCATATCATGTTCCAGAAAAGCTTCCTAATCGTGTGCGTTGTGTCATCTGCCACAATAGAAGCCGCTGGAGTTGCAAAAAATGCAAAAAACACTCTGCGTTGAAAAAAATTGTTTTGCAAAATATCACTCATAAGTGGCCTTTGTACCAATTTGGGTACACCCCTCTAATGTCCTGAATTTTATTTTTACTTTTTTACGTTTCTGTTTTTTTGCATTGTTAAAAATAAATATTCATTGAAATTTTAAAAATTTAACTTGTAGTGTTTGTTTGGCTGTAAATGGGTTAAAAGGCTTTTCATCCTCAAAGATTTCTTTTCAAGATTTCACTGTTGAGGAATGAGTTCGATATTTTCGCCCAGTAAATCAACATTTCATGTACTACATTACGGCACCACTACGCGTTTATTAATTTTCAGTAAATAAAGCTGAAATCTAAGCATTAATATTCATGCATAAGCATTTTATATTGTGGAGCTGACTTGATATTTGTAAACCATTTAAATGATGTGTCTGTTTCTACTGGTAATAAATTTCGAAATATTATTTCATTTCGAAAACAAAAGGCGATAAATTATTCAAGAAAATTTAATACGAAAACGAAAAATAAATAAAATAAACAACTTCCTTATTATTCCTTAGATTATAACAGCATTAGAGAGTTATTCATTAAATTGTCGAGTTACAAAATATAAATTAATATACGACATTAACAATAATATTAGGAATGTGCTGCTCTAGTCAATGAATTCCTGTACAAATACACTCTGAGTGGAGTCAATAATTTATTCGTTTTTAGTTAAGTGAAGCCACCACATGGCAACTGGAGATGAATTTTTATTGCAAAGAAAAAGCAAGTGAAATAAAAAACAATGTTTAATAATAAAAGGGAGTAAAAGTCGATGAATTTAAAAAGAAGAGAAGACCCCACACATTTATATGGTAATTCAAGTGGAAAATAAATGTCTTCGAAATTGATAGAAGATATTGGCAGGTTATTTTGTGTGTTTTATTTATATTGTATTCATTGAATTCATTATTTATACTCTTAACCAGGGGCTATTTGAATTATTCAGTTTACTTTAATCGATTTTTAAAATAAAAAAGGAAAAAATAATCGAACAAAGCATTGAAATTTAATGGGATTTTAAATTTAAATTGGATATTCGAAGACGAGTTCATAATAATTAATCCTTTTAAAAAATTCTTATAACAAGTAATTATAAATGAATGTAAAAATATTTCTTTGTTTAACTTTTTTATCAATAGTAGTCCATTTTTATTTTTGAATAAAAATAGAAATTACAGTAAGACCCCGCTTAACGCTGTTCCGCTTAACGCAGTTGCAGTATTACGCGGTAGTATTGGGATTCCCCTAAATCGCAAACTGTATTGATACTTGTTGTATATGTGTGCAAATGAAACGGCCATGCAGCAACCGAAAGCGGTACACTATATAGCGACGGTGTATACTATGTATCTTTTCCAACGCTCTTTTGTTAGTCTGTCCAGAATAAAGATTCCAACTGTAAATTCCGAAGTCGCTGTTTCGTTTAACTCTGTTTGGTTTAGCGCTAGAACTTATTGGAACGTACCCCCCCAGGGGTCTTACTGTAGCCTAAAAGCAAAGCAGCAGAAAATCGCGTTGCCTTTAAAATAATCTCTTCTATATACACACATATATTTTATTTTTGAAAGGTTGCTGCGTTAGCTGCGTTCATTGTGTTTATAACATGAGTCTTACAGTTGGATAAGAACTAGCAAGTGGGACATAACTATCGAAACTGAAATTGTCGAGCAAATACTGTATATCTGCATTGACATACAGAAGCGAACGCTTAGGTATTCTTCTAGAATCTGGAGTTAGTTTTGTTCAAATTTTATATTGGAAAGTTCTCTCTTCTCTGGTTTGTTACTTCTATAACGCGTCTCTCCTTAATATTTTAAGCACCTTTCTTTCTTAATTTTTTCCCCAAACTTTTATCAAATAGATTTCTAATTAAACCAGCTTTATTGAAGAGTCCTTTTTCATTTCAATTGAAAATTTTATACAAAAAATTTGCAAATTAGTGAAAAACAAACTAGGAACTGGGAAAGAGATTAACCGATTATTTAAAGCAGAAAGAAGGAATGTTCTAAGAGAAAAACTGCGACTATAACAATGTGTCCTGAAAGAGTGATAAGAAATTGTCTAAGACTTGGCAAAAATTATGGAATCAAGATTCCTATGAAATCGAATTCAAAAATAATAC
The DNA here is from genome assembly GCA_936449025.2 of Sarcophaga subvicina. NCBI lineage: Eukaryota > Metazoa > Arthropoda > Insecta > Diptera > Sarcophagidae > Sarcophaga > Sarcophaga subvicina. The sequence goes on from OW388080.2 coordinate 93,431,374, forward strand.
TTCCATATGAAGCCTTTAAGAATGGTTTATCTTGTCCAGAATTAAAAAAACTTGATCTTCCAGTTACTACGAGAAATATCGCCCTTGTTTTAAATACTAGACCATGGATGAAATGGTAAAAAACCACGTCTAACTGTGAGAGATATAGAGTGAAAAACGTCTTGAAAACAATCAAAACCAAACGTTATGGACCGATTAATGAAAATTTGTAGGTTGTCAGATGAAGCATAATTTAGATGGTCCAGACTAGTATAATCAGTATTGACATGATATGTACCAAGAAAGCGTTAAACGATTAATGCGAAAATTTTATGGAGGAATTATTAGGCAGTTTGTATTCTCTTATAACTTCAAACTTCCTAATAGATTAATTATGATCAAAATGAATCCAAAACTATATTTGTGACGAAACTTTGCCAAGTTGTGATCTGCGAAATCAACTGCCTCGGATTCTCCTGCATACTCGCTCTGTTAACGGCGAGAGATGTTGCATTTCGTCGAGCTACTTGTGTTGGTCGACTGTTTACTTAACGTAGCCCGAACAGAACACCCGTTTTGTAGAAAAAGAAACTTACTTGACAGATATAGTTCAGAATATCCCATTTCATAGGGAAAAGATTTTATTCGTTCAAGACAAAAGTTCGTTTGCACCAGCATAACAATAATAATAATAATAACTTCACGCCCTCTTCAATACAAGACATAAATGGTGGCAATAGTAAAAAATTATAACCTCTATATGAAAGTAGAAAAGTTCGTTTATGGAACATAAGAACACGGGTGTCTTTTAGCGTTTATAATAGTTTCCTAAGTTTTTTTTTATTAAATTAAGAAAATATACCCAACGAGCAATAAATAATTAATAGAATGTATAGTCATATGAGATTTACATATCAAAACACTTGTAAAAAATCTTAGAATCTCAATAGCAATAGCTTCAAGTGACCATATATAAAGAATACATAGCCACAAAGTTGAATACACAATAATATAACACCCAACCGATTTTTGTAATTCCGATTTTTATAATTCCGATTTTATAAATGTTTAGTTTGGGACATATGTGTACTAGTGGTCATTAAAGCGTTAATTGTTAAAATTGCATCCACTTTGAAATACAGTAGAACGTTCCTGTTTAAACGTTGCTTTATTTTAAATTGAAACGGGCAAATTTTTTATTTTAAATGGGTAGTATTATAACAAGTCTGAGCAAATTTAGATTGTTTGATTCCTCTTTGATTTCTGGTCTAAATTGGTTTTATGCTGAACAGTGTAACATTTTTAATTTTCCACCCAAGTTGGTTTTCATGGCTGCTTTTTGTTGATTTGTATTGTTTTTTGTCTCTGGTTGTAATCCACTAGAAATTATGGCTTACCTCCTATTTAATTGAATTTGTAACATATTACTCATACGCATCGTATTACATGTACGAGAATATTTGCTCTAAAAAGTATGGAATAAAAAACCCTTGATTTTGTAATGTTTGAAACTAATGGAATTCAATATCACTCATACGTCACATACGTACTTGTCATTAATGAATTTTACGTATTAAAAACCCTACAAACACACAGTGGTTCAAGAGGCCAATCTAGCTGGAGAAAAGTCATACCTTCTCTTCGGAAGCAGCTAGAAGTATGAAATTTTGGAGTTATGTATTTCTCATTGAAGGCATTCTTTGCACCAAAAGTGGGCATTGCAGGTAAAATAAGATAAGATATATGCAATACACATTCCAGGCACCTTATCCACGCATGCAATGTCGATAATCCATATTCGTAAAGTTTGGCGTTTACATTCAAGGTTTTAATTTCGTGTAGTTTATTCATGATGGTTGGCGTTGCTCCACAAATACCACATCTTTGAGTAGAGGAATCGCTAAGGATTGAGAAAACCTTGCCATCAGTCATTGTCAAATAAAAAACATGTTTAACCATAACTGTATTAGCTTCAATGTTGGTAGCTCTAATTAGTTTCAGTTTGAATCAAAGATTTTGTTTCCTTTTCAAAAATTAGTTTAATCGGCCTGAAGAAACGTGTAGATGATGGACGTGGGTTTTCCCATATGATATCGTTACCGTACTTTAGCTGCAAAGGTACCAAGCAAATTGCAAACAAATATTCATCTGTTTTACAAGAATCATTTGAACTAAAGTTTTGCTTATAGATTGAGTGCCCACAGCTACCATCACACCCCCATTTATAAATTAAAGTCAATTCCGTATAATTGAATTCCTCAATGACATCTTTTTGTAATTTTAAAAGTCTACATGCAGTGTGATCAACTAAGTCCTGCAGAGACACTTCTACTATTACATCGGATACCTTTATTCCATTAATTGGGTAGCACTTTTGTTTAGCTTCCAAAATTCGATGATATGATGGGTATATATCCGCGTTACGAATTTTAGCACCAGTACAATGTGATGCGTACTGGTGTATAACTTGCTTTCGTATATTTTCCATCGATAAGCAGACGTAATGCTTCTTCATCTGTATACGGTACTGGTTCCTTAGATTGTACATTAAAAATTTTTTTAATTTTAGTTGCTCTCGTTGGAGATTCATTTATGTTCTTTAGAAGCGCGGCAGCATCCGTCTTGCCAGATTTATAAAGACTAACGCCAGCAGCGAACGCTAGTTTCTCAGGTGAACATCCATTAACTAAAGTAGACACTTCCATACGTTTCCCTTTTTCAGATTTACCTGAAAAATCTGATCGAGGTCTGCCAAAATTTGACGTTGACGGTTGCATCCCTAAATCCTCTGGTATTTTAAATACATTTTCAGAAGGAAGACAAAATAGTCCATCTAACCAAATTTTGTTAGAGTCTTCAAAATATTTCTTACATACTTTTGCTTTTATCCATCTTTCGTAAATTGAATACGTTAATCTCCGTACAGATAACTTACCTTTATTGCAGTAATCTTCTGTTTTAATCTTCTGTAACCCACTCTTAGCAAAATAAATAGCTAATGACAGCCTTTGCCCTTTCTTTGCTTTTCATTTCGGCAATCCACACATTATATAGTTCTCTCCGTGTTATGGGTATGTTATATATATATGTATATAAAAAGTTTACCGGTAAATAATTGAAGCTAATTTTTTTTCCATCTAAAGTGGACATTACACACATAAATAGGGCACAATTCATTTCACGGGAATCCACGGGAATCCTATTTAAAAGTTACTCTAAAAACTATAAAATGCTAAATATTTACTACACAAACAACATATTTCCTCTTACCTATTATTTTACACACAGAACATTTAAATTCGACATTTATTTATAATATAGCTTGAACATACCTGACATAATGCAGTGTAAAAAAAAGAAAGTCAAAATATGCTATTGTTTGATGTCACGATCAGTTCAAAAGTAATGCTGTGAATCGACTGGCCTCTTATATCAACAGAGACAATGCAATTGATCATTTTTCAAACATCATAACAAAGCAAATAAGAAAAAAATAAAAAACTTGATATACAGCTATGAACAGTGGATAGTTATTTAACAATTACCAAACAAATTATGTGAAGTTTGAAACATAAAAAAATTGACTTTTTTCCAGCTAGATTTGGCACTTGAACCACTGTGAAACAGTATCAAACTTAGTGTTTGACGGTTTTGATAAAATAAAAAACTCTGAATTGATTATGGAGGTCCGTCTATTGCAGAGACCTTCTCTAGTTTGTTTCTTATTGGTGATACAGTATTTAGTTGCCTCTGCACTTCTACGGCATTGTAGTCTTAACTTTTGAGCCAGAGTAATAAAAGTCAATGAAGCAATCGATTAAAACCGATAATCGATACAGTATACAGATGGATAAAAAATAGCGGCACAGAATTGAAATTACAAGAACCCTTGGAGAAACTGGAGTATACCTTCGAGTGGAAGTTAACACCAGAAATCAGCAATGAGTATTCAAAAAAATAAGTAGAATTGAATCATTTCTGATACTTATACTCATTCATACTTATTTTAATATCATACTCAATATCATACTCATACTACTTATATTTAAAGTTTGAAGTACTCATCGTACTCATACTTAACAATACGTATGATGTTGTTGATTTCGACTCTAGATGACTCAACATTTACAGAAACCACAAAATAAGTATGATTTGCGTACGAACACTATAATACTCACTAGAAGGCAGTCTGTTTGCTTTGCTTGATGTCTTTTTATTTTTTCAACAACTAAGACTATAAATTTTGATGAATGATTCTAGTTACTCGTTACTAGTATTATAAGTATTTTTCTAAAGTTATGAATCTGAATAAGTAGGCGTATGAATCAAACATATTTCGAATAGTATGAGTTAGATGTCAACGTTGTACTCATACTCATTGTACTCATACTTATAAATCAACGTTGTACTGAGTACGAATGAATCAGAGAACTTAAGTTTCAATATTGTTCTCTCACTTATTTTTAAAATTTCATTAATGCTTATGAGTAGCGAAAAAACGATTCATTGCTGATCTCTGGTATGTATGTTCTTCTCCCACGGCTGGCATATAGTGCTCATTGCAATCAAACAGAAAACTTATGGATAGTCCTTGGAACTAAATTTTGCAGAAAGACAAGACAATTTTCAAACGTAAATGAATTAAAAACGATAATTAAGATATGCTGATTGTATATTGAAATTCAAACCTTTCGAAGTTTTATAAACTCCATGCCAAATGGAATATTTTCAATTAATGGTAATAAGGGTGGTCCCCTTGTTTGTAAATTTAAACTAAATTGCGTTCAAACGATTTTCATTTAATACCGATGTAAAATAGAATTTAATTTGCTTTAATAAACAATTAATCATCAAACCGTTCGGTCAATAAAAATATGAAATCTATATTAAAGAAAAAATCTACTGCGGCCAAGCGAATGTCTATGACTGTATTGAACTCTAAGTTAATAAATAGAACGCTAAGGGCCACTATTAAAACATTTTGATAAAAAAAAAATAATGCTGTGAATTTAAGGATCTAACCACCGTAAAATATCAAGCAACATTTAATTTAGTTTTGTTTTGTGTAACAATTCAACAAAAACATAATTTTGTTGTATGAAATGTTCCGACAATTTCATTTCATTTATTGACCGCTAGACATCTTTCCGACAACCAATTATTGACATTTAATTTGACACTTAAAACTTGCATTCGAAATGAGCACCAAGCCAAATCCCAAAATGTGCCGTTAGTCTACAAAAACGTATAACGCTAGTCTTATATTTCATTCAAGCATTTACATACACATAACTGAAAATTAATGGAAAACTGATAGTTCTCCACAATATACATACATACCCAAACAGCCACTCTCAACGAAAAAGGAAGATTTTAAACGGAAAATGAAATTTTCAACTGTTTAGCTCTGTGAATTTCCTCATGCCATGAATGTTTTCACACAACGACCACAAGTAATGAAATCAATTTTGAAATGTTACAACGTGCCACCCGAATTCGGCTCGCAAAGGGTGAAAATGCAATAATCATCGATTGGCAAAATGCCAATAAATCAGAATTATTTTTTTTAAAAAAAGAGTTTAAGCATTACGATAACAGTTCAAAACAATATAAAAGGGCAATAAAGATAGTTAAAAATCCAAAGGAAAAATTGTGGAAATATTGAAAATTTATTTCAGAAATTCACACAACCATTACCAAAATAGAAATGGTGTACTATCGTTTAACATTAACACGATAAACAAAAGACACACAAACACATACAACGAACTTGTTTCCATATACCAACAACATCAGTATGAGGGAAAGGAGACAGACAAGTAAGAAGTAAGTCGCGATAGAGCTCTCAAGAAAGCGAACGTTCTACTTCGAGAGCGTCCATCGGACTGATTACGCGAGCATATAAAAAGGCAAGACAAAGCAGGCAACGAGTAGTAAGAATTCAATAAGTCCTGTCTGAAGACGCGTTGCGTGTGAAGAAAACAGTCGTGATTTGAAGATCACCGTTGAAAAGATCTATGTTGTAAGCAAAGAAGAATAGCGAATAAACAAATTGTTGTTTTATCGTCAAGTTGTATACGGTGGCACACAAAAGTAGAGCGAACAATAAAGAGTTTAATTGATACTAAACACATATTTGTTTTTAAATTTGTTTGCAATCAAGGAACTCATATTCTAAACGTTTTTAAAAAGGTAAAAACGTAACAATACGAAATAAAAAAAAAACATTCACTTTTTTAAACGTCTTCTTTCTATAAATTTAAAGAGAACAAAGTGTGTGTGAGATATCATCAAACTTTTACAATCATTTGAAAGACCAATAAATGCCGTTGTGTGTGGCAAATATTTGGTAAATAATTATTCAGTCTCTGTTGTCAAAGAACTGGAGGAAACGACTGTAGAAATTTTTCATAGAAATATCATCTTCAGTGATGAAGAAATTCCTGAAGAAATGGGAATTTTAAATAAGCAATTTCTGGAATTTGGAACGATTCCAATCTACACGAGATCCAAGAGCATCAGATGCATGCCGAAGAAGTGACTGCCTGGAATGGATTTTAGACTGGCTACGTTGTCCTTCATATATCTTGGAGAATGACATTGACTTGAGGTCTGGGTTGGATAATCTTAATACCAACGACATGTGACTTAAACAAAACGTGTGGCAAACCTTGGATATTCTGCACAAGAGCATGGTAGAAGTGATGTGAACTGGGGTTTTCTTAAATCGCAGGCGTAATCGAATATATATCTAGTTTAGTAGTTAGTATGTTGGCTAATTATCTCATGACATTATGAATATAAGTGCGTCAAAAATATTGAAATTTAACTACTCTGATTCATTTATACTCACAACAACGTTGATTTATAAGTACAGGTTGCAATGAGTATGCGTACAACGTTGACATCAAACTCATACCTATCGAAATACGTTTGATTCATAAGCCTACTCATTCAGATTCATAACTTATATTCATTCAGATTCATACTTATAATACTTATAAATGATTCGAGTGAAGCAGAGCAAACACACAACCTTCTAGTGAGAATGTGTTCGTACGCAAATCATACTTATTTTGTGATTCGTGTATGTGCTGAGTTATGGAGAGTCGTAATCAACAACATCATACGTATTGTTAAGTATGGGTACGATGAGTACTTCAAACTTTGAATATGACTAGAGGTTCCATGATATTAAATTTAGTATAAAGTACCAGAAATTATGAGTATGATTCGATTCTACTCATCTTTTTGAATACTCATTACTGATCTTTGATATGTACATTGACTTTATGTAGAGTCAACAGAATAACAAAATACCCTATGCCTTGTCGTGTTCTCTAAAAGTAAATGCTATTGTGCAGCTTGTAATACCAGTAGTGTATTGCCGTCAGTTTGACCAGTGAAACTGCGTACCACAAAAAAAAGACGTGTAATTAAATTTTTATAAATTTTCTGTCTGTCCGATGTGAAAAATATTTTTTTATTGTTTATTAATTACAATACAATTAGTTCAAATTCCAGAAATATGAAAAAATATTACTTCGGCGACTTTCTCTCAGCAGATTTCTGGCAAAAGCCCTGAGTGTCATGAAAAAGTTTCTCTAAAATCTTTCGTCGGAATGGACTTTAAACTGTAGGTCCCGTCACTTATGTAAAAAATTAACACACACGACATATGTAAGTGATATGAGAAGATAGATCGTAATCCTTACTGAAGGATTGCAATGACCAATTATAAGTATATGTATGTATACGAATATGCTCCAAACTATTGTAGACCACAAACCCGTCAAAGGAAGCCAATGACATGATATTGGTCATCATTACAACAGTTGAAATAGAGTAAATAAAATTGCCATGAAAAGCTTTTCAAAAATCTATCGATCGGAGTCGACTTTAAACTGTAGGTCCCGCCACTCACGTATTAAAAAAAGAACAATTAACACACACAACATAAGTGCTCTGAGAAAATAGGTTGTAATCCTCACTAAGGGATTGTAATGACCAATTATGTATGTATGAAATATATTCCTTGCATGCTAGACCCATGTATTGAAATTTGTGTTCCTGCAGAAAATTTTCTCGTCTAAATTACAAGGACCTCATTCAATTCGATAAAGCAAAAAGAAATGTAATATTCGAATACGGGAGCAGACGAAAATATGTTCATTTTACAATTCTATTACTGCAGTGTACTATAGAGGGTACACTGCAGATCATTTAAAATCATTAAAGGCTTGGCACAAAAAGTACCTTGAATCACAGACATTGCATGCAGGAACCGTCCTATTTAATGGACTAATAAAAAAATATAAAGTAATTTAGTTGGTAAAATCAAACTCTTGCTGGTTTCATTATGTTTAAAAAATAAAAACCACATCCGTCAATGCCAACAGTACTTACAATGGTTTAAACCACAATGTTGAAATATGATACCATTGTATTTTACCAAATCCAACGCACTCATACAATTTGTTTCAATTACACGCAAACATACTGTTTCACATCATATACTTTCAATTCCACTTTCAAATCGTATGAATATGAATATTTGAAAACTTTTGGCTGAGAAAGTAAAAAAAGAAAAAAATTGATTGTGAAGAGTTTTATAAAATTTTTAACATTTTGATCGAAGCTAAACAACATTTTATGCGATATGAAATATGAGCTGACAAAATTTGTTTGCTTAGTTATTTGTTGTGATATTGTAGGGCAATAAATTTGAAACGTGAGTTATGGGTTAAAGTATAGTCCTATAGTATATACTGACTTTTGTTTTCATTGGCTGTTGAATATAAATCCATCAGGAGATTTTCTTTTTATTTTTGCAAGTTTGGAAAATAAATGACAGCTGAGAATGGTATTAAAAAGTTTCCTTTGCTTGTGCAAATCAATTATTTTTAAGGTAAAACTGTATGGAAAAAAGTTCGGAATATGAACAAAAAAAAAAAAACAGCTTCAGTTCCAAAATTATTCAATATGTACTCCATCATATGTATGTATGTATGCATTTTCCTTTGATTAGTTAACTTTTACTTTAACATTTTATTTATATCTTTTAACGTCGTCGTAATCTAGTAGGTAGTATGTTTTCTTATTAGACGTAAAGCCACGGTTCAAACCCCAGGCCACCTCTTAAATTCCACATTGAACCGGCAGCCAGCAGGACAGAACTTTGTCTACCGCACCAACCAGCGCCGATTCCATTTAATATGACGAAAATATAATTTCGTAAATATTTCTGATTCCCATTTGTACATTTGTGTCGGCCCAAACCGAAAATGCATCAGGATCAGCTATAAGTCGCCGTAGTTTAGTAGGTAGTGTGTTGGGTTAATCGACGTGTAAGATCACGGTTTAAACCCCAGGTTAAACACATCGAACAAAACGAAATATGAAAAATATTTCTTCAGCGACTGCCTCTAAGCAGATTTCTGGCAAAAACTCTGATAGTAAATAAAATTGCCATGAAACGTCTCTCAAAAATCTGTTATTCGGATTCAACTTTAAGCTGGAGGTCTTGCCACTCATTTATAAAATTAACACACACACACATTAAGTAATGTGAGAAACTACACACAGTTACTAAAGTATACATACGGTTAACAAATTTCAGAATAATTTTATCTAATCCGTTTTCGTTGAAAATCTTTATAGTTTCCTAGATGTTAAGACGGTCTTTTGCATTGGTTAAAAACTTTCTGAAATTGAACTATATTGCGGCCTTGCACAGGCCCACAAAGGTATGCATCCGATTTACATATTTCACAAATTTCTGAACCTATGCAAAGACCGTCTTAAAATCGAAGAAAGATGTCAGACAATTATAAATATTTTCAACGAAAACGGATTGGTTAAAAAATTTCTGAAGTTTGCAGGCCCACAAAAGTGTACATCAGGCCCACAAAAGTTAACAAATTTCAGAAATTTTTTAACCAAGACCGTCTTAAAATCGAGGAAAGTTGTCAGACAATTACAAAGATTTTCAACGAACACGGATTGGTTAAAAAATTTCTGAAATTTGTTATGCGTATGTATACTTTTGTGGCTAAGTGTATATCGTAATTCTGACTGAAGGGTTGTAATGACCAATTATGTATGTACGTATCAGCTTGAAATGCAGTTGACTTTCTTAGGTCTCTGATGCTTTGTAATTAAAACTTTCTTTAATTATTTTTAACTCATAAATCTTCTTCCATGTGTATGCTTAATACACATGTGAAATACATATGTAACTATTAAATTAATTTCTTTAAAGATACTTATTTTGTTTACTTGACGTGCGTGTTCTATTTAAAGTGTGGCAGATTTTGAAAAATACTCTTCTTCAAGAAGGAATTTCAATCACCTTTGTATAGTATTAAGAAATAAATAATTCTGCAAATAGATGTGAAAGCTGCAACCCCTTCAGTTGTACTTCAGTTTGCTATTTCACTTTTTGTCTTCTGCTTTTAAATTTTCCTATGTTTTTATGAGCCCTTTCAGGACTATTGTCTGCTTTTATAAACAATAAACAAACAGGAATAAAAGTGTTTTAAGGAAAAAAAAAAAAGAAACCTGTCTATTCCTTACAAGAGATTGGCTTGTGTTGTAACACTTTTGATATGTAATTTTATTTTAAAATATGGTTCTTATGAAAATATTGCTTTTCAAACAATAAGTATTTATTTACACAACTTATAAGAACTTATTCCCATACAACATGCAACGCCTTGTCGACAGTATTAGATGGCATGAATGTGAAGTGTTTATAACAGATTACGTTAAAACTAAAGGAGTTTCTTGATGAAAAATTGAGACGTATAATAAATAAATAAAAATTCTTGGAATACACTCATACTTATAAAATCTTGAAATAAATATACCATAAAGGGTGTCTCAGTAGGAGTTAATTTTTTAGTTTTAGTGCCACAAATTTGTATACATTGGGAAAATCGGAAATTATTTAAAATGAAGGAAGAAAAACACGTGCGAAAATAAATTTATAAAATTATGCTGGCACTGTTCACAAACTTTGAAGAATTTTCAGTCAAGGGAGTGCAACTAATATGTTAAGTATTCTAAGATTAATCAAAATATTTAAAGAACATGAGTTGGCTATGAACAGTAAGTATTCTGTGTCAATGTATCATTCGCTCTTTTGGACGCAGTGCTGCTGTAATCGACAATATATACATGCATACCTTCATTAGTCATTACAAGCCTTTTGGCAGAATTACAAACTAGTTTCTCAAACCACTTATGTTGTGTGTATTAATTGTATGCATGAGTGGCGGGGCCGAACGACATATTTTCGAGAAACTTTTCAATGCAAATTTATGTGCTCTCAGACTTTTTACCAGTAATCTGCTGAGAGAAAGCAGAAATTTTTTTTGTATTCCGTTTGGATATGTTTGATCTGGGGTTTGAATAATGGCCTAGCGTCTAATAAGCCAACACACTACATACTAGACTACGGCGATTTCATACCATAACAACAATAATTATCACTTAAAAAAATAAACATTTTTAGTTTCGCTAATTACAACTGTTATTCAGCGGATTATTATCAAAACTTATGAAAACGCATTGAGTTTTATAGGATTTCTAGGAATGTGATTCAAAGTTGACTCCGAAAGACAGATTTTTAAAAAACTTTTCATGGCAAAATTATTTTCGCTCAGATTTTTTAACAGAAATCTGCTGAGAGGAAGCAGAAATATTTTTGTTCATATTCCGTTCAGTTGGATATGTCTGATCTGGGGTTTAAATCGTGGCCTAACGTCTAATATGCCAATGCACTACCTACTAGACTACGGCGACTTATCCACAGTGACAACAAATTCTGCGCTTAAATTTAAAATTCTGGCAATTCGTTCCATGGATAGTTGAGCAAGGTGAGGACAGTTCCATCCGGAATACACAATATTACCCAACTTCAGGCTCGGAAAATTAACACGCAATCCTTCATGAGAAACAAACACACTCAGCAATGTCTGCTGTGGATGCTGATCAGACGGCTATTTGGCGGATATTTTATTCCATACTCAATAAATAAGAAAAAAATTGCTTCCATTGGCAAATTAAATATATAAGTTAAGTAAGTACACAATTAAGACAATATTTTATCAATGATTAACACAGAATTAATGCTCATAAATTGAATTAATTGAGTTCTTCAATATTAATTGTAGTTCGCTGTCCACGAAAATAGTTAATAAGACCCTTGGTTGCATTTTTTATTGTAGCAATTAATGTTTGTTAATATATATATAATACATTATTATTGTATTATGCGGTGTTCAGATATGCACCTTTATTGCGTAAAACGAAATAAATGCCATATTGAGGTCAATATTTCATATAAAGTTTCTATTAATAATTGCGCAAATTCTATGTTAATTCAAGTATGTATTTTTTAAGGCTCGATCTACGGTTAATGAAGTTGATTTTATTCTTTTTTTGGAGACCTAAAAAGAGTAATAAAATTTGAAAAATTTAACAAAAAATTTTAGAAGAAATTTTAAAATCATTTGATAGAAGAGTTGCTTCTAGGCTCCAGCAGTTGTATATATCGTATCTAAGACTATACTAATCGCCTGCATATGTAAATAATCTATTTTGATTCAACTGAAACACAATAATGGAATAATAAAAAATTAAAAAAGGCAAAAATTTTCTTTCGTTGTTTATTTTTTATATTTTAATCAGTCATCAATTATTATGGTTTTGTGATTGTCTATTATATGTCGTGGTTTATCTTCATTTCAAACAATAAGAGCTGTAGACATTAATTTATAATTTGGTCAGACATTAATACTTATCATATAAGAGCCCTGAATCATTGACGATTTGTACTTGTTATCCTTTGGCATTTTATTTATTTGATTGAAGATTTTGTAAAGAAAAATAATTCAAATAGAAAATAGAATACGATTTGAATGATGGAAGTTTAAGATTATAAGGATTTGTATCGTTTCGTTTTAAAAAATTCAATTATTTTTAATTGAAATTAAAGCTCTTATATATCACCACAATCACTCTCCTCAATATTTATCTTTCATTCCAATTACTTTATTTAGTGTATTTGTAATCTCGGTGTAAAATTACTACATATTGTTATGATAATGGAAATGGTGTTACATCGTTTAACATTAAAATAATAAACGAAAGCTACAAAAACAAAAACAATGGACTTGTTTACATGATCAATGAATAAACAAAAATATAGCAACAACATCAGAATAAAAAAGGGGATAAACAAGTAAACAAGTAAACAAGTAAACAAAAAGCAACAACAAACATTACCAGAATAAATGCAAACAAAATACACAAACAACGTAACCAACATTTTTACATTTATATAGATTTCGAGAAGGTGAAGACATTCTCCTTCATGTAAAAATTCAGTTAGCCTTGTGTGAAGACGCGTTGTGTGTGAAGAAAATAATTGTAGTTCGAGATCGGTCGAACAATTGTTATTGTTTACGCAAAGGAGCATAAAGCAAAATAAGAAACAAAATAATTGTTGTTGTTTATATCAAGTTGTGAACAGTGGCACACAGAATTGTGCGAACAATAAAAAATTAATTAAAACAAAACACAAATTTCTTTTTATTTTTATTGCAATCAGCGAACTCATATTTCAAACGTTTTTTTAAAAGGTAAAAACGTAACAATATGAATAAAACTTTTTAAATTAAAAAATAAAATCTGAATTACTTAGACTCCATGCACAACATGAATAATTTACGCTTTCGTATTTGATTTAAGCTACAAGCGTGACGTAATACCTACTTGTTTAAAAATTTCTTTGCAAACTTTCCTATCTCCATACCAGCGTTAAAATTACACAATACATCCAAATTTTCCGAAATCAGGCTGATGCCGTATTCTGAATTAATAGAGAGAACGATCACCATCTTGCCTAAGAAACTGTACTAAGTGCAATGAACAAAATAATCCCATACTTACATACATAATTGGTTATAATAGCCCTTCAGTCTGAATTATGTCCTAGATTCTCTAATCACTCATGTTGTGTGTGTTAATTTTTATAAATGAGTGGCGGGACCTGCAAAAAATAAAGTCGACTTTAAACGACAAATTTTTGAAGAACTTTTTTGCCAGAAATCTCCTGAGACATTCTTAATTTTGTTTTGATGGAGATTCCTGACCTGGAGTTTGACACGTTGCCTCACGTCTAATTGCCAACATACTATCAAAGGAAAGAAATCAATTTCAAGCGCACTGATATAGCATAGACTGCGTTTATGCACTGCACATCTTTTCAGAACAAACCGTTGAATGCCGTACCCTTCAAATTACGTTGTTTATAGATGGAAAGAGATCATTCGATATCATCGAACACAACATGTTATACGACGTTGCAAGAGCGAGGTGGCGTTAACAGACAAAATAATTCGGGCAGCACAATGCTTTTGATCACTGTCCTCGGTGACTTGATGTTGCAGGTATTCAAGAAACAAAATTTAAGTCGCCGAGTTCTATTAGGTAGTGTGTTGGCTTATTATACGTGATGCCTCGGTTAAAACCCCCGGTCAGGCGTCTCCAACTGAACGAAATATGAAAAAAATATTTCTGGCAAAATCTCTGAGAGTAAATAAAATTGCTGTGAAATGTTTCTCAAAAATCTGTGGTTCGGAGTCGGCTTTAAAACCGCAGATCTCCTTACTCATGTATAAAAATTAACGCATACAACATAAGTGGTGTGAGAAACTAGGTCGTAATCCTGACTAAAGGGTTGTAATAGCCAATTATGTATGTATGTTCTCAATTAAGGTGACTTATGTAAGTAGTACGACTACTGCCTCCTCGTTGATATTAATGCGAAATCAATCATGAATTGCTTGGTCACAAATAAAAGCGATTGTTTTTAAGCAAACTTTCAAACATACTATGTGGAAATGCCAACACAAACCATAACTATCGATATCAATATTTCGCGTGCAAAAAATAGAAAACATCTGACATTTTGAAAAATAAACGAAATATGTTGCAACTTATTTGTACTGGCTGTATAAGTAGTGCTTCAGTCTGTCAGAGTGTAGGTTGCAGTTTCAGTATAAGACTCAAAGCATAAATAAGATATTAAAATAAATATTGAGTGCCCACCAGAAGCTCTGGTCTACTCCGAGCATAAGATCAAAGCTACTTAGCTCGTAATAATTATAGTATGGAAATAAATAAATAATTCAACCTGATAAACTATGGGCCGAAGTACCTCAGATACCTTTTAATTTATATAAAAAAGATAAACCAAAATCTATTTTATAAGAATCTTTTTAATTAAAAGCAGTTCATAAAAGTTATTTAATAAAAATGCCTTTAAATTTGAATCTAAATTGAATTTCTATACAAAAATATGTTGATATAAAATTGTAAAAATCAATAAAATTGTAACATTACCACCAAATGATACCCGCAGGAAAACAAATGACAATACAACCTGAATATTACACACATTGAAAGCGGCACTACAGAACAAAACAAATCAGTATGGAGTGGAGACGTCAATCATATGTTCAACATCACAGGAAATGAATGCAATTTTGATGTTTCGTGTCACAAATATAATTTGATACGATAAATCAACTTTTAATGTACAGAGGTAGTTATAAGTATTTACACAAAAGAGCATTTTTACGTTTTTCTTAAAAAAGGTCTCAGTACTTTTTACTGGAAATAAATTTTGGAAAAATTTTTTTACTATTACCTAGCCTCGAATATGCAGAAGCAAATAAAATAAAATTGGAAAAGATAACGGTTCTTAGTACTTAATAAAAAACAAATAACCATATGCTTATAAGTTGTCAAAATTATTTACACACGTTTTATTCTTTTCAAAATTATTTACACAAGACTTAAGTCCGGTCGCAATCTTTATTTTAATCATTTTTTTTTATTTTTACATAGTTTATTAATAAACTTAACTAGTACTTTGTAATACTGCCTTTTGAATCAATGACCGCCTGTAATCTTTCTGGAATTGACTTAATTACGTTTTGGGCAAATTCGAGAGTCAATATAGACCAAATTTCACTAATTTCTTGTATAGCCTCTTCGCGTTTTCGACTTTTATCTATAGTTCTATGATATTTTATGAAAGCCCAAACATTTTCAATAACGTTTAGGTCAGGGCTCTGAGAAGGCCATGGAAGAACAGCCTGACATACGTTTTCTAAGAATGTGGTAGGTAACCATCCTTTGTGTCAAGGGGCATTGTCGTGCTGTAAAATCCATTAACTGGTTGGAAAAAGGTTGTTTGCAGACTCAAAGGCGTTGTTGTTTATAATTTCGAGATAACCAGACTGCTTTAAAGTCCCGCCTATCGGTACCAAATTCCAAAACCATAATATGATAGACATCCTCATCATCCTATAGAGTTTTGGTAGAGTGTGTTGTGGACGGATGAGGCTGCATTTCAATTCCAGGGCTCGTTTTGTAAGCGCTTTATGCATCTACCACGAAACAAACAAAAAAAGGCTGTAAAACCACTTAACAGATTTGGTGGCGGCACGATGATGTTTTGGGGATGTCTATCATATTACGGTTTTGGAATTTGGTACCGATAGGCGGGACTTTAAAGCAGTCTGGTTATCTCGAAATTATAAACAACAATGCCTTTGAGTCTGCAAACAACCTTTTTCCAACCAGTTAATGGATTTTACAGCACGACAATGCCCCTTGCCACAAAGGATTGTTACCTACCATATTCTTAGAGAACGTAGATCAGGCTGTTCTTCCATGGCCTTCTCAGAGCCCTGACCTAAACGTTATTGAAAATGTTTGGACTTTCATAAAATATCATAGAACTATAGATAAAAGTCGAAAACGCGAAGAGGCTATACAAAAAATTAGTGAAATTTGGTTTAAATTGACTCCCGAATTTGCCCAAAACTTAATTAATTCAATTCCAGAAAGATTACAGGCGGTCATTGATTCAAAAGGCGTTATTACAAAGTACAAGTTAAGTTTATTAATAAACTATGTAAAAATAATAAAAAAATTATTAAAATAAAGTTTGCGACCGGACTTAAGTCTTGTGTAAATACTTTTGAAAAGAATAAAACGTGTGTAAATAATTTTGACAACTTATAAGCATATGGTTATTTGTTTTTTATTTAGTACTAAGAACCGTTATCTTTTCCAATTATATTTTATTTTCTTCTGCATATTCCAGGCTAGGCAATAGTAAAAATTTTTTTCCAAAATTTACTTCCAGTAAAAAGTACTGAGACCTTTTTTTAGAAAAACGTAAAAATGCTCTTTTGTGTAAATACTTATGACTACCTCTGTATATATAAGTGTAAAATGTTTACATACATTTCACATATTGCACATGGTTTTCCATTCAGTGTATGCTTTACCAAGTGTTAACATTGATATGTAAATTCTTGGTAACATTCTCTATTAGAGAAATTGAAACACTTTCAAGCTTTGTATTTACATACAACCTAATGTATTATATTGATGAAACCGGCCAGCTCCATAAGTGGGACGTTCTTTACCATGACCAGATCTTCAAACGTTCTGCCACCTAAAAACCGATGATGCCAGTTTTGAGGTGTAGGTTAGGTTAGGTCGAAGTGGTAGGTCTGATATCAAAGAGCTCACTTGACCACGCATAGCGCCCCGTTGTGATGCCACGAGTGTAGGGCAGTCGCATAAATGTTGCACCGATTGCGTTTTTTCCACATCATGTCAGCTTCTCCAGTGATCCTAGCGTTACAGACCTAGTTGGTGAGCGAAACTGCCAATAGCGCAGTATCCCGTTAAGATTCCTGTTAGAATGCGAACCGTACTCTTGTCGAACTCAAGTAGTTCCCTTGTTCTCCTGCTGTCCATTGCTGGACATGGCAGTTTTTACATTCGGTTTTTTACATTTGGTTTGTTGAACTCCATGCTGTAGGGGCGAGTGTTGTGTCGACGAATGCGGTGTAGAGAGTCCAAACAAATCCTAACGCCCCTTTATTTGACGAGATGGGATCACAGTGCTTTGATTGCTGCTTGACTGTCCACACATATTATCAAGTTCGATAGAGATCGGTTCTCGGTTTGAATCACACGTGCATTCCTTTCCGCCTGAAATACGATGGCATGGCTAGGTAATCATTCTTTGACTCCAGATCCAGATCCATATACCATATTTCTGACATCGGTGAGGATCGTTATATCACCGCCACAGTTTTAGTAACATATTCTTCCCATGTGGGAGTGTGTGTGTTGTATGTTCATACGAAAACGGTCTCGAGTACCTTGTTGTTACATCTAAAACCCGGGTGATTCAGTTCCACTTCATGCATGTTTTGATGTAAGAAAGGATTAATCTGTTTAACCCTGGAGGGTTATTGTTCGAATCGACGAAGCTCATTTACTCTTTATCTTAAACTTTTTTATGTTTGACCAAATTTCGGTCTTTATTTTAAACAACGTTAGTTGACAATGAAAGCTTGCAGTCAGTAGACGTAAAAACAATTTTTTTTGTTTGTCGATTCAAGGAAGAGTAACCTTACTGTACAAAAATGACCATCCAAGAAAAAATGGGTGGCCAGGGTACGTTTACTCACTACAAGTTTTCGTTATCAACCAACATTGTTGATAAAAAACGAAATTTGGTCAAACAGAAAAGAATTATATGATAAAGAGTAAATGAGCTTCGTCGATTCGTCGAACAGTAACCAATTAGGGTTAAAGTGTTCGTCGATTCAATGAAGTGTAACCTTAATGTACAAAAATGAAGAGTAACCGTCCAGGGTTAAGACCGTCGTTGTGACTAGTCAGCTTTATGGGATTCTAATCTTAGACAATTAAGTGGATATCTTTTCCAAGATCTGGACTATCACAAAAATATTGTATTGGCAAATCTGGACTATACAAAAGTACAGGATTTCACTCAAACTATTACGAAAACAGTTTTTGCTTTAAGATTTTCGTAAGCAGAATATATTCAGAATGCTCTGTACTTCTCTGTCGATTAAAAAAAAATAAATACATTTGTACTCAATCGGGCTTCTTAATGGAATAATTAATTGAACGTACATACATATATCTAAGCGTTTGGCTTGTCCACATTGCAACATTGTGGGGCTATTTTGGCCGAAGCAGAAAAACTCTGAGAAACAAAAGAGTACTCGCCTTGCATATCAGTTCAAACTCTATATAATCCAAGAAACATTGGATTCTTACAGGTTATTTAAATCGGTCAATATGCAATCTTTTCGTAAATCTAAATCTAAATAAACGTATTATGCAGACTTTCTTAAATTTCGCTACCATAACACATATGCTTTTGAAAAGCCATTGATGTATGGGTGTAATTTTATATTACAAGTACACAAATAAAGTAATATTCTCATGTAGTTTTAAATGTATTTTGGAACATGACGTAACATGTAAATATGATAGAAATTTCAATGTGTCTAGTCGGCAATATAAAATTGTCATGTGATATACCATACTTATTACAGTGATACCGGATGCTGTCTGCAATCGCATCATAAATATGATTGTCAACATGTGACATTGTACATAACATTACAAATACCAACATACATACTCGTACACATATATTAAAGTAATATTATATAAAACCACCCGTGCACAATTTTATGTTGGGTTATCTAAATTATAAATTTTCGTAACACAAATGTATTAAAGCAGTACATGGTATGGTAGATGAATATCTGCCCTTTTATTAAGCGCTTCCTATTTTTAAATATAAATAAAAGAAAGTGTAAGTGAGAAGTCGCCGTGGTCTAGTAGGTAGTGTATTGGTTTATTAGACGTAAGGAATTGGTTCAAACCCCGGGTTAGGCATCTCCAACTGAACGAAATATGAAAAAATATTTCTTCGGCGACTTCCTCTCAGCAGATTTCTGTTAAAAACTCTGAGAGTAAATAAAATTGCCATGAAAAGTTTCTCAAAATTCTGTCGTTCGTCACTCATATATAAAAATTAACGCAAGTGAAACTAGGTCGTAATCCTGACTAATGCGTTGTAATGACCAATTATGTATGTATGTATGTAAGTAAGATGCCATTGGAATTTTAATCCTTTTGAAAGATCTATTGACACCACTATTTACGGAATATAACAAATGTTCAAATTAAATGTTCATTCTCTGGGTGGTGATACTGTCGCATATATCATGATTGAGGTCGCCGTAGTCTAGTAGGTAGTGTGTCGGCTTATTAAACGTAAGGCCACGTTTCAAATCCCAGGTTAAACATCAAAAGGAAAATATAAAAATATATTTCTTCGGCGACTTCCTCTCAGCAGATCTTTGGCAAAAATTCTGAGACCGAATAAAATCGCCATGAAAAGTTTCTCAAAAATCTGTCGTTCGGAGTCGACTTTAAACTGTAGGTCCCGCCACTCATGTATAAAATTAACGCACACAACATAAGTGGTGTGAGAAACTAGGTCCATAATCCTGACTGTATGTGTGAATTATACTTGGCCGATGGATCAGCATGGTTTGTTGTTGCGACTTAAGAAAAGATCTAACTGAATGAAATCACCCGATCTCGATGGACCAATTCAGTGATGACTGTTTCAACGCCATTCTCAATAAAATGTGGATCGATGATGCCGAAGATCCATTTTTTCGATCGCAAAATATTGCAACAAATTAGATTTAAATATCGCTGCAAGAAAAGTGAAGGACGGAGCACTCCAATAAAGTTGCAAAAAAACACGAATCGTATGTAGTAAAGCGAGAATAGAATTTAATTAGACCCATTGATACAGAAGAAGTGTTGAAGAATGTATAAAAATATGGTTTTCCGATAGTGCAAATTTAACTGTAAAAGGTCTGATTAAAAAAACAACCTCCAAACCTCCAAAAAAAAGGTTACTGCTGAGTATTGTAAGCTTGGTAGTGGGAATGAAATGGTGTGGGGGTGTCTTTCATTCAACGGAAACGGGCATCTGCATTCTATATTGTTACGAAAATGGAAATGGTGTTACATCGTTTGACATTAAAATGAATAAAAATAAATTTGTGTTTAGTTTTAGATAAATTCTTTATTGTTCGCACAATTCTGTGTGCCACTGTTCACAACTTGATGTAAACAAAAACAATCTGCTTTAATTGTTATTCTTCTTTACACTCTTCTGCGTAAACGTTAACAATTGTTCCTTAGATCTTTACAAAAGGAGATCTTCAAACCACGATTATTCGCTTCACACGTAACGTTTTCCCACACTAGACGCACTGAATTTTTACTGACCCAGTTGACTGATTTGTCTTGCCTTTTATATCGCAGGGTAAACAGTCTGATGAATGCTCTTTAGAATGTTTTTACCTTCGCGAAATCTCTATAAATGTATACATGTTGTTGATGTTATTGTTGTTTCTATGATTTGTTTACGATTGTCCTCGCAATGTTGTTGTTGGCTTTTGTTTACTTGTTTATCCCTTTTTTTTCCTGTTTTTATATTTTTGTTTATTTGTTGATCATGTAAACAAGTCCACAGAGTTTGTTTTTGTAGCTTTTGTTTACAATTTAAACGATGTGAAAGCAAAACACCATTTTCATTTTCGTAGCAATAATTTTTCTTGTGATGTTCGAAATATTCGTACAGATGTAATACATACATAATTGGTCGTGTATGGCCCTTCAGTCAGGATTACGATCTAGCTTCGCACAAAACTTTTGTTGTTGGTGTTAATTTTATGCATGAGCGGCGGAACCTACAGTTTAAAGTCGACAACGAACGTCAGATTTTTCAGAAACTTTTCATGGTAATTTAATTTACTCTCAGGATTTTTGCCAGAACACTACTGACAGGCATTGCAGAAGAAATATTTTTTCATATTCCGTTTCTTTGAAAATGTCCGACCAGAGGTTTAGACCGTTGCCTCACGTTTAATAAGTCACCACAGTGCCTATTAGACTGCGGCGAGTATTTCTTACAAAAAAGTTTATTTGAAATAAATACCAAATGAAAATAAATATAAATTGTTTGTGAAAACCAAAGCTATAACCTATATAGGTAGAATCAAATAATTGTTTAACAAATTATATTAAATAACCAAAATAAATCATTATTTTTTATAGTCAAATATTAATCACAGCATTTATTTTGTTGTTTACATCGTAGTCCTTAACACACTCTATGAATGAAATCAATTTGTGATTTCATTTCATGGTGAAGAACTTTTCATTTTCTATGATAAACGATGATAAATTGGTCTTTTATTTATTCATTGTTACCAGAATACTATTTTAAATTGAAAGCATAATAAAGGAAGAATTACGTTTAAAAGAATTTTTAGAAAATATTTCATTGAATTAAAGGATATTATTATTATGGAGGAATAAAAAATATATGAAATATTACTCATGTACGTAGTATTCATTAATAAAATCAAACGTAAAACTTATAAATAATATGCGTGTATCACAAGGTGTGGCCAGTGTGTAATATATTGATTAAAAAATGAATAAGAGCGAGAGAGAGTATTTAAGCATTCTAAAAAAGAAATGTAGCAACAAAAAGACAGTGAATCCAATTATACAGCTGCTAATCTGAAAATATGATTTGCCTCCCAAAGTCACAAAGTGCCTATATGAATCGAGAAGACTGTTTTGAAAGAACGGTTACGTAGTCGCTAAACTTTAAACAAAAATCAACTGAAAAACTTGCTTATGAATATGATCTTGCTTATCGTATGATCTCGGCGACCAGTTCACATCACCATCACGTGAGAGCGAAGACATCTCTGGCGTAACATTCACACCAGTGACTATTTCGCGACGCATTGTACGCTCTTGGAACTTATTTAGATAGGCATCATCCCAAAGTCTACAATCTTGTGTCTTCGTTCGTATGCTATTCATTCAGAAATGAGCTTCATTGCTGAAGATGCTTTTTCTATAAAAATTAGGGTCAATTGTTACTGCTCACGACTCACTCAGGGAAAACAAGTCGTTGTATATGGTCATTTATCTTGATTTCCTATTTCTACAGCAGTGTTACAGCTGACTTAAGAAGTCATATAAAAAAAAATCACTCCTATCAAAGGATTGAAGTGGTTTAGGCAATAAAGAATGAAAGATGATATCTTATTACAGCTATTATTGAAAGTTTGAACGAATAAAATCTTTTCCTTATGAAATGGAATCAATAAATTGTGTTAATATTGCCCAATGATGATTTTAAGCTTTAGAATGTAGTCGGTGTATAGGGTCTTCCGAATTACATCTGTCAATTAAGTTTCTTTTTTTTATCGAAACGGGTGTTCTGTTCGGGCTACGTTAAGTAAACAGTCGACCAACGTAAGTATGCCGACAGAATGCAACATCTCTCGCCGTTTGACAGAGCGGGTGTGGAGGAGAATCCGTGGCAGTTGATTTCGCAGATAACAACTTGACGAAGTTTCGTCGTGACTTAGGTATTTACATACATACATAACATCCATAATTTGTCATTACAACCCTTTAGTCAGGATTACGACTTAGTTTAACAACTCCACTTATGTTGTGTGAGTTAATTTTTATACATGAGTGGTGGGACCTACAGTTTAACCTTAATGTCAACAGATAAAAAATTATACTTACGTCAACAGAAGCATACCCGGGTATGTTCATACATTTTATATGGAATTTCTTTTGTTGCTAAGCTTATTTTGTCTGGTTACGAACATACTAAAGACTTATGGAAAACGACCTCACATCCTTATATCGAGCTCCAATGAGCTTGCGGCATTTTTGGGATATAAGCCGCTTTATACTTTTCGACAACGGAAACACACGTCAACAGCGTAAAAAACCGACAAAGCTGCAGCCATAACGGACTTATTTTTAATACTAAATGATAATCTACGAAGCAATTGCGTAGCAGGTCCACACGTGGTACCGGGTTTACCCAATACATATTACGGAATTAAATTATGGTGGGTATGTGACTCCGTCTCATCCTATCTAATGAAGAGACAAATTTATACTGGATTGCTGGCATCCGGGAAAAAAACGTAGGCAAGAGGGTAGTGAAGGACTTGTTCGTCAATCATTTTCGTGGAAGTGGACGGAATATTGTTTGTGATAATTTCTTCACGACATATAACGTAGCGAAAAGTTTAATGATGGACAGCAGTTTATCAATGTTAGGTACAGTGAACAGAAGACGAGTGTTTGAGCATTATATTTCACTTTATCTAAAGGACGGGAAGTAGAGTTAACTACATTTGGTTTCAGTAACAATATTACCTTGTGCTCTCACATCAAAAAAATGTATATAAGTCGGTTATACTTCTTGCATTATTCATACGAAGTGCAAGGTCCAAAGAAAAAGCCACTCTAGATTTTAGATTACAACAAATAAAAAGGTGCCGTCGATAATATGGATAGAATATTGAACAAGGCTTTATTCCACAATATACTAGACCTCGTTGCCCATAATTTACGTTGCGAATAACCCAATATTAAAAGCTTCCACAAGCAGCCGTAGAATGTTCCCACACAGCCTCAGCGAACAACTGGTGAAGCCGGAAAAAGAAAACAGAACATGTTACAAAAATATTTTCAACACGTAATGCTGTTGAAGCCATATGTGGGGAATCTTTGAGCGTAAGATAAAACCGTGGAAGAACCTGACAGCACTGGTAGAATGAAAGTAAAAAGTAATTGCCACTTATGTGCAAAACTCCGGCCAACCAGAATATCCTGCACGTTATGCAACAAGCCCGTGTGTGCCGATCATTCAAGTTATATGTCGCAATGTAATAAATGCATTTAAGATAAAATAGCTTTTAATATTTTTTTATTTCTTCCTGTTTGATTGAATTTTAATCTTATTATTAGGAAATTGTAAAATAAAGTCAAGAAACATCAAATATCAAAATATTTTCATATATTTCATTATACATACCCAGGTATGCAAATGTTGACGTAAGGGATAAGAATCAAAAAATGGCCACATCTTTGACCCCCATCCGCCATTTATACTCAAGTCTAGGAATAAGGTAGAAAACACTACTAGTGAGGATATCAGGAAATTTCAGGTTAATACAGTTATTACTTTTTGAGATACGGCGATTTAAAAACACAAAACATACCCGGGTATGTATCTGTTGACATAAGGTTAAAGTCGACTCCGAACGACAGATTTTTAAGAAACTTTTCATGGTAATTTTGATTTACTCTCAGGTTTTTTGACAGAAGACTACTGGGAGGCATTGCAGAAGACATATTTTTTATATTTTGTTTTGTTAGAAATTTCTGTTTGGGGGTGGAAGAGTAGGCTCACGCCTAATATGCCATTGTACTACCTACTAGACTACGGAGACTTCACCTAAAATACTAGAAGCAATTAAATTTTTACTTATTCACTTAAATAAAAGGTTATTTTCATTAATGATCATAGGGACACAGGCACATCACTATTGGTTTTGGTAATTTGGTTTTAAAATCTTCCGTTTGGACATCTAATGAGTCATCCAATATAGACAAAGTGTTAACTTTACCGCTCATAACCTTATGGTCATAAAAGATTGAAATTAAGAAGAGACAATTATTGTTTTGAAATTGGCCATTATTAAGCCAAGTATTTGTATTTTAAGATTAAAATTGATTTCTCTTTAGTTTCAGTTGTAAATTGTTTTTTATATCGTACAGTGTAGCATTTCAAATTTTCCACCTTAGCTAGTTTTTATAGTTTATATTTGTTAATTTTAGGTGGTTTTTATCTGCTGGTTTTTCTCTGGATATAGAGTTAAATATTAAAATTTAATAAATTTATTCATGCATAAACTAGTGTTAATGAATAATAAAAAGAAATAATATTTGTGTTCATAAAATAATTTTTATATAAATAAACTGTAATAATTTATATTAACATTACTGATTATAAAAGTTGTCAAATGAATAATTCGAATGGCCACGTATTTAAAGCAATGCAAATAAATCATTAACTAAATATACTTGAAACAGATACAAACAATTTTTAATATAATCAGCGATAAGAAAGAAAAAAACTCCCATAAATAATCTGAGTAATAAACCGTTGATGGAAATTAATTTTTTTTTAAATAAATAAACTAAAGCTACAGTTGCATTTACAGCTGAGAAAATTCTGTGTACATAAGTAATATCTTTAAATCAATAGATTGTCCAAATTGTATATATACCAACCTATACCATTTTAGTACGTATATATTATGATAGAAATCGCTCACCGAGCAGTAATTATTACTGTTTAATGTTTGATGTGTTGCTGGTTCGTTTTTTAATTATTGTTTTTGTTGAAATGAAACACAATAGTGTTTTTATAATTTTAAATTCAATGTAAGTTTGTTTTATTGTTTTATTTTATACAATGTCTGGTTGTAATTTTAACTTTAAGTAAAGTTTGTTTTGTTGGTTTTGTAATTTTATTTGATTTAATTTGCTAAATACAATGTCTAGGTTTTTTCTTTTGTCTAAATTCAATTTATCTTCTTTTTTTGTTGGTTTTGTTTAAAGTTAAATTCAACCTTGTTCTATTTTTGTTTATATGGTTTAGTTCACAAATTCAATAAATTCAATTTTAAAGTATTATTTTGTTCACAGATTTGTTTTAATTTCTAGCTTATTTCATTTAATTATTTTTATTGGAGGAAAGGGTCACAATTTAATGTTGTTTGATTGACTACCGAAACAAGAGAGAGTTTATGTATAAATTTGATCTTAAGATTAAGCATAAGAACATAAAAAAAAGCAAAGAGAAAGAAATAAATAAAAAGAAACGCTACTCTATGTTATGTAACACTGAACAATTACTAGGGAGGATTAACTAGAGAAACCAAGTGCATCTTGTTGGACAATAATCCACGACCTTTGCGTGCGCTGGTTGCCTAATGGATAGTGAGCTGTACTATTAGCGTTCAATCATCACCCCAGACTCTGATCTGTCCCAGAACAAAAGATCGAAGCTATTCACCTCGAAATTAATTAAATATAATTTGTAATGATATTGTAATTAGTAAATAAAGAAGTCGCCGTGGTCTAGTAGATAGTGTGTTTGCTTATTTGACCTGAGGCCTGGGATCAAACCCCAGATCAGGCAACTCCAACTGAACGAAATATGAAAAAATATTTCTTCGACGAATTTCTCTCAGCAGATTTCTGGCAAAAACTCTGAGAGTAAACTAAATTGACATGAAAATTGCCAAAAATCCGTCGTTATGTCATGTTTAAGGCACACAACATAAGTGGTGTGAGAAACTAGGTGTAATCCTGACTAAAGGAATGTAATGTATGTATGTAAATAAAATAAATAAAATATACGAATACATATATGAATAAAAAAAAAATGAAATCTTCTAGAAAAGACTGAAATTTTTCCCATAAAAAAGGGTTCAAAACACCAAACATTGTTTTAAATCGATAACATGGAAAAAAGGGAAAGGCTATGGCGTCCCAACACTTAAACATGAAACATGACCTTAATAAGGTTTTGAATGCTCGATGAGGAAATGTATTAGTAGTCGTTTGGGGTAGTAGAACCGGGGTATTACATACCATAAACTTAGATAAGCCACTGGTGCATTAAAGACCAAGCAGGGTAAGTAAGCGGAAGCGTCAGATTGACTATTGTGAGATAGTGACGCCGTAGGAAAAATTAAAAAAATGCTTTGGGGCAATCCTTGTAAATGAAAAATTATGAGAATTTTAAAATTAAATAAGGGTACGCTAATGAGCATACTCATGGAACACTCCGCCTTTCATATACGCCTGAATGAGCGCATGTAGTGAAAACAGTGAAACGTTGTGTATCACTGGTTGTTGGTACACCGATCATCGAATTCAAGCCAAAAGAAATTGAAATCATCGCCGTTGACAGTAATATCCTGGCCTACGTCTGGGTAGAAATAAGTTAAATTTACTTTCACCTAAAATCCTTTAAACGCTTTTGATGTCGAAAGTATTTGTTCAAAGTCTGTATAAATTTTGAGATGATGTCAAGTTGATCAAATTCTAGTACTGAAAGAGAATACATAAACATTCTGAGACCATCTATGTCACCGAGTTTGATAATGATTGGGGTAGTTAATTTGCCATGTGATTTCTAGAATATGAACCATCCAGAGTTCAAGATTGGTCTGACTACTATTGTGTAAGCCTAATTAGTTATGTTTGGTTAAATGCCTAATTTTCCCTCCGAGAGGGTTTTATTCAACCAGTTAAAAGGGTACAAAGAAATGCTCTCCATTAAAGAAATCCAATCCATAAAAGAATTAATGGCCGATATTCAATAGTATTACCTTGGTTTCTTCGATATATACTATAAAAACGTGATAAGACGCCCCCTCTATAATAATTCTTAAAATTCACAAATCTGCCCGAAACAGTAGTAAGTAGTAACTATGTCATCCGCATAGAATATTCCCCACAACCGACGTGTTTCAATGTGATTGACTGTTCGTTCATCTGAACACTACAAAAACGATCTTAAAAGGCCTCTGTATTCGTACTGTAAGTTGGATAAAAGCTTACATACTTACCCGGTCTTCACCCAGAAAGATAAAAGATTGATGACCATAAGCAGTGATGTGTAGACCACGCCTAATTCATGCCATTCTCTATAAATCCTGATCCAACGTGATATTTAACATAACTGGTCAAAACAAATTCTCAGTAAGGTTTATGGTCTTGCTTGTAACACTACTTATGTTGTGTGTGTTAATTTTATTCATAAGTGGCGAGACCTACTCTTTAAAGTTGACTGCGAACGACAGATTTCTGATTTCATAAACGGCAATTTGTTGAGAAGAAGTCGCCGAAGAAATATTTAATTAAATTCCGTTTTGTTGGAGATTTCTGACCTAGGATTTGAACCGTGGCCTCATATTGAATAAGCCAACACACTACCTACTAGAATACGACAACTACCTGATACTGGCGAAAAATGTATAACTAAGAAGACCGGTATCTCAGATATTGTAGAAAGGCTCTACAGAATTTGTTTCATCAACCTACTCAACTGTTAATAATGAAAAAATGAAATTAAAAAGACTGCTTCAGCATCAGTAGAGTGATGTACCATCCGGCTCAAAAGTTTTTTTTATTGAGATCCATAAGAACGCTTTAGCCCGAGCAGCTTTGAGTTCAGAATAACCACTTTACAGGCTATATGAATACATTAACGATGGGGACTTAATTTAATTTCCACTTTAAATTCATCGGACATAATAAAATGAAAAAATTTAGTTTCTATGAAATTGAACAGCAGATCTTTCAAGAGAATTTATAATTCTATTGACAATCCTCACTACCATAATGATGTTAAATTTGTTCATCAATTTGTTTAATTTATCAGTAGTTTAAGAATTTTAATACAAATAAATTTTATTCATGGAATACATACTTTCAACCTTGACTTACTGTTCGTTTTCCGTTTTTTTTTTTGCATGAATTTAAGTTCATTGAAAAGGAATATATTTTTAAAAAGTTTTCCTTTTAAATTGTGTCATCGTTTTTTCTTTTAATTTCAAATTTGCTATTGAATAACAAACACCCTGCTGATTGTGATTATTAAAAAGCATTGTTATCCTTGTCAAGTACACAAATATCTACACAGGGATAGACGGCGGCGGCCTTGATGATATGCTGACTACGTATCTGAACTAGAAAGACAAACGTGCCAGTTAAAATAACAATTTAACAATAGACTCCCTATTTTGAATAGTACATCGTATAATATAACCTTTTTTATGTTTACAAAAGACATAATCTAGTATTCATATGCTTGTACACAGACAAACCTCTGGCACACACACTCTCTTCTGAATTGTAATTTAAAATATTAAAGTTCATAAAATGTTTTTGGTCTGCAATGAGTTGAAAATTTTGTTTCTATTTCTGTTCGCCTGTTATAAAAGTCTGGAAATGTTTGTATATTTGCCCGAACATATTATAGCAAATATACATAGGAGTACATGTGCCTTTGTTGGAGCAACTGAAGTTGGAAAATCGTAAAATTGGCTGCAATCAGAATTGGTAGCAATCAAGGTAATATTTACCGTGCATAACGGTGTGTTAGCAGATAAGTTTTTATTATTATTTGCTCGAGTATAATAACATTTATATCGTATGACAATTTATCATTCATGTATTCACATACACATACATATGTAGGCTTTGTATAACACGCATTTCGAGGGGCGGGTTTTAAAAAGTCTTGCTCATTTTATGAAGTTCGTTGCGTTTTTATTTCTGTTCGATCTTCTTAATGTAACAGTCAAAATCAATATAAAAAGAAACGTATGGTAGCCTTAAATACAATTTATTTTTTCTACAATACATAACATACATACATAATTGGTCATTACAACCTTTCAGTCAGAATTACGGCCTAGCTTCTCACACGACTTTAAAGAATTATTACTCGTTTAACAAGTACCCAAATGGTTTGGCTATGTTTTCTCTTACCCGCCACTCATGTATGAAATTAATAAACACAACATAAAGTGGTGTGAAAAACTAGGTCGTCATCCTGACTGATGGGTTGTAATGAACAATTATGTATGTATACCACACATTGTTGCTACTCCTAGAAGTTTGGGGGATCAATTTTGTTCATTTCTTATTAACTCATACGTCTGAGAAAAGTCTAAAGCTCTTTGAAACTTTCTAGTTTTAGTGGATTACATTGATTAGTAGATAATACCGAATGGGTTATTCCAAATCTGGCACTTCTTTTGTCATTTATTCTGTCACTAAATTCAGTACATTATCTCCACTGAGCATAATGAATCGATTTATGCTTGAGCAATGTTGGTATTTATTGGAAATTTGGGCCATCGAGAAACTGCACCATCAAATCAAATCAAACTAGAGACAATTGAAGATTTGAAGGCCAATATTAGTGATGCCTTTGCCGAGATAGAAGCCCATACACTCGAAAAAATGCACGGAAATTTGTGTAATCGAATGAGAAACTGTGGGGCCAGCCACGGCAGCTTTATGAATGAAATAATACTTCATTTCCAACCGGAACAATTGTACTTCACAACAAAAAAGTAAATTTGACAACATTACAAATCAGATTTGTTTTATTGCATTTTTAAATTTAAACTTTTAAATGGCGCACCCACACGTTATATTTACTCACATTATTCTCATACACCTGTCTCTCGTTTTGCACGATAGATACGTTCCTGAGAAAATCGTGTAAAACGAATTCAAAAAAAATATTTATGGAAAATCATGTAAATCGAAAAAATGATAAAATCTGATATTTATAGTATATTTTTAATATAATTTTATTTGTTTTAATGTGAATAACGTAACAAAGCAAACAAAAGAAATCAATTTCAGTATATGTACCTGCATATGTATACTTATTCAGACTCATTATTTTCCTCAACAGTTTCATTAACTATACCAACAAATTAGTTCAAAAATATCTCCCTCAGCAAACAGGCATGAACTGACAATCGCACGATTTGAAATCGCAAGTGATTTCAAAAACGCAAAATTTATTTCAGGGTGTTCTGAAACTCTCGCGTTTTACTTGCGATCTTCGATTTTTCGAAGTCGATTATGAAAAAAATAAAACATATATTTTAGAATTACAAATAAAAATCAAAATATCAAAATTAAAAAAATAAATAGAAAAATGCCTATAGGTTATTTATTAAACATAATTCGTTTAAAAAAGCTGCAAATCAGAAAAGAAAAATTAAAAGGACGTGCCCTGAGGGATTATTCTAACCCATTAGACGTTCCGGAGCGGGCGAAAGCATCAAAAATGCATTTCTATCAAAAGTTTAAACATCTATGAGTAATTGGATCGGTAGACGGAACCCATGTAAGGAACTTTATTTTTGTAGAAAGGGGTATTATAGTTGAAATGTGTTAATTGTAAGTACTCCTATATGAAGGTTATTTTTAGAATTTTAAAAAATCAAAGTGATTACTGTGCATGTAGAGTTGTGACCACCAAATAAGGATACGAGCTGTGAAATTTGTGTGGAATTTAAGTAACGCCAATGAATTTTACTTAGAAAAATATTCTAATAGAGACCGTGGTTACTTGTTGCTGGCCGATTCAGCATATGCCCTACATACGGCTGTATGTTTTAGTACGTGCGTTTAAATCACCAATTTAAGTAAACAAATGATGCAAAAAATTGGCTAAAAATAAAGCAAGTTTTTAGCTTGGTATTTTTATTTAGAAAAGTGTAATATTGTTATCATTTTATCTTAAGAAGTTTTCCTTTAACATATTTCACCAGTTCACTACAATATCCTCTTGTGATTTGAAATCACATTTTTTGTTAAGAAGTTCTGCTTGAACATATTTTCATCAGTTCACTGCAATATACTTTTGTGATTTGAAATCGCTAATTTTCAGCGTTAAGCGTTTTCCAGAACACCTATTTGGCGATTTCGAATCGTATACATTTTTTTTTAGCGATTTGCGTTCGCCAGAACACCCTCTTGGCGTTTTCAAAGCTAAAAAGCAAAATTTAGGCGATTTGCGTTTTTCAGAACATGCCCGAAAGTCAACAAAATCCTCACATTCAATTGTTTGGGCTAAATCAATTATTTGTGTTCATTCATGTTCTAAAAGGTCACCAGAATTATTATTATCACATATTCCGATCCATAACTTTTTCCAGCATCCCTTAAGCGTTGTTTTTTTATTTCGGTGTATGATAATCCTACATTTTTCTAAAATATATGCAAATGCACGTTTAATATAAAGCGTCTTAAATGTTGAAATAATTCCCTGGTCTATGGGCTGCAGTAGAGAAGTTGTGTTTTCCGGTAGAAATATTACTTGGACATTCTCAAATTGTAAATGCTGAGGATGACCTGGTGCATTATCAATTACAAGGAGCGCTTTTTCATCTAACTACCGTTTTGCATCAGGGACAAACATCTTGTAAAACCATTCACGAGAAAGCTTGTTTTCATTTAAATAAAAACAGTGGTGGTTTGAAGATAGCCGTTGAAAAGATCTGCGTTGTAAGCAAAGAAGAATAGCAAACAAGCAATTATTGTTCTATTCGTCAAATGGTAAACGGTGATACACAAAAGTAGTGCGAACCATAAAGAAGTTAATTGAAACTAAACACATATTTGTTTTTATTTTTGTTTGCAATCGACGAACTCATATTTTAAACGTTTTTGAAAAGTTAAAAAAGTAACAATATTTTAAAAAGAATTAAAAAATTAAATAAATAAAATAACAGGAAGAACATAAACTATTTGTGCTACTTACTACTCTGTAATTTTTTTCGATTTTTCTTTCCAGAATTTTCATTTTAATAACGAAATTTAAAGATAAGAAACGTACCCATTATGGCACTCTGTCAGCTTGTTCTGGCATAGAAATAATGGGAAGAAGACACATATTTCAAGATAATTTTATGACCTTAATACAGTTTGCTGAATAAAAATAAGAACTTAAACTTGGCGAAAGGAACTTGCCGTTTAAGTTGTAAGTACCTGGTAGCACTAAAGAGAAACTGAACAGTTTTTTCTGATTTTAAGTTTCTCCGGTTTTTATTTTATTACATTTTTGTATTTGCTTTTTGGATTCAACGCTTGGGTTTTATTTGGTAAAATAGCAAATTCATTTGAAAATATTTGAATAGAAAAGTCCGTAAGCTTGTATGATTCGTTA
This sequence comes from Sarcophaga subvicina, assembly GCA_936449025.2. NCBI lineage: Eukaryota > Metazoa > Arthropoda > Insecta > Diptera > Sarcophagidae > Sarcophaga > Sarcophaga subvicina. The sequence continues at coordinate 93,464,978 of OW388080.2, forward strand.
ACTAATTAAAATTTAATTAAAGATTTTTCAAATACATGCAACCTTATGAAGATAATTATTTTTTCATTCATCATCATTATCATAATTGTCTACATTGTGCGAGTGAAGTGCAACATAAGCTGAGGATTTATTAGAAATTTTTTAATTGCATTCATCATGCTTTTATTTTTATGTACAGTGGCATCTTCCATAATAAGCGAAAGCAATAAAGCAAAAGAGGAGAGGAGGAGTGACGGGTGAGCCGACGGACTAGTTGGTAGTGTGCAGAACCTCAATTGCCGAGGCAGTGGGTCCGATCTGAACCAGAGACTCTGGGTGTTTGTGGTTTTCTGAATGTTTGAGAATGAATGTATGAGATTGTATATGATTAACCATAGAAAAAAATGAAGTGAGAATTATTACAAAGTTATTTACTGCTCATTACAAAAAAAAAAAAAAAATACAAGGACACGCTACAACATAATGTGTTCGCCTCAAAAAAAAAAAAAGGAACAAAGATCCAAGGCTGCTTATCAATCTTTTGAGGGGACGCTGTAGATTCAGAATACATCTATTCAGATTACATCTATTCAGAACGGAGGTCGTTTCGAGCCCAACATATGGATGATGGTGAATCATCGGAACACATTCTTGAAACCTGTTGGGCATTAATGCATCCGTGCAGGATATACCTAGATGCATATCAGGTTACGTTGGTCATTATCCTTGTTGATACTGGGCACCACCCTTTAAAGATTGATACTAAGGCACTATTTTATAATAGTAACAATAATGGTTTAACCACTTTATGTACCTGAAACGTTAATCCTGGATATAATACAGCCAATAATACATTCGTATCTAATTTTCTTCCGCCTAAACTACGACCTAATTATTGCAGGAAGCCATTCGCGAATGCCAGCTGAAGCTGTTCTAAGATGTTGATGTACTTCCAGCAGTTTTAACGAATATAAACGCCGAGATAGATTTTGCATTAAAGAAATAATTTTCTATGTATGCGACTGTAAAATACTGGAGTAGTGGAGCTTAAATTGGCTGAAAAGATGTAAGCCGCCGGAGACGATAACAAAATGCCATTAAATATAACCCTTCAGGATTACGACCTAGCTTCTCCTATCAGTTATGTTTTGTGTGTTCATTTAATACATAACTGCCGAGACCTACAGTTTTAAGTCGACTCCGAACTACAGATTTTTGAGAAACTTTTCATTGAAATTTTTTATTTACTCTTCTTTAGTTCTTGGCAGAAATCTGCTGAAGGTATATTTTTCATGTTTCATTTCGTTGGAGATATCTTACGTGAGGTTTGAACCGTACTCTAACGTCTAAAAAGCCAACACTCTACCTACTAGACAACGACGACTTCCATTTAATATCATCCATTAAGCACAATTCTTTAATATCATCAAAAGTACAACTCATCCCATATTAACAGGCTATGAGAATGCACTTGCGTGACACGTTTGCTTAAAATGTACCAAAAGAGTGGCACGAAAATGTTTGCAATTAGTGTCTACTCTTCACAATTTCATTTAACTTTTAAAAAGGAAATTGAGTTTGAGAAAGAACTGACATTCAAACTGATGCCAGAAATAAATGAATACACGAATGATGAAATTTTAATCCCCAGAATGTGAGGAACAGTATCATAACATATTTTGAATGCCCAAATTATAAATATTTCAAGTATCAGTATCAAGACCAAAACACTCGCCAACTAGAATTGAGAAAAATAATACAAAAGTGAGTAAATGTACACTGGCCACCCATTTTTTTAATCCTGGATGGTCATTTTTGTACAGTAAGGTTACTCTTCGTTGAATCGACGAACAAAAAAAATTTTTTTCGTCCTTCATTAACAACTAACGTTGTTGAAAAAAAAAACGAAATTTGGTCAAATATAAAAGAGTTATATGATAAAGAGTAAATGAGCTTCGACGAATAGTACCCGTCCAAGGTTAAAGAGCAGCTAACTTGATTTTCATTATTATGAGTACACAATAATAAGATAAAAGGGAGCTTTAAGCTAAAGGGAATATCATCCTACCTTTAAGTTTTAAAGTTCACTTTAGCTTTGAACTTGCCATATTATATATATTATTTTCAATACGGCGACTTCAAATATAAACATGGAACATAAACAATAATATATTAATAGTTTTTCAAATCAATATGGATATTGGCGTATTCATTATATTTATTTTAAAACAAAAATAAAAAAGCTAAAACCTCAACACAAAAATTTTATAAACAAAAATAAAAAGGCATATCGTTGCCTCTGCGTTTTTAAAGCATTTGCTTAATTGAGCACTGTTATCGATATTGCTCCGGCATTGCCTTATGTTTAGTTTTTCTCTATTAAGTGCATAACAATCGATAATTCCATAATCTCAAAATACATATTTAAAATCCTTTTTTTTTTTTAGAAATCAAATAATGAAACTTATAGCAATTAAAGCAATTGCTATTATTGTATATTATAACAAAAATTTATAAACAATAAATACAGCCAGAAAATACGTAATTCTTAAATCTATACCGCAAAATCACATGACTTTTATCGCTTTTTAATGGGTTTAACAAAATTTTATAACGACGCAAAACAAATAAATAAATGCACAATAAAAGATATGTTAATACATTTCCGGCATACATTTTTTTTATTTGTATGTCATGAGCCAATGTGAATAAAATATACAAATACAATAAAAATTAATTTAAAAATTTTAAATTTTATTGTTTCATCACAAAATTAGATCATTACTTATGAAATTTAAAAAACAAAAGAAACATTAACAATTTCGCATCAAAAATGTTATTATTTTATTTGCAATTGCATGTTGTCTATGGTCGGAATAATAAATTCATGCACAGAGTTTAAGTGATAAAAGTTAAAATGTTTTGGTCAATAAATTTAAAATCTATGGTAACATCTGGTTTTGACATGAGTATTAATTGGTTTGACATTTTTTTTAAATTAAAAACAAAAATTGTAATAATAAAATAAAATAATATAAAATGAAGAGTGTGAATATGGAGAACTTGAGTGTTTTGATAACTTCAGCTATTTAAAGTAAGTGAGTCGAAAAAAGAGAAGAAGTCGCCGTAGTTTAGCAGGTAGTGTATTTATTGGCTTATTAGACGTTAAGCCCGGATTCGTATCCCAGATCAGACTCAAAACGAAATATAAAAAAAAATATTTCTTCGGCGACTTCCTCTCAGCAGATTTCTGGCAATAACACTGAGAGTAAATAAACATGCCATGAAAAAGTTTCCCAAAAATCTGTCGTTCGGAGTTGACGTCAAACTGTGGTGTGAGGTGCTGGGCCGTAATCCTGACTGAAGGGTTATAATGGCCAATTATGTATGTATGTAAAGTATATTGAAACAAGCTCTTAGTAAGGTAACAGAAATTTGTGTATTTTTCTTCTTTTTTGCTATTTATCTGTGTTGTTTTTAGAGAAAAACAACAATAATAATAACTGATGAAAAAGAGTACAAGAAGAGTACGATAACAAAGTTATAACACAAACATAAACACTAATATTACAATAATACTTGGTTAGTAAAAAACCACACTTTGGTGTGAGGTAATAACAGGTGACATTATTGTCCTTTTTGTTGTATTTGTGATAAACATCTCACACCTATGAATACAAAACCTAAATAACGTATGTAATGTATACATACATATATATGATGATGAGTAAGAAAATAATAAATAGGTGAGGATGTAATGACTTTTGAACAGCATAAACGAATATGAGTATTGGGTCTATGCCAGGAAATCGTTATTGACTGCGTGTATTCTTATTGCCTTATTATTTGATGTTAATTTCGTTAGTGGTGGGTTTGAACCACCCGGAGTACCGCATGAAACTGGCCAGTTCCCTTGGTGGCATATTCGCCACCATGTCAAGTCTTCAAACGTTCTGTCACCCAGAAGCTAATGTTGTCTGTCCTGAAGTAAAGGGCACTCGCATAAAAGGTGTTGCACCGATTCATGGCAGCTTTTGCAGTAATCATGGTGGAGCTTGCCGAGCTTGTCAGCAAAACTGCGAATAGAGCAGGGTCCCGTTAGAATTTCTATTAGAATTCGAACCGTTATCTTGTCAAACTCAAGTAGTTCCCTGGTTCTTTCACTGTCCACTGCTAAACACAACAGTCTCGAAATTCGGCTACCAGATATGTCGGACCACGGTTTTGCACTCCATGTCTTTTCCACTCAATGCCTGCACTTTCCAATTTGAAAAACTATTACTATAGAGACGAATGTATAGATCTTCCATGTCATATGATCAAGTTTGATACGTGCAGCTTATTCAGTATCAAATATCTCCGCCTGAAATACGCTGGCATAGATTAGATTCGATAATCTGTATGATCATCATATTGTTCTGTGACCAAGATAAGCGAATAGTTATTAAAAAATTCGATGAAATTATGTTCAAAATAAAGAAAGACCAGGACGTAAACAAGCAGTATGGACATTGGCTGGGAACATTCATTCATTAGTTCTAATGGTTCAAGCTCTATCTTTGGAATTGCTTCTACTAATGATGTTCAAATAATCAAAACTTAATCTCAGCTGTACCATGGCATTAGATAACTCATAAGGATCTCAACGTACCAGCGATTAAGAGAGAGATATGAAAATATTGTAATAAATAACGGTTAAAGTTATCACAAGAATATGAGTTTGAAACAGGGCTTTGGAACAGTTGCCAGCTAACCTTAATTACTATTGAAAAATGATATTCAGCGATGGGACTCATTGGGTACGTGGAAGATGTCTGATCTGGGGTTTTAACAGTGACCTCACATCTAATAAACCAATTCACTGCCTACTAGACTACGGTAACTTCATGATAAAACAAGTAAAATAACTTGAGGAGGACAATAAAGACAAGATCAAGATCGGAAGACGGCTTTCTCACTTGAAAGATCTTCCAAGATTGCATATGATATCTTATATATATTTTGAATGCTAACTACTGGTCGCTTACGAGTTTCTGCATTCATTATTTGATTACAGCCACCCTCTGCCATTTAATTTGCTGGAAAAGAGTGTGATGACAAGTAGGTCTCATTTAAAAATGACATCGAGTTGTTGTATTGCATCATTTATAAAGTCATGTATAACAGTAGTAAAAGGGTACTTATAAATTCCTCTCCAAATTTTAATTTCTTTCGTAGCAACATAATGAATGTTTGTGCGTCAACATTGTGGCCAAAATCTTCCTAAAATTGAATCATTACTGTTACGTTGTTATTCAAAATGTATAGTCGATGTTGCCTCTACAACAAAATACTCATGCTAAACAACAGTTACAATACATGCGTCTGTTAAATATATACGTTTGGTAGTTTACAAGAAATAAAGGAAAAACAATGTTAGAAACAGGAACAGATTAACTTACTTTAAACTACAGAAACAAATGCTAAAAATAATGTCAAAAAAGAAGAAACTTTTTAGATTTATATTCTCTTTCCATTCCCCTTTGTTCTATAACGCTTATGAACTTGAATACCGAAAAGGCAGCAGGTGATTATGTTGCCCTAGAAATGTTGATTTTGTTTTCTTTTTCCCATTGCCTTACCAAAAACCAAACTGAAGTGTTGAGAAATTCTTTCGCGGCTACTAACACCACACAGCAGATTTTTAAAAGAAAATAAATAGCAATTGGTATGGAAACTTATGAAAAGGGAAAAAACTGTAAATCACTGTGCGTGCACCAAACAAAAATTTAAGATTACATACATACAAACATAATTGGTCATTACAACCCTTTAGTCAAGATTACTACCTAGTTTCTCACAATACTTATGTTGCGTGCGGTAATTTTATACATGAGCAGAGAGACCTATGCTAATATGCTAATATTCCGCAACCACCAGTGAATTTGAATTTTTATGATGGTAACAACAATGTATCCACAATAAATGATTTCCACTTCCGACATCTTAGTTTGGATGACACAATTGAAGGATTTCTAAAAATGAAGCTGTTTGCCTAGATGACATCCATCCACATTTTATAAAACTTATACTGCCTTATATAATACGTCATCTCAATCACATTTTCAACACGATTTTAAAAACTAGCACTTTTGCAATTGAGTGGAAGGCGGCGAAAATTATTCCAGTGCTTAAAAATGATGGTGACTACCGGAAAATATCTATCCTTTCCTACATATCAAAAGTTTTTGAGAGAATTCTTCATGGACAAATTTATAAACACATACTCGACAATAATCTACTAACAGACCGTCAGTCTGGTTTTAGACCTCAACACAGCTGCACTACAGCATTAACTGAGGTGGTTGAGAATATTCGTTGCAATTTAGATGAGAGTAAGTTAACATTTTTGGTCTTACTTGATCACTCCAGGGCATTTGACACTGTTGACCATCAAATGCTGCTATTGAAGCTTGGCAATATGTTTAAATTTTCTTCAACCGCAACAAAATTAATATCTTCATATCTAATTGGTAGATCACAGATAGTTGTCAATGGTAGTTTTGTTTCTTGACCCTTATTTACAAGCAGAGATGTTCCACAGGGGTCCGTACTTGGCCCACTTTTTTAATCCATGTATGCAAATGACCTTCCTTTGCAGATCAGATATTCCAAAATTCAAATGTATGCTGATGACGTACAACTTTATCTAAGTTGTTCGAAAACGACTATGAATTCTGCTATTAATGAAATAAATTTTGATTTAGATAGAATTTATCAATGGGCATCTTCTAATGGACTACTTCTTAATCCTATTAAGTCCAAATTTTTATTAATTGGCAAAATTCCGGCGGTATTTAAAGGGAATTTGAATATTTCTCTTAATGGGACAAAAATTCAATTGGTAAATACAGCCAAAAATTTGGGCGTTACTTTTAATAGCTCGCTGACATGGTCGGATCACATTAATCAAGCATGTGGCATAGTTTATGGGAAGATTATAACCCTATGGCAGACTCAACACTTTACACCCATGAGGATAAGGATGCTAATTGCAAAAACGTATTTAATTCCTTCTCTTATATGCCTCTGAGATTTTTGCTGGATGCAATATGACTTTAAAACGAAAGCTCAACATAACGTTTAATAATATTGTTCGATATATTTTTGCTTTGAAAAGATTTGATCATATATCTCCGTATTTAGTAAATGTCCTTGGCATGCACCTCGATGACTATATGAAGCTTTAAAATCTTATTTTTTTACATAAAATTATAACAACAAAAAACCTGACTCTCTTTATAACAAACTGGTATTCACTTCGTCTGCGAGGAACAATAATATTCGAACATTCAAATACCGAAAGAGTGCTTCTTTTCACCAGTTGTATATATATACCATTTATCTCTGGAACCATCTCCCCCCCCCCCAAATATTCGATTTACAAGCAACGCAGTGCGATTTAAAAGCTTGTTAAAGAGTTATTAAAAAAATTCATAAATTTATCGTTTCAATTTTCATTGACTTTGTTATATTATCTCTTATTTTTTCTTTTGTTTATTTTTTGATTAATATAATTTCAATGTATTATGTAACTCATTTGATTCTGGTGCTGTAATTTATAATATAATTGATTTTGTTGCATCAGAAAAATATTCAAGTTAACACGAGCAAGTGTACTTGAAGTAAACTCATGCCCACAATTTAGTGCTGACGTTGCACACGCGCCAACGAACGGAAATTAGACCTAGCTCACATTTCGTCTGGACAATTTCCCACATTGCGAAATTGTCCGTATGCAGAATCAGCACTATTAATTAATTATTATTTCTTTATATACTAAAACATTGTAAATTAGTTGGTTAGTCTTTTGGGGAATACTAGAGTGATAAGTGGTTGTGAACTAAAATAATAAATTGTGAATTGAATTAATTGAAGTGTTTTATTTGTGAAAGTGGACAGTGGTCGTCCACTATAATATATATTTTTTTGGCAATCCTGAAGGGAGAAAGTTAAGTTTCATTATAACAAATAAAAATAAATAAAAAAAATAAATAAAAAATTTTAGTCCAAGGAATGGAAGGTAATGTATGTATAATAATGTTGTTAAGAAATGGGTAGTTGTTTACTGTTTCTATGGCAATTTGGCAATTTGGTTCAGAATCTGAAAATAAACATCTAACAGTTATAGGATGGATTTTCCAGAATTAGTTATGCCCCAAGGACATCGTTTAGATACAAAATTGATCTAATAAGTACTCCATACTGACATTTGCCGCATGTACACATTTTATTACATGACACTGCGAGGTTATACAAGGGTCTTTAATAGATCTCAGCCGGATTATTTCAGGATATGTTGTGAGAAGGAGTATTTGGAGACTATCGAACATCTACTCTGCAACTGTCCAGCCCTTACTAGGATGAAGTTGAAGGCTCCTTTACAGAGGCTTCTTTTTAGGTTATAGATTCTCTGTCCAGAGCTAAAATAAAGGTTCTCCAGAGATTTATAAATAGTTCGATATGATTGAAAGGTGCTGGAACATCAAGGATGTATATGCGTTCTCTTGAGTGTTTAGATTATTTAAACAAAAAAGAAAAATTATAATTAAAATCACTTTTTTCTAAATCTTTTATTTTTATTATTATTTCGGTTTACCATCAGTTACATCAGAATGAAAAGTTATGAGAAGGAAAATCATACCTGCAGAGGGTAACTTTATATCATCTACCCAGTCAATTAAACTTCTCCAGACAGTTCCATTATATCTTTGATATAAGCTCATAAGAGCCAAGTAGTCAAATTGCGGCCTGACTGTATAGTATTTCTAAATCCCGTCTTTTGTACCAAGTATCCAAGTTAAAAGAATGTATGGTTTCCGGATTACTACATTCATTTTTGTTACTAAGTCTCGTTGCGCTACATTTTCCAAAATCTGCCAGTCTACTGGGACAGTTAAGAAGGAAACTGTAAGCAAACCAATTCCCTTAATGAATTTTATTTTAAACTTCGCTAATATATGCAGCGGACTAAGATCCAACAGAGATTCAAATGCCGCTGTAGTACAAATTCTCATTGTTTCTGTTATGCCAACACGCACTATGTATGTTGTTCAATTCCATTTGAGCTATTTTCAGATTTATGACCAGACACTTCTGAAAACGCAAATAAGATTATAATTAGGAGATCTGCTGTGACATCTAGATGATCTAGATACAAAAGTCGTATGCCATATGTGCTTAGAGGCTCAGATTGAAGTCATTATTTCGGAGTCCAACTTGTTCTAACGTTTGCCTAAACATGCAATAAAAACTTAAGTAGCAGGGGTTAAAGGGAGCATAATTTTTTGTCCTTAGATTAGCTTAGCTTAGGTGGCGGACCCATTAGAAGGAACAGGTCTCACTTAGGTCTGCCTTTCGGCCCTTTTTGATACTACAACTTTTCCTAAAGAAACCCCATCTAAGAAAATTAGTTTTGATGGACGGACGTTAAAACTATGTTCGTAAGGAATTGAATCGCAGCATTGCTATCCTAGTAAATCATAAAATTTTCAGGGAAAATGCTTCACGACCCCTTCTTGAAAAACAGTGTTCAGGCAGCTTATAAGAAAGTTTAATGTCGAAACCTTTAATAAATATATCACACCTACCCCGTCGCTCATCCCTGATTCATCAGTGTAAACTTCAAATATCCAAATATCCTTCTAGTCCTTCAAATTGGAACTCCATAGTTGGAATTCTAAACTCAAATGTTCCATTCAGAAAATTGTAAGGCATCATATAATCGACCCTAATGTATCTATGTCTTCCCACATCAGCAGCAGCATCAATAGTGTAGATTGACCATGATTTGACTACATTGCGTCTTACTGCTACCAACTAATACGAGGTCAGAGGGAAGCCAGTTAAGTATGGCAAATAATGCCTTGATTTGAGCTGGACAGAGCACATTGGTAACCGAATCAGCTGATTGCCTGCGTACTCTGTCTAACAGTCAATATTCATGTAGTCTTTAAAATATTTTTTTATACTCTTAAATTTATTCTTCAATAGGATTAAATTCAACCAGTTTGTTTATTTATACAAGGAAAATTGTCTTCAAGTGATTAACATGCTTAGTAAAGCGGGAAAAGTACAATACGTGACTGCGACCACAAATAAACAAGAGAAAAACGAAAAAATAATATTAAAATCACAATGTGAACTTTTTTTGGGAAACCAAAGCAAAGGTTTTAAAATTAAATTATTTACCCTGACATAAAGAGCCACGAATTTAAATAAATTAATAAAACATTGCAGCCCAAAACAAACAAAAAAATTTATATAAGAAATGCAAATGAAAAGTAGAATATTTTTCATGCAAATATTTTTTATAAAATTGCATAAATACATGCAGTAAGACCCCGCTTAACGCGGGGGATACGTTCCAATAAGTTCCAGCGCTAAACGAAACAGCGTTAAACGACACAACTAATAAATCAACTGTGACGCAGGAAAGGTGCTTTCGCACTGTGAATGCGACTTCGGAATATACAGTTGGTACCTTTATTCCGGATACGCTATAAAAGAGCGTTGAAATAGATACATTGTTTACACCGTCGCTATATAGTGCACCGCTTTGGGTTGGTGCATGGCCGTTTCATTTGCACACATATACAACAAGTATCAATACAGTGTGCGATTTAAGGGAATCCCAAAACTAACGCGTAATGCTGAAACAGCGTTAAGACGGGTATGTACTGATTATCAAAATTTTTGAATTTAAGAAGATAAAATAAGAATTATCGATTCGCCGTAATCTAGTGGGTTGTGTGTTCACTTAGTAGACGGGACGAAACGGTTTAAACAACAGTTTAGATATCTTGAACAAAAATATTTCATCGGAAACTGCCTCTAAGCAGATTTCTGGCAAAAACGCTGGGAGCTAATGAAAAATTGCCATGAAAAGGATCTCAAAAATCTGTTGTTCGTAATCGACTTTAAACTATAGGTCCCACCACTTGTAGAAAGAAATTAACACACTTAACATAAGTGGCGGGAGAATCTAAGTCGGAAACCTGACAGGAGGAATGTAATGACCAATGTATGTATTATTTTTATTCGTTTGAAAGACGTAGCGCCGTCCATGTCGTTGGTATCTAGATCTTCCAATTCAAGTCAAAAGAACAGTCTAATCATCCACTTGTAGTACTTAGCATTGACATTATTTAACTGGCCACCGTCATTATTAACTTAATCAACTTAATCAATTGTCCTACATCCGTCTTAGTAGATTGTATCCCACAATACTCATAACAAATGAAGTAGAATGGTGAGTGAAAATTTATTATTTATTTATTTATTTATTAATTACAATGCAATTACAAATTATATTTTTATTCTATACGAGCTGAGTAACTTTGGCCATATGCTCGGTGAAGTGTTACAGACCAGAGTCTCAGGTGGGAATCGAAACCACGACCTTCACTCTAATAGTCTAGCACACTACCCACTAGACTACCCGGGCACCCTGAGTGAAAATTTTGTAAATAAATTACTTTGTTTTATTTCATTTATTTTATTCCTTTTTTATGGGTAAAATTTTACACACAAACAGAACTAAACTAAAATATTCGTAAAAATGAAAGTATAATAATATAGTGGAAGGTTGGAATGAAAATGTTCTCATTAAGTATCTTCTAATTTATTTGTTTATTATATTCTATTATGTAAGAGTAAAAAAAAACTGGCCTCTAGTTTATTGTCACCAAACACTTTTTAAGTCAGTGAGTGAATAAAAAATACATACTACTTTCAAAATAAATTATAATTTATATGTATAAAAACGTAACTTTTGATCCATGGTATGAACGAGTAATGATGTCGTTTCGTTTATTTTTAACAAATCACAAAATTACCTCTATGACCTTATTTAGAAATATTTAATTTAAACTTAATTAGGGTGGACAGTGTGAGCAAATTAATTTGAAGATAACAAAAATTGGAAACTTATTTAAATGCCTAGATATTTTAAAACAAATGTTTTATCGCTCAGATACTTCAATTATATGAAAATGGGAAAGTACATTGGAATTATGATGAATAAACTACAGAAAACTGTCTACTTTGGAATACAAACAATTTTGTTAAACGCAAAAACCTAAGGAAGAACCATCACAAATTTGGGACAACACAAACATCATTCATCAGTGATGACGCTGGATAACTGACAACAAACAAAAAACAAAACCGTTACTTTTTGTTGTGGATATTAGGCAGGCGGCTTCATTGCACCATATTGGCCTTAGTCAACGGCAACTATTATAGGTTTATGATTCACAACTTCTCTGAATCGGAAGTAAATGATATGGACACCAAAGCCAAGTGTTTTCTGCAGGATGGGGCAACGTGTCACACTCTTAATGCCACATTGGGGATTCTTCACGAGCGTTTTAAGTGCATGATTATATGGTTAACAATTTCTTTTGGTTTCAATTGAATTTAACTCCATTAAATTTTTTCTTATGGAATTTTTTAAATCGTAGATGTATGAATAAGCTTCAAACCACAGCGGTCTTCAAAGCCTTCGTAACTAATGCCAAAAGCATTATAATTTATATGAAAGTGTAAATTTTGTAGGCGTTATAGGGCGTGGCCGCCATTCGAACGAAGTTATATTCGACAAATAACCTATTGGTCTCTCCAATTAATCAACATTTTTGACGACATTTCAAACACACTTTAAAGAAGCGTTTAGAAAGGACCGTATATAAGAACGACTATTTTGTGTTCAACATAACCGTTAAGGTTGACAGACATTTAAAAGAGTATTTATTAGCATTTCTGTTATTTGTCCCAATTGGGAGCATTAAGTCGACATGGTCTATTATGTAGTGTGTTGGCTTATTTGACGTGAGGTCACGGTTCAAACCCCAAATCAGGCAAAGTGAAATATGAAAGAATATTTCTTCTGGGATCTCCGCTCAACAGATTTCTTACAAAAACTTTGAGAATAAATAAAAATTTGGTATGAAATTTTCTCAAAGATATATGTCGGCCCGCCATTCATGTAAAAAATCTAACACACGCAATATAAATAGTGTGAGAAGCTAGGTCTTAATCCTGACTATAGGTTTTTTTATAATGTTTTTTCATTGCCTTCATTGTTCTAGAATAATAAAACTGAATTATATTTTGAAATATATTTTCCTTTGTATTATTTTTTAATAAACGGAACTTTTATATCATATAGTCCAAATTCTATATGATATGAGTTTTCCATTTGTGCTAGTGTAAATAGTTCAGTTCCGAATGTGCATATGTTAATGTAATTGGAAAATTTACAGAAAATGATTATTTGCGAAACATTATAAATTTTTAATGCATTTTCAATAAGTTAAAACGCAGTTTCCATTTAAACTTTTATTTTTCCAACACAACTGTTGAATTTAATTTTACTGATATTTGAAATTTATCTTAAATTATTTCATTTTTAAACAAAGAAAATATTTAATGAAAAAGTATTATGATACTGTGTCATATAATTTTTTTTTAGTTTCGCATTTTCTGTATTTCATTCCGAAAAAAGGACAGAAAAATAAACACAAACTATAAACGGACATTTATTTAAATTAAGACTGAAATCCAGAATAAATAGAGTATTAAAGTTAAATTAAAAAATCTTGAGGGGCAAATTTGTCACTTAAATGATAACTGCTTCAGCTGATATTTCCTTTTTTTTCAATTATGCTCATAAGAAAAATAAAAAATGAAGAAAAATTTTTTAAATTTTAATTACAGCAAATATACATATATATATATATATTTCACTTAATGAGTTATACTATGTACAGAATTTATTAAATATTTTCAGACAAAAAAAGAGCACGACAAGAACCAGCTGAAAGACACCGAAGAAAACTATAGGTATGGTAGAGAATTAAGCAGTTCCTTTAGATAGTAGTCAGGCACTTAAGGTTTCTTCCTCTTTAAATTTAACTTCTATTCAGAAAACGGAATTTAGGTCATTAAAATATCCTGAAATATGTATCCTTCTATTACAATTTTCTTTTACACTCACCCAAGACGATGCACTATGCACTTTTAATTCTGTTTTTTTTTTGTTCATAATAGAGGGTTTTGTATTAATTCTGTATTTCAATGGAATTTATGAAAATGAAAATTGTAAAGAGATTGAGAAGAGAGCTTTACTTATGTTTCTATAAGTACGCGTTGCTATTTTCGTGTTTCTCTTAAAAAAAATTCTGCTTTAGTAAACACGTTTAAATAGGGCGCCACGAACAATGTTACGGAGCATTTATTTTTAATATAAAATTCATATAATTATGGTCAGAGGAAAACTAAATTTTTTTACTAGAATTCGATTTATTATATTTTAATAATTTAATAAATATAGGAAACAAGGATGTTCATTTTATTTTTTTTTTTAAATTTTTCAAGAATATTATTTTTATTTTTCTTTTTTGTGTGAAAAAAGAAACAGTATTTTGTTTTTACAAACGTACCTGTAATAGCAAGATTTATTTTGGACTCACTTGTATTTTTCTTTCTTTTCAGTTCCCAGTCTTTCTTTTATTTTTGTCTTTGTTTTTCTTTTTCTTATACTTTCGGAAACCCAGTTGAAGAAAACTATATTGACGTAAAACTTTTGCTTTTATAATTGAATTTAAGGACAAATTCTGTAACACTTTTAAAAGTAAGTGTATAGATATGGAAAGGATAGAGAGAGAGAAAGAGAAAAGTTTCATTTATGATATAACCTCTTTTTGGAAACTGAATTTTACTTCCACTGTCATCACTTCTTTCATGTGTGCTTTAAACAGCCTACCTCAGCATTCATAAACAATAATTTTTGGAGAGTAAGTAAACTAAAAACTACAGTAATGTGGAGGACAAACAAATGATGTGAAGGAGCTTGTTTGGGAAAAATTAAAATCGTGGTAACCAAGCTTGCAATGACAATAATTACTGGGAATTTTGTAAAATATCTTGGAAGTCATTTAATATTTTTCATTCTTTTCTATAAATTTGGTGATGTCAATATTTTCATAATATTGTTATAATTGAAGGAAAATACAAATTTTAATTTATAATTTCAAAATAAATTTTTAATAAGAATGAGGGCAATTAACGAAATAAGCTATGAGCTAGAATAAGCTAATATTTCTTTTGATAAGTATTAGTTAATTACTGCAATTCTTGACAGCACGCATTTGAAGTTTCTGTTTAATAATAAAAAAATATTTATTTACTTATTTATTAATTTCAATACAATTACAAATTATATTTTAATAATATACGAGCTGAGTAACTTTGACCATATGCTCGGTGTAGTGTAACAGACCAGAGTTTCTGGTGGGAATCGAACTCACGACCCTCACTCTAATAGAGCACACTTCCCACTAGACTACTAGGGCGCCCAATAAAAAAATAATAACAAAATATCGTAAAAGGTTGCTGTATATGATAGGGTGGGAAATTTAAAGGTTTAGATTTAAAAATATAATAAAACAAAAACGATTAGAATTTTTCCCAAATTTATTTTTTTGCTGTGTAGTACAATTGTTCCGGTTAGAAATGGAATATTATTTCATTCATATTGCTACCGCGGCTTGCCTCGCGGTACCTTATTGCATCGAACCAATTTTTTCGCACTTTATGTATGGGATCGCATCTCGGCAATGGCATTACGAATGTTGGGCTTCAAATGCTTAATTATCTCTGGTTTGTCGGCATGCCACGTTTCATCAACGGTGCCCCACAGAAAATAGTACAATGGTGTCAAATTGCAGCTTCTTCGGCCGCTCCACAAGCCGTACCAAACTGTTACTCGTAATGGGTGCATTGGTCTGTAAGAGCACTTGTGGGTTTTCTGAGCCCCAAATATGGCAATTTTGCTTGAAGATAATATACTGCATTTGGTGACAGAATATAATGACATGAGTGTTGTCAGATTTGAAATAACCGATGGTTCTGAAGTACTTTATGCAAACTATCGAGTTTTTAGCACAACAGAGTTTAATAATTTTCATTTTGTGAAATAATTTTCTGTCGCCGTAGTCTAGTAGGTAGTTTATTGGCTTATTAGACGTGAGGCCTCGGTTCAAACCCCAGTTCAGGTATCTCCACCTAAACGAAAATGAAAAAATATTTCTTCGGAACTTCCTCTCAGCAGATTTCTGGCAAAAATTCTGAGAGTAAAGAAAATTGCCATCAATAGTTTCTCAGTCGACTTTAAGCTGTAGGTTCCGCCACTCATGTATAAAATTAACATACAGCAGGAGTGGTGTGAGCAGATAGGCCATAATCCCGACTGAAGGGCTGTAATGGCCAATTATGTATGTAAGTATGTAAATAATTTCCTGAAATGCGACATAGAAATGATGAAGATGATAAATGCTTCTGGATTTTCGTTCTGTTTGTTTATTTTGGCACTAATTGACTGCCCAAAAAATACTTATAGAATATTAAACCTGATTGATGCAATAAACGTTAGACAATCCGACATTGAAGACATTACCAAGTTACTCGTAGACACTTTGCGCGTTGATCTTGGCCCAAAAACTAGAGCGAAGTGTAAAACCAAAAAATCTTCAGATCCCAAAAATACCAGCAAAGGGTCTTACGCGAGGAAATTTCAAATTTTGTGTCTGGGGCCGAAATTCCAAATAATTTTCATAAGAAACTTATTTCAACCAATACGGTAATGCAAATAAATCCTTACTTAACATTTAAAATAAGGACGAAACATAATTAAAACAAAAATTACTAACAACTCAAATGGCCAACTAATTTCCTTCTGAGCCACATGTAAGTCCTCTTATGCTGCAGGTGTCGATAACTGCAACATGAAACATTAAAAGCTATAAATTTAAATTTTAATAATTTCTTTAGAATTGGCAGCTTAGCTTGTAAATGTTTATATTTACATACTTTATATTTAATTAAATTTAAAATATATATTACACATACGCATCATATTACTTGCACTAAAAAAATTACTCTGAAAACTATGCAATAAAAATATTGAATTTTGTTGTGCATGAAACTAACCGAATTCAATATCACTCATACGACACATGTATGTCTTTATGAAGATTTCGTATTAAATTTCGTGAATAGAAGTGAATATATAAAATCAAATTTTACTAAAAATCGATATATAGAATGTTATGTTATTTTTGGATAGTTTTAATTCGTGGAAGATATGTTAATTAAGTGATAATGGCCGTTGCATTACGCAGAACTACATATAATCTATCATCAAAGATCTCAGTGTTAAACTCTATAAATCAACTCTAAAACGATTAATTCATTTAAAAGACGGAATACAAGTGAGCGGAGTAGCATAACTTCAGAATTGTATTCAATTCTCAATTTGTGAATACCCTGAAGCATCAATAAAAGCAATGATAAAAGAATGACAAGCAATTAGCTTCCAATACGAACTTTAAAATTTAAACAGCTTATTTATTTATTTATTTATTTATTTGTTACTAGTCATAGCACAACAAGATAATAATCTTATAAATGAAAGTGCTATGGGAGTACATCAAAGACAGAAAATAATAACAAATCATTGATTATATATGTAATGAAATGTTTGAAATAATGTAGAAATAAAAATGAATAATAACGTGTTAAAATCACGGGAAATAACAATCGATACAAAAAAGGATAAAAAAATAAATAAATAATAAATTAGGAAAACTACAAAGAACAATATATACAAATATAAAAAAATATACAAACAAAGTAAAAATATATTCATATACTAAGGTACAATGAAATTTAAAGCTATATTAATTAAAAAATGAAAAATTAAAAACAATCATTAATAGAAATAGAGAGAAAAAAATTCACAAAAAAAATTAAGATATGCTAAAAACTACTTAAACAGAATGTATAGCTCCTTTTTGAACTTAGTTGCATTGCCTATGTTCTGAATATAATTAGGTAGTGTATTCCAAAGACTGATGGTGTGTATAAAAAACTGGCGTTGTGACAAAAGCGTCCTATGTCTGTGTTGGATAATCTTCATACCGCGGTTGGATCTATCAAATGTAATCCTACTAAATAAGTATATTGTTGTTGTTGTTGCTGGTAAAGTAATAATCTTATGGAGGAGAATAAGGCATTTTATATTTAATAGATTATCAAAATTAACTCCGAATATCCGGTATGAAAATTGTGATATATGGTCTCGACGTCCCCTAATAAAAACATATCTGGCTATATTATTATAAGCCAGGTTGAGTTTCCGCCTATCGGCAGTATCACAGTTTGCGAAAATTGCACATCCGTATAAAAGGACAGGAATCAAATACGTTTTAGCCAGTTGCATACGTATGGCAAAGGGAGTCGAATCTATAACAGCCCACAAGTTCCTAAGCATACTATAAACTTTACCAACGATGACGTTAATGTGGTTAGACCACGTTAGCCGACTATTAAAGATAACACCCAGATTGGATGCTGATTCAACAAAGTCAATTTTATTCCCCCTGATAATAATATCCGGCACAACAAATGCTCTCTTAGTTCTGGAGAGCAATAAACATTTAGATTTAGAGGGATTTATACAAAGTCCATTGGACCTAGCCCAGTTGTCAATTTTTCGTAAATCACAGTTGATGGTGTCTATACATAGTTGGATATACTCTATACGCGTGCTTCTATAGAGCTGAACGTCATCAGCGTCCATATGTACGCTACAATTATCCAAAACATCAGGCAGGTCGTTAATGTATATACAGAACAAGAGAGGCCCTAATATTGCTCCCTGAGGATTACCTCTTCCAACGCTTAGCGAATTCGAGATTTTGCCGTTAAGATAAACTCGTTGTGATCTGTCCACAAGATAAGAACGTATGAGATTACAAGCTGAGTGAGAAAAATGAAAGAGGGTCTGTAGCTTCCTCAATAATATTTTGTGGTCAACCGTATCAAAAGCCTTGGTGTGATCCAGAAGAACTAAAAACGCTATGTAATTTTCAGCTAGTTCTAACCTAAGGTCGTCAACTACATTGACTAAAGCAGAAGTGCAGCTCCTAGCTTTCATAAATCCCGACTGCTTATCAGATAGGAAGTTATTACTCACGAGATAACTATTTATTTGTTTAGCCATGAGATTTTCCATTACTTTAGACAGGAATGGAAAAATGGCAATTGGCCTGAATTCGTTGTTGGATTTAGGAATGGGGATGGTTTTCGACTGTTTCCATTCATCAGGAAAGGACGACATAGTTAAAACTGTATTGAATAAATGAGTCAAATACGGCAAAAGTCTAGCCGCTTTCAAAAACAGAGGATCTAAATCATCAGAACCAACCGCATTCGATTTTACCGAAGATAAGCATTCCAAAACCTCGAGCTGGTTAACACAACGAAAACTAAATGGATTTTCAAGCGGAACAAAACAAAGGTCATTATATATGTCACTATCAGGGGTCGGAACACTGATATTAACAAATTTATCATTGAGAGCGTTTACATCGACATCAGCAGAAGTATTATGACACTTTTTTCCAACACCAATATCACGGATTACCTTCCATTTAGCCTTATTATCCAATGCGGAAGCGAACTTCCCGACGTAAAACAATGTTTTTGCAATCTTAATGCGTTTGGTAACCTCACTACGAGCTGACCTATGGATGGCTTTCAGATCGTCCGTTCTGAACCTCTTCCATCGCCTGTAGGCAATGTCGCGTTCATAAATTAAAGCTTTAATTTCAGCATTAAACCACGGTTGGTGTTTGGCTCTAACAAGTTTAGTTCTGACAGGAACACAACTGCCGTATAGCAGACGAACATTTTCCTGAATTAGGGCCACCTGGTCATTTACATTATCCAGTGAGTAGATTTGGTTCCAACAGATATTATCAACACTACTATTCAAAACTGCAAAATCGATACTTTTAAAATCACGGTATGTGATATGCCTGTCCACAGGACTCATAGGCAGATTATAAGTTAAGAAAAGAAGATCATGGTTGGAAAAGCAAGAGGCTGAGATTTGATCATATAAAAGTACCTTAGTCATATCATTAACAAATACAAGATCTATTAGACTACTGGAAGTAGAATGGAAGTGAGTTGGTAAGGACACATTCACATGATTAAGATGGAGAGACAACATTGAAGCAGTTATCGTATTATCTAGTAAAAGATTATTATTAAAGTCACCAATAATAATAGTGTCGTCATATAGAATGCCGCCACCCTTTGCGCTCGTTACCGTATTGTTAACTAAGATTTTCCTGTCTGACCGGAAAAGCTTAAAGCCCTGTAGACCGTAAACTGAATCCTGAACATCCAGAGGAAACAAAGTTTCGGAGACGCAAATAATGTCGATTTCTGCTGCTACGAATAAATGCCTAAATTCATCAATTTTATTGTTCAGACTCTGTGCATTTATATGAACAATGTTGAGACCAGTTCTTTGTTTGGCTAAAACTCTAATCATGTTGTACACACAGTCTCTGGAATAAGAACTGTTAGAGTTCATCAGATTGTACGTAAGTTGTGGCAATGCAATCAAAAGCTAAGTAAATTGCTGTAATTATGATAAATAAGCGCAAAATAAAAAAGGAATTATACATACAAATACAAATAAGGAAGGAAATAAAAATTGAATTAAAGTTGAACATTAAATTAAAGTTGTACTTCAGGTTCATCATAATCAGGAAACTAGTTGAATAGTTAACTATCAAGGCCAGGAAATAACTGGTTCAGCCTACCAATGTCCTCCACCAGAATTGGGTGTACGTTAACTTGTTTTCTAATATATACGCAACCCCGCATAGTGAATGCTGAAGACAAAAGTTTTTTTCTTTTTTAAGCAAATTGCAGCACGCAGGATTATAAAGTTGTTCTGAGTGAGGTTCTCGTTTACATAAAATTTTACATCCGAGTTGCAGCCGATGTTCCTGAGCCGGAAAGTAAAACCCTTATGCTGTTTCCTGTAGTTAGCCAACGATTTTAAAAAGAAATTTTTATCGTATGCGGACCAAAGTTTTACAATTATTACGGCATCTTTCGAGGTCACGTTATGCTTGTTATTGTGGTTCCTCAAGCGGTATATCGATTTTAAGTCAGGTATGGGTGTGCCTATGCTGTTACAAATTTTTTGGAAATTATCCGGCAGATTTTCCTCTTGAGTAAACGGAATTCCATTTATCCTGAGTTCGGTTGAAACAGGATAGTTCTCTTGTTGCCGCAATTTTGTTTTCAGATCTCTTATTTCCATGCGCATACTTTCAATTTCACCCGATCTATTTTCCAGAATAGTTACCCTCTCACTTATTTCCTGCAGTTTATTATCGAGGACATTGTATTTTTCACGCAGGTCTTTTACGAGGTCTTCTTTAAATTCTCTGAATTTTTGATCAATAGTTTTCAGAATCTGTTCGGTGAATTTGTCAAACCTTTTATCCATACAATTAAGTAGTTTAAAAGGTGAGTCGAGTATTGATGGTCGTGAAGAACTTTGTTGTTGTATGTCCGCAATACGTTTGGTGACAGGTGTGTTTGGCAATCCACCTGAGGTTGATGCGATAACTTCCGAATTTTCGACATTAGGCATGATTGTAGTGTTTTTGTAGGTTATTGTCTTTGATTTATGTTTGCGTGTGTTACTTTTACTTATTTTCTTCTCCTTCCTTAGGTTATACATTGAATATAAGTGATATTAAAATTAAGATTTTTAAATTTAAATGCCGATACTTGTGATAAAACTTGCGATAACTTGGCAGCACTTATGACACTAGTGATTAATTGGTTATTCGTGATCTGTTTACTTTTGTTTATGTTTTGTTTTTGTTTTATTATATATTGTATAATGTTACTGTGTGGTCGTGAGAAAAACACCGACACTGTAAATTAAAGATACTGTGTTGTTTGTTGTGAAAGGATATATTGCAAAAAATGCATCAAAGATAATTTTGTTACTAAGTTGTCTATTTGTTGTTGTTCGTTTGCTGTTATTTTCAATTTTGTGGACATGAGTCACCCAAAAGTTAAGAATATGATTGTCTGTTGAATAAGATATTTGTTATTGTAAATTTTAATTATTTTACTTAGATTTGTGTACTGTTTCTATGCGTTTTGTGTTTTTTTTTAATTTGATAACTACAGAATTGTTATTATTCACTGTAGGATTATTTTATTTTATGTTTTTAGTTGTTGTAGAAAGTTTAAAGTTAGAATTAGAATAGAATTATTTTTATGATTGTCTGTATTAGAAGATTAGATTAAATTCAAAAGCACATAGTTAATGGCACTTCACAAAAACTATTTACATTCCTTTATTTTATTTTGTTGGTAACGAAAAAAATTAAAGAAAAATAAGGCATCAAGCACACTTTTGCTGGAGCTCAAACATAAACACGTCTGTTCACTTCAAGATCAGATTATATATGATCAGATTATATATGTTATATGTTTGTTAAACAAAAACCATAAAAATTAAAAATTTTCTTTTTTAAAATCCATATATTCGATGCTGGTGAAAGCTTACATTTTATTACATTTATTTTCCTTTTTTGTGTGAAAAAGAAAGAGAATTTTATTTTTACAAACTACAGGTACAGCAAGATTTCATTTGGACTCACTTGTCTTTTTCTTTCTTTTCATTTTCAAGTCTTTCTATTAGTTTTGTCTTTGTTTTTCTTTTCCTTATCCTTTCGGAAACCCAGTTGAACAAAAAATATTGACGTAAAACTTTTGCTTTTATAATTGAATTTAAGGACAAATTCTGTAACACTTTTAAAAGCAAATTTACATATATGGAAAAGACAGAGAGAGAAAAGTTTCATTGCTGATGTAACCTCTTTTTGCAAACTGATACTTTTACTTCCACTGTCATGTCTTCTTTCATTTGTGATTGTCAACGAGAAGAACAAAAAATGTTGGGTTGTCGTTGATTGTTCTGTAAACAGCCTACCTCAGCATTCATTAACAAATAATTTTTGCCGAGTCGGAGTGTAAAGTAAACTAAGAACTACAGTAATGTGGAGGACAAACAAATAAAGTGATGGAGCTTGTTTGTGAAAAATTAAAATCGTGGTGACCAAACTTGCAATGACAACAATGACTGAGAATTTTGTAAAATATCTCGTAAGTCGTTTAATATTTATCATTATTTTCTATAAATTTGGTGGTGTTTTAAATATTGTCATAATATAGTTATAATTGAAGAAAAATACAAATTTTAATTTTTAATTTCAAAATACATTTTTAATAAGGATGAGGATAATTAACGAAGCAAGCTAGCATAGTATGTATCATAAGCTATGCAATTTCCGACTATATATTTGTGTCCCGAAATCTAAATAAGAATCACCTTTGAACTAACTGAAATTTGTCTGAGGAAATCCTCTTCATTCTTAGACAAAGACAAACGCTAAAACTATGTTCATTAGGGATATACTGTAAAAATCCCATCAACCAAGAAGCATTGCACCGCTTTCAAAATTTCCCAGAAAAACTGCAGTGGTCATGCAAGCTTAAGAAAGTTTAATATCAGAACCCTAAATGAATATACCACATCCCATTCTGTCATCCATTCTTGAGCCATCAACCAACATAATTCTTAAGTAACATTTGAAACCTGCGGATCTTCAGACCCGAAGTACATGGTTGAAATTCAAAAATCGAATATTCTATTTAGAAAGATGTAAGTAATTAACATATAATTAACCTTGTTGAGTCTACGTCTTTCCTATAGTCCAGTTGGGCCAGAATTTCCCTACATTGAGTCTCACCAGCACCAAATCAGCCCTTTGTCTTAATTGGACTTCAGAGGGGAGCGAATTGAAGAAATAATGCCTTGTATGAAGTGAAACATAGTGCATTGGTGATCAGTCGGCAGTCGCATTGGCACTTGCACATAATCCACCAGACATGTACATCATAAAACAAGGTTGAGTCCACCACAGCCCGATAGAGCCAGTATGCGATGGTTGGTCTGAGACCTCAGATCTTGCGTTCTTTGCAGATTTACTATTTTACATAAAATTTTATAAGAATTCTTAAATGTTGAAAATAATATCCAGTCTAAGTAACTTAAATTCTTATGCAACCATCGAAGAAGCGAACGCTTGCCCTATTCCCCCATAAAAAATAATTTAATTTTTTCCTTTATTACTAGAGTGATAAATAGGTATACATCCGTTTATTATATGCTTTCTAATGTCCTAATAATGCATACCTATATTTGAACGCACCGTTTTCTCCCTGCTGAATAGATACCCAAGTAGCTTAATTAAATCGACTTTATCTTAATGGGTTGAAGTAGTCTAATTGGTAGTGTGTTGGCGTATTAGACGTGAGACCTCAGTTCAAACCACAGACGTCTCCAAAATGAGCTACATAAAAGTATTTCTTCGGCGACTGTCTCTCAGCAGATTTCTGGCAAAAACTATGGTAGTAAAAACAAGTTGAAAAGTTTCTATAAAATTCGTCGTTTGTAGTCGACTTCTTTAAACTGCAGCTACCGCCACGTGAATGAAATAGATACAATTAAAACACACATCATAAGTGGTGTGATAAACAAGGTTGTAATGCTGACTGGAGCGTTGTAATGACAAATTAAGTAAGTTATCTTTATGGGGTCCCATAAGCCTTTAACCGATCATGCTTCCTCGAAGTTTGGGTATTTATCGAAAGATGCAATCTTTTAATATTTTTGCCCGTGTTATATTAGCCCGGTACTTGTCGATACTGAAAAAAGTATTTGTGAGACTCCCCCATTCTTGTAGTCCACTAATCCAATATCCTACCAGCTTCTCCGAGCTAATGGAAATATTTAATACCTCCTACCTACCTCGACCACTACTCATTATGACAGATTCTAAATACTTTTGACACAATTTTATTTTATATTTATTTATTTATTTATTTATTTATTTATTTATAACAATATAATTATAAATTATATCTAATTATTACGAGCTGAGTAACTCAGACCTTATGCTCGGTGTAGTGCAGCAGATCTTATGCTTACCACGAACCTATGATCCACCCGCTAATAGCCTAGCACACTACATATTAGACTACCAGAGTACACAGAAATAATTGTAATATAATGCATTTACAATTAAAAATTATACGATGTACGATTTTGTTCATAAAACAATGTGGCAGTTCATTTAATTTAATTAATATTTATTTTTCTATTTTAATATTATTTTTCTATCTTTGAAGTTTGCTCTTGTTAGATAATTTAAATCGTCCGGTTGATGCAACAACAAAGCTATTGTAATGGTGGTTTAAAGCAATTTAAAATTTATTACAATAGAAAAATAAAAATAAATCTACACAACTTATTCATAGATTGGCATTCTCCACAATGGAGAATGGAGAAATTATCGCAAATCCAACTGTTAATCGCATGCTTTCAAAGTGCTTAAGAGAATTCTACACAATAGCAATGAATCACTGAATATACAAGCTTGCTATGAGCAAAAATATTTGTCCGTATAATTTCAACATTCTCACACCACTCATGTTGTGTGCGTTAATTTTAAACATGAGTGGCGGGACCTACATTTTAAAGTCGACTCCCAACGACAGATTTTTGAGAAATTTTTAATGGCAATTTTATTTACTTTCAAAATTTTTGTCAGAAATCTGCTGAGAGGAAGTTGCCGAAGAAATATTTGTTATCATATTTCGCTTTGATGTCTTACCTGGGAATGGAAGTGCCTATACGAATAATGTTCTGAAATGTGATGATAGAGCTGAATTATGATTTTAAAAATTTTATTACAAAAATCCTTATACCACTATACCACTTATAACACTTTTGACCATATGCCTTCTTATATAACCCTCATAAGTAAACGTGTAAATTTATTGTATCAAAAGTTTCAATTCATAATCTCAATCGACGTCAATAAATGCCCAATGCCACTTGGTGCTTGACTATGTAAACCTACAAGACTACGTTGATTTACTATCCGAGAGTCATCATTTCGTTACTAACTCTCGAGAAAGTGAGACAGAGTCACCACACGTATTCATTGATTTCATTTGTATAAATTTGTTATGAAACTTTTAATTAAATTCTCATTTTAATTAAATTCTCATTGATGCCCATTATTTGCCTTCCTTTAATTTGTTCTTTATATGATTATTGATGCCGTTGTTATGGACCTCATATGCTTACGCACATACAAATTTGTTTTCTGAAGAATATGTGTATGTACTTCTTATATTACATTTCCGCTGTGGCAGTTTTTAATTAACAAACTAAGGAATAAATATGTTACAACACTTGAGGCGAAAATCAATAATAAATTTCTTAAAATATCGAAAAGTTTATAAAAATATTTTATAAGGAAATTTTTCTTTTTCTTTCTTAAATTCGTTAATAATTTTATCTTAAATTTTACAGTGGATTACTAACAAGTAGTAAAATCTTAAAACCTATGACGAATAAAATTACTTATCAACACATACAATAAATTGTACTTTTGTAATAGACCTTCAAGTCACCGTAGTCTGGTAGGTAGTGTTTTGGCTAATTATGTGAGAGTCTGTGAGAGTTCTGACCCAGATATCTCCAACTTAATGAAATATGAAAAATGTTGTTACGAAAATGGAAATGGTGTTATCGTTTGACATTAAAATAAACAAAAGCTACAAAAACAAAGGACTTGCTTACATGATCAACGAATAAACAAAAAGTGTCCACAATATATTGAATTTATTCCATTTCTCTGCTTTAAAAAAAGAAAAATTTTTGCTACCTGTTAAGTAAAAAATATTATTCATGAAGAAGCAATAATTTTTATTAACAGTTATAGAAGTCAGAGTATATATTTTCTAGGAAATAAATGTATATGTGTCATGAGTACATGAGGTCAGCAACATCGATATCAATAACCATGTAAAGAAGAAAGTGATGGAAGAGAGATACTCTGTGTAAATAATCGAAATTAATTACACATTTATTACAAATGAACATTTTTTACTAAAACTTTCAACAAAATACTGTTATACAATACGCCAAAAAAATTTTACCGTTAATGTGACACGCCGTTAATGTGACACTTAAAGCACACTTTAACACTGTGAAAAGTGGCTTGAGGTACAAACCATAAATATTTTGAACTGCACTACTCAATCGCTTAATCTCAAGCCAATTGGGAACCAATTGAGAATAAAACGAATAATTTATTATTATTATGAATATTTTTATTATATGGCAACCACTGTCTGTATATAAAGGTCAATAACTATTTTTTTTTTATTGTGCTGTTTTTTAAAATTTTTTTATCCTTCAATTACTTTAATATTATTTTAAGCAGGAATTAAATGATTTCGTTCTTTTTAATTTTTATTTCCGCAACAGAAAAGTGCTTTCCCTTAGGTTTTCTCAAAGTTCGTGAAATAAAAACTCACTCTTTCATTCACTCATTCGTATCGCATGGAATTCTTTAATGTGCGCTGAAAGTAAACGATTAACATTTCTATTTACGATAATTTTCCCCATACAACTGATGTTGGAAGGTAGACATTTGAGGTTTTTATCTGTGGATAAATTGTTGTAAATTTATTTTTTATTTTTCCATTGCAATAAAGTTTAAACCGTCAATATAAACGCCTTGTTGTTGTAACAACCGCAAGAAGAAATAAAGTTAATTTTTTGCTGAAATGGAAATCAAATTCAATTTTAATGATTCATCAAGAGCATAGAAAGTAGAGAATAATATTAAAATACTTAATATCTCTTAACAAATAAAAACATATGAAAGAATGGAGTGTGAATGCCAAGGCTGGCACCACCTCATGGATACAACTGAGTAACGAAGGCGAAGATGTGTCTGTAATTGCGGTGATATTAGATAGTCTGCCAAAAATAGGCTGGCGGTTGGTAGTAACTGCAGGTTAGCTAATCATTCATGACCTCTATAGATGACAGTAGAGCTAAAGTATTACGACTACAGTCGCAGCTGCGGAGATGGTCAAACTAGCAAAAATTTAGTACACTTTTGTCAGGAACCCATTTGATGTCGCAGATTTTAAACTCAGCACCATTCTGACCTTTGTAAGTAGTTAAGTTTGGAATCATTGCTTAACATCGAAGTTGATCTGGCGATCTGAGTGTGTTGAATTGAGTCCTCTGTTACTCTGAATATGTTGTACTGAATGGCGTAAAATTGTTATCATAATTTTTTTCTTTCTTTTTAATTTGTCTGCAGATGTCGAATTGAGTACTTCTTCAAGATAATTCTCGTAAAACTTTATGATGCCACAGGAAGGCATGCAGGTTAAAAAATAACTTTTCGGCGACTGCCTCTCAACAGATTTTAGGCAAAAACTCTGAGAGTAAAAAAATTTCCATGTAAAGTTTCTCACAAAATCTGTCGTTTGGAGTCGATATTAAACAGTAATTTCCGCCACTCATGCATAAAATCAAATCACACAACATAGGTGGCGTGAAGAGCTAGGTCGTAATCCTGACTGAAGGGTTGCAATGACCAATTACGTTTGCATGAATGTATCCACCGTTTCAAATTCGCTCGAAGCATAAAAAATCTCGGCGTTTGAGTGCTACATTCGTTGAAGCCAATGATTACGGGCGAGAAAAGAGTATCACATACGAGAATAATATTTGCAAAACATCGTAGACAAAAACAGGTGAATTTTAGCAGATGGTTGAAGAGACGAGACGAGTTTATTAGGAGTTTCTTATCCTACTGTCAACGGAAAAACCGTAACAAATTAGATTTGCAGTGGTGTAATAAAGGGAAAATTTCCCCCAGCCCAGTAGGTCACCTATAGTTTCGAGTTAAATGTATAAATTTTAATTACAATTTTTCCATCCCTGCATTTGTTAACGCGATGTGCAGCAAACGATTATACGATTTACTTTATTTAAATTGCGAACATAAAATGGAGCTGTGAAATCAATTTTAGAACATTCTCTTTGCGTTAAAATTGTTGCAACTTTATGATGGTTTTGAATTTTCAATGACACATTCCGAATTGTAATGACTGTTTCACTTTTACTCTTCGAATTCATTTGTATTTGCATATTGCTATGTACACTGTTAGATACAAAAACACAAGCACTTTTAAAAAGCATTATTAAAGAGTAAAATATCACGTGCTATAAACAAAGTTTGTGGCATTTTCGCTCATTTCCTTTCACTTTTACTAACTTTGCCCCACATTTAAGAAACCCAACTGACCTTCTCTTTTTGACGCTTTCTGCCGAGTTTTTGGCGTGAATGTATGTTGATGTATTCACCAGTCTCTTTTGTGGTACACCGTAATTTTTGTGTGCGTTTATTTGTGTTAGTTTTATTTTTTCTTTGTATACCCACACAAGTAAATGTTATGGTTTTAACTGTATTAATGGCTGATTTTTGTTGTCTTTAGTTGGTGGCAGTATCACGTAGGAAATATGTATTTATTTCAAGGTGATTAAACAAACAGTTTATTTCCGTTAAGGATGTTTTTTTCCTTGTATTAAATAAATTATAGGAGTAAAACTTTGCTTTAAAACATAATTATTGTCTAAATCAAAAAATTTCGTTATCTGAAAAAATTCTGAGATAAATGTAATTTAGCAAGGATTACAACTTAGCTTCTAAAGGCATTCAAGTAGTGTGTGTTAGTTTTTTCCCACAGTGGATGGATCAATAGTTTAAAGTTTAAAGCCTCTGCGAGAGAGATTTGATAATATTTTCATGACAATTTTATTTTATTCCCAGATTTCTTTTTCAAGAAGGCTGCTGAAAGAAATTTTTTCACATTTTGTTTTGTTTGAGATGTGTTCTACAGGGGTTGAACCACGGGCTCCCGTTTACTAAGCCAAACCACTACCTACTAGACTACAGCGTTTTGTTTTCAACTGCTTTTAATCTGCGTTTTCATGTCGAAACAGCACTTCTTCTCCTTTTTGAATATTACTTTTAGATTTTGCCCAATTTGAATTATTTTATTTTCATTCTTATTCTGAGTGAATCATAAACACAGATTGTATTCTATTCAAAGAAACAAGAAAGCAAGCTCATAAATCTCTCTCATAAAAGTATGCTGCTACCACTGGCCACCGAGAACATGCGATTTGACATTATTAGACTTTTTCTAGTATATGCGAATTAACCATAAACTAAAGTCGTACTAAAAACCAATATAACCCATGCTATCGGTCAAATACAGTCTGATATGTATGCTAGAGTCATAAAAAATTGAACATTTTGAGAAGTTTACCCTACAGCGAAATCGCGGCGGATATATGGACGATGTTCCACACATACTGTCGTCAATATGTATAGTATATACTTTACATATGTATAGAAAGTCGCCGTAGTCTAGTAGGTAGTGTGTGTCAAACCCCAAGTCAACCATCTCCAATAAAACGAAATATGAACAAATATTTCTTCGCCGACTTCCTCTCAGCAGATTTGGGCAAAAACTCTGAGAGTAAATAAAAAATTGCCATGAAAAGTTTCTCAAAAATTGTCGTTCGGAGTCGACTTTATACTTTAGGTCCCGCCACTCATGTATAAAAAAGCACATACATCATGCGTGGTGTAAGAAACTAGGTCGTAATCCTGACTGAATGGTTGTGGTTATGTATATATGTATTTGTACATGTATAGAAATTACACATGTATAGAATCTAAACACTGAAGGAGAGGTTTCCATTTCATTGTGTCTATATTTCTTAAAAATTGCTAGAATAGTAAAATCCGGTCTCTTGGGTTCACCATTTCGTCATTTAATTTCAGAAAGAAAATATGCATAATTAATGAATAAAAACATACATATCTTGTGTTGAATAACACACTTTTGCATCTCTCGGAAATTCAGATCATTGCCAGATGTATGTCTTTTATTCGTTTACAACTTCTAAGGGTCATATATAAAAACCAAAGATTGCTTTATTTTTGTGAATAGAGTCACTTCATTGTAATGACTTTATACAGGAAACTGTTTTATTCGTTAAAAAAGTTGAAAATTTTGTATTGCTAGACATAAGAAGTTTCATGCCTTGGAAAATAATTTCGTTAATGCCAAGATTTAATCGATTCTTTCAGCAAGCGAAAACTTTGAGTGCCAATTTATTATGCTACGAAAAAGCTCTATACAAGCAGCATTTTTACTATTACACCATTTGAAATGGTTGTTTATATTCATATTCTTGGCAGGTAATTTATTGTAATAGTTAGAGTCAAACAATCTGATCAGCGATAGCCAAAATGATTTGCCGTTCTGTTGGTGACCTATTGAGTTACCCTGCGAAAGATGAAATCAGTCTATCAAACGTTTTGTGGTTTTAGTCATTATCTAGTTTTTTAGGGATCTCTATATATTAGTTGTATATAGAGGATGCCATCAGTTGAGTTAGGGTGAAATCATCAGCATATGCCTTCGATTTCTGACCAAGAGATTGAGGCGAAAAAGTTTACTATTAATAACCCACTCGCTTTCAATGTACAAGAACGATTTGAATTTAAAAACCAAATGATGTTTATTTATTCACAAGCGTTACATTAATAGAATATCACTGGTAACTATGGGTGGCGTACACATTCGCAAGTCTAAAGATCTTAATATTCTGTACATGGGATTTCAAAGAGCTGGTATTCGGTTCATTTCTTTTATCTAAACACGGTACAAGATATGCTTACATCCGTCTAGTCACTTCAACTCTATTCCGACGCTTCTCGAACGCAAGCAGGTGGAAGGTGCTCACTAGTGATGATGGCTTATCTTATTTATTGCCGCATTATTGATAGATAGTTACTACAATGGATGGTGCTTTAGTTATATAAAGGAACTTGTTCTCTAAAATCAAATACCTTGGTATTAGTTGCGTTTATCCTAGAGCACATCTATTTATGGTCGTTTAGCATTAATCGTATGTGAAACTCTCTTACTGCAGAAGTTCTTCATACCATTTTCTCTATTTGACAATTTGTCATTCAGACATAACACATGACTATTAAAAAACCCTGGGGGCTAGTGAAGATAGCAAAGCATTCATCCATATTTATCGACATGACAGGTTATTCTAAGGCACAGGCGTATGTATATACATACATACACATACAAAATTGGTCATTATAATCCTTTAGTCAGGATTATGATCTATGATATAATTTAATACATGAGTGACGCGACCTACAGTTTAAAGTCGATTCCAAACGACAGATTTTTGAGAAACTTTTGCATGGCAATTTTATTTACTCTCAGAGTTATTGCCAGAAATCTGCTGTTGTCTTATATGTATCTATTAAGTCAACACACTACATTCTACCTACAGTTTAAAGTCGAAGAAGAAGAAATATTTTTTAATATTTCATTTTGATGTCCGACCTGGGGTTTCAACCGTGGCCTTACATCTAATAAGCCAACACATTACCTACTATACTACGGCGACTTCAAATAGTTGTAAATATTCCTCTAACAATGTTCAATAAAATATTTCTAATCTATTATGTGTTTTACTCCTATGCCGAAAGTTAAGTTTTTGATCAATACAACTTCCCACATCAGGTTCAGCATCCTTGTCAAGCATTAGGAGATTATGCCGTATTTTGTGGTTTTGTTAAACAAAATGCGACATAAACGAGTTTTAAAACTTTTTCGACTCCATCAAATAAAATTTTTGGTGAAATTATGACAAAACAAGTTTGAAGGCCATACTTGAAGATATCGTGTTACTTCTTACTAAGGAGAGTATACCACTACAGTGGTGTTTTCAGCACTGTAATGACTCAATAACTTTTATAGGTTCTAGGATTGATTTCATAGTAATAATGTTAGTGTAATAGAGTAACCAAACGAGCAATACATTTGAAATTTTTGATGAGGTTTAAAATAAGTTTTAGTTGATGCAAAAACAAAAAAATCTATAGATATGCTGTGTAATGTCTATTTAGACGTACTGGAACGTCGTTATTGCATTTGTGCGTAGTCGACAGTAAAAATTAATGGAAAATTCAACAAAATTCTTAAGCGGTTTTCTGTTTTTCTATACGAATATATTTTATGCTAGCTTTGCAATTAACCAATGGCTAATGGTTAACGAAAAAAAATTTAAATCTCAGTAAAGAAAAAAATAAAAATTTATGCTGATTACTTTTCAAATATAATTAATTGCATGCATATATTTATTGCTGCTGTGTCAATATATATAAAATTTTTTTGCTAATATTATAGAAAATATAATCATTTGAATAAATAAATGGCATTAGACATGTTTACTTTAAAGGGAAAAAATATTTTCAACATAATTTAGATGCATTAAATCAAATAAAAAAATTCATTTATTATCGATAAACATTTTTGAAAATTTAATTAAAGGATTAAGTTTTAAGTTTTTAAGATTATTATTATTATTGTGCACATTAATTTCATAACGATAGGTTTGTAACAAATACCGAGACTTTCGAACTGTAACAGTCGCTAAGGAAAATTTTGTTGAAGCTTTATCACACAAAATAATGAAATTGTTTTTATCAAAACGGAAGCTCTTTTGCCCCGATTCATGGAAAATTTAATATTTTGTTTCTGATTCATCCAGAGAATCCGTCGCGGACATTTGAATGATCCTACCATATACATATTTTACACATAATGGCAGACCATCCGTCGCAGACATTTGAATACTCCTACAATATATTATACACATAATGGCCTAGACTTTCAAGACAAATCAAAAATTTGTTTGTAGAAAATAACTTCGTTCAAATACCTGCCATCGTTCAAATGTCCGAAATGTCAATGATGATTATGAAATTTTATCAACTATATTGGTGGTTTAGGGAAAGGATTGGATCCTAATTAAAGGTTACCATCTTATGAAAAACGCCTAGCACTCATTAAATTACCAATTTTAAAAAGCCGTCGTAAAATGCTATCTTTCTCCTGAAGCTGATTAATGGTGTTATCAACTCTCAATTTCTTCTAGAAAAACTTTCCATAAAAGTACCTCTTCGTCCAACAAGATACCATAATTTCTTATTTTTGATCCATTTCGTAGAATCTGTAATGATTGTATAATCTGTACCTTGATATATTTTTTAATAAAAGTTTGGAATCCATTAAAAAGTATATAATTTTACAATTAAACTCATATAATTAATAATTTAAATGTTGTCTCTTTTTAACTTATTTTTTGTATTGAAATCATAATAATAATTATTCTGTATTGAAATATAAAATGTAATAGTCTGTAAGGATTTTCCATAGACTTGAAATAAATAAATAAAAATAAAATAAAATTCCCAAAAATTATAAAATTGCTACTTTTCAAATAGAGTGTAGTGGCAGTGTAGTGCGTGACAAAAGAAAAAAAAACATAATTAGTGAATAAAAAGCAGAATCAAAACAAAATAAGAAAACTTCTCTATTTCTAATTATTTTATTTTTGTTTCTTTCCTTTCTTTGAGTAGTTTTTGAGTCTCCACATCATTTAGATGTCTGTCTTTTAAGAAGTTTTCAATAATGTCACAAAGTTTCCAAATCTTTCTGCTCTGGCTCCTTAATCCATTACGGTGTTCTTCCATCAGCTTAACAATGGATTTTAAATGATTTGTTTTTTTCAAGTAGAAGATTATTTAAATCGGGTGTTGATGCAGTGTGGGAAGTGCATGGTGTACTTGCACTTGCACAACCCGGGATGCAGGTTCACATTATCTTTTTCTCCGTGAGATATTCATCCAAATTGCTCTTGCAGAATATCCAATGTGGGATTAGCTACGTGGCACGCCCTGTTGGTATACTTGGTGTCCATATCATCGTCCAAAACAAGTTAATAATCATGGACGGATAGTGCTCGCCGTTGATAGTCATGACCTGCCCAAAAGCGTTCCCAAATAAATATGTACCGGCATCATCCATCAGCTCAAAATACATACCAAACAGTGACTTTTTCGGAATACATTGTACGTTCTTGGATCTCAGGTGGATAGGTATCGTTCCAAATTCAACAATTCTGTTTGTTCACGTAGCCATTCATTTCAATTACCCAGAAACGTCCTTCATTGTTGAAGAAGATTTTTCGCGGAAAATTGAAGACAGTTCAGTGATCACTCATCATTGTTTACGGTCATTCAGGGCGATTAAGCGATAACTAATTTGGTAAATATAACTTCAATAAAATGACCAATTATTATCATTTTTAAAGCTCCAGAATCCATGTTAGAAGACCGTATACATATATTCCAAAGTTCATGTGGTTCTCTTGGCGCGACTACATAAAAGAACACGTGTATATTTCTATATTTGTATAGCTTCATTATTAGACGTTAGGGTACGCTTCAAACCCCAGGTTAAACATCTACAACAAAACGAAATATAAAAAAATTTCCTTCGGTGACTACCTCTCAGCATATTTCGGGCAAAAACTCTGTGTGTACAATAAAATTGCCACGAAAAATTTTTCTAAAATCTGTCGTTCGTAGTCGACTTTAAACTATAGGTTCCACGCACAAATAAACACAAACTCGGTGGGGTGAGAAACTAGGTCGTAATCCTAACTAAACGGTAGCAATGAGCAATTATGTTTTTATGTACTTATGTTTAGACAGAAATGTGCGAAGACGTTGTCGAAAATTATGTTAAAAATTTTTCATTTAAATAATATTGTATCGCGTACATGCTAAGGGCCCAGAATTGTAAAATTTCCGTAGTCTAGTGGCTTATTAGAAGAGAGTCCGTGGTCCAACCATTGGCTCAGCTATCTTCAACGAAAAGAAATATAAAATAATATTTCTTTTAAAGACTCTCAGCAGTCTTCTGACAAAAACTCTAATAAGAATAAAAAAAAAAAATTTCAAGAATAGCTCCTCAAAATCTGACGTTCATAATCGACATTAATCAGTAGCTCTCGCAGCTCAAGGATAAAATTAACGCACATATATGAATGATGGGAGAAGCTAGTTTGTAATCCTGACTGAAAAGTTATAGTGCCAGTTATTATGTTACTACCGAAAAAATAAAAAAGTTGGCAAGAAAGTCATTAATAAAATTGAATAACTATAAATTCACTTAATTTTTCTTACAGTGCAGTTCTTATTTATTAATTAACCCAAGCACAGTTTTACTATTAGGAAAGGTAAACACAATTTAAAATTTATTTTCATTACAAACAGCATAAATATTATCTGAAGATATGCAAAGTACATTTCAATCTACAACTGGAATAATTAAATATTTTCCTGAATTTTTTCTTTATAAAACATGTTTGGCATTACAGAGAATTTTTTCAATTTTGCCTTAAAGGAAGCAATGTTAAATCACTGGAAAAATATTCAGAAAAATTTTCAAAACTTAAAGCCATAAATATTTCTTAAAAGCAAGAAGAGGAAAAAAGTAGGGTAGTGGTCTCGTAATTAGCACACTTAACATTAGATCCTAGAGAGTGGTTCCCGAACACGGGAACGTCGAACGACAAGGCCGATGAAAAATTTTAATGTATTCCTACATGAAATTGGCATTTCTCTGCAGAGAGACAAATAAATGGCATCACAAACACTTTATTCATTGGCAAAGCTAAAGTGGGATAAAGCACAAAGACAGATCTGGCCCAATATGGATGTATGTGGAACAGAATTTGCATTCAACCTATTAAGATTTCATGTAAGAAACCTCGGAGCAATGATAACTCGAAACTGACCTTTGAGTGTTCACGCCAGAAGACTGGAAATAATTTCACTTCACATTTCTTTCTTCATTTAACTAACCATATAAATATGGTAAAAAATCAGGTTAGGTTTACGACCTAATTTCATACAACACATATTTTGTGTGTATTATTTTTATACAAGAATGATGAGACCTACAAGTTAAAGTCGACTCCGAACGACAGATTTTTGCGAAACTCTTCTTGGCAATTTTATTTACTCTCAAAGTATTTGCCAGAAAGTCAACGAAGAAATATTTTTTTATATTTCGTTTCGTTTGGGAATTCCTGACCTGTAGTTTGAACCGCGACATTGAGTCTAATAAGCCAACACACCACCTACTAGACTGAACGCTGAAAAGATTTTAAAATTTAAGAAATAATTTATTCGGAAATATTTGTTTGGGCCTACAAACTATAAAGATTTCCAACAAGGCTTTCTGAAATTTAAGAGTTCATTACGGCCATCTAGTTGAAGCTGTGAAGTTAGTCACCATTTATTCAGTCCATTCTGTCAAAACGTACGGATATATCATTCACCAACACATTCCAATATTAAAACTGTTTCATTAAAATTAGTTTTCTTTTTGGGTAATATACTGTACGCTTCGTTGATTTTACGATCACCGTAATTGTTATAGAAGTCGCTGTAGTCTAGTAGATAGTGTGTTTATTAGATGTGAGGCCACGGTTTACTACCAGGTGAGACAATTCCAACAAAACGAAATTATGAAAAAGAATTTCTTCAGCAGCTTCCTCTTAGCAGATTTCTGGCAAAAACTCTGATAGTAAATCAAATTGCAATGAAAAATCCGCCGTTCAGAATAGATTTTAAACTGTAGGTCTTGCTATAAAATTAAAGCACACAACATGAGTGGTGCGAGAAGCTAAGTCGTAATCCTGACTGAAAGGCTGCAATGACCAATTATGTAACCAACCTGGAGGTTTATTCTCAAAATGGAATATAAATTCGCGTCCATTGGTTCACTATATGATCGGCCAAAACCGACATCGAATTAACACAAGATCTGCCGAAAATATCAACACTAGCTGTAGAATTTGCGGGATAATCGACAGCAGTTTATTTCGCGCCGCTCATAAAAACTTGGCTTTCTGCCGACCACACTTAACGAATTTTGCTTCATAACTTGGGCCTGTAGTCGTACAAAGGTCAACTGACCCAAAAACTAAAGGTAGACAGCGACATTTTAACAAGATATTTTACAAAGGCTGTTTAGCGCTGCCAACAGTTTGTAAACTAGCTATTGGAAGTTGCCGTAGTCTAGTAGGCAGTGTGTTGGCTTATTAGACGTAAAGCCAGGGTTCGAGCCCCAGGCCAGACATCAAGACAAAATACAAAAAGTATTCCTTCGGTGACTTCCTCTCAGCAGATTTCTGGCAAAAACTTTGAGTAAATAAAATTGCCATGAAAAAGTTTCTCAAAAATCTGTCGTTCGGAGTCGACTTTAAACTGTAGGTTCCACCACTCTTGTATACAAATTAACACACACAACATAAGTGGTGTGAGAAACTAGGACGTTGTACAATGGGTCAATTCGACCTCCGGGTACTGTACTTATCTTAATTGCGTCCTCTAACCTAACCTAACTACTCTAGGGTCTGCTGCAATAGACATTTCGGCTGCCTTCCAAAATGTATCAATACAAAGTTTGTATGCAGTTCTACTACTGTATATAAACTATGTAGATATGCAAAGTAACGAAACAATGCATCAACTATAAATCCAATGCCTGATTGCTTTTTGACTGCGATAAAAAAACACATTGACGACGTTTTGAAATTGAATACGTTGTATATATTTTGAACAGCGGCATTATGAAACACGATACTTTGTTCAAACACAAAGCAACTAACATTTTGGAAGGCAGCCTTCAGTGTTTAGATGGGTGAACTTGATTATCGAAATTGAATAATGAAAGCAACGAGTTTGTTTTACTGTCCGAAAATAAATAAAAAGAAACAAATGAGGACTTCATCACTTCATGATCAAACGGATGGTATAACGACTAACAAATTGTACACTTTTACTTTTTTTCATTTAAAGCCAGCCCAAGAATTATTTCCCCAGAAAAAAACACTCTGAATAGCAAAATACATAACAAAAATCAATAACGAAAAGATGCCTGTTGCTGTTTTTTTATCTTGTTTGTCCATCCTCAAAAGCGACGCCCTGATCTAAATGCTTTATTTTGATGTTTTATTAAATTTTGCATGTGGCGTGTTGTTCTCGTCCTTTATAGTATGGAATTGACATGTTGTTTATTTTAAAACATTTTTTTTACACCCACTTTTTGTCCTTACCTTGATAGGGGTTGTAAAAGTTTTATTAGCCATATAAATTCTCCTTTTACAGTTTCTGTATTGTTTGTGGGCGTGATTTTTTATAGTTGCGAGTACCTTCCTTGACAGTACACATGTACGGAATTGTTTCCAAAAATAGTAAAAGATAAGCATAATTAAAGTTTTTATGGTATCTGCTGCATATATATATGGGGTCTTCTTCCAAGCGCTACCTTAAATCAAATTATGAATTAAACAAGACAGATGCCATTATTATGTAGAATATAATATCGTTCAAATGTTCGCCATAACTTCTCAAAGTAGGGCGCTTATGATGACTTTGAGAAGCGCAGAGGTTTGCATACAGCAGTGACTTAAGAAAACTCCATAAGAAAAAGTCTAATGGAATGAAATCGCGTTACGATGTAACCTCGTAAAACGATCCTGGCCTCAAATACTTTGTGCCGAATATCCATTATGGCATGAGCTGTGATGCATGTAGCAAGGTGTATTGGATGGTAGTGGATCTCATGCGGATTGTTATCGTTTCGAATTTGTCTATTTTGTTAGTTGAAGTACTCATCCATTGCAGAAGATGATTTTTCAATGAAGATAAAAGTCCGTTGCCAACTACTTCAGTGCCGATTCAGCGAGCGTATGGCGTTGTCTGTGCTCATCAATAATTAGAATTATTGAAAGTGGCGGTTGAATCAAATCTTTGCGTTGTTTTTTGCTTTTTATTAATCCTTTTTCACTCTCAGAATACTATAATTTTTGTTGTAGAATACCTTTTCAGCATATTTTTTTCCAAACATCGTCCAAACATTTGTAAAAGAGAAATAAAATTGGAAAAAAATGTTATTATTTTTACATAGAATCCATATGTGTGTGTAGGTTTGATTGATATTTTTGTTTATTTATTTTATTTTCTTTTTATTGTTTTTGTTAATTGCCTGTCACTTATGTGTCAATGTAGTCTACGTGTCAAGAATAGTAAAACTTTTATAGAAATGTATTGAAATGTCGATAAATTAAAAGAAAAATCCATTAAGAATTAAGTAGAAACAGCAGCAGTTACTTCATGCTGTATACAGAATTTGCATTCGAACTGTGGCATTAACTTTCCACCTTATACTCTATAGACATTCATAATTGTGCATTACAAGCCAGGATTACAATCTAGCTTCCCACGCTACCTATGTTGTGCGTGTTAATTTTTTTATCCATAACTAACTGCACCTATGGCTTAAAATCGTCTCCTAACGACAGAGCTTTTTTGAGAAACTTTTCATAGGAATTTTATTAACTTTCATAAAAATTTTTCACCTCAAAATTTAAATTTTAAAAATTTAATTAGAATTGGCAGCTTAGCTTATAAATGTTGAAATCCAAATTCACGGTGTACTTTATATTTAATTAAATTTAAAATATACATTACTCATACGCACATATCTGCCAGATGAATGAAGCACCAAATCGTCAAATATTTGAGAAAAAATATCGTCAAAATCGTCAAAGACGTTTATTGAAATCGTCAAAAAATCGTCAGAAAAAATAAATAAATAAATTAAAAGTTTTTAAAAACCAATATTATTTCTATTGTAGTAAAACATATAAAGTCAGTACGAGTACAGTTCAAAAATAAAACATTTAAAAAATATTTTAGAAATTAAAAGTTAGCGCCCCTCATCTTCATTTATTATTTTTTTTTTCCAAAAATAGAGAAATTTTATATCATTTTCAGGAAAAAATTTTTTAAGAAATAAACAATCTATCCCAGTGTTGTTTATTGACACATAAGCGCAGCAATAATATTGCATGATCTTAATCTTATCTATGGGTGGTGTAAATATTAAGGAGTCAGAAGCTCATTCTGAGCATGAAAATTCAGTGTAATGTTGGCTAGAACCAACACATTTTTCAGTTTCTTCAGTTCCTTCTTACGATCTTATCATCTGATCTTACTATTTACACCATTTATAACCGACCGAGAATGGAATACAACCCTCATGTAAGGGTCGGTACCTCAACGTCTATTTTGTGGTTTCTCGACCGTGTACAGGAAAGGCCGTAGTAGCTCGTTAAAGACGGTAGTGTATCCAACTTCATTAAGTCATTGGAGCATCGTTGCAATGTAGTTTGTGTTTCACTGTTCTATCGCCACTACAAAAGGATTTTGCTCGAACAAAATAAGGGGACTTGTTCCCAAAAATCATACGTTTCTACGTAATGCTCGCCTTTCGAGCACATCCGTATGTGGTCGATTGTCCACTGCTTTACAGTAAAAATACATTTCTGAATCGGACTATTCGTATGTGGAACTCAAACACTGTTCCCTCTTTCCTTCTTCCCATAACAACATATTTTCATAGTTCCAAACACAATGCCATCCATCCCCTGAGTGTTGGTCTTACGAAAAAAAAAAAAATAACTGCGCATGTTATTGTTCTTCCGATGGTAATATTAGAAGCTATACTCGAATTTTAGAAATTGTTAGGTTATATAGGAGTTGCAGTTTTTTGACTTTTAAGGTGTTAAAAAGTATAAAATACAGAAAAATTATCAC
Organism: Sarcophaga subvicina; assembly: GCA_936449025.2. Classification (NCBI taxonomy): domain Eukaryota; kingdom Metazoa; phylum Arthropoda; class Insecta; order Diptera; family Sarcophagidae; genus Sarcophaga; species Sarcophaga subvicina. The sequence goes on from OW388080.2 coordinate 93,506,455, forward strand.
AGGTATTCGAAAGTAACTTAAAAATATAAAACTTTACTCCTTGTTTCTTCTAACATAAACTTCCAATAGTAACAATTGCAAAGTAAATCAAAGCTTTGAGGCTTTGACTGTACTAAAGTAAAGAATATGAAGTAAATTTTTAATTTTTAAAAATCGCTAAAATAAGGGCATAAATCGTCACATCGTCAAAATGATATTTTTGGAGCTCAAAATCGTCAAAATGACGATAAATCGTCAAATCTGGCAGCTATGCATACGCACCATGTTACTTGCACTAAAGGAATTACTCTCAAAATTATGCAATAAAAATATTAAATTTTGTTGTGTATGAAACTAATAGAATTGAATATCACTCATACGACACATCTACATATGTCATTATGAAGATTTCGTATTAAATTTCGTGAATGGGAGTGAATACTTAAAATCAAATTTTAATAAAAGTCAGTATACATACATATGTAGAATGTTATGTTATTTTTTAATAGTTTTCTTGGAAGATTGGGTTATAAGGGCCATTGCATTAACCTTCATATACCCGCGCCAAAAAGTGACACACCAACACCCGCGCACTGTCTGTGAGACCGACAATTGTATAGCCTTATATCCTTGGTATTATTTAAAAAAAATTAATTTGAATCGTGTTTAATATTAGAACTGAATGTTCTCAAGTATATGCAAAAAAGAAAATACAGAAAAATACATTTTTAATAAAAAAAATTCATTTATTTCAGTTATTTTAAAAAGGCACTTTTTCATAACGGCTACGAAAACTTGAACAAAAATACACTTATACTAAACATAAAAAATTCATAACTTTAAAGATAACAATATGAAAATGTTTAAAAAGTTACTTACAAAAAAGTGTTACACCAATACCCGCGCACGGTCTCACAGACCAACGCGCGGGTATATGAAGGTTAAGCAAAACTACAGAAGTCCCATCAAAGAAGTTTAGTGTGAAACCGGGAGCTTTATAAATCAACGCTAGAAAGAGTGAAGCAGTTGAAGGAAGAAATAAGAAATGAATAAGTTAGTTAATATCTCAATGCCCTGAATCATCAATAAAAGCAATGATAAAATCAAATGTTCAGTTTGCAAGCTTGACTCTCTAATGATGAATTTGACAACAGATTAGGTGGTGTATTTAGCCGCGAGCCTGCTTTCACACGAGCAAGGCGAGCTGCAAACCACAGATCAGATATTTCGAAGAAAGAAGAAATATGAAAAATACCTTCGTAGACTTCCTCTCAGCAGTCTTCTGACCACTCTAAGCTGCAGGTCTAGCCACTCATGGATATAAATAACACACACAATATAGACTATGGCGCAAAATTTAATTTTTTTTTTAGATTGCCTTTATTAGCGACGATGATGCAATATTTCGACAAGATAATGATCCGAAACCCAAGTCGAAACTAGTTCAAACTTGGTAGAAAAGTCAAAAATTTCATGTGATGGAGTGGCCTGCACAAAGTCCATACTTAAACCCCATCGAAAATATATCGGCCATCCTTAACCGAAAATTGGGGGTCTTGAACAATGACCTGAAAGTTTTAAGAAACTCTGGGAAAAAAAATATATGAAATGTGGGGTGAAATTGATCTAAATTACTGCGAAAACCTTGCGGAGAGTATGCCACGTGGCATCAAGGAAGTTATTCGCAAAAAAGGAAGTATAATCAGTTATTAATATCGTTTTCCTGAATTTTTTGAAAAGAGTGCAAAAGTGAGTTTTTTTAGTTTTTTTCAATAAAGTATTTTTGCTGTGTGAAATGAAATGTAATTTTAATTTTTAATGTTTACTGGAATATAATAAATCTTTAGTTAATTTAAGGTTAACATTTTATTTTGTTTTCATTTGTTGTTTAAAAGCTACGCTTCCATAAATGCAATCTAAGAAAAAAAGGTTCACTTTTGCTCCATGGTGTATGTGGTATGAGAGAATATGTCGTAATCCTGACTGAAGGGCTTTAATGACCAATTATGGATGCATGTATATACAGTGTATGCAAATTATATTCTTTTCTATTTATTTCATATTTAAACAAAAATTTTGTCATTTTTATAACATCTGTATTATGTTTTACGACTGCATACACTGGACAACAAATCAGTTTAAAATGACACTTTTCTTATTCCCAAAATCTTTTTTTTTTTTTGTTCTTTCAGAACTTTATTCATGTAAAGATGTGAATAGAACAAAGACAGAATATGAAAATACAATCCACCATTAAGAGAGCAGTGTATACATTTTGCAGAGCATGATACACTCATAAGCTTCGAGTCGATAAAACAGCACAAATAATAAAACCATAACAGTAACTTATTTGATGTTTTCAATGAAACAGTTGTATCAGAGTTACAGACAACGTGGTCGCTAACGGTTCGGTTGGCTAACGTTATAACGCAAATAGAAATTCACAACAAATTATAACACGTAACTAAAATCGCCGAGAGTTTAAGCAACAAGAAACAACAAAAAAATGTAATAACAAATTTTAAAAAATAATTAAAAATATAAAATAGCAAGAAGCAATAAAAATGAGAAGAAATAATTTTCATATGTAGAATAATTAGTGTACAGGAAATTATGTTATGGTTTTAAAACGTAAAATTTTTAGTATAAAAAAGCTGGAATACCACTGGAAAATAGTAAAATACAATAAGAGTGTAATAATTGCTCATAAAAAATTTATTCAAAAAAAAAAAAATAAAAAATAAATAAATAAAATCGCATACAAATGTGAACATTCTGGTCCTTCCTTGCAATAACCGTGAGAAAAAGAAATATGAACGCCAGAAGTAAAATATTAACAGTCAAAGAGAAGAAAATAAAAACACTGTACTCTCATACTCTCTTGCACTTGCAATAGTGGGCAGCAATGTTTGTTAAAATTTTTACACGAAAACAAATGCAAGTGTTGACAATATTGAAGTGTGTTTACACGACTAAATGTGAATGTCCCATCAGTCAGGATTACGTCCTAGCTTCTCACGCCACTGTGTGTGCTGTGTGCGTTTATTTTATTCGGAAGTGGCGGTACCTAAAGTTTAAAGTCGATTCCGAACGACAGGCTGCTGTGAAACTTTTCAATACAATTTTATTGGCTGTCAGGGTTTTTGCCAGTAATCTACTGAGCATAAGTTGCTGTAGAAATAATTGACGTATAGAAATGTTAAATGGAATGTAAATGTAAATAATCAGTAACCCAGGAACTGGGTCATAGTTTTATAAAAAAATTTAAGGCTCTAAAACCGAATCCGACCAGCAGTCAAATACCGTATTTTTGCACATTTGATTAGCACAGCTGGGAAACCTAGAGAAATGAATAAATTCTGAGGTCGTATTCAAATTATGAGGAGCAAAAACTTTTGAAAAAAAATGGTTTGTGGGTTGAGAATTTTGTCGACGTTTAGTGGTTTAGATTTCTCGATCTGTTTTTCTATATATTAATGCAGGGTACCCTCTGTATTATAAATATGAGAGTAAAAATCATACGAAAGATTTTTTGGGTTTACATGGTTGATAAACCAAAACAAAATAAAATGGATGCATCCCTGATCTAATAACGTGTGATAGTTTTCGTAAAACTTCAAAAAAGCAAAAGAGCTATACGACTATCAAATTTTCATTTTCATTTTTTTGAAAATATTTCATACGCTTTCATTACATCACTATTAAAACGTGTAATTATTTTTTATATGGACGCAGATGTGAATCCAAATATAAAATAAACCATAATAATTAAACAAACTGCTTTGTACGCCGTGTAACCGACAAATTTCGATTTTATGCTACGTAATCTATTAGATAGTGTGTTGGTTTCTTATAGTTAAGACTACAGTTCAAACTCCACATCAGGCATCTCGAACAAAACGAAATATAAAAAAATATTTTCTCCCGGACTTCTGGCAAAAATTTTGGGATTAATAACTTTGTCTCCCTCAATTTGTCAAAAATCTGTCATTTTTGCCGATTTTAAACTATAGGTCGCTCCACTTATGTATAAAATTAACACAGCTAGGCTGGAAGCTAGGTCGTAATCTTGACTGCAGGGTTGTAATGACCAGTTGTGTATGTATGAACGCAACATTTTTCTTAACAGAAGCGATATTTTCGGCAGTGCATACATTGCAAAGATGAATACTTCTGCGCAGAACGTTTGAGATTCTTAAAATTTTTTAGCAGTCTTGCAATTCTTTGCACAGAAGATCGCTTATGACGAAAATAGTAATTTCGTAATGCCCGAAAACTGTGAACCACTTCTGAGGTAAGCTCTCACTATATTTCTTCGTGTGTAAGATGTAAAATATTTGTTCAGACTCGCCAATGGAAGATATTTCACTACATAAATGACACTTCAGATAACAGATATTAAACGTATTACCCAGTTCATTTGAGTTTTTAAACTAATGCGTTGCTGTGTTAGACATACGTGCCTAAGTTTCTCCTTATTTGTAGAGTAGAAGAAGTTTCCAAATTCTAAACAGGTTACACCAACACAGTGATTTTAAGATAGACTTTATAATACAACTTTCGTTAGGTTTATCCAGCAATTAGTGATGAACTAAAAGTACTACTACTCATCTCGCGTTGATTAAATTCTTTAAATTCAGTTATAATGCCGAAGATGGCATGCTATTGTTTTGAGAACAGAAATTTTAATTTATAAATTTTAGCTTCAAAAACTTGTTTGTAAAAGAAGACGTTCAAATAAATTGAAAACATTTTGAATCTCTTTAAAAGACTACAATGAAATCTGAAATGAAATATTGGACATTTTATGGCATTTTTTAAACAATACCAAGTAAAATAAACTGCAGCTGCAGCAATAAAAAATTATCACTACAATAACTAAAATTATTGTTAACTTCAATATGGAAGCAAACAAATGTTAGCAATCGAAGCATTAAGTGGATGTGTACATGTATGTGCTACAATTTGGTACGTAGACAGAACAGCAGTTCATAAGGACATGAAAAAGTAGTGGAGAACATATGTATGTATGAAAAGTTAAAATAAATGAAAAGTTTAAATAAATGCTCTGCCACATACCCAATAACTACAAAAAAACAGATTAATTTATCAACATCAACAGCAAACCAAAAAAATAAATCTTTTTTTAAAGTATCACTGTAACCTCAAATGGTTTTCTTTTTAAATGCTTGCAAATAAAAACTATGCGTGGGTACTTCAATTATTATCAATGAATGCGTCAAGTGTGTGTAAAATAAACACTTTATGATTTATTAAAAATAATAAAATCTTATAAAACAAAGCCAAAAAAAGGAATTGTTATATATTTAAAAAATTCTTCTTATGATTTAAACATAAGAAACATTCAGTGGACAGCAAAAGCCTAGGTACCCCTTTATAATTCAGCGAATTAATTTAAATTTTAAGTAATAACATGTAAGAATTGTTGAAGGTTTTTATATTTATTTCATTTAATTATTTCGTCATAGTCTAGTAGTTTGTGTGTTGGTTTATTAGATATCTGATAAACAAAACGAAATATGAAAAAATATTCCTTCAGCGGCTTTCTCTAACAGATTTCTGGCAAAAACTGTGAGAGTAAATAAACATGCCATGAAAAGTTCGGAGTCGAATTTAAACGGTAGGGTCCGCCACTTATATATAAAATTAACACACACAACATATAAATCGTAATCCACGCACCTTTGAAGAGAACAAAAAAATTTCGATAACGTCTCAGACACACTTTATTTTATTAAAATTTTAAGATAGCAAGCTTTTAAAAAATTATTTAAGTAAGACATGAGAAGACGTATACGTTATATTTGTATAACTCATACGTATGGATGTCCCCCTTGTATATATGTACGAGTTACATGTACTCGTTCAGTTTCACAGTAGTTATGAGGTTTAATAAAGGAATTCAAATTATTGGTAAAAAATCATTTTGAAGTGGTTTTGAATTGATAAAAGACAATTAATTGTTTTTGTTGTTTTTGGTGACACTTTCTGGTAAATTGTGGAAACATTGCAATTTTACAATTTCTTTGACTGAAGGTATAGTAAAAATGGTTTTTTCAATATAAATTTTATAATAAATTTCATAAACCTAGGCAAGCACATATTTTTTTAGTATTTTATTTACAATTGAATACTGTTTAGAATGTAAAAAAATTATAAATAAACTCTTATTACTAGAAATATCATTTTGAAGTAAACCAAAACTCCAGCAGGTATCGCGTAGCTAGCCCCTGGTGTCATGAATGCCTAAAATAGTTGTATCATCAGCGCATATTAGGGTAATAACACGAGTTCATGTTGGCATAAATATATAAGAGATTCTACAATCGTTCCTCTATTTGGCGCATGAAGCTTTCGTGGTGTGTATTATCTTTTAAAGCTTTATATTGGGCAGAATTTACAAGTAGTCATGAAGTTTCTACATGCTGCCTTCATATAATGAAAACAAAAAAACAAAGTGTTTGTGAGTCCATGTACATATTTATCACACAGTAAACACAATGCAACAAACGCAGCAATTTTCAATTACAGCCTAAGCTTCGTAGCATATGCATAAATTATAATAAAGGCAGAAAAGCATAAGCAAACAAAATAGAAAATAAACAATTCATTAATTCTCTATCTATGGTGCCACAAAAATGTATTTCCGCATTATATTTTATACATCGCATTTTTAAAACCTCTATTTCATGCATGTTATTGGTATTTATTTATTAATTTATATAAGTGGACAAATTCCTTACTAACTAATAACAAAAGTAGGTACGAATAAAATTTAATAGAATTACAAACAGTTACTTCAAAAATACAAGTTATTGTTACAATAAAAATATGAAAATTTATGAACTGAGAAAAACAATGAAGTTAAGAATTGAGAAAAACAATAATTTTCCGTTTTATAACTCAAAAATTTAAAGAAAAATCAACAAAGTCTGACAAATAAATAAATTGACGGCAAATTCTAGTTAACGGATCAGCAACAGCAAAATTAGTTCTGCAGAATTGAATATAAATAAGATTATAACAGCGGAAGTTACGTCAAGGAATATTGAATTTAACAGATCTTAACAGAAATTCACAGCTAATATTACCATTGATCAGGTTAATCATAAAGGATATATTTAACATTGTTCGACGACTCTTAAGGGTAGGCAGTGTTATTAATGCCAGTTTGCTAGTATATGAAGGTGTACCCAAATAATTCCATCCAAGGCCACGCAAACAGAAGAGTAGAAATTGTTTCTGCACATATTCGATGTGTTCGCTGTAAACATTATAGTGAGGGTCCCATACGATGGATCCATACTCCAAAATTGGTCTGACAAACGATATGTATAGCTGCTTCGTAATAAATGCTTCGTCTCACTGTAAGCACTAATACTCTCATTGCTGCGAATAAAAATAGAAATTTATCTAAAATCAAAGCAGTAGAATCATTGCATGTTGTCGTGTTACCTTTAAAATAATCACTTCCATTATTCCATTTTTGAGGGATTGCTACAATGTGTTTATTATTTTTATAGCATTAGTCTGAATATTCATACATACATACATACATACATACATACATACATACATACATACATACATACATAGATACATACATAGATACATACATAGATACATACATAGATACATACATACATACATACATATATACATACATAATTCGTCATTACAACCTGTTAATTTCATACATGAATGGCAGCACCCACAGTTTAAACTTGACTCCAAACGAGAGATCTTTGAGAAACTTTTTAAGGCAATTGTATTTACCATAAATCTGTTGAGAGGAAGAAATGCGTTTTGTATTTCGTTTTGATGTCTGGCCTGGGGGTCGAACCCTGGCTTTACGTCTAATAAGCTAACACACTTCCTACTAGACTACGGCGACTTCTTCTTTCATCTGACAATATTCCAATTACAATCGAAATTTAAGTTAGTTCCATACAGTGAGTTATAAAGCCAGATTATTTCTCTAACTTTTTAAGGTATTTTCTTTAAATTTTCTAAGTTTTACTGGTTCTGTCATTGACAGCGAACTAATATGTTCCCTCCAATATTCTTGTTTTATTTGCCGCCATACATCTTTATGCTGTTCATCAGAATTTTTAGCAATATTTTCATGAAATTTCAATTAATGGTAAGACGTTCTAAACTCAAGACCATTTATTTAACAAATATTTCGTGACAGTACCTGATACAACCATCGTCATTTTACTAATGTTCGTAGCAAACTGGACGGAACAAGTCCCTTTATTATTCACTGAAACATGGCATTAAAAACAAAACGCTTAGTACTTTAGCTGAAGTTTGGATATGAAAGATAAAAAAGTTAACGAATATGTTCGATTTTGTTTTCAAAACTTTGGTCACGAATGTCCGCCATAATAATTCATAATCCTGTTATTACTATTAATTAATTAATTAATTAGTTAATTATTCATTTAGTTAATTAATTAAATTACATTAAATACATAATAAATTTATTTTGTATAATTTCCCACAAATGGTGATTTTTCGCACAGAATTGAGAGAGCAATTCTTTGTTTGACTTTCTACCACGATAGGAAATATTTCAATTTGTTCGATATTTTGTTGAATCACTTTTTATCATGTGTGAGTCATTGTGCACGTGTGGAGTTATATAGTGACCACACTCTGTCACAAATATAATGCATGTATTGGATTGTGCATTAAAAATTGTGATTTTGATATCAAATAACAAAGAGCGTCCAGTAGATTCAAAAAGTTTTGATTACTATAAATTGGAAACGTTACCCGATCAAATTTCATGTCAGACAAAAGAATAATCATTAGGCGTGACTGAAGCAAGCATTTCAAAGCGTTTAAAAGTAGGAAAATGAGTGCCACATGAACTAAAAGACAATTTTACATATTTTAAATGCTGTTTGATGGATTTAACAGGAATACATTTTTGCATCGTACTATCACTGACCACAAGAAATGGATTCCCTATGATGATCCTAAGCATAAAAAATTTATACATATTTGAATCCCACATATTTGAACGAGCAGAATATCTATTTCGCAAAGGTAATGTTATTTATTTGGTAGAATCAAAAGAATGTAATCCATTATAGTCTGCTAAAACCAGGCCAACTTATCTCAGGAGTCTTGTACAGGCAACGCTTAACTCGTTTGAAGGAAGCTTTGGCTGGAAAACGCTCTTAAGATGCAACAAGACTCAAGGCCGTAATTTTCCATTATGTAACGCTTGGCTACATATTGCGGCGCCTATCAAAAAAATTTGGAAAAACTAAATGGGAAGTTTTACTGGAATAACACAGACCTAGCCCCTTCTTAATAGCATTTGTTTTGAACAATTCGTAATACTATCTTTGAAATAAGCTTCACTTTAGTGTGGGGTATCGAAAATTGATTATTTCTATGCTTTCTTTCCTTTATTCTGTAAGCTGTTCTTTTAGTCTCTAATATCCAACAATATTTCTAGACTATGGTTAGTCTAATGCAAACAACAAATATCTGCTCACCATAAATACTAGACAATAGTATAGATTGTATCAAACTAGTCTGACTTAAGAAAAGATTCTGCCTCTCTATACATTATATCTGGAAGGGTACAGTTTTCCAAAATACATTCCCTGTAGTAGTCGTAGTCTAGTATGTACAATGTTAGCTTATTATATGTCAGACCAAGTTTAAAACCTCAGGCTAAATATTTCCAGTTCACAAAGAAAGGTTGTAATGACCGATTAAATATATACATATATATGTAATATTCCTACTACTGAAGATTCTGAAGAAGAAGAAAACAGAAGCTCCTCTTATGAACTGGCGCAAGTATTGACAGCTGCAAACATGGCAATAGGATGTTAATCGAAAAAGATGATACTACTTGAAGCAGAGAACAGTATGCCTCTAATTTAGGAAGAGAAAAGATTACCAATTTACGTGCAGATTGCTAGCAGCTGTCACATGAAATGTTGTAGAAGTTTTCTTACTCCTCTTCTCATATTTATCTTCCGTGACAAACAAACATTGGAAAAAATATATTACAGATGACAGTATTTCGGTGAAGTATGTACGTATGAGATAACAGAATTATTCGTTTTGATAACGTGCTACTCGGAAGTGATGATAAATTTATGCCTATTATGCCTCTTCGAAAAATGAGCTGAAAGTCTTTCAGCTTTTAATAATCCCAATAATTTTGTAGCTATACATTAATAATTAATTGAATTTTATGGTCATTATAAATTTCGTGGTCCACCGGAATCGAATTGGCAGTTTCAGATTCTAGTACGTCTTACGTGCTAGCAACTACTTACAGCCGTATTTGGGGAAACTTGTATCCGGGACACCAGAGAGGAATGAAAGAGAAAACATTGTTACTGACATAATCGATGTTCTATTGCAACAGGAAACTTTTTTACCTCACATAACGTCGACAAAAAATGTTTCTAGCGAAATATAACAATGGTTTGTGTTATCAGGTTTCAGCCAGCCCTCGATTGAGAGCGTTACTGCTGGGAGTGACAATTAGCTGCTCCATCTAAACATTTGGAAGCTTATAAACAGCCACAAAGCAATGGTGCTAGATGTCAAATTGTTACTACTTAGAAAAAAATAAAACCAAGCTGACATGAAGTGTTTAATTACTTAAAAAACCATGCTGCAATGTATATCATGTCAAAAATGTTGGCGTAAATTTCATAAAAGTGATAATAAAATGCAATAATGTAAAATAGTTTTACTAAAATGAATTAAAATAAATAAAAACATTTAGGGCCATTATTACAACTTGCCGTTAACTAAAGGGAGGATTTTAACGGGCGGCTAAATTGTTTTTCGTTATTATGAGTACCCAACAATATAGAAGTGATCGTTAATCTAAAGGGAGGATCATCCTACTTTTAACATTTAAAGGTCACTTTATATTTGAACTTGCCATATTATATATTATTTTCATTGTGGCAACTTCAAATTTAAACAAAATGAGCATATACAACAAAAAAATGAAGCCCGCGGTTGCCACTCCGTTAAAAAACCTGTATAATTAAGCAATTTTATCGAAATTGCTCCGACACTGCTATATTTTTTAAAAATTTTATCTGGAAGTTGTAATAACGAAAATAAGTTAAAGGTAACTTTCCAGTTCTCTTTAGCTAGAGGTACCTCTAACTAACCCCAAGTTTAACGACAAGTTGTAATAATGGCCCATAAACTTTGTAACAAAATCTATCAATAATTACCAAAATTCTATGAAATAAAAGTACGTATCAAAAGTGGTACATACCTAGAATTATGAAGTTTTTTTAAGGATCGATATACAGTTAATAAAGTATTTATTTCCTGTAAAACTGACCGGTTTTTAGGTTAAACTACCAATATTAATAAAAAAATTTGAATCAGAGTCTCCTTCAAGGTTGTAATTTATAGAACAAAGTTCTACAAAATTAAGTTTTTTCCCAATTGCTTTTCATCAAATGTATTTCTTCAATCTTTACTTTCTTTTTTTGGTAATTAAACATTTTTTTCTACTATTTCTGTCATAAAAATTGTATCTGAATTTGATAGAATTTGAATACAAAAGTTTTCTTAGCTTCTTTTCTTTTGTATCTTGATTAACTCTTAATTTACACTCAATTGCTCATCAATAATTAAGAGAAGAATTCAAACTTTGATGTTTTATAGCTCAAAGGCATGAAATTTCTTATTAATTTTTGAATAAATTTACTTCTCATTAAAGCTGCCATAAAAAAGTAATACAAGTATCTGCATAAGTAAAATATAATTAAAATTGCGAGATTTTAAAATAATTTGAAAAAAAGATAAAAAAAAATTCTGTCGTTAGAAGTATTTCATTTGTGGAAATATATAAAATCAAGGCGTTAAGTGATTAGTACGATCCAAATATATTTGTTGAAATATTTATATGAAGTATGAAAGTTTGTTCTGTGTGGCTTAAAGGTAATACTTTGTTAAGAACTCATGATACGCAGTCTGCCTCCACTAATTGCGGCGTTGACGAACGCCTTTACATTTTTGCCAAAAATCTGAGAAATCAAAAAAGACAAGTTACAGTAGAAATCTCTTACAGTGAAGGCAATGAAATTAATCCACTAGTTCTTGCTGCATCTTCGCCTTTTCGTAAATGTAACCAATTAGTTTTAGCAGTGGTGTTAGAAGAGACTGTCTATACTCCAACTAGAGCCTAATTTTGTTTGTTACTTTCTTAAATTGCTAAGATAAATTGCTACTTTCATCTTGCAACCCTTAAGTCAGTATTACGACTTTGCTCCTCACCACTTATGTTGTGTGCGTTAATTTTCATGCATTAGTGGTGGGACCTACAGTTTAAAGTCGACTCCGAACGACAGATTTTTTGAGAACTTTTCATGGCAATTTGATTTACTCTCAGAGTTTTTGCCAGAAATCTGCTGAGTGGCAGTCACCGAAGAAATATTTTTTTTTTATATTTTCGTTTTTATGTCTGACCTTGGGGTTTGGCCTGACGTCTGATAAGGCAACACATTACCTACTAGACCATGGCGACTTTAAATTAGTATATACTCAAAAGAAAAAAGTGTAGAAAAATAGTTTATGAAACCAGATAATCTGTCAAGAAAACCCATTCATGTATAAGAAGTTAACACACGCCTTCGCTGCCAAACCTAAATTATATGAAGTCATTCAACTTTGTTACAAATCCTATCATGGAAATAAGGTATCATAAGTGATTTAGTTGCTATAAAATTTTGCTATTAATATATGATGACGTTGATTTTTGCGTGAACGATCATTCTCTATTAGAAATAAAGTATTATTTTTGTAAAAAATTTTAATTGTAGTATTTTTCAAGTTTTTTACATATTTATATTATGTTTGTGGCAAAAAAAATTTGCTAATTCAAAATCCTGCATGTTATAATGTATTTGAAGTAGGACGAATATACTCGTCTTGGGATACCCTGTCAAAGACGCTAATACTCGTCTTGGCAGTGCGGGATACCCTGTCAAAGATGAGTATACCCGTCCTTGGCAGCGAATGGGTTAAGTGGCGTGAGAAACTAGGTCGTAATCCAGGCTGAAGGGTTGTAATGAACAACTATCTATGTATGTGTGTATGTCCAACCGAGAACGTATGGGCCGGTGCCTCTAACTCTATTTTGAGGCTTCTCGACCGCGTACAGCAAAGAACGAAGTTGCTCATTAATGACGGTAGGGTAATACTATGTTCAGATATGCTCTTTTATTGAGTCAATATTCGGTTAATTGCGTACAAATTTTAAGTGTTCAGGCATAATAATATACGCAGTTTAGCTGTTTATTCAATATTTATTTGACAATAAACAAAACAGATGACTCTCTCAACAACATTGTTTTTCTTCTTTTTTTGTCGTTCGATTAATTGTAATATCCTCACTAAACACGCTTATGACAGTGCTGCATTTTAAGTTTTACTCAATATTATAACAATTTTCGTATTTATTGCGCAATTATTAATTGAAGCTTTATATGAAATATTGAGCTCAATAATGGCGTTTATTGCGATTTACGCAATAAAGGTGCATATTTGAACACCGTATAACCAACTTTATTCATTCATTCAGCAACGTCGCAATGTGACTTGCGTTTCACTGTTCAAACGCTAATAATACGGATTTTGCTTTAGAGAGATAAAGGGACTTTTTTTCCCAAAAATCGTGTATTCTTACGGAGCACCCGTCTTTCTCGCATGGCACATCCGTTTGTGGTCGGTTGAGCTGTGGATCGCATACTGCATTACAGAGAGAATCCGTTATTTAGCCGCGCTATTAGAAGTCGCAGTAGTCAGTAGGTTGTGTGTTGGCTTATTAGACGTAAAGCCAGGGTTCGAGCCCCAGGCCAGACATTAAAATAAAATACAAAAACTATTTCTTCGGCGACTTCCTCTCAGCAGATTTCTGGCAAAAACTCTGAGAGTAATTCAAATTGCCATGAAAAGTTTCTCATAAAAATCTGTCGTTCGGAGTCGACTTTAAACTGTAGGTCCCAGCATTCATGTATAAAAATTAACACCCACAACATAAGTGGTGTGAGAAACTAGGCCGTAATCCTGACTGAAGGGTTGTAATGGCCAATTATGTATGTATGTATGCTGGACTATCCGTATGTAGAACTTCCTACCTGCAGAGGTCTTTCCTGCCACCTTTCAAAAGATTCAAATTAATGTCCAAAAATACTACTCTTTCTGTGCTTCTCTCTATAACCTACATATTCTTTTAATTCCAACACAAAGCACTGCATGAATAGAGGCTATCTCCTGAGTGTTGGTATTATAAAGAAAAACTTATAAAACGTTCTTTCCATTGCAAGGAAAATTTTATTTAAGAAAATTTTAGTTTTTAATTTCTATTTCTGTTTGATAACATAAGATAAAAAATAAAATAATTGATAAACTATTTATTTCTATAACATTTTTTTATTATTGCAGAAAATATCGAACGAGCAATGGATTGGGATACAACAGGGGTCTAATTCTCGCAGTCGTGATCGAAATTGCGTTCGAATAGAAAATAATTTTGGTAGCGAGAAATTTTCTGATGACGTTACTCGATACGAAACGAATCGATTTGTTGCTTAGGTGTTGTGCAACGAATTAATTATTTCATTTTACAGCACTGATTAAAATGCAAAATTTGTAAACAAAAAACATATTTTTCTTACAAAAATAAAAGAAATTTAATTAATCCAAGGAAGAAAAGTTTTATTAAAATTGTAATATTTCGGATGGATAATATATTTTCGTGTTACTTTATTATTAGCTGGGGCTGAAGTTTCTTTTGCATATCATCTTCAAATTCTATAAAAGAAGACATGTTAGGTTGCATTTTGTCTTCTTCATAATCCGATAAACAGCAGGAATACTATTTTTTGGTGAAGTTGTTGAGGTAACATTTTCTTTGTCGCAACACTCTTTTGGGCTGCCATCTGATGTTTTTGAATACCCAAAAGTTTGGACATTTTTTAGACCCTCAACAGAATTTCAAACTAAACAAGAGTTTGTTACACTACTTTGCGACACATTCTTTGATTGGTGGGCCGAAAGCATTGAGGTTAGCTGTGAGCTGTTCTCATAGCTGATTAGCTCTTGCTTTTCCTTGAGAAGTATTTGGTATAATACTCTTTGCCAATTCTGAATGCTTAACCATGAAATTTTAAAGAATTTCCTTCTGGGTGCAATTAATTTTTAAAAGTTTTGACCTCCAAATGCTGCAATTAATTTTTTATTCATAAATTATTATAAATTTGTTAAATTTTTTTATATTGTTCTTCAAAAAACTAATAAAACTCGCGCGTTCATTTAAAAATTCGTTCGTATACGACTGCCAGAATTAGCCCCCAGAACTAGAAGATTCCATCTCTACAAAGAAGACAACAAATACCAGCCAATTAACCAGCGGTAACGATTATATTTTCTACAACCCGAAAAGTATATTTAATTCCAGTACAAGATTATTTGAAATAAAATTAAAAAAAGTAAGAATCAAAAAAAAAAAAAAATAAAATCTTGTAAACCAATTGTACTCTACTGCTTAAAGAGTATATGGCAAGTACTATGGTAGATAACAACAAATAAAAATAAATACATTTTATAAAAATAAAAATTAATTCTTTATTTAATGACCACAATATAAAATGTAAGTATGTAAGTGTTTCTGAATGTCTAAAAATATACAAAAGACCAGTGGCAAGGTCTACCAGTCTGCTTTATATGACAGCATGACTCTGGATATCAAAACAAATATACAACTTTGATTATGTATTGGGACTGAATTTATATATTTTTTTGTCGCATAGTACCTTTCGTATTTTACTTATTTTTGCAATTTTTTCAGTGTGAACTTAAAGTCTCTATTTATATCATCTGAATGTTTGTATTCCTGTATTCTTTTGGACATTAATTATTTTGCCCCACATAATACTCATATTGATTTTCCCTCAAAGTATAACATTTTTTTATTGCCTTCACAGCTTTAGGTGGTTTACTTCAATAGCACACTGTTGACGTGTGCATTCTACAGATACAACATTCAACACAGCGTGTGGTAAAATATAAGCGCAACAGTGACATTGAAAGTGTAACGTTATCGCAAAAATATTGTTTTATATTTTAACATTTTTTTCTTTTTTTACAAGACAATAAATGTTAGGTAGAATATGTTGCAAACTTTTATTAAAAATATTTTTTTTTGCATCATATTAATGAATGTGTGTATTTGTTGTCCAGATATTTTTTCAAAAATTTATTATTTTTTTTACAGGATATATTTTCTTCACAAAATACCTTGTGAAAATGAAACGTAGAAATTTGTATTTCCACTTTTGAATAAAATATTTTTTAGAAATTTCATGAATTTTAAGCAATACTTTGCTTTTACATCGTTTAACATTAAAATTATAAACAAAAGCTACAAAAACAAAAACAATGAGCTTGTTTACATTATAAACAAGTAAACAAAAATGCAAGAAAATTGTTTACATTTAAACACACAAACAACAATAATGAAATATCAATGTTTACATGTACAGAGATCTCGAGAAATCGAAGCGCAAACGTTCACCTTCTAGAACATTTATCGGAGTGTTTACGTTAACATATAAGAGGCAAGACAAAGCAGGCAACAGAGTTAGTAAAAATTCAGTCAGTCTTGTTTAAAGACTCGGTGTGTTTGTAGAGAATAATCGTTGTTTGAAGATTCCGTTCTAAAGATCTGTCGAACAATTGTTATTGCTTACGCAAAAGAGTGTAAAGAGGAATAACAAACAAAGCAATTGTTGTTGTTTACATCAAGTTGTGAACGGTGGTACCTAGAATTGTGCGAACAATACAGAATTTAATTAAAACTAAACACCAATTTATTTTTATTTTATTTGCAATCTACAAGCTTATATTTTAAAGGTTTTTAAAAGGTAAAAACGTAACTATATTTATTTCATTTGTTTATTTCCATTCTATTGTAAAAAAAATTTTAATGTTTTTCACAAACCATAAGAAAATAAAGAAAAGTATCTGGTTGCTCTATACATTTGCATCGCATAAGTGTAGATGCCGGCAAGAAGAACTCATAGTAAATTTAAAATTCAAAGGATATCCATTAAAGTGAGGTACTCCATTTAACTTATTTGGCATTGAATGTACCAGTTTTTTCTGGTGTTTTCTGTTTACATTCGCTCATGAGCAAGTTTTTCAATCAATTTTTGTTTAATGTATAGCAACTTTGTAACCGTTTTTCCAAATAATCTCCAAAATTCTCTCTTGGAGTCATATCGGGACAAACCACTTTGGGCCTCTGTAGTAGCTGGCAATTGATTCTAGTTTTCATAGAAAAATCATCTTCAATAATGAGGACCATTTCTGGGTGAAGGCAAACAAAATTGTCGAATTTCTGACATGAGATTCCTTTCACTGCTCATGCCACATTTCATATTCTGCAAGAATGATTTGAAATTGAAATTATGCGATTTAACCTCGTTAATTTTTTTTTTCTAAATTAGAGGTGTATGGGAATAAGTCACAAATCACAGCAATTCTCAAAGCGAATCAAATAACGTCTGATTTATATGTTCCAATCAGGGAGGGATTCCAACAAATAAAAGCAAAAAATCTGTCTGTAGTCTAATAGGTTGAGTGTTGGCTAGTTAGACTAGAGCCCGCGGTGAAACGGAAAGTGATAAAATATTTCTTTCGGTGATTTCCTCTGTGCAGTCTTCTGCAAACACAAAATTGCCATGGCAAGTTTATCAAATCTGTTTTTCAGGGTCGACATTAAATGTATATACTCATGTTAAAATGGATTGTGTGAGAAGCTAGGCCGTCTAGATATTGACTAAGCGATTGTAATGACCAATTAACTAAGTACATAAGATATTTGGTTTTTGAATTTGGTTTTATTTAAATTTTCATTTCAGTTAGTTTCTTAAAATGTCAACAAAAGTTAATGTTCAGAAAAGAGCATGGTTACTGCATATATTTTTTAATTTTATTTTTTTATTCATTGTTTTACAGTTTTCGAAATAAATCTTTCCGTACATTTTTAACACATACATAATTGGTCATTCAGTCAGGATTACGACCTAACTTCTCACACTACTTACGCTGCGTGTGTTATTTTTATACAAACAGTTGAAAGTCGACTCTGAACTATAAATTTTTGAGAAAATTTTCATGTACATATTATTCACTGTCAGAGCTTTTGACAGAAATCTGTTTAGAGAAAATTTTCGTATTTCATTCTGGTGAACGTGTCTAACTTGCAGTTTGAGCCACTGCCTCACGTATAATAAGCCAACAGTTTACCAGCTAGACTACGGATCAGTGGTAATCATACGACATAATTTGCCGATTGAATATAGGGTGAATGTCAGTGAGTCATTAAGCTTACTAAGCCTTCTCTTCTTAATTTCCAATAGAAATAATATGAATGCAAAATATTACTTTCTTCTACACAAGAGTAGATAGGGTTAGAAATAGAAGAGAGAAGGTCTCTTGGTCTCCAAGGCCAGAAACTTTATATGGCAATTTAATTTGCTCTCAGAATTTTTGCCAGAAATCTGCTGATCACATTTTTAAGTCTTTTTTACCAAACTCACCATTAAAACTTTGCCTGCCATGCACCTAATTTTTTCGTATTTATCATGACATCACTCCTCCTTTTATTTACACTGAAAATATTTGTGCATAATTTCTTTACCTCTTACCACCAATTAGTCGGATATAAAACCATTTTGTACTCTAGATTTTCTTCTGACGTTATTTTTTAATTTTTTCTTTTAATAATATTTATGCTCACCTTAATTTTCTTCTTCTTATTTGCATGAAACGAAGAAAAATGAAGAAAAATTAAAGGAACTTATTTTTTTATTTTACATTTACTTCCGTATTGTGTTTTCATATTTTACAATCAAGTTAATGTAATGTAAAGTGGAAACATAGTCAGGAAAGTGTTCGTGCATGGATCAAATATCTGTTTTTACAATTATTTACTTGACGGCGATGTCGAATATGTTGTGAACGCCAAAATAAAGTGCAAGGCAGAAAAGATACCAAAGGTTTACTCGTTTAAAGGAGAGCATAAGGGATTTAAGAAGAAGGGATTTTTTAAAACGCGGTTGCTTTTGCATTGCTTAAGCATCGAATTAAAATACGTTAGGTGAGATTTTCCGGCATTCCTATGCTTAAATGGATTTCATCATATTCCTAGAGTTTGAATCTGGGGAGCATAATGGAATTGCTTAGAAGTTAACCACAGCTTTCTCCTCATCATTGTACTGATATAAAATGAGCGTATTTTTGAGAGAGTAAAAAACAATTTAATTCAATGTATTGAGTATTGCTGGCTACACATTATTTCCATATTTCAGGATATTTGTGGCAAATTTAGCATGGCAAATAAAACCCTTTGTCTTCTGAAGCAGGTATTGAAAGTACTGTTCAGCCAATGTGTGTTCTATCGATGAAAATAAATAGAAGCCAAATTTGGTGCATAGAGTAGGTGGAACATTGCGGGTCTAGTGCTTTGATTGCATCCTGAACCGGTTTTGCTTTGTGGTTAAAATGCAATATTTTCTATGCTATTAGCTGAATTTATTTTGGACAACATTTTTTCACTTCAAAGTGCTTTTTTCGTTGGTAAGAATTATCAATTAATCGCCAAAGAATTATATTTTCAAATTCGATTTATTGGAGATGTCTAACCTAGGATTAGTTTTCTACTTACATACAGAGGTTACCTGAACCCTTCAACTTACGAAATTAAACGCGTCTCTGCGTGAGACGATTAACCTGTTTTTAAATAAGGCCAGAGAGAATACATTTCGAACGTTTTTAATGTTTTTGATATATTATGTTCAAGTATTACTTTTAACTACAAATTTTCATGGTTTGGCGTAAGAAATATAATTAAAATGAATTCAATAATCTCACAAAAATGGTAAAGAATTCTCTATTGCTTATAAAATTTGTCCATAATTTAGAGATTACTGCTGTTCAGAAAAATATATGCGGGTTCCTCTTATATCAGACATTATGCCAAAGCGTCAGTGTGAAGTTTCACTTAGAAATCTTCATTTTTTTTTATAAATAGTCAATTGTACCTAAAATACTAGAAGCCATTACTTAATTTTCTCTTAATTTTCACTAATGAAAACGCTTTAAATAACTTGTATGACCACGGGCTCATATTTATCCCAAGAGAAAATGGACAAGTTTTTGTTTGATAGTTTGGTTTTGGTAGGTTCATTTTAAAAAATAGTTTTTGATCATCTAATGAAACATCAAAAATAAACAAACAAATATAGAAACAATGACAATTCCCCGCCTAGCACCTGATATGTTCTCAGGTCTTTCCTGCCCATAAATTTCAAGAATGTGGTTAAATTATTGATTCCCATCAATATTGAAATATTTATCGTGGAAGTAAATACAAGCGAATATGATGGTCAAAAATGACTGAGAAAATATTTACATTCGAACTTAAACCTCTTTTACCTTTTTGTTCTGTGTAGAGTCATCAAAGATCTTCTATTACTTCAAGCACAATATTTCCAAAATTCGAAAAGAATAATAAAAAAATTAAATTAAAATATTTTTCGCATCTATTTCAATCGCGTAAACCTTTTATGAATACGGTATTCCTCTGTACTGTAAATCCAGTACTCACATATGACATTCATTTCGGACTTCCTTTCTCTTTTTTAATGTTCTCCTTCTTCCGGTTTACTTTCATTTTTCGCAAAATCCCTTTCCAACAATATGATAGAGAGGTAAAGTCTTACCTTAAAATTTGCATTTCATTGGAAATTTTTCAATACCATCGCCGGCAGAAACGAAAAAGTCAAAAATGAAATTGAGGGATAATTTATGCTGCTGATGCACCTGATTTTCCAAACTTTATTGTCTTTCTACTGTCACATGTGTTTTTTCATTCTGCTTGCTTGCCAATACACAGCAAACGTGTGCGATTTACAAACAATGGAGGTAAGGTTGATATTTGTCTTGTATTGGTAGCCTCCCATCGTTCGAAAATCGTTTTGACATTTCGTAAATCCGATCTGCAGAAAATACCCTTAAATTTCATACAAAGGATAATAATAAAACTTTGATAGCACTGTCATTGGTAGCGAATAAAAATTTTCCTTATGGGAAAACTTTTCAACGTATTGTTCGAAATTAAATGATATTTGCTGTTATGCGTGGATGATATTGGTGGCAGCGCATCATATAACGAAGAAAAGCTCATCAATTGTCCTTTTAACAATAAAAGCAATATTTTCCTTTCTTTGCTTTTCAATAAAAAGTTTAATTAAACTTCTTCAATTACAGCCATTATTGAGAATTTTTTTCTGTATGAGGCTGGTACTGTTTTTAAGGACTCTGGGTCTTTACAGTTTTCACTGGCGGTATTATATTTTGATTTTTTTATGACTATTGTATCCGAGTTACTAAAATTAGGATTGTAAGGATTTTTTTCTGAATCAGAATCTGATCCGTATTGCTGAAGCAATACAATCGAGAGTCAACTATTGTAATTATAAATCCCGTGAAGAGGTGTTTTAGCATTGCGAATATGTGATCTAGTGTACCACCAAATAGAGTATCCCTTTAATGTCCGATTCAAGCCTTTGACTCTGCCAAATTTCCGGATGCTGCTTCTGATATGATATGATATCGTAAAAAACCTGATATGTTGTCAGTTCATTCAATAATGTGTTCCAATGCTTTATTTTCACCATCACAAAATTTACGTGCTTGGCTCGACATAACGCACATTCTGAATAATTGTATTTTGAGTCTACAGTGTCCAACCTCACTCAGGTTATCCTTTAATGGTCTGACTCTGATCTCCTCCTTATTCATTTGATAAGAGAAATAGCTTTTTTATCTTTCCTTTCCAAACATTTGCGCCCACTATATAGGGGGTTCTGGTGCCATCAACAGGAAGGAAGCTCCCGTCCTTGCAAGCTCATCTGCTTGCTCATAGCCGAAAATTTCCACATGGCGTGTAACCTCATTTTCATATTTAGTCGATTCAGCTTCCCAACAGAGTTCCCTAGTATCTTCGATCCAACGTCATATGAATCGAGTGCTCCAGTGTTGGCCTGCCTATACCTGTCCCAAGATCCGTAATTGGCCCATCTTTATACATAATTGGCCTTTACAACCCTTCAGACAGCATTACAACTTAGCTTTTCACACCACTTATGTTGTGTGTGTTAATTTTATACATGAGGGGCAGGACCTACAGTTTAAAGGTCGAGGGCTAACGACAAGTTTTTGAGAAATTTTTGCATTTTCTTTTACTCTCAGAGAGCTTTTGCAAGAAATATGTATAAGCATATATGTATACATATATACTAAAGTACTGTATATTTCGTATTTAATTTCATTTGTATTGTTACGAAAATGGAAGCATCGTTTAGCATTGGCATGATTAACAAAAGCTACACTAACAAATACAACGAACATGGTTGCATATACCAAAAACAACAGTGTGAAAGAAAAGGAGACAGACAAGTAAGAAACAAGAAAACAACACTGCAGTCGTGATAGAATTCTCGAAAAGGGGAAAACAAGAACCTTCTGCTTCAAGAACGGTTATCAGACTGATTTTGTGGATATACAAATAGGCAAGACAAAGCAGGCAACGAGTCAGTAAAAATTCAGTCCGTCTTGTGTGAAGACGCGTTGCGTGTGAAGTAAACAGTCGTGGTTTGAAGATCGCCGTTTTGAAGATCTACTGAACAAGTGTTGTTGTTTACGCAAAAGGTGTGAGCAGAGAGGAATAACGAATAAAGCACATTATTGTTGTATACAAAGTTTTACGATAAAGAATTTAATGGAAACTAAACACATATTTATTTTTATTTTTGTTTGCAATCAACGACGTCATATTCTAAACGTTTTTTAAAAAGGTAAAAACGTAACAGTATTGTGGTTTGTTAATATGCATGAATACTTAAAATAAATGGAGTTTTAGCAAAGGCTTATGCATTTTGTCTTTGGTTTTATGTAAGAATATTTACAAATTAGGCACGGTTTAGCAAACACTTGATTGAACTGCTTAGTGTTGGCAAGTGATTAAAAAAATAACAATTTTATAAGAAAAAATATTGTGATACGGTTTAGTACAGTAAATAATAATGACAGGTGGTGAATGGCTTAATCCACAACAAATAAGAGCTCTTAATTATGAGAAGCAACAAGAGTATATTCGGCAAAGACTTCAAGTGTTGCAAGAAGACAATACTGATGAATAATTTACATTTCAAGGTATTGCAGAGGATTGCGAAGTTGACGTAACTGGACTAACTAACTAACATAACTTTTTTATTTTTCTTCTTAAAACACTTTCAAGTAAATTTATATTGAACAAGAACATGGTTTTTCTTGTTAGTGCATGTAGGAGTGTTCATATGAATATTCCATATAGAGTGTTCATCTTATTATTATATATAAGAGTGTATGAACTATAATCATGTGTTTCCAAAGATACACTATGCACAAAAAGTCCGCATATTCAATTACATTAGTGGTTTTAAAATAAAAGTTACTAAAAATTCAAATTTTTTTTATTCAAATAATTTTTATTTATTGGCTCATGAAATAATGTTAAAAATAAATTAAAATAAGCTCTTGGTAATAACAACAAATTAAAAATAAAAAGTGAAAAAAATTCAATCAACTCGAGCGAAAAGTCTATTATGTAATTTTTAAGTCTACCACTATTTTTTAATGATTATCATCATTTTTTTTAATTTTTATTTTAATAAATCTCCACAGTTACTGATGGAAAGTGAGGTCGAGTGGTTGAGAAGTTGGTCCCAATTATTTAGAAACATTGTATAGGAGCCACTGTTCCACTTTATTAGTATTGTTACGCAAATGGAAACGACCTAATATCATTTCACATGAAAACATTGTTTAACATTAACGATAAACAAAAGCTACACACACGAAAATGCAACGAACATGTTACAAGTAAAGCACGATTAACAAGTGTGAAAGAAAAGGAAATAGACAAGTAAAAAAGAATGCAACAATAAACAACGTGAACAAAATACACAAACAACAATGTAGTTGCGATAGGACTCTCAAGAAGGCGAAGACAAGAACATTCTACTTCCAGCACCTTCATCAGACTGATTTTGTGTGTATATAAAAAGGCCAGACATAGCGGCCAACGAGTCAGTAGTAATTCAGTCAGTCTTGTGTGAAGAAGTCGTGGTTTGAAGATCTAACGAACAAGTGTTGTTGCTTACAAAAAGGTTGTTAGCAGAGAAGTATAAAGAACAAGTAGTTATTTTTGTATAAGTTGGACACAGTGACACACAAGTAGTGTGAGATATATTGAGTTTAATTAAAACTGAATACAAATTTGTTTTTACTTTGTTTGCAATCAACGAACTCATATTTAAACGTAACAATAAGTTTGGGTTTATTATCTTGCTGAAAATTGGTGAAAAAATATCTAAATCATCTGATCGATAAACTAAGGAGGACCCATTTTGCATGCTGCAATACACCCCCAAACCATTGCAGCATTACCACCATACTTCACAGTACTAGAAAAATTATTTAAATTAAATAAATTAAATTTACTTTCCACACTATTTGTGTTCATTTGATGCTGAAAACATAAGATTTGCTCCCATTATTGCAGTCGCCGTAGTCTAGTGGGTAGTGTGAGTGAGGCCACTGTTTAAACACCCAGTCAAACATATCCAACAAAACGATATATGAAAAAAATTTCTTTCGTGACTTCCTCTCAGCAGATTTCTGGCAAAAACTCTGAGAGTACACAATATTGCCAAGAAAAAGTTTCTCTAAAATCTTTTGACTTGAAACTGTAGGTCCCGCAATTCATGTATAAAATTAACACACGCAACTTAATTGGTGTGAGAAGCTATGTAGGTCATAACTCTAACTGAAGGGTTGTAATTACTAATTATGCATGTACATATGTATCATCGTCAAAAATTACATTTTCTAAGAATTCCGGAGGTTTGTTTATATGCTCTTTCGCAAACGATACTCTCTCTTGTTATTTTAAGATCAAAATGTACGGATTTTTTCGTGCTATGCAGATGAAGTAACCATTTTTCTTTTAGAATTTAGAAAGGTTAGGTTAGGTTAGGTTAGGTTAGAGGACGTGTACTTGTCAATTAAAGACAAGTACAATACCCGGAGGTCGAATTGACCCACTGTACAACGTCCTAGTTTCTCACACCACTTATGTTGTGTGTGTTAATTTTATACATGAGTGGTGGGACCTACAGTCGACTCCGAACGACAGATTTTTGAGAAACTTTTTCATGGCAATTTTATTTTAACGCTCAGAGTTCTTGCCATAAATCTGCTGAGAGGAAATCGCCGAAGAAATACTTTTTGTATTTTGTCTTTGATGCCTGGCCTGGGGCTCGAACCCTGGCTTTTCGTCTAATAAGCCGACACACTACCTACTAGACCACGGCGACTTCATTTAGAAAAGTATCGCCACAAACCGCTGATTAAAAGTCGAAATCCAAATAGTTTTTGCATTCTGAGCAGTTCACCTTAAGATCTTTTCGAACTGTCAAAATGTACATCTTTCCACATTACGTATATTTGGAGGAATTACTTTGACACAAATTATTTTACTTTCTTACAATAACTTATTAATCTTTGTGTAGATATAGAAGAGTTATATCTTCATATCGCTTCTGAAAGTTTTTTCCATAATAAAATTTTGCTTTGCGGAATTTGTTTCCTTCCGTTTTCGATTCGTAATTTACAAATGGATTAAAAATCTCTCTTTGATAATGTAAAATAACATAAGAACTTAAAACGTATTTCACCATAACAGCTATCCACCGGACATCGTTACTTTTTATTACGCAGATTTTTTCTAAGGTATTATTTTCTATTTTATATCGATAAATTAATAGTGCCGATAAGTTAATAGTCCTAAATTGATTAAGATATTTGATAGCTTGGGAAAATTTTGAAGATAAGGAGAAAATAAAAGAAGTGTGCGCAAACTTTTTATACTTACTGTATATAATTTATATTGATTTCATTATGGCAAAAAAAAAACAGGAAAATTTATTATACCATTTAATACATAATTAATGGCAAAATAATTTCAGTTTGCTACTGTATTTAATATATTAATCATACGTAGTGCATGACTATGTGGAATATGCCTTCTGAGAAAATTTATTTTCTTTCTTATAAAAGCTATTATTGGCAAATTTATTACGATTAAACATAAGTTACATTATCTCTTGGCAACAGGGAAATGAATTGATTTTTTTTTTATTTATTTTTTTATTTTGCAATACTATTTACTAATTTTCAATATTAATTTATAATTTCAATATTATTTATAATTAATGGTCATATGTTTTTATGAAATTTAATTTTATAATTCACGGTTGTGTTATGCGGACTTGTTTACTTAGTGCAGCGTAGCTTCTAAACTCTAGAGTTTCGTATTTTTTTTAATTTAAGCCATATAAACCCTCTTATAGGCTACCTGATCACTGTAGTCTTTTCCAAGCAGAGGTCATGGCAATCTGAAAAGCGGCGCAATGCTTGTTGTGTACAGTGATTTTCCTGTCCGAAGATTTTTTTGATCATTCAAAGGTAACCCATATAAGAATCCAAGTATACAGGGATGTCTTTGGAAATTGCATTGCTAATGAGCTGGCCAAAGGCGGTATGGAGTTAGAAATCGCTGACATGTTACAGGGCATAGATATTCACATGAGTTCGGTTAATTTGGATATCATCCATTTGTTTTACATGGAGGCTCAATCTTGTTGGCCGCAGGAAGTATATGTGCAATATTGCCAGACCCTGTTGTACAAGAAAAAGACTGATTCACTTCAGTCCTTAAATAGTAAAGCTATCCATTCCACTTTAGCGATCCTCACAGGCCATTGTCCTTTTGGTAGACATGCCAAAAGGCATTCCAACTACAGACTTTTATTTTGGACTCGATATGGTTTTCTTTGGTACTGGTTGACTCCCGGATGTTATTAACTGTTTTATCACAATGGGCCTAAATACTATCCTAATGCGGACTTTTTCCTTTAGAAATATCCGCCACACGCCACACGGCATCAGTTTTTCCATCGATATCTTCGTAAATAGGTTACTCTTTAAGAGCAATCTTCCCAATTATGGGAAAATGAGTTATTGTAGCACTTGTTCTATTTCTGGAAGTGCAGTCAGAATACTAAATTCAGAATACTAAATTCATGTAGTAATGATTATGTCACACATATGATAATTCATAAAATTTTTAAACCGAATCCCGAATAAAAGTTTCCTAAAGTCTTTCAGACGCATCCACTACGGGCAGTAGGATTGAAAATTCTTTTCCTTAGCTTATCTAGCGATAGTGGAATGGTGTGATTTGATGGAAAGCTAACATTCGAGATACCAACTATTGTTTGATTATACAAATTGGCAGAATTTTCCTATTTTAAATTCCTATTATGATGGTAAGCCCTACATAATTTTACGAACTATTTTTATTTGAAATATTTAATTGGATTTGCTTTTAGCTAAAGATATTCGAATTATTTTGAAACAATTTAATACCCTGAAAGCATTTCAATAATTCTAACAAAGAGCTCAATTCAATTAAAACAAATATTTTACTTTTATTTGCTTACAGGGAAAATACTATACACCTTTGGTTGTCTACATTTCCACAGGATTGATAGCAGTTGAACAGATGATATACATGCGTTAAGAGATTTAACAAATAGTTTTCAGTTCAGCTTTAATTAAAATACAATATGTTTGTATTCATTTCTAAAGATTTGAAGTTTCTGTTATTTGGTTTGGGTGACTAAATTTTATTTAAACAAAGTGCACAACAAGGATAATGAAAAGCAATCTGAATGTGGGTATCTATAGAATGACAATAGTAGTAGCGAATCTCTCATTAAGCACTTCTCATCTTTAAACAAAATGAAGTGTATAAGAGATATCATCGACATTATATTCGTTTGAAAATCCTATTGATGGCATTATGTGTGGAATATAAGATCTGAGTGAAGTCCTTCTGAAAGATTACTTTTTTATGACTCTGGCTATGGCATCTGTTATGTTAGCGTTTAGGTTCTTTGCATTCAGCTACTGCTTAAGAAAAGATATCAAATCGCACGATCCCGGTGGCCACTTTACATCACCTCCGCCTAAGATAATCACGCCTTCGAATGGACATGACCTGTGTGCAACATAGCGTCGTTCTGTTGGAATCATGTACGCTTGCCATCCAGAGAGTAATAATCTCTTAAGACTTGAACATGAACTCATTATTATTTCATATTTTTTATAAACATTTAAATCCTTACGGGTTCTGGTAAGTATCAAAGTCAAATATCATATAGAGGACCAAAAAACTTTCAATACTGACTCCAAGACGACTGTATTCGTATGCATTGGCGCAGCAAGTGTCTTAAGAGAATAATTGTCTTGTCGAAATACTTGACAAGGAAGCCTACTACTTTATTTATACAGTAGTCGCCGTAGTCTAATAGGTAGTGTGTTAACTTATTAGGCTTGAGGCCAGGGTTTTAAACCACAGGTCAGACATAACCAACCAATAAAACGAAATACAAAAAAATTTCTTCTGCGACTGACTTTCAGCATATTTCACCAAAAATTCTGAGAGTAAATAAAATTGTTGTGAAAGAGTTTCTCAAAAAACTGTCATTCGCAGTCAACTTAAAATGAAGGTTCCGTCACTCATTTACAAAAATAAACACACTCAATATAAGCGGTGTGAGTAGCTAACTTTTAATCCTGACTGAAGAGTTCTAATGATAAATTATGTATAAATGTAAAGTAGTTCTCTCTTGAGTTTATGGTTTCATTTTAAATAAATCCTACCCTCCTATAAGATATAACGAAATCAACATTTGAAAGAAAAAAATAAAAATCTCGTTGCAAAACTGCCATATACATACCTACTGATACCCGAAGAAAATTAATGCCAAAACAAAAGTAACGATTTTACAAATATACTCCTTCATTTTCTGCATCTACCATTAAACCTTATATGTTATGGAGAAATCGTAGAACTGAATTCTCTCGAATCTAAATTTTTATCAATAATTCTTAGAAATCATTGGCAAACCAGAATTCAATTTGTTTTCAAAGGATACACAATAATATTCAGGTTTTTAACGTTTTTCTATTCAGAACCAAGCAATACACTAAAGAAAATTAAAAAGTTTTTATTGTTGACCAAAATGAGGCATTTAAAGCGCACGTAAATTTTTTTGTGGTTTTGTTGTACGAACTTGGACGCGCGGAACGAGATCCCCTGCTACATCTCACGATCTAGCTAGCAACCAAGTACGTACGTAACGTTCCACAATAAAGCACAAGTAAAGCATACGATTACCATAGACAGCCATATGAATGAAATAATTTTCCATTTCTAAACGGAACAATTGTACTTTCCAACAAAAAATTAAACTTGACAAAATTTTAAACCGGTTTTGTTTTATTGCATTTTTAAATTTAAACTTTTAAATCGTGCACATATTATTTATAATATTTAGGGCCATTATTACAACTTGCCGTTAAATAAAGGGAGGATTTTAACGGGCAGATAACTTGATTTTCATTATTATAAGTACAAAACAATATAAAAGTTAAGCTAAAAAGAAGATCATCCTTAATTTTTAAAGTTAACTTTATCTTTTAACTTGCCATATTATATACATATATTATTTTCAATATGGCAACTTCAAATATAAACATTAAAAATAAAAGTGAATATATTAATAGTTTCTCAAATCAAAATGGATGCTGCATGTTCATTATATTTATTTTAAAACAAAAAATACGTAAAATAAAATTTTATAAACAAAATTAAGAAACATAACAAATAAGAAGGTACGTCGTTGCCGCTGCGATTTAAAAGCATTTGTTTAATTATGCACTGTTATCGACATTGCTCCGACATTGCCATATTTTTGAACATGTTATCTTTATTTTATCTGTAGATTGTAATAACGAAAAGAATTTAAATGTGGCTTTACAGTTCACTTTAGCTAAAGTTACCTTTAACTAAACCCAACCTTAACAGGAAAGTTGTAATAATGCCCCTTAATATGTGAAATTAATAATGTGACGTATGAGTGATATTTAATACCATTAGTTTCATACATGACCAAATCAAACAATCTTTATTGCATACTTTTCAGTGTAACTATTGTAGTACGTGTAATATGATGCGTGTGAGTAATATATTTCAAACACAATTAAATAGAATGCCCAAATATACCCATTAAATTCTATTGGATTTTTAAACATTTAGAATTTTCGTACAAACCTACATCATGAAAATTTTTTTTCTTATAATCAAGCAAACTTACGCTTCAGAACTTTTTATGGATTATTACGTCACATTTTTTTTGTTGCGGAGATACCGTTGATCGTCGAATGTTATTTTCTAAGGTTTTGTTTGGGGCGGCTTATGCATCTTTGGACCATATTTCTTTGAAAATGGGGATGTCGCAACCATTATGGTTAATGGACAGGAAAAATCCTGTCACTCAACAAGTATTATGTATGGTATATGTGGTATATATCTGGTGGACCATCTATCGATATTAATTATGTCATTATATTCTGTCACAAAATTCAGTATATTATCTCCACTAAACTTAATGAATACGAAAACGCTTGAGCAACGTTGGGATTTATTGGAAATTTATTTCTAAAACAAAAACAATTGGTGGGAAATTGCACGATAAATGTCCTACAAAAGTTGGTAGCAGAAATTTACTAAAGTTCGTGAAACTGGTTTCATTGTTGATGAGTGAGCGGACAGTGCGTATTCAAACATATGTAAATACATACATAATTGGTCATTACAATTCATCAGTCAGGACTACAACCTAGCTTCTCACACCACTTAGGTGTTGTGTGTTAATTTTAGACATGGTTTGGGGGACCTACAGTATAAAGTCGCCTCCGAACGACAGGTTTTTTGAGACATGACAATTAAATTTGCTCTCACAGTTTTTCCAGAAATCTGCTGAGAGGCAGTCGCCGAAGAAAATTTTTTTCATATTTTCGTTTTTGATGTCTGACCTGGGGTTTGAACCGTGGCCTAGACGTAAGGCTAGGCTAACGCACTACCTACTACAGTACGGCGACTTCAGTGCGTATACTCGAAAATATCAAAGCTGTATCAGAAAGTGTGTTTAAGAATCCATCAACATTAACTCGTTATCGTTCTCAAGAATTGAACATTTCACGCACCAGTTTACAACGAATTTTGCGAAAAGTTCTCGATATGACGCCTTACAAAGTTCAATTGGCGCAAGAGTTAAAGCGGCATAACCATCAGCTATGTTTTCATTTCGTTCGATGGGCCAACGAGAAACTGGAGATGATGTCTATTTTGCATCATTGGCACATATTTCTTTGAAAATGAAGACGGTTAATGGAGACACCTAACGCATCATGATAACCGATTTTCTTGTATCCGCTCTTCATGGTATTGATAAGAACAATATTTGATTTCTACAGGATGGTGTAACTTGCCATATATCTTAGCCGAAATTGTAATGTCATTTGGTCGCCAAAAAGCTACGATTTTACACCATTGGACTATTTTCTGCAAGGCGCAGTTAAAGGAAAATGTTATGCCGACAAACTAGATATTATTGACCATTTTAAGGCCAACATTCTTGATGTCATTGACGAGATTCAAAGTCATACACTCGAAAAAGTGCACGAAAAATGTTCCGATCGAATGAGGTAGTGTGAGGCCAGACGCGGGGGTCTTATGAATGAAATAATATTCCATTTTTAACCGAAACAATTGTACTTCTCAATAAAAAAAGAAATTTGGCACATTTCAAACCGTTTTTGTTTCACTGAATTTTTAAATTCAAACCTTTAAGTGGTCTACCCTTTATATAAATACAGTTTACTACCGAATACTGATTCAATTCAAATTGCGACTAATAGTAACGTCAGATATTTGTTTTAATAACACATAAAAACATTTTTGCTTTAAAAATATACAAAGAGTTTCGAAAGACATTAAAAACTGATAACTGCAATTGATACGCTGACAATTAAAAAAAAAATTTTTTTACTATAAAAAGGAATTTAAAAAAATGTGGAAATTATGGAAATATCAATCCATGAATAAATAAAATATTTATATATGGTAAACAGTTCGTAGATTTTTAAAGCCAAACGAGGCAAATATAAAAACAGAATATGATTAAAAACTTTATACTGATAGGGTATTATGTGTGCTTATTAGTGAAATAAATTTACAAATAGTGTTGTAACAATTGTACATTTGAAATGTTTTTTTTTTTTTAAACAGCAAATTTATCTTGAAGTCATTTTTACACCAATCACATTTGACCCATTATTTTGGTTCTAATGTTAAAAACTTTTAACAGTTCCTCATTAAAGCGCTTTAATTGCTATACCAATGACGGGTTAAAGCATTCGCTAATTTTTTTAAAATTTTGTTACGAAAATGAAAAAATTTAAATACTTATGTTTTGCTTTTACTTCGTTTAACAATAGAATTATAAACAAAAGTTATAAAAACAAAGCAATGTTGACAAATTATCGTACTGCTTAATATAATAACAAACACTAGCATAAAAAATGGCAAACAACACTACAAGAAGAATAATAATAAATGTAAACAATGATGTTTACATTTATAGAGATTTCGAAAAGGCGAAGTCATGAACATTTGCCTTAAAAACATTGATTAGACTGTTTGCTCTGTCATATAAAAGGCAAGACATAGCAGGCATATGAGTGAGTGAAGTTCATTCAGTTTTGTGTGAAGACGCGGTTTGTTTGAAGAGAGTAATCGTGGTTTGAAGATTTCCGTTACAAAGATCTGTCGAATAATTATCTAGTAATTGTTATTGTTTTTGACAAGGGTATAAACAGAATAGTAAAAAGAAAAGCAATTGTTGTTATTTACATAAAGTTTTGAACAGTTGCACACAGAATTGTGCGAATAATAAAGAATTTTAACTAAAACGAAACACAAATGTATTTTTATTTTACTTGCAATCTACGAACTCATATTTTAAAGGTTTTTAAAAGGTAAAAACATAACAATATTATGTAGTTATTCAAAAATTATCCTTTTGTGTTAATATTTATTATCCTATTAAATCTATGAATATCAAATTATTCAAATACTGACTTTTTATGATTAAAAATTAAAATCTTTACAGAAAAAAAGAAATCAATTTGCCTAAAAAAATTTGTACAATTAAAAGTCATATGTATAAAATATAAGCTTAAGGCAAAAAAAGCAAAAAGTGATAGACGGTCGAGTTGGACAGTGAGATGCCATTAAACATGAACACAGCATTCTTCAGCGATTGAAAGGAGCGTTTGTTTTCAAGATTATTGCATACATGCATTTTAGTAATATAATACAGAGATAACCTAAAATGTTAGCTATTTCAAGATACAAATTTTAATTTGGTTGGTACAAGGAACTCGATAAAGCCTTAGAAATTAGCGTTTACAAATAAATGAGCATTCTGTTATTCTTCGGATATTTATGTATACATATATATCTACTGGTGTTAAGTGTCAAGATACAAATGTCTTCATATGGAATGTTTATTGTGAGCGAGCCTTAATATTTTTTGTGTTGGGGATCTGTCAAACATTATCAGTCTACATTAAATTAGTGAGCAAACAACATCATATTTTTCGACGATTTATAGCTAGCGAGTTTTGTACCAGAAAATGATGAATTATGAAAGCATTAATTATTTCATATGATCATATGCTGATCATGCTCTCTCAGAGTTAACCTGCCGAAGATGGTTTCAATGGTTCAGAGGTAACAATTTTAATGAGAAAAATGAAAAACTTGGCAGACATTCAAACAATTTTGAAGACGTTACCACTTTAAGTCAGAAACAAATGACAGAAATGCTCATTGTTGCACAACAAACAAATTCAAACCATTTAAATGTCGCGGGAAAGATCCAAAAGTCTGAAAAATAGATGCCACGTGAATTGTATGGCAAATAGATGGAAAACCGAAAAACCTCTACAGAAATTTTGCTTTGAAGACACGATAGAAAAACAGTGTTGCATCGAATTGTTACAGGCGTTGAAAAAGGATTTTTTTTCAAAATCCTAAACGGAAAAAAGCATGGTTTGGCTGCAAAACTCGATTCGGCAGGAAGACAGTGCTTTGTTTCTGGTGGGACCAGACAGGTGAGGTGAATCTCTAAAATTGTTACGACAAACCGCTACCGACAACAAATGATCAATTTTAAGCATGCATCTAATCGAAAAACGACTAGAATTGGCAAAAAGATTTAATTTTTAGGTTAGGTTAGTGTGGTAGCTTTGATACTAAAAGCTCACTTGAGCACGCATAGTGGCCCGTTGTGACGCCACAGGTGAACTCAGTCTCTGTACTGACCAAGTTCCTCCGAAACAGGGAAGGTAAATTTGGTCAGCGCAAGGGTTGCGCATCTAAAGCACGAGTACCCCACGCTGGAAAACCAGCTCGAAAGCTTGGTAAAAGAGTCTATATCATTGATATCAATGGACAATAATTCCGTCATGTTTGGAGAGCCAAATAACCTATATCCGCACCTCGCAAGAGATGGGCATTGACAAAGAAAGCGGATAATAGTCTCCTCTTCCTCACCGGATCTGCAGCCACGGCAGAAGTCGTTAAATGGGACGCGCATTTTTTCCGCGTGTCTCTCCCCAAAACATAGGGACTTGTAAGCATGGTAACTGTGGTCGAGATGACGTTACGAACAAGTCCAAGTAACTGACTGGTGTGCCTTCTATCCATTGAGGGCCAAGTGAGACTAGCAGTGGATAAGAATTTCTGCGCGATGGCCAGCTTGAAAAAGGAGAGTGGCATTCCTGGGTTGATTGAAGAGGATTCCGGTAGTAGTGCACCAGCACTGGCGAGCTCGTCGGCTCTGCAGTTTCTGGGAATTTCACAGTGCCCGGGAAACCAGATAAGTGTGAATCTGAAGCGCCCGGAAAATAGGCAACAAGACATGGCAAAGACAAATTAATTGGTTTGTTTCAAAAGACGAACATTTTGATTGACATGTAATCCAAAAATTGATGGAAACAATATGAATGAATGTTTTTTACTTTTCTATTAAAAATTAGTGTTATATTATCAAAAACACCAGGTAGTTTCTATTGTCGTAGTTACTACTGACACACATAACTACACTGCCATCTTCATGGCAATTATATACTGTCTAATGTTATAGCTGAAGACTGCTAAGTGTAGATTTCAGATATTGTGGCTTAGGTTTGAACACTTATTGTTGGTCTAGTTAGCCATTACACCATTCACTAGACTATGGTAATCACAGTAATGTTCAATGCGCCTATTTTTAGAAAACTACTGGCAAAACATATGAAGATATACGATATACGTATGTCTACTCTCGCTTAAATCTCTACCTCTTATACACGGCCAGAAGGATTACAAAGCTTAGTCAAAGTTATTACAGAAAATATTATTAACATGGATGTCCATCCAATCCAGGGAAAACCTAGCATAGTATAACAAGATGACAATGCTTTAGAGACGACACACACAACGGTATATGGTAGGGTACAAGTATATCTACAATAAAAAACTGTTTAGGCATATTCACACATGATTAAAATTGAAATGACAATAAACAGGCAAACAAAAAATTTAATAAATATTATTAAACTCAATGCATATCAATTGGTATGTAAATAATCATAAAAAATTAAATATTTTTATTTATGTTTATATTACTTAAGTCACAATGTAAAGTATTTAAAAAAAACTCTTTTTTATATAAAAGTTTTTTTTATTTATTAATTAATAATTATTTAAATTTTAAAAATTTGGAAAGAAGATAATTTAATTGCGATCAATATCAGAAATAAAATAACTTACGTACTTACTTAATTAATCAGTACAGTCCTTTAGTTAGAATTGCGACCTAGTTCCTCACACACACACAACCATTTTATGACAATTATATTACGCATACATGCACACATAATTGGCCATTACCACCTTTCAGTCAGGATTACGGCCTAGCAGCTCACACCACTTAATTTATGTATGTTAATTTTTATACATGAGTGGCGGGACCTACAGTTTGAAGTCGACTCCGAACGACAGATTTTTGAGAAAATTTTCATGGCATTTTTATTTATTCTCAGAATTTTAGCCAGAAATCTGCTGAGAGGAAGTCGCCGAAGAAATATTTTTTCATTTTTTCGTTTGATGTCTGACCTGGGAGAAGATTGCTGTATACTTATTAAGCATTCTTATATTGAATATTTTTTATAGACCTTGTGAAAGAGACAAAATTCTAGGGGATTTTCCCTGAAAACCTCTTAATTTACTGGTCAGGACAGATAGACTGCGATGAAATTTCTAACGAATTTAATTTCAACGTTGGTCAATGAATGTCAGGGATTTCTTACGGGATTTCGGGCTAAAGGGATAACGTTAAGAAGCTTGCAAATTTAGACATGTCACAGGAAACAGGTCACCGTTTGCCTCAGTTGAAGTGAATGTTATCCGCTCGTTTTATGGGAAGGCTCAATACCGTTTGCAGCATCTATTCTTACATGATCACCCTTGATTTAAAAGCGAATTTCAAGAGCCAATGACTTTTTATAGGCATGCTGAAAATCTTGACATTCTTGTGCAGCAGCTGTGGTTCTAACAGGGAGAAAGAGGCTATCTTTCACATCATGTTTCTGTGTTCAAACATGTCTTCAGCATGCATTCAAATAAAAGTCGATGAAATTTATTTTATTTTATAATTTTTATTTTCATTGTATTTTCCTTAAAACATTTTAAAGCTCCCATAACTTTGGTTTTATTGATAAAATTTTTTTTATTGATAGATAAAAATCAATACAAGATTTATTTAAATCTGAGAAACGTAAAAGAGAAAAAACAACAGAATTTTCCAATAATATTGTAAATTTCAGCGGGAAATAAATTTTGACTGCATGTTAAAAATGTTTTCGTTATCAACTGCAGAACATAACTTTTTGTTTTCTTTTTTATCTTCTTTTTGTTAAATCCTTATTATAAAAACACACTCATTTTGAGTAAAATGCAATCCTCAATACCATAGCTAAAGGTATTGTAGGTACTTTTCTGCAAACAATTTGTAGAATA
The DNA here is from genome assembly GCA_936449025.2 of Sarcophaga subvicina. Taxonomy (NCBI): domain Eukaryota; kingdom Metazoa; phylum Arthropoda; class Insecta; order Diptera; family Sarcophagidae; genus Sarcophaga; species Sarcophaga subvicina. Next base: position 93,543,680 of record OW388080.2, read on the forward strand.
AATTATTTGACTAAAGTATGAAAAAGAAAACATTGTGTCAAGAAATATTGACAGCAACTTTAAGTTCTTCGAATTTTGTGGAGTTTTGTTGAAAAGAAATAAGCAGATTAGGATAACAAGGATGAAATTGGGTTTATCGACATGTTTAAATTTATAAGGAAAATTTTATAAAGGACATTTTTAAAAGAAGTTTTAATACCACTTTTAATTTAAATATGTCAATTCAACATGACAAGTCATACATAACTGGTCGTACGTAATACATACATACATAATTGGTCATTACAAACCATACACATAGTTTCTCACACCTAATTTTATACATGAGTGGTGGTACCTACAGTTTAAAGTCGACTCCGAACGACAGATTCTTGAGAAAAATTTTCATGGCAATTTTATTTACTCTCAGAGCTTTCGCTAAAAATGATGTTACTCGATAATTAATTAATTTCGTTTTACAGCACTGACTAAAATGCAAAAATTGTAAATAAAAACATATATTTTCTTACAAAAATAAAATAAATTTAATTAATCCAAGGAATAAACGTTTTATTAAAACTGAAATATTTCGTGTAATGGATAATATGAGCCGTTCATTTTGAAAGTGACTTAAGTCCATTTATCTTTAACCGTAGATCGAGCTTTGTATCAAAAATGATACATTTCAATTTTTGATATTTTCTTAGTTCGTTAGCATTGTTATCGCCATTATTTTAAACCAAATAAAAAAAGAAAATTTCAAACAGGGGTTACAAAATTCAAAAACTTCATAATTCTAAGTTATAGTGTTTTCACACCAAAAATTAAAACCTGATTTTAGCATTAAAACCATAAACAGCTGATTTTGCGTTCACACTGCAAGTTTTATTAAAATTGGTTTTAAATTCATGACATTTATGACTGCGAGCAAAAATTTTATGAGCAATATGCCTTATTTCATCTTGATATATTTAGCTTCTGACTTACCTTTCGCACAAGAAACTATATTCATTGTGACCAGAAACAACACACATTTCGATTAATAATTAAATATTTACAAATTTTTAAAATTTTCATTGAAGAAATTAAAAATATTACAAATTTTTCCTTTTTTAATACAAAATAAATGATTATTTACATTTATTTATTTATTTATTTATTGACATTTGTTTTTGTTTTTATCAGCTGTTTTCAGGTTTTCAGAGCTGGTAGCTCTGATTTAGTACATTTAGTACATCAAAACAAGGTTGTATTTCATAAAACCAACTTAAAACCAATTCAAAAAAGGTTTTATTTTGGTTTTAACATAATAATTTTGTATGGTAAAATCAGGTTTTAGTTTTGGTTTTAACGTTAAAACCAACTTTTGCGTTAAAACCACTCGGTGTGAAAACACTATTATTAGGTTAGGTTAGGTTAGAGGACGTGTACTTGTCAATTAAGACAAGTACAGTACTCGGAGGTGGAATTGACCCATTGTACAACATCCTAGTTTCCACACCACTTATGTTGTGTGTGTTAATTTTATACATGAGTGGTGGGGACCTACATTTTAAAGTCGACTCCGAACGACAGATTTTTATTTATTGAGAAACTTTTGGATGGCAATGTTTATTTACTCTCAGAGTTTTTCCCAGAAATCTACTGAGAGGAAGTCGCCGAAAAATAATTTTTTGTATTTTGTCTTTGATGCCTGGCCTGGGGCTCGAACCCAGGCTTTTGCGTCTAATAAGCCAACACACTACCTACTAGAATACATATATAATTCTATCTTATGTATCATTTTTGATACATGCGACTTTCCTAGTTATTCTTTGGTGTTGTGTATGATATTTGTTAAGTGTTGGATGAAAGTGAAAAAGTTGAATTTTCTGTTTTTGATAGTGATTGAAGTAGTAGTAGTCTAGTATGTACTATGTTAGCTTATTAGACGTCAGAGCAAGTTTCAATCCTCAGGTCAGACATTTCCAGTTTACAAAGAAAGGTTGTAATGACCGATTATAAAATATTCCTGCTGTTTAAGGCTCTGAAGAAGAAAAAAACAGAACCTCCTCTTATGAACTGACGCAAATATTGACAGCCGCAAACATGACAATAGGACGTTAATCGAAAAAGATGGTACAGCTTGTAATAGAGAACCTTATTAGTAGTTTGGGAAGAAAAAATATTACCAATTTTCACGCAGATTGCTAGCAGCTGTCGCATGAAATGTTGTAGATTCTTTCTTACTGCTCTTCTCAGATTTATCTTCCCTGACAGACAAACATTAGAAAAAAGTGTTTCGTTCTATGTTTTATTTCATAAATATTACAGATGATAGTATTTTGGTCAAATATGTACGTATGAGATAACAGAATCATTCGCTTTGATAATGTTCTACTCAAAAATGATGATAAATTTACACTTATTACGCCTTTTCGAAAAATGAGCTGAAAGTCTGTTAGCTCTTAAAAATCCCAATAATTTTGTCGCTGTAGATGAGTAGCTAATTGAATTTTATGGTCGTTATAAATTTTGTGGTCCACCGAAATCTAATTGGCAGTTTTAGATTCAAGTACATGCTACATGCGTAGGAACTACATACGTATAGCCGAATTTAGGGAAACTTGTATCCGGGACACCAGAGAGGAATGATAGAGAGAACATTGTTATTGTCATAATCAATATTCTATTGCAACAGGAAACTTTTTTAGCTCACATGACATCGATAACAAATGTTTCTATCGAAATATAACAATGGTTTGTGCCATCAGGTTTCAGCTAGCCCTCGATTGGTAGCGTTACTGATGGGAGTGACAATAAGCTACCCCATCTAAACAATGGGAAACTTATAAATTGCCACAACGCAGATATCAAATTATTACCATTTAGAAAAGAATAAAACCAAGCTCACATGAAGTGCTTAAGTTTTACTTAAGAACCCATCAACATACATCATGTCAAAAATTTTGGCGTAAATTTCACAAAAGTGATAATAAAATGTAATAATGTAAAATGGTTTTATTAAAATGAATTAAAATAAATAAAATTATTTAAATCTTGTAACAAAATCTATCAATAATTGCGAAAATTCTATGAAATACAAGTATGTATCGAAAGTGATACATAGCTAGAATTATGAAGTTTTTTAAGGCTCGATCTACGGTTAATTTGAAATACTTAAGGTTTTGCGTTTTTACAAAATTAAAAATATATATGGTTGACTTGCAATGTTAAATCGCATTTAAGGGATTTAATTTTATACATCCTATTAAAAAGTCGCTATTATTCTTAAGTGTATAATATGAACATGCTTACCTTAAAAGAACTTAGATCACTTTCAAAAAAAAATTTGTTTTGTTACAAAAAGTGAAAGAATATAAGTCCGTTACATACAGCTTAAAAAATAGAAAAAAACATTTAAATTATATTTTTAGATAATAGAAATAAATTTAGTAACAAGTTATTCGTTAAAATTCACAGTATTCGGGAGTGACTTGAAGTAGTTATGGTGTTCCGGAGGTATATACAATAAGTCCATCATGTGTCGGTATTTTAGTTATGTGATGCTTCTTATATTTTTATATTTATATTGCTTGCTTTTATTTGAGAGTTTAGTTCATATTCCATTTCTTTAATATGGAGAGCTTTTTTTAATTCAACAATTGACCAGCATGTTCATACTCCATTTCCTTTAATTTAAATTCTTTGTTTTTTATAATAAGTAATCCATTCTTTTAGGCATTTTCTTTTGGTATAATTCTATTGTAACAATATTTTTTTCCAACAGTGAACTTTTGCTCTCTCTTCCTCTGACTTTAGCAATTTGTGGAGCCTCTTTTTTTCTTTATTATTAGCTGGGGCTGAAGTTTCTTCTGCAGCATCATTCTCAAATTCTATAAAAGAAGACATGTTAGGTTCCATTTTGTCTTCTTCATAATCCGATAAACAGCAGGGAGGTACGTCAGGAATACTATTTTTGTTGGGGTAACATTTTCTTTGTCGCAATACTCTTTTCTCTTCTGATGTTTTTGAAGATCCAAAAGTTTGGAAATTTTTTAGACCCTCAGCAGAAACTTCAATTACAGCAGCAGACGGTATCTGTTCTTCCATTTGTGAAAGAACTTTTTCCTCATACGGTTCGCCACCGATTTTCTTTTTTGAAGTTTTATTGAATGAAACCTTCTTTTTAACATTTTGCTTTTGGTCAGCGTATACCTAAAGACATACATATATTTACACATTTATTATTGAAACTAAAACAAGAGTTTGTTAAACTACCTTGCTCTACATTTTTTCATCCTTGATTGGTGGGCAGAAGCATTGAGCTTAGCTGTGAGCTGATCCCATAGCTGATTAGCTCTTGCCTTTCCCTGAGAAGTATATGGTATAATACTCTTTGCCAATTCTGAATGCTTAACCATGAAATTTCTAAGAATTTAATTCTGGGTTTAATTAATTTTTGAATGTTTTGACCTACAAATACTGGAATTAATTTTTTATTCATAAATTATTATAAAGTTGTTACTTACATTTTTTTATATTGTACTTTACAGCAGAAAAATGTTAATTCGAAAGCTTTAGTGCTTACGAGTAAAAACTCGCATCACACGTTATCGAATGCCATAATTAGAAATTTCGATATCCTTTACCCGATAACGAATAAGAGATTCGTATACGACTGCCAGAATTAGCCCCCTGGCTTTACGTCTAATAAGCCAACACACTACTTACTAGACTACGGCGACAAGTCATAGAATTTACAAAAAACTACAGGGTATGTTCGAAATTTGACAGTTGATAAAGGACATTTTGTAAAAGCTATCAAAGCCATCAAATGGCAATAAAAATTACCATTAAAACTTTCTCAAAAATCTGTCATTCCGAGTTGGATTAAGTTAGCATACACTGCGTGAGTGTTGCGAGAAGCTAGATTGTAATCCTGACTAAAGGGTTGTAATTAGTTATTAGTTAGGTAAGTCAAATGTTAGTACCAATGCACAAGAATTACATTTTCCTCATATTGATCATTAGTACGATTGTATAGCAATTTTTGAGACTATATGATGTCGAGGTATACTCAAACCGATGAGAGGTAAGACCAACATCGCCTAACGTCTGTTGTTATGTGGCCATGTAGTATGTCGGCAAATGTTTGTTGGATCAGTGAGAATAGGGTCTGAGAAATATATTCCCATTTCACAACCTGTATTCGTTTCGAAACCTGCATTTTGCATCTGATTAATGTTCGCCTATAAGAATAATAGTTTTCGTCGGTATTCCCGTGCTGTTTTTTGCATCTTACCAGAAGAGATAAATCGAAATTTTCAAGAGGTTTAATAAACACAAAAGCACAATACCCTTTTCAGTAGAATAAAACGTCCTTTCAGGTAAAATTCCCAAAGAGAAGCAGTTCCAGGAAGAGGCAATGGTTCTTTTCTAACTTTGTTTCTTTCACTTGTTCATGGCACTTTGAAACCAAAAGTACCAACTTTATTTCCAAAGATCTGCTTCGACATAAAAGATTTCCTTTGCTATTCATTATCTGTAACGTTGAATTGATGGAGGATAGAATAAGAATCATATAAGAAAATAAGAAAATAAATTAAAGGGTGAACGATAAAAACTTATTGTTCGCATTTAACTGGAAGAGATAATGTTCTTTTGAAATTTGTTGAAATTGTAGACGTTTTCATATAGAAATTTTATTCAGGTACTTCGATTCCATCGTTAATGCCATTTATAAAGAAAAAATCATCAAAGTTTTAATTAATATGACACTTAAATGCATTCTGTATGATGATCTCTAACTTCTGTTTCAAGCAGAAGTCTTCTGGCCCAGATTTCTATATGAGCGCACATATTCTCATACATCTATTAAAGTGTTTTTCAATGCCTTCTCCTTAATAACATGGTATTTACGTAATTAAGTTCTCATAGAAACCCACAAATGTTGTATTGGAGAATCCGACCTAAAGTCTTTTTTTGTATTACAAAATAACCATTCTTGATATTTGAGGAGATTAAAACAAATTAATTTCAAAAACATTTAAATTTGCATAACAGATGCTGTCATTAATACTTTATTAAAAATTTTAGTCAATTCTACTACGTACATACATACATTACGACCTTAAAGCCAGGATTACGAGCTAGTTTCTCACACCGCTTAGGTTGTGTGTTAATTTTATTCACGACAAATTTTTGAGAAACTTTTTCATGACAATTTTATTTTCTCTCCGAGTTTTTGTCAGAAATCTGCTGAGAGGAAGTCGCCGATGAAATATTTTTCATATTTCGTTTTGCTGGAAATGTCTGATAAGCAAACAAGCTACCTACTAAACTACAGCTTCAATGTACTTCTGGTTCGAAAAATGTGACGGTTTTCTCACATGTTATATGGCAAGAAACACCATTACTAAACTGTGCTTGTAACGCATAAGACGACAGCCTGCCAATGCATGTATAACTTCGTACATGAGTTGATTGGCTTTCTTGAGTTAGTAGAAAACAAACATAGGAAAGCTTTATATTACTTTCGATTACTAGTTTCTCTTTTTGGTATATGAAGTAAAAATTACTCACAAATTTTCAATTAGATTTCGATTATAATAGTGTGACTTATTTACATTTTAAAAACGTTTAAAATATGAGTTCGTATATTGCAAATAAATATAAAAATAAATTTGTGTTTAGTTTTAATTAAAATTGTTTATTATTCGCACAATTCTGTGTGCCACTGTTTACAACTTGATGTAAACAACAACAATTGCTTTGTTTGGTTATTGCTGTTTTACGTAAATCATAACAATTACTAGCCAATTTGTTCAAACGACGAATACTTTCTTCAAACACCGCGTCTTCACACAATACTGACTGAATTTCTACTGACTCCATTGCCTGCTTTGTCTTGCCTTTTATATCGCAGGGTAAGCAGTCTGATGAATTCTCCTGAAGGAGAATGACTTTTCCTTCTCGAAATATCTATAAATGTAAACATTTTGTTCACGTTATTGTTGTTTAGGTATTTTGTTTACGTTTGTTCCTGAAGTGTTGTTGTTGCCTTTTTGTTTATCCCTTTTTATACTGTTTTTTGTTTTTCAATCTATGTTTACTTGTTTATCATTTGTTTACAAATTAAACGTTGAGAAAGCAAAACGCCATTTCTATTTTTGTAACAATACAATAAAACAACCGATCATAAAGCGGTTAAATTAGTTTTTAGAAAAAACCTTGACATTTATTTATTCTTACACAAGATTACTAAAACCATGTATTGAAAAATTATTTTATTTTGTGTTGGTGCACCACACATTTGAAGTCGCCGTAGTCTGTTTTTCTCAAATACATTTTAAAGAATTTTATATATGAAGATTTTCATCAAAAATATTTATTTTTATTGTATTTTCCTTCATCCTTAATAATCATTCAACAGAGCTTGGAATTAAATTTTACAACAGTGCGAATATAATTGTTTTGATAGGAAATGACAAATTCCTGCTACCCGAATTGTTACAATTTGTTGGGACAAAATTTCATTTAAACTCTGAGAATAAATAAAATCGCCATAAAAAAGGTTCTCAATAATCTGTTGTTCGGAGTCGACTTTAAACTGTAGGTCCCACCACTCATGTATGAAACTAACACACACAACATAAGTGGTGTGAAAAGTTAGGTTGTAAACCAGATTGAAGGGTTGTTATGACCAATTATGTATTTATGTATGCAAATCCACGAAATACTTGGTGCGAAGACTTAAAAACGTAACAATATTTCTGATGTTTAAAATTCTAAAATTGAAGATCCATTATCTTAAGAAATCACTGTATGAAATGTAGTACACTACAGTTTTAAAATTCAGTATAGAATGTATGGAGTGATAATCATGTGGACACAATACTTTGGTTAAATGTTAAGTTCTCATTATTTTTCTTCAAATTTGAATATCTTTATCACATTTGCCATTTTAAAAGCTTTTTGTTATTTTATTGGAATGTTTGCAACTTAAGAAATTCTTATGAAGCAATTTATACTTACGGCACGTACAAAAATCGTTTAATTATAGTATATTCTGTACATTTCTAATATTTCTTTTTTTCACTTCATTCATCGTTTCGTTTATTAGCTTATTCCAGATTTGTATAGTACTACGACATTAAATTTGTTGTTCATTTGTTGTCATAGTGAAGAAGAACTTTTAACGGAAGAAATACAAATTCAAGCAAAGTGTGCATCATGCGTAAAGCATGTTTTTTTTTTTTTTTTTTGAGGTGAAAAAATCATCGAAAGACACTGTTGCCACTGCAACAGTAGTGTGAGACTTTGACCCACTAAAAACCACCTCTATGATTCGAACCTGTTTGTCCTATGGTACTACCGTTAAGTATTTCATCACAGAACGAGTTCTAGCCTATTGACTACTACTATTGATTTCTACCCCTTTCTATCCTACGAATTCTCTCTATCCTTCTCAATTCCTGCATCACATTTGCAGACAGCATTTTGACATATTGCCAATTCTCAACAGGCCGCAGCATATGCGGAACTATATTGTCTGGTGTCACTATTTCATCTACCATCGTCTCTAACAGCTCGCGTTCTAATCTAAATCTATCGCAATAAAAGAAAATATGCTCAGCATTCTCAATTCCATTATTGCAGAAGGAGCAAGATGCCTCAATGTCGTGGCCATATTTACAGAGATATTCCCTGAAGCAGCCATGCCCTGTCAATAACTGTGTCATGTAAAAGTCAACATGACCGTGTCTCCCTTCAACCTAAATTTGTACATTTCTGATAAGACTATGTGTCCATCGCCCTTTCGTCGCAGTATCCCACTGAATCTGACATTCGTCTAAACTATTTTCCTCCGTAGTTAATTTTTTACCAACAATACTAACTCTATCGTATATCCTTTTCAGTTCCATAGCCAAAACATCAGGGGGAGTTATACCAGATATGACACTAATAGCCTCATATGAAACTGTGCGGAACCCACTAGCAACCCTAAGGACGCTTAGACGAAACAAAGACCTTGCAGCCCTAGCGTAGGTTCTAATACCCAACGCCGGTCCCCACACAGGTGCTGCATACATCATTATCGACTGAGTAACCTTTGCCAATAACAGTCTTCTGCTCTGATTTGGCCCTCCTATATTAGCCATAATGCGGGATAATGCTGCATTCACTCGAGCAGCCTTCTCACAAGCCTTCTCAATATTTGTTCTAAAATTTAATCTTACGTCAATCATTACTCCTAAATATCTAAGCGCTAGCTGAGAAGTTATATTATGTCCGTCTATATTAAGTGTAATCGATTCAATTTTCTTTCTGCTGGTTATTCTGTCCAGCCAGTTGAAAATTCGCTGACATAAACCAGCTCTTTATTCTAGTCAACGTCGTCATACACGTAGCCTCAATTTGATGCAATTCCTTCGCCACAATTGTTACTGCTATATCGTCAGCATAACCAATTATCTGCACACCTCTTGGTACTGGGAGACGCAACACTCCATCGTAGAGTATATTCCATAGCAGTGGACCTAGCACAGAGCCCTGTGCAACTACACCAGTTATTTTATACGTCTTAACTCCTTCATCTGTACTGGGCAAGTTGGAGCTAGTCCTCTACAGCTCCTTATTTTGGACATGACCACCTTATAAGCTCCTTCCCATGGATTCTCATCGACTTTGTCGCATAGCTCCTTAAAGCAGAACGATTTGCTTCTCTTAATAGCCATCTTGAGTTCCCTACGTTTGGCTTTAAAAACGGTCCTTAATCTTGCATTGTCAGCTTCACCTCTACTCCTTTGGTAATGTCGTCTCGCACTGTGATACTCGCGTCTCAGTACCGCAATTTCGCTGTTCCACCAATACACTGGTCTTCGGGTAGATGTGCTTCTCCTTCTCACCATAGCAGCGTCACAAGCCCTGCTAATATGTTCTTCCAAAATCTTTTTTACAAGCAATACAGAATGGCTCCTTCCTACATTCTTTCCAATAATGCCCCTTTTCACCACATTTTAGGCAACACTCACTCCTGTCCTCAGTGTTTTTACATGCCCCTGCCATATGACCATACTCGAAGCACCTAAAACACTTTCGTAAACTTGTTCTCTCTCGTACTCTGCATACCACCCAGCCTTTTTTAATCTTTCCGGCCTCCAATAATTTCCTCGCCTCCAGCACTGGCAGACTAATAACTGCCACCTGTGTGCCCGCATACGACGGCCTTAGGTTTCTAATGGAGCCTTCTCTGATATTCTCCAATCCAGGGATACGCGAACAGATAGCCTCAACTATGTCATCTCTCGTAGTAATTTCATCAAGATCTCGGATTTCAAAAGCCACTTCATGGGTTAGTGCTTTGATTTCCGCCTGCTCTCCAAGTATTTTACCAATCCCCTCTTTCCTGTAGAAGCCCGCTTTAATTCGAGCAGAATTTCTCCTTTTGTTGTCTTCTTTATTCGGGAGACATTTTCACCTAACTCTTGGAGGCTTTCCTCCTTCTTAACCGCTCTTAATATATCACTGTAAGACATATCTCCGCTTCTCGCAATGACTATAGCATCCGGTCTTGGAGGAGGCAGTACATTCTCTTTCCTATTGGACTTATTGTTCCCCTTGTCCTTCGCATTCTCTCTGGATCTAGCACTTCCCCTTCTTTTGCGTTTCACCTTAACCCAGTTTTATTCCCTGGGAGTTTCATCGCTTACTGAGTCTTTTTTCGTTTCCTCATTGATTAAAATCACTTCCTCTTTCTCCATCCTTCCGTAGAGCGTTTTACTTCTCTTAGGAGGCGTTTCTCTTCGCACTTCCGTATCATCTCTAGACCTTTTCGGCGTTGCCTCTGTAGTCACTTTAGGCACCGACGATTGCTTCTTCTTCAGTGTATTGTACCTCTCCTGCGCGTAGGCAAGGACTTCTCGCATATTGTTATTTATCGAGCGTTGCGGTAATCGCATCAATTCGGTCAATTTACTAATATTTTCTCCCAATCTCTCCCTCTCTCTCGCTCATGATCTGGTTCCGCAATAGTTGTTGTGTCTTCGTTCAGACGCGGCGGAGAATATCTTGACCTCACCGTCGTTCCGCTGGGAGTTACTTTTTCCGGTGTTCAAGCCAGCTTCGATGCCCTTTGGAAAGGATTTCTGCTTGTGGTATTATCTGATATGTTGGCCAAGTGCGCCACCATCATATCATTGCAGTTGCTTGATCTCGACGGTCGGGCCACCACTGCTTGCCCACCCCTCAATACCGCCGGCACTGGGCTTTTTACACCCTGCACCGTAACTTCATCATTTCTTGTCGAATTTGTATTCATGTTTTATTGTTCCGGGATCCTACCCATATCATTTTATACCTACTGACAGGTGTTAATTCAGCCGCTCCCACTCCGGAGACAGACACTGCCTAAAAAGCCGCTCAATATGGGACAGATGCTGTTAGCATTTTGGTTTGATACATATTTAAGGGCGGTATCGGCTCGCCCCGTCGCAGTGACTTCAAAAGGCAGTAAAAACCTTTTAAGTTATGCTCTCCATCTCTGCCGCTTTTGGTCGGGGACTGCTTATTCAATATTCGCAGCTAACCCACATATCTGTAGGCCGTTCAGCTATCCGCCACCTTGCTAACCCCCACAGTAGCCCCAGCTAAGCCCTGTGCGTAAAGCATGTGTGACGGAAATAATCTGTGGCAAGATTGTGATGTAAGAGGAAATAACATCACAAACCAGAGTATAACACAAGGAGATAAGATATACAATATATATAGACAAACATTATGAAACAATTTAGTATGACAGATTGCTTAGATTGTCTTAAACGTACAAAATGAAATAATTCTGATAAAAGAGAAGATTATAAAGCAATTTTGTTGAGTGATAATTTCAGTAGCAAATAGTTTTAAGATAATACTTTAATATAATATAATTCGATAGTACAACGCTTGACAATTGAATTTCGAAATGAGTGTATTTTCCTGCCACTTAGAATTGAGTAAATAGAATATCTAAACTCAATATTTATTCCAAAAATATCTAAAATAAATTACATAATTTGGGTTGTACCCTTCAGTCAGGATTACGACCTAGCTTCTCACTTCACTTATGTTGTTTACGTTAATTTTATGCATGATTGGCGGGACCTACAGTTAAAAGTCGACTCCGAACGACAGATTTTTGAGAAAATTTTCCTGGCAATTTTATTTACCCTCAGAGTTTTCGCCAGAAATTTGCTGAGAGGCAGTCACCGAAAAAATATTTTTTTCATATTTTCGTTTTGATGTCTGACCTGGGAGTTGAACCCTTAGGTCTAATAAGCCGACACACTACCTACAAGACTACGGCACTATGGACAACAAAAATTATGTTTCGAAGTCATGGATTTGTTTAAAAAATGCTTTTAATTCGCACGCATTGATGGCAGTCTACCACAGATTTGATTCTCGGCATATAAAAATAATTACTGTTAACTTAAGTCGGAAAATATTTCCTAGCATTTATGAAATTAGCAGAAACAGCTAATCTGTATTCTGGTGAGAGTTAGGTTAAGTTAGGTTGAAGTGGTAGCTTTGATTACCAAAGCTCACTTGAGCGGCCTGTTGTGACGCCATTGTTAAGTACAGCCCCTATACTAACCGAATTTCACTAAGTTAATCGAAAAAGTTTATCAGCGGCTGCACATTAAAGGATTAAAGCCTGAAAGTTTTAATGTTATTAAGCTGACAAGGAATGGAGAACTAAATAATATAAATCTGCACTTCGTAAGAGATAGGCATTGACAAAAAAAGTTTATAACTGTTTCCTCCTCTTGAGCAATCGCACACATTCGGCAGAAGTCATTTGATGGGAGCTTTCCGCATGTCTTCCCATAATGCAATGGCCTGTAGACATGACCACTGTGGGCGAGATGAGACTACCATCAAGTTTGAGTAATTGGTTTGTACACCTTCTATCCATCGTGGGGCTCTTTAGCCCAAGATATTAAAAAACAACAGAATGTAATCGACGAAGTGTACCTTCTCTAGCGAGCTTATCAGCCTTACAGTTGCCCAGGAACCCAGACAGATGAGGCACTGAAGCGCCCAGAGAGAACGCAGAGACAATAGCGTTACACTCTCTAACGAGATTAGAGGTGACCTTAACGCTCGAGGGTGGTGAGAGTACTCTTCTCTATTTTAAGGCTTGTGCATCAAATACTAAACTGAAATTTGGAAAGATTCGTTGATTATAATGATACTAAAAACTAAAGGAGATCACCCAAATGTATGGTCATATAGACCCTCAAATCTTTTGAAGATTTATTATTAATTACTAATTTCGCAAAGATACCAAGTAAAGGTATTAATAGTGTTCGACATATTTTATTAATGTTCATCCATAAAGACTGACAAAAAGGCACATTTTTGGAAATTAATACGACCATCCCCCTATCAAGATGCATCTGGCTGTCATTGTGGTTAAAATGAAGTATGTATCTGTTGTCGACAAGTACGCACATGCGGCGTATCGGATCTCATATTACTGCCGATAATTATACTTTCGATATTGCCTACTTTCGATATTGTCAAGTATAGGATCATTCTTGGTAACAGCTGCTATTGTCTCAATATGTAATTGAGTAACAAACACCTCTATCGTACATACATACATAACTGGTCATTACAATGCTTCAGTCAGGATTACGGCCTAGCTTCTTACTCTCTCGTAGAACGAAACTTATATTCAACAAGTTGCTCATTCTTCCTGTGCATCTTTATGGCGCAGAAGCATGGGCACTATTAACCAGCGATGCGGCAGCCTTGAGTGTATTCGAGAGAGAAGTCCTACGTAAGATCTTCGGTCTATTGAGAGTTGTCGATAATTTCAGCATTCGATCTAATAATGTGCGTTGTTCAGTGCATTAACATCCAGCGACTGCGCTGGCTCGGCCACGTCGATCGGATGGAAGAGAATGTTCCAGCGAGACTTATTTGATGCGGCGATTAGCGGAAGTCAGCGAAGTGGACGAACTTGTTTTCGTTAGAAGAACCTGTCATCGATTGGTGTTAACAATTGGTGTAGTCGTGCAAAAAGCAGAGGTGCCTGGAAATATGTGTTAAAGCAAGCCGAAAGCCATTAATCGGGTTGTTAATGCCCAACTAAGTATGCAAGTATGTACATTACAAACCAAGTTATCTTTCTGAAAGATATAATTATCTTTAAAATTTCCGTCAAGTTTTTTGATAAGAATAAGTTCTAGAAGTTCTAAATATGTTTCATTCTGGTTGGCACCATGAAGCAAACAAAAATGTATAAAACAACCTTCCTCGGACCATAACATTCTTTCCACCAAAAATTTGACTTGAATCCAAATCAAGACAATAATAATCAATAATAATCGTTGGAAAAGCAAACTTTTTCCATTCATCTACTCATGATATGTGAGTTTAGACGAGTCCAAGATGTCTCTCAATGTGTCTCTTAGTTGATCGTACTTAACTTTTTTACGACTTAATTTTTTTTTAATTTTATCGACGGGGCAGCAGTTCAAAGAAAAAGCCATAGATCTCGTAGTAATTGGAAGATTACGTTTTTTTATTTTTCTACATGATAAACGATTCTGAGTGGTATCGTGTCGAAGTTATTTTTTGTAAAATAACAATTCAAGCCAAGTTTTGGGTCATATTTTTATTGATTTGTTTGTTTATTAATTACAATACAATTACAAATTATGTTCTAATTATATACGAGCTGAGTAACTTTGACCATATGCTCGGTGTAGTGTCACAGACCATAGCCTCTGATGGGAATCAGAGGCCCTCACGTTAGTAGACCCTCACGTTAGTAGCCTTCCACACTACCCACTAGTCTAGCAAGGCACCGTTGGGTCATTTATTTATTTGTTTGTTTATTAATTAGAATACAATTAAAAAATATATTATAAATATTACGATGGGAGTAACTTAGACTTTCTGCTAGATGCGACAGAACAAAGCCTCTGATGGGAATCGAACCCCCAACCCTCACTATAATAGTCCACCACACTACCCACTATACTACCAGGCACCCAGGTCGTTTCTTAAATATAATTAAGTACAATTAGTATTCCAGGAATTTTTTTTATAAGAACACCCTCTTGTTTTGAAGTATCAATCAAGCACTTTTCGGCGATATTTAATACCTTTCTTTAGCTATTCCACGTCAATCAAAATTATATTTTTATTCGCCATATTTTATTGCCTTCTATTATATTTCGGCAGCAACAGACTGACTGATTTTACTTATGATTTAGAATGCAAGAATTTAGCGAAATAACCCGAATATACTGGCAATAAATACTTTAATATTTATGTTGTTATTATGACCATAATTGCGAACAGGATTTATTTTTGTATGCGAATAAATTGTTTACAAGTGGTATTACATTATTATTATTACAAATTGCAGTCATTTAATTTAAATTTTATTTCCTTTTTATAACGTGATAATGCTTTGAAAGAGTAACTGCCATTAAAAAATTAAATTTTTTTATTCATTCTTGTCTAATAAAAATGAAATCAGCTGAAAATTATGAAATAAGATTTGCATTAAGATTATTGAGAAGTAGAAATGATATCAACGTTTTTTACTTATTTTGATTTCGTACTTTTTGCCACAATAGGGAATTTCGCCCAAATTTTTCATGAATTTTTCTGGATTTTGTCTGTGTTATCAAAAAAACATTATAAAATTATTTTTAAAAGTTTCACGACTTGTTTTTCGATTATATTTAACCCTGGTCGGTTACTCTTCATTTTTGTACATTAAGGTTATTCTTCGTTGAATCGATGAACTAATTAACCCTGAATGGTTACTGTTCTTCGAATCGACGATGCTTAGTTACTCTTTATCCTATAATTCTTTTATGTTTGACCAAATTTTGCTCTTTTTATCAACAACGTTAGTTATAATGAAAGCCTGCAGTGAGTAAGCTTACGCTGGCCACCCATTTTTTTAAACACTTCCTATTTGTAAATCTAAACAAAAGAAATTGTGTGTGAGATATCACCGAAGATTTTTATCGATCTCTTGTATATGGTGTATCCTTAAACACTTCCTATTTGTAAATCTAAATGGAACATATTGTGTGAGATATCATCGAAATTTCTCATTGATCTCTGGTATATGGTGTATCCTTAAACACTTATTATTTAAAAATCTAAACGAAACAAATTGTGTATGAGATACCATCGAAGATTTTTATCGATCTCTTGTTTATGGTGTGTCCTTAAACACCTCCTATTTGTAAACCTAAATGAAACAAATTGTGTGTGAGATATCATTGAAAATTCTCATCGATCTCCTTTATCTGGTGTATCCTAAATCCTTCATATTTATAAATCTAAATCAAACAAACTGTGTGTGTGGGACATCATCGATAATTTTCATCGGTCCCTTGTATATGGTGTATCTTTAAACCCTTCCTATTTGAAAATCTAAATGAAACAAATTGTGTGTGTGATATCATCGAAAATTTTCTTCGATCTCTTGTATCTGGTGTATCCTTAAACACTTGCTACTTATAAATATAAATGAAACAATTTGGGTGTGAGATATCATCGACAATTTGCATCGATCTTTTGTACCTGGCGTATCTTTAAATACTTCCTACTTATAAATATAAATGAAACAATTTGTGTGTGAGATATCAACGATAATGTGCATCGATATCTTTTATCTGGCATATCCTTAAACACTTCCTACTTATAAATATATATGAAACAATTTGTGTATGAGGTGTCATCGACAATTTGCATCGATCTTTTGTATCTGGTGTAGCCTTTAACGCTTCCTACTTATAAATATATATGAAACAAATTGTGTGTGAGATATTATCGAAAATTTGCATCGATCTCCTGTATATGGTATATCCTTAAACGCTTCCTATCTATCTGGTGTAAATATAAATCAAACAAATTGTGCTGAAATATCATCGAAAATTCTCACTGATCTCTTGTATATGGTGTATCCTTAAACACTTCCTATTTGTAAATCTAAATGAAACAAACACACCAATAACAATGGCCACATTTTATTAAAAATAAAAAATACAGTGGTGGCTGGTTTATTATTATTTTTTTACACGTTTGCATAGAATATGAAATGTTGCATACGCTGTGTAGTACGTAACATCATTCTTTTGAAGCCACATATCGGTGGTGTCCAGATCATCCGATTCATTCCAGTAGTTGGTAGTCATTGACCCGTGACTATGGCCATCTACGTGATCGATGACCCAAAATCTACACAAAACAGTGAAGTTTTCGGTTTTCATTGAACATTGGATGTAAGTAACTTAAGTATTTTAAAAATTATTAGGAGACTACTTCTCTGTTTTTCTAAAATACAATTTAACCCTGGACGGTTACGCTCCACTTTTGTACATTAAGGTTACTCTTCGGTGAATCGACGAACTATTTAACCCTGAATGGTTACTGTTCGTCGAATCGACGAAGCTCATTTACTTTTTGTCATATAAATCTTTTATGTTTGATCAAATTTCGCTCTTCTTATGAACAATGTTGGTTGATAACGAAAGCTTGTAGCTTGTTTAAATAAGTACTCAACAAGTTCATTACTTTTGTTTTTGTAGCTTTTGTTTGCAATTTAAACGATTTAAAACAAAACACCATTTCCATTTTCGTAACAATATATAGAGGTAGGTAGGTTTAAATCAGGAGACCAATCAAAGGTCTCATGTCTATTGACACATGTAGGTTTGGTTTGCACTCACCATTAGAAAAACTATCTTACTTTATATTGGATTCCAGTCCATTAGTTCTCATTAATTTAATACGGTTCAGATATACGATCATTAGCGTTGCCCATATTTAGTTTTAAAATAGTCATGGTCCTCTCCCGATTACGATCGCGCCAAAGTATGTTTGTAATTCTTGCTACTGTATCATTATTCCACAATAGTCAACATGACGTTTCTGCCAACTATCTCAGATTGGTCTTTAATGAACTCAAAGGCATTAGGTTATCCAAGCTTATGGTATGTAATATTCCGACTCTATTAGCCAGAATATTCGCTTCCCCGTTTCCAATCACTCCATGATGACTACTAACGCATATAATGCGTACCGTTCCTTGCCTACATACATACACAACATAGTTATCCATTACAACCTTTCAGTCAGGATTACGGCCTGGCTTCTCACACCACTCATGTTGTGTGTGTTTATTTTATACATGAGTGGCGGCATCTACAGTTTAAAGTCAATGTTTTTTATTGAATTGACAACCCAATTGGTATCATAATGCGTAAAGTGATAGTTTGGTGATAGTTTTGCCAGGTCAGACATCTAAACAAAAATATGTATGTATGAAAAAATATTTCTTCTGCGACTTGCTCTCAGCAGATTTCTGGCAAAAACTCTGAGAGTAAATAAAATTGCCATGAAAAGTTTCTCAAAAATCTGTCGTTCCGAGTGGACATTAGGTCCCGCCACTCATGAATAAAATTAATGGCCAATTATGTACAGTGAACAGTCTTGGATTTCATGTGGATTGTGTAACGTCCGAAATACGACAATTTTTTGATGAAAGTTTGGGTCCAGAGCGCATTCAGCGAGTGCACGTCATTGTCTATGGTCGTTTATATTCAGCTCATGAGTCACAATGGAAAAAGGCGAAAGGCGGTGACTTCTGGCCGTGAGTAGCAATTTCAGATTTAATTGACATTGTCTTTAAACCAAACGGTATCACGTATGTAATTGCGTAAATTTCAAAATCATGAGATTTTAAGTCTCTCATATATAGCCTGCATTACAGATAAAGCACTTACAGTGGAACCCAGGGCAATATTTGCATTGAATAACTAAATAACGCCACAAACAAGTATTTCATTTACTTTTGAAAAGTTACCCGATGTTTCAAAATCATCCGCTACATATATTTGAATAACTTTGTGCACTCATAAGCATATATTTCAATATAGGTATATGTGTAGTTATAAAACTTTTGGGCTGCACTAACCCTTCCAATTTTATGGTGGCTGGCCGAGCTTAAAGAGAGCTGTATAAATTTTCTAATTTTTGTAAGAAATGTGAAACTGAAAACATTTAAGCAGAACTCATAATTCAAAAATTAAATTTAATGCCAAAAGGTCAACCCTTTGTGGCATACATTTTTCCCAAACATCAACCAGACGTACTTATTATTTCTTTTTTTTTTTTTTTGTTGCTAAAATGCTGCTGTGGCTGACGACAGCACAAACGCATTTCGAATAAAATGTTGTTGACAACATCTAGTGGTTTGGGTTCTGAAACACGTATAAGCTAAACAGACCACGTACGTAATGTACTTTTTGTCCGTCCGATAATTGTCCGTTATACGCAAAATGTGGGTTTCTGTGCGCTGGAAAAAAATTAAAATAATTATATATTATACAACGCATATGTAATTTACATATTGATGTTTTGCTTATAATGTTGGTTTGTTGTGAGGTTTACACATCAACAAGTAAGTAAGAAGCATGACAGGAAAATGAAATTTCCCTTGAAAAATATCCTTTTGGCATATAGAATATTAAAGGTTTAAATTATAAAAGACTTACACGTTTCCGCCAGCCTTTAATAAATAACCAACTGCCTGATAACGACATTAAAAATTTATTGACTTTATTTAATGTTCATCATTTGCAAAGATCGTCGGCATATTATAATAGGTTTAAGAAATGCGATTTCATGAGGTCATGAAAAATGAATTATTTAAAGAAATACCCTCGAAAATAATTACGTATTTAATCAATATATATGCATATATATACATCTATAGTCAGAATTACGACCTATTTTCTAACACCCCTTATGTTGTCTGTGTTAATTTTATACATGAGTGGGGGGACCTAAAGTTTACAATCGATTACGAATGACAGATTTTTGAGAAACCTTTTCATGGCAATTATATTTTCTCTCAGAGATTTTTGCCAGAAATGGTCTGCGAGGATGTCGCTGAAGATATATTTTTTATATTTCGTTTAGTTGGAGAGGTTTGAACCGAGGCCTAAGGTGTAACAAGCCAACGCACTACCTGTTAGCTACGGTGACTATTTGAAGAGGTTTAAACCGAGGCCGAACGTCTAACAAGCCAACGCACTACCTGCTAGCTACGGTGACTATTTAATGTAGTTGTAATGTATTCTGTCTTTTATATGACACATTACAGTCGTATATCCGAATACTTAATTAAGTCTGGGAGACTATTTTATGGTACGGTATGCCGATTTGAAAATAACTCCATCAAATCTAACATATAAAAAAAAACGTCGAAGTATCATTTGTATAAAAAAAATTACGGAGAGAACATTTGCCGGACTGTTTCTTTTAAGAAACATGTAAAAAAGAACAAAATGTAAGGTCTTCTTTACGTACCTCCTATCTTTAAATTAAATTGTGTGTAAGATAAAATCAAAATTTTGTATCCATTCAAACGTAATCAAGAGACTCAATAAAGCGAGAGCAGTATTCGGACAATTACAGCCAATGTGGAGAAGCTCACAAATGTCGAGGCAAACAAAACTCAGAGTATTTTATGCTTGTGTAAAATCGACTTTGTTGTACGGAAGTGAAACTTGGTTAGTATCGAATACCATCACGTACAATCTACAGATTTTCATCAGCAAGTGCCTAATAACACCATCACCATAATTCATTGGAACCTTAACAACGAAAAACCCTTAATAACGCAAGTAAAACGTACGAAATGAAGGTGGATGGTCATACTATCATGGGAAAACACAAATTTCAAGAAGCCGTGGCCGGCCTAAAACACCTGGAGACGTTCGATACCCACCCTATGATCTAGGAGAGTGCAATCTTATATGTGAAGAGGCAAAAATAATAGCAGCCAACCGGATAATGCTTTGCATGAGGGGTAACAGCAAAAAATTTAATGCCATTATGTTTGGAATATAACATAGTTCAAATGTCCACCACGATCTTATGGGTGGACTGCGTCCGAAACGTCTAATTTTCCATGACTCCATGGCGTATTATATAGGTAATTTTAGCCTTGAGGGCCGCTGTGCTTTATGGCTTATTTCCATATATTTAGAACTTAAGAAACCCCACAAGAATGACAATGCCCTCAAAAGATTGATGTCCAGTTCATCCACTTTAGACCAAAAGAAGTTGCGAATAATCGATCAATAGTGTTTGCTGTAGTCTAGTAGGTAGTGTGTTGGCTTATTAGACGTAAAGCCAGGGTTCAAACCCCAGGCTAGACATCAAACAAAATACAAAAAGTATTACTTCGGCGACTTCCTCTCAGCAGATTTCTGGTAAAAACTCTGAGAGTAAATAAAATTGCCATGAAAAGTTTCACAAAAATCTGGCGTTCGGAGTCGAATTTAAACTGAAGGTCCCACCTCTCGTGTACACAATTAACACACACAACATAAGTGGTGTGAGAAACTAGGTCGTAATCCTGACTGAAGTGTTCTAATGATCAGTGATAAAAATAAATTTATTAGTCTGGTTTTTCCCCTTTCAAATGATCTATGTAGGTTTACATATGAAATCAGTCAGTGCAAGGTTCTATCGTATTATAAAGTTTTTAAGTCCTTAAAAAATCCTCGTTTTACGAATTAAAATTTAATATTTTTCTAGGCATATTAAAACTCCAAATTTATGGGAAACAAAACGAATGTGTTGTTGCATAAATTCGGAGTAAACGTAGTTCTCACGTAATCGACAACAAACCGTAGAGTTCGCTTAGGTACAAAAGATCTTCCAAGAAACATTGCATTCTCA
This sequence comes from Sarcophaga subvicina, assembly GCA_936449025.2. NCBI lineage: Eukaryota > Metazoa > Arthropoda > Insecta > Diptera > Sarcophagidae > Sarcophaga > Sarcophaga subvicina. The sequence goes on from OW388080.2 coordinate 93,565,415, forward strand.
ATTCTCAGTTCGGAAGCTAACTATAAGCATATTAACCCTGTAACGATCATAGGGATACATATGCCCCAAACAGATAATTCTAAAACTAACACGTGGGTGGGTGTTACATTACTTTTATTTATTCTACGGACATGTACTTAAATCTCTTATAGATAGTCTAATGTGTTCGAACAGTCCTTGTCAGTCACAGGTCACTTGAAGTTGACAGGGTTTTACACGTGAGATTATAATATTTTGTAAGAGTGTTCTGATACGTAAATTTCATTTTCAGTTTCTTAAAAATTGTAAGTATCTGTTTTGTGTGTGAAAGGTTTAAATGATATTGTGATATAGAATTCAGAAGATCTTAACCAACGTTAATACTATTATGTTTTTAACCTTTTTAAAACGTTCCTAATATGAGTTCGTAGATGGCAAATTAAAAATAAAAATTTATTTGTGTTTAGTTTTAATTAAAATTCTTTATTATTCACACAATTCCGTGTGCCTCTGTTCGCAACTTTATAACAATAACAAATTTATTTGTATTCCTCCTTTCACTCTTCTGCGTACACACTAACAATTGTTCCGTTAGATCTTTAAAGCGGAGATCTTCAAACCACAATTATTCTCTTCACACAAGACTGACTGAATTTTTACTAATCCTGTTGCTAGCTTTATCTTGCCTTTTATATCGCTGGGAAAACAGTCTGATGAATGCTCTTGAAGGTGAATGACTTTGCCTTCGCGAAATCTCTATAAATGTAAACATGTTGTTTGTGTATTTTGTTTACGTTTGCCCTTTCAGTATTGTTGCTGCCTGTTTGTTTAATTGTTTATCCCTTTTTTATACTGATGTTGTTGTTATATTGTAAACAAGTCCATTGTTTTTGTTTTTGTAGCTGTTGTTTTTTATTTTTATGTTAAACGAGAACATCATTACCATTTTTGTAACAATACTTTCACCTGGAGTGTTAAATACTAAATTAAATAGTGGTAAAGCGTTCATAACACATTACACACTTTGAATAAATTTTCGTTGGTTTTCGTTAAAAAAAATACAATTTCAAATAAAAAAAGAAGAAACCTTAATTAAGGCAAAATATTTTATGTAGTCTTGGCACGGAATGCATCAATTTGCTAAGAGTTTATGGAGAAAAACTAGATATTTTAAAATTTTTCTAACCTGGTACGGTACAGTATTCAGGTGGTTGTCGAGTATTGAGTTTGTAAGCTAATATTTGTAATACGTAATGTAACAATTCTTTCACAAATATTGTAAAGAAAATTTGATAAAGATTTTGACAAAATAACCTCAACCTTCGAGTCTAGTTAGAGAGAATTGTTTCCATTAATAAAAATAAATAAATTTTAAACTACTTCATAAGGGACAAGGTAGCTAACATGTTATGTCGTCTAATGTACTTTGCTTGCCTTTAAATTGTTAGAGTAAATATTTTACGAGTTCCTCTTTTGTTGTCGTTCATTTTGTAGAACTTCCTCATCACAGCAGGCTAACCACGCGATTTAACTTGTTTTCAAAGATTTTCTTTTCAACGTCAGACTACAAATTCTAAGGCAAATTTACGACATACACAGTGCCTTAGGTAGGGTTTGTGCAAATTTCATAACTGATGAAAATAAAAGTAAAAAAAAAAATATAGAAACGCTTCTGACAACGCCAGAACAAAAGAAAAAGTGAAAAACAATGAAAACCTCTAAAGCAATTTCCAGTTTCAAATACAGCAAAAATGTGCGATTTTTATCATAACGTTGACCTACCCCGAAAGCCATGTAGAAAATAAGTACATAGATGACCTTGTATTACTGAAACCGTTTCATACTTACATACAAGCAGTGCGTATACGTGTATTTATGATAAATACTTTTAGTCTGCCTCTCGTTACAGATTCAATGTAATAAAGGGTAAGTAAGTATTCACACATTCGCAATCATAAAAATCTATTCGAATTGTTTATTGGCATTTCTCTAGTGGTGATGTACTTTAATATGTTCTCGCCAAATATTACGAAATAAAATCAAATTCGATAGGATGCGCCAAATTGGCTTAAATAAAAACCCAAGGTGCAAAGGGAATTTTATGGATGCGTGTGAGTGGTATTTCTTTTACCAAAGTACATACATAATTGGTCATTACAATCCTTCAGTCTGGATTACGACCTAGTTTCTCACACCACTTACGTTGTCTGTGTTAATTTTATACATGAGTGGCGGCACATACAGTTTAAAGTAAAATCTGCTGAGAGGAAGTCGCCGAAGAAATACTTTTTGTATTTTGTTTTGATGTCTGTCCTAGGGCTCGAACCCTTACTTTACGTCGTATAAGCCAACACACTACCCACTAGATTACGGCGACTTCATAAATGTCTGTATCAAAGTTTTATAAAATAGTAGATTTTTTTTTCGTAATTTTTTTTTTCATTTTGCAACCTTTTCTAGAAATAACCTAAGTTTGCTCAAAACGGAAACCAGCACTCATGAACATCTCGTTGTTGTGTGGGACCACACAAAGTGCCTGTATTTGAGATATAGGATAGTTAGAAAAGTTTTAATTTCATTTCCAATAGCTGATCCAGGGTGCAGCTGATAGTCTAGTGAAATTAACCCTGGCTTCTCACACCACTTATGTTGTGTGTGCTAATATTATACATAAGTGTCGAGTCCGAACGACAGATATTTGGGAAGCATATTGGTTAACTTTGTCAACCCGATTTTTTGCCTATTACACGAAATGGATGACCGGCATCAGGTAGTATTTGCCGGTGAAATTCGTTCATGAAACAGGTGCTTATAACTTGCTACGAATCCTTTCCGAAAACAAAAAAAAAATGTCTTGGTCGCTAGATAGGACCAAAGAAATTTGTAGGTAGTTAAGTAAATATTGTAACGTCAGCCACTTGAATCATCAGTCCATCATGCCATTTGATAAATATCGTGCTAAACTTTTTTTCCATTATGCTAACCACAGTTGACATGGTTGATCTTCATTACCCAGCAGCAACAGCAAACAACACAAACACAAACTCTACCAGAACTTTTCTCGAATTCGATTTCTTTGCCAAAATAAGAGCCTCATAGAGTCGCAATTGGCCTAACCATAAATACAAAATTCTTATAATGCAACCCCAACATTTAACTGCAAGCCTTCAGCTTATTATTGTGGAATGCTTAGTCCTTCCAAGTCGCCGTTGTCTATTAGGCAGTGTGTTGGCTCATTAAACGCGATTCCGTGGTTCAAACTCAAGCTCAGACATCTCGAACAAAACGAATTATGAAAAATTATTTCTACAGTTACTTCCTCGCATCAGTGTTCTGTCAAAATCTATGAGAGTAAATAAAAATGGTATGAAAAGTTTTTTAAAAATCTGTCGTTCGAAGTCGACTCATGAATAAAATTAACATAAACAATATTGGTAGTGTGAGAAGCTACATACGTTGTAATTGTGACTAAAAGGTTGTAATGTCAAGTAAGTAACGAAGTAAGTATTAAGTAAACTTAGTCCTCCCTATATACATACATAAATTGGTTTACAGTCCAGAATTATTCCCAGACATTTCATACACATCAAAGAGACCACCACCACCATAATAAATTGCGTTAATTGCAATCAATAAATTAAATAATAAAATAAACTGTTATTAACTATTTAACAACCACTTGCCTAAGGTTTTTAGTATTTGTAGTAAAAAATAGTTTATGTAAGGTTACGGCGGACGAGAAGCCCCTATAGTCTAGTAGGTAGTGTGTTGGCTTTTTAGACGTGAGCCCGTGGTTCAACCCCTACAAAAATAAAAACTATTTCCTGTGGCGACTTCTTCTCGGCAGTTTTCTGGCAAAAACTGTGAGAGTAAAAATTTAAAACCACAAGGCGTCTAATTTTGCATTTTAAATTTGATCTGTACCCGTACAAATTTCAACTTATCCACGAACCAAAGGCAAAAGACCGTAGACAATGTCGTGTGTTTACTGAATAAGCTCTGTAGCAGTTAATAACTGATCCTAGCTTACATTGAAATCCTCTCCATGATTTAGGACGATAACAATTCATATGAGTTCCAATAGCATCGAAACACTGTTTGTTGTGAATTTTTTGGTTCGCGGCGCCATAGATCCTTATATCCTTGATAACGAGGTTGACGAGGCTATATGTCGATTATTACAAGCTTCTTTTGATAATAAATGGATGATTTGGACACCAACAACATGTGGTTTCAATCTGCATATCCTGCAGGAATGATTTGAGAGCACAGTCATCTCATGTGGGAGTGATGGAGAGTTGACTTCGTTAGACTTTTTTATGTGGGGAATAATACTTGAAAGGAGATATATACCCATTCAAAAGCAATGATGAATTTTGTTTCCTGCTTACTGACTCCTGGATTCCACTGCTTTCTAGTCCAGCATTTGATTTACTACAACGTGAAACGTTTATAAATGAAACATTTATATTGTTACGAAAATAGAAACGGTGTACATCGTTTAGCACTAAAATGAGCAAAAGCTACACAAACAAATACAACGAACATGTTACAAGTAAACCAATAATATCAGTATGAAAGAAAATGGGATAGACAAGTAAACGAGAACACAGCAACAAGCAATGTGAACAAAATACACAAACAACAATGAAGTCGCGATAGAGTTCTCAAGAAGCCGAAACCCCGAACGTTCGACTTCAAGAACCTTCATCAGACTGACTACGTGGGCATATAAAACGGCAAGACAAAGCAGGCAAAGAGCAGTAAGGATTCAGTCAGTCTTGTGTGAAGACGCGTTGCGTGCGAAGAACACAGTCGTGGTTTGAAGATCGTCGTTGTAAAGATCTATCGAACATATGTTAGTGTCTACGAGAACGGAAGTGTAAAGAAGAATAACGAATAAAGCAAATTATTGTTGGATTCATCAAATTGTAAACGGTGGCACACAAAATTAGTGCGAACAATACAGAGTTTAATTGAAACTAAACAGATATTTCTTTTTATTCTGTTTACAACCAACGAACTCATATTTTCAACGTTTTTAAAAAAGGTAAAAACGTAACAATATGTCCTTTAAAGGATTGTCAAGTTTTTTTTTTTTGATTGTTCGTTTCCAAATTATCAGTCGTCATTTTGTGCTCGAACTTATATAACGAAGTCGTCCTAGTCTAGTAGGTAGTATGTTGGCTTACTAGGCGTAAGGCCAGGGTTCAAACCCCAGTTCAAACATCTCCAACAAAACGAAATATGAAAAATATTTTTTCGGCGACTTCCTCTCAGCAGATTTCTGGCAAAAACTCTCAGAGCATATAAAATTGCCAAAGTTTCTTAAAAATCTGTTCGGACTCGACTTTAAATTGTAGGTCCCGCCACTCATGTATAAAATTAACGCGCACAACATAAGTGGTGTTGAGAAGTTAGGTCGTAATCCTGACTGAGGGGCTGTAATGACCAATTATGTATGTATGTATTTTAGTGTTTCGTTACCGATTTCGTTGTACGATCTTCTGGGGGTATGAGAAATCCTATTGTGTGTATAAATTTTTTTTTGTTGAGAAAACTCAACGACAATGCGGTCAAACGCATGTAAACAGTTTAATTTTTTCTACTTTTCAAGTTCAAATTGTGAAGTATTATCCGCTGTTTACTTTTTAATATAATAAAAAAGAAAATAACATGTATATACATCAAATACCATTGAATGAAAAAAAAAATGCCAGCTATGGATGACATACAGCGGTTTGTAAAACAATGCTAAGAATAATTAATGACGACATCCATTATGCTATTATTCGGACGGTGATAAACAACTTAATGAAACAAGTCAACCGTGGAATGTTTATACAACGTAAACAAACAAGAAACACACTCTTGCATACACATTAGTATCAGCCATTGTAGTCTTTAAGATTTGACCGATTTACAGAAAGCATTTGGTCGATTATTATAAATATTTTAACCGTAGATCGAGCCTTACAAAAACTTCATAATTCTTGCTTATGTATCACTTTTGATACATACTTGTAGCACATGGAATTGTCATGATTATTGATAGGTTTTATGAAAAAAATTTAAATAAATACATCAATTTAATTCCGGACAGTCTTTTTCTTTTCTTTGAGAACATTGCTGATAGGTTGCATTAGATCAAGAAATCGGCTTAGAACATTATATGTGGGTAACCATCGTACTAGGCAGTAAAATGTTATATCTTGAGAATGATCTTCAACATCCAATTCTTCAAGAAAGTTCTTGTATTGGCGATTCGTACGAATATAGTTAACGATTTGCAGCGCAGTATTTATTAGGTTGTCGCATTTAAAATATTTAGCAGCTAAATGTTCACGATGAACAATGCAATGAAGTGGTAAAAATTCTGGTATTCATGAATCGTTTTTTAACAGATCTATAAGGCCTATATTTTTTTCCTAACATTGCAGGTGCTCCGTCTGTTCCTACACACATTATTTGAATAAATTATGAAAAATGTATTATTTATTTTTTCATTACTTTTCGAGAGCCGCATTCATGCATTCAAAGAGCTGCAATTTGGCCATGCCTGGTATATTGTTTGACCACATGTAAATAAAATTATTGCAAAACTATTATATGAGAGAGATTAGTATTTTTGTTCTTTTGTTTCTTTATGTCGTGTGGTTGCTCGTTATTTAAGTTGATTTAATTAAAATTAAAAGCTTGTATTAAAATTTTAAAAAATTAATTTAATATTAAAAAATAAAATACCAAAAATAAGCTAGGGGGTATAGAAAAAGCATTGATTTTCATATACATAAAGAGCAAACAATAGCCTGTACAATATTCTGCTAGAAAAATAAATTTAAAATTAAAAATAAAAATTTTTTTAATGAAAAAGACAAAAATTATTTTTATTCTTAAAAGAAAGAAAAAAATAATAAGAAGCGAAATTATGTGAAGCAAAACAGAAAGGGAAAACAGTGTCACTCTATTGGGTCTTCCCAAATGGATTAGCGAAATTTGACCGTTGAAAATGGAAATCTTGTTGAAAATCGACATCCGTCGCATTAGTTGCCATTACTGATGCCAATCGGGAAATCCCGAATCTTGATTTTCCGTGATTTTCGGTATTTTAAATTCATACATATATACTTTATAAAGTAAGAAAAAAAATTGAGTTTACGGCATTGTTTTTTATTTTTATAATACCCATGTAGTTTTTCAAGTGTACCATGCAATAATTAAGTAAATATCCTATATTACTCGGCATCGAATTGAACGTGAACTCAACTTCCATTGTTAAAAAGTTAAAGGAAGAAGAATGTAAAATTCAAATAAAATCTGTTAATGCAGCTGATGATTTAGATGTTCAAATTTCTAAAGATTTGATTGAATAACGTGGTGCTAGAGGTTTTGCAACCATTTTGCCCACAAGTAAAGATTGCGAAAGATGTTTTTCAGCAGCAGCAACAAAATCCATTTAAGGCTCTTCGATGAAATATTAAAGGTTTTGGACTTTTTAAAAAATTACTTCAAACAATAAGTGTAAATTATATACATATATATTGGACTTTCAATAGTGTTTTTAAAAGGGTTGGTATTTGTTTCTTCACTAATGTGTTTACGCTTTTTTGTTACTTTTTATTTTATAGACATGTAATTGTGATAAAGATTAATAATACATGAAATTTTTAATGAAACGAATGGTTTTAGTTTTCTTTATTAAAAGAAAATCCAAAAATTCCAGGATATTTAGACATTTTTCCCAGGATATTTCGGTATTTTTCGATCCCGGGTTTTCCCAAATAATCTCGGGAAGATAAGACACACTTCCGCACAAATGGGAAACAAATAAAATTGTAGAACTTGAGACGATACCAATCAACATTAGACCCAACAGCATTTAATGTATATCCATAAACTGATTGTTTGATGTGGATTTTGGACTGGAGGTATAGTCGGTCCATATTCCTTAGATAACGACGTTGGCCTGGCGTGCACTACAGATCGATGATTAACAAATTCTTTTGGCCGAAATTGGATGACCTGGCCACCAATGACATTTGCTTAAATACTACGATTAGGACCTGTGTCTACCATTGCCTTGTGCTTGTGCAAACCAACTTCTGCTTGGCGATCGTTTCCTTTTAAAAGCTCTTGAGATCGACCTAATAAGTTGCCATTCCACTACCTATTGATTGTTTCAAACTTTTTAGGATAGTCAATGTGTCTTATACTCCGTGCATACCAAGAATTAATTTATTTTTTCTTCTAGTAGAGAATTTATCAAACTTAGCCCAGGTTTCCCATTTTTCATTTGATTTATCTTCAGATTAAGGAAGCCGAGTAATAAAAATGTGGTTTTATTGGTGAGCGGACAATAAATCCTGTACAAGAAATATAATCTTTTGCATTCATTTACAATTACTTAAGAAACATAAGTTGTATTGAGTTAACATATACATACATACATACATAATTGGCCTTCAGTCATGAATATGGCCTAGCCTCTTGTGTTAGTTTTATACATGAGTGGCGGGACCTACAGTTTAAAGTCGACTCCGAACGACGGATATTACAGAAATTTTTCATGGCAATTTTGTTTACTCTCAGAGTTTTTGCCAGAAATCTGCAGAAATCGGCAGTCTCGTTTTCATATTTCGTTTTGATGTCTGACCTGGGGTTTGAACCGTGGCCTTGAGTCTAATAAGGCAACACACTGCGTACTAAAATACGGCGACTCTATAGACTCCAAGGCAAATATATGTTTCAGAACTTATGAAATAATCAATATTGACAATTACATTTAATTTCATTCTATAAACTTAAATAAATAAAAACACACCCACTGCATGCGCTGATTGTTAAATGGCGACTAATGGAAGAGCATAAAATGGGCATTAGTTCTTTCCGCATAGTTATACGTTATGGCGTGGTTATATCTACTTCAGATCTATAGTTTACCGCTGATCACTTTATATTTCCTTATTCTACAACTTACTTTCTAAATTCCACAACAATTCGAATAATTATGAGCCAGTCCCAGAGTGTTAGCCTCAGTAAAACAACGTATTTAATTTCACACTCTACTTGTTCGTTGTTGGCAAATCTTTAGCCACAAAGCAATTTTTGAACGTATGAAAATGGAAAATACTCTGAGGGCTCTAAATTTTGGTGAATTATGTGGATGTGTAAGCAGGCTGCAATAAGTTAGTATAATATATACATAGTCAGACATCTATAAAAAACGAAACATGAGAAAAGATTTATTCGGGGGCTTCTTCTGAGCAGATTTCTGGCAAATACTCTGGGAGTAAAAAAAATTGCCATGAAAGAGTTTCTCAAAAATCTGTTCTTGGAAATTAGTTTTAAACTGTAGGCCACGACACTTTTATATAAAGTTAACACACACAATATAAGTGGAGTGAGAATCTAGGTCGTAATCCTGACTGAATGGTTGTAGCGACCAGTTATCTATGTATGTAGTATGTACCCCGCTGAACGAGGGGGATACATTCCAATAAGTTCCAGCGGTAAACGTAACAGCATTAAACGAGGCAACTTAACAAGTACTTAACTAATAAATCACCTGTGACGCAGGACAGATGCGTTCATACTGTGATTGCGACTTCGAAAAATACAGTTGGAATATTTATTCTGAACAGACTAACACAAAAGCGTTAAAAAGTTATACAGCATACACCGTCGCTTTGTTATTTGTTAGTTGCTCCTCAATCAACTCGTGAAAAATGTTTATTTATGTATTTAACAAGTGACTGATGACATATGTGTAAATAGGGATGCCAAATATAAATAATATATACAACATATCCCTTTACAAAATATTTACGAATTAAATTGTATGTATGTATAGAAAAAACAGTTAAAATATTACAATTCATTTAAAGCTTAAGTAGTATATTATATGATATCCATAAAGGATAGACTATATCAGTTTACTCTCTTACGAAGCCACTTTGAATTTCTCCGAAGAATGGTACCATCTTCAAGTTCAATGCAATAAGATCTGGGAGTTCCATGAGCATCGACTATAACTCCCTTGTTCCATATTTTAACCTCTTGATACCATATCTTCTCCCCTTTTGAAAAATTCTATCTGTGTTTTGCTGTTTTGTCATAGTTATTTTTGGATCGCATCTGCTTTCTTTTTATTTCGTTTGACATATTCGGTACTAAATGTGGTTTAAGCAATTCGTTGCATATTGGTAATAAAGTTCGAGTTTTTCTGCTCATAAGAAGCTCTACTGGAGAAGCAAAAGTTTCTTTAATAAGTGTATTCCAGTACTCAAGGAGTGCGAGCCATAACTCTCCATTATTTTCTGCTGTCTTTTTTATTAGATTTTTCGTGATACCAACAAATCTTTCTGCAAATCCGTTTGCTTGAGAATACCCGGGACTGGTAGTAGTTAGTTTTGTTCCAATTTCTTTGCAAAAATTTCGAAACTCGTATGAATTAAACGGCATACTATCTGATATAATTTCAACAGGAATACCATGGTTGGAGAAACATATTTTTAGATGTTTAATACATTCTTGTGCTGTTTTAGATGCAAGTGGTATGATGTCTAAAAATTTCGAATAAAAATCTGAAATGATAAGATAGGATTTTGATAAGTATTCACAAATATCCATGCCAATTTTATAAAACGGTAGTGAAGGTACATACATAATTGGCCATTACAACCCTGCAGTCAGGATTACGGCCTAGCTTCTCACACCACCCATGTTGTGTGCGTTAATTTTATACGTGAGTGGCGGGACCTACAGTTTAACGTCGACTCCGAACGACAGATTTTTGAGAAACTTTTTCATGGCAGGTTTATTTACTCTCAGAGTTTTTGCCAGAAATCTCCTGAGAGGAAATCGCCGAAGAAATATTTTTTTCAACTTTCGTTTTGATGCTTGACCTGGGATACGAACCCGGGCTTTACGTCTAATAAGCCAATACACTACCTATTAGACTACGGCGGTAGTGAAGGTACTTCATGGGAAATCATAGGTTCCTTTATATTCGAGTTACGATGTCTTTGACAAATCAAGCATTTAAAAATTTCATTTTCAATATCAGCGTCCATTTTGGGTCAATAAACTAAACTACGCGCTCTTCTTTTTGTTTTTTATACACCCAAGTGTGACATATGAAGCTGATGTAGGATTTTCTTTCATTGTGTTTTTGGTACAATTATTCTATTTTTGAAGAACAATAAACCATTTCCATAAAAATTTTGTTTCGATTTTGCCAAAAATATTTTAAATCACCGCGAATGTTTGCGAAATTTTTGGGCCATCCATTTACTACCATTCTTTTTAATTCAAGTAAACATTCATCAGCAGCTAGTTTGGTTCTAATGCTCTTAAGTCTCTCATCTGCAATATTTACAGTATGCACAAACTCATTTAGGTCTTCAATTTCCATAGATATTTCATCGTTATTGTAATATCGAGATAATAAATCTGCAACATATAAATATTTACCTGGAACGTAGGTCAGTTTTAAATTGTATTTCATTAACGATAATTTCATTCGTTGAAGTCTAGCGGAAGGTATGTTACAAAATTGTTTTTTCATAATTTCAATGAGAGGCTTGTGATCTGTTCTAATGTTAACCATACGCCCATACACGTAATAATGAAATTTTCTGCAAGCAAACACAACGGCAAGAAACTCCTTCTCAATTTGGGCATAGTTTATTTCCGTTTCCGTAAGACTTCTTGATGCAAATGAAATTGGTCTACCGTTTTGCATCAAACAACATCCAATACCAAATTTCGAACCGTCTGTTTCAATTGTAATTTCTTGCATTAGCAATAATCGTTTTAATTTTATTTAAGCACGTATCATGAGCCATTCAAAAATAACTTTATCTTTAAGCAATTCTCGCAAAGGCTTTGGAATTTCTGAAAGCTGAGGTATATAGTCTCGGATGTAATTTATCATTCCCAACAGCTTCTGTAGGTCTTTCTTATTTTGCGGTGGATTTATTTTCATAATAGCATTTACACGATCTGGATCGCACCTTATACCTTCGTGTGATATTATTTTTCCTAAATATTTTACTTCTGTTACTTTGTACTGAATTTTATCGATTAAATTTAATATCTAACTTACGTGCACGATCTACGACCTGCATCATGTTCTTCGGCTGTGTCTGCTGCAATCAGTATATCGTCTATGAACACAATCACGTTTGGTATACCAACGAAATTTCTTTCATTATATTTTTGGAAAACTTCCGGTCCGATTTTTATTCCATATGGCAATCGTTTGAACCGATAGCATCCAAACGGTGTGCTGAAAGTACAAAGTTCACTAGTTTTTGTACTCAAATCCTTCTTTTAGGTCTACCACTTGTTGGCTATCCTTGCCGAAATAGATTCAAAGGAGGGAATTGTGTAATTCTCCAGAATGATGTCGTTATTCAAATCTTGAGGATCAATGCACAAACGAAGTTGACCTGACTTTTTTTCCACTATAACCAAATTTGATGTCCTTTCTACTGGGCCTTCTGCTCGTTCAATAATGCCCCTCTCAACCATATTTTCTAATTCCTTTTTAACTTTATCACTCAGTGACAATGGAATTCTTCTAGCAGGATTAACTACAGGTGTAGAGTTAGACTTAACCTTTATTTTTAAATCTGTAACAAAGCAACCTAAGCCTTGAAAAATATCAATGTTAGTTTTAATGAACATATCTTTTTCCGAATGCTTAACAGAATTAACACGTTTAATAAGGTCCAATTTTTCACAAGCATTTAATCCTAATAGTGGTTCGTATGGTGTGTCTATTATGTAAAAACTTAATGACGTAATTTCATTCCTACACATAACCACGCAACTCAAGATACCCATGAATGCCAAATCATTTCCACTATAACTTTTAGGGGGATTGCTATTTTTTTCTAAACCTATGTCTTTCATATATTTCAGATAACGTAATGACAAGACATTGACATCTGCACCAGTGTCTAATTTAAAATTGATCAAGCAATTATTAACACGGATTTTTTCATACCACCTATTTTTATTTTTATATTTACTTATGTTGTGTAGAAAAAAATCGTCATTGTCTCTTTCCAAACTGTTTTCTCTTATTTCACGAAGTTTTTGAGAATAACAAGCAACACTGAAATGATTTAGACGTCCACAGTTACTGCATTTTTTTCCAAAAGCAGGGCATTTTTTATATTCATGAATGCCCTAACAAAATTTACAGTTGCTGTTATTTCTTGATTTTCTGTTTTCATCATAGTTCAGTGTTTCTTGATTATAATTTCTGCTAAAAGAAATATTTTTACCATCTACTCTTCCGTTATTCGTTTTATGCTGTATAACATTTACTGCGTCTGACAATTTATTTTGTTGGTTTTGAATGTCGTTGGCATGTTTAACGGCTAGCTCTGATGCACGGGGGATTTCAAAGGCTGTGTTTAAAGTCAAATCAAAGGCTTCTAAAAGTTTCTTAGTTTTGAACAATTTGCACCAATAACTATGTTGTCACGTATCATATATATTCACAAGATTTAATAAGTTTTCTAAGGTCCAACAAATAGAATTCAAAAGAATCACCATCTTGCTGTCTTCGAGAATTGAATTTAAAGGCTTCGTACACTTGATTCTTCTTAGGAGTACAATAAGCTTCGAACGCTTCAACCACGATTTGATATTGCTTTTTCTGTTCTTCAGAGAGATCAAACGTACCAAATATTTCAATTGCTTCTGCACCACATGCGTTGAGAAAAATACCAATTTTTTGTGACTCCCTACGATCTTCTAATTCAATAGCTATGGCATAAACATCAAAATTCGGCTTGAACACTCTCCAGTTTTCTGAAATATTCCCATCGAATGAAAGTGGGTCCGGCCTACGGGCATCAACCGGGTTGCACGCAATTTTTTTCTGTAGACATTTCTGCACTTTCGTCTATGATTTCATCATCTGAGTTTTCTTTTTTTAATTGAACGTTTTTAATTTCCTTGTTTGCTTTTGCCCTTGTATTAACCATTTAAATAACCGGCTGCGCCATGTTTTATTTGTTAGTTGCTCCACAATCAACTCGTGAAAAATTTTTATTTATGTATTTAACAAGTGACTGATGACATATGTATAAATAGGGATGCCAAATATTAATAATATGTATAACAGTCGCTGTATAGTGCACCGTTTTTGGTTGGTGCATGACCTTTTCATTTGCACACATATACAACAAGTATTAATTCATTGTGCGATTTAGGGGAATCCTAATACCACCTCGTAATACCGAAACAGCGTTAAGTGGAGCAGCGTTAAGTGGAGCAGCGTTAAGCGTTAAGTCTTACCTTACTGTATGTAAAACATGCTTTTCATTGTTGTTCATATTTAAAGATAATCACAAGAAATTATTTCAAATGTATTTAAAAAATCGACTCCACGAAGTTAGCTGCAAATGAAATTCGAAATATGAAAAAATAAAAAATTTTTCCTCTCGGCAGTTTTAAAATCTAAAATTCTGAGAGTAAATAAAAGTTTAATAAAAAGTTTTTCAAAAATCTGTGATTCATAGTCGACTTATAAATGTAGGTCCCGCCACTCACACAATGTGGTTGGTGAGAGCAGCTATATCGTAATTCTGACTGTTGGATCATTTCAACTTTTATACTATTTTTGTATATATTCTTTGAATAATAACAATAATTAATAATAATAATTATGAAATAATAATAATAATCAATTCGCTATAAATTAGTACCGCCCTAATATTAAGTAGATGTAAGGTCAATAAACACATAGCAATAAGTAATTAGAATAAGCAACGGAGTTGCTGAATTGAAGTCAACGGTTAGAATTAAGTAAATATATATTAGGATTAAGAAAATATTATGGAAATAAATTAGTTGAATATTATCCTACTACTCGTTCGGTCCTTTTATTTCGGAAAAAGTTTGGTCTTCGCGGTCATTGTTTTAAGTGCCCAATTTTAAATAATTGAACTATAATTTGCTTGGTTCAATAATTTCTTAAAAACTATTAAGAAAAAACATTTTGGCGCCCGAGCAGGGACATTTATAGTGATCGTGTTCGCACAAAGACCAAACACGTGAATAAAATTTTATAAGTTGTTTAAAAATTAATTCGCGCAATAAGTTTTATAAATTAATTAAAACTTTCCTTGTTTGCTTTTGCCCTTGTATTAACCATTTAAATAACCGGCTGCGCCATGTTTTATTTGTTAGTTGCTCCACAATCAACTCGTGAAAAATTTTTATTTATGTATTTAACAAGTGACTGATGACATATGTATAAATAGGGATGCCAAATATTAATAATATGTATAACAGTCGCTGTATAGTGCACCGTTTTTGGTTGGTGCATGACCTTTTCATTTGCACACATATACAACAAGTATTAATTCATTGTGCGATTTAGGGGAATCCTAATACCACCTCGTAATACCGAAACAGCGTTAAGTGGAGCAGCGTTAAGTGGAGCAGCGTTAAGCGTTAAGTCTTACCTTACTGTATGTAAAACATCCTTTTCATTGTTGTTCATATTTAAAGATAATCACAAGAAATTATTTCAAATGTATTTAAAAAATCGACTCCACGAAGTTAGCTGCAAATGAAATTCATTTCGATTTCTTAAGACTTGATTCGCCCAATTCAGGCTTCTGCTTTGAGCATGCAACCAACTTATATTCGAGATTTTAACCTTTCTAACAACGTTAAGATTGTATTTTAACTTCATTGTTTATTTAAGCTGGTACAGCTAAAACCTTGCAACAGCTTGGTAAACATTAAAGTATCAAGTTGCAGCTGAAGCTTAAGATTTATCGCTTATTTGTAAAACTTTTGAAGCATAAGAGCAAATAAAAGTGCTTCCTCTATAATAAAAAGTGTGGTATAGGTAATCTATTGGCTTATTAGAATTGAGGCCTCGGTTCAAACCCCAGGTCAGACATCAAAACGCAATATGAAAAAAATATCTCATCGGCGACTGCCTCTCAGAGAGTATATAATATTGCCATGAAAAGTTTATCAAAAATCTGTTGTTCGGAGTCGGTTTTAAACTGTAGGTATCACCACTCATGTATACAATTAACACACACTACATAAGTGGTGTGAGAAACTATGTCGTAATCCTGACTTAAAGGGTTGTCATGACCAATTAGGTATGTATAATTGAAAATGTTGTAGATTAACCGTAGATCGATCCTTAAAAACACTTTATAATTCTAGCTATGTATCACTTTTGGTACATACTTGTATTTCATAGAATTTTCACAATTATTGATAGATTTTGTTAAAAGATTTTAATATTTTTATTTATCTAAATTCATTTTAATAAAAAATCTTATATTTTTACATTTTATTATTTATGAAATTTACGTCAAAATTTTTGACTTTATGTACATTGCAGCATAGTTTTTTAAGTAAAAATTAAAAACTTCATGTGAGCTTGGTTTTATTATTTTCTAAATGGTAATAATTTCACATCTAGCACCCTTGCTTTGTGGCGATTTATAAGTTTTCAAATGTTTAGATGGGACAGCTTATTGTCACTCCCATCAGTAACGCTCCCAATCTAGGGCTAGCTGAAACCTGATGGCACAAACCATTGTTATATTTCGCTAGAAACATTTGTTGTCGACGTCATATGAGGTAAAAAAGTTTTCTGTTGCAAGAACATCGATCCTGTCAATAACAATGTTCTATCTTTCATTCCTCTCTAATGTCCCGGATACAAGATTCCCCAAATACGGCTATAAGTAGTTGCTACGCACATAGCATGTACTTGAATCTAAAACTGCCAATTCGATTCCGGTGGACCACGAAATTTCTAACGAACATAAAATTCAATTAGTTACTAATCTATAGAGACAAAATTATTAGGATTATTAAAAGCTGAAAGACTTTCAGATCAGTTTTCGAAGAGGCGTAATAGGTGTAAATTTATCATCACTTCCGAGTAGCACGTTATCAAAGCGAATAATTCTGTTATCTCATACGTACATAGTTCACCGAAATACTATGATCTGTAATATCTATGAAATAAAACATAGAACGAAACACTTTTTTCTAATGTTTGTCTGTCACAGTAAGAAAGACTCTACAACATTACATGTGACAGCTGCTAGCAATCTGCGTGAAAATTGATAATATTTTTTCTTCCCAAACTGCTAATATGGTTCTCTATTCCAAGTAGTACCATCTTTTTCTATTAACGTCCTATTGTCATGTTTGCCGCTGTCAATACTTGCGTCAGTTCTTAAGAGAAGCTTCTGTTTTCTTCTTCGTCAGAATCTTCAGTAGTAGGAATATTATATATATGTATGTACATATTTAATAGGTCATTAAAAACTTTCGTTGTAAACTGGAAATGTCTGACCTGAGGTTTGAAACTTGGTCTGACGTCTAATAAACTAACATAGTACATACTAGACTACGACCACTTCAATCAATATCAAGAACACAAAATTCAACTTTTCACTTTCATCCAACATTTAACTTTCAATTGCTTATCAAATATCATAAATTCCCGATAAAACTTCACAAAATCTTTTGAAAACTTAAAAAAATTACATACACAACACCAAAGTATCCCTAGGAAAGTCGCATGTATCAACTATGATACATAAGATATATTTATGAAGTTTTTGAATTTTTTAAGTCCTGCTCAAAATTTTCTTTTTTATTTGGTTTAAAATAACGACAACCACAATACTAACGAATTCAAAAAATATCAGGCATCTAACTTTTTCTGAATTAAAGTTATATCGCCTCAAATATTTAAATGTATCATTTTTGATACAAAGCTCGATCTACGGTTAAAATTGCAAACATATGTATATTAAGTTTGTGTTTCATAAATTCCAAATAATAATGGAAAAATTATTCAATTACAAGTTTATTTTTGTTTCTTAATAAAAATAACATAAAAATTTTTAGAAATATTTATACCAGCTTATTTTTTTGGTTTGCTTTTATTTTCATAATAATAAATTTGAATTTTTCGTAACTGAAAGTTGTTTATAATTTTTTAGAAAATTGCAGAGAAATATTATAAATACAGAAAAGAAGTTTGTTTCTCTTCAATGCCACAGAATTCCATTATAACTATTGTTAATAATTTGTATTCAAGCGCTGTATTATCCAAAAAATGTTGAATATATTTACAAAAAGAAGAAGTTGAATCATGAATTATAATAACTTTTTACCCATTAGTGAAATAAAAATTTTTTTCATGGTTTTAAAAATATGAAGTAGAAATTAAAATTATTTAAAGAAATTTTTAATATGTCAGAAGTAGCTTTATGATACAAGCTTTTTTTATTGAAATAGAATATTTACCCTGGTTTTTTGCCCTTTTCACACAAAATTATTGATTACCCAAATATGTTTGAACCTATTTTAAAAATCCAAATTTAAATTTAAAAGGGGAGATATAATCCTTTAAAATGGTATACATAAGCATTTTGTTTAAACTTATATGTTATGAGTTATGATGGGGTAAGCTTCTAAAATATTATTTTTTCTTATTTTCTCAAGTATGGCCATTCTTAATTGCAAAATTTAATTTCTGAACATTGCCACTTATTTACAATTTTTTAATTAAATTTTGCAATTAAGGATGTCCGAATGGCTAATTCATTAGATCCGTTCAGAGACCGGTCGAACTATCCTCTGCTCTCGTTGAGGATGGTAAGATTAAAAATACAACAAATTATTTTTTGCCGATCATTTTATGGTAATGATTGTCTAACATTTCCAGACACTGCAAGGTTCTGTTGGATTTAAAATATTTGTTTAGGTAGTTATGATCAGAGCTATGATTAGGTTAAGTTAAGATAGTACCTATAAAGTCTACAATTTCTGTAAATAAGAAGTAATAAGAGTGTAGAGGAGAGAGATAAATCTGTGGTGATTGTCAAGGACATATCTAGGACCAATTCCAAAGTGAAATATTCTCATCGAAGGTTTACAGAGTTGGAAGATGCGTTAATTTTCAAGTTTGACAGGAAGGATAGAGGACGGGACACAACAGTACAAACTGACAGTCAGGTTTGGTTGCGCACTCGGTTCTTATTTAGATTGGAAAGCTTCATTAGGTAAATAAGACTGGATCCCCTGTTACATAGGAAACCGCAGTAGTAAGCCAGCAGATCAGCAGACAAAACATTTCTGTAGTGTAGCAAGAGAATTTTGGAAAGGTGTATTTAACGAAAGATGAGGACGGAACGAGTTTGAGACATTCTTAACTTTTGTTGTTTAATTACAATGAAGTATACTAGAAGTAGCCTGAGAATTGTAACTTTGCATTTAACCGGGTATAGTAGACCCAAAAAACAAGCCCAATGAGTAAAGAGTTATTCTACTGACGCCGAGTTGCATCTTCCGAAGACTTGTAGGTAGAGGGCAGACAAATTCATCGTATGATCGAGGTACGTTACCGCCTTTGTGATGCATTGTTTCATTCCAATGAAACTACTACTACGTAATAAAAGGACTTGAAAAATTCTCTGCACTGTGATCTGTTCTGTAAGGTAAGCCACCTTGTCATGATACATTAGTGGTGAATTTAAACCACCCCGAGCTTCGAATGAAACCTCCCAGTTCCCTTAGTGGCACTTTCTTCAGACGTTCTGTCATGTAAAATGACGTCTGGTCTAAACTGCAGGGTATTCGCATAAAAGGTGTTACAAAGATACCGTTTCCTCCACATCAAGGCAGCGTCTGCAGAAATCCTGGTGGGTTAAACTGAGCTTTTTAGCGAAATTGTCAATAAGCGCAGTGTCCCTGTTAGAGTGCGCACTGTTCTCTTGTCGAACTCAAGTACTGGTTTTCCTGCTGTCCACTGCTGGACGTAGCCAAAACATAACCAGGTATGTTGGTTCAAATGATTTTGTTCAACCCCTTGGTCGAACATAACGAAATATGAAAAAATAAAAAATTTTTCCTCTCGGCAGTTTTAAAATCTAAAATTCTGAGAGTAAATAAAAGTTTAATAAAAAGTTTTTCAAAAATCTGTGATTCATAGTCGACTTATAAATGTAGGTCCCGCCACTCACACAATGTGGTTGGTGAGAGCAGCTATATCGTAATTCTGACTGTTGGATCATTTCAACTTTTATACTATTTTTGTATATATTCTTTGAATAATAACAATAATTAATAATAATAATTATGAAATAATAATAATAATCAATTCGCTATAAATTAGTACCGCCCTAATATTAAGTAGATGTAAGGTCAATAAACACATAGCAATAAGTAATTAGAATAAGCAACGGAGTTGCTGAATTGAAGTCAACGGTTAGAATTAAGTAAATATATATTAGGATTAAGAAAATATTATGGAAATAAATTAGTTGAATATTATGCTACTACTCGTTCGGTCCTTTTATTTCGGAAAAAGTTTGGTCTTCGCGGTCATTGTTTTAAGTGCCCAATTTTAAATAATTGAACTATAATTTGCTTGGTTCAATAATTTCTTAAAAACTATTAAGAAAAAACATTTTGGCGCCCGAGCAGGGACATTTATAGTGATCGTGTTCGCACAAAGACCAAACACGTGAATAAAATTTTATAAGTTGTTTAAAAATTAATTCGCGCAATAAGTTTTATAAATTAATTAAAACTTAACAAAGTGAGATCTTATAAGTTAATTAAGATCTACCGAAATAAAAACGAAAGAGAACGATATGTATACATAAATACAATATAAACATAAAAAATAAAAACAAAGTGTTGTGCAGTGAAATAAAACAAAAATTAAAATACCAAACCTCGCGTGCAAATAATTTTATAAATTATTTAAAATTATTTCGAATTGTGCGCGTTCTTCGTTTGATAAGATATTTCGAATACGGTTGGTATATCTTAAAAATTGCTTAAGATTCGGAAAAAACCAACTTAAAAACTCAAACTATACAAAACACAATAACAATATACAACATATAAACAAGTGTTAATAACAATAAAAAAAGACCAAATTCACGAAAACTTTTATAAATTAATTAAAAGGTTACATTCGCAAGTGTTAAATTATTTAGAAAACAAAAGTGGTGATAAATCTTCTAAATTAATTAAGGTTTAAAAAAAATACACCACATAAAAAGGCAACACTAAAATTGAACACAAATTCAAAAATCTCTGATCAAGTGAGTGTTGTGAGAACATATAAAAACACAAGATAAAACATAAAAAAATAGAAATAAATAGAACAGAAAAACAATAATAGCAAACAAAAAATAAGAATAACAACCAATAATACAAAATATATAAAAACAAAAATAACAATATAAATATTGGTTATTGTTCTGAAAACATACAGAAAAATAAAGTAAAATACAAAATAACAAAATTAAAAATAACCAACAATAACAATAGAAACAAAAATATACAAAATAAAAATAAAAAAATACAGTGTAACAAGAATTGCGAATACAAAAAGTGCTATTAGTGTAAAAATTAAACATAAATATCATAAAGAACATAACACCTAACATATCAACACACTACAAACAAACAAAAAATACATCGTTGGACGACTCCAGGAAGGGAATTCTGCCCATTCGTTCTGTGTCAATCGGAAGGAACTAAGGGGAGTATATCTGACTCTCAGGAGGTAAAAAGTGTGAAATATATTTGTGTTTTTCCTTAAATTTGTAATTTAATCAAATTTAAGAGATTTTTTGTAACTTAATCAAAAAATTCATAATCGCTTAAAGAGCAGAACACAAAAAATATATTTCACATTTCTAAAGTATTGAAACAATATTATTTATTTATAATTTTGTATCTACAATTTCCATACATATACATTGTGAATATTTTCCTTCATAAAATTATAAAAAATCCACCCTTAAAAGTGTATAAATCGCGAGTGTTAATATCGTTAAATTAATACGTATTTACACTAACAATTTTTTAGTAAGAAAATATTCAGCAAATCATTTTGTTGCTTTTGTTTGTTTTCTTTTTATTTATTTTTCGTAATTTCGTTTCGATCAGTGTTCCGTTCCACGCGTTCCTATACTGCTTGTATATACTTTACATATTACAGCTGCTTACAGTGTGACCGTTCACACTAATAACAAAAATCAAGTCACATACAATTTTGACAAAATTGTTCACACACATTTCAATATTCGAATTATTTTCGATCATTGTTATTTACAATAACACATTGAAATTTGATTTTTGTGTTATTATAAAATAAATCGATTATCGAACGATTTTACTCGGTACCTTAAACATTTTTATACCGAAGGCTGTGTAAACGTTTATATTTTTTTTCTGAGATCAAGTAAGTTACTCTTGACTCAATTAACTCCACTTCAGTATTGGAATCGTTAATTTCGAATATTGTGTACCGAGGTACATCAATTAAATTCTATTTTCCAAAGCAATTGAATAAATTCGAACATAATTCGACCAATAATTTATTTTGGCCAATTTTAACTTATTGTTTTGAGGAATTTTTGAATAAACAAATATAATAATGACTAGTAGAGGCTCTAAACGCCAAGATTCTCCTTCCAGAGCGGAAAACTTGGAGAAGTTACTCGCGAAGAAAGCGAATGTCATTAAAGATATCGACAGAATTCGACAATCTATTGTAGATAGGACTATTTCTTTCGATCCTATTGAGCTCGAATGTCGATTCGATATTGTAAAAACATATGTAGACCAAGCAATGGAGCTCCAGTCAGAAGTGGATTATTTGGATCCCGATAATGACGGTGGAGTCGAGCTTGAGGATCTCTATGTGACCACGAAAAGTTTGTTCATGAGTCTGCTGGCCAGGAATGGGCAATTAAATTTGCCTGAAACTTCATTAAGTGTACAAGCTCACCAAGTTTCGTTGCGCCACGTACCTGCTATAGAGAATCCAGCTCACATTGTGTCAAGACGATCCGATGTAAGAGATTTGAAAGACTCAATACGGTTTGAAGGACCGTCGTTTCTACTAAACGACAGTTCCAAATGGCCTGTTAATGAACCTATTGAATTAACAGAGAACCAAAAGTTATTGGACACTGAAAAAAAAGAGAACATTTTCACGTTTAAGGGTAGGTGGGAGATTGCTTAATGCAAGTTTGCCATACGATGCAAAGTTCCCACTTTTATTACCGAAGCAAAATGACTTCGTGTGTTTCACATCTAGGGCGGTGCATTTAGAGTTAGTGTCTGATTTTTCCACTGATTTCTTTCTTTTATCATTTAAAAGGTTTGCTGCAAGATGTCTTCCTAGAGAGGTATATTGCGACAACGCAACGAACTACGTCGGAGCCAGCCGAGTCCTCAAGGAGCTTCAACAAGCGTTCGACAGGAGTCGACAGGCCGTCCAGTCATACGCAGCTTCGTCCGGGGTGAGGTTCAGCTTTATGCCACCTCGGGCGCCGCACTTCGGAGGACTGTGGGAAGCCGCTGTGAAGCAAGCGAAGTTCCTACTTCTGCGAGCCGTGGGCAACTTGGCGCTCACTCACGAAGAGATGGCAACAATGCTCGCAGAAGTAGAGGCAGTGCTCAACAATCGGCCCATCGCACCGCTGCCTCCAGACCCCAACGACGGAGAAGCTCTAACTCCATCGCATCTGTTAATAGGAGGGGGTCTGCGTTCGCGGCCGCCAGAATCCACTCATTTTGTTATTTTATACTTAACTTCAATTGAAGACTTCCAGTCCTTCAATGGGGCCGGAATGTTGGATCATTTCAACTTTTATACTATTTTTGTATATATTCTTTGAATAATAACAATAATTAATAATAATAATTATGAAATAATAATAATAATCAATTCGCTATAAATTAGTACCGCCCTAATATTAAGTAGATGTAAGGTCAATAAACACATAGCAATAAGTAATTAGAATAAGCAACGGAGTTGCTGAATTGAAGTCGACGGTTAGAATTAAGTAAATATATATTAGGATTAAGAAAATATTATGGAAATAAATTAGTTGAATATTATCCTACTACTCGTTCGGTCCTTTTATTTCGGAAAAAGTTTGGTCTCCGCGGTCATTGTTTTAAGTGCCCAATTTTAAATAATTGAACTATAATTTGCTTGGTTCAATAATTTCTTAAAAACTATTAAGAAAAAACACTGACTAAAGGGTTGTAATGACCAATTAGGTATGTAAGTCAGAATTTCAATTAAATCTATTCAGTCAGTTAAATTTTATTCCTTTGAAAGGTCGCTGATAACTATATACCAATAGTAAAGAGAAAACATTCATTGAATTAAATTAATCTTTTTAACTTGCCTGGAAATGCAACTGTTGTACGTTTGATACATGTGTCATCTGTTTTATTGGTTTGTTTGTGGAAATTTTATTGTAAACGCACAAACTCAATATATAAACATACTCGGATACATGCAACCATAGATAGGAAAAGTAGGTGCCATTAGGTTTTTGTTGCGGTTGTGTGTTAACCAGAAAAGATTATAGTCTGTGACGACTCTTTACATATTTCGAGTTTTCCTTGTTATTGTTACAAATAACAACGAGAAGATTACAACCTGAAACACTAGTTGTTGCTTCATACACGTATGCACAGTAAGTTGTTTGCTGTGATTTAATCTGTTGGTAAGACGCAAAAACAAATGTACTCATCGAGCGCATCGTTATGGTTAAGGAACAAATTTTCTGATTTTATTTATTAATTAACAGAAGCGAAAATTTTTATTTGGCATGTAGTGTGCATTATGGCAACAAATGCAGGGTATGTTTTTGGCTTTACAAGATAACACGGCTTAATTTTGTATATGTAATGTCGATATTGGATTAAAAAATTTAAGTTCATACTACCTCTTAAGAAAAAAAAAACTGTTAAGAAAAAATGTGAAAATGTGTTCACAACAGGCATGATTAAGTTTTGTTTGTAGAAGTTTACATATTCAAAACTTTCATGCTTCAAGATAAGTGAGTCATTAGAAAGTTGCGCTTTTGTTATTTCAAATTTTTATCTGAAATTTTTGTGATTTATTTATTTATTTATAACAATAAAATAACAAATAGTAATAGCAAAACGTTACGATACGAAATTTAGCAACGTAGACCTTATTCTCGATGTAGAGTACTAGACCTGCGTCTCTCCTGGGCATCCAACCCACAACCCTAATGCTAATAGTATAGCGCACTACTCACTAGACTACCACGGCATCCAATTTTGTGAATATAATTACAATTACTTAATAACATTCTTAATTGGCCATTAATAACACGATTATCGAATTTCAGCCTGCTTTAACACATTCTTCCAGGCGGCTGTGATTCTTGTGCGCCTTCAGCAGTTGATCACAATAATCGATGACAAGGCTTCCTCAATTGGGATGGAATGGGCCGCATGCAAACAAAATAAGTTTCTGATTGTAGCGACCACTAGAAAGATCGTTGTCTTGCTGTACTAAAGTTAGCACGTAGCTTTCTCGTGCCCCTCTTAAACGGCATACCAGAACCCGCAAGATGTTAACTGATACGTGTAGCGCAATCCAATCGCCTGGAATTTTAAACTAGCTTGTGGGTAGGTCTTGGAACGCACCACGTATAACCAGTATACAATGGAAGTTATAATTACGATTACATGCCATCATTTTAATGATAAAAGAAAAAAAGTTCTAACTGAGGTAGAGAGTAAACAAACTATTAGTAAATGCGGTCCTTAGGAATTACCACGTTTTACTGCAGTGGTCGAAGTCGCCGTAGTCTAGTAGGTAGTGTGTTGGCTTGCTAGACGCAAAGCTAGGGTCGCGCCACAGGCCAGACATAAAAGACAAAATACAAAAAGTATTTTTCGGCGACTTCCTCTCAGCAGATTTCTGGCAAAATCTCTGAGAGTAAATAAAATTATCAGGAAAAAAATTCTCAAAAATATGTCGTTCGGAGTCGACTTTAAACTGTAGGTCCCACCACTCATGTATAATTATTATTTCTGTAATAAAAAAGGTTCAATTGATGACAAAACAGTAACGCCAGACACAATTTTGTAATCAAATAAAAGATGGAATCTATACATTTGACCAAATGTGTTCTCTGATGTTATGTCCTAAAAAAACTGACAGATTTCAAACTGAAATATTTTATGAAGTGCTATATGTACACATATATCCATAATTGGTCATTAAAACTCTTCGGTTAGGAGTATGGCTTAACTTCTCGAACACTTATGTTGTGTGTGTTAATTTTTACACACGATTGCCGCGATCTACATTTTAAAGGCATATCCGAACGACGGATTTTTAAGGAACTTTACACGGTAATTTTATTTACTCTCAGAGTTTTTGCCAGAAATTTGTTGACAGGCAGTCGCCGATGAAATGTTCTTTTCTCATATTTCGTTTTATTGGAGATGTCTGACCTGGGGTTTTGAATCGTGGCCCCATGTTTAATAAGCTAACACACTACATACTAGACTACCTCAACTTCAATGCTTAATATGGCGTTTATAAATTCACACAAAATTTATTCCCAAAAAGAAATTTCTGTTAATGAAACGCCTTTAAGGGGGAGGAAAGCATTTCGCATTCTTAACAAAACCTTAAATACAAAATTGCTTTCAGCTACGACCCTTTAGAAGTCGTTGTTCATAAATATCATCAATACATTTACAATCAATTTATTTTTTATACTCAGTAGTTTGATCACAATTCTTGCAATTTCTTCATCCCAACTCTCCTTTTTGGGTTTGTCTCAGCTTTTGTTTACATTCATGAGGACATAAGTCACAATGCACAGGCGGATATTCATCGCTTTTCTGTCTTTACGAGCATTCGCTATGAGAAATAATTGTCTTGCATTGTCTTTATTTGTCGAGGCAAATTCGACTAACGTCCATTGATTTAAAGCATGCGTGTAGACGGTAGTTGTAGTCTAGTAGGTGTTGGCTTATTAGACGTAAGGCCACGGTTCAAACCCCAGGTCAGACATCAAAACGAAAATATGAAAAAATATTTATTTGGCGACATCCTCTCAGCAGATTTCTGGCAAAAACTCTGAGAGTAAATAAAATTGCCAAGAAAAGTTTCTCAAAAATCTGTCGTTCGGAGTCGACTTTAAACTGTACGTCCCGCAACTCGTGTATAAAATTAACACACAACATGAGTGGTGTGAGACGCTAGGCCGTAATCCTACCTGAAGGGTTGTAATGTCCAATAATGTATGTATGTGTAGACGATTTTAATAAAAAAGTTTTTAAGCCGTAGATTGATCGAGCATTGTATCAAATATGACAACTTTTATTCAGAAAAAGTTAGATGCCTGATTTTTTTCTCAATTTTTAATATTGTTATTGTCGTTATTTTAGACCAAATAAAAAAGTTTTTCAAGCAGGGCATAAAAAAGTCAAAACTTCATAATTCTGGCTTATGTATCATTTGTGATAAATACGACACATTCTTAGTGATTCTGTGGTGATGCGTATATATATTATTTTTAAATTTTTACAGGTTTTGTAAAGTATTTAACGTAAATAAAGCATTATCTACGGTATTTGATAACGAATTTAAAGTGAAATGTTGGATGAAAGTGAAGAGGATCAACTTTCTGTCCTTTCTGTTACAGCTGGTGATTTCTGAACTGACGAAATATCGGCAGCAGCAATTATGATAATCCACTGTTTATGACCAACAATGATATTACTTGGAGCAGTGAGCCGTATGCCATTAATAGTTTGGGAAGAAGAAGAAAATATTATCAATTTGCATGTAAATTAATGGCTATTGCTTCTTGAAATGTTTTTGCTTTTCTCTCTGCTTTTCTGGTACCTATCTCATGTTACAAATAAAGATTTAAAAAGTGTTGAGCCTTAAGTCTTATATAATAGATATTACAGAAGGACAATACTTCAGTCAACTATGTACATACGTCTGTGAAAACAGAAACATTAGGTTTGATACTGTTTTCATTTGAAGTGATGAAAAATTTACACTTATTCTTCGTTTATGAATAATGAACTGAAATTCTTCTTTATAATCCCAATGATTTTGTTCCTATAGATGAGTCACAAATTGAATTTGATGGTCGTTATGTATTTCGTCTTCCACCGAAATTGAATTGATAGTTTTAGATTCAAGTACATGTTACTTGTGGAGCAAGTAAATGCGGATGTATTTGGGGAAGTCTATATGCCGCAAATCAGAGAGGAGTCTAAAAGAAGCTTTTGTTGTTGATATAGTATATATTCTAAGGGAGTAAGTTTTTTACATGTCATGACCTTTGCAAAAAAACTTTTATAACGAAATAAAACAATGGCTTGTACCATCAGGTTTCAGCCAGCCCTCAATTGAGAGCGTTACTGATGCAAGTAACACTAAGCTGCCCCATCTAAAAAATTGAAGACTTATAAATCGCAAAGCAAAATTCTACCATTTAGAAAAAAGTAAAACCAAGCTGGTATGTAATTATTTAAAATAATTTTATTAAAATGATAAAATGATTTTATTATAATGATAATAGAACAAATAAACATTTTCGAATTTTTTAACAAAATCTGTCATTAATTGCGAAAATTCCACGTACTTCCAGTATATATCAAAATTGATGCATAGTTGGAATTATGAAGTTTTTTTAATGTTCGATCTACGGTTAATGGCGTATACGAGGTGTGATCAAAAAATAACCGTTATTTTCAAATTTCGTGAGTTACGTATGTTCGATTTTGGCATGTTGTTTTCTGTTATGTTGGTGCACATGTCTGTTATATATGTTGACAATATCAGCCATTTTGGATTGTCATTTTGTTTTTGACAAATGAAAATATTAGTCATGTTTTGGTGTGCTCTTCGATTTTTTACTATTCGAAAAAATGGATCAAAGAAACTGTATTAAGTTTTGTGTAAAAAATGGAATTAAATGTGCAATGATATTTGAAATGTTGACTGTGGCGTTTGGCGAGTCTACTATGAGCACAACACAAGTTCAATTGTGGTATAACCGGTTTAAGGAAGGCCGAGAAGATGTTAATGAGATGCTCGTCCTAGTCCCCCGAGCACGTCAACAACCGATGAAAACATTGAAGCAGTGAAGAAACTGATTTTGGATAATCGTCGAATCGCTATTAGAGAGGTTGCTGATGATGTTGGCATATCGTTCGGCTCCTGTCAAGCAATTTTTACGGATGATTTAGACATGAAACGTGCGGCAGCGAAGATTGTGCCAAAACTGCTAAATTTTGAGCAAAAACAACGTCGCTCATGAGATGTTGACGACGTTCCAGATTTGCTCAAAATGGTCATAACTGGTGGCGAATCATGGGTGTAGGGTTATGACATTAAAACCAAAGCCCAATCATCCCCTTTTTTCAAAGAGCAAAAAATCAAAGAGTACACCAAAACACGACTAAACTTTTTATCTGTCAAAAACAAATTGACAATCCAAAATGGCTGTTATTGTCAACATATATAACAGAAATGTGTTCCAACATAACAGAAAAAAAATGCGAAAATCGAACATACGTATCTCATGAAATTTGAAAATAACTTTAATTTTTTGATTACACCTCTTGTATTACACGAGGGAAAGAAAATTTAGTCTAATAATATAGACTTTCACATCAGAATTTGCACCCTTAACTAAAATACATCGATAAACCAATGTATTGACTTAAAGGCTGTAAATTACAAAACATATGAAAATTACTTTCGTTTCAATACCTTAATTTTCCGTATCTAAAATATTAAATGACAAATATTTAAAGCTCTTCAAATAACCAAAATCATAACAATTTAATAAAAAAAATATTGATAATAATACAGTGTGAAAATATTATTGAAAAGGAAAAAAATTCCAAGTAGATATTCACATAATGACAAAGTAACACGAAGTTATAAAACTCAAGGATTTTGAAAAACAGCATAAGCATATACATACATACATGGTATATTGAACATCATGAATAATTTATTAAAGGTTTGTTTTCGTTTTTAGAAGCTTTTTCCTTTTTTACATTTTGTATACAAATAAGTGTTGAAGATAAAAAACACTGTAAATATGGGTTTGTTGTCACACCATATTGATTTTGGCAAATCTTTTATATCCGCTTTAGATTTGTTTGAACAACTTTGAGAGGAGATTAAGAAAGAAAAAGAGAGTGTGTACGAGAATATAACAAGGGTTTAGCAATACTACTTTATAGTTCAATTTTCTCGAAATAAAGTGTGTCATCCATTGTCCTTTTCGCTGTTGATGGTTTTTTATCTATTTTTACTTGTTGCCGTTCGCCACAAATAGGAATCCTTTTTCTAAGTTTACTATACAAATTGTATATTTATTCTCAAC
This sequence comes from Sarcophaga subvicina, assembly GCA_936449025.2. NCBI lineage: Eukaryota > Metazoa > Arthropoda > Insecta > Diptera > Sarcophagidae > Sarcophaga > Sarcophaga subvicina. The sequence goes on from OW388080.2 coordinate 93,595,651, forward strand.
TACAGACATACCTATGATACCGCATGGCATTGTATTCCAAGAGTTTGTTGTTTGCCATTGATTGACTGAATTTTAGTTTTAATTTTCTTTTTTTGTGTTTATTTTAGTTTTCTGACAATTAACTGTGGGTTTCGGTATTTTCAATTTGAGTGGTTTTTTTTATTGGTTTTTACATTAATGTTACCATTTTTTACTCCTTTTGGTTTATTCTGGTTGCTGTAGAAATTTATGAACAAAAGTTTATTTCCTATCGAATGCTTACATAAAAGAAAAAATTTTTACGTACAGAAATTTATTGATTTTTTTATCTTTAAATATATTAATAAAATTTTACAATAAAACTTATACAATTTCAAATGCCAAATTTAATAAAAATGTTTAATGTTTATCAGCAAATACAGTAGAATGTAATAAAAAACGTTCTTGTGGGGCTAACCATAGAGACACTGTGAAGTATTAAAAACAAAAAATGTTAAATTCTGAAATTTACTTTGGACTGCAATTTAAAGAGTTAATAGAAGTATTTTTATGTTAAATTGATGTCAAGAAGTTTATTTAAAATCGAAAATACTTTTTCCCACGTAGCGATCTCGGTTCCAAGCTCTACAAAATACAATGAATGCCGATACAATACGAATCCCAATTAGAGCCTGATTGATTTGCGATTCACTGCATAGTCTTGATGAAACAAAATTGTTACAAGCAATTATGAAAAGTAGTAACAGCTTCTAAATCATTACCAAGTGGCAAGAATTGCTCTCCTTTAATTTTATTGAACATTAAACTGGACGGCCTACTACGCAGATATTATTCACTCGAAAGTGATATTGTGCAATTTGCCACACAGCTCCTGTCAGTATCGATTTATTGCCTCAAACGTTTGATGGTCGTTTAATTAGCAGAAATTGTGATGTTAATTTGCCACCAAGATGTTGCGATGTGACACCATTGGACTATTTTATGTAGGGCGCGTATTATGCCGACGAACCAGAAACCATTGAGTATTCGAAGGCAATATTTGTGATGCCATTGCCAATACACTCGAAAAACCGCACAAAAATTGGCAGCCATATGAATGAAATAATAATCCATTTCTAACCATTCCATTTAATTAATCCATTTCCAATTTATCAAAATTTTAAGCTATTATTGTTTAATTGCATTTTTTTATTTTAACTTTTAAATCACTCACTCACATTATGCTTATATTTAATATGTAAAATTCATTCATGACAAGTACATATGTATGTGATGTATGAGTGATATTTAATGCCGTTAGTTTCATGAATGAAAAACTCGAAGATATTTTATTGCATACTTTTCCGAGTAGCTATTGCAGTACATACGTGTAATATGATGCGTATGAGTAATATATTTCAAATTCAATTAAAAGGAAAGTATATCCCATTAATATGAAATTATTTTGGAATTATTACAATTTTTATGGATTTTTAAAAATTTTGAATTTTTCTAGAAATCTTAACCTAAAGTAAATACAAAAAGCACAATTCTAGGCTAAATTCTAGTAGGTACTACATCATGGCCAGCATCTTCATAGTCTGTATCTTCAACATCTCAGAATTTTTGCCAGAAATCTGTTAAGAGGAAGTCGCCAAAGAAATATTTTTCATATTTCGTTTTGATGTCTGACCTGGGGTTTGAACCGTGGCCTTACGTCTAATAAGCCAACACACTACCTACTAGACTACGGCGACTTCGATATACACTTTGTTCAAATTTATAGCCAGGGAGCGTTCAAAGAAAGACCCGATTGAAATGTTTTGGTTGGATACAATTTACTAATGCAGTCCACTAATTTATCTCAGTTGTGTATTGGTAGGGCCAAGTCTTTTTGGAACTGGGAGCCAGTGCCATGAATCGTCGACATCCGTTCCATTGAAACATCATTGTAATGGTTTTTTATTATACTTTAACGTTCAGGGGTTTTTCAGCTATACGTTTATGGCCAATAATACTATTTATAGTATTCAGTGTACAAAATACTATCAACACTATTTTGATAACTTTCTTCTTCTTCCAACCTCGTTGAATATTTAATTCAATATTTTGTAGTCATAAACTAAACTAAACAAAATTCTTTGAATTAATTTTTCCTTTTTTTTTATTTTCTACTTTGAAGATGAAAATTTAGTATTTCCAAGAGATGCCATAGTTTCTGTGTTCTACTTGACGCATTTACCTTTAGAGTTTCTTTTATTTACTCTTTAAATATTTACGCAAAATTATAATAATTTTATGCAATTACCCCGAGAGTTAAAAGACGTCTTACACAAGCAGGATTTTGTTTAATAGTCGTTATAGTTTCCTTAGTTGACCCGGCTTGTAATAATAATATTTGTTAGAACTTCGGTATCCTCTTTTATTTTTGTTGGTAACATTGTAATAACGTTACAAACGATGAATGAAATGAATTGGAAAATTAAAGTTTTTTTGTATATTTTTTTTCTGTTTGACCTGCAATTTGTTCTTATAATTTCATTAATGCAATACAAATGTAAATACTGTTACGAAAGTACGAGCATGAAAATGGGGCATGAATGTTTGCATTCGTCTACCATTGCGAGAAAAGTAGTCTAAGTGCTAGTGATGGCAGGGAAACCAAATTTCTCAATTTACCAAAGATATCGTACTTAAGATGTCTTAAACTTTCAAAAATATTTGGTAAGTTTTGCGGTATACAGTAATGGTCTTCTAATTAGTACACTTATCCATCAAAAAGTTTGTCTTGAATATTTTATTCTTAAAATTCTTTAATTTTTTTGCCACATGCTTATAAAATAATATACGCCGTAGTCTAGTAGGTATTGTGTTGGCATATTAGACGTGTGATCTCGGTTCAAACCACAGGTCAGATATCTGCGATAAAACGACACATGAAAAAAAATAGTTTTTAGGCGACGTCCTCTTAACAGATCTCTGGGAAAAACTGTGAGGGTTAATGAAATTGCCATGAAAAAGTTTCTCAAAAGTCTATCGTTCATAATCGACTTTAAACTGTAGGTCCTGCCATTCATGTATAAAATTAACATACAAAACATAAGCGGTATAAAGGAAGAGCGGAGCAATTTAAGATAAAAAAATTATGGTATTTCGCTAAAATCAACCCTGCACATACATCACTATAGATCTATAAGTCTAAGTATAAGTCACTATAAGTCTTCTACCTAAATACCTTCAATAAGGGATGACCATGGGACGTATGAGTACTCTTAAATGGCCAAACTAATTAAATATCACTTATACGTCAAAGCAATATTGTTGACCCCAAATTACAATAAACAGTACATATATCCATTCGCTTTCAGATCAGTAAATTCTTTGTTTTTTGACAGATAAAACTATAATTTAAGCATAAACACACTACATGTGTTGGAATACCATGAAGTCTCTTGCAAAAAAAATAAAAAAATTAACCCACATTTTTAGAAATACATGCGTATTTTGAGAGTATTACAAATTCCATTGGTAACTGTTACGCCATTGTGTTACCAGCAAAATTCTGGCCAATCTATTACTCCAACAATTTTTGATACCAACAATTCTGTGAGTAAGAATTGTTGTAAATTGCCGTGCTGTTCTGGTCAAATATAATCTGTTTACGTGAAGTATTCGGGCAAAAGGTGTAATGAACTAATTTCGCAGTAGTCTAGCAGGAGGTGTGTTGGCTTATTAGACGTAAAGCCAGGATTCGAGCCCCAGGCCAGACATCAAAATAAAATACAAAAAGTATTTCTACGGCGTCTTCCCCTCAGCAGATTTCTGGTAAAAACTCTGAGAGTAAATAAACCTGCCATGAAAAAGTGTCTCAAAAATCTGTCATCCGGAGTCGACTTTAAACTGTAGGTGCCGCCATTCATGTATAAAATTAACACACACAACATAAGTGGAGTGGGAAATTAGGTTGTAATCCTGACTGGAGGGTTGTAATGACCAAATATGTATGTATGTATGTGAACTAATTTCCAGAGTGGAAAATTAGTCGAAGCTTTTCATCCGACTTGAAACAAACTGAACTGAAAATAATCATAACTTAATTACTTACTTACGTAATTGGCCATTAACAACCCGATTAACGGATTTCGGTATGCCGCAGCACCTTCCAGGCGCCACTGCTTCTTGCGCGCCTACGCCAATGGTCACACCAACCGATGACAGGGCTTTCTTGATTTGGTTCTTAAAACGCATACAAGGTCGTCCTCTTCGTCGAATTCCGCTGATACCCGCATCAAACACACGTCTCGCCGGAGCATCCTCCTCCATTCAAACGATATGGTCGAGCCAGCGCAGCCGCTGGATATTAATACGCTGGACAACGTCTATGCCGTTGAGGAGCTCCTATAGTCACTGTTGGACCGAATGCCAAAATCATAGCCAACTCGGACTAGACCGAAGAGCTTACGTAGGACATTTCTTTCGAATACTCTCAAGGCTGCTGCATCAGTGCTTAATAGGGTCCATGCCTCTGCGCCGTAAAGAAACACAGGTAGGATGAGCGTCTTGAAGAGTATTGTTTTGCCGATTGAGACCATAGTAGCACCTGCTGGCAAGAGTGATCCTGCGCTGGATCTCCAGACTGACATCATTTTTGATGGTAACGGTGGAGCCAAGATAAAGAAATTAATTGACTGTATCAAAAGTATAGTTATCGGCCGTAAGTCTGAACTTAAAAGCTCATTACAAACCTTTAGTCAGGATTACAACCTAGCTTCTCACACCACTCATACAGAGTGTGATTATTTTATCCACGAGAGGTAGTTTAATAATCTATTCCGAAAGATTTTAGAAATATTTGATGGCAATTTGATTTTAATTTCAGGGTTTTTGTCAGAAGACTGCTGAGAGGAATTCGCCGAAAAGATATTTGTTTATATTTCGTTGCCTTCGAGATGTCTGAGCCACGAGTTGAGCTACGGCTTCACTTCTAGCAAGCGAACACACCACATACTAGCCTACTGAAATTTCATTGAAAGCAATCTATGTACACAAAATACTTCCCTTTACCATATAGAAGCTACTCATTCATCTCCGCATTTCATATGATGGCTTACAGCGAAATTAAAAAAAAAAATCTTGTACGGAAATTAAAAATTTCTTGCTGTAGAGAAATTGAGGGATGACTTCTTCTGCAATCAATGAATGACGCAGCTTGTTAAAATGTTGGCGTTACATTGTTGTTTGCATGTAATTTTTCTTTTACGGTGTTATTAGTATGTCGTGTATATGGCATTTAGAAACTCACTGATTATGTTGCAATTCTTTGCAATTTCATGCTATATTATAACACTAAAACTATGCTACTTTGATGCGTGTTCCAGCAAAATATTGGAACATATTGCACAGTGTGCATTAAGAAATGCTTCGAAGATAACAATATCAAAGTCCTACACTGGTCCGCACTGTCTTCAGATTAAATCCGATTGAATCTAGTAAAACCAATATAGAATCTATTAAATAGATAGAATCTATTATAGAATCTAGTAAAACCAACAATCATCACTGCAGCATAGTACGGTGACAAAGGATAAGAGCGGCAGCGTTGGTAAAATATTGTTACGAAAATGGAAACGATGTAATATCATTTCACATTAAAACAATAAGCAAAAGCTACAAAAGCAATCACCTTGAGTAAGTAAGAGAAGGGGATAGATAACGAAACGCAACGTAAGCGAACGCAACAACAAGTAAAGTGAACAAAATACCCAAACAACTATGAAGTCCCTTTAAAAATCTCGAAAAGGCGAAGACAAGAACATGCTACTTCCAGCACCTTCATCAGACTGTTGCCTGGGCATATAAAAAAGGAGACAGACAGACAACAGGTAGTAAGAATTCAGTCAGTCTTGTGTGAAGACGCGTTGCGTGTGAAGAAAACAATCGTGGTTTGAAAATCTCCGCTACAGATCTATCGTACAAGTGGTTTTGCTTGTACAAATGGTGTGAGTAGAGAGGAATAACGAATAAAGCAGATTATTGTTACATGTGACAAGTTGTATACGGTGGCACACAAAAGTAGTGCGAACAATAAAGAGTTTAATTGTAACTAAACACATATTTATTTGTTTTTATTTTTGTTTGCAATCAACGAACTCATATCCTAAACGTTTTTAAAAAGGTAAAAACGAACAATATTATTCTTATGAGATTTGATAACATTCTCAATTGATCAGTCACGATTACACCGAAGAAATAATTTTTCATAATTTTTTTTTTTTTTTGTTGGAGGGGTTTGAACCGAGGACTCATGTCTAATAAGCCAACACACTACCTACTAGACTGAGGCGGAGATTGATAGAATTCATTTAATAAATTTATATATACAGAGTTTTTCTTTTTTGAATAAGCAACGAATATATCTTTGATATTAATTCTTACACTAAAAAATTGTTAAAATTATATTTTTATGAAGCAAACTTACACTGCAGTAAGTTTATATTTGCCGCATAATTTCTTCCCGATTCTTCACAGTTGCATACAGTTTCTTCTAATTGCAAGTCTTTCCGGCCCTTCAATGTCCTTTCTTAGGAGATTTGCTTTCCTGTTTTAAGCTTGTTTTAATCTTATTTCCCTGTCGTTAGGAAAACTAAGTTAAAGGAAAATATAGAGACGGAAACTTTTACTTTTTATAATTGAATTTCAGAATAAATTCCATAAAATTTTGTTTTATTTTTTAAAGCAAATATAAAAAATAACAACAGAAACAGAAAAGTTATCTCAGCTTCTTCTCAGCTTTCTTTTTCAGCTTTTAGTCGTTCCGATGTTATGACTACGTTTGCTTTTTACTCACTGAAAAGAAAAGTGTTCACAACTTACAAAAAAATGTGGGGTTAAGCACCACTACAGCAACTGTTGAAGCGGAAATTAATGCAACGACAATGAAAATATTAAACACAAACAGAACCTTATTTGTAATGAAGTGATTTCAAAATCATGTTGATTGGTTATTACTGTGTATTAAAGAACTTTGATTATTTAACACGCCATTCACACAAAAATACTTACATAATTCGTCGTTACAACCCTTTAGTCAGGATTACCACCTAGTTTCTCACACCACTTATGTTGTGTGCGTTAATTTTTATACATGAGCGGCGGGACCTACAGTTTAAAGTCGGCTCCGAACTATAGATTTTTGAGAAACATTTCATAGCAATTTTATTTACTCCCAGAATTTTTGGCAGAAATCTGCTGAGAGAAAGTCGCCGAAGAAATATTGTTTCTTATATCAGTTAGAGATGCCTGACCTGGGATTTGAACCGAGGCCTTACGCCAAATAAGCCAACACTACTTGACCACGCAGACTTCTATTAACGTAAAAAGTTTTGTTAATTAGAAAATGAATAAAATGTCTGAAAAATCTTGAACAATGGAGACACCTATCGCAATATGACAACCGATTTTTTTTGTAACCGCTTTTCATAGCATTAATGAAAACGATATTTATTTCAACAGTATTGTGCAATTTGCCACACAGCTCCTGTCACTATCGATTTATTGCCTCAAACGTTTGATGGTCGTTTAATTAGCAGAAATTGTGATGTTAATTTGCCACCAAGATGTTGCGATGTGACACCATTGGACTATTTTATGTAGGGCGCGTATTATGCCGACGAACCAGAAACCATTGAGTATTCGAAGGCAATATTTGTGATGCCATTGCCAATACACTCGAAAAACCGCACAAAAATTGGCAGCCATATGAATGAAATAATAATCCATTTCCAACCATTCCATTTAATTAATCCATTTCCAATTTATCAAAATTTTAAACTATTATTGTTTAATTGCATTTTTTTATTTTAACTTTTAAATCACTCACTCACATTATGCTTATATTTAATATGTAAAATTCATTCATGACAAGTACATATGTATGTGATGTATGAGTGATATTTAATACCGTTAGTTTCATGAATGAAAAACTCGAAGATATTTTATTGCATACTTTTCCGAGTAGCTATTGCAGTACATACGTGTAATATGATGCGTATGAGTAATATATTTCAAATTCAATTAAAAGGAAAGTATATCCCATTAATATGAAATTATTTTGGAATTATTACAATTTTTATGGATTTTTAAAAATTTTGAATTTTTCTAGAAATCTTAACCTAAAGTAAATACAAAAAGCACAATTCTAGGCTAAATTCTAGTAGGTACTACATCATGGCCAGCATCTTCATAGTCTGTATCTTCAACATCTGCACAAGGAAACAAATAAATTTGGAAAAATTTGAAACCCTTTTTGTTGTATTGCATTTTTAAATTTAAACTTTTTCGCTTTTTGCATAATTAATTTATCTCTAGCCAAATTTATCGATCAATAGGTAGATTGTTCTAAACACTAATGTAAAATGTATGCATGTGAAGTGGCAAACTTTACTTACACAATAATGCACTGTTCTGTAAAAAAATAAACGAAAAATAAACCCGAATGTAGCATCCGAACAGTGACAAAAGAGCGTACATCTAGAATGAAATTGTGGTGATTGTTTTTTGCGGTGATGTTGAATATGTCCTGGTAAAATGTATTTGATTAATATTTAACTAATTTGTCACTTACTGACAAATTGTTTTCGACAAAAGCTTTACTTGTTGTAGAGAAATTGAAAAAAAGAAGGAAAGTAGATAACATATACATATAAAAAAATACAACAACAGGAGAAAAAATTAAATAAAAATAAAAAAGTTTGCTAGCAGATCAAGAAACAGTGGAAAAATTGTTAATTTTACAATAATTGCACGTCAAATATACAGTGATGAACAAAAGGTAAGTAACCATCTGCTGGCATCATTTAAATAAAATCTTATCAATTGAAGAAAAAAAAAAAATTTGGAACCAATAAAATAAATTTGTTTTATTAAACTTACTGCCATACTACTAGTTAATTACATTTTAGGTTAAATAGGTAAAAGCTGTAATAATTTAGTTCTCTTGGGCACCATAAGTTTCTGTTATAAGACCACTTTAGCTTTATTTATTTATCATTTCCCAAGCATCGTGAGAGTTCTCTTAAGTTGTGTTTAAGTTTTAAGACTCCCAATGCTTGGAAAATTACAAAGATATTTCTTCTATTGTCTCCTCTTCTTCATTACAGCTTCAATTCATGTCGTTATGAGGCATTCCCATTTCTGGCCGTATGTACTCAGTGGCCCGTGTTTTGTTAATTCTGAAGAAAGATTCTTAAAATGTATTCTGGTTTAGGTTTAAAGACATTTTTTTCAGATCACTACTTCTAGATATGCTTATAAAATTGGCTTAACGATAGATGGTAGTGGTAGTCGTCATAGTCTAATAGGTAGTGTGTTGGCTAATTAGACGCAAGGCTACGGTTCGAACCCCAGGTCAGACTAAAAAGCGAAATATGAAAAAAAATTTCGGTTACTTCCTCTCAGCAGATTTCTGGCAAAAACTCTATGAGTAAATAAAATTGCCATAAAAAGTTTTTCAAAAATCTGTCGTTCGGAGTCGGCTTTAAACTGTAGGTCCCGCCAAAATTAACACACGATATAAGTAGTGTGAGAAGCTACATAGGTCGTATGTTGGCATGGAAGTTAATTTTTTTGATCGGCTGTTTCGTTAAAACATTCAATGTTTCATAATCTCGAAGCCCACGTCTTGACAAACTTAAGATACGTCAGTATCCGCGTTAGAAGTACCACATAGTCCTGGTTAATCTTGGATCTGGTGTACACAGTCGTTAGTGGTTTAATGACCACATAACTGTTATTTAAACTGTGATGAGACTTACTTGATACTGATGCTATTAATATAAAAAACATATTTTAAATTGTAAAATTAATACACATAACATGAGTGGTGTGAGAAGCTAGGTCGTAATCCTGACTGAAGGGTTGACCAATTATGTTATGTATGTATATTTTAAATTGAGGTATCGGTTTCGTTAACTACCAAAATTTACCGTTTACTGCCTTCCACTTCTTGACTGACGTAAACAAAATTTCATTTGCATATTGATAAACTGGAATCTGGTCTATCATAGATTGTAGTCAGATATTCATACTATATTTCATCCATTATTTTTCAAATTACAACTATTTGAATACTGTCGTCTTCATTGGTACATTGGGAAAACTTTTTGTTACCTGTCGTCATATCTTCGTAGAAATTAGAAAACTTTAAAGTTAAAAAAATATACTCGCCCAGCAACCAATAGACGAGCTTTTCAACTTTGTGGCGATTTTCGAAAAGAGTTTTTCTACAAACTAGGTCGTTATCCTAACTAAAGAGTTGTAATGACCAATTTTGTTATGTATGTATGTTTTTTCTAGACTGTCTTCATTAGTTCGCTTTAGTAAAGTTCTATCTAGAGTGCTTAATGAAACTTCTTATCTCTAAATTTAAATAAATCACAGTTGTGTGTAAGATGTCATCGAAACTTTTTATTAATTTGCAACATCAATTGATACAATTAAATGAGAAATTAATATTGGCCAAATACCTGTCACGGCGTTTGAAATGTACAATTTTTCATAACTCTGGTGCATAAATCTATTAGCTTTTTAAACCGCTGTGCTTTACGGCTTATTCACATACATCGATGACCTAAGGAAATCCCCCAAACAAAGGCAAAATGGAATCGAAACGCACGCTATCTATGGCCAGTTCACATCACGTCTTGCATGAGGTTACCACCTCTTCAAGTCTTTCGTGGATATTATCCAATGTGGCAAGAGCTGTCTGGCACGTAGTGCCATTCTGTTGAAGCCACAAGTCGCAACCAAAACAAATTATCGCCCTACAGTGGTTGACGTTGACATTGATGGCCTGCATGTGTGATTCCAAATTCAACATATGATGGCGGCCCACAGAAAATAGTCCAAATGGTGTCAAATCACAGCTTCCTGTCGGCCAATTTACATCGCCACTTCGGAAAATTAAATGGATATCACACGCAATAAATCAAATGTAGCATGAGATGTGTGGCTAGTTGCACCATCCTCTTGAACCCACACATCATACATAACTGGTCATTATAACCCTTCAGTCAGGATTACGACCTAATTTCTCACACCACTTATATTGTGTGTGTTAATTATTATGCATGAGTGGCGCGACCTACAGTTTAAAGTCAACTCCGAGCTACAGATTTTTTGAGAAACTTTTCATGGCAGTTTTTATTTACTCTCAGGGTTTTTGCCAGAAATCTGCTAAGAGGATGTTGCCGAAGAAATACTTTTTGTATTTTGTTGTGATGTCTGGCCTAGGGTTTGAACCCTGGCTTTATGTCTAATAAGCCAACACGCTACCTATTAGACCACGGCGACTTCCACACATCGCGCACATCAATACCTTGAAGAGCGGTTACAAAAAAGTCGGTTATCGCACCAAACAGCCACTCGTAATGAATGCATTGGCTTCTGTAAGACCACGTAAGGATTTTCTGAGCTTTAAATGCGGCAATTTTGCTTGTAACGTACACACTAAGAGGAAAATCAGCTTCATTCGAAAAAATTATCATTGTGCAGTTTATCGTTGGCCCAATAAATCCCAACGTTACTCAAGCCTAAATTAATTCAATACGTTCAGTGGAGATAATATACTGAATGTTGTGACAGAATAGAATGACATAAGTAATGCCAGATTTGAAATAACTGATGGTCTAATTTTAAAACTATAGGCCATGGTGGTGGTCTAAATTCTGAGTACAGTTTTAACGCATTAGATCAGTTTCTATAATGGTAGATCTAATCTAATCAAAACTACTACAAACTCTATTAGGATGAAATTAATAACCTCTCATGAAGTGAAACAATTGTTATAGATTGATGAGAGTTGTTGATCACAAATATAATCAGAACTGGAATAAATGTTGTTTTTCGAAAGGGAAGTTTACATGCGGTACTCCTTTAAGTTTTATTACCACCAAGTAAAAATTAATTTGTTTAAGATATGGCAGAAAATTTATCGAAAATGGAATTCTGAAGAAATTCTTACGATTTCTACAGCTTTCTGAGGAACTATTTTGTTATTTATTGTCAGTCAAGGCAAGCTATGTATGTAGTTGTCAATCTTACAGATAAAGTTCCATTACATCGACCTGGAGCGACGAAACCGTTTAATAAACCACAATCTTCTTTTTTTAAGATGAGACAGTATTGGTATTGATATTCTATTAAATTTTTTCCTCCACTGCTTTTTACCAATTTCACTGCACAATATTTATTTAAACTGTGTAGAAAAAAGTTCTGTGTCTCATAGAATATATTTTTCCTTATGTGAACGTCTATTGCGAATATGTACACCATAATGGATACGTGTATTAGGATGGTGTATCGCATGCAAGTATGAAAAGGAGGATGCTTAGTAATCAATTTAATGTGTGTTTTACTTTTACGTTAGGTTTACGCTTCTCCCTGAACATTATTTTTAAATTTTTCGCTTTATTTTGTTGTCAGATAGTAGGTAGTCTTTTTAAATCGATTTTCTTTTATCGTCTTAATGGCATAATTTTAAAGTAATTTATTTTACATTTGTTTTTTCTATTTTTATGCTTTTCTTTAATATACAACGATAAGTCACTAGGTGTTGTTTACGTACATAGCACTGTATCTTCTTCTTGGATTTTATGCTTTAAAAATCAAATAAATTTTTAAATGATTTTGCTGTTGTGGTAGACAACTTTGGGTGGTGGATTGTTTTTGTTTCATTATTTTCTTAAGTGCTTCAAGTACGATAACTACTTACAAATTCAAGGAAATTTATAATACGTTCTAGTGTTTATTAGTCTAAAGAAAATTAATTAATAATTTAAAGAAAATTACGTAATAAAGTACAGTCTGGAGGAACAAGTCTTATTACTCTTGAACACATTCCATTGAAGTACAGGTTGAACATTGATTGCGAAACTCAAGAGACATTTCAAACACAGTCTAATGAATTAAGTCGGATACCCTACTTTCAATAATATACATCTTCACTCTCTTCTGTACACAGTCTAGAAAACTTAAAATAGACATTGAAAAAACGACCCACACAAAAAGATATTCCACTTTCGGTTGGATAGAGCTGGCTTAAATACCAAGGAGATGGGGAGGAGTATTTTTTCCAATATCTTAAAAAACCGAGTAAATTGAATACTTCATTTGACAATTGATAGATATGCTATTGGGGTTTGAATCGTTACCTCACGTGTACACAACACACTACCCACTAGACCAGGGAGACATGATATGTATCATACAAATCGGGCTGAATTTCATCGATGACATAGGTTATGTTGGGTAAGAGATCCGCTGTGATATGTACCTTATTCGCATTCATCTGCGACTTAAAAATCTCAAAAAAAAAATATCTAACAGAGTCAAATCGCATTGGCCAGTTAACATTAGCTTCACATGAGATGATTGTTCCTTCAAACCGCTCGTGCAGAATATGCAGGCCGGGATGCGCTGTGGAGCTAACTTGTTGAAACCACATGCCGGTAGTATTCGGATCATTCAAGTCCGGCCAAAAAATTAGTAATCATTGTTCTATAGTGCTCGTCGTTAAGAGTTATTGCTTGGCCAATGGCGTTCTCAAACAAATATGAAATTCCACAACAGACATTGCCTTTTTCGAAATGCATTGAACACCCTTGGATATCATTTGTATTGGTATCGTCAGAAATTCAACAAATTTGTTTGTTCACGTAGCCATTTATGTAGAAATGACTCTCATCGCTGAAGATGTACAGGTTTTGTGGAGACGATGATGTAACTAGAAAAGCCCAATGAAATCGTTTGCTTGTTTTCGATTTTATAATTTTGATATTAAAATGCCCTTCTTGTCGATGAATCACTAAAAAGTCGAAAAACAAAAACTGAAAAGAATAGGCTGCCAGATCTTCATCATCAAACATTTGAAGAAAACTGAATACACAAAGTAGCTCAATGTTTGAGTGATACATGAACTGAAAGTGAAACATCTGATTTCTGGGGATTCCATTTGCGATTCATTGCTAGAACGGAATGTAACCGAAGCTTTATGACAGTGAATTATTACGACAGATGAAACGTACATCAAATTCAACAATTATGTGCGAATAACACATTAACGAAGTAAAGTGCCCTCTATTGTCTATTGATTTCCAAAATAAAATTTAGAAACCTCGTCTCCCCAATATTTGAAAAATTTCTTACATTTCAACAGAATCGCTATTAAAAGCACATTTCCAAAATCGTTAGCTTATCGAGAAATGTATAAACTGATGCACTCCATCTCAACCAGCTCATATCTCAAAGAGCCCAAGAATTTTGATGAGTGTGAGATTTGTTCTTTATTTTTTTTACTTTTGTTTTATTAATAATAATCTTAGGATTGGATTCAAAAAAACATTTAATTTTACTGCTTTATTTATTTCCTTCTTATTCATTAGTTACTAGTTAACGTATTAGCAAGTGTAGCTGACACTTCTCAACTGTATGTCAAACGATGATTAATGTTACTGATGACTTATAACGAAGACCGTAACAACAACATACATATGTATGTATGTAATGATAAGAATTGAAAATGAAAACGTATATAAACCACATTAACGACAATTCTATTAAATGCTTCATTAAAGATTATTTCGTAAGTATAATTCGCAAAGACGCTAAGTCCACTTTTTTCCAAAATTGAGATTTTGATGCAAAACGATAACACTATACCAAATACATATTTTACGACAAAAAAAAGTCAGTATGTAGTTTAAAGTTGTTGTAATTTTGTGGTTTGCAAAAATGCTAAGTCCACAAAATTACGAAAAGCATTAACACGTGGTAACTCCACGAATATTAATTATTAATTATTCTTAATTTTTGATCTAGGTCATTTAAAGAGAGCTTTTTTGTAAAAATAATTGCGTTAAGAAGTTTACAAATTTTAAAAACTGAAGAAGCCGCAATGTTTTTTTTGGCTCCTGTAAAATTTGAAAAAAGGGAATTAACACATTTGCGAATGGAACTAACGATTTGTGCTTTGACGCTTATTATGGAATTAATATTCCTGGGTATTAAATCAACACACCCAGGTGTGTGAATATGAAATAAAACTTTTGATTACATAAAGTAGAGCGCACATAGGATATCATTGCTGTCTTATAAAACTAGAAAATAAAAAGGTTATTCACTTACTTTTAATTCCCTCTATGAACTGATATCGCCGTAGAGTAGGAGGTAGTGTGTCCGCTTAATAGACGTGAATCCTCGGTTCCAATACCAGTCAGGCATCTCCAACTGAACGACATATTAAAAAATATTTCTTCGGCCACTTCCACTAAGCAAATTTCTGTTAAAAATTCTAAGAATAATAAAATTGCCATGAAAAAGTTTCCCAAAAATCTGTCATTCGGAGTCGACTTTAACTTATGGTCCCGCCACTCATATATAAAATTTATACACACAACATAATTGGTGTGAGAAGCGACACACTGGACACCTGCTTATTGTCGAATTGAAGGGCCAACGCATGGTATGGTAAGGAGTGTGCAATGATGGCGTTGCCAAGTAAAAACATCGAACATAGTACATCAACCGTCTTGGAACTCACTCTAGAGCCTTTCAGTCAATCAATATTCATCAACAAGCTATGAATTTCCCAGAAAATCTCTACTCCAGCTCACAAAGCAAAGACGACTTAACTGTGGCTCTTCATATTAACAGATGATTGGTCAGCTGGTAGTCCAACTAGAGGTCCGCATTAGAGGGCATGGCTTGATCTACTCCATACCCAAATATTGAATCGTTAAAGGCAGCTCTTGACCGTTTAGTGGACAATTTCCCCATGCATGAAGTGAGCCTCGCGATGGATGTGTGGCAACGTCGCCTCAAATAGTGCTGGAAAGCAAATGGGAGTAATTTCGAATAAGTTGTTCTCCGTTTTGTCGCCATTGAATAATAAAAAAATAATATTAATTCGTTTTCATTTGTCGTCGATTTTTCTGTGTACCAGTATTTTTGACTTGACAAGGTAAATAAATTCTTTGCTATTGATTGATTACTGTTTTAATTGATTACAAAAAAAATTTCACAATACAAAATTTAAACTTAAAATAAGGACAAAAAATAAAAGAATAAAAATTTTTAAACTTCTTACCAATATTGAGGAATTTAAACAATCACATACAGACAAGGTATATTGTTACGAAAATGGAAACGGTGTAATATTGTTTAATATTAAAATGAGCAAAAGCTACACAAACAAATACAACGAACTTGTTACAAGTAAACCAACAACATCGGTGTGAAAGAAAAGGAGATAGGCAAGTAAGCGAGAACGCAACAACAAGCAACGAGAACAAAATACACAAACAACAATGAAGTCGCGACAGAGCTCTCGAGAAGGCGAACACACGAACAGTCGATTTCAAGAACATTCATCAGACTGATTACGTGGGCGTATAAAAAGGCATGACAAAGCAGGCAACGAGGAGTAGTAAGAATTCAGTTAGTCTTGTGTGAAGACGCGTGTGAAGAAAACAGCCGTGAAAATATCTGCGTTGTAAGCAAAGAAGAATAGCGAACAAGCTATTATTGTTGTATTCGTCAAGTTGTTAACTGTGGCACTCAAAAGTAGTGCGAACAATAAAGAGTTTAATTGTAACTAAACACATATTTGTTTTTATTTTTGTTTGCAATCAACGAACTCATATTTTAAACGTTTTTAAGAAGGTAAAAACGTAACAAAATATGTATATCGTGGTGTTATTTCTTTAAAACTTGACAGCGATTCGAGATAATGCAAAATTATCAAATGATATCAAATAACAAGGAATTATTTATTAAACATTAAACGTAAAACTCTTTCGCGATGTTTACACATACATATGTGCGATATAAAAAAAGAACATGTCTAATGTGGATATACTCGTATATATAATGGCTTACGATAGGACTAATGTTCGAATGTACTTTACATCCCTATTTAAACAAACAATTACAAACAATTATCACTCAATTAAAATTGTAAAAACTTCTCCACTTTCTTATAGTCGTACTTCATTGTCTTTATTAATCTTTCTTTAAAATTATATAAACATTTTAAGACATTGAATGAGGGAGGAAATTACTACTCTTACGTTATTTGCTGAAGGTATTTTTTGTTGGTTTAAAAACTCTGTTAATTATTGTCTGGTAAAGTAAAAAGCCCACAAATATGAGAATATTGTGGTATTCATTATCAATTGTAACGTTGTTCGCAAACATGCATAAACGCTTAGTAGCGACTCTCCCCACATGAAGGATTGTCTTTCTTTGTGGATGCTCATGAACAACAATTGCATTCTGGTAACAATAATTATGTACATATGTTCCAAATGAAGCTACCTACATTTATAACCAGAATTGAGAGTGATAAAAGCTTTTGGTCGTAAATAAAGATATTGTCACCTTGAGCATATTTAGTGATGATGAAAGCTTGTCTAATAAATCACAGCTTCAATGTAAAATTTATCTTCAAAATAATATGTCGGAAGAGCATTCTACTGCTTAGCTTCTCACACCACTTATGTATGTTGTGTGCGTTAATTTTATACATACAGTTTAAAGACGACTCCGAAAGCCATATTTTTGAGAAAATTTTCATGGCAATTTTATTTACTCATGGAATATTTACCAGAAATCTACTGAGAGGAAGTCGACAATGAAATATTTTTTTCATACTTCGTTTTGTTGGAAATGTCTGACATGGGGCTTGAACCGTGGCCTCATGTCTAAAACACATTACGGCGACTTAATCAATTTAAAAATGCTGAGGGTTGGACATAAAGAATTTCCGAGAAAAGTGAATTGTCTGCTAACCATCTGAGATTCTTCATATTCCGAAGTTGTGCACCGCCTGTTGCTGTTGTCTACACTATGCCACTAGTTTCGTGTTACGAATGATTAAGAAATCGCCGTAGTCTAGTAGATAGTGTGTTGGCTTAATAGACGTCAAGCCACGGTTTAAACCCCAGGTCAGATATTTCGGTCAAAACGAAATATGAAAAAATATTTCTTCAGCGACTTCTACTCAGCAGATTTCTGGCAAAAATTCTGAGAGTAAATAAAGTTGAAAAAGTTTACCAAAAATCTGACGTTCGGAATTGACTTTAATCTTTGATCCACTCATATATAAAACTAACACCCACAACATAAGTGGTGTGAGAAGCGATACTCTGGACACCTGCTTACGGTCGAATTGGAGGAAAAACATACATATGTTATGGTGAGGAGTGTGCTATGAAGGCATTGCTAAGTGAAAACATCGAACATAGTATATCAACCGTAAGTATCCCTTAAAGTGCAAATATATAGAGAAGAAGTTGTATTCCTTACAACAATTTTACTTTCCTTCAACTTTCCAAACAATAAAGTGGCATACAACCCGAGCACTTCTGGTTATTATTATTGAATAAAAGATTCCAATTATGACACCAATTTTCAATTGCTTTTTTATGTTTTTCTTTTGCGGATGTAGAAAAAAAAATAAAAATCTGTGATAATTTTGCTTCTTAAGAACTGAAATAAAATTAAAAGGCATCGCCTTGAACAGCATATGCTCTGGAAAGTACGGCATGACCATTAGTAACAGTAAGACATTCTTTTTCTCAACTATCCTTAAAGCCCTTTCTTATTCAGTGTGTAAGCGGAGACATGCATTACGAAATTATTCGTTTCATTTCAAATTCACTTCCTTTTTGGAAGATAATACACGAGAATATTGCATATGTGTATGAAAAAATATTTAATGGACAAAAACTGAAAGAGACTAATTTTAGAAACTTCTAAAGTAACTTTTCAAATTAAATATGCATTGTATATAGGGCTTGGAACAGAATGAAGTAGTTGTTGTAGAAGCTAAAGCTCACGACGTAATGTGCAGCATGGCAAAAAATAAAAATAAAAGTGCAACCAGGATAGTGAATTTGTCTTATAATGTTGCCAAATACCCTTTTCACAGACTTCCACAATATTATGCTTCAGAAACATAAAATTTTGTGGTTAATGTTAAATATATTAAAATTCCTCATGAAAACACCGTTTATAATTTATATTTAGTGCGCGACAAAGTTCAAAAATTCGTTGTTTGAGCTTCAACTTCAACTACAGCGTCTACTACATTTAAGTATTCCGATTATATCAATTTGAAAAGCCGTTTTTAACTTTTGACAGCTTGTAGCGCTACTCACTACGTTACACTACAGCAACTATTCTGTTCCCCACTTAAGCAAATTTCGTTTTAATTAATAGGCGTCTCAAGCAGAGTTTTTAGAAAACATTTTTTAAGTGTAAATTTTATGACAGGACCTTGATAATACATAACATAATTGGTCATTATAACCCTTCAGTCAGGATTATGGACCTAGTTCCACACACCACTTATGCTGTGTGTGTTAATTTTATACATGAATGACGGGACCTACAGTTTAAAGTCGACTCCGAACGACAGATTTTTGAGAAACTTTTCATGGCAATTTTTATTTACTCTCAGAGTTTTTGCAAGAAATCCGCTGATAGGGAGTCGCTGAAGAAATATTTTTCATATTTTCGTTTTGATGTCTGACCTGGGATTTGAACCATAACCTTATATCGAATAAGCCAACACACTACTTCCTTGACTACGGCGACTTCAAACTAAATTTTTACTCCAATTACTTTTCTCTCAAACACAATCTTTTCATTAACATGGGCGTATAATTTTGTAATGAATGTAATGTTTGTGTCGGTCAGTTTTGTGTTTGTTCGGTTTTGCTTATTATAAAGGCGAGCACGCCGTTTGGGTATGGCTAATAACCTGCAGTTTGGGTGAGAATAAAAATCAAATCTTTTTCAGCTAAATGTGTCCTATAGTGCCATCACTTGTTTAGTTTTATTATTGTTAATCTAAGTAGTTTATTCGTTAAGTTTTATAAGTTTATTCGTTAAGTTTTAGATATAAAAGAAGAGAAATAAAATATTTATGAAGCAATTCAATTTTAACACAAAACGAGTTTAAAGTCCAACACACTACAATTTTTAAGCGGATTTCAAAAAAGCCTTATGTTTCACAATTAAAAAGAATAATCTTAATGGACTACATTTAATTTAAGAAAATGCAATATTAGAAGTCGAAGGCACTGTAGCCTAGCAGGTAGTATGGTTGGCTCAAACATCCCGAACAAGAAGGAATATGAAAAAGTTCTTCTTTCTGCAACTTCCCAGCAGTCTTCCGGAAAAAACAATTTTAATTACTCTCAGAGTTTTTGCCAGATATTTGCTGAGGATACTAGACTGCAGCGACTTCCCCTATAAGTATATTTCAAATTTGAAAAAGCAGCATTAAATTCAACAAACCATAGGTAGTCCAAGATATCTGGTTGTCGAATATTAAAACTGCTGTGGATAGCAGGAAAACCAGGCAACTATTTGATATCGACAAGATTGGCACTGTAACAGTTTCGCTGACAAGCTGTGTCTACTCCACGCGGAATACTGCAGAAGTTGCCGGTATATGGAAGAAACGGAATCGGTGCAACAGCTTTTATGCGTGTGCCCTGCAGATCTGGGCATGGTGGCGAACTTGCCACTAGGGGGACCTCAACTGGAGAGAAACTTCTCATACCACTTATGTTGTGTGTTTTCATTTTTATACAAAAATACAAATTTTTTACTCTCAGAGCTTTTGCCAGAAATCTGCTGGAACGAAGTCCCCGAAGAAGGATTTTTTATATTTCGTTTTGCTGTAGATGACTTAAAGTGGGTGTGAACTGTGGCCACATGTCCAATAAGCCAATACGATACCTACTAGACTACTGCGACTTTTTAATAGCAGTCTGTTATTGTCAAATTAATAAATATTATGAACATTTAGACAAATTTAGTCCAATTTTGGAGAATGTTGAGGGTTAGTAGTGTAAATAACTAAGTAAAAATTAACGAAAATATCATAATGTATTGCCATCTAAACACATGTTGCCTTACAAAACTTTGTATATGAACTCGAAAACATTGTATAGTTAATTAAATTTGCATATTTTATATAAAATTGTGGTTTCCGTGGCCAGCCTCTAACGTGTAATGAATATAATGATTTAGTTCGCTGTTTTTAGTTCAAAAATTTTTTTGTTTCATAATGTTTACATAAATTTCCGTTAAGTTATAATTTATATGGCATTAAATATTTAAATGGTTTTTAATTAAATTTTTAATTTCATTTCTATAAACTCCCCACTGAAAGTGTTTGCTTAGATTTAAAAACAATGCGGGAATGGAGGATAAATATAAGTTACACATGAATGTATATTCTTACAATGAAGGCGCCGTCGTTTAGCAGGTAGAATGTTAGCTTATTAGACGTAAGGCCGCGGTTCAAACCCCAGGTCTGACATCAAAACGAAAATATGGAAAAATATTTCTTCGGCCGCTTCCTCTCAGAAGATTTCCTGCAAAAACTCCCGAGAGCAAAAAAATTATAATGAAAAGTTTTTCAAAAAACTGTCGTTCGAAGTCGACTTTAAACTGTAGATTAACACAGACAACTTAAGTGGAATGAGAAGCTAGGTCGTAATCCTCCAGGTGTTTCCGAAGGAATTTTGCGCGAACACGAATCTGGTTTCAAAAACTCAGCTATAAAATAACAATCTATCGAACTTTTGCAGATAGATAAGGAACTATAGTTTTGAATTTTTTAAATCTGAATGAAGATCTGTAATCAGCGACTCCAAAAACCCGAGAGTAACAATTTTCAAGTAAATCTGATTAATTTTTTAAACCTCGACCGCCATATTGGATCCACCATTTTGAATTTTTTAAATCTGAATGAAGATCTGTAATCAGCGACCGCAAAAACCCCTGAGTAATAATTTTTAAGTAAATCTAATTCATTTTTAAGGACCTCCTTAACGTGTTGCTTTTTCTCTTGCACCCCTTGATATAAACCCACCCCCCACTTTAAGGGTTCACGCAAACAATTTGGCTTTGGGCTCATTTTAAAGAGCAAAGATCAATTGTCAATTTCTGACAATAGCGATGGTTCTAGTGTTTAGCTGTACAATGTTTCAAAAATGTCCAAAAACGCTATTTTTAGGGGTTTCAACCCCATTTTTCTCGTAAACCTGACGTGATGGATGCCTTCAGAAACACCTGGAGCCATCTTATTTACAAAACCCATGCAGGGCTGTGTTATGTATGTATATTTGTACAATTCGACTTCATCACATACGAACATTTCATAATTATTGCTACTAAAATAGCAATCGCTCACCTAATCCTGATGCTGATGGTATAAACAGTTCCAACACAGACTTCCGAAATTGGACTGTTAATAACGGCAATATTTACGAAGCTAAATCGGTCAAACTATCTGTTCTTTTTTCAGCATGTTTCTCCAAAGGTGCCAATAGCGTCAAGCAACAAGTGCGACAAAATAAAATTTATTTTTATTTAGCAAAGTACAGCGCACTTAACGATAGATACAATCGTTCTACCGAGAAAACTATTCAATTAATTCAATTATTCAGTAAAATATCGACGAATACCAACTGTCCGAGAGTGTTTAGAGGTTTGATGTGAAACTTTGCCGCATTTTGCCGAATTGTTCTGCGAATTACTTAAATTTTAATGCATATTCATTATGACTTCTGTTTTAACCTACCAAGAAAAGTACCCCCCCATTATTAAACTCCTTTTATTGCGTTTCACCGTCTATTTGGCATGATGTCATTGAATGGTATCAGCAGGTCTCTTCCAACAATATTGCATTTCATCAGGGTGGAATGCAACGTCATTGCACTAATTTTCAATTATTTTTTATCCAGTTCTAGCCTTCATATCCCTATCCATTAGAGCAGGCTTACAAAAACACACAAATCCATGCTTGTGCAAAGTTCTCCTTACTATGCGGTTGCATAACTTTTTGTCCTAAGCTTTGGCTGCCATTTTATGTGTTCTGGCATTCCTCTATATATTTGTTTTTGTCCACCACTGCACATGTGTACTTGTATGACAATGCGGATGTATAAATTCAATTCTGTACCATGAAATTGTAATATTTCCGGTTACAGGAATTTCTCATTTACTCTCAAATAAATTGTATTCACATGGATTTAAAGCTTAATTACCAATCCTGATACAGATAAATATACACGGGCGTATATATTAGGGATGGAATGGAATATTTTACTGTACAAAAATAAAGAAAAATGTACATTTGTTTGCGAATTTTGGTAAATATATCCACAATATTGGGCAGTACGTGTCACTTTGATAGTCTAAAGATTTACTGTTGACTTAAGACCTGAGGCTAGCTCATAATGTTAATCTTTTCCATTCGATATCAAATTCTGAACAAAGATTTTAAATACACAAATGTTATGAACATAGTATGGTAGAATTAAAAAAAAATATTCTTAAAGGAAAATATGGAGGGGAAGAGCTTTCCTTAAATTATTAATTACATTTTCTTTATTTATATTTTTTCCATTACCCCTCTTGGGAGAATGTGGCATCCACAAAGCATTTCTGCCTTGTTTCTGGTTTTTTTAATCTCTGGTTGTTCGTTCTAAGCAGGTAATTGCTCTGCTGTAGCAAGTCCTAGGATAATGGGGTTGCTATCAATCGTCGACTGGAGTCAACGTCTTCCGAGTATATGGTGTAGTGGTGGGAAACAGCGGTGGCGGCACACTGACCTTCCTGCAATGTTATCGTTTTTTCATTTACAAGAAGTGAGGCGGCTTCTTAGACGAACAGTATGGGAGAGGGATGAAGCCACTTAATTTAAATTTCGAAAACCATGAAGAACCAGTTTTTATTTCTCCAGGGGTATTCAAAACTGAGCTTTTTTCAAAGAAGAGTGAAACCTGAGGTTTTTTCTTTTAAAACGGGGTCGAACCCCTGGCCCTCTCGGCTTATACACACGCTCTTTGAGATAGTTCGACATTATTTGAAATTTTTTAATCGTTTAAAAGACCTATGTGGAATATGACATCATTTAAAAGTACGTCACGTCTTTTCTACGTATAGCGCATCCAAAATATCAAATGTTCCACTCTGGCGTATAAATCAAGCTAAATTTGACCGATGTCATGGGTTATGTAGGTTTTGTAGACCATACAAATTGCAATCCACCTACGATCTAATAAAATTACCAAGAAAAAGCTAAACGGAATTAAATCCCTCGATACGGTGACCAGTTCACCTTTATCTCCACGTAAGATGACCACGATTTCCAACCGTTCGTACAGTATATTCATTGTGGGTATGTAGCTTCATTCTGTTTTAAAACCACAAGCTACATCGAAAAGAAGTTAGTTATCATCAACCTACAGTGCTTGCCGTTGACAGTGATGGCCTGGCCAATGGTGTTCTCAGTGATATATGAATATCCAAACTTATCCATTCATCCAAAATTGTGCTTCGCCGCTGAAGATGATTATATGAATTGGCTAAACAGACTGGATAAACAGCAACCAATTAGACAGAATTAGCTTGAACAAGTTGGCCGTTATCAACTTTCAGAGTTCATAAATCCTGTGGAGTTACAAATAAATTATTTTCAATTTTGTAAGAAAAATTTCTAGTAAAAACAATACTTAATGCAAACCTCATATAGGTTTCTGAGCTATCAAGCTTTAACCATGATTAAATTACCAATAAACGGCAAACACTTCTTTGAAGTTATTCTAAAATTAATTTTTTATGAGTTTCCTTTAAAACTGTTAAATCTTAAACTGCAAACAGTTAAAATTATTTCGAACAAAAGGAAACATTTGTAATATCCGTTCGTGATAGGTACATATCAAACATCTGATTCTAAGTGACCAACATATTTTGTTGTATTTATTCCTCATACTATTTATCTGTAAGTACATAGCAAAGAACAGCAAAACCATATTTCCTGCCCGTTTGTATACAAGATGTGACCACATTTCTGTAATACCACATCGAGACAAATATTTGCCAATAATCTGTATTTATTTTTCTATTTATATTTGACACATTATGGAAGACCAGTACAAGTATCCAACAATATAACAGAAGTTTTGTATTTACACACAGAAGCTTACAACTGTAATTACATTGTATAGTACATTTGAGTCATTATTTTCGTTCTTGTGGAATGTATACAAATTTATGTGGGAGGCGAATTTTGTATGTAAAACGTTATTAATAGATACAGAAGTAGAAGTTGTTTGGTTTTTGTATTAGTTGCAACTAATTTTAAATAAAGAAAATAGTCATTCACTCATATATTACTTACTTACTTACTTACTTAATTAATCATTACAACTTTTTAGTCCGAATTACAATCTAGGTTCTCACACCACTTATGTTGGTTGTATTAATTTTATTCATGAATGGCTGGACCTACAGTTTAAATCGACTCCGATCGACAGACTTTTGAGAAACTTTTCATGACGATTTTATTTTATTCTCAGAAATTTTTTTCTAGATATCGGCTGAGAAGTAATCGCTGAAGAAATATATTTTTATATTTCGCTTTACTGGAGATGTCTAATCTGGGCTTTAAACCTAGGCCTTACGTCTAATGAGCCAAGACACTACCTACTTGACTTCGGCGACTGTATTGATTACATTAGATAATACCGTACGATTAAATTGCCCCAGCTTAGCAGCAACCACCCTTGAAATTTCAAGGTTTTTTGGAGCAGAGACAACATTAGAACATTAATCTGGAAATTATATTTCAGAATGTTGCATCTGACTGGCCTTAAGCGAGGATTTATTTTTAATTTTTATTTTTTTGTTGAAAAAATAATAGAATAATGTTAATTGACAGCTGTATTGGTTATTTGAATTCAAAACACAACACCATGACGTATGAGTGATACTAGATTTTTTCAATGGTTTCATATTACTCATACGTCAGAGAACGTCGTAGTTATTTAGTTGTAAGTAAATTGTAAACAAGGTGTATAGACTTTTTTCTTTCAAGTGTAATAAAAAAAATTTCTTTTTGTAGATCCAGCTTTGTAACAAATACAATACATTTCAATTTATAAGAAAATAGAACTTTGATTCAGAAAAAGTTAGATGCCTGATTTTTTTTATCAATTTGTTAGTATTGTTATTGCCGATATTTTAAACCAAATAAAAAAAGAAAGAATTCAAAAACTTCATTATTCTGGGTTATGTGTTGTTTACGCTGGTCACTCTAGATATAAGTTAATTGTGTAAATACGCTTATGTGGATTATAAAATGAAAAGAGAAGAAAATAAAAAAGGATTGATTCGTTATACCCGATCAACCCCCAACCCGAAAGGTAGGTTTGTGTACAAAATAAATAATAATTTGATTATTTAAACTTAATACATTTGTATTTTCTTTCCCCAACTTCTCGCTAAATATTCTATTTTATTTGTTTCCCCTCTCACCCCCACATGTATCATTTTTTATACATACGACTTTTCTAAGGATTCTTTGGTGTTGTGTATGTAATTTTTTAAATTGTGTTGTTTTCTTTTTTTGTGAATTTTTTACCGTAAATAATATATTATTTATGATTTTTGAGAACGAAATGAAAGTTACATCTTGAATGAAAGTAAACAGATTGAGGTTTCTGGTCTTTATATTCCTGCAGCAGAAGCCTGTGAACAAAAAGAAAATAGAAGCTCGTCTTATGAACTGATGACAAGCTATTGGCAGCAATAAACATGACCAGCCGCTATTTATCGCCAAATATGAAACAGCGTACGAAATGCATTTAGTAGTTTGGGCAGAGAGAATATTATCAATTTAACCCTGGACGGTTACTCTTCATTTTTGTACATTAAGGTTACTCTTCGTTGAATCGACGAACGCTTTAACCTTATTTACTCTTTATCATATAACCCTTTTGTGTTTGATAAATTTTCGCTCTTTTTATCAACAATACTACGAAAGCTTGTAGTGAGTAAGCGTACCCTGGCCACCCATATTTTTAATCCTGGATGGCAATTTTTGTACAGTAAGGTTACTCTTCGTTGAATCGATGAACAAAAAAAATTATTTTTCCGTCTACTGACTGCAAGCTTTCATTATCAACTTACGTTGTTGAGAAAAAGTGCGAAATTTTGTCAAACATAAAAGAGTTATATGATAAAGAGTAAATGAGCTTCGTCCAATAGTTTGGGTAGAGCAAATAATATAAATTTGAATGCAGATTAGGAGCAATTGTTTTAAAAAATATTGTTTAGTCTTTCTTACTGCTCTTCTCACATTTACTTCTTGTGACGGACAAACGTTAGAAGAATTGTGTTTCGTCTAATGTTTTATTTCATAAATATTACAGATGATAATATTTCGGTCAACTTTGTACGTATGAGATGTTCTACTCGGAAGTGATGAAAAATTTACGCCTATTACCCCTTGTCGAAAAACGGACTGAAGTGTTTCATATTTAAATAATCCCTACATTTTTGTTGCTGTATATGAGTAACTAATTTAATTTGATTGTCGTTATAAATTTGGTAGTCTACCGATATCGAATTGATAGATTCAAGTACATACAGCAAATACACACAGACGTATTTGGGGAAGACTGTCTCCCGCAAACCAGATAAGAATCAAAGAGAGGACTGTTGTTGATATAGTCGATGTTCTAAGGGGGTCTAATATTGCTATCGAAAACTTTTTAACCCACATGACCTTAAAAAAATTTATAACAAATATACCAATGGTTTGTACCATTAGGTTAGAGCTAGTCCTCAATCGAGTTCCTTACTGACAATAAGCTGTCCCAACTAAAATATTGAAGAATTATAAATCGCAAGAAGGTTGATAAAAATATTAAAAACAATAAAATTTTCATGAAAGGCTTCTGAAAAATCTGTCGTTCGGATTCGGCATTAAACTATCAGATATTCATGTACCAAATTAACATATACAAGAAGCTAGGTATGAATGAATGAAGGAATGAATTTTTGTATTTACTTTATACGTTTTGGTTTTGGATCAGTTCAGATGACACCCACATAATGGATATAAAATGCTCTTGTAAGTTAATTGAATGCTAATGAGAAGTTTGTTTTACTAAGTCAGCCTTGAAGTCACAACGAAATCTATTCGACATTAACAGATCACTTTCATTTATCCAGTACTATCAGGAAAATTAAATAAGTTGTCTTCAAATGCTTACTCAAACTAAACAATATTTTTTTATTTCAAACTTAAAGCTTAAAGAAGTATTATATAATAAGATATTTGTATGTTGGAATATGTTTGTAATATGTAAATCCATCAGTATGATATTCTAACCCACTTTCTAATATCAAATTCACATAACGATAACTGTCATTAGTGTCAGCATGCAAAAGGGAATACCACAAACTCCATTATGGGAACAGTCATTTATAAGATATATAAACGTGATAATATTTTATCACTTTATAAACACACTCATATACAATATATCCTAGGAACATTTTTACACAAAAATTTACGTTTATAGGCTGTAATGATTGAAATTGTTAACACAATGTTCATACAGTGGGCAGCAAAAGTCTTAGTATGGCAATATATTTTGATAAAAAAAGTCCCTACAGGCTTAATTCTCTTGTACAAAGTCCCGATATGACTTCAAGAGAGTATTTAGGATATCCTTTAAAAGAATTGTTACGTACTCGCTAAACCTCAAACAAAAGTCAACCGAAAAACTTGCTCATGGTGCCACCAAAAAACACTAAACAAAACTTGTATATTCAATTACAAATTTGTTAAATGGAGTGCTTGGCCTTAAGGGATATTCTACTAAATATAAGGTATAACATTTTCATATATTAGGCCTTTGAATTTTAAATTTACTCAGGATTCTCTTTGGGGGTACTTATGGAGTCATCTGAAACATTTCCTTATTTTTCTCTTGTTTTATGAAAAACATTAAAAAATTGTTTGTTTTATAATAAAACAGAAATAAATTAATAAAATAAATATATAAACTATCAATTTTTATACAAACTTTTGGCTAAAATTCATAAAATTGCTAAAATATATTGCCGCACTAAGACTTTTGCTGTCCACTCGATATAGTAATGTTTAAATAACATCTGAATTAAACTTTGTTACATTACAACCATTCAGTTAGGATTACGATTTAGTTTCTCACACCACCTAAATTTTTTGTGTTTATTTTATACATGAGTGGTGGGACGAAGAGTTAATTCAATTTTGTTTATTTTCAGAAATTTTTGCGAGAAATCTGCTGAGAGGACGACCGACGAAGTATTTTTTTATATTTCGTTTTGCTGGAGATGTCTGACCTAGGGTTTGAACCGAGACTTCATATCTATTAAGCCAATGCACTATCTGCAAGCTAAGGCGATTTTAATTTTAAAATTGTGTTAAATTGCTTTCGAATATATTTTGCAGCGAAGATATAATAAAGAGAAGAACATCCTTTAAATGTTTATTGATGGATCCATGGAAGACTCCGCAATCTATTCGGATGTCGAATCTATTCTGAACAGTTGAATGTTAGATTATCTGCTGCCCTTCCCGATTACTGTATTAATATTTGTGCTTAATTAGTTACTATCAGATGGACTACTTTCGGTGCTGCCATTAGATCCATAGATAATGTGTATACCATAGAAAAGATTCAAGACATTTGACGTTTAAATGTTTACACGTTTTGGACACCGGGTAATTAAAGGTAACAACTACACGTTTGCAGAATGTAGCACAATAGAAAACTAAATTGAATTTACACATTAAATTTGCATTCCTCTACGAAGGATAAGGTTTCATACAGATTTGGTCCGATATGAAAATATGCAGACTAAAACTTGCGTTAAATTAGACTAGATTTTGTTTTAGGACACACCGGTCTATGGCGCACATACCCGAAGACTAGTAATACTTTACGAATTCAGCAGAAGCTATAATGTTATTGAATAACATAAGAAAGAACAAAGAACATCTTTTCCGCCATTGTCCGGGCCTTGGAGACCTGAGAAGATGTATTTTTATAACAAAGAACTTATTGATTTGAATAAAATGCATACTACCAACAGTTGAAACCAGATGACGAAATGTAAAAGTATTATCGTTTTCAGAAATTTTGCTGGGCTGCGTTATACATACATATCATATTAAATTCATAAAAATAATGAATTTAAGTTAAAGCACATAGTATTTTTTTATATTTTGGAGCCTTGGTAGTGGGTAGTATGTTAGACTACCAGCATTAGGGTCGTGGATTCGATTCCCAACGGGAGCTTTGGTCTGTTACACTACACCGAGGATAAGGTTTATGTTACTCAGCTTGTAAATAATTACAATATTATTTATAATTGTATCTTGATTAATTGTTTAATCATTTTGGCATAATTTATTTTGTGGTATTTAATAGTCTGGCTCTACTGGGTACCTCTGTTCCATGCTTGGAGTAATTTTTAATTGATCGCGTAATTCTGGATGTTTTTACCTTATAGTCATTTGAATATCTGTAAATATATTTAGATTCCCAAATTATATATTCCTTGATCGTGCGTACCTCAATTTCAAATTCGTAATGTCATTGCCGTTGTGATACATGCATGAAAATTTTTCATACGGGCTTCTTCAGTTACGAAAAAAAATTAAGAAAAATTATGAATTTGAATTCCCTCCAGGTAATTCATAAGTCCTCTGTACTGTGCTGCCCCCAATAAATATCATTTCTAGGCCGATAACAGTAAGTCTGCAAGTGGAGATCATGTCAATTTTAAAAGCGGTTGAGTAGTGGGATTTGACCTGAATATCTCCTGGTTTTCACAGATAGCCGAGCTGCAAATAAGTCCCTAACGACCGTAGTTTCAAAGTCCTTCCTTGTCCATGAGTGACGAGTATTTTGGATCATTTAAAGGTAAGTCTTTTATGGGCAAAACATCCAATTTTATTTTAATTTGTTCTTCTTCTAAAATCACTTACAAAAATGTTCCCGCTTAGACATAACCTCCATATAAATATCCTGATGTTCGTTCCCAAATGTTAACTCTTGTCTTATGACGTATAATAAAAACCATATCCAGACGATAAATATGCTACATTTAAATAATGTTATCTTTTGAAGAAAACAATCAACCAAATGTTATAAATGTCAATAAATTTTTATGAGTGTAGCATACCTTAATACCTTATACATGACCATTATTTAAAACAAATTTTCCTTTTCAATGCAAAGAAATATAATATAAGACCTAATAATGAGTGCCAAAATCAACATCACAAGGATGCAGTAGAAGTTTTTGAATAAATAAAAAAGAAGTACAAAAGTCACAGAGTAGATCTGAAAGAATCCTACTATCCAATAGTACAAACCTTGGTGCAAATGTCATCCAAATCGGAAGACATCGATTTTAAAAATTGGGTCACTTGTCACGAAATTGCCCATATTTTTTTTATTATATTATGTTTTTCTTTTATTATAAAACAAAAAACTTTAAGGTTTTTCACAAATCATAAGAAAAATACGGAAAACTTTCGGGTGTCTCCATATTTCTGCACCGCAAAAGTGACATTGAATATTCAAATGGCCAAATGAAATGTTATCCTTTATATTTAGTAGCATATCCCTTAAGGTTAAATACTCCATTCAAGCCATTTCGCCTTGAATGTACCAGTTTTGTTTAGCGTTTTCTTTTGATATTTGACGCATAAACTCATGATCAAGTTTTTCGGTTGAGTTTTGTTTAAGGCATAGGGACTACGAAACCGTTCTTCCAAAAAATCTTCGAACTACCCTCTTGAAGTGACATTAGGGTTTTGTATGGGAGTATTAAGCCTGTGGAAACTTTTGTAGGCAAATCATTTCTTCACATTAGCAACATTGACTTGTTGAAAGTAATAACCATTACGAATTCTTAGTTCTTCCGAACTTTAGATGAATTTATTATTTAGATTGTTTAAAGACACTCTTCTATTCATTATTTCCTCAATAAATTCAGAACTGTCCACATTTGTTGCCGACACACATCCCTTGACTTTTGCTGTCCCCTGTATAGCATTCGAAAACAAATTATGAGGGAATAAACACTTCACTGCAATGGGAAGAAAATTGTAATGGATTTTCTTCAAATAAATTTGACCCAAAATGGTGACGTTATAATGCAAGATCTATCGAGTTTTAAGCGTTTTTCGGCAAAGGCATAATTTAGATACGAAAAGCAATGAACATACTTGCACATATCCTGTCGAATTATTAGAATATTTAGAGACAAAACTGTTGTTGTTTTATTGGCAGAAAACAGAATATATATTCTTAGCATTACAACTAATTTTTCAAAACTACTACCAAGTTTTTCGCACCACCACTTATGAAGTGTTCAATAAATTTTATACTTGTGCAACAGGACTTTCAGTTTAACGTCGCCTGCCAATGGCAGATTTAAGAAGATTTAAAAAGTTCTATCATCCACTTTCTATAAAAACGTCTGAGTTACCAATAAATTTGTATATAAAGTTAAATAAAAATTGATTCTACGTGTTTTAAGGGTTCAAGGAATATTTTTGTGTTCTACTCAATTAAATCTACAATTTACAAGTTGTCGTTAGAGGGTTGGAGTGTATTTTCGCCGTCACACCGTGTATTTTATTTTCATATTCTAACCTTTATATTTTTGTTAAATTTAAAGTTATCGATTTTAGATTTCAAAATATTTTTCTGAATAAATTTTCAATCACACAATCACAAGTCGTATCATGTACATAAGTTTGACATGTGTTTACCTACCATTACAATAAACGCCCTAAAGCATTTCATGCTGTGACAGTTGCTAATATTTTCAAATTGAAAACATTTCAATATGGCCGACTTATTCTGGACACCTATAGCATTTACACTGTGTCAACAAACTAAAAGAAAGAAAGAAAATGTAAGTGTAGACTATGCATATACTTGTATGCTACAGATGATAGAAAAATGTAACGGCTTTAAGAGGGATTTAGAAAAATTTTAATCTTGTTAAAATAAAGAAATAAAAATGACAAACTTAAACAATAAAAACAACTTTAAATTATTGATTTTCATAGAAAACTTAATTGTAGGTATCATATTGACTTAATAGACGTGAGGCCACGATGCAATCTCAAGGTCAGACATCGCCAACAAAACGAAATGTGAAAAAATATTTCTTCGGGGACTTCCTCTCAGCCGATTTCTGACAAAAACTCTAAAAGTAAAAATTTCGCGATTCGGAGACCTGACCCGCCAGTCAGGTCTTAATCCTGACTGAAGGATTGTAATGATCAATTATGTTTGTAAACGTGTGTATACGTTTATTCATAACATACATAATTGGTCATTACAACCTTTAGTCAGGATTACGACCAAGCTTCTTACACCGCTAATGTTGTGTATGTTCATTTTATACATTAGTGGCGGGACATACGGTTTAAAGTAAATTCCGAACAATAGATTTTTGAGAAACTTTTCAAGGCAATTTTATTTACTACCAGGGCTTTAGCCAGAAATCTACTGCGAGGAAGTCGCCGAAGAAATATTTTTTCATATTTTCTTGTACAAAGTCCCGATATGACTTCAAGAGAGTATTTAGGATATCCTTTAAAAGAATTGTTACGTACTCGCTAAACCTCAAACAAAAGTCAACCGAAAAACTTGCTCATGGTGCCACCAAAAAACACTAAACAAAACTTGTATATTCAATTACAAATTTGTTAAATGGAGTGCTTGGCCTTAAGGGATATTCTACTAAATATAAGGTATAACATTTTCATATATTAGGCCTTTGAATTTTAAATTTACTCAGGATTCTCTTTGGGGGTACTTATGGAGTCATCTGAAACATTTCCTTATTTTTCTCTTGTTTTATGAAAAACATTAAAAAATTGTTTGTTTTATAATAAAACAGAAATAAATTAATAAAATAAATATATAAACTATCAATTTTTATACAAACTTTTGGCTAAAATTCATAAAATTGCTAAAATATATTGCCGCACTAAGACTTTTGCTGTCCACTCGATATAGTAATGTTTAAATAACATCTGAATTAAACTTTGTTACATTACAACCATTCAGTTAGGATTACGATTTAGTTTCTCACACCACCTAAATTTTTTGTGTTTATTTTATACATGAGTGGTGGGACGAAGAGTTAATTCAATTTTGTTTATTTTCAGAAATTTTTGCGAGAAATCTGCTGAGAGGACGACCGACGAAGTATTTTTTTATATTTCGTTTTGCTGGAGATGTCTGACCTAGGGTTTGAACCGAGACTTCATATCTATTAAGCCAATGCACTATCTGCAAGCTAAGGCGATTTTAATTTTAAAATTGTGTTAAATTGCTTTCGAATATATTTTGCAGCGAAGATATAATAAAGAGAAGAACATCCTTTAAATGTTTATTGATGGATCCATGGAAGACTCCGCAATCTATTCGGATGTCGAATCTATTCTGAACAGTTGAATGTTAGATTATCTGCTGCCCTTCCCGATTACTGTATTAATATTTGTGCTTAATTAGTTACTATCAGATGGACTACTTTCGGTGCTGCCATTAGATCCATAGATAATGTGTATACCATAGAAAAGATTCAAGACATTTGACGTTTAAATGTTTACACGTTTTGGACACCGGGTAATTAAAGGTAACAACTACACGTTTGCAGAATGTAGCACAATAGAAAACTAAATTGAATTTACACATTAAATTTGCATTCCTCTACGAAGGATAAGGTTTCATACAGATTTGGTCCGATATGAAAATATGCAGACTAAAACTTGCGTTAAATTAGACTAGATTTTGTTTTAGGACACACCGGTCTATGGCGCACATACCCGAAGACTAGTAATACTTTACGAATTCAGCAGAAGCTATAATGTTATTGAATAACATAAGAAAGAACAAAGAACATCTTTTCCGCCATTGTCCGGGCCTTGGAGACCTGAGAAGATGTATTTTTATAACAAAGAACTTATTGATTTGAATAAAATGCATACTACCAACAGTTGAAACCAGATGACGAAATGTAAAAGTATTATCGTTTTCAGAAATTTTGCTGGGCTGCGTTATACATACATATCATATTAAATTCATAAAAATAATGAATTTAAGTTAAAGCACATAGTATTTTTTTATATTTTGGAGCCTTGGTAGTGGGTAGTATGTTAGACTACCAGCATTAGGGTCGTGGATTCGATTCCCAACGGGAGCTTTGGTCTGTTACACTACACCGAGGATAAGGTTTATGTTACTCAGCTTGTAAATAATTACAATATTATTTATAATTGTATCTTGATTAATTGTTTAATCATTTTGGCATAATTTATTTTGTGGTATTTAATAGTCTGGCTCTACTGGGTACCTCTGTTCCATGCTTGGAGTAATTTTTAATTGATCGCGTAATTCTGGATGTTTTTACCTTATAGTCATTTGAATATCTGTAAATATATTTAGATTCCCAAATTATATATTCCTTGATCGTGCGTACCTCAATTTCAAATTCGTAATGTCATTGCCGTTGTGATACATGCATGAAAATTTTTCATACGGGCTTCTTCAGTTACGAAAAAAAATTAAGAAAAATTATGAATTTGAATTCCCTCCAGGTAATTCATAAGTCCTCTGTACTGTGCTGCCCCCAATAAATATCATTTCTAGGCCGATAACAGTAAGTCTGCAAGTGGAGATCATGTCAATTTTAAAAGCGGTTGAGTAGTGGGATTTGACCTGAATATCTCCTGGTTTTCACAGATAGCCGAGCTGCAAATAAGTCCCTAACGACCGTAGTTTCAAAGTCCTTCCTTGTCCATGAGTGACGAGTATTTTGGATCATTTAAAGGTAAGTCTTTTATGGGCAAAACATCCAATTTTATTTTAATTTGTTCTTCTTCTAAAATCACTTACAAAAATGTTCCCGCTTAGACATAACCTCCATATAAATATCCTGATGTTCGTTCCCAAATGTTAACTCTTGTCTTATGACGTATAATAAAAACCATATCCAGACGATAAATATGCTACATTTAAATAATGTTATCTTTTGAAGAAAACAATCAACCAAATGTTATAAATGTCAATAAATTTTTATGAGTGTAGCATACCTTAATACCTTATACATGACCATTATTTAAAACAAATTTTCCTTTTCAATGCAAAGAAATATAATATAAGACCTAATAATGAGTGCCAAAATCAACATCACAAGGATGCAGTAGAAGTTTTTGAATAAATAAAAAAGAAGTACAAAAGTCACAGAGTAGATCTGAAAGAATCCTACTATCCAATAGTACAAACCTTGGTGCAAATGTCATCCAAATCGGAAGACATCGATTTTAAAAATTGGGTCACTTGTCACGAAATTGCCCATATTTTTTTTATTATATTATGTTTTTCTTTTATTATAAAACAAAAAACTTTAAGGTTTTTCACAAATCATAAGAAAAATACGGAAAACTTTCGGGTGTCTCCATATTTCTGCACCGCAAAAGTGACATTGAATATTCAAATGGCCAAATGAAATGTTATCCTTTATATTTAGTAGCATATCCCTTAAGGTTAAATACTCCATTCAAGCCATTTCGCCTTGAATGTACCAGTTTTGTTTAGCGTTTTCTTTTGATATTTGACGCATAAACTCATGATCAAGTTTTTCGGTTGAGTTTTGTTTAAGGCATAGGGACTACGAAACCGTTCTTCCAAAAAATCTTCGAACTACCCTCTTGAAGTGACATTAGGGTTTTGTATGGGAGTATTAAGCCTGTGGAAACTTTTGTAGGCAAATCATTTCTTCACATTAGCAACATTGACTTGTTGAAAGTAATAACCATTACGAATTCTTAGTTCTTCCGAACTTTAGATGAATTTATTATTTAGATTGTTTAAAGACACTCTTCTATTCATTATTTCCTCAATAAATTCAGAACTGTCCACATTTGTTGCCGACACACATCCCTTGACTTTTGCTGTCCCCTGTATAGCATTCGAAAACAAATTATGAGGGAATAAACACTTCACTGCAATGGGAAGAAAATTGTAATGGATTTTCTTCAAATAAATTTGACCCAAAATGGTGACGTTATAATGCAAGATCTATCGAGTTTTAAGCGTTTTTCGGCAAAGGCATAATTTAGATACGAAAAGCAATGAACATACTTGCACATATCCTGTCGAATTATTAGAATATTTAGAGACAAAACTGTTGTTGTTTTATTGGCAGAAAACAGAATATATATTCTTAGCATTACAACTAATTTTTCAAAACTACTACCAAGTTTTTCGCACCACCACTTATGAAGTGTTCAATAAATTTTATACTTGTGCAACAGGACTTTCAGTTTAACGTCGCCTGCCAATGGCAGATTTAAGAAGATTTAAAAAGTTCTATCATCCACTTTCTATAAAAACGTCTGAGTTACCAATAAATTTGTATATAAAGTTAAATAAAAATTGATTCTACGTGTTTTAAGGGTTCAAGGAATATTTTTGTGTTCTACTCAATTAAATCTACAATTTACAAGTTGTCGTTAGAGGGTTGGAGTGTATTTTCGCCGTCACACCGTGTATTTTATTTTCATATTCTAACCTTTATATTTTTGTTAAATTTAAAGTTATCGATTTTAGATTTCAAAATATTTTTCTGAATAAATTTTCAATCACACAATCACAAGTCGTATCATGTACATAAGTTTGACATGTGTTTACCTACCATTACAATAAACGCCCTAAAGCATTTCA
The DNA here is from genome assembly GCA_936449025.2 of Sarcophaga subvicina. Classification (NCBI taxonomy): domain Eukaryota; kingdom Metazoa; phylum Arthropoda; class Insecta; order Diptera; family Sarcophagidae; genus Sarcophaga; species Sarcophaga subvicina. The sequence continues at coordinate 93,633,288 of OW388080.2, forward strand.
TGCTGTGACAGTTGCTAATATTTTCAAATTGAAAACATTTCAATATGGCCGACTTATTCTGGACACCTATAGCATTTACACTGTGTCAACAAACTAAAAGAAAGAAAGAAAATGTAAGTGTAGACTATGCATATACTTGTATGCTACAGATGATAGAAAAATGTAACGGCTTTAAGAGGGATTTAGAAAAATTTTAATCTTGTTAAAATAAAGAAATAAAAATGACAAACTTAAACAATAAAAACAACTTTAAATTATTGATTTTCATAGAAAACTTAATTGTAGGTATCATATTGACTTAATAGACGTGAGGCCACGATGCAATCTCAAGGTCAGACATCGCCAACAAAACGAAATGTGAAAAAATATTTCTTCGGGGACTTCCTCTCAGCCGATTTCTGACAAAAACTCTAAAAGTAAAAATTTCGCGATTCGGAGACCTGACCCGCCAGTCAGGTCTTAATCCTGACTGAAGGATTGTAATGATCAATTATGTTTGTAAACGTGTGTATACGTTTATTCATAACATACATAATTGGTCATTACAACCTTTAGTCAGGATTACGACCAAGCTTCTTACACCGCTAATGTTGTGTATGTTCATTTTATACATTAGTGGCGGGACATACGGTTTAAAGTAAATTCCGAACAATAGATTTTTGAGAAACTTTTCAAGGCAATTTTATTTACTACCAGGGCTTTAGCCAGAAATCTACTGCGAGGAAGTCGCCGAAGAAATATTTTTTCATATTTTCGTGTTGATGTCTGAAGTGGTTTGACGTCTGATGTTGTTTGAACCGAGGCCTCACGTCTAACAAGACAGTACACTACTTACTAGACGACTTATAAACGTGTATATTTTACTCCATACATGTATAACATAATTGGTCATTACAACCCTTTAGTCAAGATTACGACCTGTTGACAGACAAAGGAACGGACGAGATCGACAGGGACAATGACAATGAAACAGACAGAACAAAGAAACAATACAGACAACGGACAGTTAGTTATCGACTGACAATTGACGGGAGCACAACAAATTAATATTAAATAAAATTATCTATAAGCAGTAATTAAGTGTGTTTTGTTTAAAGGGAGAATTCCTACACACATGTATAACATAATTGGTCATTACAACCCTTTAGTCAGGATTACGACCTAGCTTCTCACATCACTAACGTTGTGTGTGTAAATTGTATACATGAGTGGCGGGATCTACAGTTTAAAGACTACTCCGTACAACAGATTTTTGAGAAGCTTTTCATTGCAATTTTATTTACTCTCAGAGTTTTCCCTGGGAGGCAGTCAGCGAATGAAATATTTCTATATTTCGTTTTGTTGGAGACGTCTGACCTAGGGTTTGACCCTTGACCTCACGTCTAATGGGCCAACACACTATATAATTGACTACGGTGACTATATTTGTATTCAAAATTTATTTTAAGCAATTTGCTTTGTCGAATTTTACTCCGATTCAGCAATAATTTTTTCGATTAACGTAATTATAGATTACGTTTTTACCGCATAATATACGGATTATGCAATCCATAAAGCTGCATGCAACACAGTTGCAACATAAAGTAAATTGCCTATGTAGTATGACCCAGAAGCTGGCCACAATAGAATTCACTCTTCAAGGCCGATTAAAGTTGTATTAATGCGCAGTTCTTGTTTCTAAGGGTACTCGAATGAGTGTGATGTGACCTTTAGAGAAACTTGTCACAATGCAAGCGAAGTTGGCTTGCGTTGGTTATGCTCAAAAGCTCTACCATAATTTAACATTTTTGTTTTTCATTGTGTATTAAAAATACCTATGGTTCTGGGATCTATAGTATCAGTTACGATCGAAAGCTAAAATGTGTAATGAATCAGTATGCAATACTTTTTTAAGTAATTGAAACAGAAATTAGCCATTCACAATGCTTTAATAATAAATTCCTCAATTTGAATTTTGCATGAACATATGATTTATTTTCAATTATCATTTGATAATTGAGTCGTTCAGAGCACAAAGTGATTAACTCCACTTTTTGCAAAATCTTAAATTTAAGTGTCAAAGCACTTGGGATAGTCATAACTTTTTATATTTATTATAACTTTCCTGAATAGTAAAGATTAACACCATTAAACAACAAATTTTTTTGGGCCATTGCATAATAAGTAATTTATTTCAGGGTGCCCTGGTAGTCTAGTGGGTAGTGTGCTAGACTATTAGCGTGAGGGTCGTGGGTTCGATTCCCACCAGAGACTCTGGTCTGTGACACTACACTGAGCAAATAGTCAAGTTACTTCGCTCGTATATAATTAGGATATAATTTGTAATTGTATTGTAATTAATAAATAAATAAATAAATAAATAAATAATTTATTTCAGAAGACATTTTGATTAAATCCATACTCTTATGTAAATCGTTACAATAACGTAATTCAAATGCATCACTAGCAGACGCAATGCATTTTATAATTTACATAGTCAACTTGCCCAAAATATTTCTTTATGAGGCTGAATCAAAGTTAAAGAAGTAAAAAGAAGGCGTCTCGCGAATAGAACTAAAGATCAAAGATCACGTTCTTGCACATATTACCTTCGAAAAGACAAAACTGATATTCCCGTTTGCAAAAAATGATTTAAAGATCAGGTGAGTGACGGGCGGATACACAAGTGTTGTTCTAAAGAACAAGTTATTTTTTTATTGATCAGCGCAAAGACCGTGTTTTCAACAATAAAATAGATGACATAAATGTTACCAAAGGGCTCATAATCCAAGACGACAATATTTACATCCTGACTTAAATATTAAAAAAATTACGAACTATACGTCACACAATGTGAAAAAGAAAATATAGTACCAGTGAAAGAAAAATGTTACTATAATAATGTTCTCTACAAAATTTAGTTTACATTTTAAACAACCATCAAAAGATACGTGTCAAAATTGTGACGCTTTGCAAACAAAAATTCAATCTTCAGACGGTGAGGGAATTAAGACGGCAAAAAAGTAACACTACATAAAAGAGGCTGAACGGGCTCGCAATCAAATGGCTGCCGATCGAATGGCAGCATTAGAAAAAAGTTTCGTAATTCCTTTCGAATTAGAAAAATCTTTAGGCTTTCCTAAGCTGATTACATCTGTAGCTTATTATAAGCGAAATGTATATGTTTATAATTTCGGATGTAATGAATTCAGTAAAAATATAAGCTACATGTTTGTTTGGCCTTAAAAAATTTAAATACTTAATTTAACTTTATTATTTTTTCAGTTGCCAAATCGATTAACTCCACCAGCCACATTAAATTTATAACATTACTGACATTATTTTTTTCGCTATTCTTTCTTATTAATTTTATATACCATTAGATGAAAGCTATATATATATTTATGTATTCTACATATATTATATTATATTATATATAAACTGAAAGTAGCAATTGCTCATACCTTTAAAATAAAACAGAATTAATATAAAACCTCTATTCCTTCAGCTAAAAAAATGTCGTTAAAAACCTATTAAAATTTCAAAAAAAAACACCAAAAACGCATTTAATTTTCTTCACTTTCCTGACTAAGAAAATTCAGTCGTGAAAATTCACTACATAACGCACAATTTTGTTGTCTATCGAACTGCATACTCAGTTTCTTAAATTTCTTTAAATTCATTTTTGCCTTTTCGGCCAGCTGGCTGTTAGTAACATCAAATTTGAGTATCCTGTATGCGCTTGCCGTAGTTTAGTAAAGCCAGGGTTCAAACCCCAAGTCCAGACATCAAAACGAAATATGGAAAAATATTTCTTCGGCGACTTCCTTTCAGCAGATTTCTGGCAAAAACTCCGAGAGTAAAAAAAATTGCCATGAAAAGTTTCTCAAAAAATCTGTGGTTCGGAGTTGACTTTAAATTGTAGGTCCAGCCATTCATGTATAAAATTAGCACACACACAACATGAGTGGTGGAAATAGGCCGTAATTCTGACTGAAGGGTTGTAATGAATTTGAAAAACATTTCTCATAAATGACTCAATGATTCCCAACAAACAAATCTTTCGAAGTTTTTATGCCTTATACTGTTACCACCAGATATTAAGAAACTGACAATAAAGATGAGATTTGTTCTGAAAAGGGTAATGTAGGTTCAAAAATTATATTCTCTAGAGCCTATTAGGTAGAGGGGAAAATTGTTATTGAAATTTAAATTTATAAATTCATATCCTTTTCGAAGAAACTGAGAAGGAAACCAAATGCACTAAAAGAAGCCGCAACTTAGTTTAATAATGGATATTGAAGCAAGCACACATGACGCCGCTACCTGCAGCAAGAACAGGTAGTTGTTTGAACCTAAACTAAACACAGCCATTTTTATGGTCGGGTATAATCAAAAATACAAATTTCCCTGACAATTTTCCCCTATAAAAGGGTTGGACCGAACTTACTTATTTGCTACCTGTATACGGTACCTGTTTCTACCGAAAATATAAATTTACAAAATGGCTTTCATCTATAAAAAGGCTTGAAATTGCCGAATATATTTCAAACACTCTTGAATCTCGGTAGACAATAGTTGTCAGCGGAAAATTTATAGAAAAAAAAAATGGAAGCAAAAAAACAATTAAAATCTAGCGAAGTGCTTGACAAGTGTATAGACATGTCGAAAGTAAAACTGGATGTGTTAAAGGCACAAATTAATATAAAAATCTCCAATGTTTTTCAAATTGAAAAGTTCGTATACAATGAATTGAAATTGGAAAAATTTATCAGTCCGATGACGATGCGTAGGAATATGACTAAATTTCTGAATGATCACCGCGTCAAACAATTCATATCTGAATTATGGCCGATTCTATTAGCGGCTGAAGAGAGTGCTGGAAGCATACCAAATAAGTCTATGGAGCCGAAGAAAGATGAAAGTAACCAAACGAAACATCGAAATGGAAACAAACAATCTAAATCTAGTTCACATTCCCGATCCAGAAAGCAAGGCAACATTGTGAACAGTGGAAAGGAACCATTTGTACCTCATAAAACTTTCAATCAAGATGACATTGAAAACGATATTAAACATCACGAAAAACACAGTGAATCTACATCGCTTTCTGGATCCCCTGAAAGCCTAAATAGTGATACGGGAAGTGGCACACAAGTAGAACAAATGCCACCACTAGTACCATCTAACACTTTTGGTTCCAGCCTGAAACCACAACAACGCCTCAATGTGTTGTATGACAGAAAACCACTAATACCTCCTAAAACTTTGAGTTCCAAACTTAAACCACAAGGACGTATCGACATATCCAAAGTAAAATTGGACATTTTGAAGCCATGGATAAGTAAGAAAATCGGCGATATTTTGCAGAAAGAAGATAATGCTGCCGTAGAGTTCGTATACAATAAATTAAAACAAGATCAAATGCTTTGTAAACAGAAATTACAGATCAGAATTGCTGGATTCCTAAATGGTGGCAAAGCACAGAAATTTGTAAGTGAATTATGGCCACTTTTGTTATCAGCTGAAGAGAGTGAAAGCGGCATACCAGCTGAGTTTATGCAGCAAAACAAAGATAAAAATGTAAACGTAATTGAAAAGGATATTAAGCATGGCGAATATGCATCGCTTTCTCGGTACACTAATAGTCAAATTAGTGGTGAGGGAAGTAGCACAAACGTGGATGAGAAGAAACGTTTAACTACAAGCACTTTAAGCACCAAAAATCAACACCCGGATAAGGAAAATAATAAAAATTCCATTAACATTGAACAACAGTTATATAAACAGGACAAGTCTTTATCAAAAGATAATCAAATTGATAAGAACAAATCCTGCAAGCGTTCCGCGAAATGTTCTACAAAACACCGTGATACAGAACGTAGTTATAATTCAAGAAGTTACACTTCCCATAAGAAATCATCTTCTAAAATAGCCAGTCAGAGCAGTGAACGTAGTAGCGATAAAGGTAAAACCTGTGGCTTAAACTGTTTTGAAAATAATTGTATGTTCTCACTTAAAACCCAACAACAAGAGACAAAGGCCATCTCAACAATTCGAGAATTTTTGTCGGAACATTGTTCACAAACCCATGAGTTTTTGAATCTTTGGAATGAAGCATCCGATAAGGAAACAATTCTACTATCAGACAAATTTGTGTATCCTGATGAAAAAAATATTGAACAACAAATAAATTCAACTTTGTTGCCAGCAGTATCTGTTAGAAAATCAGATCATAAACTGCAAAAAGCGAATATTGACTTCGATAAGGTAGTTAAAGCAGAAGACGAAATAAAAGCTACCCGGGAACTACACTCACGTAAACGTACGCACTCGACTATGAGTAATGAAAGTAAAAGGCCCGAAAGTGATTCTTCCAATAAAGATGAACAGCAAACAGCTAAGAAGAGCCGAACAAAGGTAAAGAAAGCCTCTACGAAGCACAGTTCAGACAAAGGCTCCTCAAGGAAGGCAGAAGCTGAATCCGGTAAACAGAAGAAATACAGCAAAGCAATGAGAGAACGGATGCTGGAGCTTTTTGGTAGTTGTAGTAGCGATGAAGAAGAACGCCGTCCAGACAAAACCTCTTCTAAGAAGCCAGTAGCGGAATTAAAAAGAAATGAGGACCACAAGAAGTGTAACAACGACATGAGTAAACTTGAGTTTGAGCTTTTTGGCAGTATGAGTAGTGATGAAGACGTTTAAAATATACTCTTACTTACTTTTTACAACAGAAGCTATGGTATGAGACGATGCTAATGCAGATTATAATTTTGGAAGAAAAATTTATTATTTGTAGTCATAATTCGTATAAGTTTTATGTTAAACATCGCATGACAATGTTTTTAATTTTTATTAAAAATTTATGTAATTAATGAATAGTTTTTAAATTTAATTTTTAATCTTAAGAAATATGAAGTAAAAAAATAAAAAACAAAAATAAAAATTTTTTTCAATGTTCTAATTCAACTACAGTGCTAAAGAGGAAAGGAAAGTGTTATAAAAGTTTTTTTTGTATTCCCAACTAAAAATGGTAACAAATTGGTTTTGAATTTTATATTTACAGAAGATATTATTGTTATCATTACTTTAAGGCAAAGTAAGGCTGTATATTTTATATATTTGATGCCATATTGTTTGAGCATTTTTTGTTTCTGCCAAATATGTTTACTACGATTGATAAAAATGAAGCGCTTTAAGATAGATGAAGTCGCCGTAGTCCAGCAGGTAGTGTGTTGGCTTATTATACGTAAAGCCAGGGTAAGCGCCCCAGGCCAGACACCAAAGACAAGATACAAAAAGTATTTGTTCGGCGACATCCTCTCAGCAGATTTATGGCAAAAACTTTGAGAGTAAATAAAATTGCCATGAAAAGATTCTCAAAAATCAGTCGTTCGGAATCGACTTTAAACAGTAGGTCCCACAACTCACGTATAAAATTAACACACACAACATAAGTGTTGTGAGAAACTAGGTCGTAATCCTGACTGAAGGGTTGTAATGATATGTATGTAATCATATGTATGTATGAATATTCAGGGGATTGTCCCTAATAATGTATTGCATTATGTTGGAATTAAGAAACTGGGTTATAGAGGAGAGGAAACAGGGAATACATACATTCACCTTTTCTATTCGTAAATTAAACTTATCAACATGGTAATTGCACTGTTTGTATTCAATATTTCGCTCAAGTGTTTGTTGAAAAGCCCAAGCCATTTCAAACATAAATTACAACCCTTCAGACAGGATTACGACCTATTTTCTCACGCCACTTATGATGCATGTCTTAAATTTATACAGAGTGGCGGCACCTACAGTTTAAAATCGACTTCGAACGACAGATTTTTGACAAACTTTTCATGGCAATTTTATTTGCCCTCAGAGTTTTTGTCAGAAACTTATGGAAAAAATATATGCGATTTAGAGTGAGACGGTTATTTATTTACCTCACGAGTACAATCCTTTGAAGTAGCTATAGAACAGCGAAGCTGAAGTATAGTTGTTTGAGAGTACCAGAGGTAATAAAAATATCAAAATGATGTTGTGGTCGTATATTGTGTATGAATAATGTTTGGGTATAAGAAAGCTATGTTTCAAAGAGTGCCAGTTGAGCTCGCATGGATTCACAGATGAAGGCCATTAACGTATTATACGTCCTCAGTAAATGCTGTTTTAAATTTTATTTTACGAATCTCTAAGTATGCATCATGAGGCCACGAAATATTTGCATTTAAAACCAGATCCTCGATCCTATTTTAAAATAATAAGAATAGCTGACTTTTCCTAAAAGAAAACCAGTCTTACTTTCAAGGTTTTATTATATATTTCTGTGAAAAGGAAGAAAAATCCATTAATCCACAGAAATTTTTTATTGTCATAAAGTTAGGTATGCCAATATTTATGCACGATGGAAGCTAGTGACATTTTATTAGTGTAAGTTCGTCATAAACTAGATTATTGTTATTTTTCTTTCTGCATTCACCCTTTTTCATATGTAGTTTGACAGCCCTATTCTTGAGAGAAAGAAAAAATATTTGTTATGAACAACTACCAGCTCGTGATTGGGTTAATTTAATATTATGTCCAGAAAAACTTGAACAGACCAGCCAGTAGGATATAATTTACATACAAAGTTGAATTGATATGCCCACATATTAGGTTAGGTTAGAGTGGTAGCTCTGATACCAAAAGATCATTTGAGCACGTACAAGTGAACGTAGTCTCTTTACTGACTAAGCTCCACCAAACCAGGGAAGAAAAAATAGTTGGTCAGCGCAAGGGCTGCACGCCCACATACATAAATCATGCAAAATTTAAATTTCCTTTAAAAATGAATTTCTTTTGTTGTTGTTTGTAAATCATTCATTCAATAGTAACACACGATAAATTTAGACAATAACTATGATATTTAAGTAAATTAATGTCTTTAAAGTTTATAATTTGATAGAATAAAATCAGTATAGAAGGAATACGTTATTTGGCGCCCCATTCGTAGAAGCGCTATTTCTGTTTTATTTTGCTTGTTACAATATTATTTATAATTGTATCTTGATTAATTGTTTAATCATTTTGGCATAATTTATTTTGTGGTATTTAATAGTCTGGCTCTACTGGGTTCCTCTGTTCCATGCTTGGAGTAATTTTTAATTGATCGCGTAATTCTGGATGTTATTACCTTATAGTCATTTGAATATCTGTAAATATATTTAGATTCCCAAATTATATATTCCTTGATCGTGCGTACCTCAATTTCAAATTCTTAATGTCATTGCCGTTGTGATACATGCATGAAAATTTTCCATACGGGCTTCTTCAGTTACGAAAAAAAATTAAGAAAAATTAGGAATTTGAATTCCCTCCAGGTAATTCATAAGTCCTCTGTACTGTGCTGCCCCCAATAAATATCATTTCCAGGCCGATAACAGTAAGTCTGCAAGTGGAGATCATGTCAATTTTAAAAGCGGTTGAGTAGTGGGATTTGACCTGAATATCTCCTGGTTTTCACAGATAGCCGAGCTGCAAATAAGTCCCTAACGACCGTAGTTTCAAAGTCCTTCCTTGTCCATGAGTGACGAGTATTTTGGATCATTTAAAGGTAAGTCTTTTATGGGCAAAACATCCAATTTTATTTTAATTTGTTCTTCTTCTAAAATCACTTACAAAAATGTTCCCGCTTAGACATAACCTCCATATAAATATCCTGATGTTCGTTCCCAAATGTTAACTCTTGTCTTATGACGTATAATAAAAACCATATCCAGACGATAAATATGCTACATTTAAATAATGTTATCTTTTGAAGAAAACAATCAACCAAATGTTATAAATGTCAATAAATTTTTATGAGTGTAGCATACCTTAATACCTTATACATGACCATTATTTAAAACAAATTTTCCTTTTCAATGCAAAGAAATATAATATAAGACCTAATAATGAGTGCCAAAATCAACATCACAAGGATGCAGTAGAAGTTTTTGAATAAATAAAAAAGAAGTACAAAAGTCACAGAGTAGATCTGAAAGAATCCTACTATCGAATAGTACAAACCTTGGTGCAAATTTCATCCAAATCGGAAGACATCGATTTTAAAAATTGGGTCACTTGTCACGAAATTGCCCATATTTTTTTTATTATATTATGTTTTTCTTTTATTATAAAACAAAAAACTTTAAGGTTTTTCACAAATCATAAGAAAAATACGGAAAACTTTCGGGTGTCTCCATATTTCTGCACCGCAAAAGTGACATTGAATATTCAAATGGTCAAATGAAATGTTATCCTTTATATTTAGTAGCATATCCCTTAAGGTTAAATACTCCATTCAAGCCATTTCGCCTTGAATGTACCAGTTTTGTTTAGCGTTTTCTTTTGATATTTGACGCATAAACTCATGATCAAGTTTTTCGGTTGAGTTTTGTTTAAGGCATAGGGACTACGAAACCGTTCTTCCAAAAAATCTTCGAACTACCCTCTTGAAGTGATATTAGGGTTTTGTATGGGAGTATTAAGCCTGTGGAAACTTTTGTAGGCAAATCATTTCTTCACATTAGCAACATTGACTTGCTGAAAGTAATAACCATTACGAATTCTTAGTTCTTCCGAACTTTAGATGAATTTATTATTTAGATTGTTTAAAGACACTCTTCTATTCATTATTTCCTCAATAAATTCAGAACTGTCCACATTTGTTGCCGACACACATCCCTTGACTTTTGCTGTCCCCTGTATAGCATTCGAAAACAAATTATGAGGGAATAAACACTTCACTGCAATGGGAAGAAAATTGTAATGGATTTTCTTCAAATAAATTTGACCCAATATGGTGACGTTATAATGCAAGATCTATCGAGTTTTAAGCCTTTTTCGGCAAAGGCATAATTAAGATACGAAAAGCAATGAACATACTTGCACATATCCTGTCGAATTATTAGAAAATTTAGAGACAAAACTGTTGTTGTTTTATTGGCAGAAAACAGAATATATATTCTTAGCATTACAACTAATTTTTCAAAACTACTACCAAGTTTTTCGCACCACCACTTATGAAGTGTTCAATAAATTTTATACTTGTGCAACAGGACTTTCAGTTTAACGTCGCCTGCCAATGGCAGATTTAAGAAGATTTAAAAAGTTCTATCATCCACTTTCTATAAAAACGTCTGAGTTACCAATAAATTTGTATATAAAGTTAAATAAAAATTGATTCTACGTGTTTTAAGGGTACAAGGAATATTTTTGTGTTCTACTCAATTAAATCTACAATTTACAAGTTGTCGTTAGAGGGTTGGAGTGTATTTTCGCCGTCACACCGTGTATTTTATTTTCATATTCTAACCTTTATATTTTTGTTAAATTTAAAGTTATCGATTTTAGATTTCAAAATATTTTTCTGAATAAATTTTCAATCACACAATCACAAGTCGTATCATGTACATAAGTTTGACATGTGTTTACCTACCATTACAATAAACGCCCTAAAGCATTTCATGCTGTGACAGTTGCTAATATTTTCAAATTGAAAACATTTCAATATGGCCGACTTATTCTGGACACCTATAGCATTTACACTGTGTCAACAAACTAAAAGAAAGAAAGAAAATGTAAGTGTAGACTATGCATATACTTGTATGCTACAGATGATAGAAAAATGTAACGGCTTTAAGAGGGATTTAGAAAAATTTTAATCTTGTTGAAATAAAGAAATAAAAATGACAAACTTAAACAATAAAAACAACTTTAAATTATTGATTTTCATAGAAAACTTAATTGTAGGTATCATATTGACTTAATAGACGTGAGGCCACGATGCAATCTCAAGGTCAGACATCGCCAACAAAACGAAATGTGAAAAAATATTTCTTCGGGGACTTCCTCTCAGCCGATTTCTGACAAAAACTCTAAAAGTACAAATTTCGCGATTCGGAGACCTGACCCGCCAGTCAGGTCTTAATCCTGACTGAAGGATTGTAATGATCAATTATGTTTGTAAACGTGTGTATACGTTTATTCATAACATACATAATTGGTCATTACAACCTTTTGTAACGTATTTATTTATTTAATTTTATTTTGTGCACTCAAGGAGCACTATCAAATTAAAAGATCAATAGTTTTAACTAAGTGCAGCTGAACCGCACTATTTGGTTAAATTTTATTGATTGAGTTCTTGAGGGAAAATGTCCCTTCTTTTATACTAAATTTTGGCTGATTTGACAATTCCAAATCAAACCCTTAATTCTAATACAATTTTGTATTGACTTAACACTATAACATATGTTTGTGTGTATTTTATATGTTTAACTATATTATATTGGTTTGTGTGTGTAATAATTATGGGACAAGTGGATGTTATATGACACGCGCCTATTATCCACAATAATTCCCACGGTGAAGTGTAAAGAGAGACACACACGATCACCAGCAATGCCATACAACAACAACACACATACTACATATTATATGCAAACCAATGCAGTCAGCGGCCTGACAACAAAGTGTCAAATGATCGTCGCATGTGCGCGACGGTCAATAACATTGAGTCAAGTGGTCGCTGCTCATATGCAATTGGATATTCTTTTGTTTATGCATATGAAATGTTGTGCCAGTATTGACAACTGTAAAATCATGCTACACCTCCACCCTTTACAAGAATGTTCATATAACTTTTGTTCTATGGACATTCTTTTACACAACACAGTACAATGATTTTACGTCTATTTCAAATTATATTTTATTAGTGAACTTAAAATGTAAAGTATTTATTTAAATGACTAATAATGTTTTACATATTAATCTTAATTTAACGTAATTCAATCTTAATACTATTTCTTATTTAATGTTAATATTTATTTTGTTTTTAATAAATGTTTAGTGATAAGTTTACTTATGTAGTTAAAAAAAATCTTATCTTAAAGATTATTATTTCACTTTTCTGGCCAGTTTAGTGTTATAATTAAAACTTATTTGTTATATAGCTTAAGTCTATTTTTATGAACTACTTGCTCTTTATTATTTTTCTTATCAACTATAGTTACATTATTTCTTAAATCTATATTTTTAATTGTGTATGGACCTTTATATGATTCCTCTAGTTTATGTCCTTTATTATTCCTAAGTAAAACTAAATCTCCTATGTTAAAATTATAATCTAATATATCCTTATCATAGTTATCCTTCTGTTTGATTTTATTTATTTCTAATAAATGTTTTGCTCTCTTAAGTGCAAGTTCTAATCTAAATTTTGCCTCTTTGGCATAATCGTCTACATTGTATAGTGGACTAACTGTGTCTACCTCATTGAAATCTTTGAAACTGTTTGGCACTTTGCTAAAAACCAATTCAAAAGGACAATAATTATGTACAGTTGATGGTGTTGTATTAAAACAATATGTGAAATACCTAATCCATTCATCCCAGTCATCTTTTTCTACAGATATGTAAGAACGTACGTATTCATTGAAAGTTCTGTGACTTCTTTCTATTGTACCTAAGGTCTGGTGATGATGTGCTGTTGATGTTAGTTTCTCGATTTTCAACAAAGTGCACAATTCGTTTAATATAGAATTTTTATATTCTGTACCCATGTCCGAAATGAACGTTTGCATTGGGCCATAGGTAAGTACAAAATTTTCGAATATCGAAATTTGCGATCGTCTTAGCCGATTTATTTGGTATAGGTATTGTTACCAGGTATTTAGTTAAGTCGCATATTAATGTGATTGCGTACTCATTTCCATGTATTGATCTTGGAAATGGTCCAATTGTGTCTACATACACTGTATCAAACGGTTTGTTAGGTGTTTCTGTTATTATCATCGGGCTTTTAACGTGCTTGGTAGTTTTCGTTATTTGACATTTGTGACATGCTTTTACATATTTAGCTATGTCCTTTGTCATATTTTTCCAGTAGTAGTATCTTTTTATTTTCTCTGCGGTTCTATATATGCCGCAATGACCTCCTTCGATAGGGTCATCATGATATTTCAGCATGACTTCTAGAATTTCCTTAGAATTCTTTGTATCAAGTATCTTTATTTCATTTAAAAGCGCTATTTTAATTCTATTTAGTACCTTATTGCCCATATTTCTAAATTCATACTTTGAGACAAATTCGAAAATTTTCTCACTAGGTGCTTACTTGTAGCCTAGAGAAAAACTGTCCTAAGTCAAGTTCCTCTTTAGTAAATATATCATTTATATTTATGCTAGCTAATATTGATTTTCCCTTCTTTATATAGCATTTATTGGGATAAATCTTTAATTTGTAATACTTTCTGACGTCACTATTCTTAATTGGTACATATATTTTGGGCTCATTTAATACATCTGTTTTATTTTCTCTATGCTGATTATTTATCCTACTACTGTCTTTTTGCTTAGTCACTGACCTTGTCGTGACTCTCAACACGCGTGATACCTTTCTATTCATTTCCTTAAAATCTTCTATAGTAATTCGCGATAACGCATCCGCGATATAATTGTCCTTCCCCCTAAGGTATTCAACTGTAAAATCATATTCTTCCAGATCCAGTCTCATTCTCGTTAATTTGGAACTTGGGTTTTTCATTGAGAACAGATAAGAAAGAGGTCTATGGTCAGTACGAACTAAAAAGTGTGTTCCATAGATATATGGCCTGAAGTGTGTGATGGCAGTTAATTCCTGTTCAATGGTTGATTTATTACTTTCACCCTTTGTAAATGTCTTTGAAGCGTAAGCTATAGGAAGTTGTTTACCCTGATGTTCTTGAGTTAAAACAGCACCGCATGCATGCTTGCTTGCGTCCGTTGTTATACAAAATTCCTTAGTAAAGTCGGGGTACTGAAGCAATGTTGGACTAATTAATGCTTTCTTTAAGTATTTAAATGCAAATTCGCAATCTTCTGTCCATTCAAATGGCACCCCTTTTCTGGACAATCGTGTAAGATGTCTAGAATATTCGGAAACATTTTTGATAAACCTTCGGTAATAATTACAAAAAGCGATGAACCTTTTTGCGCTATCCGCGTCCTTGGGTGTCGGATAGTTTTCGATTACCGAGTATTTACTATCATCTGGTAGTATTCCCTTATCAGTACACTTATGTCCAAGGTAGGTTACCTCTCTCATAAAAAATGAACACTTTTCTGGGTTTAGCTTAAGATTGTATTTACGACAGAGATTAAAAACATCCTTCAAATTTGAAAGCATATGCTTTTCTGAGCATCCCAATACGACCAAGTCATCCATATATAGAAATGCTTGATCCGGCTTCAGACCACTGAAAGCAATTGTCATCATTCTTTGGAAGGAATTTGGTGCTATCTTTAAGCCGTAGGGTAGTCTAGTAAATCTGTAGGAACCATTGCTCGTAGAGAATGATGTCAAATCTCTGGAGTTTTTCTCTAATCCTATCTGGTGAAATCCCGACATCAAGTCTAAACAAGAAAAATACTTTGCTCTGCCAAGTTGGTCTAGAATATCATCAATTCTAGGTAATGGGAATTTATCCGATAACAATTTTTTATTTATTTGCCTGTAGTCTATCACAAGTCGCCATCTTTTCTCATCCGAACCCGGAAGTGATTTCTTTGGAACCAATAAAATTGGACTATTGTATTCCGAAAATGATGGTTCAACTATTTTATCATCTATCAGTTTTCTAACCTGTTTGTTAATTTCATCCTTATGCGAATGTGGTATACGATAGTTTTTTATGTATACCGGCTGTTTGTCATTCAATCTCAACTTTTGCTCATAGAAATTGTTAGTAGATATTGTTTCTGTTTCCAAACCAAAAATGTCACTATATTCTTTGCAAATTTTCGTTAGTGTTGGTTTAAATTGTTCTGGGAAGTTTTTCTTTAAAATATCCATAACCTTTGATTGTCTATTTTCAATTTTGTTCAACCTTTGTGTAATTACATTATAGTTAGAGATGTTTTCGGTTTTAATGCTATTCTGTTTGATTGAAATTATACTGTCATTAGTATTCAAAAAACGAATAAAAGCTTTGTTGGATTTAACTAGAATATTTGGTATAAAAACCCCTGTTGTTACTTCCTGATTTGGTATCAATATTTCATTTTTAAGATTCTCAAATTTAATTTGTCTTATTACTTCTGACCTTGGTGGTAGTGTTATCTCATTATAATTATTTGTTATTGGTATGTCTATTGTATGTTGCAGATTAGAGGGTCTTAGAACAAGATAGTCATGTTCTTCATTGAAATCCAACACACAATTATATCTTTTCAAGAAGTCCAAACCAATAATTCCATCACAAGGTATGGGAAAATTGTTCTGAACCACCTGAAAGTAATGTGGTATTAAAAAGTTTTTAAATTTCATTTCCAAGAATATTTTTCCTATGGATTTCAGGTATCCCTGTCCTATTCCAGTTATTGTTGTAGTAATGTTTTTATTTATTTGTTGGGGTTTGAAAAAATTATTTTTTACGATTGAAATATCTGCTCCTGTGTCCACCAACAACGTTACTATGTGGTTAGTATTATTAATTTCCATATGCACAAAAAAACTCAAGTTGAGATTAAGGTTGTATATTTTATTATGTGTTGAGCTTATCTTAGGGGGTTGTCGGAGTTTTCCGAACCGTTTTCGTATGAGTCAGTTGCTCTTACGTAGTTTCCATTTCTACGTCTATTGTTGAAACCTTGCCTATTTCTGTTATTTCCTGGTCTTTGTGGAGGTCTAAAATTGTTATTAATGTTGTTATTGGGAAAATTATTATATTTTCTTCGATACTGATTATTATTTCCTCTGTTAATAGGTCGATTATATTTCCTACCCAAATATAGCAACGCATTTTGCTGGCCAGTTGCTTCTGTGCAACTGTTAACAAATTTAGTAATTGCCTCATTCATGTTGTTGAATTGGCCTGCCTCCATGATAAGTTTTACCCTATCTATGGTACAATTTTTCGTTAATGACTTAACGGCAACTTGCGTTGAATACTTGTTTGCTAATTCACATGACAAACCGTCTGATATATATGCGCTTTCCAATGATTTTGTTAAGTTTTCAATTTCACTGCAGTAATTGTTTGCAGTTTTATTATTTTGTCTAGTATTCATAATTTTAGCTGTCAGTACTTCTACCGACTCGCCCTTGACCGTAGCGCGCAATTTACTGATTATTTCCAATATTGTACCTTCATTTTCAAACAGATTCCTAGCGGTTCCTTTCAATTTAGTCTTTATTAAAGACACTGCTATCGCTTCATTGTCACCTTTAATTGTGTTCAGCAATTGCAAGGAGTCTATAAATGCTCTCAGGTTTTCTGACCTGCCATCAAAGTCGATTACGAGCTTTGATGCTGTGTTTAGAAATTCTACTATTGTCTGGGTCATGTTTGTTGAAATTATTTCAGGTTTTGTTTCCTGATTATACAATAGAACCAATGTTTCGTTAGATTTTTGGTCTGTCGTTAGTTTGTAAGATACTTCCTCATGGAATGTAGTTGGTAATTCAATATATAAACCTTTTTTTGATAAAATGCTTATTAGCCTACTCCTTACATCAGAAAAGAAACATTCGGCTGCTGCTTTGTGGGGTGTTGTAAGCTTACTGAAATTTACATTAACAACTACTCTGATTCTTTCGAATCTGTCAAACAAAGTCCTCAGATGCTTTACTACCGTTTCGTCCTTTATATTTCTTTCTAAATTTAAACATTTATATGATTTGTCAAAATCGTCTTTTAACAGTCTTAACCTTTTAATTATTTCCTGCCAATCCATTTAGATCTTGTCCAATTCATTGGCTCTACTTGAATATCTCTTTCTAAGTCTTCTAGTATGCATACTGTAAACCTTTAATACAAAATTCAATCCTAACAAAATTGTTACTATAATCAAACAAATTGCAATCTTATCTAAGTTTATTTTATTTTGAATTACTTCTACCTCATTTATAACATTGGCCGTTGGCCTATCTAACTTAGTTTGTGTCTTGCACATATTCAAAGAAAAAGGAAGAGAAAATAAATTATTAAATTTTAAAATGTCTTAACATCCTAATTGTTTCTTCTTCTATGGAATTTTTATTAATTACGTCCTCCATAGTTGGAGCTCTATTCATTCCTATTGACTTCCAATATTTGGTCAACCATACCAAATATTCTTCACTTGAAATTTTTGTTTTTATCTGTGGACTATCCGTAATGGGATTTTTAGGCCTAATTTTTACCCTATTCATACTAGAGGGATCCAATTTATTTTATTTTCTTAATATGTAATATGTATTTTATTTAATTTTAATTTTATTTTAATTTAATTTTTAATTTAATACCATATTTAATTTTTAATTTAAATTGAATTATTGTTAATTTACTTATATACATACTGTTATTTATATTTATATTTTTTTTTTAATTTCTAAGTTGCCTCGAGCGGTTTACGCTTATAGGCCCTGCCAGTGCAACCCTTGAGGAGCACGTTGGTTTAAATAAATTTTTTTTGTTGTTGTTATTCTGCAGCGGCGGTAGAGGTTCTGTTAGACCTTAAACCACATGCGGGTTGTCTTCTTCATGTTTTTGTTCTTTGATCCTTGATTCTTGAGGTCCTTGGTGCCTCTCGGGTCCTTGGTCATATTGCTTCATCGGTCATCGGTCATCGTGTGCTTCATAAGTACAAGGTCCCTCACGCCTCTTAGCCAGGCGGTTCTTCCTTCACCGCGACTGGTGGATATATTTGGTTGATCCACCGGGCTTTTATTTATTTATCCTGTGTGCAAATAAAAATCTATAGCACTCCAGGATTTTATTTTCTGAGTGCAGGACTCTTGTTCTTAAGCACTCTTAGATTTTTTTTATATTATTCTCTGAGTGCTAGCTATTGTAGCACTTCAGAGTTTGGCAGGATCGCCATGTAACGTATTTATTTATTTAATTTTATTTTGTGCACTCAAGGAGCACTATCAAATAAAAAGATCAATAGTTTTAACTAAGTGCAGCTGAACCGCACTATTTGGTTAAATTTTATTGATTGAGTTCTTGAGGGAAAATGTCCCTTCTTTTATACTAAATTTTGGCTGATTTGACAATTCCAAATCAAACCCTTAATTCTAATACAATTTTGTATTGACTTAACACTATAACATATGTTTGTGTGTATTTTATATGTTTAACTATATTATATTGGTTTGTGTGTGTAATAATTATGGGACAAGTGGATGTTATATGACACGCGCCTATTATCCACAATAATTCCCACGGTGAAGTGTAAAGAGAGACACACACGATCACCAGCAATGCCATACAACAACAACACACATACTACATATTATATGCAAACCAATGCAGTCAGCGGCCTGACAACAAAGTGTCAAATGATCGTCGCATGTGCGCGACGGTCAATAACATTGAGTCAAGTGGTCGCTGCTCATATGCAATTGGATATTCTTTTGTTTATGCATATGAAATGTTGTGCCAGTATTGACAACTGTAAAATCATGCTACACTTTAGTCAGGATTACGACCAAGCTTCTTACACCGCTAATGTTGTGTATGTTCATTTTATACATTAGTGGCGGGACATACGGTTTAAAGTAAATTCTGAACAATAGATTTTTGAGAAACTTTTCAAGGCAATTTTATTTACTACCAGGGCTTTAGCTAGAAATCTACTGCGAGGAAGTCGCCGAAGAAATATTTTTTCATATTTTCGTGTTGATGTCTGAAGTGGTTTGACGTCTGATGTTGTTTGAACCGAGGCCTCACGTCTAACAAGACAGTACACTACTTACTAGACGACTTATAAACGTGTATATTTTACTCCATACATGTATAACATAATTGGTCATTACAACCCTTTAGTCAGGATTACGACCTGTTGACAGACAAAGGAACGGACGAGATCGACAGGGACAATGACAATGAAACAGACAGAACAAAGAAACAATACAGACAACGGACAGTTAGTTATCGACTGACAATTGACGGGAGCACAACAAATTAATATTAAATAAAATTATCTATAAGCAGTAATTAAGTGTGTTTTGTTTAAAGGGAGAATTCCTACACACATGTATAACATAATTGGTCATTACAACCCTTTAGTCAGGATTACGACCTAGCTTCTCACATCACTAACGTTGTGTGTGTAAATTGTATACATGAGTGGCGGGATCTACAGTTTAAAGACTACTCCGAACAACAGATTTTTGAGAAGCTTTTCATTGCAATTTTATTTACTCTCAGAGTTTTCCCTGGGAGGCAGTCAGCGAATGAAATATTTCTATATTTCGTTTTGTTGGAGACGTCTGACCTAGGGTTTGACCCTTGACCTCACGTCTAATGGGCCAACACACTATATAATTGACTACGGTGACTATATTTGTATTCAAAATTTATTTTAAGCAATTTGCTTTGTCGAATTTTACTCCGATTCAGCAACAATTTTTTCGATTAACGTAATTATAGATTACGTTTTTACCGCATAATATACGGATTATGCAATCCATAAAGCTGCATGCAACACAGTTGCAACATAAAGTAAATTGCCTATGTAGTATAACCCAGAAGCTGGCCACAATAGAATTCACTCTTCAAGGCCGATTAAAGTTGTATTAATGCGCAGTTCTTGTTTCTAAGGGTACTCGAATGAGTGTGATGTGACCTTTAGAGAAACTTGTCACAATGCAAGCGAAGTTGGCTTGCGTTGGTTATGCTCAAAAGCTCTACCATAATTTAACATTTTTGTTTTTCATTGTGTATTAAAAATACCTATGGTTCTGGGATCTATAGTATCAGTTACGATCGAAAGCTAAAATGTGTAATGAATCAGTATGCAATACTTTTTTAAGTAATTGAAACAGAAATTAGCCATTCACAATGCTTTAATAATAAATTCCTGAATTTAAATTTTGCATGAACATATGATTTATTTTCAATTATCATTTGATAATTGAGTCGTTCAGAGCACAAAGTGATTAACTCCACTTTTTGCAAAATCTTAAATTTAAGTGTCAAAGCACTTGGGATAGTCATAACTTTTTATATTTATTATAACTTTCCTGAATAGTAAAGATTAACACCATTAAACAACAAAATTTTTTGGGCCATTGCATAATAAGTAATTTATTTCAGGGTGCCCTGGTAGTCTAGTGGGTAGTGTGCTAGACTATTAGCGTGAGGGTCGTGGGTTCGATTCCCACCAGAGACTCTGGTCTGTGACACTACACTGAGCAAATAGTCAAGTTACTTCGCTCGTATATAATTAGGATATAATTTGTAATTGTATTGTAATTAATAAATAAATAAATAAATAAATAAATTATTTCAGAAGACATTTTGATTAAATCCATACTCTTATGTAAATCGTTACAATAACGTAATTCAAATGCATCACTAGCAGACGCAATGCATTTTATAATTTACATAGTCAACTTGCCCAAAATATTTCTTTATGAGGCTGAATCAAAGTTAAAGAAGTAAAAAGAAGGCGTCTCGCGAATAGAACTAAAGATCAAAGATCACGTTCTTGCACATATTACCTTCGAAAAGACAAAACTAATATTCCCGTTTGCAAAAAATGATTTAAAGATCAGGTGAGTGACGGGCGGATACACAAGTGTTGTTCTAAAGAACAAGTTATTTTTTTATTGATCAGCGCAAAGACCGTGTTTTCAACAATAAAATAGATGACATAAATGTTACCAAAGGGCTCATAATCCAAGACGACAATATTTACATCCTGACTTAAATATTAAAAAAATTACGAACTATACGTCACACAATGTGAAAAAGAAAATATAGTACCAGTGAAAGAAAAATGTTACTATAATAATGTTCTCTACAAAATTTAGTTTACATTTTAAACAACCATCAAAAGATACGTGTCAAAATTGTGACGCTTTGCAAACAAAAATTCAATCTTCAGACGGTGAGGGAATTAAGACGGCAAAAAAGTAACACTACATAAAAGAGGCTGAACGGGCTCGCAATCAAATGGCTGCCGATCGAATGGCAGCATTAGAAAAAAGTTTCGTAATTCCTTTCGAATTAGAAAAATCTTTAGGCTTTCCTAAACTGATTACATCTGTAGCTTATTATAAGCGAAATGTATATGTTTATAATTTCGGATGTAATGAATTCAGTAAAAATATAAGCTACATGTTTGTTTGGCCTTAAAAAATTTAAATACTTAATTTAACTTTATTATTTTTTCAGTTGCCAAATCGATTAACTCCACCAGCCACATTAAATTTATAACATTACTGACATTATTTTTTTCGCTATTCTTTCTTATTAATTTTATATACCATTAGATGAAAGCTATATATATATTTATGTATTCTACATATATTATATTATATTATATATAAACTGAAAGTAGCAATTGCTCATACCTTTAAAATAAAACAGAATTAATATAAAACCTCTATTCCTTCAGCTAAAAAAATGTCGTTAAAAACCTATTAAAATTTCAAAAAAAAACACCAAAAACGCATTTAATTTTCTTCACTTTCCTGACTAAGAAAATTCAGTCGTGAAAATTCACTACATAACGCACACTTTTGTTGTCTATCGAACTGCATACTCAGTTTCTTAAATTTCTTTAAATTCATTTTTGCCTTTTCGGCCAGCTGGCTGTTAGTAACATCAAATTTGAGTATCCTGTATGCGCTTGCCGTAGTCTAGTAAAGCCAGGGTTCAAACCCCAAGTCCAGACATCAAAACGAAATATGGAAAAATATTTCTTCGGCGACTTCCTTTCAGCAGATTTCTGGCAAAAACTCCGAGAGTAAAAAAAATTGCCATGAAAAGTTTCTCAAAAAATCTGTGGTTCGGAGTTGACTTTAAATTGTAGGTCCAGCCATTCATGTATAAAATTAGCACACACACAACATGAGTGGTGGAAATAGGCCGTAATTCTGACTGAAGGGTTGTAATGAATTTGAAATACATTTCTCATAAATGACTCAATGATTCCCAACAAACAAATCTTTCGAAGTTTTTATGCCTTATACTGTTACCACCAGATATTAAGAAACTGACAATAAAGATGAGATTTGTTCTGAAAAGGGTAATGTAGGTTCAAAAATTATATTCTCTAGAGCCTATTAGGTAGAGGGGAAAATTGTTATTGAAATTTAAATTTATAAATTCATATCCTTTTCGAAGAAACTGAGAAGGAAACCAAATGCACTAAAAGAAGCCGCAACTTAGTTTAATAATGGATATTGAAGCAAGCACACATGACGCCGCTACCTGCAGCAAGAACAGGTAGTTGTTTGAACCTAAACTAAACACAGCCATTTTTATGGTCGGGTATAATCAAAAATACAAATTTCCCTGACAATTTTCCCCTATAAAAGGGTTGAACCAAACTTACTTATTTGCTACCTGTATACGGTACCTGTTTCTACCGAAAATATAAATTTACAAAATGGCTTTCATCTATAAAAAGGCTTGAAATTGCCGAATATATTTCAAACACTCTTGAATCTCGGTAGACAATAGTTGTCAGCGGAAAATTTATAGAAAAAAAAAATGGAAGCAAAAAAACAATTAAAATCTAGCGAAGTGCTTGACAAGTGTATAGACATGTCGAAAGTAAAACTGGATGTGTTAAAGGCACAAATTAATATAAAAATCTCCAATGTTTTTCAAATTGAAAAGTTCGTATACAATGAATTGAAATTGGAAAAATTTATCAGTCCGATGACGATGCGTAGGAATATGACTAAATTTCTGAATGATCACCGCGTCAAACAATTCATATCTGAATTATGGCCGATTCTATTAGCGGCTGAAGAGAGTGCTGGAAGCATACCAAATAAGTCTATGGAGCCGAAGAAAGATGAAAGTAACCAAACGAAACATCGAAATGGAAACAAACAATCTAAATCTAGTTCACATTCCCGATCCAGAAAGCAAGGCAACATTGTGAACAGTGGAAAGGAACCATTTGTACCTCATAAAACTTTCAATCAAGATGACATTGAAAACGATATTAAACATCACGAAAAACACAGTGAATCTACATCGCTTTCTGGATCCCCTGAAAGCCTAAATAGTGATACGGGAAGTGGCACACAAGTAGAACAAATGCCACCACTAGTACCATCTAACACTTTTGGTTCCAGCCTGAAACCACAACAACGCCTCAATGTGTTGTATGACAGAAAACCACTAATACCTCCTAAAACTTTGAGTTCCAAACTTAAACCACAAGGACGTATCGACATATCCAAAGTAAAATTGGACATTTTGAAGCCATGGATAAGTAAGAAAATCGGCGATATTTTGCAGAAAGAAGATAATGCTGCCGTAGAGTTCGTATACAATAAATTAAAACAAGATCAAATGCTTTGTAAACAGAAATTACAGATCAGAATTGCTGGATTCCTAAATGGTGGCAAAGCACAGAAATTTGTAAGTGAATTATGGCCACTTTTGTTATCAGCTGAAGAGAGTGAAAGCGGCATACCAGCTGAGTTTATGCAGCAAAACAAAGATAAAAATGTAAACGTAATTGAAAAGGATATTAAGCATGGCGAATATGCATCGCTTTCTCGGTACACTAATAGTCAAATTAGTGGTGAGGGAAGTAGCACAAACGTGGATGAGAAGAAACGTTTAACTACAAGCACTTTAAGCACCAAAAATCAACACCCGGATAAGGAAAATAATAAAAATTCCATTAACATTGAACAACAGTTATATAAACAGGACAAGTCTTTATCAAAAGATAATCAAATTGATAAGAACAAATCCTGCAAGCGTTCCGCGAAATGTTCTACAAAACACCGTGATACAGAACGTAGTTATAATTCAAGAAGTTACACTTCCCATAAGAAATCATCTTCTAAAATAGCCAGTCAGAGCAGTGAACGTAGTAGCGATAAAGGTAAAACCTGTGGCTTAAACTGTTTTGAAAATAATTGTATGTTCTCACTTAAAACCCAACAACAAGAGACAAAGGCCATCTCAACAATTCGAGAATTTTTGTCGGAACATTGTTCACAAACCCATGAGTTTTTGAATCTTTGGAATGAAGCATCCGATAAGGAAACAATTCTACTATCAGACAAATTTGTGTATCCTGATGAAAAAAATATTGAACAACAAATAAATTCAACTTTGTTGCCAGCAGTATCTGTTAGAAAATCAGATCATAAACTGCAAAAAGCGAATATTGACTTCGATAAGGTAGTTAAAGCAGAAGACGAAATAAAAGCTACCCGGGAACTACACTCACGTAAACGTACGCACTCGACTATGAGTAATGAAAGTAAAAGGCCCGAAAGTGATTCTTCCAATAAAGATGAACAGCAAACAGCTAAGAAGAGCCGAACAAAGGTAAAGAAAGCCTCTACGAAGCACAGTTCAGACAAAGGCTCCTCAAGGAAGGCAGAAGCTGAATCCGGTAAACAGAAGAAATACAGCAAAGCAATGAGAGAACGGATGCTGGAGCTTTTTGGTAGTTGTAGTAGCGATGAAGAAGAACGCCGTCCAGACAAAACCTCTTCTAAGAAGCCAGTAGCGGAATTAAAAAGAAATGAGGACCACAAGAAGTGTAACAACGACATGAGTAAACTTGAGTTTGAGCTTTTTGGCAGTATGAGTAGTGATGAAGACGTTTAAAATATACTCTTACTTACTTTTTACAACAGAAGCTATGGTATGAGACGATGCTAATGCAGATTATAATTTTGGAAGAAAAATTTATTATTTGTAGTCATAATTCGTATAAGTTTTATGTTAAACATCGCATGACAATGTTTTTAATTTTTATTAAAAATTTATGTAATTAATGAATAGTTTTTAAATTTAATTTTTAATCTTAAGAAATATGAAATAAAAAAATAAAAAACAAAAATAAAAATTTTTTTCAATGTTCTAATTCAACTACAGTGCTAAAGAGGAAAGGAAAGTGTTATAAAAGTTTTTTTTGTATTCCCAACTAAAAATGGTAACAAATTGGTTTTGAATTTTATATTTACAGAAGATATTATTGTTATCATTACTTTAAGGCAAAGTAAGGCTGTATATTTTATATATTTGATGCCATATTGTTTGAGCATTTTTTGTTTCTGCCAAATATGTTTACTACGATTGATAAAAATGAAGCGCTTTAAGATAGATGAAGTCGCCGTAGTCCAGCAGGTAGTGTGTTGGCTTATTATACGTAAAGCCAGGGTAAGCGCCCCAGGCCAGACACCAAAGACAAGATACAAAAAGTATTTGTTCGGCGACATCCTCTCAGCAGATTTATGGCAAAAACTTTGAGAGTAAATAAAATTGCCATGAAAAGATTCTCAAAAATCAGTCGTTCGGAATCGACTTTAAACAGTAGGTCCCACAACTCACGTATAAAATTAACACACACAACATAAGTGTTGTGAGAAACTAGGTCGTAATCCTGACTGAAGGGTTGTAATGATATGTATGTAATCATATGTATGTATGAATATTCAGGGGATTGTCCCTAATAATGTATTGCATTATGTTGGAATTAAGAAACTGGGTTATAGAGGAGAGGAAACAGGGAATACATACATTCACCTTTTCTATTCGTAAATTAAACTTATCAACATGGTAATTGCACTGTTTGTATTCAATATTTCGCTCAAGTGTTTGTTGAAAAGCCCAAGCCATTTCAAACATAAATTACAACCCTTCAGACAGGATTACGACCTATTTTCTCACGCCACTTATGATGCATGTCTTAAATTTATACAGAGTGGCGGCACCTACAGTTTAAAATCGACTTCGAACGACAGATTTTTGACAAACTTTTCATGGCAATTTTATTTGCCCTCAGAGTTTTTGTCAGAAACTTATGGAAAAAATATATGCGATTTAGAGTGAGACGGTTATTTATTTACCTCACGAGTACAATCCTTTGAAGTAGCTATAGAACAGCGAAGCTGAAGTATAGTTGTTTGAGAGTACCAGAGGTAATAAAAATATCAAAATGATGTTGTGGTCGTATATTGTGTATGAATAATGTTTGGGTATAAGAAAGCTATGTTTCAAAGAGTGCCAGTTGAGCTCGCATGGATTCACAGATGAAGGCCATTAACGTATTATACGTCCTCAGTAAATGCTGTTTTAAATTTTATTTTACGAATCTCTAAGTATGCATCATGAGGCCACGAAATATTTGCATTTAAAACCAGATCCTCGATCCTATTTTAAAATAATAAGAATAGCTGACTTTTCCTAAAAGAAAACCAGTCTTACTTTCAAGGTTTTATTATATATTTCTGTGAAAAGGAAGAAAAATCCATTAATCCACAGAAATTTTTTATTGTCATAAAGTTAGGTATGCCAATATTTATGCACGATGGAAGCTAGTGACATTTTATTAGTGTAAGTTCGTCATAAACTAGATTATTGTTATTTTTCTTTCTGCATTCACCCTTTTTCATATGTAGTTTGACAGCCCTATTCTTGAGAGAAAGAAAAAATATTTGTTATGAACAACTACCAGCTCGTGATTGGGTTAATTTAATATTATGTCCAGAAAAACTTGAACAGACCAGCCAGTAGGATATAATTTACATACAAAGTTGAATTGATATGCCCACATATTAGGTTAGGTTAGAGTGGTAGCTCTGATACCAAAAGATCATTTGAGCACGTACAAGTGAACGTAGTCTCTTTACTGACTAAGCTCCACCAAACCAGGGAAGAAAAAATAGTTGGTCAGCGCAAGGGCTGCACGCCCACATACATAAATCATGCAAAATTTAAATTTCCTTTAAAAATGAATTTCTTTTGTTGTTGTTTGTAAATCATTCATTCAATAGTAACACACGATAAATTTAGACAATAACTATGATATTTAAGTAAATTAATGTCTTTAAAGTTTATAATTTGATAGAATAAAATCAGTATAGAAGGAATACGTTATTTGGCGCCCCATTCGTAGAAGCGCTATTTCTGTTTTATTTTGCTTGTTACAATATTATTTATAATTGTATCTTGATTAATTGTTTAATCATTTTGGCATAATTTATTTTGTGGTATTTAATAGTCTGGCTCTACTGGGTTCCTCTGTTCCATGCTTGGAGTAATTTTTAATTGATCGCGTAATTCTGGATGTTATTACCTTATAGTCATTTGAATATCTGTAAATATATTTAGATTCCCAAATTATATATTCCTTGATCGTGCGTACCTCAATTTCAAATTCTTAATGTCATTGCCGTTGTGATACATGCATGAAAATTTTCCATACGGGCTTCTTCAGTTACGAAAAAAAATTAAGAAAAATTAGGAATTTGAATTCCCTCCAGGTAATTCATAAGTCCTCTGTACTGTGCTGCCCCCAATAAATATCATTTCCAGGCCGATAACAGTAAGTCTGCAAGTGGAGATCATGTCAATTTTAAAAGCGGTTGAGTAGTGGGATTTGACCTGAATATCTCCTGGTTTTCACAGATAGCCGAGCTGCAAATAAGTCCCTAACGACCGTAGTTTCAAAGTCCTTCCTTGTCCATGAGTGACGAGTATTTTGGATCATTTAAAGGTAAGTCTTTTATGGGCAAAACATCCAATTTTATTTTAATTTGTTCTTCTTCTAAAATCACTTACAAAAATGTTCCCGCTTAGACATAACCTCCATATAAATATCCTGATGTTCGTTCCCAAATGTTAACTCTTGTCTTATGACGTATAATAAAAACCATATCCAGACGATAAATATGCTACATTTAAATAATGTTATCTTTTGAAGAAAACAATCAACCAAATGTTATAAATGTCAATAAATTTTTATGAGTGTAGCATACCTTAATACCTTATACATGACCATTATTTAAAACAAATTTTCCTTTTCAATGCAAAGAAATATAATATAAGACCTAATAATGAGTGCCAAAATCAACATCACAAGGATGCAGTAGAAGTTTTTGAATAAATAAAAAAGAAGTACAAAAGTCACAGAGTAGATCTGAAAGAATCCTACTATCCAATAGTACAAACCTTGGTGCAAATTTCATCCAAATCGGAAGACATCGATTTTAAAAATTGGGTCACTTGTCACGAAATTGCCCATATTTTTTTTTATTATATTATGTTTTTCTTTTATTATAAAACAAAAAACTTTAAGGTTTTTCACAAATCATAAGAAAAATACGGAAAACTTTCGGGTGTCTCCATATTTCTGCACCGCAAAAGTGACATTGAATATTCAAATGGTCAAATGAAATGTTATCCTTTATATTTAGTAGCATATCCCTTAAGGTTAAATACGCCATTCAAGCCATTTCGCCTTGAATGTACCAGTTTTGTTTAGCGTTTTCTTTTGATATTTGACGCATAAACTCATGATCAAGTTTTTCGGTTGAGTTTTGTTTAAGGCATAGGGACTACGAAACCGTTCTTCCAAAAAATCTTCGAACTACCCTCTTGAAGTGATATTAGGGTTTTGTATGGGAGTATTAAGCCTGTGGAAACTTTTGTAGGCAAATCATTTCTTCACATTAGCAACATTGACTTGCTGAAAGTAATAACCATTACGAATTCTTAGTTCTTCCGAACTTTAGATGAATTTATTATTTAGATTGTTTAAAGACACTCTTCTATTCATTATTTCCTCAATAAATTCAGAACTGTCCACATTTGTTGCCGACACACATCCCTTGACTTTTGCTGTCCCCTGTATAGCATTCGAAAACAAATTATGAGGGAATAAACACTTCACTGCAATGGGAAGAAAATTGTAATGGATTTTCTTCAAATAAATTTGACCCAATATGGTGACGTTATAATGCAAGATCTATCGAGTTTTAAGCCTTTTTCGGCAAAGGCATAATTTAGATACGAAAAGCAATGAACATACTTGCACATATCCTGTCGAATTATTAGAAAATTTAGAGACAAAACTGTTGTTGTTTTATTGGCAGAAAACAGAATATATATTCTTAGCATTACAACTAATTTTTCAAAACTACTACCAGGTTTTTCGCACCACCACTTATGAAGTGTTCAATAAATTTTATACTTGTGCAACAGGACTTTCAGTTTAACGTCGCCTGCCAATGGCAGATTTAAGAAGATTTAAAAAGTTCTATCATCCACTTTCTATAAAAACGTGTGAGTTACCAATAAATTTGTATATAAAGTTAAATAAAAATTGATTCTACGTGTTTTAAGGGTACAAGGAATATTTTTGTGTTCTACTCAATTAAATCTACAATTTACAAGTTGTCGTTAGAGGGTTGGAGTGTATTTTCGCCGTCACACCGTGTATTTTATTTTCATATTCTAACCTTTATATTTTTGTTAAATTTAAAGTTATCGATTTTAGATTTCAAAATATTTTTCTGAATAAATTTTCAATCACACAATCACAAGTCGTATCATGTACATAAGTTTGACATGTGTTTACCTACCATTACAATAAACGCCCTAAAGCATTTCATGCTGTGACAGTTGCTAATATTTTCAAATTGAAAATATTTCAATATGGCCGACTTATTCTGGACACCTATAGCATTTACACTGTGTCAACAAACTAAAAGAAAGAAAGAAAATGTAAGTGTAGACTATGCATATACTTGTATGCTACAGATGATAGAAAAATGTAACGGCTTTAAGAGGGATTTAGAAAAATTTTAATCTTGTTGAAATAAAGAAATAAAAATGACAAACTTAAACAATAAAAACAACTTTAAATTATTGATTTTCATAGAAAACTTAATTGTAGGTATCATATTGACTTAATAGACGTGAGGCCACGATGCAATCTCAAGGTCAGACATCGCCAACAAAACGAAATGTGAAAAAATATTTCTTCGGGGACTTCCTCTCAGCCGATTTCTGACAAAAACTCTAAAAGTAAAAATTTCGCGATTCGAAGACCTGACCCGCCAGTCAGGTTTTAATCCTGACTGAAGGATTGTAATGATCAATTATGTTTGTAAAAGTGTGTATACGTTTATTCATAACATACATAATTGGTCATTACAACCTTTAGTCAGGATTACGACCAAGCTTCTTACACCGCTAATGTTGTGTATGTTCATTTTATACATTAGTGGCGGGACATACGATTTAAAGTAAATTCCGAACAATAGATTTTTGAGAAACTTTTCAAGGCAATTTTATTTACTACCAGGGCTTTAGCCAGAAATCTACTGAGAGGAAGTCGCCGAAGAAATATTTTTTCATATTTTCGTGTTGATGTCTGAAGTGGTTTGACGTCTGATGTTGTTTGAACCGAGGCCTCACGTCTAATAAGACAGTACACTACTTACTAGACGACTTATAAACGTGTATATTTTACTCCATACATGTAGGATATCAACCGCAGTCGACCTATGTTGACAGACAAAGGAATGGACGAGATCGACAGGGACAATGACAATGAAACAGACAGAACAAAGAAACAATACAGACAACGGACAGTTAGTTATCGACTGACAATTGACGGGAGCACAACAAATTAATATTAAATAAAATTATCTATAAGCAGTAATTAAGTGTGTTTTGTTTAAAGGGAGAATTCCTACATTTTTTGGGGACTCAACCGAAATTCGTAATGAGCCGAAGGAATTAGTTAAATAAAGTGAGACTCATATAATGAAGGAAAAAATTAGAGTGCAAAGACAAATAAAAATCCACCCTTAAAAAGACAAATCATAATAAACTTAAGAGACAGTGTTGTGAACAGCGGAATTGAAACATGTTGTGCGTATACTTGTATACAGTGTTGACGAAAAAGACAATTCTGCTAGAGACGGGAATATTGTGTCGTTGTGGAGTGAAAGAGACGGTTGTCTTGTTGCTGCTTAAAGGGAATTTTTTTTTTGATTGGTGTTGGACACGTAACGAACGTTTGTATATTCTTTTGCTTTTGCGCAGTAAAAAGAAAATACGTTACGAAAACAATTTGTGTTGTCGGGGAAGAACCAAAAAAGAGAAAAACGAAATAATTCCTGTTAGATCATGTTTGTATGAGTGCTGTGGTTTAGGCATAACAGATACAGTTTGTTGTTTGGCGTCTTAAGACTTGGTCGTATAGTGAGCAGAAATAGAAGACAAAAGAAAAAACTCGTAGTGAAGAAATTGCTGTGTTTGTTGTTTGGTGTCTTAAGACTTGGTTGTGTAGTGAGCAGAGAAAGAAGATAAAGAATAATGGCTTGGTTAGCCAAGCGTTAGAAACGTAAAATCGTAACGTACGTAGCCTTAAAAACGTTTGTGTAGTTATAGAAACGTTTAAAACGGGACATATGTCAACGAAGAATGTAAATAAAAACGAAACAGAACACAAAGCAACACACAAACAAACACAACACAATGCATATAAATTGGTATACAGACTCATCATCAGTGTTGCCGTTTTTTGTTCAATGTGTAGTTTATTCCGATTTGGTTATTATTTTTCTTATAAAAATAGCTTTTGTGCTGTTTGTTAAAATTAATTAATTAGTAAGACTATAATTTTATTTTGTTATTTTTTGTTTATTTTTTCTAAATAATTTAAATTTGAAAAAAATAAAATAAAAAAACTGCGAATTTAATTTTTTATATTTTTCCTTATTTGGTGATTTTTTCACAAATGTTGATTACAATATTTCTTTTTTCATGGCAACACTGCTCTCTCTCATGTTCTCTCTCTCATGTTCAAATGTCACGTAAAAACGTGGGAGAATTCTGTTTTATACAGATCGTTCCGTTTTGCTAACGAGAGAGAACGTTTGGGTAAGCGTTTACATCGTTCTCCATATTCTAAAAAGAGAACGTTTTCTACGGTACGTTACGTTACGTGTGGCTAACTCCAGCATAAAACTCGTAGTGAAGAAATTGCTGTATATGCCTAGTGAAGACAAATGGTTGTAGCTGTATTTGCATTGAAAGGAGGTACGGTATATGGTGTGTTTGTTGTTGCTGTTGCCGAATGGAAAAGTTTTATGGTTGCGGATTGGTAAAATATTATAATCACTAAATTTTAATATTTTATTTTTGTGAAATGAACTTTGCATAATTTTGATGATTAAAGTAACTTTTTATTTGATTTAATAATGATTAAATTTTTATGGAATTTAAATACTTTTCAACTTATTCTATGATAATTTTTTTTGTTTTGTGAATTGAACTTTTTATGTAACGTAACTTTTAATTGGTTGGTCAATAACTTATTGTAACGTAATTTTGAATTAATTTTATGATAATTGAAATTTTATTGAATTCTTTAATATTATAATTTTCAATCTATTGTAATACTAAAATGGACAGAGAGACAATTTTAGGACTGAACGTGAATTCTCTTAGGGACGAATTAGAAAAATTAGGCTTGAACGTGAAAGGACTTAAAACAGACTTACAGAAAAGGCTCTTGGAGCATTACGGACTAGATTTTGCGGACGATAGGGTAGATGCGGATGATCGTTCGAGTTCAGTCGGTTCTCTTGTTGGTGATGCGGTCGGTGTTGTTGCCGGTGGTGGAATAATAACTCCAGTACAAAAGAGTATGTACACGCTTAAAGACGTTGAGGATAGTCTTTCTACCTTCAATGGAACAAATTCACCTGACATTAGTCAGTGGATTTCCGAATTCGAAGAGATGGCTGAAATAGTGCAGTGGTCGTCACTTCAGATGTTTGTCTATGCGAGACAGTTGTTAGTAGGTGCTGCGAGAATGTACGTAAGAAGCTTGAGCGGTGTGAAAGATTGGACAGCATTGAAAGGAAACTTGAAGAACGAATTTGGTACATGTTTTTCGTCGGCTGAGCCACAGACAGCTACGTAATAGAAGATTGAATAAGAACGAGACGATGCTCGAGTACCTGTATTCCTTAATGGAGATCGGTAAACGAATAGAGTTGGACGAGAGGAGCATAGTGGAATATTTTATAGATGGGATTCCAGATTCGAAATTTAATAAGGCTGTGTTATACCAAGCTAATAGTATAGGCGAACTAAAGCAGCAGATATCGGTCTACGAGAAGATAAGATTCCAATCTCGGTCATCAAACAGAGAAAGGGAACATTTGACAGCTGAACGAAAACTCGAGACGGACAAACCTGAAAGTAATAAATCTGATAAGAGATGCTTTAAGTGTGGCAGTGCAACACATTTGGCGAAGGAATGCCCAGAGCGACAAGTTAAGTGCTTCAAATGTCGGAAATTTGGACACCGTTCTTTTGAATGCCAGAATGAAGGAACAAATTCAAGAGTCGTTAAGTCGGAGCAGGGTCAGGCGAACATGGTCCGCAGGGGTCCGAACCTGATTTTCAAAAACATTACAATTAAGGGTAAAACGCTTTCAGCATTGATTGACACCGGATGTGACGTTTGCATTATGAGGAACGATATGCTACTTATTTTGGGCGATGTGGACTTTATTCCCGAAAAAGTGAAGTTATACGGAATCGGCGATAGTGAGATCGTGACTATGGGTCGTTTTGATATAGCTGTGAAAATTGACGACTTGAATTTTGACGCAACGTTTTATGTCGTTAGGGAGAGTGACGCTATTCACTCCTTAATGATAGGAAACAGTTTAATGGAAAAGGCAGTTGTGGTGATTAGTAACGGCGAGGCAAATTTTAAAGAGTTGTCGAGTAAGAACATGTTGCTGAGGGAATTCGAGAGTATTTGTTTGAACGTTGAGCAGTATGCACCAGAAGTTGAATTGGATCTGAAGCATCTCAAAAGCGAGACTGTCGATAAGGTCAAGAAGTTGATAGACGGGTATAAACCACAAACCGGTTTCGAGAGTCCGGTGAAAATGAAAATAATTTTGAAGGATGATATACCAGTTTTCCAACAACCACGACGTATACCATTCTCAGACCAACGTATAGTGGACGCCCAAGTGTCCCAATGGTTGCAACAGAAAATAATCCAGCCTAGTTCCTCTGAGTATGCCTCTCCTATTGTCTTGGCGAATAAAAAAGATGGATCCAAGAGGTTATGCTGTGATTACAGAAAACTAAACAAGAAGATAATACGAGATCATTTCCCTATGCCGTTAATGGAAGAAGTTTTGGATAAGTTGCAGAAAGCCAGTGTATATACAACTTTAGATCTAGTGAATGGATTTTTCCATGTCCCTTTGGAAGAGTCGTCGAGAAAATATACATCATTCGTAATGAGTAGCGGACAGTTTGAATTTCTGTATGTTCCTTTTGGTATTAGTAATTCACCAGCAGTTTTTACGCGGTTTATATCTGCAGTTTTGATGGATTTGATACATGATGGTACAATTATAGTCTACATGGACGACATCATCATTCCCTCCAAGGATGTGATAGAAGGTCTACATAAGTTTAAGTTAGTATTGGAAAGAGCAGCGATGCGAATAAAATGGAGTAAGTGCCAGATTTTACAGCAGCAAGTGAATTTTCTCGGTTATGTGGTGCAGAATGGTTCAATAAAACCATCAGACGAAAAGATAAGAGCGGTGAATAATTTTCCCATCCCCACCGATCGGAAAACAGTTCAATGGTTTTTGGGCCTAACATCATATTTTCGGAAATTCATAGAGAATTATGCAGTAATAGCTAAACCACTGACTGATTTATTGCGGAAGAATCTACCATTCAATATCACGGATGAGGTGTTAATATCCTGCCAACAGTTGAAAGAGTCTTTAGTCAGCGCACCAGTACTGAAATTATATGATCCGGACGCGATTACAGAAGTGCATGCAGACGCAAGTAAATATGGATATGGTGCCATATTATTGCAGAAGAGTCTTGATGATCAGCAGTTGCATCCCGTACAGTTCATGAGTCGGCGAACGAAACCCTATGCGGAGAAGTACCACTCTTACGAACTAGAAGTTCTTGCCATAATTGAAGCGCTAAAAAAGTGGCGTGTATATTTGCTTGGCATACCTTTCAAAATTGTGACAGACTGCAGTGCTTTCAAGATGACGATGAATAAAAAAGATGTGTCACCCAGAATATCTAGATGGGCAATGTTTTTGCAAGATTTCTCTTACGAGATAGAACATCGTTCAGGCACGAAGATGAAGCACGTTGATGTATTGAGTCGAATGTCATGTTTAATTGTGGTAAGCAGCCTTACTCTTCGAATGAAAGAAGCTCAGGAGACTGATGATCGAACCAAGGTGATAAGAGCTATTTTAGAATTTGGGGACTACGAAGATTTTTATATGAAGAATGGTGTTTTATTTAAGGATCCCGTTAAGGAACTTATAGTAGTACCAGTCCAGATGGAAGAGGAAATTATAAAGCTTGCACACAATCAGGGTCATTATGGTATTGCAAAGACCCAGGAAATTGTCGAGAGACAATACCACATATCAGGCTTAGCCGCAAAAGTGCAGAAGGTAGTTAGAAGTTGTGTGGAGTGTATCATCGCTGATGCTAAGACTGGAAGGAAAGAAGGACTGCTTAACCCTATCGACAAGGAAGATGTTCCTCTGAAAACTTACCACGTGGACCATGTTGGTCCGATGGAGATGACGAAAAAGGCGTATAATTATATTTTTGTTGTTGTTGACGTATTCACTAAATTCGTGTGGCTTTACCCAACGAAATCAACGGATGCGAAGTCAGTAATCGATTGCTTGGAAAAACAATCTGCGATTTTTGGGAACCCAATGCGAATAGTATCTGACAGAGGAGCAGCGTTCACCTCACACATGTTTAAAGACTATTGTAAGGATGAGAACATTCAGCATTTGTTAATTGCTACCGGTGTTCCGCGAGGCAATGGTCAGATAGAGCGTATGCACAGAATAATAGTTCCCATGATATCAAAGCTGTGTAGTGAAGATCCGAAAAGTTGGTACAAACATGTAAGGCGCGTTCAGAGCATGATTAACTCTACAGTGTCCAGAAGTACTCGGTACTCACCTTTTAGATTGTTGACCGGTGTTGAGATGAGGTTGCCTGACTATCCTGACTTGCGTGGAATACTTGAATCATTGACTGAGCTTGTTAATGATCGTGATGAGGTACGAGCTTCAGCTAGGTGCAATATCGCCAAAGTTCAGCAAGAGAATGTTAAGACCTTCAACAGCAAGCGTAAAGCAGAGGAAGAGTATAAGTTGAATGAGTTGGTCGCCATTAAGCGTACTCAGTACGGAACAGGTCTCAGACTGAGAGGAAAATTCCTCGGTCCCTATAAAATTTTGAATAAGTTACCTCACGGGAGGTACGAAGTGCAAAAGGTAGGAGACCATGAAGGTCCAGCCAGAACAACCACGGTTGCAGAGTTTATGAAAAAATGTCAATCCGGGACGTATTGCCGTCAGAAGGGCCGATTGTAGGATATCAACCGCAGTCGACCTATGTTGACAGACAAAGGAACGGACGAGATCGACAGGGACAATGACAATGAAACAGACAGAACAAAGAAACAATACAGACAACGGACAGTTAGTTATCGACTGACAATTGACGGGAGCACAACAAATTAATATTAAATAAAATTATCTATAAGCAGTAATTAAGTGTGTTTTGTTTAAAGGGAGAATTCCTACATACATGTATAACATAATTGGTCATTACAACCCTTTAGTCAGGATTACGACCTAGCTTCTCACATCACTAACGTTGTGTGTGTAAATTGTATACATGAGTGGCGGGATCTACAGTTTAAAGACTACTCCGAACAACAGATTTTTGAGAAGCTTTTCATTGCAATTTTATTTACTCTCAGAGTTTTCCCTGGGAGGCAGTCAGCGAATGAAATATTTCTATATTTCGTTTTGTTGGAAACATCTGACCTAGGGTTTGACCCTTGACCTCACGTCTAATGCGCCAACACACTATATAATTGACTACGGTGACTATATTTGTATTTGTTCACGCTGGCCACCCTACCTTTAAGTTTAGATTTAAGTTTTGTTGAAGTGTAAAAACCACCCCTGTACTTACGTTTATAATATTGTGAATTATTAATAATATGACAGAATTGTTGTGATATAAACGAAAAGAGATCAATACCCGATCAACCCCCAACCCGAAAGGTACGTTTTGTTGTACTAAAATAAATAATAAATAGATTATTTAAAACTAATTATCTTTGTTTTATTTTACTCGCATTCTCGCAAAATATTTTATTTTATTCTCTCCCTGCTCACCCCTCACATTTTGGTCCTTCGAGCCGGATATCGAACTTTGGAATCAGTATCTGACATTATCGGCAGTCACAATTCTACCCAGGCTACTAACCAAAGCAGCTCTGGTAGCCCCCGAAAATACAAAATTCATGAGACTGTTGCCCCGAATCTAACCCAAGGAAAGTGTCCGATTTGTAATCAGAATCACCCTATTCGTTTGTGTTCTGATTTTCTAAGAATGTCTGTTGGTGAACGCTTATTATCTGTTAAAGATCATAAGTGTTGTACGAATTGTTTGGCCGTTTCCCATGAGTCAAACAGATGCCATAGCTCTAACGTTTGCTACATTTGCAAACAAAAACATCATTCGCTACTTCATCGTATCGAATCTTCTACCCGGGAGGGACTTAGAGCTGAAACTAGCCCCGTTAGCCCATTTTCCCCAGATCGCTCTTTAGAAATTCCCCGGTCTCCTGCACAAAAGCGAAATTATGAGGATAATTATCCATCGACATCCACTACTACCCGTACTTTTCAGAACTTCGCTACCCGACTACAGTCCACCCCGTCTTCAACAGTTCTGTCAGGAACTGCCCATGTGAATATACAATTAGATCGTGCCATTTTCTCTGCGAGAGCTCTGATAGACCCAGCGTCTCAAGCTACTTTCATCTCTCAAAAGTTGCAACGGAAGCTAGATCTTCCGACTTAATCGGCACCTGCTGCCACTGTTGTGGGCCTTAATGGCGCAGTGGTTGCAAACTCTGGAAAAGTTTGTATTGTTTCATTACGGTCTCCCATTAATCCAAAGTTTAAATTGACCACGGAGGCGTATGTTGTTGAAGAACTTACTGGTCAATTACCCACATGCTCGTATGATGATCGTACACCTGATCTCCCGGTATCAGATTTTAAATACACCCACATGGATTTGCTATTGGGTGGAGATGTATACTCCCGAATATTGCTTTCTGGAGTTCGTAAAGACCCCAAAAACCCTTTAATCGCTCAACGAACCGTTTTCGGTTGGATTGTAACTGGCAGAACACGTCAGTCAAATTTGTTATCCTATAAATCCGAATCCCCTACGGACTTGAGTCCTGGTCCAGCTCGTAAAGATGCATTTGCTCAAAATGTGAGATTTGGTAACTACAGAGCCCCGAGATTAAAACCTAATACGAGGAAGCAATTGAGGAATACCTTTCCCTAGACCACTCTGACTCTATTTTATTCTCCTCCAGTTACCATTTACCCTATCATACCATTTTTAAGTCAGATAATTGATGTTTTGTTTTGTTTGCCACCCGAACATCCACTAGATTCCAGATTTTTGAAATTGTCAGACGCCAGCACCGCTAAAACTCTGGGTTTACGTTGGAATGCGAGCATTGAAACATTTTGCTTCAAGCCAGCTCCAACGCCCTGTTTCTCTATAGTCAAAAGGTTCTGTCTTGTTTCAAATAGCCAAAGCTATTTGACCCCGTTGGGTGAGTGGCACCTAAAATCGTAGTTGCTAAGATTATTTTATGCGACAAATTTGTAAAGGCAGAACAGATTGTGACGAATGTTTGAAACCCATGAAGTTTAACAGGTGGCTTGAGTTTGTCGATGATTACTCGTACATCGACAGGATTAACATCCCCCGTTGGGTTAATTTTAACCCTCAGCATGAAGTACATATTTCATGCAATTTGTGATGCTTCAGAGAAAGCATATGTTGCCATCCTGTATAGTAGAGTCCTAACCCCGTTTGGTGAATTTGTCACCCACTTACTCGCTGCCAAGTAAAGTTGTGCCTGTAGAAGTGTAAACTTTACCCCGTTTAGAGCTCTGCGATGCAACTCTATTGGCAAAAAATGGTATTTTCACTTCGTAAGAAGCTGAATCTTACCAGGTCGGAAGCCTTTGTGGGACAATTTCGACTATCGTTCTGTCCTGGCTTCAAAAACCCCGTGCCATTGGCCAACTTTTGAGGCAAATCGAGTATCGTTTATCGTGGACCAGGTAGGCACTGACAATTGGAATCACGTGGAATCTCTACATGAAGTTGATACCCTATGACGACAGTTTTTACACGTCAGAAGACTCACCCCAGAAAATTTGTTGTTGTCGATCATGTTGTCATTATTTATGACAATTAACCCCATAACGACCGAAAATTCAGTCGAATCGAACGAATTTAGTTTGTCGCTGTTTCGAAGTGCGAGTGGTTTTAGTTCGAACTACCAATGGCGTTCTAAAACGGCCAATTGTGAAGCTCGTGCCGCTTTTTGATCTAGAGCAGTATTAATTCGTTCTCTCTTTTTCTGTTGTGTTTTCGTCGTTTTAATTTACAGATCATCTAACACCCCGTGAGCTATCTGTCGAACGCTCTACTAACGACAACCTCGACATGATTATTGTTGATCCCAGTCCAAGAAGAAGAGCACAACCCACAACCAAGCTCTGGAAAAACCATCCACGTGTGTTGGTCAACCTCCTACTTCCGGTAATGGGGCAATAATGGTAGCATCGAATGCGTCTCCAGGGGCTACATCGTAATCAACGTTCTGGGCAGATAATTTCTTCGTGATGACTCTATTATTCTTATTTTTATGGAATTTATATATTGAATTGTAACTGAATATTACCCTGAATTGTAAACTCATTGATCTCTGGCCAGGTGAAGTCTCGGTCCGCTTATTGCAATGTTGCAAGGGGGGCGGGATGTTCACGCTGGCCACCCTACCTTTAAGTTTAGATTTACGTTTTGTTGAAGTGTAAAAACCACCCCTGTACTTACGTTTATAATATTGTGAATTATTAATAATATGACAGAATTGTTGTGATATAAACGAAAAGAGATCAATACCCGATCAACCCCCAACCCGAAAGGTACGTTTTGTTGTACTAAAATAAATAATAAATAGATTATTTAAAACTAATTATCTTTGTTTTATTTTACTCGCATTCTCGCAAAATATTTTATTTTATTCTCTCCCTGCTTACCCCCACAGTATTCAAAATTTATTTTAAGCAATTTGCTTTGTCGAATTTTACTCCGATTCAGCAACAATTTTTTCGATTAACGTAATTATAGATTACGTTTGTACCGCATAATATACGGATTATACAATCCATAAAGCTGCATGCAACACAGTTGCAACATTAAGTAAATTGCCTATGTAGTATGACCCAGAAGCTGGCCACAATAGAATTCACTCTTCAAGGCCGATTAAAGTTGTATTAATGCGCAGTTCTTGTTTCTAAGGGTACTCGAATGAGTGTGATGTGACCGTTAGAGAAACTTGTCACAATGCAAGCGAAGTTGGCTTGCGTTGGTTATGCTCAAAAGCTCTACCATAAATTAACATTTTTGTTTTTCATTGTGTATTAAAAATACCTATGGTTCTGGGTCTATAGTATCAGTTACGATCGAAAGCTAAAATGTGTAATGAATCAGTATGCAATACTTTTTTAAGTAATTGAAACAGAAATTAGCCATTCACAATGCTTTAATAATAAATTCCTCAATTTGAATTTTGCATGAACATATGATTTATTTTCAATTATCATTTGACAATTGAGTCGTTCAGAGCACAAAGTGATTAACTCCACTTTTTGCAAAATCTTAAATTTAAGTGTCAAAGCACTTGGGATAGTCATAACTTTTTATATTTATTATAACTTTCCTGAATAGTAAAGATTAACACCATTAAACGACAAAATTTTTTGGGCCATTGCATAATAAGTAATTTATTTCAGAAGACATTTTGATTAACTTCATACTCTTATGTAAATCGTTACAATAACGTAATTCAAATGCATCACTAGCAGACGCAATGCATTTTATAATTTACATAGTCAACTTGACCAAAATATTTCTTTATGAGGCTGAATCAAAGTTAAAGAAGTAAAAAGAAGGCGTCTCGCGAATACAACTAAAGATCAAAGATCACGTTCTTGCACATATTACCTTCGAAAAGACAAAACTAATATTCCCGTTTGCAAAAAATGATTTAAAGATCAGGTGAGTGACGGGCGGATACACAAGTGTTGTTCTAAAGAACAAGTTATTTTTTTATTGATCAGCGCAAATACCGTGTTTTCAACAATAAAATAGATGACATAAATGTTATCAAAGGGCTCATAATCCAAGACGACAATATTTACATCCTGACTTAAATATTAAAAAAATTTACGAACTATACGTCACACAATGTGAAAAAGAAAATATAGTACCAGTGAAAGAAAAATGTTACTATAATAATGTTCTCTACAAAATTTAGTTTAATCTTCAGACGGTGAGGGAATTAAGACGGCAAAAAAGTAACACTACATAAAAGAGGCTGAACGGGCTCGCAATCAAATGGCTGCCGATCGAATGGCAGCATTAGAAAAAAGTTTCGTAATTCCTTTCGAATTAGAAAAATCTTTAGGCTTTCCTAAACTGATTACATCTATAGCTTATTATAAGCGAAATGTATATGTTTATAATTTCGGATGTAATGAATTCAGTAAAAATATAAGCCACATGTTTGTTTGGCCTTAAAAAATTTAAATACTTAATTTAACTTTATTATTTTTTCAGTTGCCAAATCGATTAACTCCACCAGCCACATGAAATTTATAACATTACTGACATTATTTTTTTCGCTATTCTTTCTTATTATTTTATATACCATTAGATGAAAGCTATATATATTTATGTATTCTACATATATTATATTATATTATATATAAACTGAAAGTAGCAATAGCTCATACCTTTAAAATAAAACAGAATTAATATAAAACCTCTATTCCTTCAGCTAAAAAAAATATCGTTAAAAACCTATTAAAATTTCAAAAAAAACACCAAAAACGCATTTAATTTTCTTCACTTTCCTGACTAAGAAAATTCAGTCGTAAAAATTCACTACATAATGCAGAATTTTGTTGTCTATCGAACTGCATACTCAGTTTCTTAAATTTCTTTAAATTCATTTTTGCCTTTTCGGCCAATTGGCTGTTAGTAACATCAAATTTGAGTATCCTGTATGCGCTTGCCGTAGTCTAGTAAAGCCAGGGGTTGAAACCCCAGGTCCAGACATCAAAACGAAATATGGAAAAATATTTCTTCGGCGACTTCCTTTCAGCAGATTTCTGGCAAAAACTCCGAGAGTAAAAAAATTTCCATGAAAAGTTTCTCAAAAAAATCTGTGGTTCGGAGTTGACTTTAAATTGTAGGTCCAGCCATTCATGTATAAAATTAACACACACACATCATGAGTGGTGGAGATAGGCCGTAATTCTGACTGAAGGGTTGT
The DNA here is from genome assembly GCA_936449025.2 of Sarcophaga subvicina. Taxonomy (NCBI): domain Eukaryota; kingdom Metazoa; phylum Arthropoda; class Insecta; order Diptera; family Sarcophagidae; genus Sarcophaga; species Sarcophaga subvicina. Next base: position 93,676,557 of record OW388080.2, read on the forward strand.
AATGAATTTGAAATACATTTCTCATAAATGACTCAATGATTCCCAACAAACAAATATTTCGAAGTTTTTATGGCATTGCCTTATACTGTTACCACCAGATATTAAGAAACTGACAATAAAGATGAGATTTGTTTTGAAAAGGGTAATGTAGGTAGAGGGGAAAATTGTTATTGAAATTTAAATTTATAAATTCATATCCTTTTCGAAGAAACTGAGAAGGAAACCAAATGCACTAAAAGAAGCCGCAACTTAGTTTAATAATGGATATTGAAGCAAACAGACATGATGCCGCTACCTGCAGCAAGAACAGGTAGTTGTTTGAACCTAAACTAAACACAGCCATTTTTATGGTCGGGTATAATCAAAAATACTAATTTCCCTGACAATTTTCCCCTATAAAAGGGTTGAACCAAACTTACTTATTTGCTACCTGAATACGGTACCTGTTTCTACCGAAAACATAAATTTACAAAATGGCTTTCATCTATAAAAGGGCTTGAAATTGCCGAATAAATTTCAAACACTCTTGAATCTCGGTAGACAATAGTTGTCAGCGGAAAATTTATAGAAAAAAAAATGGAAGCAAAAAAACAATTAAAATCTAGCGAAGTGCTCGACAAGTGTATAGACATGTCGAAAGTAAAACTGGATGTGTTAAAGGCACAAATTAATATGAAAATCTCCAATGTTTTTCAAATTGAAAAGTTCGTATACAATGAATTGAAATTGGAAAAATTTATCAGTCCGATGACGATGCGAAGGAATATGACTAAATTTCTGAATGATCACCGCGTCAAACAATTCATATCTGAATTATGGCCGATTCTATTAGCGGCTGAAGAGAGTGCTGGAAGCATACCAAATAAGTCTATGGAGCCGAAGAAAGATGAAAGTAACCAAACGAAACATCGAAATGGAAACAAACAATCTAAATCTAGTTCACATTCCCGATCCAGAAAGCAAGGCAACATTGTGAACAGTGGAAAGGAACCATTTGTACCTCATAAAACTTTCAATCAAGATGACATTGAAAACGATATTAAACATCACGAAAAACACAGTGAATCTACATCGCTTTCTGGATCCCCTGAAAGCCTAAATAGTGATACGGGAAGTGGCACACAAGTAGAACAAACGCCACCACTAGTACCATCTAACACTTTTGGTTCCAGCCTGAAACCACAACAACGCCTCAGAAAACCACTAATACCTCCTAAAACTTTGAGTTCCAAACTTAAACCACAAGGACGTATCGACATATCCAAAGTAAAATTGGACATTTTGAAGCCATGGATAAGTAAGAAAATCGGCGATATTTTGCAGAAAGAAGATAATGCTGCCGTAGAGTTCGTATACAATAAATTAAAACAAGATCAAATGCTTTGTAAACAGAAATTACAGATCAGAATTGCTGGATTCCTAAATGGTGGCAAAGCACAGAAATTTGTAAGTGAATTATGGCCACTTTTGTTATCAGCTGAAGAGAGTGAAAGCGGCATACCAGCTGAGTTTATGCAGCAAAACAAAGATGAAAATGTAAACGTAATTGAAAAGGATATTAAGCATGGCGAATATGCATCGCTTTCGAGGTCCACTAATAGTCAAATTAGTGGTGAGGGAAGTAGCACAAACGTGGATGAGAAGAAACGTTTAACTACAAGCACTTTAAGCACCAAAAATCAACACCCGGATAAGGAAAATAATAAAAATTCCATTAACATTGAACAACAGTTATCTAAACAGGACAAGTCTTTATCAAAAGATAATAAAATTGATAAGAACAAATCCTGCAAGCATTCCGCGAAATGTTCTACAAAACACCGTGATACAGAACGTAGTTATAATTCAAGAAGTTACACTTCCCATAAGAAATCATCTTCTAAAATAGCCAGTCAGAGCAGTGAACGTAGTAGCGATAAAGGTAAAACATGTGGCTTAAACGGTTTTGAAAATAATTGTATGTTCTCACATAAAACCCAAAACCAAGAGACAAAGGCCATCTCAACACTTCGAGAATTTTTGTCGGAACATTGTTCACAAACCCATGAGTTTTTGAATCTTTGGAATGAAGCACCCGATAAGGAAACAATTCTACTATCAGACAAATTTGTGTATTCTGATGAAAAAAATATTGAACAACAAATAAATTCAACTTTGTTGCCAGCAGTATCTGTTAGAAAATCAGATCATAAACTGCAAAAAGCGAATATTGACTTCGATAAGGTAGTTAAAGCAGAAGACGAAATAAAAGCTACCCGGGAACTACACTCACGTAAACGTACGCACTCGACTATGAGTAATGAAAGTAAAAGGTCCGAAAGTGATTCTTCCAATAAAGATGAACAGCAAACAGCTAAGAAGAGCCGAACAAAGGTAAAGAAAGCCTCTACGAAGCACAATTCAGACAAAGGCTCCTCAAGGAAGGCAGAAGCTGAATCCGGTAAACAGAAGAAATACAGCAAAGTAATGAGAGAAGTCGCCGTGGTGTAGTAGGTAGTGTGTTGGCTTACTATTCGTAAAGCCCGGGTTCGTATCCCAGGTCAGACATCAAAAATGAAATATGAAAAAAAAAATATTTCTTCGGCGACTTCCTCTCAGCAGATTTCTGGCAAAAACTCTAAGAGTAAAATAAACTGCCATGAAAAAGTTTCTCAAAATTCTGTCGTTCGGAGTCGACGTTAAACTGTAGGTCCCGCCACTCACGTATAAAATTAACGCACACAACATGAGCGGTGTGAGAAGCTAGGCCGTAATCCTAACTGAAGGGTTGTAATGGCCAATTATGTATGTATGTAATGAGAGAACTGATGCTGGAGCTTTTTGGTAGTTGTAGTAGCGATGAAGAAGAACGCCGTCCAGACAAAACCTCTTCTAAGAAGCCAGTAGCGGAATTAAAAAGAAATGAGGACCACAAGAAGTGTAACAACGACATGAGTAAACTTGAGTTTGAGCTTTTTGGCAGTATGAGTAGTGATGAAGACGTTTAAAATATACTCGGCAATGAAGACTTACTTTTTACAACAGATGCTATGGTATGAGACGATGCTAATGCAGATTATAATTTTGGAAGAAAAATTTATTATTTGTAGTCATAATTCGTATAAGTTTTATATTAAACATCGCATGACAATGTTTTTAATTTTTATTAAAAATTTATGTAATTAATGAATAGTTTTTAAATTTAATTTTTAATCTTAAGAAATATGAAATAAAAAAATAAAAAACAAAAATAAAATTTTTTTTCAATGTTCTAATTCAACTACAGTGCTAAAGAGGAAAGGAAAGTGTTATAAAAGTTTTTTTTTGTATTCCCAACTAAAAATGGTAACAAATTGGTTTTGAATTTTATATTTACAGAAGATATTATTGTTATCATTACTTTAAGGCAAAGTAAGGCTGTATATTTTATATATTTGATGCCATATTGTTTGAGCATTTTTTGTTTCTGCCAAATATGTTTACTACGATTGATAAAAATGAAGCGCTTTAAGATAGATGAAGTCGCCGTAGTCCAGCAGGTAGTGTGTTGGCTTATTATACGTAAAGCCAGGGTAAGCGCCCCAGGCCAGACACCAAAGACAAGATACAAAAAGTATTTGTTCGGCGACATCCTCTCAGCAGATTTATGGCAAAAACTTTGAGAGTAAATAAAATTGCCATGAAAAGATTCTCAAAAATCAGTCGTTCGGAATCGACTTTAAACAGTAGGTCCCACAACTCACGTATAAAATTAACACACACAACATAAGTGTTGTGAGAAACTAGGTCGTAATCCTGACTGAAGGGTTGTAATGATATGTATGTAATCATATGTATGTATGAATATTCAGGGGATTGTCCCTAATAATGTATTGCATTATGTTGGAATTAAGAAACTGGGTTATAGAGGAGAGGAAACAGGGAATACATACATTCACCTTTTCTATTCGTAAATTAAACTTATCAACATGGTAATTGCACTGTTTGTATTCAATATTTCGCTCAAGTGTTTGTTGAAAAGCCCAAGCCATTTCAAACATAAATTACAACCCTTCAGACAGGATTACGACCTATTTTCTCACGCCACTTATGATGCATGTCTTAAATTTATACAGAGTGGCGGCACCTACAGTTTAAAATCGACTTCGAACGACAGATTTTTGACAAACTTTTCATGGCAATTTTATTTGCCCTCAGAGTTTTTGTCAGAAACTTATGGAAAAAATATATGCGATTTAGAGTGAGACGGTTATTTATTTACCTCACGAGTACAATCCTTTGAAGTAGCTATAGAACAGCGAAGCTGAAGTATAGTTGTTTGAGAGTACCAGAGGTAATAAAAATATCAAAATGATGTTGTGGTCGTATATTGTGTATGAATAATGTTTGGGTATAAGAAAGCTATGTTTCAATGAGTGCCAGTTGAGCTCGCATGGATTCACAGATGAAGGCCATTAACGTATTATACGTCCTCAGTAAATGCTGTTTTAAATTTTATTTTACGAATCTCTAAGTATGCATCATGAGGCCACGAAATATTTGCATTTAAAACCAGATCCTCGATCCTATTTTAAAATAATAAGAATAGCTGACTTTTCCTAAAAGGAAACCAGTCTTACTTTCAAGGTTTTATTATATATTTCTGTGAAAAGGAAGAAAAATCCATTAATCCACAGAAATTTTTTATTGTCATAAAGTTAGGTACGCCAATATTTATGCACGATGGAAGCTAGTGACATTTTATTAGTGTAAGTTCGTCATAAACTAGATTATTGTTATTTTTCTTTCTGCATTCACCCTTTTTCATATGTAGTTTGACAGCCCTATTCTTGAGAGAAAGAAAAAATATTTGTTATGAACAACTACCAGCTCGTGAGTGGGTTAATTTAATATTATGTCCAGAAAAACTTGAACAGACCAGCCAGTAGGATATAATTTACATACAAAGTTGAATTGATATGCCCACATATTAGGTTAGGTTAGAGTGGTAGCTCTGATACCAAAAGATCATTTGAGAACGTACAAGTGAACGTAGTCCCTTTACTGACTAAGCTCCACCAAACCAGGGAAGAAAAAATAGTTGGTCAGCGCAAGGGCTGCACGCCCACATACATAAATCATGCAAAATTTAAATTTCCTTTAAAAATGAATTTCTTTTGTTGTTGTTTGTAAATCATTCATTCAATAGTAACACACGATAAATTTAGACAATAACTATGATATTTAAGTAAATTAATGTCTTTAAAGTTTATGATGTGATAGAATAAAATCAGTATAGAAGGAATACGTTATTTGGCGCCCCATTCGTAGAAGCGCTATTTCTGTTTTTTTTGCTTGTCTTTTTGAACAGATTGAAATCTAATTCAGAAACAAATTCTCTTTAAATCCATGAATAGGAAACAGAATGTGTTTTGTAGCGTTTAAAGAGTTTGCTATAAGCAAATTCGAACTTATACGCTCAATAATTGGAACATGCGGTGAACACTATGAAGTTTACAATTATGTGGTTACAGTTATGCGGGTAGTTTTTTATATTAATATACTGATCTACATATGGTAGATGGCTATATGATATGATATTTCACGAATGGAATTGTGATCAAATTGACCCTACATATTAGAATCAACAAGCATTCAGTACTTTGGTGTACTGAATGTATCTTTAGAATTTTCTTCATTCTTGACGAAATTCCGCCGTCCCACAGAGGGGCATTTTGCCAGAAAACCTGGCCAAAATTAATAGAAGTGTTATATGAGTTAATGGCTGGAATTTTTTGATAGTGTTAGTGATAATTAGGCCCAAGGATGAACCCAACTGATTTTGGTTTAAATCGGTCCGCGATTTCGCCTAGCCCCCATACAAATTCCCCTCGAAATTGCACTTATTTAACATAATTATGGTAGTTATGCAACAATCATTATAAAATTTAGCATGGATCAGTTCTGTATACTAAGAAATCATGATGTATAGTTTGGTGAAAATCGGATCACATTTTACCCTAGTCCCCATCATACCTGTTAAGTAATGATTAGTAATCGTAATGATTAGTAATTTGATTACTTTTTTTTTAATGGTGAAATAATGATTACCATTACGATTATTTTTTGTTAAAATAATTAATAATTGATTACGATTACAAAATAATCAAAAAATAATCAGGATTACTATCTATTAGTCTAATAATCAAAAAGAATCAAAAGTAATCCAAAAGTAATCAAATTGTTTTCAATAATTACTTTGAATTCTTTTTGAATATTTGAAAATAATGAAAAAGAATTATTGAAAACAATTTGATTACCTTTGGATTACTTTTGTATATTTGAAAATAATCAAAAAGAATTGTTTAAAACAATTTGATTATTTTTTAGAGTTCTTTTGATTCTTTTTGATTATTAGACTAATCGTCGTAATCCTGATTATTTTTTGATTCTTTGGTAATCGTAATCAATTAGTAATTCGAAAAAAATTTTCATAGAATTATATAATCATTACGATTCTTTTTAAAAAGTAATGTAATTGATTACTAATCGTAATCGAAATTTAACAGGTATGGTCCCCATATAAAGTCCCCTTTAGAAATTCACGTTTGCGCTTATAAATGGCTTAAAAACATCGATAACGTCATAAATTCAGTATGAAGGTGTATTTTGTAAATCTAAATCATATTACCAAATTTTGTTATGCTCGGTCCATAATTGCCCCTTGGTCCAAAATAGGCCCCTTAAGAAAATATGTTTAGCAATTATAATTGCCTTAAACATTTTATTACCTCGATGAAATTCGACATGAACATGTTTAATATGAATGTGAATCATTTATGATCACATTTTATTATACTCGGATCATAAGTGCCCCTAGGTATTACATACGGTCCATTAAGAAAATCTAACATACATCTCATATTGTTATAATAGTCGATATACATATGTAATTAAGTTTTTAAACTTCTATGATAATTAATATTTATTCATAATATTTATTTTAGATTATTTAATACTTAACTTAAAATAATACTTAAAAAGTGAAACTAACTACAATCGTTAAAATCGTTATCATTTTCATCATCAACGTCAGGAAGGAGTAATTTAATAGTATCTGATGAAAATGCTTTTCTATTACTTCGCGTTTGTTGTATACTGCAGCTCATAAAAGGGTCGCTGCTTAAATGTAACCTATTCAGGACATCTCCATTGGTATCGCTTCTACTGAATTTCCTCGCATGATTTGTACGCCATAGGGCTTTATTGCCTATGGCTTTATTGCACTGCGTCAAATTTTTTTAATTTTTCAAAAAAACTAAAATTTTCAAAGAATCGTCAAAAATAATTGCGCAAATTTGCGCAAACTTTTTTTGTTCCTGAATGTGAGAGTTCGTATTTTCTTGTGGTATATAATATGAAACTACTATCTATAATCAGTGCATGTTTAAATGCTGTTACATGTAAGGGAAAAAACTATTTAAACCCAAGTAACCTTGAATTAGTTGTTAAAGATTTTATCGAAATATTTAACCCTGGACGTTGAATTTTCGACTAATTTAACCCTGAATGGTTACTGTTCGTCGAATCGACGAAGCTGATTTACTCTTTATCACATAATTCTTTTATGTTTGGCCAAATTTCGCTCTTTTTTCAACAACTTTAGTAAAAAGCAAGTGTTAAAAAGCAATCCAAGTTGTATACATTACCGTATACATACATCTTTCTTTATTTTTGTGTGTGTAGATTTTACCTTCTTCCATTATATTTTAATGTTAAAAGTCGTGCATAGTGCTAACATTTACACCAGCCGTCATACGACATTACAGTTACAAACAGCCCAAGCGTTTCACCCCACACAAGCACTTAAAATTTTTTTAGCGGAAATGGCAGAAAAACCAAAAATTGTATTCGTTCTAGGTGGTCCCGGTGCTGGCAAGGGTACGTTTTATTTATTTATATTAACATTATAGTTCAATTGTCAAAAAAAAAGAAAATTAAAAATGAATGTAAAAAATGAATAAAATAAAATATATTTATTGCGTGTATTTATATTTTTAACAAGTACCGCAGTTAAATGATACTATTTAAAAAGACTCAAAACGGCAGATTTTTGAGAAATTTTTCATTGCAATTTTATTCACTCTCATAGTTTTTGGCAGAAATCTGCAAAGAGGAGTCACCGAGAAATATTTTTTTATATTTCGTTTTGTTGGGAGTGTCTGATCTGACTCTGATCTAAACTACGGCGACTACCTCTATAATTGCTACTACAGACTATCAAATTAACAGACTACCAACAACATTGCTAGGTGACGAATGTCATTAAAGCTAAAAGGTTTGTGCACGCCGCAACCGCGAAGGAATATATAGATACAGTTGCAAATTTTTCGAGCGATTAATTGCTTATCCCCACAGAAAATAGTCTTGTGGTGTTAAATCGCTAATACAGGAGTTTAAATGCTCGCCAAACTTGGTGCAATGGGTTCATGGCATAGCGTGGCGGGTGGCTTGTTGTGACTTGTTAAAGCCAACCAAATCAAATTCCTCCATTTTTAGGCGAACTAAATTAGTAAATGTAGCACGTTGTCTTGCTGCATTAAGAAAACAGTTGCGATTGTAATAGTTCTTGAAATAGTTCGATCCAATATGCTCATCAAATGCTAAATCTTTCAGACTGCAAAAATTATCTATGTCCACGAGAAAAGCTTTTCGTTGAAGAAAAATTTCTCAGACAGTGTGAATTTTGATAAGAAAATTCAATGACTTACAAGACTTTATTGCTTAAGTATTCTTTTTAAGGTGAAGTGGTAAATCTCACTAAGCATTTGTCACCGTAGCTTAGTAGGTAGTGTATTGTGTTATTAGAAGTAAAGCCTGGGTTCAAACCCCAGGTTAAACATCAAAACGAAATACAAAAAAATAGTATTTCTTCAGCGACTTCCTCTCAACAGATTTCTGGCAAAAGCTCTGCGGGTAAACAAAAAATTGACATGAAAACTTTCTCAAAAAAATCTGTCGTTCGCAGTCGACTTTAAACTGTAGGTCCCGGCACTCATGTATAAAATAAACACACACAACATAAATGGTGTGAGAAACTAGGTCGTAATCCTGACTGAAGGGTTGTAATGTAATGTAAATGTAATAGCATTGCCATCTGAAGAAGCAAATTAAACTGAAAAAAAAATATGAGTATTGCTGCCATAAACTCAGTGATATGCAACCCCTTTTCAGAGTGTTAATTTTATTAAAACTCACCCTTTTGTTTGGCTGAATGCTAATTATCATAAAACGCTAATGCATTATACCAAGCTTTTCAATGTAAACGTTTTTGTTTTCTTACACTCTTTATCACATTATTTACAGGCCTTATAGCTGTCTTAACTGCGTATATGTGTTACCATTGCACTAAGTGAAGACACTAATTAACAGTCACACACACACTCCCACCTGAGCTGCAAAAAGTTTGCATGTTCTCACAATTACTTGTAAAACCATGCAAACCAAGGAGCATACCATATACTTTAATTATAGTGTGTGTATATGGACACGTTGACATACGGACATTATGGTTTGACATGTGTTTTGTGGATGTGTAGAAACATTTTTACGCACGCATATAAAATTGTGTATATTGTATTTTAGTGACAAATTGGAAAATCAACACGAAATTATAATTGAAAATTACAAAACCATTAAGGGTCAGAGCGTTTTGGTCTGTTTTATGACCAAACTTAACTTTTTACTCAAACGTAATTGTATTGCTAAAATCGTAATTCGGTTATTCAAGTCGCATGGTACAAGGTTCGAATGGTATGTTGTTGCCGTTCAAGCACAAACGTTGATTTGAGATATGTTTTTAGGAAAGCATGCATGTTAATGAAGTCGCCGTAGTCTAGTAGGTAGTGAGTTGGCTTATTAGACGCAGAGCCCGAGTTCGTATACCAGGTCAGACATCAAAACGAAATATGAAAAAAATATTTCTTCGGCGACTTCCTCTCAGCAGATTTCTGGCAAAAACTCTGATAGTAAATAAACCTGCCATGAAAAAGTTTCTCAAAAATCTGTCGTTCGGACTCGACGTTAAACTATAGGTCCGGCCACTCACGTAGAAAATTAACGCACACAACATGAGTGCTGTGAGAAACTAGGCCGTAATCCTGAGTTGTAATGGCCAATTATATATGTATGTATGTATGCGCGTTAAACATACAATCCTTAGCAATGTTTATCTATATTTTGTGTCTATCAGATCAAATACGCAAAATATAAGTTAAAATGCGCGGAAAAATGTAATAAATTAAAAAACAAATCTTCGAGCCATTTACATATCGTTATTTTACTTGTATTTGTTATTGTTTGTAATATTAGTGACATTCTAACATCAACGGCAAAATCAAACAACATCAATATCTTTATTTATTTCTGAAAGCGCAATGAGTTTACAGTTTACTAAAGCAATTGTACTATGTATGATTCCGATATGTACAGTATTCAACAAAACAAAGTGTGTGTGCAAATTCATATCATATCCATGCGATATAATCATGCCCTCTAATCGCTCTTGCAGAATATTCAATGCGGCATAAGCCATGTGGCTCGTAGCTCAGTGGTGATTTGGTAAATAGACTGCATAAACAACAACTAATTCGGAAGATGTAAAGTCGCCGTTATCTAGTAATTAGTGCGTTGGCTTATTAGATGTGAGGCAACATTTCGAACCACGTTTTATAATTTAACCGCTGGCTGGGACATCTCGAATAAAACAAAATATCTTATAAAAAATTAAATTAATTTAAACTGTATGTTGCTCTCCTTAGGGATAAAATTAACACACAACATCGACGGTGTGACAAGCTATGTCGTAAGCCTTACTAAAGGGTTGTAATAATCAGTTCTCAGTGAAAAATTGTAATAGCACGCCTAGAAAATCTATTTAAAATTGCGAAACGAATAATATTGCACGACAACTGCAAGGATATTAAAAAAATGTTTCCTCAAAAGGACGGAATTTTCTAAATAGTATTTCACAATTTAATTGAAATCATGCTACGCAGTTTTCAGATCTTTAAGAAAATAAATTATTAGCTTATTGGAAATATTATATTACTTTTAGTATTTATTTCATTAATTGTATACGAATATTAAAGAAAACTGTTGTATAAAATTCTTTATCGTTTTAAAGACTTTAGTTTTTATGTACGAAATAATATAATTACAAGAATTTTGAGCTTTAGTTTTGTCCGTCACTATAAAATTATTTATTTTAGATTAACAACTCTACAACTCTATTCTATTTAATGTTCGGTATTTGAAAAATGTCGCATAAGAATAATAAATATTAGGGAAATCTTTATTTAATGGATGTAAATTTTGTTGCAATTTATTTTCTCGTATAACATTTGAAATTATTTTTTAAAGAAAAACGATGTAAGGTTGTAACGCAAACATGCATGTATTTTTCAACAATTTATTCTTACATTATTTTTGAATCTGCAACCATCGAAAGGCCTGCTAAAAGAGATTAGTCTTCTGCTTTGCTTGAAAATTAAGGAAAAAAAGCAGAAACAACGGAATAAAGAGATGCTATACTTAGAAACGAAAATTAATATGAAAATTAAGGACTCATAGCGAATTAGGATGAATCTTGCTCAATCCCCTACTTTTAGGAACCAAAAATACTCTTGTATACCATCTTGTTCTTTGTCTGCCTAACGTAAAATGTTGTTTCTAAAGTTCAATTTGTTTAACAATTAAAAATAATCATTTGTTTTAAATTACTTTCATTGCCAATGGCACAAAATTTATACATCAATTTCCAATGGCAGGTATTTAATGTTTTATTAACCATACTTATGCACTTCCGCCATAAGCCCCTTTTATTTGCACTTTTCAAATCATTCATAAACGAAATAAAATAAAAAGGTTAAACTACAGGAAAAGCTAAGGAAACGTTTATGAATTCTAAATAATATGATTGATTGTTATCGCTTAAAAGCATCCGCATTTATATGCGACCTCCCCTTTTTTGATGAATGGTTTTAATTTACAAAGTTTGCGTTGGAAAAACAAACAAAAAAATACATATAAAAAAAGAGAAAAGCTGTGGTCACACTGAAAAAAACATTTGCTTCAAATATGTTTACTCGTATTTGCATTAAATTTATCTGTAGTTTGTTTGCTGGTCACATTGACGGTAAATATTTGACAAAATTTATTTTCCCAAATAACAATGAAACAGCATCAAATACAGTTTGGAGCAAACATGTTTTCCCTGCGGTCAGACCGAAGTAAATATTTTTTATTTTCTCAAAATTTGTTTCATCAGACAAAGAGAAACAAACGAAAAGGTACACACGATTAAAAAAACAAAAACAAAACAAAACGAAAATAAACAAATTTGTTTAATCAGAAGAACAGAAATAAAGGGAAAAATATAACATAAATAAATAAATGAATAGAAATAAATAAAAATTCGAAATGGAAGATGAGAAAACATTATTTGTTTTAAGTTGCGGAGCAGCCGCAATCGTCTTTGCCAAAAAATAAATTAAATTCGCACAGCTGTTTAATTGTTTTGTTTTCTACATCAGTGTTGACAACTGAATTGCGTTTAAACGATAAAATATATAACTTAATACCACACTGTATTTAAACATAAAAATTTTGTGCCGTCAAAGACTGGTTTTGGAGATATTGGTCTCTGAGGTCCAGATATAAATTGATAAATTTTAATAAAACTTTGAAATATAATCATCCCTGAGATGGGTATCAAAGAAAAGTTCTTTCAAAGAGCTTTCGATTGACGTATTAAAAATTTGAACCCATTCGTCTATTAAACAAAAATTATGATCTTTACCTGATTTTCTTTACAGTATTGCAATTTTCTTGGAAATTAGTAGGTTAATCAATTTTTTATTCCATATAACTTTCTGTAGCAAATCACATGTATGATCATTCATTTGGTACAAACTTGCATTTAAAAAATGTGACAAAAAATATGGATCAAAACTTTTAATAAACCTGTCGAAAGGTCTTTACACTATTTTTTTTAATATCTAATTTTCAGAAGTTTATTATTAAAAGCTTTCCGTTTTGGCGATTTTATGAAAAAAAATTATAATTTATTATTAAAAGTGGACAACACTGCTTACAACAGCTGTTATTTGCCACTGTTTGCTCTTAAAAAATTTTTGCACGATCAAATATTTATTTGCTCGAAAAAAGGAGAAAATATTTGAGATGATAATGATTTGTTTGCAAGCAAACAATTTTGTTTTCTCAAAATCTTGTTTGCACCCCTAAAATATTTTATGGTCACACTAGAACAAAGAAATAAATGATGTTTTACTTCAAATATTTACTCAGTCTGACCATAGCTTAAGAGTTACAATGTTAAAGCAAAAAAAATATGAAAAAGTTTTGAAATGGAAGCAATATCATATCAGTTGTATTATAACACAAAAATCTGTAGTTCGGAGTCAACTTCAAATTATAGGTCCCGCCACTCACGAATAAAATTAACACACATAACATGAGCGGTGTGAGAAGCGAGGCCGTAATCCTGACTGAAGGGCCAAATATGTATGTATATATAAACACAGAAACAGAACGGAACAACCATTGACAACGACGTGCCTTCGCTGAACGGGTTCTGGAGCAGTTAGCAACTGATGTGAATTGTTATTGAAAAAACATCTTCAGCGTTGATACTCTGCCGTTTGTTTGAAAAAAAAAACAAATTCTTGAATTTGGGTATTAACTTCATGAAGACAGAGATTGCAAGCATTGAATACCGTTTGCTGTCCTGAACCATTATATTCAACAGTCACCAGAGCTTATCGATTATTCTTATTTCCGTTTCAATTTACCTTTTGCAGATACGTGCCGGCCGTCACCTTTTTCGACAACCATTCCTCTTGAAATCTTCTGAAAGCATGATTAAGACATTACCGTTTTTGTTTTCTCATTTAAGTGCCTATTGATTGCTGATTGGAGTGCTCTCACAATCTGCCGTTAGAACTAACATTTGGTTAGAAGACTATCATATCTTATATGTCACGTAGGGTGGACTTTACATTGAATTAAAGATGTTAAGCTTAATTCGCTATGATATTGAAAACCATATAAGCCTTAATCGGGTGAATGCTTGTCTTGATTTTTTGGATATGTATGTCCTGATACGATCCATGAGTCTTGGATATTGTATCGAATCTTTTATAAAAGATTCTTATTTTTAAATTTAAATAAAACAAAATGTGTGTGAGATATCATAATTTTGTAGACCTGGCATTATGAATTGAATATAAAATAGTTCAAATGTTTAGTACGACTACCCCATAACTATGGCGCATAAATAAGATCGAATTTGACCTATGACATGGATTAAGTTGATTTTTAGGACTGTGGTTATTTGTGAGACATAAGAAGAAGTCTAACGGATTCAAATCGCACTAGCCCCAGTTCATCTGTACTTGAGATGACAAAGCCCTCAAATCGTTTGTTTAAAATATCCAATGTAACATGAGCTTTGTGGCACAAAGCATCATTCTGTTGAAACCACATATCTTTGGTGTCTAGATCATCCAATTTAGACTGAAAGAAGTGGGTAATCATCGATCTATATTCGCTGTGACAGTGATGGCCTAGCCTAGGTCGTTCTCAAAGGAATATGGACAGTTGACGCCGACAGCTTAAAATCCATACCAAGGTTGGGTTAGGTCGGAGTGGTAGCTTTTATATCACAAAGCTCTAGAAGGAAGAAATATGATCTAGACGCAGCAGAATGAGAATAGAGCGGAGCCTGGACGTAGGCTGAAGATGATGGAACTGGAACATATGCCAAAAAAGGGGTCCACCTCGAAGTAATACGACCGTGATTCCGAGGTGGAATGATTCCCCGGTGAGGAGACAATGCGGGTTTTTAGTCAGTACACCCAGTGGGAGAGTCTGACATATCATTTTCCCTCCTATTTTCCCTCCTTCCCGCAAAAAAAAGAAAAAATTAAAATCACAAAGCTCACTTGATCGCCACAGGTGAAATGCAGTCACTGTACTGACCAAGCTCTACCAAAACCAGGGAAGAGGAAGAAGTTGGTGAGCGCAAGGGCGGCCCATCGAAAGCACGACTACCCCACGCTGGAAATCCAGCCAGAAAGTTTGACAAATGAAGCTATATACTTGACATTAATAGATAATAGCTCCGTCAAGCCGACAAGAAATGGAGAGCCAATAACCTATATCTGCACCTCGCAAGAGATGGGCATTGACAAAGAAAGTAGATAACAGTCTCCTCTTCCTCACCAGATCTGCATCCACGGCAGTCGTTAAATGGTAGCCGCATTCTTTCCGCGTGTCTACCCATAATACAGTGATCTGTAAGCAGTAATCGAGATGATGTTATGACCAAGTCCAAGTAACTGGTTGGTGCGCCTTCTATCCATTGAGGGCCAAGTGAGTCTAGCGGTGGAGCAGAATTCCTCATTGATCCAGGATAGGGTGGCATCTCGGAAGAATTTCCGCGCGATGGCCAACTTGACCGAGGCAAGTGGCATACCCAATTCAATTGAAGAGGAATCCGGAAGGAGTGAACCAGCTACGGCGAGATCGTCGGCCCTACAGCTTCCGGAATGTTACTGTGCCCGGGGACCCAGACAGTGAGACACTGAAGCGCCCAGAAAAAAGTTCGAGACAGCGGCGACATTTCCTAACGATCCTGGAGTTATTCACAAAACCTGACAGGGATCTTATGGCAGCCTGACTGTCAGAAAATACCGAGACGCGGGTGCACCCCTGATGAGGATCCTTGGAGCGGCTCGGTAAATGGCCATCACCTCCGCCTTAAACACGCTACATTAATTCGGCAGCCGGAGAGAAGTGTTTAGATCCAGTTTCCCAGAGTATATTCTGCCTCCAACCCCATTATCGAGTTTAGAGCTGTCGGTGTATATATCCAGATGCTTCGGGTGACCGATCGTGTTAGAATTCCAGTCGTCCCTACTCGGAATCAGAAAGTGGAAACCCCTGTCAAGACAATATTCCGCTCACAAATCCATACCAAAAGTGCAAAACAGACTAAATAAGTGACGACAAATTTGAGAGATGAAGGTTCAACAAGATGGCTATTATTAAATGTCCAGACGCTGTTGGAAGACCCATACAATAAACTGAAAATTAAGTTCTAAGTTAAATGCATCATTTCTAACTCTAATTTAATTATTTGCTGGAGTATATTTTTAATTTAAATGAAATGTTATTGAATTGGATAAAATATTCACTTTTTACAGAAATTTTGAAATGCAGGACACCTTGAAAATTGTTCGAAACTCAATCTGTGTTGTCTGGAAACAAACAATTTGCTTTACTACTCTTTGCATTTTTTAAGAATAGAATGACGAAAGTTACGCTCACTTAGTTGTGAAATAATATTTTTCAAGTGATGATTTTCTGTCCGTGTAATAATTGTTCTGTACATTTATTTTAAGCTTCTTTTAATACATACACATTCCGTTGATATTCAAAATTGGTTTAAAGACATCAGATATCACTTAAAGAGTCATTCATCCATCCGTACTACCAGGGAAATCTCTTGCTTATGTAGTAAATGCGACTCTTTACTACTGAACGAAGCACATCAATGTCGAGCAGTCAACCAAGCAACTGAATAAAAAAATATTTAAGATGGACTCTTTCCCCTTTGTTGTGTTGGGGGTGGGTGGGGTATAATATGCAAATTATTTAAAGCTAAAGCACTCATTTGCAAATACTGTAACTGTAGAATTTTTGGTTTCTCCCATACAGGGTGGTGTAATAAATTGTAAAATAACTATTGTTAAGCTTAATAAACAAATTGAAAATTTGAACTGAAAGCTACTACCTCAACCGTTTACCATAGTGATGGATAATAACACGAGCGAAGAGTATTCAAATTGACAATAAGGTAAAGGATTCGGATTACGCGGATGATATTTATCTACTCCCCCATGAAATCTTCGACGTGCAAAAATATGAAATATTGGAGAGGAGACAGGCTACTCTATCGACCCTCTCATCTTTTTGGTTGGAGAATAATAGTGATACTGCCTCAGAATGATATTCAAGTTATTCAATATGACTTACCAGAAAATGTTGTCTAAAATGATTGTATTTTTCAGTTTTCGAAGGACACCACAAAGAGGTGTACTCGGCCCCTTTATTCTACTGAAGACCAACAAAAGAACATGCTGCATAACTATCGTCTATACATATGACGTGGCACTAGCGACTACAGGCAAAGATTCAAAATTAATTTAGGAAATTCTGGAATCTGCTGCGTTGAGATTACTATCGAAATGCTGCAACGAATGTTGACTGGCAGTAAACCTAACCAAAACATAGTGAGTACTATTCACAAGAAAATATAAGATCCCTAAATTTCCTATCCCTAGTAGCTCTAACTTTATCAAAGTGTGTGTTGGGATCGTAACTGCAACTTGAATACCCAATCTAGAACCAATATGCTCGAACTGGGGTATCAACCCTAAAAATCAATATTGACTATCCAACTTTGTAATCAAATCAACGGCAGCGGTTTGGTGGTTGAATCATCAAGCCAGGTTTGTGTGGATTATGAGAATGGTGGCAAAGACAATAACAGCTGTCCTTGGAACTACATTATCCAAAGTATTGTTTACTATTCATAACTGTACACCACTCGATATATTGGCGAAACAAGTTGTTGCGAACACTGAGACTGAGCGCCATAAGATCATGCAAGCAATGCGGCTATACATACATACATACATAATTGGCCAAAAGTGAGTCGGTCCTCATTTGATCCATTAGTATGCGGCAGAGTCTAGCAATACTTCTCTTAGCCTCTTGTTGCCAACCACATTGAGTTTCCCTGTAAAATGAGTGGACGAAAGCTAATTTAATGGATACAATCGGAATTCCTAAGCGCTGTAATATATCGGAGATTGTGAGCTCGGTATCGCCATGGGCCAGGACATCAATCATCATTTCTATATTCCGGAACCTATATAAGAGTCATCTTTGAACATTGCGCCGCAAAGAGCAAACGCTGCGGTTACCAGGCATCCAATAAGAAAGAATCCTTAATAAATATACTACAGCCTACCCTATCATGCATCTTTAAACCTCAAGAATCTCATTGGAAACCTCTAGACCTTTAGACCATACATAATTGGCCATAACAACCCTTCAGTGAGGTTACGGCCTAGCTTCCCACACCACTCACGTTGTGTGTGTTAATTTTTTTTATACATGAGTGGTGGGACCTACAGTTTCAAGTCGACAGATTTTTGAGCAACTCTTAAAATCTTATTTACTCTCAGCGTTTTTGCCAGAAATCTGCTGAGAGGCAGTCGCCGAAGAAATATTTGTTTCATATTTTCGTTTTGATGTTTGACCTAGGCTTTAAACCGTGGCCTTACGTCTAATAAGCCGACACACTATCTAGTAGACTACGGCGAAACTTCAATGCCTTGATAGCAATTCCGATTGTCTCTATTAAATTGACATTTTTCCACTCATTTTACAGGGAAGCTCAATGTTGTTGGCAGTAAGAGGCTAAGAAAAGTTTTGCTAGACTCTGCCGGATACTAATGGATAAAATGAGGACCGACTTACTTCTATCATTAAATCGCCATTGCACTTTTTGTAGGAATGCCGAAAGTTTTAACTCATTTTTAAAAGCTACCCTTTAATGAAAACTGTGTACACACTCAGTCTTCATTTGAATGCTTCGTTAGAGAGATTTTGTTTGTGAAATGCTCGGTTTTTTCTTTATTTACTGCTTGGTTGGTTTGGTTGTTGATGTTGCTTATGGCCAAAAATTTGTTTATTTACGAGTATCTGATTCCATTTATTCTTTCATCCTTTCTTTTTTTTATTATTTTTGTATTTGAATGGTATTTTATAGTGTAAAGGCTATTAAATCAGCTTTGTTTGCATAGTTATTTGAGCCATTGTAATACGATTTAGTGTTCAATTGAGTTGTTGGCCAACTAAAATGTATAAACAACGATTGCAGAACTTTGTCTTTCTTATTTTGATTACAGTATAGTGGTCGTAGGGGCAAAAGTTTCAGGTTGTAAGCTAAACAGCCGAAAATCTCGAGCGTAACCTTATAGAAAATTTTTGAGGTAACTGTTGTTGAAGTTGTTGTTGTAGGCATGGAACTGAAAAGTATTCCAAGTGAATTTGATGAGAAATTGGTAGAAAGGAGAACCATAATGAAAACAGTGGACTATTGATACTGCCATCCAACTAGGCAAATATGCTAAACTGAATATATGCCTTATACCCAGTATTTATGTTGTCAACAATGAATGACAAATAGATGGATTGTTGTTATCATCTATGTGTGATAGAAGGGTAAGAAAGTGTCTTGGATGGATTATTCAAAGCGAATAAAAACTTGTTAATTTTATGAAGTCGAAACCCATAACATGTCAAACATTTTGTCGTCTCGTCTTTGGTTTGAATCAGGATTACTTACGTTTGTTGTATGTCTCACCATCTCTTTACAATTAAGTTGGTGTTTTTAAATCTAAATCTTCTACCCATGAGTGCTTGACCAACCCCTTACGCAACATGTGAACATGGGACATCACTTAACCTCAGCCACTCTTGTTAGGAGTAGCAAAGGGTATATGATCGTTTATTAGGCCGCTATGTTGTTAGCTTGAGGTAGCATTGATGATTGATTTGTATCTTAAATTGGGAGCAGCTATCCCGTCAATGTCCAATAATGAATACCTGTCTGAAATGCTAGGCTGCCATTATGTTCTCTATTTATATACATCATTGGTCATTACAACCCTTCCGTCAGTATTACGAGCTAGTTTTTCACACCACTTAATATTGTGTTAATTTTGTACATGACTAGCCTTGCCTACGACTGCGAACGACAGAGAAACTTTTTCAGGGCCGAAGAAATATTGTTTCATATTTCGTTTTGTTGGAGATGTCTGACCTTGGATTTGAATCATGGCCTCATGCCTAATAAGCCAACACTCTACCTACTAGACTACCGTGACTACCCTATGTTAAGGCCAACTTAAATATATGTTCGTCCAAACTCTGAGAATAACTGCCAATTCTGATTCCGGTATGACTCAAACGGAGCAATGTTGCGATCTGTTCGTCAGAAGTAGAAACATTTTTCCCCACCTGCTGTATAATGTCGAACGGTCGTTTGGTTTTTTGTTGAAGGTGCTAAAGTCTTTAAGGGTAACGTGTGCAATATGGTAAATGACCATAGTACATAGTACAAACTTTAGAGGTTTTACTCCCAACTATCAAAATTGTTCAACAGGGCTTGACATTCGAAATGACAGAGTCTGAAAGATTTAAAAGTTGACGAGACAGATAAGGGATCTTTAGAGGTCTGGTGTGTGTTTGGGAGGAAGGAACTTGAAGCAATCAAATGTTATCAGCAAAATTATTTAACTACGTATTAATAAACGGGCTATCAAGATTACAATATTGTAGGAGTATTTTAAATGAGAAGTAAGAATTTTCATGTTCGGTCTATTCTCAGTACGATCTTCGGGCTATATTTGTGTAAGTAGCATTGAGAAATGAGCCCACCAAGGGAACGTTTAAATGTCGATACGAGTTTGCCAAAATTATTGGTTGAAAGTGAAATGAGAAATTTCACAATTCCTACCGAATTTTATACAAAAATCTGTCGGTAGGTTTTTTGTGAGGATAATTATTTCTTATTCGTAAGTAAGAAAACATTTTATTCAAAGTATTTTTCATATTTCAGGTCATTTGTGGATTCCTTATAAATAAAATTACTCAAACTTTGAAGTAAATTAATAATTTACCCAATTTTCGACATTCTCATAGGAATT
Source organism: Sarcophaga subvicina (assembly GCA_936449025.2). NCBI lineage: Eukaryota > Metazoa > Arthropoda > Insecta > Diptera > Sarcophagidae > Sarcophaga > Sarcophaga subvicina. The sequence continues at coordinate 93,697,379 of OW388080.2, forward strand.
GAAGTGCTGCTCAGCCAATGCCTACTCCATTGATAAAAACAAATGGTAGTCGAAAAGAGCCAAGTGTGCTGAATACGACGGTCAAGTGGTGTAGCAGCTCTTATCCAAATGCTATTGTAAAATATTTATTTATTTAAAATTTTATTAATTATTTAATTTTATTTTAGTGCACTAGAAGAGTACTGTAAAATAATAAAGAACAATAGTTTTTAACAGAGTGCAGCTGAAGCGCACTGTTTGGTTAAATTTTATTGATTGAATTGTTGAATGAAAATGTCTCTTCTTTTATACTAAATTTTGGCTGATTTGGCAATTCCAAATCAAACCCTTAATTCTAATACAATTTTGTATTGGCTTAATACTATAACATATGTTGTGTGTATATTATATGCTTAACTATATTATATTGGTTTGTGTGTGTAATAATTATGGGACAAGTGGATGTCATATGACACGCGCTCGCTGTCCATAATAATTCCCACGGTAAATTGTGAAGAGAGCCACACACTATCACTAGCAATGCAATACAACAACAACACACGTTGTGTATATTATATGCATACCAATACAGCCGGCGGCCTGACAACAAAGTATCAAATGATCGTCGAGTGTGCGCATTACTATTGTGGCGTCATATGCTGCAGCGACGGTCAGCAACATTGAGTCAGGTGGTAGCTGCTCATATGCAATTGGATATTCTTTTGTTTATGCACATGAAATGTTGTGCTAGTATTGATAACTGGAAAATCATGCTACACTATGATAGTGTCCTGAACCGGCTTTGCTTTATGTGCAGATGAATTTTCATGTTGTAAAATTATTTTGCCGTGTCATCTGGCCAATTTTAATCGTCTATCGATCTGTCCATAGTTCAAATTTATTATATGTTATCGGTAGCGATTTATGTTAACAATCCTACCAGACACACAGCATTTTTTCCTACTTAATCCATATGGTTTTACTGCCGAAGATGATGGTTATTCAGTATTACCCCAGGATGTGTTCCGTTTAGGATTCTGAAAATAACTCAATTTTTCATTGCCCATAACAGTTCGATGCTATTCTGATTTTCAGTCTTGTCTTTGAAGTAAAATTTTTCAAGTGCTTTTTCAGTTTTTCATTTGTCTGTCATTCAATTCACATGGCACCCATTTTCCAGACTTTCGAACCGTTCCGATAGCTTGAAATTATTTATTGTACAACGTTTAACTTTTCTGTCATTTGTTTCTGACTCAAACAGTCACCTTCATCCAAAATTGTTTGCAATTCGGAATCTTCAAATTTTTTCGTTGTTCATGTCTCACATCAAAATCCTTGTCTCTGAACCATTGTAACCATCTTCCGCATACTGCTTTTGATGGAGCAAGATCATCTTATGCTTATGCATAAGATTTATTGAATTAATGCTCGTTCACAATAAATATTCTCGATGGATATATTTGTATCTTGACGCTCACTTTATACCGATATAGCTGGTAATATTTTAATGTAAAATAATTGGGTTTTAAATGTCTTTAATTAATCTTTAAATATTTTGTATCAAATAAACAAAAATATTGTACATAAAAGACCACGACTCTATGTGACACAAATTATATGCTTATTTTCAATATTTTTTATTCAAAACACAAAATTATTTTTTGTTTTCAATTTTTATTATAAAGAAGAAGAAATAATTTATTTAAATACATATGACATTGAACCGAAAAAAATAAAAAGTACTTTGGCGACAGAAGAATACTAAATTGAAAGCGTGACTTGAACTGATGTGGCACATAAAATTAATTTTTAAATAATTAAAAATAACTGAATTCGTTTTAATTACAGAAAATCTTTTCATAGAAATATTTTACTTGCAGTGGCTTCTCAACGTTTGCCATTTTAAAAGACCTAGAAAAGGTGTGACTGAAAAGCAAATACAGAAAGACGTTGAGAAAAGATACTCGTAATACCACCAGGAAATTATTTAGATTCACTATGGTGTAGACAGTTATTTATAGTGCAAATGGCAAGAGTTTTTCTTCCTCTTTAAGTCCTTACACTTATTAAGGCAGAATAAAATGAAAAGAAAAACCAAATAAAAGTCAAAAAATTGCTTGAACTGTGTGTTTTATTTCCTTTTGGTTTTCATGTTCACGGTGAAGATATTCGTTTCAAAAAATTCTGTACTAAATTGATAATTATTACAAAAAATAAAGAATTTATAGAGTATATTACACTTAATTTAGTTCTCTATTTCTTCGACTAAATCCTATCAGCTGATTTCTGACAAAAACTCATGACATAAAAAGTTGCTCAAAAACGAAAAACGGAAATGTTGAAGGATACACCATTTTCAAGAGATCGATGAAAATTTTCGATGATATCTCACACATAATTTGCTTCATTTAAATTTATTAATAGGAAGTGTTTAAGGATACACCAACCAGATACAAGAGATCGATGAATATTTTCAATGATATCTCACATACAATTTGTTTTATTTAGATTGACAAATAGGAAGTGTAGTAATAGTAGTAGGAATAGGATACACCATATACTAGATTTCAATGCATATTTTCGGTAATATCTCACATACAATTTGTTTCATTTAAGTTTACAAATAGGAAGTGTTTAAGGATACACCATATGCAAGAAATCGATGAAAATTTTTAATGATATCTCACACACAATTTGTTTAACCGTAGTTCGAGCTTTTTTTTATCAAAAATGATACATTTAAATTTTTGAGTCGATATAACTTTAATTCAGAAAAAGTTAGATGTTTGATATTTTTTGGATTCGTTAGTATTGTGATTGTCGTTATTTTAAACCAAAGAAAATTTAAAACAGGACTTAAAAAATTTAAAAACTTCATAATTCTATCTTATGTATCATTTTTGATACATACGACTTTCCTAGGGATTCTTTGGTGTTGTGTATTTCTAATCCTTTAATTTTCTGAACCATTTAAAAATAATCAAATTATTTTATACACATGAGTTTAGTCAGTTTATACATCAATATAAATGGAAATAAAATTTTGTAATTCAATTGAAACTCAAATGCCTAAAAAAAAATTTAATAAAAAAAACTCACTAAAATAATATCGAAATTCAATATATTTTCGTATTTCAAATGACAAAAAATAAAAAATAAAAATTAACACCAAATTGCATGTCAAAGCAAACAAACTGTAATAAAACTAGAACATGAAGTGATGAAAGAAGAATACAGCAATGCAAAGTGGATGTCAATCAAATAAACAGCATTACCGGAAATGAATACAATTTCAATGTTTAGTGCCACATCGAGAGATGTTAATGACGTATTTATACTTCAGTGCATGCACAATCTCAGAAAACATTCAATTTTATGTAGAATTTTTTGTACATGATGACGGTGGGGAATATTTAATGTTTACATACATAATTGCCCATTACAACCCTTCAGTCAGCATTACGACCTAGGTTCTAACATCACTTAGGTTGTGTGCATTAATTTCATACATGAGTGGCGGAACTTACAGTTTAAAGTCAATTCCGAACATCAAATTTTTTTAGAAACTTTTCATGGCAATTTTATTTAATCTCAGAGTTTTTTCCAGAAATCTGCTGAGAGGAAGTCGCCGAAGAAATATTTTTTCAAATTTCGTTTTGATGGCTGACGTCTAATAAGCCAACACACTACCTACTAGACTATGGCGACTTCAAACCGAAAACCGAATAACCACTTGTAAAATATTGCTTCAAAAACATGACAGAAAATCCGTACTGCTTACAATTTTTACTCTCGATTAAAAATGGACTTATTTTCAGCATCCTAATCAAAAAAACCCGAGTTTCTCTAGAACTGCTATAAATTTCGACTGCGAAACCAGTTTAATTCTGCAAGACGACAAAGCTGTAAAAAAAGGAAAAGAAATTTATATTTTGAAGGGACTCATAAAGAAATGAAAACATTAAGAAATTATTTCTATTATTAAACTTCTATTATAAGCAATACAGTGTTTACCCTTGCAAAGCGTTATTTAACGCAGCCCGAAACTTTCGACTTTAAAAAAATCGGCTAAAAAAATTATAATAACAGCGTCAAATCTTACTTAAGTAGACTTAAATTCTGTTTTTTCTTCTGCTACAAATTTTTGCATTAAATTAACAGAATTTGTGACATATAGTCACTTCTGTAGTTATGACTACGCCTATGTGAACATCTGTGACAAATAACTCAATATTATTTCCGCTCTCTATACGCATGAGTTGATATGCGAGTGTATTGTTTAAAATATAAATATATGACAACCTACATAATGTATAATCTGATTATAAAATAAAATTGTACAATCGAAAGAGGTTGACAAAAGGTAGAAAAGTAGACTTCCCACACAAATATAAACTATTATTGAAGGACAAAAAAAACAAGATTATTTTTTACTGCAATTTATTATGGTGCATTTATGCGGTCTATTACACTGCGTGTGAAACTATTTTTATTGCAAAGAATTTAAGAATATTAAGAGATATAATAATAAATAAATAAAAATATTGAATACACTCCGCAGTCCCTAAGGACATTAAGGGATTTAAATCACTGCACATTTTTTATCAGATACAACCCTTTACATTGTGCATACAGTGGACAGCAAAAGTCTTAGTACGGCAATATATTTTGGTAATTTCATGAATTTTAGCCAAAAGTTCGTATAAAAATTTATAATTTATATATTCATTTTATTAATTTATTTCTGTTTTATTATAAAACAAAAAATTTTTTAATGTTTTTCATAAAAAAAAGAAAAATATGGAAAAGTTTCAGATGACTCCATAGATACCCCCAAGGAGAACACTGAGTAAATTTAAAATTCAAAGGCCTAATAAATGAAAATGTTATTCCTTATATTTAGTAGAATATCCCTTAAGGAATATTCCATTTAACCTAATTGTAATTGAATATACAAGTTATGTTTATTGTTTTCTGGTGGCACCATGAGCAAGTTTTTCGGTTGACTTTTGTTTGAGGTTTAGCGATTACAAAACCGTTCTTTCAAATGATCTCCTAAATACTCTATTGAAGTCAAATCGGGACTTTGTGCAAGAATATTAAGCCTGTGATGACTTTTTTTGTCAAAATGTATTGCCGTACTAAGACTTTTGCTGTCCACTGTACATGTAAATAATGAATTTATTTTTGTTATTAAATGCGACGAAAATTCACATGTGAAATATAGGCAATAACATTATTTTGTAAATATTTATAACACTGAGGTTTAAATTACCGCCCAAATATTTGAGTTTGTGTAACAAACATGAAACTCAAATGCGTTTTGGTGCTAATTTAAATTGACCTCTTGAAATATAAAATAATATCATATATTCAGACGGATAAGGTGAGATAGAAATTGTTTTTGGAAATTTTCTTAGGTGCCCCTAGTTGGTAGTGTGCTAAACTTCACGTACCGAGGCCGGGGGTTCGATTCCCACAGGGACTTGTGTTTTTGATTGTTGTCTGACACTTTGTGTGACTACTCATAATAAAAAAAAGAAAGTGAGAATTATTACGAAAAAGCAATTCTCGGCAAAGAAAAGTAACGAAGGTAAAATCACAGGTTATTAAAAAAAGTCGCCGTAATCGAGTAGGTAGTGTGTTGGCTTATTAAACATCAGGCCTCGGTACAAATTCCAGAGCAGACATCTCCACTAAAATAAAAAATTAAAAAATATTTCTTTGGCGACTTCCTCTCAACAGATTTTTAAAAAAATTAAAAGTTTATCACAAAACTGTCGTTCGAAGTTATCTTTAAAATGTAGGTCGCTCAACTTATGTGTCGGTCTTATGTCAAATTAACACATAACAACATACGTGGTGTGAGGAGCTAGGTCGTTTCGTTTTGTTGGATGATGTCTGATGTCTGGCCTTACGTCTAGTAAGCCAACACACAACCTACTAGACAACGGCGACTTCAAAAGTACTTAATTTTGTGGTTCAGTAACCCTCTTCTTCTTTTTCGAATTTTTATCGTCTGTTGGTCTGTTTTGTAATTCGTTTTGGCCAATTGCTTTTAAACAATTTTTTTTTGTTTTCTTTCTTTTTATTGTTTTTTGAAGGTAAGTATGTTTTTTTTTTGCATTTTGTCAATCTTATCTCAACAACACGCAATATGTTTGTGCCGTAAAAAGCAATGGTGAAATTATTGTTTTCATCAAGAAAAATATTTTATCAACATTTGCATCCATGAGAAATCAATTTACTTGTAAATTTCTACATATGCGAGAAATGGAATAAGGACTTATTTTAACATACATCTGTCTTTAAATTTTAGGGAGGCTAATATTAAATTCTTTGTTACTTACTTACTACTCATCAGGAGTATTTGGGTTAAAGCGTAGCTAATCACACCATTCATGTTGTGAATAGTAATTACATCCATAAGTACAGAAATTTATCATGTATTATATTTTTATTTTCTCTCAGAGTTTTTGCCAGAAATCTGCTGACAGGAAGTCGCTAAGAAATATTATTTTTGTTAAATATTTCTACTGTATTACTAACGTGGTTAACTTTGAATTTTACCTTCACTTTACATTATTTTTAATTTCATTTCCATTATGCTTTATCATTTTGTTTTGCTTAGAATATGACAAAAAAAAAACAATTTCCCGTATACGCTCAGATAAGTAGTGATTAGAATACATTACAGTATTGTGCGAAATTATATTGGGTTGTTCATAAAGTAATTTCGTTTTTCCCCGACAGAGGATTCAATTGTATTTTTTTGCGTCCAACTTCACACTTAAGACGTATAATTTTTATGTGCTTTGAGAGCTCATATAGCAAGGCTTGTGTGTAAAAAATTTCAATTAATTCTACGCAGTAGTTTTTGGTTGGTGCCCTTTTAAATATGGAGAGCGACGAGCAGCATTTTCGACATATCTTACTGTTTTACTACAGAAAAAGTAAAAATTCTGTTCAAGCCAGAAATAAATTGGCGGATGTGTATAGAGAAGGTGTGTTGAAAGTATGCCAGTGCCAGAACTGGTTCGCTAAATTTCAATCCGGCAATTTTGAAGCTGATAAAGACGTAAAAAAGTAATTAGTTTATGGGAACCGGCGAACAACAATACGTGAGATCGGATTGAGCTTTATGACCACTTCAGCTATTTTAAAGTTGGTCCTGACCCCCAATCTTTCACCTCTACGGCCTCATCAATGGATGGGTCAGGGAGGAAGAGCAGAGGCGTTGGGGGAACGGATCGGGTTGTTTTGTTTCTAGATGTCTACGGCCTGGTGTGGACAGTAAGGGAACAGGTTGGATGCTGGGCTTGGATAAGGCCAGATTAAGGTTTGTTGTCGGTTTTATCACGGGGCACTGCAAGATTAGGTCGCTGACGGGGATCTGCAACAGATCCCAGCTGGACTATTGCAGGGCATGTTGCGATGAGGAGGAGTTAGAGACTATCGAACACCTCCTCTGGCAGGGCCTTCTTTGAGAGCTTGAATTCTGTGTCGAGAGCCGACATCAAGGCTCTCCACAGATTCATTAGTGACATAGGCTGGTTGAGAGGTGCTAGGGCTTCGTCAATGTAGTCGCGCTCTCCTCTTTTATTGTGTCTGGTCTGTGTAATTCCTCTGCTTCCCATTATCCCCTTTCCTATATCCTCTCATTTATATCTTTTTCTCTCTATTATTCTTCCCTCTTTAAGGACGTTGTACAATGGGCCAATTCTTGATTGACAAGTACACGTCCTCTGACCTAACCTAACCTTCATGACCATTGATATTATACGTAAACTGTCTTTCATTTCCACAAAAAAAGCGAAATTATTTTCCGAACTACTCAATATCTGTATCTGTTTTGTATCTTTTTTGTATAATATTTCTGCGAATAAAATTTTCAATCAATTAAAAGAAGCAAGTGGAAGCATTTAAAGAGTATATTGAATGTATCCATATGTATGTAATAATTAGCATTTTATGAGAAAATGAAAAGAGTTTATAGCGTATGGCCCTATTCATCTTCATACACTCAAACACAAGCAGTTTTTCCATGAAATGTTGCTTCGCGTTGCAAGTGTAAAAGAAATAATTACCGATGCTTGCGAATGCTTAATTACACACTAAGATGAGCAGTAGCTTCAGAGGCATAACCTCCGTTTAGCTATGTTGCAAATTCCATTTTGTTAAGTTTAAAAGTGCAATGCTCTCATTTAATAATTTACAGACACAAAAGAGTACAGATACGAAATCTAAACGCTATAAGAGTTCTTTGCAATCAATAAGTCTACATAGGAGTATATTTTGTAGTACGAGTATATTGCTTTTATAAGCACAGGATAAAATGAAAAGTTTGAAACTACATTTGTCTACTTGAACTGTGGAATAGTGAAATGGGAAATTTTATATTGGAAAAGAATTAATATTTTCGTTTTTACTTTAATAGTTTTCGATTAATCTGCATAATAACTCTTTCAAAACAGTTAACGTTCCTCGCCATGAATAATTTGTATTCAAAAATAATTTCATTCGAAGTTAACGTTTACCAATGTAATCTTATTCGTGTGACATAAAAGCTCATCAAATTAAAACTGTGGCAATAATATTTAACCCGATCATGACCTTTCCCACATAAATATTTCCTTGGCTTCTTTCTTTTTGCTTTTAAACTCCGTTATGTTCAGATCAATGTAAAAAGTATTTTCATTTATGGGCATATTGCCAGTCGATGGTCATTGCATTTTTATTCATTAACAGCAGCAGATTGTGGCAGCACGTTGCAACACTACCAATTGATTTTATTGCTTATGGTTGTGACGTCCGCAAATTCTTTCTATGGGAACATTCGTGCATTGTATTATTTATGGTTTAGACTTGTCTATCGTAGTGGATATTGGATTCATTTCGCAAAGGGATATTCGTTTGAAATTCATTTTGTTATGCAAATATTTAAAACATACATACATACATATATAGTCGTGGTATTGATTTTAAGTTTGGTTTTTTTCATATTCAATAGAAACACTCATGTTTGATTGTTATTTTACCAGATTGGGGTTTTTTTCTGTTAGCCCTCTTCCACAAAGCATTTTAATCTTGTTCGGTTGACTGCTGTTAAGTTTTCGTCTTCCAATGTAAGATTACTCCGTCCTAGACTTTTGAGTATCGAACGTCTCCTGATGTTTCTTGGCCGGGCGCTGTTTCTTGAGGAATCCAATCGATTACCATTCCTGTTACATAGGCTGTGACATCTATCGGTTTAAATTTTGAATCATCAGTTACTTCGAATCTGTCACAAAATTCATAATACTATCTGCACTGAACATAATGAATCGATTTGCGCTTAAGCAACGTTTGAATTTATTGAGAGAATGCTCGATGATGTCGATTCTAACAAAAATAAAATTACTTTTCGGATGAAGCTCATTTTCATCTTGGTGGGTACTTCAATAAGCAAAATTGCCCTATTTGGGGCTCAGAAAATCCACATGTGGAATCCAGAAGTCAATGCAAATATTACGTGAGAGTGTTTGGCGGGTCTTGTGTAGCGTCGGCATCACTGTCCCATATTTCTTTGAAAATGAGGACATGTTTTTGTACCCGCTCTTGGTATTGATGTAAAAGATGTTTCAACAGAATGGGCAACTTGCCACACATCTCATGCCACAATGGATTTATTGCGTTAAACGTTTGATGGCCGTTTAATTAGCCGAAATGGTGAAGTAAATTAGCCGCCGAGAAGCTGCGATTTGACACCGTAGGACTAATTATCGTGCGTCGCCGACAAGAAAAGTATTATGCCGACAAGTTAAGAAACAATTGAGCGTTTAACCCATTTACGGTCGCTGTGCCAATTTGGGAACACTTAATTATTAAGGCTGTATAAAAAAGCTGTTTACTCTAGTTTATTTATTTTTGCATTATTGAATAGTGGAATGTGCTCCGAATATAAATTAAATGAAGCAATTTAACTACATTAATTGTTATTGTTGTAATAATATATTGAACTTCATTAACAATACACATATAGAGGTCGGTCAATGGTAATCAAAGTTATATTTTGTACCTAAAGTTTATAGCCGAAATTTGTATTAGAATATTAAATTCAATAAACAGTGAAACATTGAAAAGCATTTTTAGTTTCGTACAACAAATGTATAAGATCTTAGAAAACATATAATAATGCTGTTCCAATTTAGGTACAATGGCCACAAGTATACTACTAACGACGCTGCAAAAACTAGTGACAAAGTGTTTAAAGTACGTCAACTTGCTGATATTCTTATCAGAAAATTTAACCAATGGGGTGTTTTCCACGTACATATTTCTATCGACGAATTCATGGTGAAATATTACGGTCGCCATTCAGCAAAACAGTATATTCGAGGTAAACTTGTTCGGTTTGGTTATAAAAACTGAGTTGCAGCAAGTTCCTCTGGATATTGTTACTGCTTTGATATTTATTGTGGTAAATCAAATACACCTGTTCCTGAGCCATTGGGTACTAGGGTTGTGAAAATGCTGCTACAAAAATTGACCATGAATCCTGCCAACCACAAAATTTGTATTGATAATTTTTTTACAAGTTTTCAGTTACTCAAGCTTCCTAATCGTGTGCGTTGTGTCATCTCCCACAATAGAAGCCGCTGGAGTTGCAAAAAATGCAAAAAACATACTGCGTTGAAAAAAATTGTTTTGCAAAATATCACTCATAAGTGGCCATTGTACCAATTTGGGTACACCCCTCTAATGTCCTGAATTTTATTTGTTGTTACTTTTTTTATATTTCTGTTTTTTTTGCATTGTTAAAAATAAATAAATATTGAAATTTAAAAAATTTAACTTGTAGTTTTTGTTTGGCTGTAAATGGGTTAAAAGCAAACATTTGTGATGCCATTGTCGAAAAATACAATAGAAAAAGTGCATGAAAATGAATGAAATAAAATCGTATTTTTAACCGCAACAATTGTACTTCATAACATAAAAAAAATTTTGGCAAAATCTCAAATTGTTTTCGTTTTCTTGCATTTTTAAATTTTAACTTTTAAATGGGCCACCCTATATTTAAGCGTATAGTTCAGGGTAACCGGTAGGTCGTTTTTCTATGAGCTTTCTATCCATAAGTTTCAATGAAACAAATATATGTGACATATCATTAGAACTTTTTATTATTTTGAATTTTTATCATACAAGCCTAAGGCGTCCTGCTTTCCTCCTCTAATAAATGCCACAAATAATTTTAAATTATTATTAAACAATATCAGATATTAGCATGTGTCATTAAGAATACTCACAACAAATTGTATGCGATTTTTATCAAACGTGTTTGTTTATTTTTAATGTTCTCTTGTACCTTCATAGGCATTCGAGAGAAAATAATTTTTCTGTATTGTAGTGTCATCAGTGTTTTAAATAATTTTGTATGAAAAAATTTAATACGACTTTTTTAATTCAGAAAATCCATGAGCGCATTAAGCGATTCTTTTCTCTATTTCCTAAAAAAAGAAAAAATAGCGAAAGAAATATAATTGAACTTGTGAATATTTGTACTCTATGTACGTCTTGTTTACAATGTACTTGCAACTAAATAACTACAACGTTCACAGACGTATGAGTATTATTAAACTATTGAAAAAAATCTAATATCACTCATACGTCAGCGTGTTTTGCCTCAATTCAAATAACCGGTACATTTGTCGCAAATCTCCCTTTTATTCGCTCACAAAAAAAAGAAAAAATTGCTTCAAGCGGTACAGATGCAGCATTCTGAAATTTAGTCTTCAGGTTAATGTTGTAATTGTCTCTGTTCCATAAAATCTTGGCAAATATTGGAGAAATTTGAAGGGTAGTTACTGCCAAGCTGGAGCAACTTAATCGAATGTTAACATCCAATGCAATTAATATAGGTTCATTTTAAGCGTTTCCCACTTTTAAATTGAATTAAAAAAGTGTGTGTTTATTGTTGTATTATGTAAATTTTGCGTTTGAATATGCCTTTGAAAGCCCGATTGATGTCATTATGTATTGAATATAACATCGTTCCAATGTCAGCCACGGTTTCGCTGAGTGGAGTCCATAATAAGTGCCCAATTTTACACGACTCTGGTGAATAAATCAGACTCTATTTGGCCGATGGCATGGGTCACATTGGCTTTGAAAATTGCTGTGGTTTGTTTCGCCCACAAGAAAAAGCCAGACGAAGCCATAATCGCATGATCTCCGTGTCCAATATACAACACCATCTCATGAGATTACCATAACCTCAAATCACTTGTGGCGAATATACAATGTGACGTGAACTCGGTGGCACACTGTTTTGATGAAGCCGCACATGATTTGGATGCAAAACTCATCCAATGCAGGCATCAAAGAATTTGATAATTATAGACAAATTGTGTTCGCCATTTACAATGTATTTTTTAAAGAAAACTAGACTGATGAAGTTGTCAACACAAAATCAGTGATTTTTCGGGATGCTAGATACTCTTGAATCTTATGAACAGGAAACCCCATATGATAAAACAATTTTCTTATTTGCACGTCTTGTGGAAGTTTATATCCGTCCACGAGAATTTCACAAAACTGACTGCATAAATGGCAACCAATTTGACAGATGTAGCTTCCACAAAATAACTGAAAGCTCTGTTGAAAGATCTGATATAACTTCAAAGTTAATTTTTCCTTTTTTTTCTTTCTATATTTCCTGGTGTTTTGTAGTCGCCATAAACTAGTAGGTAGTGTGTTAGCTTATTAGACGTAAGCAAACAAACAAAATATGAAAAACTATGTATTTCTACGGCGACTTCATCTGTCGTTCAGAATTGATTTTAAACTGTAGATGCCGCTACTCAAGTATAAAATTAACACACACAACATAAGTGCTGTGAGAACCTAGGTTGCAATCCTTTCTGAAGGGTAGTAATGACTGATGTATGTATTTCCAGATTGTTATATGTAGCTTTGTTATCGATTAATTTTTTATGGCAGTTTATATTAAAATTATGCTGGCGTTAGTTGTTGTTCAAAAAATGTATGGTAAATATCAAACTCTGTGTTAATATTTAATTTAAATTGATTAAAATGAAAATACAATGAAAATATATGCTTAAGTTTTGCATTGTTACGTTTAACCACTAAAATCCATTTGTATTAATAACCAACGAAAACTAAATGGGAGAAAGGTATTTAATTTCCACGCAATATCATGTAAACGCTTCTAATTGGATAAAGTTGGCGCAATTAATTCTGTAATGCTTTCAAATTTTTTCATTTTGTGATTACATTGTTCCAAAGCGTGGAAGATTAGAATAGTTTTCATATAAATAAAGCGCACAAAAGCAAACATGTTAGAGAGACTGAAGCCCCATAAACTTTAAAATTCACTTTGTTTAAATGCTTCAAACTATTTTTACAATGGTTTTGTTAACAAAACGAAGCAAGTGAAAGGGAATGAATATGATATTGTGGTAAAATTTTTAGATTATAACGATTAAGAAGAAATGTTTTAAATTCAAATACGTAATTAATGTATTTAATATTCATTGCCATACAGAAAGAAAATTGTGAAAGCTTAAGGATGAAGTGAGAAGAAGAAGAGCTAAATTCGTTACCATTGCAAGTCATTATCATATCATGCCCCGAAAAGAAAATTTTGAACGTATAGGCAACGGTCCAAGTGGTCTGATTGAAATTGTGAAAGGAAAATAATTAATTTCTTTTAAACAAATACTCGGGGGTTGGCCTTTACGTATGCAGTGAAGTGTATGTAGAAAATAGGTTATGGGAAGAAGTACAAGGGAAGTGGCATTTGTGGACATTAGATTTGAATATTTTCATATTATAAGTGGCTTGGATGTCCAATGTAAGTCGCCGTAGTCTCGTAGGTAGTGTGTTAGCTTATTAGTTTAAACCCCAGATCAGACATCAAAACGAAATATGAAAAATATTTCTTCGGCGACTTCCTCTCAGAAGATTTCTGGCAAAAACTCTGAGAGTAAATAAAATTGCCATGAAAGTTCACTTCTCGCATTTGCAGCAATCGTAAAGTGTCACCTTGTAAGCGGTATCCATAATCTATTGTTTCTTACCCATTCAAAGCCAAACCAATATGGCAAGGAAAACTTTAAAAATTTCTTTATTCGTATAAATTAGAACCACAAAAGTACAGGGAAACAAAGAAGAAAAATTAAAAAAATGTTTTAGCATACACAAGAGGTGTACTCAAATTGCCACAATGGCCACTTATGAGTAAAATATTGAAAAACACACTTCGTGAATGGGTAGTGCTTTCTTGAATTTTTTTTACAACCGTAATGGCTCTATTGTGACAGACGTCATAACATGTATTACTTGAAAGCTTTTAGGACACAAATTCAGTTCTGCCTAGATTTAACCAAACAATATTTAATGACGAATCACGCAGCTGCATCATCTAGTTTTTATTTATCGAAATAATAACTGATTCATGCTGTATACCTCTTTCACTGCATAAATACAAGCGTTAAGTATTTAACATTCTCAAGTCTATACTTAGTTCGCAGAATGAAATATTCCGAGTTGAGAAATTAAACTGAGAGAAAATTTCGATCATACATCGAACTATCTAGGAATAATCTAAGGTTAGGTTAGATTAGGTTAGATTAGGTTAGGTTAGGTCGAAGTGGTCGCTTTGTCTACTAAAGCACACTTGAGCAGGCATAGCGGACCGTTGTGACGCTGTACTGAGCGAATTCCACCAAACTCGTCGAAGAAGTTGGTCAGCGCAAGGATTGCAAAAGCAGGACTACCCTTCGCTGGAAACCAGACAGAAAGTTTAATAAACGATATAAATGGATGATAACTTAGTTAAGCTGACAAGGAAGGAAGAGCGAAATAACCTCAATCTGTACTTTGCAGGATATGGGCATTGATAGAGAAAGTTAACTCCTCTCCAGCAGATCTACACCATCGGCAAAAGTCGTTGGATGCAAGCTGCAGTCTGTAGATACGGCCATTGTAGTCAAGTTTGAGTAGATGGTTGGTGCGCCTTTTACTTATACGAAAGTACACAGATTCTGTAGCAATGCAAATCAATCATCAGAACACATTCTTAGGACCTGAGCGACATTATTGCATCCCAGACACCCAGACACAAAACACTTGTGTGCTTAGGAAATGCTGGACAAAGTATTTTCATTGTTTATATCGAGAAGCATGCTGAAGTCTGTGTGGATCCCAACAGATCGTATGAGCACAACAATTTTATATAATGACACGGGTTATAGTCACCGTAGTCTACTAGGTAGTGTGTCGTCTTATTAGACGTGAGGTTTAAATACCAGGTCAGATATCTACAATAAAACTAATTATGAAAAAATATTTCTTCGGCGACATCCTCTCAGCAGATTCTGGCACAAACTCTGGGAGCAAATAAAATTGCAATGAAAAAGTTATTCAAAAATCTGTTGTACGGAGTTGACTTTAAATTGTAGGTTGTGCCACTCAATTATGAAATTAAAACACACAACATAAGTGGTGTGAGAAGCTAGGTCGTAATCCTAACTGAAGGATTTTAATGACTAATTACGTTATGTATGTATGTATCATATGGATTGAAAACTACTCCCACACTTGTATTTTTGATAAATATTTGGAATACGCTCATCAGTTTTTTCTATTTTTAAAACACCATCTGTTACAAATTCTGCTGATAGTGCTGCTGTTAGTGGTAGCCAACTCGCTATTTTTATCAAACCTTTCAAAGTGTGCTCTTGCTTTTTTCATCATCTTCTTAACATTACTTATACGATTGATTTTGTATCATGGTCACCTAAATTACGTAAATAATCACGGCTTATAAAACAGTTATAAAAATAAACTTTGTGATTAACGTTTTAATTTTTTTGATAACTAGTGCTTGGGAGACAGAGTTAGTTGAGCTGATGCATTAAATATTAAAACACTTGCACTATCCTTTAAAAAATATCAAACTGAAGTGTATTTGCGTACAATTTTTTTTTTAACCTTTTCTCAAAGTCCAAAATATTTTGATGAAGGACAAATGTTGGAATTGTGAAATCAAATATTTTCCTAAAAATTTTACCAATTGCAAATAAATATTCAGGATTGTTAAAAAATTAACATCGTTCTCAAATCGAATGTATTTCAAGAAAAAGATAAAACATACAAATTGCATTAAAATCCCTTCGTTGTTATTGATTAACCTTTTCAGACACTTTTTTCTTACTTTTCTTTGGAAAAAAGGCCTTTTCTTTACCTCTTGCATTTTAATCTCACATGTGCAAGAGTGGGATGATTTTGAATATCGATTCAAGTGAACTGAAAAAATTAAGCAATATGTAGCCCAAAGCTGAAAAGAGAAAATAATAAAATAAACAAAGAATACAAAATACCAATTTCGTTCATCAATTTCCACGACACTTATTTTCCAACTAAGTTACCACGTAAATGTCCACTGGCTCAAGAAGAAGTCCTTGAGAATTTTTTTGTTTTTATTTTCTTCTCCTTAATTCTTTAATTCTTTTGTTCTTTTCATTGATTTCTTTCTTGCTGTGTTCCCTTCACATTTTGAAGGCTGAAAAATAAATTAAATTGTTCCATGGCCTTATTGAATATGTACTCGGCCATAAATTTTTTACTAGAGATCTGCTGTCACTTGAGCAGATTGTTTGTATTAAAGTTGTTATTATAGATTAAATTATATTTTATTTCGTTTTTCGACAATTTGATGAATGGATTTTATAATCAAAACAATACAAATGTCATCCTTATTATTTTATTTATTTCCTTTTTTACTTCCTTTTTTTAACCCATTAATGTCCGAATTACTTTTTTTTCTAACGGTTACCGTTTGGTTTTTACACTCAATTTCCTCTCAGATAAAAACTAAGTCAACCTCTGCTGGCAATTTAAGTTGCCACTGGACACTAATGGGTTAATACAACTTCTTTTGGAAAGTGACATACTTTCAAATTTTGTCTACAACTCTGTGCAATATCTACAAACAAAACTATGTTAGTATATGGTACTTTAGTGGCAATAGGTTACTACATAACTTTGTTACAATTAGATGTGGATGATATGCCTTTTAGTCGGAAATACGATCAGGCGATCAAGTGGTGTGAGACACTTATGTAGTGTGTGTTAATTTTAACAATAAATGGCGTGACCGTCAATTTAAAGTCGGCTCCGAACAACAGATTTTTGAGGAACTTTTCATCACAATTTAATTTACTCTCAGTGTTTTCGTCAGAATACTGTTAAAGAAATATTTCTTTTCTATTTAGCTATTATCGAAATATCCTCAAATAATTAAACACACTACCTACTAGACTATATAGTCGGCCATAAATTTAATAAAACGTTCAGTAAGTACATTCTTCAAACCACATTAAGTGAAGTTGGTAAGATACAGAGACCTTTGGCCTTTGTATAACTGGTTTGCGTTGGGGTGGCAATCCTATAACAGAGCTGAAGGTTCTGTTGTATTTAATCCCGTTGCATATTTTAATGAGGATGAGATCTATGCCGACTATGGTTAGATAATGGAAGACAAGTCTGGCAAAGTAATTGGCCTGCCGTTTCCTACTTAACTTATATATACATACATACATAATTGGTCATTACAACCCTTCAGTCAGGATTACGACCTAGCTTCTCACACACTTGGCGGGACCTATAGTTTGAAGTCAATTCCGAACGACAAATTTTTTAGAAACTTTCCATTGCAATTTTATTTATTCTCAGAGTTTTTGCTAGAAACCTACTGAAAGAAAGTCACCGAAGAAAGATTTTTTCATATTTCATTTTGATGTCTGACCTGGGCTTTGAACCGTGGTCTTACGTCTAATAAGCCAACGCGCTACCTACTAGACCACGGCGACTTCGACTTAACTTAGACAGAACCAGTAAACTCTGCGATTTGGAGAAATGCTTCGCAACAAATATTATTAATAAAAGTGAGTCCAACAATTTGGTTGCCGTACTTACTTACTTAATTGGTCAATCTATACCCTTAGTCAAGATTATGACTTAGTTTCTCATTATTCATGAGTGATGAGATCTACAGTTTAAAGTCAACTCCTAATGGTAGGTTTTGAAAAAACTTGTTGTGCAATTTTATTTACGCTCAGAGTTTTTACCTGAGAACTGCTGAGAGGCATTCATCGAAGAAATATCAGGGTTTGCGTCAATTAAGATGACTACTAGACAACTGCGACTTGCTTATGTCGACTACATTTAAATTATTGGGATCTCTTTGCTCCCATTATTTCTATAGAACGGGTGTTTTGAGGCCACACACAGTGACATTTTTGATAACAGATTCTATTATGGCCTCCACAAACAATGAGTAGTTGAGGATGTTTTGTGTTGAACTCTACCAGACGCCAATTCTTCATTGTCTTCTCAATGGCACGAAAGGACTAACACTGTTAAGAATATCTGAAAAATGTTCGACGCGAAATCTTCGTTCCCTAGAAACTTGGCGATAATTTTCACACTCAAATCAACAATGATCTAACGATGGCCAATTAAGTTGTTGGTGCCACTTTTACTACAATCTGCATGAAGTTTTATTAAAAATTTTAGATTTTTAATTTTATGAAAAACAGTAACCGCAACAAAAAAAAAAAACTTCGAAATCTAAACGACAAAGTTCAAAAAGAAAAAAAAAAAACTAAAATAGGCCCTTGGTGAAGTACCGTAGTAAAAGGACATTTCCTTCTGCTGCTTATATAGTCTGTTGTGCCATCTGTATTGCCGCTTACGTATACTTGGCTATTGGATCGACATTGTGGCAATAGCAGATAAGTAAACAACATTTTATATAAATAAGGATATGCTTTTACATAAACAAATAGAAACGGTTGTCCCCTTCTGTAATATTAACACAAAAAATATCGTAAGAGGGGAATTAAAATCGTTGTATGGTATACATACAATAGGGACTTTTATCCAAATGCTATTCGAACATAAAATATTTTTAAATATCCCCTCTATTCCCAGCAAATGTTTTTTTTTTTTATTTCTACTGGTAAACCGCTCGTGGCACTTGCAAAAATTAGAAATCCTTAACATTGTGTTGGTAACCAAATAAAACAAAAAACAGAACATGGACCAGCATTAATAATTTTTCTTAATTTAAAAGAAAATATTATATTTTGTAAAAAGTAAATTTTGTAAATTTTTCGTTTTATTTTTAATATTAAAATTAAATAAAAAAAATTTAATAGTAAATCACGACAAATAATCATATTTTTTAATTTATTCAATTGCAAAGTTTTATTTATAATTGAAAATAATCCACTAGGCGGTGTTCTCCAATTCTCTGGAATCTTGCAGTCAACTCATTTCTGAGAAGACTTGAATCCTTTGGTAATAACGCCATAGGCTACGCTGACGATATCGCTATTGCTGCGTTGGGAATTTGTCCACAGACGCTGTCTGATAGGCTAAACTTGCCGCTGTCAATTGTTCTGGACTGTTGCGGGGTTTTTTGACTATCCGTTAATCCCTCCAATACATACACAATTCACTTCACTAGGAGATACATGGTCCCGACCTTCACCCTCCCTAGTATAAATGGGACCAGACTCACGCTGAGTCCCGAGTTTAAGTATCTGGGCCTGATCGTCGATCCGAAACTCAACTGGAGGGCGAATCTGGCTGATATGGCGTCTAAGGCGGCGTGTGCTGCTTACTGCTACAGCAGGGTAGTTGGATCCAGATGGGGTCTCAGCTCAAGGGTCATGCGCTGGATCTACTCTGCAGTCATTAAACCCAACCTCCTAGACGGTGTTGCCTTCTGGTGGACTGCTCTGGACAAGCTGCATAATGTCAGACTCCTGGACAGAGTCAGAAGGTCCTCAACTACTCGTTCACTGGTGTTCTACGCACCAGCCCCACAAAGGCCTTGCTCGCAATGCTTAACGGGCTTCCTACTCAGCTCCTTGCTATGCAGGTGGCTAAGTTCACTGCGACAAGACTAAATGCCCTGTCTCGTTGGCGCATCGTCCCCTCTGGTCACTCCTCTATTTTGGAGATTGATCCTGTGGCCCCACTAGATATTATCTCCCTGTGGAATACAGTTTTGACAGGGGTTTTAACTTCCTGCAGGAGCGATTGGAGCCCTAATACGACTGTCCACCGGGAACTCCTGGACGTATATACCGAAGGCTCCAAACTCGAATGCAGAGTGGGTAGCGGAGTCTTCTCTGGGAAATTGGACTTGGAGATTTCACTACCGCTGCCGGACTATTGTAGCGTGTTCCAGGCGGAAGTAATGGCCATCTACCGAGCCGCTCAGTGGATCCTCGCATACGGCGTTTTCTGTTATTTTTTCTGATATTCAGGCTGCCATAAGGTCTCTGTCGAACGTTGCGAATAATTCCAGGATCGTCAGGGAATGTCCCCGCTGCCTCAACTTTATTTCTGGGGGATTCAGTCAGTATATTTCAGTCATATCATTTCTGGGTCCCTGGACATTGTGACATTCCGTGAAACTGCAGAGCCGTAGAGCTAGCAAGAGCTGGCGCACTACTTCCGGAATCCTCTTCAATAAACTTAGGAATGCCACTTACCTCGTTCAAGCTGACCATCGCGCGGATATTCTTCCGAGACGCCAACCTATCCCGGATCAATGAAGAGTCCTGCTCCACCGCTAGGCTCACTTGGCCCTCAATGGATTGAAGGCGCACCAACCAATTACTTGGACTTGGTCGTAACATCATCTCGCACAGTGCATGCTTACAGGTCACTGTAAGCAAAGCAAAGAATTCGGCTTCCATTTAACGACTTCTGCAGTGGGTGCGGATCCGCTGAGGAAGAGGAGACTGTTATCCACTTTCTTTGCGAGGTGCATATATCGGTTATTTGGCTATCCAACCGTTGTCAGCTTGACGGCGCTATCGTCCATCGATATATTTATCAAGCTTTCTGGCTGGTTCTCCAGCGTGGGGTAGTCGTGCTTTGAAATATGCAGAGCTTGCGCTGACCAACTTCTTCCTCCTTGTTTCGGAGGAACTTGGTCAGCACAGGGACTGCGTTCACCTGCGGCGTCATATCGGGCCGCTATGTGTGCTCAAGTCAGCTTTTTTATGGTAGCTACCACACTGACCTAACCTAACCTAACTTAATTGAAAATAATAAACAGTTTTAAATTTAATAAACACACACATACATAATTGCTCATTACAATAATTCAGGATTACGACATTGGTTCTCAAACTACTTACATATTTTTTAGATTATGGAATACATTCTGGTGTAGTGATATTTAAATCGACCTGGGTCTAATAATATGTATTATTTAGTATATGTCACAAAGAAAACGGAATATAGAAAATTCTTTCTTCGACGATTTCCTCTCAACATATATGGATGGTATGACAAGCTAGGTCGTAATCCTACCTAAACGGTTGTAACACCATTTGAGTAAGTAGGTACTGACTCTTGTAAAAAGACTTGTAGATGTAGATTGTAATATGTTAAGTTCGAGGAGGTTATATTTAATATAGAATAACTTAGCTGCCCGTATGGGTTATAGAATTGAGAGTTCCTTACATCGGCGACCGCATTAAAATTGTCATATGCTATAAGGTAAAATATAATCACTGGACACGCATAAATGTCTAAACTGATTTGAAAGATTTCTCAGAATTTATTGTTATGTTTTTCCTTTTTAAAAACGTTTCAAATATGAGTTCGTAGATTGCAAATAAAAATAAAAATAAATTTCTGTTCAGTCTTAAATAAATCCTTTATTGTTCGAACGATTTTGTGTGCCACTGTTCACAACTTGATGTAAACAACAACAATGGCTTTCTTGGTTATTCTTCTTTTCACTCTTTTGCGTAAACAATAACAATTGTTCAATAGGTCTTTATAACGGAGATCTTCAAATTACGATTGTTCCCTTCACACGCAACGCATCTTTACACAAGATTGGCTGAATTTTTACTGACTCCGTTCCCTGCTTTGTCTTGTCATTTATATCGCAGGGTAAACAGTCTGATGGATGCGTTTGAATGAGAATGACTTCGCTTTCTCGAAATCTCTATAAATGTAAACATGTTGTTTACGTTATTGCTGTTTGTGTATTTTGTTTACGTTTGTCCTTACGGCGATGTTTTTGCCTGTTTGTTTACTTGTTTATCCCTTTTTTTACACTGATGTTGTTCATATATTTTTGTTTATTTTTTATCATATAAACAAGTCCATAGTTTTGGTTTTTGTTGCTTTTGTTTATCATTTTAATGTTAAACGATGTAACATCATTTCCATTTTCGTAACAATATTATACGGGCAAGTCTAACATCAAAAACCATAGTGAGTGTCTCATTTGTTATTATGTACATTTTTGAAAAACATTGTTGGAGAAACGGGTTTTCACGTAAATACGAAGATTTGTTAGTAGTCTACTCCAATTGACCTAAGTAGACTTAAGCTGTTATTGCTTGGGACCAAAAATATTACGATCAATTCGCTTTGTAGTCAAGAATTGAATTCAATATAAAACTCCTTTTGATACAATATAATCAAATATAAATAAAATTCCAATAAACCTGAACGTGCCTAAACAATGACGAACTTGTTTCACACACTCATATGAGTATAACAAAGATAAATTTTTCCACAAATACTAGCAAATATTTGCATACATTTTTAAACAATGTTTATAAATACTCTTGTTGGCTGTAGTCTGCTATGTCCATGACATAGAGCAATAGCCATAAACCTATTAGACAGTATGGCCAACATGAGAACATTTTTAATTTTACGGAAAAAATAAATTTTCTTCCTGTAGTCGATTAAAGCATTTTTAAAGTTCAAAAACTCATGGTGTTCTGTAAAGCTGGGAATTAAATTATTGCTTGCATTGAACTTATGTGGCAGTCATTCCAAGTTTTTAATTTAGTGCACGAATAGCAAGTGATTTTCAAAAGACCGTCTTAACATCAAGGAAACTATAAAGATTTTGAACGAAAACGGATTAGTTAAAAAATTTCGGCAAATTTTTAACCGTACGTGTAATTTAGTAACTGTGTGTACATCACAGTGTCCGAAACATCAATTTTTTAAATGAGAGTAAATTAAAATTGCCATCTAATTGGCATAATTGGTCCTTACAAACCTTCAGTCAGGATTACGACCTAACTTCTCACACCACTTATGTTGTGTGCGTTATTTTATACATGAGTGGCGGGACCTATATTCTTAAATTCAATTCCGAATAGCAGATTTTTAAGAAACTTCTCATGGCAATTTTATTTACTCCCGGAATATTTGCCAGAAATTTATGGAGAGGCAGTCGCGGAAGAAATATTGTTTTTCATATTTCGTCTTGTTGGAAATATCTGACCATGAGTTTGAACTGTGGCCTCACGTCTTATAAGCCAACACATTACCTACTTGATACACGACAAAGGGGCGGTTAAAATAACACCTAATCTGTCTATGTGGTGAATTGTGGACTAGAGCATTCGGAATCTACATTTTTATTGTCTCTATTGCCTTTTTGATATTACAAAATCTTCGTTCAATGGGAACTTCGAAACTTTTGGGTTCCGAAACGTATTCTTATTTTTAAAAAATCAAAAACATTCGAACAATTTTTCAATTTTCTCTGCAAATTTGTGTTGGTTGGTGTGTTTACTTATATAGTATGGAACTTATATGGCTGTCTTAAGTCCGAAATAACATACAGTAAGACCACGCTTTATGCGGTGGATACATTCCAATAAGTTCCACCGTTAAACGAAACAGCGTTAAACGAGGCAACTTAACCCGTATTTAGCTGATAACGTACTTAACTAATAAATCAACTGTGACGCAGAAAAGATGCGTTCGTACTGTGATTGCGACTTCGGAAAATACAGTTGAAATCTTAATTCTGGACAGACTAACAAAAGAAAATTGAAAAAAATACATAGCATACATCGTAAGTATATAATGCACCGTTTTTGGTTGGTGCATGGCAGTTTCATTTGCAGACATATACAACAACAAGTATCATAGTATACAGTCTGCGATTTAGGAGAATCCCAATACTACCGCGTAATACTGAAACAGCGTTAGGCGGAGCAGCGTTAAGGGGGGTCTTACTGTAATAATTCTCAATTTTGAGATGCTTTCTTTATTTATTTAAATATTTTAACTTTTATTTATACAAAAACAAAAACAAATCTAGAAGAAAATATTTTAATCTGTACACTCTTTTGAAAATGTGTGCAATTCTATGAAACAATATAATTGAGGAACTTATTCAATAATATGAGCACAAATTTTCGAATGCAGTGAAAATACTAAGTTAGGTTTGCAATAGAATAAAGTAGTTGTAGCACAGCCTGAAACCGTAGTTGCTATAGTATAACGAAATTAATGAAATGAATGAAAGCAGTCAGAAGTTAAAAATGTTTTAGAAATTTTCTAAATAAAATACATATCAAATTTTATTAAAAATGCATATCTTACAACATATTTCTCTACAGCAACAACAAATTCTAATTATTATTTTAAAACTATAATGATCTGAGACATGATAAAAACGCTTAAACTACAAAAAATTATTTCATTCTAACATCGTTGCAGAAAATGGCCTCCAATAACATATTAGCCACCATACTTTGTAATCTTAAGAGTGGACTTAAACTAATATTATTAGGACACTAATATCTTTCGGAATTAATTTTGCTAATATGGTCACAATATTATAATATCGTATACAAACGAATTGTACGGAAATGTATCGTAGGAAAGTAACAGACATGTGTTGTAATCTGACAAAATTTCATGTGGCATAATGTTCTGAAATGTACGGCGAAGTGTGCTAAGAAATGGAATAAAGACAGTCCTAACTATCCTAAGATCCAATTCCAATCCATAATTTTTGGAATATGCGAACAACAATCACAGAAAGCATCCCGCCAGCTGCAGTAAGCTTTGAGAAGTAATTCAGACTGCGTGGTATAATATATCGGTTTGAGTATGCTTAAGTCTGCTTGTTTTAAAACATGCCGTAGTCTCTGCAACATATTAACCGGTCTATAGCAAGATTAAAACTTAAAGGAGCGCAAATGTGTTCACATAGGAGTCGTATTAGTCTGGTAGGTAGTGTGTAGGCTTATTAGAAGGGAGTCCAATATGTAAACTAAACTAAGTATGAAAAAAAATAATATTTCTTTTAGCAACTTCCTCTCAACAGTCTTCTGGAAAAACTCGGAGAATAAACAAAATTAACATCAAAAGTTTCTCACATCTGTCGTTCGAAGTCGACTTTACCCAGTAGATTCTGTCACTCATGGATAAAATTAACACACAAAACATAAGTGGGGTGAGAAGCTAGGTCGTAATCTTGACGAAGGTTTGTAATGACCAATTAATTAAGTAAGTATTATCATGTCGTTATTTAGTATGACTATAAAGCCGCCGTATTCCAGTAGGTAATCTGTTGGCTTATTAGACGTAAGGCCACAGTTCAAACCATAGGTTAGACATCAAAACGAAATATGAAAAAAAATTTTCGACGGCTTTCTCTCAGCAGATTTCTGGTAAAAACTCTGAGAATAAACAAAATTGCCATAAAAAGTTTCTCAAAAATCTGTCGTTCGGAATCGACTTTAAACTGTAGGTCCCGCCACTCATGTATAAAATTAACACACACAATATGAATGTTGTGAGAAGCTAGGCAGTAGTCCTGACTGAAGGTGTCCTTATTCTTACAACAGGGTAAATTTGTATTTAAATTCTAATTTAATAATAATATTAATATACAAACAAACATATATGAAAACCACATTGAATAAATGCGCTCAGTTATTACCAGCTTTCTCATTTTATTTACTTTTCCAAATCCATATGCGTTACATTATCGTTCTTATTACTTTTCACACCACTGTATATTTGAAAGCATAGAAGCCCCATTTTTATATTACAGTGACTACCATAACTACATACTCTGTAGAATAGCTGTTTCAATGTTTGACACCTTGTTGCGCTACTAGTTATTTTGTATTACAGCGACTTTTATGTTCCCCACATAAAAGTCAGAGTAATAACTACTAAAAATTTAACGAAGAGTGCATTGGTTAGAAAACATAAGATACACTGTGGGAAAAGTTAAGTGATTAATTTTATTTACAGAGTCTTCGGCGACTGGCTCTTAGTAGAGTTCTGGCAAACATTGCACATAAAAAGTTTCTCAAAAGATATGTCATTCGCAGTCAACTTTAAACTGTAGGTTCTGCCACTCATGTATGAAATTAACACTACAACAAGTGGCGTGAGAAATTAGGTCGTAATCCTGATTGAAAGGTTGTAATGACCAATTATGTGTCTATGTATGTAAAGTAAACTTAAACGAAAGACTCTTAAAGTTACGATTTCGATTAATTTCATTACAATTTTTCGACCGTTATAAGCAGAAGAACTATTGAAGATACACTGTTAGATCTTAAATTTTTTATTCGGAGTTTTTGATACGACGACTTCATTACCTTTTTCAGACTTGAAGTGACGATAAAACTCTCATTTTTAATGAGGAAGCAAAATTTTTATTTGATGAAGATAATGGTGGTATATTGCGGACTATACATTTTTTTCATATTTTAGGCAATAAAACTGTTCGCCGTTTGATCGATTCCCCGTAGGAATCAAAGTGCTGCTCAGCCAATGCGAATCCCATCGATGAAAACAAGTAAATCAAAACAAACAAAAACGGAAACAGCCAAGTCTGGGGAATACCGCTGGTGGGTTAGCATTTCTGTCATTTGTTACTGATTCAAACTGTCATCTTCTAACTTTTTTGTGGTCTTCTAAGTTTTTCATTTCTTACATCAAAATGATGTGCAAGAATTCATTACCATAGTATTACGATAATTCGAACACCTTTTATATAATTTTTATAGCACTTGCTGCTTTAGTGGTGGATTACATACAAACATATGTACATAATTGCCAATTGCAACGCTTCAATCAGAACTACGACACCACTCACACCACTCATGTTGTGTGTGCTAATTTTATAATGAGTAGCGGGACCTGCAGTTCAAAGTTGACTCCGAACGACAGATTTTTAAGAAACTTTTCATGGCAATTTTATTTACACTCAGAGTTTTTGCCAGAAATCTGCTGAAAGGAAGTCGCCAAAAAATATTTTTTGTATTTTGTTTTGATGTCTGACCTGGGATTTGAACCGTGGCCTTGCGTCTAATAATACAACACACTACCTACTAGACTACGGCGATGGTCTCAGATTGTATGGGTAAATTTTATTTTAAAATTTCAAAGGGTAGCAAGTCAATAGATTTTCTATTTCCGTGTGAGTAATTTCAAACAAATTTTGTTCGGATTCACTCTCCACAAACCGTTCAAATCGTTGCAACCTTAACAGCATAATGAGAACTATTTTGCTCTTCTTTTAGAAATGTTAGTTTTATCTTTTTCCTTAACTCTTACATAATAACAGCTTAATATCTTTAATGTTTCCAAGTAAAATAAATTCTATTTAAACTTGGAACCCCTGTGATATGAAGCCATATCTGTGCAGGTTATTTTCTTCTTTTATTTGTGTTTTCAGTTTTTTGTTGTTTTTAGTTCTAAAGTACTATGTTTTAGTATGTGTATGTGTATACATTGTACGTAAAACTTCGTGTTGCAAATATTTTTAACAACAAGAACTTAATTATTTTGTAAGCATAAAAGAATAAAAGTTAAACATTAAACTTTAATTGTTTTGTTCTTTAGTTCTTTTTTTTTAAGTAAGAAACGACCGCTATTAAATGAATTTAAACCAGGAAAACAAGAAACACAGGAAGACACATGTGGTGCATTATAACTTTTAATATTTTTGCTACTGTATACGACAAAAAAGTGCGGATTAAAGATATCAAGAGAACATAAGGAAAACGTGTTAAATATTTAGTTACTCGCATTTGAAAGCGTTTAGAAACTAAACAAGGCACTGCCGTCAGATATTTAACGTTCGGTAAAGGGAATTGCGAGACCCGCATCAATAAATAGGGGAAAAACCGATTCAAAAAATGTTTACACATATATTAATGTGAACGTTATTCAACGATGTTTTAAAAACACTCGATGTAATTTATCGATGCACAGAAACATAGGAGTTAGTAACAAGAGTGTAAAGAACAATTTTTCGGCACTTTCCCTTTTAAGAGTGCGATTACTCTGTGGTATACAAATGTCGAAAACGCGAGTTACTCCCAAACGAACCATAAACGAGCTATTGTAGTCGCCGTAGTCTAGTAGGTAGTGTGTTAGCTTATTAGACGTAAAGCCACGGTTCAAACCCCAGGTCAGAAATCAACGAAATATGAAAAAATATTTCTTCTGCGATTTCCTCTCAGCAGATTTCTGGTAAAAACTCTGTGTGAAAATAAAACTGCCATGAAAGGTTTCTCAAAAATCTGTCGTTCGGAGTCAACTTTAAACTGTAGGTCCCGCCACTCATGTATAAAATTTACGCAGACAACATAAGTGGTGTGAGAAACTAGGTCGTAATTCTGACTGAAGGGTTGTAATGGCCAATTATGTATGTATGTATGAACAACCAAAACTTGAACAGGAAACAAAATTGAATGAAAATCAGCACAGCAGGTTTTGTGAGAATTCGCCGAAATTTGTAGACAAATCAGATTAAAAAGACGGCACGCCACTAATGTAAAAAGAGCTGAAAAGAAAAATGAGAAGCTGTAAATCTCCGTAAGTCAAACGTGTTTGAGACAATCTAGACTTTGGTAATTACAATGTAAAGTGCATCAGACTGTGAAAAAGTATACTGAAATGGGTAATTGGAAGTTTAAAGGTCGTCGTAATCTCAAAGAATACTTGTTTTAGAATAGATTTGAATTCAAGCCTACTATGTAGGCACTGCGATGAGGAGAACAAAATATCATAACCAGTACGGCGTTAAGGCCTATCAGAGGGAAACACCTTGGTATTTATCAAGTAATATATTTGCCAAGATGACAGAATTTAGGGCGACAGCCTATATAGGTTGAGGGCAGTACAGTAAAGCGTATGTTTGCGGTATTCCACTACATTATCAAGTACATTCTGTTTACAAAAATCAATCGAACATACATAATACATAATTGGCCATTACAACCCTTCAGTCAGGATTACGGCCTAGCTTCTCACAAATCGAAAGCATTGATATAACATCGATGTTTTTTAGCGGTGTATTATATCGAAAAATTAAACGATATTGTTTGTTTTGCTATAGTTCGTCACAAAATTATACTCAAAGTTTTTATCTAGGATGCTAGCTATGACTTTGCATACCATATTCAAGAATGTAACGCAGTTTTTGTGGCTTTTTATAAAGTATATTTTTTCCTGTAATTTGTAAATGATGTCATCCTTAATGTCTATTGGTAATTGCGCATAAACCCAGATAACGTATGTATATGCTTGGGCTTATTTAGCTGCTGATATTTAGCGCCATTTTCCACCTCTTTAGTGTAATATAATTATTATTTTTTCGATGTCTTAAGAATTCCTTTTATTTCTCGCATTACAGGGTGCAACATATGTGCAAAAATGTACGTTCCAACAGATGGATAAAATTCGATGCCGCAATTGATAATATTTGTTAATAGAAATTATAATATTATTCAAATTTACAGACCTTTATTTGTTACATCACTGACTGCGTAGACTACGGCGACTTCAATGTCGTGTAAATGATTATACTTACCTACTTAGTTAACTTACATGTCTTAACTTTTTCCATGGGTGGCGGCATCTATCGTTTATAATCGAATCCTAACGATAGATTTCTGAGAAAATTTATTTACTCTCACAGTTAATACCAGAAAATACATGAAGTTAGGGACCTACAGTTTAGAATCGGCTCCAAACGACATAGTATCTATTCTTTGGAATCAATAGGTCTTTTAAACGAATAGAAATTTTATATGATACCCCACACAATTTTTGTTTAAATTTGAAGATTTGAATCATTATAAAAACGTCACATAGTAACAACTGCTTTCCAATACTGTTAAACCAAAATCTTTAACTAGCATTTCCAGCACATTATGCGATACGAAAGTGCACTTAAAGAATTCAAGACAAGAGCACAAACTATGTTCGTATTTCTCCAAAAACCAGTGAAAGTAATGGTATAAAACAAAGCTGTACTCCGCTATAAGAAGATAAATAATGCTTTAAAAAGCCCATAACCAGAGCACCAGTAAGTGGTCCTTTCCCAATTAATTCTCCTTTTCCAATGGATTTCAAAGTTTCCTCACTTTTTGAATTGGTCATTACAACAATTTAGTAACGTTTACGACCTAGCGTATCATAAGACTAATGTTGTGTGCCTTCATTTTATTCAGTTTATACAGTTTAAAGTCGATCACCAAAGGATGTGTAACTTTTCATTGGCAAGCAGCCAATGAGGTATCTATTGATTACTTTTTGGCAGCTTTAGCTAGATTTTCTAGACGACGTTGCCACGCTCATATTGATTCGAATGGTGGAAATGCAAGGTAATGAAATGGATCCATGATGATTTTTTTACTGAGCTGAAACAAATAATTGTTTCGGTAAATAATTTCCAATTGGTAGACTTGCATTTTATTTCTCTTCTGAAGCTTCACCTCTGGAGTACCTTTGAAAAGCTAGTGTAAAAAGTTTCAAAACTTATTGTCCGAAATATCGAAAATAGAAATTTGTTTGAATTCTTCTCCTCTTAGTCTCAAACCCTCGGTTATTAACCTCTTAACTCCAGGTTGGTTTCTTGTTAGAAGTGACGTATTTTCACTCCCTGATACTGATTTTTCAATCGAATTGCTGAAATCGTTTGCATCTCCTGCGATCCTAAATTATTCGACGTTCAACCCGTCATTAGTGTTCTAACGCGACAAAATGTTGATAATGTGAAGACGTGATTTGTCTACTAAAGTTCCCAAAAGCTTAATACTCTTTCACAAAGTCCCGACTCTAAGACAGTATTTTGGAGATCATTTTGAAGCGTATGCCACATATGAAGTAATTTTATTGTAAATAAGCTCCAACAGGCTATCGGTCACTATTTTCGCTATATCTCCGGTATACGTTTCAGCAGCTACAGTAATAGTTTGTAATTGCCACGAACGTTAAAAAATTTTCCGTTGTAAATCAAATTTATTGCAAATATTTGCCCTTATTCTTCTTGGTGAATACAATGGATGGGCAACAAAAGAGTGAGAGTGAGAGAGAGAGGAGAGGGCGTGAAAAAAGAATTAAGAGCATAACTTCTCTCCATCCCATCCTTATATGCCAAAATTGTGGAGAATATGCCATTAAATTCAATTATGCGAACATTTTCTATTTTTCTTTTGCCCTTAAAGTAGGAAACGGAAACACAAAAAGAAAAGCATCAAATGACAATGAGAAAAAGCAAGAGTTCACGCTGAAAGGCTAAGAAGGTCTGAAATGAAAGTTTAATGCAATTTAGTATTATAAAAACGAAAGAAAGCTACAGTGTAAAGCAATTAAAATTAAAATTTAAATGAAATCTTTAAATTCCTTAACAATATAAACATACAACACGTCCTACGCTTAGAAACTTGAAATTATTTTTACACGTAAGAAGCTTGCATTAAATTGTAGAATTTGCAACCACCAGGTGTGAACAGTTTGGAATTTATTGAGGAAATAATGGAAAAGGCGGAGTATTTAAACATTCTTAGTCTGTGTAACTCCTTCGCTTCCCATTCTTCCTTCCTACATCCGCTCCTTTTTCCTATCCCCTCTTTTATCCTTCCTTCTTAAGGACCTCCGGGTACTGTACTTGTCTAAATTGATAAGTACACGTCCTCTAACCTAACCTAACCTAAACATTCTTAAAAATAGATTCGCCTAAAGGTTGGAAGAATTAAGAATTCGTAATGGTTACTACTTCCAACAAGTTAATGAACGCCATCATACTGCTGCTAAGTCAATTGAAAAACTTGCTCATGAGTGCATGGCTGCAAATATCAAATGCTTGACCTTAGGGAATATCGTACTAAATATTAAGTCTAAAATTTTAGTGTATTGGGCCTTTGAATTTTAAATTTACTTTGGGTTTTTCTTGGTGGTACTTACATTTTTGCGGTGCACAAATCTGGAGTCATCAGAAAGTTTTTCTTCTTTTTCTAATGGTTTGTGAAAAACCGTAAAAATTTGTTTGTTTTATTATAAAAGAGAAATAAATAAATAAAATATATACAAAAACAATCAATTATTTTTACATATTCTGGCGTAAAAGTCATAAAATTGCTTACACGCACTGGAGTATCTAGACTTTTGCTGTACACTGTTTATAATATACTTCGGTTTGTCTGTTGTTTCTTATCACAAAAAGTTCCTACTCTCAGGGCCCTTATTACAACTTGCAGTTAACTAAAGGCTGGATATTAACGGGCAGATAACTTGATTTTCATTATTATGAGTACACAATAAGATAAAACTGAACGTTAAGCTAAGGGGAAGATCATCCTACCTTTAACTTTTAAAGTTCTCTTTATCTTTGTGCTTGCCATATTATATATTATTACGAAAATGGAAATGGTGTTATTAAAATGATAAACAAAAGCTCCAAAAACAAAACAATGGACTTGTTTACATGATCAACGAATAAGCAAAAATGTAGCAACGACATCAGTCTATAGAAAGGGATAAACAAGTTAACAACAGGCAACAACAACACTGCAAGGACAAACGTAAACAAAATACACAAACAACAATAATGACAACAACTTGTTTACATTTATAGATATTTCGCGAAGGCAGCCATTCTCCTCCTACGGTATTCGTCAGACTGTATAGCCAGCCATATAAAAGGCAAGCTAAAGCGAGCAACGAGAACAGAAAGAATTCAGTCAGTCTAGTGTGAAGACGCGTTGCGTATGAAGAGAACAATTATGGTTTGAAGATCTCTGTTATAAAGATCTATTGAACAATTGCTATTGTGTAGGCGGAAGAGTGTGAAAAAAAAATAACAATTAAAGCTAATTGTTGTTGTTAAAATAAAGTCGTGAAAGGTGGCACACGGAATTGTGCGAACAATAAAGAATTGATTTAAAACTACACACAAATTTATTTTTATTTTATTTGCAATTTACGCACTCATATTTTTAACGTTTTTAAGAGGGTAAAAATGTAACAATATATTATTTTCAATATGTCAACTTCAAATATAAACATGAAAAATAAACGTTAATATATTAATAGTTTTTCAAATCAAAATGGATATTGGCGTATCCATTTTATTTATTTATAACCAAAAAAAACACTACAATAAAGAATCTAAAACCTCAACACACAAATTTTATAAACAAAATGAATAAACATAACAAACAAGAAGGCACGTTGTTGCCACTCCACAATGTTTAATTGAGCAGTGTTATCGACATTGCACTTGTAGCTAGTGTGATGGCTTATTAGACGCAAGGCCACGGTTCAAACCCCAGGTCAAACATCAAAACGAAATATAAAAAAAATCTGACAAAAACCCTGAGAGTAAATAAAATTGCAATGAAAAGTTTCTCAAAAATCTGTTCTTCGGAGTAGACTTTAAACTGTAGATCCCCCCACTAATGTATAAAATTAACACACACAACATGAGTGGTGTGAGAAGCTAGCCCGTAATCCTGACTATGCATGTAACTTTATTTTATCTGTAGATTGTATTAACGAATAGACGTTTAAGGTGACTTTAAAGTTCACTTTAGCTAAAGTCAGTTTTAGCTTAACCCAACTTTAACGGCAAGTTGTAATAATGGCCGTCAATGTTCTTAAATGATACGTTGTAATTGTTTGTGTTAGTTCTTTTCGTCCGATAATTTGTGTATATTTCTGTAAGATTACAATCTATAGAGGCGTAGGGTAATGTCTTACGTTAGTGTAATGTCTTAAATTTTGCTATTTCATATTAATGTTTTGAAAATTTACATTCTTTATGAACTTTTATTCTAAAATTTTTTTAAATAATTTGAACATGTAAGCTTAGTTTGGATGAGGAACGATATACTGCCTTGTGGCAGAATGTTCTACTAGCTGTAAGTGAGTTAGAGAATAAATACGGCATTTGTAAACACTCCTGCGAGAATTACCACGTTTTTCTATTATCGTTTTTATTATGCAAGCTTTAGGCATCTAAATTCTTCCTATAATATATAATAAATTCAATGAATAATTTTATATCATTATTAACCCTGGACGGTTACTCTTCATTTTTGTACATTAAGGTTACTCTTTGTTGAATCGACGAACACTTTAACCCTGGATACTTACTGTTCGTCGAATCGACGAAGCTCATTTACTCTTTATCATGTAATTCTTTTATGGTCGACAAAATTTTGCTCTTTCTATCAACAGTATTGGTTGATAACGAAAGCTTGTAGTGAGTAAACGTACCCTGGCCACCCATTTTTTTAATCCTGTATGGTCATTTTTGTACAGTAAGGGTAATCTTCGTTCAATCGACGAACAAAAACAATTTTTCGTCTACTGAGCTTTTGTAATGAGCTTCGTCGATTCGACGAATAGTAACCAATTATGGTTAAACACAATCAGATGTGTATCAGCAGTTAAATGCGTCTTAAGAACACAAAGAACAAATTGCATTCTATTTTGATCAAACGTTTTTGTTTCGAAAATCGACGAGCGCATTATACAATTCCTTTTCATTGTACCTGAAAGAAAAAATAGCTTAAGCAATATAGTCGAAATTGAAAGCATTATAGAGAATAATAGCACAAATAGCGCGCCATATGCCTTATTAACAAACTTACAGTAAGACCCCGCTTAACGCTGCTCCGCTTAACGCGTGTGTATATATCAGTATTATACGGTATTGTTGGAATTCCCCTAAATCGCACACTGTATTGTTACTTGTTGTATATGTGTGCTAATGAAACGGCCATACATCAACCAAAAGCGGTGAACTATATAGCGACGGTGTATACTATGTATCTTTTTCAACGATCTTTTGTTAGTCTGTCCAGAATAAAGATTTCAAACACAGAACGAACGCATCTTTCCTGCGTCACAGTTGATTTATTAGTTACCTCCTTTAATGCTGTTTCGTTTAGCGCTGGAAAGGTCTTACTGAACTTTCAACTAAATAACTACCAAGTACATTAACGTATGAGTAATATTAAACGATTGAAAAAAATTCATATCACTCATACGTCAGGGTGTTGTATTTCAATTCAAATAACTGGTTCAGCGCTGGCACGTAGCATTTTTCTTTTATTTGACCAAAAAAAGCTTGATTCTAGTCCAGAAAGATGCAACATTTTGAAATTAGGAATACAACATCGTTTGCTGCGGCTTCGACGGATGGAATTCATCCACAATGTTCAAATTTCTATTGTTCCGGCACATAAGCCAAGCTGAATTTATCCAATGGCCTGGGTTATGAAGGATTTCTGAGTTGCGGCTTATTTGCATACACCTACGACTTAAGAAAATGCTAAAAAACGGTACAACGAGGTCGAATAGCATGACATACATACATACATAATTCGTCATTACAATGCTTCAGTCAGGATTACGACCTAGCTTCTTACACCACTTATGTTGTGTGCGTTAATTTTATACATGAGTGGCAGGTCCTACAATTCAAAGTCGACTCCGAAGGACAGATTTTTGTGAAACGTTTCATGTCAATTTTATTTACAAAGTTTTTGCCAGAAATTTGCTAAGAGAAGTCGCTGAAGAAATATTTTTCATATTTTCGTTTTGATGTCTGACCTGGGGTTTGAACCCTACCTACTAAACTATGGCGACTGCATGATACTACTCCCAAGTCCAATATCAAATGTACGAATGATCTATGTGGCACGCAACGTTATCCTGCTGTTACATGTCGTTGGTATCCAGTTCATCCCATTCAGACTAAAAGGAGTTGGTATTCGTCATCCTATAGTGCTCGTCGTTGACACTAGTGACCTGGCTAATGTCGTTCTCAAATAAATATTGACTTAAAAGCCACACTAAACTGCAACTTTTTCCGAATATATTGGACGCTATTGGATCTCAACTGCATTGGTATCGTCCCAGATTCGACAATTTCATACAAAAACGCGCTTCATTGCTGAAAATGATTTTTTGATGAAAATTAGGAAAATTAGAAAAAGGCAGGTCGTTGCCTATGTACGTTTAACTTCAGTTCCTGGTCTTTTAAAATTTGTGCAGGAAGTGATGACTGTAAAATTTTACTAAGTTGTGATCTCCGAAGGACCATGTGTTTGTGAGTGACATGAAATCAATTGTCACAGATTTTCCTCCACACTCTGAGCTCTCAGATTAGCTACTATAAATGCCTTCGATTTCTTAAATTCACTTAATAAAGGTTTATAAATACTTTAAAACCGGCAGCCAAAGAATAATTTTTATTGATTCTTATTCATATCTGCATATCATTGTACGTAAATATAATTGCTTCTTAAGCCAAACTAAACCACAATAATATCATGGCAAATAACAATATGACTTCTAAACATTCAACATCTAATCCCAACACCTATTCAAGCAACCTTTTACAGGAATTTTTCAAAGTTGACGCAACTCTCCCTGAAGAAAACAGTTACATTCTTAAAATCATTTCCGTGCCACCATGCTCAAAATGTAAATAAACTGTCATCTGAATTGTAGAGCTTCTTGATATTATACATACGTGTACATTCACACACTTAAATGGCCGTATCACTTTCCCCTAAAGACAACAGAATGTGTATGGGAGTGTGTATGTATTCATTTACTGTAGGTGATACTGCTTCCTTTATTTATTTGCATGTTGACATTTATATGTGTTTGCGTGATAGGAAAAATGTGAAAGCAATTGTTTTTTATCTTCAAAGTTCTTTGATTCCCTTTCCATTTACAGTAATTTTTTTACAATATTTTTTGTATATTATCTTGCTTCCGTTCTATGCTTTTTATTGGCAAATTAAAGGCAATGTGATGTTTTCCTTTCTTTTAGACCACATGTGGATTGTTTGCTCTTGACTTGTACACGTATGCTGACAACATCTTAAAATGTATTTTTACTTGTCGTCTCTTTAAAAGACACTTAAACAGGCTGTATAATATTGTTACATTTTTACCATTTAAAAACGTTTAAAATAGCAGCTCCTAGGTCGCAAATAAAATAAAAATAAATCTGTGTTTAGTTTTAATTAAATTCTTTATTGTTCGCACAATTCTGTGTGCCATTGTTCACAACATGATGTAAATAACAACAATTGCTTTGTTTGTTATTCCTCTTTACACTCTTTGCATAAACAATAACAATTACTAGGCAATTATGCGACAGATCTTTATAACGGAGATCTTCAAACCACGACCACTAACTTCAAACTCACCGAGTCTACACATAAGACTGACTGAACTTTACTAACTCACTCGCCTGCTTTGTACTGACATTTATCTGGCAGTGTAAACAGTTTGATGAATATTCTTGAAGGCAAATATTCGTGACTTCGCCTTCTCGAAATCTCTATGAATGCAAATATCATTGTTTACATTCATTATTGCTGTTTGTGGATTTTTGTTTTATGCTGGTGTTTCTTGTTGTATTTTTGTTTAGTTGTTTACCATATTTTTAAACGATGTGAAAGCAAAACACCAGTATTTTTATTTTTTATCTTCGTAATAAAATAAATTAGAAGATAAAGATATAAAAATGTCCCTGTCTTTAGGAATTTCCAAAGTTACCAGCTCACAGTGACATTCCAGACAACTGCAGAGAAGATGAACTGTCCGGACATGGCACAAGCAATTAACTCATTGATGAATTCCCGAATTTGGCAAACCTTCTCAAAACCTGCAAGCTTACAATTGGCAAAGCGATTGTCGATTCCGTCAACAATTGTGGTGGTGCGGTAGCTTCGGACACGGGGAGGGAATTACAGAAACTGTGGCCAAAGCTGGATGAAGGTCACACAACTACATACATTGATAATTGGTTTTTGCAATCCTACAGTCAGGATTACGACCTAGCTTCTCATTGTTAATTTTATACATAAGTGGCGGGACCGACAGTTTAAATTCGACTACGAATGATAGATTTTTGAGGACTTATCGTGGTAATTTTATTTACTCTCAGAGTTTTTGACAGATATCTGCTAAGAGAAAGTCGCCGAAGAGATATTTTTCATATTTCGTTTTGTTGGAGATGTCATAAGCCAGCACTGTATTTACTAGACTATGGCGACTTCATGTCACATGACTACACTACTTAAACTCCAAAGAACTACACTTTGTGTGGTTGTCAGGGTCATTACGAGACATCGTATTATGACGGAACCGTCACGCATTGACGTTGGCAGCCTTAGTTACATTACAAGAAGCTCAGAGTTGTTGGAAAAATAAGATAATACAATGGGCTCTATGAGGCGTATGTATGCCTTGGATGGGCAGCCACCACTGCCTACCTACCTAATGAATATAGTATTAGTCCGATCTATTTGAACGGAAACCTGATTATTCATCTCAGAGATGTTTTTATTGTATTACAAAGTCTTCCCTGTATTATGAATGCCAGAGTCTTGTGCTTGATGTTAAGCCGAGTAATAACTTTTATGTTGTTCCCCAATAAAACCTTTTTATGTTGATGGCAGAGTAGTTGTATCTACAGTAACGTTACACATTTCTTAGGAATTTAATCTTCATATTCTCATCTGTGCATCATTGTTTGTTACAATCAACATCAACGTTTTATAAAAATTCAGCAGAATATTTCTTTGAAAAGGTTTCGGAACGTCAACCAGTAACTAACAAAATGAGGAAATACAGCAAAAAAAAGAAGCCCGTGCTACAAGAGATCGATGAATATTTTCAATGATATCTTACACACAATTTGATCATTTAGATTTACAAATAGGAAGTTGCTAAGGATACACCATATACTAGCGATCAATGAATATTTTCGATAATATCTCACACACAATTTGTTTCATTAAGATTTATAAATAGGAAGTGTTTATGGATACACCAGATACAATAGATCGATGAATATTTTCGATGATATATCACACACAATTTATTTCATTTAGATTTACAAACAGGAAGTATTCAAGGATACACCAGATACAAGAGATCAAAGAAAATTTTCGATGATATCTCACACACAATTTTTTTCATTTAGGTTTACAAATAAGAAGTGTTTAAGGATACACCAGATACAAGAGATCAATGAAAATTTTCGATAATATCTCACACACAATTTGTTTCATTTAGATTTACACTCAGCTACAAAAGTATACATACGGATAAAAAACTCAGAAATTTTTGACTAATCCGTTTTCGTTGTAAATCTTTGTAATTGTCTGACAACTTTCCTCGATTTTAAGACGGTCTTGGTTAAAAAATTTCTGAAATTTGTTGCCTGATGTACACTTTTATGGGCCTGCATAAGCCAGCGAAAATTGACAAATTTCAGAAATTTTTTAACCAATCTGTTTTCGTTGAAAATCACAATTTGTTTCATTTAGGTTTACACATAGATAGTATTTAAGGATACACCAGATAGATCGATGAAAATTTTCGATGATATCTCACACACAATTTGTTTTATTAAAATTTATAAATAGGAAGTGTTTAAGGATGCACCCTATACTAGAGGTAAATGAAAATTTTCGATGATATCTCACACACAATTTGTTTCATTTTGATTTACAAATAGGAAGTGTTTCAGGATACACCAGATAGAAGAGATCGATGACAATTATCGATGATATCTCACACACTTTTTTTCATTTAGATTTACAAATAGGAAGTGTTTAAGGATACACCAGATACAAGAGATCGATGAAAATTTTCGATAATATCTCACACACAAACATTTTTTTTCATTTTGAATTATAAATAATTCCAGAAATGGGTCTCATCACTGAAGATGATTTTCGATGAAAATTAGGATCAATTGCCAAATGCTCCAGAGACCATTCAGCGAATACACAACGGTGTGTATGGTCGTTTACTTTCAGTCCCTGGTTGAGCTGGTTTTTATGATGGTCTACGACCATCAACAACAAAGTGTTACTAAAGCAAACTTACATTTCTTACAAATTTATAACCCATGTTGTGTTAAGACATATAACAGTAAGTTTTATTTGTTTTCTTGGTTAAAACAAAGTGAAAGAAAGTTGTGTTAAAAGCCTTACACTAACACGATTAAGTCACTCAAATGAAACGGAGGAAGGTAAAGAGTGATGACAAATAAAAACAGTTTTCTGGTAGATTTATGGATTTTCTTTTTCATATGTGGACATTTTCATAGTTACGAACATTATAAATGGAAAGAGAAAAAATTATGAACTTGAATTATGATCTTTCGGGCCATGGTGAAGCCAGTCCTGCTCTACGGAGTACATGTTGCGTGGATGTTACATAGTATCCAATGCCTCTGTCGACTGTAATTAATATAAGTACTTAACTGGCTCCCCTCCGACCACCTATTAAGACAGAGGATTGGTTAAGTTGGTGGCAGCAAGACTCAATGCTGTAAAATTCTGCCTCAATCTGGACTATGGACAAGCTGCTATTCTGGGAAGTCATACACACACTAGGGTCGTTTATAATAAGGGTCCTTATAATTTACTGAATAGAACATTCGTTTTTAGAATTCCGACTAGGGATTTGGTCTGAAGAACCGAAGGTTCCCACTGGGCCTTTGAAGTTTACACTGCTTGCTTAAATATGAGTGACAGAATGGACCATGGTTCTGATATTAAACTTTCTTATAGGCTACCTGAGCACTGCAGTATTTTCCAAGCAGA
This sequence comes from Sarcophaga subvicina, assembly GCA_936449025.2. Taxonomy (NCBI): domain Eukaryota; kingdom Metazoa; phylum Arthropoda; class Insecta; order Diptera; family Sarcophagidae; genus Sarcophaga; species Sarcophaga subvicina. Next base: position 93,738,127 of record OW388080.2, read on the forward strand.
GGTCATGGCAATGCTTATTCCCTGAAAATCTCTTGATTAACTCGGATAGACAGGCTGGGATTAAGTTCCTAAAGAAAGTATTTTCATCATCGGTCCTTGCAAATGGATGCCAAGGATTTATCGAAGAAATTTCGTCTCATTCAAAGACAACTCTTATATGGCGTTTCAGGGACTCTGGGATATCGTGGGAAATTGCATTGCTGATGAGCTAACCTGAGCCCGGTACGTTAGCTCGACATCCCAATATTTTGACATAACTCATCTCAGAGAAGTGCACTGGAAGAAAATAAGGAAGCTTGTACAAGATACACACTTTTTATAGAAAGCAAGGAGTCTACAAGATGGTTTAAGTGGCTACATCAGACTTGAACGTTAGTGCAATGCATATTTAAATTTAATTATAGCTCAAGACTCATAATACGGTTTTCTATGTAAATATTACTGGAATGGTCTGGTAAGGACGCTATTTGCAACAGGAATTCCCGTATATACTAATTGTGGTCGATTTGATCCCTAATAATGTCCGATTTGTGGTGGTTTTGATTTTAAATGAAATCGTCGTAGTTTAGTGTTGATTTATTAAGCGTGAGGCCACCCTTCAAACTCCAATTCAGACATCTCGAACAAAACGAAAGTGTTCTGGCAAAAACTGTGAGAATAAATAAAATTATCTTGAAAATCTGTCTTTCGGAGGAGACTTTCAACTGGTCGTAATCCTGACTAAAGTGTTGTAATGACCGCTTAAGTAAGTAAGCTGATTTTAAATTGGTCCCGAAGGAATGTGCGATTTTATTGCAAAATTAAATTTGTGCAGTTTTACCGTGATACACAAAAAAAGTTTTAAATTGGTAATTAAAAAATTCACAGGTAGTAGATGAAAAAGTGCATAACAAGTATAATTCATGGAAAAAATTCTGAAAAATTTTGAAAAGTTTATAAATAAAAATGATTCGTACGAAAAGTACAAAAATAAAAAAACAAATTCTAAGAAGAACAAATTATTTTTTATCGCGTGGTATTTTCGTTTTTTTTTTTTTTTTGATAAAAAATGTTTTTCTTTTTCTGCATACACATAGTTACATAGACAGCATAAAAAATATATGAATTATGTATAATAAAAGCAGAAGGAGGAGTAGTAGAGGAAAAATTGTTGTGTATAAAACTATTTAAAACAACTTGCTTTTCACTGAATTTCTCTTTCTGCTGGCCCTTAAGAATAAAATAAGAATAAACAAATAAGAATATTTTACAAAACATGTTTTTGCAATTAATTTAAATATGTTCTCTCTGTGTTGCATTTCACTTCTTTCACTTTAAATTTCACTTTAGTCATTTTGATATTTGATTATTTCCTCATTGAACGTTTATTTACAACTACAATTCATACATTCATGACATACACACATATTTGGTCATTACATCCATTTAGTCAGTATTACGATCTACCTTCTCACACCACCCATGTTATGGGTATTAATTTTTATACATGAGTGGAGGGAAGATTCGCTGTTGTCTAGTAGGTAGTGTGTTGGCTTATTAGACGTGAGGCCTCGGGTCAAACCCCAGGTCGGACTTCTCCAACTCAACGAAATATGAAAAAATATTTCTTCAGCGACTTCCTCTCAGCAGATTTCTGGCAAAAACTCTGCGAGTAAATAAAATTGCCATGAAAAAGTTTCTCAATAATCTGTCGTTCGGAGTCGACTTTAAACTGTAGGTGCCACCATCCATGTATAAAAATTAACGTACACAACATATGTATGTAAGTGGTGTGAGAAACTAGGTCGTAATCCTGACTAAACGGTTGTAATGACCAATTATGTATGTATGAGTGGAGGGACACATAGTGTAAATTCGATTCCGAACGTCAAATTTTTCCAGAAACTGCTCATGGTTTTACCAGAAATCTCCTGAGAGGAAGTCACTGAAAAAATAGTTTTTCATATTTCGTTTTAATCTAGACGTCTGACCTGGAGTTTGAACTCTGTCCTTACGCAAAATAAGCCAACACAGTACCTACTGGACTACGACGTTATCTACGGTTTTTGGAGTTCCTTTATTTAATAAATTTTATAACGTTTTTGAACTTAGTTTCCTGTATAGCCTACAGTTGCAGAAAAGCATCTATACTGAGCGGCAAACCGTTCACTAATGTTTTACAGATTTTGAGTCTCTAACATTCCATGTCCACAATTTTTGCAAAGCAGTACAGACAACATCTTTTTTGAAAACTTACCAGCGGTGTTGGATTGATTTTAGATTGGCTAACTGGGCAGGCAATCAAGACCTTTCTAGAGGTTGTCATACAACCATTTTGTTGTATGTTCATCGGTATGCTTAAGGTGATTATTGTGTTAGAAAACGGTATCCTCCGTTAATAATAACTCTTCAGAGGCGTTTGATGGAGTTAAAATTGGTTCGGCCGATTATGAACCTTCTAGCGGTATCGATTTAATTATTTTTTTATAGGTCATCGGTAAGCTTATATTGTCACTTACATATTGGAAATTAGAATCCGCAGTCAATATTTCTGAATATTTCTACAGCACAAGTAAGTTAGTGCTTAAAATGAGTACAGTCATCGTGCCAACTATTCTGTGGATGGTTCCCACTTCTTTAATTCTTACGTTAGCCCATACTAACATGGATATCCCAGCAATCTGTAAAGCTGATCAGACATCTTTCTCTTGCAAAGTTTTTTCGGTTTCCCAAAGCCTATTTTGAATTCCCTGGACTGTGTAAAGGTGAGGGTGAAGTTGCTCAGTAAATAAAGATATAAGATATAATCACATAATTCTGGATTAAATTAAGAAATTAAATGTGATTCGCATGAGTTGTGTATATATATTATCTTTTTGGCAACACTGATTTAAACAGCTTTGCACGTTTCGTGTTTTGTTTCACTGTCAAATATCTTCAGCTCGGTCTATAATTTAACCATGAATCGTCTTACAAACGAACAACGCTTGCAAATCATTGAATTTTATTTTTAAAAATGCGTGCTCTGTTAAGAAAGTTTATCGTTGGGCATTACATTGTTGGGCATTAAACCACCAACACGCCTACGTAGAGTGCGAACTGAAGAAAATATCGCAGCTGTATCGGCCAGTGTTAATGATGACCATCAATTATCGATTCGTCGCCGTTCGCAGCAATTGGACCTCTGTTACTTAACAACGTGGAAAATTTTGCGGAAGGATTTAGGTGTGAAGCCTTTCAAAATACAGCTGGTGAAAGAATTGAAGCTGAACGACCTACCGCAACGCAGAATTTTTTGTGAATGGGCTCTTGGAAAGTTGGCCGAAGATCCACTTCTTTATCGAAAAATTATGTTCAGCGACGAAGCTCATTTTTGGCTCAATGGATACGTAAATAAGCAGAATTGTCGATTTTGGAGTGAAGATCAGCCAGAAGCATTGCAGAAGCTACCAATGCATCCAGAAAAAGTCACAGTTTGGTGCGGTTTATGGGCTGGTGGCACCATTGGACCGTACTTCTACAAAGATGCTTCGAATCGTAATGTAACTGTGAATGGTGAGCGCTACCGTGAGATGATATCCAACTTTTTTTTGCCCAAATTGCAAGAGCTTAACTTGCATGACATGTGGTTTCAGCAAGACGGTGCCACATGCCACACAGCACGCGTAACAATGGACTTATTGAGAGGCGAGTTCGGTGAACATTTTATTTCACGTTCGGGACCGGTCAATTGGCCGCCTAGATCGTGCGATTTAACGCCTTTAGACTATATTTTGTGGGGCTATGTTAAAGCTCATATCTATACAGAAAAGCCCGCTTCAATTGACGCATTGGAAAACAACATTGAAGCATTTATTTATTAAATTATATGGAACGTACTATCGATTCAAATAAAGATTTCATGCATTTTTCTGAATTTTATGTGTTTTCTTTTTTTGAAATTTTTTTCTAAAGCTCTAAAAAAATCACCCATTATATGAATGTCCTGACTAATGGTCTTCTAGACATAATGGCTTGCGATAGGTTTTATCATTTCTAGGCAACGAAACTGAATTGTTTTAAAACAAAATAACTTATAAGGTCCTAGATCCCAATCGATTATGGTCTTAATTAATGGTAAAGGACTGCAGCAAACATACACACAGTTACCAAATTATACGTACGGTTAAAAAATGCCCAAATTTTTTAACCAATCCGTTTTCGTTGAAAATCTTTATAGTTTCCTTGATGTTAAGATGGTCTTTTGCATTGGTTAAAAAATTTCTGAAATTGAACTGAATTGTGGCACTGCCCACAAAGGTATGCATCCGATTTACAAATTTCACAAATTTCTGAACCAAAGAAAAAGACCGTCTTAAAATCGAGGAAAGTTGTCAGACAATTACAAAAATTTTCAACGAAGACGGATTAGTTAAAAAAATTTCTGAAAGTTGTTATCCGTATGTATACTTTTGTGGCTATGTGTATATAGTATATATACAGCAAACATATATAATATACATATCTTCCTTTGGTTATTTCACAAGACATTCTACGTCACACCCTATGGAGAAAGGTAACAAAAAGGTCTTTGTAGACTGAATTGAATGAAATTTTAATTCTAATTCATTCCATATTTGTTGCATTATTTAATAATTAAACCCTGTCCTGTTTTTTCTTTCTAACATACTAGTTTGTTGTATACATTGTTGTTGTGCATAATGATGCAATAACGTTAATGAGCGCGTAAAAAGTGAAATACTCGTACTCATACTCGTACTTTTGAATTTTATTAAAAAAATGCTGTAATAATTGTTTCGAAAACATAATAAAAAACGAACAGAAAAGAAAACAATGGCAACAATAACAGGGAAGGTAGAATAACAGAAAATGTACAGAGGATAAGTATGAGCATGACATGGTTGACAAAGCGTAAAAATTTTTAATGTTGAGTGTGATTATTGTTTGCTTACACAAACATATTAAATATTTACAAACATTTGCACTTTCATATTTACAAACGTCGTCATTTCCATACGTAATATTTGCATTTATGTAGACGTAGGCAAACATTACAGGTGCTTTTCTACAATGAAGACTTTAGAGCTTTAAAATAAAATTTATTTTTCCCTTAAAAATATTTAAAATTTTAAATTTTAAATTGCTTTGGAATTGTTTAAGATAAACATTTTTATCGTTTTTATAGAAATTTTGTTTTAATGTTAAAGGCTTAATAAATAACTTTAAAAAGCTTTAATAAAAAATATAAGTCTGTAGTATAAACTGAATCAACATAACGAAACGCCTAAGTAAGAATTTTGCACATACAGTTACTTAAAACCTGTCTCATATACAAAATCAACAACAAAACTATGGTCTTAATCACTCTGATATTTGCTAATAGAACTTCAGTTTACATCTATGCGTTAAAATATAAGTTGAGGTATGTATGTAATTTATCAAAAAAGAATCAAAATATTATTGGGGTGTGGATTTTTGAGTTCACTTAGGGTTTTGTATTGTCTTCTTTGACAATAATTTCAGCTTCTGTATGGCGTACGGACATATGGTCCACATTGTGACAATTTTTGGTTTTTTACCATTCCATGTTGTTCGCACAAATGCCTACAATTTTTTCAAAATCCCGGAAGAGTAGACAACATCTCTTTTAATAATTCCACAGAGTTATTCCATGGTGTTCTAATTGGGTGACTGTGATGGCGAATCAAAAACCTTCTAGCAGTCGTCATAGAGAGATATCATGAACACATTGAGCGACAAGTTGGTGCTTCGCGTTTTGACGCTGTTCATTTGCCATCAAAATCATTTTTTGTGGGGATTCACAACAAAGGCAAATCAGCCTCAAGCCTTAGAAGACAATACAGTACAATCTCGATAATCCGGACAATTAAAAACCATGTAGTGGCCGAAATATCGAAATGTCCGAATTTCCGAAACAAAAGAAAAAATTTAGAAAATACATGTTAACTTTTATTTATTTACAAGATATTCACTTTAAATTGAAATGTTTACATTCAAATTAATATACCAGTAGATTAAAATCATTTTTATAAAATATTTTCTTTATTTTCTGCACAAATAGTCAGACATTTTCATCTGACGAAGTTTAGTTTCATTTTGTTCTTTGTTCGCAATATCTCTGATGTTTAAAAGTTTTAAAATATCTCCAGCAGGAAATTCCTGTCCTTTGCAATATTTTATACAAATATTAAGGGCAGATATGGCTTGAAGGGTTGTAATGACCAATTATGTACGTATGTGTGTAAAGGCAACTTAACCACAATATCGAGGACCATAAATAAGCAGCATAAATTTCATTTTCATGAAATGAACTGCTAAATTTTGTAAAGATTAAAGCTGATGTATGGACGGACAATTATATTTGTTTACCTTTCACGTCACTTGAAAAATACTATATTTTGGAAGGAAAACTCGTCATCCTATTAATAGTCATGGAATGTATAAAAGGCGAGACCGTTAGAGGTGATAGTTAAAGGAATTTTGTTTTAGTTGGAGTTTGTAATGCATAATATAATCAATGGGGGTACCAACACTATGAAAATATTTTGTAAAGTTTTGAATAACTTTGGCTGTGAATGAGATGAAGACAAACAAATTATTGTCAGAGATAGAGGTTCTAATCATATTACGCTTTCCGTAAAATATCTGGCATCAATTCGAATATGGAAATTCCTACTCGCTGGAATACATCTTTTATATTCACTACAGATTATACATACATATTTGGTCATTACAACCCTTCTGTCAGGGTTAGAACCAGGCTTTTCACACCACTTATGTCGTGTGCGTTAATTTTTATACATGAGTAGCATTACCTACAGTTTAAAGTCAACTCCGAGCGCCAGATTTGTTGAGAAAGTTTTCATGGCAATTTGTGTACAGTCCGTCGTTCCGTGTTTCTTAAAAATTTGCTGTGGAATAATTTCATTGTCCGTAATCGCTAATAAACTACCATGTCCCCTGATATGCTAGACTTACGTTGTCCCCTCAGACGGGAAAGTTTTGTACAAAGGACTAATATTACCTCGTACCAACATTAACACTGAAAATCTAATTCATAATTATGAATATTCTCTGCATGTCCATTAAAACCAAGTCTGATGCGATTTGCAACTTAAATATCCTCACAGGTTTTCATCCGAAATGATATGAAAAAGTTCGTAAATTTTTTGTGCCCTCCTCACCCAGTAAATAATGAAGCCAATTTGTCTGTTTTTCAACAGAAATTTTTTTTAATGAATTTTTAAAACTAATGAACTCATAAAGAGCACTTTTTTTTAGCACACATGATACCTTTTCAACTTTTCATTTCGATATACAGATCAGACTTGATATGTAATATAAGGTATGGTGTTCAATTCTTTAATGTTCTTTAATTGCTTTGTACTTTGAAAAACCTGCAGTAAAAATAAGAGTTGGCAGTCGTATTTTATGATGAATTAGAAGAGTAAATTAAACAGTCAACACATGTCAAATGTAAATAATGTATGTATGCATATGACTTTTGTAAAAAATAAATGTTTTCGCATTTATTTTCAAAATTAAATCATAATATTGTTACTTACATTTGCTTTTCTTAATGACACAAGAATTTTTTGTTCTTGTTCTAAAACAATGCATATTTTACTTAATAATGTTAATGGGCAAAATAATACGACATTTCAAAATAATTGAGCATCATTTTTCGATTCCGTAAAGAGTATGAAAAGCTGTCAGTTAAGGCAGTTGAGAACCTGTCGGAAAGCAGAAGTAAAACAAACAGTTTTATTAACACAGCAAAATGAAACACTTTTCTTGTTTAAAAATGTTTTTATTCTCTTCTGTTAAATTATATACGTAGATTAAATTTTATATTGTCGGTTAAAGTCTGCTTTAAACCGTATATAGTACCGCATATATTAAGATTGGAATTATTGAATAAAGCTTATTTTATTTTCTGTACGGTCAACATGGTCCTATTTAGCACTATTGAACGGGAGTTATTCGAAGTCGCCGTAGTATAGTAGGTAGTGTGTTGGCTTATTAGACGTAAAGCCATAATTCGAGCCCCAGGCCAGACATTAAAAAAAAACCAATTTTTTTTTTATATATATTCGAATATGAAATTTCATTAAGAGTAACCAAAAGAATTCTTATGACTTTTTGGGTCATCTCTTGAAATTCAAATCTTAATGCAGTCTAAGATAAAACATGTGTCTATTCGTAGCATCTTTCCACGTATTTTACTTCAAGGAATTAATATTTTTCAAAATATTAAAATAAAACTAAAATTCTTAAATACATTTTCAACCTTTCCTTTTTGGAGAAAACAATTTTTATACATAAATTGAGATATTTTTAAAACGAACTTCATCTTGAAACATCATTATGCAGACGATCGCCCTTGATGTTGTGGTTTATTTTTGGTTAGAAATTTATGCACATGTTAAGTGATTGTGGTTCATAACAAAAAAAATTAATTCACATACGGGTGAACATGCAGACGTTATGAATGGCTTATATATTCCAGCATTATTCCTCTAAACATTGACAACGTGGCAGAATTCTTAATTTTTTTAAAGGAACATTTGATAAAAATTTAAAATCGGAGCTATAGAAAGAAGTATTTTTTTTTTCATATTTATTTATACCACCGGCCCTCGTCCAATAAGCCAACACACTACCTACTAGACCACGACGGCTTCATAAGATGAAGTCATAAGATATCATCGGATTTTTTATTCGTTTGAATCCACACGTCGTCCACATTATGATTCCACACGTCGCACTATGTGGCATTTACCCTGAAAAGCTGGCCAAAAAGGCAAAAATGAATTTAAAGAAATTTAAGAAACTGAGTATGCAGTTCGATATGCAACGAAATTCTGCATTATATTGTGATCTTTCACGACTTTAAGTTGAGATTTATAGATTTGAGACGATGTCAAAATCAGGAAAGTGAAAAAAATTAAATGCGTTTTTGGTGTTTTTTTTAAATTTTAATAGGTTTATATGATATTTTTTTGTGGCTAAACGAATAGAGATTTTATATTGATTTTTTTTTTATTTGAAAGGTATGAGTAACTGCTAATTTCAGTTTTGTTTATATATATATCTCATATATTAATGTTAAAATTATTCGTTCAAAATTTAAAAATAATAAAAATTTCACATTTGTTTACACTTCCTAAAAAAGATAAGGATTTTAAAGGTGAGAGTAGTTTTTAGAAGTTTAATGTTATATACCACAAGAAAATATGAACTCTCTACATTCAGGATCAAAAAGAAAAGTTTGCGCAGATTTGCGCAATTATTTTTGGCGATTTTTTGAAAATTTTACTTTTTTTTGAAAAATTAAAAAAATTAGACGTAGTGTAATAAAGCCATAGGCAATAAAGCCATGTGGCGTACGAATTATGCGAGGAAATTTAGTAGAAGCGATACCAATCGAGATGTCCTGAATAGGTTACTTTTAAGCAGTGACCCTTTTATAAGCTGCAGTACACAAAAATTGCGAAGGAATTCAGATATTATTGAATTACTCCTTCCTGACATTGATGATGAATATGATAACGATTTTAACGATTGTAGTTGGTTTCACTTTTTACGCATTTTTAAGTTAAGTATTGAATAATGTAAAATAAACATTATGAATAAATATTAATTACCATAGAACTTTATGAACTTAATTGCATATGAATATCGACTATTATAACAATATGAGATGTATGTAAATTCGATGGACTGTATGTGGGGTGAAGAGCAAAAAAAAAAACACTGTTGCTTCAAACACTAAAAAAAGGGAACGTAATTAGAAACATTCCAACATAATAGTAGGCACAAAAGAACTATCACTTTCCTTTATATTTCGGCTTGACTTCTATCTTCTTGCCTTCAGTGAAGTTTATATTGTTTTATTTCCTCCAAAAAAAAAAAATAGTAAATTCACTTTCTTGTTTTTCCTCACACCTTTATTTACATATATTCAGATTTTTATTTTTTCTCTTTTTTCACAAACTTTATAAATTTTACTTTTCACACGTCCACATTTTTTTTCCTTTGTGTCTAAACAATATCGACTTATGCTGATTACCAAAAAATTTATTGTACAAATTTTAAAATCTTAAAAAACAAATTAGACAAATTATATTGCATCCTTGTGGATGTTACAAAGAAGAAGTAAAGAATTGTAATAAACAAAACAAATCTTTTATTCCAAAAACAACACTAATATTAAAATACCCAAAAGCTTAATTTTACACTGCAGCGCCATCTGTTGCCAATTTGCCATCGTTTAAACAATCCTGTTTATGTCGGCAGGAATGGGAACTATTGATCGTCAGACATAAACAATGTATGTTAGATTTTCTTAATGGACCGTATGTGGTCCCTAGGGGCACTTATGATCCGATCATAATAAAATGTGATCATAAATGATCCACATTCATATTAAACATGTTCATGTCGCATTTCATCGAGGTAATACAATTTTTAAGCCAATTATAATTGCTAAACATATTTTCTTAAGGGGCCCTATTTTCGACCAAGGGGCAATTATGGACCGACCATAACAAAGTTTGGTAATATGATTTAGATTTACAAAATACACGTTCATACCGATATTTTTCATCACCATACCGATGTTTTTAAGCCATTTATATGTAAATTTCTAAAGGGGACTTTATATGGGGACTAGGGTCAAATGTGATCGTCTTTTCACCAAACATTACACCATGGTTTCTTAGTACACAGAACTGATTCATGCTAAATTTTATCATGATTGTTCCTTAATTACTATAATTATGTGTAAATAAGTGCAATTTCGAGGGAAATTTGTATGGGGCTAGGCGAAATCAAGGACCGATTTGAACCAAAATCAGTTGGGTTCATCCTTGGGCCTAATTATCACTAATACTATCAAGAAATTGCAGCCTTTAACTCATAAAACACTTCTATTAATTTTGGCCAGCTTTTTAGGGTAAATACCACATAGTGCGTCGTTCAAGGCTCCTCTGAGTGCGGAAAGCATCCGAAGTGAAAATGTTTCTAGAACTCTGGTTCATAAACCAGGCCGAATTTGAACGAAAGTATGGGTTATATCACCTTTGAGGAACGTTGTGTTCGCATACACCTGCGACTTAAGGAAGCCCCATAAGTAGAAGTCCAACGGGGTTAATCGCAATGTGGTGGCCAGTTCACCTAATTTCCGCGTGAGACGATCATGCCCATGTTGATTGCACATGCAGAATATATAATGTAGCATGATTTGTGTGGCATTTAGGGCCGATATGTTGAAACTACATGTTGTAATTTAGGCCAAACAAATTGATAATTATAAACTTGTAGTGCTCTCCCTTAACAGTAAGGGCCTTGTCAAATTCGTGCTCAATGAATTATGAGCCGATGATGTCGCCAGACCAAAATCCGTATTAAACAGTGACATTTTCGGTACACATTTTTTGTTTAAGTTGCATAGTACCATTCCAAGTTTGAAAATTTTGTTTGATCACGTACTCATTCATCTGGAAATTGGTCTCATAACTGAAGCCGTGAAGTGCACTGTATGCTGTATGTTCCAACAAAACACGCGTTTTAATACAAATTTGCATTTGTTGTTGAAAGCTATATGCGTGCATTGTGGTTTGACAGAACGGACTGAATAAATAACAACTAATTTGAGAGATGCGGCTTTAACAAGTTGTTCGTTATCAACCGTCAAAGTTTAGAAGTCGCTGTTGGAAGACTCGATATAAAACCAATAAAATACGAGTAGAACTTTAACCGGCAATTATAAATTAACCCACGGGTCTGAACACTTTCATACATCCGTGAGCGTATATGTCCGTCCATATGGTTGGCTATGTGTGAAAATTTGTTCACTTAAACACAATATTTTGTTGTCCGGTTTTGTGCATGAGCATTTTAGTTTATGTGGGTTGTATGCATATACATACATATATGAATATATTGTATTTGTTTGTACAATGAGCTTATATTTGTTTAATTTATGCATGTAAAGTGCAAATAAAATTTCATATGTGAATATATTGTATTTGTTTGTACAATGAGCTTATATTTGTTTAATTTATGCATGTAAAGTGCAAATAAAATTTCAACAAAATATTTCCTATTTATGCCGTATTCCGTAGCAGATTTTAAAGTGGCAGGACTTTAAACTGCATCAATGCTTCTGTACACTCAGTAGTTAAATGTGTGAGTTTTAAACAATGTAAACAAGTTGGAATACAAAGAAGAATCCATAGCTGATAAGCACCGACTTTATTGAATCTTACAATGCATGTTCGTTTAAGTACAAGAGCGGAGCAAGAAGACCATATCTTTTGCATATTCCACACCTTAACTCAAGATAAAAGCCCAAATTGGAAAAAATACGTCACTTTATTTGTGTTAGGCTGATAGTAGACTATAGAATAAATTGAGAAGATTCAATCACCTTATTTTATTTATTTTCGAGATCTAAGCTCTGTTTGCTGTTTCCAACTGTGATGAAACTATTCAGCGGTAAATGATTGAACCCACCCATGAAATGGATGAAAAACTCGTATTTCTTGGAACTCGATTCCTTATCAAATTCGTCATGGAGAGCATTTAGCAGAAGGCGGGAGTGCATTGCAATGGCACTACTTTCCATTAGAGTGACCAGTTGCTTGCGTATGTTGACGGAATTCGCATCAGAAGGCGTACTAAGCGAGATATTACTGCCGTGTTTAGCGCTATTGAACGGGAGTTATTCGAAGTTGCCGTAGTCTAGTAGGTAGTGTGTTGGCTTATTAGACGTCAAGCCCGTGTTCGTATCCCAGGTCAGACATCAAAACGAAATATAAAAAAATATTTCTTCGGCGACTTCCTGTCAGCAGATTTCTGGCAAAAACTCTGAGAGTAAATAAACCTGCCATGAAAAACTTTCTCAAAAATCTGTCGTTCGGAGTCGACTTTAAACTGTAGGTCCCGCCACTCACGTATAAAATTAACGCACACAACATGAGTGGTGTGAGTAGCTAGGCCGTAATCCTGAATGAAGGGTTGTAATGGCCAAATATGTATGCATGTATGTGAACGGGATTTATTTAAGATGGATCTGGTATTAATGGGGGCAAAACTAAGGATATTTTGTCGACAAGTAGGAAGATGCGGCGTATCGGATCTCAGATTACGATCAATAACTTTACTTTCGATGTTTTCAGTGAATTTATTTATGGAGCAAAAGAATGCAGTATTGAAAGTATTCGAGAGTAAAATCCTTACGTAATATAGGTCTTTGTCCCAGCGAGAGTTAACAATGATTTCCGCTGCTCTGGCTCTGACTTAACGTTCGGATGAAAGATAATGCTTCGGCAATACGGATATTTAATACGGGGATTCGCGAAAGTCGAAATCTGCACTAGAGGGAACAAATTGAGAAAGTCCTGTCATCGATTGGTGTAACCAAGTGATGAAGACTCACAAGAAGCAGAGACACCTGGAAGGATGTGCTAAAACATGATGAAATCGGATAAACTTGTTATTAAAGGCTAACTAAGTGAGTTAGTAAGACATATTGAGCCAAGCACTCTGATTTATAGGCCATAAGAATTGATTTCGCCAGACTTTAAAAAGTGTTTTCTTATTAATTTCATTTCAATCAGACCTTGATCATATAAACAAACGTGTTTTCCTTGACAACATGCATTCCAATTGTCTTAAAAAGGAAAAGAAAATATAGAAACATGTGTCTTTAAAAGGAAATATTTTATGTAGAAAACAAAAATAAAAAAGTTTTTGACAATCAAAGGAAAGCAAAATGTAGACACTTTCCGCCTTTTAGCATTCACTCATGCAAAAAAAAAAAAATTCATGCACATTCATATGCGATTGTGTTTAGAATCAGACACAAGCACGTATGTTGTTAATATGTCTGATGTATGAAAATAAAATTTAAGATTTTTATATGCTGTGGTTCATAGATTCATATAAAAGTATTTAAATGGGAAATAATTCAAATAAAATTTTAAATATTTAAGGCATCTAGAGTAACCGTAATATTGTTGAAGAAATTAGAAGAAAAAAGGGAAAATAATTTTAAAACAACAAACAAATTGAGTTATCAAAGAATTATCACAACAAAACAGCAAATAAATTACTAGACTACGAAAAGGCATAGATCAAATTACTACAACAAGACTACATGGAGAGACAACGAAGGATTAAATAGAAGTAATTTACTATAACAACTCAATAATCAGATTCTATAATTTGCATGATCTAAATTATTTGGGTTGGCACGTGCTCAAGTTATTGTCGTGTATATACATTTATTATTAACTTCTTGTTTTCCAAAGAAGCTTCAAGGTTTTACTCATAGACGCCTTGAAAAACGGAGTGAATGTGTCTACTATTTGGTGTATCTTAGGTTAGGTTAGGTTAGTGTGGTAGCTTTGATTCGAAAAGCTTACTTTAGCACGCATAGCGGCCCGTTATGACGCCACAGGTGAATGCAGTCTCTGTACTGACCAAGTACCTCCGAACCAACGAGGGAGAAGTTGGTCAGCGTAAGGGCTGCATATTTCATAACGTTCCAGAAACCGTTGACATCTTTCTTCAACACTCACATAAAAGATTTACCGACTGCGTTTCTTCAAGATCCTGATCCAGTAATTCTATTGGGCAGGCCGAGCTTGTCAGCGAAACTGCCAATAGCCCAGTGTACCGTTAAAATTCCTGTTAGACTGCTAATCGATCTCTTGTTTAACTCAAGTAGTTAACTGGTATTCCAATGCCCAATAAAAGACCACCTTTGGTTTGACGAATTCCACGATTTGAAAAAATATTTTTGTTGAAGCGAATCCCCTCTATCGTCCCTTCCGCAGTCATCTCCCTTCCGTCCCTTCGTATACCTCTTCGTTTTCTTTTATGTCACAGTGGTCCGGAACCCAGTAGATGTTGTGTCGACTCCATGCTTTAATTTAACGTGGTAGGATCCCAGCTTTTTGATTTGATTTGCCTCCAAAAGTCTCCACAGCCTTAATACTCTTGTACAAAGCTCCGATACGTCTTCAAGGCAGTCATTTGGAAGAAAGGTTATGTAGTCGCTGAACCTCAAAAAAAGTCAACTGAAAACCTTCGTCAAGAGTGCATGGCAGCAAATATCAACAGCAAACGTTAAACAAAACTGTTACATGAAATACCATATAGGTTATATGAAGTGCTGAACTTTAAGAGATGTCCTAAAAAATATTGAAAATAACACTTTAATTTATTTGATAATTTCAAATTTTCTCTGAGATCTTCTTGGCGGTACCTACACTTTTGCGGTGCAAAAGCATGGAGTCACCAGAAACGTTTCCTTATTTTTCATATGGGTTGTAAAACACCTTAAATATTTGTTTAATTATAAAATAGAAACAAATAAATGAAATAAATATGAAAACATCAATTATTTGTACGTATTATTGCTTAAAATGCATAAAATTTCCCAAATACATTGTTGCGTGTTTACCTTTTAAAAACATTTAAAATATGAGTTCGTAGATTGCAAATAAAATAAAATAAATGTGTGTTTAGCTTTAATCATATTCTTTATTGTTCGCACAATTCTGGGTGTCACTGTTCACAGCTTGATGTAAACAACAGCAATTGTTTTGTTTGTTATTCTTCTCTACACTCATCCGCATACACAATAACAATTGTTCGATAGATCTTTATAACGGAGATTATCAAACCACTATTATTCCCTTAAAATATACGCGTCTTCACACAAGACTGTCTGAATTTTTACTTTTAAATGGCAAAGTAAACAGTCTGATGAATGATCTTGAAGTCGAATATTCGTGAGATCTCTATAAATGTAAACGTAGTTGTTGCATTATTATTGTTTGTGCATTTTTTTGTTTACATTTATTCCTGCAGTGTATGTTGTTGTATTTTTGTTTCATTATCACTTTTTTATACTGGTGTTTTGTTGGTATATTTGTATGTAAACAAGTTTGTATGCAGTTCATTGGATGTACAGGTGCTGGGGTTTTCTGTAGGGAACTCGGTCTTGAACTTCAGGTTGAAAGATGACTGCAGCGTTTTTCAGGCAGAGATTTTCGCAATCTTGAAGGCTTTTGAGGCCATAGCTGGTGGCCCAGTTTTGGATTCGGAAAATTACATGATCTTCGTTGACAGTCAGGCTGCCCTTAGGGCCATTGCGTCGGTCTGGTACAAATAACGGCTCGTTCGCGAGTGCAAGAAGTCGTTGAGGACTTTTGGACTAGACCGTATCCGCCTATGCTGGGTTCTGAATCATAGCGGAATACTGGGCCATGAGACGGCGGATGACTCGCTAGGTTAGGTTCCCTTTCTGAGGGCGATTTGGTAGTTGGTCCTGACCCCCCAGTCTGGCACCTCTACGGCCTCATCAATGGATGGGTCAGGGTGGAAGAGCAGAGGTCGCAGACGCTGATCTGGAACAGATCCCAGCCGGACTATTGCGATGAGTAGGAGTTGGAGACTATAGAACACTTCCTTTGTAACTATCCTGCAATTGGTAGGTTGAGGTTGAGAACCCTTGACCCTTCTTTGAGAGTTTGAATTCTGCGTTGAGAGCCGACATCAAGGCTCTTCACAGATTCATTAGTGGCTTAGGCTGGTTGAGAGGCGCTAGGGCTTCATCAGTGTAGTAGCGCTCTCCCCCTTTTTGTTGTGTCTCATCTGTGTAATTCCTCCACCTCCCATTCTCCCCTTTCCTACATCCTCTCTTTATTATCCCTCTATTATCCTTCCCTCTTTAAGGACGTTGTACAATGGCCCAATTCGGCCTATGAGTATTGCACTGGTCTTAATTGACAAGTACACGTCCTCTAACCTAACCTAACCTAGTTCATTGTTTTTGTTTTGTAGCTTTTGTTTACAATTTAAGCGTTGTAAAGCAAACACCGTTTCCATTTTCATAACAATATTGAGGTACCTAGACATTTGCTGTCCACTGTATAAATTATACGCTCTACGTTTTCATTATTTTTCTTTGTTTCGTTTTTAACACTTTTTAAATCGACTTCATAGTTCATTAACCTCCGTTAATGTCAAAAGCTACCGAAATGGACGTACAGAGAAAATAACAAAAATCACCAGACAGTAAATAAAATAAAACAAAAATTTAATTCAGCAGACATTTGCGAATTAGATGAAATATAACGAAAAATTTATAAATATTTCGCTATTATTTTCAAGTACAGTTTCTAGGAATAACAGGCATAATTGTGCATAGGTTCATTCAAATGTGTTGCAGTTCAGTGAGACATTCTTGTTTTTTAATTAAATGTAATCTCAATCAAAAGTTTGAATCATAAAGGCTTACCTTTAACAAGCGATCGTTGACCCAGCCGCTTTTTTATGAAAATTATAACGAAAATTGGAAACCATTACTAATTAATATAATAACAAAATGTGAGATGTAGGCAAATATGAAAATTAAAGTTTTAATAACCCTTTCGACTAAAATTAGCTTGTCTTTGTAACCTAAGTAGTCTAGTAGATCTCATTGAATTTTTTAACTTGTTGAAGGACCTATTGATGGCATTATGTGTGCAATATAATATGTTTCAAGGTAGGTAGGTAGGTAGAAGTGGGTGTCCCCCGATGGAGTCATGATCGGACACACATAGGTAGCATACAGGGCCCATTGTGATACCACAGTTTCACATTCTCCCCTATTCCAGAAACCACTCGGAGCTTCCGATGAAGCGACTCAGACTTCCAATATCCATGCATGGCAGTTCATCTAGGTCCTCCATTTAGTAGGCACCCAGGTGTCTCTTTCTCTTTTGACCAAGTGCCGAGCATATGCACAGTAGGTGAAGAATAGTTTCATCCTCTTCTCATCTCCACAACTTCTGGAGAAATCATTCTCGAAGGGTACAAAACCAATACGCCCCGCATGCATTCCAATACAATGTCCCGAAAACATCGCTGAGCCTGCTTCTTTGGAGTTTAAGCAGAGTCGAGTGTCTCAAATGTCCGCCATAAAATTTTTGGGTGGAGCTCAACCGAAATGTTCAATTCCCATGACTCTGACACATAAATCAGACTAATACATAATATGCACGAATGAAATCAATATTCTTTTTAAAAATTGCTCACAGCTTTTTAAATAATAATT
Source organism: Sarcophaga subvicina (assembly GCA_936449025.2). Lineage (NCBI taxonomy): Eukaryota > Metazoa > Arthropoda > Insecta > Diptera > Sarcophagidae > Sarcophaga > Sarcophaga subvicina. The sequence goes on from OW388080.2 coordinate 93,756,245, forward strand.
TATTTGACACAATAAGTAGTTATTTTTTACGACTAACAGTTTAATTAACTAAATTTGGAAAAATTTTGACAATATCATACAACCGTTTGTGTTTTTTGCTTCAAGTTCACATGTAAGCTTCGTGTCCTTAATTACTTGCACGCAGCTGTATCTCTATTGATTTTATAGCTTCAAGCACGCACTTATAGCATTTATTTGATACGACGACTTACAAAATTTTTTTCATTAAATTGTTGCTCCAATAGATACGAACACGCATTTAATAGAGCGGTAATAGTGAACTGTAGGAAAACTTTAAAAACAGTGTCACAAGCAAAACAATACGAATGATATTGATTGAAATGCAACAGCAATTTCCAAGTAGAGTAGTTTCACGTTTTTACGCTATTAATTGGCACCAGTATCATTTAATTAAACACCGTTAGACCTTTCTTATAGAGTTTCACCGACAACCCCACAATTTTTAAAAAGTAGTGTTGACATCAAATTTACGTTTTATTTTCCCTTTTTATATAATTTTTGTCCCTCGTATGATATTATTTATTTACAGTTAGACACTACAAAGTAGAAGTTATTACCAATACGCCGACATTTTTACTAATATTCTTACATAAAACGTACATTATATTAACATGAAATATTACTTACCTATTAGCCACGATAGTCCTGGCTTTAGTATGTTGAAGCCCACAACATTTTTAAATTTTTGTCTTTTTAAATATCTCGTGTTATACAGCGTTAAAAGCAATTTGTGGTTTAACATTCTACTAGTCCGGCCAAGGCTTAAATAATAATTATAAATAAAAATAATTACAGAAAACAAATACAGAATTCTTAAATAACGTCAGTTTTTTTATCATGTATGTAGAGCAGGTCATAAATCGTTGAGAAATATTTGAAATTACATTAAAGAATTATGTTTATAACATACTATTTTCTGCTCCATTTTACAAGAAATACTTTTCCAATACTTTCAAGTCTTCGTTTGATTGATATATATATGACGACCACAGCTCCTCTGCGCATTCGTAATATCCAATTTTTCACGACTAAAAACTGCTGTAGTTTATGGGTTATTTGCTATTTAAGAAATCCACACCACGTGAGATAACTATGTCCTCAAATCGTTCGTGTAGAATATCCAATTTGGCATGAGCTGTAGGGCACATATCGCAATCCTGTTGAAACCACATGTCGCTGGTTTCAAATTCATCCATTTCCAGTAATTGAAAATCATCGAAATATAGTGCTTTCCGTTAACAGTTTGGCTCTGGCCAGCATTGTTTTCAAAGGAATACGGACCGATGGCGCCGCCAGAAAAAAATCCACAAAGAGTGACTTTTTCGACTGTATTGCACGATCTTGGATTTCATGTGGATTGGTATTGTTGCCATAGTCTGGTAGTCTCGGGCCCGAGGTTCAACCCCTGGCTCAGACTACTCGAACAAAATGAAAAATGAAAAGATATTTTATTCGTGGTAGTCTTCTGGCAAAAACTCTGAGAGTAAATATAATTGTCACGAAATGCTTATCAAATCTGTAGTTCGGGGTGGACTTTAAAACGGATGTTCCGCCGCTCATGTTTAAAATTGATACACACAGTGGGGCGAGAAACTTGGTCATTATCCTGGCAAAAGGGTTGTAATGACCAATTAAGTAAGTTAGTAAGTAAGTGGTATCGGCACAAATACGACGATTTTGTTTCTTCACCTATTGTAGCATGTTCATGATGTCATCATTGCCAACAGATGTTTAAAGTAATTCTTTTATTTTTTTTTTATTACAAACTATTAATAACGTACATATGTACATACACACATATTGTTGCTAGCACTTCTGTTTGGTAAATTCAAGCAACGATCAATTTGCTTACGTTTGCAATTTAATAGTCAATGCTATCAACACTGTTAGTGTTGGACATGTTCATATTTTCATATTCCTAATAATTGGTTGAAATTCTTGCTATACCTTCCACTGTAGACATAATGCTTGATCAGCATTATTTATGTATAAATACTGAGTAATTTTAGGGATAAGAATTAATTAATAAACCAAAGCCAAACTGTGTGCTTCGGGCGCACTTGGTAATAAAAACAAATAAACTTGTTTTTACTTATTTACAATATCAATTCCTCCAGCAATGGTTCGAAAAGCATATTGAATAAATGACAAATAATTTCACAAATGTAGCTTCAGCAAGAGATGGCCGTCGTCAACTGTCAAACTTCGAAAATGATTGTTAGGAGACCCGATACCACTTACTGGCTAAGTCAACCTTTGGCCTACCTATAATTTATATATTTACAGTCTACAACTTGTAGAACTTTTTTTGATTTACTATTGTCATTTTTTCTTTTCCACATTTCGTAGTCGTGCCTTGTAGCATATCCTTATTATCATCATTTTCTTTTTTGTTATTCTTGTTCTCATTTAGTGTTTTAAAATTGTTTGAATATTATTTCCTTCAGGAATGTAACTGTCCATTTATACAAAAGCGAAATTATTTGTAAACAAATGCTTGCATAGCATATTGCGTGTTTACTGGCCTTCCATAATATCCAATGCCCAACTGTGGTCAGATACAAACCATCAACCAAATGAGACGGAAATAAGGATACGCAAGTGGGGATGGCTTGGGCACACTCTTGCAACGAATTGTATGTGAGATATTATCGAAAATTATGATCGATCTCTTGTATATAGTGTATCTTTAAACACTTCATATTTATAATTCTAACTGAAACAAATTGTGTGTGAGATATTATAGAAAATTATCATCGACCACTTGCAAATGGGGTATCCTTATACGCTTCCTATTTATAATTCTAAATGAAACAAATTGGGTGTGAGATATTATCGAAAATTATCATCGATATCTTATAAGTATTGTATTCTTAAACTCTTCCTATTTGGCAACCTAAATGTAATAAATTTTCATCGATCTCATCTCATTCTACCCCGTGGTTGACCACAACAACAAGAGCAGGGCTCTGACATATGAGGTGAAAGACTGTTTCTTTCTTCTCTAAAACCCACAGCTCTTGTAGAAATCATTAGTCGGAACGCCGAGTCTACACACCGAGGCACACCTACTTAAAGCACAGTGGCCTGTAAGAATACCATTGTGCGATGGATGGTTACGTAATTCAAGGACAGAAGTTAGTCAGTCCTTTTCTTGCCCATACGTGTCCAGTAGTGTCTGGCAACAATACATGTACCTTCGTGATATCAACCACATTGAAGTTCCTCTTAAAACAAGTGGACAGTATCCAAGTTAACCAAGGCGATAGGAATACCTGTGCCTTGTAAAATGGCGAAAATTGCGCGCTCTATACCGGCCCTAACTAGTGCATTTTGCAACGATGCGTTTCAGAACCCACATAAGAGTTACCTTTGTATGAATCGAATTCGATTTTTGCTCTCCACTGTTTGTCTTTTGGATATCTAATGAATAAATAGACAAAATGATAACTTTGCCTCTCAGAATCTTGGTCGTGAAAGGGTTAAACACATTTGTTTTGCTAGAGTTGGATACAAAGTGTTTTACAATTATTTTCCATTTCGTAAACAAACATTCAGTAGCCTGCATTCGCTATGCAAGTGTATTTCGTGTATTATATTCGTGAAGGAAGTCGTTACATGCTTCCTTGGAACGCTTCTAGTATTGTTTGACTATGTAAAATGAAATATGGGAACAACAATAATTACTTTTAAGAAACAGAGCATAATTATTAATAACAAGGTTTTCGAAAAGCAAAATATTTTAATAAGTTCTTGATAGTTGCCTTCCTTTCATATCTAAAGAAAGTTCAAAATTTTAAAAGAAATTCAAATTTAGAGCCAAAGAAAAGGAATTAAAACACTTTTCTCGTGACACCGTATTTGAGAAGCCGTCCCTTTTTTATTGTTTATACTCAAATATTGAAATCGTAGCATTAAGAGGAGATGGTTGTTTGTAATTATATACATACGGAATAATAATGTAAAATAATTGGTTGGTGCTGAATTGAAAAAGTTTAAATTGGTTCACTTAAAATGCCACGAGTTCGAAAATAAACAGCAGAAACGATAAAAAAACTTAATGGTGTAGAATGGTGTAGGATTTATGCACTAGTTTTAGAACTCTTGTTTGAATTTTGTTTATTGTCCGATAAACGCGGTAACACACTTAGAGTATGCAAACACACATTTTTTAAATAGTTTTAATTCATTTGAAGTCGCCGTAGTCTGGTAGATGGTGTGTGTTGGCTTATTGGACGTTAGGCCACAGTTCAAACCTAAGGTCAGACTTCTCTAGCTAAACGAAATATGAAATATTTCTTCTTCGACTACCATTCAGCAGATTTCTGCCAAAAAGGCTACGAGTAAATAAAATTGCCTTGAAAATTGCTTCAAAAATTTGTCGTTCGTAGTCGACTTTAAATTGTTTGTTCTCTCCACTTATGAATAAAATTAAAATACACAACATGGGTGGCGTAAGAAACTAGATTGTAATCCTGACTAAAGGGTTGTAATAACCAATTATGTGCTTAACTTATTGAAGAAAAAAAATATGGGAATATGTCTCCACGGCTCTAATGACAAGGTGAATCTACCCCATAGCGATGCCCTCAAATCGCTTATGCAGAATATCCAATGTGTCATTAACTGTGTGGCTCGGGTATGTGGGTTCGATACCTATCAAAAATTCTATTCAATCAATCACGTAGCTCCGTCGTAAGGAAACCACATGTTGGTTAGATATATCGTTCGGAGTCAACTTTAAACTGTAGGCCCCGCCACTCATTTATAAAATTAACACACACAACAAAAGTGGTGTGAGGAACTAGGTCGTAATCCAGACTTAAGGGTTGTAATGACCAATTATGTATGTATGTAAAAAAAGATACACAAACAACAATAATGAAACAACGATGTTTACATTTATAGAGATCTCACGAACATTCGACTTCAAGATCATTCATCAGACTGTTTACGTTGCCATTTAAAAGTCAAGGCAACGGGGACTGTGTGAAGACGCGCGTTGTTTGAAGAAAATAATCGTGTTTTGATGATTTTCGTTATAAAGATCTGTCGGAAAATTTTTATTTAAGAAGAATAACAAACAAAGCAGTTGTTGTTGTTGTTTACAACAGGTAAATTAAAACCAAACACAAATTTATTTCTATTTTATTTGCAATCTACGAACTCATATTTTAAACGTTTTTAAAAGGTAAAAATGTAACAATATTTTTTTAAGTTTTCTTTTTATGTGCAAAGAAATCTTTACAATTTTAATCAAAAAAAAAAATTGGATTTACACAAGTTCACTTGTCTTACCATATAAAACATTGTTTTGATGTTCTATTCAAACTTTTTTCTTGTTTGGAATTGACTCGTAAAACTACAGGTTTATACGCGTATATTAATTTGAAAACATTTCCGTTCGAAGAAATTTTATTAAAAAATGTGTTGACGGAAATCTGTGGCAGTAAACGCCAGAGGAAATGGTGACCATAAAAGAAACCAGGAAATATGGAAATTTTTATAAAATGTTTTAAACTTTATATATTTTTATGTCGTGTATATTTTTATGTTGCTATACGAAATAATATTTCATGTTGTAGGTAATTATTGAATAATGAAATCTACTTGCACATGGTACTTATGCAAATAAAATCCAAAATTTAGGCTGTTAAATTTAATAAACAATAAAGGGAGTACTTCGGCAAAACAAAAAAACAAATATTCAAAGCATAAATTTATTTGAAATATTCCTTTTAATCCTTTCACGAGCAATCGATTGTGAGAGGCAAAGTCACCAACGACATCAGTATGAAAGAAAAGGAGACAGACAAGTATGAAAGAAAGCAACATCAAACAACGTAAGTAAAATACACAAACAACAATGAAATAGCGATAGAGTAAGAAGTTAGTCCTGTGTGAAGACGCGTTGGGTGCAAAGAGAATAGTCGTTGTTTGAAGATCGCCGTTGAAAAGATCTGCGTTGTAAGTAAAGAATAATAGCGAATAAGCAATTATTGTTGTATTCGTCAAGTTGTGTGCGGTGGCACAACAATAAATAGTTTAATTGAAACTAAACACAAATTTATTTTTATTTTGTTTGCAATCAATGAACTCATATTTTAAACGTTTTTAAAAAAGTAAAAACGTAACAATATTTTAAAATCAAATTTGTTAAAACACATAGCGGCTTGTCCTTTTTTTATAATTTTATGTAATTTCTTCTAGTTTTTTGGTACAAATATCTGTTTGTAATAAATATCGTGTCTGTATTACAATATCAGATACGCCTCAGTCATCGTCTTGTGCCAAAAGACTTTGTATTAACAATCTTCGCCGTCACTGTTGTCTACCATCAATATGTAATATATTTCGATTTCCTCTACAAAGCATAATCAAATTAACAAAAGGAAGTAAATGGTGTTAATAGTAAGGAATCGTAACCTATATATGTAAGTGAAAAAGTTCCTTTAGGGACCACAAGGACACCGGTGTCTCTTAGCATTTTTAAAAAATTTTGTGTATTTTTTTCAACACCAATGAGTATTAATTTTTATTAAAATACAACTACATCCACCTAGAAAAAAATAATTTATATGTTGAACGACACACGAGATTTACATATCAAAACATTTTTATAAATTATTGTTAAGAAAATGGAAATGGTGTTATCGTTTAACATTAAAATAATAAACAAAACTACAAAAACAAAAACAATGGACTTGGTTACATGACCAACGAATAAACAAAAATATAGCAACAATGTCAGTATAAAAAAACGATTAAACAAGTAAACAAGAAGCAACAACAACACTGCGAGGACAAACGTCAATAAGAATACACAAACAACAATAACGAAAACAACATGTTAACATTTATAGAGATTTCGCGAAGGCAGTCATTCTCCTTCAAGAGTATCCATCAGACTGTTTGCCCAGCGATATAGAAGGCAAGACAAAGCAGACAACGAGTAGTAAGAATTCAGTCAGTCTTGTGTGAAGACACGTTACGTAGGAAGAGAATAATAGTGGTTTGAAGATCTGTGTTATAAAGATATAGATTATTAAACAATTATTATCGTGTACACGGACGAGTGTAGAGAAGAATAGCAATTAAAGCAAATTGTTGTTGTTTAAATAAGGTGGCACACGGAATTGTGCGAACAATAAAGAATTGATTTAAGATTAAATATTAATTTATTTTTATTTTATTTGCAATCTACGAACTCATATTTGTAACGTTTTTAAAAGGGTAAAAACGTAACAATAGCAATAGCAAATACAACCGGCTCTATGTAGGAAATTTAAATACGCAGCTTTAAAAATAAATAAAAGTAATTTAACGCCCACATGGTTTTTAGTTATTCAGACTTTTTCAGTTTGGGACATATGTGTCCCTGTGGTCAGTAAAGGGATAAATTTGGAAGCATGTCAAACTAAAATCCTGAATACAATTCTTAGAATACTTACTTATGCGAATGACTTACTTGTGCACTATAATAAACACAGAACTTGCCTTAAATTGTTCAATTAAGACCCCATATTTATTACTCCCTAATATACTATCGACACTGTTTTTTGATATTTGCAAATAATAATTTAAAAATTGTGTAAATAACTTAATATTAATAACTTAATGCGCGTAGCGATATTTTCAAACCATATGTTCAAATGGCAATTTCAAATAAAAATTTCGTGCAACACAAACAATTTGGTACGAAAAACAAAACCCTTCCTGCTGCTACTGCTGATGAAATGTTTTAAGCTGTATTTGTTCATGGCATGTACGTGAATAGACAGACAGACAATAGACTTAAAGGCAATATAGTACTTGAATAGAAACGAAGGGTTTAGAATTTCCATATTTGTTGAACGATTATGTTGTTAATAACGTGCAAAAGTGTATTCCCTTAGAGACAAATTTTTCATTGTTCACAATAATTTAAATGTCTCACCTTCAATTTGTTAAAAAGCTATCTAAAAACAGTTCAATGAAAGCACATACTCGTATATGTATGTACATACATATGTTAGCATCTTGAAAAAAATATTTATTTGCCAGACAATATTCATATGAGAATACGATAACATCCCCCAAAACATTGTTGGCTATTTTTCACCTTTGGAAACATATGCATTAAGAGGAATTACAATCCCCATTCATGTAAACAAAAGCATGGATTGCGGCTTTAATGGATTTATTTAAAAATTCTGAACAAAAGGGCGTCTCAATAAGAAAGCAGTTTTTTAATCTAGTCTAAGTGTAAACTCTGAAATTTAAAAGCCTTGACATATGTTTGTCTGTTCCGTTTATTGAAAATGCCGCGGTTTTATTAAGAACAATGCGTTGAAATGGTGAAAACTTTATACAAAAATTTGTAAAGTTATACCGACCGGTCAGAGGTTAGTTTATGTTCGATGGCGGACTTCTTCGACGGGAGAGGGACCCATTGCGATACCAAAACACATTCTACCCCGGGATCGATTATTCCTATAGCGGTCACAAACTTCGAAGTATTTTCAATCGAGAAAGTAGCTCCAATTTGTCAAGCCTTCTAAATCTGGGCAAAAAATTTTATACAATTAAGTCGGTTATGGTTAGTTCGGCTCACTTGCGTCGATATTTCTGCTGAAACCTGAAAAGACATTGAAAATCACCAGAAGTTAATCCCAATTTTTCGAAACAAGTTATCTGCTGCCATGGCTTAGCGAATACATAAAATTGTCGAATTTGGAGCTCAAAATGCAATCCATGAAAAACAAAATACACTCGTAACGAGTATATGCTAGAGAGTTTTGTCAAACACTTTATTGGAAATTACTGTGAATGGCATTCGTACAGTAATATCATAACGGAATTCTTGTAACCTCAATTAGACGACATGGGTCTGAACGATATGTGTGGAACCAACTGCCATATCGCACCTGCAGCAATCGAATTATTGTACCAACGATTTACAGAACAAATTATCTCAAAAGATTCTGGTGGCAACTAACCAGGTTTTTGTTTTTTTGTCTTCGTAGAAAGAAAAAAATATAAAAAAGTCTTAAAAACTCCAATCCTACATTAAACGCATAGTAGGTGAGTAACTCTGCGAAAAAGTCGTGGAAATTTTACAGAAAAGGCCTGCAAGAAATACGATGGAACGTTGTTAGCAAAGCTAACATTTGTTATAGCAGTTGTGGTACGAAGCCATTAGTTTGGATTCGCATTGTGGTCAACTAGTCGTACTTGTAGACGGAAGTCATTAATTAAACAAGCGATGATTGCTAACATCGATCAGATCACCACTTTGATTCAGCCAAGGCATGTACGTGAGAAACGTATCAACTATATCTTAATGTATACATACATACATGCATAATTGGTTGGTACAACCCTTCATTCAGGATTACGACTTAGCTTCCTACACCCAGCATGTTGTGTGTATTAATTTTATACATAAGTGGCGGGATCTACAGTTTAAAGTCGATTCGGAACGCCTTATTTTGAAAATCTTTTTCATGGAAATTTCATAGACTCCCATAGTTTTTAACAGAAATCTGCTGCGAGTAACTCGCTATTGAAATGTTTTTTTGTATATTTAGTTTTGTTGGGGATGTCTGACCTAGGGTTTGAACCGAGGCTTCATGTCTAATAAGCCCACACCGATACGATTGTATTTTGAAATACACTCAGCTCGACGGGTAGATGGAACTCATTAATTCAGCCTGGTAAACGCACAATGGATACGTGGTGTTCATATCGATTCAAATCACCACTTTGATTCAGTCAAGGAATTCATGCGATTAAGTATCAGGACAAACGTTCCAAGATGCTAATGTGCCCATTCAATATGGCCGATATATTGCTGACACCATTCAAATTTCTGCAAAAGTTTTACTTCCCCGATAAACACATGATATGACCAGTAGTATCGCAACAATACAGAAATACTTTTCCAAAGCTTTAAAATTAACTTCCTTCTTAAAAGAAATCTGTTGTTTGAAATCTGAATTAAATTCAAGGTACCGCCACTTTATCAATGAGTTAATACTTGACTATTTCAATGGTTAATTGGTTATAGCAGCTGAAGTAAGTCTCTTATTTAGGATTCTCCTATTCAGGATGAAGTCGCCGTGGTCCCGTAAGTAGTGTGTTGACCTATTAGACGTAAGGCCACGATTTTAACTCTAGATCAGACATCTCGAACAAAACAGAATATGAAAAAAGTATTTCCTAGGCGGCTTCCTTTCAGCATAAAATTTCCATGAAAAGTTTTTCAAAAATCTGTCGTTCAGAGCCAACTTTAAACTATTGGTCCCGTTACTTATTTATAAAATTAATACACAACATAAATGGTAAGAGAAACTAGGCCGTAATCCTGACTGAAGGATAGTATTAACCAAAAATATTGCGTATGTATGTTTTAACCATTTAATCTTTACATAATTCTTTAATTTTCAGTCACTTTTATATTTTCGTTGTTCCCCTTAGTGCTTCTTTAATTATTTCATCATCTATGAAAAGGACAAACCCACAGCAGTGTGAATCAGAGATCAGCAATGAATCGCTTTTTCGCTACTCATGAGAACTCATGCAATTTTGAGTATGAGTGAGTCAACAGTATTGAAATCCAACTACTCTGATTCATTCGTACACAGTACAACATTGATTTATAAGTACAAGTTGCAATGAGTATGAGTACAACGTTGACATCAAACTCATAACATTCGAACTATGTCTGATTCATACGCCTACTCATTCAGATTCATAAATTTAAAAAAATACTTATAATACTTATAAATGATTCGAGTGATTCGAATCACTCGTCAAAATTTACAGTCGTAGTTGTTGTTGCATTTACAAAGAAAGAAGAAAGAAACAAACAAAAAAGACAAAGACAGCAAGCAAAGCAAACACACAGTGTTTGTTCGTACGCGAATTATACTTATTTTGTGATTCGTGTATACGAAGAGTCATGGAGAGTCGAAATCAATAACATCATACGAATTGTTAAGTATGAGTACCATGAGTATTTCAAACTTTGAATATAAGTAGTATGAGGATGACATTCAAATAAGTATGAATGCGTATAAGTATCAGAAATTATAAGTATGATTCGAATCTACTCATCGTTTTGAATACTCATTGCTGACCTCTGGTGTGAATGTAATCACGTGCACACAAACACGCTCTTATAAATACGCTCGCCACTAGAGATTTTCTCTTTTTTGGAAATGTGGCTGTAAAAGTTCATCTTTAGAATTTTCCCCCTATGCTTTAACATACACCATAACCATAAAATGAAAAGAAAATTAAAAAAGAAAATTTAGTTTCTCAAAAAAGAGATACTTTTTACTGTTTCTTATTAATTTTCTTTTTTACAGAATTTAATGTTTTAATTTATTAGGAAACAAGATTAAGAAAATTAATTACATTTTCTCTGAATGCGTTTACTTAACCCTTTAATGGACACAGGGTTACTTACAGTGAGCGTCAAAAGTGAGTAAACACCAATGAAATAATTCATTTTCTTAGGATATCGAGAAAAGTAAATATAGTAAATAAAAGTAAATAGTCAAATAAATTTCCAAAAATATAAACGTTTAAAATGTTAAAACAAAAAACAATTCATGATAAGGGAACTTTTTTTATACTTAAGAAATAAAAGAAATTTTAAAATTATAGTGGATGTTGACTCACTTATGGCGCTCACTTTATACACCAAATAGGAAATTTTAAAAATCTGTATAATTAAAAACCGCATGGCTGTTACATTACTTTTATTTTATTTCTTAACATGCATATTTAAGTTTCCTATATACATATACACGGATGTTTTGCGAACAGTTATTCTTTAAACATGGGCACTTGAAGCTTTCCTTATTAATCAACATTGTTGATAAAAAGAGGGAAATTTGGTCAAACATAAAGGAATTATATCATAAAGAGTAAATGAGCTTCGTCGATTCGACGACCAGTAACCAATTAGGGTTAAAGTGTTCGTCGATTCAACGAAGAGTAACCTTAATGTACAAAAACGAAGAGTAACAATCCAGGGTTAAAGAAAAATATTTCATCTTTGCTTGTTACTGCAAAATAAGTCGTATAGATTGGTTCACTGATTATAAAACCACCACTGTATGCATCCCTAATAATTTTCGTTGCAGAGTATATTTCCGATACTTCCGCCTGTGATTCTGCATCCTTATCTGTTCAATTTAGAGTCATCAGTAGATAGATGTACATTGTTTTTACCAGGGTCGCAACAACCTTACTTTTTCCCGACCTCTTTATTCGGAATGAATGTCATGAATATCAGAGGAGCCATATCGAAGCCTGAAATGCTTTCAGACTCCTTACGTTACCAGTCTTTAAAATATTTTATGTCGTCTTTCTCACTTTTAAAAATCTCCGACTGTTTATAACTTATCCTCTCCTATCATATTCTATACTTCCATTTATTAATTGCTTCCCGTTATTTTCTTGTTAATGGGATTGCCGACATGGGTACGGGTAATCATTTGCTCTTTGAATATTTTTTAAATATCGATTGTGTAGTGTGGCAATAATTATTTGCAAAAAAGACCAAACGAAAGTAAATATTACAGTTGTTAACTTGTTTCTAAAATCAACTTATGTTTGAGTATTTGTGTGTGACTAAAGTGGCTGTTATTTGTATAACTCTTCTACAAACTGAATTAAATGTGAGTTTTTTGTTTTCCTTTGTTTACACAACGGGTGTGTCAAATGAAATGTTTGTCTCCTGCTTCGTGAATATTCAGGCAATCAGACTTACTGCGTTATTAGCTAATCAATCAAAAATTTCAATTGTTTGTTTTCATGCTAAGAAGGAACTACAAGCATATATATTATTTTTCTATTAGCTATTCATTTATAAGCTAGTGTTTGTGACAAGTTTATTAATTATGCGTTATTTTTTGACCTCAAGCAGAGCTATTATAAGAAATCCTGCTGTGTTTATAAATTTAATTAAAAATGTCATGTCATCAATGGTAGGTATGGTTTCTAAATTAAATATTAATTTAAAAAAAGAAAATTTATTTTTTTTTTAGTTGATTTCATCTTTTGTAATATCATAACTGTCATATATGTCACAACGTAAGTGGTGTGAAAAGCTAGGTCGTAAACCTGACTTTAGGGTTGTAATGACCAATTATGAGTGTATATATATTAAAGATTTACTAATTAATAGAAATAAATTAACGAATTAATTGAAGTCGCCGCTGCTTAGTATGTAGTGTGTTGGCTTGTTGGACATGAGAGCACGATTCAACCCTCAGGTAAAACATCTCCAACAAAACGAAATATGAAAAAATATTTCTTCGGCCTCTCAGCAGATTTCTGGCAAAAACAATGGAGGTAAAATCTGTTTCAAAAATCTGTCATTCGAAGTCAACTGTAAGTCCAGCCACTCATGTATAAATTTAACACACACAGCATAAATGTCGTGAGAAGCTAAATCTTAGTCCTGACTGAAAGGTTGAAATGACCAATTATGTATGTACGTCTGTAGGTATGATTTGCTTTTAAGTAATATCACATGTAAAATATTGACATACTTACACTGCGGGACATTCAATAACAAAGTCAAAATCTCCTTTCAGAAATTTTGTCACATTTGCATGGTAATACTGTCCATCCAAATAAAATTCTAGAAATGGCCAGATGACATCAGGCTAAAAATATCTGCTGTATGCTTATATTTATAAAAACGTTTCTTTAACTCAAATGAGAAATTAAACTTATGATGGTAGGTGTGTTAAGAAGTGCGTGAGTTTTAAGTGAATCTGTCATTTGGTGGTCTAATGACCTGTAAACAAAATAACGAAAACGACTTTAATGACTACATTTCACATAAACAGGACATTAAAAGAAATTAGCAACAGAATAGTATACGTCTTCGTTTCTAGCTATTTTCAGTAAAGCATTACAATGGAATTTAATAGGAAAACGGAAACCACAAAAACTAAGAAATTCTATGCAAGCAGCGTATCAAGTGATTGTACGATAAGATAAGAATGATTTTATACAAGAATACATTAGTTTGTTTGCTCTTGTATATGCTCTTTTAAGCAATTATAGTTAATTTTTATAAATTTGCTGTGTGCTTTGTGTTTATGGTTATGAGCTGCAATATTTTGTTACCATTTCTTTCAGGCCAATTAATTCCATTTTTTTTGTTTGTTTTCTATTTTTGGTCATATTGATTTCCTAGTGGCTGTCTAAGTATTATTTCGTTTTTCTAACCGAAATAATAAAAGTGTGCATAGCCTTAACCTATTTAAGGCCGCTGTGTCAATTTGGATACACTTACTTATTTTGTTGTTTGAACAAGTAAAATTCAATGATGACTTTACAAAGGAAATCATTTTCAGGACAGGAGGTACCCTCAGTGGCTTCGTTAGCATGCAAAATTGCCGCATTTGGCAAATGACAATCTACGAATGTTTGTATCGGGTGGGTTATCTATCGGTTTAAATTTGAACCGTTGGTTATTTCGAATCTGGCATTACTTATATACACATGTACATTATTATTATTAGTCAGGATTACGGCCTAGTTTCTCACACCACTTATGTTGTGTGCGTAAATTTTTATACATGAGTGGCAGGACCTACAGTTTAAAGTCGAATCTGAACGACACATGTTTGAGAAATTTTTCATGGCAATTTTATTTACTCTCACAGTTTTTGCCAGAAATCTGCTGAGAGAAAGTCACCGAAGAAATATTTTTTCATATTTCGTTCAGTTGGAGATGCCTGACCTGGAGTTTGAACTGATGCCTCACGCCTAACTACCTACTCGATCACGGCGACTTCTGGCAATACTTATGTCATTCTATTAAGTCACAACATTCAGTATATTATCTCCACTGAACGTAATGAATCGATTTATGCTTGAGCAACGATGGGATTTATTGGGCCAACGAGAAAAATCGTGATAATGACCATTTTCCAAAAAAAAAAATCATCTTTTCATCAGGATAGTGCAACTTGCCACACTTCTCATGCCACAATCGACTTATTGAGTCAAACGTTTGATGGCCATTTAATTAGCCGAAACGGTGATGTCAATTTGTCACCAAGAAGCAGCGATTTGACATCGTTGGACTATTTATTATGGGGCTCCATTAAAGAAACGTATTAGGCTGACAAATCAGCTACCTTATGCTAGTTACGAGATACGACCCTATACAGTCGAAAAAGTGCACGAAAATTGGTCCGAACAAATGAGGTACTGTGAGGCCAGCCGCTGCAGCCATATGAATGAAATAATATTCCATTTCTAACCGAAACAAATGTACTTCACAACAAAAAATAAATTTGACAAAAGTTCAAACCGTTTTTGTTTTGTTAAATTTTTAAATTTAAACTTTTAAATGGCCCACCTGATATATCCACAAAGAGTGATTCTTTGGTGCGGTTTGAAAATAAGTTCGACCAAGCAGTTATGCAGTTGAATGGTGTTCGCTATCGCGAGATGAAAGCAGACTTGTTATAGCCAGAAATTGAAGTAATGGCCCTGGACGCTATGTTGTTTCAACAGGATAGAGCCACTTACCACATAGCCAACGAAGCAGTGTGGTGATGGTTCAGAAACCAGGTCAGACGTCGTCGACAGCCTCTCAGCAGATTTCTGGCAAAAACTCTAAGAGTAAATAAAATTGCCATGAAAAGTTTCTCAAAAATCTGTCGTTCGGATTCGATTTTAAACTGCAGATCCCGCCCCTTACACATCAAATAAACGCACACAACATAAGTGGTATGAGAAGCTTGGTCGTAATCCTGACCGAAGGGTTGTAATGACCAATTATGTATGTATATATGTATGTATGTGAAACAAGGCAAAGAAATAGAGAAATGAGGTTTCATAAATAATACCTACAAAAATTGTATTAATTTTTAAACCATCAGGGATATGGTAATTATGAAAAATGCTAAAACCAATCAATAAACTTCTACCCTCATTTCTAATTCACTGACGTATTCTGATTGTGGTACAGAAACTTAATAAAACTAAAACTATGGCTATAACGTTTACAGCACGTTGATCCTTTGCCACATAGCTTCCAATATGCTGCTTAAATCGTAAAGTTTTATTATTTCCTTATAGTTGTAATGGCTTTAATTTTTTATTTGCTTGTAAATGTCCTCACTGCCTCTTTTAAGCACTATTATGCAGTAAATGCTGCGTTTTCAATATTACGTTTGCAATATTACTTCCACTTGATTTTATTAGATCTGGTCATGAGACAGAGACGTGAAGTGCTTTTAAAATTTTCACGCCTTAATATTAATTTAACGTTTGGAGTTTACCAGTTCTCTTTGGTATTACACATTACGGGTGGTTGTCATTGTGTTATTACATAGCGATTGTAAATCACGTACTGATTTTTGATTGCAGACAAAAGACTCAGCATTAGCGTTTAACGATTAATTCGGGCTTAATTGTTCCGTTTGTTGGTGAATTGATGGCCGATCATCTAATAATCCTGCAATTACCTCTTTGGGTACATTTTGAATTTGTGTTGAAGAGTTAAATTAAATGTAAATGTTTGAATGTATGGAATTTCTAAGCTGTCTCAAACTCAAAATTAATTGTTCGTTTATGTTTCAATTTTTAAATTTAAATAAAGCACAGTATACATAAGATATCATCTAAATTTTTTAATCACACATAAGACCTATTAATGTTATCATGTGCGGAATATAACATCGTTCAAATGTCCTCCACAGCTTCTCTGGCAGAAATATACGAAATATCTTTGTCTCCATAAATCCGTCCATTTCAGTTCAGCCTGCGGCTAACATGCCCATCTAATGCATGCCAAAAGAAGTTAGTAATCTGTAGTGGTAGAATTGGTTATTGAATTGTAAATTTGTAATCATTTTAATTGTCGTTAGTTTTAAATAAAAACGTACGAATTGATGTGTTTAGTTACCATTATAAAAAATAAGATAATCAGTAGCATTTAACGCATGTTGACGTACGTCGCCGCATGTTGACGCATCTACCGATTCGCGTTTTCCAAAGTGTATTAAGTGAAGCTTATAGAATAATGGTATGTATAGTTCTTTTGAGTAATAAAGTAATAAATTCTAATATTTAATATAAATTCAAAATAAAGTAAAGTTAAAAGCGATTGGATATTTTAAATTAAATACGTAGTTCTGTGTTGAATATTTTGTATTACAACATATAAATTCCAGTAAAAGAGGAAATTGGTGTTAACGGTATTATCCTGTTAGATTTTTATTTCCATAGTTTTTTCAAAATTTTCTTTAAAATTCAACGGAATCTGGATTTTCTTAGTTTATTTTTCTAAGTTTAAAATAATTGATTTTATTTTTAAATATTTCCCTTATCTTTTTCAAACTTCTATAATAAAAACATGGACTGTTTCCAGTACACTATACTTATTAGTGAATAAAATAGAACGTAAGCTACCTGCTGTATACAACAAAAATAATTCATTATTTTTCTTGTCAAGTTCAAGTAAAAATTTACTTGCAGTCCAAGCTGAAAAATTACCAAGCAAAAGAATTTTGTAAAAATATAAAAAATAAATATAAAGAAGAGACAAAAGATTATAACCTTTGAGTACACGAGTATTTTATAATATTTTTCCTGATTTCTTTTACTTTTAATATTAGTCTTCTTTTAATTCACCTCAAGCCTTACCTTTGATTCGCATCTACAAGAATGAATAAATAAATTCAACTTCAACTTGACCCCACTCAGTACACGTTTAACTATTAATTTATTGATTCAAATTATTTACATTATTGAAGCATATTTTTTGTGTATATTGCAGCTGACGTAAACTTTTGAAGCTGACGTATATTTTAGAACACTTTGATAAATTGCTCTCTAACGGTGTTATAATTTAAAATAAAATGGAAATTGTCTGTGCTGTTTTATTTGTACAATATTTCATTAATTATTTATAGTTTTCCTTTTAATTTATTTTTTATTTCTTTAGAAACACTACACTATAATTTTCATACATTGACGGATAGGTTGCGAAGGTTTGCAGTAAATTTGATATAAATTTGATGTAAAACGGAATCGATGCTACACAATTTCTGCCATTGTAAACATAGATTTACGTAAGAGTGTACACATTCGATTGATATTTATAGTGGGAATTACATACCTATATTATTGGTCATTACAACCTAGCTTCGCGCACCACTCATGTTGTGTGTTTTAATTTTATACATCAGCGGCGGTATCTACAGTTTCAAGCCGATAGATTATCGAAAAAAATTTTCAATTCAATTTTATTTCTGCTCAGAGTTTTTGTCAGAAATCGGATGCTGTCGAAAAAATGTTATCTCATATTTCGTTTTGTTTACTTTTACCTGGGGTTTGAACCATGACCTCAGGCCTACTAAGCCAACACACTTCCTACTACACTACGACGAAATAATGATGCCATAATCTTGCCAGCTGTGCGTTGTGTGTTTGCACGCTTTGGAGTCGGATGATCGTTTTAATTTTGGTGCCATTTTTCATACACAGGCGCAAAATTGTTCACTCTGCTGTCATCTAAAATAAATGACAACCTATATACTGCGGACTCGGTGCTTAGTTTGTTTTACTAAATCATTGCACATCAGTTTTAAATTGCAAATTATGTTTATATATTCAAGCCTTGGCTTGTCATTTATTTATTAAAGAGTTTGCTATTTCCGAACATGGATCATTTAGCAACTAATTGCCATTTTTGGAGGGTTAAGGGATGAGTATGGTCGTCATAGTCGACTTACTGCTCAAGGTAAAATTAAAAAAAATATTTAAAAGACTGTAAGCATTTCAGCTGTGATCAAGCCTTATGCATTATTGCATAAAAGGTACTGCCGAAAATATCTCTTCTGTTATAGGAAGTGTGACGGATCATTCCAGTTTGTCGAATCCATGGTAGTCAGGTTATTTTTACTTATGACTTATTATGACGTATATTGCCTAGCTCACATAACAATTAAATCCGGCAGATAATTCACAATGCTGTACAAGTGCTGATTGGGACAGCAACAGATTTTAGTGCTGATTTTGTGAACAATATTCCTTCAGAGATGAAGAAGCTTTCCTTAACTGTAACCCTGGATCGGACAACATACAGATGAGATGGTGGCAATATCATTGAGACACTTTTTTGTTAAATGCCTCCGTCAATTTAGAGTGCAATGGCCTTATTTTAAGGCTTCTTTCACGAATATACAGAACTTAAAAGAATGTATTTCAATAACACTATTTGCCTCGATATACAAAAAGGACCGATTAGAAGATTCTTGAAAGATTAATTTAAATTTTTTTTACTTACTTAATTAGGTCTTTAGAACCCTTTAGTCTAGATTACAAACTAGCTTCTCACATTTCAGATTTTGGAGATCTCAATTGGCTGACAATATCAAGATTTGATGCTGTTAGACTTTCTCTAAGCGGTTACGTCAAAAACGGCGTCTTCGCTGCCAGTCCAGGTATTGTCAAGATATCTTCCGAAATGTATGAAAAATTTGTCAAAAACAACTTCAACTACTGCGATAAACTTTCATTAACTTTACTTTGGAAATCGAATTATGGTGAGTACTTTAGAAAGTCTTTACTTTAGAAGTCGTCGTAGTCTAGTAGGTAGTGTCTTATTACGCGTAAGGCACGAGTTCAAACCCCAGGTCAGACATCAAAACGAAAATTTAAAAAAATATTTCTTCGGTTACTTCCTCTCAGCAGATTTCTGGCAAAAACTATGAGAGCAAATAAAATTGACATGTAAAGTTTCTCAAAAAAATCTGTCGTTCGGAATCGACTTTGAACTGTAGGTCCCGCCACTCATGTATAATATTAAAACACACAACACAAACACAAAACTCCTGACGGAGCGGTTGTAATAGCCAATTATGTATGTATGTATTTAAATGTAAATTTAAGAAAATGAATTAATAACGGATTAATAAATAAATATTAAGCAAATCCCTTTAGGAATATGGGCTGTATACCCAGAATCTTCAAACTGTTTCTGTCAACTGCAATATAGCGTAGTTCATTAAAGGATTTTCTACATTTCATTAAGATATTCTTTGATCTGTCTTTTACCCTTGTAACCCATGGATTCCATTCCAATGTTACTTGGAATATTTGAAAGCTTGTAATAAAAGCATATGACATTAAGCACTCCCCTAATATAATTTAAATTTTTGTTTAAAATTTCTATGATTTCCAGTAAATTCCTGCAAACTGTGCAATAATATTCATTAAGTTTTTGTCGATTTACAACAATTTTAAACAACAATGTTTGATATTTGTTAAAATCTTGTTAATAAAATCATTTACAAAACAACAATTTTACATACATTTTTTAAATTAAATTTTTGAAATAGTTTATGTCCGCGTAAATGGTTATATGTATCATATATTATTATTTAAACATTTTTTTCTCTAGTGGTGAGGAAATGTTTTTAAATGCCATTTAATAAAAATATGTACATATATATTTACAAAAAATTTTATGTCAACACAAAATGCTATACATTTTTGCATGTACTTGTTCTTGTACGCATTTCTTGTTTAAAAAAAATCATTATTTAAACCAAATTACTATCTTTTTTTGCATTTAAGAATTAATTGCATGGCTTTTTTGCTTGATATTGAAAAAGATTTTAATTTTTTTTGTTAATGCACCAATTAGTTACAGTTTAACTTTATTTTATTATCATTATTTATATTTTTACGAAAATGGAAACGGTGTACATCGTATAACATCAAAATAAGCAAACGCTTCACAGACAACTACTACAACTTGTTACAATTAAACCAACAACATCAGTATGAAAGAAAGGGGATAGACTAGTAAGCGACAACGCAATGTGAATAAAATACACAAACAACAATGAAGTCACGATAGAGTTCTCGAGAACGCGAAACACCGAACGTTTGACTTCAAGAACCTGGATCAGACTGTTTACGTGGGCATATAATAAGGCAAGACAAAGCAGGCAACGAGTAATAAGAATTCAGTCAGTTTTGTGTGAAGACGCGTTGCATGAGAAGGGAACAGTCGTGGTTTGAAGATCGCCGTTGAAAAGATCTGCGTTGTAAGCAAAGAATTATAGCGAACAAGCAATTATTGTTGTATTCGTCAAGTTGTCTACGGTGGCAAAGAATTTAATTGTAACTAAACACAAATTTATTTTTATTTTGTTTGCAAAAACGTAACAATATGTTTGTTTCGTAGATATATTTTACTTTACACCTGCGGAAATACTGTTTCTACATTTAGAAGGTGCATACAAGCCCTAGGCATAAAAAGTCTGCGTATTTCAACTCAAAAAAATTATTAAAATATAAATGTTTTTTGTACATCTATTACATACATACATATATAATTCATTTAGTCAGGAACCTAGCTTCTCACACCTCTAATGTTGCTGGTGTTAATTTTATACATGAATGGAGGGACCTAGAGTTTAATTTCGACTACTAACGGCAAGATTTGAGAAACTTTTTGTGGCAGTTTTATTTACAGAGTGTTTACCAGAAGACTGTTGAGAAGTAGTTGCCGAAAGATATATATTTTCATATTTCGTTTTGTTTTGATTTCTCCGGACTATTGTCTAATAAGCAAACACACTATCTACTGGACTACGTTGAAAAGCGCCTGTCAATATTTTTCCGAAATTTGTTTGGTCGATAAGAAAGTAACGCGGCGGTTGACACACGGACAGAACACTCATTTTATATACATAAAATAATTGGTCATTACAACCCTTTATTCAGGATTACAACCTAATTTCTGACAGCAGTGGAGTTTTGAAATATTTCACACACAATTTCTTTCATTTCGATTTACAAATAGGAAGTCTTTAAGAATACACCAGATACAAGAGATCGATGAAAGTTATCGATGGTATCTCACCACATACACCAGATACTCCAGATTCAAGAGATCGATGAAAATTATCGCCGATATCTCACCCACAATTTGTTTAATTTTGATTTACAAATAGGAAGTTTTTAAGGATCACACACAATTTGTTTCATTTAGATTTATAAATAGGAAGTGTTTAAGGATACACCAGACACAAGAGATCGATGATAATTTTCAATGATATCTCACACACAATTTGTTTCATTTAGATTTACAAGTAGGAAGTGTTTAAGGATACACCAGATAAAGAGATCGATGAAAATTTTCAATGATATCGTGCACACAATTTGTTTTATTTAGATTTGCAAGTAGGAAGTGTTTAAGGATACATCAGATACAAGAGATCGATGATAATTTTCAATGATATCTCACACACAATTTGTTTCATTTAGATTTACAAATAGGAAGTGTTTAACGATACACCAGATTCAAGAGATCGATGACAATTATCAATGATATCGTGCACACAATTTGTTTTATTTAGATTTGCAAGTAGGAAGTGTTTAAGGATACATCAGATACAAGAGATCGATGATAATTTTCGATGATATCTCACACACAATTTGTTTTATTTAGTTTTACAAGTAGGAAATGTTTAAGGATACACAAGGCATTCACAAAAGTACGGCTGATATTAATTTATCCCTGCAGATACGTTGATGGCCTTATTTATTAAAACATTCGTACGGGTAGTAAATTGTTCATTTTATTTTCCAAATTAAAAAAGATAAAGAATTTTATTTTCAGTTCTTAAACCTTTTTTTGTGCTTATCAGCAATAAATTGTTTTCAACTTAAAAGGTATCATATTTTAGACTTGCCATTTAGAAAATAAAAATGTAAATATGTAAATATAATTTAAGAAAATTAATGTATTTTAATATATTTCTTTTTTTAGTCTTATTGGAGATTAATACTGATGTCATTTCTTTTTATTATTGTTACTCAATTTGCTTATTATTGTATTAAAATAGATTGCAAATAAATATATGGAAAAAAAAAGAAAAAAAAACTTTTGTTTACGATTTAGAACAGTCAAAGTAACAAAACAGTGTTCATATTTCTAGAGTGTTTACGTTTCTGGATATTCACGTTTTTGCGACTTCATTGTATACGCGTTTAACTACATTTCTATATACTATATGCACATTTTGTAATCGTCCAAAAAAGAAATTGTATCGATCTCTAAAATTGTACGAAAATAATTGTACATCAATTTCGTCGAAGGAAATTATAATCTCCCTTCGTTTTTACCCAATGTATTGTGTTTACAGCTGCTGAATTTATTCAAAAAAATTATTTCCAAATTTACGTGACATTTCTTCTACACATTGTCCCTTATAGCAGAGAAAAATTGTATGTAATATTGCATTGCGTAAAGACGTTTACATTGTTCAGGTTATTCTTGAAAATTACCTGCCAGTTTTGTGTCACTTCTGCCCACGTGATAAAAATAATAAGCAAATTGGCATTTAAATATGTCTGGTAACATACATATTTTTGTAGAGAAGAAGAAAAAAAGTATTTATAATGACTAGAAACATGTTATTTTTTTTATCGATAAAAGAAAAATGTAAAACCACAAATAAAAGAAATAATGAAACAATTTCGCTTTAACTGATTATAGACATTTAAAGTCTGTGTCGAAATCGTTTTCCATTAAGAAGTTTTTGTTTATTTATTGCATCAAATCAATTAAATGTCAAACACAAATATATCAAATGAAAATTGATTTTCAATAGACACATTAAATCCGCCAATGATGTGTATGAATTATTTATTGATGTTTTTGTTTGATGTTAGTTGTGCTAAACTGTATTGTACTGTAATTCACTAGCTAAACGAAACACATTTCAATTTTGGGGAGTAAGTAGGTAGGTAAGTACACAGCAATGTAACAATTATTAAAGTACCATACGATGTGTGTATTTTGTTGTTGGCTGCTTGCATTTTTATGCTTATTTTCTTTTGGTTTACTTTGACCCGCATAATAATATTGTGGTGGCATTAGTCAAAAATTATTTTAATCGTTATCAGACTTCAATATATATCGTTTATACATAACGTTTCTTTTTTAAATTCTATCACTCAGTAGATAACATGCATTTGATGATAGCCCATTGCATAGCAGAACGACACACTATGTGGCATTTTGGTGTGCATTTTAAGCATTTTAAGTGTTTTATGAGTTAATGGCTGGTATTTTTTGATAGTTTTAATCATAATTAGGCCCAATGATGAACCCAACTGATTTTTGTTCAAATCGATCCGTGATTTCGCCTAGCCCCCATAATTCCCCTCGAAATTGCACTTATTTACACATAATTATGGTAATTATGCAACAATCATGACATAATTTAGAATGGATCAGTTCTGTGTACTAAGAAATCATGGTGTAAAGTTTAGTGAAAATAGGATCACATTTGACCCTAGTCCCCATATAAAGTCCCCTTTAGAAATTCACGTTTACGCTTATAAATGGCTTAAAAACACGGGTTCATGATGAAATTCGGTGTGACCGTGTATTTTGTAAATCTAAATCATATTACCAACTTTGTTATGATCGGATCATAAGTGCCCCTAGGTACCACATACGGTCCATTAAGAAGATCTAACATACATCTCATATTGTTATAATAGTCGATATACATATGTAATTAAGGTTTTAAACTTCTATGATAATTAATATTTATTCATAATATTTATTTTACATTATTTAACACTTAACTTAAAAATACTTAAAAAGTGAAACTAACTACAATCGTTAAAATTGTTATCATATTCATCATCAATGTCAGAAAGGAATAATTTAATGGTATCTGATGAAAATGCGATTTTTGTATACTGCAGCTTATAAAAGGGTCACTGCTTAAAAGTAACCTATTCAGGACAGCTGAATTGGTATCGCTTCTACTGAATTTCCTCGCATAATTCGTACGTCATATGGCTTTATTGCCTATGGCTTTATTACACTGCGTCTAATTTTTTTAATTAAAAAAAAAGTAAAATTTAAAAAAAATCGCCAAAAATAATTGCACAAGTTTGCGCACACTTTTTTTTTTTTCCTGAATGTAGAGAGTTCATATTTTCTTGTGGTATATAACATTAAACTACTAAAAACTACTTTCACCTTTAAAATCCTTGTCTTTTTTTGGGTAATATAAAAAAATGTGAAATTTTTATTATTTTTAAATTTTGAACGAATAATTTTAACATTAATATCTGAGATAGAGTGCTTGACAAAACAATGGAAACTTTTTCAAAAATGTATTTAATCGGACGAAAATTTAACATGTTTTTTAAAAATCGGCAAAACATTTGTGGAGCTTATTAATATGCACTGTTATTAACGTTTCTGTATATTAAAATTATGTATAAAAATGAATTATATAATTCAAAAATTAAAAAAGTTTTCAAAGTTTCCATTGTTTTGTCAACATCAAATATGTGAATAGAATTATGTTTTTTTAATTACTGAATTATATAGTCTTTATATATACTTTTTAAAATACAGAAATGTTAATAACAGTGCATATTAATAAAAGGCATTAATATTTTGCCGATTTCTTAAAAAGATTTTTAAATTTTCGTCCGATTGTAAGACATAAATAAATTTTTGAACAAGTTTCCATTGTTTTGTCAACCACTGTATATATATAAAAAAGAACTGAAAGTAGCAGTTGCACATAGCTTTTAAATAGAAAAAAACTCAATATAGAACCTCTATTCGTTTAGCCACAAAAAAATATCATATAAACCTATTAAAATTTCAAAAAAACACCAAAAACGCATTTAATTTTCTTTACTTTCCTGACTTCGACATAGTTGCAAATCTACAAATCTCAACTTAAAGCCGTGAAAATTCACTATCCAATGCAGAATTTTGTTGCCTATCGTACTGCATAGTCAGTTTCTTAAATTTTTTTAAATTAATTTTTGCATTTTTGGCCATCTTTTCAGGGTAAATGCCACATAGTGCGACATATACAGGAGAGAGGAAAGAGGATTTGTGTGCTACCAATCAAATATCATCTATGAATAATGTAAAATCTTCGTCACCTTTCTGAAATAAACTTTTTTAAGATAGTAACGAAGTTCCTGTGGCGTCCTTTTTACTGCACAGATCAGAATGATATGTGGTTTCAACAGCACACTACCATCTCTCATACCGCGCTTACAACAATCTAAATACTGCAGCAATGATTTTCACAACAAAACTATCTCCAGAAACTTTGTTGTAAATGGACAGTAAAATCATTGCGATTTTTCGATTTCAAATTCGAGCCCATCGAAAACATCTTTGAGATACATTTCTGTGAAAAATTTATGAAAAAAGTAATTACTTCTCAACGTCATTGCAGATATTTTATTCCATACTCAAACGGAATAAGTCTTCCTTACAATCCAACAAAAAAAATTTCAACTATTTGAAAAATTACGTGATTTTATTTGAAAATAAAGAAGTGTATTCTTAATGACACACCTTTTATTTAAGATAAGCATCGGATAGAAAGCCTAGTACTTCAGGAAAACTTTGTTTAGTAGAAAATTCAACAATTCCGAAGCAGAAAATTTTTTGTTGCGCAAACATTTCATTCAGTCACCATGTAAGATTAAATGGTATGTATGTGTGAAATCGCCATATTCGAGTAGGTAGGGTATTACAGGCCTTGAGGCCAAGGTTTAAACCCCACAAAAGAAATATGGAAAAATACTTCTTCGACAACTTCCTCTCAGCCGATTTCTGGCAAAAACTCTAAGAGTACATAAAATTGCTATGAAAAGTTTAAAATCTGTCGTTCGGAGTCGATTTTAAACTATATGTTCCGTCACTTATGAAAAATAACACATGCAACATAAGTGATGTGAGAAATTAAGTCGTAATCCTGACTGAAAGGATTGTAATGAGATCAAACATATACAGTATATACAACATCAGTTGTTATACACTCGTTTTTAAGAAACACACATGAAAAACAATGAATAATTTCACAATAGAACCAAATAAAGTCTTTGTAAAATGTTTAATACAGGGTGTTTTTCATAGTTATAGGACCACTAACATTTTTTGTCTCTTTAAATACAGATGACTATACTTGTCCCTTATAAAATATATCCTGCAAATCAAATATATTACATACATACATACAAAATTTGTCATTTACAACCCTTCAGGCAGGAGGAGCAAGGTCTCACAACGCTTATGTTGTGTGTGGTAAATTCATACATGAGTGGCGCTACCTATAGTTTTAAGTCGACTCCGAATGACAGATTTTTGAGAAACTTTTCATGGAAATTTTAGTTACTCTCATAGCTTTTGCCAGAAATCTGATAAGAGGAAGGCACCAAAATAATATTTTTTTAAATTTCGTTTTGGTTGAGATATCTGACATGTGGTTTGAATCGAGGCCTCTCGGCCTCGCCTGGCCTTCTAGACTACGGCTACTTTAAATATCTTAACTTATTCATATTCATGATATTATAAAACAATATACTAGAGCATATAAAATTTTATGGACAGGATGTAAAAAGTGATGATAATAGAAAAACTTATTCCAGCAATTGAAATTTATAACAAAAATTCAAATGAAAAAATCTTTTAAAACTATGTATGTACAGTGAGCGCCAAATGCGAGTAAACACCACTGAAATAATTCATTTTCTTAGGATAAAGAGAATAATCCAATAAATTTTCAAAAATAAAAACGTTTATTTATTACTTATAAAATGTTAAAACAGAAACAACAATTCCTGATAAAGGAATTTTTTTTATACTTTAGAACAAAACTGTTTTGTACTTAAAAACAAAAGTTTTGACTAACTTATGGCGCTCAGTGTATATATATGTATGTATACCAGATCTGTAAGGCTGTTACTATGCTGGCAAATAGAAAATTTTAACAAATAAAAACAAGTAGAAGTTGAAACAAGAAGAAAGATTTATAAAAGCCAAAACAACAATTCTTATCGCGATAAACTTAAGAAAACTGAAAATAAAACAATTAAAAAAGTTTTATTTTAGGCACTGTTTCCATAAGATAAACTCTAAGATGAAATTAAAATAATTTTTTTATTCGTATATACACAGAAATAAAAAAATTAAAAAATTAAAGCTCTTAGAAAACATAGCATTTGCCTGTACACAGTTTGATAGACTAAAACATAAGACCTGGACAGAGGCTACTTTCTTGTAACTAAATTGTCTTTAAACACAATTAATTAAGATTAATTGTTTATATAAATTTTTTTTCAAATGCATATATTGCTATTAGTATAGTTAACAAATTAAAATTGCTCGAAAGTTTACCTCTCGATTTCACTCAGCCGCTCCATGGCCCATTTTGAATCCACAAAAATTGTATTCACAGTTGGCGCAGTCTTAAAATCGACCAGTATGCTTTTGTTTATGTTTAAAAATTTAAATTAATTTAAAAATTCCTTCCTCATTATCCTAACTACCATAAGCCCAGACTTACATATCTCCAATCACACAGTGTCCAATATTATTTCTGTAAGGAGTCTGATTGAATAATTATAGAGAACTTCATGTATATAGTGAAGGCAGCAATATGAAATCATCTGCCTCTCGTTCTCTTCTCTTTAAAAACTCAAAATCGGAAAGTGTAATCCAGGTAATCCTCACGAAATCCAACCAGTACCGTTGACATAATTTATCTAACAATTACACATATTTGTGACAGTCCAGATGATGGAATGACGGGAGTGCTCTCAAAAAAGCCGTTGTACTAAATCCTCATCCTAAAAATTCCTACAAGCAGTTGGCAACTGACCTTTATTTTCATAGAAAAATCATCTTTAGCGATTAGATTCATTCCGAAACGAATTATTACGTGAACAGACGAAATTGTCGAAATTGGTGTCCCAACAGTTTGGCATCCCTAAAAGTCACTTCTTAGTGTGGATTTTTGGCTGGCGGCGGTTTAGGATCATACATCTATAAAAATGACGTTGACCAGGCCATCGTTGTCAATGGCGATGATAACCAAATTTCTTTCGATCTGCATTAGATGATATGGTCAATGATAACATACATATGGTTTCATTGGTGCTGTATGCCACACAACTCATGGCACATTTGATATTTGAGGGCATAGTTATCATGAACCGGCCACCGAGATTGTGCTTTATGACCCCATTACCATAATGCCATCGTACCATCTTTTGCCTAATAAGACTTTCTCAAATCGCAACTAATGTGTAAATAAGCCTCAAACCACAGCGCTACTCAAGAACTCCATAGTCGATGCCATCAATCTACACGCGTGATTTGAGGGCATGGTTATCATGACCCAGCCACCGAGATCGTGCCATATGACTCCATTAGATTTTGTCTCATAACATTTTCTCAAATCGCAGTTGGCTGCAAATAAGCCACAAAACACAGCGGTACTCAAGGCCTCCATAATCGATTTAGCGTAATTCATGAGCCAGAGTAGTGGGAAATTGGACATTTCGAATGCGCTTCACTTAGACATGTCATGACGGACATTTGAACGATGTTATATTCCCCACATAATGATGTCAATAGGCTTCTCAAATAAATAAAAAATGTCTGCGAGATTTCTCGTGCATACATACATGGTCACTACAACCCTTCAGTCAGGATAACGACCTACCTTCTCACATTACTTATGTCGTGTGTGTTAATTTTGCACATGAGCGGTGGGACCTACAGTTTAATGTCGACTCCGAACGACAGATTTTTGAGAAGCTTTTCATGCCAATTTTATTTACTCTCAGAGCTTTTGGCAGACATCTGCTGAGAGGAAGTTGCCGAAGATATATTTTTTCATATTTTCGTTTCGATGTCTGACCTGCGATTTGAACCGTGGCCTAACGTCTAATAAGCCAACAAACTACTTACTAAACTACGGCGACTTTATGACATCAATAGGCTTCTCAAACAAATAAAAAAATCTGCGAGATTTGGTATGTTGCTCAGACATTTTGAACAAAACGAAATATAAAATTATTTTTCTTCGGCGGCTTATCTCTCAGCAGTCTACCGGCAAATACTTTGAGAATAAATAAAATTGCCATAAAAAAGGCATCAAAAATCTATCGATCGGAGTCGGCTTTAAACTGTAGGGTCTGCCATAAATGGATAAAATTTACACACACAACGTGGGCAGTGTGAGGAGTTATGTCGTAATCGTGATTAAAGAGTTTTAGCGATCAACTAAGTAATTAAGTAAGATATCACACGCATACTTAATTTTTTTTTTTAAATTTGAAAATAGAAAGCGCATAACGAAGGACCCAATATAATTACATTTAGCGATGTAACCATTTTACATTTATTTACTGTTCAACAACGTTAAATTAAGCCAACACTCTTATAATATTTCTACAGAAGGAAGAATATGCAGAAGCGTTGCCCCCTCTCTTATTTCTTATTACTTTCAATTTGAAGTGTGTGTTGAAAGTTGCTTGCCAGGCTGCAGTCGTTAAGTACCTTTCTGTATGACTTTGTACTCACTTAATAACCGTATATAAAACTATGTATTTAAGAGGGTGTATGTACATGACAGTTTTTCCGTTCTACTTAAAATGTGTTTAAAATTGTAAAGTGTTTCAGGTTAAATTAGTACGGTACTGAATGCCGGCATTTGCTGATATATAACAGATATATTTCAAAGATACAGGGATGGACACTTATATAGCACGTCAACATCTTTCAGTGTTGATATAACACTGAAAATATAGTTGTGATACTTTAAAAATTTAAAGAGTTTCTTAGGTTTTATTTATCGTGACTTAGTACTACATTTTTAAGCCACGCTTGAGTTTACGTAGCAGATTCTAGTAGATTCCACGATAATAGAGTTGTATAACAATCTTTGCATCGTTGTAATACTCAATATATTCTGTGAAAATTTGTCGGATTTACTATATTTGATTTACTGTATTGGTTGTTGGATTTACTATATTGGTGAAGAACCTTGCCTATTGCTTCTCTTTCGCCAGAGTTTCTCTTAGGTCTGTGTCTTCAAAATGAATTTTTATGGAGTAGGATGTCTGTTGCATGATTTACAAGGGTTTGCAGCACTTGAAACATCACTACTTCAAGAAACTTCTTTTATTGTTTTAGCATCTTATATCCTGCTCGAACCTGAACTATGGACATGCCTTAAATCAGGAAGACCACGAACGCATTGCTTCGATTGCCAGTGTGGTACCATACAACTTTGCGAATGCATCATTTGATTTCAGAATTCCAACTAGAAACTTCTGGTCCAAAGATCCGGAGTTTTCAACTGGAATCCTTGAGATTTATGCCCTTGGCTTAAAAATGCGTTAATGATTCTGATATTAAACTTTCTTATACACTACAGGCTTACTGCAGTAATATCCACTTTATTCCCATTTTGAAAGCGGCGTAATGCATGTTGGTGACGGATATTCTCTGAAAACATTTTGATTTACTCTGGCAGCCAAGCTGCGATTATCCTTGAATGCCAAGGATTTCTTGGGAATTTTCGAATCGTTCAAAGGTAACTCATACATGTGTTCCGGGACATATTAATATCTTTGGAAATTACATTGCTGATATGCTGGTCAGGTTGATACGGAGCTCGCTATCACCGATATGTTACAGGGCATATATACATATTTCGATTTCCTCAGCTTAATCTCGTTAACAGTAAAAAAGTACGGGGCATATATACGTATTTCGATTTCCTCAGCTTAATCTCGTTAACAGTAAAAAAGAACGTGTAACATCGATGCGTATGTATAATAAGAGGACTGACTCACTTCTATGCTTAAATTACTTGGCCATCCATCTTGCAATAGCGATTCTCACATTGCACAATAGGTGTTCCGAAAGTTTTGGCATTCCATTAAATGGCTTTTACAGGATCTGTGGGTCTGACGAGTCAGTAGCCAGTTCTTGTCATACAAAGGCGGATGTTTTTGACCTCGCACTTGCTGACATTCGTGGAATAGCAAGGTTTAGTTTAGATTTGGGTTGGATTTCTCTTAGGAATGTCTGATCCTCGGGTTCAATAATGATTGTAGTATCGTAATGGACCTTAATGATGGCCTAAGTTGGACATTTTACTTCAAGGAGTGTCGGCCACTTTATCTAGTCTAACCTTGTAGCTTTGAATTTATATAGAATCGTGAAGATTATAATGTCTCAGCAGATTTCTCGCAAAAACTCAGTGTAAATAAGATTACTATGAAAACTTTCTCAAAAAATCTCGTTGAGAGTCGACTTTAAACTATAGGTCCCGCCACTCGTGTATAAAATTAATACACACGACATGAGTGGTGTGAGAACTAGGTCGTAATCCTTAATGAAGGGTTGTAACGATGCAATACAATTACAAATTATATTCTAGTTATATACCAGCAGAGTAACTTGACCATATGCTTGGTGTCATAGACCAGAGTCTCTAGTGGGAATCGAACCCACGACCCTCACGCTAATAGTGTAGCACACTACGCTCTAGACTAACAGGGCACCCACTGTATAGATTATAAAGTGGCTTTTGACTTAAAATTAGCAACAATGACGACTAAGAAATCACAATCATAATCGATGAATCTAACACTACCGGGTTCGAGGGCCAGTGTACACAACAAAATACGATATATTGCACAAATCTTGGGGCTCTGCTGGCAATATTCCACAAAACTGCGTTATCGCCACAGAACAAAATCATTATGACTACAAAAACGAGGATGATGATGCTCTAATGCCGCCACCAACAAGTGTTAAAAAGTCAACAAAATGTTAAACGTTCTTCAATTACATCAAACGCGACCGATATTCGATATCATCGACATCAAGCTCCAATCTCAATTCCGGTTACAGCAGCTGCCAACCACACCACGTCGACTCAGATCACTATTGGGTCTAGGCGTGTGTAATAATAATAATTTTATTGCCGACTTCAAGTCTGATTCAAATAATTTCGATACACTGCCTTTTTCTGGTGTATAAATTTTGATTTTAATTTACCTTCCATTATGCTTATGAATTAAAAATTGTTTTTTTTTATTTTACTCTCATTTTAATATGTATAATTCTGTTTTTACTACTAAATAAATATTTTGCTTTTATGAAAAACACCACCTGTTGTAATGCCTTGCAATAGACGTGGTGTTAAAATTAACCATAATGTTGACACTGCTCGAAGGGTTTTTAATTACATCAGTTGCGACGTGCAAGTTACAGTGTTCCCAGCTTTGCTTAATGACGATAATGAAAATGGTTACTTTGATAATGAGCATAGCACTGGCTGTACGTGACGGTTATGGTAGTTTAAAATGAAAAATAAAGAGCAACAACATTATGAGAGTATAATTGTGTTATAATTATATACATGTATACATATGTACATATACTTTACTTTTTAAAATTTAAAGCATATTTGAAAATCTTTTCATGTCCTTTATAATTTTTTTTTTTTTTTTTGTTAGTACACTTATGTCTCTCTTGAGTTTGAAAAAATAAAATTCCTTAAACATGCAAATGTTAAATACAATTTTGTGTTTTTGTTTTAGGTTGCAGATTAAAATTGTGTAAATCACCAAAAAGTGCTCTTAATCCAGCTTAACTGCTTAAACACAATTTTAATACAGTTTTTACTTCAAAAAATTTAATGGCATTTCGTAATCCAGCCATAAAAATATAATAATTTTGCTGCCAGATTCAACTACTAAAAATATTTAGGATTTTTGCTACGTTATTACGTCAAATGCTTTTTTTACGACATTGGCATTGATGCAATCATTTAATCAGGTGGCTGCAGTGCCACAGGATTATATGCCAAATTATTCCATCAACTTAATCACTCATAAGCTTACTGAAGTCGAGTACTGTAAACAAATTAAGAAAGTAGTTTGACAGGATAGTAAAATATGGAAATGTGTTTGACTATAAATAAAAAAGGAAGTTGTCATAGAATTAATTACTTGTTTGTAATTATCTGAATTAATGCCTCGTATTTAATATACACTTAGAACTGAGTGATGGGATCTACAGTTTAAAGCCGACTTCAAACAGCATTTTCATTTAAAGAACACTACTGGAGAGTTGCAGGGTATGCTTGTCGAGTCATATGGTGATCATGCTCTATCAAAAGCAACATACAGACGTTGGTTTCGATAGTTCAAAGATAACGATTTTGATGCGAAAAATACAGAACTTGAAAGACCAACAAAAATATTTAAAGACAGCGAATTTCAAACAATATTGCACGAAAATGATACGTTGAGTCAGAAACAATGTTAATGTTGCTCAACAAATAGTTTTGAGCCGTTTAAAAGCTATTGAAATATCTAAGAGTTTCGAAAATAAATGCCACATGAGTTGAATGATGGTAAACTGAAGGACCACTTATGAAATTTTGCTTCAACTACAAGATAGAAATGATTTGAACCAAGACGACCATAAACTTCGGCGGCCAAGTCAGATCGATTCACCAAGAGGATAATGTGAAGTGTGTC
Source organism: Sarcophaga subvicina (assembly GCA_936449025.2). Classification (NCBI taxonomy): domain Eukaryota; kingdom Metazoa; phylum Arthropoda; class Insecta; order Diptera; family Sarcophagidae; genus Sarcophaga; species Sarcophaga subvicina. The sequence goes on from OW388080.2 coordinate 93,790,661, forward strand.
TTATGAGACCATAAAGTTGTGATGTACTACGAGCTTCTAAAACCTGGTGATCCCTTTAATACAGAACTCTACCAACAATTAATAATCAATTTGAACCATGCATTGATCCAAAAACATCTTAAATTGGGGCACAAGATACGACCAAGAAATTTTGCATCTTGACAATGTAGACAAAGAAAAATTCGTCCAGGATACAATCAAAGCAATAGACTGGAAGTTACCACACCATTCGCCGTATTCACCAGACTTGAGTACTTTCTATTTTTCACCGATATTACACACAACGGCTAAACAGAAATTCGATAACTACGAGGAAGTGGAAAATTGGATGTCCAATTGGTTGCTTCAAAGGACGAATCGGTTTTCTTGGCGTGGAAGCAACATATTACATGAAAGATAAAAAAATTAATAGCCAAACATGGCCAATACTTTGCATAAAATGCTTTTTATTTTTCCATGTAAATTTAAACGACAGTAAACCTCTTGAGAAAAAATATATTACAAGAGTTCTAGGTTTTCAATTTTTACACTAAACAATATTAACCGTAGATCGAGCCTTAAAAAAACTTCATAATTCTAGCTTATGTATCACTTTTGATACATACTTGTAGTACATGGAATTGTCACGATTATTGATAAATTTTGTTAAAAAATTTTAATATTTGAATACATTTTAATAAAACTATTTATTTATTATTATTACATTTTATTATCACTTTTATGGAATTAATGCCAAAATTTTTGACATGATGTAAATTGGCATGGTTTTTTACATTAAAATCAAGCACTTCATGTCAGCTTGGTTTTATTTCTTTCTAAATGGCAATAATTTGACGCCAGCACCCTGCTTTGTGGCGATTTATAAGTTTCCAATTGCTTAGATAGGACAGCTTGTCGATTATGTCAATAACAATTTTCTCTCTTTGATTCCTGTCTGATTTCCCGGATACGGGTTTCCCCAAATACTGCTGTAAGTAGTTGCTACGCATGTAGCATATATTTGAATCTAAAACTGCTACTTCGACTTCGATGGACCACGAAATTTATAACGACCATCAAATATAATTAGTTACTAACCTACAGCGACAAAATTAAATATGAGTTGAAATATCCTCAAATTAATTTCCCTAACAATCACTGTAAGTGATTAAGTATAATTTATATTATATAATTTTCATTTTCCACAATAAAACTAAAAAGTTTTTGAATTCTGTTAAATTGAGATGAAAATGTATCAAAAAGGAACATATAAACATGAGCTTCATTATTTAAATATATTTTGTTGAATTTTCTTACCATTTAGGCGAACAAAAAATTAAATTTTTAAAAATATTAAAAATGGATATATGGGCTGCTCTAAAAGTATGATAGCTAATCCTACACTATTTATAGAGTATCATTTATTACATAAAACTACAAGTTGTGTGATAAAAGGTTTATGAAAATGGTTAAAATTTTCTAACAAAATACATATACACACCACTAGTCTCTGGAATTCCCTACCAAATTACATCCAAAAGATAGGCAATGCTAATGCGTTCAAAAAGGAGTTATTTAAATTTTTCTCTTAATGAAATGTTTGGTTATTATATCGATTACATATTTATCCTTACTTTCTATATCGATTTTTGTAAATATTTCCTTTTTATATTATTGGAATTCTTTATTTTTTTAACTTTTTATTTTCTTTTTATTTCGGTAGTATTGTTAGTTTTTCTATATTATTTTAAATTATATTTCTACTTAAATTTTATATTTTAATAAATTTGTTTTTTATATTAATTTGTTATTTTTGCTTAACTTCTTATATTTCTTATATATCACAATTTTTATTATTCTTTTATATTTTATATCTTATTGATCCTAAACATAGCACTATAACTTATAAGATTAAAATCTTGTTGTGTTATGTTAATTATAATAAATAAATAAATAAATAAAATAAATAAATAAAAAAATTAAGATAAATATATATTTTTTTTTTAAATCCTTTTCATTCGAATTTCAAAAAAAGGCTTTAAGCATGATTATTAAAGGTTGCAAGACTTACAGCTTATTTTTCGAAAAGGCGTAATAGGTGTAAATATGTCATTATCAAGGCGAATGATTCTGTTATCTCATACGTACGTATTTGACCACATTTTTCTAATGTTTGTCTGTCACGTGATATAAATATGAGAAGAGAAGTAAGAAAGACTCTACAACATTTCAGGAAACAGCTGCTAGCAATCTGCGTAAAAATTGGTAATATTTTTTCATCCCAAACTACTAAAGGCAGTTTGTTCTGTTCCAAGTAGTACCATATTTGGCGATATACATCCTGTTGTCATGTTTGATGCTGCCATTACTTTCTTCAGTTCATACGACGAACTTCTATTTTCTTCTTCTTCAAAGTCTTTCGCAGCAATAATATTACATATATAATTAATATATAATCAGTCATTACAACCTTTCGTTATAAATTGAAAATGTCTGACCTGAGATTTGAACCTTGGTCTGACGTCTAATAAGGTAACACGCTACATACTAGACTACGACTATTTCAATCAATATCAAGAACATATCAAGAATAGAAATTCAACCTTTTCACTTTTGTTCCACACTTAACTTTCAATTCTTTCTCAAAAACCATAAATATTGTATTATTTACGATAAAACTTAACAAAGTCTTTGAAATCTTAAAAAAATTACATACACTACACCAAAAAATCCCTAGAAAAGTTTTCTTTTATTTGGTTTAAAATAATGGCGATAACAATAATAACGAATTGTAAAAAATATCAGCCATCTAACTTTTTCTGAATTAAAGTTATATCGTCTCAAAAATTGAAATATATCATTTTGAATACAAAGCTCGATCCACGGTTGAATTTAATTCGTGTATTCTTAAGGAATATATTTAATTGGCTTGCTTTTCGATTTATTTCTTTGAATTTTTAACTTTAAATCAATTTTATTTTAATGTTTCCTTTGCTGAATTAATAAAACTTCCTTTTATTTTTTCCTTTAATTCTGCTTTTTTTGTTACAAAATCAGCAAATATTTATTAATTTATTGTGTTTATCTTTTGCGGTTTTGCCATTTTCAATCATTGTCATATCATAATACAGAACAATAAGTATGGTTTACATTCATTTATAATTGGACTTAAATAACAGAGAAGATAAGATGTTAAGACTTCAACTTCTAAGAGTCGTCAATCATAATGAATTGACGCTAATGCCTGAAGCACACAAAGCAGAATGATGTGCATCATAAGTGTCCAATTTCTTAAGAACAATAAAGGGGAATGTTTCATCTGCTTGATTTCAGACAAATTGAATAGAAATTTTTGAAAAAAAATAATAAATGTATATTTATATATATAGTATTATTGAGGAAATAATTAATAAGAGAGAGAGAGTAAGACAGGGTAAATATTGTACAGAACAAATTTACCAAAAATTCACCTGAAATTCAAATAAAAGTCAACTGATAAAGTTGCTTATGAGCGCATAGAGCAACATATCAATGGAAAACGCTCAAAAAACTGATATATTCAATGCCAAATGGATTAAATGGAGTGTTTGGCTGTAAGAGATATCCTAGTAAACATTTCAATATATTAGGCCATTGAATTTTAAATTTACCCTCAGTTTTTCCTGGGGGTGCCTACACTTTTGCAATGAATTCACCAGAAAGTGTCTTATGGTCTTTGAAAAACCTCAAATATTTTTTTGTTTTATAATAAAATAGAAACAAATTAATAAAATGAATATAAAAATATCAATTATTTCTACATATTACACCATTTATGTTGTGTACGTTCATTTTTATACATGAGTGACAGTTTTTGAGAAACTTCTTATGGCAATTTTTTACTCTAAGAGTTTTTTTCCAGAAATCTGCTGAGAGTAATTCGCTGAAGAAATACATATACACATAATTACATAATTGGTCATTACAACCCTTCAGTCAGGATTACGACCTAGATTCACACACCACATATGTTGCGTGTGTTAATTTTATACATGAGTGGCGTCGACTCCAAACGACAGATTTTTTGAGGAACTTTTCATGGCAATTTTATTTACTCTCAGAGTTTTTGCCAGAAATTTGCTGAGAGGAAGCCGCCGGAGGAATATTTTTGTTTTGATGTCTGACCTGGGGTTTGAAACGTAGCCTTGCGTCTAATACATCATCTGCTTGACTACTGAGACTTCCAACACATATTATTGCTTAAAAATCATGAAATTCTTATATATAATGGTGTACCTTAACTTTTGCTGTCTACTGTATATTAGAGCGAGTCAAGTTGTATGGAAGCGATATTTGTGCAAGGTGTACCACCCTCAAAATGAACCTTGGACCTCTTTAAGATGACATTTAAAATATTTCGGATCCAGCTTTGACTTCTCGTGAGCTGGACCATTTTGAAAAATGGTCTATTTTTTATGTTTTTTTTTCAATTGGAGAATCTATTGCCCTACCAACGTATACAATATGAGTATCATAAGAATGGTTTTTTTAAGACGCGTCCAACTGTATAAAAAATTTGTTTAAGGATGATCATCCATGTCAGGATATTCTGTTAAAATGCCAAATTAACATATTTTAATATTTAGTCGATTTAATTGAAATTCGCACTAGTTCGCGTTTTGAGGACAGTTTTGTAAATATAGACAATAAAATTTAATTTTTTAATTTGCGAAAAAAATATTCCGCCAAAATGTCGTGGATCAATTTTTTTTTCTTTTTTTAGTCCTATTTTCATCCATACCTGATCTAGAAACTAAATCCGCTATCATATCAGAGTTATCACAAAATTGCATTCATGTATATTCCAGAGCACCGTGTAAAATGCATCTAATTTGCAAAAATCTAAATTATTTACATACAAAGATGATGCACTTAGCAAAAGAAAAAATTTGATACCCATATTGCCCTATTTAAAACGAACGGTTACCTCCCCATTGCATTTTTGTCAAAACGCGAACTAGAGCGAATTTCAAAAAAAGCTGATTTTATTTAAAATATTTTTATTTGTATTTAATTAAATCGACTAAAGATTAAAATATGTTAATTTGGCATTTTTATTACAAACAACCCACAAAATTCAAAAACCGTTCCTTTTTACAGAATAACCTTAAAACAGGACATGGATGATCGTCCTTAGACAAATTGTATCTACATTTGAACGCGCCTTAAAAACCCGTTCTTATGATACCCATATTGTATATGTTGGTAAGGGAACAGATTCTCAAATTGACAAAACATGCAAAAATAGACCCTTTTTCAAAATGGTCCAGCTCACGAGAGGTCAAAGGTGGAGCCGAAATATTTTAAATGTCATCTTAAAAAGGTCCAAGGTTCATTTTTAGGAGGGTACATCAAGCACTTTTTTCGCCCTACTGTATATGCGCTTGAGTTTGTATTTCTTGATGGAAAACTAGAGCAGTCGTACAGACCATACTAAAATATTATGTAAAAAGAGATAGTATTTGATAAATATTTCTTTTCAAATTGCAAAATTCAATTTCCATTCAAAATTTTGAAACGGTTAGTTATTAAGTTTTCTAAGAAAAATTATAGAAATTTAATTTTATATTCACAATAATTCAAATTTCCGCAATTTAAAATTTTTCTTTATCCTACCTCACATACATCAATATTTGTTGTAACACATCATTCCATTTCAAAAACACTTTTCGGATGAAAATCGAATTTAGAAATTTTAAATTTAATTTTAACTTAATGCTTAGAAATAATTTGTTTAAAAAATCATTATATTGAAACACATTGAATTTATATGCAGAAATAAATTACTAAATGACTAAAAAAAACTAGCAATAACACTTCAACATCACCACTAATTTGTTTACAAAAAATAGAAAAAAAGGCAATGTACGCCAAAATAATAAAAGCAAACTAGAGCGGATGTCACTCAAATGATCAGCATCACCGGAAATGAATGCAATTTAGCTATTTAGTGCCACATCTAGTGATTTCGATGACACACACAATTATATATAAATAACTAAACATTTTCAGCGTTATATGTGTGCATGTATAGTAATACAAATTGGGAATATGCAGTAGACAGCAAAAGCCTTAGTACGGCAATATATTCTGAAAAGTCAACCGAAAAACTTGGTCTGCCACCAGAAAACACTAAACAAATCTTGCAGATTCAATTCCAAGTAGATTAAATGGAGTGCTTGACCATAAGGGATATTCTACTCAATACAAGGGATGACATTTTCATATGTTAGGCCTTTGTATTTTAAATTTATTCAGGGTTCTCCTTGGGGTCTCCTATGGAGTCATCTGAAACTTTTCCCAATTTTTCTCTTGTTTTATGAAATACATTAAAAGCAGAAATAAATTAAAAAATAAATATATAAACTATAAGGTTTTATACAAACTTTTGGCCAAAATGAAATTGCTAAAATATATTGCCATACTAAGACTTTTGCTGTCCACTGTATATACTATATACTATACATATACATACGTATGCAACACATACCAGTATAAAGGTTTGCCATGTTGTACATTATTTATCTATGTTTCTATAGTTCCTGCACTAAGCAAAAAGCTTTACTACAATTGAATAATTTTTATAAATCTTATACTGTGGTATTGAAAGTGGAAACTTTGTCTTGATCCACCATTTTCCACCAAACTATTTCTCAGGTTGAGAATCCTCATAAACGATCCCCTATTACCCTCTTTCATTTTGGTTGTATTATTGTTTTTCTTTAAGCGTTTTTCGTTATGTAATTGATATAATCACCTGTTATCCGCTTCTACGCAATACACCAATGCATACAGACCTAATTGGTCATTACAACCCTTCAGTCACGATTACGACCTAGTTTCTCACACCACTTATGTTGTGTGTGTAAATTTTATACATGAGTGGTGGGACGGACAGTTAAAAATCGACTCCGAAAGACAGATTTTTGAGAAATTTTTCATGGCTATTTTATTTACTCTCAGAGTTTTTGCCAGAAATCTGCTGAGAGGAAGTCGTCGAAGAAATATTTTTTTATATTTCCTTTTTGATGTCTGACCTGGAGTTGAACTCGGCCTTTACGTCTAATTAGCCAACACACTACCTACTAGACTACGGTGACATACACATACTTGTTTAAGTTCTAACCTAAAAGTCGCCTGTATTTGTAGAACACAAAATAGATTAAATCAAATGTACTATGTTTGAAGCACTTGCATTTACATCTGTCAACATATCCATTACAAATGTACAAAATTATTGTATTAAATTAACTTTTTCTAAAACTATTTGTGAATGAAAATTGAAAAAGAAATGGAAAACGATGATAAACCATGTTTCCTAAAATTTAATTAATTTTCTATTGTCTTTTTATTTGTTCGTGTTTAAAGATGACTCTGGTTTTCCGTTTTCAGTTAAAGTGGGTGTTTTGACAATTTTTAACGTTTGCCTCAGTTTCGATAATTTCAAAGTTTTTCTTCCCTTTTCTCACTCGTAATAAAAAAAAGAAATGAAAACTTTATTTAAATTGTTAACTAAAGTGTATAGGGTTTCCCAACAGGAAATTGCGAACTTTAAAAGTTTATTTTGCTGAAGCTTACTTACATACTTAATTGGTTATTACAACGCTTTAGTCAGGATTGGAACCTAGTTGCTCACACCACTTATGTTGTGTGTATTATTTTTATACAAAAGTGACGGGACTTACAGTTTAAATTCGACTCCGAACGACTGATTTTTTTGAGAAAATTTTCATTGGCAATTTTTTATTTACTTTTAGAGCTTTTGCCAGAAATCTGCTGAGAGGAAGTCGCCGAAAGAAAAATTTTCTTTTGCTTGTGGAGTTTTTTAACTAGCAGGTACATGTGAATAAGGCACAAACTACAGCGGTCCTCAAAGCCAGCACAACCCTTGCCATGGGTCAAAATCAGCCCGATTTATGCACCAAAATTATGGAAAATTGAACACATCGCATGCGCTACACCCATAGAAAATGTAATGGACATTTTAAAGATGGTATATTCCCTGTTGGCTTAATAGACGTGAGGCCGCGGTTCAAATCCCAGGTCGGATATCTCCAGCTAAACGAAATATGTAAAAAAAAATATTTCTTCGGCGACTTCCTTTCAGCAGATTTCAGCAAAAACTCTTGAGAGTAAATAAAAATTGCCATGAAAAGTTTCTCAAAAATCTGTCGATCAGAGTCAACTTTAAACTGTAGGTCCCACCACTCATGTATAAAATTAACGCACACAACATAAGTGGTGTGTGAAACTAGGTCGTAATCCTCACTAAAGGGTTGTAATGACCAGTTATGTATGGATATTCCCTATATAATGACATTATGTGTTTCGAACAAATAAAAATCTTGCAGATAGGAAACACTTAAAAACAGACCCTATATTTGATTTTTAATGATTTGTTGCTGAAAACAAAATTTCTAGACCCTTAAAAGGAATTTTAATTTATTTTCTGTTGTAAATGTCACAGCAGACACAAGCAACTAATGTTGTTGGAAATACTTGACATTTACTATTGTTCTAGAACATAAAGAAATACGTATGCTTTTAAGAAATTTTATTTAAAAAAAAATTACGTTAAATTACTGTGGTATTTTGCAGAAAAGAATTTTGGTATATAATATATTGTATATGGGTACGTTATATATTTGTAAACGTAACCTACATCTGCACCAAAAATTGTATTGTAATTTCAGAAAAATTTCAATAATGTTTAAAAGAAAAAGAATTTTAAAAAAAATTCTGTGTCTGGTTATAACAACAGATTCGGAAATCTTTTATTTACTTCGAAAAACTGAACATAATATAGTTTGTCTTGAGCTCTGTACATAGTATGTACATATGTATATCCAAAGTTTATCCAATTTTTTTTATTACCATACCATAAATAAGATTTGTTGAGGTTGTCAAACCGTAAGGCCAGACGATTTCATTCCTGGGGTCAAATCTGTTTCCACCAAACCATGTTTTCATAGTTGGAAGCTATAAATAGTCATTAAATTCATGCATTTTTACTGTGGAAACTTCACCCGTGTGGCTCGATTTGCATTTTGCTGATGGAAAATAATTTGTTTTTTCTGCAAATTAAACACTTGCTATTTATAAATCTAAATAAAACAAATTGTGTGTGAGATATCATTGAAAATTTTCATCGATCTCTTGTTTCTGGTGTATCCTTTAACACCCCCTATTTTCAAATCTAAATGAAACAAATTGTTTGTCAGATATCATCGAAAATTTTCCGCGATCACTTGTATCTGGTGTATCCTTAAACACTTCCTTTTTGTAAACTTAAATGAAACAAATTTTGTGTGAGATATTATAGAAAAATTTCATCGTTCACTTGTTTCTGGTGTATCCCTTAACTGTTTCCATTTGTAAAACTAAAAGAAACAAATTGTAGGTGAGATATTATCGAAAATTTTAATCGATCTGTTGTATATGTTGTATCCTGAAACACTTCCTATTTGTAAACCTATATGAAACAAATTGCGTGTGAGATATCATTGCAAATTTTAATCGATCTCTTGCATCTAGTGTATCATTAAACACTTCCTATTTGTAAATTTAAATAAAACAAATTGTGTGTGAAATATCATCGGAAATTGTCATCGATCTCTTGCATATGGTGTATCCTTAAACACTTCCTATTTGTAAATCTAAATGAAACAAATTGTGTGTGAAATATCATCGGAAATTGTCATCGATCTCTTGCATATGGTGTATCCTTAACCACTTCCTATTTGTAAACCTAAATGAATCATATTGTGTGTGAGATATCATCGAAAATATTCATCGATCTCTTGTATCTGGTGTATCCTTAACCCTTTCATGCCCGATGTTGCCTGTAGGCAACATAAATTCCGTAATTTTTAATTTTTTTAAAAGATTTTTTTTTGCAAACAAGCTTGGTTAAAAACGTTTAAAACCAGAATAACTCTGAATTTAATATCACTTCATATCTAGGTCAATGACTAACAAACACATATCCTTAAAAAAAATTTAGCTCTAGCTCAAAAAATTCGGGCATGAAAGGGTTAAACACTTATATGTGTAAATCGATATAATACAAATTGTGTGTGAGATATCATTGTAAATTTTGATCGATCTGTTATATCTTGTGTATCCTTAAATACTTCCCATTTGTAAATCTAAATGAAACAAATTGTGTGTGAGATATTATTGAAAATGTTCAATACAATTTCAAGATCCAAATGTACTAAGTGTAATGTACATTTGTGCTCAAGTCCGCAAAAAAAACTGTTTTCTTTTATATTAATCCATTTTTACTGTGTAAACTTCACCGGTGTGGCTCAATTTGAATTTTTCTGATGAAAAAAAATTTGTTTCTTTCTGTTTTGACCAAGTGCGAATTTTTTGTATTTAAATACAAATTAAATTGAAGTAATACATACATGACGCATATAATTGCTCATTACAACCCTTTTAGTTAGAATTACGACTAATAAAAATTTTTGCGTACTTCGTTTTGTTGGCGAATTTTTATTATAAATTATACAAATAAAAACGTTTGATAAGCGTCCTATGGCACCTAATATTTATCGTTCACTGATACTCTTAACTTCAAATGCTACCGATGCCAATAAATCACAATAAATGCTTCTGCGTCACCGACATACATATATGTAACATAATGTTTATATTCAATAAAAAACTGCTTCAGTGTTTCACTAGTTTCGACATATTTAAGCACAACCAACAAAATTACTACTACTATGGTTTCAATAGGCAATTGAGTAGCAGAGACCTCTCTCGTACGACAAAACTAACACTCTATAAGACGCTCGTCCTCCCCGTGCTTCTTTATGGTGCAGAAGCATAGATCTTATTAAGCACTGATGCAGCAGCCTTTAGAGTTTTCGAGAGAAAAGTACTGCTTAAGATCTTCGGTCCAGTGCGAGTTGGCGATGATTATCGCATCCGATACAATAGTGAGCTGTACGAGCTCTTCTACGACATGGACGTTGTGCAGCGTATTAACATCCTGCGGCTGCGCTGGAGTATGGAGGAGTATGCTCCGGCGAGACGGGTATCTGATGCAGTAAGTGCGGAATTCGGCGAAGAGGACGTTGGAAGGACCAAATCGAGGAAGCCCTGTTATCAATTAGTGTGACCAACTGGCGTAGCCGCGCAAGAAGCAGAGGTCCCTGGAAAGATGTGTTGCGGCAGGCCGAAATCCGTTAATCGAGTTGTTAATGGCCAATTAAGTAAGTAAGTAAGTAACAAAATTACAGTCGCAGGCATTCTGATATTTAATCTGTTGACTATTTGTTGATTTTTAAGGACATTTTCGCAGCATGTTAAAGCCAGATATTTTTCCTTTGTAAAAAAAACTAAAACTGAATGATCCACAATAAATTATTTTTAGAATTTTTTATCTATTACAGTGCGAGTCGTAGGTTTGATTTCCACACAGGCTCTGGTCTATTACGCTACACCGAGCATTAATAAATTTATTTTTATGTGTACACATTTATATGGTTTGTATGTATGTATCTTCAGAAAAAATTTTTGAAATATGAAACATAATTTCTAAAGATTTTTTCAATAAATTATATCAATATTCGTGCTGAAGGGCAAAACAATATATAAACCAGACAACATAGAGCCATAAGTTTATTTTATTTTTATTTTTGGGATTATAAGCACATATCTTGACAAACATTTATAAGCAAATGTAAACATGCAAATAAAAGTTTAAGAAAGGAGTATAGAGATGGCGTTTTTTTATAAAACGTTCACAATAGGTTGTAAATATATTTTAAAGTAAAACACATGTTAAGCCGACAGCATAAAGGCATAAAGGACAAATAGATAAAGCCAATAACAAGTTGAAGGAAATGCTGAAACTTATAAAGTAAACAAACGCCTCTATTTGGGGTGGACAAATGCTATTGAGAGAAATGCAATAATTTTGAATTATTGAATTTAATTGTAGCAATACTTACAAATATAAGTCGCCGTAGTTTAGTAGGTAGTGTGTTGCTTTATTTGACTTAAGGCCTTGGTTCAAATCCCAGGTCTGACATTTCCAGCGAAACGGAATAGAAAAAATATTTTTTTGGCAACTGCCTCGCAGCAGATTTCTATTAAAAACTCTGGTAGTAAATAAAATTGCCATGAAAAAGTTTCTCAGATACGGCCAGAGAGCATATATTATGAACGATCTACCGGTTTCTTTTAACTATAAATTTCAATAGCTTTGCACAAGAAATATTAAAAAAATTAATTCGGAAATCTCATAAAAAAGGTCGAGAATTCTTTGTTGGGTCAATAAATGGTTATGATAAGGATAACTATGGTTTGATAGTATCAAACTATGTTGACATTACTTTTCAGTAGAGTTTTGCAAAATCACAGACATTCTTTCATGTGGTATCCTATTGGTCTACTAAATCAATTTCAAAAAAATTGCCACTCCATTCTATCCTTTCCAATTAGAGAATTATTAGGTCTATAGTGTTTTTATTGAAAGAAAGAATTTGAACATTTTATGTAGTAAAAACAAAAGGAGAAATAGCGGTAGGAAAAATTGTAAAATAAAATAAATTTAAACAAAATCTAAAAGTTATTGACAAGTTTAAATGATTGAAAAAGCAGAACAAATTTTACAATCAAAGTATGTATCTTTGATAATTTAGTTTTTTCTTTTTTTTTTTAATAAAATTTGTTATAAACAAAAAAAAAAACGGTTGTGACATTTAACATCTGCTATTTTTTAATTAACTGAATGAAAAACAGCAGACCATGCTAGACAAAAAAGTCACAAATTATTTTAACCTTTTTTGTGACATAAAAAATAGAACAACAGAATAATTGAAAAGGGCGTACATGATTGTAATTGTATTGTTGTTAATTCAAATCAGTAAATTTTATATTTTTTAAAACATACACCAAAAAAATTAAAAAAAAAATTCTAAATCTGCTTTTATGGTATGTTCATCATGCCAATGAAATCTATACCTAGTTTATCAAGCAATGTTCACATAAAAGTTGGTCACCTCAAGTATTTAACCTGTCACATCCAAAAGATTATGAGAGGCAAAGCTATCATTTTGTCTATTTAGGATGATTCATTAGATGTCCAAAGGACATGTTTTAAAGCCAAATTACCAAAACCAATAGTGGCTCGTAAAGTCGCCGTGGTCTAGTAGGTAGTGTGTTGACTTATTAGACGTGAGTCCTATGTTCAAACCCCAAGTCAAACATCAAAACGAAAATATGAAAAAATATTTCTTCCGCGTCTTTCTCTCAACAGATTTCTGGCAAAAACTATGTGAGTAAATAAAATTGCCATGAAAAGTTTCTCATAAATCTTTCGTTCGGAGTCGACTTTAAACTGTAGGACCCACCACTCATGTATAAAATTAACACACATAACATAAGTTGTGTGAGAAACTAGGTCGTAATCCTGACTAAAGGTTTGTAATGACCAATTATGTATTTATGTATGTTATGTACGTTTTCATTTGTAAATTTATTTAAAGCTAAACACAAATTAACTTTTATTTCTATTTGGAATCTACGAACTCATATTTTGAATGTTTTTAAAAGTGTAAAAACGTAACAACATATTATTGTTACGTTAATAAAATATTTTTAGGCATTTCGAAAAAGAACCAATAATTATTGCTACTAATTATTCCAAAATATATGAAATATTGTCTGGAGTAAAGTGTCATCGTCACATTACTTTTATTTATTGTACTGTGCTTTCACATCTGCTCTCTCTTCTAAAAATAATCTCTTTCAAAAGTCTATAGAAGAAAAATTATCTCCTACCCTAATTTTGCAACACTTTATATATCAAATACACATATATTTTTATTGGTGATTAAATTTATGATTTATTTCCGTGCCTACTAATAAAGAAATAAAAAAGAGAATGGCCAAAAGCGGAAACATACTCATATATTTTCTTCAACATGATATACATGAAGGAAGAAGAATCTTTGGAGGGCAAAATTATATTGATAAGTTTAAGGGATTGGTCATAAATAAAAAATAAATATACAAATTATGTTTGGAAATATTTTTGAAGAATTTTAACATTTATAGGCGGGCAATGATGACTTAGGCAAAGCTTTCTCAACATAGAGAACGTACAAAAGCGCAGTTAATATGGTTAGACCGTATTTAAGGGTGCTATTGCAGTAAATTTTTAGATTTTTTGCAAATATTGACAAACTTAATAGGTTCGTAATCCAATTTCATGACATTGAGTTTTCAAGTCGCCGTAGTCTAGTAGGTCGTGTGGTGATTTATTAGACGTAAGGCCACGGTTAAACCGCAGGTCAGACATCAAAACGAAAATATGAAAAAACAATTTCTTCGTTGACTTACTATCAGTAGATTTCTGGCAAAAACTCTGAAAGTAAATAAAATTGCCATGAAAAGTTTCTCAAAAAATTTGTCGTTCGGAGTCGACTTTAAACTGTAGGTGTCGCCACTCATGTATAAAATTAACACACACAACAAAAGTGGCGTGAGAAACTAGGTCGCAATCCTGACTGAAGGGTTGTAATGACCAATTATGTGTATTATGTATGCATGTGTTTTGTTTATGTGGACCATTATATAGGCAGCCAATTCGAAAATACGATATAATTTCTTATTTAAAATTCCTACATATCGGTCGACTGACATAATGTTACAACTTCTATAAATCTGCACATCGTCAGCATACATCCTAATTTTGTTCGAATTTACTTTGCACATCATTGATGTAAAGCGAGAACAGTAGTCGAACCAGAATTGAGTCTTGAGGAATGCCTCGGTTTAGAGTCACCTACTTCAACAAATTGATGTCTACCAGTTAAATACGAAAATATTAGAAAAACTAAAACTAACTAATCTGCTGAGAGGAAATCGCGGAAGAAATATTTTTTCATATTTCGTTTTGATGTCGGACCTGCGGTTCGAACCGTGGCCTTTCATCTAATAAGCCAACACACCACCTACTACACTACGGCGGTGTGTGTGGGATGTCATCGAAAATTGTTATTCTTTTAGAAGACATATTGATGCCATTATAAGTGGTATATAACATCGTTCAAATGCCCCCAATGCCATGGGAGGTTGGACGTTTTCGCCAATGAAGCTTTTAGGAGAAGAAGAACAGGACGTTAGTGGAGGTTTCCCCTTCACTTCACTCTCCAGTGGTTTCCTGATCTTGCAGCTTTTTGTGCCCTTTGTCGTCGTGTTATTGTCGCCGTAAATAGTTTTTCCTCTGGTAGTTGGTTGCCGTTTCTTTTTGTTTGCTTATTAGTTTTGTTTTTGGTGCTTCTCTAAAGCTTGGACGTTGTCGTTCAAAGTGTCACCAGTCCCGAACTGTTTGAAGTTCAATTGGTAGTAGACTGGACTGCGAAGTTCGACCGGAAGCTTAATTCTGGTACCACGGGTGTCGGTAGCCATAGAGACTTGTCTCTGCTCGGCAATGGTGCGGCTCCTTGTGGGAGCAACGTGGTGGCTGTGATTTAAACCCAAATCGCGAGAAGAGCGCAAGCTCGGTTTGGCGTTGCAATCTCAACCACTGGAGAACTGGAGTTTAGATAGACTTCCAATCCCTAACCAAGAGGGCAGTCTTGTCCAAATGCAAGGCTCCGAATTGGTACTCACGTATGGTGATGTAATGATGCATTGTGCAGGGTTGCATCATTGTGCGTGGGGGTGCTGGTAGACGCATTGTTTTCACCCGTGTTTAGAGCACCGTGGGGCAAGCCATCGCGGCGATAATCACATAAAACCCTGAACTAATGTCCCCAAAGCCGTCTCCAAAATGTCCAATTTTCTATGACCCTGGCGCATCCTTCAGACTGCATTTGATACAAGATTTTGAGGATCGCTATGATTTATGTCTTATTCGTATGTACCTGAGGCTCCAAAAAACATCACAAGAAATGTATTGCAGGATCAAATCGCATAATCCCTGTTGCCCGTTTACAACCACCATTGGTATACCAATCGTCAGATTCAGACTAAAAGCAGTCAGGATTACGACCTAGTTTCTTTACCTCTTATGTTATACATATGTGTTAATTGTATACATGAGTGGCGGATCTTACAGTCTAAAGTCGATTGCGAACGAAACATTTTTGAAAAACTTGAAAACTTTTCCTGCAGATATCCGACATGGGGCTTAAACCGAGGCCTTATATCTACGGCGAATTTGATAATCATCAATCTATAATTATTGCAGGTGAGAAGGTCTTGCCGTTCTTAAATAATTAAAACAAAAAATATTTACCAATGACGCCATCTTATCAAACAAGAACTTTTTCGGGATACATTGGATGTTTTTGAATTTCATATGGATTGCTACCGCACCAAAGTCGACAATTCTTTTTTCACGTATACATTCATCCAGGAGATAATTTTTCGGTGAAAATTGGGTCCAGTTGCCACCTGCTTTAGATCTCATTCAGCGGGCGCAAGTCTTTGCCAATGGTCGTCCGTGGCGATTTGGCAAAACAGACAGATATATCTCTCCACAAGATGGTATTTATCAACTGTCAAAAAATGGTAAACATTTTTTTCTTGAAATCAAAGACTCTTAGCTGTTGTTATTATTATTAAAAACAATAATTCTGAACTTTTGTTTTAAAATAATAAACAAGAGAAAAAATTCTTAAGATATGCAATTTTTATGGTATCTCCCCCTAACCGTGTATTTCCATAATTTTTATTGTTTTATGATGCCTCTAGATTTTATGATTGTTTTTATTTTGCGCATACAAAAACAACAACAACAAAATGTAAATATATAATAATAAAACAATTTATTTATACAAGTTTTATTTATGATTCCACCTCATTGCCTATGTGCACAATAGTAGGCGTTTATTCTGTGGAATATAAATGTGTAGACGGATATAAAATAATTCCTACATAAACCATCGTTTCTAAGTATTCAATCATAAATAAACATGAATGTTTCACTGTTTCTATAGTAAATCCTGCCATAACTATACGGCAGAAATATAAAGGAATGTTATCTTCTAAAGAAATGATAACAAATTAGTGACAGATGAATATGTGCAGCGAGTTAATTTTGTAGAATAAGGAATTCATTATTTAACGCATCTGAATTTCGTAAATGCTTCCTGCTTTGTTCTATAGCTATATAAACCGTTGATTGTTTGTCATAAAAATATTTATTTTATATTTGTCGTCAAGTGTGCTGATTTGTGGTTACACTAAAAATCTTTATTGCAAAAAATTTTTTTCTTTTTTTTTGTAAAATAAATTTTGTATAGAATTCTTCTTTAGAACTTTTTTATATGTACATATGTATGTATGTACATTTGCCTTTTTGTTGTTTTATTTTTTCTTCTATTATTCCTTTGGGGAACTTAAACTGAATTCACCCATATCGTCTGAACAAAATTATTTTGTCTAAAAATTTGCCAGGAAAATCAAGTCTGACATACGATACTTTTAAAACAATTTAAAATTTTACACGATTTATACATCACAACACTTCAGTCAGGATTACGGCCTAGATTCAAATACAGCAGAATTCCGTTAATCCGGCACGTTCGAGACCGGCTCGGTGCCGGACTACCGAAAATTCCGGTCTATAGGGCGGTAATTATAAGAAGAATTACTGAGTCACTTTCTTCAAGATTTTGAGTAGATTGAGGGTTTACTACAATGTTTTTAATGTCCTCATCGGTTAGTTCTTGTTCAACAGGCTCATTCTCGTCGATTCGAAGCCACTCCTCTACCTCATTTTCAGGCAGGTTTTTCAAGGGATTGTCAGCACTACTCTCTCCTTTTGAACTTGATGGCTTAGGTTTTGAAAACATGGTCACTGTACAGTTAGAACGAAAATCACTTTTTTTATAAACAGTTTTAAAAGTTACGTTTACTACGATGTGAAAGGACGCAAAACAACAACGCACAAAAAAATGGCGTGATTGATTAACGGAGCTGCAGTGCACCTGAATTTGTTGTGACAGCTGAGACTAGCCGGCCACTAATTGTTTCCGAACAATACCGAGAGTTTCCGGATGATCCCAAACTACCCCGAAAACTTCCGCATAGCTCTCAAGCGTTTACAATTTTCCGGAGCGATGCCGGACTATCGGACATTGCGGACTGTTGGATGCAGGACTAATGGACTTCTACTGTACCACTTATGTTGTGAGTAGTGGGACCTACAGTTTAAAGTCGACTCCGAAAGACAAATTTTTGAGAAACTTTTCATGGCAATTTTTATTTACTCTCAGAGTTTTTGCTAGAAATCTGCTGAGAGGAAGTCGAAGAAGAAATATTTTTTCACATTTCGTTGTATTGGAGCTTGGTTTGAACCGTGGCCTCACGTCTAATAAGCCACCACACAGTCTACTATACTGCGGTGACTTCATACTTATTTTATTTATATTGGCAAATCAATTAAACTTTATATGTAAAATATTATATATTTTTATATATTATATGTAAAGTATTCATTCAAGTTTGTGCGGATAAAATATAAAATTAAACCAAATCGAGCTGAGAATTTTTAGCAAAAAATATTTTTTCTTTCTCTTCTCTTTCTCAAGAAACGAGCTATCAAGCCATAAATAAGAAAAGTGTTGTCCGGACTGATATTTTGTTTGAACAACATGATTGAATCCAGCTTTGGGGGTTTCAACAAAGTCTTTCCTCCGAACTTTATTTAAAGTTAACGATTGGCTTCCAAGTTCTATGTAGTTTGATCACTTGGGAGGATGTTATTGTTTTCAATGTGTTGGGAAAGCGGTTTATGAACAAATCTTTCAAACACTTTCGAAAGGAATGATAGGATTGCTATTGACCTTTTTTTTGAAAGTAAGATTTCTTTACTTTTAGTAATCTTCGCAAGTTTCCCTATTTTAAAGTAACAATTCTACGTAAATATTTTGTAGTAAACAAACGTTATAAAAGGAACAACACATATTAGTGTCTTAAGAAATTTGAATCAATTCCATCAACTGCTATAGCATTAGGTTTAATTGACAACAGCCTAGATATCACATCATCACGAATTGATCCATTGTACAGCGTCCTAGATTCTCACATCACTTATGTTGTGTGTGTTAATTTTATACATGAGTGGCGGGACCTACGGTTTAAATTCGACTCCGAACGACAGATTTTTGGAAAAACTTTTTCATGGTAATTTTATTTATTCTCAGAGTTTTTGCCAGAAATCTGCTGAGCGGAAGTCGCCGAAGAAATACTTTTTGTATTTTGTCTTGATGTCTGGCCTGGAGCTCGAACCCTGGCTTTACGCCTAATAAGCCAACACACTACCTACTAGACTACGGCGACTTCCACGGGTGACATAAGTGAAATAAAAATGATTGTCCAGAGAATCGTTAGCGAAGCCACAGAGGTTGTAACCATAGCGATATTTAAAAATTGATTATTAAGAGCAGCTACATTGATTCCACAATAGAAAGATAGAAAGAAAATAGAAGATTTCCCATTTTCCAATTTCGAGAACTGCTTTCCACTTTTGTTTAGCAGAAAACTTAGCCCCAAAAACTTAAGACATCGCCCAGACCATGTGTGCTTCGGGATTCAAGTTGTGATCTGCTCTGTTTTGTACTTCATACTTGGTATACAGTGTTTTTAGCTTCCTTATTTACCTTCTACACCATTTCCTGTTCAAATGGTTTAAGTTTCGATACCTTGGCTTTTTGTACGGTTTTTATAAACTAGCACTATTCGTTGCTCTGCCCTCTTTTCTATTTTTATTAGTTTTGCTCATTTTTCTTCGATAGCCAGCATCACTGCAAAGTCTTTGATTGTCTCCTAAAGATGCCGATACCTCATTGCTGAGAGTCCTTTATAAATCTTATTTATATTTCTCCTTGTGAAGTCGTCGTAGTCTAGTAGGTAATGCGTTGGCTTATTAGACATAAGGCTGCGGTTCAAACCCCAGCCAACAAAACGAAATATGAAAAAATATTTCTTCAGCAGATTTCTGACAAAAACTCTGAGAGTAAGTAAAAATGCCATGAAAAAGTTTCACAAAAGTCTGACGTTCGAAGTCGACTGTAAACTGTAGGTCCCACCACTCATGTATAAAATTAACACACATAACATACATAAGTGGTGTGAGAAACTAGGTCGTAAACCAGACTGGAGTGTTGTAGTGACCAATTATGTATGTATTTTTTTTTTGTTTTTTTTTGAGAGCGATATTGGCCAGCCTGATAGTCTGGATACAAACAGTAGGTGGTTTCAACATAACATTTCATGACACATTGGATATTCTGCACGAACGATTTGAGGGCATAGTCATCTCACTTGGAGATGATATAAACTGGTCACCTAACTCGTTAGAGTTAATCTCGTTAGACTTCTTTGTAGGGTTTTCTTCACTAGCAAGTGTTAATAAATAAGCAACAAAACACAGTGGTGCTTGAAGGCAAATTCGATCAAATTTCGAATCTGCTCCAACCAGAGAAGCCACGGTTGATGTTGATCAATGATAATTATTGATCATTGATAAATGATCATAAATTCTAGACATCAATAGGGCTTTAAAAATTGTTCATAATGTCTCAAACACACTTTGTTACATTTCGATTTAAAGATGGTGAGAGCTTAAAAGAGCTTAATGTCAACATTACTTAAATTCCACAATTGGTTGTATTTGAGTTAAGTGTCTCACACGACATATACATTGCAAGCGGTAGAGAATTGTTTCATTGAAATATTTTCCTTACATACACAACGAACAAATCCTTTCCGTTTTTCCATAAATATATTGTTGCAATACTTCCCACTCATACTCACACATTAATATTCTCAAGTTGAGTATAACTTCTCATTCACGTTAAGGTAGTAAAAGAAAAGAATTTTTTCTTTCTTTATTGATAGTGTTTGGCAGGGTTTTCGTTAATAATTTGTTTTTAAAATTTTTGTTTTTGTTTACATTTCCTTTGCTTTACCTTACACAATATTTTCCTTCGATGTTCACAATCTTAAAATACTTCCTTACTTAAATTGTTGCCATATTGGCTGTTTACATCATAAATGAGGGCAAAATATATTTGCCCTGGAATTTATAGCCTGACGTTGAAAAGGAAATTAAAAAAAATCGCTTGTTTAGACTGCAGTGGAGTAGAAGATTCACAAAGTAAATTGGGAAAATTTTGTACAGGAAGAATATACAAATAAGAAAGACCCTAGATATGATAAGTATTTTTGGCACAGAATTAACGAAACACAGAAAAAAATTAGTTTTTTTAAGTCAAATTTTCAAACCATCTTAGTGTGGCTGTTAAACTTAAATTTCAAGATTAATCTTCCTTATTTTGCAGAGGCCATGTAAAACGTATCATGGGACCTTAAAACATTAAAATCCATTTTTAGCATACTCTAAACGTGACGTTAGCATGCTTGGCAAATTTGTACAAACCATCCCCCATAAGTAGTTGTGTTTTGTTATTAAAACTTTCAATGTATACCGCCCGTATATTAGTTTTTCTTTTGTATCTTAACACCTAGAAAATGTGCATGAATTAATGCATTTCGTGCCAAAAGAACATAAAATATTTCGCTTTCATTTTAAAATTTTCACTTTAAATTTTTTAATCAAGATTTCTGTGGTGGTAAAAATGTGATAAAAAATTTAGGGTTTATTCATCTTTTCTAAAGAGGGAAATTTTAGTTTTAAAACCTTATTCGCTTTTAGATGTAGGTCCAGACATAATCCAAAATATTTAATTAAAAAAATTAAGGCTGATTTAATACGTGTATTAAATTTTTAACACCACAATCTAATGGTCCTGATTTACAGGTCTCTCTGACTAAATAAAACCTATAATGGGTGTCAAGATGAAGAAAACGACGTCAGTGTGGACTGTTATACTAATTTGCAAAAATAATCATTCTGAGATATTCCCCGGATATAAGCAAATGGATCCACAGGAGATTTTATAGTCATAGTTAACTGTCCTATTGTAACATTAACTGGGCAGAAAATCAAGTCATTGACTCGCTCGAGACTTGCACCAGGCAAGATTAGCAACAGATGAGCTTTACAAATTACGAAAGCCGAACATTGGTGCTTTGTAGGGTAATAAATTATCTGAGATTACATTGCCTCAGTTGGTTTTGTCATCTGGATGGTACAAAGTTCAGCCTCTGCCTCGAAAAGTATGAAACCATAAGAATCATTCTGTGAAATTGCATTGCGTTTAACTTCTTACTACTTTTTCCTATAAATCTGCCGTATCGCGTTAATGGTGAATATTGTCTTCTAACGGCTCGCTCAAGAGTTGCTATTTTACCGTGACTTAACACATTTCCATAAAAAGAAATCCAGAAACGTTTAATTACACAAAAGAGGGAGCTAGTAAACAGGAGCAATTTCGGAAAGAAAGTTATAACACGATTTTAGATTTTAGCAGCCATTTGAATAAAATTATCTTCCATTATTAACCGGAAGGATTATACTTTCAAATAAAAAAAGAAATTTGAGAAAATATTCAGTAGTTTTTTTTAAAGCATTTTAAAAAAAAAAGTTATTTTGCGTACCCTTCACATAAAAATGATTACTTTCTCTCACATCCTGTTTTGTTTTTATTTGTTATTTTTCTTTTTTAATATCATTTGTTTGCTCTCATATTAAATAAGATTTAAAAATCCATGTATAGCTTAACAATACAGACGGTCCGCAAGAATAGATAAATGAAAAGAGAGGAGAAAGGATAGTGATAATGTCTATACTGTACAATATACATTGTCTTAAACAATTGTCCGTATACCAGGCAGGCAGTCTCAATATTACTAGATTTTAATAAAATGAAAATGTTTTAAAAGTACAATTTGTGCTTAAAAAAATTGGATAAAGAAATATTTATAAAAGCTTTCATTTATATTTCATACAAAAAACTCAGAAAAGAGTTTTTGTCAAAAAAAACTGCTGGGAGGAAGTCGGCATGGAAACATTTTTTAACTTATCGTTTTGCTGGAGATGTCTGGCCTGGGGTAAGAAGAGTGGTCTTATGTCTAATAAGCCACATCAGCACCTACTAGACTATGGCGACTTTTGCAATTATGGTATTTGCTTATAAGCTATTGTGTCATGTAAATTATTATTATTTATTTATGGTGTTTGAATCTGTGATCCCGGTATTACTTCTTTAACATTGTAGAAGTTATTCTACCACAACCTTGTGTGAATGGTTTGGAAGGAATCGAAGTTGGTATTGTATGATGAAAGTTATGGCGTTCATTTAAAATTTTCTTCTAAAAAGATTTAAGTAAAGAAATTTGGCCATTTTATTTGCACAAACGTAAACCACATCCATATTCCACGGTTGCTTTTAAGTTCTTTAACCCTGGGCGGTTACTGTTCGTCGAAACGACGAAGCTCATTTACTCTTTATCATATAACTTTTGTATGTTTGACCAAATTTCGCTCTTTTTTTCAAAAACGTTAGTTGATAATGAAAGTTTGCAGTCAGTAGATGAACAAAATTTTTTTATTCGTCGATTCAACGAAGAGTAACCTTAGTGTACAAAAATGACCATCCAAGATTAAAAAATGGGTGGCCAGTGTACGTTTGCTCACTACAAACTTTCGTTATCAACCAACATTGTTGAAAAAAAGAGCGAAATTTGGTCAAACATAAAATAATTATATTATAAAGAGTAAATGAGCTTCGTCGATTCGACAAACAGTAACTAATTATGGTTAAAGTGTTCGTCGATTCAATGAAGAGTAACCTTAATGTACAGAAATGAAGAGTAACCCTCCAGGGTTAAACAGAATATAAAGCAATTCTCAACGATATTATTTATTTATTTATTGAATGTGTTTCTTTCATGGTATATCCCTTCCTTCTTGGCTTTTACTTTATATACTCGTATAGTATTTACTTATAATAAATAATTTTTACTACATAAAAATGATTACTTCACTCACATTATTTTTGCTTTATATACTTTTTTTTAATTTTTGTTGCTGTTTTCAAAATCATCTGTTAGCTCTCATTTTAAAAAAGATTATAAAATCCATATAGTATGAAGTATGGATAAATGTCTGCGAAAGAACAGTGAGTATATCCATACTACAGTACTGTGTCTTAAAAAATTGTGCGTACACCAGGCAGACAGAAGCTACTTTCACAATAATAATAATTAGATAAAGAAATGCTTATAAAAGCTTTTATTTATATTTCATATACATAAATTAGGAAACAATTCAAAATAACATTTAAACTGATATATTCGAAATTTGTTTTCAATAACAATGATGTCCTTTGGCTGCAACATCTTTTTCTAAACGGTTTTTCATCGATAAGGCGAGATTTAGTGTGATTTTTGGTTAAATATTCTAGACTTTTACAATCATACAGAAATACATAAATACATACATAATTGGTGATTACAACTTTTTAGACAGGATTACGACCTTGTTCCGCATACCAACCGTGTTGAGTGTGTTACTTTTATACATGATAAAAATAAAATTGCCATGATAAGATTCTCAAAAATCTGTCATTCGGAGTTGGTTCTAAACTGTAGGTCCTGCCACTCATGGATAAAATTAGCACACACAACATGAGTGCTGTGTGAAGCCAGGTAGCAATCCTTACTAAAGGATTGTAAGGATTGCAGTTAACTAGGTAAGTAAGTACGTTAGAAGCACTTGCATATGAAGTGTGAGGCGGGGAACTGTCACATCGAACATCCTTAATTTTAAAAATTAATTTTGTTGCCTCAGTTGTTTATAGTTTTTTATCTCTGGAAAGAACTTTAATACACTAAAATCGTGTTGGAATCTTTTTAAATACAATGTAATATAGCATTATAATACCATGGTGTACGGACAATTTTTTGAGGCAGTGTACTTTCATATACCATATACAATATCTGTCTGTATATAGTAGTGGAGCCTCTCATCATATGTGATTTTATTAAATAAGCTTAAAGGATAATCCTGTTGTGTTACAATACAACGAGTATTGTTTATCATTTCAGTTTTATAGAAATTTTTTGCATTAAATGACTGGCTTTGTGACTATCATTCTATTTGTTTATTTAAAGGCTTAAAGAAAATGCCAATTGATTACTTACATTTAGAAAAAATGCACATTTTAGTTAAAAACTTTTCTCTCTTTACATACATACGTATATAATTGTTTTTTACAACCCTTCTGTTAGGATTACGACCTAGCTTCCCACTTCTGTGTGCTAATTTTATACATGAGTGGCTGCATCTATAGTTTGATTTGATTTTGATTTTTTTTAAAAGTTTTTCATGGCAATTTTATTTACTCCCAGAATTTTTGCCAGAAATCTGTTGAATATGTCATTAATTACTATTTAGATTTATGATAATACTGATTAAGGAATTATGTAATGAAAGCGGGCTTAGAAAAACAATTTTGTGTTTGAAAATTCGACATGGAACAATACAGTCATAGGCTAAGGTGCTAATATAGATCATCTTTATAGAAAACTAGCAGTACCCAGCGCGTATTGCTGCTCCACGAACTAAAATAAATTTGAAGGAAAGACATTATACAAATGTCCAATTAGTTTTGATTCAATTTATTGATTTTGTTTCCCGTTGTCCTGTTGATTCAGATGAACGGGCCTGAGTAGTATGCATTCGATCAGTTTCTAATCTTACTTCTCGTTGTTCAAGTGGTTCAAGCGAACGGGTCTCAGCGGCATATACTCGAAGATTTTCCAGTCTCAATGCTCGTCTGATTCTGAGGCTCGTAATGCTCTTTTCTTCCGTGCTTGAGATGTAGGTCGACCAGTTGCTTGTCATTCATTTTAAATAATTTTCAGTAACGCCATCCATCGGAAATTAATCGCACCAACCTCCGTCGACTCATGCGCAACAACTTTGTTAAAGAATGCACAGTTTACGATTTATTTGATTATAAGTAATTTTCAGTGGCGCCAGCTGCCGGAAATTAGTCATACCAAGTTAGAAACCTTCCCCGGCTCATGCGCAACAACTTTACTAAAGATCATAACATGATGAAATGCATAGTTTACGATTCTATAAGGTACATACAAAAAAACATTAATTTTTATATGGGTATGTGGGCATGGCACGTCGTCTACTTGAAAATAAAAAGTAGCCTATAATTCCATCCAGACGTACAGGAAGGTACTGTTAAAATTTCAAGAAAATCGGTCCAGCCGTTTAGCCGTCTATAGACTTCAAACAAACCCACAAACAAATAAACACACATTAATTTTTATATATAAGATTGTGAAAAAACGCAGTATATATTAACAGTGAGTTGATCTTTATCGACGTAAGCGGAAAGGTGAAAGGTGTAAGTAAATACGGAAATAGACAGAGCCTCAGTCAAATCGCACGATTAAGGTGGCCAGTTCACATTACCTCCATGGGAGACGTCGAAGCCCTCAAATCATTTGCACAGAAAATCCACTACAGCGGGAGGTATTAGGCACGTTGTACCGTTCTATAGAAATCACTTATCATTGTAGCCATATCATCCAATTCAAAAAAATTCTACAATTTTATTTGAGCATGTACACAATCATCCAAAAATAGGCCACTTGGCTGAAGCAGGTTTTTCGATGATAATTAGGGTCACTTGTCAA
Source organism: Sarcophaga subvicina (assembly GCA_936449025.2). Lineage (NCBI taxonomy): Eukaryota > Metazoa > Arthropoda > Insecta > Diptera > Sarcophagidae > Sarcophaga > Sarcophaga subvicina. Next base: position 93,817,277 of record OW388080.2, read on the forward strand.
CTGACAGTTCTATAAAATTATTTCATTATTTGCCTATGTTGTTGACGTGGTGGTTTGATAAAAGATACTGAATAAATGTTCCAAAGTCCCTGTTGTAGGATTCGTTTCTTATCATGTCTGCATATCGTATGTCGACTTAATCTAGCAGGTAGTGTGTTGGCTTATTAGACGTAAGGCCACGGTTCAAACCCCAGGTCAGGAATCTCCAACTAAATGAAATATAAAAAATATTTCTTCCTTGACTTCCTGTCAGCAGATTTCTGGCAAAAACTCTAGGGTAGTATAAAATTGGTATGAAAAGTTTCTAAAAAAACTGTCGTTCGGAGTCGACTTTAAAGTGTAGGTCCCGCCACTCATGTATAAAAAACTTAACGCACACAGCATAAGTGGTGTGAGAAATTAGGTCGTAATCCTAACTAAAGGGTTGTAATGACCAATTAATTATGTATGTATGTGTCTTACTCACTTAAGTGACCATTACAACATTTTACGTCACGCTACCTATGTTGTGTGTGTTAATTTTATCCATAAGTGGGGATCATCAGATGTCTGCCAAAAGTCGAAGTCGACTTATGTGGATAAAAATAACACACACAAGTGGTGAGAGAAACTATGTCGTAATTCTAACTGAAGGGTTGTAATGACCAACTATTCATGTATGTATGGATATTGTATGTTGTTACTTAGGAATTTAGGGGCAGAATCTTATAACAATATAATGTGTAATCGGAAAAATCGTGTAGGTTAGAGGACGTGTACTTGTGAATTAAGACAAGTACAGTACTCGGAGGTCGAATTGACCCATTGCACAATGTCCTAGTTTCTCACACCACCTATGTTGTGTGTGTTAATTTTATACATGAGTGGTGGGACCTACAGTTTAAAGTCGACTCCGAACGGCAGATTTTTGAAACTTTTCATGATAATTTTATTTACTCTCAGAGTTTTTGCCAGAAATCTGCTGAGAGGAGTCGCCGAAGAAATATTTTTCATATTTCGTTTTGAACCGTGGCCTTACGTCTAATAAGCCAACACACTACATACTAGACTACAACGACTTCAAAAAAAAAAATCGTGTAAAGTTCGTAAAATTTATTTCTTTTAAACTTTTACAAATTTTGTTTGATTTTTTTTTTGCCATTTAAAATATTTAAGAAGACAGCCAAAGAAGTGGTTGTAATAAAATTATTTTAAATTGGTTTAAAACAAAAAGAAAACCTTGAGGTATTTCGAAAAAAGATTGTTCTCGTAATCTATTGTATACAAGGAATGTTGTCACTTTTAAAGTTTCTGGTGCCACTAAATTTACTTAATTGTTTATCTGAAAAGAGAACCATTTCCTCTTGTATATAGATTTGCAAACAAGAATGGAGAACAGCAAAGAGAGGAATTTAGTTTTGTTTTCTTCGAGAATTATAAATTTTTTGTTGTGAATTTGTGGAATTTTAGAATGCAAGATTTTAGGTCAGATTAAATATTTAAAATTGTTCCTTTTCTTTTAATGTTAAAATGGGTTAAAAATATGTTTTATTAAGGACAATAAGGACAATCTTTTTTTCTTTTTTTTGTAGAATGTTTCCTATTAAATAATGCTAATTAAATAATGAAAGGTAGCAAATGAAATAAAAGGATTCGAATCTACCTGAGTACAATGGAAGAAAAAAAATGGTTTTCGTAGAAAATTAAAAAATATTTTTTTTCAAAACGAAATAAAAAAATACGTCTTCTCTAAGTGTCTCTCAGCATACTCTGCGCACTACTCCCACGACCGCTCTGGAGATAATCTTATACCTTCTGCCGCTTGACCTCTACTTCAGGAGCGTGGCGGTAAAGGTCAGCAGGCGTCTCTGGGCTACTGGACAATGGCATGCATAGGGCATTGGCCATACAAAGATACTGGGAGAAATTGATATTGTCGGAAGTAATGATTTCATGAAACCGCGATATGACTTTTCAATGAACTTTGGGACATCCATTCCGAAAAGGGAGGACTGGAGGAGTGGTTCAGTGAACCTCCGCACAAATTTACACCGATGTCTCCAAAGTGGAAGGAGCCGTTGGAATTGGTATCTATTCGGAATCAATCGGAATATCCAAGTCTATAAGGCTACCAGATCATTGCAGCGTCTTTCAGGCGGAGGTGTCAGGAATTTAGGCTGCGGTGAAAATTATTGTGCACAAAATCATCATACTTTCCGATAGACAAGCGGCTATCAAGGCATTGTATTCCAGTGTGATAAACTCCAAGACTGTGTACAACTGTCGCAGATATCTCAATGAGGTAGCGAACCGATATGATGTTTGTATCACATGGGTACCGGGACATAATGATATTCCTGGCAACTGCAGAGCGGATGAACTGGCCAGAAGGGGCACGACCATCGAACTTTCCCTTTGGCGACCTGCAAGCTTATAATTGACAATGCAACCGTAGATCTCCTCAACTGAATGTGAGCAACTTCGGATAAGAGCAGAGCGGCGCAAAAGATCTGGCCGAGGCTGGATAGGAGGCGCACGGTGACTCTGCTTAAACTCCAAAGAAGTAGATTCAGTACTATTATTGGGGTTATTACGGGGCATTGCATTAAAGGAGCGCATGCGACGCGTATTGGTCTTGGACACCTTGCAAATGATTTCTGCAGAAGCTGTGGAGATGAAGAGGAAAATGAGACTATTCTTCACCTATTGTGCACATGTCCGGCACTTAGTCGGAGGAGAAAGAGGTACCTGGATGGCTACTACATGGAGGATATGGATAAACTGTCATGTATGGATATTGGCAGCCTGAGTCGCTTCATCGGAGGCTACGCATGGTTCCTGAAATAGGGTAAATGAGGACTGTGGTGTTACAATGGGTCCTGTGTGCGGCCTAAGTGTGTCCGCTCATGACTCCATCGAGGGGACAGCCACTCCTACCTACCTACCTACCGTCTCTCAGCACAAATTTAACACGCACAACATAAGTGATGTGAGAAGCTAAGTCGTAATTCTGGCTGAAGACTTATAATGACTAGTTATGTATGTATGTATATGTGTATGTATAGTACACGTAAGATCGTAAAACTTGATATGTAAAAAAATCGCTTTAGAAATCTTTAGTTATCGTATAATGAATACTGGCTAAATTAGTAATGCCTTGTAGTATCCTCCGTAGCCATTTAACCTTGTATCCATTTAACCCATTCCTCATCTATCAGTTTAAATTTGAACCATCTGTTATTTTGGAAATTGGCAAATATTTATGTCTTTCTATTTTGTAACGAAATTCTGTATATTATCCCCACTGAACGTATTGAATCGATTTACGCTTGAGTAAGGCTGGGATTTATTGTGCCAACAAGAAACTGCATGATAATGACGATTTTGTCAGAAAAAAATCACCTTTTCAACTGATGCGTATTTTCATATTAGTGGGTACGTTAATAAGCAAAATTGACTTATTTGGGGCTTAGAAAACTCACTAGTGGTCTTACAGGAGCCAATGATGTTTGTGCAGCCGGGACAGCATTTTGCATATATTCCTTTGAAAGTGTGCACAGCACAACCATTGCGGTCAATGTAGACATTTATCTCAGCATGGTAAACGATTTTTTGTACCCGTTCTTCATGGTATTGATGTGAACGATGTTTGGTTTTAAAAGGATGTTGCAAGTTGCCACACATATCATGCCAAACGATTGATTTATTGCGTCAAACGTTTGATGGCCGTTTATGAGACGAAATGGTGATGGCAATTGACAGCCAAGAAGCTAAGTTTTGACACCGTTAGACTACTTACTACGTGGCGCCGTTAAGGAAAAGTCGTATGCCGACTAACCTGAGACAATTGAGCAACATTCGTAATGCCACTGCTGAGGTACGAAAACACTCGAAAAAGTGCACGAAAATTTTTATATATATATATATTTTTATATATATATTTTTTTTATGCTTGTTTTTATTAATAAATAAATCTAAAATTAAAAACTTAAAGCCGGTTTTCATTTGACCTCTAATGGGTTAAATTAAATAGAAGGTATACCCCATTAATTTGGAATTTATTTGCAATTAAGCTAAGAATATTAATTAATAAGAATTATTGATGGATTTTTAGAAAATAAATAAATAAATGAATTTAAACTTTTAAATTTTTCACGATTTAAAAATATTATTTATCGATTAAATCAAACACACTCGGTAACAAGGGAAATGTAACAGGCTTTCAATTCTTTTCTTTAAAATAAAAGATCCTTATACCATTATATATCAACCCTACTTGAATTTATGTTTGAAATTTTTTCTAAAGATATTGGAAGTCTGCCACTAATGGAATGGAAAAACATCCTCCCTTTAATAATGCAACCTTTTTTCAAAAGATTTGATGACAGTGAAAGGTGAAATATTAAAATGTAAAACAAAATAAAAAAATTGACAAGGGTTTTTCAAACAATCATAATAACAATTATTGTGAACCAGGCAGTGGAATAATGAACATACATACATAATTGGTCATTACAACCCTTCAGTCAGGATTACGACCTAGTTTCTCACACCACTTATGTTGTGTGCGTTAATTTTTATACATGAGTGGCGGAACCTACAGTTTAAAGTCGACTCCGAACGACAGATTTTTTGAGAAACTCTTCATGGTAATTTTTATTTACTCTCAAGAGTTTTTGTCAGAAATCTGCTGAGAGGAAGTCGCCGAAGAAATATTTTTTCATACGTCGTCCAGTTGTAGGTGCCTGACCTGGGGTTTGAACCCAGGCCTCACTACTAATAAGCCAACATAGTACCTACTAGACCTCTGCGATAGCGAACACGGTATATAAATAATTTATGAAAGTCGTATTTGTGTTGTCTTAATTTTCAACATCGTTTTTTTCTTTATTTATGCTGTGAAAATAATTGAAAATTGTATTACGTAGCCAATGTATCTTGGTTGACAAAACCATTTTGATTTTGCATATCTTCTATCGTCCAATGTTTTAGAAATGAAATGCATCATCTAAACATTTAACGATGTGTGGTTTATCATACATATCGAGTTATTGCTTTTTGCAAATTTCAATTATTTTCTCTAAGCTTACGTGGTATTTTTATTTCCAATTGTCTATCATTATCCGTGTGTACGAAAGTGTATAAAATATATAAATTGATTCATTTTTTGATGATTGATTTCCTCTATATTTCTGTTTAAGTTTTGTGTGGATTTATTTGCAGGTTTTTGCATTTCCAATTCGAGTGGTTCTTTTATAGCTTTTTTGTGGTTAAGGTAACCAAAGCAACCAACATACCATAAGAGTTGTTCTCTTCATATTTGTATACACGTTTATTCATATCTTATTCAAGTTTATTTCAATTAAAAAAAAAAAATTATGCTAGACTTATAAAGCATATACCATAGCCGGAGTCCCTGAAACTGATCTATTTCGATAAACCGGCATTGGACGGGTCATACAGGCTACGTCTGCAAGCCAACATATTTCAGGCACAGATTTTTGTTATTAAACATGAATTTTTGGATATTTGGTTTCGATTTTCGAATAAACATTAAAATAAAAAATTATTTGGTGTAGTTTTTAGAATTCAATTTGTTTGTATTATTTTGCCATTTATGTCAATACTTGACAAAATTAATTGATTTCAAAAACAATTGTGTTTTCAATTTAATTAATCTATCATATACGATCGGTGGCTCAATTTACATTTGCAGCCATTTAGTGGCAGGCAAACAATATTTCTTTTTTAAACTATGTTTCACTAAATTATTTTTGTATTTTTATTAAGGAAAAATGTTAGAAAATTTTAAAAATTCATATAAATAAGTGCGCGCATATGGTATACACATGTACATATTTTCAGTGGACAACAAAAGTCTAGGTGCCCCAATATATTCTAGAAATTTCATGAATTTTAAGCAATACTATATTGTATGTGATATAAAAGTTATAATTTAATAATACAATAAAACAACAACGTTATGAAATTTTCCCAAATTTAATTTTTTTGTTGTGAAGGTGTTGAAGATACAGACTATGAAGGTACGGTACAGTAACTACTAGAATATAGCCTAGAATTGTGGTTTTTGTATTTACTTTTAGGTTAAGATATCTCGAAAAATTTAAAATTTTTAAAAATCCATCAGAATTATCATATCTTAATTCAATTCCAAATTATTTTCCAAATTAATGTTGTATACACCTGTCCCTCGTTTTGCACGATAGATACGTTCCTGAGAAAATCGTGTAAAACGAATTGAAAACAATTTGTATGGAAAATTGTGTAAATCGAAAAAATTATAAAAACTGGTTTTTTAATATAACTTTCTTTGTTTTAATGTGAATAACGTAACAAAGCAAACAAAAGAAAACAATTTCATTTTATTTAACCCTTTCATGCCCGATGTTGCCTATAGGTAACATTGTACATTTTTGTTCATAAATTCCGTAATTTTTAATTTTTTTAAAAGATTTTTTTTGCAAACAAGCTTGGTTAAAAACGTGTAAACCAGAATACTTAGGATTCTGAATTTAATATCACTTCATAATTAGTCTATGACTAACAAGCACATGTCCTTAAAAAACTTTTAGCTCTGGCCCAAAAAATTCGGGCATGAAAGGGTTAACAACCAAAATAGTTCTAAAATTCATAAAAATTAATACAAATAAGAGAAAACACAAAAATATACATACATATAAAAATGTTATTAGCAAAAAATCAATACATAAACTGTTAAACAAAAAAATAAGTTATATTCAACCAATTTCATTGTATGTCGCTACATATATTTATTCTTCATCGCTTTCTTCGACAACTAATCGTATTTCTTCGGTTGGTGACGAATCACAGCTCGATACCTAAGTATTTGTGAGGAGTTTTTGTTTAATTCTGTATATACCTCCCGATATTGGGCCAAGCCTTGAGAAATGTATTTTTGAAACTTAAGAGCTCTTTCAACATTTGGATCATATTGTAGAAAATGATTTCCTAATTTCCGGCCTAATTCAAGACCTTCAGAAATATTTTGTGATTTCAATTAAACGATTTGTGAATTATCTTCATCAGACTCATTATTTTCCTCATCAGTTTCATTAACTATACCAACTAGTTCATTTATATCCAATTCTTTGTCAACCATTAGTTCAAAAATATCTCCCTCAGCAAAGTCAACAAAACCTTCATCTTCAATTGTTCGGGCTAAATCAATTATTTGTGTTCTTTCATGTTCTAAAAGATCACCGGAATTATTATTATCACATATTCCGCTCCTTAATTTTTTCCAGCTTCCCTTAATCGTTGTTTTTTTATTTCGGTGTATGATAATCCTACATGTTTTAAACAATGTTAAATGTTGTTTTAGTTATGTCATGGAGTAATGTAGAACGGGTTTGCACTTTAACATCAATTTAAAGACATTCACATAGGCTTATATAAAATGTATGTTTATTTCTATAAGAAAAAATTTAATTAATAAAATAATAACAATAAAGACATGTGTATATAGAAGACAAAATCTTACCGCAGTTTTGCACTCCGTTCTATAACAAATCCAACCTCCAATTAAATTACAAGAAAGGCCGGCAAAACTACACAAAATGAACAATACAAAATGAACAACACAATTAGCCGCTGTAACTATTCTTGTTGTAACAAGTTATTTACTTACTATAAATTGTGTCAAAAGCTTGTTTTCATTTAAATCAAAAAATCGTGCAAAACGAATTATTTTCATCCCTCGATTTACACAAGAAATAAAAAAATCGTGTTAAAACGAAATCGTGCAAAACAAGTATCGTGCAAAACGAGGGGTAGGTGTACTTTATTTTTAATTGAATTTGAAATATATTACTCAAACGCATCGTATTACACGAATATTGTGCAATAGCTATTCTGAAAAGTATGCAATAGAAAATATTTGATTTTGTCATGTATGAAAATAATGGAAGTAAATATCACTCATAGGTCACAAATGTACTTGCTTTGAATGAATTCTACATATTAAATATGAGCATAATGTGAGTAAATATAATGGGTGGGTGATTTAAAAGTTTAAATTAAAAAATGCAATAAAACAAAAACAACAAATAGTTTTGTTCGGCTGTGAGCTACAACTGTTCCGGTTGGAAATTGATTACTATTTCATTTATATTGGCTGCTGCGGTTGGCCTCACAATACCTAATTCGATCGAACCAAATTTCGTGCACTTTTTCGAGTGTGCATGGTCGTATCTTATCAATGGCATTGCGAATGTTGACCTTTAAAGGCTCAATTGTCTCTGGTTAATCGGCATAACACTTTTCTTTAACGACGCTTCACAGGAAATAGTCTAAATGTGTAAAATTGAAGCTTCTTGGCGGCCAATTAACATCACCAATTCGGATAATTAAACGGCCATCAAACGTTTGACGCAATAAGTCGATTGTGGCATGAGATGTATGGCAAGTTGCACCATCCTGTTAAAACCAAACATTGTTTACATTAATACCATGGAGAACGGGTACAAAAAAATTGGTTATCATGGTGCAATAGGTGTCTCCATTGATCGTAGTGGTTACGCCGTTTTCATTTTCAGACAAAGCCGCACCAAACAATCAGTCGTAATGGGTACATTGGCATCTGTAAGACCACGTGCGGGATTTCTGAGCCCCAAATAGAACAATTTTGCTAACCATGAAATCGAGTTTCATCCGTAAAATTGCTTTTTTTGGTTAAATCGGCATCACAGTGCAGTTTCCCGTCCGCTCAATAAATACCAACGTTGCTCAAGCGTAAATCGATTCATTACGTTCAGTGTCACTGAATTTTGTGACAGAATAGAATGATATAATATATATTGCCAGATTTGAAATAACCGATGGTTCAAATTTAAACGGGTAGATGCCCCACCCGATATAATAACTCAACGTTTTTATCATTGTATTTACATAGAATAACATTGTCAGCCCTTAAGCTTTTTACGAAGTTTTTCAATTCATAAAATTTATTAAACATGAATTTACCGACTGAAAGTTGTTACAATTGTAGGTACAACAACAACGAGTTACATAAAATGTAAAATTTAATGTAAGAAATTGTAATATTTACACGATACATATATTTAACCAATAATAACAACATATTCTCATTATTAAATTGCGTAATAAATTTAATCTATCATAAGTCGTATGTATGTGCATATTTACATATATGCGCGTACTTGTGTACATATGTATGCACATGATTATTATGGTTACACAGTGAAACATATGATACTGAAATTAAATCTGAAATTAAATTAAATCGTTTGGATTTAATAAAACAATTAAAACAATTAAACGTATAATTAAGTACAATTGATGACATTTAATAAATTATTAAAGGAATTAGAGCAGAAAGCATAAGTAGAAGATATGATTAAACTGTTTATTTGCCTGTAGTTATTGCTCTTAATTGAATTTAATGTCAGGCCAGACCAATTTTAGTGAACTGCTTAATAATAAATCCATGGGCTTTATAATCAATTTGCTTCTTTTGTAAACGAATGATGGTTGAAAAAATAAGTAAAGGAAAAATTCTATTTTGACCAACGCACATTGGGGTTGATGCCTGAAATGGGAATTTTTTGGAAAAAGAAATTGTACCAAATATTTTTTACATAAGCAAAAAGTACACAAAATTCTGTATCACTATCTTAAAAAATGTGTCTCTAGCAAGTACCGTTACATTACTACGTCTTTTTGAAGTCTGAGTTTTTTGATGGTTTTTAATCTTTCGTGAAAAACTAAATTTACAGTGTTTTCAAAATTAGTTTTCGGCGAGTTTTTAAGTAAAAATATTAAAACCATATGGAGCCTTCAACAACAGGTGATTGAGATTATATTTGCTTCGTTGTTTTTTAAGTTTATATGCATACATAATTGGTCATTACAACCCTTCAGTCAGGATTACGACCTAGTTTCTCACACCACTTATGTTGTGTGTGTTAATTTCATACATGAGTGTGGGGACCTACAGTTTAAAGTCGACTCCGAACGACAGATTTTTGAGAAACTTTTCATGGCAATTTTTATTTATTCTCAGAATTTTTGCCAGAAATCTGCTGAGAGGAAATCGCCGAAGAAATACTTTTGGTATTTTGTTTTGATGTCTGGCCACGGGCTCGACTGGCTTTACGTCTAATAAGCCAACACACTACTTACTAGACTACGGCGACTACAACTTTTTATATAGTTTTGATATTTTTAAAAATTTTTTGTGAAGGTCTATAAATTTGCAAATTTTGTAGCATATATGGAGAAATAGTGGTGAGTTAAGCAAAGATAAGAAAAAAATTTTTTTTAAACCTAAAACCACCTGATTAAAAAATGAAAATATATTTATGCACCTATATAATAAGCAACGCCTCGGTTTAAGACTTATTGGCATACACCTGCTCTTAAGAAAATCTTACTAGAAGAAGTCTAAAGGGGTTAAATTACACGCATTCGGTGACCAGTTCACATTACTTCCTCTAGAAATAACCATGACCTCAAGTCCTTAAATCGCAATTTCGGAATATTCCATATGGTATCAGCTGCGTCGCTGATTGATGATCAGATCATTCAATTCAGGTTAAAAAAGATTTTTGATCATAAGCCTATAGAGCTCGATGTGGACAGAGATAACTTAGCCAATGTCGTTCTCAAACGCTTATAGACGGTTGAAGCCGACAACCCAAAATCCACACAAAATAGTGAATTCTTCGGAATGCATTGGACGTTTTTGGATTTCATGCCGAAATTTTATATGTTCTCATTCCCATTCATCTACAAAAGGACTTCATTACTAAAAATACTCGTTTACCTAGAGTTTTGGATCAATTGAGTTTTTTTGTATTTGTTCAGGCCCAAGTCATTACTCAAAACTCGTCAAGTTGTGGTTTTTGAAAGGCCTCCTTTTCGTTTTTTTAATGAACGGATGGTGGTCAGAGATCAGCAATCGTTTTTTCGCTACTCATAAGTACGCATGAAATTTAGAGTATGAGTGAGTCAACAGTATTGAAATTGAACTACTCTGATTCATACGTATTCACTACAACTTTGATTTATAAGTACAGGTTGCAATGAGTATGAGTACAACGTTGACATCAAATTCATAACATTCGAAATATGTTTGATTCATACGCCTACTCATTCAGATTCATAAATTTAGAAAACTAATTATAATACTCATAAATGATTCGAGTGAAAAACACAAGGACAGCAGGCCTATATTTAAATATATTTAAATTCAATTGTTTTGATTTTGTGTCAGCCGTTTTTTTCTCATCTGCTTTCAAAAAATTTAAGCAGTCAGCATACGACAAAAGTTGGCAGAATTTTCTGTTGAACTGCCGAACTGTTGTCTGTCGTCTATGTGTTTATACCTTAAGTATCAGAAATTATGACTATGATTCGGATCTACTAATCTTTTTGAATACTCATTGCTGATCTCTGATACTGAATCTATGGACTCGAATTTATTGTCAACATTGCGAATAGTCTTCTCAGTAGGACGATTATACATAATTGATCATTACAATCATTTGGTTAGGATTACGACCTAGCTTCTCACACAACTTAAGTTGTGTATGTTAATTTTTTATATGAGTGGCGTAATCTACAGTTTAAAGTCGACCCCGAAAGCCAGAGTTTTAAGAAAATTTTGATGGCAATTTTTTTATTTTCAGAGTTTTTGTTAGAAATCTGCTGAGAGGAAGCCACCAGGAAAATATTTTTCTTAATTTCAGTTTGTTGGAGATGTCTGACCTGGGGTTTGACCAATGGCCTGACGTCAAATAAGCTGACAAACTACTTATTAGACTATGGCGTCTATAACGATTGTAACCGAAGAGAACACCTATTTTGTTTGAACAGTTTTATTATTTACAAGTGTTGTTAACTTGTAACAGAACTGGGATAAGCAACTGCTGGGGTTAGACTCTTATCTTTTAAATATTTATGTTATTCATCACTGTCAAACTCCATATGACTGTTGTTTTTAAACTCACCTTATTTCCATAACTTTCTTGTTTTTGAATCGGTCTGTCTTTCAAAATAAAAATAAATTTTTTCGTTGCCCCCAAAGTAAGCTATTTTTGTTTTTCAAAATCATTTCTTGTCCCTACACATTCCCAGTACAACCTCAGTCATATACAATACAAAGCACAGCATGTAATAAAAAGTATGAGTATTTTTTTCATTGGCATGACTGTGTAGTTACATATAGTACGAGGGCGAGTACTTTCTTCTCCTACACAGTTCGTAGGGATGTGCACTTCTTTCATTCTTTTATTGCGCACTATTATAACCATTTTTTTTTTTGTTTTTTTAATTTTTTATTTCGAAATTAAATAGTTTTTACTTATTTCATGTTTTATATCACAATAAATGTTGGAGAAAAGTTGAATTTTTTTTCCTCTGTCGATGCGTTTCTTTTTTTAGAGCAGATAATTGCGGTCATAAATTTATGGAAATTTTTTTACCATGTAATGAAAATTCTGGAAACAAAAATAATTGAATTTATATTTTTGGAATGCTATTGCATTATACATCCTTGTTTTCTACAGCTTAATCACACTTGCGTAACATAATTGGCCATTAAAACCCTTCAGTTACGATTGCGACCTAGGTTCTCACACCACTTATTTATTTATTTAAGTCAATGGACAAATTCCTTACTGACTAATAACAACAATAGGTACGAATAAAATTAAATAGAATTACAATTAGTCTCAACAAAAATACAAGCAATTGTTACAATGAAAATATGAAAAGTTATGTATTAAGAAAAACAATAATGTTCCGTTTTACAACGCAAGAATTTAAAGAAAAGTCGATAATGTCTGACAAATTATTAAATTGACGGCAAATTCTAGTTAACGGATCAGCAACAGCATAATTAGTTCTGCAGAATTGAATATAAATAGGATTATAACAGCGGAAGTTACGACAAGGAACATTGAATTTAACAGATCTTAACAAAAATTCACAGCATATGTTACCATTGATTAGATTAATCATGAAGGATATATTTAACATTGTTCAACGACTCTTAAGGGTAGGCAGTTTTATTAATGCCAGTCTGCTAGTGTATGAAGGCATATCCAAATAATTCCATCCAAGAGTTATGTATAAACATACATATGTACGCCACTCTAACATTATAATGCTATATCAATTGTAATTCATTAACATAATTTATTCTTCTTTTAACATTTTTCTTTAATTTTCATTTTTATCAAATATTTTCTTAAATATCATTTATTATGTAATACTCTTTATTTTTAATATTATCAACTATTTTCCTAATTACTAATTATCTCTTTTTACTCTTTACTTATAAATTATCAAATATTCCCTTATTGTTAATCCTGTTAATCCCGTTAAATCATACGATTTTTTTAAAAGTATAAATAAGCTTTCGTTTTTTAAAGATTGTTAATTAAGAAAAATTTGTTGAAGTGACAACATTAAATAAATATTGATTCTAAATAAAGATCATTCTTTTACTGGCGCAGTCGGGTTTACGAACTACATTTAAAATTGTTAAATTAATTTGAAGTGAAGTTGAAGTGAAAAAAAAGCAGAAAAATTATTAAACACTTGTTTCTAATAAAACTAAAAAGTGAAAAGGTATTGTAAAAACATAAGAAAATAAAGAAATATTTTTGTATATAGAATCACAATACTAACATTTTTTTTCCAATAAAAAGTGTGATAAAATATAGTTAAACAATATAAACCAAATATAAGTTAAATAAAAAAAAACTTTGAATAAAAATATATACAATATATAAAATACAATGATAATTAACATAATCGTTATTATTTAAAATAAATAATTATCATTAACTATAAAGAAAATAATTTCTAAAAGAACTGACCTTGAAAATGTATGGTCTTTATAACAAAATAATAAACTAAAATAAATATAACAACAACTTCATTACGAACTTAATGTAAATTTATTGTGCAGCATAAAACGAAAAAAAAACGTGAAGCGCACAACACAAATTACAACAATAAAAATCAATAAGTTAGATCAACTACAGAGAGAATTTTGAGAAAACAACAACTACAACAAATATTAAAACTACAACAACTATTAAAATCAACTAGAAATATTAAAACTTTTAAAATCAACAACAACATCACAAACCGGTTTTGCCAGAGAGTGAGCAAGAGGCTTGTGGAGACAGAGGCGAGAATTAACCGAAGATGTCTACAGCAACAATGATTCCCTTCCAGCTATTAGCCGATGTCCCTAAGTTTGGGGGGAAACCAGAGGAATTGGAGATGTTTATTAAAAATGTTGAAGCAATCCTTCAACATGTTGATTCAACATTTAAAGAAATATTTGACTTGAGAATACGCAACAAAATCGTGGATGAGGCTAATGTGTCGCTGATTAACAATAACAATCCAACGAATTGGGAAGCGGTTAAGGTAATATTAACTATTAATTTTAGTATTTCTGATAGTGTAGAAAGTATTATTAATAAAATAATAACTTCGGAAATAAGAACCTCGATTAATCAATTTTATGATTATATAGAATCACTTAAGACAAAATTAAATTTGAAAACAAGTCTTGATAGAGATAATGAACAATGGTACAGTTGTGCAAATAATGAAAAAATGGTTTTGAAAATTTTTATTGGGAAATTGCCTAATGAACCCAAACTTGTGTTAAAATCAAGAAATCCATCTTCTATGCTAAATGCAAAAGAAATTTTGATTGAAACAGAATATTTTTACGTGAACAAATTTCAAAGTTCACAATTTTTACAAGCATCTTCTTCTAATATGAATAATATTAGTAATTTTAATGTTAATCGAAAGAAACATTTTTCTCAAAAAAATTCAGGAAATATTAATAGTAATTTACAATACCAAAATAATAATAATAATTTTGAAAATCCAAACTTTTAACTCGAAATTTTTATCGAAGCGGAAATTCTTATAATACAAATAGTGGAAATTTTGGAAATGAAAGCTATGACAATAGTAGAACTTTTAGAGGAAATTATAGTAATATTAGTAGAAATAACGCAAATCAAAATGTAAATGGTAGCGGACAGACAAAAAGTAGTAGAAACGAATATCCTATGGACGTAGATTGTGTTGAAGTGTCAAATTTTCAGCTTCAGGCCGAAGAAATTTACCCTGTATAGTGTTGAAAACAAAATCTATTCCAGTAAAATTTTTGATAGACACAGGTTCTGGTACTACAATTGTTAGAAAAGGTTTATTTCATTCTTCTTTTCAATCTGAGTTAGAACATCCTATTATTTTAAATACTATTTGTTCGAAAACAGTAACTACAACTAAAGTTACTATTCCTTTCTTTAAAGAATTTAATTTACCTAACTCCAAACTTGAACTGTTAGAGACCGAAATATTTAATGAATTTGATGGAATTATAGGCTGTAATATTTTGAAACCATTGGGTGCAAAAATTGATTTGAATGAAAATATGTTAATAACCAATAATGCAAAAATTCCAATAATATTTGAAAAATCTTCGAAACCGTACAATGAGAAGGATATCTCGTACTTTGAAAACATAATCATAGATATAAACTTCAATGAACCGAGAATTAGTTATCTGAATGATAAATTGAAAGCGGAGAATTTGAATGACGAGGAATTAATAGAGTTGACAAAGCTAATTAAGGAATTCAAAACAGTTTTTTATATAGAGGGTGAGCATTTATCATCTGTTGGTAAATATAAGCATATGATACCTACGATTAATAATATTCCCGTGTACAGTAGAACATATCGTTTTCCACAAGTCCACAGCTCTGAAGTTGAAAAACAAGTTAGTGAGATGTTAAAATCGGGGATAATAACTAAGTCCTGTAGTCCATATAATGCTCCCATTTGGATAGTTCCTAAGAAATTAGATAATTCTGGCGAACAAAAGTGGAGAGTTGTGGTAGATTACAGAAAACTAAATGAGGTGACTATTGAGGATAAATTTCCTATTCCCAATATGGAGGATTTATTCACAAAATTAGGAAGTTCTCAATATTTTAGCACACTCGACTTAGCAACGGGGTTCCATCAAATCCCAATTTCACCCGAAGACAGGCATAAAACGGCATTCTCCACGCCAACGGGACATTATGAGTTTAACCGTATGCCCTTCGGTTTGAAAAATGCGCCTGCATCTTTTCAAAGGATGATGAATGAGGTGCTACATGATTTTATAAACAACATTTGTGTTGTTTACTTAGATGATATTTTGGTATTTTCTACATCACTTCAGGAACATATAGTTTCCTTGAAGAAAATTTTTCAAAGACTGTCAGAGTATAATCTCAAAGTACAGGTAGATAAGTGTAATTTTTTCAAACGTGAATCTGAATATTTAGGACATATTATTACTCCGGATGGTATAAGGCCAAATCCGGATAAAATCAAAATTATTCAAAAAATTCCGATTCCGAAAACAATTAAAGAAATCAGATCATTTTTGGGTTTAACTGGTTTCTACAGAAAGTTTATAAAAGATTATAGTCGAATAGCTCTCCCTATTATTTCAAATTTGAAAAAAGGTTCAATAATTGACGCTAATGACCAGAATTACATTGATTGCTTTAGTAAATTAAAGACAATTTTATGTACAAATCCTGTTCTGGCATATCCCAAATTTGACAAATTATTCGTTTTATTAACCAATGCTAGTAATGGAGCATTAGGAGCAGTGCTTTCCCAAAATGGACATCCAGTTTCTTATACGTCAAGGACATTAAGCATTCGTGCTTGCTTAATTATAGTGCCATTGAAAAGGAGCTCTTAGCAATTGTTTGGCCAGTTAAATATTTTAGGCCATATTTGTTTGGCAGAAAATTTAAAATTCAAACAGATCATCGTCCCCTAACATGGCTAAATTCATTGAAAGAGCTTAATATAAAATTACAAAGGTGGAAGATTCAACTGAATGAGTACGACTTTGACATAGAATATATTAAGGGCAAAACTAATGTAGTAGCAGATTATCTTAGTCGTCTAGAAGTGAACGTTCTACAGGAGGAGCAAAATCCTAGCTCGGATTTGGCAACAATTCATAAAATAACAATTCATTAAATAACCATATTTTTATTTCAGAGTCACCTATAAATATATATAAAAATCAAATTATAATTATGTTGGGAAATAGTTTCAGATATGAAAAGGAAAACGTATTTAAAAATATAAGACACAAAATTACATTAAAGTATTATTTTGAAGAAAAGTTATTGGAATTTTTGAAAAAAAATATTGCCAATAAAGGGTACTGTAGGAATTTTTTGTAGTAATTTGGAAATATATAAAAATTTACAACAAACGTTGATCCAATTTTTTTCTAATGTACCAGGAATTAAGTTTGTTAAGTGTACAAATTTTATAAAAGATGTTTTAGAGAAAGAAAAACCATTGAATATACTGGAAAAATTTCATAATGATAAGAATCACAGAGGTATTGAGGAAACCTATTTAGAATTGAGAAAAATAGTATATTACCCGAATTTGAAAAAGGAAATACACAAATTCATTAATAATTGTGTCGTGTGTAATATGTGCAAATTTGACAGATTACCTATTCGAAACAAGTTTTGTGTGACTGAAACACCCTTAAAATCAAATGAAATTGTACATATGGATATATGGTTTTTAAATAAGAATACGACATTTTTATCATGTATCGATAAACTGACAAAACATGTATCTATACATTATTTGACTAATAAAAATTCTGTAAGTATTGTTGAAAAAATTCGAGAAAGATTTGCCATTTTAGGAAAACCGGTAAAAATTATAGCAGATAATGAATTTAATACTGCTCTTATGAGAGATTTTTTGAGGTCAGAGAATGTAAATTATCACTTTACTTCTCCAAATACACACACAGGAAATTCAGACATTGAACGATTCCATCTTACACTTAATGAACATATTAGGTTGTTTAAATTGCAACAAAAGGATCAGGATCTCGACGATAGGTCTTTGGTATATAAATCAGTAGAAATTTATAATGATTCAATTCATAGCACAATTGGTGTTAAACCTAATGATCTATTGCACAACAAAATTGACTCATCAATTTGGAAAAATTTACATGATACTGATCATGGAAAAAAACTAAAAAGAATTGCGAAGGCTAATGAAGATGGCCAGGATTGTCATGAATTTGGAGAACGAGAATTTGTTAAAAATTTAGGATTTAATAATTTAAAACAGAAACAAAAATATATCATAAAACAAGTAAAAGAAAAGAAAGATACACATTTTTTTGGACGAAAAAGATTGTAAACGTGATAGACAAATAATAAAAAGAAATTTTAAATATCAAAATCAAATACCCGATGAAAAATTTGAAAGAAAATTAACCGGCAGAAATTATACAAATAAAAAAATAAAATTCATAAAATTTCCATTCCATTACATTGTTCATTATAGGCTCTAGTAAAACTTGTTTAAATTGCAACAAAAGGATCAGGATCTCGACGATAGGTCTTTGGTATATAAATCAGTAGAAATTTATAATGATTCAGTTCATAGCACAATTGGTGTTAAACCTAATGATCTATTGCACAACAAAATTGACTCATCAATTTGGAAAAATTTACATGATACTGTTCATGGAAAAAAACTAAAAAGAATTGCGAAGGCTAATGAAGATGGCCAGGAGTGTCCTGAATTTGGAGAACGAGAATTTGTTAAAAATTTAGGATTTAATAATTTAAAACAGAAACCAAAATATATCATAAAACAAGTAAAAGAAAAGAAAGATACACATTTTTTTGGACGAAAAAGATTGTAAACGTGATAGACAAATAATAAAAAGAAATTTTAAATGTCAAAATCAATACCCGATGAAAAATTTGAAAGAAAATTAACCGGCAGAAATTATACAAATAAAAAAAATAAAATTCATAAAATTTCCATTCCATTCCATTGTTCATTATAGCTCTAGTAAAACTTGTTACACAAATAAATATACATATATAAAAATTTATGTAAAATAAAGAGAAAAAAAATTTTAAATTGTATACATATATTTATATATATATATATTAAAATTATATATATATATATATAAAAATATATTAGAAATATTGTAATACAAAAATAAAATAAAAAAAAAATGAAATATTTAAAAACTTTGTAAAAAAAAATTAATTGGCTTTAAGGAATATAAATTTTTGTAAAATTTATGTTATATAAATAGATAAAAAAAAAAATATTTTTAATTATTTTTTGAAATATGTACATATAATACATTCCAGGAGTAATGTATTGTCGAAGGGTGGGGGAGTTATGTATAAACATACATATGTACGCCACTCTAACATTATAATGCTATATCAATTGTAATTCAGTAACATAATTTATTCTTCTTTTAACATTTTTCTTTAATTTTCATTTTTATCAAATATTTTCTTAAATATCATTTATTATGTAATACTCTTTATTTTTAATATTATCAACTATTTTCCTAATTACTAATTATCTCTTTTTACTCTTTACTTATAAATTATCAAATATTCCCTTATTGTTAATCCTGTTAATCCCGTTAAATCATACGATTTTTTTAAAAGTATAAATAAGCTTTCGTTTTTTAAAGATTGTTAATTAAGAAAAATTCGTTGAAGTGACAACATTAAATAAATATTGATTCTAAATAAAGATCATTCTTTTACTCAAGGCCACGCAAGCAGAAGACTAAAAATTGTTTCTGCACAGATTCGATGTGATCGCTGTAAACAGTATAGTGAGGATCCCATACAATGGATCCATACTCTAAAATTGGTCTGACAAGTGATACATAGAGCTGTTTCGTAATATATGGATCAGAAATTTCTTTTGCCCAACGTTTTATGAAGCCAAGAGTGCTTCTAGCCTTATTTACAGTCAAAGTGACATGATCATTAAAGTTTAATTTTGTGTCCAATAGGATCCCCACATCAAGAAAAGAGTCCACTATCTGCAATTGATGACCACCAAGCAAATAATTAACCGCAATAAAATTATTTCTTGAGAACCGCATACATTTGCATTTTTTAATATTCAGCTCCATCATGTTGTACTCGCACCACGAAAATAAATTATTGAGATCATTTTGAAGATAAATATGTTCGATGAAATTATTAAACGGAAGAAAAACTTTTACATCGTCAGCATACATCAAGATATTGGCAAAATTAATTATGTTAGGAAGATCATTTATAAACAGCGAAAAAAGAAGTGGACCAAGATGGCTGCCCTGAGGGACACCAGATGGCACATAAATATGCTTAGATAAGCTATTGTTCACACATACTGTCTGCTTTCTACCAGTCAAATACGATTCAAGCCATCTTAAACTCCTATAATTTACACCCATTAAATCCAATTTTGTTAACAGAAGTTTGTGATTCACTTTATCGAACGCTTTGCTAAAATCCGTAAAAATTACATCAGTTTGCTTCTGTTGAGAAAAGGCCGCATTTATCATGGATGTTAACTGAAGTACATTGGTCGTTGTTGAACAACCCTTTCGGAAACCATGTTGATGAGGTGATAATAACGATGAAGTATGATGAACCAAAAAATCGGCAATCAGTTTCTCGAACATTTTTGGAATAGCACTCAGTTTTGCAATGCCCCTATAATTTGTAACATCAGACTTATTGCCAGATTTAAAAAGCGGTAAGATATATGAGTTCTTCCAAAACACAGGAAAATATCCATAATTAATCGAGGTATTGAACAATATGACTAATGGTGTGACGAATGACTCTGCACATCGATTTAAAATACAACTTGGAACCCCATCAGGACCAGGACGAAAAGACATCTTTAAATTTTTCAGGTTCACGAAAATTTCATAGTCATTAAATGTTGGAATACATATTACTTGAGCTGATGTCAGAGAGTAAGGGTAAATATTTGTATCATTGTAAGCAGAATTAGAATAAGTACTGGCGAAGAAATCAGCAAACATATCACATATGACATCCTCACTACCAGATTCTTTATCATCAAATTTCATATAGGATGGAAAACCAGCTGATTTTCTCTTGGAATTTACAAACGTATAGAAGGATCTTGGATTCTTAATAAAATTATTTTTCATTCTATCCATATATGTTTTATATAATATGTGATTTAGAATGTTATATTCAGACCTGCTAATAGAATATTTTCCATAATCAGAAATAGAGCCAGAACTTTGGTATTTCTTGTAACACTTGTTCTTTCGATTTTTCAGTCGTGTCAGTTGTTTAGAATTCCATGGTGGACCAATCATAGTATGCGAAGGTTTTAAGGGAACACAAATTTCAATTATTGAATGCACTTTCTTATAAAAGTTAGAAATCATCAAGTCAATATCTGAAACATTGTTAACAGGAATAGATAAAATTTCATTCCAACAAGTATTACTCATCATGTCATTAAATAAATTGTAGTCGGTTTGATTAAAACAGTAGACTTTACTAACTTTAGAAGGTTTAGGATTTAAATTAGATGGAAGGAAAAAATTAGTTTTTAAAGTTGGATGATATCGATCCTCAGGCAACGTTACAGGTTCAGAACGTAAAACATGACAGTAATTGACATCATTAACAAATACAAGATCCAATATTTTTCCAAAGTAATTACAAAGTGAGTTTATTTGATACAGTGATAGTCCAAAAATATCATTCAGGAATTCGTCATGGCAAGTCTTATTCTTAATCAGAATTAAATGAGGCATATCAGGTACCTGTTTCCATACGATTGAGGGTAGATTAAAATCACCCATCACAAAAACAGAATCATTTTTTTTAGCACATTGGACAACAGATGTTATTGCGTCAACATGATCAGAGTAAACAGCATAGTCAGAATCAGGAGAAACATATGAACAAGAAAAGTAGACTCTAGACGTTTTCAATTTTACAACAACAGCAACAAATTCAATATTAGAAGTCTTGGTAATAAACTGTTCAGAAGGATATAATGAAGAGACAGCAACTAATACACCACCTCCTCTGTGCGTATTACGATTGTATCTATCAATTTGATATTTGTTACAAAGAATTTCCGCATTAAAAACACTGTCATTAAGCCAGGTTTCAGTAAAGACAATCACATCATACATAAAATCATGGCTATTAACGAAGAGATTAGACAATTTAGTATTTAATCCACGAACATTTTGATAAACTATTGATAAACTATTACTATGGATATTTAGTTTTTTGGAATTTGAGGTGTAGGTAGACGAACAGTATTTTTTTGTCTTTCAGAGGGAACATATTCTCGCACATATGTATTAGCAGGCCAAAAATTAAAATCCTTAATTTTTTCAAAGTATTCGTCCGAAACTGTAATTTTAAAGGACGATATTGTTCTCGGCTGCGAATAAACAAATTTATGAATTGATAAATTACAGCCATCACCTATTTTAGAGCGTATATAAAATTCAACGTCCTTTATGGCAGTATCCGAAGCTAGACGTGAAATAAAAATGCTTCTAGAAAGTGGTATTACTCTTAACGGCTTAGGTGAGGTAACCAGGATGTTATTAATATCAGCGACATTAGCAACAGCTTTCGAGTAGCTTGATGTAGGTTGTAAATTATTAAAATTATTAGTGATTGACGAAATATCAGCAGCACGAGGTAATGGTGACATTGATTTGGTAGACGGTGATGTAGGATTATTATCCAAAGGATATGATGGATTCAATTCACCAGATGAAGTCAACACAACTTCTTCATTCGGATCAGCAGCAGGTGGTAATAATGGAGAAACATTATGAGTTGAAGCAGATCTTAAACCATCCCTTTTACGTTTAGGTGATGCAGTATGTTGATTGCTAACAAATTTATCCAAATTACGATATTTACCAAATAACTCACCAAACGCTGTGAACTTCTTTTGTAATTCCATGAGATCATTATTAATTGCGTTAAATTTTACCTTAGAATCCTTAAATAGTTTGTAGAATTCAATATTGACTTTTCTACAATCAGGACAAGTCCATTGAAGGAACTTCTGTGGATCAGCCAACGCATCCGCATCACGAGCCTTAAGACCACTACAGGTTATATGATAGAGGCTCATACATAGCCAACATGAGACCATCCTAAGATTCCCAGTAGTTGAGCAATTAACTTTTGAACACTCCATTTAATCAATTTAAAAAATAACGTTCGCAGTATAACCAATGGCAACGCTCCCTTTTAAATGTATACGGTATTGCCAGCACAGAAAGTAAAGATCGGAGAAACAAGAATGGTAATGCCATGTTGCGTATGTTAATTTTATACATCAGTGGCAGGACATGCAGGTTAGAGTCGACTCCGAACAACAGATTTTTTTTAAGAAAGTATCATGCCAAATTTTGTTTACTCTACTGCGTAATCATTCGATTATAATTTTACAGTCCAATGGCAACGTCCTTTATTACTACTGTTATTGCCACACTATATTCCTCAATAGAAACGTTAAAAATTGTGTAAGCATTTCTATATCTGCTGAAAGGTCATGCAATTTAGTTATTGACTTACTTACTTGCTTAATTGGCCAATAACTCACCAATTAACAGATTTCGGCCCGCCCCAACACATCCTTCCAGGTGTCTCTGCTTTTTGCGAGCATACGCCAGTTGGCCACACCGAATGATGGCATGGCTTCCTCGATTTGGTCCTTACAACGCCGACATGTCGTCCTCTTCGCCGACTTCCGCAGATCCCTGCATCAAATACCCGCCTCGCCGGAGCATTCTCCTCCATACGAACGACATGGCCGAGCCAGCGCAGCCGCTGG
This sequence comes from Sarcophaga subvicina, assembly GCA_936449025.2. Taxonomy (NCBI): domain Eukaryota; kingdom Metazoa; phylum Arthropoda; class Insecta; order Diptera; family Sarcophagidae; genus Sarcophaga; species Sarcophaga subvicina. The sequence continues at coordinate 93,841,046 of OW388080.2, forward strand.
ATATTAATACGCTGCACAACGTCTATGTCGTTGTGGAGCTCACACAGCTCACTGTTGGATCGGATGCAGAAATCATCGCCGGCTCGCACTGTCCCGAAGATCTTACGTAGGACTTTTCTCTCGAACACTCTCAAGGCTGCTGCATCAGTGCAGGGTCCAAGCCTCTGTGCCATAAAGAAGCACGGGGAGGATGAGCGTCTTGTAGAGCATTAGTTTTGTCGTATGAGAGAGGTCTCTGCTACCCATTTGCCTATTGAGACCATAGTAGCACCTGTTGGCAAGAGTGATCCTGCGCTTGATCTCCAGACTGACATCATTTCTAGTGGTAACGGCGGAGCCAAGATAAATAAATTCCTTGACTGTATTAAAAGTATAGTTATCGGCCATAATCTGAGAATCAGTACGTCGCACGTCTCTACTTCTTTGTTTTGCCAGACCGATCTTAGTAGAATCCCGTTCAATAGTACTAAAGGCAGCAGTAAGATCTCGCTTGGTATGCCCTATAATGTCAATGTAGTCAGCGTACGCAAGTAACTGGACACTTTTTTTAAAAATAGTGCCATTGCGATTTACTCCTGCCTTTCGTAGAACACTCTCCATGATAGAAGGGATCGCCTTGTCTAAAACCTCGCACGATATAAAAAGTCGGAGAGGTCCATTCGTACCTTGAAGGAGCTGTATGAATTTCTCAACGTCATTATGCATAGCTTTATCAGCTTCTCAGGTATACCGAGCTCAATTATTGCCGCAAAAACATGTTCTCTTATGGGACTATCGAAGGCTGCCTTATAGTCCACAAAGAGATGGTGTGTGTCGACTTGTTTTTCGTGGGCCTGTTCCAGGATTTGGCGTAGTGTGAAGATCTGGTCGATGGTGGACTTGCCAGGTCTGAAGCCTCGCTGATAAGGTCCAATCAGTGTTTTGACGAATGGCTTCATTCGTTCCCACAATACGCCTATAAGAACCCTATATGCGGTAAGGAGAAGGCTTATACTCCTGTAGTTGAGGCATATCGTAGGGTCTCCCTTTTTCAGGACAGGACCGAGGTTCTAATCGTTGGGCATACTTGCCTTCAACCATATTTTGTAAATAAGCTAGTGCAAGCGCCCTACCAACTCATTACATCCGGTGTTAGAAAATTCAGCGGGAAGGCCATCAGGACCTGCCGATTTATTTAGTCATTGACACATCAAACAATACCACGTAGAAAAAAGTGCAACAAAAATATTTCTTTTTCTGCATTTTGCATGAAATTTATAGTTGGTTATAATAGCGAATAGAAAAACAAGTCACAGCTGTTGCAATTACCCTGTTTTACATTATTTTGAATTTATTTTATTTTCTGTCATTTTGTGCTGCAAATTTCATTGTGTTTTGTTTTAATAAATATTCACACAAAATAACTTTTCTCTCAAATTTTCCACATTCAGTCACAGATGTGCATTTGATAGCAGTTTGTCCTTCAATTTAGATTTGTTTCAAATAAAACTTAATTTCATTCTAGTGGTACAGAAGGAAGTAATAAGATTTGAAGCTATAAGACAGTCCTGACTACACCATAATTCTTCCTCCATCAAAATTTCATGAGATCATGCGAACCCTATTGTAATAGTCTAAATCATTCAAATTATAATTATTATTTGATGTGTGTTGGCTTATTAGAGTTCAAACCCCAGGTCAGACATCAAAACGAAAATATGAAAAATATTTCTTCGGCGACTTCCTCTCAGAAGATTTCTGGCAAAAAATTTGAGAACAAATAAAATTACCACGAAAAGTTTCTCAAAAATCTGTCGTTCGGAGTCGACTTTAATCTGTACGTCCCACCACTCTTGTATGAAATAATTAACACACACAACATGAGCGGTTTGAGAAGCTAGGTCGTAATCCTGACTGAAGGGTTGAAATGACCAATTATGCTTACTTATTTGAAAAAATCCAAGACGTTTCTTACTGTATATCTTAGATAAGGATTTGCGATAAGGATTTGCGTACGTAAAGTCAAGGAGAAAGTACTACAGAATACCATCCGGGTTTTTAGAAAATTTCAAAGAACAAAGAGAGCCGTCCAACTGGCAAATTTCCATCCATACTTCTTGTCAATGTCGACACGATACTATACACTTTAGTACCTTGTCAATGTCGACACGATACTATACACTTTAGTACCTGCTCTACAAAACTATTTGCAGGATTACAATCTAGCTTCTCACACCACTCATGTCAAGGGTGTTAATTGTATCCAATATTGTTGGGCCCAACAGTTTAGAGTCGATTCGAATGAAAGATTTTTTTGGAAACTTTTCATAGCAATTTTATTTATTGACGAAATATTTGTTCATTTTTCGTTTTGTAAAAGATGCGCGAGCTGGGGTTTGCATCACGAACCCTCGTCTAATAAGGCAACAACCTACTAGCCTACGACGACTTCATCATCTGTATGCCACATTTATTGAAATCGTCGTAGTTTAGTAGTCAGTACAGAAAGAACCCGCTTAACGCGGGGTATATGTTCCAATAAGTTCCAGCGCTAAACGAAACAGCGTTCGTACTGTGATTGCGACTTCGGAAAATACAGTTTGAATCTTTATTCAGGACATAGTATACACCGTCGCTATATAGTGCACCGATTTTGGTTGGTGCATGGCCGTTTCATTTGCACACATGTACAACAAGTAACAATGCAGTGTGCGATTTTGGGGAATCCCAATACTGAAAAAGCGTTAAGTGGGGTCTTACTGTATGTTGGCTTATTAGACGTGAAGCAACTGTTCAAACACCAGGTCAAACATCTCCAACAAAACGAAATCTGAAAAATATTCCTTCGGTGATTGTCTCTCAGCAGATTTCTGGCATAAGCTCTGAGAGTAAATAAAATTGTCATGAGAAGATTTTCAAAAATCTGTCGTTCGGAGTCGACTTTAAAATGTAGGTCGCGCCACGCATGTATAAAATTAACACAGAACAGAAGTGGTATAAGAAGCTAGGTCGTTATCCTAGCTGAAGCGTGGTGATGACTAGTTATGTACGGCATAAAGACATATATACTAGTAACTCGTAAAAGTATGTTTACACAGTAAAAGTATATTTACACCCAGTAGAAACAAGTTAAAAAAAGTATGATAGATTCTGCGAATGTTCTGTCCAGACTTACCAACATTTTTGTATAAATTTTCAATGCATTTAATTATTCCATGGTTTTATACGATTTCACAAAGTGAGGGGACCTTATTATTTCGTATTTTTGTCTGTCCCCTTAGTAACATTACAACGTTTATTTTATAGGTTTGCTTGATATCTTATAAATTAATACAATCATATTAAGTTATTGGTTTATTTTATTTTGACACTAATGTCAACAAAACTTGACAGCATGTGTGTAATTTTAAAATGTTTGTTCATTTATTTATTCAATATACGTATATAGAAGTATGAACAATAGTGCTAAATATTTTATGCTGTTATTAGATTTTAAGATCAGAAGTAATGTTTAATTATAGGATTTATTAATAATTTAACAAGTATTATGTACATTAAAATGCACATAATAAGTTAAGGAAATCTATTAATAAATCAAGGATTATAAAAGGAAAATAAATAAAATTCTATTGAAAATAAATGATGAGGTTACAAATCAAAAGTGAAAGTAAAGAGAGCTAAATTCGTACATTTCGCACTGTCCTAAAAAACTCCATGAAACACATTCAAGAAGAACATTCGCTATGGAAATTACATTTTTACATGCAACTCTAAGAAGAGGTTGAAAGTTGCAAGGAAATATGTAATCATGCTCTGAGCATTTTAAATAGTAGGACGAACTAAGGAATTCAAACAAACTAACGAAATATATTGTTACGTGGACAGGTCGCAGTTGTCTAAAAGGTAGTGTGTTGGCTTATTAAACGTGAGGCCATGATTCAAATACCAGCCCAGACATCTCGAATAAAACGAAATAAAGGAAAAAATATTTCTTCGGCGGCCTCCTCTCAGCAGTCTTATGGCAAAAACTCTGAGAATAAATAAAAAAATTCCCATGAAAAGTTTCTTAAAAAATCTGTCTTTCGCAATTGAAATTAAAATGTAGGGCATGCAATTCATATACAAAATTAACACACACAACACCGATGGTAGGTGTCGTAATCAGGTCGTAATCCTGACTAAAGGGTTATTATAACTAGCCACTAACTAACTAATGAAATAAAAATGGATCAGAAATAAAAGAACAACACTACACACAAAGATCACGAATTTGCGAGACATAAAATAAGAAGTCGCAGTAGTCTAGTAGGTAGTGTGTTGGCTTATTAGACGTAAAGCCAGGGTTCGAGCCCTAGGCCAGACATCCAAACAAAATACAAAAAGTATATCCTCTCAGCAGATTTCTGGCAAAAACTCTGAGTAAATAGAATTGCCATGAAAAGTTTCTCAAAAATCTGTCGTTCGGAGTCGACTTTATACTGTAGGTCCCACCTGATGTATAAAATTAACACACACAACATAAGTGGTGTGAGATACTAGGTCGTAATCCTGACTGAAGGGTTGTAATGACCAATTATGTATGTATGTATGTAAAATAAGATAGTAAAGGGCACAGTTGCCGATCAGTTACTTGTAATATAGGGATTCCTATCTTAAAAGTATGCGTCAGATATCATAAAATTTTTTTATTCGTTTGAAAGGCTTATTGATGCCATTGTCTGTAGAATATAACTTCGTACAAATGTCCGTCTTGAGTTCTTTAGGTGGAGCGCATTCCAAATGTTCAGATTTCAATACTGTGACGGTCAAATCATGTTGAATTTCACCAATAAAATAGGTTATGTACCACAGTGTCTTGTGAGTTATTTGCATACACCTGTGACTTAAGAATACAGCACAAAAAATGTCTGGGTGCCTTGTTAGGCTAATGCGTAGTGTGCTAGACTATCTAGAGATTCTGATCTGTTACACTATGCTGATAATACGGTCGAAGTTAGTCGCGTATATAATTAAAAATAATTTGTAATTGTATTGTAATTAATAAATAAAAAAGGCTAAAAAAATCAAATCGCACGATTTCGGTGGCCAACATTATCAAAGCTTTCATCCAGAATTTCCAATTTGCTATGAACTATGTGACACATAGTGACGTCTTTTTGAAACCACATGTCCTTAGAGTCCAGATCATTATATTCACACCACAATAAAGTTAATAATTATCAGCCTATAGTGTTTGCCAGGCCAAAGTCGTTTTGAAATACATATAAATGTACCGGTAACTCGGCCAGCACAAAACCCACACAAAATAGAGGACGCTATTTTTACGCCACTGTGCCAATTTGGGTACGTTCCTTTTACGTGCTGAAAAAAACTTCTTTTAACTGTTTTTGATTTCCTGTAAAGAATTTTTCTAAATTTCCCTTGCCGTTTTCGTTTGGTATTAAATACGTTAAAAGAAAAGAAACATGTTTGATCTGTATCGACTTCTCCTCTTTGTAGAATAGGAAAAGAATACACTATTGGCCTTCGGTTAAGATTATAACCTATGTTCTCACATCACTCATCTTATATACATACATCTTTGGTCATTATAACAGTCATTGAAGATTACGACGTAGCTTCTCACACCACTTATTTTGCGTGTGTTCGTTCTGTACGTGAGCTACAGTTTAAAGTCGACTCCAAACGATAGATTTTTTTAAGACATTTTTTTTTATGACAAATTTTATTTATTCTCAGAGTTTTTGCCAGAAATCTCTTGATGTGGAAATCGTCGATTAAATACTTTTTCGTATTTCGTTTTGTTGGAGATGTCTGACCTGGAGTTTGGACCGTGGCCTCATGTCTAATAAACCAACACTTTATCTACTAGACTGCGGCGGTATACAATATCTAGCCATGATAAGAAGCGGGCCTTTCAACAGGGATTAAAATAGGCGGCATTTGATCATCCTGTTGAAACTAAGTATATCTTTAAAAATTGTTGCCAATCCACGATACCAACAACACATGCAAATAATGAAATCCTAATTATCATCGAAAAGTCATCTTCAGTAATGGTGCCTATTTCTGGATGAATTGAATTGAATTTAGAACAACTTCCTATTTGCAAATCCAAATGAAACAAATTGTGTGTGAGATATCATCAATAATTGTCATCGATCTCTTTTATATGGTGCATCCTTAAACACTTCCTATTTATAAATCTAAATGAAACAAATTGTGGGTGAGATATCATCGATAATTGTCATCGATCTCTTGTATTTTGTGTATCCTTAAACACTTCCTATTTGTAAATCTAAATAAAACAAACTGTGGGTGAGATATCATCGATAATTGTCATCGATCTCTTGTATCTGGTGTATACTTAAACACTTTCTATTTGTAAATCTAAATAAAACAAACTGTGTGTGATATATCATCGATAATTGTCATCAATCTCTTGTACTTGATGTAACCTTAAACACTTCCTATTTGTAAATTTAAATGAAACAAATTGTGTGTGATATATCATCGATAATTGTCATCGATCTCTTGTATCTGGTGTGTACTTAAACACTTTGTATTTGTAAATCTAAATAAAACAAATTTTGTGTAAGATATTATCGATCTCTTTTATATTGTGCATCCTTAAACACTTCCTATTTGTAAATCTAAATAAAACAAATTGTGTGTGAGATATTATCGAAAATTGTCATCGATCTCTTGTATCTGGTGTAACCTTAAACATTTCCTATTTGTAAATCTAAATGAAACAAATTGTGTGTGAGATATTATCGAAAATTTTAATCGATCTCTTGTATCTGGTGTATCGTTAAACACTTCCTGTTTGTAAATCTAAATAAAACAAATTGTGTGTGAGATATCATCGATAATTTTCATCAAATCTCTTGTATCTGGTGTATCCTTAAACACTTCGTATTTGTAAATCTAAATAAAAAAATTTGTGGGTGAGATATTATCGAAAATTTGCATCGATCTCTTGTATCTTGTGCATCCTTAAATACTTCCTATTTGTAAATCTAAATGGAACAAATTGTGTATGAGATATCATCGATAATTGTCATCGATCTCTTGTATTTGATGTAGCCTTAAGCACTTCCTATTTGTAAATCTAAATGAAACAAATTGTGTGTGAGAGATCATAGAAAATTTTCATCAATTTCTTCTATCTGGTGTAGCCTTAAGCACTTCCTATTTGTAAATCTAAATGAAACAAATTGTGTGTGAGATATCATCGATAATTGTCATCGATCTCTTGTATTTGGTGTATCCTTAAACACTTCCTATTTGTAAATTGTTTCGTAGTCTAGTAGGTACTGTGTTGGCTTATTAGACGTAAAGCCAGGGTTCGAGCCCCAGGCCAGACATCAAAACAAAATATGAAAAAATATTTCTTCGGCGGCTTCCTCTCAACAGATTTCTGACAAAAACTCTGGGAGTAAATAAATATGCCATGAAAAGTTGGTCCAAAATCTGTCGTTCGGAGTCGACTTTAAACTGTAGGTCACGCCACTCGTGTATAAAACTAACACATACAACCTGACTGGTGTGAGAAGCTGGGCCGTAATCCTGACTGAAGGGTTGTAATGGCCAATTATGTTATATTATGTCGTCCAGTAAGCTATATCACACAACCGTGTAATATATCGATTAAAAAATATAATAAATATAATAATAATTATAATTGAATTAAAGCTGTCTTATAAAGGGTGTTTTTTATAGAGGTATAGAGCTTTAAGTTGGCATTACTTTTCAAGATGGCGACCGATTTAACAGCTGTCAAGTGATTTATTCTCAGTTTGGTTTGGCAATTCATCATGAATAGATTCACGCCTGAACAACGCTTGCAAATAGTGCAATTTTATTTCGAAAATAATGGTTCTGTGCGGAAAACGTATCGCGCACTACGTCCATTTTATCGTCGACAAAATCGTCCATCAGAGCAGTTAATTCGATTAACCATGGAACGTTTTCGCACCACGTTTACTCTTATTGATAACTCGCATCCCCAGAGACGCTGTACGGTGCGTACAGAAGAAGCTATTGCTGCTGTAGAGCGTAGCATTGAGGAAGACCCGAAAGAGTCCATCCGCCATCGAGCACAGGAATTGGATCTGTGTTCATCCACTTTATGGAAGGTTTTGCTGAAGGATCTTGGTTTGCGTGCTTACAAAATCCAACTCGTGCAAGAATTGAAGCCAAACGGTCATCAAGTAAGGCGTAGATTCGTCGAATGGGCCCAAAACGAGATTACCGTTGTTCCCGATTTTCATAAGCGAATTTTGTTTAGCGATGAAGCGCACTTCTGGTTGAATGGCTACGTCAACAAACAAAACTGCCGCATTTGGAGTGAAGGTAATCCTCAAGTGTATGTGGAAATACCGTTACATCCAGAAAAACTGACTGTTTGGTGCGCTTTATGGGCTGGTGGAATCATTGGTCCGTACTTTTTCAAAAACGATGGTGGCAAGAACGTTACAGTCAATGGTGATCGGTATAGAGCCATGATTACTAACTTTTTCATTCCTGAATTGAATAACCATGATGTCCAGGAGATGTGGTTTCAACAAGACGGCGCAACATGTCACACAGCTCGTGGCACAATAGATTTATTGAAAGACACGTTTGGTGACCGCCTAATTTCACGTTTTGGACCTGTGAATTGGCCTCCAAGATCTTGTGATTTAATACCGCTAGACTACTTTCTGTGGGGCTATGTAAAGTCATTGGTCTATGCGGTAAAGCCACAAACGCTTGACCATTTGGAAGACAACATTCGCCGTATTATTGCCGATATACGGCCACAAATGTTGGAAAAAGTCATCGAAAATTGGACGTCCAGATTGGACTACATCCGCGCCAGCCGATGCCAGAAATCATATTTAAAATGTAATGCCACAAGATTATCTTTCGGATAAATAAAATTCATGTCAATCGAATAATCCATCGTTGTTTTATTGCAACTTAAAGTTCTATACCTCTATAAAAAACACCCTTTATAATGAAGTTCGGTAATTTAGAATCTATGGTACACTAGTCATGGAATCCAAAAAAATTTTACTGGAAATACAATACAAGACATAAATCATTATTTGTTACTTACTGGTCAAAATATTTAAAGTTATTGAAAAAATATACGTATACTATTTTGCTTCTTGATCTTCTCGTGGTAAAATTTGTATTTCTTGATTGGAGTGTTTTAAAATTTACTTCGGTTTTTCTTTTTTAGCTCTTATTTTTTGAGAACAAGTAAAGCTTTTATCGAAAGTTGTTTGTCAATAAGTGACAAACTTGTTAAATATTAATCAAATATATTATATGGTTGGTACCATGATACAGACAGGCAACATCATCACATCACCGCAAAAGCCAATCAACATCCATCCGCCTTTGCTCCAGCAACGATGCTTCAATCACTTTTTCTGTTTTTAAATGAAACTCTGTACAGTAACCTTGAATTCTGATGTGCATACAAGTGTTATGTTTCTGACAGAGTTTGTTACTTTACATGTACATACACATGTACATAAAAGGAGCATGAAAGTTACAACACATATAAATTCAAATAAATTATTTTAAAAGAACAAGAAAACATACGTAAAAGTCAAAATTCACAGCTGGGTTCTTTTCCTATGAGTAACTGAAGTGTCAAAATTATTCCAAAGAATAATTCATTGACTTCAACCCTGGATGGTTACTGTTCGTCGAATCGACGAAGCTCATTTACTCTTTATCATATAACTCTTTTATGGTTGACCGCTCTATTTTTCAACAACGTTAATGAAAGCTTGACTAAAAAAAATTTTTTTTTGTCCAGGGTTAATAGCTTCATTCGATTACCTGTGAAAAATCAAACGGTTTTGGGCATTGTGGATAAGGTTTTTTATTAAGCTTTTCACAAGCATTGTATTCAGAGTGTCAATAAAATTAGCAATTAAGACCTTGTGATGCCATATTATGTTACTCTTCTGTTTTTCCTTAACTAATCTGTAGTGTGTTGGCTTATTAGATGTGAGGCCATAGTTCAAACCCTAGGTTAGATATTTCCAATAAAACAAAATACAAAAAAAATTTTTCTTCGGCGTTTGTCTCTCAGCAGATTTCTTTCAAAACTCTGCGTTTAAATAAAATTGGCACGAAAAGTTTTTCAAATATCGGAATTTACTTTAAACTGTAGGTCCCTACAATCATGTATAAAAATAACACACAATATGAGCAAGTCGTAATTCTGACAAAAAGGTTGTAAAGACCAATTATGTGAAAACAATAAGCAATTTACTTCCCAATTAGTAACAAGATGTAGTATTAATGCTAAAAGTGCCAATTAGGAATTGTTACAAATGAATTAAAGAGCTTGTTTCATATGCCTCCTCAATACGTATCAATTTAATCTAAAAAATCACTTTAAAATCTATCTTTTGCTTACAAAGAACGAAATCCTATATTTTCTGGTGCATAATTTCAAGTGCTCACTTCATAGGAAAACCACTAACAGCGTTTCTCTGGGGATAGCAAAGTGATTTAAAGTAAAACCAACAACATGACTTACTTAACGTATTTAATTGGTCATTACAACCCTTTAAGCAGGATTACGATCCAGCTAGAACGACAGATTTTTGTGGATTTCATGCCAATTTTATATACTTACAGAGTTTTGATCAGAAGTCCGTCGAGATAAACTCTAGTTTCTTTCGTATGTTGGAGTTTCAACCCTGGCCTCATGTCTAAGAAGTTCGCAAACACTTATATGAACAATGAAGGAATGTTATAAATTCATTAAATTTTTACTACTGAGGTCAAATGAAATTTTACAAGAAACAACAACAGTTACATTGCTACTCATCGTTAGACTGAAAATACTAACAGCAATAAATTAAGTGCGGTCGAACGGTTGTATACGTCTTCGAAACTAAATTCAGCATTCCCTTTACTATGGGGGTTACATAAATACTGGGAATAGTAGTGCAGTGTTTAAGAAATTTAAAAAAATAATGCTTTGAAGCCTACCGTACGTACGACGCCGTAGTCTAGTAGGTAGTGTGTTGGCTTATTAGACGTAAAGCCAGGGTTCTAGCCCCAGGCCAGACGTCAAAATAAAATACAAAAAGTATTTCTTCGGCGACTCCATCTCAGCAGATTTCTGGCAAAAAATCTGAGAGCAAATAAAATTGCCATGAAAAGTATCTCAAATCTCGATTACTCCCGTCTCACCACTCATGTATTAAAATTAACGCACACAACATGAGTGGTGTGAGAAGCTAGGTCGTAATCCTGACTAAAGGATTGTAATGACCAATTATGTTATGTTATGCACTTTTAAGACTCATGATTGTCGTTAACATCTTTTTAAACCCATGATTCTATTCTGATTTTTTGTATATAAGTTCTGCATTATAGTTTGTAAAAATTCACACAGCCGTATAAAAGTTATACTTAGCAAGATGCATGCGAATGTCAAAAGCAGTTGTACCAGGTTTCGAAACATACTCTAAACTCTCTCGAACAGGCGTAAGAAACGTGCTGTCGTCAAGTAGTTATTCAATCCATATCATTTGACTCGCAAAATGGAATAACACCAGTAAGTTGAGCGTAAGTTAAAAATGTTCCTTTAAGGTTAAAATATGAACACTTGTTATTGATTCAATATTAAATTGAATATTTAATACACAAAATGAATATTAGATTATTCTAAATAATTCTTGTCATGAAATCCCATCAATGTTAGGTTAGGCTAGGTTAGGGGGGAACTTGCAGACATGTTCACTCGATGCCCTATATGGTCTTTTTTGGTAATCAGTGTGAGATAAGTCCCCTTGTCATGATTCCTTAGTGGTAAGTTTAAACCACCCCAAACTCCGGATGACACCGATCAGTTCCCTCAGTCTAGATCTTCAAACATTCTATCACCCGAAAACCCATGACTACTCTTCTGATGTGCAGATCACATTAAAATCAATTTATTTATTTATTTATTTTTTTGGCTTCAAAGATTGGAATACTCAATGAAATTCTACATTTTCTAGTGCAGAATTAAAAGCGCCTTTTCCTGTATGATAACCGCTAAAGGAGTTGACATTTGTTCTGAAGTGCAGGGTATAAGAGGTTTTGCAATGGTTCCATTTCATAAACTTCATGGCAACTTCTGCAGTAAACGTGGTTGGACAGACAGTGCCTATCAGAGAAACTGCCCATACGCAGTGTTAGAATTCCTTGTAAAATGCAAACCGTTCTTTTGTACTGTTAGTTAACTGGTTCTCCCGTTGTCCATTGCTGTTCATTTCCGTCTATGCCACATTGGCCCGAGCTCCAGTAGAGGCGGGTATTGTGTTAACGCATACGGTCTGTGCAACTTCTGACGCCGTTTAATTAGACTCTTTGATTATTGCTTGACTGTCCACATTTATGATAAAGTTCGAAGGTGATAGGTACCTGGTTTTAACCATATCTGCAGCTTGTTCAATACCAAAAATCTCCGCCTGAAATACGCTGACCAAGTTAGGTATTTGTAAGAGCCGTTCAGTATCAGTGTATCGGAATAGATCCCAAATCCAATTCCACATACCATTTTGAAGCCATCGGTGAAGATAGTTATATCACCCTCACCGATGACATTCCACTCTTCCCGTGTTGGAGTGTGAGTATCCAATCAGTATTAGTAGTAGAGTATGAGTAGAAAATCTATTATTTCAAGGAAAAAAAGAAACGTTCTTCCATGTATCATTATTTAACAAAAGTTATACAATCTGAAATAAAAATGTCTAAAGTAATCTATTTGGAGAAATAACACAATGCGCAAAAAAAAAAATAAAATAAATACACCCTATTGCTATATGCTATTGGCATAGTCTAAGTTGTGAGTTTTGTTTTATTTGACAAAAACTGTTTTCTTTTGGACTTTACGCAAAAAATTTATTGATTATACAAACATTTCTGAACCGATGTCCAAAATTTGTACCTTTTTAGAAAGCAGAGGGATGCACCTTTAGAACAATATACATATATAATATATATTGTATTATTTGACTTAATATGTTATGAGGTTTGCTGAAGTAAACCTGACAAATGTGAATTTTTTGATATTTATTCAAGATTAGCCATTCTTAATTGCGAACTTTAATTAAAAAATACGAAATAAGTGATGACATTCTGAAGGTGTGACGAGATTGGTACTTCGTTTGATCAAATCGAACAAAAATTACCGAGTGTTATTACTTAAAGAGTCTAATAGTCGAGTTATATTTTTTATACATATATTTTTACGATTTTAGTGTAAACATTTTCAGAATTTTTGATGGATCTTGATTGTTTATTGGAAATTGTATCATTTCCACTTTTGAGCGACCATCAGAAGTTGGCCAATGTTTGTGCAAAGATAGATAATATTATTATGTAAAAAGAAAAAATATTAGCCTACTTCTGGTAGTGGTGCAAACGCGAAATTGACACATTTTCCGATAAACAATTAAGATCCATCAAAACTTTTGAACATTTTTGAACTGAAAGTTCATTTGATAAGATGACATATATAAAAAATAAAACACGACTGTTTTTGTTTTTTGTGTTTTGTCCGATTTGATCGAACGAAGCTTCACTCTCTTCACAAGATAATGCACTTTCAGAATGTCATAAATTATTTTATCGTTTTTAATTAAATTTTGCAATTAAGAATAGCTAAACTTGAAAAAATTAGAATAAAACATATTTTCCAAGTTTACCCGATCATAACTCATGCAAGTTTGAACCATATGTTTATGTACACCATTTTAAAGGCTCATCTGTCCCCTTTTCAAAAAACTTTGGAGTCCTATTTGAAAAATATTTGGGTAATCAATAATTTTGTGTGAAAAGATCAAAAATACAGTTTTTGTCAAATAAAACAAGTTTGGGGGGTTCGATAAATATAAAAAAAATATATTTGAGTTCTACTCAACAAAACTTACATGTCATTAGCTGGTGTATTTTGACATTCGTAGCGTGTAATTGGTTTCTATTGATTGCAGCCTATGTACATGACTAAGTAACACTTCCTTCACAAAAAAAAACAATTTCATGCGATATTAAATTTCTTATTTGTAAAACAATATTTTGAATTTCGATTTAAATATGTGAACTCAAATGGACTCAAATTGACAGCATTAATATAATAAACATCACATACATGTATGTATGTATGTATAAATGTATTTCAATTAATTATATACAAGTCTGTGAATCCTGTATGCAATTATTAAGATTTATTTTATTTTAATTAATGACAACAATGAAATTGCATCGCATACATACCTATTGGCATGGAAACTCAAATAAATCATCAATGTTAATGAAAATCGTCAAAAAATAATTAAAAAAATAAATATTAAAAATAAATCTTTGCAGTTGGCTGACGTTGAAACAAAATTTAATTTGTTTTTAAAAGCTTACATAATAAAAGTTTCAGATTGGATGTAAAATGTGCAAAATTAATTTAAATTTTGTAAATTATTCTATAGAGTATATCGCATTTTTAAAGTTATGTATTTATGGGTCATGTTAAGTTAAAGATTTAGGGTAGTTCTATGAGAATCAAACAAGTCCAAGTACCACTCGGAGCTTCCGATGAAGCGACTCAGACTGCCAATATCAATGCATGACAGTTCATCCAGATCCTCCATGTAGTAGACACCCAAGTGTCTCTTACTCTACCGAGGTAATGTTAACTACTCACTAAGATTGTGCCATTTGTCCACCGTTTAACTGTATCTTGTGGGATTTTCTTAAGCCGCAGTTATAACGGAAAAAATCAAAAACTGTGGTTCTTAATGTCAACACATGCATACACACATACATATATAATTTGTCATTACAACCCTTTAGTTAGGATAACGACCTAGCTTCTCACACCACTAATGTTGCGTGTGTTAATTTAGACATGAGTGGCGGTACCTACAAATAAATAAACCTACTACAGATTTTTGAGAAACTTTTCAGGGAAATTTTATTTACTCTCAAGAGTTTTTGCCAGAAATCTGCTTAGAGGAACTCGCCGATGAAGGGGATGACGATGTCAACATGCTACCTACTAGAATACCGCGAGTATATAACCTATGTCATCGGTCAAATTCAGCTTGATTTGTTATTTAGGGACACGGAAAATTGAACAATTCCGATGCGGTCCATAGCGAGAAGCCAAGACGGACATTTGTACGATGATATATTCAAACTAATAAAGAATTTGGATGATAGCACATACATATTTTGTATTTTGATAGCGCTTAGTAAAAGACGCGTGGAATGTTACCAAATCAGCGCAATAAAACATAAGTTTACGTCTTGTATTTGTAAGAAAAAACATTTCGGAACGGAATATTAAAAAAAATTCATTAAAATTTTCCTAAAATTTATTTGCATTTCCTTTTTTTTCATATGCAATTTTAAGTCACTTTAATTCATCAGATAGACATACAAAGTTCATGAACGTACATGATTTTTTATTTATATTTTAAATATTTATGCATGCATGAGCATATTTCTTGCATGAGTTATTGCTAAACGTCGGCATGTTTATACTATTCGTGTATTCGTAGTTTATCTGCACATTTTTTTACTCAAAATGATTCCTTTTGTCGACATATGTTTCTTAGTAACGTTTCCTTTTGTATGCCATATACTACCGAAAAATGTTTCAGTAATTTTTGTTAGTCTTTCGTTTTGTCTCAACATTTGTTTCAACTTACCATGGACGAATATTAAATACAACAACGCGAGTAACTGTTCGAGTAACGCATTTTATGATCTTCCTACCGAGAGGACTTTATCCTAATTCAAGTGGATCAACCAACAATCACGCATCGACGAAATGCAGGATTTGCCAAAAACATTGCTGATGTCCGATGGTTATTACTACCCTTCAGTCAGGATTACGACCTAGCTTCTCACACTACTTATGTTGTGTACGTTAATTTTAAATACGAGTGACGGAATCTACATTTTAAAGTCGACTCTGAACGACGGATATCAATATCTGCATTCGAAAGTATTCTTGCTAGTGGGCTATTTGGAAATTATTGAAATGAGTTCCTTCATTATAACTGCACTGCTTTTATATGAAATTTGGAATTATTTATTGGGTTTTGAGGGACTCGACAAAGGTGGTGACAAATCTAAGAGAACACAATTAGTGCTTAATTAGCATACCAATAGATATGAGCAGCACATGGTATTTTAAGATAAAATTCGATACAAAAATAATTCATAATTTTAAATCTAAAGCAAAAGGTTAAAGGTTTTCATTTAGGTTAGGTTAGGTTAGGTTAGGTGGCGGACCCCCTCGAAGGAAAAGGTTCCACTTAGGCCATCATTTATAGGCCCATTGTAATACCACAGTCAATTCTATCCGGGGATCAAACATCCCGAGTCCAAAATATGTCTTGCATTTGGAATAATATTTATATTAAAGATTTGGTCAATGATGTAAGAAAATTAGAAGCAAGAAACCTCCGCCTCTTCATGACAATAGCAAGGCACTAACACCTGAGTTGAAAGACAGTCTCTTCCTTCTGTTTAGATCTACAACTACTGCAGAAATCATTAGTTGGAATACCGATCCGTTCGCCGTGCCTACCAAAAGGACAGTGGCCCATAAGAATCGCTATTGTGCGATGCATTGCCATACAATTTAAAGGTCAGTCAGTTAAGTTGGTCAGTCCTCTTCTTGTCTATACCTATCCAGCAGAGTGTGGCAATATTGCACGTACGCTGCTGCTGCAAACGAGATTGGTCGGTAACAGAAAAATATATACATATATACATATATATACATACATATTCATATATATATACATATATACATATATATATATATATATATATAAATACATATATATACATATATACATATATACATATATACATATATACATACATATATGTACATATATATAGGTACAGGCGATATAT
This sequence comes from Sarcophaga subvicina, assembly GCA_936449025.2. Taxonomy (NCBI): domain Eukaryota; kingdom Metazoa; phylum Arthropoda; class Insecta; order Diptera; family Sarcophagidae; genus Sarcophaga; species Sarcophaga subvicina. Next base: position 93,857,963 of record OW388080.2, read on the forward strand.
ATCGACTGGTAAAAAGCACCAATTTCGTTTTGCGAGGATTGAAGATTTTAATTTAAAAAAATATTTAATTTTAAAACATTTTTATTTTCTAAAAATTACGACAAGTTTCCTAAATTTTTCTGAGGCCATATCCAAATTGTCTGAAGTGTATTTAATACGTAGTCGCAGTAGTCTAGTAGGTAGTGTGTTTGCTTATCAGACATAAGTTCACGGTTCAACCCCATATCAGACATATCCATCAAAACGAAACATGAAAAAATATTTCTTCGGCGACTTCCTCTCAGCAGATTTCTGGCAAAAACTCTGTCGTTTGGAGTCGACTTAAAACTGTAGGTCCCGCCAGAGAGAAGCTAGATCGTAATCCTGTCTGAAGGGTTATGATGACCAAATTACGTTATGTATGTATTTAACGTGAGAATTTACCATAATTTTCTTCTGCTTTGTTGCTTTAAAGTTTTAGGAAAATTGTATAAAGAAACTAGAAAAAGATTAAAATTTTCACAAATCATTCTCTTCACTTCACGTAGATATGTATGTAGATGAATGCATTGAATAAAGACCTTTAAATCTGTTAAGGCTGTGTGAAGGCTCTAGGGTGCTAAGAGAATAATTCTCAGATATTGAAATGTATCGGATTTGAAATGTTTTATCAGCTGTCAAAACATGAAATCCTTTTGGGCGTTTGTTGTAGTTGTAGGTTAACATGTTTTAAACATATTGGCATGTTATGACGTACGTATGTATTGTTGAATTGAAAATTTACTCAGAAAAATACATTAAGAGATGAAAACGATAATTTAAGACGAAACAGAATTGTTCAATTTGAAAGTGATAGAATTAAAGAAAAAAAATACAGAGGGAAAAAGATTCCCTCTCGCAAAGAAGGAGAAAAGATTCTTATCGTAGTTTTCGAATTTTAAAAATTAAAAGACTTCAATGAAACTAATGATTCGAATAAAGAATTATTTTTTTTTTGTTTTCATTGGAAGAAAATTGCTGTACAATCACTTCGAACGCTCGTCGAGTCATATGGTGATCATGTGTTGGACCACCAAAAAAGTTTGAAGACGTCGTGTGCAAGCAACATTGGATGAAGACACGCAGGGTAATATGGCAATATGACAATGCACCAGCACAAAAAGCAATCCCGGCAGGACACAAACAAAGCATTAAACTCGGAACTGCTATCCTGACCGCCGTATTTACAAGACTTGGTTCATTTCGACTACTATTTGTGTTCATCGATGGGAAAGGCATTGAGCATCACTTCGATTGCTGCAAGAAAATCGAAAACTGGGTGACTATTTAGTTTGATTTAAAAGTCGAACAATTTCATCGGCGTGGAATCCACAAATTGCCTGAAAGATGGAGAAACTATGTAGCCAGCAATGTTTTTTTTATAAAAAAACGCTCTTTTCATACTGGTATGCTTAGTATAAGAGAAAGATCTACAGGATTAGCGGCACTTTCGCGCACAATTTTCCATTTAAAAGGATTCTTCTGTATGATTTCAGCTGAGCGTTATGTTTTTTTATTGTATATTTTATTGTATATTCTGCCGTTGCCTCTTGGACTTGTTGAGTTGATGATGACTACGGGTTCTTTGCTATTTTCTTTGATGGCCCAGACTGTATTCTTATACTTCAATTAAAATACGATTTCATATGCGGTTTCACATCTAATTCATCATGTTTTCTTAATGCAAGTCTGCAACCCACACAGAAACTTACTTAAATTATTGACATTTCGTTTAATTTTTATGACTTTCGTTAAAGCAAACCAACAAATTTTGAAAAATTATTATCTTTTAACAACAGTTTAATGAACTATTCTTATAACTCATTATCTTGAAATTATAAATGAAAGATTTTTATGTTTTATTTAAACAAACTTTTTCCAATTAAATGTGAAAATGAACATAAATTAACATTTGATAACTTTACTTATTAACATATACTACACAAGCACATATAAAAGTCTGATTATAAAATTATTATTATAACAGCACAACATACATACTTATCGATGGCTTAATATAAAAAGGGCCTAACTCGATTTTTGGTTACTTTACAGGAGAAGAAAAAAACTTAATAAAATCCGTAAAATTTTAGATACAACAAACATTTTAATACAATTTTTAATAAGAAACAGCAACACATTTAATTTCTCATTTCAAAAATTTTTATTTTGTTTATGCATCTGACATTTGTCTACCAGAATAAAAAAACACTATTTTGAAAAAAATTGAGTAAGACCTTTTTTATATTAAGCCATCGATATATATTTATACACGAGGGTGGATAAATAAGTCTGCCGCAGTTTGCAATTTTTTTTCTATTTACAATTGGGGAAGAGATACGCCTCATGCAATGCATATTGTTAGAGCCAGGAAAGTATATTATGGGGGGTATAGAGAAACAGTAACAGTGATGGACATTAGATCTTAATTTTTTATATTTTAAGTCGCATGAATAAATTTCTCCAGAAGGGCAGTCCCAAAAACGTATGCCGCGACTAGAGAAAGAATTCTTTTCGTAATGACTTTACGAATTGATGTTCAATATGTGACGCATTGTATGTTAAATAAAATAAGCAACTCTTGTGAATGAGTCACTTAATTCTTGCTTACTTACTTACCTAATCGGTCATAACAATCCTTTTGTCAGGTCTAAACCTAGCTTCTCACACCACTCGTGTTGTGTGGTGGAATCTTATAAGCCATCACACTGCTTATTAGACTATGGCGACTTCTAGACACATTTTCCTCGATGTAATTGCAACAAATGCAAGTCCACCATTGACCAGATCTTCACACTGCGTCAAATCCTGGAGAAGACCCATGGAAAACAAGACGACACACACCATCAGCTGTGTGCTGCAGCCCTTGCGCTGACCAACTTCTACCTCTTCCCTGGTTTTGGTAGAACATGGTCAGTACAGAGACTGCGTTCACCTGGGGCATCATAACGAGTCGCAATGGGTTTAAAGTGAGCTGTTTGATACTAGAGCTACAACTCCGACCTAACCTAACACTATCTGTTTGTCGATTATAACGCAGCTTCGATAGCCCCATCAATAATCGTTTTTTGCCGCAATGTCTGAGCTCGGTATAACTGCGCAGTTGATAAGGTTATGCAGAATAACGTTAAGCAACTCCTGCAACTCCGTCAAGGTAGGAATGGACCCAAGGAATTTCTCGAATCTTTTGATACCGCGCGAGGTTTCAGACAAGGCGTTACCTTATCATGCGACTTCTTCAACTTCGTCATGGAGAGTGTTGTGCGGAAGGCGGAATGGCACAATTTCTCAAAAAGCGTCCAGTTGCTTGAATATCTTTAATACTATCGAACGGGAGTCTATCAAAATGAGTCTGGCAGTAAACGAGGTCAAAACGAAGTGTATGTTGCCGACAAGTAGGGACATGCGGAGTATTGGTTCTCAGATTACGGCCGATAAATATGCTTTCGATATAGGCAAGGAATTTATTAGTTGACAAAAAAATTATTTCAGTATGAAGATCAAGCGTAGGACCGCTCTTGCCAACAGATGCTACTATGGTCTCAATAGGCAATTGAATAGGAGATATCTCTCTCGTATTAACATCTAGCGTCTGTGCTGGCCTTGCGAATGGAGGAGGATGCTTCGGCGGAATGGGACGACCTTGTTTGTGTTGGCAGGACCAAATCAAGGATGCCCTGTCATCGATTGGTGTGATCAACTGGCATAGCCACGGAGGAAGAAGAGGTGCCTAGAAGAATGAAGTGCGGAAATCCGTTAATAGGGTTGGTAATAGCCAATTAAGTAAGTAAGAAATAGCCATAGAATTGTTTTCTCATCCACAGATTTTGCTCAGAGTGACTACTTCATGCTTTCTAACATAAGCTCAGCAAAAATAGATTTGACTCCCACGAGGGGATCACCTCAAAATTTTGATAGCTTCAGAACGGTTTACTGCAGAGAAAGTTTTGAAAAATAAATGTTTTTTTTTGAGCAAAAATCTATTTCTGATTTAAAAACTTGCAAACTTTTTGAAACCCCTTCGTATATTTTTTATAATAAAAATGCGGTTAAGCTCTATAAAATCTGAAATCGTAAGGCATAATAATAAACAGACGACAACAACAAAAAGTGGGGGATGATTAAAATTAAATTTAAAACAAGAAAAGGGTTTTTATATGACTGTCTTAATGAAACTCTTAAATCTTTGTCTTTATGGCTTTTGTTATAAGAATTTTTGATTTCTACGTGCTTATTGCTCTTTCTAGAAGAAGAAGAAAACCAAAGCAAATATTACTGTTCACTTGGAGTACTGTGCATGTACTCATGCAAAACCCTTTTGCTGCCTTGTTGTGATGATGCTCATTAAAAAAGTTAAATATTGTTTCATAAGGCAAGAAAGAAAATTATCTACCATTAGAGACCAAGAAAAGAAAGACGAAAAATCTAAGAACATTTATTTTCATGCAGACATATATCCTTTACATTTGACATGTGCTGTCTGTTAAAATTATTTTTCTGATTCATCATCACACCCACCCTATGCTGTTATTAATATAGCTTTTGTTGCAACGGTAGAGAACAATTCCTTAATTTATTACAAGTCTTTAAAAAGTGGAGAAGAAATGTCTTTTACCATGTACATATGGTATGTATATATGTGCATTAAGGTGGAGCTTACCGAGTATTTTTTTCAACTGTTTCAATTTTTTTGAGTTTTTTTTCAATTGCCTGTGTTACAGAAACATGCAGTTGAAAACAAAAACGTATTATTTTGTTCGTTTATTATTAAAAGTTAAATTAAATAAAATTTCTTAAATTAATTTGGCTGCATTAAAACACTACAACCGTTTTTGAAAAATTAAAAGAAAAAATTCCACGCAATAGATTTCTCTTATCAATTTTATGTGTGCTGTATATTATTTACAGAATAGATATATTCACACCAGGTTTCCAACACTGGTAAATTACTTAATTACTTAAATTACAACCCTTTCAGTCAGGGTTACGAACTGGCTTACACCAGCAGTTTGGTGTGTGTTTATTTTATCGATGAGTGCATTTAAAGTAGACTACGAACTACAGATTTTTGACAAACTTTTAATAACAATTTTATTTTACTCGCAAAGTTTTTGCCAGAAAACTGCTGGGAATAAGTTACTGAAGAAATATTTTTCATAATTTGCTTTGTACAAGATGCCTGGGCTTGAGTTTGAACTACGATCGCGCGTCTAAAAAGCCAACAGTTCCTATTAGACTACCTACATAACATACTTACACATATAATTGACCATTACAACCATTTAGTCAGGATTATAGACCTAGTTTCTCACACCACTTATGTTGTGTGCGCCAATTTTTTATATATGAGTGGCGGAACCTGCAGTTTAATGTCGCCTCCGAACGATAGATTTTTGAGAATCTTTTCATGGCAATTTTATTTACTCTCCCGGTTTTTGCCAGAAATTTGCTGAGAGGAAGTCGCCGAAGAAATATTTTTTCTTATTTCGTTCAGTTGGAGATGTCTGACCTGCGGTTTGAACCGAGGTCTAATAAGCCAACACACTACCTACTAGACCGCGGCGACTTCTTCCATATATTCCAACCTAAACTTTATTAAAGCTTGTCTACGTGCAAATTAACTCATAGTTTGCTTCTGCCAAAAGACTTTTAGGTCGCGATTTCTTAAAATTGCGGAGACACTGTAACGGCGATATTTAATATTGTGTTACTGAATTGTTTTTTTTTCAATGAATCTTTATTTTTATACTTTAAACGTACAGTAAGACCCCGCTTAAAGTAGCTCCGCTTAATGCTGTTTCAGTATTACGCGGTAGTATTGGGATTCCCCTAAATCGCACACTGTATTGATACTTTTCTGAAGTCGCAATCACAGTATGTATGTACGTGTTAAGTTGGCTCGTTTAACGCTGTTTCGTTTAGCGCTGGAACTTATTGGAACGTATCCCCGTGTTAAGCGGAGTCTTGCTGTACTAGTTTTTTCAACTCCAATTATTGTAATTTCGTTAAAAAATTTCACTCAAGTTTCAGTCAATGCTGACTGCTTTACATAATTTGATTACCGCAGACGTAAAAGTAGAAGACGCTTAGTTTTACTGCCAAAATAAGTTTTTTACAAACAATTTTTCCATTTTGTTTCCTTCAATATTTGCATGACAATACAGAGTAAGTTTTAAACTTATTTCACCGCAATTAATTATTATTTAGTACACCTTCAATTTGAGCCTTTTTTCTAATTGTTTTCCTAGAAAGTTGAAATTCTAAATTGACAAAACAAAAGTTTACCACCTTAATACATTTAATTTGTTTGTCCTTAAAAATGTCAGCGTTTTTGAATTATTTAGCAAAGGAATATAAAATAGAAATATGAACAATAGGACTTTTTGTGAATAAAATTAAAATTCCCACTTACTTTCTAAAATATATTCGAATTTTTGCCGCCAGAAACGAAATTTGTCTACAAGCCTTTAAATGGTTTAACACTGTGGTAAAGTTTGTTTCAACATTTCCTGAAATATAACTTAATTAGCATAAAGTGTCATTGAAAGAACAATAAGAAAAAAATTAAAATGCATGCCAAACAATATTTTTAAAGTTTTAATTGATATCAACTGAATTTTAAGGAATAATATTTAATTAAGGTCGTAAAAGTCTGGCAAATTTGACTGTAATAACTGAAATTCATTATATTAAAATTATAATAATAAGTGAATGAATCTAGACCAATACCTCAGTTTGCGTTGTGGTTGCGTTCCAAAAAACACGACTCAAATTGAGACCTACTAGACCACGGCGACTTCAATTAGCAAATTCTTCTTCATTAGCAAATTGTAATTCCAGTTGCAATAGAGTTTTGATAGCATGGCGCATTTAGAAACAAAAGTTGTGCCATCTTTAAAGAAAAAAAATTAAAAAAAATTAAAAAAAATTAAATACTCGAACCCAAAACAACGGAACTTCGAAAAACTAACGACGCACAGTGAAAATAAGTATCAATTCTAAAAAGATCAACTCCCTGGAATCCTTAAATGTATACCCTCGATAATAAGGTTGGTAGTGGTATGTATTCTGTGAAACTCGAAATGTACATTACCCTTCGACTGCCGGATCAATGCAGCTTGTTTCTGGCTGCTCAATGGATCCTCATCTTTGGTGCTGCTTTCACCCGTATCTCAATCTTTTCCGATAGCCAATGTCCTATTAGATGCCTTTCGAGCGTTATGGTCAACTCTAAACTCGTTACAACGTGCCGCCGTTGTCTGTACGTTCGCTGTGGGCTATTCAGTCCCTCACTTGTCTGGATTCTTAGGCGCAGGGACATAAAGGGCCAAAGAGCTAGCCAGAACAGATGGACTACTTCCGGAACCGTCGCAAATCGAATTTGGTATTCCACCTACTTCGGGCGTCAACCTATTCCGGTTCAACGAGGAATCTCCCAGCACGGTTGGCCCTCGATGAATAGAAGGCGTGCCAACCATCTTACCTACTTAAACTTGATCGCACTGTCATTTCAATCGCAGTCGCCATTCGTAAAGGTCACGGGAAGACATGCGGACTTAAACAGGAGTCGGTTAGGATAGTCTACATTAGACTCCAGATTACGGCCGATAACTATTCTTTCGATGTTGGTAGTGAATTTGTTTATCTTGGCTCTGCTGTTACCAGCAAAAATGGTGTCAGTTTAGATATCAAGCGTATGATCACTTAGGCCAATAAATGCTACTATAGTCTCAATAAACAATTGAGCAGCAGAGACCACTCTTGTACAACAAAACTAATATTCTGCATGTCGCTCGTCCTCCACGCGATTCTTTACGGTGCAGAACCATAAATGCTATGAAGTACCGATATAGCAGGCTTGAGAGTATTTGAGAGAAAAGTCCTACGTAAGATGTTCGACCCAGTGCAAATTTCCTCATTCGATCTAAAAAATTAGCAAATCAACGGCATAGATTTTGTGCAACGTGTTGATAACCAGCGACTGCAGTGGCTCGGCTATATAGTTCGGACAGAAAGGGTTGCTTCGACGAGACGGATATTTGAATAAGCGAAAGTAATCATAGAAGACGAGCTTGTCAGAGTTGGAAGGACCAAATCGAGGAAACACACAGAGGCGCCTGAAAAGATTTGTTCAGGCAGAATCAAAATACGATTAACGTATTGTTAATGGCCAAAATCGTAGATACTTATGTAGTACTCGTTTGTTTTGTAAACCACATTCATTAATAATGGATTAGTGAAAGGATAATGTAAAGCAATAAAGAGATAATTAGCCGCTCTATAAGTACATGAAACGCTCTTCTTGTCGAAATGAAGCTGTCAAATATAATATATAAAAGTAACAGATGTAATATTCATAAACAGTAATCTCTCTTATCCCCCTTTTTTAGTTTCAATAAGATACACAACATAACAAGGGTTAAAACATGTTGTCTTAGTGTGCAATCATATTCTTCTTCTCACTCTTTTTGAAATACAAACATAAAATCGAATTGCAAAATGAATTTTATAACTCTGTTTCTGCGTTAAAATGATTACGTTCTTATGATATTTTCTAATTCTCGATGACACGTAAAATTTGAACTATCATGACTGTTCGAATATAACTGTAATGACAACCGTTGATGTTATAGCTGCTACTACAAGCAGCGATGATACTAATGCTGCCTCTAACATGCAGGATACATATGCACAATCTGTTGATGAAATAACATTTTTTTTCAATTCCATGTGTGCTTTTGAATGCCGGTAAAAAATACTCTCAGCAAAGGGTGAAAGGTCAGGTAAACAAAATAAAATCATTGCTGCTCATATCCTTTGACATTTATGAACCTTGCGCTACCCACAGTTCCTTTATTCTGTGTACTTCTCAATGTTTATCAGGTTGGCAATGTCTTGCTTAACATTATTCGATGTGTTTGAAGCATGTGTTTTGTGGTTTCTATTAATTGTTGGTTTTTGAACTCAAATACTACAATATTACCATTTGGTCAATGTCACGTAGTACGGCGGTTTTCTTGGTTTTCTGATTTCCTAAACACACTTTTAAATAAAGTGGAAATAAAATTTGTAAACAAAAGTTGTATGAAAACATTCCACCCCGTGAATTTTCGAAATAAAGGAATTTTCTTAATAAAAGACCGGGAAACTCGCAAGCCTAAGAGATAACTTGCAGGTGCTCAATCCTATTTGGGTAAAAGAAACAAAAGATTACATAGCAACACTATCAAATAGTTAGGCCGCCATTTGAACACTCTCGGCTTAAATGTAAGTTAGTCTATTCTGAAGTCGCCGCAATCTAGTACGTAGTGGTTTATTAAACGTGAGGTCACGTTTCAAACCCCAGTGTAGACATATGGAACAAAAGAAATATGAAAAATATTTTTTCGACGACTGCCTCTCATCAGAAATCTGCCAAAACACCTGAAAGTAAATAAAAATTGCCATGAAAAAGTTTCTCAAGAATATGTCGTTCGGAATCGACTTTACACTGTAGGTCCCATTACTCATGTAAAAAATTAACACACACAAGATATGAGGTGTGAGAAGCTAGGTCGTAATTCTGACTGAAGGGTTGTAATGACCAATTATGTACATACATACATAATGTATGTACATAATACATACATTATGTATGTACATAATACATACATTATGTATGTATGTAAACATATAACTGGATCGGATCTTTTTGTTTCCTTAAAACTCTAAGAATTAATTTTCTAAGGTCCTTTAATATTTTCTTGTCTTTTAATTTTTTTTTTTAAATTTAATTTAAAATTTTTAAAATAAGGATTTAAATAAAATTTTCATTTCGATTTTTTGGATATTTGCGTTTGGTCCGTTATCAGATTATCCTGTAATAATCTGAGGTTTATAATCGGACTTTTGATAGCGGAATGTAGACTCAAAGGACCTTAGTTCCATGTGGAGATCGCCGTAAATAGTTTCCGTAATGATCAGAACAATTTGGAACAAATGAGGCGTTAATGAATACTGAAAGGAAACACATGTATGCAATCAAATTAGAGGCACGGAATATCTTATAGGTTTATATGTTCTTTTAGGTAGTATAGGTTTGGAAAAGACATAATAAGGATACTCTATATAGATTGATTGCTGTATGGCATGTCTACACGACAATAATAGTGTGTTGGCTAATAAGACGTTAGCTTGAGATTTCAAAACTCAGCTTTACTGTCTAAAAACTATTTTTATTTGGTTTCCCCCTCCATTATTGATATCGGGCAGCATCCTAAAATTAGTCTGGGCAATGGGCTTGCAGAAGACATTATATACATATAAGGAAAGTAAAATAGATCGCATGGTGTCTCTTTACAAAAATAATAAAATAAATAAAACGGACACCTTAAGATCTGCATTGAATTTCCATTGAATACATTTAATTATTCATAGAAACATTAAAATATTAGCCGGTAAGTCAATTTTTGTTGTTCCAAGTAAAAATTTCAAACGTAAAAGCTTCTATCAGGAGACGAATATTTCAATAAAAAAATCTCTTCAAACATGTATACATATCAATGTCGGAAAAGGCAGCAACAAATTTATGTTGTGCACATTAGGTTTCGTATGATCAGGCAGCTTTCAGGCACCAGGATACAACTGTATGGATTATTATCCATCAATCAGGACATTTAACTCGTGCTCTATTAACTATTCCAGGGTTTTGTAGCTTTAGTTTATATTGTTACGAAAATGGAAATGGTGTTACATCGTTTAACATTAAAATAATAAACAAAAGCTACAAAAACAAAAGCATTGGACTTGTTTACATGATCAACGAATAAACAAAAATATAGCAACTACATCAGTATACAACAAAGGGATAAACAAGTAAACAACCAGGCAACAACAACACTGCAAGGACAAACGTAAACAAAATACACAAACAATAATAACGTAAGCAATATGTTTATATTTATAGAGATTTCGTGAAGGCAAAGTCATTCTCCTTCAAGAGCATTCATTAGACTGTTTACTCTGCGATATAAAAGTCAAGACAAAGCAGGCCACGGAGCAGAAAGAATTCAGTCAGTCTTGTGTGAAGACGCGTTGCGTGTGAAGAGAATAATTGTGCGAACAATAAAGGGATTATTTAAACTAAACACAAATTTATTTTTATTTTTATTTGCAATCTACGAACTCATGTTTTAAACGTTTTTAAAAAGGTAAAAACGTAACAATATGTACGGATATTTACAACTTTAAACAAACATTATATTCTTTACTTGGAAAACTTTGAAAGTACTTGCGTGTAGTGCTGTACTTGAATGCGAAGGTATCTTAATCTTAGATGACATAAAAAACCTCATAACAATAGGCCAACACAGCCAACTTTGAACAAATATCAAGTAGAACTTCCAAGTAATTGAAGAGCTTTAACATATTCTTGCGTACTCTTTTACCAATATTTTTCCGAAAGGAAAATTTTAGCAACGTGAATCAAACTTAGTTATACACTTTCTTGTATCCATTAAATGTATGCTTTTGTGGTCTTTGGTTATTTGTTTCCTATACAATTATCCGCTTATTTTCTTTATACGATTTTTATTAAATTTCCCTGTAAAACTTATGGGTTTGGTCTTGAATAACTTTATTAAACTTTATGTTCGCTGCGCGACCTTATAAATATTGTACATAAACGGCAACAATGAGCAGTGAGTACATGAATTCATATTAAAAATCTTTGGGGTTGGCACAGTCATATTTTGTATACAGTTTGTCTTTTGTTTTCTTTTCAGTCTTCTGATTAATCAAGGGATTTAAATAAACGAGACGATAAATTGGTATTTATTTTACTATAGTAAAAAGGCTTTCTTTCATTATTTGCTGTTTTTTTTTGGAGTTGATTAAGATTTAAATAAAAATGTTGTAAATATTGTATTTAAGATTGCCCAACAATACTTTAAGACAACATTTGACTTTGATTTTTAAAGAAAAGAAGTCATACCAAAGCATTTTCTTTAAATGTGTGGCGCGGTGGTGTAGTTATAGCGCTCAACTACAAACCGCACATAATTTTGGCTCCTTCTTTTGAGAAGCCTATAAAATCTAACCATGACTTCCGAATTTATAAAGTTCACAATTCTCTTGAGAAAGAGTGATCGTCTGATCCGGTAAGTACCATTCTCTCAAATTTCAATATGGTATCACTACTCAGTGGTGTCCAAATAAGATCAATCTCTACTATTTTAGCTATCTTTGGCTAAAAGCATTCGATTGTATTCATTTCCTTGTGATAAAAAAGGCAAAACTAATCACTAATTATTGTGGCATCACAACGGGCTGCTATGCGTGCTCAAGTGAGCTTTGTGATATCAGAGCTACCATTCCTACCTAAACGTAAACCTTCCTGTCAATTCTCGACACCTGACTCTACTGAGCATACTTTTGTATGTAACCAATGTTCTGTTGTTTTTAGTGTCAATAAGAAATTTTAAAATAGACTTCGGGGCAGCGGCCCATACAGTAGAATTACACTCAATTGGTAGCTTGTGTAATAAGTGGTGTGGATAATAAAAAATTCAAATAAAAACATAAAGTACTTCTGAAATAAGTGATTGACATATTTAAATTATTCTGTTTCTGGCGAATATCGTATTGAACTCCAAAGGACTTGATACATACATATGTACATACATAACTGGTCATTACAACCATGCTGCCAGTATTACGACCTAGTTTCTCACACTACTTATGTTATGTATATTAATTTTATAATTCTTAATACCTATAGTATAAATTCGGATACGAACGACAGATTATTGTGATAATTTTTCATGGCTATTAATCACAGGTCTCATCACTAGCTGACTATTCATGGCTAATAACTTTCATAGCTGTCGATGGGTTTAAGACTTTTAATTTCAACCTTTATTTTGTTCGTGTTCTCGTAAATTCCTGTATATTTGTTTGTATAATACTGTGTACTATACGATGTGTGTAATTTGTTGTTGTCTAATAAAATTTCAAACCGTTTTTGTTTTTGCTGCATTTTAAAATTTAAACTTTTAAATCACTTACCCATTATATTTACTGATATTATACTCATTTTTAATATGTAAAATTCCGTTTTATTATATTATCATATGTGCCGTATGAGTGAGGTCGAATACCATTAGTTTCATACAGTTGCAAAATTTATTTATTTTTTTTTTTTTGTTGTGAAGATGAATTGTGGTTTTTGTATTTACTTTTTTATGTTAGGATAACTCGAAATATGAAAATTTTTTAAAAATCCATCAAAATTTCTGATATCATAGCTTAATTCCAAATTAATTCCGAATTAATGGGGTATACCTTCTTTATAAGTGAATTTGGAATATATTACTCATACGCATCATATGTACATGTACTAGAATATTTAGTTACTCTGAAAAGTATGCAATAAAAATTTATTGATAATGTCATATATGAAACTAACTGAATTAAATATTACTCATACGTCACATATGTTCTCGGTATTATGAATTTTACATATTATATATGAGTGAATGTAAGTAAACATAATCGGTGAGTGATTTAATAGTTTAAATTTAAAAATGCAATAAAACAAAAATGGTTTAAAATTTTGACAAATTTATTGTTTTGCTGTGAACTACAACTGTTCCGATTGGAAATTGAATATTATTTCAGTTATATGGCTTCCGCGGTTGGCCTCACGAAAGGACCAATTTTAGCGCACTTTTTCGAGTGTATGGGGTCGTATCTCGGCAATGGCATCACAAATGTTGACCTTCAAATGCTATATTTTCTCTGGTTTGTCGGTATAACACTTTTCTTTAACGGCGCCGCACAGATAATAGACCAAGGTTATCAAAATGCAGCTTTTTGGCTGTTAATTGACATCACCATTTCGGCTAATTAAATGGCCATCATGAGATGTGTGGCTAGGTGCACCATACTGTTGAAACCAAACATCGTTCACGTCCATACCATGAAAAGCGGGACAAAAAAATTGTTTATCATGGTGTGACAGAATAGAACAGTCTCTCGTAATGAGTGCATTGGCTGCTGTAAGATCACATGTGAGTGCTCAAAGATTTTGCAAAATCGTAGTCGTCGTGTAGTTTCTCATTGGCCCAATAAATCCCAAAGTTGCTCAATATTAGTGCCGGTAGATTCGAAAAAATCGAGGGTTCAAATTTAAACCGGTAGATGGCCCACCCACGCCTTCGTTTACTTGTTACAGTATTCCCTTGATTTACGTTGCAGTTGGTTCCAAAAAAGGCGACGTGAGTCGAATGACGACGCAAATGGGAGTTAGAGGGAACAAAAAATTTGACGACGTAAATCGAAACAACGTTAATCGAGGTGACGCAAATCGAAGGATTACTGTATACACTTTGATCATTACGCCAGTCTGCTGAATGTTACTTGGAAAGACATTGCTTCCTACAATATAGTTTGAACGTTGAATTATAGCTACAGATTTGAGTAAATTTTATGCTCAAAATTTTCTTTTCAAGGCAATAAAACTGGGGATTGAACATAGGACTTATGGACTATATGTTAAATCAAAAAATATATATAAGTATGTATACATTCTTAATCCAATGTGTCCATTTGAAAATTTAGTAATAAATTTCGAATTATCCTCCTGGAATTCAAAAAAAGCCAATAAAAAACGGAATGAAATTAAACGACTTTCCTATTATTATTTTGATTATAACAGCATTAGAAAGTCATTCATCAATTTGTCGAGATATAAAATATAAATTAATCTACCACAGTAACAATAAAATAAAGAATATGCCGACTCTGGTCAAAGAATTCAGAGTTACATACACAACGAGTGGAATCAGCAAACACTTCAGTTTTTCAATTCATTCCCCGTAACATGAAAACAACATGGCAAATGGAGATGAATGTAAAACACAAAGACGTAGTGCAAGTGAAATTAAAAAATGGCAATAAAAATATAAGAATTTAGTAAGAAAAATACGAAAATACTTCTTCGACATCTTCATTACATTTACATAGTAATTCAAGTGGAAAATAAATGTCTTAGAAATTGATAGAAGAAATTGGCAGGTTATTTTCGTTTATATTCTTCAAATTCATTATTTTTATCCTTAACTATAGGCTGTAGTTTGCTTCAATTATTTCATTTTCATTATTTCGATTTTTAAAACAAGAATCGAAAACTAATCTATTGAACAAAGCATAGAAAATAAATTGAATTTTAAATTAAAATCGAAAGTTGAATAAATGTCCTCAGAAATTACGTCTTTGAAAAGCTTTTGTAACAAGAAATTTCAGTAATTATAAATAAATATGAAAACTTTCTGTTGTTTTTTGTTTTTAAACAGTTTTTGTTTCTTGTGTTTATAAAAACAAAAGAATTTTAATTTAAATTCCGATATCCAATTAATTTAATACAGAGTTACTGAGAACCTTCTCGTGTTTGTATCTGGTTTAAGTTTCAGTCGTACATATATTGGCCTTCAATATGACTAGTTAAACCAGAAATAAGAAAGAAAAAAATTGGAATTAATGAGGACATAAAAGAAAACAGCTGAAAAAAATAAGTTGAGATTAGTGACAGAAATAAAAGATAAGAGAAGCACAATCCACGCGTACTAATTTGAGAGTGGTATCCATAATTCATAGATTTTAATAGCATTTTTCAGACATCTGGCCATATGTTACAAAAAGTTTTCAATTAATTCACTTGAAGTATTCAAGATTCGAAAGCTGCTCTGCCTCTGACTTGACTTGATCTGGTTATAACAATCGTCTCTGCAATATACCCGTTGTTCCCGTATAAAGGAGACATTTATTGAGAATACGTCTTAATTTTTCTTTTTGGCGATGACATCTGTCGGCCAAAATTTAATTTATTCATCAACTAAATAAGGATTGTTAGAGTTTACAGAAGGAAAGAAGACAGCTATTGCCGCTACTTCTTTGCTATTTAAACATTCGCTATTGCATAACTGATAAATAATGGCAAAATAATAATCCTCTACACCGAAATCCAGTCGACAAGTAAAAATAAAGACTTAACGCACAATCGTTTGTCTCGATTTGCGGCCAAATCGATGTGTAAAGATCTGCTGTTCTATAAGAATTGAAATTTGTAGCGAACTTAATCACAAATTCAGTTTTTAAAATTTCTCATCAATCGATTCGAATGTGCTAATGGGATTAGGCTTCAGAATTACTTTAAAAATAAAATAGAATTTTATACTCATATGTATGTAGATAGGATACCAATAGAATTCTGCAGCTGCTACTCAAAGTAAAAATTCATAAATTTTACAACCCTTATCAATACATTACATTTCGATGAATTGTATTCATGTGACTTTTGTCTAAACGTGTTGTGGAAAACGATGCTCTAAATTTCTTTCAGATCAATTAATGAAGTATACGAGTGAAGATTCCATGGAATTGCGAGTGTAACCGTAAAGGGCTAGAAGTTAATGGAAGTGTTTTTATTTATGGCACTAAATTTTCAAATAATGACGTAAAACAAATGATGGAAGCGTGGCGACGTTTTAAGAGTGAAACATTACTTTTGTTACAAGAAAGCATAAAGGATTGTTTCCGGATGTATAAAATAAAGTTGTTAAAGACGTTACAAGCCTTCCTCAATAATATGCGGACATATTTGCTTTTACAGACACAAACATGTAAGCAACTATATTAATGTTGTCACAGTGTACATAGTACATGTAATAATACTAGACATGGTTCAACTCCACGCTCAGATATCTCGAAGAAAACGAATGTGAAGGGAAACTATTTCGTAATTTATCTATGACTTCTGGCTGGTATTTGTCAACCATCCTGTCTGTTTTATCAAGGAGAAGATTTATTCAAACCTACTTTGGATAGGCATGTTTTGTTCCAATTGTCGAAGATCATTCGTGATTTCGTGAGTTAAATGGAAATGGACGGGTAACAGAATGCCAATCTCACTTAATCGTTCGAATTGCCTGTTCCACCAGCCTTTCCAAGTCAGATATGTTGTTACCTTCAGTCCAGGAACCTACATACGGTAAAATCTCATTATGTCCCCCAGAGGCATCCAACTTTTTTGTGCAATCCTTGATGATATCTAGGAAGCTAATAATTACTATACTGCCAGTAAATATGCGTTTACCCTTACTTAATATACGTTGGCTTAAACTTAAAAATCTCTTTAATTTTGAATTAAACATCATCGAATCCGCAATAAAACGAAAATGTTTTAAAATGTAAAATCGTAATAATTATCGATTATTTTCGAATATTTTTAATTTTTATCTCTCCTTCCTAGGTACAGCGACAGGGACACTGTAACGATGGTCATCGAGTCTAATTTGAGGGCCATCTGGGTCTCGTCAACTTATCTTGCGCACGACTATGGGCTCTCCCCTCCCCAAGAACCCATAGGCCGACTGGTATCACATGCGCAACTACGTGGGATACGTGGTGAGGGCTTAGTCGACTTTATTATTAGTAATAAGTTAGTTATAGCTAATCGGGGTAATGA
Organism: Sarcophaga subvicina; assembly: GCA_936449025.2. Classification (NCBI taxonomy): domain Eukaryota; kingdom Metazoa; phylum Arthropoda; class Insecta; order Diptera; family Sarcophagidae; genus Sarcophaga; species Sarcophaga subvicina. The sequence goes on from OW388080.2 coordinate 93,875,484, forward strand.
ATCAACCTTCCTCACGTGGAATAGGAAGAAAGTGCTGGTCATCACCTTGGTTAGCTCTGATTTCTCTGGTTATATTAGGGACTGGCATGTATCTGGGGAATGCTCCTTTTCGGACCACAGATACATTACATTTAATGTTGACGCGGTAGAGTCTGCACATAGGGAGACCCTTTCGGTCAATAGGAGGAAGTCCAATTTTACCATTTTTAGGGGAAGATTGCGCAACTGCTTCCCTGCAACCCCTCCGACCATTATCACACGTTTCGACATGGACATGGTTAAGTCGGCGGCAGTATCCTCCGTCAATCCATCTGTTCACAGAGGGTAGCCCAAACCGCCATGGTGGAACCAGGAGATCGACGATCTCCATCGATCTAGTGGCAAACTCTTTAATAGGGCAAATATCAAGGGCGAATGGGCACTTTACAAGCCCAAAAAGAGGGAACTGAAATACGCCGAAAGGTGGGCGAAGAGGGCTTCGTGGAGGAACTACTGTGCGGGCGTATAAGCCTCTGCCGAGACGAGCCGTCTGCGCAAAATACTAAGTTCCACACATAAGTCTCTCGAATGTATCCAACGGCCTGACGGCTGCTGGACTGAGACTAGTTCAGAGACGCTTGAACTTCTTCTTGACACTCATTTTCCGGGGAGTGCCACCCTTGTAGGTCAAGCTCTCTACCAGATTACGGCATCTCCGTCTAGAGAACACTTCCCCTAACTCTTAACCCAAGCCAAGTGCAGTGGGCTATTATGTCCTTTAAACCATTCAAGTCCCCAGGACTGGATGGTATTATTCCAGGTGACATCCAGCAGGGGGAGGAGATCATTCTTCCTTGGCTGCTTGTAATCTATAACGCTATTCTTAAGCTCCTCTATATTGCGTGGAGCTGGAGAATATCTAGGGTTATCTTTATTCCCAAGGCTGGGAAACCGTCGCACACTAAGGCCGGTGACTACAGACCTATCAGCCTTTGTTCCTTTCTCTTGAAGATGCTGGAAAGGGTCCTTGATGTTAATATTAGGGCCTCGATTGATCCACTACTTCTATCCTCATCCCAACATGCCTACAAGGGGGGTAGATCAGTGGAGACTGCACTGCACTCCCTTATCTCTCGGTTGGAGAAATCCTAAGACGTTAAGGAATACACTCTGGCCATTTTCCTGGACATTGAGGGTGCATTCAACAACGTCAATCCGGATGCTATAGTTGGGGCTCTTAATTTCCTCAACCTGGAACAGAGTCTGGTCAGGTTTACTGAGCTCCTACTAAAATCGAGAATAATAACCTCCACAGTAGGGGCCTCACAATGTCAGAGAATAGCCTGAAGAGGTATACCACAAGGTGGTGTTCTTCTCCACTTCTCTGGAATCTTGCAGTCAACTCACTACTGAGAAGACTTGAATCCTCTGGTAATAACGTCATAGCCTATGCTGACGATATTGCCATTGCTGCATCGGGAATATCATCCAATTTGATATAAAAGTATTCGTTGTTTTTATTGTAAATTTTTATGTTTAAAAACGAACATTTTAATATTGAACACTTTATTCATTCAAATTCATAGTTTTCTCGGTCTTATTAGCATTTCAACAGACTTCAATGAATATTCGTAACCATGAAATGTATTCCAAGTAATGCCACGATGATCTTCAGAGAAATCAGCATTAAATTTTGTTGGATCTTGATAGTATTTGCCATTTAAATTGCTAAAAACAATACAAAAGAAGTAATAATAATTATAAATACAAAAATTAAATAATTTATTATTAACTGACCTGTAACAATTTAAATACCACCAGGCACCAGTTTTAATTACAGCACAATTTTCATCAGCAGTATCATTATCACGATCTTTTGTGGTAAAATTATAACCCACATGCCCACTTAATGAATCCCCAGCATCGCCCGTATATGATCCGACTTTAATCAGTTTGTAATTTTCAGTCTCATTCCCCACTTGAAAATCGTCATACTTGGCGTGTTTCGTCACATTTTAGAAATCCTCCAAAAGTATGAGCAACTCTACAGGTTTAAGACTGGAGGTTAGGGCGTGCAATTTGTCTAATCCTATAAACAATTCACCGTCTAAATTGCCAAAACCAGATTTATACTCTGTCCAATTGTGCACCGCTCCATTGATACGCCGTTGAATAACCGTCCAACCGCCATCCTCTACGCTGTTATTACAACAACGTAAAATGGTGCAGGACGATACACAGGATTCGTAATGAGGCACTTATTTATTACACAATAATTGGCATTGATATCCGCACAACTGGTGGGATATGATTGATTGCTGCTTAAAAGTAATTGAAGCAAAGTTTGAAATGAAGACATTGCAGTTGAGAGTAATTCATGAATTTTAAAAGCCTTTTAAAAATGAAAAAATTACATTAGTTTAGAAGGAGGGATTATGCATCACCTACAGTAATGTTAACAACTGACATAAATTTCTTTGCCCATAATGAATTCTTTTCTTCCCCGTTTTTTTTTAATTTTCCGAAATGTGTGCTTTAAAAATAGAATCAATTTCTGTCATTGCCTTTTTTCTTTTTTCGCTTAAACCTGAATTATATTAAAAATATTTTTTTCAATTACTTACGCAATTAGACCGTGAAGCTCCCCCTTCAAACATTTTTCAGTGGCATCTGAAATATTAAACAGTTTTTTTTTTAATAATATTGAAGTTGAATAATTTTAAAAATAATTCTTACTTAAGTGTTGCTGAATAACATGATAAAATTTCAATTGATCCTTTTTAGGTATTGCATTATTGCCAATAATCGTAAGCTTCTCGTCTATTTTCTGCATCAAATTGAATTTATCGGATATTGTAGTCTTCAAGGCCTGGGTATGACCTTCCAAATTCATTTCTTTCAGAAGATTTTGCATATTATTCTGGTTGTTAATAATATCTCTTGACATATTCTTTGGCATTAAATTGCTTTCTATGTCGGTTATCTTTGCATCGATTTTCTGTAATGCAATCATTTTGTCGGAAATTGTATTCTTTAAGGTCTGAGTATGATCTTTCAAATCAATTTTTTTGCAACATATTATTCGCCAACATATTATCATGCTCTTTTAGTTTTTCTCTAATGTCAGTCATAACTAAGATTTTATCATTGACTGGTGGTGGGACTAATGGAACTTGGCGTTCAGCTTCGTGTTTTTCTAATAATTTTGCTTCTATTCCCCTTATTATTTAAAGACGGTACATCCATTTTATTAAAGAGATCCGTTTGTTGTAGAAGAGCATCATGGTCGTAGAAGAGCTTCATGATTGATTTTCGCTTGTAGATTCAGTCGTTCCAGTTGAGTTTCGAAGCGTGTATAATCACACGAATGAATCTCTTCATAGATATCATCATTAATGGACTGTATTGATGCAGAAACATATGAATTATTTTTTATTTAATTCTCTTGTTTAAAATCAACGACAGAAAATACTTACTTTTGTTTCGCCCATTGCAAACCACTGCACACTCCAAATGCACAGCAAATATAAAAGCTCTACACAGTATTTCATGTTTGTGATGAAAGTCTTATATTGATGAGCTTCATTAAAAAGCGTTGGTTTTTATGTAATACTGAAGACACAGCGATTTGAAGAAAATACTGAAATGTTTTGCTAAAAATAAACCATTGACATCATTTGCACATGGCGCCTGGTGCATTGATGTTTCATCAGCTTTGTTCTTTAATTACTGATAACAAAATGAATGTATACATCCATTGTTAATTTTTTTAATTAAATACACTTACGCCTGTCATTTTAATTGCTATTGTTATAGCTTACAGGTCTGATTTCTACGCAAAATTTTCATTTCAATATTTATTTATTTCTTGTTTCAATCACTATCGTTTTTATTAATTAATTGCAGACTTCAGATAATGAGGCAACAGACATTGATAAGAATTTGAAAGGAAATATATTTTAGCTTCAAACTGCATAATTTTCTTTTGAGCTATCTGAACAACTGATTATTTTATATTTTTCTCAATACGATGATACGTAATAATCCAACACCCCAAATACATAATAATTTCCTATCAGTCATTGGATGTTAACAGTGATTAATGCAGATATAATGCAGACAAAATACAGACAAAAATAATTTGCTAAATATATCACATAAAGTGAGTAAAATGTTGACAACACTATTCCTATGACTATGACACTATTCCTAACACGAAAATTGACAACGATGGTCAAGAATACACAGTCCAAGTATTAAATTTATTTTTTCAGAAAAAATACGAATTAAAAATTTACATTTTTAAAGTATTGAAAATTTTACATTATTTCAGGCAATATTTGTCATGGATATCATCACCAATGGAGAAAGCCACTCAATATAACACCCAGATGAAAAGCAGGGTGTAATATATGACATCCAAACATTTACACTAACACAGATGGGCAGAAGACTTCCAACATTTTCAATGACAAGTCGAACTCTTCCATTGTATTCTTTATACATTTTTGGTCGTCAGCTTGCCTTTGGCGGAGAAGCAGTAAGCATACGATCTTTGAGCCAAACAAATTGATTTTCTTTCCGATAAAGCAAACCACGACGTTTCAGGTATTTCAGTACAAGTTCTGCTTGGGTGACTATCACGATAAAACTAAGAACGGAGATGGCAACATCCCAAACAGCCAGTCATCTTATACGTAGTGAAATAAGAGTGGGAGACAATTTTCAGTCAATTGGTTCTGTCATTACAAATTCAGAGATATACCATATAAAGTTGACAATACCCTACGGTATAGGCACTAAGACACTATCAAACAGTATCAGAATAAAATAAAATGTTTCAGTTTGTGGAACATCAGATATGAAGAGAGAATTCTTTACTTTGGACATTTCATCAATCATGATCCACTTAATTGGAAAAGGAAAAACAACACAATTTGCCGTTATAAACTATTGACATCCTTATGGACACAAGCAGGAGGTACGGCGATAGAAACCGGCGGTAATAGATAAGGGAATTAACAGACACAGCTATTCCTTCACATTCACTACAAGCAAGGATTGTTCACATTTGTTGGTGTTAAACTTCACCGAACGCCGCCTAAAAGTTCACCAGAACAAATTTTTTCCTTCCAAACCTACACTAAAAGCCATAAATATGGAATTCAGGCAGTTTGATATTCAATTTTAATGGAAATTCAGTCTAATCTAAGTAATTCATAGAACTAACCGAGAGATTCGAAAGTAGAAGGGCCCTTCAGATAATTATTGAAATAATAAAATGGTTTTATGGCAATATCTGTAAATCGTATACTGTTTTTATGGTTGTAAAGTAACCCGATTGTGTTTTCGATGTATTATTTCAGGGCAGATTTATAAAAGATTTCGTATGTCGGCAGTATCAGCATCTCTTATACTTTGTTGTATTGTGTTGTATTCAATGGTGAATAAAAATTTAAGAAAATGTTTGTAGCATTTTCTACCTCCCTATTATTTCCTCCACCACTGTATATAACATATGAGTATATTTTTTTATTTATTTTTTTTTATTTATTAATTTTTATTTTTTTATTTTTTTTTATTTATTATTAATGCAACAAATACAAAAATATAAAATTTTTTGATAATTTTTATTAATTAAAGACACGAGCTAACTGTTTTATCATCATCCATCAAAGAATTAACTCATTAATCATTACAGAAAATTTAATTTTTAAAAAACTTTTTATAAAATTCTAAATGTTTTTATGAATAAAAGGGGTATTCACGACATGTATTCATGGCCAGCCACATGATATAACAGCAGATCCCAATTATGAAACTAAAATATCAGTGTGGCATAAGAGGTGTTGGAGAATTTTAACTCGTTTAGTTCTTCTGATGAATTAAAATTTAATTTAAAAATTCTATTTTGTAAATTTTTTCAATTATTTGATCTTAAAATTAATTCAAAGGAGTACCTTTAATGGTTGTGCCATAAAAGGTACAGTGTACGTGAAAGGATTTTAATTGAAACATAAATTATGAAATTGATTATCAAAATTCAAAGAAAAATATACAAAAAATCGTATTGTTTTTAAAAACATGGGGACACACAGCCACACATATATGTAGATATGACGGTAGTGCTTCTGCGTTTAACTTGTCTGTGTTCACTTTGGGCTGATAATATTCATAAAATTGCAAAACGGTCACATAAGAATATAAAAGGCTGAGTATTCTACAGAAGTAAAAATTAAAAATAACACAATATTACATACAAACACTGGCATACAATAGATTTCAAATTTTTAATCTGTATTTGAGGCCGAAGTGCATTTCCATTTCTTATCTCAAGTAGTATAAGAAGAAATTATTTGTCAGCTTGAGGAGCGTGATTCATATTAATATTGTTTTGTTTGATAAGCGATACTAGTGGCTGAACTTCAAAATCTTCAAAAGGTTATCGCTTTAATGAATAAGAGAATGCCTCAACCTTATTCGTGTTGGGCAAGGTTGTGGTTGAGTTTTTGTTTAAACAAATGTTTCCAGTATTTTGTATACATACAGTTGGCTTATAAAGTAAATGCTCATTCTTATCTTCCATGAATTTAATGCAAGTAATTATGTATATATACATACATACATACATACATACATAATTGGCCATTACAACCCTTCAGTCAGGATTACGGCCTAGTTTCTCACACCACTTATGTTGTGTGTGTTAATTTTATACATGAGTGGCGGGACCTACAGTTTAAAGTCGACTCCGAACGACAGATTTTTTGAGAAACTTTTCATGGCAATTTTATTTACTCTCAGAGTTTTTGCCAGAAATCTGCTGAGAGGAAGTCGCCGAAGAAATACTTTTTGTATTTTATTTTGATGTCTGGCCTGGGGCTCAAACTCTGGCTTTTCGTCTAATAAGCCAACACACTACCTACTAGACCATCATATATACTACAGACAAATGTATTGAAATTACTCTTCCACTCAATTGCAGAACTGCACTTGAAATTAATTCAAATATTTTCATTTTTAAAATCAATCAATCATCGGATGGTATATTGTCACTTCTTAACTTACTTTTTATTTTTCGTCATTTAGCGTTTGTCAATTTCTCTCGCTCGTCTTTCTCGGCCAGGACATCCGTATGTGGTCGATTGGCCAATTTATCGCACACTGCATTACAGAAAAATTACGTTTTCTTGTCGGACTATTCGTATGTTGAACTCAATTCCTGCAGAGGTCTTTCCTGTTACTTATGGAATAAAAATATACAAGCCTAGTGTCCATAAACACTGTTCTCTCTCTCCTTCTTCCCATAACATATTTTCATAGTGTTGGTGGTGGTTGTACAAAAAAAAAATAACGACGCTTGCCTTTGTTCTTCCGATGGTAATATTAGAAACTATACTCGAATTTTTAAAACAACAAGTGATAAAAACAAGAAAAGTGATAAAAACAAGAAAAGTGATAAAAACGAGAAGTGATAAATTATTCTCAATTACGAGGTTATTCAGGAGTTGTAATTAGTAGGCTTTTAAGGGATTCAAAAGGAATAAAATACAGAAAAATCATCACAGGTACTCGAAAGTAACTTAAAAATATAATACTTTACTCCTTGTTTTTACTAACATAAATTTCCAATAGTAACAATTGCAAAGTAAATACAAAGCTTAAAGTGGCTTTTCATGTACTAAATGTGTTATTAAGAATGTGATGTAAATCTTTAATTTCGTCAAATAATCGTCAAAATAAGGGCATAAATCGTCACATCGTCAAAATAATATTTTTGGAGCCCAAAATCGTCAAAATGACGATAAATCGTCAAATCTGGCAGCTATGCGTCCAAGTATACTTTATAGTCAACGTGCATTTCTCTATTTCTTATACTTCAGCTTTATTTTCTTATCGCAGTTTTATTTTCAACACTGACTGTATTAAATTCATTAAAGTCACAGCAAAATTTCAATTCATTGTCAGTTGACTTTAACCTTTAATTAGAAGTGCACTTAAAAGAATTGTGACAACACCAGCTTAAAGAGCTGAAAATGAAATTTTACAAACTAACATTTTTGTTATTGTGTATGTGGTACTATGCACAGTCTGCGATCAAAGTAAGTACTTTACATAAATCAGTATTACAATCAGAATCAGTTCGTATATTCGTTATAAACGCAGCCAAATAGTGATAATATTTCGGACGTAATTGATTCGTTTGATTACACACGATTTGATAATCAATTAATAAAATAACAAAATGAAAGCGGTACACTACAAAATAGTATATCGAATATTCAAAAGGACTTAGACAGGCTTAGTGTCTTGGGACGAAACATTAGAAATCTGTCACAACAAATGGAAACAATGCAAGAGCTGCTGCTACACAATAGTAGACCAAAAGCCGAAGATTTAAATATAAGTTTAAAGTAAAGTTTTTACATAAAAATTAAAGTCTGAACGAAATATACCTTTGAAGAGTATTCATGAATTAAATTTTACTTTAATAATTGTTTCGGAATTGCTAAAGATACCATAAAGAATTGTTTCACGCTAAAAATATATGCATTAATGACTATAAAAATAAAAACACGCACACAGTCATAGAAGTTCGTTTCATCGAATCAGACGAATTCGCACTAAACGCGTTGCTACAGACAGGATATCATCAGACGAACTCAAAGGTACCGCAATGTTCTGTTCTATCTCCATAATTCGCCATTACAATCCTTCAGTCAGGATTACGACATAGCTTCTCACACCACTTATGTTGCCTGCATTAATTTCATGCATGAGTGACCGGACCTACAGTTTAAAGTCGACTCTGAACCACAGAATTTTGAGAAAATTTTTCATGGTAATTCTATTTACACTCAGAGTTTTTTCCAGAAATCTATTTTCGTTTTTATGTCTGACACGGGGTATTGAATCGTGGCCTTACCTCTTATAAGTCAACACACTACTTACTAAACTACGGCGGCTTTTATCTCCAATCTATATTTCATTTTCATTAAAGATATTTCTGCCTTTAACTTCTAAGCCTATCTATTCTTTTGCAGATGACAGTAAAATTTGCCAATCATATTATTTTAATGGTAGGTCCAGCCCTTTGGAGATTGAGGGAAAAGGGCTTAATATAAATGACACTATCACATTCGACCTACAGTCAATCCCCGAATGTCTTCTTATAAATGGTGCTGATGTTAAGGGGCGACAAAAACGCAATGCGTTTTATTAAAACACAAGCGCAGCAATAATATTGCCTCATCCGAAGTTATGGGTGGTGAAAACATACATAAGTCAGACGCTCTTAATGTTCTGCGTATGAAAATTCAGTATCATGTTCACTGGAGACAACACATTTTGCAAGTGTGGAAAGAAGCATTCCAGAGCCTCAGTTTCCTAAGGCTTTGGGAGAAATACTACAGTTCATCTAATCTCTTTACTATTTCCATCACTTATATCCGACCGAGAATGAAATACAACTTGCATGTACGGGCAGGTGTCTCAAAATCATTTTGAAGCTTCTCAACTGCATACAGAAGAATGCGAATGTGCTCATTAATAACGGTAGGGTATCCAACTCTATTGATTCATTGGAACATCGTAATGTGTCTAGCGTTTCATTGTTCTACCGCTACAACAACGGATTTTTCTCTATCGAGATAAAGAAACAAGTTCACGAAAATCGTTTCCGTCTTTTTCACACGACGTGTCAGTTTGTTTGTTGGCAATTGGTCAGTAGAACTGCTTTACAGACAGAATTCGTTCTTTCGCCCCTATCAGGGCGCCTTTTCAACTGGTTCTGGAGAAGTCATGGAGAAGATTCATGAAAACCAAGTCAACACACATCATTATGCGTAACTGAAAAAGCTGTGTAGAATGATGTTGAGCAACTACTGAAGCTCTCGGAATCTTTTGATAACGCGAGATGTTTCTGATAAGGCAAATGACACTGTTTTCGGCAAAAGTGCCCAGTTGCTTATCTACGCTACCAAACGGGATGCTACAGCTGGTTTCAGCGCTATTGAATGGGAGCCTATCAAAATGGGTCTGGATGTAAATGACGAAAAAACAATCGCAGATTACGGTCGACAACTATTCTTTCGATGGATAATGGCTTTATCTTGGCTCTGTCTTCTCAATGACATGTACGTTGTGTACCACATTAATATGCAACTGCTGCGGTGACCCGAATATGTCGTTCGGAGAGAAAAAAATGCTCCGATGAAATGGGCTTCTGATGTGGGCCGATTTTACAAAATAATGCTCCACTTAGCATAACACTTCCTGCACCAATGTCTCGCTTGAAACATATGCTTGCTCTTAGTTTATCTTAGTTAATCGTGCCTTTGTTCTACTTTGTTCTTATTTAAATCATGGGCTTTTTGATTGTGTATTGAAATTAAAAGTCTTCAAAACCTTCTAAACTCCATGGAAAGCTTAAAAATTATTAATTTCGCAACAATTTGCACCTGATGCAACCCAACCAAATCAAAGTGAACTTCATAATATTGAATATTTCCTTATCGAATTTACATTTAAAGTTATCATTATATGTGCTACACAACGAAGTCATAAAAATTGGGACTCCAATGTACATGAATTCTTTTTTATTTTATAATCAGAACAAACTCAAGCACTTGGTATTATGGCGCACGGCGACACTTAAAATTTAACTGATTAAATTTGCATATGTATTGGTAATATGTATTTTGCTTAGCACAGCAACACATCAAAATTGTACCTTCAAACTACATTGTATTATGCAACACAGGCAGTAAAAATCAGAAGTATTTTGATATTCTTCAAACTCACCTCAGCCTATAACATAATTGGTCATTACAATAATTTAGTAAGGATTACAGCCTAGCTGTCACACCAGTTATGTTGTCTGCATTAATTTTATACATGAGTGGCTGGACCTACAGTTTAAGAATGACAGAACTTTGAGAAACCTTTTTATTTATTCTCAGAATTTTTGCAAAGAAGTCTTCTGAGAGGAAGTGGCCGAAGAAATATTTTTTCATATCGTGTTTTGATGTCTGACGTGGAGTTTAAACCGTAGCCTCACGTCTAATAAACCACACGTATGAGTATTTTTTACGTTAAAACAAAAAGACGAGTTTTATCCATTATTTGATGTACGGTCGGGCAACTGTAGACAATTCAAAAATCTGTTTCGGATAGGATTTTTGATATTTGTTGGTTATCAATAACTCTAAAAAAGTTGGTATTTGGTATTGGAAATGCATTGATAAATTATCTGAAAAGAAATACTTTAAAAACAAGCCAAGCAAATAGTGTGCTAACAATACGTCCATTCGTAATAATTTCTATGGAATATGCAAGTAATTGTAATAAAAAAAATATATACATTTATACATAACCATTACAATCCTCTAGTCTGGTCTACCTTCTCATAAGAAATTTATTTTTGTAGACTTTATTCCAAATTCAGCAACTGAATCAACAATTCTGAATTATCAAATACGGCTTTGTGTTCCGATTAATCGCTCTAAAAGTTCATCGCGTTATTGTTGCTTCGTTGAATACTCAATTACAAAAAAGAAAACAACAACAAAAAAACCTTGTCAAATAAAGGAAGTAAAAATAATTTTTCTTTAATTTTACAACTTCGTACTTTAAAATCATTTCGTTAACATTAATCGATTTCAATTAAATATTTATAATTTCCTTGGCCGGATTAACATTTGCACAAACTTTAGAGAGTAATTAAAGCCATGAAAATCATACCAAGTTATTCCGTCTTCTTTTAAAGCCTTTGCTGGATCTTGATAGTATTTGCCATTTAAATTGCTAAAAATAATACAAAAGAGACAATAATAATTATAAACACAAAAATTAATTAATTTATTAACTGACCAACTATAACACTTATAGTACCACCAGGCACCAGTTTTAAGTTCAGCACAATTAAACTTTTCGGAAATATCATTATCACGATCTTTTGTGGTAAAATTATAACCCACATGGAGACTAAGTGAATCCCCAACATCACCCACATATGATCCGACTTTAATAAGTTTGTAATTTTCAGTCTCATTCTCCACATGGAAATCGTCATACTTGGCGTGTTTCGTCACATTTTCGAAATCTTCCAAAAGTATGAGCAACTCTACAGGTTTAAGACTGGAGGTTAGGGCGTGCAATTTGTCTAATCCTATAAAGAATTCACCATCTAAATTGCCAAAACCAGATTTATACTCTGTCCAAGTGCGGTAGAAGTCCACCGCGCCATTGATACGTCGTTGAATAACCGTCCAACCGCCACCCTCTACGCTGTTATTACAAGCGACGTAAAATGGTGCAGGTCCATACAGATGATTCTTAATGAGGCACTTATTTATTGCACAATAATTGTCATTGATATCCGCACAACTGGTGGGATATGATTGATTGCTGCTTAAAAGTAATTGAAGAAAAGTTTGAAATGAAGACATTGCAGTTGAGAGTAATTCATGAATTTTAAAAGCCTTTTAAAAATGAAAAAATTACATTAGTTTAGTATGAGGGATTATGCATCACCTACAGTAATGTTAACAACTGACATAAATTTATTTGCCCATAATGAATTCTTTTCTTCCCCGTTTTTTCTTAATTTTCCGAAAGTGTGTGCTTTAAAAATGGAATCAATTTCTGTCATTGCCTTTTTTCTTTTTTCGCTTAAACCTGAATTATATTAAAAATATTTTTTTCAATTACTTACGCAATTAGACCGTGAAGCTCCCCCTTCAAACATTTTTCAGTGGCATCTGAAATATTAAACAGTTTTTTTTTTAATAATATTGAAGTTGAATAATTTTAAAAATAATTCTTACTTAAGTGTTGCTGAATAACATGATAAAATTTCAATTGATCCTTTTTAGGTATTGCATTATTGCCAATAATCGTAAGCTTCTCGTCTATTTTCTGCATCAAATTGAATTTATCGGATATTGTAGTCTTCAAGGCCTGGGTATGACCTTCCAAATTCATTTCTTTCAGAAGGTTTTGAATATTATTCTGATTGTTAATAATCTCTCCCGAGATATTCTTCGGCATTAAATTGCTTTCTATGTCGGTTATCTTTGCATCGATTTTCTGTAATGCAATCATTTTGTCGGAAATTGTATTCTTCAAGGTCTGAGTATGATCTTCCAAATCAATTTTTTTGCAAAGTTCCTGCGTGTCATTTTGCTGATTTAGAATTTTCGCCAACATATTATCATGCTCTTTTAGTTTTTCTCTAATGTCAGTCATAACTAAGATTTTATCATTGGCTGGTGGTGGGACTAATGGAACTTGGCGTTCAGCTTCTTGTTTTTCTAATAATTTTGTTTCCATTCCATACATACATACATCCATTTTATTAAAGAGTTCCATTTGTTGCCGCAGTAGAGCATCATGATTGATTTTCGCTTGTAGATTCAATCGTTCCAGTTGAGTTTCGAAGCGTGTGTAATCACACGAATGAATCTCTTCATAGATATCATCACTAATGGACTGTATTGATGCAGAAACATATGAAATATTTCTTTAATTTTTTCGTTTTCATTTTTAAAATCGACAAAAAATACTTACTTTTGTTTCGCCCACTACAAAAGATTGTGCTTTCAAAATGCACAATAAATATAAAAGATCTACCCAGTACTTCATGTTTGCAGTGAAAATCTTACATTGATGAGCTCCGCTAAAAAACGTTGGTTTTTATAGGATTATGCAGACACTGCGATATGTAGAAAATACTCAATTGTTATGCTAAGAATAAATAGCTGGCCTCACTTGAACATTGCTCAACTTCGTTCTTTAATTACTGATAACAAATGCATGTATACAGTTGGCGCATAAAGTATACATCCATTGTTAATTTTTTCAATTAAATACACTTACAAAATCGTTAACAACTTTAAAAGCTTCTCGTTTTAATTGCTATTTTTATAGCTTACAGGCCTGAAATAGAATTTTTAGATTTCAACGCAAAATTTTTTATTTCAATATTTATTTATTTCTTATTTCAATCCTTATCGCTTTATTAATTCGTGTCAGCTTTAGTAAATCAGGCAGCAGAGTTTGATAAAAATTTGGAAGAAAACCTATTTCAGCAACAACTGATTACTTTTTTTTCTTAGTACGAAGTTAAGAATCACACGTCTTTGAATAAATGTTTACGTGATAATCCAACACCCCAAATTGATTTTAACTTCCTATCAATCATTGGATATTTACTCGAACAGTGATTTATGCGGAAGTATTAAAAAATAAAACTTACCGTAAAAAAAAATTTGCTAAGTATACCATATGAAGTGACTAAAATGGTGACAACACTATTCCTAGAAAACGAAAACTGACAATGATGGTCCAGAATACACACTCCAAGTATTATATTTATTTTTCCAGAAAATACACGAGACAAATATTTATATTCTAAAGTTAAAAATAAAATTGTTCAACTTATTGAAGATTAAAAAAAAATTAATTTTTTCGTACGTAGTTTTAAAGTCCTGTAGGAGTAACTGCAATACTTTCAGTTTAATACTTACAATTAGAGATGAGCGATATTTTCAAAACTGTGATTTAATCACGGTGATTCATATTTCACTGGTAACTACAGTGATTGAAATTGCCAAATAACAGTTACTAATAATGTCGTTCTTTCAAAATTATTACATACTCAAATTTATTTCATTTTATTTTGAGCGAGACAGAATCACTATTAGATGATGCTGATTATTTACTTTTGTCTTTTATACATGAACTTTCTGTGAAACTTAATTTAATTACATTAAAAATAATAACGTTGATGACACCACTTTGATTTTGTTTAGTAGTCTTTTCGTAATATGTATCTTGTTGTCTCTTTCTTACGACTTAATAAAATACGTTGTTGTCATTATTGTTTTCTTTTGGAATACTGTGATCACAATCTCTGTTTTAAAGAACAGTGATTAACAAATCACGTTCACTGAGAAAAACGTTCTTCAAAAATCACTGGATCGCTCATCTCTACTTACAATACTTTAATAAACTACTTATTCTAGTTTAATTATACTAAGTTTCCGTCACAATATAACGGGGCATATATCAGATAAGAGTGAGTATTTACTTTATTAACCAACTGTATGCATAAAATTTGCAAGAAACGAAAAATTGTTTAAACATCCCTTTCCATATCGACGACGACCTTGAAAAACCCATAAAGGTTAACAGAATGACTACCTCACAAAGGCAAACATATTTTGAACAATTTCAAATTTAGTTCACACCAGTACTAATAAAACAAACCTTTTTTAATACAAATGATGCCCTCCTATTGCATTTTCATTTTCAACACTGGCTGAATTAAACGCTTTTAAATCATAGCAAAAATTCAATTCATTGTCAGTTGATTTTAACCTTTTAATAGAATTGCTTTTAATAGAATTGTGAAAATACAAGCTTAAAGAGATGAAAATGAAATTTTATCAACTAACATTTTTGTTATTGTATATGTGGAACTATGAACAGGATGCTCTCAAAGTAAGTACCCGAAATAACGCAGTATCAATTGCGAAAACCATTTTTAAAATGACAAACAGTCTTCTATATGTGGTAGGAAGCGTGTCTCTGTCCACATCTTGCCATCTTCCTAATAACATATAAGAAAGACGATTAGAGCATAGCATGTAACCAGGTAATCCAGATTAAAAGAATTTGAAAATTTCTAAAGAAGATATTTGAAAAAACAAAAGAATTTCAATCAAAAATGATAAACAAATTATTTGTTTGAAACAATAAAACTGGCAATTTTACCATCTCAAAGTATTCCACAAACGCTGACAAAAAAATAATAAGAAAAGTGTTAAGAAGTTGTAACTTAGCATCTGATATTCTTAAATATAAAATTATTTTAAAAAATTTCCTTCAAGTGCAGTTCTGCAATAGAGTAGAAGAGTAACTTCAATACAATTCTCTTCTATATTTGCATTGTTTAACACTAGAAGGACGGGAGAATTGATATACCTTAAAATACGGGTAGGGGTTATTTGACTCCCTTTAAATTTTAGTAGCAAAATCTACATTTGAATTTCAAAATTGCTTATTTATTTAAAATGAAAAAAAATTTAATTTTACATTTTGTATTCTTAGTTTATAACAAAAAAATAAACATTTAATAATACGTATTTGAAAAGAAATCAAGTTTATATGTGCGCGTACATATAATAAAAATATGTATGTACATTCAAAGCACTAACAGTACTTGTTGTTTTTGCCTTGAATGGATTTATGCGAGATCGAGGTATATCGAGATCATGAAACTGGTCAATAACGTTACTTTTTTTTTTAAATTGGTCCTTTACAGGCATTCAGCGCACATAGGGGTTTCTGGCATATTTCACACATTTTATTTGTTTTGTTTTTGCAGCCAGTTGTATGACAATGTCGTCTTTTTATGGATTGAATATTTGAAACTTGTGGTTGAATATTTACCGCCTGCGGTTGCCCGTGAAAGTGACGGAATTCAGATGCTACTTTTAAAATAAATTCTGTTCTGCTAATTTTTTTGTCTGTTACTTCTTGGAATAACACCCATGCATTTATTGCTGCCAAGTCCAATATGCTGAAAAAAATTTGCACTGGCCATCTTCTTGAGCTTGATTTTCCGCTATATTTTCTAGCCATTTGGTCAACAATATCAACACCAAATTTAGCTGAATCATAAAAAGTCCCAGTATTGGGTTTGCGTTTGACATTACCTTCATCTGTTTCAAACACATCGTGCAAAGTACTCAACAATAAAACATTTTTTTGTCTCTTTGCTTGGTAAGCTGTCAGAAGGCACTTATTATTTTCGGTTTTTAGAACTTCATGGGTATGCAAATTTAATTTCAATTTTTTCACATACGGTGGAACATCCCGTCTTGCTTTATTGACTGTCCCAATTAGAGCTGTACGTTTGGAGAGCAATCTCTCTGCCAACGATACTGAGGTAAAAAAAATTTTAGTCGTCACATTTCTCCCTTTGTTTACGAAAGATTCCATTAGACGCATTACACTGTCCTCTCCAAGCGTAATGTTATTTGGACGGTTCTTATCTTTTCCCAAGTAGGGGAAACCGTTGAGCAGATACTTCGAATTGACATCTATGAAAAGCCAGAATTTTGTTCCAAATTTGTCGGGTTTATTCGCCATGTATTGTGTAAATTTGCATCCAGCTTTTATAAGAAAGTGTTGTCCGTCAACAGCGATGTTTTCACTTGGTCTATAACAGGATTAGCAATTTTCAATAAAACGGCTCCAAACGTACGAAATTAAGGCGAACTTATCTGTTTTTAGTCTAGTAGATCTTTCTTCTCGAACGTCAAAACTAGTACAATTAATTATTTCTTTGAATCGTTTTCTAGACATAGTTTGTGAAGAAAAAGCAACTCCCCACTTTTTGTTCCATAAATCATTTACAGACACAAAAACTAATATGAATTTGCCAAATTCTTGTAAAGACATAATCCAAATACGCTGCAATATCTTTGTCCCGAAGAGATCTAGTCATATTGAAATCTTTTGACAAACTGATAAAAATAATTAAAAGCAAAGTACGCGTTGGCTGCAATTAAATTACGGCATACTAGAGAAAATTTAAACAAAAATTAACGGCATTTTGATAAACAAAAATTTGGTATGCATGGTTTTTTTTTAACAATTATTTCATGAAATAAAAATTGGGAAAAGTAATTGATAAAATGAATACCGGCAGTCTGGTATGGGAAGGATCAGATGAACCCTCTCCGTCTTTTTAGGTAGTTGCTTTAATAACTGCAATTTATAACACGTAAATAAAAACTAAAAACCTTTAAAATTAAATTTTGAGGAATATTATTAAAAATCACGAAGTAAGAATTCTGTGATATAATTCATAAAAGAAATATTAGCAGTTAGATTTGTAAATGGTTCAAATGACCCCTGTCCGTGTTTCTAGTGTTAAGCAACAAATTAATTTCAACCACAACCTTACCCAACACAAATATGGTTGACGCATTCTCTTATTCATTAAAGCGATAATATTTTGAAGAATTTCAATGTCAGCTACTAACATCGCCCATCAAACAAAACAATTTTAATATGAATCACGCTCCTCCAGCTGACAAATAATTTCTTCTTATACTATTTGAGATAAGAAACAGAAATTCACTTTGGCCTCAGAATACAGATTATAAATTAGAATTCTGTTGAATGCCTGTGTATGTATGTAATATTGTATTGTTTTTTGAAATTTTACTTTTGTAGAATACTCAGTATTTTGATCGTTTTGCCTGTGTGTCATAATGCTTTTAAAAGTATGATGATTTTTTGCATAATTTTTCTTTTAATTTTGATAATCAATTTTATAATTTATGTTTTAAATAAAGCTCTTGCACGTACGCTGTACCGTTTGTGGCACAACCATTAAAAGTACTAATTTGCAATCATTTTAAAACCAAATCATTGAACATTTTTAAATTATAAACATACATACAGTGCTTGACAAAACAATGGAAACTTTTTCAAAAATGTACTTAATCGGACGAAAATTTAACATGTTTTTTAAAAATCGGCAAAACATTTGTGGAGTTTATTAATATGCACTGTTATTAACGTTTCTGTATATTAAAATTATGTATAAAAATGAATTATATAATTCAAAAATTAAAAAAGTTTCCAAAGTTTCCAATGTTTTGTCAACATCAAATATGTGAATAGAATTATTTTTTTTAATTACTGAATTATATAGTCTTTTTATATATTTTTTAAAATACAGAAATGTTAATAACAGTGCATATTAATAAAAGGCATTAATATTTTGCCGATTTCTTAAAAAGATTTTTAAATTTTCGTCCGGTTGTAACACATAAATAAACTTTTGAAAAAGTTTCCATTGTTTTGTCATGCACTGTACATAATTGGTCATTACAACCCTTCAGACAGGACTGCGACCTAGTTTATCACGCCACTTATGTTGAGTGTGTTAATTTTACAAATGAGTGGTGGGATGTACAGTTTAAAGTTGACTCCGAACGACAGATTTTTTGAGAAACTTTTTCATGGCAATTTTATTTACTCTCAGAGTTTTTGTCAGAAATCTGCTGAGAGGAAGTCGCAGAGGAAATAATTTTTGTATTTTGTTTTGATGTCTGGCCTGGGGCGCGAACCCTGGCTTTACGTCTAATAAGCCAACATACTACCTACTAGACAACGGCGACTTAAAATTATAAATTAAATTATATTTTAAATCAAAAACGAATTAAAATTCTCGAAAATCTCTTATGCCAGACTAATATTTCAGTTTCTTAACTTGGATCTGTTGTTCTATCATGTGGCTGACAAAGAATTATTCATAAAAAATTTTTCAATTTTATAAAAATTAAATTTTCTATGCTGATTAATGGGTTAATTCATTCATGGATGCCAATATAACATTCAGCACTTGTTGGTGTGAATGTTTGAGTAAAGATTTTAAAATATTTTCGAAGAAAAATTCCAAAACATTTTCATTAAAAAAAAATAATATACAGTAGTGGAAAAATTATAGCGGGGTAGAAAAAAGTTTTCTTAAATTTTTATTTACCATTGAATACAACACAACAAAATGCATGGATTTTATATGGAAGATGTTGACATTGCCGGCATAAGAATTTTTTTTTAAATCTGCCCTGAAAAAAATATGAAAACACAATTTAAATATGAAATTCAACGATTTTTTAACCCATTTACGGTCACTGTGTCAATTTGGGAACACTTAATTATTAAGGCTGTATAAAAAAACTGTTTACTCTAGTTTATTTATTTTTGCATTATTGAATAGTGGAAAGGGCTCTGAATAAATATTAAATGAAACAATTTAACTACATTAATTGTTATTGTTGTAATAATCTATTAAACTTCATTAACAATACACATTTAGAGATCGGTCAATGGTAACCAAAGTTATATTTTCTACTTAAAGCTTATAGTCGTTATTTGTATTATAATATAAAATTCAATAAACCATTGAAAAGCTTTTTTAGTTTCATACAACAAATGTATAAGATCTTAGAAAACATATAATAATGCTGTTCCAATTTGGGTACAATGGCCACAAGTATACTAATAGCGACGCTGCAAAAACTAGTGACAAAATGTTTAAAGTACGTCAACTTGCTGATATTCTTATAAGAAAATTTAACCAATGGGGTGTTTTCCACGAACATATTTCTATCGACGAATCTATGGTGAAATATTACAGTCGCTATTCAGCAAAACAGTATATTCGAGTTAAACCTATTCGGTTTGGTTATAAAAACTGGGTTGCAGCAAGTTCGCCTGGATATTGTTACTGCTTTGATATTTATTGTGTTAAATCAACCACACCTGTTTCTGAGCCATTGGGTACTAGGGCTGTGAAAATGCTGCTACAAAAATTGACCATGAATCCTGCCAACCATAAAATCTATTTTGATAATTTTTTTACAAGTTTTGAGTTACTCAATGATTTGCATAATTTACGTTACCGTGCCACAGGAACAATCCAAGCACTAAGAAATGTCCTCTGGCAAATGCAAAAGAGATGTTGAAAATCAAGAGCCGATTTCGATTTCAGATTTGACAAAAATAATGAGTTATTACTGGTCCGCTGGAAGGATAACAGTATTTGCACAATGGCGCCAAATTACGAATCTTATGAACCAATAGGAAAAATTAAAAGATGGTCTTCTGAAAAAAAAAACAAAAAGTTGATATGCCAATACCTCACTTGATGAAACGGACCAATCTATATCTTTATACCGAATTAGCATACATAGCAAAAAATGGTGGTGGTGTTTATTTACGTACATGGTTGATATGGCTATATCAAATGCGTGGCGCCTACATGAATTTTGTGAAGAAAATGCTATGGATCAATTACAATTTCGTCGATCCACAGCTAGGTTTCATCTAAAACAGTCGTCCAAAAGACATTCTGCTCGGCTTTCGTCATCAAATATTAAGGGTCTACATCTAGACGGCGCAGATGTTCCAAAGCATTCTAAGCGTGTGCGTTGTGTCATCTGCCACAATAGAAGCCGCTGGAGTTGCAAAAAATGCAAAAAACACTCTGCGTTGAAAAAAATTGTTTTGCAAAATATCACTCATAAGTGGCCATTGTACCAATTTGGGTACACCCCTCTAATGTCCTGAATATAATTTTTTTTTACTCATTTTTTACGTTTCTGCTTTTTTGCTTTGTTAAAAATAAATATACATTGAAATTTAAAAAATTTAACTTGTAGTTTTTGTTTAGCTGTAAATGGGTTAAACGAAGAATGTATTTTTTATAACATAAACACACTCACATAGATGACTACAGTGATGCTGAGTACTTATGAATATGTGCCTTAAACTGATAATAAAACTTTTCTGCTCAAAATGATAATTAAAGAATGCAACAGAATAAAAAGTATAAATGAAACAAGATTACACATACATACATACAAAATTTTTAATTTAATTTTTTCCAGAATACACACTCCAAGTATTAAATTTATTTTTCCAGAAAATACACGAGACAAATATTTATATTCTAAAGTTAAAAATAAAATTGTTCAACTTATTGAAGATTAAAAAAAAATTAATTTTTTCGTACGTAGTTTTAAAGTCCTGTAGGAGTAACTGCAATACTTTCAGTTTAATACTTACAATTAGAGATGAGCGATATTTTCAAAACTGTGATTTAATCACGGTGATTCATATTTCACTGGTAACTACAGTGATTGAAATTGCCAAATAACAGTTACTAATAATGTCGTTCTTTCAAAATTATTACATACTCAAATTTATTTCATTTTATTTTGAGCGAGACAGAATCACTATTAGATGATGCTGATTATTTACTTTTGTCTTTTATACATGAACTTTCTGTGAAACTTAATTTAATTACATTAAAAATAATAACGTTGATGACACCACTTTGATTTTGTTTAGTAGTCTTTTCGTAATATGTATCTTGTTGTCTCTTTCTTACGACTTAATAAAATACGTTGTTGTCATTATTGTTTTCTTTTGGAATACTGTGATCACAATCTCTGTTTTAAAGAACAGTGATTAACAAATCACGTTCACTGAGAAAAACGTTCTTCAAAAATCACTGGATCGCTCATCTCTACTTACAATACTTTAATAAACTACTTATTCTAGTTTAATTATACTAAGTTTCCGTCACAATATAACGGGGCATATATCAGATAAGAGTGAGTATTTACTTTATTAACCAACTGTATGCATAAAATTTGCAAGAAACGAAAAATTGTTTAAACATCCCTTTCCATATCGACGACGACCTTGAAAAACCCATAAAGGTTAACAGAATGACTACCTCACAAAGGCAAACATATTTTGAACAATTTCAAATTTAGTTCACACCAGTACTAATAAAACAAACCTTTTTTAATACAAATGATGCCCTCCTATTGCATTTTCATTTTCAACACTGGCTGAATTAAACGCTTTTAAATCATAGCAAAAATTCAATTCATTGTCAGTTGATTTTAACCTTTTAATAGAATTGCTTTTAATAGAATTGTGAAAATACAAGCTTAAAGAGATGAAAATGAAATTTTATCAACTAACATTTTTGTTATTGTATATGTGGAACTATGAACAGGATGCTCTCAAAGTAAGTACCCGAAATAACGCAGTATCAAATGCGAAAACCATTTTTAAAATGACAAACAGTCTTCTATATGTGGTAGGAAGCGTGTCTCTGTCCACATCTTGCCATCTTCCTAATAACATATAAGAAAGACGATTAGAGCATAGCATGTAACCAGGTAATCCAGATTAAAAGAATTTGAAAATTTCTAAAGAAGATATTTGAAAAAACAAAAGAATTTCAATCAAAAATGATAAACAAATTATTTGTTTGAAACAATAAAACTGGCAATTTTACCATCTCAAAGTATTCCACAAACGCTGACAAAAAAATAATAAGAAAAGTGTTAAGAAGTTGTAACTTAGCATCTGATATTCTTAAATATAAAATTATTTTAAAAAATTTCCTTCAAGTGCAGTTCTGCAATAGAGTAGAAGAGTAACTTCAATACAATTCTCTTCTATATTTGCATTGTTTAACACTAGAAGGACGGGAGAATTGATATACCTTAAAATACGGGTAGGGGTTATTTGACTCCCTTTAAATTTTAGTAGCAAAATCTACATTTGAATTTCAAAATTGCTTATTTATTTAAAATAAAAAAAAATTTAATTTTACATTTTGTATTCTTAGTTTATAACAAAAAAATAAACATTTAATAATACGTATTTGAAAAGAAATCAAGTTTATATGTGCGCGTACATATAATAAAAATATGTATGTACATTCAAAGCACTAACAGTACTTGTTGTTTTTGCCTTGAATGGATTTATGCGAGATCGAGGTATATCGAGATCATGAAACTGGTCAATAACGTTACTTTTTTTTTTAAATTGGTCCTTTACAGGCATTCAGCGCACATAGGGGTTTCTGGCATATTTCACACATTTTATTTGTTTTGTTTTTGCAGCCAGTTGTATGACAATGTCGTCTTTTTATGGATTGAATATTTGAAACTTGTGGTTGAATATTTACCGCCTGCGGTTGCCCGTGAAAGTGACGGAATTCAGATGCTACTTTTAAAATAAATTCTGTTCTGCTAATTTTTTTGTCTGTTACTTCTTGGAATAACACCCATGCATTTATTGCTGCCAAGTCCAATATGCTGAAAAAAATTTGCACTGGCCATCTTCTTGAGCTTGATTTTCCGCTATATTTTCTAGCCATTTGGTCAACAATATCAACACCAAATTTAGCTGAATCATAAAAAGTCCCAGTATTGGGTTTGCGTTTGACATTACCTTCATCTGTTTCAAACACATCGTGCAAAGTACTCAACAATAAAACATTTTTTTGTCTCTTTGCTTGGTAAGCTGTCAGAAGGCACTTGTTATTTTCGGTTTTTAGAACTTCATGGGTATGCAAATTTAATTTCAATTTTTTCACATACGGTGGAACATCCCGTCTTGCTTTATTGACTGTCCCAATTAGAGCTGTACGTTTGGAGAGCAATCTCTCTGCCAACGATACTGAGGTAAAAAAAATTTTAGTCGTCACATTTCTCCCTTTGTTTACGAAAGATTCCATTAGACGCATTACACTGTCCTCTCCAAGCGTAATGTTATTTGGACGGTTCTTATCTTTTCCCAAGTAGGGGAAACCGTTGAGCAGATACTTCGAATTGACATCTATGAAAAGCCAGAATTTTGTTCCAAATTTGTCGGGTTTATTCGCCATGTATTGTGTAAATTTGCATCCAGCTTTTATAAGAAAGTGTTGTCCGTCAACAGCGATGTTTTCACTTGGTCTATAACAGGATTAGCAATTTTCAATAAAACGGCTCCAAACGTACGAAATTAAGGCGAACTTATCTGTTTTTAGTCTAGTAGATCTTTCTTCTCGAACGTCAAAACTAGTACAATTAATTATTTCTTTGAATCGTTTTCTAGACATAGTTTGTGAAGAAAAAGCAACTCCCCACTTTTTGTTCCATAAATCATTTACAGACACAAAAACTAATATGAATTTGCCAAATTCTTGTAAAGACATAATCCAAATACGCTGCAATATCTTTGTCCCGAAGAGATCTAGTCATATTGAAATCTTTTGACAAACTGATAAAAATAATTAAAAGCAAAGTACGCGTTGGCTGCAATTAAATTACGGCATACTAGAGAAAATTTAAACAAAAATTAACGGCATTTTGATAAACAAAAATTTGGTATGCATGGTTTTTTTTTAACAATTATTTCATGAAATAAAAATTGGGAAAAGTAATTGATAAAATGAATACCGGCAGTCTGGTATGGGAAGGGTCAGATGAACCCTCTCCGTCTTTTTAGGTAGTGGCTTTAATAACTGCAATTTATAACACGTAAATAAAAACTAAAAACCTTTAAAATTAAATTTTGAGGAATATTATTAAAAATCACGAAGTAAGAATTCTGTGATATAATTCATAAAAGAAATATTAGCAGTTAGATTTGTAAATGGTTCAAATGACCCCTGTCCGTGTTTCTAGTGTTAAGCAACAAATTAATTTCAACCACAACCTTACCCAACACAAATATGGTTGACGCATTCTCTTATTCATTAAAGCGATAATATTTTGAAGAATTTCAATGTCAGCTACTAACATCGCCCATCAAACAAAACAATTTTAATATGAATCACGCTCCTCCAGCTGACAAATAATTTCTTCTTATACTATTTGAGATAAGAAACAGAAATTCACTTTGGCCTCAGAATACAGATTATAAATTAGAATTCTGTTGAATGCCTGTGTATGTATGTAATATTGTATTGTTTTTTGAAATTTTACTTTTGTAGAATACTCAGTATTTTGATCGTTTTGCCTGTGTGTCATAATGCTTTTAAAAGTATGATGATTTTTTGCATAATTTTTCTTTTAATTTTGATAATCAATTTTATAATTTATGTTTTAAATAAAGCTCTTGCACGTACGCTGTACCGTTTGTGGCACAACCATTAAAAGTACTAATTTGCAATCATTTTAAAACCAAATCATTGAACATTTTTAAATTATAAACATACATACAGTGCTTGACAAAACAATGGAAACTTTTTCAAAAATGTACTTAATCGGACGAAAATTTAACATGTTTTTTAAAAATCGGCAAAACATTTGTGGAGTTTATTAATATGCACTGTTATTAACGTTTCTGTATATTAAAATTATGTATAAAAATGAATTATATAATTCAAAAATTAAAAAAGTTTCCAAAGTTTCCAATGTTTTGTCAACATCAAATATGTGAATAGAATTATTTTTTTTAATTACTGAATTATATAGTCTTTTTATATATTTTTTAAAATACAGAAATGTTAATAACAGTGCATATTAATAAAAGGCATTAATATTTTGCCGATTTCTTAAAAAGATTTTTAAATTTTCGTCCGATTGTAACACATAAATAAACTTTTGAAAAAGTTTCCATTGTTTTGTCATGCACTGTACATAATTGGTCATTACAACCCTTCAGACAGGACTGCGACCTAGTTTATCACGCCACTTATGTTGAGTGTGTTAATTTTACAAATGAGTGGTGGGATGTACAGTTTAAAGTTGACTCCGAACGACAGATTTTTTGAGAAACTTTTTCATGGCAATTTTATTTACTCTCAGAGTTTTTGTCAGAAATCTGCTGAGAGGAAGTCGCAGAGGAAATAATTTTTGTATTTTGTTTTGATGTCTGGCCTGGGGCGCGAACCCTGGCTTTACGTCTAATAAGCCAACATACTACCTACTAGACAACGGCGACTTAAAATTATAAATTAAATTATATTTTAAATCAAAAACGAATTAAAATTCTCGAAAATCTCTTATGCCAGACTAATATTTCAGTTTCTTAACTTGGATCTGTTGTTCTATCATGTGGCTGACAAAGAATTATTCATAAAAAATTTTTCAATTTTATAAAAATTAAATTTTCTATGCTGATTAATGGGTTAATTCATTCATGGATGCCAATATAACATTCAGCACTTGTTGGTGTGAATGTTTGAGTAAAGATTTTAAAATATTTTCGAAGAAAAATTCCAAAACATTTTCATTAAAAAAAAATAATATACAGTAGTGGAAAAATTATAGCGGGGTAGAAAAAAGTTTTCTTAAATTTTTATTTACCATTGAATACAACACAACAAAATGCATGGATTTTATATGGAAGATGTTGACATTGCCGGCATAAGAATTTTTTTTTTAAATCTGCCCTGAAAAAAATATGAAAACACAATTTAAATATGAAATTCAACGATTTTTTAACCCATTTACGGTCACTGTGTCAATTTGGGAACACTTAATTATTAAGGCTGTATAAAAAAACTGTTTACTCTAGTTTATTTATTTTTGCATTATTGAATAGTGGAAAGGGCTCTGAATAAATATTAAATGAAACAATTTAACTACATTAATTGTTATTGTTGTAATAATCTATTAAACTTCATTAACAATACACATTTAGAGATCGGTCAATGGTAACCAAAGTTATATTTTCTACTTAAAGCTTATAGTCGTTATTTGTATTATAATATAAAATTCAATAAACCATTGAAAAGCTTTTTTAGTTTCATACAACAAATGTATAAGATCTTAGAAAACATATAATAATGCTGTTCCAATTTGGGTACAATGGCCACAAGTATACTAATAGCGACGCTGCAAAAACTAGTGACAAAATGTTTAAAGTACGTCAACTTGCTGATATTCTTATAAGAAAATTTAACCAATGGGGTGTTTTCCACGAACATATTTCTATCGACGAATCTATGGTGAAATATTACAGTCGCTATTCAGCAAAACAGTATATTCGAGTTAAACCTATTCGGTTTGGTTATAAAAACTGGGTTGCAGCAAGTTCGCCTGGATATTGTTACTGCTTTGATATTTATTGTGTTAAATCAACCACACCTGTTTCTGAGCCATTGGGTACTAGGGCTGTGAAAATGCTGCTACAAAAATTGACCATGAATCCTGCCAACCATAAAATCTATTTTGATAATTTTTTTACAAGTTTTGAGTTACTCAATGATTTGCATAATTTACGTTACCGTGCCACAGGAACAATCCAAGCACTAAGAAATGTCCTCTGGCAAATGCAAAAGAGATGTTGAAAATCAAGAGCCGATTTCGATTTCAGATTTGACAAAAATAATGAGTTATTACTGGTCCGCTGGAAGGATAACAGTATTTGCACAATGGCGCCAAATTACGAATCTTATGAACCAATAGGAAAAATTAAAAGATGGTCTTCTGAAAAAAAAACAAAAAGTTGATATGCCAATACCTCACTTGATGAAACGGACCAATCTATATCTTTATACCGAATTAGCATACATAGCAAAAAATGGTGGTGGTGTTTATTTACGTACATGGTTGATATGGCTATATCAAATGCGTGGCGCCTACATGAATTTTGTGAAGAAAATGCTATGGATCAATTACAATTTCGTCGATCCACAGCTAGGTTTCATCTAAAACAGTCGTCCAAAAGACATTCTGCTCGGCTTTCGTCATCAAATATTAAGGGTCTACATCTAGACGGCGCAGATGTTCCAAAGCATTCTAAGCGTGTGCGTTGTGTCATCTGCCACAATAGAAGCCGCTGGAGTTGCAAAAAATGCAAAAAACACTCTGCGTTGAAAAAAATTGTTTTGCAAAATATCACTCATAAGTGGCCATTGTACCAATTTGGGTACACCCCTCTAATGTCCTGAATATAATTTTTTTTTACTCATTTTTTACGTTTCTGCTTTTTTGCTTTGTTAAAAATAAATATACATTGAAATTTAAAAAATTTAACTTGTAGTTTTTGTTTAGCTGTAAATGGGTTAAACGAAGAATGTATTTTTTATAACATAAACACACTCACATAGATGACTACAGTGATGCTGAGTACTTATGAATATGTGCCTTAAACTGATAATAAAACTTTTCTGCTCAAAATGATAATTAAAGAATGCAACAGAATAAAAAGTATAAATGAAACAAGATTACACATACATACATACAAAATTTTTAATTTATAATCTATTAAATGCCGAATAGAATTTCCATTCTAATCACACTTATTATGTGAGAAAAGAAATTATTTGTCAGCGATAGGAGAGAGCATCATTCATCATTAACGTTTTCGTTAAGGTTGTTATCGATATTGAAAGGGATGTTTAAACAATTGTTTGTTTCTTGCATTTTATATGCATACAGTTGGTTCATAAAGCAAATGCTCACTCTTATCTGATATATGCACAGTTATATTGTGATGGAAACTTAGTATAATTAATCTAGGGTAAGTAGTTTATTAAAGTATTCTAAGTATTAAACTGAAAGTATTTCAACATTTTAGTCACTTCATATGGTATACTTAGCAAATTGTTTTCGCCTGTAAGTTTTAATTTTTAATATTTCTGCATAAATCACTGTTCGAGTAAATATCCAATGATTGATAGGAATAGATTGATTGATAGGATAGGGATTGGCCCGAATATGACAAAGGAAACCTCTCTCTTATGTGTCTACTGGATTTTTCAAAGGCCTTTGACAGGGTCGATCATTTAATCTTATGTCGAAAACTGGGGCAATATTTTGGATTTACAAATACCGCTTTATCTCTTATGGAAAACTACTTGTATGGGCGAGCCCAAAGGGTAATTATTGGAAATAGGCAGTCAGGGATGAGGCGTATAACATCTGGTGTTCCACAGGGGTCCGTGTTAGGCCCCCTGCTATTTAGTATGTTCGTCAATAATTTATTTTCAGTATGCAGGTATACTAAGGTACATGCATACGCAGACGATATTCAGCTTTACATCTCAAACCGCATTGGTCTGATAGAGGATACAAGTTACAAACTTAATTATGACTTGAGGTCTATTTTAAAATGGGCTGAGGATAATAACCTTACGCTCAATCCTGGAAAATCTTACATTTTACCAATCAGTAGATGGGAATATGATTTAAGTTATTTTCCGACCATTTACTTGGGGAACACATCTCTGTACGTTAGTAAGATTAAATACTTAGGATTTTGGATCAATTCCACCTTGTCATGCACTGACCATATTAATCATGTTGTGCGTAACGTATACCTATTGCTTCGTAATTTACGAATGTCGTCTAACTTCACACCAGTTGAAGTTAAGAGGAAACTTATAATTCAATTAATACTTCCACTGATTAATTATTTTGCAGAGATTTACAGTAAATTGGACTCTCTCTCACTACATAAGTTGCAAGTGTCTTTTAATAATGCTACGCGGTATGTGTATGATTTAACTAGGTTTAGCAGTGTATCGTCCTGGAGGAAAATGATCTTGGGCTGTGACTTGATCGACTACCTTAAGATGCGAAATATTATATTTTTATATAATCTTCTTTATCGAAAGAAACCACCCTATCTCTTTGAGAAGCTTGTATTTGGCAGATCCACTAGATATACAAATCTAATTATACCTAAATACACTTACATCAATACTAGCAGATTGTTTTTCGTCAACGCAATTAATTTGTGGAACTCCTTACCAATGTCTATTAAAAACATTTCGAGAAAGAGCAGTTTTAAAAAGTCACTTTTTGACTATATGACCTCAAATATTTAAAAAATTTTATTTTATTTTTATTTTAGAAATTTTGTGTGAAATATAATTATTGCCTTTTTGTGTATTAGTTATATATATATTTTAAAACAATTGCAATATAATTTAGGGAATACTAATGACTAATGTAATTTGTGTATATCCTACTGATCTATAAAAGAATAACATTCTTAAAGTTCTTGTAAGTTCTTGTAAGCAAATAAATAAATAAATAAATAAATAAATAAATAAAATAAATAAATAAATAAAATCAATTTGGGATGTGGGATTATCACGTAAACATTTATTCAAAGGCGTGTGCTTTGCAACCTCGTATTAAGAAAAAAACAAAATTATCAGCAGTTCAGATAGTACCCAAGAACATTATAACGTTTGAAGCTAAAATAGATTTGATTTCATGTATTTATCAAACTCTGTTGGCAGATTTTCTAAAGCTGACATGAATTAATAAAACGATAAGGATTGGTACAAGAAATAAATAAATATTGAATTGAAATATTTAGCGTTGAAATCTAAACATTTTATTTCAGACCTGTAAGCTCTGAAATAGCAATACACTTACGATTTTGTAAGTGTATTTAATTGAAAAAAATTAACAATGGATGCATACTTTATGTGCCAACTGTATACATGCATTTGTTATCAGTAATTAAAGAACGAAGTTGGGCAATGTTCAAGTGAGGTCAGATATTATTTTTTACATAACAATTGAGTATTTTCTACTTATCGCAGTGTCTGCAGAATCATATAAAAGCCAACGCTTATTAACGAAGCTTATCATTACAAGACTTTCATAGCAAACATGAAGTACTGGGTAGATCTTTTATATTTATTGTGCATTTTGAAAGCACAATCTGTTGTAGTGGGCGAAACAAAAGTAAGTATTTTTTGTCGTTGATTTTAAACAAGAGAATTAAATAAAAAATATTTTATATGTTTCTGCATCAATACAATCCATTAATGATGATATCTATGAAGAGATTCATTCCTGTGATTATACACGCTTCGAAACTCAACTGGAACGACTGAATCTACAAGCGAAAATCAATCATGATGCTCTTCTACGGCAACAAATGGAACTCTTTAATAAAATGGATGTATTGTCTTTACAAATAAGGGGAATGGAAGCAAAATTATTAGAAAAACACAAAGCTGAACGCCAGGTTCCATTAGTCCCACCACCAGCCAATGATAAAGTCTTAGTTATGACTGACATTAGAGAAAAACTAAAAGAGCATGATAATATGTTGGTGAAAATTCTAAATAAGCAAAATGACACGCAAGAACTTTGCAAAAAAAAATGATTTGAAAGATCATACTCAGACCTTGAAGAATACAATTTCCGACAAAATGATTGCGTTACAGAAAATCGATGCAAAGATAACCAACATAGAAAGCAATTTAATGCCAATGAATATTTCCAAAGAGATTATTAAAAATCAGAATAATATTCAAAATCATTTGAAAGAAATAAATTTGGAAGATCATATCCAGACATTAAAGACAACAATATCCGATAAATTCTATTTGATGCAGAAAATAGACGATAAACTTACGATTATTGGCAATAATGCAATACCTAAAAAGGATCAATTGAAATTTTATCAGGATGTTCAGCAACACTTAAGTAAGAATTATTTTTAAAATCTTTCAACTTTAATCCCATTTAAAAAAAAATTATTTTTAATATTTCAGATGCCACTGAAAAATGTTTGAAGGGTCTAATTGCGTAAGTAAGAGAAAAAAAATATTTTTAATATAATTCAGGTTAAAGCGAAAAAACACGCAAGAATTCTTTAGAAGCATTGACAGAAATTGATTCTACTTTTAAAGCACACTCTATCGGAAAATTAAAAAAAAATATGGGCAAATAAATTTCTGTCAGTTGTTAACATTACTTTAGGTGATGCATAATCGCTCCTACTAAACTAATGTAATTTTTTCATTTTTAAAAGGCTTTTAAAATTCATGAATTACTCTAAAATAAATTATCTTAATTTAAAACTTTTCTTCAATTACTTTTAAGCAGCAATCAATCATATCCCACCAGTTGTGCGGATACCAATGCCAATTATTGTGAAATAAATAAGTGCCTCATTATGAATCATCTGTATGGTCCTGCACCATTTTACGTCGCTTGTTATAACAGCGTAGAGGATGGTGGTTGGATGGTTATTCAACGACGTATCAATGGCGCGGTGGACTTCTACCGCACTTGGACAGAGTATAAATCTGGTTTTGGCAATTTAGATGGTGAATTCTTTATAGGATTAGACAAATTGCACGCCCTAACTTCCAGTCTTAAACCTGTAGAGTTGCTCATACTTTTGGAAGATTTCGAAAATGTGACGAAACACGCCAAGTATGACGATTTCCAAGTGGGGAATGAGACTGAAAATTACAAACTTATAAATGTCGGGTCGTATGAGGGCGATGCTGGGGATTCATTTAGTCAGCATGTGGGTTATAATTTTACCACAAAAGATCGTGATAATGATACTGCTGATGTAAATTGTGCTGTAGATAAAACTGGTGCCTGGTGGTATAGAAGATGTTGTTATAGGTCAGTTAATATATTATTTAACTTTTGTATTTATAATTATTATTGCCTGTTTTTTGTTGTTTTTTTTTTAGCAATTTAAATGCAAAGGCTTCAGGAACAAACGGAATAACTTGGCATGAATTTCATGGCTATGAATACTCTCTAAAATTTGTGCAAATGTTAATTCGGCCAAGAAAATTATAAATATTTAATTGAAATCGATTGATGTTAACAAAATTTTATAATAAAAAATAAGGATTTTTACTTCGTATTAAATCATAATTGTTGTATTACTGCCTTTATCTGACAGGTTATTTGTTTTGTTTCCTTTTATGTGTTTGAGTGTACATCGATGCAACAATGGCGCGGTGAACTTTTACCGCGATTTATCAGAATACAAAGCCGTTTTCGGTAATAACTTCGACTCTTAAGTCGAAGTGGATTGTTGATTCAGTTGCAAGATTTCGATTATGTCTACAAGAAAAAATTTCTTGTGCGTGGTATAAGAAGATATAGCGACGGCTACTCTGACTAAATGATTTTCATGGTTATGTAAGCATATATATGTATTTTATTTATTACAAATACTTCCATATTGCATTAAATTTTTAAGAACGGACTATATCATAAGAATCGAACCTAGACTCATCACACTGATTAGCACACTATTTGCCTGACTTGTTTTCAAAATATTTCTTTTGAGATAATTTATCAATGCATTCGAATACCAATTGAGAATACATGATCAAAACTTTAGATTATGTGGAATGTAGATTGTAGTGTATATGTCTAAGAAAAAACAATACATTCCCAATAAATATGAAAATCTTATTCGAAGCAGGTATGGCCCTTTTTGAATTGTTTTAAGATGTGTCCTGACACACATAAAATAATTGATCAAATTCGTCTTTTTTGTTATTGTTTTGTTGTGTCGCCTTAGTCGGTTCAAGCCCCAGATCAGACATTAAAACGAAAATATTTCTGTGGCACTTCCTCTCAGCAGATTTCTAGCAAAAACCATGGAAGCAAATGAAATGATTGCCATGAAAAGTTTCTCAAACATTTGTTGTTCGGAGTCGACTTTGAACTATAAACTTAGCATATAAAATATATATAAAATATATAAAATTAGCATACACAACATAGGTGGTGTGAGAGACTAGGTCGTAATCCTGACTGAAGGATGACCAATTATGTAATGTATGTTACAAAAGAAAAAAAATACTCACACGTATAGGCCGAGATGAGTTTGGAAAATATGAAAATACTTTTGCTTTTTACTACCTGGATTGCATAAAACATATGTTCGCTTCTTTTTCACAACAGCTGTTATTCTTTCTGTAATGCAGTTTGCGATCCACTGGCCAATCGAGAGAAAGACGGGTGCTACGTTAGAATATACGAGAACTTGTCCCTTTATCTCGCTAGAGCAAAATCCGGAATCCGTTGGAATAGTGAAATGCTTCAATAGAGCTGGATACCCTACCGTTATTAATGAGCACTTTCGCCCGCGTTTGTACATAAAGGAGCGTTGTATTCCAACCTCGATCAGCTAAAACTGATGTAAATAATAAAGAGGTTAGATGAAGTGAAGTATTTCTTGCACCATCTTAAGAAACCAATGCTTTTGAACGTTTTTTTCGACACTTGCAAATGTGCTGTCTGCAGCAAACATCACACTGAATTTTAATGCGCAGGTCATACAGAGCGTTTGACTAATGAATGCTTCCACCATCCATAACTACTACAGATGAGGCAATATTATTGCTGCCTTTATGTGTTTGTAGCGCATTAAAATCAATCCTATTCATATTCGAATATTGACTGTAGGTCGAATGTGAGAATGTTATTCGTATTAAGCCCTTTCGTATAATTCTCCAAAGGGCTCGACCTACCATCGGTGATCTGCAAAAATTAGAAGTTAAAGTTTAATGAAAATATTATATAGAGTTGGAGATAGAAGTCGCCGCAGTCTAGTAGGTAGTGTGTTGGCTTATTAGAAGTAAGGCCTCGGTTTAAACCCCAGGTCAAACATCAAAACGAAATACGAAAAAATATTTCTTTGGCGACTTCCTCTCAGCAGATTTCGGGCAAAAATTCTGAGAGTAACTAAGATTGCGATGAAAAGTTTTTCAATCTGTCGTTCGGAGTC
Source organism: Sarcophaga subvicina (assembly GCA_936449025.2). NCBI lineage: Eukaryota > Metazoa > Arthropoda > Insecta > Diptera > Sarcophagidae > Sarcophaga > Sarcophaga subvicina. The sequence continues at coordinate 93,910,317 of OW388080.2, forward strand.
GGCTTTATAGTTTAGGTCCCGCCACTCATATATAAAATTAACGCACACAACATAAGTGGTGTGAGAAGCTAAGTGATAATCCTGACTGACAGGTTGTAATTAGAGTTTGGGGTCATTTTTTGGCTCATTCATCCGAGATAGTTTTTCTAGACTGAATATGCCATTACCAAATAATGAAAACGACGTAAAAATTATAATTTTGAAATATTACAAAAATGTGGCAGACAACTTTATAAGAGGAATTTCAATTGCAATTTCAAAAAATGGAAGATTTTCGTTAGTATTAGATGAATAGACAAACGTTTCACAACGTTTCTAAATATATGTTTACACGGTATGGATCATTTTACAATTTGGGATTATTACCTATAACAGGAAGCTGTAACGCAGATAATATAAGAATGTTGGTGGAAAAACGTCTAGGAGATTTCAATTTATGTTTTGAAAGTCACATTGTAGAACTATTTATAATGTAGATTTACATTTATAATCTTTGTTTGTTGAAGATTATGTCCTACACTTGGAAATATTGGTAAACGGTTTGAACCCCATAAAAGGTGCAGTGGAAGCATTAGGCAGGCGTGAAACCAATTTGATAACAGGTGATGCTATTATGAATACACTTTAGGAACAGTTATTATCTGTTGATTTTCGGAAAAATGGTTCACACAATTAAAAGTAAAGTAAATGAAATATAAATTGATGTCATTTGTAAATTATCTAAACACTTCATAACACAATAATATTAACATAACAAAGATAATGTTAAAATCCTATGCAGAGCAAATGTACAAACGCCTATTCCAAGGTACTGAAATAACAGCGGCTGAAAGTGATGAAGATATTTCCGTTGCACAAGTATATCAATGTTTTAAAGAAAAATTGGAAAACGCCATTAATGGGGCCAAAGAAAAACAAGAAATCTGAAATTAAAAACAAACAACTTATTTAAAAGAGAGCTACTTTTATTGGAAGCTAGTACAAACAGAACCAAAAATGTAGACATTCTTTTTAATGCATTGTTACTCTAAAGATCACTTCTGTAGAAAGCGAACGTGTTTTTTTGGTAGCTGGTAAATTATCAAAAAATTTACGAAATAGAATGTCTGATGAGTTATTAAATGCACTAATATTTTTAAAAACCCATTTTTTTAAACCTTAGTTCTTCGAAAATTTTTTATATTTTTATTTTTAAATAATATTTTTAATTAATTATTAATAATAACTGATCTGAAAATGTTATCATTAATCTGTTTGTTTTTGTTTATACAGTATGAATTTAAATGTATTGTTTTCTTTTTGTTAATAAAATAACATTTTAATAAAAATCTTAAGCATTTTACCAGTATTGTGTTTTTTAAAAGATTTCGAATATCGAATATTTCATTTCCGTTTCCCGGGAAATGAAAAAGTTGTATGTAGAAATTAGAAATTTGGAATTCATTATTAACGTAAAACTAAATTCATGAATGCTCTTCAGAGGTATGTTTCTTATTGATTTAAAAACTCTGCTTATATTTAAATCACTGTTTATACACGCAATATGTATTTACTTAACTTCTCGTAAACGTTTTTGGACTTAGAAATAGAAATGCGATAGATACGAATGCTTACAAAATATATTTTTACACTTTGCAAAACTCAACCCTTGTTTTTAATTAATAACCACAGCTTTGTTTCAGCTCACAATATTTAAGAATTAATATGAAATACGTTTCTATTTCTGGTTACCGAAATTAAAGACAACAAATAAACGCAGTTGTTAAAAATGGGGGAAACATCAAATGCTACAACAACAATTAGACAAAAGGAAATATCGTATGTTAATGTTAATGGAAAACAAAAAACATGAAAATGAACAAAACTTGAAATTGAAATTGTCAGAGCATACAAAAGGACAAAGCAAAATACACATCCTTTTGTAAACCTAATATTATCTTATCGTAGAATAACATGACATGGTCTTTGTGTGGAAGTCTATATTGTTTTAATTTTTTTTTGTGTTACATAATGTTCTATTGTCATAGCTAACATAGAGTAGCCTCTCTCTGTTCCCATGTAATTTATGGCCTTTTTTGAATTGGTCCCATTTACATCAAATGTAGTCACAGAAATTGTCTTTTTATTCCATTTGTTTTTAAATTTTGTCGCTATTTCTCCATTTCTGCTTGAAACACACGCACTTTAAAAAGTTAAACGCATGACTTGAGATAAATAATAGGAAATATATATGAGGATACCGAAAGTAAAAGTCGCCGTAGTCTAGTAGGTAGTGTGTTGGCTTATTAGACGTAAGGCCACGGTTCCAAACCCAGGTCAGACATCAAAACGAAAATATGAAAAAAACATATTTCTTCGGCGACTTCCTCTCAGCAGATTTCTGGCAAATCTCTGAGAGTAAATGAAATTGTTATGCAAAGTTTCTCAAAAAATCAGTCGTTCGGAGTCGACTTTAAACTGTAGGTTCAACCAAGAATTCTTTAACGAAAATGATGAAATTAAAGAATTTCTTGGTATGAATTTTTTTTCAGTCATTGATACTCGACACTGTTCAAGGAACTAAAATAGCGCATTTTTGTAATGACGAATTACATGGCCACAAATGTTTACTTCTGTGACAGGAAGTTTTGGATAGGTTTGGATAGAGTCAATAGTGGTGGAGCTATTTTCACGAAATCTAGACTCTACGGTACTAGTCAAGAAATATAAAACAAAGAATTTTGAGAGCATTTGTGTTTAATTCACATCTGGTCCGATAGTGTAAAAGACTGGTAAGCAATCCTTTATCGGATTAGCAATTTAGAATATGCTGGTTACGTGACAATTGCAAAGTCACTGGCAGCGGACAAACTGGCTAGGGAATTGTCAATAGGAGAGAGGTCTACAAAAACAAAAAAAATGCAATTCTTCTACCAATCATACATTGGAAAGTAGATTGGATTGTAGAATTGGAAGACCCTTCTGGCTAAATCCTAACAGATCCTAACATCACAAAACTAGTCCTAAGCATGAGTAGAAGTGAGATGAGACCTATTATAGGAGCCTTAAAGCGGCATGATTACTATTGATACATGAAAAATAGATGGAGCGCGAATATCTCTTATTCCAGCAGTCTATATGAAGATGTTTAATATACAGGAGCAGATGCTTGCCCGCAGGTAAAAAAGTAAAAATTACTACGGCGTTCGATTTGTTGAGGAAGCGGTAAATCTGTAGGACTTTAAGGTTATGGGTAAAAGGGGATCGTAACCGGGATTAACTGTATACGTGAATATCTTTGGGACATTAAGTCATCTAAAAAAACCACGTGGATTTATGAAACAAAAGAAAGTCGTCGTAGTCTAGTAGGCAGTGTCATGTCTTATTAGATGTGAGGCGACGGTTCAAACCGCAAGGCAAACACTGACAAAATATTTAAAATCATTTCTTCAGTGACTTCATCTTAACAGTTTTCTGCCAAAAAAAATCTCTGTGAGAAATCATAATTGCCATGAACAATTTTGTCTCCAAAATCTTGCGTCCGGAGTTGACTGAAAACTGTAGGCCCTGCCACTCATGTATAAAATTAACACACACAACATAAGGACTGTGATAAGAGAATGGTCAATTATGTATGTATGTCTGTACAGTCATAGATGACTATTCATTCATTTAAAACCCACTCCTGTTTGGATAAATCATTCCAATTTTACTCATTCAACAAAGTTCTACTCATTCATATAAATTAACGAAAAAAAAGTTCATAAATTAATTTTGATAATTGATTTGAATTCATTTCTAGTTTTCATATTTCTTAACGTGTCACTTAAGTCATCTGGGGTTTGACTTATATTACATGTCGTTTAATGCTGATTAATTGCCACTTCAATAGCGAGTTAAATCATGCGACTAAGTATGTAAGCCGACATGTTACATTTTATTTTTGATTCTTTTTATTCTAATCTACAACGACAGTCTCCACAAAAATTGTATTTTTAGCCAGACGCATATACAATGGCTACACGTCCATTATGTTGTTGTTTTTGCACAAGAGTTGAAAAGAATAGGGACTACCTTTCGTTTTGAATGAGAATGTGGGTCAAATATTGACTGATTCTAATCAAACTGTATGAGAGTAAAGTAATAAAAATTGCCAATTGCATGATGTTTTAATATTAATATCAAGACATACTACTTCTAATTATATTATGTATACGCATTACACATACAATACAAAACCATATACAATACAAAGCATTTCCCTTATAATCCTCATATAAACACTTCCATGTTTTGTGTTTGTTTTCATAGTCACCATTGGTTATGTCTACCTTCTAGTGGTCAGAGGTTTCCGTTTAACACATTTTCCAATAAAACGTTTTTTGTTGTATTTTCAAACATTACATGCGTTTAAATATGTACCACGAATATATATTTTACATTCAATTTCAAATTGTTTTATGACACCACAACAGCAATAGCTTCAATATACATGTTTTATTATTGAATAATTATTTGACATTGACATTTGATTGCTTAGTGGACAAGGAAAAACTAAAAATTGTGCTCAAGAAGAAAAGCAGAAATGTGCTACTGACGTGTGCGAAATGATATGGTGTTCTGGTATACAGGGGCTTCCCATCTCTATGGAAAACCCTATTCCATATGAATGAATGGCCAAGCCAGCACAGACGGTAGATGTTAATACGTTGCATATCGCTGAGGAGCACATACAATGGTAAGTTCTTAGTTCGAATGCGGAAATAATCGCCAACTCGCTGTTGACCGAATATATTACATACAAAGTGGTGGGATATTCAGAACATCGGGGACTTATTGACCGTCCATCATAGCGTAAACATTCATGTAATTTAAATTAAACTAAAATAGTCTGGACACTACCTCCAGGACAAAGTATTGTTACGTTTTTACATTTTAAAAACGTTTAAAATAGGAGTTCGTTGATTACAAACAAAATAGACACAAATATATTGTTACGTTTTTGCCTTTTTAAAAACGTTTAAATATGAGTTCGTTAATTGCAACAAAGTAAAAACAAATATGTCTTTAGTTTTTCTTAACTCTCTTTATTATTTACACTACTTTTGTGTACCACCGTATAGAACTTAACGATACAACAATAATAATCTGTTTATTCACTGTACTAGTTCACACAAGTATTCGCTAGATCTTTACAACCACGACTTATTTTGTTCACACGCAACTTCACACAAGGCTGACTAAATTCACTCTGACTGCTGCTTGCTTTGTCCAGCCCTTTTATAGTCCGCACGCACGTATGATCAGTATGATGAACGTTCTCGATGTGGAAGGTTCTAGCTCGCGCCTTCTCGAGAATTCTATTGCTAGTGCATTGTTGTTTGTGTACTTTGCTTATGTTGTCCGTTACATATTTGTCGTAGCTGGTTTACTTTATGTTGTTGTTGCTACCTGGTTCGTTGTACACATGTGTGTGTGCAGCTTTAGATAATCAACACGTTCGTTGTATTCTTAGTGTTAGTGCGTATTTGTATCGTGTGTATTGTGTTGGTGTAGCTGGTAGCTTTTGTTTATCGTTTTTATTGTTAAACGATATTAGGTCGTTTCGCTTTGCGTAACACTGCCGCCCACTTAAGCCTGTTCGTCCCGAATAGGCTCATTATCTCCTTTCCCATATTTTGCCAGTCGCTCTATGTGTACGACCTTCATTTTTGTTCGGGGGCTGTTTGCTTTTTGTATCCTGTACACGACATCGTTTAACCGCTTAATTATTTTATACGGTCCATCCCAGCTGGTTTGTAGCTTGGGAGATAATCCCTTCTTCCGCTTTGGGTTGTATAGCAGAACAATTTGTCCCTCATGGAAGCCCTCCGTGTTTGCTGCTCTATCATACCTGGCTTTCATTCTATCACTGACCATTTTTATACGGGTGCGTACAAACTCATGAAGTTCATTCAGGCTTTCTTCTTTTCCAGTGTATGTTTCGTTCCTCTCTGTGGCGGGCTTAACACCAAATTCTAAGTCACCGGGTAGTTTTATCTCAGTCCCAAAGATAATCTTGGCGGGTGATCTGGATGTTGAATCATGGACTGCAGATCGGTATGCCAGTAGAAACCTCGGAATGTGTTCGTCCCAATCCTTCTGTTGCTCGCTCACTACTTTCCGCAAGTATTCCTCCAGGGTTCGGTTAAATCGCTCTACCATTCCATCTGACTGTGGGTGAAGAGGCGTCGTTCGAGTCTTCTTAATGCCATATACTTCGCACATTTCCTTGAATACAGCTGATTCAAAATTTCTGCCTTGATCGGAATGTAGTTCTATTGGAACCCCGTAGCGGCATACCCAGTTGTTCACAAAAACGTTAACTATTGTGTTCGCCTCTTGATTGGGTATGGCATACACTTCCGGCCACTTGCTGAAATAGTCCATCACAACGAGAACATATCGGTTTCCGGCATTGCTGACTGGAAAAGGGCCTGCAACGTCCATGGCTATCCGCTCGAATGGTGCGCTTGAGTTATATTGTTGTAGCTGACCTCGAGTTCTTCTTACTGGACCTTTAGCTGCAGTACATTGGGTACAGTTTGCTATCCAGTTCGCCACTGCTTGCTGACATCCAACCCAATAAAAACGTTGTTTTAGCCTTTCCAGCGTCTTGGTCACTCCAAGATGTCCTCCGCTGGCTCCATTATGGAACTCCTTTAGCACTTCTTTCATTTTGGAGGAAGGCACTATCAATAGGTTGGATGAGGTCTTGCCGTCAGCGCTTTCCCAATGTCTATATAAGCACCCGTTTATCAACCTTATACTGTCCCATAGTGCCCAATATGCTTTTGTAAGAGGACCTTCTGCGGATATCTCATTTCTTGTAGGTCGTTTGTCCTCCTCCTTCGCTGCTATTACCTTCGCCAATATTGGGTCACTCCTTTGTGCTTGGGACCAGTCTTCGTTGGCTTCAATCCGCGTTAGCCGGATATCGACGATGGATTCCTTTTTCTCAGCTTTCACGCAATGTTTACACTCCAAATTACAAGGTCGGCGTGAAAGAGCGTCAGCATTTCCATGTTTTATGCCCCTTCGGTGTTCAATGCCGAAGTCGTAAGTCTGGAGGCGTTCAATCCAACGCGCTAACTGTCCTTCGGGGTTCTTGAATTGTAACAGCCATCTCAAGGCGGAGTGATCAGTCCTTAGCAGAAAATTTTGGCCATACAGGTATTTATGGTAATGTTTGATGCACTCCAGAACTGCCAGTAGCTCTCGTCGGGTCACACAATAATTCCGTTCAGGCTTTGACAATGTGCGACTATAGTATCCTACGACTTTCTCTGTTCCATTGACCACTTGGGAAAGTACACCACCAATACCATATCCGCTAGCATCACTGTCTAAGATGAATTTTTCTCCTTGGACTGGATACGCCAAAACTGGTGCAGCACACAATAGGTCTTTCAGTGTCTGGAACGCCTTCTCCTGTGGCACACCCCATTCATAGATTTTTGACTTCTTGGTGAGCTCATGTAAACTTGCAGCCACGCTGGCAAAGTTAGGCACAAAGCGTCTGTAGTATGTGCATAGTCCCAAAAAGCTGCGTAGTTCATGAAGATTCTGGGGACGAGGCCAGTCCTTTACTGCTCGTATTTTATCTTCATCGGTGGATATGCCATCTGCTGTGACAAGATGCCCCAAATATTTCACCTGCTTTTGGAAAAATGCACATTTCTTTACGCTTAGTTTTAGTCCAGCCGTTGTTATTCGTTGCAGAACTTCTTCCAGGTTCTTGAGGTGTTCGTCGAAAGTTCTGCCCATCACTATTATGTCGTCGAGATACACCAGGCAAGTCTTCCAATGCAGTCCCTTTAGCACACGTTCCATAAGCCGTTCGAAATTGGCCGGAGCGTTGCAGAGTCCAAATGGCATAACCTTAAACTGCCATAAGCCGCCGTTCGCACTGAATGCGGTTTTCTCTTTGTCCTTGTCTGCAATCTCCACCTGCCAATACCCGCTTTGTAGATCCAATGTGGAGAACCATTTTGTTCCGGCTAGCGTGTCGAGTGTGTCGTCAATTCTTGGTAGCGGGTAACTATCCTTTTTGGTGACATCATTCAGCTTTCTGTAGTCTACGCAGAATCTTGTACTGCCATCTTTCTTCTTTACTAAAACTACAGGTGAGCTCCACGGACCCGATGATGGTTCGATTACACCGCTCTTCCTCATTTCATCGACTAACTCCTTAACCTCATTACGCTTGGCCAGCGGTATGCTTCTGGGTGCCTGCTTTATCGGTCTCGCTTCGCCAGTATCAATTTCGTGTTTGACCATAGCTGTTCTTCCTTGCCTTTTGTTGTTCGTGGCGAAAGCGAAAGCATACCTCTTTAGCAGCTTTTTGGCTTTGGTTTTCTCTGCAGTTGCTAAACCTGCTATCCATTTCTCCACATTTTCACCAAATTCCTTTTGATCCTTGGCTGACATATCGGCAGGTTGCGGCGTTTGTTCGCTATTTATTACCGCCTCTACTGGAACACATTGGCCCACCTCTGAGTTTTTACAGACGACTCTTTCATGGCCTGATAGATTTAGCACTCTCACCGGGACTATTCTTTGTTCTGTGGATTTGACGAGGGCCTTTGCTGATATTAAATCCGTCTGTATTTCTGCTGGTTCCACAACCCACAAGCGGTTTTCCACACAATCTCCCTCCATACGCGCCCATATCAGTGATTCACTCTGAGGTGGCAATTTGAGTTGTTCGACCGCAACTATCCTTCTGGCGTCCACTTGGTGCTTGTACCCCACGTCTAGAGGTATCTCTACATTTCGCCAACTCATAATCTGTTGCCCCATATTCAAATTGATGCCATGAGCTATCATGAAATCGGCACCAATTATAACCTCGTCCACAATATCGGCAACAATAAAGATGTGACTTACACTAATGTTGGCTATAGTCACCTTCGCCTCTGTTTTTCCGTGGACGGTGGCACACTCTCCAGTAGCTGTCCGTAGTCTTACATTGCTAAGTGCCTCACATTTTCCCTTCACTACATCTGGTCTGATGATAGACTGCGTCGCCCCGGTGTCTATTGTGAAAGTATGTGGTCTGCCATTTATGTATCCGCACGCCGTAAGATTGTTGTTGTTCTGTTGCATCACTGATATTGAGATTGTGGGGCCCTCGCTTGTGGGAGCCAGCACTTGCCCCTCAGTGCTAGCTCGTTTTAGTTTAACGGGGACTCTTGTGAAGATGGTTGGTAGTTCGCCCGTTTCTTGTTCCTTGATGGTGAGGCGGATCTTGATCTCTTGCGTGGCGCTTTGCAATTTCTTTGGAAATGGCCACCCTTTCCACAATTGAAGCATTTAAGTTTAGTCCTTTGTCCGTTTTCTTCCATAGCTTGCTTCACCATCTCCTTAACTTTAGTTAAAAGGCATTCATCTTCCTCCACGACTTCCATTCTTCGCACTTTGCCTACTTGTGGTCTGGAAATAGCTCGAGCGGTCTCCTGGGCTAGTGCGAAGGCCACGGTCTCTGCAAAGGTTACCTTCTGCGTGGAACATACCGCCAGTTTAATGTCAGGATCTCGTATACCATTGACAAACGCCTCGGTCTTAATGTTGTCTATCAGCGGATGGTTTTCTCCTGGGTATGTGAGCTTCACTAATCTCTCAACCTCCATTGCAAAGGCTTGCAATGACTCATTTGCCTTTTGCGCCCGGCATCTCAACTCCATGCGGTATAGTTCCCGTTTGTGCTCATCGCCAAATTTACGCTGCAACGCCACCATTAAGTCGTTGTAGTTGTTTCTGCTGCTGGCTGACATGGTTTCTAGAATCTCGGCTGCGACACCTTTTAACGCCAGAATTAGTTCTAGAGCCTTCTCTCCATCGTCCCATCCGTTTCTGCTGGCTACTGTCTCAAATTGGAATTTGAATACGGATAGGGGTGAGCTACCATCAAAGGAAGGTGGTTTTATCCTGCCAGTACTTTCTGATACTACTCGCACTGGTTCCGGTCGCTGGCTTTGGAGGTTGTTGATCTTCTCCTCCATTATGACTAGTTTGCCGTCAACGGACTTTTCTAAGTCTGACACCTTCTCTTCGACATTGGTAATTCTTTTGCTGACTGACTTATGTATTTCGTTCAGCTTCTCTGTGGTCGCTTCAAGTTTATTCTCGATTTTTGACAAAAAATTTTGTTCTCTATGCTCCATTTGTTCCATAATTACTGATTGCATTTGTTAAATGCTGATACGCTCCTGCTTAACTTCAGTTATTTTTATTTACTTAATTTCTTTAAATTATTTTCATATTGTTCTTTATTTCTTGCTTAGCAACAGTTCAATTTATATTTACATACAGGCATACACACATACATACTTACGATCTCCACATTACTGTTCATACATGTAAATGTTCGAAGTTGGAGACTTATGTTCGAAATTCTTTTCTTGTTTAGTAAATAAGTATGTATGCGTGTATGTAAGTACATTACATTAAACAAGATCAATAACAATTTTTGTAACTTTGCTTTACATATTGAAACATAAATTCATTTAGTCTTAAATTTGCATTATAATAAAGATGTTCCAATCGGGAACAAATATTTGAAAATTATAGTTCGTTTATATTTAAAAAAAGTAGCTTTTAGCTTGTAAAAAATATTACAGGCTCGAAACAGCATTCTTTCCATTCTTCTTTCACTATCTTGTCGCGACTCAGCCAGAAGTTTCTGATTTTCGGTTCTAGAAGCTTCTTGTACTTCAGCCAGAAGTTTTTGATTTTCGGTTCTAGAAGCTTCTTGTACTTCAGCCAGAAGTTTTTGATTTTCGGTTCTAGAAGCTTCTCGTACATCAGCAAACAGCTTTTCGTTCGCTTCTTGCATTTTGCGATTTTCGGCTCTAGAAGCTTCTTGTACCTCCGTTAATACTTGCATTTTTTCCATCATAGCGGCTAGCAAAGAATTTATGTCGATACCGCTAGGGTTTGCAGGGGCCTTTACCTCTCGTTCCTCTTCATCCTCGAACTCGTAGGAATCGATGTCGATGTCCTGAAGCTGCAAATGTTCCCTTAATCGCCTTTGCAGTTCATTTTTCGTGCCCATTGTTGGCAGCTCGAGTTTACCCAACTCCCGTTTAAGCCGTTCCACTTTTAGATCGCAGAGTTTCATTTTATCTATTTATTTCTTTTTACTTATTTTTACTTTTTGATTTTGCAATCCCACTTCTGACACCAATTGTTACGTTTTTGCCTTTTTAAAAACGTTTAAATTTGAGTTCGTTAATTGCAACAAAGTAAAAACAAATATGTCTTTAGTTTTTCTTAACTCTCTTTATTATTTACACTACTTTTGTGTACCACCGTATAGAACTTAACGATACAACAATAATAATCTGTTTATTCACTGTACTAGTTCACACAAGTATTCGCTAGATCTTTACAACCACGACTTATTTTGTTCACACGCAACTTCACACAAGGCTGACTAAATTCACTCTGACTGCTGCTTGCTTTGTCCAGCCCTTTTATAGTCCGCACGCACGTATGATCAGTATGATGAACGTTCTCGATGTGGAAGGTTCTAGCTCGCGCCTTCTCGAGAATTCTATTGCTAGTGCATTGTTGTTTGTGTACTTTGCTTATGTTGTCCGTTACATATTTGTCGTAGCTGGTTTACTTTATGTTGTTGTTGCTACCTGGTTCGTTGTACACATGTGTGTGTGCAGCTTTAGATAATCAACACGTTCGTTGTATTCTTAGTGTTAGTGCGTATTTGTATCGTGTGTATTGTGTTGGTGTAGCTGGTAGCTTTTGTTTATCGTTTTTATTGTTAAACGATATTAGGTCGTTTCGCTTTGCGTAACAATATGTTTAATTTCAATTAAACTTTTGTGTGCCACTGTTTACAACTTCACGATACAAAACAATTTGTTATATTCGTTATAACTTCGTTATAATTCGTTATAAATTCGTTACACTTCTGTTCGCGTACACACTAAGAAATGTTCGGTCGGTTTTTACAACGATGATCTTCAAACCACGACTGTTCTCTTCAAACGCAATGCGCCTTCACACAAGACTGACTGAATTCTTACTACTCGTTGCCTGCTTTGTCTAGCCTTTTTATATGCTCACGTAAACAGTCTTATGAAGGTTCTTGAAGATGAATGTTCGTTTTTGGGCCTTCTCAAGAACTCAATTTGTTCACATTGCTTGTTGTTGCGTTCTCGCTTACTTGTCTATCCCCTTTTCTTTCATACTGATGTATGAAATGTATGTAGTTATCGTATCGTATCGTATACTTCGTTTTGCACTCGTTTAGTGCCTGATCCTTCGTGATAGACTCCCCCGTTCAATAGCGGTAAAGGCAGCAGTAAAATCTCGGTTGTGCACCCGATGATGTCGATGTACTCAGCATACACAAGGAACTGGACAGTTTTGTGGAAAATTGTGGCCTCTTGCCTTCGGAAGAACACCCTACATTATGAAGTTAAAGATGGCACATGATAAACTTTCAGCTTGTCTGAAACCTCCTAACCTATCTTGACGGATTTGCTGGAATTGTCTAGCATTCCACATTCAGAACCTTTATTCAGTGATTAGTAACCGACGGCATTGCTTGTTTTATTCTGACTATACGCAGGTGATGCAGTGAATTGTGCTGGAATTATGAAACAAGGCAAGTGAAAGCAGTTTTTATTAACATTTGTTTTCAACCATGACATTTGGAGTAAACTGTACAGTTTTTTTCCCAGCAAACCTTTCTCTTGTCGAACTCAAGTAGATGAGTACATAGCCTAGAATAAAGCACACTTTTACATGGATAAAAACTTGTTATGCCCGACTAATTATAAAAGATCTCGTATCTCATGAATTTTTGACTTTTTAATACTTCTTATACGAGACTTACTCCATTGCAAGTTATTAAGTTATTGCGTTAATATTTGTGTTAACAAAGTCTATGAATACAACTAAAAGATTATTTTTATTCCACTTAGTTTACTAGAATATTATAAATGTATTTCCGCTTCAGAAGAAAACTGACATCCTTAATATTCATTATTGAAATATGTTGGAATGGAAGTGCAAAAGTTATATCACGCCACACGTACATTTTATTATTTTAAGTTTCAAATATTACGCATCATTCTTTTCGGTTACAGTTGTCTGTGTGTTATCTTTTATTATGAGCTTGTTTTCGCTTAATGAGAGTGCATAAAATGGTGCATTTAAGACTGTATGCATGTATATCTTCATGATGCACGATATTAAAAGTGTATGAAATTATTCTATAAAAATTTAACAGGGTTATGTATAGTATGAATATTTGTGGAAAGTAGTAAAATAAAAATAATATTGCACCGATGTACTATGTAAAATAAGAGAAACTCTAATGTGTGATAACCATCACCTCAGATCGTTCTTGTGGAATATTGCGTGCAGCATATGATGTATGGTATATAGCAAAGTCCTGTCGTCCAATACAGATCATCCAATACAGGCCAAACGAATTTGGTAATCACCCATATATAGTGCTAGTCACGGGCAGTATTGGCCAATGATCTTTTAAAAGAAAATTCGACCGATAACACCGCCAGCCCAAAATCCACACCAAAGACGGAATGGCATCGCTCCATTCAGCCAGAATTTGTCTTTACTAATGAGAATGAGTTTTTGATGAAAATTAGTGTTATTTGCCAACTGCTGCAAAGACCATTCAGCGAACACATGTCATTTTGTCTCATCAGTTACAAGGTCCGTTGAATTCTGTACGATCAAACTATGATCTGTCAAAGGCCAGACGCAATATCAACTGCCTCAAATTCTCCTGGGGTCTCTTATGGGCAACGACAGTGTTTGAGTAGACCTTACGTTTCGTCGATAGTTAGGTGTTGGTCGATCGTTTACTGCATCCACTAGAATTTATTGAGAATAGTCCTCTTGATAGGACAATAATGACAATCGTAAAATGGGCTGTATCTTGTCCAAATGGAACTGTTAAACTTCGACAGTGGCTATTGGAAGATCCGATAGTTAAAAAATTTCTATATTCACAACTTCTTTCAAATACGAATGCATTTTGTAAATTGAAGGAGTTTCAATGGACGTTCAGAACTAAAGTGGAGTGGAGATTCCTTCTTTTTTTAATGCAGATGTGTATTTAACTCAAGATCAAGATTTTGTTTATCTACTGCTGCAAGTTGAGAGCATCAACTGATTGGTGATTCGATAATTAGTCGATACTCTTTTTAACTAGGCTTGTACCTCGAAAATACATGAGTTTCTAGTTTTCTAAAATATTGGTAGGTCATTTTTTTCAGTATAATCCGGTGTAGTCAGATGCAATTATCTATTAAAATTATAGATATTCACAAAACCATTTAACTACGGTGTCACTACCTCTCTGACTTTCTCTTCGCCATAATTTTATAATCTCCTGTTTCTACTCTACAGAAATCTTCAGGGCCCATAAGCAGAGTGAGAATCTCTCCCTTAGAGCGATAGGCAGGCTCTAAAATCATTTATATCCAGAAAAGGGTGACCACTTCTAACTTAATTAGCCTCTCCAGAGAGTCTTATATACTAATCTCAAGTGAAGCTAAAAACAGCTAAATGCTCGAATAGTGTCCACATTGGCGGTTAGTATTACATCAAATAAATACATCTTTTGATGGTGTCAATTAGAGATCAACAATGAATCGTTTTTTCGCTACTCATAAGCACTCATGAAATTTTGAATATATATAAGTGAGTCAACAATATTGAAATTTAATTACTTTGATTCATTCGTACTCAGTACAACGTTGGTTTATAAGTATGAGTACAACGTTGACATCGAACGTTTGATTCATAAGATTTATAACTTTCGAAGAATACTTATAATACTTATAGATGATTCGAGTGACTCGAATCATTCATCAAAATTTATAGTCTTAGAAAAAGACAAAGACAGCAAGCAAAACAAACAACCTTCTAGTGAGTATCGTAGTGTTCCTACGCGAATCATACTTATTGTGATTCTTGTAAATGTTGAGTCATGGAGAGTCGAAATTAACAGCATCAAACGTTTTGTTAAATATGAGTATAATATTAAATAAGTATGAAGCGTATAAGTGTCAGAAATTATAAGTATGATTCGATTCTACTAACCTTTTTGAATACTCATTGCTGATCTCTGGTGTTAACTTCCACTCGAAGGTATATTTCAGTTTATCCATGGGTTCTTGAAGTTTCAATTCTGTTTTTCATCCATCTATATACTACAGAAAGGTTCCTTTTTTAATCGATTGCTTCATTCACTTTTATTACGCTGGCTCAAAAGTTAAGATTAAAGCAGACATGCACTTCAATTACTACAATGCCATAGGGTTGTACGTATACTTGCAGAGACTACAAAATACTGTGTCACCAATAGTATCCAAACTCTAGAATGTATCTAATAGACGGATCTTCATAATCAATTCATAGTTTTTTATTTTATCAAAACAATCAAACACTAATTTTGATACTGTTTGTAGGGATTTTAAGATGTAAAAGCCATTTATGACAAGGACATATGTGACGTATGAATGATATTTAATATTTAATTTCATTTGTTTCATATTTTAATGCATACTTTTCAGAGTAACTAAGTATTCCAGTACATGTACTATGATGCGTCTAAGTAATATATTTCAAATTCAGTTATAAAGAAAGCACACCCCATTAATTTGGAATTAAGCTATAATATCAGAAGTTTTGATAATTTTTAAAAATTTTGAATTTTTCTAGATATCCTAACCTAAAGTAAAAATGAATGCTGATAATGGCATATTACTTTATGTTTACGGGAGTTTAAATTTTAAAAGGAAAAACAGTATTGTTTACATAAAAAAATGTCCTTATTTCACAACTTCTTCAAACAATACGATAGTAAATAAAGCTTCTATTATTTTCGGAATAATTAATTAAAAGCCATTTGTTACTATGACACTTAAAGGATTAATATGGTCTTGCAATCAAATACAACTTCTCTTAGGCATATACAAATTTGTTAAGATTTGGTCAAAATTGTTTTAATAATTTGAATGCCTCTGAGTAATAAATGCATATACATCATCTAGTCTTCAATATAATATCATATAGTCTGCTTGAGAACTAACCACGGCACCACACAATTCCAATCAAAATCGATTTTGGCACTTTAGTTCAGTTTTCAGTAGATGTGCATAGTTTGGACACACAGAAATCCTTATAGTGCCTTATAGTTAGACATATGTTTAAGCATACAGTGTCCATAATCTGCAGTACCTATGAGAGCTCTGGTTATTCTTCTTACTGAAGTAGGAAATTCAGCCAGGTTACCTAATTTCCATTTTTTCTACGTGAAAACCTTTAGTTAAATCTTAATAGTTCTTGAAGTGGCGTCTGCCTAAATTAAATAGATTTGTCAGTGACATAACTTTCAACTGAAGTCAATGTAGTCTAGTAGGTAGTACATACATACATACATAATTGGTCATTACAACCTTTTAGTCAGGATTGTGATCTAGCTCCTCACATCACTTGAAGTCGCCGTAGTCTAGTAAGTAGTGTGTTGGCTTATTAGACGTAAAGCCAGGGTTTGACCCCCAGGCCAGGCATCAAGACAAAATACAAAAAGCATTTCTTCGGCGACTTCCTCTCAGCAGATTTCAGGCAACAACTCTGAGAGTAAATAAAATTGCCATGAAAAAGTTTCTCAAAAATCTGTCGTTCGGAGTCGACTTTAAACTGTCGGTCCCACCACTCATGTATAAAATTAACACACACAACATAAGTGGTGTGAGAAACTACGTTGTACAATGGGCCAATTCGACCTCCGGGTACTGTACTTATCTTAATTGACAAGTGCACGTCCTCTAACCTAACCTAACCTAAAATTAAATATATTACTAAGCTATTGGCAGAGCATATTATCTTCTCATTCTACTTTGAATTTTTGCAAAATTATGTTTGAAATGTTGCAAGCATTAGAAGCCGCACACCACCAAGTTCATAAAGTATTCGCATGTATCTTGAAAATTAATTTTCTGTACGGTTTTTCAACGTTTAATAGTTTTTCGCAGAAGCTTTTATGGAGTGATAAACAATGTCTAAATAAGACATTAGAGCTTTGCAACAACATAAGTAATAAAAAAATATTTTATTTTATCTTGATATTTTTATAGGAAAAAATTATTAATATTGTATCGTGAATATTTAATGGCAAAATTTTATGTTTAAAACATTAAAAGAAGAAGTGTACGGCATAATGAATATGTACACTATCTTTGGCGAAATTGAAAATAAGAGAGAATATTTTTCTTGAGAACTTAAAATGGTACTACAAAACAGAACTGTTGCTGGAATAACATTTTTTAGCTAAAAACTGGTAAATATGATGGATGGTGTAAGTTTTATGTGATTCAAAAGTTGCTGGTTTGTCCCCATAAAAATTAATCTAAAGGCATTAAATCGAACGAAAAAAGGTCCTGTGAACAGGAACAATTTGTTCAAAAAAAGGTCTTCATCAAATTGTTTATTCAATAAATCGGTTGTTCGATGCCTTGTATGGCCAGTTGCACCATCTTGTTGGAGCCTAATGTAAAGGACGTTGGGCTGATTAACTGCGTTAAAAAAATGCAGTCAGCATGGCTCAATAACGATCGTAATTCACCTTAACACCAGCTTCTTGCTTATTTCCAAAGAACGATTATGCCGCCATCAGGTAAATCGCAGGAAAAATAAAATTTGAATCGATAATAACTTAAGGTTTTAAGATGATGCCCTAAATGCGGAAAATTTGTTTATTGACGAAGTTATTTAAACAAAAGTTAGTTTTAGTCAAGTCAAGTCAAGTCTTGGATAAAGCTGCTCATTTTCGATTAGTTTTAAATGAGTCTAATTAGCAAAAAAAGTCGCCGTAGTCTAGTATGTAGTGTGGTGGCTTATAAGGGGTGAGGCCTCGCTTCAAACCCCAGGTCAGACATCTTCAACAAAACAAAATATGAGAATTAATAAAATCGCCATGAAAGGTTTCTCAAAAATTTGTCGTTCGGAGTCGACTTTAAACTGTAGGTCCGGCCACTCATTCATAAAATTAACACACACAGCAGAGGTGGTATGAGAAACTAGATTGTAAACCTGACTGAAAGATTCTAGAGATAAAAATAGAGATTGAAATAACATCCATTAAATGAATGATCAAAAACCCTTAATTCCCTTTAGTTCAATGCTTATGATCGTAAAGAGTTTCTTCGCACCTCAATATGGCACGCGAAGTTCTCACATTTTGCTGAGCAAATTATTTTGTTTTCATTACAAAATCTGAATACATCCTCTGTGATAGGACTGCAAGTGAGCTTAGTTTGCTTAAACCAAGATCTTGTATAGTGAATTAATCGAAATTTGCTTCAAGTAAGATTAGCGTGCTTTACTGGCAAACTTTTTATCGGAAAGGGTCGTACAGCATGGTAACTCTATAATTTTTTATTATTTTCTCACAAGTTTCTTTCTTATATTTATGACTGGCTTATACGTTTAAAGCAGAATTATTTTCCATTTTTTCCGTCATTTCAAAACATCTTTTCTGTCATTGACAACCTGAGGCATGGGATCCTAAGGCACGCAAAATATACTGACAGAACGTGTCTAGTCTAAAATGATTTGAATAGAATCCAAGCTTACAAAAAGCTATGTTAAGTTACAACAATTTCGTCCAAAACTTTTAGTTGAAGGATGGATGGTTAGAGCAATGGGACCTTATAGAATGTAAGTAGACAAGGCTTTATCATTCTAGCTTAACATAACGCAACAAACATCCTTACGACTGTTATTATTTATTGTATATTTCTCCTTCGAGGTAATTAAGTAAGGGCGATTGGAACAAACTGTAACTTTACAGACATATTTCCCGTTTTTGTAACAAGTACGATTTCAGAAGACCGACAATTTGTTTGAAAACAACTTAAATTTGGGCTGAGGGCTTATCGGTCCATATTTCTTTGAGTACAAAGTTCGCCAACCCACCACTAATCGCGCACACTGTACCTCAATGACTATCAACTTCTTTTGGCTTAAACTAAATGATCTGAACACCAACACAATGTGGTTTCAACAAAACTGCGTCACATGCCACATAGCTCATGCCACATTGGATGTTTTGCACGAGCGAGGATATGTCCATCGTACGTTGATGTAATGTAATTGAGAATATTAGACTTTTTATTGTGAGGTTTTCTTACGTCTTCTGGTGTAAGCGAATAAACTACAATATACAGCGGTCCTTAAGGCAGACATAACCCATGTCATCGCTTACAATCAAGCAGATTTGTGCGCCAGATATATAAATAATTTGACATTTCAGATGTCAATGCTCAGATGTCCCCAGAGAAGCCTTTGAGGCACATGTTAACAAAATAATTTTTAAATTCATTTAAATTCTTTTAATTAAGTTTTTGTGAAAAAAATTTATTTTCTTCATTTGAAAGAACTCTGAAATTTAAAAGAACTTTGACAAGCCCATTTAATATTTTGATTTCTTTAATAAAAAATCTTCCATACGAACTGCTTAAAAATTCTGAACATGAAAAATACATGTCAGAGATCTTGCAACAAATGTTTGATTGGAATGGTGATTTTAGTTATTTTTTGCACAATTTTAATGTTATTAACGCACCCAATGAAATGATATTCTTTTTCTTGCTGGGAAGCCTAAAAAACTTAAAAAATACTTATGAAGACATTGACAAAAATATCACGAGCGACAGTGATTGCGTATTTGTAATATAGCCAATATTGTCTTCCTTTTTTGTTCTTCTATAACAGTTTTCTTATCTTAATTTGAGTCATTCGTTTCCTTACGTTATTCTTGATTTGTTTTGTTATGACAAAAATTTGACATTTATTTGCTTTAAGCATTTTGGTTCGCACACGATAAGAGATTAACGGAAGGAATACAAATTCTTAAACGTGCATCTTGAGGCAGTGCAACACATAATGTAATACGTTATTTACAAAGCATGTGCGACAGGAGGAGTTTGCGGCATGAGTATTGGATATGGTGGTAGGAAATGTGTCACACATCGAAATAAGAGATGTGAATTGAGGTCACAGTATAATTTTCCAGGGCAGATGTTGTTGGATGTCAAAAGGAACAACATTTTATGGACGCGGATGTGATTAATAGATAGCAAATAGTTTTTAAGGCAATTCTTTGTATTAGCTACACTGAATAATTCTGCTAAAAATGTTTGAAAGAATTCTTTGGGAATGCGATCCTAAGGAGGAAAGTCGAGGAAACGAAATCTATGAATAATTTTTATGACTTGAAAATATGAATGGTTGTGGGTTTGAGATCATCACCCAAACGGAATCTCTTATTCACTAGCAGTACACACCTATGCGATCGTGTTAGGTTCTTGACAATATGGCAGACCAACCGCGTAATTTCATATGAAATTGGTATCAGTATAGCCAACATTGTTTTCCAATCAGCATTGCTAATATCACTGCAGTTTGTATCATTGGATAAGACAAATAAAATATTTCGTATCCCTGGAAGTTTCTCATACTATTCGCCACATCTATTCGGTTCAATGAATATGTAAAGTTTGGTGCTTCTTAACCGTAGATCGAGCCTTAAAAAACTTCCTAATTCTAGCTTATGTATCACTTTTGATACATACTTGTATTTCATAGAATTTTCGTAATTATTTATAGATTTTGTTAAAAAATTTAAATATTTTTATTTATTTTATTTCATTTTAATGAAACTATTTGACATTAACACATTTTTTTATCACTTTTATGAAGTTTCTGCCAAAATTTTTGACATGATGTACTTTGTAGCATGGGTTTGTAAGTAAAAATTATACACTTCATGTGAGCTTGGTTTTATTTTTTTTAGATGGTAATAATTCGACATCTAGCACCCTTGCTTTGTGCCGATTTATAAGTTTCCAATTTTTTAGATGGGACAGCTTATTGTCACTCGCATCAGTAACGCTCTCAATTGAGGGTAAAACCTGATGATACAAACCATTGTTATATTTTGTTAGAAAAATTTGTTGTCGACGTCATGTGAGGTACAAACTTTCCCGTCGCAATATAACATTAATTATGTCAATAACAATGTTCTCTCTTTGATTCCTTTATGGTATCCCGGATACAGGTTTCCCCCAATATGGCTGTAAGTAGTTGCTACGCACGTAACATGTACTGGAATCTTAAACTGCCAATTCGATTCCGGTGGAAAATAAAATTCAATTACTTACACATCTACAGCGACAAAATTATATGGATTATTAAAAGCTAAAAGATTTTCAGCTCAGTTTTCGAAATTTATCATCACTTCCAAGTAGTACGTTATCAAAGCGAATAATTCTGTTATCTCATACGTACATAGTTCACCAAAATACTATCATCTGTAATATATATGAGATAAAACATAGGACGAAATACTTTTTTCTAATGTTTGTCTGTCTAATATGAGAAGAGCAGTAAGAAAGACTCCATTCCAATTTCTCCATTTCAAGTAGTACCATATTCTTGCGTCAGTTCATAAGACGAGCTTCTGTTTTCTTCTTATTCAGAGTCTTCAGCAGCAGGAATATTATCTACATACATACATACATAATCGGTCACTACAACCTTTCGTTGTAAAATGAAAATATCTGTCCAGAGTTTCAAACCTTGGTCTAACATCTAATAAGCTAACATGGTACATACTAGACTACGACTGCTTCACTCAATATCAAGAACAGAAAATACAACCTTTTCACTTTCATCAACACTTAACTTTGAATTCCGTCTCAAAAAATGTATTATTTACGATGAAACTTCACAAAATCATTGAAAACTTGAAAAAATTTCAAACAAAACACCAAAGAATCCCTAGGAAAGTCGTATGTATCAAAAATAATACATAAGACAGAAAAATGAACTTTTTGAATTTTTTAAGTCCTGTTTGAAATTTTCTTTTTTATTTGGTTTACGGCCTAAGTTCTCACATCAATCTTGTTGTGTGCGTTCATATCCTATACGAGAGACGGGACCTAAAGTTCAAAGACCAATCAGAACGATCAATTTTAGACATTGTTTTTATAGGAAATAGTTTACTTTCACAGTTTTTACACAAACTAAAGAGAGAGGGTCTATGGAAGAAAAAAGCTTTTTTTCATAATGTTGAACACCAATGGATTACTTATCTATAAATTTTAATAAAAAAAAAAGAAATTAGTGCGAAATTTTTAATTCGTTTGAAAGACCTAGTGTAACATCGTTCAAACGTTCAACACTGTTTCCATGAGTGCACAGCATCTGGAATGTGAAATTTTCTGTGATTCTTTTGCAATAAATCAGGCTGCATTTGATCAATAGCATGGGTTATGTCGGCTTTGAGGACCGCTGTGATTTGTGGTTTATTCGCATAACGTGATCAAACTGCATTACCTCGGTGGTCAGTTCACATTAACTCTACGTACGATGAACATGCGCTTAAATTGTTCGCACAGAACAACCAATATGTCATGAGCTCAGTGGCACGTAACACCGGCAAGTTGGAACTACATGTTGTAAGTGCCCAGATCGTCTAATTTTGGTCAAAGAAACTTGATAACAATTGATGGTGATGACAAGGCTCACGTCGTCCACAAAGAAATATAGACTGATGACACCGCCAGTTCAAAATTAAGGTGTTTGTGTCATCATGAATTCGCACATGAGATGTTAAATTTTTCGTAATCCTGACCTATAAATCAGGCTGAAATTGATCGTTAATGTGGGTAACGTCGGCTGTGAGGCTTTAGGGGCCGTTTTGGCTTGTAGCTTATTGCGGATTAAGAAAATTCCACAAGAAAAAGCCTAGCGAAATTAAATGTGGCGTGAGCTGTATGACGTGTGGTGTCGTCATGATAAACCGTAAAGCCTTGGTGCCCAGATCATCCAATTCAGGTCGAAAGATGTTAATAGACATTGACCCATAGTGCTCATCCTTGGCAGTGATGGACTGATCATAGGCTTTCTCAAAAAAATTTAGACAGACGATGCCGCCAGCCTAAAATCCACCCTCAACAATGACTTTTTCGTAATGCATTGGACGCTCTTGGATCTCGTAGAAATTGTTATCGACTAAAATTTTAACCTATTCATCCACAAGTAGGCCTCATTGCTGATTTTTCGATGAAAATTTGGGTCAGTTGGCAAATGATTTTTTGGTAAAACATTTTTATTAGTGGCATGTGTTGCTGAAAGCTATATCCGTCCGTGGTGATTTGGCCAAACAGGCTGAATAAATGACAACTAATTTGATAGATGTAATAGCTTCAACAAAAGGCCGTCATCAAATGTGATTGTCCGGTAGTCTCTGTTGGAAGACTTTATATTAAGAAAGGACGAGATTTACTTATATTTTCTTATAATCTCTTGTGCAACGTTCAAAGCTGTGTGAAATTCATTTTTTATTTCAAAATTGCTCCAAGGGGGTGAATGCTTTTATTTCATTTTCTTTATATCACGAAACCCTGTCCGTATTGATATCGTTCTGGTGTGGAACTTCACATATGTTTTTTGTTTAGTATATTTGTGTATGTAAGATTCAAATCTATTCTTTTATTATATATTTGTTTCATTTGTATGTGACTGGCATACAATTTCCTTAAACAAATATATCTACCAAAAGAATTTATTTTTTGTGAAAATGATTTTGGAAAATTTTCAAAGAATTCGTTAGCAAAAGAAAAAGGAATATAGAGAAAATAAAAGAATATACATAGTTATGTTTAACAAAAAAGTTCATTCTCTCGTTTTTGGATTCATTCATATTTTCTTTCCGCTTTTTCAAACCAGTTCACTGTCTAACAACGCCATTTGATTTTTTTTATTTGAAAAATACATCAAATTTATAAACAACCACGTTAGATTAAGATCGACTTTCTATTACCGTACAGCCAAATGGCTTGTACACGTTTATATAGTATTTCCAGAATATTAAATTTCAGCACTTAATGTCCAATGCCATGCTCTCCTTGGCCTCTCTGCTGGTCGATTCACTATTCTATTCGCTATTCTATGTATGCGACGCCCGATTTATATTCGATATTAATTTTCTTCAATATATTTTTAGTATTTGTATCAGGTGTATAAATATTTGGAATTTATTAGACAAGCTGTTAAGAAACATAGATTTAAAACGTTCGATTTAAAAATTCATAATTTTGTCACACATTTTACTCTGCTGAACAAAAAAGCTGCATTGAACTTAGTCTTCTTAGTGTGTTCTATGGTGTACTTATTTCGTACAACTAATTAGTTAACCTGAACACTGCTACAGACGTGTTTTTGGTCCTGATACGTTTATTTGTTAGAACTGCACTTTGAAGTCGTCATTCCGAAAGAGATATTGTTTTGGCCTGGCATCGTTATCAGTCCAAATATTTTTGAGAACAACATTCACCTGGCTAACAGTGTCAACTGCGAGCACTGTAGGTTGATGCTTATCAACATATTTTGGCATGAACTGAATGATCTAGACACCAATAACTTACAGTTCTATCATGGCTGACACCAATAACTTAGAGTTCTATCATGGCGGCACTGCGCGACAGATAATTTATGCCGCATTTGATGCTCAAACACCTTTTTCGGTCAAATTCTGAGTTATAAAAAATCAGATATCTTGGATAGTCCGCCGTGGTGGAACATTTAAACGATATTATATTCCATACATTATAGCATCATTGCATTGTTTAAAAGAATAGAGTTTGACGATTCTCTAACACCCACATACATACATACATAATTGGTCATTACAAAACTATAGCCAGGATTACGACCTAGCTTCTCACACCACGTACGTTGTGAGGACAGATTAGCATATAATCTGATTATCTAATTCAGACCCAAAAGAAGTTAGTAATTTGTAGTGAAAGACCCGGTTATTCATTAGTATTTAGTTACCAGTTATGTTTAGTTACCATAGAGTAAAATGTCATAGTCAGAAAAGTGTGTTTTCGCATGCGTTGACGTACGTTGACGCATCCACCGATTGAAATTTTCCAAAGTGTATTAAGTCGAGTTTGTAGTATTATTATGTACTTCTTTTTAATTCGAGCTTTTAGATCGGCAACATGAAAATTAACATTAAAATATTTAATATAAATGCAAAATAAAGTAAAAATGATCAAATGATTTAAAGTGTAGTGAACAGTTTTTTTAACCCTTTCATGCCCGAATTTTTTGAGGCAGATCTAAAATTTTTTTAAGGACATGTGTTTGTTAGTCATGGCCTAAATATGAAGTGATATTAAATTCAGAGTCCTACGTATTCTGGTTTTACACGTTTTTAACCAAGCTTGTTTGCAAAAAAAAAAAATCTTTTAAAAAAATTAAAAATTACGGAATTTATGAACAAAAATGTACAATGTTGCCTATAGGCATGAAAGGGTTAATAAGATGCATAGATTTATGGTGCACATTTTGTAGAACATAAATAATTGGTCAGGTTTACTACCTAGTTTCTCATATTACTTATGTTATATGTGTTGATTTTACGCAGTAGTGAGGCGGGACTTACAGTTTAAAGTCGATTTCGAACGATAGAGTTTTTTACTTTGAGAGTTTTTGTCAGAATTGGAAGAAATATCCTTTTTTAGATTTAATTTTCTTGGAGATGTTTGTCTAAGGGTTTGAGCAGTGGCTAATAAGTCAACACACTACCTACTAGACTACGGCGATTTCGATAGATAAGACATTAAAACATTTTAGTCAGTATTACGGCATGATTTCTCATACTATCTAAGTTGTGTGCGGTACCTAGCCTACGACGACTCTTCTCATATCCCCTTCGTTTTATTTAAATTTAAAGATATCCATCCATATCATATCATATCCAATATCCACCAACAGCGAATGTAGTCATTCAGTAGCTTCGGGAGTGCATAAGTGGTATATAGCAAGTAATTCATGAAATTACATCTGAATATCCATATTCATGGGAAGGCCATCTGTACATTTGCAACAACGAATGAGAAAGCTAAATCTACATGGACGAATTTTCACAAGGTTTTGCGTAAAAAAGGTATTAGAAGCACTGCATATATTTGAAACAGTTTGAGCATTAATTTTGCACAATAAATAAATTCTCGTTTAGAGGAAGCTAGCAAAATGCCAATTCTAACGGCAGCTGTCTCACCAATCGCAGCTCACCAAAATGGCTCCATCTTCTTGTAACCACATGTTGACCCAGTCCAATTCGTTCATTTTAGACAAAAAATCAGCAATTCTAACACCTTAATTAACTGTTAAAATGAGATTTTCATCGCCCTTTAAAAAATTTATTTCTTGACGTCACGTAGGTGGCTTTCTAATTGCCTAGAGGGTCTTCAATTTCTTACACATCACAAATGCTGATAATAAAATTCCATTTTAAATTTATAGCTTAAATACGAAGCGCTCGTAAGTGCTCTTAATTTAATTCAGCACAGACTTACTATAGCGTTACCATCTACGGTGTTGGTATAGGAAATAAATGTGGCATAACTCTGTGCCATGACCTCAAGTGATTGACTGTTTGCAATGTTAAATTTCTTTAATACGTGACAGAGATTTCAATTTGTCCTTTTGCTTGTTCTTTTCTTTTCTTCTTTGAATTTGTCATGTCTTTATATTTGTCATTATACTTGCCATTTAAATACACATCTTTGTTTTTGTCGTCGTTTATATGTTCAAGTTCACTAGAATTCTACAAAACGAATAGGCATACCAAAGTGAATTTCGTTTTTGTTGGTTTTGGCATTGAATTTCTGATGTTACCTACTTAAAGTTAAAAATGTTTTTAAATGATAAATGAAAATGACTGAAATTCAAGTGAACGCTACAATAAAACAGCCTGCGAACAGCCTTGTCAAAATTTGACAAGTACACGTCCTCTAACCTAACATACACTAGAAAATATCGAAGCTGTGGCTGAGAGTGTGAGTGATTCGTCATCGTTCTCAAGCATTGAAAATTTCACGCAACTTACGTTGAATTTTGCAAAAGTTCATGGTATGACAACTTACAAATTCCAATTGGTTCATGAGGTAAAGCCGCATGATCACCCGCTTCGTTTTCACTTCCCTAGACGGGCCAACGAGAAACCGCACGATGATGTCGATTTTGCAAACAAAAAATCATCTTTTCGGGTAAAACTCATTTTCATCTTGGTGGGTACGTTAATAAATCAAAATGCCGTATTTGGGGCTCAGAAAACCCACACGTGGTCTTACAAAAGTGAATGCACCCATTCTGAGTGACTGTATGGTGCATCTTGTGCCGTGGAGGCATCATTGGCACATATTTCCTTGAAAATGAGGACTGCGCAACCATTACGGTCAATGGAGTCACTTGCCACAGCATGACAAACGATTTTTCGCACTCGTTCTTCGTGGTATTAATGCGAACGATGTTTGGTTTCAATAGGATAGTGCAACTTCCCACACATCTTATGCCACAATCGATTTATTGTGGCAAACGTTTGATGGCCGTTTAATTAGCCGAAGTGGCAATGTCAATTGTGATTGGACACCGTTAGACTATTTTCTGTGAGGCGCCATTAAAGAAAAGTATTATGCCGACGAACTAGAGACTATGGAGTATTTGAATAATTATAAATACTTGTGTCTTTCAGATAATCCAATAGTTTTATGAAAATGTGTATTTTATCAATATCACCATAGACTAGACACGTTCTGTCACTAGGCAGCTAAAAATGTTCCTCTTAGGTTACCAAAAGCTCTGCAATAACAGAGAAGTTGTCCCTTGTCCCTAATTTTTTTAATTACGATTTCCACAGAAAACGTTGTGAGGCACATTCATTCTCTGGTCGTTAGAACCCAGACACCAATATGCTGTTATAACCGCTATACATACATAATTGGCCGTTACAACCCTTCAGTCAGGATTACGGCCTCATTTCTCACACCACGTATGATGTGTGCATTAATTTTATCCATAAGCGGCGGGACTTACAGTCTAAAGTCGACTCCGAAGGACAGATTTTTGAGAAACTTTTCATGGCAATTGGTATTCTTGTTAGTCTCAGAGTTTTTCCTTGAAATCTTCGAAGAGGAAGTCGGCGAAGAAATATTTTTTTTCAATTTTCGTTTTTATGTCTGACCTGGGGTTTAAAGGTTTAAAACGTGGCCTTGCTTCTAATAAGCTAACACTCTACCTACAAGACTACGGAGACTCCAAAGAAAAAGAGCTTTACCGACTTCCAATTCAACGAAAACATAAAAAATATACTTCTGTGTCTTATTTAATCACAAGCTTGGGATATGCCCAGGTATATATGTATATAGTAAAATTCCTCGATTTCATACTCGTTAATGGATCTTTGAAAGACAAGGGGAATCATTGATATATACGCAGCTTTCTATTGGAGGTAAACAAAGCATCGTGTCATACATGTTTTTTTAATGTCAATGAACAGACTCTCCTCTTCTTTTCAGCAGATATTTGGCAATAAATAAAAAAGTAGCCGTAGTCTAGTAGCTAGTGTATTGCCTTATTAGACGTGAGGCCACAATTCAAACCCCAGATAAGACATCAAAACGAAAATTGACATAAAAATATTTCTGGCAAAAACTCTGAGAGTAAATAAAATTGCCATGAAAAGTTTCTCAAAAATCTGTCGTTATTAACACACACAACATAAGTGGTGTGAGAAACTAGGTCGTAATCCTGACTGAAGGGTTGTATTGACCAATTACGTAGTTACGTACGAACCTCAAGTTTAGCGTAGAAGGCATCTTCAAACACATCGTCCTTTTCTTCCGTCGTTGTTTCGTTCACAGGCGTGTACCCAGAGACAAGGTGACGAGGTCTCTTATTAACCACAAATCCACATCCAAATTCGTGTTTGTCTTCATGGCAGCAGTAGTATACATCGCAAAATGCCAGCCTTCTCCATCCTTGTCCTATCCATTACATTTCCTGTATGTCTTACATTTCATGAGTGCACCCGCCATCTGGGCGGAAGCACCTACTCTATGAAGGATACGGACTTTCCATGTGCCTGGTGCGTGGTGGTCGTCAACTTTTGAGGGGATCTTATGAAAAGCTTTTGTCTTAGTTTTCGTTGAAGGCAATTCTTACGCACAACCCAAATTTAACGACCAGTGAATTGCGCTTCGCTGCACGCATTGGTTAACATCTAGAGGGTGTTAGAATGCCATCCAGAATGCCATCCAGGGGGAATGCCGCGAGGAGGCTGCGTGTCAACTTGAATACAGCAAGACAAGTATCGTCCTGGTGGGTGCCACGTTGACCACAGTCAGAAACTTTATCTTGTTTGCACACAGAGAAAACTGAACCTAATAAATAGTAAATTAGAACAAAGTTTATAAGATTTCTCTATGGTTTTTTTTCAAGAAGAGATTCCTAATCTTTTTATAAGAAAAACTTTTTTGAAAAAATCAAGAAGAAATCTTAGGGATTTTACTAGATAGTCTTCTTGATTTTTTTTAAAAAGGTTTCCTCCTTAATTTTATTAGGCTTTCCTTTTGTTTTTTCAAAAAGGTTTTCTTCTTTATTTTATTAGGCCCTCTTTTTGTTTTTTTCAAAAAGATTTTCTTCTTAATTTTATAAGACTATCCCTTTATTTTATTAAATAATACTTCTTGATTTTGCTTGATATTATTATAGATTTTTTATTGATATATTTACTTAGAAACTAATTTAATATTTTTAATAATAAAAATTAAAATTAGCTTTCATTTCAGTAATCTGTGTGGGCATCGGCTATCGAGGGCTTATATTCCTTATTAATTCGTTGTGGCTGTAACAAAGCATGAAGCATGTAAATATATAAATGTATACATAATATAAATATGTACATAAATAAATGTAAAATTAAAATATCGCTTATGTCAAAATTTCATAGAATATAGTACCTTTTGTAATATTTTCATTATATAAATATTGTACGTAAAATTCCCTTGATGCTTGGTCTTTAATTTCAAGGTCAAAAATTTTAAGCAACTTTTTATAAAAAGTTTCCAACTTTAAGAATAAATTATTAGTTTTATCCGGCTATAAAAAATCAAAATCGATTTCGACCAATTCAAAATAAAATAGATATTAAAAGTTAAATTAAATTAGATTAAAAAATGTCAATACTTACAAGTTCATAAGCTAAGAAATCATTATATCGTGGCCGCTCTTGAAAAATATTCGTCAAAAATTTGGCATTTTGTATCTCGCAATTATTTATTTTACAAACGGCAATAAAAAATTTAGAAAATTTATTTTAAATACATAATGCAAAGGTAAAACTGATATAAAATTTCTGAATTCAATAAGTATAATTTAAACAAGTACATTTGATAACCCACTGTTGGTAATAAAAGTTTTAGCAAATATTTCAATAAAATCAATAAGGATACTCCTTAAAAAAATTATTAAGCAGCCTAATGAAATCTATAAGAAAACCCTTTTTGAAAAAATTGATTAGGTAGCCCAATGAAATTAATAAGAAATTTTTGTTTTATACAATTGAGAGGAAAACACAATAGAATCAATAAGTTTTTCTCTATGGATTGTATTTTTTGTGGCAAATGACGGAATTTGATTAAAAAAATGGTAAATAATAAGTTTTCTTCTTAAATGTATGTGGTTTACTTCTTGAAAAAATTAAAAAGATTTATGACATAAAAATAATAAGAAATCTCTACGAAAAAATCTTCGTTTCTTTCTGCTGTAATACCCCTCACTTCAAAAACGCTTCGTAGAGCTAATCTTCTTGATTTTATTATGTAGTTTTCGCTCTGTGCTTGCATTCCATTCCTTCCATTATTTTTATTTGTATTTTCCAATAAAGCTACGATAGTGGTTTCTAAATACTACAGTCAATACATTTTTCTAGAAGGCATTGTTACCTAACAATAATATGATGGAACCTGACAAGCCAATCACTTGCTTCCAGGGAAACATTTTATTGAACAGACAGAAACAAAGCTAAAAAAGGAGAGTATTGTGCAGAGATGCCTCATTATTAAAAAAAATTCTTTTGAGCTTATTTTTCTTTATCCATTCGTTGATTTGTTTCTTTCAATTTTGATTACTTTTCAATCACTCATCAACTTACTTATCCCAGAAGTTTTGTCATTTTCTATTATTTGTCATCATTTATCGTCAAACCAAACAAGAAGAAAATTAATTCACAATTTGGTCAATAAGAGATAGAAGATAAAATCTTAATACGCGCCTTGAATAATAATAAATTGATGTTAATGCGCAAAATTGACAAAGGAATATGAATCAAATTGATTATTCATTTGATGTTGAATGGAATTTGTGTTAATCTTTAGGATTTTTTTATTTTATTTTATAGTTTCCGGCTGTAGACTTTGTAAAGACAAATAATTTGAACATGAAACAGAATCTGTGTATTATAAGGATGGATATATAAATAATATTTAAACTTTGATTCGAAATATTTCATCCGAAATTAAAACCTTCATTTCAAATTCATGATTATGCGCTATAAAAACAGTAAAGCTGCAGGTCCTGATGGCCTTCCCGCTGAAATGTCTAACATCGGATGTAATGAGTTGGTAGGTCGCAAGCACCAGCTTATTTACAAAGTATGGCTAGAGGAAAGTATGCCCAACGGTTGGAACCTCAGTGTACTCTATCCGGTCCTGAAAAAGGGATATCCTACGATATGCGCCAACTACAGGATTATAATCCTTCTCCCTATCACATACAAGCCAATCATCAAAACGCTGATTGTATCCTATCAGTGAGGCTTCAGACATGGCAAGTCCACCATCGACCAGATCTTCACACTACGCCAAATCCTGGAAAAGACTAACGAAAACAAATCGACACACACCATCTTTTTGTTGACTATAAGGCAGCCTTTGATAGCCTAATAAGGGATCGTGTTTTAGCCGCAATGTCTCAGCTCTATATACCTGCGAAACTGATAAGGCTACGCAGAATGACGTTGAGCAATTCCTGCAGCTCCGTCAAGGTAGGAAAGTACCTCTCCGAACCTTTGGATACGATCCCTTATCATGCGACCGCTTCAACTTCGTCATGAAGACTGTTCTGGGGAAGGCGGGAGTGCATCGCCATGGTACTGTTTTTCAAAAAAGCGTCCAGTTGCTTGCGTACGCTGACGATATTGACATCATAGGGCGTACCTAGCGAGATGTTACTGCTGCCTTTAGTGTTATTGAACGTCAGTCTACTCTGACGAGTCTGGTAGTAAATGAGGGCAAAACAAATTATATGTTATCGACAAGTAGAGACGTACGGCGTATTGGATCTCAGATTACGGCCGATAGCTATACGTTCGATGTAGTCAAGAAATTTATTTACCTTGGCTCCGCCGTTTCCAGCAAAATTGATGTCAGTCTCGGGATCAAGCGCAGGATCACTGTTGCCAGAAGGTGCTACTATGGTCTCAATATGCAATTGAGTAGCAGAGACTTATCTCGTAAGAGAAAACTAATAATCTACAAGACACTCATTCTCCTCGTGCTTCTTTATAGCGCAAAGGCAT
Source organism: Sarcophaga subvicina (assembly GCA_936449025.2). Taxonomy (NCBI): domain Eukaryota; kingdom Metazoa; phylum Arthropoda; class Insecta; order Diptera; family Sarcophagidae; genus Sarcophaga; species Sarcophaga subvicina. Next base: position 93,942,838 of record OW388080.2, read on the forward strand.
TGACTCTATTAAGCACTGATACAGCAGCCTTGAGAGTAATCGAGAGTTTCGATGATTTTCGCATTGGATTCCACAGCGAGCTGTGTGAGCTTCCCAATGACATAGACGTTGTGCAGCGTATTAACATACGGCATCTGCGCTGGCTCGGCCATGTCATTCGAATGGAGGATGATGCTCCGACGAGACGGGCATTAGATGCGAGGATCTGCGGAAGTCGGCGAAGAGGACGACCTTTTTTGCGTTGGAAGGACCAAAGCGAGGAAGCCATATCATCGATTGGTGTGGCCAACTGGCGTAGACGCGCAAGAAGCAGAGGCGCATGGAAGGATGTGTTAAGGCAGGCCGAAATCCGTTAATCGGGTTGTTAATGTCCAATTAAGTATGTAAGTAAGTATTTACAGTAGACAGTATCTCTCTTAGATCGAATTACTTTTTTAATTTACTTTGTTACATGCATGCATACATAATTGGTCATAACCTATACTACGCTTCTTTCAGGATTACTAAGAACACACTAATGTTGTGTGTGGTAATTTTATTGATACAGAAAAGCCGAGTCCGAACGACAGACTTCTAAGAAACTTTTCATAACAATATAATTTAAGTCTCCGAATTTTTTCCAGAAATCTGCTGAGAGGAAATTTTTGTTTTGCCGGACATGTCTGACCTGGGGTTTGAACCGTAGCCTTAGGTTTACCATACTTTTTATTTATTTATTTCATAGGATATCACATACAACAAGAAATTAATATTTTAAATTACAGTATGTGATTATATAACGATTAAAAAAATAGAAGAGATATTATACAACAAAATAAAAGTAAAAAAGTACTAGCATGGGACGACTTTATAGGACTCTAATCCAAGAAATATACTGAATTTTCCTTAAACTTTAAATTCATAAATTTTTCCTAAACTTAAAAACCATTTGAAATTATGCTACATTATCGCAAGTGGTTTTAAAAGCGTTTGAAGTATAAGTATATTTACGTATACGTGTAATTTTCTATTACATGTACTCACATATATTAAGTGATATTCTCATGTATTTTGTAATGTACTTTGGAATACGACATAAAATATTTGAAATAAACTGTAAGTGCGATATAAATTTAAATATGTCTACGATAGGTAACATACATGTTATGTGATGTGATGTGATGTACATATTTTAATGGTGCCATATGCTGTCGGTGATATCTTCAATGTATAAAAAATAAATGTTTATGTCAACATATGACATTTCATGTATGTAATGTTAGAATTATCGACATGCATGTTTGCATGTACTATATATAAAATATACCTGATTTATATGTCACAAAATGATTAGAAAATAAATAAATAATAAAAGAGCTACGCAGGCAATAGGGAAACAAATAAATTCATATATGTACGTGTGTATGTGTATCAGAAAAGTTTGTGTTAATAAAATGTAACGTATAAAAGTTCCTGTAATTTCAACTGTCTCACTTACTTTCACACAACGACTTTTCACTATCAATTTGTAAATATTCCTAACTATCCAGGAAACAACATGATTCAAACTTACATACATAATTGGTAATTACAACCCTTCAGTTAGGATTACAACTTAGTTGCTCACACCACTTATGTTGTTTGTGTTAATTTTATACATGAGTGGCGGGACCTACAGTTTAAAGTCGACTGCGAACGACAGATTTTTGCGAAACACTTCATGGCAATTTTTATTCACTCATAGAGTTTTAGCCAGAAATCTGCTGAGAGGAAGACGTCGGAGAAATATTTTTTCGTATTTTATTTTGTTGGAGATGTTTTACATGGGATTTGAACCGTGGCCTCACGTCTTATAAGCCAACACACTACTGACTAGAGTACGGGTACTTCACTACCAATGCCTTACTTTCCATTGTAAACCATTGTGAAAACAATCATGAACTTGCTAGGTACCCTAATTAGCATAAGTGAATATCGACACTACAGAACAGTTTGGAAGTTACTGAAGAGTTTTTCGATTTTGGGTAAGGATAACTCATATGAGGAAGGAAGGAATTGAGCGAATTTTAGTACATGTATCGGCTAGCTATTAACGGATGTGGTTGGTATTACATTTTGGGTAGTGCTTGACAGATCGACGGCTTCAAAGAAAAACCAAACCTTCACCAAAGAAAACTTTTTCAAAGTTGTAGAAATCGTGGCGTAGATTATGTTATAATCTATATAGGATTTGCTTCCAAAAAATTTTTTTCAGTTACTTATTATTTGGTTAAAATTGTTTGACGGAATGCTTTTCTTCTGTCTGCTTGAATTTTATTTGGTCGACAGTGTCGTCCACCTCATCATATGCTACAGTATGGTTTTCTTTTGATTGTGCCTTGGAATTTTAGTTCTTTTACATTTTAGACTTGGCATGTGGTCTATTTTAAGGATTATTTATTACACATTCAAGTTGTTCCTGTTCCCTTGCCAGCTGTTGTAAAGGTTTTGCTTGGGTTGAGTGTGTCCTTTGTTCTGCTTATCTATTATCAACCTAATGCGAATGTAGTTGTGAGTGTACGGTTTTGCTATTTGACATTTATTTGCATGTATGTACATGTACACATATGCTTACAAGAAATTGTTATGTAAATATACTGACAACAATGAAATTTGGGAAAAATTACAATCCTATGCTACATGGGTCAACAAACTTTTTGTTTTTCAAAACTTTTGAATACATACCAACGAACGAAACCTTCAGATGAATTGTAATCTGAACTGAATTTCGGCTGATAAACACGAAATGTAAAATTGTTCTTAGATGTTAGGGGATCAACATGATCAATGATCTATAATGAGAGAGCATTTAGATAATTTGATTGTATTACTCCTGCCGCCACTATGTTTATATGCCTCATGTTGCAGTAAATATTCGGCGCTAACGATTGAAATGCATAACCATCTCACGTGAAGGTGATGTGAATAGGCCACTGAAATCGTGCGATTTTGCTTGTGTGGTTTTCTTATGGGGCAACACTACCAACAACCAACAGTACCCATATCATCGATTATTTAGCCTGATTTAAGCGACAGAGTCATGAAAATCTGACATTTTGTATACGCTTCGCCCCGAGAAGCCGTGGCAGGCATTGGAACAATGTTATGTTCTACACATGATGACGTCAAATGAATTTTTATTTAAAATTTAAAACTACTGAGCTATGTTTTCTTTAATAAAAACTATTTTCAATTGATTGTATTTATTAAGTATGGTCTGTTGATTTCCATTGTATAAGTAATTTATTATTTTCGAACAGATGCGAAATGTCATTTCCGTATTACTAATTCATAAATTAAATTCTATTTCAAATAATAGAAAATATTACGTTGTTATACATTTAACTCTGATTTAAATCAATCAGCAGCACAATTTAGGCGTTTTGATTGTTTAACTTTCTCTGTCGGTCGCACATACGTAAATTATCAACAAATATATTCGAATGAAATGTGTATGTTTCATTGTAATAATAATTGATTACATATACAATATACTCTAATGATTTTTGTGATTTATGTACTTACATACGTACAGTGCATGGCCAAATTCTAGGTACACAAATATGTTTGAGGAATTTTATAAATTTTATTGTGAACATCTGTGTAGGCCACAGATGTGGGCATTTTGGTATTTATTGCCGGAATAGAGAGAGAGTATTTAAGCATTCCAAAAAACAAATTCACAAAGAGTTCGGAATAATTAAGAATTCGTAAAGGTTATTACATCCAACAAGTCAACGAACGGAGTCATTTTGCTGCCTATGTAAAGATGACATTTGTATATCAAAAGTACCTACAGGTTTAATACTCTTGCACAAAGTCCCAATATTACTCCAAAAGCTTATTTAAGAGATCATCTGTAAGAAGCATTAGGTATGTAGGTAGAAGTGGCTGTCCCCTCGATGGAGTCAGGAGCGGACACACTTAGGCCGCACAAAGGGCCCATTGTGATACCACAGTTCCTCATTTCCCCTTTATTCCATTCGGAGCTTCCGATGAAGCGACTCAGAGTGCCAATATCCATACACGACAGTTTGTCTATATCCTCCATATAATAGGCACCCAGGTACATCTTTCTTCTCTGACCAAGTGCCGGACATGTGTACAATAAGTGAAGAATAGTTTCATTTTCCTCTTCATCTCCACAGCTTCTGCAGAAATCACTAGCAAGGTGTCCAAGACCAATACGCCTCGCATGCGCTCCTATAATACAATGCCCCGTAATAATCATTATAACTGTGCTGAGCCTACTTCTCTGGAGTTTAAGCAGAGTCGACGGGCGACTCCTATCCAGCCTTGGCGAGATCTTATCCGAAGTTGCTCACATTCTGTTGACGAGATCTACGGTTGCATTGTCAATTATAAGTTTGCAGGTCGCCAAAGGGATCCCCAACGAAGACAGTTCATCAGATATTCCTATATTTCCACTAAGTATGCCATATGCCCTTACTTATTCATATGAATTTTGGCAATTTTCTAACATTATTTATTTTTTTTTTTAATAAAAATACAAAAATAATTTAGTGGAATATAGGAAAAAAAGGAATATTGTTTGCCTGTCACTAAATGGCTGCAAATGTAAATTGAGCCTCCAAACGTATATGATAGATTAATTAAATTGAAAACAGAATTGTTTTTGAAATCAATTAATTTTGTCAATTATTGGCATAAATGGCAAAATAATACAAACCCATTGAATTCTAAAAACTACACCATGTAAAAAATAAGTTTTTTTATTTTAATTTTTATTCGAAAAACAAAATAGCGAATATTAAAGTATTTAATTGAGATCATTACGAATTTCCCGCGTTAGTTTTGTTTTGAATATTTTGTTTACAATTGAGACTTCCCCATAGTAGTAATTGCGCTTTATTATACCAGTAATTCTTTACATAATGGATCATTAATTAATGACCATCTAAACCTCTTGATATCTTAAGTATACCTTTTTGCAGGTCTTGATATATTAAGTTCGTTGGTGGTTATTTATTTGTTTTCTTCGTAATATTGAGCTTCATTAAATAGATGACAACGTTATAATTTTCAGCTCTTATTTTTTTACTTGAATTTTCTAGCATTGTTATCCGAGAAAGAAATTTGAAAAATGATTACATCAGGTTCAAAACGCCCTGATGGCATAGATTTATATGATCGACAAATAATTTACTATAGAAGTGCAATGCGTGTAAGAAAATAGCCGCTGAGTATTTTTTGTAATCTTTCTGTGACCTGTTTATGGTTACTTGTTGGTTAATATATGTATATCCTCTGCTATGTGTAAGAATACATCAGTGAAAGGCAGCGTACTTCCATGATTGATCTCCCAATATGAACTCGACGGTGGCATGAAAGCCGATGGTGGCACATTTGGCACCAATACATCTTAAAACAATTACATAACGTATATAAACACAATTGGTCATTACAAACCTTCAGTCAAGATTACGGCCTAGTTTCTCACTCCACTCATGCTGTGTGTGTTAATTTTATACATGAGAGGCGGCACCCACAGTTTAAAGTCGACTTCGAACTACAGTTTTTTGAGAAACTTTTCATTGCAATTTTATTTATTTACTCTCAGAATTTTTGCCAGAAATCTGATGAAAGGAAGTCGCAGAAGAAATAGTTTTTTAATATTTCGTTTGATGTCTGACCTTGTCCTAAAATTGGTACTTATCAGCAAAAGCCAAGACCATGCTTTGTACTGCATTCTGTTATGGAGGAAAAGCCGCGATGTGTGCCATGGCTTATTAGATAATAAATTAATAGAATTTGCTGGACAGCTTTATGGCATCATTGTTCCTTTCAGCAGGATAACGCGTCAATTAGTCACTAAGAAAGACCTTTTTGTGTCAAGAAATATTAAATTACTGGACAGGCCAGCAAAAAGCCCAGACCTGAACTCAATGAAAGACTTCTAAGGAATGCGCACTTCTAGAGTTGGAAGGCAAATTTTAGAGTGCAATAGACTTAGAATTGTCCATAGTGCAGTCCATCCACATTAAAATACTTAGTAAATACCATGCCATTTCGACCAAATAATGTTAAAATTAATAAAAAAAATCATATTTACTCTTAATTATGCAATTTTTTTACTATAAAATATAAAAGGCCTGAAATACCCACAACGCATATATAATTATTTACTGCTAAGAATATTTATTTGATTGCTACGCGGAGCAAAAGCCCTGCGTTCATTTGTTACGAAAATCGTGGCGCAGTGTCAACATATGTCGCGCAGTTTTCGAAAGTTGTCAGCAGAAAGGCTTGGTAGTCAAACGGTTAAACTTAAACATGGTACTGGAATACAGTACAAATATTTTTTTTTATAGGAGAAAGCCATATTTATATTTTGAAGATCACCGTGGTCTAGTAGGTAGAGCGTTGGCTTATTAGACGTGAGGCCTCGGCCTCCAACTGAATGAAATATTTATATTGAAAAATATTTCTTCGGCGACTTCCTCTCAGCATATTTCTGGCAAAAACTCTGAAAGTAAATCAACATTGCCGAAGTGGAGCACCCCTTACTTTTAGCATAACTTGTACAGCCCAGTTATCTTGTTGGAAAATAAGCGAATTTTAGTAAAATTTTGTAATGAAAATATCTTCTAGAAGTTGAATAGATTTTGATGGTAATGAACCAAACAGGAAGGTGGAAGTTACGATCCTTCCACGAAGATTTCACTTCAACCGCGCAATATTAGCTTGGGCCATATCATGACAATAAAAACTGTTGCAATCTATACAATTCAAACAATTCAACTCACCAGTCCATTGCAAGTGAATTAAAAGAAAAAGCACAACATCTCTCACTGCGCGAATAAATTATTCTTGGCTAAGTCTTCTTGTTTGTTTCTTTAATAGACGGCGTAGCTTTTAAATCACGGGTGCAATGGAAGATCCAGGTTATTCTTTATTTCTCGACATGATAAATGATTCTTATTGAATCTATTTGAGAATTTACCCTGTCTTTAGATTTTATCTTTTGAAATTGCCTTTCATTGGAGCTTCATAATTTCATAATTTTTTTTTTTTCAAAGTGTTAGGTAAACTCTGTTTACTCTTTCAAAACGTATTAATATTCCAGCAATTTTTGCTCTTAAAATATTGTTACGTTTTTACCTTTTTTAAAAACGTTTAAATATGAGTTCGTTAATTGCAAACCAAGTAAAAACAAATATGTGTTTATTTTCTCTTAAACTCTCTTTATTATTTACACTACTTTTGTGTGCCACCGTATGCAGCTTAACAATACAACAATAATTTGCTTGTACATTATCCTATTTCACACTTCTGTCCGCTTTAACACTAACAACTCTTCGTTAGATCTTCTCTGCTTACAACCTTTTTGCAAGCAATACCACTTGTACGTTCAAACCGCAACGCGTCTTCACACAAGGCTGACTGAATTATAACTGACTGACTGCTTGCCTTGTCTTGCCCTTTTATATACGCACGTAATCAGTATGATGAATGTTTTCGATGCGGTTCTCACCTTCTTGAGAGTTCTATAGCGACCGCATTGTTGCTTGTGTATTTTTTGCACACTTATCCATTCCTCATGCTTGTTGTTGTTGGTTTACTTGGAACGTGTTCGATGTATTCATTAGTGTGTATTTGTGTCGTGTGTATTGTGTTGGTGTAGCTGGTAGCTTTTTAGTAGTTTAGGTAATTTCGATTTATGTAACAATATATTTTTTCCTTTATATTGTAACGAAAATGGAAATGGTGTAATAAAAATGATAAACAAAACAATGGACTTGTTTACAAGATCAACAAAACAAAAATATAGCAACAACATCAGTATAACAAAAGGAGATAACAAAGTAAAGAAACAGGCAACAACAACACTGCAAGGACAAACGTAAACAAAATACACAAACAACAATAACGTAAACAACATGTTTACATTTATGGAGATTTCGCGAAGGCAAAGTCAAAGGGGAATGAATATCCATCAGACTATTTACCCTGCAATATAAAAGACAAGACAAAGCAGGCAACGGATCAGAAAGAATTCAGCCAGTCTTGTGTGAAGACGCGTTATGTGTGAAGATAATAATTGTGGTTTGAAAAAGTCCGTGTGTAAAGATCTAACGAACAATTGTTAGTGTGTAAGCTGAAGAGTGTAAAGAAGAATAAAAAATAAAGCGATTTGTTGTTATTGTTTCAATCATATTGCCAAAAGCACAGAATTGTGCGAACAATTAAGAATTTATTTAAAATTAAACACAAATTTATTTTTATTTTTATTTGCAATCTACGAACTCATATTTTGAACGTTTTTAAAAAGGTAAAAACGTAACAATATTATACGTTAAAATTAAATTCAACAATAATAAATTAAAGACAAATCAACAATTCAATAAATACCGAAATATTAAACAACTTTATGTACAAAATACTAACTGAAATAAAACGAAAGCACTAACTATCCTACATAGATAATGTAATTGTTTAACAAATTTTATTAAATAACCAAAATTAATGGTCGTTTTAATAGCCACATATTAAACACAACATTTATTGTGTGTTGCTCACATCAACGATGTTAACAAACTTTAAGACAGAAATCAATTTGTGGCATCTATTTTAATGGTGAAGAAGTTTTTCACTTCCAAAGATAAATGATGATAAATTGATGTTTCATTTGTTTACTGTAAACACAAAATTCTATTAAGATTGGAAGCTTCATAAGCTAGAAAATATTGTTTAAAAAATATTTGAGAAAATATTTCATTCAATTAAATATATGTGCGTACGGAGTACGGACTGTGTAGTAGGAGTGAAATATATTCGAAACATTATTTTTACTAATATATCATATCGGGTATAATAAAACCCGAGCAACTAAACTAAAATCATTAAGTTAAAAACAACTTAACTTTCATTCATTTCTAATATATACATACAATTGGTCGTAACAACCCTTTAGTCAGGCTTGCGACCAAGTTTCTCACACCACTTATGTTCTGTGCGTTAATTTTTATACATGAGTCGTGGGACCTACAGTTTAATGTTGACCCCAAACGACAGATTTTTGAGAAATTTTTCATGGCAATTTCATTTACTCTCAGAATGTTTACCAAAAGTTTGCTGAGAGAAAGTCGCCAAAGAAATATTTTTTCATATTTCGTTCAGTTGGAGATGCCTGACCCCGATTTGAACCGAGGCCTCACGTCTAATAAGCCAACACACTACATACTAGACCACGGCGACTCATTTCTAATAAAAGAAAGATTTATTATGTGTTCGAAACTTTATGAATTTAAAAATTTAACTGAGAAAGCATTTAACACTGATTCTAGCTATTCTGTCATATAAATGCCATCTCTCAACCATCCCGAGAAATTTCGCAGTTCGCATTTGGCTAAACATATTTTATCACAAAATTTTGGGTGCCCAAGAATTCCCTTTCTCTGGTTCTCAATATAAAGAAATTCTTCGACTACATCGAAAGTATAGCTATTGGCCGTAATTTGAGATCCAATACGCCTCACGTCTCTTCTTGTCGATAACATATATTTCGTTTTGCTTTCATTTACTCTAGACTAATCTTAATTGACTCCCACTCAATAGCACTAGACGCAGCAGTAACATCACGCATGGTACGCCCTATGATGTCAATGTCGTCAGCGTACGCAAGAAACTGGAAGGATTTTTGAGAAATAGTACCATTGCGATGCACTCCCGCCTTTCGCAGAACACTCTCCATGACGAAGTTGAAGAGGTAGCCTTGTCTGAAACCTCACGCGGTATCAAAACGTTCGTGGAGCTCCATTCCTACCTTGACGGAGCTGCAAGAATTGCTCAACGTCATTCTGCATAGCCTTATCAGCTTCGCAGGTATTCCAAGATCATACATTGCGGCAAAAACACGATCCCTTATTGGGCTATCGAAGGCTGCTTTATAGTCGACAAAAAGACGGTGTGTGTCGTGGGTTTTTACCAGGATTTTACGTAGTGTGAAGATCTGGCCGAAGATGGACTTGCCAGTTCTGAAGCCACACTGATAAGGTCCAATCAGTGTTTTGACGACTGGCTTCATTCGTTCACACAATACGTCTGTAAGAACCTTATATGCGATAGGGAGAAGGCTTGTAATTGGCGCATATCGTAGGGTCTCCCTTTTTCAGGACAGGACAGAGGACACTGAGGTTCTATTCGTTGGCCATATTTTGTAAATAAGCTAGTGCATGAGTTGGTAGGGCAACTCATTGCTTCCGGTCTTAACCAATTCAGCAGGGAGACCATCAGGACCTACAGCTTTATTGTTTTAATACGCATAATCGCGGCTGTGACCTCTTCATGGCTAGGCGTCGGAATCTACACGCAGTCATCATCGTTCGGGTTCGGTACATCATCTCTAAAGGCGGTATTGTTGTCGTCATCGCCTCGTTACATAGCAGAGACGTGTTTCCCCCACAAACTCAGCATCCCTGCGTACCTATAACCAGGTTTCCATTCTCATCTCTGTAAGAAGGCGCTACGGGCTTAAAACCTTCGGTTATGCGCTTAACCTTTTGATAGAATTTTCGAGCGTCATTTCTGCATCTATACATCTCGACTTCCTCACGCTATCGCCTTTCCTGTTCCCTCATTTTGCGTCTGAAAAGACGTCTCTCATTCCTTCTCTTCTCTCTATAGTACTCGACACTGGCTCGAGTAGTGGCGGATTGTAACGTTTTCTTGCATGCGGTGACACTCCCCATCGTACCATTGATTTCGTTGGGGTGGGCGTTCGAAAACAATGACTGTTTCCACAGTAATACGCAAGGAGTGGGAGATGTTGGTCCACAGTCAACCAATGTCGCCGAGATTAGGTGGGGAACGACGAAGCTCATCCCAGAGTTCAGTGGAGAACGCCTCAGCTGTCCTTTGTGATCGCAGCTTCTTGACGAGGCGCCAATGCGCAATCGGAACTTGGCTGCGACAAGGTGATGGACCAAGTCGATATTTGGACCTCTGAATGTGCGCACATCTAGTACACTGGATAAGTGCCTTCCGTCAATCACTATTATTAGAAGGCATCTTTAACCACATCGTCCTTTTTTCCCTGATGCGGATTGTGGCTATTCTTTCGTTCACAGGCGTGTACCCAGAGACAAGATGGCGAAGTCTCTTATTAACCATCTTATTAAGTATCCGAATTCGTGCTTATCAATATGGCAAGTGTAATATACATCGCAAGAAGCCAGCCTTTGCATCCTTGTTCTATCCATCGCATTTCCTGTATGGCAGTGATATCCGTCCTACATTTCATCAGGGCATCCGCCAGCTGGGCGGAAGCGCCTACCCTGTGAAGGATGTGGTCGTTCCATGTTCACAAATCATTGTCGTGGTTGTCAACTTTTGAGGGAATCTGTCTAGAGGTTTGTGTTCTGGTTTTCATTGGATAACATTTCTAAGTGGTGGGTTCCAAGCCACGTACCATCCAAATTTATCATTCAGGGGATTAGACCTCGCTGCACGCATTAGTTAACATCTTGCGGGTGCTAGTATACCATACAGGAGCGCCCACGAGGAGGCTGCGTGTCAACTTGAATACAGCAGGAGAAAGCTTGTCCTGGAGGTCGCCACGTTGACCACAGTCAGAAACTTTACCTTGTTTGTAACCTTGTTTGAACAGAAATCAACCAGAAGCTGGCATAATTTTATTTATAATTTGTTCAGAAAAAGTTTCTGCTGGCAAAGGACACAAAAGACGTTAATAACAATAAGCTTCAAAGTTTCTAATAGCGATTGTGTTGGCTTATTAGACACGAATGTTTGACTACCAAGCGAACGAAACTGGTCTGTGAAAGGGGCAATAAATATTAAAAAAATATAAAAAAATGAAATGAACTTAAAATATTGTGGTTATTTATGCACAAATTAGTATGAATAAGAAAGGCAAGCAAAATTGTTTTATTAAATAAATTAATTTTTAAATAAATAAACTGTAATGATTAACATTTGTGATTAATAAGCCTGTCAAATGAATAATTCATAGGGCCATGTATTTAAATCTTAACATATAAATCATCAACTAAATAGAGTTTAACTAGCAATTTTAATATAATTAAGAGCAGAGCACTGAAGAGCAAAGAGAAAATAAAATCAATATAAATAATACAAATAAAAGGAAAGAAAATTAAACTACAGCTGCACTTAACACTTGGAAAATGTCATTAAAATGTCATTCAATATTTGTAGATTTATTTGATTCGCTTATAAATAAATAAATAATGTTTATAAAACAATTGTTTTTATCAAATGCCTACCATATTACACAAACAAATTAATACCATTTTAGGTCATATTATAATAATAAATATCCCTCATGGGCACAACAGTGCTCTGTTTTGTGTACAACTATGTTGTAATACTCATTAAGGATATGTGAGGTATAATTTAAATAGATTTGAGTAATTATTATCACATATTTTTCTACATCTCGAATGATATAATTTCAATATTAGACCTTTAATCGATAGTAAAGGGTATACATTAACATAAAAAATTAAAAAAAGTAGGACACGATAAGGATGATAATTAGTTACGCGCAATCAAATAAAAATGCTTATAACGTTAATTGTATTATTAGAAGATTGGATTTTAGAAGTTAATAAGTATGGTTTAAAATATATATGTACGTATTCACAGACTGAAACCTTAAATAACGTTTGTCATAATAAGATTAAAATCAACTGTGCCTCTCATTAAGAACTATTACCTGACCAGCATTTGATATACATACCTTCCGGAATTTTTTATATGATGCGTTAATGCTCTACATCTTACATCAATCCTCTTCTGTTGAATTGAGTATGTCACTTGCCTCGGTCAAGTTGACCATTGCGCGGAGGTTCTTTTGGGACGCCAACCTATCCTGGGTCAATGAGGAGTCCTGCTCCACCGCTAGAGTCACCTGGCAGAAGATGGATAGAAGGCGTACCAACCGATTACTTGGTCTTGGTCGTGATGTCATCTCGACTACAGTGGCCGTGCTTACAGGTCATTGCGTCATGGGTAGACACGCGGAAAGAATGAGGCTCTCTTTCAACGACTTCTGCCATGGATGCAGGTCCACTGAGGAAGAGGAGACTGTTGTTCACTTTCTTTGCCAGTTCCCGTCTCTTGCTAGGTGTAGATATAGGTTATTTGGCTCCCCATTCCTTGTTAGCTTAACGGAGCTATCATCTATTGATATCAAGGATATAGCTTCGTTCATCACACTTTCTGGCTGGTTTTCCAGTGCGGGGTAGTCGTGCTTTTGTTGTGCAGCCCTTGCGCTGACCAACTTCTTCCTTTTCCCTGTTTTTTGTGGAACTTGGTTAGTAAAGGGACTGCGTTCACACATTGGCATCACAACGGGCCGCTATGCGTGCTCAAATGAGCCTTGTGATAACAGAGCTACCACTCCGACCTAACCTAACCTAATGCTTTAAGAATGTGTTCTGCCGCTCTATTTTCATCATTACAGTATCTACAGGTTAAATTATACACGATCTCCATACAGATATATTCCAAGTGGAAGTTTATTCCATCGAAGGAAATTCTCAATTCTATTTGGATAGAAGACAGAAGATAAAAGACGACATAGCAATATTATCAGACAGTTAGATCGCCATTCGAGAACTTGGGGGTTGAATAGAAGTTAGTATCTTCTGTCGCCTAAGAAATATTTCTTCAGCGACTTCTTTTCTGCAGATTTCTGGCATAAACTCTGAAATTGCCATAAAAAGTTTCTCAAAAAAGCCTGTCCTTCGTAGTCGATTTTAAAGAGTAAGTACCGCCACTTATTGATAAAATTAACACACACAACATAATTAGTGTGATTACATAGGTCGTAATTCTGTCTGAAGGATTGTAGTGACCAATTACGTATGTATGTAGTCTGATGTGGAACTCATTATTATATTATGTCAATAACATAATTGCCTTAAATTCATTTGATGCTTGAAGAGTCTTTGACTCTCTTTGTCTTCCGTTTCATTATATATGCATGCATACATACACACAAAATTGATCGTTTTGCGACTGCCATGGTCTAGTAGGTAGTGTGTTGGCCTATTAGATGTGAGTTCTTGGTTCAAAGCCCAGGCCAGACATTTCCAACTAAAGGAAATATGAAAAAATATTTCTTCGGCGACTTCCTCTCAGAAGATCTCTGGCAAAAATTCTGAGAGTAAAAAAAAATGCCATGAAAAGCTTCTCAAAAATCTGTCGTTCAGAGTCGACTTTAAACTGTAGGTCCCGTCACTCATGTATAAAAATAACACACGCAACATAAGTGGTGTGAGAAACTAGGTCGTAATCCTAACCAAAGGGTTGTAATGATCAATTACGTTATGTATGTATGTTTTGTTCGTTGTCACTGTTAACCAATACAAGCTTGTTTCTATGTCTTGGCGACACAATAACAAACTATCATGGCATTTACACAGTTCATCTCCCAGATTTCCCTTCAAGACTACTGCATATCATCTAACCTTTGCTGAGAAGCCCTCTATAGGAGCAATTCTTATTAATTTACTATCCAGTAATGTTCTTAGATATTTTACATACAATTTGTCTAACATTGTCTCACCAGGAGTTCAATATTCATCCATTTAATTTTCACCTTCTTGTAAATGGTAATTTTTTAGTTTAGTCCTAGGTTACATTCAAGCTCTGCCACTGGATGGTACATTGGTGAGGAACACGTTTCTCCTCTTCCCCATATTTTCAACTCCCGCAGAAGTCGTTGACTAGAATATAATGACACTTTTATTGTTAGAGTATAATTTCGAAGCTTGGCTTATCTAGATTAGGTTAGGTTAGAGGATCTGTACTTGTCCGATTGACCGGAGGTCGAATTGACCCATTGTACAACGTCCTAGTTTCTCAAACCACTTATGTTATGTGTTAATTTTATACATGATATACAGTTTAAAGTCGACTCCGAATTACAGATTTTTAAGAAACTTTTTCATGGCAATTTTATTTACTCTCAGAGTTTTTGTCAGAAATATGCTGAGTCGAAGTCGCCGAAGAAATACTTTTTGTATTTTGTCTTGATGTCTGGCCTGAGGCTCTAACCCCGGCTTTTACGTCTACTAAGCCAACACACTACCTACTAGACTACGGCTTATCTAACCTTGGCTTGTACATATTTGGGGGCGTCAGTGCGCCATTAACGTTTTCTTCCAATTCCATGTCGTCAATCCTAAGCTTGCAGTCCTTACTATAATTATAAATACAGAGAATTTAACTACTGTTCCCCGGAATGCCACTGTGGTATCGCGCGGTGTGAATGTAGTTCTGCTTTGCCATCCCAGCAGCAGAGCATCATCGAAAACTATGCTATTCCAATATCTTTTCCAAAATTCTCTTTTTAACAATAATCATCGCAGCTCATAGGACCGACAATTCCGCTTTGACTACCTATATTTGACGAATACCAACTATTGAGTCACTAAGCATCGACGTAGATGCAACACATGGTATAATGATCTGCCGTATCAAGTAGTTATTAGTCGTTTCGGTAACCAATTTTCACATTAACATGTATGCAGACCCAGCCATTCATCTTTGATCTGACGTCCCATATTCTCGACAATATTTCTTTACAAGCATAAAGAGTTGAGTATATTTGGTATCCAGTATCACAGATAAGTCCGCCTTGAATGGACGATTTAATACAAGGCTTGACAAGATTTTCTTCAACAAGAAGGAGAAAAGAGGAGAAGTCTATAATCTATGGGGATTCTGTTGAGTTCTGTTAACACTCACTATTCTGTTCCCATACACTATTCCAATGGAATGTAATTCAACTAGAAACAGGCAATGATTGCAGCAAGTATTTCTGAAAGGCTGAATATTTTATATCCAATCTTCGGGACATAGAGTTTAAAGTCGATTCCCAACGACAGATTTCAAAAAAATTTTCATGACAATTTTATTTTACTCTCAGAGTTGTTGATAGAAATCTGGTGAAAGAAATTTGCCGAATAAATGTGTTTTCATATTTCGCTTTCCTGGAGATATCTGACCAAGGGTTTAATAAACCAACACACTACATGAAAGACTATGGCGGCTTTAAATCTGTTAAGTAGGTTTTGAAAATTGGTGAAAATAGCCTACGCTGTCTTGATGTATGGACAATTATTAAAGACAGTGTACTTTTTATCACCAACATAAAGAAGAAGAATTTTATAAAAAGTATACAATTTTTGTTATTGAAGAAAAGTTATAACTCTGACACACTTCTACACCTGAGCTTATTTCACTTTTGATATTTAATCACACTTTACGGAGTGAGTGATACACTTTTCTCATTTGCTCTTTTTTTTTTTTTTTTTTGTTATTTGTGTTCAATGCACGGCGGTTTGATGGAAAAATAAAACCTTTAAGAATTTATGAGAAACAGAGGAAAATAAGTACCACGTCATAAAGAAGGAAATTTTCAAGAAGAAAAGGCAAATTTCTTCATTTTCATTCAATAAAAATATAAAAGATGTTAAAGCGTATTTAAAAGATATTAAAGCGTATTTAAAATATATAAAATGTTTCTAATTCTCGTAGTAGTTCTACAAATATGGGTTCGTCAGAGGCCTAGTTGATAGTGTGCTATACTTCCAGTGCCAAGGCAGTGGGTTCGATTGCCCATACAGGCTCTGAGTGTATGTGATTGTCTAATTATTTGTCGGACAGTATACATATGTGATAGCTCCCAATAAAAAGAAAAAAGAAAAGGAGAATTATTACTAAAAAGCAGTTCTCGAAAAAAAACAGTGACAAAGGATTCAAGTCATTTAAAAAAATTCTATAAATCTTTCCTGTATTTCTATATATTCCAATAGAATGTTGTTCTCAAAAAAAATATTATTTTCATCTTTGAGAGTGCGTTTATAAGCAAAATTGCCGTATTTAGGACTCAGAAAACCCACAGGTGCTATTACAAAGGCCAATGCGTCCATTACGGGTGACTGTTTAGTGCGGCTTGTGGAGCACAGGCATCATTGGCTCATATTTCTTTGAAAATGAAGACGGCGCAACCAGTACGGTTTTTTTTGTACCCTCTCTTCATGGTACTGATGTGAACGATGTTTGGTTTCAAAGTCCCCGTAGTTTAGTAGGTAGTGTGCTGGCTTATTAGACATAAGGCCACGATTCAAACCACAGGTCAGTCATCAAATCGAAATATGAAAAAATATTTATTCGGCGACTTCCTCTCAGCAAATTTCTGCCAAAAACTCTGAAAGTAAATAAAATTACCATGAAAAGTTTCTCAAAAATCTCTCGTTCAGAGTCGACTTTAAACTGTATGTCCCGCCACTCATGTTGAAAATTAACACACACAACTTGAGTGGTGTGTAATCCTGTCTGAAGGGTTGGTAATTATGTATTATGTTCAGTTTCAATGGGATGGTTCAACTTGCCACACATCCCATGCCAAAATCGATTTATTGCGTCAAATGTTTAATTAGCCGAAATTGCTATGCCAATTCGCCGCAAAGGAACTGCAATTTGAAACTGTTGGACCATTTTCTGTGGGTCGCCATTAAAGTAAACTGTTATGCCAATTAACCAGAGACAATTGAGCCTTTGAAGGCCAACTTTCGTGATTCCATTGACGAATTACAACCCCATAAAATCGAAAAAGTACACGAGAATTGGCCCGATCGAATTAGATATTTTGAGACCAACCGCGACATCCATATAAATTAAATAATCCTTTTACAACCGGAACATTTGTAGTTCAAATCAAAACAATGAATTTATCACAATTTCAAACCATTTTTGTTTTATTGCATTTTTAAATTTAAACTTTTAAATCACCAACCATTATATTTACTCAAATTATGCTTTTATTTAATATGTAAAATTCAAAAATTTTAAAATTTAAAATTCTCGAAAATTTTTTATTGCATACTTCTCAAAGTAACTAAGTATTCTAGTACATGTCTTATGATGCGTATGAGTAATATATTTCAAATTCAATTAAAAAGAAAGTATACCCCATTAATTGGAATTAATTTTAAATGAAGCTATGATATGATAATTCTGATGGATTTTTAACAATTTTTAATTTTTCGAGATATCCTAACCTAAAAGTAAATACAAAAACCACAATTATAGACTATATTCTAGTAGGTACTACATCATGGCCTGTACCTTCATTAAGGTTGCCAGCCTGGCTGGACTTGGCTGGATTGTCCAGCTTTTTTGATGCTTGTCCAGTTTCAAGCTAAAATTTAATTTGTCCAGCTAAATAGAAATTTTTTTAGTACACCGCAATAACTTGGGCAATAATTTTCATGTTATCTTAGTCAAATCATTAGCTTATTACAAACGTTTTTTTTTACCAAAGTACAAACTAGTATAAACAAGATCAAACTAGACTGAATTGTTATTTTCTATTGTTTTGTTTATTCTTCGATTTTTTGTTTGTTTTTAGTATTTAATTTTAATTCTTACTTACATATGTATATGAAAATATTTATATGTCGGACTTAACCGAAAAAATTTAAGTTTAGTTAAAATTTTTATAAAGAATGCAATGAATTTATTTAATTGTAATATTATTAAATAATGATAAATACATATGTATTTTGATAACAATGGATATTTTAATAAAAATTATTTACACAAAACCAGAATTACATTTTCTCAGTATTTTGTATGTCCAGCTTTTTGTTTGTTTTGTCCAGCTTTTTAAAACCCAATGTCAAGCTTTTTGCGAATCGGAATCTGACAATCCTAATCTTCATAGTCTGTATCTTCCTCTTCTTCAGAACAAAAAAAAAATAAATTTGCAAAATTCGAAACCCTTTTTAATTTTATAGCATTTTTAAATATAATCTTTTACAAGCGTGTCAACTATTGAGCACATTCAACACACGTAAAGTTCAACGACAATTCTGAGTATAGTATTCCTACAAAGATGATGAGACAGTGGGAAGAGTTCATCAGTTAAAATTTGAATGGAAGTTTCCAAATCATTAATGTTGGGTGATAGTGTATCTTTTCAACGTTTTATCCTAAAAATGGGTAGAAATAAAACATAGATTACGTAACTGAGGGCAATCGAAAATAATTTTTAAAATGCTTATGCAGCGTATCCAATTTAGCTTGAGCTGTGTACAGCCTAAACCATATTTCGGTGACCTGATAATACAATTGAACGCAAAATCGACGACAATCATCGATCGAATAGTTCTCGCCGATGTTAGTGATGTCCAACGGCGTTCTCTAAGAGATATGGAACATTATCTTTTTCAGGATATAATGGACGCTCTTGGATCTTACATTGATTGGCATCATCCCAAATTGGGAAATTTTGTTTGCTAACACATTCATCCAGAAACGATCATCATCTAGGACGACTATGGTTCCACTGCCAGTAATGACATACCATTCGGTCTGAAGTTATGTTTGTTTGTTTTAGATCTGTAAGAATATTTTAAACTGAACAGCCTCGAATTCAGTAAGACTACTTTGTTGTTCAAATGTATTGGAGACGAGGATTTGATTACGATTATGGCGTTTAAGTATACATGTATATATACTAAATACTTAAAATTGTGAGCATAAGTTGTGATAGTAAAATGAAAAGGAAATTAAATTTTTGTATGAAAACTCTTCATGAAGTTGCCGTAGTCAAGTAGGTAGTGTGATGGCTTATTTGACGTAACGCCACGGTTCAAACCCCAGGTCAGACATCAAAACGAAATATGAAAAAATAATTTCTCGGCGACTTGCTCTCAGCAGATTTCTGGCAAAATATCTGAGAGTAAATAAAATTGCCATGAAAACTTTCTCAAAAATCTGTCGTTCGGAGTCGGCTTTAAACTGTAGATCCCCCGCTCATGTATATAATTAACACACACAACATAAGTGATGTGAGAAGCTAGGTCGTAATCCTGTCTGAAGGCCAATTATGTATGCATGTATGAAAACTTTTCAATTCGAAAATTCGTTCTACTATTTATGGTAAATTTGTCCATAAGTTTGTTTAAATTATCAGCAATTTAAGAATTTTATTACACAACAAAATAATTCCATAGAAATGTGTGTGTACATATCATATTCGTTCAACCTTGACTTGCTAATGTTGATGTTATTTTGCACGCTTTAAGTACACTGAAAAGGAATACGACTGGAAAAAAGTTTTTCTTTCAAATTGTGTCATTCATCGTTTTTTTTTTTTCTATTTTAAAATATGCTATTGAATTACAGCCTGCTGATTGTGATTATTAAAAAGGCTTGTTATCCTTGTTAGGTATACACAGACACACATAGATAGACAGCGACCTTGATGATAATGCTGACTACTAAACTGAACTGAACTAAAAAGACAAACATGCCAACTAAAATAACAACTTAACAATAGACTCTGCTCCACATAATAGACACAATCGATATTCATGTGCATGTATACAGACACACTTATATTTTTTTAAAGCACTGACACACATACACACACTCTTTTATAAATTTCTAGTTTAAAATGTTGAAGTTCATGAAGTAAACTGAAGTAAAATGTGTAAAATCTTTCTCTCTATCTGTTCGTCTGTTATTTATGGTATGTATGGTAATGCGTGTGTGTATTTATCCCCAGCATATTGTAACAGATATAATGTTACATATGCTGTTGTAGAAGCAATTTAAGTTGGAAAAGTAGCAGTAGCAGCAACTGAGGTAATATTTACAGTGCATAGCAGTTGGTAGATAAATGTTTATGATTATTTGTTCGAGTTTAACATTCAGGTCATATGCCAATTTATCATTGATGTACGTATTTACAAACATGTAGTATTTGTATAACGCATACGAGGGTCGATTCAGAATTCAATTTGTTATCAATTATGCCAGTGATTACGCAAGTTCGGTTATATTTATGAATTTAAAATAATTTTTTCTACACTTCGATCTCACTGAAGGAGCTTTCTCAGAAAACTTCAACTATAAACGACGCGTAGGTACAACAGATATAATTTAAATGGACTCACTTGCTTATTCGTTTTTTTTTTCAATGATGTATACATCATTTGAAAGATTAAAAGTCAATCAACCTTGTTTAGTTTAATTGTACACATCATAATTTCTTTTCACCATGGAAGCTGCTGTGAAACTGCCGAATCAAGAAGCTTTGTTCAGCCACTTTTTTGCAAAGAAAACTACATCGTTTGCTTGCGGAATTATATGATGAAAAATCTCTATCAAAACCACACTTCTAGAAGTGGTTTGTGCGTTTCAAAAATGATGATTATTACATCAAAGACAGAGCCATACGGAACAGCCTCAAAAATGTTAACAAGATTCGTGTCAGACGCAAGAGGAGCTTGCACAAAATGGTTTCCGCGTTTCAAAAATGCTCAATTTGAAATCAAAGAGAAATGCGTACGGAACAGCCAAAAAATTTTAACCAATATTCGTTTCAGACTCATTATTATTAGGCGTGACATACGCAGTCATGACACACGCAGCCAGAAAGCAGAATAATTCATTCAAAAAAAGGAAATTAGTTGGCACATTAACTACAGCCGAGGGACATTAAAAGACAATGCGGAAATGCTGTTTTATTGATTTAAAAAAAGTTTTTGGAACGAATTATCTCTGGCGGTAAAATCGGGCAGCGGCCAAACAGAATATCCATTGTGCCAAGGTAATGCTCTATTTTGAGTGCAATGGGATATGATGTGATTCATTATGCGTTGCTAAAAGCGGGAACATTTGCCAAAAAAAACCTTGAAATGCAACCACTCACGAGGACATAATTTTCCATCAAAATAACGCTCGGCCACATATTGCTACGCTGGGCAAAACCTATTTGGTATACTGTAAATGTTAAGTTTTACTTCACTCGCCCTATAATAGTTCTGACTACAGTTTAGTTCAAGAACTGCCAATGAAAGATGCACCATTCGCAGCGGTTTGTTGACCAACAACTGATAAATATTGTAGCATTACGTTCAGTAAAGTGATTTGAACAAAACGAGGCCACATGCCACATAGCAGGGAACACTTTGTTCCTATTGAGAATCAAGGTTGGTGAACAATTAATCTAGCGACAACTGTAGACATGGAAGTCAAAGAAAAATTATGCCCAGAATCATGGTGACCGATGGCTATATACGATGACTTTTTATTACACGAAGACGCAACAATCAGTTGACTGTGTGAAAATAAAGTAACTTTTAAATTTCTGTCGCAAACCTGCAACAGCTAAACTTAATAAGTGTAATTGTAAAGTCCAAACCCAGAAGAAATTGACGGCCAGCTTGATTGACATATCAGTTTAACGTCAATGGTATCATTGCCTTTGAAATTCCTTTTTAAAATTGTTGCTTCAATTAAATCAATTACAATCCTTTGTTAGCATTACGACCTAGCTTCTCATGTTCTCCATGTACTAACTTTTTGCATGATTGGTGGGACCTACAACTTAATGTCCACTCCGAACGACAGATTTTTAAGAAACTTTTTCATCGCAATTTTATTTAGTCTCAGATGTTTTGCCATAATATTGCTGGAAGAAAGTCGTCAAAGAAATATATTGTTGCCGAAAAATCTTCACTAATTACACAAGAAAAAAGCTGAAGTGCATAGTCCGTTCTGTTTATAAAATATTTACTTTTCCTTGTGAAAATGTCGATGATTTTTTAACCATTTAAGAGTTACTTAAAAATGTACCCTCGTGCTCATGTGAAATGTAAAATTTTACATTTCCCATGTACATATGTATATGTGGGATTGTAATATAATAGATCTAATAGTTGGAGCAGAGTAGAGATATTGCTGGCACGTTTAAAGCTTTGCAATCGCAGCAATAAAGACTTGGGTGTCTGGCTTTATCGAATTTAAGAGGCCATTTATATAAAATTGGCATAAGTAAACATATAGTTATGAACCTATTAACACCACACAGCTCTATGAAATAAATATATTGCATATAAATGTTTAAATATATCCAAGATTTGTTATTTAAAGAACGAAAAAAAGAAATCGTCATGGTTTTGGAATTTAAAAAATAAAAGTTTAGTTAAATAAAATAATAGTTACTAAATTAACATTACATAGCTTGATACAACAGGGCAATCACCTTGTTAGAAAAACTTAATTAATGAACCTGAAAGAAATCAAGAAATAAAGATAAGATATGGGAGATGGTGTTTAGGTACGCGGATAGTTTTGAGAACGTGCATAATAATAAAACTCATTGTATTCATTCTAGAAAGTAGAAAGAAAGAAATCAAGAATTGGAATAAAGGGAGTGAAAGTAAAACTTATAAAACATGAATAATAAAAAGCAAAAAGATAATCTATGCGATGATAAACACTCAAGTTAAACTCAATTTAAATCTCATCTGAAATGTAACTCCCATTCACCAAAATTCGAACAGTCACCGTTGAGATGATCTAGCACTCTGCTTCTCATCGCCGCTTCCTTGGAGATCTACATCAGAACTGCGTCAGAAGCTTAACATTACGATTTCCCTTAAGATTTGCAGTTGGATTAATCGGGTTCCGAACAGGGACTTACTTCTCACTAACTAATCTAAACATAATTGGTCTTTACAATCCATCAGTAATGACAACGACCTAGCTTGTCACACCACCCATATTGTGTGTGTTAATTTTATCCATAAGTGGTGTGTACATACAGTTAAAATCGACTTCGGACGACAATTTTTTGAGAGACTTTTCATGGCAATTATATTTACTCTTATAGTTTTTGCTAGAAATCTGCTGAGCGGAAGTAGCCGTAGAAAAATGTTTTCATATTTCATTTTGATGAAGATGTCTGACCTGGGATTTGGACCAAGGCTTCACGTCTAATAAGCCAACCCACTACTACAGACTACAGCGACTCACTCCTACCGCCTTTACTAGTGTTACGAATATGGAAATGGTGTTATCGTTTAACATTAAAATGATAAACAAAAGCTACAAAAACAAAAACAATGCACTTGTTTACATAAGCAACCAATAAACAAAAATATAGCAACAACATCAGTATAGAAAGGGGATAAACAAGTAAACAAACATGCAACAACAACACTGCAAGGACAAACGTAAACAAAATACACAAACAACAATAACGTAAACAACATGTTTACATTTATAGAGATTTCGGGAAGGCAAAAGTCATTCTCCTTTAAGAGCATTCATCAGACTATTTACGCTGCGATATAAAAGGCAAAACAAAGCACGCAACGGATAAAAAGAATTCAATCAGTCTTGTGTGAAGCCGTGTTGCGTGTGAAGAGAATAATTGTGGTTTGAAGATCTCCGTGTGTAAAGATTTAACGAACAATTGTTAGTGTGTACGCGGAAGAGTGTAACGAAGGATAACAAATAAAGCAAATTGTTGTTGTTTAAATCAAGTTGCGAACAGTGACACACGAAATTGTGCCAACAGTACATATATAATTTATTAAAAACTAAACACAAATTTATTTGTATTCTCTTATTTTAAACGTTTTTAAAAGGGTAAAAACGTAACAATAGATAATCAAAGCATTCTATCAACATAAAATTATGATCTACGCTCCCAGCTAGTCTGCGCTCTCTACCAAAGCTATTTTCCAATGAGTCTACAGCAGATTCATTAATCAAATGAAAACCAAATTTGACAAGGCCAAAAGCCTCTTGGTTTTCAAAATTATAACTAAACTCCGGAACCCAACAGAAACTTACCCGATACGGTTGAAATTCCCTTATGGGCTTGTTAAAGTTGAGGAGCACTCGAAATTTACCCACGACCGATTTTCTATTACCCTCAGATCCGCTTGACTGTCGAGAAACTCAACATAGAATCCGCATTAGATGTTTAAAAACAGAAAGGATCCTTTACGTAAATTGTCATACAGTTTTTAAGAAAATGGGTGAAACAGTCCGTTTGGATATGTACAATGTTACAAAAGACTTTAAACTAAACAAAAAAAAAAAAAAAAAAAAAAATCCAGCTTGGCATCTGTTAAGTACTCGTCCCATTGTGCAATTGGAATTTCATGTATTCTCTTTTCTTTTCTTTTCGTACAATTACTTTACACACAAAGTTATTGTTGAGAACACAGTTACTTTTCAACAACCGGCAGAATCAGACGTTTGCTGGCCTGATTATTAAAATAATTGAATATTTGTTAGAAGTCACCGTGGTCTAGTAGGTAGTGTGTTGGCTTATTAGACGCAAAAGCGTCTAAGCGTGGGTTCGAGCCCCAGGCCCAGGCATCAAAGACAAAATACAAAAAGTATTTTTTCGGCGACTTCCTCTCAGTAGATATCTGGCAAAAACTCTGAGAGTAAATAAAAATTTGCCATGAAAAGTTTCTCAATAAATAAAAATCTGTCGTTCGGAGTCGACTTTAAATTGTAGGGCCCACCACTCATGTATACAATTAACACACACAACATAAGTGGTGTGAGAAACTAGGACGTTGTACAATGGGTCAATTCGGCCTCCGGGTACTGTACTTGTCTTAATTGACAAGTACACGTCCTCTAACCTAACCTAACCTAACCTAATATTTGTTATATATACATTTTTTGAAATAAAGATTTGAATTATTATTTTTAAAGCGATTGTTAATTAAATCAATGGAGATTTAATAACATCCATATATTGCAGTCTGTGGTTTTATCCAGAATTTCTTTCCCTATCTTACTTATTTCCTTAATTGATTATCACAACCTTTTAGTCAGGATTACAACCTAACTTGTTACACCACCTATGTGTGCGTTAATTTTATGAGTGGCTGAACCTATAGTTTACAACACTCCGAAAACCCGATTTTTGGCACATTTTTCATGGGAATTTTATTTACTCTTAAAATTTTTGCCACAAGACTGGTGAGAGGAAGTTGAGAAATACATACATACATACATACATCATTGGCCATTACAACTCTTCAGCCAGGATTACGGCCTAGCTTCTCACACCACTAATGTGGTTTGTTTTAATTTTATACATGAGTGGCGGGACCTACAGTTTAAAATCGACTCCGAAAGACAGATTTTTGAGAAACTTTTCATGACAATTTTATTTACTCTCAGAGTTTTTGCCAGAAATCTGCTGAGAGGAAGTCGCCGAAGAAATATTTTTTCATATTTCGTTTTGATCTCTGGCCTGGGGTTTGAACCGTGGCCGTGCGTCTAATAAGCCAACACACTACCTAATCGCACAGATGCCGGTTTATTACTTTATTGTAATCAAATAACAATCATTGAAACAACTCCTAAAAGTATCAGTGTACAAGTATTCATCTAAAATTATTCAAAGTTTATTTGTTCTCTACTGCAAGTGGTAAAAAAAATACAACAAAAATGCGGCAAGATTATAATGGCGTGAGCGAAAATTTTTAATTTTTCTTACAACAAATGTTGTAAGTTTTTTTTGCTTTCTTGATTTATTGTTTTTATACTGACGCATTTAAGTAAAGACGTTTTTCTTTTCTTTTGTTTTGTTGCTCCTTTATCCTCTTCTTTTCCAATGTTATCCTTTTGCAACTCTGTACCCATTTTTCAAAACTATTGCGTTCAACCGCATGCATTTCTTAAGACTCTACATAAACTTGTATGCCATGTTTTGCTGTGCCTCTACTTTAGCCGCCTTTTTTGTGTAGAATTGCTGTTTTTGTCTTATTTTTGCATAATTCATGGCGTGTTTTATTTGGTGAACAAATGGAACAAAAGAAATACACACAAAAGAGACGACTGGCTTTCGATAACTGTAATGAGGACAATGGAATCGCTAATTTAAAGGCTCTAATAAAATAATTTTTTATTTGATCTAGGGAATATAGCGTAAGATGTATCTTATCCTACAGCCAAAAAAAAAGGGATATCAGATCGCTAGGAAGATAGCACCGCTATCGTGAGACCAGAACTTTTCGGCGTAGTGGGAAGAGAGCATTAGAAGGGCTTACTAGACAAAAAGTAAGATAAAGAACGGCGTACAATTTTCTCAAATCGAAAGAAATTTCGGCAATCTAAACTTTTGTTAGGCCATTATAATAAAAACCAATTTGAATACTGCATCGGAGTAGCCTTAGCATAGCAGATGAAGCGGCTCGAGGATAACAATCGTCATTTTACTGGACATTGTAGGCTCAAAGTATTAATACGTTTTTACCTTTTAAAAACGTTTAAAATATGACCTCAAAGATTGCAAATAAT
This sequence comes from Sarcophaga subvicina, assembly GCA_936449025.2. Classification (NCBI taxonomy): domain Eukaryota; kingdom Metazoa; phylum Arthropoda; class Insecta; order Diptera; family Sarcophagidae; genus Sarcophaga; species Sarcophaga subvicina. Next base: position 93,970,003 of record OW388080.2, read on the forward strand.
ATAAAATTAATTTGTGTTTATTTTTTATTAAAATTCTTTATTATTCGCACAATTCTCTGTGCCACTGTTCACAACTTGATGTAACAACAACAATTGCTTTGTTTTTATTCCTCTTTTTGCACCCTTTGCATAAACAATAGCAATTACTAGACAATTGTTCGACAGGTCTTTGTAATGGAGATCTTGAAACCACGATTACTCTCTTCAAACGCACTACGTCTTCATACAAGACTTCCCGAATTTTTACTTACTCACTATCCTGATTTGCCTTGCCTTTTATATGGCAGGGTAGGCAGTCTGATGAATGCCTTTGAAGGCGAATGACTTCTCCTTCTCGAAATTTTTATAAATGTAAACATGTAAACATGTTGTTTACATTTATTTTTGTAGCATTTGTTGTTGTATTTTTGTTTACTTGTTTATCATTTTATATTCTGGCATTTGTTGTTGTATTTTTGTTTATAATTTTAATGTTAAGCGATGTAAAATTTATTGATTTTTAATTTTCGTAACAGTGTACTTATTTTAGAATAGGGATCGATGCAATTCAAACAGAAGATATCGATATATTTTATGACACATCGATTTAACCTCAATACTTCTTTGCAATGCAGTACATCAAGTAAAAAATTGATGTTTTTCCTTAATGTACATTAGAATAGGCCACAAACAAAAGCGGTCCTTAGCATCGGTCAAATTCAGCCTGTTTTATGAGCCAAATTCCTGGAAAACGTATAAAAAAATTTCAATAATATTTCACACACACTTTCTTTTATTTAAATTTAAAAGAAGCCCCTATAGTTTTCAATGGATAAAATATCTGGGCCGCATTCATACGCCCTTAATGTTAATATTAAATTAACACATTTTTCCTCCAAAGGCTTAATCCTTCTATTAGGAGGATGTAATTCTGTAGGTGACTGAGAGCTTCATGGTATTTTTGCTATTTGAATGTTCATTGCAATTTTTTTCAGTGTTTGAAATTTAATGCAATTTAACAATAACTTAACTTTTCATGACAATTCTATTTACTCTCAGAGTTTTTGACGGAAATCTGCTGAGAGGATGTCTGACCTGGAGTTTGAACCGTGGCCTTACGTCTAATAAGCCAACACACTACCTACTAGACTACGGCGACTTCCAGCCACCATTTTAAGAATATATTTTCAAAATGTTTCGTTAAATTTATGCTTCGAAGATGTTTGTTTTAATTCATTCGTTGTAATACAATAAAAGCTTCGATGTTTTATCGATTATGATCAATAAAAAACATTGAATTGTTTCAATGTATTGATAACTTACAGCGAGAGTTTTTCAAACATCCACAAATACATACATAATTATTCCTTTAAATAAAGAGACTTATGATAACGCATAATCCCCGGCTGATTGTAATTTTTTTCTTGTTTCTTTGTTTTGTTCCAGTTTCCTTAATTAAGTTTTTTGCCATATGAAGAATAATTGGTCTTCTGTAGATGGTATTTGGACGATTGTAGATCAATGGTAGGTAGGTAGAAGTGGCTGCCCATCCAGGAAAAAATTTTGGATGGACTCACTTAGGCCGCATTGGGCCCATTGTGCTCCCACAGCCGTTATCCTCTAGTCTCGAAACCACTCGGAGCTGATGAAGCGATTAAAGCTGCCAATGTCAATCCCTGACAGTTCCTCCAGGTCATCCATGTAGTAAGCACCCAAGTACTCCTTTCTCCTTTGGCAAAGAGGCTGGCATGTACCCAGCAGGTGAGGGACAGCCTCCTCCTCTTCCCCATCTCTGCAGCTTCTGCAGAAATCGTTAGCAAGGTGTCCAAGACCAATGCGCTTCGCATGCGTACCTATAATGCAATGCCCCGTAATGACACCGACAACTACACTGAGTACGCCTCTTTGGAGTTTAAGTGGACTCATTGTGCGCCCCTCATCCAGCCTTGGCCAGATTTTACGAGCTGTTATACTCGTGTCCGAGGCCGCCCACCTGTCGTTGACGGAATCGACGATCGCATTATCAATTATGAGATTCCAGGTCCTCATAGGTATGTCCAGATTCGAGAACTCATCGGAGAGTTCGATGGTCGTGACCCGCCTGGCAAGTTCATCAGCTCTGCAGTTACCCAAAATACAACTGTGTCCTGGTACCCATACGATATGGATATCATATCGTTCCGCTATCTCGTCGAGATATCTGAGACAGTCGTACACCGTCTTGGAGTTCATCACATTAGAACTTAGAGCCTTGATAGCCGCCTGGCTATCAGAAAGTATGGTGACGCTCCGCTTGGAAACCCTTCCGTCCCCAATAATACTCGTTGCAGCCTGTATTGCCACCACCTCCGCATGAAAGACACTGCAGTGGTCTGGCAGTCTTATAGACTGAGCTATTCTAACCGAATTCGAAAAAATTCCACTGCATACAGCTCCGTTCAGCTTAGAACCGTCGGTGTAGATTTGTACGGAGTCTCTTAACAGGTGGGTCACACCATCATGTAGTCACTGCTCCCGACAGCTCTAACTTCGCTCTTGTAGATCAATAAGAACACAATTTTAAACCCACAACCATAATAACGAGGTTTAATGCTCGAGTCATATTTGTAAAATGGCAAATTCACGCGAATATATTTGAATAGACAAGTTGGTAAGCTCATATGATTCGTTAAGTAATTAAAATTTAATTAGAAATATAACCTTATGAAGATAATTGTTTTTAATATCATGATCATCATCATTATCATAATTGTCTACGTCGTGCGAGTAAGTGCAACATAAGCCAAGGATATGTTAGAAAGATTTTTCATTGCAGACATCATGCTGTTATTTTAAGGAACAGTGGAACCTCCCATAAAGCATAATACCATTAAACGTTGTCATTTTGATAGTACTTATGGTCAGGCTTACCGGCTTATTAAACACCAGCAAAAGTATTTTTGTATTTGTATGAAATGAAGGAAACCTCATTTTTTTCATCATGAATACCGAGCACTCGTCTCGTATGCAAACATGCTACCTACCAGACTACGCAAACAGAAGAGGAAAATCATGGCGTGATACATTAGTCTTCAGATCCTGTAAATCATGTAAACATTGTTGGTTATTCGCATACACTGCGTCTCAAGAATATGTCTGAAGCGTTCAAACCGCGGAATTTCGGTATTCACTTCGAATTTTTTTCACCTACGATGATCAAAGACCCTCAAATCCCCTTTTGGAAACACATATCGTTGGTGTCTAGACTATTCATTTCAGAAGTTCGTAATCATCGATCTATAGAGCTCGCTGTCAAAAGAGGTGGTTCCCCACCAAATAGTGAGTTTTTCAGTATACTTTGAATACTCTTGGATCTCATGTAGAGTGGCATTGTTTTAAATTCGACAATTTTCATGTATCCACTCATCCAGAAATGGGTCTCATCCCTGATAAGAAATTTGCAATTAAAATTAGACGCGGTTGCCAACTGCTACATAGCCTATTAAGCGAATATAAGTCGTTGTATATGGATTAGACAAAACAGTTTAGTAACGAATGTATTATCTGTAGTTTCATCAAAATGGCCGTTTTCAACTGACATAATTCGGTAATCCCTGATGGAGGATCCTATATAAATAGCTTATCGAAGCCATTGATACTTAACTTACTTTCTTGGTCATTACAACACTTTTAGTCAGGACTACGACGTAACTTTTCACAACAGCCATGTTGTGTGTGTTAATTTTGAGTATGAGTAGTGGGCCTTACAGTCGAAAGTCAACTACGAACAACAGATTTTTTTAAATTTTCGTGACAAATATTATTTACTCTTAGAGTTTTTGCCAGAAATCTGCTGAGAGAGGAAGTCGTGGTAGAAATATTTTTTATATTTCATTATGTTCGAAATATCTAAGCTAGTGAACCACGACTAGCGTCTAATAAGCGAACACACTATTTACTAGACCACCGAAACTTTTTGATACGTTTTATGTATTTATTCAAGGTTTATTGAAACATTTAGAAAATCTTGTATCTTTTCAGAGCATGGAGTCAATGTAATTCTAAAATAGTTGGGAGGCATCAGGTCGAATGTGTGAAGAACTCTATAGATAAAAAGGAGTTTTTAGGCTGTAAAGATTCAAATCATAACATGCGTAGAGAACATGCTTCGGTAGAATTATATTGTTACGAAAATGGAAACAATGTAATACCGTTTAACATTAAATGATAAACAAAAGCTACACTAACAAATACAACGAACTTGTTACAAGTAAACCAACAACATCAGTCTGAAAGAAAAGGGATAGACAAGTAAGCGAGAACGCAACAATGTGAACAAAATACACAAAATACACAAAATACACAAACAGCAATGAGGATGCCATAGAGTTCTCGAGAAGGCGAAACCCCTAACATTCGACTTCAAGAACCTTCATCAGACTGATTACGTGGGCATATAAAGAGGCAATCCAAAGCAGGCAACGCTTAGTAAGACTTCAGTCAGTCTTGTATGAAGACGCGCTGCGTAGGAATAGATTAATAGTGGTTTGAAGATCTCCGTTGTAAAGATCTAACGAACAATTGCTACCGCTTACGTGGAAGAGTGTAAAGAAGAATAATAAACAAAGCAAATTGTTGTTGTTTATATCAAGTTGTGAGCAGTGGCACATAAAATTGTGTGAACAATAAAGAATTTAATTAAAACTAAATACAAATTTATTTATATTTTTTTTCCAATCAACGAACTCATATCTTAAACGATTTAAAAAAAGTAAAAACGTAACAATATGAACTTATAGTGCTTAGGGAATTACTATAGTAGTACGGAAACCATGACCACACTTTGAACGTCTGACTAAAGTATTGCAATTATCGTCGTCAGCATCAAAAAATTCGTTTTTTAACGTTTTTAATTACCATTTATAGGTTATCTGAATAAAAAATTATACATTTATTTAAGACATCCACTCTACACAGATTTCACTGTACATTCTACGTTTCATTAACCTTTAATGTCTATTCATTTTATTTTAATGAATATTTTTTTTATCATGTTTCTTTTCCTGTGCTGTAATAAAAGTAATAAAAATGAAAGGCGACACAAATTTATGTGACACAGAGTCATGATAGTTGTTTTTAGATTAACATGCAGCTAAATTGATACTAAACAGTTAGACATGAACTTAAAACATTTTAAAACAAAATGTTTAAATAATTTTTTAAACATTAATATATGCATGGCAGCATGAAGTCGCTGTAGTCTAGTAGCTAGTGTGTTGACTTTTTAGAAATTAGAAATATTTAAAATTTTATTTCAAAGTACAGTCGTTTAAGTCATTTTTTAGTAAAACAGTTTTGTTCGGTAATAACCATCCCTCGTAAACTTCTTCGCTAAATAGGCTTGAAGTGCGATAATTGATAACGGTTACCTTATTGAAGATTCACCTGTCAGTATATTTTGCCAAATCAGGGATAGACAAGGATCACAAACAATGAAGTTTTTCGCTAAATGGTTTGTCTACTGACCTTAATTTTCATCGAAAAACCATTTCTCATCGATTAGGCCCGTTTCTGGAACTTAAAAAAACAACATAAATTGTCGAATTTGGGATGATAGCAATCTAAATGAGTTCCAAGAGACCTTAATGCATATCGAGAAAATCACTGTTTGCTGTGTATTTTAGACTGGCGGTGTCGTCGATTCATATTCCTTTGAGAATGGGGTTCGCCGGGCCATCACAGTTATTCGTGAGCACCATAGGTTGATGATACCAAGTTATGTTCTGAATTGGATGTTCTGGACACCAAGAATAATTGGTTTCATTAGGATCTCACGAGGAGGTGATTTGAACTAGACACTCATATTGTGCGATTGGACCCAATAGACTTCTTTCTTGTGGGCTTTTCTTAAGTCGCAGTTGTATGCGAATAACCCACAAATCACAGTAGCATTCAAATCCAACATAATCTGCGTGATCGCTTTAGTCAGCCTTATTTATGAATGTACATATATGTTTATATTCGTACATTACATTACAACCCTTCAGTCAGGATAACGACCTAGCTTCTCACACCACTTATATTGTGTGTTAATTTTACACATGCGTGGCGGGAACTACAGTTTAAAGTCGACTCCGAACGACAGATTTTTGAGTAACCTCTCACGGCAATTTTATGTACTCTCTCAGAGTTTTTGTCAGAAATTTGCTGAGAGAAAGTCACTGAAGAAATACTTGGTTTGAACCGTGACCTAATGTCTTATAAGCCAACACATTACCTACTAGACTACAGCGACTTCTATACGTGTTTGTAAAGCGTGGGCCATTAAAACTTTTAAATTTAAAAATGTAATGAAATAAAATTGATACAATAGTTTTGTCTTCATAACACTTTTCTTTAACGGCGCCCCACAGAAAATAGTCCAACGGTGTCAAATCCTAGCTTCTTGGCTGTAAATTGACATCACCATTTCGGCCAATTAAACGGCCATCAAACGTTTCACGCAATAGAAAGATTGTGGCCTGATATGTTGAAACCAAACATCGTGCACGTCAATACCATTAAGAGCGGGTACAAAAAAATCGTCTATCATTGACCGTAATAGTTGCGCCGTCCTCATTTTCAAAGCAATATCGGCCTATAGTGTCTCCGCTTCACAAGCAGCACCAAACAGTCACTCGTAATGATGCATTCACTTCTGTAAGACCATGTGTGGGTTTTCTGAGCCCCAAATACGGCAATTTGGCTTATGAACGTACCCACTAAGGTGAAATGAGCTTCATAAAAAAAGATGTTTTGTTTTGTTTTTTGCAAAATCGACTTCATCGCACAGTTTCTCGTTAGCCCATTTAGCGAACTGAAAACAAAGCTGATGGCCATGAGGCATCAACTCTTGAACTTTGTAGGGCGTTTTACCGCAAACTTCGACGTAACCTGGTGCGTGGAATGTTCAATTCTTGATAACTATGACGAATTGATGTTTTCGATATTTTCGTGTTTAAGCACTGTACGAGCACGCTCACGTCTTGTCGCAACAGCAATGAAACTTGTTTCATGAACTTTAGCAAAAAACTTGCGTATACCAGACACTGTTCATTGGTCTCCTAATTCTGTGAGACACTCAAGCTATGTAGCTTATTTCTCTATCCACAAGCTATTCTACTTTAGCCGCACTTACTTTATTATGTGCAAATAATTTGAAAAAAAATTTCCGTGTCCGTTTGTTAAATTACAAATCCCTTCTAATGAATATAATCATTTGAATAATTTTTTAGTTTCCCTTCATCACCAGTAAATTAGAAATTTTCTAAAACGTTTTTTTCGATATTTTTTAAGTCGAATAAAAAAAACGAATACGAAAATAAAACTTTGTTTGACCTCAATGGCATAGAATTTATTACCACTATTGTTACAGTAATTTATTCAAGAGTTTAAGCAAACAAACTGAACAAAATTTTCAACAGAAAATAAAAGAAAACAGCAACGCATTTGCTTCATTCATTCATTTTAAATGATTCATCTAGTGAAAGTGTTTTTTATTTAATTTTTTTCTGTAAATACAAATGAAAATAATTTTGTGACGTTGATTATTGCATGTTAAACTAAAATTAACAAACTTTGTAAGGATTTTACAACATTTTCCCAAACACATTTGTTGTTGTAAATGAATGAATAAAACGATGGTAATTAAAACCAAATCAAAATATTTGAATGCTGGTCAATTCTACACGACTACATGAAAGAAAGAAAGACTTAGAATAAGTGATTCTATGCATTTGTGAGAAACCTAGCTGGTATCTTCAAGCTTGACCCCCAAAACTATCATAGTATACAGTGGTCTGATATCGTACTAATCTGAAAATACTTTCTGTTTAACAAAACTAATGCAAGAAAAATTATGTACATTCATCAAATCTGCTGATTATTGCAACGAAGGAAACCATTACAATTCAATTATGGAACGTAGCGCTATAAAAATCCTCTTAATTGGTCCAATTAAATTTAATTCGCTATTATCTTAACACACACATAAGGAAGGCTAATTTACATGTCTAAAGTCGTGATCAAAGTATTGCAGATATAGTAGACCAAATCAAATCAGAGAATGAAAACGAGAAAAGAACACTCAATTTTGGAGTATGAGAACAACGACCTTCGCTCACCCTAACTGATCACTACAAATCTTTAACCAGGATTATGTCACAGCTTTTCACGCCACACATATTATTTGTGTTATTTTTATCCATAAGTAGAGGGATCACCAGTCTAAAGTCGATCTCAAAAGACAGATTTTAGAGAAACTTTTAATCGCATTTACTTTTTATTTTCACAGGTTTTGCCAGAAGACTCTCAGCAAACTTCTGGCAAAAGCTCTGAAAGTAAATAACATTAACACAAACAACTTAAATCGTGTGAGAAACGAGGTTGTAATTCTAACCAAAAGGTTGTAATGATCAATTAAGTAAGAAATTAAGTAAAGCGTAGAATCACTTTTTATTTGGGTTGTATGATACGCGTGGATACGAATGATGTTAGTGGAGAGCAAGGTATGCAATAGGCTTTGATTGATTAAACCAAATATAACGCAACATGGAAATTTGGGTAATGTTTGAATAAAATGAAAAGAAAAGGAGCGTGACCCAGAACAAATAGCACAACCGAGAATTATTGATAGGATTCTAATATTTTGTAGAGGCTTTATGTACCCATTTTAAATTAAAGAAGCCATTAAGACGGCTTTTAACAAAATTTATTTAAAGTAATTTTTATGAAATATTGAAAATATTATTTGTACCCATTTGAAAACCTATCTAAACCAAGTGTTATCTACTTCCATGGAGATATCTAAATACAAAATTGGGCCAAGAATTTTACGACGTCGGAAAGAAAAAAATTTACGAAAATCTACAAGCATAGCTGCCAGATAAATAAATCATCAAATCGTCAAATATTAGAAAAAAATCGTCATAAATAATCCAAAAATCGAGAAGTTTTATATCACTTTTTGGAAAATATGGTTTAAGAGTTAAAAAACCTATCCTAGTGTTACTTGTTGACACATAAGCGCAGCCATACTATTGTATTATCTATATCTACGGGTGGTGTAAATATTAGGGAGTTAGAAGCTATTGACGTTCTGATCACGAAAATTCAGTGTTATGTTCGCTGGACCCGACACGTTTTTTAGTGCCTTAGCTTCTTAAGACGGTGCAAGAAATACTTCACTTCATCTGATCTACAGCACTTATATCCGAAAAAGAATAGAATACAAGTCTCATGTATAGGCCGGTGCCTTAACGTCTATTTTGAGACTTCTACCGCGTGCATGAGAGGACGAAGTTGCTCATTAATGACCTTAGGGTATCAAGCTCTATTCATTCATTGGAGCATCGTTGCAATGTGGCTTGTGTTTCACTGTTTTACCGCTATTACAATGGATTTTACTCGAATGAAATTAGAGGACTTGTTCCCGAGAATCAAGTATTCCTACGTAATACTCGCCCTTCTCGGCGAGCACATCCGTATGTCGTCGATTGGCCAGTGGATCGCACACTGCATTATAGTCAAAGTTCGTTCTGGAGTCGGACTATTCGTATGTGGAAATCTCTTTGTGCGAAGGTTGCAATTTTTTTGGTTTTTAAGGGATGAAATAAGGCATAAAATACAGAAAAATCATCGCGGGGGTTTGCAAATAACTTAAAAATATAATACTTCACTTCTCCTTATTACTCACCTAAATTTCCAAAAGTAACAATTGCAAAGCAAATACAAAGCTTAAAGTGCCCTTAATGTACTAAAGTGAATAATTTCCAAAAATCGTCAAAATAAAGGCATAAATCGTCATGTCGTCAAAATGATATTTTTGGAGTTCAAAATCGTCAAATCTGGCAGCTATGTCTACATGTGTAAATAATTTTAATTGAATATTTGACAAATTATTTGAAAACAAAATATATTGGCAATCCATTGCTTTACTGTTACAAACATCACTATAAACACAATATACCCATAAAAACTGTAAAAATTGTAATAAAGCCAACACTATTAAAATTGAAACGAAAAATAGTTTAACAAAGTTGTATCGTAAAAAAATTTAATTACAGCAATAATTTATCGTGGAGAATTCATTTGCAACAGAGGAAATAAACAGAAACAAAAAATTTTTATAAAAACAAAATTTAAAATTAATTACAGAATTAGAGAATAATTGCTGAAAATTACATTTTGAAATCAAATTAAAATTTGTATATGGTTATTTCGATAACATTCCATAAAACAATGTATGAACAATTTTAACGATTATTTTAGAAAATGTTTATTGCTTGATTTCTAAGAAAAAGGGGCGTTTGTTCAATAGTGTTTAAGTTCCATTTTTATTTTCAGTGCTATGCCAGTTTGGTTTCACTGGCTACAAGTATTGTACAAAAATACAGAGATTACAGCAAGTTTGGATACTGGAACTCATTTAACATTTACTGTAGCACATTAACTAACCCTATTTCTGAGCTTTTGAGTACTAGCGTGGTTAAAATGCCAATTACTAAATCTGTTCTTAAATTTTGTTTACAAATTGTGATTCACTAAATTATTTATCCAATTTAGGTTATCGTAATATAGTAACAATAAGGAATAACCGTCAATACTGTCAAATAAGTCAAATTTGTTTGCATGGTGTGATAATTGTATAACAATTAAAGTCATCTGCTAAAACTCCACACAATCCCTCCTTTATTTTCTTAAGATTACAGTATGATTTCTAGTAGCATGGCAAATAACAGGCGTTCCTGATACTAAATGGACCTCTAGCTATTCCTTTATGTGAAGCATGAATACAAAGATAGAATAGATAGATACAGATATTCTTTAACACAGCTCTCTAATCCACATAGGATCTCGTGTGTCAAAGTCTATGAAGACTACTATTTGCACATTTATTGCCTATTCTCTTATTACACTCAGATCTGACCAAGTTTAGCTCAAAATAGGCAAAACTATGCCTCTTCATTCATGAGTTGGTTTTTAAGAATTTCATCTTATTATTCTATAATGAGTTAAAGTCAAATCGATTGAATTTAGATTCATAACTCGTAAAAGCGTTGTTACTGAATAATGATTTCTTATTCCGTTATATTTTAGGGACTGAAAGACAAGCTGTACTTATTAGATGATCGGTACTAGTAGTGTTCCCTGGTAGAAACTTTATTCTAATGGCCGCATTGATTTTGTAATATTTTTGATACGATACTATTATTGGACAATTTTCAGGTGTCTGCCATTGGAACTTAAATTTCATTTTTGGTTATATTTATTATAATTTTGGGTAACTTGTATGTAGAGAAAGATTTTTTACCCCGTTTAATATAAAATATGTATATTGGGTGGGCCATCTATCAATGAACAATGTTTGGTTTCAACAGGATGGTGCAACTTTGCACATATCTCATGCTACAAGCGATTTATTGCGTCAAAAGTTTGATGGCCGTTTAATTTGACCGCCAAAAGCTGCGATTTGACACGATTGGACTATTTTATGTAGGGGCGCGGTTAAAGAAAAATTTTATGCCGACAAATCGGAGACAATTGAACATTTGAAAGCTAACTTTCGTGATGCCATTGTCGAGATACGATCTCGTACACTCGAAAAAGTGCACGCAAATTGGGTCAATCGAATTAGGTATTGTGAGGCCAACCGTGGCAGCCATATAAATGTAATAAAAATTCATTTCCAACCGGAACAGTTGTAGTTCACAGCAAAACAATAAATTTATCAAAATTTCAAACCATTTTTGTTTTATTGTATTTTTAAAAATAAACTTTTAAATCACATTATATATACCCACATCATGCTTATATTTAAGATATAAAATTCAGTCATGACAAGTACATATGTGACGTATGAGTGATATTTAATTCCATCAAAAGGTTAGGTTGGAGGACGTGTACTTGTCAATTAAGACAAGTACAGTATCCGGAGGTCGAATTGACCCATTGTACAACGTTGTAGTTTCTCCCACCACTTATGTTGTGTGTGTTAATTTTATACATATGTGGCGGGACCTACAGTTCCATTAAAATTGAATATTTTGATTTGCGTACTTGTCAGAGTAACTTTACCAGTATGTGTAATATGATGAGTATGAGTAATATATTGCAAATTAATTAAAACGAATGTATACAACATTAATTTGGAATTAATTTCAAATTAAGCTATGATATGCCAATTCTGATGGATTTTAAAAAATTTTTAATATAAAAACCACAATTTTAGGCTATGTTCTAGTAGGTGCTTTGTAGCCTGTATCTTCCACGCCTTCACAACAAAAAAAAAATAATTTTGGCAAAATATCAAACCTTTTTTGTTTTCTTACATGTTTAAATTGAAACCCTTAAATCACCTCCCCCCCCCACATCAATATTTCTTGTAAGAAAACATGTAAAGGTCAACGAATTAATGCAAAACTTATAATTTTTTTCATCTCAGTGTAAAAATAATAACAAAATACATTACATGTCCCGAATTCTTTTTGATATTTTCAAACAAAAGAAGCTTATTTGAATAACTGTTGTGTTGGCCACTGTTTGTTTACTTGGTTTTATTAATTATAGTCCGTAAGTTATTTTAAACAGCATGCGACAAAAAAATGAATTCTTTTAAGAATAAAATATTCCACACAGCTTTTTTGGTGGATGAGTGCGCTAATTATAAGACTTCACTGTGTGTATAAAATTAAGGACTACAGTATGTAACCTTATCTGGCTCCTTACAAGCATTTGGTATCTTCTATCTGGTGCCCTTAAATTTTAACTTTTGCTATCTAAGGCCAATACAGACTCTTGAATCGCGGTAGAACTTTAGTAGCTTTTATTAATAAAAACTTAAAATTTCAGTCACTTTATCATGCTTTAACTCTTTTATGAATTTAATTAAAATCTTTAAAAACAAAAACTACCAGCTTTATTTATAAGGTCAAATACACACATATATAATTTTTAAAAACCTTCAGTAACATTTGCCTAAAAGCTACGTAAGATGTGTGAACCTCATGTTACTGTGCAAAGTGCAAAATGTTGCCATACTCCTGTCACTTACAACACAATAATTTTGTCTACTGCTACAATTTAATTTAATATAAATTTAAACATATTATTACATACTTAAAAGACATCCGAATTATTTATTCTGATACTTTGCCAGAGATTAGAACAGCTAAAGTAAATGTTGTAAAGAAGTGAACTATTTTACAAATGAATACGAAATTTGTATGATAATTTTCATAATCATATATTTTACATTTTCACACTCTAAGTGATTTCAATCCGAAAAGTCTACATTGACATTCATTTTGAAACACTCACATATTAATGCACTTTGACTGATTGAATGAAGAAATAAATGATTTGATTCAATAACCATTACGTGTACATAATTCTAGATTCCTGAACAGATTATTGTCTTTGATGAATAGTTTGGCAATATATGTTTCAGTTAACACTAGATTTACGGATGTTGATTATATACCTGTTTTTACTGAAGTGAGCCAATTTGACTCATACAAGAAAATTTAAGTTTTTTTTCCAAAGAAAAAAGTTCCAAATTAATGTAAATTAAATATTTATTATCAAAAACATTCATGGAAAAAATTTTTTAAATATATACTCTCTTTTTGAAACACGTTTTTCGCAAATATTTCCATTACATTTAGTACAATAGTTTGAAGATCTGTTTCTTTTGCATGAGTGTTGAACTTGACAATTCTTCCGTGCGTTACTAGTGTTCTCTACTTCTTCTCTATATTTACTTCTTAGCTCTTCTGCCAATTGGAAAATCAAATCTTTTCGTGAAATATTTACTTGAGTCGTCTCTTTATACAGAATCCAAGCATTGATAGCTGCTAAAACTAAAATGTTGTAGAAAACTTGTAGAGGCCATCTGCGTGAACTTGCTTTGACGCTATATTTTCGGGTCATTTGATACATGATTTGATATATGCCATCATACCTTCGTCAATTATCAAATTGAAAGCGCTACTTGGCGAGCCAAGCATAATATGCCTTCTATCATAGGCAATTGGACGAGAAACGTTTTTGGTAGAAAACGGTGATCTGCATACGTTTCGGCCTTCATTCAAGGTTTCCCATAAAGCGCCGTCAGCAGCTTTTTCGGCTAAAATTTCTTTATCAGAAGATATATCGATAGCTTCTAAAACATTTTCGGTTTCAGAATCAGAAAAAACCCTGGCTCTCTTTTTGTTAGGAGCTATATAACAAAGATCTTCATCTTCACTGCTTGAAAATTCAATATTATTGACTTCCTCTTCTAATTCAATTTCGTTATCACTTGTATCCGATTCATTGTCAGATTGGTCTTTCTTTATTTTTAGTTTTCTCAACAGAAGACAATTTTTCTGATTTTTCCCATAAATGAACGGCTAGCACGTGATGAATAAATAACATGAAATGATGACAGAAGTAATAATGTAGCGAAAACAAGTAACAATTAGAGAAACAAATTCACAGGCTTGACTGTTGCCCAGACTGTTAAACTATTAAATCATTCTATGAGTCAAATTTGCTCACAGCCGTGAAAATAGGTATACCACATTCGATAATGCGAAATGAAGGGGTGTGTGGGGAAAAGGAATGAACGTTTACCTATATTTCATTACTTAACTAAAAACCAACGTATGATTTTAAAAAGTAATATTAAAATTTTCTATATATATATGCGATAAAATTTTTAATAAGTCAAATTGGCTCTGTCCGTAAATCTAATGTAAATCGCATTCGCATTTAAACCTCAATTTGAGAAACTATGTGTGAAGGTGATTTTTAATTGTTTACTGTAACCTGTAACTTTAATGGATAGGCATAGTCAAACATTTGAATACAAGTAAAAACTTAAAGTTGGTGGATTTTATTTTACAACTACTGTACATATTATTTTTTTATTTTAAAACCAGAAATATTACAATTACGATCGTTTTTATGCTACTTTAAAATTTCTCAGTAATAAATATATAGTTTTGTGTGGAAGCTTCTTACCCTGCGCCGAAATAAATTGCAATTTACTGTACACAAATTGCACGCTTCACGATGTCCTGTCTATTTATAAAGAAGTTTATAAATCTATTATAATATTGTCTGTTGTTGGCATAACCTTTTTCCCAATTTTCTACTAATTTTTTTAAACCTAAAATGAATGAAATTAATTTCGGACACCCTTCTCTGGAGTTGTGGTATGTTGGTTTGCTGAATTTCTACGTTCTAAAAGGCGAATGATACACATAATGTCACACAGTACGGTAAGATTACACACACACCTAATTGACCCAGCTTCTCACATCATCCATGGTGTGTGTTAATTTTATCCATGGGTGGCAGGACTTATAGGTTAAAGTCGACTATGTATGACAAATTTTATTGAGAATCATTCCAAAGCAATTTTATTTGGTTTCAGAGCCTTTCTGCCTTTCTCAGAGTTTGCTGGAGCATTTGAATACCAACGTTCAACAAATTACCGCCAGAAATGTGGAAAAAAGTGATAAAAAAACAGAGAAGAGTCGACAGTCGTTTAAATGATATTCTATGTCTGTAGTACATACATAGTTTCAAGTTCCATTATATAGAAATCAAGGCTTTACATGTGCTTTATTTAACCCATTTAAAGCCGACCTAAAAACAAAACAATTAAAAATCACATTCACACATAGTTTATCAAATTGAGGTTTAAATGCGAATGCGATTAACTGAGACCTATATTGCCAACATATTCATCAAAGACAATAAACATTTATCCAATTATGTACACGTAATGGTTATTGCATCAAACCATTTCTTTTTTCATACAATCAGTCAAGTAGTGAGCAAAAATTAATCCATTTTTCAAAGTACATTAATATGTGAGTGTTTCAAAATGTAAGTCAATGTAGACCTTTCGGATTCAAATCCCTTAGAGTGTGTGTAAATGTAAAATATATGATTATGAAAATTATCATACGAATTTCGTATTCATTTAGAAAATAATTCAATTCTTTATAACTTTTACTGGAGCTGTTCTAGCTTGGGCCAAAGTAGGAGAATAAATAATTCTGATGTCCTTTAAATATGTAATCATATGTTTTAATTTATATTTATTGTAACCTTATAAATACAGCTGGTAGTTTTTGTTAAAGATAAAGTTTTGTTAAAGATAAGTTTTTTTAAAGGATAAAGTGACTGAAATTTTAAGATTTATTTATAAAAACTACAAAAGGTCTACCGGGTGTTAAGAGCATGTATTGGCTTTAAATGGCAAAAGTTGAAATCTAAGGACGAAATAGAAGATACAAAATTTTTGTAAGGAGCCAGATAAGGTTTCATACTGTCGTCCTTAATATTGTACATACGGTGATAGTCTTATAATTAACACACCCAGCCACCAAAATGGGTGTGTTGAATATTTTATTTCTAACGGATTCGTTTCTTTCTTTTTTTCTGTCGCAAACTTTTTAAAATAACTTACGGACTGGAATTAATAAAACCAAGTAAATTATTCAAATAACCTTCTTTTTTTTTTAAATATCAAAAAGAATTCAGGACGTGTAATGTATTTTGTTATTATTTTTTCACTTAGATGAAAAAAATTTAACTAGATTTCATGGTTCTGTTTTAATTCCTTGATCTCTACATGTTTTCTTACAAAAAATATGGATAGGATGGGTGGTTTAAAACTTTATATTTAAAAACGCAATAAAACAAAAACGGTTTGAAATATTTTCAAATTTATTTTTTTGTTGTGAAGATGTGGACGATACAGGCTATGAAGATACAGTGAATTGTGGTTTTTGTAGTTAATTTTAGGTTAGGATAACTCGAAAAATTAAAAATTTTTAAAAATCCATCAGAATTGGCATATCAATCAACTTAATTCGAAATTAATTCCAAATTAATGGGCATGCTTTCTTTCTAATTGAATTTGAAATATATTACTCATACTCATCATATTGCATGTATAGTTATAATTAGTATAGCTACTCTGAAAAGTATGCAGTAAAATATCTTCGATTTTGTCATGTATGAAACTAATGGAATTAAATATCACTCAGACGTCACATATGTACTTGTCATGAATGAATAATTAAATATTAAATATGGGTGCCCTGGTAGTCTAGTGGGTAGTGTGCTAGACTATTAGCGTGAGGGTCGTGGGTTCGATTCCCACCAGAGACTCTGGTCTGTGGCACTACACCGAGCATATGGTCAAGTTACTCCGCTCGTATATAATTAGAATATAATTTGTAATTGTATTGTAATTAATAAATAAATAAATAAATATTAAATATGAGTATACTGTAAGTAAATATAATGGGTGGGTGATTTAAAAGTTTAAATTTAAAAATGCAATAAAACAAAAATAGTTAGAAATATTTCCAAATTTACTTTTTTTGTGAAGTACAATTGTTCCCGTTAGAAATGGACTATTATTTCATTTATATGGCCGTCGCGGTTGGCCTCACAATACCTAAATCGATCGAACCAATTTTCGTGCACTATTTCGAGTGTATGGGGTCGTATCTCGTCAATGACATCGTGAAAGTTAGCTTTCAAATGTTCAATTGTCTCTGGTTTGTCGTCATAACACTTGTGTTTAACGGCGCCCTGCAGAAAATAGTCCAGTGATATCATATCGCAAGTTCTTGGCGTCCAATTAACTTAACTATTTCGGTTAGTTAAAAGGTAATCAAAATGAAATGTGTGGCAAGTTGCACCACTCTGTTGAAATCGAACCTAGTTCACGTCAATACGTTAATGGTGCGATAGATGTCTCCATTGACCGTAGTGGTTGCGAAGTCTTAATTCTTAAAGAAATACGAGCCAATAATGTCTCTGCTCTTAAAGCCGCACCAAACAGTCACTTGCAATCACTTGCATGTGGATTTCTGAGCCCCAAATACAGGAATTTTGTTTATTAAAATGAGCTTCATCCAAAAGGATGATTTTTGTCTTTGTTTTTCAAATAAATTTCCAATAAACCCCAACGTGCTCAAGCGTAAGTCGATTCGTTACGTTCAATGAAGATAATATACAGAATTTTGTAATGGAGTAAGTATCAAATTTAAACCGATATATGGCCCACCCGATACATTTTATATTAAACAGGGTGAAAGATCTTTCTCTACATACAAGTTTCCCAAAATTATAATAAATACGCACCAAAATGAAATGAAAGTTCTAGTGGCAGACACCTAAAATTTGCCCAATAATAGTGTCGTATCACAAATATTACAAAACCACTGAGGCCATTAGAAGAAAGCCTCTACTAAGAAACACTACTTGTACCGATCAGCTAATAAGTACAGCTCGTCTCTCAGTCATTAAAATATAAAGAAATAAGACAACATTATTCAGGAACAATGTTTTTTACGAGTGATGAATTTAAATTCAATCGATTTGACTTTAAATGAAAGAACAATGTGCGGCGTCCAACGAAGCAAGATTTACTGTGCATTGTATTTACATTGAAGGCAATGAAACGTTGAAAAGTAGTATAATGACAGACTAAGCTGCAGTATAGCATAGTGTGGGTGCGATCGCAAAGAATGATTCCTTGATGGATCAACATTTAATCCAACATATTGTGTAAATTTATGTGATTCAATTTGTTCATGAAAGCTTGTGTGAAAAATGGATGTTTACGCAAATAATGATGATAACGATAATGGTATCACACCGTTTGTTTACATACATAATTGGTCATTACAACCCTTGAGTAAGGATTACGACCTAGCTTCTCACACCACTTATGTTTTGTTTGTTAATTTTTTTATACAATTTTTTCCAGAAATCTGATGAATGGAACACGCCGATGTAATATTTTTTCATATTTCATTTTGATGGAGATGTCTGACCTGGGGTTTGAACCATGGCTTCGCATGTAATAAGACAACAGACTACCTGCTATATTATAGCGATTAGACAAAGAATTAAGAGGACCAATAAGTTGATATTATATAATGGCCGGCATAAAAGTCTGCTTCCAATCCAATACATTAAACAATTTTGAGACACAAGTGGAACAAAAAAACTAAAAAATCTTCAAGGTGTGTGAAAAGTGGTTCAAGCTGCATGGGTTGTCATACAATATGCAAGATGTCAGAAACTTCTTGGAAGTTTATAATTTGTTTTTAAAGAGAAGAGTTGCCTCCACAAAATATTCAAATGACTTAAGCCCAACTTAGAAGTTTGTCCATCTTTAACAATTTCACGCCGGCGCGTACCACCGGTGGTCTGCACTAGACTGCGTTATCGGACGGCGCGTACCACCTGTGGCCCGTATTAACCTGCAATTGATCAAGTTATTAGACGTTATGTACTACCAAGTATTTAGATCTTTAACACTTCAGATGTCGAAAAAATACCTGAGAGTCACTTTCTCTTAAAAGCATTTATTTTGAATAACAATTATAATTAATAACATCTTATAAATATAATAGCCGCCCGTAGCCGATAAGCGTGAACGTTTTAATGGAGGTGTTCTATTTACGTGACCAAGAAATTCGTTTGCTGTTTGACTTAAAAGTGTCTTCTATTGTTAAATTACGTCATTGGAGTTTCTTCACTCTGTACATCGCTTAAGTATACTTGTTCCGTATATTAATCTTTCGATATTATATTATAAAAGATTGTCAATTAAATAATACTCACTTGCCTACTTAATTGCTCATTATAAATTTCTCGTCTAGAGACTACAACTCAAACCACCCTTATCGTACGTTTTTTTAATTTTATCCATGAATGCCGGGACCTACTGTTTCACTTCAGCTTCGAACGACAGATTTTTGAGGAACTTATCATGGCAATTTTATTTTACTCACAGAGTTTTTGCCAGAAGACTGCTGAGAGGAAAAGGCTAAAAGAAATGTTTTTTTAATATTTCCATTTTGTTCGAGATATCTGAGCTAGGGCTTGAATCACGAGCTCTCGTCTAATTAGTCAACACAAACAACTACAGCGTAATATCTATAAGATTAGGTTAGGTCAGCGTATAGCTTGCCATTCACAGGAAAGTTCACTCGATAGCCCATATTGCCCATTGTGTGTAAGGTAAGTTCCCTTATCATAACTCATTAGTGGTGGATTTGCACCACCCCGAGCTTCTGATGAAACCGGTCAGTTCTGTTGGTGGCACGTTCGCCACCATGTCCAGACCTACAAACCTTCTGTCGCCCAACAACCGATGACGTCTGTTTTGAAGTGCAGTGCACTCACACAAATGATGTTGCACCAGTTCCGTTTCTTCAACACCCTGACAGCTTCTGCAGTAATGCTGGTGGAACAGACCGAGATCTGGGAGAACAGCGTCCAGTTGGAATTCCTGTTAGAGTGCGAAACGTTCAAGTATTTCCTTGGTTTTTCAGCAGTCCACTGCTGGACACAACAGGGTTTGTAATTCGGCAACTATGCATGTTGGATTACCTACGGTTTGCTCTATCGTCTCTTCCTCAGACATCTCTGATCCTTGCCGTGCTAGTTCAGCCTCCTTTTCGTTTCATTAAACGGCGAGTGTTGTGTCGACGTATACGGTGAAGAGAGCCTATGCAACTCCTTGCTTTGACGGGGTGGGATCCCATCGTTTTAATTGCTGCTGGACTGTCCACACATATGATCAAGATCGATGGAGGTATGTTCCTGTTTTTAAACATATGTGCAGCTTATTCAATAGCAAAAATTTCCGTCTGAAATACGCTGGACTGGTTAGGTAATCTGTATGACCTGTTCAGTGATAGTATTGAATGCGGTGCTTGAAGCTGGAGATCCTAACATTTTGAGAAAAAACAATACCAGACAAACTTAACTTTTTTCAGTTTTTACTATCTACTCCTAACAATGGAGATCCATTTTAAGTGGTATTAAGGTTAAGATCGATGGTAATAGGAGGCAAGTCTTAAAAGTTTATGAAAATTCCAGACTTAAGGAATTAGTTATTCGATCAAGATGCGTATTCTAGATCAGTTGACTTGTTCTTATTTGCTTAATTTGCCATTAACAACCCGATTAACGGATTTCACAACACATTCTACCAGTTGCCTCTGCTTCTTGATGACAAGGCTTCTTCGATTTGGTCCTTCCAACGGATACAAGGTCGTCCTCTTCGCCTACTTCCGCAGCTCCCCGCATCAAATAACCTTCTGACCGGAGCATCCTCCTCCACTCGAACGACATGGCCGAGTCAGCGCAGCCGCTGGATGCTAATACGCTCCACAACGTCTATGTCGTTGAAGAGCTCACACAGCTCACTGTTGGATCGGATGTGGAAATCATCGCCAACTCGCACTGGACCGAAGATCTTACGTATTACTTTTCTATCGAATACTCTCAAGGCGGCTGTATCAGTGCTTAATAGGGTCCATGCCTCTGCGCCATAAAGAAGCACGGGTAGGATGAGCGTCTTGTAGAGTATTAGTTTTGTAGTACGAGAGAGGTCTCTGCTACTCAATTGCCTATTGACACCATAGTAGCGCCTGTTGGCAAGAGTGATCTTGCGCTTGACCTCCAGACTGACATTATTTTTGGTGGTAACGGCTGAGTCAAGATAAATAAATTCCTTGACTGTATCAAAACTATAGTTGTCGGCCGTAATCTGAGAATCAATACGCCGCAAGTCTCTACTTGTGAATAACATATTCTTTCTTTCATTTATTGCCACACCCATCTTAGTAGACTTCTGTTCAATAGCACTGAGGGCAGCAGTAACATAGCATTATCAGCTTCGCAGGTATACCGAGCTCAAACATTACGGCATCTCTTCCGGGATAAGGTCCAATCAGTGTTTTGACGAGTGGCTTCAGTCGTTCACACAATACGCTTGTAAGAACCTTATATGCGATAGGGACAAGCCTTATACCTCGGTAGTTGGCGCGTATCGTAGGGTCTCCCTTTTTAATTTTTTGTTTTCAAATTACGAAAAATTTAAATTAAATTTAAATATTGTATACACAACTAAAGGATGTTTTTTATAGAGGTATAGAACTTTAAGTTGCAATAAAACAACGATAGATTATTCGATTGACATGAATTTTATTTATCCGAAAGATAATTTTGTGGCATTACATTTTGAATATGACTTCTGGCATATGACCGCCACGGCTGGCGCGGATGTAGTCCAATCTGGACGTCCAATTTTCGATGACTTTTTCCAACATTTGTGGCCGTATATCGGCAATAATACGGCGAATGTTGTCTTCCAAATGGTCAAGCGTTTGTGGCTTTAACGCATAGACCAATGACTTTACATAGCCCCACAGAAAGTAGTCTAGCTTTGTTAAATCACAATATCTTGGAGGCCAATTCACAGGTCCAAAACGTGAAATTAGGCGGTCACCAAACGTGTCTTTCAATAAATCTATTGTGGCACGAGCTGTGTGACATGTTGCGCCGTCTTGTTGAAACCACATCTCCTGGACATCATGGTTATTCAATTCAGGAATGAAAAAGTTAGTAATCATGGCTCTATACCGATCACCATTGACTGTAACGTTCTGGCCACCATCCACATACACTTGAGGATTACCTTCACTCCAAATGCCGCAGTTTTGTTTGTTGACCTAGCCATTCAACCAGAAGTGCGCTTCGTCGCTAAACAAAATTCGCTTATGAAAATCGGGAACAACGGTAATCTCGTTTTGGGCCCATTCGACGAATCTACGCCTTACTTGATGATCGCTTGGCTTCAAATCTTGCACGAGTTGGATTTTGTAAGCACGCAAACCAAGATCCTTCCGCCAAATCTTCCATAAAGTGGATGGACACACATCCAATTCCTGTGCTCGATGGCGGATGGACTCATTCGGGTCTTCCTCAATGCTACGCTCTACAGCAGCAATAGCTTCTTCTGTACGCACCGTACAGCGTCTCTGGGGATGCGAGTTATCAATAAGAGTAAACGTGGTGCGAAAACGTTCCATGGTTAATCGAATTAACTGCTCTGATGGACGATTTTGTCGACGATAAAATGGACGTAGTGCGCGATACGTTTTCCGCACAGAACTATTATTTTCGAAATAAAATTGCACTATTTGCAAGCGTTGTTCAGGCGTGAGTCTATTCATGATGAATTGCCAAATCAAACTGAGAATAAATCACTTAACAGCTGTTAAATCGGTCGCCATCTTGAAAAGTAATGCCAACTTAAAGTTCTATACCTCTGTAAAAAACACCCTTGTCTTAAATAAAAAATAATAATAATTTTCGTCTGGAGTAACCTTCGTATTTAGTTGCTTAAGTGTTTCAATTGGTATTTCATTTTCGTTTATGGTCTTTTAACATCAACCAACACTGTCATTATTTACAGAACATTAAA
This sequence comes from Sarcophaga subvicina, assembly GCA_936449025.2. Classification (NCBI taxonomy): domain Eukaryota; kingdom Metazoa; phylum Arthropoda; class Insecta; order Diptera; family Sarcophagidae; genus Sarcophaga; species Sarcophaga subvicina. Next base: position 93,993,299 of record OW388080.2, read on the forward strand.
AGTATTCAGGTAAAGTTGAAACAGCTAACAAACAATATTTCTTAAAGACCTTCAAACAATACATTCCTTTACGAATTCCTTATAAAGCCAGCCAGAAGGTAATTTGTTCCATGGCAATTTGCCAAACACAGGCAGTTATTTTTTAATACCACAAAAAACTACTCATAAAATTTAATACTGGGTTTGCAAAGGTTTTTTAATAACCAAATAAAACAGGTGTTGACCCTTAAATTTAAAACCCAATGTTTATATGAAATGCTTACTAAAAAGAAAAATTAAAAAAAAAAACTGGGCTACAAAGGCATTAAACCAGAGTGTTAAGCTAATTTAAATGTAAAGGAAGCGGTTTTGTTGGGATGAATGTTATTAACTACACATTTTTATATTTAATTTTCTTATTAAAAAAAAATTAATTTTTTAATTAAAAGTTTGTTAGACATGATTAGGAAACTGAAATGGTGGTTCAAGGTTTCAGATGTTTTTATTTGTCATCCTATGCCTATTTATATTTATTTAGTTAAAGCCAAAACAAAGCTAAACATTTCTTTTAACTACAACAACAAATTTTTATAAATTTTGTTTAAATATTCAATTTACGTACTTATTTAACCTACTTTAACTACTTATTTAACCTACTTTAACTACTTATTTAACGTATTTTAAATACTTATTTAATGTGCTTTAAATACTTATTTAACGTGCTTTAAGTACTTATCTAACGTACTTTAACTACTTATTTAACGTAACAAGCCCATTTCACTTGATGTTTATTAGAGTGAAATCAGTTTGGTTTCGCTATAAAAATTTTCACTGAAAAAGTTACACTGAATACTCTTTTAACAATTTTTGAAGAAGGTCAACTAACTCTATTTGTGAGCTGTTGCCAAATCACAAATTGGCAATCAAAAATTATATTTACACAACTTTTTTACGACCAGTAGCTAAGTACATACATACATACATAATTGGTCATTACAACCCTTGAGTCGGGATTACGACCTAGTTTCTCACATCATTTATGTTGTGTGTATTAATTTTATACATGAGTGGCGGGACCTACAGTTTAAAGTCGACTGCGAACGCCGGATTTTTGAGAAACTTTTCATGGCAATTTTTTATTTACCATAAGTGTTTTTGCCAGAAATCTGCTGAGAGGAAGTCGCCGAGGAAATATTTTTTGTATATCGTTTTGATGTCTGACCTGGGGTTTGTACCCGGGCTTTACGTCTAATAAGCGAGCACACTACCTAGTAGGGTACGGAGACTTCACCAGCAGCTAAGTGCTTTAGGTTAATTAGGTTACCGTGCAATGGATATTACCGTATTAAGAAATGTTCCTTAACAAATGTAAAGAAGATAATGAGAATACCATGAGCTTGATTATAGGTCCGTTGTATGGATAACGGCGTTTGCCCAATGATTCTTATATGCCAGTAAGTATAGTACAAACCTACGTCAGTTGATGTTTATTAGAGGAAACCAATTCCGTTCAGTTAACTATATTTCTGAGCCTTTCGATACTACAGTGGTCAAAATGCTAATTCCATAGTCTATTGTTGTAATGTATTTACAAGTTGTAATTTGTTAAACGATTAAGTAATTTAGGTTTCCGTTCTACTAAGAAACTTTGGTTAAAGGTTCGATAATTATAAGTCCACTGTAAGGACTGATACCAACTGCAATTCTTGTGTGTCAGCAGAAGTTGCAAAAAATGTTGTCCTCAAAAAGAATAAAATCTGCTAAACACATTACATACATATGTTTTTCAAAAACACAACAAGGGCGGACAGGAAAAAATATTTATCGTTCGAAGTCGACTTTAAACTATAGGTCCCAACACTCATGTATATAAATTAACACACACAACATAAGTGGTGTGAGAAACAAGGTCGCAATCCTGACTAAGGGGTTGTAATTACCAATTATGTATGTATATATATACGGGCGGAGTTGAAAAAATGAATTAATCCCTTTCATTATACAGAATTGACATTCATTATCGATATTATCATTATGAAGAGTTGCCATAGTACTGCGACCATTCCATTTACTGTACTCTCCTTAAACTGTATAGACTATTTCTATAATGTCTGCTAAAAAAATGCCTAAAAAAATGCAGGATGCTGCTTGATGTCAGCAAAAACAATGCCTGCTACCTGATATGCACCAAGTGTTTTTAGAGTAGGTGTATTAATGTCGCACAGTTTCTAAAAAGGTATTATGATAATTCATACTCGTCATCAAAGAGTCTATATACCCTTTCTGAACAAATGGACTTGGACTCAAAGTTGCATGTCAAAAGATAGTCCGAAACATTGACTCAAAACTTTTGCTTAATGGAATTTTCCAAAAAAAATTTTGAGACTTTGTTTCTCTTTATATTTCCTTTCGCTGAGTATTGCCTTCCAATTATCTGTTTTCACTAGTCTATTTTCTTTCATTCCTTCTTTTTGTTTGCAATTTTTTTGCTCAAAAAAATTTATTATTTTCACTTGACAATTGAGCCAAATCTTAAGTAAATATTCGAATTTAACAAATTGTTTATTTATTCAAATTATTACCATGAATAAACTCCAGGAGTAAAAAGTTGTGAGAATTCTTTAAATAACTTTATCACAATATTATTTAAATCTTTATTAACCATTCGAAAAACAGCAAAATAAACTAAAAAACGTTTATATTCATAATATAAAAACGCTCAGTATTTCATGTTGTTTATCTAAATCCCTTGATTAATCAGAAAACCGAAAAGAAAACACAAAGTATTTGGGCATAAAATTAAAATGCCAACGGAAAAATTTATCCATTTTACAATAAGATTTCATTTATCCTCTGCCGCTATTTATTAACAATTTAATATGGAAGAGCCCACAAGTAACATAAAGTTTAAAGTAATAAGTAGCCCCAAAAAAAAAGGGAATCAAAAAACAAACAAAACCAAAAGAAACAAAAAAAAAACCCAAAAACATCTATATACGCACCAAATAGTGGATCCTCCCACGCAAAGCCCAATAAAATAATAAGTCCACCAAACGGAAAATGTGTACAGTGGTTTCGTATATAAATAATCGAAGAATGTTTTTGTTAAACCTCGATTAGGAAAATGTTTCATTTATTTTGTTATTATTTAATTATTTATTTATTTTAATTATTAATTGGAACACAATTACAAATTATATACATACATAATTAGTCATTACAACCCTTCAGTCAGGATTACGACCTAGTTTCTCACACCACTTATGTTGTGTGTGTTAATTTTATCATGAGTGGTGGGACCACCTACAGTTTGAAGTCGACTCCGAACAACAGATTTTTGAGAAACTCTTCATGGCAATTTATTTACTCTCAGAGTTTTTGCCAGAAATCTGCTGAGAGGAAGTCGCCGAAGAAATAATTTTTGTATTTTGTTTTTTTTTTTATTTTTAAAATTACCATGAAAAGTTTCTCAAAAATCTGTCGTTCGGAGTTGATTTTAAACTGTACTGTAAACCACTCATGTATAAAAATTGAGGGCACACAACATAGGTGGTGTGAGGAACTAGATTGTAATCCTAACTAAACGGTTGTAATGACCAATTATGTATGTATGTATTACTTAAAAATAATATTTGCACACAATAACGATTTTTTTGTACAGCATTTGTACAATCTTTGATAAACCCACTGTAGCTTCTGATGTCTCAATCTACGAGAGTATTGACGCGTTTTAGCGGAAGCGGGTAAATAAATAAAACTAAAATTTTCATACACAAATAAAAACCAAATACCAAAGGACAAATAATGTTGAGAAAGCAAACAAAACAAAAAGCAAAAAAAGAAAAGCAAACAGAATAATAAGACTGTGAGGCAACAGCATGGTGTAGTATTTCTAATGGAAAATGTTTTGTGAACAGACACTGGTTACTGGTTTTTAATAATAACATTGCATGGGGGGAGGGACCTCATGGCGTTTGGAAATCTGAAACTCATTTTGCAGTGCTGTTACATATTTTTTAGGTTGACTAAAAAGGGTTGATTAAAAATTAAATTTCAAATTATAAAACAATTTGATTTCGTGCTACAAACACAACTTGTACCATTAGAAGGTTTTTTGTTTGTAATTTTCACAGGGTTTAATAACAAAATGTTAGAATAAAATAACAGTTTTTTAATTTTATTTGCATTCTTTACATATATTATATCAAGCAATAATCGGAAGAAAAAAGTTTATGAAAGGGCACCTAAAAATTATAAATTTATATAACCCTGGTGCCAGCAGATAATTTGAATCTACTTTCAATTGGCTGGCCAATGTAAACTGGCTTTTGACTGAACTTTATCGAATAAGGATAATCAGTAAGCCAAGAAATAACAAGTATACATAACGTATTTAATTACCAAAACCGGGTTGTCTTTTTCTGAAACGCAAGAAAATATTTTTGAAGTGAATAGCTACATATATAGTGTGCCACAGAGGACGTAGGCTAAGCTATAATTTGTATCTGTTACGCTGTATGTATTCGTTGCTATTTTTGCAAATGTTAGCAAAATAGTTACTAAGTGTAAAGAAAATATTTGGTGGCTACCACTATCGGACGCCAGCAGATTGGGAATATTTTGCCTTGAATTAGATTAGAAAGGAAAGAAGTAGAGCCCTAGTATGTACATACTGCTATTGCGTGTATTCATTATCAAAAATATAAAATTCCAAGCTAAACAGATGTAAAACTTTTATACACTAACTTTAGAGAAAAAGTAGATTACTGGATGTGGAGGTTCCTTTATTTAAATTTTTTGTATAAATATTAAATTTGTTTTAAAAAATAATTTAAATTAAGCGAATTTGGTAAATAAAAAGAAGCCATACAATCTGACATGTATCGCTGGTCAAGAGTTTCGAAATTCTTCCATATTGCATCACATGATACAAATAATATCAATAAATATACAGTGGACAGCAAAAGCCTGAGAACCCCAATTGTATGAATTTTAAATAATAGTAAAGGGTGTTTTTTATAGAGGTATAGAACTTTAAGTTGGCATTACTTTTCAAGATGGCGACCGATTTAACAGCTGTTAAGTGATTTATTCTCAGTTTGATTTGGCAATTCATCATGAATAGACTCACGCCTGAACAACGCTTGCAAATAGTGCAATTTTATTTCGAAAATAATAGTTCAGTGCGGAAAACGTATCGCGCACTACGTCCATTTTATCGTCGACAAAATCGTCCATCAGAGCAGTTAATTCGATTAACCATGGAATGTTTTCGCACCACGTTTACTCTTATTGATAACTCGCATCCCCAGAGACGCTGTACGGTGCGTACAGAAGAAGCTATTGCTGCTGTAGAGCGTAGCATTGAGGAAGACCCGAATGAGTCCATCCGCCATCGAGCACAGGAATTGGATCTGTGTCCATCCACTTTATGGAATATTTTGCGGAAGGATCTTGGTTTCCGTGCTTACAAAATCCAACTCGTGCGTAAATTCGTCGAATGGGCCCAAAACGAGATTACCGTTGTTCCCGATTTTCATAAGCGAATTTTGTTTAGCGATGAAGCGCACTTCTGGTTGAATGGCTACGTCAACAAACAAAACTGCCGCATTTGGAGTGAAGGTAAGAAACACCGTTACATCCAGTGGAAACACTGTTACATCCAGAAAACCTGACTGTTTGGTGCGCTTTATGGGCTGGTGGAGTCATTGGTCCGTACTTTTTCAAAAACGATGGTGGCCAGAACGTTACAGTCAATGGTGATCGGTATAGAGCCATGATTACTAACTTTTTCATTCCTGAATTGAATAACCATGATGTCCAGGAGGTGTGGTTTCAACAAGACGGCGCAACATGTCACACAGCTCGTGCCACAATAGATTTAATGAAAGACACGTTTGGTGACCGCCTAATTTCACGTTTTGAACCTGTGAATTGGCCTCCAAGATCTTGTGTTTAAAACCGCTAGACTACTTTCTGTGGGGCTATGTAAAGTCATTGGTCTATGCGGTAAAGCCACAAACGCTTGACCATTTGTTAGACAACATTCGCCGTATTATTGCCGATATACCGCCACAAATGTTGGAAAAAGTCATCGAAAATTGGACGTCCAGATCGGACTACATCCGCGCCAGCCGTGGCGGTCATATGCCAGAAGTCATATTCAAAATGTAATGCCACAAAATTATCTTTCGGATAAATAAAATTCATGTCAATCGCATAATCTATCGTTGTTTTATTGCAACTTAAAGTTCTATACCTCTATAAAAAACACCCTTTATATACAAATAATTGATGTTTTTTATATTTATTGTATTAATTAATTTCCATTTTATTAAAAAACAAAAAAATTTTATATTTTTCACAAACCATAAGAAAAATATGGAATAGTTTCTGGTGATTCCCTATCTATGCACCATAAAAGTGTAGCTACCCCAAGAAGTGCTTACACTAAATTTAAAATTCAAAGGCTCAATGTATTAAAAGACCATCCATTTGACATTGAATGTATCAGTTTCGTTTAACGTTATCTGTTGATATTTGCAGCCATGCTCTCATGAGCAAGTTTTTCGGCTTACTATTTAACTGTTTTACTGTTATACTATTTAAATAATAATTAATTAATTATTGTCCGAATTGATCAAACGAAGTGTCAATCTCTTCACAATATAATACACTTTCAAAATGATATCACTTATCTCATATTTTTAAATAAAATTTTGCAATGTAGTCGCCATGGTGTAGTAGGGCAGACATCAAAATAAAATACAAAAAGTATTTCTTCGGCGACTTCCTGTCAGCAGATTTCTGGCAAAAACTCTGAGAGTATATAAAATTGTCATGAAAAGTTTCTCAAAAATCTGTAGTGCGGAGTCGACTTTAAACTGTAGGTCCCGCCACTCATGTATAAAATTAACACACACAACATAAGTGGTGTGAGAAACTAGGTCGTAATCCTAACTGAAGGGTTGTAATGACCAATTACGTACGTACGTATTTTGCAATCAAGAATAGCTAAACTTGAAAAAATTAAAAAAAACAAAAATCATATTTTCCAAATTTACCCGATCAAAAGTCATAACTTGTAAGTCTGAACCATATATTTATATACATCATTTTAAAGGCTCATCTGTCACCTTTTCAAATAACTTGTAATTTTAAAAATAGATTAAAAAATATTTGGGTAATCAATAATTTTTGTGTGAAAAGATCAAAAATACCGTTTTTGTCAAATACAAGTTCGGAGGGTTCAAAAAAAAATATTTTTGAGTTTTACTCAACAAAGCTCATAACTTACACATTACGTGGTTGAATTTTGACTGGCGCTCCGTGCTATTTACAAAAAAATGCATATTGGTATACGAAATCTGCATCTAATATTATTTTCTTATTTTACCATCTATTTTTTGCATTGTTCCAACATGTATGTTTCATTATGTTTGATTTGATTTCTTAATATAGCGGAACAAGAAGAAATCACCAAAACATTCATTAAAATTTATTATTCGGTGCGGTTTACAAGTTGGTGGCATTATCATTCCTTATTTCCTTCGAAAATAGCCAAAATTGCCATACAGCGTACTTAACAATCCATTTATTGCTAAATCAATTTAGTGGAAACTTTCACTCATTCATTTATTGGATTGTGTTACGTCGTTGGTTTATATCGACAAACTAATAACTCTTGGCATTGGAAGTCAATTGACGATATATGGTCCATACACGGCAAGCGGCCTGAATTACCCGAAAAGGTAGTTAAAAATTGGACTGATCAAATAAATTTCCATGTTAGAACTGATATACATGAATTAAAATGTTTTGATGGATTTTTTACGGATCTGATAAAAATACTAGGCTGATATGATTTAATTTGTGTTGAATCGTTTCTAAGAATAGAACCATAACTGTTTTGGGCTTTTCCCATGAGCGTAATATGTTGTAGTAGTAGTATAAATATAAATAAGGATCAAACTTATTAGACGTAAAGCCAGGGTACAAATCGCAGGTCAGACATCAAAACGAAATACAGCAAATATTTCTTCGGTGACTTCCTCTCAGCAAAAAACTTGGAGTAAATAAAAATTGCCATGAAAAGTTTCTCAAAAAAATCTATCGTTCAGAGTCGACTTTAAACTGTAGGTCCCGCTACTCATGTATAAAATTAACACCCACAACAGAACTGGTGTGAGAAACTAGGTCATAATTCCGACTGAAGGGTTGAAGTAACCAATTAAACTGACGTTTCAGCATTCAATTTCCGTTACATTTTCAGTTTTTGTTTGTCAAATCTAAAATATATGTATATATTTTAAGCTTTTTTCGAATTTGATTTTGAGATAAGATTCCATGACCCAAAAAAACAAAAATCTTACAATGTAGGCTACACCATTCACTATACATACGATATATATTTATATTTTGCCAATCAAACATTACCTTAACTTCTTCATACACTCGAACATGTACAGAATTTTAAGTTTTAAATTTTCTTTAAATCCTCACCGATTTTGTCCATAAAAATTAACTTTTCTGACATAATATTGTCCATATTGTTACCATGAAATATCCTTTAAAATGAATACTTGCATATATGTTTGCATGCATTTGGGCATTTAAAATTTAACTCATTCAAGCCAAGCCTAAATTTTATGAAGTCATTCCCATTGCCATTTATATTTTGAGTGTTATTGTTTACCAAAACCCTCTAATTTCTTGGTAAGAGCACATACACTGAGCGCCAAAAGTGAGTAAACACCACAGAAATAATTCATTTTCTTAGGATAGCGAGAAAAGTAAATGAGAATAATCGAATAATTTTCCAAAAATAAAAACGTTTATTTATTACTTATAAAATGTTAAAACAAAAACAACAATTTATGATAAAGGAACTTTTTTATACTTAAAAAAAACTGTTTTAAAAAAAACTGTTTTTAAATAAAAAATATGTCTATCGATTTGAATTTGAACTATCTGTTATTTTGAATCTGGCAATACTTATGTCGTTCTATCCTGTCACAAAATTCAGTATTTGACCTGCACTGAACGTATTGAATCGATTTATGCTGGAGTAACGTTTGGATTTATTGGATCAAACGAGAAACTACACGATGACGTCGATTTTGCGAAAAAAAGTCATCTTTTCAGATGAAGCTCATTTTCATCATAGTGGGTACTTTAATAAACAAAATTGCCTTATTTGGGGCTCAGAAAACCCACAGACGCCAATGCACTCTTTACAAGTCACTATTTGGTGCGCCTTGGGGAGACGAAGGCATCATATTTCTTTGAAAATAAGGACGGCGCTACCAATACGGTCAGTGGAGACAGCTATCGCACCATGGTAACCGAGTTTTTTGTACCCGCTCTTAATGGTATTGATGAGAACGATGTTTGGTTTCGAAAGGATTGTGCAACTTGCCACAATCGATTTATTGTGTCAAACGTTTGATGGCCGTTTAATTAGCCGAAATTATGATGTCAATTGACCGCAAATAAGCTGCGATTTGATACCGTTGGACTATTGCCTGTGGGGCGCCGTTAATGAAAAGTGTTATGCCAACAAACCAGAAACAATTAAGCATTTAAAAGTCAACATTCGTGATGCTATTGCCTAGATATGACCCCATGCAGTCGAAAAATTGCACGAAAATTAGTCCGATCGAATGAGGTACTGTGAGACCAGGTGCGGCAGCCATATGAGTGAAATAATGCTCCATTTCTAACCGCAATAACTATACTTCATGACAAAAAATAAATTTGGCAAAATTTCAAAAAGTTTATCTTTTATTGCATTTTTTAAATTTCTCAATCTATACAATAGAATATAATTTCAACTGAAAGAAAAAAAATTTATTAGCTACCCAAAAGAAAACGCTAAACAAAACTAGTACATTCAATGCCAAATGGGTTAAACGAACTGCTTTACCTTAAAGGATATCCTATTAAATATTGGATACAACGTTTTAATATATTAGGCCTTTGAATTTTAAATTTGCTCAGAGTTCTTCTTGGAGGTATCTACACTTTTGCGCTGCAAGTTCATGTCATATTTGGGGTACCCACACTTTTGCTGTCCACTGTATGCTGCCTGTTTCAAGTCCCTTAATATTTATTAAACTAAAAACGATTTTCTTGTTTGAATACATTTAATCTCAATCCGAAAACATTGGGTAAAAATTTAACCGTTTGAGTTTCCCTTTTCTTAATTTTCCCTTGATTGTATATAAATTCCATAACCATTGTTGTGTAGCGTTTACGGGTGTATCAAGAAACAATTGAAGAGAAACCTAAAAGCAAATTTCTTTTCTTTAAAGTTCAGCCAGTGAAATGTAGAGATTCTACTTGATTATTACGTAAAAGTAAACAAATGTGTACACGAGTACCTAAAGCAAAATATCAACTATTCATTCCACCACTGTATGGGAACTAACTAAGCTAACAATAACACTTAAACTGTCAGCAATAAGGAACTGTCTAAGTTTTGTTGAGGACTCCTCATCCTCAAAAGTACGAAAGTAACAAGAGTAGATAAATATTTTACTTAACTTTAACGTACATGTTCTACTTGGTTAGACATGTACAGCTATGTTGAAGTAATACAAGAAGATATTATTTTAACGTCGAAAATCATTACAATATTCATGTACCGCGTGGAGATGTAAAACGAGGTACCGCAGAGTTCGTTGTAAATGACAAAATCGATGGGAATTCTTTTTTTACCCGATCTAGGGGTCTACCTATAGACAGAATATAACTCTCACTGACAAATGCCTCCATTGTCTTTCTATCAATTCACAACGTGATCTCCTATGAAGTGGCTACAAAGTTTACACAAATTCTGTAATCAAAACTAAATCCATTTGTAATCCTTTGCACTATTACAATAAGTATATATCAGGTCTTTCATTAACGTTTTCTATATTTCAATTTAATTTAAGAAATTGGGTGTGAGATATCAGCGATTTTTTCTGTTTGAGAGACCTATTGATATGTAGCATAAAACAATACATCTACGGGTAAATTGTCAAATTTTCCATGACCCCGTCGTATAAATCAGGCTGAGTTTGCAGTAGCCGTAGTAGTTGGTAATGCGTTGGCTTATTACACGTGAAGCCTCGGTTCAGGTAAGAGATCTCAAATAAAACGAAATATGAAAAAATATTCCTTTGGCGACTTCCTTTCAGCAGATTTCTGGCAAAAAATTTGAGAGTGTAAATAGAATTGTCATGAAAAAGATGTTCAATAATCTGTCGTTCGGTATCGACTTTAAACTGTAGATCCCGCCACTCATGTATAAATATAGCACACATTTCGTATTTATTTATTTATTTATGTCTATGGATAGTAGTTCCTTACAGACTAAATTTAAATTTTCAAACAATATATACATATAATTAATATTTAAAGATTTAAGTACAATATAATTTTTCACTTTAAAGAATAATTGCTTTCAGAAAGATCTATTAAATGATAAAGGTTATTAAACTTTAACCATATTTGATGAAAAGAGTCGTTATTGGCATAGAGAAGGTGTAATTTGAACATTAAAACTAATTTTACGTTACAAATACTCAGAATAGACATCTCCACGTATTAAACCCAGAAGAAAAGAGACACTTAGCATCATTCTTCAACTTTTCTGTGTAGGCAGCTTTATAAGAGCGAGTCTACTTTCATACGAAGTCTCCCTTCGGGTTCGGGTTCCATCCAAGTCCTCTCAAGCAAACTAACAGAAAGCGTTTCTGTACAGATTCAATTAAGTTAACGTAAATGAGAAAATGTGGATCCCATATAATAGATCCATACTCAAGAATAGGGCGCACCAAAGATATATATTTGTTTTGTTACGTAGGGGTCAGTAAATTCCTTTGACCAGCACTTTATGAATCCAAAAACACCATTTGCTTTGTTCACCATCATTAATATATGTTCAGAAAACGTAAGCTTATGAACTAACAAGATTCCAAGATCAGTTATATTTAAAACCTTTTCTAAAATTTTGTCTTTAAAATGATAAGAGGTATCAAGTTTAAATGAACATTGAAATGATATATGTTTGCATTTATTAAAGTTTAACTCCAACAAGTTGACTTCACACCGTTAACAAAAATAATCAATATCCTTTTGAAGAGTTGATTGACCAGATATGCTACATAACATGAGGGGTGTGATAAGCTAGGTTGTAAACCTGACTGAAGGGTTGTAATGTATGAATGTATATATGTTTGACCGTTGGGTTATATTAGGACCTCTCATTATTCTGATGACCAAATTACATGCCCTCTAATCGCTCGTGCAGAATATTCAATGTGCCATGAGCTGTGTGGCACAAAGAGAAGAGCTATTGAATCCATGTCTTTGGTATCCCGGTTATTCAATTTAAGCTAAAATAAGTTGCAAATTATCTACATGTAGTGCTCGCCGCTGACTTAAGTCTTTTTCAAAGAAATATGCTTTCATGACCCCCATATATCCACAATTCACACCAAAAAGTGGTAATTCGCTAATTTTGTAGATACATTGTATAATATTAAACAAAATATGTAATAGCAGTCATGTTTAATAGATAGTTTGAAGATTGGATTTTATTCAGCTTATTGTAGGGTTGATATTTAAGTATGGTAATAATATGGTTACTGGATTACCAAATACTCTCTGATAAATTTTTACATCCGTCAATATGAAACAGTTTAATTTGTTTCCCGACAGCATGATTTTGTGAATTCCACTCCAATAAAACTGTTTTTCTTTTGGAGTAAACCAATTAGTTACCCAATTTTGATAGTTTTTTAATTAATGCATGGTTTAAATTGATCAATTTGTTGACGGTTATGATCGGTTCTAATGGTTTTACCAGGCTTTAGGAGCTCGTGGGACACCACACAATTCTGGTCACTGCTAACACACAGCATTTTAATCTGGGCAAAACGCTTTGGTTATGCAGCCGAAGTTGATAGTTGTCCTTGATAAGCCCATGGTTACCTCCGTTTAAGACTCGGAAAATAAATCCCACTGTTTTTCTATCATGTCTTTGAAGTAATATTTCACAAGTGTTTGTTGCACCCATTTTCCAGTAAATTGGTTTAATTGTTTTTATAAATAATGGACATATTTTTACGAACAAAGGTCATCGATGTTTAACAAAAAAACAATTTTCTTGAGTGCAGTTGTCTTGTTCTGTGTTATAATTAAGCCACAGGCTAAATATGAAACACTAATGGATAATGTCGTGAATCCAACTACTGCAATTAATGTAGAAAATGAATAAATAATGCAATGTTATGTAATGTAAAGAATGCCATTTTGACATCGATAGTTTTTACGAACTTAACATAAATGCATCTTAAATTCTAAATTCATAAACTAAAATTTTTTTATTTAAAAACGTTCACTTTGGTTTAATAAATGAATGTTTTTCTTGTAAACTACTTAAGCAAGGATACTCCAGCACTTTATAAGTAGTTTCATATGAATTGTTTTATTTACATGAAAAATATTTTAGAAAGTAAAAAATATTTATAAATTTATATGTAATAATTTAATAGCTGCTAGAATCAGTTATACACTGACTCAAATAATTATCTGTACACAATGCTATTGCCATGATATCCACGCCTCCATTCTATAACGTTCTAAGTGTACTTAGAACGTTTTTAATGTTATTGCATTTTTAAATTCTACGTGCTCTAACTTAAATACTGTCCAAATTTGGTTAAGATGCGCCGATCCGTGCCGAAGTTATAGAGAAAAATCTACTTAGAATACACATATAGTCGCATATCGCGTGGAAACTTTGAGAGCTCATATCTCAAAACACACTTTTTCTACTTAGAATGTTATAAAACGGAGCGATATGAAATGAGCCTTTTTTGTGAAAATGAAACACTAAGGGCCATTATTAAAACTTGCCCTTAAAGTTGGGTTTAGATAAAGGTAACTTTAGCTGAAGTGAACTTTAAAGTCAGCTTTAGCTTCTTATAAAATAAAGTTAACTTTATTAAAAATATGGCAGTGCGGGAGTAATGTCGATAATACTGCTCAATTAATCAAGATTTTTTTTAACACAGTGGCAACGACGGCCTTCCTTTCTTGTCGTATTTGCTACTTTTGCTTATATTGAAAATAACATATAATATGGCAAGTTCAATTATAAACTTAACTTTAAAAGTTACGGGTAGGATGATCCTCCATTTAGCTTAACGCTCACTTCTACCGTATTGTCCACTTATACGTAATAATGAAAAACAAATTATCTGCCCGTTAAAATCCTCCCTTTAGTTAACGGCAAGTTGTAATAATGGCCTAAGTGTTAATGGGAATGTAAGAAACATTTTATTCAAAACTATTGGTCACTGCTGGCTACATATTTGGTAATTTGTGGATACTACGCCGTTAAAATAGTTCATCATTTGAAGCCAACTAATTAGTCACTCAATTTTCGACTTCCTCGTAAGGATAAAAGTACTGTTCAGCCAATGTACAGTACAGTATGTACCGGTTGAGGCCACAAGAACTCCATTATCATATGATCGTTTGCGGTAGGAATGTTTTCAAGACACCGACCGGAACGTTAATGCAAAGAATATCCGTAAAATGTTTACGATTTTTTAAATGATCGACACATTAGATGCTCTTTCTCAACTGAACAGTCTTTGAAGTTGGCTTGGGGTTTCAGTATTACCTTCCTTGTTATAAGTACATATAATTACAATGCATTTTTAATAATCGGAATAAACATATATATGTGACAGATGTTAAATTTCAGAGTAGCCAATTGCAGCCTATATGTCCCAAAAAGGCGGAATAGATATAAGACTGATACCTTCCGAATGACTAGAATGTTGTACAGCTTTTACTCCCTTTTGAAGTTAAATATCTAGGCGTTATTCTGGACAGCAACCCGAATTTTTAAAAAAGGATGAAAAAGTACTTCTGCAACTCCATGGATAAATATTGAAGACACCCATTTAAAACAATTCATTGGTATTATATGGCGAAAAGTGCGGTTACTTCAATATTCTAAACACCATTTTCCATTGGTAAGAAGATTACATCACCATATACTCATATATCATCATTATATATACCGTATACGATCTTGTCCCATCTAAGTAACTTTCAAAACAGCATAGAGGCACTTGTACTGGAATTCTTTGTAAACATTTTCGACGAGGTATGGATGGCAACTGCAGGATTGTACAGGCGAATATATTTGCTGAATGGTTCTCATTAAATTGTTCTCTCTTCTTATAAAGAAAGTTCTCACGTAATTTTCGTGGACAGTCAATCTAGTGGTGCACGTTGTTAAGGATTATATAATAGCCTTTGGATTGGATTGAATTAGTTTCTGATTGACAGCAAGAAAATATATGGGTATATATGTATCTGGGAATTATATGGTAGAAACTCTTGGCCGTCTCTTGTCGTTGATTCGCATATGCTAATCAAGAAGTAGGAGATGGTAGTGTCGCTTACCGTGCTCTATTGTTGGTGGTTTGCACCTGTTACTTAACAAGTAGGAGATGATAATTTCAGGTCGTTGACAGTGATCCGGAATAAATTTCAGTCGGATTTCAGAATAGTATGTGGAAATAATGACGATTTGGAGACGATTCTCCATCGTTGGACGTATTCAGGTTGTCCTGTAGTTTATTACGCTGACTTACGGATATGCCTCTACCTTCGTGTATCTGATCCTTCCGGTTTTCTGTATATTTTTACTCTCTCTACTCCACTCGTTTATTTCTTTTATTTTTTTTATGCCTTTTTATGAAGAACATGGTCCCCATAACCTTTGGGTGTTTTGTCTTGGCTGTACTCGTCCTCAAATCTACCAAGCTATCTTTGTTTCTATTAACTCGCTTAATGTTGTACGAAAATCACCGTTTGTGTAGCGTTGGGTATAATTTTAAATTTATTTCGTCTATGGATGAAAGAAAAGGGAAATTTACTCTGAAATGGTATTAAATTTACCAAACATAAACAATTCGTAAAACCATTTCTATGTTCACGCAATTTAACTTTGGCTCCTTAAGCTACATTTTGAAAGAATAAACAAAAACGATCTGAAATACTTTGTATACATACGGGACCTTTTAATATTTTATAGTACATATAGACGAGGAAAATAGTCAGTGGGTGAAGGATTTTTTGCTTTTTGAATGAAAGGATTAATGGTGTGGGACAACACGAGCAATATTGTTTTGCCACATGTTGCACGTATGTATGACTGGAAGATATTTTCCCAAATGATTCGATTGGTAATACCATCATTGAAATAAAAAATATTCAGTCAAATATAATGCTGCAGACATAAAACTTGGAAAAAATGTTCGGGAAAGAATGAATCCTCCCTCTGTAGACATTAAAGTGGAGCATGAAATGAAAAAAAAAAAATAAAAACTGGTTGCTGTTTTGCTAGCAATTATTGTTTGCGGTCTTTTAACCACAGTTATAATTTAAAAGCCACAGAGGGAAACATTCGAAAGTAAATTGAATATGAATTGAATATTATTTCTACGATATTATAAATAAAATAAGATCAATAAAGTATGCTTCTTACACCATTGTATGTATACGTATATATTTGAGAGGACAGAGGAATGAAGTATATGTTCTTACTCTTTCTCTTCCATTCCAAGATCTCATAAAGATTTTTACGGAAATTTCTATTTATTTTAACAGTATTCCTGCCTATGAAAAAGGTTAGGTTACATGGATCGACCATCAGTGTACTTGAAAGGTCTAGGATTCCAGTTCAGTTATTCCCTACATAAGAACACTATATAAGATCTCTCACACCAGACATGAGAAGATGCAGGGGTCTTCATAATCCACAATGAGGATAGTCCTCGCGAGATTCACATCGCTCAGTGACATATTGTTGCGTTATGGAAAAGACATGCATCATGGTGCACCGAGGAAGTCGAGGAAAATTCCCTATTGTAAGGCGGTAGAGTAAATCAAATCACAATATAACTACTAACAAGGAGGACGAAACTTTTCTGATGGAAAACTCTTTAATTCCTGGGTAAGGTGTCCTTAGATGCCAAATATTTTTGGAGAAGTACTGGATAGTAAACTGAGGATAGTAAACGGAGGCAAACTATCTGACTATCTGGTTAGTAACTTGATATAGAGAACGTTTTAAGGAGGGTAAAATATGTTATGTTGTTATGCAGAAGTCTAGTAGTTAGTGTGTTGGTTTATTAGACGGGAGGCCTCGGTGCAAACCGCAGATCGGACATCTCCAACTAAACAAAATATGAAAAATATTTCTTCATTCTCAAAAATCTACTTCAAACTGTAAGTTCCGCCACTCATGTATAAAATTAATACATACAACAGATGTGGCGTGAGAAGCTAGGTCGTAATCCAGGGTTGTGATGATCAATTATGTTTGTAAACTGATATGGAGGACTCGCGTAAAGAACGTTTTGAGGATTGTCAAATATGCCTCAATGATTTGTAGCACGATTAGAGGAAAATCTTGGGGTATAACAGACTTCAACGTAGACCATAGTGGGTTGTTCGAACTTTAAAACTATTAGGGTAGAAACTGCCATAAACATTAGATAGTGAAGATCAAATGGAAGATGCATCAGGTTTATTGGGTAGACCAACTGTCAGCTCCTTCCTTAATTGTCCCCTGGACGGAACCAGCGAACTCTATTGTTTTGGAAATAATAAAAGTGAGTAAAGGACGAAGTCGCCATAGTCTAGTAGGTAGTGTCTTAGCTTATTAGACGTGACGCCACGGTTCAAGCTCCAGGTCAAACATCTTCAAGAAAACGAAATATGAAAAAAATATGTCTTCGGTGAATTCCTCTCAGCAAATATCTGGAAAAAACTCCGAGAATAAATAAAATTGCAATGAAAAAGTTTCTCAAAAAACACGCACAACATAAGTGGTGTGAGAAGCTAGGTCGTAATCCTGACTGAAGGGTTGTAGAGACCAATTATTTATTTTTGTATTTATGTATGTAAGTATGTATGTGTGTTTCAGACATCAAAAATGGGCTCATCATAAATGTTGTATCATGACGCCTACTTCTTTCCGGTACATGGTATATTTATTAAGGGTTTTAGTATTAAACTGCTGCAGTGATCCAAGTGTTAAATTTTGTGCAATAATATCAAATTTATAAAGTAACTCATGGGCTACCAAAAAAAATTATACCTGAAAATTCAAGCCCAAAACTAAAAGTCATGAAGAAGAAAAATAAACTGCCACTACTGGCCCCAAGGTATCCATAATTGGCAAAAGTGTGTATATGTGCTCACATGTGTATCCAGAGAAAAACATTTTTTTTAAAGAATTCTGGCATATTTTTAAAAATTTAAACAATAGACAACAAAACTTTTTTATTTTAATCTTTATTGTTTCACCACAAAAATTTTAACATTAAGCAGTTTGCAATTTCAAAAGAAATATTTATTGAATTATTTTCACTTTTTTAACTTTTTATAACAATACCAATTTTAACAATTTCGTGTGAAAAATGTTATATCATGTTACGTTTGTATGTTCTCAGTTGAATGTTTTCTATGGTCAGAATAATAAAATCATGGACAGACCTTTAACAATAAAAGTTTCAATGTTTTTATGAGTAAATATAAAATGTATGGCAACAACACTTTTTGACATGAGCATTTAAAGGTTTTGCACTTTTTTTTTATTAAAAAATAATATTAAAAAAAAATATTAAAACATAGTGTATGGAGCAGATTTCTAGCAAAAACTCCCAGAAAAAAATATATTTGTCTGTCGATTCCGAATGACAGACTTTTCATAAACTTTTTATAGCAATTTTATTTTCTCTCAGAATTTTTGCCAGTAATCTGCTGAGAGGAAGTCATATTTCGTTTTGTTGGAGATGTCTGATTTGGAGAATTTGAAACGAGGCCTCATGTCTAATAAGCAAACACACTATCTACTAAACTACGGTGACTATAATAACAATTTTGATGGCAGTATACGAAATAAAGGTCCTAAATAGCTAACATAATGATGTTATTAATGACAACATCAATATCAGTGGCTACGATCTGTGCTACACAAATTTAATAGAACAGTAACACTTTTATTTAATAAAATCGTACTTCGAGTTCTTTATGGATCATAATAATAATGCTTTTGTATGTTTTGTCTTCCTTTCTTATCTATTCGTTAATGTTGTTGTTGTTGCCGTTGTTTAGCACATCAACACAAACAACATAAACAAGGCAATAAGATTACACAGCTGAGCCTAACGATTTCCTGGCATTTAGCACATACTCTCATATTCATTTATGCTGCTCAAATAGCATAACATCCCCTCATCCATTTGGTATTATCTGGAACATTTACTCTCTCACTCTGTTATTATAATCCTGATAAAAGCAAATATTAACTCCATTACCGGAGCATGCATGTGTACATAGTGTATGTAAACATATGTATATGGTATATGTTTTCTATTCGTAAGTGTGTGGTGAAAATAAAACTATGTTTACTTGCATATACAACAACAATAATAACAATAATGTTACTTGTTACTATTTTTCTAACGATTTGCCACATTAGATGTTCAAGAAAAACAAATACATAGACGAGGATACATTTTTTTATTTCTTTATTTGTACGTTTTCATTGTTTTACTTTGCATTATTTTGTTTTGTTTTTAGAAGGAAAAGAAAATAAAGCAACAAAGCATAATTGACAAGCGGAGAATACAAGAAGAGTACGAGCATAAGATTTTTTCCTGCGAACACACTTCCTTTAATACAGCAACAAAAGCACTCGTATTACAATAATACTTAATTAGTAAAGAAAACATGGTTTAGGATCATCTCAGAATTTAGTTGTTTTCTTTATATTATATTTTTTTGTTTTTAGAAATATTTCTTTAATCCTTAAGTTCACTGAAAAGTTCTCATATTTATTCGCAGAAGTTCTTTCCTATCTTGACCGAGCTGCAGGTGTTGCACTATGATATTGCCATCAATCTTATCAGATTATCAGAAGGACCGAACTCAAACACTGCAGTAAAGCTGATTTACAGTCTACACAAAGATGGTGTGTATCGACGAGTTTTTAATGGATATTTTTCAGGATTTCGCATAATGTGTATACCCGGATGGACTTAACAGGTCTGAAACACCACTGATAACATCCAATAGAAGTTTTGGCGAATGATTTTAATTGTTTACAAAATACAAGCTTAAATGTGACAGGGAGAAATAACTCTGTAGTTGACACAAATCGTGGGATTTCCCATTTTCAGGAAAGAAAAGCGGACACCTGAGCATTCAATTATTGGACACACTTTCCTTCAGCCATATTCTGTAAATAAGTTTTTATATGCATTTTACCATCTCGTTATCAACAATTTAGCAAGCAGGTTATGAGGGTTATCAGTCTCGTTCACCTTAAGTCGCTGAATTGAAACTTTGAGTCTTCATTACTGGACGGTGGACCCTCAAGACGTCATCATTGATTGGTTTCGATGCATCATCTTCTCGAATAGTGAAATTGAGTCGTTATCGTAATCTATATGGTTAGTTTAAATCTCCTTCACTTGAAATGACTATAATCTCAAATCCTTCAAATCATTGTGGCAAGAGATTAGTGGAAGTCGTTGGAATGTAGTAGTATAGTATGGTGGCTTTTAAGACATGATGCCACGATTCAAATTCTAGGTCAGACATCTCCATCAGAATGAAAAACGAAAAAATATTTCTTTGGCAACCACATCTCAGCAGATTTCTGGCAAAAACTCTGAGAGTTAATAAAATTGCCATGAAAAGTTTCCTAAAAATCTGTCGTGTATAGTCGACTTTAAACTATAGATCCCGCACTCAAATTAACACAAGCAAAGTAAGTGGCGTAAGAAGCTAGTTCGTAATCCTGGCTGAATGTCTGTAATGATTAATTGTGTACGTATGTGCATACGTATGTATCAATTATTATAGACAAATTAAAAAATGTAAATGTTTCTTTTGAAATTCCATTTCTATATCTAGTTTAACAACCATGTTAGTTTTCCAAAGAGAGCACATCATGTGTTCATGTTTAGACTGATGTTACCACTCGTGTTTAACGTCAAACAATTTTACCAATTCTGTGTGGTTTGTTGTCTATTTTAACAATTCTTGTTATTCTTTGTCGTAGCTTCAAAGAGCCGACCAATCAAATTTGTTACAAAGTCAATCACAGACACACATTGAGTTTTCTTGATACATCAAGATGAAAAACTTAATACAACTACGCAATATAAAGAGTGGGCCATTTAAAAGTTTAAATTTAAAACTGCAATAAAACAAAAACGGTTTAAAATTTTGGCAAATACATTTTTTTTTGTTGTGAAGTACAATTCTTCTTGTTAGAAATGGAATATAATTTCATACATAAAACAAAAAAAGAAATAACGCTTTTCGTAAATCATCATTTTCAGGTACAAAATTTGCCATCTTTAACCGGATGGGAATGATTTTAAGATGTACGAAAATATAAGGTAGACATTTTTCTAAAGGCCTTGAATCTATCAAGCATTGGATTTATACGTAATATTCGGCAGATTTAAAACCGGATGTCTCGGCATGATTCAACCTTTAAAACATTTCACCATAAAAGCAAGGCCGGGATTTGTCACCAGAACGACTCGTACAGTTTAGGATTGTTTAAGGCGATTTGGAATGTCTGGCAACCAGGATTTTATGAGTAATTTTAGACGGAAAGGGATTGTTTGTGTGTCTGGAACATTTGCAAAAAGTTTATTATTTTTACATTAAGGTTGTTCTTTCAAAAGCAATGGATTTGTGAAATATGTTTACATTCTGTTGATATAATTTTAAAAACTAAAGAGAGTTTTGCTTTACTTTACTTGTCTATTCTTTTACATAAGCTCTTGTTATTTGTATATTATTGTATATAATTGATGTTTTTGTATATATAAAATATAAAAGAACGTATTAAAAAATTGATTACTTAACTTAAATTAAATGAATTTCACAATCAGCTTAAAAACCCTAACAACCTTAGAAAATCACATTCGACATTCAACGATATCAACGAGACAAAAAATGTAACACAATGATTCAAAAAAGTTACTGAATAGTAAAATTTTCTGATTTTAAGAAAAAAATCCATGATTTAGGATATAGGAAAATTTTAAATGTTTAAAAATCCACTAGAAATTATGGCTTACTTCCTATTTAAATTGAATTTGTAACCTATTAATAATACGCACCAAATTACATGTACTAGAATAATTACTCTGAAATGTATGCAATAAAAAATCTTTGATGTTGTCATGTATGAATGGAATGGTATTCGATATCACTCATACGTCACATATGTACTTATGTTGTGTGCAAATAAAATCGATGGGGTTTTTAAATCACGAATATTGGCTTTGAAATGCTCAATTGTCCCTGGATTATCGGCATGATACTTTCCCTTAACGGCGTCAAATGTCAGCTTCTTGGAGGCCAATTGATTTAATGAAACGACTTAAATAAACGTTTGGCTTAATAAATCGAATGTGGCAAGTTGCATCATCCTGTTAAAATCAAACATCATTCATATCAATACCATGAAGAACGGGTACAAAAAATCGGTTATCATGGCGCGTTAGTTGTCTCCATTGACCATAATGGTTGTGCCGTCCTCATTTTCAAAGACGTATGGGCCAATGATGCCTCTACTTTACAAGCCGCACCAAACAGTCACTCGTAGTGGGTACATTTGCTGCTGTAATCAATTTTGCTTATTAATGTACCTACCAATATGAAAGTGAGCTTCATCCGAAAAGATGTTTTTTTTTTTGGCAAAATCTACGTCCCCACGTTGCTTAAGCACAAATCGATACTTTACGTTCAGTGAAGATATGGCATAAATATTGCTATATTCTATATGTTTCAAATTTAAACCGATAGATGGCCCAACCGATGTAAGTATATGATATACAATACATAATCGGTTACGTGAAAATGGAGTTAGGTAAGGCGCAGTAGTATATGTGCATCGATGAGGACCTGTCCATTACATGCATACATACATAGTTGGTCATTACTACACTTCGGTCACATTTACGACCTAGTTTCTCACACCATTTATGTTGTGTGTATTAATTTTATACATGAGTATACAAAGCTACGGGCATTATCAAAATAAAGGACACACTGAAGCTATAAAAGTAAAGTAAATATTGATTACAATAGGATTTCAAGAATTCAATAAAAAGATTTTTTTTTGGTTTTCATATTTGTCAAATCGTTTAAACAAAATTAGATATGGGTTTAAGTGTGGCGTAATTGTCTATTTTTGTTTGATTACAGTTCATTGAGGTTACTCAGATGTTGCATCGATTCCGTTTCTTTCATATTCTTGCAGGGATGAAAGGACTAATTCGAGGAAGTCCTGTCATCGATTAGTGTGACCAACTGGCGAAAGCGCACAAGAAGCAGAGACGCCAGACCGAAATTCGTTAATTGTTAAATTAATTTACAAATTTAAATTTGTTAAATTAATGGCCAATTAAATAAGAAAATAAGTAAGTCAGACGTCTATCGAATTTATTTATTTAAACGAACGGAAGAGCGTATTTCCCTGCGTAATGTAAAAGTCACTTAGACATATTTTCATTTGTCTTAGTTTTCTACAAATTTAACAATTTTTTTTTAACAATAAAATTGTATCCAGCAAGTAAAAGAAGGCTTCGTTGGGGTTCTTACGCATACTGTAGAAAACAGTGTCGACAGAATAGGTAGGAGTATGAGTGTGTCTATTTATTGGCATATCCGTATTACATACCAGAGATCGTCTTTTCGCTACTCATAAGTACTCATGTAACTTCAAGTATAAGTGAGTCAACAGTACTGGAATTCAACTTCTCTGATTCATTCGTACATTGATTTATAAATACACGTTGCAATGAGGATGAGAACGACGTTGACATCATACTCATAACATTTGAAATGTGTTTGATTCATACGCCTACTCCATTCAGATTCATAAATTTAGAAAAATACTTATGATACTATGATTCGAGTGATTCGAATCATTCATCAAAATTTACAGTCTTAGTTGTTGTTGCATTTACAAAAAAAGAAGAAAGAAAAAGACAAAGACAGCAAGCAAAGCAAACACACAACCTTCTGGTGAGAATGCTGGCGTTCGTACGCGAATCATATTTACTTTGTGATTCTTGTAAATGTTGAGTCATGGAGAGTCGAAATCAACAACATCATGCGTATTGTTGAGTATGAATACGATGAGTACTTCAAACTTTGAATATGAGTAGTATGAGTATTATATTAAAATAAGTATGAATGCGTATAAGTATCAGAAATTATGAGTATGATTCGAATCTACTTATCTTTTTGAATACTCATTGCTGATCTCTGGTATATACACGAATATAAAATAAGCTCTAACTGCTCCTGTGGCATACTGACTATACTGATATCAGTTTGAAGTAACAAGAGGCTCCATTGAAGTTCTTATGTATGCTGAGAAAATAGTGTGAGCAGCTAAGGTAGGAGTATGAGTGCGTCCAAGTACATACAAGAATATAAAATAGGCTTCAAATACTCCTGTGGCATCCGATATCAGTTTGTGACCATTATGCAGAGCTTCAATTATTCCCCAAGATTAATAGGTAGGCTTTGATTCAATTGAAGTATTAGGCCTTCTAGGCAAACCTTATGGAATACTTGTGCTGTTAAACACTTTGTGCTGTATTTCCACCAAAATAATGCGTGTCATGATCGAAATTGTGTTCGAATAGAAAATAATTTCGATAGCAAGAAATGTTCTGATAATGTGGCTCGATACGAAACGAATCGATTTGTTGCTTAGGTGTTGTGAAACGAGTTAATTATTTCGTTTTACAGCACTAACTAAAATTGTAAACAAAAAACATATGTTTTCTTACAAAAATAAAAGACATTTAATTAATCCAAGGAAGAACATTTTTAATAAAATTGTAATATTTCGTATGGTCAATCGATTTCGGTTTTACTTTATTATTAGCTGGGGCTGAAGTTTTTTCTGCAGTATCGTCTTCAATTTCTATAAAAGAAGAATCCGATAAGAATCCGATAAACAGCAGGGAGATACGTCAGGAATACTATTTTTTGGTGAAGTTGTTGGGGTAACATTTAATTTGTCGCAATTCTCTTTTGGGCTGCCTTCTGATGTTTTTGAAGACCCAAAAGTTTGGGCATTTTTTAGACCTTCAACAGAATTTTAAACTAATCAAGAGTTTGTTAAACTACCATTCGCCACATTTTTGCATATTTGATTGGTGAGGCGGAAGCATTGAGCTTAGCTCTGACCTGATTAGCTCTTGCCTTTTCCTGAGTAGTATTTGATATAATACTCTTTTTCAATTCTGAATGCTTAACCATGAAATTTCCATGAATTTCCTTTCTGCAAGTACAAGTACTGCAATTAATTTTTTATTCGTAAATTATTATAAATTTTTTGCTTACATTTTTTTAATTGTTCTTTACAGCAGAAAAACGTTAATTCCAAAACTTCAGTGCTTACGAGTAAAAACTCCCAAGGTGGCATTCGAATGCCACCATTAGAAATTTTTATAACTTTACTCGATAACAAATAAGAGAATCTCAAAACTAAAAAAACTCGCACGTTCGAGTAAAAATTCGTTCGTATACGACTGCCAGAATTAGCCCCCTGGAATGCATTTCAGACAAGAAACAGCGCACAATAAATATCATAAATATTTAAAAAATTTAACAATAAATAAAATAAAATATCCATTTATCCATTTAATTGATTAAATATGTAGAGCTCTGTTACTTTCAATATCCATTAAATTGATTAAATTTTTATAAAGAGGCCAATACAAAATATATTTCAATAAATAATAAAATATTCCCGTCGTTTACATTTGCATGCACTTAAATGCATGGTATGTTATGTACTAGTTTCAATCCATTATATTGTGAAACAAAAAAAAAAATATAGAAATAAATATTAAAGCAAAGGCAAAAGTTCCATTTAAAACTTGAATAAGAAAGTTATAAAACCAAAAATAAATATTTTCGTTTGTGCAACAGTTTGACTGTGAAGTTTTACAAAATATGCATCCGCATAGCATTGCTGCTGCATTTGAATACGCTGTGAATGATAAGATCATTGTAAATTTTTTCATAAAGCTTAACGCTGTTTGGTGAGTATGATAAGGAAAGGAGGAAAACTTTTCTATTTCATTTCAAACATGTGGGTAGATGGAGAACGATTTC
The DNA here is from genome assembly GCA_936449025.2 of Sarcophaga subvicina. NCBI lineage: Eukaryota > Metazoa > Arthropoda > Insecta > Diptera > Sarcophagidae > Sarcophaga > Sarcophaga subvicina. The sequence continues at coordinate 94,019,531 of OW388080.2, forward strand.
AGGAATTCAAGAAGAAGAAGTTGTATATAGCGACAGAAATACAATTTAATCTACACAGCAATCGAATCTATCAAGCGCCTCAGAGTTAAGTTAATATGAAGACTATTTGAATGCCGTAGTCAAGATTCCACCATTATTTAAAGAAACTTTCGCTGGGAAAACTGCGGCAATGGCTTACATTCTTTTTAAACGTTGATGAAAGATGGATGGTTGATAAAGTCTTTCGATATTCTGTGATATCTTTCAAGCCCAAAGAAACACTGCTAACTGCCTTTACATATCCTGTACATGCATATCAGAGATCAGGGAGGAATATTTAAAAAGATGAGTAGATTCGAATCATACTCATAATTTCTGATACTTATTTTAACATCATACTCATACTACTCATATTCAAAGTTTGAAGTACTCATCATACTCATACTTAACAATACATATGATGTTGTTGATTTCGACTCTCCTTTACTCAACATTTTTATAGAATCTCAAAATAAGTATGATTCGCGTACGAACACTACAATACTCATTAGAAGGTTATGTGTCTGCTTTGCTTGCTGTCTTTGTCTTTTTCTTTCTTCTTTTTTTATAAACGCAACAACAACTAAGACTGAAAATCACTCGAATCATTTATGATTATTATAAGTATTTTTCTAAATTTATGAATCTGTATGAGTAGCAGTGGTGTTGTGCTAATTTTTTTTTACCGGAACGCGTTCCGGACTCCGGTTCACTGTTCGGTTCGTTCCAGTTTTTGGAACGGTTCGGGTTCGGATCAAACCCTTGTTTATAAAAATACATATAAAAATTCGTCAAAAATTAGAAAAAAAAAATCAGCAATTCTTTTTATTTTTTTTTAACGTCAGCCAATTCTCGTTATCAGAAATCGTCTTTAGTTCCGGAACGCGTTCTTGTCCAAAAAGGGAGTACCGGAACGACGTTCCGGAGCGTTCCGGCTCGACAACACCACTAATGAGTTGGCGTATGAATCAAACATATTTCGAATGTTGAGTTTGATGTCAACGCTATATTCACACTTACAAATCAATGTACTTACAATCAATGTTGTAGTGAGTACGAATGAATAAGATTAGTTGAATTTCAATAATGTTGAGTACGTATGAGTAGCGAAAAAACGATTCATTGCTGATCTCTGATGCACACATCGGGTCCTCCAATAGAGATTTCCGAGCTTTGACTGTTGATAACGGCCATCATGAAGAAACTAAATCTACCAAACTGATTAGTTCACTCTGTTTTACCAAATCGCCATTGATTGTGGTCAGCATTTAAGTCCATAGTGATACCACAGTTAATCTAACTCTGGTTCATTCCGTGGCTAAAATAATTCTTGATATTGCATACATAACATAATTCGCCATTACAACCCTTCAGTCAGGATTACGGTCTAGCTTCTCACATCACTAATGTTGTGTTTGTTAATTTTCTACATGAGTGGTGGGACCTACAGTTAAAATCGACTCCGAACAGGTTATACTCAGACTTTTTGCTGGAAGATTGTTGAGAGAAGACGCCAAAGGAATATTTTTTTATATTCCGTTTTGTTTTAGAATGTCTGAGCTCTGGTTTAAGGCACGGGTTCTCGTTTAATAATCCAACATACTACCACTAGACTACTGCGTCTAAATATGTACAGATATTAAATACCAGATGTGTAAACATACATACGTATGTGTGTAGAGTAAAATAAATTCATCCATAAATCGCACATTAAAAAAAGGGTAGCTATTACGGCATAGAAAATATTTCGAATGGCTATTTAACATTTTTGCATTTAAAAATGAATTTACAAAAAACATTTGCTTGCTGTTGTAAAAAATACGAGTGTATTTAAGGACTTATGCCACTGAAGGAGATGTTATGGCAACTCAAGTATTGTATTTAGGTAAGTAGAGTCGAAGGAAGCTCTTAAGAAACTTAAAACAATGTGAACAACAATTTGAGAAACAAAAAAACTTCAAATAATAGATGAAAAACAAACATACATAAAAAATTATTAGTTTTTGCTAACTGGGTAAAATGTTTAAATAAAATTTAAATAAAATTGTTTTATTTTTAGAATTCTCTTTAATTTTATTTTCTTTTTGTTTCTTACATAGAATCATCACTAATCATTTCATTAAACGTCTCTTGCAACGGGTATTCGCACAGCTATACTGCTTTAAATTGATGACATCGGTTCTTCTGAGATCATTATTGAAAAAATATGGCATTATGACATCTTTAGACTGTAATGCAGATAAAACAGTCTCTTTTTCTGTATGCAATGCTTTTTGAACTATCATTTCTGGGTTCATCTAACTGCGAAGAAATGAGATGCATTGCGGAAGTAATTTTTGTTTCAAGAATCTTGTCTGAAATAATTTATCGCGCTATGAACTACCAGCTGACTTTAATTGATACATGACTTGGACATTGTATTAATGGAACTGCAAATCTAAATGCGAAATACCCCATGTTTAATGCGTAAGGTAGGCTCCTTTGCTGAGCATTCCGATATAAAAATATCGATTATTTTTAAATTTAAAATTTTACAGTTTAAAATTTATAAAATTGTTTTCACATTTTGGGGTTACCTAGACTTTTGCTGACCACTGTACATCCATATAACAAATTTAAAAAATTTGAGTATAGTAAGTGCATTGCATATCATATTTATTTTTTTGTTTTAATATCTCTTATTTACAAATAATGTGTCCCATTTTTATTGATTAAATCAACGAATTGTTTTGCAAGTATTTGGTTTAAAAAAAATTCTAAAAATGTATCATTATTTTCCTTTGAAAGCGGTTGGTTGAATTCACAATAAATTCGATCAAGTCAATGATGTAAAATGAGTAAAAAAGGATTCCTAGCAACTGTTTTTCATTTGTATGTCTGCATTAAATAATCAAAATTTGGTTTTCAAAAAATTTTTGCACATATTTTTTTTTGATTTTCATTTTATAAAACATTGTAAATTTTGTTGACATAATTGTTTTAATTAAACGATACATATGTATGTATCTGTAATAGGTATGTATGTGCTATAATATATTATAATATATATATTTGCATTGTAGACATAGTGCTGTGAATAATAATAAGGACATGAATGCGACACTTAGAGATTTGATGAGAAAATAAATAAAATGAGAAAATTAATGATAAGTAATTGAACTTATTCACAGCACATGTGGATACATTGTGATAATCATTGGAAATTAGTTCAGGGTGCATGATATAATATATCGGTTTCGGTAATTCAAAATCTTTAATTTAAAGAAAAATCAACAAAGTCTGACAAATAATTAAATTGACGGCAAATTCTAGTTAATGGATCAGCAACAGCATAATTAGTTCTGCAGAATTGAATATAAATAAGATTATAGCAGCGAAAGTTACGACAAGGAATATTGAATTTAACAGATCTTATATTCACAGCAAATATTACCATTGATCAGGTTAATCATAAGGTATATATTTAACATTGTTCGACGACTCTTAAGGGTAGGCAGTTTTATTAAAGCCAGTCTGCTAGTATATGAAGGTATATCCAAGTAATTCCATCCAAGGCCACGCAAGCAGAATAGTAGAAATTGTTTCTGAACAGATTCAATGTGTTCGCTGTAAACATTATAGTGAGGATCCCATAACATAGATTCATACTCCAAAATTGGTCTGACAAGCGATACGTATAGCTGTTTAGTAATAAATGAATCAGTAATTTCATACACATACATAATTGGCCATTACAACGCTTCAGTCAGGATTACGACCTAGTGTTTCACATTACTTATATTGTGTGTGTTAATTTTATACATGAGTGGCGGGATCTACAGTAAAGTCGACTCCGAACGACTAATTTTTGAGAAACTTTTCATGGCATTTTATTTTACTCTTAAAGTTTTTGCCAGAAATCTGTTGAGAGGCAGTCGTCGAAGAAATACTTTATTGTATTTTGTTTTGATGTCTGGCCGAGGGTTTGAACCCTGGCTTAAAGTCTAATAGGCCAACACACTACCTACTAGTAGGCGACTTCTTATTTCGCTTTGCACAAACATTAATCGGCTTCTGGTAGTTCCTCAGATATGGATATGGCAAATTTTTCAATAAGCAATGGAGATCCATCAAAAATTTAAAAAAAATTTGTTATTACATATTTTGAGATCTACTTAACTAACTGTTAGCTAGCTGATAGCTAACTTAGGTTTGGGCATATTTAATTGTTCGTTTTTTGTTGCATAGTGTAATTATTGTTGGTTTTACTATTTTGTTTTATTAACTGCAATTGGTAAGTTATTTTAAATAGCATGTGAAAAAAATTTAAGCGTGAATATTTTATTCATACTTTTTGGTGGAATGGTGTGCTAATTACAAGACCACCACTGTATAAGCTGTTACCAGCATTTTTTTCATTTTACTTATTTTCTTTCTCTAAGTGTCACAATGTTGTCCTATTACTTCACGCATCACTGTATGCATTTCTGGTACATGTTATGTATGGTCTCTTAGCTTTTCATTTTATGTTATTCACGTAATTCCATTGCATAGACCATTATTTACATTTATTTTAAATTAAATAAAATTTTTAACTTAAAAAGAGCTCAGTTTAATAAATAAATTAATTTAAAAATTTTATACTGTAATGGTAATTCATGCATAATAAGCAAATATTACTATTTCTATTGTATGGAGTTTGTAAATAAATTAAAATTAAAATTTAGTTTTTATATTTGCAGGGAATGAAGTAAAACAGAAACACACATACACATCTGTCTTTCTCATGAGGCATGAACACCACATTATTAACTACTCTTTCAGCTTTCGTAGTTAATGAAAGCAAAAAAAAAAAGTATAAAAAATAAACTTTATTTGTAGGGGACACCCGGGTTTGAACCTGGGACCTCTCGATCTGCAGTGTAATGCTCTACCACTGAGCTATATCCCCTTGTATTTGTTTTGATACCAGGCCTGTTACTGTAACTGACACTTTCCTTCTCAAGCGCCTTGAATTTTCAACATCCATGCAGCAAATATAACAACAATATGTATGCCACAATCCGCAATCCATTTATCCAATTTTTTTTTTAACTTTTAGTAGAGAGAATACTGTGAATAAGTGAAATATAATAAGACTTTTCTCTAAAAATACTCTTTTACAGTCTAGACAATCATGTGATTGCAGTTACAATAAATATAAATGTAGGGTTTTTATTTCAATTTATTGATCTTTTATAGCCTCTAGAAGCATGTATATCATATAGCATTTTTTTAAAACCGTTAACCACTATTATAGACCTGCTTTCAATTACAGACATGAGTTCTTTATCACTTTTCAGGTAAACTTTTCTGGTAGCCAAATTAAATTTAATAAAATACAGTTCCAAGCAAAATATACTCTTATGATTTTGGTTTATACTGGACTGATGAAGTTATATTTTTTAAGAAACAAAAAACTAATTCGTTTAGTGACTCCGGTAAGGTTAGACGGTTAAGACGCTATACATAGATATTGTTACGTTTTTACCTTTTTAAAAACGTTTAAAATATGAGTTCGAAGATTGCAAATAAAATTAAATTTGTGTTTAGTTTTAGATAAATACTTTATAGTTCACACAATTCCGTTCCGCCACTGTTCACAACTTAATGTAAACAACAACAATTTGCTTTAACTGTTATTCTTCTTTACACTCTTCCGCGTACACACTAACAATTGTTCGTTAGATCTTTACAACGGATATCTTCAAATCACGATTATTCTCTTCACACGCAACGCGTCTGCACACAAAACTGAATGAATTTTTACTGATCCCGTTGCCTGCTTTGTCTTGCCTTTTATATCGCAGTGTAAAAGTCTGATGAATTTTCTTACAGGACAATGACTTTGCCTTCGCGAAATCTCTATAAATGTAAACATGTTTTTTACGTTATTGAGGTTTATGTATTTTGTTGGCATTTGTCCTTGCAGTGATGTTATTGCCTGTTTGTTTACTTGTTTATACCCCTTTTTATACTGATGTTGTTGTTATATTTTTGTTTATTCGTTGATCATGTCGACAAGTCCATTGTTTTTGTAGCTTTTGTTTATCATTCCAATGTTAAACGATGTAACACGATGTACTGAATCCGTAGTCGGAATTGATTCTGACTTTCCTCTGTCTATTGTTTTGTTATATTCTAAAAATTCTTGATTGGACTTGGATCTTGATCTGGCCAGTCTAATGTATTGTTAGTTGTTGCATCGTAGTAGAATACTTTCTAACACTTAAGGTACTATGAAATTTCAATGTATTACAGCCGTAATGCTTTACCATATTAAGAGTGGATCTACACTGTAATTATTTGTAAAGATTAATCAATTTAATTCAAATCGAGGTCTTCAAAATGTAAGGAGACGGTTAGCGATATTCATTTACTTTAAACATTACGAAATAGTAATTCCTAGATGGATTAGTACTGATTATATGAACTCGAAAACACTCATAATTATTTTTCATTTTTTTTCTCATGGTTTTAGTTGCTCATGTTTGTAGTCAAGCGATCAAATTATTCAAATAAATATTATTGTTGGTAATGACAGCTACGCACGATGCAATTTCTTTATGAATCCAGGCATGTTCGTTGTTGGTTGCATAGTGTGTAGTCTAGTTTCATTCGAGTTTCATAAACTTCAAAATATTTTGATGTTTACTGAGATCTTTACTAACAGTTTCGCCATTTTTATGTGTATCAAATTATATGAAACATAAACGATAAAAATGTTGCGTAAACACGTTGCCTACCATAAAATTATCTGTAAACGCTGTAAGGTCACGGTTCAAACCCCAGGTCAGACATCAAAACGAAATATGAAAAAATATTTCTTCGGCGACTTCCTCTCAGCAGATTTCTGGCAAAAACTCTGAGAGTAAATAAAATTCCCATGAAAAGTTTCTCAAAAATCTGTCGTTCGGAGTCGACTTTGAACTGTGGGTTCATGTATAAAATTAACACAGTATGACGAAATGGCGTAATTTAGCTTAAAACTTTAGGAATTATTTCTTACACACACACAGACATATATTGTTCGTTAATTATGGAAGTGATTGTCCATTTCTATGCTAAAATGGTGTTAAACCAATACATCTCCTACTTCCACGAAGGCAGAGGTCCTTCCTGTATTTATACTATAACTCTACCTAAGGCCAGAATTAATTTACTGTCTGCTGATAATTACAAGTCATGTGTATGTGTTATATAATTTTAAAACAAGTTTATGTACATAAGTAATGTAAATACATCCCTCAATCATTATTGAGTAAGGGCTAATATTGATAATAATAATAATAATATTTGCTTGACTGCTTCATGCCAAATGTTGTTGATTTTGCAAGCAAAATAAATTAAGTGTGAATTATTTCGAATTAATTAATTTATTGTGCGTCATAAATACAATTGTAGTCATATCGAATTCGTTGAAATATTTTCAATATTCATAAAACATACGTTAACACACCTACATACATACGCAATTGGTCATTACACCCCTACAGTTAGGATGGCGTCAAGGCCATCGGTCAAGTTCTATGTGGTTTATGCACCGGCGACCACTGTAGCTGTAGGTCTGAGGAGGAGAGATATGCTGCCTTTCACTTTATGTATCAGTGTCCTACTCTTGTCATAAAGAGACGGACATTTTTGGACCTCCCACTTCTTTGATCGAGCTCTCTAATACAAAAAATTCATTAAATAGCAAAATTATTTTGCACGCGGTTTGGTTTTCTCCACAGAATGTTTGATTTCCGCGTAAAATTAAATCTGGCATCACAATGAGGCTGAATGTTGGTCTAAGTGGGTCCTTTTTTAATTAAGAAAGGTCCTTCACATTTCCTAAGTTAAACTTCTTATTACCAAAAAATTTGGACCAACAATGTTCAGAAGACCATTGGTGTTCGGAGTGTGAGATGGATAGCTAAGAATACGCCAACTAACTCGGGAAGTTGTATCGATATGTATGATGTTATCTTTGTATTTAGACCATCCATTTCTTGACAGTACTAGTCTGAATTATTTGCCCATATGGAAGACAAATAGGAGATTAGTTCTTACTAATAGCATCACGTATGCGGCAAAATCTTCATGAATATCGATTTTGACATGAAATTGAAATTTATATCCAATAACACTTACATACATATATACTATGAGTTACTGATTACTACATCTCTCTAATGTAAAAAATTATGGTTTTATTTTAATTATACTCTATGTACTGAACAAACACAAACAAATCTAAATGTTTTATATCTAAAGCCACAAGAATGAAAGAAAAAAAAAATTTGAGCAAAAACAGTACTTATATTCAGTCATGGACGACAGCTGGTACATACAAATGCTTGTAAAACAATATTAAAAATAATTAAATACGACATTTATTATAGAGTGACAATGATAAAATACACACTGAAAAAGCCATTCAGTCAGCCCACCATGCAATGTTTTTATAAAATGTAGTCAACACAGTCACGCACATATATACCACACATCCCTGCAATAATAGCAAAATTGTTCTTTAATGTCGACAAATTTATGAACAGCATTTGGTCGACCGTCATAAAGAACGAAAGAATTTTAAATATGTAAGTTTAAATTTGAAAATTCTCTTCAACTACAGAACTCTCTTGTACGGTATGTCAACCATATAAACTAATAAAATTCAAGTTTGTTACAGACGTAAAAGTTAAAAGAAGAGGTTATGTATGCAGTGATTAAGTGCTTGACGACAGTCCACTGTAAGCCGATTTCAAACCGATCGATCGATGAGTGCAAAATATTGTTCATTAGGAGTTCATTAGAAGTGCTACCTCATAAGTAAAGAATGGGACTCAAAAAGTAAAATTCCTTTCTATTTTTTAGAGTAGAGCAATGCCGCGCCAGTTATTGGGACCTACAGTGGCGAGCAAAAATGGCTGTATGTTTTTAATTTTTGCGTTTATTATCTTGCTAAATTTTAATAATATGGAATATGATTATTCTTGCTGCGGTTGTTTCTTTTAATTTCTAATAAGTGTTGAAATTGAAAATAGAATTGTGTTTCTAACAGAAAAAGGTGAATGTGCAAGAAAAATAGCAAAAGCACTACAAATATCACATTATGTGGCCTTAAGTGATCGAAAACAACGAAATATGCAGCCAGTTTCTATAACTAGAGGTCGACCAAGATCGCTCACCGATGGCGATGCTCGTTTAATGGAATGTTTTGTGAAAAATAAGGACACAAAAACGCCAAAACCAGCTGCAAAGGCCATGCATAGAAATTTCAGCGAGAGTACAGCCCGAAGAGCACTTCGCAGGATCAGGTTGGTATCCGCCATAAGAAAAGCCGGCTCTATCGAATAAAGACGCTAAAACTCGTTTAGAATTTTGCAAAACTTATGGTAAATATGGACAGTTGACGAATGAAAACGCGTTATCTGGTCGGATGAAACAAAAATTAGCCGATTTCAATCAGTTGGAAAAGAGTATTATTGACGCCGGTCGCATGACAAATTTCAAAGGCATCACGTAAAACAGACAATCAAACATGAAGGTGGAAGTTTGATGGTTTGGGGATATTCTACTTGGTGAAGTGTGTTGGTCCGTTGGTGAAAATAGAGGATATAATGAGAAAGGAAACTATCTCAGTATCCTTCAAACAAAATTCATTGAAGAAAGTGCGTACCCTAAAGAAGAACTATTTTTCCAGCAGGATGGCGACCCAAAAACAAAATTGTTCAAAATTGGTTGCCCCATCAACATTTTCAATTGATTAAATGGCCACCACAAAGCCCGGATTTAAATCTTATGGAAAATTTATGGGCAATTATTAAGAGAAGACTGGCAGCATATGAAAGAGCTCCAGTCCAATTTAGACGAACTTTGGGCTACGATACAGGATGAATGGCGAAAAATACCAAAAAAAAAACCATAGAAAATTTAGTGGAAAATATACCCAAACGCATCAAAAGTGTAAAAAAATAAAGTACTGTGGACAAAATGTTAAAAATTAATAAATATTTAAAAATTTCGAATACGTGCAAAAGTGGAATAACCGAATTGTTTAAGTTTTTAGCAAATAAATGAAGTACATTTAATTGTTTTTTATATTTTCAAAAAATATATCAAAAAATTTAATATACATATACTACCAGAAATTTTATTTTATTTTCTTATTTATTTAGGATTTTATAGTAGTTTTATTAAGAATGTGACAGGAAGCATCCATTTTTGCTCGCCACTGTATATGTTCGATATTTTTCAATTAATTTATAATATGCAATCCCAACGAACACTGTGGACTTGTTTTCCTTCAAGAGAGGGTATACATTTTACCACTATGAGACCATCAAATGTCGTATGTCTCCAAAAACAGTGGACGGTAGGAATTTAGTACCTTAAAGAGTTGAGAAAGGTGGATTATTTCTTTATACTAAATTTTTCAAATTTTAATCGGTTCCGTTTCATTCATTTTTCAGATAAGCAGATGATATGTCTACTACTCTGATGATGAGCCTGCCATCTAAACCAGCAGACTGACTGTATATGTGTCGCATATGTTAGAGAAATGCTTAATACACGATCTTTTCTTAAACGCTTTTAATCTTTAAATTAAAATAAAAGAAAGTGTAGGTGCGATGTCGTTGAAGGACCAACTGATGTCATTTTATATAATATAATATCGTAGACGACTTGTCTGAGTGGAACGCGCATAAATCAAGCTGAATTTGACCGAAGGTATAGGTTATGTTGGCTGTGAAGACCATTGTGGTTTGTTGCTTTGACACCAGCAATTCAAGAAAACCCCACAAGAAAAAGTCTAAAGCACGTAGTACTGCCCTGTTGAAATCACATGTCGTTCGTATCAGATCGTTCAATTTAGCAAAAAGAATTTGGTAATCACTGACCAATAATATATACCGTTGACCGCGATAGTGTGGACAACGTTATTTTCAAAGAAATATAATACTATGACAATGCCATCCAAAAATCCTCAAAAAAGTGACTTTTTCGGGATACATTGCTCTTGCAACCCGCGTGGATTAGTATCGTCTCAATTTGGATAATTTTTGTGCAGCAACCCATTCATGCAGTCTCTTTGCTGAAGATGATTTTTCCATGAAAATAATCAATTTGTAACAACCATTTTGATAAGACATGGTGATTAGGCAAAATAAACTGAATAAATGACAATTAATATGACAGATGAAGCTTCAACAATGGTCGTTATCAACTGTCAAAGCTCAGACGCACAAATATGCGTTTACAGCCATACTGACAAGGTAAACGGATGTAATCACCTAAGCTTGACCAGGGACCAGAATAAGGAACTTTATGAGTTGACATGGAATTTAAAGGATAATAATCACTCAGAAGCTTCCATGAAAGGTTTTTGGAAAAATCTATCATTCGGAGTCGACTTTAAACTGCATCTCACGCCACTCATGTATAAAATTTACACACGACATGGGGGCATGGTTTGAAGCTAGGCCTTAATTATGATTGAAGGGTTGTAGTGACCAATTATGTATGTAACATATACTTTTTCCATACGTAACAACATTTTATAGGTTATTTAGCAATCTGCTTAGACAAAAATAATATTGTCTTATTTTCATTAATGTTAAAGTTAAAGTTAATTCTTTTTTTTATTAAAATCAATCCAAAATGATTTGTTTTTAAGAACAACTGCTGTGACTCTTATGAGCCAACCGTAACAACACAACATTCGCATTCACTTCAGTTACAGGTTAATAAATGTCTAAAACTTTTGTCAGTTAACGCACAGAATACATACCATATTTCAAAAATGTTTGTTCCATGTTTCGAAGTTTAATTTTAGGTTGAAGGTAAAGCAATACTTTTAATGACAAAAGAAATAAAAATTCACCATACGACATAACTTTTTTCGTTTAGATATGACGTTCTGACATTTTTTAAAAATTACTTCCAAATATTTCTTACCAAATTCAATTTGATTAAAAGCTGTACTTGTACTTCGACTATTGCTTACATTTTGATTAGTTGTACTGTACGAGTTTATATTGTTTTCTATACTTGATTTTTAATAAGAAAAATTCATCAAACAAGGTTTTACGACTGCAAGTGACTAAATCAAATGACAGCTGATAAGATTATTAACAAAGTTTTCTTCATTTAAAAAATATAATAAATGGCATGAACAATTTTTGAAGGTGAACAAAATTGTTGAAACTACGTACACAAGTTAGCATCTCATCCAAATATACTGGTGAGCGTAAAAGGACCTACTCACATTAAAGGAAGAACAGTCTTAGTAGTATTGAATTAGAATAGCCTACGCACATATGTATGTATGTACATAATTGATCATCACAACCCTTCAGTCAGGATTACAACCTAGCTTCTTACATCACTTATGAGGTGTGTGAGAATGTTAATTTTTTAAATGAGTACAGTTTAATTGCTAGAACTGAAAAAGTTAAAACATTTTACAGTTTCACACGTCTTATGGCAACACGTTTTCACACTTAAATGCTGCATAATTTAAAACTAAAACGACAACTTTTCTTATCAATTAGTTTACGATTTTCTTTGTACTTTTTTCTACGAGCACACAATATAATTTGACACAAAAAAAAATTGAAACTAAAAGAAACTTTTTACTCTCATCGTAGGAACACATTTTACTTTCAGATGAAGTAAAAGAAAAAGTTTTAAGTGGTTAACGTTTATACCGTGAGGTTTTAATCAGACACACATGATTGTAGCAAAATTAGATTTTTTCTGTCCACTTCTTTAGAGATACATATGTACATAAAACCATTGGTCATTACAACCCTTCAGTCAGGATTACAACCAAGTCTCTCACAACATTAAGGTCGTGTGTGTTAATTGTACACATTAGCGGCGGGAGCTACAGTTTAAAGTCGACTCTGATACATTTTTGATAAACTTTTCATGGCAATTTTTATTTACTCTCAGAGATTTTGCCAGACATCTGCTGAGGGGAAGTCGCCGGAAAATATTTCTTCATATTTCGTTTTATTAGAAAGGTCTAACCTGGTCTTTGGCCGTATCCTCACGTCTAATAGGCGAACACACTTCCTACTAGACTGCGCCGGCTTCTTTACATGTAGAAAAATCTGTCAAAAGAGAAGTCGTCAAGTTATGTCTGTGAAAGGCCGGTTTCTTGTAAGGGATATTCATATTCTCCTGCACATTCTTACGGATATGTTTTACGGCCGTTTTATGGATGTTGGTTGATCCTTTACTATTTACCAGTGAACTCGAATTTATTCACCACATCGATCTTAAAATTAGCGAAGCACGAGCTTTGTTGCCAGAACAGAATACCCGTATTGGTGGGTTGATTGCTATTTTGCAAAAAACTAAATAAATGACAGTCAGTTTGACAGATGTAGTTTCAACAAGATAGGCGTTATCTACTGTCAAAGTTAGGGAGTCCCTGTTGGAAGACCTCCTTTAGAAACTATTTTTCTTTTTCGAACGATGATTACAATTTTGTGAAAACGAAATTTCATACAGTTTTTTCTTACAATAAATTCACTCTTTACAGCATCTTCTAAACAGGTCGAAAGGCCAATCATAAATTTCGTTTTTTATTTCCAAAATGTTCATAAATTTAGCTTTTTTGTTTACAAGATATTTGTCACGCATTTTTCCCAATTTTTGCGACACACAGTTTATAACAGAAAATAGTGTGGGTACTTTGTGGGTGCTCATTTTGTTTAAATGTATTAGTTTATCAGTTTGAAACGTTAGAAACTCTGGTGTATTACACCATACAGAAGTTCTTAGTCATTCCGCTCCAGAGTATGGTAGACACCGTGTTTTTTAATTTTCATAAAAAATAATGCTTTAAGAAAAGGATAATATTTTTCACGCCAAGCAGCTGCGATTATTACCGTAGTATTACTGTTTTCTGTGAGGAGCGGTTAAGGAAATGTGTTATGCTTATAAACTAGAGATAATTGAGCATTTGAAAGCCAAAATTCGTGCCGAGATACGATTCGAAAAAGTCCACTAAAAATTAGGTCGATCGAAAAAGGTACTGTTAGGCCAGCCGCGGCAACCATATGAATGAAATGATATTGCATTTCTAACCGAAACAATTGTGCTACACAACAATAAAAGTAAATTTAATATAATTTCAACCCATTTTTGTTTTATTGCATTTTTAAATTTAAACTTCTAAATGGTTATCTGGTTTTGGTATTGATTAGACTTTTTGACTTTCTTTAAGTCAGGAATTCTTTGCGCAAATTCATCTCTTGTTGCACACATTCCTTCCTCTTCTCCTCATAAATATTATTGAAAGCTTGCGACATATCGTGCCTATTTTTGTTATTTTCAATTTGACTTCTTCTTCACAAAGTTCAAATAATTCATTGTTACCTCTGAGGATATCGTCATCAGTCACAACCAACATAGGGCCAAACACTTTACGAAAGATTTTTCGCTCAAATATTCCGAGACGGACTTGTGTTTTTCAAGTCATTCCTCGCGTTTTTAAATTATCAAAAGGGTTTTCGACAGGGGTTCTAAGGCTACAAATTAAATAGAATCTATTGCCTCAATTAAATTGGAAGACTCCATCTCATTGACAGCAAGAGCGGTACGTGCAAATATTGGTAAGTCTGCTAAATACGTATGTATAAGAAGTAGTCCGACCCACTTCTATTCTTAAACTACATGGCCATCCATTGTTTATTAGCGATTCTTTTTGTCCACTGTCTTTTTTATTCGCATGCCGAAGGACTAGGTATCCCGGGCCTGACGAGGAGAAGCAGGGTGTTTTTCATCTCATATATCAATGCCATAGTCTTGCCATAAAACGACGGGGGTTTTTGATTTCTCACTTTATGACAGTATTGATCTAATTTTTTTTTTATTAAAATTAAGCAGAATAATTCTTTTTTTTTACTAAAATCAATCCAAAATGATTTGTTTTAAAGAACAGCTGCTGTGACTGCTATGGCTCATGGCATAACCGTACCAACTCAACATTTACTTTCACTTCAGTTACAGGTTAATATATGTTTAAAACTTTTGTCAGTGAACGCACAGAATACATACCATATTTAAGAAATGTTTGTAAAATGTTTCGAAGTTTAATTTTTAGTTGAAGGTAAAGCAATACTTTTAATGACAAAAGAAAAAAAAATTCACCAGACGATGTAACTTTTTTCGTTTAGATATGACGTTATGCATACATAACATACATAATTGGTCATTACAACCCTTCAGTCAGGATTACGACCTAGTTTCTCACACCACTTATGTTGTGTGTGTTAATTTTTATACATGAGTGGCGGGACCTACAGTTTAAAGTCGACTCCGAACGACAGATTTTAAAGAAACTTTTCATGGCAATTTTATTTACTCTCAGAGTTTTTGCCAGAAATCTGCTGAGAGGAAGTCGCCGAAGAAATACTTTTTGTATTTTATTTTGATGTCTGGCCTGGGGCTCGAACCCTGGCTTTTCGTCTAATAAGCCAACACACTACCTACTAGACCACGGCGACTTCAATATATATATATGACGTTATGACATTTTTTAAAAATTACTTCCAAATATTTCTTACCCAAAAATGAAATATAATTTGGCCAAATTCCATTTGATTAAAAGCTGTACTTGTACTTCGACTGTACATCAAAGAATGCATAACGAAAAGTTTCATACATTTTTAATCTTTAGAATTTAAAATGATTTATTTGTACGAAAAATAATTAAAAAGTTAACTTCAAGGCTGCTTTAAATTTCGTTATTTTTGTTCGTTATAAAATAAAATCAATTTCTATGCCAGAAATCTGTTTTAATAATGAGAACAAATATTTTTAACAAACATTTATGAGTTGTGAACGTGAAAACAATAGCCTTATTAGTGTTAATTACACAAAAGTACAGGATTTCATTTGTTATCACCTGAATAAGGCAGAGCATATAAAGATATATGATGTATATGAGACACAATATTAGTTTAAATGCATGCGCCATCAATATAAATATGCTACAGAAAAGACTGAAAAAGTTTTTACGGTTCATTATCGTCAAGCTTTAATACATTAGAAGGAAAATTATTTACAAGGCAACTAGACGTACGTACTTTTACGGAGAAAGTTAAAGAAAATTGTTGGTAGCATCTTATCCAAACATCGTGGTTCGCGTACCAGGACCTACACGCATTAAATGAATAGCCCCAGAAGTATTGAATTAGAATAGCGAACTTTATGAAATTAATTAAAATGAGCTTGCATCCATACATACATACATAACTGATTATCACAACCTACATGGCTTCTCACACCACGTATATTGTGTATGTTAATTTTGTACATGAGTGGCGTCAAGATTACGACCTAGCTTCTGGCAGCATTTATGTTGTTTGCGTTAATTTTATACATGAGTGATGAGACCTACAGTTTAATGTCGACTTCGAATGGCAGATTTTTGACAAACTTTTCATGGCAAATTTATTTTCTCCCAGAGTTTTGGCAAGAAATTTGCTGAGAGGAAGTTATCGAAAAAATTTTTTTTATTTTATAGTTATAGTCTTAATATAGTCTATTTTTATAGTTATAGTCTAAAATGTACTGGAAGACATTGAATTGTCCAAGATCATGATATGTAATATTCTGACCAAATTGGCCAGAATATTCGCTTTCTCAAGTGCGATCACTGCTTGATTACTAGGTACTCATTTAACGCGCATCGTTCTATGTCTGTAGCAATCGTTAGTCACATTTTACATTCAAAGATGAATCTTAATCACTTATCCTGTTATTGCCTTCACTTTTAATATCCTAATCGAAGTCTATACAGCAAGTGGTAAAAAATTACAAGAAATATCCCGATTTATACGATAGTTTTAGTGAAAATAGCTCGATGCGCCATAATATTGAAACAAAAATTTTCTTTTGCCATACGTGTAAATAGTTTACACTCGACATTGCTTTTCAATATTTCAATATTTAAATGAGGTTAGGTGGATCCTGAGTAGGCGCTTCTTTGAGGGTTTAGATTCTCTGTCTAGAGCTGACATAAGAGTTCTCCAGAGGCTTATAAGTTATTTGAACTGATTGCGAAGTTTTAGGACATCTAGGCTGTAGTTGCGCTCTCTTGTGTGCTTGTGGGCATCTTTTTCTCTCCTTTTTTCCTTCGCTTTCTTTTTCTCCATTTCTCTAATTCTTATCTGATTTTCGCCATTATCCTATCTCCTTTACGATCCTCTCTTTTTAGAACGAATTTATAATAATTTTCACCGCCGGATACTGTACTTGTTTCTCATGGACTTAAATTGAAAATATCGATTTTTCTTTTACGCAATGGTTTATCGATTTATTTATTCACACAAATAAATTTTCTACACAAAATCAATTATTACACATGTTTACTGAGACAAATGGTTAATGCAATCAACGTAACGGTAATGATTTCTTCATTAACAGCGCAAGATATAAATGAAAAAATATTCCAAAAGTTTTTTCGTGAGCACTCATTATTTTAACTCAATTTGCTACAACTGAAAAAGTTGAAATATTTTACAGTTTCACACGTCTTATGGCAACACGTTTTCACACTTAAATGCTGCATGAATTAAAACTAAAACGACAACTTTTCTTGTCAATTACTTCTCTATTTTCTTTGCATTTTTTTCTACGAATATACAATATAATTTGACATACAAAAAAGGGTGAAACTAAAATAAACTTTTTACTCTCTTCGTGGCAACACATTTTGTTTGTTTAATCTGCTCCATGCGGTTGATATTACTTTCAGATGAATTCACCTTTTCACGCCCTTGGCCACATATGTGGACGTTTAATTTTTTATAATTATGATTATAATAATAATAAAAAGAACAAAAATATGATAATAACTTTTTGGCTACCAAATCCTCTAACAAGAGAAGTAAACATTTCATCGTTTGTCTGCACTGATGATAGTATTTCCAATGCATAGTTAGCTAAAAAAAAACGTGAAATATTTCTTTTGCAATCTGTTTATTGGAATATATCAAGAATTCGTTAATATTTCAAAAAAATATTTAATATAATAAGTTTTACCATCACTACCTAAAAAATCTAAAAGCTGGACTAAAGTTAATCTTGGAATTAGACTGGACGGTATAGGTCATTATTCTAAATACAAGGAACTGAAAAAACCCCCCAGATGTCACAACAAAAATTGTGTAAGACGAACTCTCTACATTTGTGAGAAATGTTAGGAATATATACGCCTGATATGCCCGGAATGTATGAATTTATTTCACACATATATTACCATTAACGTTCAGTGGCCACAAATGTGGACGTTATCCCTTTTTGTAACTTTTCATTGTTTTTTGCTTTCTGAATTCCTATTAAAATAAAATTAATTAATTTAAAAAGAAAAAATTTAATCATTTTTTTGGTCACCATAAAAAAATCGTCCATGAAAAGGTTAAAAGAAAAGTTTTTAAGTGGTTAACGTTTATAACGTGAAGTGTTTTGATCAGACACAAATGATTGTAGCAAATTTCGATTCCTTCCGTCTATTGCTTTAGAGTTCGTAATGTAGAAAACCTGTCAAAATAGAAATGAATAGAAACAAAATTCATCTAGTTATGGTCTGTGAAAGGCGGAGTTCTTGTGAGTGATGTCCAAATTCCCACGGAAAGTAGCGATGTTTTCGGTAGATCTATATGAGTGTTGATCGATCATTTGTTAAGCTAGTTGACTCAAATTTATTCACCACACTGCGAATAGTCTCTTGGTAGTAGGATTATTACGATTGTATAATAGGCGAAACGCGTGTTGCTTTTCCCGTACAGAGTAGGCATTTTGATGTGTTTAACGCCATATTCGTCAATGGTAATTTCACAAAAAAAAAAAAACACTGAATAAATGAGAACTCAAAAAAGGCACGTAATCAACTATCAATGTTAGGAAGTCATTGTTAGAAAACCAGATTACATTTTTTCTTCTTTTTCCAAGCTAAATCGGACGACGATGATTTAGTGAAAAACGAATTTCACACAGTTTTTTTATTATCTAGTGAAAGACAATAAATTCACATTTTAATTTTTTTTTAAAGATCGAAAGGTCAAACACGAATTTGATTCTTAATTTCTAAAATATTCATAAATTTGTCACGCATTTTTCCCAATTTTTAGGACACAGAGTTTATAACAAGAAATAGTGTGGGTATCTTGTGCATGTTCATTTTGCCTAGAAGTGTTAGTTTGTCAGTTTAAAACGTCAGAAATTCTGGTCGATTATGTTACGCTATACAGTGATTCCGCTCCAGAGTGTTGTAGATACCACCCTTCTTTAATTTTCATGAAACTGCTACCTTTTACACTACAACTTTTAAGACTGTGGAAGAAAGCCTGGAAGCTATATAAAAGCCAATGAATGGCGCTTGCAGCGATTGAATTGCATCAAAGTGAATCTCATCATTTTATTGACTCACAATCCAGAATCGTTCTTTACACTCTGTAGCACAGCGTTTGAAAGAACCAAGTGAATATTTGGCCATGCTTTGTGCCACGTGAAATATAATAAATAAACTTCAGTTTTATAGAATGCCAGTTATGAAACTTTCCATTTCCCCATACGTCCTATTCTTCCAGTACTCATCAAATTACTGCCCAGTATCTGTTCATTAATCTTTTAAAGCTTTCCTGCAGCTTGGAACCACTCTCTTAAAGTTTCTTGCCTTAAACCTAAGAAGTCTAAGAAGTACTCCTAACTGCATCCGATAAACTCAGAGATACATCTTTGAGTAGTACCTAGCTGTCTCTAGGATCCCCAGCATACTATGCAGCCGAGCGTGAGATTAGGTTACACTACGGAGACAGACCAACTTCATCATCTCTAAATGAAAACCGTATTTTTTCTACCTATGATACTATCATACTTCAATAAGTAGAATTTAAACAACCCATTTTATATTTAAGTCTGTAAATCCTAAATCGCCAGTGCATCATGGACCTTATCAAATACATACATATATAAGTAAGGATTACAATCTAGCTTCTCGCACTGCTTATGTTGTTAGTGCCAGGACCTACAGTTTAAAGTCGTCTCTGAACGATAGATTTTGAGAAACTTTTTCATGGCAATTTTATTTGCTCTCAAGGATTTTTGCCAGAAATCTGTTGGGAGGCAGTTGCCGAAGAAATATTTTTCGTATTTGATTTTGTTAAAGATGTCTGACCTCAGGTTTAAACCCAGTCAAGCACACTACCTACTAGACTACGGTGACTACAAGTCCTTATTAAATACTTTTCTGAAATTGTTGTAAATAACATCAGTTTCACTGTAAACTGTCACGATTTATAATGACCGTTGAGTTAGGTCAGTTTAGTGGGTAGCTTTCTGTTTACAGGCAAGTTCCCTCGGTCGCCCATATGGCCAATTGTGTTATCCATTGTGAGGTAAGCTTTCTTGTCATGATCCTTTTGTGGCGGGTTTGAATCACTCCGAAATCCGGATGAAAGCGGCTAGTTCCCTTAGCGGCACCGTTGTTAGCATGTCCAGAATTTCAAACGTCCTGTCAACCAAAAACCGATAACGTCTGCCGTGAAGTGCAGGGCACTTTCATAAAAGTTGGCGTATCGTCTCAATGAGCACAGCTTACTTGGGTCAGCACTAATATTACATATTCCGTCACATATTACAGCTCCTAGTTGGTACCAAGGGTCTAATGAAGATTGGAATTTTTCTTAAATGCCTTTGGCTAGACATGTTTTGTGTCTAAGTGTCTAAGAATTCTTCTTCTCATTTTCCCAAGCTCCGGACAATGGCAGAGAAAATGGTCTGAGTTGTCTTCTTCGTCTTGATCGTTGAAGCGTCTGCAGAAGTCGTTATGGGGTATTCCCAGATCTTCAAACCGATGACGTCTGTTTTGAAGGCACTCAAATAAAAGGTCTTGTACCGATTCCGTTTCTACCACAGCCACAGCTTCTGCAGCCTTCCTGGTTGGGCAGACCGAGCGAGACCAGCGAAACCGCCAATAGCGCAGTGTTCCGTTAGAATTCCTGTTAGAATGTGAACCGTTCTCTTGTCATAATGATCGTAAGATCAGAATGATTTGTAGATGAGGAAAATTAATTTTGGAAAGCATGATATTAAATTTCAAACTCAATGATAAATCGGTTAATCGACAAGCTTTTTAAACGATTTAACTACATCACACTTTCAAATTTATTGCTGAATTTAACCCTTATCCTGTATTAATGGGTCAAAATTGCCCAAACAGTTTTTATTGCTCATTTATTCTTTAGATACTCAACGAATTTTTTTGAAACTTTTGTACAATTATTTTTTTAGTGAATACTATTAAAATTTAAAATATAATTTTTGTAGATCGTTTCACAAAGGGTATGTAAAAAAACTTACGCAATTGGTACTTTTGGGTCAAAATTGCCCAATGCAACAAAATCAATTTACTCATGTGATACGAGCTCAAAACAAAAAAAAAGTAAAAACGCAGCTATTTGTTAATATTTTTTTTAGTTGTTTTTGTTTTTTATAACGGTATTGCAAACTTCAACAAAACTGAAAAACGAAAATAAGTAGTGAAAATATTTCATTCGTTTATGTGTTTTTGATTTGAATATGAAGTGACAAAATCTTTAGTTATTTTGGAACAATGAAAACAGAAAACATAAGAACTTTTCTTATGCTATCAGATACAGGCGATGAAAGCCCCAGGACACATCAAGTGAAGATGAAAACGATCTCGTTTCTGAACCTGCATCTGACTATGACCCCAACTCCTCGCCAGGCGCTAGCATAGACAAACACCAATATATCTAAACAGGACATAATAAATTTGACTCCTGGCCCAACGCGTTATGCTATTTCAAGAGCTGATAGTATAAAATCTTTTCTTCTGTTATTTCTGTCTTTATTGCCAGAAAAAATTTTGCAATTAAAAGGCAAACCTGAAAACTGTGCTCACTTCCTCGATCGATCAGTGTTTTTGCTTAGCATGTTACATCACGACGAAAAAATAAGAGCAAGCTCCAAAAAATTAGAAATAATTCATTTCAATCATGAAATG
The DNA here is from genome assembly GCA_936449025.2 of Sarcophaga subvicina. Classification (NCBI taxonomy): domain Eukaryota; kingdom Metazoa; phylum Arthropoda; class Insecta; order Diptera; family Sarcophagidae; genus Sarcophaga; species Sarcophaga subvicina. The sequence continues at coordinate 94,041,600 of OW388080.2, forward strand.
AAATCATAAATCTTCATAAATCCGCACGGTCAGAGGTTACTAGGCAAATAAGAATTGCGAAAACGTTGTATTATGGTAGAAGGTTTTGCAATGCGATGGACAATAAATCCAAATGGAATGTGATTCGTGAAATAGGAATTGGTGGAAAATGTCCTAGAACTGATTTTGATGTAGATGTGAATAAACTTAATGACCAGTTTGTACATTCAAGTGTTCCAACGGCAATTGGTGATATGTATGATGACCTTTGTTGTGTCCCTCCACAATACTCCTTTAGTTTTCGTTGCGTGGATCAGTTCGAAGTTTTGGAATGTATTTCAGCGGTAAAATCGAACGCAATTGGTTCCGATGATATAGATCCTGTGTTTTTGAAAGTTTTGACACCTAGACTTTTGCCATATTATACCCACTTATTTAATACAGTGCTGACTAAGACTACTTTTCCTAATGAATGGAAACTTACTAAGATCCTTCCCATTCCCAAGTCAAACAATGAGTTTAGGCCAATTGCCATTCTTCCTTTTTTGTCGAAGGTAATGGAAAACATTATAGCCAGACAGATCAATGGTTATCTGGAAGGTCATAATTATTTAACAATCAGTCAGTCAGGTTTCATGAAAGGTAGGAGTTGTACTACCGCTCTATTAAATGTAGTTGAGGATTTCAGGTTGGAGCTGGATGTAAATAATGTACCGTTTTTGTTCGGCTTTCGATACAGTCAATCATAAAATTTTATTAAATAAGCTCCGGAAGCTGTTTAATTTTTCTAATTCTGCCGCTAGTCTAATTTTTTCTTATTTGTTAGACAGATGTCAGAGGGTTCACTTAAATGGGAACATTTCTGATTCGCTTAATATTTGTAGAGGTGTTCCCCAGGGATCAATACTGGGGCCACTGTTGTTCTGTATGTATATTAATGATCTACCGGATGTTTTGGTTGACTGCCGTGTTCACATGTATGCTGATGATGTGCAGATTTATGCCAGTACTCGTAAGGAGAATATTTATTCTTGTTTACATTCTGTTAACCGTGATTTGGATAGGATTGACCGTTGGGCTTCGGCGAATGGACTGTGTATTAATCCATCAAAGTCCAAATGTTTAATGCTTTCGAAGACCAATGTTTCGTTTGCCATACCTGGATTGAGTATCAGGGGAAATAAAATTGACTATGTCAAGTCTGCTACTAATCTGGGTATTGTATTTAATGACAGATTATCGTGGTCTGGCCATATAAGTGTCGTTGTTGGCAGAATTTACAGCATGCTACGGAATTTATGTGCGGTCATTGATTCAACTCCTTTTGCAATTCGTATGCAACTTGCTAAAACTTATTTGATTCCTGTGCTATTGTATGGGTGCGAAATTTTTGCAAACTGCGATAGTAATGACAACCGGAAATTAAACTTGGCATACAACAATATAGCAAGATACGTATTTCTTAAAGGTCGCCGGGATCATATTTCTCATTTAGCGTATCAGATATTTAGTGTGAAATTTGATAATCTTCTGAAAATTAAATGCCTCATTCTATTCCATAAAATTATTAATACGGGACAGCCGGAATATTTAGTAGACCGTATTAAGTTTGCTAGGTCATGCCGAGGAATGAAGATTATTCAACAACGTTACAGGACTCTTCTGTCACAGCGATAGTTCTTTATACACACCACTAGTCTCTGGAATTCCCTACCAAACTACATCCAAAAGTTAGGCAATGCAAACGCGTTTAAAAAGGAGTTATTTAAATTGTTCTCTTAATGAAAAGTTTGTTACGTTCTTAGCATGTTTATTATATCGGTTAAATATTTATCCTTACTTTTCTATACCAATTTTTGTAAATATTTCTTTTTTATATCTTTAGAATTCTTTATCTTTTTTAACTTTTTTATTTTCTTTTTATTTCTGTAGTATTGTTAGTCTTCCTAAAATAATTAAATCAATTAAATTATATTTCTACTCAATTTTAATATTTTAATATTTTAATTAATTTGTTTTTTATATTAATTTGTTAGTCTTACTTAATTTCTTATATTTCATAATTTTTATTATTTTTTTTATGTATTATATCTTATTGATCCTAAGCATAGCACTATAACTTATAATATTAAAATCTTGTTGTGTTATGTTAATTATAATAAAAAAAAAAAAAAAATAAAAAAAAAAAAAATCAGAGGTCGATACAGTAGATCAACTTATAAGAACTTACTCATGTAAAAGGAGAACTAATCGATTCCCTCAAGCACTGTTTTACAATATGTTGGATGTATCCACTTATAATGCCTATGTAGTTTTTCTAAAAATTAATCCACACTGGAACGAACATAAGAAATATAGCGACGCATATTCTTGGAAGACTTAGCATGGAGCTTTTAAGCGGAGAAATATCTCGTAGACTGAACATGCCACAAAGTAGTCCTGCAGTCGTAAAAAGTCTTCAAACGGATTCTGCTAAAGTTCCGCAAGCAAAAAATTTAAAAAGGGAACTTCTGTTCAAATCGTTATTACAGCACCAAATATGCGAATAAATGTTTTAAATGTCAAAAATTTATTTGCAAAAAGTATTCTGAGACCAATATTGTATGTAATGAATGTAAAAAAATAAAAAAAACTGAATAAATATTATAATTTTTTGTATTGGGCAAATTTGACCCGTTTTATTTTTGAAGTACAGGATAAGGGTTAAAGAAACATTCCATTTCGTCGTATTCATAAACGAACAAATTTTCATAACAACTTCTTTAGCAAAACGCCTTTAACAAAATGTAAAACGCTTGAAATCCTCTATTAATATTTCGTTGAAGCTGCAGCAATTATTTTGATATAAACAAACGAGGGGAGGGAAAAATAAACTTCAATTTGTGAACATTAAAATGTAAGCGATCTCAATCAACTAAAGTTAGTGGATTTGCTTTTCTATACTTTCCACCAATTTTTGCGTTTACTTGAGTGAAATTGAGCATTAGAAAAGTTTTATAATTCCGTCAGTTGAAAGAGAAAAAACATGCTTCAACATTTGCATTAAACGCAATACGCTCGGTCATTTAGTTTTGCATATAGAAATACAAATAAAAATTACAGGCAAGCCCTCAACCAGACAATCTAGAAACTTTTGTCATTTTAATGCCACAAACTATTTTCCATGTGGTAGATAAGATTAACTAGATGGAAAAACTAAATATTGTATGCGAAGTGTTCACGCTGGCCACCCTACTTTTAAGTTTAGATTTAAGTTTTGTTAAAGTGTAATTAACCACCCCTGCATTACTATGAATTATTGTGAATTGATAAAATTAGAAAAGAATTGATTAATACCCTATCAACCCCCAACCCGAAGGGTACGTTTGTGTACACTGAAATAAACAATTGTATTTTGGAAACTAATACTTTGTTTTTTACTTAACCCGCATTCTCGTGAAATATTTTATTTTATTTATTTTTCCCCGCTCTCCCCACACGGAGAAACAAGGGGATAAAAATGAAATTATGGAATCAAGGGTAGATTATCAGCGTTCAGAGAGTAAAGTTTTATGAACGCAAATACTTGTTTATTGAATTCAATGTTGGCAGCGCATAAAAAATATAATGAATAGATGCAAAAATAAAAAAATAAAAAATTTGATGTTTAGAAAAGTGGCATGGAAACATGGAAGAAAACCATCATGAAAAAACTTATAATCAGTTTCACGCCATCAATTTAGTTTAACACTTCAAAAGCATTTAGTGTATAGTGAGAGACAGAAGTAATATTCATTTGTGATGTGAAATTAAAATTAATTTCAACTTTCATTCACTCATTCATTCATTCAACATTCATTTCACCAATTTTCGAAGGTTTTAAAATTAATTGATGAACTGAACTTTAAAAAGAACAGTACTCATCACAGTCCATAGTTATTTTTTAGTATTCGTATGATAAACGTGTTCAGATTTAGCAACGCAGAGAGTGAATTCTCGAAACTCCTTAAAGTCGGTTATAAAAAAGTAAAGTTGTGTTGACGTTTCATTTACATAAATACTGTTACGAAAATGGAAATGGTGTTACATCGTTTAACGTTAAAATGATAAACAAAAGCTACAAAAACAAAAACAATGTACTTGTTTACATGATCAACAAGTAAACAAAAATATAGCAACAACATCAGTATAAAAAAGGGATAAACAAGTAAACAAAAAGCAACAATAAACATTACCAGAATAAATGTAAACAAAATACACAAACAACAATGAAACAACGATGTTTACATTTATGGAGATCTCGAGAAGGCGAAGCTACGAACTGTTTACGTCGCCATATAAAAGGCAATGCAAAGCAGGAAATGGGGTCAGAAAAAATTCAGTCAGTCTTGTGTGAAGACGCATTGCATGTGAAGAGGATAATTGTGGTTTCAAGATCTCCCTTATAAAGATCGATCGAACACTTGTTATTGTTAACGCGCAAGAGTGTAAAGCAGAATAAGAAACAAAGCAATTGTTGTTGTTTACGTCAAGTTGTGATTTGTAATTTGAAAATTGTGCGAACGGCAAAGAAATTAATTAAAACTGAACCCAAATTTATTTTAATTTTTATTGCAATCTATGAGCTCATATATCAAACGTTTTTTAAAAGTTAAAAACTTAACAATACGAACATAATTGGACATTACAACCCTTCCGTCATGATTACTACTTAGCTTTTCAAACCACTTATATTGTGTGTGTTAATTTTATACATGAGTGGCGGGGAACCCAGTGTATAAAATCGACTCCGAACGACAAGTTCTTGAGAAACTTTTTAATGGCAGTTTTTTTACTCTCAAAGCTTTTGTCAGAAATCTGCAAAGATTCATTTCGTTGGAATTGTTTGGTCTGAGGTTTGAACCGTGGCCGCACGTCTAATAAGCCAATACACTACCAATTTCTTTTCTATTACTTCGAATAAAAATATTAATTAAATTAACACGTGTATATTTTACTTGTGCCATATTGTACCGCTAAAGATATAAAAAGTGTACGATGTTAAATTGATGGCTTTTACGCACACTTAGTAAATATGAAAGAAATGGACGTAAAGTTTTGTTTGCTACTGTAATTGTTTGGCTATATAAAATGTACAATGAATCTCCATTTTGAGAATAAGTCGTTCGAATTTTTAAAATGAGGAGGAAGAGTTTTTTTCTCCCGTTCACCAAATCTAAAATCTACAAATTCTGTACGGAATTTACACATTTGCTACATAGTATAGCCTCTCATGATATCGATGGTGTTGAATATTTCAAATGACGCATAAAAAAAAGAAAAAAAAGAAGAAAATCACACTCATTGTATTGCATTTAACTTGTGGCACTTGCTTCCAGCTGTCGTTTTGCTTTTAACGTAAAGCTCTAGCGAATATTTGTGTGGCCACATTTCGAGCAAATGTTGAGCGTTTGTAAAAGCAAAGATTTAAATCACAACTGAAATTGAAATATTAAATAAGAAAAGGAATACTTATCCAATAGGGAACTTTTCTATTGGTTTAAAGAAAAAAGAGTTTAAACTGACGTACAATTTGGAATAGTATTTGAGTTATAAAGAGGCGTATAAATTTTTTAGTTGAATAGAGTGAAAAAAATCAAGTTAAAGCAGTTTTCCTTTTGCTTTGAAATTTTTTTTAATTTTTCTAAGAGGTTAGCGTTTTATTCAGGTACAAATGCAAAAAAAAAAAATATTAAATCTTTTATAAATATCGAAATGCTACTAAGCGGTAGCATAAGTATTTATAAGGTTGTTAACGGGAGTATTTCGATGGTCCTTAAATATATTTGAAATCAAATGTTAATATTTTATGTTTTATGTATGTAAAATTAAGATTTAAAATATAAAGAGTAAGAGTAGTTTGAATATTATTATATTCTGATGTTAATAAATTATATCGCTATTTGCAGCTATTTAACTGTTTTTTTTTTTCATAAAAACGTATAAACTCGTCATGAAGAAAAGTTTCCAATGAAATTATAAGACCTTTAACCGTTTATGTGTAGTATACTTGCCAGAGTGAAATGAAATTTTTTGCTTAATGCCAAGTATACTCGTCTTGAAGAAAGAAAAGAAAATAGCATTCGTGTTGTTATTCAACGAATCTACTGGAGTTTTTTTCCCCTTAGAAAGGTAAAATATAGGTTTTTTATTTATTTATTTATTTATTACAATATAATTACAAATTATATTCTAATTATATATGTACGAGCGGAGTAACATGGCCATATGCTCGATGTAGTGTCACACACCAGAGTCTCTGATGGGAATCGAACCCACGACCCCCACGCTAATAGTCTAGCACACTACCGACTAGACTACCAGGGCACCAACAGGGTTTTTAAAAAGTGTACATTGTTCAACATTCGTTAGTTTGACAACCATATTTATTTTAATAAATCCTAGCTTGTATTAAATTGAAACAATAATTTCTAATCAATTATCGTTAATAAATAAATTAATAAATTTACTTTTTAGAAACGAATAAAAGTATACATTTAATAAACAGCAAACCAACAACGTTGATTTTTAGTCATAAGTGCTTGCTTTTATAGGCAGGAACATTTTACTCTGTTTATGACAAGTATACTCGTTTTGGCTGGAAAATAATTAAGTAGGCAGAAAAAGTCCTCGAATCACAACTTTGGAAGGTTATAAGCTCTGACGAACTTACGTAAAAATGTATACAAACAGACCCGATACCAAAGTGAATGATTATCTCTCACAAGTCTGGTCAGTCATTGTTGCTTCCGACAATACAGAATGTAAACGAATCAGAGGTCAATGTAACTTTTAAGTGCGAGAGATCATTAGACAATACAGGGGCTGCATCGGAAGAAGCTACGTTAAAATTTACTGCTACATCGGGCTTATGTTATAGTATATCTATACTGTTACTAACATAGCGCTCTAGATCACTCCCAGACGTAATCTTTAATCGTGATTTTTGAGATCTTACCAACGTTGCACACTGGGATTTTCGATAACTGAAATGGATATTATGATCAATTCTGAAACTCATTTGATCTCAAGAATTTTATTTAGGATCAGTGGTTACGAGACTAAACCTTTGATGGCCACCACTATCATAGAAGAATTTTGGTAGAAAATAGTTTTTGTCAGTGGTACAGCGTATTTGAACATTTGAGGCCTTTCGTCAGTGCTATACTTGGATTATCCAATCAATCAGACTCTTATATTTTACCAAGTATTGGCATTGGCCATCAAGGTCTTAAACGATCTCAAACTCAACTAAGAAAATCTAAAAAAATATCTTCTAACATTGGTTGCATATGGTTTTGATAATGAGCTGTTTATAAACATTTATCTCCTCATTCAAGCTCAAAGTAGTTTGTTGATTTGATGAACTCTTTATTGGGAAAATTCATTGAAAATTTTTTTGCTCAAAAACCTTGCCTTGTTACTTAGCTATCCTATAGGGAAGACGATTTCAATCTTTTTCTCTCCATTATAATTTTATTGACAAGAAAATAACCAAAAGTCACTAACACTTGTTGATGGGCTCTGCATATTGTGAACAACCAACTTCAAAAAGACGGCAATATAATGGGAGATACTCGAACATGTCGATCTGTTTCATGTGTCTGCTAGCATGCTCAACGAATCCTTCGAAATCTAAAATAGAAAGTCTTGTCATCTTCGTTAGGTATCTCAAAATCTGAGGGTTTCAATTAATCATTTGGAGGGGTGGTTGGCCTCTTAACTAAAAGGAGAATACATTTCCTGGCATTTATAATTGATTCCTGTTAATATTTGTACAAGCTGAGCTGTTCAGTGTTAGACAGCAATTGATATCAGATTACCGCGCCAGAAATCTGCCGAAGAAATACTTTTTGTATTTTGTTTTGATGTCTGGCCTGTGTTTTGAACCCTGACTTTACGTTTAATAAGCCAACACACTACCGACGTATACGGTGTAGAGAGTTTATGTAACTCCTGATGCCCTTTGATTTGACATGGTGGGAACTCAGCGCTTTAACTGCAGCTTAATTATCCAAACCTATGATTAAGGTCAAAGGAGGTAGATTCCTGATTTCAATCATGCATACAGCTTTTTCTATGGCAAAAATTTCCATCGCTGGTTTAGTTAGGTAATCAGTATGACCCGTTCAGTACCAGCTTATCAGAAAAAACCCCAGTTACATTTCCATAGTTGCAGGAAACTCTCAGTAAATATTAATTTTGTCCAGACAACACTTTTGTTCGAACAACATGGGTGAATGCTGCTTTATTTCGTACCTCGTTATTGTATGTGGCATGTGGTTAGAAGGTTTCAAAAGAAAATTTGCTTTACCATGAAATTTTCCACATACATTATGTGAGTGGAATTTTTTGTAGTTTTTTTTTGTAGATACAAATTAAATAAAAAACTTATTTTAAAAAATGGTTCATTAACACGATTTTATTATACGTTAGAAATAATTCATACGCTCATTAGAATTAAGTAAGAATGACAGTTAAAAATACTTCTACAAATGCACAGAAGGCTAAAATTAAAGTACGTTCATAATATTTATTCGTATGATTTGTATGCTTCATAAATAAATGGACTGAAATACAAGCAAATTAAATTCGGCCAAGCTTTATTAAACAATTTCTTCGTCACAAACATCTTTTTAAATTTTTGGTTTTTTAGTGGACAGAACAAGGGAATTACTTAGGCTCGAGAAGAAGAAGACGGTTCGCATTCTGACATGAACTCTAACTACGCTATTGACAGTTTCGCTGACAAGCTCGCTCCGTCCCACCAGGATTACTATGGAAGCTGCCATGATGTCCTGGTGCTCCTTCTACTGACGTACAAGGCATTCATAGCCTTCTTCATCCTTTCTTTTGAGTTCCCCTTCCTAACTTGGCCTTGGCCAGCCCAAAACCTACACCAAACAATGGCTATTCCGGGATGCATTAAATGCTATTGAAACTTGTGTGGATTAGTATCGACAATTTAGTTCGATCACGTACTAAATCGTAAATCGGCCAAATCACTGAAGATGATATTTCAATGAAAAAATGCTTCACAGCGAACACATTCGTTATCTATGGTAGTAGTCCTGACTAAATTACGGATAAAGCTTCAGGAGACGCCGTGGTCTAGTAGGTAGTGTGTTGGCTTATTAGACGTGAGGCTTCGGTTCAAACACCAGGTCAGCCATTTCCAACTAAACGAAATATGAAAAAATATTTCTTCGGCGACTTCCTCTCAGCAGATTTCTGGCAAAAACTCTGAAAGTTAATAAAATTGAAATGAAAAGTTTCTCAAAAATCTGTCGTTCGGAGTCGACTTTAAACTGTAGGTTCCGCTACTCAAGTATAAAAATTAACACACTGAGATAAGTGGTGTGAGAAACTGGGTCGTAATCCTGATTAAAGGGTTGTAATGACTAATTATGTGTATACAGCTTCAAAAAGATCGCCATTATTTATGGTAAATGTTCGAAAGTAGCTGTTGGATGAATCTATACACAAAATATAACCTATGCTGGGAATGGGCAGACTTGATTAGTTGATGGAAACTCGAAAAATTTCATTTTAATTGTAATGTTTGTAGTTTTCTTTTTTGCAGTCTAATGTTTGTTTGTGCTGGATAGATACTGATATATGTATGTCCTACATTTTTTTTTGCCTTCCTCATATGATGCTCATATAATGCCATGTTATTTAATTGTTTGCATATCTATTGATATGCATAGCATTTAACTGTTTTTTATTTTTATTTGCATGTTTATTGTCATTTAAATTTTTATGATTTGCGAATATGCGGAAATAATTTTTTATCGTGGATATTATATTTGCACACTGTTTGACTACTGGAAGTGGCAACATAATGTAATTACTGTGGGTAACACTCATGTTAATTAAAGGAAATGTTGATGTTTGGAAAACAACTCCCTTAAATTATCAGTGATAACTGGTATGGCCTAAGAGAAAAGCACTTTTTAACAAACTATACTTTGGACGAAGTTTCCATATCAGTGAAGCAATACAATACATCCTAAATTCGCCGTAGTTAACTAGTAGTCTGAAAGAGCCCAGTCTGGTGAATAAGGGGGCAGGATAGAAGCTCCCAGCCTAATACTTTAATTTTATTTTGAACCGGTTTAGCTTTGTTTGCAGGTACATTGTCATATTGCAAATTGCTGTGTTTTGTGGCCCATTCTTATCGTTGTTTGGTCAGTGTTTGCTTCAAATTAATCATTTGTTATCTATATCATTCTGTATTAACGATTTCTCCAACTTTTGGAGAATGTACTACACCAGACCTATTTGGTCCCACCAAACACACAATATTGTCTTGCTGCCGAAGCGAGTGGATGTGTAGCCGAGATTAATGGTTGTCCCGAATTAATCTATAATTTTTTCTACTTAGAATATTATTCGAAATTGGAAAAAGGCAGCAAGGAATTCAGTAAACTGTAGGTGAGTAATCCGAAGGTTGCCGAATTTTAAAACTGCTGTGTGCAGGGGACAGCAGGAAAACTACTTCAGTTCGACAAGAAAACGGTTCGCATTCTAACATGAACTCTAACGGTACACTGCGCTATTGGCAGTTTCGCTTGCAAACTCGGTCTATTCCACCAGAATTACTACGGAAGTTGCCATGATGTCCTGCTGCCCCATATAGGACCAAGCGACCTTTTACAGACGTACAAGGCATTCATAGCCGTTATCTGATTTTCCATCGCGTTTCTGAACCAAAATTTCACAAGTGATTTATCGCGTGTTGCTTCTGATAGAGCATGATTACCATCTGCCTTAATAAGTATTCGATGTGACTCTCCAGTATTTTTATGGAAGTGAGAACAAAAAAAATCAACGTTTTCTGTTACAAAATTCATCTTTCTTTAACAGGATGATGACGATTTGATGTATACTGGATATATTTTACAGCTGTTATCGCCCACAAAAAAATAAATGTTTCCTATGAAGACAATTTTTCTTGACGTTCACTTCATACCGGTTCACCTGGTAGATATGTAAGAAAAACTTGCCTTTTAGCATAAAAAAATTGACCAAGTTTTTTTTTTGGCAAACATTATTTAATACTAGATAACAATATATAGTCGGGTTTGACCCACTGTAATGTTTTTAATTGATTTATGTTTGATTTGACTATTTTTATTTATTAAATTTGCATTCATACCAGTTTTTTTGTATTTTTTTATAAAACAAAGTTTTAATTACAAAAATAAGTTGTTAGTGAATATGCATAATTAATATGTTATTTAATAGGACAGTCAATGTTTAATAGGATAATAAATATTATTCAAGATTTTAAAAATCATTGAAAGAAAACCAATGATAGTTTTATCATACATGAATAATATCAAAAAATATTCTAAATATTAGATTCGTTAAATTGACTAAATTGCTTAAATCTACTGATATGGCAATCCGAGTACATTTTAAATATATTCACGGATGATATTTTGAAATACATATATAATTGGTCATTACAATACTTCAGTCAGGATTACGACCTAGCTTCTCACACCACTTATGTAGTGTTTGCTAATTTTATACATGATTGGCGCGAACTACAGTTTGAAATCTACTTCGAACGACAGATTTTTGAGAAACTACGCCAATTTTTTTATTTATCCTCAGAGTTTTTCCCGGAAATCGGCTGAGACAAAGTCGTCGAAGAAATACCTTTTTGTATTTTGTTTTGATGTCTGACCTGGGGTTTGAACACACTGCCTACTAGACTATGGCGACTTCATGCCTTTTCAAAATCAATGGATGATTTGATGTTAAATAGTATTGGATGGTCGCCATAGTCTAGTAGGTAATATGTTGGCTTATTAGACGTGAGGCCACGGTTATAACCTCAGGTCACGCATATCCAACAAAACGAAATATGAAAAATTATTTCTCTAGGCAGATTTCTGACATAAACTCTGAGAGTAAATAAAATTGCTATGAAAACTTTAAACTGTAGGTCCCACCACTCATGTATAAAATTAGCACACACAACATAAGTGGTGTTAGAAGCTAGGCCGGAGGGGTGGTAATGAAATATTATGTATGTATGTATGGTCTTGGATGGTATTAACATGGTCAGCTCAGAAGAAAACGGTATTTCATCTTGCAAATAACAATCTTGACCTCTTTGCCCTTTACTTTATTTAAGATTATCCCCGTTATCAATTTTGACAGCGTTGGCAACAAATAATTTAGTCACTTATTCAATTCAATATTTATTTGCTATCTTTGCTATTATACTGATAACAGTATATATTATGTGGGTGCCCTGGTAGTCTAGTGGATAGTGTGCTAGTCTATTAGTGTGGGGGTCGTGGGTACTATTCCCACCAGAGACTCTGCTCTGTGACACTACACCGAGCACATAGTCAAGTTACTCCGTTCGTGTATAATTAGGAATATAATTTATAATTGTATTGTAATAAGTAAATAAATAAATAATGTATTATGTAGTAACAGAAATATACACATCATTGCTAATCGGAGCTAGTAAAATCGTTTTTAAATTTCAGGCTAAAAACTGTGGTACTTGTAGTTGCTGTATTTTTAAATTTAACACCAAATTTTTTATTTGAGGTAAGATTGCTTACAAAACTATGCTATATTTGAACTCATCTGATTATTTTTAAAATAAATTTACTTAGGATTATTACTTAGCTTTCCACACCACCCAACTTGTGTGTTAATTTTATCCATAAGTGTCTGGACTTATAATTTAAAACTGAGAAACTCTTCATGGTAATTTAATTTTATTTACTCTCAGAGTTTTTACTAAAAGACTGCTGAGAAGAAGTCCCGGAAGAAATATTTTTTTATATTTCTTTTTGTAGGAGATGTCTGAGATGATGCCACTGCACTATGTGGCATTTACCCTGAAAAGCTGGCCAAAAAGGCAAAAATGAATTAAAAGAAATTTAAGAAACTGAGTATGGAATTCGATAGACAACAAAATTCTGCATTATATAGTGAATTTTCACGACTTTGAGTTGAGATTTGTAGATTTGAGACGATGTCAAAGTCAGGAAAGTGAAGAAAATTAAATGCGTTTTAGGTGTTTTTCTGAAATTTTAATAGGTTTATATGATAATTTTTGAGGCTAAACGAATAGAGGTTTTATATTGATTTTTTTATTTGAAAGGTATGAGCAACTCCTAATTTCAGTTTTATATATATATATATATATCTCATATATTATTGTTAAACTTATTCGTTCAAAATTTAAAAATAAAAAGCATTTTCATCAGATACTATTAAATTACTCCTTCCTGTCATTGATGATGAAAATGATTACGATTTTAACGATTGTAGTTAGTTTCACTTTTAATTATTTTTAAGTTAAGTATTAAATAATGTAAAATAAATATTGTGAATAAATATTAATTATCATAGAAGTTCAAAAACTTAATTACATATGTATATCGACTATTATAACAATATGAGATGTATGTTAGATTTTCTTAATGGACCGTATGTGGTACATAGGGGTACTTATGATCCGATCATAATAAAATCTGTTTATAAATGATCCACATTCATATTAAACATGTTCATGTCGAATTTCATCGAGGTAATAACATTTTTAAGCCAATTATACTTGCTAAACATATTTTCTTAAGGGACCCTAGTTTGGACCAAGGAGCAATTATGGACCGACCATAACAAAATTTGGTAATATGATTTAGATTTACAAAATACACATTCATACCGAATTTCATCACGATACCGATGTTCTTAAGCCATTTGTAAGCGCAAACGTGAATTTCTAAAGGGGACTTTATATGGGGACCAGGGTCAAATGTGATCCGATTTTCACCAAACTTCACACCACGATTTCTTAGTACACAGAACTGATCCATGCTAAATTTTATCGTGATTGTTTCATAATTGCCATAATTATGTGTAAATAAGTGCAATTTCGAGGGGAATTTGTATGGGGGCTAGGCGAAATCACGGACCGATTTGAACCAAAATCAGTAGGGTTCATCCTTAGGCCTAGTTATCACTAACACTATCAAAAAATTCTAGCCATTAACTCATAAAACACTTCTATTAATTTTGGCCAGGTTTTCAGGGAAAAAGCCACATAGTGAACTGGTTCCCTGCTAATAGACCATTACACTACCTACATGGCTACGCCGGCTGATTAAAATAAATTAGAGCTTAAATCTTAATACTTTTCTTAATTGTTACCCGTTATGGTTTGTTAAAATACTATATTAAAAAAAAAAATACTGTGTTAGATGCAAATATTCTAGCGATAGGAAAAAAAGATATTTTCTATGCCATTAGATGTACTATTTCTAAAAGATTTGTTTAACCCTATTACTTAATTATTTGATTAATATACAGTATAAATATATATATATATATTTTTGATTAATACATTTGCTTCATTGAATTTCAAATATAAATCCATTGAATTTTAAATTAAGTTCTAAATTAAATACAAATAAAAATATATTTCATGTTTTTAAATGTTAATATTGTCCATTTTTTTTGTTTTTTTGTTTGTAATAAACTTTTTTTTGGCAAATAATCAGCAGAAGCATGAAATAACCAGCTTTAAATGTCTAAAAGAAATTTATTAAATTTTTTTTTATAATTTAAAAAATTTAAATTTTTTATTAATTTTTTTATAATTTAAAAAATTAAAATTTTTTAAATTTTTTTTTATATAATGAGAATTAAAAAATGTTCCTGCACCCACACAATTAGCCAGATTATAATCAGTATGCAGAATTAATATTATTTTTTTTTAGCAAATTAGCGGACTTACATATGTATGTACTCTTGCATGACTAAAGTTGTGCATACAATGAAATGATGCTTACATAAGCAACATTTTATTAAAATTCGCTGCAATTACATATATATGTACGTATATACATACATATGTATGCAGTCACTCAAACGATGTTTAGACATATTTTGAGGATGACTTGAAAAAGGTTATTTAATCAGGTGAAACCAAAATTTATTGTCTGGCATCTGTTAGCAAGGAGCCACGAAAAATGTACGATTTTAGACCGAAGATGTCATTTTGTAACATTATAATGACCCTAAACATTCTGTTAAATTTACAAAAGAAAAACAAATTGGTTTTATAACAGAAATAAATACATACATACATAATTGGTCATTACAACCCTTCAGTCAGGCTTACGACGTAGTTTCTCACACCACTTATGCTGTGTGTTAATTTTTACATAAGTGGTGAGACCTACAGTTTAAAGTAGACTCCAAACGACAGATTTTTGAGAAACTTTTCATGGCAATTATATTTACTCTCAGAGTTTTTGCTAGAAATCTGCTGAGAGAAAGTCGCCGAAGAAATATTTTGGCTTTACGTCTAATAAGCCAACATACTACCTACTAGGCTACGGCGACTTCAATTGGTTCAAATTGGTTCTATAGCATCCGCTAGAAAGGTCTTTATGGGCGGTCCCTGTCAGCAGATCATAAATCCATCGCACACTTCTGGGAACCTTTCAAAGGAAGTGTTGCCTGTTATGCTGGAAATATTCAAGAATTGTGGATCACTATGCAAATAAAGTGGAACAGTATAGAGCCAAAACATGTAAAAATTTAGTGGACAATATACAACGCCGTAGTTTAGCAGGTAGTGTGTTGGCTTCAAATCCCAGTCCAGATGAGAAAATATTAACTGCCTCTCAACTAGGGTTTCGTAAACGTTTATAACCGTAACCGTAAACGCGGTTATTTGTGCTCATAACCGTAACCGTAAACGGATGAAAATCAGACGCATACGCATATTTAGTAAGCCATGTTTTTATAAATTTTTTATTTGTAAAACTAATGTTCATACATAAAAATATATTTGCAGTCACAAGCAATTTTATTTTTCAGAAGCAAAGATGCATATGCAATTTGAAATGAAATCCAATTTTTTGAAAACAATATGCACACATATATAGTAGGTCATGAGTTTTAAATTTGTTTTATTTGTAAAAGAAGTTTTGGTGAATGCTTGTCATTTGTAAACAATAACTTTTTGAGAAGGAATATTCAACGCATTAAGCACCAAGTGGAAGCAAAATAAAATTGGTAAGAAAAACATACACAGAAAATAAAACATTATGAAAAATTATTATGTATTAATACTTACATAAATTAACAAATATTTACCCTAGAAAATGTCATTAAAAAGACCAATATCATTAGTTTGGAGTTATTTCAAGAAATTGGATGAAGAAAATAAAGCCCAATGTTTAAAATGCTAATCCAAGGTGACAAATGCAAAAGGATATTGTCTCAAAATTGGCTGCAATTGATAACATCTCAATACACATTATAACGAATACAAAATTTGTTCGAGAAGAAATTTCAAATCGAGGTTATTCTTTGCCACACTGTGAAAGTGGTGTAATGAATTTAATTCATAATAACATCGAATTAAAAAATTGAGTTGATTAAAATCATTCAAAAGCATAAAATAGATGGGAGAAAAATCAGTCTCACTACTGATGAATGGACAAGCCTTAGATGACGTAGATATATGAATGTAAATGTACACGGAGAAAACAAAGTGTTCATGAATTTGGGCCTTGTTCCAATCAAAGGATCTTGCAATGCGAATGAAATAGTTGAGAAAATTAAAAATCATCTAACTGAATTCAACATAGATTTTGAGAGTGATATAGTATGTACTACTAATGATGGAGCACCAATAATGCTCAAGTATGGAAAAACTTGTCCAGCTGAACTAATTGTATGCTTAAATCCAGTATACACTTAGGTGTTTGTGACTACTTTTATAAAAACGTGAGTCTACACAAACATCTTATGATGAAAACATGGAGGACAATGAAGAAGATATTTATGAAGATGCTTGTGATCACCATGAAATCGAAGATTATATAGTGATATATTATATATATATATATATATATATTATATATATATAGATTATAATATCTGCATTTTTGGGCAATTGGTGAGAAAAATTCGCGTACTTCAAAATCATTAAAAAGGAATTTGAATGTGAATACGAGTTGCTGTTGGACACTAAAGTGCGAAGGAATTCAATTTCGCCAATGTTAGAAAGATTTTTGAAGCTTAAAACATCAATAGCACAAGCTTTAAAGGATTTACATTTATTTCATTTGATGGACAAAGTAGATTTGGAGCTGATTGGTAACGTTTGCATTTCTCCACAGCCAATAAAACTTGCCGTAGATGCATTAAGTCGAAAAGGCGCAAATTTATTTAGTGCTGAGGGTGTTTTGTCGTTTTTGAGCAGAAATAAGCCGTGATTTGTTACAGTCTACTCAACAGCTGATTGAGTCCCAGAGAAATAATAATATTGCTGATTTAATAAAATGTCTTGTTAATCTAAAATATTCTTCCAATTCCGTGGTTGCTTTTGCGAATACTCTCATTAAAAGACTTTTTCCGAATAATAACATTCAAGATCCGGACAAAGAAAGTCAGGCTAAAGTAACTGTGTAACTGATCACCAAGTTGATTTAGTAGAAGAACTGAACTCTTACATAACAAAAGCATCAAATATTAAATACTTGGGAAAACCTTCAGATAACACTTTGAGGCAAGAATTCAACATTTTCAAAAGAACACTGAAATGAACTCCCAATCTTGAAATGCTCTATAATGCTTTAAAAACGGTTAAGCCAATATCAATAGACTCCGAGAGAACTTTCTCAGATTCAGGAAATTGTTGCACCAAAATTCGTTCTCGTTTATCTTGTAAGTCACTAAATGCTTTAGTGTTTCTAAAACATTATTATATTAACCATGATAAACAGCAAACATAATTTTAAGTACTAATATATGCATTTTAAAGCAATATATGTTAGAAATAAACTATTTCTACTGAAGTTATATATTTTTTAAATTTTCCTTCGGATAACAAATAACCGCGGATATTTGTAAAATTACTATCCGATAACCGCGGTTACTGAAAATGCGGTTATTACGAAACCCTACTCTCAACAGATTTCTGGCAAAAATTCTGAGAGTAAATAAAATTGCCATGAAAAGTTTCTCACAAATCGTTCGGAGTCGACTTTAAACTGTAGGTCCCACCACTTATGTATAAATTTAACACACACAACATAATTAGTGTGAGAAGCTAAGTCGTAATCCCAACTGAAAGGTTTTATTGATCAATTATGCTTATATGTATGTAAGAACAGTTAACTGTTCTTATAGCATCCAATAGTTTGGTGCGGATTTTAGACTGTCGACCATCAGTTCAAACTTCCTTCAGAACGATGTGGGCCATGTCATCGGCAACCACTATCGATTATTATATACTTCCTTTGGACTGAATTCGTTGATTTCAATACCAATGGTATGTGATTTCAACAGGATTGCGCTATGCGTCGTACGTGTTATGCACGAGTTATTTATTATTTTATTAACAAATCAAAATTATTATGAGGATTATCTCTTTTTCGTTAAAATATAAAGAAATAAATTTACATTATTCAGTTAAAACGTTTTTAGGATTGATTTATGTAAAATCAATTAATTTTACTTCAATGGAAAGTACCATTTTAGGCGTACATCTTAGAGTGATTGAAATCCATCTTATATCTTGAAATTACATATTGGGTAGATTCATTTGATTCCATTTGCTGATGCAAGTTTGTATGTAAAAAGGACGTCTTTACAAGATAATGATGATAATAATAACACACCTCACGATTGGACAAAGTATTTAATAGACCAAAAAGTTGATGCTAATGGCCAGCATAAAGCTCAGATTCGAATTTAATTTATGTATAGGTCTTAAAACACAAGTTGAACAAAAACACTAAAAATCTTCAAGACGTAATGAAAGTATTTTCAATGGCATGGAATGATGTCACAGACTTTTTGAAACTTTTCCTGAAAGTTTATAATTGTTTGTAAAAGTGGAGTGCCTCTACAATATATTAAAAAAAATTAAAACCCGAATGATGATTTTATCCACTTTTAATGTGGAGGTGCTAATTACGTGGCTAAGGATAATTTTTGATTTTAAGATTTAAAGTGCCATTTTTATTTATTTTAAACATATTGTTTAAATTATTTTATTAAAGTTCACTTTACTATATACACTGCTTAGGTATACCCATAGAACATTTAACTGTCCTTATATACATTATGAAAAATGTTTCGTCTTTCTTTGTTACTGGAAAAGGGTCGTATAGAAGAGTGTGCTAATTATAAGACCACCACTGTGTATATAAGTTTCTTTTAAACGATATAATTCATACGCATATTCCGTTCTCTTCAGTTTGAATAGAAATAAATTAACTACAGTAATATATTGACATAATATCCGCTGGCGTTCTTTTTCAGGAAGAATAGAAGAGTTTATGATAACTTAATTTTATCTGGAATTTGGCATTAATGGCATTTGGTATTAATAATTGATTTGAAATCTAATACTTATTTTATACTCTTATATTCAGTCTACACTTTTAAACTACATTGTGATACATTAAATATGACTTTCTTTTCTTACGCACAACTTTCACAATCTTTTGTAGGCAATCTCAGATTTTCAGATTCCTTACAAAGATACAAAAATTATTTTCCAATACATCCAGTATATGTACGTATGTTCTCTTTTTAGTTTTTATTATACTCTTGCCTTATATAGATGCACATACATATGTATGTGTTTACTTCTGTATCATAAAGGCGTTTTTTCTGAATTGTAGTTTCAATAACGTTTTATAAAAAGAATATTTTTTTCCTAATTTCCTTTACTATACTATTATACTGTGAAGTATTGCAAAAACCCTAAAAATAAAAGTTTTGTCTTCTTTCAATGAACTGAAGTAAATGTTGCCGTTTATATGGCATGTAAAACACAATTCATAGATAGTTTCTTAGATTATATTACAACACATCATTATTATTTCTCTATAAGCCATTGCGGTCATCAGTCTGTATTCCTTGCATTTAAAAAATGTACAGTGATGGTCATATAATTAAAGACATTCTTAAATTATTCATTATACTTTCAAAATCAAAAAAAGATTACGAAATTTATTTTTCAGTTCTTAAATCTAAACTTTAGACGGACAATTTTGTAAAGAAAAAATATATTAAAAATATTAATACACTTGCTAGTTTCATTTTTATCGCAATATTTTTTTGATTTTTTGTTCTTACCACAAATATTTTGTGGAGTATCCTTAATTTTTTAATATTTCCACATCGATGTGGCATATATACATAGGTGGCCATTACAACCCTTCAGTCAGGATTACGACCTAGTTTCTCATACTACTTATCTCGAGTGTTTTAATTTTATACATGAGTGGCGGGACCTACAGTTTTAAGTCGACTCCGAACGGCAGATTTCGAGAAAATTTATATTTACTTTAGAGTTTTTGCCAGAAATCTCCTAAGAGGAAGTGGCCGAAGAAATACTTTTTGTATTTTTGTTTTGATGTCTAGGGCTCGAAACCTGGCTTTACGTCTCATAAGCCAACACACTACCTACTAGACTACGGCGACTTCACATATCCACGTGCTAAGCTCTGAAAGAAATGCCAACAAAGATATCGAGACACATTTCGATATTTCAACAGCATTTTTGGTATTTTAATTTCAATTCTCTTTTAAATTCAGTCTACAAGTTGTTATTTGTATTAAGATCAGAGGATTGTGCTCGTCACTTTAATATGTTTAGTTTCACACAAGTCGTGAAGAATACATACATACAAAACATAAAAAAAAAATTAAAAAAATAAAAAATAAGTAAAATAAAAAAAATTACAAACCCTCAGTGAGGATTACAACCTAGCTTCTCACATGACATATGTTGTGTGTGTTAATTTTATTCATGACTGACTGGATCTACAGTTTAAAATGGACTTCGAACAACAGATTTTTTTGAGAAACTTTTCAAGACAATTTTATTTACTGTCAGAGTTTTTGCTTGAAATCTGTTGATTACAACCGTGGCCTCACTTCTAATAAGTCGACACGGTACCTACTAAACTACGACAACAGTTCGTATATACCTCCAGAAAAAGTCTCACTGAGTTCCGATGTCGGTGGCCAGTTCAAATCACCTACAAGCGCAATGACTATGCCTTCGACGCACTCGTGCATAAGTTTCAATGTAGCATTAGCTGTGACCGTCCTGTTGAGACTACATGGAGTTGGTGTCCAGATCATCTAAGTCAGGCCAATGTCCTTTCGGACTCGTCTGGCCAATGTCGCTCTCACAGAAATATGGTCATAAAATCCACACCAAATGGAGACCTTTTCACGTTGTAGTACACACTTGAGTATCTCATATGGTTTGACGTCGTTTCAAATTCAGCAAGTTTGTTTGTTGATGTACTCATTCATCCATAAATGGGCTCCATCGCTGAAGATAATTTTTCGATATAGAGTCCGCTGCCAACTGCTCTAGACTCCATTCAGTGAACACATATTGTAGTGGTCATGCTTGCGGATTTGGCATAACAGATTAAATAAATGCAAACTAATTTCAATTGTTAAAGTTCGGAATCCTCTCCTAAAAGACCATATATATGTAAATGTTTGGATGTAATGCTCTTTGGGTATATTGTCTTCCAATAAACCGTTACTTAAGGGTATTATGTGCGAAAAGCAAAAATAAGTACCAACTTTTGGATAGAAAAGATAACGAAATAGTAAAATAAGCAATTCCTACTACAACAAGGATTCATGCATGCATTTTCGTAGTTTAGTTCGTTAACTACGTTCCAATGGCTCTTGTTTGTCTGCTTTACGTACCAAATAATCATAATATTTCTTATTTCATTGAGACTGAGACTGTTATACGAGTATATTAAAATAAAATCACATGAGAGATTTTGCATTATTTTAAAATAAATTTTGTTGAATGTACTCACATACACATCTGAGCCATAAAACATTTCATTGTATATTATATATGCAATGGAAGTATTAAATTAAAAGCATTGGCATGAATTAACACATATACGGATACATAAATACGTATCTGTATATGCTTTAAATTTCAATTATACTTTAAGCACAATAAAGGGCCAGAACTCAAGAGTGTTTGAAGGGATTAAGAATTGTAGAAATATTGGAGCAAAAAAATGGGACTCAGAGGAAACTATTTTGAAAAATGAAATTATTTGTTTCCATAAACAATCTTAAGCCATTTACAACAAGTTTATAATCCCCTTTCCGTAGACAAGTTTTCATAGAACAATTTAGAAAACAACACTGAAGTTTCCCAACACATACCAAATTTACACTAGCTTTGTATCAGCTCACTTTTCTTTATAATTCACTAGCTGTACCCTGCGCGTGTTACTGTGCCACCGACTAAAATAAATTTGAAGGAAAGACATTACATAAATGTCCAATTAATTTTGAATCATTCTATTGATTTTGTTTCCCGTTGTCCTGATGATTCAGATGAACGGGCCTGAGTAGTACGCATTCGATCAGTTTCTAATCTCAATTCTCGTTGTTCAAGTGGTTCAAGCGAACGGGTCTCAGCGGCATATACTCGACATGGTTTACGATTCTATTAATTACATACAAACATTCATTTATATATATATATACTATGGAAGGTTACACGCCCACTATAGCCAATCTGTCCATTTTGTTCAAATATACGTCAAAGTCGTCCATACAAAATTTGAGGACCCTAGCTGTTGCAGTTTATGAGATATGCGACATTAAATACTTATTGGGTAATACCTCGCCTACTTGATATTTTAAAATAAAAAGTAGCCTATAACTCCTTCTAGACATACAGGAAGATACTGTGATAATTTCAAGACAATCGGTTCAGCCGTTTAGTCATCTATAAACTTTAAACATACAAACATACAAACATACAAACAAGCACACATTCATTTTTATATATAGACGTATTTCAATTACTCTCGTGTATGAAATATTACATAGAGCTGACGGGTGACGTATACGTAATATTTTGTTAGACAATAACATTCATACTTTTTTTATTTATTTTATTTTACTTGCCTATTTCAACATAAAAAGTAGCCTATAACTCCTTCCAGATATACAGGAAGATACTGTGAAAATTTCAAGAAAATCGGTTCAGCCGTTTAGCCGTCTATAGACTTCAAACAAACCCACAAACAAATAAACATACATTCATTTTTATATACAAGATGAAACAAATTGTATGTGAGATATTATCGAAAATTTTCATTGATCTCTAGTATATGGTGTATCCTTGAATACTTCCTATTTATAAATCTTAATGAAACAAATTGGGTGTGAGATATTATAGAACATTTTCATTTATCACTAATATATGATGTATCATTGAATACTTCCTATGTGTAAATCTTAATGAAACAAATTGTGTGTGAGATATTATCCAAAATATTCATTGGTCTATAGTATATCGTGTATCCTTGAATACTTCGTATTTATAAATCTTAATGAAACAAAATGTGTGTGAGATATCGTCGAAAATTCTCGTTGTTTTCTTCTATCTGGTGTATCCTTAAACCCTTTGTAATAACCTGTGGTTAATTATTATAAAACAATGTGATTTATATCATACAAAAACTTAAACTTTTATTTCAATTGTTTCTTTTATTTATTTTACAAGTGTATTAGTGATTACACTTAACAGCTGATGATAAGCCAACAGTCAGTCATGCCACATCCCTTCCACCTTTTTCAGTTTTAGCTTCAACGGACCTTGGCCTAACAACGACGGACACTCGGGTTCATATGAATCAGAGTCACTGCGGTCCCGTCGTCTGGGTAACGTTGCCGGTGGATCAACGGTTGATATTGGTTGATTGTTGTTGTAAGATGAAAAGAAGTCATTATTAGGTAATTGTAGATTTTTGGCGGCTGATAATGGATACGAGCATAGACGTTGCCGATATGACATGCCCTCTGGAATTATTTTCACCATACTTATATTTCTTTTATATGTTCATCCTCCTCCCACGACGTTAACTTCAGTCCCATTTGTCTCAACAACTTCATAGATAGTTTTATTAAAATTCGTAGTGAGTTTGTTGGGGAAAATTACATTTTTCAATAAAACCTTGTCACCTATCTGAATATTAGATTCCTTCGCTGCTCTCTTCGTGTCAGCTTTTTCTTTTCTTTTTTGTTTGTTTATTAAAATATTATCTCTAGCTGACGAAGCAATTACCTCTTCTGATATATCCTCAATGCTAGGAATCTTATCACGAATACGTCTGTTAAACATTAGCGCACTCGGTGCTGAATCTGTTATGCCATGTGGGGTCATATTGTACATAAGTATAAATTTTTGAATTTCTTCCTTGTAATTTAGCTTATTCGCTGCTGCAATTTTGAACCGGTTTCCCAGGGATTTGTTCATATTTTGTACTTCGCGTTTCTCCTGAGGCCAGTAGGGTGGTGTTCTGATTATGGATATGCTATTTTCATTACAAAAGCATTTAAATTCAACGCTGACATATTGTCTGCCATTATCAGTCCTTATTGCCCTCGGTAACCCAAGCCTAGAGAAAATTTTCCTCATGGCCTTAATTATAGCATCAGAAGTAATACGTTTCAAGAAAACAACTCCTTGGTATCTGGAATAGTAATCAATGAGTACTAGAACATACTCCCAATAGGCAGTGGTCCTAGAAGATCAGTCGCCACTATTTGCCAAGGCCCATTAGGAAATGGGTGTCTTTGCATTAGAGTCGGTTTCAACGGTTGCGAAACTAAGAGGCCATCACCACACGATTTTACAAAGTTCTCGGCGTCCCTATCAATTAATGGCCACCAGACCTTAGATCGAAGACGATGTTTCATTGCCGACTCACCAGGGTGGCTCTCGTGTGCCAAATCGAATACCCTTGATCTTAAAAATGTTGGTATTATAATTTGATTTCCGCGTAGTAAAATTGATCCAATGGCTAACAATTCATGACGAAAAAAGTAGTATGGATTTGATAAATTCGAATCCCAACAATACTTTTCCATGCAGGAAATCGCCTGTTGAATATCCACGTCTTTGTTGCTTTCCTTACTTATTAGAGATATATTTAAAGTGTTAGAAACTGTGTTTTGTAGTACGTGAAAAATTTATTCCTCGCATGTACCATCAAAAGATTCTTTATCAAAAATTTTGCAGAGTCTAGATATTGAGTCTGCTATATTATCTTTTCCACTACGATATATTACCTTAAACTTGAAAGCCTGTAGTCTAAGTAACCTTTAATAATCTTTCAATTCTAGCCGGAGATCTCGAAGTCTGTTTAAAAATGCCTTCCAAAGGTTTGTGGTCAGTTACAAGCTCCTTCTCGGTTTGAGAATATCTTCTCTCAACGGCAGATAAAGTCTTACTTGCAAAGAATATGATTCTGGGCTCCCTTTCATTATCGAATTGTAGCAAAACTGCTCCTAATGCTACAGAGCTTGCGTCAGCTATGACTCTAGTCCTTAATTTTGGGTACAAATATGAAAGATTTGGTATTTCGGATAACATCATCTTCAATTCGTTAAAGGCATCGTTTTACATCTGAACCCATACAAATTTTGCATCCAAGGTCAATAGCATCCGCAGTGGATTAGTCATACATACATAATTGGTCATTACAACCCTTCAGTCAGGATTACGACCTAGTTTCTCACACCACTTATGTTGTGTGTGTTAATTTTATCTCATGAGTGGTGGGACGAGAGATTTTTGAGAAACTTTTCATGGCAATTTATTTACTCTCAGAGTTTTTGCCAGAAATCTGCTGAGAGGAAGTCGCCGAAGAAATACTTTTTGTATTTTGTTTTGATGTCTGGCCTGGGGCTCGAACCCTGGCTTTACGTCTAATAAGCCAGCACACTACCTACTAGACTACGGCGACTTGAGCAGTGGATTAGTCATATGTGCTAAATCAGGCAAAAACTCTCCTATATATGTTATTAAGCCTAAAAACTGCGTACCTAATCTTTTGATTTTGGAGCTCGAAACTGCTATACTTTCTCCGGATCTGCAGTAAACCCACCTGTCGAAAGCACGTGTCCTAGGAACATAAGTTTTTTAGTCTTCCATACACATTTTTCTTGATTTACGGTAACATTGTTCTTCCTTAAAATATCCATGACAGTCTTTAATGCCTCGTCATGTTCTTCATAGCAACTTCCAAACACTATAATATCATCGATATAATTTAGAGCGTTTCGGCATGACGATTTCGGGAGCTGTGCTCAACCTAAACATCAATCGTTTGTATCTAAACAATTCTTTTGTGTGTCACATCTCTATCTTATGCTATACGGATTTAACTGAGCTATCATCCATTGACATCAAGCATAAAGCTTCGTTTATTAAACTTAAAGGATGGTTTCCAGCATAGGATAGTCGTGCCTCTAAATCGCGCAGCCCCTGCGCTGATCAACTTCTACGTGTTTGGTGCGATTCGATTAGTATAGTGAGTTTTGGTAATCAAGGCTACCACTCCAACCTACCTACCTACTTCACTGAAGTATTCATTTAAAATTTAGCTAACTTGTCTGGCTGTAACATTTAAATTTAATTTGCAATTTGTTAGTGTATTGTACTTATCTAGGATTGAATATTTACATTTGGTATACGGGGTACACTTTACACTTTACCTTTTACCATTTAATCTTTACCAACGTAAACTTAGTTGCCTTTGTTCGTTATAGGAAATAAAATTAATACAATTTTTTTTTTTAATTATTCGATTTTAATTTATTCGATTACAATGTCGCAAGGAGTTGGTTACAATCAACAGAACTGAACATAGATGTTCGAGGAAACTTATCCCGTTGTATAATATTGAAAGTAAAAGTTCTTATTTTCTTTTAATAATGACTTCGAAAAACTCTTCACCGCAGACCTAGCGATCATTCCATGTGACACTTTACAATTAAACGTCTTAGCGGTTGATGATGATTCCACTTTTAGCACAAGATATTGAAAATCGTAACTGAAAAATATTTATACCAGCATCAATGCAACAAAATATTTCTGTTGCATTCTAAAATATATTGTTGTTGAGGCATTAACGCATTTATTTCCGTGTACCTGTAAAAGAGAATATGAGGAAATATTTTCCAAACTGTTTTGTTTAAATTTAAAGAATGACAACGCTTTAAAAAATATCCAACAGCAGCAATGTATTATACATATAAGAGTATTATTAACATGTTAAACGCAATATTCGTTATGAAATGCAAGTCCCAAGTACCTATTCACTTTAATAAACTTAATATCATATTATTTTTCTTTAACATAAAAAGTTAAGGATATTCTATTTAATTAAATATATTGTTACGAAAATGGAAATAGTGTTACATCATTCAACATTAAAATGATAAACAAAAACTACAAAAACAAAAAAAAAACTTGTTTACATAATCAACAAATAAACAAATATATAGCAATAACATCAGTATAAAAAAGGGATAAACAAATAAACAAACAGGCAACAACAACACTGCAATGACAAACTCAAAAAAATACACAAACAACAAAAAAAAAGAGCATTCATCAGACCATCTACCCTGAGATATAAAAGGCAAGACAAAGAAGGCAACGCAGTCAGTAAAAATTCAGTCAGTCTTGTTTGAAGACGCGTTGCGTCGAAGAGTATAATCGTGGTTTGAAGATCTCCGTTATAAAAATCTGCCGAACAATTGTTAGTGTTTACGCCAAAAGAGTGTAAAGAAGAATAACAAACAAAGTAAATTGGTGTTGTTTACATCAAGTTGTGAACAGTGGCACATAGAATTGTGCGAACACTGAGGAATTTATCTAAAACTAAACACAAATTTATTTTTTTATTTGCCATCTACTTGATTTTCTTTGAACATCAAAAGGTTACTGCTTGATTATATTACGATTATATTATGAATATATTGTGATTAATTAAAATTTAATTTTATCATACATACATACATACATACATACATACATACATAATTGGTCATTACAACCATTCAGACAGGATTACGACCTAGTTTCTCACACCACTTATGTTGTGTTGACTTTGAACGATCGATTTTTAAGAAACTTTTCATGGCAATTTTATTTACTCTCAGAGCTTTTGCCAGAAGTCTGCTGAGAGGAAGTCGCCAAAGAAGTCCTTTTTGTATTTTGTTTTAATATCTGGCCTGGGGCTCGAACCCTGGCTTTACGTCTAATAAGCCAACACACTACCTACTAGACTACGGCGACTTCTATTTTATTATTAAGTTATAATTATGTTTCGAACTCAATTGGAAACACTAGAGAGATGAAGCGACTTAGACTGTTAGTGTCCATCATTGTCCTTCATTTAAATCATCAGTGTAGTCGACACCAAAGTAACTTAAAGGTTACATAAAATTCTAAAGAATGAAATGAAAAGTTTCTTCACTCTTAAATTATTTTAATTTAATTAAAAAGTAAAAATAGATAAACTTGTAGTATATGCGTGTTTGCAATTTTTTAGTTTTTTATGCTGTTTGTTAAAAAAAGAAAGAGAAATATAAACGGAACTCAAATCCATTAGTAGACACAGTTCTTTTTAAAAGAAAAAAGATGTTCAATTTGTAGTTTCATGTTAAGTTAAAGTGAAATACTCATATAAAAAGAACCTTTTTTACATTTTTGCAAGTGCACTTGCTGGTCAAACGCAATTAATTTGCATCGTATAAAACAAAATTCGCTTTTGGTTTTGCAGGACGTATATCTTTAGCACTTTGTGTAGAATTACTACCTTTCGAATGTTTGTACATACTTTGAGCATCTTTTGGTTCTTTTTTGCAACAACAAAGATACTAAGAATGAAAGAAGTATCACAGAATTTGCATCAAATTTTTGGAAAAGTTTAATTAAGTGTATTAAGTGCAATGCAGTGAGTGTACTTTATGTGCAAAATTTTTTTTGCAAAAGGCAAACAAAGATGTCAATCCAGGACGTCTATTACAAAAAAGTGTCAAATAAAGTGAAATTTAATCCTTTAATTTTGTGTGCCAGGTTTATGGAAAATTGTGCATTTATGAATATATTCCTTTCTGAGAAGAAAAAAGAGATATCTGAATGATATTATTTTCTGCTTTAAACGGCATCAATAGGTCGTTCAAACGAAGAAAAATATTCGATATTAGCTTACACACATTTTGTTTTATTTAAATTTAAAGATAGGAAGGGCTCTATGAAAGTCCCCTTACTAGAGTAAAATTTACTCTGTCAATGTATATTACAACATACATATTTTATACGCAATTATTTTGCTAATATTTGGTGATTTATTCGACCTATCGAGCATGTAATGTAAATGTTACATACATTTTTGCACTTTCACTTTAATTTTCTATAAGTTAACCACTTTTCTAGCTGAAAGATAGATTCATTCAATAGCAATGAAATTGGGTGTCAGATGAACTGAAGATGTGAAACATTGAAAGACGATTGTGCATATCTGAAATGCTGTTTACAGACATCTAAATACATATACAACTTTTCAGTTACACCACTTATGTTGTGTGTGTTATGTTGTTTATCCATAAATGGTGGCATCTACAGTTTAAAGTCGACTCCGAACGATAGATTTTTTGAAGTAACTTTTCATGACAATTTTATTTGCTCTCAGAGGTTTTGTCAGAAATCTGCTGAGAGGAAGTCACCGAAGAAATATATTTTCATATATCGTTTTGTTGGGGAAGTCAGACCTGGGGTTTGAATCGACGCCTCATGTCTAATAAGCCAACACACTACTTTCTAGACAACAGCGACTGCATGTTAAAATGCTGTTTAGTCACTGTAAGAATAAATAATTTTTGCCTCGAATTATCACTGCCGACGATAAATGAATTAATTTGTATGAAAACATATGCGAAGCGCTGACAACGATCACAATCTACGGCCAAGCAGAATATCCATTGCGCCAAGATAAGCCCCATAAGGGATCGTGTTTTTGCCGCAATGCTTGAGCTCGGTATACCTCCGAAGCTGATAATTCTATGCAGAATGACGTTGAGCAATTCCTGCAACGTCAAGGTAGGAATGGACATTTACGAACCTTTTGATACCGTTTGAGGTTTCAGACAAGGCGACCCCTTATCATGCGACCTCTTCAACTTCGTCATGGATAGTGTTCTGCGAAAGACTTTTGATACAGTCAAGGAATTTATTTATCTTGGCTCCGCCTTTCCCACCAAAAATTATGCCAGTCTAGAAATCAAGAGCAGGATCACTCGTGCCGACAGGTGCTACTATGGCTCAATAGACAATTAAGTAGCAGAGACCTCTCTCTTACGACAAAACTAATACTCTACAAGACACTCATTCTACCCGCGCTTCTTTTTGGCGCAGTGGCGTGGACCCTATTAAGCACTGATGCAGCAGCCTTGTGAGTATTCGAGAGAAGTACTGCGTTAGATCTTCGGTCCAGTACGAGTTGGCGATGATTTCCGCATCCGATCCAAGAGTGAGCTGTATGAACTCCTCAACGATATAGACGTTGTGCAGCGTATTAATATCCAGCGGCTGCACTGACTCGACCATGTCGTTCGAATGGAGGAGGATGATCCGGCGAGACGGGTATTTGATGCGGTGATCTGCGGAGGTCGGCGAAGAGGACGACGTTGTTTGCTTTGTAAGGACCAAATCGAGGAAGCCGTGTCATCGGTTGGTGTGACCAACTGGCTTAGGCGTGCAACAAGCAGAGGCGTCTGGAAGGATGTGTTGCGGCAGGCCGAAATCCGGTAATCGGGTTACTAATGTCCAATTAAGTAAGTAAGTAAGATAACGCTTCGTATTTGATGCTATCAGAAGCTGTTAAGTCCGTATGTGCTGCTAAACACGGATCAGACAATCACAGAGGGATTTGTTCAGACAACAATTAATTTATTTGAAACGAGTAATGGGCGAAAAATGCTTTAAATATGCAACCAGATACGATGCCAAACGATGACAATGATCGGGCTCATATTGAGACGCCGATCGAAAACTGTTTAGAAAACAGCGGAAATTTTACGACCGGATAGTTCACCGACCATAGAAACTAGACCTTACTCCATCTGACTACTATTTAATTCGATTCATACATAACACTTCACTGGAATATGCTTCATTTCAGAGCGAGGTATTTAAAATTCGATTCGTTCTTGTTTTGTTGATTTATATTCTTTTATTTATTATTTGTATTATTTTTTTTATTGGAATGCCATTTAAGTTAAGATTTTTTAATTTAAATGGTGTAGCTTTGGTTTTTTATTAATCTTTTTCTGAGCATTTGCACAGCGTTTTTTTATGGGTTTAAAAATGTTGTTTTTTTAAATTTCAATATAATTTCTAGCATCTTCACACATCTACTTGATCTACAGACTTTACCGCTTTTATGTACTAATCCTCCACTTTTCATCACTTGCAACACTTAGTTTTTATACAAATATTTTAACAGGGACTGTTGTTCGCTAATATGAAAGCGTATGAGAGAGAGGGGAAGTATATTTACGACGGAATACAAACTAATTCCTTACCGCCACAACTGTTTCATTTTTATAACCCATGTACTATATTTACCTTATAAAGTACCACAGTAACTCAACTCACTTTACAATGCATTTTACCCACATCCCGCACACTTATTCATTTAGACACAAGTGTTTTGTAAGCAAATATTATATATATGTATATATGCTGTTTAGAGTTGTTGATTTTAAAAGCACACTGATTTTATATTTCAATTTTATAAATATTTTTGATTGGTACTGTTTTTTTGTATTTTTTATTTTTGATATAAAAAAATTATTCATTTGTTTGAACTCTTCTCTTTCACAATTTTTCAACTTTTTCTATACTGTCGCCGTCAGCCATTTCGTGTACAAGCAAATATTGAAAGTAAAAAAAAAAAAATTACCTTACCCACATTTGTTATTTCGTTGTCTAACCATTAACGACCACGTTATCTTTAAAACTGTTTTTAGTTTTTCTTTGAAAGTGTGTTAAAAAAAAAAACTTTGTGTGGTTTTATCGACTTTGGGGAAGTATTCCGTTTAGTTTAGGGGTGACTATATTACTCTTATAAACTTAATATTATGTTGTATGCTCTCTTTATTTGTATAAAGGGTAAACAATTTAGAAAAGTATGAAACTGTACCCTAAAAAGTCTCTGTGAAGTTAGTAAATGAGGGTTATTGTCTGTGTTTTGGTTTTACAAAATTATTATTATACACATATGTACATACATAATTGCTCATTGCAAACCTTCAGTCAGAATTACGATCTAGAAGTGCTATACTTCTTTTGTGTGTGTGTATTAATTTTATCCATAAGTAGCGGGAACTAACCTAACCTAACCTAGCGGGACCCACTGTTTAAAGTCAACTTAGAACGAAAGATTGTTTTTAGAAGCTTTTCATGGGAATTTTTATTTAGAGTTTTTGCTAGAAATCTATCATTGAAGGAATATTTTACTCATATTTCGTTTTGCTCGAGATGTTTGACCTGGTGTTTGAACCACGACCTTACGTCCAATAAGCCTACTACTACTTATTAGACTACGACAACTACATTGCATTTTTACATTGTCACGTTAGGCCATTGGTAAAACCTAGGGTAATTCAGCAATTAATCAGTTTCGGATTCAGCGCATTTGAAACCTTTAGAATATTTCGGTGTTGCGGCAACTCAATGTTCAGCACATCTGAAGCCTTTTGTGAAACATTGTCTCTTGTCTGGGTTAATATCTCGTCGGCCTGTGTAATCATCTAAAACATCATGAACTTTTTTATCCTTGATATGATATAATATAAATACAAGTGTCGGTCCGACACAGTTCCGCGATATTTTAATTGACTAGGAATAATAAAAAAAATCATATCATTGTCTTCTCTGGACTCAATCTGGCAATTTTTCCGATTCGGAAACAATAAATAGTCACTTTAGCCTAAATTCGGAGAATAATGCGAATGAGAAAGAAAATCACCGTAATCTAATGGGTAGTGTGCTGGCTTATTAGACGTGAGGCCTCGGTCAAATATCTGAAACATATCGAAACATAAAAAATATTTCTTCGGCAACAGTTTATCTTCGAAATACTGACTGAAACATTGTAGTGACCAATTATGTATGAAATAAGTTTATGTGTCAACAATTTCATCCTAATTGGTACTCTAGCCTCTTAATTTTAAACGTCACTATAGCCACTGGGATTGTAAAGGCGGTCAAGCGATTTTATATTAGATAATCGAATTAGATTTTGCTGGGCTCCTCGTCATTTTGACATTATTGGCAATGAAGTTGTGGATGAATTGCTAACATCAGGTTCAGCTTTCAGTTACAACAGCAGATAAGTCGGTGAAATTACAATAGTCTTCGGAATTATTGAGGAAAAGTTCAATTCACTCATATACCGTGGATGTCTATGTTAAAGGGACTGTAGGATTGCATCAGTCGTACGAAAAAACTTCAATTCTATAGGAATCGATTTAAATCTAAGCATGAATATGCTATTATTAATGTACAAACGGAACATGGCACCCTTTGACATAGGAGCAGCAGATGGAATAGGAATATTTTTGATTTATGTAAGTTATGTGAAGGAGCAGAGGAAACAATGGATCATATTTTATGGTACTGTTCTCGTCTGTATGTAGGCCGTAGTGGATAGAGATTTAATTTATGAGAAACTAAGACTACAAACTTGTCCACAAACAGAGTTGACTGGTTAGGGGGATATCTTTAGAAAGATAATTCAACTGTTGATGACAAAATGGCTATTTGTTATTTCCGCTGCTATTTTCTCTTTGTCTTTCATTTCTGTTCCTATTTCTACATGCATCTCTGGGTGAAGAGGCGAAACTGTGGGTCCCGTTCCAACCTAACCTAACCAATCCGAAATTGAAAAGTCATTAAATCACCATTTCTTTTCGACAACAATGAAAAACCAAAGAATTATTATTTTAAATAATTTTAACATTTACTTGCTTGCGTTTTCGTATTGTCAATTACGGTTGTATTTTTACAGTTTTGGGCCCCCTGCGCTTTAAACCGCCTTCTTTAATTCACCATAAAGCTAACACTCCAAGTCATCTTAAGCACGCTAACGACTAAAAAATTCAACGAAAACAAAATAATTTTAAAGCCTCATCAAATTTACTTTCATCCTCTATGCTTCTTTAATTTCTTGCTGAGCACTTATTTGCAATTGTATGCGAAGGATGTGAAGTGGCATTAGTTACTCATTGTTAAAATAGGAGGGAATTAAATCATCTTTTATTCAGTGCTCTTATCATTCGCTAACATGATTGATTATTCTTTATCTCTATTATTTAAAGTAAGATATTCAAGAAGTTGGCACACCTTTTTAAGATAAGCGGGTTAACTTAGCAGAGAAACGATTTGACGATTCAGTTGTTGAAAATGTCTTAAAGTCTTTGCAAAAAAAAAACAAGAACAAAAATAGATAGTGAATAGGAAACAAAGAGGAGTTTATAAGTAAAAAAAAAATACTACCAAAAAATAAATCTAACGACTGTTTTCATATAACTCATACAGTTCACAGCTGTTGGATCGGTTGCGGAAATAATAGCCAACTCGCATTGGACCGAAGATCTTACGTAGGATTCTTCTCTCGAATACTCTGAAGGCGGCTGCAGCAATGCTTAATAGGGTCCATGCCTCTGCGCCATAAAGAAGTACGAGGAGGACGACCGTCTGGTAGAGTGTTAGTTTTGTCATACGAGAGAGGCCTCTGCTACTCAATTGCCTATTGAGACCACAGAAGCACCTGCTGGCATGAGTGAGAGTTTGATCTCCAGACTGATATCGCTTTCGGTGGTAAACGCGTAGCCAAGATAAATAAATTATTTGACTGTAACGAAAGCATAGTTATCGGCCGTAATCTTAGATCCAATACGCCGCACATCTCTACTTGTCGATAACATATACTTGGTTTTGCCCTCATTTACTGCCAGACCCATCTTAGTAGACTCCCTTTCAATAGCACTAAATGTAGCAGTAAGATCTCGCTTGGTGCGCCCTATGATGTCAATGTCGTCAGCATACGCAAGCAGCTGGACGCTTCCTAATTCACAATATTCTCATTTTAAAAATATTTCGATTATAGAGGTAGACACAAAAGCACACACACAATTTTTTACTTCCATACTTTTTTCAGAAATTAAGGATACAATAGAAATTTCAAAATAATAAAGCATGAGAAAAGCGCTAAAGAAATATGTTTGTCTGTATGTATGTAATGAAGTTCCCTGTTGCTATGTACATGAATTAATGTATGTATGTGTGTTTGTATATACGTACTACATACGCAACCAACTAAAAGGGCAAGACATCTTATAACACGTAAACTAAAGCCATATTTTGCTTACGTGAACAAACATTGAAAAAATTACGTACAATTTAATGACATTTTAATGGGCGAAAGAAGAAATTCAGATTAAAGTCATGTGTTACTTTTGTAAGGCGTCTGTAATTTAATGTTGTGCTATTCATTGGGGACAAGAGCTACGAATTTATTTATTTAATCAATTAACACTTAATATTCGCCGCATATTAACGGCTCTAGTTCCCATAGCATGCATAAAAAGAATCGAAAATTTAATAAAAAATAACGAATGAATGCGAGGTAGTTGTGTAAACACGGCACCTTTTTAAATTTGTTTTAACTCATCTAATATAATATTAAAATTAAATAAGAAAGTGTATGACATTTAAAATTAGTTTTTAAGCAAAAACTTCATTCAACGACTTTGGCAACCAAATTAGTTTGGTTCGCATTGAAATTTAATAATTTAGTCTAATCTTACATATACAATTGTAAAATTTTTATTTTTATTATTATATTATTATATTGTATATATTATTATTTATATTATTTATATAAATTTAACGTTTTGTATTGGGTGGGCCATCTATCGTTATAAATTTAAACCATTGGTTATTTTGAACCTGCCAATATTTATGTTATTCTATTTTGTTACAAAATTCAGTATATGATCTCCACTGAACGTATTGAATCAATTTACGCTTGAGCAACGTTGGAATTTATTGGAAATTTATTGGAAATCATCTTTTCGAATGAAGCTCATTTTCAACTTGGTGGATACGTTAATAATTAATAAAAAAAAAAATTGCCGTATTTGGGTTAAGAAAACCCACATGTGGTCTTACAGAAGTCATTGTACCCATTACAAGAGACTGTTTGGTACGACTTAGGGAGTGGAGGCATCATTAGCATATTTCTTTGATAACAAGGACGGTCAAAAAAGACACCTACCGTTTAAAATTTTTTTTAAACGCTCTTCATGTCATCGATATGAACGATGTTTGGCTTCAAAATAATGGTGCAATATGCCACACATATCAAACCTTCCCAAAACGATTTATTGTGTCAATCGTTTGATAGACGTTTAATTAGTCCAAATGGTGATGTTAGTTGGCCGCCAAGAAGCTGCTAATTGACTCCATTGAACTGTTTTCTAAGATGCGCCGTTAACAAAAAGTGTAATGCCGACAAACCAGAGACAATTTATCATTTGGTGATGCCATTACCGAGTTATGACCAGATACCCTCGAAACGGTTCACGAATATTGGTCCAATCGAATGAGGTACTGTGAGGCCACGGCAGCCATATGAATGAAATAATTATCCATTTCCAAACGGAACAGTTGTAGTTCACAGCAACACAATAAATTTATCAAAATTTCAAATCATTTTGGTTTTATTGCATTTTTAAATGGCCACCCACCTATTATATTTATTCACATTATGCTCATATTCATAATACCGAAAACATATGTGACGGATAAGTGACATTTAATTCCATTAGATTCATACATGACAATATCAAAGATTTTTTATTGCATACTTTTCAGAGTACCTATTCCAGTACATGTAATATGATGCGTATGAGTAATATATTACAAATTCAATTAAATAGAAAGTATACCCCATTAATTTGGTATTAAACATTTCCAAGCTATGATATGGCAATTCTAAGGGATTTTTAAAAATTTTAATTTTTCAAGATAATTCAACCTAAAAGTAAATACAAAAACCAAAATACTAGGCTATATTCTAGTGGGTGCTACATCATAGCCTGTATCTTCATAGTCTGTATCTTCCACATTTTCACAACAAAACAATAAATTTGACAAAATTTCTAACAGTTTTTATTTTATAGCATTTTTAATTTAAACCAATAAATGGTTATCTGGTTTTGGTATTGATTAGACTCTTTGACTTTCTTTCTTTAAGTTAGGAATTCTTTTCGTAAACTCATCTCTTGTTGTACACATTCCTTCCTATTCACTTTAAAAATATTAATCCATGCTTGCGACATGTCGTGCCTATCTTATTTGGTAAGGATTTGAATTTTATTTCACAAAGTTCGAATAATTCAATGTTGGCTCTTAAGACATAGTCATCAATCGCAACCAGCATGGGGCCAAACATTTTAAGAAAAATAATTCTCTCAGACGGATAAGAAATATTTTATAATTTTTCGTTTTGTTGGAGATGTCTGCCCTGGGTTTTGAACCGTGGCCTCATGACTAATAAGTCAACACACTTCCTACTAAATTACAGTGATTTCATCAAGTTTTTACAAATTATAAAAAAAATCCTCAAAAATCAATTTTCATTCACAATAAAGGCTCTTGTCCTAAGGGATATAGGGAAACCGTGTGTCATCGCGAAAGTCGTAACGCTAGATGCGATAATCGATTTTTCCTAGAATAAATTTCATAACCGTTTAGATTTAATTTAATTTTTTTACAAGAACTTTTCATTGAAATTGTTTAGCTCTTGTAAAAAATTATACATTCAAATGAAAATATTCAATCGGTAGGAAAAGAGAGAAATTATTATTCATGGAAAAATGCATAGTAATGCTCAGGAGAAAATAAAATCTGCAATAGTATTACTCAATGTAAAATATTTAGAAAATAATCGTGATACACGTTATAAAAGTAGAGGAAATTCGAAAACAAATCTTCTAACACACTTCACGTTCTCTTTTACATACCAAAAGTTTTACAAATCTAGGCCAAAAATATGTGATTCAAGAGGAATAAAAGTTATAAAAAGAAAAATTATTTTCCATAAAACTTTATTGCTTCTCATTGCGATTCGATATTTTTCTTTAAAATTACTTAAGAGTGGCCTTATGTTGTGCGCCATAAAATATTTAACAAACCATCTTATAACAATTAATTCAACCAGCGTTCTCTATGGATTATTTATAAAAATATTTTTAACAATAATTTTTGCCTTAAAATGTCAATTTTTACGAAAACCTAATACGTAATTTAAATAATTTCCTACGATAATTATATAAACAGGTTTGCTTAGTGCATTGTTTTGTTTTTGTAGCTTTTGTTTACAATTTCAATGTTAAACGATATAAAAGCTAAAAACCAGTATCTAGATTTTTTTATTCTCGTAACAATATGTTATTATTAGGAAACGTCAAAGACTACAACCCAAACCATCTTTTGAATAAATTTGTATTGCCAAAAAGTACACAATAAATCATTAAACGAAATACCTTTATATTATACACACATTTTTTAAAATCGATTTTTGTTTTTACCTTCACAGGTACCCGTAATACGCAAGCAAATGTAAATCTTCGTTTATGTGGTGTGTTATTTCTATGGCTTTTAAAAAATTGCCGTTTATATGTTTTGAGGCTTGCAACCGTTGTTTGTGCCGATGTATTTGTGCTTGCACCATTGTATGTGCTCAAGGCATAAAGCAGAAAAGCAGCTACAGATTGATTTTATCAAGAAAGTTTTTCATGCTTCAGTAGTTACCGAAACAAAGTTAAGCCAAGCAGAATGGTAAAGACCCTGAACTATTTTGATGTAAAACAAAATCATTTTTTTTTTCAATATTTAATAAATGAAAAGGAAAAATATTTAATAAATGAAATGGTAAAGCTGTAATGCTACAAACATAATAAACCTAACGCAGCAAACACCGCAATCTCTCAAGAATAGAATACATGGGTGTATATGGAAGTATTTATTTTCAAGGCAGCACGACGACAAGCAACAATTTTGCTGCTTTGCTTTTAGCTAATTTCTATTTTTATTCGCAGCAATGATAGAATTATATTAATATTAATAACATGCATGAGGTTTTAAACACGTGATGCATGAAATATAACGCGAAAAAACGTTTCAGTGGCTCCATTGATAAAGAATTAATGAACTGTTTATTTTATTATTTGTTTTGCTTATGTTTTGCTGGTGTTGTCGTTATTATAATTAATGCGGTTGCGCTTGTGCTTGTTGCGATGCGTCTTTATAGCATAAGAAACGTACTAATCCCGTACTAATCTACAATTTTAGTATGTATACATTGATTACTTTAAGACGAATTGGATGACATCTGGCAAAAAATCTTTGAGTCTTAAGTCTGTCGTTTGGAGTCCACATTAAACATTTGGTCCTGGCACTCATTTGAAGAGTTGTAATGATCAGTTATGTGTATATGTATGTAATTCAATTAAAACAATCAGAATTGTTCACGGTGTTGTAACCCAAAATGACATGACATTCAGATTCAATCTTTGTGGAACTCTCTTAATGGTGTAAAGTAGAGTCCGAAAAAAAGCATTTCATTAAATTTTTCAAACAAAAATTCTACAATAATGGAATAAAATAACATTTCGACCCTAAATATTATTTTTCTTTCACCAATTTCAAGATGTGATAGTGAAAATACCCCCGAAAAACGTCATAATGTAACAACGTTCCTATAAAAAGAGAGTAGCTATATCTAATACGGAGTTTAAGAATAACTCCGTAACCAAGTTTGGACAGTTCAAAATATATAAAAATAATTTTTTTGAGGTCTATGCAACTAGATTTACAAACAAAACCATGACGTTGTTCAACTTTATTTAAAATTTTTGTTTTTTTGCACAGTGCAGTACAGTTCAAGAAAATCTGTACTACATCAGTACTAAATTTAGCTTATATTGTTATTAATATTTGGCTATTTTTATGTGTTTTGTGCTCTCATTATTACCAGCCAGTTTG
The DNA here is from genome assembly GCA_936449025.2 of Sarcophaga subvicina. NCBI lineage: Eukaryota > Metazoa > Arthropoda > Insecta > Diptera > Sarcophagidae > Sarcophaga > Sarcophaga subvicina. Next base: position 94,081,594 of record OW388080.2, read on the forward strand.
CCTTTAATGTCCATCAATATTAAAATATTGTTACGTTTTTACCTTTTTAAAAAGGTTTAGAATATGAGTTCGTTAATTGCAAAAAATAAAAAAATATGTGTTTTGTTTCAACTAAACTCTTTATTGTTCGCACTACTTTTATGTGCCACTGTTACAACTCCAACAATAATAGCTTTTTCACTATTTTACTTTATACTTCTGTCCGCACAAACACTAACAACTCTACGATAGATCTTCACAACAGCGATCTTCAAATCACGACTGTTTACTTCGCACACAACGCGTCTTCACACAATACTGACTGAATTCTTACTGACTGGTTGCCTGCTTTGTCTTGTTTTTTTGTATGCTTGCGTATCATTTTGATGAACTTTCTTGAAGTAGAATGTTAGGGGTTCCGCTTTCTCGAGAACTCTATTGCTACTTCATTTTTATTTGTGTATTTTGCTTACGTTGTTTGTTGTTGCTTTCTTTCTTACTTGTCTGGCTCCTTTTCTTATACTGATGTTGTTGGTATATGCAAGCAAGTTCGTTGTATGTGTTTGTGAGGCTGTTGTTGATCGTTTTAATGTTAAACGAAGGTACGCCGTTTCCATGTTCGTAACAATATTTTAATGTAAGTGATGCTGCATATCTTTATTATTTCTCCAAACCAGAAGGCAGGTTTCCCATTGCAATGTTAATGTTATGTTTTGTTCATTCACTTTAATCATTTCCTCAGATAGAAAATGTGTTTCGAAAATGTTTCGTGTGGATTCTTTAGCATGCAAATGAAAGCAGTGTTATCGACAAAGATAAAAATGTTTGGATGACTGATTAATACTTTGTTTGTTTTATTCTTCTGTCTTTTTTGATTTACCTCTACATAAAAAAATCGAATTTCATTGGCAGTATATTCGCTTCATTTTTTCAAGAATACTTTTCAAATTTTGCAAGTATACAGATATCCGTATTTAGATATACTTATACTTTCTTGCAAGCTCAACACCCAAAGCATGGGGCCTATTCATACTTAATTAATTTGCTTAGGTAATATTTTACAAATTTTTTTCTTCGCCTTTCGCCTTAAGGCTTTTTGTTGAAAATCAAAGAATTTGTCCTCTCTTTGCAACTTTTCTATTTGCGTATAAATTTTTCTTTACTTTATGCAATTAGCTGCACTTAAGAAACTTTTGTTTTGGCTTTCTTCATTATCAATATCGTCGTAGCTACCGTTTCCTTCTTTAACCTCGCTTGTTGTAAAAATATATGCAGGAGCCATAATTTTCCCTTAATTTTATGGTTACAGCATAAAAAGAAAGAAATTAAATTAAAAGTTATTATTTTATTTCGAAAATATTTTCTAATATTCTAATATTTTCTAATATGCTAATTCACATTAATTTAATACAAGGAATGTGTTGAAGCTTAAGTTAAATAAAATACATATAAAACAAGAGTTTTGATTAAACTTGCCATTGTATACGAAATACTGGACAAGGTACACAGAGCCATTGATGTAACTCTAGAAGAGTCAAATTTAATAATCGTGTTCTCAATTGAAGACGCCAAAATGTGAATTAATTTTATCGGAATTTGTTTTTTGCAATAAAGCCAAAATCCACATGCCATCCACAACTACATTCACATACACTTATAATTGGCCATTACAACCCTGTCCAGACCCTTCAGTCAGTATTACGGCCTAGCTTCTCATATCACTCATGTTATGTGTTAATTTTATACATGAGAGGAAGTCTCCGAAGAAATATTTTGTCATACATCATTTACTTGGAGGTGCATGACCTGGGGTTTGAATCGAGGCCTCACGTCTATTAAGCCGACACTCTACCTATTAGACTACGGAGACTTCTATTGAAGTAGTGATGGTAATTTCTGGTGCAGTTATTTAAAATCATTAGTGGTACGAACGTATCCCTCATTTCTAGAATGTTTTTACTGCACTCCTTTGAGTTGCCCATTAACATATATTCCTCCGTAATAATTGTTTACAATCCAAGAAAAATAGGGGGATTTTGGTCGCTAAAACTAAAATGAAAATGATTTTCTTTAAAAACTCAATATTTACTTCTGTTTGTTCAACCGACTAATCGGCATATTGTGATCGATTGAAATGGTCAGTAGACTTGAGTTCTTGAGTCTATTTAACTTTGTAAGAGCGTAAATTCAAATATTTATTTTAAATTCGCATCAGTTATGTTCGTGAGATATCTAATTGTTGGGCACGACAACGAGTAGAATTTTACGAAGTTTCTGCCAAACTATCGCAAATAACAACAATGTTTTCCGCAGGACGAACTGGACGTGCATACACATATTCTTACGCACATTCTACAGGCCCGGATTGTTGAAATTTGCTTACAATTCTCCGGATTGTAGACACAATTGGTTGATTACACTGGCAAAAAATTTACGGAGTGCAGGAAATGCATTTTGATTTGAAAATGAATTTCCGTAAAAGACTTCAACAATCTTAATGCTCTGCATAATTGTTAGTTGAATTTGTCAAACACTGACACCATGAAATGTCAGACCAATACGCGACTTTAATATCGCTTTTTATGATTGAACCACCCTTTATAAAAAATCTTTCAAGTTTATGTGTGTGTTTACATTTGAGTTTCAAATCCTGTTTAACACTCAAAGCGGGTGTCAAATCCCTTAGTGTCAAGGTGGGTAATAGTCCGTGCTTATGCACAATTGTTGCCGATTCTTTCCACTGAGACATAATACTTTGGTTCCAGTCTTTGAGCGATCAATCTCTATAAGGCCATATATTTTGAAAACTTACAGAAGAGGTGACAGTTTAAATACTTAACTCTTTCAATTGACAAGAGCAATTTGATTGAGTGGGTTTTCGTTATATCTTGCGATCGATCATTTAAGACTAAAATACAGTTCCAGAAAGCTGATTCATCAGAATTTTTTTCTGATGTTTATTTATTTAGGCTAAGTATATTTGAAAGTGTAAATATGGCGGAGATTACTTGTAATATTTATCGAAAATAATACATTAAATTCAGATTTTTTCTCAACATCTTTTCACACACAGAAATTTCTCAATCAAAAGTTAAAATGTAATACAAAAGGAAAGCAAAGATGTGTTTGTATAAATGTGGGTTCAATAAATTATACATAAGTGAGCGTGCATATTTACACACATATTTGAATACGTCATTTAAATCATCAGCAACAAAGAAAACAAAACCCATGTAAAGAAGAGTGGGAAAATACAATTCATTTGTGCATAGTCGCCGTCAATGAGAATTCAATTAAAAATACCATTATAGATGACAGTTTAACACACAAATGAAATAAATTAATGTTTGTATTTGTATTTATGCTGCTTCACTCATTCTCTTTCAGTTTTAAGCTTACTTCTCCTTTGATTTCAATAATGAAATGACGTCTCTAGGTCGTAATGTCAATATAGTCGACAAGATTATATTTACACTTCCAGACACACTCATACATTATTGCGTGTTTATTTACGTTAATTTGGAAAGTTAAAATTAATCACATAATGAAGTAACATTTAACACATGAATGTAAGAGCGTATTTAGTTCAGATGCAATATTCTTAAAGTTACTTATGGTTTTTTGATTTTGTTTTTTTTTTTCTCCATTTTTAACTAAAACGTTGGTCCGTATAATTGGGACATCAGTTTTCATTTCACAATTTTGAGCGGAGATAAATGTGTTCTGGCATAGAAAACTTCTTTCGTTTTTTTGTTGTTTTGAAAATCTGCGTATACTCAAAAGTATTGGTGTTTGATTAACGAGAAGCGTTTAAATCGGTTTTATCGGTGGTTTGTGACTTATTGCGGCTAAAGAAAACCCAACAAGGTTAGCGAGAAGCGCTTAAATCGGTGGTATGGGTTATGCAGGCTTTGAGAATCACTGTGATTTTTGACTTATTGCGGCTAAAGAAAACCCAAAAAAAAAACTCTAAATCACACGTTTATTAAAGTACTCCTGAATTTAATCTGTTCTCAACTGATAAGATCTCATCTATAACAACGCATATAGAGCGATTTCGGACAAAACTCGATATAAATCGAGAGGATCGACTATCGACACCAAAAGTACTTCCAACTACTAACTGCTACAATCCTTTAGGCAGAATTTCGGTCTACCTTCTCACATATATATCGTATATGTATATCGCGTTAACCAATCAGTGTTCTCGAAACCACCGTCCTGTTAAGGTTTTCTGCTGCAAAATATTTCTCTTCATTTATTCCCTGAAGTGTCATTTATTTAAGTACAGTCACTCAAACGTCAATCCCAATGTTTTGTTAATTTTACCAAATGGAGTTAACAACAAAGCTGTACAGACAGTCTGCTACTACTCCTAAAACTCACAGCTCCTGTAGAAGTTATTTGACGAAATGTCAATTCGTTCGGCAAAATAATAGTGGCAGAAGAGAATCGCTATTGTGCGGTGAATGGCTGTGTGATTTAAGAATAGAAGTGAGTCTTATTTACACGTGTCAAGTAGAGCCTATCAATGTTGCACGTAGCCTATTGCTGCCAAAGAGTTTGATATTCCGTGCAAAACGAGTGAATAAAATGCAAATTAAACGAGATAATCAGTATAGGTATGCCCTGTAATATGTCCGAGATAGCAAGCTCCGTACCGGCCTAGCCAATCATCGTTCAGTCATCCTGAAACCCATTTAAGGGCTAATTTGAATGATTCGAAATTTCCCCACAAAAGCTACAGTATTCATGAACAAACGATGAACTTTGAAAACATGTTCGTTGTGGACTAAATAGCAGTGTAGACGTTCGCGTAAATCAAGACATTTTTAGGACAAATCTCGCCACCCAACAAGCCGCTTTCAAAATGGCCTTGACCTCTGTCCAGCTATTAATATAACCAAATTACCATCATATAATTTATAGCTACTCTCTCAACTATCCCGAGAGTCTGATAAAAAGGCGTGAATTTCCTCTTGCTCGTTGTTGCAGCTGCTGCAGAAGTTTTTATGAGGTTTTTCCAGTCTTCTGCCGTGAACATCCAGAGGCCAGTGTACAGCTTTCACTGCTCTGAAGTTCCTGAAATAGAATCTTGATAAGTTCAATGGAAATTGATCATCCATATATACATGTTGGGCCAGATCTGTTTGGCGTATCTACATGTGAGTTCATTATCCCATCTTACCTCATTCAATCAAAATCAATCAATGGAGTTTTTATGCCAATCTCATGTAGTAATTCACTTAAATTTTCTGTGGTGCCAACCTTAGCAAATACGCAATATCTTCGTTGTCCCTCTGTCCATGAATTCAAGTGAGGGTATCCGTTGAATTTCACAACCTTAGATGTGCTGAAGTCGCCATAGTCTAGTAGGTAGGGTGTTGGCTTATTAGACGAAAGGCCACGGTTCAAACCCCAGGTCAGACATCGAAACAAAATATGAGCAGCAGATTTCTGGCAAAAACTCTGAGAGTAAATAAAATTGCCATGAAAAGTTTCTCAAATATCCGTCATTCGACTGACTTTAAACTGTATGTCCCGCCACTGATGTATAAAAACTAACGCACACAACATGAGTGGTGTGAGAAGCTAGGCCGTAATTCTGACTGAAGGGATATAATGCCCAATTATGTTATGTATGTATGTAGATGTGCTGCACACATTCTTTAGAGATTTAATGGTCACTTTACTGTTGGTAAATGTATGCGTATAACAATACGATATACTTTGATATCAAATTCTTACGACGAATTCTGAAAAAATTCCAAATGCGATTTTGGTGCGTGATCTGGATCTATTGATCAAGTGAAGACTAGACTGACATTTCTTGGGAGGTATAGACTATTATCATAAAAAGTACAATCCGGTATCTGTGTTTCAAAACAAGATTCAGATATCGTCTAGAGATGTATTCGAACCAATCACCCATTGTCATAATTCCATCAAGAACTCTTTTGATGTTTTTTTGTCTAAATCCAGTATATATTTTTAGGGTTCATGCCCCCAGTTCAGGCCTATTGCTCTCTTGTAGCAATAAAAAGCAGTAGCTGCCTTACTGATTCTGGTTTGTATAACAATTGTTTTGTCTTGTTATTCCTATTTGCACTCTTTATCGTAAACAATAACAACTACTAGTCAATTTGCTAGATAGATCTTTATAACGGAGATCTTCAAACCACGATTTTCTTTCTTCAAACACAGCGACTTCACACAAGACTGACTAAATTTTTACTGACTCCGTTGCCTGCTTTAGCTTGCCTTTTATATAGCAGGGTAAACAGTCTGATGAATGTTCGTGAAGGAGAATGACTTCGCCTTCTCGAAATCTCTGTAAATGTAAACATATTGTTTTCGTTATTGTTGTTTGTATATTTTGTTTACGTTTGTTCTTGCAGTGTTGTTCTTGCATTTTTGTTTACTTCTTTCTCCCTTTTTTATACTGGTTTTTGTTGGTATATTTTTGTTTGCTGGTTTATTATGTAAACAAGTTCATTGTTTTTGTTTTTCTAACTTTTGCGTACAATTTAAACGTTGTGAAAGCAAAACATCATTTCCATTTTCGTAACAATACAATTAAAATTAATTTTACATCAATACGAATTGAATGCATGCATACATATTTGTTAATTTGAATTGAATTCTTTTAATACTCTTGATTTGATGGTTTATCACGGAAATTGAATTGCAATTGGAAATCGAATACCAATGATTAGGCTCTTCCTGTAAACCCAACAAAATTGTGCAATCAAACAAGACTTGCGGTCAATAAGATAGTGAATAATGTAACTCAAGCAACAATTTTAAGCGAAAAATACAAAATAACACATATCTCAATAAGTTCCCCTCAAATGGGACAAGGTGATGTTGTTTGTGGTCCACTGTATGTTGCATGTTGATGTAAGACTTCGTCTTCGTTTTTATTTTAACCAATTGATGTTCGTTGCCCATTCCAGGAGATTTCATTTCTAATACAAGTAAGTTAAGCTACATAATTGTAGTATTTAGCAGCAATGCTTTTAGAAAAATATGTGCCTTACTGTCATTTAACTAATAAAACTGCTTCGCTCTGGGGAAAATTTGAGAAAATTTTTTTTCTTCATATTAAATACTCTTTAGGTGTTTCCTTTTAGTAACTTTAAAATAATAATTCCATCCATAACATATGCTTGTGGTTAGGATGTCGTTTATTGAATGTGGAAATAAAATTCCTCAACACATTTATTATTTCTGTTCTCTACGCATTACATTTTTATCGGAATTGAAAAAAGCAATTGAAAGCAAATGTCTACAATTGCTATCGGAGCAGCAACAAGTTTTTATACGTAAATGAAATAAGAAAACGAAATCATTTATTGTCTTTAGAAGGATTCATATTTTTCTAAACATTTCATTTAATTTTTTAAATTTTTATTGTTCCAATATAATGTTTTTTTTTTTGGTTTTGGTTTAATAAATGTATTGGCAATCGAAAAGAAATGTAAAAAAGCCTTAGTCATTGAGTATATCTGTAAATATATGTATATATACGTACGTTCAACATGTTGGAAAACAATAGAATTTTATTGCTTCTGCTGTCCCACGGCAGCAATTCATTTTTAAATAAAGAAAAGGAAAGCATAAAGGATAGCATGTGACGGATTTTAAAGGATTTAAAAATTTTCATTCGTTTAAATTTTTTTTTTATAAAATTAGGTGGTTTGGAAATACTGATATATACTGTGATATAAAAACTAAATTGTATAAAATTATAGTTACATACACACATAATTGGCCATACAACCCTTCAGTCAGGATTACGAACTAGTTGCTCAGACCGAACGACAATTTTTTTTGTGAAAGTTCTCACGGCAATTTTATTTACTCTCAGAGTTTTTGACAGAAATCTGCTAAGAGAAAGTTACCGTACGTTTTCGTATTTCGTTTTGTTGTAGATGGCTGAAATGGGGTTTGAAACGCGCAACCTATAGTTAACCACTAGTAAATACATTGGGCAGCAAAAGTTTATGTATCCGAATTATTTTTTTTAGGAATTTCATGCATTTTATATGCACAAATAATTGACGTTTTTTATATTTATTTTATTTATTTGTTTCTATTTTATTATAAAACAAAAAAATTTATGTTTTTCATAAAACTTTTTGGAAACTCCACAAAAAATTCAGAATAAATTTAGAAGTCAAAGACCCAATATGTTAAAATATTATCCGTTATATTTAGTACGATATCCCTTAAGGTAAACCCATTCAACCCATTTGGAATTGCATGTATCAATTTTGTTTAGTGTTTTTGTTGCGATTTTCGGCCATGCACTCATGAGCAAGTTTTATAGTTGAGTTTTGTTTGAAGTTAAGTTATGTAACCGTTCTTGCAAATGATATTCTAAATACTCTATTGAAGTTATATCAGGATTTTGTGTAAGAGTATTAAGCCTGTGGGGGCTTTAGAAGGTAAATCACATCTTCTCATTTGCAGCAGTATGATTGGGTTCTTGGACTTGTTGGAAGTAATAGCCATTACGAATTGTTAATTTTTTCAAACTTTTGGTAAATTTATTCTTAAGAATGTTAAAATAGTTTAGTATGAAGGAAAACGAAATGAAGAGCTCCATCTCAAGAAACGGTGGTGGTACTATAGTGCTATAGAGATGTGTGTAGTTGGAATTTATTAAGAAAATAATGAAAAAGAGATGGTGAAATTTGGTTGTTATATGCTATACATAGCCTTTGTTAGTTGTGTTTTGAACATTAAAAGGATATTAAGAAAGGGGTTATACCTACCAGTGATTTTCTGTGTTAATTTTCGTTCATCTCCTATACCTTCTATATTTCCTTGATTAATTTTTTAATCGGTTTTTCGGTTAACCAGGTAAATGTGATAGTCGTGATGAAAACGCAAATTATGCTGCCTGACCTTAAGACTATCCGCTCCAGAAAACCTTAGGTCAGGCGTCAGTTTTGTCTTATAGAGTGTTTAATAAACAAAAACTAGGTTTATAAATGCAATAGTACGAGATTATGCCAGATAAATCTTAAAAATCTTGTTTGACGTTTTAAGGAAATGGTCATTTACATACAACTGATATACATATAATCAACAATATCAATCAATAACAAAAGTTCCGGTAATATTCATATTTGCGTTCTCTTCCCTTAAGTTAATATGGTTGTGCATCACAGCATTGAATTTGAAAAATGAAGACGGATCTCAAATGCTTACATTCATGAATTCTACACATACTCTCTCATACACGCATGTACATGTACACATAAAACAAAACCACAACACCGTAAATTTTGCAACACCTTTATATGCAATCACCAAGAAATATCGATTAATAATTGCCCCGACAATGTTATTGTTGTTGAGGTAGAAAGAGCTGTTGGCAGAGTAATATGTGAATGCAGAAATGAAGTCCCATTATTGTTTACTATTCATAAATTAGCACGTTGGTTAGAAAGCAGTGAAAACCAATTGTGTATTAAATTTACAACTCCGGCTGCAAAAGGAAGACTGAATTTCATTTCCTGACTTGAGAAACCAATGAATAATTATGGAAAATTTGATATTTCGGACGCGCTTTACCCAGTGAAACCGCTGTGAACATTTAAAAGATGTTAAATTCTACACATAATGGCATCAATAGACCTTTCAAAGGAATATAAATATGATATGATATTGTGCATGGACAAATCGTTATCAACTGATAAAGTTCCGATGTTGTTGTTGGACTCCCGTGCAATAGTATTAAGTAATTTTTTGATTGTAATTGTGTATCTTTTCATTGACATACGACCGAGATGAGTGCAAGGTATGCACTTCGAACAGATGTTCACAATTGCAATCATTATTACAGTGTTCAATAGTTATTTAATATAGTTTTTCTTTCACTTGTATCTTTAGTTTACTGCGCCACGTTCGTACCTATATTTTTAAACTTGTTTTATTGGAAAGCATAAATGCGCACCGAGTACGAAAAAAACAATGAATATTTTTAAAAAATATGTCATAATTTGTAATAGATTTTTGCAGCTTTAACTTTAAATTCCAAAAACAAAACTGAATTAGTAAATAAGCAAAGATTGTTAAGAAAATTTATTCAAGTTTTTAATTTTTTAATTTACATCTCTGAACGTTATTTTATATTGTTCTATACTAATATACCTAATCATCTAAATATTTAATGGTTGAGCTAATAAATTATCCATAAATTCCCCGAATTCAAATTAACAGAACATTAAAGTTCACAATTGAATTAATTTGTATTTGAATTACTAACGCTTCAGCAGAGTGCTTTGTGGTTTAGAATACATTACGTGCTGTTTAAATGTTGACCAATAATTACTTTAATACACAGTTTACTTAAGTAATTATGAAATCGAATACGAGTCTGTGGCTTATTACATAAACGTTACGTTCAATATGCAGTCGATAATGCACGTTACTCTATAAAAGAAAATTTAATATAGAGTAAGTTATTTGCCCTACAAAATGGGATTAAAGTTATGTATATGCCATACGGTCGGTAGTATCATGTAGAAATTTAATGAATATTAAGTACATTTTCTAAGAAATATATATAATAACAATGAAAAACCAACGGATTGGTCATATACAGTGATATTGAAAATAATAAGGACATCGATGTGAAACTTGGAAATTTGATGAGAAAGTAAATAAAATGAAGAAATTCTTGATAAACAAAGTCCATTGCTATTTTGTTGAGTCATTGTTTTAATTTAAAAATGTTTATTCAATTAAAACTTAAATAGAAATAAAAAAAATAATAAGGACACTATATTTTTTTTCAAAAGAGTTATAAAAAACTGAGAATATTGTTACGAAAATGGAAACGGTGTACCATCATTTAACATTTAAACGAGAAACATAAGCTACACCAATAAATACAACTTACTTGCTTGCATATACCAACAACATCAGTAAGAAGGAAAGCAACAACAAACAACGTAAGCAAACTACACAAACATCAATATAGTAGCGATAGAACTCTCGAGAAAGCGAACACACGAACATTCCATTGCAAGAACATTCATCGGACTGATTACGTGCGCATATAAAAAGGCAAGACAAAGCAGGCAAGCAGTAGTAAGAATGCAGTCAGTCTTGTGTGAAAACGCGTTGCGTGTGAAGATAACAGTCATGGTTTGAAGATCTCCGTTGAAAAGATCTGCGTTGTAAGCAAAGAATAATAGCGAACAAGGAATTATTGTTGTATTTGTCAAGTTGTATACGGTGGCACACAAAAGTAGTGCGAATAATAAAGAGTTTAATTAGATCTAACGACCAATTATGTATGTGTGCAAGTCTGTGTGTAAGCCTGAGTTAATTTCCACATTTTGTGGGATACTTTTTTTTGATTTGCTCTTATATGTATATTCCACAAGTCCTCGACTGGATTAGGATCCACAAGTTATAGGTTGATTTGTTACCTTCGCACCATTTCAATGTGCACTTTACCAAATATTTAAATTCATTGTTCTGCTGGAACATGCAAAGAAGTGACATCCTTATTCTTCATATGGTAGTGTAAAATTTTGAAGGATTACAATCTAATCCGTCACTTTATTTATGTTAAATATTGTTGTATGAAAGTCAATCTGAATTTAAGCCTAAACTCATATGTCTTAGTGCCTTGACTGATGTACAGATTTATAATCGTCACACCATGCCACTTGTGATACTTGTACATCATTCTAAGGTATTTGATAGAGTCCTAAATTTATATAAAACAGTGTGTGTGAGAGACCTATTGATGTCATATGTGTGGAATATAACATCAACAGGGTCAATCTTGCCAAAACATAAAACTTGAGTGGCCTATTCATATTGCCACCACATATCGTTGGTGTTCAAATCAAACAATTCACGGACATTGTAGTATACATTCATCGAACACTGGTTCAGTGGTCCCGAAATTTTATACCGCTTACCAATAAACCTCTCGGTAGTACGACTAAGGTGATCGTAAAACGAGCAAGGCGCGATATGTTTTGCTCAAACGGAAGACCTATTTTGATAGAACAATTTTAATTGATCTTCCAGGGTATTGAATTGACGACACCAAACTTGCGGATAATTGGATGGCTAGGGTATTTACATTTAATGTGTGAGGTATGACTTATTTTTCTGAATCAAGCTTTGCACAAGCAGTGTTGTTTAGATAGTGTTTGATAGCCATTAACAGTAGGCTACCGTCGGTTTGGGAAGATAATGAAAAAATTTGATTTTCACGCTACAAATTACAGTCCATATTCTTCCGATTTAGTTTTGCAAGAATTTTAAAACAGGAAGTTGGTTTAAGTTGCCTAGAAATTCTTGAATCAATGTGCACAAATATTGAGCAACTATTGAGCATGATCATGATACACAACCCATCATTTTGTAGATTTATTTTGTAATTTATGGGTTAAAGCTGGTATGTTTGTGTTACTACAATCAGTACAAATTTTTTAAAAAATTAATTCTATTGATACAATACTTACTTCTTTAATCGGTTATGTCAATCTTCAGCCAGGACTTTTTTCCGCAGAGGAGGTGCAAATGTACCGCACCACAGGAGAAGTCGTCAGTATCCCCCGTGTGTGCGGCCCTCACCCACATAATCTCCCCCTCCTCCTTTGAACTCTTTGTGAGTGGGTACACTACTGCAAGTGGAGTTCCTCTGCCCATTTGGCCCTTTATAACCATATTCGCGTCCGGATTGCGCAACAAAATCTGTGGTGTTTAAACATCCATTCTACTTCTCTCATCCAAGTCAAGTTTTTTAGATTTCAACAAGGCTTCAGTGTAACTGGCTATTCTATTCCAATTTTCTTTGCTGTGCAGAGGTATATCGCAGAAGTTTTCGACAGCACAGACGCCGACTTTGGCCTCTAGATTCGTTCCTTCTAAACTCCACCTCTCACAATGAAAGAAAGTGTGTTCCGCATCACCAATCGACGCATCATAATAGATGCAATTTGGTCGGGGCATCTTCCCAATTTCAAACAGATATTTACAAAAATAACCGTGTCCGGATAACAGCTGTGTTAAATAGTAATTAATCTCACCAAATTTCCTCCCAATCCAGCGGGTAATATCTGAGAGAAGTTTCGCCGTCTATCTACCACCTGTATCAGTGCTCCATTTCTCTTGACATATACTGTCACTCCGTGCACGTTTTTAGTCTCCCACACCCTCTTCCGCTCGCTTGCCTGTAGACCTATCGGTATTACACCACTGATTACAAGTACTGCTGACTTAGTACAGTCGGCCTTTAATACTTCTGCCCAGATCTCGCTGCCTTAAAGCAGAACAGAGTCCGTAACAATCATCGTAATCATCAATCTGCCTCTGCTCTGTACATGTACCACCAATATTGGCCATAAGCTTACTAAGTAAAGAGGTAACTTTAGCGGCTTTGGTTGCAGCGTGTTGGATCTGAGCCCAGAACGTCAGTTTAGGGTCCAGTGGAATGCCAAGATAGTTGACTACTTTCTGCGTCGTCATGTCAATTTTCAGCAGTATACGTATGCTCGTAAGAAGTATCAACTCTGTCTTCTCGTTGCGAGTTTGGGACCTCTGTCCTCGAGCCACGTCTTCGTTCTTATTATCAGCTGGTTGACATTTCTTCTAGCCTCTTCGACATTGCCAGCCACAATTATGACCGCAACGTCATCGGCATATCCGACAAGATATGTACCGTCTGGCATCTCATTGCGAAAGAATCTTCAGTCAGGATTACAACATAGCTTCTCACACCACTTATGTTGTGTGTATTAATTTTAAACATGAGTGGCGGGACCTGCACTTTAAAGTAAAATCTGAACGACCGATTTTTGTGAAACTTTTCATGACAATTTTATTTTTTTTGTGCTTGTCAAAAATCTGGTGAGAGAAAGTTGCAGGAGAAACATTTTTCATAATTCGTTTTGTTCGAGATATATACCAACACACTAAGTATTAGACTACGGTGCTTATTAATAAGATAGTTTATTATTTTTTTAATTTATTTTTTATGTTTAATTAAATTTAAAAAAATAAAAATATTAAATTTTTCCAAACGTTTATTACAAAAACTCTGAGAGTTAATAAAAATTGCCATGAAAAGTTTCTCAAAACTCTGTCATTCGGAGTCGACTTTATACTGTAGGTCCCGCCACTTATGTATAAAATTAACACACACAACATGAGTGATGTGAGAAGCTAGGCCGTAATCCTGACTGAAGGGTTGTAATGACCAATTATGTAAGTATGTATGTTTCCGATTCTAAAAATAAATCCATTTTTTTCATGTACTTCATTTCTTACATCATCATTTCTTATCCCTCAACCATCGAAACCATCTTCTGCATGTTGCTTCTGATAGAGCCTGATCATCATACATTGGACAGCAAATACATACCCCAATACATTTTAGCAATTTCATTAATTTGTAGCAAGAGTTGGTATAAATAAAGTTTTTATATTTATTACATTAATTTATTTCTATTTTATTATAAAACAAAAAAAGTTTTTGACGACTTCGTATTTTAGTACCGCTAAAGTGTAGGTACCCCCAAGAAGAACTCAAAGTAAATTTAAAATTCAAAGGGCTAATATAAGAAAATGATTAATACTCTTGCACAAAGTTCCGATATGACTCCAAGGGAGGATTTAGATCATTTGGAAGAACGGATACGTAGTCGTTAAACCTAAAACAAAAGTCAATCGAAAAACTTGCTCATAAGTGTATGGCGGCAAATATCAACAGAAAACGCTAAACAAAAATGGTACATTTAATGCCAAGAGTGTTAAATGAAGTGCTTTAAGCGTTATTCTACTAAATATTGGGTATAACATTTTAATATATTGGACCTTTGAATTTTAAAATCACTCTGAATTCTTCTTGAGGGTAGTACCCACACTTTTGCGGTGCAAAAATATAGAGCCACCGGAAAGTTTTTCCTTATTTTTCTTTTAATTTGTGAAAAACATCAACAATTTTCACTGTGGGCTAATTACGGCACTGGTGGTCGTATCGAAATTAATTTCAATTGTACGAATTCCTCTGATGATGGGACTCGATAGCTTGCTAATCGGTTTGTTTAAAACGTGGTGTAAAAATAGGAATATTTACTCGATAACGAGTCGCAGAATCCTAAATGTAAATAGAAAATCGTAACTTCGAGTACTTCGAGAATTAGCACCCTGAAAAAAAAAGAAAATGTTGATGAGATGTTAAAAAATCGATCGTAAATTTTATTTTAACTTACATGTATAAATACATACATACAAAATGGGTTATTAATTTAATACATGAGTGGCGGAAACTACAGTCTAAAGTTGACTCTAAACGACAGATTTTTTAAAAGCTTTTTTGCCACAAATCCGCTGAGAGGCAGTCGCCGAAGAAATATTTTTTCATTTTTCGTTTTGTTCGAGGTGTTTGACATGGGACTTGAACTGTGGGCTCATGTACCTACTACACTACGGTGATTTCAACTTAATAGTTTAATTAGGATGTTGTTAGAATAATTGCATATTTATGTAATTGTCCCTGCTTTAAAGATTTATTACTGTGCAATAAAATTTTTAAATTTGGTAGTTCTTTTGTATTATTTTAGTTTATTATAGTAGTTTATTTTTAATTCATTTATTTAAATGAAATTCAACAAAAACTATAACGCAAATAATTTTATTAAATTTTTAAATTGTTATCATTTTCTGTTTCATTTTTGTTGAAATTACATGGAATTTTATTGGCTGCATTTATTTATTATTCAGAGATATCGATATTTGCCCGAAATAAAAATTATTAAAAAAATTTGTTTTTATTTAATTTTCTATATCTGGAATCAATTGTGTTAATTTATTTGCAAAATACATATGTATTAAATGTTATACTGCAACACGTGTTAAATTAAAAATTTTTTGTCCGTTTTATTTTTCCAATTTTCTACTTATTTTGTTTAAAAATGTTAAAATTTAATGCAATGTATTGTATTTTACGGGGTCATATTCAAATTAATAACTGAGTATATGCTGTTTTAATAGGAGAGATACATACATAATTGCTCATTACAACCCTTCAGTTAGTATTACGACTTAGTTTCTCACACCACTTATGTTATGTGTTTTAATTTTATACACGAGTCACGGAACCTACAGTTTAAAGTGGACTCCGAACTACAGATTTTTGAAAATATTTCACGGTAATTTTATTTATTTTAGGAGAGATAGGGCAAACTATGTGATCGAGATTAATAATACAGCATCAGAATGGGATATTTTAAATATTGTCGACAGTTATTATAACACTTGGTGGACCTATTGATGTCATTATGTTTAAAATGTAATATGGTACAAATGTTCGCTCCTGCTTCTCTGGGTAGAGCGTAGGTTAGGTTAGGTTGGAGTGGTAGCTTTGATACCTAAAGCTCACTTGAGTATGTATAGCGGCCCATTGTGACGCATCAGGTGAATGGATTCCCTGTACCGGACAAGTTCTACCAAACTACGGTTGGTGCGTCTTCTATCCATGGAGGGCCAAGTGTGTCTAGCGATAGAGCAGCCCGAATGAATTTCCGCGCAATGCCCGACTTTACTGAGGTAAGTGGCATTCCCAGGTTGATTGAAGAGGATTCCGGAAGGAGAGCACCGGCCTTGGCGAGCTCGTTGGTCCTCCAGTTTACCGGAATGCTACTGTGCCCAGGGACCCAGACGAGTGAGAGACTGAAGCGCCCAGAAAAAAGGTCGAGACAGTGGCGATATTCCCTAACGATCCTGGTGTTATTCACAAGGCTCGACAGAGGATCCATAGATGGCCATTACTTACTTACATTCTGAGATGTCCATGCAGAATGTTCACTGTGGCATGATCTATTTAAATCACATAGCTTTGGTATCCAGATCATTCCATTCAAAAAGAAATTGAGCGATCTATAATGGTGGCCTGGCCAACACCGAAGACGCCGGGAGCCCAAAATACACAACAAAGCGTTACATTTTCGAAATGCATTAGATGCTTTTGGATCTCATGTGAACTGGTATCATCTCAAATTTGTTTGCTTACATACCCATTAATCCTAATGGGCTTCGTTGCTGAAGATGATTTTTTGAAGAAAATTTCGGATAATTGCCAACTGCAGTATAAGGGATGAGGATATATGTAGCGCCAACAAAATGACCGTTATTAACTGTCAGAGTTCGGAAGGCCCTGTTGTATAATGATGTATAACACCATCAAATAAAAACTAAATAAAAATTTTAACAATATTTTAACCCTTTCCACTCGGCTGTCCCCTCTGAGGGGACAACGTAAGTCTAGCATTTCACTCGGTTGTCCCCTCTGAGAGGACATGCTAGTTTGTTAGCGATTACGGACAATGAAATTATTCCACAGCAATTTTTTAAGAAACACGTGTTCTCCTGTAGTTTTCTGTTAAAATGGCACAAAAAATTGACCAAATGGGATAAAATTAACAAGATGCATTTTCCGTTGTACACGTCGAAAAGGAACGTGCGAAGTGCGTTCACGACGGACTGTACACTTCTCTGATCCGTTGAACAATTTGTAGATATAGTATATTAGGCGTCCAAAGCTACAAGGGTGTGGCTCAATGAAGTGGGAAACTTGATACGATAATAAAGAAATTCAATAACCGAGAGATGAAATATACAATATATATATATATATATATGAAATATACAATAATAACATCCGAAACTGTGCCGAGTTCAAAGGGTTAATATTTAATTTCAATAAATAAATTCGGATTTTGCTAATGATGAAGTACAAAGAAATTCATTACCTAGCCTCGCGATTCCTTTTGACATCACAAGAAAGGAGGTTTTATTAGGACTGTCTGATAACATTAATATAACCGCCTACCTACGAGTGCTGCAGAAATCAAACGATTAAAACTTTATTACTAATTTCTAAATGATTAAATTATAAAAAAAGAACGCGACACTTATTAAAATAAAGCACTCATTAAATAGAAAACATGTCCATTTTATTTAATATCCGGCCATTAGCATGTCAGCTAACTTTTCGGTTGTAATCACTTGTCTATGAGAGTTGCTCAGTCAATAATTTGTAGACGACTTAATTTTTCCAGTTGAGTTCACAATCTTAAACTTTATCTCAAGGTGTAATGTAAATACTTCAGTCACAAAGACATTATATTCCATATTTATTAATAAAAATGAAAAGAGGGATTGAAATAAAGAAGCATGGCTTTTATCATTTCCAGTGAATCAAAAATAAACGAATTTATTTTAAATGTCAATCGAGATTTAATGGAGTTGAGTCTTTAGGTGTTAAAAGATTGGTTTCTTAGAAAAAAACAGTAAGGTGGCAATATCGTAAATCACCTCTACAAAACATCAGACTTAAGCAATCCACAATACAGCCCAGAGGAATGCCTCAGTCCGGAAAACATCTTTCACAAGATATTTGGAAGCTCTTGATTCCACATCAGATTCAAATAATTTCACAATTTATCCATTTATTGCTCCATTACGAAATTCAGCCGCAATTAAGCTGAGAAAGATAACCTATTTGTCTACCAACTGAGAATCATTCTCATCCAAAATTTGTGCAATAATATGACCAACTTGGTTTCACTTGTTTTAGGTTTCAAGAAATCAATGAAAACCATTACTGCGCAGTATTCCTAGAAAGTTCCTTGTACTATATATCTGATCTTCCATTAAGCATTTTTTATTTTTAAAGTTGAATTAAACGAATTTTTTATACGTTTGAAAGACCTATTGACGTTATTATGAGTGGAACATAACATCGTTCAAAATTCAGTCGCGGCTTCTCTGCATCATATTTTTATGACCCTCAATTTGAGTGAGAATAGGGAAATCCAAAAACTGCACTAGCACAAGTATAACGGAGTCAAATTCGTACGTGAGATGGCTATGCCCTCAAATCGCTCATGCAGAATATCCAGTGTGGCATGGATATTCTGCCATTGGTGTCCAGGTCATCAAATTCAGGACAAAAGAAGTTAATAATTATCGAACTAGAAACGTATACCGACTCCGTCAGCTCAAAATCCACATCAAACAGCGATTTTATCGGGATGCATTGGAAGCTCTTCGAAGTAAAACAGTTTTGTTTCTCCACGCACCTAGTTATCGAGAAAACGGACTTATCGCTAAAGATGATTTTTCAATGAAGATTAGGTGCAGTTGCCAACTGTTTTATCATCAACAGAGTGCATTCAGTGAAGGCATGGAAATCGAGAAACCGAACAAGCACAATCAAATTTCTACAGAAGTTGAATTTATTCAGAGTGGTGATCTGACATAAATCGATACCGTTAGATTTAAATTTTCAAAATTCAAAAAAATAAATCACGAAAGGCTTAGATGCTCATATTACCGCTAAATATATAATTTGTACGGTGATTACCATTCTATACAATTTGAACAGTCCACACAATGTACATATATTCAGTCTCTGGTGGACGTATGAGCAATATCATTGCACAAATTAGTTCAATTAAATATTGCTCTTACGTCACATATAAAATGAAGTGAATGAAAAACCCTTCGATTGATTTAGGGCTGTTTTCTCATTAGGCGATTATCTTTTTTCCCAACGAAAAACTGCAGATTAAAGAAATTTGGTTTTCTCAATATCTCATTTGCTTCTATTTTGTCGCAAAACTAACCAGCCCTCATCTGCCGGTTATTTATTTGTTGTACAGATAAATTCAATCAGCTGACTGCTGTTCATATTTTTTATGTGGCAATACCTTGAGTTTTTGAAAAAATAAAATAGACTTAAAAAAATGTTTAATAGAGGAATAAACATTAATTTGATGGAGGATGAACTCGAAGATCATGAGTTCCAAGTAAATGTTGAAAGAGTTTATCATGCCAGGCCTAATATTTCTTTTTTAAAATATTTGTTTTCTTGATTTTATTTTGTGTTATTTTTTTCACTATTGGAAAATAGCTGATTTATGTTAATAAATTGTCACTTGAAGACAGGGTTCCCAACTTTCACAACAATTTTGAGAGTTATTGCCAAATGAAAATAATGTTTTTGTCAATATATTGAGAAAACCAAAATTGTTAACGGACAGTTTATCAGTCTAATAAATTTATGTCGACAGTTAGTAATTGGCAGTTTGTAGACACATGGAGAAAACGAGCCTTACTGTTTTAATTTGTTTAGTGATAAAATTTTTTTGGAATCATATACTGTGGACAGCAAAAATCTAGTTACCCCAATATTTTTTAGCAATTTCAAGAATTTTATGCAATAATATGTAAAAATAACTGATATTTTCTATACTAATTGTATTAATTTATTTCTACTTTATAAATGAAACAAAAAATTAAAACAATTTTAAAATTGAATGATAATAATATTTGCGTTATAGTTTTTGCTTAATTTCATTTAAATAAATGAATTAAAAATTAAAATAAAATTTACAAAAAACTACAAAATTTAAAAATTTAATTGCACAATAATAAATCTTTAAAGCAGGGACAATTACATAAATATGCAATTATTCTAGCAAAACGCTTTGCCCTAAGCTACATCCTAATTAAGCTATTAAGTTGAAATCGCCGTAGTCTAGTAGGTATATGAGGCCACAGTTCAAATCCCAAGTCAAACATCTCGAACAAAACGAAATATAAAAAAAATATTTCTTCGGCGACTGCCTCTCAGCAGATTTCTGGCAAGAAAAGATTATCTAAACATTTATTTTAACAACTGTTCAATTAAATAAAATCCACTGTTTAACATCTCAAATGTTCTCTTTTTGGTTAACTTTTCTTTTTATTTACTTTTCTATCAAAAAAGAAGAAAAAATAGGTTCTTTTGTTGCTGTCAGCTTCAATTTTCATTGTCCAACCCAATTTGACGCCTTATTTCGCCTCTAGTATTTTATTTAATTTGTTGTAGGCCTGATATGTTTTTATATCCAAAGAACATTTATTACAGTTACCGCTTCGTCTTTTCAGCTGTCATCTGTTAACTTTTTATACCAATACAACGAGACTTGTTTTCTCTGCATGTATTTTATGTATGTAATGTATTTCAGTATGTATTTATTTATATTTTTACATGCTTGACAAGAAGCCAAACAACAACTGAATTCGGTTTCAGTTTATGAGGCTACTTTGCCTGGATCAGGACCTGCTACACTCTTTAAAAGTAGGCTTGATTTCATATTTACTATGTGTGAAAGCAATGTTCAAATGTTATCAAATGTATTCATGTTGTAGTTTTGAAAAACGTTTGGACTCCGCTTAGCAGTTGTTTGCTCTTTTTGAGAACACCATCTTATGCAAATTCTGATGGCACATAAGAATAACGTTTAGCTGCCATAGTACACATTTCGTTATCCTTCCAACGGACTTAAAATATCTTGCTACTTTTATGGAACATATAAGAGGCTAATTGTTTACTGGCCTTTAGATGTTAATAAAATTGCAGATTTAATTGACAAGAAATCAGCAATGAGTGTTCAAAAAGATGAGTAGTTTCGAATCATACTCATAATTTCTGACACTAATACGCATTCATACTTATTTTAATATTATACTCATACTACTCATATTCAAAGTTTGAAGTACTCATCGTACTCATACTTAACAATACGCATGATGTTGTTGATTTCGACTCCTTTACTCAATATTTACAAGAATCACAAAATAAGTATAATTCGCATACAAATACTACAATACTTACTATAATGTTGTGTGTTTGATTTACTTGTTGTCTTTGTCTTTTTCTTTCTTCTTTTTTTGTAAATGCAACAACAAATAAGATTGTAAATTTTGGTGAATGATACGAATCAATCGAATCATTTATTTTTCTAAATTTATGAATCTGAATGAGTAGAATCATGAATCAAACATATTTCGAATATTATGCGTTTGATGTGAACGTTGTCAACTCATTGCACCCTGTACTTAAAAATCAATGTTGCAGGGAATACGAACGAAGCAGAGTAGTTCAATTTCTATACTGTTGACTCACTCATACTCAAAATTTCATGAACATTTCATGGGGGGAGGATATGCCGCTGTCCGTATTATTACTTACTGTTGCCATGACTTAAATTCGAAACATTTCAAAGCTAGCTTCCCATATTACCCATGATTTGTATGTTAATTGTATCCATAAGTGGAAAGACCTATAGTCTATGTTGACATCGAACTACAAATTTTTGTGAAAATTTTCTTGGCAATTTTATTTTCTCTCAGAGTTTTTAACAGTTAATCGATGGATTAGTATCTCAGTCAGTGACCTCAAGCTAAAGTGCATACGGCAACGAATTGTCCAAGTTTTTGAAACCAGAAGGGGTAGGTAGAATAGGTAGAATTGATTATTTCTTTATTATGGACATACGAATCAGAAGCGGTTATCGAACTTCGAAAGGATTTAATACAATCACCAATTTTTTTTGTTATAGTTTCATACTTTTCATAAGATTACTTTTCATCTGATTAAAGCAACATATTTACAAGTGAACTGACTAAATTCTTTTTTAATTTTTTTTATCAAGATAGCACTGTTCTTCACACAGAAAACTTTTCCTAGATGTAGGGTTACATAATTGGTCATTACAACCCTTCAGTCAGGATTAGTTTCTAGTTTCTTACACCACTCATGTTGTGTGTGTTAAATTTTATACATTAGTGGCGGGACCTACAGTTTAAAGTCGACTCTGAAATACATATTTGTGAGAAACTCTTCATGGACATTTTTCTTTACTCTCAGAGTTTTTGCCAGAAATCTGCTGAGAGGAAGTCGTCGAAGAAATCCTTTTTGTATTTTATTTTGATGTCTGGCCTGGGGCTCGAACCCTGACTTTACGTCTAATAAGCCAACACACTACCTACTGGACTACGGAGACTTCATAATAATACAATAATAATATAATCTAAATAGTTATTTACATACTTTCTCATCAAATCACATTGTACGCGTATTATTTTTGACATCACTGTATATGCAACAACTTTTAAAATATATCTTCTTTTTAACGCGTTGCGCTACTGCTATATCAATGCGAATTTATAATTTTCTTATTATAATATTGTTGCGTTTTTACCAATTTAAAAACGTTTATAATATGAGTTCTAGCAAACAACGAACTCAACAAATAAAATAAAAATAAATTTTGTGTTTAGTTTTCAATATATCCTTTATTGTTCACACAATTCCGTGTGTCACCTTTGGTAACTTGATTTAAACAACAACCATTTTCTTTATTTGTTATTCTTCTTTACACCCTTCCGCATACACATTATCAATTGTTCGTTAGATCTTTACAACGGAGTTCTTCAAACCACAATTATTCTCTTTAAACGCAACATGTATTCATATAAGACTGACTGAATTTTTACTGACTCCGCTGCTTTGCCTTTTGCCTTTTATATCGCACTCCATTGGTTTTTGAAAATATAATAAAATACAATAATAATATAATAATTATATAATCATTTAAACAGTTGTCTTTTTTAAGTACTTTGCCATCAAATCTCTTAGTGTCACATTGGTGTCCTTATTATTTTTACCATCATTATATGCTACAACTTTCCCAAATTTCTGCTTTTTAAACCATTGCGTTACTACCACAAGGAATGTAAAAGAAGGAAATTCCTTAAAAAAAAATCAGAAATGTATGAAACATACATTTCAACAGGGATTTTCGCTCAGATTTACATGTTGTGAACTGTCGCCAAGAATCGTATGATTTTGAAGTTTTTTAAGTCGTTATACTCATTTAAGTACATTATGTATAGCAGAAGTCGCCATAGGCTATTAGGTAGTATGTTGGCTTATTAGACGTGACACCGTGGTTCAAACCCCAGGTCAGACATTTCGGAGAACTTACTTACATACTTAATTGGCCATTAACAACCCGATTAACGAATTTCGGCCTGCCGCAACACATCTTTCCAGGCGCCTCTGCTTCTTGCGCGCCAACGCCAGTTAGTCACACCAATCGATGACAGGCTTCCCCGATTTGGTTCTTTCAACGGATACAAGGTCGTCCTCTTCGCTGACTTCCGCAGATCCCCGCATCAAATACCCGTCCCGCCGGAGCATCCTCCTCCATTCGAACGGCATGGCCTAGCCAACGCAGCCACTGGATATTAATACGCTGCACAACGTCTATGTCGTTGAGGAGCTCATACAGCTCACTGTTGGATCAGATGCGGAAATCATCGTCAACTCGCACCGGATCGAAGATCTTACGTAGGACTTTTCTCTCGAACACTCTCAAGGCTCCTGCATCGGTGCTTAATAGGGTCCATGCCTATATGCCATAAAAAAGCACGGGTAGGCTGAGCGTCTTGTAGAGCATTAGTTTTGTCGTAGGAGAGAGGTCTCTGCTATTAAATTGCCTATTGATACCATAGTAGCACCTCTTGGCAAGAGTGATCCTGCGCTTGATCTCCAAACTGACATCATTTTTTGTAGTAACGACGGAGCCAAAATAAATAAATTCCTTGACTGTATCAAAAGTATAGTTATCGACCGTAATCTGAGACCCAATTCAGCGCACGTCTCTACTTGTCCATAACATATACTTCGCTTTGCCCTCATTTACTGCGAGACCCATCTTAGTAGACCCCCTTTCAATAGCACTTAAGGCAGCAGTAGCATCTCGATTGATACGTCCTATGATGTCAATGTCGTCAGCGTACGCAAGCAACTGGACACTTTTTTGAAAAATAGTGCCATTGTGATACGCTCTCGCCTTTCGCAGAACACTCTCCAAGACGATGTTGAAGAGGTCGCATGATAATGGGTCGCCTTGTCTAAAACCTCGCACGGCATCAACGGCTTTGGAACACTAATTATGAGTAATTCGTTAGCTACAACTGAGTCATGGAAAATTTAACATTCCGGATGCGTTTTACCCAAAGAAGACGTCACGGACATTTCAATGAATCGAATAAAAAATTTCGTTGATATCACACTCACACTTTGTTTTATTCAAATTTAAAGAAAGGAAGTGTACGTACATATAATAGGAGATAAAAATGGGGAAAAAGTAATTCTTTGTAAGATTTTTTAATTTTTTTACGTTTTTCTTTCCCTTTGACGTGAGTAAAGATTGTTTTCTTTGAAACTTGCTGTCGCCACAGACTTAATATTCCTGTGAGGTCTTACAGAAATGTAAAAAATACGTTTGTGCAGATGCAAAATAGACAGAAGCGGTGGGAGAGAAACGGTGCATAAACAATTTAAAACATTTTGTATTGCAATGCGTTTCCTTCTGTCTCTTTAGTTGAAGTTTAAATGGCCCAAAGTTATATGCTGCTGCATAATATATTTAATAAAATATGATTTTGCAATTAATTTAAAATAATTTTTCTTTACATAATTATGATTTGCACAACTTTATTTATACATCTTCTGAGTTTTGTTAAAATTTATAAGAAAATTTCAGAGAAAATACACCTGTCCCTCGTTTTGCACGAAACTTTTTTGCACTATTTCGATTTAACACAATTTTTTTATTTCTCGTGTAAATCGAGAGATGAAAAATACCTCGTTTTGCACGATTTTTTAATTTAAATGAAAACAAGCTTTTGTAAGTAAATAACTAAAACAACATTTATTTACTGATACATAGATGAACTAGTTTTTATAGTTAATGAAACTGATAAGGAAAATAATGAGTCTGATGCAGATGATTCACAAATCGTTGAAATGACATCACATAATATTTCTGAAGGTCTTGAATTAGGCCGGAAATTAGGAAATAATTTCCTACAATATGATCCAAATGTTGAAAGAGCTCTTAAGTTTCAAAAATATATTTCTCAAGGCTTGTCCCAATATCGGGAGGTATATAAAGAATTAAACAAAAACTTCTCACAAATATTTAAAACTAAATATATCTCAAAATCCCCACGTCCCCACTTCGAACCAGAAAACATTGAGGTATCGAGCGATGATTCGTCACCAACCGAAGAAATACGATTAGTTGTCGAAGAAAGTCATGACGAATAAATATATGTAGGTACATATACTGAAATTGGTTGAATATAACTTATTCTTTTTGTTTAACAGTTCATGTATTGATTTTTTGCTAATGGCATTTTTATATGTATATTTTTGTGTTTTCTCTTATTTGTATCGCATTTAATTTTTAAGTTTTATGAATTTCATAACTATGTATTTTGGTTGTTAAATAAAATGAAATTGTTTTCTTTTGTTTGCTTGGTTACGTTAAAGCAAATAAAATTATATTAAAAAATACTATATATACCAGTTTTTTCTTTTTTTCGATTTACACGATATTCCATACAAATGTTTTTGAATTCGTTTTACACGATTTTCTCAGGAACGTATCTATCGTGCAAAACGAGGGACAGTTGTAGTAACGACAGCACAAATAACTGATTAAGAAACTTTGTAAAAATGCTTCGTACTTTACTCTCAGATTTTTGCCAGAAATCTGCTGAAGAAAGTCGCCGAAAAAATATGTTTTCATATTTCATTTTGATATCTGACCTGGTGTTTGAATCGCGGCCTTGCGTCTAATAAGCCAATACACTACCTACAAGACTAAGGCTAGTTCATGTATGGAATATAGCATCGGTCAGATAGCCACTAGGATTTCTCTGGGTGGACCGCATTCGAAATATCAAGTTGGCTTTGAGGATCGCCATGCGGCTTAAGAAAACCCCAAAAGAAAAAGTTTAAAGGAGTCAAAAACACGACCTCGTTGGCAAGCTCACATCATATCCGTGTAAGTTGACTTAAAACGCTAGTGCAAAATAATCAATACAGCATGATATGTATAACTATAGCGTTGTCCTGTTAAAACCACCTATCGTTGGTATCTGGATCATCCAATACAAGCCAAAATTTAGATTTAGAGCGCTCACTGTTGATAGTGACGATCTAGCTAAGGTTGTCATCAGTGAAATATAACGCCGCCAGTATAAAATTTAAACCAAGCAATGACTTTTTCGAAATCCATTTAACGCTCTCGGATCTCAAGCGGATTGCTGTCTACAATTTAGTTTGCTATCATCTAGAAATAGGCCTCCCAATTTCTTAGACAGAATACCTATCTTGATAAAACAATTTTATTATTTCAACGTATTGTTTAATGTTAAATTCTCTCACAAAAATATACTGGCTTCTGGTGTCTTCTGCTGGATCCATATTTTGGTTACGAAACAGTGCTCAATTGTCTAATTTGAATAAAAAAAGGAAAGTTTTCTCAGGAGCAAATGACTATACAAAATTTATATAAGATGCCTACGGTTTCCAAAATATATCGCACTTGCAATGTCAGATTAACCAACACTATATCGTAATTCCTCCAATTGTTTTAAGCGTAAAGACTTCAACTTGGCATCGAAATCTTTTGGCATCATCCGTGCTTGTACTAACA
The DNA here is from genome assembly GCA_936449025.2 of Sarcophaga subvicina. Taxonomy (NCBI): domain Eukaryota; kingdom Metazoa; phylum Arthropoda; class Insecta; order Diptera; family Sarcophagidae; genus Sarcophaga; species Sarcophaga subvicina. The sequence continues at coordinate 94,108,962 of OW388080.2, forward strand.
CAATGAAATTTTTTAAATTTCTTTAACAAAAACAAAAATGATGGTTTAAACCTAGTTTCATTAAGCTTGGTCTTAGGTTAGGTTAGGTTAGGTCAGTGTGGCAATAGCAAAAGTCCATACCAAAAGCTCACTTGAGCACGCATAGCGGCCCGTTGTGATGCCACAGGTGAACGCAGTGTTTGTTCTGACCAAGTTCCTCCTAACCAAGGAGGGAGAAGTTTGACAGCGAAAGGGCAGCACATTTCAAAGCACGGCTACCCCACGCTGGAAAACTAGCGAAAAAGCTTGATAAACGAGGCTATATCCTTGACATCAATTGACGATAGCTCCGTCAAGCTGGAGAGCCAAATAACTTATATCTGCACCTCGCAAGAGATGGACAAATACAGTGAATAACAGTGACCTGTAAGCATGGCCACTGTGATCGACACGATGTTACGACCAAGTCCAAGTAACTGGTTGGTGCGCCTTCTATCTATTGAGGGCCAAGTGAGCCTAGCGGTGGAACAGGACTCCTCATTGATCCAGGATAGGTTGGCGTCTTAGAAGTATTTCCGCGCGATGGCCAGCTTGAACGAGGTAAGTGGCATTCCCAGGTTAAAGGTACACCATATGCGAGGATCAACTCCGCGGCTCGGTAGGTGGCCATCACTTCCGCCTGGAACACGCTGATATAGTCCAGCAGCCGGAGTGAAATGTCCAAGTCCAATTTCCCAGACTAGATTCCGCTACCCATCCCGCCATCGAGTTTGGAGCTGTCGGTATGCTCATCCAAGAGTTCCTGAGGGACGGTCGTGTCAGTCGTGTCGCTTCTTCTCGGGATCAGGAAGTTGAAACCCCTATCAAAACAGTATTCCACTGGGAGATAATCGATATCCAGTGGGGCCACAGGATCAATCTCCAAAATAGAGGCCCAGAGGGGATGACGCTACAACGAGACAGGGCAGTGAACTTAGCCACCTGCTTGCGAACAAGGCCTTTTTCGAAGGTGGTGCGTAGAGCACCAGTGATACGAATAGCTGCGGACCTTCTGACTCCGTCGAGGAGTCTGAAATTGTGCACCCTGTCCAGAGCAGTCCACCAGAAAAGCTTGGCTTAGCTTTCAATCAGTTTTTTTTACTGAGCACATAGTGAATGTGAAACACAAACTAAAGAATGCAGTTTTCAAAAGTTCTACAGAATGTAACTCAAAAATACCATTCGAATTTAGTGAGCAATTCAGAGTCAGTCCTACCATCGTAGAAGATTTATTTCATGGAAACAAAATGTATAAAAATTATTTAACAATATATAACTCTTTGATGCGGCTAGGGATAAAGCAACTGTAATAAAAATATCACACCTCTGCACATACTTGCTCTCTGATACTAATTCAAATTCCCGAACAGCCACACTTGGTGTGTTAACTTTATTATAATTTTACCCTTTGGTAGTTTTATGTTAATTATTACAAATGGAACAGAATTATGACCACCTCTTCAATGTTGCAGTTTCTGTTGTTGTTGCATTTTATGTTTTTTATGTTTGTATATTTTGCTGTTGCACTCTGCGCAGATATACTACTGAACGAATACTGCATTCATAATGTTTGCATCAATGACCATGCACTTACACTGAGCACATACAGTGACTATGAAAGAATTGTATACCAGTCAGAGATCAGCAATGTGTATTCAAAAAGATGAGTAGATTCGAATCATACTCATAATTTTTGATACTTATATGCATTCATACTTATTTTAAGGTTATACTCATGCTACTCATATTCAAAGTTTGAAGTACTCATAGTACTCATACTATACTTAACAATACGCATGATGTCGTTGACTTCGACCCTTTACTCAGCATTTACAAGAATCGCAAAATAAGTATGATTCGCGTCCGAACACTACAATACTCACTAGAAGGTTGTGTGTTTGCTTTGCTTTCTTCTTTTTTTGAAAATGCAACAACAACTAAGACTGTAAATTTTGATGAATGATTCGTCTAAAGTTATGAATCTGAATGAGTAGGCGTATGAATCAAACATATTTCGAATGTTATGAGTTTGATGTCAACGTTGTCAACTCATACTCATTGCAACCTGTACTTATAAATCAATGTTGTAGTGAGTACGAACGAATCAGAGTAGTTGAATTTCAATACTGTTTCATACTCAAAATTTCATGAGTAGCGAAAAACGATTCATTGCTGATATATGATACCAGTTTTAATTATTTTGTTGAGATAAAAACATACGGAACTTTTACCAGTGTGAGTTTTGTGGGGTCGATTCCCATTAGAAACTCTGGTATATTAGACTACACCGAGCATGGAGTCTAATACTTATGTTGTAATTGGAAATTGTAATTGAACTCTTTAGGCAGGATTACAACCTAGCTTTTTACCAGCGGAATGTCCAGTTAAAAGTCGACTTTAAACCACAGATTTTTTTTTGAAGTTTTCATTGCAATTTTATTAACTCTCAGAGTTTTGTTCGGGATGTTGGGGATGTAGTTTGAACCTTCAACTTAGATCTTTTGAGTACAATTGGCAATGAACAGCAAGGAAACTCCACAGGTTTCGCTAAGATGCCATGAGACCGTGATGAATTCATAGAAATTGATGTACACAGACGCTAGATCGGTGCATTCACCTGTTTCTATATAGGCATATTTCCATAAAGCAAAGACTGAAAACTACTTTATTACAACTCCTGAGTTCCTGTGGAAAATTCAACCCTAACACATGAACGCAGTGGCAAATGAAAAATAGGAATAATGAGGTACCAATAATATGATCGTGTTTTGTCTTAGCTAACCAATCAACAACTAGTTTACGCTGATTGTCTTTTTGATTATGCATACAGGCAAGGTTTATAACCGGATGACGAACTCTCTCATTTAGACGTGGCATGCAGTTTATAATCTGAACGGTTATTGAGTGAAGGCCATTTCAGCGTTCTTAACGATCCTTTGGGGATTCAAATATATGTGCTTTAGACTACTTAACACCTTTAATAACTCACAGCTCTATAAATATCAGATACTTTGTTTTGAAAGCTACATACATACATAATTGGTCATTTCAACCCTTCAGTTGGGACAACTTATCACACCAGTTATGTTGTCTGCACCAACAGCTTATAGCCGAATCTGAATGACAGTTTTTTGAAAATCTTTTCATAGCAATTTTATTTATTCTTAGAATTTTTGCCGGAAATCTGCTGAGAGAAAGCCGCCAAAGAAATATTTTTTCATATTTTGTTTTGTTCGAGATGTCTGACCTGGGGTTTGAACCGAGGCCTCACGCCTAATAAGCCAACACACTGCCTACTAAACTGCGATGACTTATTAACATCGCTGTAGATCTTAATTCGATGTGTATTGGGGAGGGAAAATTATTTTTAAACAAGGAGGTAAGAAGGAAATTGTTAATATTGTTACGATATGATCTACGACGATATGTCGATATAATATAGAGTCGATTGACAGGTTTGTCTGTAACAAAACATCATTTCAATATTCTAATGTTTGTTTTTAACTGTATTTGCAATATAAAAGTCTGCTTGATTCTGCTTCTTGTTGTTATTGCTCGTTCCTCTGCTTCAATAATTATTCCTTCAAATTATGTTGAATTGAACTTCCCTTAATCTTTGATGCACGATTTCTGCTGACATTCACTGTATATGTTTATTTTAATAAATTCGACAGCTTAATACAATATATGTGTGGCATTGGGGTGGATGGTATGCGAAAACAACACACACACTCTTGTGTAAATTTGAAATTGTATACACAAAATTGTGTAAAAGCCACAATTCAAAAGTGTAAATAAACATTAATGGTCACTCATTTATGCTTTCATCATACAGACTCATGTGACTACTATGTGTTGTATGATGTTTTTTTGGAAGTCGAACAAGTTAAACGGACACACTGGCTATAAATTAATATCTGTCTGTCCGATAATTATCCATTAGATAGTCGTAATATATAGCTTAAGCGTATAGAGAAAATAATTCATCACCGTAAAGCGTAAATGTCATTTACACATCGATGTTCAGCTTAAACTGTTGTTCATATTATTACATGTGTGGGTATTGTCACATCAACAATGCATTTCAATAGCAACAAAAAGTATTGATAATTGGGAATATTTTCATTTATAACTGGCACTTAATGGCATTAAGTTAACTGCGCTCAATATTAAGAACTTAAATACATGAAATACCGTCTAAAAATACTGAGAAATATTTTAAAATTATAATAAATTTCTAAAATGTCATTAAATTCATATGATTTAACATGTTCAAGGTCACTGGCTTACTGGACAAGGGCTCAGGATTCAAACTTCAGGTCTAACAATTAAAAAAAAAGAAATTTTTCTTATCAACAACCCCCTTTTAGCAGTCTCTTGGCAAATCTATCGTTCGAAAATAGTTTTAAATTGAAAATGCTATCAGTCATATACAAAAATGAAAACACATGGAATGGGCAATGTGAAAAGATAGGTTATAATCTTAACTAAAGGGTTGTAATGTTCAAGAAAGTAAGCACATAAAAATGTTTATTGTAACTATAATTCGCTATTTTGCATTAAACTATTGGGTAATTTCTAATTAGTTATCCCACCATAGAAGTCGCCGTAGTCTTGAGGTAGTGTGTTGGCTTTTAGACGTAAGGCCACTGTTTAAACTGTTGATATATGAAAAAATATTCCTTCGGCGACTTCCTCTTCTCAGAATAAATAAAAATTGCCATGAAAACTTTCTCAAAAAATTTGTCATTCGGAATTGACTTTAAACTCTATAAAAATAACACATACAACATAAGTGGCGTGAGAAACTGACTAAAAGGTTGTAATGACCAATTATATATGTATGAGAGAAGTAGAAATATTTTGTCAATTCACACAAGCCGTTGTATCGTTGTATTGAGTGTATTGTTGGACGAATATACGACAGTGTATGCTTGTTGTTGATAAAATCTGATGCACTTATACACAAATTTTCCGTATGTTTTTAAAAGTTGTATTGGTTTCGTGCTAACAAATTGTGCGAATGAAAAAAATGTGTAAATGTTTCTATATGTTTTTAAAAAGTTGTGTTGGTTTCGTGCTATCAAATTGTTTGAATGCCAGTGAACCAGCTTTGAAAATAGCAGAGCGGATTTATTTGCAGGCAATTTTATAGCACATGATCTTGTAAAATTTGCTAAGCCTGTTACACCGAAGTGGCCAACAGTATTCGTAACACAAAAAGACTTCTTTGGCCTGACTCCACCTTGTCAATATTACCTTACATACATCGATTTCTACTTTAGAGTAAATTTTTGATATGATCTTAGTTACACAGAATCTCCGGTGAGTTCGAAGAAACTACACACATTTACTAAAGTATACTTTACCTGTGCAGGCCCACAAAAGTGTACATCAGGCCCACAATTTTTTAACCAAGACCATCTTAAAATAGAGGAAAGTTGTCAAACAATTACAAAGATTTTCAACGAAAACGGACTAGTTAAAAAATTTCTGAAATTTGTTATCCGTATGTTTACTTTTGTGGCTGAGTGTATATTATAAATACTAGATATTCCAACAGGGACTTCGAAACAATTGATAACGGCACCATATTGAGGCTACATCTGTCAAATTAGTTGTCATTTATTTAGTGTGTTTTGCTAAACTACCATGGATGGATGGATACAGCATTCAACAACAAATGCGAATAATAAAATAGAAAATAATGTACTGCGCACTTCGCTCATTTTATTATCGCCGGAATCGCCATACCATCGTGGTGAATAATTCGAGTCCACTGGTTCAATAAACGATCGACGAAACGTTTGACGAAACGCTAGATATGCCGAAAACCTCGCTGCTGTTCTTGAGAGTGTACAGGAGAAGCCGGCCTGATTTGGGTTTACACGCGTACAAGTTTCAACAGATCTAAGGTAAACGTGAATGGGCTCTGAAGCAATGTGTAACTAATCCTTATTTTCATCGAGAAGGTATCTTCAGCGCTAAGACCCATTCCGGTATAAATGGCTACATAAGCAATCAAAATCTCTAATACCAATCCACATGTAATTTCTGAGCCTTCAATGCATTACGAAAATGTCATTGCTTAATGTAAACTTTAAGCAACGGCGTCAGCGGCCATGATTTATGTAGCTGTCAACAGCAAGCACTATGGGTCGGCCTGACTTCAGGCCATAACTTCTTTTGGTCCGATTTGGAGGAGGAGAACGGCGATAAGTACCACATGGCATTATCATCTCAAGTGGAGGTGATGTAAACTGGCCTCCGATATCGTATAATTCCAACTCATTACACATTCTCTTGTGGGGTTTAGTTAAATCGCAGTTGTATACGAATAAGCCACAAATCATAGCGGTCTTCATAGCCAACATATCCAATAATATTATAAATTCCTTCTGATTTATATTAATAGAAAATTTTCTATTAAGGATGTGCTCTATACAGAGAAGACGTTGCGGGCAATTCTATAAATAATGGCATGAAAGGTCATCAAACGATTGAAAACACAAATTTTGTTTTATTAAAAAAAATCCGGAGAAATTATTTATCATAACGCGATATGTATATAAGGCCTGTCTATGAATGTATTAGACTGCCTAACACTTTAAATTTGATTTTGCTGGGTACATATGAAAGTCATATATCGTGTGACTATTAGCGAGTCTATGTCTTTTACAAAGACGTTGCAATTATTGCACTCTAATGTTAAAGGGAATATTGGATACAAAAAAAAATCGTTAACATTTATTATATTAGCGAGTAATTTCATTTTAATCAGTCTTAAGAGGATTAGTTTCCAACGAATGTCTCTGTTGTAGCCTCACTGTAATTACTGCTTATCAATTAAAATTTTATTTTGAATTGCAAATTAAGAATCACATTCAAACTAAATTTATTGCCTTTCTATTTGATAAAACTCAAGAGTTTTGGCAACTCAAAAAAGGAAAGAAATAAAGGAAGAAAACAATAGAAAATTACAATCAATTCCAATTACCCAACATTCTCGGTCAACAAGGCTGCACTAAAAATCAAAAAGTTTGAAGCATAAAACAACAAAAATAGTTTAACACATACACCCTGACAGACATTCTTCCAATATGACATGTAGAAGTTTAAAATAATTTGTTGTATAGAGTGTGCCATTTATAAGTTTAAATTTAAAAATGCAATTAAACTAAAACGGTTAGAAATTTTGTTAAATTTATTTTTTTGTTGTAAAGATGTGGAAGATACAGACTATGAAGCTACTGGCCATGATGTAGTACTCACTGGAATGTAGCCTAGAATTGTGAATTTGTTATTTTTTTAGTTTGGGATATCTTGAAAAATTTAATATTTTTAAAAATCCCTTAGAATTGCCATATCATAGTTTGGAAATGTTTAATTCTAAATTAATGGGGTATATTTTCTATTTTAAAATATATTACTCATACGCACCATATTACATGTACTAGAATAGTTATTCTGAAAATTATGCAATAAAATTTTTTTGATATTGTCATGTATGAATCTAATGGAATTAAATATAACCCACCACATATGTTCCCGGCTTTATGAATGTGAGCATAAAGGTATAAACACATTGCCAATTGTTTTTTCTGCCGTATGCCGACTGCTTAAATTTTTTGAAAGCAGAGCTGAAAAAAACGACTGACATGAAATCAAAACAATTGAATTTGAATATATTTTTCAGTGTTGTCACTTTCAGGTATTTTGTACGCAAAAATAAACTCACTTATGAAAAAACTGCACACACAAAACATTTATCAAATGAATTTAGATACAAAATTGAATCTATAATTCTATTTTATTTATTATGAATACATGGATTGATTTTTATTTCTTAGTTTTAGAATTGTTCTTTCTGTTCAATAATATAAGTATTTTTAGCTGTTTTTTTCTTATGATTTTATGTTGTATTGGCATCACTAATTTGCTTTTGCTGCTCACAAAAATAGAAAATAGTTTAATTTGGGCAGAAAGTGTTTAGGTTGTTGTCTGAGTTTTCATATAAACGTGTGTATTCTAAACTTGGCAGCTTTCTGTTATCTGTCGTCTGCCATCTATGTGTTTATACCAGTGATGCTCAAAATCTAAATTTCCTATGATAGGCAAAGAAAACTCTGCTGACGCTGCGTTGATACACGTACACTATAAGCTTACTTGTGTGGTTTCTTATAATGATCGTGTGTTTTGCTTTCTTTGTTGTTTTGTCTTGAACTCAGAGAACAAAATCAATTCAGTTGATGTTTAGCACTTGATGAAGCAAGACCTCGCTCGAATATGAATGGTAATGCACGCTGTATTGTGTGTTATCGCACTTTATGTCGTAATTCTTTTTTTTATAAAAATACATTACGATGCTAGCCATGGATTTTTCGACAACATTAAAGCGAAATTATAAAATTATTATTAGTATTATTATTGCAATTAAAAGTAGACATTTTTTTAAAATTCATGGTTGACGAAACGAACGTACCAAATTACAATAATTTACAATCAATATATACATACATCAATATATTCATCAATACATACATACATACATATGTACATCAATATATCCATCAATACATACATACATCAATATATTCATTAATACATACATACATACATGCATCAATGTATTCATCAATACATACATACATAAGTACATACACACATGCATCGATATATTCATCAATACATACATACATACATCAATATATTTATCAATACATACATACATACATCAATATATTCCAATACATACATACATACATACATACATCAATATATTCATCAATACATACATACATACACACATACATCGATATATTCATCAATACATACATACATAAGTTCATTATGTAATAACATACACGCAACACAATAAACCAATTTTCTTTTTTATTTTCCCAGTGTACGATTCTCAAAAATTAAGTTGAATTTTGTTCTCCGCTGCTTTACCAACACAACCAAAACTATGATAGTATGTGTTTGAGCACCACTGGTTTACACCTTAATATGAGTAAATATAAAGAGTGGGTGACTTAAAAGTTTAAATTTGAAAATGCAATAAAATTGAAATTTTGTCAAATTTACTTTTTTGTTGTGAAGTACAATTTTTCAAGTCGCAGCTTCTTGGCGGCCTATTAACATCAACGTTTCGACTAATTAAATAGCCATCAAACGGTTGACTCAATAAATCGATTGTGGCATGATATGTGTGGCGAATTACACCATCATTTGAAACCAAACATCGTTGCCATGAAGAGCGTTTACAAAAAAATTGGCTATCATGGCCGTCCTTATTTTTAAAGAAAAATGCCAATAATACCTCCACTTCACAAGTTGTGCCAAACAGTCTGTCGTAATGGGTGCTTTGGCTTCTGTAAGCCAAGACCATGTGTTGATTTTCTGTGCCCCAAATACGATAACTTATCTTATTAACGTTCCATCCAAGATGAAAATTAGCGTCATTCGAAAAGATGATATATTTTTTTTTGGCAAAATCAACATCATCATGCAGTTTCTCGTTTGCCCAATAAATCCCAACGTTGCCTAAATGTAAATCGATTCATTACGTGTTGTAGAGATAATATACTGATTTTGTGACAGAATATAATGACATAAGTATTGCCAGATTCAAAATAACCGATGCTTTAAACTTAAACCGATAGATGGTCCACACTATATTAATACTCAGTCTACTTGAATTTATACTTCCAGGATCGATTAAGTCCTCCTTGTAAAACTTGTTTTCAAAGCGCAATTTGAAATTTGAATAGATTTTCCACAGAAAAATATATAATAGTAGGCATTCCGTTGCTATTATCGGCATTCTATCCGCCATTTTTATAAGAATAGGTAGTAAACATTTCAAGACCTAATAAAACAATCCTACACTACTCGATTTTAATCGCATCATCCCAGTTACTTTTATTAAAAATTATAATTACCGTTACTGTAGTGGTATGAAGTGAGCGTCAAGATACGAATGTCTCCATAGAAAAGGCGAATTTTGTATTAAAAAATTATGACTACAATTTTTTTGTTTTCATTTGAAAAAAACTGCTGGATACTCGCATCGAAAGCTCGTCGGGGCATATGGTGATCATGCTCGATCTGAAGCAACTTGCAGAAAATGGTTTCAATTCGGAGATAATGATTTTGATATGAGAAATGAAGAACATGGAAAACCTTAAAAAAAAACTTTGAACAATCCAGCAAGAGGACAGAAATGTTAAATACTGCACAACAAAAATTTTTTTTTTCATTTAGAAGCCACGGGAAAGATTCAAAAGTCTGGAAAATGTGTGTCACATGAATTGAATGACATATGGAAAACCAAAAACTCACTGGCGAAATTTGGTTTCAAAGTCGGGATAGAAAATCAGTTCTGCCTCGAATTGTACAGAAAACTTATGGATTAATCCGGGACAACCATAAATTTTGACAGCAAAACCAGATCGATTCCGCAAGAAGACAACGTTGTGTGTCTGGTGGGACACATTCCATCCTATCGTGTATGTCATACCAGACAAGAGTTTGTGGTGTATTGGATGCTATGTTTTTCATAATAATTGACGCGATGGTCACTTTTTTCATGGATATTAGCAAAGTAACATCCTTGTCTACAGAGAGTTTGTGGATTAGCCCTTGAAGGAACAATTTAATGTCGGTGTTGTTTAAATTCTTTTTCTTGCCGATGTAGCCATCCTGGTAGAACCCTTGATACAGATCGTCACCTATAACAAATGATCAATTTAAACCTTGTATTGAACGAAAAATTACCAGAATGACGTGATAATGCACCCGCACGCAAAGCAAAGTCGGTACAGCATACAATCAAAGCATTAGGATGAATGCTACTACCCCATCCGCCATGTTCGCCAGACTTGACCCGTTTCAAATATTGCTTGTCTTCTTTAATTGAAAACATTTTGGCTGAACACTACTTCGGTTCCTACTAGGAAGTCGAATGTTGGGTAACCAATTGGTTTGCTTCAAGAGACAAACAGTTTTATTGGCGTGGACCCATCAATTGCCTTGGGTTAGGTTAGGTTGGCAGATTGCTTGTCGTTCACAGCAAGTTCCCTCGGAGGCCCATGTGTCCTATTGTGATACTCAGTGTAAGGTAAGCCTCTTTGTCATGATCCGTTGGTGGTGGACTTGAGCGATGCTGTTTTACGAACCCTGTATGGTATTTTTTAAAAATGCTTGAACAAGAACTTTGTATTGTGAATTCAATAGAAGTATTGAAGAAATATACAAGTTCAAAAAAATTACAATACTTTAAAAAAATTTTAGTAGGGCAATCAATTTACCCATGTGGTGAATGAATACGTCGTACATAAGTAATTGGCCATTACAACCCTTAAGTCCGGATTACGGCCTAGCTTCACACACCACTTACGTTGTGTGCCTTAATTTGTATACGTGAGTGGCGGGACCTACAGTTTAACGTCGACTTCGAACGACAGATTTTTCAAAAACTTTTTCATGGCAGGTTTATTTACTCTCAGAGTTTTTGATAGAAATCTGCTGAGAGGAAGTCGCCGAAGAAATATTTTTTTTCATATTTCGTTTTGATGTCTGACCTGGTATACGAACCCGGGCTTTATGTCTAATAAGCCAACACACTACCTACTATACCACGGCGAATATGAATACGAATATGTTGTGGTTAACTTTATACAGTAATTTAAGCGGTACTTCAAAAGCGAAAGATGTAATGTTGTCATCTAGGAAAGGAATTGTGATCTGTTTACTCCGAATACGAGAGACATTCATGAGATTCACAGTTATACGTTTAAGCCACTGTAAATATTCAAATAAACGCTGCTCATACATTCTACAAACATCCAATAACCTAAATTTCAACAAAAATGTTTAATTGATACCCCGATGAACTTTATGTCATTGCGTAAAACGAGAATGTTACTGTTGCCCCTACCAAATATTTATTTTTCACTTTACATTCCAAGATAGAAGAACATAAACGAACGCTTGCGTTTAATCTATCGATGCAAATAGAAAGATTCCAGGAATTTGTTCGATTGAAAAATAGAAAATATGATAAAATTTGAATATTCACTCAGTCTTTCATTGCTTCATTTATAGATTGTGCCTTTTTTGACTTTGGTTTCGGCAAATAATACAATTGCATTTGTATTCGGCTACTGCTACAAAAAACTCTCAAGGGAAAATGTGTCTTGGCAACGCAGAATAATTTATTTTCAATATCAATGCATTTGCATGCATTAAAAATGTAAATTTGTTTTCCAACTGTATACTATGTAGATATAACATTTGTGAAGAAAATTTGAAAAAGGCAACTAAATGCGTGGTCTTCCTCCAGGATGAGTAGAAGATGTGCGACCAATCTGCAAAAACTTTTTAATTAGCCTAGAAATAATTGAACTGTTGATCGAATATCTTGCACTAAATTGATCTTAACCCAAACGGGAACTTGTGGGAGATCGTTAACTTAAAAATCAACCGACAAAATTATATAACTAAAGAAGATTTATTTGAAGCCGCAAAAATTGCCTTTGAAGCAATTTCACCTGAAATAATTAATAATTTAACATCCACTATACCTAAAAGATGTGCGTGTGTCATCCAGAGTAAAGGATTCGCAAAGAAATATTAATTTCAATAGTTTTTATCTGTACCTTAAATTGGGGGTGCTTTAGTTTTGTCCGCTTATATTTTCGACTTAAAATGTATTTTGAATCATAACTTTTTTTATTGAATTCTGAATTCCTTAAGTTTGTGTTTTTCAATAATAAGGATATAAATAAATAAAAAAAATAAAAAATAAAACATTAATAACTTTGTTTTCTTTAAAAAATAATCATTTTAAAAAAATGTACTGAGGGGGTGCTTAGGTTTTGTCCGATACTGTATATCAATTACACTATTTGTACATTGACAGTCAAAACTTGAAAGCAAAATTAATAGTTTTCGTCTCTTCTCGAACTTAATTCGAATATAAGGAAATAAATAGGACATCTGAGCTTTGATCAGTTATGATCTTCAAACTGAAGCTACATTTGTCAAATTAGCGTTCTTTAATTCAGTTTGTTTGTAAAAATTCACCATGTACGACGACATACAACTACATATGTTCGCCAAACAGGCTCTGGTGAATTCTGCAGGTGACTGTAATATTCATTGGAAAACATCTTCAGCGATAAGACCCATTTCTATACCAAAATTATCAAATTTGAGATGAGGTCCAATTCACATGAGGTCCAAGATCGTCCAAAGCATGCTAGCGGCATCATTGTTCCATATCTCTTATAGAGGCCATCACTGTCAACGGCAAGCACTATGAATTGGATGATCTGGCCTTCAACGACATATGGATCCAAGCCACATAGCCCATGGCACATGGATATTGTCAAAAGCGCTTCGATCTTGTTATACTTTTTCTTGTGAGATTTTCTTAAGTCGCAGGTGTATATAAGCGGTCATCAAAACCAATAACCCATACCAGCGATTAAATTCAACCAAGGTTCAGCACATAGTGGAATATTGAAATTTTGTTTTATTTAAATCTAAAGATAGGAAATGCTTAATGATGTTATTATTATGTATTTTAAGGCCTTTGTGGTTTTTGGCTTATTCGAAAATATCTACAACTCAAGAAAATCCCACAGGGAAACGAAGATCTTACGTAGGATTTTTCTCTCGAATACTTTCAAGGCGGCTGCATCAATGCTTAATAGGGTCCATGCCTCTGAGCCATAAAGAAGCACGGGGATGATGAGCGTCTTGTAGAGTATTAGTTTTGTCATACGAGAGAGGTCTCTGCTACTAAAGTGCCCATTGAGACCATAGTAGCACCAGTTGGCAATAGTTATCCTGCTCTTGATCTCCAGGGAAAAGTTTAATGGTATTAAATCACACCATCTAGGTGACCAGTTCACATCACCTCCAAGAATTATGACCATGCCCGAAAAAAACGCTCATGCTGAATATCAACTGTTGAATGAGCTGTGTTGCCAAAAATCCGCACCAGGTGTTTGGTCAGGTATCAAGTGCTACGATGGTGAATTTTCCATCTGTGATTGCTAAGAAAAAACGTTTTCCGAGATTGGAATTTATTGAGGAAATAATAAATAAGAGAGAGAAATTAAACATTCTAAAGAACAAATACAAATTCAGTGAATGACTGCAAATATCAACAGAAAACGCTAACCAAACTGGTACTTTAATTCCAAATGGGTTAAATGAAGGGAGATCCTACTAAGAATCCTTTTAAGGGATACCATTAGAAACTTTTCCATATTTTTCTGTCGGCTGGTGAAAAACGTTAAGCTTTTTTTGGTCTACAATTATTTTTAAAATTGATTAAAATTCATAAAATTGCTAAAAATTTGTTGGGCTACCCAGACTTTTGCTGTTCATTGTATACAGATACGTATTGCAGGCATTTATTAATACAAACAAAAGGTGTAGAAAATACAATACATTTTTTTCTCCACAATTATTATTGTGATGTAAAATATATAACCTATGGCATACACATTGATTTGTAAAGTTTTGTGTAAAAAATATATATATAAAAAAGCATATAAAAGAAGGATGTAAAAATAAAATAAAGGAATAAATCATAGTAATAGGGTTTTCTTTTCTGAAAACTGAAAACAAAAAAAAAAAATAAATTCAGCAGAGCAACGTTTTCACCCTTCCTGCTGTGTTCTAAAAAAAAGAAAACTATACTCGTACTCCATGTCACATGTTTAGAGCACAACACAAAAAAATTTCAATTTGAGGCCAAAAAAAATCGAAATTTTTTTGTATGAAAATATAACACCATGAGTAAAAAAATATTGTCTTTATATTACACTTTTAGCCGCACGTAGTTAGTCAGTGCATGTGAACAGGGTGCTTTGGGGGAAACCAATAGTATCATTCAGTGGAACAAGATAATGAATTTTCAAAGTAGCTGCAAGACAAGTAATTAAGCAGATTTGACAGAATACGGATGTGGTATGAATTACAAAAAGTAAAAGTTTTTTTGTGAATCTTCTGATGTGAGTTAAAGCTTTCTCGCGTTTTAATTTGAACGATTGTATGTATGTCTGTTGTGGTATGTATTTAATGACAATCTTCTGCAGGCATATCATTCCTCACCCTCACCCTTCCTATGACCAAAATAGAACGTGCGATTTAAATTTTATTTCATGCAATGAAATATTTCTTAGCAATTCTCAAATATTTTCTTTGAATAAAATGTTTATACTTAGTTACGTCGAGACCTGATCTACAGAGTGCTGTTTTAGGACTGACTATTTTAAACTGAAACGGAGCCCTCTCGTCTAATAAGCCAACACACTTCTTACTAGACTACGATGACTTCAGTTTAAAATACTACATAATTGGTCATTACAACTCTTCAGTCAGGATTACGACCTAGTTTCTCACAACACTTATGATGTGTCTAATAAAAATCTGTCGTTCGGAGTCGACTTTAAACTGTAGTCCCACCACTCACGTATAGAATTAACACACACAACATAAGTGGTGTGAGAAACTAGGACGTTGTACAATGGGTCAATTCGATCTCCGGGTACTGTACTTGTCCTAATTGACAAGTACACGTCCTCTAACCTAACCTAACCTAACCTATGATGTGTCTGTTAATTTTATACGAGCGGTGGGGCCTACAGTTTAAAGCCGACTTCGAACGACAGGTTTTTAATAAACTTCTCATGGCAATTTTATTTACTCTCAGAGTTTCTGCCAGAAATCTGCTGAGAGGAAGTCGCCGCGGAATACTTTTTGTATTATGTTTTGATGTCTGGCCGGAGCTCGAACCCTGGCTTTACATCTAATAAGCCAACACACTACCTACTAGACTACGGCGACTTATTTGCTATAAAAAAGCAGAGATTCTGGACTTCTCTGTAAGTTTTGTCTCAACTCTCATAAAGAAGGATTAGAGCACAAGCAAGATTTATTTTGCAGTTCAGATAGGTTCCTTTATTTGTTTTGTTTGGGTTACATATTGAATTGTTTCATCACAATGGGGCTAACCACTCGTCTACGAAACGACTTTACAAGAAAAAGATCTCAAAATTATTTCGAGAAATAAACTCCGTTCAAAAAATTTTTCAAATAATTTCAACTCTGCTCATAACAAACTTTCATCTGAGGTTATGTTCATCGTCAAAAAAGTTCGTGTTGTCAATTCAAAGAAACAATAATTTCATACATGCTGGTAATTAACTCATTCCTAAAGTGAAAATCTCCCTGCCAAATAGATTATAGTCTTACAAATGGACTCAATGATCATACTTCCAAAGCCGAATGTTGACACATTTGGACGATTATGCTGAATATAAAAATCAAGAAGTGTACGAAATGTATTTCGATTTGAATCCCCATTTTCGTAAAAGGCTTCAATTGTGTAACTCTCCATTGTCGTCTTTGTCAAACGCTGAAACAAAGAAATGTCAAATTAAGTTGTATAAAAACTTGACATTAAGGTGTGACTCGTAATTAAGGGCATGATTTATGATTGACCAACTCAGATTCGATTAATAGGTCTGCTGTAGAACAGTAGGGGGATCTACTTTATTTTTTTCTAATTTAAAAAAATTTTCTTTTAAAAAACTTTGTGTAAGAAAAATTCCATATTTGTAGGAAATATTGCGATAAATTATTAAAGAAAGAAAGAATATACAACATGGTAAACAACACTGTAGCTTTCTGATGCCTGAAATGACAGAAAGTCAAGGACACCTAGCATGATATAAAAGGTAAAGAAATTTGATAAACGGCAAAACAAACACAATCACCCTTTTATACACTTTTTCATTCAGTCTTTCAGTCAACCATTCATTCAGTTTACATTTCTTTTTTTTTCATTCATTTGCTTCGATGCAGATGCATTTATTTTGTTTCCATCAGATCTTCAATAGTGCTTTCTTGTTTCTTTATCAATATTTTTGACTTGTTTTTGAAGTTCTTTTTTTGTTTTTCTATTTTCTCTATACTGAGAGATAATAGAGTCTTTTGTTGCATGCCAATTGTCTTGCGGCAGAGTGTTTTTAGTATGTTAAACTACCAGTTACTGCTGTTTCTTTTCACATGCAGGCATTTACACAGCTAGGATATTACACTAAAAAATCACACTATTAGACTAAAAATTGGAAATATTTAAGCCTCAGAAAAACATATTTAACATATAAAAAAAACTGGTATATAAATTGATATCAACAATTTGCAGAATAAGAAGATGTTTTCTCGAAAAGTTCTGTAATGGTATGTATGATTATCGCTTTGGGTGCGAGAGGTCCCGGGTTCAAATCCCGGTTGAGCCCACTGATCTTTTTACAGTTATTTATATGACAAAAAACGCAATAAAAATTAATAAAACTATCTGTACTTCAGATATTTAAAAACTTTGAATACTAGATTATTGTCAGACCACTATTTTAGTAGATTTATTTCATTTATTAATTCATTTATTTGTTCAAAACAATACAACAAGAATAAATCTTATATTACAGTACTGCTCAGCAATTGTTATTAACATTAATTCCGAGTGATTTATTTTAACTAATTCAATAAATTTAATAAAACAAAAGAAAAGAAAATTAAAATTTAAGAAAAAGAAACATCATTATGACAATAATGTTAAAAAAAAGAACATCACAGTTATAATAAGACTAAGGGGGAAAAAAAATAGAGAAGATTAACTAAGCAAAGTGCTTGAAAATGGCATTTTTGAAATGGTTTGCATTATTGATAATTTGTATTTGAGGGCGAAGTTGGCTCCACGTATGGAGTGAATGAAAAAGTGTTGTTAGGAGATGGCCTTGTTATATTTTATAGAGTTTATCTTGTTTCCTCTATTCAGCCTAGTAAATATTAATCTCTCTTATAAATAAGCTGACTGTCGATTATACATACAGTGGTAAGTAAAAGTCTTAGTACGGCAATACATTTTAGCATTTTCATGAATTTGTAGCTAAAGTTCGTATAAATAATTCAAGTTTTTATACTTATTACATTAATTTATTTCTGTTTTTAAATTGATTGAAATTTTTAAACTTTTCACAAAACAAGAGAAAAATAAGAAAAAGTTTTTGCTGACTCCTTATTTTAGCACCGCAGAAGTGTATGTACCCCTAACCAGAACTTAAAATTCAAAGGCCTAACACATATATAAAAATGTTACTCCTTATATTTAGTAGGATATCCCTAAAGGTCAAGCATACCATATAACCTATTTGACATTCAATGCACCAGTTTGTTTAGTGTTTTCTGGTGATATTTGCCGCCATGCGCTCATGAGCAAGTATTTCGGTTAACTCTTGTTTGAGGTTTAGCAACTACGTAACCATTCTTCCAAATGATCTCCTAAATAATCTCTTGGAGTCATATCGGTACTTTGTTCAAGTGTATTAAGCCTGAGGGGACTATTAGCAGCCGTATGATTGGGTTCATTGACTTGTCGGAAGTAATGACCATTAGAAATAATTAGTTCTTCCGAACTTTTGATGTATTTGATCTTTAGAATGTTTAAATAGTCTCTCTAATTAATTATTTTCTCAATAAATTCAAATGTCTTCGCTAATAGCATTCGAATATTAGTTGGTGTAAAATACTGTGACATCCAGATATTTCGAAGCATTGCAAAAGTTTTACCACAGTACATTTTGACGCGATCCGAACAATTTAGGTCATTATTCAGAGTTTCGGCAAGATTTTTAGCTGTTCTAACACAGCCTATATTTGATCCATTTGTTTGAATTGGTGGTAGATGTGCGATCAAATTTTAAGGTGCTCCTATCAGTAACGCAATTGATAATGGTTTACTGCATAAATAATCTTATCATTGGCATTTATCCTCGTAAAAAGTATTGTATTATAATCAAATATTCATAAACTATAATTTTCCCCAGAATACAGGCAATTAAGACCGCCACAATGTATATTTGTGTATTTCAGATCAAATGCTTTCTTTGGTGAGCTTGTATGCCGTCCACGTTTTTCGACTTGATTGAATCTACATTTCATCAGACAATAGTATGTTTTTTCAGTTATTAAGATGCTGGTTTTGCTGGAAAACTAAAATCTATAGCATAAATTTGCGAAGAATATGGAGTTTTCTAGCTCTCCGTAGCCCAAGTCTATTTTCTCAAATCTATTACTTATTGTGCGGTTTTAAAGAGGAGCACCGGGTTTAGTTTGGATCACTATGAAATACGTCTTTATTGTAATCCATTTCTGCTTCATCACAGCGTCTATTCTAAGATTTCGAAGTCATTTGGTGATTCCTAGTTTCCCTTTCTAATAAATCCACACTAGAAGGGATTAAGGTCGGATGATTGAGAACACATCCGAAATTGTTTACGGACATTTAGGAAAGCAATATCAGCAATAATTCTAGGGTCATTACCGTATTGAAAGATAAATTGATCATGAAGACCTAATTTTATGGCTTTTTAAATATAAAAATTTTCCCACTTATCCTTCATTCACCAATAAACCATCGCAGCATAGCCACCACTTTAAAGAGTGAAACATATTGTTTCCACCTTTGATGACGTAAATATATTTTTTTCCATCATTGAAAAATATTACCTTTTTCCCAGGACTCTGAAGCCTTTCATATATGCTCATTGGTAAACTTCATTCTCTTTTGTATTTCAAAGAGTGAAAGGTATTGAATTTTTCATGCCACGCAGCCATGGTAACCACTTTTTTTAGCATTTTTCCTATTTTTTAACATTTGATTACAATATTCTTTGATATTTGGGAAACGGACTCCCTTAAAATTCTTTGGAACTGCCGAAGAACAAATGAGTTTGCTTCCTTGTAATTGCGTACTCTTCTTTAATCTGTGGATGGAAAAATTAGAAATTCCTATCGTTTGTCTTAAACTTTATTTATTTATTAATTACAATAAAATTACAAATTATATTCTAATTATATACGAGCGGAGTAACTTGATCATATGCTTGGTGTAGGGTAACACTCCAGAGTCTCTGGTGGGAATCGAACCCACAATCCTCATGCTAATAGTCTAGCACACTACCCACTAGGCTATCAGGGCACCCTAGTTTTTAACCTTTTTTCACAAAATTTGTAACAATTTTTTTGTCTTTTTTTAGATATAAGGCCAGAGTTCAAATTCCAGGTCAGACATCAAAACAAAAATATGAAAAATATTTCTTCGGTGACTGCCTCTCAGCAGATTTCTAGCAAAAACTCTGAGAGTAAATAAAAAATTGCCATGAAAAGTTTCCCAAAAATCTGTCGTTCGGAATCGACTTTAAAGTGTAGGTCCCGCCACTCATGTATAAAATTAACACACACAACATAAGTGGTGTGAGAAACTAGGTCGTAATCATGACTGAAGGGTTGTAATGACCAATTATGTATGTATGGGTGGTGCAACATTCCTGGTTGACGAATTTCAAAACTACTGTGCCCAGTAGTGGACAGCGGCAAAACGAGGGTACTATTTGAGTTCGACAAGAGATCGGTTTGCACTCTTACAGGAATTCTAAGGGGACACTGCACTCTTGCCAGTTTCGCTGACAACTTCGGTCTGCTCCACTAGGATTACTGCAGATTACGGAATCGGTACCTGCACTTAAGAGAAGATGTCATCGATTTTTGGGTGACAGAACGTTTAAAGATCTGGACATTGCGGCGAAGCTGCAACTAAGGGAACTGGCCGGTTTCAGCCGGAATTCGGGGTGGTTCAAAGCCACCACTAATGGATCATGACAAGGCGGCTTACCACACACTGGGCCACCGAGTGAACTTGCCTGTGAATGGCAAGCTGCGCGCTAACCTAACCTATAATAATTTTTGCTTTATTGGATTTATTTTTCTTTCGTGTATTTTTTATTATATTCATGAAATGTAAAATAACAATAATTTAAACAAAAATTGTACAAAAAACACTCTCAACTGTAAAAACAGTTTATATAACCACATATTCCCGGATACAAGAACTTTAAAAAAAGTGCTTATAAGCGGGGAATTATTTATCGAAATTCCGCACTAGAAACAAATAGCCACAAGTCATTCAAGCTGATGGATTCTATTTGTCTCGTTGACAATACTGGCCTTGTATTCAATGGAATGTCGCCTGATCGGAGAGGGCCATCTTCTACAACTTGTTGTGGTGAACATAGTTGTAACTTGAAAAGAAATTGCTGAATGAGATTTATCTGCAACAAAGTTTAAAGGCACAGCCAAGAGTGCTATTGTAGCACGAACAAGAGAATCTTGTGGCTGACTTTTTCGAGATCTAGTCACTCCAGATTAGTAGAAGAAGTGCCTTACATATTAAGAAAAGTGAACACGGGTGGGTTGTACGTTTTCCACCAGCAATCAATTATTTGAGATTGCGTTGTCTCAGTTGGTCAGGACTTCAGGTTGGGACAAAATGCAGCTTCTGCCTCGAGAAAAATGAAACCGTAAGAAACATTGAATGGAAATGCTTTGTACTGTTAAACTTCTTACTACATTTTTCCTATAAATATGCTGTACAGCGTAAACTTGCAGTCAAAACTCGAACACCTAGAAAACAAACGGCGGCGCAGAAACAGATGTAAATAACAGACTCAATAGAGCGAGAACACCATTCGGCCGACTGCACTCCGTATGGAGAACATTCAACGCTTGTGTAAAGTCAACGTTACTATATAGTAGCGAAACTTGGCTTATATCTAACACCATCACGTAAAAGCTTCAGGTATTCATCAATAAATGCCTAAGAACCATATGTAGAATATTCTGGCCCAACACCACCAGCAACGCAGATCTCTGGACTCTCACAGAGGAGGAACCCATACAGAAGCAGATCAAAAAGAAAAAATTGGGGTGAATTAGCCATACATTGAGAAAGAAGCCTGACGGTATTACAAGAATGGCGCTAGAGTGGAATCCCCAGGGCTCAAGAAACCGTTGCAGACCAAAAAACACCTGGAGACGCTCGGTTCTGCAAGAACTAAGCCTGATGAACTGACATGGGAAGGCGCTAAAGCAACGGCGGAAAATCGTGTCAGATGGAGATGCTTTGTGAAAGCCATATGCTCCCTAGAGGGGCAATGGAAAAAAATAGCGTAAATGGTGAATATAGGCTTCCAATAGTTGCTATTTTATCAACATAAAGCAATGACTTAACATAATTCTCATAATTTGAAATCCAGAAACGTGGAAGCTAGTGAACAGGACCAGTTTCGAAAAGAAAGTTGTCACAAAGCGTGTGGATATAAACGAAAGTTTTTAAGTAAATTTAGAGTACGGAGTAAAACTGTTTGCGTTTATAAGCGTGGCATGCTTAAAAGTGTTACGCGTATAGTATATCGAATAGTTCGGGAAAGCTATTCGAAGTGTGATCAAAAATAACCGTTATTTTAAAATTTCTTGAGTTATGTATGTTCGATTTTTACATTTTTTATGTTGATACACGTGTCTGTTATATATGTTGACAATATAAGCCATTTTGGATTGTCTGTTTGTGTTTGACAGATAAAAAGGTTGTCGTGTTTTGGTGTGCTCTTCGATTTTTTACTATTCGAAAAAGTGGATCAAAGAAACAGTATTAAGTTTTGTGTAAAAAATTAAATTAAATGTGCAAGGATATTTGAAATGTTGACTGTGGCGTTTGGCGAGTCTACTATGAGCAGAACACAAGTTCAATTGTAGTATAACCGGTTCAAGGAAGGCCGAGAAGATGTCAATGACGATGCTAGTCCTGGTCGCCCGAGCACCAACAACCGATGAAAACATTGAAGCAGTGAAGAAAATGCTTTTGTATAATCGTTGAATCATCTTCATTTATAATTTTTTTTTCCAAAAATGGAGAAATTTTGTATCATTTTCAGGAAAAAATTGCTTGGGGATTAAACAATCTATCCCAGTGTTGTTTATTGATATATAAACGCAGCAGTAATACTGCGTCATCTTAATCTATGGGTGGTGTAAATATTAAAGAGTCAGTTCTGAGCATGAAAATTCAGTGTAATGTTTGCTGGAACCAACGCATTTTTCAGTTCCTTTAAATCCTGATAAGATATTAATATCATCTCTATCGTTCGGTTCATGCCAAACAATTTTTACGGATGTCTTAGGCATGAAACGTGCGGCAGCGAAGATTATTCCAAAATTGCTAAATTTTTAGCAAAAACAACGTCGCATGGACATCGCTTAGGAAATGTTTACAATCATGGGTATATGGCTATGACATTGGAACCAAAGCCCAATCATCCCAATGGAAGCGTCCAGAAGAGCCAAGACCGAAAAAATCACGTCTAGTTTTGTCAAATGTGAAGGTTTTGCTCACTGTTTTCTTCGATTGCAATGGCGTGGTGCATCATGAAATCTTGCCACAAGGTCGTACGGTCAATAAGGAATACCACCTTGAAGTTATGCGCCGATTGCGAGAAGCAAAAAACCAATCATGGTTTCTGCACCATGATAGCGCACCAGCTGACACATCGATACTTGTGCGTGTGTTCTTGGCAAAAAAAAACCCCTTAATCATGCCTCAACCACCGTATTCAACGGACTTGGCCCCCGCTGACTTTTTCCTTTTCCCCAAACTGAAGAAAGCGTTTTTGCTAGCATTGAGGAGATAAAAGAAAAATCGAAACAGGAGCCTTTTTGGTATCGCCCCTGTTTCGATTTTTCTTTTTTTCTTTTATCACGTTTCAGAAGTGTTTCGAGGATTGGAAAAAACGCTGGCATAAGTGTATTATATCTGAGGTTGGTTGCTTTGAAGGGGACAAGATAGTTATTGATAAATAGATAAATACTTTTTGAAAAAATTTAAAATAACGGTTATTTTTTTTATTACACCTCGTATATACAGACTTTTTATATAGGCAATTTCGTGTCAAGTGTGGATCGTGCAGGAAAATGATGGGAATGTTGGGCACATTACCGGTTATTCCATATGAGAACAAAATCAATTCTGAAAATGATGACAGTTCTGCAGGAGATGATGGTTGTTCTAACTTTTCAGTAGAACCTATAAGACCTAATAATGTGTGCCAAAATCAACAAAAAGTTGTTACATAAGGACACATAGTCAATTTAAGGCAATCACGGTAATCGTACATATCTTCTGAGGAATCATCTGTCAAATACTTTAAGTTGATTTCCTTCAACATGAGTTTAACACTTTCATGTTAAATGCAAACGCATACTGTGAGAGTTCCGCTCCTACTATCCAATAGTACTAACCTTGGTGCAAATTTCATCCAAATCGGAAGACATCAATCATAAAAATTGGGTCACTTGACACGAAATTGCCTATATATCCAGTGTAAATGTTAGAGTACGGTATAAATAAATGTTATTGTCATTATTAACTTTGTTTAGTTTTTAATACTATGTATATTATATTTAAATGTAATTACATTAAAAATATACCATAATTATCATTAAATATTCCATTTTTTATATTTTTTTCTTATTTATGAGCTCCTTTAGATCGCATTGTAAACTCAATGCTGGGCATCACAGTCTTTCATTTAATTAAAGTGATTAAAATCAAACAACAATAGTTTAAAACACTAATTAAAGTGTGTTTATTTGTTATGAGTTTACAATAAAATGTGTTTTTGTTTTTGTAACTGAGTTTCAATGATAATTAAATTAAAAAACGTCATAATTACCGCAGTTATTTTTATTGCTTTTTATAGGACAATTTTAATTGTGAAATAAATCCATCATTAAATTCATAATGAGTGTTTAATTCTTCTATTAATTACTTTTCAAAACTATAAAATAGGATTATATGTATACTGTCGTTTTGCTGAGAGTAAAATTCATTTCAGCACCTTGTGTTAAGAGTAGTATGTACTCAGTTTAAGTTATGCTTCAGATTGTCACTCCATCATCATCACATGAATCTGGAAGCATATCATTCGATATTTATATGCCATATTGGTTTAATAATAAAGGGTGTTTTTTTATAGAGGTATAGAACTTTAAGTTGCAATAAAACAACGATGGATTATTCGATTGACATGAATTTTATTTATCCGAAAGATAATCTTGTGGCATTACATTTTAAATATGATTTCTGACATATGACCGCCACGGCTGGCGCGGATGTAGTCCAATCTGGACGTCCAATTTTCGATGACTTTTTCCAACATTTGTGGCCGTATATCGGCAATAATACGGCGAATGTTGTCTTCCAAATGGTCAAGCGTTTGTTGTTTTACCATATAGACCAATGACTTTACATAGCCCCACAGAAAGTAGTCTAGCGGTGTTAAATCACAAGATCTTGGAGGCCAATTCACAGGTCCAAAACGTGAAATTAGGCGGTCACCAAACGCGTCTTTCAATAAATCTATTGTGGCACGAGCTGTGTGACATGTTGCGCCATCTTGTTGAAACCACATCTACTGGACATCATGGTTATTCAATTCAGGAATAATCATGGATCACCATTGACTGTAACGTTCTGGCCGCGATCATTTTTGAAAAAGTACGGACCAATGATTCCACCAGCCCATAAAGCGCACCAAACAGTCAGTTTTCACGCTAAACAAAATTCACTTATGAAAATCGGGAACAACCGTAATCTCGTTTTGGGCCCATTCGACGCATCTACGCCTTACTTGATGATCGTATGGCTTCAAATCTTGCACGAGTTGGATTTTGTAAGCACGCAAACCAAGATCCTTCCGCAAAATCTTCCATAAAGTGGATGGACACAGATCCAATTCCTGTGCTCGATGGCGGATGGACTCATTCGGGTCTTCCTCAATGCTACGCTCTACAGCAGCAATAGCTTCTTCTGTAGGCACCGTACAGCGTCTCTGGGGATGCAAGTTATCAATAAGAGTAAACGTGGTGCGAAAACGTTCCATGGTTAATCGAATTAACTGCTCTGATGGACGATTTTGTCGATGATAAAATGGACGTAGTGCGCGATACGTTTTCCTCACAGAATCATTATTTTCGAAATAAAATTGCACTATTTGCAAGCATTGTTCAGGCGTGAGTCTATTCATGATGAATTGCCAAACCAAACTGAGAATAAATCACTTGACAGCTGTTAAATCGGTCGCCATCTTGAAAAGTAATGCCAACTTAAAGTTCTATACCTCTATAAAAAACACCCTTTATATTCAGGGTGTACTGAAAACAGCAGCTGCTCACTGTTAACAATGACTTTTCTCCGCATAACACATACTAAGCCCTCTCATGTTTTCTTCTAAGAAGTATTGATCATCATCGTCACTGAATCTATATTTTGGGCTCCATTCTTAATACATATATACATAATTGGTCATTACAATAATTCAGCCTGGATTACGACCTAGCTTCTCGCACGACTTATGTTGTGTGCGTTAATTTCATACATGAGTGGTGGGACCTACAGTTTAAAGTCGACTCCGAACGACAGATTTTTGAGAAACTTTTTCATGGCAATTTTTATTTACTCTCAGAGTTTTTGCCAGAAATCTGCTGTTAGGAACTCGCCCAAGAAATATTTTTTCAAATTTTATTTTGATGTCTAACCTGGGGTTTGAACCGTGGCCTTACGTCTAATAAGCCAGCACACCACCTTATAGACTACAGCGACCTCACTTCCATTCTTAAAAAGTTTACTCAAAGTCTACACTGATTTCAAAACGCTGGTTATTAATGTCAGTTTAATCCTGCATTGTCTAATGCTTGACTCAGATCTCCTCTTATTGTAGTTTCGCAACAAAAGTTTGAATGCCGCAAATCCACTTGGCTGAAGAGAAGTCCTTGACTCTCTTTATCTTCCCTTTCATTGAGCATACCTTTTTAAATATTTACTCCAACTCTACTGAGGGATTCTGGTCCCATCATCTGTTTGTTCATTGCCGATAAATTAAACATGTCATGTCGTTTGTACCTCCTGTTCAAGTTGAATTGACCACAGTTTTCATGGCCATAGATTTTGCGTTTGGAAGATTTCCACAAAGTTTCCTCATTCTGGGACCAAAAATTACCGCTCCTGTTAGAAGGTCCGTTCTTGATCTATCCGTACGAAAAAATTGTAAGCCAATGGTAATGAACTTTTTTTTTGAAGAATACTTCAAAATGGAGTGAGAATAATCGCGTTGATTTCCGCATCCGATCCAACAATGATTTGTAGAAGCTCCTCAACCACATGGACATTGTGCAACGTATTAACATCCAGCGGCTGCACTTGCTCGGCCATATCGTGCAAATGGAAAAGGAAGTTCCGACGAGACGAGTATTTGATGCAGTGATTTGCGGAAGTCGGCGAAGAGGACGATTTGCGTTGGAAGGACCAAGTCGAGGAAGCCCTGTTATCGATCGGTGTGACCAACTGGCGCAGGCGCGCAATAAGCAGAGGCGCCTGGAAGGATGTGTTAAGGCAGACCGAAATTCGTTAATCGGATTGTTAATGGCCAAATAAATAAATAAATAAGAACTGATAAATGCTCTGTGCAGCAATCGATATTGTAAGCAATCATCAGTTTTTATTTGAATTAGGAACATGAGATGGTATTGAAAAATCAATTTTTAAATTCTGTATCTATGTACGTAAAAGTTCTTGCAGTTTTATGATAGTTTTGCATTTTTATAACTGCTTCACTTTTAGTTCTTGATTTTATTTCCCTTTGTACGGTAGTTGACGGCGACAGTATTGCTATTTTAAACACGCTGACGACAACACATGCACAATCTGGCGGTGATATAGCCATGTATTTAAAATTGTATCTGTATAGGTATGAATAGATACTGGTAGATACAAACACAACAACTTTTAGAATTCATTATTATTAAAGGGTACAATGTCATGTGCTAAAAATTAAGTTTTTTAAATTTTGCTCACTACCTCTCTTGCTTACTGTCGTTGCCTTCTGCCGACTTTTTATTGTTATTCGTATTTATATGTATTTACTATAAATATACATATGTATGTGTGTTATTACATCTTTGTTTGCACACACAAATAAATACGTATTGTGGTTTTAACTACACTATGGCTATTTTTTTTTTTAGAAGTCGACGTAGTCTAGTAGACAGTGTAAGCCAACACACATTAGACGAAAAGGCAGGGTTCGAGGCCCAGGCCAGACATCAAGACAAAATACAAAAAGTATTTCTTCGGCGACTTCCTCTCAGCAGATTTCTGGCAAAAACTCTGAGAGTAAATAAAATTGCCATAAAAAAAGTTTCTCAAAAATCTGTCGTTCGGAGTTGACTTTAAACTGTAGGTAGCACCACTCATGTATAAAATTAACACACACAACATTAGTGGTGTGAGGAACTAGGACGTTGTGCAATGGGTCAGTTCGACCTCGGGGTACTGTACTTGTCTTAATTGACAAGTACACGTCCTCTAACCTAAAATAACCTAATGGCTAATTTTGATACTTGGGGTCAGTATCACGTAGGAAATATGAATTTATTTCGGGCTTATTAAACATTTTCACTTATTTCCTGTAAGAAAATATTAGGGTAGGTAGGTTGTGTGAGGGAAGAACAACCAACAGAATTATGCCAAGCGACATACACCTAAGCTAGCATGTAGGCGTGTTATATGCTCACCATTAGGAATGTCACCTTATTTTCTATGAGAGTCTGTATTTCCTACAAACTTCCTTTACTTCTTCTAATCCATTTCTCTAAGAGGAGTTATGTTTGGTATAGTGTCATCACCAAAATATTGCGATCTCGATCTTACGAAAGCTGGACAGTGACACAAAAAGTGGTAAATCTTTTCCATGCATCAACATTTTCCACCACACCAATACGGCTCTGGTGCACATGTAAGGCGTAGTGTCCCGTAAGTACGCTCATTAGCGTGCTCAGGTGGCCCTTATTTATATCTACGGGTTGTTATAGATGAGATCCCATCAGTAGCGGTATTTCACGATTCCCTTCTATTCCCAACTCTTATTTCTTATTTTCATTCACATCTTGTTTTCCTAACTTCTAAACAGGTCTCCCCTTTTACAGATAACACTAATATTGGCCACTCATATTCTTTCAATGGTAGCCCGAGAGGCCTTTGGAGATTGAGACCAGAGGATGTGATATGAATGACCCACTCACATCCGACCTACACTCAATCTTCGATATTTCGAATATAGTAGAATTATAATGGAACCATCATTATCAATGTTGGTATTGGTTGCCTTCCAAATTGTATCAATACAAAGTTTGTATGCAGTTCTACTACTGTATATAAACTATGTAGATATGCAAAGTAACAAAACAATGTCTCAACTATAAATCCGACGCCTGATTGCTTTTTGACTGCGTTAAAAATACACATTGACGACGTTTTGAAATAGAATACATTGTATATATTTTGTACAGCGGCATTATGAAACACGATACTTTGTTCAAACACAAAGCAACTAACATTTTGGAAGGCAGCCATTGTGTACTCGTTTGACAAGGCAGCACAAACTCGGCTATATACATATTCATTTATTGCACAGTGACGAAACTTAAGGGTCACTCTTCTTTTGATAGGCATGACAAAAGACAAAGAGGCAGTCAGGGCCCTACGTTTGTCATGAAAAAACGGAGGTTTGTGACCCGACACCTTTGACAGAGTGCTGCAATTGCAAGATTTACTTTGAACTCGGATTGGTTTCTTCAAGGGAATGTTTGATCTCCGAGTAGAATTGATTGCGGTAACACATTGGGCCCAAATGTTGGCCTCAGCCACCTTACAAAAAGGAAATCACAAATGAAGGTAGAACTTTTCAACGCAACGCATGTATTATTTTGAAAATCGTAGGGGTGTACCATGAGGTATAAATTCTCGAACATAGAACAACTCACATGTGCAGGTATCTCAACTTTATCTATAAAGCAAAACTCGTTATCGCATTAGTGTGTGTATAAAGCCTATACGTAGACTTTCTTGGAAGAATCGCTTGTGAAATTTTGCTTCAAAAACACGATAGAAATTCAATGTTGCATCGAATTGTTACTGACGATGAGAAATTGATTTATTTTCAGAATCCTAAACGGAAAAAATCATGGGCTAATCCGGACTATTAATATCTGCAAAACCAAAAGGACCAGAAAGGTGTGGTGTACCACGAGCTCCTAAAACCTGGTAAATAACAGACCGCTACAGACAATAAATGATCAGTTTATACCACACATTGATAGAACAACGACCAGAATGGGCCACAAGACACAGCAAGTTAAGTTTAGAACATGGCGATGCAACTGCATGCAAAACAAAACCGGTTCAGTTTAGAATCCTTACGATTTTCTTTAAAGGCACATGCGTTGGCTGAGCTGTACTTAGATTCCTACGAGAGCGTTGAAAACTGGGTAAATATTTGATTTGCTTCAAAAGTCGAGCAGTTATATCGGTATAGAATTAACAAATTGCCTGAAGGATAAAAAAATGTGTTAAAAAAGCCCAATTTTTTTATTTCACAAAAAAAAAATGACTAAAGAAACGCTCATTTCATACCGGTACAACCTGGTATATTTCCATTTTCATAGTAAGAATTTAAATTGCAATAATATTCAGTCCCACATGTATTAATATTGATATTGTAAGTAATTTCAGCTGTAGTCCTGCATATTTTGGTTGACACAAAACAAAACAAAACTTTTCTTTATCTTGTCTAATGCTTAGCCTTCCATATGTGTATAATATGTATGTATGTGTATCTAAATGACAGAAATGTGGCTTCCTTTCGTACATAAGTTGACAGTGGAATGTGGTTTATCTTTGCATTGTTGTTTGTGGAAGTAGTACAGGAACACAAAGAAGATACGATAATTACTTATAAACACATGTTTGTTATGTGGGTGATTAAATTAATTTGTGTTAAATGTTTAGTTCTTTCTTTCTTTTTTGTATTAAAAAAATTTCTTCTGCAATCGGAAAAACTTTAAAGGAATTATTTTTGTGTGTTTTCTTTACTATCCAACTATCTTTTTTATAAAAGATAATATTAAAGGATAAAATTTAAAGGGAAAATCAATTTTTCCCAAATAGACGACATTAGTTTAAACTTTATTGCACATTGTTTCTTTGATTTGGAAATGAAATTCTTACTGATTTACAGCAGCTGTAAAAATATATAGAGTGGGTTATGTAAATGTTTGATTTTAAAATTGCAATAAGATAAAACTGGTTTAAAATTTTGCCTAATTTATTTGATGTTGTGAATTACAATTGTTCCGCTTAGAAATGTAATGTTATTTCATTCATTTCGATCGCATCAATTTTCGTGTACTTTTTCAAGTGTATGGGTTCGTTTCTCGAATGTGTGGCAATTTCCACCAAACATCGTTCCCATCAATACCATGAAATCGGTTCTCATGGTACGATAGGTGTCTTGATTGACCGTAATGGTTACGCCGTCTTAATTTTCGAAGAAATATGGGCCAATGATGCCTCCACTTCACTAGCCGCATCAAATAGTCACTCGTAAAGGGTGCATTTGTTTCTGTAAAACCACTTATGGATTTTCTGTGGTCCTAATAAAGCAATTTTGTTTATTAACATACCCACCAAAATTGACAGCATCATGCAGTTTCTCCTTGCCCAAAATTTTCAATAAATCCCAACGTTGCTTAAGCGTAAATCGATTCATTACGTTCAGTGGTGATAATATACAAAATTTTGTTACAGAATGAATGACATAAGTATTGTCAGATTCGAAATAACCGATGGTTTAAATTTAATCCGATAGATGGGCCACCCTCTACAAGTAAGAACAAAAATATTAAAAAATGTGTAAAAAATAAATAAATCGCTATAGTGTCTGCTTTAAGCGTATTTCCCACGACAAACTTCAGGATGCTGCACAGTAACAATAATAACTGGTATGCACCTAGGTATTTACTTTTGGAATTTGATATTCATTCCCAACTCCCCTGAATGTATATGTTGGGCTCGCGAAAATCTCCATTCTGTGTAAGTGTATTCTGCTTCTACAGAGCACTTTCAAAACTTCGACTATTGCTTTCAGGGAATTCCTTAATAGTTCACGTCTTATTAAGGTTTGAAAACATATGTAAGTATTGATTGCCTCAGTCTTACTTGGTTTGCGAAGAGTTTTCGTCGTTCTTCATTATACTTTTCGTTGATTATACCTCTACAGAAGGGTTCTGGAACGCATAATAGTGGAATCTCTCCAACTCGCAAGCTAGTCTTCTTGCACATACATAACATACATACATAATTGGTCATTACCACCCTTCAGTCAGGATTATAACCTAGATTCTTACACCACTTATGTTGTGTGTGTTAATTGTATACATGAGCAGCAGGCCCTACAGTTTAAACTCCATTCCGAACGACAGATTTTTCAGAAATTTTTTCAGGGCAATTTCATTTGCTCTCAGAGTTTTTGCCAGAAATCTGCTGATATTTCGATCTGTTGGCTTGTCTGACCTGGGGTTTGAACCCTGACCTCACGTCTAAAGCCAACACTACAAGACTACAGCGACTTCTGCATATTGCCGAGAATTATCAAATGTAGGGAATAAGTCCTGTTGTAGGGCTAAGACCTGCCTAAATATTGTAGTGACCAATTAGTTAAGTAGATAATCTTCAATTTTTTTATACCAGTTAAGCAATTGAAATTGTTGTTGTTAGGAGTGCGTTGCATTAATATTAAATTTTCCGATAATTTATGATTTTAATAACAATTTTACATGAAGTTTATATAAAGTTTACAAAAGAAAAAGTGGTAAAGAAAATATTAAAAAATAAAATGAAAAACAAAAACCGTTAAGAATTCAAGTTTTCATGCTTAAGACTATAAATAATCGTAACCTGTTATTCAGAGTACATTGGTTTTAATTTTTGAAAAAAAAACAACCATAAGTTTCTCTACCAAAGGATTTTTCTTTTCTTATTTCAAATTTTTGTGAAAATATCTGTATTTACCCGCTAGTGTCTGATGGTGGTAGCCACAAAATATTATTTTTACGCTTCGGTTTTTATGTTCAGCTTTAAAAAAAAAATATTGTAAACAACACATAATCATATACTGCTCTGTTGTGGCTAAAGTTTACATTGAAAGAGTTACAGCACTGAAGGGAAAGGGAGGAGAATAAAAATCTCAAAGTATTTGTTTTATAACTGTAGTCGTTGCAAGCAAGTCAAACCATTTCCGTTCTTCTTCTCGAATTATTTTTATTTCTTTGTTTTTTCAATATTCTTCTTTAACAAACAGAAGTATAAAATTTATGCAAAATCTTAAACTAACGTATGCAAGTAGCAGCAATGTATTACAATGTATAGTATTTTTACTATTGGTTAGCTTGTAAAGAAAATATTTGCCGTATTTGATGGAAGGATTACGCAGAAATAAAATGGAAACATGGAAAGCAAGTAAACTAATAAGGATTTGTTCAAAACAACTTTGCATCTATGAAAGCAAAGTTGCCTTAAAAGTAAACTTGACGACTTTTGTGAGACAAATTAAGGAATCATTTAAATCACGTCTTCAGACATTTAAAATTTAAGGAGGCTAAAAGTTTAAAGTAAAAGTTTACCAAACGATTACGTTTTTTTTTTGACTACTGTCAGGTCAGCTCAGCACATTTCTGGCAAAAAGTACTTAAAATTGCCATGAAAAATTCTGATTTCAGTATATTTCTGGCAAAAACTCTGAAAAGCTTCTTGAAAATCTGTCGTTCTCAGTCGACTTTAAACTGTAGGTCCCGCCACTCATGTATAAAATTAACACACACAACATATGTAAGTGGTGTGAGAAGCTAGGCCGTAATCCTGACTGAAGGATTGTAATGACTGTTATGTATGTATGTAACTCTGGATGTCAAGTAAAGCCAACATTAAACTGGATTTGCCAGCAGAACGACTCGTGCAGTATAGAATTGTTTCAGGCGAAACACCATGGTTTCATGATAAATTTTAGACGGAAAGACAAAGAAAATTATTTGAGTCTGCAACAGGTCTAAGATGTGAATTATTTTTACCTTAAGGTTGTGCTTGCATTTGAAAAATATTTACGTTCTCTTGATATCATTTGAAGTATTAAACAGAGTTTTCCTTTACTTTACTTGTCCATTCCTTTAAGTAACCTCTTGTTATTTGTATATTATTACAAATACTTGTTGTTTTTGTATATACAAATTATAAAAGAACGTACTAAAAAATCGATTTCCTAACTTAAATTAAATGAATTTCAGAATCAGCTTAAAAAGTCGAACAACCTTAGAAAATAACATTCAACATTCAACGATATCCCCGAGACAAAAAAATGTAACGAAATGATTCTAAATAGTAAAATTGCCTGACTGTAAGAAAAAAAGTTCATGATGTAGGATATAGGAAAATTTTAAATGTTTAAAAATCCACTAGAAATTATGGCTTACTTTCTATTTAATTGAATTTGTTATATAATTGAATGTCGAGTATTGGTCATATGTTTGAATCGTATTAAAGTTGCTGATGCCCAGGCAAAGGGAGGAGGTAAATGCGTTATTGTCTTAAGTTCATGTGTTAGTAAGTATACAAGTGTATAAGTATATAAGTGTATAAAATGTAAAAAAAAATTAATCGAATACAGTATTCCCAAAATATAAGCACTTTCAAAAAGTTTGTAGTACATCAGATTCGGATCGTTTACTCGCCCGAGTCCTGCACCAGGGCAGATTAGTAGAAGAAGAACTTTACAAATCACGAAAGGTTAAAATTGGTGTATTGTAGGTTTTCTATCAGGAATCAATTATCTGAGATGCGTCTTTTGGATTGGACACAGCGTAGCCTCTGCATCGAGGAGAATGAAACCATAAGGAACCATAAGGAAAAAGTCATGGAAGTCTGAGTAAAAGAAACAAAAAAACTAAAGAAAAATTTAATATTAAAAGGCTGAAACCTGAGAACGAGTGGATAACATCCAAAATTTAGAAATTACAGGAATTTAAATCTAAGATTGCTAACAGGTGTATATAATCTTAGAAATTAAATTAAAGGAAATAATGTAAAAGTTTATACCAACACACTTGGTCATTACAACCCTTTAGTCTGGATTACGATCGAACTTTTCAACACCAGTCATTTGGTGTGCGTTAATTTTATACATGAGTGTCCGAGATTTACAGTTTAAAGTTAACTCCAAACGATAGATTTTTGAGAAAGTTTTGAAGGCAATTTCATTTACTCTCGGAGTTTTTGCCAGTAATCTGCTGAGAAGCAGCAGGCGAAGAAATATTTATTCATATTTCGTTTTGTTAACGGGTATGACACGTAGCCTCGCGGGATTTTCTAAATTTTCTATGCTAAAGACCAAATGATGAGTATCGCAATTGCTGTTGAATGCAAGTATAGGTAGAAGAAGAAGAAATCACAAGAAAGAAGTCTGAAGAAAGACTAATTTAATAATAGAATTATCGATAAAAATGAACGCAAGGTTATTCCCTTCCTAGGTTATCACCATTTCTAATTTATGCTAAACTGATTGACAAATTGAAAACCAAATTCTAATCCAGTCGAGCAGAATGCTGTTTATCGAAACCTATACAACAGGATCTGTCAATAAACTGGCTTTAATATTAATTTCGATAAAAAGGAAATTTTAAACGTTATTGCTTTCATATGATGAACGTTCACCTCAAACCAATTTTAAAATATAATTTTGGTAATTTTTTTTTAAAGCAAGGTTTACATACTGCTCAACAACGCAGAGAAGTATGCGTACCAAAGCAAATATTGCTGTCCTTAGGTTTAGGTCGGAGTGGTAGCTGTGATATCAAAAAGCTAACTTGAGCACGCATTGCTGCCCGTTGTGACGCCACAGGTGAACGCAGTCTCTGTACTGACCAAGTTCTATCAAAACCACGGAAGAGGAAGAAGTTGGTCAGCGCAAGGGCTGAACATCAAAAGCACGACTACGCTACGCTGGAAAAGCAGCCAGAAAGTTTGATAAACGAAGCTATATCCTTGACATCAATAGGTGATAGCTCCGTCAAGCTGACAAGAGATGGAGAGCCAAATAAGCTATATCTGCACCTCGCAAGAGATGGGCATTACTGTACTAGTTTTGAATAAAACCCTGAAATATTGATTCGTTTTTTTTTAACTTCTTGGCCTATCCCGTTCAACCACATGGAATATTTTACGTAAGGACATAAGTTCACTTGCCTATAAACAAACAGCTCGTACAAGACATGAAGCGATTAATTATTCCTCGTTAAATGACAGTGTTAGCGGATCCTCAAGCCATTAACGAATTCCGACTTACACACTGTTACTATTATTGGACTGTATTTCTTCGAAATAAGCATGAAGCTGCCTAGAATTTTTTTTTTTAATTTATAAAATAAACATCAATGACATATGGTGTCAACCAGGCAGCGCATCTAAACATACAGCGCGCTTAACAATCGATTTTTTGCAAAACCTATTTGGTACAGGAGAGATTCCAATCTATGGGATTTTTATGAAGCTACTTTCAGTCATTCATTTCTGCAGACAAACCAACATTGAAGATTATATTGAAGACACAATTGATAGAAAAGCAATCAAAAATTGTACTGATCGAATTGATCAGAATATGCTGTTAATTCCAACAATATTTTTGTGTAGTGTTCTCACCACCTAAAATTATTTTTAAATTTAACCAGACTTTCGTTATTATTAATTATTTTATGTTTTCTAATATTTTGTTTAATTTTGTATATCTTATTGAAAATAAACTAAAAATGTATTCGTAGTGCCAATGTAAAGAGACACAGACGTACATTATTTATTTAAATATTTAATACCATATAAATTATGATTTAAGGAAAAAGCAATACACTGAATTATAATATACATACTTTACATATTAGAGAAAGACCACAGAAACCACATATTTTACACAACATATGCAAATTAAATTAATTAGACAACGTAGTATGAGCTAATATTTAAGGGCAACATATGTTTTAGGCAATGATTGTACATTTCGATTATTTTTGTTAAATTTTACTTACACCTCTAAAACTGGTAAAATTATGTTAGGTTTTGTTGTAACCTTATATAACAGAATAAAATTTGTCAGAAAAATTTGTCAAGAAAAGCTATATTCTTGTCCAAAGTTTATTGTTTAGGCAGGCAGGCAGTTTATTATTGTGGGGAAAATCTATATCCTTTGCACTTTTAAGAACAATTAAAAAGTGTCGTTGAATATTGGGAAACTAAATACTCATTTGCCTCTTTCAAACAGAAGAGCCTAAGGTAGCCCATTCATAAACAAATGCAGTTTGCAAATAAAAAGTATAAAGAACTCAGGACTGGAGCTGTTACTGTATGAGTGAGCAGTTGTATTATTATATCGGGTGGGCCTTTTACCGGTTTAAATTTGGACCATCGCTTATTTCGAATCTTGCAATACTTATGTCATTCTATTCAGCCACAGAATTCAATATATTATCTCCCCTGAACGTAATAAATCGATTTGCGCTTAAGCAACGTTGGGATTTACTGGACCAAGAAGAAACTGCACGATGATGTCGATTTTGCCAAAAAACAAAAATTATCTATTCGGATGAAGCTCATTTCCATCCAGTCCAGTCCATTGTGTCTCAGAAAACCCACACGTGGCCTTACCGAAGCCAATGAACCCATTACGAGTGACTCTTTGGTGTGGCTTGTGGAAAGAAGTTATCTAAGGCCCATATTTCTTTGAAAATATGGACGGCGTAAGCATTACGATCAGTGATGAAACCTATTGAACCATGCTAACAGATTTTTCTGTACTCGCTATGCGTGGAATTGTTGTGAACGATGTTTGGTACAACTTGCCACATATGTCATGCTACAAACGATTTAGTGCCTCAAACGATTGAATGGTGATATCAATTGGCAACCAAGAAGCTTCGATTGGACATCGTTGGACTATTTTCCGTGGGGCGCCGTTTAAGAAAAGTGTTATGACGACAAACCAGATACAATTGAGCATTTGTGACGCCTTTGCCGAGATACGACCCCAAGTACTCGAAAAAGTGCACGATAATTGGTCCAATTGAATGTGGTATTGTGAGGCCAGCGGCGGCAGCCGTATGAATGAAATAATATTCCATTTTTAACTGCAAAAATGTCAAACCGTTTTTGTTTAAACTTTGAAATTTTCCACCCTTTATATTTATATTCAGCAATCTATGCAAAATTTTAAATAAAAGTCGTTTTCTTTTCCGATTTTCTTTAAGTTTTTGTCCATAAAATTTTACTGCCGGACACATATTCAATACTCCAGAAAGTTATTTTCTAAATTAAGTACTTTTGTGTGAAAATTTTAAAATGAATGGATGTGATGCTATGTAATTTTATTTCAGTTCTTGAGAAGCCAAAAAGCCACAGCATTTTCGTTTTCTATATTCGCAATCACATCGAATGTCAGAAACTATAAAAAACTTTATATGGTATCATACGTGGACTCAGTTATTCACTAATAATACCCAAAAATATTCGAGTAATATTGTACATAATACGTAGCAGAGATCAGCAATGAGTAATTAAAAAAGATGAGTAGAATCGAATCATACTCATAATTTCTGATACTTATACGCATTCATACTTATTTTAATATCATACTCATACTACTCATATTCAAAGTTTAAAGTACTCATTGTACTCATACTTAACAATACGCATGATGTTCTGGACTTCGACTCTCCGTTACTCAGCATTTACAAGAATCACAAAATAAGTATGATTCGCTTACGAACACACAATACCCACAAGAAGGTTGTATGTTTGCTTTGCTTGCTGTCTTTGTCTTTCTTCTTTCTTCTTTTTTTGTAAATGCAACAACAATTAAGACTTTCAATTTTAATGAATGATTCGAATCACTCTGAATGACAGATTTTTTGAGAAACATATCATTGAAATTTTTTATTTACTCTCAGAATTTTTGCTATTTTTTATTATTCATTTTGTTGGAGATGTCTGACCTGGGGTCAGGAAATTTTTATTGTGAGAAATTTATTGATTATTTTTTTTTATTATTATTTTAATTATTATTATAAATGTATTTGGTTTTCCTCTCAATCGTCTTGGGTTGCCTTTTATTACTATCCTTTATAAACTTTCAGTTGCTTTAGAATATTTCGAATATAATTCTTCATTTTATAAAAATTTTTCTTTAGGAAACTGCAAACGTTGTTTATAGTATTCATGTCACATTTACAGGGGCTCATAGCTTATTTCAAACAGAACTCTTTAAAAAAGTTTTATTTAGGGAACATGCTGGCCATTCTATTATATCAATAATTTTTGATATTAACCGATTATTTGAGTAAGAATTCTTAGGATTTGTTACGTTATTCTTCTGAAACATAATATTTTCTGGGGAGATTTATTTATTTCAACACCTATAGCACTGCTTAATAGGAGCATACAAAGTCTTAATGCTCTAGAGGCTAGTGAGACATGAGACTGCATGTCCTTCGTAATGAATGGCTCTACAAACAGTTGCAAAATACCTACACTGGGGCTGGGATGAGAAAGAAATAAATTGTGATGGTGTTAGCATGCTTATATTAAAAATATCTCTTAAGAAGTGGAATACCGTTAACGAAATGATATGGGCTTTTATCATAACAAGGTCTATCACCATTGTCTATACTTGATCTCAAACTGAAGTGGGAGAGGAGAAAATAAAGGAAAACCTCAATAATCAAATCCTAACCACTCTGTACGCTCTCTCAGGGAAAGTTATATTAAGGATCATATACGATGTCAATGCTATAATCGGAAATTACTACGAAAAAGGAAGTTTCCTCGACTTTCATATTAAGAGACACGCATCGGTATGTTTAAAGTGCAATAAAACATTCTTAGAGATCTATCTCAAAATTTGTCATAGGCGGCTTAAAAACCGCTGCCATAAGAATACACCATTCGTCTGTGCTAATGGAAGATAATTACACAGAAGTTGAATGATAGAAGTTTAAATGCAGGTTATAAAAATGAAGGTTTCTTGACTACGTCAAAAAATAATACTGGCTGCGTTGAGCATTTTTATTAAATGCAGAAAATATTTGAGACCAACAACCCTCTTTGTGTTGAATTTTTGATGTTCCTCTTGCTTATTCGATTTAATGTATGGGGATTAGTTTTTATTGGTCATTGTTTATGAAGCAATGAAAGCCAATAATCAAGCCACTACGATAGATAAATTTATTAGAAAAAGTGGTCGAAAGTTTTACTGACCAAATCGACCTCTTCATTTTCAAAAAAAAAAAAAATTCAATAATTCTAGGAACATTTCTGTCTTGTATTATCATTTTAAGTTCTGAAGCTTTTGAAAAAATAAATTTTAATCCATTACAACCAAAATAATAAACAGTTTCTAAGATCTGTAATACAATATCTCGTCATGGACTTCAAATCAGATAAGCGCTTCATTCCAGACATTTTAAGTCGTTATTCAACACTTAAAGGATATTATTATCCGTATAGGCAACACAGACTTTGTAACTTGACGTACAGGGCATGTTTGAAATGATTTCATTGCAAATAAATTTCTGCAGCATGTTTGTATGCATTCAACAATTCTATTGCCACTATTTTAATTGCCGGTAATGGCCTCTAGTGAATGCTTTTACAACACAAAGATTATCTCCATTCCATTTTTTTTTTAATTTGCTGGTAAATTTTTTTTTATTAAATAACAAACTCATGAATGAATGCATCAGCAGCATAACTTTTTCTCTATCTTGCTCTTGTTACTTTTTTGCAGTGCCCTAGTTACACTTGGCCTGAAAAAATAATTTAAAATGTATCTTAAAATTCAATTACAAGAATAAGTTTCCATCTCGATATTTTCTTTTAACTTGGTTTTCATAAGGATAAGAAAAACAAAAACAAAAACTTTACTTAAAACAGGAAAGAAACTCTTCCAGGAGAAGAATTAAATAATAAAAAATATTCAACTGTACAGAGACGGAAGGAAGTCACACCACAGGCAAACAAAAAACTTTAAAATAAATTAAATCTAATAAAAAATATTAAAAATAAGACCACACAGTAGAAATGAGCGATCCAGTGATTTTTGCAGAACGTTGTCCTCAGTGAACGTAATTTGTTAATCACTGTTCTTTAAAACAGTGATTGTGATCACAGTATACCAAAAGAAAACAATAATGACAACAACGTATTTTATTAAGTCGTAAGAAAGAGACAACTAGATACATACTACGAAAAGACTACTAAACAAAATCAAAGTGGTGTCATCAATGTTATTATTTTTAATGTATTTTTTTATATCAATGATATTATTTTTAATGTATTTTTTTATATGAAGTTTGACAATTAAGTTTCACAGAAAGTTCATGTATAAAAGACAAAAGTAAATAATCAGCATCATCTAATAGTAATTCTGGCTCGCTCAAAATGAAATGAAATAAATTTGAGTATGTAACAATTTTGAAAGAACGACATTATTAGTAACTGTTATTTGGCAATTTCAATCACTGTAGTTACCAGTGCATTATCAATCACCGTGGTTAAGTAACAGTTTTGAAAATATCGCTCATCTCTACCACACAGTGAGTTTACTTTGATCAAATTTACTTTCTTTAGCATTTTCTGAACTGATGGGTTACGTGATGGGCTATTGTGATCAATAATGAGAACTTCCCTAATATCAGAATATAAAACTTGTCTAAAACAGATTGTGTCAGTAAAAATTAATAAGAATATAACAGACATAATTAGTCATTTCAACCATTTAGTCAGGATTACTACCTATCTTCTTACACAACTTATGTTATGGGACCTACAGTATAAAGTAGCATTAAACACAATACCTAATAGACTACGGCGACCGGATGCAAAAGATTTGTCGAATTAATAAAACTTTTTATATTAAAAGTGACAAGAAATAATTCTGCAGGTAGGGAGCTCCACATACGGATAGTCCGGCTAAAGTCCTACTGATCACAAACGAATGTGCTCTGCGAGAAATACGGGCGCTACGTAACAACATACGATTTTCCGCAACAAGTTGCTTTATCTCGCTAGAGGAAAATTTGTAAAGTAGTGACGATGCTTCAACGAATCAATAGAGTTGGATGCCCTACTGTCATTAGTGAGCATCTTTGACCTCTCCTGTACGTGGTCGAGAAACCTCAAAATAAACTTCAAGGCACCAGCCGAGCCTCCATTCTCGGTCGGATATAAGTGGAGTAAATAGTAATAAGATCAGATGAAGTTAAGCATTTCTTGCACCGTCTTAAGAAACCGAGGTACTTGAATGCTTCTTTCGACACTTGAAAAATGTGCGGGCTACAGCGAACATCACGCTGAATTTTCATGCCCAGAAAATCAAAAGCTTCTGGCTCCCTAATATGTATACCAACCATAACTACATATGAGGCAATATTATTGCTGCCCTTATGTGTCAATAAACAACACTGTCTTTTACGCATTGAAATCGACCCTATTCATCTGCTTTTTCTATTTTGACTTGTATAATGTTTTATTATGTTGATGTGGTATTTGTTTTGCCTTTTGTTCGTTTATTTGTTCCACAGCTTATACAACTTTCGTTCACTTTTAAGTATCAGTTATTCATGGTATCATAATGGTCTATTTGACGATTGAGTTTGAAGAATCTTTTTTCTCTCAATCTGTGTATTATTGTGCTGAAAAAATATACAGTTTCAGAATATGGAGTTTTGTTTAATTACGTCTATGTGAACATACATTGGAATATGTTCGTGTGTGGGTTCGATTACAATCAGAAACATTCGGCGGTGGCAA
This sequence comes from Sarcophaga subvicina, assembly GCA_936449025.2. NCBI lineage: Eukaryota > Metazoa > Arthropoda > Insecta > Diptera > Sarcophagidae > Sarcophaga > Sarcophaga subvicina. Next base: position 94,151,689 of record OW388080.2, read on the forward strand.
TCTGTTTAAATTTACAAAAAAAAACTAAAAATAAATAAATGGCGGCGATCTAATTTTAGGTTAGGTTAGTGTGGTATCTTCCATACCAAAAGCTCGCTTGAGCACGCATAGCGGCCTGTTGTGACGCCATAGGTGAAACGCCGTCTTTGTACTTACCAAGTTCCTTCGAACCAAGGAGGGAGAAGTTGGTCAGCGCAAGGGCTGAACATTTTAAAGCACGACTACCCCAGGCTGGAAAACAACCCAGAAAGCTTGATAAACGAGGCTATATCCTTGACATCAATGGACGATAGCTCCGTCAAGCTGACAAGGGCTGGAGAGCCAAATAACCTATATCTGCACCTAGCAAGAGAAGGGCATTGACAAAGAGAGTGGATAACAGTCTCCTCTTCCTCAGCGGATCTGCATCCACGACAGAAGTTGTTAAATGGGAGCCGCATTCTTTCCGCGTGTCTACCCATAACACAGTGACCTGTAAGCATGTGATCGAGATGATGTTACGACCAAGTCCAAGTAAATGGTTGGTGCGCCTTCTATCCATTGAGGGCCAAGTGAGCCTAGCGGTGGAGCAGGATCATTGATCCAGGATAGATTGGCGACGGAAGAATTTCCGCGCATTGGCCAGCTTGAACGAGTTAAGTGGCATTCCTAAGTTGATTGAAGAGGACCCCGGAGGTAGTGCGTCAGCTCTGGCTAGGTCGTCGGCTCTGCAGTTTCCTGGAATATCACAGTGTCCGGGGACCCAGACAAGTGTGCCCCTGAAGCGCCCAGAAAGAAGGTTGAGGTAGCGGCGACATTTCCTAACGATCCTGGAATTGTTCGAAACGTTCGACAGTGGCTTTATGGCACCCTAGCTATCAGAAAAGATTGAGATGCGGGTGAAAGGAACACCTTACACTAGGGTCCACTGCGCGGCCCGCTAGATGGCCATCACCTCCGCCTGGAACATGCTGCAATAGTCCGGCAGCCGACGGTCTAGTGTTGGTTAACAAAAATAAAAACAAACATTATTCCAACACACTGTTTACCGCCTCTTGCAATTCGCTCTTCTAATTACAACACACGCACCTCAGTCCTGCGCTGATAAGAAAATATTTGGGAACGAATGTGTGTATATTTTATTTTGTTTATTATGGTTCTATATAAACAAACAACAATCATACTTAACATTAAATTTTTGCACTTTATCACCCATGTCAAACTCATATTTATGGCAGAGTTTCTTCATCCTTATCCCTTGTTTGGTATCGCTGCCCTAATTTTTTTAATATCTTTCTGTACAGTTTCCACTGCATGTTTATATTAAAATTCATCAAATACCCGACTATATTTTTTTGTACACGCTCATTAACGTTATTGCATCATTATGCAGAAAAATAATGTATGTGTACAATAAATATATGTATGTGTACAATAAATTATATATATATAAATGAGTGACGGGACCTACAGTATAAAGTCGACTCCGAACGATAGATTTTTGGGGGAATTTTAATGGCAAATTTTAATTACTCTCAGAGTTTTTGCTAGAGATATGGTGAGATCAAGTCACCGAAGAAATATTTTTTTTAATATTTAGTATTGTTGGAGATATCGGACCTAGTGTTTGAACCGATAAATCTATATTATATCGATTTATCGACTGGTTTTCTTAAGAGAAAAAAAAAACAATACAATTGATGTGTCGTGGTATTAAGGTAGAGCGACCAGATAATTTACTGTACTGCTCTCAACCTATGTAGGTTATCCCTGTAATGTCTGCCACAATCCTGTTGGCCTGGTAAACTTCAAGAAGCTATTCTTTTTAATAGCTTTGTACACAACTCAAATCACTTCTCATTGTAATTACTTAGTCGAAGGGTTTTAACTTTAGAAGAGTGTTTGCCTCTATTAGGTTAGGTTAGTTTAGAGGACGTGTTCTCAAGAATTGAGAACAGCTCTCAGCTACTACTTCAGTATTTTCTGGGTGTACGCACTGTACGAGCACTATTACATCTTGGCGCATCAACAATGCAATCAGTTTCATTAACTTTAGAAATAAACTTGCGTATACCGTACAATGTTGGTCCAAACTTTGTACAATATTTTCCTGCAATTTCTGTTCAATTGTTATTGTTTTGCCCAAGCGTAAATCGATTTATTTCGTGCAGTGGAAATAATATATTGAATTTTGTGGCAAAATGGAATGACATCTGTACTGTCAGATTCAGGATAACCGACAGTTTAAATTTAACTCGTTAGATGACCCACCCGATACCTACTCTTTGTTGCATGCTTTCAAAAAGTCTTGGTAGTTATTTAGTATGAATATTGTGTTGTATTTAAAATTTTAATTGTTGCCCTGTAAGATTACTGATTCTGTTGTCTACAAAGTATATTTATTTATTTATTAACTAAATGTACCCTGTGTGTGTTGCTGCGCCACCAACTAAAATAAATTTAAAGTGAAGACGTTACACAAATATCAAATTAATTTCGAATCACTTTATTGATTTTGTTTCCCGTTGTCCAGTTGATTCAGACGAACAGGCCTGACTAGTACGCATTCGATCAGTTTCTAATCTCACTTCTCGTTGTTCAAGTGTTTCATGCCAACGGGTCTCAGCGGCATGTATTCGAAGATTTTCCAGTTTCAATGCTAGTTACCCATCTGATTCTGAGGCTCGTAATGGTCTTTTCTTCCGTACTCGAGGTGTAGGTCGACCAATTGCTTGCCGCTTTGGAGGCATGATTCCAAGGGAACGACTTGAAAAATGTGTTAAATTTATTAGAATCTCATACAATCGTCCAATTGAACACAACAGCATTTTTAAAAATTTTCCAAAATTAAAATGTTTCAAATTTTACGGGAATGAGATATACTAAATGTTATTAAAATCATAAATGATAATGCTAAAATGTCTGGTATTTGCCCTTTCAACACATGATCAAATACATAGTTTACGATTCAATGCATTTTTAATAATTCTTAGTGGCGCCATCTATCGGAAATTAATCGGACCAACTTAGAAACCTCCATCGACTTATGCGCAACAACTTTGCTAAAGATCATATCATGATCAAATGCACAGTTTACGATTTAATTCATTTTGAGTAATTTTCAGTGTCGTGTCTTAAATCAGGTGGCGTGTCTTAAATTGGTCATACCAATTTATAAACGAAGATCATAACATGATTTACGATTCTATTAATTACATACAAACAAACATTTATTTTTATATATATAGACTACAATACAATTTCAAAATATATGCTAATTGTAATGAGCTGATTAACATAGACTAAAGTTGTGTGCTGTTGGTTGTTGTATAACTTCTTATGTTTTACCATATGATTTATGATTTTATACTTTTTTTTAGTTGTTGTATTTTGTTTCGTTTTTTTCCAATTTTTTAGTTAAAACTTAAAGAAATTTATTAAACTTTTATGTTCGCAGTGGTGGATACATGAATTCATATTAAAAAATGAGTAAATATTGTGGTTGTTGTTTTTCTTTTTTATTTGCTTTTATTTTACGCACAGTTTATTCCTTATTCTCCTTTTAGTCTTTTGATTAATCAAGGGATTTAAGTAAACAACACGATAAATTGGTATTTAATTTTAATAAAAAGTTTCTCGTTGTATGTAGTGGTGGTTGTTTAAGATGGTTAAATAATGATGATGCTTTTAGGAGCCATTTAAAGTTCTTGGAATCATTTTTGTGATGGCGAGTTATTTAAAGAAATAAAAATTTTTTCGTTTTTGAAGAAATTCGTTATTGAAATTTTATCGATTTATATACAGACCTTAAAGCATTTAATAAATGTAAGTAGTTTTGAATGACCGTATTGTTGCAATCTATATAATAGCTAAGAAGTAAACAAATATTATGCTAAGGACATCTTCCCACGGACCGCGTAGAGGAGACACATTGAAAATATTACAGGAGATTTCAGTACTAAATTCTGAGGTCAATTTCAATAAACTGGCACTGAAGGTATTACCTAACCAGGCCGGCATATTTCAGTCGACCTATTGCTTTAGATCGATAACCTACCTAATTCTCGATCACATGTGTAGATTTTCAAGCAGCAAACAAAGCGCTGATATCCAAGTTCGTCAAATCAAAGGAAGTCAGGAGTTGCATGCACTCTTTACACCGTAAACGTCAATAAAACACCTCCCACAAATGGGCTACTGTGGCATGAGGAACACAAAAAGGCGAACGAACTGGCAGGGAAGAGATCGGAGTTGTCCGAGGAGAAGACGATAGAGAGGATACATGCGCCCCTACTAGAATACTTTTTTAAGAGTGAACAACGCAGCATGGTTTAAAACTGCTGTGTCTAGCAGTATACAACAGTAAAACCAGGGAAGAGCTTGAGTTCGAGAAAAGTTCTCATTCTAATAGGAACTCTAATGACACACTGCACTATTGGTAGTTTCGCGGAAAAAGCTCAGTCTGCCCCATCAGGGCTATTGTAGAAGCTGCCATGATGTGGAAGAAATGGAAACACCTCTATTGTGAGTGCCCTACACTTCAAAACAGACGTCATTGGTTTTTGGGTAACAGAAAGTTTGAAGATCTGAGCATGGTGGCGGACGTGCCACTTAGTAAAATTTGATAAACACTTTTCTTTCATTGTCCACCGTGCAATTTAAATCGATTTTTTCACGTAGAAGTTTAGTAAAAGTCCTCAAAAAATTTATAAAATTTTAGCAAGCCGACGTAGTCTAGTAGATAGTGTATTAAACATGAGGTCAAGGTTAAAACCTCCAGGTCAGGCATCTTCAACAAAACGAAATTTCAATATTTCTTTGGCGACTTCCTCTAGCAGATTTCTGGGGGAAAAAAATTGCCATGAAAAAGATTTTTTAAAAATCTCTCGTTCGGAGTCGACTTTAAACTGTAGGCCCGCCATTCGTGCATAAAATTAGATCACTCAACATAATTGGTGTGAGAAGTTGGGTCGCAATTATGGCCAATTATGTATGTATGCATGTAGGACTCTGAAAATAATTTAATTCAAAAGTTTTCTTCGCCCGTTCATTGATTTTGGAACGAGCTTTTGGGAAAGTTGTTGTCTTCATTAATGTCGCAATTAGGCACTGTTGTAATAAAATTTGATTTTAACGAACACACACATACATCTACATATATCCTGTGCTCTAGTGAAAGCTTCAGTTGAGTTTTACGAAATCTTTTCAAAATATTACCATCGTTTCCATAAGGTTTACAAATTTTTTGAGCAGCCTGTGATAGACAAACAATACAGAGATACAACATTTAAACCCATCTTTTTTTGTCTTGGACCGGAGTTAGGAATCTTCGAAAGACACTTTCGTTCCAACAAAAGAGTACTGGTGCTTACGTACTAAACCCACCCCCTACACCCCCGCGGTAATTATATAAAGTTTTACTTCGCGGAGGGATGGTTAGCTTTAAAGCTTTATGGCGTTATCTTAAAATTCGCCTTCGTTCCACCAACTTTTTGAGTTCCATCATTACTTCAACCATTCTCTGGCTGTATTGGCCCCATAGGATCCTAGAATTCAACACCTCTTCCATAAGCCGGATTGGTTCCAAACTCGTTCTCCTGGCCATCTAAACTCGGGGCAGCATGTTAGAATATGCTACGCATCTTCTTCCTGATCTACACAGTTTGGTCATATAGGGGAAGTATCATGTCCAAATCTTCCTAAAGCATCCATGACCACCACCGATCCTTTGTGACCCAATAGTTTTCGATTACCCAATATCTTCACTGTCTGTATGGGCAGCGGAATAACAGAAATTTTCATCGCCAACCTAATTATAATTAATTTTTCTTAATTAATTATATTTTCTCTTGTGCTATTTTTCCGTAGTGCTTTCTAACAGAATACATTCTTAAGTATAAAAATTAATGCTTCACTCATAAAAACTTTAGAAAACGGTTACCACAAAATATTTTCATTTGGCTCATGGCATACGACATACGGCACACTGCAAATTCTCCATTCTTTCTGTGAAGGTCAGCATTGTTGGTAAACAGTATGTAGAAACACTGAGCTCAGAGCATCCCATACAATACTAGAAAATATTTAAGTTCTTTGGAGTTTTAGCCCTTAATTGCACATAATTTATCTGTTTAACACATAACACAAGCGAAACTTCGCCAAACAGTGTCTTGGAAATAGAAAAATAAGGAAAGAATTTCTGAAAATTATAAGAATTTTGCAGAAGATCAATATTTTCCAGATGCTTATCAGGCAATCTGTACCACTGTCTTTGTGTGCTGGCATGGGTCAATCGGTAATAAATACTAGCATCAGTTTTGTACAACTTTGCGTTGTCGTGTTGCTTTTTATATTTCTTTTCTTTTTTTCTTCAATGTTTTTGCTACGCAGAAAACTTTACGAAACTGTTTGCAACATTTTTTTAAATCTTTCTCAGATGCAGTTTCCTTTTTCAATATTTTATGCACTTAATTGCAAATACTTAGATCGTTGTTGTTCTTTTGTGTAACGTAGTAAGCGTGTTTGTTATAAATTGCCAGTAAACATGAACATTTTCTATTTTCAAGGTTGGCCATTCAATATTAATTGAAAGATTAAATTTATTTAAAGTATTTAAAGTTATGAAATATTGTACGATAAATAAAGACGGAATTTAGTTAATTGGCCGGATGGTAAACAACATTGCAAACCCTCTTGAGACTACTTCTAAAGTTCTCTTCGCACCAAAATCGGTTTCTTTATTTAGTAATGCATTAAAAAGTTTGAGGAAATCACTTAGAAAACGTGACCTATAATATTGTTACGCAAATGGAAACGACCTAATATCATTTCACATGAAAACATCGTTTAACATTAACAATAAACAACAATGTAATCGCGCTAGAACTCTCGAGAAGCCGAAGACACAACATTCTACTTCCAGCACTTTCGTTAGACTGATTTTGTACGTATATAAAAAGGCCAGACAAAGCGGCCAACGAGTCAGTTATAATTCACAAGACTGACTGAATTATAACTGACTCGTTTCTTGTCATGTCTTGCCCTTTTATATACGCACTAAATGTATGTATGTATGTATGTATTTATGCACGTATGTTCAGTATGATGAACGTTCTCGATGTGGAAGGTTCTTGTTCTCGCCTTCTCGAGAATTCTATCGCGACTGTATTGTTGTTTGTATCTGGTTAACATTGCTGGTTTGTTGTTGCTTTCTCTCATACTTGTCTGTCTCCGTTTCTTATACTGATGTTGTTGGTATATGCAAGCATGTACGTTGTATGTGTTAGTGCAGCTATAGATAATCAACATGTTCATTGTATTCTTAGTGTTAGTGTGTTTGTTAGCATTTTAATGTTTAAGGACGGTACACTGTTTCCCTTTGCGTAACAATATTATTAGGCTATAACTGTCTTTTACAATCATACTCTGGCTGTATCCAAAAGATGATCGCCATATTGATGTTTCATTAATTTTTGTTAGTCTTTTATATCTCAACATAATCAAATTTTGGAGAGTTCGAGATGAGTTAAAGGAAATAAGTTTTGTGTCCTGCTCAACTAAATTTACAACAAACTTTATGTAGTTACTCCAATACATTTTTTGTCACATATATGCATACGTAATATGTCATTACAACTCTCCAGTCAGGATTACGACTTAGCTTGTCGCACACTGCTTTTCTTACCACTTACGTTGTGTGTATTAATTAATTTATAACTTTTCATTGCAATTTTATTCACTCTCAGAGTTTTTGCCAGAAATCTGCGCCGAAAAATGTTTTTTTTTATAATTCGTTTTGTTGGATATGTCTGGACTGGAATTTGATCCGTGGCCTCACGTCTAACCAGCCAACAGGCTCCTAGACTACGACAACTATTTTTTGCCGCAGTGTAAAATTTTAAAAAATTTATTTTAATTCAATAAACATAGCAATGTGGTGGCTCACTAAAAGAAACTTAATTTTTTGAGCAAGTTTTAATTCTGTAATTTGGCAGCTTAGAATAATAATTATGAGAAAGTATTCCTAATATGACAATCATTTAAAGAGTTGTTACTAATTGTAAATCAATTGGGTTAGCTATGGAGAGTACGATTCATATACGTCAACGCATCGGTTGGTCACTTAAAACATTTCTTGATGTTAAGGCTTAAGGTATTTGTTTTACATTCAATTGTATTTGATTAAGATCATTTATATGTATGTATTTATGTCTTTACAGTTAATTTAAAGAGCATTTTATTTAAAAGATTAAAGGTTAGATTAATAAATACGTTGAAATGCTTACGTTAACGTTCGCATTTGTTTTCTTTCGCCTAGAAAGATTAATGATGCTGTAAACACAATGTACGCAACGTGGCAAACACAGCAATTTAACAGAAATAGAATACATAAGTGTTTATGGTAGAGATTATTTTAAAGGTCACGCCACTATAAGATTAGATTCGGGGCTTTGCTTTGTATATAGTCTATTTCTAAACACGTTTGGTATATAAGGCCAGGCTGTTAATGTCACAACGTTAAACATTATTGTTCTACTTTTGCATTTATTTTAATTTATCTTTATATTTTAGTTTATTTAGTTTATATTCGCCTAATTTCTTATACCACAAAGCTATATTTAAAATTTTTGTTTCCGTGGTATATTATTGTACATTCCATTTGTCATTTGTTCTTATTTAAACATCATTGGATAATATTTCCATATTTTTTTGATTCAAATATGCTTATGTATACATATGTAAATATAATTCAATCCTATATATTGATTTGCCATCAACACAATAACTTTTGTGACTTATTTTTGCCATAATTGAAATCAATTTTCATTTCAACAATGGCCGCAAAATGTTAAAATGAGGCTAATGGAATTTAATGCAAAAAAAAAATTAATAAAAATAATTTAAAATAGTTAGTCAATGATAGAATGGATTTTGAAAAATATTTCAAATTTTAATAAGTAACATACATAGGAATTTTATGTGCACAAAACAAAGAGTTTCTTTCCGAAAAATCTTCGGTTTAATAGATTTTCTAAAAAAATATTTGTAGCAAATAAAATAAATAAAATAGATTCCTTTAAAATTACTCACGAACTTATAAATTCAATAGTTTTATACATTTATTTTTAAATTCATACATACATACATACATAAATGGTCTTACAACCCATCAATCAGGATTACGACCTACGACCACATCACTTATAATGTGGGTGTTAATTTAAGAGTGAGGAGCCTACAGTTTAAAGTCGATTCCGAACGCCAGATTTTTTAAGACACTTTTTCATGGCATTTTTATTCACTCCTAGAGTTTTTGCTAGAAATCTGATGAGAGGAAGTCCCCAAAAAATATGTTCTCATATTTCATTTTTTTTCGAGATGTCTGACCTGGGGTTTGAACCGAGGCCTCACGATTTTTATATCCATCAATGAATTTAGCCTGTATTATTGCCAACAGTAACGAAACTATGTAGAAAGCTACTGATGTCTCAGATAACGTCAGTATCAAATCAAACAGGTGTCAGTCATCAATCAATTAGCAACATAGCACGACTATCATAAACAAACCTACTGATTGATATGAAGGACTAGAGGAATTTTTTGAGACGATGTTTCTATCGATTTTTCTAACGCATTTGCCAGAGCTGAAACTGCAGTTTCCTTGTAATATTAAGATGCATTACATAAGTTTGTTATTATGTCAGCTTCTAAGGACAATAAAGGCAAGGTTACATGAACATGACAAAGAAAGAGTGCTAATATTGAAAAAAAAAGAGAGGGAGAGGTAGACATTGTTCCAAAAATGGATTTTAGGCAATCTTACCTTTTGCCAGTTCATACACAGATTTGAATCCTGCATCACACAATCAAGCATAGCCTAAGAATTTTAAGTGACCTTTGACTAAAACAGTACTTGTATAACAGAGTGATAGTTGAATCTCTCCTCTTTAGAGTTGAATTTCTGTAAAATATACAAAAAATTCATACTTTACAATCAAATCATTGCGTTTTACAAATAAATTTAAAAGTTTAAATTTAAAAATTCAATAAAAAGTATATGTTGTCGTATCTCGGCTATGGTATCTCTAGTGTTAGCTTTTAAATGCTCAATCATCTCTGAATTGTCGTCATAACACTTTTCTTTCGCGGCGCCCCACAGGAAATAGTCCAACAGTGTCAAATCGCAGCTTCTTGGTTGTCAGTCGTCGTCACCATTTTGGTTAATTAAACGGCTATCAAACGTTTGATGCAATAAATCAATAATGGCATGATATGTGAGGCAAGAGGCACCACCCTGTTGAATGCAAACATCGTTCACATCACAGATCAGGTACAAAAAATTGGTTATCATGGTGCGATAGGTGTCTCCATTGACCGTAATGGTTGCAACGTCCACATTTTCAAAGAAATGCGGGCCAATGATGCTTTCACTCTACAATCCGCACCAAACAGACACTCGTAATGGATGCATTGGCTTCTGTAAACCCAAGTGTGAATTTTCTGAAATGCGGCAGTTTTGCTTATTAACGTACCCGCCAAGATCAAAATGAGCTTCATCCAAAAAAATGATATTTTGGGCAAAATCGACATCATCGTGCAGTTTCTCGTTGGCCCAGTAAATCCCTACGTTGCTCAAGCGTAAATCGATTAATTACGTTCAATGGAGATAATATACTGAATGTTGTAAAAAAATAGAATGCCATAAGAATTGCCAGATTCGATATAACCGATAGATATCGCACCTGATAATACGTAGTGTTGTTAGAAGTGAGGCGATAGTTCAAACGTCAGGTCATCACCAACAAAACGGAAAATGAAAGAATATTTTTTGGTGACTTCCTCTTAGCAGATTTTTGGCAAAAAATCTGAGAGTAAATAAAAATTGGAACGAAAATTTTCAAAAATCTGTCATTTGGAGTCGGCTTTAAATTGTAGATCCTGCCATTCATGTGTATAAATTAATACATACCGTAAGTGGTGTGAGAAGCTAGGTCGTAATCCTGACAGAAGGTTGTACTGACCAATTACATATATATCTACGGATTTGTAAGTTGTCCCTTACAAATTTAAACATTTCGAAGCGTCATACCATTTATTGCTCTGGTCTGCTTATTTTTTTTACAGCTGAAAACCACAATTTCTGAAAAGCTCAAATAACAATATTTTTAAACAATTTTTTTCCCCACCTTTAGTTAAATAATTTATTTAATATACTACATACTGCTATGTAAATACCACTGTTAACATAACTTAATACTGCAGTTTGTTGCAAAGCCTTAAGAGCAAAAAATAAAGGAAGAGAAATGTAAACTGATGCTGTGGAGCTGATAAATAATTTCTTTTTAAAATACATTAAAAAGTTTTCAACAATAAAACAAAATTCTGAAACTTGTGTATATTGTTTCTTTTGTCTGAAACTTGTATTGATTTGCATAAATCGCGTTTAATCTTTAAATTTTGCATGATGTATACCTGTTGGTTAAAAACAAAAATTATTGAAGATTTAAATTATCAATGAAAACCACAATGCATCATACAAATTTCATTAATTTAATCAAGTATTTATTAACGAATTAATTATTTTTTTTTATTAAATTGAAATCCATTTGTTGTGTCTGCATGAGTAAAACATTTTATTTTCGTCAGTTTTAATGTGAGACACTTGGTCGTATGAGTAATATGCAGAATATAAAAGAAAAATTAAATAATAAGTATATGCCAGTTGAACAGAAAGTGTATATACAATTACAACGATTTTTTATTTATTAATTATAATACAATTACAAATTATATCTAATTGTTACGAGCTGAGTAATTTAGACCATGTGCTCGGTGTAGTGTAACAGACCAGAGCCTGTGGTGGGAATCGAACCCTTGATCCTCACGCTAACGGTCTAGTATACTACACACTATACTTTTAGAGCGCTCCGATTATCTTTATTTTTACAAATAATTCACTTCGCCGTCCAATTTTACCTTATTTTCATTACATTAAATGGATATCATAAACAAAACCATGTTTTTTCATGTTTTGCCACATCGAAAAAAATCAAAAGTAAATTAGTTATTGGAAGTCGCCATAGTCTAATAGGTAGTGTGCTGGCTTATTAGACAGAATGCCTGGGTTCGAGCCCCAGGTCAGACATCAAAACGAAATATGAAAAATATTTCTTCGGCGACTTCCTCTCATCAGATTTCTGGCAAAAACTCTGGGAGTAAATAAAATTGCCATGAAAATTTTCTCAAAAATCTGTCGTTCGGAGACGACTTTAAACTTGTAGGTCCCGCCACTCATATATAAAATTAAGACACAGAACATGAGTGGTGTGAAAAGCTAGGCCGAAATCCTGACTGAATGGTTGTAATGTCCAATTATATATGTACATTTGTTATTGACTGAGCACCAAGGTTAGAGGACGTGTACTTGTCAATTAAGACAAGTACAGTACCCAGAGGTCGAATTGACCCATTGTACAAAACAACAAAATTATAGGATTCAGTCTTATGGCTTATGATTTAATTACGAGCAACATTTTTTAGCCATTTTCACAAACTGGGTTGATTAAATCGAACATATTTCTTCAGCAACTGTCTCTCATCAGATTTCTGACAAAAACTCTGAAAGTAAATAAAAGTGCCATGAGGAAAAATCTATCGTCCGGAGCCGACTTTAAACTGCAGGTTCCGCCACTCGTGGATAGAATTAACACACAGAACATAAGTGGTGTAAGAAGCTAGATTGAAAATCTGACTGAAGTGTTGTATGTAATTGTAATTATTGTTTGGGAATGCTTTTTGTGGTAAAGTTAACAATTACAAAGTAAAGTTACAATTATCTTCATTTGATTAAAATTGGATTGATGTTTTTAATTTTGGATATTATGTGACTAGAAATCCTATAAAACTTAATGCATTCGCCAAAGTTTTAAACATAATCAGCTGAATAACATATGTGGCAGCTGTAATTAACGAAACTAAAAATGCTTTTTGTTTTTTAAATGATAATTATTGTTGTTAAAAGAGAATATACACTGAATATTTATTCTGACAAAATGAAGAAAGAGTATAAAAATTTTCGTTCTTTAAAAGGTATAAATTTAATAACAATATTGTATTTTCGTAAGAGTAATTATTTTCCCCACGCCACAATTTTAAAACAGTGTAGCATTTAAATTCACACAGCCACACGTTAAATGTTGAAAAGGAAAGCGATTTAGAAAACGATTTTTCAATCTCAAATTATATCACCGTTTTTCTATTTTAAAATTGTGATTGAATTTATAAAAAAGTTTTTTTTGTTTGTGCTAAGCGAACTTAACAATAAAGTTTTGTAGTCATGTGCACATTATTTGAGTAGACGTCCTTGAATCATAGCAAGAACTAGAAAAAATGGCACGTCAAAAAGCTAAAATAACAGTTCAACAATAGACACAATCCTTAACAGCGCATAGCAAAGCCTTTCCCTTAAATATTTTCATGCTCATAATAAACACAATCGGTATTCAAGTGAATTTATGTAGAAACACACACACAATTTTTTGTTAAGCAGAGTGTGTTCAATACCACTTTAGATTTAGAATGTAAAAATGCTAGGAACGTTTTTAGTCTAGAATAAAATTAAAATTATTCTCTGTCTGTCTGTTATTTTTATCTCAACTACTTTACAGCACCTATGATAGCATATGCGAAGTTTAAGAGGCCTTTTAAGTTTGTAAACTTAATATTAGGAGTACCAGCAGCAATAGCAGGAACAATAGTGATGTTTAAGGTATATTGACAATTGCAAACTTGTATGAATATTTGTTTGTGTTTAGCATTCAGGTTGTATGCCAATTTAACATAGATGTTATTATAGAAATAAAAAAATGTTGGTTATGGCGAGGACAGATTTATATAAAATTTATAATTTCTTACTGAGATTTCAGAAATAAAACAAAATATTGTTAATAACAACGAGTAAAAATGTTATGGTCTATACAGATTTATAATATTGTACGTAGCTCCCAATATAAATACAAACATAGTTGGTCCTTACAACTCTTCATTCAGAATTCCGACCTAGTTTCGAAACACCACTTATTAGGTGTGTGTTAATTTTATTCATGAGTGGCGGGACCTACAGTTTAAAGTCGACCAAGAACGACAGATTTTTGAGAAACTTTTCATGACGATTTTATTTACTCTCCGAGTTTTCATATTTTTTTTATTACAGTTGTCTGACCTGGAGTTTGAACAGTGGCCTCACTTCTAATCTAATAAACCAACACAATACCTACTCGACTACTGCGACAATGTTACAGCTCCACATCACAATCCAAATAAAAGACTATCTAAGGTATACACCAGGAAATAATTCAAATCGTTAGAAAAATGTACGGGGTATGCAGTACTCTCAGCCTTATTATATCAACACAGTAAACGCAACGTAGCCCAAGGTAAGTTACATGCGCATTAATTATAATAATGTCAAAAGCCAAAATCATAACAAATACAAAATAAAGATTTCATGCAATCTTTATCAATAAATCGTTTTTTTGATATAAGTTTTATACATCGAATTTTTAAAACGCCTATTTCATGCATATAATTGTATTGACAGCATTAGTATTCGCTTTGCTAACACTAATCTTATCACTCAGACCAGTAATTCTACCATTGCTGCGAATAAAAATAGAAATTAGCCTAAAGGCTAAGCAGCAGAATATTTGCTTGTTGTCGCACTGCTTTTCAAACAATCAATTCCATATACACCCATGTATTGCTGCGTTTGCTGCGTTGCATTTATTGTGTTTATACCGTAACTAAGCGGGCGCTTCATTCAAACAGTACGTATATCTTGCATTAAAACAAGAAAGTCCGCTATTATGTAAATTTTTCATTCAAGCAGGATTCAATATATTAAAAACTTTACCAAGTTTTGCAGTGCTTGATAGTATCATTGCACTCTCCGCCTAAGAAAAATGATATAAAAATACCATCAACTGTCGAATATCTGCAACATTATAAAAAGTGCAGATAAGTAAACGCCATACATTTTCCCACTGGTAAAATTTCCCTTTCATATAGAGCAAACACCGCACAGTGGTTGCACTTGTATGGGAATTATTATATTAAAGATATAGTCTTGAAATTTTCACAGTACATTTCGGATATAATAACCGCAATATTCTAAAAAAATGGGCGCGGTCACTTGCCCCTACCGCCCATTTTTTAAATTTTTTCCTGATAAAATATTCAGAATAAATTTTCGGTTTTCCAGAAATCTTTCAAATACGTGTTTTTCTGCAAATTAAATTTAGTACTTTATTGTTTTCAAAAAAATATCAAACATATAAAAAAGCTACTTTTGGAATTCAATTGTAGATTTTAGTAGCGTACTTTTCTTTTTACGTTCAAATTGTAAATCTAAAATACGTGAAGCTGTATGGTCAAGCAAATTTTGTAAATCTGCTTCAGCTTTAGATTCACTCACGGCGATATATTTTGAATTTGGATAACTGTTTTTCTTTTCCCTCAATATCTGTTCGTAACTAGGGAATAAACTGAAGGAAACCTTAGAGATTACAAAATTTCGAATATGACAATATTGTTGCTTTGTTAAATTTGTGTCAATTATTAATGCAAGAACTTCAGCGGCACTTGATTCCGAACAAGCTTGCTTTGGTTCTGAACATAGACTACGTAAGGCATCCCCTGCAGTCGCATCAGTTTCTGCCAACTTTCATACTCTTCGTTGTTTTGTTCTTTTTGAAGAACTTGAGAAATCAGATGAAGGGCGACCACGTTTATTCGCTTTTAATACTTGTTCTTTAGATGACACAGAAACGTTTTTCAGTTTTAAAAAAACTGACTGACTGATTTTTTAAAACGTTTGATTTTAAGCGGTGATTCTTTTTCCAAATGTCAACAATTCTTTTACATAAATATTGAACACATTTCAATAAATCACAAAAGGCAACTTCTTCGCATTCAAAATTAATTCATTTGCTTACTTCGTCATTAACTTGCTGTGATTTCACCGAATTTGAAACCTTCTTAGAGCACCAAAGCTCGAAAATTGTCATTCGTGAAAATATGCATTGACGGGCTGTTCTTATTATGTAGAATAAAAAAAAACTATTAATAACAACAAAAATGCCAGTATTATTAAATCAAACGAGATACACAACAAATTTTCAAAACACAATAAACACAGAGGTTAAGCCAGTATATTAAATATATAGAAAAAACCTGCAAAAAACCGGATTTGAATTAAACACAGTTTTTTACAAACAAACCAATTTGGTCATTGGCTTTCATTGGGAAACTAACTAAAACTCTAATTATTTTTTACAAAGAATTTCAAACGGTGTTAATAAAAACACTTCTTAAAAATCAGTACTTTAGGAAAACTATAACACAATTTATTAAGTTATTATTTCTTAAAAATAATGTCAATACCATTCACATTAATTTCCATTTTAATTATTTTAATTGGGCACTTTAATTAAATGTATTTTAACAATTTGATATTCACTTTGTTTTCACAGTCGCTTAGTCAACTTTCTTCTTCTATATAAAATCGCACTTTAATTGTTTGCATTTACAAATTACCGTTAGATATTATTAAAACAAATTCAGAAGAGAGAAATTTGATGACATTAGCGACTATTTATTTCGCTACAAACCCAATATAGAAAAAAAATTTTTTTTTTATTTTTGTCATATGGGCGTAACCACTGTGCACCGATGTGTTATTTGCTAGGAACGTTTTGTTGTGCTGTATTATTAGGGTTGTATTTATCGTATTAATGGTCAGCTGCCAGAACTCTTAGTTACTAAAGGCTTAGTTACATAAATAGCATGATCGTTCCAAGAACTTGAAATTTATCGCGGCTTTCATTAAAAACTTCCTATCTTTAAGTCTGAATGCGTCGTAGTCTGGTAGGTGAAAAGTTGGCTTATTAGACGTAAGGCCTAGGTTCAAATCTCCGATAAGATATCTCCAACAAGACGATATCTCCACACATGTATGAAATTAACACACACAACATAAATGGTATGAGAAGCCAGGTCGTAATCATTAATGAAGGATTGTAATAACTAATTATGTATGTATGTATCTTTGTATAAGTATCTATGTATATGTATATAATGGCATCAGTTGGTCTTTTAAACGAATAACAGATTTCGATGTTTTCTAAACCAGACTTTAATTTAAAATTACGAAGAACTTAATGAAAGGCAAGATTCAATTACTCTTTACGATATTAGTGGTGGATGAATCAATATTATAAGGATGAGAATTGTAAAAATAATAGGATAGTGATTCGAACACTCAGTGAATTTTTGATTACACTTTTCATCATTATCATCTGAAATCTTTTGTCCATCTGTTGTTGAATATTTTGGTTGTCCATTTCAAACTGCTTTCAAATCCATTCCAAATATTGTATTGAATAGCAACTGACCTCTATGTATGTATATTGAGAGTCGATATCCAAAACACATGTCTGCCATTGTACTCTCTGGCAGCAAGATAACATGGCGTAGGATTTCAATAAAATGGTGATATTATGAAGCTTAATTTCTAGCACTCAACTAATTTGGAGCGCAAAATTTGAAGAGATTTCTTTTCATTAAATTTTTCTTAGCTTCTAGCGTTAATTCGTTTTTAAACAATAAAATTTTATGTTGGCGAATGCCGTTGGGGTTATAATAGCAGATTCTCAGAATAATTCACTGGTTGTCATATTAGTCATGAAATAAATTACTGGTCAGGGTAATTACTGGTCAATAGACACTAATTACCTAATTAGCTAGGTCCTGCACAGTCTAGACAATTACATACACCCATATTGCATTGTCCAGAATAATGAAAAGTATCTTGGGCTTCCAGTTTATTGTTCAATGACATGGTAACAAACTTTACAGACAGTTCGTTTGATACCAAAGAGGACTATGGGTTCATGTGTTCCGGCCCCACTGCATGCCATTGCATACAGATTCATAAAATTTTACAAACATGAAAATGTTCCTTTGGATCCATGCAGTTTTATTAAATCACTTGGGCGTCACCTTTCATATTTGATTTCGGTCATAAAATTTGGTGAGAACATATTAAGGTAGACCACCAGCAACTCCCAATAAACTGATTTCAGGGATTGTGATTGTGTGAATACTTAACGTTATTACTTTGAGGGTTGTTACGAGAGGCAGACTAAAAATATTTATTATAAATACTATGTTATATTCATAATTATACATAAGTATGTATGTGAGTGTGAAACAGTTTCTGTAACACAAGACCAGTTATGGGTTTATTTTCTGTATAGCTTCTAGGGTAGGTCAACGTTGTAATAAAATTGCATGGTTTTGTTGTCTCAGAAACAAACAATTGTTTTGTAGGTTTTCAACGTTTTTCTCTCTTTTTTTCAACTTTAGTTTTTTAGCTTCGTAATTTTGCTAAAACCTTGCCTAATGCACTGTGTATGTCGCAAATAAGGTCATTAAAAGTTTGCATTGGAATTTGTAGTCTGACGTTGAAAGCAAAATCTTGGAGAACAAGTTAAATCGCTTGGTTAGACAGCTGGTGATGAGGAAGTTTAACAAAATGAACGACAACAATAGAGAAATTTTTGTAAAATATTTCATCGTATGTAATGGCCAACGACATAACGACATAATAAAAAGTAAATATCCTGAATTGAATATGCCTTGGTAATTTTGCCTATTTTGGCAAAATTTTTTGTACAAAGGAATACATAACAGAATGGCTTTATAATCAGCGCACAAACCCAACATACGTTCGCCAACTGCGTATTGTACAGGAATAGGTAACATTTTTATTTAAACTCTTTGAAAATGAATGCGTTCCGTGCCAAGATTACATAAAATATTTCGTCTAAACTTCAGTTCATATTCTCTTCACTTTGTATTTTAAATTTAAATTTTAGGAATTTATGTTACACGTGTTATAAGCGTGTTTTTTTATATTTTATTTTGTATTTAAAACATCCCATAACAGGTGTAAACTTGATTTAGATCATCTATATTCAGGATGAAAATACCATTGAAATGTTTAGCGGCTAACCAACTACTAACCAACTAAGGATGACACAAAATTATTTTGCATCAGTAATGCTCTCGACTGTTTAGAGAAATTCTTAATCTTAGGCTTTTTTTTACCAAAAAAGAAGAAAAAAATTGATAGTTACTTAACCTTTCATTCTTATGGAATCCACACTTGAAGTATCTTCCCGCTAATCAACGTATGACCAATTTTAAATTCAAGTTAGATTAGGTACTGTACGCCACACACTTTGGATGTCAATTTTTGGTTAAAAAATACAAGAAATGAGAGGCTAATCACCATTTGCTACATCTCAAGACAAGATCTGGAGCCGGATAACAAACATAATTGGTCATTACAACACTTTAGTCAGGGTTATGACCTAGCCTCTCATACCACTAATGCTCTGTGTGTTAATTTTATACATGAGCGACGGGACCTACGGTTTGAAGCCGACTTTGAACACCAAATTTTTTTGGGATACTTTTTATGGCAAATTTAGTTATTCTCTGAGTTTTTGCATGAAATCTGCTGATAGGAAATCGTCGAAGGAAAATTTTTTCATATTTCGTTTTGCTGAAGATGTCTGACCAAGGGTTCGAACCGAGGCTTCACGTCTAACAAGCCAACACACTACCACTATATACTACATACTCTAATCAATAACTTATTTCAATTATGTTCTGCCGCCATAAGACTTTAGAATAATTTCAACTTTTCTCTTAGAGCGGGTTTTAATTAATGCGGATGTTATTAAGAGCACACGCAATTTCTTTGTAACTGCTAATGGTGGAGAGCATTCTCTTCATAGTTAACCAGTGAGCTTGGACATTACTTATTTACATCAATAGTTATTACAACGTTTTAGTCAAGATTATGACCTAGCTTCTCACACCACCCATGTTGTGTGGGTTAAATTTTTATCCATAAGGCGAGACTCTGAACGACAGACTTTTTAAAAACTTTATTTACTCTCACAGTTTCTGCCAGAATACTGCTGAGAGTAAGAAGTAGTTTTGTTCGATATGTCAGGACTGGGGTCTGAACTCATAACCTCACGCCTCGTCACACTTTGTTTACTGTCTTATTTAGCATTTCCAAGCCACAGTTTTTGATAACCGTAATTTTCGTGAATAAATACTCGATATATTTCGCTGTATTATTACGTATTATTTTTAAGGGAAAGGAAAGCCTAACAAATAATTTAAGTTCCTCATCGTATCCATTGTAAATTGATTAAGTTAAATGGAGTTTTGTAACGTTTAGGTGCTTTACTTAAAAGCGAAATGCATAAAATAGTGATAAAAAAAATTCCAAATATTTTATAAACTCTGGTGGTATAAAATAAAGCAACCTACTTTTTCCACTCACTTTATTAACGATATTTTAATTGCGCCAATATCTCCATGAATGAAAATTAAATTTTAATGGAATTAAATTGTACACGATGAAACAACACAGACTAAAATTGACTTTAGTCGTCATAGTGTTGTCTGACTAACCCATTGAAATGTATGTTCATGCAGAAGGTACATTAATTAAAACGATTTGTTGGCGCAAAATTTAATTTCCGTTACAACATTAAATCCTTTTCGATTTAAGGATGTTATGCTTTTGAATTTACAACTACTGGATGGAGAGAGATAGAAAGACAAAATCAGTTAATAAATGAAAGTCCTTAGAGTCATTTGATTAGGCCTTTTTAAGATCCAGAGATGAGTTAAAGTAATATTCATAAAATTTGATTTCCAATGATAACTTCTATTTACTGTTAATTTTTATTGTTTATTTACAGATGTTCAACAAAAATAGTAATTAAAAATTTCATTCAAAGCCAATCTGTCGAAAGTAAATAAAAAATAAACACTGCCATCAACAGAGTAGGATGGTACTGTTTAGCACAAACTGATATGTCAGAGCTAGGATTTTAACTCACTAGCTCTCGTCTAGTAGCCAAAAAACTATATACTAGGCTTCTTTTGTACAAAACACAGTGCACAGATCAATCGTGCTTTTGTCATGACAAGAACTGTGATTGTGCAATTAAGGCATTTTGTGGAATTAAGGCCTTAATTGAGTTTTAATTATCTTATAAAAACGCATAGCCGCGTGCTCCAGAACTTTTCTTCTTAGGTCTCCAAGCACAGAACATTGACATAAAATATTGTTACGCTTTTACCTTTTTAAAAACGATCGTAGATTGCAAATAAAAATAAAAATAAATTCCTGTTTAGTTTCAATTAAATTCTTTATTGTTCGCACTACTTTTGTGTGCCACTGTTTACAACAATATATATACAACAATACAAATACAACGGAGATCTTCAAACTACCACTGTTTTCTTCACACGCAACGCGCCTTCACACAAGACTTACTGAATTCTTACTACACGTTGCCTGCTTTGTCATGCCTTTTTATATGCCCACTTAAAAAGTCTGATCAAAGTTCTTGAAGTCGAATGTTCGTGGTTTCGTAACAATATGTTCTGTGACCCCCTTTCCTTCTTCATTGTTATAGCTTCAGTAAATGTCGTTATTAGATGTTTCCAGTATACGGGCATATACAGCAAGCGATCTAAAGAAATGCCAATATCATGAATGAATTCAGTTGAATTTTTTATTATGACAGCTTTCACAGGCGTGTCGGCTATGTTGTTATCATCAGTCTAGGAACCTATATGACAATATCTGGAAAATATCTTACTATTTGTTTCAGTGGCATGCTTCAGTAGATGTTGTTCACCTGTTATCATGATCGCAACCATCTTCATAATCCGCTCATAACCTAGTTTGATGATTCCTTTTCTGTAAATGAAATACATACATACATACGTACATAAATAATTGGTCATTACAACCCTACAGTCAAGATTACGACCTGGCTTCTCATACTATCCGTATTGTGAAGCGTTTTAGCAGGACTCAACGTTTGTTATCATAGAACTCCATGTGAAAGAGTCACATGAAACATATTAGTTTTGGAACCACGATTGGTCTCACATCAATCTCAAGTCCAGATTTGAACAGTCACTTAAATCGGAATATTAAGTTGCAAATGTGTATTTCACGCCGTAGCCTAGTAGCCACGTAGCCTCGCACAACATCGCCAATCGAACGAAATATGAAAAATATTTCTTCGGCGACTACTTCTCAGAAGATCTTTGTCAAAAATTCTGAAAGTAAGTAAAGTTGCCATGAAAAAGTTTCTGGAAAATCTTTGGTTCGAAGTCGACTTTAAAATGTTGGTACCGCCACTCATGTATAAAATGAAGACACATAAAATAACTAAAGAGTTGTAATAATCAATTATGTATGTATGTATCTGCTTTGCCATGAAAAGTTTCTCAAAAATCTGTCGTTCGAAGTCGAGATTAAATTGTAGGTCCTGTCACTTGTATATAAAATTAACAAATATAACATAAATTGTATCAGGAACTAGGTCGTAATCCTGGCTGAAGGGTTGTAATGACCAATTATGATAAAATTATGACGTAGATTAGTTTATAAATTTAGAGTGTGAACCGAAACTATACTAATTAAAAACGTGCCTTTTCTCCTGTTTTTGCATATGTAACAGAATGGTAAATATAAAAGTGTATTCCAAATCACATAAAGTGGGCAGCAAAGGTTTTAGTACGGCGTTTTTACCTTTTTAAAAACGTTTAAAAATGAGTTCGTTAATTGCAAACCAAGTAAAAACAAATATGTCTTTAGTTTTTCTTAAACTCTCTTTACACTACGTTTGTGCCACTGTTTACAACTTAAAGATACAACAACAATTTGCGCGTACACTATTCTATTTCACACTTCTGTCCGCGTTAGCACTAAAAACTGTTCGTTAGATCTTTTCTGCTTACAACCTTTTGCAAGCAATGCCACTTATACGTTCAAACCGCAAAGCATCTTCACACAAGGCTGACTGAATTATAACTGACTGCTGCCTGCTTTGTCCAGCCCTTTTATAGTCCGACACAACCAGTCTAACGAACATTCTTGATGTGGGAGGTTCTTGCTCTCGCTTTCTCGAGAACTCTATTGCTAGTACATTATTGTTTGTGTACCTTGCTTACGTTGTCATCCCTTTTTTGTCACATACATGTTGTTGTTGGTACCAGGTGCAACCAGGTTCGTTGTGCGTGTGTGCAGCTTTAGATAATCAACACGTTCACTGTATTCTTAGTGTTAGTGTGTATTTGTATCGTGTGGCTTTTGTTTATCGTTTTTAATGTTAAACGATATTAGGTCGTTTCCATTTTCGTAACAATATTTCGACAAAAAAGTCAGCATAGGCTCAATACTTTTGGCCAAAGTGCCTATATGACTTCAAGAGAATATTTAGGAGATCATTTGAAAGAACGGTTACGTAATCGCTAAACCTTAAACAAAAGTCCGCCGAAAAACTTGCTCATGGTGCCACCAGAAAACACTAAACAAAACTTGTATATTCAACTCCAAATGGGTTAAATGGAGTGCTTGACCTTAAGGGATATTCTACTAAATACAAGGGATAACATTTTCATATATTAGGAGTTTGAATTTTAAATTTACTCAGGGTTCTCCTTGGGGGTAACTATGGTGTCATCTGAAACTTTTCATTATTTTTCTCTTGTTTTATGAAAAACATTAAAAAATTGTTTGTTTTATAATAAAACAGAAATAAATTAATAAAAAAAATATATATACTATACATTTTTACGGAAACTTTTGGTTAAAATCCATGAAATTGCTAAAATATATTGCCGTACTAAGACTTTTGCTGTCCACTGTACCTAGGAATGTAGTTGCTTTCAATATGAAGGAACTGATCCACTGATTACTATCAATTGGGTTCGAAATATAAAAAAGCCTTTGTAAATCTGAAGCAAAGTTTTTTTTTTTTTTTTTGATTTTCATTAAAACATTGGCAATCCTTCCTCACACGAATAGCTGCATAGGCGATATATACACATATTCAGAAGCATATGATGTTTTCATATGAAGTTTGTATCAACAAATTCCAACTGAATCCAAAGTTTGTTCTAAAAAGCAAAACAATTTTAATTTTTAATTTAGAAAATTTGTTAGAAATTGTTCATTCAATTTGTCTATTGTAAGTGGAAGGAGTTGGATAAAAAAGTTGCCGTTAATTTGTCTATTTAGCAGATTTAAAGTTTCTGAAAAAAAACAAAGCAAATAACTTTTTTGTTAAAAAAAGAAACAATTAAAACATTTTAATGTTAAACAATAGAAATATGCAGAATTTTAATTTATTTTCAAACATAACATAAAACTTTTTATTTAATCAGAAGTCCAAAGGTTATGAATGAAAAACTAAGATAATCCCAGAGATTAAAAATATCTGATTTGAAATGTTTTTACTTGTGAAATTAACATAGATTTTTATATTTTGACAAGTGCTTTAAACGATGAAAACGATAAATTGTTGAAGTTTAAGAACAAAAAATAATGTTTTGCTTAACATTCATTTAGGGCATATGGACTGAAGGTACAAATGTAATAAAAGAACGAAAAACTTTTGGTTCGAACTGATTGAAAGTTAACGTTTATTATGAACTCGTAAAAAAAAAAAATTATAAAAAAGGAAAATTAGTTTCGAAACAGCGATATAATACCTGTTGGTGTACAGTTATTTTGGGTTGAAGGAAAAATGTTACGGGTTTAATCGAAGCACAAAAATGTTTAAAATATTATCTCTTAAGATCTCTTAAGCTGGTAGGTTGGTTGAGCATCCATAGCGGTCAGTTTTGATGCCACTTGCTGAGTACAGCCCCTGTACTAACCGAATTCCACCAAACACATCGAAGGACCAAATTCTTCTTCCTTCTACGCAGGACCTTCTGTCCAAATGGTATTCTGTAGGGAGATAAACGATGTTCGATTAGGCTGGGGGATTAACATACAAAATAGAAGTAAGTCAAAAAAGAATGATAAGCCGTCGAGACATGCAATCGAATCTAGTCGCAGCGAATTTGGCTGCGTGCTCAGAAAGTAACGCAGTGGGAAGGCAGTTAACCCTTTCATGCCCGATGTTGCATATAGGCAACATTGTACATTTTTGTTCATAAATTCCGTAATTTTTAATTTTTTGAAATGATTTTTTTTTTTTGCAAACAAGCTTGGTTAAAAACGTGTAAAACCAGAATACGTAGGACTCTGAATTTAATATCACTTCATATTTAGGCCATGACTAACAAACACATGTCCTTAAAAAAATTTTAGCTCTGGCCCAAAAAATTCGGGCATGAAAGGGTTAAGCTTTGCGAGCAAAGCTTTTGCAGAATTGGTACGTAGAGCAACTGTGATATGAATAGCTTCAGATTTTCTGACCTAGTCAAGGAGTGCATAAGCCCACATTTTGTACAGGAAGTCTGTATCTTCTACAAACTTGCTTATCTTTTTGCAGTCCCCTCCTGTGTGGATAGTTATGTTTGGTAGAGTGTCTTACCTAATAACGGGATTTTTGAAGTTATGAAAACTGAGAAAAACCATTACCATATCCCACATGTCATACATTCACATTTTAGCCGTTGTTTTCCATCTATCAGGATTGCTCCAGAGTATCTTCTCACATTTTTCTCCTGTGTCATTATTTAACGTTTCCGTCCATATCATTGGGTTTTCCAGATTAGTAGTCCCATAATTCCACAACTCTTTTTAACATATTTTATTAAGATTTTTTCGTTATTTTTTCCCTTGTTTTATGAAAAAAAAAATTAAATTTAAGTCAAAAGAATCCTATTTCGAAATAAGACTTCTGCATAAAATCAAACACCACAACAATTACGTTAGCAAAAAAAAAAAAAAGAAATCGAACTCAACATTTGCTCATATTATTGTTTTCGAATTGCTTTTCATCATTTCTTATTTTATTTCCTTTTGTATTTTTGATTTTCTCCGAATTGAATATGTTTAAAAATCCAGTAGTAAAAATTAATTAGTTTCTCATTTAATGAGGTCAGTAAGTGATAATCCTTTAATGGAATTTAACCATTAAAATTAAACGCGAACAATTACGGAATGGATCTTGATTTTCCTCTGCTTAATAATCACTTGTTTTCACTTTCAACAGTGAGTAATAAAGGAATGTGTGGTTTGTACAAAAAATTGAGGAGGTGGAGGTGTATAAATGTAATTAAAATTAAGAGTCAACTCTTTGCTTTAAAAATAAACTTTCATTTACATCAACTGAAATTTATTTAATTCAAACGTTTTCAAATTAAAGACTCATATATGTATATTTAACGAAAAAAGTTCAAAAGTTTAACTTTAAAAATGCAATAAAACAAGAACGGTTAGAAATTTTGCTATATTTTTGTTATAAAGTACAATTGTTCCGGTTAGAAATTGAACCAATATTCCAATGGAATCAGGAATATTGGCATTCAAATGCCCAATAGTCTCTGGTTTGTAGGCATAGCACAAAAAATAGTCCAACGGTGTCAAATCGCAGCTTCTTGGCGGCCAATTGACATCACCATTTGTCTAATTAAACGGCCATCAAACGTTTGACATAATAAAACGATTGTGGCATGAGATGTGCGGTAAGTGCAACCGTCCTGTTGAAAACAAACATCGTTCACATCAATATCATGAAGAGCGGGTACAACAGGATCGGTTATCATGGTGCGATAGGTGTCTGTTATGGTTGTGCCGTCCTTATTTTCAAAGAAATCTGAGCCAATGATGTCTCCGCTCTACAAGCCGCACCAAAAAGTTCGTCGTAATGGGTACATTGGCTACTTTAAGATCACGCGAGGGGTTTCTGAGCCCCTAATGCGACGCTTTAAAACATCATACAATTTATTACTGTAGTACAGCCAAAAACCACAATTTCTGAAAAGTTTAAATTTCATGTCCTCAATTTTTAAAACAATTTTTTTTCGTACTTTTATTCTACAAAATACCTATAGCTATAGAAATATCTCTGTAAACATAACTTAGTACTGCAGTTTATTGCAAAGACTTAAGAGGAAAAAGTAAAGGAAGAAAAATGTAAAGTGATGCGGTGGAGCTGATAAAGAATTTCTTTTTAAAATGCAATCGAAAAGTTTTCAACACAAAAAAAAATAAAACAAAGCTCTTGAACTTTCTTGTATTGTTGGAAAAGTATGTTGTTTCTCTTTTGACTTAAACTTGTATTGATTTAAATAAAGCTTCGTTTAAATAAATTGTGTATTGATTTATATCAATTGCATAAAAACAGATCAATGAAAACCATAAAGCACCATCTAAATTTCATTTATTGAAACATTTATTTATTATTAATTAATTAATTATTTTTTTTAATAAATTGAAATTAATTTTTTGTCTCCGCTGAGTGAGAAATTTTTTTTCAGTTTCATAATAGAAATCAGTTTGCATGTCCGACAATTGGTCGTATGAGTGATATACAGAATATAAAAGAAAAAGTCGCCGTGGTGTAGTAGGTAGTGTGTTGGCTTACTATTCGTAAAGCCCGGGTTCGTATACCAGGTCAGACATCAAAAATGAAATATGAAAAAAAAAATATTCTTCGGCGACTTCCTCTCAGCAGATTTCTGGCAAAAACTCTGAGAGTAAAATAAACTGCCATGAAAAAGTTTCTCAAAAATTCTGTCGTTCGGAGTCGACGTTAAACTGTAGGTACCGCCACTCACGTATAAAATTAACGCACACAACATGAGTGGTGTGAGAAGCTAGGCCGTAATCCTGACTGAAGGGTTGTAATGGCCAATTATGTATGTATGTGTAAAAGAAAAATTAAATAATAAGTATACGCCGATTGAACAGAAAGTATACGAATAGAATACAACCACAAAATTTTTTTTATTTTTATAAATACTGACAGTAAAAAATCGTAGAGGAATGTGGTCATTAGATAGAGTTTTCTCAGTCAGAACAAGATAAATTCGTTTTCAAATGTTACAATATTTTCATGATATTTGATGCATTTGGTGAAGAAAACAAGGTACTTTCAGGTTTTGCCGTATGGAAAAAAATTAAAAATGCATTTATTGTTGCCCGTGCACCAATGTAAACAAAAAAACTTTATGGGATTCGGCGTTATGACTTCGGCAACTGTCTCTCAGCAGAATTCTTTCAAAAACTCTGAGAATAAATAAAATTGCCATGAAAAGTTTTCTAAAAATCTGACGTTCGGAGTTGTTGTTGGTTTCGCTACTCTTGGATAAAATTAACGTACTCAACATAAGTGTTATGAGAAGCTAGGTCGTAGTTCTGACTGAAGATCAATTACGTATGTATGTACGTACAAGACAATGTCATAACGGAAAGAAAAAACTTCTTTACTACTACTGTCGGGAGTTCAGATTGTTTCGATTTCCAGTTGATTTTAGGTCTTCTTGAGATAATTTGTTCTGGAAATCGATAACGCCGTCTTGCTGAAACCACATGTCGTACAAATCCGTTCAGTTAAGGCCGTAAGTACTCCGTTCATTTTCCTGCATTTTGTATTGAAAATTATTGATATGTTTCGACAATTTAGCAATAGCAAGCAATAAGATTTAATAAAAGTTCGATGCAATTTAAGTTAGAGCAACAATATTTTTTTTGCCTTTAGTGCTATTGAACGGGAGTCTACCAGTAAACCGGGAGTCTGGCAGTAAATGAGAGCAAAGCAAAGTATATGTTATCGAAAAGTAGAGACGTGCGGCATATTGATTCTTAGATTACGGATGATAACTATACTTTCGACGTACTCAGAGAATTTATTTATCTTGACACCATTGTTTCAAGCAAAAATCATGTCAGTCTGGAGATCAAGAGCAGGATCACAACTTGCCAACAGCTGCTATTATGGTCTCAATAGGCAATTGAGTAGCAGGGACCTCTCTCGTATGACAAAACTAACTCTCTACAAGACACTCATTCTACCCGTGCTTCTTTATGGCCCAGAGGCATGAACCCTATTAAGCACTGATGCAGCAGCCTTGAGAGTATTCGAGAGAAAAGTCGTACGTAAGATCTTCGGTCCAGTGCGAGTTGGCCATTATTTCCGCATCCGATCCGACAGTGAGCTGTACGAGCTCCTCAACGACATAGACGTTGTGCAGCGTATTAACATCCAGCGGCTGCGTTGGCTCGACCATGTAGTTCGAATGTAGGAAGATGTTTCGACGAAACGGGTATTTGATACGTGGGTCTTCGGAAATTGGCGAAGAGGTCGACCTGGAAGGATGTGTTGCGGCAGGCCGAAATCCGTTAAGTGGGTTGTTATGGCCAATTAAGTAAGTAAATAACGCTCTGACCATCGTCGTTGTTGACAAATATGGTCTAACAACTCCGCTACCGCGTAATAGTGAATTTTTTCAACTCCAAAAGCAACGGATATGCTTTTTTACGTACCGAACCAAAAACATTGCTCATCGAAAAACAAAATTTTGAATGAAAATATTAATTTGTGCTTCAACTCAAAAGACAAATTGTTCAAATGAAATCGTAAATGCTTCTAAAATCAAGATTTATAAGTGAAATCTTCCATAAAGTGGTAGAGCACAATCCAAGTTGTTGAGGACGGAATTGTTCGTTGTCTCACGGAGAGGAATATTTAAAACACTTGTATGAAGAACTTTGATTCTGAGGTGATGATGGAAATCTTAATTAGAAGTACATATTACTCATGCGTAATTGGTTTTTATTTAATGTTTAAAATGTTGCGTACACAATTCTGTTTTCTATTTTTGATTGTGCAATCTAACCGTAGGGTATTGCCGCTCCCATGCAAGGCATTCCGTTGAATCTGGGAAAATATTGTTACGAAAATGGAAACGGTGTACCATCGTTTAACGTTAAAAACGATAAACAAAAGCTACATCAACAAATACAACGAACTTGCTTGCATATACCAACAACACCAGTCAAAATGAAAGCAACAACAAACAGTGTAAGCAAACTACACAAACAGAAATGTAGTAGCGATAGAGCTCTCGAGAAAGCGAACACATGAACATTTCAAGAACATTCATCAGACTGTATACGTGCGCATATAAAAAGTCAAGACAAAGCAGGCAACGAGTCAGTAAGAATTCAGTCAGTACTGTGTGAAACGAGTTGCGTGCGAATTAAACAGTCGTGGTTTGAAGATCGCTGTTGTGAAGATCTATCGAAGAGTTGTTAGTGTTTGCGTGGACAAAAATAAAAAGCAGAATAGTGAACAAGCAATTATTGTTGGAGTTGTAACAGTGGCACATAAAACTAGTGCGGACTATTAAGACTTTAATTTTAACAAAACACATATTTGTTTTTACTTTGTTTGCAATCAATGAACTCATATTCTAAACGTTTTTGAAAAGGTCCCCAATAGATTTTTAAACATTGAACCTTACCAAATTACACGTTATTAATATGCACCTTAGAAAGAGAAATATTAAAAATAAAAGTTCTCTTATGTTTTAAGTCATCCAAATCATCTCTAAAAAATCACCGTTTGTTCGTTTCCTATTTGTTTAAGGATGACGTTAGCCAGGTCATTGCTAACTTCTCCAACCACCTTGGTAGCATACTTTTATGGATGTTGCTTGATTAAAGGACAATGGCAATATTATCTTCAATAAGAAATTTAAGAGTATTTTATGAAAATCAGATTTACGAAACGTCGAACAATATAAGAGAATCCAATTGCCGTAGCAAATAAAATGCTGCAAGTCGTTTGCTTGCTTGTGATACCACTACTATTGCTTCCAATTCAATAACTGCTCTAATGGATTGTAAAGAAAACTGACGATGGCAGTCTGTAAGACATAAACTTTCCCACTCCCGTAAGTAAATTGCAACCGTAGTTATTGCTAACAAGTCCATCCATTGAATAAAGAATAGCAGGATAGTAGAAAGGCAATACAGTTTGCCAAAAAAACAAGACATACACGAGAAGTATACATTTTTCACTTTTCATCTTTTTTGGCTGGTAAAGGTATTGAATCATTTGCATTGAAATGCAAATTTTACAGGTAAAAGTTTTCCTCGCTATCATACGTACCTAAAAAAGGTTTTCTAAAATGAAAGTAAAGGAAAGGTTGGAAAAAATTAAAAAAAAGTATGAACTAAAAATAGTTCAATACTGAAAAGGTACAAAAGCATGCATTGGATTTGAGGTACCGAGAAATAATGCAAATAAAGAAATACATTTAAAGCACTAACATGTCAGCATAGTTAATATCACGATCACGTGATATGACCATGCCCTCAAATTGTTCGCCCAGAATATGGAATGTGGCATGATCTGTGTGGAACGTAGCGCCATCCTGTTGGTGTCCAGATCATCCAATTCAGGCCAAATAGTTAGTACCCTTCGCTAACAATAATAAACATCATCTTGTATTATTTATTGACTTTAGCAAAGCATTCGACACGTTGTTGTAAACAAAGCTTCTATCAACTCTAGAAAGAAATGAAGGAAATGTACGTGGGAAGGTATTATAATGGTTTGCCGACTATCTGAACCCTCGCAGCAATTGTGTAAAAATAGGTAATAAATATACAAGGACAAAAGTTAGAAACGCTTCTTTACATATTCTTCTCAATGCTCAATATTTTGAAACAATGCGACACTTCGCCAATGGTGATAACAACTATAGTAGTAACGCACAAAAACGTTGAAAATTCAAAGGAAATTGATAACGTATCAACACAGTGTCATGACATACAATCATTAATTAATTAGAATTTAAACATCGAAGTCGCCGTAGTATAGTAGGTAGTGTGTTGACTTATTAGACGTATCGCCACGTTTCAGACCCCAAGTCAGACATCTATCAAAACGAAATGTGAAAAAATATTTCTTCGGCGACTTCCTCTCAGCAGATTTCTTGCAAAAACTCTGAGATTAAAATAAAATTGCCATGAAAAGTTTCTCAAAAACCTGTCGTTCGGATTCGACTTTAAACTGTAGGTGCCGCCACTCATGTAGCAAATTAACACTCACAATAGAAGTGGTGTGAGAAGCTAGACCGTAACTATTATACATTTTCCATACTTCTCTCTGGCAGAACCTCACACATACCACGGCATAACAGTGTGTGAAACATCTGCACACTGCAAAGATCTACAAAAAACTCAATATCGTCTTCTTCAGATACTAACAACAAATCAAAACTATAACATAACCATCAGAAACAACGACAGAAGTCCGCAAGGACGAAAAAAGTGAGTCTCTTGTAAAACGGTGTGGATGAATTGTAAGTTCCATTCATAGTCGCCTCAGTTTAGTAAGTAGTGTGTTGGCTTATTAGATAAGAGGCCACGGTTCAAACCCCAAATTCAGACAAGAAATATGAAAAATCCTGTTTGAAGAGTAGTAAAGAGTAATTATATATGTGTATGTATAGTATACATATATATATGTATACTGATTTCCTCTTAATAAAGAATAAATTGATATTCTTATGGATGTTGTTGTTCCTTATATTCCAGGAAGCACATGTGATTATTCTACAAAGTTTAGACTACGTTGTTTAAAACTAAAAATCTCAAAATTACCGCATTGTACAAAGACACAATCTTTATAATATCCGTTCATAACTGTCCACATGCGAAATACTAAATGATTATTGTATTTATCTCCTCCATGCTTGAGCCGATAATGGCTAAAAGAAAGTATTCCGAACGATTGAAACTTCTGTGTCCTCCTGGAAAAGACTAATTTCGCTATAGGTGCCTACTACTGGCGCACAAAGCTTTTTCGCCCGTTTTGCTTCCCACCATCAAATTTAAATAAAACAAAGTTTGTGGTAGATATCATCGAAATTTTATCTTCGTTTGAAATTTCTATTGATACCATTTATATAGGATACAACATCGTTCAAACGCTTGGAAATGTAAAATTTTCCGCGAATCTGGTACATAAATCAGGTTGAATTTGAACGATGGCATGCGACATTTTGGCTGTGTTCGCGTATAGTCTATAAGAAAAATTCTGAAGGTATCCATTCGCACACCGAAATTGTCCCAGTTTATGAGGTGATTATGCCCTCAAATCTGCGTGGCACGTAGTGCCGTCCTATTGCAAGCACGTGGCTGCCGTTGAAGTCCAGACTGCCCAATTCAGTCGCTAAGTCTAATACACCCAATTTAGTCGCCAGTCTAATACATACATACATACATACATAATTGGCCATTACAACCCTTCAGTCAGGATTAGGAACTATCTTCACATACCACTTGTATTGTGTGTCGTAATTTTATACATGAGTGGCGGGACCTAAAGTTTAAAGTCGGTTCTGAATAACAGTTTGTTAAGAAATTTTTTCATGGCAATTTTTTAGTTACTCTCAGACTTTTTCCCAGGAATCTGTCAAAGAAATATTGTTTTCATATTTCGTTTTGTTGGAGATATCTGACCTGGGGTTTGAACCTTGGCCTCACTTCTAGTAAGCCAACACACTACCTACTAGACTACGGCGAGTTGTTTTATATTTGTTTAATAGCAAAGAATATTTTAGCACTTTAGTCATAAATTAATTTTAATGTCTTGAGATCCGAGATAAACACAGTCATGTGAAAATAGATAAGAACACCAGTGTGACACTTAGAGATTTGATCAGAAAGTCAGTAAAGTGACAAAATTGCTGATAAGTAAATACATATATTTGCAGCTTAGATATCATAAAAATATATTGCATTGCGATTTTAAAAAAGTTTTGTTTTATTATAAAAATGATTTTCAATTAAAATTAAAATGTGAAAAAGATAACGACACTTCCGCTTCCTTTCAAAATAATTATAAAAAATTTCTTACACTACATTAAGTTCTAATATCGTTGTGAAATGGATATTATTTTGTAGAGTTTCCTGTGTTTAAAACTGAATATGGTCACCAACATTTTGCCATAGCCAATCCAACATATCACAACTGGTGGGACACTCTTATCTGTTTGTTCCATAATCCACAAGTTCTCTTTCTGATTTGTATTTTAATATAGTGCGGGGCAGTGTACTCTTTCCTAAATAATACCTTTCGTAAGTGGACACTTCCCATACACACATACATAATTGGTAACTACAACCCTTTAGTCAGGATTATGACCTAGGCTCTCACACCACTTATGTTGTGTGCGTTAATTTTTATACATGAGTGGCGGGACTTACAGTTTAAAGTCGACTACGAACGACGGATTTTTGAACAACTTTTCATGGCAATTTTATTTACTCTCAGAGATTTTAGCAGAAATCTGCTGAGAGGAAGTCGCCGAAGAAATATTTCTTCAGATTTTGTTTTGTTCGATATGTCTGACTTCGCCTCACGTCTAATAAGCCAACGCACTACTTATTAGACTAAGGCAACCTTATTTATTTATATATTAAACATTAATTTATTATTTCTTAACCGAAACAAAATTAATTAAAGTATTATTTAAATATAACTCTCTATACGTAATCACGATTTCTAGCCAGTTTAGGTTAAACTAATTGCTGTTTACATAGCTTTTAAACGCAACGACAATTACGTTTAAAAAACGTATGTTCCAGTATATAAATTTAAATTTAGGTATAAATATATTACAGGAATATACATACATTTACACCATTTCAGGAAAATTGATAAACACTTATCATGTTTATCTACCTTGTAAATAGCTTTTTCCATAATCGAGTATATGG
Organism: Sarcophaga subvicina; assembly: GCA_936449025.2. Lineage (NCBI taxonomy): Eukaryota > Metazoa > Arthropoda > Insecta > Diptera > Sarcophagidae > Sarcophaga > Sarcophaga subvicina. The sequence goes on from OW388080.2 coordinate 94,186,313, forward strand.
TATTCCCTGTTGCATTCTGATACTGATGACAGATGTCGTTAAGTGAATTCGATATCAGAAAGTGGGTTAAATGTCACGTTGATGGATTTGCATTTTATAAACATTTTCTAATATCCGAGAACGATATTAAAATACTTTCTGAACATAAATTTTAAATGAAAACTTGAAATAAAAGAAAATTTTCTGTTTTAATAACAATTTTACAACTGATTGACTGCAACTTAATATTTCCTCATACGAATGTCGTTGGTTATTTAATATTTTGGGAAGTTATAATTTTTATAATAATTATTAACCAAACGAATTTCCCTCAAATAGTTTAAATCCGTTAAATTCTTCAAACTATTGTGCTGTTCAATTCTCCACTGCATTTTAGTGTGATAATGAAACTGTCATCTAAACTTGCAGACGCTTTTTCACAATGCATTTCTATAAACACCGTGTATAATGTAAGTACAGAAATTCGTTTGCAACAAATACTAACAATTGCAGAAGTACGTGTAGACTTTCGACGTTCGCTTATAACAACGTATACTTTATTTTATGTTCATTTACTGCCAAACTAATCTTGCCGTCCTATGTTACTAAAGGGGCCGTTGCCAGGGCACTTGAGCTTCTTATAGAACACTCTGCTCTTACATGCTAAGGGAACGGCTTTTTTGAATCATCAAGGTTCGGCGAATCCTTCTCTACCTTGACGTTGCAGGAATTTCTCAACGTCATATTCTCAGTTATGCTGTGCTCGAGTATTATCTTATACTCGACAGGCCGGAAGCCCCACTAAGAAAGGCAATAAGTGCCTTAGAGGGCGCTTTTAAGTTGTTCCCGTTCAACAAGATATGCAAATAATAAAATTGTTTTATAAAACTGGTTCAAAGAATCATCTTCAGTGATGTGGATGTGCAACAACAAACAAAATTATCGAATATTGGACAATACCAATCCACATGAGATCTTAGAGTGTCGAATGCAACCCGAAAGAGTCACTCTTTGGTTTGGATTTTGGGCTGGCGACATCATCGGTCCATATTTCTTTGCGAACGGCATTGGACGAGCACTATAAGTCGTTGATTACCAGCTTCTTTTGGCCTGAATTGGGCAATCTGGAATCCAACGATACCTACATGTCACGCAGATCATGCCATATAGGATATTCTCCTACAAGGAGTTCTTTTTTCTCATTTCTAAACACGCAAATTTCTCTTATTATTCCATGAGAGAAAAGAGTTGGGGATAAAAACTGTAATTTGAGAACAATATTATACAAATGATCGTAATCAAATAGAGTTCACGCAATTAATTTTCTGTTTTGTTTTCTTTTGTTATTGCCATATCATCGTTTGAATGGAAAAAATATATTCAGAATCATTATAATAGCTTTTATGTAACTAAACTGTATAAAATGGTTTAACATCGGCATTAATGCGATATGCTCATTCAATTCTGTTCACACAAACAGATACAAATTACAGTATGGCCAAACCGAAAATTTCAAAAATCTAAATAACTAATTAATTAATTAATGGGTGTTGTATAATTTGGATGATATATAATGTTTTAATCCCACGCAAATTATGTCCACCTACCTAATCTACCTTTAAAAGCATGTCTAAAGTCTATAACTTTCATTATTGCCTTTATAGTTTTAATTATTCCGTTGTGTGCAGACACAGCAAAATATCAAATTATTTTAAGATACTAGCCATGCCAGGGGTATGTGAAAATTGCATTATAAATGTTTCATTTACCATGGCCATATATAATAGTAAATTTGAGCTGAATACGATGTCCTATCAGGGGAAAAGACTGGTAGTTATCAGAGGTGAGCAATGAGTATATAATTTCTGATACTTATACGCATTCATACTTATTTTAATATTATACTCATACTACCTATATTCAAAGTTTGAAATACTCATGGTACTCATACTTAACAATGCGCATAATGTTATTGATTTCGACTCTCCATGACTCATCGTATACACGAATCACAAAATAAGTATAATTCGCGTACGAACACTACAATACTCACAAGAAGGTTGTGTGTTTGCTCTGCTTGCTGTCTTTGTCTTTTTTGTTTATGTGTCTTTCTTCTTTGTTTGTAAATGCAACAACAACTACGACTGTAAATTTTGACGAATGATTCGAATCACTCGAATCATTTATAATTATTATAAATATTTTTCTAAATTGATGAATCTAAATGAGTAGGCGTATGAATCAAACATAGTTCGAATGTTATGAGATCAATGTCAACGTTGTACTCATACTCATTGCAACTTGTACCTATAAATCAATGTTGTACTGAGTACGAATGAATCAGAGTAGTTGGATTTCAATACTGTTGACTCACTCATGCTCAAAATTACATGAGTACTCATGAGTAGCGAAAAAGCTATTCATTGCTGATCTCTGGTAGTTATCATCGACATATTTCAGTATCAAATGCCAGCAGTAGCAAAAAAGTTTGGTAACTACGAAAAAGGAAACCACCTCAGGCGCCTTAAATGGAATAAAGCTCGTTAACCCTGGACGGTAACTGTTCGTCGAATCGACGAAGCTCATTTACTCTTTATCATATAATTCTTTTATGTTTGACCAAATTTCGCTCTTGTTTTCAACAACGTTAGTTGATAATGAAAGCTTGCAGCCAGTAGAAAATAAAAAATTTTTTTTTCGTCGATTCAAAGAAGAGTAACCCTACTGTACAAAAATGACCATCCAGGATTAAAAAAATGGGTGTCCAGGGTACGTTTACTCACTACAAGCTTTCGTTATCAACCAACAATGTTGATAAAAAGAGCGAAATTTGGTCAAACATAAAATAATTATATGATAAAGAGTAAATGAGCTTCGTCGATTCGACGGACAGTAACCAAAGTGTTAGTCGATTCAACGCAGAGTAACCTTAACGTACAAAAATAAAGAGTAATCGTCCAGGGTTAAGGAGAAATTGAGTAAAACAATCACAAAATTGTGTTTGTTGCATGTAACATTTTAAAAGTATTTTATTATACATTCGTTAATATAAATCACCGGTATATAAACGTACAGATACAGTAAGACCCCTCCTAACGCTGCTCCCCTTAACGCTGTTTCAGTATTACGCGGTAGTATTGGGATTCCCCTAAATCGCCACTGTATTGACACTTGTTGTATATGTTTGCAAATGAAACGGCCATGCACCAACCAAAAGCGGTTCATTATATAGTGACGGTGTATACTATGTATCTTTTTCAACGCTCTTTCGTTAGTCTGTTCAGAATAAACTGTATTTTCCGAAAACGCAATTAGAGTACGAACGCTGTTTCGTTTAACGCTGTTTCGTTTAGCGCGTTAAGCAGGGTCTTATATCTAAGTTTTCTCTTTATTCGTAGTAGTCTAATACCTATTGTATTGGCTTATTAGACGCGAGGTCACGGTTCAATCTCCAGGTCAGACTCCAACAAAACATGAATCAATATTTCTATGGCGACTGCCTTTCAGCAGACCACAAAAACGGTGAGAATAAATAAAAATTGCGATGAAAAGTTTCTCAAAACCCGCCACTAATGTATAAAATTAACACACACAACGTAAGTCGTGTGAGAAGCTAAGCCGTAATTCTGACTGCAGGGTTGTAGCAAACAAATATGTTATATGTGGGGGTGCATGGAATGTTTATAATCAAATAAAATTGAGGAACTGCATAACAAAATTTCGAACTTGAAGACAATCTTATCATATTTGAAACATTATCTCAACTTTTAGTTTCTTTTCAAAATAATATCATATTATATTGTGCGAAAATGGAAACGGTGTAATATCGTTTAACATTATACACATATATATATGTTACTTTTACTTCTCTAGGGAGAATAGGGCCGCATCGTTTAACATTAAAATGAGCAAAATATACACAAACAAATACAACAAACTTGTTACAAATAAACCAACAACATCAGTATGAAAGAAAAGGGGATAGACAAGTAAGAAAGAAAGCAACAACAATAAATGTGAACAAAATATACAAACAACAATGATGTCTGGGATGTAAGTGAAGAAAAATAACAAACTAAGCCAATTGTTGTTGTAGTATCATCAAGTTGTGAACAGTGGCACACAAAGTAGGGCGAACAATAAAGAATTTATTTGAAACTGAACACCAATTTATTTTTATTTGCAATCTACGAGCTCATATTTTAAACGTTTTCTAAAATGGTAAAAACTTAACAATATTATGAGCTATTGAATGTCTGACTTTCAGTTAGTTGCCATTAAACGGAATGAATGCTTTGATGGAGGAGGTATTATAAATTCGCTGTTAATTTCAGTTTCATTGTTTCTGCACAGAACTTCAAAAAAATCTTTTGCAACGGCAATTCTATTTGCAAAAAGTCCTTCAAGTGTCCGACATTATCTTGAATTTTTTTTTGCATTGTTTAAAAAGATTTTTCTGTGAATACAGCTACTTGAACTGGCAAGAAAAAAAATATTTTTTTTCCATAAAATAATAGAAAGAGAAGTACTACAGACGCCATCTCGTTCAAAAGATGTATTGCCCTACAGAGTGTAATGAATACAGAAAAATGAAAGCAAAGATGCAAAAACTGCATGGGGCTTCCTGCTTTATATGTTTTTTTCCTACATTTGTTTTTCTTTCCATTCCAGCTTAAGGTGTAGTAATTGGATAAATGCCATTGTCTTTTAGAAAGCTAAACGAAAGCACAATACTTCAAGTTGGACAATATTTGAATGTACGTACTCTTAAAGTTGAGAAATGTTGAAATAATTGCCTTTAAAATGTTTAAATGCATTGAAAAATAATTCCTATAACTCTATCACGAAATCGTCTGGCAAAAATTCTGAGAGTAAATAAAATTGCAATGAAAAGTTTCTCAAAAATCTGTCGCGAGGGGTTGTAATGGTTATGTATGGAGGTATGTGATTTTATCATTAAATCCCTTATTTGTAAAAGTTAGATTGATAGATCAAATTAATATAGAGGGAGAAAAGAAAATTATTTTCCAGTTCTGTTTAAAGGCATCAGGTGCATATGGGAGCGCTTTTTGCCTCAATTTATATTATTGGTGATGACATCTATAAACAAAATCAAAGAAAAATATCCCATGTTTCATCGTGTTAAAGATATCATCCGATTCAGGCCAGAAGAAGTTGGTAATCATCGCCGTTGACAGATAACGTTGTTCTCAGAGGAATATAGTCCGATGGCGCCGCTAGTCCAAACTCCACTCCAAAACTGTGGCATTTTTAGAATGCTTTCAGCGGTCTTGGGTATCATGTGGATTCGGAGCGTTGTGAATTCGACAATTTTGTCCGTCCACTCATCCAGATGATTTTTCGATGAAAATTAAGGTTTGTTTCCAACAGCTCCAGGGCCCATACAGCGTCGTTTACCTTCAATTCCTTAGTCTGCTGAATTATGTTGTGACCTGCGAAAGGTCAAGTTCCTGGATGCTACGCGATGTCAACTGCCTCTGATTTGCACACTCCTACGGACAGCGGCGGTGTGGGTAGATTGTTTAGTGAACTAGTGGACTCGAATTTATCCATCATATTTCGAATTGTCTGCTCGGACATCGTAAAATGATAAAGCACGGGGTATATTGCTCAATAAAACAATTTTATTATTCACACGCTGCTTATTTATGGTGATTTGGAAAAATAGACTGAATAATTGACAACTCATTTCACAGATGAGACATCAAAAGATGGACTTTATCGAATATCAAAGTCCGGAAGTATCTACATAAATTTCTCCAGATATAGTTATATATGTGAGATCGCCGTAGTGTAGTAGGTAGTGTGTTGGCTTATTAGAGGTAAAGCCAGGGTTCGAGCCCCAGACAAGACATCAAAACAAAAATATGAAAATATTTTTTCGGTGACTTCCTCTCAGCAGAATTTTTGAAAAACTCTGAGATTAAATAAAATTGCCATGAAAAGTTTCTCAAAAATCTGTCCTTAGTAGTCGACTTTAAACTGTTGGTACCGCCACTCATGTATACAATTAACACACACAACATAAGTGGTGGGAGAAACTAGGTCGTAATACTGACTGAAGGGTTGTAATGACCAATTATGTATGTATGATTGTATGTATGTATAGTTGTATATATATGAACTATCACTTTCATGACTGGACTCTATAATCTATTTAGTTTAAAAGCAATTTTAGTTCAGCCGCTACAATTGCCTTTGACATGAATTTAGAACGATTAAAAACGTTTTTTTCAGAATTCCTGAGGACTTTTATGCAACAATCATATTGTATGGCCTGCAGCAACGGAATTATAGAAATCTGTATGGATTGTAATTAATTCATTTGAAGTCAGCATTGGTCAAAAAACATACTTAGATCGTAACCAAGCCGTATTATTAAGTCCTGATCATGACCTTTTTTCTCTTAAAGAAAACTTGCAGCCAATCAACAAAATTTTTTATAAGAATTTCGAACCAAACTATATAACGGGATTTAAAAATAAAACCGTATGAGAAATGTGGGAGAAATGTGTTGAAATCCCAAAGCAAAACATAAAAGGCGAAAGACGTTACATTCGATAAAATCGAAAAGAAAATTGTCTTTAGAATACGAAAAATAAAAATCTTTGAATGTTTTTCTGTTTTCACAGCTCAAGGTATTTCTTGTGAATTATGCAACAGCAATAGTACTAAAATAACACGAATGGATATAAAATTTGAGAGATTTTCGTTATAGAATAGGAAAAGTATCTGAATTGGTGAGTGACTATTGCATGATAAACCAGTTGCAACGCTCTTGTGGGGAGTAAAGGCACTCAACGAAGAGATTTCAACATTGTCTGTCACATAGGAGCACAGATTGTATAATATTTGTCCCAAATAAGTTCAAGTAAGTTAACTTGCTTAAACAGATGTTGGCATTATTTTATCAAATTCGTTTTGTTGTTGTTTTTTTTATTATCTTTATGACTTTCCGTAATAATCTGCCAATTGTTTGAATTCATAAGAGCAGTGCTATGCTAGGCTTAGAAGTTGAAGTTACGTCAATGTATTTAAGTATTAAAATTTTGTCCTGAATTTTATCTTCAATGGTAGGTTTTATAAACGTACATTTGTATAGCATGTCCTTTAATTTATGTTCAGATAGTCGTGTGTAGTTGTACCAGCTAAAAGTGCAAAAACTGCTTGTTACAGAGGTATGTTTTTAACCCTTATCCTGTACTTAAAAAAACGCATATGACATTTGTGGGTCAAATTTGCCCAATACAAAAAATTGTAATATTTATTCAGTTTTTTATTTTTTTACATTCATTACATGCAATATTGGTCTCAGAATGCTTTTTGCAAATAAATTCTTGACATTCGGAACATTTATTATCATATTTGGTGCTGTTAGAACGATTTGGAAAAAAGTAACAACATCCCCTTTTTAAATTTTTTGCTTGCGGAACTTCAGCATAATCTTTTGAAAGATTTTTACGCCTGCTTTAGCAGGACTACTTTATGGCATGGTCGGTCTACGAGATATTTCTCCGCTTATAAGCTCCATGCCTAAGTCTTCCAATAATATGCTTCGCTTATATTTCTTTTTTCATTCCAGTGTGGATTAATTTTTAGAAAAACTATATAGGCATTATAAGCGGATATATCAAAAAGGCAATCGATTAGTTCTCCTTTTGTAAGTGTAAGTTTTTATAAGTTGATCTAATGTATCGACCCCTGATTTCGTGTCATTGTAGAATTGAATTATTTCTGGCTTTTTGGACCTTGCTCTTATTTTTTCATCGTGATTTTTTATGTACATAAAGTTGTTTTGTTCTCATTGTCGGAGAGGAAGTGAGCATAGTTTTCAAGTTTGCTTTTTACTTGCAAAATTTTTACTTCCAAAAAAGTTGTGTTTATTTGGACAGTACCAACCATTGTAATATTTCCATACCCAGTTCATGGGAAGTAAAAAAATTATCACAAGCTACATTATGTCCTTTTAAATCTTTTATTATATCCAAGACAACGCGCCGTTCTTGATCTTTCTCTGGCTTACAGTTTCTGTCTTTTACAGTATACCTGTAACGACCATGCATAATTTGTTTCTACATCACACAACGCCCAAAATCATATTTTCCTGGTTTTGATGGCATGTATTGCTTGAATGGGCATCGTCCACGATATGTTACGAGCTGCTCATCCACTTTCACACATTCGCCAGGAATACATATATTTCGTAGATTCGTTTCCCAATGCTTCCAAAAATCTCTTATGGGAGCAAGTTTATCACGGAATCGAAATATATTTTGAAATCGGCGAAAAATCATGGTAAATTTAAATAGTGGTCTGCTGTTGCGGTCGTCCCATAGAGATTCTAAAGCTTCACCATGAAATCTAAATACACCCGCAAACAAAAGTAGCCCGAAATATGCTGCAATTGTTATATACTATTTATATTGTTTATACTATCAGCTCTTGATGGGGCTGGTTTTTCTAAAAGTGGGGATAAATACTTACATAACACATAATTGGTCATTACAATCCGTCATTCAGGATTACGACCTAGCTTCTCACACCACTCATGTTGTGTGTGTTAATTTTTTATGGATGAGTGACGGGATCTATAGTTTAAAGTCGATTCCGAACGACAGATTTTTTGAGAAACTTTTCATGGCAATTTTTATTTACTCTTAGAGTTTTTGCCAGAAATCTGTTGAGTAAAAATCGCCGAAGAAATATTTTTTAATATTTCATTTTGTTCGAGATGTTTGATCTAGAGTTTGAATTGTCTAATAAGGCAACACACTACCTACTAGACTACGACGACATGCCTGCCATTTATTTATTAAGGAGGATGTCATGAAAATGTAGCCTGCGGCTATGTGGTAGGAAGCTCTTCAATTCTGGTTTAAATTTGCAGCATTTCTAGAGGTGCTTCACCAATGCTAGCTGCTATTGTTCTTCAATACTAGAATTGATGCAGGCTTATGCACGCAATACATGCTAGATTGTAAGTATTGTCAAAAAAAATAATCGTATGATTTTAACGGCTATTAGACAGCTCTAAAAAGTGTGATTGGTTACTCAACAAACTCGTTTTAGAATTGGTTCATTATATATGCTACAGTGTGTTATGTTGCGTCATCTTCTTTCAACTACAGCCAAGTCCAATTGATCCATTAAAAAAGTCGTTACATTGACTGTAACGTTAAAACTGTAACGTTAAAAACGCACAAAACATTGCTTACTTCAAGGTGCATTGCAGCCCCTGATATGTGTATCTCTGGCGACTATTTTCTTTGTTGTTGTTGTCTCTATTAAGCCAAAAATTTACGTCATCGTAGAAAAAAATTTTGGATTTCATAATTAAACTTGAATAATAAAATTCTCACATTCCTGAGCATTATTGGTGTTGCCGCATGTCAGGATTTTTGTTATATACTGAAAAAATCAGAAAACTATTCAAAGAAATATGATCCATTGTCGGAATGTTTGTTTCATTATAATTTCTCCTTGGGTTGACTTAATGCTGACTCTGGCAAACATTAATACCTTTCCAATGTAACTGTTACAGCTTTTCCACACTTTTTTGCCAGGCTTTATAAATATTTATACTAACTGTGTATATTTAACAGTTGTAAACGCAATGCCAACTTTAATCCACAGCTATGCACATGAACTGAACATGCCTGCCATGTTCCATCAATACTATTACATTCACTGGTATATGCCTTCAGGCACTGTTGAAAATATGTTTATAATCCTGTGTGTGTGTGTGTGTGGAAACGTTGACATAATTTACGGTTTTACATGTGTTTTGTGCGTGGGTAAGTGTATTTAATGCAAATACATACAAATACAACTGTGTAAATTTGTAGCTTTTTGTGACAAATTTGAAATTCAATATGAAATTATAATTCGAAATTACATTGCCACTAATGGCCAATACATTGCCTTATTATGCTTACTACATATTGAGGTAATATCCAACAATTTTTTGTTTTAGTCCTAAAAATATCGCTAAAATCGTAATTTCTTTTTCATGCCGCTGCTCTTGTTTTCAATTCGATGTTCGAATGGTATGCTGTTGTCATATGTTTTTGAGAGCTACTTTTAGACAAGCTGTGCATGTTAAACATACTGTTACGTGTTTACCTTTTCAAAAACGTTTAAATATGAGTTCGTTAATTGCAAACCAATTAAAAACAAATATGATTTTATTTTCTCTTAAACTCTCTTTATTTTTTACACTACTTTTGTGCCACTGTTTAAAACGATACAACAATAATTTGCTTGTACACTATTCTATTTCACACTTCTGGCCGCGTTAACACTAACAACTGTTCGTTAGATCTGCTTTGCTTACAACCTTTTTTGCAAGCAATACCACTTGTACGTGCAAACAGCAACGCTTCTTCACACAAGGCTGACTGCATTATAACTGACTGCTGGCCTTGTCTTGCCCTTTTATATACGCACGTAATCAGTATGATGAACGTTCTCGATGCGGAATGTTCTTGTTCTCGCCTTCTCGAGAGTTCTATAGCGACCGCATTGTTGCTTGTGTATTTTGCACACTTGTCCCTCATGTTTGATGTTGTTGGTTTACTTGGAACGTGTTCGATGTATTCATTAGTGTGTATTTGTGTCGTGCGTATTGTGTTGGTGTAGCTGGTAGCTTTTATCGTTTTTATGGTTAAACGATATTAGGTCGTTTCGATTTATTTAACAATATTTATTTAATTTGCGATAGTCTCTATTATATTATACATTCTATGATTTTGATATTAACCTAGAAATTGTCGTAATACTTTCAAGATTATCATCAAAAAACACAAGCACACAACTTCGCCTATCTGCACATGTGGATGCGTTCCACCGGAGGTAAACAAGACAAAAGAGTTCATGAAGACCCAGCAATGGTAGCCTGTACAATTTTTATTCCTTTTTAATATTCAAGCCAAATAGTTATCACTTACCTTTTCACGATGGAGCACATTTTGTGTCATAGCCCAGCTTTTGTAAAATCGAGATGATATACAAGACAGAACGGATTGGAAGAAGTTCATAAAGTTTACACAAGATACAGAGTTCCTATAGAGAGTATGGTAATATTCCTAATGGTGAGTGCACAACGAGCCTACATGATGATTTAGGTGTATGTCAAGTGGCATGAGACCCTTGATTCGTAACCACTCCTTTAACCTCCCTACTACATATCTACCTTTTAAATTTCCTTTTTTTCTTTTATTCCTTTAATCAATAAAACGGTTAGAAACGAACCCATAATACATATGAATTTAAACCGAAAACAGTTTGAATTTCATAAACAAAAATAAAAATAAAAACATTTTTTCCTAAATGTACGAATGAATTAGGCCAAGTGCGTTTCTTTCAATTTGAAAAAGACAATGTAATAAATTATAATGGATTCATTACATCGTACCAAATGCGTCCAGTAAATCGGTCAACATTAGATACAGCTTTAGCCATTAAAAAATGTCGGCGCTTGTTTCTCTGTTGTGTAATTTATAAAAATGGTTGGCCAACTGTCGTACATTAGTACGTATATATTTTATCATTGCCCTGTATTAAATGTTGTAATTAATTATAATTAGCATTGTTCTACAAGTATGTACCAACTGTCATATATGGCTAGATTCCAATTGTGTTACACATATTACGTAAAATAAATATGGCACATATAAAGAAAGTAATGGCAGGGAAAAAATATTTTATGTTTTATGCTTGACATACAAACAAAAATGGAAGAATGTTTACATCGCAATTGACCAATGTAAACATTTTTATAACTTCTTGTGTCGGTATAGAAGACCGTAGAGCTTACATTGTTTGTATTTAAATAAATTGAAGAATATTTTACAATAAACTCTCCACTTTATGTAAGAAAATTGAAATTTATCAAAATTTTAGAAAATTTAAGTTATATAGTTTAAAAAGAGCCTACCTATTCCTCTTTAATTTATAATTTAAATAAGTTATCTGAATAAAGTACTGTCCCTGTATGCATTAGCGAAAAATGAAGCAAAGTAAAATTCCAAAGTCCCTCACAGTACCTCATTCGTGCAGACCAATTATCGTACACTTTTTCGAGTTGGCTTTCAAATACTTACTTGCCCTTGTTTTTCGGCATAACATTTTTCTTTAAAGGCGCTCCACAGAAAATAGTCCAATAGCGTCAAATCGCAGCTTCTTGGCGACCAATTAACATCACCATTTCGGCTAATTAAACCGACCATCAATCGTTTAACACAATAAATCGTTTGTGGCATAAAAGGCGGACACAAAAAAATCAGTTACCATGGTGCGATAGATGACCATTGACCGTAACGGTTGCGCCGTCCTCATTTTCAAAGAAATTTGAGCCAATGATGCCTCCGCTCCAAAAGCCGCGCATTACCCAAAAGTCTGAGCCCTAAATACGGGAATTTTTTATTAACGTAACAACCAAGATGAATACAAGCTTTATACGAAAAGATATTTTTTTTTTGCAAAATCGACATGATCGTACAGTTTCTCTTTGACCTAATAAATCCCAGCGTTGTTCAGGCGTAAATCGATTCATTACATTCAGTGGAGATAACATACTGAATTTTGTCACACAATGATATAAGTATTCCCAGATTCGAAATATCCGATGTTTTAAACTTAAACCGATAGATGGCACACCCGATATTTGCTGTTACTCTTTTATTTAAAAAAAATAATAATTTTCTTTTATTTCAATTTAACCAAACATGCATAGCATGTGCTTTCCATTTTATTACATGCTCCATAAAACCTGAGACAAACTGCACACTATACAATAATACCCCATATATACGTCGTTCATTGCCACTACTCACAGACAAAAGTATATTTCGATATATTAATAGTTCATCCATTATTGGTTTGAAAATTTCTATTTCATATTAGAGCATGCAATGCTTCTTCTTGGTTTCTAGGTCTTCAATTTTCTCTGGGTTATCGACGTAGACAAATGACCCGATCAAGAGTTCCTTTGAGTTGATTAATCGTAGCTAACGCCGTATGTAATATGGTTCCGTCTTGTTAAACCCACTTATCAGCATAATAAACCTTGAAGGCTTTTAAGCCAATATCCTTCAAATTATTGTACATTGCTGGGCACACATTTCTTCCCATATTTTAACAAACTTATGGATTCTACGTCAATACAACTGCTCCCATGTTTTAAAATTTCCTTGCCGTGTCTTGTGTCTTAGTCTGGTCGTATTTTGACATTTAAATTGACAATTTGTTTTTGATAACGATTACATTGTAGGAGCTCGTGGTACATCACACCTTTACGGGGAGGATTGTCTTCCTGCCGAATAGATTCGGTTTTGCAGCCGAAGTTGATGGTTGTCCCACTTTTCCGTTAAGGACTCTAAAAATAAATGCATTAATCATCGCCAAAGCAACACTGGTTTTCTATCGTGTCTTTGAAGGAAAACATAAGTGACTTTTCGGTTTTCATCTGTGTGCCATTCAATTCGTGGGGCATCCATTTTTCAGGTTTTTAGATCTTTCATAGCTCATAGCTTTCAAACAAACTGAAATTGTTTGTTGTGTAGCATTTAACATTTCTGTCAATAGTTTCTGATTCAAAATGTCCATCTTCATCCATATGTTTCCATTCCGAAGTCGCCGTGGTGTAGTAGGTAGTGTGTTGGCTTACTATCCGTAAAGCCCGGGTTCGTATCCCAGGTCAGACATCAAAAATGAAATATGAAAAAAAAAAATATTTCTTCGGCGACTTCCTCTCAGCAGATTTCTGGCAAAAACTCTGAGAGTAAAATAAACTGCCATGAAAAAGTTTCTCAAAATTCTGTCGTTCGGAGTCGACTTTAAACTGTAGGTCCCGCCACTCATGTATAAAATAAACTAGGGCGTAATCCTGACTGAAGGGTTGTAATGGCCAATTATGTATGTATGTTTCTTCATCCATATTTTTTACTCTTTGGCTGGTCTTCCAAGTTCTTTATTTCTCACATCGAAACCATCTTTTGCATGTTGCTAGAGCACGATCACGCATGATATGTCTCAACAAGCATTCGATGCGACTTATTTTCACATTCCTCCTACGAAAACAAAAAATTAATGCTTACCGTAAATCATCATTCTCAGGCACAAAATTCGCCATCTTTAACATGATGAAATAATATGATCTATGGAAATATATGGTAAAAACTTTTCTAAAGACCTGTAAACTATTGAGTCAATCACTCATTTGATTTGCATGTAATATTAGGCAGATTTAACTCTGGATGTCTCAGCATGATTCAGACTTTAAAAGTAAAGCCTGGATTTGTCAGCAGAATGACTCGTGCAGTATAGAATTGTTTAAGGCGATTTGGAACGTCTGGCAACCAGGATTTTATAATTAATTTTAGACGGAAAGGGATTGTTTGTGTGTCTGGAACAGTTGTAAAAAGTGAATTATTTTTACATTAAGGTTGTGCTTTCAAATGCAGTGGATTTGTGAAAAATGTTTACATACCTAGCACTAAACAGAGTTTTGCTTTACTTTACTTGTCCATTCTTTTACGTAAACTCTTGTTATTTGTGTATTATTGTATATATATACTTGCTGTTTTTGTATATACAAAATATAAAAGAACGTATTAAAAAATTGGTTTCTTAACTTAAATTAAATGAATTTTAAAACCAGCTTAAAAAGTCAAACAACCTTAGAAAATAACATTCGACATTTAACTATATCTCCGAGACAAAAATTTTAACGCAATAGACCAAAAAGTTTTGAATAGTAAAATTGCCTGATTTTAAGAAAAAAAAGTCCATGATGTAGGATTTAGGAATGGGTGCATTGGTTTCTGTAAGACCACGATTGGGTTTTTCTCAACACCAAATACTGCAATTTTGTTTATCAACATACCCACCGGAATTAGAATGGGCTTCATCCGAAAAATTGATTTTTTTTTCGTTCGACAGTTTCTCTTTGGCCCAATAAATCAGACTACCTTTGGCTGGACATGTTACTTTAATAAATTCTATGCGCATAAAGACCGTTGTTTCAGGTCAGCTTTCATTCGTTGTCATTACAGCTTCTGCAGATTTCATTGCAAGGTATTCCCAGACACTGATGGTATGTACCTAAAGACCAATATTCTAATTCGACTTTTGGTTGGACATGTTTCAGATGTCGTTGTGAGATATACATAGACACCTACCTGTTACATTATGGCTTCAATGAGTGTCTGAATATGCATTCTAGATTTTACTGGTCTCTACACAAATTGGTTCATTCCGCCTTTTCGTTGACAACATCAACGTCCCCGTATTAAGGACCTCCACATGAGGGTAACTGTTAAATGTATTGCTGTCTCTTGGAGTAATATCTTTGTAGCCTTAGATGTTGTGTTTCTACCCTCCAGAATCCAATGATCGTTTTACTACCTCCAAATATTTATTTATACCTATTCAATTCGCCAAGTGACTGTCTTTATAACGATTATTTCTTGCTGAATAGTACAGTCCACGTTTGTTACACCAATTCCATAGTAATCTCAGCGAATATTCCAGCCTTAAAAAGGTATGGATACAATTTTCTATGCAATAATGTTCCCTTTCTAGAGCCATTCGTAAATAAACTTTTGTTGTAAAATTCTTTAATTTATTGACTATGCATACATAATTGGTCTTTATAACCCTTAAGCCAGGATTACGACCTAGCTTCTCACACAACTTGTGTTAATTTTAAACACGAGTGGCGGTATCTACAATTTAAAGTAGACTCAGAACGATTGATTTTTTGAGTATATTTTCATGTCAATTTTATTGTGCTCTCAGAGTTTTTACCAGAAATCTGCTGAGCGGCAGTTGACGAAGAGATATTTTTTCATATTTCGTTTTGTTGGAGATGACTGATCTGGAGTTTGAACCGTGGCCTCACGTCTAATAAGCCAACACAGTACCAACTTTACTACGATAAATTTATTAATACACTGTGTATATATTTATAAAAAAATAAAATCTTCCGCTTCGAATAAGTTTTTGTTTGTAATAGTTATGAATCTTCTTTATTAAATTTTCAATTCATAATAATCTGAGCAATGTCGTAGCAAATAAATCAAAAAAAAATCCAAGTGTTTGATGATATACTGTCTAATAAAAGGGAATAAAGAGGTTATTACTTTATATTTACAGTCAAGGTCATATAATTAAAGCATTCGTAGCGATAGTAAATTATTCGTTGTATTTTCAAAACTAAAAAAGATAACAACATTCATTTTTCAGTTTTTAAAACTAAACTTTAAACAGCCGTTAAATGAATGATTTACAAATTTCTTTCCAGTAACATCTGTACAGTGCAGCCCTTGCGCTGACCAACTTCTCCCTCTCTGGTTCAGAGGAACTTGATCAGTAATCCCTGTTCACTTGTGGTGTCACAAATGGCCGCTATGCGTGCTCAAGTGAGCTTTTGGTACCAAAGATAGCACACTAACCTAACATAACCTAACATCTGTACATCGGCTAGGCAAACATTGAACTAAGTGCTTAGATATTTTGTCAGAAATATGCTGAGAAATATGCCGCAAAAAATATTTTTCACATTCAACACTTACCGTAAATAATGACTTATTTTGTAACCAAATTGAATAGAATAGAAAAGTAAAGAAGGAAACAAGTGTAAAAGAGATCAAACTTAGCTTTCCAGTGAGAAAAAAATACCGAACAAATGAGACATCATATTTATATCTTAATTATATGTCCACCACTGTATCTCTGGCAGAGTATAAGACAGCTTTCAAGTGATTCCTTTAAATAGGCTTAAAGGATAATCCGTATTAAAGGAAAGCCGTATGAAATAAACTAAAAACTTTAAATATTTTTTGTTTCTTATCTTTTATATTTTGTCTTCAAATATGCAACTATTATTCTATTTATTTACGCATTTAAGTTTATTAAGTAAATATTTTAAATTAAAGCAATTCATCAAATAAAAGGGGGCCATATATACAATACTAACATAAAGGAGTGTATTTAAGCGATAACAATTAATCATATTAATTAGAATTCATAAGAATTTATTTAGCATTTCCTGTAGCTTTATTTTGCTTTTTATTTCATGCATGAATGATTTAAAAGGAGTCTTTTGGCTTAGTTTGTTTAATAAAACTGTAGTTAAATATATGTCATCTATTTGAATTTGTTGGTAAAATTTGAAATAAATATACTTTTAATTGTTAAATCTGGTGAATTTTACAAGTTAAACAAAATTTTTTCTCTAAAATGATACGCAAAAATAATTGTTTACAGGGGTACTTTGTAGTATTTTCATTAAGGAACCTTACTGTACCATAAGCTTCTCTCCATAAATTTTTTACAAGTAATTAAGTCATCTTTATGTGTGAAAATCCAATTAATTTTATTTAACCAAAGTAAAAACACATTTACGTAATTAAACAAATATTTATTGTATTTAACAAATACTATTTAATTCATTTAATTTGCATGCAAATTATGCACACAAATATAAATTCAGGCATCTATGGGAAGTAAAATATTTCTACGGCGACTTCCTCTCAGCAGATCAGCAAAAACTCTGAGAGTGAATTAAAGTTTATCATTCAGAGTTGGCTTTAAACTGTAGGTCTCGTCACTCATGTATAAAAATTTCACACACAACTTAAGTGGTATAAGAAGCTAGGTTGTATTCCTGACTGAAGGGTTGTAATGATCAATTATTTACAATTTGTTCGCTAAATTTTCTTTATTTCCTATGATTTTTGTATTTTGTATGTGGGGATAAACTCAGTTGAAACATAAGCATTTCCATTTCTTAAATAATTGTTAAATGTTAATTGTAAATGTCTTAAATTGTGTTACATCTTCTTGCGCACCTCCGTCAGTTGGCCATACCAATCGCTGAGAAGGCTTTCTCTCTTCCTTTTCACTGACATCCGTTAATTGCCGCATCGAATACATATCTCACCGCAACATCCTCTTCAATTGCTTTAGCAAAATGCAAAATAATTTAGTTTTCTGACACAAATAAAGATATTGGATACGTCTGACTTGCTCATTGATGTGACAACCTTACTAATAGGACTCACAACAGCCGATGTAACAATATAAATACATGAGATGATGGGGAAATGGCATTTAGAATTTTTTAATTTATTATTTTTGCTATATAGTGGTAGATATAAAGCCAAACATTGCAGTATGATAGGAATTGTATGGTTACATAAATCGAAACGATCTAATATCATTTAACAATAAAAACGATAAACAAAAGCTACCAGCTACACCAACACAATACACACGACAAAAATACACACTAATGAATACATCGAACACGTTCCAAGTAAACCAACAACATCAAGCATGAGGGATGGACAAGTGTGCAAAATACACAAGCAACAATGCGGTCGCTACAGAACTCTCGAGAAGGCGAGATCACGAACCTTCCACTTCAAGACTGATCAGTAGACTGGTTGTGCCGGACTATAAAAGGGCAAGACAAGGTCAGTCAGTCAGTTATAATTCAGTCAGCCTTGTGTGAAGACGCGTTGCGGTTTGAACGTACAAGCGGTATTGCTTGCAAAAAGCAGAGAAGATCTAACGTACAGTTGTTAGTGTTAACGCGGACAGAAGTGTGAAATAGAATAGTGTACAAGCAAATTATTGTTGTATCGTTAAGTTGTATACGGTGGCACACAAAAGTAGTGTAAAAATAAAGAGAGTTTAAGAGAAAATAAACACGTATTTGTTTTTACTTTGTTTGCAATTAACGAACTCATATTTAAACGTTTTTAAAAAGGTAAAAACGTAAAAGTATGTTGGCTTATTAGATGTGAGGACACGGTTCAAACCCTAGCTCAGACATCTGCAACAAACACAATATACATAAAAAAATCTTTTTTCGGCGATTCCAACTTAGCAAATATTTGGCATAATCTCTGAGAGTAAATAAAATTGCCACGAAAAAGATTTTCAAAAATATATATGCATGCAATACCAAGGTGAAGAAAGGCTGAGAGAAAGAAGGTGTTGTAGCGAAAGAGAGAGGGATAGTATGGCTAAAGACAGTTATAAACACACACAAGGATAATATCGCATGTACCTATATCCTACCAAGCTCAATCTACACCAGAAATAAATTTCAAAACATAGGGATTTTTTACGAGGTGCCAAAAGCTGTTGTATACGAGTATTTTAAACCAGGCGGTTCAACTTCTTTAAATATTACTCTGAAAATTTTATTATATGAGTTCTGATTGCTGAAGATCTTTACGTATGTTCGATTTTCTCATATTCTAAGGCAATGCTGTAAACATCTCTAACATCTAGAATTTTCAGAATTATATAGTATAGTAGTACAGTACAATCTCTGGTAAGAGTTTCTACCTTCAAGCCTTAATTTGTGCTAATTTTGTTTAGTATGCAGAATTTCTAAAACAAACGTCTTGGATTCGACATGAGATTGACAATTATTTATTAGAAATTGTGTGCTCGGGAAATATGTCCTTAACAAACATGTTGACATTTTTTTATTTACCTTTATCCTCCATAAGATTCAGAACTTTTCAAGCTCGAGGATGTGATTTTGCAGACCCTATGCTGCTCCTATGGAGATTCTAATGAATGCTAAAGTAATGTCATCAGCAAAAATATTGGTTATACCAACAGGATCTTGATAACGGTCATTTTGTTGGAGTAGTATTTGTCAAATTAGTTGCCATAGTTTGGTGTGGATTTTACGATAGTGGAGCTACTGTTCATAATTCTTTCAAACTATATTGTCTAGGTTATCATTGTCACCTCTGAATAATGCTCCAGGATTACTAATACCTGAATTGTTCGATCTGAACATCAATGACTTATGGTTTCATTACGATAGCGCTACGTGCGACACTGCTTATGCCATTTTAGAAGTTCTACACCAGCAGTTTGAGCGATGGGCATATCACATAGAGATGATGAAACTGAACACCTACATATATCGTGCGGTATGACTTTCAGACTTTTTCTATTGGGGTTTTTTTTAAATTCCTGGTACATGTGAATAAGTCACAAACAACAGCGGTATTAAAAAAAAACCAAGCCATCGATCAAATTCAGCCTGATTAATATGCCTGAGCCAAAATAGCCGTGGCTGCCAATCGAATGATGTTATATACGACCCATCAGACATTTTCAAACTAATAAAAAATTTCGAAAATATCTAACACAGTTACTTACTTACTTAATTCCTCATTTCTCTCCATCTTTGGTCAGGACTACCATCTAGATTCTCACACTACCAGTCTCTCTTAGTTTGACGCTCATAGTTTTTGGCAGAAGACTGCTTAGAGGTGATAGTCGCCGACAGAAATATACTCTTTCCTTTTTTTCTTGATCGAGATGTCTGAGTCTGAGAGGTAGAGCCACAGGCTCTCGTCTATAAGTCCACACATTACCTACGGCAACCTTAGACACATACTTTTATTTTGTCATTTCTGAAGTAATATTAAGTTTGTGTTTAATTTTTGTTTAAACAAAATGTTGGTTCCGTAAGCAAAACACACTTTTAAATATTCTCTACATAACATCACAAATCCGGAAATTGTGGCCCTTATTTACACAATATTGTTCCAATAATAATAATTGAAATGAGAAAAAAAATAAAATAAAAACATAGTCATAGTAGATATCCATGTAATAATAATCTACTGTTAGTTAAGTCTGCTGATATGTTTCTATGACCGAAATAGGAAGTTTAGACAACTCCAGAAGGTGTTTACTTAAGTGCTTGCATTTTACGTAATTTTTATCATTTTGTAGGCTAAGAAATCTTTCCATTTTTAGGAACAAGGTAGACGAAGTAAAATAAAATAAAATAAAAGAACCAGAATAACAAAACAATGTCAACGAAGACGATTTAAATGGCTTGACAGCAGGACATGAAGAGAGGGAATAGAGATTAAATATTAAATTCTAAAATTTCAGAAATTTTTATGTAAAGCATAACAATAGGATTTTATGAAAAAAAATATAAATCCCATAGCAATGTTGAAGTGCTCACAAAAACCATGTCATGTTGTTGTATGATTACACAGCATTGGTTTCCTTCACGGATGTGTATTGTACTTGGTTCCATTTTATGCTTCTTTAAATTTTTCTATCATTTTACTTTCAGTTTCAAGTGTTTGGTGTGTTTTGTATTTCGTTTTGGCCAATTTCTTTTAAACTAAAATTTTGTTCGTTTTTTTCTCTTAATATTGCCTTTCGACGGTATGTTTTGAAGTTTCGTTTTATTGCATTTTATCAGTTTTCTTTTACTTCAACAACACAAAAATTAAACCTTTATGACATTATTTGCCAAAGATTCTTAAAACTTACAAAGCTACGCTTGTAAAAATATTTTATCAGCATTCGTATCCTTAAGAAATCAATTTATTTGTAAATTTCCGTCGTAATAATGTACATATGCGAACAGTGAAATGAAGAAATTGTAATTTAAATATAAATTAGGTTTTATAAGTTAGTAGGTGTGTTCAACAACTTGCGATCTGGTATCATGGTTTTCATATTAAAATATCCGTTTATCGTTTATTATTTGAAAAAAGCATGTCAAAGTTTCAGAAAAACAAATTGTAAAGTTACTGTTCACAACAGAGGCATTCCTTGGCTTTCTGCCAATTAGTGAATTAATGTTGGCTTATTAGATGTGAGGCAACGATTAATAAATATGAAAAAAAACTTCTTCGGCGACTTCTGGCAACAGATTTCTACCAAAAACTCTGAGAGTAAATAATATTATCATAAAGAAGTTTCTCAAAAATCTGTATTTCGGAATAGACTTTAAACTGCAGATCCCGCCACTTATGGATAAAGCAGTGTGAGAAAATAGTCGCAATCTTGGCTGAAGGGTTGTAATGACCAATTTCGTATATATGTAAGTATAACTCTTTGTTCCTTTAAGGAATATTGGACTGTTAGAAAGTATCTTATCCCCCCTTCCTCTATTATTTCTTTGCTTTGTTTCAGTTTCATAAATAACATTTTGCATCCAAGCAGGTAATTAGCTTACAGTAGTAGGTTCTATGATGAATAGGCATTGTATTGCTGCTTTGAGTGTGGTCGTTAATTAGTCGTAATTAGAGCTACTGTTTTAGGAGGAGGCACTGTTGGACTTTCCGTCTTTTCCAGTCAATAATTTTGACCATTTTACTTGTTTGATCCAAACTCACTAATTATTGACATTAGAGTTCAAACCAATCGTTTGACACCCAGCATTACCTTTCTTGGTGGCAATATTTTCTTTGTCACCACTTTGATACTTTAGATGGTATCATCCAAATTCTTTTTCGCACAATTTTAATTTACTTTTCATCGTTCGGATTTATATGGTATTATATACTGATTCGTTTTCGGTGCGTTTTAGCAATGAGTTGCTGTTAATTGATGTGAAACCTAAACACCGCGCTTCTTTGTGTATTCAGCCAATACTATTCCACCAATAACTATTCGTTGATATGACATCTCGTACTACATAAGTAAATCTATTTTATTATATACTTTTGATTTTTTCTAATTTATTGCTGTACAACATATTGCCACAACCTATTAATAGTATAATTGTCTGCAAACATTCAAGTTGTTGAATTCTTGCTGTGTTCACTTGAGCAGATTTGCCGCAGGTGATAATTTTTGCTGGGTTAGGTGATGTTCTTAATACATTTTGAAACATAAATAACTTCTCACAGAATGACTTTAAATCGATAATGCCGTCCAATAAATTGAATACTCAGATGTCATCATACAAATAACTTACATTGCCACCTACCTGATGCAATCAATATTAGCGGAGGAACTACTACCATTTGTGAGTAAATGTTTTCGAACCCTCAATTTAGATTTTTTTTATGAAATTATTAAATATATAATTAAGTGCCAAAATTTGGCAGAATTTGACCGATGGCATGAATTATATATTCTTTGATGAGTTATTCAATACAGGCCAAAAGGAATTGAAAATCATCACATACAGTGCTCTCTCGTTGGTAGTTGCATTGTACACCCTTAGATCTCACGTTCCTATTTTAACAATTTAAATGTTCACATACCCATTCATCTAGAAATAAGCCTCATAGTAGAAGATGACTTTTTGATAAAAATTAGGATCAGTAGCCAATTGCTACAGAAGCAATTCAGCAAACACACATCGTATACGGTCATCTATGGTTACTTGGAAAAACAGTATAAATTAATAACAACCGAATTGACAGATATAGTTTCAAAAAAATAGCCGCTTCACCGTAAAAGTTCAAATGTCCCTGTTGGAAAAACCTATTAGAAAAAACGGCTCGACTCTTTAAACTTCCCTCAGCAGGTAATCCTCTAATACGAAATATTAGGCTGAGATCCTCAAAACAGTTTCAGTGTTTGATCTTATGGATTGCTGTATTACTCCATACACAAGTTTCTGGAATTTTTCTGTACAAGCGTATTTGGAATCAGTCTGTTATATTTCTGAAATGTTTCTTCAAAGCACGCAAGTCTTGGCGTATCAACAATTAATCCAGATTCATGAATTTTAGTCTTAAACTTTATACAGTGAGTGCCATAAGTGAGTCAACACTTTTGTTCTTAAGTATAAAACAGTTTTGTTCTTAAGTATAAAAAAGTTCCTTTATCATGAATTGTTTTTTTTTTGTTTTAACATTCTATAAGTAATAAATAAACGTTTTTACTTCTGGAAATTTATTCGACTATTCTCATTTACTTTTCTCGCTATCCTACGAAAATGAATTATTTCCGTGGTGTTTACTCACTTTTGGCGCTCAGTGTATACCTTGCATTATTAATGATATTATCATTAGGTATATTATTGATCCTTTCCTGCGACCAAATTTTGTATGACATTGTCGTACAATTCTCGGCCGATTGTCTTTGTTTTGGAAATAAATTTCAAATAATCCCAATGTTTCTCAAGCGTAAATCGATGCATTACGTTCAATGGAGATAATATACCGAATTTTATGACAGAATAGAACGCCATAAGTACTGCCAGATTTGAAATAATCGATGGTTCAAATTTAAACCGATAGATGACCCACCCAGTAATTGCTCTAATGAATATTGAACTGTTAAAAAGTGTCTGCGCTCCTGTTCTAATATTTCTTTGCTTTTTTTTTCAGTTTCATAAATAACATTTTCGACATACGTACCAAATTGGTCATTACAACCATTCAGTCAGGATTACGATTTATCTTCCATACTGTAAAGATTAAAAGAACGAATCAATAAATTTCTTGTAGCTAAGCGCAGAGAAATGCACTGTTTTGCTTTCTTTTATTAATTGAATTCTTGAGGGAAAATGTCCCTTCTTTTATACTAAAATTTTGGCTGGTTTGATAATTCCAAATCAACCCCTTACTTCTAATACATTTCTTATATTTACTTAATATTTTAACAATTGCTTGTTTGTTTGTTTGTATATATATTCTATATTAGATAATATTACATTGGTTTGTGTATAATAATCATGGGACAAGTGAATGCAATATGCCACGCGCCCATTGCTCATATAAAATAATAATTCCCACGGTAAAATGTGAAGAGAGCCACTCACGATCACTAGCAATGCAATAAAACAACAACACACATACTGCATGTTATATGCAAACAAATGCAGTCGACGGCCACTCAACAAAGTATCATATGATCGTCGCGTGTGCGCATTATTATTGTGGTGTTATACGCAGCAGCAACGGTCAGTCAAGTGGTCGCTGCTCACATGCAATTGGATATTCTTTTGTTTATGCACATGAAATGTTGTGTTGGCATTGACAACTGTAAAATCATACTACAATACTACACTTATGTTGTGTGTGTTAAATTTATTCATAAGTGAAAGGACCCTACAGCTTAAAGTCGACTCTGAACGACAGATTTTTTAAAAAACTTTTAATGGCAATTTTTATATACTCTCAGAGTTTTTGCTAGAATCTTCTGAGAGGAAGTTGCCCAAGAAATGTTTTTTTCATATTTCGTTTTCATCGAGATGCTGACCTGGAGTTTGAGCCATGGCATCATATTTAATAAGCCATCACACTACCTACTGCACTATGGGACTTCAGACTACGGCAAATATAATATAAATTTGAAAAAAAAATATATATTCATGCATTCGAACATTTGGCATTACGTATAATATTTCGCTAGATACGTTGTGGCGTTAAATTTATGAATTGTCACTGTGCCGGAAGACCACGCATCTTCAACTACTCTGTATTTTTCTACTTCAATTTGTAAAAGAACACGTAAGTTTTCAATTTACATTATCTACGGCTTTAGCTTCGCAGACATTTACCTCTCTTTTGCAATGTTTTTAATTTCTTTCCCGCTGTGTTTCCTGACTAAAAAAACTTCTCTAGGTTCTCTATGATTAGTTCTATTTTCTTCCTCAATTTTCTTGCTCAATTTATCAATAAACTCAAAGTGATAAGAGGAAATGTTTGGAATTTATAGTACCTACATATGTACGTAAATGCACATGTAATAAGTAGTCTGCAAGAATCTAATGAGAAAGAATAAAAGTAGTTTATAGCACATACCCAATATCAGTTCCTACATTAGAACACATTCTTTCTGTTCAATGTTGATGCAAATTGCAAGTGTAAGGGAAATAATTAGCGTTGCTCATGTATGTATGTTTAATTACAAACTAAAGTGAAAAGTAGCTTCAAAAGCATAAACTCTGTGTAGGTGTGTTGCAATTGCAATTTTAAAAGTGCAAAAGTGCAATGCTCTTCTTTTAATAAGACACCATACAGACACAAAGAATACTGACACATATTAAAAATAAATCCATAAAAAATGCTTTGCAATCAATAAGTTTCTGAATGCAAAATAGTTAATATATGGATACGGCGAGAAGCGAAAGCTTTGCAAATATGTGCGTTATTTATTACATTATATTATTTAATACATCCTATACATATTTCAACACTTGAGTCAGAATTACGACCTGGCTTCTCTCACCACTCATTTTGTGTGGTTTAATTGTATACATAAATGGGGGACCTCTAGTTTAAAGTCGACTCCGAACGACAGATTTTTGAGAAAATTTTCACGGCAATTTTATCATCTCTCGGATTTTTTGCAAAAAATCTGCTAAGAGGAAGACGCCGAAGAAATATTGCTTCATCGAAATAGACGAATAGACATGGACCGTAGCTAACGACTTGCAGGCGCAGAATGGACTTTAGATCTGTTGAAAACGGACCCTAACTTCTGCCGAAAAATTATCTTCAGCGATTAGGCCCATTTCTGGACGAATGGGTATGTGAACAAACAACAATGAAACGACAATAATGGGATCCAAGTGCGTCCTATATATACCAAAAAAGCTATTATTTGGAGTAGATTTTGAACAGAACGGCGCTTCTTGCCACGCGGTTCATGCCAAGTAGGATACTCACACACACACACAATTGGTCATTACATCCTAGCTTCCCACACCACTTATGTTGTGTGCACTAATTTTAAACATTAGTGGCGGGACCTACGGTTTAAAGTCGACTCCGAACGACAAATCTTTGAGAAACTTTTCATGGCAATTTTATTTACTCTCAGAGTTTTTGCCAGAAATCTGCTGAGAGGAAGTCGCCTAAGAAATATTTTTGCATATTTTCGTTTTGATATCTGACCTGGGGTTTGAACCGTGACCTTACGTCTACTAAGCCAACACACAACCTACTAGACTACGGCGACTTCATAGTTCTCGAATAATTTAGTTGAAAAAAAATATTCGCGTTTGATTGTTGCATATAAAAAAGCTCTTGATTTTGGTATTTAGTTAACCTTAACAAATAATTATTTACAATTCATTTGTTTTTGCTGTTGAAACTTCTAGAAACTGAATTGACGTAGTTCCCTTTTTGATCTCTCGTTGTTTTGTTACTGTAATTTCTTTACTGCTGATGTTTGCCCAACGACCCTTTAGTCAGGATACGAATCAATTCGAATAATTTACCAGATATCAGCTTGTTATTTTTCTTTAGATTTTGTTTTCTGGAGGCTAATTCTATGTACTTCAAAGAATTCATTGTACCAAAGCATAAAAAGTCAAAGAAGAACGTTGATGTATTATCTGTGCCCCGACCTTAACAGCTAGGTGGATAGGTAGG
Organism: Sarcophaga subvicina; assembly: GCA_936449025.2. NCBI lineage: Eukaryota > Metazoa > Arthropoda > Insecta > Diptera > Sarcophagidae > Sarcophaga > Sarcophaga subvicina. The sequence continues at coordinate 94,213,444 of OW388080.2, forward strand.
TCGGTGTCGGTAGGTGGCTGTCCATCCAAAGAGTTTGGATGTATACATTAAGGCTACATAGGGAATAATGTGTTACCCTCCAGCCCCGCAACCACCAGCAGCTTTAGATAAAGCGACCCATACTGCCAAAGTCAATGTAAGACTGTTCTTCAATATCACCTATACAGTAGGCAACAGGAAGACTTTTTCTCCTAAGAAATAGTGCTGGGCATATAGCCAGTAGGTGAAGAACATTTTTCTCTTCTCTATAATCTGAGCAACTTCTGTAAAAATCATGTCCAAAGCAGGTACGCCTTGCATACGTGTATATAATGAAATGCCTCGTAAAGACGTCAACAAGATTTTCTTCGTCGTTTTGTCCATATTCGAAGCCTCCCATACATTGTTAATCTCATTGCCAATTATAAGCTTGTAGGATTTCAGAGAGATTCGTAAAGTCGAGAACTTCTCAACGAGTTGGATGGTTTCCCACGACTCGTTAGTCCATATGCTATGCATTTGGATATCATATTGCTTTGCTATCTCATTCAGATATCTGCGATAACTGTACACTGTCTCGGAATTAATCACGTTTGGAATTCAGTACTTTAAAAACCGCCTGGCAATCGGACAGTAGGGTATTGTCCCGCTTGGGGCTATTGGAGTATCCAATAACTTTCGAAGTCGTCTTAGTCTAATATGTAGTGTGTGGGGTTATTAGACGTAAAACCCGGGTTCGTATCCCAGGTCAGGCATCAAAACGAAATATGAAAACCAATATTTCTTCGGCGATTTCCTCTCAGCAGATTTCTGGCAAAAATTCTGAGAGTAAATAAAACCTGTCATGAAAAAGTTTCTCAAAAATCTGTCGTTCGGAGTCGACGTTAGACTGTAGGTCCCGCCACTCACGTATTAAATTAACGCACACAACATGAGTGGTGGAGAAGCTAGGCCGTAATCCTGACTGAAGGGTTGTAATGGCCAATCATGTATGTATGTATGTAATAACTTTCGCAACAGATTTTATTGCCATCATCTCTGCCTATTGCCATCATCTCGTACTTTTATTAAATGCTGATAACGGGTAAATTGTATCTATTGGACGCTGTTGATTGCTCTTTCAAAAGTATTATTATTTTGCATATCTTTGGGAAAAAGCGAAAGAAACTTTCTTACCTTTTAAATTTTTCTTTAACATGTTTCTGTTAACATGTTACCGGTAGGTTGGATTTAAATATCGATTCTAGCCCAAGGTTAAAGAAAGAAAATATAAATAAGAAAAAAAATGAAAATACGAAATAAAGGAAAAAGAAAAAAAAACAACGTAATAAAATATCCTGCCAATTTATTTCATCAATTTCCAAAACACTTACTTACCCAATGAATTACCAAACAAATGTCCACAAGCTAGAGTAGTCCTTGACTCGATTCTCTTATATTTTCTTTAATTCTTTCATTCTCTTGTTCAATTCATTGATTTCTCTTCTGTTCATTGGCTTGTATTTTTGAAATATTTATTTTATCTCCACCTGCTTGCTTTCTTTCACACTTTGAAGGATGTATAAATAAATTAAACTTTACCTTGGTCTTACTCGATATGTATTTGACCATAAATCTTTTGATCAGAGCTCTGCTGACATTTTAGCATATTGTTGGCAATATGGCCAATATTGTAATTTAATTTATATTCTATTCCATGACAATTTGATAGAAATGTTTTTATAATCGAAACAATAAGTACATATGTCGTCCATAATATTACATTTTTTTATTTATTTTTTATATTTATCCCGATATTTGAACGAGATTTTTTCATTGGAATGATAAGATTGATGGTTGTGAAGACATTATGGCGTTGGAGCTCATCTTCTTTTGCGGGGTCAATTCAAGAATGGACCTACATACATGTTCAGAAGAAAATTAGACGAAATACCATGCTATCATTCGCGTAGAAAACTTTACTGTTGATTTGGCGTGTTCATGCCAAACAACAAAATAAGCCTAAGTACACTTTATCGCTTATAAAGAACTGCTTAGAGGCGTAAAACGTAAACGTTTGAAAGTGACCAACTCAACCTCTGGTTGAAATATAATAATGTTACGAAAATGACAAATCAAGATACTAGTGTTTTGCTTTTGATCGCTTAACATTAAAATTATAAACAAAAGCCACAAAAACAAAACAAAACAATGCAGTAAACCTGTCTACAAACGTAAACAAAGATGTTTACATTTATAGAGATTTTGTGAAGGCGAACGTTCGCCTTCAAGAACATTCATCAGACTGATTACTTTGCCATATAAAAGGCTATGCAAAGCAGGCCACGGAGATAATGAAGGTTAGTCAGTCTTGTGTGAAGACGCGGTGAGTTTGAAGAGAGTAATCATGGTTTCCGTTACAAAGATCTGTCGAATAATTATCTAGTAATTGTTATTATTTATGTAAAGGATTTAAACGGAGGAATAACAAAGAAAAGCAATTGTTGTTGTTTACATGAAGTTGTGAACAGTGGCACACAGAATTGTACGACTAATAAAAAATTGTAATTAAAACTAAACACAGATTTATTTTTATTTTATTTGCAGTGTATGAGTTCATATTTGAAACGTTTTTAAAAGGTAAAAACATAACAATAATATTAAACTTTATCTAAACTATATACATTATCATATATAAAAGCTCGGCTAAGAATCCACGTGTTGCTCTAAAAAGTTAAAGAACGACCACACAAGAAAATCTTTTATGACCCGAATTAAAAAGGTATTTAATGCGGAAAATTTGCAGAAGTGAAAGAAATATTTATTTGAAATGATAAGTGAAAGACAATCATTTTCATTTACAAATAAGTTAATGTATGGGCATATATGGGCATTTCTGTCGGTGCTCTTACAAAGTTTGTTCTAATGATGTTTTTCGGGGCTAGGTTTAATTTCTTATCAAATTCATATCTACATAGGCAAATGGTTTCGATTGCCATGTGGTGTGTAGCACCATCTTATTGAAGCCACTTGTTAATTAAATCTAATGCTAGCATTTTGGTTAGTACTCACCGTACGGTAACTTTTTTTACTGACTGTAGAAAGTGTATATGGACTGGCCTTCACAGTAAACTTTTGCAATTCAGTTTTCAGTGAATCATATTTATATACATCGACTGACATATTATCTATCCAAAGTGTGTTATTGGTTTAGGTACTCCTTAGGCATATTTAAATTTATGATGATCCAATGCTTGGCAAGTCAGCGCTGTTGGTAAGTTGCACAATGGTACTATTTATTTACTGACTTAATTGGTTATTGGTGGTGTGAGAAACTAGGTCGTAATTCTGACTGAAGTGTTGTAGTGATTAATTATGTTATGTATGTAATTGGTTATTACAACCCTACAACCCTTTAGTCAGTATTACGACCTAACTTCTCACATCACCTATGTTGCGTGTGTTAATTTTATACATGAGTAGCTGGACCTACAGTTTGACGACGACTCCGAACGACAGATATTTTAAGAAAATTTTCGTGAGAATTTCATTTATTTTCAGAGAGAAATCTGCTGAGAGGCAGTCGCCGACGAAATATTTATTCATATTTCGATTCGTTTTCGATTTGTCTGACCTGGGGTTTGAACAGTGACCTCATGATCAATGGTATTGTTACGTTTTTACCTTTTTAAAAACATTTAGAATATGAGTTCGTTGATTGCAAACAAAATAAAAATAAATATGTGTTAGTTTCAATTAAACTTTTTATTGTGCGCACTACTTTTGTGTGCCATTGATGTAACCTACAATAATTGTTTGTTCACTAATCTACTTTACACTTCTGTCCGCGCAAACACTGACAACTCTTCGGTAGATCTTCACAACAGCGATCTTCAAAGCAAGAGTGTTTACTTTGCACGCAACGCGTCTTCACACAAGACCGACTGAATTCTTACTGACCCATTGTGTTCTGGAAGTAGAAGGTTCTTGTTTTCGCCTTCTCGAGAATTGTATTGCGACTGCATTGTTGTTCGTGTATTTTGTTCACATTGTCTGTTGTTGCGTTCGCTTACATTGCGTTTCGTTATCTACCACCTTTTCTTTCTTACTCATGCTCTTTGTTTTGATAGCTTTTGCTTATTGTTTTAATGTGAAATGATATTACACCGTTTCCATTTTCGTATCAGTATTATTAGGTAAAATATAGTCCTTCTTTGGTTTGGATATTTGTCTTCTTTCAGCCAGCACTGTTTTCATATGTTTAGCCATAGTCTCCGCTTCTTTCACATCTGGCGCAAATTTGATAATGTGGCTACTTTTAGCATTAAGTTTGTTCATGTTTCTAATTTCTGTTACTAATTTCGCGTAAATTAGCAGAAACGTAATCAATAGATTTGTTGTATTATAAATATTTCAGTGTGTTTATGTCTTATGAAATACATTTTACTTTCGCCGGTAATTTTTTTTACAATTTTCATCTCTGCAGTTTATTTTAATAGAAATCAGTTTTTATTCCATGGAAATCAATTTGCTTTATGTGAACGTGGTGATTTATAACATGAATAAAGGCGAGTGTGTATGTTTTGTGAATGTTTATAAGCATCAGCGTAATCATATGTTTTTTATATTCACGAATTAATGCTGGTGTGTCTCTTCCGCGAGCAAGTGTGTAGGTAAGGATGTTTATAAAGTTTTCTATGCTCCTGTCTGTACATCGTTTTTAAAGTACTTGATTCACTTGATAATTTAGATGTTAGTCTTTATAAATTGATTTTGTTAATGGAATAATTTTAAATTTAAAAATTTGTCGTTAAGCGCGTAGCAAGTTTATTATCTTTACTGTCTCCTCGACAGTTTTGCTTTCAATATTTTTTTATATACAATTTTTTTATATATAATATGACTCGATTAGCTAAAATAAATCTGTTGGCTACATGATTGCATCTGATATAAAAACATCATCTAATTAGCGATATCACTCAACCAGATAGATAAATCGATTCTATTTTACATCTTTCTAGAGGACATCAACACTATTGAAGGCAATAACATTGGGCCTAACGAGATTAAAGCAAGTAATTTAATTGGAACGAAGAGAAATAATGAGCAGAAAAGTACTTGTGTTCCATCGTGAAGCGAAAGACCACAAACATTGTAGATGACTTGACAGGAAGTAAGAGATATTGATCGGAAAGTTTTAATGCGCCCAGATCGTATGCATTATTATATTTTATTTTAATCTGTACATATTTCTCTTATTTATTCGACTTTTGACTTTAAGTAATAAGTTTATTGAAAGTAATGCATTTTTTATATATTAAAGGGTATCCTATAATATGTCCTTCAAGCCAATGATAATTCCCTGCCTAGCACTATGAATGACTTAGACCTACTTTCATTTCCCTTTGTTTTGTTTTCCTTTTATCTTTCCTTTCGTTACGCATACCTTTCCACACATACACAGCCCCTCCATAAAAGGATTTTGTTCTCATCGTGGCTTGGGGCTAGAAGAAGTAACTTTATTTATCCTTATCTAGCCAATTCAGCTTCACTAGACAGGTCTATACAATCTACGGTTTAACCTTATAAGACCCAATTACACGAATCCAAGCCTGTCTGTTAAATAGTATTGTTATATCCTGTCTTTTGTATCTTCAATCTAAGTTGAATTGAGCGCATTCTTCAATAGCATAGACTTATGAGTTTCAGCCTTGGGCTCGGAAGATTTCATTGTGGAAACAAATACTCCTATTCGTTTCTCAAGATTCGTTCTTGACGCTTATATATAATTCTTAGTTCAAACGTTATATAACGCCTTTTAATGCAGTATCAAAACAATAGTAAGCAACCATTGTGCAGACGCCGTAGTCCAGTAGGTAGTGTGTTGGCTAATTAGACGTAAAGCCAAGGATCGAGCCCCAGGCCAGACTTCAAAACAAAATACAAAAAGTATTTCTTCGGCGACTTCCTCTCAGCAGATTTCTGGCAAAAACTTTGAGAGTAAATAAAAATTGCCATGAAAAAGTTTCTCAAAAATCTGTCGTTCGGAGTCCACTTTAAACTTTAGGTCCCGCCACCCATGTATGAAACTAACACACACAACATAAGTGGTGTGAGAATGCAATTTATGTATGTACGTATGTAAGCAACCATTGTAAACTCGTTTCACATATATGAACAAAAAAATATTTTTTCTAAAATACTGGCAAATATTTAAATACACTTTTAAACAACATTTTGGGGAAATTGAAAAAAATCTACTTCATAAATTCTTGTAAAGTTTCTGAATGAAATTTGAACGAATTCTTTACTTTATAAATACATACATACACTCGTTGCAGTAGTTCTAGTGTCCATAAACCCATTAGACAGTATGACCAATTAAACAAGCCTACATGAGAAAAATTTTCAAACTAATTGTCTTCGTGTAGATGATTGAAGCATCTTTAACGATCAAAAGTTCGGAGTGTAATATACGAGTAAAGATGCGAAAATGTTTGAATTAGAATAAGAAATGTAATGTGTTGGATTGCACATATCAAGAAGTAAAAAATGTAATGTAAAGAATTTGTATATGCCTAATCTATCGAGTGGATGAATTAAACATTTTTTCATGGCCCTTAAATCCAGTTGTTTTTCATCAAAAAATTACTTCAAAAAATTGTTTAGGCGTGCTTAGTCAGCTACTGTAAAAAAAAGAAAATTATCAATAGAATATGAATGTTAAAATTAGGAAATCATAGCTCATCAAAAAAAATAATATCGTGTGGGCCATCTATCCATTTAAAATTAAATCATCGGTTATTTCGAATCTGGCCATATCTACGTCATTCTATTCTGTCACAAAATGCAGTATATTATCTCCGCTGAAAGTAATTAATCGATTTACGCTTGATCAACGTTAGGATTTATTGGGCCAACGAGAAACTCCACGATGACGTCCAATTTGCCGACAAAAAAAAAACATCTTTTCGAATGAGCAAAATTGCCATATTTGAGGCTCAGAAGCCAATGCATCCATTACGTGTGACTGCTTGGGGTGGCTTGTAGAGCGGCGGCATCAGTTGCTCATATATCTTTGAAAAAGATTACGACGCAACCATTATGGTCAATGGAGACATCTATCGCACCGTGATAGCCGATTTTATGTACCCGCTCTTCATGGTATTGATGTGAACGATGTTTTGTTTCAACAGGATGGTACAACATGCCATACATCTAAAAAAACCGATTTATTGCATCAGATATTTAACGGCAGTTTAATTAGCCGAAATGGTGATGTCAATTGGCCGCCAAGAAGCTGCGATTTGACACCGTTGGACTATTTTCTATGCGGCGCTGTTGTTATCGTTATGCCGACAAATCAGAGACAATTGAGCATTTGTAGGCAAACATTCGTGATGCCATTGAAGAGATAATATAAAAATATTGGTCCGATCCGAAAGAGGTACTATGAGGCCAGCTGCGGCAGCCATATGAATGAGATAATATTATTTCAGTAACCGCAACCATTGTTCCTCACAACAAAAAAATAAATTTGGCACAGTTTCAAACCGTTTTTGTTTCATTGCATTTTTACATATAAACTTTTAAATGCCCCTTAAGTTTTATTTACACACAACATGGCACTCATTTAATATGTAAAATTCATTCATGATAAGTACATATGTGACGTATGAGTGATATCGATTCCATTGGTTTCATACATGACAAAATCAAAGATTTTTTATTGCATACTTTTCAGAGTTATTATTCTAGTACATGTAGCGTATGAGTAATATGTAACAAATTCAATTTTTTTTATTATAATTTTATTTGCAATCTATTGTACAATAATAAGCAAATTTGATCATAAGTAAATATTAACAGAATCTGTTGAATCCCATCAGAAACAACAATATAAAATATTTATATAAGAACAATATAAATAGTTTTAACAGCACAGGACAATTTAGAAAAATTTATAGAAATATGTATACTATGAAAATGAGATATCTACAGAACAAAGGTTTGACTAATATAAAAAGAAAAGGTGATTTAATTAAACATATGTTATAGAAATGCTAGATCTAATATATGATTTCTTTTAAGTCTACGGGTCTCATCTGTCTCATCCAGTAGTGCGATTGCCGAAACATTAGAATGATTACTAAGTCTATTTAAATAATTATTACTAAATTTTTTGATTTCAGATTTCACAAATGGTATTTGAAGATCATTATGTAAAGTGTTATTTGTGACATAGTACGGAGCGTTTGTAATTGATCTGAGAGCTTTTGACTGGAATAGTTGTAGAATTTCTATATTAGAATTATTTCCGTCCTAATAGCCAGTACATTTGTTTAAATTTAGCATCAAGTTGTTTTCTTTTGGCCTTAATGTGACTACTCCATGTGAGTCGTCTATCCAGGTGAAGCCCAAGATTTTGATATTTTTACTAGGAATTTCGATACCATTTAAAAACACAGGAGGACAGGTCTGTTTCCTTAATGTAAATGTGATATGATAAGATTTTTATGTGTTGACAACAATATTCCATTTATTAAGCCAAGATGGAGGGATATCTAGCTGTATTTGTAGTCTACTTGAAGCTTCGGACGCTATTAAATGTGATGATAAAAACGCTGTGTCATCACCGTATGTTGCTATTGTTACATCTTCTGTAAATGGCATATCATATGTAAAAATGTTATATAAAACAGGACCAAGAACGCTGCCCTGAGGAATACCGGCTTCAATTTGATGCATTTGGGACATATTGTTGTTCATTTTGACGTAAACATATCGATTACTCAAATACGATAAGAAAAACGTATAAAATGGGGCAGGGAAGAGCAGCTTTAAGTTATACAACAACCCTAAATGCCAGACTTTATCGAATGCCTATTGTATATCTAAGAATACAGCGGAACAGTATTTCTTCTTTTCAAGAGCATCAGATATATCTTTACAAATACGGTGGCATTGTTCAGGAGTACCATGCTTTAGTCGAAAGCCAAATTGATGATCCGGAATTATCTTGTTTTTTTCCAGAACAGGTAGTAAGCGATTTAGTAGGAGCCTTTCAAATATTTTTGAAAATATTGGCAGTAGGCTAATTGGCCTATAGGAAGATATATTATTTACTGCCTTGCCTGGTTTCAAAACCATTATTATCTCAGCAACTTTCAATTGGGATGGAAAATGCTGCAATCTTAATATTTCGTTAAATACTATTGTCAGGAAAACTATTCCTTTTCTTGGTAAACATTTGATAGCAGTTGCATCTATTTTATCGTAACCTGGGCTCTTTTTGTTGTTCAACGCCATAACTTCCGCTTTGGTTTTAATGGGAAATCAATTTGGCACGCCACATCTAAAAAATTTAGAATGCTATTATCATCTACATTGATGGAGTTTGGTTTAAACGTTTGCCTCAAATGATCTGCAAAGCCTACAGATTTCTCCACGTCATTTCTACACCATATGCCAAGCTCATTTTTGATCGGAACGTTACTTTTTGCAGGACGTTTTAGATATTTGGTAGCATTATACAGCTCAAATTCTTTGTTTTTATTATGCGGCTTTAAATTTTTAAAAACTGACCAATATTTTCATTTCTTTCCTTCGCCAAGAATTCTGAGCACAGTTTAATAGCCAGATTCCAATTTATTTTGTCAGTTGGATTTCTTGTACGATGCCAAATTTTTCTCAACCGCCTCGATTGTCTTATCAGTTCCCTTGCTGTTGCTGAAGCTCGAACTTTAGATCCCATATTCTGAGAAAACCGCAAAATGGGAGTAAATAAAACAGCAGCTTCGTGTATGGAGGAAGTGAGTATTTCAACTGCGTCATCCAAATCATCCCCAGATTTGATCGCCATGTTGAGGCTTAAATTATTTTCTATTAGCCGACTATATTCATCCAAATTATTATGTCTCTTAATTAATTTAATCTTATTTGGAACTATCTTTACGTTGGCATTGTAGTTGACAATGAGTGGAGTGTGATCGGAACTAAGACTATCATCGTTTAAAATATCAAGAGAGTACCTGGAAATTTTGGTGGGGTCTGAGGGTCAATAAGTTGGACTATTTCCTGATAAGGTTTTAAGGTTGTTTCGTAAAATACAATCATATATATTTTTACCTTTAGGATTAATTAGTCTAGAGCCCCACCAGGGATGTTTAGCATTGAAATCCCCGGCAACTATGAAACAATGTCCTAAACTCTTGAAAAACTTTCGTAACCGTCAGATTTTACGCTATACCTAGGTGGAAAATATATCGAATAAATATTTATAGGTCTACAGTTGCAGACTATTTTTACACCAGCGGCTTGCAAAAAGTTTTTACAGGTTTCTACAGCAACTTCGTAATGAATAGTCGATTTTATAAATAAGCCAGCTCCAGCATGAGATTTGTTATCAGGTTGGTTGGTGAAAACAAAATCGTATCCTTTAATTCTAACGTAAGATCTGTCAGTTAAATGCGTTTCAGATATAAGAAAAATGTCAATGTGTTTAGACTTCATAAAAAATTCAATTTCGTTTAGTTTATTTATAATTCCATTTGCATTCCATACAGCTAATCTCAGGTTTACTTGCATAATTTGTTTATAAGAAGTGACATCATGTTCATTAGCGTATTGGTTAATTCAATTTGCTTATTTAAAAAATTTTCTATGTTTTTAAAAATACTGTTGTTTACATTTTGGCTACCAACATTTGCATATGTTTCACCAGGTTTAAAATTATTGGGATTGGTATAAGTCCTACCTTGTGACTGTTTATAGTTTGTGTGTAAGCTAGGAAAGTCATTTTCATTAAATGAAAATTGGTTACGTACAACTGGCCGCCTATCAGCTAACCTCTTCTTTAAAAGCTTTTGGTAAATTTCGCACCCTCTATAGCTAGCAGTATGTTGCTGTAAACAGTGAACGCATCTGGGAGGGGTTTCAGCTTCCTTAGGACAATCGGACGAAGGATGTCCAAGTCCACATTTGACACATACGAACGGCCTTTTACAATATGAGTTTTTGTGTCCGTACTGCTGGCAGCGGTGACATTGGACAATTTCGTTAGTACTTTTAGGAGCTTTAATTTGTACGACGCATCGGTTAATTTCCCGTATTTCAAATACTTTTTTTATTATTTGGGCTCGGATCGACCGAGTATGACCTTTAAGTAGAAGGTCGGCTTTTATATCCTCTACATTAGTAGTAGGATGCAGACCCTTGATGACGAATCTGTAAGCGCGATCACTCTTTAACTGGTAAGTATGGTAACTTAATTTGTTGGAGTCAAAATTTTTGGGTTACTTCCGATACGCATCAACCGATTTTATATTAAGTTTAACCTGACCGTCATTTAAGCTTTTATAATTAAAATCACTACCAGAAATCACACTACAAATGCATTTGATCATTTTATTTATATTTGTTACATTATTCACAAACATAGGTGGCGGTTTAATAATTTTCTCATTTTCCATATTATCATCATCATTATCATTTTCTTCATCATCTGCAAGAGTAGCAAATTTATTTACATTCGAAGAACCAGGCTCATCAAATCTCTTATGCCTTTTTCCAATATTTATTGGTTTTAAAATTTTTTTTCGTTTTGATATTACATTTTGCCAATTAAGCAAATTATCATCACTTGAACTGGAATCATCATCAGTATTTAGTGTATTTGTTTTTTATTTGATCTTCTTTCTTGTTTGTTTTTAGCTAATTGTTTACAAATTGTTTTTAATTATCAAACTGTTCTCTTTTATTTAGTAAATTGTTTGTATATTTTAGAATTTTTTTCTTTGTTTTATTTTTATTTCGCTTGGTTTTCAAAATACTAAAGTTGCAGAAGACTTCTGTTCACGTTGAATGCACAATATAATACAATACAAATTCAATTAAATAGGAAATAAGTCATAATTTCTAGTGGATTTTTAAACACTTAAAATTTTCTTATATCCTAAACCTTTTTTTCTTGAATCAGGCCATCTTACCATTCAGAACCTTTTTTGAATCATTGCGTTACATTTTTTTTTTGTCTCAGAGATATTTTTGAATGTCGAATATTATTTTCTAAGGTTGTTCGACTTCTTAAGATGATTCTGAAATTCATTTAATTTAAGCTAGGAAATCAAGAAAACAAGTATATATAGTAATATACAATTAACAAGAGGTTACGTAAAAGGATGGACAAATAAAGTAAAGCAAAACTTTGTAAATGTAAACATTTTGCACGTATTCACTGTATTTGAAAGCACAACGTTAATGTAAAAATAATTCACTTTTTACAACTGTTCCAGACACACAAACAATTACTTTCCGTCTAAAATTTATCATGAACTTCTAGTAGGCAGACATTCCAATTCGCCTTAAACAATTCTATACCGCACGAGTCTTTCTTCTGACAAATCCAGTTTAATGTTGGCTTAGCTTTTTTGGTGAAATGTTTTAAAGTCGTAATCATGCCGAGACATCCAGAGTTAAATTTGCCTAATATTAAGTATAGATCAAATGCTTAATGGACTCAATAGTTTACAGGTTTTTAGAAAAGTTTTTATCCTATATTTCCATACATCTTAAAATCAATCTCATCGTGTTAAAGATGGCGAATTTCGTATCTGAAAATGATGATTTACGGTAAGCATTTTTTTTTTTTTTTGTTGGAAGAAAGTGAAAGTAAGTGGCATTGAATGCTTGTTGAGGTATGTCATGCGTGGTCATGCTCTATCAGAAGCAGCTTGCAAAAGATGATTTCGATGTGAGAATTTGTAAAACGTCGGAAGATATTTTATCCTCTTCGATCTCACTGTACAATATTTACTACAGAGTAGATTTAAAATAAACACACTTTGATATTTATAACTGATATTTAAAACAACTAAACCAAATTAAATAGACACACATACATACATACATATAAAAATGAAAAGTAATAGAAAAAGAGAAAAAATAAAAACAAGAAAATAATGAAAAATATAACAACAACTAAATGCTAGCATACATAAAGGAAGGAAAATAAAATAAACAATGCAAAGTTAGAACTATAAACTATTCATGATATAATGTATGTACGTACAGTACAATACATTGGTGAACATATAATTAAAACCTAAATATGATGTGGCAATTCATTATTAACAGTCGTGGTTTGAAGATTGTTGGTCTTAGTGTGTACGAGCAGAGATGTAAGGAAGAATAACGAATAAAGCTAATTATTGTTGGATTCATCCAGTTGTAAACGGTGGCATACGAAAGTAGTACGAACAATAAAGAGTTTAATCGAAATTAAACACCAATTTATTTTTGTTTTGTTTGCAATCAACAAACTCATATTTTAAAAGTTTTTGAAAAGGTAAAAACGAAACAATATAATATGCAGCGTTAACGCTATATGGTAGATTTATTGGAAAAAGTAGTAAACAATTTGGACAGCAGCAATGCAAGTTCATAGAATGTTCCTCATGATTTCGTGCTTCTTGAGGCAGTGGCATCAGAAAGATTGTCTTTTAATAAACCGTTACTTTAGGGCATTATATGTTAAAATAAGCACAACCATGCCAGTGGAAATAACATTACTTAGTACTACTACAGCTGAAGCAATTTTACAAAGCATGCATAGAGCTTTGTTTTTTGTTGGCATATTCAGTGTTATTATAGCTCTTGTTTGTCTTCATTTTGTACGAAATACATACAAAATATTTTTAAATTTTTAGATTATTACAATATTTTTTATTTTTTTACAATATTTTAGCTTTCATTTCTACAGGCACATACATAGAGATATATACAAACCAGTATATCTATCTGTATTAATAGTAAAACACTCTGTCATAATTAAAAAATGGAATGAAGTGAATATATTGAGAAATAAAGCCATACTTTAGGTTAAACTAAGAGCAGTAGTGACATACATACGTACATACATAATTTGTAATTACAACCCTTCAGTCAGGAACTAGACAGAAATTCTCACACGACTTATATTGTGTGTGTTAATTTTACCCATGAGTGGTGGGACCCACAGTTTAAAGGCAACTCTGCACGATATATGTATTTTCGAGAAACCTTTCATGGCAATTTCATTTACTTTTAAAAGTTTTGCTGGAAATCTGGTGAGAGTAAGTCGACGAAGAAATATGTCTTTATGTCTGGCTTGTACCGTGGCCTCAAGCATAATAAGCCAACACACTACCTACTAGACTACGACGAATATAATCTGGTTTCTAGTTCTTATATACAGGCCCAGTACCATTCCATCTCCATGATACAAGATCATCTGTAGAGTTATTTTTTGTCCTACCCTTCAAATATTATTAAATCGAAATAATACCAAGAAAGTGTTTCGTTTCACTTTTAAAGATATACATTTCAGTTTTATCTGGGTTCACATTAAGACTCTTAGGTCAGGTCCAAATGTATTTTCTGTCAATTGTAATGGAGAAGTAAATTCAAGTCATTGTTCTGTTTGCATGAAATCCATGAAATTGTTTTGAGTGAAAATTCTTAAATGAATACTTCATTATTAACACTATGCGACAATATAAAAAAAAAATGAAATACACCTAGCTAATGCATAGTGTAAGTTGTGAGTTTCGTTGGGAAGAACTCAAAAATATTTTTCTTTGAACCCCCCACTTGTTTTATTTGACAAAAACTGTTTTAATGGACTTTACGCACAAATTTATTGATTACACAAACATTTCTGAACCGTTGTCCAAAATTTAAACTTTATTGGAAAGGAGAGGAGTGCGCCTTTGAAACGGTATGCATACATATATGTATATAATATTTGACTTAATATGCTATTCGGTTTGATGAGGTAAACTTTTTTTTGATACTTTTTCAAGTTTGTCCGTTAATAATAGCAAACTTTAATTAAAAAGTATGAAATAAGTGATAAGATTCAGACAGTGCATTATGTTGTGAAGAGATTGACGCCTCGTTTGATCAAATCGGACAAAAATTACTGTAGTTATTATTTAAAGAGTATAACAGCCGTGATATATTTTTCATCTATATTTTTTCAAATGAATTTTCAGTTCAAAACTTTTCCGAATTTTTGATGGATCCTGATGGTTTGATGGCAAATGTGTCACTTTCACGTATGAGCGGCCACCAAATGTCGGCATTATCAAAAACTTAAAGTTAAAATGGAGTTCAGAAATGTTATAAGTGTTGTGCATTTTTGTAACTCAGTAACTTCAATTTTGTATTGTCGGCAAACCAATGACCAAATTCAGTGTACTTGAAACGAAAACAATTTTTGATGGTAAGATAATGTAGGGTGTTCAAAATTATAATTTGAGTATATATTTTAAAAAATTTCGAGTTGAATTGGTAAATCACTTGAAAATACTGCAATATGTGTAAACAATTTTATGAATTTTAAGTAAGAATTTATAAAAATTATGGATATTTTTTATAATTAATTTATTTATATTTTATAATAAAACAAAAAAAAAAACTTTTCAGGTTTTTCACAAACCATAAGAAAAATAAGGGAAACTTTCTGGTGACCCCATAGTTTTTGAACCGCAAAAGTGTATCAACCACCAAGAAGAACTCATAGTAAATTTAAAATTCAACGATCCAATATATTCAAATGTTGTATTCAATATTTGGTAAGATATCTTTTAAGATCACAGCACTTCATCTGACCCATTTGGCATTGAATGTATCAGTTTTGTTTAGCGTTTTCCACCTCCATGCACTCAATAGTAAGTATTTCAGCTGACTTTTGTTTCAGGTTGAACGGCTACGCCACCGTTATTCCAAATGATCTCCTATATACTCTCTTGGAGTCATACCGAGACTTTATCCAAGAGTATTAAGTCTGTGGGGACCTCTGGTAGACAAGTCACATCTTCACTTAAGTAGCAGTATTATTGAGTTCATTGACTTTTTCGAAGTAATAGTCATAACGAATTCTTAATTCTTTCTAGTCTCGTAGGTAGTTTGTGGGCTTATAAGACGTAAAAGCTAGGGTTCAAACCCCAAAAAAACAAATAGTATTTCTTCGGCGATTTCCTCTCATCAGATTTCTGGCAAAAACTTTGAGAGCAAATAAAATTGCCATGAAAAATTTCTCAAAAATGTATCGTTCGGAGTCGACTTTAAACTGTAGGTCCCGCATTACAACACACACAACATAAAGTGGTGTAAGAAACTAGGTTGTAATCCTGACTGAAGGGCTGTAATAATTACTAATTATGTATGTATGTATGTCTTGTAGCTAAAATACTTAAAGGAATTTATTTTTTGTTAATTTTTTATTAGTATCATATGGAATAATGAAAGATCTTTCAAATGTAGTTACCAATATCACAGTCAATGTTTTTGTATGGTACTCCATAGTATATATGAACTTACGCCATTTTAAATAAGCTCAAGTAGTCCCCTTCGTTGATTCCATCATTCCTCTTTCCTTGTCTTCAGTCTACGCTTTAACAGCTACTGCATGGTTCGTAATTAATTCCGACGATGGCGGTCTTTCAGACGAAAACCAACTCAATTCCAATTACCTGCCGTTATGCTTCCTGGTGAATGCAACGAATGAACAAAAAGATGCAACACAATAGAAGGGCAATAAAAGTGCAGCAAAAAAATAGTTTTTATCTTCCCCGTTCTTGTGTACGAAAATAATGCTGAATATGCCTTTAAAAGCAATTATGAAGCCAAAAGAATGAGATTTTTCGTTTTGTTTCGTTTCCTTTTTCTCGTAAAAAACAAAGTAAGCAGACACAAATAATATTTAAGCAGGAAATGGTAAACCCTGAAATAAAAAGAAAAAAAAACAAGAGTTCAATTGGAAGTACTAAGAAGGTTTGAAATTGAAGTTATGCAGTTCACTACTGTAAAAACCAAAGGAAGTTAGAGTATGAAGCTATTATAAATGCAATTTAAATTAAATATTCAAACTCCCTAATGAAGTAACATATTTAGTGACCTGAAATTGTTTTCCTTTCTTTTTGAGATCAGTACTCAGGAGATAACCCCTATTCATGCAGTGTATTGTGTTGGAATACAGGAAATATAGTTTATCGCAGAAAGGAAAGATGAGGTGGCGTGCGACAATGCTTTTATGACCAGTGTAAGTACCTTCCTCACTTTTTTTCGGGAATAGCTTTCTAGTTTTCACTTTCTCGTTTCTATTGTGAGTAATCGCATATGTAGTCGCATTATTCTAATAGATAGTGAGTCTGTTGGCTTATTAGACGCGAGGCCATTGTTCAAATCCCCAGGTCAGATATCTCCAACAAAATTTTACTTCGGCGAATTCCTTCTCAAAAATCTGTCATTCGGAATCGACTTTAAACTGTAGGTCTTGCCTCTCATGTATAAATTTAACACACACAACATAAGTGTTGTGGTCGTAATCCTGTCAGGGTTGTAATGACTAATTGCACGGTGCAACAGTCAAAATACACCAAACTAATAACATGTCTTAGGTTGTGAAGTTTGTTAAGTAGAACTCAAAAATATTTTTTTTATTTTTCTCGAACCTTTCAAACTTTTTTATTTGACAAAAAACTGTGGAAATCCACACAAATCTATTATTATATATAAATATTTTTCAACCTATTTTCAAAATCCAAAGTTTTTTGAAAAGGAGAGAGATGAGCCTTTAAAATGCTATACATAAACATATTTTTCAAATTTACATGTTATAGTTTTGATCGGGTGAACTTGGAAGAAAGTGATTTTTTTTCTTATTTTTTCAAGATTAGCCGTTCTTAATTGCCAAATTTAATAAAAAAATATAAAATAAGTGATGACATTCTTAAAGTGCGTTATCTTGTGAAGAGATTGATACTTCATTTGATCCAATCGAACAAAAATTAGCGTATTTCTTATATAAATGGTATAACAGTAATGTTACATTTTTAATGACGCGTTGCGTGTGAAGAGAATATTCGTGGTTTGAAGATCTCCGTTATAAAGATCTGCCGAACAATTGTTAGTGTTTACGTAGAAGAGTGTAAAGAAGAATACCAAACAAAGTAAATTGCTATTATTTACATCAAGTTGTGAACAGTGGCACACATAATTGTGTGAACAATAAAGAATTTATCGAAAACTAAACACAAATTAATTTTTTTTGTTTGCAATCTACAAACTTATATTTTAAACGTTTTCAAAAATGGTAGAAACGTAATAATATTATTTTTTAACCAACAACAACACTAATATTTACTTAATTGGTCGTTATAACCCTTCCATCAGGATTATAACCTAGATTCTCATACCACTTATGTTGTGTGTGTTAATTTTATATATGAGTAACGGATTGTTATTCTTACCTTTTCCATCTATCGTCTTCTTTCTCTGTAATTCTGCTATTCTAATTTGTTCCTTCTGGGTGTAGTGTAGAGTCTCCTGTGGAAATCGAACCCATGACCACCAGGCTGATAGTTTATCATTTAATAACAATTAAGACATGAACTTTCAATACAATAAGATACGGACATAAACAGACTATAACGATAATAGTATAAAATATATAGAAACTTTAAAAATAAAATAAAATTTGATGAAAGAAAATGGTTTTATTTAGCTGTCCCCGTTTGCAGTAAAACCTGTTTGGCAATCTTCCGATCCATTGATTTCTACTATCTCTGGTTTCTTAATTTCAGAATAGATCGGTAAAGTATTATTTTTCTTGGAATTAAGTTTGTATTTCTTTTTTGTAGCAAATTTGAGAGCTATTTTGATTATAATAATCACGCTTATGATTATGGCTACTGTGCTCTTCCATAAATTTACATTATTTTCTTTCTTAATCAATTAGATAGTTTTACTGTTATTTAAATGGAGCTCTTTAACAAGTTGGAGAGATAAGGATTCTTCGAAATAATGGACTGCAACGAGCTCAGAATAGCGGGCAATGGTTTGCTTGACTGTTTTCCATTGTGCGAAAATGTCAGATTACCAACGGTTATCGTGTCATTATTATACTGCACTACAAAGGTGCCATTTATATTAATATGATTGCCGTTTATAAGAATCGATCCATTATATTTGTTAAATAATAACAGACCATCTTGAATTAGCCCTAAGGAAGGGATATCTAAATTGTTGCTTTTCCTACAAGTGGAAGGGATACTCTTTAGGAGATTCGGTATGCAACTTGAATTGGTTATATCTTGGATATTCTTTTCCTTACACAAATTTATTTCATCATAATTCTCGCATTGTTTTCCTATTCCAAATATTCCGTTTTTGCAAGTCATTATAGTTTCATAATCTAGTTTAAGAATTTCACTATTTATCTTTATTGGTTTTACAATCATAGTCTCACAATCAACTTTATCAACTATAGGAAGATTTATAACATATAATAGAATAGAGTTATTTGAAGCAACTTTGACGTTGGCGAATTTTAGACATTGTTCTAGATTATTAAAAGGAAAATTTTGTTCTAAAATTAATTCGTCCAGCATGTCCATTTCTTTATGAGAGAAGAGGAAAGAATTTATTATACCTGCTTTTGACCATATGTTGTCTTGTTCTATGTTAGACACTTCTTCTTTAAGTATTTGTAATTCGAATTTAAACCCTAGTGCCGCAGTGTTTTCCCTATTGTCCTTTTGTAAGTAATTAGTTATTTCGTTTGTTAATTTATCCAGTTCATTTAGTTTCCGTTCGAAAAGTCTATTTATTACAATTTGGTTTTCTGTCTGTCGTAAGTTATCATTTATTTTGTCCGTCAAAATCTCTAAGTCTGTCCGGTCAGGTGAACCCGCGATCCATTTCCATACGGTGCCTATTTCGTTTATAGATCTCTTAGTCCTTCCGAAGGGTCTAATTCGATCCATAAGTTTCCCTAGTTCTAATATTTCATGCTGTAGAAACGGCATTAGAGGATTGGATTTCTCTATTTCATAATTGATGTGTTCGTTGATAAGTCTCAGTTCCCGTTCATAGGTCTCAATGTCAATAATGTGAATTAAGTTAAAGGTTCCATTTTGTATGAGTGCTCGTCCTGTCTGAAATGTCACGATCTCGGAATTTGAGTAGTCCAAAATTTGTATTTCAGCACAAACGACTTGTAAGAATAATCTGTAGATGAGAAGAGAAAAATGTATTTCCTTATTAAACTTTTATGAACTATTCGACCCGAAACTGTTTTTATAGTATTATTGAGATTTTCTGCAACCTTTTCCTCTTTATATCTAGGTGACAACTTAGTTCCTATCCTTTTATTTGTTTTTACATAAACTGTATCCCCAATGGAATATTGTTTGGGCTGTGTTCGATTCTTATTATGGAATTCTAATTCCGCTACTTGTTTTTCTTTCAATCTTTTCATATGCTTCTTCCTTTCCTCCATAACATTTTCTGGCTTTACTCTTCCAAAAAATGCATCCACTGGTCTTTTCCCCGTGGTAGAATGTATGGAGTATTTATACCTGCTAATAGATATGTCTAGCAATTCTTTGAATGAATCATGGATTTTTTCGGCTTTTACACAACGCATTATCTCCGAAAGTGTTGAATGGAATCTTTCGATTTGTTCATTAACACTGCTCATGTACGGTGGAACTTTAAATATCATTATTCCGAATTGATTCTCTAACATATGTTTTATCGGTGCGGATCCTAACGACTTTTCATTATCTATGACTATCCTCTCGGGTGGTCCGAGGCTCACCAATATTTCGCGTAAAGGTTCTTTGATGTCCTGCGTTGATCGTGATTTGATGACTTTAGCTGATGCATACTTTGAGAATTTGTCTATTGCTGTTAATACAATATTTTGGTTAGTAAGATAGATATCGAGGTAAACTATTTGTCCAGGATATTCGGGAATTGGCGTTTCATTGAGTAGTGGTTTGATTGGATGAAGTTCGTACTTCTGTTATTTACAAATTTTGCATTGTTTGACTATCCTTTTTATTTTGGCATTCATTCCCGGGAAATAAACTCTTTCAATCTTTGTTTTCAGCAGCATTGCGGTGTGCGCGTTGGTGTTCATTTAATATTTCCCTCTCTTGATCTCCTTCGTCTATCCAATCAGTGACAATTTTCCGAGCAAATCTAGTGCGGTAATTAGAGAAATTTGCAGGGTAAATTTCCTGTATCTTCCCTACGACAAATTCAGTAGTATTTAATCCATTTATGACTGAAGGATTTAGATATTTTTTTGAAATTGCTATTAATTTTCCTTCCGTGTAGTTGGTTTCATAAAGGATATGCCGGTGAAAAGTAGGGAATACTATTTGAAATTCATATGAAGAGCATGGGCCTAATTTTAGAAAAATTTGATTTTTAAATACGTTTATTGGTTCATTAGCTATTGGAATAAGATGGTGAGATGAAGTATTATCACTATGAACTGTGGCAGTCATTGAGTTTATCTGAGGAGGTCGTGATGGGGCATCAGCGACAATATTTGTTCGACCAGGTTTGTAATGTAATTCGTAGTTGTGTTCCTCAAGAATGGCCTTCCATCGCTTCATCTTATTATTGTTACTTTTGCTGCTTAATGCGTATGACAGTGGCTGGTGGTCTGTGAATATCTTTATTTTGGCTGAACCATACAAGTAATTCCTTAATGAATTAAGAGCCCAAATAATCGCCAACATTTTTCTCTCATTAGTGGCGTAGTGCTCTTCAGCCTTACTGAGAGTTCTGGAGATAAACGTTATTGGTCGGTCGTTTTGAGATAAGACAGCTCCTATAGCATATTCCGATGCATCTGTTGTCAATTGAAATTCTTTGGTGAAGTCTGGGTAATGGAGCAATACCTCCTCTGTAAGCGCTGCTTTTATTTTGTCAAATGCTTCTAACGCGTCTTTATTTAGTTTCACCGGTGTTCTTTTCGAAGTAGTTTTGGACGCTTGTCCTCCCTCCCCCCTTAAGAGGGTTGTTAAGGGTTTCGCTAGTTTAGCGTAATCCTTGACAAAACGTCTATAATAGCCGGAAAGGCCAAGAAAGGATCTTAAATCTTTTAACGTCTTTGGTACAGGGAAGTTGATGATGGCTTCTATTTTTGCCGGATTTGATTTTATACCATTCTCTGACACGATAAAACCAAGAAATTGGACGTTATTTTTTAAAAATTAACATTTGTCAACTTGAACTTTCATGTTTGCTTCGCGAAGTGTTTTGAAGATAATTTCTATATCCTGTAAATGACTTTCTTTATCTTTACTAAATATGATTATGTCGGCTATATAGACGAAGCATCCTTTTCCGATATGTTCCCTTAAAATATCATCCAACGTTCATTGGAAAATGGAAGGTGCGTTTTTTAGACCGAATGGTAGACGAGTAAACTCGTATTTACCATTGTTAATTGAAAACGCGGTCTTCTCAATATCAGATTCCTTCAAGGGAATCTGGTGAAAACCACTTTTCAAGTCTATGACTGAGAAAAATTTGTTCCTGCCTAACTGCGACAACACCTCGTTTATTTCCGGTATTGGATACCTATCCGCAATGGTTACAGAATTAAGCTTACGATAGTCTATTACCATTCTGAATTTTTTTTTCGTTGGATTGATCTAGTTTCTTCGGGACAATCCATACAGGGGAGTTGTACGGTGATCGCGAAGGCCTTATTATGACATCGTTAAGTAATTTTCCCACCTGTGAGTTAATTTCATCCTTTAAGTGCATTGGATAAGGATATGACTTGCTGTATGTAAACTGGTGTATCGGAGGTTGTACGGATTTCTCCCATTACCTTTGAGGTGTATGTTAGTTTTTCGTCAGGTTCGGAAAAGAGATCTAAAAATTGTCCTAACACGTTTGAAAGTTCATTTACCGTTTGGGTGTCCAGATGTTGCATTTGAACATTAATTTTGTTGATACTCTGGGAGTGAAATTGTTTCAGTTGAAATTTGGAATTTTTGATTCGCAGAATACTATTTTTAGTGTCAGTTACGGCGGATAATTCTTTGAGCATATCATTGCCCAAAATGGCGTCAAAAAACGAGATTGATGGAAGAATGAAAAATTTGATTGTATTATTAAGACCAAAAAGATTAGCCTTAGTGTGATGGGTAATTTTGATGTTACCTGCTACCGAGTTTGGAGTGAATGGAAATTCATTTTTTATTGGTTTTAATATTATTCCTGATCTTATGTAGTTTTTATTAGAGCCGGTATCTATAAGTATTTTTAATATTCTTCCGTTCCTCATTTTACATTCTAAATAGGGCAATGAGGAACTCCTCATTCTAAAAAATGAATATCACTTAGACTCGTTATTATATCGTCTTCAAAATCTACCGTCGTGGAGTCGACCTGATCTTCTTGATATTGTTGATTTTCTTCTTCCCATAGATCTGTTCCTGATTGGTGATTAATCGAAGTTTGTTGTAGTGAGTGATCCGTGGGTTGTGTTTGCATATGGTAATTACGTTGTATTTTGTTCGGAGGTCCGAGTTGATTTGTTGGGGGCATTTTCCATTTCCTCTCTTCGGTTGGGCGATTCATATAATTCACCTGTTTTGTCCTTAGGCTCGCATCTATTTCCATTGGTTCCGGGCGTGACATAGGCTTGGGTGGCCGTGGAGGCAAAACATTACCATTTTGCTGAAAGTGTCTCTGGTTAAAGTTCGGTTGTTGTCGTTGCATGAAATTGGGTACAAATTGTGGCTTTTGTGGGTATTGTTGGGGATATGTCAAATGAGGTGCAAATGGTCTTGGTGATTGGTGCATTATATGTCTTTTAGGAGATATTACTAATGGTGCTGAGTTTCTTGCGTGATGCCCTGATAGAACATTTTGATTCGTTTGGTTATCCAAACGCAAAGATACAATGCGTGAGGCAGGTCTTTGGGGTCACGAACGCCAAGTAATCTTGGGAGATCGCCTTTAAGACCCCTAACAAATGCGTCCAAAGCTTTCTCTCTATAGGTTTGAGTCAGTAATGTAATTGACTCATTACTTGCTTCCATGCATGAGATTTTATTAAGAATAAGGGTCAAATGAGAGTAAACTGATTGATAAAAGTCAAAGTTTTTAGGTCTCTCAGGTCGCCATAATGATGATTTAAACACGCCATTCAATTGGTGTATTATATGCTTCTAAAGCCGCATCGGCTTCGCCTACTATCTTATTTCTAATTGTAAGGATAAGGTATTTAGGTGTTCCTTGGGACTTGTCATAGAGGTTTAGTACTCTCTCTATGCTTTTTTCCATGAACTAAATTCAGCGTGTTTACCTGAAAACTCTCTTAAGCTCTTCACTACATCGGGTACATTTTCTAAATCTTCTAAATTATTGCTGTATCGTGCGTCTATTGTTTGGTCAGGTAGGTTTGCAAATTCTTGCGAAGGATTAATGATATTGTTAACTAAAGTCTTGCCCTCAGTCCAAAATAAATGTTTTAGAGAATCTAACAAGGTTAACTGCATTGGTTAAACTGGTCCTGGTTTAATCCTGTCGGGACAGTTGTGTTACCTACTAAAGGATTTTGTTGGCTTAAAACTGCCGGTCGTATGAGATTATTGGGGTTTGACAAATTTGTTAATCTTTCCTTTTCTCTTTACAAGAATTTATATAATGAATGTACAGAAATATAACGTTAAAATAGATTTATTAAAAAATTACTTCAAGGTTTAAATTAATATAATAAAAGTTACTTAAAACTTATTTAGAAAAATTATCTTAGGTATTTTAGGTTTCTTTTTCCGTTTTTATATCACTTTGTTTCATTAAATTCTTTAGGTTTTATTTAATTAGTTTTAAATTCCAATTTAATAAAAATATTTATTTGTATTTCTACAACATTCTACTAAAAAAAAAATATTCATAAATTATTCGCTTACGTTAGAATGATGATCATATTCGGATTTTTGATGACTTGTTGATATAATCCTCTATCTGATGATGATGATGTTGTAGATTATTAGATGTGCTTTGAAGCTGTTGATTTAAAGTAGAGGACAATAGATGTTGCTGTTGTTGGCTGTCACCGCCACTATAATTTATGGTCTGTTGGAAATTTAATGAAGACAAAGAGGTGGTTGTAATTGTTGCAATGTTGGCTTTTTGAATTTTTCTTCTAAAATTTTTCGGCAATTCGTTCTTGTTTTTGTTGGATAGTTTTTCACTTATAGCAGTTTGTTTTTTTTCTTTTTTACGTTCTGTAAGAATTTTTCCTTTTCTTTTTAATTTAGATGAATTGTTTTTAATTTTATTCCACACAACTTGTTTTTTTTTATTATCCTTATATGAGGATATTTTATCGTTTTTATTAATTAATTTTACAATGACATTTTTCCTTAATCCTTTTATAAGGATGTTTTTTTCACTATTTTTAGTTTTTTATTTATCCTTTTACCAGGATATTTTTTTTCACTATTTTTATTAATCCTTTTACCAGGATATTTTTTTCCACTATTTTTATTTCTTATTTTTACTAATCCTCTATGAGGATATTTTAACGAAATTTTTCGTTTTTACTAATCCTCTATGAGGATATTTTAACGAAATTTTGCGTTGGGCGCCAATTAAGAATAAAAATATTATTCTTGTTTTTGAGTTTTATTATAACTGAACTTTATTTGTAACTGTAATATTTATAACTTAAATTAATTTACAAAAGTGCTTATAGTTAAAAATACAAAAGAATCAATAAAAAATGTTTAGTAAGCAAAAAGTGTTTTTAAATAGAATTATGTTAAAGTAAGTAGTTTATTGACATAAAATAAAAGTAAAAGAGATTGATAAGCAGTTTTGTTGTTCAACTAAGTTCAACAACCCATAATTTGTTGCACTTGCAAAAAACACAATAAAAAGATTAAGAGAAATAACGAAAATATTTTGTTGTTAACTTTGTTGTTAACTTATATCAGAATGTACCATAAGTGTTAAAATAAATGTTTCACTTCTGAGCTTTAATTTTTGTTCATTTGTTTTAGAAATTCATTAAAAAGAAAGCCTTTGTTTAAATAAATTGGTGTCATTATTTAAAAAAAGTTTGTAATGACTTTAGTTTACAAATCTCGAGAGACTTCCTTTTGATGGAAACCCCTGTAAAATATTACATTCATAATTATACCTTAGAATTCCTCTGTTATTGTATATATGAGATAAGGTTGGCCTCTTGAGACCCTGGATACATATACAGTGGACAGCATAAGTCTCGGTACTCAATTATATTTAAACTATTTTATGAATTTTAAGCAAAAGTTTGTTTAAAATATTCATGTTTTCATATTTATTTTATAAATTTATTTCTTTTTTATAATAAAACAAACAAATTTTGTAGAATTTTCTCAAACCATAAGAAAAATATGGGCAACTTTCTGTTGACTTCATACTTTTGCACTGTAAAAGTGAGTAAAATGAACTCAAAGTTAATTTAAGAGTCAATGGCTATAAAACTGTAGGATATTTAGTAGGATATCCCTACAGTCAAGGACTCCATTTGACCCATTTGGCATTGAATGTACCAGATTTGTTTAGCGCTTACTGTTGATATTTACTGCCGTTTACAAGTTTTTATTCGATGCTTGTTTCAGATTTAGCGTTTTTTACTTCAAATGAACTTCTAATTCTTATTCCGAGTCATATCGGGACTTTGTGCAAAAGTATTAAGCCTATAGAGACTTTGGTAGGCAAGTCCCATATTCACATTAGCAGCAGTATGCTTAGAACAATCTAACTATGATTTGACTAACTATATGACTATCTAACTATGATTTTTTTACTGATTGATAATAATTAATACTTTAAGTCTGCCTTAACGCTAAGAAAGTCTTTTTTGCAAAGATCTACACTGTTCCTGTAAGAAAAGCCAGTCTAATACTATATTCAGATATGCACTTTTATTGAGTCAATAATCGGCTAATTGAGTATAATATTATGAGCATTCATTCATAATATACACAGTTCTGCTTATTCAGCTCGTAAACAAAACAAACGGTTGTTTCAACAACGTTGTTTTTATTTTGGTCGACATTTTTTGTTTGTCGTCGTTGACATTTGAGTTGTCAAATATCAACAAAAATTGTTCGGTTGAATATAATATGCTCACTAAACATACTAAACAGTACGGCATTCTAAATTTTACTCAATGTTATAACAATTTGGGGTGCCATGGTAGTCTAGTGGGCTGTATGCTAGACTATTAGCGTGAAGGTCGTGGGTTCGATTCCCAGCAGAGACTCTGGTCTGTGACACTACACAGAGGGTATGGTCAAGTTACTCCGCTCGTATTAAAATTAGAATATAATTTGTAATTGTATTGTAATTAATAAATAAATAAATATAACAATTTGCGTATATATTGCGTAATTATTAATTGAAACTTTGTATGAAATATTGAGCTCAATAGTGGCATTTATTGCGATTTACGCAATAAAGGTGCATACCTGAACACCATAAAAAGGACACCTTATGCTATAAATAAAATAAACGTAAAGAAGAAATCTCTCAAAAATAGAATACATGAGTGTATATGGATGTGATTACTTTAAAGGCAGCGTGACAACAAGCAAAGACTCTGATGCTTGTCATTTAGGCTAATTGATATTTTTATTCGCAGCAATGAGAGAATTAGTTCCCACAGAGAGAAGATTTGTGCTGGCAATGCGATAGCATGCATGAAATAGAGATTTTAATATGTAATAAATATAACGTGTGAAACGTTTTAGTGGCACCATTGATTTGTGTTGCCTATGCTTCATACACAACAGCAGCAGTCATTATTATAATTAATACTCATTCTGCTTACCTTAGGCTGCAATTGCAAAGTTGTTGTGCTTGCTGCATTGCGTTTATTGTGTTTATAGCATTATGCTAAGCATACTTTTAAAAGATCCTAATTCTTTGGGGTCAGTAGTGGCAGTTTATTTGTTTTCTTCATGATAGTCACTTTTCGAGTCTTGAGCTCTCGTTCATCTATAAGCCAGAATACTTACTCACTAGACCACGAATACACAAAGCAGATAATTAAGAGAAAATAAAAAAGTAATATAGGACACCAAACCCCTAGCAAACAAATGATTAACCGAGTCTCGCCAAATATCAACCAATTGAAGGCTGAAGATTGTACCCAATAGAGTTATCTACCATAGCAGTATATCTTAATAGCCTGTCTCTATGAAATAAGATCTTAATTTTAGTGGAAGATCTTTCGTAATGGAAAAAGTCGGTTTTTAAGCCCCTAATTAAGTGCAAATATATGTAAATATTTAATTTTTTTGTGTTGTAAGCAAACAATAATCACACTCAACATTAAAATTTTTATATTTTGTCAGCCAAGTCATGCTCATACTTTTGCTGTACATTGTTGTTATTATCCCTTGATTGTTATTGTTTTGTTTTGTTTTCTTTTTCCCTTTTTGAAACAATTTTTACAGGATGTTTTTATTAAAATTCAAAGGTACGAGTACAACTATCTCTCTTTGTACATGCTCATTAATGTTATTGCATCATTATGCACAACAACAACAATTTATACAGTGGGTAAAAAAAATTACATTTTAAATATAGAACAACAAAAACAAAGAAAACTTTGTACTGAAATTAATCATTAAATGCTGCAAATACGGAATAAATTATGTTTAAATTATATTACTGAGTGTACCGGTAGCTTTATTTTTAGTATGAAATTAAAACGGCAGTTTTTAATGAGAAAATAAAACACAAAAGCATTTTTTTAATTAAAAGTATTGCCCAATGCTAGTAGACGCCGCAGTCTTGTAGGTATTGCGTTGGCTTATTAGATGTGAGGCCATGGTTCAAACCCCACGTTAGACATCTCCAATAAAACAAAATATGAAAAAAACATTTCTTCGGCGATTGCCTCTCAGCAGATTTTTGGCAAAAATTCTGAGAGTAAATAAAATTGCCAAGAAAAGTTTATCAAAACTGTAACGCCACTCATGTATAAACTTAACGCAAACAACATAAGTGGTGTGGGAAGCTAGGTCGTAATCCTGACTGAAGGGTTGCACTGACCAATTATGTATGAATGTAATCTCGACAGACTATGCCTATTTCAATGTCAATGGAGAATTCAAGAGTCTTTTTAAGGCAACCATTACCATTGATCCGTGGTCCGGAGGAATCATCGAACCATATTTTTGAAAACGAAATGGAAATGCGATTACGGTCAATGGAAATCATTACAGGGCGATAATACAAAGAATTATTTTATTTAGTTTTTATTGTCATCCAAGCTCTTTGGAAACAACCAAATACTTGTTCCATCCATCACATTTGCAATAATTTTTATCAGTTTTCTATTACTTTACTTTACTTCACTTGACATTGATCGTTTGTGGTAGTTTGTAAAAGCAATTCAAATAATTTCTTTTTCCATTTTTATATTCTATTTTACCACAGGAATGGAAGTATGTGCATAAAAATGAATATTTCTCATGTTTCCATTTTAATGATGCCCCATTTATTTGTAAACAAAATTTTTCTTTCTTCTATTTAGAGATTTGCATTACTGTTCTGCAGTTCCAATATCCTGGGGATATTTCTTCATCGATTTTAATCTATTTAATGTTGCTGCAATATAAATTGAAAAATTATGAACAATTTATTTATAGCTTTAGATTCATTCACTCTACTTACGGCAATACCGTAAGTCAATGAATGAGAGAACAATAGATTTGAAGAGAAAAAATTCATGAAAAGTGGTATTAAAAGCATAAACTCTAACAAATATACAGTGGACAGTAAAAGTCTTAGTACGGCAATATATTTTAACAAAAAAGTCCCCAAAAAGTCCCGATATAACTTCAAGAGAGTATTTAGGAGATCATTTGAAAGAACGGTTACATAATCGTTATACCTCAAACAAATGTCAACCGAAAACGTGCAGAAAACACTAAAAAAAACTTGTGTATTCAATTCTAAATGTGTTAAATGGAGTACTTGACCTTAGGGGATAATCTACTAAATACAAGGGATAACATTTTCATATATTAGGCCCTTGAATTTTAAATTTATTCAGGGTTCTCCTTGAGGGTACCTA
This sequence comes from Sarcophaga subvicina, assembly GCA_936449025.2. NCBI lineage: Eukaryota > Metazoa > Arthropoda > Insecta > Diptera > Sarcophagidae > Sarcophaga > Sarcophaga subvicina. The sequence goes on from OW388080.2 coordinate 94,243,343, forward strand.
TGGAGTCATCTCAACATTTCCTTATTTTTCTCTTGTTTTATGAAAAACATTAAAAAATTGTTTGTTTTATAATAAAACAGAAATAAATTAATAAAATAAATACATAAACTATAAATTTTTATACAAACTTTTGGCTAAAATCAATGAAATTGCTGAAATATATCGATGTACTAAGACTTTTGATGTCCACAAACATTAAATAAGTATTGTAATCGAAATCGTAGTCATGGCAACTATTTTGTCGGGTGGGACATCTATTGGTTTAAACTAAATTGAAATTAATTAAAACTATATTTTATTCCGCACATAACTATAACAGTAAATAAAGCTAGAAGCTTACTTGGTTTTATAAAACGGTGGGCAAAAGAATTTAACGATCCTTATGTTACTAAATCGCTCTACACATCTCTTGTAAGGCCTATACTCAAATATGGATTCTATATATGAGATCCTCTATATAAAAAATATTCCGACGTCATAGAATCTGTACAAAAGCAATTTCTGATGTTTTGTCTCCGAGGACTGAATTTTAATCCAACGAGTTTACCTTCTTTTTCTGCCAGACTAGCATTAATCATACATCCGACACCTAAAAACTGCAGAACTATTTTAAATATCTCGTTCATATTCAATGTAATTACTGGTGATATAGGCTCCAGATTTTTAATCCATAATATCACGTTTAATGTTGCTCAACGTCCGTCACGTTATTTTTCTCCATTTTCAACACAATTTTTTAGATCCAACTACGCTGGTGTAACGAATTTAATAAATTGTATATGCTAATTGATTTTTCTTTATCAAATAAACTTATAAAAAATAATGTGATTATGTATTTAAATTCATAGTTTTTAAGAATTAATATCTTGTAATATTACTTAATTGCCTGCAAGGAATATTTCCATAGGCAAATAAAAATAAAATAAAAATAAAAAATAAATATTTGAACCATCGGTAATTTCAATCTGGCAGTAGTTAAGTCATTGTATTCCGTCGCAAAATTCAGTATATATCTCCACTGAACGAAATGAATCGAATTACGCTTGAGCAACGTTGGAATTTATTGAGCCAATTTTACATGCCACAATCGATTTGTTGCGTCAAACGTTTAGTGGCCATTGAATTAGCCGAAATGTTGATGTCAATTGGCCACCAAGCAGCTGCGATTTGACACCGTTGGACTATTTTCTATGGGGCGCCATTGAAGAAAAGTGTTATGCCGACAAACCAGAAAAATTTGAGCATTTGAAGGCCAATATTCGTGATGCCATTGCCGAGATACGAAAAAGTGTACAAAAATTGATTAAATAATGTACTGTTTTTTACCAGAAGGATATGCTGTACCTTGAACTCTTATAATCTGCTAAAACCGTAAATACAGATCGCTAACGACAGCAAAATACTTTTTCAAATTAGTGTTTACTTTCACAAAGAAAATCGCTGGTTTCATACCGGTACACCTGGTAAGCATATATGGTTTTAATGCTAGTAGCGCCAGGTATATGTAAGCCTACGAACTTTTCAGCCCAATTCAGATTTGCTTCAGATATGAAGTATTTCATTTTGTTTTCGCATTAAGAGTTGCGTATGTAAGTCGGCTGTAGTTCAACAAAATACCGAATTAACCCAATATTTTTGTTGCAATACATCTTTTTCTGTACTTATTATTCCCCCTTTTTTTGTAATACTTGTATTTGTATTTTAATTTCCTTTTACAAATTGCTATTATTCCTTTTTAGTATTCGTTGCATAGCTTGTCATTATTTTAAGCTTCCATTTTTAGTTCTCTTTCTTAACATCCAAATTTTTTATCCCTTAGTCTTTATTGGAGTGGAGTTTATTCAATGGATTACAATGTTTTTAGTTTTTGCAATACAAAAGAGCGATAAAAATAATGGACTTTTCAACTCAAATGTTTCTGAATTGAACACCGAAAGTAATGCAAAAGCTGATATTGACAGATTTCCATTAATGACTAATTTGTAAATGACAATCGTTAAATAATTTTAAAAGTAAAATGCATTATTCAATAGTTTTAATGAATTTTATAATTTTATTAATTCAGATATATTCATTATTTGCTTATTAATTTAATATTTTCAGATATTAAATGAAGGTAGTTGAGATAAAGGTCTGAAAATTTTGTTGTGAACTAATTTGAGGCTGGTGATTCAGAAGTTATTGCGTAAGACCAGGAGATGTTCTATATATTGGACAAAATATCTCAGGCGCATAGCTGCCAGATAAATAAAGCATTAAATCGTTAAATATAAAAAGAAAAAATCGTCACACACTTTTGTGAGTGATGCTACCATCACTCATTTCGATTTCTGATTTTTTTTTTTTCCAAAAATCGAGAAGTTTTATATCATTTTCAGGAAAAAATTCCATTGCGTGTCAATCACAGGGTTGTTTAGTGACACACAAGTGCAGTAATAATAAAAAGTAATAATGCATCATCTAAATTTATGGGTGGTGTAAATATTAGGGAGTCAGAAGTTCTTGACATTCTGAGCTTGAAAATTAAATTCGCTGGAACCGAAACATTATTCAGTGCCTTGGCTTCTTAAGACGGTGCAAGAAATTCATCAGCTCATCTGATCTTCTTACTATTTACACCACTTATATAAAGAAAGGGAAAGGTATAGAATTCTCATGTATAACATGGTGCCTCAACGTCTATTTTGAAACTTCTTGACCGCTTGCAGGAGAGGGCGACGTTGCTCATTAATGACGTCAGGGTATCGACTTTATTGATTCGTTGCAATGAGCCTTGAGTTTCATTGTTCCATCGCTATTACAACGGATTTTGCTGCAACGAAATAATAGAACTTGTCCCCAAAAATCATGTATCCCTACGTAACACTCGTCTTTTTCGGCGAGCACATACGTATGTGGTCTATGAGTGACGGGATCTACAGTTTAAAGTGTCGTAGTTGAAGTAGGTAGTGTGCTGGCTTATTAGACGTAAGGCCACGGTTCAAACCCCAGGTCTGACATCAAATCGAAATATGAAAAAATATTTCTTCGGCAACATCTTCTCAGCAGATTTCTGGCAAAAACTCTGAGAGTAAATAAAATTGCCATGAAAAGTTTCTTAAAAATCTGTCGTTCGGAGTCGACGTTAAACTGTAGGTGCCGCCACTCACGTATAAAATTAACGCACACAACATGAGTGGTGTGAGAAGCGTCGAGTGTTGCATAAAGACAAACAAAACGAGTCGTTTCAAACAGTTAGGCAGGGACGCACATTGCCTCCTCTACTATTTATAGTAGTTCTCGACTAGGTTCTATCAATAGTGGATAGTGCAATACGTGTTGCATCATATAGTAAATGGCGATGAAAACTGAATTTATTTTCAGAATCATCAATAGGCAAAATCGTGAGTTAATCCGGAACAACCATAAACATCGTTTCAAAACCAGATCGATTCGGCAGAAAACAGTGCCTCTTCTCTGTTGGGATAAAGGTGTGGGGTACCATGAGCTACTAAAACCGGGTCAAACCGTTAACATATACAGCTACCTACAACAAAAGAGCAATTTGGACCATGAACATATTAAAAAATGAACATAATGAGCCAGAATACACGGCAAAATAATTTTGCAACATGACAATGCTTTTGCACAAAAAGCAAAGCCGGTTTAGGATACAATCAAAGCATTAAGATGGGAGCTGCTACCAGCCATTGTATTCACCAGAATCGGCTTCTTCAGACTACATTTTGTTTTCAACTTCGTCACTGTTATGGGCTGAGCCGCACTTCGACTTCCATGGGGAAGTCAAAAATTGGATTATTAATTGGTTTGCTTTAAAGGACGAACGGCTTTATTGGATTGGAATCCACAATTTGGCTAAAGGATGGAAGTATGTATAACCAGTACTGGCCTATGCTTTGCATAAAATATTTACTTCCTAGTGAAAATTATTGTTTTACTTTCATTTCATACCAGTGCATACCAGGTGTACTAGATACTAGACTCGTAAAATCACACCTCTTATTCCTTTTGTTTACATACATATGTATCTAAGTGGGGTTTATAACCCTTCATGTATATATTTCTATAAGCCCATTTTTAGGGGTGTTATCGTATTTTCATACGAATACTGCCTAGAAAATTATCGTCCTTTCGAGGAATAAATTCAACCATTCATTCAACTTTTGTTAGGTACATTTTAAGGTATTGCGGATGAGACAGTTAACGTATTATGAATTATGAAAAACACGCCACTTTTGTCACTGTATTAAGTAAGCGGACTTAAAATATGGTGTTTTTATCGAAACATTAGATTGCTTCCTACACATACTTTAAGTATACTTTCTGTCCAATTTATGTCACATCCTATGAACAAACACAAAATAAAACGCTTCAGTTGTAGAAGCGGTTTGTTTTTCACATCAAATTAGTTGAGTTGAATGAATTTTTATTTGCAATTTCTATATGATTTCTATACGGTTAGAATACCTATATATCACGATAAGTATTATTTGCAGTATTAAGTATTTATTTGCACAAATTTGTAAATGATTATTTCTTAAAAGCATGCAAAATTTATTAGCAGAGTGGGGACAGGAATAAATATTGAGTTTATAACACAGTTAAAGTTAAAAGTAAGTGTAATTTGAGTTCAGTTTGTTATCTGTTTTCTTTCGCATAAACACAACGAAATATTTTATTCCTTCGTAAGCTAAATAACTATCTTTCTGTGAAATATTGAAACATATATACGAGATGGGCAAAGAAAAACCATTTCATACAAGCCAGCGGCTGCAGTCTGAATAGGCTAATGAGACATATCGTCAAAATTCTCCTTAGAATTCAGAATCCATTGCTGAATTTATAAAAAATATGAAAATATAATGGACGATAATATCTCACACACAATTTGTTACGTATAGATTTACAAACAGGAAGTGTTTAAAGATACACCAGATACAAGATGGAAATTCTCGATATCTCACAAAAAAAAATTAAAATAGGAAGTATTCAAGGATACACCATATACAAGAGATCAATGAATATTTTCGATAATATCTCACACACAATGTGTTTCATTTAGATATATAAATAGGAAGTATTCAAGGATACACCATATACTAGAGATCAATGAATATTTTCGATAATATCTCACATACAATTTGTTTCAATTAGATTTACATATAAGAACTGCTTAAGGATACACTAGATACAAGAAATCGATTATATCTCACTCACAATTTGTTTCATTTAGATTTATAAATAGGAAGTTTGCAAATAAAAAATTTAGAAAATGCCTGAATACAAATATGAAAAATATTTTTCATTGAAAATTGAAAACATTTTTTTTTTTTTTTTTGATGTATCCAATGGTTTACATACAGTTAGCGTGAAAGGTCTGTGGTCCATAAGAGTTTGCTTATTAAAGGATTTTGAATTAATGCTCAATATTTGGACCAAAATACTAAAAAATTTTTTGCTTTTTGTTATCGGTGAAAAACCATATTTATCTAGCATAGCAAGTAGTTGAAGCATACACATCATTAAAGCATTTAACAATGTGTGGTTTTTTATAAATTTTTTTCCAGTTGTTGCTTTTTGTAGAAAATAGAAATAATTTTTTCCAGGCTTTGTATATAAAAGTTATATTTATTTTTAAATGTCACTCATATATATTTACATATACATATGTATGTACGTTTATATAGATTCAGATAGTTTGCTATTAACTACCTGGGGTATAATTCGTGAGATTATTATTAATGTTTCAAATGTTTTCATTTTTGTTTTGTGCGAATTTATCAGTGTACTTTTTCATACTAAATTCGAGTGGCTTTTTATATCTTTTATGTGGTTTAGATAACCAAAGCAATACCATATTTCTTTCGCATTGCATATTGTATTGGTATAGCTGAAGTTTATTTTATATTTCTGAATTTATTTTCAATATTTTTAATAAAAATTTCACAACCATATTTTCTCTTTTTTATTACAATTGGAGCCAAAACTTAAAATTTAAATTCTATTTGGCCGTTATAATGTTAAGAAGTAAAATACAACTGTAATCCAAAAAATTGATTGGATTTAGTTTCGCTTACAGTAGTAGTAGTAGTAGTAGTAGGAAGTGTTTTGGGGATGTGAGAGCACGGTTCTAACCCAAGGTCAGACATTTCCAACAAAACGGAATATGAAAAAATATTTCCTCGGCAACTGTCTCTCAGCAGATTTCTGGCAAAAACTCTGAGAGTAAAAAAGACTGCCATGAAAAATTTTCTCAAAAATCTGTTGTTCGGAGTTGACTTTAAACTGTAGGTTCTGCTTCGCATAAGTAAGTATTGGTGTATTTATTTTGTTTAATTTTCAAATATGAAATCGTTAATTTCCGTAGATTCAAATATTGGAAATTAAAAAAGGAAAATAAATTGTTTGTTTCTATCGTGGCTTCAGTTCCAGTTTAAATTAGTGTTCAAATAGAACATCCAAAAATTGATTGAAGTTTTTTATGTGTGGAACATAACCTCATTCCACTGTACGCCAAAGCTTCTGTGGGTGGAGAGAATTTGAAGTGTCCGATATTGCATTATTCTGGCACATCATCGGCATATTATGCCAGTGATGGTGATTTTCGTTCTGAAAAAAATACGGACCGATGATGCCAACAAGCCCAAATCCACCCCACACAGTGGATTTTGTGGATTGGTATCAGCCCATTTTCGGCAATTTGGGTGTTCAAGTGTCCATTCAGCTTACTTACCTAATTTGTTATTAAAATCCTTGATTTAGAAAAGCCTTTGGAGTAGAACTCAATAAGAAAGACTTCTCATCACAATACAACAACTCGAAACATTTTCATAAAGAATGTTGTACAAACAACAACAAATTATCAATCATTTGATTAAACAGAAAAACTTCAAAAACTTCATGAAGTCGACGTCGGAGTGTCAATTGACGCTATCACAATCCAATATCTGCATATTTCTTTGTTAAGGAGTAGTTGGTGTAAGCTTCTCGAAGCCAACATGTTGAACTGAATAACTATTGTTCCTGGTGTGACTGACACTAAACTAAGGCAGTTGAAGCTATACTTAGTGGTGATGTCATCGCTTGTAAAACTTACAAAATAGTTTTACATTTTTTGTCAGTCGGGAAGGCGACGCTCTTTTTGTTTGTGAAATAGTTGATTTAATCTAGTCGATTATATCTGGAAAATATTTCTTTTTTTACGCCCAACACTCAGCGTATGGTGTCTACTGATGTAATTCATTGTGTTGGAATTAGGAAAAATGTGTTATGCGAAAGAGGAAAGAGCGAGTAGTGTTTGTGGATATTGTATTTGAATCTCTTTATATCGTAAGTTACAAGAAACATATATACAGGAAAGATACGGCTACCTAACAAATTTTGTCTGTAATGCAGTGTACCATCCACTGAGCAATCAACCACAACCGGATATGCTCTGCGAGAAAGACGAGTGTTATGTACTAATACATGATCCTCGAGAATACCCTTATTTCGCTAGAGCAATATCTGTTTTAGTAGCGATATTGCGACGATGCCCCAAGATATCAATAGAGTTAGATGCCCTATCGTCATTAAGGAGCACATTTGCAATCTCGTGTACGCCTTCTAGAGGCACCGGTGCATGCATGCAGATATAAATAACGTAAATAGTAAGAAGATCAGATAAATTCTTGCAGCGTCTTAAGAAACTGAGACACTTGAAAGTTTTCTTAGACATTTGCAAAACGTGGTTTCAGCGAAGATCACACTGAATTTTCTAGCCCAAAATATCTACACTACCCATGGATGCAGATGACGCAATATTATTTCTGCGCTTATGTGTCAATAAGGATGAGAAGGAAGGGGAAACGTCAAGACGTCACTTTATGTATAGTGCAAGGCAGGTGATACTTGTTAGGAATGAGACGTCTGAGAAGTATGTCACTGTTAAATCTGTTTCGATGATTAAGAGGACCACTTGTTTTGTACGTGAAATTGAATTCGAATTTTTAAGATTGCTGCAATGAGCCATGGGTTGGGCCATGGGCCCACTTAGTGAACTTGCGTGGTAAACTAGTTCTAAATGCTTGCAACATGTCTTAACTTAACCTAGCTTTCGTTTGTTCAATCTTTTTACCAATTGACATACATTTGTATTACAATTTAAAGTTTCACTTCCACTCTTCTCTTTATTGTTCTGTCCAACACAAAACATCAATATTGTTTTTCCCTCAAAGTATGCTATTTTTGTGTTTTAAATCCTTTTTGCCTGCGTGTATTCTACATTCGACATGCAATACTCAGCACAGCATGTAGTAAAAAGTGTGAATATTTCTCTCAGTAACATTGACAATGCAGTTATGGATATGGGCGAGTAGTGTCTTCCACCCATCACCCAGCTGGTAGCGATGAATATTTCATTTTATATTTTTTACTACGTATTGTTTATTTCCAATATTTCTTGCATTACAATAGTTTTAAATATTTTATGTTTTACATCATATAATAAATGTAGAAAAGAAAAATTATTTAAAAATTTTCAATATTTGTTACTTTTTTGGTTGAAAGTTTTGTGGAAATATTTTGCTTTTCCTTCACTTTTTTTTTTCTCAGGAAATATTATAAAGCCTTGTCCAACAAAAGAACTAAAAAAATAGAATTGCTTGGATTTTATTTACAATTTGAAGTATTTGAATTTTATATTGATTTTATGGAAAAGAACCTAAGTTTTGGCTACTAAAGTGTTCATTCATAAAGTTTTTTAAGGAGGAAACTTAGGTAAAATATTTTATTTTATTAGGAAGTCTGTGGTTAATTACCTCATTTGTAATACAGGGTATTTCAAAAATATGTGTATATACGTATAGTTTTCTATGCAAAATCAATATTAAATGGCTGCTGAGTATTGGGTCTAGATGGTAGCGTGCTAAACTTGAAATTACGGGGGAACCTGGGTATCTTGTGATTGTCTGATTGTTGACATTATATAAAACAAGAAATTGAGAATTATTACAATGCAATCCTCGAGAAAATTAAAATGACAAAGATTTTATACTCGTCATTAAAGTAAAGTAATAGCTCAAGAATAAAGTTGTCGTCGACCACCCCTGTTTCCTATCCAATATAACTATCTTATCTATCAATAAGAGACATCTCCTGAGCTTTGGTCTAAAAAATAAGTAGTTCTTGGAAATTCGGTTTAGATCCATAGATTCCTTTAATATATATATGGTTACGTTTATACCTTTTAAAACCATTTAAAATATGAGCTCAAATACTTTATTGTCCACACAATTCTGTGTACCACTGTTCACAACTTGATGTAAACAACAACAATTGCTTTGTTTGTTATTCCTCTTTACACTCTTTTGCGTAAACAATAACAATTGTTCGAAAGATCTTTATAACAGAAATCTTCATACCACGATATTATCTTCACACGCAACGGGTTTTCACACAAGACTGATTGAATTTCACTGACTTCGTTAGCTGCTTTGCCTTGCATTTTATATGGCAACGTTAACAGTCTGATGAATGTTCTTGAAGGCGAATGTTCGCGGCTTCGCCTTCTCGAGATCTCTATAAAAGTAAACATGGTTGTTCCATTATCGTTTGTTTATTTTGATTAAATTGTTTCTTGTTGCATTTTTGTTTACTTGTTTAACCCGTTTTATTATACGGGTGTTGTTGGTTTTTTTTATCTACTTGTTTATCAGGTAAACAAATTCATTGTTTTTTAGCTTTTATTTATCACTTTAATGTTAAACGATGTGTTGATAAGTTATTACAATTTGTATTAATTCTTTGCTTAACCTATCAAATGAGATTAATATTTCTAAGTTTTCTCCCTGGACTCACTAATTCAAAGTTTTATGTGCAATTGAAAGCGTTCATTTAATTTTATCATTTTTAAAAAACATTGCAAAAAATCAAAACTATTTTAAGGTGTTCATTAATATATACAAACTAAATTTTTAAATTCCACTCTACATTTTCTTTTTTTTTTTGCTCGTTAGTTTATAACTTTCTAAACAGGCTTAAAGTATACTCTAATCTGCATTTTCTTTTTTTCTTTGGGTTTAATTAATGCAAAAAATCAAAGAAAGGGAAACAAATATTTATTATTCTTTAAAATTTCCTTTTCAACATGATTTTTTGATTTTCTCCAATTGCTTTGATATTCTTTACTGTGAAATCCAAATATTGACGCAAGAGTGTTGGAGCATAAATGAATTAATTTTTTTACTGCAGCTAGAAATATTTGTTACCTTTATAGTACAACGCTTTAACTGATATTGAATTCATGTTTTGTATATAAAATAATGCATACTTTTATCGTATGTTGGATTCTAGTTTTATTCACGAAAATATTATACTTAAAGGATACTATTTTGGTCTTACTTGTTAGAGCCGAAGGATGAGATTTATTCTATGACTCTGATACATAAATCAGGTTGAATTTGACTTATGACAGGGGTTATGTTGGCTTTGAGGACTTGTGAGTTATTCGCCATAAAAAACCCTACAACAAAAAGTCTAATGGGGTCATATTGCGTGATCTTTGTGCTGAGTTCAAATCACCTCCACCTGAGATGAGCATGCCACCAAACCGCAGGTACAGAATATCTAATTTAGTATGAGCTGTGTGGCATGTAGAGATATCTAGTAAATTGTTAAACAGATCTTTGTAACGGCAATCTTCAAACTACGATTGTCGTCTTCAATCATACATACACACAAGACTGACTGATCTTTTACCGCCTCGTTGCCTTGCCTTTCATATGGCAACGTAAACAGTCAGATGAATGTTTTTGAAGGCGAATGTTCGTGGCTTCGCCTTTTCGAGATCTCTATAAATGTAAACATCGTTGTTTTATCGTTGTTTGTGCATTTTGTTTACATTTTTTCTTGTAGCGTTTATTGTTGCATTTTTGTTTACTTGTTTATCATTTGTATAATGCTGGTGTTTTGTTGGTATATTTTTGTTTACTTGTTTCTGTTTTTGTAGCTTTTGTTTATAATTCTAATGTTTAACGATATAAAAGCAAAACATCGGTATCTGGACTTTTCCATTTTCGTAACAATATTAAATACTACGCTGCGGTGACTTCAAGTTTGTAATTAACGAAATATAATGCTTGTCATTGACAGCGATGGCCTGACCAACATCATTTTTAAAGCATAATAGAACAGTGACGCCGTCAGCCCAAAATCTACAGGAAAGAGTGACTGTTTTATACTTAATTGGACGCTCCTGGATCTCATGTAGATTGGTATCGTAGAAAAATTTTTTTTTATCTACACACCCATTCATCCAAAAATAGGTATCTTCGCTGATTACCCTGATTTTGGGGGAACTTGGTCAGTACAGAGACTGCGTTCACTCGTGGCATCACAACGGGCCGCTATGCGTGCTCAAGTGAGCTCTTTGATATCAGAGCTACCACTTCGACCCAACCTAACCTAACCTAAGGGTCCATTAGAACTCCCATTGTGACTATATATAACAGGTTTATATATATAACAGGTTTAGCTTCAACTGTGAACATTTGGAATACCTTGTTGAGAGACCATATCTAAAGAATGTTAATTATTCCATAAATTTAAAAGGTTGCCAGCCGAAACCGATTAAATCACTAATTTAAGTCCATAAATAATTTTTCCAAAGGATATCTAAACATTTAGACATTCATAGAAAAAAGCCCAGCTGCACATTTATTCGTTTATTTAGTTTTCCTTTTAAATAAATTCATAATTTCGGCAACTTTCATGATCTTCTGAAATTTAATATGATAAAGGCAATATAGCTTTATTTTACATGTAAAGTAAAAAATCTTTCTCACAAGTACAAGACTTGCGTGTACTTATTTCAATGCTACAATAGAGGGTTTCATGTAAAATGTACAAAAAAGTTATTAAAGCATCGCTACTAAGGCAATAGAGAATGGTTATTGGTTTTTGCAGTTGATGTTGTCTGTATCCTGGTATAAAATATATTTGATTAATATTTAATAAGTTTGTCGCTTAGTAACAAATGACTTTCGATAAAAGATTCACTTGTGCTACAAAAAAAAGAAACGTCAAGAATAAAAACCTATAAATAAAATAACCTATAAATAGAAAAAAAATTTCTAACCAAAATAATTTCAAAAGTAAACTTGTTGCTATGAAGCAAGAAGCAGAATATAATGAGTCTGTATTCAATAACTTAATACGTATTGAACAGTGAGGTATAAATAAGAGTTTAAATCTTGTTCTGAACGCCTTTAAAAAATATGCCCGAGAAGAAGCTTCTTGAGATTAATTCTGTATGTATTCTATTAGCCTCTCTACAGATGAATGGCCATCTCGTTTTTATTTCAATGTCACTATGTCGGGGAATCCTTTTGGGGGTAACCAATAAGTCTCTCTCTAACCCCTTTAGAAGCACCAGCCATTCTTAGACAATATTAGATGAGATGGAAAAAACTATTAAAAAGTTTTTATTTAAAAAAATTCGTTAAGAAAGGCTATGATAGTGGGTCGCACACCAACTGCCTTTATCGGGCAGAGTAACGGACAACTGTATCAACTGAGTTTCACACTGGACTTCATCGCGTAGTTTTGATCCATAGCTTACTTTTTGGGTAATGTTCTCTGATCCTCATTAACTATCGGGATATATATGGCATTTTTGCCATAAGGCCAGAATCGAAAGGCGTGCAATCAACAGATAGTTCAAATTGAACAATAGGTAAGATTTTGGCGTGATCATAGTCATTATATTTAATGAATCTCTATTCCATTTTTCTCCCCACTGCTATTTTTCAATACGTCTGCACATTACTTTATTACACCCGCACACTTTATAAAATAATATTTTTATTCTATTGATATCGATATGCTTAAGTGTAAATGAAAAGATATATTACATGAATTAGTCAGTATGTATGTATGTATATAAATATCTGCGTCGCGAGTGTACGCAAAAATATACTCATAATTTTGGATGCTAGTGTCTGCTTTAATGACTTTTTAAGCGAATATTTACAAAATTATTGATGTGTCTTATGAATTGATGTTGAACAAACCGATTCAAAGTGGTTCATTTTTTAAATTTTTACGCCGTCTACCCTTATGTAAAAGAGAGTTTTTTTATTATTTGCTCCATTACTGATGTGTAAATTAATTTATTGTCTTAGTAGAACAATCTGATAATTATTAATAAAAAATAAAAGATCGAGCAATATAATTTTTACCAGCCCTAGATAGATAGGTTGGAGAGGTAGCTTTGATACGAAAAGCTCACTTGAGCACGCATAGCGGCTGGTTGTGATGCCACAGGTAAACGCTGTCCCTGTACTGAGCGAGTTTAACCAAACTAGGAAAGAAGTTGGTCAGAGCAAGTACTGCGCTGCCCGCCATAAGTTCATAAATTAATTGAAACAATGGGAATAAAGCAAATGACCACGAGAAGCAATCCAATTTTTTAAGAATTGTATTAAATTTTTTTATATTTTTTTGTTGTAGATTAGACTACGAATTACAAATGAGTTCTACATGGCCGATGGCATTACATTATATACGAGTGAACTTATTCTTGTTGGCTTGGGTGCCTTAAACTTGGTGACTTTATGGTATAATATGGATGAGAAAGTCTGAAATTCTCAATTAATTTTTATTCAAATTTAGTTTTAATGAATTTAAATTATTTTTCATATTTCTGCAGCTCTTTCAAGATTAAAATTTCTAAAAATTTGCCCTTTTTCTTGTGGTTTTAAAGTTGCAATTCAGAATAAATTTTATAAATAGGAATTGAAGAGAATTTTATTTTTCAATTTAATTTCAGAAATTGGTAAAGACGAGAGCAGAATAGAATAATTTATACTTTCTTTTATTTATTTTTTGTTCAGTGCAAGTAAAAAAAACACGCAGAACATCCCAAAACGCACAAACTCTAACATTATGCTGTAGACAGACGACATTGCATTATGCAAAGTTAATTTGCGTTAAAAACTCACTAAAGTGCATTACGATTTTACCCTAACAGATGACAGTTTTTGCGTTTGTTATTGATATTTTTGTTGGTATTTATTTCGAGCTCATATCACATGAATATCATGAATAGAAGGCTTAAATTACAGCACTACTGTTGGTGAAATATTATTGCTTACATGGCAGGAAGCTCAAAGCTTTGCTTGAACGTCGACTGAAAAACCCAAGTTTAGTTTATATGCAATTTAATTACGGTAATGGGCATTAAGACGACAATAATACATACATACAAACATACATAATTGGTCATTACAATACTTCAGTCAGGATTACAACCTAGCTTCTCACACCACTTATATTGTGAGTGTTAATTTTATACCTGAGTAGCGGGAGCTACAGCTTAAAGTCGACTCCGAACGACAGATTTTTTGAGAATCTTTTCATGGCAATTTTATTTACTCTCAGTTTTTTTTGCCAAAAATCTGCTTAGAGGAAGTCGCCGAAAATTTTTTTTTTAATTTCATTTTGTTGGCGATATTTGGCCTGGGGTTTGAACACCAACTTCAACAGCAGACAGTCTCTAAAGAAAACCTACCCGAATAAAATTTGCATTTGAATTGGAACAATTTTTATATTATAGAGCTTGGTTGAAGATGTCAGTAAATGGAAGGTCAAAAGCTTACTCTCTTCACGACAAGAGTAAAGCACTGGATAAGAGGTGAAACACCGCCTCTTCCTCTTCTTCAAACACAAAGCTGCTGCAGAAGACATTTGCTTGATTCTCAAGCCCTACGGCATAGCTATCAAAAGAACAGTGACCTAAAAGTACCGCTATTGTCCAGCGAATGGCCAAACGATCTAAGGATAGAAGTTTTTTTTTTTTTTTGTTATCTATAGATTTGAAAACTTCAAACATACATTTATTTCACCAGCTGAACAATATTAAAGCATTACTAAATAAATTTTAATTTCAAGAGAAATCTATCACAGTTCGATCTAAAACTTCAATTAATTTCTTTCACATGCCAGAAGTTTTTTTTTTAAATTTCCTGAGGATATTTTATTTATTGCCATACTCGAAAGCAATTTGAGCGATGATTGTACTGTCCGAACATCATACAACATCCATACACACATAATTACAACCTTTCCGACAGCATTACGACCTAGCTTCTCAACGACAGATTTATGAGGAAATTTTTTATTCCAATTTAATTGTCTATCAGAGTTTTATTTGCCAGAAATCTGCTGAAAGGAAGTTGCCGCAGAAATATTTTTGTTTTATTGGAGAGGTCTGACCTGGGGCTTGAACCGTGGCCTTCCGTGTTTTAAGCTAAAAGATATAATATATTATCAAAAAAATTTTTGCACTACTGCCTATAGTGTTCAACTCGAACATACAGTGACGAGCGTAAGTGGTTACATAATATTAACAAATTATTTTAAATCCAATAAGTAAGAAATTGTAAATACAATAATTTCTAACACTATCGACTAACTAAAGGAAAACAACGTATCAAAATACTATTCGCAAATAATTAAAAAAAATTCAAATATGTTCGCTTTTCTATTTTTAAAGTTACTTTACTTAAGATTTTTTCGGATTCTTCTTACAAATTTTTTAGTATTTCATCTCTGGTGTCAAAGAAAATATTTTTAAATTTTTTAGGTAATGTTTTCTTGCAATTTGTGAAAAACAGAAACAAATTCAAGAAAATTTAAATTAAAATTGAAATAAACATAGTCGCTCTAGGGTAACTCTTCAAGAAAAATTGCTGAAAAAGTTAGCTTTTGCCATCGGACAGTACTTTCAACCATAAAAAGGAAATTCAAAGCAATTCAAATATCTTGGAGGTTGCTCGAGATCTCTAAATAATGATGGCACACAACTATTGTTATGAAAATATGAGGTCAGAAATCCGAAAGCAGCAGCAAATGCTATAAACAACAGTGTGGGTGAATGGACTGCACAATTTGCATTGGGAAGAATAGGCCTTATTTCTGCAGTTAAACAGAAATTAGAAGCAAATAAAACTGCTGATAAATTACATTTCAGCTGTCTGTTATATTTAAATGAAATAATTTTACTTAAAAGTTTTTTTTTTTTAATTAGAGAATAGTCCGAGATAATATTTAACAAATTTATTGTTTTTTTATTTTAATAAATAACATACAAATATAGTGTTCATATTATTCTAGCATTATGTATCCACTTTTGCTTGCCAGTGTAGTTCCATTACCCTTCTCAATTTCCTTCATGATTTCTTCATAAGCCAATAATTTCCTGTTGATTTAATTTAAGACTATTAAAGATGACTTGAATTGTCAGCTAAATAAAATGAATTTGTAATAAAATATTTTAAAAGCATTACTAATAATATAAGTATGTACATGTATGTATTTAATTAATTATGTGTAATTCTGAATTCTGTTTGTAAATATTTATTTTTTATTTTAATTTAATTAAGGACAACAATGAAATTGCATTACATAATAAATATTGCCATGGAAACTCAACATTATTGGGTAGCCTCTACAAAAATAAATAAATAATTACACACAGCCAACTTAGTGATAATGAAAATCGGAAATAATAATTAAAAAATAAATATAAGTCTTTGCATTTGATGATTGTGAAATAAATTCAATTTCTTTTTAAAAGCTTTCACAATAAAAGATTCAAAGTAGATGTAATATTTTATACGAGTCCAATTAATTTTAATATTGTATGCTTTTGTATAAAATATTTAAATAGTTTCTGTTTCTGTCATTTCATAATCAAAGCTTTAAACTTTATGTCAACAGCAGAAAAATTATACTTACGCCAATAGCAAACACTTGCTAGTTGCATGTATTGATTGGACTGCTTAGTTTAGGAATTGATTAAAAAATAAAAATTTAACAAGAAAAACTATTGATACGGTTTAGTACAATAAACAAACAATAATGACAGATGCGGAATGACATACTCCGCCACAAATAACAGCTCTTGATCTTGAGAAGCACCGTGAGTGTATTCGACAAAGGCTTCAAGAGTTACAAGAAGATAATTGTGATGATGAATCAATTAGATTTCAAGTTATTGCAGAGGAAACGAAGCTAACGTAATCTAGTAAGATCTAGTTACTGTAACATAACCTATAAGAAGAAACTAAAGAGGTTGACGTGCTCACTGCAATACCCTATAAAAGTGGAACAGACTATGAAAGCAAACACGGAACAATTCCGTCTGTCCTAACACTAAATACTGCTAAATTTCATTCTCATAGTTTTGTAATTTATTGAAAACTTTTCAATATTATGCAATAAACACGTTTTGTGAAGTCGCCGTAGTCTAATAGGTAGTGTGTTGGCTTATTAGACGTAAGGCCATGGATTAAACCCAAGGTCAGACATCGAAACAAAATACAAAAAGTATTTTTTCGGCAACTTCCTCTCTCAGCAGATATCTGCCAAAAACTCTGAGAGTAAATAAAATTGACATGAAAAGTTTCTCAAAAAATCTGTCATTCGGAGTCGACTTTAAACTGTAGGTCCCGCTACTCATGTATAAAAATTAACGCACACAACATAAGTGGTGTGATGCCTGACCTGGGGTTTGAATCGAGGCCTCACGTCTAATAAGCCAACACACTACCTACTAGACCACGGCGACTTCAAGCTAAATGCAAACACCAGAGAAGTCGACCAAATATCAGCATAGGCTCTAAAAGCATAAAGTTAAGTAGACTCTTAGAAAAGCGTTATCCCGTTCTCCCATAAATAATACCTATATTTTTGAAAAGATATCTTTTGGTTCCCTTTTGGTTCCGATGTTACATATGTATATCGTATTGTTGTTTCAATTTTCATTGGGCGTAAGGTACCTCTTAAGCTGTTTACACGAATTGTTGAAAAATTATATTTTTTTGTAATGTTTTTATTCAGTATTATACAGCTTAAGCGTTAGACTAAAGATACTCAACTTTCTAATATTATTATTATGGACTCTGAAATATATGTATCCAAATACAAATAGATGACTTCATCCAACGTGTAAAAGACATTTTCTGTAAGGCTCCTGTTAAAAAATTGTTCAAACAATTTTCCTTCTCTTATACATTTTTTATTTTTTTTTGCCCAAAAAATGCAATCTTCTGAAATCGCTTGTCTTACAGAAGTAGGCAGTTGAAGGCTATAATTTCCTTTTTTTGTTCATTCATTATAAAAGTTAATTAAAAATGTAGGCTTTTGAAATACATTTGACGGCATTATATACTGAACGCAGACGAAAGCAGTTCAAACCTTTTTTAATAAAAATTGTAAAGAGAATATCTTATTTCTCATTATTATACTCGTATGTGCTAGAAATCACACAGTCAATTGGATAGTGGGATCGTTTTCCATCAAGGACTCTGGTCGCTTACACTACAACGTGCATATGGTATTAGTAATTGTGCTCATATTAATTTTATTCAAATAAACAAACAGAAAACTCGGCAAATAAAAACAATTTATGTTGCTGTAAACCAAGTAAATTTTTAATTTTTGGCACAGTTCACTCTGATTTGATTTGATATATCTCATTTGCCTACAGTATGGTACAACACATCGAATACTAGTCTGTAGTACATGCTCATAATCATCACTGGAAAATTATCAGCATACCACAGTACCCTAAAACACAAAAGTGGTGATTTGACTTTCCTTTGAGGGCATTGCCTATTTGCTATTAGCAGAAGAAACTCGGCACCCAAAGGTGAACTTATCTGCCTTTCACCTAATGCAGGAATATACAAGTACTTTTTGTATTAATAAAAAAAATACTCGATATATAAAAATTCGTAACAACGACTTTCCAAGAACATTAGGTCTTTTTAATCTCAGTAACCATTTACTGAATTTTCCTTCTGTGAATTTCGCTCTACCTCTACCAGAGTTCAGCAATTAATCGTTTTTTCGCTACTCATAAGTACATAACATACATTCAGTATCGAACAAAACCTAAGCACACCCTCAGTATATTTTTTTAAAATGATTATTTTTTTTAAGAAAACAAAGTTATTAATGTTTTATTTATTTTTTTTTTATTTATTTATATCCTTATTATTGCAAAACACAAACTTAAGGAATTCAGAATTCAATAAAAAAAAGTTATGAAATAAAATACATTTTAAGTCGCAAATATAAGCGGACAAGACTAAAGCACCCCCAATTTAAGATACAGATAAAAACTATTGAAATTAATATTTCTTTGAGAATCCTTTATTCTGGATGAGACACGCACATCTTTTAGGCATGGAGGATGTTAAATTATAAATTATTTCAGGTTAAATTGCTTCCCAGGCAATTTTTCGGCTTCAAATAAATCTTCTTTAGTTTTCTAATTTTCTCGATGATTTCTAAGTTAACGATCTCCCACAAGTTCTCGATTGGGTTAAGATCAATTGAGTGCAAAATATTCAATCAACAGATTGGTCGCACATCTCCTACTTATCCTGGAGGATGACCACGTGAAACTTCGCGACATGAAGACTCCTGAATTAAAAAGACAATCCAAAATGATCCTACAGCATCTTCTAGTTACATACGAAACCGCTTAGGTTTCAAAATTAGCGAAAGAGCACGGTAGCGAAGAGGACGGTAGATGCCGGATTATTCAATCGACGACCAGCAAAAAACCTTTCATATCGTGAAACATTTCATATCGTATGCGCACACGCCTTATGCCATCTGAATCTTTTAAATTAAACTTAGATTCGTCAGAAAACAGCACAATCCTTCATATTTGGACACTCCAGTTAAGATGGGCCTTGACGAATTCCAGTTTCGCTTTTTTATTTTATGACGATACAAATTTTTTTTTGCTAGTTGACGACTGAATAATCCTGCATCTACCGTCCTCTTCGCCAATTCAACCTACTGTTGATTGATTTACCCATGAATGCTGAAATGATTGTTAACCGTAACAGCGTTCCTTTGAATTTTAAATCGAAATAATAAAGCCACTTAACTTTAAAATATTCCACTTAATAGCCGTCCAGTTTAAAACTGCTGCATATAACAGGTGAATAAACCTTTTAGCAATCTGATTGCATTCGTTAGTTGAATTCAAACTAAGAAAACATTTGCTAAAGTACATATGTGCTATAAGGAGTACTGGGAGAGAACTAGTAGTACTTTTGCTTTTCATTTCATTTTCAAAGTTCATATCCATTTCATGCGAAGGAACATATAATAATACCCAGTTGTTCTAAGACTTCCTTTTTAGAGTTTGTCACAAATGCATTCATTTTAAATGGAGTTTTTATGGAATATTGGATAAGAGACATTCCTTTAGTGGCACAATATGGATGGCGGTGAATACAAAAATAAAATTTTATGGACAAGTGTTTAGGAGAGTATTATCGTTAAAAGTGATTTTGTAAATTTTAAAAGTCTGCGTGTACTTTAAATGTATAGTTTAAATACTTTAAAATGATTTTAGTTCTCAATATAAAACTTTATTTTATAGACATGTTTTATTGTTTTAAAAAGATTTGTTAATTCTATTGCGATTAAATTAAAATAAATTATAATTAAAATTTAAAATATCCGGTGGGCCGTCTATCGATTTAAATTACAACCATCTGCTAATTCGAATCTGGCAATACTTATGCCTTTCCATTCTCTCACAAAATTCAGTATATTATCTCCACTGAACGTAGTGAATTGATTTGCGCTTGAACAACGTTCATGATTTCTTCATAAGCCAATAATTTCCTGTTGATTTAATTTAAGACTATTAAAGCTGACTTGAATTGTCAGCTAAATAAAATGAATTTGTAATAAAATATTTTAAAAGCATTACTAATAATATAAATATGTACATGTATGTATTTAATTAATTATGTGTAATTCTGAATTCTGTTTGTAAATATTTATTTTTTATTTTAATTTAATTAAGGACAACAATGAAATTGCATTACATAATAAATATTGCCATGGAAACTCAACATTATTGGGTAGCCTCTACAAAAATAAATAAATAATTACACACAGCCAACTTAGTGATAATGAAAATCGGAAATAATAATTAAAAAATAAATATAAGTCTTTGCATTTGATGATTGTGAAATAAATTCAATTTCTTTTTAAAAGCTTTCACAATAAAAGATTCAAAGTAGATGTAATATTTTATACGAGTCCAATTAATTTTAATATTGTATGCTTTTGTATAAAATATTTAAATAGTTTCTGTTTCTGTCATTTCATAATCAAAGCTTTAAACTTTATGTCAACAGCAGAAAAATTATACTTACGCCAATAGCAAACACTTGCTAGTTGCATGTATTGATTGGACTGCTTAGTTTAGGAATTGATTAAAAAATAAAAATTTAACAAGAAAAACTATTGATACGGTTTAGTACAATAAACAAACAATAATGACAGATGCGGAATGACATACTCCGCCACAAATAACAGCTCTTGATCTTGAGAAGCACCGTGAGTGTATTCGACAAAGGCTTCAAGAGTTACAAGAAGATAATTGTGATGATGAATCAATTAGATTTCAAGTTATTGCAGAGGAAACGAAGCTAACGTAATCTAGTAAGATCTAGTTACTGTAACATAACCTATAAGAAGAAACTAAAGAGGTTGACGTGCTCACTGCAATACCCTATAAAAGTGGAACAGACTATGAAAGCAAACACGGAACAATTCCGTCTGTCCTAACACTAAATACTGCTAAATTTCATTCTCATAGTTTTGTAATTTATTGAAAACTTTTCAATATTATGCAATAAACACGTTTTGTGAAGTCGCCGTAGTCTAATAGGTAGTGTGTTGGCTTATTAGACGTAAGGCCATGGATTAAACCCAAGGTCAGACATCGAAACAAAATACAAAAAGTATTTTTTCGGCAACTTCCTCTCTCAGCAGATATCTGCCAAAAACTCTGAGAGTAAATAAAATTGACATGAAAAGTTTCTCAAAAAATCTGTCATTCGGAGTCGACTTTAAACTGTAGGTCCCGCTACTCATGTATAAAAATTAACGCACACAACATAAGTGGTGTGATGCCTGACCTGGGGTTTGAATCGAGGCCTCACGTCTAATAAGCCAACACACTACCTACTAGACCACGGCGACTTCAAGCTAAATGCAAACACCAGAGAAGTCGACCAAATATCAGCATAGGCTCTAAAAGCATAAAGTTAAGTAGACTCTTAGAAAAGCGTTATCCCGTTCTCCCATAAATAATACCTATATTTTTGAAAAGATATCTTTTGGTTCCCTTTTGGTTCCGATGTTACATATGTATATCGTATTGTTGTTTCAATTTTCATTGGGCGTAAGGTACCTCTTAAGCTGTTTACACGAATTGTTGAAAAATTATATTTTTTTGTAATGTTTTTATTCAGTATTATACAGCTTAAGCGTTAGACTAAAGATACTCAACTTTCTAATATTATTATTATGGACTCTGAAATATATGTATCCAAACACAAATAGATGACTTCATCCAACGTGTAAAAGACATTTTCTGTAAGGCTCCTGTTAAAAAATTGTTCAAACAATTTTCCTTCTCTTATACATTTTTTATTTTTTTTTGCCCAAAAAATGCAATCTTCTGAAATCGCTTGTCTTACAGAAGTAGGCAGTTGAAGGCTATAATTTCCTTTTTTTGTTCATTCATTATAAAAGTTAATTAAAAATGTAGGCTTTTGAAATACATTTGACGGCATTATATACTGAACGCAGACGAAAGCAGTTCAAACCTTTTTTAATAAAAATTGTAAAGAGAATATCTTATTTCTCATTATTATACTCGTATGTGCTAGAAATCACACAGTCAATTGGATAGTGGGATCGTTTTCCATCAAGGACTCTGGTCGCTTACACTACAACGTGCATATGGTATTAGTAATTGTGCTCATATTAATTTTATTCAAATAAACAAACAGAAAACTCGGCAAATAAAAACAATTTATGTTGCTGTAAACCAAGTAAATTTTTAATTTTTGGCACAGTTCACTCTGATTTGATTTGATATATCTCATTTGCCTACAGTATGGTACAACACATCGAATACTAGTCTGTAGTACATGCTCATAATCATCACTGGAAAATTATCAGCATACCACAGTACCCTAAAACACAAAAGTGGTGATTTGACTTTCCTTTGAGGGCATTGCCTATTTGCTATTAGCAGAAGAAACTCGGCACCCAAAGGTGAACTTATCTGCCTTTCACCTAATGCAGGAATATACAAGTACTTTTTGTATTAATAAAAAAAATACTCGATATATAAAAATTCGTAACAACGACTTTCCAAGAACATTAGGTCTTTTTAATCTCAGTAACCATTTACTGAATTTTCCTTCTGTGAATTTCGCTCTACCTCTACCAGAGTTCAGCAATTAATCGTTTTTTCGCTACTCATAAGTACATAACATACATTCAGTATCGAACAAAACCTAAGCACACCCTCAGTATATTTTTTTAAAATGATTATTTTTTTTAAGAAAACAAAGTTATTAATGTTTTATTTATTTTTTTTTTATTTATTTATATCCTTATTATTGCAAAACACAAACTTAAGGAATTCAGAATTCAATAAAAAAAAGTTATGAAATAAAATACATTTTAAGTCGCAAATATAAGCGGACAAGACTAAAGCACCCCCAATTTAAGATACAGATAAAAACTATTGAAATTAATATTTCTTTGAGAATCCTTTATTCTGGATGAGACACGCACATCTTTTAGGCATGGAGGATGTTAAATTATAAATTATTTCAGGTTAAATTGCTTCCCAGGCAATTTTTCGGCTTCAAATAAATCTTCTTTAGTTTTCTAATTTTCTCGATGATTTCTAAGTTAACGATCTCCCACAAGTTCTCGATTGGGTTAAGATCAATTGAGTGCAAAATATTCAATCAACAGATTGGTCGCACATCTCCTACTTATCCTGGAGGATGACCACGTGAAACTTCGCGACATGAAGACTCCTGAATTAAAAAGACAATCCAAAATGATCCTACAGCATCTTCTAGTTACATACGAAACCGCTTAGGTTTCAAAATTAGCGAAAGAGCACGGTAGCGAAGAGGACGGTAGATGCCGGATTATTCAATCGACGACCAGCAAAAAACCTTTCATATCGTGAAACATTTCATATCGTATGCGCACACGCCTTATGCCATCTGAATCTTTTAAATTAAACTTAGATTCGTCAGAAAACAGCACAATCCTTCATATTTGGACACTCCAGTTAAGATGGGCCTTGACGAATTCCAGTTTCGCTTTTTTATTTTATGACGATACAAATTTTTTTTTTGCTAGTTGACGACTGAATAATCCTGCATCTACCGTCCTCTTCGCCAATTCAACCTACTGTTGATTGATTTACCCATGAATGCTGAAATGATTGTTAACCGTAACAGCGTTCCTTTGAATTTTAAATCGAAATAATAAAGCCACTTAACTTTAAAATATTCCACTTAATAGCCGTCCAGTTTAAAACTGCTGCATATAACAGGTGAATAAACCTTTTAGCAATCTGATTGCATTCGTTAGTTGAATTCAAACTAAGAAAACATTTGCTAAAGTACATATGTGCTATAAGGAGTACTGGGAGAGAACTAGTAGTACTTTTGCTTTTCATTTCATTTTCAAAGTTCATATCCATTTCATGCGAAGGAACATATAATAATACCCAGTTGTTCTAAGACTTCCTTTTTAGAGTTTGTCACAAATGCATTCATTTTAAATGGAGTTTTTATGGAATATTGGATAAGAGACATTCCTTTAGTGGCACAATATGGATGGCGGTGAATACAAAAATAAAATTTTATGGACAAGTGTTTAGGAGAGTATTATCGTTAAAAGTGATTTTGTAAATTTTAAAAGTCTGCGTGTACTTTAAATGTATAGTTTAAATACTTTAAAATGATTTTAGTTCTCAATATAAAACTTTATTTTATAGACATGTTTTATTGTTTTAAAAAGATTTGTTAATTCTATTGCGATTAAATTAAAATAAATTATAATTAAAATTTAAAATATCCGGTGGGCCGTCTATCGATTTAAATTACAACCATCTGCTAATTCGAATCTGGCAATACTTATGCCTTTCCATTCTCTCACAAAATTCAGTATATTATCTCCACTGAACGTAGTGAATTGATTTGCGCTTGAACAACGTTGGGATTTATTGGAAAACTATTTCCAAAATAAAGGCCGTAAATTGCACGATAATATCGCACAAAATTTGGTCGCAGTCCCATAGCCATAGTTCGTGAAACTGGTTTCATTGTTGAAGTAAGCCAAGAAGTAAGCACAGCGCGTACATCCGAAAATATTGAAGCTGTGCCTGAGAGTGTGCATGAGAGAATCCATCAACAATAACTCGTCATTGTCCTTAAGAATTGAACATTTCACGCACCAGTTTACGTCGAATTTTGCGAAAAGATTTCGCCTTACAAAGTTCAATTGGTTAAAGAGTTGAAGCTGAATCACCATCAGCGTCGTTTTCGCTTCGCTAGATGGGCCAACGGGAAACTACACGATAATGTCGATTTTGCCAAAAAAAAAAATCATCCCTTCGGATGAGGATCATTTTCATCTTGGTGAGTTCGCAAATTAGCAATATTTCCGTATTTCATGTTCAAAAAAATCCATTCATGGTCGTACGGAAGCCAAGCACCCCTTACGAGTGACTATTTATTTCATGCAACTTGTGGATCAGAGGCATCATTGGCACATATTTTTTTAAAAATGGGGACGGCGAAACCATTACCCGAACTGCATGGAAATGATATGAACGATGTTTGATTTCAATAGGATGGTGCAATTTGCTATACATCCCATGCCACAATTGATTTATTGCGTTAAACGTTTGTTGGCCGTTATATTAGCCGAAAAGCTAAGCTAAAAAGCTGGCCGCCAAAAAGCTGCGATTTGAGATCGTTGGACTATTTTCTGTGGGGCGCCGCTAAAGAAAAGTGTTATGCCGGCAAACCAGAGACAATTGAGCATTTGAAGGCCACCATTCGTATTGCCAGTGATATGACCCCATACACACTTAATCGAAACGATTGTATTTCACAACGAAAAAGTAAATTTGACAAAATTTAAACCATTTTTGTTTTATTACATTTTTAAATTTAAACTTTAATTTACTCATTACACTACTCATATTTAATATGTAAAATTCATAAAGCCGAGAACATATCGCACACCCAGTACAAAAGTGATCCAACTCAAAATTTTCATTTTTCGAGTTTATATGCTTAAACTATGTAGAATACACTGGTTTATTTATAACAAAAAAATATTAGTGTATTTTGTTGTTGCCAACTGTTACTAAAAATGGTCCAAAAATTTTGTTTTTAACTATTTTTATTTCAGTCAAAAATTGTTTTTAATCGATTTCTGAAAAATGATAATTTTGAGTTGAGTCATTTTGTACTGGGTGTGCATATGTGACGTGTGAGCAGTGTTG
Source organism: Sarcophaga subvicina (assembly GCA_936449025.2). Lineage (NCBI taxonomy): Eukaryota > Metazoa > Arthropoda > Insecta > Diptera > Sarcophagidae > Sarcophaga > Sarcophaga subvicina. The sequence goes on from OW388080.2 coordinate 94,269,765, forward strand.
CCACAAGAAAATTATTTGTCTAACCAAAATTTGAATAAAAAATAACCAAATTTCAAAAAAAAAAAAATAACCAAAAAAAAATGTGATACAAATTTTCGCAAATGTTATCAGAGTTATCAAAATTGCAAGAAGTGTCTGCATAATTTCTACGCAATAAAAAATCAAAAAAATAACATAGTACGTTTGCATAAAATAACTATAACGAACAAATCTACATAATTTTTACATTCTTAAAGGAGAACAAAAGGAAATATTAGCATTTAGTACATTTGATTGCAAAAAACTACCAAACTGGAAAAAAAAATTCACATGTACACATGGAAAATAAAAATAACCAATTTTGGTTAAAAATAACCAAAACGGCAACACTGCGTATGATTGATATTTAATTCCCTTAGTTTCATGCATGACAATATCAAAGACTTTTTATTGCATACTTTCCAGAGTAATTATTCAAGTATCTGGAATATGATGCGTATTTCAAATCCAATTAAACAGAAAGTATACTCCATTAATTTGGAATTGAACATTTCCAAGCAAAGATATGGCAATTTTAAATTTTTCGAGATATCCCAACCTAAAAGTGTGCAGCCCCTGCGTTGACCAACTTTCTTCTCTTCCCTGACTTTGTTGGAACTTGGTCAGTAGAGAGACTGCGTTCAATAGTGGCATCACAACGGGCCGCTATGTGTGCTCAAGTGAAATGTTTGATATCAGAGCTACCACTTCGACCTAACCTAACCAACCTAAAAGTAGATACAAAAACCACAATTCGAGGCTATATTCTAGTGGGTGCTGCATCATGGCCTGTAGCTTCATAGTCTGTATCTTTAACATCTTGACTGGACCATATCTGATCTGGATGACCATATGCTTAGACGATGGCTATTAGTGCTATATGTATAGACTGTGCTATATGTATACACTAAGAATACGAGCAGTTACTTATCCGAAATTTTTTCATTAAACGTATATTTTGATTGAATATCAATATCAAGTTGTGAACCGTGGCACACGGAAATGTGCGAACAATAAAGAATTCATCTAAAACTAAACACAAATTTTTTTTATTTTTTTTTGCAATCTACAAACTCACATTATAAACGTTTTTAAAAGGGTAGAAACGTAACAATGCCAATGCCTGTATTTTCTGGCACAAGTGAGCTTCAATAAGGACATTGCACTGTATGTCTTCATAATTTAGTTAAGTTTTGTATATCGGTCGCCACATTTACTATAAAAATTAACTCAAAATCACTCGATACTAGTAAAGACGATATCCAGTATTTTTTTTTCACATATAGGAATACAGGTATTTGAAGTGCGGTACTCCTATCGATATGAGTAAGTAGTTAATGTAATATCTCGACGACAGAATTGACAAAATTTATATCGAGTCTTGCAAATTGTTCTTAATATTTTTAAATTTAATAACAAGAAGCATGTGTGAAATATAATCGAAATTTTTATTCATTTGTAAGACTTTGATTGAAGCCATTATATGTAGAATATCACATCATTTAAATATCCGCCAAAGCTTCTTTGGGGGGACAGCAGCCAAAATGTTCAATTTTTCCGTGGTGCATAAATCAGGCCAAATTTGATCGATGTCATGGGCTATATTGGCTCCGATCGTTGTCGTGTATGGCTTATTCGCATACACCTTCGACATAAAAAACCACGCAAGAAAAAATTTAAGGGGGTCAAATCGCACGATCTTGGTGGCCAGTTCACGGAGCCATGCCTTCAAATCGCTCACGCAAACTATGCCATATGGCAGGAGTTGTTTGGCATGTGGATCCATTCTATTCATCACATAACGTTGGTAAATTAGTAATATTGAGCTGCAGTGTTTACCGTTGACAGTTATTGTCTAGCCAACGTCATTCCCAAAGAAAAATAAACAAATAACTATGCTGAGGGTGGCCTAAAATCCACTCCATGTGGATTGATATCGTGCTAGGTACGAAAATTTTTTTTGTTCATGTACTCATCTAGAAATGTACCTCATCTCTGAAGCTAATTTTGCAATGGAATTTAAATACAGTTGCCTACATTTAGCGAACACCCGTCGTTGTCTATGGGCATTTACCTTCAGTTCTCGGAACATGTGAATTCCGTATGGTTGACGGCGGAAATCACGCCGCTAAATTCGCTAAGTTATAATCTGCGACTAATTTTACTGTTCAATCTCGGCACATTTGCGTTTCGTTGACGTACGAGGTTGATCGCTTATCAGAACCAGTGGAATTGAAGTGTTAACTGCATTGTAAATAGTACTCTCATTACGACGATTATTGCGATTGTAACATGATTTCGTAACACGCGGTGCGCGTCCCGAACAGAACATCCATTTTGCTAAAAACAATATTACTACACGCAGTTGTTGGTGAAAGCTGTATGCGTCCATGTTTATTAGGAATGCAGGCTGAATAAATGATAGCAAATTTTTTATTGGGATGCCAAAATTTCTCTATTTTCTTGGCATGATAATTTAACTGGAACCTCGCTTGTAGAAAGATATTTTTAAAGTGTTGAAAGAACTATTCAACTGTCTTAAGATGATGCAAGAAATACTTCAGCTCATTTGATATTAATACTATTTACACCGATTATGTGTTAAGCACATGTTCAATATATGGGCCAGTTGCTCCAAATCACACTTGAAGCTTCCCAATCGCGAGTAAAAAGTAAAGTATTCAACCGACGCTATGTGGCTTGTGTTTCTTTGGCAGACCACACAATGCAATAAAAAGAAAATTTGTCTTAAAGCGGTGGAATGCTCTTCTTGTAGAAGTTTTTTTCTTTGCATACCTGTCTCACAACCTATTTCTCTAAATCCAAAGAAATGCATTGCTTAAGCAACGACCACTACCTAAATCGTGATTCTATTTAAAAAAATTTTTAGATTTTTTAAGGGTTAATACGATTTCGAATAACTTATTAAATTTTATAGAACATAGATCTCCCATCTTCGTCGTATACAATATGTAATTCTCCCTCTTTTGGAAGCACTGACATAAAATGATAATTGCGAAACCAATTTTATAACTCTGTTTGTGCGTTAAAATTATTACAATTTTATGGTGTTTTTTAATTTTCGATGACACGTAACTTCTGAATTTTTATGACTGTTTGACTGTAATAGTAATAGCTGTCGTTGATTTTATAACTGGTATTAGAAATGGCAGAAATACTATTGCCATTTCTATCTAGAAAGCAACATACATGCACAATGCGGTGATGAAATGGAAACTTATTTGTATCTCTGTCTGTGCCTGTAGATCAACACAAACAACTATTGGCAAAGGGTGAAAAGTCACGTGCAACATATAAAATTTGTGGTAATGTTGCCCACTTCCTTTTACTTTCGCAAACTTTGCTTCAGTTCGAATTCCTTTGTTATTTTCCTTTTGACTGAATTATAATGGTCTGGCATTTTGTTCACGTTCTTCTGTCCTGCTTAATAATCTTCGTACTTTTGATGTGCTTGTTCCGTGGTTTTTAATTTTTCCTTTGCTTTCCGACTCCAATTCATCCTGTGGTTTTTAACTCTATTAATATATTTGGTCAAGCAGTACCTTTTATATTGGCTTCCTGTGTAAATTTCTTAAATGCTCTTATAAATAAGTCTGAGAAGTTAAAGGTCAAAACGAAATCTTTTATAAAAACATAATTGATGTCCTGCATTTGGGCAACAGACTCCCTTTGGTACTGGAAACACTTACGCTTTAAAAACATTCTATCAGATCTAGAGGATAATACCGTACAGTGTTATCTCCAATTAATAAAAGAATATTTCTTTTTTTCAGCATAGGAAACTTAAATGAATTAAGTATAGTACGTAGTGTATTTGTATTGATTTTATAATGTCTTATGCACGGAACATTGAGTGTTTGACAACAAAGAGTCTCTAAGGTATCCCGCAAAGTATTTTTACGGGACCAGGAGACATACTTCACATTATGAAAAAAGTTTGAACGTTTTCGAGTCATGTTGATCGCTTTTTCTTTGTACAAATTAATTTAAACAAATTAGTCAGTCCAAAATCAACGGCTTTCGGTTCCAATAAGGCGGGGCAAAGTGCCATACAGTATGTTTAATAACACTATGCGACAAAATACAAAAAGTTCAATACACCCAAGTAACTACCTAGTCTAAGTCCAATTTTATCAAGGTTGGGTTAGGTTAGGTTAGAGGAAGTGTACTTGTCAATTAAGACAAGTACAGTATCCGGAGGTCGAATTGACCCATTGTACAACGTCCTAGTTTCTAACACCACTTATGTTGTGTGTGTTAATTTGTATACATGAGTGGTGGGACCTACAGTTTAAAGTCGACTACGAACGACAGATTTTTATTTATTGAGAAACTTTTCATGGCAATTTTCATTTACTCTCAGAGTTTTTGCCGGAAATCTACTGAGAGGAAGTCGCCGAAAAAATACTTTTTGTATTTTGTCTTTGATGCCTGGCCGGGGGCTCGAACCCAGGCTTTTGCGTCTAAGAAGCCAACACACTACCTAATAGACTACGGCGACTTCACCAATTTTATTAAACGAAGTGTCAAACTCTTGACAAGAGAATGCGCATTAGGGATGTCTCCACTTATTTCATATTTTTTAATTAAATTTTGCAATTAGGAATGGCCAAACATGAAAAAATAAGAAGAAAAATAATATTTTCCGTTTACCCCATCAAATCTCATAACATATAAATTTGAACAAAATGTCTATTGACACCGTTTTAAAGGCTAATCTCTCCCCTTTCTTGAGTAATCAATAATTTTGAATGAAAAGATCAAAAAAATCATTTTTCTCAAATAAAACAAGTTTGGTGGGTTCAAGAGATACAGTAAAGGTATTTTTGAGTTCTACTCAACCTTTTGAATAACTTAGACTATGTAGTTGATTGGGTGTATTTTCACTGTCGCACCGTGTAATCGATTTGATAACAACTTTCTTGCCAAATGTGATCCAGTTCACTTGCTCGCTTGTTTGTGCGATTCTCTGGATTTGTTTATGAGGCTATTGGTTTATGCCGCCAATCCAAAAACCCTTGCAACATAGAAAGCCTATGTTCAAACCTTATAACGGCGGGAGATACACGTCGGAACTCATATTTAAGAAATAAAATCCTTGAAATTCTGTACGAGATTATAAAAAATTTCTACCGTGTATTATTATTTAAAGTTGTCCAACACTTACAAACTCTCGCTATAGTCCCACTATGTAGTTTTTAATTTGAAAAAGAACTCTTCGTAATCTCGTTTGACAAAATTTTCTTTGTATAAAGTAAAATGTTTTTAATACCAATAAATACACAGCAAACTTTAGGTAGATGATTACGAAAATTTTTAAATATACGAGAGCCTTTACTTTATTTTTAAACCAACAGCTTAGACTTTTTGAAAATAAAATTTAGCAAAGAATTGAGTTCCGATATGACTCCAAGAGAGTGTTTAGGAGATCATTTGGAAGAAAGTTTATATATAGGCTGAAATAAAATTCAGCTGAAATATTTGCTCATTTATATATATGACGTAAAACACCAAACAAAACTGTTACATTCAATTGTAAATAGGTTAAATGGAGCTCTTGACCTTAACGGATATCCTATAAAATATAGGGGATAACATTTTAATTTATTTTGGTCTCTGAATTTTAAATTTACACTGATTTCTTCTTAGCGGTAAACATATGGAGTCACCAGAAAGTTTCTCTTATGGTTTTTCGAAAACATTAAATATTTTTTAGTTTTATAATATGACAGAAATATGTTACGAAAATGGAAATGGTGTTATTAAAATGATAAACAAAAGCTTCAAAAACAAAACAATGGACTTGTCTACATGATCAAAAAATATACAAAAATATAGCAACAACATCAGTGTATAAAACAGGGATAAACAAAGTAAACAAACAAGCAACAACAACACTGAAAGGACAAACGTAAACAAAATACACAAACAACAATAATGAAAACAACTTGTTTACATTTATAGATATTTCGTGAAAGCAGTAATTTTCCTTCGAGAGTATCCATCAGGCTATTTACCTAGCGATATAAAAGGCAAGACAAAGCGAGCAACGGGATGAGAAATAATTCAGTCAGTCTTGTGTGAAGACACGTTGCGTGTGAAGAGAGTAATTTTGTTTTGAATAAAGATCTATTGAACAATTGTTATTGTGTCGCCAAAGAGTGTAAAGAAGAATAACAATTAAAACAAATTGTCGTTGTTTGAATCAAGTCGTGAAAGGTTGCACACGGAATTGTGTGAACAATAAAGAATTGATTTAAAACTAAACACAAATTTATTTTTATTTTATTTGCAATCTAAGAACTCATATTTTTAATGGTTTTAAAAGGGTAAAAACGTAACAATATATTCATAAACTAAATATAAAGAACATCAATTATTTATATATATTATTGTTTAAAATTCATAAAATTGCTCAAATATATTGGAGTACTAAGACATTTGTTGTCCACTGTATACACTGCTTTAATTCTACACTTTTTATATCGTCGGCTGTTTAAAACGTAATCTGGCAGTTTTCTTTGGAAAATATTTTTGCTTGGGTATAAACTTATTGGTTTAATCCCGAACAACTTTATTAAACTTTATGTGCTTTGCGTCGCGTCCTTATAAATATTGCAAATAAATGGCAACAGAGAATAAAAGAATTCACATCACAAAAAATTTTAATTTTTCTTTCGTCTGATTAATCAAGGGATTTAAATAAATGAAACGATAAATTGCTATTTATTTTACCACAATAAAGAAAAGCTGTTTTCTTTATAAAAAAATGTTTGAAAAGTATTCTAAATATTTTGTAACGTTTCAGAAGGTCATTTTAAAAGGCGATGAGTACAGAAAACCTGATATTTTTAAGCAAGCTATGTGTGTGAATGCAATTTTGTTTATATAAAAATTAAGCTTAAGAGAAGTCGTGGTATAGTGGTGAAAATACATAGCACATACAAAACGTAATTGATCATTACAACCCTTTAGTCAGGCTTACGAACTGGTTTCTCATACCACCTATGTTGGGTGTATTAGTCGACTGCGAACGACAGACTTTTTGTGAGAAATTTTGCATGCCAATTTTTTTAGTTACTCTCATAGTTCTTTCCAGAATTTTGCTGAGAGGAATTCGACGAAGAAAGATTTTCTTCATATCTCGTTTTGATCGAGACGTCTGACCTGAAGTTCAAACCGTGACCTCACATTTAATAATCTAAAAACCTACTAGAATACTATGACTCCAAACGAAATATAAACATCAGAGAAGTCGATCAAATATCAGCATAGGCTTTAAAAGCATAAAGTTAAGAGGCCTCTTAATAAAGCGTTATCCTGTTCTCCCTTAAATAATATCTAAATTTTTGAAAAGATATCTTTTGGTTCCCTTGTTTTTAGACTCCAAATTTGCTTGCGCATTCCTTTCGAAAAATTTTTGTACTTTCATTGTCCTATGATCAACTATTTTTTTAAAAGTTCTGATGAAAAGCATTAAAATTCTTCAGGCATGAAGGGGTGTTTTGATAAAATCGTTATTTTTTATTGTTTTATTGGAATCTGCAAATTCTTTTATTTTTGATTTTCCCATTATTTTATTTATTTTAATTTTCCAACACGCCTGTATGGTCTAGATGTATATGTACGGCACAGGACACTTCCTGTAAGTAAGCTCTTTACCGTACTCAAGTCGCCCTTATTTAGTTCCAAAATGCTCATGCTTATGGATTTCCCAAAAGTATATTTTTTGATTATTTCTACTGTGTCATTATGCCACAATACTCGATGAATAGTATACACACCCCCAACCCCGCACTTACCGGATTGGTTTTTTAAGCACTCTAAGTCATTGGGGTATCCAAGCTTATGGTATGTAATACGCTGACTCTATTAGCCAAAACAATCGCTTCTTCATTTCCAATCACTCCATGACAACTATGTACTCATATAATGCTTACCTTAGCATACATATGTACATACATACATACACAATTGGCCATTACAATTCTTCAATTAGGATTACGGCCTAGCTTCTCACACCACTCATGTTGTGTGCGTTAATTTTTATACGTGAGTGGCGGAACCTACAGTTTAACGTAGATTCTGAATGACAGAATTTTGAGAAATTTTTTCATGGCAGGTTTATTTATTATCAGAGTTTTTGCCAGTAATCTGCTGAGAGGGAGTCGCCGAAGAAATATTTTTTTCTTTATATTTCGTTTTGATGCTTGACCCGGGACACGCACTCGGGCTTTACGTCTAATAAGCCAACACACTACCTACTAGACTACGGTGACTGTAAATGTGTAATTATTAGTTCCCTTTTTACCCTTCAGAATGTTCTTTGATCTTAAAATCCTAAATATTATTGCCCTATTTGTCTTTTGAGTATTTGAAAGGACGTTTCAAAAACCGTCTGTTTGGAAAAGTTTGGGTTATGGTACTTCAATTGGTTCAATTGGTTGCTATTGATTGCATTAAGTTAGAGACCGCCCAGTGTGGCTCTGGCTGATTTATCTCCCCAAAGACTGAAGACGGTACGCCGTAAGAGTCGCATTATATCGAACCCGTATCTATGTATATCGGTTAAATGAAAAGTATTCTTTCCAATGCTGTTGTGGATGAAGTTCGCATTGCACCACTTATCCGTAAGCAATATATTCGTTGAACCCTTTGAATTCTTTTAACGTTGCATTTCCTCTCCATCGATGTCTACCACACACTTCCACAGTAAGTAACTATTTATAATCAGTGGTAAGTTATATAAAAGACTTGTTAATTTTACTCGTAATCGAGCAAATACTTCCATTGTTATGCTGCTTCACATTATTTAGCTCTTCCAACATAGTTACGAAACCCCTTTTTTAAATTTCACCTTCGATTCTTGTTTATTTATATTAATTCATGCATTCAACACCAATCATGCAATGTCTCTGTTTTCAACTGTATGGTTATTTGCTTGTGGCATTAAAAACTGCTTTGCTTGGCAACTTACCACACACAATGGCATCTTCTAAAGTCAAAATTTATAGAGGAACTTATTACTGAGAACCGCAAGATTCTTAAAATTACATTTTTTAATATTATAGTTTTCGTTTAGAGACAGAAAAATTTAGGTTTTTATTATATAGCTGAACACAAAATTTAATGTATTCAAAATTTAATGTATTTTTTAAATTCATTCCCAATTTAAATGTTTTAATCCCCACAAACCTCAGACATTTGGAGAATGCAAAATGTTTCTTTACAAACATACATAATTAGTCATTACAACCGTTCAATCAAGATTGCCATCTATATTCTCGCACCACTTATATCGTTGGTATTAATTTTATACATCAGTGGCTCTACAGACTCCGAATGACAGATTTTTGAGACATTTTTCAGGACAATTTTATCCTCTCTCCGAGTTTTTGCCAGATGACTGCTGAGAGAAAGACGCCGGAGAAATATTGTTTCGTCAAAAAAGACGAATAGACATGGACGGTAGCTAACGACTTGCAGTCGCAGAATGCACTCTAAATCAGTTGGAAACTCTCCCTAACTTTTATTGGAAAATCATCTTCAGCGATTAGGCCCATTTCTGGACGAATGGGTATGTGAACAAACAAAATTACTGAAATTGAGACGACAATAATCCACATGGGATCCAGACTGTGCAGGTCCTGTAACTCATGTATAAAATGAACACGCACAACCAAAAGTGGTGTGAGACGCTAGGTAGTAATCCTAGAGTCTTAAAAAAAAAAATAATTAATTTGTAATTAAAACTTTCTGTAAATATTTGTAACTCATAGATCTTCTTAAAACATATGTTAAATGTATATCGACGCCTCCATTTTATAACGTTCTAAGTGTACTTAGAAAGTTTTTAATGTTCTTATATTTTCTGTTCTCTACGTTCTCTAGCTTAAATACTGTAAAAATTTGGTTAAGGTGCGCCGATCCATTCCGAAGTTATAGGGGGAAAATCTACTTGGAATACACATATAGTCGTATACCGCGTGAAAACTTTGAGAGCTCATAACTCAAAACACACTTTTTCGACTTAGAATGTTATAGAACGGAGGCGTCGATATGTAAATATAAATAAATATATTCATTGTTTTTAAAGATACTTATTTTGTTTACTTGATGTGCGTGTGCTGTTTAACGTGTGATAGATTTTTAAAATTACTTTTGCTATGAATAGAATTTCAGGCACCTTTGTGCAGTATTAAGGGGCACAGAAAACCCGCACGCATACATTGAAAAGCCGACGCACTCAAAACGAGTCACTGTTTGGTGCATTTTCAAAAAAAAAGTTATTTGGCGCACCCTTTACTTCAGTTTCATATCCTCCTGCTTTAAGATTTTTTATTGCGTTATAAACTAGTACGTCAGGACTATTGTCTGAATTTTTATAGACAATAAACAAACAGGAATAGAAGTGTTTTAAGCAGAAAAAAGGTTATATTTATTACAAGAGATTGGCGTGGATTGCAACGCATTTTATATGTAATTTTATTTTAACCTATGGTTGGTTAGAAAATATCGCCTTTCAACAATAATTTTTTATTTTCAAAACTTTTAAGAACTTATTCCCATACAACATGCAACGCCTTTTCGAAAGTATTAGAAGTGTATATATTGAAGTTTTTATAACAAATTGCGCTCAAAAGTAAAGGAGTTTCTTGATGAACACTTGAGACGTGTAATAAATAAATAAAAATTCTCAGGATACGCTCACACTTAAAAAATATTAAAATAAATACAGCATAAAAGGTGCTTCTGTGAGAATGGATTTTTTTTAAATTTTAGTGTCGGAATTTTTTGTACATCGAGAAAGAATGGGGCCGTTGTGACTGGTTTTAGAGAAGCGGGCAAAAACCAAAAAGAGGAACTGGACATTTTTATAAAAAAAAGTAGGACATTAAAAAGTAAACTTAATTGTTTAACAAATTTAAATTCATTTTATTTGACTTGAAAGTGGGCATAACAAATATTTTGCCAACAAAACAAAAAAGTCATAAAGCTAACTACACCTGTAAGTAGCTTTGGTCATGTCACTGTTAAGTTGCCTTGTGTGTAGAAAAATTTTTCGATATTATTTGTGGGATATTTTAGACACTTTTTTTTCCTAGGATAGATACCTAAAAGTGGTGGACGGTGTCGGGGAAAAAGTGGACGAATAACAATCCTACGAAAGGACAACACGTTATAATTGTGACAACTGATTTGAAAAGTTATGCTTGCAAACTTCGAAGATTTTTCAGACGAGAAAGTGCAACTAATGTGTGAAGTATTTGAAGATTGGCCAAACAATTTTAAGGGTATGTGCCGGTTACGGACAGTAAGACTCCTCTGTGTCAACGTATCGATTGTTTTTTTTTTTTTTTTTAACATTGCTGCTGTAAACGACTGTAACGCTGAAAATCAGAAAACATTCGGTATCGTTCTCAACAAATCCAAATGACACGAAACGTTACGCATCATATGTTGGCCAGCAAAATTATGGTCTCTCAAAAGCTCCAATCTGCAGACCATCAAAAATGCCGGCAATTCGTTCCATCGATAATTAAGCAAAGTGAGGACAGTGCCAGCTTTTCGAAAAGAGTCATCTTCTTGTTTGAAGCTCAGAATATTACAATGCAATCCTCCATGACAAACAAACTCACCCACGACGAGCAACATATGGTTGGTTGGTTGGTTGGTTGGTTGGTTGGTCTGTTACGGATTTTGGTTAGGCAACCTGATTTGGTCTTAATTTTTTGATAATTATGCCGCAATTGCAGTGATAATGCAAATAAACCAAAAACAACTCTCGAGTTAAATCTGTAATCCAAAAAGTAAAATGCAGCCATATATATTCCCGTGAAAAGTCACAAAAAATATTGTAGTAGTGTGTTGGCTTATTAGACGCGAAGCCAAGGTTCGAGCCCCAGGCCAGACATCAAAACAAAATAAAAAAGTATTTCTTCGCGACTTTCTCTCAGCAGATTTCTGGCAAAAACTCTGAGAGTAAATAAAAGTCGACATTAAATTGTAGGTCCCACCACTCATGTATAAAATTAACACACACAACATAAGTGGTGTGAGAAACGAGGACGTTATACAATGGGTCATTTCGACCTCCGGGTACTTGCCTTAATTGACAAGTACACGTCCTCTAACCTAAAGGACTTTTATTAGAGTGCAATATATGCAGGTATTCGGAGGATATTTTATTCCAAATTTTGGTTTTTATTGGCCAATTAAATACGTTAGTTAAGTAAGCACACAAGTAAGACAAGAGTGGTATTAATCTCCTCTCAATAATTAACACACACAATTAATGCTCATAAATTTAATTAATTTGGTGCTTTAATATTAATTGCAGAATAATAGTTCGCAGTCTATGAATATAGCCAATAAGTCTATTTGTGTTGTACTTGTGTTACATTGTTTATTAATAACCATAAGATAAGTTACACTTTGGTCATTCTGTTGTATTTTATTCTATATTGATAGTCTCTATAAGAATTGTATAAGTCAGTAACTCATAAAAACTTGATTTACTAATAACATATCCTGTGGCTCCGAGACCATTGTTTTATGGTGTTTATGGTGACATAGTGAGTCAAATATTGAGCGATTCTAAACAAACTCTACATAAGGAAATCAATAAATATTTCTTAATGCATAATGTTTAATAATAATAGAATGACATTATACTAAGCCTTTATATACAGTGGACAGCAAAAGTGTTGGTACGGGAATATATTTTGACAAAAAAGTCCCCACAGGCTTAATACTCTTGCACAAAGTCCCGATATGACTTTAAGGGAGTAATTTGGACATCTGTCAACGGCGAGCAGTATAGAATTGAATATACAGGTTTTTGTTTAGTGTTTTTTGGTAGCACCAATCAAGTTTTTCGGTAGACATTTGTTTGGGGTTTAGCGATTACGTAACCGTTCTTTCAAATGATCTCCTAAATACTATCTTTAACCCTGCTGTTAAGTTTGGACCATTTTGGTCACATTTTTTTAAATTTTTATTTAAGTTTGCAATGGCTTATCGTATCAACTCATCTCAGGTATTTTTTTATATTTTAATGAATTTAGTGAGTTTTTAGCTACCTAGGACAAAATCGAACAGAACAAAATTGAAAGTTACAAATCTTAGGTTATGGACCATTTTGGTCCATGCAATTTATTTTATTCTGTATATCAGTAAAAGTAAGGAAAAATAATAATTGTCTGATTGCTATTTTCGCACAAAGATGAACAAATTGTTTTTCCCTTCAATTTGCATACAAAGTTATTGCATATAATGCATTTGGCATCACAATTGGACTGACAGCAATTGCAAATTCCCCATTTTCTAGGAGCGGACTTTTGTGTATCACCGCTTGTAGATGGTACACTATTTGATGTCGATGCTTGTACTTGAGTCAATAGCTATGTCGCAAATGGATTTTTAGGTTTGACTGTCCTTTTCGACATGTATTCTTCTGATGGGTACATAGCTAGCTGACGTAAAAACTCAGGTCTTCTGCGTTTTGAATCATTTGCAGCCCACGAAGAATCAATTTCTGTACATAAAATAAATGCATTCAATGCGGATATATCACTACATTAAAAAAAAAACAACATTTGGCCATCTATTTGTTTTTCTTTTAGTGCTGTAGTAGCTAATCATTTGATCAGCAATATCAACGCCTCCTAAGATAAAGGAAATTATTTTTACAGAAACGATAAATAATGATAAAATATAACAAACCTTTAGTAGAGTTATAATAAGAAATGATTGCAGGTTTCTTCTTATGATTACTGAAATCGATTTCATATGTTTCATAGTGCTCATCAGTATAGTTCCCTTATTTGTATTGTCGGTAAACGTGGTTGTATATAAAGGATCTTTTCTGAACAGAAGCAATTTCGGTGGGATAAAAGTTTTGTTTTTTCGATCTGTTCCCACAAATGTCAGTTTCCTTTGTAAAAGTTTTTTCCCCAACTCAAAGGATGAACAAAAGTATCAGCTGTAATATTTTGCCCTTTCAATTCTTCTGTAACCTCCAACACGACACGCTCTCCTTGATTTTTTTCAGGCTTATCATTTTTTGGTTTTCCAAGGTACGGTTGTATTTTCCATATGTATCCTGATTTGGAATCTACAGCTAACCAAAATTTAAGCCCAAATTCGGCTGGCTTTACAGGCATATACTGCCTAAAGGAACATCGTCTTCTAAAACCCATTAGCTGCTCATCAATAGAGACATTTTCATGACAGTTATAAAACATTGAAAGAAGTGCTTCCCAATTGTCCCATAACTCACGAATTGGAGCAAACTTGTCACTACTTTTTTGTTGTCTTCTGTTGATAACATCATCCAAGCGGAGAGCACTTGTTATCCTCGCTAATAATAGACCGGAATAAACACGAACTGAAGTAAAACTTATACTCGTAGTATACATATCTGATAGAAATGGAGAATCCCAGAACTTTTTTAACAATTTAAATTATTTATTAAATATGCAAAGTGGACCAAAATGGTCCTTTACTTAAGATTCGAAAGTTCTTTTGTAACCTAACAGCAGGATTAAGTCATATCGGAACTTTGCGCAAAAGTATTAAGCCTGTGGGGCATTTTTTTTTTTCAAAACATATTGCCGTACTAAGACTTGCTGTCCACTGTATGTATACTGTATGATGGAAATCATACTAAAAATAAATCTTATCTCACGAAATATTGGTGTTCGCAACAAAAGACCAAACAATTTTTGCAATTCAAGTGAAACTAGTAAATGTTTTAATTATGTATACGGCCACCAATATAAAACGTTATTCTAAACATTTTTCCTTATTAAATTCAAAATACTGAAAAGACCATCAAATTAGAAAATTTGGTTAAATTTAAACAATCCAAACATAAATAATTAAAAAAATATTCTTTCTTTCTTTCACTTAAATGTCGGAGTCAGTTACTTAATGCTATATAAAGCCACCAGCAAGGCTCAATATGAATTTCATGTCTATAATGATCTAAGCATACTAACTTTGACCGGTTGACTGGTGTAGAATGCTTGTAATTGATAATTAAATTAAGCAGAGAAATTTAAAAAATAGTAACTAGAGACTAGAAAATTAAATAAAAAATTGTAAAAGAAATTTTAAAATCGTTCGACATAAGATTTGGTTCTCGGCTGCGACAGTTGCATACATCTTATATAAGTATCTGACATAATTGACCAATTACCTGCATAGCTAAATAATCTAGTTTTTTATCTGTTCATTAATTTGGTATCATGTACGTACCATGTTGATTGATATTCAATCTGTCATCAATTTGCTTATCCACATGGTTTTGTTACTTTCTATTATCTGTCATGATTTATCTTCATTTCGAACAATAAGAACGATTGACATTAATACTTATCATATAAGATCCCTGAATCATAATGAACTGGTTGATGCGAATGGCAAAAACTGACAAAAGAAACTGACATGGATCATTGAACATTTGTCGATGTTATCCTTTAGCATTTTATTGATTATGTTTATGATTATGCAAAGAAAAATAATACAAATGGAAAATGAAATACGATTTGAACGATGGAAGTTTAAGATGGAAGATTATTGGATTAAATAAATTCAATTATCTGATATTAAAGCTTTTATTTAGTAAAATGATCAAACTTCTTAATATTTATTTTTTTCCAATTGCTTTATTCACTGCTTGATTCACTGCAATTGAAAAAAAAGCTGAATTATTTTGACTCGATTAACAACAGCTTTTGTATTTGATTTAAGCTGTAAGTTCATACTTATCTGTGGCCTTGACAGTTTAAAGGCTTAAACATAATACTAACTTGTTTAAGAATTTCTTCACAATTTTCCAATCTCCACACCAGCGTTAAAATCATACATATCTTCTGGCCACGACAATATACACCCAAATTTTCTGGCTGATCAGACTGATGTTGTATTACTAGGGAGAATGAACATCTTCTTGCCTAAGAAAGTTAACAAAATAATCCCTCATATATTTAATAAAAGCCTAACAAAATACATACATATGCACATCCATAATTGGCCATTACAACTCTTCAGTTACGGAATAGCTTCTCACAGCACTTATCTTGCGTGTGTTAATTTTTATACATAAGTGATGGAACCTACAGTTTAAAGCCGAATCCGAAACTTGAGAAACTTTTCATGGCAACTTTTTATAATCACAGAGTTTTTGAATGTCGTAACATGTAAAATATGTACTTTATAGATGTCAAGAGAGCCTTCGATAGTATTGGACACAACATTTTATACAATATTGCTGCACGTGCAGCATACTTCTTTTGACCACTGTCCTCGATGCCTTGATGTTGCCGGTGTTCAAAAGACACCGGTATAAACCGCATAATTTGCGATCTTAATTAAGCTGAATTATGTATGTATAAATGTATTAAGCTGATCACTATTGTCTCGTCGCTAGAGGAGTACTAAAACTATTATGATGACGGCCAAATTAGGCAAACAATTTAATTTTTTTAATTAGACTTTCATTATTTGAATGCATTGTTATGGCGTGAAACAATTCTTAATAACAAACATTGCTATATAGAAATATCAACACAAACCATAGTTATCGATATCAATAGTTATCGTGGAGAAAATAAAAAACATCCTATATTTTTAAAAGTAAACGAAATATGTTGTAATTTATTTGTACTGGCTGTCTAGGTAGTGCTTAAGTCTGCCAGAGTGAAGGTTGCAGTTTCGATATTAGACTCTTATCTGTTACATTACACAAAGCATATGCAGAGAATTAGAATATGTGTCATAATTCTGTTGTAATAAATAAAATATTGAAATAAATATTGAAATATTGCATTCGTATCTAGACGTGCTAGATGATTGGTGTTGGGTTATGCGTTCGGCTTCCACCAGAGTCTCTGGTGTACTCCGTGCATAAGATCGAAGCTACTCTCACTCGTAATAATTATAGTATGGAAATAAATAAATAATTCAGCTTTATAAACTATGGAACGAAGTAATCCAGATATATTCTAATTTTTCTAAAAATATAAACCAAAAATCTATTTCATATGAATTTTTCTATTTTTTTTAAATTAAATAAATTTGAATCAAAATTGAATTTCTATACAAAAATATCTGAAATTGTAAAAATTAAAAAAAATTTAACATTACCACTAAATGACACTCACAGGAAAACATTTGGCAATTCAACCTAAACATCACAAACATTGAAAGCGACACAACAGAACAGAGCAAAAATCAGTATGGAGTGGAGACGTCAATCAAATATTCAGTATCACAGGAAATGAATGCAATTTTGATGTTTCGTGTCACAAATATAATTTTATAAAATAAATCAACTTTAAATGTGTTTATAAGTATAAAATATTTACATACATTTAACCTAACACACATGTTTTACATACAGTACATCGTTTACGAAGTGTTGACATTTACATGTAAACTCTTGGTAACATTTCCTATTAAACAAATTGAAGCACTTTGAAGCTTTGTATTTACATACACGATGTACATACATGATACATAATATAAGTGGCATGTTCGCCACCATGAACAGATCTTCAAGCGTTCTGAAGAAGTAGGTCCCCAGTTTCAACCATGCTTGCAGCTTGGTTGATACAAACATTTTCTCTCGAAATACTCTGGCCGGGTTAGGTAATCTGTACGACCCGTTTAGTGTCAGCTTATCGGAATAGACCCTAATTCCACTTCCACATTTCATTTTTGAGCCATAGGTCTTCATATTTATATCTTTATAGTTATATTACCGTCTGTGATAACAGCTTCAGTAATCCATTCTTCCAAAATAGTCTCCCGTACCTTGTAGTCACATCTACAAACTGAGTGATTCGGTTCTACTTCATGGATGCTTTGATGTAAGAATGTGAATGCCCAACTCTGTGGGATTTTAAACTTAGACAACTGAGTAGATGTCTTTTCCAAGTCTGGAATATTTTATCAAAGATAGTGGCTTTCGCGCGAACTACTAGGAAAGCAATTCTTGGTTCAGGATATTCGCAAGCAGAATATATTCAGGATGTGCGGGCAAATACCTCTTTACTCAATCGGGCTTCTTAGTGCTGTAATTATGGGACACTGTATTATTAAACATACATATCTATATCTAAGCGTTTGGCCTTTCCACTTTACAGCTATTGAGGGAGTTATTTTGTACGAGCAAGAGAAGGAATCTGTGTAGCACTTTCTGTATGAATATCCGGAAGTAGGTAAACTAGACTAAGCCCAGTGCAGGCTTTTTTAGAATTGGGACAGGATATCACTATCTGAGATTAAAAATTTTTTATATTAAATCTCTGAGAAATGTCTGTCAATTATGAACTGTAAAACTCATCAAATCTCAGTTGAAAGATCCAATATAATAAAAATATTCGACATATAAGTCCAAATTATTCCAATTGCAAAATTTTACTTAAATTGTAAGAATTTAAACCAAAAACAAAATTTAAAAAATATATGTATATGTTTTCAGGAAAACTTTGATGTCAATAAGCAACTGAGGTAATATTTTTACATATCCATAGCAATCTGGTAAGAAATAAACCAGAGAAAGTCGATCACAATATTTCTACTAGGTCTTGAACTAGGTCTTGAAGTTTTGACTGTTGGTGACGAAAGTAGTTTTCGAAGTACATATATGTGAAATAATATGAGAACAATACGGAGGTCTGAATCCTCCAGAAAGCACAATAGTGTCAGGCCTCTGTCATCATCAGCATACGGCTTTCAGTGCTGACTTTTAAAAAATCGAAGTTATTTGTTGTCAGTTTTAGAAAATTGACAATTTAAATTGGTTCATAATACCGCAGCGTATTAATGCAAATGGTACCTTTTTTAACCTTCTGAAGACAAGAGGAATTTGTAATTTTTAATTCATAATCCGCTAATTAGGATGACATTTCCTTCTTTTGTGTTCTCTCAACAGATCTCTGGCAAAAACTCTGAGAGAAAATTAAATTTATATGGAAACATTTCTCAAAAATCTGTTGTTCGAAGTCGACTTTAAACTGTAAGTCACGCCACGTCATGAATAAAATTAGCACACACAACATAATTTTTTAGTTTTAAATAAATATTTTATTGTTCGCACAATTCTGTGTGCAACTGTTCACAACTTGATGTAAACAACAACAATTGTTTTGTTTGCACGCTTTTGCATAAACAATAACAATTCCTGGACAATTGTTCGACAGATCTTTGCAACTGCGATCTTCAATGCACGACTACTCTCTTCAAACACACCACATCTTCACACAAAACTAACTGAACTTTTACTGACTCAGTTGCCTGCTTTGCCTTGCCTTTTATATGGCAACGCAAACAGTTTGATAGATGTTCTTGAAGGTGAATGTTCGTGGCTTCGTCTTCTCGAGATCTCTATAAATGCAAACATCATTGTTTCATTATTGTTGTTTGTGGTTTTTGTTTATAGTTATTCTTGTAGTAATTGTTGGTAAATTTTTGTTTACTTGCTTATCGTCATTTTGTATGCTGTTTGTTGTTGTTATATCAGGCAGTGCGATAATTTGCAAACAAGTTCATTTTTGTTTTTGTAGTTTTTGTTTATATTTTTAATGTTAAACGATGTAAAACCAAAACACCAGTATCTAGATTTTATCATTTTCGTAACAATATATTGCTTTTGATTAGCTGCTAAATTCGTTATTAAAATTAAAATCTATTTTGGTCTTCATATTTTACCCCGATTTTTAACACTCATCAAATATGAAACAAATTATGCCGATTAAAGTGATTTGATTGTTTAATTTTCTATTTCTATCACCTTTTATTTGTAAATCAATAAATTCCAGTATGTTTTATTGTATTCAAGTGAAATATGTTTGAATGTAAAAGCAATTGATTACATTATGCCACAAAATAAATAAATTAAATACGCCCAACTAATGATATAGTGTAGGTCATGAGTTTTGTTGAGTAGAACACTCAAAAATTTCTTGAACACTCCAAAATTGTTTTATTTGACCAAAACTGTTTTTTTTACTTTACGCACAAATTTATTGGATACACATTTTATCTTATTAGAAAGGAGAGGGATGGGCCTTTAAAACGATGTATATACTATATTATTTGACTTAATATGCTATGAGATTTGATGAGGTAAACCTGACAAATGCATATTTTTTCATATTTTTTAAAGTTCGTCCGTTCATAGTAGCAAACTTTAATTAAAAAATATGAAGTTAGTCATGATATTCTGAAAGTGCATTATCTTGTGAAGAGATTTACACTTCGTTTGATGAAATCGGACAAAAATTACTGTAGTTATTATTTAAAGAGTATAACAATATAAAAGTCTGAACCATATGTTTATGTATATCATTTAGAGGGACATCATTCCTTTTCAAAAAACTTTAGATTTTGAAAATAGGTTAAAACATATTTGAATAATCCATAATTTTGTGTGAAAAGATAAAAAATATCGTTTTTGTCAAATAAACCAAGTTTGGAGGGTTCGAAAAATATAGAAAAAAAATATTTTTGAGTTCTACTCAACAAAACTCACAACCTACATACACTATGTCATTTGCTTGGTGTATTTTGACTATCTCACCGTGTTATTTATATTTGCCAATTTTTAGGTATATGTATGTATGTACAAATTATATTTATATGTAAGTATGTTAAAATCAAATATGTACTTCTAGTAGTTTCTACAATTTTTCAAAAAAAAGATAAATACATTTTTAAAATAAAAATAGAAAGAGAAAGGGAGAGAGAAAGAGAATATTGTTGGTCTGTCACTAAATGAGCACACATGTAAATTGATACTAATGGAATATGATAGAATACTTAGAATTAAAATAGAATTTGTTTTTAAAATCAATTCATTTTGTCAAATATTTACATTATCGAGAAAATACTAAATACACAATCACTTATAAAAACTGCAACAGCTACAGCATTCAGCAAATGATTTAATATTTAATATAATTAAGTTTAAATTTAAATTTCAGATGATTACTAATTTGGCTGTGCTGGTTTTGATCGATTCGTCGCCCTTAGTATTTAATACAAATTAGTTTATTTTATTCAATTCATTTTTATTCATTGGATATATCCGTAGAGATTAACAACATGTATTAAAATCTTAAAATTAATATAAATATTGTCCAAAAAAGCACCAGATTTCTTGCAAGGTGGTTTGGGTGACTGAAAAGTTTTATTTAAAATTTTGATTTCTTCCCGAATAGTAAGATAGTTGAGATGCCTATGGATCACTGAGCTCATTGGCATTTCTGCAGTCCACAACAAAAGCACGAATGACCATAGGGTTCTTCCTGCCAGTAGAAATCCTTTTACGGGAGAATAAATTAGAATTTGATTTGGTGTGAAAATATTTGTTTTTTAGACGTTAGCGGGTAATAGTCTTATAATTTGGTATACAAACAATCATACCAGACTTTTTATAATGCTTGAGCGATGTCTATCAAGATCACACAATACTTCGTACAATACTTTTTTTTCGCTTTACACCGAGCAGCCCAAAGTTCAAAATGATAACTTTGCAGGCCATACATATGAATACAATAACGAGGAAGATTTAATTTATTTTCCAATTTAAGTTTATCTGACATAATAAAATTAAAAAAATGTTGTTTTTATGAAATCTATAGACAGATTTTTCCAGATAATTTGTGATTCAAATAACAATACTCACTACCATATTGATGTTAAATTTGCCCATAAATTTGCTTTATTTGTCAGGAGTTTAAGATTTTTAATACAAATAAATTTTATTCTTGGAACATATACGTTCAACCTTGACTTACTAATGTTTGTGTGTGTTTGTGTTTTTTGTATGACTTTAAGTTCATTGAAAAAGAATATATTTAAAAAAAAGTTTTCCTTTTAAATTGTGTCATGTTTTTTCATTTCATTCTTTTAATTTCAAATTTGCTATTGAATAACAAACACCCTACTGATTGTGCTTATTAGAAGGCTTTGTTATTCTTGTCAAGTAAAAAATATCTCTACACACAGATAGACGACGACCTTGATGACATGCTGACTACATATCTGAACTAAAAAGACAAACGTGCCAGTTAAAATAACAATTTAACAATAGTCTCTATCTTGAATAGAGTACGTCGTAAAATAAAACCTCTTTACATGCTTACAATAGACATAATCTAGTTTTCATATGCTTGTATACAGACATACTTATATATCTTTTAAAGGCTATGGCACACACGCGCTCTTATAAATTGTAATATCAAATATTGAAGTTCATAAACGTTATTGCAATGAATTGAAAAGTCTTTGTCTATTTATGTTCGCCTGTTATAGAAGTCTGGTAATATTAGTATATTTATCCGTACATATTATAACAAATATACGTAAGGAGTACATGTGCCGTTGCAGCAGCAAGTTGGAAAATTGTAACATTAGCTTCACACTATCAGAAGCAGCAATCGAGGTAATATTAACCGTACATATGCAGTATGTTAGTAGATAAGTTTTTATTATTATTTGCTCAAGTTTAACATTTAGGTCGTAAGACAATTTATCATTCATGTATTTTCACACGTGTATGTAAGCTTTGTATAACGCATACATGGGACGATTGTTGAAAATTACACAGCTCATTTCGTAAAGTTCGTTACATTTTGCGAATTGAAACCTAATATTTATTTCCGTGCGATCTACCCAAGGTAATCCCCAACTTTAACTGTAGTGAGGGTGTAACAGCAAAATCAATAAAAACAAAATCGGTATTCCTGATATTATTCATCGTTGGCTAGACTCCTATCTCTTCCTTAAGACTCAGAGGGTATTGTTTAGGAATGTATTGTCTAAGACGGTATATGTTACTTCTGGTGTTCCGCAGGGTATCCATTTGAGTCCTTTTTTGTTTTTATTGTTTCTTAATGATCTTCCTTGTGCTATTTCTGATTGTAATATTCTGATGTATGCTGACGACGTTAAATTATTTTATACTTTTAATGATGATCATGGTCAGGCTGTTATTCAACGAAATATTGATTTGTTTGTAATTTGGTGCAGAATTAATTTAATGGATCTTAACTTGAAAAAATGTAAATGCATGGTTTTCTCTCGCGGGGGCGTAATTTCGTCCACTTATGTGATTAATTTTTGCCCTTTGGAAACTGTGACTACATTTCTTGATTTGGGAGTATTATTGGATATGAAACTGTCTTTTATTGATCATATTAGTATGATGATTGGCAAGGCTCGGGCTGTTCTTGGTTTTATGAAAAGATGGGCTAGGGAATTCATTGATCCTTATATAACAAGACTGCTATCCATTTCACTTGTTAGACCTATTTTGGAGTATGCATCTATTATTTGGAATCCATATTATCGTTGTCATAGTGATTCAATAGTCTGTGCAGAAGCAGTTTTTATTATTCTGTTTACGTGGCTTAGGATGGGATTGTGCCAATGGGTTTCATATGAGGCTAGATTAGGTTTGATAGAACTTCCAACTTTAGAACGTAGGAGGGCTGTTTTAGGGGTTTGTTTTGTTTTTAATATGGTTAAAGGTGATATCGAGACTGCTATCCATTTCACTTGTTAGACCTATTTTGGAGTATGCATCTATTATTTGGAATCCATATTATCGTTGTCATAGTGATTCAATAGTCTGTGCAGAAGCAGTTTTTATTATTCTGTTTACGTGGCTTAGGATGGGATTGTGCCAATGGGTTTCATATGAGGCTAGATTAGGTTTGATAGAACTTCCAACTTTAGAACGTAGGAGGGCTGTTTTAGGGGTTTGTTTTGTTTTTAATATGGTTAAAGGTGATATCGATTCTGAGTTTTTACTTTGTAATCTGAATTTCAGTATTCCAGCAAGATTTTCACGGCACTATCGTCGTCTTTCTTTAGATTTTTATAGAACGAACTATGGATGTAATTTTCGTTTTCGTAGATTATGTAATGATTTTAACTTATATTATGATTTTATTGATTTTAATTGTAGTGTTTGTAATATAAAACATAGCTTATATGCTGGCATTAATTTGTAAATTATTATATAAAAATGTATTTTCGTTATTGTCATAGGTAGTTCCTGTTTATTGTTACTTTATTCAGCTTGTGATTAAGTTCTGTAGCTGATTTATGTTCTCGTTGCCATTACTTTTCCCTTACCCGCTACAGTCCGTACTGTAGTGTGTACGTCCCCTACGTAATGGGGACGAGCCCTCCGCGGTCGGGTGAGGGTGGGTTAGTGTGAGGCCGGGGACGTTCGAAACAACAAAAAAAAATATGATAACCTTAACTACTTTGCAGCAGTCTTCTGATAAAAACAGTGAGAGTAAAATTAAAATTATCATGAAAACATTCTCAAATCCGTCGTTCGAAGTCGACATTAAACTGTAAGTCCCTCTACTCATGCATAAAACTTACACACACAACATCAATGGTATGAAGCCAGGTCGTAGTCGTGATTAATTGGTTTGTTATGGTCAGTAAGTACGTTTTTTAATGAGTGTAACGAATAACTAATCGAGTGGTTATTTTTTCGTACTGTTTCTTAAGCAGAGCTAACTGACGTTTTTGGGTTTTATACGCCTACCCTTCCAAGGTTAGGTTTGATTACATTAGCTTGAATTGGCAGCCATCTGAATGAGTTTACTTAAATCCTATAAAAGCCGGGTTTAACACTAATATTACCTATTGCACTCTGCTTGTGTGAATTTTATAAATTCTGAGACCTCAAGCATTCTTTTTTTTACGAACCCAGACATTAGATATGACAGCAAAGATGTTTTGTGGTGTTTTTCTACCTCGCCGCTACAGCTTCTTCAGTCTCCGGGAATGTGCACCCAGAGGCCAGTGTTCCATAATAACTGTCATGAGTTTTCTAAGATAGAATGGATTAACGTTGAACGCAATTTTTGGTCTGCATATACCCATATGGGGCCAGATCTATATAGTCTCCTCGCAAGTGGGTTCATTATCCTTACCTCAGCAGTTTTTTGATAGTAAATAAAATTGCCATGAAATGTTGCTCAAATGTAATTTCTCGTTCAGAGTCGTTCGCGTCACTTATGGATAAAATTAACACACACAACAGGTACGGTATGAGAAGTTGGGTTGTAATGCGGCCTAAAGGAGTGTAATGGCCAATCAAGTAAGTAAGGATGTGTCAATGGGTAAAACATTGGTCTATTATTTCGCGCCCTTATTAAAACGACCGCTATTTGCATGGACTATACGAACGAGCTCTAAAGAATATATAAAGAATATGCAATAGAATTTTGATCATTTCTACTTTATATTACAAGAATTATTTAAACAATTAATATTTCAAACTACTGTAGTCATATTGGACAATATTTTCTACACATACGAAACACTTTCGTAGCCTCTATTGCATGCTTTTTTTCAATTGTATTGTAATAGAAATAAATTTTTCGTTAACCTTGAATTCCTATCATAATTTCTTTGACTAAATTTCTACAAATTACAGGACAAATGATAAAAATTATTGAATGCTCCATAAACTTACTTGAAGGCACACCCTCGTATGGTCGTAAAATGAACATTTTAAACATTTTCATATATTTTTGAGTCAGTAAAATAGAATAGACGTGGTTTTGTGTGGAGAGTAGAAAGGATTCAGTTGAACATAAGAATTTGAAATCGTAGCAATAAAG
The DNA here is from genome assembly GCA_936449025.2 of Sarcophaga subvicina. Classification (NCBI taxonomy): domain Eukaryota; kingdom Metazoa; phylum Arthropoda; class Insecta; order Diptera; family Sarcophagidae; genus Sarcophaga; species Sarcophaga subvicina. The sequence goes on from OW388080.2 coordinate 94,295,468, forward strand.
ACTTGTGTGTGGCTTTTGAAAATTTGAGAAAATGTTTACTATATTAAATTGGCATAAGTTAACATTTAATATTTAATGTTAATGTGTTTAAGTAAACATACCTGAATTTAAGCGTATTTGTAATCTGATGAACATAAGGTTTCTAAATGTGTCTTCATAAATATAATCCAGTTTTTTAAAAAATTGTTATTCGTTTAACAATAACCCAAATGATTTGAATATGTCTTCTCTTACACTATCTTAGAATTTATTTAAATTTAATCACAATTAAGGGCTGTGACAGACAACTTTTCTGCGAGCAGGTGTCTATCAACCAATAAATTTCAAAAAGCCCACATCTGATGCCGACATACATGCCCCCAATATTGTATTACCGAGGCCATGCTCAACTATTTCACGTAAGTTCTTTAGATCGAACTCTTTATTTATCTTCCTCCATATGCAGGCATGTCAGATATGTTTTGGAATTTTGTGTTTTCTTCAGGCGAGTCAAAATATATAATTTAGTATGAAGGAAAATTAAATGAAGAGCTTGATCTAAAGAAAGGATTAAGAATGGTGGTGACAGTACAATGCTGTAAGTATGTGTTTTGACATCAGATGTAGCAGATTAGAATTTATTGAGAAAATAATGAATAACAAAGTGTATTTAAACATTCTAAAGAACAAATTCGTCGAAAGTTCAGAAGAATTAAGAATTCGTAATGATTATTATTTTCGACAAATCAATGAACAGTTTCTATCCTCAGACTACTTGTCGATAGTCTAACAAAGAACTCAAATCATTTCATATTGTAATAACACCACCGATTTTAGATGGTCTCAGACCAGTTCAACTTAATCAGAATAGAGTGTTGGCTTATTAGACGCAAAAGCCTGGGTTCGAGCCCCAGGCCAGGCATCAAAGACAAAATACAAATGGTATTTTTTCGGCGACTTCCTCTCAGCAGATTTCTGGCAAAAACTCTAAGAGTAAATAAAAATTGCCATGAAAAGTTTCTCAATAAATAAAAATCTGTCGTTCGGAGTCGACTTTAAACTGTAGGTCCCACCACTCATGTATTAAATTGACACACACAACATAAGTGGTGTGAGAAACTAAGACGTTGTACAATGGTTCAATTCGAGCTCCGGGTACTGTACTTGTCTTAATTGACAAGTACACGTCCTCTAACCTAACCTAATCAGAATATCCTTGTCGCTTACAAAAGCTTTTTCCTATTTTGCAGAAAAGTTCTGACCTCATCAAGGGCGTAAAAGCTATCCTTCTCTCAAGCTGAGCCACTGGCTCATTGCTGGGAAATCGCACATCACCTGAGGTCTTGCTTTGCTTAGCGGATTCAGATTTCTATTGTAATCTGCAGTCAGCCATAAAAGCTGATCGCTCAGCTGATAGGCTGACTGTCGGATAGTTTTGTTATATCCCGTCCTCTTTATTTCCAGCCCACATCTTTCGATGGGGAAAGAAAAAACTTGTGAGTTTCTTGATTGAAACGAACTAGCGAACACAACTTCTATTCCACTATTTGTCTTTGACCTATCCGTAAACCACACAATGTTGCAACTCTTAGAAGTTTCAGGGATCAATTTTGTTCATTTCCAGGATTATAGAGTTAATTCATACGTCTGAGGAAAGTCTAAAGCACTTGGAAAGTTTTCTTTTATTGGATAATATTGATTAGTAGATAGTACCGAGTGGGCTATATATTCGGTTATTCCGAATCTGGCACTTCTTTTGTCATTCCATTCTGTCACAAAATTCAGTATATTATCTCCACTGAGCATAATGAATCGATTTACGCTTAAACAACGTCGGTATTTATTGGAAATTTGGGCCTACGAGAAACTGCACCATCAAATCAAATCAAACCAGAGACAATTGATCATTTGAAGGCCAACATACGTTATACCATTGCCAAGATGCGAGTACATACACTCAAAAAAATGCATGCAAATTGGTGCGATTGAATGAGGTACTATGGGGCCAGCCACGGCAGCTATATAAATGAAATAATATTTCATTTCCAACCGGAACAATTGTACTTCACATCAAAAAACTAAATTTGGCAACATTTCAAACCATTTTTGTTTTATTGGATTTTTAAATTTAAACTTTTAAATGGCCCACCCACTCATATTTACTCACTTTATGCTCGTATTTATGTATGTAAAATTCATACGGAGAACATATGTGACGTATGAGTGATATCTAATTCCATTAGATTCTATATGACAATATCAAAGATTTTTTACTGCATACTTTTCAGAGTAAACATTCTAGTACCTGTAATATAATGCGTAGGAGAAATATATTTCAATTTAAATTAAAAATAATGTATACTCCATTAATTTGGAATTAATATGGAATTAATATGGAATTAAGCTATGATATGGCAATTCTAAGGGATTTTTAGAAATATTGAATTTTTCCAGATATCCCATCCTAAAAGTAAATATAAAAACCTCAGTACTAGTCTATATTCTAGTGAGTGCTACATCATGGCCAGTAGCTTCATAGTCTGTATATTCCACATCTTGACAACAAAAAGCCTGCTTTTGTTTTATTGCATTTTTAAATTTAAGCCTTTAAATCTCCCACCATCTATTACTCTAGTAATCTGTTCTGGTAGCTGCCGTCGTCTAGTAGGTAGTGCGTTGCATTATTAGAGGAGAGGCCACGGTTCAAAATACTATTCCTTCGAACATAATAAAATATAAAGAAAACTATTTCTTCGGCGGCTTCCTCTCAGGAGATTTCTAGTAAAATCTGTGAGAGTAAATTAAATTGCCATAGAGTTTCTCAATGAAAGCTATCGCTCGGAGTCGAACTTAAACTTCGCAAACTATAAATATTTCGAAAGAAAATTTCTCATCTTTAAATACATTTCCGGCTAAAAAAATTTTATTTTCTGTATGTAAACAAATAAAATGAATTTAAAAATTTTAATTTTTATTGTTTCCACACAAAATTATACCATTACTCGACATTTAATTGAACAACAAATGAAATATTAACATTTTCGCATAAAAAATTGTATTATTTTATTTGCAATTGCGTGTTTTCTATGGTCCGAATAATAAATTCATGCACAGAGTTTCAACGATAAAAGTTAAAATGTGTTAGTCAGTAAATTTAAAATCTGCGGCAACATCTGGTTTTGACATGAGAATTAAATGGTTAGACACTTTTTTTAATTAAAAACAAAAATTGTAATAATAAAATGAAATAAAATGAAGAGTGTGAATATGGAGAACGCGAGTGTTTTGATAACTTCAGATATTTAAAGTATATGAGTAAGAAAACAAAATTATTAATGTGTCTATACTAAAAATGTTTTCTCAATTTATTTCTTCATTACTGGTTTTATTGGATATGTCTGACCTGGGGTTTGATCCGTTGCCTCACGTCTAATAAACCAATACACTACCTACCAATATACTACCTACTTGACTACAGCGACTTAAATGTCCACCATGATTTCTCTGGGTGGATCGCAACCAAAATGTACAATTTTACATTTATCTGGCGCATAAATTTGATGAAAGGCATGTGTTATGTTGGTTACATACATACATACATAATTGGCCATTACAATCCTTGAGTCAGGATTACGGCGTAGCTACACACCACTCGTGTTGTGTGTGTTAATTTTATACATGAGTGGCGGGACCTACTGTTTAAAGTCGACTTCGAATGAAAGATTATTATCGAGACACTTTTCATGGATATATTTATTTTTTCTCAGAGTTTTTAACAGGAATCTACTAAGAGTAAGTCGCCAAAGAAATATTTTTTCTTATTTCGGTTTGATGTCTGACCTGTCGCTTGAACCGTGGCCTTACGTCTAGTAAGCTAAGACACTACCTAATAAGCTACGGCGACTTCGTATTATGTTGGCCTCGCATACACAAGAAAAAGTGTAACAGCCTCATATCGCTTAAACTCAGCGTCCAGTTCACATCACCTCTACAAAAGATATCTGTGGCAACGTGGCATGCTCTGTGTGGGGCGTAAAGCCGCCATGTTGAAACCACTTGTCGCTGATGGCCAAATTTCTTAATTCAAGCCAAAGAAGTTAATAATCATTGCTCTACAGTGTTCGTAGTTGATGACCAAAGTTCTTTGTGAATGACTATAGACCGATGACGTTGCCAGTCAGAAACCCATACCAAACAGTGACTTTTATGGGACGCATTTGACGCTCTAAGATCTCATGTGAATCTATATTGCCAAATTCCACAACTTTGTTTGTTCACGTACCGTTTTATCCAGAAATGATCCACTTCGATGAAGATGATTTAGTTGTCTGGTGTCAGGAAATGAATTTAAAAATTGTGAACCTCTAGAAAACACCGTCTTATCTAAGAATTATTCTAATGAATGGAATGTACAAACCATTCACTTAGTCATTTAAGCTTTTGAATTGTCAGCTTTAATTAAAACTCTTGCAGATTTGTAAATACCGGAGGTACAATACTATGTATTTGTATTCGAGATCTGTTGTTGTACTGTTTTTAATCTCAGTTTAAAATTTAAAATTCAAATTTAAAACTAGATTTGTGGTTATTCACTTGAACTTAATGTTTCTCTTGAATTTTTTTTATTTGCATTTCACTTTGAGGCGCACATTGAATTTATGCTGAAGGGTTTGTTAAATTTAAGTTTTGGTCTTAAAATTTCCTTAAGCTTGTTTGCATTTCAAATTCATACACAAAACTAATCTGGATTTGATAGTAGTGTTCTAATACTGAAAGAAGATTTTCTTCTAAAGAGTAAAAATAAGAAAAGGAAAGAAAGAAAATTTAAAATATTTAATTTCATGTTTTCTGGTCATCAGTTAAAATTCAATTCATTTAAAGACAATCTACTGTTTAACCTAAAAGTTTTTACAAGTTTCCTATGTTGTAAGTATTACTTATTGTATGGCTTAAGTGTCAATTCTCGCAAAACAAAGTTGATTTTTTTTATCAGGCAATATTGAGTACAAATTTTTAACTTACCAATCCTAAATGAGGTTAAATTTTCTTTATCCAAGAGGGTTAAATATTTGGCGGTCATTCTTGGTCCCAAACTCTCACGGAAGTATAACATTATTGATAGGTAAAAGGACGGTAAGCAAGATCTGGCGTCTCAGTACATGTTTGGTGGACGGTACACAGACACCAATGCCCCTGCTGACTGATGGATAGAGTACGAAGGCAGTTAGCTGATCTGATTAACATTGCGCTCTGTTCCACTCCAACCAAGGCTTTAGATCCTATACTTAACTGGCTCCGCTCACACCTCCTATTGCGACGGAGGGCTGGACATGTACAACGCACAACGGCTATCCTTATGGGTCATTCTTCTTTTGGTGGGCATGCCAAAAGTTTCGGACTTTTGCAGGTCTTTGGGTCTGAGGAGCAGAAAGAGATTGTCTTTCAGCTCATGTGTCAGTGTCCTGGTCTTCTCATGAAGAGACGGAGGTTTCTGACCCCTCACTTTCTAACATTGTTGATCGAGCTCTCTAATATAAAAATTTTTCCAATTGCATGATTTATTTTGGAAAATATATCGTCTCCTCTATGTTGGCGGCGACTATAGACATCGGATGAGTTTTGAGATGTATGAGCTTTATGTTGACATCGACGTCGTTAGATGTATTAAAAAGTACAACGTTTACATTGGCTTGGGCTTGTCGTGCGATATGAATATGATACATATGAATATGATACATACATCATTGGCCATTACAACACTTCAGTCAGGTTTGCGGCCAAGCTTCTCGCACCACTCTTGTTGTGTGTGTTCATTTTGTACACGAGTGCCGGGACCTACAGTTTAAAGTCGACTGCGAACGACAGATTTTTGAGAAACTTTTCATGGCAGGTTTATTTACTCTCAGAGTTTTTGCCAGAAATCTGCTAAGAGCGAGTCGCCGAAGAAATATTTTTTTCATATTTCGGCAACACATTACCTACTAGACTACGGCGACTTCGAGTGAATATGATGCTCCAGCGAAAACATCTTGTGAATATATACACTATAAATCAAAGAGAAGAAAAAGAAAAAATTTCAATATATGAGAACAAAACAAAAATAGTAAAGACATTAACTGGGTTGCAAGTAGAGAATGAGCATTTTTTCTTTTCTTTACTAAGCATTATTGTGATATGAGTGTTTATGTTTGTTTTAATGGAAGGATGTACACTTATAACCTTATTCTCGAACTCTTTTTCTTCAGTTGTTATTGTTTTCTTATTCTCTAAAACCAAAACAGATAAAGAGCAAAAGAAAATACACAAATTCCAGTTTCCTGTATATGAGATTGTTATCCTGGACATATTGTTGTGGGAAATTATTAGAAATATAATGACATGTGACATTATTGTCTTTTTTGTTGTATTTGTAATAAACATCTCACACCTACGGATCAAAAACCTAAATAAATTATGTAATGTTTACATATACATGCTCAAATAATGGAGTTCTTATTTGCTTTTATGATAATGAGTAAGAAAATAACAAATAGGTGAGGATGTAATGCCGGTGGAATAGTATAAAGGAACATGATTGTGGGGTAAATGCAAGGAAATCGTAATTCACTGCTGTGCATTTCTATTATCTTGTTTAGTTGATGTATTAAGCAACGACAACGCTAATCAAAAGATAAGGAAAGAAGACAAAAGGCGTGATAGCACAATTATGATCCATGAAGAACTATTTTTTCAGTTCCCTGGTTTTCCCGCTTCACCGAAATTCGGCAACCAGGTCTGTCGGCCCACCCACTATTTATTGAATTCCGTGCTGCTTTTTCCTATTTTTGAAAAACAGTCCTGCAGAGGCACATATATCCGCTCTATTGTTTCTTCCTCGAACATCTGCCATTCCTTCCGTGGCAGTTCATTTGCCTTTTCGTTTTCCTCTATGCCACAGTGATACGGTAACCAGTAGAGCCGGATGTTATGTATACGTCCGACTTATATAGTTCATTTAATCTAGATGCCCTTTGATTTGACGATTTGGAACCCCAGTTATTTGATTGCTGCTTGACCCTCAACTCATATGATCAAGTTCGAAGGAATTATATACCCGGATTCAATCATACTGCAGATTGTTCAATAAGAAAAATCGCCGCCTGAAATACGCTGGCGTGGTTAGGTAATCTAAATGACCTGTTCAGTGCTAGTTTATCGGAAAAAACTCCAGACCAGTTCCGCGTTCGGTATTCATACAATCGTCACCTATGACAGCTTCAGAAACCCATTCTTCCCGTGTGGGAGTGTGAGTTCTGTATGTTCGTCCCAACCGGAATGTAAATTTTACAAACTTCTTTTCACTTGTACGCTAATAATTATCATTAAAAAATCCGATTAAATTATATTAAAAGTCAAGAAATACCAGCACGCAAACAGTCAGTGTCGATGTTGCTACGGAATATCCATTCACACGTCTCAAACTCCAAGTTTGGTAATGCCTTAAAACATACGATTATAAGGAACTACTTCCACTTATAATTTTGAAAAAAATCTCCAAATCGCCAAAATAAAATCTCAGCTGCGACGTGGCTTTCGATCACATATAAAGATCTCATTGTACCATCAATCAAAAGACAGATTGAAAAATATTGTAATAAATACCAAATGAAGTCATCGCAAACATAGGGTCTTCAAAGAGGGATTAGCGAACTTTGTGATGCTACATGTATCAAATTAGTTTCCATATATTCAGGCTGCGATATCACCATGTATGACCATAGCCATGACAAGTGTTCACAGAATGGGCTCTGGAACAGTTGCCAGATGATTCTAGTGTCCCTCGAAAAATAATTTAGCACAATTTTTTGAAAGACGTTGTAAGTCATTAGAAATTCATGAAACTAATCACTCCTTTTCATCCGGGGAACAGTCATTAACCATTCGCAACAAAATCGAAATAACCGTACATCCTCATTTAACCATCATACTACTGCCTTTGTTTCTTTAAATCAAGCCACGAAATGCATAATATGTGATTTCGCTTCAAATCATAGCGTATTTTCGCTGTACAAAAATAATCTTCCGCGGAGGGGCTCACTTTTGGATGAATAAATGATATTTGGGACGATACCAATTCACATCAGATTTAAGAGCATTCAATACATCCCCAAAAAGTTGATATTATATGGGAACGACGTTAACCAGATCATCACTGTCAACGGCGAGCACTATTGGTAGAAGATTGTCAACTTCTTTCGGCCTGAATTGAATGAACTGGACAACAACGATATATGATTCCTACAGGACCTTACTATGTACCACACAGCTAATGCCTCATTTACATTCTGCACGATTTGAGGGCATTATCATCTAACAGAGAAGCAATGACAACTAACCACCAGGATGGTGCGATTTGACCTCAATAGACTTTTCTTGAAGGGTTTTCTTAAGTTTCAGGTGTATGCGAATAAATCATAGCGGTCCTCAAAGCTAAAATAACCGACTCCATTAATAAAGTTCACTTTTAGGCTCCAGAATCATAGGCAAGTGGCCGTTGGCCCGTAGGTAGTGCGTTGGCTTAGATGAGAGGAAACGGCTCAATCATATGACATATGAAAAAAAATGGTTTTTTTTGGCAAACACTCAGAGTAAATAAAATTACCATGAAAAGTTTCTCAAAAAAATCTGTCTGTCAGAGGCGACTTTAAACTGTAGGTACCGCCGCTCATGTCTAAAATTAATACTTCCTGTGAGAAGCTTGGTCGTAATCTTGACTGAAGGGTTGTAATGACCAATTATGTATGAATGTCATAGGATATTAGACACTTCGTTAATTCTCCATCTAGCGAAGGCGTGGCGGATATTTGAACCATGTTACATTTCACACAGAATGGTATCAACAAGTCATTCAAACGAATAAAAAATGTCCATGATATCTCAACTTACTTTGTTTTATGCCTTACGCTTGTTATATATTTTTTGATTAATCCAGGATATGGATATGATAATCCAGGATATATCATAAACCTTAAATAATGTACCTCATCCTTGGAAAAAATCTCTCTTGCATATGATTATCCATTGAAGACCCTTTTATTTCAATAAATTCTAGTTTACATGACTTTATGCAGATTTACTTAAAACGTATTCTAATTCTATTTTCTCTTTTCTATGCCGTTGATTTTCTGGTCTTAACCATATTATTACATATAATTACTTTAATTTTCCTTTCCATTCTAGAAACTAATCCTTGAAACCAGAAATATCAATGTTTGGTTGACTCTGTAACAAATTTGTTAAAGAATAAAAAACATTTTTGAAAATGGACAACAAACCATACACAATTTTTCCATTTGTTTAATGTTTAAAAGGAGTGGCTAACATCTGCCTAAACATACCACACATGATGTGCAATCAATGCAAAACCAATATTGTGGTAAAAAAATTTCAACGTCTAATAAAAACCAACAAAATATTTCTACAATGCAATGGATATAGAAAATTTCTATTTCTATTCTATTAGAAATAGAATTTCAAAAGAAAAGAACGTCTGAATAAAATAAATAATATAAATTGATTTTTGCATGCATTTACAGTGGACTACAAAAGTCTAGATACCCCAATATATTTTACGAATTTTATGATTTTTAAGCAATGATATGTAAAAATTTTAGAAATTTTTTGTATTTATGTTGTTAATTTATTTATTTTTTTCTATATTTTTTTTCAGCTATCAAGGCTCTATGTTTGAACGTAATAAACTCCAAGCCTGTCGCAGATATCTCGACGAGATAGCGGGACGATATGATATCCATATCGTATAGGTACCGGGGCATAGTGGTATTCCGGGTAACTGCAGAGCTGATGAACTTGCCAGGTGGGGCACGACCATCGAACTCTCCGATGAATTTTCGACTCTTGGCATCCCTATGGGGACCTGCAGGCTTATAATTGATAACGCGGTCGTCTATTCTATTTCTTAAACATAGTATTACAAATACTACTAAATAAATAAATAAATAAAATAAATAAATATTCCGTTAACGAAAGGTGGGCTTTGGACACGGGTAGAACGGCCCATAAAATCTGCCAAGTTCATTTTTTTGCTGTGAAGTACAATTGTTCCAGTTAGATCTGACCAATTTTCGTGCACATTTTCGAGTGTATGTGGTCGTATCGCGGCAATGGTATAACGTATGTTGGCCTTCGGCATAACACTTTTCTTTCACGGCGCCCCACCGACAACAGTCCAACGGTGTTAAATCGCAGCTAATTATACGGCCATCAAACCTTTGACGCAATAAATCGATTGTGACATGAGCTGTGTATTGCACCATCCAATTGAAACCAAACATCAGAAGCATTAATACCATGAAGGGCAAAAAATTTGTTAACATGGTGGGATAGATGTCTCCATTGACCGTAATGGTTTCGTCGTCCTCGTAATGGGTGCATTGACTTCTGTAATACCATGTGTGGGGTTTCTGAGCCCTAAATAAGGCAATTTTGCTTATTAACTTACCCACCAAGATGAAATTCAGCTTTATCCGAAAAGATGATCTTTTTTGGCAAAATCGTTATCATCATTTAGTCTCTCATTTACCGAACAAACCACCGTTGCTTAAGAAAAAATTACATTCAGTGGAAATAATATAATGAATTTTGTGACAGAGTAGAATAACATAAGTATTGCCAGATGGGAAATAATCGATGGTTCAAATTTAAGCCAATAATGGCCCATACTGTATATATATTTATATTTTCCCATAGTTTCAAAACATAGGAGCATAGGGCCTCAATGAACAAATTAAGATTTATCTAGAGCTAGTTGGATGGTCTAACACGCCTACAACTCTTTTTGCAGATTCGAATCTAGCGCTGTTCTCGTGATGTCGTCTTGGGGCTTGCGCAACGTATATCATATTCATCTCCACTTACAGAGTAGGATTTCTAGATGGACTGGTACTTGCTTGGTCGCATTCAAAAGTTCAACATTGCTTATAACATCGGGCCATTTTTCTACTCAATATCCTCAACTCAATCTGACTGAGAATGTGCTTCCTTCTCCAAAACTTGTCCACAATGCCAAATTCAGCAGGTCCCTCATATATTCTGTTAAGTATGTCGGTTGTTGGTCCGCCAGCCAGAAACTTGCTGAAAGGAAATCGCCGAAGAAATACTTATCCATTTATTCGTTTCGTTGGAGATGTCTGACCTGGTCTCGACCGTGGCCTCACGTCCAAATCACTACCTACTAGACTAGAACGACTATAACATACAGTAATCCCTCGATTTACGTCGCAGTTGGTTTTAAAAAGAAGACGTAAATCGAAACGACGTAAATCGAATTTCATATTGCTCATACGACAAAATAGTATGTTTTTAACAAGGAACTTAAAAAAGTTCCAGTAATCCCTCGATTTACGTCGCAGTTGGTTCCAAAAAAAGGCGACGTAATTCGATTGACGACGAAAATTGAAGTCAGAGGGAACAAAAAATTTGACGACGTAAATCGAAACAACGTTAATCGAGACGACGTAAATCGAAGTATTACTGTATTTGAAAAATCGGTTATTATTATAAATTCTAAGCCATCTATCAGTTTAAATTTTGACAATCGATTATTTCAAATCTGGCAATACTTATGTTATTGTGTTACAAAATTCGAAAATTGCACGAAAATGTCGTACAAAATTTATAAAATTTAAAAAATTATATCGAAGCTGTTTAGGTCGAATTTTGCGAAAAGATCTCCGTATAACACCTTGCAAAGTTCAGTTGGTTCAAGAGGTGAAGCCGCATGACCATCCGTTTCGTTTTCGCTACGCTAGATGGGCCAACGAGAAACTGCGTGATGATGTCGATTTTGCCATAAAAAATCATCTTTTCGGATGAAGCTCATTTTCATATTGGTGGGTACATTAATAAGCAAATTTTCCGCATTTGGGGCTCAGAAAACCGTCTTACGTTTGATACCCGTTTAATTAGCCGAAATGGTAATATCAATTGGCCGCCAAGAGATGCAATTTGACACCATTGAACTATTTTCGGTGGGACGTCGTAAAGAAAAGTGTTATGCCGACAATCAAGAGACAAAGTCGAAAGAGTTCATTATTAAGTCATAAGGGTGATCTGAAGTGACATCGTAAGGGCTCACTATAACTCATAAGCCAGGAAAGGGTTTCGAACTGTTTTTCAAACAAGTTTACAAACAAGAAAAGTTCATCTTAAAAGTGATGATAAACTGAGGGCTGTAATTGAAGATGGTTATAGGGTGATACTTAACTGTGTTGCAGACAAGATGTAGATTATAATGAAAATTAAACTCTTAAGAGACAGCCAAAATGAAAATAATGCACATATGCACACATGTATATGCAACAGTTGTAATCATAAATTTTGCAAAAACTATTTAGCTGTATTTTTAGCTGAAAAATTTGTCAAATTTTCTTTTATTTTTAGTATACATTCTGCTAAAAGTTGAATTTAATCACAGCAAAGAGTTTGCGGTACACTATAACCTTAGCAGTTATCTCAGTTTTTGGTTTCTCTGCCTGCATAATAATGTCAGCAGTTTCTGACATAATAGTTAAAATACCGCATCAGTAACAAGGGGATATCGCTCAGTGGTAGAGTATTCGACTGCAGATCGAGAGGTCCCCGGTTCAAACCCGGGTGTCCCCTGTAAACAAAATTTTTCTTTTAAATTTTTTGATCAAACTGAATAAAGTGGAGGAACAGATAACAAAAATTATTAAAAATAGGCTTGGTTAGAAGACATTTCAGTTGTTTGTGTTGTTTAATATGTTCTTCTAGTTAAAAGCATGTGTTGTTTAAACATGCACACCTTTGCCTCGTTGCTCTTGTTGTCAAGGACTGTTAAAATTATTTAAATTGTGTTTTACCAGCATGTTTTATTTACGAAATCGAAATTTGGTTGACTTAACATTCTAAAGAAATTTCTGTAAATTCCCAATGATATGTAGGGTCTTCGAAATGGGACTTCCAAAATTTAACAGTTGATATCGTTGGACGTAAAGTCCTTATTTGATTTCGTTTAACTGCACCACATAATTTTTTTATTTCACAACCTGTGGTATGACCGTTCAGAAGTTGTATTACTTTTCGATATTACTCATACCTCTGCGATTTATTTTATTTATTTTTATTTATTTATTATTAGTCATAGCACAACAAGATAATAATCTTATAAATGAAAGTGCTATGGGAGTACATCAAAGAAAGAAAATAATAACAAATCAGTGGTTATACAAGTAATGAAATAATGTAGAAATAAAAATGAATAAGAACATATTAACCCATTAATGCCCAAATGAGAATCACAAACAATATTTAAAATTCAATCTTTATTTCTAGATCTAAATAACATTTTTTATAGTACTATAAAAGAAAAAAGAACAAAAAAAATATTCTAAGTTGTGTTTTTTGAGGTGTACTAAGTTTAATACAATGGGCGGTTACGTGTGGTATTTTGCAAAATATCCTCTTTCCAAACAAAGTGTTTTCAGGCACTTACAACATGATGTTTTAACTCGATTTGAGCATATGACACATCGAAGTTGATTTGGAATTTTTTGGGGGTTGTAGCCATTATTTTTTTTCTTCTCCTTCAATTCTGGAAGATGTTGCCTAAATTTATTGTCCTTTTTGTCACTAAGATATGTTCGTGCTATATGTCTGCGAAACCATAATTGATCCACACGATTATTAGGGTTTGCAATGCAATATAGTCTCCATGCATTTGAAGCAGTCAAGTCCACTAAATAAGTAAACAAGACCCACCACCACTTTTTACCTTTTACAGCAATTCGGTACATTCCTATATACCTGTCCATCTGATCTACCCCTCCCATAGCTTCAGTATGTTTTTGATCTGGAGGAGATGGAAAAAACGAATAAACAGGAGCACATTTTCTCCAACTTGGGGACTCAACACTAGCTTCAACGCTTCTTATTTTCTGAACATTCCGTGAAGAAGATGACGCGATGGAATGTAGGGGCTCATCACCATCGCTACTCCACACATCTTCAACCGTAGGTCTGTAGTTAACCACCTCTTTATTACCGGGCACATTTCGAGGTAGTTTATTTTCATATAATTCATCGTCTCCACCTTCCTCTTCGTTAGTGAGAACATGTAAATCGGGTGGCAGCATAAATGCATCGTAAGTAACGTCATTTTCATTATCTTGGCACTTATTGCCTCTTCCAACCCAAAACAGTTTTTGCTACTTCGGTTCGCCATTTTATATCTTTCAAAGTATTTTTTAATTAATAACAAGACGCTATTCAAAAAAAAAAAGAAATAAAAACCACGAAAAACTTTTATTCTAAAGCACAATGCCGGAATGAAAACGACTTCACTGTACTATTTTATCTTACCTTGAACGCCCAATATACTAAACTTAGTACAGCAACACTTAATATGCTATAGCTCAAAAAATTCTATACGAAGTAAACCGTTTTATATTGATTTTATTAGAATGTGATGTTATCCAGTAAATAAACTGCTTTTCAACATTCTTCAAAGTTAACTGATGTAAAATAAACTAAATACCACACCCACAAGAAATAAATCGCTAGCCAAAATGGGGATTCTCCTCATATTTTTGAACTATGATTTACAACAGCTACGTGGATGTTGCATGTACCCTTATTGACTGGTAGCAAGCGTAGTCAGAATAAAAAAACTACATTTGTAATTTTTACTTCGACTTTAAGCTGTGTACTATATATAGTACAGCGGGCGGAAATGGCTTAAGATATCGGGAAATAGCAATCAATACAAAAAAGGGTAAAAAATGAATATGTGTAAAAAATAAATTAGGAAAATTACAAAGAACATTGTATACAAATATAAGGAAATATACAAACAAAGTAAAAATATATACATATACTAAGATACAATGAAATTTAAAGACTAACTTAGAAAAATTAAAAATAATAATCATTAGTAGAAATAGAGAGTAAAAAATGTACAAAAAAAATCAAGATATGCTAAAAACTACTTGAACAGATTGTATAACTCCTTTTTGAACTTAACTGCATTGCCTATATTCTGAATATAATTAGCTAAAGTATTCCAAAGACTGATGGTGTATATAAAAAACTGGCGTTTTGACAAAAGAGTCCTATGTCTATGTTGGATAATTTTTATACCGCGGTTGGATGCAGCAAATGTAATCTTACTAAATGAGTATATCGGCTGTTTTAAAGTAATAATCTTATGGAGGAGAATAAGGCATTTTATATTTAATAGATTATCAAAATTAAATTCAGATATCTGGTAAGAAAATTGTGATATATGGCCTCGACGTCGCTTAATAAATACATGTCTGGCTATATTATTATAAGCCAGGTTGAGTTTCCGCTTATCATCAGTATCACAGTTTGTGAAAATTTCAGATTCGTATAAAAGAACAGGAATCAAATACCAGGCAAAGGGAGTCGAATCTATAACAGCCCATAAGTTTCTAAGCATACCGTATGCTTTACCAACGATGACGTTAATGTGGTTAGACCACGTTAGCCGACCATTAAAGATAATACCCAGATTGAATGCTGATTCAACAAAGTCAATTTTATTCCGCTGATAATAATATCCGGCACAACAAATGCTCTCTTAGTTCTGGAGAGCAATAAACCATTGGCCCTAGCCCAGTTGTCAATTTTTCGTAAATCACAGTTGAGGGTGTCTGTACATAGTTGGATATCCTCAATACGTGTGCTACTATAAAGCTGAACATCATCATCATGTACGCTACAATTATCCAAAACATCAGGTAGGTCGTTAATGAATATACAGAACAGGAGAGGCCCTACTATTGGTCACTGAGGAATACCTATTCCAACGTTTAGCGAATTCGAGATCTTGCCGTTTAGATAAACTCGTTGTGATCTGTTTATAAGATAAGAACGTATAAAACTACAAGCTGAGTTAGAAAAATGAAAGAGGGTCTGTAGCTTCTTCAATAATATTTGGTGGTCAACCGTATCAAAAGCCTTGTTGTGATCCAAAAAAACTAAATACGCTATGTAATTTTCATCTAGTTCCAACCTAAGGTCCTCAACTACATTGACTAAAGCAGTAGTTTACTGCTAATAATTGAAATTGAAAAAAATATGAGTTTTTAATGAATAACATTGCTGATCACGACAGAAGCTTTAAATATATAACTGTGGGACGCAATTGATATAAAATAGCAACTGAAGCTCATTCAAATTCGACAGAAACTCGAAAACCACAAGCTTTTCTCATCACCCAAAAGTTTTTTTTATTTCAGTAAGAAAGAAAATAATGATTTAATGAGGCTCAAATTCTGTGTTCTTTGAAATAAATTTTTTTTCTTTCTTTTCATTCCATAAGGAACTCTGGAACTTATTCTCCACCATTTTATTGATATTCAAAACTTCGTTAGCAACCCCAATATCGAGTTTAGAGTCATCAGTGTATACATTCAGTAGTTTCAAGCGTACGATCATGTCAAGGGTCCAATCGCCTCTGCTCGGAATCAGAAAGTTAAAAGTCTAGTTTTCAAATTTAATTTCGAAACAAATTAAATGAAATGCTCTATTTATTGACTATTAATTTGAAACAATAAACTTCAGACTTATAAATTCAATTAAACACCATTTAATTGTATATGAGTGTCTACGTTTACAAATGCGAATTTCTATAAAAGAGATACAAAAGTTCTATACAAATGAAACGAAAATTAAAATATATAAAATAAATATCATAATTATATGTATATGTAATAATTTTCATATTTCGTGAGTAATTTCATTTAATTAAAAGCCTTTTTTAAGAAGATTATATTTCGCATGGACGAAATAAAGCAATTAAAAACAAAAATCGCATTAAAACTGTTTAAAAGTAATTGCTCAATGATAAATCATTAAAACAACGGCGCGTTGAATAAGTGATAAATGATATTAAAATTATTATATATATTATTATTATTAATTATTATTTACTACTAGTAAAACCAGATATATTGCGCTATCCCATTTTTATATCGTCTTTTTTAGGCTCTTTCTATTTTAAAACTTAAATAAAAAATTGTGTAAAAGAAATCCTTGATATTTTTAATCGTGTGAAAGATCTACTACAGTCTACGACTGCAGGCTGGTTAATCTTGGCTCCCTAGGCTAATATTATCCTTGTCGTTCAACTGTTAATATTTTTATTAGAATTTTGTTTTTCATACGATTTTTTGACGATTTTAAAAAACGTCTCTGACGATTTTGACGATTATTTTTTTTTTTTTGCTAATATTTGACGATTTTATGCTTTAATTCTCTGGCAGTTATGTGTACAGGCCATGTACGTACTGGAATATTGCCTAGAATTATGGTTTTTGTATTTACTTCTAGGTTAATATATCTCGAAAAATTAAACATTTTTAAAAATCCATCAGAATTGTCATATCATAACTTATTTCCAAATTAATGGGTTATACCAAAGAATATGGAAATAAAGAATACGCGTTATGTAGAAGTAAAATTTCTTATGGCGGGTTGTAACATTACGACCCGCTCTCACCAAGATCTTTTTTAAAAATTATTTCATGATGAGGGGGGAGGAAGACAGAAGGAAAATAAACACAAACAAATAGCGCAACAATGTGTTGCTCTCATCGTATGTGTGTATGTACATGTGTATGTATTCTTGTGTTTTTTGATTTAGTTGTCGATCAGACTGCGACAAGAACACATGTTTAGCGGATGCTTTACCATTTTATTTCAGAATAACACTCGAAGAATATTTTGTGTTAAAAATGTTGTCATTAGTTATTTATTTCATTATTATTTCATTCTTTTATTTTGTCTCATAGTTTAATTTTTTTTAAATGCTTTGGAATGCTCGTTTTTTTCTTTTAATAACAAACGGTTTTTTTATTCTTTTTATTTTTCTAAAAAACATGGCCTAATTTTTAAGACAAAGATGGATAGCTTTATGTTCTTTTAATAATAAAATGGATATTTTATTTTATTTTTATTTATCTAAAATTATTAAGCCAAAGATAGACAGCTTTACATATATATGTTGATGAAATGAAAATAAAAATAGCGTATATTACTAACACTTTTATATGTCTGTAAATAAATAAATTCTCTCAACTTATTTTCTCTCTCTTACTCGCTAATCCATAACCAAAGCCATGTGTTAACCTAGAGGAAAATTGTTAGTAATAATTTCAAGTGTACTTATTAACCCAACAATATGTATATGTGAGCGGAAAATATAGAAAAATTGTACTGCACTAAATCCCTAAAGACATCTTATTTAACTTGGCAAGTATTCTTCCAAAAATCGAAGTAATTTCTCATTGATATTAGTGAATACTACTGTGATATTTCTTTGGGTGTATAATCGAAGTCTGAAAAAAAGAAACATCAACCTTCTTCTTTAGAAGCTGACAAGCAACAAGCAACTGAATGCATTTTTACGCTCTTTTTAACGAACATTCTTGATGTTCGTGTCATATGTGTGTAAAAAGCCGAAGATGTTCTTCCCCTGAGGGACATTGGTGCCGACGTCTATTTTTAACACCAGAATAAGTGATTTCAGAAAAATAAATAAAAAGTGGTCAAACAACAAAAACGCACGATGAGAACAACGCATTGTTACGCTCTTGCTTTCTGTTTCCTTCCCTTCTATCTTTCCCCCCGCGTCATGAAATATTTTTGAAAAATATTCCAAAATATGTTAAAATGCACATTCTTTATACTTTATTTTCTTTGGTTATACTTTCTTTTTAATTCAATTTGCAATATATTACTCATACGCATCATATGTACATCTATATACTAGAATAGTTACTCTGAAAAATATGCAATACATTTTATTGATATTGTCATGTATGAATCTAATGGAATTAAAAATCACTCAATAACCACTTATGTTCTCAGTATAATGACTTACATATTAAATATGATAATAATGTGGGCGACTTAAAAGTTTAAATTTAAAAAAGCAATAATACAAAAATTTTTGGAGATTTTGATAAACTTATTGTTTTGCTATGATCTACAACTGTTCCGGTTAGGAACAGAATATTATTTCATTCATTCTTATTTTTATTTATTTCATTAAAGCTTAAAAACTTGTCTTAAAATTGTTTATTCTCTTGGTTGAAAAGGCTACAGGTATATCAAAAACTTTTTGTTTTCCAGTTATAAAAACAATTCTTCGCAGAACGCAATTTCATTCATAACGTAAATCATTGTACATTCCAAACAAATTCTACGAAAAATAATTTTAAACTTTTTATGTCAAGTTCTTTGATGTTTGCTTATGTTTCGATGTATTGTTTTCATAACTTTTGTTTAAGTCGACTTTGTGTGAGTTTTTAAAGAAATCTTAAAAGAAAAAACGTTTTTTTAATAACTATAACAGTCTTTATTTCTTTTCGTCAATTGCAGTATTATAACATTGTTTATTGAATTTCATTTAATCATTCCATTTAATAAAAGGCACGTGGCAGAATTACATTATTTTATGGTAAGAAAAATTTACAAGTAATTCTTTAAAAATGCCATTGCACATCTCTAAATGGGAATGTTATGTCATCTGGTATTTTATTTATTTTTGTGTTGTTATTGTAAAATAACATTCAGTCAGAATTACAACCTTGCTTCTCACATCACTTATATTGTGTGTGTGTTATTTTTATACATAAGTGGTGTAACCTACAGTTTTGCCTCAGAGAGGCAAAGAGGAAGTCGTCGAAGAAATACTTTTTGTATTTTGTTTTGATGTCTGTCCTTGGGCTCGAACCCTGGCTTTACGTTTAATAAACCAACACACTAGCTACTAGACTACGGCGACTTCCAGGGTATATACATCTGTCGAATTAGTTGTCATTTATTCAGTCTATTTTGTCAAACTACAGTAGACGACCATAGCCGAGGATGTGTGTGCCCTGAATGGAGTCAGCAGTAATTGACAAAATATCCTAATTTTTTATCGAAAATTTATCTTTAGTGATGAGGTTCATTTCTGGTTGAATTGATCATGAGTAAACATAATTTTTGAATTTGGGATGATGCCAATTTATGACCCAAGACCCAAGAACGTTCAATTTCT
Source organism: Sarcophaga subvicina (assembly GCA_936449025.2). Classification (NCBI taxonomy): domain Eukaryota; kingdom Metazoa; phylum Arthropoda; class Insecta; order Diptera; family Sarcophagidae; genus Sarcophaga; species Sarcophaga subvicina. The sequence goes on from OW388080.2 coordinate 94,315,539, forward strand.
TAAACAAACTTATTGGGTTTTTCTTTAAATAAAACAAAGTGTGTGAGAGTTATCACGGAAATTTTGTATTTGTTTTAAAAACCTATTGATGCTATTATGTGTGAAACATAACATGGTTCATATATCCTCCACGGCCTGTCTGGGCGAACGCATCCTTAATTATCCATTTTCCCAGACTCTGGCACATAAATCAGATTGAATTTGACCAAAGACCAACACTTGCGATTTAAGAAAAGCTCACAAGAAAATGTCTAACGTTTGGAAGTTGGTAATCAACAATCTATAGAAACTTCTTTGTAATGTATTTGATCCTCACATGTGTTTGTTCAGAGCAAAAATTAGTTCAATTTTACTTAGCCCTATTTAGAAATGGAAATGGTGTAGTGACAAGACGAGTAGGTAGACGAAGCATATGTTTTCTCTTACTTGTCGGTGGTTAAATAAAATTCTTTGCGGTTTGTGAACAAGTATTACGCATACACACAAACGTAATTGATCATTACAACCCTTCAGTCCGGATTACTACCTAGTTTCTCATACCACTTATGTTGAGCGTGTTAATGTCATACATGAGTGGCGAGACCTACAGTTTGAAGTGGACTCCGAACGACAGATTTTGGAGAAACTTTTTCATGGCAGTTTCATTTAAATTTCACAGTTTTTGCCTGTTTCGTTTTTCATATTTCGTTTTGTTGGAGGTGTCTAAAAGAATATTATCAAAAAATTAAAATTTTCAAGTCAGCTGTAGGCGTATTCGATATCAGTGTATTACACCATTTCTTAAATAGAAATAGCTTTCAAGCCGTCGTTATACAGACAACTTAAAGCATTTGATAAAATTAGCTCACAAACCTAATTACAATAATTCATCCCAAAAAATATTTACTTTTAGAAATTTCTAATTTGTATATTTGTTAGAACATGACAAATCTAAAACATATGGTACCCCAATATGACATCTAAAACATGTGGCATTCCTATTAAGAATTCATTATTTCTACTTCTTCAACTATTTTAATACAAAAAAGAAGAGGGAAAACAACTTCAATTTGTGAAAATTCTAATATAAAGCTAACCTAATCAAATAAAGTTTGGTGAAATTACTTTCCTACGTTTCCAGCAATTTTTGTGAAAAAAGGTTATTGCACATGAACATTAACGCAATACGCTTATTTCTAGAGACAAATACACAAGACAATATAAAAGTTTTTTCATACAAATGGGTGTCCGGAAAGTAATTTCGTTTTTTCCCGATAGAGGATTTAATTGTATTTTTTTGCACCCAACTTCACATCTAAGCCATATAATTTTTATATGCTTTGAAAGCTCATTTAGTAAGACATGTCTGTGACAAATTCCAATTAATTCTACGCAGTAGTTTTTGGTTGGTGCGATTTTAAATATGGAGAGCGATAAGCAGCATTTTCGATATATCTTACTGTTTTACTACAGAAAGGGTAAAAATGCTGTTCGAGGCAGAAAGAAATTGGGCGATGTGTATGGAGAAGCTGTATTGAGAGTACGCCAGTGCCAGAACTGGTTCGCTAAATTTCGATCCGGCAATTTTAATGTCGAAGATGCACCACATTCGGGAAGACCGGTTGAAGCTGATAAAGACGCGATAAAGGCATAAGTAAATGCGAACCGGCGAATAACAACACGTGAGATCGGATTGAGGTTAAATTTATCAAATTCAACAGTTTACGACCACTTGATTGATATTATACGAAAACCGTCTTTCGTTTTCACAAAAAAAAACGAAATTACTTTCCGAACAACACAATATTTTCTACAGAAGGCAAGCTTAATATTGTGTATGAAGGGAAGATGATATAAAAATAAAATCATCCTGAGCAAGTTTATAATCACTTTTACACCATCGATTCAATTTAATACCACAGAAGCATTTAACGTATAGTGAGAGACAAAAGTAATATTATAATAATAGAAAAATTTAAATCAATCAAATCCGTCAATAACACGTATCCCTATTTGTGCTTTATGTTTCAAATTCTCGGTATTAAAACAGAAATCTATTATCATATCTCTTTTTCACAAATTGTCCTTCAAAATGGTACGTTTCGATGTCACTATTTTTCAAACAAAATCTGTTATTACATTGAATGTAAAATTATCTCAGTCATCGTTTAAATCAAAGAGAGCTCAAAATAGCTTTTAAAATTTTTTTATAAAACAATAAACCTCTAAATATTAAAAAAGTAATCGAATATTACATACCCTGGTTGTAAGTGCTAATTTTATTCATGAGTGGCGGAGCCTACAGTCCACTTCGAACGCCAGGATACTTGAGAAACTTTTTCATGGCAATTTTATTTACTCTCAGAGTTTTTAGTGGAAAGCTGTCGAAAGGAGATCGGCGGCGAAATATTTTCATATATTTCGCTTTGTTTGCGATGACTGAGCTGGAGTACGAACCAAGTGCTCACGTCTACCCACTACCTACTCCACAGCGGCGACTGCAGAAAAGATGTGGTCGTAAAGCTTTACCGTTTTTGTAAGCAATAAACAAATTAAATCCGGCGACACAAGTAGTGGAAATATCAAAGTGGAAAAGACAAAATTTATTAAACTTAAATTTAATCGACCTATTATTGGGTCCGATCTAGCTTACAGTTAGTTGATCTAGACTATTGTTTGTATTTAGAATAAAAAATTAATGAAAAATAGGTTTGATGTGAAAAACTCGCCCGGCTGTGAGCTCAGAATGCCTGAACAGATTAAAATTATGCTGTACCTTATTGTCGTTTACTGTCACAATGTTATCTTCAGTATACAATACTTGACTGCATCAGTCCGCATTGTTGAACAATTAACACATGTCCGTATTTGTAATAAAAATTAAATCTTCTAAAAATAATGCACATTTTCGTGTAAAAGAAAAACAAAAATAGCAATTTTTAAAGCTCAAACTTAAAAAAATTATTTGCAGTTATCGATATCTTTAGAATTAGTGTTGCCACATTAGAAATGGATAAAAACGACTTATAGCGATACAACCAACAAGCAACAACTGAATTTGGTGAAAGTAATTGCATAAGCCAAACGCTCATCTGTAGGAATTATTTGGTCAACTAAAAATCTTCTCTTTTGAATTCTATATTTTTTTATTCTCTACAGTACCGTCAGATTACGGCATCTGTGATTAATATGTCAAATGTATGAGATGGAATGATGAAATTCAAATCACTGACATCCTGACACATCTGCCATTATAACTCTTTCGCTCAACTTAGATGGTTTTTGTATTGCTGTTGTATTCATGTAGAATTTTCAATTAATTCTTCATTTGATTATGACCTCTTTGAATTGTGATGAATTTGTCATTATAAATTAAAAGCAATTATTTTGAAAATGATGCAGCTAATGGATCATTTTAAAGTTCTACGCATACGTTGGTGGTTAGTCCTAATAAAGATACATTTCATTGACTTAAGTACAGAGTGTCACTTTCTGAAGTCTCTAACTAGTATCATATCAATGCACCATTAACTGAGTACTGATTATAACTCAAATTTTTCTTTCCTATCGTAATTCCGGAGGCTTGTTTATATGCCCCTAGGTAAACGTTATTTTCTTTAGAGTTTTAAAGACTGAAATGTATGAATTTCTTCCAACTAGGCTGCCAAGGCAATTTTTTTTTAATTTTTAAATAGTGACGTTTTAAACTGTATTTAAAGTCGATTTTAACATTGTTTACGGATTTGGAAGCAGCTATCTGAAGATAATTTTGAATAACGCACCTCTTTTCTCATTATCTATGCATGTAGCGTACATTTTGGAAACCCCTTTTTTGCTTTTTTGTAATTACTTATCAATCTTTGTATAGGAGCGTGATATCTTCCTACTGTTTGGTTAACGATTCTTAAACTTTTATCAACAATTTTTTAATAATTTTCCCACTTAATTTTTTAGCACCACAATCTCCATTTCAAGAAAATATGGCAGTACTGGCTAAAGTGATGTATCCTATACAGGTTTAAATTTACTAATTCAGATTTAATTTTTCCCCTTAATCCTCTTGAAAGGACATGACTTACAGAAATGCTTTATCCATCTTACAAAATTTGCTCCTGTGGCACCGTCCTACTATCTAATGTTGTTTTGTTCAAACTTGGCTGGTTGAACATTAAAATTTCCACTCTAATTTCATTTCTGAGTTGCAATCGTGCTCCCAAGTAAGGTTAAATTTTTGAAATTCGTGTTCTGACATCTCGGGCAAAACAAAAAAAAATATGTTTCTTCGACTCTCAGCAGTCCTCTGGCAAAAACTCTGGGAGTAAAATAAAATTGCCATGAAAAGTGTCTCAAAAATCAGTCTTTCAAAGCCGACTTTAAATTGTAGGTCCCACCACTCCGGGATGAAATTAATAGACCCAAAATGGGTGATGTGAAAAACTTTATTGTAATCCTGACTAAGGGAATTAAGTAAGAAATTAAGATATAAGGGATAGTAAATATTCTATAGATTGCTAAATTGTAATGGATAAAAATCTGTCTAATTTCGGGACGTATGGAATCGATCAGCTTCCTCCTTAACTATCCCCTGGACATATTTCGGTAAATGCTTCTCAACGACAAAAAGTTAATAGATTAATCTAGACGCTCTCTTCTAACAATAAGAACTATATTGTGGTGAGCAGATTTGTTAAAATAGTGGGTGTCTTCCAAGTATCTACCATGAAAGATATGTTCAATTTAACTTGAGTAGAAGGTACAAAAGACAGAACATATCAATACTGTCTGACACTCAGGCCACCATTCGAACCGTCGATTCTTATGAGTTTAAATCGATGATGGTAAGAGACTGTCTGTAGAAGCTGAATCAATTGGTAGTTAAGGCATTGTTACCATTGCTAAGTTTTTACCATTTTAAAAACCTTTCAAATATGAGCTGGTAGATTGCAAATAAAATAAAAATAAATTTGTGTTTAGTTTCAATTAAATTCTTTATTGTTCGCACAATTCTGTGTGCCACTGTTCCAAACTTTATACAAACAACAACAATTACTTTGTTTGTTATTCCTTTGTGTACACACACTCATTGTATAAATAATAACAATTCCTAGTCAATTGTTCGACAGATATTTGTAACGGAAATCTTCAAACCACGGTTACACTCTTCAAACACACCGCATCTTCATTAAAAAAAATGACTGATCTTTTACTAACTTCGTTGCCTGCTTTGTCTTGCCTTTTATATGGCAATGTAAACAGTCTGATGAATGTTCTTGAAGGCGAGTGTTTGTTGCTTCGCTTACTCGAGATCTCCATAAATGTAAGCAACGTTGTTTCATTATTGTTTTTTGTGTATTTTGCTTACATTTATTTTTTGTTTGTTGGTATATTTTTGTTTACTTGTTTATTACTTTTTTATGCAGTGCGATAATTTGAAAACAAGTTCATTGTTTTTTCTTTATTTTTGTAGCTTTTGTTTATAATTATAATGTTAAACGAAGCAAAAGCAAAATACCAGTATTTAGATTTTTCTATTTTCGTAACAATATGTTGACCATCAAGCACCTGGCTACACCTAAATAAGCTTACCTGTATTATAAATCGTTACAATATCGAACTAATTGTTCAAAAGGAACTTAAAAAATTTCGTTGTGGTTTCGTTATATATAACAAAATTATAATGACTTTTATTGAAATTAAACTTTTGCCTTCCACTTTTATTCTTTATTTACATACAAGGCTCTAAAATTCTATTTTGTGAGTAACTATTTTTATAATGAAGAGGAAGTGTTTTATTTGCTTTAAACCAAATCTAAAATCTACAAATTTCGTATGAAAGCCTTTACATACATTTGCCCCACTCATACAGTATATTCCCATGATATAGATGGTGTTGAATATTTAAAATGAAACACAAAAAAAAAAAAATAAGAAAATTCACACTCATTGTATTGCATTTAATTTGTGGCACTTGCTGTTGTTTTGCGTTTAACGTAATGCTTTTAAGAATATTTGTGTGGCCACATTTCGAATGAATGTTGAAAGTTTGTGAAGGCAAAGATTTAAATCACAAATGAAGTTGAAATATTCAATAAGAAATGAGAAATGTATCCATATTTAAAAAGAGTTTTTTTTCGTTTATTTTGGTCGAAAGCAGAATTGCCATAAAGAGATGTATTACTGGGGGCCATAAAAATTAATGTAGAAACGAATAAATTAAATTTTTGTTTAATTTTCGAAAACATTGATATTTTGAAAGTAGAAGTGATGTAAGATTCAAAAAAGGAAGAAATAGTGTACGTTACTAGGTGGTAAAAAGGTCTAAAATATGCAGAACGAAGTAATTCGAAAATTCGAACACACGTATAGTGTCTCTTTTTAAGCGTTCCTATATTTAAATAAATTGTTGAAGCCCTGACATACATAATTGACCATTACAACCCTTCAGTCAGAATTTCGGCCTAGCTTCTCACACCACTCATGTTGTGTGTGTTAAATTTATACATGAGTGACAGGACCTACATCTGCTGAGAGGAAGTCGCCGAAGAAATATTTTTTTATATTTCGTTTTGATGTCTGATCTGGGGTTTGAACCGTAGCCTTACGTCTAATAAGCCAACACACTATCTACTAGACTGCGGCGACCACTATTGAAGCAGTTATGTGAGGAATATAACATCGTTCAAATATACGACATGGCTTCAATGGGTCGAGTGCTTCCGAAATATAAAATTTTCCTGAATTTGACCGATGACATTGGTTAAGTTGGCTTTGAGGACGCTCTGTTGTTTGTGGCTTATTCACATGTACCTATGATTTAAGAAAACCCCACAAGAAGACCTTTAGGGGAAGTAAATTGCACAATCTCTGTGGCCGGTTTGCATCACCCATACGTGCGGCAACCATGCTCTCAAATAGATCGTACAGATGCAGAAGAATTTAATTTCAGATAACAATCATGTGTTAAGCGGGGATTTCTAGCAACTTCGGCTGAAAAATAGATCGATTCGGCAGGAAGACAATGCCGTGTGTGTCTGGTGGGACCAGAAAGATGTGGTGTACCACGAACTACTAACACCTTGTGAAACCTTTATTACAAATCGCTACCGACAAGAAATGATCAATTTAAACCATGCTTTAATCGAAAAACGACCTGAATGGGCCACAAGACACGGCAAAGTAATATAGCAACAAAACAAAGCATCTACATACCAGACAAAACAGGTTCAGAATAGAATCATAGCATTAAGCTAGCAGCTCTTATTCCATTCGCCGTATTCACAAGACTTGGTTCATTTTCATTACTATTTATGTACATACATCGATGGGACACGCATTGGCAAGGCGGCACTTCGATTCCTAAGAGGAAGTCGAAAATTTTGTGGTTAATTGGTTTGCTTTTGAGAACGAACAGTTTTATTAGTGTGAAATCAAAAAATTTCCTGAACGATCAAAAATGAAGCCAGTAATGGTCAGTATTTTTAGTAAAGTTTTTTATACTTACTTTCCGGATAAAAATCCGGATAATTATACCGATACACATGGTAAACTGACATTTGTGGAAAATAGTTATACTTTTTTTTTTTTTTTTTGTTTGAATTGGAATATATTTTCATTTATACGCTTTATGGCAGAAATTGAAGAGAAATAAATTTTCATTTCCATGCAATTTTTTTTCTTGTTTACACAGGAGTGAGTAGATTGGCTTCTCGACAGTATTGTAGTTTACATATATGCAAGAAGCATTTAGGCTGATTGTATCAAAAAGCAAAAATTGCTTGGATTCTAAAAGAAGAAGGAGAAAAGAAAGAAAAGAAAAATTTAAATTTTATAATTATTCTTCTTACTTTTACATAATAAAGACGAAACACTAAAAAGTCGGTTTTTTATTTTGTTCCTTTAAATTTAAAAGTCCACACTGTTCCTGAGGCATCTGTTAAAAGACTCTTGTCATATACACTGGCGAGCAAAAATGGATACACAATATTAACAAAATATTTTAAATCCAATATTTTTTGTATTTATTGCTGTAAGTAAGAAATTGTAAATAAAAGATTTCAGAATTTATAGGCAATTGTAAAACGAAAATTGACACAGTATGAAAATCCTCCAAATAAACTTAACGAATTGTGGCTAAGAATTGAGGCAGAGGGGCAAAGTATAAACAGCGAAACCATCAAAAAACTGGTAGAAAGCTTACCAAAAGGCATTAAATCAGTAATAAAGAATAAAGGATTATGGACAAAATACTGCATTTTTCATTTGAAACGAAACGAGCAAAATTGGATAAATGCTACTAAATAGTATTTAAGCTGTATTTTATATTTAAAAGGAAATAATATTACTGAAAAGTTTTTGTTTTCATTAGAGGATAGTCTAAATAAATGTTTAACATATGGATTGTTTTTTGTATTTTAATAAATACAAATATAAAGTTTATATTTTTTTAATATTATGTATCTATTTTTGTTCGCCAGTGTAGTTGGTGTTTATCAGCCAATCAATGCGAAATCTATTGCTTTTTGGGAAGGAAATGGAAATAAGTGCACTTTGTGCGAAAAAGTTGTGACCCATAGCTAAATCCAAACGAATGGCTCGACAAAAAAGATTTGACACCAACGATGAAGTCATCTTAAAAACATATCATTTTTAATTACCTCGACTTATTTTCTAAAGTTTAATAAAATTGAAGAAATGATTAACCAAATGGAATTTTAACTAAAAATCAGTTTTTTAAAGAGTCTAACACGGTAGAAACTAACAAATGCAAGTGTTGATTATAATGAAGAGTATTTTATTGTATAGTTTGGTCGACTTTAATCTGTCAAACATATTCAGTATACATGAAACCAGTGAACAACCAACATCAAATTTTTTTCACCGTTTTAAAGATGGGATTTTGTAAAAGAACATGATGTTTTGCAGAAAGTATTAATTTTCAAATGCTTCTCGAAGCATTCAACTGTTTAGAGATACTCATTTTGATGTGATAAATGAAGAACCACCAAAAAGTTCGAGGAGGCCAATTGCAAAGAATGTTGTGTGAAGATGACACATTGAGTCAGAAGTAAATAGAAGAAATGAAAAGATCTAAAATTCTGGAAAATCGGTGACACAGAAACTTAATGGAAGCAGATGGAATACCGAAAAACTACTTGTGAAATTTTGGTTAAGAGACTCACTCAGCTGTACATCTTTAAAAAGTTATTTGTGTAAAAAACAGCCTTAAAGTCTTTTTTAGAAATCTGTTTTCAAATATAAAACGCAACCCATAACAACACAAATAAGCATCAGTTCTTTCAGACATAAATTATTGCGGTTTTTACTTGTACGTGTTAAAATCCAAGTAGTAAGACTTAGTGTCTGTTGCTTGGGCGTATTTCGCGATTATTTGTAAATAAGATACTGCTTTTTTACGTTTGTATTGAAGAGCGTAAATGTCATGAAAATTCTTTTCGTGTCAAGTGCTTTTGATGTTTTTCTGTTCCTTTATAAACTCCTTGTTCCCAATAAGGATTTACTAATGGTAAGTAATTCATTCTGAAGGTTACAGCAATGATAGCGAGACACCGATGTAGACGATAATATGGTGAATAAAAAATAAAAACATTTAGATGCTGTTGCTTGTTTTCTTATGATTTGTTTTCATATCCACAATCACCGTTTTTGCATCGTTCTGCAAAAGACAACCAATTTAGTTGTGCAGAAAAGGAAAAAATCTGAAAAAATTGAGAGTACTATAGCAACTATATTTAGGATTCTTTTGTTATCTTACTCGTTAGACTAAATGGTTGTTTTTTAATCTACTTTTGTGTACTATGCTAACTCCGCCTTAATGTGTATCCTCTTCATTAGGCATACAGTACGATTACGTCTTGATGTCTTATTTTGATTAAAGACCTCTGATTTCACCTAACTGCCGACAACCTTGTGAATACTTAGCAGTAATCTTCAATAAGTTCATCAGTTTATCAGTATATTTTTTAAAGTTTAATCTTCCTTATAAAATATTTTGGATTTCAATAAAATACAGAGACTAGCGTGTATTGGTAAATCCGAGGCAACGAAAACCTTTTCTACAGCAGCGCTGGAGGCTTCATTGGATTTAAGTCAATTGCACATGGTAGTGGAGACCAGAGATTTGAAGATAGTTGAAAGCAAGCTGAAGGGAAATTTGTTTGTTAGCTCTCTCCTAAACTGTCCCCTGGACAGAACCAGTAGACTGTATGAACTTAGAAAATGTTCCACAAGTAACAAACTTAGTAGCAAACAAGAATGCAGGAGCCTAGAGGCTACATATGTAAGGATAAGTCGAGAACGAGGCTTGTTCATAGAGTAAATTATTCCGAACCAGGGAACTACTTGCGTTCGACAAGAGAACTGCGCTATGAACAGTTTCGCCGACAAGTCCGATCTGCGCCAACAGGTTTATTGCAGAAACTGTTCTCATGTGAAGAAAACGGAATCGGTACAACATCTTTTATGCGAATGTCCTGCACTTCAAAGAACTGGCCGATTTCATCCGGGACGAGGGGCTCATCCCACCACCACTGAATTATGATAAAGGTGCTTACCTCACACTGAGTAACATAGTGAGCCACATGGAACACTGAGTAAACTTGCCTGTGAATGGCAAGCCACCCGCAAATCTAACCTTACCAAAAATATTCCGAGCCTATCGCGAGTGTTTTCCAAGCGGAAGTCTATGCCATCAATCCAACTTGAACAGATAGTACACAGGACGAAGTATAGAAATAGGATCTGACAATCCAGATACCAGATAAACTATCCAGAACCATGCTATGCAGTCGGAAGGGATGTTTTAATATGATGAATACATCTGCACAGCAAAAGGGGCAGGCAGACAGTCTTCGCTTTTGAAACAATCAAAACTTTTGATGGGTAATTAAAAAAGGTGTTGATTTGTGTCATGCATCAGACTATCCAGGAATAATGTGATTTGAAATCGGTAATCTGACTTTGGACAAAGCACTTTAGACTGAAACAATATTTGTTCAGAATGTGAATCATCTCTAGATTACACTTCTAATGTGTTGCCTTTAATACATTTAAAAAGGGTAAATCTGGGTGCATATCCGATGCTGGACAGTATGTTGTCTTTCTAGACAATGAGCAAAATTCTAAAGTTTATTAGGCCGAAAGGAGGCACTGTAGCGCTATCATTTGTAGAGTAGGGACAGTACAAATCAGCACTACATGATGAAGAATACGACAGTAAATTCTGCAAATATTAATAACAGACAATCTGGGAATTGTTAATATTTTACACCCTACAGACATGACATGAGATTGTTAAGAAAAGGTTTAGCATGTGAATGCCATTAGGGATACGCCATCTATTAGGATTATATACTTCAAATTGTTGATGAAAATTCATTTGATAAAATCTTGATCTCATCATTAAATAGTTTTTAGTACATATGCACGTGTCAGCATGAAAACAAAATTTAATTTCGTAATCTTAGTTTTGTCTTACCATAATTAACCCATATTTATGCACAATTTAATAAAAGATTAAAGGAAAAATGGCAAACAGGATATGAAAACGTCAAGTCAAATGCATTTTACAATTTCTTTAGAATTTTTCTCTTTTAAATCTCCATTATGTTGTAGCAAAGTACCAGCTAAACACAAAAAATTTATTAAAAGCGCACTATGTCCGCTTGGCGTGCTCTACGTATAATAAGAAAAAGACACACACTTCGAGTTACTGTATTGACTTTAATTATTTTTCCTCAATAAGATGTAAATAGCAACGAAAAATGTTTGCTATTTAAACCATAAGCACCCGACTTCACTATCTTTTTAGTGATTTTTTTAAGAACTGTATTTATTTCCTTTTCTTGCTCTCATTGCACTTAATGTTCAAGTGTTACAGTAGTCTGCTAAAAAAGAAACTTCATAAAAATGTCTAAGTCGAGAACATTGTCAAGTAGTTCTACTTAATAAGAAAAAGTGACATTTTTGTTGCAATTAAAATATAATTAGTAACTTTCCTAGCACGCCTGTCTGTTTTCTTATTGTAGGTTACATCTTTAGCAGACGTAAATTCACATGATTTTTATTGCAGTCAACAAATAAGGCATCATCCTGTCATTTGCATGCCCTTTTTGTTCATTTTAATGCCTATTTTTTTTCTTCATTAACTTTTAATTTCGATGTGTCTAAAGCATTCGACAAGATATTGCGCGAAATTAAATTTTATTAACCAATAACTGCTGGTGTGCCACGGGATAGTATATAGGGACTTGCGTTATACAAATATTTAATATGTACTGTGGACATGCCGTTGAACAGTTGTGGTGATGGCTTTGCTTTTATTTACACACATGAGAATTTTCAGGAATCATCGCGGTATTCATTTACGCTCGACCCAGAGACGTCATGGCGGACATTTGAACGATTTTATAATAATGTTATCATTAAAAAATTTCGATGATAGCTCATACACACTTTGTTTAACTTAAATTTTTAAACAGGAAACTCATGATGTCATAGAATTTAGTTTAACTGTAGATCGAGTCTTAAAAAACTTCATAATTCTAGCTCATGTATCACTTTTAATACATAATTGTATTTCATAGAATTTTCGCAATTATTGATAGATTTTGTTACAAAATTTAAATATTTTTATTTATTTTAATTCATTTTAATAAAACAATTTAATATTCTAACATTTTATTATCACTTTTATGAAATTTACGCAAAAGTTTTTGACATGATGTACATTGCCGCATGGATTTTTAAGCAAATATCAAACACTTCATGTCAGCCTGGTTTAATTTTTTCTAAATGGCAATAATTTGACATCTAGCACCCTTACTTTTTGGCGATTTATAAGTTTCCAAATATTTAGATGGGGCAGCTTATTGTCACTCACATCAGTAACGCTCTCAATTGAAGGCTGAAAGAAACCTGATGGTATAAACCATTGTTATATTTCGTTAGAAAAATTTGTTGTCAACGTCATGTGAGTTAAAAAGTTTTTCGTTGCAATAAAATATCGATTATGTCACTAACAATGCTCTCTTCTCTGGTTTCCCGAATACAGGTTTTCCCAAATACGGCCGTAATCACTTGCTACGCACGTAGCATGTACTTGTTTCTAAAACTGCCAATTCGATTTCGGTGGACCATGAAATTTATAATGACCATAAAATTCAATTAGTCACTAATCTACAACAACAAAATTATTGGAATTTTTAAAAGCTGAAAGAGTTTCATTTCTTTACGAAAAGGCGTAATAGGTGTAAATTTATCATCATTTCCGAGTAGCACATTAGCAAAGCGAATGATTCTGTTATCTCATACGTACGTAGTTGATCGAAATAGTATCCTTCTGTAATATCAATGAAATAAAATATAGGACGAAACACTTTTTTCTAATGCCACGTGAGATAAACATCAGAAGAGCAACAACATCTCAAGAAACAGCCGCTAGCAATCTGCGTGAAAATTGGTAATATGTTCTCTTCCCAAACTAATAAATAAATACATACGGTTCTCTGTTACAAGTAGTACTATCTTTGGCGATATAAATCCATCAGGTTTGTTGCTGCTAATACTTTCATCAGTTCATAAGACCAGCTTCTGTTTTCTTCTTCTTTAGAGTCTTCAGCAGCAGGAATATTACATGTATAAATACATACATAATTGGTCATTACAACATTTCTTTTTAAACTGGAAATTCTGATCTGAGGTTGGAAACTTGATCTGACGTCTAATAAGCATACACGCTACGACTAATTCAATAAATATCAAGAAGAGAAAATTCAAGCTTTTCACTTTCATCCAACACTTAATTTTCAATTCCTTCTCAAATACCATAAATAATGTATTATTTACGATAAAACTTAGCAAAATCTTTGAAAACACAAAAATTACATACGTAAGACCAAAGAATCCCTAGGAAATTCGTATGTATCAAAAATGATGCATAACCATTTTTAAAATTTTTAAGTCCCGTTTAAAATTAATTTTTTTATTTGGTTTAAAATAATTTCGATAACAATACTAACGAATTGAAAAATATCAGGCATCTTACTTTTAATGAATTAAAGTTCTATAATCTCAAAAATTGAAATGTATAATTTGGGACACAAAGCTCGATCTACGGAACCCATGGTTGTAGTACCAATTTATTATGTGTAGGTATTTCGTATTTTTTAATTTAAATCTGTTGAATGGTGCAATATGTTTTATTACGAAATTTTTTACCATTTATTTTAAATTTAAGAAAACCAATTTATATCGAAATCAATTCAATCAATTGTGTTTTTCCATTCTCGCCAATACGATTAGTGTCGATTTGCATTTCGAAACAATATTTGATTTTTTGCTTTAATTTATGCACTTTCATTACCCAAATGTTAATAAATTGTGTAAATAAGAATTGATTTGACTTTTGAAACAAAAAAATGTGTGAAAAAAATGGTTGTGAGAAATGGTGAATAAAATAAGTTACAGAATAGATTATTTGCATAGGCAAACATATTTGACTTCAGAATGGAGGTCAAAAATTTAGAGAAAATAGAAAGATTGCATCATATATTAAAACAAAATGCTCGAATGAAAAAGCAATTCTCAAAAATAGAATTTTCGCACAGTCCCTCTTTGTCTCTCTTTCCTTTCTTCTATAAATTATTTTTCCTGCATTCCAAGCCAACACAGTGCACTGCATGAATAAATGTCATCTACTGAGTGCTGGTTTCCAAAAAAAATGTAGCCTCAACAAGAGGTGACACAATGCTGTTATAAGTTATTTAAATCTGAACGGGCACAAAGTCACCTAAAAAATTGTGATCCATAAGAAAAAATATAAAAAAATTAAAAAATAGAGAGTTTGAATAAAACAGGAGTCACTCTGAAAACATGGATATCATACTGAGCAGTTTCAATAATTATTCTGGCTTAATAAACTCTGGTTACAAATTTCATTTTTTTTTAATTTTTTTATTAAATAATAGTTGGGGTTTTGCTTTGAGATGAATTAACATTTCTCTGCCTCCGCACAATTTACAGTAAACCTTAGGGCTCACCTTAGTCTTTGTCATCATTATTATAATGCACTTTTCTGTCATCATAATGTTGGTCTCAAAGACCGCGATTTGTTCCTCTAAATTTTTAGAAAATATTTCCAGCGAAACTAAAAAAAATTTTTTTTTCGTGAATAAGAATAACTGTAAGAGAACAATTAGTAGCCGTAGTCTAATAGATAGTGTGTTGGCGTGTTATACATGAAGCCACGGATCAAACACTAGGTCAGACATCTCTTACAAAGAAAATATAAAAAAAATTTCTTCAGCGATTGCCTCTCAGCAGATTTATGGCAACAATCTCAGAGTAAATAAAATTGCCATGACAAGTTTCTTAAATAATCTGTCGTTCGGAGTCGACTTCAAACTGTAAGTCCCGCTACTCATGTAGGAAATTAACTCACACAACATGGAAGCTAGGTCGTAAGGCTGATTAAAGTGTTGTAATGACCTATTATGTGTATATGTATGTATGTTCAGGCGAACGACTTAAAAAAAAAGTACAAATTATTATAAAATTTTAACATTTCAATGGAATTATATGAGTTCGGAATTCAATTTACCTATCGTATGCAAAAAAATTATTCTTAAGAAGTGCAGTATACAAATACGCAAAAAAAAAACATCAATAAACGTACTAAACTTGATAATAGTTTAAATTAGTGTCAGTATTGACATTTTCAATCGCTAATAAATTAAAATTTCATTTAACTCTTTAGAAACCTATGAGCACTAGATATCATTGAAAACACGACGAAATTACATTTTAAAAAATTCACTGAATTTTTTATTTGTTTTCGTTTGACTATTATTTGGAAAATAAATAAAGGAATTTGATAAAAATAGTATATAAAACATACGATATACATCCAATTTATCCAAACACAGCTTGAACTTTACAATTAAAAATGCTACAATTTCTAAATGAAAAAGAAACGAATGAAAAACACTAAAAATGTAATTTAATTTGGAAAAATATATTTTCTTTTTCAATTTCTTTTTTCTATTTTCATGCAAATAACATTCAAATTGTTTAATTTGTGTTTTTATAACGCAAATTGATTGTGAATAATATGAAGAAAAAAAATCAAATCGATGTTAATAATGTTGAGGATATTACCATTCGATATGACGACATAGTTATTGTAGGTGACTTTAACAATAACCTTCTACTTGATAATCCCCTTATTGGACCAATGCTCTCACTTCACCTCAGTCCTGTAAATGTGTCAACACCTACACATTTCCATTCAACATCCAGTAGCTTGATAGACCTTATATTTGTGAATCACCTTGACAGGGTATTGTTATATGACCAAATTTCTGCTTCCTGCTTCTCCAACCATGACCTTCTCTTCCTTAATTATAATTTGTCCGTAACTCGTCCCGTGGACAAATATATTACGTATCGTGATTTTGGTAACATTGATTATGCATCTCTGAATATTGAACTGGATAGCGTATCTTGGGACCAGGTATACACACTGGGTAATGCGAATGACCAATTATCGTTTATTCAGGACAGAGTGCGTTTGCTCTATGACAGGTGCGTTCCTGTCAAAACCAAGCACATCAAACCTAAACAACAGCCCTGGTTTAATGCGGAAATAAAAGCTCTCATTGAGAGGAGGGATAGTGCTTACAGGAGATGGAAGAGGTTTAGGACGGATGATTTGAAAGCTTTACATAGATTCACACGGATGGAAGTTACCAGGAGCATAAGAACTGCTAAAAGATTGTATTATGGCGGAAAGTTTTCCAATGCTATGGACAACAAGTCTAAATGGAATGTAATTCGTGAAATAGGAATAGGACGAAAATGTCCAAAGGCCGATATTGATGTGGATGTGGACAAGCTTAATGACCAGTTCGTAAATTCTAGGGTCCCAAGGTCTAACGGTGACTTGTATGATGACCTCTGTTGTGTTCCACCACAGTATTCCTTTAGCTTTCGTTGCGTAAATCAGTTTGAGGTTTTGGAATGTATTTCAGCGGTAAAATCGAATGCAGTTGGTTCTGATGATTTGCATCCTTTATTCTTGAAGGCTCTGACTCCTAAACTTTTGCCTTACTATACTTACTTGTTCAATACAGTTCTGACTAAATCTTCTTTTCCTGAAAGTTGGAAACTGGCTAAAATCCTTCCCATTCCCAAAACTAATTGTGAGTTTAGGCCAATTGCAATCCTTCCTTTTTTATCCAAGGTATTGGAGAACATCATGGCCAGACAAATCGATGAATATCTGAGGGGCCACAATTTCTTAACGGTTAATCAATCGGGCTTCATGAAAGGTAGGAGTTGTACTACCGCTCTGGTAAATGTAGTTGAGGAACTTAGGTCGGAACTTGATGGGAATAGTGTGGCGTTCTTGGTTCTGCTTGATTACTCTAAGGCTTTTGATACAGTCGATCATGCGGTTCTATTGAAAAAGCTCCGAAAACTATTTTATTTCTCCGAAACTGCCTGTAATCTAATTTATTCTTATTTGACGAACAGATTTCAGAAGGTTCATTTCAATGGCAAAGTTTCGGATCCACTTACTATTAGTAGAGGTGTTCCCCAGGGGTCTATACTTGGACCTTTGCTGTTTTGCATGTATATAAATGATCTACCTGATGTTTTGGTTAACTGTAATGTTCACATGTATGCTGACGATGTGCAGCTTTACACATATACTCCAAGGGAGAATATTTATTCTTGTTTGGACTACATTAATCGTGACTTAGCAAGGATTGACGGATGGGCCTCGGCCAATGGACTATGTATCAATCCTTCTAAGTCTAAATGTATTACACTTTCGAGAACAAACGGATCATTTGTCATACCTGAATTGAGTATCAGGGGAAATAAAATTGAATTTGTCAGGTCGGCTACTAATCTGGGTATTGTCTTTAATGACAAATTATCGTGGTCTACCCATATAAGTGTCATTGTTGGCAGAATTTATGGCATGCTTCGAAATTTGTGGGCTGTCATAGATTCAACTCCTTTTGACATTCGCATGCAACTTGCTAAAACGTACTTGATTCCGGTACTTTTATATGGATGTGAGATATACGCAAATTGCAGTTATGATGACAACCAGAAACTTAACCTGGCGTACAATAACATAGCCAGGTATGTTTTCCTTAAGGGGCGTCGGGATCACATTTCTCATTTAGCTTACCTGATTCTTGGTATCAAATTTGATAATCTCCTGAAAATTAGATGCCTCCTTCTACTTCATAAAATAATTTACACGAAACAGCCGAAGTATTTATATTGTAAAATTAAGTTTGCCAGATCCCACCGGGGTGTAGGGATTATACAGCAACGATTCAGGACTCTTCTGTCTCAGCGACAGTTCTTTATACACACCATTAGTCTTTGGAATTCCTTACCAAATAACATCCAAAATCTGGGCAATGCAAACGCGTTCAAAAAGGAGTTATTTAAATTATTTTCATAATTAAAATTTTAATCTCATATTTGTAAATTTTGTGATTTTATTTTTTAGGTCATCATTATTATTGTTATTATTATTATTATTATTATTATTATAATTATTATTATTATTCTTATTATTGTTATTTTTATTATAATTATTATTATTATTCTTATTATTTTTATTATTATTATTATTATTATTATTTTTATACTTTACCTTATTAATTTAATTCAATATTTATATACATAAATTAACTTTCTCTAAATTTTTTATATTTAATTAATGTTAATTTTTTATACCTTATTGATTGTAAACATAGCACTGTCACTTATAAGATTTAGTATCTTGTTGTGCTATGTAGATCATTATAAATTCAAAATAAATAAAATAAATAAATAAATAAAACTTTCTCAATATTTTCACAAAAGAATCAAAAAAAATTTAACATTTCGTGGCAATTTTATTTTTTATACCAAACATATTCTTTAAGTTCTCTTTAACAATCCTATCTACTCTTTTGTAGATGACAGTATATTTAGCATTCAGCTCTTTGAAGATTGAATCAAAGAGCATTAATATGTATTTCATTCGACATACAGTCTAAATCCAAACGGGTGGAGTAGAGACGATTTTAATAGCCGAAGGACCTAATGTTCCTTTATCAAACAACAGTAATATTACTTCATCTGTAACTGTGGCTAGTGTAAATGCTAGGGATTCAGAACCTCCTCATGTCCGGGGTATGCAACATTCAAACATTTCTCAAGTATCGAAGAAAGTATTACAGGGCCTTCACCTTCACCCCATTAGGTACATACATAAATACACAATTGGTCATTACAATAGTTTAGCCAGGATTACGGCCTAGCTTCTCACACCACTGCTGTTATGCGAAGTTTAACGACGATTTTGAACGACAGATTTTATTTGAAAAACTTTTCATGACAATTTTATTTACTTCCAGAGTTTTTCCAGAAATCTGTTGAGAGGAAGTCGCCGAAGAAATATTTTTTTCATATTTTCATTTTGATGTCTGACCTGGAATTTGAACCGAGGCCTCACGTCTAATAAGCCAACACACAACCTGCTAGACTACGATACTATACCGAACGATACTTATATCGAACTAGCAATGGTCTTCTCGGACTCTGACAGGAAAAGCCGAAATAGCTTATTAATGATGGTAGGATATTCAACTCTATTTGTTCACTAGATCACTATTGAAATTGGACTTGAGTTTCACTGTTATGTTGCTACTAGAACGGATTATACATACATATATACATATAATTGGTGATTACAACGTTTCAGCTAGGGTTACTAGACCTAGCTTCTCACACCATTTATGTTGCGTACGTTAATTTTATCCTTGAGTCGACTCCAAACCACAGATTTTTTTAAATTTTTCATGGCAATTTTATTTACTAGTAGGGTTTTTGCCAGAAGACTGCTGGTCGTAATCTTGACTGAATGTAAATGTACTGTAACTTACATACATACAGTGGTGGCCACGAATTTAAGACACGACATTTCACTTATTTATTTGCGATAATTTTTGCATCTTATCAAAAAATTTTAGGTCCATGATATTTTTCTTAAGATTTTAGTAATATTAGGAAGAAAAATTAGTAATATTGTGCAACCTACATTTGGTTAAGAATTTTTATTTACATATTATGTAGATCAACACAAATTGTATCCTGGTCATGAATTTAAGACATAGGCAAAATAAAACATAATTCACTAAAGTAAAGCTCAGCTTCATAAAAAAATCTTAGTATTTGGTGGGAAATCCTTTATTTTGGATCACAGCAGCACATCTCCTGGGTAAACTTTCGGCTAATGCCATACAATGTTGCTTTGGAATCGCATACCAAGTTTTTTGGATTTCTACCCACAGATCGTTTAAATTTTTGGTTTTACTGCTCGTACATGTTCATCAACATCATTTCACAAGTTCTTAATTGGATTGAGGTCCGAGGATTGAGCTGGCCATTTTAAAAAAGTGATATTGTTTTCCTCTAAGCAACTCTTAGAATTATCACAACTAAGTCAGTCATATGTCGTGTCTTAAATTCGTGGCCACCACAGTATGTATGTATATAAGATTTGAATTTGTATCTAAAATTTTAAATAAGACGTGTTCCTAATACAATATCTCTGTTGTTTTGTAGCTTCCATAAAGAAATTCAGGTAATTCTACCGCAATAGAAGGTATTTTATTTGCTTCACATATTTGTAACTTTTTTCAACCCTTAAGTTTTAATTAAAAAAAAAAGGAATGCTTCGATGTATTTCATTTACTAGGGCATGGAACTGACTCCCATACTCAATGTTGACAACTACAACTACGTTGATATTTCTTCTCATTGCAGAAAATCGAAAATTATTTATATTTATGTGGTCATGACCTTCATTGATATGCTTTTGCTTTAAAACATTAAATTTAAAAAAAGGAAAAAGAATGTTAAATGTTCACTTTTAAAATTTTTATGAATACTCCGCACACTATCGGCAATATTGCATTACTTTCACCATGCCTTCACTAGAGAAAAACCGAATAATTATTCCCCTACAATGCTGTTGATATGGTGGTAGATACACCGGTTGGAGGAATAATGTGTGAACGCTGACGTGATAACCCCATTACTGTTTATTATTCGTAAATCAACATGTTGGCCAAAGATGTAAAAGTCAATTGTGTGTTAAACTTACAACTTCCGTCAGTAAGAGGAAGACTGAATTCAATTTCCTGATTCGAATAATTAACGACTAAAAGGGTAACAGAAAGCAGCAAATTCAGTAACATAGGCAAAGTGATGGCTTTATAAAGACGACTGAAACATGTTTACTTATTTTTAAGCTTAAACTACTGAGCAAATAATAACAATAATGATAGAATCATAATAAAGAATTAAAAAAAACATTAAAATATAATAATAATCTTTGTTACCCTTAACTGACGATGCATAAATTAACTTTTATCGATAAGTGGAACTAGTTTCTGAATTTTGTGATGGACTAAAAAATTGCAAGGTCCAAAGGTAACGTGTAACGATGTGTGTATATGGACGTATCCCATCTGTTAAAGAAAATTTTTGCGAAGGAGGTGCTATAAAATCTACGTTACTGTGCATTTGTGTTATCTTAACGCGTTTAATTTGAATACACAAAAATTTGGTAGCCTTTGGGTTCATTGTTAATTTGTAATTTTTTTTTCACGAAACTCTAAGCAGTTTGTATACTAAATTTAGTCATTGTTTTTAAATTTATTCATTACTTTTTCAGTTCCAATATCTTTGTAAGAGAAACTACTGAAAACCCATATTTAAATATTGTTACGTCTTTACCCTTTTAAAAACTTTTACAATATGAGTCCGTAGATTGCAAATAAAAATAAAAATAAATTTGTGTTTAGTTTTAAATTAATTCTTTATTGTTCGTACAATACGTGTGCCATTGTTCGCAACTTGATTTGAACAACATCAATTGTCTTTATTTGTTATTCTTCTTTACACTCTTCCGCATACACACTAACAATTGTTCGTTAGATCTTTACAACGCAGATCTTCAAACCAGGATTATTATCTTCACACCCAACGCGTCTCCACACAAGACTAACTGAATTTTTACTGATCCCGTTGGCTGCTTTGTCTTGCCTTTTATATTTTATATCGCTGGGTAAACAGTCGGAAAATAACATTGACTTCGTGTAATCTCTATACTTGCAGTGTTGTTGTTGGTTGTTCGTTTACTTGTTTATCCCCTTTTTTATACTGATGGTATTGCTATATTTTTGTTTATTCGTTTTTGTTTTTGTTGCTTTTGTTTATTATTTTAATGTTAAATGATAACACCATTTCCATTTTCGTAACAATATAAACTTTCAAAATTTTTAAAAAAAATTTTCACAAATTCCTTACATAAAATATCTGTGAAATCGATACATGATTCAGAAGACGAAAACCTCTTAAATTAAATCCAAATTTTGTTGTTGGTTTACTTCTCTTTGTAAACACATCCCGTCAAGCATATTAAGATACAAATACAAAATAATTGTACAACGGTAGCGAAATATCATGAAATACACTCTACGTTTACTGAAAAAAAATATATATCAAGGCCTATTGCTACAAAGAGTTCGCAACAGATGGCAGTTAAATAGAGTATACAGTAACTGTAATAAATATTCTATAGAATTAACCACATGTCAAACCTACAACAACTCACTACTAACAAATTAAACAATACAATAAAGACGAAATAAGGCATTGGTTGAATAGAAAATTGAAATTAACAGTTGAAAAAGGAATTAATTTTTCTCCACAAAGAGAAAAATAATCTGAAAAGTATTCTTATCATAAAAATACAATTAAAGAATATTGCTTATGAAATCCAATTGTGCACAAAATCGATATAAGTCATTAGATATCTTCTGGTATATTTGGAACTTGAAGTTGCCGTAGTCTAATAAATAAAAAAATGGCATTTAAAGTTCCTCAAAAAAATCTGTCGTTGGGAGTCGACTTTAAACTGTAGGTCTCGCCACTTATGGATAAAATTAACACACATAACATAAGTGGTGTGGAAATCTAGGTCGTAATCCTCACTGAGGGATTGTAATGACCAATCTATGTACGTATGTATGTATATTAGCAGCTTAAGCAATATATTTTATTAATTTAAACAGTTTTATGTTAATAATGTATAATAAACTCTGTTGATGTCGATAAGTGTTTAACATTTTTTTTAATATTCATTTTGCACATTTCATTAAGCATATGCCCCAAAATAGTCCCCAACAGGGACTTTCGAACTTCGGCAGTTGACAAGGGCGTTATTAACTTGTTGAAACTATATCCGTTAAATTGTATGGCCGTATAGAACAGCGTGTGTTCGATCGAGCAGTTGTCAACTGGCCCTAATTTTAAACGAGAAATCATCTTCGGCGATGAAGCAATATATAGCTTTCACGATCAGTCGAGTTGTAATAACAAGAGGTGTCAAGTCAATCGTATTATTCAAAACATAGGAGTGGGGACGGTTCCTAAACAGGCTGCCTTTCTTAGTTCAATTACGTCATCCCTTCGTAAAGGAGATTTAAATTAACACCTCGTGGCAGAAACCTGTAGTGAATTATTTAATTTTAGTGTGGCACCAAAACTTTCCAAATATCTTCTAAAACAATGCCATTCAGATTCTAGCAGTTCTATAAGCCATTTTGCGTATGGCGTCCCTGTTGTTTTGCTAAGATAATCTGTTCCTAACCTTCCCTTTTCACTAACCGATCTTTCTCTAGTCAATTTTGATTGACTTTTGAAGCAAACATCGTTGATTTAACTTAATTGGGAAATTTGAATTGATGGAAATGGTGCAACGAACCACTACCATCATTATGTTTTAATTCATTTCCCCTTTTCATCATTTCTTTTCATTGGACATACACTGCGTTTCACTTGAATAGCACACAGTACAAATTGAAATTCTCCCCCCTATATCTTTGTAAAAAATAAAGATAGCGGATTGATTTTGGATTGCAATTGTAGTGTTATTTATAGCTTTTATTATAAAATAAAAAAATATTTCGATATATCAAGTTGTTTTCAAAATATAACATAAAAAAGAAAAATACTCAAAAAATAACAATCAAATTCCGTTTCACTAGAATAGCACATATTTTAATAAATGTAGGAAAATTACTTTTTATAAAGGTTTTTAATTTTTTTCTTATTTTTTAATTTATTTTTATATAAAAACTAAGGTTTAACTATCGATTTATAGTAGTGTGTTGGGCCTCCCTTGTTCAGAATAACCTCGTATATCATATTAGGCATTGACTCGTACAAATTTTTCAAATAGTCGACAGAAATTGAAGTCCATGCCCGTTGAATGGCCTCAATCAGTTCTGCTTCGGTTGAAAATTGTTTTTTAGACCCGTAAACTTTTCTGGCCAGCCATCCCCAAACATTCTCTATTATGTTTAGGTTCGGCGAGTATGGTGGCCAATTCAAAAAGTTGAAATTTTTGGATTCTATGTGCGATTTGACCACACGGGCATTATGTATTAGGGCGTAGTCTTGCTGAAAAGTCGACGGCAATGGGCCAAAAAGAATTTTTAAACTGTGGTAAGGCCTTTTCTAAAACACCCTGATATGTTTTATCGTTCATATTTGAACTTAGAAGCTGGAGCTCACAGGTGCCATAATAGGAAATCGCACCCCACACCATAACTCCGCCGACTCTACTGTGTAATCGATCCAACTGGTGAGTCACCTTCCTCAAATCGTGAAAATAATAATTGTAGCCATCAGGGCCCTCCAAATTAAACTTTTTCTCGGCAAAAAAAACAACGCGCTTCCACTCGTTGCTCTATACCATATTATCTTGACAAAATTTCAACCGCATTTCTTTTCATGCAGAGTTAAGTGTTAGTTTTTTCTTTAATTTCAGTCGTTTGAGTTGATTTGCTCCTGAAATAATACGCCACACAGTGGTCTTGCTAGCATGGACACCTATTTTAGCCTTAATTTTGTCTACAGAATCGTGCGAAATTGAAGCTTCTTTTAAAAAAGCCCTCTTATCTGTTTGGGGATGGCTGGCCAGAAAAGTTTACGGGTCTAAAAACCAATTTTCAACCGAAGCAGAACTGATTGTATAACGTCCATAAACTGTTGTGACTGAAGTATTTACGTTTGGCCTTGAGACATAGTTAAAGATTGTGAACTCAACTGAAGAAATTTAGTAGTCTGCCAAGTACTGAATGAACAATTTATAAGCATTATAACTGAAAAATATGCAGACAAGTTAATCACCGGATATTAAAAAAATTGCACTTGTTTTCTACTTAATGAATGATATGTTAGTGTTTATTTCTCCTCTTTTTTTAGTTGTAATTTAATAATTAACGAATTAGTAAGAATATTTAAATTGTTGGAGTCCTTCTTCTAAATATTTAATAATACTTAAATACTTAATAAATTTATTAAATAATTTTAAATTTAATATGTGTTACGTGTAAAACATTTATAAATAATACATGTATTTTAAATATAAATTCAAAATAAATTCTCATGCACTATTATAAACTTTAATTGTGTTAAAGCTAAACAAACTAAAATAAAAACAATTATTTTTTATTCGCCATTACTGCAAATATCGATTTATATGAAAAAATAAATAAATAATTTAAAAAAAATTGTATACAATTTTAAAATGAAAAAAAAAAATTTAAAAATTTATTAAAAATATTTTCAATATTTATTATTTCTAATAATTTGCACTCAATTTCATTCAATTAAAAGTCTATACACAGCACATTGTGTTATAAATAGAACAACAAATATAAATAAAAATAAAATTCAAAACCAATTCAATTAAAAAAATTAATTACGATACAATAAACCCTTAAAACCATAAAAAAAAATGGAAAAATATTAAATAAATTCAAATAAATAATAATAATAATAATAAAGCCAAAATATGTCATTGTTAGACAGGCATTGTAATGGTTCATTTCAGGAGTGAAAAAGAAATAGAAAGAGAGTTCACTCATATAAAATTTGTAGTCCATCCAAGGCGAATTCATAGAAGGTGGGAGTGTTTTACCAGCTGATGGAAATAACAATGTCAAAAAATTTTTGTTTTTTGTGTATTTGTTTTGATAGTCAATTTCGTTTGTTCTTATTGTATCAGAAGTTTGTATATTTTTTTTTCTTCTTTTTCTTTTAAAATATTTCCATGATGTCTCACACACGCTTGGATTTAATTAAATTTTAAGAAAGGAAGAGCTTAAAATTGACCCTAAGTAAAGTCTGTATTGAAAATTCAGATGCCTGATTTGAGATGTTCAGTAGATAAATCATATTATTAGTTCGAGTTGTTTTTGACAAGATGATTACATCTCAACAACAAAAAATTCCTGTTGTTTTTGTATTGTTGTACTTATTGTAATACTAATCCTAGCTTCTATGAATTCGCCTTGAGTCCATCATTAGCAGATTAAGGTCTTGAGTAAACCGATAAATATTTTTAAAACAATACTCGCTACACTAGTACTACACTTTGTCTTTTCGCTGCATGCAGTCTAAAACGTATATTTACGAAAATGAAAAATCCAGATACTGGTGTTTTGCTTTTACATCGCTTAACATTAAAATTTAATACAAAAGCTACAAAAACAAAACAACGCAGTAAACAAACCTGTTTACAAATTATCATACTGCTTAATATAACAACAAACACCAGCATAAAAAATGGTAAACAAGTAAACAAAAATACCCCAACAACACTACAATAATAAATGTAAACAACAATGTTTACGTTTATAGAGATTTCGAGAAGGCGAAGTCATGAATATTCGCCTTCAAGAACATTCATCAGATTGTTTATTCTGCCATATACTTGTAAAAGCCAAGGCAAAGCAGGCGACTGAGTGAGTGAAGTTCAGATAGTCTTGTGTGAAGACGCGGTGTGTTTGAAGAGACTAATCGTGGTTTGAAGATCTCCGTTACAGAGATCTGTCGATTGTCTAGTAATTGTTATTGTTTATACAAAGGGTATAAACAGAGAAATAACAAACAAAGCAATTGTTGTTGTTTACATAAAGTTGTGAACAGTGGCACATAGTGCGAATAATAAAGAATTTTAATTAAAACTAAACACAAATTTATTTTTATTATATTTGCAATCTACGAACTCATATTTCAAACGTTTTTAAAAGGTAAAAACGTAACAGTATGTGATCAATTTCAAGAGGATATATGAAGTGCATAGTAATGGAAGGAATTTGTATCGTCATGTTATGTTTTTTGTGCCTAGTAATGATTTGTTTCCCTAGCAAAATGCCACACGTCATGTGGCTTTTAAAATTTTGTTGAGAATTTTTAAAACTTTCAAAGGGGCAAGCAGTAAATATTTTATTGCAGATACTATATTGCTTTGGCCGCTGCTTGTAGAACAGTACAAAAGTTAAGAATCAATCAATCTATTCATAAATACTTCACTTTCAGAATAACAGAGAATGCATTCAAGTCCTTTCTGCACAGAATGGATACCTCAATTGGATTCATCTCATCTGAAGTAATTTAAACAAAATTTAGAACAAATTCATCCAAGTCTTTTAAGAAAATACTGTTTTCAGAAAGAATGTGCTTCAAACCACTTATTTCTTATTAAATTAGAACCGTATAATGTGGGTATTTCTTTATTCATTACCTCTCTTGGGAGCATATGGCTTCTACAAAGCATTTCCATCTTATCCGATTGACTGCTATTATTTTTGCATCTTCCCATGTAAGATTATCTTCGTATTCCGTGGTCTGTCACGGCTTCTTGAGCCTTGAGGATTCCAATCAAGCGCCATTCTTGTTATGCTATCAGTATTCTTTCTGAGAGTATGGCCGATTCATTTCCATTTCTTACGTTTTATCTGCGTTATTATGGGTTCCTCAGTGATAAGGTTCCAGACATCTATGTTGCTAATATTATTAGGCCAGAATATTTTGCAAATCATTCTGACCCACTTGTTATTAAATACTTGTAGTTTTTGAGTGGTGATGTTCGATACTAATCAGGACAAGATCGCTTTTACACATGCGTTGAATATTCTATGCTTTGTTCGTCTGGATATTTGTGAGTTTCTTTACATTGGCTGTAGTCGCCCGAATACCGCTCTCGCTTTATTGAGCCTGTTGATTACGTTTTTTTTTCTGCACTGCAATTTGTTGGTCACTATACTGCCTAGATAGCAGAAGCTATCCACGTATTCGACTGTAGCATGATGTTGTCGGTGCTTACGTTGTCAATTCTTATGGCTTTGGTTTTCTATTCGAGTCCAACATAGCGCGCTATACCTTCTAAATCCTATAGCTTTGTTTGCATGTGCGATAGAAGACTAATATCAGCCACATAATCCAATACATGTTAATCCTCTCCTCTCAGAACAAACTCGCTCATGATATCATCCAACACGATGGTGAATAGCTTTAGTGATAGAGGGTATCCTTGTTTTACTCCCGTGTTTGTGTGAATTGGTTGACTTATATTGTCGCTGTTAACAACTGAGAGTTCTGCAACCACATACAAATATCTGATGATTTGTATTATCTTCTGGGTTACTCCTTTTCTTCTCAATGCTTTGGTGTTGGTATACAGGAGAGTCAACTTTAGCAAGTTCTTCAATTTAACTTCATTTGCAAATATAGTAATTTTTCCTTGTAGATACTATTGGAACTATAATATTTTTATTGATTTTAAATTTCATTCATTTACTTAATCTTTTCTTCACTCATATATTGAAATGCATTCAATTGTCTATTGTAGTCTGACGGCAAAGCTGACAATGATTGCAATTTGAGAACAAAATATAATCATCCATACAGAGAGAGAGAGAGAATTTTAGCAGAGAATAGATAAAAACGGAAAACTTGAGAATATAAATTGAAATAACACAACAACGGAATTTGTTGCCCTAGAAGTAGTTGTGGAAGTGGAAAATGAAGATTTTAAAAAGCAACAAAATTAAACAGAAAACTTAATTATTTATTTATTTTATTTATTAATTAGAATCTAATTATAAATATGGTTATAATTATTACGAGCTGAATAACTAAGGCTTTCTGATCGGTGTAGTTTGAGAATCGAACACATGACCCTCACGCTAATAGTCCAGCAAACTAGACAATCAGATCGTCCATAAAACTTAATTATAATCAAATCAACTTTTGAATGTTTAGATAAGCAATGTTTTCGTAGTCTCATCTGAAATTTATATAATATGGTATGTATATACAGTGGACAGCAAAAGTCTTAGTACGACAATATATTTTAGCAATTTCGTGAATTTTAGCCAAAAGTTTGTATAAAAATTGATAGTTTATATATTTATTTTTTGTTTTATTATAAAACAATAAATTTTTTTATTGTTTTTCATAAGACAAGAGAAAAATAAGGAACAATTTCAGATGATTCCATAGGTGACCCCAAGGAGAACTCTAATTAAATTTAAAATTCAAAAGCTTAATATATGAAAATGTTATCATTGTTATGTCAAGCACTCCATTTAATCCATTTGGAATTGAATGTACAAGTTTCGTTTAGTGTTTTCTGGTGGCACCATGAGCAAGTTTTTCGGTTGACTTTTGTTTGAGGTTTAGCGATTACGTAACCCTTCTTTCTAATGACCTCTTGAAGTCATATCGGGACTTTGTGCAACAGTATTAGGCCTGTGGGGACTTTTTTTGTCAAAATATATTGCCGTACTAAGCCTTTTGCTGTACACTGTATATTGCAAGCTATTATGCACTGAAATAAAAGTACCAAATCCGTAAGAAATTTTGTAGTTTCCTTAATCATAATATTTTTAGTAAAATTATGCAAACATTATATGACTATAGATTCTATGTCCGAGTCCGATAATTCTAGTATGATCATGCATAGTAGCTATCTATAATGGCAATTACTTATAGAGCGCCTAAAATCTTTATCCACTTATTTAGTTCCCACATACATATATACATAATTGGTCATTACAACCCTTCAGTCAGAATTACGACCTAGTTTCTCATACCACTTATGTTGTGTGTGTTAATTTTACACATGAGTGGCTGGACCTACAGTTTAAAATCGACTCCGAACTACGGATTTTTGAGAAACTTTTTCCCGGCAATTTTATTTACTGTCAAAAGTGGAGATATCTTCGTTTGCTGGAGATATCTAACCAAGGATTTAAATTATGGCCTGACGTCTAATAAGCCAATCTACTAGATTACGACTATAACTGGCCATATTACAATCAAATAATCAATTGCTAATGCACAGACGTTGGCATAATTGGGATACACGTGTGCTCTGAAATTATCCTCAGCAGGCTAGCCTCGAGGTCATTTTGCCATAAAGTACCTTCCTCCAAAACAAGTCTGTAAGAAATGCGCTAAAGCTTAAATTCTCAGAGTTTAAGATATGTACCGTAGATCACGCTTCAATCTTGCATGAAGTAGAACCGAATCACCAGGGTTTTAAATGCGTCTACATGGTACCAGAAATTGTTGCCAGACGAAAAGAACGGGTTGCTGAAGCTGTCGTCAGTGGCGGTAATATGACGATTATTATGACTCAAAAATGGAATGTGGAAGTGAATCTGCGGTCCATTCCGATAAGCTGGTCTCAACGGGTCACACAGATTATTTAATGAGGCCAGCGTATTTCAGGAAGAGATTTTTGCTGTTGAAAAAACTGCTTGTATGATTGAAACCAGGAAACTACCGTTTTCGAACTTGGTGGGATGTATGAACAGTCAAATTAATCAAATCAAAGCGTTTCAGAAGTTGCATGGACTTCCTATTCCGTACACGTCGACATAACATGAGTCTCAACGGAATTCCAGACCACTGTGGCATAGAGGGAAACGAAAAGTCGGACAACCTGGTACGGAAGGAATCGGAGATGTCTGAGAAAGAGAAGGAAGAGGGGATATATGCACCCCTTCAAAAATACTTGTTTAAATTGGAAAAAGTACCATGGAATTCAATAAACCAAAGGTGGCCGATCATACCATACGAAATTCAAAACTGCTATGTCCAGCAGTGTATATCAGGAAAGGGAAGAAGCTACTTGGGTTCGACGAAACAACTCTAACTGAACTCTAACTGAAATTGTTACGGAAATATTTTTAGTTTCGAAGGCAAGCTCGTTCTGCACCATCAGCATTACTAAAGAAACAGCCAGCATGTGGAAGAAACGGCATCGGTACAACACCTTTTATGCGAGTGCCATGGGCTTCAGAACATACGTCATCGGTTTTTGGGTTGTAGAACGTTTGAACTCCTGTGCATGGTTTTGAGCGTAACACTAAGAATCTCAGAGAAATTCTATCCCTCCACTACCGGATCATGGCAAGGGGATTTATTTTACACTGTGTAACACAATGCCCCATATGGGCCACTGAATCTCAAAAAACTAGGAAAAAATTTGACAAATAACAATGCTACTGTAACCATACTAAAGTTCCATAGAATTTACTTTCTGGTAAATTTTTTTATCTCATTTTCTAAACATAGGAATGTCTGAACTTATTTCTAATTTTTGTTTTATTGTCTTTAATGAAACTTTTTCAGCAAGTTAGCTAATAAGTAAACTGAGATAAGATAGCAAGATGGAAGGTTTACCAACCGTCAGTGTCTCTAGGAACCGTCAGTTAACCTGTCTTTGCTGTAGTGGAGAGCAACATATTCCAATTGAGTTTTTCCCAAGACGGGCTAATCTTTTAAATCAGCAATACAGCACAATATTTTCATTGAAACTCGTTATATTTTTCTTTTAAGAGGACAACAGTTTTTTTTTTTTTAAAAACCTTTTTTAATATACCGGAAATAAATATACCAAGTGATACTGATAAGGCCACAAACAAAAATATCAGGCACAGTCATTTGTATTGGTAAAAGCGCAATTTTTATTTGTGGGACTGAACAAAGCAAAAATAAAATTTACTGTTGCATGTTGGATGGAAAGTTCTAAAGAGAGACAGGAAATGAGTAACATTGACACAGATTTTACTTCCTGAGCGTGACAATCAACCTTTCTTAGTGGTTATAAAAAAATTATTTTGTTTTGATGAAAAAAAATTTTTAAATAAAAGCAAACAAACAACACTACATCTTCCGTTTAAAAAGCCACAATAAAACATCACTCTGTTGTTGCTGTGTCAGCGAAACAATCAAAATTTTACAAAAGATATGTGTCATCAAAAATTTTCAAACATCATAAAAAATTTTACAATTTTAACACAGAAATAAAGTTACAAAATTGATATCTCAATCCTATTTTATCCTATTTTATGTATATGTGTGTGTGTCTATGTATTTTATATTTGCAAGTCAATGAAGATCAAAATTAACAAATAAATATGTATAAATAGATTAAATTCAAGTCATCCTTTAACGCTGGATAGTTACTGTTCGTCGAATCGAAGAACTCTTTACTCTTTATCATATAATTCTTTTATGTTTGACCAAATTTCGCCCTTTTTTCATCCATCTTTTCCTGTTTTTTTTTATTCTTTACAAAAAATAACAATAATGAGTTTCCATCTTATCCTGTTTTTTTTTTATTCTTTACAAAAAATAACATTTTGCGATGTCAAGAAATTAGAGCTGTTTGTGATATAATTTCGTCGTATTTTCAGGGGCCGTATTCGATGGTTAGATGCGGAAGGGACCATAATCTATGGACTTTTGGTGTATAAACTGCACTGTTTCTTTAGCTGGCAAACCAATTTTTTTCCAAATCAAGTGCCTTTTTTTTATCAACTTCTTGATTAAAACAAATCAATAAGTAGGCCTAATACCACTGATTTA
Source organism: Sarcophaga subvicina (assembly GCA_936449025.2). Lineage (NCBI taxonomy): Eukaryota > Metazoa > Arthropoda > Insecta > Diptera > Sarcophagidae > Sarcophaga > Sarcophaga subvicina. The sequence goes on from OW388080.2 coordinate 94,348,350, forward strand.
GTCAATGTTAAAAATAGCGCGTGCATATAAAAGAATAAATTTTATTTACCTTGCTCTCGACCTTCTCTACGATGGATATAAATTACGTTACTTACATACATACATAATTGCTCAATACAACCCTTCTCTGCAACCTAGTTTTTCACACCACTTATATGGTGTGTGTGATTTTCTACATGGCGGGACTTGGAGTTTAAAGTTGACTCAGAAAGACAAATTTTTCGAAACTTTGGGACCTACAGTTTAAAGTCTACACCGAACGATAGATATTTGAAAATCTTTTCATGGCAATTTTTTTTACTCTCAGAGTTTTTGCTAGAAATCTGCAGCGAGGAAGTCACCGAAGTAATATTTTTTCAAATTTTGTTTTGTTGAAAACCCGAGGTCTGAGATTTGAAGCATTGCCTCACGTCTAATAAACCAAATTGGGTTATATTTACAAAAAACTTGTCCATATTGCAGTTGACCAGCACTATACATACGTGCCACGATTGCATTTGTTTCTATTGTAAGCAAAATCAGCAACTAACGAATATTTTATATTGTTTTATAACTTCCGTAGTCTTTCGCACTTTCTATATCCGATCAATCGTCAACATGTCATGAATTTGCAAGTCGTTTCAAGTATAGCAAGCCATCTGCTGTGCTTGTACGGCCACACAGATAGTTAATTATTCTGCTTTTTACGATTTAAATGTATTGTTGCCTCAGAGATTTGATCAGGCTTGACATTACCGTTTTTCTATTTTCATCAATGAAACTGAAAGGTGTCTCTAGACCAGTGATGCTCAAAATCCAAATTTCCTATCACATGTGATAGGCAAACACAATTCTGCCGACGCTATGTTGGCACACCTACACTATAAGCTTGCTTGTGTGGTTTCTTATAATGATCGTGTGTTTGTTGCTTTGTTTGTTGTTTTGTGTTAAACTCAGAGAACAAAATCAATTCAGTTGATGTTTAGCACTTGATGAAACAAGACCTCGCTACGCAATTTTTTGAGTGATTTTTTGTTTTTCTCAAATACACGCAGCAAAATGTTTGATGAAAATTGGGAATATGATTTCTTTTTTATAGAGAATATAGATGGTAATGCACAATGTATTGTGTGTTATCGCACTTTATGTCGTAATTCTTTTTTTTTTTATAAAGAGACATTACGAGGCTAGCCATGCATACATACATACATACATCAATATATTCATCAATACATACATACATACACACATACATCAATATATTCATCAATACATACATACACACATACATCAAAATATTCATCAATGCATACATACATATGTACATACATACATCAATATATTCAGCAATACATACATGCATACACACATCAATATATTCATCAATACATACATCAATATATTCCTCAATACATATATACATACATACTTAAGTTCATTATGTAATAAAATACACGCAAAACAATAAACCAATTTTTTTATTATTTTCCCAGTGTACGATTCTCAAAAATTAAGCTGAATTTTGTTCTCCGCTGCTTTACCAACACAACCAAAACTATGATAGTATGTGTTTGAGCACCACTGCTCTAGACAAATGCAGCATTTCCTAGTTAACTAGCAAGAAATTCTGAAAGTCAAAGGTCTTATTGACTTATCCTCATGGAGAATTGATCATAGAAAAAAAGAAAATAATTCTGCAGTAAATAACATTTTGATGCAACTTAGACTACGACAAAGATAATACCCGTCTTTCATTAACGCTTACTCTTACACTTGCTCTCTGACACTAATTCAAACTCTCAGTGTGTTAATTTCATTATAATTTTACCCTTTGATGGTTTTATGTAAATTATTACAAATAGAACAGCATTACGCCTGCCAATGTTGCCGTTTATGTTTTTGCACTTTATTTTCCATGTATTTTCATCTATTGTACTCTGAGCAGACACAAGTTAATAATTGAATACGTACTGTTCGCAGCAATGCCCACGAACTTACTGGGAATATTAACAGTGAATATCAGAGAATGGCATACTATTTTTAATTATCGTATTAAGAATTAAACATACGGGATTTTTACCCTTTAACTGCATGGTATTTTATTGCTTAAACCTTACAGCTATGTCCTTATAAACTTTATAGGATCTTAAGGAATAATAATCTAGTAAAAGCAATATTAATTAGCTACGACAGATAGGCTGAGGTTAAATAACCGCATATAGAATGTAGTTAAATTATATGTCTGGCAGGGTATTAAACTGCTCAAGACTATTGAAACTAAAGTTCCCAAGAACCACTTTCTCTCGATTACTCGATGTGCCTTTCTTTTAAAAACATTAGAAAGGTTCTTCGATGTTAGGACTTTGATTGATACATTACTTTTAACTGTACCCCAACATACCTACTGCAGTATATACAACACTCCACTCTCTCACATGTGGAAAAATTCTGTCTTCCTTGACATTGAGGGTGCAATAAAAATAACATTAATTCTTTTAACCTGGGACAGGATCTGTTTAGGTTTATGGAGCTCCTCCTCTACTACTGTCGAGGTACACCGTAAGGCAGTGTCCTATCACCAGTCAATTCCCTTTTGAAAAAGATCGAATCTGTTGGTAATAAGGCTATGACATTGCCATTGCTACATCGGGAATGTGTCAACAAACACTATCCAACAAGTTTAATTTCACGCTAACGGTTATATCAAATTGATGCAAGGAATTTGAGATCGATACACTTCTTTTCACTAGAAGATAAAGATTGCGATCTTCTCCCTTCCCAAATGCAAGAATTGGATCTCAAACATGATCATTCATGGCTTTATAATAGGGCTCTGATAATAGAATTGGTAGCGGTGTCTATCCTTTGAAACTCAAACAGAACCGACTGCCAGATCATTTTAGAATGTTTCAGGCTAAGATATCAATGACCGTAGTCTAGTAGCTAGTGTGTTGGCTTATTATACATAAAGCCAGGGCCCCAAGCCAGACATCAAACCAAAATACAAAAATATTTCTTCGGCGACTTACTCTCAGCTGGTTTCTGCAAAAACTCTGAGGGTAAATAAAAAATAAATAAACTGTAGGTCTCGCCACTCATATATAAAATTAACACCCACAACATAAGTGGTGTGAGAAACTAGGTCGTAATCCTGACTGAAGAGTTGTATTGACCAATTATGTATGTATGTATGTATATATGTATGAAATGCTATTGTTCTGTGTTCCTTTCAACTGTATTCCTTTCATCTGTATCTCAAATATTGCTGATAATCAATCTGGTATTCCCTCTCAAGCGTTACGGTCAGCTCTAAATTCGTATGTATCTTAGAGCATTGGTGCTTGCTTACGTTCTACTTTTGAAATAATCTTGTTTTCTAACTTTGAAAGGTTGCTGCGCAGCACTTGGCGCACTGAATGTTTTCAAAAATTCTCATGCCAATGCAAAGTATATGAAGCAAACTAAAGTAATAGGGCGTTAACGCGTTCCAATTGTAACATTCGAAATTAGCCACGCGTTAAAGAGTGAAGTTGGCTGCACAGAACTGTCATGCTGCATTGTTTTATTCTATCATGGCGCCATATTATTCGTTTTCCCTTCAATCAAGCGATTTACCTTACATTATCTAATTATAATTTGTATGATTTGTTAAAAAGTTCAGTAAGCATTACTTTTAATGACAAAATTTTAACGCTCTTATTTTGATATGTCGCTACAGCGTCAACGCTGAGAGCTAGTCAACTCAACGTTCAACTCTCTTAGGTTAGGTTGATCTGTAAATGTTACGGATTGCGATTCATCCTCTCTTATTTGGACATCGTTATCTAACCATAATGGATATTGAGTGAAATCTATACTATTGTTTTTCAATTCTGATAGAAAATAAGTTGTGATAGGAACAATGTCTTAAACTGAACAATATCTTCAGCGATTCACAGCCATATATTTATCAGATACATTGGATAAAAGTTATGCAGCTTGGAGTTAACCCTCTCGTATATTCTTCTAAAATGGAAGCCTCCTTGTCTCTTATTTTATATTTCAAACCATTCCTATATCGCTGAATTCAAATCCCCGGAGTGCGTTGACTAATTAAATTAATTAATTAAATAAACCTCCGTTCAAATCTTATATCAGAGATTTCCGAAAACAAAATATGAAAAAACATTTCTTCGGAGACTTCTCATCAGATTTCATTCTTATGGCTGCCGCGGCTGGCAGCATGTTTAAATCCACTAGAAATTGTAGTTTACTTGCTATTTATTTGAATTTGTAACATATTACTCATATGCATCATATTACATGTAATACAATAATTACTCTGAAAAGTAGGCAATACAAAATTTTTGATTTTGTCATGCATGAAACTTATGGAATTCGATATCACTCATACGTCACATATGTACTTATCATGAATAAGTTTTACATATTAAATATGTGCCATGATGTGTGTAAATATCGCCGCCTCCATTCTATAACGTTCTAAGTGTACCTACATTTTTAAATTCTACGTTCTCTAACTTAAATACTGTCAAAATTTGGTTAATATGCGCCGAGAAATCAGATTTGCGTCGAGTTGTTACTGGGTATAAAAAAGGTCCGACTACTATTAGTCTTAATGGGTGGGGTATCCATTGACTGAGCAGCGCCACTATTCCTAGGAGTAAGTCGAAAAATAGGTGATTTATTGTTTTGTTTCAAAAGACGAACAATTTTTTTTTTGGCTTGCAATCCACAAATTGCACAAAATGCAAATTCAAATGCAGCAATTGATTAAAACATTTTTACTTTCCCATAAAAAGTTTACGCAAAAACATCTTCCATCTAATAAAGTGCGATGGTACTTGAAAATTTCCCAAAAACGAAGAAAGCCGTTCGACTGTCAAATTTCCATCCGAATTTTTTGTTAATGTCATACACTCTCCGCTCATGTATAAAATTTAAACACACGACATGAATGGTGTGAGAAACCAGTTCGTAATCCTGACTGAAGGGTTGTTATGGCCAAGTACGCATGTATGTCATACACTCTCACTACATAAATAGCTTACACGATATTATCCGCTCTCGGCTACACTAAAACTTGAGATGTCATACGACTTGTATGATCGTCTAAATAACCTTCTAATAACACACGTAAATTTTTATTTTTTTTGGAAGAAAAGTCTGATCAGTTTTAACGATACGCAGATGATCTAAATGTCATTGCATAGAAGGAGAATGTTATTGTTGCTCCTACCAAATATACATATTTTTCACTTTTCAGTTCCCAGATGGAACATAAAGGAACATTTGCTTTCAATCTATTGATGCAAATGAAAAGATTCCAAGAATTTCTTCGATTGAAAAATAGAAAATGTGATAAAATTTTAATATTCAGATAGTCTTTCATTACTTCATTTGTAAATTTTGCTTCTTTTTGTCTCTGGTTTCGGGAAATAAAGTAGTGGTAAAAGGAAAATGTGTCTTGGCAACGCAGAGAGTATTTGCCAGTACAGTGGACAGCAAAAATCTAGGTACCCAATATATTTTAATGTAGCAATAAATTATAATTTTTATATTTATTTTATTATTTCTGTTTTATTATAGAACAAAAAAATTTAAGATTTTTTACAAACCATAAGAAAAATAAAGAAACTTTTTGGTGACTTTATATATTTTTGCACCGCAAAAGTATTGGTATACCCAAGAATTCAGATTAAATTTAAAATCCAAAGACCCAATATTTACTAGGATATCTCTTAAGGTCAAGTACTCCGTTAAATCTATTTGGCATTGCATGTCACAGTTTTTCCTTATGTTTTCTCTTGATATTTGCCGCTAATCCGCTCATGAGCTTGTTTTTTAGTTGACTCAAACAAGGTTTAGCGGCTGCGTAAACGTTTTTCCAAATGATCTCCTAAGTAGTCTTTTGAAGTCATATCAGGACTTTGTGCAAGAGTATTAAGCCTGTGGAGACGATGGTAAGCAAATCATATCTTCACTTTAGCAGCAGTATTGGGTTCATTCACTTCTTGGAAGTAGTAATCATTACGAGTTCTGAATTCTTTAGGATGTTTATTTATTATTTCAACAATAAAGTTTTTTGCGCAGGCGAAATAAAAAAGTTGAGAACGACAATAAATCGACGACCAGTGTCGTCTTGTCCAAGATTTTCTTTATGTTGTTGATGATATTTCAACGAAAAGACAATCAACAATCAATAACGGACGATTATACTGACCGTAAAATAGACGGAGTGATCTAAGAACAGATTTTTCAAAATAAATTTCTCCAATTGGGAAGTGTTTTCTGGCGATAAATTACTTGGAAAAAATTACTGAACGGAAATGCTAACATAGTTTGACATGCGCAGCTGTCAAACCTTTGCAACAGCTCTGCCGATAATTCTCGTGCTGCTTAAAACACATTTGGCATTGCCTTAGTCTAGTAGAGAGTGTGTCGCTTTATTCAAACTGACGCCACGGTTCAAACCCCAGGTCAGTAGTCATCTCCAACAAAACGAAATATGAAAAAATGTTTCTTCGGCGACTTCCTCTTAGCAGATTTTTGGAAAAACTCGGTCAGTAAATAAAATTTCCATGGAAGGTTCTCAAAAATCTGTCGTTCGGAATTGATTTTAAAACTGTAGGTCCCGCCACTAATGTATAAAATTCACACACAGTATAAGCGGTAGACGTTGTAATCCTGACTGAAGGGTTGTAATGACCCATTATTTGTAACTATTATGCTAAAAGCACATTTACAATGCTTTTTAATTTTTCAGTGTAACAAAACTACGCGATTTTTTCCCCTTGCTTTTGAAGGTAAATGTCAAAGGCAATATTCGTCTCGTAACAAACCGACTGCAACATGATAGGCTCTTATCGAGAAATAGTGAAGCTTTGTTTCATTCTCTTTAAATCAATTTTTTTGGTTAAACTTTACGAGGATAATTTTTCATAAAAAATTAAGAAGGTTGATAGCTGTTGTCTTCCAATTACTTTCTATTTATAATTGTAATCAAAGCCGTACTAGTGGTTTTTAGTCTTTCTTTGTCAATTCAACTGATAGTTGTTGTCAGTAAAGAGTAAACTAAAAACTTTATCGCAAATTATGAATTATTTAAGTTATTTAAGAAAAATATATATTTAAACCGATAAAATAATACACAAGTCGTGCAGAAATTTATCAACGGAAATAATATTGACGAATAAAACATTATCACAATACGCACGAACCCATCAGTTCGTTTCAGTTTAGAAGTATTCAGTTTTAATTTCGTATTATTATTTGGTGAAGTACAACTAAAGCTTATGAAATGCTGCATTCAAACATAATTCATGCAAAACAATAAAAAATATTTGTTTGAAGTATTTGCGGTTGTATTTGCACGTTTCCGCTGAAATAAATTTCAAACAATTTCAAGATATAAATATGCATACTTTCATGTACGAGAGGCGTGCAAAAATAAATTGAGTTTTGAAATTTCTAAAATATTTAAGTGTGACTCGCTTTAAATATGGTATGCTTTATCATGATGTACTACATTACGAATAGTTGGAGGTAATAATAATTACGTTTTCTTAGTTGTTTCGAAATTTAGGAGAAGTTATTCTTTAGAATGCTTAAATACTCTGTAACCACTGGTAAACAGCTGTATTACCTTGAAGCAAAAGCCAAGGAGAACGAACAAAATTATGCCTTCGATATCTCTATATACACCAGCTGCTCGCTTAACGGTACTTATTATTAATATAGAATTTGTTCTCTGTATTTGTTTTTATAGTTCGAAAAAATATGTTAATATTGTTACGTTTTTAACTTTTAAGAACATTTAAAATATGTCCTTGTAGATTGCAAATAAAATAAAAATTTTTTTTTTTTCGTTTTAATTAAAATTCTTTATTATTCGCACAATTCTGTGTACCACTACCAAAATACACAAACAATACTACAAAAATAAACGTAAACAACCATGTTTACATTTATAGGGATTTCGTGAGAGCAATGTCAAGAACATTCATTAGACTGTTTACTTTGCCATGTAAAAAAGTTCATTCAGACTTGTGTGAAGACGCGGTGTATTTGAAAGGAGTAATAGTGGTTTGAAGTGAAGTTGCCGTAGTCTAGTAGGTAGTGTGTTGGCTCATTAGACGTAAAACCAGGGTTGGAGGCCCAGGCCAGACATCAAAGCAAAATACAAAAATTATTTCTTCGGCGACTTTCTCTCAGCCGATTTCTGGCAAAAACTCTGAGAGTAAATAAAATTGCCATGAAAAGTTTCTCAAATATCTGTCGTTCGGAGTCGACTTTAAACTGTAGGTCCCACCACTCATCTATAAAATTAGCACACACAACATAAGTGGTGTGAGAAATTAGATCGTAATCCTGACTGAAGGGTTGTAATGATCAATGATGTATGTATGTATGTATGTATGTATGTATGTATGTATGTAATAGTGGTTTGAAGATCTCTGTTAGAAATATCTGTAGAAAAAATTGACTAGTAATTGGTATTGTTCATGCAATGGGTATAAACAAAGGACTAACAAAAAAGGCAATTGTAGTTGTTTACATAAAGTGGTTCACTTGTTTACCATTTCTTTAGCTGGTGTTTGTTGTTATATAAAGCTGTACATTAATTTGTAAACAGGTTTGTTCGCTGCATTTTTGTTTATAATTTTAATGTTAAGCGATTTAAGAACAAAACACTAGTATCTAAACTTTTTACTTTGGTACTTATATATTGGAATTACAACAATTTTGATCTAAGACGACGTATGAAGAATATGCAATATACATTCGTGAGCAAAAACAATGTTTTGAGAAAATTCAAAAATTTTTTTAATTTCTGCCTATGCCTCGTAAAAATATTGCAGTAGTGACAGCGAAAAATGGTACCGACTTTGTGACTTACTTTTAGTAACAAGGGGCGATGGCGCTTATGCTTGTAGTACGCATACAAGTACAAAAACACAACTGAATGCACAATAAGCTTTGCGGTAACATATGAACAAACAACACAACGTCAACATGTGCTACGCAACTTACAGAGAAAAATTAAAAGAGGAAATAAAACGAATATCCCTCACAAAATTTAAGGTCTTTAATATTAAAAGGAATTTAAAAGAAAAGTTAAACATTTTATATTGCATGGAATTTGAATGGAAATAATTTTAAATCAATAATTTTTAAAGCGATAATCGTTATATAACATATCTTACAACTCAATAATGCAATGAACGGCAGAAGAAAAAGTTGGGAGGAGGAAAGCTGTCTGAAACCTTTGATAAAAACCATTTGATAAAAAGTCTTTGGAAATTTATGAAGAAAATAAATTGGATGAGGACAGAGATGAGTCGGAAAAGACAACACTTAATGCTAGTCTAAACTCATATCGAAATTTGTATTAGGGAAAATAATCCTTATTGCAGAAGTAAAGTGATATACTTCTTAAGCCTAATTTATTGAAATTTTCTGTAGAAACAATATAAGAAATTGTGTTACGCATGATCCACGAAAAAATTTGAACTAAGGCTCCTTCAACATCAATCATATACCATACTCTAGAAAGGTTCGGCTATTCAATTGAGTTACTTTCGTTGAAATAGAATTTTCGAAACTGCCATTAGGTTATTTGGAAAAGAATACCACAAAGATACCTTAGAGTGATTGATAAAAATTAAGATGTTATTAAACTTATTTTTAATGTTCAGAAAACTTGATAAAGTCCTATGTTCCGCAGGGCTCTGTCCAATTCTGTTATTTATTTTCATTAACGATCTTCCTTTCTTTAACTTGTAAGCCTATCTAGTCTTTTGCAGATGACAGTAATATTTGTCATTCATATTCTTTTAATCGGAGGTCAAGCACTTTGGAATTAGAGGGAAAGGTGTAATATGAACAGCGCACTCTCATCTGACGTACTTTCAATTTCCGAATGAGTTCGGATTAATATGGACGATTAAAATGCTAGAAAGACCCAGTGTTGTTTATTGCTCAACAATAAGCTCAGCAACAACATTGTATCATCTGTATCTATGGGTGGTGTAAATGTTAGAGAGTCGGATGATGTTCGGAGCTTGAAAATTCAGGCTGATGTTCGCAGGAACCAGCACATTTTTCAAGTGTCTAAAGAAGCTTTAATTTCTTCATTTAGTCACGTATTCCTACGTAACACTCGTCTTTCTCGCAGAGCACATCCGTTTGTAGTTGATTGGCTGGTGGAGCGCACACTGCATTGCAAACAAAATTCGTTCTATAGCCGAAATATTCGTTTATAGAACTCCTTCCCGTCTTTAAATAGATTCAAATCTAGAATCCACAAAGATGAATACCTCTTTACTTCTTCCACAACATATTTTGCTGGTTCCAAAACAGTGCACTGTGTTAAGTGTTAGTTTAGAAAAAAAATTTAAAAAGATAAACGTAAAATATTACAACTGAACTGAACCTGAACTGCGATCATTTTAATTGTTAAATGTTGGAAGTTTTTATAACCAGAAATAACTAAAGATGAACTTGATATTGACATATACACTAAAATTGCTTTTGTTAGTTATTTTGTGTATGGCTTTTAGCCATAAATTTGTTCCTTTTCATTCACTGTAATCGTAGAGAATGAAATACTACAACAAAACGTGTATCTCAAATACAAATCGTATATGAGAGGTCCCACCACTCATGTATAAAATTAACACACACAACATAAGTGGTGTGAGAAACTAGGTCATAAGCCTGACTGAAGGGTTGTAATATTACATATTTTTGAGAAACTTTTTCAGCGTAATTTTATTTACTCTCGGAGTTTTCGCCTCAGAATTTTTTTAATGTATTGTTTGAGATGTCTGACCTGGAGTATGAACCGTGGCCTTACGTCTAATAAGCTAACACATAACCTATTACGACTTATTGCGACTACATCACTGAATTACTAGTTTTTGGAAAAACTTTTCTGAATAAATGTCACATCTTCTAGACGCATTACACACGCACGCACACGAAGAACAAACAGTAAGACGAAGAGTACGACAAAAATGGAAATGGAATATTCAAAACGCCGCTCGGATCTTGGGGAAAAACATTTCCACAATAATTTAAGAAATTAAACAAATCCATGGACGAATTTAAAATTTATTTTCAATAATAAAACTAAATAAAAAAATAAGAATAAATAAAGAACAACGAAAAACAGAGACCAAATACAATAAGAAATGTATGTAATATGGGATTCTACTGTAATTGTAGTTTATTGTTTATTTATTATTCTGTATGTGCTCTCTTTGATTTCATTATAAAAATACTGCTTCGAAATTCTTTTTCTTTCATGAAAGGAATTAAAATTAAATAGCAGCAGCCGCAGTTAAAAGTACTCATTAAAATGTATTTATTTGTTATGACTACAAAGAAATGAGTTTTTTTTATTCACTTTTAATGACAATTAAATAAAAAATTTAATTTTATTACTGCAGATATTTTTATTGCTCTTATAGGACAGTTTTAATTAAAAAATAAATCCGTCATTATATTTATAGTTAGTATAAGAGACTTGTACAACAAAATATATTTTCTAAATAAAAAAGTTTAAATTATTAATTATTGTTGGCAATTGAGCATAAATAATTTGTCGATCTTAATTATTTATTTAATTTTTGTTGTTGAAGCAAGTAATTTATTAATCTATTAAGATGGGTCTGACAGTAAATGAAGGCAAAACAAAGTTTACGTTGTCGACAAGTAAGAACATGCGGAGTATTGGATCCCAAATTGCGGCCGATGACTATACTTTCGATATAGTTAAGGAATTTGTTTATCTTGGTTCCACCATTACCACCAAAAATGATGTGAGTCTGGAGACCAAGCGCAATATCGCTCTTGCTGACAGGTGCTGCTATGGTCTCAGTAGGCGGTTGAGTAGCAGAGATCTCTCTCGTACGACAAAAATAACACTCTACAAGACACTCATCATCCCCGTGCATCTTTATGCCGCTAAGGCATGGGCACTAGCAGCAGCAGCCTTAAGAGTATTCGAGAAAAATTTCTGCGTAAAATCTTCGGTATAGTTGTATGTGCTCCTCTTCGACATTTACGTTGTGCAGCATATTAACGTGCAGTGGCTGCGCTGGCTCAGCCATATTGTTCGAATAGAAGAGGATGATCCGACTAGACGGGTATTTATTGAGGGGATTTAAGGAGGTCGGCGAAGATGAAGGACCAAAGTCTTGTCATCGATTAGTGTGCGCAACTGGCGAAGACGTGCAAGAATCAGAGGCGCCTGCAAAAATGTGTTAACGTAGGCCGACATCTGTTAATGGGATTGTTAATGGTCAGTTAACTATATATATATGTAAGTAAGTAAAGAGTGTGTGAGAGGTTATCATTCGATGAAGATTAAAGCTAGTTGCTAATTGCTCACGTGTCCATTCGCTATGGTCGTTTATTTCAGTTTCTGGGTCAGTTGAACTTGACGCGAAATAATCTGAACACTCACACGTACAGCGGATATGTTTTCGATAGATTATGCATTTTGTCGACGGATGTGTTGGTCGATCGTTTACTGAACCAGTGGACTTGAATTTATCCGCCACATATCCCAAAGCACGCGGAAAGTTGCAGTAACAGTACAACAATTTCGATAAAACGATCCATATTGATTTTGCAAAATGGAGTGAATAAATGAAAAATAATTTATCAACAGTTAATATTCGGAAGTCCCTGGAGCAACACCCGAAACACCGAAAAATATGTTTTTAAGGGTGACACAATTTTAATTAATATATTATTTAAATTCATATTTGATCAGATTTAATCAGATCAGGTTATTAATTCTATATTTTTTGAAAAATGAAGGATCCCCAAATGATTGAACCGGAATGTTTTTGAATTAAACACTTGTGAGTTCTTTTGGAACAGAAAAGAATGACTTTCATTGTTAGCATACTTTGTTACACATATTTCCAAAAAAGCTCATTAGGCCATTAAGCGGTATTTTAGACTTTCGCTGCTTTCAAAAGTACAAAAAAAAGTTGTGGTTGCTGATTTTTTGTCTTTCGCTTTCGGCCTCATTAGTCAAGTTTACGAACAATACTAGTATCTAGGATAACTGTGTATTGTGTATTGTTATAGAATGAATAGTTGTAAGCAAGGGGGTGCATTAACAATTTTTGGACTAATCTTTTAATAGATGCGAATGAAATAAAAGTTTGTAATAGTCCTCCTTGTTGATCTAAGGCAATTAATATTTTTCTTCGTACCATTGAATTTGTTGTAATCATTTTTCCCTAAAGTATCTATTAAATGTCGAAACCTTACTGTTTCTCTATCTATAAATTAATTTATTTTTAATAGGAGCAAGTGTGCAGCCCTTGCGCTCACCAACTTCTTCCATTTCCCTGATTTTGGTGGAACTTGGTTAGTACAGGGACTGCGTTCACCCGTGGCATCACAACGGGCCGCTATGCGTGCTCAAGTGAGCTTTGTGATAACAGAGCTACCGCTCCGACCTAACCTAATAGGAGCAAGTATGAGCTTGATTTTTATCATCAGTAGTTGATGATTTTATCATGAGTAGTTGAAAAAACGAAACTCTACTAGAATTTGCTCGGTTCACATTTGTAGCCTTTATATAAAACAGAATAAAAGATGTATTTCCCTAAACTACATATAAAGATAAATAAATCTTTAAAATGAACCTAATCGATGAAATTATATTGAAAGAGATTTTTGGAAAATTTTATTGAGACACGCTATATTAACCGAAAATCGAGCTTTGTATCAAAAACAATACATTAAAATTTTTGAGACCATATAACTTTAATTCAGAAAATTGAATTATCTGTTCTTGATATTGATTGAAGTAGTCGTAGTCTAGTATGTAGCGTATTAGCTTATTAGATATCAGACTAAAGTTCTAACCTCAGGTTAGGCATTTCCAATTTACAACGAAATGTTGTAATGACCGATTATGTATGTAATATTCCTGCTGCTTAAAACTCTGAAGAAGAAGACAATAGAAGCTCGTTTTATGAACTGACGAAAGTATGGGCAGCAACAAACATGACCATTTGATGTTTATCGCCAATAAAGAGCACCGTATGCCTTTAGTAGTTTGGAAAGAGAAGAAAATATTACCAATTTTCACGCAGATTGCTAGCAACTGTTTCCTGAAATGTTGTAGAGACTTTCTTACTGCTCTTCTCATATTTGTCTCACGTGACAAACAGTATGAGAAAGTGTTTCGTACTATGTTTTATTTTCTAGATATTACAGATGATCATATTTCGGTCAACTACGTAGGCATGAGATAACAGAATCATTCGCTTTGATAAAGTGCTACTCGGAAGTGTTGAAAAATGTACACATATTACGCCTTTTTGGAAAACTGCGATGAAAGTCTTTCAACTGATTTTGTAGCTGTGGATTGGTAACTAATTGAATTTTATGGTCGTTTTAAATTTCGTGGTCCACCGAAGTCGAATTGGGAGTTTTGGATTCAAGTACATGCAACGTGCGTACTTACAACCGTATTTGGGGAAACCTGTATCCGGGGAACCAGAGAGGAATCGAAGAGAGAGTTATTGACATAAACGATGTTCTATTGCAACAGGAAACATTTTTAGCTCACATGACGTTGGCAAAAAATATTTCTAAAGAAAAAAGCGTTAAAGCGTTACTGAAGTGACAGTAAGCGAGTGACAATAAGCTGCCCCAAAGCAAAAATTTCTAGTTTGATACGAACTTTCAGTTACTGAAGTTGGTTTTTATAATAAAGACATAATAATTCACATTCTAAATAGAAACAGGATACTAACAAACAAAGAAAATGAAGATTACCTGTGTTCTAAATGTGTTATTATATAATTCATGCACGTACACCCCTTTGACGATGATATGACAACACACTCTGCCATCCACATTTTCTATTTTATAAAAGTGGTTTTTGTTGTACTAAAACAATAGCAAAACGCGATAATTCCAGATACAACTAAATATCTCTTTAAATTTCAATCTGTTGTTTAATTTCTTTTTATTGTAGACATCTAATCCAATAGTTTTTGTATATAATAGTTGTAATTAAATGCTACGCAGACAGCTATAGGTGTAGAAAAAATTCTGAATAAATACGTTTTTTTTTTTATCACGAACATATTCTGTTGGAACATGAAAACATACACTGCAATAGAAAGAAACCCTCGGTAACCTGTTACAAATCCGACTAGTCACGTTTTTAATTAGTTCGACTAGCGAGTACACAAGTTTACACGGTGTTTACACTTGAATGTGTGTCAAAATATTTTGGTTTTTTTTGAAATCGTTTGAATTTAGAAAAAAATTAGAGTGTGATCAGTAATAGTTCATACAAAATGAATAAATAATTTAATTAATAAATATCCATTAAATAGTCAATAAATAAAATCACTAATAAAAATTAAATAAAAAAAACCAAAGAGAAATAGTCAATGCAATTCGTTGGATCGTAGAGTCAAGGAAAGTCTAAAAAAAATTTCAAATTTCCTACCAGTAATTTTGGTAATTTTATCAGTGTGCCTTCAGACCTGGCAAGTCCAACATCGACCAGATCTTCATACTACGCCAAATTCTGAAAATGACCAACGAAAAACAAGTCGACACGCACAATCTTTTCGTCGACTATAAGGCTGCCTTCGATAGCCCCATAAGGGATCGTGTTTTCGCCCCAATGTCTGTGCTCGGTATTCCTGTGAAGCCGATAAGGTTATGCAGAATGACGTTGAGCAATTCCTGCAGCTCCGTCAAAGTAGGAATCTACCTCTTCGAACCTTTTGATACCATGCGAGGTTCCAGACCAGGCGACCCCTTATCATGCGACCTCTTCAACTTCGTCGTGTACAGTGTTCTGCGAAAGGCGGGAGTGCATCGCATTAGCACTATTTTTCAAAAAAATGTCCAGTTATTTGCGTACGCTGACGGCATTGACATCATAGGGCGTACCAAGCGAGATGTTAGTGCTGCTATTGAACGGGAGTCTACCAGGATGGGTCTGGCAGTAAATGAGGGCAATACAAAGTATATGTTATCGATAAATAGAGATTACTATACTTTTGATACAGTCAAGTAATTAATTTAACCTGGAGATCAAGCGCAGGATCACTCTTGCCTACAGGTGCTACTATGGTCTCAGTAGGTAAGTACGCTCATTGGCTTACTCATGTCACCCCATTTAGATGGAAAATATTCATAATTCTCCCATCATTAGGATCGGCACATAGTATTTATGTAATTCTTCCTGCTTTGTGACGTTTCCGCAAACGTTAGAAGCTTGGTCTATAATGCACTGAAAGCCAGTGGGTTATCCCAGCTTACGGTACGTAATACTCTGACTCTACATATTAGTCAGAATATTTAATCCTTCATTTCCAATCACTCCTTGAAGACTAGGTATCAAAACAGTGTATTTTCATATCTGGCAACTTTACACTCCAGGATGGTCACAGACCCTGTATACCTTGATGTTATTGCCCTAATTGTCATTTGACTACCTGCAAATATATTCAAATCCCTATACGACGAGTTTACGAAATGATTATTAGCCCATTCTTATAGCTCCATTCCCTGATCGCATGTACTTCCGCTCGAAAAAACGTAATGTTGCCCAGGTTCCTTTATAAAGAAATCCAGTCCCGTGGGCTTTATGGTTAGAGGTGTACAACTAGCGTTCACGTGCAAGTGTGGCATGGATCCATTTAACTATAAATGGCGATCTGGTATAAGAGTGATATTGGTTGTTATTGATATATTGGGCATCAGATAATCTATTAACTGGAAATACGACTTGTAGCTCTTATTGATCCTTTCCCAAAAGCCTAAAGACGATAGAACGATTAGAACGTTTAACTCTCCTACATATGGATCAGCACCTGAGGGCTTTTACGACATTATTTTCCAGATGCTGTTAACATTTTAGATTCCTATACAGGATAACAATCAAGTAGTTCATCTGGTTGGATTTCCTAATGTCTTTATTAATTAAGCAAGGGCTATAATAATGGTCTTCATCTTTGTTGCAGACATAGTATGTAAATACGGTACCATCCGTGTTTACATTCAAACTCCTTGTATGTGCCCAAATGTTCAGTATGTTTAGAGTCTTTTCTGCTCTCCTGCAAAAATGGTTCGGATTTTTATCACAGAGAAGTATTAGCACGTCGTCAAAAATGGAAATGGTGTTTTGCTTTTACATCGTTTAACATTAAAATTATAAACAAAGGATACAAAAACAAAAACAATGAACTATTTTACATAATATACAAAAATATACCAACAAGTAAACAAAAATGCAACAACAAAAACTGCAAGAATAAATGTAAACAGAAATACAACAACAAACAAGAATAAATGTAAACAACATGTACACATTTATAGAAATTACGAGAAGGCGAAGTCATATGCCTTCAAGAGCATTCATCAGACTGTTTACCTTGCGATATGAAAGGCAAGGAAAAGCAGCAACGAGTCAGTAAAAATTCAGTCAGTGAAGATGCTGTGTGTTTAAGAGAGTAATCATGGTTTGAAGATCTCCGTTATAAAGATCTGTCGAACAAATTGACTACTAAATGTTATTGATTACGCAAAGGAGTGCAAATAGGAATAACAAACAAACCAATTGTTGTTGCTTACATCAAGTTGTGAACTGAGGGACACAGTATTGTGCGAACAATAAAGAATTTATCTAAAACAAAACACAAATTTGTATTTGCAAACTACGGGCTCAAATTTAAGCGTCTTTAAGAGGTAAAAACGAAACAGTATTTATTGAAAATGCATGAAAGGACAAATAAATCTTCATAAGAAATCTAACCGATTAAAGCAAAAAAATAATTAAAAAAATTCAAGTGACCGTATAAATATGGTATAAATTATATAAGTTGAGAATGAGTGCCATTACTTATCAGCAATTCTTTTATTTTACTTACCTTCTCATATTTGGATCTTTGGTGTCCTTATAGTTCTTCACATCAGTGTATAAAACAAAGCATTTTGCAGCGTATTACACGAGTTCTTTTTTATTAAAAACAAAATAGTTGCAGGTACCCATTTAGTATTTCTCGTGCATCTTTCGATTTAGTTAACAACTTTGCTTTTCATTTGGTTTTTTTGAAACCATAAAAAAACAAAGAAATTTGAGTCTCTCTAAAAAAAACAAATGCAAAAATCGCTTGAAAGTCAATTGAATGAAGAACACCAATGAAATTCCTTTTTTTATGAAATTGGATTTCCAGCCAGTCATTGAAATCAATCGGCCTGCAAGTTGTAGGCGATAAAAGTTGGAAAACAACACATCACGTTTAATACGTTCGATTTTATGATTCCATTTCTATACGTATTAACAGTCTCGAATGTAGAATGTAAATTCTGTTCATTTGCTATTTAACTTGTGTAATTGAAACTGGTGCATGGTAAATGGGCCAATACAGAATAACAATTGAAATAACAAGGAATGTAAGCGGTTACGACTAAACCGTATTAAACAATTGTTTTAAAATACAACGGAATTGGTTCTTCTATAAGGACCTTAGACGATGTTAACCGTCAATCTGATGCTGACAGTGTGAGAAAAGTGTATTGTATTGACTTTAGACACTACTGCCGCAGTGTAGCAGTAGTGAGATGGTCTATTAGAGGATTATGATCTATTTTCTCACATCATCCATGTTGTGTGTGTTAATTTTATCCATGATTGGTGGGATCTACGACGTATAATTTGTACTAAAATTTAAGAAAAGAATTTCTTTGAAATTATATGTTTACAATATTGTTACGTTTTTACCCTTTTAAAAATGTTAAAAATATGAGCTCGTAGATTGCAAATAAAATAAAAATAAATTTGTGTTTAGTTTTAAATCAATTCTTTATTGTTCGCGCGCACTATTCCCTGTGTCACCTTTCACGACTTGATTTAAACAACAACAATTTCCTTTAATTGTTGTTCTTCTCTACACTCTTCCGCGTACACAATAACTATTGTTCAATAGATCTTTATAACAGAGATCTTACAACCATAATTCTTCTCTTCACACGCAACGTGTCTTCACACAAGACTGACTGAATTCTTTTTGAACCTGTTGCCTGCTTTGTTTTGCTTTTTATATCGCTGGTTAAACAGTCTGATGGATGCTCTTAAAGGACAATAACTGCCTTTACAAAATCTCTATAAATGTAAACATTTTGCTTACGTTACTGTTGTTTTTGTATTTTGTTTACCTTTGTCCGTGCAGTGTTGTTGTTGATTCTCATTTACTTGTTTAGCCTCTTTTTATACTGACGTTGCTGCTACATTTTTGTTTATTAACTGATCATTTATTTTAATGTTAAACGATAACACCATTTCCATTTTCGTAACAATATTCTCTAACATATTTAAAATACGTTCTACATTAAAACAATTTTTCCGTCAATAATATTCAGGTTTTTTCATGGTAAAAATGTTTTGTCACATCAACAACTAAGTTTTCAACAAGTTTAAGAAAACTTTTTACCAACAATAACCTACTAAGAGTAGTCATAAGTTTTTCATGAATAAAATTCATAGTTTTACACGGTAAAATAAAAAGTTTTTGTAATAATTACAAAACTACTGTATAAGAGTAGCAGCGAAAATTTATTCAATTTTAAATAAGAGAAGATAAAAAATATATAATTGGTAGAATATTTTTTTGAAACAACATTACTTGACCCCATTTACAGAAATTAGATTCTGGAGTATTTACTACAAAATTGTTTAAAAAAAACTTCAGACTTTCTAAAGCTGTCTGCTTAATATGCTAAATATGGATGTTGAAATGTTGATGTCAAAATAGTTGTTATTAATTCACTATGTTTTGCCAAATCATCCTGGGCTACCATAGCTAAAGATGTGTAATCGCTGAATGGGCTCTGGAGCAATGGGAAATTGATTTTAATTTCATCTAAAAATCATCTCTTAATTTGAGTCATTTCCACACTTTCTACTGTGCTCTAAATTTTTTCCTTTTCAATTCATAACATCCTCTCGTAAGTTGCCGTTTTTATAAGTGACACTTCCCAGAAAAGATTTTGATTACGCACTTGGAAGAACTAAATGTCTTTTGATGATATTAATATGAGGTTAAACGTTTCGTAATTTTTTATTCGATTCTTTATTGTGATAACCCAGCAGATACATGTTCGGGTAGACAAATAGGTCTGGAAGTCCATTGATACTGCAAGTAAGATAATCCTTGTATTGCTTTCTGGGCTACCGAACGACAGATTTTTGAGAAACTTTTCATGGCAATTTCATTTACTCTCGGAGATTTTGCCAGAAATCTGCTGAGAGGAAGTCACCGAAGAAATATTTTTTTATAGTCATTTGGAGATGGCTGACCTGGGGTTTGAACCGTGGCCTCGTGCCTAAAAAGCTAAGACCATAATGACTAGATTACAGCGACTTTACAATTCTTATTTTATCTTCTTAAATTCAAAAATTGTTCAGAGAATTTATGAAAGGTTAGATATGTTACCCATGGTTTATATAATATCGATAATATTAAACGAAGTGTTGGGACTACATGGGCAGGCTGTCGTAGGTAAAATTGCATGTTAATCAGTGTATGTAAAAAATTTTCAAGCGCTTTCGGTAAAACTACAATATCATATACTAAAATCTATTTTTACTAACATATCTTACAAATTTATGGTTCCTGACCATACCTGTTAAATTTCGATTACGATTAGTAATCAATTACATTACTTTTTAAAAAGAATTGTAATGATTATATAATTCTATGAACAATTTTTTCCAATTACTAATTGATTACGATTACCAAAGAATCAAAAAATAATCAGGATTACTGACGATTAGTCTAATAATCAAAAAGAATCGAAAGAAGTTTAAAAAAGAATCAAATTGTTTTAAATAATTCTTTTTGATTATTTTCAAATATTTAAAAGTAATCCAAAAGTAATCAAATTTTTTTCAATAATTCTTTTTCATTACTTTCAAATATTCAAAAAGAATTCAAAGTAATTATTGAAAATAAATTGATTACTTTTGGATTACTTTTGATTCCTTTTGATTATTAGACTAATCGCCAGTAATCCTGATTATTTTTTGATTATTTTGTAATCGTAATCAATTATTAACTATTTTAACCAAAAATAATCGTAATTGTAATCATTATTTCACCATTTAAAAAAAAGTAATCAAATTACTAATCATTACGATTACTAATCATTACTTAACAGGTATGTTCCCGACACATGGCCACGCGAATAACAATGACATTTTAATATAGACTCCGTGAATTACACATACATACATAATTGGTCACTACAAGCCTTCAGTCAGGTTTACGATCTAGCTTCTCACAATGAGTGGCTGGAATCCAAATGATAGATTACTGTTTAATCCTTTTCATGGCCATTTTATATACGCTTAGAGTTTTCGCCTCAGAATTTTTTTTAATAGTTCGACAAAGGCGACTTCATGATAAACTTAATCAAATAGCTTGGAGAGGACAATGAAAACAAGATATTACGGGGTTTATTTGATCAGATCAGCAGCTTTTCAATTTAATGAATTTTCTAAGACTGTACGTGATTAGCTCTCATGCTTTTTAAACGCTTATAACTGATCATTTCCGAGTTTCTGCATTCACTATTTGATTATAACCACCCTATGCCATTTAGTTTGCTTGAAAAGAGTGTGATGACCAGTAGGTATCAGTTAAAATTGACATTTAATAGCCCTATTACATTACCAATAAAGTCATTTCAAATAGAAGTATAACGGTATTCATAAATTGCTCTTAAAATTTTAATTGCTTTCGTAGCAACATAATGATTGTTTGTGCGTCAACATTGTGGTCAAAATATTCTTAAAAGAGAAAAAACATCACTGCGTTGCGTTGTTATTCAAGATTTATGGTCGATGTTGCATTTACAACAAAAACTCATGCTAAACAACAGTTACAATACACTTCAGTTAAATTTATGCGTTTGGTAGTTAAACGAAATATAAAGGAAAAGCAATGTTAGAAACAGGAACAGATTAACTCACTTTAAACTACAGAAACAAATGCTAAAATTAAAGCAAAAAAAGAAACTTATGAGATTTATATTCTCTTTACATCCTTTTGTTCAATAACGTTTACGTACTTGAATGCCGAAAAGACGAAATGACGATTTTGTTTTCTTTTTCCCATTGCCTTGCCAAAAACCAAACTGAAGTGTTGAGAAATACTTTCGGGGCTACTATCACCAGACAGCACATTTTTAAAAGAAAATAAAAAAAAATTTTATGGAACCTTAAGAAAACTGAAAAAAAGCTGTAAATCACTGTGCACTAAACTAAAATTTAAGATTATTTATAACAACAACAAAAAAACTAAATTTAAAATCACTTTTGGATTAAATCTAAATTATTATTCCTTATTACTCTTGTTATTATTTCGGTTTACCGCCAGGGTATTACATCAGAAGGGCTACTATCGGGTGGGTCATTTATCGGTTTAAATTTGAATCATCTGTTATTTCGAATCTGGCAATACTTATGTCATTCTATTGTGTCACAAAATTCAGTATATTATCTCCACTGAAAGTAATGAATCGGTAAATTTAATTTAATTAATTTAATTAAGGGTAAATAAGCAACGTTTAGTATTTATTGGAAATTTATTTCCAAAAGAAGACAGTTGGACTAAAATTACACGAAAATATTGTGCAAAATTTGGTCGCAAACCAACCTTGCCCGGTATACTGAAGTTTATTGCTAAAGTTCGTAAAACCGGCTTAATTGTATATCATATAGAATTTGGAGGGAGTACTTGGATCCTTCATCAATTTAAATTAAAAGTTTACAGTAAATGAAAACATCTAAATTTTTAAATTAAAATTCGATCTCCATTTAATCTTTTCTTTTTCTAAAAAATAGTTAAATTTAATTTTACTAACATTTGAAATTATCTTAAATTATTTGATATTTAAATAAAAAAATATTTAATTAAAAATATTTTTAATGAAGTCGCAGTAGTCTAGTAGTTAGTGTGTTGGCTTATTAGATGTAAGGCCTCGGTTCAAACCCCAGGTCAGACATCAAAACGAAATAAAAATAAAATACTTCTTCAGCGACTTTCTCTCATCATTTTTCTGACAAAAAACTGAGGTTAATTAAATTGCCATGAAAAAGTTTCTCAAAAATCTGTCGTTCAGAGTCGAATTTAAACACACACAACATGAGTGGCGACTGAAGGGTTATAATGGCCAAATATGAACGTATGTATGCTTCACTTTTCTACATGTCATTCAAAAAAAGTACAAACACTATAAATGAATGTCTATTTAAATTAAGACTGAGATCAAGAATAAATAGCAAATTAAAGAAAAATCTTAAAAAAATTCTGAGTCGCAAAATGTCACTTAAAAGGAGAGCATGATGACTGCAATATAATGTTGCATATTGCTCTATTTTTGAATTATCCTCGCAAGAAAAATAAAAAACGAAAAATTCTTTAAATTTTAATTACATCAAGTATACTCTGTATTTCACGTAATGGGTTATACCAAGTACAGAATTTATTAAATATGAATGAACACTTGAACATTACAGGCAAAAACAAAAAGAACAGCAACCACCAGAAAGACAACGAAGAAAACTAAAGGTGTTGTAGAATATTAAGCAGTTCCTTTAGATAGCAGTCAGGTACTTAAGGTTTCTTCCTCTTTAAATTTAATTTCTATTCAAAAAACGGAATTAAGGTTAAAATGGCCTGAAATATGTGCCCTTCTTTTACAATTTTTTCTTTTATACCCGACCAAGACGGTGCACTATGCACTTTTAATTCTGTTTTGATAACAATAGGAAGTTTACTATAATCTGTATTTAAATGTAAATTATGAAAATGAAAATTCCAAAGAAATTGTAGAGCGTGCTTTATTTATGTTTCTATTAGTACGCGTTGCTATTTCCTTGTTTCTTTTGAAAATTTCTCTTTCAGTAAACGCGTTTAAGTAGGGCGCCACGAACAATGCAACGGAGCATTTAGTTTAGACCATAAAATTTAAATAATTATGGTCAGAGGAAACGAAAATTCCTTTTAGTAGTTGTTTTACCAGAGCCTAATAATTTAATGAATATAGGAAACAAGGAAGAATATTATTTTTTGTGTGAAAACAGAAACAGAATTGTTTTTACGAACAAGCAAATGTATCAGCTACAAACATACCGATTCACTTGTCTTTTAAAATTTCCTTTCTTTTCAAAGTCTTTCTTTTTGGGCTTGTTTTTCTTATATTTTCGCAAATCCAGTTGAAGGAAAAATATTGACGCAAAACTTTTTTATAATTGAATTTAAAGACTGACCAAAAATGGGAAGAAAGTGAGAGAAAATTTTATTGCTGATTTAACCTCGTTTTACAAACTGTCTTTTACTTCCACTCTCGTGACTTCTTTCTTTTGTGATTATCAACGAAAAGAGCAAAAAATGGCGAGTTAGAGTTGATTGTCCTTTAAACTGCCTACCTCATTATTCATTACCAATCATTTTAGAAATTTGGATTGTAAAGTAAAACCAGACCTAGAGCAGTGTGGAGAACAAACAAACACGCCTTGTTTGTGAAAAATTAAAATCGTTAAGGACAACATTACAAATTCTTTTTGTTTGGTGACTAAACTTGCAATGGCAATAATTTTGTTAAATATCTCTTAATTTTTTTCTTTTCTCTAAATTCTATGATGTTGTAAATATTGTCATTAAATTGTTATGCAAGAAATTTAAATGTTTGATGATAAATGCCTAGTTTCCTAGCAACGACTACGCCGCTTAAGTGCAAGTTTTTCCATAATTTCATTGACTTCTTAATGGTCGACCCTAGAGCGCTTACTTACCGAAACAACTTATAAATTATTCTAACCGACGTGTAACTGAAGATCCTCTGCTGGATCATCCTTAATGTATCGGGTGGGCCATCTATCGGTTATTTCGAATCTGACAATACTTATGTAATTTTTTTCTGTTACAAAATTCAGTAAATTATCTCCACTGAACGTAATGAATCGATTTATGCTTGAGCGACGTTGAGATTTATTAGGCCAACCAAAAAAATTACTTTTTCGGATGAAGCTCATTTGCAAAATCGCCGTATTTGGGGCTCAGAAAATCCCCACGTTGTCTTACAGAGGGCAATGCACCCTTTACGAGCGACTGTTTGTTGCGGCTTTTGGAGCCCAGGCGGCAATGGCCCATATTTCCTGGAAAATGAGGACGGCTCAACAATTACGGTCAATGGAGACACCTATCTCACCATATTAACCGATTTTTTGTACACGCTCTTCATGGAATTGATGTGAACGATGTTTGGTTTCAGCAAGATGGTGCAATTTGTCACACATATCATGCCACAATCGATTTATTGCGTCAAACGTTTGATGGCCGTTTAATTAGCCGTTCACCAAGAAGCTGCGATTTGACACCGTTTGACTATGTTCTGTGGGGAGCCGTTAAAGAAAAGTGTTTTTAATATCGAAATAAATTTCCATAAGTAAGAGTCCTGTCATAAAAGCGAAAACAAACATAGGCGATAATGGCAAGTTTACTGTCTCGAGAAAAACTAATGCAGTAGTAGCTTATACCAAAATATACCAACGTAAAGGCTTATATTCGTTCGTTTTAAAAATTTCTTTAATAAATTACGGATTGATTATGATTTCGTTGTCTTAGCATTGTAGGTGTACAAATCTTTGATTTTTCTTCTCATTTCTAACGTTGACATAGGCCCTTATTACTTGAACCACATATTTCTTTTCTAACTTTTTTATTTGTGTATGTCGTGCGAAATAGTTGCTTATTATGTTACATCAGTTATAAACATATCAGTGTGTTCAATTTACAATATAAAACACGTTCCACTGTAGGACCAAGTTTTGTACGACATTTTCGTTAAATTTCCGACCAATTGCCTTTATTTTGGAAATAAATTTCCAATCAATTCCAACGTCGCTGAAGTGTATATCGATTCATTACTTTCAGTGGAGATAATATAATATAATGTTACAGAATAGAATGATATAAGTATTTCCAGATTCGAAATAATGATACATAAGCATGGCAGCTTATGCGTAAGCGGTTCTGAAGAACTTTATGTAAACATTCGGGTTTTTAACACAATATAATATTTTAAATAATATATCATAATAATAATAATAATGTTAATGTTGTCAAATAATTTTTTTAAATGTGGTATAGAAATGATAAAGATGATATATTCTTTTGGATTTCCGTTATTGTTTTGTTGACAAAAGCACTTATATAATATTGAAGCAGATTGATACAATAAACGTTACACAAACCGATATTGAAGACATTAATAAGTTTTTCGTAGACACTTTGGACGTAGATCAGGGTGCAAAAACTAGAGCGAAGAATAAACACACCAAATCTTCAGATCTTCACCGTGCCTAGATATATCGACCTCAAAAATAGCAGCAAAAAATCTTACAAGAGGAAATTACAACCTGTGACAAAACTTAGTGTCTGGGACCGAAATTAAAAATTATTTTCATAAGCAACTTATTTGAATCAACTTATTTGAATACGGTAATGCGAATAAACCTTTATTTAGCCTTTAAAATAATGATGAAACATAATCTAAAAAAAAAATACTAACAACTCCAACGGACCAGTAATTTCTGTCTCATGTAACCCCTCTTATACTGCAGGTTTCTGTAATTATAACATGAATTTTCAATTTTAAAATTTATCAAATTAGCTTGTAAATGTTTAATTTCAAAGTAACGAAATACTTAATATTTAATTAATTTGAAAAAATATTATTTATATGCAGCATATTACTTGAACTAATACCCTGTACTCTGGAAAGTATGCAGTAAATAAGTTTGGATTGTCCTTTATGAATCTAATAGAATTGAATATCACTCATACGACACAGTTTTGTCGTTTCGTATTAAATGTGAATGGCAGTGAATAATTAAATTCTAAGTTTACTAAAAATCGATCAGGTATATATATGTATATTTATCAGGTATGTATAATTAGAATGTTAAATTATATTTTTATAGTTTTTATTCCTGAAAGACACGTAAATTGGGTGATAATGGCCGTTGCTTTAAGTAGAACTACATATATCTCATTACAGATTTTAGTGTGATTTTAGGAAGCTCTATAAATCCACTCTAAAAAGATTAATTCAGTTGAAAGACGGAATACAAAGTGAGTGGAGAAACATAACTTCAGAATTTTATTCAAATTTCAAGTTGTCAATGCCCTGAATCATAAAAGAAAAAGTTTTCATTTATTCAGCCTGTTTTGCCAATCATCTTGGACTTAAATTGCTACGATTAAGGAGACAATTCATCACTAAACTACACGTGTCGGAAGACAGTACTCCAGGTCAATAATAGGAATATTCATCCCTCATTTATACTTTATACAAACCATGTATCAATCACGCATCATAACATTTGCATTCAAAAGCACGTGCAAATAACAAAACTATTTTATTTAATTTGGAATTTTGCCCCGCGTGCTTCGTCTATCTTGCCATCGTTATAATAGTCTTATCCCCTCACATCTTAGCAATGAGTTGTCGTTCATAAGAACTCGTCCTACTGCACTTCACAACTTGGCGAAGTTTTGCATCGTGGAGTGGCTTCCGTACAAAATTCAACTGACCGAGGGTAAAGGACCATAGGCAACATTTTTGTTTGTTCGCCGATTGGAAACTTGAACTGCTGATCCTGAACTGCAAACTCATCTTCAGCGGTAAGGTTTGGAGTGAACTTTAGGCTGGCGGTGCCATCGATCCATATTTCTTTGAGAACAGCGACTACTGTAGACTGACGTCTATCGACTTCTTTTGGTTTGAATTAAAAGATATGTATAACAACAACATGTGGATTCTATAGATTAAACATCTCATGTAGAAGTGATGTGAACTATCCACCGAAATGTTAATATTTAGTTTTGTTAAACTTTTTTTATATTTTATTAAGTTGCAGGCGTATACGAATAAAGCACAGCTATAAATCTGTGAGATAAATGAAGATGCCAGCTTCTTTAGAGCTGCCCGCTGACAACAATAAATTTGTTTCCAAAAATTGTTTCCTTTTTTTTATTATTATTATTATAATTATACAATATTACATATTCATTTCAATTTAGGCCTCAGCGCCAATAAGGCATTATTGAGGAAAGTTGGCAATATACAGTGGCTCCATCGCATAATCGGACAAGCACTAGTCTGATATGTATGTGCTTAAAACTTAAAAAGAAAATATTAAATATATGTTTTTTTTGCTTCATTTACGCCTATTTTTCCTTAAAGACTATTCGGTTATAGTTTAAATCGGTTCAGTAATTTTTTTCTGTATTTGCCTACACAAGATTAAAAAGTGATTAAATGTTTTTATATTCCCCGTAGTCTAGTAAGTAGTGTGTTGGGTTTTCAGACGTGATGCCACGGTTTAAACCCAGGCCAGACAATTCAAAAGAAACTAAATAGGAAAAAATATTTCTTTGCCGACTGCCTTTCAACAGATTTCTGGTAAAAACTCTAAGAGTAGATAAAATTGGCATGAAAAAGTTTCTAAAAATCTATCGTTTACACTGTAAGGATCGCAACTCGTTTAAAAAATTAACACACACAACATAAATGGTATAGGAAGTTAGGTCGTAATCTTGACCAATTATGTTTGTATATATGTATACATCGCTTATTTTCAGTGGGCCATAATCATAGTCATTAAAAAAGTATACTTTAAGTATCATTTATTAAAATGTCTACTTTTCAGCTACTATAGACGATAAAAAGCTTACTTTTTCCGCTAAGGTCAGTTTTATACTTAAAACAAGCTGAAGTTGTTTTTAACAAAGTTAACATCACTTTAACTCTATCAGCTGTTTGTCATTTATCAAAAGTTACAAAATCAAAACAAACCAAAAACAAAATTTGTATGAATTGTGTTAATTTTTTATAAATATTTTATTATATATTATATTATTATTATATTATATATTTTATTTTATTATTTTTTTATAAATTGTGTTCACTGGTGCTCCACTCTGGCTCTCGCTCCCTTTTCTTTGATCCTGTTGACAATTTATAAATCAATGATACATAAGTATGTAAAACTTCATAAATGTACATACCTTTTCTAAATTTTCCATTGAGATAATAGTTTATTTTTCCTGGATTAATTTTACGCTCTTTTTTTCAAAATAACAATTTATATTTTGTTAATTTTTGGCTCTTTTATTTCATCAGCTGTGCAGAGATGCCACTTATACAGTATTTATACAAGTTTGTATGCAAAATTTCAAACATTATACTAATCACCCACTTAAAGCTGATTGAACTTAAAGCTATTATTAATTTTCACTATAGTTAAGAAACAGTTAGTAACAGGTTTAAATATTAAAGTTGTTTTTAAAAAGAACCGACTTTATTGTTTGACTATGATTATGGGCCAGTATTTTTAGAAGCAAAACAAAGATTGCATAAGCTTCAGTGTAACTAGATGGATAATTATTATATCTGGGGAAGAATACTGATATGACGTCCAGTTTGCCACGATTTAACCAGCATCTTAGCATGAAAGCTGCAATATCATGGTGTGAAGTGCTTTTTCTTTACATGGTATCAGTTCGAGAATGAACCAACATTTTTACATAATTAATTTTGAACTACTATTATATCATACGCGAAAAAATTTATCGTTAATGTGACACTTTATTCACAACAATGCCCCAAAATACAATTCAGGACTGTGAAAAGCTGCCTAGATCCATAAGTTTTTCAAACTGCACAGCATAATCGTCTAATCACAATCGAATTGTGAACTAATTGAGAATAAAACAAATAATTTACAGTAAGACTCCGCTTAACGCGGGAGATATGTTCCAATAAGTTCCAGCGCTAAACTGTAGGTCCCGCCACTCATGTATAAAATTAACACACACAACATAAGTGGTGTGAGAAACTAGGTCGTAATCTTGACTGAAGGCTTGTAGTGATCAATTATGCATGTATGCTAAACGAAACAGCGTTAAACGAGGCAACTTAACACGTACATATGTATAGACCAAGTGACGTTGATGACAACTAATAAATCAACTGCGAAGCAAGAAAGATGCGTTCGTACTGTGATTGCGACTTTGGAAAATTCAGTTTCAATCTTTATCCTGGACAGACTACAAAAAGAGCGTTGAAAAAGATACATAGTATACATCGTCGCTATATAGTGCACCACTTTTGGTTGGCGCATGGCCGTTTCATTTGCACACATCAGTACAACAAGTATCAATACAGTGTGCGATCTAGGGGAGCTCAATACTACCGCGTAATACTGAAACAGCATTAAGCGGAGCAGCGTTAAGCGGGGTCTTACTATACTATCATTACGAATTAATTAAATGGCCAACCCTATAAGTATTTTTATGCTATTTTTAAATTTTTTTCTTATCCTTCATTATCTTAATTTTATTTTCAGCAGTTTACTTTAATTAAATGATTTCTTTTCGTTTTTTTTTTTTTTTGTTTTCGCAACAGAAAATTGTGTTGCCTCAAGTTTTCTCAAAGCCTACAAAGTAAAAATCAGTCATTAATTCACTCATTCGTATTGTATGTAATTCTTTTATGAAAGTAAACGTTAAACACTTGTATTTACAATAATTTTCTCCATTCAACTGATGTTGGAAAGTAGCCATTTGAGGTTTTTATCTGTGGATAAATAATGTTGATTTATTTTTATTTTTCCGTTGCAATAAAGTTTAAACCATCAATATAATTGAAGAAAGAAACACTGTTCTTTTTCGAAAATGGAAATTAAATTTAATTTAATTGATTTAACAAGAGCATAGAATATAAGAACAGAACAGAAACAGAACAGCGTTAAAAACTTGCAAATAATGAACAGCCAGATTATATTAATAGTAAAATTCTTTAATTTCCTTTGATTTTTGGTCGCAAATGTATTCTAATTAAATTATGCCAGAAGTATTCTTCAAAATTGTAGCTTATGTATCATTTTTGATACACACTTGTGGTAGACAGAATTGCCACTTAGGTTAGGTTAGGTTAGCGTGGTAGCTTAATTTACCAAAAAGCTCACTTGAGCACGCATAGCTGCCCGTTGTGATGCCACAGGTGAATGCAGCCTCTGCACTGACCAAGTTCCTCCGATCCAAGGAGGGGGAAGTTGGTTAGCGCAAGGGCTGCACATTTTCCAAAAAGCACGACTACCCCACGCTGGAAAACCAGACAGAATTTTCGATGAACGAGGCTATGTCCTTGATATCAATGGACGATAGCTCCGTCAAGCTGACAAGGGTCGGAGAGCCAAATAACCTATATCTGCATCCTGCAAGGGATGGGCATTGGCAGAGGAAGTGGATGATAGTCTCCTCCTCCTCGGCGGATCTGCATCCACGGCAGAAATCGTTAAATGGGAGTCGCATTTTTTCCGCATGTCTACGCATAACACAGTGGCCTGTAAGCATGGCCTCCTATCCGTTGGAGCAGGACTCCTGCCACTATTATCGATAGATTTTGTTAAAAAATTTAAATATTTTTTTTTATTTTAATTCATTTTAATAAAACTATTTTACATTCTAACATTCTATTATGACTCTTTTTTATTAAATTTACGCCAAAATTTTTGACATGATGTACAATGCTGCATGGTCTTTTACGTAAAATCAAACACTTCCTGTCAGCTTGGTTTAATTTTTTTCTAAATGGTAGTAATGAGAAATGTACCACCCTTGCTTTGTGGTGATTTATAAGTTTCCAAATGCTTAGATTTGGCAGCTTATTGTCACTCGCGTCGGTAACGCTCTCGATTGAGGGCTGGCTGAAACCTGATGGTACAAACCAGTGATATATTTCGATATATTTCCCGTTCCAATAGAACATCGGTTATGTCATTAACAATGCCCTCTCTTTAATTCCTCTCTGGTTTCCCGGGTACAGGTTTCCCCAAATACAACTGTAAGTAGTTGCTACGCACGTAGCATGTACTTGAATCTAAAACTTCCAATTCGATTTCGGTGGACCACGAAATTTATAACGACCATAAAATTAAATTAGTTACTAATCTAAAGCGACAAAATTATTGGTTTTATTAAAAGCTGAAAGACTTTCATCTCATTTTTCGAAAAGGCATAATAGGTGTAAATTTATCATCACTTCCAAGTAGCACATTATCAACGCGAATGATACTGTTTCTTCATACTTACTTAGTTGATCGAAATATTATCCTTCTGTAATATCTATGAAATATGACATAGGACGAAACACTTTTTTCTAATGTTTGTCTGCCACGTGAGATAAATATGAGAAGAGCAGTAAGAAAGATTCTTCAACATTTCAAGTAACAGCTGCTAGCATTCTGCGTGAAAATTGGTAATATTTTCTTCTCTTCCCAAGCTACTGAAGGCATACGGTTCTCAGTTCCAAGTAGTACCATCTTTGGCGATAAACACCCTGTTGCCATGTTTGTCGTTAGTTCACAAGATGAGCTTCTGTTTTCTTCTTCTTCATAGTTTTCAGCAGCAGGAATATTACATATATATACATAATCGGTCATTACAACCTTTCGTTGTAAGTTGAAAATGATGTCTGATGTCAAATAAGCCAACACGCTACATGCTAGACTACGACCACTTCAATCGATATTAAGAACAGCAAATTTAACCTGTTCACTTTCATCCAATATTTACTTTCAATTCCGTTTTAAATACCATAGATAATGTTTTATTTGCTATAAAAACTTCACATAATCTTTGAAAACTTCATAAAATTGCATGCACAACACCAAAGAATCCCCAGGAAAGTCGAAAGTGTATCGAAAATGATTCATACGATATAATTACGAAGTTTTTGAATTTTTTAAGTCTTGTTTAGAATTTTTTTTATTTGGTGTAAAATAATGGCGACAACAACACTAACGAATTAAAAAAATATTATGCATATAACTTTTTCTGAATTAAAGTTAATTCAGTTTTGATACAAAAATTTATCTACGGCTAAGCCAAGAGTTTATGCTGATAGATCAGAAGCTCTGTAAATTAATTTTTTACATACTTTAACGGTGGGGTATATATAACATTACCATTATTTTCAAAGTAATGTCGCAATATTTCCCAGCGTTGTTCACGCGTATACACAACTATATTTGTTCAGCGGAAGGATAAAACTAATTATCTGTCAAATCAGATATGAGCTAAGTGTTATCATTCACGAAATAAACACTAGTTGAAAAAAAAGTTAGATGGCGGACCCGATATATATAATATTTCTGAGAGTACTTATACCATCAGCCAATACAATACAGTATTCTTTAAAAGGTATTTTACTACTGCGTTTAAATAAGTTACGAAAGGCGACGCAGTTTAAGGAGATGAAATTGCAGCAAAATTGTATACATGATCTTGTTCTGATAATTTTGTTGCTAAACTCTGAGAGTAAACAAAATTGCCGTGAAAAATTTTCTCAAACTCGACTTTAAACAGCAGATCCCACCACTTATGTATATAATTAGCACACACAACATACTAAGTGGTGTAAAAAGCTAGGTTGTAATCCTGACTGAAGAGTTGCAATGACCAATTATGTATGCATGTATGTATGTATGTATTTATGTATTTATTGTATGCTCGAAATTTGAGTGCCATATTCGTTATCCTTGAAAATATATTGGAACTAATTTTCGTATGCAAGAGGATTGAATGATTATAGGCGACGATGGAGCATCATATACGACGATAATATGTGAAATTAGGCTTAAGGTTAGGTCGGAATGGTAGCTCTGATATCACAAAGCTCACTTGAGCACGCATAGCGGCCCATTGTGATGCCACGTGTGAACGCAGTCCCTGTACTGACCAAGTTCCAACAAATCAGCGAAGAGGAAGAAGTTGGTCAGCACAAGGGCTGCACAATATGTGAAATAGATCGTAGACAAAACAATGTGATGTTTCGCAGCTGGTGGAAAAGTTGAGATGAGTTCATTACGAGTTTCTACAACCTCGTTAAAGAACTAATTCTTGTCCTACTGTCTACACGAAAACGTAAACAATTAGTGGTATAATAAAAGCATTTCTTAGAGACCACCTATAGTTGGTATACATTTGTAGTACAAGTTTAATATCCCTGAACTCGTAAATGCGATATGCAGCAATCGATATTGTACACGATGATTTTATTTAAATTGTGAACATAAAATGGAGTTGAAAAATCAATTTTAAAACTTTCTCTCTGCGCTAAAATTTTTGCAACTTTATGATGGTTTTGAATTTTCAAAAACACGTTTTGAATTTTAATGACTGTTCTGCTCTTACTTCTCGAAGTAATTTGTATTTGCATATTTCTATGTACAATGGTAGATACAAAAACAAAAAACAATTATAAAAAGCATTATTAAAAGTAAAATATCACGTGCTAGAAACAAAGTTTGTGGCAATTTCGCTCATTTCCTTTCACTTTTACTAACTTTGCCCCACATTTAAAAAATTCAATTGTCCTTGTCTTTTTGCGGCTTTCTGCCCAGTTTTTTACGGAAATGTATGTTGATGATATCCACCAGTCTCTTTTGTGGTAAACCGTAATTTTTGTGTATATGTGTTAGTTTTATTATTTTTTTGTTTACCCATATAAGTAAATGTTGTGCTTTTAACTGTATTAATGGCTAATTTCGTTGTCTTTAGTTGGTGCCAGTATCACGTAAGAAATATGTATTTATTTCAGGGTTATTAAACAACACAGTTTATTTCCTTTAAGGATGCATAAATTAGAGAAGTGGAATTTTGCTTTAAAGCAATATTGTTGTTTTTATAAAGGAACTTTATTACCTTGAAAAATAAAAGTACTTTAGTACAAAGAGTACTTTTACCTTAGAAATTAGTGCTGCCATAATCGCAATAATTGTTAAGCCCTTTAGTCACGATTACAACCTAGTTTCTCACACCTCCACTTTTGCTGTGCATGTCAACTTCATACACAAGTGGCAGGACCAGCAGTTTAATATCAACTCCGAACGAAAGATTTAACCCTAACCTCCCTAACATGGGTGAACCGGTACCAGAGCGATCTCTGATAAAGTCAAATATCTTTTAAGCAGTAAAAACTATTTAATGGCAGCCGACCAATGTTATCGCGCTTTGATATTTCCGATGGGCCTGCAGTATTTTGTTAAACTTCCTTAAGGACGGTTCCATTTATCTTACTACCAGAGCTGCTCGGGCGTTAGTGTATCTTATTTATTATATGATTACTATTGACTCCCTTTTTTCATACTTTCAGTTGCAAATTCACTCTAAGTGGTGTTAAAAATCCACGACGGGAGATTCGAAGATTTTTGGCACTTGGATTAAGGCAAGAGAATATACAAAACGCATCCAAACTAGCCACGTAAACTATATTAAAAGGGCCCAGGACTATCTATTTGTTTTATGTTTAGTGCTATATGTTGACGCCTTTTGGTACATAGTGCAGTGTTATTGTTGCCTGTTTGTTTACTTGTTTATTCCTTTTTTATGCTGATGTTGTTGATATATTTTTGTTTATTTGTTGATCATGTAAACAAGTCCATTGTTTTTGTTTTTATAGCTTTTGTTTATGATTTTAATGTTAAATGATGTAAACCTATTCCATTTTCAAAACAATATGTATGTATACATAATCTAAATCAAACTAAGTGGTATCTTAAGGGTTGTTTATATACATATATGGATTTTTCGACAAGGACTTTTGAACTTGGACAGTTGACATCTCGTCGAAACTACATCTGTTAAATTATTTGCAATTATAAAGTCTGTTTTGCCAAATTATCAAACAAACAAATTGTTGAATTTGGAACGATACCCTTCAAAGAACGGGACTACCGGTGTCATTGGTCCAAATTTTTTTTTTTGAGAAAGGCGTTATCGGCGTATTCTATAAATACATGATTACCAATTGCCTTAGGTCTGAATTGGTCTGGTGTCAATAGGACGTCGCTACCTGCCACATAGCTCATACCACACTGGATATTATGCACACGCATTTTGAAACCTGATCATCTCACTTGGCGATGATGTGAACTTGCCACCGAAATTGTGCGATTGGACACCGTTAGACTTTTAAGTGTAGTTGTCTTAAATCGTAGGTGCACTCTAATTAACCACAAACCACAGCCATCATAACCCACACAAGCGTTCAAATTCAATCTGAGTTGTAAAAAATTGGATATTGCCGGTGTTCTCTTGCAAAGACGCCGTGGCGGACATTTGAACGATGTTATATTCCACACATACTGGCATCAATATGTGTATACTTTGCATATGTTTAGAAATCCAAAGAAGAGGATAGCGTTCTAGCTTCGACAGTCTTTCAGATTGTGTGTCCAGATTTCTTGGGGACTACCTAAACCGAGGAAATCAGTGTCATGGCTTCACCACTCAAGTTATTTCATTGCAGAAGAACAATATGTGAAGTTAGTGAATGAATAAACTTAGATATCATGTACCGAAGGGTACCACAGTAATACACTTTCGCGTCTCTCGAGAATTCAAATCATTGCACCATTTACATGACTTACTGAAATGAGCCTTCAAGGGTCACATATAAGAAACAAAGATTTAGAACAGAGAGCCACATTGACTCGATACTAATGACTTTAACATTTTTATTCGTTTAAAAAGCTGAAAATTTACGATTGTTAGGCATGAAAATTTGAATTTTGATTAATCCAAGATTTAATCGTCTCATCAAGCAGACAAAAACTTTTAGTGCCATTGTATTATGTCACGAAAAAGCTCTATAGAAGCAGCATTTTTGTTATTACACCGTTTGAAAAGGTAATTTATATTCACATCCTTTGCAGGTAATTCATTTCCTGCAAAGGGGAGCGGGTATGTAACTACAAGGCAACGCTACTGATTGGCTTCAACATGGCGAAGCCCGGGGCTATCCTTGCAAGTACATGCCAAGCAGCTCACAGCCTCCGTATCTTAGATCAGGCGCTCCCCGGGTACTGGTACTCAGCATCCGCTGGGTACTTGCTAATGTGAGAAGGCAAGATTGGCGATTCGGCAATTCGACCTGGACTATGAATGGAAAATCGATTTTGAAGATGACGCAAGTGGGCTGACGTTTGTTGCATTCTGTTACCTGAGTACACCGAATGAAAACCGGTCGAAATGGCTTTCAGGCTAATGTTGCAGACGCCTCCGTTCCGTTAAATCCGTGGCAGGGCTTCAAGTACGTTCGATTATCGTCGCCATTTAGTTGGTGATGCAGGTTTAGTTGAGATGACTCCTAATTAGTGTCCGACCTGGCTCTGAACGCAGACTCCCATGAAGATCTGCGTCAACCCTCGCGAGGACCTCACTGATCACCATAGGCACCCTCGGGGTCTTTAAGGGACAACTGCATAGTCGATATGAGATAGCGGCTTGAAGATGGAACCCGAAAAGAAAAAAATGAATAAGAAAATATTAGAAGTGGAAGAGATGATGCAAGGTGAGGTTGCCTTTATGAGCAGTCCAAAAATCAGGCGATCACCGGTGAAAAAATCCCAGACAACGGCGAACTCTCAGAGCACATCTGCGAGGAGCACTGGGCTGGAGAAGGGTGGCACGACACCAAAATCTGCGCAAGAGGGTGCGCAATCGCATGCACCACAACCAGTGCATGGTGGAACAGAAGAACCGCTTTTGGGGCACAGTTCCCCTAGACAGGAGTTCATATGTAAGATGAGGAACTCAGAGGAGGAGACCTTTACTAAGTGCCAAAGTGTTATCCGCAGGATAAGAGCGGCAATGACGAGAGCAAGGAACATCAGCATGGATGTTCAGAGCGGAGTATCAGAATTAGAGGAACTCATCGATATAATGAAGAGCTACAGGGAAAACTGGAAGGCTGCAGAAATGGAAAAGGAAGCGAGTAGGGCTCTTGAGATTACCAGGAATAACAGGAACGACGATGTCTCCACACCTGTTAGTTCCCTCAATAAGAGAGGCGCCTCAAGCCCCGCGGATACCCGCCCAGAAAAGAGGCCGAGAGGAAAACCGACGGACACGGCACAGCTCAAGGAAACAGTGAACGAGGAATGGAAGACAGTGAAGAGCAAGAAAACGGCAAGGAAGGAGAAAAAGGAGCGGCAAAAAATTGTGAAAGAACGTCCAGAGGCTGTAATCATCCACCCAACCGAGGGGCGCAGCTACGCTGACGTTCTGAGGAACATACGGAGCAAAATAAAACCAGAGGAATCGGAGATAGCGATACGAGCCGTCCGGAAGACGAAAACAGGTGCTATTCTCATTGAAATGGGCAAAGGAGGCAAAAGAGACGAGTTCAGGGAGAACCTAAAGAGCGTCCTAAATCAAGAGGCAACCGTAAAGGACCTTGTGCCTACGGTCACTTTAGAAATTCGGGACCTGGATGCCCTCACAACCACTGAGGAAGTTTTGGCAGCGGTACAAAGAGAAGCGGGCGAAATGAATCCGGATATATCCGTCCGTATAACCGGGGCGAACAGCCGTGAGCAGAAAAGAGCCTTCGTAACAACCTCTGCAGGTTGTGCGAATGCGCTTCTGAAACTACAGAGGATCAAAATAGGCTGGACAAGCTGTAGAATAACTATCAGGGAAGAACCGACACGCTGTTTTCGATGCTTCGGAATAGGTCACAGACGGTGGGAGTGTGGTGGACCGGACAGGTCAGACCTATGTATGAAATGTGGAGAAAAGGGGCATAAGAGAAAAGAATGCCGAAACGAAATGAAATGTTGTATTTGCTCTGCCGAGTCGGGAAGATCTCTGAATCACCTCCCGGGATCGCGGTGTTGTGAGAGGACCTTACGGAAGGCAGCATGAAGATATTGCAGCTAAATATGCATAGAGGGAGGGTGGCTTTTTCTTTGCTATCGCAGATAGTCAGGGAGCAGGAAGTTGACGTAGCTGTCATAAGCGAACAGTATGCAGCTAAAAATAGCGGATTCTGGCTGGGTGATGAAACATCTACAGCGGCTATATGGATAACGGATAACCAGGGCCCCCGACCGAGAAGATCTGGTAGGGGGGATTGTTTCACCTGGATACAGTTTGACGATATTACTCTAATGAGTTGTTATCTGACTCCCAATGATGACGTGGGAACCTTTGAGGAGAAATTGGCCAGAATCGAGGATACAATAACGCAGATTGGCGGCAACCTCATAGTGGCAGGCGACTTTAACTCCAGAGCTGTAGAGTGGGGAATGCAGAATACCAACCCAAGAGGCAGACGAATTGTGGAGATGGCAGCTCGAACCGGCCTGATCTTCGCGAATTTGGGGAACGTATCTACCTTTAGACGACCGGGATGCGAGGGAACTATCCCTGATATAACTATGGTCTCGGAGAGCATATGTCACAGAGTCAGGGACTGGAAGGTATTGGAAATATATACGGGTAGTGATCATCAGTACATATCGTACACCTTTGCTTCGAGAAATAGAGGAGAGGAGAACAATTACACTCCGAACAGTAGAGGATGGGATGCACGAAAATTGGATAAAAATCGGCTGATCTTGGAGGTTGACAGATTGTGTGGCAGCATTGAGCTCTCGGACGACGCGAGGACGAGAGTAGAACAAACTATGAGGATAATAGGACGCGGGTGTAGGAAGGCAATGCCCTTGTTGAGACCCCCGAATAGCAGGAGGAAGGCTGTGTACTGGTGGGACGAAAATATTGCAGCACTCAGGCGAGAGTGTCTACGACTACGACGGAGGTACACTAGAGCTAGACCCAACGGACCGGCCGTTGACGAAATGCGATTATACAAAGAGGCAAAGAAATCTCTGAAGGAGGCGATATCGCGCAAGAAAAAACAGGCGTTCCAGGAACTACGCGATGACATAAACCTAAACCCTTACGGATTAGGATACAAAATTGTAATGGACAAACTGAACAGGAGGAAACCAGTGGGAATTATGGACGAACGAGTTATGAGAAATATAGTGGATACACTATTCCCTACTCATGAATCGAGGATCGAACAACGGCAGAATACACTCGGTATAGAATTCTTACCATTTACCGAAGAGGAGCTGAAAATAGCTGCAGCCGGACTAAAACCCGGCAAAGCACCGGGGCCCGATGGCATCCCGCCTGAGGTAGTGCGGGAAATTGCCGATCAAAGACCGCAACTCTTACTGGGAATGTACAACGCGTGCCTAAGAGAATGTATTTTCCCCGAAATATGGAAGAAACAACGACTGGTCTTAATAAGCAAGGGAAAGGGCGACCCGGAGCACCCATCCGCGTACAGGCCACTGTGCATGCTGGATACGTCAGGAAAGCTGCTCGAGAGGCTTTTGAAGCCACGGCTTACCGCTGCTATTGAGAATAGAGGAGGACTGTCTGCCCGGCAATATGGTTTTCGACCCGGTCGGTCAACAATTGGCGCTTTGAGAGAGGTGACTGAAGCAGCTATGGTCACACAGCGTGGGAGTCACTTTACGAGGCCTGTGGTACTGCTTGCCACCTTGGACGTCAAAAACGCGTTTAACAGCCTTAGATGGAGCGATGTACTGGATGCTTTGGAGAACAATTTCTGTGTGCCACATTACATTCTGGCCATGATAAGTAGTTATTTGAGTAACAGGCAGCTTGTGTATAACACAAGCTCGGGATCAAGAGTGAAACAAATAACATCTGGAGCGGCACAAGGATCTATCCTCGGCCCTGACCTGTGGAACGTTAGCTATGATGGAATTCTGAGGGAGGATATGCCGGACGGAACTTTCTTGGTTGGATACGCAGACGATATCGCAGCTGTTATCACGGCCAGGAACACGGAAGAGGCACAACGAAAATTGAGACGCGTTATGCTAAGGACAAAAGCATGGTTGGATTCCCACGGCCTAGACCTGGCCATGCATAAAACGGAATTGCTGCTAATCACTGGTCGTCGTATCCCCTTGCATGTGGACATGAGCATTGGAAACGAAACAATTAGGACCGAGAGCTCGGTGAAATACCTAGGAATAAGGCTGGACCCCAGACTGACATTCTCGTATCAGATTCAGTACTCGGCTAACAAGGCTCAGAAGATCGTCGGACAGCTCAGCAGATTAATGGCGAACATTGGAGGACCGCTACCGGCGAGACGGAGACTCCTGATGGATGTTGGAAACAGCATTATGCTTTATGGGAGCGAAATTTGGGCCGAAACACTAGACGTCAAGAAGAGGGCAAACTCACTCGTATCGGTACAGAGAACGGCTGCATTGCGTGTCGCGTCGGCGTACCGTACAGTGTCCGCTCCGGCCGTACTGGTGATAGCGGGTATAATCCCTGTGGATCTGCTGGCGGCAGAGCGGATGGAGATTTATAAGGCGAAATCGGCTGGAAATCATATAACCGGTTACTTCAGGGAAAACACCATCTCAAAATGGCAACAACGATGGAACGAGGAGGATAGAGGAAGATGGACCGCGAGACTTATCCCGGACATAAGGCCATGGATTGGTCGGAAATCTGGAGAGATAAACTACTACGTTACACAGATGCTATCGGGTCACGGATATTTTAGAAAATATCTTCACAGAATGGGCAAGGCCGCCTCCCCTTACTGCCTGTACGAGGAAGGGGAGGTAATTGATGACGCAGAGCACACTGTTTTCGAGTGTGCACGCTGGCAGAGCTATCGCTCTGTACTGACGTCAATAGTCGGAACGATCACAGCCGCTAATATTGTCGGCGTTATGACTGCGAGTAGTGAAAATTGGACCTCCGTAGTGAATTACATAGAGCGCATTCTGAGACGGAAGAAGATAGATCTTGAAGCTGCAGAACGAGTAAGCATGTCGGCATAGGTGATACTGTTACACGTGCCGGGCGTAACCGAGACGATGATCTAGACGAAAGGAATAGTGGAGGCGCTTAGATGACTCCTCAACTTTCGATTCGCAATCCGGACGCGGATATGAACATGAAGGGGCCAAAGGGCCAAAAGGACTCCACTCCGAAGTAATACCACCGTAGTTCCGGAGTGGGTACAAACAAGTCCACAGGAGACGAGGGGGGGATTTAGTGGGTGAGGGCCCCACACACGGAGGATGTGACGACTTCCTCTATGGTGCGGTTAGGTACATTTGCCCCTCCTCGGCGAAAAAAAAAAAAAAAAAAAAAAAAAAAAAAAAAAAAAAAATTCAACTGTTTGTGTCAAATAACCTGCAAAAACAAAATAAACCGGTTATTGTAGACGGGGTGTCATCAGTTGAGCTCAGGTTCAGTCATTACCATATGCCTTTAATCGTAGGGCAAGTGGTTGAGATTAAAAGTCTTAATATTAATAACCCACTTACCCAGGTTGAATGCCTGCAGGTAATCTCGCAAGTCTAAAGGTCTTCTTTGTGGGCATGAAAATTCAAAGTGTCTGGAACTGATATATTTCATTTCTTTTTTGATAAACACGCTACAAGATATGATTAATTCCATATATTTACTTTACCATTTACACCAGTTTCACCATTCATCCAGTAACATCAACCCTATTTTGAAGCTTATGAACGCATACAGGGCAGGTCGAATGTGCTTACTAGTTGATAGCGTATCTACATCTGTTATGTTTTTACCTTTCAAAAACGTTTAAAACATGAGTTCGTAGATTGAAAATAAAATTAAAATAAAATTGCGTTTAGTTTTAATTAAAATTCTTTAATATACGCACAATTATGTGTACCATTGTTCACAACTTGGTGTAAACAACAACAATTGCTAGACAATTATTCGACAGATCTATGTAACGGAGATCTTCAAACGACGATTGCTCTCTTTAAACGCACCGCGTCTTCACACAACACTGACTGAACTTCACTAACTCTGTCGCCTGCTTTGCCATGCCTTTTATATGGCAAAGTAAACTGATGGATATTCTTGAAGGCGAACGAAATCTCTATGAATGTGAACATCGTTATTTACGTTTATTATTGTAGTGTTCTTATTTTGTTTACTTATTTACCATTTTTTATGTTGGTGTTTGTTGTTGTATTTTTATTTACCTGTTTACCATTTTTTATGCTGGTGTTTGTTGTTTTATTAAGTAGTACGATAATTTGTAAACAGGTTTGTTCGTTGCATTGTTTTGTTTTTATAGCTTTTGTTTATAATTTTAATGTTAAGGGATGTAAATGCAGAAGACCATTATCTACATTTTATCACTTCCGTTATTAATTGGATGCATATATTTATCGCTACTGTATCAATATAAATAAAAAATATTGCTAATATTACTGAAAATATAATTATTTGAATAAATAAATGGCATTAAACATGTTTACTTCAAAGGAAAACATTTTTTTTACTTAAGTCTATACATTAAATCAAATAAAAAACTTCATTTATTATCGATAAACATTTATGAAAATTTAATTAAAATATTAAGTGAAATTATTATTATTATGCAAATTAATTCCATAACATTAGGTTTGTAACAAATACAGGGTTTTTCCAAATTTAAGAGTTGAAGCTTCATCTCTCAAATTAGTTGTCATTTATTCAGAGTGTTATGTAATGTTATGAAGGATGTCTGAAACATACAATAATAAAAGTAAATAAAAAAATGTTTTGTAGAAATGTTTTTTTTATTC
Organism: Sarcophaga subvicina; assembly: GCA_936449025.2. NCBI lineage: Eukaryota > Metazoa > Arthropoda > Insecta > Diptera > Sarcophagidae > Sarcophaga > Sarcophaga subvicina. The sequence continues at coordinate 94,391,938 of OW388080.2, forward strand.
AGAGATTAGGAAAATTTAATATTTCGCTCTTGATTCATCCACAATCCGTCGCGGACATTTGAACGATGGATGTACATATGTACATATCAAAACAAATCAAAAATTTCAAATATATCACACTCACTCATGCAACAAAAAGTGTGTATATAAGGCTTTTTTGTCAATTCAAGGTTGACCTTCCTAAAGCATGTATTGTCATGTAAATCATTGAGAAGTTCCACATACATAATTGGTCATTACAACCTACGTTTAGAGGCGATACTACCTACCAGCCTAGGGCGACTTCACACTCACACACTTATTTTAATTTAAATTTATGTATGTGTCCATTTGCTAACGTTCAAATGTGAAATATTCCCTTTCTCTGGCGTGATGGCATAGTTGGTATGTTAGATTTGAGACTTATTCGCATACATCTGCGGCTTTAAAAAATCCCACAAGAAAAAGTTTAACTGCATTAAACCGCACGATCTCGGTAGCTGGTTCACAGGACATCCATCTGAGATGTTCATGCCTTCAAGTCGCTAATGCAGAGTATCCAATGTGGCATAAGCTGAGTGGTGCAAAGTGCAGTCCTATTGAAACTAGTTCGCGTTCATATCGTTATGCCAAAGAAATTAATATTCATTGATCAGTGTTCACCGTTGACATGTCATGACCTGTCGAACAGCGTTCTCAAATAAATGTGAACCGGTGTCATTGGAAAACTCAAAATCAATAGCAAATATTGAGTTTTTCAGAATGTACTAAGCGTTCTTGGACCTCACAAGGATAGATATCGTCATAAATTCAACAACTCTGTTTGTTCACATATACCAAAAAATAGGCCTCATTTCTGAAAATGAGTTTTTTCGATGATTTTCTACGGTGGTTCAGGGTAATTTGGCAAAGCAGATGTATAAAAGGAAAACTAATTTGGTAGATGTAGCTGAAGATAGATGGCCGTTATGAACTGCAATCGAAAATATCTGTTGGAAGACCGTACATATACAGTGGACAGCAAAAGTCTTGGTACTGCAATAAATTTTAGCAATTTCATGAATTTTTGCCAAAAGCTTGTATACAAATTTATAGTTTATATTTATATTTATTTTATTAATTTATATCTGTTTTATTATAAAACAAACAATTTTTTCATAAAACAAGAGAAAAATAAGGACAAATTTCAGATGACTCCATAGGTACCCCCAAGGAGAACACTGAGTAAATTTAAAATTCAAAGGCTTAATATATGAAAATTTTATCTCTTATATTTAGTAGAATATCCCTTAAGGTCAAGCAATATATTCAACCCATTTGGAATTGAATGTACAAGTTTTGTTTAGTGTTTTCTGGTGGCACCATGAACAAGATTTTCAGTTGACTTTTGTTTGAGGTTTAGCGATTACATAACCGTTCTTTCAAATGATCTCCTAAATACTCTCTTGAAGTCATATCGGGACTTTGTGCAAGAGTATTAAGCCTGTGCGACTTTTTTTGTTAAAATATATTACCGTGCTAAGATTTTTACTGTTCGCTGTATATATTCGAAGGATCATGTGATTTAACTTTGTTAGATTCTTTTTGTGAGACTACGTAAAAGAACAATAGATTCCTTAAGTTGAAATATTAGAAGACCTACATTCGCCGACCTAGTATCGTCGAAATGTAGCCCGAAATGTGCATAGAATTATTCGAAGATTATCTCAAAAAGATTTCATTTAAGTAAAATTGTATTTCGTACATACTGACAAGGTGCCATAATTGTAAAGTCTAGTTAGTAGGTAGTGCAGAGGGTTATTAGACGAGAGCCCGAGGTTAAACTTCTGGCTTATACGTCTTGAAAAAAATATTTCTTTTATCGTCTTTTAGCAAAAAATAGGATAGTAAAATAAAAGTGCCATGAGAAGGTTCCTAAAATCCACAGTATGGACATTAAACAGTCGATACCGCCATTCATGGATAAAATTAACGCACACTACATGAATGGTGTGAGAAGCTGGGTGATCAATTAAGTTTGTACGTAAAACTATCTTTGTAAGGTAAAATCAATTTACCTGATATGTTTATTAAAAATTATAAATGAATCTGAGTAACCACAAATTCACTTAATTTTTTTTCACAGTACAATTGTTATTTACTAATCAACCCAAGCACAGTTTTCCTATGGGTAAGGTAAACACAATTTAAAATTTATTTTCCTTACAAACAGCATAAATATTATCTGAAGATATGCAAAGTAAAATATTGGTTTACATTTCAATCAACAACTGGAATAACTGAATATTCTACTGAATTTTTTATTTATAAAACATGTTTGGCAATACAAGAAAATTTCTCAATTTTGCCTTGAAGGAAGTAATGTGAGATCACTGGAAAAAATATTCAGAAAAATGTTCAAAAGTTAAAACCATAAATGTAACTTAAAAGCAAGCAGAAGAAAAAAGGCAGTAGTGGTCATCTAATTAGCACAATCATGCAACCAAATTTTATCATTTTTACATGTTTTAATTGCAGTTAAATATTTATTGTGATGTACTATGAATTCACCGTCGTCTATTCATCTTATTATTAGACGTGAGGCCACGATTCAAACCCTATATATCTGATATCTCCAACAATACGAAAAATTGTTTTTAATTATTTCTTCGGCAACTTCCTCTCAGAAGATTTCTGGCAAACTCTTTAATGGGTAAATAAAATTGCCATGGAAAGAAAGCTTCTTAAGAATCTGATATTCGGGGTCGACTGTAAACTATAGTTCCGTCTGCTCATGTATTAAAATATCACACACAGTAAAATAAATTCAAACCAAAAACTTCATTGGTCACACCTTATTAAAGGTGGAGAAAATCGTCAGTTCTTGAAAAAATTACCTGAGCTCCTAGCGGAAAGATCATGCTGCGTGACTATAGCTTATGCTGATGCCGTTGTGATGGTAACTACTGGCAATTTCAGTAATTCAGGAGTCTGCACTGGAATTACTATCGAAATGGTGCAACGAATATGGACTGGAAGTAAACCCAACCAAAACTGAGTTAAAACTAAAGTGATACAAAATCAATTAATTTCCTACCTCTAGTATAAAAGGGGTAGCAGTCACTCCATTCAATAGCATAGAGATCATATAGAATATAACATCATTATATAGAATATGAGCCGTTTATTTTGAAAGTGGTTTAAGTCCAGTTTTTCTTATATTGAGATATTTAAGGCTTTGCGTTTGAACTGTTTCAAAAATATTGTTAACTGATATTAAGTTGTTTTTATGGCTATGAGACTTTAAACCTTAGAATATATAACGTAATACGTTTTGCAAGTTCTACAAGTTTTTTTATGCGCTTCCCATCTTTGCATTTAAATAAAGCAAACCAACTGTTATATAATCAGCGAAACTTTTTATTAGTTTGAAAGTGTTCTGCCACGGTTTCTTTAAAAGGAGCAAATCCAAAATGTTCAGCTTTTCACGACTCTGGACCATAAAATAGACTGAGTTTGATCGATGGCATGGGTTGTTTTGGGATCTGTGACTTATCCACATACACCTGCGAATTAAGGACACCAGAAAAGTTTAATGGGGTACGTATTACGATCACGTTGGCCATTCACTCAAATTGTTTTTACAGAATGTTCAATTTGGCATGAACTGTGTGGGACGTAGCTCTGTTTTGTTAAAACTACATGTCTTTCGTGTCCAGATTATCCAATACATATCAAAAGGAGTTGGTAATCATCGAACAATTGTGCTCTCCGCTGACCAATCGAGCTATTGTGCTTGACAGCCCAAAATCTACTCTTGGAACACATGCTATCTTCCCAAATTCGAAAATTTTGTTTGTTGCCGTACGCTTGAGCCTGAGTGGGTAGAAGATGATTTTTCAAAGCAAATTAGGGTCAGTTGACAAATGGTCAACGAACTTATGTCGGCGTTTATGGTCGTTTGCTTTCAGTTCCTGGGTCAGATATATTTTTTACGGGTGCAGGCACAAGTCATGATATTAAATTCGTTATGGTCTACGAAAGGTCTAGTTCCTGTGAGCGAGACGAAATCGACTGTCTCCGATTGTCCTGTACATTGTCATGGGCAGATGCGCTGTTTTCGACATTGTTAGCGTTTGACTGATTTGAATTTATCTGATTGGAATTTATCCATCACATTATGAGTAGTCCTCTCTGTAGGCTGATCACGGCGATAGGCGATATGTTACCCTAACAGAACCTCCTTTTTAATAAAACAATTTTATTACTTGCATGTCTTGTTGTCCATGGTAATTTGGCAAAACAGCCTAAATAAATTGCAAACAATTTGGCAGATATGGCTTTCAAAATTTCAAAGTTCCTCTTGGAAGAGCGTATACTGTATCGTTCAATTATTTTCATTTCATATGAAGAACTAAAACTATAATATTTACCGTCGACAAATATAGTCAATATTGTATTAAAATTCAAATATTGATCCAATTGATGTACAAAGTACTTACACAGTTGTAGCCCTGCATATTTTAGTTGGCACAATACATACAAAACTTTTCTTATCTTCTCTAATGTTCATATTGGTCGTACAAATGTGCCAAATGTTAACGGCAAATACCAAAACAAACATAATTACATAGATTTGCCTCAATGTTTGCCTTAAGATTGTCTTACAGTAAAGTGGTTTCCTTAAGTTGACAGTGAAATGTGGTTTATCTTCTCATTGCTGTCTTCGGAAGAAGTATAGCGACAAATACAAAGAGAATATGGTGGTCGTTCAGAAACATATGTTTGGTATGTGGGTGATTAAACTAATTTGTTCCAAGTATTTCATAAAATATTTTGATTTGTTTGTTTGTATTTTTTATTAAAACAAAATTAAATAGTGAAGGCGAATGCACTGATTTCAAGAGTTTCACTCACTGATTTTAAAATTAAACAGAGAAATTTAGAAAGGAGTATGAAGTCGCCCCAGTCTAGAAAGTAGTGTGTTTGTTTATTAAACTTGAGGCCTCGGTTAAAACCCCAGGTCGGACACCTCCAATAAAACCAAATACGAAAAAATATTTTTTCTGCAGCAGATTTCTTGTCAAAACTCTGAGAGTAAATGAAATTGCCATAAAATTATCTCAAAAATCTGTGGTTCGAAGTCGACTTTTAACACACACAGCATGAGTGGTGTAAGAACGCAAGTCGTATTAATGACTGAATGGTTGTAATGACCAATTATGTATGTAAGCAACCTATATGAAAAAACTCTGTTAACAAAACGACGTTTACCACCCTGTTCTAATTGCAAATTATAAGTTGTTCTTACGAAAGCAGTCCCTAAAACGAAAAAACTTTTTTAATTGTTTTGTGTTTCTAAGTTTTCTCTGTAAGATTGTGTTAAGATACTGATTGTTTTTAGTAATTTTTGGCCATACGCAATATTATTCTTCCAAAACATTGCCAAAGTTTTATTTCTAATCTGTTAATACACGATATGTTTTAAGTTCTAAGTGATAGAAAAAGTTTTTTCATTATCACTATTCTTTACATCCTGTGCAACAGAAAACAACATATATACATCCTACAACATAAACTTAAGTATATGTATGTATGCATATATATATTTGATATTGGTTTCTATGTTTTAATTCCGAAAGGCTTGTAAAAAGAATTTTTTCTTATAAGAAAATTTTAAAATATTAAGTTGTAAGAGTTGTAAAATGAAGTCGCTATAGTGTAGTAGGTAGTGTGTTGACTTATTAGGCGTAAGGCCACGGTTCAAACCCCAGGTCAGACATCAAATTGAAAAAATATATTTTAGGCCACTTCCTCTCAGCAGATTTCTGACTAAAACTCTGAGAGTAAATAAAATTGCCATGAAGAATTTCTAAAAAATATGTCGTTTGGAGTCGACTTTAAACTGTAGGTCCCGCCACTCATGTATAAAATTAACGCACACAGCGTGGCGTGTGAAACTAGGTCGTAATCCTGACTGAAGGGTTGTAATGACCAATTATGTATGTGTAAGCTCGCGTTAAAAGTTTGCAAGTTGCAGTCTGTGAAGTCGCCGTAGTCTAGTAGGTAGTGTGTTGACTTATTAGACGTAATGCCAGGGTTCGAGCCCCAGGCCAGACATCAAGACAAAAATACAAAAAGTATTTCTTTGGCAACTTTCTCTCAGCAGATTTCTGGCAAAAACTCTGAGAGTAAATAAAATTGCCATGAAAAAGTTTCTCAAAAATCTGTTGTTCGGAGTCGACTTTAAACTGTAGGTCCCACCACTCATGTATAAAATTAACACACACAACATAAGTGGTGTGAGAAACTAGGACGTTGTACAATGGGCCAATTCGACCTAACCTAACCTAAGTAGGTTTGGGTTTCCTCCGGTAGTTTTAAGGTATTTTAAGGTATGTTAAGGTATTTAAAGAATAAAGCAAGTTGAAACAAATAAATTTATCTGATTTAAATTCCTAAATAAAATTACTTGAAATTACAATAAATAGATACCTATGTAATTAATTTGAAATAACTAAATAATTAATGTGAATGTTTCAAAAATAAATTAAGTCTAATAAAACATAAACTAGAATTATAAGAATTATAAAATTTGAACTAAATCAAATAATTGATGAGAATGTTTCAAGAATAAATAAAGTTTAATAAAACATAAATTAGAATTATAAGAATTATAAAACATAAACTAAGCCAAATAATTAATGTGAATGTTTCGATTATAAATAAAGTTTAATAAAGCATAAAATTGAATTATGAGATATGAACTAAATTATTAATTGTTTCTCTTGTTAAAATAACTTATATACACAGGACTGCAAAAGTCTAAGTATCCCAATATAATTTTTTTTCGCAATTTCACGAATTTTTAGCAATAATAGGTAAAAATAATAGATATTTTAATATTTATTTTATTTATTTACCTTTCTTTTATTATAAAACAAATAATATTTAAAGTTTTTCACCAACCATAAGAAAAATAAGGAAAGTTTATGTTTAAGATACGCTGTAGTGCCTTAATTCCAACACAGGAAGTGCCTTCTACTTCTACAACCGCAGAACTACCACGGGAACAAGTACTACTGTCTACTTTTCAAAATGCTGAATCATCACCAAGCCGACGTACATCTGTCCGACAGCGGAAAGCACCGTCTTATCTTAGCAATTATATGCGACATTAAAATTAAGTAAGGGAGAATTATTATAATTCTAAGTATGCCGTGAATTTGTATTTGCTCATATATTGTAATTCATAGTATGCCTAGAATTTTCCATTATTATTTTTTCATTCTTCGTTTGTTGATTCAATTGTTCTTTACTAATTATAATTTTATTACTTTTTTATAATATTGAAAATATGAAATATATATTTTAAATAACTACAAAGATCATATTTGTCCTTAAGGACACAACAATAGCGGTGCGAAAATGCATCTTTGGTTTGACACCGATCATTACAGGCTCACTGCCAATCTTAGTTTAATGCAGACGAAATTAAGAAAATACAACCTTCCAAAACAATACATGTCGCCGTATGCTAGTAGGTAGTGTTTTGGCTTATTAGAGGTACCTCACTAGGCGACTTCCTCCCTGGCAAAAATTCTGGTAATAAATAAAACGAAAAGTGGTGTGAGATGGTAGGTCGTAATCCTGACTTAAGGGTTGTAATGACGAATACATACATACTTAAAGTACGTAACCTTTGAAAAATATTTGTTTGTAGAAATTCTCCAAATTTTAAATTCGTTTATACTTTAAAATCATTTCCCATAAATATAAACACATGGATATCGACCTGGTTGATAAGTTGCCTATTAAACTCAACTGGAAAGAGAAGCACGTTACAATGAAAAATAATCCATCATAACATATTACAGAATCAATATCACAATGGCTACAATTGATATTCAGGTTGATTTATGCAGATACATACGTTCTCTTACAATTTTTGATTCAAAATAGTTTTTAGTATGCAGAGAAAAAAATCTTTTCATATTTGTTCATCTGTTAATTTTGCTTATTGATCGTATTCTTGACTAAAGGCTTGTATTGTTCAGTTAACTAAGTAAATAATAAAGAACGATAAATATCCAGTGACTTCATCAAATGGTCACACAAATGACCCAAAACACAAGGCTAGGGTAACAACAAAGTTGTTTGTTGAAAACAATTCCCCATGTCTGAATAGGCCTGCACAACTGCCGCATCTTAATCCGGTAGAAAATTGATGGAAAATTTTGGTATGAAAAAGTTTCTTAAAAATCTCTGGAGTCGACTTTAAACTTTAGGTTACTGCATTCATGTATAAAATCAACACACCCAATATAGGTCGTAATCCTGACTGAAGGTATGTGATGAGCAATTATGTATGTATGTACGTATGAACTGGCTGATGCCTAAACTCTTAAATTTAATACAGCTTTCTTAGTTTTTTTTTTTGTACATTTTAGTGATTAATGGCACTGTGATTCACTGTATATATCGGGTTGGCCATCTATCGTTTTAAATTTGAATCATCGGTTATTTCGAATCTGGCAATACTTATGTCATTCTATTCTGCCACTAAATTCAGTATAGTATCTCCACTGTACGCTTGGACAACGGTGGGATTTATTGGGCCAACAAGCAACTGCAAGATGATGGCGATTTTGCCAAAAAAAAATCATATTTTCAGATGAAGGTAATTTTCATCTTGTTGGGTACGTTAATTAACAAAATTAACGTGTTTGGAGTTCAGAAAACCTACACGTGGTCTTACTTAAGCAAATGTACCCATTACCAGATGCTGTTTGGTGCGCCTTGTTAAGTGGAGGCATCATTGGACCATATTTCTTTGAAAATGAGGACCGGGCGACCATTACTGTCAATGGAGACACCTATCGCACCACGAGTACCAATTCTTTGAACACGCTCTTCATGGTATTGATGTGAACAATGTTCGGTTTCAACAAGATGTTACAACTTTTCACACATCTCATGCCACAATCGATTTATTGCGTCAAAAGTTTGATGGCCGTTTAATTAGCCGAAATGGTGATGTCAACTGGCCGCCAAGAAGCTGAGTTTGGACTATTCTCTGTGGAATGCGCTTAAAGAAAAATGATATTCCAACAAACCAAAGACAACTGGTTATTTAAAGGCCAACATTAGTGATGCCATTGCCAAGATACGACCGCATACACTCGCAAAAATATACGATCGAATGACGTACTGTAAGTCCAGCCACCACAGCTATATGAAACAAAATAATATTCCGTTTCTAACCGGAACAATTGTGCTTCACAGCAAAGAAATAAATTTGGCAAAATTTCAAACCGTTTTTGTTTTATTACATACATACATACATACATAATTGGTCATTACAACCGTTTTTGTTTTATTGCAGTTTTAAATTTAAACCCACCATTTACAAATTAGTTTTCCTATATTCGTCAGTTTATAACTCCAGAAACTCTCAACCAAGTTACTTGACAATACATGTTTTAGAAAGGTTAACCTTTCATTGAAGGATAAGCTTTATACGGACACTTTTTTAATGATGTGCGAGCAATACCAATTCAACTGCGTCAGCGTACATATATACTTTATTGCATTATCCCACAAAGCCGACTTGATTATCGTCGTGTATGTATAAAACCACCAAATAAAATTATTTGCACACATACATACATACATATGTATTGTTTTACCACGTTCAATTTAAATGTCATACAACCATTATTCTAAAATTAAAACACATTTAGTGTATGAGTATATGTATATGTAAACATACATTCATGCGTAATTATTTCCATCATCATTACTGCTGTCATCATTTTTAACTCACATGCCATCCATTATTCGACGATGATTTTGTTGAAAATAAATAATAATTGATTGAGTATGTGAAAAAAGTGTTTATTTTTTTGTGGAATACGTACATTTTTATTATTTTAATATTTTTATGTGCAACAACATGCAAGTCAATTGTGTGGTTTTGTTTTGTAAGTACGCTGTCAATAATTTTAAAGGACTATTGTTCACGCAGACATATATTTTCACAGTTCACAGAAAGGTTAGTTTATATAAATATTTATGTACGAACGTCTGAGCTGAAAACCGCTGTGGTTTGTAGCTTATTCGCATGCACCTGGGTGTAAACAGAATACCACAAGTAAGAGCCTACCTGGATCAAATCGCTTCACCTCTATGCGATATGATCATGCCTTCAAATCGCTCGTGCAGAATATTAATATGACTTGAGCTGACATATCGTTGGTGTCCAGATCATCCAATTAAGGCTAGAAAAAATTCTAAATTTGGAAATACAAAGAGGAAATAATAGATTTGCCACTAATGGAGACAAATACATAATTGGTCATTACAACCCTTCAGTAAGGATTACGACCTATTTTCTCACACCAGATATGTTGTGTGTGTTAATTTTATACATGAGTGGTGGGACCTACAGTTTAAAGTCGACTCCGAACGACAGATTTTTGAGAAACTTTTTATAGCAATTATATTTACTCTCAGTGTTTTTGCCAGAAATCTGCTGAGAGGAAGTCGCCGAAGAAATACTTTTTGTATTTTGTTTTGCTGTCTGGCCTGGGGCTCGAACCCTGGCTTTACGTCTAATAAGCCAACACACTACGTACTAGACTACGGCGACTTCTGTACTTCTGTGAAGCCACATACTTACTTTCGGTAAACAAAATACCGAAACTTTTGAATATCGCTAGGAAAATGTATCCCCCTGTTAAGAAAAAACGCAAACTTATTGTTATGTTTTCTTGGCTTGGCCGGTTAATTATTGGTCTGGCTTTGTATCGAATTTATTAAAAAATTTCTGATCATTTGCTTATTTTTCAATTTGCAGAGGCGTTATTGCAGTATCTTGCACTACATACAAACATTGTGTATCTCGAATACTTTTAAGTACTAGTTATGCGGTTGAAAGTGTTTATGAAACGAAAACGATGGAGTCATATTGACTAGCTAATGAAATGGAACAGCTGAGGACTAAATTTTACTTAAACTTATGAATTTAAAAGCAATTTCTTTACGAAGAAAATAGTGGAATTCTTGTTGAACCAAACTCAAAATGTGACAAAGAAAATATTACAAACTCGAAAAAGTATTAAATTAAGCATTAAGAATTCTGGTTTTTCCCCTTAAGTGTATAAATAATTCTAAGATGTTGTTTAACATATATTGGTTTTAATTTTAGAGAAAACAACCAGAAGATTCTGTTAAGTTTCTTTACAAAAGTTTTCTTTTTTTCCATTTCAAATTTTTGTAAAATAAAAACATATATTTACCCTCTAGTGTCAGATGGTGTTAGCCAGAAAATATTTTCTTTACACTTTGGTTTTCGAGTTTAACACGTTGTTAGCTTTATAAAAATTTTGTTTCCATTGCCATTTTCACACTAAGTCAGCACTAAAAGAGTTAAAGCACCGAACGAGTAGGAAGAGAATAAAATTCCTAAATTGTTTGTTTTATCGCTATTCTCGTTGTTTTATTTTGCATTCTTCTTTTGTAACAAGCAAAAGTATAAAATTTATGTGAACTGTTTTGTTACTGTTCGTGCGACATGAGTTCTAAACGTTTTTTAATTCAACATCAACTATAAATTTGAACAACAAATTTATGTTTGACGTTAAAACAGTAGCTAAATATCCACATTATAATATGTTTGTAGTATTTTTTATTTGTAGTTACAATGTTGCTGCTTGTATATCGAATATTATGGCGATTTTGATTTAAGGAGAGCACACAAAAAATTGGGACAGGATGCTAGAATTATTGTTATTATGATTGAAAAAAAGTAATACTGTTACTTACCCTTACTTCTGTTGTGTGTGCTAATTTTATACATGAAAGTCGACTCCGAACGACAGATTTTTGAGAAACTGTTCATGGCAATTTTATTTACTCTCAGAGTTTTTGCCAGAAATCTGCTGAGTGGAAGTCGCCTAAGAAATACTTTTTGTAATTTGTTTTGATGTATGGCCTGGGGCTCGAAATCTGGCTTTACGTCTAATAAGCCAACACACTACCTACTAGACTACGGCGACTTCACACCACTTATGTTGTGTGTTAATTTTATAAATGGGTGGCAGGATCTAAACGTTCATAGTTGACTCTGAACGAAAGATTTTTTGACAAATTTTTTATGGCAATTTTATTTTCCTCTCAGTTTTTTGCCAGAATCCTGTTGAGAGGCAGTCGCCTTAGAAATATATTTTCATATTTCATTTTGCTGGAGATGTCTGACCTGGAGTTTGAACTGAGGCCTCAATTCTAATAAGACAGCACACCAATTACTAGACTACGGCGACTTTATATACAATATTCAACAAAAAACTACCTCATCACGACATATCGATAAGCAATTCTAATTCTGAGAGAAAACTTCCCCCACGCATTTACTTTTTTACAAATCGGTTAAGCGGTTCTCGTGTAACATAGGGCTGCTTATTTTATACACGTATGTATATAAAAGAGTAGATGAAAATTCCAGTAGAAGACAGCAAAAGTTTCATTCAATCCACTACGAAAACTCCATTTAGGTAGCCCCCTGTACTTCCAGGGAGAAGATAACTTTAACAACCAATGTCTTGAGAAATGAAAAATAGATTTCAATCAGCAAAAGTTGCTCACTTACATGTAAATGCTTTTATGGACATTGTTGTTTCTACTCATAGGGGACTTAGTTCAGTAAGCCCATTCCCTATTTATATGGAACAACGTGCTGAGGAATTTGAAATAAAGGAGAGGATTAATGAAAAGATGGTGGATATGTTATGTGATAATCCTATTTTACCTAAGGCAACGAAAATGACAGGAGTGAATACTTTATCCCGCTCAATTAGTTTAGGGCTATTGTTTATAAAATTTATTTAAATTAGCACTTTAAGCAAATATTTGTTTCTTTTCGTTTTTTATTAATCCATTGTCCCTCTCATAATTCTAAAATTATTCTCCTAAAATATCTTTTCACAATGTTTTTTTTTTATAAACAACGTCTAGCCTTTTGCAAAAAAAGAAGCAAAATTACAAAATGTATGAGTAAGTTTGATTGATTTTTTGCTTATTTATTAAATATTTTATTTTCTTTTTATTGTTTTTGTTAAATGCCTGTCACTTATGTGTCAATGTAGTCTACGTGTCAAGAATAGTAAGACTTCTATAGAAATGTCTTTAAATGTGGATACATTAAAAGAAAAATCCATTAAGAATTTTATTTAAAAAGGAAACAGCAGCAGTTACTTTATTCTGTATTGAGAATTTGAAAACGAAATTTGGCATTGTCTTTCCATAATATATACAGACATACATCCATAATTGTTCACTACAATCCTTCAGTCACACCACTTATATTGTGTGTGTATTTTTTGGTAATTTTATTTACTTTCAGATTTTTTGTCCGAATGCTGCTGAAAGGAAATCGCCGAATATTTTTTAAAATTTCGTTTTGTTGGAGTTGTATGACTTTTTTGAACAGTGTACTAATGTCTAATAAGCTAAAACAATAGCTATCAGACAACGGGGACCTCTTCTTCTCTTCTCCTGTACCTTATATATACAAACGAAATTTCGTATTGTTAAATCCCCTCACGTATCTTAAGTTAGTTTCTTATGTTGGGACTATTTCATGGTTTGAATTCGTATATGAAGTCCGAAGTAAAAGCCTATTGGAATGTAAACCTATGTAATGTTTTTTCTTGGAATGTAGTAAACTAAATAAATGACTACATACATACATAATTGGTCATTACCACCCTTCAGTCAAGATTACAATCTAGTTTTTCACACCACTTATGCTGTGTTCGTTAATTTTATAAAGAAGTGGCGGGACCCACACTTAAGAGTCGACCCCGAGCGACAGATTTTTTTCATGGTAATTTTATTTATTCTCGATAATTTGTTAAAAATTACCTGTAGTTTGAAACGTGTGCTAACGTCTAATAAGCCAACATACACAATACCGCGTCTTGAAATAAGCCTTTTGCTTTTAGGATCAAAATAATATTTTATCAGCATCTATTGTATGAACTCTAGCTTACGAACTTGATAAGCCGCATTATAAGCTTTTGCAATTTAAAATTGTTTTATTTAAATTTTTTTCTCTTTAACTTAATGAAAGTGGCCATCATTTATTTACCATACGTAAAGCCCGGGTTCGTATCCCAGGTCAGACATCAAAAATGAAATATGAAAAAAAAACTATTTCTTCGGCGACTTCCTCTCAGCAGATTTCTGGCAAAAACTCTGAGAGTAAAATAAACTGCCATGAAAAAGTTTCTCAAAATTCTGTCGTTCGGAGTCGACGTTAAACTGTAGGTCCCGCCACTCACGTATAAAATTAACGCACACAACATGAGTGGTGCGAGAAGCTAGGCCGTAATGCTGACTGAAGGGTTGTAATGGCCAATTATGTATGTATGTAAAATAAAGAATAAATCAAACCACATTTGGATTTGCTAATTTTATAATTCAAAAATGACTTGGCAATATATCTAAGATATATTGGAAAACATACATATCTATCATTTATAAATATTTATTGAATTCTAATGAAGAAAAAGCAATAAAAAAATTTAAAAAATTTAAAATTTTAAACATTTTATTTGAATTGTTAGCTCAGTACGTGGATGCTTAATTCCAAATAAACGGTATACTTTACATTTAATTGAATTTGAAAAAATATTACTTGTACGCATCCATATTACTCGTATTATTATATATTATATTACTCGTATAATTACCCTGAGAAGTATGCAATAAAAAGATTGTATTTTGTCGTGTATGAAACTAGCATAATTGAATAATTGAATAGTATTCATACGACACGTATGTCGTTGTGAAGATTTTGTATTAAATTTAGAGAATGAGAGTGAATACTTAAAATCAAATTTTACTATAAATCGACATGTATGTATATAGAGTGTTATGTTATTTTTGGATAGTTTAAATACTGGAACATATTTAAATTGGTTTATAATGGCTATGGCTTTAAACAATCCTATATCAAAAATAACTGTACATTAAAAAAATATACATTAATAAATTACCATTATTATTATTTTAAATTGTTTCATTGGCAGTTTGTAAAATTGTAAAACAAAAATATCGAAAAATTTTAAAATTTTTTTAGTTTGAAACCGGAAACTCTATAAATCAACTCTAAAAAGAGTGAAGCAGTTGAAGGAAGGAATAAGAAGTGAAAAAATTAGTGGATTAACATAACTTCAGAATTTCGTTCAAATCTCATTTTTTCAATGCCCTGAAGGATCAATAAAAGCAATTATAAAAGCAAAAGGTTTAGCTTGCAAGCTTGACGGTATAACGACGAATTTGACTAGATATTAGATAGTGTACTTAGACGCGAGCACGCATCCACACAAGCGATGCGAACTGCAAAACACAGTTTAGATATGAAGAAGAAAGAATAAATATGAAATATACCTTTGGCGACTTTCTCTCTTCTGTCTATTTTAATCCATTTCAATAAGTGTAAATGTCTTCCCCGCAATTTTATTATGCAAAGATGTGTAAAGAATAAAAAAGAAAATGAAAATACGACCACCCTTAAGGTATAGATCATAACATTTTTAATAAGAGAGCAGTGGAAACATTTTGCAGAACACGATACATTTCCTATAAGCTTCGGGTCGATAAAACAGCACAAACGTTAAAACCATAACAGTAACTTATTCAATGTTTTCATTGAAACAGTAGAATCAGTGTTACGGACAACATGGTCGCTAACGGTTCGGTTGGATAACTTAATAACGCAAATAAAAATTCTAACAATTTTAGAACACGTAACTAAAATTACAGAGAGTTAAAGCATAAGAAGTAACTGAAAAAAAGTAACAAACAATTAAAAAAAATATATAAAATAGAAAGAAATTATACAAATACAAAGAATTAAATGGTATTTTAAGGTGCAGAATAATTACTGTACAGAATAAGGTTAGGTTTTAATACCTAAACTTTTCAGTATAAAAAAGTGGAATACTACTGGAGAAGGGTATATACAATAAAAATGTAATAATTGTTCATAAAAAAATATCCACAAGCGCATTGTTTCAAATAAAATAAAAACAAACGCACACAAATGTAAATATTCTGGTAATTTCTTACAATAACGGTGAGAAAAATAAATATGATGAGAGAATTAAAAGATTAATGACCGAACACTCAAAGAGAGAAAAGAAAAAACTGTAGAGGCGTAATAATATTAATATACTTGCTCTCATACTCTCATGCATTTGGAATAGCGAGCAGCGATGTTTGTTAAAATGTTAACACGAAAACAAATATAAGTGTTGACAATATTGAAGAGTGTTTACACGAATAAATATGAATTTATAGGTAGTGAGTTGTTCAAGAAAACGCAGAAAAATATTGTATGTCAACGAATATATTTGTGTAAATGTCATGAGATTGTTATAACACCTGTAAAGATATTATAATATCTCATCTTCAATTCAAGTCTTAAAAATAATATTGAAAGAGCGAATATATTCAGGAGGTGTAGTAAAATAAATAATATTATATAATAATTATCTTTTAAAAAAAATTAAATAAATTATTGGAGACATACGTAACTAGTCATTGCAACCCTTCAGTAGGTTTACCACCTCGTTGCACACACCACTTATGTTGTGTGTGTTAATTTTATACATCAGTGGCGGGACCTACAGTTTAAAGTCAACTCTGAACGACATATTTTTGAGAAATTGTTTATGGCAATTTTTTTACACTCAGAGGTTTTGCCAGAAATCTGCTGAGAGGAAGTCGTCGAATAAATACTTTTTCATATTTCTTTTTGTTGGAAATATCTTACCTGAGGTTTTAACAGAGGCCTCCCGCCTAATAATCTAATCTAAGACACTACCTACCAGTCTACGACGACTTTAAGTGTAACGTATGGAGATTTTAAAAGAAATTGGAACACAATCTTCAATGAACTGGCTGAAAAATTTCCCAAAATTGAATAACGCAGGAACCAGGCCATAGCTTTCTAAAAGTTGTTGATGCGTTGGAAAACAGTGTTTCTTGCGAGCTGGGAAACGTAGGGTAATGAATAAATCCAGTAATTACACGATTTGGTGATTGCAATTCACATTCATGTAATGACAGTGTACGACATGCAGAGCAAATGCAGATGGAAATTTCTTAATCGCATTTCTATTTTCGTTTTTTTGAATCCTACAAAAACGATCACACTTTATTAGAGCATGTATGCATTAATTTTACCACGATTTGGTTTACCAATCGTGTTAACGCATAAAATTTGTCATATGATTTTTACTCTCGTATTAACAATACAATAAGTCGCCGTCTAGTAGGTAGTGTTTTGGCTTAGTAGACGTGAGGCTTCAGTTCAAAATAATTCTTTGGCGACTTCCTCTAAGTAGATTTCTGGCAAAAACTCTGAGACTAACTAAAATTGCCATAAAAATATTTTAAAAATCGGTTGTTCTGAATCTATTTTAAACAATAGGCCACCCATGTATAAAATTAAGACACATAACATAACTGGTGTGAGAGCTAGGTCGTAATCCACACTTAATGTCAGCAGTATGTCTTTCAATAGAACAAAAGAAATTTCGATGACGTCTCAGACACACTCTGTTTTATTTAAATTTAAAAATAGGAATATCTCGAAAAATAAAACATCATAAGTAAGACATGATAATACGTATACGTTATATTTTTATAACTCATACCTAAGGACGTTCCTTTTGCACACGTAATTCCATTTCACATAGATTTGCCTTAATAAATGAATTCATATCTTTGTTGGAAAATTCTCTTGAAATGGTTTTTTAAAACTGAAACCTTTTAATGCTGATAAAAGACAATTAATTCTTTATTGTTATGGTGACGCTTTGTGGTAAATTGTGGAAGTATGGAATCAATCCAGCTGTGTAACAGCTATCAAGTAGCAACGTCTTTATGAATACCTAAAATAGTTGTATCATCAGCGCACACTGATATAATAGTACGAGTGTAGGTTATCGGAAACATATTAGAGATTCCACGATACTCCTCCTATTTGCTGCAGGCTGCTTACGTGCAGTAGATTAGTTTTTCAAAGCTTTATATTGGACAGCCTCTAGAAATAGTTGTGTCGTTTTGGCATGCTGTCCGCATACAATGAAAACAAAAAAGTTAGCAGTAGGTGAGTGTGAGGCTCTCCTATTATTCATATGCATGCGTTATAGATATTAAGCTAAATTTTTTTCATATGACAGCATTCAATATTTAACCGAAATATGGTCTAAGAAACCTTATCTTCGCTTTTAGTGTCAATTATGATTTTTCACGGGAACTAATAAAAATGTAAACAACATTCTTTTTACAATCACCTGAAACCTTTTGTAGTTGTCCATACGTATGTATAAAAATTTCTTTCTGGTGTTCGAAGTTGGCCACAATTCTGTGGTAATTTTTCCGGGATTTTCATTAAGCTTCAAACCCCAGGTCCGATATCTCCATCTAAACGAAATATATAAAATGGGCGACTTCCTCTCTGCAGTCTTCTTGCAAAAACTCAGAGAGTAAATATATTGCCAGGAAAATTTCTCAATAAATTTGTCGTTCGGTGTCGACTTTAAACTGTAGGTCCCGCCATTCGTGTATAAATTTAACTTATTTCTGATGCATAAGTGGTGTGATAAACTAGGTAGTAATCCTGACTGAAGGATTGTAAATGACTAATTATGTATGTATGTAGACTGGTTTTGTCATTAACACAAAGTATTACTGTGTTAAATCCAATATTTGTATTAATATGTGGGCATACAAATACATGCTGTTCATCAGGTATTTTTAGGAACATTTTCATGAAATTTCAATTACGGGTGAGATTTTCAAACCTCAGACCACATTTATTCAACTTGTTTTGCATTTGTAATAAAGCAAAAAATATTTCGTGATAGTATGGTACAACAACATCGCTTTATTTATATTCATAACAAACTAAACAGCATAAGACGCTGTATATTTTACTGAAATATGAAACGCTCAGTGTTTTAGCTGAAATTTGGATATGAAAAATAAAAAAGCTAACGAATGTGTCCGATTTTGTTTTGTTGTTTAATCTACAAAACTATGGTCACGAATGCCCTCCATAAAAATTCATTATTCTGTTTTTCCTATTAATTAATAAAATTAATTAGTTTAGTTAATTATTACATGAATTATCAATGCATACGTCATTCGATAGAGCAATTGTTAACTTGACAAAAACAGTCAAAATTATTGTTCAAAACCAGTCAAAATTTTTTGATTTTTTTCCGCGATAGAAAATCTTTAAAATTCTGCAATAAAACAGCATTTATTATAAGGTTTATTTGGTCACTTTTTATCACGTCATAGTGTACTTGTGTCACAGTCACAACCATAAGGTTGGTCGTAAAGGGGTTATAGGAAAGGCGAGTTAAGGTACAAATGTTGCCTGTTTATAATAAAATAAAAAATCCTCAACATTTATTGCACCGAAAACTTTATTTAAGAAAATTGTAATTTTTAGCTTCTATTTCTGACCAAGTTTAATAATAAACAAATATAAATAACATAACAAACATAAATAACACAACAAATGAGAATTGATGATAAACTATTTAAATTTATAAAATTTTTTTGTATGATTGCAGACAATATCAAACGAGCAATAGATTGGGTTACACCAGAATCAAAGGATTTCATCTCTACTAACAAGATAACAAGTACCAACCAGTATGAACTGTATTTTATTCAACCCATGAAGTAAATTTAATTCCAGTACTCGAGTTTATTTGAAATAAGATTACAGGAAATAAGTGTCTAGGAAACGAAAACCTTGTAAAATAATTGCTGAAAATCAATTGTACTCTACTGCTTAAACAAGTATGGCCACTGCTATGGTAGATAATAACAAATAAAAAGAAATAAATTTTATCAAACTGAAAATGAATCCTTTATTTCATGAACATATCATAAAAGTAAGTGCGCATGTAGTTATGTATGTTTAGAAATATACAAAATGCCGGTGACAAGATCAACCGGTCTGCTTTACATGAAAACATGGCTCGCTTGAAATTAAATTAAATATACAACTTAGATTACGTAGTGACACTGGTGTATTTAATTTTTTTTGTTGTTTTTTGTTGCATAATGTAATTAAAGGTCGCGTTTTATTTGTTATAAATATTTAAGTTTAAATTGAAACTTTAAATAACTCTTTTCATTTGTCTCATCTGTATGTCTGTATTCGTATTCTCTTGAATGTTAATTATTTTTCCCAACATAATACTCATATTGATTTTCCTGTAAGCAAAATACTTTTTTATTGCCTTCAGAGCTTTAGGTCGTTTGCTTTAATGAAACACTGTCGACATGTGTATACTACAGATACAACATTCAACACAGCGTGCGGTAAAATAAATAAGCGCAGCAGTGACATTGAAAGTGTAGCAATAAACCAAAAAAATTTTTTTTTTTAGTTTTGACAGTGATAAATTTTTGTTTTCATGCCTTTGTTTTATATTTGTTTTTAATTTTCTTTTATAACAATACATTCATATCCAACATTTTTATATATTTTATGTTTTACAACACAATAAATGTTGGGTAAAATGTGTTTCAAACTTTTATTAAAAATATTTTTTTCATCATATTAATGAATGTGTGTTTATCGTCAACATATTTTTTAAGTAATATATTATTATCTTTTTACAGGATATATTTTCTACAGAAATAGTTTGTGAAAATAGAACGTAGAAATTTGCATTCCAAAATTTCCAACATTAATTAACACTTTTAATAGTAGATCGAGCCTTAAAAATTTTCATCATTTTAGCTTATGTATCACTCTTGATAAATACTAATAGTACAAAGAACTGTCACGATAATTGATAGATTTTATTAAAAAATTTAAAAATGTTCACTATTTTATATTATTACATTTGCCACATTTTTTGCAATGATGTAAATTGCAGTATGGTTTTTTACATAAAAATCAAACACTTGGTCAGCTTGGTTTTAGTTTTTTCTAAATGATAATAATTTGACATCTAGCACCCTTGCTTAGTGGCGATTTATAAGTTTCGAATTGTTTAGATGAGGCAGCTTATTGTCACTCGCATCAGTAACGCTCTCAATTGAGGGCTGGCTGAAATATATTTCGTTATATTTTTATAATTTCTATTGTTATATTTCGACGATATCACACACACAATTTGTTTCATTTTGATTTACACATAGGAAATGTTTAAGGATACACCAGATACAAGAGATCGATGAATATTTCCGACGATATATCACACACAATTTATTTCATTTAGATTTACAAATAGGAATTGTTTAAGGATACGCCAGCTACAAAAGATCGATGAAAATGTAGGATGATGTCTCACACACAATTTGTTGCATTTAGATTTACAAATAATGTAAGATGGACAGAAAAATTATAAAAATCTTTTATCTTTCAGAGAGCTCAAATGAAGAGCTCTGTTCACTTTATTCAATTGAATTTGCTATGGGAATTACTTCCTCTTTTATACAGTTTTTTAGCTGATCTGACAATTTAGAATCAGCTACCTTAATTCTATATAGTTCTTACACTTATTACATATGTTTGCTTAAATGTTTACTGACCTATATTCTAGCAATTGACAATACATGATTTTGTGTGTATGTAACACGATCCAAACCTTCAGCCCAACACCAGTAATGCAAACGATGCATAATTCCCACGCTAGTCAGCGGAGAATACATAACAACAACAACATGCACATAATGTATTGACGGCCTGAGCAAGTGTACAAAGCAGCGAGAGTCAATGCCTTGAATTATGTTAATGGCACACTCGCTTATGCTATTTGATATTCATTTGTTTATAAATGTTGTGTCGTTAATGATCATTAGTTATACAGTACATTGTGCTGGCATAAACGACAGTAGGGTCGTGCTACAATGGGAAGTGTTTAAGGATACACCAGATACAAGTGATCACTGACAATTTTCGACGACATCTTATATAAAATTTGTTTCATTTAGATTTACACATAGAAAGTGTTTAAGGATACACCAGATACTTGCTCACCTTTTGTATGCTGTTATTTGTTGGTATATTTTTGTTTACTTGTTAAGGTTACGTTTAATTTGCTCACTGATGTGAGCAATAAGAAAAACCAAATTTTTAATGTATTGATAAATATTTAAAATCTTATTTAAATTATATGAGTTTTAAATGTATTTAACTAATTTTTATAAAAAAAATTTTTAATGAAAAAAAAATTATACACTCACTCTTTTTTTATTTTAATTTTTTATTATAAAGAAAAAATAATAATTTATTTATATAAAATATATCTGAAATTGCTGTAGTCTAGTAGGTAGTGTGTTGGCTTATTAGACGTAAGGCCAAGTTTCAAACCGCAGGTCAGACATCAAAACGATTATATAAAAAATATTTCTTCGGTGACTTCCTCTCAGCAGATTTCTGGCAAAAATTCTGAGTGTATATAAACTTGCAAGTAAAGTTTCTCAAAAATCTGCCTTTCCGAATCGACCTTAAACTGTAGATCACGCCTGAGTGAAGGGTTGTAGTGGCCCATTTAGTTTGTATTTTATGTATATCTGAACTTAACAAAAATAGACATTGAAATCGAAAAAAATGCATTAGCGACAAAAAAAAAAACACTAAATTGAAAACACTTGAGCTGATGTGGTACATAAAATAAATTTAAGTAATTATCTGCATTAAGGTTGTGCTTTAAAAATCATTGAATTCGTTTTAATTATAGCAAATTTTTTCATAGAAATATTCTACTTGCAGTAGCTTTTCAACAAATATTTTTGCATTCATTTGCTTTTTAACTGACCTAGAAAAGGTGTGACTGAAAATCAAATAGAGAAAGACTTAAAGGCAAGATACTCGTAATACCAGCAGCAAATTATTTAGATTCTCCGTAGTGTAGACAGTTACTTATGGTTCAAATGGCAAGAGTTTTTCTTACTCTTCAAGTTCATACGACTATTAAAACAAAATAAAATTGGAAAAAGTGGAATAAATGTCATAAAATTTATTTGAACCATACCTGTTTAATTTCGATTACGATTAGTAATCAATTACATTACTTTTTAAAAAGAATCGTAATGATTATATAATTCTATGAACAATTTTTTCCAATTACTAATTGATTACGATTACCAAAGAATCAAAAAATAATCAGGATTATTGACGATTAGTCTAACAATCAAAAAGAATCAAAAGAAGTTTAAAAAAGAATCAAATTGTTTTAAATAATTCTTTTTGATTATTTTCAAATATACAAAAGTAATCCAAAAGTAATCAAAATTTTTTCAATAATTCTTTTTCATTATTTTCAAATATTCAAAAAGAGTTCAAAGTAATTAGTGAAAATAAATTGATTACTTTTGGATTACTTTTGATTCCTTTTGATTATTAGACTAATCGCCAGTAATCCCGATTATTTTTTGATTATTTTGTAATCGTAATCAATTATTAACTATTTTAACCGAAAATAATCGTAATTGTAATCATTATTTCACCATTCAAAAAAAAAGTAATCAAATTACTAATCATTACGATTACTAATCATTACTTAACAGGTATGATTTGAACTGTGTGTTTTATTTTCTTTTGGTTTTCACGTTCATCATTTGAAAATTTAAAAAATTTCTAGAACAAATTACACGCAATTTTGTTCTCTATTTACTAAAATTTTGATACCAACACGGTGAGGGCAATAATTTACATTAGACCTGTGCAGGCATTTGTGAATGATTTTTACATTTTATTTATTTTATTGGTTTATAAAGTAGTATCATCCAACACGGACTTGAATACTTTGATAGTTAATAACTGCTATCCTGTTGAAGGTACAAGTGTCAAATTAGTTGTTATTTCTTTAATCTGCTTTGCCAAATCAGCATGGACAACAATGGACAACGACATGTGTAAAAAGGGTAACAGACCCTGATCTACATCGTAAAATCATCCTCAGCGAGTAAGAGAATAAATAAAATTGTTGAATTTGAGAGAACAGTTACATGCATACATACATAGATCCATACATAATTGATCATTATGACTCTTCAGTCAGGATTACGACTTGGTTTTGCACCAATTATGTTGTGGGTATTAATTTTATCATTAAGTAGCAAGACCTACAGTTTAATGTCGACTTAGGACGATTTTTTTTTTGATAAACTTTTCATAGAAATTTTATTTACTCTCAGAGTTTCTATCAGAAATCTGATGAGAGGAAATCGCCGACAAAATATTTTCTTCATATTTAGTTTTGTTCAAGATGTCTGACCTGCGGTTTGAACCGTGACCTCATGTCTAATGAGCCAACACTCTACATACTAGACTACTGCGACTACTTGAGACAAAAGTTATCCACAAGAAATGAAAGAGCATTCCTAAAAACTCACCCGTAGGTGCTAATTGTGGTCTGGCGACGTCATATTCGCTCCATATTTCCTTGAGAACGATGCTGGCCAGCCTACCACTGTCAACGGCGAGCATTGTAGGTCCATAATTATCAACGTCTTTTGGTCTCAATCGTATGATTTTAATACCAAGGATAAGTGTTTTCAACAAGGAGCAACGTGCCGCATATTAGATATTATGCACGTTCGTTTTGAGGGCATGATCAGCTCACGTGGAGGTCACGTGAACTGGTCACCAAGAATGTACGTTTTGTCCCTTTTAGACATTTGTAGGGTCTTGTAGGGTTTTATTAAGTCGCCAGACACACACACATGCCATGGTTTTCGAATGGTCTTTTAAAGAAACAAAGAATTTCGGTGACATCTAACACACGGCACGCTAAGATCCTTTGTTTGTGAACATAATGCTCCCAAGTTAACAGAACTGTTCGTTATCATCTATCTCGTTTAAAATCGTTTTTTTTAACTTTCAGAGATGCGGTTTCCGCTGCCCCTGAGAAGCTACGTTATGTTAACTGGAAGTGGTAGCATTGATATCAAAGCTCACTTGACCACGCATAGTGGTCCGTTGTGATGACACAGCTAAGCGCTGATCCTGTACTGTCCGAATTTCCGATACGTCTCGTGTCAAAAAAATATATAGTCAGCATTGGTCTTTTAGGTGACATTGAAAACCTCCCCTTTGGGATATGTTAAATAGTAGACATGATAGCACACAGCCTTGTCGAATAGTTATGCCAACATCCACCGTTCTATTTGGTAATTTGTCATGTTTATTTCTGTACGATGCGTTGATGTATAAACTCTCAGTAAGATGTTAGAGCTGCAAGGTATTTTCTTTCTTTCGAAGAATTTATTAAAGTATACGAAGATTCACCACTGCATCCATTTCACACCCTGTTGCACAATAGCACACACAAATCATTAAAATTTCACGTTAGCATTTTTCAAAGAAAAATAATTTAGTTTTTCGTCAAGTGTACGTAAGTAGATAAAAACGCCTTTTAAATTATTTACTACATGGTAAACACTTAATATTCCCCACTGTCATCATGTGCAAAATATTCTACATAAAATTGAATGTTTTCTGAAATTGTGTATGTATTGAAGTACATATACATACGTCATTAACAGTTCTCGATGTGGCATTAAACATTAAAATTGCATTCATTTCCGGTGATGCTGTTCATTTGATTGATATCCACTTTGGGTTGCTGCTGTATTTTGCTGTTCTGCTTTACTCCTTTCAATCACATCATGTTTAAGTTTTATTACAATTTGTTTGCGTTGACATGCAATTTAGTTTTTTTGTGATTTGAAATACAAAAATATATTGAATTTCGGTTTAATTTTGAGTAATTGTTTTTTTAAAAAATTCTATTTCCATTTATGTATATTGATATATAAACTGGACTTAAACCGATGTGTACCGCTACCAATATAAACAATTTTATTATTTTAAGAAAGTTCATAAAATTAATTAAAGGATTAGAAATAGTCTAGTAGGTATTGTGTTGGCCTATTAGACATGAAGTCATGGTTCAAACCACAAGCCAGACATCTCTAACAGACGGAAATTATGAAAAAATATTTCTTCCCGTCAGCAAATTTATGGCAAAAAAAAATTGCATTAAAAGTTCATCAAAAATTTGTTTTTCGAAGTCGTCTTTAACTATAGGTCCTGCCACTCATGTATAAAACCTCATGTATAAAATTCACACACGCAATATAAGTAGTTTGAGAAGCTAGGACCTTTTATGAATCTATGGCAGTATGTATTGATTATTCTGAACTAAATTTTTACTATTTTTTTTTAATTAAAATTAAGAAGACATTGCTGAAGGACCCTACACATAAAAATCAAAATTTCAGCCGTCTTTTCAGCGAAGAAATTGACGAATTAGTAGAACTCAAAAGAGGTTGTGGTAAGTAAAACTCTTGCAGCTGTATTAAATGAAGTCATACATAACTAAGAGTATCAAAAATTGCACAACTCTTAAATAAAAAATTAGAATGGAATACTAAAAACCTATTAAAACACGATTTAAATGGAAAGCATTTGTTGTCAGCAGAACATAAAGAGAAGGTGGAGAACAACATTAAATTCTAAAATTTCAGCCAATCTTACGTTGAGCATAACAACACAATTTTATTGAAAAAAGGGGAAAATGTAAAACTACACATGAAAACCATGTCATGTTGTTGTACGTTAATATAACATTGTGTTCCTTCAAGGATACGTATTTTACGTTGTCCATTTTTATGCTTTTCCGAATTTTTATCGTCTTACTTTTATTTTCAAGTGTTTTGGGTGTGTTTTGTAATACGTTTTTGGTCAATTGTTTTTAAACCATTATTTTTTCTTATTTTTCTTTCTATTGTTTTTCGTAGGTAAGTAGGACTTTAAGCTGTATTTGTTTTTTTTTTTTTTTTTTTGCATTTTGTCAGTCTTCTTTTATTTCAACAACACAAAATATGCTTGTATCTTAAAAAGCAATGGAGATTTTGTTTTTTTATTCACTTAAAAATTTTTTTTTATCAATATTTGCATTCCTGAGAAATCAATTTAGTTGTAAATTTCTACAATACAATACAAAATTTCTACATATGCGAGAAGTACAATAACGACTTTAAGGAGGTTAAAAATCGTAATTCAAATATAAATTAGCTTTTATCATTACTTACGTAGTTAATCATCACAGGTACTCAGGATTACAGCCTAGCTTCTCACACCATTTATTTTGTGCCTGTTAAATATATCCAAAAGTGGCAGAAATAATGGCTATAAATAAAGCCGTAGTTCGAATCCTCTATCAAAGTATATCGTATATTGGTATACGCATATTTGCCGATAGTTTTGACTCTCATGCGATGCGGGGACATTTAAGGTGACAAAAAAGCCGAGAGGGCTGCAAAAATTGGCAAGTAGGCAATGTCAGTTCTTTAAAGAAGAGCTGTAAAAAGGCCTCTCGGAATTATGACGGAATACTGAATTTTTGGGCGCACACACCCGGAAACTGGGAATACCTAACCACGATTTCTACAGTAGCTGTAGCGACGAGGAATATGGCGAGGCTTTAAAACATCTTCTCTGTCTGGCGCTCGGAAAGCTTGGAAGAAGAGTTCCTGACACGCAAAATTTATTGACTGAATGTTTCTAGCCAAAGACATATAAATCCAACCATAAAACTTTAGTGATAGGCCAGGATTTTGCAAGTATATGACAGAATAGGCAACATCGATTTTACAACCCTATGTTTCGGGAACCAAATATAGCTGATTTAATTAATATAACTTTTAAGGTTAAATTGCAGGTGGCCCCCAGGAAAGCATACTACGCCCTATTTTATACTTAATTTATACATAAGACATGCCCAACATACACAAACATTAATAACTTAGACAACATGTTTACATTTATAGAGACTTCGCGAAGGCAGTCATTCTCCTTCAAGAGCATCCATAAGACTGTTTCAGACAGTCTTGTGTGAAGACGCGTCACGTGTGAAGAGAGTAATCGTGGTTTGAAGATCTCCGTTACTAAGATCTAACGAACCAGTGTAAATAAGAACAGCAATTAAAGTGAATTGGTATTGTTTAAATCAAGTGGCCAAATGTTATACACGGAATTATGCGAATAATAAAGAATTGGTTTAAAACTAAACACAAATTTATTTTTATTTTATTTGAAATCTACGAACTCATATTTTAAACGTTTTTAAAAGGGCAAAAACTTAAAAATATTATAAAACAGTATACCATAGTGTGTGAAGTTTTCTAGACAGGATGTAAATAGTAATGATAATGGAAAAACCTATGCTAGCAATTGAAATTTATTACAAAATTTGCAATAAGAAAAAAATATTTTAAAACTATGTACATATATGTGTACCAGATCTGTAAGACACTATGCTGGCAAATAGAAAATGTTAACAAATAAAAACAAACATAAGTTGGAACAACAAAAAAGATTTATTGAAACTAAATTTTAAAAAAACTCAAAACTACTTCTTATCGCACTAAACTTGAGAAAACTGAAAATAAAACAATTAAAAAACTTTTGTTTAGTCACTGTTTTACTAACATAAACTTTAAGTTGAAATTAAAACATTTTTGTTACTCGTATATACATACATACAAAGAAAAAAAATTTAAAAATAAAAGAATGTACTTAGAACAATTACACAGAATAAAACAAAAGAACTGTGCCCTGACTATCTTTTTGTAATGAAATTGTCTTTACACACAATGAAATTAAAATTAACTTAAAATGCATAGATGGAAGTCCATGCATCCATGAAAGTCGCCGTGGTCTAGTTGGCTTATTAGATGTGAGGCCTCGGCACAAACCCCAGGTCAGGCATCTCCAACTGAAGGATATATGAAAAAATATTTTTTCGGCGACTTCCTCTCAGCAGATTTCTGTCAAAAACTCTGACAGTAAATAAAATTGCCATGAAAAGTTTCTCAAGAATCTGTTGTTCGAAGTCGACTTTAAACTGTTGTGGTGTGAGAAACTAGGTCGTAATCCTGACTAAATGGTTGTAGTGATCAATTATGTTATGTATTAATGTACCTTGCATAGACATTCTTTCAGTTCATGTATTTAATATTCAATGAAGATGTTGCTTTTAAGTTTACCTCTCAAGTTCACTTTGAGGTTTCATGGTCCATTTGATATTCTTAAAAAGTCTTCCCAAGTTCAATAGTGATAAATTTCTGCTCCTAAAATCAACCTTTATCATACAGAAAGTGCAATAGCGATTGCCTTCCTCATTATTCAAACTACCATGTGCACAGACTTACATATGTATATCCAGTCATACAGTGTCCAATATATACTTCCATAAAGAGTCTGAATGAATTCTTGGCAAAAACTTCACGTGTATAATGAAAGCGGCAACATCAGGCCACCTACGCTTAGTTCTCCTCTTTTTAAAAACTCTAAATCTTAATAGTCCTCCATTCCTTGACATAATTTATCTTCCAAATACACATATTTGAGGCAGTCCAGATGATGAAATAAACAAACATCTAGTTCTATGATGATGATGGTCACAAAAAAGGCATTGTACTGATTCCTCATTCAGAATATGTTGGTGCCCATTAATTGACACAGACATTGACATAGAAGGCAAGGGAAATTTTGAATGTTCAGCAAATAGTTCTATCAGTCTATATTACAACCCAGAGTTGTATATATTCCCCTGCGTAAGAGTCACATCAAGCAAAAACCTCCAGCAACACCAATATCATTGCCCCAAATCCCGAATTATTTGGATTCCATTTCAGTTCCAAATGATATCGATCAATAGCATCTGACCTTCGGATTCATAGTAAAATCATCTTTAGCGATGAGATTCATTTAGAAATGAATGGATACGTGAACAAACAAAATTCTCTAAATTGGGCTCAAATGTGTGTCCCAAAAAAGTCAGTGCATGGTGTGGATTTTTTATTAGAGGTCGCTAATTACCAAAGTTTTTGGGGCCTGAATTGAATGGGGTGGACAACGACAGCATGTAGTATCAACTGGATGCCGCTACGTGTCACACATTTTATGCCAAATTTGATATTCTACACGAGTTATTTAACTTACTTAATTGGCCATTAACAACCCGATTAACGGATTTCGGCTGGACGCAACACATCTTTCCAGGCGCCTTTGCTTCTTGCGCGCCTACGCCAGTTGCCACACCAATCGATGACAGGGCTTCCTCGATTTGGTTCTTCAAACGGACACAAGGTCGTCCTTTACGCCGACTGCCGCAGATCCTCCTTCGAACGACATGGCCGAGCCAGCGCAGCCGCTGGATATTCATACGCTGTACAATGTCTACGTCGTTGAGGAGCTCATACAGCTCACTGTTGGATCGGGTATGGAAATCATCGTTAACTCGCACTGGACCAAAGATCTTGCGTAGTACTTTTCTCTCGAACACTCTCAAAGCCGGTGTTTCTGTACTTAATAGGGTCCATGTCTCTGCGCCATAAAGAAGCACGGGTAGTATGAGTGTCTTGTAAAGTGTTAGAGGTAGCTGCTACTCAATTGCCTATTGAGACCATAGTAGCAGCTGTTGGCAAGAGTGAACCTGCGCTTGATCTCCAAACTGATATCATTTCTGGGGGTAACAGCGGAGCCAAGATAGATGAATTCCTTGACCGTATCAAAACTATAGTTATCATCCGTAATCTGAGAATCAATACGCCGCACGTCTCTACTTGTCGATAACATATACTTTGTTTTGCCCTCATTTACTGCCAGACCCGTCTTAGTAGTCTTCCCTTCAATAGCACTAAAGGTAGCAGTAACATTTCGCTTGGTACGCCGTATGATGTCAATGTCGTCAGCGTACGCAAGCAATTGGGCGCTTTTTTGAAAAATATTGCCATTGCGATGCACTCCCGCCTTTTGCAGAACACTCTCCATGAAGAAGTTTAAGAGGTCGCATGATAAGGGATCGCCTCGCACGGTATCAAAAGGGTCGGAGAGGTCCATTCCTACCTTGACGAAGCCGCAGGAATTGCTCAGCGTCATTCTGCATAGCCTTATCAGCTTCGCAGGTATACCGAGCTTAGACAAAAAGATGGTGTGTGTTGACCTGTTTTTCGTGGGTCTTTTCCAGGATTTGGCGTGGTGTCAGTCGTTCACACAATATGCCTGTAAGAACACGACTGATTTAAGGCCATGGTTATGCCATATGACCCTGTTAGACTATTTCTCATACGATTTTCTTAAATCACTGGTGTGTGTGAATAAACCAGCAGTTCTCAAGGCCTTCATAATCTATGCCATCGGCCAATTTTAGTCTAATTTGTAAGCAAGAGTAATGGAAAATAGAATATTTCGAATACGCTTCACTTAGAAAAGTCAAGACGGACATATGACATCAATAGGCCTCATAAAACAAATAAAAAATTTCTGTGATATTTCGCACATATATGTGAAGTTGCCGTTGTCTAGCAGGTGGTATGTTGGCTTGTTAGCACAGCTCTGACGTTTCGAACAAATCGAAGTATGAAAAAATATTTTTTTGGTGGTTTTCCGCTCAGCAGTCTTCTGGGAAAAACTCTGACAGTAAATATTATTGCCATAAAAGGATTCTTTAAACATTTGTCGTTAGGAGGATCCGCGACTCAAAAACATGGGTAGTGTAAGAAGCTATGTCGTAATCATGCCTAAAGGGTTTTAAGTGCCAATCAGTAGTCAGTAAGTTAGATATCTCACACATACTTAATTTGATTAAAATTTGAAAATAGGAAGCGCTTAGCGAAAGACCTGGTATAATTACATTTAGTGATGTAATCATTTTACATTTATTTACTACGCAAAGAACTTAAATTACCCCACCACTTCCATAAATTTTCTGTCTGTTTAATTGTCCCTATTTTATGTCCTTTTACTTTCAGTTTGAAGTATGTGTGGAAAGTTACTTGCCATGTTGCAGTCGTTAAGTAACTTTCTTTATGACTTTGTATTCACTTAAAATCCGTGTATAAAACTATGTATTTAAGAGGGTGTATGTACATGACGTTTTTCTCCGTTCTACTTAAAGTGTGTTCAAAACTAGAATACACGGTTGTTAAGGGTAATATACAGTAAGTGTTTCATGTTAAATTATTCGGGCCTTGCTTCGAATATAACAGATGTATGTACATACTTATTTCAAAGATGGAGGGGTGGGTACTTATATAGCACTTCAATAGCTAATGTAATGATTTATATAATACTGAAGAAATAAGTAGGGGTACTTCAATAATTCAAATTGTTTGTTAGTTTTTATTTACCGTTATTTAATACTAAATTTTTAAGCCACGCTTGAGGTTATGTAGTAGGTCTATGATAATTCATACATAATTGGTCATTACAACCCTTCAGTCAGAATTACGACCTAGTTTCTCATACCACTTATGTTGTGTGTGTTCATTTTATACATGAGTGGCGTGACCAACAGTTTAAAGGCGACTCCGAACGACAGATTTTTGAGAAATTTTCATGGCAATTTTATTTACTCTCAGAGTTTTTGCCAGAAATCTTCTGAGAGGAAGTCGGCGAAGAAATGATTTTTGTATTTTATTTTGATGTCTGGCCTGGGACTCTAACCCTGGCTTTTCGTCTAATAAGCCAACACACTACCTACTAGACCATGGCGACTTCTATGATAATAGCGTTGTATAACAATCTTGGCATTGGATGATCGTTGTAATTCAATTGCAATGAATTTTGTAAAAAATTTTTGATTTGTTAAAGTCAGTATATTGGTGAAGGAACTTGCCTATTGGGTCCTACTCTATCCCCAGAGCGATATCCTCTCTTATGTCTGGGTCTTTAAAATGAATTTTTTGGAGCAGGGTTCGATTCTAATTCTGTTGATCAAATAATTTCGATAAACCGCCTTTTTCTGGTACATAGATTTTTATTTTAATAAACCTTGCCTACTGTTTCCCACTCTTTCCCTAGACCTTCTCTTAGGCCTGGGACTTCAAAGTGAATTTTTTGGAGTAGGATGTCTGTTTAGAAGGGTTTGTAGCACTTGAAACACCACTAGTCCAAAACACATCTTATATTGTTTTAGTATCTTCTATTCTGGTCCTGGTCGAACCTGACCTATGGACATGAGCAATTCAGGAAGGTCACGAACAAATCGGTTCGATTACCAGTGTGGTATCATATAACTTTGGGAATACATCATTTGATTTTAGAATTCCAACTACAAACTTCTGGTCCAAAGATCCGAAGGTTCCAACTGGAATCCCTTTAAGTTCATGCCCATGGCTTAACTATGCATTAAAGGTTCTGATATTAAACTTTCTCATAGACTGCAGGCTTACTACAATACTTTCCATCTCAATCCCTTTTGAAAGCAGCGCAATGCCTGTTTGGTGGCGGAATATTCTATGAAAACATCTTGATTTATTCTGGAAGGCAGGCTGCCCTTAAATGCCCACGATTTCTTAGGGAAATTTCGAATCGTTCAAAGGCAACTTATATATGGGATACGGGACATAGGAATATAGTTGGAAATTGCGTTGCTGATTAGCTGGTCAGGTTGGTACAAAGCTTGCTATCACAGGGCATATACAGTGGTGGCCACGAATTTAAGACACGACATATGAGTGACTTAGTTGTGATAATATTTACAATCCTGTAATATCAAATTTGATATTCTTTATTCTTCTATATACCCTGTAATATTAAGAAAAAGTGCCATTATTTTATTTTGTTTCTTTTTACATTTTGTTGCTTTTTGATCATATTATTGTAAAAACGTTTATTTGGAACTGGCCACGAATTTAAGACATTTCAGAAATATCTGGATTTTAAGCGATTTTTTGGTGTTTTTTGAAGCTAAACGGTGAGCAACGAATGTTTTATTTTATTTTATGTTGGAATACATACAAATATTTAATTATAAATGGTACCACCAAGAATGTCAAACAGCAACCTAGAGCCCGAAAAACTACACCCTAAACTAGCTGCTAATAATCCTTTCACGAGCTCAAGTAAAGTAAAATTTCATTGGATTTTGGTATTGATATTTCGTCTAGGGCAATAAAAAACGTCTAAATGAGAAAAACTTGCGTGGGTGCATTGCACAACGTAAACCACTTGTGCCAAAATAAATTTGAAATCCCGATTAGCATTTTCGAGAGAACATCTCAATAAACCGGTGATATTTTGGAAAAATATGCTTTGGAGCTACGAGTCGAAGCTTTGCCGCTTCGCCTCTGATGGAAAGCAGTACGTATGGATTTTTTTATGACGCTGAGCTTTACTTTAGTGAATTAAGTTTTACTTCGCCTATGTCTTAAATTCATGACCAGGATAAAATTTGTGTTGATCTATAAATATGTAAATAAAAATTCTTAATCAAATATAGGTTGCATAATATTATTAATTTTTCTTCATAATATTACTAAAATCTTAAGATATATATCATGGACCTAAAATTTTTTTATAAAATGTAAAAATTATCACAAATATATAAGTAAAATGTCGTGTCTTAAATTCGTGGCCACCACTGTATATTCCGATTTCCTCAGTTAAATTGTATATTATCCGGTCGTTTTACACAGACCGTTAACGTTAATCTCGTTAACAGTAAAAAAGTACGTGAAATATTGCTAGACTCAGCTCGATGCGTATGTGATTGTGAAATTGCACAAAGGTATTTCGAAAGTTTTGACTCCATTAAATGTTTTATACAGGATCTGTAGATCTGAGGAGTCAGCACTCTATTCTTGTCATAAAAAGACGGAGGTTTTCGACGTCTCGTTTTTCTTGGATTTGAATTGGTTTTCTCTAGGTAATGTTTGATCCTCGAATTCAATAATGATTATCGTATTGCAATGGGCCTTAATGATGACCTAAGTTGAATATTTTACTTCAAGCAGTGCTGGCCACTTTATTCAACTTAACGTTATAGCTTTGAATTTATATGAAATCGAGTAGACTATAACGTGTCTTTTTCCTTAAAATTAGTAACAATGACACGATCATCATCGATGAATCTATTGCCACCAAGTTCGAGGTGTAGTGTACCAATTAACACAACAAAAGACGATAGGTTAGGTTAGGTTAGTGTGGTAGCTTTGACACCAAAAGCTCACTTGAGCACGCATAGCGGCCCGTTGTGACGACACATGTGAACGCAGTCCCTGTACTGACCAAGTTCCTCCGAACCAGTGCAAGGGCTAGATATCAAAAGCACGACTACCTCATGTTGGAAAACCAGCCCGAAAGCTTTATAAACAAGGCTTTATTCTTGACATCAATGGACGATAGTTCCGTCAAGCTGACAAGGGTTGAAGAGCCAAATAACCTATATCTGCAACTCGCAAGAGATGGGCATTGACAAAGAAAGTGGTCTCCTCTTCATCAGCGGATCTGCACCCACGGCAGAAATCGTTAAATGGGACCCGCATTCTCTTCGCGTGTCTACCCATAACACAGTGACCTGTAAGCATGACCACTGTGATCGAGATGACCAAGTCCAAGTAACTGGTTGGTGCGCCTTCTGTCCATTGAGGGCCAAGGGAGCCTAGCGGTGGAGCAGTACTCCTCATTGAACCAGAATAGGTTGGCGTCTCGGAAGAATTTCCGTGCGATGGCCAGCTTGAACGAGGTAAGTGGCATTACCAAGTTAGTTGAAGAGAATTCCGGAAGTAGTGCGTCAGTTCTGGCTAGCTCGTCGGCTCTGCACTTTCCCAGACAAGTATGGCACTGAAGCACCCAGAAAGAAAGTTGAAGCAGCGTCAACATTCCCTGACTGATGGCCGCCTGGATATCAGGAAAAATCGAGATGCGGGTGAAAGGAACACCGTGTGCGAGGATCCACTGTGCAGCCAGTGGATGGCCACCACCTCCGCCTGGAACACGCTACAATAGTCTGGCAGCCGGAGTGAAATGTCCAAGTTCAATTTCCTAGATGATATATTGCACAAATTTTGGGGCTCTCCTGACAATATTCCACAAAATTGCGTTTCCGCCACAAAACAAAATCTTTATGACTGCGGAGACGATTGTGCCCTAATGCCAAATTATCAAACGGTCTTCAGTTACTTCAAACGCGACCGATTCGCCCCGATATTCGATATCATCGACATAAAGTTCCAATCTCAATTCCGTTTGCAGTAGCACGCCTACCACGCCGAATCAACTTAGATCACCATTGGATTCTAATTCTGTTGCTCAAATAATTTCGATAAACCGCCTTTTTCTGGTGCATAGATTTTTATTTTAATATTCCTTCCATTATACTTAATGAATTAAAAATTGGTTTTTTTTATTTGATTTAATTTTATGATTATAATTCTGAGTTTCTGCTACTAAATTAATATTTTGCTTTATGATGTAAAGCCTTGCACTAAACGTGTTCCTAAAATTAACCATAATGTGGACACTGCTCGAAGGTTTTTTAATTACATCAGTTGTAACGTGCAGGTTATAGTGTTGCCAGCATTGGTTAATGACAATAATGAAAACGTTTACTTTGATAATGAGCATAACTCTGGCTGTATGTGACGGTTATGGTAGTATTAAATGAAAAATTAAGGGCAAGAACATTATAAGAGTATAATTGGGTTATAATTATATGCATGTATACATACATTTTCTTTTCTTTTTGAAATTTAAAGCATATTTGAAACTCTTTTTATGTTCTTTACACGTTCATTGAAAACATTTTTTGTAAGATTACTTAAGTCCCTTTTGAGTTTGAAAACATGCAAATGTTAAATACTATTTTGTGTTTGTTAATTAGGTTGCAGATTGAAATTGTGTAAAGTCACCGAAAAGTGTTTTTAATCCAGCTTAACTGTTTAAACATAATTTTATTGTAGTTTTTACTTCAAAAAATGTAATAGCATTCCCTAATCCAGCCATAAAAATTAATCATGTTGCTGCCTTTTAAATGCTAAAAATATTTACGATTTATGTTATGACATTACGTCAAATGGTTTTTTACGACATTGACATTAATGCAATCATTTAATCAGGTGACTGCAGTGCCACAGGATTACATGCCAAATTATTCCATCAACTTACTCGCTCATAATCTTACTTAAGTTGAGGTTTGTGCACGAATTATAAAAGTAGTTTGAAGAAGTAATAAAATATGGAAATGTGTTTGATGATAAATTTGTTATAGGGTTAATTACTTGTCTGTATAATAAATTTAATAAATATTTATTATTATTTCCCACATAAATTTTCAGGTACGTTACTTCACATTAAAATGCGTTTTTTTTTTTTGACGCGCTCATAAGAGTTAATGAGGTTTGTTTTATAATTTTCGTTAGAAACCAGAAAAAGAAATCCTTATCGATGAGCTACAATCGTTATTTTTTAACTTTTTTTAATCCAACTGTCAGGAATTGGCCCCTATTCTCGCAGCGCATTGTGTTGGAATATATGAAAGATAGTTTATAGAAGAAAGGAGCTAGTGTGTGACAATAATACCCAAACGTTATTTTTATTGCTCACTTAATGTATCACCTCTTAGTCAAGCTGACGACCTAGTTCTTCACACTACCCGCATTGTGTGTATTAGTTTTTATACACGAGTGGCAGAACATACAAGTTAAATAAGCCACCACATGATCTACTAGACTACGGCGACCTTTGTCGTTTGTTTAAAAAGTGGGACAGTACTCCTGTCAGGAGAGTGATTTGCCACAAATCTGCTGAGAGGTAATCTGTGAAGAAATATTTTTTCATACTTCGGTTTGTTGGAAATGTCTGACCTGGGGTTTGAACCGTGGACTCTTGTTTTATAAGCTAACACAATACCTAGTAGACTACGACATCTTCGACGATTATCTTCTATGACGATCTTTCTGATTCTCTTCTATGAAAATTTGAAAATATTGTGTCATAAAATTCCTGTCTGAATAGGTAAATATGGTGAGTAACAACAAAGTAAACTATGTTGGAAACAAACTGCCCTCGTATAATTTCGCTATATGATTATTACAACTGACAGGCGATTGCGGTTAATTTTGTATATGTTTTTACTATTCAACGCCAACTAATTATTAAAACTTTTCATTGAAATTATGATTCTCTTCTCAAAATTAACCATTCATTAATCCAGGGCAATCATCAAATTCGGTTTCAAAACCATATCGCTTCGGAAGGAAGACAATGATGTGTTCTTCTGGCATGAAAGGTGTGGTATACAACCAGCTTCTAAAACCTGGTGAAATCTTTAATACCGACAATGCTCCATATGAACCATTCATTGATCGAAAAACATCCAGATTGAATCACAAGACACGGAAAGGTAATTTTGCAACATGACAATACATCCGCACACAAAGAAAAGCCTGTTCAAGACACAATTAAAGAATTTGGCTGAAAGCTGCTACACCAACCACCATATTTACCAGACTTGACTACTATTTCTTTTATCAATAGGACACGCAATGGCTGGACAGCTCTTCGATTACTAAAAGCAAGTCGAAAATTGGGTGCCAAAAGGCGAGCAGTTTTATTAGAGTGGAATCCACAAATTGCCTGAAAGATGAAAAAAATGTGTAGCCAGCAATGGCCAATTGTTTTGAATAATATGGTTTTTTACTTTTGCATACAAATTAGATATTTAGAGGACGTGTACTTGTCAATCAAGACAAGCACAGCACCCGGAGGTCGAATTGAGCCATTGTACAAAAAGCGATATTATTGGATAATATAATGAAAAAGTTTTATGTTTTTAATTTTTACTATGTGATTAATTTAATTAAATTTAATGAATGTATTCTTAAAGAATATATTTGATTAACTTCCTTTTCAATTTATTTCGCTGAATTTTTAAGTGTAAATCAATTTTATTGAACGTTCCCTTTGCTGACTTGACAAAATTGTTTGTTTCTATTCATCCCCTTCATTTATATTTTTTGTTACAAAATCAGCAATTATTTATTAATATATTATGTTTATCTTTTGCGGTTTTGCCATTTTCAAACATTATCATATTATAATACGGAACAATAAGTATGGTTTACATTCATTTATAATTGGACTTAAATGACAGAGAAGATAAGATGTTAAGACTTGAAATCTAAGAGTCTTCAATCATAATGCATTGACGCTAATGCCTGAAGCAGACAAAGCAGAATGTAGATGTGGATCATTAAGTTTAAAGGATTTTTTTATCAACTAAATAAAGTTTCCAATTTCTTAATAACAATGAAGGGGAATGTTCATTAAAACAATTTAAATACGAATTATGTAGTGAACAGCTCAAGTTCAAAATAACACTAATTTTTTTAAATGTTAAAATTTATTGAGGCTATAATGAATAAGAGAGAGCAAGTAAATATTCTAAAGAACAAATTCACCAAAAATTCGAAAGAATTAAGAATTCATGATGGTTATTACTACCAACAAGTCAATAAACCCATTTGATTTGCCTACCAAAGTCTCCACAGCCTTAGTACTCTTGAACAAAGTACCAATATGACTACAAGAAAGTATTTGAAAGAACGGTTACGCAGTCGCTGAAGCTCAAACAAAAGTCAACTGATAAACTTACTTATGAATGTATGCTCATGGTACATTCAATGCCAAATGGGTTAAATAGAGTGTTTTACTGTAAGGGATATTCTACCAAATATTTTAATATTGTTACGAAA
Organism: Sarcophaga subvicina; assembly: GCA_936449025.2. NCBI lineage: Eukaryota > Metazoa > Arthropoda > Insecta > Diptera > Sarcophagidae > Sarcophaga > Sarcophaga subvicina. The sequence goes on from OW388080.2 coordinate 94,431,496, forward strand.
AAGAAAAAATCTAGATACTTGTGTTTTGCTTTTACATCGCTTAACATTAAAATTATAAACTAAAGCTACAAAAACAAAACAATGCAATAATCTAATGTTTACAATTTATCGTACTGCTTAATATAACAACACACACCAGGATAAAAGAAATAGTAAACAAGGAAACCAAAAGACACAAACAATACTGCAAGAATAAATGTAAACAAAATACGCAAAAAACACTACAATAATAAATGTATACAACGATGTTTGCATTTATAGAGATTTCGAAATGGCTAAGTCATAAAAGGCAGGGCAAGGCAGTCGACGGAGTGAGTGAAGTTCAGTCAGTCTTGTGTGAAGACGCGGTGTGTAGAAGAGAAGATCTCCGTTACAAAGAGCTGTCGAATAATTGTCTAGTAATTGTTATTATTTATGTAAAGGCTATAAACAGAGAAATAACAACAAAGCAATTGTTTTTGTTTACATAAAGTTGTGGCACACAGAATTGTGCGTATAATAAAAATTTGTAATTAAAACTAAATACAAATTTACTTTTATTATACGAGCTTATATTTTAAACGTTTTTAAAAGGTGAAATCATAACAATATATTGGGCCTTTGAATTTTAAATTTACTCAGAGTTCTTCCTGAGGCGATGCAAAAATATGAAGTCATCAGAAAGTTTCCCATATTTTTCTTATGGTTTTTGAAAAACTTCAAACATATTTTTTTTAAATAAAATAGAAACAGATTAATAAAACGAATACAAAAAACATAAATTATTTTTACATATTACATACATACATAATTGCTCATTACAACGCTCCAATAGTTTCTCACATCATTTATGTTGTCTATGTTAAATATTATACATAAGCGACCTGAACTGTACTTTAAGGTCGACTATGAATGACAGTTTTTTAGGAAACTTTAGTTTTTTATATTTTCGTTTTCATATCTGACCTGGAGTTGGAACCGTAGCCTTACGTCTGATAAGCCAACACACTACCTACTAGACTACGGAGACTTCCAATACATCCCAGTTGGCCAAGTCTTCAAGACATCATCGATGATGCGTACAGGACAATGTTAAATCATAAATGATGTGTTGGCGACAGCCGGAGCAAATCACTGACGACTTTTTCGAACAAAGGGCACTTTTTTCGTGTCCGACAATATGAGCGACATTACAATGCATATTGACGTTGACGATCAGATAAGTAACAATGTGGTTCAACTTGTCATCGACGAAAATATAAACGAAATTTTTTCAACCTTGTCATTGACGACAGTTTAGCGATAGTAGCCTTCCATAGTATCGTCGGTGACAGTATAGCTGAAACAACCATAACATGATCATCGACGGCAAATTGGGCGACAAAATACTCACTTTCTCACCAAATGATTTATTTTTGTAAAAATTAGAATACATTAAGAGTTTTATATATTTTTTATTGATTTCAATATAAATACATATTCATGTACGTACACATATATATGTATAGAAAAATTAATATAATTTATATATAAATAATAAATAATAGAAAAATTTATACATATAATAAAATAAAATTAATTTAAACATTTCATTAGGTTTTGTTTTTAAAGAATTTTTATCAAAATTAGACATCAATTAATAAAAAAAAGTTAAAATACATACAATATCTATAAAAAAATAAAAACAAATTCAGGTAAATGTGGTTTATGGCAACTTAAAATCGTTTTCTTTATTATTTCCATTTTTTTTTCTAAAATTTGCTCTATTTATGGTATTTTTGAAGCGATGCAACGATAAACGCAGATCTTTTATAAATTTATCATGGGTGTAGCCCTCTGATATAGTTGACTCTGTAATAAAATTATTGTTATTAATAAATACTATTAGAACTTTCTCAAAGCAATTACCATAAATTGCGTTAATTATATTCCAATATTGTTTAGGGATTTTTACCCCTATTTTTATATAAATATATTGTACACTTACCTCTAAAATAATTATTAGAAAGTTAATATTATTTATTTTCACCACAAAACACTTTAACACACACTTTGAAACAACCTTTCACTGGCACTTTAAAAACACGAATGAATGATTTTTAGTCTCTTCTTATATTTGTTTTGTTTTTAGACGTTAAAGTACAGTTTTTTTTTCATAAAAAAAAACTAAAAAAATTTGTTGACAACAACATCTAATTCTAAGTGAGGATAGAAACACGACAAACTTTTACAATTGTTGTCTATGTTGTCCTCAACAAATCTTCTCTGAATCAAAAACTTAATGACACTGTTGCTCATTTCGTCGTCAATATAACTTGAAACAAGACAACACACGTGAAGTTGTTGATAAGTTTGTCTTTAAAGAAGTTTAAATAAAGACAAGTTCAATATATTGTCGCTCATCTTGTCGTAAATGTAACCTGAAACAAGACAATTTGCATGCAATTGTCGCTCATCCTGTCCTCAATAATATCTTATTCAAGACAAATTCAAGAATTTGTCATTATGCTGTCTACTATTAAGCTCAAAACGCGACATATTACACGACTGTGTTATTAAAGTTGTCCTAAATTGAATTTTATACAGGACAAATTTGAAAAACTCCTGCAGACATCATTGATGCAAACGTCGTCAATAACGACCTGGCCAACTGGGATATTATTGTTTAAAAATCATGAAATTAAATAATGGGCCACCTTGACTTTTGCTGTTTATTGTATGTGTGCTTGAGTTTGTATCTCTTGATGGAAAACTAAAGCAATCGTACAGAGCATACTAGAATTTTATGATAAATAGGACGGCATTTTATAAATATTTTACAAATTTCAAAACTCAATTTCCATTCAAAATTTCGAGAGGAATAGTTATTAAGTTTTCTAAGATTAATGGTGGAAATTTAAATTCATATTCGCAATAATCAGATTTTCGCAATTTTGTTTTTTCTTCATCCTACCGTATGAGAGGTAACACATCATCATTCCATTTTAAAAAGCTTTTTGGATGAACATCGAATTTAGAAATTTTAAATTTAACTTTAACTCAATGCTTATAAATAATTTGTTTAAAAAATCATTATATTGAAACACATATAAAAATTTATATTTTAAAATAAAGAACTACAATAAAATAACAAAAAAAAGAAGAATAGCAATTGCACTTTAACATTACCACTAATTTGTTAAAAAAAAATAGAAAGCACGCCATACTCAATATAATAAAGGATAGAGAACAGAGTAAAGCAAACTAGAACGGATGTCAATCAAATGATCAGCATCACCGGAAATGAATGCAATTTTGATATTTAGTGCCACATCTAGTAATTTCAACGACACACACAACAATATATAAATAACTAAACATTTTCAATGTTATATACATATGTGCATATGTAGTCATACAAATGGGGAAATGTGCATTCATACTATATGTGTACATTGTAGATGTGTATAAATTAACAATGGGTTAATTAATTGTTTTACTCTATTACATTGTTACTTCTCTCCTTTTCATTCATATTTTTTGTTATTGCTTTTTGCTTAGTAAAGTTAAAGTTATTTTTGTACTTTTTATTAATATTCTTAACTGTTGCTATGCGGAAGAGTTTCATTGATATTTTCTGTTTCGTCGATCTTCTTTTTCACTGTATTCTCCTTGACTATTTAAACAGATTTCATTGAAAGCTAAATTCAGTTTCAGTTACGCTTCGGGTACTTTAAAGAAATAAAAGAATAATTTCAAATGAAAAACATTGTGACAAATAAAATAGAAATAAAAATATTTAAGTTATTAAAATTTCCACATAGTGGATAAGTTAAGTGAAATTAAAATTAAAACTAAATTAAATTATTCCTAAACTAAAATCACAACTAAGTTAAGTAAAATTGAAATTAAAACGAAATAAAATTATCCTAAACTGAAATCACAACTAAGTGCCATTAACGTTCAGTAAACTAGTTTGAAAAATTAACTTATAAGATTAAACTAAAATATAAAATAAATTAAAATAAAAATAAAATAATATAATTTAAAACATTGTGACACCTAGAAATAGAAATAAAAACTATTTAAGTTATTGAAATTTCCACATAGTGGATAAAGTTTAAGTTAATAATTCCTAAGTGCCATTAACGTTAAGAACATTAATTTGAAACCTTTACTTACTAAAGATAAAACTAAAATATAAAATAAACTAAAATTAAAATAAAATATGAACTTGAAAAAATAATTTCAAATGAAAATTAGAAACATTATAACAGTGCCATTAGCGTTAAGAAAACTAATTTGAAACTTTAACTTATAAGATTGAACTAAAATAAAAATAAATTAAAATAAAATAATTTCGAATAAAATTGAAAACATTGCAACAGTTGAAATAAGAATTAAATAAAAATTATTTAAATAGTGGATAAAATTTAAGTTAAGAATTCTGTGAAATAACAACAATTTCCTAATTCTTCTTGAGGAAATGCAACGCATCGATGTTAGCTATCACATTCAAAATTATAGTTGTAAGTGCTATGCCACAATATCCCATCAGACGTTACTCGTTTTGCTTTTGATCTTTACGTAAGATTAACATGGGCACCTGCCAATGTCTAAAATTAGTTTATATTCCAAAATGAGTGTCCTTTTTACATTTTCGCAGACATTTTTGCTTTTGCCTGCGCGATTATATTGTCTTGAAATGTTAAGACAGAATTACCTTTTTGTCGCTATGCACCAGTAATTGGTCTATTTCATATTTCAATCGTGTGATGTCACAATTTATTGTGCTTATTTACATACATATTGTTTCGTTTTTTATCCTTTTAAAAACGTTTAAAATATGAGTTCGTAGATTACAAATAAAATAAAAATAAATTTGTGTTTAGTTTTAAATCAATTCTTTATTGTTCGCACAATTCCGTGTGCCACCTTTGGCAACTTGATTTAAACAACAACAATTAGCTCTAATTGTTATTCTTTTCATACTCTTCCGCGTACACAATAACAATTGTTCAATAGATCTTTATAACAGAGATCTTCAAACCACAATTGTTCTCTTCACACGCAATGCGTCTTCACACAAGACTGACTGAATTCTATCTCATCCCGTAGCCTGCTATGTCTTGCCTTTTATATCGCTGGGTAAAAAATCTGATGGATGCTCTTGAAGGAGAATGACTTTTGCCTTCGCGAAAGCTCTATTAATGTAAACAAGTTGTTTTCATTATTGTTGTTTGTGTATTTTGTTTACGTTTGTCCTTGTAGTGTTGTTGTTGCTTGTTTGTTTACTTTGTTATCCCCTTTTTCTACACTGAGGTTGTTGCTATATATTTGCTTATTCGTTGATCATGTAAACAAGTCTTAAGTTTAAAGATTTTGTTTATCATTTTAATAACACCATTTCCATTTTGGTAACAACATATATATAATTGGTCATTACATCCCTCAGTCAGGATTACGACCTAGCTTCTCACATCACTTACGTTGGGTGTGCTAATTTTATCCATAAGTGGCGAGACCTACAGTTTAAAGTCGACTTCGAATGATACATTTTTGAAAAACTTTTTCATGGCAATTTTATTTATTTCCACAGTTCTTGACAGAAATCTGCTGAGGGGAAGTTGTCGAAGAAATAGTTTTTTCTATTTTGTTTTTATCGATATGTCTAGCCTGGTGTGGGAATTGTGATCTCACGTCTAATAAGCTAACACACTGCCTACAAAACAACGATGACTTCAGTGATTATATGCACCAATCAAAACCATTCCTGATGCGGGAATCGTGTGACTGTTCAATAGACAATTGCAGCAATATTTATTGATGTTCTTTTGAGGCAATAGGAGAACCCAACATTTTTGACACAATATTAGTTTTTTTTTTATTTAATTTAAATTTTTATATTACTTATTATGTCTGGTTAGTCATCAGTATTCTGTTTTTTTCAAGTTCTATCAGATCTTCCATTAAGAGCTTCCCATGTTTAAATTTACTTAAAATAAAGTGTATGTGGCCCAGTAGCGACATTTTTTACTTGTTTAAAATAACCAACTCTCTATGACATACATACATACATACATACATAATTGGCCATTACAACCCTTCAGTCAGGATTACGGCCTAGCTTCTCACACCACTCATGTTGTGTTGTGTGCGTTAATTTTATACGTGAGTGGCGGGACCTACAGTTTAAAGTCAACCCAAAACGACGAATTTTTGGGAAACTTTGGCATGGCAAAAGAGTTTTAGCCAGAAATCTGCTGAGAGGAAGTCGCCAAAGAAATACTTTTTTTCAAATTTCGTTTTGATGTCTGACGAACCCGGACTTTACGTCTAATAAGCCAACACACTACCTACTAGACTACGGCGACTTAACTTTCTATGACACTGACTCATAAATCAGGCTGAATTTGACCGATGCCATGGGTTGCCTTCAGGACTGCTATGGCTTGTAGCTTATTAGCATACACAAGCGACTTAGGAACACCACACATGACAAAATCTAACATGGTTAAATCGCATGTTATCGGAGGGTAGTGACCTCAAGTCTCTCGAGCTGAATATCCAATGGAGCATGAATAGTGTGGTATAAAGCGCCGTTTTTTTGAATCGCCAAGACGTCGGTAATGGTAGTCATCGACCCTAAGTTCTTGCTGTTCAAAATGATTGACTGGCTAACGTCGTACCCAAGAAAATATGGATCTAAGGCATTGCTAGGCCAAAAGCTACACTAAACAGCAGCTTTTTTGCAATGCATTTGGATTCGCTTGAACATAATAAGGATTGTTCACGTACCCATTGATCCAGAAAGACCCCATATAATGGAGAAGATGATTTTTATATGAAATCTAAGGACAGTTGCTTACTGTTCTAGAGACTATTAAGCGAACACACGTTGTTTTCTACTGGTCAACTGAATTTCCTACGTTTGCCGGCTCAAGTCTAGACGCAACATTGGTCAAGTTAGTGTCTGCGAGAGAACGATTTCTCTTGTTAGCAATACTGTTTAAATTATGTTTCATCTACAAGATTAGCCGGGAGATGTAAGGCATAATATTTCTGTTAAAAATCTTCCTTTAAAAAGCAAAATTCTACAAACATTTTACAGCAGAACAGTAAATTTACAGTAAAGCTAGAAAAACAAAAATACTTATAACAATTGTTAGATATAAGTATGTTTATAAATAGATGTCATATTGTGTTGAAAATTATTGATGTCATATTGTGTTGAAATTACATGAAGAGTTGTGTACTCTATATGTACTTATGTGTAAATATGATATAAAATATTTTATCTACAATCATAACTTTTATACAAATGTGTCTGCTTTGATAAAATGTTGTACATTGTCATACATAGGTACACATATATGTGAACAATTTTTGTTATTCTGACACTTTTATCAGATACTGTTTATGATAGCATCAGTGTAAGAACATAAATGTTGACAATAACATGTGACATGATACATATCAATAGAAATGTATACTGACACGTGTGAGCCTACAAAAATATATATGTTTCTATCCACATATTTTTAATTACTTAAATTTCAAAATATTTGAAGTAGTCTAACGTTATTTTAATAAGGATATCATCTTCTACCAACTCAAGTTCAGTTTTATTAAATTGAAGTTTTTTCCCTTTAACTTCATATTGTTATGTTTTTACCTTTTAAAAACGTTTAAAATATGAACTCGTAGATTGGAAATAAATAGATAGGACATCTAATCTTGGAGATATTTTTAACTCTACGCTTTGTCTTACTTAGTTAGCAGTGTAATAAAATCTTGTATGACTGAAGCGAACATTGCAGACAGAAGAAAAACATTCAAATCAGTGTTTGACAACCTTAATAAGGTAATAAAATGAATCATTCTTTTGCAGCAATCTTTATATTGGAGAGCTAGTTTATGCCTACGAAATCGACAGTGGCCTGTGAGTATCGCAATGGTGCGTGCAATACGTTTTCTAAAAGGCTTAGCCTTCCTGTAAAACAAGTTTAACTGAAGCAATCGAAATGCCTTGTAACATGTCGGAGATTGCGCGCTCGGAATCCTTATAAGAGTTATTTTGAATGATCTGAAATGCATACATAATTGGTCATTACAACCCTTTAGTCAGGATTACGACCTAGTTTCTCCCACCACTTATGTTGTGTACGTTGATATTTATACATGAGTGGCTGGACCTACAGTTTAAAGTGGACTCCGAATGACAGATATCTGCGAAACTTTTCATGGCAATTTTTTTTCTCTCATATTTTTTGCAAGAAATCTGCTGAGAGGAAATCGCCGAAGAAATATTTTTCATGTTTCGTCCAGTTGGAGATGCCTGACCTAGGGTTAGAACCGAGGCCTCACGTCTAATAAGTCAACACACTACCTACTAGACCATGGCGTCTTCAAACTACATTGGTGAGTGGTTAATCGCAGTCTGGCTATCCAAGTATATCAAGAAATTTTAAGAGATTTCTCAATAAGCATTAAACCGCTTTCAAAATGGCCATGACATCCGCCTGGAAAATACTACTGTAGTCAAGATACCTGTATGAGAGTTTATTATTAGAACCCTTGATAAATATGCCACACTCTATCTTGCCACTCATTTTTTCGCCATCGGTATAAAACTTAACTTAAGTCATTGGGAACCTCCGTATTTTTAGAGTAAAAGTCTCTCCTTGGAATTCTAATATCAATTGTTGTATTTAGAAAGTTATAAGGAATAATATAATCGACTCTAATGTTTCCATATCTTCCCAGAATAGCAGCAAATGCATAGTCCAGGTTGAGCCAGGATTAAGCTGCAGTGAGTCTTACTGACACCAACACAACTGTTTGCTTTAATAAAAGGCCAGAGGGGAGCGAAGTGAGTCAAGCAAATAAAGTCTAGGTTGGAATCGACCAGAGTGCCCTGATGAGCAGGACAACCGACTGTCTAAGTACTCTGTCTATCAGCAGCCAGTGGTATCTCTAAGAAGAAATAGGAAACAAATCGAGAAGTAAAAAAAACAAAACACTGATCAAAAGTTTTGTTACGGACTTATATTCTTATGTAAACTAATTGTGTGTACCGGAGTACGTAAAAATATCTCTTTTTTATCTTTTCGAGATATTTCCTACTATTGAACTTTATGACACACAGAGTGCAGGCGCAGAAAATTTTTTTAATAGTGTGTGAGTAGTATCTCAAAGAATCATTCAGGAAATTCGAAGAAGAAGAGAGAGAATGATAGAAGTTTCAGCTTCCATCAATATTTAATTGGTCATAACTACAACTTGTTCAGGTCCTCACGCCACTTATGTTGTGCGTGATGATTTTATCCATAAGTGTGACCTACAGTTCACAGTCGATTCCGAACAACAGATTTTTGAGGAACTTTTTATGGCAATTTTTACTTTCTCTTGGAGTTTTTGCTAGAAATCTGCTGTAAAACAGTCGACGATGAAATCTGAGATTTTAACCGTGGCCTTATATCTAATAAGACAGCACGCTACCTATTAGACTATGGCGACTACGAATTCAACATAGAGCCTTAATAAAAATGTTTTCTTCCGGTAGTTAATTTGTATTATTTGAGGTTTCGTTAATGATGGTATTTCAAATAAGCAAATGATGTTAGAGCTGCCAGTTTACCCATAAGGTTCGCTGAATATGTTCAAGTTTGTATAGTGAATCTTTTAATGTATGTACAGACCAGAGATCAGCAATGAATCGTTTTTTGCTACTCATAAGATACTCATGCAATTTTGAGTTTGTGTGAGTCAACAGTATTGAAATTCAACTACTTTGAATAATTCGTACTCACTAGAATATTGATTTATAAGTATGAGTACAATGAGTATAAGTACAACGTTGATACCGAACTCATAACATTCGAAATATGTTTGATGCATAAGCCTAGTCATTCAGATTCATAACTTTAGAAAAATACTTATAATACTTATAAATGATTCGAGTGACTCGAATCATTCATCAAAACCATTACAGTCTTAGTTGTTGTTGCATTTTCAAAAAAAGCAAAAAGATAAAGACAGCAAGCAAAGCAAACAATTAACCTTCTAGTGAGTATTGTAGTGTTCGTACGCGAATCATACTTATTTTGTGATTCTTGTAAATGTTGAGTCATGGGGAGTCAAAATCAACAACATCATGCATAGTGTTAAATATGAGTACGATGAGTACTTCAAACTTTGAATATGAGTAGTATGTGTATGATATTAAAATAAGCATGAATGCGTATAAGTATCGGAAATTATGAGTATAATTCGAATCTACTCATCTTTTTAAATACTCATTGCTGACCTCTGGTACAGACATCGGCTTGATGTCTCAGAGTACAAACTCATCTTGTCGATATTGCAAATGTCCGGAAATGCTTCTTTATTAAAACATTTATTCGCAGCTGATTTCTACATCTAAAAGCTATTCACGACCCTCAACCAGTGATTGCCTTCCCTTCAGCAACTCGGATCCTTAATTTTTTGCAATCGAATCATTGAATTGTGGATCCAAAAATAAAGATTACAACAACGTACAAAAAGACGCTATAAGTGCAACTTTTAAGCTTTTCCTGTATGAAATTAGGTAAAGGGTCGTAGCTAAGTTAGGTTAGGTCATTGGGAGAAGTACAATACCCAGAGGTGGCCCATTGAAAATTCGTCCTAGAAGAGAGTGTGAGAGAGCGATAGAGAAAGTATAGTGAAAGAGATAGGGAAATTGGAAGAGGAGAAGAGGTATGAAACGGAAGTTATAAGAGTCGTAACTACCAAGTACAAATACATACATAATTTGTCATTAGAACACTTCAGTCAGTATTACGACCTAGTTTCTCACACCACTTATGTTGTGTGTGTTAATTTTATACATGAGTGGTGGGACCTACAGTTTAAAGTCGACTCTGAACGACAGATTTTTGAGAAACATTTCATTGCAATTTTATTTACTCTCAGAAATCTGCTGATAAGCCAACATACTACCTACTAGACTAAGGCGACTTCTAAAATTGAATATAAACTCAACCAATAAAACTAATGGTAAACAACTTCATTGCGTAGAAATTGATTACCTATTATTCTGTGAGTCGGTATTCCTTAGCATCAGAATTTGTTATCGGAGACAAATTCTAAATCTGAATTACAGAGTTTTCATCCTGTGCATGTAACAGTAAACTTACAAGTCGCTTGACATACTCATACTTGATTAAGTACTAAGCTCATAGCATCTCATATGTATCTTCGCATGAAAGGTAATACAGAAGTCAAAATAAGAGAAATAAAAACTGGAAAATAATCTAAATATTCATTACAAATGTACAAAAATTATTGAATTAAAATAACTTTTTCTAAAACTATTTGTAAATGAAAATTGAAAAAGGAAAAGGAAATGGAAAACCATGATAAATCATGTTTGATAAAATTTAATTAATTGTATATTGTTTTTTGTCCTTTTTTTGTTTGTTTTTAAAAAGACTCTGGTTTTGCGTTTTCAGTTAAAGTGGGTATGTTGACAGTCTTTTAACGTTTCATTTATTTCAAAGTTTTCTTCCCTTTTCTCATTCGTAGTCAAAAAAAAAAAAAATTTATTAAAATTTTTAACTCAATTGAATAGGGTCTCCCAATAGGAAATACGGAACTTTGAAAACTTATCTTGTGGAAGCTTACTGGTACCCTTTAGTCAGGATTACAACCTAGTCTCTCATACCGGCCATGAGTGGTGGAAACTAGAGTATAATGTGGACTGCGAAAACAGATTCTTGATAAACTTTTCATGGCAAAAAATTTTATTTGCTCTCAGAGTGTTCGCCAGAAATCTGCTGAGAGGAAGTGGTCGAAGGAATATTTTTTCATGTATTGTTTTATTCGAGATGTATGGGATGTAGTTTAATCATGACCTCAGGTCTAAAAATCGACCTACTAAGCAACGGCGACCTCAGTGAAACTAAATCTGTCAAATTAGCTCTCAGATTATTATGAGAAATCCCGTAGCCTAATAGGTATTGTGTTGGCTTTTTAGACGTGCAGCCACGGTTACAACCCCAGGCCAGGCATAAAACGAATAAAACGAAATCTAAAAAATATTTCTTGGGGACTTTCTATCAGTAGATTTCTGGCAAAAACTCTGAGAGTAACAAAAAATTGTCGTGAAAAGTTTCTCAAAATAATCTGTCGTTCGGTGTTGACTTCAAAATCTAGGTTCCGCCACTCATTTATAAAAATAATACACTCAACATAAGTAGTGTGAGAAGCTAGGTCGTAGGATTATAATTGAGATTGGAGGGTTGTAATGACTACATATGCGAAATCACTTTCGTTAACCATAGACAAAATGTGTTCGCTGAAAGGGCTCCTGAAAAAGTCACCATATTGGGAACGACATTTGCGAAGTCAACATTCTTAACGGCTACACCTTGAATTGGATGACTAAGGCACCATCGATATTTGGTTTTAACATGACGTGCTTCACAGCTCATGCTAAATTGGATTTTAAGACATGATCATCTCACGTGGAGGTTATATGGACTGGCCATCGAAACCATACGATTTGACCCATTAGACTTTTGCATATGGAGTTTCCCTGAGTCGAAGGTATATGTGCATAAGCCACAAACCAATGCGGTCCCCATGGTCGGCGTAACCCATGCCATAGGTCAAATTCAGCCCGATCATGGAAAATTGAGCATATCGCATGCGCTCTGCCCATAGAAGCTGTGGCGGACATATGAACGATATTATATTCCACACATAATGGCAACAATTGGTGTTTCAAGCGAGTAAAAAGTTTTTGCTGACAGACACCACTTAAAATGATACCCTATAGTTTATTTTTAGGGATTTGTTGCTAAAACAATATTTCTGAATCTTAAATGGAATTTTAATTTCTGTTGTAAATGTCACTGCAGATACAAGCAACGATTGTTGTTGGAACTACTTGACATTTATTATTGTTCTAGAACATAAAAAATTATGTCGTAGGGTTTTAATAAAAATTTGTGTTTAAAAAAAATTACGTTAAATTACTGAATTTTGGTATTTAATACATTATATACAGGTGTACTGTCATATATTTCTAAATGTAACCTACACCACCAAATTCAATATTGTTTAATAATAATGTAATAGATTAAGGAATCTTTATTTACTTCCAAAAAGTGAAATAAGAGTTCTAGTGTTATTGTTACGTTTTTACCTTTTAAAATCATTTAAAATATGAGCTCGTAGTTTGCAATAAAAATAAAAATAAATTTGTGTTCAGTTTTAAATTTGGTATCGCATATTAAAAAACACTGGAAGGCAGACAGCGTTGAACTTGTAAAAATTAACGACGTTGAATAGATTAACTACACAACAGTCTTTCTATTCTTCTTGTGACATATCAACACTTTTGCATAAGCGCTCATACCTCAAACTTAAGTATTCATGTAATAAATCTTTGCATACACACTCTCAGCAGATTTCTGGCAAAAACTCTGAGAGTAAATAAAATTGCCGTGAAAAGTTTCTCATAAATCTGTCGTTCGGAGTCGACTTTCAACTGTAGGTCCCGCCACTCATGTATAAAATTAACACATACAATATAAGTGGTGTAAGAAGCTAGGCCGTAATCCTGACTGAAGGGTTATAATAGCCAATTATGTTATGTATGTTATTTAAAACACGGTATTGTTAAAAACATGTATTACATTCTGTTGAATTGATACAATTTTCTCACATTTATTCAGTAGTTTCCATATTTTAAAGAATTGACCAGAGCATCTTAATATGACCATAAACTGAGCACTTTACATCTTGATTCTCTTTCTTTCTTTAACCATTACATAGTTTGGTCTTTACAACCCTTCAGTCTGGATTACGACCTAGCTTCGGTACTTATGTTGTATGTGTTAATTTTGTACATGAGTGGAAAGACTTACAGTTTAAAGTCGACTAAGACCGACAGATTTTTGAAGAAGTCGCCGAAGAAATATTTTTTCATATTTCGTTTAGTTCGAGATGTCTGGCCCGTGGTTTAAACAGTGGCATCACGTTTTTGAGTTTGGAAAAAGAAAATTATAGGGAGGATCGAAATCCATCGAATAAACAGAGTAACGGATAATTCGAGCTTTAATATTTTAATTTTGATTATCGCCATGGGTTTTGTTGTCTTGAAAAAAAGGCATTTCGTGGCCTTTTGTATTTAATTTTTATTTTTTATTTTAACTTTTGACAATATTTTTCAGACTCTACCTAGACCGATGGTACGCTGAGGTCTTTACGAATATTCAAGTTTTTACTGTACCGTGATGCAATCTTTGAATTTCTATCTAATAGAATAGTTTGTAACCCAACTGCAGAAAAGACTTACTATCAATTTGCTACTGTATTTTGAACAACTTCAGCTAAAATTTTTCATAAATTTAGCTTTTACGTATAATTTCTAAGACAGACATCAGTGAAGGTGAATTCCAATCTATTTTATCTGCAAGTATTGTGGCACTATTTGGTTATTTGTTCGAATGTGGGAACATGTTTCCATTCCTTGCCCAATTAAACTACTATCTGAGCATTACTAGTCAATATATTGTTTATTATCGTTAACAGGCTAATATAGAAACAGGTTGTAAAACCAACTGGCCATTATGATAGACTGTAGTACTATACGCACTAAAAGAGTGGCTGGAGTTAAAAAAAAATCGCATAAATACTACGCGTCTTTAGGGACATTCGATGGTTATGGAAGACGGCAACAATGTCAAAGCACTTCATCACTATCAATGGCGAGCACTATATGCTCATTTGATCACTGAATGAATTGAATTTTGCAGATATATTTTAATTCTGATTACCAGATAATGCATGGAAATCAGTAGTTGCTCTCAAAGAGGTGTTCGCCGAAAGAAATATTTTTTAAATGGCAAAGTTATCGTCCAGTATACTATATCACACTACCTTGTAATATAACGATTTAAAAACAAAACAAAGAAACGGATCGATCATAAAGCTTATTAGCAATGTCAGATGTCATTGGAATAAAGCTTTATTACCTAATGAATCTTGGAAATTTAGAATTTGTGGTACACTAGTCGTGGACTCCATAAAAATGTAATTCAAATAAAATACAATGATATATTTGAAGAAGACATAATCATTATTTGTTACTCACTGTTAAAAATATTTGAAGTTATTGAAAAAGTATACATCCTACTTTGCTTTTTGATTTTCTCATGGTAACATTTTTATTTTTTGGTTGGAATATTTGTTTTTAAATTTACTTTGGTTTTTATTTCTCAGTTTTTTTTCTACAACAAGTAAAGCTTTTATCGAAACTCGTTTATCACTAAGTGACAAACCTGTTAAATATTAATCAAATGTATTATATGGTTGGTACCAGGATACAGCCAGCCAACATCATCACATCACCGCAAAATCCATCCAATCACCATCCATCCGACTTTGCTCCAGGAATGATGCTTCAATAAATTTTTCTATTTTTTTACATGGAACTCTGTACGGTAGCCTTGAATACTGATGTGCATACAAATTTTGTCTTTCTGATAGAGTTTGTTACTTTACATGTACATACATATACCATACATATGTATATTTCCTTTATCATATTAAATTCTAAAAGACAGCATGAAACTTACTACAGATACTTACTAGATAAATTCAAATAAATTATTTAAAAAGAATAAGAAAATGAACATAAAAGCCAAAATGAGCACAGCTGGATTCCTTCCCTATGAGCAACTGGTGTTAAAATTATTTCAGAGAATAATTTATTGACTTTAATGGCTTCATTTAATTAGTTATGCAAAATCAATAGGTTTTGGGGTTTGTAGATAAGTTTTTTTTTTACATTTTTAAGCAATCATAAGCAGTGTATTTACAGTGCCGATACATAATACATAAATGGCCATTGCAACCTTTCAGTCAGGATTACAGCCTAGCTTCTCAGACCACTCATGTTTTATGTGTTAATTTTATACATGAGAGGCGGGACCTACAGTTTAAAGTCGACTCCGAACGAGAGATTTTTGAGAAAATTTTCATGGCAATTTTATTTACTCTCAGGGTTTTTGCCACAAGAAGAAATATTTGTTTATATTCGTTTTGATGTCTGACCTGGAGTTTGAACATTAGCTTTATGTCTAATAAGCCAACACACTACCTACAAGACTATGGCGATAAAAATAGAATGCCAATAGAATTAGCAATTTAACCCTTGTGATCCCATATTATGCCGCCCTTCAGTTTTGCTTAACAAATCTGTAGCCGCCGTAGACTAGTAGGTAGTGTGTTGGCTTATTAAACGTTGAGGCTAATAAGCCAACCCCAAGTCAGACATGTCCAACAAAACGTAATAAGAAAAAATATTTCTTTGGCGACTGCCTCTCAACAGAAGTACGTCTTTCGAAGTCGGCTTTTAACTGTAGGTCTAGCCACTTATAGATAAAATTAACACAACATTGATAAAATTAACAAAAATCGTAATCCTGACTGAATTATGTATGTATGTATATTTTGAAAATTCTGCTGACATAGTGGTAGCCATTGTGCATATTTCGTTGTCCTTAGGACAGACTTGTAATTATCAAACCTGTAATCAATCTCTGCACTTTTTTTTTCATCAATTTAAGCCTTTTTGTCACAGCTTTACAGTTTCTCTCGTAAAACCGTCATGAAACTCACATCATAACTTTTCCTCCATCACCAATTCGCTTGATCGTACAAGACATACTTGGCCCAAATCAGACCAATAATAACTGTAGTACTTTGGATCATATACATATATTACACTTTTTTAGGTGCATGACAAACGGATTTGGTCACATCTTGTCTTAGGCTTAATCTTTTCATTTAATTGTGGAAAAGGTGGCATTTAAAACAAGAACAGTCGATCTCGTAGTAACTGGAAGATCACGATTTTTTTATTTCTTGACATGATAAACGATTCTTAGTTGCCTCATGCCCAATCTGACCTTTCGCTCTAATTAATCTTATGAAATTTTCTTTCATAGTTTTTGCCAAGTTTTGGGTAATTTCTTTTATCTGTCAGAACAGAACTATTCCAGCAATTCACTTCATTTTTTACAAACTTTTTATTGTTTAATACAAAATTTGTAATCTAAAACCTCAATGGCATGTTCCCTAGCAAGTCCAGATCTTCAAAGATTCTGTCAATCAAAAATCGGTGATGTCTATTCTGAATAGGAGGGCACTCGCATAAAAAGTGTTGTATCGATTCCGTTTCCTCCACGTCATGACATGTCATCGAAACTACTAATAACGTAGTGTCCCATTAGTATTCCTGTTAGAATACAAACCGTTTTCTTATCGAACTCATGAAGTTCCCTAAGTCTCCTGCTGTCGATTGCTGGACACAGCAGTTTTGGAATTCGGTAACCAGGTTTGTTGGACTACCCATGGTTTGTTGCATTCCATGCTAATCTTTACAATTTGGGAAAGTATTCTTGTAGGGGCATATATATCTCCTCAATCGCCTTCTCTTCAGACATCTTCGATACCTTACGTGCCAGTTCGTCAGCCTTTTCGTTTTCCTTCTTGCCAAAATGGCCAGGAGCCCTATAGAAGAGGGTATTGTATCGACGTATACGATGTAGAGAGTCTATGCAACTACTGACGCCCTGTGATTTGGCGAAATGGGGTTCCAGCGCTTTGATTACTGCTTGACTGTCCACACATATGATCAACTTCGAAGAAGGCAGGTCCCCGTTTTCAACCACGCGTGCAGCTTGTTCAACAGCCTGAAATAAGCTAACCTGGATAGGTAATCTCTATAATCCGTTCAGTGTCAGTTTACCAGTTCCACCTTCCATTTTGGAGCCATTGGTAAAGATCGTTATATCACCGTCACCGATGACAGCTTCAGCAACCCATTTTTTTCGTGTGGCAGTGTGAGTATGCTATCAATATGTATGTAGTAAGTATGAGTAGAAAATTTGTTATTTCTGGAAAAAAACCTTTATTCATGTATCGTTATTCAATCGAACTTATACAAGCTGGAATAAGAATTTCTAAGACAATCTATTGGAAAAATAATTGGTTTCTATTGCGAACAACCTACATGAGGTGTAATACATCCATTATTGACAATATGTTAAGAGAAAAAAAAAACATTTTCTTGCGTTATTAAATTTCTTATTTGTAATACAATATTTTGATCTTGTTTTAAATGAACTTAAATGGACTCAAATTGGCATATAACAAACATCACATATTTATATGTATGTATGAATGTATTTTAATTAATTGTATATGCCGGCCTCTGAATCCTGTATGCAGTTGTTAAGATTTATTTTATTTTAATTAACTAAAACAATGAAACTGCATCTCATAATACATATTGACATGGAAACACAAATAAATAATTACCCAGGCAACTCATTGTTAATGAAAATCGTCAAAATATAACTAAAAAATAAATATTAACAATAAACCTTTGCAGTTGGTTGACGTTGAAACAAAAATTTTATTTGTTTTTAAAAGCCTTCATAATAAAAGTCTCAGATTGGTTGTAAAATGTGCAAAATTAATTTAAATTTTGTAAATTCTTCTATAGAATGTATTCCACTTTTATAGTTATGAATTTAAGGGTGCTAATAAGTTAATGATATGTTTGCGTTGGTGTCAGTTGTAAATAGTGAGAGTAGACACACATTCCCAGTTGTACATTCTAAAGCAAGAGACAAAAATGTATTCAGTGATCGACGTATATGTAATAAATTTATATTTTGAATCACTCATACGTCACCATTTGATCAACAATACTAATTATGAATACATGTATGTATAAAAATTCGTAGTTCTAACCAGAAGTCAAAAAACATAAACAAGAATAAAATGTTAGAAATAGTTTTATGCATCAGTATTTTCAATGTTTCTGAATTGTAACTCTTTCTTCACCATATTTTGACATTTTTAGCATGATGACATGACTCTGGAATTAAGCGTAAAGGCTAAAGCAAGGCACAAGGCTTACTGAAGATACTGAAAAAGGAAATAATAATGACAATTCCAGTTCCATAAAACGTGGAAGAATCTTGGCAAACTTTAAATGAAAAATTAGCAGTAATTAAGAGTTCTATTTTAAGAAATTTAAACAACAATATGCCAAAAACATTTCAACAAGTTATTGAAGCTAAAAGGTACAAATATTAAATGCAAAAATTCTCTTTGAAATTCTAAAATCGCCAGACTAATATTGCGTTATAAGAGTGTTCACAATATAATTACATATATATACATAATTTGGTCCTTACAACCTAGCTTCTCCCACCACTTATGTTGTGTGCGTTAATTTTTATACATGAGTGGCGGGACCTACAGTTTAAAGTCGACTCCGAATGACAGATTTGTGAGAAACTTTTCATGGCAATTTTATTTACTCTCAGAGTTTTTGCCAGAAATCTGCTGAAAGTAAGTTGCCGAAGAAATATTTTTTCATATTTCGTTCAGTTGGAAATGCCTGATCTGTTGTTTGAACCGAGGCCTTACGTCTAATAAGCCAACACACTACCTACTAGATCATGGTGACTTCCGTAACACAATATATTTAATTAATTTTATTTTTGATGCCCTGGTAGTCCAATGTAGTGTGCTAGTGTAGATCGATTCAAACCAGAGACTTTGGTCCGTTGTACTATACCGAGCACAAGATCTATACTACTCAGCTCGTAATAATTATAACATAATTTAGCAGCAGATGTAATATTCATAAATAATACCCTTTCTTTTTGGCCTTTTTAGGTTTCAATAAAACACGCTGCAAAATAATAACATTTTTTGTCCGGCTTGCAAAGGTTACAATTTGATTGAGATTAAGTTCTTAAATTTTATAACAAATAAATGCTTCATCTCTAAATATTAAATTATATTGTCTTAGTATGCAATCATATGTATTCGAATATTTATCTTTTCACTCTTTTTAAAGTACAAACATAAAATCGAATTGCAAAATCAATTTTATAACTCTGTTGCTGCGTTATTACAATTCTGATGATGTTTTGCAACTTTCGTTTACACGTAAGTTCTGAATTTCCATGACTGTTAGAGTGTGACTATAATGATAGTCGTTGATTTTATAGCTGATGCTACAAATAGCAATACTTCTAACATGCAGGAGACGCATGCACAATATGTTGATGAAATAACAACTTATTTGCAATTCCATCTGTACTTTTGGATCCCGCACAAATATCTCTCAGCAAAGAGTGATAACTCACGTGCACGAAATTCATATACTTTGATATTTATGGACTTTGCTTTACGCACAATTCCTTTGTTCTTTATACTTTTTAATGTTCATCAGGGTGGCAATTAGAGATGAGCGATCCAGTGATTTTTGAAGAACGTTGTTCTCAGTGAACGTGATTTGTTAATCACTGTTCTTTAAGACAGTGATTGTGATCACAGTATTCCAAAAGAAAACATTAATGACAATAACGTATTTTATTAAGTCGTAAGAAAGAGACAACTAAATACATACTATGAAAAGACTACTAAACAAAATCCAAGTGGTGTCATCAATGTTATTATTTTTAATGTAATTTGTTTTTTATATGAAGTTTGACAATTAAGTTTCACAGAAAGTTCATGTATAAATAACAAAAGTAAATAATCAGCATCATCTAATAGTAATTCTGCCTCGCTCAAAATAAAATGAAATAAATTTGAGTATGTAACAATTTTGAAAGAACGACATTATTAGTAACTGTTATTTGGCAATTTCAATCACTGTAGTTACCAGTGAATTATAAATCACCGTGATTAAATCACAGTTTTGAAAATATCGCTCATCTCTAGTGGCAATGCTGTGACATTCATCTGTCTTGCTTAATATTATTGGATGTGTTGTTTTTTGGTTTTTATTATTCGTTGGTTTTTGAACTCAAATACAACAGTATTCATATATTTGATCAATGGCACGTAAAATGTTTTTATAGTCGGCTTATTAAACAAGTTGGATTTCTGGCTTCCCCCACAAACTTTTAAATAAATTGGAAACATAATTTGTAAAAAAAGTTACATGAAACCATTGCACCTAGTGAATTTTCGAAATAAAAAAATTTTAAGTGAATTCCATCCATTCGATACACTGCAAATACTCGTTCTGCAAAATTAAAAAAAAAATTAACATTGATTACACTATGCGGCAAAATAAAAAAAAAAAATGAAATACATGCAGTTAATGACAAAGTGTAGGTTATGAGTTTTGTTGAGTAGAACACAAAACTATTTTTTTTATATTTCCTGAACCCTCCAAAATTGTTTTATTTGACAAAAACTGTTATTTTGGACTATAAGCACAAATTTATTGATTACACAAACATTTCTGAACCAATGTCACAAATTTCTTAGAAAGAGGAGAGATGGGCCGTGTACATATAAATATTATTCGACCTAATATTCCATGAGATTTGATGAGGTAAACTAGGCAAAAGCGATTTTTTCATGTTTTTTCAAGTTTGTCCATCCATAGTAGCAAACTTTAATTAAAAAATATGGAATAAGTGATGACAAGTGCATTATCTTGTAAAGATATTAACACCTCGTTTGATAAAATGGAACAAAAATTACGGTCGGCTATAACAGTCTTGTTATATTTTTCATATTTATTTATTTTTTTTTTTTTTTCAAAAAAACCTTCAGTTAAAAGATATGCAGAATTTTTGATGGATCTTCATCCATCAGAAGTTGGCCAATGTTTGCGCAAAGTGAAATAATAATATTTGCAAAAAACACAAATCTTAACCGACTTCTGGTAGTCGTGCAAACGTGAAATTGACACATTTTGCGGTAAACAATCAAGATCCATCAAAACTTTTGAAATTTTTTGAGCTGAAAGTTCATTTGATAAGCTTATAATAATAAAAAGGAACCAACCGTTTATCTTCATGATCAAAGAACGAATGCTTTATTGTAACTCGTTTTCATATTTCTTAACCTACTTTGCTTATACTACGCTTATTATTCTATTTCTACTACTAATTAATGGTTGTACCAAAAGAATTTGTATAACAATATTTTCTCAAGAAAATATTAAGATAATAATAGAAAATTCTCTTTTTTTTCAATATTCTAGTATTGTACAATATTAAACCTATAATTCTTAATGCTAACAATTTATATAAGTAATATTGAACAATTTCATAACATTATCATTTATATCCAATATATTTAGTATTAATAGTAAAGTATTGCCTGAATTAATAAAAAATATTGACAGTATGGTGTTTCAGACACTAGGATATACATTTCCTAAAATTCGTAACATGAAACGCTATATTATAGTCTGTGATACATGATAAAAGAAAACAATGAAATAATCAAGTTGATCAGGTTTGGTTATTTCACATTTTATTTATTTATTTATTTATTTTTTTTTTTGCTTTATGGGAGTGCATATTCAAATGTATTTCAATTACTCTTATCTTTCACTGTGCTCTCAATATTTGTATATTTTGTTATATGTACATTAAATTTCAATTCTTAATATAATTTTCTTCGTACTTTCTAGCATTTTAGGTTTTTCTTCCTTTTCAATTAATAAATTCATAATATATATACATATATATATACCTCTTTCATTTCTTTATTTTCTTAATCTGTTCTTATGGACAACATTCTCTTTTTTTGTTCTCTCGTCAAATATTATTGCATTGACTCCTTCCAACCCTTTAATAATGAAAGGTCCATCATAGATATTGCTATGTTTGTCATACGGCTGTTTCTGTAAATAGACAGTGTCTTTCACCTGTAATTGGATTGGTTTCGCAAATCTGTCATAAAATGCCTTATTTCGTTGTTTATACCTGTCTATTAGTTGTCTAGCTAATATATTCGTTTTCTGTAGCCTATATTTCACTTCCTTGCTATAATTCTGAATATTATAAACAGGATCTAAATTTGTCTTTGTTTAATTGGGCATGGTAGCATTTCTGCCGAATACTAACTCAAAGGGTGTATACTTGTTCTCAAAAACTGAGTTTGGTGTGGTATTATGGTAAAATGTAAAATACTTAATGTAAGTGTCCCAATCATTCCTGTTCTCACCTACATATGCCCTAATGTACTCATTAAAAACTCGGTGATTGCGTTCCACTGTGCCTACCGTCTGGTGGTGATAACTCGTAGAAAATTTTAAGTCAATATCTAACAATTTACAAAGTTCAGTTAGGACCTCATTTTTAAACTCAGTTCCTGAATCTGATTTTATAGTCTGCATTCTCCCATATATCAAAATAAAACTCTCAAAAATCGCTTTGGCCACAGTGGGAGCCGATTTGTCCGGTATAGGAATCGAAACCAAATATTTCGTCAGATCGCACATCAGTGTCAACGCATACTTATTCCCATGAATTGATTGGGGTAACGGACCTATTGTATCCATAACTATGATGTCAAAAGCCTTAACGGGAGTAGGTGTAAGAACTAGTTTCTCTATGTTGGATGGTCTGACTTTGTTTAGCCTGCACTGTGGACAATTTTTTACAAATCTCGCTATATCTTTAGTCATCCTCTTCCAATAATGTTTAGTTCTCAGTTTAGCGTACAACTTTTTCTGTCCGCAGTGTCCTCCTAATAACGCGTCATTATGGTAAATCCGCATCAATTTTTGTTTCTCATCTTCATTTCCTATTATAGCTATCGGTTCAGTAAGAATCAGATCCAAAGTTTCTAGTGTTTTATTACCATGTTCTCTCAAGTCCTGAATTTTAAAAATTCTAAAAAATGGATCATCTTTCCTCCATTCTGCTCTGTAGATTTTGCATTTGTTAGCCTCCTTTTGCAGCTTCGAAAGCAAACAGTCTAATCCATCTGTTTCGTTAACAAATTCAAAATCCACTGATAGCAGTTTACTGCATTTCCTATGAAAATGTATGCGCAATTTAATATAATGTTCATTATGATCTATTATTTCCGTTTTAATCCTGGTAATATTCCTACTGAATTGATGAGAAAATTTGTCGTAGACCTGCAATGTGTCATAATCTAAAGCAGGTTTCACTTGCTCGATCTGCTTAATAAGTTTACTTTTCGATTTAGAACGCGTCGTGACGGCCAATACTTGATTGTCCTTAACCTTAAGGTCACTTATTGAAATTCTGGAAAGTGCATCAGCACCAACATTGTCTCTACCCCTAATGTATTCGACGTTAAAATTGTATTCTGATAGCTCTAATCTAATACGGGATAATTTTGATGATGGGTCTTTCAGATTAAAAAGATAGACTAGCGGTCGATGATCCGATCGCACCGTAAAAGATGTTCCGTAAACGTAGGGAAGAAATTGCTTGATAGCGAAATGTATTGCCAACAGTTCTAATTCTATAATAGGTTTCTTCTGCTCCGATTCCGTAGAACATTTAGACGCATAATAAATTGGAAGGTCATCCCCATTGAAGTTTTGACTCAAAATGGCTCCACATCCATATTTGGATGCGTCAACTGTTATTATAAAAGGTTTTGATAGATCCGGATATTGTAAAATTCTAGGACTCATTAATGCAAGTCTCAATTTGTCAAAAGACTCTTGACATTTGTCATTCCATGTAAACTCTACGTTTTTCCTTGTCAGTTTATTGAGAGGGGCTGCCATTACAGCGAAATTTGGAATGAAGCGTCTGTAATAATTTGCGAAAGCAACAAATCTTCTAACCGAGTCCTTGTCAACCGGGGTAGGATAATTTTTTATGGCCTCAATCTTCCTATCGTCCGGCAGAAGACCTCTTGCCGTACACTTGTGGCCCAGAAAAGTAACCTCGGATCGACAAAAATCACATTTATAGGGATTTATTCTCAAATTATGGGACATCATTATATCAAAAATTTCCTTCAAATTTCTCAAATGGTGGTTTTTACTACAACCCGTGATAATTACATCGTCAATATATAGGAATGCCTTGTTAGGTTCCAGACCAGAAAATGCAATCGACATCATTCTTGAGAAAGAGTTTGGTGCAACACTCAAACCAAATGGGAGAACTTTCCACCTAAAGGATCCTTTGTCAGTACTGAATGCCGTTATGTCACGTGAATTGGGATGTATTGGGACTTGATGAAAACCGGAAAATAAATCAATAACTGAAAAATGTTTTGTCCGACCTAAATTGTCCAATATGTCGTCGATCCGTGGCAAGGGAAATTTGTCTGCAATCAGCTTCCTGTTCACTGCTCGGTAATCCACACACATCCTGTAAGCCTTTTCGTTATCTATACTCTTTTTAGGGACTAGGATCAATGGGCTGTTAAAATTCGAAGTACTGGCTTCAATCAGGTCGTTATCCAGCAAATTTTGGACCTGCCTATTTATTTCATCCTTTTGAGTATGAGGAAGTCTATAATTTTTCACATATACGGGAGACGAATCGACCGTTCTGAATTTTTGCTCGTAAAAGTTGTTAACGGACATCTTGTCGTCCTTAAGAGCGAAAATGTCAGCGTAAGATAAGCATAATGGCATTAAATCATTCTGAACGTCATGTGGCATCTGGTTAACAAGTATAGCCCTCAGTTTCTCGATACGTTCCTTGTGTATGCCATTGTGATTCACTGAGTATACATTAAAATGTCGAAGTTTTTCGAGTTTAATTCGATCATTTTTGACACATTTCACCTGATCAGTCGTGTTAACTATACGCAAAATAGGGTTGTCCGAATCTATAATCCCTTTACCGATAAAGACTCCTTCAGATATTTCCTGCCATGCAAATTGAACATTCTGTAAACCTCACACCTGGGTGGAATTATGCAAGTAAAGTTTTTTGGACCTTGAAGTATTGGAATTTGAAGCCGTGCCTCTCTAACAAAGATTGTAATGTCCATATTCTCATAGTCTATCCTACATTTGTTGTCCCTGAGAAAATGCTTTCCCAGTATGCCATCGGATGGTATATTGAAATCGTTACTCACAACATGAAGAACAATGGGAATCATGAAATTAGAAACAATTAAATTGGTACAAATTGTGCCCAAGGTGGGAACCGTCTCGGAGGTGACACCAGTTATGTTGATAATATTATTCCGGTTGAGTGTCCACAAGGAAGCTAGAAGTTCCTTTAGTATCAGTGCAATTTAATTTTATGAAATCTGTGTAATTAAGATTGAGACAATAAACGGCTCTTAATTCCGATTCTCCTCCTCCCTCAACAGTACCTGCTGAGGGGCCTCCGAGTTTAAAGTCCTCACTGATGCGTTACGTCCATTTCCTCGACCCCTATTTGATCTGTTATATCTGATCCGATTATTATGATTACCCGTAGGAATACTAGCTCTATTTCCATATGAACCATTAATATTCGACCTATACCCGTATTTACTGCTGTTGCGGCGGTAAAATGTATCATTTCGCGGATCTCGGTGTGGAAAACTATTTTGGTGTTCAAAATTGTTCCTATGTTCAAAGTTATTCCTGTTATATCTCATAGAGAAGACATGTGCTTGCCCACTAGTACTAGATTCCTCCAAAATTAATTTTGCTACAACATCTTTAGGTTCCTTAAAAGTGCTTGACGCCAATATAGCCTTTACCATATCCGACCTTGCGTTGCTCCTACATACACTAACCGTTTGTTCTATACTCATTTCGTGCGCTTTTTCTCTGGTAATACCCTCTATGACTAGTGATCTCTCCAAGGAATCAAACAGATCTTCCACATTCTTCGCGAAATCGGCATAATTATTGTCCTTAATACTTAAGGCTGTAATCCTTACAGCCACCACCTTCGAGCTATCAGGCCGAATTCTATTTCTCAATGCTTCCTTGATCTGACTAATACTAGTGACTTCATCAGGTAACACTTCCCTGGCTTTGCCGTCCAATTTAGATTTTATGAATGAGATGAAACAACCTTCCAAGTTATCGGACATGATTTCCGTCACTAAATTTACTTTGTCAATAAAGGAATTCAGTGTAAGTGGGTCTCCACTATAATTCTCGTGAATAATATTCGAACACATCGAAATAAATTTAGTTTTTTCCTCTATTGACGCCATTTTCAATCTGCAAACTTCTCTAGTTTCCTCAAATATATGTCCTAGATTTAAATTTCCCTTAGCTTCGACCTCGGTATCCGAATCACTCCTATTTGCCTCTGTATCGAACACAGACTCTATCAATATTCTCCTATCCACTCTATCAAACAAATTGTCGCCGAATGGTACTTTGATTTTGCAATCTAATTTACAAAAACATTTAAATAAAATTTCCCTACAATGTGTGATTCTACCATATATTTCCCTCTGCAAAGCTGGCTGTATTTGGTCGAAAAATTGTTCCGTATAAGTCAAAATATTATTAAAAGATTCCACCAACAAATCTATATATTCCTTCCTTTTACCTTCGTTACTAGTTATCGGTCAATTCTGAATGATTCTCTTTTTCACGGTGTTAAACTTGGACAATAATCCACTAAAATTATCGCTGTCAAATTGACCCGAAGACATTTATTAAGCCCATGCAATAATATTTAATTAGAACAATTATTAAGTAGTATTAATAAGTAGTACTAATTAGATCAAGTATATATGTACACATTTTATGAAATCCAAATTTATTAATTTTTATATTTATATAAATTTAATATAAGTAGTTAATATTTATTTTTGTTTTTCTTTTTTTTTCTTCTTCTTCTTTTTAATATAATATTCAGTATTTTTTTTTATATAATATATAGTAATATAATAGTAGTATTAAATAATATCTAGTAATATTTGATTAAATTGTAGTAATATTATATATTATACTAGTAGTATTAAATAATATCTAGTAATATTTGATTGAATGGGACTCATCTCTGAAGATGATTTTGCGATGAAAATTGGAGTCAGTTGCCAACTATTTGAAGTCGCCGTGGTGTAGTGTGTTGGCTTACTATTCGTAAAGCCCGGGTTCGTATCCCAGGTCAGACATCAAGAAATGAAATATGAAAAAAAATATTTCTTCGGCGACTTCCTCTCAGCAGATTTCTGGCAAAAACTCTGAGAGTAAAATAAACTGCCATGAAAAAGTTTCTCAAAATTCTGTCGTTCGGAGTCGACGTTAAACTGTAGGTCCCGCCACTCACGTATAAAATTAACGCACACAACATGAGTGGTGTGAGAAGCTAGGCCGTAATCCTGACTGAAGGGTTGTAATGGCCAATTATGTATGTATGTATGAATATTTGATTAAATTGTAATAATATATATTATAATAAATTTATTTATGCACATAAAATTAAGTAAAAGTATATATTTGATTCTTTATTTTTTTTTTTTTAGTATATATTTTGAGAAATAATGTTTGCTGGGATACAGTGTTGATTTATTTGTACATCACCTTCTATGTTGATTGTTTTTGTTGTCTTCTTCCGAACCAGTTGCTTGTTGTATTATAGTTGTAATGTTGTTGTAATGTTGATCTTTTCGTTGTCTATTTATTTTTGGTTTTATTGTTGTTGTTTTGATGTTTTTTTTTCTTTTACTTCTTTTTCTCTTTTGCTTGTATGTTGGATATGTTCTTTGTATATTGTGCCAGTAGTTTATTGTTGTAATTTATTTCAGGTGTTTTATTTGTAGGTTTTAAGTTTTTTTTTTTTTAAAGAAAGAAATGGGTTTTCATTGTTTTAAATTCAATTTTTTTTTCAATAGTTATTATATTTATTTAATAATATCATAGTTTTTCTTTTTGTTTTTATTAGTTTGCAAGATAATTTTTTCGGATATGATTATTTGCTCATTTGTTAATTTTTTTTTTCACCTTGGTTTGAAATTTTATATATACATATATATTTTGGTTGCTGCCGTTATTATCGTTGTAGTATTGTTTGGTTCGGTGTTGTTTGCTTTTGTTTGTTTAGTTGTTGCTTTTATTGCTTTTGTGTTATTGGATGTTTAATTTTTATTTGTTTGAAAGGACGTTCTATTTTGTTGTCTACTGTACTGTTTTTCAAAATGTAACGGCATATTTTTCTACCGTTGTGCTGTTTTCAAGGTCTATTTTACCAATTTCTTTTATCACTCTCGTTTTTGCAATTTTAGTTAATACCGTTATATATTTATATATGTAGATATATATTGTCTTTATCCAATATTAACGGTTTATATTTATTTTGTTGTTGTTTTAGTGAAATCTGTTAGGCAGTCTTTTTTTTTGTTTTCGAAGGGTATACAAAATTTATGAAAAAAAAAATTTTTTTTTCACTGCCACTATAAATTTAAAGTTTAACACTCTCGTTTTTGCAATTTTATTATTTTTAATACCGTTATATATTTATATATGTAGATATATATTCTTTTTTTTATAATAACGGTTTTTATTTATTTTATTGATGTTTCAGAAAAATCTTTTAAGAAGTCTTTTTTTTTAAATTTTTTTTTTTGAGTTTTCGAAGGTTATACAATTTTTATGAAAAACTTTTTTTTTTCACTGCCACCATAAATTTAAAGTTTAACACTCTCGTTTTTACAATTTTAGTTAATACCATTATATATTTATATATGTCGATATATATTGTCTTTTTTATAATAACGGTTTCTATTTATTTTATTGATGTTTCAGAAAAATATTTTAAGCAGTCTTTTTTTTATATTTTTTTTTTGAGTTTTCGAAGGTTATACAATTTTTATGAAAAACTTTTTTTTTCACTGCCACTATAAATTTAATGATTCTTTTTTTTTAACTTTTGATTTTTATTATATTTTATTGTCCAAAGTTTTAATTTTTTTTTAATTGTATGTACGTTTATATTAAATTATATTACATATATACACTTAATATGAAAGTTTTTTTTAACTGTTTCTTTTTTTTATATATATACATATAGACACACGGTCGCCATATAATAATAAAAAGGAACCAACCGTTTATCTTCATGATCAAAGAACGAATGCTTTATTGTAACTCGTTTTCATATTTCTTAACCTACTTTGCTTATACTACGCTTATTATTCTATTTCTACTACTAATTAATGGTTGTACCAAAAGGGTACACATCAGTGATGGTATTTTAATTATTTACATTATTTACTATGTTATATATACCATTACAAGCTGACATACATATATAAAAAACTTAACACTACTTTTATACTATTTACATAAGAAATACGGTAATTTTTATACGAGTTTATCAAACGAAGAGTCAATCTCTTTACAAGATAATGCACTTTCATAAATTATATCATCACTTATTTTATTTTATAATTAAATATTGCAATTAAGAATAGCTAAACTTGAAAAAATGAGAAAAAAATCATATTTTCCAAGTTCACCCGATCGAAACTCATAACATGTAAAATTGAACCGTATGTTTCAGTATACCATTTTAAAGGCTCATCCCTCCCCTTTTCAAAAGACTTTAAATTTTGAAAATAGGTTAACAATTATTTGGATAATCAAAAATTTTGTGTGGAAAGATTATAAATACCGTGTTGGTCAAGTAAAAGAAATTTGGAGGGTTCAAGAAATATAAAAAAAAAATTTTTGAGTTCTACTTAACAAAACTCACAACCTGTACTGTGTAATTCGCTGGGTGTATTTTGACTGTTGCACCGTGTTATTTTTATATTAAACATGGTGTTTAAGAACTGGTTTTGAAGTAGGTTGGTTAGGTTAGAGGACGTATACTTGGCAATTAAGACAAGTACAGTACCCGGAGGTTGAATTGACCAATTGTACAACGTCTTAGTTTCTCACACCACGTATGTTGTGTGCGTTAATTTTATACATGAGTGGTGGCACCTACAGTTTAAAGTCGACTCCGAACGACAGATTTTTGAGTAACATTTTCATGGCAATTTTATTTACTCTCAGAGTTTTTGCCAGAAATCTGCTGAGAGGAAGTTGCCGAAGGAATACTTGTTGTATTTTTTCTTGATGTGTGGCCTGGGGCTCGAACCCTGGCTTTACGTCTAATAATCCAACACACTACCTACTATACTACAGCGACTTCAACAAGTAGATTTCTTTGACTTTTTTCACTCGTACATTGGCTAATTTTTTTAATGCCTCATATTCTGCCCAAAAGTTAAGGTAAGGCAATAAGTCTCTAAACTACCGAACGAAAGTAATGTATTATATTAAGCATTTAACAAAATATGACACGGTTCATGTTTGTCGAAATGTCTTGATGTTGAGCTTTATCATGAATTGTAATTATTTTGATTTTGTACGCTAAGCGTAGCAGGCGAGATGTTATTGCTGCCTTTAGTTCTATTAAACGGGAGTCTATTAGGATGGGTCTGGCAGTAAATGATCGGCCATGATTTCTGCATCTGATCAAAAAATGAGCTGTATGAGCTTTCGAACAACATGAAACGTTGTACGTCATGTTAACATCCAGTGGCTGCTCTGGCTAGACTATGCCTTTCGAATGGAGAAGGATGTTCCAGGGGGGGGTATTTAATGCGGGTATTTGTGGAAGTGGGCGAAGGGCAATCTTATTTGAGTTGGAAAGATCAAATCTAGGAAGCTCTGCAAGAAGCAAAGGCGCGTGCAAGAAAGTGAAAGCATCGGGCTGTTAATGACCAATCAAGAAAGTATGTACTTAAGTATTCCAGTTCAGATCGCTTCAGATCCAATGAAGACTGGATTCCATCTCCAACTCTGTTTCGTATTTTGTTTTAAGATCCTTTCTTTAGAACAGTGACCGTATATCAAGTCCTTTGAAGTTTAAGGGCACATTGATATTCTGGGCATAAAAATTCATACGATATTCCCTGGAAACAGAATATCTCTCTAGAGTCAATCAATTACTGTAGAATTATCAATCAATTATCTGAATGCCTTATTATCACACAGCTTATATAAACTGCAAATGGAATTTAATTCTCCTGTACGGGCTGATGTCTCAAAGTCTATTTAAAAATTTATTTTTGGTTGCAAACAATGTTCTACACAAGTATGCTCACTGGAGACAGATAGACCGAGTATAGACCGTAAATAAATAAATCTGTGTTGTGTATTGTCCTGTCTCCTTTAGAGAAAGGACTATAATTGAATACTTTTAGCCGAGGGTGGCTAAAATGTGTAAGGAATACAATTTTAAGGACATTAATAAACTAAATAGATACCGCATTTAATCAGTTTGAGAGAATGGCATTTACCTTAATAAACAATCACTCTTTTCCAAGAACTCTCTGAACTCCATTAATTAGAAAAAGATGTTTAGAATTTATAGACTTCTCTGTAGTTTGAGCCATAATTGAGCGGGTTTGTAGTTCAGCACTTTAACCACTACACCATGCCACGTCCCAAGCTAATTGAATTTTATTTAAAGAAAATGCTTTGGTATGATTTCTTTTTCTTAAAAGTCATAGCTCTTCTACCCACATCGTCATTTTAAATGTCGTCTAAAAGTGTTGTTGTTTTGTCTCATATTTCTTTTACAATATTTTTTATTTAAATCTTAATTAACCGCAAAAATATATGCAAAGAAAGAAAGAAACTTTTTATTATGGTAAAATAAATGCTCGTTTATTTAAATCCCTTGATTAATAAGAAGACTGAAAAGGAAACAAAAGACAAACTGTGTACAAAATATATGTGCTGTGCCAACACAACCCCCCCTAATTTTTAATATGAATTTATGCATTCACTGTTTACTGTTGCCGTTTGCGTACTATATGTGTTGTGAAAATTTTCTTTCGGAAAGTCGAAGTTATTGGTGGAAGTGTAAACAAGAATATGATAAAGGTTTTCAAAAACTTGGAAGTTCTCTTTTATATTTAGTTGAAGTTGGCTGTGCACCTCTTGTTATAAAGTTTTACTAAAAAAATATTGAATAGATTTATTTCTGAAGAAACAAACTTGTATATTGTCAACTGAGATAAAGATACTTTTGCTTTCAATTACAACACTACAATCAATTACACGGTGCGACAGTGAAAATACACCCGAGTAACTACGTAGTCTTAGTTATTCACTTGGCTGAGTAGAACTCAAGAATACTTTTTTATTTTTCTCGAACCCTCCAAACTTATTTGACAAAAACCGTTTTTTATCTTTCCACTCAAAATTATTGATTACGCAAATATGCTGGAACCTATTTTAAAAATTCAAAACTTTTTAAAAAGGAGAGAGATTAGTCTTTAAAACGGTATGCATAAACGTTTTGTTCAATTTATATGTTAAATGTTTTGAAGGGGTAAACTTGGAAAATATTATTTTTTTCTTAGTTTTTCGAGTTTAACTATTCTTAATTGCAATATTTAATTAAAAAATCTAAAGTTGGTGATGAAATTCTGAAATTGCATTATATTTGAAAGAGATTAGCACTTCGTTTGATCAAATAGGACAAAAATTACGGAAGTTATAATTTAAATAGTATAACAGTCGCCTTAAATTTTTATATATGTCATCTTATCAAATGAACTTTCAGTTCAAAAATTTTCAAAAGTTTTGATGGATCTTGATTGTTTATAGCAAAATATGTCAATTACACGTTCGTATTTTGTCATTTGGAAAATTATATATACGAAAAAAAGAACTCGACTGTTAGGGTCTTTAAATAATAACTACGGTAATTTTCGTCCGATTAGATCAAACGAAGTGTCAATCTCTGCACAAGATAATGCACCTCCAGCATGTTAACACTTATTTCATATTTTTTAATTAAAGTTTGCTAGTATGACCTGACAAACTTGAAAAATATGAAAAATAATCGCATTTGTTAAGTTTACGTCATCAAACCCCATAGCATATTAAGACAAATAATATACGTATGTATACCGTTTTAAAGGCCCATCCTTCTCCTTTCTAATAAGGTTTAAATTTTGGACATCGGTTTAGAAATGTTTGTGTAATCAATAAATTTGTGCGTAAAGTCCAAATGAAAAACAGTTTTTGTCAAATAAAACAATTTTGGAGTATTCAAGAAATATACAAAAAAAAGTATTTTTGAGCTCTACTCAACTCACTGAACAACTAAGACTAGGTAGTTACTCGGGTGTATTTAATTTGTTTGTGTTTTGCCGCATAGTGTTATTATTAAAGTTTTTCAAGTAAAAAAATAGAATATTTTGTTAAAGTAGAGAAGATCTGTACACATCAAACAAAACTACGGATGTAATGTATGTGTAATGTATTTCTTGGCATCTAATGTAATATCCCTTTAGGTTTCTTAATTTATTAGAGAGCCTTAGAAACGTAGTTGGCTCTATAGTGTTGGCAAAGTCAATTGCCGAACTGTTTTTGAGAAACAAAGTACAAACTCTTTCTTCTAAGTTAGTATTATTTCTGATTTTATTTAAATTATGTCTCAGCTTACATACTATTTTGATTTTGTGTTTTCTTATTCTATTACTTCTAATCTATGTTATTCTATGTTATTTAATTGCCCTACTTAAAATTATTCGTTTACAAAAATAGTTTATATTCTACTTATTACGAAATCGATATCATATATTTATTTACCATGCATTCTAGTGACCCATATCAATTGACACCAGTCACTTGAAATGCAAGTCGTATTTTTATTGATATTTGTTTTGTTTATATTTCCATTGTATTTTCCTTTTGGTTTGTTTGTCTTTAATTTTATGTATGTATACTTGTGTATGCATGTTTATGCACTACACGGAGCTCTGAAAGGGTTATAGATCCTATGGTAAGTGCTCTGAGTGGCAGTTATTTTTAAACTTTGAATAATCATAATGAATACATTTGCATTCAGCATGTATAATTTAATTCCAATTACTTTGCGACCAAGATTTAATGTGAACGCTATATGAACAAATTACTCTTTTTATTTTTTATACAATTTTGTGAAGGGTTACTTTACTAATTTGACCATACGATCTATTCTACTTCACTCATACATTATGGAGTAGGCCTAGAGGACTCATTACTAAGCCCGTTGGCCTGACTAATTTAAAGATGCCTCATCCAGATGTTTCCTTATGGAGTAGATTTATACCTCACATGTTCCAATCGTCGCAGATTCTAAATAAGTAAAGTAAGTAGAGACCGCCGTAGGCTAATATGTAGAGTGTTGGCTTATTAGACGTAAAACCACTTTTCAAACCCCAAGTCAGACATCAAAACGAAAATATAAAAAAATATTTCTCGGCGACTCCCTCTCAGCAGGTTTCTGGCAAAATCTCTAAGAGTAAATAAAATTGCCATGAAAAGTTTCTCAAACATCTGCCGTTTGTAGTCGACTTTAAACTGTAGGTCCCACCACTTATGTATAAAATTAACACTCACAACAAAAGTAGTGTGCGAAACTACTGACTCTGACTGAAGGGTTGTAATGACGAATTATGTTATGCATGTAAGCAGAGGGTGATCTTATTTCGGCTGCTTAATCGATTCAGATACTTTAGACCATACAACCCTTCAGTTAGGATGACGGTTTCGTTTTTTGCATCACAGTGTTGAATGTGTTAATTTTATATGGCAGGACCTACAGTTTAAAATTAATTCCGAATAACAAATTTTTGAGACATTTTTCATTGCAATTTTAATTTTTTCTTTCGTTTTGTTCGAGATGTCTGACCTGGGGTTTTGAACCATGGGATCTTGTCTAATAAACCAATACCCTTCTTATTGGACTACGGCGAATTCAATACCATTTAATATAAAACACTGTTATTAATCACAGGCTCTCGTCTCACAGACCATCTTCATGACTGGCAGCTTCACTAACTGCCGATGAAATTATGGATTTTAATTTCAGCCTTTGTTTTGTTCATATTCTCGTAAGTTCGTTTACGTAATTTTGTGTAGCATACGATGTGTGTGTTTTATTGTTGTCTGTTTGTTCTCTGTGCGTACTTTCGTTTAATTTACTTTTAATATTCATAAGAATAAAAAACTTTATAAGTTACTTCGGTCGATAATTAAGAATAATAAAACTTTTTTACATTTAACAATAAAAAAAAATTCGTTTTGCGATATTTTCAGTACAATCCAGATCTACTTCCGTTTGGGGTTTTCATAATCAACTGTAGTGTAGTTCGCCATCATAACTCTTAATAATTTTCAACGCAGAATTTTCTTTTAACATTTCATAAGTAAATTTTGTAGCCAAATCTAGCGGCACAAAGAAAACAATAAACTTTACGCCATAAGTATGCCCAGCTGTTTTTGGGATCACCACCTTTGTATATTGTATATTAATAATGTTTAATGCTACATATTTGATTTCAACAGAATGGCGCAACTTGCCACACATCTCATTCCACAATCAGTTTATTGCGTCAAACGTTTGATGGTCGTTTAGATGGTTAGAGGACGTGTACTTGTCAATAAAGGCAAGTACAGTACCCGGTGGTCGAATTACCCTTGGATGGTCGTTTAATAACCCGAGATTATGATGTAAATTTTCCGCCCAGAAGCCATTTCTAAACGGAACATTTGTAATTCACAATATAAGAATAAATTTGACAAAATTTCAAACCATTTTTGTTTTATTGCATTTTTAAATTTAAACCTTTAAATGGTCCATCCACTACTCATATTTAATATGTAAGATTCATAATGAGAAGCATAGTGCATATCGATGGCTTAATATAAAAAAGGACTAACCCAATTTCTTTCAATATATATATATATAAATATAAATATATTGTTTATTCTGGTAGACAAATGTAAGATGCACAATAAAAATTAAAATTTTTTAAATGCGAAATTAAATGTGTTGATGTTTCTTATTAAAAATTGTATTAAAATTTTTGTTGTATCTAAAATTTTACGAATTTTTTCCTTCTCCTGTAAAGTAACCAAAAATCGAGTTATGCCTTTTTTATAATAACGTATGAGTGATATCGAATATCATTAGTTTCATACATGACAATATCAGAGATTTTTTATTGCAATTTTTCAGAGTAAATATTCTAGTATGTGTCATATGATCGTTTGAGTAATATTTTTTTAATTTCAATTAAATAGAAAGTATAGAATAAAACTTAAAATTAGAATTAAACTTAAAATAAAATAAAATGTTTATAAATATAAAAATTTTCGAGATATTCTAACCCAAAAGTACAAAAACCAGAATTCTGGGCTAAATTCTAGATATAAAAGAATAAAAAAATTAACATTAATTAAATATAACAAATTAAGTAAAAATAAAAAAATTAATATAAATAATAAATTTAAATATAAACAAATATTTAATATAAAGCAATTTAAAAACTAACAATACTATATACTTTATATTATATACTAATAAATATATATTAAAATTGTTGCTGGTAAATTATAATGTAAAAATTTAAATGCTGATAATAAAATGAAATACATCAAGCTAATGACACAGTTGTGGGTTTTGTTGAGTAGAATTCAAAAAATTTTTTTTTATATTTCTTGAACCCTACAAACTTGTTTGATTTGGGATTTTTTTCATATTTGATCAAGTTTGTCCGTTCATAGTAGCAAACTTCAACTAAAAAATGTGAAATAAGTGATGACATTTTGAAAATGCATTATCTTGTGAAGTGATTAACACTTCGTTTGATTAAATTGGATAAAAATTACCGTAGTAATAATTTAAAAAGTCTAACAGTCGAGTAATATTTTTCACATATGTACATACAGTTGTGTTCAAAATAATAGGAGCGCCCTTCATTTAAAAGTTTAAAATTAAGAAAAATAAAAAAGAAAATATCAATTTTTTTGACTTAAAATTTATTTCTAATCCATTTTCTAATTTTTTAACACTTAATTATTTAATTAAAACTACGAAAACAAAAAATATTTTATGTAAATAAAGCTTAGTCTCAAAATTAATTATTCAAAATAATAGGAGTGTTAGCAAACAACCTAATAATTTTTAAACAAAAGGCACAAAAGTTTGATATTATCTTAAAATAGTAAAGTTATTTTAGTATTTGGTTGATTAACCATTGTTTTTAATGAATTCAGCACATATACGGGGCACTGAGTCAATAAGATTTTGGCATCTCTTTAAAGGAATTTGTTGCCACGCATCGCGCAGCGTGATTCATAGTTCTTCTGCATTTGAAGATTTTTTTACTCTGCAACATACTTTTTAATATCTCCCCATAGATGTTCTATGGGATTAAGGTCAGGACACTGAACTGTCCACGCCATAACCTTTACCCCATTAACCCGAAACCACTCATTTGCCAATTTACTGGTCTGTTTCGGGTCATTATCTTGTTGGAATATCCATTTTAGAGGCGGGGAGTATGGTAACATCACTTCTCTCAAAATGCCAACATAGACGTTCCTATCCATTATGTCTCTAATCGGATGTATTGGGCCCACACCATTATATGAAAACCTTCCCCATATCATTAGTTTTGCACCACGATGTTTAACTGTATTTTGTGTATACTGAGCTTTATATTTGGTGTTGGGCGGACATATAACATACTGTCTAGATCCAATGCCACCAAATAAAACAATTTTGCCTTCATCGGTCCACAGTATGTTTCTCCATTTTTCTTGCGGCCAATTGGTATGTTCTTGGGCAAACTTTAAGCGTGCTGCTACCTGTTTTTTTTTTTTGGTCAGCAATGGCACCTTTCATGGACTTCTTGCGAATAAATTGTTTTCCATCAGACGCCTACGAATAGTAGGGCCACTTACGGCAAGATTCAGAGCCTTTTGAGTTTTTTTGCATACGCCGAAGGATTTATTTTGTGTATCGCACAATTCTGCGGTAATGGACAGTTAATGTTTTGCGCTTACGCCCACGCGTTTCGAGCTTTTTTTATATTTTAATGCATTTGCGAACATTTGATTAGAGCAACTTAAGGTTTCCTCAATTTCTTTAGAAGTTTTTCCTCTTTTTCGAAGATTTTTAATTAGTTTTCTCTTTTCTTCAGTACAATGCTTTCCTCGTCCCACTATTACAAAAATTTATGTGAATCACTGCAGAAAAAGTTTTAACTACATTTTTCCGTACTTATTTTTCACTTTTGTCTTTAAATTATGTGCTGTTATATTTTTATTTTTAAAAGAACACTCACACTCCTATTTTTTTGATCAACTGAATTCAAGGGCAAACACAGAAATGAATCAATTTCATCGTAAATATTAAAGTTATTACGAGATTCTTTTTTGTATTTTATTTCTTACTTGTTTTGCAAATTGGTAGAATAAGAATTTTATCTTTAAAAGTATTACATGGTAGCACTCCTATTATTTTGAACACAGCTGTACATATGTACATAATTTTTTAAATGAACTTTTAGTTCAAAAATTTTCAGAATTTTTGATGAATCTTGATTGTTTATCGCAAAATGTGTCAGTTCCACGTTAGAGCGACCACCAGAAAAACTTTAGATTTAGATAATAGGTTAAAAACATTTGGGTACTCAATAATTTTGTACAAAATGATCAAAAATATAATTTTTAGCAAAAAACAAATATGGAAGTTTCGAGAAATATAAAAAAAATATTTTTGAGTTCTACTCAACAAAACTCGCAACGTGCACCATATCATTAGCTGGGTGTATTTAGATTATCGCACCGTGTAATTAAATCATATGTTTTTAGTGACTCTTAAAACATTTAAATTATAAAGGGTGTTTTTTTATAGAGGTATAGAACTTTAAGTTGGCATAAATTTTCAAGATGGTGACCGATTTAACAGCTGTCAAGTGATTTATTCTCAGTTTGGTTTGGCAATTCATCATGAATAGACTCACGCCTGAATAACGGTTGCCAACAGTGCAATTTTATTTCGAAAATAATGGTTCTGTGCGGAAAACGTATCGCGCACTACGTCCATTTTATCGTCGACAAAATCGTCCATCAGAGCAGTTAATTTGATTAACCATGGAACGTTTTCGCACCACGTTTACTCTTATTGATAACTCGCATCCCCAGAGACGCTGTACGGTGCGTACAGAAGAAGCTATTGCTGCTGTAGAGCCTAGCATTGAGGAAGACCCGAATGAGTCCATCCGCCATCGAGCACAGGAATTGGATCTGTATCCATCCACTTTATGGAAGATTATGCGGAAGTACAAAATCAAACTCGTGCAAGATTTGAAGCCAAACGATCATCAAGTAAGGCGCAGATTCGTCGAATGGGCCCAAAACGAGATTACCATTGTTCCCGATTTTCATAAGCGAATTTTGTTTAGCGACGAAGCGCACTTCTGGTTGAATGGCTACGTCAACAAACAAAACTGCCGCATTTGGAGTGAAGGTAATCCTCAAGTGTATGTGGAAACACCGTTACATCCAGAAAAACTGATTGTTTGGTGCGCTTTATGGGCTGGTGGAATCATTGGTCCGTACTTTTTCAAAAACGATGGTGGCCAGAACTTTACAGTCAATGGTGATCGGTATAGAGCCATGATTACAAACTTTTTCATTCCTGAATTGAATAACCATGATGTCCAGGAGATGTGGTTTCAAAAATACTGCGCAACATGTCACACAGCTTGTGCCACAATAGATTTATTGAAAGACACGTTTGGTGACCGCCTAATTTCACGTTTTGGACCTGTGAATTGGCCTCCAAGATCTTGTGATTTAACACCGCTAGACTACTTTCTGTGGGGCTATGTAAAGTCATTGGTCTTTGCGGTAAAGCCACAAACGCTTGACCATTTGGAAGACAACATTCGCCATATTATTGCCGATATACGGCCACAAATGTTGGAAAAAGTCATTGAAAATTGGACGTCCAGATTGGACTACATCTGCGCCAGTCGTGGCGGTCATATGCCAGAAATCATATTTAAAATGTAATGGCACAAGATTATCTTTCGGATAAATAAAACTCATGTCAATCGAATAATACATCGTTGTTTTATTGCAACTTAAAGTTCTATACCTCTATAAAAAACACCCGCCATAATCTTTTTAAATTCCTCTTTTCCGATTTCTGTTTATTTTTTTCTTCAACACTTAGCATGGTAGCATGAAGGCACTGTTTTAACCTGTACGCTTATTTGCTTGCGGCATTAAAAATTACCTTGCTTACGAACTTGCCAATAATTAATTAATTAATATTTTAAGAAATTCTGTAGGGAAATTTTTATTCAGAAACGCAATATTCTTAATTTTTTTTTAATTTTAATATTTTAGCTTCTAGATTGGGAAATTGTTGTAAGGTCTCCTGTTAACACTAGCCAACGTAATTTATATATGTATTGTATACATAAATAGAAATAAACGTAATTTAGTTCTACATAACAATACTATGCAATATTTTCACACTAATC
Organism: Sarcophaga subvicina; assembly: GCA_936449025.2. Taxonomy (NCBI): domain Eukaryota; kingdom Metazoa; phylum Arthropoda; class Insecta; order Diptera; family Sarcophagidae; genus Sarcophaga; species Sarcophaga subvicina. The sequence continues at coordinate 94,472,590 of OW388080.2, forward strand.
TAATGGAATACGAACTGTCCAGCATCAGGTCTCTCAACTGGGCTTTTCGAACTTAAACAATTGTTAACGGCCATATTGTTGAAGCCAATTCTGTCCAATTAGTTGTCATTTGCTCAGTATATTTCATAATTACGTACATATTTACATACATAATAGATCATAACAATCATTCAGTCAGGATTACGAACTATGTTGTGTATGTTAATTTTATACATAAGCAGCAGTTTAAAATCGACTCCGAAAATTTTTAGAGGAACTTTGCATGGAAATTTCATTTACTATCAGAAGAAATATATTTCCATACTGCGTTTTGTTGGAGATGTATAACCTGGGGTTTGAACTAATAAGCCAACACTAGACTACGGCGACTTCAATACGTGCAAATAATAAAATTGTTTAAATTTTTATTCGTCAAACTGAAAACTTTGATCCTCAGCGATGAAGTCCAGTTACGGATAAAGGTACATGAAAAGTACATGAAGAAGCAAACTTATCGAATTTGGATTAATATAAATACACATGAGCTACAAGAGTAAAAGAAACACGAAAAAATTACTTTTTATTGTGGTTTTATGGCTGGCGGCGTCATTGGTCCATATTCCTTTAGGGATAATGTTGAAAAAGCCATTATTTTCAACGGTGAATGCTGTTTATTTTCCTTTCTTTTCACCCGAAGTGGACGGTCTGGACACCACCGATATGTGATTTTATCACGATGACACTACGTGCCACATAGCTCTTGTCGCATTGGATAACTTGCACCCGCGATTTGTGATAATAATTGTCTCACATGGAGATGATGTGATAGTGCGTTTTGACCGCCTATGGCTTTGCAAAAACCACAGCGGTTCTAAAACCAACATAATCTATGCCATGAATCAAGTCATAGAAAATTGGATATTTCGTATGCACTCCACCGAGAGAACATAATTGGTCATTAAAACCTTTCAGTCTTGATCTAGTTTCTCACACCACTTATATTGTGTGTGGGACCAACATTTAAAAATCGTCTCTAAACGAAATCGTCTCTCAAAGCTCTTGCCAGAGTTTCCGAAGAAATCTTCAAATTTGGTTTTGTTCGAGATGTACATAGGGTTTGAATCGTGGCCTCACATCTAATAAGCCAACATACTACCTACCAGACAATGACAATTTTGAATTTATAACCCCCACATAATTAAAGAATGTTAATCATATCTCTGTGAAATCGCCGAGGTCTAGTAGGTAGTGTGTCGGCTTATTAGACGTGAGGCCTCGGTTCAAACTCAAGGTTATGCATTTCTAACTGAACGAAATATGAAAAAATATTTCTTTGGCGACTTCCTCTCCAGCAGATTTCTGGCAAAAACTCTGAGGGAAAATAAATAATTGCCATGAAGATTCTGTAAAGACTTTCTGTCGTTCGGAGTCGACTTTAAACTGTAGGTCCCGCCACTCATGTCTAAAAATGAACGCACACAACATAAGTGGTGTGAGAAACAAGGTCGTAATTCTGACTAAATGTAATGATATTTCTGTTTTATTTAAATTAGAAAATAAAAAGGGTTTAGTAAATGACCCGAAATATATAAAAAATTTAATTGGCGTGTCACCAAGCATTCGATAAGCCGTTTAAAGGAATTATCTACATGCATTTCAAAATCCACAATCATTTTACATCTGAAAGGTGTTTAAAATGCTGTGTACTTCTTGTAACAATATTTGCAGTGGCACATCGTATACTTCAATGAGTATTAAATTCGATGTATGAAAAAATTATTAAATGAAATATTTATGCAGATAAACAATAATACACTGATTAACATTTCTTATACATTAAACATATTAAAACTGAAAAGATAACCATTAAAAAATTAAATAGATAAATATTAAGAAAAAAAATTACGTGAAAATAATTTAAATATAAATACTTAAGAATTACTAGACACCTTATATTTTAATAAGCGTGTGTATGGAAATAATTTATAATTTTAAAGCACAATGAAAAATTGAAGGTGAAAACGGGTGGGTGATTAATTTATTTGAACGGTTAAATAAATATGAAACTTTGTCTCGACTACATAGAAACTGGACCCAATATGAAAAATACGTCAGCAGTGCACGTTGAATGACAACAGAGTATACTAAACTACTGAAAGGCAACGGGGAAACCCATATATGGACATGTTACGTCGAAATACTGGGAAAGATATTAAGTTTCCTTATGATACTCTCAACTTTACAGGTGGTTTTTAATCGCATATCGAAATTGTCTAGCAATTTGCGATATAAAAAATTTTTGAACCGTCTTTCATTCCATCTGGGCTGTGTATGTATCTTCTTGCTAACTTACTTAATTGCAACCTTAATCACAAACCTTTTGTTAGGGTAAAGATCTAGCTTCTAACGTCACTCACAAAAGCTTAAAAATTTTAAATTTAAAAATGCAATAAAACAAAAACGACAAATTTATTATTTTGTTGTGAAGATACAGGCCATAATGTAGCACCTACTAGACTATAGCCTAGAATTGTGGTTTTTGTATTTACTTTTAGGTTAGGATATCTCGAAAAATTTAAATTTTTTAAAAATCCATCAAAAATTCTGATATCACAGCTTAATTCCAAATTAATTCCAAATTATTCTATTTTCTAATTAATTGAATTTGAAATATATTACAAATACGCATCATATTACACGTTCTGCAATAGTTACTCTTAAAAGTATGCAATAAAAAATCTTCGATTTTATGATGTATGAATTAATGGAATTAAAAATCACTCATACGTCACATATGTACTTGTCATGAAAGAATTTTACATATTAAATATGAGCATAAATTGATTTAAAGTAAAACAAAAACAATTTTTGTTATTGTTTTGCTGTGGACTACAACTGTTCCGGTTGGACATGGATTATTATTTCATTCATAAGGATGGCCTCACAATACCAATTTTCGTGCACTTTTGCGAGTGTATGGGTTCGTATCTCGTCAATGCTATCACGAATGTTGGCCTTCAAATGCTCAATCGTCTCGGGTTTGTCGGCATAACAGTTTTCTTTAAAGGCGCCCCACAGATAATAGTCCATCGGTGTCAATTTGCAGCTTTTTGGCGGCCAATTGACATCACCATTTCGGCTAATTAAAAGGTCGTCAAACGTTTGACGCAATAAATTCATTGTGGCATGAGATATGTGACTTGTTGCACCATCCTATTGAAACCAAACATCGTTCGCATCAATACTAGGAAGAGCGGGTACATAAAAATCGGTTATCATGGAGCAATAAGTATATCCATTAACTGCAATAATTACGCCGTTCTTCTTTTCAAAGAAATATGAGCCAATGATGCCTCCGCTTCACAAGCTCCATCAAACAGTCACTCGTAATGGTAATGGGTAATGGTAAGAACTTGTGTAGCTTTTCTAAGCTATACGTTTTTTCTTACCCACCAAGTTGAAAATGAGTTTCATTGGAAGATGATTTTTTTTTTTTTTTTGAAAATAGACATCATCGTCTAGTTTTTCATTGGTCCAATAAATTCCTTCGCTGTCAAGAGAAAATCGATTCGTTACGTTCAGGGGAGATAATATACTGAATGTTGTGATAGAATAGAATGACATAAGTATTGCCAGATATGAAATAACCGATCGCTAAATTTAAAAAGACAGATGCCTCATCAACCAAACCAAAGAAACATCTTGAATTTTAATAACTTGTTGATAAGATTTTCAAACTAAACTTCTACGCCTTCGTATACACGTTTTACACTTTGGTCATTACGCCAGTTTCCTGGGTGTGACTTAGAAGAACATTGTTTCTTAACAAATCTTCTTCAAACTATAAACGTTGAATCATAGCGACAGATTTAGGCAAATGTTTATGCTCAAAATTTTCTTTTCAAGATGGGATTTGAAGTCAGTACTTACTTTTGCACAGTAAGCCGTCATAATGCGCTATATTTTATAAACAATTGTACATTATTGATCGATTGCGTCTAGTTAGGTTAGGTTAGGTTAGGTTAGGTTAGGTTAGGTTAGGTTAGGTTAGGTTAGGTTAGAGGACGTGTACTTGCCAATTAAGACACGGAGGTGGAATTGACCCATAGTACAATGTTCTAGTTTCTTCCACCACTTATGTTGTGTGTGTTAATTTTATACATGAGTGGTGGTTTAAAGTCAACTCCGAACGACAGATTTTTGAGAAACATTTTCATGGCAATTTTATTTACTCTCAGAGTTTTTGCCAGAAATCTGCTGAAAGGAATTCGTCGAAGAAATATTTCTTTATATTTCGCTTTGTTCTAGAAGTCTGACTTGGGGTTTGAGCCGAAGACTCACGTCTAACGGCAACTGAAGTCATCGCCCAAAAAAAAAAAAAAAATAAAGCTCGTTCACAATAAATGTTCCCTTCATATGGGTACAACTGATACATTGAAGAAACGATTGGCAGAGCCGCTTTGGAATCTTGAATAAATTCAAAAATCTATCGTTCGGAGACGACTTTAAACTGTAGCTGGCGCCATTTATGTGACATCCGTCAAATATGTGCAGCACATATCAAATCAATCAACCAACATCATCCTATTATTTCATCGTGTTAAAGACGGCATATCCTGTACCAGAAATTATGATTTGCGGAAACATGAATGTTTTGTTTTTAATTGCAGAACAGCTCTCAAGAGTCACATCAAATGCTTGATCATGCTTACAAGAAACAACATGCAAAAGATAATTTCGATGGTTCAGCGATAACGATTTTGATGTGAGGTGTAAAAAACGTGCTAGACCTCCCAAAATTTTGAAGACCAAGAATAGCAAATAATATTGGATGAAAAGGACACTTTGAATCACAAACATTTGGCAGACCGTTCAAAATCTTTGGAGAAGATCCAAAATTGTAGAATATGGATGCCACATGAATTGAACGACAGATAGACGGAGATCCAAGAACCACTTGTAAAAATTTGCTTGAAAGATACGAAAGAAAATCAAATGAAAGATGGATTTGATACGAAATGGAAAAAATCATTGATTAATCGTCGATTCGGTAGGAAGACAATTTTGTGCGCTCGGGTGGACCAGAAAAAAGAGCCATCAGCTGCTAGAACCTGGCTATCGACGACAAGTGTTTCAAATTGAAAACAATACATTGATCGAGAAATAAACAGATTAGGCCAGAATACACGAGAAGATAATTTACCAACATGACAACGCAGCTGAATTATGGTGGTAGCTAATACCGCACCTGACGAATTCACTAGACTTGGCTTCCTCCGGCTATTATTTGTTCTTATCTGTGGGATACTCATTGCCTAAGCACTATTTCAATACCTATGAGGATGTCGTAAATTATGACCTGACCCTTCAGGTCAGGATAACAACTTAGCGTCTCACAACTGTAAAATATTGACCAATCAATATTCCATAAAGTTGCTTTCAGAGTGGTTTGTAGTCTGTTAATGTAAGATAGGTGGATTCAATTCACACCAGAGACAATTTCATCGACCATATGATCTTGGTTACTATCTGCTCGTTGGATATAATTTGTAATTAAATAATAAAATTGCTCTCCTAACATAAGTCTGCATTTTATGAAGCCTTTAATAAAAATAATCATAAAGCAATACCCTGTCCATTATTGCATTGCATTTCATTCATTGACCGCTACTAAGGTTTCTGATAATCAATGACTTCCATTTATGTTGACACTTCATCCAGCATTCGAAATGAGCACAAAGTAAAGCCGAAAATTTGATTTATTCACCAAATAAACAACGATTGTTAGAGTTTACAAAAGAAAATAAGCAACAGCTATTGCCACGACTATTCACTATTTATATGTTCGCTATAGCGCAACTGATAAATAATGGCAAAATTATAATCCTCCACCGCTACCTCCACTAGAAAAGTGAGCACTAAACGGGAAATTAAATTTTCAAGTCTGTGTTCAAGTCTGTGAACTTTCTTTCCAATGCAATGAATGTTCTTTTACAACATGACCGCAATTAATGAAGTCAAGTGAGAGTCGCGAAGAAGGAAAATGCAAATCATTGATTGTCTAAATTCCCATAAATCACAAGGTTCTTTAAAAGTCTTCCAACACAACGAAATCAGTTGAAAACAGTATAAATAAACGATAAAGATAATGAGAATGGCAAGGAATAATCGAAGGAAATATTGAAGATATTTACGATTCCCACAAGATTCTTTTCATTTTGAAGAGTTTTACAGTGCAAGTTAATAATAGTTGAAATTAAATCGTAAAATATGATTAAAAATGGTAAAAACTTTTAAGCTTGAATACTCATCCCCACAGCACTGCACTATCATCACCATGTTTAACGATTTCTTGAGGTCCAGCTCTTTATTTCTTTTTCCTCCATACTATAGGAAATAAATTTGTCCAAAACTCATTTAACATGCTTGTTAGTACTCAAGCCAAGAACAAAAATTAGATTTAAAAACTTGCGTGACTTGGTTAAACATGGCCTCGGTAGTATAATATTGTGAACCGTTTGCAAATTATTTAGGAAATAACGAATAAGAGACAGAGAGAGGAATTATTTAAACATACTGAAGAGCAAATTCACCAAATGTTCGAAAGAATTAAGAATTCATCATGGTTATTATTTGCAACAAGTCAATGAACTCAATCGTATGGCTGCTAATGTTAAGATGTGATTTACTTACCAAAGTTCCCACAAGTTTAATATTCTTGAACAAAGCCCCGATATGACTCCAAGAGACTAGTTAGAATATCATATGGAAGAACGCTTACATAGTCGCTAAACCTGAAAGAAAAGTCAGCTGAAAATTTTGCTCATGAGTGCATGGCGGCAAACAGAAAACACTAAACAAAACTGATATATTCAATGCCAAAGGGGTTAATGGAGTGCTACTAAATATAAATGATAACATTTTAATATTTTGGACTTTCAAAATTTTAATCTTTCTTCAAGTGTTTTATTTAATTACTTATTTAATTGGGAGGCTTATATATATAGCTCAGTAGCTTGTAGAGTTTTGTAGCGCGAGAGCCGTCCCTGCTACTCAATTCACTATGGTAAGACCTGTTGGCAAGAGTGATATCCAGACTGACATCATTTTTGCTGGTTACGGCTTAGCCACGATGTATAAACTCTCTGACGACTCACTGAAGTGTGCGATCCACTGGGCAATCGACAACAAACGAATGCGTCCTACGAGAAAGACGTGTACTACGTAAGGACATATGATTTTCGGAAACTGGATCCTTTATCTCGCGAAAGCATAATCCATTGTAGTAGCGGTAGAACAAAGAAACACAAGCTGCATTGCGATACTCCAATGAATCAATAGAGTTGAATATCAGACCGTTATTAATGAACAACTTCGCCCTCTCCTATATGCGTTCGACAAGCCTCAGAATGGCTTTGAGGCGCCAGGTCAGATATATGTAAGTGATGTAACTAGTAAACAGGTCAGATGAAAAGAAATGTTTCTTGCACCGTCTTAATAAACTGAGGCACTGGAATGCTTTTTTCAACACTTGAAACATATTCGGGTTCCAAGGAGCAGAGCATCAAGAGAGCCTGACGTATGAATGTTTCTACCACCCATAACTACAGATGAGGCAATATTATTGCTGCCTTTGTGGGTTAATAAAGAGCATTGCTTTTTTGTCGCCCTTTAAAATCAGCACCATTTATAAGATCACATTCGGAGATTGACTGTAGGTCGAATGTGATAGTGTCATTCATATTAAGTCCATTTCGCCTCAATCTCCAAAGGGCTCAGTCTACCATTAAAATAATATGATTTGCAAATATTAGGCGCCCTACAGAAAATAGTACAATGGTACCAATTGCAGCTTCTTGATGGCCAATTCACTTCACCATTTTGGCTAATTAAACGGCCATCAAACTTTTGACGCAATAAATCGATTGTGACATGGGATGTGTGGCAAATTGCCGCATTCTGTTGAAACCAAACATCGTTCACATCAATATCATGAAGAGCGAATATAAAAAATCGGTTATCTTGGCGCAATAAGTGTCTCCATTGTTCGTAATGAATGCGCAATGCATTTCAGAGTTTAACAGATTGTTGAAGCAAATGTATTTGCAGGAAAGTATATACAAATTCATTAGAAATTATACTTAACAATGACAAACACATTGAAAGGAGAGCCAAATAGAGACTCTTCAAGAGAAAACTAAACTGAATAGTGAGAGTATGTAATTGAATGTACCAAATAGTGGCTCCTAATAATAAATTACTGACAATTGAAAATCCCATACATGTACTGAGTAATGATGATCACAAAGAATCGTTTGTTGTCAAAAGTAATACAACACCAAAGAATCCGCCTCGAGAAAAATGTCAGAAAATAAGGATGCCAATGAAAATGATTCAACAAAATAAGTCATATTCTTGGAGTTACCTTACTTGGATTACTCTAATCATCACTTAAAAACTTCACGTCCGCTTTATTATTTCCTTCTCTTGGTGGTCACCTTATGTTTTCGTTTTCCATTCTATGAAGTCAGGCTGGCTGTGATCATCTAAACTTCTCAACTGTACATCTGTAAAATTTACACATTCGTCGGGAACTGAAATTAAGGAAGCGACTTAAACTTGTACTAAGCTATGGATTTTAAAACATATCGGAACCCAGCCAATAATCCAATAACTGCAAAGTAAGAGATTCAACTTAGAAGAGTAAGATATCTTCATCAGAAAACTTATTATTTAATGCGATTCATTACAATCAAATTCTACTCACACAGGAAGAAATTGTGAAAAATCTCACCGTTCTAGTAAAAGCTTAATTATTTTAAGTCATCAAATGTCCACAAAAACATACTCAATGCTAAGATTTGAAGTGCTATTTAATAGCATGGCTTTTTACATACTGATTTTATGATGAAGTTCCGTTCTAATTTCAATTCTTATAGAACAGCAGCTTTTCCACCTCGGTTTGAACTCATTTTTTAAATACTGAGACAAACAGTGAATGAAGTCAACGACAAGATGAAACAAGAAACGAAAAAATGTTAACATTAGACAGACAGCCACAATGTATTCGTATATTCTAGACTTCTGTTGGTGTTTTAAGTTCACGATTTTACCTTTTTGGTTTTGTGTAACACCTTTCAGATGGAATTAGTAAAATGATAACGGTTATCATCTAATTTGATATAAAATTATTCGTTATTTTTATTGTAAATTTTTATATATTTTAACATGATCGTTTAAATGTTGAACACTATTTTTTAATTTTTAATTCATTCATAGTTTTCGGGGTCTTATTAGCATTTGAACAGATTTCAGTGAATATTTGTAACCATGAAATGTACCCCAACTAATACCAGTGGGTTCGTCGGAGAAATCATCATTAAATTTTTTTGGATCTTGATAGTATTTGCCATTTAAATTGCTACAAACAATACAAAAGAAGTAACAATAATTATAAATAAAAAATTTAATAATTTATTAACTGACCTAAAATAACATTTTCTATACCACCAGGCACCAGTTTCAATTACAGCACAATTATACTTTTCAGAAATATCATTATCACGATCTTTTGTTGAGAAATTATAACCCACATGCTGACTAAATGAATCCCCAGCATCGCCCCAATATGATCCAACTTTAATAAGTTTATAATTTTCAGTTTCATTGTCCACTTGGAAATCGTCATACTTGGCGTATTTGGTCACATTTTCGAAATCCTGCAAAAGTATGAGCAACTCCACGGGTTTAAGGGTGGAGGTTAGGGCGTGCAATTTGTCTAATCCTATAAAGAATTCACCATCTAAATTGCCAAAACCAGATTTATACTCTGTCCAATTAAGGTAAAAGTTCACCGCGCCGTTGATACGTCGTTGAATAACTGTCCAACCGCCACCCTCTGCGCTGTTATTACAAGCGACGTAAAATCGTGCTGGTCCATACAGATCATTCTTAATGAGGCACTTATTTATTACACAATAATTGTCATTGACATCCGCACAACTGGTGGGATATGATTGATTGCTGCTTAAAAGTAATTGAAGAAATGTTTGAAATGAAAACATTGCATTTGAGATTAATTCATGAATTTTTAAAGATTATTCAAAATGAGAAAATTTTTCTGTAACACATACTTAGCATCAAATTATATTAGTTTAGAAGGAGTGATTATGCATTACCTGCAGTAATGACTGAAATATATATGTACGCGTAACGAATTGCGATTTTTTTTGTTTTTTTTTTAATTTTTCCGAAAGTGTGTGTTTTGGAAATATAATCAATTTTTATCAAAGCTTTTGAAGAATTCTTGCGTGTTTTTTCGCTTTAACCTGAATTATATTAAAAATATTTTTTTTCTCTTACTTACGCAATCACACTTCGATGCTCCTCTCTCAAATATTTTTCAGTGGCATCTGAAATATGAAATTTTTTTTTTTTCAAATAGTATTGAAGTTGAATAATTTTAAAAATAATTCTTACTTAAGTGTTGCTGAATATCCTGATAAAATCTCAATTGATCGTTTTTAGGTATTACATTATTGCCAATAATCGTAAGCTTCTCGTCTATTTTCTGCATCAAATTGAATTTATCGGATATTGTTGTCTTCAATGTCCGAGTATGACCTTCCAAATTCATTTCTTTCAATAGATTCTGAATCCTATTCTGATTGTTGATAACCTCTATTGAAATATTCTTTGGCATTAAATTGCTTTCTATGTCGGTTATCTTTGCATCGATTTTCTGTAATGTAACCATTTTGTCGGAAATTGTATTCTTCAAGGTCTGAGTATGACCTTCCAAATCAATTTTTTTGCAAAGTTCTTGTGTGTCATTTTGCTTATTTAGAATTTTCGGCAACATATTATCATGATCTTGTAGTTTTTCTCTAATGTCAGTGACTAACGGAACTTGGCGTTCAGTTTCGTGTTTTTCCAACAATTTTGCTTCAATTCCCTTTATTTGTAAAGACAATTCAATCATTTTGTTAAACAGTTCCATTTGTTGCCGTAGTTGAGTCTCATGATTGATTTTCGCTTGTAGATTCAGTCGTTCCAGTTGAGTTTCGAGGCGTGTATAAACGCACGAATGAATCTCTTCACAGATATCATAATTAATGGACTGTATTGATGCAGAAACATATGAAATATATTTGATTTAATTCTCTTTTTTAAAATCAACGACAGAAAATACTTACTTTTGTTTCTCCCACTGCAAAATACTGCACACTCCAAATGCACAGCAAATATAAAACCTCTATAGAGTATTTCATGTTTGCGATGAAAGTCTTGTATTGATGAGCATCGTTAATAAGCGTTGCTTTTTATATAATACTGAAGACACAGCGGTTTGAAGAAAATACTGAAATGTTGTGCTAAAAATAAACCATTGACATCATTTGCACATTGCGCCTGGTGCATTAATGTTGCATCAGCTTTGTTCTTTAATTACTGATAACAAATGCATGTAGACAGTTGGCGCATAAAGTATGCATTCATTGTTAAATTTTTCTTATTTTAATTGCTATTGTTATAGCTTGCAGGTCTGAAATAAAATGTTTAGATTTCAAAGCAAGCTTCAGATAATGAGGCAACAGACATTGATAAGAATTTGAAAGAAAATCTATTTTAGCTTCAAATGATATAATATTTTTAGGAACTATTTAAACATCTGATTATTGTATTTTTTTAATACGAGGTTCCGAAGCACACGTCTTTGAATAAATATTTACGTGATAATCCAATATCCAATATTGATTTTAACTTCCTATCAATCATAAACTATTTACTCTAACAGTAATTTATGCATTGTTTGCTAAGTAAACCACATGAAGTGACTAAAATGTTAACAACACTACACATAGAATACGAAAACTGACAATGATTGTCACGAATTCACACTACAAGTATTAAATTTTTTTCAGAAAATATAAGTATCAATATTAAAAATAAATTTTTAAACAAATTTTTGATTATTTATTGAAGTATTGAAAAAAATATAAATTATTTCATGCGTAGTTTTAAAGTGTTGCAGGAGTAACTTCAATACATTCATTTTAATACTGACAATAGTTTAATAAACTACTTACCCTAGTTTAAATAAACTAAGTTTCTATCACAAAAGAACGGTGCATATACCTGGTAAAAATGAGCATTTACCTTATGAGCCAACTGTATGCATATAAAATGCAAGAAACAAACAATTGTTTAAACATTTATTTAAATATCGATGACAACTTAAAAAAATACCACAAAAATTAACGGAATCACTACTTCACAAAGGCATATATACATACATATTTTGAAGAATGTTATATTTTGTCCACAGCCGCACTAACGAAACAAAACAAAACAATTTTAATATGAATAATGCACCCTCCTATCGCTGACAAATAATTTCTTCTTTCACATAATAAGTGTGATAAGAATGCAAAATTCATTGCGGCATTTAATAGATTATAAATTAAAAAATATTGTACGTATGTAGGTATGCACGTATGTATGTATGTGATCTAGTGTTATTTATACTTTTTTATTCAGTTGCATTCAAAATCTGTTGCGTTCTTTAGTGATCATTTTGAACTGAACACTTTTATTATCAACTTAAGGCACATATTCATACGTACACAGCATCACTGTAGTCATCTACGTGAGTGTGTTTATGTTTTTTTTAATAAAATCGTTCTTCGTTCTAATAAACAACTTTGAAATTCACATTTCAATCGTGAACTTAAAAATAAAAAGATTTGCTTGAACACAACCAGTAAAAATTCTCCCAGTGATTCGTTTGAAAATATTAAAAATAAATTTTTAAACAAATTTTTGATTATTTATTGAAGTATTGAAAAAAATATAAATTATTTCATGCGTAGTTTTAAAGTGTTGCAGGAGTAACTTCAATACATTCATTTTAATACTGACAATAGTTTAATAAACTACTTACCCTAGTTTAAATAAACTAAGTTTCTATCACAAAAGAACGGTGCATATACCTGGTAAGAATGAGCATTTACCTTATGAGCCAACTGTATGCATATAAAATGCAAGAAACAAACAATTGTTTAAACATTTATTTAAATATCGATGACAACTTAAAAAAATACCACAAAAATTAACGGAATCACTACTTCACAAAGGCATATATACATACATATTTTGAAGAATGTTATATTTTGTCCACAGCAGCACTAACGAAACAAAACAAAACAATTTTAATATGAATAATGCACCCTCCTATCGCTGACAAATAATTTCTTCTTTCACATAATAAGTGTGATAAGAATGCAAAATTCATTGCGGCATTTAATAGATTATAAATTAAAAAATATTGTACGTATGTAGGTATGCACGTATGTATGTATGTGATCTAGTGTTATTTATACTTTTTTATTCAGTTGCATTCAAAATCTGTTGCGTTCTTTAGTGATCATTTTGAACTGAACACTTTTATTATCAACTTAAGGCACATATTCATACGTACACAGCATCACTGTAGTCATCTACGTGAGTGTGTTTATGTTTTTTTTTAATAAAATCGTTCTTCGTTCTAATAAACAACTTTGAAATTCACATCAATTCAATCGTGAACTTAAAAATAAAAAGATTTGCTTGAACACAACCAGTAAAAATTCTCCCAGTGATTCGTTTGAAAACAAAAAAAAAACGAAATTCCTCGTAAAATTGTTAGGAGCACAAGCCTTTTACATGAAACATAATTATTAAACCAAAAAGATCATTTCACCCCATCAAGTGATGGATAAATTTAAAGAATTTTTAGAAAAATTTAAATTCAGGTCAGAGGTCAAATATTTAGCCCAACGCTGATTATGTTGGCGAAAATTTTAAATAGTCAAAATGACACCCAAGAACTTTGCAAAAAAATTGATTTGTAAGATCATACTCAGACCTTAAAGAATACAATTTCCAACAAAATGATTGCATTACAGAAAATGGATGTAAAGATAACCGACATAGAAAGCAATTTAATGCCAAAGAATAGCTCATTAACAATCAAAATAATATTCAAAATCTTCTGAAATAAATGAATTTGGAAGGTCATACCCAGATATAGAAGACGACAATATCCGGCCGAAGACAACAATAGCAGTCATTGAAACATATTCGAAAGAAAGACGGAATTTTTATTTAGTTCCATTATGTATTTCGGCAGGGATACAAGTCATGAGTCATAAAATCAAACGTTTTTTCCACAAATTAAAAAAAAAATTATTATTAAAAAAAAATATTCAAAACTCATAAAAAATATTTACAAAATAAATTTTCTATTAAGGTTTGGGGGTTAATGGCACTGAAATGATGCTGATATATGAAAAGAAACAAAATGCCTTTCATTCTATTATCAGCTGCGGGAGTTTATTTTCACAAAAACAGAAGAAGAAATTGATGGAACAATAAAACACAATTCTATTTTAAAAACAAAATATTTTACAGATTGAAACTATTAATACAGTGGTGGCAGAACATATAGGAACTATTAAATGCAATGGAATGAAACAATGTTTGCGTTTGAATTAGAACATGATCAAATCGTCCACAAGAGTTGTAGAAATTATTATTTCCAGAAATAAATAAAATCCTTGAAAATCAATGTCTGTAAAACAGAAACAGGTTGTGTTTGACGAATATTATCATGAAACACTATACGATGTTCACTTCATTTCTATAATCTTGTGATTGGTTTTGTGAAGTTGCAATATTTGAGTAAATTTCTCAGAAAATAAGAATCCAAGTCCTATGAATTTTATATTAGATTTCTTGTTTATTTTTTGGGTAAAAAAAAATCAAATTTACTTAGGAGGTATCCTAAAACGTATTAGTTAGGGTCGATAATTTTGAACATGTGAATTCTTGCCGTTCCAGAACAATATTTGTCATGATTGTCTTGCATAAGTGGTCATTGATATCATCACCAATGGAAAAAGCTACTCAATATAACACTCAGATAAAAAGCAGGGTTTAATATACTACTGACATCCAAACATTTACACTAACACAGATGAGCAGAAGACTTCCAACATTTCCATGACAAATTGAACTTTTTCGTTGTATTCTTTATACATTTTTGGTAGTCTGCTTTCTTTTTGCGAAGAAGCCGTATGCACAAGATTTTTTAACCAAACAAATTGATCTTCTTTCCGATAAGAAAAACAACGACTTTTCAGGTATTTCAATGCAGGTTTTGCTAGTGAACACTTTATAAGTGACTATCACGATTAAATTCAGAACCGAGCTGGCAACATCCCCAAATAGCAAGGCATCTTATACGTATGGAAATAAATGTGGGAGACAATTTGCAGTCAATTGGTTCTATCATTAAAATTCAGGGATATCACATATAAAATGGATAATACCCTACGGTATAGGCACTAGGACACTATCAAATAGTATCAGAATAAAATAAAATGTTTCAGTTTGTGGAACATCAGATACGAAGATACAA
The DNA here is from genome assembly GCA_936449025.2 of Sarcophaga subvicina. Classification (NCBI taxonomy): domain Eukaryota; kingdom Metazoa; phylum Arthropoda; class Insecta; order Diptera; family Sarcophagidae; genus Sarcophaga; species Sarcophaga subvicina. The sequence continues at coordinate 94,488,026 of OW388080.2, forward strand.
TTCTTTACTTTGCACATTCCATCAATTAATCGGAAAAGGATAAACAACCAACAACAATATCAATTTGCTGTTAAAAACTATTGACATCCTTATGAACACTAGCAGGAGGTACGGCGACAGAAACCGACGGTAATAGATAAGTGATGCTATTCCTTCACATTCACTACAAGCAAGGATTGTTCACATTTGCTGGTGCTATACTTCACCGAACGCCGCCTAAAAGTTCACCAGAATAAAATATTTCCTACCCTACAATATAAGCCAGAAATATGCAATTCAGGCAGTTTGATATACAATTTTAATGGAAATTCAATCGAATCTAATAAAGTCACAGAACCAGTCCAGAAATTTGAAAACTGAAGGATAATTAATTAATTAATTCAGATAATTGTTGAAATAATAAAATCGTTTTATGACAATATCTGCAAATTGTATACTACTTTTATGACTGTAAAGTAACCCAATTGTGTTTTCAACGTATTATTTTCAGGGCAGATTTATAAAAGATTTCTTATGTCGGCAATATCAGCATCTTCCAAATAAAATCCATACTTTATTGTATGTGTAGAAGTGTTCAATGGTAAATAAATATTTAAGAAAATGTTTGTAGCATTTTCTACCTCCCTATTATCTGCCCAACCACTGCAGATATATTTAAGTATTTATTTTTATTTATTTTTAAATGAAATTGTAAAACATCCACACCAGAATTATTAATGCAACAAATTCAAAAATATTAATTTTTTTGATAATTTTTATTAATTAAAAACACGAGCTGACTTTTTTATCAGCATCCATGAAAGAATTAACCCATTAATCATCACAGAAAATTTAGTTTTTATAATGCTTTTTATAAAATTTCAAATATTTTTATGACTAAAAGGGTATTCATGACATGTATTCATAGCCAGCCACATAATAGAACAGCTGAACCAAATTATGAAACTAAAATATCAGTGTGGCATAAGAGGTGTTGGAGAATTTTAACTCGTTTAGTTCTTCTGCTGAATTCGAATTTAATTTAAAAATTCTATTTTGTAAAATTTTTCAATTATTTGGTCTTAAAATTAACTCAAAGGAGTGTTTTTGATGGTTGTGACATAAAAAGTACAATATACGTGAAAGGGTTTTAATCAAAACATAAATTATGAAATTGATTATCAAAATTCAAAGAAAAATGCATTCTATTTGTCTGTATTCGCCTTGAACTGATAATACCCATAAAATTGCAAAACGATCACACAAGAATAAAAAACTGAGTATTCTACAGAAGTTAAAATTAAAAATAACACAATATTGCATACATACACTGGCATACAACAGATTTCACATTTATAATCTCCGTTCGAGGCCGAAATGCACTTTCATTTTTTATGGCAAGTAATATGAGAAGAAATGAGTTGTCAGCTTTAGGAGCATGATTTTCTAAATATATTCGCTTTAGTGAATAACAGAATGCGTCAACTTTATTTGTGTTGAGCAAGGTTTTGGTTGAAATTAATTTGTTGTTTAAACAAATGTTTCCAATATTTTGTATACCAACAGTTGACTTATAAAGTAAATGCTCATTCTTATCTTCCATGAATTTAATACAAGTAATTATGCACAAATACTACAGACAAATATATTGAAATTACTCTTCCACTCAATTGTAGAACTGTACTTGAAATGAATTCAAATATTTTCATTTTTAAAGTCAATCAATCATCAGATGGTAAATTGTCACTTCTTAACTCACTTCTTATTTTTCGTCTTTTAACGTTTGTCAATGTAACTCCCAGCCTTCGTGCAAAAACTCGAAATAATAAAATTGGTCAAATGATTGTTGCGTGTCAGTTTTATAGCTCCAAACAAAGTTTTTCGACTTACCTGGAACTCCTTTCATTACTTGCTTTATAGTGTTATCTTTTGAATATTTTACTGGAAGTTCTCCTCTTCTAAATAATCTATTATTATTATTATTATTATTATTATTATTATTATTATTATTATTATTATTTTCTTAACAATTATTCAAATTCTTTCAATTTGGTTTATCTGGTTATGTGCAACACTTCAATAGTTTTTTTATATGTTATTAGGAAGGAATGGCTAGATTTCGACAGAGAAATGCTTCCTACTACATAAGAGAAGTGTTTGTCTTTTTAAAAAATGCTTTTAGCACACTTCGTTTGATTTTCCCGACATGGAATTTGTCATCCTCATCATTGATAATTCTTTTTTTTCTCTCCAATTTCCATGTTTTTTTTTTTTTTAATAATCAACAGCTGTTGTTATCTTTCCAAAAGCAATGAGACACCTTTTATGTTAACACCCGGGATTTTGTCTTTTGTTTTTCAAGCACGAAGCCCATTTTTATTGAAAACTTTAATCATTTTCTTACGCGAGTCTTTTTCGGCACCTATCTTCAGAAAAAAAGTAAAAATTATAAAAATTTTGTTATCGAAATTAAACTTGTCACATGTTCACAGATGCAGCTTATAAGGAAGACACACTAGCGGAAGACAAAAGCAAGATTTTGTAATGTGAACTCCTAGCATTCGAACCAGAATTCTTTTAGCATTCTTCGTAATCACCTATGAACAAATATTTGCTGAGGACACATGCAGTTGTTACATATGAGATGAAAACACGGAGCTCAACTTTCAGTTGGTTTTCCATGCCATCTATGGCTTTCGTAAAATAGTTTATAAGCACGAGTAGCAAGCGTTGAATAAATGATCTACTGACGGCAAAACTATACACGTTTGAATTTCACATTATTGACATTGCAGCTAAAAACCTATCGTTAGAATTGATGGTCATACGGACCAGCTACATAATATTCTCAATCACATTCATTAGAACTTCTTGCGTTGGTTTTCCGTAGATATTTTTAAGAATAAATTTCTTTAAACACGTCAATAACAGAAAAACGGTTTATTGCCACAGGTAAGTGACTTAAAAAATCACACAACATGAAATGTAAAAATATTTGATCATGACCACTCAAAGGTTCCGAATAAAATTTCTTTTTTTTAACTGAGATCGGCCCTTTTTAAAATAATCAGGGGACTATACCTACCCATCTGACGATAATTACTTCTAAATTTAGTCTTAGGATCAAAAACATTTTCAATTTTTCACTGAGGATATAATTTTATAAGTCGACTGTAACCAGCCAGCAACATTTTAAATAAAATACAACATCACTAGTGCAGTGTGTGAGTAATTCTTACCGCCAATATGTATGTATACATCGAAGCATACTTTATAGTTAACGTGCATTTTTTATTGTTTATACTTCAGCTTTATTTTCTTATCGCATTTTCGTTTTTAAACCTGGCTGTATTAAACACTTTTAAATCACAGCAAAATTTCAATTCATTACCAGTTGATTTTAACCTTTTAATAAAAGTGCACTTAAAAGAATTGTGACAACACCAGTTTGAAGAGAAGAAAATGAAATTTTCCAAACTAACATTTTTGTTATTATGTATGTGGTACTATGCACAGGCTGCGTTCAAAGTAAGTACTTTACATAAATTAGTATTACAATCAGAATTCGTATATCAATCAATTCGTATATTCGTTATAAACGTAGCCAAATAGTCATAATATTTCGGTTGATTCATTTGATAACACACGATTTGATAATCAATTAATAAAATTACAAAATGGAAACGATATACTACAAAATAGTATATCGAATATTCAAAAAGACCTAGACAGGCTTAGTGTCTTGGAACGAAACATTAAAAGACTGTCACAACAAATGAAAACAATGCAGGAGACGCTGCTACACAATAGTAGACCAAAATCTGAAGATTTAAAAGATTTTATAAGAAAAGAAATTCAAATGCAAACTGCAGTGGTCTCTCCTGTCGATGATAAAATCATCTTATTCACCGATATGAGAGAAACATTAAATAAACACAATCAAATACTGGATGCGATTATAAGAAAACAAAACGATTCCCAAATGTTTTTGAAGGAAATCAATTTAGACAAGCAAATTCAAGTCTTAACAAAAACAATTTCGGGTAAGTTAGCCATCATGCCTCTAATAGACGGCAAGTTAAGCAAAATTGAAGACAATATTGATGGGAAAACAGGTGAGAATTGTTTTTCAAATTATTTCAGAAAGGTTTTTCATAATTATTTTTGATTTTTCAGATCCTACTAAAATATGCCTTATGGACGAAAACAACAAAATCATAGCTTGGTAAGTGTTAATAACTTTTGCTCTTTTAAGACAACTAAGATAGGCTACAGTAGTAGTGATAGGTTTTCGTGTGACCTCTTTATTCCATAATATTTTACACATCGTAATGTGAAATAAATTTCCTTAAGGCTTGTTTATCGAATAATAACATAAAAAAGTGAATGTCAGCGGAAATCATACAGTGAGGTGGGAGCAAATATATTGCTTTTGTAAATTTAAAATTAAAAATCTGAATTTATTGTTCGTTTTTATTTCTTCTTCCAGTACAACTTCAAAATTTCTGTTGTCTCAGTTATTTAAAGATTCTTTTCATTTCTCGACTAAAGATCGCTTAAATCGAGCCGGCATCTTTTGAAACAAAATGTAATTAACTTTGAATAGCATCGTGTACGAACAATTGTTAGAGTCAGTGTAGCGCGCACAGTTACAATCAATAATTTAATATTCAGTGTTATTACAAGAAGAAGCAGAAATAAGAAGCATTCCTTCAAATGGGACTCTTATTACACTCAGACTACAAATACAACAAAAGCAGCACAGCAAATGCAGAAATCTCTCATGACTAGAATACATGGATGCATATGGAAGTGATTATTTTAAAGGCAGCGCGACAACAAGCAAAGATTCTGCTGCTTCGCTTATAGACAAACTCCTCATTACTCCTCACAATTAAAAGATTTGATGCATGTAATATAGGTTTTGAAAAACGCGATGCATGCAATACGATGTGAAAAAACGTTTTAGTGGCACAACTGATAATGAATTAAAGAACTGTTTATTATTTGTTTTGCTTATGCTTCTGCCGCTGCCTCATCTTAGGCTGGAATTGTAAAATTGTTGTGCTTGGTGCCTTGCGTTTATTGTACATTGTATATCATCATCATAGTTCTGAACAGTTTGTCTTCTTTTTGACTCCTATCAATTTAAGAATTTAAGATGCAATTTGTGGTTTATTTGTTATCGAATAATATTTCTTGCTTGTTGTTGGTAGTAAAGCAGAGGCGCCTGGAAGGATGTGTTGCGGCAGGCCGAAATCCGTTAATCGGGTTGTTATGGCCAATTAAGTAAGTAAGTAAAGCACCCAACTCCATTGGAAATAGCTTTCAATATTTCTTTTTTATTTTATTATTTAATTTTAAATTCTTTTAAAAATAGAACACTCCTGAAGCAGGGTTGTAAAATGGTTTGTTTGCATTTACATTTACACGTTTAAAGCTTCTCTTACTACGTCCGTTGAAGTACGTTGCATTTTACTTACATCAAAGTGCGGCTAACCAAAGCAACCTTAGTGAAATCGAAAGAGAAGAACAGGGCCGTTAGTATTTTAAGATACAAGAAAGAACGATAAATTTGAAAACAAAGTAATAATTCAACGCTTAACCAGAACCACTGCATCTACTGGTGATGAAAAATAAATATTTCGGAAGAAATTTCTAGAAGTTTAACAATTAATTTTTTTTAGAATTTTTAAATAGATTTCAATAAGACCGCTCAACGCCTAGTACGACAATTTTTTTAAAACTGTAGGTTATGCCCATCGCAACCAAAAGCATGGCCTATAGTCGCTAGAGTACTGGAATGATGTTATATTATTATCCCAAATTGAAGAAAATAATGAGGATAAAGTGGCGAAAAGGTTCACAGAATTACTTCAAAAATCGTTTGCCTTCATTGTGTATAAACGATTTAATGGTGTCGAGTATTCCGAAATAAATATTTGATTAAAACAAACAAACTGATATACAATCATAATACTTCATATTATTTTGTTAATTAAATACGGCGTACAATTTCCTCTGAATGAATTGTATTTTACACTTGTAACTCAAATATTTAATTTTTCCATAAAGAATGAAATTATGAGCACTGCCGCTATAAAATATCATGAACTTTCTAATAAAACTTTTTTAGACTTCTAATTCCATTCATAATAACAAAAAAAAAAAACTTGAGATTTGTAAGTCTAGTAGTACAATTCGTTACGTGAACGCCTTCTGTATTTTGAATAAAAATACTTTACTAAAACGAATCCCACGGGCCGCTGTACTTTTGGTGGGCATGCCGAAACACTTGTATTTCTGTCAAATTACTTCTGCAGAAGCTCTATGTCTGAGGAGAAGGAAGACATTGTCTTCTACCTCAGGTGCCATTGCCCTGCTTTTGTCATAAATAGGATAAGGAGAACCTATAATAGTCCAGTATGTAGTGTGGTAGCTTATTAGACGTAAAGCCAGGGTTCGAGCTCCAGGCCAGACATCAAAACAAAATACAAAAACTATTCCTTCGGCGACTTCCTCTCAGCAGATTTCTGACAAAAACTCTGAGAGTAAATAAAATTGCCATGAAAAGTTTCTTAAAAATCTGTCGTTCGGAGTCGACTTTAAACTGTAGGTCCCACCACTCATGTATAAATTAACAAACACAACATAAGTGGTCTAAGAAACTAGTAGGTCGTAATCCTGACTGATGGGTTGTAATGATCAATTATGTATATGTATCATAGTCATAGTCTAGGCATCGTTCAAATTCAGACTGATTTGAGCGTTGGATAAGTGGAAAATTATAATTTCCGAATACGCTCTAAGCAGAGAAGTCGTGACAGACATTTGAATGATGTTGTATTTCATTCTTAACGACATATATCCTCTTTGATTTATTTAAATTTAAAGATAGGAAGATGAAATAATAAATTTGTGTTGCACTATAAAATTGGAAAATTTATTTAAATTTAACCAGCATAAGTATACAGCTATAACGATGCATATGAGTACAGATTCAAAACTTGAATTTTATATACTCATCATTCAATTTCCGTCATTTCAAACAAAATTTTTACTTTTTTGTGCTGCAACCGACTAGCATAGCAAATTATAGAAATCTTAATGAAAATCGAATTTAGAAATTCGAAAGGAATTCAGCGCATAGAAATAATTAAATTTAATATTCATTAAATTGAAACACAAATACAATTTCTATGATAAAGAAAACAACTAAAATGGCAAAAAAGAAAAAAGAAAATGGAGCAAGGCAAAACGAAATAAAGTGGATGTCAGTCAAATGATTAGATTCACCAGAAATGAATGCAGTTTTGATATTAACCGTAGATCGAGCTTTGTATCAAAAATGATACATTTAAATTTTTGAGACTATATAACTTTAATTTAGAAAAAGTTGGATGTCCGATATTTGTTTAATTCGTTAATATTGTTATCGCCATTATTTTAATCCACATAAAAAAAGAAAATTTTAACTTTCAAAAACTTCATACACTTATGTATTATTTTTGATACATACGACTTTCTTAGAAATTCTTTGGTGCTGTGTATGTAATTTTTTAAATATTCAAAAATTTTGTGAAGTTTTATCGTAAATAATACATTATTTATGGTATTTGAGAAGGAATTAAAATTTTAGTGTTGGATGAATGTGAAAAGGTTGAATTTTCTGTTCTGGACATCTTGAGATTGATTGAAGTAATCGTAGTCTAGTATGAAGCGTGTTTTATTATTAGACCAAGTTTCAAACCTCAAGTCAGACATTTCCAATTTACAACGAAGGTATCTATCAAAAATTGCGAAAATTCTATGTTACTACAAGTATGTATCAAAAGTGATACATAAGCTAGAATTATGAATTTAAGGCTCGATCTACGTTTAAATGCTACATCTAGTGATTTCAATGACACACACAATAATACATAGATAACAAAAAGCTTTCATATTTATATCTACATATACATATTATACTATATATGTATGTTTATACAAGTGGAGAATATTTATATACAGTGGACAGCAAAAGTTTTAGTAATATATTGATATTTTAGCAATTTCATTAATTATAGCCAAAAGTTTGTATAAAAATTTATAGTTTATGTATATATTTTATTAATTTATTTCTGTTTTATTATAAAACAAAAAATTTTTTAATGTTTTTCATAAAACAAGAGAAAAATAGGGAAAAGTTTCAGATGACCCCCAAGGAGAACCCTGAGTAAATTTAAAATTCAAAGGCGTATTATATGAAAATGTTATACTTGTATTTAGTAGAATATACTTTAAGGTCAAGCACTCCATTTAACCCATTTGGAATTGAATATACAAGTTTTGTTTAGTGTTTACTGGTGGCACCATGAGCAAGTTTTTCGGTTGACTTTTGTTTGAGGTTTAGCGATTACGTAACCCTTCTTTCAAATGATCTCTTGAAGTCATATCGGGACTTAGTGCAACAGTATTAGGCCTGTGGGGACTTTTTTTGTCAAAATATATTGCCGTACTAAGACTTTTGCTGTCCACTGTAGGTAAGTATGTGTCACATCTAAAGGTATCCCATTTTGTATATTATTTACCCATGTTTATATATGGGCAATTTCGTATCAAGTGACCCAATTTTTAAAATCGATGTCTTCCGATTTGGATTAAATTTGCACCAAGGTTATTGGATAGTAGGCCAGACACAAATTTTCAGCTCTATCAGGCAACAACTGCCGGAGTTAGAGGGGGTCAAAGTTGGACATTTTGATCATACAAGGTTTTTTAAAATGGGTGTTACTTTTCAGCTATTGGTCCTAGCAAAAATTTTCCATTTCTATTTCTTCAATCTTTCCAAAAATAATTTTTTTAATTTTTTAAAAAAAAATTTTATATTTTTTCGGTGACTTTCTCTCAACTGATTTCTGGCAAAAACACTGAGAGTAAATAAAATTGCCATGAAAAAGTTTCTCAAATATCTGTCGTTCGGAGTCGACTTTAAACTGTAGTCCCACCACTTGTCTTAATTGACAAGTACACGTCCTCTAACCTAACCTAACCACTATCAAATAGAAACCTTGTCTGGATCGACAACTTTCTGCCAAACAACCATGTGTGAGTTAATTTTATCCAGTGGTGAGAAGTGGTGGAAGCTACAGTTTAAAGTCAACTTCGAACGGCAGATTTTTGAGAACTTTTTAATGGCAATTTTATTTACTCTCAGAGTTTTTGCCAAAAGTCTAGTGAACACTACCTGCTAGACAACGGTGACTTCTTGAGATTAGAATGTCTAGACTAACACGATTAGTTAGTGTTCTTCTTTTAAGTAGTCAGCTTAAGGGAAAAATATCTGTCTGTTGCCGCTTCCAAATAATTTATTTGATTCCAGTCAGATTTTATATAATCCGCGAAACGCAGATTATACGTACCCAGGGTATCATGCTTGCAGAACATTTGTGAAATTCCACAACTACTGCCCCTTCAGGTTGTACAAAATTAAATCCCCCGTCACTTACTTTCAAAATAGTGATCCTGCAGAAACTCTTGCGATAACGTTATATGCTACTTCTATAATATATCGAACTGAACCACAATTCCACCTTTTGGACAAGACATCAATAATGTAATATGCTTGGCCAGTATGGTTGGAAACACTTACAGTGAAGGCGGCAAAGAAGAATGTATCTTCGATATATCGCCTGACCGCGATTATATTGTTCAGCGAATTCAGGACGATATTTGATGACGTTAGAAATATTGGCAAATGAAATGAAGCGGATATTTTTTAGCCATATTGAGGACAAAGGAAAAGCTGAGGCTATAAAAACGAATATCCACGTGCAAAAACAGTCTCTATGGCAGGACAGTGGACATTTCACTTCATCCCTAATATAACCTCTTGGTCTCAAATACAGCGAGTTAAAGTTCTACGTGACCCACTTCTAGAAGTGGTTGCTTCAGAAATTACCTGCAAAGAAATGATAGCTTCCCTATATGGCTGTGTGGATGAGAATGATGAGGCGGATTATATTCTATTATGCCGTGCGGGATTGAGATGGATAAGTGGTGTGAGAAACTGGGGTGTAATCTAACAGAAGGGTTGTAACGATCAATTAAGTACGACAGTAAGTATGTGATGCAAATCTGTAATCATTTCATTGAATTGAATTGTGTCTAAAGTATAATATTGTTACGTTTTTACCCTTTTAAAAACGTTTAAAATATGAGCTCATAGATTGCATATAAAAATAAAAATAAATTTGTGTTTGTTTTTAAATCAATTCTTTATTGTTCGTACAATCCGTGTGCAACCTTTTGCAACTTGATTTAAACAACACCAATTTGGTTTATTTCTTATTCTTCTTTACAAAACTCTTCCGCGTACACACTAACAATTTGTTCGTTAGATCTTTATAACGGAGTTCTTCAAACCACGATTATTCTCTTCACACGCAACGCGTCTTCTTCTGACTGAATTCTTTCTGATCCGTCGTTTGCTTAGTCTTGCCTTTTATATCGCAGGGTAAATAGTCTGGTGGATGCTCTTGAAGGAGAATGACTGCCTTTGCGAAATCTCTATATATGTAAACATGTTGTCTTCGTTATTGTTGTTTGTGTATTTTGTTTACGTTCGTCCTTGCAGTGTTACTTCTTGTTTACTTGTCTAACCCCTTGTTTTTTGTAGCTTTTGTTTGTTATTTTAATGTTAAACGATAACACCATTTCCATTTTCATAACAATATTGTTGAATACGATGCTCAAACCATTACCAAATATGTTTGAAACAACCTTTCAAAATAGTTAAAGACAATGCAATGCAATGACAATTTGAATTTATGTTACATGTTTGCAGAGATATGTATGTTTGTATATATGTTTGTAGATATATATACATGTAGTATTGCCTAAATATTCCTGAACAATTATGTACTCTAAAATATATTTATGGACATGATTTGAAATGTTATGAAATAGTCTATAAACAGGCCCATAATATAAATGTGTCTGCCGTATAAGATAATATGCTTGTATATGGGCATACAAACCGTATGTATAGGAGTAAAGGATACGTGTTATTTTTACACTCACATCAGATGTCTGCCTTAGTAACTATGCAAGAATATGAAGGTTATCGTCAGCATGTCGCATGATACGCATTAAGTAAAATAATGTACACAAGCATGTGTAGGCAACTATATTGTATACGTCCATATAATATATCATTTGTTTGAGTACATTTTACTTGATGAGAGAGATATTTGTTAAAATTAAAAAGGACTACAGGGGACGAGTTAATTTTTGAATAAATTTTCTGCTGTGTCATGTGCGTTAATTTTATATATGAGTAGCGGGACCTACGGTTTAAAGTCGACTCCGAACGACAGATTTTTGAGAAACTGTTTCATTGCAATTTTATTTCCTCGCAGACTTTTTACCAGCTGAAGATATCAGCAAACGTTTTGATCTTTTGTCAGACCAAGAAGTAAAAAACTCTCCAAAAATTTTTTTATATTATTGTTCAGAATTAAAGCTAAAGACAATAAATATCAATTTCGCTAAAATAAAAATTTGTGTTGCATCGAATTGTTATTGGCAATGAAAAATGAATTTATTTTGATAATCATAAATGGAATAAACCATGGTTTAGTGTGCGACAACCAATAACTTTGTTTGCAAAATCAGATCGACTCGGTAGGAAGACAATGCTGTGTGTCAAGCTCCTAAAACCTGTTAATTCAGATCGCTACCGACAACAAATAATCAATTTAAACCATGTAATTAATCGAAAAACGACCAGAATGGGACAAAAGACACGACAAAGCAAAATTACACAACGACAAAATACTTTCACACAAAGCAAAACCGGTTTAAGATACAATCAAAGCATTGGAATTGGAGGTGGTACCACGCTCGCATGTTCACCAGACTTATCTCATTCTGACTAATATATGTGTTCATTGATGGGACAAGCAGCACTTTGATTCTTACGAGGAAGACGAAAATTTGGTATCCGATTGGCTTGCTAAAAAAACGACTAGTTTTATTGGCGTGGACCCCACAAATTAACTGAAAGGGGATGTGTAGTCAGCAATAACCAATACTGTGGTTGTAAAGTATTTTTTACTTTCCTATTAAAACTTTATACTCATCGTACGAATAATGGAGTGACGATCTCCAACATACTGATATTCGTCGACTTTGTGAACTGCAAAACTATATGGAATGCACTTAACTACAGTGAAATACAGGAGGAACTTATCAATGATTATAAATGATCTCTTCTGTCCTTCGACATGGACGTTAATGGTATTATGGCTCAAATTACATCAAGTACAATAAGTACAATAAGTAAAATCTGGCACTGAAATGACTGTCTCTAATATACGACTGATATAAATCTGCTGTTGCCCAATTTCGATGCAGTTTCATCTGATGATAATGATGGCCGAAGCGGCACCTGGTGGACTGAGGATATTAATATCGCAAATACAGAAAGACCACGCTTAATGCGGGGCATACATTCCAATAAGTTCCAGCGCCAAACAAAACAGCTTTAAACGAAACAGCGTTCGTCCTGTGATTACAACTTTGGAAAATACAGTTGCGATCTTTATTATGGACAGACTAACAAAAGAGCGTTGAAAAAGATACATGGTGTACACCGTCGCTATATAGTGTACCGCTTTTGGTTGGTGCATGGTCGTTTCATTTGCACACATCAATACAACAAGTATCAATACAATGCACGATTTAGGGCAATCCCAATACTACCGCGTAATACTGAAACAGCGTTAAGCGGGGTCTTATTCTAATTACAATTTCATATTGCAACAACAGCAGATTCCAAAAAATACTTTACAGAGGATGCACTGTGAATCTTGTGACACATCTAGCGGTGTACTAAACCGAATGATTTTTAAAGCTATTGAAGTACAGATGTCTTTTATTTGTAACGGATGTTTTAGGCAATTTGATTTCGTCTTAGAGTTTTTGATAGAAATCTGCTGAGAGGAAGTCGCCGATGATATATATGTTCATATTTCGTTTTGATCGTGACGTCTGAGCTGTGGTTTGAAACGTGGCCTTACGTCTAATAATCCAACAGACTACCTAGGCGACAACGGCGATTTCTAGTCGTTCTGTAACTTTTTATTTTTCATTAAAAATAACTTTTTAAAGACATTTTTTTCGCAAAACTCTTAAAGTAATCATTAACCGTAGATCGAGCTTTGTATCAAAAATGATACATTGATTTTGTGTGTATATATGTAATTTTCATGCTGCTGAAGGCTGTGAAAAAGAAGAAAACAGAAGCTCGTCCTATGAACAGTATTGCCAGTAACAAACGTGACAATAGTATGTTTATCGCCAAAGATGGTACTAGTTGGAACAGTGAACCGAATGTCTTTAGTAGTTTGGGAATAGAAAATATCACCGCAGGTAGCTAGTTGTTTCTTGAAGTGTTGTAGAGCCTTTCTTATTGCTCTTCTCATATTTATCTCACTTAACAGACAAACATTAGAAAAAATGTGTTTCGTCCTATATTTTATTTCAGAGTATTACATACGTTAATATTTTGTTCAACTACTTCAGTATGAGATAACAGAATCATTCGCTTTGATAAAATGTTCCTCGGAAATGATAATAAATTTACACCTATTACGCCTTTTCGAAAAATGAGCTGAAATGATTGAAATTCAAAATAATTTTGTCACTGTAGATTAGTAACTAATTGAATTTCATGGTCGTTATAAATTTTAGATTCCAGAACATGCTACTTACTACTTACAGCCGTATTACTGGAAACCCGTATCCAGGAAATCAGAGAGGAATCAAGGAGAGAGCATATCGACATAATCGATATTCTATTGCAACGGGAAACTTTTTTACCTCACATGACGTTGACAACAAATTTTTCTGACGAAATATAACAATGGTTTATACCAGCTTTCAATTGAGAGCGTTACTGATGCGAGTGACAATAAGTTGCCTCATCTAAACAATTGGAAACTTATAAATCACCACAAAGCAAGGGTGCTAGGTGTCCAATTATTACTATTTAGAATGTAAATAAAACCAAGCTGACATGAAGTGTTTGATTTTTACGTAAAAAACAATGCTGCAATATACATCATGTCAAAAATTTTAGCGCAAATTTTCCATAAACTGATAATAAAATGTAATAATATAAAATAGTTTTATTAAAATGAGTTAAAATAAACGAAAATTTTAAATTTTTTTTATCAAAATCTATCAATAAATGCGAAAATTCTATGCTACTACAAGTATGTATCAAAAGTGATACATAAGCTACAATTATGAAGTTTTTAAGGCTCGATCTACGGTTAAATAACAATTTTATTAATACTAATGGTTATACCATTACGGTCTATGAATACTATGGAATGAATAAAAAGAAGCAAATACAAATACAAAATACTGAATACTATGGAAAAGAAGCAAAAACCAAAAAAAGTGCATTTGAAACTAGGGACCATAACTATTGTTTTCTAAATAAGATCAAAATCCTGCAAAATATTTAATTTTTGTATCACCCTTCTAAGCACAAACAACCATAATTTTTGTCGTTTTATGACACTCTGCGTTTTATGATAGTTTATTTTACTGCATAAAAAAAATGAAAAAGTAAATAATGAAATAAAAATAAAACAATTTATTTCTATCATTGGCTATGGGGCGTGTTTATGTACATTAGTAGGCGCTAATTCTGTGTCATCGATAGAGATGTGGATAAAAAAAATTTCCACGTAATCCATCGTTTATAAGAATTCAATTACAAAAAAGAAACATGAACGTTTCATTGTTCAATATAAAAGAAAGTTATCCTTTCAAGCATTGGTTACAAACTACTTACAGTTAAAGATTATTCAACGTATTGTTACGAAAATGGAAATGGTGTTATTAAAATGATAAACAAATGCTACAAAAACAAAGGACTTGTTTACATGATCAACGAATAAACAAAAATATAGCAACAACATCAGTATAAAAAATAGATAAACAAGTAAACAAACTGGCAATAACAACACTGCAAGCACAAACGTAAATAAAATACACAAACAACAATACCTTTATAGAGATTTCGCAAAGGCAGTCATTCTTCTTCAAGAACATCCATCAGACTGTTTACACTGCGATGTAAAAGGCAAGACAAAGCAAGCAACGGATCAGAAAGAATTCAGTCAGTTTTGTGTGAAGATGCATTGCGTGTGAAGAGAATAATTGTGGTTTCAAGAACTGCGTTATAAGGAAGAATAACAAATAAAGCAAATTGTTGTTGTTTAAATCAAGTTGCCAAAGGTAGCACATGGAATTGTGCGAACAATAAAGAATTGATTCAAAGCTAAACATTAATTTATTTTTATTTTATTTGCAATCTACGAACTCATATTTTAAATGTTTTTAGACTTTGTTGTCTGTTGTCGTTCACTTTTACTTACTGTATAATTGGATTTTGTTTCACAAAGTCACGACGCAAAAAACCTGAAGTCTTGTAATTGACGTGAAATGGACAACCTGCGCTACCATAGTCCAATTTCTTTTCATTTCTTTTGAAGTCTCCGTGCATGAATAGTTACTAAATTAGTGCAACCTTTAATACACTCCCTTTAACTTTTCAAAGTGTTTTCTTAACAGTTTACTGGCTCAGCTTGGCCGACATCATGTTGAACTATATAAATGATATTATTACTAAGGGCTCATCTCATCGTAAGATTCCGGTACTGAACTAATGAAAACGGAGCTAAAATGTCATGTCTTCTAAAACGTATAAAATACTTCAAAATTTTTTGTGAATCTTAAAGCTGACGGTCTCTTCGTTTGTGCGAGAGCCGATTAGGCTACTAAGAATCACAATTACTAGAAAATAATTCAATCTAGCTATTGTGGTAGGTATTGTTTTTACGTTCAACACTCAGGAGATGGCAGTGCATTGTGCTGAATCTAAGAAAATATGATGTGGAAAGGAGGACTAGATCTGAACTTGTTGAAAAAGACCTATGCAGCAAGGGACTTCCACATACGAATAGTTGTGCTAAAGAACGAATTTTGTAATGCAGTGAGCCATCCGCTGGACAATCGACCACAAACGTATGTGCTCTGCGAGAAAATCGAGTGCTACGTTCGTATGCATGGTTCTCGGCATTGAATGGTTGCTCGAGTAAAATCGGAAAGTAGTAGTAATAGCGAAAGAATAGTGAACCACAAGTCACATTGCGACAATGCTCAAATGAATCAATAGATTCAGATATCCTACCGCCATTAGTTTTTAATTTTCGCCTTCTCCTTCACGCGATCGAAAGGCTTCAAAATAGACTTTGAGGCACCGACCCATTCAAGAAGATTGTACTCATTTCCCGGTCGGATTTATGTGGTGTTAATAGTAAGAAGACGAGATGAAGTAAAGTATTTCTTGCACCGTCTTACGAAAACGGCGTAGTCTAGTATGTATTGTGTTGTCTTATTAGGCGCAAAGCCAGAGTTCAAACCACAGGTCAGACATCAAAACGAAAGTATTTCTTCGGCGAATTTCTGCCATCAATTTTATGTCAAAAGGAGATAAATAAAAAAATTGCCATGAAAAGTTTCTCAAAAATCTGTCGTTCGGAGTCGACTTTAAACTGTAGGTTCTCGCCACTTATGTATAAAATTAATACACACAACATAAGTGGTGTGAGAGTCTAGGTCGTACTCCTGACTGAAAGGTTGTAATGGCCAATTATGTATGTTATGTGTGTATGTCTTATGAAACCGACACACTTGAATGCTTCTTCACTTGAAAATGTGCGGTTTCCAGCGAACATCACACAGAATATTATTGCAGCGCTTCTGTATCAATAAGGACGAGAAGGAAAAAGAATCAGTACGTCACTTTTAAATGTGGTGTAAGGCTGTTTGGTGCTGGAATGAGATAATGAATGGGGTGCCCTAGAAATATATAACTGTTGAATATGTTTCGGAATTATTAAGTTTGGGGCAATTAGCAATAGGTCCTCCTAGTGAAGTTGCGTGGTAAACTTGTTTGAAACACTTGCAACCTTGCTCTTATCTATTTTATCTGATTACCAATGGACATACATTTTTATTAGAATGTAAAATTTAAATTTCACTTTCTTAATACTTTTTGCTCATCGCTTACTCTTCTTTTCATTTTTTTTGTCACACAAAACCTCTATAATGGCTTTCTCCCTCAAAGTGAGCTATTTAAGTCCTTTTTTGCATCCGTGTATTCCCTGTTCGACATGCAATACACTGCACAGCATGCAGTAAAAAGTGTGATTAATGCTCACAGTCACATTGACAGTGCAGCTATTGGTAAGGGCGAGTAGATTTTTCCCTAACCCAGCTGGTAACGAGGAATATTTTATTTTTTTGTATATTGTTTATATCCAATATTACTTGCATTACAATAGTTTTAAATATTTTGTGCTTTACATCATATAATCAATGTTGTTAAAAAAAATAAAAAAACTTTAAAAAATTTTGATTGAAAATTTTATGGAAATATTTTTCTCTCTTTTCAATTCTTCTTCCCAAAAATTAAAATTACAAAATTATTTGGAATTTTGAAGTGTTTAAATTTTTTATTGGTTTTATAGAAAAAAGTCCAGAAATCTGCTGAGAGGAAGTCGCCGAAGAAATATTTTGTCATATTTTAGTTTCGATGTCTGACCTGGGGTTTGAACTTTGGCCTTACGTCTAATACGCCAACACGCTACCTACTAGACTACGGAAACTTTTTTATTTAGATTAGTTTATTAAATACTTTATACTATATCTCTCAATAGAAATTGTATATATTGTTACCCAAATATAACATATATTGTTTAACATTAACGATAAACAAAAGCTGCACACACACATATGTACAGCGAACCTGGTTGCACCTGGTACCAACAACAGCATGAAAGGAGACCAACAACAACAAGCATGAGATAAAAGGGATGGACAAGTGTGCAAAATACACAAACAATAATGCGGTCGCTATAGAATTCTCGAGAATCATACTGATTACGTGCATATATGAAAGGGCAAGACAAAGCCAGCAGTCAGTCAGTAAGAATTCAGTCAGCCTTATGTGAAGTTGCGTGTGAACAAAGCAAGTCGTGGTTGTAAAGGTCTAGCGAATAGTTGTGTGAACTAGTAAAGTGAATAAACAGATTATTATTGTTGTATCGCTAAGTTGTATACGGTGGCACACAAAAGTAGTGTAAAGAAAAAAGAATTTAACTGAAATTAAACACGTATTTGTTTTCACTTTGTTTGCAATTAATGAACTCATATTTAAACCTTTACGTAAAAACGTAACAATATGTTGGATTTTCTACTTAAATCAACATTAAAAGAAGTGCAGACTATGTCACTCATTAGTCCTTAGAAATTCAGTTCAGTTCAGTAAGGGCCATTTTTTGAATGCGAGTTTAAACTCGAGATTAAGTTAATCAGGAGCACGTGATACGCACCTTTCTGGTCCCACCAGACACGCACGCACTTCCTGCCGAATCGATTCGATTTTGCAGTCGAAGTTGATGGTTGCCCCATCTTTAAGCATGGTTATTTCCGCTAAAGATTGTAAAAATAAATGTATTTTTCGTCGCCAATAACAATTCAAAGCGACACTGTTTTACTATCGTGTCTTTCAAGGAAAATTTTATAAGTGGCTTTTCGGTTTCCATCAGCATGCCATTCAATTCGTGAGGCATCCATTTTCCAGGTTTATAGATCATTTCCAGACCTTTCAAACAGTCAGAAATTGTTTGCTGTGTAACATTTAAAATTTCTGCGAATTGTTTCTGACTCAATGTATCCATCTTCATCCATTATTATTTGCCTTTTTCCGGTCTTCCACTTGTTTTTGCTCACATCGAAGCCATCTTTTGCAAGCTGATTCTGATAGAGTGTGATCAAACATGACGACAAGTATTCGATGCGACTTAATTTCATTTTCTTCCTACAAAAACAAAAAAATTATAATGTAACATTAGGCAGATTTAGCTCTGGATGTCTCAGCATGATTCAAACTTTAAAACATTTCACCATAAAAGTAAAGACAACATTATACTGAATTTGACAGCAGAAGCACTCATGCAGTATAGAATTGTTTAAGGCGAATTGGAATGTCTGCCTACTAGAGTTTCGTGATAAATTTTAGTCGGAAAGGCAAAGAAAATTATTTGTGTCTGCAACAGTTGTAAAAAGTGAATTATTTTTACTTTAAGCTTGTGCTTTAAATGCATTGAATTTGTGAAAAATATGTACATTCTCTTGAAATAATTTTAAGTATTGAACAGAGTTTTGGTTTACTTTACTTGTCCATTCTTTTACGTAATTTCTTGTTATTTATATATAATTCTATATACTTGTTGTTTTTGTATATACAAAATATAAAATAATATATTAAAAAATTAATTTCCTAACTTAAATTAAATGAATTTCAGAATCAGCTTAAAAAGTCCAACAACCTTGGAAAATAACATTCGACATGCAATGATATCTCCGAGACAGAAAATGGAAAGCAATGATTCATAAAAGGTTCTGAATGGTAAGATTGTCTGATTTTACACTTCTGTTTAACGGTGTCACACAGAAAAAAAGTCCAATGGTGTCAAATCGCAGCTTGTTGGCGGCCAATTGACATCTCCTAATTAAATGGCCATAAAACGTTTGACACAATAAATTCACGTGGCATGAGTTGTGTGGCAAGTTACACCATCCTGTTGAAACTAAACATCGTTCACATTAATACCATGAAGAAGCATTACAAAAAATCGGTTATCATGGCGCGATAGATGTCTCCATTGACTGTAGTGTTTGCGCCGTTCTCATTTTCAAAGAAATATGGGCCAATGATACCTTCGCTTAACAAGCCGCACCAAACAATCACTCGTAATGGGTGCATTGGCTTCTGTAAGACCACGTATGAATTTTCTGAGCTCCAAATAGGGCAATTTAGTTTATTAATGTACCCACCAAGACGAAAATGAGCGTTATCCGAAAAGACGATTTTCTTTTGGTACAATCTATATGATCGTGCAGTTTCTCGTTGGGTCATCTATTCCAATAAATCGATTGAATGCATGAGCAGTCAATCGATTCATTACGTTCAATGGAGTTAAAATACTGAATTTTAAGACAGAAAATAATGACATAAGTATTGCCAGATACGAAATAACCGATTATTAAAATTTAAACTAATAGATGACTTATAATGGTTATTTGAAAAATATCCTGGGTAGGCTTATAATTTAAAAAATTTACACCAAAGAGAGATTTTCTTTCAAGTAATTTATTTGAATTTATATTTTCGGTAAGCTTATTGCCGTTCTAGAATTTAATATGACGAAGGAAATATCTCTTTACTGTACATGTAAAGTAAAAATATCTTTCACAAATACATTACTTGAGTGTACTTATTTCCATGCTACCATATAGGGTTTCATGTAAAATGTGTAAAAAAGTTGTTATAGCATCGTAAGTTGTAAAGTTGTAAAGCATTGGAAAAATGTGATTGGTTTTTGCGGTTGATGTTTTCTGTATGACTTAGTGACAAATGACTTTCGATTAAAACTTTACTTATTCCATAAAAAAGAATGAGAGAAATTTAGAAAAAAAAAACCTAAAATAACTAGAAAAAGAAAAAATATTCTAACCAAAGTAATTTCAAAACTAAAACTGTTGCTATGAGAGCAAGAAGCAGAACAGAACGAGTACTTATTCAATAACTTAAACATATTGTACAATAGGGTATAAATAAGGGCTTAAATCTTCTCCTATGCTTTGCCGTCCTTACAAAAAATAAGCCCAGGAGACAGTGCGCCGTTATGACTGCTATAAGATTCTCAAGATAGATTCTGTATGAATTTAACGCAAATCTTATTCCGACTTCTTATGACTCTTCAGTCAGGACAACAACCTAGCTTCTCAGTCCACTTACGTTGTGTTAATACGTGCGTGGCTGGACTTACAGTTTAATGCCGACTCCGAACGAAATAATTTTTTAGAAAAATTTTTTTCATAGCATAGCGACGAAGATATATTTTTTCATATTTCGTTTTGTTCGAGATTCACCTTCCCTATCTCAATTATTTGCCTCCATTAAATGAATGCCAATCTTGTTTTTATTGTCCGGAATGCATTGCGTCGCTCGCTTTACCCTTCAGAATCACCCTGTATTCTTGGACAATGTTAGATGAATTGGAAACACTCTTTAAGAAAGTATATATCCGTATACAGTGTGCAGGATCCGCACACCGTCTGTCTTTATCGGCCAGAGTAATGGACAATCTGTTCAATTGTACTGATTCAACTGTACTGAACAGATTGATCTTGATCCATCGCATACTTTTTTTATAATGTTATCTGGTCTTCAATAAATAACAGCATCTGTTTGGTATTATTGCCATTAATCCAGAATCGAACAGCGTGCTGTGCACAGAGAGTTCCAGATGAACTATAGCCAAGATTTTGACATGACCATAGACCTTATATTCCCATGCTCTTGCTGCGTTTCGCCTCAATTCCATATTCGAAGATACTTGTTTCTCCAAAGTATTGTTGGTATTCATTTGATTATTATAAATATCTGCTAAGACAATCGTTATCGCTCTGTTCTCTAGTACATAATTTACTTTACATTTTGTACAGCCAGTTCTCAGATTTTAAATCTCAGTTTAAGGAACAGTAGATTGGGAATTACCTCGTTTTGACTTTGAATAGCTTCGTGAATAGCACTGAATATGTTTTAGTTGGTTTAACTACCAACTATAACTACTAACTATATTCATTGAAATATTTAGGACGGTCTTTGATCCTTCCTAGATGTTATTGCCCTAATTGTATTTTGACTATCTGTAAAGATATTTAAATCATACATTTTCATACGCTTTAAAAACCGTATTACCGTCGGAGGCCATTTATTTTGTATCTGGTACCCAGTTCCAGCCATCTTATAACAAACCGGTATCTTTATCATTTGAATAAAAAGTATTGTTTCCAATATCCTTATGGGTGATGATCTTATTGCATCACTTATCCTTAAACAACATATTCGTTGAACCATTTGAATTGTTCTTATGTTGTATTTCCTCTCCATCAATGCCCACTCTTTTCCATTCAAGATCGAGGAATGACAGCAATATATAAATCGCGAACAGATCAGCTCTTACCGCCTGCACCGCAACTTTACTTTAATTTTTCAGGATTTTATTTGTTTCTATGGTCTCCCCCGTATCTCGGATTTCCAGAAGCTAGACTCATACCTCTTCAACATATTGTAGCAGACAACATTCCCAGCTTCATCCAAAATTGCTGCCAGAAAACAGTAAAAGCCAGTTTTCCAATTAAACTTAACGCAATCAGGCAATATAAACTTAAATAAGGTGGAATTCAAAAGCCTGGAATTCCCAAGCCAGACATTAAAACCAAATACAAAATGTATTTCTTCGGCGACTTCCTTTCAGCAGATTTCTGGTAAAAACTCAGAGAGTAAATAAAAATTCCATGTAAAGTTTCTCAAAAAATTGTCGTTCGGAGTCGACTTTAAACGGTAGGTCCCGCCACTCATGTATAAAATAACTCACAACATAAGTGGTGTGAGAAACTAGGTCGTAATCCTGACTGAAGGGTTGTAATGACCAAAATTAGGTATGTAAAGTTTTATTAGACTCTGTGACATCTAACGTCACGAAAGGACTTAAACTTGAGTTGCATTCATTATTTCAGTGAAACTCTATTCCATTTTTTCTCCCTCACTGCCCTTTTTTCAATACATCTCCACATTATTTTTATACACACACACTGTATAAAATGAAATTTTTATTGTATTGAAATCGATATGCTTAAGTGTAAATGTAAAAATTTATTACATGAATGTACGTACATAAATAAAGCCGTGTTGCGAGTATGTATATGATTTTTCACGCGAATATTTGCAAAAGTATTGAATTGTCTCAAGAGTTGATGCTGAGTAAACCTATTCAATGTCAATAATATTAAAAATTTTTACGCCGTCTATCCTTACGGAAAAGATAGTTTTTTCTATTACTGATTATGATTGATTTAAATTTTAATTGATTTAATTTATCATCTCAACCCATTAGTGGAAAAAGTTCCTTGACCACTTTCCTTATATAATTTTCATCAATTACACTGTGCGACAGTCAAAATACACCCATATGTGTGACATAGTGTAGGTTGTGAGTTTTGATGAGTAGAACTCAAAAATATTTTTTTTTACATTTTTCGAACCCTCTAAACTTGTTTTATTTGACAAAAATGGTATTTTTGATCTTTTCACACATAATTATTACCCAAACATTTTTTAACTGTTTTTAAAATCCAAAGTTTTTTGGAAAGGGGATAGACGAGCCTTTAAAATGGTATACATACGTGTTATGAGTTTTGATCGGGTAAACTTGGAAAATATGATTTTTTTCATTTTTTCAAGTTTAGCCATACTTAATTGTAAAATTTAATTAAAAAACTATAAAATAAGTGATGACATTCTGAGAGTGCATTATCTTGTGAAGAGATTGACACTTCGTTTGATCAAATCGGACAAAAATTACCGTATTTCTTATTTAAATAGTATAACAGTCGTGATATGCTATACAAGATTTCCTTCTTGCTGATCATTGCTTTTATCGCTATCCTGATCAAAATCAGATCCATCCAGTTGGGGAATTGTATAAAATGCAACGCCATTGAGCTCGTTGTCGGCAAGGGCTACCAGTTCAAACAATTTTTCAGAAATTGTTAGTCTACATATAAAAAAAGATTTTATTCAATTATTGTTTAACAATTGCACTAAGAACGCAGTGTCCCTTTTAGGGGATGTTACATTGAAAGTCACTATAAGCGCGTGGCATTACATTTTGTCATATTTTTTTTACATCAATTAAGTCATTATACTTATTTACAAATAATAAAATACAAAACGTAACAAATATTCATATCATATTTGATATATGCTATCTTACTCAGTTCGGATTTTCTTTTTTTCACAAATTAGTATTCCATATTTTGCATATAAAACAAAAGTTAACGTTAAAAACGTTTTATTGTAAACAAAATAAGAATAAATTTGTGTTTAGTAGTTCGCACTAATTTTGTGTGCCAATGTTCACAACTTGATGTATCCAACAATAACTGCTTGTTCGCTATTCTTTTTTGCTTACAACGAAGTTCTTTTCAACGGAGATGTTCAAACCACGAATATTCTCTTCACACGCAACGCGTCTTTACACAAGAATGACAGAGTTCTTACTGCTCGTTGCCTGCTTTGTCGTGCCTTTTTATATACCCACGTAATCAGTCTGATGAAGGTTCTTCAAGTCGAACGTTTGAGCTTTCGCCTTCTCGAGAATTCTATCGCGACTTAATTGTTATTTGTGTATTTTGTTCACATTGCTTGTTGTTGCGTTCTCGCTTACTTATCTATCCTCTTTCCTTTCATACTGATGTTGTTGGGTTACTTGTAACAATTTAGTTGTAGTTTTTTATGTAGCTTTTGTTCATTTTAATGTTAAACGATGTACACCATTTTCATTTTCGTAACAATAATATGCAAGTATAAGGTTCATATTTTTATATTATGTAGCCACATTTGCTCGTCATTGTAGTTGCATTACCCTTCTCGATTTCTTGCATGACTTCGGCATAAGCTAATGTTAACCTATTGATTTAACTTAAGACTCTTTTCAAGTCCTTAAATTTAATATTTTAATAGCATTACTAACAATATATATGACATAGATATGTACATATATGACCGTTTTAATTAATTGTGTGTAAGGTTCTGAATACTGTATGCAGATACTTTTTTCATTTTATTTTAAGAAAATATTGCCATGGAAACTCAACATCATTGACCAGCTTCTACACATGTCAATAAATAATTACACGGTCAACTCAGTGATAATGAAAGTCGGAAATAATAATTAAAAAAATAAATATCAAAAATAAATCTTTGCATTTGATGTTTGTGAAATAAATTTAATTTCTTTTTAAAAGGTTTCATAATAAAAGTTTAAAAGTGGTTATAATATGTCCTACGAGTTCAATTAATTTTAATATTTTATACGATTGTACATATAAAATATTTAAATAATTTTTTTCATTTCATTTTTAAAGCATTTAAGGCAATGAAGTACTTTGTACTGAATATTCACAAATGCAGAAATTAATAGATTCAGGATTTTTCCTATTTGGGTCCGACACGTAGGAGATGAGCCCTATTCATGGAGTGCATTGTGTTGGAGTACATGGAAGATATTTTATGGGAGAATGGAAACAGGGGTAATGTGTAAAAAATTTTTTTAATATAAACATTTGTCACTTCTTCTTTTCGAAAGTTATTCTTTGGTAATAATTCTTATTTTCTTTTGCGATAATCAACCGGACAATCTCACATACACCAAGAGTCTCTGGTGGGAATCAAACCGTGGCTTTCGCCACGTACACATCACCTGGGTTGAACCAATTGGTTGTCAACCACTGGAAATTTCTTTATTATAGTTGGATATCGCCTTCGGGAGAACTGTAGGGCTCACCAAAGCTGATGCACTCCTTTCGGAATCCTTTTCAATAGAATTGGGTATGTCAGTTGTCTCGGTCAAGTTGGCAATTGCGCGGAAATTCTTTCGGGACGCCAACCTATACTGGATCAATGAGGAGTCCTGCTCCACCGCTAGACCCTCCTGGACCCTGATGGATAGAAGCCGTAACAACCAGTTACTTGGGCTTGGTCGTGCCATCATCTCAACCACAGTGGCCATGCTTACAGGCCATTGCGTTATGTGGGTAGACATGATGTGGCTCCCATTTAATGACTTCTGCCGTGGGTACAGATCCCCTGAGAAAGAGGAGACTGTTATCCACTTTTTCTGTCAGTGCCCGTCTCTTGCAAGGTTATTTGGCTCTCCTTTTCTTGTCAGTTTGACGGAGCTATCATCTATTGACATCAAGGATATAGCTTCGTTTATCAAACTTTCTGGCTGGTTTTCCACCGTAGGGTAATCGTGCTTTTGATGGGCAGCCCTTGCGCTGACCAACTCTCCCCTGAATTTGGTAGAACTTGGTACTGCGGTGGCATCGCAACGGGCCGCTATGCGTGTTCAAGTGAGCTTTTTGATATCAGAGCTACCACTCCGACCTAACCTAACGTAGCCTGGAATAAAGTAAAGATAGACTTTACGTGCCATAAAAACTTACTTACATTATTGACATTTCGATTACTTGCATTACTTATTGTAAAGCAGACAACTTGCTTTTAATCTGTTATTATCTTTTAACAACATTTTAATGAACTATTCTTTTGCTTGAAATTATAAATAAAATATTTTATATTCCATTTAAATAAACTTTTGCCAGTAAATATGAAAATGAATATAAATTAACAGTTAAAAACTTTACTTGTTAACATGCAAGCACAAATAAAAGTCCGCACTCAAAGTTATTATAACAACACACGTACAGACTTATATACGAAGGTGAATAAATAAATTCATGAATTTCTTGCTTCAGGCATCTGTCAGTTGAATGCTGTCAAATTTTAACAAGAGTAGTTAGTTGTAGTCGCGGTAGTCTATTAGATGATGTGTTAGACGTGGTTGCGAAGTTCAAACTCCAGGTCAGGCATTTCCAACGAAACGAAATGTGGAAAAAAGTATTTCTTTGGCGACTTCCTCTCATTAAATTTCTGGCATAAAATTGGAGAGTAAATAAAATCGCCATGAAACTGTAGGTCACGCGACTCATGTATTAAATTAACACAAACAAGATAAACGGTGTGAGAAGTCAGGTTGTAATCCTAACTGAAGGGTCGTAATGTATTAATTATGTATTTATATGTAGTCAGTGATAGACATCCGTACTTGGCGAAAAAATACCAAGAAATGAGTTAAGAATTCATTTTTCAACTGTCATATAGCTCTGATTTCATTCTAATACTATGTTCAGATATGCACTTCTATTGAGTCAATAATCGGTTAATTGAGTAAAATATTTTAAGTATTCAGGCATAATAATATACGCAGTTCAGCTGCTTATTCAATATTCATTTGACAGTTGATAAACAAAAGCTGGTCGTTTCAACAACATTGTTTTTTTTTTGTTTTTTTTTTTTTGTTTTGTTGTCAAAAACCGTTCGGTTAATTGTAATATGCTCACTAAACACACTTATGACAGTGTTGCATTTTAAGTTTTACTCAATATTACAACAATTTGCGTATTTATTGCGCAATAATTAATTGAAAATTTATAAGAAATATTCAGCTCAATAATGGCGTTTATTGTGATTTACGCAATAAAGGTGCATATCTGAATACCGTATAAGTGGTGTCCAAGCCTGATAAATTGTTTCAGCAGAAACGGATTTTACTCTAAAGCACATGTCCCACAAAATAGTACCAATTTTATGCCCTCAAAAATGGTTAATTTTTCGTTCAACTGCGTATGTCTACAAGATAAAAGTGCGGTTAAGCTCCATAAAAGCTTCAATCATAAAACATAATCATGAACAGACTATAGCTGACGAAATGTTACAGAAAACAATAAATGTTGGATGATTAAAATAAAATTTAAAACAAAAAAACAAACATTCATATAAAGCGAATGTCTTAATGAAACTCTTAAAAGTTTGCTTTCATGCCTTTTGTTACAAGAATACTTTGCTTGCTCAATTACTCTGCTATTTTCAAGAAAAAAGACAAACAAACATACAAACCTAACTTGTTATTTGTGCTCTTTCATACCCTTTTTATGCCTTATTGTGATGCTTATTTAAATGTTAAACATTGTTTTATAAGGCAAGAAAGAAAATTAAAGTCCCAAAAAAAGAAGACAAATCTAAAAACATTTACTTTCTTACAGTCAAATATTCTTTACGCTTGTCATGTGCTGTCTGGTAAATTTATTTCTTCTCCATCATATCCACCTACAATTTTCAAAGTGATTTTAGAATAGCAGTGGTAAACAATTATTTAATTAATCACATGTCTTTAAAAAGTAGATACAAATCTTTTTTTTTGTCACGGAAAGCATCTCAAAACTCCTCTTAGGTATAAAATTAACACACACAATATAAGTAGTGTGAGAAGCTATGTCTTAATGCTGACTGAAGAGCTGTAGTAGCCAAGTATGTATGTCAGTGTTTTCTATATATATAAAAATGAATGTTTGTATGTAATTAATAGAATCGTAAACTAAACTAAACTAAACTTTGATCATGCTGTGATCTTCAGCAAAGTTGTTGCGCATGAGCCGGGGAAGGTTTCTAAGTTGGTATGACCAATTTCCGACAGGTGGCGTTACTGAAAATTACTCAGACTGAATTAAATCGTAAACTGTGCATTTGATCATGATATGATCTTTAGCAAAGTTGTTGCGCATAAGTCGACGGAGGTTTCTAAGTTGATGCGATTAATTTCCGATAGATGGCGCCACTAATAATTAATCAAAATGAATTGAATCGTAAACTATGCATTTGATCATGTGTTGATCGGGCAAATACCACACAGTTTAGCATTCATCATTTATGATTTTAATAACATTTAGTATAACTCATTCCCTTAAAATTTGAAACATTTTAATTTTGGAAAATTTTTAAAAATGCTGTTGTGTTCAATTGAATGATTCTATGAGATTCTAATAAATTTAACACATTTTTCACGTCGTTCCCGTGTCATTATGCCTCCAAAGCGGCAAGCAATTGGTCGACCTATACCACGAGCACGGAAGAAAAGACCATTACGAGCCTCAGAATCAGACGGGCAACTAGCATTGAAACTGGAAAATCTTCGAGTACATGCCGCTGAGACCCGTTGGCATGAATCACTTGGGCAACGAGAAGTGAGATTAGAAACTGATCGAATGCGGACAACGGGAAACAAAATCAATAAAATGATTCAAAATTAATTTGACATTTGTGTAATGTCTTTCCTTGATATTTATTTTTGTTGGTGGCGTAGCAACACGCGCAGGGTACAGCTAGTTATATAATAAATATGACCTGCGGTATGATTAAAAAGGATTTTTTTTCATTAAATATTTTACAGATGCTGTAAAGTTTGTTGTTAGAATTTTTGAGCGTTGAGTTGAAAAGGTCAACTTGTTATAATTTTCGTTTTATTGTGTGGCTCCAGGTATTTAAAGCGTTCTTTCACCTCTCAATATGATATTGTTTGCTATGTTTAATTTTTTTGTGTATGAGTACAGAACATATTTTCTGCAATTGTCCGGCGGTTGATTTATTGTGTGGCTCCCAATGTTAAAAGCATTCCTTCTCCAGACAATATGATCTCTGTTTTCTATGTTTGGTTTCTTTTTGTGGAAGTACAGGACATATTTTCTGTTATTTTCCGACGCTTGGGAATCTCAAAAAGAGCATTTAAGATTCTTAAACACTCAGAATATAATGACAGAAAGTGTCTGGTTAACTGGTTGACTGAGATATGCTAACCAGTAATTGTGATTGTATGATGGAATAGCTAACATCTGTGTTAGAACAGTAACTAAAAGGAATAAGTTATGCTTATTGAGGAGGCTGGCAATTCAATCTACCCTAACCCATGTAGTTTGAAAAGCATTCTTTTGTATTTTAAATCCATATAATAAAGTCACTTAACTTTAAAATCTGCTATTTTGTAGCCGTGCAGTTTAAAATTGCTGGATATAACTGGTGAATGAACCTTTTACCAATTTGATTGAATCTCCTATTTGAATTCATTTTACTTTCTTTTTATAACTTTTATTTGTTTGTTTAGCAAAAAAACCCACAATTATTCGATTGCTCTATAAGTAGTGAATAAAAACTAAGAAACGTTTGCTAAAGCATATGCTCTAGTAAGTACTGGAAGTCCACTAGTAGTACTTTGGCTTTTTATTTCATTCTCAAAGTTCATGTCCATTTCATGCGAAAGGGCACACACTAATGCCCAGTTGTTCTAAGACTTCCTTTTTAGAGTTTGTCAGAAATGCATTCATTTCAAAAGCAATTTTTATGGAATATTGGAAAATGGCCACCATATGCAGGACTTTAAACAAAAAAGAAATAAAATTTTATGGACAAGTGTTTAAAAGAGTATTAGCGTTAAATCTTTTAAAGTGATTCTATATTTTAAAATTGTATGTTGTTTGGATGTGTAGTTTAAATATATTAAAATAGTTTTGGTTTTCAATTTAAAACTATTAGGTTGTTCGGAAACTAATTTTGTTTTTTCCCGACAGAGGATTTAATTGTATTTTTTTGCACCCAAACTGTGTGGAACTAAAGCCGTATAATTTTTATATGCTTTAAGAGCTCATATAGTAAGGCTTGTGTGTGAAAAATTACAATTAATTCTACGCAGTAGTATTTGGTTGGTGCCCTTTTAAATATGGAGAGCGATAAGCAGCAATTCGATATATCTTACTGTTTTACTACAGATAGAGTAAAAATGCGGTTCAAGCCTTAAACAAATTGACCGCTGTGTATGGAGAAGGTGTGTTGACAGTACGCCAGTGCCAGAACTGGTTCACTAAATTTCGATTCGGCGATTTTAATGTCAATGTCGAACATGCACCACGTTCGGGAAGGCCGGTTGAAGCTGATAAAGACGCGATAAAGGCATTAGTAGACGCGAACCGATGAATAACAACACTTGAGATCGGTTTGAGGTTAAATTTATCAAATTCAACAGCTTATGACCACTTGAAAGGCCTGGGATTATCCTCGAAGCTCCCCATATTCTCACAGACAGAAATCTGTTGCGCCGCATTGATGTCTGCGATTCGCTTCTCAAACGTAAGGAAACTGATCCATTTTTGGAGCGCATCATCACTGGGGACGAAAAATTGGTTGTATACAACAACGTCAAATTCAAGAGGTCATGGAGCAAAAGGATGAATTGGCTCAAACCATTTCCTAAGCCGATATTCACCAAAAATTGTGCTACTATCTGTTTGGTGGGATTTTAAACGAATCGTTTTTTTTTGGAGCTTTTACCGGATAACACAACGATTAATTCGGAAGTCTACTGTCATCACCTGGACAAACTGAACGATGGACTTTAACAGAAAAGGCCATAACTAATCAAAAGGAAAGGTGTAGTGTTTTAGAGGGTAAAACCTTCACCTCAAATGAGAATGTAAAAACCACCAAATAAGCTTATGCCAGCAAAGACCAACAATTTTATGAGCGTGGAATTATGCTACTATCAGAAAGATGACAAAAGGTGTTGGACCAGAACGGCCAGAATTTGTATATTATACGAAAACTGTCTTTCATTTTCACTAAAAATAAACGTAATTACTTTCCGATCAACCCACTACATTAAGTATTGCTGGAATGAAAGTTCAAACTATGGAAGTTCATACTATTAATATATTAAAGAGGCTCTCACTGTCTTCGAAAGCTTGTGGAAAAGTGTCTACCTACATGGCTTAAGATTTCGAAATTAATTTAGACTGCTTGATATAATTTATCGGATTACATATGTACATAATTGATCAATACAACAGGATTATGGCCTACCTCCTCACACCGCTTACGTTGTGTGTTTTACTTTTATACATGAGTGACGAGACCTACAGTTTAAAATCGTCTCTGAAAGTCAAATTTTAGAGAAACTTTTCATGGCAATTTTATCTACTCTCAGATTTTTTGCCAGCAACCTGCTGAGCGGAAGTCGTCTAACCAATATTTTGTTTATATTTCGTTTTGTGGGCGATGTCGGACCTGTGATTTGAACCGTGACCTTGCGTCTAAAGAGCCAATAGACTATAACGACTTCAAATCGGTCATCACTGTCAACATAAATCAAGCCATACCTCACGATCAGCCGATTTGTACGCCAATTTATTATCTACCTTTTTGTACATTTCAAAATCTGGTTGACCATATGCTTAGTCGATGTCCATCAGTTTTAAACGACACCGGAACCTCTACAAAAGATTAACCACTTAATTAATTAACAGAACTTAAATTAAGAGGAGGGATGAGATGCAAGCATACAAGATAAAGTTTCTGAGTATGGCCAACGTGGCGAACAGCAGGACGATCCTTGTCTTGCTGTATTCAAGTTGATACACAGCCTTCTCGTGGCCCCTGCTGGATGTGATTCTAGCACCCGCTAGATGTTAACTAATGCGTGCAGCAAAGTCCAATCCCCCGGACGTTAAATTTAGGTTGTGCGTGTGGAACCCACCACGTAAAAACTTTATCCAATGAAAACAAGAGCACACAAAACCAGAAAGATCCCTTCAAAAGTTGACGACCACGGCTAACATTTAAGTGACAACGATTTAAGGATAGGCACATGGAACGTCCGCAACCTTCACAAGCCTTCAGGTAGGCGATACCACCCAGCTGGCAGGTGCCCTCATGAAATGTAGGACGGACATCTCTGCCATACAGAAAATGCGATGTATATTACAAGGATTCAAAAGGCAGGCATCTTGCGATGTATATCACAGCTGCCATGTTGATAAGCACGAATTCGGATACGGATTTGCCACCTTGTCTCCAGGTTCACGCCTATGAACGAAAGAATAGCCACAATCCGTATCAGGGCAAAATTCTACAACATCAGCCTTATTTGTGCTCACGCCCCGACGGAAGAAAAGGACGATGTGGTTAATGATGCCCTCTACGCTAAACTCGAGGACGTATATGATAGGTGCCCGGCCCATGACGCCAAAATCGTATTTTTGCCCCCACTGACGGACAATTCAGCCTCCAAGCGAACACTACCTCCAATAATATGAGGCCGATCGATTTCGCCGAGACGCGTAACACGCTAGTACGTAGCACCAAGTTTTAACATCTCGACATTCACAAGGCCACTCGGATGTCCCCCGATCGATAAACATCCAACCAGATTGATCATATTGTGATTGGCGGAAGGCACGTATCCAGTGTACTAGACGTGTGCACATTTAGAGGTCCAAACATCGACTCGGTCACTACATTGTCGCAGCCAAGTTAAGAAACTGCAATCATAAAGGGCATCTGAGGCGTTCTCCGCTCAACTCTCAGTCGTTCCCCATCTAATATCAGCAACATTGGTGGACTTTGGGTCAACATCCCCCACTACAGTCCTTGGTTTCGAGCGCCCATCCCAAGGAAATCAATGGTACGATGAGGAGCGTCGCGCAGTATCACTCTTGCCAACAGGTGCTACTATGGTCTCAATAGGCAATTGAGTAGGAGAGACCTCCCTCGTACGACAAAACTAATACTCTACAAGACGCTCATCCTACCAGTGCTTCTCTATGGCGCAGAGGCATGGACCGTGATGCAGCAGCCTTGAGAGTATTCGAGAGAAAAATCGTACGTAAGATCTTCAGCCCATTGCGAGTTGGCGATGATTTTCGCATCCGATCCAACAGTGAGCTGTATGAGCTCCTCAACGACATAGACGTTGTGCTGCGTATTAATATCCAGCGGCTGCGCTTGCTCGGCCATGTCGTTCGAATGGAGAAGGCTGCTCCGGCGAGACGGGTGTTTGACGCGGGGATCTGCGGAAAGACCAAATCGAGGAGCTCAAGAAGCAGAGGCGCCTGGAAGGATGTGGTGCGGCAGGCCGAA
The DNA here is from genome assembly GCA_936449025.2 of Sarcophaga subvicina. NCBI lineage: Eukaryota > Metazoa > Arthropoda > Insecta > Diptera > Sarcophagidae > Sarcophaga > Sarcophaga subvicina. The sequence continues at coordinate 94,521,564 of OW388080.2, forward strand.
GTCCGTTAATCGGGATGTCAAGGGCCAATTAAGTAACTAAGTAAATTACGGCACACGTATTATTTTTTTATAACTATTTTCAAAGAAAAAAATTAAAAAAAAACATTATAAAACTTCAATGAAATTTGTTTTTGTGATATATAAGCTAAGAAAACGCACAGCTACTTATCAGAAATTTGCTTCTTTTATTTATACTTTCATTGTTACATTGGAGTCCTTAATATTTTTTGCACATCACTGTATCCATATGTATACCCAACACCATAATAAAGTTATTTGTTTGTGTTTACATGCAAAATGTATAAGCAACTCTTATTCTACGTTAATAATGGCTAATAAAAAATAACAGTTTGTTAACAACAGAAAAACAAACAAACAAAATCAACACATATAATATTATAATACGCATCCGAATTTGCACGCAATAAGCACGTAAAAGACAATCAAATAACAATTTCAAAAATATTGTTATTATTGTTGTCCATTCTTAATTCTCATTTCAGAACAATTGCATGCAATTCTATTTTTAAGAAGAGATTTTTATAAAATTGCACAGATTGTTGAAAATCATAAATCTGATCTTAGTATTAAACATACATGCTGGTCATTACATTCCTTAGGTCAGGTTTACGACCTTGCTCCTCAGACCACATACATATGTTGTGTATGTTAATTTTATACATGCGTTGCTGGACCTACAGTTTAAATTCGACTCCGAACGACAGATTTTTGAGAAACTTTTTACGGCAATTTTATTTATTCGCAGAGTTTTTGCCTGAAATCTGCTGAAAGGCAATCGTCGATTTTACTGATGGTATAGGTTGTATTGCTTGTGATCGTTAGGGTTTATGACTTGTTCGCACACATTTGCGACTTAAGAAAACCCCACAAGTAACAGTCTAAGGGGGTCAAATCATATCCCCCACATGGAATAACCATTCCTTCAAATCGCTCATGTAGACCATGCAATGTGACATGAATTGTTTGGCATGTAGCGCCGTTCTATTCAAACCATATAACTTTGGTAAGTTGGTAATATGGAGTTATAGTGCTTACCGTTGACAGTCATATCAAAAAAAAGCCATGCTGACGGCGGCCGAAAATCCACGGCATGTGGATTGACATCGTATCAGATTTGAAAATTTGTTTTGTTCGCGTACTTATTCTCCTAGAAATTGGCCTCATCTCTGAAGATGATTTTGCTATGAAAATTGGAGTTAGTTGCAAACTATTGGAATATACTGAAGTCGCCGTGGTGTAGTAGGTAGGTAAATATTTCTTCGGCGACTTCCTCTCAGCAAATTACTGGCAAAAACTCTAAGAGTAAACTCTGAGAAAAAAATCTGTAGTTCGGAGTCGACTTTAAACTGTAGGTCCCGGCACTCATGTATAAAAATTAACGCACACAACATAAGTGGTGTGAGAAACAAGATCGTAATCTTGACTAAAGGGTTGTAATGACCAATTATGTTATGTATGTATGTAACACACGTTGTTGTCTATGGTCGTTTACCTACTGTTTCCGGGCCATTTGAAATGTGTTTGGTTGTAGTCAGAAGTCGCGACGCTAAATTGTTCAGCTATGGTCTGCGCTGAATTTTTGAAATCGACTGCCGCGTATTGTGCTCCACAATCTCATGGATTTCTCTAAATCCAAAGAAATGCATTGAATATACAGATGCCATTCCCTAAATTTTAGTTTTATTTAAAAAAAATTTTTTAGATTTCCAAGGATTAAAACGAATTCGATTAAGTTATTAAATTTTATAGCAAATAAATCTTTCTTATCCGTTCCATGCAATCATATGTGCTCAAATTCCTCTTTCTTTTGAAAGCACTGACATAAAATGGAATTGGAAAATCAATTTTATAACTCTGTTTGTGCGTTAAAATTATTACAATTTTATGATGTTTTGTAATTTGCGATGACACACAACTTCTGAATTTTTATGACTGTTTGACTGTAATAGCAATAGTTGTCGTTGGTTTTATAACTGGTATTACAAATGGCAGGAATACTGTTGCTTTTTCTATCTAGAAAGTAACAGACAGACGCATGTACAATGCGGTGATGAAATAACGACTTATTTGTATTTCTATCTATACATTTCGGTGCCTGTAGATTAACACAAACAACTATTGGCAAAGGGTGAAAAGTCACGTCCAACATATAAAATTTGTGGCAATGTAAGTCATTTCCTTTTGCTTTTGCAAACTTTGTTTCAATTTGAGTTCCTTTGTTATTTTCATTTTGGTTGATGTTTAATGGTGAAGCATTTTGTTGACACTCATCTGTCCTACATAATAATATTCGTAGTTTTGTTGTGCTTGTTTCGTGGTTTTTGTTTTCTACTTTGCTTTCCGACTCAAATACATCCTGTGGTTTTAACTGTATTAATATATTTGGTCACTGTCCTTTACAAGCGGCTTATTAAATACGTTGGTTTCCTTTGTAAATTTCTCATCGCTGTTGTAAATAAATCGAAGAAGTTAAATATCAAAAGAAAAATTTTTTTTTAAACATTATTTATGTCCTGTATTTGGGCAAACAAATATGCTCAATTGATACAGAAAATACTAGGCCTAGAGGATTAAATCATACTATCTCTCCAATCAGTCGCCGTAGTCTAGTAGGTAGTGTGTTGGCTTATTAGACGTAAAGCCAGGGTTCAAAACCCAGGCCAGACATCAAAACAAATACAAAAAGTATTTCTTCGGCGACTTCCTCTCAGCAGATTTCTGGCAAAAACTCTGTGAGTAAATAAAATTACCATGAAAAGTTAATCAAAAGTCTATCGTTCAGAGTCTACATTAAATTGTAGTATGTTATGTATATGTATAAAATGTATAAAATTAACACACTCAACATAAGTAGTGTGACAAGCTAGGTCGTAATCATGACTGCCAAATGACCAATTATGGTTGTATGGAGGTGTGTATTGTGAGCTTCAACTAACTGAAAGACGTTATTAAAATAATAATTTTTCTTTTTTCTGTTAAAGGTTATGTACGTTTAAAATTAAAATAATTTTGAAAACATGTTGTGTAGAAAAATTCGACTCGTTATAGACGACGAATCACAAAAAAAATCAATGAAATAAAGAAACACATGGGGAATGAACGTCATGAATATCTGTCACCAAAGAATTTTCAATAATTTGTCGAAAGGTAGACACACAAAGAAATTCTATATTGGAGTGCCACATTCATTAACCTTGAAGAATTTAAAATATTTCTTAACATATACATATATACATATATACATATATACATATATACATATATACATATATACATATATACATATATACATATATACATATATACATATATACATATATACATATATACATATATACATATATACATATATACATACATACATTGATCAATACGTCAGGATGTATCTACCTTCTCACACCACTTATAACGTGTGTGCTAATTTTATACATGAGTAGCCAGACCTACAGTTTAAAGAGACTCCGAACGACATATCTTGAGAAACTTTTCATGGTAATTTTATTTACTCTCAAAAAAATCAATGAAATAAACAAACACATTGGGAATTAACGTCATGAATATCTGTCACCAAAGAATTTTCAATAATTTGTCGAAAGGTAGACACACAAAGAAATTCTATATTGGAGTACCACATTCATTAACCTTGACGATTTTGTTGGCTCGATTTTCATTTCAGATCACTGTTAAACTGAAATGAAATTGAACCGTTTATGAAGCAAATTATTATTAACGGTGACGTAAATTATATTACATATGACCATGAATGAAGAATGCTGAATTTTGGCAGACAATAGCAATGTCACGACCGATACAAAGAGCGCTAATGCTGTGTGTTTAATGGAACTGGAAGGAGTTTATTCAATTTGGTGAGATTGGTCTACTGCATGGGCTTCGATGATGTATCTATTATGTCTTTGTACTGACCAAGATCCTCCGAACCAAGGAGGGAGAAGTTGATCAGCGCAAGGGCTGCACATTTCAAACCCCACGCTGGAAATCTAGCCAGAACGCTTGATAAACGAGGCTATATCCTTGACGTCAATGGATGACAGCTCCGCCAATCTGACAAGGGTTGGAGAGCCAAATAACCTATATCTGAACCTCGCAAGAGATATGCATTGACAAAGAAAGTGGATAACAATCTCCTCTTCCTCAGCGGATCTGCACCCACGGCAGATGTCGTTAAATGGGAGCCACATTCTTTCCGCGTGCCTACCCATAATACAGTTGCCTATAAGCATGGCCACTCGTGAAATTACAAAAATATATTGGGGCACTTAGACTTTTGTCGTTCAGCTTTAATTCTATTTTTTTGTCGTTGGCTGTTTATAACTTAATCTGGTAGTTTTCTTTCTAAAATATTTTTGTTTGCGTATAAACTTATTGGTTTAATTTCGAACAACTTTATTAAATTTTATGTGCGTTGCGTTGTGTTCTTATAAATATTGTAAATAAATGGCAACAGAGAATAAATAAATTCGCAGCACAAAAGATTTGGGGTTGGCATTTTCATTCTGTTCACGGTTTGTTTATTTGTGTGCTTTTTTCGGTCGTCTGATTAATCAAGGGATTTAAATAAACACAACGATAAATTGCCATTTATTTTACCACAATAAAGAAAAGGTGTTTTCTTTATTATTCTTTTTTATTTGTGGTTGGTTAAGATTTAAATAAAAATGCTTGAAAAGTGTTTTAAAAATTTTGTAACGATTTAAAGGGCGATAAGTACAGGATACTTTTCAGAGAAACGAAGCTATGTATTCGCAATTTCTTTATATAAAAATAAAATTCAAAAGCTGAAGATGAGGCGTGATGTAGTGGTTTAATAAATCGAAATACATACATACATAACATATTTGGTCATTACAACCCTTCAGTCAGGATTACGAGTTAGCTTCTCACAACACTTTTGTTGTGTGTATAATTTTATCCATAAGAGGAGGGACGTATAGTTTAAAATCGACTCTGAACGAAAGATTTAAGAGAAACTTTTCATGGCAATTTTATTTACTCAGAGTTTTTGACAGAAATCTGCTGAGAGGTAGACGCCGAAGTAAGATTTCTTCATACTTCGTTTTAATCGAGATGTCTGACCTGGAGTTTGAACCGTGGCCTCGCAACTAATAAGTCGATACACTACCTACTAGACTATCCAAATATAAACCCCAGAAAAGTGTTTAAATTAAGAGGCCTCTTAGGAAAGCGTTATCCCATTCTTAATTAAATAATTCCCATATTTTTGTAAAGAAAATTCTTAGTCCACTCAGGGTTCTCAATCTTACGAAAGCTGGGCAATGACATAAAAAATGCTCCACCGTTTCGATGTCTTCACCGCATGCCTAGCAATCATGATTGTCCGCTATATCTACACGGTTTAGGTGTATATGTAAGACGGAGTGTCCCGTAAGTACGCTCATTAACGTTCTTAGGTCTCCATTATTGAGTTTTAAAACGCTCATGGTTCTCCCCTTCTTAGGATTGCCCCAAAGTATTTTTGTTTTTCTTACTACGATGTTATTATTCCACAATAGTCGATATAATGTCTTCTGCCACTTTCCCAGTTCGGTCTTTAATGCTCTGAAAGGATCTTGATTATCCAAGCTTTATTTGGCTTTATTTGACAGAATATTTTCACATCACTCCACGACAACTAGGTAACGTTGCTTGCCTGGCGTAACTGTTAATTGCCTTTTTACACTCCAAGACGCTCCGCTGTAATTGCCATCTATGTCTCTATAAAGAGGCTTAAAACCCGTATTATGGTCTGTTCGGACAAGTTTGGTTTCTTATTCTTGTTTTATATAGTTTCGTCCTATCTTCTTGTTGAGAGTCATCCGTGTAAAGACAAGTCTTTACGGGAATTTGTGGCATCGATCCGCTTGACCAAGAAAGTCAATCCGGTATTGAGTGATGCAATTGGTTGTTATTGATATGGCGGACACCCTGTAATATAACTATGAGTTAAGCGAGAGGTCGTCCAGTATTCCAATAATACTCTAGTAAAACGATTTTTGGATCTGATTGATCTATTTCCCCAAAGCCTGAAGATGGTACGTCGTAAGAGTCGCCTCATACTAAACCACTATATCTATCGGTTGAATGAAGATAATTGTTTGTAAATGCCCTTGTGGTTGATATTCGCATTGCATCGCTTATCCGTAAACAACATATTCGAACCCTCTGAATTATTTTAACGTTGTATTTCCTCTCCATTGTTGTCTAACACACTCATCTATAAGATAAGTAAATATTTATAATCAGTGGTAAGTAACATTAATGACTTGTTAATTACACTCGTAACCGTAACAAATACTTTCATTGTTATGCTTTATATTATTCAGCACTCCCGATAGAGTTGTGCAACCCCTCTTTTAGATTTAACCCTTTGATTCCTGATTATTTATATTAATTCAGGCACTCAACGCCATGCGCTGGAACTGTTTCAGACTGTAGGTTTATTTGCTTGTAGCATTAAAAGTTGTTTTCCTTGGTAACTTGCCGCACACAATGGCTTTTTAGAAAGTTAAAATTTATAGAAATTCCGTATAGAAATTTATTACCGAGAACCGCAATATTCTTAAAATTATTTTTTTAATTTTATAGTTTTCGCTTAAAGACAGGGAAACTGAATTTTTTTAGCCAAACACTAAGTATATAGAAAATTACAGTTTTAATTTAAATTATGCACAAAGATTCCAGATTTTTTTTGAACTCATTACGAATTTAAAATTTGCAAAGTTGCGAAAATCTCCAGGACATTAAGTATTTAATAACAAACAAACCTCAGACACTTGAAGAATGCAAAATGCTTCTTAACATATGTACATAATTGATTACGGATTACGTATCTAGCTTCTCACACCACTTATGTCGGGTGTGCTAATTTTATACATGAGTGGCGGGACCTGACACTTGACAATTGTATTTATTTCTTGTATTTCTGTATTGTATATTGTATTGTATTTCTTGCCTGAAATTTGCTAAGAGGCAGTTGTCGAATAAATATTATTTAACGAGTCTATCCGTTCATAGAACCATAGAAAATGACATATATTCACTAACTGGGCTATGGAACAGTTGGAAACTGACCCCAACTTTCATCGCAAAATAGCCTTCCGCGATGTGGCCCACTTCTATATGAATGGGTATGTAAGCAAGAACAATTATTGAATTTGGGAGGAATCCAAGAGCGCCTTCTACATACTGAAGAAGTCACTCTTTGAGTGGATCTTGCGGTGACGGCTTCATCGATCTATATTTCTTAGAGAACGACGTTGGCCATGTCAATAAAAACATCTCTTTTGGCCTGAGTTGAATCATATAGACACCACCGACATACGGTTTCAACAAAACGATTCTGCGTGTCACACTCTTCATTCCAGATCGGATATTCTGCACTAGCTATTTGAAGGAATGATCATCTCACTGGGGTGTTGTGAACAAGCCACTCAAATAATACGATTTGCCCCCGTAAGGCTATTTCCTTAGAGATATAATTAAGTCGCATGTGTATGTGCGGTCGCACTGCGATTCTTAAAGCTTATATAACCCTTCGCCAGACTCGAGGACAATTTGTTGGATAATTTCTTTAAAATTTCCAAATTTAAATTTAGTATTCTGGTCCAAATTAGACTTTAACTCAACAGCTTTTTTAACTTCTCCGAACGAAACTATTTAAGTTAACAAATATTTTATGAAATGAAATTAACACACGAATTGTAAGTAAAATTTAATTTACGTCTTATTTTTGACTCTTTCCAATAATTTTTGGTTTTACATCACGTAAATATTTTCGTATATGAACTTAATTTTAATCATTAAAACATTAATTTCACCCTGAGTTTTTAATTTTTTAAGATAAAAATGCAAAAATCCAAACAGCGTGCCACTGAGCAATAAACTGTTTATAAAAATTATCATGAATTCTCTAATAAAACATTTTAAAATCGTTATCGTTTTTTATCTGAAACTGTTTTGTCATATTTGTCACATACAGTGAACAGCAAAGGTCTGGGTATCTTAATATATTTCAGCATTTTCATGAATTTTAAGGAATAATATATACAAATAATAGATGTTCTTTATATTTATTTTTTAAATTAATTGATTTTTTAATATAAAACAAAAGAATTTTTAAATTAATTACAATCCATAAGAAAAAAAGGATTTTTGTACCGAAAAGTGTAGGTACCTCCAAGAAGAATTCAGAGTAAATTTAGAATTCAAAGGCCCAATATATTTAAAAGTTATCCCTAATATTCAGTAAAATATCCCTTAGAGTCAAGCACTACATTTAACTTTTGACTTTCAAATACTCTCTTGGAGTCAAATCGGTACTTTTTGTAGGAGTATTAAATCTGTGGAGACTTTGGTAGTCAAATCACATTTTCACATTAGCAACAGTGTGATTGAGCTCTCTTTCGAACATTAGGTAAATTTATCCTCAATAATAATACGTAAGAGAGAGACTTTCTAAAGATATTTCTAATGTCTTATTTACATTGTAATAATATTTGCAGCGTCACATACATATGTATTTCATATACTTCAGATAAACAAGCGAATTATTTGAATGCCTAGTTACACGATAGTGATGGAAATATATAGCAAGAATATGGGGTAGTAGACTTTAAGGTCATTGATGTTGAATATATAAGATGTCTCTTTACCAGACATTATTAATTTAGAAAATGCCTATTGGAAGAAATTTGGAAATTGATATCTTTAATTGTAATCGCACAATTAGATAGCGCTAAGACTTCGGCATTTTGTCTGGATTCTGATCTTCCCCACTTAAAGAATAAGATGATTTACATACACAATTGCTAATTCGCACTGCAACGAAAATTTTATGTAGGGTTTTTCTCTCGAATACTCTCAAGGCTGCTGCGTAGCGGCATCCACAATGCGTCGCATGTCTCTACTTGCCGACAACATATAATTCGTTAAACTTCCGTTCAATAGCGCTAAAGGTAGCAATAACATCTCGTTTCGTATGCCCAATGACGTCAAACGCATCGGCTTTCTGTTCATTTTTGCGGTCTGAGCTAGGTATTCCCGCGAAGCTGACAAGGCTTTACAGAATGACGTTGAGCAACTCCTGCAACTCCTGCAACTCCTGACCTTTCTGAACCTTGCGAGATTTCAGACAAGCCGATCTTTAATCACGGGATATCTTTAACTTTGTTATGGTGAGTTTTCTGCGGACGACACAATAAGTAATTTTAAAACTTCTAATTATTCTCTACTATCTCTTGTACCGTCCAAAATCCAGTATCATTTATGTTATTTACTTACTACATTGACCATTAACAACCCGTTTATAGGATTTCGCTAGTTTATCGCAACAATCCTTGACAGAGAAGATCGTCCTCTTTGCCGACAACCGCTCTTCGCCACATCGAATACATGTCTCGCCGGAACATACTCTTCTATCCGAACGACTTGACCATGCCGCTGGATGTTAATGTGTTGCTGGTTAACGCCAGCTAATAGATCTTACTAATAGATAGAATGCGGAAATTATAGCTATCTCGCACTGGACCGAAGATCTTAATTATGACTTTTCTCTCGAATACTATCAGGAATTTGATAATGAGAGGTGGGACCTACTATTTTAAAGTCGATTAGGAATAACAAATTAAAAAGCTTTTCATTCTCAAAGATTTATTTTCAAGATTTCAAAGTTGCGACATGAGTTCGAGATTTTTGCCGAGTAAACCAACACTTCATGTACTACACTACGGTACCACTTTATTAAAGCGTTTATTAATTTTCAGTAAAGAAGGATGAAATCTAAGCATGAATATTAATAAATATTTTACGTTGTAGAGCAGACTTGATATTTGTAATCCATTTAAATGATGTGTCTGTTTCTAATGGTAATGAATTTCGAAATATTTTTCGTTTCAAAAAAAGACAAGAAATTATTCAAGAAAATTTAAAACGAATAAGAAAAATAAATACAACCAATGACTTCCCTATTTTTCCTTAGATTATAACAGCATTAGAGAGTCATCCATCAAATTGTCGAGGTATAAAATATAAATCAATCTACGGCATTAACAATAATAATGTGCTGCTCTGGTCAATGAATTCCTATACAAATACATTCTGAGTGGGGTCAGAGAGAAACCAACGTTATGTGAAACTAACACATGGTAACTGGAGATGAATGGAAATTGCAAAGACAAAAGCAAATGAAATAAAAAACAATGTTTAATAATAAAAGGAAGTAAAAGTAGATGAATTGAAGAATAAGAGAAGACTTTACAGACTTGTTTATTTTCCTCACATTTACATGGTAATTCAAATGGAAAATAAATGTCTTCGAAATTGATAGAAGATATTGGCGGGTTATTTTGTGTTTCATTTATATTGTATTCATTATTTCTACTCTTAACCAGGGGCTATATAATTTCCTTGAATTATTCAGTTTACTTTAATCAATTTTTAAAATAAAAAACAAACAATAATCGAATAAAGCATTGTAAGTTAATGGGATTTTAAATTGAAATTGGATATTCGAAGATAAGTTCATAATAATTATTTCTTTAAAAAAATGTATATAACAAGTATCAGTAATTGCAAGTAAATATAAAAATATTTTAATTTTTAATAAACTTTTTCTTATCTATTGTAGTCCATTGTTGTGTTATAAAAAAGCACGAGGAATTTGCTTTAAATTCCATTTCAATACTCAATTAATACAATAAAAATAGAGAATTCTTGAAATTTTGTACTTGTGGTGAAACAAGACGTGATTTTCGACATGAGAAAATCGACTTAGAAATTTTTTTACGTTTTTTAAGTATTTAATTCGAACTACTAAATTGACATTGGTTCCTTCCCAGGAATAAATTCCTCGAACAGGCCACAACATGGCTACTGGTGAAACAACAACAGAAAGACTGTCCATTACTATAAAGAAAGGATCAAAATATTAGAATCCGCTTGGGCAGAATTCGAACACACCTACAATAACATACGATGTGTTGAAAAGCTCCAGTTAGACCACAAATATTTTACCGAAAAATACTATCAAAAGATTGAGGAATGCGTCACAAAATACAGGGAAATATTTGAATCAGGCACAGATGAGACATCGAAAAAGCCAACGCTGGACAGCTATCAACAAAATACCAGTAAGGCGACTGCAGCATCTGCAAGAACATCTTTGACATGTACTTCAACAAATGCTTTTATTAGAAGGCACAATGTCATGATGGTATCATTACAGCGGCTACTCGAAACGGACCCTACGGCAACCAATATGCAGCTGAAAGAATAAGGATACGACATGAAACGTAAAATCACAATAAACGCAACGCAGGAAGCACAACAATTTTACAATTGTAGCATTGATTATTAGTTATAATAAGGACAGTGGAAGCATTAGCTCTTTATCAATGAAGTCACTAAAGCATTCTTTCGCGTTGTATTTCATACATCGTGTTATAAAAACCTTTCTTTCATACATGCTATTGTATTGGCAGCATTAGTCCTAGCATTGCAAGTAAATTACAAATAGAAATTACCCTAAGACGCCACTTAACGGTGCTCCGCTTAACGCTGTTTCAGTATTACGCCGTAGTATTGGGATTCTCCTAAATAGCACACTGTATTGATACTTGTTGTATATGTGTGCAAATGAAACAACCATGCAACAACCAAAAGCGGTGCTCTATATAGCGACGGTGTATTCGATGTATCTTTTTCAACGCTCTTTTTTTAGTCTGTCCAGAATGAAGATTCCAACTGTATTTTCCAAAGTCGCTGTTAACGCTGTTTTGTTTAGCTCTGGAACTTATTGGAACGTATACCCCGCGTTAAGCGTGGTCTTACTGTAGTTTAAAAGCAAAGCAGCAGAAACTTTGCGAGCTGTCGCGTTGCCTTTGAAATAATCTCTTTCATATACACACATACATATATTTTACTTTTGAGATTTTGCTGCGTTAGCTGTTTTGCGTTTATTGTGTTTATAACATGAGTCTTACAGTTGGATAGAACAATTGCTTTGCATTACGCTGTGAGAATAAGAACTAGCATGTGGGACTTAACAACATAACTATTGAAACTGAAACTTTTAAGCAAATACTCAATATCTGCTTTGACATACAGAAGTGAACGCTTAGGTATTCTTCTAGAATCAGGAGTTAGTTTTGTTAAAATTTCATACTTGAAAGTTCTCTTCTCTTTTTTTGTTGCTTCTGTAACGTATCTTTACTTAATATTTTTAACTCCTTTCTTTCTTCATTCTTTCCCCAGTTTCACAAAAAGTTTTCTAGTGAAACTAGCGTTATTGAAAGGGACTTTTTCATTTCAATTAAAAATTGTATGCAAAAAATTTGCAAATTATTGGAAAACAAACTAGGAACTCGACTAGATGGTACCTAAAAGATCTTAACCGATCATTTAAAGCAGAAAGAAGGGATGTTCACACAGAAAAACTGTTGCTATAACACTGTATTCTGAAAGAGTGATAAGAAATTGCCTGAGAAAGTTATGGAATCAAAATTCCAACGAAAGTGAATTTCAAAAGAAAACTTCCATAAGAAGCCTTTAAAAATGGTTTATCTTGTCGAGAATTAAAAAAAAAACTTGATCTTCCAGTTACTATGAGAAACATCGCCCTTGTTTCATATACTAGACCATGGATGAAATGGAAAAAACCCACATCAAACTCTGAGAAATACACAGTGAAGAACGTCTTGAAAACAATCAGAACCAAATGTTATGTACCGATTAATGGAAAATTGCAGTTTTTCAAATGAAGCACAATTTAGATGGTCCAGAATACTGTCAACTGTTCTACGATTCAAGCGAAATTTTCATGGACGAATTATTATGCAGTGGTTTGTACTCAAACTTCTTGATAGATTCATTATCAGCAAAATAAATGAAAAACTATATTTGCGATGAAACTTTGCCAGGTTGTAATCTGCGAAATAAGCTGCCTCGGATTCTCCTACATACTCGCTCTGTCAACGGCGAGAGATGTTGCATTTCGTCGACTGTTTACTTAACACAGCCCGAACGGAACACCCGTTTCGATAAAAAAGAACCTTATTAAACAGATGTATTCGTTCAAGACAAAAGTTCGTTTGCACCAGCGTACGCATGGATGCATACATTGGCAAACTAATGGACATGTATGATTCGGTTACAACCTACCAATTTTTAGAGTAAAATTCATAACTCTCAAACTTTCAATAATAGCTGTAATAAGATATGCGTCTTTAATTTTTTTTGCCTAAACCACTTCAATCCCTTGATAGGTGTAAATTTTTTCATATGACTGCTTAGTCAGCTGAAACACTGATATAGTAATACAGAAAGAGAAAAATTTAAGGATCGGACCACATTGGATAACGTAGGAAGATAATGTTCGAACAAGATTATAGACGAAACAAGATAAAGCTTGGCAGACGTTGAAGAGATTGGAAGGAATGGTTTATTGTAAGATTAGTATAACCTGATTGTTCTGATTACCACTGTGAACAATTTATCAGCATAACAAATGTTAAGTTTCATCAAGATCCATTTTAAACTGACAGACATTTGGTAAGAAGTTTTGATGGACCATACATGTATGTAACTCGGATCTTCAGATAAGCATTTGCTTCGCTTAGTTTAGGTTAGGTTAGAGAACGTGTACTTGTCAATTAATACAAGTACAGTACACGGAGGTCAAATTGACCCATTGTACAACGTCCTAGTTTCTCACACCACTTATGTTGTGTGTGTTAATCTTATTCATGACTAATGGTCGACTCCGAACGGCAGATTTTTTGAAAAACTTTTTCATGGCAATTTTTATTTACTCTCAGTGTTTTTGCCAGAAATCTGCTGAGAGGAAGTCGCCGAATAAAATACTTTTTGTATTTTGTCTTGATGTCTGGCCTGAAGCTCGAACCCTGGCTTTATGTCTAATAAGCTACGCTCACTGTTGAAATCTATTAATGGCGTAAATTGAAATTCCTTAGGCATCTGTACAACGTAATTGGATCAGTAGAATAGCTTAATAACTTCACACCATCTTCAATGCTAATCTACAAGAAATAAATGATGGCAATAGTAAGGAATTATAACCTTTATATGTAAGTAGAAAAGTTCCCTTAAGGACCATAGGAACACGGCTGTCTTTTACATAACCACAAAGTTGAATACAGCCGGATAAAGAAAGGAAACATAAATACACATCTTTAAAAATAAATAAAAGTAATATAACACCAACCGATTTTTATAATTCCGATTTAAGAAATGTTCCGTTTGGGACATATGTGTACTTGTGATCATTGAAGCGTTAATTGTTAAAATTGCTATCACTTTGAAAATACAGTAGAACGTTCTTGTTTAAACGTTGCTTTATTTTAAATTAAAACGGGGCAAGTTTTGATTATATAACAAGTCTGAGCAAATTTAGATTATTTGATTCCACTTTGATTTCTAGTCTAAATTGGTTTTATGTTGAACAGTGTAACATTTTTAATTTTTTTGTGTGTTGCTTTTTGTCTCTCTTTTGTCCACTAGAAATTATGACTTACCTCCTATTTAATTGAATTTGTAACATATTACTCATACGCATCATATTACATGTACTAGAATACTAACTCTAAAAAGTATGCAATAAAAATCTTTTATTTTGTAATGTATGAAACTAATGGAATTAAATATCGCTCATACGTCACATATGTTCTTATCATGAATGAATTTTACACATTAAAAACCTTACAAACGATATCAAACTTAGTGCTTGACTGTTTTGATAAAATAAAAAAACTCTGAATTGATTATGGAGGTCCGTCTATTGCAGAGACCTACTCGAGTTTGGGTCCTATTGGTGACACAGTATTTAGTTGCGTCTGAAGCAATCGATTAGAATCGATAATCGATACAGTATACAGATGGATGAAAAATATCGGCACAGAATTGAAATTACAAGAACCCTTAGAGAAACTGGAGTATACCTTCGAGTGGAAGTTAACACCAGAAATCAGCAATGAGTATTCAAAAAGATAAGTCGAATCGAATCATACTCATAATTTTTGAGTATGATAATATTTCATATATTATATATTTATTTTAATATTATACTCATACTACTCACATTCAAAGTTTGAAGTTCTTATTGTACTCATACTTAACAATACATATGATGATGTTGATTTCGACTCTAGATGACTAAACATTTACAAGAATCACAAAATAAATGATTCGCATACGAACACTACAATACTCACTAGAAGGCAGTCTGTTTGCTTTGCTTCTTGTCTTTGTCTTTGTCTTTTTTTATTTCAACAATTAAGACTGTAAGTTTTAATGAATGATTCAAGTCTTTCGAATCATTTATAATTATTATAAGTATTTTTCTAAAGTTATGAATCTGAATGAGTAGGCATATGAATCAAACATATTTTGAATGTTATGAGTTTGATGTCAACGTTGTACTCATACTCATTGTACTCATACTTATAAATCAACGTTCTAGTGAATACGAATGAATCAGAGTAGTTACATTCCAATATTGTTGACGCATTTATATTCAAAAGTTCATGAGTGCTTATGAGTAATGAAGAAACTATTCATTGCTGATCTGTGGTATGTAAAGATTTTTTCCAAATATATGGATCTTCTTCCACGGCTGTCATATAATGCTCATTGCAACCCCACCGAAAACTTATGGATAGTCCTTGCTACTAATTCTTACAGAAATTCAAGGTAGTTTTCAAAATTAAATGAATTAAATCCGATAATTAAGACTTATTATTTGTATATTGAAATTCATACCTTTCGAAGTTTTATAAACTCCATGCCAAATGGAATATTTTCAATTATTGATAATAAGGGTGGTTCCCTTGTTTGTTAATTTAAATTCAATTGCGTTCAAACGATTTTCATTTAATACTCCAGTTTTTTTTAATTATTTAATACCGATGTAAAATAGAATTTAATTTGCTTTAATAAATCACTAATCAGCAAACTCTTTGTTCAATACTAATATGAAATCTATGTTAAAGAAAAATCTACTGCGGCCAAATGAATGTCTATGACTGTATTGGGCTATAAGTTAATAAATACAACGCTTAGGGCCATTATTACAACTTGCCGTTAACTAAAGGGAGGATTTTAATGGGCAGATAAAATGTTTTTCATTATTATAAGTGGATAATAAGATAGAAATGAGCATTAAGCTAAAGGGAGCATCATCCTAACTTTAACTTTTGAAGTTAAGTTTATGTTTGAACTTGCCGTAGTATATATCATTTTCACTATTACAACTTCAAAAAGAGGGCCTTCGTTGCCACTGCGTTAAAAAAAACTTGTTTAATTGAGCAGTTTTATCGACATTGTTCCAGCACTGCCATATTTTTGAAAAAGTTAACTTTATTTTATCATTAGGTTATAATAACGCAAAAAAGTTAAAGGTGACTTTAAAGTTCACTTTAGCTAAAGTTACCGTTAACTAAAACCAACTTTAACGACAAGTTATAATAATGGCCTTTAATTTGATAAAACACATCAATAATGGCAGATATCTTGTGACGTGAATTTGCTAAACACAAAGCAACTATAAAATCAATTCTTAAATATATAATACTGCGAATTTAAGAATCTAAACACCGTACAATATCAAGCAATATTTAATTTAGTTTTATTTTGTGTAACAATTCAACAAAAACATAAATTTGTTGTATGAAATGTTCCGACAATTTCATTTCATTTATTGACCGCTAGACAGCTTTCCGAAAACCAATTATTGCCATTTAATTTCACACTTCAACTTGCATTCGAAATGAGCACTAAGCGAAATCCCAAAATGTGCCGTTAGTTAACAGAAAAGTATATCTTTAGTCTTATATTTCATTCAAGCATTTACATACACACAACAGAAAATTAATGGAAAACTGATAGCTCTCCACAAGATATATACACAAATAGCCACTCTCAACCAAAAAAGGAAGATTTTAAACGGAAAATGAAATTTTCAACTGTTTAGCTCTGTGAATTTTCTCATGCCATGAATGTTCTCCACACAACGATCACAAGTAATGAAATCAATTTTGAAATGTTACAACGAGCCACCCAAGTTCGGGTCACAAAGGGTGAAAATGCAATAATCATCGATTGGCAAAATGCCAATAAATCAGCCAATTTTTTAAAAACAGTTCCAACATTACGATAACAGTTCAAAACAATATAAAAGGGCAATAAAGATAGTTAAAAATCCAAAGGAAAAAATTGTGGAACTATTGAAATTTTTTTTCAGAAATTCACACAAACTATTTAACTTTATGCCGAGTACAAGTCAAAATAATACCATTACCCAAATGGAAATGGTGTACCATCGTTTAACATTAAAACGATAAACAAAAGACACACAAACACATACAACAAACTTGTTTTCATATACCAACAACATCAGTATGAGGGAAAGGAGATAGACAAGTAAGAAGGAAAGCAACAACAAACAAGGTAAGCAAATTACGCAAACAACAATGAAGTCGCGATAGAGTTCTCGAGAAAGCGAAAACCCGAATGTTCTACTTCGGGAGCCTTCATCGGACTGATTATGCGAGCATATAAAAATGCAAGACAAAGCAGGCAACGAGTAGTAAGAATTCAGTCAGTCTTTTGTGAAGACACGTTGCGTGTGAAGAAAACAATCGTGATTTTAAGATCGCCGTTGAAAAGATCTACGTTGAAGCAAAGAAGAATAGCCAATAGATAAATTATTGCTGTATCGTCAAGTTGTATACGGTGGCACACAAAAGTAGAGCGAACAATAAAGAGTTTAATTGAAACTAAACACACATTTGTTTTTATTTTTGTTTGCAATCAACGAACTCATATTTTAAACGTTTTTATAAAGGTAAAAACGTAGCAATACGAACTAAAAAATACGTTCACTTATTTAAACGTCTTCTTTCTTTAAATTTAAAGAGAACAAAGTGTGTGTGAGATATCATCAAACTTTTACAATCATTTGAAAGACCTATAAGTGCCATATAAGTGGCAAATATTTGGTAAATATTTATTCAGTCTCTGTTGCAAAAGCACTAGAGAAAACGACTGGAGCAAAAAATCATCTTTAGTGATGAAGAAATTTCTGAAGGAAGAGGAGTGTTAACAAACCAATTTATTGAATTTGGAACGACACAAATACACACGAGATGCAAGAGCATCAGACGCATGCCGAAGAAGTCAGTGTTTAGAATGGATTTTAAGCTGGCGACATTATCCTCTATATATCTTTGAGAACGACATTGACTTGTGAACAAAGCGTGAGGTAACCCTTGGATATTCTGCACAAGAATGTGGTAGAAGTGATTTGAACTAGTGTTTTCTTAAATCGCAGGTGAAAACGAATATATATCTTGTTTAATAGGTAGTATGTTGACTTAGTGTCTCAAGTCATAATGTCATGTGAGTGTAAGTGTGTCAAAAATATTGAAATTAAACTACTCTGATTCATTTATACTCACTACAAAGTTGATTTATAAGTACAGGTTGCAATGACTATGCGTACAACGTTGACATCAAACTCACAACATTCGAAATATGTTTGATTCATAAGCCTACTCATTCTGATTCATAACTTATATTCATTCAGATTCATACTTATAATACTTATAAATGATTCGAGTGAAGCAAAGCAAACACACAACCTTCTAGTGAGAATTTTAGTGTTCGTACGCAAATCATACTTATTTTGTGATTCATGTATGTGCTGAGTTATGGAGAGTCGAAATCAAAAGCATCATATTCAAACTTTGAATATGAGTAGTATGAGCATAATATTAAATTAAGTATAAATGGGTATAATTATCAGAAACTATGAGTATGATTCGATTCTACTCATTTTTTGAATACTCATTGCTGATCTTTGATATTTACATTGACTTTATGTAGAGTCAACAGAATAACAAAATACCCTATGCCTTGTCGTGTTCTCTATAAGTAAATGCTACTGTGCAGCTTGTAATACCAGTAGTGCATTGCCGTCAGTTTGACCAGTGAAACTGCGTACCACAAAAAAAGACGTGTAATTCAATTTTTATAAATTTTCTATCTGTCTGATGTGATAAATATTTTTTTTTATTGTTTATTGATTACAATACAATTAGTTCAAATTCCAGAATTATGAATAAATATTACTTCGGCGACTTTCTCTCAACAGATTTCTGGCAAAAGCTCTGAGTGTCATGAAAAAGTTTCTCTAAAATCTGTCGTCGAAATCGACTTTAAACTATAGGTCCCGTCACTTATGTATAAAATTAACACACACGACATATGTAAGTGATATGAGAAGATAGATCGTAATCCTTACTGAAGGATTGTAATGACCAATTATAAGTATATGTATGTATACGAATATGCTCCAAACTATTGTAGACCTCAAACCCGTCAAAGGAAGCCAATGACATGATATTGGTCATCATTACAACAGTTGAAATAGAGTAAATAAAATTGTCATGAAAAGCTTTTCAAAAATCTATCGTTCGGAGTCGACTTTAAACTGTAGGTCCCGCCACTCACGAAGTAAAAAAAAGAACAATTAACACACACAACATAAGTGCCCTGAGAAAATAGGTTGTAATCCTCACTAAAGAATTGTAATGACCAATTATGTATGTATGAAATATATTCCTTGCATGTCAGCCCATGTATTGAAATTTGTTTTCCTGCAGAAAATTTTCTCGTCTAAATTACAAGGACCTCATCCAATTCGATAAAGCAAAAAGAAATGCAATATTTGAATACGGGAGCAGACGTAAATATGTTCATTTTACAATTCTATTACTGCAGTGTACTATAGAGGGTACTATAGAGGTCTTGGGCGACTTCCTCTCAGCAGATTTCTGGCAAAAACTCTGAGAGTAAATAAAATTGCCATGAAAAGTTTCTCAACAATCTGTCGTTCGGAGTCGACTTTAAACTGTAGGTCCCGCCACTCATGTATAAAATTAACACGCACAACATAAGTGGTGTGAGAAACTAGGTCGTAATCCTTACTGAAGGGTTGTAATGACCAATTATGTTATGTATGTATGACAATATTGCAGTATTGTCAGTTTGGCTTAACTATCCGAAAATATAATTTCGTACATATTTCTGATTCCCATTTGTACATTTGTCTCGGCCCAAACCGAAAATGCATCAGGATCAGCTAGAAGTCGCCGTAGTTTAGTAGGCAGTATGTTGGCTTATTAAACGTAAGGCCACGGTTTAAACCCACGATTAGACATATTTCTTCGGCGACTGCCTCTAAGCACTCTAAGCACTTTAAGCACTCTTAAAAATTTGTTATTCGGATTCAACTTTAAACTGTAGGGCTTGCCACTCACATATAAAATTAACACACACAATATAAGTAATGTGAGAAACTAAATCGTAATCCTGACTGAAGGGTCATAAGACAAATTATGTATGTACGTATCAGCTTGAAATGCAGTTGACCTTTTTGGGTCTCTGATGCTTTGTAAATAAAACTTTCTTTAAATATTTTTATGTCATAAATCTTCTTTCATGTTTGTGTTTAGTACACATGTTAAATACATATGTAAATATTATATTAATTTCTTTAAAGATACTTATTTTGTTTACTTGACGTACGTGTGCTATTTAACGTGTGATAGATTTTGAAAAATACCCTTCTTCATGAAAAGGGGTATTTAAATCACCTTTGCTTAGTATTAAGAAATAAATAATTCTTCAGTTTGATATTTTACAGTTTGTCTTCTGCTTTTAAATTTTCTATTCTGTTATAAATCATGTCAGGACTATTGTCTGCCTTTTTATAGCCAATAAACAAACATGAAAAGAAGTGTTTTAAGAAAAAAATAAAAAGAAAAACGTGTCTATTCATTACAAGAGATTGGCTTGGGTTGAAACTTTTTTGATATGTAATTTTTTTTTTAACATATGGTTGCTTAGAAAATTTTGCTTTTTAAACAATAAGTATTTATTTACACAATTTTAAAAACTTATACCCATATAACATTCAACTCCTTGTCGACAGTATTAGATGGCATGAATGTGCAGTGTTTATAACAGATTACGCTTATAAGTAAAGGAGTTTCTTGATGAAAACTTGAGACGTGTAATAAATAAATAAAAATTCTTGAAATACACTCATCCTTATAAAATCTTGAAATAAATATATCATAAAGGGTGTCTCAGTAGGAGTTAATTTTTATAATTTTATTGCCAGAAATTTGTGTACATTGGGAAAATCGAAAATTACACTATGCGACAAAATACAAAAATTTAAATACACCAGGAGAACTCAAAAATCCTTTTCTTTTTATTTTTCACGAACCCTCCAAACTTTACTTTACGCACAAATATATTGATTACACAAACATTTCTGAACCGACATCCAAAATTTAGTTTAAATTTATTAGAAAGGAGAGGGATGGGGCTTTAAAATAGATATGCATATACACCTAATTCTGTTTTTACACGGTCTTTTTTTACACGGTTTTGATATAACACGGTTTGAAAATAAAATATTTTTAATTTTTGTTACACGATTTTATTCCATTTAGCACGATTTAAAATTTTGTGTGCTTAAATTTTTTTGTCAAATTTAATTTTTGCAAAGTATGTTCATATCACAAATTTAATTTTTGCGCGACAAGCAAATTTACTGGTCAAAGCAAATGTAAATGGCACAAATTTAGGGGAATTCCCTTTTGTGCATACAAGCACAAAGGTCAGAGCAATTGAAATGTGTTAATATTTTGTGTTTGGTAAAGAAATTTTTTATTGGCAAATTTGTTTTTCTATCGTTACATTAAATTTAACGCATTAAGATGAAAGGTAAGCCAAAAAATATTTTATATTTATTTAGTTATTTATATTTTTAATTTTGTTAAATATTTTATGAATCCCTAAAAGAAAATGTCAAATACAAAACTTTTAAAAAAATTCTTGTTTTTTACTAATTTTAATAGGTTTTAGAGATTAGGAACCAATCACCTATTTTTGCATACGATCAGTGTCTGAATTTGTTCCATATTTTTTGAAATTTGTCAGTTCATAGTAGCAAACTTTAATTAAAAAATATGAAATAAGTGATAACATTCTGGAATCTGGATCTGGATCTTGTGAAGAGATTGACACTTCATTTCATCAAGTCGGACAAAAATTTCTGTAGTTATGAACATTATGGTTATGGACAGTAAGTATTCTGTGTCAACGTATCATTCGCTCTTTTGGAATCAGTGCCGCAGTAATCGACATAATTGGTCATTACAACCCTTTAGAAAGAATTACGACCTAGTTTTTCTCATCACTTATGTTGTGTGTATTAACTTTATACATGAGTCGTGGGACCTACAATTTAAAGTCGACTCCGAACGACAGATTTATTGAGAAACTTTTCATGGCAATTTTATTTACTCTCAGACTTTTTACCAGAAATCTGCTGAGAGAAAGCAGAAATATTTTTTAATATTCCGTTTGGATATGTCTGATCTGGGGCTTGAATCATGGCCTAACGTCTACTAAGCCGACGTCTGCTTACTAGTCTACGATGACTTATCCACAGTGACAAAAAATTCTTTGCTTAAACTTGAAATTCTTTGCAATAACTTCAAATGATACGAAGCCTTTCGTATTTAATTTTGGCAAAAGACCTCCACGTTCATGCGTGCAAACTAAACTCCTCAAAACCAGTGGACCATGAAAAATGCCGGCAATCCGTTCCTTGGATAATTGAGCAAAGTGAGGACAGTTCCATCTGGAACACACATTATTACCCAACGTCAGGCTCAGAAACTTAACACGCAATCCTCAATGAGAAACAAATGCACTCGTAATGAGCAACTGTCTACTGTAGATGTTGATCAGACGGCCATTTAACGGATATTTTATTCCATACTCACTAAATAAGAAAATTATTGCTTCCGTTGGCCAATTAAATATATAAGTTAAGTAAGTACACAAGTAAGACAATCTTCTATCAATGATTAACACAGAATTAATGCTCATAAATCAAATTTGTTGAGTTCTGTAATATTAATTGTAGTTCGCAGTCCATGAATATAGTTAATAAGACCCTTGGTTGCATTTTTTATTGTAGCAATTAATGTTTGTTAACAACCATTGCAATAAAGAAAAAATGTGTTATACGGTGTTCAGATATGCACCTTTATTGCGTAAAACGTAATAAATGCCATTATTGAGCTCAATATTTCATATAAAGTTTTAATTAATAATTGCGCAAATTTTATGTTACTACAAGTATGAATCAAAAGTGATAAATAAGCTAGAATTATGAAGCTTTTTTTAAGGCTCGATGTACAGTTAATGAAGTTGATTAGTTTACACAAAGTTAATTTAGAGCAGTCACCGAATTCTTCATTTGGAGACCTAACAAGAAAAAGAAAATTTAAAAACGTTAATAAAAAATTGTAGAAGAAATTTTAAAATCATTCGATATACGAGTTGTTTCTAGGCTAAGAATCTGACATACTAGACTAATCACCTGCATAGCTAAATAATCTAGTTTGATTGAACTGAAACACAATTTTCGTTCGTTGTTTATTTTTTATCTGTTTATTAATTTGGTGCCATGTACTTACGCCAATTGATGTTCAATCTGTCATCAATTAGCTTCTCCTTATGGTTTCGTGATTGTCTATTATCTGTCGTGATTTATCTTCATTTCAAACAATAAGAGCTGTAGACATTAATTTATAATTTGGACATAATGAAATTAAAAATAAGACATTAATACTTATCATATAAGAGCCCTGAATCATAATGAACTGGTTGATGAGAATGCCAAAAGTCGAAAAAAGAAGCAGGCTTGGATCATTGTAGATTTGTACTTGTTAACCTTTTCCATTTTACTTCTTTGATTAAATATTTTGTAAAGAAAAATAATTCAAATAGAAAATAGAATACGACTTGAATGATGGAAGTTTAAGATTATAAGGATTTCGATTGTTTTCAATTATTTGTAATTGAAATTAAAGCTCTTATATATCAAAACAATCACTCTTCTCAATATTTATCTTTCATTCCAATTACTTTATTTATTGTATTTGTAGTCTCGGATCATATTGGATATATATTGGATCCCCCACTTTGAATTTTTTAATTCTGAATGAAGATCTGTAATCAGCGAACCCCAAAAACCCCTGAGTAACAATTTTCAAGTAAATGAGATTAATTTTTAAGGACCTCCGTATTGTGTTTCTTTTCCTTGACGTAAACCGACCCCCTACTTTAATGGTGCATGCAAACAATTTGGCTTTGGGCTCATTTTAAAGAGCAATGATCAGTTGCTAATTTCCGACAATAGCGATGGTTCTAGCACGTCAGTGTTTACATCTACAATTTTCCAAAAATGGCCAAAAACGCTATTTTTAGGGGTTTCAACCCCCTTTTTCTCGAAAACCTGACGTGATGGAAAGTCAGATTCTTGTTCAGCGCGCAAAATGTCTTCGGAAACACCTGGAGCCATCTTATTTGCACAAAAAAGTCTAAATTTACAGTGCTGTGTTATGTATGAAAATATATAAATAAATCAGCCTTATAAACTTAGGGGCGGAGTAACCCAGATTCCTTTTAATTTGTATAAAAAAGATAAACCAAAACCTATTTCATACAAATCTTTTTAATTAAACGCAGTTCATAAAACTTATTTAATAAAAATGCTTTTAAATTTGAAAATAAATACAAGAATACCTGGAATTGTAAAAATCAATAAAATTTTAACATTACTACCAAATAACACTCGCAGGAAAACATTTGGCAATACAACCTGAATATTATACACATTGAAAGCGACACTACAGAATAGAGCAAATCAGTATGAAGTGGAGACGTCAATCAAACGTTCAGCATCACAGGAAATGAATGCAATTTTGATGTTTCGTGTCACAAATATAATTCCATAAAATAAATCGACTTTTAATGTATATATGTGTGTAAAATGTTTACATACATGTAAAGAAGAATGATTAAAACACTCCAATTATTAATATCTGATGTTACAATTTGTGCAAAATTAATATTATTTTCAATAAATCAAAAAAAAACTTGTATAGTATTAATGTAAAAATGATCAGCGCTTTAATTCAATTACAACTTTTAGATTTCTTTTCTACTTTTTGCGACTTTTCAACTTGACGGCTAATTCTTGAATGATCTAGAAAAAGAAGATACTCGTTGTAAATAATTAAGACAGCATTGCTAGCATAAAAAAAAACAATCTAGAAAAAGAAGATGCTCGTTGCAAATAATTAATACAGCATTGCTAGCATAAAAGAATTGGACTAATTAAAAATATCAGCTGATCATAATCCTTAACCCTTGTACGCCCTTTCACACTCGGCCATCCGACTCATCATCTGACTCAGATGATACTAGATCGTCCTTATTCGTATCAGCATAACGCCACAGCTTCATGAAATCACTGCTTGTACTAGTTCGATGAGCGCCTTCGAAATCACCAACTTTACAAACATCATACCTCCCATTTCTCTTTACTTTTGTAACTTTATACGGACCAATATATTCGCTTGCTAATTTTTTACCGGCAACGAACTGTGTGCGTTTAATTGCTACTAGGTCGTCTACAGCATAAATGCCCTCACTCTTTCGTTTCTTATCAAATTGAAATTTGTATGACTGCTGTGCTCTTTGTATTTGTTGCTTAACCTGTTGACGGATGTCTTGCCTTTGTTGATCATAATTTATTAGCAATTCATCGTGGAGTTCTTTCAGTAATGAATCGCTGACATTAGATTTAATTTTGATTCCAAAGAGAACCTCAAATGGCGTAAACTTTGTGCTGCAATTTACATGCCCATTTATAGCCTGCTGCACCTTTCCCACATATTTGTACCACTTGGATGGTTCACTGAAAGATAATTTAGAAATTATTGATAGTATTACTTTATTTACCCGTTCAATTTGCCCATTGCCTCTTGGCACACCAGTTGTTGTTAATATGTGCTCAATATTGTTAACAAGACAAAAATCTTCAAACAATTTGGCCGTGAATGCGGTGCCCTTATCGCTTATGATGCGGTGTGGATAACCAAAAACTTCTGCCCACAGCTGTAACTTATTGATGACCTCCTCGGAACTTGTTGTTTTTGTAGGGAAGAGCCATACAAATTTAGAGAACGCGTCTACCATGGCAAAGATAAATTTGTACTGTTTCGTTGTGGCATCCATAGGTCCTAAGTGGTCAACGTGTAGAGTCTCCAATGGATTTTCGCCTTTTTTAATACAATTTAGGTAGCCTTCCTTTTTACCGAGTTTTTTGTTGTAAATGATGCAACGTATACAATTTTTGATGTGTCGCTGAACTTTGTTTTCCGCATGGGGAATAAAATAATTTTGCTGTATTGAATGTAATGTTTTTTGCACTGCAAAATGGCCAACTTCATGTGCGTCACGTATTATCTCTGCTTCCATTGCCTTCGGTACTACCAATAATTCATTTCCATCAACCGTTTTATATATTAGTTCACCCTTCTGCAAATAATCCCCATACTGCTTGTCTTTTAGTAATGCCTTTATTGCCTGCAAATACTCATCTCGCTGCTGTGCTGCTTTCAATCTCTCTGTTAACTCTGACGTGATTGTTAAAACTGCTGGATAACGACTGAGACAATCGACGTGCTTCATGCGGTGGTTGTTGCGATGTTCAATTGTGCAATCATAATCTTGAAAATGTAGAATCCACTGGGCTACATGTCGCGGTATATCTTTTTTTGTTGCCGTCTGCTTAAACGCCGCGCAATCCGTAACAAGTTTAAATTTTGTACCCACCAAGTAATGTCGGAACTTCTGTAATGCCAAATAAGCTGCTTTTATTTCCAAGATGTAACTATGTTGTTTTTCTTCAGCTGCTGTAGTAGCGCCCCTACAATAAATTCTTAACAGAGGTTCACTCGTTAATGCCGTTTTAAGCTTTTGTACCGCCAAGCGTTCATATTCGCCAAATTTAAACACAGTGTATTTTTGTAGCAGGTTAGTAAGTGGTTTTGCTATAATTGCATAATTTGGTATGAATTTTCGAAAATAACCCGTCAACCTTGAAAAAAGCCATTTTTGAGATCCATCACTGAGAAATACTTAGCTGCTTGCAATTTCTCCAAAACGTCATCTATAAAAGGAACTGGGAACAAATCCGTCCACGCATATTCTAAATGAATCATCTTTTTTCTTTACCACCACTACTCTGCTTACACTGTCTGCAACCGATGGTCTTACTATGCCTTCCTTTAACCAATCTTCCACTTGATTTCTTACTACTTCTTCATGCTGAGGCGGCAGGCGGCTGGGTGATTGTCGAAACGGTTTAAAATTTTCAGGGATTATTTTCATTTGTACTGGACACTGCACTTCTTGCTTCTCAGGTGTGTAATTGGTAATCATATTTTTTATTTCATTGTAGTATACATGGTCGACATTAATTGCATTTGCTACTTCAGATATATTATAAACAAACAACTGTTGTTTCATTTCTGTATCATCTATAAATAAATAACCATTTTTAATATATGTCATTGTAAATTTGCTGATGAAATCGTAACCCAGTAAGCAATCGTACTCAATGCTGTTGTCTGGCACCACTAAAAATTTATGAGTCGTTTTTATGTCGTCAACTTCTATTTCAGCTGCAATAAACTTTGTTGATTTAATTGAATAATTTCCAAAACCTCGTAACATTGTGGATGTTTCTCCTAATGTAGTATTTTCGATTTTTTTTTAACAAATACTGCTTTATTATCGTAATATCGGAGCCAGTATCTACTAAACATTCCAAGTGGACACCGCCTACAGTGATTTCTTTCAGTCTGGTTTTGTCAGTTAGCAAAAGTACTTTACCCCTTAACGATCCGTTTCCACTTTGTTGTTTCATAACGCAATTTTTTGCAATATGACCATTCTTATTACAGTGAAAACATTTTGTTTCAGATTTACAGTCAGCACGCTTATGATTAGTTGAGCCGCAATTATAGCAGTGCTCTTTTTTTTCGCCAAATCTCTTATAATCTGGTACATACCTGTTATTTTGTTGTTCCAATAATATTTTTTCTACTATTTCGTAGTTCTCACGAAGCTCTTTCATTGTCTTTGCGCTGTATAATGTTTGCTTAAGTTCGCTCTTAATTCTCAGGCCATCAACTATATAACGAATCGTTGCTTTATCTTCTACGTTGGCGAGAGAAGCGATTTTCCTCATACAAAGCGTATACTCGTGAAATGTTTCGCCATCTTGTTTTTTACGCGAGCTAAGTTTTTTATGCACTTCACCACTATCGTACGCTTTATCGAATTCTGCTATGACTATTTCTTTTAATTCGTTGTAATTACTAACTGTTTCAGCTTCCAAAAACAAATTTGCAGCCTGCACCATTTTGCCACGTGCTTGGACATACATTTGTTTGCTGTTTAAACCATAGGCTTTGGCATTATGTTCTAAATTTGTAAACCAAGTTCTTACTGGAATCGTTTTTCCATCAAAATCTGCTATAACCTTTTCGAAATTTTCTGCTGTAATATTTAACTTGTTATCGTCACTGCTCTTTTCCTCTTTTAAAAGTTTTTGTGTTAATAGACTTAATAATTGCTGTATTTCACTGTTGTTGTTGTTACCACTGCTGCTGCTGTTACTTGCGCCACCATTGTCCGTCATCATTATTGGATCCTGAGAGCTGCTTTCAATTTCCAAAGTATTTTGGAATTCTTCGTCGGAATCAACGGAGGTAATTTGTTGGTTTGTTGCCTCAG
The DNA here is from genome assembly GCA_936449025.2 of Sarcophaga subvicina. Lineage (NCBI taxonomy): Eukaryota > Metazoa > Arthropoda > Insecta > Diptera > Sarcophagidae > Sarcophaga > Sarcophaga subvicina. Next base: position 94,550,352 of record OW388080.2, read on the forward strand.
TTTTTGCAATATTGGTTTTAAAACCGATCATAAGGCTATTCTGGTGATTTTCTCTGTCGGTTTTATTCGCAACTACCTTTCTCAAATGTTCTGTCAATGCCGCGCGTGCCAAGTAACGTCTTGTATTAGCGAGGCCGATTTTCCGATTTTTATCTTTGATTCCCATATGCTTCACAAAAAAAAATAAATGTGGATGCTCGCTTGGTTGAGCCCCCAAATGTAAAGAAGAATGATTAAAACACTCCAATTATTAATATCTGATGTTACAATTTGTGCAAAATTAATATTTATTTCTGTAACTTTTTTGACAAAAATTATTTTCAATAAATCAAAAAAAAACTTGTATAGTATTAATGTAAAAATGATCAGCGCTTTAATTCAATTACAACTTTTAGATTTCTTTTCTACTTTTTGCGACTTTTCAACTTGACGGCTACTTCTTCAATGATCTAGAAAAAGAAGATACTCGTTGTAAATAATTAAGACAGCATTGCTAGCATAAAAAAACAATCTAGAAAAAGAAGATGCTCGTTGCAAATAATTAATACAGCATTGCTAGCATAAAAGAATTGGACTAATTAAAAATATCAGCTGATCATAATCCTTAACCCTTGTACGCCCTTTCACATACATTTCATTCAGTGTATACTTTACCTAGTGTTAAGATTGACATTTACATTCTTGGCAACATTTTCTATTAGATAAATTGAAACACTTTCAAGCTCTGTATTTGCATACAGCATAATATATTACATTGATGAAACCAGATCTTCAAACATTCTGTCACCTAAAAACTGATGACGTCTGTTCTGAAGTGTAGGGCAGTCGCATAAATGTTGCACCGATTCCGTTTCATCCACAGCATGTCAGCTTCTGCAGTGATCCTAGTGTTACAGACCTAGTTGGTGAAATTGCCAATAGCGTAGTGTCCCGTTAGAATTCCTATTAGAATGCAAACCGTTCTCTTGTCGAACTCAAGTAGTTCCCTGGTTGTCCTGCTGTCCACTGCTGGACATGACAGTTTTTAACTTCGGCAACCAGTTATGTCGGTCCACCCACTGTTTGTTGAATTCCAAGTGCCTTTTTCCAATTTGCAAAAGTATTCCTGTAGAGACGCATATGTCCACTCTATCATCTCTTCCTTAGACATCTTTGATCCCTCTCGTGGCTGTTCCACCACCTTTCCGTTTCCATCTATGCCACAGTTTTCCAGAACCCAGTACTGGCAGATGTTCTGTCGACGCATACAGTCCATACAAATCGTGATTTAATTTGATGATATAAATCCCATCCCTTTGATTGCGGCTTTACTGTCCGCACATATAAGCAAGTTCGAAAGAGGAAGGTCCCCGGTTTCAACAATGCAGTTTGTTCAATAACAGTAATTTCCGCCTGAAATACAGTAGCCTGATTAGGTAATATGTAGTCCTGTAATCCTTCAGTACCAGGTTATCGGAATAAACAGCAGTTTCTGTTCTACTTCATGTATATTTGGATATAAGAAAGGAATAATCTGTTTACGACCGTCTGTGTAAGTAGTCAGCTCTATGGGATTCTAATCTTAGACAACTGAGTGGATATCTTTTCCAAGATCTGGACTATCACAAGAATATTGTATTGGAAAATCACAGGATTTCTCGCAAACTACTAGGAAAACTTGCTTGAGGATTTTTTTTATAAACTTGCTGATATTCTTATCAGAAAATTTAACCACGAACATATTTCTTTCTATCGACGAATCCATGGTGAAATATTACGGTCGCCATTCAGCAAAACAGTATATACGAGATAAACCTATTTGGTTTGGTTATAAAAACTGGGTTGCACCAAGTTCCTATGGATATTGTTACTGCTTTGATATTTATTGTGGTAAATCAATTACACCTGTTTCTGAGGGTTTTGAAATGTTACCGTGCCACAGGAACAAACCGAGAAAACCGTACTAAGAAATGTCCTCTGCCAAATGCAAAAGAGATGATGAAAAAATCAAGAGCCGATTTCGATTTCAGATTTGACAAAAATAATGAGTTATTACTGGTCCGCTGGAAGGATAACAGTATTTGCAAAATGGCGGCTAACTACGATTCTTATGAACCAGTAGGAAAAGTTAACAGATGGTCTTCTGAAAAAAAAAAACAAAAAGTTGATATGCAAATACCTCACTTGTTCCAAACTTACAAAAAAGCATGGGCGGAGTTGATGAAATGAACCAATCTATATCTTTATACCGAATTAGCATACATAGCAAAAAATGGTGGTGGTGTTTATCCACGTGCATGGTTGATATGGCTATATCAAATGCGTGGCGCCTACATGAATTTTGTGAAGAAAACGCTATGGATCAATTACAGTTTCGTCGATCCATAGCTAGGTTTTATCTAAAATAGTCGTCCAAAAGACATTCTGCTCGGCCTTCGTCATCAAATATTGAAGGTCTACATCTTGACGGCGCAGATCACGTTCCAGAAAACTTCCTAAGCATGTGCTTTGTGTCATCTACCACAATAGAAGCCGCTGGAGTTGCAAAAAATGCAAAAAACACTCTGCGTTGAAAAAAAATTGTTTGCAAAATATCATTCATAAGTGACCATTGTACCAATTTGGGTACACCCCTCTAATGTCCTGAATTTTTTTGTTTACTTTTTTTTACGTTTCTGTCTTTTTGCTTTGTTAAAAATAAATATACATTGAAATTTTAAAAATTTAACTTGTAGGTTTTGTTTGGCTGTAAATGGGTTATTGGAACAATTAGTTGAACGTATATACATATATCTAAGCGTTTGGCCTGTCCACATTGTAACATTGTGGGGCTATTTTTCAGAAAGAAGCAGAAACACTTTGAGAAACAAAAAGTCTGAGAAACAAAAAGTGTACTCACCTTGCATATCAGTTCAAACTCTATATAATCCAAGAAATATTGGATATTTAAATCGGTAGATATGCAATCGTTTCGTAAATATAAATCTAAATAAACGTGTTATGCCGACTTTTTTAAATTTCGCTACCTTAACACATATGCTTTCCCATATGCTTATGGGTGTAATTTTATATTACAAGTACACAAATAAAGTAATATTCTCATGTAATTTTAAATGCACTTTGGAAAATGATATAACATGTAAATATGTTATAAGTTTCAATGTGTCTAGTTGGCAATATAAAATTGTCATGTGATATACCATACTTATTACAGTGATATCGGATGCTGTCTGCAATGATGCGATTGATGACATGTGACATTGTACATAACATTAAAAATACAAACATACATATACATATATTTGAGTAATATTATATAAAAAAATATTATAACTTTGTGTAACACAAATGAATTAAACAGTACATGGTATGATAGACGAATATGTGGGTTTTTATTAAGCGCTTCCTATCTTTAAATATAAATAAAACAAAGTGTGAGTGAAATGCAATTGAAATTTTAATTGGTTTGAAAGATCTATTGACGCCATATAAAATATAAAAAATATTTGTTATATGTTTTAGCAATTTCATGAATTTTAGCCGGAAGTTCGTATACAAATTTATTATTTATATATTTATTTTATTAATTTATTTCTATTTTATTAAAAAACAAATAATTTTTTAATGTTTTTCATTAAACAAGAGAAAAATAAGGAAAAGTTTCAGATGGTACCCCCAAGGAGAACCCTGAGTAAATTTAAAATTCAAAGGCTTAATATATGAAAATGGTATCCCTTGTATTTAGTAGTATATCCCTTAAGATCAAGGACTCCATTTAACCCATTTGGAATTGAAAGTACAAGTTTTGTTTAGTGTTTTCTGGTGGCACCATGAGCAAGTTTTTCGGTTGACTTTTGTTTGAGATTTACCGATTACGTAACCGTTCTTTCAAATGATCTCTCAAATACTCTCTTGAAGTCATATCGGGACTTTGTGTAAGAGTATTAAGCCTGTGGGGACTTTTTTTGTCAAAATATATTGCCGTAGTAAGACTTTTGCTGTCCGATGGCATTGGTTATGTTGACTTTGAGGACCACTATGGTTTTCTGGTAATCCCTGTTCATATGCGACTTAAGAAAAGATCTAACTGAAAGAAATCGCCCGATCTCGATGGACCAGTTCATATCACATCCACGTGGTATGATCAAGCCCTCAATTGCCTCGTGTAGAATATCCAACGTGGCATGAGGTGTGTGTTAAGTGTGGTTTGCTGATGATACAACTCAGGCCAAAAAAGTTGGCGAACATCGGCATATAGTGCTCGCCGTTGATAGTGATGACTTGATCAACGCCATTCTCAATGAAATATGGATCGATGAACGATGAACAGAACGAAGTATGAAAAAAATAGTTCTTCGGTAACAGCCTTTCAGCAGATTTCTGGCAAAGACTCTCAGAGTCAAATTGCCATGAAAAGTTTCCCAAAAAAATCAGTCAATCGGAGTCATCTTTAAATTGTAGGCTCCGCCACGCATGTATGAAATTAACACAAACAATATATGTTGTGTAACAAGCTAGGTCGTAATCCTGACTAAAGGATTCTAACCAGAACCTAATGTATTAAAGATGCTAAATGTATTATTAAAATTAAAATCTTTATCAGTCTGCATATTTTATATTAATGTTTAATGTCCATGAAATACCAAACAATTTATGCCGATTAAAGTGCTTTCATTGTTTAACTTTTTATTTCTAACACTTTTTATTTGTTAATCAAAAAATTTCAGTTTATTTTATTATATTCAAGTGAAATACGTTGGAATGTAAAAGCAATTGATTATTTATACGTACATAATTATTTGGAATTATTTGTACATATATGCACAAATTAAATATGACAATTACAATTACAATTTTCTAAAACAAAAAAATCAATAAATTGTTAAAAAAAAATACAAAAATTACAGAGCAAATTTATTTTTATTTTATTTGCAATCTACGAACTCATATTTTTAATGTTTTTAGAAGGGTAAAAACGTAGCAACATTTTAAAAATTCTTCAGAATTCTATGGCTACATTCTACATCCTATTTTTTGGTTGTTAAAGATTCTAATAAATAACATTTTAATTTAAGATTTTGAAATGACAGCAAATATTTTCGAAAGCGTGTTTTTCTCAAATCATAATTTTAAAGATCCAGTCTTAAAAAAAATGTGCTTGAATTTACAGAAACGAATTTTATACACAATAAGAAAAATAGAGATTTTTAGCTATACAATTCCAGTTAAGTATACAGATTACAGATAACATGCGCTAGTTGTGTTTCATGCCACCTCGTGATAAAAGGAAAGTGTGAAGTAACTTCAAACTTCATTAGACATTAAATTTTACTGTTTCGAATAAATTGTGGAACTAAAAAATTCTCAATTATTAAAAATAATCAAAAAGAACCTTTGTGAAAAATTTACTTTTGAACTTCTTTTGATTCTTTTTGATTATTTTGTACTAATCGCCTGTAATCCTGATTATTTCTTGATTATTTGTAATTGTAACCCATTATTTATCATTAAAACGAAAAATAATCGTAATTTTAAATATTATTTCACCATACAAAAAAAGTAATCTAATTACTCAGGATTATAACCAAGTTTCTCACACCATTTATGGTTACAGTTTAAAGTCGTCTCCGAACGACAGATTTTTGAGAAACGTTTCATGGTAATTTTATTTACTTTCAGGATTTTTGCCAGAAAACTACTGAGAGGTATAGTAGAGGACTTATTTTTATATTTCATTTAGTTAGAAATTTCTGACTTGGGGCTGGAAATGTGGGCTCACGCCTAATAAGCCAACACACTACCTACTAGACTATGGAGACTTCACCTAAAATACTAGAAGCAATTAATTTTCTTATTATTTTAATCAATTAAAAAAGGTATATAAATTGTATTCCTTAAACGATAATATACAGTGGACAGCAAAAGTCTTAGCACGGCAATATATTCTGACAAAAAAAGAAAAAGATCTGTTACGTAATCGCTAAGCCTCAAACAATAGTCAACCGAAAAACTTGCTCATGGTGCCACCAGAAAACACTAAACACAACTTGGACATTCAATTCCAAATGGCTTAAATGGAGTGCTTGAATCCTAAATACAATGGATAACATTTTCATATATTAGGCCTTTGAATTTTAAATTTACTCAGGGTTCTCCTTGGGGGTACCATCTGAAACTTTTCCTTATTTTTGTCTTGTTTTATGAAAAACATTAAAAAATTGTTTGTTTTACAATAAAACAGAAATAAATTAATAAAATAAATATATAAACTATAAATTTTTATACAAGCTTTTGACTAAAATCCATGAAATTGCTAAAATATATTGCCGTACTGACACTAGCTGTCCACCGTATATGTTCCAAGAAAAAACATACAACTTTAGTATTTTGATTTTAAATTCAAATTCCATTTGGAGTCATCCAATATTGACAAAGTGTAAACTTTACCGCTCATAACCTTATGGTCATAAAAGATTGAAATTAAGAAGAGACAATTATTGATTTGAAATTGTTTAGTATTAAACCAAGTATGAGTAATTTTAGATTAAAATTGATTTCACATTAGTTTCTAATGTAAATTGTTTTTTATATTAAAAAGTGTAACATTTCAAACTTTCCACCTTAGCTAGTTTTTATAGTTGATATTTTTGATTTAAATGGTTTTTCTCTGCTAGTTTTTCTCTGTATATAGGGTTAATTATTATAATTTAATAAATTTTTTCATGCATAAACTAGTGTTAATGAATAATGAAAAGAAATAATTTTTGTGGTCATAAAATAATTTTAATTAAATAAATAAACTGTAATAACTTATATTAATATTTCTGATTATTAAAGCTGTCAAATGAATAATTCGAACGGCAACGTATTTAAACCAATGCAAATAATTTATTAACTAAATAGACTTGAAACAGATACAAAAATTTTTTTTAATATAATCAAGAATAAGAAAGGAAAAAACTCCCATAAATAATCTGAATAATAAACCGTTGATGGAAATAAAAAATATTTTTTTTTTTTATGAAAATAAATAAACTAAAGTTGCTGTTGCACTTATAACTGGGAAAATTCTGTGTAAATAAATAATATCTGTAAATCAATTGATTCACCAAATTAATATATGTACATCGTATATATGTATAAACCTATACCATTTTGGTATACATACATATAGTATATAATAAATTGCTCACCAGGGACCCAACAGTGTAAGTACAACAAAGCTGTAATTATCATTAGGAAGGTATTTATACATACATAATTGGCCATTACAACCCTAGCTTCTCACACCACTAATGTTAATGTGCGTTAATTTTATTCGTGAGTGGTGGGATCTACAGTTTAACGTCGACTCCGATCGATAGATTTTTTTGAGAAATTTTTTCGTGGCAGGTTTATTTACTCTCAGAGTTTTTGCTAAAAATCTGCTGAGAGGAAATCGCGTGAAGATTTATTTTTCATATTTCGTTTTGATGTCTGACCTGGGATATGAACCTGGGCATTACGTCCGATAAGCCACCATACTACCTACTAGACTACGGCGACTTCTAGGAAGGTAAACGGTATATCTAAAATGGATTTGCGAAATTATTTTTGAATACATTAACATTGAATCAGGAAATAGAACATAATTAGGACACTAATTATATTCGTGCCATTACAATATTTTTTTAAAAGATTACTGAAATTTATTTATAGCTTAACTAGAGAAACCAAGTGCGTCTTGTTGGACAATGCAATAATCCACGACCTTTGGCTACCCTGGTTGCATAGTGGATAGTGAGGTGTACTATGTATTACCGTTTGATCATCACCACAGACTCTGATCTGTTACAGACCATAAGATCGAAGCTACTTAGCTCGAAATTAATTATTCATAATTTGTAATGGTATTGTAATTAGTAAATAAAGAAGTCGCCGTATTCTAGTAAATAGTGTGTTGGCTTATTAGACGTGAGGCCTCGGTTCAAACCCCAGGTCGGGCATCTCCAACTGAACGAAATTTAAAAAACTATTTTGTCGGTGACTTCCTCTCAGCAGATTTCTGGCAAAAACTCTGAGAGTAAATAAAACTGCCATGAAAAGTTTCTTAAAAATCTGTCGTTCGGAGTCGACTTTAAACTGTAAGTCCCGACACTCATGTATAAAAATTAACGCACACAACATTAGTGGTGTAAGAAACGTCGTAATACTAACTGAAGGGTTGTAATGACCAAGTATGTATGTATGTACGTATATATAATGGGAATTTTAAATTTAAATAAGGGTACGCTACGGACGTAAGTACGAGTGGCGGGATCTAGCTTATTACCCTGACAAAATTCAATATGCTGTTCAGGATCAACAATGACAATTTCCTGCTTAAAGTGGCGAGAGTAAAGTCGACTCCGAACGACAGGCTTTTGAGAAACTTTTCATGACAATTTTTATTTACTTTCAGAGTCTTTGCCAGAAATCCGTTGAGAGGCAGTCGCCGAAGAAAAATTTTTTATACGTCGTTTTGTTTGAGATGTTTTACCTGGTGTTTGAACAATGGCCTCACGTCTAATAAGGCAACACACTACCTACTAGAGTACGTCAACTATCTGATATTGGCGGAAAATGTATATCTAAGAAGACCGGTGTATTATAATCTCTGATATTGTAGAAGGGCTGTACAGTATTTGTTTTATCAACATACTGAACTGTTAATAATGAAAGAATGAAATTAAAAAGACTGCTTCAGCATCAGTAGAGTGGTGTACCATCCGGCTCAAAAGTTTTGTTTATGTTGAGATCCATAAGAACTCTTTACGCCGAGCAGCGTTGAGTTCAGAATAACCACTTTACAGGCTATATGAATACATTAACGATTAGGACTTAAAAGTTTAATTTCCAATTCAAGTTCATCTGACATAATAAAATGAAAAAATATGGTTTGTATGAAATTGAAAAGACGATTTTTAAAGACAATTTATAATTCTATTGACAATCCTCACCACCATAATGATATTAAATTTGTTCATAAATCTGTTTAAGAATTTTAATACAAATAAATTTTATTCATAGGATACATACTTTCAACCTCGTGTTCTGTTTTTTTTTTGCATGACTTTAAGTTCATTGAAAAGGAATATTTTTTTAAAAAAGTTTTCCTTTTAAATTGTGTCATCGTATTTTATTTTAATTTCAAATTTGCTATTGAATAACAAACACCCTGCTGATTGTGATTATTAATAAGTTTTGTTATACTTGTCAAGTACACAGATATCCCTACACACAGATAGACGGCGACGACCTTGATGATATGCTGACTACGTATCTGAACTAAAAAACAAACGTGGCAGTTAAAATAACAATTTAACAATAGAGTCTCTATCTTTAATAGTACATCGTATAATATAACCAAAAGAAATAATCTAGTATTCATATGCTTGCACACAGACAATCCCCTGGCACACACACACTCTCTTCTGAATTGTAATTTAAAATATTAACCCTTTCATGCCCGAATTTTTTTGGGCCAGAGCTAAAATTTTTTAAGGACATGTGTTTGTTAGTCATGGCCTAAATATGAAGTGATATTAAATTCAGAGTCCTATGTATTCTGGTTTTACACGTTTTTAACCAAGCTTGTTTGCAAAAAAAATCTTTTAAAAAAATTAAAAATTATGGAATTTATGAACAAAAATGTACAATGTTGCCTAAAGGGTTAAAGTTCATAAAATATTTTTGGTCTGCAATGAATTGAAATTTTTTTCTAGATCTGTTCCCCTGTTATAAAAGTCTGGAAATGTTTGTATATCTGCCCGTACATATTATAGCAAATATACGTAGGAATACATGTGCTTTTGTTGCAGCAATTTATGTTGGAAAACCTAACATTAGCTACACTATGAGAAGCAGCAATTAAGGTAATATTAGCCGTGCATAGCGGTGTGTTAGTAGATAAGTTTTTATTATTATTTGCTCGAGTATAACATTTAGGTCGTATGACAATTTATCATTCATGTACTTACATACACATACATATGTAGGCTTTGTATAAAACGCATTACGAGGGGCGGGTTTTAAAAAGCGTTGCTCATCTTATGAAGTTCGTTGCATATTTATTTCTGTTCGATCTTCTTAAGGTAACAGTCAAAATCAATAAAAAAAAGATACATATGGTAACTACAATTTATATTTTCTACAATAATTTAGTTTTATTCGTTTCTTTCAAACCAACTGTTATTTAATAAATTCGAGATCGTCGTAGCCTAGTAGGTATTATGTTGGCTTCTTAGGCGAGATAAGGACTGGGCTCAGACATCTTCAGGGACTTCTTCTTAGCAGGTTTGTGGTAAAAATTCTGAGAGTAAAATAAAAATTGCCCTGTAAAGTTTCTGCAATATGCTACTCCGAACGACAGATTTTTGAGAAACTTCTCACGGCAATTTTATTTACTCTCAGAGTTTTTCCCAGTAATCTGCTGAGAGGAAGTACCCGAAGAAATATTTTTTCGTATTTCGTTTGTATGTGTGACCTGGGATTTGAACCGTGGCCAACACTCTACCTACTAGACTACGGCGACTTAGTCTAGTAGTTTTATTATACACTTACGAAATACATTAGTAGCCTCTATTGCTTTTTTCTTTTGGATTATTTTGTAATAGAAATAAATTTTTCGTTTATCTTGGATTCCCATCATAATATCTATGATTTCATTTCTTAAAATTACTGGAAAAATTATAAAAATTATTCAAGGCTTCATAAACTTACATAAAGACATACCCTCGTATGCTCGTAAAATGTAACATTTCAAATATTTCCATATATTTTTGAGTTAGTAAAATAGAATACATGTGAATTTGAGTAGAGAGTAGAAAGGATTACGTTGAATATAAAACTTTGAAATCGTACTAATAAAGAGTTGTGTGTATGGCTTTGGAAAATTTTAGAGGACATTTACTATATAAAATTGGCGTAAGTAAACATTTAATATTTAATATCAATATTATTTAAATATACCTGAATTTAAATGTATCTGTAATCTGATGACATTTTTTATCATAAGCTTACTAAATATGTCTTTATATAAATAATCCAGTTTTTTAAAGAATTATTACTCGTTTAACAATCACCCAAATGGTTTGGCTACGTCTTCTCTTACCATGGATTTTATTTAAATTTAATCACAATTAAGGGCTGTGACAGATAACTTTTTTGCCAACCAATAAATTTCAAACAGCCCACATCTGGTGTAGACACACATGCCCCCAATATTGTACTACCGAGGCCATGCTCAAGTATTTCACTTAAGTTCTTTGGATTGAACTCTTTATTTATCTTCCTCCATACGTAGGCATGTCAGATAAGTTTTGGAATGATGTGTTGTCTTCAGGCGAGTCCAAATCTGCAATTTAGTATGAAGGAAAATGAAATGAAGAGCTCGATCTCAAGAAACGCTTAAGAATGGTGGTGGCAGTACAATGCTGTGAGGATGTGTTTTGGCCGTTGAGAATTTATTGAGGAAATAATGATTAACAAAGGGTATTTAAGCATTCTAAAGTTCAAAAGAATTATAAATTCGTAATGATTATTACTCCCGACAAGTCAATGAATCTATGCTCAGACTACTTGTCGATAGTCTAAAAAAGATTCAAACACACAAGTAATAATAATTTAATGAAAAAAAAAATTCACTAACATTTTATTAAACTTTTAGTTTTGTAGTTGTAGTTGATAGGTTTTCAAAGCTCCTGTAAAACACTTTCCATACTCCAACCACTAGTTTCGATATTTTAACGAAATTGTAGGGCTTTACATTATAAGTCAAGATATTGGATTTCGTATGAACGTCTTTAGTCAATAACGATTTTTCGCTAAAGTTTTGTAGATTAACCTGCAGTAAGGTTATCCTCCATCAACGACTAACTAGGGGCACGCCGCAGGGGAAGGCGTAACATCACTTATTCTGTAGAACCTAGTTATTAATCAAATCATGATGGAAATGGATATCGGAGGCTTCAAAATTTTAGCATATGCTGACGACGTGGTGATATGGTTACTAGAAAGCATCTGGTTACCGGAAAGATCAGATACCGGGTTGTTCACTCAGAAGTTCAAGGTCCCTATCTTCACTATCCCGAAAATGAATGGAAGGGCTCTGAAACTCTTATGGAAGACAAAGTACTTGGGATGTATACAGCGGTTGTACGCCCTATACTCTCTGCGGGCTGTTAGTATGGTGGAATGCTATGCAAAAGAAGACCTCTTTCGCTACGCTGAAAATGGTACAGAGGTTTGGTATGCCTGGGCATCACGGGTGATTTGAAGTCTGGAGTCTAGCTAGCCTCTACAACCCTGAGGCTTAAGTTCTCAGATATGTTTAGTCCATGTATGATGGGCCACGTTTTAATACTGCATGAAGTAGAACCGAATCACCCAGATTTTAGATGTAACTACATGGTACCAGAAACTATTTTCGGACAAACATACAGAAGTCACTCTCCCACGTTATCAAATATGTACTTGAGGGACTAAACTGAGTCTTGAAAACTACTTGCAATCCTTATATTTTAAATGGTCTCAGACCAATTTAACGTAAGCAGAATATCCTTGTCTCACCCAAAACATTTTTCCTATTTTGCAGAAAAGTTCTGACTTCATCAAGGACGTAGCTACCTTCTCTCAAGTTGAGCCACTGGCTCATTGCCAGGAACACGCACATCACAGATTTCTATTCTAAACTGCAGTCAACCATAAGAGCTGAGTTCTCGGATGTATATTATTATTATGTTCCGTCGTCTGTACTTCCAGCCATAGCTGCCAGATAAATGAGGCACCAAATCGTCAAATATTGGAGAAAATATCGTCAAAATCGTCAAAGACATTTATTAAAATCGTCAGAAAAATAAATAAATAAATTAAAAGGTTTTAAAAACCAAAATTATTTCTATTGTAGTAAAAAATATAAAGTCAATGTATGTCCATATGTATCTGAGTTCAAATATAAAACATTTAAAAAAATTGTTAGAAATTAAAAACTATCGTCCCTCATCTTCATTTATTAAATTTTCTTTTTTTCAAAAATGGAGAAATTTTATATAATTTTCAGGAAAAAATTGTTTAAGGATTAAACAATCTATCCCAGTCTTGTTTATTGACACATAAGCGCAGCAATAATATTGCATCATCTGAATCTATGGGTGGTGCAAATATTAAGGAGTCAGAAGCTCTTGATATCCTAAGCATGAAATTTTAGTGTAATGTTGATAACAAAAAAATAGATTTGACAAAATTTCTAACCGTTTTTGTTTTATTGCATTTTTAAAACCATTAAATTTCCCATTCTATACTACAAAAGTGTGTGAAATCCCAAACATACTTCGCGGCAGCACATTAATCGGGAGACCGAAAGTAAAGTTTGTTAGAATAACTATACAATACCATATCCGTCTTCGAGTCGTTGGTGAAATGATTTTGTTAACCTGTAATTGTATTCCATCAAGGAAGGATCTTCTCTAGAAGGTAATTTAATTCCGTTCGTGCGACAAAAGTTTGAAATAAACGTTACACGATCCATATAATTCCTTTCGATGCTGCTCTGAGTCCTTAAGTGACAGTGTATAAGTTAGAAGTAAACTTTGACTTTATTTGTGAATAATTTTTAATTTTTCCTTTTTTGTCAAATATGAGGAACATTATTTTCATTTAGTAACAAATGCTCAGTATAATGGACGCAATATTACGTTTTAAAAAGAATCCTCATACACATGTACATAAGGCAACTACGGGAAGAACAAATCATCGTTGACACGACATCGTTTAACATTACAATAAACAAAAGCTACACTAACAAATACAACGAACTTGTTACAAGTAAACGAACAACATCAGTATGAAAAAAAGGTGATAGACAAGTAAGCGAGAACGCAACAACAAGCAATGTGAACAAAACACACAAACAAACATGAAGTCGTGATAGAGTTCTCGAGAAGGCGAAACCCCGAACGGTCAACTTCAAGAACCTTCACCAGACTGATTATAACTGCATATAAAAATGCAAGACGAAGCAGGCAACGAGTAGTAAGAATTCAATCAGTCTTGCGTGAAGACGCATTGCATGTGAAGAGAACAGTCGCGGTTTGAAGATAGCCGTTGAAAAGATCTGCGTTGTAAGCAAAGAAGAATAGCGAACAAGCAATTATTGTTGTATTCGTCAAGTTCTCACCGGTGGCACACAAAAGTAGTGCGAACAATAAAGAGTTTAATTGAAACTGAACACATATTTGTTTTTATTTTATTCGCAATCAACGAATTCATATTTTAAACGTTTTTAAAACGTTAAAACCGTAACAATATTTTAAGAAAGAATTAAAAAAATAAATAAATAAAATAACAGGAAGAACATAAAACAATTTTACTACTTACTGTAATTCTTTTTTTTTATCAATTTTTCTTTCCAGAATTTTCAGTTTAATAACGAAATTTAAAGAAAAGAAACGTGCCCATTATGCCGCTCAGTCAGCTTGTTTTGGCATAGACATAATGAAAAGGAGACACATATTTCAAGTTAACTTTATGACCTTAATACAGTTTTCTGTATAAGAGTAAGAACTTAAACTGTGCAAAAGGTACTTACCGTTTAAGTTGTAAGTACCTGACTACACTAAAAAAAACTGAACAGTTTTTTCTGATTTTATATAGTGTTTAGTTTTAGTGTTTTTTCAATTGCGTTTTGTACGCTTTCTGAATTCAGCGCTTGAGTTTTATTTCCTAAAAAGGCAATTGCATTTGGAAATATTTTAATAGACAAGTCCGTAAGCTCGTATGATTCGTTAAGCAATTAAAATTTAATTAAAGATTTTTCACATACATACATACATACATACATACATAATTGTATACATTGTGTGAGTGAAGTGCAACATAAGCTGAGAATCTATTTGAAAGTTTTTTATTACAATCATCATGCTGTTATCTTTACGTACAGTGGCATCTTCCATAATAAGTGGCTTCTGTAAGCGAAAGAGTAGAACTGAGTCATGCATATAGTCATGGGTGCCCCGGCGGTCTAGTTGGTAGTACGCAGAACTTCAATTGCCGAGGCCGTGGGTTCGCACCAGAGACTCTGGGTGTTTGTGGATTGATGAGATTGTATATGATTAACTACCATAGATAAAAAAGGAAATGAGAATTAATACAAAATTATTCACTGCTCAATACAAAAAAGAAGAAAATAATACAGGCGCACACTACAACATAATGTGTTGGGGTTAAAAAAAAAATAAGAAACAAAAATCCAGGGGGTTGTTTCGAGCCCAACATATAGATGAGGGTGAATAATAGGAACATGTTCCTGGAAACTGCTGCGTATTAACGCATCCGAGCAGGATATACCTACATAGATGCATATCACGTGCTATGTTGGCCATTATCCTTGTTGACACTGAGCACCATCTTGTTGTTTGAAGGGGGGCGTTTTAGATATACCCTTTAACGATTGGTACTAAGGCACTGCTTCATACTAGTAACAATATTGGAAGATCTCATCATAAAATAGAAATTTTAAAAATTTTGCAATCCATTTTAACTACCATGTGCAACTGAAACTTTAATCTTTGATATATTACAGCCAATAATGCACACGTATATGATTTTCTTCTGCCTAAACTAGGATCTAATTACTGCAGATAGCAATTCGCAAATATCAGCTGAAGGTGCTCTACGATGGTGATGTACTTCAACAGTTTGATATGAAAGTTTGTATTGTAACCAATATTAACGCCGAGTTAGATTTGCGACTGTAAAATACTGGTTAGTAGAGCTTAAATCGGCTGAAAAGATGTACGCTACTGTGGCCGACAAAATGGGGTGTATAGCCGCCGGAAACGATAATGAAATTTCATTAAATACCACCTAGCTTCTCCCGCCAGTCATGTTGTGTGAGTTAATTTTATACATGAGTGGTGGGATCTACAGTTTGAAATCGACTTAGAACTACAGATTTTTGAGAAACTTTTCATTGGAATTTATTATTTACTCTCAGAGTTCTTGCCAGAAATCTGCTGAAGGAATATTTGTTCATGTTTCATTTTGTTGGAGATATATGACGTAAAGTTTGAACCGTAGCCTGACGTCTAAAAAGCCAACACTCTGCCTACTAGACAACGGCAACTTCCATTAAATATAATCCATTAAGCACAATCCTTTAATATCATCAAAAAGTACAACTCACCGCATATTAACAGGCTCGGAGAGTGCCAAAAGAGTGGCACGAAAATGTTTGCAATTAGCGTTTACTCTCCACAATCTTAATTTCATTTAACTTTTAAAAAGTAAATTGAGTTTAAGAAGGAGCTGACATTCAGTCTAATGTATGATGCAAGAAATAAATGACTACACAAATGATGTAATTTTAATCTCCAGAATGTGAGAAACAGTATAACATATATTGAATGACCAAATTATAAATATTTCAAGTATCAGTAGCAAGACCAAAAACTCGCCAACTAGAATTGAGGAAAAGCTAGCATTCCTCCGGACTTCTGAAGGAATACATATAAAATTTTGTATATATTTTTATACATTCCTTTTATTTATTTCCTTTAGTTCAATACCTTTCAATAAGAATTAAAAAAATTAATTTTTTTAGGGCCGCTAACTGAAGACAGGATTTTAAAGGTAGGTTGTAATAACGAAAAAAAGTTAAAGTTGACTTTAAAGGTAACTTTAGCTAAAGTTACCTTTAACTAAACCCAACTTTAATGGCAAGTTGTAATAATGGCCATTAGAGATTTAAATACATTTATTTTATATTGCATTTTTTATTTTATTTTATTTTTTCTTTACCTCTGTTATATGAGACATTGTACGGCACCTGCTTAAAAGATATTCCACTGTTTGTCCTATTTTTGTGTGACTTTATTATCTATACATTTTATTTTAATGGATATTTTTGAATACTTTTTTTGGTGATACGAAAGTATTAAAAAGAAATGCAAACAATTATTTATATGAAACAGTGACATGATATTTTTTAAAATTTAAATCCAAAGTATTAATTTCAATTTCAAGAATTTTAAAAGCAAATTATTCAAACGATCTTTGACATATTATGTGCAGTAAACAATCTTATTTAAACAATTACAAAATTAAACATTTCAATTAAACGTTCTGTCAAATTTCACTAAAACTAATAATCAACGAATAGACATTTGCATCATCGGTAGTTTTTCTCTAGTATTTCATAGTATTCGATAATTCCATAATCTCAAAATACATATTTAAGATCCATTTTTATAGTTTTCTATTGTTAGAAATCAAATAATGAAACTTTTAGCAATTAAAACAATTGCTATCATTGTAGATTATAACAAAAATTTATATACAATAAATTCATCCAGAAAATACGCAATTCTAAAATCATTGCCGCAAAATCATAAGTTTTATATCGACGCAAAACATATAAATAAATGCATAATAAAAGATATGTTAATACATACCCGGCAAACATTTTTTTCTTATTTGGACTTACTTGGACTCGGATATCGGCCACGCAAAGATCCTGAGTTAAGTTGGAGCTGTCGGGAGTAGTGACTACATGACACCGCGGTACGACTTCACGAGGAGATTCAAGACATCATTCCGTCAACGGGGTCTGGAAGGGTGGTGTGAACCACCCAGTAAGCAACTCCGTACATACCTACACCGACGGTTCGAAGCTGAACAGGGCTGTTGGCAGTGGAATTTTTTCGGAATCTGTTGGAATAGCCCAGTCTATAAGACTGCCAGACCACTGCAGTGTCTTTAAGGCGGAGGTGGTGGCAATACAGACGGCGGCGAGAATAATTGGGGACGGAAGGGTCTCCAAGCGGAATGTCACCATACTTTCTGATAGCCAGGCTCTGAGTTCTAACGTGATGAACTCCAAGACGGCGTACGGCTGTCGCATATTTCTCGACGATGTAGCGGAATGATACCATATCCATATCGTATGGGTACCGGGGCACAGTGATATCCCGGGTAACTGCAGAGCTGATGAACTTGCCAGGTGGGGCACGACCATCGAACCCTCCGATGAATTCTCGAATCTGGGCATCCCTATGGGGACTTACAAGCTCATAATTGATAATGCGATCGTAGATTCCGTCAACGACAGTTGGGCAGCCTCGGACACGGGTAGAACGGCTCGTAAAAACTGGCCAAGGCTGGATGAGGAGCGCACAATAAGTCCAAAGAGGCGCGCTCAGTGTAGTTGTCGGTGTCATTACGGGGCATTGCATTATGGTTACGCATGCGAGGCGCATTGGTCTTGGACACCTTGCTAACGACTTCTCCAGAAGCTGCATAGATGAGGAAGAAGAGGAGACTGTCCCTTACCTGCTGGGTACATGCCCGGCTCTTTACCAAAGGAGAAGGAAGTATTTGGTTACTTACTATATGGATGATCTGGAGGAGCTGTCAAGAATTGACATTTGCAGCCTAAATCGCTTCATCAGGAGCTCCGAGTGGTTTTGAGACTAGGGGATAGCGGATAACTGTAGTAGCACAAGTAACTGCAGTAGCGGCCTAAGTGAGTCCATCCAAGAATTTTTCTTGGATAGGTAGCCACCTCTACCTACTTATGCCATGAACCAATGTGAATAAAATAAACAAATAAAATAAAAATTAATTTAAAAATTTTAAATTTTATTGTTTCATCACAAAATTAGACCATTACTAATGGAATTTATCACAAATTTTATTATTTTATTTGCAATTGCGTGATTTCTATGGTCGGAATAATAAATTCATGCACAGAGTTTCAACGATAGAAGTTAAAATGTTTTGGTCAGTAAATTTAAAATCTATGGCAACATCTGTTTTTAACGTCAGTATTAATTGGTTTGACACTTTTTTAATTAAAAACAAAAATTGTATTAATAAAATAAAATAAAATGAAGAGTGTGAATATGGAGAACGTGAGTGTTTTGATTACTTCAGCTATTTAACCCTGGACGGTTACTGTTCGTCGAATCGACGAAGCTCATTTACTCTTTATCATATAGTTCTTTTATGTTTGATCAAATTTCACTCTTTTTTTCAACAACGTTAGTTGTTAATGAAAACACACACACTAGGGTCGATTATATGATTCCTTACAATTTTCGATTTTGAAATCCCGACTAAGGAATTTTGATCTTAGGAACCGGAGGTTCACAATCTTGGCTCAAAGTGACAGGGATTTGCTCTGAAAATCTTCTGATTTACTCGGTTAGCCAGACTGCGATTAGTAGTTTCATTCGGCCTTGCCCATGAATGACGAAGATTTCTTGAAGAAATTTCTTATATGTTTTGCGGGATACAGGAATATCGTTGGAAATTGCATTGCTAATGAGTAATCTCCATAATATTACAGGGCATAGGTAGTCCCATTGCCTCGGTTTATTTGGATATTTCCACTGGTTGTATAAGGAGACTCAATCTTGTCGGCAGCTGGAAGGTACGTGCAATATTGCCAGACTCTGTTGGACACGTATGGACAAGAAGGGGAGTGAGTCACTTCATTCCTTAAATCGTATGGCGGTCCTAATGGGCCATTGTCGGCATTTTAACTATTGTCTTATGTAGGTCTGTGGGCCTGAGGAGAAGCAAGAGATTGTCTTGCACCCCTCTTTCTGATCTCTCACTTTCTGATATCGTTGACAGTGCTCTCTAATATAAAGATTGCTGCAGTTGCATGATTTATTTTGGACTCGGAATGGTTTCCCCCATGTCGCTGTAGTCTAGTAGGTAGTGTGTTGGGTTATTAGACGTAAAGTCAGGGTTCGTGCCCCTGGCCAGATATCAAAACAAAATACAAAAAGTATTTCTTCGGCGACTTCCTCTCAGCAGGTTTCCGGCTAAAACTCTGAGAGTAACTAAAATTGCCATGAAAAGTTTCTCAAAAATCTGTCTCCACTTTACTGTACTTGCCACCACTCATGTGTAAAATTAACACACACAACATAAGTGGTGTGAGAAACTAGGTCGTAATTCGACTGAAGAGGTGTAATGACCATTAAAAAAAAATGGTTTCTCCAGAAAGAATGAGATTTGGCTAAAGTGCGATATCTTCCTCCGATGGGGTCCGCCCCCTAACGGACCTAACTAACCTGATTATTATTTAAAAAGTCTATTTAAGTTTATTATTGGGCGGGCAGACGATTAGTCTTTGAGAGAAAAATTTATGGTCCCGTTAGCGTTGTTGGCGAGTATAGACATCGGATGAATCATGAGCTGTATAATCTTTATGTTGACATCGAGGTCGTTAGACGTATTAAACGTATTAAAAAGTTTACGTTGGGTTGAACATTTCGTGCGTATGAGCTCCAGCGAAAACTTCTTGCGAATATATACGTGAGCGAAAGCGAGGAAAAATCAAAGAAAAGAAAAGAAAAAAAATTCCAATATCTGAGTACAAAACAAAAATAGTAATGACATCAACGGGGTTGCAAGAGGAGAATGAATATTTTTTTCTTATATTTCTCTTTTTCTTTACTAACCAAGCATTATTGTGATATTAGTGTTTATGTTTGTGTTAATGGGATGGTGTACACTTATAACTTTGTTCTCGTACTCTTCTTGTAGTCTTTTTCTTCAGTTATTATTATTGTTGTTTTTCTCTAAAAACAACGCAGATAAAGAGCACAAAAGATGAAAAAAATACACAAATGTCTGTTACCTTACTAAGAGCTTGTTTTACTGCAATTTGGTGTGGGAAATTATAAGAAAAATAATAACAAGTGACATTATTATCCTTTTTGTTGTATTTGTGATAAACATCTCACACCCATGAATACAAAACCTAAATAACATATGTAATGTATACATATACACGATGATGAGTAAGAAACTAATAAATATGTGAGGATGTTAGGTCTTTTGAACAGCATAAATAAATATGAGTTTGGGGTCTATGCCAGGAAAGCGTTATTCACTGCGTGTATTGTTATTGCCTTATTTATTTGACGATGACGCCAAGAATAAGACATGAAACGTGCAAAAGCACCATTATGAACCATGAGGAACTATTTGTTTATTTGCTTTAAAAAAATCATAACATATTCCAGTTATCATATATTAAGATTGAATAGATTCTATTCTAGCTACTGATATTGATGTAACCGGTAAATTTAAGATAAATTTAGAACGCTATCAAAAATGTTTAATCATTTCTAATACGAAATTAAAGATATGTAACGTTCCTATTCAATTTTCTTTTCTATTATTTTAAATCGTTTTCCAGTTGCTAATGCGATACAATTGTCAAACTTCAAATGCATAAATATATCTACTACACCATAGACGTCATTCAACTTGTTATTTAATCTAATCAGGTTAGGTTAGCGGTCACCTTGCCATTTAAAGGCAAGTTCACTCGGTGGCCATATGGCCAATGGTGCTAGCCTGTGTGAGTTAAGTCCGTTAATGGTGGGTTTGAACCACCTCGAGCTTCACATGATGGCAATATTTTCTGTTACTCAAAAAGCGATGACGTCTATCCTAAAGTGCAGTGCACTCGCATAAAAGTTGTTGCACGGATCCGTTTTCTCAACATCATGGCAGCTTTTGCAGTAATCATGGTGGGGCTGACTGAGCTCGTCAGCGAAACTGCCAATAGCGCAGTGTCCCGTTAGAATTTCTATTAGAATTCGAAGCATTATTTTGTGAAACTCAAGTAGTTCCCTGGTTCTCCCACTGTCCACTACTAAACACAACAGTTTTGAAATTCGGCCACCGGGTACATATGTCGGACCACGGTTTTGCACTCCATGGTTTTTTGCACTCCATGCCTGCTTTTTGCCAATTTGAAAAACTATTACTATAAAGGCCAGACATCAAAACAAAATACAAAAAGTATTTTTTCGGTGACTTCCTCTCAGCAGATATCTGGCAAAAACTCTGAGAGTAAATAAAATTGCCATGAAAGATTTTTGAGAAACTTTTAATGGCAATTTTATTGGAACAGTTGCCAGCTAACCCTAATTACCATTGAAAAATCATATTCAGCGATGGGACTCAATGGGTACGTGGAAGATGTCTGATTTGGGGTTTGAACAGTGGCCTTATGTCTAATAAACCAACACACTACCTACTAGACTATGGTAACTTCATGATAAAACAAGTAAAATAGCTTGAGGAGGACAATAAAGACAAGATCAAGATCTGAAGACGGCTTTCTCACTTGAAAGATCTTCCAAGATTGCATATGATATCTTATATATATTTTAAATGCTAACAACTGGTCGCTTACGAGTTTCAGCAATCATTATTTGATTACAGCCACCCTCTGCCATTTAATTTGCTTGAAAAGAGTGTGATGACAAGCAGGTCTCATTTAAAAATGACATCGAGTTGTTGTATTGCATCATTGATAAAGTCATGTATAACAGTAGTAAAAGGGTACTTATAAATTCCTCTCCAAATTTTAATTTCTTTCGTAGCAACATAATGAATGTTTGTGCGTCAACATTGTGGCCAAAATCTTCTTAAAACTGAATCATTACTGTTGCGTTGTTATTCAATATTTATAGTCGATGTTGCCTCTACAACAAAATACTCATGCTAAACAACAGTTACAATACATGCGTCTGTTAAATTTATACGTTTGGTAGTTTACAAGAAATAAAGGAAAAACAATGTTAGTAACAGGAACAGATTAACTTACTTTAAACTACAGAAACAAATCCTGAAAATAATGCCAAAAAAGAAGAAACTTTTTAGATTTATATTCCCTTTCCATTCCCCTTTGTTCTATAACGCTTATGAACTTGAATACCGAAAAGGCAGCAGATGATTATGTTGCCCTAGAAATGTAGATTTTGTTTTCTTTTTCCCATTGCCTTACCAAAAACCAAACTGAAGTGTTGAGAAATTCTTTCGTGGCTACTAACACCAGACAGCAGATTTTTAAAAGAAAATAAATAGCAATTGGTATGGAAACTTGAGAAAAGGGAAAAAAAACTGTAAATCACTGTGCGTGCACCAAACAAAAATTTAAGATTACATACATACAAACATAATTGGTCATTACAACCCTTTAGTCAGGATTACTACCTAGTTTCTCACAATACTTATGTTGCGTGCGGTAATTTTATACATGAGCAGAGAGACCTATGCTAATTTGCTAATATTCCGCAACCACCAGTGAATTTGAATTTTTATAATGGTAACAACAATGTATCCACAATAAATGATTTCCACTTCCGACATCTTAGTTTGGATGACACAATTGAAGGATTTCTAAAAATTAAGTCTAATGCTGTTGGCCTAGACGACATCCATCCACATTTTATAAAACTTGTACTGCCTTATATAATACGTCATCTCAATCACATTTTCAACACGATTTTAACAACTAGCACTTTTCCAATTGAGTGGAAGGCGGCGAAAATTATTCCAGTGCTTAAAAATGATGGTGACTACCGGCCAATATCTATCCTTTCCTACATATCAAAAGTTTTTGAGAGAATTCTTCATGGACAAATTTATAAACACATACTCGACAATAATCTACTAACAGACCGTCAGTCTGGTTTTAGACCTCAACACAGCTGCACTACAGCATTAACTGAGGTGGTTGAGAATATTCGTGGCAATTTAGATGAGAGTAAGTTAACATTTTTGGTCTTACTTGATTACTCCAGGGCATTTGACACTGTTGACCATCAAATGCTGCTATTGAAGCTTGGCAATATGTTTAAATTTTCTTCAACCGCAACAAAATTAATATCTTCATATCTAATTGGTAGATTACAGATAGTTGTCAATGGTACTTTTGTTTCTTCACCCTTATTTACAAGCAGAGGTGTTCCACAGGTGAAGTCGCCGTGGTGTAGTAGGTAGTGTGTTGGCTTACTATTCGTAAAGCCCGGGTTCGTATCCCAGGTCAGACATCAAAAATGAAATATGAAAAAACATATTTCTTCGGCTACTTCCTCTCAGCAGATTTCTGGCAAAAACTCTGAGAGTAAAATAAAGCTGCCATGAAAAAGTTTCTCAAAATTCTGTCGTTCGGAGTCGACGTTAAACTGTAGGTCCCGCCACTCACGTATAAAAAATTAACGCACACAACATGAGTGGTGTGAGAAGCTAGGCCGTAATCCTGACTGAAGGGTTGTAATGGCCAATTATGTATGTATGTATGTGTTCCACAGGGGTCCGTACTTGGCCCACTTTTTTACTCCATGTATGCAAATGACCTTCCTTTGCAGATCAGATATTCCAAAATTCAAATGTATGCTGATGACGTACAACTTTATCTAAGTTGTTCGAAAACGACTATGAATTCTGCTATTAATGAAATAAATTTTGATTTAGATAGAGTTTATCAATGGGCATCTGCTAATGGACTACTTCTTAATCCTATTAAGTCCAAATTTTTATTAATTGGCAAAATTCCGGCGGTATTGAAAGGGAATTTGAATATTTCTCTTAATGGGACAAAAATTCAATTGGTAAATACAGCCAAAAATTCGGGCGTTACTTTTAATAGCTCGCTGACATGGTCGGATCACATTAATCAAGCATGTGGCATAGTCTATGGGAAGATTAGAACCCTATGGCAGACTCAACACTTTACACCCATGAGGATAAGGATGCTGATTGCAAAAACGTATTTAATTCCTTCTCTTATATGCCTCTGAGATTTTTGCTAAATGCAATATGACTTTAAAACGAAAGCTCAACATAACGTTTAATAATATTGTTCGATATATTTTTGCTTTGAAAAGATTTGATCATATATCTCCGTATTTAGTAAATGTCCTTGGCATGCACATCGATGACTATATGAAGCTTTAAAATCTTATTTTTTACATAAAATTATAACAACAAAAAAACCTGACTCTCTTTATAACAAACTGGTATTCACTTCGCCTGCGAGGAACGATAATATTCGAACATTCAAATACCGAAAGAGTGCTTCTTTTCACCATCTGGAACCATCTCCCCCCCAAATATTCAATTTACTAGCAACGCAGTGCGATTTAAAAGCTTGTTAAAGAGTTATTACAAAAATTCATAAATTTATCGTTTCAATTTTCATTGACTTTGTTATATTATCTCTTATTTTTTCTTTTGTTTATTTTTTGATTAATATAATTACAATGTATTATGTAACTCATTTGATTCTGGTGCTGTAATTTATAATATAATTGATATTGTTGCATCAGAAAAACATTCAAGTTAACACGAGCAAGTGTACTTGAGGTAAACTCATGCCCACAATTTAATGCTGACGTTGCATACGCGCCAACGAACGGAAATTAGACCTAGCTCACATTTCGTCTGGACAATTTCCTACATTGCGAAATTGTCCGTATGCAGAATCAGCACTATTAATTAATTACATACATACATACATAATTGGCCATTACAACCCTTCAGTCAGGATTACGGCCTAGCTTCTCACACCACTCATGTTGTGTGCGTTAATTTTATACGTGAGTGGCGGGACCTACAGTTTAACGTCGACTCCGAACGACAGATTTTTTTTTTGAGAAACTTTTCATGGCAATTTTATTTACTCTCAGAGTTTTTGCCAGAAATCTGCTGAGAGGAAGTCGCCAAAGAAATATTTTTTTTTTTCATATTTCATTTTTGATGTCTGACCTGGGATACGAACCCGGGCTTTACGAATAGTAAGCCAACACACTACCTACTACACCACGGCGACTTCGATTAATTAATTATTATTTCTTTATATACTAAAACATTGTAAATTAGTTGGTTAGTCTTTTGGGGAATACTAGAGTGATAAGTGGTTGTGAACTAAAATAATAATATGAACTAAATAATAAAATGAATTGAATTAATTGAAGTGTTTTATTTGTGAAAGTGGACAGTGGTCGTCTACTATAAAATATAATTTTTTGGCAATCCTGAAGGGAGAAAGTTAAGTTTCATTATAACAAATAAAAATAAATAAAAAATTTTAGTCCGAGGAATGGAAGGTAATGTATGTATAATAATGTTGTTAAGAAATGGGTAGTTGTTTACTGTTTCTATGGTAATTTGGCAATTTGGTTCAGAATCTAAAAATAATCACCTAACAGTTATAGGATGGATTTTCCAGAATTAGTTATGCCCCAAGGACATCGTTTTTATTAGCATTTCTGTTATTTATCCCAATTGGGAGAATGGTGTCGCTATAGTCTATTACGTAGTGTGTTGGCTTATAAGACGTGAGGTCACGGTTCAAATCCCAAGTCAGGCAAAACGAAATATTAAAAATATTTCTTCTGGAACCTCCGCTCAACAGATTTCTTGCAAAAACTCTGAAAGTAATTAAAAATTTGTTATCAAAAGTCTCTCAAAGATATCTGTCAGCTCGCCGCTCATGTAAGAAACTAACACACACAACATAAATAGTGTGAGAAGCTAGGTCTTAATCCTGACTATAGGGTTATGTAGGTATTTTTTAAAATGTTTTTTCGTTGCTTTCATTGTTCTAAAATAATAAAACTGACATAAATTTCGAAAAATATTTTCGTTTTTAATAAACGGAACTTTTATATCATATAGAATTTGGATGGAGTTTTAACACTATTCTTCCATTTGTATTAGTGTCAACAGTACTGTTCCGAATATGCATCTGTTAATGTAATTGAAAAATTTACAGAAAACGATTATTTGCGAAACATTATAAATTTTTAATGCATTTTCATTAAGTTGAAACGCAGTCTCAATTTAAACTTTTATTTTTCCAACACTAATGTTAAATATAATTTCACTGATATTTGAAATATTTAACTAAAAAGTATTATGACAGTGTGTCACATAATTTTATTTTTTCATTTTAATTTTCTGTATTTCATTCCAAAATAAGAAGGACAGAATAATAAACACAAACTATAAATGGACGTCTATTTAAATTAAGACTGAAATCTAGAATAAATAGAATATTAATGTTAAATTAAAAAAAATTGGTGGCAAAATGTCACTTAAATGATAACTGCTTCAGCTTTTTTTTAAATTATGCTCATAAGAAAGATATAAAATGAAGAAAAATTCTTTAAATTTTAATTACAGCAAATATACTCTGTATTTCACTTACTGAGTTATACTAGGTACAGGATTTATTAAATATGAATAAGCACTTGAACATTTCAGACAAAAAAGACAACGACAAGAACCAGCAGAAGGACACCGAAGAAAACTAAAGGTATGGTAGAGAATGAAGCAGTTCCTTTAGATAGTAGTCAGGTACTTAAGGTTTCTTCCTCTTTAAATTTGACTTCTATTCAGAAAACGGAATTAAGGTCATTAAAATATCCTGAAATATGTATCCTTCTATTACAATTTTCTTTCATACCCATCCAAGACGATGCACTATGCACTTTTAATTCTGTTTTTTGATCATAATAAGGGGTTTTGTATTAATTCTGTATTTAAATGGAAATTGTGAAAATGAAAATTGAAAAGAGATTTTGGAGAGTGCTTTACTTATATTTCTATTAATACGCGTTGCTATTTTCTTGTTTCTTTTAAAAAATTCCGTTTTAGTAAAAACGTTAAAGTAGGGCGAACGAACAATGTTACGGAGCATATAGTGTGGAATATAAAATTCAGATAATTATGGTCAGAGAAAAACTAAAATTTTTTCTAGAAGACGTTTTATTACAGTTTAATAATTCAATAAATATAGGAAACATGGATGTTCATTTTATTTTTTTTGTAATATTTTTCAAGAATATTATTTTTATTTTTCTTTTTTTTTTGTGAAAAAAGAAACAGAATTTTGTTTTTACAAACGTACCCGTAATACCAAGATTTATTTTGGAATCACTTGTCTTTTTCTTTCTTTTCAGTTTCCAGTCTTTCTTTTATTTTTGTTTTGTTTTTCTTTTTCTTATACTTTCGGAAACTCAGTTGAAGAAAAATATATTGACGTAAAACTTTTGCTTTTATAATTGAATTTAAGGACAAAATCTGTAATACTTTTAAAAGTAAGTGTATAGATATGGAAATGATAGAGAGAGAGAGAAAGAGAAAAGTTTCATTGGTGATGTAACCTCTTTTTGGAAACTGAATTTTACTTCCACTGTCATGACTTCTTTTATTTGTGCTTTAAACAGCCTACCTCAGCATTCATTAACAATAATTTTTGCAGAGTAAGTAAACTAAAAACTACAGTAATATGGAGAACAAACAAATGATGTGAAGGAGATTGTTTGGGAAAAATAAAAATCGTGGTGACCAAGCTTGCAATGACAATAATTACTGGGAATTTTGTAAATTATCTTGTAAGTCATTTAATATTTTTCGTTCTTTTCTATAAATTTGGTGATGTCAATATTTTCATAATATTGTTATAATTGAAGGAAAATACAAATTTTAATTTATAATTTCAAAATAAATTTTTAATAAGAATGAGGGCAATTAACGAAATAAGCTATGAACTAGAATAAGCTAATATTTTATTTTTTTTTTGATAAGTATTAGTTAATTACTGCAATTCTTGACAGCACGCATTTGAAGTTTCTGTCTAATAATAGGAAAATATTTATTTATTTATTTATTAATTTCAATACACCGTAGTCTAGTAGGTAGTGTGTTGGCTTCTTAGACGTAAAGCCAGGGTTCGAGCCCCAGGCCAGACATCAAACCAAATTACAAAAAGTATTTCTTCGGCGACTTCTTCTCAGCAGATTTCTGGCAAAAACTCTGAGAGTAAATAAAATTGCCATGAAAAGTTTCTCCAAAATCTGTCGTTCGGAGTCGAACTGTAGGTCCCACCACTCATGCATAAAATTAACACACACAACATAAGTGGTGTGAGAAACTAGATCGTAATCCTGACTGAAGGGTTGTAATGACCAATTAAGTAAGTAAGTAATTTCAATACAATTACAAATTATATTTTAATAATATACGAGCTGAGTAACTTTGACCATATGCTCGGTGTAGTGTAACAGACCGGAGTCTATGGTGGGAATCGAACTCACGACCCTCACGCTAATAGACGAGCACACTAACCACTAGACTACCAGGGCGCCCAATAAAAAAATAATAACAAAATATCGTATGAAAAATGTTGCTAATAAATATTCCAAGTTTTGTTTTAAGGTTGCTGTGTATGATAGAGTGGGAAATTTAAAGGTTTAGATTTAAAAATATAATAAAACAAAAACGGTTAGAATTTTTTCCAAATTTATTTTTTTGCTATGTAGTACAATTGTTCCGGTTAGAAATGGAATATTATTACATTCATATAGCTGCCGCTGCTTGCTTCACGGTACGTTATTCCATCGAACCAATTTTTTCGCACTTTATGTATGGAATCGCATCTCGGCAATGGCATTACGAATGTTGGGCTTCAAACGCTCAATTGTCTCTGGTTTGTCGGCATGACACGTTTCTTCAACGGTGCCCCACAGAAAATAGTACAATGGTGTCAAATTGCAGCTTCTTCGGCCGCTCCACAAGCCGTACCAAACAGTTACTCGTAATGGGTGCATTGGGTTCTGTAAGAGCACTTGTGGGTTTTCTGAGCCCCATATATGGCAATTTTGCTTGAAGATAATATACTGCATTTGGTGGCAGAATATAATGACATGAGTGCTGTCAGATTTGAAATAACCGATGGTTCTGCAGTACTTTATGAAAACTATCGAGTTTTTAGCACAACAGAGCTTAATAATTTTCATTTTGTTAAATAATTTTTTGTCGCCGTAGTCTAGTAGGTAATGTGTTGGCTTATTAGACGTGAGGCCTCGATTCAAACCCCAGTTCAGGTATCTCCAACTAAACGAAAATGAAAAAATATTTCTTCGGCAACTTCCTCTCAGCAGATTTCTGGCAAAAATTCTGAGATTAAAGAAAATTGCCATGAATAGTTTCTCAAAAATCTGTCTTTCGGAGTCGACTTTAAGCTGTAGGTTCCGCCACTCATGTATAAAATTAACACACAGCAGGAGTGGTGTGAACAGCTAGGCCGTAATCCTGAAGAGTTGTACTGGCCAATTATGTATGTATGTATGTATATAAAAAATTTTCTGAAATGCGACATAGAAATGATGAAGATGATAAATTCTTCTGGATTTTCGTTTTGTTTGTTTGTTTTGGAACTAAATGCCTGCACAAAAAAACTTATAGGATATTAAACCTGATTGATGCATTAAACATTAGACAAGCCGATATTGAAGACATTAACAAGTTACTCGTAGACACCTTGCGCGTAGATCTTGGTGCAAAAACTAGGGCGAAGAGTAAAATCAAAAACTCTTCAGATCTGCACAGTGCCTAGATATATAGATCTCAAAAATACCAGCAAAGGGTCTTACGCAAGTAAAGTTCAAACTTTGTGTCTGGGGTCGAGATTCATAATAATTTTCATAAGAAACTTATTTGAACAAATACGGTAATGCAAATAAATTTTTACTTAGCCTTTAAAATAATGACGAAACATAATTAAAACAAAAATTACTAACAACTCAAACGGCCAACTAATTTCCTTCTGAGTCACATGTAATTTTTCTTATGCTGCAGGTGTCGATAACTGCAACATGAAACATTAAAAGTTAAAAATTTAAATTTTAAAAATTTCTTTAGAATTGGCAGCTTGTAAATGTTGAAATCCGAATTCTTTATATTTACATACTTTATATTTAATTAAATTTAAAATATATATTACTCGTACGCATCATATTACTTGCACTAAATGAATTACTCTGAAAACTATGCAATAAAAATATTGAATTTTGTTGTGCATGAAACTAACCGAATTGAATATCACTCATACGACACATGTATGTCTTTATGAAGATTTCGTATTAAATTTCGTGAATGGAAGTGAATATTTAAAATCAAATTTTACTAAAAATCAATATATATGTAGAATGTTATGTTATTTTTGGATAGTTTTAATTCGTGGAAGATATGTTAATAAAATGATAAAGGCCGTTGCATTACGCAGAACTACATATAATCTCTCATCAAAGATCTCAGTGTTAAACACTATAAATCAACTCTAAAAAGATTAATTCATTTAAAAGACGGAATACAAGTGAGCGGCGCAGCATAACATCAGAATTGTATTCAATTCTCAATTTGTGAATGCTCTGAAGCATCAATAATAGCAATGATAAAATAATGACAAGCAATTAGCTTCCAATACGAACTTTAAAATTTAAGTAGCTTATACATCTACATCTGTCAAATTAGTTTTCATTTATTCAGTCTGTTTTACCAAATCACCTTGGACAGACATTGCAATTAAAAACACGTGCAAATACCACAACAGTTTTATTAAATTTGGAATTTTTCTCCGCGTGCTTCGCCTATTTTGTGATCGTCATAATAATCTGACCCACTCACTTCTTAGCAATGAGGTGTCGTTGACAAGAACTCGTCCTCTTGTACATCAGAACTTGGCGAATTTTTCATCGTGGACAGGCTTCCGTACAACATTCACCTGATTGAGAGTAAAAGACCTTAAACAACAACGTGTGTTCGATGAATGGAATCTGGAACAGCAGCCAACTGATAATACTTTTCAACTTAACTTCCGAGGTAAGGTCTCTGTTTGGTGCACTACGTCATCGATCCATATTTCTTTGAGAATAGCGAGCACAGTAGACCGATGACTATCGACTTCTTTTGAGTTGAATTAAAATATCTGGATAACAGCAGAATGTGTATAATGTTCTGAAATGTGACAATAAAAGTGAATTATGATCTTTAAAATTTAATTATAATAATTAGCACGAAATAATTCTTATACTGCAAACACTTTTGGCCATATAGTGCGGAACCCTTATTAATAAACGTGTGCTAATTTATTTTATCAAAGTTTCCCAACTGACGTCAATGAATGCCCAATGCCGCTTGTTTGTGCCTGACTATGTAAACCTACAAGACTACATTGATGTAATATCCAAGAGACATCATTTTGTTTCTAACTTCAGCGAAACTGAGACAGAGTGAACACACGTATTCATTGATTTCATTTGTATAAATTTGTAATGAATCTTTTAATTAAATTCTCATTGATGCCGATTATTTGCCTTCCTTTAATTTGTTCTTTATATGGTTATTGATGCCGTTGTTGTGGACCTCATATGCTCACGCACATACAAATTTATTTTCTGAAGAATATGTGTATGTACATTATATATACATATGCCTTATTATATTACATTTCCGCTGTGGCAGTCTTTAATTAACAAACTAAGGAACAAAACTAATTTTCTTAAAACGTTGAAAAATTTAAAAGAATATTTTATAAGAAAATTTTTAATAAGAAAAATTCTTAAAGTAACCTTTTTTCTTTCTTAAATTCATTATTAATTGTATCTTAAAATTAGCAGTACACTAACAACAAGTAATAAAATCTTAAAAACTATGAAGAATAAAATTGCTTATCAACACCTACAATAAATTTAACTTTTATAATATGTAGACCTTGAAGTCACCGTAGTCTGGTAGGTAGTATTTTGGCCAATTAGGTGAGAGCCTGTGAGAGTCTTGGCTCAGACATTTCCAACTTAATGAAATATGAAAAATATTGTTACGAAATGGAAACGGTCGTTTAACATTAAAATAATAAGCAAAAGCTACAAAAACACAGGACTTGTTTACATGATCAACAAATAAACAAAAATATTGCAACAACGTCAGTATAAAAAAGGGGCTAAACAACTAAACAAGCAGGCAACAACAACACTGCAACGTAAACAAAATACACAAACAACAATAACGTAAACAACATTTATAGAGATTTCGCGAAGGCAGTCATACTCCTTCAAGAGCATCCATCAGACAGTTTACCCAGCGATATAAAAGACAAGACAAAGCAAGCAACGGGACCACAAAGAATTCAGCCAGTTTGGCGTGAAGACGTGTTGCGTGTGAAGAGAATAATCGTGGTTTGAAGATCTCTATTACTAAGATCTAACGAACGATTGTAGTAATGTAATGTTGGAAATTATATCAACATAGCCTTCTGTGTGTTTACACAATGAGGCAAGCGGCTTTGGGTTTTGGGAAACTTTTGATAGAGTAAATTAATACGTTTATTAGTTGAGGTTCCACGCTATATGACCAAAAGTGTTTGCGATACATTGATGTTTATTTTTAATTTTAAAAATCGTCATCAGGCACTCACATTCTGTTAAAATGAATGAAACTATTTTGACATATTTGGCAGAAGGGAACATGTATGATTGATGATGTATGATTTCTTGACATTTTAACGGTAGTTTAGCACTGGAAAGATAAGTTTGATCTGTTTTACAGTTGATTCCTTCTTTATATCGTATTGCTATTCCATTCAATTTTCTTACAAAATAAAACATTATGTAGTTAAAGTGTTATTTTTCAAGTCGACAAAAAATTAAAACATTTTTAGGTTTGCCATTTTAATAAAATATTTTTAATTTGTAATATTGTTTGATTTTTGTAAATTTATTGATAAGTGCGTTTTAAATAATATCAGAGAAAAAGTGTACAAAAAAAATTAAATTTTTCTGACAGAGATCAGATAGAAAATCATATACAGTATATCCCGGATATAAGCAATTTTAAAAATGCTTGCATAACAGTGTATATAAACGGGGAATTCATGTATCGACCTAAGAGCAAATAGTCATGTATCATTGAAGCTGATAGAATTCTATTTGTCTCGTCGACAGCACTGGCTTGGTATTCGATGATCTCCTACTCGGTATGGTGAACAAAACCGCGAAGAAATTCCTTAAGGAAATAGATCCGCGGTAGTCTTTGCAGGTATAGTCAAGAGCCATATTGTAGCATTAACTAAGCAGAGAGTCTCTTCCACGCCCAAAACCTGCACCAGGTCAGATTGGTAGAACAGGAGAAGGTTCCAATTTTTTACTACTTTTTCCAATAAATCTGTAATATGGTAAATATTGGTCGCCATTGGCTTAAGAGATGCAATTTATCAGCATAACCCATTGACTTAACATATCCCCATGAAAAGAATTTCTGAAACGTTTAATCGCATGAGCGAGAGCGGAGAAGATATAAAAAAAAGTTTTCACAAAAAGGATACATATAAACGAATTACTTTTTAATAAATTTAAAGTATGAAATACAATATTTCGCGTTTATAAGCGGGGAATGCTTAAAAGCAGGATGCATATATCGGAATATGTTCATGTCTGATAGTCCAAACTTCCCATCCTTGGCGACATAAACAGGATTGTTTAAACGAAGGCAAATTATCAACAGAGGGCGCTGAAGTATATATTTAAGCTTTTTTATATTTTAATCTTATAGTTGTTTTTGGCATTAAATATTTGTTTGTTTATTAATTAAGTTATTCGTGTTTTGATCGCCTGTAGGAATTTAGAGCTCCAGATATTTGAAGTGTAATTTGATAAATTAAAATATAATAAATAAAAACATTGTGAAGAAAAAAAAATATTGTAAATAAAACACAGTGTGAACAGGAATAAATAAAATAAAAAAGGAAGGTGTTGCTTGTATTCTAGTCCTTATTTGGAACCATTTTTTTTTAATAATTTTCAATTTGTTTGCCAGAAATCTGGGCCCAATTTGGTTTCGAGGAGTCACCACAACCCCCCACTCCTTTACATACAGGTTTAACAGAATAGTTCCAGTACATTTTGAAACAAAAATCAAGATTCCATAAAAACCAGTGCTACTAAGCGGTGAATTAATGTGACACTCCGTTAATGTGACACTTAAAGCATACTTTAGGATTGTGAGAAGTGGCTTGAGGTAAAAACCACATATATTTTGAACTACTCAATCGCTTAATCTCAAGCCAACTGGGAACCAATTGAGAATAAAACGAATAATTTATTATTAATATTTTTATTATATTATTTTTATTATATGGCAACCACTGTATGTATATAAAGGTCAGCAACTATTTTTTATTTATACTGTTTTTTTAAATTTCTTTTTATCCTTCAATCACTTTAATATTATTTTAAGCAGGAATTAAATGATTTTCGTTTTAATTTTTTTTCGCAACAGAAAAGTGGTTTTCCTTAGGTTTTCTAAAAGTCCGTGAAATAAAAAACTCGTTTATTCACTCATTCGCATCGAATGGAATTCTTTAATGGGCGTTGAAAGTAACAGTTGTATTTACGATAATTTTCCCTATTCAACTGATGTTGGAAGGTAGCCATTGAAGGTTTTTATATGTGGATAAATTGTTGTAAATTTATTTTTTATTTTTCTGTTGCAATAAACTTTAAACCTTGTTGTTGCAACAACCGCACGAAGAAAGAAAGTAAATTTTTTGCTGAAATGGAAATCATATTAAATTTTATTGATTCAACAAGAGCATAGAAAAAAGTATAGAATAATATTAAAATACTTAATATTTCTTAACAAATAAAAACATGCTGGCACCACATCATGGATACAACTGAATATCGAAGGCGAAGATGTGTCCGTAAATGCGGTGATATTAGATAGTCTGCCAAAACTAGGCTGGCGGTTGGTAGTAACTGCAGGTTAGCTAATCAGTCATGACCTCTATAGATGACAGTACAGGTAAAGTATTACGACTACAGTCACAGCTGCGAAAATGGTCGACTAGCAAAAATTGAGTAACCTTTTGTCAGGGACCTACATATTTGATGTCGAAAATTTGAAACTAAGCAGCATTCTGAGCTTTGTATGTAGTTAAGATTGGAGTCATTTCTTGACATCGAAGTTCATCTGGAAATGGAAATGGAAATGCTAAATTGAGTCGTCTGTTACTCTAAATATGTTGTACTGAATGGCGTAAAGTTTTTATAATTTTTTTTCCTTTCTAATTTTTCTGAAGATGTAGAATTGAGTACTTCTTCAAGATAATTCTCGTATAGCTTTATGATGTCACAGGAAGGGCTCAGTGATTGGACCCTCTCTATTCTGCTTATATATCAATGATTTACCGTATACTTTAGAACATTGTAAATACATATGTATGCGGATGATGTCCAAATCTTCAATAGCGGTACTTTAAATAGAATTAACGCATGTGTCAACAATATAAACTCTGAAAATAGATATCTGGACTAAAAACAATGGACTTTGTATCAATCCCACAAAATCAAAGTGTATTTTAATAGAAAGATTGCTGACGATATTCGGATTGAAATAAATGGTAATGTAATTGAATTTGTGAGCTGTTCAAAAAACTTAGGAGTAATTTTTAATAATAAATGTACCTAGTCCAATCACATTTCTTCTCCAGTGGGTAAAATTTATGGTATGTTGAGAAATCTTTGGGCTGTAAAATGTTCAACACGTTTTAAGATACGAATGCTGCTTGCTAAAATTTATTTGCTACCAGTCCTTTTATATGGATGCGATATTTATGCAAATTGCGATGCAAATGATTTGCGGAAATTGAAAGTCGCTTATAATAATATTGCAAGATATATCTTCAATCGAGGAATACGTGATTCCATATCTGTGTTCTCATACCAAATTTGTAATATGAGTTTTAAAAATCTTTTGAAGTTTAAGAGTTTGATATTTTTACATAAAATAATTTATACTGCACAACCGACTTACCTTTATGAAACAATAAGTTTCGGCAGATCGGCTAGAGGACTGGTATTGATACAAAGAAAATATAAAACTGCCTTCTGTGAGCGTCAGTTCTTTATTTACTGCACTCGACTTTGGAACCAATTACCGAAAAGAATTCAAATAATTAGCAACGCAATCAGATTTAAAATTGCATTAGTGAAATATTTTCGTTAATGACAGGTTGAGGTATTGTATAAAATCAAATTAATGCATTAAATTATTTGTAATCTGTTTTTTATTGTATTTTTTTTAATATTTTTTTTAATTTTTTTAATTTAACGTGTATTTATATGTATTTAATTATTACATTATGCTTAAATTTATTGTTTGTACGTAATCATCAGCACTTTAATTTATAAGATTTCTATCTTGTTGTGCTAAATTTAAAAATAAAATAAAATAAATAAAAAATTAAGGCATACAGGTTGAAAAAAAATTCATATCGATTACGGTTCAAATCCCAATTCATACATCTCCAACAAAACGAAATATGAAAAAATATTTCTTCGTTTACTTAGTCTCATCAGTTTTCTGGCAGAAACTTTGAGTGTAAACAGAATTTCCACGTAAAATTTCTTAAAAAATTGTTCGTTTGTAGTCGATATTAAACAGTAAGTTGCATGCATGCATAAAATTAAATCACACAACATAGGTGGCCTGAAGAGCTAGATCGTAATCCCGACTGAAGGGTTGTAATGACCAATTACGTTTGTATGTATGTATCCACCATTTCAAATTCGCTCGAAGCATAAAAAATCTCGGTGTTTGAGTGCCACATTCGTTGTCCATGAAATATTATTGGATCGAATTTTGGTATGCAATTCACATTTTTGAAGCCAATGATTACGGGTGACAAAAGAGTATCACAAACGAGAATCATACGTGAAAAAGATCGTAGACAAAAGAAATGAATTTTAGCAGATGGTTGAAGAGAGGAGACGAGTTAACAGAAAAACCGCAACAAATTAGATTTGCAGTAGGGTAATAAAGGGAACATTTCCCCCAGCCCAGATCCGCGGTAGTCTTTGCAGGTATAGTCAAGAGCCCTATTGTAGCATTAACTAAGCAGAGAGTGTCTTCCACGCCCAAAACCAGGTAGAATAGGAGAAGCGTCCAATTTCTTTTACTACATTTTCCAATAAATCTGTTATATGGTAAATATTGGCCGCCATTGGCTTAAGAGATGCAATTTATCAGCATAACCCATTGACTTGAAACGTTTAATCGCATGAACGAGAGCGGAGAAGTTATAGAAAGAAAGTTGTCACAAAAAGGATGCATAAAAAATAATTTTTTTTAATAAATTTAATGTATGAAATACAATATTTCGCGTTTATAAGCGGGGAATGCTTACAAGCAGGATGCATATATCGAAATAGTTCCAGTACAATTTGAAGCAAAAATCAAATGCTACTAATCGTACTGTATATGGCGACTAGATTACCAAGTTTTAACCAACATATTATATCCAGATATACCATCAAAGCCATTAAGTATGATGGCGACAACATTATGGTGAGGATCAGTTCGAAAATGGATCAACATTTTTACAAAAACTTTCAGCAAAATTTTTCCGTTAATGTGACACTCCGTTAATATGACACTTAAAGCACACTTTAAGACTGTGAAAAGTGGCTTGAGGTACAACCCATAAATATTTTAAACCGCACTACTCAATCGCTTAATCTCAAGCCAATTGGGAACCAATTGAGAAAAAAAGGAATAATTTACTATAATTATGGATATTTTTATTACATGGCAACCACTGTATGTATATAAAGGCCAATAACTATTTATTCTTATTGTGCTGTTTTTTTAATTTTTATAAAGGTCACTTTAATATTATTTTAAGCCTTAATTAAATGATTTCTTTCGTTTTAATTTTTTTTCGCAACAGTAAAGTGATTTTCCTTAGGTTTTCTCAAAGTCCGTGAAATAAAAAATCACTCATTCATTCACTCATTCGTATCGAATGGAATTCTTTTATGTGCGCTGAAAGTAAACGATTAACGCTTTTATTTACTATAATTTCCCCATTCAAATTATGTTGGAAGGTAGCCATTCGAGGTTTTTATATGTGGATAAATTGTTGGAAATTTA
This sequence comes from Sarcophaga subvicina, assembly GCA_936449025.2. Taxonomy (NCBI): domain Eukaryota; kingdom Metazoa; phylum Arthropoda; class Insecta; order Diptera; family Sarcophagidae; genus Sarcophaga; species Sarcophaga subvicina. The sequence goes on from OW388080.2 coordinate 94,588,938, forward strand.
TTTTCAATAAAGTTTAAACCATCAATATAATTGCTTTGCTGTTGTAACAACCGCACGCATAAAGAAAGTTAATTTCTTGCTTAAATGGTAATCAAATTAAACTTTATTGATTCAACAAGAGCATAGACAGTAGAGAATAATATTTAAATACTTAATATCTCGCAACAAATATAAACATATGAAAGAATGGAGTGCGAATGCCAAGATATTAGATAGTCTGTCAAAAATAGGCGGACGGGTGGTAGTAACTGCAGGATAGCTAATCAGCCATGACCTCTATAGATGACAGTAGAGGTAAAGTATTACGACTACAGTCGCAGCTGCGGAGATGGTCGACTAGCAAAAATTGAGTACATATTTGATGTCGAAGATTTGAAACTAAGCAGCATTCTAAGATTTGTAAGTAGTTAAGATTGGAGTCATTGCTTGACATCGAAGTTAATATGGGGATCTGAGTGTGTTGAATTGAGTCGTCTGTTACTCTGAATATGTTGTACTGAATGGCGTAAAGTTTTATAATATTTTTTTTTTTTTTTAATTTTTATGAAGATGTAGAATTGTGTACTTCTTCAAGATAATTATCGTAAAATTTTATGATGCCACAGGAAGGCATGCAGATTAAAAAATATTTCTTCGGCAACTGCCTCTCAACAGATTTTTGGCAAAAACTCTGAGAGTAAACAAAATTTTCATGAAAAGTTTGTCAAAAAATCTGTCGTTTGGAGTCGATATTAAACAGTAAGTTCCGCCAATTATGCATAAAATTAACGCATACAACATCGGTGGTGTCAAGCGTAATGACCAATTACGTTTGTATGTATGTTTCCACCATTTCAAAATCGCTCGAAGCAAAAAAAATATGGGGATTTGAGTGCCACATTCGTTGTCCGTGAAAAATTATTGGATCGAATTTTGGTATGCAATTCCATAATTGAAGCCAATGATTACGGACGACAAAAGAGTATCACATATGAGAATAATATGTGAATACCGCAGACAAGAGAAGGCGAATTTTAGCAGATGGTTGTAGAGACTAGATGAGTTTATTAACAGTTCCTTATCTTACTGTCAACAGAAAAACCGCAACAAATTAGATTTGCAGTGGTGTGATAAAGGGAACATTTCCCCCAGCCCAGTAGGTCACCTATAGTTTCGATTTAAACGTATAAATTTTAATTAAAATTTTTCCATCCCTGCATTTGTTAACGCGATGTGCAGCAAACGATTATACGATTTACTTTATTTAAATTGCGAACATAAAATGGAGCTGTGAAATCAATTTTAAAACATTCTCTTTGCGTTAAAATTGTTGCAACTTTATGATGGTTTTGAATTTTCAATGACACATTCTGAATTTTAATGACTGTTCCGCTCTTACTTCTCGAATTAATTTGTATCGGCATATTGTACATTGGTAGATACAAAAACACAAACACTTTTAAAAAACATTATTAAAGAGTAAAATATCACGTGCTATAAACAAAGTTTGTGGCAATTTCGCTCATTTCCTTTCACTTTTACTAACTTTGCTCCACATTTAAGGAACCCAATTGACCTTCTCTTTTTGCCGCTTTCTGCCGAGTTTTTGGAGGAAATGTATGTTGATGATATCCACCAGTCTCTTATGTGGTACACCGAATTTGTGTGTGTGTGTGTTTATATTTTTTAGTTTTATTATTTCTTTGTTTACTCACACAAGTAAATGTTGTGGTTTTAACTGTATTAATGGCTAATTTTTGTTGTCTTTAGTTGGTGCCAGTATCACGTAGGAAATTTCAAGTTTCAAACATTTCAAGGTTTCAAGGTTTTCAAGGTTATTAAACAACACAGTTTATTTCCTTTAAGGATGTTTTTTTTTTTGTCATTGTATTAAATAAATTATAGGAGTAAAACTTTGTTTTAAAACATAATTATTGTTTTAATCAAAGAATTTCATTATCTGAAAAAAAATTTTGAAATGAAGGCAGTGCTGCAAAAATCATAATAATTATTAAAAGTTCATAGAAGTTTTGTTTACCTTACATGACTGGCTATTACAACCCTTTAGTAAGGGTTACAACCTAGCTTCTAAAGGCATTCATGTTGTGTGTGTTAGTTTTATCCAGCAGTAGAGGGACCAATAGTTTAAAGTCGTCTGTGAACGACAGATTTGAGAATCTTTTCATGACAAATTTATTTTATTCTCAGATTCTTTCCCGGAAGGCTGCTGAAACAAATTTTTTTACATTTCGTTTCGTTTGAAATGTGTGGTGCAGGGGTTGATCACGGGCTCTCGTTTACTAAGCCAACTCACTACCTGCTAGACTATATACATAATTGATCATTACAACTCGTCAGTCAGGATTACGACCTAGTTTCTCACACAACTTATGTTATGTGTGTTAATTTTATACATGAGTGGCGGGACTTACAATTTAAAGTCGACTCCGAACGACAGATTTATGAGAAACTTTTCATGGCAATTTTTATTTACTCTGAGAGCTTTTGCCAGAAATCTGCTGAGGGGAAGGCGCCGAAGAAATACCTTTTGCATTTTGTTTTGATGTCTGGCCTGGTGCTCGAACCAAGGCTTTACGTCTAATACACTACACACTACCTACTAGACTACGGCTACTTCACCAACTAGACTACAGCGTTTTATTTTCAACGACGTTTAATGTGCCTTTCCATGCCTAAACAAAACTTCTTCACCTTTTTGAATATTAGTTTTAGATTTTCAACAATTTGAATTATTTTATTTTCATTCTCATTCTGAGTGACTCATAAGCAGAGATTCTATTTCCAAAGAAACAAGAAAGCAAGCTCATAAATCTTACTAAAGTGTGCTGCTACCACTGGTACAACATGGTTTTAACATTTCAACAATTCTCAATAGTCCATATGGGCAATAAATTTAAACGACTACGTGTTTGATTTTGTTGCAGTTACTAAAGCAATAGTCAGAGTTAAAATATTTGAAAAATATTTATGGTAATATTGTCATATCCTTTCTTTTACGAGGAAAGCAAAAAAAAAAAAAGAAATGATCTTGAATTTAACTAAATAATGTTAAAATAATTTTAAAACTGATTAAGTTTTCTGAAAAATAGGAAAACTTTTATTTATTGTTCACGGAAAAGTTCAAAAAGATTTGAAACATACATACATTAAATATTTTTCCTTTTTATGTCCTTATTTAGATAAAGAAAACTAACATATTGTTACCTTTTTATCTTTTTAAAAACGTTTAGAATATGAGTTCGTTAATTACAAACCTAGTAAAAATAAATATGTGTTTAGTTTCTCTTAAACTCTCTTTATTATTCACACTACTTTTGTGCAAGTTCACACTTCTGTCCGCGCAAACACTAACAACTCTTCTATAGATCTTCACAAAATAGCGATCTTCAAACCACGACTTCGTACGCAAAGTGTTTCCACACAAGAGTGACTGAATTATAACTGACTGCTTGCTTGCCTTGTCTTGCACGTAATCAGTATGATGAAAGTTCTCGATGTGGTAGGTTCTTGTTCTCGCCTTCTCGAGAATTCTATCGCCATTTCATTGTTGTTTGTATACTTTGCTTATATTGTTTGTTGTTGCTTTACTTGGAACGTGTTCGATGTATTTGTTAGTGTGTATTTGGGTCGTGTGTATTGTGTACACATTGCCTCTTGTTGCGTTTTCGTTATCAATCTCTTTCATACTCATGGTCCTTGTTTTTGTAGCTTTTACTTATTGTTTTCATGTGAAACGATATTAGGTTCTTTCCATTTGCGTAACAATATGTTTGTATCTTTAATCCAAATAAAACTGAGTTATATCCTAAGGGCATTACATATAAAAGGCTTTCAACAAAGATTTTCGAACTTGAACAGTCAATAAGGGCCATCTCATCGAAACTACATTTGTCAAATTAGTTGTAATTATAAAATCTGTTTTGTCAACCCATCATGCTTAATCACTGTCTTTAACAACGTGTGGAAATTTTTTTTTTGAAATTGTTTTATAAAATGGTTTCATCAAAATATCATCTCCAGTTATGGGGCTCATTATCAGATGAATGGGTATGATAACAAACAAAATTGTAGAATTTGGGACAATAAAATTCGAAATGAAATCCAAAAAAGGATTTTGGACTACCGGTGTCATCGAACTACTACGACATTGACATGGCCACAACTGTTAACGGCGTATACTATAATTTTATGATTTAGGCCTATATAGGTTGATCGGGGCACCACTTACAGGTGGTTTCAACAGGACGGTACTACGTGCCACACAGCTCATATCATATTGGATATTATGCACGTACGTTTTAAGACCTAATCATCTTACGTGGTTGTGATAAATCTTGCCACCGAGATCGAGCGACTTAACATCGTTCTATTTGTTAGGTTTTCTCAAGTCTGAAATGTACGTGAATTAACCACATACCACAGCTTACCTCAAAGCCAACATAACCCATGCAAGCGGTCATATTCAGCCTGACATGTATGCCAGAGTCATAAAAAATTTGACATTTCAGATGTGCCCCACACAGAGAAGTCGTGGCGGACATACGGAACGATGTTATATGGAAAATGTTATGGAAAATTTAACATTTTGCCTGATCTCTGTCCTCAATGCGGCTTTGAAACGAATAAAAATTTCGATGTTATTTCACACACACACTTTATTTTAAATTTTACAGAAAGAAGTGCTTAAAAACTTAATTTTTTGACTCGTAGATATGATTAATACCACTTACATAAGTACATACATAATTGGTCATTACAATCCTCTAGTCGCGATTACGACCTAATTTCTCACACCACTTATATAATGTGTGCTAATTTTATACATGAGTGGCGGGACCTAAAGCTTACAGTGGACTCCGAACGACAGATTTTTTGAGAACATGGCAATTTTATTTACAGAGTTTTTACCAGAAATCTGCTGAGAGGAAGTCGCCGAAGACATATTTCTTCATATATCGTTCTGACGTCTGATCTGGGGTTTGAACTGTGGCCTTATGTCTAATAAGTGAACACACTGCCTGTTCGGTCAGATCTACATCATTAAATTAATATTGTATTTAAAATTATCTAATTAATAATCTATTCTAATCTAATCTATTTCTAAATTAATCATTCCTTTAAATCATTATTTGTAAATTAGTTCACTCTTTTAAATACCATTATTTGTTTATAATTAATTCACTCCTTTAAATACCGTATCGGTTATTGTGGAATTCCTTTTTTTGCTCTTTCTTACTTTTTCACATTCCTAACTGTTTTTATTTACTTAAACTTTTGAAGCTAAATTCTTTCAAACTGTAAGCATAAAAATCATTCTATTTAAACATTAAAGAAGAACAGTTCACAGTTAAAAACAAAATTATCAGTGTTTAACATCTAGTGAAACATTATTTGGCGACCGTGACAGGACAATTAAAACATAATTTCTAATTAAATTTATAGACAATATAAATAAATTAAAAAAAAAAACAATTATCGAGGAAGGCAGTGTGTTAAAAAAAATTCAACAAATATTAAAAAAAAAAAACAACAGCAACAGTAATATTGGTAAAATACAATAAAAGCCATAAAATTATCGTCATCGTCATCGCATTTCCAAGCCACCATCAACTTCATTATTTGCAAGTTTCATCATCATTAACATCATTTGCAAGCCACCACCAGTGTCATCTAAATCATCATCAACATCATCATCGTCATCGTCACTCAATAACATACACAGACGTAAGGCCACGGTTCAAACCAAGGTCAGACGAAATATGACGAAATATTTCTTCGGCGGCTTCCTCTCAGCAGATTGCTGGCAAAAACTCTGAGAGTAAAGAAAATTGCCGTGTAGAGTTTCTCAAAAATCTGTCGTTCGGAGTCGACTTTAAACTCTAGGTCCCGCCACTCATGTATAAAATTAACACACACAACATGAGTGGTGCGAGAAACTAGGCCGTAATCCTGACTGAAGGGTTGTAATGGCCAATTATGTATGTATGTAAATAATTTTCTGAAATGCGACATAGAAATGATGAAGATGATAAATTTTTCTATATTTTCGTTTTGTTTGTTTGTTGTGGAACTAATTGCCTGCACAAAAATACTTACAGAATATTAAACCAGATTGATACAATAAACGTTAGACAAGCCGATATTGAGGACATTAACAAGTGACTCGAAGACACCATGCGCGTAGATATTGGTGCATAAACTAGAGCGAAGAATAGAATCAAAGAATCTGCAGATCTTCACAGTACCTAGATATACCGATCTCAAAAATACCAGCAAAGAGTATTACACGGGGAAAGTTCAAACTTTAACAAAACTTAGTGCCTGGGGCCGAAACTCAAAGCTATATTCATAAGAAACTTATTTGAACCCATATGGTAATGCAAATAAATCTTTACTTAGCCTTTAAAATAATGACGAAACATTATTAAGACAATAAATATTAACAACTCAAACTGACAACTAATTTCGTTGTGAGTCACATGTAATCGTCTTATGCTACAGGTTTCGATAACTGCAACATGAAACATTAAACCTTAAAAATTTAAAATTTTTAAAAAGTGCATTAGAATTGTCAGGTTAGTGTGTAAATTTAAAGTTTAATTCCAAATTATTATATTTAATTGAATTTGAAATATATATTACGTATACGCATCACATTACTTGTACTACAATAATTACCCTGAAAAGTATGCAGTAAATAAGCTTGGATTTTGCCATGTGTGAAACTAACAGAATTGAATAACTTATACGACCCATGTTTATCATTATGAAGATGTATTAAATGTGAATGGGAGTGGTGAATACTTTAAATCTAATTTTAATAAAAATCGATATATAGAATGTTATGTTATTTTTGGATAGTTTTAATTCCTGGAAGACATGTTAATTTTGTGATAATGGCCGGTTTCAGTGTAAAACCGGAAACTCTATAAATCCACTCTAAAAAGATTTCTTCAGTTAAAAGACGGAATACGAAGTGAGTGGAGTAGCATAACTTCAGAATTTTATTCAATTCTCAAGTTGTGAATGCCCTGAAGCATCAACAAAAGCTATGATAAAAACAAGAGATTATGCTTGCAAGCATGCCTCTCTAACTACGAATTTGATAAGAGATTAGCTTCCAATAGGAGCTTTAAAATTTAAACAGATTATAATGGATACATCTGTCAAATTAGTTTTCAGTTATTCAGTCTGTTTTGGCAAATCGCCATGGGCAGACTTTGTATTCAAACACGCCTGTAAATAACACAATTGTTTTACTCTTCCATAACTTGGCAAATTTTGCATCGTGGACTGGCTTCCGTATAAATGTCAACTGACTGAGGGTAAAAGACCATAGACAACAACGTGTGTTCGCCGAATGGAAACTGGAACGGCTTCCATCTGGTCCTACTTTTCACTGAAAGCTCAACTGTAAAGTACAATTGAAAATTTATTGCAATGGAAAAATAGAAATAAATCTACACAATTTACAATTTACACGCGGAAAGGCTGCGGCTCCCATTTAACGATTTCTTCTTGGGTGCAGTCCTTTGAGGAAGAGAGAAGCTGTTATCCACTTTCTTTGTCAATGCCCATCTCTTGCGAGGTGCAGATATAGGTTATTTGGCTCTCCAACCATTGTCAGTTTTACAAAGCTATCGTCCATTAATGTCAAGGATATAGCCTCGTTTTCGTTTCTCAAGCTTTTCAGGCTAGTTTTCCAGCCTGGGGTAGTCGTGCTTTAAATGTGCAGCCCTTGCGCTGAGCGACTTCTCCCTCCTTGCTTCGGAGGAACTTTGTCAGTACAAAGACTACTTTCATGTCTTTGGCCGCCATGTTGCTCAAGTGAGCTTTTGGTATCAACTAACCTAACTAACGAGAATTTAATTAAAACCTCAAATGGCTACTCCACAACATCAGTTGAATTTGTAAATACAAGCGTTACTCCTTTGCTTTCAAAGCGCTTAGATGAATTCTAGACGATAGGAATGTATGAATGAATGAGTGGTTTTTCATTTCACGAACTATTAGAAAACGTTTCTGTTGGAAACAAAATTAAAAAGTATGCAATCGTTTAATTGAAGAAATTTTCTTACAATAAAATTAAGAAAATGAATGAAATTATTTTTGTTTGAGCAGAATAAAAAAACGGAGTTATACATGACATTCATATAAAAAAGGCAAATTTTTCAATAATTTTCAAGTAAACACAATGGGACTGTCTGAGCGTATAATATTCTGAAATGTGGTAATTATGATTCTTTAAATTTAATTATAAAAATCTGCAAAAAAAGTCCTTTTACCGCAAACAATTATGGCCATATCTTTATTAATAAGTTTCAATTCACATTCCCAACTGACGTCAATAAATGCCCAATGCCACTTGTTTGTGCCTGACTATGTAAACTTATAAGACTACGTTGATATAATATGCAAGAGACATCATTTCGTTATTAACTTTCGAGAAACTGAGACAAAGTGAACACACGTATTCTTTGATTTCATTTGTAGAAATTTGAAATGAAATTTTTAATTAAATTCTCATTAATGCCGATTATTTTCCTTCCTTTAATTTCTTCTTTATATGATTATTGATGTCGTTGTTGTGGACCTCATATGCTCACGCACATACAATTTATTTTCTAAAGAATATGTGTATGTACTATATATATACATATGTCTTCTTATATTACATTTCCGCTGTGGCAGTCTTTAATTAACAAACTAAGGAATAAATATGTTACAAGCCTTGAGGCAACAACAAAACTGCAACGACAAACGTAAACAAAATACACAAACAACAATAACGTAAACAATACTTATAGAGATTTCGCCAAGGCGAATGACTGCTTTCAATAGCATCCATCAGACTGTTTACCCAGCGCTATAAAAGACAAGACAAAGCTGGCAACGGGATCACAAAGAATTCAGTCAGACTTGTGTGAAGACGCGTTCCGTGTGAAGAGAATAATCGTGGTTTGAAGATCTCCATTACTAAGATCTAACGAAAGAGTGTAAATAAGAATAACAATTAAAGTAAATTGTTGTTGTTTAAAATCAAGTTGTCAAAGGTGGCACACGGAATTGTGTAAACAATAAAGAATTGATTTAAAACTAAACACAAATTTATATTTATTTGCAATCTACGAACTCATATTTTAAACGTTTGTAAAAGGGAAAAAGGGAGAAAACGTAACAATATATTTCTTTCGGTAACTTTCTCTAAGCAGTCTTCTGCTAAAAACTCTGAGAGTAAAATAAAACTGCCATAACTTCTCAAAAATTCTTAAATCTTTAGTAGCGGATTTAAACTGTAGGTCCCATCACACAACAGAGGGGGTGTGAGATGCTAAATCATAATACTTCTTGAAGGGTTGCAACGGCCAATTATGCATGCATGGTAGTATATATGCGTTTGTATACAGTGAAAGTGTTCACAAAAATGACCCGAAGCACAGGGACAGGGTAACAATAAAGGTGCTTGCTGAAAACAACCTCCAATATTTAGATTGGCCTAGAGATTCGCCGGATCTTAATCCAGCTCAAAATTCCATAACATCTCCTAGAGCTTTGGGCAGTTTTAAAATTTTAACAACAGTATGACAAAAAGACTTATTAAAGCAAAAGATGGCCACATTAAATACTAAAATTTTCTGTTTGAAAATCTAAATTTAATTAACGTTGCGTTTCAAGAGTGTCCACAATACAATATTTCTTCCTTTCTATAAAAAAAAAAAGATAAATTTTTGCTACCTGTTTAATTATACCGAAATTAGTATAAAAACTCATATGTGTCATTTCAAGCATCGTCTATTTTATCTGCATCCCTTCTTGAATTTACAACTTTGGTAAATGATTGATTTATTGTAGGCAAACAAACTGACGTCATTTATATCGATTTCAGTAAGGCATTTGATAAAGTAAATCATAACTTATTCGTTCTTAAGCTTAATCAACTTGGTTTTGGTTCCTCATTATTAAATTGGATTAAGTCGTATTTAGTAACCAGAAAGTAGTGCGTTAAATTCAGGAATACGCAATCTAACACTATTGATGTACTGCCAGGCGTACCACAAGGTCATCTTGGGCTGCTCCTATTTACTCTGACTCTAGACGATGTTAAAATATTTTTATCATTTAATAATATTGAAGGCCAAGTACTCTTACAAGAAGACATTAACTTTTTAACCTCTTGGGGTAGTACTAATTTAATGGATCTGAATGTTAAAAAATGTAAATATATGTGCTTTACTAGATCATCTCCAACCAATGGATTTTATACAATGAACAGCGCTGTTCTTGAACTAGTTCATTCCTTTAACGATTTAGGCATAATTTTCGATTGTAAATTGGACTTCAGAAATCATATTACATCAACTGATAGCAAAGCTACATGTATCCTGGGATTTATCAAATGATGGGCCAAATAATTTTCTGACCCTTATGTTACCAAACAATTGTTTACCACACTGGTTCGCCCAATTCTTGAATATGGATCTGTAATATGGGACCCTCAATACTCTGTACATTCTGACAAAATCGAATCAGTTCAAAAACAGTTCTTATTATTTTGTCTTCGTGGTTTAGTGAATGAATGGGATCCTAATCAATGGTTACCATCATATGAAAAACGCCTAGCACTCATTAAATTACCATCTTCAAAAAGCTGTCGTAAACTGCTAAATGCTGTCTTTCTCCTGAAGCTGATTATTGGTATTATCAACTCTCAATTTCTTCTAGAAAAACTTTACATAAATGTACCTGTGCATCCAACAAGATACTATAATTTAATAAATAAAAAATATTACACAACTAACTATGCGAACTTCGATCCATTTCGTAGAATCTGTAATGATTTTATACCATGTTCACACGGACAGTTGAATCACTTAATTCGGGCACTGAAATACAATAGCCAATTCACCCGTTTCCACGACATGTTCGTCATTCAGTTTGAAAGTTATTTATTTCTTCTTCTTGTTTTTTCTTGTTTACGTTTTGTTTTTTCTTTATTTTATTTGTTTGTTGGGAATTTTAAATTTTTAATTTGGCAATGGAAAAAAGGTAAGAAAAAATATAAAATTGTAGCAATAATAAGCACATATTATTTAATTATTATTTTCAATATTAGAAAAAAGAAAAAGTGCCAGCAAGTGGGACCAGGGCAGTGAGCGGGCGTTATTAGAGGTATGGGCTGAAAGGTTGGTAGAGCTGCGTGGCGTCCGTAAGAACAGCCATATAATATTAGAAATGGTGGCGAAATTTGAACGCCAGGGTTATAAATATACGGTACCAGAAATGAAGACGAAGATGCATAACATAACCGCACGGTATCGGTAAGTATTTATCCTGGGCAAACATTGGAAATGGAATCAATTTAGATCCCTAAAATAGTTTGTGTGATGATATTATTATTTATATTTAGAATTTGAAATAAAATTTAAAACTAATTCGTTTTAAGAAAAGAAAAACAGAAAATAGGAACAACTGATGATTCACCCTCGGATTGAGACTTCTACAAAGAAGTGGAATCTTTGTTAGCCTCTTCGAAAACCTACAACCCCGAAGGACTTGTAGTTGATAGTGTAAACAGTAAGAAAAACACAAAGTATATAATGTTGCTAATGTTTAATGAAATTTATTTTTTTAAAATATAAATACTGGTATCTCATCACTAAAAGCCGTGTCATCATTACCTACGCCTCCACCCCCGTCATCTTCACCATTGCCAACATCATCTTCGATATCAACATCATCACCAACTGTAGCGCCATCACCACTATCTATAACTACACCATCGTCTTTAAAAACGTGGAAAAACAGAAAAAATTGAGGAGGAAATCAAAAAACATCGGAGAGAGTTATAGAAATAGAAGAATATTCTAAAAAATTATGTAGATAGGGAAGCCGATGTGCAGAAGGCACTTATAGAATTTTTGAAAAGATCTTATTTTATTATTTTATTTTTATGTGAATTGAATTAATAGATTTATTTTTTAGTTATGTATGAAGCTACTTGTAATTTTGATTTCATTTACTTATTTTTAGTTATGTATGAAGTTGCTTGTTATTTTAATTGTTGCTTTAAAGAGGAACCCTCAAATATCTGTGAGTCATTGCATCTTCCAGGACTGCCACAACTTACATAAATGAAACGGTATCTGGAAATAGCATAAAAACTAAATGGGTCATAGAAAAGAATTGGAGTTTATACCTAACGTCTACCAATGCTAAAAGTACAACGGAATACCATCCCTTATAATTGTAATCATCGGTAGCGTCCTCTTGGACGGGGTTGACTTCAATGTGACAACCGTCTATAAATAATTTACATAAACATAAAATAACAAAATATTTTATTGGTAGCCTATACATTCTTTGCAATCGCTCCCATACATTGAGGAAATCCAAGTGATTCAAATTCATGGACTAAACTTTCAATTTTATCTCTATTCATCGGGAAGTTATTTAAATATATGGTGCTAATACTCTACGTACCTCATCACAAAAATTTAAACGAATTTTGCAGACAGTTGGTTTTCCCACGCCGAACGTATTTGCTATTGTGCGATACTTTGCTGATAAACCTAATGCATATAAAGCTATTGTAACTCGTTTCTCTAATGGTATAGCTTCGCGCATATTTGTAATAACGCGGCGCATAGTTTATAAAATAACTTTCGGGTCATCCTAAAGTTAGTTTTGAAAAAGGATTCATCGGCTTGCTGGCAATCAATCTCCCAGAAAGACTGAGTTCATTCCTATAAATATATGTGTAATGGGTTCGTATAATTTTTCGAACAACCCACATTTTTCCACGCTAATTTTTCTGAGGTAAGTGATAGTTTCATAGCATTAAGAAGTTGCAGTTGTTTCAAAAGCTGTAATTGCTTCTTTTGGAGATCGAGTAATGCCTCGGTGCACAATGTTGTCTCCTCTACAATCTTTAATGTACCCAATAATCTTCGGGACATTATAATTTTTTTATAATTTTCTTTTTTTCATCCATTATCTTATATTTTTAAAAATACTTCCACAAAATTCACAAATAATAAGATTTTTTATTTCTTTTAATTTATTTATTTAATGCTAAACTGTTTTTCTTTATTTTATTTTGTTTTGACAGCTGATTTTGATACATAAATAATCGATAGAAATTAGAGATGGCAGTCATTCGTTCGTCATTCATAAGGCCATTCAAACTGAATGCCGTACAGCTTGTGTGATTCGCAGCTAAAATTTTGTATGGCGAAACATGTCATTCAGTTCGTAACTGGGGGTTGAATGACGAATTAGAGCGTGAATGACGAATAATTGCGTCGTGTGAACGTGCTATTATTAATCTTTACCTTCATATAGATTTTAACAAAAATTTGGAATCCATTAAAAAAGCTTTATTTTACAATTAATCTCATTTAATTAATAAATTCAATGTTGTTTTCTTTTTTTAACTTATTTTTTAACTTTTTGTGTATTGAAATCATAATAATAATAATTTTGTATTGAAATACAAAATGTAATAGTCTGTAAAGGTTTTCCATAGACTTGAAATAAAAAAATAAATAAATAAAAAAAAATACTATCAAGTAAGAAATATAATTCATCAAGTAAGAAATAATTTTTATTAATAGTTGTGGAAGTCACTGTATACACGTTCTAGGAAATAAATATATATGGGAATGAGCACATGAGATCAGCAACATCGATATCTATAACCATGTAAAGAGGCCTTTCGTATCCAAAACAAATACTCTTTGTAAATAATCGAAATTAATTACACATTTATAACAAATGAAATCAATAAATATTTGTATTCATTTTGCCTCATTTTCTCTGGAATTAATAATGTAATGACGTTTCTTGAAAATTATATCAACACAGTCAAAAATATAGTATGTTTACATAATGAGACAAGCAGCTTTGGTCTTTGGGAAACTTTTGATATAGTAAATTAACACGCCTACTAGTTGCGTTTTGAACAGTATATGACCAAAAGTGTTTGCGGTACATTGATGTTTATTTTTAATTTAATTTTAAAAATCATCATTAATTAGGATCAGGCACACACATTCTGTTAAACTGAATGAAACTATTTTGACAAATTTGGCAGAGTGGAACATATATGCATTTATGATATAAATATGATCTGTGTTCGGTTTTTATATGATTTCTTGACATTTAAATGGGAATTTTTCACTGGAAAGATAAGTTTGTTCTGTTTCACACTTGATCCCTTATTTATATTTCTATTCAGTGAAAGTGTTATTTTTCAAGTCGACAATAAATTGAAACATTTTTAGGTTTGCCATTTTAATAAAACATTTTTAATTTGTAATTTTGATTGATTTTTGTAAATTTATTGATAAGTGCGTTTTAAATAATATCAGAGAAAAAGTGTACAAAACTTAAGCATACGGTTTGGAAAAAGGATCAAGTTGTTCCGATGAAGAAAGGAAGAGTCGAGTAGACGGTATTCGATATTTCCCAGCTAATTGGTTGCTCTAAAGGAAATGAGTATAATAGAGTGAAACATTCTAATGCAATTGGAACCTCAAAGAAATTACTGAAGAAAATAGATCCGCGGTAGTCTTTGCAGGTATAGTCAAGAGCCCTATTGTAGCATTAACTAAGCAGAGAGTGTCTTCCACGCCCAAAACCAGGTAGAATAGGAGAAGCGTCCAATTTCTTTTACTACATTTTCCAATAAATCTGTTATATGGTAAATATTGGCCGCCATTGGCTTAAGAGATGCAATTTATCAGCATAACCCATTGACTTAAAATATCCCCATGAAAAGATTTTTGAAACGTTTAATCGCATGAACGAGAGCGGAGAAGTTATAGAAAGAAAGTTGTCACAAAAAGGATGCATAAAAAATAATTTTTTTTAATAAATTTAATGTATGAAATACAATATTTCGCGTTTATAAGCGGGGAATGCTTACAAGCAGGATGCATATATCGAAATAATTCCAGTACAATTTGAAGCAAAAATCAAATGCTACTAATCGTACTGTATATGGCGACTAGATTACCAAGTTTTAACCAACATATTATATCCAGATATACCATCAAAGCCATTAAGTATGATGGCGACAACATTATGGTGAGGATCAGTTCGAAAATGGATCAACATTTTTACAAAAACTTTCAGCAAAATTTTTCCGTTAATGTGACACTCCGTTAATATGACACTTAAAGCACACTTTAAGACTGTGAAAAGTGGCTTGAGGTACAACCCATAAATATTTTAAACCGCACTACTCAATCGCTTAATCTCAAGCCAATTGGGAACCAATTGAGAAAAAAAGGAATAATTTACTATAATTATGGATATTTTTATTACATGGCAACCACTGTATGTATATAAAGGCCAATAACTATTTATTCTTATTGTGCTGTTTTTTTAATTTTTATAAAGGTCACTTTAATATTATTTTAAGCCTTAATTAAATGATTTCTTTCGTTTTAATTTTTTTTCGCAACAGTAAAGTGATTTTCCTTAGGTTTTCTCAAAGTCCGTGAAATAAAAAATCACTCATTCATTCACTCATTCGTATCGAATGGAATTCTTTTATGTGCGCTGAAAGTAAACGATTAACGCTTTTATTTACTATAATTTCCCCATTCAAATTATATTGGAAGGTAGCCATTCGAGGTTTTTATATGTGGATAAATTGTTGGAAATTTATTTTCAATAAAGTTTAAACCATCAATATAATTGCTTTGCTGTTGTAACAACCGCACGCATAAAGAAAGTTAATTTCTTGCTTAAATGGTAATCAAATTAAACTTTATTGATTCAACAAGAGCATAGACAGTAGAGAATAATATTTAAATACTTAATATCTCGCAACAAATATAAACATATGAAAGAATGGAGTGCGAATGCCAAGATATTAGATAGTCTGTCAAAAATAGGCGGACGGGTGGTAGTAACTGCAGGATAGCTAATCAGCCATGACCTCTATAGATGACAGTAGAGGTAAAGTATTACGACTACAGTCGCAGCTGCGGAGATGGTCGACTAGCAAAAATTGAGTACATATTTGATGTCGAAGATTTGAAACTAAGCAGCATTCTAAGATTTGTAAGTAGTTAAGATTGGAGTCATTGCTTGACATCGAAGTTAATATGGGGATCTGAGTGTGTTGAATTGAGTCGTCTGTTACTCTGAATATGTTGTACTGAATGGCGTAAAGTTTTATAATATTTTTTTTTTTTTTTAATTTTTATGAAGATGTAGAATTGTGTACTTCTTCAAGATAATTATCGTAAAATTTTATGATGCCACAGGAAGGCATGCAGATTAAAAAATATTTCTTCGGCAACTGCCTCTCAACAGATTTTTGGCAAAAACTCTGAGAGTAAACAAAATTTTCATGAAAAGTTTGTCAAAAAATCTGTCGTTTGGAGTCGATATTAAACAGTAAGTTCCGCCAATTATGCATAAAATTAACGCATACAACATCGGTGGTGTCAAGCGTAATGACCAATTACGTTTGTATGTATGTTTCCACCATTTCAAAATCGCTCGAAGCAAAAAAAATATGGGGATTTGAGTGCCACATTCGTTGTCCGTGAAAAATTATTGGATCGAATTTTGGTATGCAATTCCATAATTGAAGCCAATGATTACGGACGACAAAAGAGTATCACATATGAGAATAATATGTGAATACCGCAGACAAGAGAAGGCGAATTTTAGCAGATGGTTGTAGAGACTAGATGAGTTTATTAACAGTTCCTTATCTTACTGTCAACAGAAAAACCGCAACAAATTAGATTTGCAGTGGTGTGATAAAGGGAACATTTCCCCCAGCCCAGTAGGTCACCTATAGTTTCGATTTAAATGTATAAATTTTAATTATAGTTTTCCCATCCCTGCATTTGTTAACGTGATATGCAGCAATCGATATTGTATACGATTTATTTTATTTAAATTGCGAACATAAAATGTAGTTGTGAAATCAATTTTAAAATATTCTCTTTGCGTTAAATTTGTTGCAACTTTATGATGGTTTTGAATTTTCAATGACACATTCTGAATTTTAATGACTGTTCCGCTCTTACCTCTCGAATTAATTTGTATCTGCATAGTGCTATGTACATTGGTAGGTATAAAAACACAAACCTTTTTAAAAATCATTATTAAAGAGTAAAATTTCACGTGTTATACACAAAGTTTTTCCTTTCATTTCCATTCACTTTTACTAACTTTGCCCCACATTTAAGCAACCCAATTCTCCTTCTCTTTTTGCGCTTTCTGTCGAGTCTGTATGTTGATGTTGTATGTTGATGATATCCAACAGTCTCTTTTGTGGTACACCGAATTTGTGTGTGCGTGTGTTTATATTTTTAAGTTTTATTATTTCTCTGTTTACCCACACAAGTAAATGTTGTGATTTTAACTATATTAATGGCTAATTTTTATTGTCTTTAGTTGGTGCCAGTATCACGTAGGAAATTTCAAGTTTCAAACATTTCAAGGTTTCAAGGTTTTCAAGGTTATTAAACAACACAGTTTATTTCCTTTAAGGATGTTTTTTTTGTCATTGTATTAAATAAATTATAGGAGTAAAACTTTGTTTTGAAACATAATTATTATTTTAATCAAAGAATTTGATTATCTGGAAAAAAATTTTTAGATGAAGGTAGTGCTGCCAAAATCATAATAATTATTAAAAATTCATAGAAGTTTTGTTTACCTTACATGACTGGCTATTACAACACTTTAGTAAGGATTACAACCTAGCTTCTAAAGGAATTCATGTTGTGTGTGTTAGTTTTATCCAGCAGTAGAGGGACCAATAGTTTAAAGTCTTCTGTGAACGACAGATTTGAGAATCTTTTCATGACAAATTTATTTTATTCTCAGATTCTTTCCCAGAAGGCTGCTGAAACAAATTTTTTTACATTTCGTTTCGTTTGAAATGTGTGGTGCAGGGGTTGATCACGGGCTCTCGTTTACTAAGCCAACCCACTACCTGGTAGACTATATACATAATTGGTCATTACAACTCTTCAGTCAGGATTACGACCTAGTTTCTCACACCACTTATGTTATGTGTGTTAATTTTATACAAGAGTGGCGGGACCTACAGTTTAAAGTCGACTCCGAACGACAGATTTATGAGAAACTTTTCATGGCAATTTTTATTTACTCTCACTGTTTTTGCCTGAAATCTGCTGAGAGGAAGTCGCCGTAGAAATACTTTTTGTATTTTGTTTTGATGTCTGGCCTGGGGCTCGAACCAGGGCTTTACGTCTAATACACTACACACTACCTACTAGACTACGGCTACTTCACCAATTAGACTACAGCGTTTTATTTTCAACAACGTTTAATCTGCCTTCTCATGCCTAAACAAAACTTCTTCACCTTTTTGAATATTACTTTTAGATTTTGAACAATTTGAATTATTTTATTTTCATTCTCATTCTGAGTGACTCATAAGCAGAGATTCTATTTCCAAAGAAACAAGAAAGCAAGCTCATAAATCTTACTAAAGTATGCTGCTACCACTGGTATAACATGGTTTTAACATTTCAACAGTTCTCAATAGTCCATATGGGCAATAAATTTAAGCGACTACGAGTTTGATTTTGTTGCAGTTACTAAAGCAATATTCAGTGTTAAAATATTTGAAAAATAGTTATGGTAATATTGTCATATCCTTTCTTCTACGAGGAAAGCAAAAAAAAAAGAAGTGATGTTGAATTTAACTAAATAATATTATAATATTACCAAAATAATATGAAAACTGAAAAATAGGAAAACTTTTATTTATTGTTCAGGGAAAATTTCCAAACAATATGAAACATACATACATTAAATATTTTTCCTTTTTATGTCCTTATTTAGATAAAGAAAAACTAACATATGTTTGTATCTTTAATCCAAATAAAACTGAGTTATATCCTAAGGGCATTACATATAAAAGGCTTTCAACAAAGATTTTCGAACTTGAACAGTCAATAAGGGCCATCTGATCGAAACTACATTTGTCAAATTAGTTGTAATTATAAAATCTGTTTTGTCAACCCATCATGCTTAATCACTGTCTTTAACAACGTGTGGAATTTTTTTTTTTTGAAATTGTTTTATAAAATGGTTTCATCAAAATATCATCTCCAGTTATGGGGCTCATTATCAGATGTATGGGTATGATAACAAACAAAATTGTAGAATTTGGGACAA
Organism: Sarcophaga subvicina; assembly: GCA_936449025.2. NCBI lineage: Eukaryota > Metazoa > Arthropoda > Insecta > Diptera > Sarcophagidae > Sarcophaga > Sarcophaga subvicina. Next base: position 94,608,120 of record OW388080.2, read on the forward strand.
TAAAATTCGAAATGAAATCCAAAAAAGGATTTTGGACTACCGGTGTCATCGAACTACTACGACATTGACATGGCCACAACTGTTAACGGCGTATACTATAATTTTATGATTTAGGCCTATATAGGTTGATCGGGGCACCACTTACAGGTGGTTTCAACAGGACGGAACTACGTGCCACACAGCTCATATCATATTGGATATTATGCACGTACGTTTTAAGACCTAATCATCTTACGTGGTTGTGATAAATCTTGCCACCGAGATCGAGCGACTTAACATCGTTCTATTTGTTAGGTTTTCTCAAGTCTGAAATGTACGTGAATTAACCACATACCACAGCTTACCTCAAAGCCAACATAACCCATGCAAGCGGTCATATTCAGCCTGACATGTATGCCAGAGTCATAAAAAATTTGACATTTCAGATGTGCCCCACGCAGAGAAGTCGTGGCGGACATACGGAACGATGTTATATGGAAAATGTTATGGAAAATTTAACATTTTGCCTGATCTCTGTCCTCAATGCGGCTTTGAAACGAATAAAAATTTCGATGTTATTTCACACACACACTTTATTTTAAATTTTACAGAAAGAAGTGCTTAAAAACTTAATTTTTTGACTCGTAGATATGATTAATACCACATACATAAGTACATACATAATTGGTCATTACAATCCTCTAGTCGCGATTACGACCTAATTTCTCACACCACTTATATAATGTGTGCTAATTTTATACATGAGTGGCGGGACCTAAAGCTTACAGTGGACTCCGAACGACAGATTTTTTGAGAACATGGCAATTTTATTTACAGAGTTTTTACCAGAAATCTGCTGAGAGGAAGTCGCCGAAGACATATTTCTTCATATATCGTTCTGACGTCTGATCTGGGGTTTGAACTGTGGCCTTATGTCTAATAAGTGAACACACTGCCTGTTCGGTCAGATCTACATCATTAAATTAATATTGTATTTAAAATTATCTAATTAATAATCTATTCTAATCTAATCTATTTCTAAATTAATCATTCCTTTAAATCATTATTTGTAAATTAGTTCACTCTTTTAAATACCATTATTTGTTTATAATTAATTCACTCCTTTAAATACCGTATCGGTTATTGTGGAATTCCTTTTTTTGCTCTTTCTTACTTTTTCACATTCCTAACTGTTTTTATTTACTTAAACTTTTGAAGCTAAATTCTTTCAAACTGTAAGCATAAAAATCATTCTATTTAAACATTAAAGAAGAACAGTTCACAGTTAAAAACAAAATTATCAGTGTTTAACATCTAGTGAAACATTATTTGGCGACCGTGACAGGACAATTAAAACATAATTTCTAATTAAATTTATAGACAATATAAATAAATTAAAAAAAAACAATTATCGAGGAAGGCAGTGTGTTAAAAAAAAATTCAACAAATATTAAAAAAAAAACAACAGCAACAGTAATATTGGTAAAATACAATAAAAGCCATAAAATTATCGTCATCGTCATCGCATTTCCAAGCCACCATCAACTTCATTATTTGCAAGTTTCATCATCATTAACATCATTTGCAAGCCACCACCAGTGTCATCTAAATCATCATCAACATCATCATCGTCATCGTCACTCAATAACATACACAGACGTAAGGCCACGGTTCAAACCGAGGTCAGACGAAATATGACGAAATATTTCTTCGGCGGCTTCCTCTCAGCAGATTGCTGGCAAAAACTCTGAGAGTAAAGAAAATTGCCGTGTAGAGTTTCTCAAAAATCTGTCGTTCGGAGTCGACTTTAAACTCTAGGTCCCGCCACTCATGTATAAAATTAACATACACAACATGAGTGGTGCGAGAAACTAGGCCGTAATCCTGACTGAAGGGTTGTAATGGCCAATTATGTATGTATGTAAATAATTTTCTGAAATGCGACATAGAAATGATGAAGATGATAAATTTTTCTATATTTTCGTTTTGTTTGTTTGTTGTGGAACTAATTGCCTGCACAAAAATACTTACAGAATATTAAACCAGATTGATACAATAAACGTTAGACAAGCCGATATTGAGGACATTAACAAGTGACTCGAAGACACCATGCGCGTAGATATTGGTGCATAAACTAGAGCGAAGAATAGAATCAAAGAATCTGCAGATCTTCACAGTACCTAGATATACCGATCTCAAAAATACCAGCAAAGAGTATTACACGGGGAAAGTTCAAACTTTAACAAAACTTAGTGCCTGGGGCCGAAACTCAAAGCTATATTCATAAGAAACTTATTTGAACCCATATGGTAATGCAAATAAATCTTTACTTAGCCTTTAAAATAATGACGAAACATTATTAAGACAATAAATATTAACAACTCAAACTGACAACTAATTTCGTTGTGAGTCACATGTAATCGTCTTATGCTACAGGTTTCGATAACTGCAACATGAAACATTAAACCTTAAAAATTTAAAATTTTTAAAAAGTGCATTAGAATTGTCAGGTTAGTGTGTAAATTTAAAGTTTAATTCCAAATTATTATATTTAATTGAATTTGAAATATATATTACGTATACGCATCACATTACTTGTACTACAATAATTACCCTGAAAAGTATGCAGTAAATAAGCTTGGATTTTGCCATGTGTGAAACTAACAGAATTGAATAACTTATACGACCCATGTTTATCATTATGAAGATGTATTAAATGTGAATGGGAGTGGTGAATACTTTAAATCTAATTTTAATAAAAATCGATATATAGAATGTTATGTTGTTTTTGGATAGTTTTAATTCCTGGAAGACATGTTAATTTTGTGATAATGGCCGGTTTCAGTGTAAAACCGGAAACTCTATAAATCCACTCTAAAAAGATTTCTTCAGTTAAAAGACGGAATACGAAGTGAGTGGAGTAGCATAACTTCAGAATTTTATTCAATTCTCAAGTTGTGAATGCCCTGAAGCATCAACAAAAGCTATGATAAAAACAAGAGATTATGCTTGCAAGCATGCCTCTCTAACTACGAATTTGATAAGAGATTAGCTTCCAATAGGAGCTTTAAAATTTAAACAGATTATAATGGATACATCTGTCAAATTAGTTTTCAGTTATTCAGTCTGTTTTGGCAAATCGCCATGGGCAGACTTTGTATTCAAACACGCCTGTAAATAACACAATTGTTTTACTCTTCCATAACTTGGCAAATTTTGCATCGTGGACTGGCTTCCGTATAAATGTCAACTGACTGAGGGTAAAAGACCATAGACAACAACGTGTGTTCGCCGAATGGAAACTGGAACGGCTTCCATCTGGTCCTACTTTTCACTGAAAGCTCAACTGTAAAGTACAATTGAAAATTTATTGCAATGGAAAAATAGAAATAAATCTACACAATTTACAATTTACACGCGGAAAGGCTGCGGCTCCCATTTAACGATTTCTTCTTGGGTGCAGTCCTTTGAGGAAGAGAGAAGCTGTTATCCACTTTCTTTGTCAATGCCCATCTCTTGCGAGGTGCAGATATAGGTTATTTGGCTCTCCAACCATTGTCAGTTTTACAAAGCTATCGTCCATTAATGTCAAGGATATAGCCTCGTTTTCGTTTCTCAAGCTTTTCAGGCTGGTTTTCCAGCGTGGGGTAGTCGTGCTTTAAATGTGCAGCCCTTGCGCTGAGCGACTTCTCCCTCCTTGCTTCGGAGGAACTTTGTCAGTACAAAGACTACTTTCATGTCTTTGGCCGCCATGTTGCTCAAGTGAGCTTTTGGTATCAACTAACCTAACTAACGAGAATTTAATTAAAACCTCAAATGGCTACTCCACAACATCAGTTGAATTTGTAAATACAAGCGTTACTCCTTTGCTTTCAAAGCGCTTAGATGAATTCTAGACGATAGGAATGTATGAATGAATGAGTGGTTTTTCATTTCACGAACTATTAGAAAACGTTTCTGTTGGAAACAAAATTAAAAAGTATGCAATCGTTTAATTGAAGAAATTTTCTTACAATAAAATTAAGAAAATGAATGAAATTATTTTTGTTTGAGCAGAATAAAAAAACGGAGTTATACATGACATTCATATAAAAAAGGCAAATTTTTCAATAATTTTCAAGTAAACACAATGGGACTGTCTGAGCGTATAATATTCTGAAATGTGGTAATTATGATTCTTTAAATTTAATTATAAAAATCTGCAAAAAAAGTCCTTTTACCGCAAACAATTATGGCCATATCTTTATTAATAAGTTTCAATTCACATTCCCAACTGACGTCAATAAATGCCCAATGCCACTTGTTTGTGCCTGACTATGTAAACTTATAAGACTACGTTGATATAATATGCAAGAGACATCATTTCGTTATTAACTTTCGAGAAACTGAGACAAAGTGAACACACGTATTCTTTGATTTCATTTGTAGAAATTTGAAATGAAATTTTTAATTAAATTCTCATTAATGCCGATTATTTTCCTTCCTTTAATTTCTTCTTTATATGATTATTGATGTCGTTGTTGTGGACCTCATATGCTCACGCACATACAATTTATTTTCTAAAGAATATGTGTATGTACTATATATATACATATGTCTTCTTATATTACATTTCCGCTGTGGCAGTCTTTAATTAACAAACTAAGGAATAAATATGTTACAAGCCTTGAGGCAACAACAAAACTGCAACGACAAACGTAAACAAAATACACAAACAACAATAACGTAAACAATACTTATAGAGATTTCGCCAAGGCGAATGACTGCTTTCAATAGCATCCATCAGACTGTTTACCCAGCGCTATAAAAGACAAGACAAAGCTGGCAACGGGATCACAAAGAATTCAGTCAGACTTGTGTGAAGACGCGTTCCGTGTGAAGAGAATAATCGTGGTTTGAAGATCTCCATTACTAAGATCTAACGAACGAGTGTAAATAAGAATAACAATTAAAGTAAATTGTTGTTGTTTAAAATCAAGTTGTCAAAGGTGGCACACGGAATTGTGTAAACAATAAAGAATTGATTTAAAACTAAACACAAATTTATATTTATTTGCAATCTACGAACTCATATTTTAAACGTTTGTAAAAGGGAAAAAGGGAGAAAACGTAACAATATATTTCTTTCGGTAACTTTCTCTAAGCAGTCTTCTGCTAAAAACTCTGAGAGTAAAATAAAACTGCCATAACTTCTCAAAAATTCTTAAATCTTTAGTAGCGGATTTAAACTGTAGGTCCCATCACACAACAGAGGGGGTGTGAGATGCTAAATCATAATACTTCTTGAAGGGTTGCAACGGCCAATTATGCATGCATGGTAGTATATATGCGTTTGTATACAGTGAAAGTGTTCACAAAAATGACCCGAAGCACAGGGACAGGGTAACAATAAAGGTGCTTGCTGAAAACAACCTCCAATATTTAGATTGGCCTAGAGATTCGGATCTTAATCCAGCTCAAAATTTATGAAATATGCTGGAAAAGAAAATAGTAATAAGAAGTCCAATTCCATAACATCTCCTAGAGCTTTGGGCAGTTTTAAAATTTTAACAACAGTATGACAAAAAGACTTATTAAAGCAAAAGATGGCCACATTAAATACTAAAATTTTCTGTTTGAAAATCTAAATTTAATTAACGTTGCGTTTCAAGAGTGTCCACAATACAATATTTCTTCCTTTCTATAAAAAAAAAAGATAAATTTTTGCTACCTGTTTAATTATACCGAAATTAGTATAAAAACTCATATGTGTCATTTCAAGCATCGTCTATTTTATCTGCATCCCTTCTTGAATTTACAACTTTGGTAAATGATTGATTTATTGTAGGCAAACAAACTGACGTCATTTATATCGATTTCAGTAAGGCATTTGATAAAGTAAATCATAACTTATTCGTTCTTAAGCTTAATCAACTTGGTTTTGGTTCCTCATTATTAAATTGGATTAAGTCGTATTTAGTAACCAGAAAGTAGTGCGTTAAATTCAGGAATACGCAATCTAACACTATTGATGTACTGCCAGGCGTACCACAAGGTCATCTTGGGCTGCTCCTATTTACTCTGACTCTAGACGATGTTAAAATATTTTTATCATTTAATAATATTGAAGGCCAAGTACTCTTACAAGAAGACATTAACTTTTTAACCTCTTGGGGTAGTACTAATTTAATGGATCTGAATGTTAAAAAATGTAAATATATGTGCTTTACTAGATCATCTCCAACCAATGGATTTTATACAATGAACAGCGCTGTTCTTGAACTAGTTCATTCCTTTAACGATTTAGGCATAATTTTCGATTGTAAATTGGACTTCAGAAATCATATTACATCAACTGATAGCAAAGCTACATGTATCCTGGGATTTATCAAATGATGGGCCAAATAATTTTCTGACCCTTATGTTACCAAACAATTGTTTACCACACTGGTTCGCCCAATTCTTGAATATGGATCTGTAATATGGGACCCTCAATACTCTGTACATTCTGACAAAATCGAATCAGTTCAAAAACAGTTCTTATTATTTTGTCTTCGTGGTTTAGTGAATGAATGGGATCCTAATCAATGGTTACCATCATATGAAAAACGCCTAGCACTCATTAAATTACCATCTTCAAAAAGCTGTCGTAAACTGCTAAATGCTGTCTTTCTCCTGAAGCTGATTATTGGTATTATCAACTCTCAATTTCTTCTAGAAAAACTTTACATAAATGTACCTGTGCATCCAACAAGATACTATAATTTAATAAATAAAAAATATTACACAACTAACTATGCGAACTTCGATCCATTTCGTAGAATCTGTAATGATTTTATTAATCTTTACCTTCATATAGATTTTAACAAAAATTTGGAATCCATTAAAAAAGCTTTATTTTACAATTAATCTCATTTAATTAATAAATTCAATGTTGTTTTCTTTTTTTAACTTATTTTTTAACTTTTTGTGTATTGAAATCATAATAATAATAATTTTGTATTGAAATACAAAATGTAATAGTCTGTAAAGGTTTTCCATAGACTTGAAATAAAAAAATAAATAAATAAAAAAAAATACTATCAAGTAAGAAATATAAGAAGTCACTGTATACACGTTCTAGGAAATAAATATATATGGGAATGAGCACATGAGATCAGCAACATCGATATCTATAACCATGTAAAGAGGCCTTTCGTATCCAAAACAAATACTCTTTGTAAATAATCGAAATTAATTACACATTTATAACAAATGAAATCAATAAATATTTGTATTTATTTTGCCTCATTTTCTCTGGAATTAATAATGTAATGACGTTTCTTGAAAATTATATCAACACAGTCAAAAATATAGTATGTTTACATAATGAGACAAGCAGCTTTGGTCTTTGGGAAACTTTTGATATAGTAAATTAACACGCCTACTAGTTGCGTTTTGAACAGTATATGACCAAAAGTGTTTGCGGTACATTGATGTTTATTTTTAATTTAATTTTAAAAATCATCATTAATTAGGATCAGGCACACACATTCTGTTAAACTGAATGAAACTATTTTAACAAATTTGGCAGAGTGGAACATATATGCATTTATGATATAAATATGATCTGTGTTCGGTTTTTATATGATTTCTTGACATTTAAATGGGAATTTTTCACTGGAAAGATAAGTTTGTTCTGTTTCACACTTGATCCCTTATTTATATTTCTATTCAGTGAAAGTGTTATTTTTCAAGTCGACAATAAATTGAAACATTTTTAGGTTTGCCATTTTAATAAAACATTTTTAATTTGTAATTTTGATTGATTTTTGTAAATTTATTGATAAGTGCGTTTTAAATAATATCAGAGAAAAAGTGTACAAAACTTAATCATACGGTTTGGAAAAAGGATCAAGTTGTTCCGATGAAGAAAGGAAGAGTCGAGTAGACGGTATTCGATATTTCCCAGCTAATTGGTTGCTCTAAAGGAAATGAGTATAATAGAGTGAAACATTCTAATGCAATTGGAACCTCAAAGAAATTACTGAAGGAAATAGATCCGCGGTAGTCTTTGCAGGTATAGTCAAGAGCCCTATTGTAGCATTAACTAAGCAGAGAGTGTCTTCCACGCCCAAAACCAGGTAGAATAGGAGAAGCGTCCAATTTCTTTTACTACATTTTCCAATAAATCTGTTATATGGTAAATATTGGCCGCCATTGGCTTAAGAGATGCAATTTATCAGCATAACCCATTGACTTAAAATATCCCCATGAAAAGATTTTTGAAACGTTTAATCGCATGAACGAGAGCGGAGAAGTTATAGAAAGAAAGTTGTCACAAAAAGGATGCATAAAAAATAATTTTTTTTAATAAATTTAATGTATGAAATACAATATTTCGCGTTTATAAGCGGGGAATGCTTACAAGCAGGATGCATATATCGAAATAGTTCCAGTACAATTTGAAGCAAAAATCAAATGCTACTAATCGTACTGTATATGGCGACTAGATTACCAAGTTTTCACTCATTCGTATCGAATGGAATTCTTTTATGTGCGCTGAAAGTAAACGATTAACGCTTTTATTTACTATAATTTCCCCATTCAAATTATGTTGGAAGGTAGCCATTCGAGGTTTTTATATGTGGATAAATTGTTGGAAATTTATTTTCAATAAAGTTTAAACCATCAATATAATTGCTTTGCTGTTGTAACAACCGCACGCATAAAGAAAGTTAATTTCTTGCTTAAATGGTAATCAAATTAAACTTTATTGATTCAACAAGAGCATAGACAGTAGAGAATAATATTTAAATACTTAATATCTCGCAACAAATATAAACATATGAAAGAATGGAGTGCGAATGCCAAGATATTAGATAGTCTGTCAAAAATAGGCGGACGGTTGGTAGTAACTGCAGGATAGCTAATCAGCCATGACCTCTATAGATGACAGTAGAGGTAAAGTATTACGACTACAGTTGCAGCTGCGAAAATGGTCAACTAACAAAAATTTTGTCAGGAACCCATTTGATGCCGCAGATTTGAAACTCATCAGCATTCTGTTAAGTTTGGAGTCATTGCTTGACATCGAAGTTGATCTGGCGATCTGATTGTATTGAATTGAGTCGTATATGTTACACTGAATGGCGTAAAATTTTTATCATAATTATTTTTCTTTAATTTTTTTGCAGATTGAGTACTTCTTCAAGATAATTCTCGTAAAATTTTAATATGCCACAGGAAGGCATGTAGGTTAAAAAAATATTTCTTTGGCGACTGCCTCTCAACAGGTTTTTGGCAAAAACTCTGAGAGTAAACAAAATTTCCATGAAAAGTTTCTGAAAAAATCTGTCGTTTGGAGTCGATATTAAACTGTAGGTCCCGCCACTCATGTATAAAATTAACGCACACAACATTAGTCGTGTAAGAAGCTAGGTCGTAATCCTGACTGAAGGGTTGTAATGCCATTACGTTTGTATGTATGTATCCACCATTTCAAAATCGCTCGAAGCATAAGAAATCTCGATGTTTGAGTGCCACATTCGTTGTCCATGAAAAATTATTGTATCGAATTTTGGTATGCAATTCACATTTTTGAAGCCAACGATTACGGGCGACAAAAGAATATCACATACGAGAATAATATGTGAAAAAGATCGTAGACAAAAGAAGGTGAATTTTAGCAGATGGTTAAAGAGACGAGATCATTAAGAGTCTATACAACCTATTCAAAGGACTAATTCTTATCCTATCTTTATCTTGTAGGGCATCTATAGTTTCGATTTAAATGCATAAATTTTTAGTACAATTTTCCCACCCTGAACTAAATGCGATATGCAGCAATCAATATTGTACACGATTTATTTTATTTAAATTGCGAACATAAAATGTAGCTGTGAAATCAATTTTAAAATATTCTCTTTGCGTTAAAATTGTTGCAACATTATGATGGTTTTGGATTTTCAATGACACATTCTGAATTTTAACGACTGTTTCACTTTTACTCTTCGAATTCATTTGTATCTGCATATTGCTATGTACACTGGTAGATACAAAAACACAAACCTTTTTAAAAACCATTATTAAAGAGTAAAATAACACATGCTATAAACAAAGTTTGTGGCAATTTCGCTCATTTCCTTTCACTTTTACTAACTTTGCCCCAATTGTCCTTCTCTTTTTGCTGATTTCTGCCGAGATTTTGGCGGAAATGTATGTTGATGACATCAACCAGTCTCTTTTGTGGTAAACCGTAAACAAGTAAATTTTGTGGTTTTAACTGTATTAATGCCTAATTTTTGTTGTCTTTAGTTGGTGCCGGTAACACGTAGGAAATATGTATTTATTTCAGTGTTATTAAATAACACAGTTTATTTCCTTTAATGTTTTTTTTTACATTGTATTAAATAAATTATAGGAGTAAAATTTTGCTTTAAAATATAGTTATTGTCTTAATCAAAAAATTTCATTATCTGGAAAAAAATTCTGGATGAAGGTAGTGCTACCAAAATCGTAATAATTATTAAAAGTTTTGTTTTGTTTACCTTACTTGATTGGTAATTATAAGTGAGAATTACAAACTAGCTTCTAAAGGCATTCATGTAGTGTGTGTTAATTTTTTCCAGTAGTGAAGGGACCAATAGTTTAAAGTCATCCTGAACCACAGATTTGGGAATCGTTTCATAACAATTTTATTTTATTATCAGATTCTTTCCCAGAAGACTGCTGAAAGAAATTTGTTCACATTTCGTTTTGTTTGGGATGTGTGGTTTACTAAGCCAACCCACTACCTACTAGACTACAGCGTTTTGTTTTCAACAGCTTTTAATCTGCATTTTCATGTCTAGACAAAAATTCTTCTCCTTTTTGAATATTAGTTTAAGATTTTGAACAATTTGAATTATTTTATTTTCATTCTCATTCTGAGCGGCTCATAAGCAGAGATTCTATTTCCAAACAAACAAGAAAGCAAACTCATAAATCTTACTAAAGTGTGCTGCTACCACTGGTATAACATGGTTTTAACATTTCAACAATTCTCAATAGTCCATATGGGCAATAAATTTGAACAACTACATGTTTGTTTTTGTTGCAGTTACTAAAGCAATAGTCAGTGTTAAAATATTTGAAAAATATTTGGCAATATTCTCATATCCTTTCATCTACGAGGAAAGCAAAAGAAAAAAGAAATGATCTTGAATTTAACTAAATAATATTAAAATATTACCAAAATAATGTTAAAACTGATTAAGTTTTATGAAAAATAGGAAAACTTTTATTTATTGTTCACGGAAAAATTCCAAAAAAATTTGAAACATACATACATTAAATATTTTTTCTTTTTATGTTCTTATTTAGATAATAAAAACTAACATATGTTTGTATCTTTAATCCAAATAAACCTAAATAAGTTATATCCTAAGGGTATTACATATAAAGGGCTTTCAACAAAGATTTCCGAACGTGAACAGTCGATAAGGGCCATCTCGTCAAAACTACATCTGTCAAATTAGTTGGAATTATAAAGTCTGTTTTGCCGAATCATCATGCCTAATCACTGCATTTAACAACGTGTGAAAATTTCTTTTTAAATTGTTTTATCAAAATTGTTTGAGCCTAATTTTCATCAAATATCATCTGCAGTTATGGGGCTCGTTTTCAGATGAATGGGTACGACAACAAACAACATTTTAGAATTTGGAATAATAAAATTCGAAATGAGATCCAAGAAAGGATTTTGGACTACCGGCGTCATCGAACTACAATTTTTGAGAACGATATTGGCCTGGCCACAACTGTTAACGGCGTATACTATAATTCTATGATTTAGGCCTATATTCCTTGATCGGGACACTACTTACATGTGGTTTCAACAGGACGACACAGCGTGCTACACAGCTCATATCACATTGAATATTACGTACGCACGTTTTAAAACCTGATCATCTTACGTGGAGGTGATAAAACTGGCCACCGAGATCGAACGACTTAACATCGTTTGATTTTTTCTGTGAGGTTTTCCCATACCACACCTTACCTCATAACCCATGCAAGCGGTCATATTCAGCCTGATATGTATGCCGGAGTCATTAAAAATTAGACATTTCAGATGTGCCCCACGCACAGAAGTCGTGGCGGACAAATGAACGTAATGGCCTCAATACGTCTTTGAAACGAATGTTATCTCACAAACATACTTTATTTTAAATTTTAAAGAAAGAAGTGCTTAAGAAACTTAATTTTATAACTCGGAGATATGATTAACAGCACATACATACATATATAAGTACATACATAATTACGACTTAGTTTTTCACCACTTATATAGTGTGTGGTAATTTTATACATGAGTGTCGGGACCTACAGTTTAAAGTCGACTCCAAACGACAGATTTTTTGAGAAACTTTTCATGGCAATTTTATTTACTCTCAAAGTTTTTGCCAGAAAGCTGTTGAGAGGAAGTCGCCGAAGAAATATTTTTTTATAATTCGTTTTGATGTCTGACCTGGGGTTTCAACCGTGGCCTTACATCTAATAAGCCAACACACTACCTAATAGACTATGGCGACTTCAAATAGTAGTAAATATTCCCTTAACAATGTTCAATAAAATAATTCTAATCTATTATGTGTTTTACTGTTCTTATCCTATGATGAAAGTTAAATTTTTGACCAATACAACTTCCTACATCAGGTTCAGCATCCTTGTCAAGCATTAGAATTTTACGCTTATATCCCATGAGAATATTTTATGGTTTTATTAAGTAAATTGTGACTTAAACCAGTTTGAGTACTCTTTTCACTCCATCAAATAAAATTGTTAGTGAAATTATGACAAACCAAGCTGACAAGGCTATACTTAAGATCGTGTTATTTCTTACTAAGGAGTGTACGTCACTACACTGGTATTTTCAGCACGTTAATTACTCAGGAACTTTTATTGATTCTAGGCTTGATTTCATAGTAATAACTTTATAGTGTTTTCACACCGACTGGTTTTAACGCAAAAGTTGGTTTTAACGTTAAAACCAAAAATACACCCTGTTTTTAGCATACAAAATTATTGTATTAAAACTAAAATAAAACCTTTTTTGAATTGGTTTTAAGTAGGTTTTATGAAATACAATCTTGTTTTGATGTACTAAATGTACTAAATCAGAGCTACCAGCTCTGAAATCTTGATAACAGCTGATAAAAACAAAATAAAAACAAAAACAGCTGTAAATAAATAAATAAATGTAAATAATCATTTATTTTGTATTAAAAAGGGAAAATTTGGAATATTTTTAATTTCTCCAATGAAAAATTTAAAAATATTTAATTATTAATCGAAATGTGTGTGGTTTCTGGTCACAATGACTATAGTTTCTTGTGCAAAAGGTAAGTAAGAAGCAAAAGTATATCAAGATGAAATAAGGCATATTGGTCATACATTTTTTTTCTCGCAGAACTTTGTTTATAAAGGGTATTTTTTATAGAGGTATAGAACTTTAAGTTGCAATAAAACAACGATGGATTATTCGATTGACATGCATTTTATTTATCCGAAAGATAATCTTGTGGCATTACATTTTAAATATGATTTCTGGCATACGACCGCCACAGCTGGCCCGGATGTAGTCCAATCTGGACGTCCAATTTTCGATGACTTTTTCCAACATTTTTGGCCGTATATCGGCAATAATACGGCGAATGTTGTCTTCCAAATGTTCAAGCGTTTGTGGCTTTACCGCATAGACCAATAACTTTACAAAGCCCCACAGAAAGTACTCTAGCGGTGTTAAATCACAAGATCTTGGAGGCCAATTCACAGGTCCAAAACGTGAAATTAGGCGGTCACCAAACGTGTCTTTCAATAAATCTATTGTGGCACGAGCTGTGTGACATGTTGCGCCGTCTTGTTGAAACCACATCTCCTGGACATCATGGTTATTCAATTCAGGAACGAAAAAGTTAGTAATCATGGCTCGATACCGATCACCATTGACTGTAACGTTCTGGCCACTATCGATTTTGAAAAAGTACGGACCAATGATTCCACCAGCCCATAAAGCGCACCAAACAGTCAGTTTTTCTGGATGTAACGGTGTTTTCACATACACTTGAGGATTACCTTCACTCCAAATGCGGCAGTTTTGTTTGTTAACGTAGCCATTCAACCAGAAGTGCGCTTCATCGCTAAACAAAATTCGCTTATGAAAATTGGGAACAACGGTAAGCTCGTTTTGGGCCCATGCGACGAATCTACGCCTTACTTGATGATCGCTTGGCTTCAAATCTTGCACGAGTTGGATTTTGTAAGCACGCAAACCAAGATCCTTCCGCAAAATCTTCCATAAAGTGGATGGACACAGATCCAATTCCTGTGCTCGATGGCGGATGGACTCAGTCGGGTCTTCCTCAATGCTACGCCCTACAGCAGCAATAGCTTCTTCTGTACGCACCGTACAGCGTCTCTGGGGATGCGAGTTATCAATAAGAGTAAACGTGGTGCGAAAACGTTCCATGGTTAATCAAATTAACTGCTCTGATGGACGATTTTGTCGACGATAAAATGGACGTAGTGCGCGATACGTTTTCCGCACAAAACCAATATTTTCGAAATAAAATTGTTCAGGCGTGAGTCTATTCATGATGAATTGCCAAACCAAACTGAGAATAAATCACTTGGCAGCTGTTAAATCGGTCGCCATCTTGAAAAGTAATGCCAACTTAAAGTTCTATACCTCTATAAAAAAACACCCTTTATTACCAGTACTTATTAATTTTTTTGAATGAAAAAGTTTAAATTCATTATTAATCGAACTATAAGCAATTTCCCTTCACAATGAAAAAAGTTCTATGTGCAAAAGGTATGCAAAAAGAAAAATATAACAAAATATACGTATATTCATAACTTTTTGTTTCAGGAATTTGTGAATATACATCTAAATTGGTTAAATACTAAGTTAGTGACGGTCGATGAAAGTTATTACCAACTACAATAGTTATGAATTACGTTTCCGTAATAAAATGGTTCATCTCCTTTCAAAATTATCCTATTATCCTACCAAAATATCATCAACTTCTACCAAAATAAAATAATAAAAACCCACCCCGAAAACTAACAAAATATAAATAAACAAAAAAACGAAATCAAAACAAAAACAGCTGTCGCGCAGTCATAAATGTCATGAATTTAAAATCAGTTTTAAGAAAACTTGCAGTGTGAACGCAAAATCAGCTGATTATGGTTTTAATGCTAAAATCAGGTTTTAAATTTTGGTGTGAAAACACAATTAGTGTAGTAGGGTAACCAAACGAATAATCTAATCTTAACACAATTGAAATTTCTGGTGTGGTTTACAACGAAATAGATTTTAATTAATGAAAAAAAAAAAAAAATTATGTAGATATGGGTGTTACGTCCATTTAGACTCGCTGGAATGTTATTGCGTTTGTGCTTAGTCGACAGTAAAAATTAATTGAAAATTCAACAAAATTATTAAGCGGTTTTCTGGTTTTTCTATAAGAATATATTGTATGCTGACTCTACAATTAACCAATCGCTAATTGTGTGGTTAACGAAAAAAATATTTTAAAACTCAATAAAGAAAAATTTAAAAAAGAATTTTAATTGTATGCTGATTACCTTTCAAATATTATTAATTTTATGCATTTATTTATTGCTAATGTGTCAATATATAAAAAAATTGCTAATATTATAGAAAATATAATCATTTGAATAAATAAATGGAATTAAACATGTTTACTTAATGAAAAAAAATTAACTTATTAGATGCATTAAATCAAATAAAAAAAACTTAATTTATATAATCAAGTGAGATTATTATTTTTATTATGCAAATTAATTTCAAAACGATAGGTTTGTAACAAACACCGATACTTTCGAACTGTAATAGTCGCTAAGAAAAATTTTATTGAAGCTATATCACACAAATTGGTTGCCATTTATTCAATCTGTTTTGCAAAGTTAGGAAGAATGGAATTGTTTATATCAATATGAGTGTGCCTTTGTCTTGATTGAGGAACAATTTAATAGTTTGTTTCCGATTCATCCAGAGAATCCATCGCGGACATTTGAATGAGCCTACCGTATATTATACACAGAATTGCCTAGACTTTCAAAACAAATCATAATTTTCGGTGATATCATACTCACACAATTTTAAATATGAATTTAAATTTATTTGTAGAAAATAACTTCGTTCAAATATCCGCCATCGTTCAAATGTCCGAAATGTCAAATCTCCCATGACTCAGGCATATTGGCTTTGAGGATTTCTGCATTTTGAGGCTTATTCGTATAAAATAAGAAACTCCCTCAAAAAACATCCAACGGTGTCAAATCGCACAATCTGGGCTACAGTTTCACATCATCTCCGTGAGATGTTCATCCTTTTAAATTGCTCTTGCCGAATATCCAATGTGGGATTAGCTACGTGGTACACCCTGTTGAAACCACATGTAGTTAATGTACATATCATCGTCCAAAAGAAGTTAATAATCATGGAAGGATTGTGCTCGCCGTTGACAGTCATGACCTGCCCAACAGGCAGTCCCAAATAAATATGAACCGGCATCATCCATTAGCTCAGAATACATACCAAACAGTGACTTTTTCGGTATGCATTGGCTGTCCTTGGATCTCAGATGTATAGGAATCGTCTCAAATTCAATAATTCAGAAACGTCCTTCATTGTTGATGATGATTTTTCGTTGAAAATTAAAACTGTTCAGTGATCACTCATCATGTTTTACGCTCATTCAGGGTGATTTGCAAAGCAGACGGGTTAAATGATAACTAATCTGGTAAATGACCAATCATTACCAATTTTAAAGTTCTAAAATCCATGTTAGAAGACGCTATACATATATTCCAAGGATCATGTGGTTCTTTTGGTGGTTTTGGATATCTTCCGAAAGTTTAATGATTTGCAGACCTACTTTCGTCAGAATATCGTCGGGAATAGTCTTGTAGGCTTATTAGATGTTAGGGAACGCTTCAAAGCTCAGATCAAACATCTCTAACACAACGAAATATTAAAAAATATTTCTTCGGTGACTTCCTCTCAGCATATTTCAGTCAAAAATTCTAAGAGTAAATAAAATTGCCATGAAAAGTGCCTCAAAACTCTGTCGTTCGTAGTCGACTTTAAACTGTAGGTTGCACACACTAATAAACATAGAATGAGTGGTGTGAGAAACTAGGTCGCAATCCAAACTAAAGGGTAGCAATGACCAATTATGTTTGTATGTATGTTTAGGCCGAAATGTGCGAAGCAGTGGTCGAAAATTATCTTAATAAGTTTTCATTTAAATAACATTCTATCTCGTACATGTTAAGGGCCCAGAATTGTAAAATTGCCGTTGTCTAGAGCTTATTAGACAAGAGCCAACCATTGGCTCAGATATTTTAAACGAAAAGAAATATGAAAAAATACTTCTTTTGACGACTTCTTCTCAGCAGTCTTCTGGCAAAAACTCTAAGAGTAAAACAAATTGTCAAGAATAGCTCCTCAAAAATCGGACATTATTCAGTAGCTCTCGCCACTCATGGATAAAATTAACGCACATACATTAATGATGGGAGAAGCTAGTTTGTAATCCTGACTGAAGAGTTATAGTGACCAATTATTTATGGTCAATCTCACAATTTGCAAGAGAGTCATTAATGAAATTGAATAACTATAAATTCACTTAATTTTTCTTACAGTGCAATTTTTATTTACTAATCAACCCAAGCACTGTTTTTCTATGGGTAAGGTAAACACAATTTAATATTTATTTTCCTTACAAACATCATAAAAATTATCTGAAGATATGCTAAATAAAATATTGTTTTACATTACAATCAACCACTGGAATAACAGAATATTTTCCTGAATTTTTTCTTTATAAAACATGTTTGGCATTATACGGAATTTTTTTCAATTTTTCTTTAAAGGAAGTAATGTGAAATCACTGGAAAAATATTCAGAAAAATTTTCAAAACTTTAACATCTTGTTGAAGCTGTGAAATTAGTCGCCATTTATTCAATCCATTTTGTCAAAACACCATGTACAGATATCATTCACCACCACATTCTAATATTAAAATTGTTTCATTAAAATGAGTTTTCTTTTTGGATAAAATACCGTACGCTTTGTTGATTTTACGATGACCGTAATTGTCCTAGAAGTCGCTGTAGTCTAATAGAGGCTACGGTTTACTCCCAGGTCAGACAATTCCAACAAAACGAAATTATGAGATAAAATTCCTTCGGCAACTTCCTTTCAGCAGATTTCTGGCAAAAACTCTCAGAGTAAATCAAATTGCAATGAAAAATCCGTCTTTCGGAGTCGATTTTAAACTGTAGTTCCCACTATAAAATTAACGCACACAACATGAGTGGTGCGAGAAGCTGGGTCGTAATCCTGACTGAAGAGCTGTAATGACCAATTACGTAACCAACCGAGAGGCTTATTCTCAAAATGAAATATATATTCGCGTCCACTGGTTCACTAGGTGATCGACCAAAACCGACATCGAATAAAAGCAAGATCTGCCTAAAACATCAACGCTAGCTGTAGAATGTGCGGGATAATCCACGGCAGTTGATTTCGTGCCACTTACAAAAACTCGGCATTTCGCCGACCACAACTTGGCGAATTTTGGTTCATAACTTGGGCCTGTACTCATACAAAGGTCAACTGACCTGAGAACTGAATGTAGACAACGACGTTATATGGGAACCCTTTAACAAGATATTTTAAAAAGGCTATCTAGCTCTGTAAACTAACTATTCTAGGGTTTGTGTAACAGACATTTCAAGTGATTAGATTTGTGAACTTGATTATCGAAATCGAATAATGAAAGCAAAGAGTTTGTTTTAATGTCCGAAAACAGGACTTTTTCATCAAACAGATGCTATAACGACTAACAAATTGTGCACTTTTACTTTTTTTTTTTCATTTAACCCTTATGTCAACAGATACATACCCGGGTATGTTTTGTTTTTTTAAATCGCCGTATCTCTGGAAGTAATAACTGTATTAACCTGAAATTTCCTGATATCCTCCCTAGTAGTGTTTTCTACCCTATTCCCAGACTTGAGTAAACATGGCGGATGGTGGTCAAAGATGTGGCCATTTTTTGATTCCTATCCCTTACGTCAACAGTTGCATACCTGGGTATGTATAATGAAATATGTGAAAATATTTTGATATTTGATGTTTATTGCATTTAATTTACAAGTTCTTAATAATAAGATTAAAATTCAATCAAATATAGGAAGACATAAAAAAATATTAAATGCTAATTCTTCTTAAATGCATTTCTTACATTGCGGCATATAACTTGAATGAGCGGCACACACGGGCTTGTTGCATAACGTGCAGGATTTGCTGGTTGGCCGACGTTTTGTATTTTTGTTGTTGTTTATTTGTATCTCTGTTTTCTCTTTTGGGCTTCACCAGTTATTCGCTGAGGCTGTGTGGGAACATTCTACGCGGATTGTGGAAGCTTTCAACTTTGCTTTATTCGCAACGAGGTCTAGCATATTGTAGAATAAGGTCATCTATTTGTTCGTCGCCTTGTACAATATTCCATCCATATTATTGACGTCACCATTATATTTGTTGTAATCTAAGATCTAGAGTGGCTTTTTCTTTGGACCTTGCACTTCGTATGAATAATGTAAGAAGTATAACCGAATTATTTTTTTTTAGGATGTGAGAGCACAAGGTAATATTGTTACTGAAAATGTAGTTAACTCTACGTCCCGTCCTTTAGATAAACTGAAATATAGTGGTACAAACACTCGTCTTCTGTTCACTGTACCTAACATTGATAAACTGCTGTCCATCATTAAACTTTTAGCTACGTTATATGTTGTGAAGAAATTATCACAAACAATATTCCGTCCACTTCCATGAAAATGATTGACGAACAAGTCCTCCACTACCCTCTCGCCTAAGTTTTTTTTTCCCGGATGCCGCCAATCTAGTAAAAATTTGTCCATTCATTGGATAGGATGAGACGGAGCCAAATACCCACCATACTTTAATTCCGTGATTGGCGGGTTTCGATGGTATGTATTGGGTAAACCCGGTACCACGTTTGGACCTGCTACGTAATTGCTGCGTAGATTATCATTCAATGTTAAAAATAAGTCCTTTATGGATGTAGCTTTGTCGGTTTTTTACGCTGTTGAAGTGTGTTTCCGTTGTCGAAAAGTATAAAACGGCTTATATCCCAAAAACGCCGCACGCTCATGGGAGCTCGATATAAGGGATGTGAGGTCGTTTTCCATAAGTCTTTAGTATGTACGTAACCAGAGTGCGTTACACCACCTAACAAGTAAGTAGAACCAAATACACAAACCACAGAAATAAGCTTAGCAGCAAAAGAAATTCCACATAAAATGTATGAACATACCCGGGTATGATTCTGTTGACGTAAGTATAATTTTTTCTCTGTTGACATAAAGGTTAAAGCGACCCGAAGGATTTTTTCACCAGAAACAAACTCTCTGAATAGCAAAATACATAACAATAATCAATATGAAAAAAAAGATGCCTGTTGCTGTTTTCTTTATCCTGTTTGTCCATCCCCAAAAGCGACTCCTTGATCTAACTGCTTTATTTTGATGTTTTATTAAATTTTGCAAGTGGCGTGTTGTTCTGGCCCTGCATAGTGTGGACATGTGGGAATTAAAGTTTTTATGGTATCTGCTACATATGTATATGGGATCTAATTCGAAGCGTTTCCTTAAACCATATTATGAATTAAACAAGACCTATTGATTGCATTATATGTAGACTATAATGTTCAAATGTTCGCCATAACTTCTCAGACTAGAGCGCATATGATAACTTTGAGAAGCACAGAGGTTTGTGTATTAGCATACAGCAGTGACTTAAGAAGACTCCATAACAAAAAGTCTAATGGGATAAAACCGCTTTATGTTGGTAGACAGTTCACATTATCTTCTCGCAAACTGATTCAAATCCTTTGTGCCGAATATCCATTGTGGCATGAGCTGTGAGGCATGTAGCGCGCTGTATTGGACGGTAGTGGATCTCATGCGGATTGTTGTCGTTCCGGATTTGTCCATTTTGTTTGTTGAGGTACTCATCCATTGCAGAAGATAGTTGTTCAATGAAAATAAAGGTCTCTTGCTAACTAATTCAGACCCCATTCAGGCGTTGTCTGTGCTCATCAGTAGTTAGAATTATTGAAAATGGCAGTTGAATCAAATATTTGCCTTGTTTTTCGCTTTTTATTAATGCTTTTTCACTCTCAGAATACTATAATTGTTGTTGTAGAATTCCTTTTCACCATATTTTTTTACAAACATCGTCTAAACATTCGTAAAAAAGAAACAAAATTGAAAAAAATGTTATTAATTTTATATAAAATCCACATGTTTGTGTAGGTTTGATTGATTTATTTTGTTTATTTATTTTATTTTCTTTTTATTGTTTTTGTTAATTGCCTGTCAATTATGTGTCAATGTAGTCTACGTGTCAAGAATAGTAAAACTTCTATAGAAATGTCTTGAAATGTGGATAAATTAGAAGAAAAATCCATTAAGAATTTTGTTTAAGAAGAAACAGCAGCACAGCAGCAGTTACTTCATGCTGTATACAGAATTTGCATTGGAAGTGTGGCATTTACTTTCCACCTTATACTCTATAGACATTCATAATTTTTCATTACAAGCCTTCAGTTCAGTTACAACCTAGCTTCTCACACCACCTAAGTTGTGTGTGTTAATTTTTGTATCCATAACTAACTTGACCGATGGCCTAAAGTCGTCTAGTAAAGAATTTCATGGGAATTTTATTTTCTTTCATAAAAACTTTTCACCTCAAAATTTAAATTTTAAAAATTTCATTAGAATTGGCAGCTTAGATTATAAATGATAAAATCCAAATTCAAATTACTTATACGCATCATATTACTTAGACTAAAAGAATTACTTTGAAAAGTATGTAATAAAAATATTGAATTTTGTTGTGTATGAAACTAACAGACTCATACGACACGTGTATGTCATTATGAAGACTTCGTATTAAATTTCGGGAATGGGAGTGAATACTTAAAATAAAATTTTACTAAAAATCGATATGTATATAGAGTGTTATGTTATTTCTGGTTTGGTTTTAATTCCTGGAATATATTTAAATTGGGTTATAATGGCCGTTGCGAAACTGCACAAGGCCCCTCAAAGATGTTAATGTGAAACCGGAAGCTCTATAAATCCACGCTTTAAAGAGTGAAGCATTTTAAGGAAGGAATAAGAAGTGTTAGAAGTTATTTAATTTCAGAACTTCGTTAAAATCTTAAGTTTTCAGTGCCCTGCAGCATCAATAAAAGCAATAATAAAAGCCAAGGTTTAGTTTGCAAGCTTTACTCTCTAACGATGAATTTGACAACAGATTAGATAATCGATGTCGCCGTAGTCTAATAGGTAGTGTGTTGGCTTATTTGAAGTAAAGCCAGGGTTCGAGCCCCAGGCCAGACATCAAAACAACAATACAAAAAGTATTTCTTCAGTGACTTCCTTTCAGTAGATTTCTGGTAAAAACTCTGAGAGTAAATAAAAATTGTCATGAAAAGATTTTCAAAAATCTGTCGTTCGGAGTCTACTTTAAACTGTAGGTCCCGCCACTCATGTATAAAATCAACACACACAACATAAGTGGGTTGTAATGACCAATTATGTGTATTAGGTAGGGTAATTAGCCCGTAGTAGACTTCCTTTCAGCAGTCTTCAGGCCACTCTAAACTATAGGTCTACCCATTCATGGATAAAAATAACACATACAATATAAGTGCTATGAGAGGCTAGTTCATAATCCTGACTGAAGGGCAGTAATGACCAATTATGGATGCATGTACATAGGCGATTTATATTCTTTTCTATTTATTTCATATTTAAACTAAAATTTTGTCAGTTTTATAACATCTGTATTATGTTTTAAGACTGTACGACGAATCAGTTTGAAATGACACTTTTCTTATTCCAAAAGTGTTTCTTATTGTTGGACTTCAATAACTGAAATTTTCTTCCTCAAAATTTAATTCATATAAAGATGTGAAGAGAACAAAGACAGAATATGAAGATACAACCCACCCTTATGGCATAGAGAATAACATTTTGAATAAGAGAGCAGTGGATACATTTTGCAGAGCACGATACATTTACTATAAGCTTCGAGTCGATAAAACAGCACAAATAATAAAACCATAACAGTAACTTATTTGATGTTTTCATTGAAACAGTTGTATCAGTGTTACAGGCAACATGGTCGCTAACGGTTCGGTTGGCTAACGTAATAACGCAAATAGAAATTCACAACAAATTATAACACGTAACTAAAATCGCCGAGAGTTGAAGTAACAATAAATAACAGAAAAAATTTAATAAAAAATTTTAAAAAATAATTAAAAATATAAAATAGCAAGAAGCAATAAATATGAGAAGAAATAATTGGTATTTTCATATGTAGAATAATTATTGTACAGGATAATTATAATACGGTTTTCAAACGTAAAATTTTTAGTATCAAAACGGTGGAATATCACTGGAGAGGGGTCAAATGCAATAAATGTGTAATAAATGGTCATAAAAAATTTATTCACAAAAAAAAAATTAAATTTATAAAATCGCATACAAATGTGAACATTCTGGTCCTTTCTTGCAATAACGGTGAGAAAAAGAAATATGAACGCAAGAAGTGAAATATTAACAGTCAAAGAGAAGAAAATAAAAACAATGTACTCTCATACTCTTTTTGCACCTGTAATAATTTTTACACGAAAACAAATGCAAGTGTTGACAATATTGAAGTGTGTTTACACGACTAAACGTGAATGTCCCATCAGTCAGGATTACGACCTAGCTTCTCTCACCACTGTGTGCGTGTATTTTATCCGGAAGTGGCGGTACCGAAAGTTTAAAGTCGATTCCGACAGGGTGCTGGGAAACTTGTCAATAAAATTTTATTGGCTGTCAGGGCTTTTGTTAGTAATAAAGTGAGCATAAGTTGCTGTAGAAATATTTTTTTATATTTCGTTTTGTTCGAGATGTCTGAACTGGGGTTGAACTATTACCTTGACATGTACTTGTCAATTAAGATAAGTACAGTACCCGGAGGTCGATTTGACCCATTGTACAACGTCCTAGTATCTCACACCACTTATGTTGTGTGTGTTAATTTAATACATGAGTGGTGGGAACGCCAGATTTTTGAGAAACTTTTTCATGGCAATTTTATTTACTCTCAGAGTTTTTGCCAGAAATCCTGCTGAGAGGAAGTCGCCGAAGAAATAATTTTTTTGTATTTTGTCTTGATGTCCGGCCTGGGATTCTAATCCTGGCTTTACGTCTAATAAGCCAACACACTACCTACTAGACTACGGCGACTTCAAAGTGTGATAGTTTTTGTAAAACTTCAAAAAGGCAAAAGAGCTGTACGACTATCAAATTTTCATCCGTATTTTCTCTCAATTTCATACGCTTTCATTACATGATGATGAATTGTCGCTATTAAAATGTGTGATTATTTGTTATATGGACTTAGAAGTGAATTCAAATTTAAAATAAACCATAATGATTAAACAAACTGTTGAGGATGCCGTGTAGTCGCCGTAATTTAGTAGGTAGTGTGTTGGCTTCTTATAGTTCAGACCACAGTCCAAAATCCACGTCAGGCATCTCAAAAAAAGAAAGGAAATATAAAAAATATTTTCTCGTAGACTGCAACTCAGCAGATATCTGGCAAAAACTTTGAGAGTAAATAACTTCGGACCTCTCAGTTTATCAAAAATCTGTCGTTTTTAGCCGATATTAAACTATAAGTCGAGTCACTTATGAATAGAATTAATACACCTAGGCGGGAAGCTAGGTCGTAATCATAATTGCAGGGTTGTAATGACCAGTCATGTATATATATCTATGCAACATTTTACCCAACTAAAGCGATATTTTCGACAGTGCGTACATTGCAGAAATGGGCGGAACTTTAACCTTTTAGATTCTTTAAATTTCTTAACAGTCTTGCAATTCTTTGCACAGAAGATCGTTTATAACTAAAATAGTAATTTCGTAATGCCCGAAAAGTGTGAATCACTTCTGATGAAAGCTCTCACTATATTTCTTCGGGTGTAAAATGTAAAATGTTTCGATTTCGATTCGTATATGGAAGATATTTCACTACAAAATGATACTCAGATGACAGATATTTAACGTATTACCTAATGTATTTTTAATCTAATGCGTGGCTGTGGTAGACAAACGTACATAAGTTTCTCTTTATTTGTAGAGTAGAAGCAGTTTCCAAACTCTAAGTAGCTTACAGCAACATAATGATTTTAAGAAGGATTTTATAATTAAACTTTCGTTAGGTTTATCCAGCTATTAGTGATGAATTGAAAGTACTACACATCTCGTGTTGATTAAATTCTTTAAATTCAGTTAAAATGGGTCTTTACCGATTATCTGAATTTTCTACAAAGGAATGTGTCTCCCTCTGCCGAAGATGAAATGCTATTGTGTTGAGAACAGAAATTTTTCTTTATAAATTTTTGCTTCAAAAATTTTTGTAAAAAAAAACGTTCAACTAAATTTTTAAAAGACTACAATGAAATATGAAATGAAATATTGGACATAATACGGCAACTGCCGCAGCAGCAATATAAAATAATCACTACAACAAGTACTCAAATAATTTTTAATTTGAATATGGAAGCAAACAATCGCAACATTAAGTGGATGTGTACATGTATGTTCTACAATTTGGTATGTACAGTGGATAAGGACATGAAAAAGTAAGAGAGTATATATGCATGAGCACTTAAAAAGTTTAAATAAATGCTCTGGTAAAGTGCGAAGGAAACCCACATAACCAATAACTACACAAATATATTAATTTATCAACATCAACAGCAAACCAAAAAACAAAACTTTTTTTTAAAGCATCACAGTAACATCAAATGGGTTTCTTTTTAAATGCTTGCAATAAAAACTAAGCGTGGGTACTTCAATTATTATCAATGAATGCGCCAAACACTTTAGGATTTATTAAATACAAGTTGTACCCCGCGCGTGTTGCTGCATCACCAACTAAAATGAATTTGAAGGAAAGACATTACACAAATGTCCAATTAATTTTGAATCATTTTATTGATTTTGTTTCCCGTTGTCCTGATGATTCAGATGAACAGGCCTGAGTAGTATGCATTCGATCAGTTTCTAATCCCGCTTCTGGTTGTTCAAGGGGTTCAAGCCGGGTCTCAGCGGCATATACTCTTCTGAGGCTCGTAATACTGCTAGCCATCGGAAATTAATCGCACCAACCTCCGTCGACTCATGCGCAACAATTTTATTGAAGAATGCACAGTTTACGATTTAATTCATTTTGAGTAATTTTCAGTGGCACCACCTGTAGAAAATTGGTCATACCAACTTAGAAACCTCCCCCGGCTCATGCGCAACGACCTTGCTAAAGATCATAACATGATCAAATGCACAGTTTACGATTCTATAAGATACATACAAGCAAACATTAATTTTTATATGGGTAATGGGGCGTGGCACCTCGCCTGCTAGAAATTTTAAAATAAAAATTAGCCTATAGTTCCTTCCAGACATACAGGAAGGTACTGTTAAAATTCAAGAATTTCTATAGACTTCAAACAAACAAACAAACCCACAAACGAATAAACACACATTCATTTTTATATATAAGATAATAAAAGTTTATAAAACAAAGCAAAAAAAAAATTATTTTAATGCGTTTAAAAAATTCTTGATTTAAACATAGGAAACATACAGTGAACAGCAAAAGTCTAGGTACCCCTACATAATTCAGCGATTTCATGAGTTTTAAATAACAATATGTAAGAATTAGTGAAGGTTTTTATATTCATTACATTTGCTTATTTAGTCGTAGTCTAGTGTGTTGGTTTATTGGACGTGAAGCGACCGTTCAAATCCCAGGTCAGATATCCCCAACAAAACGAAATATGAACGAATATTTCTTCAGTCACTTTCTCTAACAGATTTCTGGCAAAAACTCTGAGAGTAAATAAACATGCCATGAAAAGTTCCGAGTCGACTTTAAACTGTAGGCCTCGCCACTCATGTATAAAATTGACACACACAACATATGTAAGTGGTGTTAGAAGATATGTCGTAATCAACACATCTTTCAAGAGAACCAAAAAATCTGTTACGTCTCAGACACACTTTATTTTATTGAAATTTAAAAATTGGAAACGCTTAAAAATGGCTTAATTGAGACATGATAAGACGTATACGTTATATTTTATGACTAATACGTATGGGTGTTCCACTTCTATATACGAGTACATGTAATTCAGTTTCACAGTAGTTATGAGGTTTAATAAAGAATTAAAATTTTTGGTAAAAAATCATTTTGAAATGGTTTTGAATTGATAAAAGACAATTATTTGCTTTTGCTGTTTTGGTGACACTTTCTGGTAAATTGTGGAAACATTGATATTTTACAGTCCAACCTTTATTTGTTAAGCTGAAGGTACAGTGAAAACAGTTTTTTTAATATAAATTTTATAATAAATTTCATAAACCTAGGAAAGCACATATTTCTTTTTTGTATTTTATTTATAATTGAATCCTGTATAGAATGTAAAAAATAATTATAAATAAAATCTTATTACTAGAAATATCATTTTTAAGTGGACCAAAACTCCAGCAGGTACCGCGTAGCTAACCCCTTGTTTTCATGAATGCCTAAAATAGTTGTATCATCAGCGCATATTAGGGTAATAGCACGAGTTCATATTTTTCCCTACAATATTTCCTTCCTCTATTTGTCGCATGAAGCTTTCGTGACGTGGATTATCTTTCAAAGCTTTATATTGGGCAGCCTCTACAAGCTGTAATGCAGTTTCTACATGCTGTCGTCATATAATGAAAACAAAAAGTGTTTCTGAGGCTCTTCTATTGTTACTGTACATATGTATTAGACGTTACACAATAAACTCAATGCAGCAAACGCAACAATTTTCAATTGCAGCCAAAGGTTCGTAGCATATGCATTGATTATAATAAAGCCAGAAAAGCATAAGCAAACCAAATAGAAAATAAACAATTCATTATTTCTTTATCTATGGTGACACAAAAATGTATTTACGCATTATATTTCATACATCGCATTCTTAAAACCTCTATTTCATGGATGTTATTGATCTGCACAAATCCGCTCACTGTAAGCACTAATTCTCTCATTGCTGCGAATAAAAATAGAAATTCGTATAAAAGCAAAGCAGCAGAATCATTGCATGTAATCGTGCTACCTTTAAAATAAAAACGTTGCGTTTTTTTTGTTTTTATAGCATTAGTCTCAATTTTCTTTCATTTGACAATATTCCAATTACAATCGAAATTTAAGTTAGGTTTCAGAAACCTTTTCAGATATTTTCTTTAAATTCTATAAGTTTTACTGGTTCTGTCATTTTTTTTTTTATTTATTTATTTCAAGTCTGTGAAAAATCCTTACAGACATTTTATATTTCAATACAAAATTATTATTATTATTTTAATACAAAAAAATTTTAAAAATAAGCTAAAAAAGAGAACAACATTGAAAATATTAATTAAATGAGTTTATTTGTAAAATTATAGCTTTTTTAAGGATTCCAAATTTTTGTTAAAATCTATATGAAGGTAAAGATTATTAAAATCATTACAGATTTTACGAAATGGATCGAAGTTCGCATAGTTTTGTGTAATATTTTATCTTTATGAAATTATAGTATCTTGTTGCACGAACAGGTACTCTAATGTAAAGTTTACCCAGAAGAAATTGAGAGTTGATAAATCCATTAATCTCCTTCAGGAGAAAGACAGCATTTAGCATTTTATGACGGCTTTTTACATTTGGTAATTTAATGAGTGCTATGCGTTTTTCATAAGATGCTAACCATTCATTAGGGTCCCATCCATTCCCTAAACCACAAAGACAAAATATTAAGAACACTATTTGAACTGATTCGATTTTGTCAGAGTGTACAGGGTATAGAGGGTCTCATATTGCAGATCCATATTCAATAATAGGGAGAACCAGTGTGGTAAACAATTGTTTCGTAACATAAGGGTCAGAAAATTCTTTAGCCCATCGTTTGATAAATCCCAGGATACATGTAGCCTTGCTAACAGTTGATGTAATATGATCGTTAAGGAATTAACTAGTTCAAGAACAGCGCCATTCATTGTATAAAATCCATTAGTTGGAAGTGATCTAGTAAAGCACGTATATTTAAATTCTTTAACATTCAGCTCCATTAAATTAGTACTATACCAAGAGGTTAAGTAGTTATCGTCTTGTAAAAGTACTTGGTGTTCAATGTTATTAAATGATAAAAATATTTTAACATCGTCTGCATACATTAATGTGTTTGAATTTTTGATAACAGAAGGTAGATCATTTATAAAAATAGTAAATAGGAACTAGGCATAAGATGTCTACCCTGTGGTACGCCTGACAGTACATGAATAAAGTTAGAGTGCGTACTCCTGAGCTTAACGAACTGCTTTCTGTTTACTAAATACGATTTAATACAATTTAATAATGATGAACTAAAACTAAGTTGATTAAGCTTATGAACTAATAAGTTATGCCTTACTTTATCAAATGCCTTACTGAAACCGATATAAATGACGTCAGTTTGTTTATCTACAATAAATCCATCATTTACCAAAGTTGTAAATTCAAGAAGATTTGTGATTGTTGATCGAGACTTGTAGAATCCATGCCGGGATGCAGATAAAATAGACAAGGCTTAAAAAAAAATTGACACCAAACTACTGTGTTCATTCCAAAATTCATGTTTAATATGTCGCCATACATCTTCATCCTGTTCATCGGAATTTTTAAGGTATATTTTCATTTAAGGTATATTTTTTAGGGTATATTTAAGATATATTTTCATTTCAATAAATGGTAGGACGTTCTAAAGTCAGGCCATTTATTTAACAAATGCTTCGTGACAGTACTGATGCCACCATCGTCATTTTACTAATATTCGTAGCAAACTGGACGACAAAAGTCGTTGTATATTTCACTGAAACATTACATTAAAAGCAAAACGCTTAGGATTTTAGCTGAAGTCTGGATATTAAAGATAAAAAATTTAACAAATATGTTCGATTTTGTTTTCAAAACTTTGGTCACGAATGTCCGCCATAATAATTCATAATCCTATTGTTACTATTAATTAATTAATTAATTAGTTAATTATTCGTTTAGTTAATTAATTAAATGCCATTAAGTACATACATAATAACGTTATTTAATATAATTTCCCACAAATGGTGATTTTTTCGCACAGAATTGAGAGAGCAATTCTTTGTTTGATTTTCTTCGACGATAGGAAATATTTAAAATTGTTGGTAATATTGTTGAGTCCCTTTATATTACATGTGAGTAATCGTGCACGTGTGGAGTTTTACAGTGACCACACTCTATCAAAAATATAATGCATGTAGTGGTTTGCACATTAAAAAATTGTGATTTTGATATCAAAAACAACGAACGTCCGGGAGACTCAAAAAGTTTTGGTCACCATAAATTGTAAACGTTACCCGATCAAATTTCATGTCAGATAAAAAAACAGCGTGCGCAATCATTAGGCGTGACTGAAGCAAGCATTTATAAGCAGTACCATTCATTAACCCTGGATTACAACTTTTCATCGAATCGACGAGGAGTAACCGTACTGTACAAAAATGACCCTCCAAGGTTAAAAAATGGGTGGTCAGCATACGTTCACTCACTGCTGGCTTTCGTTATCAACTAAGCGTGTTGATAAAAAGACCGAAATTTGGTCAAACTTATAAGACTTATATGATACAGAGTAAATGAGCTTCGTCGATTCGACGAACAGTAACTATCCAGGGTTAAAGTGTTCGTCGCTTCAACGAAGAGTAACCTTAATGTACAAAAATTAAGAGTAACCGTCCAAGGTTAAAAAAGCAAGGAAAATGACTCACACATGAACTGAAAAACAATTTACATATTTTAATAACTGTTTGATGGATTTAACAGGAATTCATTTTTGCATCGAACTGTCACTAGCTACGAGAATTGGATTTCTTATGATGATCCTAATCATAAAAAAATTATACATATTTGAATCGCACATATTTGAACGAGCAGAATATTCATTTCGCCAAGGTAATGTTCACGAAAGTGTAATCCATTATGAGCTGCTAAAACCAGGCCAACTTATCACAGGAGTCTTGTATAGGCAACGATTATCCTTCGTTTGAAGGAATCAGTGGCTGGAAAACCCTCTTATGATGCAACAAGACACAAGACCGTAATTTTTCATCATGTAACGCTTGGCTACATATTGCGT
Organism: Sarcophaga subvicina; assembly: GCA_936449025.2. Taxonomy (NCBI): domain Eukaryota; kingdom Metazoa; phylum Arthropoda; class Insecta; order Diptera; family Sarcophagidae; genus Sarcophaga; species Sarcophaga subvicina. The sequence goes on from OW388080.2 coordinate 94,639,455, forward strand.
CGTCTGTCAAAAAATATTTGGAAAAGTGAATGGGAAGTTTTACCTAAACCACCTAATAACTCAGACCTTGGCCCTTCTGACTATCATTTGTTTTGAACCATTCAGAATGCTATCTTTGAAATACATTTCACTTGAGTGTGGGCTATCGAAAATTGTTAATTTCTATACATCGATTGATTTTTGCAACAAAATGTAGCTGATTTCTATTCTGTAAGTTGTTCTTTTAGATTCTAATCTCCGAAAATATTTCTGGATAGTTTAATGCAAGGAACAAATATCTGTTCACCACAATTACTAGGCAAATGTATAGATTGTGTCAAACTATTCTGCCTCTCTATATTTTATCTCTGGAAGAGTAGTGTTTTCCAAACTACATTTCCTGTCCTGTTTTCATTAATTTGAGGTTTTTTTAGACACCTAAGTGCTCAGACTGTTAGATAGTACTGTAACGTCTCGTTGAACATTTTTTTTCCCAAATTTAAAAATTTACAACGACAATTTCGTTCTTGCTATATCTGTCAAGTTATTGGGTTGTTCAGAAAGTAAGTTAGATTTTTTTTGTGGAAATGAAAGACAGTTTTCGTATAATATCAATCAAGTGGTCATAAACTGTTGGTACATCTTCGACATTAAAATTGACGGATCGAAATTTAGTGAACCAGGTCTGGCACTGGCGTACTGTCAACACAACTTCTCCGTACACATCGTTCAATTTCTTTCTGGCTTGAATAGCATTTTTACCCTTTCTGTAGTAAAACAGTCAAATATTTTGAAAATGTTGCTGATAGCTATCCTTGTTTAAAAAGGCACAAACCAAAAACTACTGTGTAGAATTAACTGGAATTTTTCACACACAAACCTTACTATATGAGCTCTCAAAGGACATAAAAATTATACGTCTTAAGTGTGAAGTTGGATGCAAAAAAAAATACAATTAACTCCTCTGTCGGGAAAAAACGAAATTACTTTCCGAACAACCCAATAGTTGTTATTTATTCAGACTGGTTTTTTTTAATTGGTTTGGACAGATCTAATATTAAAAATTCGTGCGAATAATAAATTTCTTTTATCCAAATCTGTTCGGGCAAAGAAAAATTGAAAAACCAAATTCAACGATGTGACACATTTCTGGTTTAATGAGTAGTACGTGAGAAAAAAATGTCGAATTTGGAGCTCACATGAGATTCTAGAGCGTCTAATGCACGCAGAAAATATAACTATTTAGTAAGAATTTTGGACTAGCGGCGTCATCGGTTTACATATCTTTGAGAATGAGTGTCACCAGCCCAAAAATTGTATGATCTGGACACCAAAGATACATGTCATATTCTTTCAAAAAAGCATTTATTTCCAATAAAACTGTCCGGTTTTTAGGCTAAACTACATACATACATAATTGGTCATTACAACCCTTTAGTCAGGATTACGACCTAGTTTCTCACCAAACTAAATTACCAATATAAATAAAAAAATATGAGTCGGAGTTTCGTTCAAGATTGTAATTTATAGAACAAATTCCCACAAAATCATGTTTTTTCCCAACTGCTTTTCATCAAAATTATTTCTTCAATCTTTACTTCCTTTTTTGGTAATTAAACATTTTTTGCTATCAATTTGCACAAAATTTCTTTTCTGCTATTTATGCCATAAACAATTGTATTTGTATTTGATAGAATTTGAATACAAAAGTTTTCTGAGCTTTTTTCTTTTGTATCTTGATTAACTCATAATTTACACTCAATTACTCAACAATAATTAAGAGAAGAATTGAAACTTTTATGTTTTATAGCTCAAAGGCCTGAAATATCTTATGAATTTTAGAATAAATTTTCTTCTCATTAAAGCTGCCATAAAAATGTAATACAAGTATCTGCATAAGTAAAATTTAATTTTAATTGCGAGAATTTAAAATAATTTCAAAAAAATATAAAAAAAATTTCTCTTGTTGGGTGTATTTCATCTGTAGAAATATGTAAAATCAAGGTGTTAAGTGGTTAGTACGATCCAAATATATTTGTTGAAATACAGTGAGCGTCAAAAGTGAGTAAACACCACTGAAATAATTCATTTTCTTATAGCAAGGAAAGTAAATATAGTAAATAAAAGTAAGCAGTCGAATAAATTTTCAAAAATAAAAACGTTTAAAATGTTACATCAAAAAACAATTCATGATAAGGCAACTTTTTTTATACTTAGGAATATAATAGAAAATTTAAAATTATAGTGGGTGTTGACTCACTTATGGCGCTCTGTGTAGTTTAAAGCCATTATTTCGTTAAGAAAACATGAAACGCAGTCTGCCTCAACTAATAGTGGCGTGGACGGTCGCAGTTAAATTTTTGCCAAAAATCTGAGAAATCAAAACGACGAAATGCATTATAAATCCTTTACAGTCAAGGCAATGAAATTGATCAACTAGTTATTGCTGCATCTGCGCCTGCTCGTAAATCTAACCAATTAGTTTTAGCAGTGGTGTTAGCAGGGACTGTCTGTAATCCAACTAGAGCATAATTTTGTTTGTTACTTTCTTAAATTGTTAAGATATAATGCTACTTACATCTTTGACAATTAGTTTTCATACATAATTGGTCAATACAACCCTTCAGTCAGGATTACGACCTAGTTTCTTACACCACTTATATTGTGTGCGTTAATTTTTATTTATGAGTGTTGGGACCTACAGTTTGAAGTCAACTCCGAACGACAGATTTTTGAGAACTTTTTATGGCAATTTAATTTACTCTCAGAGTTGCTGAGAGGAAGTCGCCAAAGAAATATTTTGTCATATTTCGTTCAGTTGGAGATGCCTGACCTGGGGTTTCAACCATGCCCTTACTAATAATAAGCCAACACACTGCCTACTAGACTACGGCAACTTTAAATTAGTATACACTCACAAGAAAAAAGTGTCTAAAAACACGTTAGGAAACCAGATAATCTATCAAGAATTTAAAAAATTGTTGATGAGGGAACTTACAAATATGGACACACGAAAACCCATTTATGTGTAAGAAGTTAACACACACAACATGAGTGGCGTGAGAAACTAGGTCGTAATCCTGGCTGAAGGGTTGTCATGACAAATTATATATGAATGTATGTGTGTCCAACCGAGAATGTATGGGTCGGTGCCTCAGAAGGCCTCTGCCTCAGGAAAGAACGAAGTTATTCAGTAATGACGGTAGTGACAGCTGGTAAACAAAACAGCTAGTTGCTGCAACAACACTGATTTTTTTTGTCGTTCGTTTAATTGTAATATGCTCTCTACACACACTTATAACAGTGCTGTATTTTAAGTTTTACTCAATATTATTACAATTTTAGTATTTATTGCGCAATTATTAATTGGAACTTTATATGAAATACTGAGTTCTATAATGACATTTATTGTGATTTACCCAATAAAGGTACATATCTGAACACCGTATAACCAACTCTATTGATTAAATGGAGCATCCTTGCAATATGACTTGCGTTTCACTGTTCAAACGCTATTAATACGGATTTTTCTCTAGCGAGATAACGGGAATTTTTCCCAAAAATCGCAGTGGATCGCACACTGCATTACAAAGAGAATCCGGTATTTAGCCGGGCTAAATACCGCAGAGGTCTTTCCTGCCACCTTTCAAAATATTCAAATTAATGTCCAAAAATACTACTATTTCTGTGCTTCTCTCTATAATCCACATATTCTTTTAATTCCAACACAATGCATTGCATGAATAGAGGCCATCTCCTGAGTTTTGATGTTATTAAAAAACTAATAAAACGTTCTGCCCATTTGCAGGGAAAATTTTATTTAAGAAAATTTTAATTTTTAATTTCTATTTCTGTTTGATAACATAGAATGATAACAATAGAATAGTTGATAAACTATTTATTTGCGTTCAATTTTTTATTATTGCAGATAACATTGAACGAGCAATGGATTGGGATACAACAGATATCATCTACCATCTCTACAAACAAAATAACAAATATCAGCCAATGAACCAGCGCTAACAACACTATATTTTATACAACTCGTGAAGTAAATTTAATTCCAATACTCAAGATTATTTGAAATAAAATTAAAAGACATAAGGTTCAAGAAAACTAAAATCTTGTAAAGCAATTGTATTCTACTGCTTAAAGAGTGCATGGCAAGTGCTATGGTAGACAACAAAAAGCAGAAATAAATACATTTTATAAAAATAAAAATGAATTCTTTATTTAATGATTACAACATTAAAGTAAGTATGTATTTCTGAATGTCTAGAAATATACAAAAGCCCAGTGAAAAGATTTACGGGCCTGCTATACATTAAAACATGACCCTCTGGATATCAAAGCAAATATGCAACTTTGATCGATCAGCTGTATTTAATTTTTTTTTTTTTTTTTTGTTTTTTGTCGCACAGTGTCATTCGTGTTTTACTTATTTTTACAAATTTTTCAGTGTGAACTTAAAGTCTTTATTTATCTCATCTGAATGTTTGTATTGCTGTATTCTTTTGGACATTCATTATTTATGCCCCACATAGTACTCATATTGATTTTCCCTGAAAGTATAACAGTTTTTTATTGCCTTCACAGCTTTAGGTGGTTTACTTTAATAGGACACTCTTGACATTCTATAGATACAACATTCAACACAGCGTGTGGTAAAATGTAAGCGTAACAGCGACATTGAAAGTGTAACGTTATTGCAACAATATTTTTTTCTAGTTTTGACAGTGAAATGTTTTTCTTTTCCTGCCTTTGTTTTATATTTTAAATTTTTTTTTCTTTTTTTATAACAATTTTATGTTTTACAACACATTAAATGTTAGGTAGAACATGTTGTAAACTTTTATTAAAATTTTTTTCACCGTATTAACCCTGGACAGTTCGCTCTGTTTTTCAACAACTAATGCAAGCTTGCAGTCAGTAGACGAAAAAAATTTTTTTGTTCGTCGATTCAAAGAAGAGTAACCTTACTGTACAAAAATTACTATCCAGGATTAAAAAATGGATGACCCGGGCACTTTACTCACTATAAGATTTCGTTATCAACCAACATTGTTGATAAAAAGAGCGAAATTTTGACCAAACATAAAAGAATTATATGATAAAGAGTAAATGAGCTTCGTCGATGTGACGAACAGTAACCAATTAGGGTTAAAGTGTTCGTCGATTCAACGAAGAGTAACCTTAATGTACAAAAATGAAGAGTAACCGTCCAAGGTTAATGAATGTGTGTATTTGTTGTCAACATATTTTTTCAATAATTTATTATTATTTTTTACAACATGCATATATTTCTACACAAAATAGCTTGTGAAAATGGAACGTAAAGATTTGTATTTCCCACATTAATTTCCACTTTTGAATAAAATACTGCAATATGTTGATATATGTATACTGTGCACAGCAAGTGTCTAGGTACCCCAATATATTTTTTTTATAGCAATTTCATGAATTTTAAGCAATATTATGCACAAATAATTGATTTTTATTATATTGTTACGAAAATGGAAAAGGTGGTTTCCTTTTTTATCGCTTAACATTAAAATAATAAACAAAAGCTACAAAAACAAAAACAATGAACTTGTTTACATGATAAACAAGTAAACAAAACTGCAACAACAAACACTGCAAGAATAAATGTAAACAAAAAAATACAAACAACAATAATGAAAGAACGATGTTTACATTTATGGAGATCTTGAGAAGGCGAAGCGCAAACATTCGCCTTCAAGAACATTCATCAGACTGTTTACGTTGGCATATAAAAGGCAAGACAAAGCAGACAACAGAGTTAGTAAAAATTCAGTCAGTCTTGTGTGAAGACGCGGTGTGTTTGAACAGAATAATCGTGATTTAAAGATCTCCGTTACAAAGATCTGTCGAACAATTGTTATTGGTTACACAAAAACGTGTAAAGAGGAATAACAAACAATGCAATTGTTTTTGTTTACATCAACTTGTGAATGGTGGCACACAGAATTGTGCGAACAATACAGAATTTAATTAAAACTAAACACCAATTTATGTTTATTTTATTTGCAATTTACGAGCTCATATTTTAAACGTTTTTAAAAAGTAAAAACGTACCAATATTTATTTTATTTGTTTATTTCCATTCTATTGTAAAAAATTAATGTATTTCGGAAACCATAAGAAAATAAGGAAAAGTATCTGCTTGCTCTATACTTTTGCATAGCATAAGTGTAGATGCCGCCAAGACGAACTCATAATAAATTTAGAATTCAAAGGATACCCATTAAAGTGAGGTACTCTATTTAACCTATTTGGCATTGAATGTACCAGTTTTTTTTTAAAGACTTTTCTGTTTACATTCGCTCATGAGCAATACTTGAAAATGTTATCCCTTATATAGCAACTTCGTAACCGTTTTTCCAAATTATCGTCAAAATTCTCTCTTGGAGTCATATCGGGACTATTCACTTTGTCAAATCACTATGGCCCTCTGTAGTAGTTGGCAGTTGAGACTAATTTTCATAGAAAAATCATCGTCAGTAATGAGGCCCATTTTTGGGTGAGTGGGTATGGAGGCAAACAAAATTGTCGAATTTCTGACATGAGATTCCTTTGAGATTCAAGAGCTTCCAAGGTATTTCAGAAAGTCACTGCTCATAGCACATTTCATATTTTGCAAGAGTGATTTGAAATGGTGCGATTTGACCTCGTTAGTTATTTTCTTGTGTAATTTTTCTAAACAAGAGGTGTATGGGACTAAGGAACACATCACAGCAGTTCTCAAAGCGAATCAAATTACATCTGATTTATTTGTTCTAGTCAGCGAGGTTTCATTCCATAGTCTAGTAGGTAGTGGTTTGGCTAATTAAATGAGAATTCCTGTTTTTTAAAATGTCAACCAAAAGTTAATTTTCAGAAAGGAGCATATATTTTTTTTTAAATTTTATTTTTTGTATTTATTATTTTACAATAACATTGTTGAAGTCGCCGTAGTCTAGTAGGTAGTGTGTTGGTTTATTAGATGTAAAGCCCGGGTTCGTATCCCAGGTCAGGCATCAAAACGAAATATGAAAAAATATATTTCTACGGCGACTTCCTCTCAGCTGATTTCTGGCCAAAATTCTGAGAATAAATAAACCTGCCATGAAAAAGTTTCTCGAAAATCTGTCGTTCAGAGTCGACGTTAAACTGTAGGCCCCGAATGTCAGTGAGTCATTAAGCCTACTAAGCCTTCTCTTCTCAATCTCCAATAGAAAGAATATGAATGCAAAATATTACTGTCTTCTACACAAGAGTAGATAGGGTTAGAAGTAGAAGAGATAAGGTCTCCTTTTCTCCAAAGCCAGAAACTTTACATGGCAATTTCATTTGCTGTCAGAATTTTTGCCAGAAATCTGCTGAGTACATTTTTAAGTCGTTTTTCATTTTACTAACTCACCATCAACTCTTTGCCTGCCATGCACCCAATTTTATCGTATTTATCATGACATCACTCCTCCTTTTATTTACACCGAAAATATTTGTGCATAATTTCCTTACCTCTTACCACCTCGGACTTAAAAGCATTTTATACTTATTGGCATAAAATGAAGAAAAATTAAAGAACTTCATTTTTTATTTTACATTTACTTCCGTATCGTGTTTTCATATTTTACAATCAAGTTAATGTATGATAAAGTGGAAGCATAGTCACGATAGTGTTCGTGCATGGATCAAATATGACTTTTTACAATTAATTACTTGACAGTAATATCGAATATATTATGAACGACAAAATAAAGCGTAAGGCAGGAAAGACACCAAAGGTTTATTGGTTTAAAGGAGAGCACAAGGGAAGAGTTTTAAAAAGAAGGAATCTTTTAAAACGCTGGCACTTTTGCTTTTGCATTGTTAAAGCATAGAATTTAAATACTTGAGGTGAAATTTTCCGTAACTCCTATGCTTAAATAGATTTCATCATATTCCTGTTAATGCTCCCAGAAATATTTAATGGAGTTTAAATCTGGGGAGCATAATGCAATTGCTTAGAAGTTCACCAGAGCTTTCTTTTCATTATAGAGACAGTGTGCTTTCCAGGTGTACCGATATAAAATGAGCGTGTTTTTGAGAGAGTAAAAAACAATTTAATTCACTGTATTGAGTATTGCTGGCTACACATTATTTCCATCTTTCAGGCAATTTATGGATTCCATGGCAAATAAAACTGTTTGTTTTTAAAGCAGACCAATTAGTCTCCAAAAATACCGCTCTGCCAATGTGTGTCCTATCGATGAAAATAAATAGGAGCCAAATTTGGTGCATAGAGCGTGTGGAGCTTTGTGGGTCTATTGCTTTGATTGCATCCTGAACCGGTTTTGTTTTGTGTGCAGGGCCACTGTCATGTTGCAAAATTACAACGCTCTGTCTTGTGACCCATTCTGATTGTTTTTCGATCAATACAAAATTGATCATTTGCTGTAGATAGCGATATTTATTAACGTCACACCCGATCTAGTTTTGCAGCTAGCAAGTTTATATATAGGTGCTCCAGATTAGCCCATAATTTTTCCGTTTACTATTCTGAAACACTATATCCACTTTTCATTGCCAGTAACAAGTTGATACAACATTGATTTCACAGCCCTGCATGGGTTTTGCAAATAAGACGGCTCCAGGTGTTTCCATCACGTCAGGTTTTCGAGAAAAAGGGGGTTGAAACCCCCAAACATAGCGTTTCTGACCATTTTTGAAAAATTGTAGAGCTAAACACTGACGTGCTAGAATCATCGCTATTATCAGAAATTGACAATTGATCTTTGCTCTTTAAAATGAGCCCAAAGCCAAATTGTTTGCATGCACCCTTAAAGCAGGAGATGGGTTTATGTCAATGGGTGCAAGAGAAAAAGAAACACATTTCGGGGTCCTTAAAAATTAATCAAATTTACTTGAAAATTGTTACTCAGGGGTTTTTGGGGTCGCTGATTACAGATCTTCATTCAGATTTAAAAAATTCAAAATGGTGGATCCAATATGGCGGTCAAGTAAACCTGATTAATTTTCATAAACCTCGACCGCCATATTGGATTCGCCATTTTGAATTTTTTAAATCTGTATAAAGATCTGTAATCAACGTGCAAAAGCCCCAGATTTGTGTTCAGCGCGTAAAAGCCTTCGGAAACACTTGGAGCCATCTTATTTGCTATTTGTTTTCTGTTGTATCTTTGAAGCAAAATTTGTCAAATTTTATAAAAATAAAAATAATTGTTCTGTCTATCTTCGTCTGTTTATCTTCATGGGGAAAAAGTGTACCTCACAGAAAAACCTGTACACAGCAATGAAAAAGTTGTCCGAAGTAAGTGCGCAGGTACTTGTTTTAGTGACATACTTTGCAATCCTTTACTCAGGATTATGACCTAGCTTCTCACACCATCCATAGTGTGTGTTAATTTTATCTATGAGAGGCAGTGACAGTTTAAATTCGACACCGAATGACAGATTTTTTTGAGGAACTTTTCATGGTAAGTTTATTTATGTTCAGAGTTCCTGCCAGAAGACTGCTGAGAGGAAGTCGCCGAAGAAATATTTTTCATGTTTTGTTTTGTTCGAAATGTCTCAGGTGTTAGTGATATGGCGTCTTACAAACGACATTCTTTTCAGAGGTTCTGTAAGGTAAAAATACAATATTTTCTATGCTATTGGCTGAAATTATTTTGGACAACATTTTTACTCTTCAAAGGGCTTTTTTGTTGGTAAGAATTATAAATTTCTATGAATGAAATTGTGCTTTATGGGTTATTGTGTTATAGACTTCGTTTGTTACCCATCACTTTTGTGTCATCCAGGCAAATAAGTGTGAGTGGCTCCAATTTCTATCACTTGTTGTGAAAGTGTTGTGGCAATTCTAATACTACATACCCTTCAGTCAGGATTACGGCCTAGCTTCTCACACCACTCATGTTGTGTGCGTTAATTTTATATGTGAGTGGCGGGACCTAGAGTATAACGTCGACTCGGAACGACAGATTTTTGAGAAACTGTTTCATGGCAGGTTTATTTACTCTCAGAGTTTTTGCCAGAAATCTGCTGGGAGGAAGTCACCGAAGAAATATTTTTTGCATATTTCGTTTTGATGCCTGACCTGGGATACGAATGCGGGCTTTACGTCTAATAAGCCAACACACTACCTGTTGATATCTACTGGCGAGAACTAATTAAGAATGGTCAAAGAACGAACGCTCAGAGGTGGTTTTCTGAAGTTCTTTGACGCACCTTGTAGAACTTATATTGCAATACTACGTTAATCATATTCGAGTTACAATATTGCTCTATCAGGCAAATGCTTTCGAAATCAAAACTAATTTATGGGAGAATAGAATTAATGTATCATTAAATTTCGTTTTCAAAGATTTTTTTTGTGCAAGTAAAGCGATTAACCATACAATTATTGTAGCAAATATGGAAACCTTGTAGTAAAAATAAATAAAAATAAAGTCATGAAAAGGTTTTTTAAGTTTGTTGTTTAGTATTGAAGTGGTGTTCAAGTATTTATCGTGACAGTTATAACAGTGAATGTCAAAAATGATTGAGAAAATATCAACTTAAACCTCTTTAACCTTTTTGCTCTATGTAGTGTCATCAAAGACCTTCTATTACTTCAAGCACAATATTTTCGAAATTCGAAAAGAATAATAAAAAATGAAATTAAAATGTTTTTCGTATTTAATTCAATTGCTTAAACCTTTTATTAATACGGTATTCCTCCATACTGCAAACCCGTACTCACATATGGCATTAATTTCGGGCTTCTTTTCTTTTTTTTTACGCTTTCTTTCATTCGGTTTACTTTCATTTTTCACAAAATCCTTTTCCAACAATATGATAGAGAGGTAAAGTCTTACCTTAAAATTTGCATTTCATTGGAAATTCTTCAATACCATCGCCGGCAGAAAAAAAAATTAAAAAGGAGATTGAGAGATAATTTATGCTGCTGATGCATCAGTTTTCCAAACTTTATTGTCTTTCTACTGTCACATGTGTTTGTTCATTCTACTTGCTTGCCAATACACAGCTAACGTGTGCGATTTCCAAACAATGGAAGGAAAGGTTGATGTTTGTCTTGTATTGGTAGCCTTCCATTGTTCGAAAATCGTTTTAACGTTTCGTAAGTCCGATCTACAGAAAATACCCTTAAATTTTATACAAAGGATAATAATAAAACTCTACTAGCATTGTCATTGGTAGCGAATAAAACTTTTCTTTATGGGAAAACTTTACAACGTACTGTTCGAAATTAAATGAAATTCGCTGTTATGCGTGGATGATATTGGTGGCAGCGCATCATATAACGAAGAAAGGCTCATCAATTGTCCTTTTAACAATAAAACCAATATTTTCTTTTGCTTTGCTTTTCAATAAAAAGTTTAATTAAACTTCTTCAATTATAGCGATTATTGAGAATTTTTTCTATATAAGGCTGGTATGGTTTTTAAGGACTTTGGGTCCTTACAGTTTTCTCTGGCGGTATTATATTTTGATTTTTTATGACTATTGTAAGCAGTTAAAGCATATCCGAGTTACTAAAATTAAATAAAAAAATACTCTTGTAAGGATTTTTTATTCTGAATCAGAATTTGATCCGTATTTCTGAAGCAATGCAATCGAGAGTCAACTATTGTAATCATAAATGCCGTAAAGAGGTGTTTTAGCATTGCGAATATGTGATCTAGTGTACCACCAAATAGAGTATCCCTTTAATGTCCGATTCAAGCCTTTGACTCTGACAAATTTCAGGATGCTGCTTCTGATATGATATGATATCGTAAAAAACCTTACATGTTGTCAGTTCATTCAATAATGTGTTCCAATGCTTTATTTTCACTATCACAAAATTTACGTGCTTAGCTCGACATATCCCACATTCTGAATAATTGTATTTTGAGTCTACAGTGTCCTGTTAAATGAAGTTTACCAATCTCACTCAGGTTATTCTTTAATAGTCTGACTCTGATCTCCTCCTTATTCATTTGATAAGAGAATTAGCTTTTTTATCTTTCCTTTCCAAACATTTGCGCCCACTCTATAGGTGAGTTCTGGTGCCATCAACAGGAAGGAAGCTCCCGTCTTTGCAAGCTCATCTGCTTGCTCATAGCAGAAAATTTCCACATGGCGTGTAACCTTATTTTCTATTTAGTCGATTCAGCTTCCCAACAGAGTTTCCTAGTATCTTCGATTTTACGTCATATGAATCGAGTACTCAAGTGTTGGCCTGCCTACACCTGTCCCAAGATCCGTAATTGGCCCGTCTTTATACATAATTGGCCATTACAACCCTTCAGACAGCATTACACCTTAGCTTTTCACACCAGTTATGTTGTGTGTGTTAATTTTATACATGAGGGGCAGGACCTACAGTTTAAAGGTCGACGCCGAACGACAAGTTTTTGAGAAAGTTTTGCATGTTCTTTTACTCTCAGAGAGCTTTTGGCAGAAATACGTATAAGCATATATGTATACATATATACTATATAAGCATATATGTATATTTCGTATTTAATTTCATTTGTATTGTTACGAAAATGGAAGCATCGTTTAGCATTGACATGATTAACAAAAGCTACACTAACAAATACAACGAACATGGTTGCATATACGAAAAAAACAGTGTGAAAGGAAAGGAGACAGACAAGTATGAAACAAGAAATGCAACAATGCAGTCGCCATAGAATTCTCGAAAAGGGGAAAACAAGAACCTTCTGCTTCAAGAACGTTCATCAGACTGATTTTGTGGATATATAAAAAGGCAAGACAAAGCAGGCAACGAGTCAGTAAAAATTCATTCAGTCTTGTATGAAGACGTGTTGCGTGTGAAGTAACAGTCGTGGTTTGAAGATCGCCGTTTTGAAGATCTACCGAAAAAGTGTTGTTGATTACGCAAAAGGTGTGAGCAGTGAGGAATAACGAATAAAGCACATTATTGTTGTATACAAAGTAATACGATAAAGAATTTAATGGAAACTAAAAACACATTTATTTTTATTTTTGTTTGGAATCAACGAAGTCATATTCTAAACGTGTTTTAAAAAGGTAAAAACGTAACAGTATTGTGGTTTGTTATTATGCAGGAGTACTTAAAATAAAAGTTTAAGCATTTTGTCTTTGGTTTTATGTAAGAATATTTACAAATTAGGCACGGTTTAGCAAACACTTGATTGAACTGCTTAGTGTTGGCAAGTGATTAAAAAAATAAAAATTTTATAAGAAAAAATATTGTGGTACGGTTTAGTACAGTAAATAATAATGACAGGTGGTGAATGGCTTAATCCACAACAAATAAGAGCTCTTAATTATGAGAAGTAACAAGAGTATATTCGGCAAAGACTTCAAATGTTACAAGAATACAATACTGACGATGAATCGATTACATTTCAAGGTATTGCAGAGCAAAGCAAAGTTGACCTAACTTCAGATTATTCCGACTTCGAAGAAATGTATTCATTAAGCTATAATAAAAATATATAATATAAAAGAAGGAAGAAACTGAAGATGATGAAAAACTCGTTAAAATTATTTATGAAAGTGAACAGACTAAGTGACTAAGGATGGAAATGCTAAGTTTCATGCTCATAATTCTTTATTTTTTTGAAAACTGTTAAATCCTATGGGCTACACATGCAACATTCTTTTACTCTCATTTGTTTTCATATAAATACCCAGGTATGCACCGGTCGATGTAAAGAGGAGATATGAATGAATGAGCACAACCATTACTTGATTTGACCAATTTTATTCAAGCATCAGAGTATGTTAGATAACACTCTTCTAGTATGGAAATCATAAAGTATCAGAATAATATGAAAACCATTTTTGGTGATAAAGAATTTTTAAAATTAAAAATATATCCGGGTATATAGTCATTGACATTAAGGTTAAACTTCAATAATTGTGTGCTTTATTAATTTGTTTTAAGGTATTTTTGCTTTTGTTCTGTTATGATTAAATACAATAATTATATACATATGTTTGCTAATGTCAATATTAAAGAAATATTAAAATATTAATTTGTTTTTCTTCTTAAAACACTTTCAAGTAAATTTATATTGACCAAGAACATGGTTTTTCTTGTTAGTGCATGTAGGAGTGTTCATATGAATCTTCCATATAGAGTGTTCATTTTATTATTAAAATATATAGGAGTGTATAAACTATAATCATGTGTTTCCAAAGATACACTAGGCACAAAAAGTCCACATATTCAACTTACATTATTGGTTTTAAAATAAAAGTTACTAAAAATTCAAATTTATTTTTTTATTCAAATAATTTTTATTTATTGGTTCATAAAATAATGTTAAAAATAAATTAAAATAAGCTCTTGGTAATAACAACAAATTAAAAATAAAAAGTGAAAAAAATTCAATCAACTCGCGCGAAAAGTTTATTAAGTAATTTTTTAGTCTACCACTATTTTTTAATGATTATCATCATTTTTTTAAAATTTTTTTTAAAAAATCTCCACAGTTACTGATGGAAAGTGAGGTCGAGTGTTTGAGAAGTTGTTCCCAATTGCTTAGAAACATTGTATAGGAACCACTGTTTCACTTTATTAGTATTGTTACGCAAATGGAAACGACCTAATATCATTTCACATGAAAATATTGTTTAACATTAACGATAAACAAAAGCTACACACACGAAAATGCAACGAATATTTTACAAGTATAGCAACAACAACAAGTGTGAAAGAAAAGGAGATAGTCAAGTAAATAAGACTGCAACAATAAACAACGTGACAAAATACACAAACAACAAACTAGATAGGACTCTCAAGAAGGCGAAGACAAGAACATTCTACTTCCAGCACCTTCATCAGATTGATTTTGTGCGTATATAAAAAGGCCAGACATAGCGGCCAACGAGTCAGTAGTAATTCAGTCAGTCTTGTGTGAAGAAGTCGTGGTTTCTAGATCTAACGAACAAGTGTTGTTGCTTACAAAAAGGCTGTGAGCAGAGAAGAATAACGAACAAGTAGTTATTGTTGTATAAGTTGGAAGCAGTGACGCACAAGTAGGGTGAGAAATAAAGAGTTTAATTGAAACTGAATACAAATTTGTTTTTACTTTGTTTGCAATCAACGAACTAATATTTAAACATTTTTAAAAAGGTAAAAACGTAACATTAAGTTTGGGTTTATTATCTTGCAAAAAATTGGTAAAAAATATCTAAATCATCTGATCGATAAACTAAGGAAGACCCATTTTGCATGCTGCAATACACCCCCAAACCATTGCCGCATTACCACCATGCTTCACAGAACTAGAAACATTATATTTATAGAGAACAGTGCCAATTTACTTTCCACACTATTTGTGTTCATTTGATGCTGAAAACATAAGATTTGCTCCCATTATTGCAGTCGCCGTAGTCTAGTAGGTAGGGTGTTGCCTTATTAAACGTGAGGCCACGGTTCAAACACCCGGTCAGACGTATCCAACAAAACGATATATGAAAAATATTTCTTTCGTGACTTCCTCTCAGCAGATATCTGGCAAAAATTCTGAGAGTACACAATATTGCCAAGAAAAAGTTTCTCTAAAATCTATCGACTTTGAACTGTACGTCCCTCCACTCTTGTATATAATTAACATACACAACATAAGGGTTGTAATTACTAATTATGTAGGTATGTATCATCCGTAAAAATTGCATTTTCTAAGGATTCTGGAGGTTTGTTTATATGATCCTTCGCAAACGTTATTCTCTTGTTGTTTTTTTAAGAGGAAAATGTATGGATTTCTTTGTGCTATGCAGCTGAAGTAACCATTTTTTTTTTAATATTCTTCGAAAAGTATCGCCACAAACTGTTGATTAAAAGTCGATTTCAATATTTTTTACGATTTAAGCTGTGGTCAACATAAGATCTTTTAGAACTGTCAAAATAATGTACATCTTTCAACATTATCTATATTTGGAGGAATGACTTTGACACAAATTATTTTACTTTCTAGTAATAACGTATTAATCTTTGTGTAGATATAGAAGAGTTACATGATCATATCGCTTCTGAAACTTTTTTCCATAATAAAATTTTGCTTTGCAGATTTTGTTTCTTTCCGTTTTCGAATCGTAATTTACAAATGGATTTAAAAGCTCCCTTTTAATATGTAAATTAACACAAGAACTTAAAACGTATTTCTATCCAAAGCACTTTGTTACTTTTTTATTGCGCAGACTTTTTCTAAACCGAGAAAAGATTTTTTTCTATTTTATATCGATAAATTAATAGTGCCGTTTTACATATGTGAATTAGCTAGCTACTATCCTAAATTAAGTTAAGATATTTGTATAGTTTGCATTTGTTTGTTAAGCATAAGTTGTATTATCTCTTGGCAACAGAGAGATTAATTGATATTTTTTATTTTTTTTTTTTTGTTGCATTTTGTCGACTACCTTACCTCCATCTCATAATAACCTCTAAGGAAACATTTAATTTTTTTTAAATTAAGCCATCTTTATTAAAGGTCCTGATATTTAACTCTCTTTTTGGATGCCTGATCACTGCAGTGTTTTCCACGCAGATGTTATGACAATTTTTTTGAAAGCGGCACAATGCTTGTTGAGTGGCTGGATTTACCCTGAAAATTTCTTGATTTACTCGGATAGCCAGATTTCGATTAAGTCCTGAATGGACATAGTCAAGGATGGACTCCTTGTCGATGAACACCGAGGATTTCTAGGAGAAATCATTCAAAGGTAACTCTTATATAGCTTCAGGAACACATTGCTGTAATCTCTGACATGTTACAGGGCATAGGATTCCCATTGCTTCGGTTAATTTCGATGTTATTCACACGTTATACGGGGAGGATCAATCTCGTTTACAGCAGGAGGGTGCGTGCAATATTTCCAGACTGTATTGGACACTTATGGACAAGAAAAGGACTGAATCACTTCTGACCTTATATCGTACGGCCATCCATCGCACAATAACTATTCATACGGACCATTATCCTTTTGGTAGACATGCTGAAAGAGAGGAGAAAGGAGCTGTGGGTTTTAAGTGGACGAAAGAGATTGTCTTTTACCTTATATATTAGTGTCCTTATCTTGTCATGAAGAGACGTAGGTGTCTGACTTCTCATTTTCTGACATGGTTGTTTGAGCCCTCTGCAACAAACATTGAGCAATGTCCCCAGTAATTAGTTGCTCGTTGTCAAAATGAGTTTTTGTACCACTTGTAATATTTCCTGAATCACAATTGTAATATTCAGAATATGAAATTCATGTAGTAATGTAATGATTATTCTAACACGACGACTATGCGCATAATTTTTGTACCGAATTCCCTAAGAACATTTTATGCACTTCCTTAAAAATGTGTTGAGTCTTTCAGCCTCATCCACGGTGGACAGTTGGACTAATTATTTTTTTTTTTTTTTTGTAGCTTGTCTTGTAATAACGGAATGATGAGATTTGAATGAAAGCCTTGATTAGAGAGATACCAAGCAGAATTTTATATTAATTGGAAGCATTTCTCTATTTAGTGTCACATAAATTTACGAATTATTTTTATTTAAAATATTTTTTGCTAAAAGAAAATGCACCCTGAAAGCATTTCAATAATTTTAACAAAGAATTGAATTCAATTAAAACAAATATTTTACTTTTATTCGCTTACAGGTAAAATAATATACACCTTTGGTTGTACACATATTACAGGATTGATAGCAGTGGAACAGATGATATACATGCGTTAAGAGATTTAACAGATAGTTTTAGTTCAGCTTTAATTGAAATACGATATGTTTGTATTAATTTCTTATGATTTAAAGTTTCTGTTATTTGCTTTGGGTGACTAAATTTTATTTAAACAAAGTACATCACAGGGATAATGAAAAGCAATCTGAGGTACCTGTACAGTGACAATAGTAGCAGCGAATCGCTCATCTTTCAATAAAACAAAGTGTATAAGAGATATCATCGACATTTTATTCGTTTGAAAATCCTATTGATTCTATTGTTTGTGGAATATAACATCTGAGTGAAGTCCTTCTGAAAGATTACATTTGTATGACTCGGGCTATGGCATCTGTTACCTTAGCTTTTTGATTGTTTGTATTCAGGTACGACTTAAGAAAATCTCACGAAAAAGAAATGAAATCGCACGACACCGGTGGCCAGTTTACATCACGTTCACATAAGATGATCACTCCTTCAAAGGTGACAAGAACTGCATGCTACATAGCGTCGTCCTGTTAAAATCATGTACACTTGCTATCCAGAGGGCCAGAGAGTAATAAGCTCTTAAGACCTGAACATGAACTCATTGTTATTTCATAATTTTTATAAACATTTAAGTCCTCACGGGTTTTGGTAAGCATCAAAGTCAAATATCACATAGAGGACAAAAAAAACTGTCACTACTGACCCCAAGGCGACTGTATTCGTATGCATTTGTGCAGCAAGGGTATTAAGAGAACAATAGCCTTGTCGAAATACTTGACAAGGAAGCCTACTTCTTTACTTATACAGTAGTCACCGTAGTATAATAGGTAGTTTTATAACTTATTAGGCTTGATGCCAGGATGTTAAACCACAGGTCAGACATAACCAATAAAACGAAGTACTAAAACAAAATTTCTTCGCGACTGACTTTCAGCAGATTTCTGACAAAAGTTCTGAGAGTAAATAAAAGTGTTGTGAAAAAGTTTCTCAAAAATCTGTCTTTCGCAGTCGACTTAAACTGGAGGTTCCGTTACTCGTTTACAAAAATTAACACAAACAACATGAGCGGTATGAGCAGCTAAGTCGTAATCCTGACTGAAGTGTTCTAATGAGAAATTATGTATAAATGTATAGAAGTTCTCTGTTGAGTTTATATTTTCATTTTAAATAAATCATTTCCTCCTATAAGATATAACGGAATCAACCATTGAAAGAAGGAAAAAAAGTCTGTTATTTAACCCTGGACAGTTACTGTTCGTCGAATCGACGACGATCATTTACTCTTTATCATTTAACTCTTTTATTTTTGACCAAATTTCGCTCTCTTTCTCAACAACGTTACTTAGCTAAAGTTATCTTTAACTAAACCCAACCTTAACAGGCAAGTTGTGATAATGCCCCTTAATATGTGAAATTAATAATGGCAAGAGGAATTACTGTAGTACATGTAATATGATGCATATGAGTAATATATTTCAAATGCAATTAAATAGAAAGTATACCCATTAATTTCTATTGGATTTTTAAACATTTAGAATTTTTGTACAAGCCAACATTATGTAAAATTCTTAAAATTCAGAACCTTTTTTGGATCATTGTATTAAATTTTTTTTTTTCGGAGATATCGTTGATTGTCGAATTTTATCTTCTAAGGTTTTGTTTGGGGCAGCTTGTAGAGCGGAGGCATCGTTGGACCATATTTCTTTGAAAATGAGGACATCGCAACCATTACGGTCAATGGAGACACGTATCGGACCATGATAACCGATATTTTTGTACAAGTTCTTCACAGTATTGATAAGAACAATATTTGGTTTCTACAGGGTGGGACAACTTGCCACACATCTCATATCACAATCGATTTGTTGCGTCAAACGTTTGAGGAACGTTTGATGGTTTAATTTGCCGAAAGGGTGATGTCAATTGGCCGCTAAGAAGCTGCGATTTGACACCGTTGTACTATTTTCTGTGGGAAGCCGTTAAAGAAAAGTGTTATGAAGACAAACCGGAGATTTTTGAGCATTTTAAGGCCAACATTCTTGATGCTATCGACGAGATCATACACAACCTCATACACTCGAAAATTTGCACGAAAATTGTTCCGATCGGATGAAGTACTATGAGGCCGTAGCAGCCATATGAATGAAAAAATATTTCATTTCAAACCGGAACAACAATTCTTTACAAATGGAATAAATTAGGCAAATTTCAATGTTTTTTGTTTTATTACGTTTTTAAATTAAAATCTTTAAGTGGTCCACCCTTTATTTAAGAACAATTGACTACCGGATACTGATAAATTCAAATTGCGACTAATAATATCGTCAGATATTTGTTTTAATAACACATAAAAAATTTTTTGCTTTAAAAATATACAAAGAGTTTCGAAAGACATAAAAAAATGATAATTCGAATTGATGTGCTGGCAATAAAAAATAATATTTAATTTATTACAATAAAAAGGAATTTAAAAAAGGTGGAAACTATGAACATATCAACGCATGAATAAATAAAATATTTATTTATGGTAAACAGTTTGTTGATTTGTTAAGGCCAAACGAGGCAAAGATATTAAATCAATTATAAAAACAAAATATGATTAAAAACTTTATACTGATAAGGAAATATGTGTGTTTATTAGTGAAATAAATTTACAAATATTGTTGTATCAATTGTACATTTGAATTGCTTTTTATTAAAAACAGAAAACTTATTTTGAACTCTTTCAATAAACGCTACACATTTGACCCATAATTATGTTTCTAATGTTCATGACTTTTAACAGTTTCTCGTTAAAGCGCTTTAATTGCTATACCAATGACGATTATATAGGTTAAAGTATTCGGAAAATGTTTTTAAAATATTATTACGAAAATTTAGCTACTAGTGTTTCGCTTTTACATCGTTTAACATTAAAATTATAAACAAAAGTTACAAAAACAAAACAATGCAGTAAACAGACCTGTTTACAAATTATTGCTTAATATAATAACAAACACCAGCATAAAAATAGTAAACAAGTAAACAAAAATACATAAACAACACTACATGAAGAAGAATGATAAATGTAATTAATGATGTTTACATTTATTGAGATTTCGATGTGGCGAAGTCATGAACATTCGCCTTAAAAACATTCATCAAACTGTTTGCTTCGCCACATAAAAGACAATCCAAAGCAGGCATCTGAATGAGTGAAGTTCAGTCAGTCTTGTGTGAAGACGTGGTGTGTTTGAAGAGAGTAATCGTAATTTGAAGATCTCCGTTACAAAGATCTATCGAATAATTGCCTAGTAATTGTTATTGTTTATACAAAGGGTATAAACAGAGAAATAAAGCAATTGTTGTTGTTTACACCAGAATTGTGCGAATAATAAAGAATTTTAATTTAAACTAAACACAAATGTATTTTTATTTTATTTGCATTCTATGAGTTCATATTTTAAACGTTTTTGAAAGGTAAAAACGTAACAATATCAAAAATTATCCTTTTGTGCTAATATTTACAATTCTATTAAATCTGTAAATATCATATTAATTCGAATATTGACTTTTTATGATTAAAAATTCATTTCTTTATAGAAAAAAAGAAGGCAATTTGCCTAAAAAATTTGTACAATTAAACGTCATTTAAATAAAATATCAGCTTAAGGCAAAAAAAAAAAATAAACAACTTGTAAACAAAAAAAAAAAGCAAAAATAACCAACTAAAAGTGATAGACGGTCGACTTTGACACTGACATGCCATTAAACATAAACAGCCGATTCTTCAGCGTTTGAAAAACAATTGTTTTCAAAATGATCGCATCCATGCATTTAATATTATAATACAAAGATGGTCTAAAATCTTGGCTGTTTAAGAAACAAATTTTGTTGGTAAATGGATCTCGATAATGCCTTAGAAATGCCCGTTAAAAATAAGCGAACATTTGAACATTCTGTTATTCTTCAGATACTTATGTATGTGCATAAACTATTGGTATTAAGTGATCGTCAAGTTACAAATATCTTCATATGCAACGTTTATTGTAAGCGAGCCTTAATATTTTTTGTGTTGGGGAGCATTCTACATCAAATTAGTGAACAAACAACATCATATTTTTTTGTCGATTTGAAGCTAGCGACTTTTGTGAAGCATAAATTTTCTCAATTTTGAAGTCGCGGGTTCGTATTCCAGGTCAGATATCAAAACGAAAATATGAAAAAAATATTTCTTCGGCGGCTTGCTCTCAGCAGATTTCTGGCAAAAACTCTGAGTAAATAAAATTGCCATGAAAAGCTTCTCAAAAATTTGTCGTTTCGGAGTCGACTTTAAACGGTAGGTCTTGCCACTCATGTATAAAATTAACGCAATAACGGAATATTTATATTTTGTTTTGATGTCTAGCCTGGGGCTCGAACCCTGGCTTTACGTCTAATAAGCCAACATACTACTTACTAGGCTACGGCGGCTTCGTAATCAGATAGTTGTGTGTTATTTGAGTACAACGGTGAGGTGCCCCATAAACTGGACAGGATCACCATTTGAGTTTCGCTGCTAAAACAAAACGATATTGATCACTCATTTTTGCAGCAAATGGAGATCTTAAGTTTTAGAAAGCACGGCAAGATTTTAAACAAACTATTACATACTGGTTCTATCTGGCATTGGTGCAACCAACCCTGCATTATGGTCTACTTGTTTAGAGGACGGTGTACAGACACTAATTCCACTGCCAACTATTTTATGGTTTCTTATAGTTTTTAAATTGGACGCTTGGTTTTAGAATTACAAGCTGAAACCTGTGGTCGAAAGATCAAAATGTTTCCAATGGGGCCCTTGAGGTTTATACCGATGGCTAAAAGATGCATGTCAGAGAAGATTGCTGTATATTTATTAAGCGTTCTGATATTGAATATTTTTTATAGACCGTCTGAAGGAGCCGGGGATTTTCCCCGAAAATCTTTTAATTTACTGACTGCAATGAAATTCCTAACAAATGTAATTTCAACGCCGGTCAATGAATGTTAGGGATTTCTTATTTAAATTTCGTATCATTTAAAGGCAACTCTTATATAAATTTCGGGCTACAGGGATAAGGATAAGAAGCTCGCTTTGCCTCAGTTGAAGTGAATGCTATCCGCTCGTTTTTTGTGAAGGCTCAATACCGTTTGCAGTATCTATTCTTACATGATTACCCTTCGCATAAAAGCGAATCTCAGAACCCACTTACTTTTTTTATAGGCATGCTAAAAATCTTGGAATACTTGTGCTGCTGTAAGTCTAAAAATGAGAAAGAGGCTATCTTTCACACCATGCTTCTGTGTTCAAATATGTCTTTAACATGCATTCAAATAAAAGTCGATGAAATTTATTTTATTTTATAATTTTTATTTTCATTGTATTTTCCTTAAAACATTTTAAATCTCCCATAACTTTGGTTTTATTGAAATAGATAAAATTCAATACAAGATTTATTTAAATCTAAGAAACATAAAAGAGAAAATACAACAGAATTTTCCAACAATATTGAAAGTTTCAGGAGGAAATAAATTTTGACTACGTGTTAAAATTTTTTCGTTATCAACAGCAGAACATAGCTTTTTATGTTTTCTTTTTGTCTTCTTATTGTTAAATCCTAATTATAAAAACACACTCACTTTGAGTAAAAATACAATCTTCAGTTATACTCGCAAAGATATTTATGTATATATATACTATAGCTATAGGTGTTTTAGGTACTGTTCTGCAAACAATTTGTAGAATAAATTATTTGACTAAAGTATGAAAAAGAAAATATTGTGTCAAGAAATGTTGACAGCAACTTTAAGTTCTTTGAATTTTGTGCAGTTTTGTTGCAAAGAAATAAGCAGATTACGATAACAAGGATTGAATTGGGTTTATCGACATGTTTAAGTTTATAAAGACTGTAAATAAAAGAACATTTATATTTATAAGAAACATTTTTAAGAGAAGTTTTAATACCACTTTTAATTTAAAGATGTTACTTCAACATGATATGTCATAGAATTTACAAAAATCTACAGATGACATCGCCGTAGTCTAATAAATAGTGTGTCAGCTTATTAGACGTAAAGGTGCGGTTCAAACCCCAGGTCAGGCATCAAAACGAAATTTGAAAAAAATATTTCTTCGGCGTCTTCCTCTCAGCAGATTTATGACAAAAGCTCTGAACTAAGATTGCCATGAAAAGTTTCTCAAAAATTTGTCGCTCGGAATCGACTTTAAACCGTAGCTCCCACTACTCATGTATTAAAATTAACGCACGCAACATAAGTGGTGTGAGAAGCTAGATTGTAATCCCGACTAAAGGGTTGTAATTATTAGTTAAGTAAGTAAGAGGTTAGTGCGACTGCCTTAGAATTAGATTTTCCGCATGTTGATCATTAGTACGATTGTTTAGCAATTTTTGAGAATACATGATATCTCATGATGTCTTTCCTCTCATCGGTTTGAGTATAATGAGAGGAAAGAAAGACCAACATCGTCTAACGTCTGTTGTTATGTGGCCATGTAGTATGTCGGCAATTTTTAGTTGAATCCGTGAGAATAGGGTATGAGAAATATATTCCCATTTCACAACCTGTATTCGTTTCAAAACCTGCATTTTGCATCTGATTAATGTTCGCGTATAAGAATAATAGTTTTCATCGGTATTCCCTTGCTGTTTTTTGCATCTTACCAGAAGAAATAAATCGAAATTTTCAAGAGGATTAATAAGCACAAAGCAGAAGTTTGCATATGATTTTCTTAGTACTTTCAATATGCTTTTCGGTAGAATAAAAAGTCCTTTGAGGTAAAATTCCCAAAGAGAAACAGTTCCAGGAAGAGTTATAGGCAATGGTTCTTTTCTAACTTGGTTTCTTTTACTTGTCCTTTCGGAAAAGTGAATAATTTCTCGGTTCTTATTTAATTCGTTGTTTGGGAAATGTGTTTAAAACTTCATGTTCAAAATGTAAAGATTATAAAAAATTCTTTAATTGAATCAAATTTTCTTTAAAACCCAAAAACACACCTCACTTTTATCTACAATTCCCTTTGGGGAAAAATAAAACTTTTTTATGTAATTTTTTTTTGCACAAACCACACTTTCTCTTTCACCAACTGTTGAAAGTAAAAATATGTGATATCAAAAAAGGGGGAACAAAAAGTCATCATCCAATTACTGCATTTAATTTTAATGTTAAAATTTAATTAAAAGGCTATCACTTACTACTACTTACCTCATTAAGAAGAAAAGTAATTAATTTTCGTTACTGTGTTTTCAAACATATTAAATCCTAAAAAAAGAAAACAAAACGAAATAAGAAATATACAAGACACTTTGAAACCAAAAGTACCAACTTTATTTCCAAAGATCTGCTTCGACATAAAAGATTTCCTTTGCTATTCATTATCTGTAACGTTGAATTGATGGAGGATAGAATCATATAAGAAAATAAGAAATCAATTAACGACTGAAACGATAAAAACTTATTGTTCGCATTTAACTGGAAGAGATAATGTTCTTTTGAAATTTGTTGAAATTGTAGACGTTTTCATATAGAAATTTTATTCAGGTACTTCGAATCCATCTTTAATGCCATTTATAAAGAAAAAATCATCAAAGTTTTAATAAATATGACACTTAAATGCATTCTGCACGATGATCTCTAACTTCTGTTTCAAGCAGAAGTCTTCTGGCCCAGATTTCTATATGAGCGCACATATTCTCATACATCTATTAAAGTGTTTTTCAATGCCTTCTCCTTAATAACATGGTATTTACGTAATTAAGTTCTCATAAAAACCCAAAAATGTTGTATTGGAGAATCCGACCTAAAATCTTTTTTGTATTACAAAATAACCATTCTTGATATTTGAGGAGATTAAAACAAATTAATTTCAAAAACATTTAAACTTGCATAACAGATGCTGTTATTAATACTGTATTAAAAATGTTAGTCAATTCTACTACATACATACATACATTACGACCCTAAAGCCAGGATTACGAGCTAGTTTCTTACACCACTTAGGTTGTGTGTTAATTTTATTCACGACAGATTTTCTCTCAGAGTTTTTGTCAGAAATCTGCTAAGAGGAAATCGCCGATGAAATATTTTTCATATTTCGTTTTGCTGGAGATGTCTGATAAGCAAACAAGCTACCTACTCAACTACAGCTTCAATGTACTTCTGGTTCGAAAAATGTGACGGTTTTCTCAAATTTTATATGGCAAGAAACACCATTACAAAACTGTGCATGTAACGCATAAGACGACAGCCTGCCAATGCATGTACGGCTTCGTACATAAGTTGATTGGTTTTCTTGAGTTAATAGATAACAAACACAAGAAAGTTTTACATTACTTTCGAAGACTAGTTTCTCATTTTGGTATATGAAGTAAAAATTACTCACAAATTTTCAATTGGATTTCGTTTATAATAATAATATAATAGTGTGACGTTTTTACCGTTTAAAAACATTTGAAATAAGAGCTCGTAGATTGCAAATATAAATAAGAATTAATTTGTATTTAGTCTTAAATAAATCCTTTATTGTTTGCACAATTCAGTGTGCCACTGTTCACAACTTGATGTAAGCAACAACAATTGCTTTGTTTGGTTATTCCTCTTCATTTATTCGTTATTCAATCTTTTACGTAAACCATAACAGTTACTAGCCAATTTATTCGATAGATAATTATAAAGGATATCGTCAAACCACGATTATTTTCATCAAACACCGCGTTTTTACACAAGACTGACTGAATTTCTACTGACTCCGTTGCCTGCTTTGTCTTGCCTTTTATATGACAGAATAAAAGGTGTGAAGGATGCCCTTGAAGGAGAATGACTTCGTGTTCTCGAAATATCTATATATGTAAACTTGTTGTTTACGTTATTGCTGATTAGGTATTTCGTTTAAGTTTGTTATTGCAGTTTGGTTGTTGCCTTTTTGTTTACTTGTTTACCCCTTTTCATACTGTTTTTTTTTGTTTTTCTATTTTTTTTACTTGTTTATCATGTAAACAAGTTCATTGGTTTTGTAGCTTTTGTTTACAATTTAAAGCAAAACACCATTTCCAATTTTGTAACAATACAATAAAACATCCGATCATTAAGCGGTTAAATTAGTCTTTAGTAAAAACCTTACACAAGATTACTAAAACCATGTATTGAAAAACTATTTTATTACGTTTTAGTGCAGCACACATAATTTCTTTATTTTATACTATGGCGTATGAGTGATTAAAACTCGTATTACATTATGATATTATTCATACATCTGTGATTGCATTGACGATAAAGGCGAATATATAGTACATAATATGCATGTATCTTTTAGAGATCAGCAATGAATCGTTTTTTCGCTACTAATAAACACTCATGAAATTTTGAATATAAGTGAGTCAACAATATTAAAATTTCACTGCTGTGATTCATTCGTACTCAGTACTACGTTGTTTTATAAATACAGGTTGCAATGAGTACGAGTACAACGTTGACACCGAACTCGTATCATTCGAAATATGTTTGATATATAATCTTACTCATTTAGATTCATAACTTTAGAAAAATACTTATAATACTTATGAATGATTCGAGTCAAGACTTACAGTCTTAGCTGTTGTGAGATGATGAGAGTCGAAATCAACAACATCATACGTGTCGTTAAGTATGAATATGACGAGTACTTTAAACTTTGAATATGAGAAGAGGTTCCATGATACTAAATAAGTATCAGAAATTACGAATATAATTCGATTCTACTCATCTTTTTGAATTAGTATCGATTCGACTAACACTTTCTTATTTCAGGTGCTGTAAAACACATGAGCACATTTTTTAAGAAACTGGCCAGCCACTCTATAACAATGGGCCACATGTTATTAAAAAAAAAAAATACAGTGGCTGCTGGTTTATTATTATTATTTTTTATTTATTTTTTTTTTTGTTGGCAAGTTTGCGTAGAATTCCAAATGTGGCATACGCTATGTAGCACGTAATATCGTTCAGTTGAAAACACATTTCGTTGGTGTCCAGAACATCCTATTAAAGCCAGTAGTTGGTAAACATTGACCCGCGACTATGGCCATCGATGTGACCGATGACCCAAAATCCACACCAAACAGTGAATTTTTAGGAATTCATTGAATATTGATGGCAAGTAACTTAAGTATGTACTCATATCAAAATTGTTACCAAATTTAAAAATTATTACTCAAATACATTTTAAGAAGTCGAAGTGGTCTAGTTGGTAGTATGTTGGTTTATTAGACGTTAAATCTCGGTTCAAACCCCAGTCCAGGCATCAAAACTTTCATGCTTCAATGTATGTGGGTCATTAGAAAGTTTCGAGTTTGTTATTTCAAATTTTTATCTGAAAGGTTTTGTTATTTATTTATTTATTTATTTATTTATTTATTTATTACAATACAATTACAAATAATAGCAAAATATTGCGATACGAAATTTTGTAACTAAGACCTTATGCTCGATGTAGAGTGCAAGAGCAAAGCATCTGCTGGGAATTCAAGCCACAACAATCACACTAATAGTCTAGCACACTACTCACCAGGGCACCGAATTTTGTACGATTACTTCGTAACTTACTTAATTGGCCATTAACAATGCGATTATCGAATTTCAGCCTGCTTTAACACATTCTTCCAGGCTGCTCTGATTCTTGTGCGCCTTCGCCAGTTGATCACAATAATCGATGACATGGCTTCCTCAATTGGGATGGAATGGGACTCATGCAAACAAAATAAGTTTCTGATTGTACCAAAGCGGCGACAAAGAAAGATCGTTGTCTTGCTGTATTCAAGTTGACACGTAGCCTTCTAGTGGCCCCTCTTAGAAGGCATACTAGAACTCGCAAGATGTTAACTAATGCGTGTTGCGCTGTCCAATCCCTGAACTTTTAATCTGGGTTGTGGATAGGTCTGAAGTCGCCGTAGTCTAGTAGGTAGTTTGTTGGCTTAATAGACGTAAGTCCACGGTTAAAACCCCAGGTCAGACACCAAAACGAAATGTAAAAAATATTTCTTCCGCGACTTCCTCGCAGCAGATTTCTGACAAAAACTCTGAAAATATGTATATAAAATAAAATTCCCTTAAAACGTTTCTCAAAAATCTGTCGTTCGGAGTCAACTTTAAGCTGCAGGTCTCACTACTCATGCATAAAATTAACACACACGACATAAGTGGTGTAAAAAGTTAGGTCGTAATACAGATTGAAGGGTTGTAATTTAACGAATACACTGAAGATACGTAACAATACTTCTGATTCTAATTTTAAATTCTAAAACTGAAGATCCATTTTCTTAAGAAATCACTGTATGGAATGTAGTACAGTAGAGTTTAAAAATTCAGCACAGAAAGGATGGAGTGATAAACATGTGGACACAATACTTTGGTTAAATATTAAGTTTTCATTATTTTTCTTCGAATTTGCATATCTTTATCAATATGCCATTATAAAGGCTTTTTGTTATTTTATTAGAATGTTTGCAATTCTTATGAAGGAATTTGTACGTACAAAACAAATCGTTTAATTATAATATATTCTGTACATTTCTTGTAGTTTTTACTTTCACTTCATTTAGTCGTTTCGTTTATTAGCTTATTCTAGATTTGTACACTACTACGACATTAAATTTGTTGTTCATTTGCCGTCATAGTGAAGACAGCAATAGACGTCTGTAAATATTTGCAAAGAGAACAGAAGAACTTTTAACGGAAGAAATACAAATTCAAGCAAATGCTAAAGCAAGCGTGCATCAATGTTTACTACAATATGTGCGTAAAGCATGTGTGCCGGAAATAATCTGTGTGTGTAATGTAAGAGGAAATAACATAAGATATGTCTCAAACTAGAGTATAACACAAGGAGATAAGAGATGCAATATATACACAAACATTATGAAACAATTTGGTATGACAGATTGCTTAGATTGTCTAAAACGTACAAAATGAAATAATTCTTATAAAATAGAAGATTATAAAGCAATTTTGTTGAGTGATAATTTCAGCAGCAAATAGTTTTAAGACAACATAATTTAATATAACATAATTCGATAGTACAACGCTTGATAATTGAATTTCGAAATGAGTGTATTTTCCTGCCACTTAGAATTGAGTAAATAGAATATCTAAACTCAATATTTATCCCAAAAATATCTAAAATAAATTACATAATTTGTCATTACAACCCTTCAGTCAGGATTATTATTTGCTCTCGGAGTTTTTGCCAGAAATCTGCAGAGAAGCAGTCACCGAAGGAATATTTTTTTCATATTTTCGTTTTGATGTCTGACCTGAGACTAGAACCGTGGTCTTACGTCTAATAAGTCAACACACTACCTACTAGACTACAGCGACTTACGAATCTATAATTAATAACAATTAGTATTCCAGCAACTTTTACCTTTTTTGTAAGAACACCCTCTTGTTTTAAATTATCAATCAAGCACTTTTCAGTGATATTTAATCCCTTGCTTGAGCTATTTCCAAGTCAATTAAAATTGTATTTTTATTCGCCATATTTTATTGTCTTATATTATATTTCGGCAGCAATAGCCTGATTTTACTTATGTTTTAGAATTAAAGATTTTATCGAAATACCCGGATATACTGGCAAGAAATACTTTAGTATTTATGTTGTTATTATGACCATAATTACGATTAGGATTTATTTTTGTATGCGAATAAAATATTTACAAGTGGTATTACAACTTGCAGTCATTTAATTTAAATTTTATTTATTTTTTATAACGTGATAATGCTTTGTAACAGTAACTGCCATTAAAAGATGAAATTCTCTATTCATTTTTGTCTAATAAAAATGAAATCAGCTGAAAATTATAGAACAAGATTTGCATTAAGATTATTGAGAAGTAAAAATGATATCAACATTACACAATAGGGAATTTCGCCAAAATGTTTCCTGATTTTTTTCTGGATTTTGTCTGTGTTAGCAAAAACACATTATAAAATTATTTTTAAAAATTTCATGACTTGTTTCTCAATTATATTTAACCCTGGTCTGTTAATCTTCATTTTTGTACATTCCTTGAATCGACGAACTATTTAACCCTGAATGGTTGCTGTTCGTAGAATCGACAAGGCTCATTTACCCTCTATCATGTAATTCTTTTATGTTTGACCAAATTGCGCTCCTTTTTCAACAACGTTGGTTGATAATGGAAGCCTGCAGTGAGTAAGCTTACGCTGGCCACCCATTTTTTAAACACTTCCTATTTGTAGACCTATATGAAGCAAATTGTGTGTGAGATATCATCGAAAATTTTCATCGATCTCCTCTATCTGGTGTATCCTTAAATACTTAATATTTGCAAATCTAAATGAAACAAGTTGTGTGTGAGATATCACCGAAGATTTTTATCGATCTCTTGTATATGGTGTACGCTTAAACACTTCTTATTTGTAAATATAAATTAAACAAATTGTGTGTGAGATATCATCGAAAATTCTCTATCTCGTGTATCCTTAAACACTAAATATTTGTAAATATAAATGAAACAAATTGTTTGTGACATATCATTGAAAATTCTGCTCGATCTCGTCTATCTGGTGTATACTTAAACACTTCCTATTTGTAAATCTAAATGAAACAAATTGTGTGTGAGATATTATGGGAAATTTTCATCGATCTCTTGTATCTGATGTATCCTTAAATACTTCTTATTTGTAAATATAATTTTTTTAGTGTGTGGCATATCATTGAATATTCTCATTGATCTCCTCCCTCTGGTGTATCCTTAAACATTTCCTCTTTGTAAATCTAAATGAAACACACCAATAACAATGGCCACATATTACTAAAAAAAATACAGTGACGGCTGGTTTATTACAACAACAACACATTACCATCTGTTGAAGCCACATATCGGTGGTGTCCAGATCATCCGATTCAGGCCAGTAGTTGGTAATCATTGACCCACGACTATGGCCATCTATGTGATCGATGACAAAAAATCCACACCAAACAGTGAATTTTTCGGAATTCATTGAATATTCCTAGCAGTATTTTAAAACACCATTTTCAATTATTGAGTACTCCATTAACCTACTTATTCAATAAATCGCTTAAATTGGGCTATTTTCCCTCCTTTTGGAAACAATCATTTATCATTCCACTGTTTAAATCAGGATCTAAAGCTGATATTTCAAATTATAGAGGAATTGCTAAACTCAACATTATACCGAAATTGTTTGAAAAACACCTATGGGATACACTGTCATTTCAAGCATCGTCTATTTTATCTGCTTCCCAGCATGGATTCTGTAAGTCTCGATCAACAATCACAAATCTTCTTGAATTTACAACTTTGGTAAATGATGGATTTATTGTAGGCAAACAAACTGACGTCATTTATATCGATTTCAGTAAGGCATTTGACAAAGTAAATCATAACTAACTCGTTCATAAGATTAATCAACTTGGTTTTAGTTCATCTTTATTGAATTGGATTAATTCGTATTTAGTAGACAGAAAACAGTGCGTTAAATTCAGGAATACGCAATCTAACTTTTTTGATGTACTGTCAGGTGTACCACAGGGCAGTCATCTTGGGCCGCTCCTATTTACTCTTTTTATAAATGATCTCCCTTCTGTTATCAAAAATTCAAACACATTAATGTATGCAGACGATGTTAAAATATTTTTATCATTTAATAACATTGAAGACCAAGTACTTTTACAAGAGGATATTAACTACTTAACCTCTTGGTGTAGTATTAATTTAATGGAGCTGAATGTTAAAAAACTCGATCATCACCAACCAATGGATTTTAAACAATGAATGGTGCCGCTCTTGAACTAGTTAATACCTTTAACGATTTAGGGATAATTTTCGATTGTAAATTGGACTTCAGAAATCATATTACATCAACTGTTAGCAAAGCTACATGTACCCTGGGATTTAACAAATGATGGGCTAAAGAGTTTTCTGATCCTTATGTTACTAAGCAATTGTTTACCACACTGGTTCGCCCAATTCTTGAATATGGATCTGTAATATGGGACCCTCAATACGCTGTACACTCTGACAAAATTGAATCAGTTCAAAAACAGTTCTTATTATTTTGTCTTCGTGGTTAAGGGAATGGATGGGATCCTAATGAAAGGTTACCACCTTATGAAAAACGCCTAGCACTCATTAAATTACCAACTTTAAAAAGCCGTCGTAAAATGCTAAATGCTGTCTTTCTTCTGAAGCTGTTTAATGGTGTTATCAACTCTCAATTTCTTCTAGAAAAACTTTCCATAAAAGTACCTGTTCGTCCGACTAGATACCATAATTTCTTAAATATAAAATATTACACAGTTAACTACGCGAACTTCGATCCATTTCGTAGAATCTGTAATGATTTTAATAGTCTCTATCTTCATATAGATTTTAATAAAAGTATGGAATCCATTAAAAAGTATATAATTTTACAATTAAACACATTTAATTAATAATTTCAATGTTGTCTCTTTTTTAACTTATTTTTGAATTGAAATCATAATAATAATAATTCTGAATTGATATATAAAATGAATTGAAATATAAATGTAAAATTTAATGGATTGAAATATAAAATATAATAGTCTGTAAGGATTTTCCATAGACTTAAATAAATAAATAAATAAATAAATAAAAAAATAAATAGTATGTACTCATATCAAAATTTTTCTCTAATTTAAAAATTATTAGTAGACTACTACTCTGTTTTCCTCAAACACATTTTAAGAAGTCGAAGTGGTCTAGTAGGTAGTGTGTTGGCTTATTACACGTGAGACCTCGGTTCAAACCCCAGACCAAGCATCTCCAACTAAACGAAATATGACAAAATATTTCTGAGGCGACTTCCTCTCAGAAAATTTCTGGCAAAAACTCTGAGATTAAATAAAATTGCAATGAAAAGTTTCTCAAAATATCTGTCGTTCGGAGTCGACTTTAGACTGTAGGTCCCGCCACTCATATATAAAATTAACACACACGAATTGAATGGTGTGAGAAGCTAGGCTGTAATCCTGACTGAAGGTTTGTAATGCCCAATTATGTATGTATGATATCCTGGCAGTGAACAGTCTTGGATTTCATGTGGATTGTGTAACGTCCAAAATACAACAATTTTTTGATGAAAGTTTGGGTCCAGAGTATATTCAGTGAGTATACGTCATTGCTTAGGGTCGTTTATATTCAGCTCATGAGTCACGAGCCAAATTTCACAACGCTGTGGTTAACGAATGGCGATAACTTCTGAGCGTGAATAGTACATTCAGACTTGATTGACATGTGCTTTAAACCAAACGGTACCACGTGATTGCGTAAATATCACAATCATGAAATTTTAACCCACAAGAATGGTTTTTCTGAGTATAAGTTGAGTCTCTCATATATAGCTTGCAGTACAGATACACCATTTACAGTGGAACCAATATTTGCATTGAATAATCAAATATCGCCATAAACAAGTACTTCATTTACTTTCCAGATGCCTCATAAATCAACCGTACAACAACCTTGTGCTTTTGTTTTGCTTATATTTCAATATATGTATGTGTGTAATTATAAAATGTTTGGGCTGCACTAAGCCTTCCAATTTTATGGTGGTTGGCCGAGTGTACTATAATCTCACAGAGAGCTGTATAAATTTTCTAATTTTTGTGAGAAATGTAAAATTGAAAACATTTAAGCAACTGGTCAACTCTTTGTGGCATACATTTTACCCCAAACATCAACCAGACGTACTTATTATTCCTTTTTTTTATTGCTAAAATGTTGCTGTGGCTGACGACAGCACAAAGGCACTTCGAATAAAATGTTGTTGACAACATCTAGTGGTTAGGGTTCTGAAACACGTACAAGCTAAACAGACCAAGTACGTAATGTACTTTTTGTCTTTCCGATAATTGTCCGTTATACGCAATATGTGGGTTTCTGTGCGCTGGAAAAAAATTATAATAAATTACAATACAACGCATATGTAATTTACATATTGATGTTCTGATTATAATGTTCGTCTGTTGTGAGGTTTATACATCAACAAGTAAGTTAAGAAGCAGCAGTTCCCCCACCATAATGCTGTAAACTTATTTATACTTTAAATTATAATAGACTTACACTTTTCCGCCAGCCTATAATAAATAACCAACTGAGTGATAACTTCATTAAAAATTTATTGATTTTATTTAATGTTCATCATTTGCAAAGATTATCATCGGCGTATGATAATAGGTTTGACGAAATGCGATTTCATGAAGTCCTGAAAATTTAATTTATTTATAGAAATACCCTCGAAAATAATTACATATTTACTCAACATATATGCGTATATACATCTATAGTCAGGATTACGAACTATTTTCTCACACCCCTTATGTTGTGTGTGTTAATTTTATACATTAATGGCGGTATCTACAGTTTACAATCGTCTACGGATTACAAATTTTTGAAAAACCTTTTCATGACAATTATATTTACTCTCAGAGATTATTGCCAGAAATTTGCTGAGAGAATGTCGCTGAAGATATATTTTTTATAACTATTTCGTTTAATTGGAGACGCCTGACGTGATGTTTATACCGAGGTCTAACGCCTAACAAGCCAAAGCGCTACCTGCTAGCTACGGTGACTATTTAGTATAGTTGTAATCAATTTT
This sequence comes from Sarcophaga subvicina, assembly GCA_936449025.2. Taxonomy (NCBI): domain Eukaryota; kingdom Metazoa; phylum Arthropoda; class Insecta; order Diptera; family Sarcophagidae; genus Sarcophaga; species Sarcophaga subvicina. The sequence goes on from OW388080.2 coordinate 94,674,777, forward strand.
GGCTTTTATAAGACACATTACAGTCTTATATCCGAATACTCAATTAAGTCTGGGAGACTATGTTTTATGGTACAGTATGCTATCATTTTTATAAAAAAAATTCATTACGGGCAGAACATTTGTCAAACTGTTTCTTTTAATAAACATGTTCAAGAACAACAAAATATACGGTCTTCTTCACGTGCTTTCTATCTTTAAATATAAATAAAACAAACTGTGTGTAATATATAATCGAAATTTTGTGTCCATTCAGACGTAATCAACAGACTCAATAAAGAGAGAGCGATATTACAGCCAATGTGGAGAAGCTCACATATGTCTAGGCAAACAAAGCTCAGAATATTCTATGCTTGCGTAAAATCGACTTTGTTGTACGGAAGTGAAACGTGGTTTCACAGATTTTTATCAGCAAGTGTCTTAGAATCAGATAACATCAGCAACATAATTTATTGGAACCTTACCAAAGAGAAACCCGTAATAACGCAAAACATAAGAAATGAAGATGGGTCGGTCATACTATCATAGGAAACCACAAATTTCAAGAAGCCGTGGCCAGCCTAAAAGCAACTGGAGATGTTCGATACCCACCCCGATATCTAGAACAGTGGAATCTTATATGTGAAGAGACAAAATAATAGCTGTCAACCGGATAAGGCTTTGCAAGAAAGGTAATAGAAAAAATTTATGGCATTATGTTTGGAATGTACAATGGGTCAATTTGACCTCCGGGTACTGTACTTGTCTTAATTGACAAGCAGACGTCCTCTAACCATGTTTGGAATATAACGTTCAAATGTCCACCACGATTTTTTGGGTGGACTGCGTCGTCTGCGAAACGTCCAATTCTTCATGACTCTGGCGTATTCTATCGGTAATTTTAGCTTTGAAGGCCGCTGTGCTTTATGGCTTATTTCCATATATTTAGAACTTAAGAAACCCACAAGAATGACAATGCCTTCAAAAGGTTGATGTCCAGATCATCCACTTTAGACCAAAAGAATTTAGAAATAATCGATCAATAGTGTTTTCTGTAGTCTATTAGGTAGTGTGTTGGCTTATAGACGTAAAGCCAGGGTTCAAACGCCAGGCCAGACATCAGACGAAATACAAAAAGTATTACTTCAGCGACTTCCTCTCAACAGATTTCTGGCAAAAAGTCTGAGTAAATAAAAGTGCCATGAAAAGTTTCTCAAACATCTGTCGTTCGGAGTCGACTTTAAACTGTAGGTCCCGCCACTCATGTAAAAAATTAACACACATAACATAAGTGGTGTGAGAAACTAGGTCGTAATACTGACTGAAGTGTTCTAATGACCAATTATGTATGTATGTATGTATGCATAGTGTTTGCTGTTGACAGATATTTTACCAATAAGTGGGTGTGTTTAACAGGGCTCTATTTTAATCCGAAACTAAATTCATGGTCCAAAAAAATAGTTAAGTTATCAGCTGTATTATAAAAAGTTTACACTGTGATGACAATAAACTTACTAGCCTGGTTTTTCCCCTTTCGAATGATCTCTGTAGGTTTACATATATATAAGTTTATCGTATTGTTACGCGAAGCGAAACGACCTAATATCGTTTAACAATAAAAACGATAAACAAAAGCTACCAGCTACACCAACACAATGCACACGACACAAATACGCACTAACACTAAGAATACAGCGAACGTGTTGATTATGTAAAGCTGCACACACACATGTGTACAACTAACCAGGTAGCAACAACAACATAAAGTAAACCAGCTACGACAAATATGTAACGGACAACATAAGCAAAGTACACAAACAACAATGTACCAGCAGAAGTCTCGAGAAGGCGCGAGCGAGAGCCTTCCACATCGAGAACGTTCATCATACTGATCATACGTGCGTGCGGACTATAAAAGGGCTGGACAAAGCAAGCAGTGATCAGAGTTAATTTAGTCAGCCTTGTGTGAAGTTGCGTGTGAACAAAATAAGTCGTAGTTGTAAAGATCTAGCGAATACTTGTGTGAACTAGTACAGTGAATAAACAGATTATTATTGTTGTATCGTTAAGTTCTATACGGTGGTACACAAAAGTAGTGTAAATAATAAAGAGAGTTTAAGAAAAACTAAAGACATATTTGTTTTTACTTTGTTGCAATTAACGAACTCATATTTAAACGTTTTGAAAAAGGTAAAAACGTAACAGTATATATAAAGTTTTTAAGTCCTTAAAAAATCTTCGTTTTACGAATTGAAATTTAATATTTTTCTAGACATTTTAAAACTATTAAAACTAAATATGTTGTTGCATAAATTCGGATTAAAAGCAGTACTCAGGTAATCAAAAACAAACTGTAGAGTTTTGGCTTAGGTGCAAATGATCTGCCGAGAACATTCTAGTATTTTGAAAGGTATGCCATTTTTTCGGTGCTATGTTAGCATTTTTTAAGCTGGATTTCATGTTGAGAAAATCTATGCGTCTCCCAATTTGTACCACCTCTTCTTATTTCATACAACATGATACGTCTTTTGTAGACGTAAATTCCATTGCGTCAAATCAAAGGCTGGAAAGACGTCATTTGATGCACTTTTTTGAACCGAACTTCTTATCTGAACTGAAAAATCTTAGCTTAATCTGTGCAGTAAGTTTCACAAAGAAAAGTAAGATAAGGTTTTTTTTTAAGATTCAAAATGCATACGATCTATTGACACAGTTGAGGCTGTATCAAATACGAAGTTATTGATAGGATCTATTGTTTCAAACGTGTCATGCTTATCCATCAAAAGGCATTGCATTCTCAATTCTCAGTTCGGAAGCTAACTATAAGTATATTAACCCTTTAACGATCATAGGGATACATACCTATGTCCCAAACTGAAAATTCTAAACAACTAACAACTGGGTGGGTGAACTTGTACTTAAATCTCTTATATATACCCGGATGTGTTCGAATAGTCATTGTTTATATATGGTCCTTGAGCTTGACAGGGTTTTAAATGTGAGATTATAATATTTTGTAAGAGTGCTTTGATACGTAAATTTAATTTCGCACTCAACATATAATAAATTATTTATTTCTAGGTGGGTATAGTTTCCTGTTTTAATAAAAATAAAAATTTTTTGGTGTTGAAAACAAAAAATAAATTATTATAAACACTAAGGACACCATTGCCCCTATGGTCCATAAAGAAATTTTTCTACTCACATACAGAGGTTCGGATTCCTTACTATTATCATCATTTACTTCATTTTGATGTTGTAGATTAGCTTCTCAGGGATCGCGAACTTATTAACCTCCCGAAATTGTGCACGTGTTGATGGAATACAATAGTGACGACAAGAGATATAGACCAACGGCTTTTGACTCAAATCGCTGACCAATTCGAATCTTATGTGGAATTAGGGATACGGAATTCTAATGAAAAAAATCGCCCAAACCTTTCATTTTTATAATTTAACCCTTCTTTCTGGTTTATCATATTTTCCCATAATTTAGAGATTACTGGTCCACAGAAATATATATGGCCGTACATTGTGTATTATGCCAGAGTCCTGGTTTGAATAGACTGAGATCCTGATATGCCAAATTATGTCAAAGAGTATAAATAAGGTTAGTAATGCAACATCTGAAGGCTGCATTTCAAAATGCTCTCATAAACAGTAAACAACAATCTTTCGATGGGCAAATTATGAAATGTAAGAGACAAAATGTAATTCGTTCAAGCTTTGGTGCCGTTGCGATTCTAGTACTGGTTAACTATTTAACCGTAGACCGAGCCTTAAAAAACTTCATAATTCTAGCTATGTATCACTTGTACATACTTGTATTTCATAAAATTTTCGCAACTATTGATAGATTTTGTTACAAGATTTAAATATTTTTATTTATTTTAATTCATTTTAATAAAACTATTTGACATTAATACATTTTATTATCACTTTTATGAAATTTACGCCAAAAGTTTTGTAGCATGGGTTTGTAACTAAAAATTGAATACTTCAGCTTGGTTTTATTTTTTTCTAGATGGTAATAATTTGACATCTAGCTCCCTTGCTTTGCGGGGATTTATAAGTTTCCCATTGTTTAGATGGGGCAGCTTCTCACTCCCATCAGTAACAATCCCAATCGAGGGCTAGCTGAAACCTGATGACACAAACCATTGTTATATTTCGCTAGAAACACATGTTGTCGACGTGATGTGAGGTAAAAAAATTGCCTGTTGCAATAGAACATCGATTATGTCAATAACAATGTTCTCTCTTTCATTCCTCTCTGGTGTCCTGGATACAAGAATCCCCAAATACGGCTATTAGTAGTTGCTACTCACGTAGCATGTACTTGAATCTAAAACTGCCGATTAGATTTCGGTGGACTACGAAATTTATAACGACCATAAAATTCAATTACTTACTAATCTAAAGCGACAAAATTTTTGGGATTATTAAAATCTGAAAGACTTTCAGCTCATTTTTCGAAAAGGCGTAATAAATGTAAATTTATCATCATTTCTGAGTAGCACATTATGCTATGCATGTTGTTTCTGTATTTTGTTTATGTTTGTCCTTGCAGTGTTGTTGCTGCCTGTGTGTTTACTTGTTTATCCCTTTTTTATACTGGAGTGTCGCGAGGCAACTGCAGCGAAAAACGCCGCATACAAGAAAACGTTGCAGTCTGCCGCTACGCGAGCCATTGTCGAGAACTATAGAGAGAAGAGAAGGGATGAGAGACGCCTTTTCAGACGCAAGAAGAGGGAGCAGGAAAGGCGTGAGCGTGAGGAAGTCGAGATGTATAGATGTAGGAATGACGCTCGAAAATTCTATCAAAAGGTTAAGCGTCTAACCGAGGGTTATAAACCCGGAGCGTCTTCCTGCAAGGACGAAAATGGAAACTTAGTAACAGATCCGCAGGGAGTACTGAGGTTATGGAGGAAACACTTCTCTACTCTGCTACAAGGCGATGACGACACCAATACCGCCTTTAGAGATGATGTTCCGAACCCGATCGATGATGACGGCGTGGAGATTCCGCCGCCTAGCTATGAAGAGGTCAAAGTCGCGATTACGCGACTTAAAAACAATAAAGCGGCAGGTCCTGATGGCCTCCCCGCTGAATTGTTTAAGACCGGATGTAATGAGTTGGTAGGGCGCATGCACCAGCTTATTTACAAAATATGGCTAGAGGAAAGTATGCCCAACGATTGGAACCTCAGTGTCCTCTGTCCTGTCCTGAAAAAGGGAGACCCTACTATATGCGCCAACTATAGGGGTATAAGCCTTCTCCCTATCGCATATAAGGTTCTTACAGGCGTATTGTGTGAACGACTGAAGCCACTCGTCAAAACACTGATTGGACCATATCAGTGCGGCTTCAGACCTGGTAAGTCCACCATCGACCAGATCTTCACACTACGCCAAATCCTGGAAAAGACCCACGAGAAACAAGTCGACACACACCATCTTTTTGTCGACTATAAGGCTGCCTTTGATAGCCCCATAAGGGATCGTGTTTTTGCCGCAATGTCTGAGCTCGGTATACCTGCGAAGCTGATAAGGCTATGCAGAATGACGTTGAGCAATTCCTGTAGCTCCGTCAAGGTAGGAATGGACCTCTCCGAGCCTTTTGATACCGTGCGAGGTTTCAGACAAGGCGACCCCTTATCATGCGACCTCTTCAACTTCGTCATGGAGAGTGTTCTGCGAAAGGCAGGAGTGCATCTTAGTGGCACTATATTTCAAAAAAGTGTCCAGTTGCTTGCGTACGCTGACGATATTGACATAATAGGGCGTACGAAGCGAGATGTTACTGCTGCTTTTAGTGCTATTGAACGCGAGTCTACTAAGATGGGTTTGGCAGTAAATGAGGGCAAAACAAAGTATATGTTATCGACAAGTAGAGACGTGCGGCGTATTGATTCTCAGATTACGGCCGATAACTATACTTTTGAAACAGTCAAGGAATTTATTTATCTTGGCTCCGCCGTTACCACCACAAATGATGTCAGTCTGGAGATCAAGCGCAGGATCACTCTTGCCAACAGGTGCTACTATGGTCTCAATAGGCAATTGAGTAGCAGAGACCTCTCTCGTACGACGAAGCTAACACTATACAAGACGCTCATCCTACCCGTGCTTCTTTATGGCGCAGAGGCATGGACCCTATTAAGTACTGATGCAGCAGCCTTGAGAGTGTTCGAGAGAAAAGTACTGCGTAAGATCTTCGGTCCAGTACGTGTTGGCGATGATTTCCGCATTCGATACAATAGTGAGCTGTATGAGCTCCTCAACGACATGGACGTTGTACAGCGTATTAATATCCAGCGGCTGCGCTGGCTCGGCCATGTCGTTCGAATGGAGGAGGATGCTCCAGCGAGACGGGTATTTGATGCGGGGATCTGCGGAAGTCGGCGAAGAGGACGACCTTGTATCCGTTGGAAGGACCAAATCGAGGGAGCCCTGTCATCGATTGGTGTGACCAACTGGCGTAGGCGCGCAAGAAGCAGAGGCGCCTGGAAGGATGTGTTGCGGCAGGCCGAAATCCGTTAATCGGGTTGTTATGGCCAATTAAGTAAGTAAGTAAGTTGTTGCTATATTGTAAACAAGTCTATTGTTTTTGTGTTTGTGCCTTTGGTTTATTATATTAATATTAAACGAGAACACCATTACCATTTTTGTAACAATACTTTCACCTGAAGCGTTAAGTACTAAATTAAATAGAAATAAAGCGTTCATAACTTATTACACACTTTGAATACATTTTCGTTGATTTTCGTTAAAAAATACAATTTCAAACAAAAAAAAGAAGAAACATTAATTGAGGCAAAATATTTTATGTAGTCTTGGCACGGAATGCAACAATTTGCTAAGAGTCTATGGAAAAAAACTAGTTCTTCATACAAGCATAGAAATTTTAAAATTTTTCTAACCTGGTACGGTACAGTATTCAGTTGGTGGTCGAGTATTGAGTTTGTAAGCTAATATTTGTAATACGTAATGTAAAAATCATTTTACAAATATTGTAAAGCAAATCTGATAAAGATTTTGACAAAATAACCTCAACATTCGAGTCTAGTTAGAGAGAATTGTTTCCATTAATAAAAATAAATAAATTTTAAACCACTCCATAAGGGACAAGGTAGCTAACATGTTATGTCGTCTAATGTACTTTGCTTGCCTTTAAATTGTTAGAGTAAATATTTTACGAGTTTCTCTTTTGTTGTCGTTCATTTTGTAAAACTTCCTCATCACAGCAGAGTAACCAAGCGATTTAACTTGTTTTCAAAGATTTTGTTTTCAACATCAGACTACAAATTCCAAGGCAAATTTACGACATACACAGTGCCTTAGGTAGGGTTTGTGCAAATTTCATAACTGATTAAAATAAAAGTAAAAAAAAAATAAAGAAATGCTCCTGACAACGCCTGAATAAAAGAAAAAGTGAAGAGCAATGAAAACCTCCAAAGCAATTACCAAATTCAAATACAAAAAAATATGCGATTTTTATCATAACGTTGACCTGCCCCGAAAGCCATGTAGAAAATAAGTACATAAATGACCTTGTAGTAGTGAAACCTTTTCATACTTACATATGTACATGCGGTGCGTATACGTATATTAATGATACATGCTTTTAGTCTGCTCTTGTAACACCCTCAATGTAATAAAGGGTACGTAATTATTCACACATTTGCAATCATAAAAATCTATTTGAACTGTTTATTGGTATTTGCCTGGTGGCGGTCTACTTTAGTATGTTCTCGCCAAATATTACGAAATAAAGTCAAATACGATAGGATGCGCCCAATTGGCTTAAATAAAAACACAAGGAGGAAAGGAAAATTTTCCATTATAAAGAATTTTATGGATGCATTTGTGTGGTATTTCTTTTACCCAAGTGCCTGGTAATATTTTAAATATGTAGGTTGGAATAAAATTTTTATAAAATAGTAGGTTTTGTTTTTGTGATTTTTTCTTTTTATTTTGTAATAATTTCCAATAGCTGAGTGTGCAGCTGATAGCCTAGTGAAATAAAGCCTGGCTGAAACTGTTATTCCTAGAGCACGGAAGCCAGTAGTGAACATGCGTGAAATTATTGTTAATCATGTGTTCTAACAAGCAATTACATATGTACATACATACATACATACATACATAACTGGTATTACAACCCTTCAGTCCGGCTTACGGCCTAGCTTCTCACACCACGCATGTTGTGTGTGTTAATTTTATACATGGGCGGCGGGACCAACAGTTTAAATTCGACTCCGAACGACAGATTATTAAGAAACTTTTCATGGCAATTTTCTTCACCGTCAGAGTTTTTGCCAGAAATCTGCTGAGAGGAAGTCGTCGAAAAAATAGTTTTTCATATTTCGTTTTGATGTCTGACCTGGGGTTTGAACCGTGGCCTGACGTCTAATAAGCCAACACACTACCTACTAGACCACGGCAATTACAACCCTTCAGTCCGGGTTACAACCTAGCTTCTCTCACCAATTGCATTGTGTGTGTTAATTTTATGCAGGAGACCTACAGGGACCTATAGTCAACTCCGAACGATAGATTTTTGGAAAACTATTCATGTTAGAGTAAACAAAATAGTCTCAGAGTTTTTGCCAGAAATTTGCTGAGAGGAAGTCGCCGGAGAAATAGTTTTTCATCTTTCGTTTTGATCAAGATGTCTGACCTCTGGACTACTAGGCTACTACGTAACAAATTATTCTACTCGTAAAAGTTCCAATTAAATAGTATTAATATTAGAGGAGCAGATATTCTATGCTATAGGCCATTTTAATGGCCTTCAATGTTTACTTGTTAGCTGTCAACATCTGGTGTAAGGGTTCATATTCAAAAAAAGATAATTTAGAGTTGCGCTTATAGTTAAAGTTTTGCATTGATTTAGCAACACTGTCATTATTCTTATTGGATTTAATCAATGATTAGTAATCGTAATGATTAGTAATTTGATTACTTTTTTCGAATGGTGAAATAATGATTACAAGTACGATTATTTTTGGTTAAAATAGTTAATAGTTGATTACGATTACAAAATAATCAAAAAATAATCAGGATTACTGGCGATTCGTCTAATAATTAAAAGGAATCAAAAGTAATCCAAAAGTAATCAATTTATTTTCAACAATTACTTCGAACTCTTTTTGAATATTTGAAAATAATGAAAAAGAACAATTACTTCGAACTCTTTTTGAACATTTGAAAATAATGAAAAAGAATTATTGAAAAAAATTTGATTACTTTTGGATTACATTTGTACATTTGAAAATAATCAAAAAGAATTATTTAAAACAATTTGATTCTTTTTTAAACTTCTTTTGATTCCTTTTGATTATTAGACTAATCGTCAGTAATCCTGATTATTTTTTGATTGTTTGGTAATCGTAATCAATTAGTAATTGGAAAAAATTGTTCATAGAATTATATAATCATTACGATTCTTTTTAAAAAGTAATGTAATTGATTACTAATCGTAATCGAAATGTAACAGGTATGGATTTAATTTATGAATATTATTTGTTAAAAGAACAAAATATATAAAACAAAAAATTTTAAAATTTTAAAACTATTTGAAACAAATTTTTTCTATATTTCAGGCAATTTGTGGATTGCACATCAATAAAACTGTTCATCTTTTAAAGCAAAGCAATTACTCGTTTAATTTTCGACTTTCTCGTTTGTTCCATCGATTATAACAAATAATAGGCGGAAAAAGCTAAGTCTGGTGAATACGGAGAATGTGGTAGTATCTATCAGCCTAATGCTGATTATTGATTCTGAACCGTCTTTGCTTTGTGTGCAGGTGCATTGTCATGTGGAAAAACTACCTTTCCTAGGACTATGGCCTATTCATGGTCGTTTTTCGATGAATCTGTGGTTCAAACCGATAACAATTTGTAATAACGGTTTCATTAGGATTTAGAAGCTCATGTCTTTCTGATCCCATCAGACACACAGCGTTGTCTTCTTGTCGAAGCGATCAGGATTTACAGTCGAATTTGATGGTTATCCCAAATTAACTCGTAATTTTTATCTTTAAGGATTCTGACAATAAATTCGTTATTCATGGCTTGTAATTATTCGATACAAAACTAATTTTTTTCCAGACTTTTGGATCTTTTCCGTAGCTTTTAAACAGTAAGAAATTGTTTGTTGTACAACATATCTGCCATATGTTTCTGACTCAAATTGTCGTTTTCATTCAATTTTATTTGCAATTCGGCGTCTTAAAACTTTTTTGGTGTTCCTCTACATTTTTCATTTCTCACATCAAAATTTTTAAATCATCGTTGAAACCATATTCTGCATGTTATCTTAGAATTTTTTCCAAATTACACTTGGGGAACGAATATATGAAGTGCGGCTTACGCATGGCTTTTCAATACATTCAGTTGGAAGAGGATTTAAAGATATGTATAACATTTCCTACATCGATGGCTCCTTTTTGCTTTACTAAACAAGTACGTAATATGTTGGCTCACTAGTCATAGGGCCGTGGTTTAGATTTCCTAGTTTTATTTACACCCTAGTTTTTATTTATTTATTTATTATTAGTCATAGCATAACAAGATAATAATCTTATAAATGAAAGTGCTATGGGAGTACATCAAAGAAACAAAATAATAACAAATCATTGATTATATGTAATGAAATGTTTGAAATAATGTAGAAATAAAAATGTATAAGAACGTGTTAAAATCACGGGAAATAGCAATCGATACAAAAAGGATAAAAAAATGAATATATGTAAAAAATAAATTAGGAAAACTACAAAGAACAATATATACAAACCCTGAAGGAAACATGTCGATAAGTGTCTCCAAGTCACCAGTTTTGTCGACTATATTGGTGACTTTATGGTGACGTTGTGATCGAAGCGTCAACAATAATTTAATTGATTTAATTGAATTTAATAATTTGATGAGAAAAAAAATTGTCAAGAACGACAATTGAAAAATTTAAAATTTTTTATTTATTTTTAATTTCTAAAATATAAATTTTCTTTTGGACTTTACAAAAAGTATCCAATAAGAGTAAGAGAAATTATAAACGTTTAATAAAAAAACAATCAATGTTGTATAAAAATAGAAGTAGTGAAAATGAGACAATTATAAGTCCAAGTGTGAATTGTGAAAATTTTGTGGAACCTGAATGTTCTGTGTCGTCTCAATTAGATTTTCCGAAATATAGTTTGCGCGAGAAGATAAAAATTGGTATATTGAGTTGTGGCCAATTCTTTTAAAAATAGTTAATTTGCATGAGAAAGTTAAACCTTTTCCAATAGGAATATATGTAGGTCTTACGGAACCAAAGTGTGTTAAAGATTTTTGTAAAGATTTTGTTGATGAAGTGCTTTCTTTTAATTGTGAATTTTTTTTAAATGGCAAGAAAATTAAAATCTCGTTTTGTTGTTGGTCATTCGACACGCCATACGTAAGTATAAACTTTTATTGTGGAACTACTTCAACGAATAAAATTGAATTTTTTGTTTATATTCAATAGATGCGACAAATGAAATCACTTCTTGCGGGTAATGCAGAACGAGAACTTCATGAAATATTTGGCCAAAATATTATCATGAATTTTAATGTTGCTGTCTCTTTTGGCAAAAAGAGGTTGCGCGAATACTCAAATGTTTTTAAAGACATAATAGGTAATAAATGCTTGTTTGTGTTCTCATAAATATTTGTAATATTTTAACAATTTGTTTCGTTTTTTAATATCCAGATGTAATATCAACTTTCAATGAAAATTCGGACAAAACACTTAGAGCAGCATTTCAGCGCCAAAAGAAAAAATATTTCAAACAAATGGGTCACAGCAACACCAAAAATAATGAAAATCGTGAAGAAGACGACTCTTGCAAAGAGGATTAATAATTTTACTTAATTTTAATAAAACAAAAACGTTATTTTGATGTTCCTATTAAAAAAGAGAGACTGAATTAATGGTACCTTTTTAGTTTTTATATTTAAATTTAAAAAAAGGCTGTCATTGTTACATCGTATCTTTTTATTTTGTTTTTTTTTTTTTTTTAATAAAATATCAAATATTTACAAAAATTTAAATTTTATTGTCGACTTTTACTACAGAAAAGTACCAAAACTGTAGACTAGAACTGCTAAATTGTACTATTGATTCAATGGTTCCAATGTCTACATATAGTCCCAAAAGAAGTACCTAGTCAATAGTACTAACGTCAGTAGTAGATTTTCAATGACACGCACATGTTAAATGTCTATAGTAAAAAGCATTGTTTGTCATATAATAAGTCAGTAGTACTGGTGACTCTGTCAATAGTAAGTCAGTACAGTTTCACTATTGCCATCTCCTGCAGGGAATATAAAGAAATATACAAACAAAGTGAAAATATATACATATACTAAGATACAATGAAATTTAAAGGTATATTAATTAAAAAATGAAAAATTAAAAATAATCATTAATAGAAATAGAGAGAAAAAATTCACAAAAAATCAAGATATGCTAAAAACTACTTAAACAGAATGTATAGCTCCTTTTTGAACTTAGTTGCATTGCCTATGTTCTGAATATGATTAGGTAGTGTATTCCAAAGACTGATGGTGTGTATAAAAAACTGGCGTTGTGACAAAAGAGTCCTATGTCTGTGTTGGATAATCTTCATACCGCGGTTGGATCTAGCAAATGTAATCCTACTAAATAAGTATATTGGCTGTTTTAAAGTAATAATCTTATGGAGGAGAATAAGGCATTTTATATTTAATAGATTATCAAAATTAATTCCGAATATCCGGTATGAAAATTGTGATAGATGGTCTCGACGTCCCCTAATAAAAACATATCTGGCTACATTATTATAAGCCAGGTTGAGTTTCCGCCTATCGTCAGTATCACAGTTTGCGAAAATTTCAGAACCGTATAAAAGGACAGGAATCAAATACGTTTTAGCCAGTTGCATACGTATGGCAAAGGGAGTCGAATCTATAACAGCCCACAAGTTCCTAAGCATACCATAAACTTTACCAACGATGATGTTATGTGGTTAGACCACGTTAGCCGACTATTAAAGATAACACCCAGATTGGATGCTGATTCAACAAAGTCAATTTTATTCCCCCTGATAATAATATCCGGCACAACAAATGCTCTCTTAGTTCTGGAGAGCAATAAACATTTAGATTTAGAGGGATTTATACAAAGTCCATTGGACCTAGCCCAGTTGTCAATTTTTCGTAAATCACAGTTGATGGTGTCTATACATAGTTGGATATCCATATGTACGCTACAATTATCCAAAACATCAGGCAGATCGTTAATGTATATACAGAACAAGAGAGGCCCTAATATTGATCCCTGAGGAATACCTCTTCCAACGCTTAGCGAATTCGAGATCTTGCCGTTTAGATAAACTCGTTGTGATCTGTTCACTAGATAAGAACGTATGAGATTACAAGCTGAGTTAGAAAAATAAAAGACCTTCTTCAATAATATTTTGTGGTCAACCGTATCAAAAGCCTTGGTGTGATCCAGAAGAACTAAAAACGCTATGTAATTTTCATCTAGTTCCAACCTAAGGTCATCAACTACATTGACTAAAACAGTAGTACAGCTCCTAGCTTTCATAAATCCCGACTGATTATCAGATAGGAAGTTATTACTCACGAGATAACTACTTATTTGTTTAGGCATGGGATTTTCCATTACTTTAGACAGGAATGGAAGAATGGCAATTGGCCTGAATTCGTTGTTGGATTTAGGAATGGGAATGGTTTTCGACTGTTTCCATTCATCAGGAAAGGCCGACATAGTTAAAACTGTATTGAATAAATGAGTCAAATACGGCAAATCTAGGTGACAAAGTTTTCAAAAACAGAGGATCTAAATCATCAGAACCAACCGCATTCGATTTTACCGAAGATATGCATTCCAAAACCACGAGCTGATTAACACACCGAAAACTAAAGGGATTTTCAAGCGGAACAAAACTAAGGTCATTATATATGTCACTATCAGGGGTCGGAACACTGATATTAACAAATTTATCATTGAGAGCGTTTACATCGACATCAGCAGAAGTATTATGACACTTTTTTCCAACACAAATATCACGGATTACCTTCCGAACTTCCCGACGTAAAACAATGTTTTTGCAATCTTAATGCGTTTGGTAACCTCACTACGAGCTGACTTATGGATGGCTTCAGATCGTTCGTTCTGAACCTCTTCCATCGCCTGTAGGCAATGTCGCGTTCACAAATTAAAGCTTTAATTTCAGCATTAAACCACGGTTGGTGTTTGGCTCTAACAAGTTTAGTTCTGACAGGAACACAACTGTCGTATAGCAGACGAACATTTTCCTGAATTAGTGCCACATGGTCATTTACATTATCCAGTGAGTAGATTTGGTTCCAACAGATATTATCAACACTACTATCCAAAACTGCAAAATCGATACTTTTAAAATCACGGTATGTGAAATGCCCGTCCACAGGACTCATAGGCAGATTATAAGTTAAGAAAAGAAGATCATGATTGGAAAAGCAAGAGGCTGAGATTTGATCATATAATTCAGAGGTTTAGAGGGAGGCCAATAGAATTCGCATCTTGATCCTTAATGGATGCAAAGTGTCGGATCGAGTAGCGGTGGCTATTTTTTTTAATGGTCTAATGGCATCAAGTCGCTTACATGGAACTGCCTTGACTTTATCAGGATACCAATTTGATATTTGTTGTACTATTTCGGACTCTTTTTCTAGACTTTCGAGGAATGAATGTCCGGATAATATTTGTATTAATTATTTACAATATACTAACGGTAATAATCCGTTTGTAAATTTTAAAACAATTGTTGGGTGAAGCCTTAAAAAGTATCTGCAGAAAGTAGATACACTAAGGTGGGTCAGAGAGTTATCGGCCAGTACACATCACCTCTATGTGAGGTGATCATCCTTTCAAAAAAAAGAATGTCCTGTCCAAAGTTATTTTCAAAGGCATACGGGTCGATTTTATGTGAACTGCAACGTGCCAAATCCGAAAAAAATTTTTGTTTTTCATGCGCCCATACATACAAAAATGGAATTCATCGTTGAAGATAATATTTTGTTAAAAATCAAGGACAGTTAACACCAATTTCGGTAAAACTAATTTAATAATTTGCACGAGTTGTTGAATGTTATAGTCACCCATGATGGTGTGGCAAAAGAGACCGAATTAATAAGAGAGTAAGGAATGGCTCTTCCTTGAAATTGTTTTACTTTTATGTGTTTGAATTCGCCGAAAATATCACCATCCATAAATTAAGCATGCAAAGGATTAAAGCAATAATTTAACGTGAGAAAGTCGGCTAAAACTAAGGAATGGAGAGCACACAATCTTGTTAAGACTTTTAAGAAATTTATACGTCTGATAGAAATTTTTCGTTTCACTAAAAATAAAAAACTCACTGCTAACACCAAAGCAATTGCACAAATTCACAAAAAGAATTAAAAGGACAAACAAAAAATTGCGAAAAAAGTAAACAAAAGAAAAGGGGAAAAAAGATAAAATATTACTTTATTGTATCAGAGTAAAAGTTATAAACATTTGCAACATTTGTTGCAAGAAAAATTAATTTTTCCGAGGCAACATTGTAATACTCTTTACTTTTTTGTTTGTGCGCTTTGCTTTTTTGTTTAATATTTTAGGAGAAGAAACAAAAAGACTGTTTGTAGATGGCAAAAGAAAAGGATAATTTTCTATGACTGTGGTGCATAAATCAGGCCGAATTTGCCCGATCGGATGGGTTTTGTTGGCTTTCAGGAGCGCATATACTTGCGACTTGGTGAAACTTCTTCTGTTTATGCCGACCACATACCAACACTTGAAGCAAAGTGTTATTCAAACCAGAGCTGTCCCCATATGGTCAGATTTATTGGAAATTTTATTGATAAATTATACAAAGCGAATAAATCCGCAACGCGTAGCAGTCACTACGAGATCTAACTCCCCGTCTATTAAAAAATATTTCTTCGGCGACTTCCTGTCAGCAGATTTCTGGCAAAAACCCTGAGAGTAAATAAACCTGCCATGAAAAAGTTTTTCAAAAATCTATCATTCGGAGTCGACGTTAAACTGTGCGTCGCGCCACTCACGTATAAAATTAACGCACACAACATGAGTGGTGTGAGAAGCTAGGCCGTAATCCTGACTGAAGGGTTGTAATGGCCAATTATGTATGTATGTATGTAAGCCACGATAAAAATATGCAGTGGTGGTTCTTGACTTATACATCAATGTTCGACGCAAAAAAGGTACAATTCCGATAGTGATGTGATGTGGACACAACAAGCTGCGAAAATTTAAGCTAAACTAGTTAGTAGTGACAGAAGTATTACCACCAGAATAAATTCGGCAAATGAATTCAGCAAATATGCATAGGACATGCAAAATATTGACCGTAAATGAACTAAAAGTGAAAGGGAAGTGAAGTGAAGAGATATTCTACTAAATACTGAGTATAACGTTTTGATCTTTTGTCCTTTGAATTTTAAATTGACTCTGAAGCTTCTTGGAGGCATCTACACTATTGCGGTATTAATACGATGTTCTATTATTTCTTTGTTTTATTATAAAATGACAATAAATAAATATAATAAATATAAAAAACATCATTTATTTGTTCATATTGTTGTTTTTACTTTTAAAAACGTTTAAAATTTGAGCTCGAAGATTGCAAATAAAATAAAAATAAATTTGTGTTTAGTTTTGATTAAAACCCTTTATAATTCGCACAAATCTGTATGCCACTGTTCACAACTTGATGCTTTGTTATTTATTCATCTGTTTACACCCTTTTCATAAGCAATAACAATGACTAGACAATTGTTCGACAGATATTTATTACGGAGATCTTCAAACCAGGTTTGAAGAGAGTCAAACGCACCGAGTCTTCACACAAGACTAACTGAACTTTACTCAGTCGCTTGCTTTGCCTTGCCTTTTATATGGCAAAGTCTGATGAATGTTCTTGAAGGCGATTGTTCGTGGCTTCGCCTTTTCGAGTTCTCTATAGATGTAAACATCGTTGTTTCATTATTGTAGTTTGTGCATTTTGTTTACATTTATTCTTGCATTGTTTGTTAGTATATTTTTGCTTACTTGTTTACCATTTTTTATGCTAGTCTTGAAGACGCCGCAGTGGGTTGGCTTATTAGATGCAAGGCACGGTTCAAACCCCAAGTCAGACATCAAAACGAAATATAAAAAAAAATTTCTTCGGCGACTTCCTCTCAGCAGATTTCTGGCAAAAACTTTGAGACTAAATAAAATTGCCATGAAAAGTTTCTCAAAAATCTGTCGTTCGAAATTGACTTTAAACACCCAACATCAGTGGTGTGAGAAGCTTGGTCGTAAGGGAAGGGTTGTAATGACCAATTATGTATGTATGTTATGCTGGTCTATGTTGTTATATTAATTTGTAAACAAGTTCATTATTTTGTTGTTGTAGCTTTTGTTCATAATTTTAATGTTAAACGATGTAAAAGCAAGACACCAGTACCTAGATTTTTTTCATTTTCGTAACAATATTATTGCTTAAAATTTATGAAATTTGATGCACATATTGGAGTAGCTAGCCTTTTGCTATCCACTGTACATATAGAAGTAGTGCCACTGCAATACCTATATATACCAATAAAGCATCTATTCACAAAACATAGTTTCCGCATGTGTGAAGATTATATTCAAATACAGATACTAATCCAAACACCCCATGAAATCATTAATGCTGTAATAAAGTCCAGCATCTTATGGTTAATGCAACACAAAACTTTTCTTATCTTGTTTGAAACGTGTAACGGCCTTCTCGGTATGCCAATTACGAATGGAAATCTATACAAATACAAACGTTACTACAGATTATTGTCAAATATTTGGCTCAAGATTGTATTACAGAAATGTGGTCATATTTGGATTGCAAATAAGGATGACAACATAAACAAAGTAAAATACAATGGACACATTTACATATAAACATGTGGGTAATAAAGAACGATGTCATTAAGTTTACATTAGTTCAGTATGTGTCTTCATATTGTACTTAAATTTTTTATTTTGTATCGTAGACATAAATATGAGCATATTTGAAACAAACATTTGAGCACTGTAATCTTTGCATTTTAAAAGAATTTAAAAGTTCGATTTAGTACTCCTTTTACTTTTTTATATGAGTGTATCATTTAATTCTAAGTCGCCGTGGTGTAGTAGGTAGTGTGTTGGCTTACTATTCGTAAAGCCCGGGTTCGTATCCCAGGTCAGACATCAAAAATGAAATATTAAAAAAAAATATTTCTTCGGCGACTTCCTCTCAGCAGATTTCTGGCAAAAACTCTGAGAGTAAAATAAACTGCCATGAAAAAGTTTCTCAAAATTCTGTCGTTCGGAGTCGACGTTAAACTGTAGGTCCCGCCACTCACGTATAAAATTAACGCACACAACATGAGTGGTGTGAGAAGCTAGGCCGTAATCCTGACTGAAGGGTTGTAATGGCCAATTATGTATGTATGTATCATTTAATTCTCGATAAACTGTAGACTTTTCATTACTTGTAGTTTAGAGTCCATGGCGTTGTGGAGTTAATACAGCTTTTTCTTGCGTCGGATTCTGAAATTATACCGCACTGGAACTAAAATCTCACGCTAGACTTTTCTTTCGAATACACTGTTGTCTACTGATTCGGTATTTAATACAGTCCATGCTTGTGCACCATAGAGGAGCTGAGTTTCGTTACTCAATTACCTATTGAGATCATAGTAGCACCCATTTGCAGGACTTATTCTACGCTTGATCTCCAGACTGACATAATTTTTGCTGGTAAGAGACAATTTCAAAAGTATAGTTATTAACTGTAATCTGGGATCTGATACGTCGCATTTCCCTTATTTTTCTTTAAATCGTTTTGCTATCATTTACAGCAACATCTCGCCTGGTATGACACTCTCCTTAATGAAGTTGACGCGATCGCCTTGTCTGAAACCATATACGATATCAAAAGTAGGGGAGGGGTTCACTGTTTAGCTCCAGGTTCAAACAATGTTATGGCAACAATTTTGAGTGTAAATCCGTCTGCAGATTTCTTCTTTAGGCGTTAGCCTTTCGATAACCTAACAAATGCGGCTTTTAATAACCCAAAAATTAAGTGATAAAATGGATGATATTACTCCTTTGGAAATATCTTGGAATATGCATTAAAACCTTTTAGTTAGGATTACGACCTAGCTTACGAGTGGTGGTGCCTACAGCTTAAAGTAAAGTCCGAAAGACAGATTTTTGGGAAGCCTTTCATGGCAATTTTATTTTCTCTCAGTGTTTTTTCCAGAAATCTGTTGAGAGGCAATTGCCGAAAAAATATTTTTCATATTTCGTTTTGTTGGAATTTGATCCGTGGCCTTATTTCTAAGAAGCCAACACACTACCTACTAGACTACGGAGACTTCAAATATCTTGGAATGTCTTTTTCTCTAATAAAAACTCTCGGAGTAAATAAAATTCCCTAGAAAAAGTTTCTTAAAAATCTAATCTTAATAAATCTTACTTATCGTATGGACTTGTTTTCGTGGTGCTCCGCAAATATCATCGCAAAACAATAGTAATACGTTGTAAATCCAAACTTGAAAGAAAAAATACTATATATTGAATGTGCGCGTTTCGATGCCTCTTGGAGGTTAGAAGATTTGCACGTGTTTATCCCCACAATTTGTGTATGAAAATTTGAAAACTTTACTTTTTTTAATTTTTTTAAATAATTTATAATTTGCACTCAAATTGCAAGAATAGGACAATAATAATAAATAAACAAACATCAGTTGTTTTACTCCAACAAAATACTGGTAGTTAACAGTTCCTGGTGAATTGCAATTGGATACGTTCGTTTAGTTGGGTGGTGGTTGTCGTATGTAAACTTTATTGTTTCATCTAATTTACCACTCATAATAAACTTATGAATAAAATTAACAGTGGTGAAAGGAATGATAAAGTAGCCGAAAGGAATGCGTACTACACTTTCACGGAAGTGGAAACTGAAAAACTATATATAAATAAAAATAAAAAACTGGATGACCGAGCTTATTTGACAGCACGTCCAGAGCGCAGATACTCATTATCCGCGTGCATGAGTTTAACAGAATCGGATAGTGATACAAAACAGAGAACAATTGAACAAAAACCCACTGCAACAACAACACCGACATTAGTACAAACTCAAGCGCAAACAGGTATGTATAGATATATTACTATAACTAAACGTAAAGCTAGCCCCAAAAACTCTCAACAGGAGAGGACGGCTAAGCAATAGAAAACAGTACAGAGTGAAGCACCTTAGAATGGGAACAGATTTTCCATCCTTGCTTCTGCGGAAGAAGAATGTAATGAAACTACTACAAGGGAACAAAAACCACCCCCAATTTACTTACGCGAACAAACATCTAACACAATAGTGAATATGTTGTCTCAACTGGTAGGCAAAGAAAATGTTCATGTCGTTTCGATACGTAGGGGTCTAATCCAGGAGACAAAGATCCAAACGTACACTGAAAAAAATTATCGCCTAATTGCTAGTCGCCTCGATAGTGAAAAGAAGAGCTATTACACGTACCAGCTGAAAAGCGCCAAAGGCCTGATAGTTGTAATAAAGGGCATAGATAGCTCTGTGCCTATTGATGATATTAAAAGCGCGCTAGAAGAAGAAGGGTATGGTGTACGGTCGGTACACAATATTTTAAATACAAATAAGACTCCACAACCAATGCACCGGGTAGAAATCGTATTCGATGCCAAGCATATAAAATCGAAAAATTCAGTGCATCCCATTTATGACTTGCGATATCTTCTCAACAGAAGAATTACCGTCGAGGAGCCACTAAAACGAAAAGGTCCGGTAGAGTGCACTAATTGTCAGGAATTCGGGCACACAAAAACTTATTGTAAGCTACCAGCAGTTTGCGTAATTTGCGGGGATGCTCATAGTACTCGTGAATGCTCCCACGCCAAAAATGACACCAAAATCAAGAAATGCAGTAATTGTGGGGAAAACCATACCGCAATCTACAGGGGCTGTATAGTATATACGCACGTCATCAAATCAAAAGTAGTACGTAATCCCGCACATGAAAATTATCACAAATCTGAATTTCCACCCCTCTACGCTGGTTCTGCTGCTAATACTCAACCTAGTAATGTGGCTTTAAACAAGCCAAACGCTTCCTATGCTGAAGCATTAAGGACAGATGTACAAATGCCACATTATAGTGGTAGGAAAAATGTTTTAATGTAACAAAAAAATTCGCTCGCAAATGTGCTAAAAGATGGCCCGCAGGTTAATAGCAACTCGACCTCAATCGAAAACCTAATTCATACAATGAATAATTTCATGGCTAATATGCAGAGTATGTTCCAGGAGATGATGAAAACCCAGAACATGCTTTTGCAAGTATTGCTTAGTAAAAAATGAGCCAGTTGAGAATTTGTTTCTGGAACGCTAACGGGCTATCCCAACCTAAACTCGAAGTAGAACAATTTTTGCGCGTAGAAGAGATCGACATACTTATGGTCTCAGAAACACACTTCACCAATAAAAGCTGTTTTAGAATCAACAACTTGTACATTTATGACACTAAGCACCCAAATGGAAGGGCATGCGGTGGCAGTGCCATTATTGTTAGGAAAAATGTGAGGCATTCTCCAATGCCAGAATTTAAAAAAGAATTTATTCAGGCCACAACCATAAATCTAACGGATTTTAAAATAACAATTTCCTCAGTTTACTGTCCTCCTAGACACAAAATTGAAGTCAACAAGTTTCAGACGTTCTTTGCTTCGCTTGGCCAGGAATTTATTGCGGCTGGCGACTACAACGCTAAACATAACTTTTGGGGGTCAAGATTCATTACCCCTAGAGGAAGGCTGCTGTACAATACAATAATTGCAAATAAGCTTGATATTGCCTCCTGTGGAACACCGACTTATTGGCCAACGGACTTCAAAAAGTCGCCAGACTTGATTGATTTTGCCGTTGTTAAAAACATTAAACGCAGCGAATACACAGTTACCTCATCGTATGACTTATAATCTAATCACTCACCTACAATTATCACCCTGCAAAACAATTTCTTTGTACATCGTGTTGAATTTATACCCAAACAAAAAAACAAACTGGTTGAAATATAAAATGTACGTAAGTTCTCATCTCTCTCGGAAATTTTGCTCTGAGAAACGCAGAAAACATTGAGTCAGCTGTAAATTATCTCACTGAAACCATGGTTTCGGCAGCGAAAGTTATCAGTCTAGTACAGTAATCCTAAATCTCGTTAGAGAAAAAAGAAGACTTAGAAGGCAGTGGCAAAATAGTCGCTCTCCTATTCTAAAAGCGTAACTGAACAGATGCATTGCCCTACTGCGGAGTAACCTGATGCATACACAAAAATCTAGACTTGCTAGTTACCTCCAGAATCTGGACGCAACAAAAAACACAAATTATAGTCTCTGGAGAGCGGTGAGGCATATGCGATGTACTATCACTCTAGAATCACCATTAAGATTGGAGAACCACACTTGGGCAAAGACCTCTAGCGAAAAAGTTAATGCTTTTGCAAACCACCTGGAGAATGTCTTCACACCACTCGACATTAATGTTCATATTTGCCCACCAAACATAAGTAACACTTTTAACGCACCTATAAAACTCCGGCTTTCTCACGTACAGACCGCTTTTAAAAACCTTGACGTAAAAAAGTCGGCAGGGCCCGATGGTATTACAGGCTCAGTGTTAATCAACCTACCCACTATTGCTATAAGAATTGTACTATTCATATTTAACGCAATGCTAAGAATTAGCTACTTTCCACTATCTTCGAGGATATCTACAATTGTTATGATTCCCAAGCCGGGAAAAGATGCTAGTCAAATCACATCATATAGACCTACTAGCTTGCTATCAATATTATTAGAAGTGTTCGAAAAAATTCTTCTCCAAAGCCTAGCCACGTTCTTGACGAACGGCAAATTATCCCCGAACATCAGTTTGGATTTCGAGCTAATCACGGTATAATTGAGCAGGTTCATAGGATCGTCACTATAATTAGATCGGCATTTGATAAGAAACAATATTGTTCAGCTCTTTTTATCGACATCTCACAATCATTCGATAAGTTTTGGCATGATGGTCTACTCAGCAAAATAACACGACTGCTCCCCGAGAATTCACACAAACTTCTTAAAAGCTATTTAACTTATAGAACTTTTAAGGTGAAAGGGAAGCATACTAGGCCCTGTGGGCCACCTGCAGAGATCTTTTTTGTTGTAGAGAGTTCGTCCTTCAATTTCACCTTAAAAGTTCTATAATCTTCCTATTCTATATTTATTTTATACACCAGACATGCCCGCAAATTCTAACACATACACATCAACATATGCAGACGACACCGCATTTATAAGCGTCAACAAGGACCCGAAGATAGCTTCAACACAACTGCAGTCGCACATATACGATTTGGAAAAATGGTTTCAAAAATGGAGAATAAAGGTGAATCCATCCAAGTGTGCTCATGTAACCTTCACACTCAGAATAATATTGATATCCCTGTTGAAAATCACTTCACTGGGAGTCCACTTAGACCGGCGTCTGACGTGGTCCCGCCACATCGAGGCCAAATTAGCGGACATTAAGCTGAAATCCGCTCAAATGCACTGGATTATTGGTCCTAATTTTCAATATTAGACCTTGAAGACAAGGTTCTTTTATACAAATGCATTATAAAGCCAATATGCACCTACGGCATTCAGCTTCGGGGCAGTGCTTGCACGTCTGACGTTTTGAAATTACAAAGAAGACAGTCCAAGCTTTTACGACAAATTGTCTGCGCTCCGTGGTATATTCGTAACGACAATATCCATAGAGATCTCAACATTCCTACAATTCAGGTAGAAATTAAAAAATTCGCATTAAAATACGTCGGTAAGCTAACGATCCACTACAACGCATTGGCAAGGGACCTTCTTCAATTCGACGGCCATCAGAGGTTAAAACGAAGTCACACATTGAGCCTCGCTCGACGGCTGCACTGACCCTAACTTTATGTAGTATTATTATAAGATTTGAATACAATATATAGTTAACACGCTGGTGCTAACTATCAACCTTTAAAACTAGCTTTAAGATTTGAGAACTATTGTTAATTTCTTTAGGAAAGATTCAGTAATAATAATAATAATAATAAAAAAATTTATAGTTCAAAGTCGACTTTTAAGTATAGGTCACGCCACTACTTTATAAAAATAATACACACAACATAAGTGGTGTGAGAAGCTACACTCAGCCACAAAATTATACATACGGATAACAAATTGCAGATATTTTTTAACTAATCCGTTTTCGTTGAAAATCTTTGTAATTGTCTGACAACTTTCCTCGATTTTAAGAAATTTTTTAACCGTATGTATACTTTAGTAACTGTGTGTATGTCGTAATCCTAACTGAAGGGTTGTAATGGCCAATTCTGTATGTAAAGCTCGAAAACTAATTGCATGAATTATGTTGTTAAACGATGCATATGTTAAATCGCAAACTTTTCAATAACTACACGACCCTTCAGAAAGAAGTCTTGCCTGACAGAGGATTTTAGAAACAAAATAGTTGCATAAACCAATGTAATGAAAAAGAATAAGCATTATCGGCCTATATAAAAATCCAATAATACACAGTGACACTGCGAAATCATGATTGACTTTCAAAGAATTGTTAAATAGACTGATTCCAACTTGCCATAAGTAGCCATATGAACAACCAATACATTTGATATTTGTCTGCCTTTATGTAATTGAACATAATTTCAGTAACTTTTGAAAAGTGCTTTGGATCAACCACAAGTGCAAGAGCCAAGACCAGAGATGTTGACCTTCAACAAAGACATTAGACAGTAGGATGTATCTATATATATATTGAGAAGCAACGCAATATCACTGCATATTTTAAATTGATGTAAAAACTTGTGCATTTTCGGTCCACCATTATCCTGGCGCATTGTCCAGCTAATTTTAACGGATGGCATGGATGGTTATGTTGGCATTGAGGACCACTGTGGTTTGTGGCCTATTCGCATACACCTGCGATTTAAGAAAACCTCACAAGAAGAAGTCTTACGGAGTCAACTCGCAATAACTCGCCGGCTCGGTCACATCACCTCCACGTAAGATCACCATTGCTGGATAAATGGGTACGGCAACAAACAAAATTGTTGAATTTGGGACGATAGCAATAGTCATGAGGTCTAATAGCATTCAAAGCATCCCGAAAGGGCTCATGCGGGATATAAAAGATGACATTGGTTGTGTGGCCAAATGTTTTTGGTATCTAGATCACAAATTTCAGGCTAAAGAAAGTTGTTAATTATCGACATATAGTGTGACGTTAGCTTGGCTCACGTCGCTATGTAAGGTATGTGCATCGATGTGCGCCGCGAGAATAAAATTCTCAAGAAACAGTGTTTTGTACGCTCTTAGAACGTATATGAATTGGTATCGTCCTAAATCATCCAGAAATCGACCTCATCATCCCCCATTTATCCAAAAATGGACCTCATCGCTGGCGATGATTTTCAATGTAAGTTAGAATCAGCTCCTAACTGCTCTAGAGATCATTCAGCAAAAACACTCGTTATGGTTCGTTTGTCCGCGGTAACTGAAACGGATGAAATTTGTACGGGTGCAGCCCCAAGTCACAATGCCTTTGGGTACCTTGTGGTTTGTGTGCGACGAGAAATCATTTGCCTCGGATCTTTTGCACAATCTCATAGACAGTGATGGAGTTTTCAGTAGATCTTAAGTTTTTCATCGTTGGCTACTGCAAAATGAGTGCCTCATACAGTCGCAATTGGCCTAACCATATATACAAAATTCTTATAATACAACCCCAACATTTAACTTCAAGCCTTCTGCTTATTATTGTGGAATGCTTAGTCCTCCTAAGTCCCCGTTGTCTATTAGACAGTGTGTTGTAATGTTAAGTATGTAAGTAGGAATTAAGTAACCTTAGTCCTCCCTATATATGTATACATAACTAGGCTTACAGTCCAGGATTATTCCCAGTTATTTATCCAATATTTTTCCAAGCATCTCTCGTTGTCTAGTTTTAAACAATGGCAACATTTTAAAATATAAAATCATGCAGAAAATGTGTCTTAAATCGTAAACTTAATGCATTGAACACTCACATGCAGTAAAACTATGTATTCGAGCACATTTTAACACATTTTAACACATTTTATTCAATAAGGAAATCAAAGAAGAACATAATTTTAAATGTTTGCGGTTGAATCTCAATAGCAGTCATTTGTTTTTATATTTTCATACATGTTTATGAGCTTAAATTCTTTTCAATAAACAAATTTCATACACATCAAATAGACCACATAAGTAACCATAATAAATTGCTTTAATTGCAATCAATAAATTACATAATAAAATAAAGTGTTATTAACCATTCAATAACCACTTGCCTTAGGTTTTTAATCTTTGTAGTAAAAAATAGTTTCTGTAAGGTTATGTACATCGTTTAACATTAATATAAGCAAAATCTATACAAACAAATACAACGAACATGTTACAAGTAAACCAAAAACATCAGTATGAAAGACAAGGGAAGTAAGCGAGAATGCAACAACAACCAATGTGAACAAAATACACAAACAACAATGAAGTCGCGATAGAGTTCTCAAGAAGGCGAAACCCGAAACATTCGACTTAAAGAGCCTTCATCAGACTGACTACGTGGGCATATAAAACGGCTAGACAAAGCAGGCAAAGAGCAGTAAGGATTTAGTCAGTCCTGTGTGAAGACGCGTTGCGTGTGAAGAACACAGTCGTGGTTTGAAGATCGTTGTTGTAAAGATCTATCGAACATATGTTAGTGTCTACGAGAACGGAAGTGTAAAGAAGGATAACGAATAAAGCAAATTATTGCTGGATTCATCAAGTTGTAAACGGTGGCACACAAAATTAGTGCGAACAATACAGAGTTTAATTGAAACTAAGCACATATTTGTTTTTATTCTGTTTACAATCAACGAACTCATAATTTAAACGTTTTTAAAAAAGGTAAAAACGTAACAATATGTCCTTTAAAGGATTGTCAATTATTTTTTTAAGATTGTTCGTCTCCAAATTATCAGTAGTCATTTTGTGCTCGAACTGATATAACGAAGTCGTCCTAGTCTAGTAGGTAGTAGTAGGCTTATTAGGCGTAAGGCCAGGGTTCAAAGCCCAGGTCAAACATCTCCAACAAAACGAAATATGAAAAATATTTCTTCGGCGACTTCCTCTCAGCAGATTTCTGGCAAAAAGTCTCAGAGCAATTAAAATTGCCATGAATAGTTTCTTAAAAATCTGCAGTTCGGAGTCGACTTCAAATTGTAGGTCCCGCCACTCATGTATAAAATTAACGCGCACAACATAAGTGGTGTTGAGTAGTTAGGTCGTAATCCTGACTGAGGGGTTGTAATGACCAATTATGTATGTATGTATTTTAGTGTTTCGTTACCGATTTCGTTGTACGGTCTTCTGGGGGTATGAGAAATCCTATTGTGAGGGAAATACATTATTTATTTCTTGAGAAAACTCAACGACAATGCGGTCAAACGCATGTAAACAGTTTAATTTTTTCTTTTTTTCAAGTTCAAATTGTGAAGTATTATCCGCTGTTTACTTTTTAAAATAATAAAAAAGAAAATAACATGTATATACATCAAATACCATTGAAAGAAAAATAATGCCAGCCATGAATGACAGTTGGTACATACAGCGGTTTGTAAAACAATGCTAAGAATAATTAATGACGACATCCATTATGGTATTATGCGGACAGTGATAAACAACTTAATGAAACAAGTCAACCGTGGAATGTTTATACAACTTAAACAAACAAGAAACACACTCACATACATACACATTAGTATCAGCCATTGTAGTCTTTAAGATTTGACCGATTTACCGAAAGCATTTGGTCGATTGTTATAAATCTTTTAACCGTAGATCGAGCCTTACAAAAACTTCATAATTCTAACTTATGTATCACTTTTGATACATACTTGCAGTACATAGAATTGTCATGATTATTGAAAGATTTTATGAAAAAATATTATATATTATATATTATATATTATATATTTAATATTTTAATTTATTTTAATTCATTTTAATAAAACTATTTTAAATTATTACATTTTATTATCACTTTTATGAAATTTACGATAAAATTTTTGACATGATATACATTGCAGCATGGTTTTTTACGTAAAAATCAAGTACTTCATGTCAGCTTGGTTTTATTTTTTTACATGGTAATAATTTGACATATAGTACCCTTGCTTTGTGGCGATTTATAAGTTTCCAACTGTTTAGGTGGGGCGGCTTATTATACTCGCAATTGGAGTAATGGCTGAAACCTTATGGTACAAACCATTGTTATATGTACTTCGTTAGAAAAATTTATTGTCAACATCCTGTGAGGTCAAAAAGCAATAGAACATATATTATGTCAATAAAAATGCTCTCTTTTATTCCTCTCTGATTTCCCGGATACTGGTTTCCCTAAATACGGCTGTAAGTAGTTGCTACGCACGTAACATGTACTTGAATCTAAAACTGAAAATTCGATTTCGGTGGACCGCAAAATTTATAACGACCATAAAATTCAATTAGTCTATAGCGACAAAATTATTGGAATCATTAAAAGCTGAAAGTCTTTCAGCTCATTTTTCGAAAAGGCGTAATAGATGGAAATTTATCATCATTTCCGAGTAGCACATTACCAAAGCGAATGATTCTGTTATCTCATATGTACACCGAAATATTACTCTCGTGTAATATATAAGAAATATAACATAGGACATAGGAATGTTTGTCTGTCACATGAGATAAATATGAGAAGAGCAGTAAGGAAGACGTTTGATACTTTGTTATTGAAATAAACACACAACAAAAAATAAAAATTAAACTTTTTAATTAAAATTTAATTAAAAGAATTTTGAATTGTACATATGCATACGTATTCATAAATATGCAAAAAGTAAACGAATAAATACTATGCAAAATGGAATCTGACGCTGAAAAGAAATATTTTTGAAAATGTGAAATTTTGTATTAGCTATCTGAGTTAATTCCAGAGTTCTAGTTTATCTTTTAAGTAGAAAATAAATGCACATTTGGCTCCCAATTCATAATTTATATCCAGTTTTCTTAGACTTGGTACTATACGGGTTGTTGTTATTGTAACTGCTTTGCTGATCTGTCCGGAAGTATTTCCCTGGGAAGAAACACAGCTATCGCTGGGTCGACAATCCTTGGCCGATGTGGTAGCGGACATCCAATTGCCATGGGAACGTACTATACGGATTGTTATTCATTGTTTTCCATTAAATCATCTCCGGCTGAATTCTGAAGGGTAACATGGTTTTTTTTGTCCAACTCTATTTCTTACTTCAGTTAATAATTTTTTTCGTTAACCTGTAAGTCTATCTGTTATTAGTCGTATACCAAGCGCTTTAGAGATTGATAGAACTGATAACAATAACTCACTCGTATTCTTCCTGCAGTCAATTTCCGAATGATTTTAACTCCAAAGATCCAATATTTTCTTTTTATTAATTTTACGCCCTATGTAGCTATGCATACATAATTGGTCATTACGTAGCTCTCCACATGAGTGGCGGGACCTACAGTTTAAAGTCGACTTCGAACGACAGATTTTATGAGACTTTTCATGGTATTTTTATTTACTTTTTTGGGGAACTTTTATTTATTTATTTATTTATTTATTTATTTATTTGTTATTAGTCATAGCACAACAAGATAATAATCTTATAAATGAAAGTGCTATGGGAGTACAACAAAGAAAGAAAATTTACTCTCAGATTTTTTTTGCCAGAAATCTGCTGAGTGACAGTTACTGAATAAATATTTTTTCATGTTTCGTTTTGTTGTAGATGTCTAACCTGGGCTTTGAACCGTCTAACAAGCCAACGCACTACCAACTAGACTACGGCGATTACAGCATATGTAGCTATTTATGGTGCAAATAACGGGGAATCAAAAGCTCTTGATGTTCCGCATATGAAAATTCATTGCTATGTTCGCTGGGACCAGAAAGTGTCGATAGAAGCATTTTCTCAAGACCGTGCAAAAAGTACTTCTTCCAGCCTACGAATCGATGAAAAAAGATTATTCAGCCCTTATGCACAGCGACTTGAAGTCTATTTCAGAGTTTCTAGAACAAAGGCCATATTGGTGATCATATGGAAAACCGTTGCAGTGTAGCTTGTTTTATGTTGCTCAATTGTTTTTGCAAGGACTTATATATACTTATACTTACTAGCTCAATTGGTTTTTACAATCTTTAGTCACGTTGTGTGTGTTAATTTTACCCAATAGTGGCGGGATATGTTGTTTAAACACGAATTTTAATTTTGGAGTAAAATTTCATGGCAAATTTTATTTACCCTCAGAGTTTTCGCCAAATGATTGCCGAGGGAAAGCCACCGAAAGAAATATTATTTTTTTATATTTCTTGTGTCCGAGATGAATGAGCCACGGGTTATGTTATAAGTAATATCTAATATTTAGTAAGTCCTGGCACTCTATTTAACCTATTTGGCATTAAATACAACAGTTTTATTGTTGTTTTCTGTTGAATTTTATTGCCACTCACGCATAAGCAAGTTTTCCAATTAACTTTCTTTTTAGATTTAACGACTACGAAACCGTTCTTTCAAATGATCCCGTAAATGATCTCTTGGAGTCATATCGCAACTTTATGGAAGAGTATTAAGCTTTTGGGGACATAAGCAGCAGTATGTTTAGTATCATTGACCTGCTGGAAGTAATAATCATTACGAAGTCCTGATTCTCCTGCACTTTAATTTTAATTGTTCTTTAGAATGTTTAAATTTGCAGTCGTGTCAATTATTTTCTCAATAAATTTCAAACTGTCCACACCTGTTGCCAACACACATTTCCAACACATTCTACCACCATCATGATCAACTATTTCACACAAGTTCTTTTGGCGGAAGTATTTATTTTTCTTCCTAATCTGAAAGTTTAAACTTCAAAGATTAAATTAATTCTAAATATTTCCTTAAAAGGAAGCAACATATGTATATATTTGCTTCCAGTTTGGCTAAATAAACTAAAATCTCTCCAGGTTTAATAATTTCTTCAAATATTGCTGGGAAGAAAATTAGAGGATTGCATTTCATATTCAAAGTGGAATATATGCTATTGCACGGATTGAAGATCAAAGACCATAAACCACACAATGAAACTGGAGTAATATTCTGCTGCAGATGCAAACATTTTACTTAAGCTGCAGGACGAGAAATATTTGTCTATGTATTCATATATAAATTTTTGTATTGCATTTATGGGATTAAAATAATTCAAACTTTTGTTTAAATTTTCTTATAAAGACTTAGAAGCAAAAAGGGAGATTATAAAAAAATTAACCTATTTTTGGTTAAATGTACTGAATTCCCCTTTTTGAAGATACATGTGTATAATATGTGCACACAGTTCAATACTTTGAAATTTGCTTCATATTGTTGTTTTTACCCTTTTAAGAACGTTGAAAATATGAGTTCGTAGATTGCAAATAAAAATAAAAATAAATTTGTGTTTAGTTCTAGATAAATTCTTTATTGTTAGCACAATTCTTTGTGCCACTGTTCACAACTTGATGTAAACAACAACAATTTACTTTGTTTGTTATTCTTCTTTACATTTTTTTGGCGTAAACACTAACAATTGTTCGGCAGATTTTTATAATGGAGATCTTCAAACTACGATTATTCTCTTCACACGCAACGCGTCTTCACACAAGACTGATTGAATTTTTACTAATCTTGCCTTTTATATCGCTGGGTAAACAGTCTGATGAATGCTCTTGAAGGAGAATGACTTTGCCTTTGCGAAATCTCTATACATGTAAACATGTTGTTTACGTTATTGTTGTTTGTGTATTTTGTTTATGTTTGTCCTTGCAGTGTTGTTGTTGCTTGTTTGTTTACTTATTTATCCCCTTTTTTATACTGATATTGTTGCTATATATTAATTTATTCGTTGATCATGTAAATAAGTCCATTGCGTTTGTTTTTGTAGCTTTTGTTTATTATTTTAATGTTAAACTATAACACCGTTTCCATTTTCGTAACAATATTAATATGTTAGTAATTGCAGAATGCAATTAAGAACAAATGTACAATGAAGTGAAGTCGTCGTAATCTAGTAGATAGTGTGTTGGCTTATTAGACGTGAGGCCATGGTTCAAACCCCAGTTCAAACATCTCTAGCGAAACGAAATATGAAAAAATATTTCTTCAGCAGTCTCCAAAGGGCATTGAGAGTAAATAAAAATTGCCACGAAGAGTTTCTCAAAAATCGTAGTTCCGCCACTCCTGTATATGACATACACAACAAAAATGCTGTGAGAAGCAAGGTCGTAATCCTGATTGAAGGGTTGTAATGTCAGTCCATAAAAATAAGATACAGTAGATACAATAATAAGATGCACAGTCCTGCATTTTCTCCAGACCTTGAGGCATCGAGAGCTTCTGATAAAACCACTTGGACTCCTAATGTTCATTACCGATATATAATTTAAATCGCCTGCATAGTTGGCACCAAGATGCTTTTTTTCTTCTTCAATATACTGCTGGACGTATACCCCATAGTTGAGGAACAGTTTTCTCCACTCTTTTAATAATTTTCCTAATTTACTGTCGTATTCACTCAGTGTTCTTCATCAATCTTAGAAAGTCTTGTCTTCAAACGAAGAAAGTGATTGAACATTTTTGTATTTAAATCACGTTTAAAAAGCTGAATTTTTTTAATAAAACTTAGAACAGTTTGAAAAAGATCAGTAAAAACTTTATCTTTGCCTTGTAATGCTAGGTTGAGGGATTGCAGATGCTCTATTACATCAGATAAGAACATATAGTCATTAATCCGGACAGTATTTTTATTTTTCTTTGAGAAAATTGCTGATAGGTTCCATTAAATCAACAAATCGGCTTAGAACTCTATAGGTGGTTAACCACCGCACTAGGCGGTAAAATGTTATATATTGAGAATGACCTTTAACGTCTAACGTCTTCAAGAAATTTCTTGAATTGGCGATGGGTTTTTGAATTCGTATGAATATAGTTAACGATTTGTCGCACAGTATTCATTACGTGCTCGTATTTAATATATTTAGCAACTAAATGTTCACGATGAACAATGGTATGAGGTGGTAAAAATTCCGTCTGTTGCTATACACAAATTTGAATAACTGATTAAATATGTATTATTTATTTTTTTCATTTCTTTTCTAGAGCCGCATTCATTCATTCAAAGAGCCGTATGCGGCTCACGAGCCGCAATTTAGCCATGCCTGATGTATTGTTTGATCGCATGCGAATATAATTATATATTGCACAACTATTGTATGAGAGAGATTAGCATTTTTCGTTCTTTTGTTTCCCTGTGTTTTTCTAATGAAATTTTCGTGTGGTTACTCATTATTTAATTTAATTAAAATTAAAAGTGTGTATTAAAATTTTAAAAAATAAATTTAATATTAAAAAATAAAATACCAAAAATAAGCAGTATATGGAGTATGAATTGATTTTAAGCAAATATTACTCATACACTAGGGGGTACAGAAAAGCATTGATTTCCATATGCATAAAGAGACAACCAATAAATAGCCTGTACAATATTCTGTTAGAAAAACAAATTTAAAAAATCTTATTGGAAAAGAAAATATATTTAAAAATGTCTCATTATTAAAAAAGACTAAAAATACTGTTATTCTTAAAATCATTTTAAAAAAGATATAAAAATAATAAGAAGCAAAACGGAAAAATTAAACAGTGTCACTCTATTGAGTCTTCCAAAATGGATTAGCGAAATTTGACAGCCGCATTAGTTGTCATGATTTGGCTGCATGCTAAATCTCCGACAATAGGCAAAGACACGAGTTCGTCGAATGGTCTTTGGAGCAGTTCAATTTTCATTGAAAAATTATCTTCAAAGATAAGCCACACTTCCGGACAAATATGTACGTTAACAAATAAACCTGTAGAATTTGAGGCGATACCAATCAACAGCTTTTAATGTATCCCCATAAAGTGATTGTTTGATGTGGATTTTGGTTTGGAATTATAGTCATTCCATATTTCTTAGATAACGACATTGGCCAGGTGAGCACTACATGGTGATACATGATACATTGGATGACCTGGGCACCTTAAATACCTGGGCTTAAATACTACAATTAGGACCTGTGTCTACCATTGAATTATGCTTGTGTAAATTAACTTCGGCTTGGCGATCGTTTTCTTTTAGAAGCTGTTGAAATCGATTTAATAAGTTGCCATCCCATTACCTACTAATTGTTTCAAACTTTTTAACACTGTCAATGTGTATTATACTCCGTGCTTCCCAAGGAACTATTGTCAAGCCTTTATTGGCATACTCATTTGAAAAGCAATAAAAAAGTAATACTGAATAAAATACGCGTAATACTGAAACAGCGTTAAGCGGAGCAGCGTTAAGCGGGTCTTACTCTATGTAAAGCATGCTGTTCATTGTTGTTTATATTTAAAGATAATCACTAGAAATTATTTCAAATGTTTTTAAAAAATCGACTCCATGCAGTTAGCTGCAAATGAAATTCATTTCGAGTTCTTAAGACATGATTCGTCCAATTCTGACTTCTGTTTTGAGCATGCCACTCACTTAAATGCGAGGTTTTAAACTTTTCTAACAGCGTTAAGATTGTCTTTGATTTAAGCTGGTACAGCTGAAGCCTTTTAACCGCTTGGCAATCATTAAAGTATCAAGTTGCAGCTGAAACTACGTAGAGATTTTATTTGTAAAACTTTTGAAGCATAAGAGCAGAGAAAAATGCTTCCTCTATAGTAGAAAGTGTGGTCTAGTAGGTAATGTGTTGGATTATTAGACTTGAGGCCTTGTTTCAAGCCCCAAGTCAGACATCAAAACGAAATATGAAAAATTATTTCTTCGGCGACTTCCTCTCAGCAAATTTCTGGCAAAAAACTCTGAGAGTAAAGAAAATTGCCATGAAAAGTTTCTCAATAAACCTGTTGTTCGGAAACGACTGTAGGTCCCGCCACTCATGTATAAAATTAACAATCCTAATTAAAGGGTTGTCATGACCAATTAGTTATGTATAACAGAAAATGTTGCAGCTTAAAATTACAAACATATACATATTATTTTTGTATTTCACAAATTCCAAATAATAATGGAAAAATTATTCAATTGCAAGTTTATTTTTGTTTTTTATTAAAAATAACCTAAAAATTTTTTTAAATATTTTTATACCAGGTTATTTGTTTGGTTCGCTTTTATTTTTGTAATAATAAATTAGAATTTTTCGTAACTGAAAGTTGTTTGTAATTTTTTAGAAAATTGCAGTGAAATATAAATACAGAACAAAAGTTTGTTTCTCTTCAATGTCACAGAATCCATTACAACTATTGTTATTAATTTGTATTCAAGCGTTGTGTTAAATATATTTAAAAAGAAAAAAGTTGAAATAAATTTTAAAAATTGTAGACAAAAGAATAGTGAAATGAAAAGTTTTTTTCATGGTTTTAGTAGAAATATTAGAAATAGAAATTAAAATTATTTAAAGAAATTTTTACAAGTACAAGCTTTTTGTGTTGAAATAAAATAATTACACGTTGCGTCAGTGAAAATACACCCGAGTGACATACCAGGCCAGGCATCAAAGGCAAAATACAAAAAGTATTTTTTTCGGCGACTTCCTCTCAGTAGATTTCTGGCAAAAACTCTGAGAGTAAATAAAAATTGCCATGAAAAGTTTCTCAATAAATAAAAATCTGTCGTTCGGAGTCGACTTTTAACTGTAGGTCCCACCACTCATGTATAAAATTAACACACACAACATAAGTGGTGTGAGAAACTAGGACGTTGTATAATGGTCAATTCGACCTACGGATACTCTACTTGTACACGTCCTCTAATCTAACATAACCTAACCTAACATACATATATATATATATATACATAGTCTAAGTTATTCATTGGGTTGAGTAGAACTCAAAAATACTTTTTTTTATTTTTCTCGAACTCTCCAAACTTGTTATATTTGACAAAAACGGGTTTTATGATCTTTTCACACAAACTTATTGATTACCCAAATATGTTTGAACCTATTTTAATAATTCAAAATTTTTTCAAAAGGGGAGAGATTAGCCTTTAAAATGGTATACATAAAAATGTT
Organism: Sarcophaga subvicina; assembly: GCA_936449025.2. NCBI lineage: Eukaryota > Metazoa > Arthropoda > Insecta > Diptera > Sarcophagidae > Sarcophaga > Sarcophaga subvicina. The sequence continues at coordinate 94,711,081 of OW388080.2, forward strand.
GTTCAAACTTATATGTTATAAGTTTTGGTGGGATAATCTTGGAAAATATTTTTTTTCTTATTTTTTCAAGTTTGGCCATTCTTAATTGCAAAATTTAATTAAAAAATTAGAAATAAGTGGCGACGTTCTGAAAGTCAATTATATTGTGAAGAGATTGACACTTTGTTTGATAAAAATTACCGTAGTTATTACTTAAAGAGTAAGTTAACTTTTTAGAGGCAAGTTAACTTTGTAACATGCCTGTGTACCTCCACACAAAGCAAAATCGATTAAAGATACAAGTTGGTAGGTGGTACCCCAACCAACAGTCTTGGCTTCTTCGGACTTGTATTTGCTTTCATCGATGATATTATGAACAGCACTTCGATTCCTAAAAGGAAGTCAAGTCAAAATCAAAAAAAAGTCAAAATATTTAGATGATTAATTGGTTTGGATTAACAGACGAACAGTTTTATTGGAATGAAATTCACAAATTGCCTGAAATATGGAATTTATTCGAATAAAATATTTTTTACTTTCTCAACAAAAATAAGCGTTTTATCTTCACACAAAACGCTCATTGTATACTGGTACACTGTAGATCAAAATTAACTTTTAATGGCACATGCCACAATGGATAAAAAAAGAACTGAAAAGTCAAAAAATTCAAACGATAATAAAAGAATAACATTGAATAGGAATTAAATAGCTACTCGAGATTCTGAACCGAGCACAAGTTTTATTACAACAAAAAAAGTATAAAATATGTCTCCTAAAATACTTTAACCACATTCTCCAATCTGTTTTGCAATACTCTAGGAATAGAATGTACAGTTCTGCTCATGCATTGTCTGCATGTCTGCAAAATTACGAACACGCCTTGTGGGCTTGGGAAAGTTTCATTCGTTATCAATGTATCTTGGATTGTTGCATGACATACGCAACGTTGCTGACTGCAGTTAGATTTCGTTGTAAGTTATCAAATGCAATTGACTTGGGGGATTTTCTTTACGTCAGTCTTAAGCAGAAAGTTACAATCGCTCGGCATATAGTTAAAGGCTAACATTGAAGTACACTAAAAAACAGAACAAAAATAAATTTTTATTTTCTGCTTTTCAATATTATATTTTACTTAAACTTATGAATACACATACATACATACATACATACATAATTGATCATTACAACCCTTCAGGTCAAGTCAGGATTACGACCAAGTTTCTCACACCACTTGTGTTGTGTGCGTTAATTTTTATACATGAGTGGTGCGACCAACAGTTTAAAGTCGACTCAGAACGACTGATTTTTGAGAAACATTTCATGGAAATTTTTTATTTACTCTCAGAGTTTTTGCCAGAAATCTGCTGAGAGGAATTCGTCGAAGAAATATTTTTCCATATTTCGTTTAGTTGGAGCTGCCTGACCTGGGGTTTAAACCGGGTAATAAGCCTACACACTACCTACTAGACCACGGCGACTATTCTCATGAATACACAGAAGATAAAAAAATAAGAAATAAACCGAATTGAGAGGAGGTATATACACCATAAAATATAGCAAAACATGGTTTGAATGCACACAACATAGGTGGCGTGAGAAACTAGATTGTAATGACCAATTAAGTTATGAAGTAAGCATTACCGTAAGCAGGTTACTCTTACCATTCCTCAAATTTGCGAAGGCAGTTAAATTTTCATTATAAGGTGGTGATCCGATGTAAATGTCAGTCTTAATTTGAAGTTATGAGTAAGCCGCTGCTTTTAATCCATTAGATCCGCTGTTGGTAACGTCAAGTAAACAAGAAATAAATTTTTGCCCTTCATTTCGGTCTATGGTCAATCAATCAATCTGTTTGTACGTGTCATTTTCTGGTGACTCTGAAGTGAAGTTTTGTAGAATAACCTGTAAACTCTACTGAAATGTAGGTTTGTGAAGTTAACAGTGACGAGCTTACATTAGTATAACCATGGCAATGAGAGTCTGTCATTCAACGATGCTGCAGATTCTATTGCATTTAAGATATTTGCCTAGGTAGGCGCAACCAGAACTATGGTTAGGTTAAGATAAGATAGTACCAGTAAAGTAATAAGAGTGCAAGGAGAGAGATCGTTCTGTGGTATACAGATTGAGTAAGGACTAATAGTGGAGCAATTCCATAGTGAAATATTCAGATTACAGTTGCCTAAAAGCAAAGGTATACACCATGCGAAGGTTTGACAGGAAGTACAGAGGACGGGACATAGCTGACGGCCAGACCAAGCTCAGTGCACTCAGCTTCTATTGGGTTGACTTGAGTTAAGAATGGAAAGCTGAACTAGGTATACTAGACTGAATCCCGGGTCACGTAAGAAAACGCGGTAAAAAGCAAGCAGATCGGGTTGAGCTGGCCACTGATGAGGCCAAATCATTTCTGTACAGTTGTACAACTGAAAGGGCATGCTTAACGAAAGGCGAAGAGATTTGAATACTCTTTTCAACTTGAACGGGTTTGAAACAATCTTAACTTATGCTGTGTAATTACAATGAGAATTGATTTGAGTTGTCCAACATACTATCGAGAAGTAGCCTGAGAATTGTAATCAACATTTTACCCTGTATAGTAGACCCAAAAACAAGCTTAATGTGCAGAGAGTTATTCTTACTGACACTAAACTGTATGCTGATGAAGATGCAAAGGACATGTAGGTTGAGGGCAGAATAATACCTCTATGATGCATTGCATCGAAGAAAAATAAACATCGACGTTTTATTTTTATAACCAGCACTACTTTCAAGGTAACTGTGATCTGTTCTGTTCTGCTCCGACTAGATATTTTTCTTTAAACCAAAATTTTTCGTTCCTACAAGAGAAATTTCACTTGAGTTCTAATTATTTATTTCGTAATTCTGACTAAAAAGAAGAAGATAATCTTATACTGATTTAGGTTAGGTTAGGTTAGCGGATAGCTTGCCGTTCACAGGCAAATTCATTCGGTGGACTAATGTTTCATTGTATACACCAGTGTGGCGGAAACCCCTTTCCATGATACGTTAGTGGTGGATTTGAACCACCCCGAGACGCGGATGACACCGGCCAGTTCTCTTACATATAAACATAATTGGTCAATACAACCCTTCAGTCAGGAATATGACGTAGCTTCTCACACCACTTATACTGTGTGCGTCAATTTTATACATGAGTGGAGGGACCTACAGTTTAAAGTCGACTCCGAACGATAGATTCTTGAGACACTTTCGATGGCAATTTTATTTACTCTAAGAATTGTTGCCAGACATCTGCTGGGAGGAAATCACCGAAGAAATATTTTTTCACATTTCGTTGTGACATCTGATCTGGGGTTTGAAGCGTGACCTTACGTCTAATAAGCCAGCACACTACCTACTAGACTACGGCAACTTCAGTTCTCTTAGTGGATCTTTATATGTTCTTTTGCCCAAAAACCGATGACGTCTCTTCTGAAGTGCAGGACACTCGCATAAAAGGCGTTGCACCGATTCGATTTCCTCCACATCATTACAGCTTCTACAGAAATCCTGGTGGGACGAAACGAGCTTGTTAGTGAAACTGCCAATAGCGTAGTGTCTTATTAGAATCCCTGTTCGCTGTCCACTGCTGGACACAACAGTTTTAAAATTCGTCTTGGTTCAATGATTTGAAAACACTTTATTTAAGTTGCTGTAGGGTGTTAGCTTTTTAGGCAAGAGGTTCAACCCCTGGCTCTAAAATATCACGACATATGAAAAATAATTTCTTTCGACGGCTTACTCTCTTCTGGCAAAAATTGTGAGAGCAAATAAAGTTGTTATGAACAGTTTCTAAAAAATCTTTCGCACGGAGTCGACTTTAAAGAGGAGAGCTCGCAATTTATAATGAAAATAAAACACATAACGTGGTTGATGTCAGAAGCTTGGCCACGGTTGTAATAAAATATTTGAATTCAGATTTCTACAGAAATTCTATTTAGTCAGTTCAATTTCATTCCTTTAAAAAATCGGTGAAACAAATATTTTTTATTGCTCTATTCCTGTAGCAAAGAGAAAACATTCATTGAATTATATCACTCGTTAAAACTTGCCTGGAAAAGCAACTTTTTTACGTTTGAAACGTGTGTCATCTGTTTTATTGGTTTGTTTGTAGAAATTTTATTGTAAACTCATATACTCAACATATAAATATACTCGGATACATGCAACCATAGATAGAAAAAGTAGGTGCCATTAGGTTTTTGTTGCGGTTGTGTGTTAACCAGAAAAGATTATTGTCTGTTACGACTTCGAGTTTCCTTTCGAGTTTTCCTTGTTATTGTTACAAATAACAACGAGAAGATTACAACCTGAAACATTAATAGTCGCTGCATACACGAATGCACAGTATTAAGTTGTTTGCTGTGACAAATGTACACATCGAGTGCATCGTTATGGTTTAAGGAACAAATTTTCTGATTTTATTTATTAATTAACAGAAGCAACGCAGTCATCGGTGTACTTAAAAAAAGGACCAGCCTGTTGAGAAAAATTTCTATTTGGCATGTTGTGTGCATTATGGCAACAAATGCAGGTTAGGTGTTTGTCTTTATTTTATATATGTAATGTCGATATGGGATTGTATAAACTTATTACAGATTCAAATGCGACCACGCTGACAAATATAAGTTTATACTACAACTTAAGGAAAAAAAAATGTTAAGAAAAAATGTGAAAATGTGTTCACAACAGGCACGATTAAGTTTTGTTTGTGGAAGTTTACATATTCAAAACTTTCATACTTCAATGTAAGTGGCTCATTAGAAAGTTGCGCGTTTGTTATTTCAAATTTTTATCTGAAAACTTTTGTGGTTTATTTATTTATTACAATACAATTACAAATAACTAGCAAAATATTACGATATGAAATTTAGTAACGTAGAACTTATGTTCGATGTAGAGTACAAGACGAGAGCCTTTGCTGGGAATCCAAACCACAACACTCACTCTAATAGTCTAGCACACTACTCACCATTGCATCGAATTTTTAATTATAATTCATTTATATATAATTAATATATATAATTTATTTATTTAATCATAATTACAATTACTTATTAACTTACTTAATTGTCCATTAACACACATCACGATTATCGAATTTCAGCCTGGTTTAGCACATTCTGCCAGGCTCCTCTGATTCTTGTGCGCCTTCGTCAGTTGATCACAATAATCAATGACAGGGCTTGATCAATTGGGATCAATGAGATGAAGGAAAACAAAATAAGTTTCCGATTGTGGCCAACATGGCTACCACTAGAAAGATCGTTGTCTTGATGTATTCAAGTTGACACGTAACATTCAAGCGGCCCCTCTTAGGAGATGTTAAATAATCCCCTGAAATTTTAATCTAGGTTGTGGGTAGGGTTTTTACCCACCACATAAAAATAGCATCCAATAGAGGTTATAATTACGATTACATGCCATCATTTTAATGATAAAAGAATTGCTGCCTTGTTCGATGATTTTTTAGAAGTTCTAACTGAGGTAGAGAATAAATAAACTGTTATCAAATGCAGCCCGTAATAATTACCACTCTTTACTACAGTGGTCGTTTACCATTGCTATCGTATAGAAATAAAACATCTAAACTGTTATACCTGCTATCTTCCTATAATGAAAAAGGTTAAATTGACGACAAAACAGTGACGTCAGCCACAATTTTGTAATCAAATAAATGATGGAATCTATACATTCGACCAAATGTGATAAATATGGCGTTTATAAATTCACACAAAATTTATTCCCAAAATGAAATTTCTGTTAATGAAACGCCTTTAAGAGGGAGGGAGAAAAGCATTTCGCATTCTTAACAAAACCTTAAATACAAAATTGCTTTCAGCTACGGCCCTTTAGAAATCGTTGTTCATAAATATCATCAATACATTTACAATCAATTTATTTTTTATACTCCGTAGTTTGATCACAATTCCTGCAATTTCTTCATACTAACTCTCCTTTTTAGGTTAATGGTGACTACAAGTTTCAGTTCGTCAGAAAGTTCATTATTATCATATAGCATTGGTATCAGCTTTTGTTTAAATTCATGATGATATAAGTCATAATGGCTAGGCTTATATTCATCGCTTTTCTTTCTTTTCGGGCATTCACTATGAGAAATAATTGTTTTGCATTATGTAATTTGTCGAGGCAAATTTGACTAACGTCCATTGATTCAAAGCATGCGTGTAGACTGTAGTTGTAGGCTAGTAGGTAGTATGTTGGCTTATTAGACGTAAGGCCACGTTTCAAACCCCAGGTCAGACAACAAAACGAAATATAAAAAATATTCTTTGGCGACTTCCTCTCAGCAAATTTCTGGCAAAAACTCGAAGAGTAGACAAAATTGCCATGAAAAGTTTCTTAAAGATCTGTCGTTCGGAACCGACTTTAAACGGTAGGTCCCGCCACTCATGAATGAAATTAACACACACAACATGAGTGGTGTCAGAAACTAGGCCGTAATCCTGACTGAACAGGTGTAACGGCCAATTATGTATGTGTAGACGCTTTTAATAAAAGAGTTGTTAACCGTAGATCGATCGATCATTGTATCAAATACAATACAAATACAAATACAAATACTTTTATACAGATTGTTAGTTAGATGGCTTATTTTTTTCTCAATTTGTTAATATTGTTATTGTCGTTATTTTAAATCAAATAAAAAAAATTTCAAGCAGAGCATAACGAAGTTAAAACGTCATAATTCTGGCTTATGTATCATTTGTGATAAATACGACACATTCTTAGTGATTCTGTGGTGGTGAGTATTATTTTGAAATTTTCAAAGATTTTGTGAAGTATTTAATATAAATAAAGCATTATCTACGGTATTTGATAACGAATTTAAAGTTAAATGATGGATGAAAGTGAAGAGGATCAAGTTTCTGTCCTTTCTGTTCCAACTGGTGGATTCTGAACTGACGAAATATCGGCAGCGGCACACTTGATAATCCACTGTTTATCACCAACAATGATACTACTTGGAGCAGTGTGCCGTATGCCATTTGTAATTTGGTAAGAGAAAATCAATTTGCATGTAGATTAGTGGCAATTGCTTTTTGAAATATTTTTGAGTCAGTCTTACTGCTTTTCTCGTACCTTTCTCATGTTACAAACAAACATTTAAAAAGTGTTTAGCTTTATGTCTTATTTAATAGATATTGCAGAAGGACAATACTTCAGTCAACTTGTATGTACATACGTCTGTGAAAACAGAAACATTAGGTTTGATACTGTGTTCATCTAAAGGGATGAAAAATTTACACTTATTCTTCGTTTATGAAAAATGAACTGAAATTCTTCCTTATAATGCCAATGATTTTGTTCCTGTAGATCAGTAATAAATTAAATTTCATTGTCGTTATATATTTCGTCTTCCACCGACATTGAATTGATAGTTTTAGATTGAAGTTCATGCTACTTGTGGAGCAAGTAAATGCGGATGTATTTGGGGAAGTCTATATCCCGCAAACCAGAGAGGAGTCAAAAAGAAGACTTTGTTGTTGATATAGTATATATTCTAAGGGAGTATGTTTTTTTCATGTCATGACATTTGCAAAAAAATTTTATAACGAAATATCACAATGGCTTGCACCATCAGTTTTCAGCCAGGCTTCCATTGAGGGCGTTACTGAGGCAAGTGGCAATAAGCTGCTCCATCTAAAAAATTGAAGACTTATAAATCGCAAAGCAAGGGTGCTAAATATCAAAACTTTACCATTTAGAAAAAATTAAAACCAATATGATAGAATTCGCCGTAGTCTAATAGGTTGTGTGTTGGCTTATTAGACGTAAAGCTCGGGTTCGTATCCACTGTCAGGCGTCAAAACGAAATATGAAAAAAATCTTTTTCGGCGATTTGATCTCAGCAGATTTCTCGCAAAAATTCTTCTTAAAATTCTGTCGTTCGGAGTCGACTTTAAACTGTAGGTCCCGCCACTCATGTATAAAATTAACACACACAACATAAGTGGTTTGAGAAGCTTGGCCGTAATCCTGATTGAAGGGTTCTAATGGCCAATTACGTATGTATGTATGTATGTATGATATGAAGCTGATATGTAATAATTTAAAATAATTTTATTAAACATAATTAAAACAAATAAAAATTTTCGAAATTTCGAAATTAACAAAATCTGTCATTAATTGCGACAATTCCATACTCGTCAAGTATACATACATATATCAAAATTGATACATACCTGGAATTATGAGTTGGATAAATAAAATATTAAATGACAAATCTTTAAAGCTCTTCAAATAACCAAAATCACAACAATTTAATAAACAAATATTGATAACAGTGTGAAAATATCATAAAAAAGGAAAAAAATCCAAGTAGATATTCACATAATGACAGTGTAACACGAAGTTATAAAACTCAAGGATTTTGAAAAACCGCATAAACATATACGTGGTATATTGAACATCATGAATAATTTATTAAAGGTTTGTTTTCGTTTTTACAAGCTTTTTCCTTTTTTTTCTTTTTGTATACAAATAACTGTTGAAGATAAAAAACTTTATAAAAATGGGTTTGTTGTCTCTCCATATTGATTATGGCAAATCTTTTGTATCCGCTTTAGATTTGTTTGAACAACTTTGAGAGAAAGGGACAGAGAAAGAAAGGGAGAATAAGAAGAGAAAGAGAGCGTGTAACAAGGGTTTAGAAACAAGGGTTTAGAAACAAGGGTTTATAGTTCAATTTTCTAGAAATAAAGCATCCATTGTCCTTTTCGCTGCTGATGGTTTTTATCTGTTTTTAGTTGTTGCCGTTCGCCGCAAATAGGATTCCTTTTTCTAAATTTACTATACAAATTGCATATTTATTCTAAACTACATATCTATGTTACTGCATCGTATTGTTTGTTGTTTGCTAGTGATAGACTGAATTTTAGTTTTCATTTCCTTTATTTGTGTTTAATTTAGTTTTCTGACAATTAACTGCGGGTTTCGGTATTTTCAATTTTAGTGGTTTTTTTATTGGTTTTTGTATTAAATTTACTATTTTTGTACTCCCTTAGTTTTATGCTAGTTGCTGTAGAAATTTATGAATAAAAGTTTATTTCCTATTCAATGCTTACATAAAAGAAAACATTTTTAAGTACAGAAATTTATTGATTTTTTGTCTTAAAATATTTAATAAAATTTTACAATAAAACTTATACAATTTCAAATTCCAAACGTAATAAAAATGTTTAGTGTTTATCAGTAAATACAGTAGAATGTAACAAAAACGTACTTGAGGGGCTAAAAAAATAAATAAAAAAATTTTAAAGAGTTGATAGAAGTATTTTTATATTAAAGTGATGTCAAGAAGTTTATTTATTTCGCACATAGCGGTCGCGGTTCCAAGCTCTACAGTATACTATGGATGCCGAAACAACATGAATCCCAATTAAAGTCTGATTGTTTGCGATTCACTCCATTGTCTTGATGAAACAGAAAGTAGTAAGATCTTCTAAATCATTAGCCAGCACCGGCAAGGATTGTCCTCTTTTAATTTTATTCATCATTATACTTGACGGCCTATATATATATATATTTTATTAAATTGTTGTGATTTTGGTTATTTGAAGAGCTTTAAAGATTTGTCATTTAATATTTTATTTATCCACTAGAGATTGATAAACTAGACATTAAAGAGAAGATGAGAAGGCCAAGATTATTTATTTATTTATTTATTAATTACAATACAATTACAAATTATACATACATACATAACATAATTGGTCATTACAACCCTTCAGTCAGAATTACAACCTAGTTTCTCGCACCACTTATGTTGTGTGTGTTAAATTTTATACATGCGTGGCGGGAGTTACAGTTTAAAGTCGACTCCGAACGACATATTTTTGAGAAACTTTTCATGGCAATTTAATTTACTCTCAGAGTTTTTGCCAGAAATCTGCTGAGAGGAAGTCGCCGAAGAAATATTTTGATGTCTGGCCTGGGGCTCGAACCCTGGCTTTACGTTTAATCAGCCAACACACTAGACTACGTCGACTTCTTAAAAACCTAGCATCGCCTTATTGTTCGAAAGCAAATATAAAAAACATTATACGTTTCCTTAAGCACTTACTGTCTTTAAAGAAAAAAAGCATGTGTGAGATATTATCGACCTATTGAAGCCATTATATTTGGAATATAACATCGCTGAGATCGTTTCTCAGTGCCCTGTTTACATTACTACCTCGTTAGATAGCCATGTGTTGAAACCACATGACTTCATTGTCCAAATATTCCGACTTCGCCAAAAGAATCAACCTGTAGTGCTTGCCGATGGCAGTATCGGGGAACGTCGCCTACACCCTCAAAATCCTCACCAAATTCTAACTTGTTCAGGATGAATTGGACGCTCTTAAATCTCATGTGGATTGGTATCGCTCCTAATTCGAAAATTTTTTCATGTTCACATTCTTCCAGTAATAAGCCTCATTGCTGAAGAATATTTTTCGGCGGTCGTCTGTGGTAATTTGACTGAATAAATAACAAACTCGCACTGGGGGGTGTCTGGTTACAACAAGGCTATGCTATAAGCCACACAATCCGACCGACTAGTCTCGACTTTAGCTTTTCTGCAATGATAAGTTTCCAAAAGGATAATTTTACGCCGTTACGCTTTTAAGTGGGACTTCATCAAAGAAAGAGTAGTAAAAAATACTCAGTACTGCAAAGGTAGTCAATTAAGTTACCCTCTTTATCATGCATAGTGGTGAAGACTAAGCATTTTAATGAAACGTTTACATTAAATTCAAAATTTTATTTTCGTTTTAACTGAAACTGAAAATTTGATGACATACATACATATATAATTGGACATTACAACCCTTCAGTCAGGATTACGACACAGTTTCTCACACCACTTATGTTGTGTGTGTTAACTTCTTATACATGAGTGGCGGGATCTACAGTTTAAAGTCGACTCCGAATGACAGATTTTTGAGATACTTTTCATGGCAATTTTATTTACTCTCAGAATTTTTGCCAAAAAGAGTCGCCGAAAAAATAATTTTTCATATTTCGTTTTGATGTACGAACTGGGGTTTGAACCTTAGCCTTACGTCTAATAAGCTAACACACTACCTACTAGACTATGGCGATAACACTTGGCTTAAATATCCACAAGTTAATGCCAGCAATATATCCGACAATATATCTCGAGATTTAGCCTGCTCATTTTTCGAACTGCATGACACATGGTCTGATAGACTTTTTTTGGGAATGTGTGTGATTATTTTATTCACCAAGCTTAATACATTAATCGCATCCTTTTCCTGCAACCAAAAAAAATTTTTTTGGCAGCAGAGTGATGACCCATTCCGTGAGTTTAAATGGCAGGGTTTAACTACCCTAGAAGTCCGATTTTAGAAATTGCTGTAGTTCTGAGCTTGGCGTGTAGTCGCATTCAACAGCTCTGGAGGTATATTGCCTGGACCAGGTGCTTTATTGAAATCGAAAATGAAATCACCAAGGAATTTTTTAGACATACTCGGGTATATGGCTATCGTGGGTAGTAGTAGGTAGTGTATTGACATATTAGACGAGAGCGTGTGATTCAACCTGTGTGTCAGACATCTCAACCAAACGAAATATGAAAAAGTATTTCTTTTGCCAGCTTTCTCTTAGCAGTGTTCTGGCAAAAATTCTGCGAGTAAAATAAACAGTCATGAAAAGTTTCTCAAATTTGTAGTTTGGTGTCAACCTTAAGCACAAGGTCTCGCCTTTAATAGATAAAATTAACACACCCAACATGAAAGGTGTATGAAAAAACTTTTTTATCCAAACTAAAAGGTTATAATGACAATTAAGTAAGTCAGTCTGGTATATGTCAATAACTAACTCTTCTTATTGTTTTCGCTGGACATTTCTGAAATAATGCTGAGAAAATACTCATATAGTACTCCAATCATACCTTAATTTTTTCTCTTCTTGGCGGAGAGATATGAAAGCCACTGGTTCCTAACAGAAAACTCCGTCCAATATCTTTACAAACTTGGTAGTCCCTGTCATTAACAAATGAGTTTCAGTCGATGGACCACGGGCGGTATAAATGCTTAATGGCACTAGAATTGGACGCAGTGGAGCAATCACCCGTTCACTGCAAACATAACAATTGATGAAATCGAAATATAATGAAACAAATATAACAACAACAACAAATAAAAGTTGAATAAAAAGTTTAATACATTATTAGCCGCCGTAGTCTAGTAGGTAGTGTGTTGCCTTATAGACATAAAGCCAGGGATCCCAGGTCAGACATCAAAACAAAATACAAAAGGTATTTCTTCGGCGACTTCATCTCAGCAGATTTCTGACAAAATCACTGAGAGTAAATAAAATTGCCAAGAAAAGTTTCTCAAAAGCTGTCGTTCGTAGTCGACTTTCAACTGTAGGTCCCGCCTCTCATGTATAAAATAAGCACATATAACACAAGTGGTGTGGGAAGCTAGGTTGTAATCCTGACTGAAATGATGTTATGACCAATTATGTACAAATATATGTATGTATTTATGTATGTACTTTCATTTATTTAATTGAACTATTTTGTTGATGAAATGAATAAAATGAAATGTTTGCTTAAAAAAAACGTATCAGATTTATCCTCCTCCTTGGCTGTGGATACGAACGTGTACTTGCATAAATACAATGGGATCTCCAGTTTACAAAAAATAATATTTATTTTATTTTTTAATTGAAACAAAAAATTGTTATATATTCTTATGTATGTAACAAATTCTGTACAATTTATTTAATTTGCATCAGCTATTAGTTTATTGCATTGATAATTTAAATCTTACATTTGAACAGAGAATACATTTAAAAAAACAAAAAATTTTGAAATAAAAAATCTCCAGAATAAACTTATTTTTGTATATTTACAAAGTATTCATTACCTGAAAAGATCTACCTGGATTTCAATTTAGTGATATTCAATTTATTCACTTTAATTTTCTTCAATAAAATTCTCTTGTAGACAATTATTGAAAGTAGGAATATTTTAAATGAAAAATTTAATTTAAATTTAAATTTAAAATTTAATTCCTTAAAGGCAAATATAAAAAACCACAAATTTATTCAAAATTTTATTCCAAAATTTTGTTAAATAAAATTCTGAGTCAAGAAATATAGTTTTGGAAAAGAAAATAAAATTTTTCACCATAAAATATTATTAGAAGACAATGAAAGAAATCTGCTTTAGTAACACAAATTAAACAAAATAAGTTTTCGATTTGTTTAAACAACAGTTTTTTATTACAGTAAAAATCAATAAAAATGCTAATGAGGAAAATAAACAAACAAACAAAAAACTGATTGAAATGAGTATACAGTTTATGGTCCTCATCCTGTAACTGTTAGACATACAAACATACATGCATTCATAATTGGTCATTACAACCCTTCATTGAGGAATCGACTTTAAACTGTAGGTCCCGCCACTCATGTATAAAATTAAAACTTACAAAATGAGGGGTTTGAAAAGCTAGGCCGTAATCCTGACTGAAGGGTTATAATGGTCAATTATGCATATATGTATGTATGTATTTAATATATCTCGAATTATTTGTTAACTGTGAATCATAAAAAAGCATTTAATGTATGCTTAAAACTTAAATACTTGTTATTTTATAAATCTGTGACAAAAATTGTTTTTCATGGACACATTTTTACATTTTGTGTTTTTTAACAACTCCCAGTGCCACAATGGTTCGCTTTAAACTTTAAAATATTGATCAGAACGTAATTAAGCACTTTGTTTAAATTTATAGCTAGGGAGCATTCAAAGAAAGACCCGATTGAAATGTTTTCAATTTGTTTGGGTACAATTTAACTATGAAGTCCACTACTTTATCTCTTCGCTTATCTCAGTTGTGAATTGTTAGGCCCAAGTCTTCTCGAAACTCGGAGACACTGCGATGCAGCGTCGCCATCTATTCCATTGGAACATTATTATGATGGTTTTTTTATTATACTTTAACGTTCAGGGATTTTTAAGCTCTAAGTTTATGGCCAATAACACTATTTATAGCATTCAGTGTACAAAATACTATCAACACTATTTTGATAACTTTCTTCTTCTTCCAACATCTTCGGCGTTCATGTTTCCAGCTTGTATGGTCTCGTTGAATATTTAACTCAAATTTTGTAGTCATAAACTAAACTAAACAAAATTCTTTGAATTATTTTTTATATTTTTCCTTTTGATTTTCTTCTTCGAAGCTGAAGATTTTCTACTTCCAAGAGATGCCATAGTTACTCTGTTCCACTCGACGCATTTACCTTTAAAGTTTCTTTTATTTACTGTTTAAATATTTATGCCAAATTATCATAATTTTATGCAATTACCCTGAGAGTTACAGGACGTCTTACACAAGACTAAGCAGGATTTTGTTTAATAGTCGTTATAGTTTCCTAAGTTGACCCGGCTTGTAATAATATTTATAAGAACTTCGGTACTCTTTTTTTTATTTTGTTGGTAACATTGTAATTACGTTACAAACGACGAATGAAATGAGTTGGAAAATTAAAGATTTTTTGTATATTTTTTCCTATTTTAACTGTATTTGTTCTTATAAATGCATTAATGCAATACAAAATGTAAATACTGTTACGAAAGTGTTCGAGCATAAATGAGGATTGATTTTTTTGCAATCGTCTACCATTGGGAGAAAATTCGAGTCTTTCTTAGGACACTACTGCAGGCGACAGTGACGGCAGAGAAAATAAATTTGCGAATCTGTATTTGGAACTCTAAATATAGCAAAGATATTGTACTTAAGATGTCGTAAATTTTCGAAAATGTTTGTTAATTTTTTCGGTATACAGTAACGGTCTTCTAATTAGCACACTTATCTACCAAAAAGTTTGTGTTGAATATTTTATTCTTAAAATGATTAATTTTTTTGTCACATGCTTATAAAATAATTTACGCCGTAGTCTAGTAATTAGTGTGTTGGCTTATTAGACGGGAGATCTGGGTTCAAACCACAAGTCAGATATTTCCGAAATATGAAAAATATTTCTTAGGCGACCTCTGGCGAAAGCTGTGAGAGTTAATGAAATTGCCATGAAAAAGTTTCTCAAAAATCTGTCGCTCAGAGTCGACTTTAAACTGTAGGTCCCGCCACTCATGTAGAAAATTAACACACACAACATAAGTGGTGTGAAGGAAGAGCGAATCAGTTTAAGATAAAAAAATTATGGTATTTCGGTAAAATTAACCCTGCAATAAGGGATGACGTATGAGTACTCTTAAATGACCAAACTAATTAAATATCACTCATACGTCAACACAATATTGTTGAATACAAATTACCATGTGGAGTATATTCATCAGTTTTTGAAGAAATACTTTTTGTATTTTATTTTGATGTATGGCCTGGGGCTCGAACCCTGGCTTTTCGTCTAATAAGCCAACACACTACCTACTAGACCACGGCGACTTTACCGTATAGAAACTACTCATTCACCTGTTCATTTCATATGATGGCTTACAGCGAAATTTAAAAAAAAAACTTGTACGGAAATTGAAAATTTCTTGGAGGAAATATTAAAATTTCTTGCTGTGGAGAAATTGAGGGATGATTTACTTTGCAATCAATGAATGACGCAGCTTTTTAAAATGTTGGCGTAACATTGTTGTTTGAATGTAATTTTTCTTTTACGATGTTATATTGTTATGTCATGTATATGACATTTAGAAACTTACTAATTATGTTGCAATTCTTTGCAATTTCGTGCTGTATTATGACGAATAAAAATATGCTACTTTGATGCGAGTTCCAGCAAAATATTGAACTGAACTTGAACATATTTCATAGTGTGCATTAATAAATGCTTCTAAGATAACAATATCAAAGTACTACACTGATCCGCACTGTCTTCAAATTAAATCCGATTGAGAATTTATGAAACCCAGTAAAAACAACAATCATCACTGCAGCAGGGTTCGGTGACAAAGGATAAGAGCGGCAGCGTTGGTAAAATATTGTTACGAAAATGGAAACGATGTAATAATAACAATAATTTCACATTAAATAAATATAATAAGCAAAACCTTAAAGATCTCCGCTATACAGATCTATTGTACAAGTTTTGTTGCTTACACCAAGGGTAACGCATAAAGCACACAAGTTGTATACGGTGGCACACAAAAGTAGTGCGAACAATAAAGAGTTCAATTGAAACTAAACACATATTTGTTTTTATTTTTGTTTGCAATCCACGAACTCATATTCTGAAGGTTTTTAAAAAGGTAGAAATGTAACAATATTATTATTAAGGGATTTAATAACATTCTGAATTGATCAGTCAAGATTACGCTGAACAAATAATTTTTCATACTCCGGTTTGTTGGAGGGGTGTGAACCGAGGTCTCATTTCTAATAAGCCAACACACTACGTACTAGACGGCGGCGGCTAGAAATTTATAATTCATTGATTAAATTGAAATATACAGAGTTTCTCTTTTGAATTAACATCGAATATATCTTTGGTATCAATTTTTACACTAAAAAATTGTTAAAATTATATATTTATGAAGCAAACATACACTGTAGTAAGTTTATATTTGATTTCTCAGGAATTCAAAATATTTTAAAGTTTCTATATATGCCTGCGGCATAACTGCTTCCCAATTCTGCACAGTTCATAAATTTTTGTCTAATTGCAGTCCTTTCCGGCACTTCAATGTACTTTCTTAGTAGAATTTCTTTCCTGTTTTAAGTTTGTTTTGATCTTATTTCCTTGTCGTTACGAAAACCCAGTAAAAGGAAGAGAGAGAGATGGAAACCTTTACTTTTTATAATTAAATTTCAAAATAAATTCCATAAAATTTTATTTTATTTTTAAAAGCAAATTTCAAAAATAAAAAGAGAAATATGGAGTAAAGTTGTTTTGCTTTTGAATTTTTTTCTCGGCTTTTAGTCGTTCCGATGTTATGCTTTTTACTTACTGAAAAGAAAAGTTTTCACAACTTACAAAAAAAAGTAGGGTGAAGGAAATTTTTATGTAACATCAGCATTTATTACAAAGCAACTGCTGAAGCAGAAATTAATGCAACGACAATATTAAACACAAACTCACACCACTTATGTTGTGTGCGTTAACTTTTATACATGAGTGGCGGGACCTACAGTTTATTTATTTATTTATTTATTTATTTATTTTATTTATTAATCATAGCACAACAAGATAATAATCTTATAAATGAAAGTGCTACGGGAGGACATCAAATAGGAAAAAGTAATAACAAATCGCTCATTATATGAGTAATGAATTGTTTGAAGTACAGTATAAATAAAAATTAATAAGAATAAGAACATGTTTTAACCTCAGGAAATAGCATTCGATACAAAAAAATTAGGATAAGAAAATAAGTATTTGTAAAAAACTAAATTAGGAAAGATACAAATATAAAGAAAAATACAAACAAGGAAATATATTCATATAATGAGATACAATGAAACTTAAATAATAAATTAGAAAAATGAAAATAATTAATCACTAATAAAAATTAAGAGTAAAAATGTATAAAACAATCAAAATATATTACAAACTACTTAAACAGATTGTATAACTCCTTTTTGAACTTAGTTGCATTGCCTATGTTCTGAATATAATTAGGTAGTGCATTCCAAAGACTGATGGTGTGTATAAAGAACTGTCGTTTCGACAAAAGAGTCCTATGCCTTAATTGGATAATTTTCCTACCGCGGTTGGATCTAGCAAATCTAACCCTGCTAAATAAGTATACTGGCTGTTCCAAAGTAATAATCTTATGGAGGAGAATTAGGCACTTAATATTCAATAGATTATCAAAATGAATACCATATATCTGGTAAGAAAATTGTGATATATGGTCCCAACGTCCCTTAATAAATACATATCTGGCTATGTTATTATAAGCCAAGTTGAGTTTCCGCCTATCATCCGCATCACAGTTTGCGAAAATTTCCGATCCATATAAAAGAACAGGAATCAAAAACGTTTTTGCCAGTTGCAGGCGTATAGCAAAAGGAGTCGAATCTATAACAGCCCATAAGTTCCTAAGCATACCATAAACTTTACCAACGATGACATTAATGTGGCTAGACCACGTTAGCCGACCATTAAAGATAACACCCAGATTAGATGCCGATTCAACAAAATCAATTTTATTCCCCCTGATAATAATTTCCGGCACATCAAACGCTCTCTTAGACCTGGAGAGCAATAAACATTTCGATTTAGAGGTATTAATACAAAGTCCATTAGCACTAGCCCAGTTGTCAATTTTCCGTAAATCATCGTTAATCGTATCTACACATAGTAGGATATTATCAATACAAGCGCTCCTATAGAGCTGAACGTCATCAGCGTTTAAAGTCGACTCCGAACGAAAGATTTTAAGAAACTTTTCATGAGAATGTTATTTACTCTCAGAGTTTTTGCAAGTTTTTGCTGAGAGGAAGTCGCCAAAGAAATATTTTTTCATATTTCGTTCAGTTGGAGATGCCTGACCTGGGGTTTTAACCGATGCCTCACGTCTAATAAGCCAACACACTATCTACTAGACCACGGAGAGTTCTATTCACATAAAAAGTTGTGTTAATTAGAAAATTAATAAAATGTCTGAAAACCATCGCTTAAAAATCTTGAACAAAGGAGTTTGATTGAGCGAATTAGTTAAGTGAGTTAAAGCGATCAATTACATGAAATTAAAATGTGCCGTACAAGGGAAAAAAATAAAGTAAAGCATCACGCTAAAAGACCGCTGTTTGTTCAAAAATGATATCAAAGCTTAGATAGACGGTAAATTTCCAAGACCAATGTGCTTTCCATGTGCGCCCTTCATACAATGCTCCGTAAGGATTCCGATATTTGATATTAGAAAACTTTTTGTACAGACCATATTTTAGTTTGGTACGAATTTATGTGTGGTTATGTCCTTATAAGAACTCGCTCATCTGGCGCTGACAGATTCCATGACTGCATTGTCAATTAATCGCTCGCAGGTCTTTATGGTATTTGAGTTCATTACGTTGAATGGAAACATCGCGCCTGGGGATATTTGCATTCCTGAGAATTCTCGCTGCAGTCTGTATTGTCAATAATTCCGTTTAAAAGACGGCAGTTTTATGGACTGTGCTATGCCAATAGATTCCGAAAAGATTTCGCCATCCAGAGTTCCATTAAATTCGAAGCAATCAGTGACAATTTCTATGGAATTTTTTCACAAGGTTCGCAGCACTATTCCTTCAAAACTCTATGTCCGGAATGGATATTTCGAGTAGAAAAATAAACCCGAATATTGCATCCGAACTGTGACAAAAGAGCGTATATCTAGAATGAAATTGTGGTGATTGGTTTTTGCGGTGATGTTGAATATTTAAAATGTAAAATGTATTTGATTAATATTTAACTAGTTTGTCACTTACTGACAAATGGTTTTCGATAAAAGCTTTACTTGTTGTGGAGAAATTAAAAAAAAAAATGAAAGTAGATAACATATATAAAAAATAGAACAACAGGAGAAAAAATAAAATTTGCTAGCAAAGCAACAAGAAGCAGTAGAAAAATTGTAAATTTTACAATAATTGCATACAAAATGTACAGTGATGAACAAAAGTTAATTAAGAACCTTCTGGCACCGTTTAGATAAAATCTTATAAATTGAAGTGTAACAAATTTTGGAACCAATAAAGTTAATTTGTTTTATTAAACTCACTGCTATGCTACTAGTTAAGTATATTTTAAGTTAAATCGGTAAATGCTGTAAAAATTTAGTTCTCTTGTGCATTATAAGTTTCTGTTATAATACCAATTTATCTTTATTTATTTAGCATTTCACAAGCATCGTGAAAGTTCCATTTAGTTGTGGCCTCAGATTCCAAATGCTTTGATAAATACAGAGATATTCCTCCTATGGTCTCCTCTTCTTTCTTATCATTACAGCTTCAATTAAAATAATTATGAGGCCTTCCCATTTCTGGACGTATGGCCCGTGTTTTGTTATTTCTCAACTAAGATTCTTAAAATGGATTCCGGTTTAGGTTTTTCAAATCCATACTTCTAGATTTATTTAGATTCCATAAAATTGGCTTAACCATACATCATAGTCGTAGTCGTCTTAGGGCCATTATTACAACTTGCCGTTAAACTTGGGTTTAGTTAAAGGTACCTTTAGCTAAAGGGAACTGTAAAGTTACCTTTAACTTATTTTCGTTATTACAACTTACAGATACAAATTTTCAAAAATATGGCAGTGCCGGAGCAATATCGATAAAACTGTTCAATTATCCGTAGATCGAGCTTTGTATCAAAAATGATACATTTCTATTTTTGAGGCACTATAACTTTTAGTCAGAAAAAGTTAGATGCCTGATATTTTTTGAATTCGTTAGTATTGTGATATTCGAAAAAAAAGAAAATTTCATACAAGACTTGAAAAATTCAAAAACTTCATAATTCTATCTTATGTATCATTTTTGATATATACAATTTGCCGAGGGATTATTTGGTGTTGTGTATGTAATTTTTTTACGTTTTCAAAAGATTTTGTGAAGTTTTATCCGGAATAATACATTATTTATGATATTTGATAAGGAATTGAAAGTTAAGTGTTGGATGAAAGTGAAAAAGTTGAATTTTCTGTTCTTGACATTGATTGGAGTAGTCGTAGTCTAGTATGTTCTATCTTAGCTTATTAGACGTCAGACCAAGTTTCAAATCTCAGGTCAGACATTTCCAGTTTACAAAGAAAGGTTGTAGTGACCGATTAAATATGTACATATATATGTAATATTCCTACTAATAAAGATTCTGAAAAGAAGAAAGCAGAAGCTCCTCTTATGAACTGACGCATGTATTGACAGCAGCAAACATGACAATAGGACGTTAGTCGGAAAAGATGGTACTACTTGGAATAGAGAACCGTATTAGTAGTTTGGGAAGAAAAAATATTACCAATTTTCACGCAGATTGCTAGGAGCTGTTACATGAAATGTTGTAGAGTCTATCTTACTGCTCTTCTCATATATGCTACGTACGTAGCATCTACTTACAGCCGTATTTGGGGAAACTTGTATCCGGGAGACACCAGAGAGGAATGAAAGGGAGAACATTGTTATTGACATAATCGATGTTCTATTGCAACAGGAAATATTTTAACCTCACCTGACGTCGACAACAAATGTTTCTAGCGAAATATAACAATGGTTTGTGCCATCAGGTTTCAGCTATCTCTCTATTGGGAGCGTTACTGATGGGAGTGACTATAAGCTGCCCCATCTCATCACTTCGAAACTTATAAATCGCCACAAAGCAAGAGTGCTAGATGTCAAATTATTACCATTTAGAAAAAAATAAAACCAAGCTGACATGAAGTTCTTAATTTTTACGTGAAAAACCATACTACAATGTACTTCATGTCAAACATTTTGGCATAAATTTCATAAAAGTGATAATAAAATGTAATGATCTAAAATAGTTTTATTAAAGTGAATTAAAATAAATAAAATTATTTAAATTTTGTAACAAAATCTATCAATAGTTGCGAAAATTCTATGAAATACAAGTATGTATCAAAAGTGATACATAGATAGAATTATGAAGGTTTTTAAGGCTCGATCTACGGTTATACAAGTTTTTTTAACGCAGTGACAACCGCGGGATTCGTTTTTTTTTTGTTGTATATGCTCATTTTGTTTAAATTTGAAGTTGTCATAATGAAAATAATATATAATATGGCAAGTTCAAACATAAAGTGACCTTTAAATGTTAAAGGTAGGATGATCATCCCTTTAGCTAACGATCACTTCTATCTTATTGGGTACTCATAATAACGAGAAACAATTTATCTGCCCGTTAAAATCCTCCCGTTAGTTAACGGCAAGTTGTAATAATGGCCCTTAGTCTAGAAGTTAGTTATTGGCTTATAAGACGCGAGGCCACGGTTCAAGCCCCAGGTCTGGCATCTCCAACTCAACGAAATATGAATAAATATTTCTTTGGCGACTTCTCAGTAGATTTCTGGCGAGTAAATAAAATTGCCATGAAAAGTTTTTCAAAAATCTTGTCCTTCGGAGCCGATTTTAATCTCTAGGTCCCGCCAATCACGCATGAAAGTAACACAACATAAGTAGTATGAGAAGCAGGGTCGTATGTATTCATGGAAGTTCGTTTGTTTGATCGGTTGTTTTGTTAACACATTCAATGTTCTATGATCATTATCCGCGGTAGAAGTACCACATAGTCCTGCCATAGTCAATATTGGATCCTGTGTACACATTTGTTAGTGGTTTAATGACCATATTACAGTTATTGAAAATGTGATGAGCCTTACTTGGTACCGGATATGCACAGCGAAGGCCTTTATATCCGTTATTTCAGATGCTATTAATATAAAAAACATATTTTAAATTGTAAAGTTAACACACACAAGTGGTGTGAGAATCTAGGTCGTAATCCTGACTGAAGGAATGTAATGTTATGTATGCATATTTTGAAGTGAGGTATCAATTTCGTTACTACCAAAATTTACCTTTTACTGCCTTTCAGTTCTTGACTGACGTAAACATAATTTAATTTGCATATTCATATACTAGAATCCGGTCTATCATAGATTGCAGTAGATATTCGTCCTATATTTCATCCATTATTTTTCAAATTACAACTGTTTTATTAAAATGTGATCCACAATTTCGTCTTCATTGATACATTGGGAAAACTTTTTGTTAACTGTCGTCATGTCTTCTTAGAAATTAGAGAACTTTAAAAATAAAAAGATATTCTCTCTAGAAGGTTAGGTTAGGTTAGAGGACGTGTACTTGTCAACTGTCTGGCACGTAGTGCCATTCTATTGAAACCACAAGTCACAACAAAAAGAAATTATCGATCTATAGTGTCCGCCATTGACATTGATGGCCTGCCTGCGTGATTTCAAATTCAAAACATAACAGCGCCGCACAGAAAATAGTCCAATGGTGTCAAATTACAGTTTCTTGGCGGCCAACTGACATCACTATTTCGGGAAATTATACGGACATCAAATGCAATAAATCAATTGTGGCATGAGATGTGTGGCTAGTTGCTCCACCCTGTTGAAAACACACATCGTGTGGGTACAAAAAAATCGGTTATCGCACCAAACAGTCACTCGTAATGGATGCATTGGCTTCTGTAAGACCACGTGTGGGTTTTCTGAGCCTTAAATACTGCAATTTTGCTTGTAACGTACGCACTAAAAGGAAAATCAGCTTCATTCGAAAAGATGATCATTGTGCAGCTTCTCGTTGGCCCAATACATCCCAACGTTACTCAAGCGTAAATTGATTCAATACGTTCAGTGGAGACAATGTACAGAATTTTGTGGCAGAATACAATGACATAAGTATTGCCAGATTCGAAATAACTGATGGTTCAATTTTAAACCTATAGGAGGCCCACCTGATACATATGTTTTTTAAAAGCCATGGAGGTGGTCGAACTTCTTAGTACAAATTCTGAAGGCATCAGAATCGTTTCTCTAATGGTGGATCTAATCTAATCAAAACTATTACAATGTCTGCCACGATCAAATTAATATGCTTTCTTGAAGTGAAAAAATTGTTATAGATTGATGAGAGTTGTTGATCACAAATAAAATCAGAACTGGAATAAATGTTGTTTTTCGAAAGCGAAGTTTACGTAGGGCACACCTCCAAGTTTTTAACACCGCCAAGTAAAAATTAATTTGATTAAGATGTGGCAGGAAAATTTACCAGAAATAAAGTTCTGAAGAAATTCTTACGATTTTTACAGCTGTCTGAAGAGCTATTTTGTTATTTATAGTCACTCAAGCCAAGCTATGAATGTAGTTGTCAGTCTTGTCTAGCTCTCTTCTTTTCACACAGAAACCATTTTATACTTACTGATAAAGTTCCATTACATCGAACTGGAGCGACGAAACCATTTAAAATGAGACAGTATTGGTATTGATATTCTATTAAATTTTTTTCTCCACTGCTTTTTACCAATTTCGCTGCACAATATTTATTTAAACCGTGTAGAAGAAAGTTCTGTATCTCATAGAATATATTTCTCTTTATGTGAACGTCTATTGCGAATATGTACACCATAATGGATGGTGTATCGCATGCAAGTGTGAAAAGAAGAATGCTTAATAACCAATTTAATGTGTGTTTTATTTTTACCTTAGGTTTACGCTCCTCTCTGAACATTATTTTTAAATTTTTCGCTTTATTTCATCTTCAGATGGTAGTGTTTTTAAATCGATTTTCTTTTATCGTCTTAATGGCATAATTTTAAAGTAATTTATTTTACATTTGTTTTTTCTATTTTTACGATTTTTTTAATATACTACGATAAGTCACTAGGTGTTGTTAACGTACATAGCACAGTATCTTCTTCTCTTGTTACATTTTAAAAATCAAAAATTTTTAACTGATTTTGCTGTTGTGGTCGACAACTTTGGGTGGTGGATTGTTTTTGTTTCATTATTTTCTTAAGTGCTTCAAGTACGATAACTACTTACAAATTCAAGGAAATTTATAATACGTTCTAGTGTTTATTAGTCTAAAGAAAATTAATTTAAAGAAAATTACGTAATAAAGTGCAATCTGGAGGAACAAGTCTTCTTATTACTTTTGAACACATTCCATTGAAGTACAAGTAGAACAGCGAAACTCAAGAAACATTTCAAACACGTTCTAATGAATTAATAAAGTCGGATACCCTACTTTCAATAATATACATCTTCACTCTCTTCTGTAAGCAGTCGAGAAACCTTAAAATAGACATTGAAAAAACGACCCACACAAAAAGTTTGTATTCTACTTTCGGTTGGATATAGCTGGCTTAAATACCAAGGAGATGGGGAGGAGTATTTTTTCCAATGTCTTAAAAAACCGAGTCAATTGAATACTTCATTTGATAATTGATAAATATGCTATTGGGGTTTCAATCGTTGCCTCACGTATAATAAACCAACACACTACCCACTAGACCAGGGAGATATACATATATATAGATATATATATGTGTGTTTTTTAAAGGAAACCTCTTTTAAAAATGTTGGTTTTTTAAAGAAAACTTTTTTATTTAATATATTTTATTTATTACACATTTAATGATGTTAAAATTTACAAAAATTTATATTGTTTTCTTTTGTGTCAGTTTGTCGACTAACTGGTTTTTTCTATTGTTCATTGTTTTTTATAAGTCGTTGTCATTTTGCTGAGTTACTATGATTATTATTATTGGTAGGCTACTACAATTATTATTATTGGGTTATGTTGGGTAAGAGATCCGCTGTGATATGTACCTTATTCGCATTAATCTGCAACTTAAAAATCTCCACAAAAAATGTCTAACAGAGTCAAATCGCACGTACTCCTTGGCCAGTTAACATCAGCTTTACATGAGATGATCGTACCCTCAAACCGCTCGTGCGGAATATGTAGGGCGGCATGAGCTGTGTGACATGTAGAGCTGATCTGTTGAAACCACATGCCTGTAGTATTCAGATTATTCAAGTCAGACCAAAAAATTTGGTAATAATTGTTCTGTAGAGCTCATCATTAAGAGTTATTGCTTGGCCAATGCCGCTCTCAAAGAAATATGGTATTCCACAACAAACATTGACTTTTTCGAAATGCATTGGACACTCTTGGATGTCATTTTTATTGGTATCGTCAGAAATTGAACAAATTTGTTTGTTCACGTAGCCATTTATGTAGAAATGCGTCTCATCGTTGAATATGTACAGATTTTGCGGAGACGAACTAGAAAAACCCAATGAAATCATTTGCAAGTTTTCAATTTTATAATTTTGATATTAAAATGCACATCTGGTCGATGAATCACTAATAAGTCGGAAAAAAGTTAAAAGAATAGATCGCTAGATCTTCATCATCAAACATTTGGAGAAAACCGAATACACAAATTAGCACAATGTTTGAGTGATAGGTGAATTGAAAGTGGAAAATCTGATTGCTGGGGTTTCCATTTGCGATTCATTGCTAGAGCTGAATTAAACCGAAGCATCATACATCAAATTCCACAATAATATGCGAAAACCACATTAACGAAGTAAGGTTCCCTCTATTGCCTATTGATTTCAAAGATAAAATTTAAAAAACACGATTATAAATGTATGTGCTTCATTTACTAACATGGTGTAGAGAAGAGCGTCTTTAGTGGAAAAATAATCACTCAACTGAATCGCTATTAAAACCACATATCAAAAATCGTTAAGTTATCGACAATGTTATATACTGGTCCATATCTTAAACAGGTCAAGAGCTTTGATGAGCGTAAAAGTGACTGACTACTTGTGGACTGTTTGAGATTTGTTCTTTATTTTTTTAATGTTTGTTTTATTAATAATTTTCTTAGGATTGGACATGAAATAAATAAAAAAACTTTTAATTTTACTGCCTTATTCCTTTCATTCTTATTCATTAGTTAGTAGTTAAAGTACTAGCAATTGTGACTTACACATCTCAACTGTATGTCAAACGATGGTTAAAGTTACAGATGACCTACAACGAAGACCGTAACAACTACTTATATAAAGGGTGTTTTTTATAGAGGTATAGAACTTTAAGTTCCAATAAAACAACGATGGATTATTCGATTGACATGAATTTTATTCATCCGAAAGATAATCTTGTGGCATTACATTTTAAATATGATTTCTGGCATATGACCGCCACGGCTGGCACGGATGTAGTCCAATCTGGACGTCCAATTTTCGATGACTTTTTCCAACATTTGTGGCCGTATATCGGCAATAATACGGCGAATGTTGTCTTCCAAATGGTCAAGCGTTTGTGGCTTTACCGCATAGACCAATGACTTTACATAGCCCCACAGAAAGTAGTCTAGCGGTGTTAAATCACAAGATCTTGGAGGCCAATTCACAGGTCCAAAACGTGAAATTAGGCGGTCACCAAACGTCTCTTTCAATAAATCTATTGTGGCACGAGGTGTGTGACATGTTGCGCCGTCTTGTTGAAAGCACATCTCCTGGACATCATGGTTATTCAATTCAGGAATGAAAAAGTTTGTAATCATGGCTCTATACCGATCACCATTGACTGTAACGTTCTGGCCACCATCGTTTTTGAAAAAGTACGGACCAATGGTTCCACCAGCCCATAAAGCGCACCAAACAGTCAGTTTTTCTGGATGTAACGGTGTTTCCACATACACTTGAGGATTACCTTCACTCCAAATGCGGCAGTTTTGTTTGTTGACGTAGCCATTCAACCAGAAGTGCGCTTCATCGCTAAACAAAATTCGCTTATGAAAATCGGGAACAACGGTAATCTCGTTTTGGGCCCATTCGACGAATCTACGCCTTACTTGATGATCGTTTGGCTTCAAATCTTGCACGAGTTGGATTTTGTAAGCACGCAAACCATAATCCTTCCGCAAAATCTTCCATAAAGTGGATGGACACAGATCCAATTCCTGTGCTCGATGGCGAATGGACTCATTCGGGTCTTCCTCAATGCTACGCTCTACAGTAGCAATAGTTTCTTCTGTACGCACCTTACAGCGTCTCTGGGGATGCGAGTTATCAATAAGAGTAAACGTGGTGCGAAAACGTTCCATGGTTAATCGAATTAACTGCTCTGATGGACGACGATTTTGTCGACGATAAAATGGACGTAGTGCGCGATACGTTTTTCGCACAGAACCATTATTTTCGAAATAAAATTGCACTATTTGCAAGCGTTGTTCAAACGTGAGTCTATTCATGATGAATTGCCAAACCAAACTGAGAATAAATCACTTGACAGCTGTTAAATCGGTCGCCATCATGAAAAGTAATGCCAACTTAAAGTTCTATACCTCTATAAAAAACACCCTTTATGTATGTTAGTAATGAAAAATTTAAAATGAAAACATATACAAACCACATTACCGACAATTCAGTTAAATGCTTCATTAACCCATTTACAGCCAAACAAAAAGTACAAATTAAATCTTTTAAATTTCAATGTTTATTTATTTTCAACAATGCAAAAAACAGAAACGTAAAAAAAGTAAAAAAAAAAATAAAATGCAGGACATTAGAGGGGTGTACCCAAATTGGTACAATGGCCACTTATGAGTGATATTTTGCAAAACAATTTTTTTCAACGCAGAGTGTTTTTTGCATTTTTTGCAACTCCAGCGGCTTCTATTGTGTCAGATGATATAACGCACACGCTTAAGAAGCTTGAGTAACTCAAAACTTGTAAAAAAAATTATCAAAAAAGATTTTGTGGTTGGCAGGATTCATGGTCAATTTTTGTAGCAGTATTTTCACAACCCTAGTACCCAATGGCTCAGAAACAATAAATATCAAAGCAGTAACAATATCCAGAGGAACTTGCTCCAACCCAGTTTTTATTACCAAACCGAATAGGTTTACCTCGAATATACTGTTTTGCTGAATGGCGACCGTAATATTTCACCATGGATTTGTCGATAGAAATATGTTCGTGGAAAACACCCCATTGGTTAAATTTTCTGATAAGAATTTCAGCAAGTTGACGTACTTTAAACATTTTGTCACTAGTTTTTGCAGAATCGTTAGTAGTATACTTGTGACCATTGTACTTAAATTGGAACAGCATTATTATATGTTTTCTAAGATCTTATACATTTGTTGTATGAGACTATAAATGCTTTTCAATGTTTCACTGTTTATTGAATTTTATATTATAACACAAATTTCGACTATAAGTTTTAGGTAGAAAATATAACTTTGATTACCATTGACCGACCTCTATATATGTATTGTTAATGAAGTTTAATAGATTATTACAACAATAACAATATATATAGTTAAATTGCTTCATTTAATATTTATTCAGAGCACTTTCCACTATTCAATAATGCAAAAATAAGTAAACTAGAGTAAACAGTTTTTTTTTATACAGCCTTAATAATTAAGTGTTCCCAAATTGGCACAGTGACCGTAAATGGGTTAAAGATTATTTGTGCTCTGATGCTTATTATGGAATTAATACTCTTGGATATTAAATCAACACACTCAGGTGTGTGAATATGAATGAGAAACTTTTGATTACATAAAGTTGAGCGCACATAGGATATAAATGTTGTCTTATAAAACTAGAAAATAAAAAGGTTAATCACTTACTTTTAATTCCCTCTATGAACTGATGTTGACGTAGTGTAGTAGGTAGTATGTTGGCTTATTAGACGTGAGTCCTCGGTTCAAACCCCAGGTCAGGCATCTCCAACTGAACAACATACGAAAGAAATGTTGTCTGTCATTTGGAGTCGACTTTAACAATTAACACACACAACAAAAGTTGTGTGAGAAGGGACACACTAAACATCTGCTTATAGTCGAATTGAAGGAACAACGCATGGTATGGTGAGGAGTGTGCTATGATGGCGTTGCCAAGTGAAAATATCGAACATAGTATATCAACCATCTTGGAACTCATTCTGAAGCCTCTTAGCCAATCAATATTCATCAACAAGCTACGAACTTCCCAGAAAAACTCTACTCCAACTCACAAAGCAAAGATGACTTCACTGTGCTCTTCATATTAACAAATGATTGGTCTCCTGGTAGTCCAACTAGAGGTCCGTATTAGATGGCATGACTTGATCTACTCCACACCCAAATATTGAATCGTTAAAGACAGCACTTGACCGTTTAGTGGACAATTTCCCCATGCATGAAGTGCGTCTCGCAATGGATGTATGGCAACGTCACCTCAAGTAGTGCTGGAACGCAAATGGGAGTCATTTCGAATAAGTTGTTCTCAGGTTTGTGGCCATTGAATAATAAAAAAATTAATATTAATTTTTTCATTTGTCGTCGATTTTTCTGTGTACCAGTATTTTTGACTTGACAAATTTGCTATTGAATAAATATACACCGGGTTTTAACTGATTACAAAAAAATTTACAATAAAATATTTAAACTTTATCATTAAACTTAAAATAAGGACAAAAAATAAAAAAATTGTTAACAATATTGAGGAATTTAGACAATAAAATACAGACAAAGTATATTGTAACGAAAATGGAATTGGTGTAATATCGTTTAATATCAAAATGAGCCAAAAGCTACACATACCAATACAACGAACTTGTTACAAGTAAACCAACAACATCGGTAGGAAAGAAAAGGGGAGAACGCAACAACAAGCAACGAGAACAAAATACACAGACAACAATGAAGTCGCGATAGAGCTCTCGAGAAGGCGAACACATGAACATTAGATTTCAATAACATTCATCAGACTGATTACGTGAGAATATAAAAAGGCAAGACAAAGCAGGTAACGCGCAGTAAGAATTCAGTCAGTCTATTGTGAAGACGCGTTGCATGTGAAGAAAACAGTCGTGGTTTGAAGATTGCCGTTGAAAATATCTGCGTTGCAAACAAAGAAGAATAGCGAATAAGCAGTTATTGTTGTATTCGTCAAGTTGTTAACCGTGGCACACAAAAGTAGTGCGAACAATAAAGAGTTTAATTGTTACTAAACACACATTTGTTTTTATTTTTGTTTGCCATAAACGAACTCATATTTTAAACGTTTCTAAAAAGATAAAAACTTAACAATATATGTATATCGTGGTGTTATTTCTTTAAAGGTTGACAGCGATTCGAGATAATACAAAAATCTCAAATAAAATCAAATAAGAAGGAATAATTTATTAAATAAACGTAAAACTCTTCCGTGATGTTTACACATATGTGCGATATAAAAAAGAACATGTGTAATGTAGATATACTTGTATATATAATGGCTTGCGATAAGACTAATGTTCGAATGTACTTTACATCCTTATTTAAACAAACAATTACACTCAGTTATCACTCAATTAAAATTGTAAACACTTCTCCGCTTTCTTATAGTCGTGCTTAATTGTCTTTATTTATCTTCCTTTAAAATTATATAAAAATTTTAAAACATTGAATAGGGGATGGTAATTATCACTCTCACGTTATTTGCTGCAGGTATTTTTTTGTTCGTTTAAAAACTCTGTTAATTATTGTCTGGTAAAGTAGAAAACCCACAAATGACGAGAATGCTGTGGTATTCATTATCATTTGTAACGTTGTTCGCAAACATGCATAAACCCTTAGTACCGACTCTCCCCACATGAATAATTGTCTTTATTTGTACGTACTCATGAACAACAATTGCATTCTGGTAACAATAATTATGTATGCTCCAAATGTAGCTACCTACATATATTAGCAGAATTGAGAGTGATAAAGGCTTTTGTTCGTACCTAAAGATATTGTCACCTTGAGCATATTTAATGATGACGAAAGCTTGTCTAATAAATCACAGCTTCAATGTAAAATTTATCTTCAAAATAATATGTCTGAAGAGCATTCAACTGCCTACTGGAAACTGCAGATATTACGTTAAAAAATTAAATTCATACAACTGCGAAAAAATATTTCTTTCATACTTCGTTTTGTTGTAAATGTCTGACCTGGGGCTTGAACCGTGGCCTCATGTCTAATTATCCAACACACTGCGGCGACTAAATCACCTTTATAAAATGCTGAGGGTTGGACGTGAAGTATTTCCGAGAAAAGTGAATTGTCTGCTAACCAACTGAAATTCTTCTTAATCTGAATTAGTGCACCGCCTGTTGCTGTTGTACACACTATTCCACTAGTTTTGTGTTACGAATGATTAAGAAAGTTGCTGCCCATAAATAAGAAACTATGGCGAATAATGGATAAAGTCGTTTACTTATGCAAGCGACGTTTTTGGATAATTTAACCAATTTAGTTTGGAAGTCCAAAGAAACTTTAAGCCATTGGCTTTGCTATTCTATTTATACATTCTGAACTATAGTTTATGTTACCTTTAAAGGCTAATTTCAAGAAAAGGTGAGTCTGAACATGACATAATGGTACGTATATAGTGTGCCCCACATTTTTAAGCTGATTTCTACTTTCAAATTTCAAAGTCTGTTTCCAAAAACCTGTTGAAAATTAATAAAATCCAAGCAATACCAATGCGGATACTGTATTGTTGATAGTTTTTGTGGGAATAATAAAATAAAACTCATTACATCGTTTAAAGCATCTTTTAAAGTGCAAAGATTTAAAGAAAAAGTTGTATTCCTTACCACAATTTTACCTTCTTTCAACTTGCCAAACAAGAAAGTGGCATACAACCCGAAGACTTCTGGCTATTGTTAGTGAATAAAAGATTCCAATTATAGCAGCATAATTGAAAAAAAAGAAAAATACGAAAATCCTTCTTATTTTCAATTGTTTCTTTATGTTTTGTTTTGCGAATGTAGAAAAAAAAATAAAAATCTGTGATTATTTTGCTTCTTAAGAACTGAAATAAAATTAAAAGGCATCGCCTGCTCCATATGCTCTGGAAAGTACGGCATGACCATTAGTAAATGTAAGACATTCTTTTTCTCTACTATCCTTAAAGTTCTTTCTTATTCAGTGTGTAAACGGAGACATGCATTACGAAGTTATTCGTTTCATTTCAAAGTTTAACACAAATGCACTTCCTTTTGGAAGATAATACAAGAGAATATTGCATATGTGTATGAAAAAAAATTAATGGACAAAAAAGAGAAAAAGACTAATTTTAGAAAATGGTGAAGTAACTTTTAAATATGCATTGTATATAGAGCCTGGAACAGAATGAAGTAGATCTAGTAGAAGCTGAAGCTCACGACGTAATGTGTAGAACAAATAGTGCGAACAGGATAGTGAAGTTGTCTTATAATGTTGCCAAATATCCTTTTCATATACTTCCAGAATAATGCAAGAATATTATGAGAATTTTCTAACAAAATACGTATCAAATTCTATAATAAATACATTTATCGCTTCAGAAACATAAAGTTTTGTGTTTAATGTTGAATCTCTTATAAAAACCTCCTTTATAGTTTACATTTAGTGCGCGACAAGGTTCAATAATTCGTATTTTGTGCTTCAACTCCTACTACAGCGCCTACTACACCTAAGCATTCCGATGCTATCAATTTGTAAAGCCGTTCTTAACTTTTGACAGCTTGTAGCGCTAATCAGTAAGATGCACGACAGCGACAATTCTGTTCCCTACTTAAGCAAATTTCGTTTTAATTAATAGGCGTCACAAGCAGAGTTTTTAGTAAATATTTTCGACTGTAAAATTTATGAGAGGACCTAGATAATACATAACATAATTGGTCATTATAACCCTTCAGTAAGGATTATGGACCTAGTTTCTAACACCAGTTATGCTGGGTGTGTGTTAATTTTATACATGAGTGGCGGGACCTATAGTTTAAAGTCGACTCCGAACGACAGATTTTTGAGAAACTTTTCATGGCAATTCTATTTACTCTCAGAGTTTTTGCCAGAAATCTGCTGAGAGGAAGTCGGCGAAGAAATATTTTTTTCATATTTTCGTTTTGACCTGGGGGTCTGACCTGGGGTTTGAACCTTATGAAACATGGCCTGACGTCTAATAAGCCAATACATTACCTACTAGGCTACGGCGACTTCAAACTAAATTTTTACTCTAATTACTTTTTTCTCAAACACAGTCTTTTCATAAACATGAGCGTATTCATGTTTCATAATTAAAAAGAATAACCTTCATAGACTACATTTAATTTAAGTAAAGTCAACATTAGAAGTCGAAGTCACCATAGTGTAGGAGGTAGTATGGCTGGCTAAGACATCCCGAACAAAATGAAATATGAAAAAGTACTTCTTTCTGCAACTTCCCAGCAGTCTTCTGGAAAAAACAATTTTAATTACTATCATAGTTTTAATCAGAAATTTGCCGAGGCTCTTAGACTGCGGCGGCTTCCCGTACAAGTATACTTTTTCAAATTTGAAAAAGCAGCATGAAATTCAACACACCATAGGTGGTCCAAGATACCTGGTTGCCGTATATTAAAACTGCTGGAGATAGCAGGAAAACCAGAGAACTGCTTGATTTCGACAAGATTGGCGCTCTAACAGTTTCGCTGACAAGCTGGGTCTACCCCACGCGGAATACTGCAGAAGCTGCCTGTATGTGTAAGAAACGGAATCGGTACAACAGCTTTTATGCGAGTGCCCTGCAGATCTGGGCATGGTGGCGAACGTGCCACTATGGGGATCAGCCGATTTCAACCGGACAGAAGCTTCTCACGCCACTTATGTTGTGTGTGTTCATTTCTATACACAAATGGCGGGACCAACAGTTTAAAGTCTACACCGAACGACAGATTTTTGAGAAACTTTACGTAGCAATTTTTTACTCTCAGAATATTTGCCAGAAATCTGCTGGGAGAAAGTAGCCGAAGAAATACTTTTTTATATTTCCTTTTGCTTGAGATGACTTAAAGGGGGTGTGAACCGTGACCGCATGTCCAATAAGCCTACTAGGCTACAGCGACTTTTTAATAACAGTCTGTTATTGTCAAATTAATAAATATTATGAACATTTGGACAAATTTAGTCGAATTTAGAGAATGTTGAGGATGTATTGCCATCTAAACACATATTGCCTTACAAACTTTATATATGAACTCGAATACATTGTATACTTAATTAAATTTGCATATTTTATATAAAATTGTGGTTTCTGCGGTCAGCCTCTAACGTGTAATGAATATAACGATTTAGTTCATTGTTTTTTTTTTTTTTTTGGTTCAACAGTGTTTTGTTTCATAATGTTTACATAAATTTTCGTTAAATTATAATTTATTTGGCATTAAATATTTAAATGATTTTTAATAAAATTTTTAATTTCACTTCTATAAATAACCTGCTGAATTAATTGATTTAAAAACAATGCGGGAATGGAGGATAAATATAAGTGAATGTATATGTATATTCGTACAATTCTACTGCATTACATATGAACATTTCATTTTTATTGCTACTAAAATAGCAATCGCTCACCTAATCCTGATGCTGATGGTACAAACAGTTGCATACTTACTACCGGGTCTTCCAACATGAAATTGGACTATTGATAATAGTAATATTCTCGAGATTAAATCTGTCAAACTATCTGTTCCTTCCTCAGCATGTTTCTCCAAAGGCGGCAATAGCATCGAGCAACAAGTGCAACAAAATAAAATTTGTTTTATCAAAATGGGTGTTCTATTCTCGCAAACATCAGCACACTTCGGCCAAATAACGATGGATACAATCGTTCTACTGAGAAAACTATTAAATTATAACGAATTAAATTCGCATACACTGCTTCAGTAAAGTAACAACGAATACCCGTGCTTTAACGAAGCACAAGATCTGCCGAAAACATCGCCACTGTCCTAGAGTGTTCAGGAGAATCCGAGGTAAACGACTATATGAAATGACGAGTGTTCGCTTCTGGGACAACTGGCAACTGATCATAATTTTCATCAAAAATCATGGTCCGCAATGAGATATTTTTATTATTGATGAAAAGAGCGTTCAATGAATTCCGAAAATCTCACTGTTTGGATGGGGTTTTGAGCAAGAAGCGTCATCTGTTCATATTTCTCTATAAACGACGTTGACTACACCATCACTGTTAACGGCGAGAGCTGCAGGTCGGCGATTAACAAAAAATTTTTTCGTATTGGTTTCGACAAGACGGCGATACAGCTCATGGATACACTCGATATTCTTCACGTGCGATTTACCCACGTTAGACTTTTTAATGTCGGGTTTTCTTAAGTCGCAAGTGTGTGCGAATAAGTCCCACACCAAAGCCATCATTCATTCGAGTATAATCCATGTCATCGGTCAACTTTAGCCTGTTTTATGATGATGGAAAATTAAATATTTGACATGTACTCCAACCAATAGGGGCGTAGAACCTATCAACCTGTTTGATGATATCTTACACGCAGTTTTGTTTATTAAAATTTTAAGATAGTACGCTGGCATTCTCCTTAAATGATCTACAGGTCAAATATTAGTATTTATTGGAATTGTATTTATTAATTAGGAGCACTTTTGATTCATATTAAAACGCATTTGTTTCCTATGAACTTTGTTAAATAGACAGTACTGTCTTTCCCTTCTAGCGATTTACAATATCTGCAGAATTGAAAATCGGAAAATTTCGTAAACTGGGAAAATTCATATGAAAACAAAATTAGTTTTAATTGAAATTCTTTGCAATAACTTTGATCGTTTGGCTTTCGTCTGGTGTTAGACCTCAACAAATACTTAACATTTTACTCTTAAAAACGATTTTACTCTTAATTAATAGTAAAAGTAAGCAGCCAAAATTAAATCGAATTACATTTAAGCAATACATGAATATTTCCAATTCGAATATATATTTAAAATCCATAGATACTCCACAGATATTTGAAGTCGCCGTAGTTTAGTAGGTACTGTGTTGGCTTATTAGACGAAAAGCCAGGGTTCAAGTCCCAGGGCAGACATCAAAACCAAATACAAAAAATATTTCTTCGGCGACTTCTTCTCAGCAGATTTCTGGCAAAAACTCTGAGAGTAAATAAAATTGCCATTAAAAGTTTCTCAAAAACCTGCGGTTCAGAGTCGACTTTAAAGTACAGATCTCGCCACTCATGTATAAAATTAACACTCACAAAATGAGTGGTGTGAGAAGCTAAGCCGTAATCCTGACTGCTGATCAAATTAATGTAAAATTTTTGTTTATACAAATCAGTATACATTTTACCCTTCTACGGTAATTAATATATTGTATTTGATTAAATTTTATTTATTTAATTACTTATTAATTACAATACAATTACAAATTATATGTAATTATTTACGAGCTGAGTAACTTTGACCATATGCTCGGTGTAGTGTAACAGACCAGAGTCTACTGTGGGAATCGAACCCTGACCTTCCTGTAATGTTATCGTTTTTCCATTTACAAGGAGTGAGGGGTATTCTTAGGCGGACAGTATGGGAGAGGGTGAAGCCACTTAATTACGGAAACTATGAAGAACCAGTTTTTATTTCTCCAGTGTTATTCAAACCTGGGCTTTTTTTCTTCTAAAATGTGGTTGGAGCCTGGCCTTCTCGGCATATACTCACGCTCTTTGAGGTCGTTCCTCTTTATTTGAAATTTTTTAATCGTTTAGCAGACCTATTTGTAATATGACATCGTTCAAATGTACGTCACGTCTTTTCTACGTGGAGAGCATCCAAAATATCAAAGGTTTCACGACTCTGGCGTATAAATCAAGCTCAGTTTGATCGATGTAGGTTTTGTAGACAATTCAAATTGACATCTACATGAAAAACCCAAACGAAATCCCTCGCTACGGTGACCTGTTCACTTTCATCTCCACGTAAGATGACTTCCATTTCCAACCGTTCGTGCAGTACATTCAGTGTGAGATGAGCTATGT
This sequence comes from Sarcophaga subvicina, assembly GCA_936449025.2. NCBI lineage: Eukaryota > Metazoa > Arthropoda > Insecta > Diptera > Sarcophagidae > Sarcophaga > Sarcophaga subvicina. Next base: position 94,748,410 of record OW388080.2, read on the forward strand.
CGCATGAAGCTTCTTTCTGTTTTAATACCACAAGCTACAGCCAATATGAGTTAGCAGTCATCGACCTACAGTGCTCGCCGCTGACAGTGATTGCTTGTCCAATGATGTTCTCAATGATATATGACGCCAATGATGCTATCAACCCAAAATTCACACCAATTCACGGGATGCATTGGATCTCATGTAGATTGGAAACATCCCAAGCTTAATATATTTTTTCTTTTTTTTTTGGTTACCATTCATCCAAAAATGTGCCTTGCCGCTGAAGATGATCTGAAGAATTGCCTAAGCAGATTGAATAAATACACTTAGACAGAGTTAGCTTGAACAAGTTGGCCGTTATCAACTATCAGAGTTCATAAGTCCTGTGGAGTTACAAATAAATTATTTCCAATTTTGTAAATAAAATGTCTAGTAACAACAGTACTTAATGAAAACCTCGAATATGTTTCTGTGCTATCAAGCTTTATGTCATGATTAAATGTTTTTACCATAAATGGCAAACATTTCTTTGAAGTTATTCTAAAATTAATTTTTTTGATTTTCCGTTAAAACTGTTAAAACGGAAACTTCAAACTGTTAAACTCATTTCGAACAAAAGGAAACATTTGTAATATCCGTTTGTGATTACTTATGTAGAGATCAAACATATGATTCTAAGTGACCAACATATTTTATTGTATTTAGTACTCACACTATTTATTTGTAAATACATAGCAAAGAACAGCAAAACCACATTTCCTGTCCGTTTATATACAAGATGTGACCACATTTCTGTAACACCACATCGAAACCAATATTTGCCAATAATCTGTATTGGTTTTTCGATTTATATTTGATACATTATGGAAGACCAGCGCAAGTATCCAACAAGATAACAGAAGTTTTGTATTTACACACAGAAGCTTACAACTGTAATTACATTGTGTAGTACATTTGAGTCATTATCTGTGTTCTTGTGGAATGTATACAAATTTATGTGGGAGGCGAAATTTGTATGTAAAACATTATTAATAGATACAGCTGTAGCAGTTGTTTGATTTTGTATTATTTGCAACTAATTAATTAAAGAAAATAGTCATTCACCCATGCATTACTTACTTACTTACTTACTTAGTTAATTAATTAAACATTACAACCTTTCAATCCGAATTACAACCTAGGTCCTTACACTACTTTTGTTGGGTGTGTTAATTTTATTCATGAATGACGGAACCTACAGTTTAAATCGATTCCGAGCGCCAGATTTTTCAGAAACTTTTCAAACCGATTTTATTTTGGTCTCAGAAATTTTTGCAAGAAATCTGCAAAGGAATATTTTTTTATATTTCGTTTTGCTGGAGATGTCTAGGATTTAAACCGAGGCTTTACGGCTAACAAGCCAACACACTACCTACTAGACTACGGTGACAGTATTGATTACATGAGATAATACCATCCGATTAAGTTGCTCCAGCTTAGCAGCAACTACTCTTGAAATTTCAAGGTTTTATGAAACTGATACAGTTACGACATTAATCTGGAAACTAAATTTCACAATGTTGCATCTGTTTGGCCTTAAGCGAAGATTTTAATCGATTTTTTTTAAATATTAAAAGTAAAATGTTATGTGACAGCTGTATCGGTTATTTGAATTGAAGCACAACACTATGGCGTATGAGTGATATTGGATTTTTTTCAATGGTTTAATATTACTCATACGTCAGTGAACGTCGTAGTTATGTAGTTGCAAGTAAATTGTTAACAAGCTGTATAGGCTTTTTTCTTTCAATTGCGATAAAAATAATTCCTTTTTGTTGATCCAGCTTTATATCAAATATTATACATTTCATTTTATAAGACAATATGACTTATTCAGTGAAAGATATATGCCTGATTTTTTTTCAATCTGTTGTTGTTATCGCCATTATTTTAAACCAAATAAAAGTAGAAAATTTCAAAAATTGCTTAAAAAATTCAAAAAATTCAAAAATCTGTCTTATGTATCATTTTTAATACATACGACTTTCATAATGATTCTGTGATGTTGCGTATATAAATTTTTTAAGTTTTCAAAGATTTTTTGAAGTTTCTATCGTATCTACGGTATTTTTACTTTGATAATATGCTAATCGGGAAGCAAAATTTACGCTTATTACTCCTTGTCGAAAAAGGAGAGTAAAGAAGTGTTTCAGCTATTAATATTTTCAATAATTTTGTTGCTGTAGATGAATAACTAATTGAATTTCATTGTCGTTATAAATTGGGTCGTCCAAAAAAATCGAATTGGCCGTTTTAAATTGTAGTATGTACATGCTACGTCTGAAAGGAAACCTGTATACGGGCAACCAGAAAGGAATCAAAAAAAGTGCATTGTTATTGACATAGTGGATGTTCTGCGGGTGCATAATAATACCATGGGAAACTTTGTTACCCCACTCGACCTTGAAAAAAATTGTATAACAAAATATAACAATGGTTTGTACCAATAGGTTATAGCTAGCCCTCAATCGATGATTGCCTGATTGACAATAGGCTGTCCAATGTAAAACATAGAAGAATTATAAATAGCAAGAAAGGCAATGAAAATAAAAAAATTAGACTGTCACGATAGGTTTATTTAAAATCTGTCGTTTGGAATCCACTTTAAACTATCGGTCCGGACTCATATACGAAATTAACACATACAAGAAGTGATAGCCTCCACTATGTATCGTAATTCTAAATTATAACGATTCTTTACTTGCAAATATTTACGAAATAGATCTGCAACAATAGAAAAGAGACACAAAAATTCGAAGTATTTGCGGCTACCATCACGACTAATATCTACCTAGGATTTGTCAACTAATTGCATCCTCAAAATAAGTAACCATCGCTGTCACGAAGCTTACAATGCATCTGCAATTAGTTGTGCGACCTCCCTCACTAGCCTGCAGTAATAGAAAAGAGAGAAAGAGAGTGATTACGTTGAGTGCCCTACTTTTATAATCCCTTCGATATTTTTTTTCTCATATTAATCTAAGCAAGCTCTGCTAATGCAAATTAACTTCCAAACTCAACGAAAGTGTACCCTCTATTGCAGTGATGTATTAAACTAGTAACAGTGTTGTATCTTAAGAATGTCACACATGCTAGTGACGTACAATTCAATGGTAATCGGTAGTATACTGGTAATAGTATAAAATAGAATTCAAGAACGATTAAAAATATGCTGCGCTGCAGACTGAATTTTTGTATTTACTTTATAAGTTTGCTTTGGGATCAGTTTAGATGACACCGACATCTTGGATCTAAAATGCTCTTGTAAGTTAATTGAATGCTAATGAAAATTTTGTTTTACTAAATCAGCCTTGAAGTCACAACGAAATCTAATCAGCATTAACAGATAAACATATTTTCATTTATCCATTACCGTCAGGAAAATTAAATAAGTTGTCTTCAAATGCTTACTCAAACTAGACAATATTTATTTATTTCAAATTTAAAGCTTAGAGAAGTATTATATAATAAGATATTTGTATGTTGGAATATGTTTGTAATATGTATATTCATCAGTATGACATTCTAACCCACTTTCTAATATCAAATTCACATAACGATAACTGTCATTAGTGTCAACATCCAAATGGGAATACCACATACTCCATTATGGGAACAGTCATTTACAAGATACATAAAAGTGATAATATTTTATCACTTTTTATACACAATCATATACAATATATCCCAGGAACATTTTTACACATAAATTTAGGTTTATAGGTTGTAATGATTGAAATTGTTAAATTTTGATAACATCGTTATGGTTAGAGATGTACAAATGTTCGTATATAGTAATGTTTAGGTTAGGTTAGAGGACGTGTACTTGTCAATTAAGACAAGTACAGTACCCGGAGGTTGAATTGCCCCATTGTACAAAGTCCTAGTTTCTCACATCACTTATGTTGTATGTGTTAATTTTATACATGAGTGGTGGGACCTACAGTTTAAAGTCGACTCCGAACGACAAATTTTTTGAGAAACTTTTAATGGCAATTTGTATTTCCTCTCAGAGTTTTTGCCAGAAATCTACTGAGAGGAAGTCGCCGAAAAAATACTTTTTGTATTTTGTCTTTGATGCCTGGCCTGGGGCTCGAACCCTGGCTTTTGCGTCTAATAAGCCAACACACTACCTACTAGACCACGGCGGCTTCTAGTACTGTTTAAATAACATCTGAATTAAACTTTGTTACATTACATAAATACATACATACATATTTGGTAATTACAACCCTTTAGTCAGGATTATGACCTAGTTTCTCACGCCACTCATGTTGTGTATGTTAATTTTTATACATGAGTATTCGGACCTACAGTTCAAAGTCGACTCCGAACGACAGTTTTTTTGAGAAACTTTTCATAGCAATTTTATTTACTCTCAAGAGTTTTTGCCAGAAATCTGCTGAGAGGAAGTCGCTAAGAAATATTTTGTCATATTTCGTTTATTTGGAGATGCCTGGCCTGGGGTTTGAACCGGGCCTCACGTCTAATAAGCCAACAGACTACCTACTAAATCACGGCGACTTTATAACATAACTGGTGATTACAACCGTTCAGTCATGTTTACGATTTAGTTTCTCACACCGCTTATATTGTGTATGTTTATTTTATACATGAGTGGTGGGAAGAACAGTTAATTCAATTTTGTTTATTCTCTAGAAAATATTTTTTTATATTTCGTTTTGCTGGGAATTTCTGACACGGGGTTTGAACCGAGGCTTCATATCTATTAAGCCAACACACTATCTGCTTTGCTTAATATGACCAAACGATACTTGAACCCGCTTTCGAATATAATTTTACAACGAAGATATAATAATGATAAGAACATCGTCTAAATATTTATTGATGGATCCACAGAAGATTCTGCAATCTATTCGGATGTCGAATCTATTCTGAGTAGTTGAATTTTATATTATCCGCTGCTCTTCCCGATTATTGTACTAACATTCGTTCTTAATTAATCACTACATAATTTCTCTGTGCGAATTCGGTATCAGATGGACCGAAAGTAAAGCTGCAATTAGGTCCAAAGGGAATGTGTATACCATAGAAAAGATTCAAGACATTTGATGTTTACATGTTTACACGTTTTGGACACAGGGAAATTGCAAATAACAATAACAAATACACATTAAATTTGCATTCCTCTACAAAGGATGTGGTACCATACAGATTTGGCCTGATATGAAAATATGCAGACTAAGAATGGAGTTAAATTTCACCAGATTTCGGCTTAGGAAAATCATATCAGTTATAACGACACACCGGTATATGGCGTAGAAGACTGACAGTATCTTACGACTTCTACAGGAAGCCATAATGTCATTGAATAATATAAAACCAAAGAACATCTTTTCCGCCCTTGTCCGGCCCTTGGAAGCTTAAAAAGATGTATTCTTGGATACAAAGAACTTATTAGGTTTGATTAGGTTAGAGGACGTGTACTTTTCAATTAAGACAAGTACCCGGAGGTCGAATTGACCCATTGTACAACGTCCTAGTTTCTCACACCACTTATGTTGTGTGTGTTAATTTTATACATGAGTGGTGGGACCTACAGTTTAAAGTCGACTCCGAACGACAGATTTTTATTTATTGAGAAACTTTTCATGGCAATTTTTATTTACTCTCAGAGTTTTTGCCATAGATCTACTGAGAGGAAGTCGCCGAAAAAATACTTTTGGTATTTTGTCTTTGATGCCTGGCCTGGGGCTCGAACCCAGGCTTTTGCGTCTAATAAGCCAACACACTACCTACTAGACTACGGCGACTGCAAGAACTTATTAATTTGAATAAAATTCATAGCTCCAGAAAAACTCTCAGCATGGCTGAGTGATGTCAACCCAGAAATGAAATCAGATGACGAAATGTAAAAGTATTATCGGTTTCAGAATTTTTGCTGGGATACGTAATTATTCACATATCATATTAAATTCATAAAAAGAATGAATTTAAGTTAGGCACACAGAATTTTCTTTTTATCTAGGAGCCTTGGTAGTGGGTAGTGTGTTAGACTACTAGCATTAGGGTCGTGGTTTCGATTCCCACCGGAAGCTCTGGTCTGTTACACTACACCGAGCATAATGTTTATGTCATTTGGCTTGTAAATAATTACGATATAATTTGTAATTGTATCCTGATTAATTATTTAATCATTTTGCCATAATTTATTTTGTGGTATTTAATAGTCAGGCTCTATTAGATACCTCCGTTGCATGTTTGGAGTAATTTTTAATAGTCCTTTTGCATTAAAGGATGGCCATTGATCGCGTTTTTCTGCGTGTTATTACCTCATAGTCATTTGATTATCTGTAAATATATTTAGATTCCCAAATCATATATTCCTTGCTCGAGCGTACCTCAATTTCAAATTCGTAATGCCATTGGATACATGCATGAAAATTTTCCACCCAAGCTTCTTTAGTTACGAAAAAAATGAAGAAAAATTAGGAATTTTAGTTCCCTACAAGTAATTCAGAAGTCTCTGAACTCTGCTTCCAGCAATAAATGTCCACATTTCCAGGCAGATGACTGTAAGTCTGCAGTGTTTTCCAAGTAGAAGTAATGGCAATATTAAAAGCGGGGCTTGTTGCTTGATTGTTGAGTAGTGGGATTTGACCTGAAAATCTCCTGATTTACTCAGATAGCCAGGCTGCAATTAAGTCCCTAACGAACATCGTTGCAAAGTCCTTCCTTGTCCATGAATGATGAGTATTTCTTTGACAAATTTTGAATCGTGCAAAGGTAATCTTTTATGCGCAAAATATTAAATTTTTTTTAATCTGTTCTTCTTCTAAAATCACTTACAAAAAGTTCCCGCTTAGACATAATCTCCATATAAATATCCTGATGTTCGTTCCCAAATGTTATCCTGGAATCGTTTTAAATTTTTTATGAATTATGCATCATCATCCAAAGCACTGAATTACGGCTGTAGAGATGAAATTTACGAGATTTTATAAATATTTAAAATACATACATACGCCAATATCATCCGGTTGAAATTTAATTAAAGACCAATAGCATACATTGTTCTCAACTTATTTCATTGCTGGTCCATTAGTTGCCAAAGCAAATAGATACGACAAACTTTTCACTTTTCAAATATTTAATTCAGTTAAAATTAAAATAAAAAAAAGATAAAAACAAATTTAGCAACACTGTTGCTGGCAGGGCGAGTGTAAGTGTGCTTAATGTGCGGCATATTCTAAAGGAATAGTGACTACTCCAAACGTCAGAGACGTTTCATATTACATATAAGTTGCTATAGTTTACTAAGTAGAGCTTCTGGCAAAAACTAAGAAATTAAAAAATGTTTCATAAAAATTTGCTTAAAAATATGTCATTCGGAATCGGTTTTATTTATAGGCCCCGTTATTCATGGTTCAGATTAACACTCATAACATGTCTGGTGTAACAAACTAATGCTGATTACCGCATACATATCGAACAATCCCATAATAAATATAAACTTTGAGTAGTCAAAAGCTATTGAAGCATTTAAAAACAGCTGATGATTAAAATGAAACTCTTAATTAACTTTAAATTTTGAAAGCCCTGATGAAAATATACTCATTATTGTATTCATAAACCGATAGTAAATGGAAAACCGCTCTCATGTATGGGCCGGTATATCGAAATATTTATTTAAGTTTTTCGAAGAGATCACAATGCCTTACAATACTGGAGAAAAATAAAATAAAAGGAAAATGTTATGTGACCGCTGTGGCAGTTATTTGAATTCAAGCAGAACACCATAGCGTATGAGTGATATTTGATTTTTTCAAGAATTCTTCAATACTCATATGTGAGTGAACCTCATAGTCAGTTAGATGCAAGTAAATTTGTAAACAAGGCGTGGAACTCTTATACTACATAAATATTTACAATTTCGACTATATTGGTTTCGTTATTTCTATTTTTCAAGCGTAATGCAATCGTCGATTTTTGAAATTAAAAAATTCGTATAAAATTTTTCATACAAAATTCTTTAAAACACTTAATATGGTAATACTGCATTACAAAAAAATTACTTTCTCCTGAAAGCCGAAAAGTAACCAATAATAACTCTCTATGAAGATTTCTCGTGTATTAAAAATAAACAAAAACCTAAATTATCGCACGAAAACACATAACATAAGCAATTACAGGCTGTCATTTAAGACTACTAAGAGTAAAAACTTTTTGTCATCAGAAACAACAGAGGAGCAGGCATACGTTATATACAGTGGACAGCAGAGTCTAGGTATCACAATATATTTCAGCACTTTCATGAATTTTAAACACTAGTATGTAGAAATAATTGATGTTTTTTATATTTGTTTTATAAATTTGTTTTTCTTTTATTATAAAACAAAATAATTTAAGGTATTTCACAAACCATAAGAAAAATACAGAAAACTTTCGGGTGACTCCATAGTTCTGCACCGCAAAAGTGTAGGTACTCCCACAAAGAAAAGTAAATTTAATATTCAAAGACCCAATATATTGAAATATTATTCTTTATATTTAGTAGCATATCCCTTAAGGTTAAGTACTCCATTCAACCCATTTAGCCTTGAATGTATCAGTTTTGTTTAGCGTTTTCTGTTGATATTTGACGCATGCACTCATGATCAAGTTTTTCAGTTGAGTTTTGTTTAAGGTTTAGGCGCTACGAAACTGTTCTTCCAAAAAATCTTCGAACTACCCTCTTGTTGTCACATTAGGACTTTGTATGGGAGTATTAAGCCTGTGGGAACTTTTGTAGGCAAATCACATCTTCACATTAGCAGCAGTATGATTGGCTTTATTGACTTGTTGAAAGTAATAACCATTGCGAATTCTTAGTTCTTCCGAACTTTAGGTGAATTTGTTCTTTAGATTGCTTAAAGACTCTCTCCTATTCATTACTTCCTCAATAAATTCAGAACTGTCTACATCTGTAGCCGACACACATCCCTAGACTTTTGCTGTCCCCTGTATAGCATTCGAATACAAATTATATTGGAGTGCACATATCACTGAAATGGCAGAAAAAAAGTGATCTGATTTCTTCAAATCACTTTCACCCACCATGGTGACGTTATAATGCAAGACTTGTCGAGTTTTAAGTCTTTTTCGGCAAATATGTAATTTAGATATGGAAAGCAATGAACTTACTTGCACATATTCTGTCGAATTATTAGAATATATAGAGACAAAACTGTTGCTGTTTTATTGGCAGAAAACAGAACATATTTACTTAACTTACTTAATTAGCCATTACAACCACTTTTTTAGAATTACTACCAAGCTTTTCACACCACCTATGTTGTGTTTGATAAATTTTATACTTGTATAACAGGACTTTCAGTTTAACGTCGACTCCCAACGGCAGATTTAAGAAGACGTTCTATCCTCCACTTTCCAAAGAAAAAATGTATTAAATTTCAATATTGGTCCAAAAATGTCTGAGTTACCAATAAATTTTTATGTAAATTTAAAAAAATTTATAATATATGTTTCAAGGGCTCAAGAAATATTTTTGTGGTCTATTCTATTAAATCTACAATTTCCAACTTGTTGTTATAGGGTTTTGGTGTATTTATGCCGTCACACCGTGTATTTTATTTTCGTCTTCTAAGTTAAATTTAAAGTTATCGATTTTAGATTTCAAAATTTTTTTTTAACAAGTTTTCAATCACAAAATAAGTCATGTGTCATGTACGGAAGTTTGGCATGTGTTATCCTACCATTTCAATAAACGCCCAAAAGCATTTGATGCTGTGACAGCTGATAATATTTTGAAATTTAAAACATTTCAATATGGGCGACTTATTGTGAACACCTATAGCATTTACACTGTGTCAACAAAACAAAAGAAAGAAAGAAAAAGTAAGTTTAAGCTATGAAAAAAATAAAGGGCAGATTTTTTTATGATACAGAGGATAGAAAAATTTAACGGCTTTAAGAGGGATTTAGAAAAATTTTAAACTTGTTGAAATAAAGAAGTGAAAATGAAAAACTTAAACAATAAACAACTTTAACTTATTGATTTTCATAGAAAACTTAATTGTAGGTATCTTATTGACTTATTTGACGTGAGGCCATGGTGCAATCTCAAGGTCAGACATCTCCAACAAAACGAAATGTGAAAAAATATTTCTTCGGGGACTTCCTCTCAGCCGATTTCTGGCAAAAAGTCTAAAAGTAAAAAAAAATTGGGTTTTTCACAAATTTCGTCGTTCGGAGTCGACTTTAAACCGTAGGTCCCACCAATCAGGTCTTAATCCTGATTGAAGGATTAATTGGTAATTATAACCCTTTAGTCAGGACTACGACCTAGCTTTTCACACCACTTATGTTGTGTATGTTCATTTTATACATGACTGGTGGAAACTACAGTTTAAAGTCAATTCCGAACGATAGATTTTTAAGAAACTTTTCATGGCAATTTTTATTTACTCTCAGAGTTTTTGCCAGAAATCTGCTGAGAGGAAGTCGCCGAAGAAATACTTTATGTATTTTGTTTTTTTTTATGTCTAGACTACTACTTCAAAGCAGTTGCAACATGAAGTAAATAATCAATGAAGTATGACCCACAAAATGGCCACGATAAAACACACTTCAGGGCCGATTAAAGCTGTAATGATGCACAGTTATTGTTTCTAAGTGTACACGGACGAGAGTAATGTGGCCTGTAGAGAAACTTGTTACAATGCAAGCAAAGTTTTGCTCAAGAGCTCTACAATATATTCACATTTTTGTTTACTACATTGTGTATTAAAGAAAATAATCAGGTTCTGGGATCTATAGCCTCAGTAACGATCGAAATCTGAAATGTGTAATGAATCAATAGTGAATAATTTTTGAAGCCATTTAAACAGCAATTTATAATGCTTGAACAATAAATTCTTCAATTCGAATTTTACACGAACATCTGATGCTTGAATATTTATATTTATTTTCAATTATCATTTCATAATTATAAGCCACATTAACTTTACAATTTAATTGTTTATTAATTTTTGTAGAGTCCAGTTAACGTTATTGGATTTTCATATCAATTCTTTCGTAAATTAATAGATGTAATTAATAAACAAAAAAAAAAAAACCGAATTAAAAATATGCAGCGATACATTAACACAGAGGATTACAGACAAATTAATAAAAAATAAACAATGCTCAGTGCTGCTACATGTAAGGGAAAAAACTATTTAAACCCAAGTAAAATTAAATTAGTTGTTAAAGATTTTATCGAAATATTTAATAAACTGTCACAAAATACAGGTGAGGGTACATTGCGTGTATTTTAAAATATCAAGTACCGAAGTTAAATGATACTATTTAAAAAGACTCCAACAACAACGCGGAAGAAATATTTTTTCATATTTCGTTTTGTATGGAGTGTCTGATCTGACTCTGATCTAGACTACGTCGACTACCTTTACGATTGGTACTACAGACCATACCTGTTAAATTTCGATTACGATTAGTAATCAGTTACATTACTTTTTAAAAAGAATCGTAATGATTATATAATTCTATGAACAATTTTTAGTCTAATAATCAAAAAGAATCAAAAGAAGTTTAAAAAAGTATCAAATTGTTTTAAACAATTCTTTTTGATTATTTTCAAATATAAAAAAGTAATCCAAAAGTAATAAAATTTTTTTCAATAATTCTTTTTCATTATTTTCAAATATTCAAATAGAGTTCAAAGTAATTATTGAAAATAAATTGATTACTTTTAGATTACTTTTGATTCCTTTTGATTATTAGACTAATAGCCAGTAATCCTGATTAATTTTTGATTATTTTGTAATCGTAATCAATTATTAACTATTTTAACAAAAATAATCGTAATTGTAATCATTATTTCACCATTCAAAAAAAGTAATCAAATTACTAATCATTACGATTACTAATCATTACTTAACAGGTATGCTACAGACTATAAAATTAACAGACTATCTAATGAACAGATTATCTAATTAACCAACAACATTGCTAGGCGACGAATGCCATTAAAACCAAAAGATTTGTGCACGCCGCATCCCAAATAATATGTAGATACAGTTGCTAATTTTTCGAGTGATTAATTGCTGTCAGCCTACTATGAATTACTTGCAGACGATTCATCTAAAAAATTAGCATTTTTAACTTCCACACGTTGAACGTTATCGTCTTCTCTTGAGCTTAATTTTATGTTGAATTAACTTTATACAATTTCAACCAGTATCTCACCAAAACCACTTATAATGTTGGAATTGTAGCTGGTTTACCCTTTACATGAAGAACATTGCTTATCATACATATGTACATAATTGGCCATTACAACTCTTCAGTCAGGATTACGGCCTAGCTGCTCACATCACTCATGTCGGGTGTATTAATTTTATACATGAGTGACGGGACCTACAATTTAAGTCGACTCCGAACGACAGATTTTTGAGAAACTTTTCATGGCAATTTTATTTACTCTTAGAGTTTTTGCCAGAAATCTACTGAGAGGAAGTCTCCAAAAAACTATTTTTTCAATTTTCTGTCTCTGACACACTACCTACTAGACTACGGTGACATTGTTTATTCCCACAGGAAATAGTCTTGTGGTGTCAAATCGCATGATTTTCCTATCTATGCATGAGTTTAAATGCTAGCCAAACTTGGTTCAATAAGTTCACGGAATAGCGTGCCGAGTGGCTTGTGGCGACTTGTTAAAGCCACATATCAACCAAATCAAATTCTTCCAATTTTAGGTGAAGTATTTACTGAACCGCATATTGTCTTGCTGTATTGAGTAAACATAGTTCTTGAAACAGTACGATCCAATATGCGCATCAAATGCTGAATCTTTCAGACTGCAAATATTAGCTACGTACGCGAGAAAAGCTCTCCGTTGAAGACACATTTCTCATACAGTATGCATTTTGATAATAAAATTTATTGACAGCTCTTTATTGCTTAAGTAGTATTTTTAAGGTGAAGTGGCAAATCTCACTAAATTTCTTGCCGCAGTCTAGTAGGTAGGGTGTTGGCTTATTAGACGTAAAGCCTGGTTTCAAACCCCAGGTCAAACATCAAAATACAAAAAAAAGTATTTCTTGGACGACTTCCTCTCAGCAGATTTCTGGCAAAAGCTCTGAGGGTAAACAAAAATTTTCCATGAAAAGTTTCTCAAAAAAATCTGTCTTTCGGAGTCGACTTTAAACTGTAGATTCCGACACTCATGTATAAAATAAACACACACAACTTAAGTGGTGTGAGAGACTCGGTCGTAATCCTGACTGAAGGGTTGTAGTGACCAATTATGTATATATGTATGTATGTATTTATAGCAGTGCTATCTGAAAAACCAAATTAAACTGAAAACCCAAATGTCAAAAAATCATGAGTATTGCTGCCATAATAAACTCAGTGATATGCAACCCCTTTTCAGAGAGTTAATTTTATTATAACGTCACCCTTTTGTTTGGCTGAATGCAAATTATTGTGAAACGCTAATGCATTATGGCAACCTTATCAATGTAAACGTTTTTGTTTTCTCACACTCTTTATCACATTCTTTACAGGCCTTATAGCTCTAGAAACTGTGTGCGGCTTTACCGTTGCACTAAGTGGAAACACTAATTACAGTCACACACACACACATGAGCTGCAAAAAGATTAATGCTCTTACCATCACTTGTAAAACCATGCAAACCAAGCAGCATACCATATACTTTAATTATAGTGTTTGTATTTGGACAAGTTGACATACTTACATTATGGTTTAACATGTGTCTTGTGGGTGTGTAAGTAAATTTTAACGCACGCATATAAAATTGTGTATATTTGCAGCCTTTTAGTGACAAATTGGAAAATCAACGACAAATTATAATTCAAAATTACAAAACCATTAAGGGCCGTTTTGGTCTGTTTTATGATGGTTTTTAAGTATCATACGCTAGGAGTTAACTTTTTACTCAAACGTAATTGTATTGCTAAAATCTTAATACGGTTTTTCAAGTCGCATGGTACAAGGTTCGAATGGTATGTTGTTGCTGTTCAAGCACATACGTTGATTTGAGATATGTTTTTAGGAAAGCATACATGTTAATGAAGTCGCCGTAGTCTAGTAGATAGTGTGTTGGCTTATTAGACGTAGAGCCCGAGTTCGTATAACAGGTCAGACATCAAAACGAAATATGAAAAAAAATATTTCTTCGGCGACTTCCTCTCAGCAGATTTCTGGCAAAAACTCTGAGAGTAAATAAACCTGCCATGAAAAAGTTTCTCAAAAATCTGTCGTTCGGACTCGACGTTAAACTCTAGGTCCGGCCACTCACGTAGAAAATTAACGCACACAACACGAGTAGTGAGAGAAGCTAGGCTATAATACTGACTGAAGGATTGTAATGGCCAATTATGTATGTATGTATGTATGTATGTATGAGTGTTAAACATGCAATCCTTAGCAATGTTTGGCTATATATTGTGTCTATCAGATCCAATATCAAATACGCAAAATACGGAAAATATGCGGAAAAATTTAATAAATAAAAAAACAATTCTTCGTGTCATTTATTCATCGTTATTTTACTTGTATTTAAACGCCAAAATCAAACAATATCAATATCTTTATTTATTTCTGAAAGCGCAATGAGTTTGCAGCTTACTAATAAAGCAATGGTACTATGTATGACCCCCATATGTACAGTATTGAACAAAAGAAAGTGTGTGTCCAAATTCACACCATCACCACGTGAGATGAGTATCTTCAATGCGGTATAAGCTCAGAGGTGGTTTGACAAAACAGACTAAATAAACGACAACTAATTCAAGAAAAGTCGCCGAGGTCTAGTAGACTTATTATAAATGAGGCCAAGTTTAAACACCTGGTCAAACATCTCCATTAAAATAAAGTACGAAAAATATTTCTTTAGCGACTTCCTCTCCACAGATTTCAGACAAAAGCTCTGAGAATGGATAAAATTGCCATGAAAAGTTTCTTAAAAATCTATCGTTCGTATTCGACTTTAAAACTGTAGGTCCAGTCACTCATGTGTAAAATTGATGCACACAGAATATATGGTGAGAGAAACTAGGTCATAACCCTGACTGAATGGTTTTAATGACCAATTATGTATGTATGTATGTATGTTATGTAATTCGGGAGGTGTAACATTAACATTTCAATTGTCAAAGTTCAGAAGCATCTTTTGGAAGACAATCAAAATTGTTCAGACACGAACTGTAAAAGACAAACAGGTCTAGTACGTATTGTGCTGGCTTATTAGACGGCATTCTATGTTTTCACCACTGCCTTAGAACAAAAACAAATATGGTATGAAAAATATGTCTTTCGTCGATTACCTCTCAGAAGTGTTCTGACAAAAACTCTGAGAGTAAATAAAATTGCAATAAATGGTGTCATAAAAAATCTATCGTTTGGTGTGGGCTTTAAATTATTCTTGAGCAAGTTATAAATAAAATTAGCACGCACAACATGGATGGTATGAGAAGCTATGTCGCGATCCTGACGAAAAGGTTGCACTGCAACTGCAATAATACTAAAGAAGTTTCCTGCAAATAAAAAAACGCTGAGAACTTAGTTCTTGACGTATTATTCTATAATTTAATTGAATCTATGTTATGCAGTTTACAGAAATATGTTGTGAAATGTTATGTTACTTTGAGTATTTCATTACTTATACTCGAACTAATTTATTAAGTTTAAATGTCAAATTTTATAAGTTTTTGTGTTATTATATTACGGAATGATATCAGTTATAATCTACTAGAATTTTGTGCTCTATTTTTGTCCTACACTGTGCATAAACGGTGAAATTATTTATTTTAGATTTACAACTCTACTGCAACCGATAAAGCCAGGAATTTTGTGATTCTGTTCCATTTAAGGTTCGGTATTTGAAAAATGTCACATAAGAATAATAAATTTGAGGAAAATCTCTGTTTAATGGATGTAAATTTTGTAAAAAAAATTATTTTTTTCGTAAGATATTTGAAATTACTTTTTTAAGAAAAACGAAGTAAGGGAACAAACCAACAATTTACTAACTTCTAAGACGCTGAAGATGTGTATATTTATTTAACCCTGGAAGGTTACTCTTCATTTTTGTACATTAAGGTTACTCTTCGTGGAAAGACGAACACTTTAACCCTAATTGGTTACTGTTCGTCGAATCGACGAAGCTCATTTACTCTTTATCATATAATTCTTTTATGTTTGACCAAATTTCGCTCGTTTTATCAACAATGTTGGTTGATAACGAAACCTTGTAGTGAGTGAACGTACCCTGGCCACCCATTTTTTTAATCCTGGATGGTCATTTTTGTACAGTAACGTTACTCTTCGTTGAATCTACGAAAAAAAAATTTTTTCATTATCAACTAACGTTGTTGAAAAAAGAGCGAAATTTGGTCAAACATGAAAGAGTTAAATGATAAAGAGTAAATGAGCTTCGTCGATTCGACGAACAGTAACCAATTAGGGTTAATTATTTTTGAATCTGCATTTATCCAAAGGCTCGCTAAAATTGCCTAGTCATCTTCTTGGCCTGAAATTTGAGTTAAAGAAAATAAAAAAGCAGAAATAACGGGAAGAAAGAAATGTTTAATAGCACTATTTTCCCTGAAGTGATGAAATGGAAATTAAGGACTCATAGAGGCATTGGCGTTGGTCATGCTTAGCCAGTCTGTATAGTGGCAGTGAATGTTTGGAAAGGGAAGACAATGGTGTGGCTTTAAGAGAAGATCTGAATTTATGCATCAGACATCAACGCTATTTAGAATCATGCTATATTTATATAGGATGGAGGTTGTTTCAAGCCAAACATGTAGAATCTGTGATGATAAGAACGAACCATGGAAGCACATTCTTGGAACCTTAGATGCATTAATGAATTCCGGAAGAAAACACCCCTGTGCTTACCAGCTTCTGTGGCGAAAATTGGCATTGTATTAAAAATTTGGCATTAGCCAAGCATGATACTGAAGTTTCTCTGGGAAATGAGCCTGGAGGAGACGTTATAGGGATATTCCATAAAGTTATTCCATCAACTGCTTGAAACTGAAACAAGGCAAAGAAATAATAGGCAGACAAAGATTTGATTTACGACACCCCATGCTTCTTCAAGGAACTAAAACGAATATAAATAATATGATTGAATGCCACTTTGTTCAGTTTTTTTTAAGGTAAAATGTTCCTTTAAAATTTAACATGTTTAAGAATTAAAAATAATCGTTTATTTTAAATTACTTTCATTGCCAAAATTTATACATCAAATTCCAATGGCAGGTATTTAATGTTTTATTAACCATACTTAAATACTTCCGCCATAAGCCCCTTTTATTTAAACTTTTCAAATCATTCATAAACGAAATAAAATAAAAAGGATAAACTACAGGAAAAGCTAAGGAAACGTTTATGAATTCTAAATAATATGATTAATTGTTATCACTCAAAACCAACCGGATTTATATGCGGCCTCCCCCTTTTTTTGATGAATAGTTTTAATTTACAAAGTTTGCTTTGGAAAAAAGGAAATGAAAAACAAATATAAAAAAGTTCAAGAGTCACAAAGTTAAAGCAATAAAATATGAAAATTTTTGGGAATAACTGCAATATCAGTTGTAAAGGGTATATTTTATAGAGGTATAGAACTTTAAGTTGCAATAAAACAACGATGGACGTCCAATTTTCGATGACTTTTTCCAACATTTGTGGCCGTATATCGGCAATAATACGGCGAATGTTGTCTTAAAAATGGTCAAGCGTTTGTGGCTTTACCGCATAGACCAATGACTTTACATAGCCCCACAGAAAGTAGTCTAGCGGTGTTAAATCACAAGATCTTGGAGGCCAATTCACAGGTCCAACACGTGAAATTAGGCGGTCACCAAACGTGTCTTTCAATACATCACACTTCAATTTTCACATCTCCTGAACATCATGGTTTTTCAATTCAGGAATGAAAAAGTTAGTAATCATGGCTCTATACCGATCACCATTGACTGTAACGTTCTGGCCACCATCGTTTTTGAAAAAGTACGGACCAATGATTCCACCAGCCCATAAAGCGCACCAAACAGTCAGTTTTTCTGGATGTAACGGTGTTTCCACATACACTTGAGGATTACCTGGTGCGAAAACGTTCCATGGTTAATCAAATTAACTGCTCTGATGGACGATTTTGTCGACGATAAAATGGACGTAGTGCGCGATACGTTTTCCGCACAGAACCATTATTTTCGAAATAAAATTGCACTATTTGCAAGCGTTGTTCAGGCGTGAGTCTATTCATGATGAATTGCCAAACCAAACTGAGAATAAATCACTTGACAGCTGTTAAATCGGTCGCCATCTTGAAAAGTAATGCCAACTTAAAGTTCTATACCTCTATAAAAAACACCCTTTATTATAACGCAAGGGGATTATCATTTAAGCTTATTAAATATTATCTCACTTAAGTTCTCTGATACTGGAATGGAAATGAAATGGAAACGTATAGCGTATCCTAATGTTTAATCGTTTAATTTTTTTCCACTTGAACTAAGTTATCAGAAAGGCGCCGAGGAAAATATATCTATTAGGACAGAGCATCTGAAAACATATTATACTGCATTAGCATATATTGAGTCTTCCAACCGGACCTTTAGAAATTCAACAGATGATAACGGTCATTTTGGTAAGGCTACATCTGTCAAATCTCATGCACATATATAACACAGCCCTGCATTGGTTTTGCAAATAAGATTCCTCCAGGTGTTTCCGAAGGCATTTTGTGCGCTGAACACGAATCTGGTTTCAAAAACCAGGTTTATAAAAATTAATCAGATTTAATTGACCGCAATATTGGATCCGCCATTTTGAATTTTTTAAATCTGAATGAAGATCTGTAATCAGCGACCCCAAAACCCCCTGAGTAACAATTTTCAAGTAAATCTGATTAATTTTTAAGGACCTCCGTAATGTGTTTCTTTTTCCCTTGCACCTCTTGGCATAAACCCACCCTCTACTTTAAAGGTGCATACAAACAATTTGGCTTTGGGCTCATTTTGAAGAGCAAAGACGAATTGTCAATTTCTGACAATAGCGATGGTTCTAGCACGTCAGTGATTAGATCTACAATGTTTCAAAAATGGCCAAAAAGCTATTTTTAGGGGTTTCAACACCCTTTTTCAAAACCTGACGTGGTGGAAAGTTTATGAAACCTGATTCGTGTTCAGCGCGCAAAATGCCTTCGAAAACAGCTGGAGCCATCTTATTTGCACAAAAAAAGTCCAAATTTGCAAGGCTGTGTAATTGGTCATTACAACTCTTCAGCCAGGATTACAACCTAGCTTCTCAAATCACCTATGTTGTATGTGTTAATTTTACACATGAGTGTTGGGACCTACAGCTTAAAGTCGACTGCGAATGACAAGATTTTTGAGAAGCATTTCATGGCAATTTTACATACTCTCACAGTTTTTACCAGAAATCTGCAGGAGATATATGACCTGGGGTTTAAACGTCTAATAACCCAACGCGCTACCTACTACTACAGTCACTCTGTTTTGCCAATCTTCATGGCATGCAACAACACGTGCAAATAATTTTTGTTTAACCAAATCGGTGTTCTGTTCGAGTACAGTAATGGCTCAACCGATAAAACTATTCGAAGTGCGGTGGATAAATTTGAATTCACTGGTCCAATAAACGATCAAGCAATACCCGTAAGTTGCCGAGATGTAAGATCAGCCGAAGTCATTATCAGTGTTCGTGGTAGTGTTTAGTACAATCGGATAAAGTCGATTTCTTGTCACTCACAAAAACACGGCCAGGCGCAAGACACAACTTGTTGAATTTTGCGGCGTTAAACACAGGATATTTGTTCAGCGATTTGGTCTCAACAGATTTCTGGCAAAAACTCTGAGAGTAAATAAAATTTCCATGAAAAGTTTCTCAAAACTATTGTACGTCCAGTCACTCATGTATAAAATTGACACACACTGCATAAGTGATGTGAGAAGTGAGGCCGTAATCCTGACTGAAAGGTTGTAATGGCCAATTATGTATGTATGTATGTAAACACAGAAACAGAACGGAACAACCATTGACAACGACGTGCGTTCGCTGAAATGGTTATGGAGCAGTTAGCAACTGATGCTAATTTTTATCGAAAAACATCTTCATGGGTATTTGAAAAAAACAAATTCTTGAATTTGAGTATTAACTTAATAAAGACAAACATTGTTAATATTGAATACCGTATCCTGTCCTGAACCATTATATTCTTTAGTCACCAGAGCTTGTCGATTATTCTTATTTCCGTTTCAATTTACCTTTTGCAGATATGTTCCGCCCCGTCACCTTTTTCGACAGCCAACTCTCTTGAAATATTCTCAAAGCTGGATTAAGCCATTACCGTTTTGTGATTGGAGTGCGCCTACAAACTGCCATTAGAACTAACATTTGGTTTGAAGACTGTCATATCTTATATGTCACGTAGGGTGGACTTTACATTGAATTAAAGCTTAATTCGCTATGATATTGAATACCATAGGAACTTTAATCGGGCGAATGTTTGTCTTGATTTTTTGGATATGTACGTATGCCCTGATACGATCCATAAGTATTGGATATTATATCGAATCTTTTATAAAAGATTACTATTTTTAAATTTATATAAAACAAAATGTGTGTGAGATATAATCGAAATTTTGTATTCGTTTGAAAGACCTGGCATTATGAGTTGAATATAAAATAGTTGAAATATTTGTTACGGCTTCTCCATAACTATGGCGCATAAATAAGACCGAATTTGACCTATGACTTGGATTAAGTTGATTTTGAGGACTGTGGTTATTTGTGAGACATAAGAAGAAGTCTAACGGATTCAAATCGCACCAGCCCCAGATCATCTGTACTTGAGATGACGAAGCCCTCAAATCGTTTGTGGAAAATATCCAATGTGACATGACCTTTGTGGCACAAAGCACCATCGTGTTGAAACCACATTTCGTTGATGTATAAATCATCCAATTTAGACTGAAAGAAGTGGGCAATCATGGACCTATATTCATTGACAGTGATGGCCTAGCCTTCTTCGTTCTCAAAGGAATACAGACAGTTGATGCCGACAGCTCTAAATCCATACCAAGGTTAGGTTAGGTCGGAGTGGTAGCACTTATATCACAAAGCTCACTTGAGCACGCATAGCGGCCCGTTGTGACGCCACAGGTGAAACGCGGTCCCTGTACTGACCAAGCTCTACCAAAACCAGGGAAGAGGAAGAAGTTAGTCAGCGCAAGCACGACTACCCCACGCTGGAAAACCAGCCAAAAAGTTTGATAAATGAATCTATATCCTTGACATCAATAGATGATAGCACCGTCAATCCGACAAGAAATGGAGAGCCAATAACCTATGTCTGCACCTCACAAGAGATGGGCATTGACAAAGAAATTGGATAACAGTCTCCTTTTCCTCACCGGATCTGCATTCACGGCAGAAGTCGTTAAATGGAGCAGGACTCCTCATTGACCCAAGATAGGTTGGCGTCCCGAAGGAACTTCCGCGCAATGGCCAACTTGAACGGGACAAGTGGCATACCCAATTCAATTAAAGAGGATTCCGGAAGGATTACGCCAGCTCTGGCGAGTTCGTCGGCCCTGCAGTTTCCCGGAATGTTATTGTGTCCGGAGACCCAGACTAGTGAAACACTGAAGCGCCAAAAAAAAGGTCGAGACAGCGGCGACAGTCCCTAACGATCCTGGAGTTATTCACAAAACCTGACAGTGATCTTATGGCGGCCTGACTGTCAGAAAAGGCCGAGACGCGGGTGAAAGGAGCACCACTGACGAGGATCCATTGAGCGGCTCGGTAAATGTCCATCAACTCCGCCTGAAACACACTACATTAATCCGTCAGTCCAAGAGAAGTGTTTAGGTCCACTTTCCCAGAGTATATTCCGGTTCCAACCCCATTATCGAGTTTAGAGCCGTCGGTGCCCAGGTGTTCCGGGTGGATTATCGTACACTGCGTTTCACTTGAATAGCACACCGTACAATTTGAAATTCTCCCCCCTATATCTTTGTAAAAAATAGAGATAGCGGATTGATTTTGGATTGCAATTGTAGTGTTATTTATAGCTTTTATTATAAAATAAAAAAATATTTCGATATATCAAGTTGTTTTCAAAATATAACATAAAAAAGAAAAATACTCAAAAAATAACAATCAAATTCCGTTTCACTAGAATAGCACATATTTTAATAAATGTAGGAAAATTACTTTTTATAAAGGTTTTTAATTTTTTTCTTATTTTATATTTATTTTTATATAAAAACTAAGGTTTAACTATCGATTTCTAGTAGTGTGTTGGGCCTCCCTTGTTCAGAATAACCTCGTATATCCTATTAGGCATTGACTCGTACAAATTTTTCAAATAGTCGACAGAAATTGAAGTCCATGCTCGTTGAATGGCCTCAATCAGTTCTGCTTTGGTTGAAAATTGTTTTTTAGACCCGTAAACTTTTCTGGCCAGCCATCCCTTATATAGGGTATAATATGTAAATTATTTAAAGCTAAAGCACTCAATTGCCAATACTGTAACTGTAGAATTTTTGGTTTCTTCCATACAGGGTGCTGTAACAAATTGTAAAAAAACCAAAAACAAATTGAAAAAAAAATATGAGATATTGGAGAGGAGACAGGCTACTCTACCGACCCTCTTTTCTTTTTGGTTGAAGAATAATAGTGATACTGCCTCAGAATGATATTCAAAAAAATGATTGTATTTTTCAGTTTTCGAGGGACACCACAAGGTGGTGAACTCTCCCCTTTATTCTACTGAGGACCATGAGAAAAACATGCTGCATAACTGGGCACTAGGCAAAGATTCAAAATTAATTTAGGAAATTCTGGAATCTGCTTCGTTGAGGTTACTATCGAAATGGCAGTAAACGTAACCAAACCATAGTGAATACTATTCACAAGGAGATACAAAGTACCTAAATTTCCTATCCCTAGTAGCTCTAACTTTACCAAATTGTGTTGTGGGATCCAAACTGCAACTTGAATACAAAATCAAGAACCAATATGCTTGAACTGGGGTATCTACCCTAAAAATCAGTATCGACTATCCAACTTTGAAATCATATCAACGCTATTCTACTGGGCCGCGGTTTGGTGGTTGAATCATCAAGCCCGATTTGTGCGGGTTATGAGAATGGGACAATAACAGGTGTCCTTGGGACTACATCATCCAAAGTGTTGTTTACTATTCATAACTGGATACCACTCCATATATTGGCGAAACAAGTTGCTGGGAACACGGCAATGAGACTGAGCGCCATAAGATCATGAAAGCAAAGCGACTATGGTCATGCCAAAATATTGGGTGTGGTACTTTCGCTCCAGGTTTTACAACGCAGATACCGGATAGATCGTTCTATGATACTGGTTTGAATGTCTCGGAAAACGAAGTCGGTGTGGAATCTTTTCAGAACTACTAAATATTATATCACCCACTGCACTACCAGATTATTGTATTTTTTGTCAGGTTGAAATAATGATATCAAAGATGCCGCCGTGCGAATTCGGTATCAGAGTATATTGTACGATGTTACACGCATATTTATTGATAGTAAGGCGGCCATTAGATCCATACAGAATGTATCTACCACATTTAAGACTGGCTAAAAATGCCGGGTGTTTATGAAGGAGATAGCGATACATTCGACGGTTGCCCTTACCTGGGTTCCTCGACATAGACATCGAAGGCAACAATAAGGCCGACGCACTCGTAAAAGCATGCAGCACTTCAGATTCAATTGAATTCCTGCATGGAATTGTCCCACTGCAGAGAGGCTGTTTGCTGTTTGCTTTACAAAAACTCAATTCATTGCCAAAGGTAAGATGGGTTAATGAACCTACTTGCAGAGAAACGAGGCAGATCTGGCGCGATATGGATACATGTAGAACAAAATTTGCATTAAACCTTTCTTGATTCCATCTAAGTGTTCATGCCAGGAGACAGGGAATACCTTGATTATTACAGAAGCTACCACGACGAAGAAGAGAAGACCACAGAACATATCTGTTATTGTCCGGTCAAAGGTGATAGAAGAAAACTGCACACCTTTGTAAAACTCTCTGGTTAGGAATATTATTATGGGTAAGGAATGACATCGGATTTGTTATTAATCGTAAAATTCACTATAAGACCATTACAACGTTATTGATGGTATCCCACAAAGCAAGAAGAACAACAAGCACTTATTCAGTCGCAGGTATCAAGACATCGTTGTTTCAAGAGCAAGCAAAAGCTGAAGTGAAATTAAAAATGAAATAGAAAATATGGCAAAAAATGTGTGGTTTTAACTTTCGTTTCAGCTTTCGCTTGATCTCGAACTTTCTGTGTATGGCCTCTTAGTCTCTTAGCGATCTTTACACTTAATATTCAATCTAAAGGCATTTACTATCTAAAGCTTCCAACTAATGACTTCTGGTCTAAATATCCGAGGGTTTTCAATGAGACCTTTGAGGTTTATACGTATGGTTTAAAGATGCATGATAGGGTGGGCTGTAGTATATTTATTAAGGATTCCGATTCTTTCTTATTGGATGCCTGACAACTGCAGCGTTTGCCGTTTGCAGATGTTCAAAGATAACTCTTATACTGGTTCCGGGATATAGGAATGATGGATTGATGACCTGGCCCGTGCCAGTACAGAACCCACAATCTCCGACATGGTACAGCGCTTAGCAATTCCATTAAATTGGTATTTGTCCACTCATTTTACAGGGAAGATTTTGACGTGACGATCAACCTCTGCCACAGAGGGCTTTTATTTAGAGCGGTTGTCGGTTATAAATATGGTACGTACGGTTTTAACTCATTTATACACACTCAATCTTCATTTTAATGCTTCGTTAGAGAGATTTTGTTTGTGAAATGCTTGGTTTTTTTGTATTTACTGCCTGGTTGGTTTGGTTGTTGATGTTGCTTATGGCCAAAAATTTCAACCGCTTTGTTTATTTACGAGTATCTGATTCCGTTTATTCTTCCTCTCTTCTTTTTTTGGTTTATTATTCTTCTATTTGAATGATATTTTATAGTGTAAAGGCTATTAAATCAGCTTCGTTTGCATAGTTATTTGAGCTATTGTAATATGATTTAGTGTTCAATTTAGTTGTTGGTCAACTAAAATGTATAAAATACGACTGCAGAACTTTTTTCTTTCCTATTTCGGTTACAGTATTTTGGTACAGGTAGTTAAATTAGTTTCGGGTTGTAAGCTGAATAGCCGAAAGTCTCGAGCGAAACCTTATTGGAAATTTGTTGTAAGTGTTGCTGAGGTGAGTGGGACAACACAAAATATCCTCTACTAAAATAAAGCAGGTTTGGAACCGTGTAATGATGGAATTTAAAAAGTATTCGAAATGAATTTGATGAGAAATTGGTAGAAATGAAAAAATATATGAAAAATATTAATGAAAGCAGTGGACTATTTTACTGCAATCCAACTAATAAATGTCCTAGGGAAATGTGCAAAACTGAGTATCCGTTTTATATTCATTATTTTTGTTTCCAGTAATGAATATTATCGAAAGATTAGGCAGATCAATGAATTGTTGCGGGAAAAATGGGTAAGAAAACGTTTTAGATGGGTTAATTTAACCGATTTAAAGCCTGTTAATTTTATTAAGTCGGAACCCATAATATGGTAAACATTTTGTCATTTCGTCCGTGGTTTGACCAGGATTGCTTGAGTTTGTACTTCACAACATCTCTACGATTCAGTCAGAATTTTAATGACTCGATTATGGCTAGCAACTCAATCTCAGTTGTGTTTCCAGTTGCCAAAAATAGTATTACTAACGCCAACTGACAACCAACATTTAAACATTTCACGTATAAAAGAATTATTTTCGGAATCCGCAAATTTTTAGGTTCAGTTGCCGTCCATAATCCACCCATATATTCTCCCTATGAGTACCTGACCACAGTGCAAGCCCTTAAGACATGACAACACACAACGTCAGTCAATACTGTCACAAAGGGTACATGTCCCCATGGTTGCCATGTTGTTACATTGACTTGGGCTCGATAGCATTTGTAACTTAAGAGCAGCTATCGCTCCTATGTGCAATACTGAAAGTTTGTCTGAAATTATGGTCATTCATCATCTGTTCCCTATGTTAAGGGCTGCTGAAATTGTTTTCTGGTTTAAACGCTATGAATAACTGCTAATCTTGGACATTACTTAAATCAAGATGTATTCAAATCTGCTCGTCAGAAGTATAAACATTTTCCATCATCTCCTGTATTGTGTCGAACGTGGCAAATGTTCCTTTTCCTTGTCTTAAAATTTGTAAAAGTATCGTAAGCAATCTGATAAATAATAAAGACTTTATCCATTGGGCTCCCAATTGTCAAAATCGTTACGCCAGGCTTAATGTTACACTTGACAGGGGTCTCTGTCGGCGACTGTGGCAACCACAGTGAGTGTCTGAAATATTTAAACATTTACAAGACCTATAAGGGTCACGGTTTAGAAATTTCACGGAAACGTTAAAGGTTTGGTATATCTGTGCGAGGGAGGAACTAAAATGAATGAGACTTGTTATGAGTACAATTACTCTACTACGTATAAATGAAGGCACAATGTCTGAGCATTCGGGTTATCAAGACTATAAATATAGAGTATTGATATTTATACGCCACCCTAATACTACGAATATGAAGAATAACTTCATATAAGAAATCAATGCTACATTGATTCGTTAATTCTTTAACTTGAATAATTATACTTTTGAAATTTACAAATAAAGTTTACTCAGTAGGCATTTGCAGCTGCTCGTGTTTGTTTCATTTTTATATTACGACACTACATATTGGCGACGAGGAACAAAAAAAATAAAAAAAAATTTTCTTAATAAAAAAAATCTATTTCAAAAAATTTTGTATATACAAATAAAAAATAATGCCTCCAAAAATAGAGACAGAACAAAATGTTGCTCCAATGGCCGTGCTTCAAACTTCTAACATACAAGAATTTAATTCTAATGTGGATTCGTGGAATGTATGGAAAGAAAGATTGGACATTCATTTTTGTGAGATCAACTGCACCGATGAAAAAGTAAAAAAATCCATTTTGTTGAAATCAATTGGAGCTGTTCCCTACAAGGTTCTACATAGTTTGTGCAGTCCATCTTCTCCTGTGTCAAAGTCATTTGAAGAATTGTGCGAAATTCTAGACTCCCACTTTACTCCACCAACTATTGTGTTCAGTGAACGGAAGAAATTTCATCATTCAACAAAACAAGAAAGTGAATCTGTTGCAGAATGGTATGCCAGAGTTAAGACACTAGCACTGAATTGTAAATTTGGAATTAGCTTGGAAGCATTTGTTTTAAATCAGTTTGTGATGGGCTTGCCAAATTTCATTTTTGAAAGAATTTGTGAAGAAGATGAAAAACTCACACTTCAAAGTGCATTGAAAAAGGCAATGATTATGGAGACGAAGAGTATGTCCAAAGAGGTGAAGGAGGAAACGACAGTTAATTTTGTCAAAAAGCAAAAAAAATTTCAAAAAAACAAAGAATCAAAAAGAAGTAATGGTGATAACGTTGACAGAGGTGGTAGCAGAGGCAGTTGGGGCAGTGGCAGCAGAAGTAACGGAAGATTTGACAGGGGTACAAACAGTGGTGAAAAAGGTTCTTCATGCTCTCATTGTGGTTGGAGAAATCATAACTCTCAATCTTGTAAATACAAGAACAGCAAGTGCCATTCGTGTGGTAGAATTGGTCATCTGGCCTCAGTGTGTCGTGATAAGAAAAGCGTAAATTATGTATCTAACGATAATTATGTACCTAATGATGTTCATGATAATGAACATAATAAAAATTTATTTAATTATTCTGTTTTCAGTGTGTCTGAGGGAAATTCTAGTGACGTGTATTCTCTGCCAGTCATCATTGATGGAATTAAACTTAATGCTGTTTGTGATACAGGTGCTCCATGTACGTTGTTCCCAATTTCGTTTTATGAAGAAAATAACATTAAGAAGAAACTTCGATCTTGTACTATTCCATATGTTGATTACAATGGTGATAAATTGAAGCTGGTTGGTGAATATGATGCTGCTGTTACTTTTGAAGGTAGTACAAAATCTGTCGTTGTTGTTGTTGCTGACACTACAAATCCACCTTTACTTGGTCGATCGTTTTTACGTTCATTTAATTTTGAGCTTTTGCAAGTAAACAATATAAATCAAATCAATTCGTATGCTGCGATTGTAAATCAATTAAAAACCGAATTTAGCGAAGTTTTTGAGGATAAGTTGGGTGAGTTTAAAATTAGTAAAGTTTCTTTGAAAGTCAGTGAAGGCGTTACACCCATATTTTGCAAACCAAGGCCCTTACCATTTGCATGGAAGGACAAAATCGAAAAACAATTACGCGATTTAATCGAAAAAGGTGTGTTGGAACCTGTTGATAATTCAGATTGGGGTACTCCACTAGTGCCAGTTTTAAAGCAAAATGGTGACATACGAATTTGTGGCGATTTTAAGGTCACTAT
The DNA here is from genome assembly GCA_936449025.2 of Sarcophaga subvicina. NCBI lineage: Eukaryota > Metazoa > Arthropoda > Insecta > Diptera > Sarcophagidae > Sarcophaga > Sarcophaga subvicina. The sequence continues at coordinate 94,776,969 of OW388080.2, forward strand.
AAATAAATTTTTGATAGATTTTAAATACCCTTTGCCAAGAATTGACGAGATATTTGCGTCATTGGGAGGAGGAGAACTTTTTACCAAACTAGACTTATCCAATGCATACAATCAACTTGTCCTTGATGAAGAATCGCAACTTCTTTGTGCCTTAAGTACCCACATTGGAATATTAAAAGTAAAACGCTTACCGTTTGGGGTCAAAACAGCTGCTTCTATATTTCAGAAAACCATGGAAACTGTCTTAAGGGGAATTCCGAATGTGGTCGTATATCAGGATGACATCACTGTCACAGGTAAAAACATGGCGGAACATATTGAAACATTAAGACTCGTGCTCAATAAGTTGCAATCCTCCGGATTAAAATTAAACATAAAGAAATCGGTTTTCTTTCAACCGAAAGTTTCGTATCTTGGTTTTGACGTCGACAAAAATGGATTAAGCAAAAATAACGAAAGAATTTCTTCTATAATTTCTGCACCAATTCCAAAAGATATATCGGAATTAAGAGCTTTTGTTGGTATGGCAAATTATTACTCAAAATTTATAAACAACTTTTCAAATATCATGTCCCCACTTTACCGTTTATTGGGCAAAAATGTACCTTTTATTTGGTCAAAATCTTGCCAAGAATCCTACGATACTATAAAAGAAGCAGTGACATCTGACCAAGTTTTGGTTCACTTCAATCCTAAATTACCATTGGTGTTAACTACTGATGCTTCTAATAACGCCGTTGGAGGAATTTTATCACATAAATTTTCTGATTGCGAAAGGCCAATAGCATTTGTGTCTAGGGCGTTATCAACATCCGAGAAGAACTACAGTACACTTGAAAAAGAAGCATTGGCGATTGTGTTTTGCGTTACCAAACTTAAACAATATTTACTTGGAAACTCTTTTATTTTGAAAACTGATCATCGCCCGTTGCTCACTATATTCGGTAGCAACAAAGGCTTGCCAAGCATGGCTTCAGCTCGAATGCAGCGTTGGGCAGTCATATTATCCGGATTTGAATATTCCATTGAATTTATAAAGGGAAGCCTAAATGAAGCTGATAGCATTTCTAGAATGCCTCAACGTAAATTTACTAATGAGATTAGAGAAAATTCATACATAAATTTTATTGAAAATGAAAATCAGTTCAATTTAAATTTTAGGGATATCGCATGTGAAACTAGACGAGATCCAATTTTATCTAAAGTTGCAGAATGTATTTTAAACGGAACTTTATACAATTTAAAAGATGAACGTTTTGCACCATATAGAGAAAAGTATACCCAACTCACTGTTGAATATGGTTGCATATTATGGGGTTTTAGAACAGTTATACCTGAAAAATTCAAAACAAAAATATTGAGAGAATTGCATTCTTCACATTTAGGCATAGTAAAAACTAAAGCACTTGCCAGATCGTATATATGGTGGCATGGACTTGATAAAGACATTGAAAATTTAGTCAAAAACTGTATGTCATGTAAAAAATTACAGTCTAGCCCTGAAAGAAGCAGTTTAATACCATGGACACCAAGTGGATCAGTTTGGAGCAGAATTCATATCGATTTTGCTGGTCCAATCAATAACTTTTATTTCTTAATTGTCATCGATTCATTTTCAAAGTTCGTTGAAGTTTTCAAAACTAAAGAGATGACAACAGCCTTTGTAATTGGCAGATTAAGAGAAATGTTTTCGCGTTATGGATTGGTAGATACATTGGTGAGCGACAACGGTCGTCAATTCACTTCAAGTGAATTCCAAAATTTTGTATCCATGAATGGAATCAACCACATTTTAACAGCGCCTGGCCATCCTTCTACCAACGGTCAAGCAGAAAATTTTGTAAAGACTTTCAAGAAGTCTATCTTAGCAAACTTAGATCAAAACAATGATGCCAGTTTAGATCAAATTTTATGCAGATTTTTGATGGATTATCGCAATATGACCCACTGTAGTACAGGCGAATCTCCAGCAAAAACATTCTTTGGAAGACAACTTAAAACTCGTTTCAGTAACCTCAAACCACCAACAACACAAGAGAGAATTGTTCGTTCTCAATACAACAACGTTATTAACCACAAAGGAAATCGGAATGAAACTTTCAAGCAAGGTCAAAACGTTATGGTTCGTGACTATCGTAATCCAAACAAGCCTGCTTGGACTCATGCAATTGTTAAAGAAAAACTTGGACCTCAGTCGTATTCCTGTATTTTATCACATAATAATTATGTTATCAAACGTCATCTTGATCAGATCAGGAATCAAACGACTTCACAACAACCTGTTGAAGCAGATTTACAAACGTTACAAAATAGCAACACCACCTTAACATTAGAGCAAGACAAGCAGCATCAGGCAGATGTTTCACGCACTAGAAGAGAACTCAGGCCACGAGAAGGAGGAAGAGTAGTAAAAAATCAAACTAAAATTTGAAGTTATCACATTTATAAATTAATCAATTTCTTTTAACTTAAACTTATTTTTAAACTAAAATATTGTAATTAAATAATGTATTTTATATTGTAGCAACAGCTTTAGGAGGAGCATATAGAGTATTGATATTTATACGCCACCCTAATACTACGAATATGAAGAATAACTTCATATAAGAAATCAATGCTACATTGATTCGTTAATTCTTTAACTTGAATAATTATACTTTTGAAATTTACAAATAAAGTTTACTCAGTAGGCATTTGCAGCTGCTCGTGTTTGTTTCATTTTTATATTACGACACTACAATAAATATAACTACTATACGATCAGTTGAGATGAGACGTAAGGACTGTGAATGTTCTGCTTCATAAGAAACGGAATTCCGGCTATATTTGTGCATGAAGCTTTCAAGAATCAGTTCGCCAAGGGAACCTGTCTTTGTCGAAACTTAGAGGGTCTGATTGGTTTACGTGGAATGTACGTAGAATTGTACGGTGGGGTGGGATTTCCATCGAATCACAACGTGCTATAGATACCCCGAAACAACAACCTTACAAGCAAATTGAAATGAACTGATAAATTTCGCAATTCCTATTACATTTTACACAAAAACCAACTTACCATCTGTACCGGTACGAAATAAGCGTTTTTTATTAGAATAAAACACAAAATTTTAATGGAAAAGTAGAAAATATTTTATACCAAGTATTGGTCATTGGTCAAGTCAGGTGCATACGTCAAGTGATGTAGCAGCTCCAAACCAAATGCTTTGATTGTTTTCTGAACGGGCTTTGCTTTGTGTGCAGATGCATTTTCATGTTGTAAAATTATTTTGCCGTGTCATGTGACCCATTCTGATCGTCTATCGACCTGTTAAAATTGATCATTTGTTGTCGGTAGCGATAGTATTTTTTTCCTGCTTAGTCGTTAGTGGTTTTGTTGCCGAAGTTGATGGTTGTTCAGTATTACCCCGGGATGTGTTCCGTTTAGGATTCTGAAAATAACTCCATTTCTCATTGCCCGTAACAATTTGATGCAATTCTGATTTTCTATCGTGTCTTTGAATTAAATTTCACAAGTGTGTTTCATATGGCACCCATTTTTCAGACTTTCGAACCATTCCCATAGCTTTTAAACGGCCTGAAATAACGTTTAACATTTCTGTCATTTGTTTCTGACTCAAACAGTCACCTTCATCCAATATTGTTTGCAATTCGGCTTTAAAATTTTATCGTTGTCTTCCACGTTCTTCACTTCTTACTTCAAAATCTTTGTCTCTGAACTGTAGAAACCATCTTCGGCATACTGCTTTTGATGGAGCGGGATCATCTTATGGGTATGCATTCTATGAGACTCTCCAGCACTTTTCTTCAAATGAAAACAATAAATTAATGCTTTTCGCAAATTATCATTTTCTGGTACAAAATTTGCGATCTTTAACACGACAAAAAATATGATTTTATTCACTGATTTTTTGTGGGCTGAATAAATTCGACAGATTTCAAGTGAAAAAACAAATTTAAGGCTCGTTCACAATAAATGTTCCAGGTGGAGATATTTGTATCTTGACGCTCACTTTATACCGATACAGCCGGTAACATTTTAATGTAAATTACTTAATAATATAATAATACTTTGTGTCAAATAAACAAAAATATTATACATAAGGGACCACGACTCTATGTGACACAAATTATTCACTTATTTTCACTTTTTTGTTTTCATTTATTATTATAAAGAAGAAGAAATAATTTATTTAAATAAATAAACTGAACTGAATAAAAAGTGGACATTGAAATGGAAATAAAAATAAAATGAAATAAAAAATGCATTAGCGACATAAGATTACTAAATTGAAAGCGTGACAGCTGAAATAAAAATATAGCAAATAGCACTTGAACTGATGTGGCACATAAAATAAATTTTTAAATAATTAAAAATCACTGAATTCGTTTTAATTACAGTAAATCTTTTCATAGGAATATCTTACTTGAAGTGACTTCTCAACGTTTGCCATTTTAACAGACCGGGAAAATGTGTGTCTAAAAAGCAAATACAGAAAGGCGTTGAGAAAAGTAACGTAATATCAGCAGGAAATTATTTAGATTCTCTATGGTGTAGACAGTTACTTATGGTTCAAATGAAAAGAGTTTTTCTTCCTCTTTTAGTCCTTATACTTATTAAGATAAAATAAAATTTAAAAAACCGATTAAAATTGCCTTGAAATTTATGTTTTATTTTCTTTTGGTTTTAATGTTCATAGTGGGGATATTCGTTTCAAAAAATTCTGTACTAAAAATTATTGCAAAAAAAATAAGAATTTATAGAGTAAATTACACTTAATTTTGTTCTCTATTTCTTCGACTAAATCCTCTCAGCTGAATTCTAACAAAAACTCTGAGACTAAATAAAAATTGCTATGAAAAGTTACTCGAAAATCTGTCGTCCGAAGCCGATTTTAAACTGCAAGTCCTGCCATTCGTCTATAAATTTAACACACACATGAAAAACTAGGCCGTAATCCTGACCAAAGAATTATAATTATAATTATCATTATCACTATAATTTTATCATCAACACTTTGGTGTATGAGGACAATAATCTGCATTGGAATAAATATAATGCCAAGTGAAGCCATTTGTGGATGGTTTTAAATTTTTTTATTTGGTGTAACAACTCAATTTGGGTAACACTGAGAAATGTCTTAACCATAGGCGCACTAGATCCTATTAAAAGTCCAATTATAATACAATCGGATTTCTGTACTTTGATAGTTGATAAGGATTATCTTGTTGAAGCTTCATCTGACAAATTAGTTGTCATTTCTTTCAAGGATACTCGCTAATATACTTACAAACAAGCATGTGTTTGTAGAGAGTCTGAAATCTGTATTCGACTAATGGGTTTAATAAAAAACACAATAAAATAAAATTAAAAAACAAAAACACTAGCATTTGATATCTTTTCGTTTTAAAACTCTTCCTTAATAGTAAAATTCACAACCTTCTGGTTTTAAGGGCCACTATTCTAACTTGTCGTTTACTAAAGGGACGATTTTAACGGTCAGATAAATTGTTTATCATTATTATAAGTCGACAATAACATAGAAGTGAGCGTTCAGGGTTCAGGTGAGAGGTCAGGGAGGATCATTCTACCTTCAACTTTTAAAGTAAAGTTTATGTTTGAACTAGCCATGTTATATATTATTTTCAATAATGGCAACTTCAAATATAAACAAAATGAGCAAATACAACCAAAAAAAGAAGCCCGTGCTACACCATATACAAGAGATCGATGAATATTTTCAATGATATCTCACACACAATTTATTTCATTTAGATTTACAAATATGAAGTGTTTAAGGATACACCATATATCAGAGATCGGTGAAAGTTTTCGATGATTTTCATTTATATTTCAAAATAGGAAGTATTCAAGGATACACCATATACTAGAGATCAATGAATATTTTCGATTATATCGCACACACAATTTGTTTCATTTAGATTTACAAATAGGAAGCGTTACAGGATACACCATATAAAAGAGATCTATGAAATGTTTCGAAAATGTCTCACACACAATTTGTTTCATTTAGATTTAGAAGTAGGATGTATTCAGGGATACACCAGATAGAGAAGATCGATGAAAATTTTCGATAATATCTCACACACAATTTGTTTCATTTGTATTCCCAAATAAGAAGTGTTTAAGGATACCACATATACGAGAGATCGATGAGAATTTTGGATGATATCTCACCCACAATTTGTTGTATTTAGATTTATATATAGGAAGCGTTTCAGGATACACCAGATACAAGAGACCGATGACAATTATCGATGATATCCCACACACAATTTGTTTCAATTAGATTTACAAATAGGTAGTGTTTAAGGATACATCAGATACAAGAAATCGATGACAAAAATCGATTATATCTCACCCACAATTTGTTTTATTTAGATTTATATATAGGAAGTGTTTCAGGATACAAGAGACGTATGTTAATTATCGACGATACCTCACACACAATTTGTTTCATTTATATTTACAAATAGGAAGTGTTTGAGGATACACCGTATACAAGAGATCGATGAAAATTTTCGATTATATCTCATACACAATTTGTTTAATTTAGATTTACAAATAGGAAGTGTTGAAGGATACATCATATACGAATTATTTACTACATGGTAAACACTAAATATTCCGCAGCGTCATCATGTACAAAAAATTCTACATAAAATTGAATGTTTTCTGAGATTGTGCATGCACTGAAGTATACATACGTCATTAACATCTCTCGCTGTGGCACTAAACATTGAAATTGCATTCATTTCCGGTGATGCTCATTATTTGATTGACATCCACTTTGGATTGCTGTATTCTACTTTGCTGCTTTACTTCTTTCATCACTTCATGTTCTAGTTTTATAACAGTTTGTTTGCTTTGACATGCAATTTAGTGGTAATTTTTAATTTTTTTTTTTGCCATTTGAAATATAAAAATATGTTGAATTTCGATATTATTTTAGTGATTTTTTTATTGAATTGTTTATTTATACATTTGAGATTGATTGATGTATAAACTAGGCTAAAACACATGTGTACAGGTCAGTTATCTCCAACAAAATCAAATATGAAAAAATATTTCTTCGGCGACTTTCTCTCAGCAGATTACTGGCAAAAACCCTGTGAGTAAATAAAATTGCCATGAAGAATCTTCTCAAAAATCTGTCCTATGCAGTCGACTTTAAACTATAGCTTCAGCCACTCATATATAACATTAACGCACACAACATAAGTGGTGTGAGAAGCTACGTCATAATCCTGCCGGAAGGTTTCTAATTTTGTACAAGAAAATGGTGATTAGCGGAAAAAATAAATTTTTTGTTTTCATTTGAAGAAAAATGTTAGAGAGTCCCATCGAATTGCAACACGCAGAAGATGGTTTTAACGGTTCAAAGATAACAATTTTGATATGAGAAAAAGTTTTAAAATGCCGAATTGTAAACAATATCGGATGAATTGATTGAGTCAGAAAGAATGTTAATGTTGCTCTACGATCAAAATCCGATAGTCTGAAAAATGTGTGCCAGATGAAATGAACGATAGACAGATGGAAAACCGAATAACATACATACATACATTCATAATTGGCCATTACAACAACCCTTCAGTCAGGATTACGACCTAGTTTCTCACACCACTTAGGTTATGTGCGTTAATTTTATACATGAATGGTCGATCGATTCCGAACAAAGAATTTTTTGAGAAACTTTTCGTGGCAATTTTATTTACTCTCAGAGTTTTTGCCAGAAATCTGCTGAGAGGAAATCGCCAAAGAAATTTTTTTTCAAATTTCGTTTTGATGGCTGGATAAGCTAACATACTATCCACTAGGCTACGGCGACTTCAAACCGAAAACCGAATAACTACTTGTGGAATATTGCTTCAGAAACACGACAAAAAATCCGCGATTAAAAATGGATTTATTTTCAGCATCATAATCGAAAAAATACTGAGTTTATCTAGGACAGCCATAAATTTCGACTGCGAAACCAGATCAATTCTGTAAGATGACAAAGTTGTAAAAAGGAAAAGAAAATTCTTTTTTTAAAGGACTGGTAAAAGAATGAAAACAATAACAAATTATAGCTATTATTAAACTTCTATTATAGGCAATACAGTATTTAGCCTTGCAGAGCGTTATTTAACGCAGCCCGAAACTTTCGACTTTCTACTGCATCAATAAACTGAATAATGAATAATAATAAAAACAATCGGCTAAAAAATAATAATAACAGCGTCAAATCTTACTTAAGTGGATTCAAATTCTGTTTTTTCTTCTGCTACAAATTTTTGCATTAAATGAACAGAATTTGTTTATTTGTCACTTCTGTAGTTATGACTACACCTATGTGAACATCTGTGACAAATAACTCAATATTATTTCCCCTTTCTATACGCATGAGTTGATATGCGAGTGTAATCTGATTATCGAATGATGTACATTCGATAGAGGCTGACAAAAGGTACAAAAGTAAAATTCCCACACAAATATAAACTATTATTGAAGAAAAAATAAAGACTATTTGTTACAGCAAATTATTGTGGTGAATTTGTGCGGTCTATTACACTGCGTGCAAAACTATTTTCATTGCAAAGAATTTAAGGATATTAAGAGAAATAATAATAAATAAATAAAAATGTTGAACACAATATGCAGTCCCTAAAGACATTAAGGGATTTAAATCACTGCGCATTTTTTATCATATACAGTCCTTTACATTGTGCATACAGGGGACGGCAAAATTCTTAGTACGGCAGTATATTTTAGCAATTTCATGAATTTTAGTCAAAAGTTTGAATAAAAATTTATAGTTTATATATTTATTTTATTAATTTATTACTGTTTTATTATAAAACAAACAATTTTTAATGTTTTTCATAAAACAAGAGAAAAATAAGGAAAAGTTTCATATGACTCCATAGGTACCCCCAAGGAGAATCCTGAGTAAATTTAAAATTCAAAGGCCTAATATATGAAAATGTTATCCCTTGTATGTAGTAGAATATCCCTTAATGTCAAGCACTCCATTTAATCCACTTGTAATTGAATATACAAGTTTTGTTTAGTGTTTTTTGGTGGCACAATAAGGAAGTTTTTCGGTTGACTTTTGTTTGAGGTTTAGCGATTACATAACCGTTCTTTCTTTGTGCCAGAGTATTAAGTTTGTGGGGACTTTTTGGTCAAAATATATTGCCGTACTAAGACTTTTGCTGTCCGCTGTACATGTAAATAGTGAATTTATTTTTGTTATTAAATGTGACGGAAATTCACATGTGAAATATATGTAATCAACTTTATCTTGTAAATATTTAAAACACCAAGGTTTAAATTATCGTCCGAATATATGAGTTTGTGTAACAAACATGAAACTCAAATGCGTTTATGTCCTAATTTAATTGCCCTCTTGAAATATAAAATAATAGCAATAAAACGGATAAGGTGAGATGGAAATCTTTTTTAACATTTCTTAAGTGCCCCTAGTTGGTAATACCGAGGCCGTGTGTTCGATACCCACCAGAGACTCAGGTCGTTTTTGATTGTCTGATTGTTATCTGACATTTTAGGTGATTACTCACAATAAAAACAAAAGTCTGAATTATAACGAGAAAACAATTCTCGACAAAGAAAAGTAACGAAGGTAAATACAGGTTATTAAAAAAGGTCGCCGTTTATTAAACATCAGGCCTCGGTATAAATTCCAGAGCGCGGATATCTCCACCGAAATTAAATAAAATAAATAAATAAATAAAATTACTATAAGAAGTTTATAACAAAACTGTCGTTCGGAGTTGTCTTTAAAATGTAGGTCGCGCAAGTTATGTGTCGGTCTTATGTCAAATTAACACATAACAACATAAGTGGTGTGAGAAGCTAGGTCATTGCGTTGGAGACGTCTGATGTCTGGCCTTACGTCTAGTAAGCAAACTACTAAACAATTTTGTGGTTCAGTAACCTTTTTCTTTTTTGTTTCAGAAGAAAAAGAAGAAAATAATAATAAACGGAATACTAGAAACATATTAAAGAGAAAGTAGAGTAGAAAATTAAATTCTAAAACTTCAGACAATTTTACGTTGAGCATACCAAAACAATTCAACGAAAAAAAAATTTTTTTCGAACTACACATAAAAAGGATATGTATTTTAAGTTGCCCATTTTTCTGCTTTATCGAATTATTATCGTCGTACTTTCATTTTCAAGTGATGCTATGTTGTATAATTCGTTTTGGCCAATTGCCTTTAAACCATTATTGTTTGCTATCTTTCTTTTTATTGTTTTTCCAAGGTAAGTATGTTTTTTTTTGCATTTTGTCAATCTTATTTCAACAAAACGCTATATTTTTGTGCCCTAAAAAGCCATGGTGAAATCATTAGTATATAGTTCGTATTGTTTTCATCAAGAAAAATATTTGATCAGCATTTACATTCCTGAGAAATGAAATTATTTACAAATTTCTACAATAATATTTACATATGCGAGTGATGGAATAAGGACTTATTGAGTTTTAAAATCGTAATTCAAATATAAATTAGTTTTTTGCGACAATAGGAAAGTTGAACAATTTACGGATTCGATTTACAATTGCAAATTTTCGTATTTTAACATACATCTGTCTTTAAATTTTGGGGAGGCGAACATTAAATTCGTAATTACTTACTACTCATCAGTAGTAGTCAGGATTACAGCCTAGCTTCTCACACCATTCATGTTGTGGGTGTTAATTATGTCCATAAGCGACGGGACCTACTGTTTAATGTTGACTCCGAACGATAGATTTGAAAAACTTCTCATGACAATATTATTTGAGTCGTAAAATGTTTGTCAGAATATTCCTGAGAAGAATCCGCAAAAGAAATATTTTTCAAATTTCCTTTAATTCAAGATGACTAAGTCAGTGTTTGAACAATTTCCTCTTGCCTAGTAAGGGCAATGTATTTCTCATTAAGGCCTACAAGAGGAGGTATTATCTGTTTTTCAATTATTTTCGTTGATAAAGATATCCTCTTTGCGATATCGGTAAACAGGTGGCTAAATAGCTGAGCTGCATGGAGAGTGTATTTTAGTTTTCAGATAATCAATAACCCATGTACCTTCCCAACTAACTTACACACCAAAGACCGTCGAAAAAGTGGCTTATAAGAGTCGTAGTCGTCCAAATTGTTTGTCATAGATAAAAATGTTTAGGACACTTCGTTTTTGTATACGGAATTTAATTCCCTTCTAATTTGAAATATAGGAGATAAGAAAGACAATAAAGCAGCTCAGCGCCAGAGGTACGAATTCGTTTTCAGAGTATTTCGTGTGTTGATATACCCATATTTACCGATAGTAAATCCATATCACACCAAATTTTATTTCGCTAAAGAATGCCAGAGATAGCCAGACATTCGACGGTTATCCTCATATGGGATTCTGAAAACGGGGACATTGAAGATAACAACTTTAAATACAATTTCATTAATGTACTTCTCAAAGGAGTACCCAACAAAGGATCTCACACAAACCATATTCATTTGGGAAAGAAACATGTAATAATGGGCCCACTTTTTTAAGGAAAAGCTATTATAACGAAATACTGATCTCTGAATTCACAAGGCCGAACACTAGAAATACCTCACAACGACTTTTGTAGTAGCTGTAACGACGAGGAAGAAGAAGAAACCTCAGAACATTTTCTCTGTAATTGTACGGCGCTTGAAAATCTATGAAGAAGAATTCTTGGCACTCAAAATTAATTTGCAGAACGTTTCTAGCTAAAAGGGATTTGAATAAAATTCACACAGTATGTGGCAGAATAGGTAATAACATCGTTACAATGCGACCTTTTAGGGACCGAATGGGGTAACAAAATAGTTGAGGCGATTGCTAATTTCACCTACCTTAAGAATGTGTGTTAGTGATATTTTTTATATAAAAGTGACATGAAGAGTGAAAAAGATATCATGAATTAAGATAATGGAGATATAAGCAATCTCAATGGATGACGATTTCAATTCGCTGTAGATATACTTTGCTAGTAGGTAGTCTGTTGGCTTATTAGACGTAAGGCCAAAGTTCAAACCCCAGGTCAGACTTCAAAACGAAATTTGTAAAAATATTTCTTCGATGACTTCCTGAAAGCAGATTTCTGGCGAAAACTCTGAGAGTACATAAAATTGCCATGAAAAGTTTCTTAAAAATCTGTCGTTCGGAGTAGACTTTAAACTGTAGGTCCCGCCACTCATGTAAAAAATAACATACACAACATGAGTGGTGTGAGAAGCTAGGCCATACTCCTGACTGAAGGGTTGCAATCGCCAATTATGTATGTATGTATGGTTACTTTGCATTTGAAATCTAGAAACATTAATGTTAATTGATAGATAGATGACAACATGGTATTCCATTTGCTCAGGTTTGTAGAAAAATTGAATGTGAAAATTTAGTAGGACGATTTTGTGAAATCGCCGTAGTCTAGTCGATAGTGTGTTGGCTTATTTTACGTGAATATTTCTTTGCAATTTCTTGTCAGCAGATTTCTGGCAAAAACTCTGAGTGAAATTAAAATTTCCATGAAAAGTTTCTCAAAAATCTGTCGTTCGGAGTTGACTTTAAACTGTAGGTCCCACCACTGAAGTATAAAATTATCAGACACAACATGAGTGGTGTGCGAAACTAGGTAGTAATCCTGACTGAAGTGTTGTAATGGTCAATAATGTATGTCTGTAGTCGCCACGGTAAATATCAAAAGAATGTGCAAAATTTTATGTAAATCGACGTTTACAACTACAAAAGTTGTGTAACACCGATTCCTTTATATATGTATGTAGTGTAGAGATGAGCGATCCATTGATTTTAGAAGAACGTTGTTCTCAGTGAATGCGATTTGTTAATCACTGTTCTTTAAAACGGTGATTGTGGTCACAGTATTCCAAAAGAAAACAAGAATGACAATAACGTATTTTATTAAGTCGTAAGAAAGAGGCAACTAGATGCATACTACGAAAAGACTACTCAAAAAAATCAAAGTGATGTCCTCAATGTTATTATTTTTAATGTAATTTTTTTTATATGAAGTTTGACAATTAAGTTTCACAGAAAGTTCATGTATAAAAGACAAAAGTAAATAATCAGCATCATATAATAGTAATTCTGCCTCGCTCAAAATAAAATGAAATAAATTTGAGTAAGTAACAATTTTGAAAGAACGACATTATTAGTAACTGTTATTTGGCAATTTCAATCACTGTAGTTTCCAGTGAATTATCAATCACCGTGATTAAACCACAGTTTTGAAAATATCGCTCATCTCTAATGTAGCGTATTAAACTGACTTCTAGCCTTGGTCACATATCCATCAGTCTATGCAGATTATAATTTAATGCTATTAAAAAATAAAAAAGCAAAACTATAAATAATTAATGAAACGTTGTACATATAAAATAACACAGACAATTTCCATTTTATTTTATATTATAACACCGTTAGAAAGCAATTTATCAAAGTGTCCTGAAATATACTTCAGCTCCAATAATTTACGTCAGCTACAATAACACAAACAATATGCTTCAATGCGGCAAATAATTTGAATCAATAAATTAATGGTCAAGTTGAAGTTGACATAATTTTTTCATCCTTGTAGACGTGAATCAAAGAGAATTGTTGAGGTAAATTGAATGAGTATTTGAAAGTATTTTAAAATAATATTAAAAGTAAAAAAATCATACATATGTATACATACATGCATATTGTTACGATTTTATCTTTTTAAAAACTTAAAAATATGAGTTCATAGATTGCAAATAAAATAAAAATAAATTTCAAAACAATTAAGGTTTATCGCCATGAATACTTTTTATTCAAAAATAATTTCTTTCGAAGTCAACGTTTCCTAATGTAATCTTTGATTCCTTGTGACATAAAAACTCATCAAATTAAAACTGTGGCAATAATATTTAACACTATCATGACCTTTCCCACATCATTATTGCCTTGGCTTCTTTCTTTTGGATTTTAAACTCCGCTATATTCAAATCAATGTAAAAATTATTTTGATTTATGGGCATATTGCCAGTCTATGGTCATTGGATTTTATTTTTTAACAGAAGTGGGTTGCGGCAGCACGTTGCAACACCAACAATTGATTTTATTGCTTATGTTTGTGACGTCCGCACATTCTTTCTATTGGAACATTCGCGCATTCAGATATACAAAACTATTATTCATCGTTTGGACCCATCTATCGTAGTGGATGTTGGATTCATATCGCAAAGTGATATTCGTTTGAAATTCATTTTTTATTCAAATATCCAAAACATACATACATATATATTGGTATTGATTTTAAGTTTGGTTTTTTTTGCGTGTTCAAGAGAAACTCTCATGTTTGTTCGTTATTTTGCCAGATTGAAGTTTTGTTCGTTACTACTCTTCCACAAAGCACTTTCATCTGGTTCGGTTGACTGCTGTTAATTTTTCGCCTTCCCATGTAAGATTGCTCCGTCCTAGACTTTTGAATATCGAACGTCTTCTGATGTTCCTTGGCCGGTCACGGTCTCTTGAGGATTCCAATCGAGTGCCATTCCTGTTATATAGGGTGGGCCATCTATCGGATTAAATTTGAATCATCAGTTACTTCAAATCTGGCCACTTATGACATTCTATTCTGTCACAAAATTCTGTATACTGTCTGCACAGAACATAATGAATCTATTTACGCTTAAGCAACGATAAGATTTATTGAGAAAATGCACGGTGATGTCGATTCTGACAAAAAAGAATAAGTTTTCGGATGAAGCTCATTTTCATCTTTTGCGTATTTGGGGCTCAGAAAATCCACATGTGGAATCCAGAAGCCAATGCACCCATTATGTGGGGTTGTTTGCCACGTCTTGCGTAACGGCGGCATCACTGTCCCATAATTTTTTGAAAATGAGGACGGCGCAATTATTACGGTCAATGGAGACACCTGTCGCACCATGTTTTTTGTACACGCTCTTGGTATTGATGTGAATGATATTTGGTTTCAACAGGATGGTGCAAGTTGCCACACATCTCATGCCACAATGGATTTAAATGTTTGATGGTCGTTTAAATAGCCGAAATGGTGATGTCAATTGGACTCCAAGAAGCTGCGATTTGACACCGTTGGACTATTTACTATGGAGCGCCGTATAGAAAAGTGTTATGCCGACAAACTAGAGACAATTGAGCATTTGATTGTCAACATTTGTGATGCCATTGCCGAAAAATAGAATCGAAAAAGTGTACGAAATTTAGTCCGATCCAAAGAGGTACTATCAGGCCATTTCTCATTTCTAACCGGAAGTAGTACTTCACAAAAAATAAAATAATAATTTTTTTGAGCTTTTTATCCATAAGTTTCGATGAAACAAAATATGTGTGAAATATCACCAGAATTTTTTATTATTTCCTATGCTTAAGGCATCCAACTTTGCTGCTTTCTTCCTGCTACAAATAATTTTAAATTATAATTAAACATTATCAGCTATGCATCAGCAGTTATATGTATCATTAAAAACACTCAGATCAAATTGTATTCGATTTTTATCGAACGTTTTTGTTTATTTTTAATGTTCTCGTGTATCTTCATAGAGAGTCGGCATTCTAGAGAAGGAATTTGTTCTGTAATGCAGTATCACCGCATGAAGTGTTTTAAAGAATTTTGTATGAAAAAAATTTAATACGAATTTTTTAATTCAGAAAATCGAAGAGCGCATTAGGCAATTCTTTTCATTATTTCCTAAAAAAAAGAAAAAAATAGCGAAGTAACTATAATTGAAATTGTGAATATGTATGACAAGTGCGCAAAAACTCGCTATACGCCTTGCTTACAATTTACTTACAACTAAATAACTACAACGTTCACAGACGTATGAGTATTATCAAATTATTAAAAAAAATCGAATATCATTCATACGTCAGCGAGTTTTGCCTCAATTCAAATAACCGGCACATTTGCCGCATAATTGTCTTTTATTTGCTCAAAAAAGAAAAATATGTCTTCAAGCGCAGATAGATTAATTCAGATTAATGTTCTAATTGTCTCTGTTCCATAAAATCTTTGCAAATATAGGAATAATTTGAAGGGTAGTTACTGCTAAGCTGGAGCAACTTAATCGAATGTTAATATCCCATGTAATTAATAATGGTTCATTTTTTTGAATTATATTAAAAAGTGTGTGAAATCTTATATGAATTTTGCGTTTGAATATGCATTTGAAAGCCCGATTGATATCATTATGTGTTGAATATAACATCGTTCTAATGTCAGCCATGGCTGCGCTGAGCGGAGTGCATAAGAAATGTCCAATTCACAGGACTCTGGAGAGTGAATCAGACTAAATTTGGCCGATGGCATGGGTCACACTGACTTTGAAAAATGCTGTGGTTTGTTTCGTGGTTTAATGATATATATCTACGGCTTAAGAAACGCCCACAAGAAAAATCCAAACGAAGCCAAAATTGCATGATCTCCGTGTCCAATTTGCAACACCTCCTCATGAGATAATGATAACCTCAAATCATTCGTGGAGAATATACAGTGTTACATGAGCTCTTTTGAACGTAATGCTGTTGTGATGAAGCCGCACATCGTTTGCATCCAAATCATTCAATTCAGACCCCAAAGAATTTGATAATTATCGAAAAATTGTGTTCGCCATTGACAATTTAGTTTTTAAATAAAACTGGACCGATGAATTAGCCAGCACAAAATCAACCAATAACAGTGATTTTTTAGGATGCATTAGATACTCCCTGGGCCTTGTAAACCCCATTTGATAAAACAGTTTTAGTCTTTGCAAGTCTTGTTGAAGGTTATATCCGTCCACGGGAATTTCACAAAACTGACTGCATAAATGGCAACCAACTTGACAGATGTAGCTTCCTCAAAAAAAATCAGAAAGCCCTGTTGGAAGATCTGATGAAACTTTAAAGTTAATTTTTTCTTTTTTTTTCTTTCTTTCTATATCCTGGTGTTTTGTAGTCGCCGTAAACTAGTAGGTAGTGTGCTAGCTTATTAGACGTAAGCAAGCAAACAAAATATGAAAAACTATGTATTTCTACGGCGACTTCAAAAATCTGTCGTTCAGAATCGATTTTAAACTGTAGATGCCGCCACTCAAGTATAAAATTAACATACACAACATAAGTGATTTGAGAAGCTAGATTGCAATCCTAACTGAAGGGTTGTAGTGACTGTATTTCCAGGTTGTTCCATGTAGCTTTTTTATCGATCGATTTTTTTATGGCAGTTTATATTAAAATTATGCTGGCGTTAGTTGTTATTCAAAAAAGTGATGGTAAATATCAAACTCTTTGTTAATATTTAAATTTAAATTGATTAAAATGAAAAGACAATGAAAACATATGCTTAAGTTTTGCATACATTGCTACGTTTAACCACTAAAATCCATTTATATTAATAACCAACTTCCATATCTATTTCTTTACCCGAAAACTAAATGGGAGAAACGTATTTAATTTTCACGCAATATCATGTAAACGCTTCTAATTGGATAAAGTTGGTGCAATTAATTCTGTAATGCTTTAAAATTTATTAATTTTGCCATTACATTGTTTCTACAGCGTGAATATAGAATAGTTTTCATATAATTAAAGCGCACAAAAACAAACATGTTAGAGAGACTGAAGCCCCATAACCTTTGAACTTAACTCTGTTTAAATAATTCAAGCTATTTTTAAAAAAGTTTTGTTAACAAAATGAAGCAAGTGAAGCATTGTGGTAAAATTTTTAGATTATAACGATTAAGAAGAAATGTTTTAAGGATAAAGTGAGAAAAAACGAATTTAAGGAAGAGCGAAATTCATTACCATTGCAAGTCATTATCATATCATGCCTCGAAATGAAAATTTTGAACGTATATGTAACGGTCCAAGTGGTCTGATTGAAATTGTGAAAGGAAAAGAATTATTTTTTTTTAAACAAACACTTAGGCGTTGGCCTTTACTTATGCTGTGCAGTGTATTGGAGTTAAAAAAATAGGTTATGGGAAGGACTACAAGACAAGTGGTATTTGCGGACATTAGATTTGAATATTTTTATATTATAAGTGGCTTGAAAGTCTAGTGGAAGTCGCCGTAGTCTACTAGGTAATGTGTTGGCTTATTAGTTCAAACCCCAGATAAGACATCAAAACGAAATCTGAACAAATATTTCATCGGTGACGTTCTATCAGCAGATTTCTGGCAAAACTCTGAGAGTAAATAAAATTGTCATGAAAAGTTCTTCAAAAATCTGTCGATCGGAGTCGACTTTAAACTGTAGGTCCCGCCACTCACGTATAACGTAAACATACACAACATGAGTGATGTGAGAAGCTGACTGAAGAGTTCTAAAGACAAATTATGTTTGTATATAAATGGCAAGAAAGACCTTTGCAGGTGGAGAGTTACACATTCTGATCGTCCGGCTAAAGAACGAAGTCTATGCCCACTGACCAATCCACCACAATCGGATGTGTTCTGTGAGAAAGATGAGTTCTAAGTAAGAATACACGATTTTTGGGAACAAGGGGCCTTACCTCTCTACAGCAAAATCCTTTATAGTAGCGATAGAACAGTAAAACATAAGTAAAATATTGGGACGATGAATTAATAGAATTGGATATCCTACTGTTATTAATGAGCACCTTCAGTCTCTCCTGTAAGCGGTCGTGAAGTCTAAGAATAAACTTTGGGGCACCAGCCCATACATGAAAGTTGTATTCCATTCTCGGTTGGATATAAGTGGTGTAAATAGTAAGGAGAACAAATGAAGTGAAATAATTCTTGCACCATCTTAAGAAACCAAGGCACATGAATGCTTCTTTCGACAATTGAAAAAATTTGCTGGTTCTCAGCGAACATTAAACTGAATTTTCATGCCCACCATCCATTGCTGCAGATGTTTTATTTTTCATATTTTCGTTTTGATGTCTAACCATGACTAATTATGTTATGTATGTATGTATGCATCATATGGATTGATTCGTTATGCAAACTACTCCCACACTTGTATTTTTGAAAAATATTTGGAATACGCTCAGCATTTTTTTTTTCATTTTTGGAGACCCAATCTGCTACAAATCACGCTGACACATAATAATTTTCATTGGCAGCATTTGCATATTGTTGTCCTTACAACGGACTCGTACATTACCACTCGGTATTTTTACCAAACCTTTCAGACTGTGCTCCTGATTTTTTCATCATTTTCTTAACATTACTTATACGATTACTTTTGTAGCACGGTCGCCTAAATTACGTAAATAATCGCGGCTTATAAAATAGTTATAGAAATAAACTTTGTAATTAACGTTTTAAACTTTTAAGTAACCAGTGCTTGGGAGACAGAGTTAGTTGAGCTGATGCATTAAATATTAAAAGACTTGCACTGTCCTTCAAAAGTATCAACTGGAGTGTGTTTGCATATAATTTTTTGTTGACATTTTTTTTAAATCTTTTGATGAAGGACAACGGTTGGAATTTACAATTCCAAATAAATTGTCAGGATTGTCAAAAAATTAACATCGTTCCCACATCGAATGTATTTCAAGAAAATACGATAAAACACTCAAATTGCATTAAAATCCCTTCGTTGTTGTTGATTAACCTTTTCACAGACTTTTTTTACTTTTGTTTTGAAAAAAGACCTTTTCTTTACATCTTGCATTTTTCTCTTACATGTGCAAGAATGGGTTTGATTTCGAATATCGATTCAGGTAAACTGAAAAAATTAAGCAATAAGTAACCCAAAGCTGAAAAGAGAAAATAATAAAATAAACAAAGAATACCAAATAAATGGAAGACACAAAATAACCTGCCAATTTCGTTCATCAATTTCCAAGACACTTATTTTCCAACACTGGCTCAAGAAGAAGTCGTTGAGAATTTTTTATTTTTATTTTCTTCTCCTTAATTTCTTAATTCTTTTGTTCTTTTCATTGATTTCTTTTGCGTTCTTGGTATAGTCTTCTTGCTGTGTTCCTTTCACATTTTGAAGGATGAATAAATAAATTAAATTGTTCCATGGAGTTATTGAATATGTATTTGGCTATAAATCTTTTTACTAGGAGATCTGCTGTCACTTGAGCATATTGTTTGTATTAAAGTTGTTATTATAGATTAATTTATATTTTATTTAGTATTTCGACAATTGATGAATGGCTCTCTAATGCTTTTAGAATCAAAACAATACAACTGTCATCTGTATTGTTTTATTTATTTATTATTTTTTAATTTCCTTTTTGTTTGTTTTTCCTTTTGGAAAGTGACATACTTTCGAATTTTGTCTATAACTCTAAACAAAACTAAGTTAGTATATGGTACTTAAGCGGCAATAGGATACTGAGGTGAACAAATTTAGGAAACATATTAACTCTACATAACTCTGTTACAATTAGAGGTGGATGACACACCTTTTAGTCAAAAATACGAAGAGGCTTCTCACACCACTTATGTAGTGTGTGTTAATTTTAACCATGAAGTCGCCGTAGTTTAGTAGGTAGTGTGTTGGCTTATTAGACTTAAACCCAGGGTTCGAGCCACAGGCCAGACATCGAGGCAAAATGCAAAAAGTATTTCTTCCGCGAATGTATTTACGCCTAAGAACTACTGAGCGGAATTCATCGAAGAAATATTTTTTATGCTTTGTTTTGTTTGAAATGTCTGAGTCGGGATTTGTGTCTATTAAGATACTACCTATTGAACAACAGTGAGTTGCTTATGTAGACTACATTTAAATTATTGGGATATCATTGCTCTCATTATTTCTATAGAACGGGTGTTTGGAGGCCAAAAAGAGTGACACTTTTGACAAACAATGAGTAGCTGAGGTTTGTTTTGTGAAACGAAATTGTCTACTTAATGGCACGAAAGGACTAACACTGTTAAGAATATCTGAAAATTTTTCGAGGCGAGTTCTTCGGTTAACAGAAATTTGGCAATGATTTTCATATTCAAACCAACCAATTAAGTTGTATTGTCCCACTGTTACACACAATCTACATGAAGTTTTATTAAAGATTTCAGATTTTTAATTTTATAAAAAGCAGTAACCACAACAAAAAAAATCGAAATCTAAACGACAAAGTCTTTCAAAAAAACTAAAGTAGACCCTTGGTGAAGTAGCGGGGTAAAATGACATATCCTTCTGCTGCTTATAGAGTCTTGCCTATTGGATCTCCTTAGTGGCAGTGGCAGATAAGTAAATAACATTTTATATAAACAAGGATATGTATTTACATACACAAATAGAAACGTAGTAAGAGGGGAATTAAAATCGTTGTATGGTATACAGGCAATAGGGACTTTTATCCAACAGATATTCGAACATAAAATATTTTTAAATATCCCCTCTACAAAATACCCAGCAAATTTATTTTTATTTCTACTGGTAAAAGGGAGAAAACCGCTCGTGGCAGTGCTAAAAAAAGAAAAATCATTAACATTGTGTTGGTAACCAAATAAAACAAAAAACAGAACATGGACCAGCATTAATAATTTTTCTTAATTTAAAAGAAAAAATTATATTTTGTAAAACGTAAACTAAACTTTTCGTATTAGTTTTTAATATTAAAATTAATTAAAAAAAATTTAGTAGTAAATCATGACAAATAATAATTTTTTTTATTTTATTCAATTGTAAAGTTTTATTTATAATTGAAAATATTGGAATCTCGCAGTCAACTCATTTCTGAGAAGACTTGAATCCTCGGTTAATAACGCCATAGCCTACGCTGACGATATCGCTATTGCTGCGTCGGGAATTTGTCCACAGACGCTGTCTGATAAGCTAAATTTGGCGCTGTCAATTGTACTGGGCTGATTAGGACTATCCGTTAATCCCTCCAAGGCAGATACAATTCTTTTCACTAGGAGATACATGTTTCCGACCTTCACCCTCCCTAGTATAAATGTGACCAGACTCACGCTGACTCCCGAGGTTAAGTATCTGAGCCTGATCCTCGATCCGAAACCCAACTGGAGGACGAATCTGGCTGCTAGGGCGCGGAAGGCGGTCTGTGCTGGTTGCTGCTGCAGCAGGGCAATTAGAGCCAGATGGGGTTTCAGCCCAAGGGTCATGCGCTGGATCTATTCTGCAGTCATCGAACCCAACCTCCTATACGGTGTTGCCTTCTAGACTAGCTGCACAATATCAGACTCCTGGACGGATTCAGAAGGCTTAACTGGCTTCCTACTGAGCCACTTGCTAGGCAGGTGGCTAAGTTCACTGCGACAAAACTCAATGCCCTGTCTCGTTGGCGCCTGGTCTCCTCTGGTCACCCCAATATTTTGGAGATTGATCTTGTGGCCCCACTGGATTTCGATTATCTCCCTGTGGAAAACTGTTTTGACAGGGTTTCAACTTCCTGCAGGAGCGATTGGAGCACTGACACGACCGTCCCCCCGGTACTCCTGGATGTATGTACCGACGGGTCCAAACTCGATGGTAGGGTGGGTAGCGGAGTCTACTCTGGGAAATTGGACTTGGACACTTCACTCCGGCTGCTAGACTATTGCAGCGTGTTCCAGGCGGAATTAATGGCCATCTATCGAGCCACGCAGTGGATACTCGCATACGGCATTCCTTTACATCGGCAACTGCAATAATATTCTCATAAATATTTAAATTGCTTTGTAGAGATTTGTAAGAATTTATTGTTACGCTTTTACCTTTTTAAAAACGTTTAAAATATGAGTTCGTGGATTGCAAATAAAAACAAAAATAAATTAGTGTTTCTATTCACAACTTGATGTAAACAACAACAATTTGCTTTACTTGTTATTCTTCTTTACAATCTCCGCGTAAAAACTAACGACTATTCGTTAGATCTTTATAACGGAGATCTTCAAGCCACGATTATGCTCTTCGCACGCATCGCGTCTTCACACAAGACTGACTGAATTCTTTCTGACTGCGTTGCCTGCTTTGTCTTGTCTTTTATATCGCTGGGTAAGCAGTCTGATGAATGCTCTTGAAGGTGAATCCCTTTCCTTCGCGAAATCTTTATAAATGTAAACATGTTGTTTACATCATTGTTGTTTGTATATTATGTTTACATTTGTCCTTGCAGCAATGTTGTGCCTGTTTGTTTACTTGTTTATCTCTTTTTTATACTGATGTTGTTGCTATATTTTTGTTGCTATATTTTTGTATTGTATCTCATTTGTTATAATTACGCGTTCATTATATACATTTTTGAAAAACATTTTTGTAGATATGGGTTTTCACCTAAATACAAAGTTTTTGTATTAGAATATAATAGAATAAGTTACTCAAATTGACCCAAGTAGACTTAGGCTGTTATTGCTGAGGACCATAAATAATACGATCAATTGACTTTGTAGTGAAGAACTGAATTGAATATAAAACTCCTTTTGATATAATATAATCAAGAGAATAAATAAATTTCCCATAAACCGCAACGTGCCTAAACAATGACGAACTTGTTTCACACACACACATAACAAAGAAATATACTAGCAAATATTTGCATACATTTTTAAACAAAAAAATTCTACTGCATGAATTTTTGTAAAGTTTCTACAAGTACTTTAAAAGTATTTCTCTATTTATAAATACTCTTGTTGACTGTAGTCTACTCTGCCCATGACAGAGAGCAATAGCCATAAACCCATTAGACAGTATGGCCAACATGAGAAATTTGGTCTAGTAGGTAGTGTGTTGGCTTATTAGACGAAAAGCCAGGGATCGAGCCCCAGGCCAGACATCAAAATAAAATACAAAAAGTATTTCTTCGGCAACTTCCTCTCAGCAGATTTCTGGCAAAAACTCTGAGTACATAAAATTGCCATGAAAAGTTTCTCAAAAATCTGTCGTTCGGAGTCGACTTTAAACTGTAGGTCCCGCCACTGATGTATAAAATTAACACACACAACATAAGTAGTGTGAGAAACTAGGTCGTAATCCTTTGTAATGAGCAATTATGTTATGTAAGACCCCGCTTAACGTGGGGGATAAGTTCCAATAAGTTCCAGCGCTAAACGAAAGAGCGTTAAACGAGGCAACTTAACACGTACTTAATTAAAAACGTACTACTAAATCAACTGTGACGCAGAAAAGATGCGTTCGTACTGTGATTGCAACTTCGGAAAATACAGTCTTTATTCTGGACAGATTAACAAAAGAATGTTGAAAAAATGCATAGTATATACCGTCGCTACATAGTGCACCGTTTTTGGTTGGCGCATGGCCGTTTCATTTGCACACATATACAACAAGTATCAATACAGTGTGCGATTTAGGGGAATCCCAATACTACCGCGTAATACTGAAACAGCATTAAGCGGGGTCTTACTGTAATAATTCGCAATTTTCAGATGCTTTCTTTATTTATTTCAATATTTTAACTTTTATTTCTACAAAACAAAAAAATAGAAGAAAATATTGTAATGTGTACACTCTTTTGAAAATGTGGTAAATTCTATGAAACAATACAATTGAGAAACTCAGTCAATAAAATGAACACAAATGTTCGAATGCAGTGAAAATATTAAGTTAGGTTTGGAACAACTATTTTGTAACACGGAATGAAGCCTGCGTCGGTATAGTATAATGAAATGAATAGCGCTGAAAGCAGTCAGAAGTTAAAAATGTTATATAAATTTACTAATTAAAATACGTATCAAATTTTATTAAAAGTGCATATCCAACTACATATTTTTTCTCTAGCAAAAATAAATTATCATTATTGTACTTAAACTACTACTATTGTATTTAAACTACAGTGTGGTCAGACAAGATGAAAAACGCTTACCCTACAAAAAATTACTTCATCCTAACATCGTTGTAGAAAATGACCTCCAATAACATATTAGCTAACATACTTTTTAGTCTAAACTAATATTATTAGGACTCAAATATGTTTTGGAGGTAATTTTGCAAATATGGTCACAATATTATAATATCGTACAAAAATTCATTGCAAAGAAATGTATTGTAAGAAAGTAACAGATTGGGTCGTTAGGTTAGGTTAGCGTGGTAGCTTTAATTTACCAAAAAGCTAACTTGATTACGCATAGCGGGCCGTTGTGATACCACAGGTGAACGCAGCCTCTGCACTGATTAAGTTCCTCCGATCCAAGGAGGGGGAAGATTGCGTTGTAATCTGATGAAATTTCATGCGGGATAACGTCCTGAAATGTACTGCAAAGTGCGCTAAGAAATTGTCTAAAGACAGTCCGAAATATCTTCAGATCCATTTCCAATCGATAATTTTTGGAATATACGAACAACAACAATCACAGGAAGCGTCCCACCAACTGCAGTAACGTTTGAGAAGTAATTCAGACTGCGTGGTATGATATATCGGTTTGGGTATGCATAAATCTGCGTAGTCTCTGCAAAATATTAACCGCTCTATAACAAGATTAAAACTTAACACAATTTCTACCAAAGGTGTCAAAAGACACCTTTTAAAATTGTAACTTGAATTTTTTTTTCAAAGTTTAATAATTTTTTCTCAGTTAATGTTTTGACTTTTCGTATAGCAATTGTTAAATTTATTTAGCGTTATCACTTTCCTCCAGCTCATCCTGGATAAGTATAAGCGTACATGATATACCTATTTCTACCATGAGGTGTCTTTTGACACCTTTACGATTTTTCTTACAGCAAGAAATAAAAATTATAAAGAAACTACACATACATACATAAAACTGGCATTTGGACTGAACTATAATTTGTTTTTGGTATTTTCCTCTTTGTATAATTATACCAAGCCATGGAAATTCTGTGCAATTGGAAGTTCTGCGAAATGCAGTGCCATGGAAATACTGTGCAATCGACTTTACCCAGTGGATCCTGGCAATCATGGATAAAATTAACACACAAAACATAAGTGGCGTGAGAAGCTAGGTCGTAATCCTGATTGAAAAGTTGTAATTATGTGTGTATGTATGTAAATTCAAGTGAAAGACTCTTAAAGTAACGATTTCGATTAATTTCATTACAATTTTTCGACCTTACCGTTATAAGCGAAATACAATGCCAACTCAAGATTGATTGAATCAGAAGATCTATTGAATATACACTGTTAGGTCTTAAATTTTATATTCGGATTTTTTGATACGACGACTTCATTACCTTTTTCAGACATTAAGTGACTGTTTTTTTTTTTTTTTTAAGAAAATAAAAATCTAATTTCTAATGAGGAAGCAAAAGTTTTTCTTTGATCGAGGTGATACATTGCTGACTACCCATTTTTTCATATTTTAGGCAATAAAATTCGTAGGAATCCAAGTGCTGCTCAGCCAATGCGTAGCGATGGAAACAAATAGAAGTCGGAAGCAGCTAAGTCAGGTGGTTTAGCATTTCTACAATTTGTTACTATTTCAAACTGTCATCTTCATTCAATATTGTTTGCAATTCGGTATAGTTAAACTTTTTTTCTTAATTTTTCACATCGAAATCATTATCTCTGAACCGTCGAAATCCTCTTCTGCTTTTTGCTTCCGATAGAACATGATCACCATATACCTCGACAAAAATACGATGCGACTCTTCAGCACTTTTCTTAAAATGATAACAACCAATTAATGTATTCAACAAATACAAAATTGGCTATCTTCAACACGATGAAAGAAAGTAATGTTGTTTTTCATTGATTTGATGTTTACAGAACATGTTTGACACATCTCATCATCAACACAAAAAAGGGTAAGGGTAGTTCGCAATAAATATTCTCTATGGAAGCATTTGTATTTTGACGCTCTTTTCATACTATTTGTACATACTTATATGCAAATATTAAGGCAATTCATAACTTGCTACTTTAGTGGTCTCAGATCGAATATGTAAATATTACTTTATATTCCAAGGGTTTGAAAATCAAAATAAATGTTCCCTATGGAGACATTTGTATTACGGCAATTCAAATCTTTTTTTTTAACATTTCTGACAATAGTTGCTACTTAAGTGGTCTCAGATCGAATATGTAAATATTACTTTATATTCCAAGGGTTTGAAAATCAATAGATTTTCTATTTCCGTGTGTGTTTCAAACTCAATTTGGTTGGATTTTCTCTCAACAGCCAGTCATTATATCCTTAACCCTGGACGGTTACTGTTCATTTTTGTACATTAAGGTTACTCTTAGTTAAAGCTTTCGTTATCAACTAACGCTGTTCAAAAAGAGAGTGAAATTTGATCAAAAATATAAGAATTATATGATAAAGAGTAAATAAGCTTCGTCGACGAACAGTAATCATCCAGGGTTAAGAAAATAATGAAAACTATCTTGCACTTCTCTTTTAGAGATCATTTCTTCTATTTTCTGCTTCTATAATAACAGCCTAAAATCTCTAATGTTTTCAAGTAATATAACTTCTACTTAAACTTGGAACCCCTGTGCTAGTAAGCCATACTCTTGCAAGTTATTAATTATTTTTTGCATGTTTTCAGCTTTTTGTTGTTTTTAGTTCTAAAGTACCATGCTTTAATATATGTATACATTGTACGTAAAACTTCGTGTTGCAAATGTTTTTAACAACAACAAATACAACAACAACTTAATTATTTTGTAAGCATAAAAGAATAAAAGGTAAACATTAAACTTTAATTGTTTTGTTCTTTTTTTTGTAAATAAAAGCAGGAAACGACCGCTATTAAATGAATTTAAGCCATGTAAATAAGGAACACAGGAAGACACATGTGGTGCATCATAATAACTTTTAATATTTTTGCAACTGTATACGATAAAAAAGTAAGGAATAAAGATACCAAGAGAACATATGGAAGAGTTGTTAAATATACAGTTACTCGCATTTGAAAGTTTGTAGAAACTAAACAAGACACTGTCGTCAGATATTTAACGTTCGGCAAAAATTAATTGGGTCTCGCATCAATAAATAGGGGAAAAACCGATTTAAAAAAAGTTTACTTATATATTAATGTGAACGCTATTCAACGATGTTTTAAAAACACTCGATGTAATTTATCGATACCTAGAAACATAGAAGTTAGTAACAAGAGTGAAAAAAATAATTTGGTCGGTATTTCCTATTTTAGAGTGCGATCACTCTGTGGTATACAAATGGGTCTAGGAGAGTAAATTTCAGAGCCCCTGTCGAAAACGCAAGTTACTCCCAAACGAAACAATAACGAACCATTGTAGTCGCCGTAGTCTAATAGGTAGTGTGTTGGCTTATTAGACGTAAGGCCACGGTTCAAACTCCAAGGCAGACATCAAAACGAAATATGAAAAAATATTTTTTCGGCGACTTCCTCTCAGCAGATTTCTGGCAAAAACTCTGAGAGCAAATAAAATTGACATGAAAAGTTTCTCAAAAATCTGTATAAAATTAACACACATAACATGAGTGGTGTGAGAAGCGAGGACGTTATCATGACTGAAGTGTTGTATTATGTGTGTATAAACAACCATAAACTTGAACAGGAAACAAACTTGAATGAAAATCAGCACAGCAGGGCTGAATTCCAGATTTTGTGTGAATTCGCCGAAATTTGTAGACAGATCAGATTAATGAGACGAGATGCCACGAATGTCAAAAGAGCTGAAAAGAAAAATGAGAAGAAGCTGTAAAACTACGTAAGTTAAACGTGTATGTGACAATCTTGACTTTTGTAATTACAATGAGAAGTGAATTTAGTTATGCATCAGACTGTGACGAAGTAGAATGAAATGGGTAATTGGAATTTTAAAGGTCGTCGTAAACTCAAACAATTCTTATTTTAGAATAGACATGAATTAAAGCCTGTGATGAGGAGAACAAACTACTACAAATAGTATGGCGTTAATGCCTATCAGAAGGAAACACATGGGTGTTTCACGTTTGCCAAGATAACAGTTGAGGGCAGTACAACAAAGCGTCTGTTTGCGGTATTCCACTACATTAACAAGTACATTCTCTTTACAAAAATCAATCGAAAGCATTGATATAACATCGATGTTTTTTAGTGGTGAATTATATCGAAAAATTCATTGATGTTGATAACTTCATTTGTCTTCATTTGCTACAGTTCATCACAAAAGGATACTCCAAGTTTGTATTTACAATGCTAGCTTTGACTTTGCGTACCATATTCAAGAATGTTACGCAGTTTTTGTCGCATTTTATAAAGTCTTACTTTTCCTGTAATTTGTAAATGATGCCACACTTAATGTCTATTGGTAATTGCTCATAAACCCAGACAACATATATGCTTTGGCTTATTTAGCTGCTGATATTTAGGGCCATTTTCCACCTTTTTAGTGTAATATTATTATTATTTATTCGATTTCTTAAGAATTCCTTTTATTTTTCGCATTACAGGGTGCTACATATGTGCAAAAATGTACGTTACAATAGATGCATAAAATTCGATGCCGCAATTGGAAATATATGGGAATAGAAATTCAAATTTTATTCATATTTACAGACCTTTATTTGTTACATTACATACATACATAATTGGCCATTTCAACCCTTTCATCAGGATTACATCTCAACTTCATTCAAAATACATGTTAATTTCGATCATGACAAATCAACGACAAATTTGAGAAACTTTTCAGGTCAACTTTATTTTGCAATCAGAGTTTAAGCCAGAAAATGGCTAAGATGAAATCACCGAAGAAATATATGGTGACCCATTTAAAAGTTTATATTTAAAAATACAATAAAACAAAAATGGTTTTAAATTTTAATAAATTTATTGTTTTGCTGTGAAGATGTGGAAGATACAGTCCGTGATATATTACCTATTAAAATATACTCTAGAATTATAGTTTTTGTATTTACTTTTAAATTAAGATTTCTCGAAATATTAAAATTTCTTAAAAATCTATCAAAAATTTAATTAATTTAATTAATTCCAAATTAATGTGGTATAATTTCTTTTTAATTGAATTTGTAACACATTACTCATACGTATCATATGACATGTATAGTTATAGTATAGTTATCCTGAAAAGTATGCAATAAAAACTCTTCGATTTTGTCATGTATGAAACTAAAGTATATTAAATATTACTCATACGTCACATATGTACTTGTCATGAATGAATTTTACATATTAAAGGAATAAAAATTTTTTATGATATTTATATTAAATTTGAAGATTGGAATCACTATAAAAAGTCGTATAGTAAACGCCGCGTTCCAATACCGTTAGACCAAAATCTTTAACAACACTTAAAGAATTCAAGACAAGAGCACAAACTATGTTCGTACTTCTCCAAAAACCAGTGAAACTAATGGTATAAAACAAAGCTGTACTCCGCTATTAGAAGATAAATAATGATTTAAAAAGCCCATAACCAGAGCACCAGTAAGTGGTGCTTTTCCAATTTCTCCAGATTAATACTGATTGATATTTTGAATACATCGGTTTCCAATGGATTTCAAAGTTTCCTTACTTTTTTAATTGATCATAACAACACTTCAGTAAGGGTTACGACCTAGCTTCTCACATCACTTATGATGTGTGCCTTCATTTTATTCATAAGTGGCTGGCTGACATTTTAAAGTTGATCACCAAAGGATGTATGCTTTGCTGCTATAAGCATTCATTGGAAAGTAGGTGAGGTTTCTATTAATTACTTTTTGGCAGCTTTAACTAGATTTTCTAGACGACGTTATATATAAATATGATTATTTACAATCCTGTAATATCAAATTTGATATTATTTATTCTTCTATGTACCCTGTAATATTAAGAAAAAGTACCATTATTTTATTTTGTTTCTTTTTACATATTGTTGCTTTTTGATCATATTATTTTAAAAACGTTTATTTGAAACTGGCCTCGAATTTAAGACATCAGGTATCAGAATATCAGGTTGTTAAGTGATTTTTTGGTGTTTTTTGAAGCTAAACGTTGAGCCAACGAATGTTTTATTTTATTTTATGTTGGAATACACAGAAATACTTAATTATAAATGGTCAGAGGTACTTGGAATACCGATGCCGAGCGAAAACTGATCCAACAACTAAAATTTGATGGAAAAATAATAACGGAGATATCAAGCTGCTTAAATGTTCTAGATGCAAGGTTTACAACGCGCTGGAACACATCAAGCAACATGGTACCACCAAAAATGTCAAACAGAAACCTAGAGCCCGAAAAACCACACCCTAAAGTAGCTGCTAATAATCCTTTCACGAGCTCAAGTAAAATAAAAAATAAAATTGTATTGGATTTTGGTATTGATATTTCGTCTAACGCAATAAGAAGATGTCTAAATGAGAAAAACTTGCGTGGGTGTATTGTACAACGTAAACCACTTGTGTCAAAAAAATATCAAATCCCGACTAGCATTTTTTCTTGATCTATATAATATGTAAATAAAAATTCTTAACCAAATATAGGTAGCAAAATATTATTAATTTTTCTTCCTAATATTACTAAAATCTTAAGAAAAATATCATGGCCCTAAAATATTTTTCATGAGATGTAAAAATTATTACAAATATATAAGTAAAATAGCGTGTTTTAAATTCGTGGCCACCACTGTACATGCAACACGTCCTACACTTAGAGACCTGAAATTATTTTTATACGTAAGAAGCTTACATTAAATTGAAGACTTTGCAACCACCACATGTGGACAGTTTGGAATTTGTTGAGGAAATAATGGAAAAGGCAGAGTATTGGTTATTACTTCCAACAAGTTAATGAACCCCATCATACTGCTGCTAATGTGAAGATTTGGTACCTATCTACCTATGTCCCCATAGGATTAGTACATGGTCACGACATTACTCCAAGATTCTATTTAGATGGCAATTTGGAAGAACGGTTACTTAGCCGATAAACCAGAAACAGTAGTCAATTGAAAAACTTGCTCATGAGTGCATGGCGGCAAATATCAAATGGTAGTGCGTTGGCTTATTACGGTTCAAACTCCAGGTCAGGCATAAAATCGAAATATAAAAAAAATATTTCTTTGACGACTTCCTTTGAGAGTAAATAAAATTGCCATGAAAAGGTTCTCAAAAATCTGTCATTCGGAGTCGAGTTTAAACTGTAGGTCCCTCCACTCATGTATAAAATTAACACACATGAGTAGTATGAGAAGCTAGGCCGTAATCCTGACTGAAGGGTATGTATGTGTGTAATAACTTTATTTTAACTGTTGGTTGTAATAACAAATAGAAGTTAAAGTTGACTTTAAAGTTCTCCTTAGCTAAAGTCACCTTTAACTTTAACGACAAGTTGCAATAATGATCCTCAGTGTTCTTAAATGATAGCTTGTAATTGCTTGTGTTAGTTCTTTTTGTCCGATAATTTGTCTATATTTCTGTAAGATTGAAATCTATAGGTCTTAGAGACGTTATCGTTAGTGTAATGTATTACATTTTATATCTATTTATGTTTTGAAAATTTACTTCCTTTGAGAACTTTTACCCAAAAATTTTTTTAAATAATTTGGACATGTAAGCTTAGTTTGGATGAGGAACGAAATACTGCCTTGTTGCTGAATACTCTACTAGCTGTAAGTGAGTTAGAGAATAAATAAGGAATTTGTTAATACTCCTGCAAGAATTATAATGTTTTTCTATGATTATACTTTCAAGTTTTTATTATGCAAGCCTTAGGCAACTAAATGTTTCCTGTAGTAAATTCAATGAATAAACAAAATCAGACGTGTATCAGTAGTAACATGCGTCATTAAGAACACTCAGAACAAATTGTTTTCGATTTTTATCAAACGTTTTTGTTTATTTTTAATGCTCTCGTGTATCTGTATAGAGATTCATTATTAACATCTTTTAACTGCATTTTCTGTAATGCAGTCTCACAATATTAAGTGTCTTAAAGAATTTTATATGAACAAATTTAATACGACTTTTTTAGTTGCGAAAATCAACGAGCGCATTGTACAATCCTTTGCATTGTACCTGAAAAAAAATAGCTTAAGCAATATAGTCGAAATTGAAAGCATTATTTACAATAAGAGCACACACAACTTGCCATACGCCTTATTGACAAGCTTAGAGTAAGACCCCGCTTAACGCTGCACCGCTTAACGCCTTTTCAGTATTACACGGTAGTATTGGGATTTCTTTAAATCGCACACTGTATTGATACATGTTGTGTATATTTACAAATGAAACGGCCATGCACCAACCAAAAACGGTACACTATATAGCGACGGTGTATACTATGTTCCTTTTTCAACGCTCTTTTGTTAGTCTGTCCAGAATAAAGATTCCAATTATATTTTCCGAAGTTGCAAACACAGAGCGAACGTATCTTTCCTGCCTCAGAGTTGATTTATTAGTTGCCTCGTTTAACACTGTTTCGTTTAGCGCTGGAACTTATTGAAACGTATCCCCCGCGTCTTACTGTACTTGCAACTAAATAACTACCAAGTATATTGACGTATTAGTAATATTAAACGATTGAAAAAAATTTCACTCGTACTCATCACTTATACGTCAGGGTGTTGTGTTTCAATTCATATAACTAGTACAGCCGTCACGTAGAATTTTTCTTTTATTTGACCATTAAAAAAGTTTTCTTCAACACCAGAAATATTCAACATTTTGAAATTTGGAATCTAACATCGTTTGTTGCGGCTTCTACGGATGAAGCTCATCCAAAATGTCCAAATCTGCATTGACCTGGACATAAGATAAGCTGAATTTTTGCAATGGGCTGGGTTATGTAGGATTTGTGCTTATTTACATACATCTACGACTGAATAAAATGCCAAAAAACGGTCTAACGAGGTCGAATAGCATGACATACGAGTACATACATACATAATTGTTCATTACAATCCTTCAGTCAAGATTACAACCTAGCTTCTCACACCACTTATGTTGTGAGCGTTAATTTTATACATGAGTCTCAGGACCTACAATTCAAAGTCGACTCCGAACGACAGATTTTTGAGAAACTTTTCATGTCAATTTTATTTACAGAGTTTTTGCCAGAAAATCTGCTGAGAGAAGTCGCTGAAGAAATATTTTTTCATATTTCCGTTTAGATGTCTGTCCTGGGGTTTAAACCGTGGCCTTACGTCTAATAAGCCAACACACTGCCTACTAAACTATTCCGACTGCATGATACTACTCGCAAATCGAATATCAAATGTACGAATATTCTGTGTGGCACGCTACGTCATCCTGTTAATGTTACATGTAGTTGGTATCCACATTATTCAACTTAGACTAAAAGTAGTTGGTATTCATCAACCTATTGTGCTCGTCATCTCAAATAAATATTGACTTAAACATACTAAACAGTAACTTTTTCAGAATATATTGGACGCTCTTGGATCTCAACCGCATTCGTATCGTTCCAAATTCGAAAATTTCATACAGAAACGCGCCTCAGCGCTAAAAACGATTTTTTGATGAAAATTAAGAAAATTAAAAAAAGGCACGCCGTTGTCTATGCACGTTTAACTTCAGTTCCTGGGTCTGTTAAAATTTGTACAGGAAGTGACGACTTAAAATTTTACAAAGTTGCTGTCTGTTAAAGACCATGTGTTTGTAAGTGACATGAAATCAATTGTCACAGATTTTTATCCACCTCTGAGCTATCAGATTAGCCACTATAAATGCCTTCAATTTCTTAAATTCACTTAATAAAGGTTTATAAATACTTGAAAACCGACAATTTCATCGAGAATAAAGGTGAACAGTGCATAATTTTCATGGATTTTCTATTCATATCTTCATACCATTGTACGTAAATATAATTGCTTTTTAAGCCAAACTAAAGCACAATAATATCATGGCAAATAACAATATGACTTCTAAACATTCAACATCTAAACCAAACTCCTATTCAAGCAAACATTTACAGGAATTTTTCAAAGTCGACACAACTCTCCCTGAAGAAAACAATTACATTCTTAAAATCATTTCCGTGCCACCATGCTCAAAATGTAAATAAACTGTCATCTGAATTGTAGAGCTTCTTGATATTATACATACGTGTACATTCACACACTTAAATGGCCGTATCTGTAAGTAGTATCACTTTCCCCTAAAGACAACAGAATGTGTATGGGAATGTGTATGTATTCATTTACTGTAGGTGATACTGCTTCCTTTATTTATTTGCATGTTGACATTTATATGTGTTTGTGTGATAGGGAAAATGTGAAAGCAATTGTTTTTTATCTTCAAAGACCTTTGATTCCCTTTCCATTTATAGTAAATTTTTAAAATATTTTTTGTTTATTACCTTGCTTCCGTTCTATGCTTTTTGTTGGCAAATTAAAGACAATGTGATGTTTTCCTTTCTTTGAGACCACATGTGGATTGTTTGCTTATGACTTGTACACCCATGTACACCTATATTGACAACATCTTAAAATGTATTTTTACTTGTCGTCACTTTAAAAGGCACTTAAACAGGGTGTATAATATTGTTACGTTTTTAACATTTAAACGCGTTTAAAATATGAGGTCGTAGATTCCAAACAAAATAAAAATAAATTTGTGTTTAGTTTTAATTAAAATTCTTTTTATTCGAACAATTCTGTGTGCCACTGTTTACAACTTGATGCAAACAACAACAATAGCTTTTCTTTGTTACTACCCTTTGCATAGACACTAACAATTACTAGTCACTAGTTCGAAAGATCTCTCTAACGGAGATCTTCAAACCACCGTCACTCTCTTCAAACACACTGCGTCTTCACACAAGACTGACGGAACTTTACTAACTCAGTTGGCTGCTTTCCCTTGGCTTTTATATGGCAGGGTAAATAGTTTGATGAATGTTGTTGAAGGCGAATGTTCGTGACTTCGCCTTCTCTATAAATGTCAACATCCTTGTTTACATTCATTATTGTTGTTTGTGGATTTTTGTTTACTTGTTAAGCATTTTTTATGTTGGTGTTTGTTGTCGTATTTATGTTTACTTGTTTACCATTTTTTTATGCGATCTAAGAGGACAACATCAGTATCTTGACTTTTTATTTTCGTAATAATATAAATTAGAAGATAATGATATAAAAATATCCCTATCTTTAGGAATTTCCAAAGTTACTAGGACACAGGGACAGTCTATACAACTGCCGAGAAGATGAACTGTCCGGACATGGCACAAACAATAAGGAGGACAATGAACTCATCCCTGATTTCACGAATTTATCAGTTCCTCTCAAAACCTTCTTGCTTATAGTTGGCAAAGCGATCGTCGATTCCGTCAACAATTGTGGGGTAGCTTCGAACACGGCCAGTGCGGTACAGAAAATTTGGCCAAAGCTGGATGCAGGTCGCACAACTAAATATATTCTTAATTGGTCTTTACAATTCTTCAGATAGGGTTATGACCTATCTTCTCATTGTTAATTTTATACATAAGTGGCGGGACCGACAGTTTAAAGACAGATTTTTGAAAACTTGTTGTGGTAATTTTATTACTCTCAGAGTGTTTGCCAGAAATCTGCTGAGAGGAAGTCGCCGAATATTTTTTCATATTTCGTTTTGTTGGAGATTTCTAACTTGGAGTTTGAACACTGGCCTCACGTCTAATAAGCCAACACAGTATTTACTAGACTACGGCGACTTCATATCGCATGACTAGTCTGCTTAAACTCAAAAGAACTACACTCTGTGTGGTTGTCAGGGTCATAACGAGGCACTGTATTATGACGGAAACGTCACGCATTGACAATGACAGCCTGAGTAGCATTATCAGGAGCTCAGTTTTTGGAAAACTAAGATATTACAATGGGCTCTATCCTGCCACCACTACCTACCTATCTACCTAATAAATATAGTATTGGTCCGATCTATTTGAACGGAAAACTGATTATTCATCTCCGAGATGTTTTTATTGTATTACAAAGTCTTCGCTGTATTATGAATGCCATGGTCTTGTGTATGATGTTAAGCCTCTATGTTGTTCCCCAATAACACCTTTTTTATGTTGATGGCAGAGTAGTTGTATCTACAGTAACGTTACACATTTCTTAGGAATTTAATCTTCATATTCTTAGTTGTGCATCATAGTTTGTTACAATCAACATCAACGTTTTATAAAAATTCCGCAGATTATTCCTTTGTAAAGGTTTCGGAACGTCATCCTGTTTCCACTCACATACAAGGTATTTAAACGTGTTACTTGTTACATACAATTTATTTTAAATTAAGCATTTCCCTAAAGGATACTCGAAAATAATACTTACAAACAAGCATGTGTTTGTAGAGAGTCTGAAAACTGTATTCGACTAATTGGTTTAATAAAACACACAATAAAATAAAATTAAGAAACAAAAACAAAAACATTGGCATTTAATATCTTTTCGTATCAAAGCTCTTCCTTAATAGTAAAATTCACAACCGTTTGGTTATAAGGGCCACTATTCCAACTTGCTGTTAACTAAAGTGAGGATTTTAACGAGCAGATAAATTGTTTTTCATTATTATAAGTCGCCAATAAGATAGAAGGAAGCGATCCGGGTTCAGGTGAGAGAGTCAGTGAGGATAATTTTAAATTTAACATTTAAAGTTCAGTTGTTTATGCTTGAACATGCCATGTTGTACATCATTTTCAATATGGCAACTTCAAATATGAACAAAATAAGCAAATACAACAAAAAAGAAGCCCGTGCTACACCATACACAAGAGATCGATTACAATTTTCGATAATATCTCACACACAATTTGTTCCATTTAGATTTACAAAGAGGAAGTGTTTAAGGATACAAGAGATCGATTACAATTTTCGATAATATCTCACACACAATTTGTTTCATTTAGATTTACAAATAGAACGTGTTTAAGGATAATAAATGCTGCTAAGCTGAAGCAACTTAATCGGATTGTATTATCTAATGTAATCAATACAGTCGCCGAAGTTTATAGGTAGTAGGCTTATTAGACGTAAGGCCTTGGTTCAAAGCTCAGATTAAACATCTCCAACAAAACGAACTTTGAAAAAATATTCATTCGACGACTCCATCTCAGCAGATTTTTGGAAAATTTTTTGATTTTCTAAAATTTCTGAAATAAATAAATTTCTGAAAATAAATAAGAAATGCCATAAAAAGCTTCTCAAATCTCTGTAGGTCCCGCCGACCACATATAAAATAAAATTAAAACACCCTAAGTGGTACAAGAAGCCATATCGTACTGCTGACTGAATGGCTGTAATGACCAATTACGAATGTATAGGTATGGTTTAAGTAAAACCGCTGCCATGACAATTGAAAAGATCAATTAAGTAATCAGACAGTCGGACAAATAATTCTCCAAGAAATGCTGGAAATTTTTTCCTTTTTTTCGTAAAATTTTAAAAATGGATTGTCCTTGAAATTTAAGTTTACGGCAATGGTCTGGTAAGGACGATCATTATTATTGAAAAACGCTACTTGCAACTGGAACTCGTGTATTATATACTAATAATGTCCGATTAGTGGTGGTATTGATTTTAAATGATATCGTCTTAATCTAGTGTTGATGTATAGGGTGGCCTCACGACACTTCGAACTGCAATTCAATCTCGAACAATCTCGAACCAAACGAAATATGAAAAAACATTTTTTCGGCGGTTTCCTCCTACTAGTGTTCTGGCAAAATCTGTGAGAGTAAATAAAATTATCTTGAAAATTTGACTTTCGGAGAATACTTTAAACTGTAGAAGATATGTCGTAATCCTGACTAAAGGGTTGTAATGACCGCTTCAATTAGTAAGCTGATTTGAAATTGGCCTCGAGAGATTGCAAAATAAATTTGTTGCTGTTTTACCATGATGCATAAAAAAGTTTTAAATTGTTAATTAAAAAATTCACAGGTAGTAGATAAAAAAGTGCATAACAAGTATAATTTATGGAAAAAGTTTTGGAAAGTTTATAAATAAAAATGATTCGTAAGAAAAGAACAAAAAAACCAAATTCTGAGAAGATAAAATTCTTTTTTCTGCGTTTTTTGTTTTTTTTTTATAAAAAATGTTTTTCTTTTTCTGCATACACATAGTTCCATAGACAGCATAAAAAATATATGAATTATATGTTATAAAAGGAGCAGGAGGAGCAGTAGAGGAAAAATTATTATGTATAAAACTATTTCAAACAACTTGCTTTTCACTGATTTTCTCTTTCTGCTGGTAGTTGATGTTATGAAGGCCTTAAGAATAAAAATATTTTACAAATTAAATTATTAATTAATTTAAATTTTTGTATAAATTTTATGAAGAGTATTGGTTAATTGTATAAACACTCCATCGAACAACTATCTCAGTGATCAGGTTAACAAATATAAGTACAACAAAAAAACTCTAGCCATAGTCATTTTAATGTTTGATTTTATTTTTATTATTGAACGTTTGTTTACAACTAAACCCTGACAACCCTTTAGTCAGGATTACGAAATAGCTTCTCACACCACTCATGTTGTGGTTATTAATTTTTAAGTATGAGTAGAGGGAGGGTTCGCTGTGGTCTAGTAGGTAGTATGTTGGCTTGGGTCAAACCACAGGTCAGACATCTCCAACTCAACGAAATATAAAAAAATATTTCTTCGGCGACATGAGTAAATACAAAATTGCCATGAAAAGTTTCTCAAAAATCTGTCGTTCGAAGTTGACTTTGAACTGTAAGTCTCGCCACTCATGTATAAAAATTAACGCACACAACATAAGTGGTATGAGAAACTAGGTCGTAATCCTAAATCCGTAAAGGGTTGTAATGACCAATTATGTACCTATGAGTGGAGGGACATAGGGTATAAAGTCGATTCCGAACGACAAATTTTTTCCAAAATCTTTTCGTTTTTTGGCAAAAACCCAGAAATCTGCTGAGGGGAACTCAATGAAAAATTATATTTTCCATATGTCGTTTTCCTTCAGTTTGAAGCCTGGCCTTATACCTAATAAGCCAACACAGTACCAACTGGACTACAACTACAATTCAACGTTATCGACGGTTTTTGGAGTTCCTTTATTTAATAAATTTTACAACTTTTTTGAAATTTTGAACTTAGTTTCCTGTATAGCCTCCTTTGGCAGAAAATATATCATCTATACTGAGCGGCAAACCGCTTACTAATGTTTTACAGATTTTGAGTCTCTAACATTCCTAAAACTAACCAGCGGTGTTGGATGGATTTTAGATTGGCTAACTGGGGCCGGCAATCAAGACCTTTCTAGAGGTTGTCATACAACAGTTTTGTTGTATGTTCATCGGTATGCTTAAGGCGATTATTGTGTTAGAAAACGGTATCCTCCGTTAATAATAACTCTTCAGAGGCGTTTGATGGAGTTAAAATTGGTTCGGCCGATTATGAACCTTCTAGCGGTATCGATTTAATTATTTTTTTTAGGTCATCGGTATGCTTATATTGTCACTTACATATTGGAAATTTGAATCCGCAGTCAATATTTCTGAATATTTCTACAGCACAAGTAAGTTAGTGCTTAAAATGAGTACAGTCATCGTGCCAACTATTCTGTGGATTATTCCCACTTCTTTAATTCTTACGTTAGCCCATACTAACATGGATACCCCAGCAATCTGTAAAGCTGATCAGACATCTTTCTCTTACAAAGTTTTTTCTGTTTCCCAAAGCCTCTTTTGAATTCCCTGGACTGTGTAAAGGTGAGGGTGAAGGTGCTCAGTAAATAAAGATACAAGATATAATCACATAATTCTGGATTAAATTAAGAAATTAAATGTGATTCGCATGCGTTGTGTATATATATTATCTTGTTGGCAACAGTGATTTACACAGCTCACGCACGTTTCGTGTTTTGTTTCACTGTCAAATATCTTCAGTTTGGTCTATAATTTAACCATGAATCGTCTTATAAACGAACAACGCTTGCAAATCATTGAATTTTATTATCAAATGCGTGCTCTGTTAAGAAAGTTCATCGCGCGCTTCTTTCATTTTATGGTCAGTTTAATCGACCCACTGAAGCGGCTATTCGGGCTATTGCGACTAAATTTCGCACCAAATTTACATCGTTGGACATTAAACCACCAACACGCTTACGTAGAGTGCGAACCGAAGAAAATATCGCAGCTGTATCGGCCAGTGTTAATGATGACCTTCAATTATCGATTCGTCGCCATTCGCAGCAATTGGGCCTCTGTTACTCAACAACGTGGAAAATTTTGCGGAAGAATTTAGGTGTGAAGCCTTTCAAAATACAGCTGGTGAAAGAATTGAAGCCGAACGACCTACCGCAACGCAGAATTTTTGGTGAATGGGCTCTTGGAAAGTTGGCCGAAGATCCAGTTCTTTATCGAAAAATTATGTTCAGCGACAAAGCTCATTTTTGGCTCAATGGATACGTAAATAAGCAGAATTGTCGATTTTGGAGTGAAGGTCAGCCAGAAGCATTGCAAAAGCTACCAATGCATTAAGAAAAAGTCATAGTTTGGTGTGGTTTATGGGCTGGTGGCATCATTGGACCGTACTTCTTCAAAGATGCTGCGAATCGTAACGTAACTGTGAATGGTGAGCGCTACCGTGAGATGATATCCAACTTTTTTGCCCAAAATGCAAGAGCTTAACTTGCATGACATGTGGTTTCAACAAGACGGTGCCACATGCCACACAGCACGCGTAACAATGGACTTATTGAGAGGCGAGTTCGGTGAACATTTTATTTCACGTTCGTGACCGGTAAATTGGCCGCATAGATCGTGCGATTTAACGTCTTTAGACTATTTTTTGTGGGGCTATGTTAAAGCTCATGTCTATACAGAAAAGCACGCTTCAATTACCGCATTGGAAGACAACATTGAAGCATTTATTTATTAAATTATATGGACCGTACTATCGATTCAAATAAAGATTTCATGCATTTTTCTGAATTTTATGTGTTTTTTTTTGAAAATTTTTCCTAAAGCTCTTAAAAAATCACCCATTATATGACTGTCCTGACCAATGGTCTTCTAGGCAAAATGGCTTGCGATAGGTTTTATCATTTCTAGGCAACGAAACTAAATTGTTTTAAAACAAAATAACTTAAAAGGTCCTAGATCCCAATCGATTATGGTCTTAATTAATGGTAAAGGACTGCAGCAAACATACACACAGTTACTAAATTATACGTACGGTTAAAAAATTGCCGAAATTTTTTAACTAATCCGTTTTCGTTGAAAATCTTTATAGCTTCCTTGATGTTAAGATGGTCTTTTGCATTGGTCAAAAAATTTCTGAAATTGAACTGAATTGTGGCCCTGCACAGGCCCACAAAGGTATGCATCCGGTTTACAAATTTCACAAATTACTGAACCAAAGCAAAAGACCGTCTTAAAATCGAGGAAAGTAGTCAGACAATTACAAAAATTTTCAACGAAGACGGATTAGTTAAAAAAATTTCTGAAATTTGTTATCCGTATGTATACTGTTGTGGCTATGTGTATATAGTATATATACAGCAAACATATATAATATACATATCTTCCTTTGGTTAATTCACAAGACATTCTAGGTCACACCCTATGGAGAAAGGTAACAAAAAGGTCTTTGTAGACTGAATTGAATGAAAATTTAATTCTAATTCATTCCATATTTGTTGCATTATTTAATAATTAAACCCTGTCTTGTTTTTTCTTTCGAACACACCAGTTTGTTGTATACATTGTTGTTGTGCATAATGATGCAATAACGTTAATGAGCGTACTCATACTCGTACTTTTGAATTTTATTAAAAAATGCTGTAATAATTGTTTCGAAAACATAATAAAAAAACGAACAGAAAAGAAAACAATGACAACAACAACGGGGAAGGTAGAATAACAGAAAATGTACAGAGGATAAGTATGAGCATGACATGGTTGACAAAGCGTAAAAATTTTTAATGTTGAGTGTGATTATTGTTTGCTTACACAAAAATATTAAATATTTACAAACATTTGCACTTTCATATTTACAAACGTAGTCATTTCCATACGTAATATTTGCATTTATGTAGACGTTTGCAAAAATTACAGGTGCTTTTCTACAATGAAGGCTTTGAAGCTTTTAAAAAAAAATTAATTTTCCCTTAAAAATATTTAAAATTTAAAATTTTAAATTGCTTTGGAATTGTTTAAGATAAACATTTTTGTCGTTTTTATAGGAATTTTGTTTTAATGTTAACGGCTTAATAAAAAACTTTAAAAAGCTTTAATAAAAAATATAAGTCGGTTGTATAAACTGAAGCAACATAACGAGACTCCTGAGCAAGAATTTTGCACATAGAGTTACTTAAATAACTGTCTTATATACAAAA
This sequence comes from Sarcophaga subvicina, assembly GCA_936449025.2. Classification (NCBI taxonomy): domain Eukaryota; kingdom Metazoa; phylum Arthropoda; class Insecta; order Diptera; family Sarcophagidae; genus Sarcophaga; species Sarcophaga subvicina. Next base: position 94,820,139 of record OW388080.2, read on the forward strand.
CCAACAACAAAACTGTGGTCTCAATCACTCTGATATTTGCTAATAGAACTTCAGTTTACAATTACGCGTTAAAATATTAGTTAAGATATGTAATGTTATCAACAAAGAAGCAAAACATTATTGGGGTATGGATTTTTGAGTTCACTTAGGATTATGTATTGTTTTCTTTGACAATAATTGCAGCTGCTGTATGGCGTACGGATATACGGTCCACATTGTGAAAATTTTTGATTTTTTTACCATTCTATGTTGTTCGCACAAATGCCTACAATTTTTTAAAATTTTTCTTTTTATAATTCCCACAGAGTTATTCGATAGTGTTCAGATTGGGTGATTGTTGTGGCGGATCAAAAACTTTCTAGCAGTTGTCATAGAGAGATATTACGAACACATTGAGCGACAAGTTGGTGCTTCGCGTTTTGGTGCTGTTCATTTGCCATCAAAATGATTTTTGTGTGGATTTGTGACTCTTCTCACAACACAAATGCAAATCAGCCGCAAGCCTTAGAAGACAATACAGTACAATCTCGATAATCCGGACAATTAAAAATTCGAAATATCGAAATGTCCGAATTTCCGACACAAAAGAAAAAATTTAGAAAATACATGTTAACTTTTATTTATTTACAAGATATTCACTTTAAATTGAAATTTAAATTGAAATGCAAATCAGCCGCAAGCCTTAGAAGACAATACAGTACAATCTCGATAATCCGGACAATTAAAAACCATGTAGTGGCCGAAATATCGAAATGTCCGAATTTCCGACACAAAAGAAAAAATTTAGAAAATACATGTTAACTTTTATTTATTTACAAGATATTCACTTTAAATTGAAATGTTTACATTCAAATTAATATACCAGTAGATTAAAATCATTTTTATAAAATATTTTCTTTATTTTCTGCACAAATAGTCAGATATTTTCATCTGACGAAGTTTAGTTTCATTTTGTTTTTTGTACTCAATATCTCTGAGGAAGTTCCTGTCCTTCGCAATATTTTATACAAATATTAAGGGCAGATATGGCTTGAGTTTCTCAAAAATCTATCGTTCGGAGTTGACTTTAAACTATAGGTCCCGCCACTAATGTATAAAATTAACACACACAATATAAGTGGTGTGAGAAACTAGGTCGTAATCCTGACTGAAGTGTTGTAATGACCAATTATGTACGTATGTATGTAAAGGCAACTTAACAACAATATCGAGGACCATAAATAAGCAGCATAAATTTCATTTTCATGAAATGAAGTGCTAAATTTTGTAAAGATTAAAGCTGATGTATGGACGGACAATTATATTTGTTTACCTTTCACGTCACTTGAAAAATACTATATTTTGGAAGGAAAACTCGTCATCCTGTTAATAGTCATGGAATGTATAAAAGGCGAGATCTTTAGAGGTGATAGTTAAACGAATGCTGTTTCAGTTTGTGTGTGCAACGCATAATATAATCGATTAGCGTATCAACACTATGAAAATATTTTGTGGAGTTTTGAATATTTTTGGCTGTGAATGCAATGTAGACAATCTAATTATTGTCACAACTAGAGGTTCCAATATGATTAAGGCTTTCCGCAAAATATCTATTATCAATGGAAATGCGTACTCGCTGGAATACATCTTTTTATTCACTATACATCATACATACATACATATATGCTCATTACAACACTTCAGTCAGGGTTAGAACCTAGCTTCTCATACCACTTATGTTGCGTGTTTTAATTTTATACATGAGTAGCGGGACCTACAGTTTAAAGTCAACTCCGAGTGCCAGATTTTTTTGGGAAAGTTTTCATGGAAATTTTATTTACTCTCAGAGTTTTTGCCAGAAATCTGCAGGGAGGTAGTCGCCGAGGAAATGTTTTTCATACTTTGATTTGTTGAGTATGTTTGGCCTGGGGCTTGAAGCTTAGCTTCATGTCTAATAAGCCTAGACTACACCATTCTGTTATATGCAACAAAAGCGAAATTGAGTGTTTTTCCATGAACATAACAGACGTTAGTGTGAAACCATACATCTTACAGAAAAAGGGTATACATTTGTATACTAAAAATGGTGTAATTAATTTTTTTCTTTTAAACAATTACAAATTTCAACTTAGTTTTTCAACTGTCGTAGTAGTCGAGTAGGTAGTTTGTTGAATTAAAAAATGCCCCTAGTTTAGTATTCATCACTTTTCTGCCAAGAGCTCTGCAATTAAAAATCTCATAAAGCCAAGGCATAGTTTTGTAAAAAGGGATTATAAAGACCAATAATATATCTGGGTACATATTTTCATATCATCTTCTTGCATAAAACTTGTGTCAACGAATTACTTTATTGTTCATCTAATATTTGATAGATTGAAATGGAATCAGAAAAATTTATTGGATTCGTTTGCATTATTTTAACCCTTTGCGCTCGGCGCCGTTTCGGACGTTACCTAACAGCAATTCGACTTGATTATATAATAAACGATTTTGATTATATAATAAAAGAAAGGGTAAAAAATACTTTGGAAATAACTAATGGTAAATTACGAAAACACAACACTATCTTATTACTGCAGAGATCTCTTCTATTCGACGCTTCAGTACGAACTGAGATCTTGTACATTTCTACTCTTGGTTATCGGATTTCTTTATTATCGTATCAAGTTTCCCACTTCATTGAGCCATACCCTTGAAGCTTTGAACGCCTAATCCACTATATCTACAAAGTTCGTAAATTTTTTGCGCCCTCCTCACCCAGTAAATAATGAAGCCAATTTGTCTGTTTTTCAAAAGAAATTTTTCTTTTTAATGAATTTTTAAAACAAATGATCTCATAAAGAGCACTTTTTTTAGCACACATGATACCTTTTCAAATTTTCATTCCGATATACAGATCAGACTTGATATGGAATAAAAGGTATGATGTTCAACTCTTTAATTGCTTAGTACTTTGAAAAAGCTTCAGTAAAAATAAAAGTTGGCAGTCGTGTTTGATGATGAATTAGAAGAGTAAATTAAACAGTCAACACATGTCAAATGTAAATAATGCATGTATGCATATGACTTTTGTAAAAAATAAATGTTTTCGCATTTATTTTCAAAATTAAATCATAATATTGTTACGTACGTTTTGCTTTTCTTAATGACACAAGAATTTTTTGTTCTTGTTTTTAGATTTAACATAATAATATTAATGATAAACGGAATGATAAGAACAAAAACAATTCAAAATAATTGAGCATAATTTTTCGTTACCGTAAAGATTATGAAAAGCTATCAGTTAAGGCAGTTGAGAACCTGTCGGAAAGCAGAAGTGAAACAAACAGTTTTATTAACACAGCAAAATGAAACACTTTTCTTGTCGGTTAAAGTCTGTTTTTAACCGCATATAGTACCGCATATATTAAGATTGGAATTATTGAATAAAGCTTATTTTTTTTTTGCTGTAGGATCAACATTGCCCTATTTAGCGCTATTGATCGGGAGTTATTCGAAGTCGCTGTAGTCTAGTAGGAAGTGTGTTGGCTTAAGCTGGATTCACCCATTGTTTCGGAACAAAAATTTTGTTCCGAAACAATTTTTTTTATATGTAGTTTGACGTTTCTCTTTTTGAGAGAGAGAGAGCGAAAGAGAGTAAGATTGCTTCGGAACAATTTCAGCTCGAATTGGTTTAATTTTAATTTTTGTTCTGAAACAATCTTACTGTGCTGCCAGATATTTTAATTTTTGAAGTAAAGTTGAACTGAGATGCCACATCATATTATATGTATATTTGTATGTATGTATTGTATAATAAAATACAGAGCGGTTGTTTAATACTGTTTGTTTATATTGTTTATTTAATTATAAAAAACAAATAACTGTTGAATATTACTAAAAAAAATTAAATAATTAAGCCAAGAAAACAAACGAATTGCAGTCACCGGCTACTGTGCTGCCTAATTGTAAAACTAACAAGCATCGTTTACAAAAATATTTCATATGGTAGCCCTGTTTTTACGGAACAATTGTTCGAAGTGGGTGAATCGTTTCGGAACAAACTCTCAAAAAACTGAATTTGTTCCGGAACAAGAATTTTGTTCCGAAACAATGGGTGAATCCAGCTTTATTTGACGTAAAGCCGTAGTTCGAGCCCCAGGCCAGACATCAAGACAAAATACAAAAATTATTTCTTCGGCGACTTCCTCTCAGCAGATTTCTGGCAAAAACTCTGAGAGTAATTAAAATTGCTATAAAAAAGTTTCGTTCGTAGCTCCCACCACTCATTTATAAAATTAATACACACAACATAAGTGGTGTGAGAAACTAGGACGTTGTACAATGAGTCAATTCGACCGCCGGGTACTGTACTTGTCTTAATTGACAAGTACATGTCCTCTAACCTAACCCAACCTAACCTTGATACTCTCGGTAAAAGATTTATAAAATCTAATAGGCATTGTCCTAATAAATAAATATACATACATACATACATAATTGGTCATTACCACCCTTTAGTCAGGATTAGGACCTAGTTTTTAAATTTTTATACATGAGTGGTGGGACGTACAGTTTAAAGTCGAAATTTTTCATGGCAATTTCATTTACTCTCAGAGTTTTTGCCATGTAATCTGCTGAGAGGAAGTCGCCGATAACATATTTCGTTTAGTTGGAGATGCCTGACCTGGGGTTTGAATAAATTTTCAACCTTTTCTTTTGGGGGAAAACAATTTTCATTCATATATTGAAATACTTTTTTAAAACGAACTTCATCTTGAAACATCCTGTGCATTATGCAGACGACCGCCACGGATATTTTGGTTTATTTTTGGTTAGAAATTTATGCACATTTTATGTGATTGTGGTTCATAACAAAAAAAAAAATTAATTTACATACGGGTGAACATGCAGACGTTATGAATGGCACATATATTTCAGGATTATTCCTCTAAACATTGACAACGTGGCATAATTTTTAATTTTTTTAAAGGAGCTATAGAAAAAAGTATTTTTTTCATATTTATTTATACCACCGGCCCTCGTCTAATAAGCCAACACAATACCTACTAGACTACGGCGGCTTCATAAGATGAAGTCATAAGATATCATCGAATTTTTTATTCGTATGAAAGCCTTATCGATGCCATTATGATTCCACACGTCGTTCAAATGTATGCCAAGGCTCCTCTGAGTGCGAAAAGCATTAGAAGTGAAAATGTTTCTACGACTCTGATTCGTAAACCAGGCCGAATTTGAACGAAGGCATGGGTTATATCACCTTTGAGGAACGCTGTGTTCGCATACACCTCCTACTTAAGGAAGCCCCATAAGCAGAAGTCCAACGTGGTTAATCGCATTATGGTGGCCAGTTCAAATAATTTCCGCGTGAGACGATCATGCCCATGCTGATTGTACATGCAGAATATATAATGTAGCATGATTTGTGTGACACTTAGGGCCTTCCTGTTGAAACTAAATGTTGTAAGTATCAAAATCATTCAATTTAGGCCAAACAAAACACAATTGTCAAATCATTTTTCGGTAACAATAAATTTATGTTTGCTAGGTAGCACCGCAAGTGAAGATCGATTTCCATTCGTAACCGACCAATAAATACTTTAATATATCTCCATTGATTTTATAGTTCCAAGCACGCACTTATTTTGTATTTATTTGATAAAATTTTTTCATTCAGTTGTTGCTCCAATAGCTACGAACGCGCATTCAATTGAGCGGTAATAGTGCAATGTAGAGAAACTTTAGAAACATTGTCACAAGCAAAACGAAAGATTTTGATTGAAATGCAAGAGCAGTTTCCAAGTAGAGTAGTTTTACGTTTTGACGCTGTTAATTGGCACCAGTATCATTTAATTAAACACCGTTAGACCTTTTTTATAGGGTTTCACGGTATTATATTTTATTTTCCTTTTTATATTAAATTTGTCCCTCGTATGATTTTATTTATTTACAGTTATATACCACTAAGTAGAAGTTATTACTAATACGCCAACATTTTTACTAATATTCTTACATAAAACGTTCATTAATTAAAATCAAATATTACTTAACAATTAGCCATGGCTTTAGAATGTTGAAGTCTACAATATTTTAAATTTTTTGCTTTTTTAAATATCTCGTGTTATACAGTGGCCATTTGTGGTTTAACATTCTACTAGTCCGGCCAAGGCTTAAGTAATTATAAATAAAAATAATTATAGAAAACGAATACAAAATTATTAAATAACGTCAGTTTTTTTTATCATGTATGTATATGGGGTAGGTCATAAGTAAGTGAAAAAAATTTTAATTTTAAATTTTAATTTTAAATTGCATTAAAGAAAAGCAAGTGTTTATAACACAATATTTTCTGTTTCATTTCACTTTTAAACAAAGTATCTGTGAGGTATCTTAGAAGTTGTTTACTCGTTTTAAATACCTATTGATTGATTTATAAATGACCATCACGGCTTCTCTGGGTGAAGTGCATACGTAATATCCTATTTTTCACGACACTGGCGCATAAATAAAATTTTTATTTGATAGCATGGGTTGGCTTTGAAAGCCGTAGTAGTTTATTTTCATACAGACCTATTTAAGAAACCCCCACCATGTGAAACAACTATGCCCTCAATTCGCTCGTGTAGAATATCCAATTTGGCGTGAGCTGCGAGGCACAATTGCAGTCCTGTTGAAAGCACACCTCCATTCAGTTAACGGCAAGTTGTAATAATGGCCCTCACTGTTTTCCCAGTTACCAGTTCCTTTTTGTTAAAATACAAGACACACAAATGTTTAACAGGAAAATAAAAATTTTCATCAAGTCAACGAAATCAATCATACTGCTGCTTATGTAGAGACGTGATTTGCCTACCAAAGTTCCCACACAGACTTAAAAGTTTTGCACAAAGTCCCGAAATATGACTCCAAGAGAGTATTTAAGAGATCATTTGGAAAAACAGTTACGTAATCGCTTAACCTTAAACAAAAGTCAACTGAAAAACTTTCTCATGAGTGCATGGCGGCAAATGCCAACAGAAAAAGTTAAACAAAACTGGTACGTTCAGTTCCACATGGGTTTCACCTTAGGGATATCCTACTTAATATTAAACATAACATTTTAAACATTGTGCCTTTGAATTTTAAATTTACTCAGAGTTTTTTTGGGAGCCCTTAGAATAGATAGATGAATAGAAAAAATATCAATTACTTTTATAAATTATGACTTAAAATTTATAAAAATTGCTAAAATATATTGGTGTACCTAGACATTTGCTGCCCACTCTATATAATTTTAACAAAGATTTTTAAACACTTCCTATTTGTAAATCTAAATCAAACAAATTGTGTGTGAGAAATAATCGAAAATTTTCATCGATATCTTGTATCTGGTGTATCCTTAAGCACTTCATATTTATAAATCAATACGAAACAAATTGTGTGTCAGATATCTTCGAAAACTATCATCGATCTCTTGTATCTGATGTATCCTTAAACAATTCCTATTCTAAATCTAAATATAAATGAAACAAGTTGTGTGTGAGATATCATCGAAAATTTTAATTGATTTCTTGTATCTGGTGTATATTTAAATACTTCCTATTTATAAATCCAAACCAAACAAATTGTGTGTGAAATTTTTTATCGATCTCTGGTATATGGTGTATCCTTAAATAGTTCCTATTTGTAAATCTAAATGAAACAAATTATGTGTGAGATATCATCGTAAATTTTAATCGATCTCTTGTATCTGGTGTATCCTTAAACACTTCTTATTTGAAAATCTAAATGAAACAAATTGTGTGTGAGATATCATAGTTTTTTTTTTTTTTTTTTTTAAATATTCATTTATTTGCAATCTATTTTACAATAATAAGCAAATGTGATAATCTTAAAAAATAACATATTTACTTATTTCCATTGAAAAAGTAATTTAAATTACATATTAACATGAGTCATATACATATAGGGATAAATATGAGTTATTATAATGTTCTACTATTATTACAATATTTTAAAGTTGTTAAATAAAAGGAAGATCTAAAATATGTTTACGTTTAAGCCTTCGGACTTCGTCAGTTTCGTCTAAAATGTAATCGCTAACACATTTGTATGATTGCTAAGTCTTCCTAAGTAAATACTGCTCCGTATTATTTCTTTTATAAAAGGAATTTTTAAGTCCTTATGTAAATTTTCGTTAGTCATGTAAAAAGAAGCTTTTGTAACTGAGCGCAGGACCTTAGATTGAATCTCTGTAAAATTTCTATGTTAGAATTACTAGCAGTTCCCCATAGTTCTATTCCGTAAGTCCAAATAGGTTTTAAGATGGTTTTATAAAGTAACAGTTTATTCTCCAAGGAAAGTTGGGATTTAGGTCCAAAAAGCCAGTGCATTTTTTTAAATTTCATGTCGTGTTGTTTCCTTTTAGCACTTATATGTGCTTTCCATGTAAGCCTTCTGTCAAGATGAAGTCCCAAATACTTTACAATGTTGCCGTTAGGGATAGCAATACCATTGAGGAATACCGATGGGCAATTACCTCTTCTTGTTGTAAAAGTGACATGGCTGGATTTTTGGGTGTTGACTTTAATATTCCATTTAGTTAGCCAGTGATGAAAACAATCGAGTTGTTGTTGTATGCATCCTGAAGCTTCTGAAGGAGTTTCAGAGGAACTACAAAAAGCCGTGTCGTCTGCATACGTTGCAATAGTTACGTCGTCTCTTGTTGGCAAATGGTGTGTGAATAAGGTGTATAAAACTGGGCCAAGTACGCTTCCCTGTGGAATTCCTGCTAATATTGTACAAATTTTAGAAAGATCAGTATTCACATAAAAACATCTATTTTTAAGATACGACAGGAAAAACTAGTAAAATGTAGATGGAAGTAACTTTTTTAACTTATATAACAATCCTTCGTGCCAAACTTCATCGAACGCTTGCTGTATGTCCTAAAATACAGCAGAACAGTATCTTTTGTTTTCAAAGGAATCAGTTATCACCTTAATAATTCTATGACATTGTTCAGGCGTTCCGTGCTTGTCTCTGAAGCCGAATTGATGATCAGGAACTATATTGTATTTTTGGAGATAAGGTTTTAAGCGCTTTAAAAGTAACTTTTCAAATATTTTGGAAAGTATGGGCGGCAGACTTATGGGTCTGTAAGATGATACTAAGTTTTCGGGCTTATTAGATTTTAAAATCATTATAATTTCTGCACACTTCCATTGTGAGGGAAAGTATTGCAGTCGTAAAATAGAATTGTAAATTTGAGTTAAGAATAAAACAGCTTTAGGAGATAGTAATTTAATTGTATGTGCATCACTCTTGTCGTAACCTGGAGATTTTTTGTTGTTAAGGGCACTTATTTCTATTTTTGTTTCCTTTGGCGTTATATGTTTAATAGGCAGATCCATTTGACATGCTACGCACAAGAAACTTATCATGTCGTCTGAATAGTTATTAGTGCAATGTGGTTTAAAAGTTGATTCCAAATGATCAGCAAACGCTGTTGATTTTTCTTTATCTGTCCTTAACCAAGTGTTATTGCTATTTTTAATGGGAAAATTTCTTTTTACTGGTCGTTTTAGAAACTTAGTTGCATTATACAGTTCATATTCTTTATTTTTATTTTGTGGCTTTAGTTCTCTTAGATAAGAATTAATATTTTCATTTCTCTCTCTTCCTAACATTTCCGAGCATAATGCAATTGCTAAATTCTAGTTTGTTTTATCCCTTGGCTTCCTAGTTCGTTGCCCAATTCTTCTTAGCCGTCTAGATTGCCTTATCATGTCTCTAACTATAGCCGAGGATTTAACTTTGCGACCTAAAACATCGGTACGAACTGGTGATGGAGTAGACAGTGACGCAGCTTCATGTATCATTAAAGTAAATAATTCCACAGTATCGTCAAGGTTTTCGCCTATTTGTGTATCACAATTAAGGTTCAAATTATTTTCAATGAATTCATTAAAAAGTCTATATTAGAGTTTTTTGTAATTAGTTTAATATTTTTAGGATGTTAACAAGAATAGGTGTGTGGTCGGAGCTTAGACTTTCGTCATTTAATATGTCCAATGAGTGCCTAGAAATGCCACTAAACACAACAAAATCAAGAAGATCTGGTATCCTAGTTGGATCAGTGGGCCAATATGTTGGACTTCCCCCGGATAACGTATGAAAATTATATGCCGATATGGTTTTATATAGCTCTCTTCCTTTTGGGTTAATAAGTCTAGAGCCCCACCAGGGGTGTTTTGCGTTGAAGTCACCTCCAACAAGAAAACGTGGACCCAAAGTTTTAAAAAAGTTTTCATAGTCAGCACACTTTACAGCATGTTTTGGAGGAAAATATATAGAGTAGATGCTGATAGATTTATTATTGCATGTAACACTAACGCCAGCAGATTTTCTTGCCACTCTTTTGCAATTTGATAACCAATTGAAGACTTTATAAATAGTCCGGCTCCGGCGTGGGCTTTCCCATCTGGATGATTGGTACAGATAAAATCATAACCTCTAACTTTTATATGAGATTTCGTCGTTAATCGTGTTTCTGAGATAAGGAAAATATCAATAAATTTTTCTTTCATAAAATATTCGACTTCATTAATTTTATTCTTTCTTTATTCTTAGATTTACTTGCATAACTTGTTAATAAGAAGCGACATCATATTCATAACTGTGTCAGTTAGTTCTATTGGCTTATTTAATAAGTTTTCTATATATTTTTGCATTATATTGTTACTCGTAGCCTGACTTGCTATATTAGCGTATGATTCAACTGACAATGGATTTTCGTATCTGTTATTAAATAGGGAGTTACGATTTAATGGGGGAAAATCGCTTCTGGAAGTGGAAAACTGTGGGTACAAATTTTGTCGTCTTTCTGAAAGTTTTTACTTCAGTATATTTTGATACACTTCACAACCCCTATTGTTGGCAGTGTGTTATTTCAAGCAGTGAACACATTTAGGAGGCGCTTCTGATTTGTTTGGATGGTTGGTTGTAGGATGACCAAGTCCACATTCACACAAGCAAAAGGTTTCCTACAATAGGTTTTCGTGTGGCCGAATTGCTGACATCGGTGACATTGCACAATATTGATTGTACTTCTAGGGGCTTCAATTTGTACCGCACAATGGTTTATTTAACGTATTTCGAAGACCTTTTTATTGTTTGGCTGTGGATCAATATCAACGTAGAACATAGGCAGTGGCTGTTTGGTGAATCTGCTTTTAACATTAGCAATTTGTCTAACAAGATGACCTTTATATAAAAGGTCTGCTTTAATATCTTCTATTCTAGTAGAATAATGAAGACCTTTAATCACAAATCTATAAGAGCGTTCGTTTTTTAACTGATATGTGTGGTAACCTATTAGCATCGAAATATTTAACTAATTTTAGATATGAGTCAACTGATTTTATATTTAATTCAACTCAGCCATCATATAAAGCTCTATAATTAAAGTCAGAATTATCAATTACACTACATATACATTTAATCATTTTATCAACACTGCTAACATTTTTAATGAATATTTTCGGTGGTTTTGCTACAGTAGCTCCAGCTTCATCTTCGTTTTCATCAACATCAGAATTTTCCTTATTTTTATTATCGTGACTGTTATCAAGTTCAGCATATTTATTTATATTTGAGCAGCTTCCAATATCATCTAAACTTTTTTGTTTCTTTGCAATGCTTGTAATATTTGTTGTTTTTTACGTTTTGTTGTAACAACTTGCCAATTTAGTAAGCTCTCATCTTGACTTTCTTCATTTCCTGAAGACATACTTGTTATTGTTTGTTAAGGCAATGCATATTGTTGTTTAACGAGACCGTTATTTTCGAAACTGATCAATACAATTTTTGTAATTTTTTTCTTTTTTTTTAAATTGAAATGCACTTGTAAATTTGTTTTTGTCTATGTTTGATTTTAAGATAAGAAGATCACAAACTAAGTAAACAGAATACGTCTTGTTACATTGAAAAACTCAGCGCGACTGAGAGATATCATAGTAAATTTAAGTCGATCTCTTGTATGTGGTGTATCCTGAAACAATTCCTATTTATAAATCTAAATGAAACAAATTGTGTGTGAGATATCACACCTTAAACACTCCATATTCATAAATCTAAATGAAACAAATTGTGTGTGAAATATCATCGAAAATTTTCATCGATCTCTTTTATCTGGTGTATTCTGAAACACTTTCTATTTGTAAATCTAAATGAAACAAATTGTGTGTGAGATATCATCGAAAATTTTCAGTCAGTCAGTCCTTTTCTTGTCCAGTAGTACCTGGTAATACCAACCACATGGGAGCTCCTCTTAAAACAAGTGGAAAGTGTCCAATTTAACCAAGGCGATAGGAATAGCTATGCCCTATATTGCGAGCTCTATACCGGCCATAACCAGTGCATTTTGCAGCGATGTGTCTCGGAACCCACATAAGCATTACCTTTGAATGAATCGAATTCGATTTTTGCTCTGTACTGTATGTCTTTTGGACATCTATTGAATAAATAGACAAAATGATAACTTTGCCTCTCATAATCTTACGGTCGTGAAAGGGTTAAAAACTTTTGTTTTGCAATAATTGGATACAAAGTGTTCTATAATTATTTTGTATTTCGTAAACAGACATTCAGTAGCCTGCATTCGCTATGCAAGTGTATTTCGTTTATTATATTTGTGAAGGAAGTCGTTACATGCTTCCTTGGAACGCTGCTAGTATTATTTGACTATGTAAAATGAAATAAGGAAAAAACAATAATTACTTTTAAGAAAGAGTGCATAATTATTAATAACAAGGTTTTCTTAAAGAAGTTCTTGATAGTTCCCTTCCTTTCTTCTCTAAAGAAAGCTCAAAAAATTAAAAGAAATTCAAATTTAGAGTCAAAGAAAAGGAATTAAAACACTTTTTCATGACACTTTATTTGAGAAGCAGTGCCTTTTTTATTGTTTATACTGTAAATATTGAAGTCGTAGCATTAAGAGGAGTTGGTTGTTTATAATTATATACACACATACGACATAATAACTCAATATAATTGGTTGGCGCTGAATGTAAAAATTGAAATTGGTTCACTTAAAATGCCACGAGTTCGAAAATAAACAGCAGAAACGATAAAAAATGATGTAGCATTTATGCACTAGTTTTAGAACTCCTGTTTGAATTCTGTTTATAGTCCGATAAGCGCGGTAACACACTTGAAGTATACAAACACACATTTTTTAAATAGTTTTAATTCATTTGAAGTCGCCGTAATCTTGTAGGTAGTGTGTTTTGGCTACGGTTCAAACCTAAGGTCAGACTTCTCTAGCTAAACGTAAAGTAAAATATGAAATATATCTTCTTCGACTACAACTCAGCAGATTTCTGGCAAAAAGACTACGAGTAAATAAAATTGGCATGAAAAGTTTCTCAAAAATCAGTTGTTTGGAGTCTACTTTAAATTGTTTGTTCTCGCCACTTATGAATAAAATTAACACACAATATGGGTGGTGTGAGAAACTAGATTGTAATTCTAACTAAAGGGTTATAATAACCAATTATGTGCTTAACTTATTGAAGAAAAAAAAATATGGGAAAATGTCTTCACGGCTCTAATGATCAGGTATTACAATTTTTATAAAATTTTCCTTGATATGAGTCCATACACCGGTAACGCGTTGTATCTATGATTTGAGCTCAGAAATTCGCATAAATCAAAAATTTTCGCTAGGCTTTAAATCGCATGATATTGATGTGTAGTCGACACTAGAATTTTTTGAGATAATATGCTCTGGAAATTTTTAATGCAATATATCGAATACAGGACGCGTATTGTGGCAAGTGAACCACATATCGTTCAGTTGAGGCACCATGAACTCCGTTATAACGTTCCTGTAACATAAAACTTTTTAATCTTTATTTAACAGTCGATTGACGCTTTCAAAAAGAATCTGCATTCTTGGCGCATTATCTGGCGCATATTTTTGACTCATATGCATATTAGATTGGGTTTACTAACTTAAGATTTTTAAACTTTGAAAATTTGCTAAAAAGATATCTGTTTTGTTACACGGGTACATCACGTGACAATAATGAAATTGTTTTATCAACATGATGGTTCTGTTCGGTCACGTACCGCACGTTTCGCCGTGGACAAATTTAAGTCCACTGGTACAATAAACTATCGACCAAAACCTGTACGAAGATGAAATGTAATATTTACCGAAAACATCGCCGCTGGCCATGAGAGCTTATAGAAAATCTGAATGAACGGTTTTTCCATCACTCACTCAACTAGGCCTTTCGCCGATCACATCTTTGCCCTTTTTCCGTCGTGACTTAGGTCTGCAGCCGCTTAAGATTTAACTGACGCAAAAATTGAATGAAAATGATAGTAGACAACGAGTGGACTCTAAAGCAGTTAATCGAAAAATCATCTTAGCGGCGAAGACTATTTCTGGGGGAATTGATACGTGAACAACAAAATTGTTGAATTAAGGAAATTACATGATAGCCAAGAGCGTCTAATACCTTCAGAAATAGTCTTGATGTGGATTTTAAGCTAGTTTCGTTGGTTCGTATATCTTTGAGAACACCATCAAAGGTTAGCACTGCAGGTCGATGATCACATCCATACATAAATGGTTATTACAACCCTTCAGTCAGGATTACGACCTAGCTTCTAAAACCACTTATGCTTAATTTTATACATGAGTGGCGGGACCTACAGTTTAAAGTCGACTCAGATCGACAAATCTGACCAACATGTGGTTTCCGTAAGGCGGAGCTACGTGATTGATTGAATAGAATTTTTGATAGGTATCGAACCCACATACTCGAGTCACACAGTTCATGACACATTGGATATTCAGCATAAGCGATTTGAGGGCATGGCCATCTCAAGTGGGGGTGATGTGAACTGTGCCACCAAAATCGTGAGATTTGAGCTCATTATACTAAGAATAAGTCATAAACCGCAGCTATCCTCAAAGGCAACACTACTTATGCCTTCGGTCAAATTCAGAAAAGCGTTGGCGGGTATTTGAATTTCGCTATATAATCAGTAGGTGTTTTAAGGGTTAGAAAATGATAATGAAATCTCACACATACTTTAAAATTTAAAGATAGGAAGTGTAAAAAGTACTCTGGAGGATTTGATTCAACTATTGTCCATATATATTTTTTTTTCATGAACAGTCTCAAATACAAATTTGTTACCTTAAATCACATTGCATGTCGATGGCAATATTTTCTTATTGTAATTTTTTGCATATTGTTACGAAAGTTGAAAAAAAAATGTCTTCCTCATTGTTTAAATTATAAACAAAAGCTACAAGAGCAAAACAATGAACTTGTTTACATACAAACTTGTTTACATACAAATATAGCAACAAAACACCAGTATAAAAAAGTGATAAACAATTAAACAAAAATCCAACAACTAACACTGCAAGAATAAATGTAAACAAAAAAAAATACAAAAACAACAATAATGAAAGAATATAGACATCTCACAAACATTCGATTTCAAGACCATTCATCAGACTGTTTACGTTACCGTATAAAAACCAAGGCAACGGTGTCAGTAAAAATTCAGTAAGTCTTGTGTGAAGACGCGTGTTATTTGAAAATAATAAGCGTGGTTTGAAGATCTTCGTTATAAAGATCTGTCGAACAATTGTTATTTAAGCAATTGTTGTTGCTTACAACATGTTTTGAACAGTAGCACATAGAATTGTGCAAACAATAAAGAATTTAATTAAAACCAAACACAAATTTATTTTTATTTTATTTGCAATCTACGAACTCATATTTTAAACGTTTTTAAAAGGTTAAAACGTAACAATACTTTTTAAGACTTTTTTATGTGCAAAGAAATGTTTACAATTTAATCAAAAACAATTTAGATTTACACAAGTTCACTTGTCTTACCATATAAAACATTGTTTTGATGTTCGATTCAAACTATTTTCTTTTTTGGAAATGACTCGTAAAACTACAGGTTTATACGCGTATATTAATTTGAAAACATTTCCGTTCGAAGAAATTTTATTAAAAAATGTGTTAACGAAAATCTGTGGCAGTAAACGCCAGAGGAAATGGTGACCATAAAAGAAACCAGGAAATATGGAAATGTTTATAAAAGTATTTAAATTTTATATGTCGTGTATATTTATATGTTGCAATAGAAAATAATATTTCATGTTGTGGATAATTATTGAATAATAAAATCTACTTACACATGGTACTTTTGTAAATAAAATCCAAAATTAGGCTGTTAAATTTAATAAACAGTAAAGGGAAAACGTTAGTTGAAAATGAAAGCTTGCAGTGAGAGGACGTAAAAATTTTTTTTTCTTTTAACTGTTCGTCGATTCAACGAAGAGTAACCTTACTCTGCAAAAATTACCATCCAGGATTAAGAAAATGGGTGGCCAGGGTACGTTTACTCAATGCAAACTTTCGCTATCAAATAAATTTGTCGAAAAAAAGAGCGAAACTTGGCCAAACATAAAAGAATTATATGATAAAGAGTAAATGTTCTTCGTCGATTTGATGAACGATTGATTCAACGAAGATTAACCTTAATGTACAAAAAAAAAATGAAGAGGACCGTCCAATGTTAAATAGTTCAATTCAGACCCCACATTTTTAACTCCCTAATATACTATCGACAATGTTTTCTGCTACTTGGGAATAATAATTTAAAAATTGTGTAAATAACTACTCATCTTTAATGCGCGTATCGATATTTTCAAACCATATGTTCAAATGGCAATTCCAAATAAAAATTTCGTGCAACACAAACAATTTGGTACGGAAAACAAAACCCTTCCTGCTGCTACTATTGCTGAAGTGTTTTAAGCTGTATTTGTTTATGGCGTGTACGTGAATCGACAGACAGACAATAGAGCTAAAGGCAATATACTACTTGAATAGAAAAGAAGGGTTTAGAATTTTCATATTTGTTGAACGATTATGTTGTTAATACCGTACAAAAGTGTATTCCCTTAGAGACATATTTTTCATTGTTCACAATAATTTAAATGTCTCACCTTCAATTTGTTAAAAAGCTATCTAAAAACAGTTGAATGATTGCACATACTCGTATATGTATGCACATACACATGTATGCATCTTGAAAAAGAAAACATTCATTTGCTAGACAATATTCATATAAGAATACGATAATATCCCCCAAAACATTATTTGGTATTTTTCACAAACCTCGAAGTATTTTAAATCGAGAAAGTAGCTCCTATTTGTCAAGCCTTCAAATCTGGGCAAGAAATGTTAAACAGTTAGGTCAGTTATGGTTAGTTCGGCTCTCTTGGGTCAACATTGCTGCTGTAAATGGGAGTGTCACTGAAAACCTGAAAATACCATGAAAACCAACAGAAGTTAATCCCAATTTTTCGAAACAAGTTATCTGCTGCCATGATATCCATCCATCTTAATGGCTGAGCGAATACACAAAATTGTTGAAGTGGGAGCTTAAAATGCAATCCAAACAAAATACACTCGTAACGAGTATATGGTAGAGAGTTTTGTCAAACACTTTATTGGAAATTACTGTGAATGGCATTCGTACAGTAATATCATAACGGAATTCTTGTAACCTCAATTAAACGACATGGGTCTGAACGATATGTGTGGAACCAACTGCCATATCGCATCTGCAGCAATCGAATTATTGTACCAACGATTTACAGAACAAATTATCTCAAACGATTCTGGTGGCAACTAACCAAGTTTTTGTTTTTTTTTCTTCGTAGAAAGAAAAAAATATAAAAAAGTCTCAAAAACTCCAATCCTACATTAAACGCATAGTAGGTGAGTAACTCTGCGAAAAAGTCGTTAAAATTTTACAGAAAAGGCCTGCAAGAAATACGATGGAACGTTGTTAGCAAAGCTAACATTTGTTATAGCAGTTGTGGTACGAAGCCATGAGTTTGGATTCGCATTGTGGTCAACTAGTTGTACTTGTAGACGGAAGTCATTAATTAAACAAGCGATGATTGCTAACATCGATCAGATCACCACTTTAATTCAGCCAAGGCATGTACGTGAGAAACGTATCAACTATATCTTAATGTATACATACATACATGCATAATTGGTTGTTACAACCCTTCATTCAGGATTACGACTTAGATTCCAACACCCAGCATGTTGTGTGTATTAATTTTATACATAAGTGGCGGGACCTACAGTTTAAAGTCGATTCGGAACGCCTTATTTTTGAAAAACTTTTTCTTGGCAATTTCATCGACTCGCATAGTTTTTACCACAAATCTGCTGCGAGTAACTCGCTATTGAAATGTTTTTTTGTATATTTAGTTTTGTTGGGGATGTCTGACCTAGGGTTTGAACCGAGGCTTCATGTCTAATAAGCCCACTACCGATACGATTGTATTTTGAAATACACTCAGCTCGACGGGTAGATGGAACTCATTAATCCAGCCTGGTAAACGCACAATGGATACGTGGTGTTCATATCGATTCAAATCACCACTTTGATTCAGTCAAGGAATTCATGCGATTAAGTATCAGGACAAACGTTCCAAGATGCTAATGTGCCCATTCAATATGGCCGATATATTGCTGCCACCATTCAAATTTCTACAAGAGTTTTACTTCCCCGATAAACACGTGATATGACCAGTAGTATCGCAACAATACAGAAATACTTTTCCAAAGCTTTAAAACTAACTTACTTCTTAAAAGAAATCTGTTGTTTGAAATCGAAATTAAATTCAAGGTACCGCCACTTTATCAATGAGTTAATACTTGACTATTTCAATGGTTAATTGGTTATAGCAGCTGAAGTAAGTCTCTTATTTAGGATTCTCCTATTCAGGATGAAGTCGCCGTGGTCCCGTAAGTAGTGTGTTGACCTATTAGACGTAAGGCCACGATTTTAACTCTAGATCAGACATCTCGAACAAAACAGAATATGAAAAAAGTATTTCCTAGGCGGCTTCCTTTTAGCATAAAATTTCCATGAAAAGTTTCTTAAAAATCTGTCGTTCAGAGCCAACTTTAAACTATTGGTCCCGCCACTTATTTATAAAATTAATACACAACATAAATGGTAAGAGAAACTAGGCCGTAATCCTGACTGAAGGATAGTATTAACCAAAAATATTGCGTATGTATGTTTTAACTATTTAATCTTTACATAATTCTTTAATTTTCAGTCACTTGTATATTTTCGTTGTTCCCCTTAGTGCTTCTTTAATTATTTCATTATCTATGAAAAGGAGAAACCCACAGCAGTGTGAATCAGAGATCAGCAATGAATCGCTTTTTTTTCGCTACTCATGAGAACTCATGCAATTTTGAGTATAAGTGAGTCAACAGTATTGAAATCCAACTACTCTGATTCATTCGTACTCAGTACAACATTGATTTATAAGTACAAGTTGCAATGAGTATGAGTACAATGTTGACATCAAACTCATAACATTCGAACTATGTCTGATTCATACGCCTACTCATTCAGATTCATAAATTTAAAAAAATACTTATAATACTTATAAATGATTCGAGTGATTCGAGTGATTCGAATCATTCGTCAAAATTTACAGTCGTAGTTGTTGTTGCATTTACAAAGAAAGAAGAAAGAAACAAACAAAAAAGACAAAGACAGCAAGCAAAGCAAACACACAGTGTTTGTTCGTACGCGAATTATACTTATTTTGTGATTCGGGTATACGAAGAGTCATGGAGAGTCGAAATCAATAACATCATGCGAATTGTTAAGTATGAGTACCATGAGTATTTCAAACTTTGAATATAAGTGGTATGAGGATGACATTCAAATAAGTATGAATGCGTATAAGTATCAGAAATTATAAGTATGATTCGAATCATTGCTGACCTCTGGTGTGAATGTAATCACGTGCACACAAACACGCTCTTATAAATACGCTCACCACTAGAGATTTTCCTTTTTTTGGAAATGTGGCTGTAAACGTTCAACTTTAGAATTTTCCCCCTATGCTTTAACATACACCATAACCATAAAATAGTCTTAATTTTTGAAAAGAAAATTAAAAAAGAAAATTTAGTTTCTCAAAAAAGAGAAACAGTTTCTTATTAATTTTCTTTTTTACAGAATTTAATGTTTTAATTTATTAGGAAACAAGATTAAGAAAATTAATTACATTTTCTCTGAATGCGTTTACTTAACCCTTTAATGGACACAGGGTTACTTACAGTGAGCGTCAAAAGTGAGTAAACACCAATGAAATAATTTATTTTCTTAGGATATCGAGAAAAGTAAATATAGTAAATAAAAGTAAATAGTCAAATAAATTTCCAAAAATATCAACGTTTAAAATGTTAAAACAATAAACAATTCATGATAAGGGAACTTTTTTTTATACTTAAGAAATAAAAGAAAATTTAAAATTATAGTGGGTGTTGACTCACTTATGGCGCTCACTTTATACACCAAATAGGAAATTTTAAAAATCTGTATAATTAAAAACCGCATGGCTGTTACATTACTTTTATTTTTTTTCTTAACATGCATATTTAAGTTTCCTATATACATATACACGGATGTTTTGCGAACAGTCATTCTTTAAACATGGGCACTTGAAGCTTTCCTTATTAATCAACACTGTTGATAAAAAGAGGGAAATTTGGTCAAACATAAAGGAATTATATCATAAAGAGTAAATGAGCTTCGTCGATTCGACGACCAGTAACCAATTAGGGTTAAAGTGTTCGTCGATTCAACGAAGAGTAACCTTAATGTACAAAAACGAAGAGTAACAATCCAGGGTTAAAGAAAAATATTTCATCTTTGCTTGTTACTGCAAAATAAGTCGTATAGATTGGTTCACTGATTATAAAACCACCACTGTATACATCCCTAATAATTTTCGTTGCAGAGTATATTTCCGGTACTTCCGCCTGTGATTCTGCATCCTTAGCCGTTCAATTTAGAGTCATCAGTAGATATATGTACATTGTTTTTACCAGGGTCGCAACAACCATACTTTTTCCCGACCTCTTTATTCGGAATGAATGTCATGAATATCAGAGAAGCTATATCGAAGCCTGAAATGCTTTCAGACTCCTTACGTTACCAGTGTTGAATACATTTCCAGTCGCCTTTCTTAGTTTTAGAAATCTTCCACTGTTTATAACTTATCCTCTCCTATCAATTTCTATACTTCCATTTATTAATTTCATCCCGTTATTTTCTTGTTAATGGGATTGCCGACAAGGGTACGGTTAATCATTTGCTCTTTGAATATATTTTAATTATCGATTGTGTAGTGTGTCAATAATTATTTCCAAAAAAGACAAAACGAAATAAAATATTAAAGTTGTTAACTTGTTTCAAAAACAACTACTGTTTGAGTATTTGTATGTGACTAAAGTGGCTATTATTTGTATAACTCTTCCACAAACTGAATTAAAATGTGAGTTTTTTTTTTTTTGTTTACACAACGGCTGTGTCAAATGAAATGTTTGTCTACTGCTTCGTGAATATTCAGGCAATAATCAGACATACTGAGTTATTAGCTAATCAATCAAAAGTTTCAATTGTTTGTTCTCATGCTAACAAGGTACTACAAGCATAGATATTATTTCTCTATTAGCTATTCATTTATTAGCTAGTGTTTGTGACAAGTTTATTAATTATTTGTTATGTTTTGATCTCAAGCAGAGCTGTTATACCAAATCCTGCTGTGCTCATAAATTTAATCAAAAATACAATGCCCTCAATTGTATGGTATGGTTATTAATCAAATATTAATTTAAAAAAATCTTTTTTTTAGTTGATTTCATACTTTGTAACATCAGATATGAATTACGTAGGAAAATTCTGGATGTCGAAATAAAGTGAATACTATCATTCTCATGTCAGTATTTTACAATGAAATATATTAAAGAAGTCGCCGTAGTCTAGAAGGTAGTGCGTCGGCTTATTGGAGGTAAGGCCACGGTTCAAACCCCAGGTCAGACATCAAAACGAAATATGAAAAAATATTTCTTCCGCGACTTCCTCTCAGCAGATTTCTGGCAAATACTCTGAGAGTAAATAAAATTGTCATGAAAAGTTTCTCAAAAATCTGTCGTTCGGAGTCGGAGTCACGCTACTCATGTATAAAATTAACACATACAACATTTTTTTTTTTCAATTCATTTTTATTTGCAATCTATTTTACAAAATTAAAATAATAAGAAAATTAAATAATAATTAAAAATAACTTATTTATTAAGTTCCAATGAACTCAATATACGAAAATACAAAATTGTATTGTTAAATTAATATATACATATTTATTTACATTTTTCTATTTTCTAAAGGCTAGGTGAAGTACATGAAACCTCTTTAATCTTTGTATTTCCTCACTATCATTTAATAGATTAATTGCTAGCACATTTGTGTGATGACTCAATCTATTGAGGTTTCTGTCACTAAAACTATTAATTTCATCTTTAACTTTTACAATTTTTAGATCGTTGTGTATATTATCGTTTTTCATAAACCAAGGAGCATTTGTTATTAATCTTAAAGTTTTTGACTGGTATCTCTGTAATATTTCAATGTTTGAGTTACTAGTAGTCCCCCAAAGTTGAATACCGTATGTCCAAATCGGCTTAAGGATTGTTTTATATAGTAAAACTTTATTTTCTAAACTTAGCTCAGATCTAGGATTTAATAGCCAATACATTTTTCTCGTTCTAATGTTCAGGTGCTCTCGCTTATTTTTTTGTGTGTTTTCCATGTTAGCCTTCTATCAAGATGAAGGCCTAAATATTTGACTGTATTACTTGTAGGTACAATGTATCCATTTAAATATTCTGGAGAACATTCATCTTTTCTCAAAGTAAAGGTTACGTGAACTGATTTTTGTGTATTCACTTTTATGTTCCACTTCTGCAACTAATCTTGGATAAGATTTATTTGACTTTGTAACAATTCCGAGGCCATAATCGGGGAATAATTAGACGATAATATAGCAGTCACACACAATATGAGTGGTGTAAGGAGCTAGGCCGTAATCCTGACTAAAAGGTTGTAATGACCAATTATGTATGTATATATTAAAGATTTACTAATTAATAGAAATAAATTAAAGAATTAATTGAAGTCGCCGCTGTTTAGTGTGTAGTGTTAATAGTAAAAAATATTTTTTCGGCTTCTCAGCAGATTTCTAACAAAAACTCTGGAAGTAAAATTTGTCTCAAAAATCTGTCATTCGAAGTCGACTGTAAATCCACTCACTCATGTATAAAATTAACACACACAGCATAAATGTCGTGAGAAGCTAAGTCGTAATCCTGACTGAAAGGTTGAAATGACCAATTATGTATGTACGACTCTATGTATGGGTTGTTTTTGAGTAATATTGCATGTAAAATATTGGCATACTTACACTGCGGCACATTCAATAACAAATTCAATTTTATCGCATTTGCATGATAATACTGTCCATCCAAATAAAATTCTAGAAATGGCCAGATGACATCAGGCTAAAAATATCTGCTGTATGCTTATATTTATAAAAACGTTTCTTTAACTCAAACGAGAAATTAAACTTATGATGGTAGGTGTGTTAAGAAGTGCGTGAGTTTTAAGTGAATCTGTCATTTGGTGGTCTAATGACCTGTAAACGAAATAACGAAAATGCCTTTAATGACTGCATTTCACATAAACAGGACATTAAAAGAAATTAGGAACAGAATATTATACGTCTTCGTTTCTAGCTATTTTCAGTAAAGCGTTACAATGGAATTTAATAGGAAAACGGAAACCACAAAAACTAAGGAATTCTATGCAAGCAGCGTATCAAGTGATTGTACGATAAGATAAGAATGATTTTATACAAGAATACATTAGTTTGTTTGCTCTTGTATATGCTCTTTTAAGCAATTATAGTTAATTTTTATAAATTTGCTGTGTGCTTTGTGTTTATGGTTATGAGCTTCAATATTTTGTTACCATTTCTTTCAGTCCAATTAATTCCATTTTTTTTTGTTTTCTATTTTTGGTAATATTGATTTCCTAGTGGCTGTCTAAGTATTATTTCGTTTGTCTAATCGAAATAATAAAAGTGTGCCTAGCCTTAACCTATTTAAGGCCGCTGTGCTAATTTGGATATACTTACTTATTTAGTTGTTTGAACAAGTAAAAGTCAATGCTGACTTTACAAAGAAAATCATTTTCAGCAGAGTGGAGTACACTTTCACTTCAACGGCTTCGTTAGCATGCAAAATTGCGGCATTTAGCAAATGAGAATCAACGAATGTTTGTATCGGGTGGGCCATCTATCGCTTTAACTTTGAACCATAGGTTATTTCGAATCTGGTAAAACTTACATACATACATAATACATAATTGGTCATTACAACCCTTTAGTTAGGATTACGGCCTAGTTTCTCACACCACTTATGTTGTGTGTGTTAATTTTATACATGAGTGGCGGGACCTACAGTTTAAAGTCGACTCCTAACTACAGATTTTTGAAAAAATTTTCATTGCAATTTTATTCACTCTCAGAGTTCTTACCAGAAATCTGCTGAGAGAAAGTCGCCGAAGAAATATTTCTTTATATTTCGTTCAGTTGGAGATGCCTGACCTGGGGTTTAAACCAGAGCCTCACGTCTAATAAGCCAACACACTACCTACTAGACCACGGCGACTTCTGGCAATACTTATGTCATTCTATTCTGTCACAACATTCAGTATAATATCTCCACTGAACGTAATGAATCGATTTACACTTGAGCAACGTTGGGATTTATTGGGCCAACGAGAAAAATCGTGATGATGATGATTTTCAAAAAAAAAAAAAATCATCTTTTCATCAGGATAGTGCAACTTTCCACATATCTCATGCCACAATTGATTTGTTGCGTCAAACGTCTGATGGCCATTTAATTAGCCGAAATGGTGATGTCAATTGGTCACCAAGAAGCAGCGATTTGACACCGTTGGACTATTTATTCTGGGGCTCCATTAAAGAAAAACCAGAGACAATTTGAAGGCCAACATTATTTATGCTATATACGAGATACGACTTCATACACTCGAAAAAGTGTACGAAAATTGGTCCGTTCGAATTAGGTACTGTGAGGCCAGCCGCAGCAGCCGTATGAATGAAATAATATTCCATTTCTAACCGCAACAAATGTACTTCATAACAAAAAATAAATTTGGCAAAAGTTCAAACCCTTTTTGTTTTGTTTAATTTTTAAATTTAAACTTTTAAATGGCACACCCGATATATCCACGAATAGTGATTGTTTGGTGCGGTTTGAAAATAAGTTGATCCAAGCAGTTATGTAGTTGAATGGTGTTCGCTGTCGCGAGATGAAAGCAGATTTCTTATAGCCAGAAATTGAAGATATGGACACTATGTTGTTTCAACAGGATAGAGCCACTTACCACATAGCCAACGACGCAGTGTGGTCATGGTTCAAAAACCAGGTCAGACGTCTCAACAAAATGAAATATGAAAAAATATTTCGTCATCGACAGCCTCTCAGCAGATTTCTGGCAAAAATTCTAAGAGCAAATAAAATTGCCATGAAAAGTTTCTCAAAAATCTGTCGTTCGGATTCGATTTTAAACTGCAGATCCCGCCCCTTATATATCAAATAAACACACACAACATAAGTGTTACGAGAAGCTGAGTCGTAATTCTGACCGAATTGTTGTAACGACCAATTAAGTATGTATGTGAAACAAGGCAAAGAAATAGAAAAATGAGGTTATATATGTGTCTTAAAGAAACGAACAGGAAAATATAATTTCATAAAGTAAACCTAAAAAAAATGTATTAATTTTTAAACCAATCAATAAACTTCTGCCTTATTTCTAATTCACTTACGTATTCTGATTGCCATACAGAAACTTAATAATACTGAAACTATGGCTATAACGTTTACAGCACCTTGATCCTTTGCCAAATAGCTACCAATAAGCAGTAAAGTTAAAGTTTTATTATTCCCTTACAGTTGTAATGGCTTTAATTTTGTATTTGCTTGTAAATGTCCTTACTGCCTCTTTTAAGCACTATTATGTTACGTTATTATGTGCTGTTATTCGTATGATTTATTGGCATACTGCCAATCAGTAAATGCTGCGTTTTCAATATTACGTTTGCAATATTACTTCCACTTGATTTTATTAGTTCTGGTCATGAGAAAGAGACGTGAAGTGCTTTTAAAATTTTCACGCCTTAATATTAATTTCACGTTTGGAGTTTACTAGTTCTCTTTGGTATTACACATTACGGGTGGTTGCCATTGTGTGATTACACAGCGATTGTAAATCACGTATTGATTTTTGATTGCAGACAAAAGACTCAGCATTAGCTTTTAGCGATTAATTCGGGCATAAATGAAATCTTGTTCCGCTTGTTGGTGAATTGATGGCCGATCATCTAATAATCTTGCAATTATCTCTTCGGGTACATTTGGAATTTGTGTTGAAGAGTTAAATTAAATGTAAATGTTGGAATGTATGGAATTTCTAAGCTGTTTAAAGCTCAAAATTAATTATTCGTTTATATTTCTATCTCTAAATTTAAATAAAGCACAGTATACATAAGATATCATAGACATTTTTTAATCACTCATAAGACACTAGTTTCTCACACCACTTATGTTGCGTGTGTTAATTTTTATACATGAGTGGTGGGACATGCAGTTTAAAGTCGACTCCGAACGACAGTTTTTGGAGAAACTTTTTTCATGGCAATTTTATTTACTATCAGAGTTTTTACCAGAAATCTGCTGAGAGGAAGTCGCCGAAAAAAAACGTTTGTATTTTGTCTTGATGTCTGGCTTGGGGCTCGAACCCTGGCTTTACGTCTAATAAGCCAACACACTACTTACTAGACTACGGCGACTTCTACGATTACTATAATCAAAATATCATAAGCAGTAGCATTTAACGCATGTAAACGCATGTTGACGTACGTCGCCGCATGTTGACGTATCTACCGATTCGCGTTTTCCAAAGTGTATTCAGTGAAGCTTATAGAATAATAGTGTACTTCTTTTCAGTTCGAGCTGTTTGATCGACAACATGAATTAAAAATTATAACAAATAAATATAATAAAGTAATAAATTCTAGTATTTAATATAAATTTAAAATAAAGTGAAGTTAAAAGTGATTTAATGATTTGAATTGGATCATTTCAATAAAATACGTAGTTCTGTCTAGAATATTTTGTATTACAACATATAAATTCCAGTAAAAGAATGTTTTGATGTTAGATCTTTATTTCCATATTTTTTTTAAAGTTTCTTAAAAATGCAACGGTTATCTGGATTTTCGTAGTTTATTTTTTAAGGTTTAAAATAATTGATTTTATTGTTAAATATTTCCCTTATCTTCTTCAAAATTCTATAATAAAAACACCACTCATGTTGTGTGCGTTAATTTTATACGTCAGTGGCGGGACCTACAGTTTAACGTCGACTCCGAACGACAGAATTTTGAGAAACTTTTTCATGGCAGTTTATTTTACTCTCAGAGTTTTTGCCAGAAATCTGCTGAGAGGAAGTCGCCGAAGAAATATTTTTTTTCATATTTCATTTTTGATGTCTGACTTGGGATACGAACCCGGGCTTTACGAATAGTAAGCCAACACACTACCTACTACACCACGGCGACTTGCAGTCCAAGTTGTAAAATAACCAAGCAAAAGCATTTTTTAAAAATATAAAAAATAAATATAAATAACATACAAAAGATTATAACCTTTAAGTATACGAATATTTTATAATATTTTCCTGATTTGTTTTACTTTTAATATTAGTCTTCTTTCAATTCACCTCAAACATTACCTCTGATTCGCATCTACAAGAATGAATAAATAAATTCAACTTCAACTTGACCTCACTCAGTACACGTTTGACTATTAATTTATTGATTCAAATTATTAACATTATTGAAGCATATTGTTTGTGTATATTGCAGCTGACGTAAACAATTGAAGCTGACGTATATTTCAGAACACTTTGATAAATTGCTCTCTAAAGGTGTTATAATCTAAAATAAAATGGATGTCGTTTGCGATGTTTTATTTGCCAAAGTCTCATTAATTATTTATAGTTTTCCTTTTGTGTTTTTTATTTCTTTAGAAACATTACACTATAATTTTCATAGATTGACGGATAGTAAATTTTATATACTACATGTAAAACGGAATCGATGCTACACACCTTCTGCCATTGTAAACGTAGATTTACATAAAAGTGTACGCATTCTATTGATATTTATAGTGGAAATTACATACCTACATATATTATTGGTCATCACAAGCTAGTTTCGCACACCAGTCATGTTGTGTGGCGGTACCTACAGTTTAAAGCCGACACTGAACGATAGATTTTTGAAAACATTTTTCATGGCAATTTTATTTCTGCTCAGAGTTTTTGTCAAAATATGAAATTTTTTTTCATATTTCGTTTTGATTACTCTTACCTGGGGTTTGAACCATAACCTCACGTCTACCTACTGCACTACGACGAAATACTGATACCATAATCTTGCCAGCTGAGCCTTGTGTCTTTGCCGCTTTGAAGTCGGATGATCGTTTTAATTTTGGTGCCATTTTTCACCCACAGACGCATACATTTTTCACTCGTCTATTATCTAAAATAAATTCATGTTTGCACTGGTAGTAGGCTTTTTAAAGCTTCCACTTTGTACAGCGGCCTCGGTGCTTAGTTTGTTTCATTGAATCATAGCAAATCACCTTTAAAGTCCAAATTATGTTTATCTATTCAAGCCTTGGCTTTACATTTATTTACTAAAGGGTTTGCTATTTCCGAACATGGATCATTAAGCAACTATTTTTGGAGGATTACGGGATGAGTATGGTTGTCATAGTCGACTTAATGCTCAAGGTAATATTAAAAAAAAAATTAAAATAATGTAAGTATTTCAGCTGTGATCAAACTTTATGCGTCATCGTATAATAGGTACTGCAGAAAATATCTCTTCTGTTAAAGGAAGTATGACGGATCATCCCAGTTTGTCGAATCCACGGTATTCAGATTATTTTTACTTATGGCTTATGACGTATATTGTATAACTCAAATAACAATTAAATCCGGCAGATAATTCATAAAGCTGTACAAGAGCAGATCGGGAGCCACAATATACAGATTTTAGTGCTAATTTTGTGAACTAAATTCCTTCAGCCATGAAGAAGCTTTCTTTATTTGTAACCCTGGTTCGGACAGCATAAAGATGAGATCGTGACAATATCATTGAGTAACTTTTTATTTTTCAATGCCTCTGGATGTACCGTTTCCATCAGTTTAGAGTGCAATGGCCTTATTTTAAGGGTTCTTTCATCAACATTCAGAACTTAAAAGTATGTATTTCAATAACACTATTTTCCTCTATATACAAAAAGGACCGATTAGAAGATTCTTGAAAGATTAATTTAACATTTTTTTTACTTAATTTAGGTCATTAGAACCCTTTAGTCTAGATTACAAAATAGCTTCTCACATTTCAGATTTTGGAGATGTCAATTGGCTGACAATATCAAGATTTGATGCTATTAGACTCTCTCTATGCGGCTACGTCAAAAACCGCGTCTACGCTGATAATCGCTTAATATTTGACCATTTAAAAACCATTATTAGTCCAGTTATTGTCAAGATATCTTCTGAAATGTGTGAAGAATTTCTCGAAAGCACATCGACTACTGCGATCAACACAAAAGTCGTCTAATCAACTTTGGCAAGGCACAGGTATTGCAAAGAAGTAAAAGTTTCATCGGAATTAAAATGCAATGTGGGTTTTCTTTAACTTTACTCTTGAAATCGAATTATGGTGAGTACTTTAGTAAGTCTTTACTTTAGAAGTCGTCGTAGTCTAGTACATAGTGTGTTGGCGTATTAGACGTAAGGTATGAGTTCAAAACCCAGGTCAAACATCAAAACGGAAATTTGAAAACATATTTCTTCGGCGACTTCCGGTCAGCAGATTTCTGGCAAAAATTCTAAGAGCAAATAAATTTGCCATGTAAAGTTTCTCAAAAAAAAAAAATCCGCCACTCATGTATAAAATTAAAACACACAACATGAGTGGTGTGCGAAGCTAGGCCGTAATTCTGACTGAGGGGTTGTAATAATATGTATGTATTTAAACGTAAATTTAAGAAAATGAATTAATAACGGATTAATAAATAAATATTAAGCAAATCCCTTTAGGAATATGTGCTGTATACCCAGAATCTTCAAACTGTTTCTGTCAACTGCAATATATCGTAGTTCTTTAAAGGATTTTCCACATTCCTTTAAGATGTTCTTTGATCATTGGATTCCATTCCAATGTTGCTTGGAATGTTTGAAAGCTTGTAATAAAAGCATATGATATTCAGCACTCCCCTAATATTATTTAAATTTTTATTTATAATTTCTATGATTTGCAGTAAATTCCTGCAAAGTTTTTGTTTACTTACAACAATTTTAAACAACAATGTTTGTTATTTGTTAACATTTTGTTCATAAAATAATTTACATAACAATAATTTACATACATTTTTGTAATTAAATTTTTCAAATAGTTTATGTCCGCGTAAATGTTTATATGTATCATGTATTATTTAAACATTCTTATCTCTGGTAGGGAAATACTTTTAAATGCTATTCAATAAAAATATGTACATAAATATTTACAAAAATTTTTATATCAACACAAAATGCTACAAATTTTTTGTATGTATTTGTTCTGCTTTTTGTTTAAAAATAATCAGTATTTAAACCAAATTACTATCTTTTGTCTGCATTTAAAAATTGCATGGCTTTTTGAATAAGATTTAAATTTTTTTTGTTAATTCACCAATTAGTTACAGTTAAACTTTATTTTCTTCTCATCATTTATATTGTTACGAAAATGAAAAAGGTGTATAATATCAACGATGTATAATATCAAAATGAGCAAAAGTTTCACAGACAACTACTACGAACTTCTTACAAGTAAACCAACAACATCACTATGAAAGAAAGGGGATAGACTAGTAAGCGACAAAGCAACAACAAGCAATGTGAACAAAATACACAAACAACAATAAAATCGCGGTAAAGTTCTCGAGAACGCGAAACCCCAAACGTTCGGCTTCAAGAACCTTCATCAGACTGATTATGTGGGCATATAAAAAGGCAAGACAAAGCAGGCAACGAGTAGTAAGAATTCAGTCAGTTTTGAGTGAAAACGCGTTGCGTGTGAAGAGAATATTCGTGGTTTGAAGATCGCCGTTGAAAAGATCTGCTTTGTAAGCAAAGAATAATAGAGAACAAGTAATTATTGTTGTATTCGTCAAGTTGTATACGGTGGCACACAATACTTGTGCGAACAGTAAAGAATTTAATTGAAACTAAACACAAATTTATTTTTATTTTGTTTGCAAAAACGTAACAATATGTTTGTTTCGTAGATATATTTTACTTTACACATGCGGAAATACTGTTTCTACATTTAGAAGGTGCCTACACGCCCTAAGCATAAAAAGTCTGCGTATTTCAACTCAAAAAAATTATTAAAATATAAATGTTTTTTGTGCATCTATTACATACATACATATATAATTCATTTAGTCAGGAACCTAGCTTCTCACACCTCTAATTGGTGTTAATTTTATACATGAATGGAGGGACCTAGAGTTTAATTTCGACTACTAACGGCAAGATTTGAGAAACCTTTCATTGCAGTTTTATTTACAGAGTGTTTACCAGAAGAGTGTTGAGAAGTAGTTGCCGAAAGGAATATATTTTCATATTTCGTTTTGTTTTGAGTTCTCCGGACTATTGTCTAATAAGCAAACACACTATCTACTGGACTACGTTGAAAAGCGCCTGTAAATATTTATCCGAAATTTATTTGGTCGATAAGAAAGTAACGCGGCGGTTGATACACGGACAGAACACTCATTTCACATACATAAAATAATTGGTCATTACAACCCTTTAGTCAGGATCACAACCTAATTTCTGACAGCAGTGGAGTTTTGAAATATTTCACACACAATTTGATTAATTTTGATTTACAAATAGGAAGTTTTTAAGGATACACCAGATACAAGAGATCGACTAAAATTTTCGATTATATCTCACACACAATTTGTTTCATTTAGATTTACAACTAGAAAGTGTTTAACGATACACCAGACACAGGAGATCGATGAAAATTTTCGATGATATCTCACACACAATTTGCTTCATTTAGATTTACAAATAGGAAGTCTTTAAGAATACACCAGATACAAGAGATCGATGATAATTTTCAATGATATCTCGCAGACAATTTGTTTCATTTAGATTTACAAGTAGGAAGTGTTTAAGGATACACCAGATAAAGAGATCGATGAAAATTTTGAACGATATCTCACACACAATTTGTTTCATTTAGATTTACAAATAGGAAGTGTTTAACGATACACCAGATTCAAGAGATCGATGACAATTATCAATGATATCGAGCACACAATTTGTTTTATTTAGATTTACAGATATGAAGTGTTTAAGGATACAACAGATGCGCCAGATCGATGAAAATTTTCTATTATATCTCACACACAATTTGTTTCATTTAGATTTACAAATAGGGAGTGTTTAAGGATACACCAGGCATTCATAAAAGTACGGCTGATATTAATTTATCCCTGCAGATACGTTGACGACCATATAAATAAAACATACGTAAGGATGGTAAATTGTTCATTTTATTTTTAAAATTAAAAAAGATACAGGAATTTAATTGACAGTTCTTAAAACTATGTTTTTTTTTTTTTGCTTATCACCAATAAATTTTTTTTAACTTTTGTTTACGTTTTAGAATAGTCAAAGTAAGAAAATAGTGTCCATATTTCTAGAGTGTTCACGTTTTCTTCATATTCACATTTTTGCGAGTTCACTGTTTAACTACATTTCTATATACTATACGCACATTTTGTATTTGTCAAAAAAGGAATTGTATTGATCTATGAATATGTGTAAAAATAATTCTACATCAATTTCGTCGAAGGAAATAATAATTTCCCTTCGTTTATATTTTTTTTGCATTTTCAGCTGCTGAATTTTATACAAAAAAATTGTTTCTAAATTTACGTGATATTTCTTCTACACATTGTACCTTTTAACAGAGAAAAATTGTATGTAATATTGCATTGCGTAAAGGCGTTTACATTGTTCACGTTATTGTTGAAAATTACCTGCCAGTTTTGTGTCACTTCTGCCCACGCGATAAAAATAATAAGCAAATTGCCATTTGAATATGTCCGGTAATATATTTTTGTAGATAAGAAGAAAACAAATATTTATAAGGACTAGAAACATGTTTTTTATTGTCGATAACAGAAAAATGTAAAAGCCACAAATAAAACAAATAATGAAACAATTTCGCTTTAACCATTAAGAAGTTTTTGTTTATATATTGCGTCAAATCAATTAAATGTCAAACACAAATATATCAAAAGAAAATCGATTTTCAATAGACACATTAAATCCGCCAATGATGTGTATGAATTATTTATTGATATTTTTGTTTGATGTTAGATTTACGGTTATGCTAAACTGTGTTGTACTGTAATTCACTACCTAAACGTAACACATTATAATTTGGTGAGTAAAACAAATACTTGCACTTGGATTTAGAAATGATCGCCAAATTAAAGGGTAGTAGGTACACAGCAATGTAACAATTATTATAATACCATACGATGTGTGTAATTTGTTGTTGTCTGCTGGCATTTTTATGCTTATTTTCGTTTGGTTTACTTTGACCCGCATAATAATATTGTGGTGACATTAGTCAAAAATGATTTTAATTATAATTAATTTTCTTAATTTTAATTTTATACATAACGTTTCTTTTTTAAATTCTATTTTTTTGATGACAGCACTTTGCATACCAGAACGACATCTACAGGACAAAGGAAAGAGGACTTGTGTGCTACCAATCAAATATTGGTTCATCTATGAATAATGTAAGACCTTCGGCACCTTTCTGAAATAAACTTGTTTAAGATAGTAACGATGTGGCGTCCTTTTTATTGCACAGATCAGAATGATATGTGGTTTCAACAGCACAACACCATCTCTCATACCGCGCTTACAACAATCTAAATACTGCAGCAATGATTTTCACAACAAAATTATCTCGAGAAGCATTATTGTAAATGGACAGTAAAATCATTGTCATTTTCGCATTTCAAATTCGAGCCCATCGAAATCATCTTTGAGATACATTTCTGTGAAAAATTTATGAAAAGAGTAATGACTTCTCAACGTCATTGCGGATATATTATTCCATACTCAAACGGAATAAGTCTTCCTTACAATCCAAAAAAAAAAAAAAATAATTCAACTATTTGAAAAAGTACGTGATTTTATTTGAAAATAAAGAATTGTATTCTTGATGACACACCTTTTATTTAAGATAAGCATCGGTTAGAAAGCATAGTACTTCAGTTAAACTTTGTTCAGTAGAAAAATCAACAATGTGGAAGCAGAAAATTTTTTGTTGTGTAAAAATTTCGTTCAGTCACCAAGTAAGAAATGGCATCTATGCAATCGCCAGATACCAGTAGGTAGAGTATTGGCTTACAGGCCGTGAGTCCAAGGTTTAAACCCCAGGGCAGACATCTCCAACAAAAGAAATATGAAAAAATACTTCTTCTTCTTCCTCTCAGCAGATTTCTGGCAAAAACTCTAAGAGTAAATAAAATTGATATGAAAAGTTTATCAAAAATCTGCCATTGGGAGTTGACTTTAAACTGTAGGTCCCACCACTCATGTATAAAATTAACACACACAACATAAGTGGTGTGAGAAACTAGGTCGTAATCCTGACTGAAAGGTTAATAATTTGTATGCGTACGCTTGTAATGAGATCAACAATGTTAAGTATATACGACATCAGTTGTTATACTCTCGTTTTAGAGGAACACACTTGAAAAACAATGAATTATTTCACAATAGTACCAAAGAAAGTATTTGTAAACTCTTTAATACAGGGTGTTTTTCATAATTATAGGACCACTAACATTTTTTGTCTCTTTAAATACAGATAACTATACTTATCCCTTATAAAATATATCCTGCAATTAAATATATTACGTACATACATACAAAATCGGTAATTTACAACCCTTCAGACAGGAGAAGCAAGGTCATACACCACTTATGTTGTGTGTGTAAAATTTATACATGAGTAGCGGAACCTACAGTTTAAAGTCGACTCTGAACGACATATTTTTGAGAATCTTTTCATGGAAATTTTATTAGCTCTCATAGCTTTTGCCAGATATCTGATGAGAGGAAAGAAAAAAATTTTTTTAAAATTTCTTTTTGATTGAGATAATTGACATGTGGTTTGAGCCGAGGCCTCTTGTTCAATAAGCCAACACACTATCCACTAGGCTGCGGCTACTTAAAATATATTGACTTATTCATATTCATGATGTTAGAAAACAATATACCAGAGTATGTGAAATTTTATCGACATGTTGTAAAAAGGGATGATAATGGAAAAACGTATTCCTGCAATTGAAATTTATAACAAAAGTTCAAATGAAAAAATCTTTTAAAACTATCTATGTATATATAAACCAGATATGTAAGGCTGTTATTATGCTGGCAAATAGAAAATGTTAACAAATAAAATCAAGGAGAAGTTGAAACAACAAAAAATATTTATAAAAACCAAAACAACTTCTTATCGCAGTAAACTTAAGAAAACTGAAAATAAAACAAAAAAGTTTTAATTTAGGCACTGTTTCCATAAGATAAACTGCTGTACTACTACCACTTAGACAGAATAAAACATATGAACTGGACAGAGGCTACTTTCTTTAAACACAATTAATTAAAATTAATTTTTTATGTCGATTATTTTTAAATGCATACGAGTATATTGCATACTTAATGTAGTTAACAAATTTAAAATTCTCGAAAATTTACTTCTCGTGTTCACTCAGACGCTCCATTGCCCATTTTGATTCCACAAAAATTGTATTTACAGTTGGCCCATGCTAAAAATGGACCAGTATTTGTTTTTTTATAAGGCCCACACTAAATGCATTCTGTTTGAATTAAGAAAATAAAAATTCCTTCCTCCTTATCCTTACTACCATAGGCGCAGACTAACATATCTCCAATCACACAGTGCCCAATATTACTTCTGCAAGGAAATGATTGAATTATTGTCAAGAACTTCATGTATATACTGAAGGCAGCAATATCAAATCATCTGCCTCTCGTTCTCCTCTCTTTAAAAACTCAAAACCGGAAAATGTAATCCACGTAATCCTCGCGAAATCCAACCGATACCATTGACATCATTTATCTTCCAATTACACATATTTGAGACAGTCCATTTGATGGAATGACGGGAGTGCTCACAAAAAAGCCCTTGTACTGATCCTTCATTCTAAAAATTCCTACAAGCAGTAGGCAACTGACCTTTATTTTCATGAAAAAATTGCCTTCAGCTATGTGATTCATTCCGGATACGGATAATGGATACGTGAACAAACAAAATTATAGAAATTGGAGTCCAATGCATCCCTAAAAGTCACTTCTTAGTGTGGATTTTTGGCTGGCGTCGTCATTCGTTCATATTTCTATAAAAACGACATTGACCACGCCATCATTGTCAACGGCGACTGCCACAGGTCGATGTTGACCAAATTTCTTTCGACCTGCATTAGATGATGTGGACAACAATAACATATAGTTTCATCTGCGCTGTATGCCACACAAGTAATGCCACATTTGATATTCTAAACGCGTAATTTGAGGGCATGGTTATCATGAAACGGCCACCGAGATCGTGCCATATGACCCCATAACGTGTCATTTTTTGTCTCATAAGATTTTCTCAAATAGCAGCTGATGTGTAAATAAGCCACAAACCACAGCGGTACTCAAGTCCTCCATAATCGGTGTCATCAATCTACACGCGTGATTTGAGGGCATGGTTATCATGATCCAGTAACCGAGATCGTGCCATATGACCCCATTAGATTTTGTCTCAATGTGGCAAATAAGCCACAGTGGTACTCAAGACCTTCATAATCGATTTAGCCTAATTCATGCGCCAGAGTAGTGGAAAATTATACATTTCGAATGCGCTTTACTTGGAGATGTCATGATGGACATTCGAACGATGTTATATTCCGCACATAATGCTCTCAATACATACATACATAATTGGCCAGTAAAACCCTTCAGTCAGGATTACGACTTACCTTCTCAGACCATGTTGTGTGTGTTAATTTTATACATGAGTGGCGGGACCTACAGATTAACGTCGACTCCAAATGACAGATTTTTGAGAAGTTTTTCACGGCAATTTTATTTACCATCAAAACTTTTAGCAGAAATCTGCTGAAGGAAGTAGCCGAGGAAATATTTTTTTATATTTTCGTTTCGATGTCTGACCTGGGGTTTGAACCGCGGCCTTACATCGTATAAGCCAACAAACTACCCACTAAACTGTGGCGACTTCAATGACACCAATAGGCTTCTCAAACAAATAAAAAATGTCAGCGAGATTTCTCACATAAGTACTCGTATGTGAAGTTTCCCTAGTCTGCTGGGTGGTAGGTTGCTCAGACATTTCGAACAAAACGAAATATGAAATTATTTTTCTTCGGTGGCTTATCTCTCAGCAGTCTACTGGCAAATACTTTGAGAATAAATGAAATTGCCATAAAAAGGCATCAAAAATCTATTGATCGGAGTCGGCTTTAAACTGTAGGGTCTGTCATAAATGAATAAAGTTTACACACGCAACATGGGTAGTGTGAGGAGTTATCGTAATCGTTATTAAAGAGTTTTAGCGATCAACTAAGTAGGTAGTAAGTAAGTAGTTGAAAGTCGCCGTAGTCTAGTAGGTAGTGTGTTGGCTTATTAGACGTAAAGCCAGGGTTCGTGCCCCTGGCCAGACATCAAAACAAAATACAAAAAGTATTTCTCCGGCGACTTCCTCTCAGCAGATTTCTGGCAAAAACTATGAGAGTAAATAAATTTGCCATGAAAAGTTTCTCAAAAATCTGCCGTTCGGAGTCGACTATAAACTGTAGGTCCCACCACTCATGTATAAAATTAACACACACAACATAAGTGGTGTGAGAAACTAGGTCGTAATCCTGACTGAAGGGTTGTAATGACTAATTAAGTAAGTAAGTAAAATTGAAAATAGAAAGCGCATAACGAAGGACCCAATATAATTACATTTAGTGATGTAACCATTTTTCATTTATTTACTGTTCAACAACGTAAATTTAAGCCAAAACTCCCATGATTATTCTACAGAAGGAAGAATATGCAGAATCATTGCGCCCTCTTTTATTTCTTATTACTTCCAGTTTGAAGTATGTGTTGAAAGTTACTTGCCAGGCTACAGTCGTTAAGTAAGTAAGTAACTTTCTTTATGACTTTGTATTCACTTAATAACCGTGTATAAAACTATGTATTTAAGAGGGTGTATGTGCATGACAGTTTTTTCCGTTCTACTTAAAATGTGTTTACAATTAGAATATACGGTTGTAATGTGTTTCAGGTTAAATTAGTACGGTACTAAATTCCGGCCTTTGCTTGGAATACATATATAGCAGATGCATGTACATAGCTGTTTCATAGATACAGGGATGGGCACTTATATAGCACGTCAACATGGTTGATATAACACTGAAAAAATAGTTGGGATACTTTAAAAATTCAAGCAGTTTCTTAGGTTTTATTTACCGTTACTTAGTATTAAATTTTTAAGCCACGCTTGAGCTTATGTACCAGATTCTAGTAGGTTCTATGATAATAGAGTTGTATAACAATCTTTGCATTGGTTAATCGTTGTAATACTCAATACATTCTCTGAAAACTTATTAGGTTGTTGGATTTGCTATATTGGTGAAGAATCCTGCCTACTGCTACTCTTTCCACAGAGTTTCTCTTAGATCTGTGTCTTCAAAATGAATTTTTATGGAGTAGGATGTCTGTTGCATAATTTACAAGGGTTTGCAGTACTTGAAACATCACTACTTCAAGAAACTTCTTATATTATTATATTTAGCATGTTATATCCTGCTCGAACCTGAACTATGGACATGCCGTAAATCAGGAAGACCACGAACACATTACCTCGATTACCAGTGTGGTACCATATAACTTTGCGAATACATCATTTGAATTAAG
This sequence comes from Sarcophaga subvicina, assembly GCA_936449025.2. Lineage (NCBI taxonomy): Eukaryota > Metazoa > Arthropoda > Insecta > Diptera > Sarcophagidae > Sarcophaga > Sarcophaga subvicina. The sequence goes on from OW388080.2 coordinate 94,859,295, forward strand.
AATTCCAACTAAAAACTTCTGGTCCACAGTTCCGGAGGTTCCAACTGGAATCCCTTAAAGTTTATGCCCTTGGCTTAAAGATGCATTAAGAGTTCTGATATTAAACTTTCTTATGGACTACAGATATTACTGCAGTATTTTTCACCTCATTCCCATTTTGAAAGTGGCACAATGTCTGTTGGTGGCGGATATTCTCTGAAAACATTTTGATTTACTCTGGCAGCCAGGCTGCGATTATCCTTGAATTCCAAGGATTTCTTGGGGAAATTCCGAATCGTTCAAAGGTAACTCATATATGTGTTCCGGGACATAGAAGTATCTTTGGAAATTGCATTGCTGATGAGCTGGTCAGGTTGATAGGGAGTTCGCTATCACCGATATGTTACGGGGCATATATATTCCGATTTTATCAGCTAAATTGCATATTAACCGCTCCTCCACAGAGGCTTAATCTCGTTAACAATAAAAAAGTACGTGTAATATCTATGGTTAAATTACTTGGCCATCCATCGCTAAGTAGAGATTCTGACATCACACAAGTTTTGGCATTCCATTAAATGTTTTTTGCAGGATCTGTGGGTCTGATGAGTCAGCGCCCTGTCCTTGTCATACAAAGACGGAGGTTTTCGATCTCACAAGATTTATTTTGAATATGGGTTGGATTTCTCTAAGGAATGTGTGATCCTCGCGTTCAATAATGATAGTAGTATCGTAATGATCCTTAGTGATGGCCTAAGTTGGACATTTTACTTCAAGGATTGCCGTCCACTTTATCTAACCTAACCTTGTAGCTTTATATGGAATCGTATAGATTATAAAGTCTCTGCAGATTTCTGGCAAAAATTCAGAGAACAAATAAAATTACCATGAAGAGTTTCTCAAAAAATCTGCCATTCGGAGACGACTTTAAACAGTAGGTCCCGCCACTCGTGCATAAAAATAATACACGCGACGTGAGTGATGTGAGGAACTAGGTCGTAAACCTGACTGAAGGGTTGTAATGACCAATTATGTATGCACGTATAGATTATAAACAATGACGACGAAGAACTCACCATCATAATCAATGAATCTACCACCACCGGGTTTGAGGGTCTGTGTACCAATTAATACGATGTATTGCATAAATCTTGAGCCTCTGCTGATATTATTCCATAAAATTGCGTTACTGCCAAAGAACAAAATCATGATGACTACGAAAAGTGTTAAAAAAGTCAGCAAAATATTAAACGCTCTTCAATTACTTCAAACGCGAACGATTTTCCCTGATATTCGATATCACTGACAATGAGTTCCAATTTCAATTCCGTTTACAATAGCGTGCCAACCACACCGAATTAACTCAGATCACCATTGGGTTTAGGTGTACATAATAATAATAATCTTACTGCCGACTTCGATTCTGATTCAGCCTTTTTCTGATGTATAGATTTCTATTTTAATATTCCTTCCATTATACTTAATGAATTAAAAATTGTTGTTTTATTTTAATTTTATTTTAATACGTATAATTCTGTGTTTCTACTACTAAATAAATATTTTGCTTTAATAAAAAACACCACCTGTTGTAATGCCTTGCAATAGACGTGTTCTTAAAATTAACCATAATGTTGACACTGCTCGAAGGGTTTTTAATTACATCAGCTGCGACGTGCAGGTTACAGTGTTCCCAGCTTTGGTTAATGACGATAATGAAAATGGTTACTTTTATAATGAGCATAGCACTGGCTGTATGTGAAAATGTATGAAAAATGAAAAATAAAGAGCAACAACATTATGAGAGTATAATTGTGTTATATGTATATACATGTATACATACATATACATTACTTTTTGAAATTTAAAGCATATTTCAAAATCCTTTCATGTCCTTTATATGCTCATTTAAAACATTTATTTTTTTACTTTATTTAAGTCTCTCTTGAGTTTGAATAAACAAAATTCCTTAAACTTGCAAATGTTAAATACAATTTTGTGTTTTTGCTTTATGTTGCAGATTAAAATTGTGTAAATCACCAAAAAGTGTTCTTAATCCAGCTTAACTGGTTAAACACAATTTTAATACAGTTTTTACTTCAAAAAATTTAATGGCAGTCCATAATCCAGCCATAAAAATTTAATAATTTTGCTGCCAGATTCAACTGCTAAAAATACTTAGGATTTTTGCTACGTTATTACGTCAAATGCTTTTTTACGACATTGGCATTGATGCAATCATTTAATCATGTGGCTGCAGTGCCACAGGATTACATGTCAAATTATTCCATCAACTTAATCACTCATAAGCTTAATGAAGTCGAGGACTGTAAACAAATTAAGAAAGTAGTTTGACAGGGTAGTAAAATATGGAAATGTGTTTGATTTTAAATAAAAAAGAAAGTTGTTATAGAATTAATTATTTGTTTGTAATTATCTGAATTAATGCCTCGTATTTAATATACATTTAGAACTGAGTGATGGGATCTACAGTTTAAAGCCGACTGCAAACAGCAGATTTTTGAGAAATTCTTCATGGCGGTTTTTATTTACTCTCAGAGTTTTTTGCCAGAAATATGCTGAGAAGAAGTCGACGAAGAAATATTTATCATATTTCGTTCTGTCAGAGACGTCTGACCTAGGATTTGAATCCCGGCCTAATAGACTACGGCTACTTTACTTCGTGATTTGTTCCAACAAAAAATTGCTCATACGTATTATATTACATTTTTACCTTTTTAAACACGTTTAAAATATGAGTTCGTTGATTAATTTAATTAATTTAATTTCAATTATTACTTTATTTATTATTTATTCATTTATTTATTTATATTATATTTAATTAATTTAATTTCAATTAAACTCTTTATAGCTCACACTACTTTTGTGTACCACCGTATACTACTTGACGATAAAACAACTATTTGTTTATTCGCTATTCTTCTTTGCTTACACATGCAACGCGCCTTCACGCAAGACTGACTGAATTCTTACTGCCCTTTGTCTGCTTTGTCTTGCCTTTTTATATGCTCGCGTAATCAGTCCGATGAAGGCTCTGGAAGCAGAACGTTGGGGGTTTCGGTTCCTCGAGAACTCTATCTCGACTTCATTGTTAATTGTGAACTTTGCTTACGTTGTTTGTTGTTGCTTTCCTTCTTACTTGTCTGTCTCCCTTTCCCTCATACTGATGTTGTTCGCATATGCAAACAAGTTCGTTGTATGTATTTGTGTGGCTTTTGTTTATCGTTTTAATGTTAAACGATGATACACCGTTTCCATTTTCGTAACAATATATTACTTTTTATGATCTTAACGAGTTCTACCTGTTGCACTTTTTTATGTCACTAAGCATTGCGTGCACGAGATGACAAGTTGTTAGTATAGGAACACTTTTATACAGCGCAATTTTCCGCAGAATCATAAAATGTTGGTTATTGTTGCGAATTTTTTATAAACATTTATTGACCACCAGTGTTCTGCGTCGCCAAATACATGAATTTGCATGTGAAACACTTGTAGTATACGTCGTTAAATAAATGAAATTGTTTGTCATCAGACATACGTCACTATACATCAAATTAGTGAACAAACGACGGAAAATTTTTTTCATCGTGTTAAAGATGGCGTATTTTGTAACAGAATGATTTTCGGAAAACATTTTCCTTTAAAGAAAACTACTGGAGAGTTGCAGCGAATACTTGTCGAGGCATATGATGATCATGCTCTATCAGAAGCAACATACAGAAAGTGGTTTCGATAGTTCAGAGATAACGATTTTGATGCGAAAAATCCAGAACGTGAGAGACCAACAACCAAATTTAAAGACAACGAATTGCAAACAATGAAGATGATACGTTGAGTCAGAAGCAATGTTAATGGACTGTTTAAAAACTATGGAAGGATCTAAGAGTTTCGAAAATAAATGCCACATTAGTTGAATGATGGTAAACTGAAGAACCATTTATGAAATTTTCAACGAAATGATAGAAAATCAATGTTGCATCGAATTGCTACTGGAGATTTAAAATTGATTTATTTTCAGAATATTAAACAAACAAAAACCATATCGGTTAAACCAAGACGATCATAAACTTCGGCGGCCAAGTCAGATCGATTCAGCAAGAAGGTAATGTGAAGTGTGTCTGATGGGACCAGAAAGTTGTGGTGTACTGCGAGTTTCTAACAACTTGTGAAACCTTTAATACAGAACTTTACCAACAATTAATAATCAATTTGAACCATACATTGAACCTAAAACATCCTAGATTGGGGCACAAGGTACGACCAAGAAATGTTGCACAATTGACAATGCAGGCAAAGAAAAATTCGTTCAGGATACAATCAAAGCACTAGACTGGAAGTTACCACACCATTCGCCGTATTCACCAGACTTGAGTACTTTCTATTTTTCATCGATAGGACACTCAATAGCTAAACAGCAATTCGATAACTATGAGGAAGTCGAAAATTGGTTGCTTCAAAGGACGAACCGTTTTTTTTGTCGTGGAAACAACAAATTACGTGAAAATTAAAAATAAATTTGTAGCCAAACATGGCCAATACTTTGAATAAAATATTTTTCACTTTCCTATGTAAATTTAAACGACTGTAAATCTCTCCAGGAAAAATATATTACAAGAGATCTATGTTTTCAATTTTTACTCTGTGAAATATTTATTTCGTGTATTCTTAAGGAATATATTTAATTAACTTGCTTTTCGATTTATTTCTTTGAATTTTTAACTTTAACTCAATCTTATTTTAATGTTTCCTTTGCTGACTTAATCAAATTTAATTTAATTCTTTTTTTCTTTTTTGTTACAAAATCAGCAATTATTTATTAATTTATTGTGTTTATCTTTTGCGGTTTTGCCATTTTCAATCATTGTCATATCATCATAATACAGAACAATAAGTATGGTTTACATTCATTTATAATTGGACTTAAATAACAGAGAAGATAAGATGTTAAGACTTCAAATCTAAGAGTCTTCAATCATAATGAATTGACGCTAATGCCTGAAGCTGGCAAAGCAGAATGTTGTGGATCATTAAGGTTTAAGAATTTTTTATCAACTGAATTAAGTGTCCAATTTCTTAATAACAATGAAGGGGAATGTTTACTATTTGACGTATTATCTGCTTTATTTAAGACAATTTGAATAGAAATTTTTGAAAAAAAAAATTAATGTATGTGCAATGGCAACAATGTTAATATGTATGGAACTTATTTAGGAAATAATTAATAAGAGAGACAGACAGTAAGACAGAGTAAACATTGTACAGAACAAATTTACCAAAAATTCACCTGAAACTCAAATAAAAGTCAACTGATAAACTTGCTTATGAGCGCATAGAGCCAGATATCAATGGAAAACGCTCAAAAAACTGATATATTCAATGCCAAATGGATTAAATGGAGTGTTTGAATGTAAGAGATATCCTAGTAAACATTTCAATATATTAGGCCTTAGAATTTTAAATTTACTCTGAGTTTTTCCTGGGGGTGCCTACACTTTTGCAATGAAGTCACCAGAAAGTTTCTTATGGTCTTTGAAAAACCTCAAATATTTTTTGTTTTATAATAAAATAGAAATAAATTAATAAAATGAATATAAAAATATCAATTATTTTTACATATTACACCATTTATGTTGTGTACGTTAATTTTTATGCATGAGTGACAGATTTTTGAGAAACTTCTTATGGCAATTTTTTATTCTCAGAGTTTTTTCCAGAAATCTGCTGAGAGTAATTCGCCGAAGAAATACATATATATATACATAATTGTTCATTACAACCCTTCAGTCAGGATTACGACCTAGCTTCACACCACTTATGTTGTGTGTGTTAATTTTATACATGAGTGGCGTCGACTCCAAACGACAGATTTTTTGAGGAACTTTTCATGGCATTTTTATTTATTCTCAGAGTTTTTGCCAGAAATTTGCTGAGAGGATGCCGCCGAAGAAATATTTTTGTTTTGATGTCTGACCTGGGGTTTGAACCGTAGCCTTGCGTCTAATAAGTCAATACATCATCTGCTTGACTACTGAGACTTCCAACACATATTATTGCTTAAAAATCATGAAATTCTTATATATAATGGTGTACCTTAACTTTTGCTGTCTACTGTATATTAGAGCAACTCAAGTTGTATGGAAACGAAATTTGTGCAAGGTGTACCCCCCTCAAAATGAACCTTGGACTTCTTTAAAATATTTCGGATCCAGCTTTGACCTCTCGTGAGCTGGACCATTTTGAAAAAGGGTCTATTTTTGTATGTTTTTTCAATTGGAGAATCTATTGCCTTACCAACGTATACAATATGAGTATCATAGGAATGGTTTTTTTAAGACGCGTACAACTTTATAAAAAATTTGTTTAAGGATGATCATCCATGTCCCTTTTTTAAGGATTTTCTGTTAAAAGATCGGTTTTTGAATTTTTTGTTCGGGGTTGTTTGTAATAAAAATGCCAAATTAACATATTTTAATATTTAGTCGATTTAATTAAATACGGGTCTCAGTTTTATTTGAAATTCGCACTAGTTCGCGTAGAGTATTTGATAAATATTTCTTTTCAAATTGCAAAATTCAATTTCCATTCAAAATTTTGAAACGATTAGTTATTAAGTTTTCTAAGAAAAATGATAGACATTTAATTTTATATTCACAATAATTCAAATTTCCGCAATATTAAATTTTCTTTATCCTACTTCACATATATCAGTATTTGTTGTAACACATCATCATTCCATTTCAAAAACACTTTTCGGATGAAAATCGAATTTAGAAATTTTAAATTTAATTTTAACTCAAAGCTTAGAAATAATTTGTTTAAAAAATCAATATATTGAAACACATTGAATTTATACGCAGAAACAAATTACTAAAATGACTAAAAAACTAGCAATAACACTTCAGCATCAACACTAATTTGTTTACAAAAAATAGAAAAAAAGGCAATGCACCCCAAAATAATAAAAGCAAACTAGAGCGTATGTCACTCAAATGATCAGCATCAACGGAAATGAATACAATTTAGCTATTTAGTGCCACATCTAGTGATTTCGATGACACACACAATTATATAACTAAACATTTTCAGCGTTATATGTGTGCACGTATAGTGATACGAATTGGGAATATGCATATGTAGTCTTAGTACGGCAATATATTCTGAAAAAAAAATTCCCCACAGTCTTAATACTCTTGCACAAAGTCCCGATATGACTGCAACAGAGTATCTAGGAGATCATTAGAAAGAACGGTTACGTAATAGCTAAACCTCAAACAAAAGTCAACCGAAAAACTCGCTGATGGTGTCACCAGAAAACACTAAACAAAACTTGTACATACAATTCCAAATAGATTAAATGGAGTGCTTGAGCTTAAACGATATTCTACTCAACACAAGGGACGACATATGTTAGGCCTTTGTATTTTAAATTTATTCAGGGTTCTCCTTGGGGTCTCCTATGAAGTCATCTGAAACTTTTCCCAATTTTTCTCTTGTTTTCTGAAACACATTAAAAAATTGTTTGTTTTATAATAAAACAGAAATAAATTAAAAATAAATATATAAATTATAAACTTTTATACAAACTTTTGGCCAAAATGAAATTGCTAAAATATATTGCCGTACTAAGCCTTTTGCTGTCCACTGTATATACTATATACTATACATATATACTATACATATACATATGTATGCAGCACATACCAGTATAAAGGTTTGCCATGTTGTACATTATTCATCTAGGTTTTTTCTATAGTTCCTGCACTAAGCAAAAAGCTTTAGTACAATTGAATAAGTTTTATAAATCTTATACTGTGGTATTAAAAGTGGAAACCTTGTCTTGATCCACCAGTTTCCACCAAACTACTACAGATAACTATTACTCAGGTTGAGAACCCTCATAAACGATCCCCTATTACCCTCTTTCATTTTGGTTATATTATTGTTTTTCTTTAAGCGTTTTTTTTGCTATGCAATTTCTATAATCACCTGTTATCCGCTTCTACGCAATACACCAATGCATACAGACATAATTTGCTATTACAGCACGTCAGTCCGGATTACAATCTAGCTTCTTACACCACTTACATTGTGTGCGTTGATTTTATACATGAGTGAAATTACCTACAGTTTGGAGTCTACTCCGACAAACTTTTCACTGGCAATTATTATTTACTCTCGGAGTTTTTGCCAGTGATCTACTAAGAGGAAGTCGCCGGAGAAATATTTTTTCTTATTTCATGTCTGACCTAGGCTGCACCAATAATTGGTCTGTTTTATAAGGGTATGTCAATCTTATATGCACAACTTATTGTGCGAATTTCCATCAATCAAATGTAACCTTGGTGCGTCAATCATGTGACTGTTGAACAGCAATTGAAGAACACAATATGTGAGTATTCGGTTTAGTTCAAGTTCTGTCGGATCTTTCATTAAGCGCTTCCTATGTTTAATTTTAAGTAAAACAAAGTTCGTGTGTGGGACATCATAGATAATTTTTATTTTGAATGACTCTGGTCCCATAAATCATGCTGAATTTGATCGATGGCATGGGGTATGCTGCTTTAAGAGCCGCAGTAGTGTGTGGCTTTATCGCATGCACTTGCGAAAGAAAACTCTACAAGAAAGAGTTCAAATCAGCTCTATATGAGATGACTGGACCTAGACTACCACAGCCAAGTGTCAACAAGCACCGTCCTGTTCAAACCTCATTGCGTTGATATTGGTAATCAAATACCTATAGCGCTGGATGTTGGCATTGATGCACTGGTCAACGTCGTTCTTAAAGAAATATGGACCGATGTCGCCCCTGCCCAAAATCTACAACAATCTACAACAAACAGTAACATTTTCGATATGCATTGGACGCGCTGAAATCTTATGTAGACTGGTATCCATTCCAAATTTGGAAAAGTTGTTTCTTGACATATCCATTCACCCAAAAATAGCCCGCACTTGTGAAGATGATTTTTAGATTAAAATTGGGAGCAGTATATTAAGCGAACACACGTCTTTTATTATGGTTTCTTAATTTGGGTGCCTGGGTCAACTGAATCTTCCACAATTGTAGCCCCAAGTCATGATGCAAAATTCGTAAAATTGTGGTCTACGAGAGACCGATTTCTTGTGAACAATGCGAAATAGACTGCCTCGGATTCTCCTACACACTCTCTCGGACAGCAGCGATGTTTCCGGTAGATTTTACGCTCTGTCGACATTCGGGCGTTGGTTGATCGCTTAATGAACCTCTCAATAGGACAATTATGGCAACTGTAAAATAGGCCATCTGCACAGTAAATTGTCCGAACAGTACACACATTTTGCAAAAGCAAGTTATTATTCACTCGTGTTGTTGGATGCTCTAACCTTATATGATGATTTTGCAAAATAATCTGAACAAATGACAACTAACTTTAGAGATGTAGCTTCAAAAAGATGGTCGATGATGATCTTATATAAGATTGCAGCATTAAATTAATGAAATATTTATTTATTTATTTATTAATTACAATACAATTACAAATTATATTCTAATTATATACGAGCTAAATAACTTTGACCATATGCTCGGTGTAGTGTCACAGACCAAAGTCTCTGATCTGTCTCGAATCCACGACCCTCACGCTAATAGACTAGCACACTACCCACTAGACTACCAGGGCTCCCAAATTAATGAAATAATGTGATCAAAATTACCATTTATGATGGTTGTACTGAATTGAACGTGTGGTTCCAAATTGAATCGATTATGGCGTAAACTTTGTTAATATAATAAAGTTCGACCAAAAGTTAAACAAATACTGCTTGAATTATTTTTCATCTACAATACTAGACGAGAAATATACGGCATAATATTGCTGTTCAAAACTTCTTTTAAATAGCAAAATGCTACAAAAATGTCACAGCAGGTCAGCAAATTTAAATTTATGCTAGAAAACCATAAATACTTACAACAATTGTTAGATATATGTATAAGTATGTTGACAAACACAGATGTCATATTGTATTGAAATTACATGCAGAGTAGTGTACTCTGTCTGTACGTTTTGTCTATAAACATAACTGTTATATAAATGTGTATGCTTTGAATGATAAAATGTTTGTACACTGTCATAGAGATGTAAGTATGTGAAGTATACTTCTTATTTTAACACTTTTATCAGATGCTGTTTACGATAGCATCAGTGTAAGAACATAAAATGTATAAATGTTGACAATAACATGTGACATGATTGAAATCAATAGAAATGTACACCAACACGTGTAAGCTTAAAAAAATATTTCTATCCATTTATTCTTGATTTTGTAAATTTAAAAATGGCTGAAGTAGTCATTTCACATTATTATTATGAGTCGACTCATCTTTTACCAAAGTAAGTGCAGTTTTATTGAAATTAAGTGTTTAACCTTTAAATTCATATGAATATTTAACCCTGTTGTTAGGTTAAAAAGAGCTTTAAAATCTTAGGTAAAGGACTATTTTGGTCCACTTTGTATTTTTCATAAATAATTCGATATAAAACCCTTTTGACTAAACACTTTAAATAATTTAAATTGTTGCAAAAGTTTTGGCATTTCCCATTTCTAAACAGATATGTATAATGTAGTTGTATGTAGTTTTACTACAGTTCGTGTTTATTCCGAACAGTTCGGAAAATAAAACTCTTATCCCACCGAAATTGCTTATGTACATCCACATTTGCTTTCAGTGAAATCTCAACATTTGTTTCGTATATCGGCCATAAAAATAAAGGCACAAAACAGATGAAATCGATTTCAGTAATCATAAGAAGAAACCTACAATCGTTTCTTATTATAACTCTACTAAAGTTTTGTTATATTTTATAATTATTTATAGTTTCTGTAAAAATAATTTCCTTCATCTTAAGAGGCGTTGATACTACTGCTGGTCAAATGATTAGCTACTACAGCACTAAAAGAAAAACAAATACGTGGCCAAATGTTGTGTTTTCGAATATAGTTGTTATATGCGCATTGAATACATTTATTTTATATTCAGAAATTGATTCTTCGTGGGCTGCAGAAATGATTCAAATCGCAGAGACCTGAGTTTTTGGGTCAGCTATATATGTGTCTGTCAGAAGAATACATGTTGAAAAGGACACTCAAACCTAAAAATCCATTTGCTGCAGAGCTATTGACTAAACTACAAGCATCGTCATCAATTAGTGTACCATCTACAAATGGTGATGCACAAAAGTCTGCTTCTAGAAAACGGGGAATTAGCAATTGCTGTAAGTCCAAATGTGATGCCAAATGCATTACAATGCAATAAATTTGTATGCAAGTTGAAGTGAAAAACAGTTTGTTCATCTTGCTATGGAAATAGAAATAATCCACAATTAAAAATTTGACCAAAATGGTCCAAACCTAACAGCAGGGTTAAACCCTATGCACTTAAAGTTCGGAGTCGGTATTTTTTGGTACCAGAATTTCTTATCTGAGGAGAATTCTGACTCTGAATTGCAGAGTTTTCATGTGCATGTAACAGTAACCTTAGAAGTCTCTTGACATACTCATACTTGTTCAAGTTCTAACATAATAGTCCATTTATCTTCACATGATTTGTAATACAGAAGACAAAAAAAGAAAATAAAACAAAAAAATAAATAAATTAAATCAATTGTACTATTTTTGAAGCACTTGCATTGGCATCTGTCAACATATCCATTACAAATGTACAAAATTATTGTATTAAAATAACTTTTTCTAAAACTATTTGTGAATGAAAATTGAAAAAGAAATGGAAAACCATGATAAACCATGTTTATAAAATTTAATTAATTTTCTATTGTTTTTTTATTTCTTCGTATTTAAAGATGACTCTGGTTTTCCGTTTTCAGTTAAAGTGGGTGTGTTCACACTTTTTTAACGTTTGTCTCAGTTTCGTTAATTTCAAAGTTTTTCTTTTCTCTTCTCACTTTTCTTACTCGTAATCAAACAAAAAAAAAAAAAAAGAAATGAAAACTTTATTTAAATTTTTAACTAAATTGTATAGGGTCTCCCAACAGGAACTTGCGAACTTTAAAAGTTAATTTTGCTGAAGCTTACTTACATACTTAATTGGCCATTACAACCCTTTAGTAAGAATTGCAACCTAGTGGCTCACACCACTTATGTTGTGTGTGTTATATTTATACATAAGTGGTGGGACCTACAGTTTAAATTCGACTTCGAACGACCGATTTTTTTGAGAAAATTTTCACTGCAATTTTTTATTTACTCTTAGAGCTTTTGCCAGAAATCTTCTGAGAGGAAGTCGCCGAAAGAAATATTATCTAAAATTTTGTTTTGTTTGAGATGCCTGGATTGGGTTTGAACCACTCGGTTTCATCATGACGGCGCTACATGTATCACAACAACATTATATATTGAATATTCTTTTCGAATTGAAGGACATGGTCATCTCATGTGAAGGTAAAGCGAACAAGCTATCGAGATCATAGGATGTGCTTCCATTGGACTTTTGATTATGGAGTTTTCTTAAGTTGCAGGTACATACATGTGAATAAGCCACAAATCACATCGGTCTTCAAAGCCAGTACAACCCTTATCATCGCATGTGCTACACCCATAGAAAATATAGTGGACATTTTAAAGATGGTATATAATGACATTATGTGTTTCGAACAAATAAAAATCTTGAAGATAGGAAACACTTAAAAACAGACCCTATATTTGATTTTTAGGGATTTGTTGCTGAAAACAAAATTTCTAGACCCTTAAAAGGAATTTTAATTTATTTTCTGTTTTAAATGTCACTGCAGACACAAGCAACTAATGTTGTTAGAAATACTTGACATTTATTATTGTTCTTGGACATAAAAAAATATGTATGCTTTTAATAAAATTTTATTTAAAAAAAATTACGTTAAATTACTAAGGTATTTTGCAGAAAAGAATTTTAGTATTTAATGTGTTGTATTTGGGTACATAACATACATACATGTATTTGTAAAAGTAACCTTCATCACCAACAAAATTTTTTTTTTTTAATTTCAATAAAAACTCAATATTGTCAGTATGCAAATCATTCATTTCAGATCAAAAGAAGTTGATAAATATCGTGTTTGCTTATTAGACGTTCAAATCCCACGTCAGACACCGCCAGCGAAACGGAATATGAAAAATTATTTCTTCGACAACTGCTTCGCAGCAGATTTATATTAAAAACTCTGGCAGTAAATAAAATTGCCATGAAAAAGTTTCTCAGATGCGTCCAGAAAGCATATATTCTGAACGATCTACCGGTTTCAGATGTATTCCTTTCAAGTATTTCTTTTAACCACGAAATTCAATAGCTTTGCCCAAGAAATATTAGAAAAATTAATTCGGAAATCTCATAAAAATGGTCGAGAATTCTTTGTTGGGTATCATAGTTTGCCGTAATTTAAAGATTACTGATCTTAAATCAATAAATGATTATCACTAAGGATAACTATGGTTTGATAGTATCAAACTATGTTGACATTACGTTTAAGTACGGTTTTGCAAAATCACAGACATTCTTTCAATTCAAATTGCCACTCCATGCTATCCTTTAAAATTAGCGAATTATTAGGTTTGTACTGTTTTTATTGAAAGAAAAAAATAAGAACAATTTATGTAGTAAAAACAAAAGGAGAAATATCGGTTGGAAAATTGTAAATAAAAATAAATTTAAAAATAAATCTAATAGTTATGACAAGTTGAAATGATTGAGAAAGCAGAAAAAATTTTACAATCAAAGTATGTATCCTTGATAATTTAGTTTTTTTTTTAATAAAATTTGTTTTAAACAATAAAAAAAACGGTTGTGACATTTAACATCCGCTATTTTTTAATTAACTGAATGAAAAACAACAGACCCTGCTAGACAAAAAAGTCACAAATTATTTTAACCTTTTTTTGTGACATAAAAAATAGAACAACAGTATAATTGAAAAGGGTGTACATGATTGTAACTGCATTGTTGTTAATTAAATTCTGAAAAATTTTATATTTTTGAAAGCATACAGCAAAAAAATTAAAAAAAACATTTTAAATCTGCTTTTATGGTATGTTCATCATACCGATGAAATCTATACCTAGTTCATCAAGCAATGTTCACATAAAAGTTGGTCACCTCAAGTATTTAACCTGTCACATCGAAAAGATTATGAGAGGCAAAGCTATCATTTTGTCTATTTAGGATGATTCATTACATGTCCAAAGGACATGTTTTAAAGCTAAATTACCAAAACCAATAGTGGCTTGTAAAGTCGCCGTGGTCTAGTAGGTAGTGTGTTGACTTAGTAGACGTGAGTCCTCGGTTCAAACCCCAGGTCAAACATCAAAACGAAAATATGAAAAAAATATTTCTTCAGCGTCTTTCTCTCAACAGATTTCTGGCAAAAACTCTGAGAGTAAATAAAATTGCCATGAAAAGTTTCTCAAAAATCTGTCGTTCGGAGTCGACTTTAAACTGTAGGACCCACCACTCATGTATAAAATTAACATACATAACATAAGTGGTGTGAGGAACTAGGTCGTAATCCTGACTAAAGCGTTGTAATGACCAATTATATATGTATGTATGTTGTGTACGTTTTGATTTGTAAAGTTATTTAAAGCTAAACACAAATTAACTTTTATTTTTATTTGGAATCTACGAAAACATATATTGAATGTTTTTAAAAGTGTAAAAACGTAAGAACATATTATTGTTACGTTAATAAACTATTTTTAGGCATTTCGAAGAAGAACCAATAAATATTGCTACTAATAATTCTAAAATATATAAAATATTGTCTGGAGTAAAGTGTCATCGTCACATTACTTTTATATATTGTCCTGTGCTTTCACATCTGTCTTCTCTTTTAAATGTAATCTCTTTCAAACGTCTATAGAAAACAAATTATGTTTTACACTTATTTTACAGCACTGCATATGTATATGGAGTATACATATAATTTTATGGGTGATTTATGATTTATTTCCGTGCCTACTTATAAAGAAATAAAAAAGAGAATAATTGGCCAAAAGCGTAAACATACTCATATATTTTCTTCAACATGATATACATATGTGCGTTTAAAGGAAAAAGAATCTTCTGGAGGGCAAATTTATTTTGATAAGTTTAAGGGATTGGTCACAAATAAAAAAAAATATACAAATTATGTTTGGAAACATTTTTGATGATTTCTAACATTTATAGGCGGGCAATGATGACTGGTGGCAAAGATTTCTTAACATAGAGGATATACAAAAGCGTAGTTAATATGATTAGACCGTATGTGAGGGTGCTGTTGAAGTAAATTTTTAGATTTTTTTGCAATTTTAACAAACTTAATAGGTTGATAATCAGATTTCATGAAATTGAGTTTTTAAGTCGCAGTAGTCTAGTAGGTAGTGTGTTGGCTTTTTAGACGTAAGGCCACGGTTCAAACCCCAAGGCAGACATGAAAACGAAAATATGAAAAAAAAATTCCTCTCAGCAGATTGCTGGCAAAAACTCTGAGCAAATAAAATTGGCATGAAAAGTTTCTCAAAAAAAATCTGTCGTTCGATATAATTTCTTATTTAAAATTCCTACACATCGGTCGACTGACATAATGTTACAACTTCTTTAAACCTGCACATCGTCAGCATACATTATAACTTTATGCGCGTATGCTTTGCATCGTAACATTCCCACAATCAACTTTTTGTCTAATATACTCTGAAACATTAACTAGGATCGTTATACGGCTATGTCCTTTGCGAAATACAGATCGCTATTGTTTTCAAGCAGTTGGGACACTTGATTATGAACCTATCTTGCAAACATTTTCGAAAGGAATAGAACGATTGCAATATATATTGTATTCAGAGTTAGATTTCTTTACTGGGATAATCCTCGCGAGTTTCCATAGTTTAAAGTAGCAATTTGTCGTAAACATTTCTGTTAAAAACAAAAGTTGACAAAGTTTTGTTATAACAACCTTAAAAAACTTTGGGTCAATCCCATCAACTTCAATGGCATTGAACTTAACAATGACAACAAACTAGATATCACATCATCATTAGTGAAATAAAAATGATTGTCCAAAGAATCATTAGCAAATCAATAGTAATCTGACCAAAAGTTTTTAGGACCGTTTGATTTCTGGCCTATTCGCATACATTTGAGACTCCAAAAATACTCATGAGAAAAGTATTACAGGATCACTTAACACAATATCGGTTGACCGTTTACATCACCTCTACGAGAGATGGCCATGCCCTCAAATTTCTCCAAAGCGGCATGCACCGCTATCCTCTTAAAACCACCACCATTGGTGTTCCCATTGTCAGATTCAGGCTAAAAGCAGTCAGGATTACGACCTAGTATCTCACACCACTTATGTTGTGTGTGTTAATTTTATACATTAGCGGTGGATATTACAGTTTAAAGTCGATTCCTAAAGAAAGATTTTTGGAAAACTTTTTGTGGTAATTTTATTTATTCTGAGAGTTTTTGCCAGCAATCGAGCTGCGAGGAAGTTTTCCTGGATATGTCTGACGTGGGGCTTAAACCGAGGACTCATGTCAAATAAGCCAACACACTACCTACTAGACTACGGCGAATTTGGTAATCATGAACCTATAATTATTGCCGTTGAGAAGGTCTTGCCGTTCTTAAATAATCAAAACAAAAAATATGTACCAATGACGCCACCATCCCAAACAAGGCCCTTTTCGGGATCCATTGGATGTTGTTGAATTTCATATCGATTGGTACAGCACCAAAGTCGACAATTGTATTCTCACGTATCCATTTACCCAGGAGGTAATGTTTTTGCTGCTTCCGATCTCATTCACCAAGCATGCATGCCTTTGACTATGGTCGTCCATGGCGATTTGGCAAAACAGACAGATATCTCTCCACAGACAGATATCTCTCCACAACTGTCAAAAAATGGTAAACATTTTTTTGCTTGAAATCAAAGACTCTTAGCTGTTGTTATTTTTATTAAAAATAATAATTCTGAACTTTTGTTTTAAAACAATAAACAAATGAAAAAATTCTGAAGATATGCAATTTTTATGGTATCCCCCTAACCATGTATTTCCATAATTTTTATTGTTTTATGATGCCTCTAGTTTTTATGATTATTTTTATTTTGCGCACACAAAAACAACAACAAAAAAATGTGATTATATAAAAATAAAACAATTTATTTATACAAGTTTTATTTATGATTACACCTCATTGCCTATGGGCACAATAGTAGGCGTTTATTCTGTGGAATATAAATGTGTAGACGGATATAAAATAATTCCTACATAAACCAACGTTTTTAAGTATTCAATCATAAATAAATATGAACGTTTCATTGTTTCTATAGTAAATCCTGCCATAACTATACGGCAGAAATATAAAGGAATGTTATCTTCTGAAGAAATGATAACAAATTAGCGACAAGTTAATTTTGTAGAATAAGAAATTCATTACTTAACGCATCTGAATTTCGTAAATGCTTCCTGCTTTGTTCCATAGCTTTATAAACAATCAAGTTTGTCATAAAAATATTTATTTTATATTTGTCGTCAAGTGTGCCGATTTGTGGTTACACTAAAAATCTTTATTGCAAAAATTGTTTTTTCTTTTTTTTTTTTTTGTAAAATAAATTTTGTATAGAATTCTTCTTTAGAACTTTTTATATGTACATATGTATGTATGTATATTTGCCTTTTTGTTGTTTTATTTTTTCTTTTATTATTCCTTTGGGGAACTTAAACTAAATTCACCCATATCGTCTCAACAAAATTAAAAGTCTGACATACGATACTTTTAAAACAATTTAAAATTTTACACGATTTATACATCACAACACTTCAGTCAGGATTACGGCCTAGCTTCAAATACAGCAGAATTCCGTTAATTCGGCACGTTCGGGACCGGTTCGGTGCCGGACTACCGAAAATTCCGGTCTATCGGGCGGTAATTATAAGAAGAATTACTGAGTCACTTTCTTCAAGATTTTGAGTAGATTGAGGGTTTACTACAATGTTGTTAA
Organism: Sarcophaga subvicina; assembly: GCA_936449025.2. Classification (NCBI taxonomy): domain Eukaryota; kingdom Metazoa; phylum Arthropoda; class Insecta; order Diptera; family Sarcophagidae; genus Sarcophaga; species Sarcophaga subvicina. The sequence goes on from OW388080.2 coordinate 94,877,312, forward strand.
TGTCCTCATCGGTTAGTTCTTGTTCAACAGGCTCATTCTCGTCGATTCGAAGCCACTCCTCCACCTCATCTTCAGGCAGGTTTTTCAAGGGATTGTCAGCACTACTCTCTCCTTTTGAACTCGATGGCTTAGGTTTTGAAAACATGGTCACTGTACAGTTAGAACGAAAATCACTTTTTTTATAAACAGTTTTAAAAGTTACGTTTACTACGATGTGAAAGGACGCAAAACAACAACGCACAAAAAAATGGCGTGATTGATTAACGGAGCTGCAGTGCACCTGAATTTGTTGTGACAGCTGAGACTAGCCGGCCGCTAATTGTTTCCGAACAATACCGAGAGTTTTCGGATAATCCCGAACTACCTCGAAAACTTCCGAATAGCTCTCAAGCGTTTACAATTTTCCGGAGTGATGCCGGACTATCGGGCATTCCGGACCGTTGGATGCCAGACTAATGGACTTCTACTGTACCACTTATGTTGTGTGTGTTAACTTTATACATGAGTAGTGGGACCTACAGTTTAAAGTCGACTCGGAAAGACAGATTTTTGAGAAACTTTTCATGGCAATTTTTATTTATTCTCAGAGTTTTTGCTAGAAATTTGCTGAGAGAATGTCGAAGAACAAATATTTTTTCATATTTCGTTGTATTGGAGCTGTCTCACCTTAGGTTTGAACCGTGGCCTCACGTCTAATAAGCCAGCACACAGCCTACTATACTGCGGCGACTTCATAATTATTTTATTTATATTGGCAAATCAATTCAACTTTATATGTAAAATATAATGTATTCATTCAAGTTTGTGCGGATAAAATATAAAATTAAACCAAATCGAGCTGAGAATTTTTAGCAAAAAATAGTTTTTCTTTCTCTTCTCTTTCTCAAGAAACGGGCTGTCAAGCCATAAATAAGAAAAGTGTTGTCCGGACTAATATTTTGTTTGAACAACATGATTGTATCCAGCTTTTGGGGTTTCAACAAAGTCTTTCCTCCGAAATTTATTTAAAGTTAACGGTTTGGCTTCCAAGTTCTATGTAGTTTGATCACTTGGGAGGATGTTATTGTTTTCAATGTGTTGGGAAAGCGGTTTATGAACAAATCTTTCAAACACTTTCGAAAGGAATGATAGGATTGCTATTGACCTTTTTTTTTGAAACTAAGATTTCTTTACTTTTAGTAATGTAATATATAATAATATTATATATATAATAATATTTTCCTTACATACACAACGAACAAATCCTTTCCGTTTTTCCATAAATATATTGTTGCAATACTTCCCACTCATACTCACACATTCATATTCTCAAGTTGAGTATAACTTCTCATACACGTTAAGGTAGTAAAAGAAAAGAATTTTTCCTTTCTTTATTGATAGTGTTTGGCAGGGTTTTCGTTAATAATTTGTTTTTAATATTTTTGTTTTTGTTTACATTTCCTTTGCTTTACCTTACACAATATTTTCCTTCGATGTTCACAATCTTAAAATACTTCCTTACTTAAATTGTTGCCATATTGGCTGTTTACATCATAAATGAGGGCAAAATATATTTGCCCTGGAATTTATAGCCTGACGTTGAAAAGGAAATTTAAAAAAAAATCGCTTGTTTAGACTACAGTGGAGTAGAAGATTCACAAAGTAAATTGGGAAAATTTTGTACAGGAAGAATATAAAAATAAGAAAGACCCTAGATATAATAGGTATTTTTGGCACAGAATTAACGAAACACAGAAAAAAATTAGTTTTTTTAAGTCAAATTTTCAAACCATCTTAGTGTGGCTGTTAAACTTAAATTTCAAGATTAATCTTCCTTATTTTGCAGAGGCCATGTAAAACGTATCATAGGACCTTAAAACATTAAAATCCATTTTTAGCATACTCTAAACGTGACGTTAGCATGCTTGGCAAATTTGTACAAACCATCCCCCATAAGTAGTTGTGTTTTGTTATTAAAACTTTCAATGTATACCGCCCGTATACGAGTTTTTCTTTTGTATCTTAACACCTAGAAAATGTGCATGAATTACTGCATTTCGTGCCAAAAGAACATAAAATATTTCGCTTTCATTTTAAAATTTTCACTTTAAATTTTTTAATCAACATTTCTGTGGTGGTAAAAATGTGATAAAAAATTTAGGGTTTATTCATCTTTTCTAAAGAGGGAAATTTTAGTTTTAAAACCTTATTCGCTTTTAGATGTAGGTCCAGACACAATCCAAAATATTTAATTAAAAAAATTAAGGCTGATTTAATACGTGTATTAAATTTTTAACACCACAATCTAATGGTAATGATTTGCAGGTCTCTCTGACTAAATAAAACCTATAATGGGTGTCAAGATGAAGAAAACGACGTCAGTGTGGACTGTTATACTAATTTGCAAAAATAATCATTCTGAGATATTCACCGGATAAGCAGATGGATCCACAGGAGATTTTATAGTCATAGTTAACTGTCCTATTGTAACATTAACTGGGCAGAAAATCAAGTCATTGACTCGCTCGAGACTTGCACCAGGCAAGATTAGCAACAGATGAGCTTTACAAATTACGAAAGCCGAATATTGGTGCTTTATAGGGTAATAAATTATCTGAGATTACATTGCCTCTGTTAGTTATGTCATATGGATGGTACATAGTGCTGCCTCTGCCTCGAAAAATATGAAACCATAAGAATCATTCTATGAAATTGCATTGCGCTGTTTAACTTCTTTTTCCTATAAATCTGCCGTATTGCGTAAATGGTGAATATTGTCTTCCACTGGCACAAGGGTTGCTATTTTACCATGACTTAAAATATTTCCATAAAAAGAAATCCGGAAACGTTTAATCGCACAAATGAGGGAACTAGTAAACAGGAGCAATATCGGAAAGAAAGTTAAAACACGATTTTTTAAAAGTAAATTTAGAGTATGTAAGTACAATATTTCGTGTTTGAGGAGTAAACAGAGGTAGTTCAAGGGATGTTAATAACCTCTGGAAGATACACTGTTCGGAGCAGTTTGTATATTGTTGGCATAACCGAACCTAATTTAATAACATTAAAAATTGCATTATTGACTTGCAAATTATTGAATCTTTTTTCTTAAAATGTAAGAAAGGCTTGGTAAACGTGCCATGAGCATATGGTTCAAATTTCAGCGTAGATGAAACGGTACGAGATGCTATAATTTTCCACCATTAGAGTCTCTCAGGTATAGGGAATTGCTAGCCACACCATTACAGCTGACATAGGTTAGGTTAGGTCGAAGTGGTAGCTCTGATATTAAAGAGCTCACTTGAGCACGCATAGCGGCCCGTTGTGATGCCACGAGTGAACGCAGTCTCTGTACTTACCAAGTTCCACCAAAATCAGAGAATAGAAGGAAGTTGGTCAACGCAGTAGTTGCAGTCAGCTGACATAAGTGAGCTGACATTAGCGGCTGAAATGTTGGAAAGAGTATTCCAAAATTGGAACTTACGGATGTATAGCCTACGGCGAAATTGTGGGCCGCATGTAGATGAGTCTAATAGGTAGTGTGTAAGCTTAATAGACATCAAAACAAAATACAAAAAATATTTCTTCGGCGACTTCCTCTCAGCAGATTTCTGGCAAAAACTCTGAGAGCAAATAAAATTGCAGTGAGAAGTTTCTCAAAATTCTGTTGTTCGGAATCGATAAAATTAACACACACAGTATAAGCGGTGGGAGAAGCCAGGCCGTTGTTCTAACTGAAGGGTTATTGTAATGTAGCATCACGGTAGGAAATGGTCTCCCAACAGTAATATTTCAGCTACCATGAAGACGCCGTGGTGTAGTAGGTAGTGTGTTGGCTTACTATTCGTAAAGCCCGGGTTCGTATCCCAGGTCAGACATCAAAAATGAAATATGAAAAAAATATTTCTTCGGCGACTTCCTCTCAGCAGATTTCTGGCAAAAACTCTGAGAGTAAAATAAACTTGCCATGAAAAACTTTCTCAAAATTCTGTCATTCGGAGTCGACGTTAAACTGTAGGTCCCGCCACTCACGTATAAGATTAACGCACACAACATGAGTGCTGTGAGAAGCTAGGCCGTAATCCTGACTGAAGGGTTGTAATGGCCAATTATGTATGTATGTATGAAGACGGTAAAGATAAATCTTGGAATACTTCTAAGGAACCCTGCATTAACTGTTGTTTGTTTAGTTTGTTTGGTGATATTTTTTTTATCCACAAGTTTTCATCTGAAATGAAGATTTCTTTTTTGCTGTAGGATTAAACAGAGGAGGTTCAAGAGCTGTCAATGCCTTTTGTAGGATACACAATCCAGAGCAGCTTGTGCTGTGTTGGCATAATCGAAGCCTAATTTTGAAAGAACAATGAAAATCGTGTCTGCCGTATTTACAATACCGCTGTATATTTACGCGATATCAGCCATCCACACAATTTGGGTGGTGTGTCAAGCTAGGTTGTAATCCTGACTAAAGGACTGAAATAAGTACGTAAGTAATGCCACATGCTAGTCGGTGCTACATGCTACAATTTGCCGCTATTAGAGTCTCTCATGTATAGGGAATTGCTAGCCACGCCATTACAGCTGACATTAGTGAGCTGACATTAGCGGTTGAAATGTTGGGAAGAGTGTTCCAAAATTGGAACTTACGGATGTATCACCTACGGCGCAATTGTGGACAGCATGTACGTGAAATATTTCTTCAAAAATTAATGTAAAGTTTTAATATTTCATTCACATACATACATAACATACATAATTGGTCATTACAACCCTTCAGTCAGGAATATGACCTAGTTTCCCACACCACGTATGTTGTATGCGTTAATGGCGGGACCTACAGTTTAAAGTCGACTCCGAACGACAGATTTTTTTGACAAACTTTTTATTTTTTATTTTTTTAATTTTTATTTACTCTTAGAGTTTTTGCTAGAAATCTGCTGAGAGGAAGTCGCCGAAGAAATACTTTTTGTATTTTGTTATGATGTCTGGCCTGGGGCTTACACCATGCTTTACGTCTAATAAGCCAACACACTACCTACTAGACTACGCCGATTTTAATTTAATATTTCATTCACTTTCGCTAATTTTCTGTTTTTCAATTTTCGTAACCAAAAAAGATGAAAATTCTCTTAACCATTCCACATAAAATCAAACACTTAACGAAATTCAATTAAACAGGATATATAACAATTCTGAACAATGTGGTATTCGTTGTTATTCCAAACGTTTCTCGCTTTTAGTTAATACAGTATTTAGTTGTAATAAATAATCGACGAAGCTCATTTACTCTTTATCATATAAGTCTTTTGTGTTTGACAAAATTTCACTCTTTTTTCAACAACGTTAGTTGAAAGCTTGCAGTCAGTAGACGAAAAAAAAAAATTTTTTTATTCGTCGATTCAACTATGAGTAACCTTACTGTACAAAAATGACCATCCAGGATTTTTCGTTATTAACCAACATTGTTGATAAAAATAGCGAAATTTGGTCAAACATAAAATAATTATATGATAAAGAGTAAATGAGCTTCGTACATTCGACGAACAGTAACCAATTAGGGTTAAAGTGTTCGTCGATTCAACGAAGAGTAACCTTAATGTACAGAAATGAAGAGTAACCTTCCAGGGTTAAACAGAATATAAAGCAATTCTCAACGATAATATTTATTGTTATTGAATGTGTTTCTTTCATGGTATATCCCTTCCTTCTTGGCTTTTAGTTTATATACTCGTATAGTATTTACTTATAATAAATAACTTTTACTACATAAAAATGATTGCTTCACTCACATTATTTTTGCTTTGTATACTTTTTTTTTAATTTTTGTTGCTGTTTTCAAAATCATCTGTTAGCTCTCATTTTAAATAAGATTATAAAATCCATATAGTATGAAGTATGGATAAATATCTGCGAAAGGACAGTGAGTATATCCATACTACAGTACTGTGTCTTAAAAAATTGTGCGTACACCAGGCAGACAGAAGCTACTTTCACACTACTTACTGGATTTAAAAAAGGAACATGTTCTAAAAGCACAATTTGTTCTTTATAATAATTAGATAAAGATAAAAATGTTTGTAAAAGGTTTTATTTATATTTTATACAAATAAATCAGGAAACAATTCCAAATAACATTTAAACTGATACATTCGAAATTTATTTTCATTAACGATGATGTCCTTTTGCTGCAACATCTTGTTCTAAACGATTTTTCATCGATAAGGCTAGATTTTGTGTGATTTTTGGTTAAATATTCTAGACTTTTACAATTATACAGAAATACATAAATACATATATACATACATAATTGGTGATTACAACTTTTTAGACAGGATTACGACCTAGTTCCGCATACCAACCATGTTGAGTGTGTTACTTTTCACACACAACATGAGTGGTGTGTGAAGCCAGGTAGCAATCCTAACTAAAGGATTGTAAGGATTGCAGTTAAGTAAGTAAGTATGTTAGAAGCACTTGAATATGAAGTGTGAGGCAGGGAATTGTCACATCGAACATCCTTAATTTTAAAAACTAAATTTTGTTGCCTCAGTTGTTTATAGTTTTTTTTATCTCTTGGAAAGAACTTTAATACACTAAAATCGTGTTGGAATCTTTTTAAATACTATGTAATATAGCATTACAATACCATGGTGTGCGGAAAATTGTTTGAGGCAGTGTACTTTCATATACCATATACTATATCTGTCTGTATATAGTAGTGGAGCCTCTCATCATAATGTGATTTTATTAAATAAGCTTAAAGGATAATCCAATTGTGTTACAATACAACGAGTATTGTTTATCATTTCAGTTTTATAGAAATTTTTTGCATTAAATGATTGACTATCATTCTATTTGTTTATTTAAAGGCTTAAAGAAAATGCCAATTGATTACTTACATTTAGAAAAAATTCACATTTTAGTTAAAATCTTTTCTCTCTTGTAGTGGCAGATTTTGAATAAAATATTGAACATCAATTTCAAATAATAACTGTCGACGAGATGATGTGTTTAGTTAGCATAATTATAATGTCAAAGTAATGTTAAAGTGGAGAAAATTTTTAAGTGATTAATTTGTGACTATTGAAATTTTATAGTGCATTTTCTTTCTTGTTCTAAAGGAAAAGTAAAAGTACCTCGTGATCTTTCTGACTTTTGAAGTCAGAAGTTCCATACATTTTTTCTTTGTAAAAGTTCCTAACGAAAAAAGAATTTAAAAATAGTGGTGTTGAAAATTTTGTTGCACCGCGTACAATACACTGTTCGGGCAGTGATATTCGAAACAAAAGAAGGTAGCTAGGAAGGGGAAAATTGGATTTATCCATTTGCCAGTCTGCTGGACTATATAGTTATAGTTTTAAGTTAATTTCTTTTTATTCTGATTGTCAATTATTATGAATTATGAATTATTACTTACTTATGAATGAAAACACTGTGAATAAATAATGAGGAAATAGAATATTTAAGACAAGTTTCTTACTGATGTGTTGAGATTGGGTAGGTTATGCATTTGGGATCTTAACAAAGAACTGGCGCGAGTTAAGATCATAGGAAGGGTGGGTGAAGATGCGCGTTACTCTCCAATACGATAGTGGAGAGAAGAGTTTTGCGTCGATTGGTTTGGTTGACCCATTTTTTTCCGTTTAGTTAATCCTTAAATAGGGTCTTATATTTCCATTTTCTAGCATGAAGGATTAACACCCAGTCCATTATATTATAGTTTCCAGGGAGTCTATAATAATTATTTATGATAATGACGAATATTATTGGAAAATGAGATTGATGAGAAAAATAATCCCCCCACCGACTGCTTGCTAGCTTTAATTCAATGGCTCCCGTTCGTTCTCTCCCTCTCACCAGAGCACCTAATTACCAATAAGTCAGCAGCTTCCCCGTGTAGGCTGTGGCCGTATCATAGTTTGTTCATTGCACTCTTTACATACATACGTATATAATTGTTCTTTACAATCCTTCTGTTAGGATTACGACCTAGCTTCCCACAGCACTTATGTTGTGTGTGCTAAATTTATACATGAGTGGCTGCATCTATAGTTTGATTTGATTTTGATTTTTTTTAAAGTTTTTCATGGCAATTTTATTTTTGCCAGAAATCTGTTGAATATGCCATTAATTGCTATTTAGATTTATGATAATACTGATTAAGGAATTATGTAATGAAAGCTGACTCAGAAAAAAAATTTTTTGTTTGGAAGTTTGACATGGAACAATACAGTCATAGGCTAAGGTGCTAATATAGATCATCTTTATAGAAAACTAGCTGTACCCAGCGCGTGTTGCTACGCCACGAACTAAAATAAATTTGAAGGAAAGACAATTAAAAATTGGACAATTGTCCAATTAATTTTGGATCAATTTATTGATTTTGTTTCCCGTTGTCCTGTTGATTCAGATGAACGGGCTGAGTAGTACGCATTCGATCAGTTTCTAATCTCACTTCTCGTTGTTCAAGTGGTTCAAGCGAACGGGTCTCAGCGGCATATACTCGAAGATTTTCCAGTCTCAATGCTCATCTGATTCTGAGGCTCGTAGTGCTTTTTTCTTCCGTGCTTGAGGTGTAGGTCGACCAGTTGCTTGTCATTCATTTTAAATAATGTTCAGTGACGCCATCCATCGGAAATTAATCGCACCAAACTCCGTCGACTCATGCGCAACAACTTTGCTAAAAAATGCACAGTTTACGATTTAATTGATTTTAAGTAATTTTCAGTGGCGCCACCTGCCGGAAATTAGTCATACCAAGTTAGAAACCTTCCCCGGCTCATGCGCAACAACTTTACTAAAGATCATAACATGATCAAATGCATAGTTTACGATTGTATAAGGTACATACAAACAAACATTAATTTTTATATGGTGGTGGGACCTACAGTTTAAAGTCGACTCCGATCGGCAGATTTTTGAAACTTTTCATGGTAATTTTATTTACTCTCAGAGCTTTTGCCAGAAATCTGCTGAGAGGAGTCGCCGAAGAATTATTTTTCATATTTCGTTTTGAACCGTGGCCTTACGTCTAATAAGCCAACTCATTACATTCTAGACTACAGCGACTTCAAAAAAAAAAAAATCGCGTAAAGTTCGTAAAATTTATTTCTTTTAAACTTTTAAAAATTTTGTTTGATTTTTTTTGCCATTTAAAATATTTAAGATTAGAAGACAGCCAAATAAATGGTTGTAATAAAATTATTTTAAATTGGTTTAAAACAAAAAGAAAACCTTGAGGTATTTCGAAAAAAGATTGTTGGCGTAATCTATTGTATACAAGGAATGTTGTCACTATTAAAGTTTCTTGTGCCACTAACTTTACTTAAGTGTTTATCTTGTATATAGATTTGCAAACAAGAATGGTGAACAGCAAAGAGAGGAATTTAGTTTTGTTTTCTTCGATGATTAGAGATTTTTTGTTGTGAATTTGTGGAATTTTAGAATGCAATATTTTAGGTCAGATTAAATATTTAAAATTGTTCCTTTTTTTAATGTTAAAATGGGTTAAAAATATGTTTTATGAAGGACAATAAGGACTATCTTTTTTTGTAGAATGTTTCCTATTAAATAATGCAAATTAAATAATGAAAGGTAGCAAAAGAAATAAAAGGATTCGAATCTACCTGATTACAATGGAAGAAATTAAAAAAAAAATGTTTTCGTAGAAAACTAAAATAATACAAAAATATATTTCTTCCCTATGTGTCTCTCAGCATGCTCTGCGCACTACTCCTACGATCGCTCTGGAGATAATCTTATATCTTCTGCCGATTGACCTCTACTGCAAAAGCGTGGCGGCAAAGGGCTACTGGACAATGCCATGCATCGGGCGTTGGCCATACAAAGATACTGGGAGAAATTGATATTGTCGGAAGCACTGATTACATGAAACCGTGATATGACTTCTCAATGTACTTTTCAGGCTTCGGTGAGAATTAAAAATGTTCACGGACGGTAAATCATCATACTTTCCGATAGCCAAGCGGCTATCAAGGCAAGTGTACAACTCTCGCAGGTATCTCAATGAAGTGGCGAACCGATATGATGTTTGTATCACATGGGTACCGGGACATAATGATATTCCTGGCAACTGCAGAGCGGATGAATTGGCCAGAAGGGGCTCGACCATCGAACTCTCTGATGAATTCTCTACGTTCGGCATCCCTTTGGGGACAATGCAACCGTAGATCTCCTCAACAGAACGTGGGCAACTTCGGATAAGGGCAGAGCGGCGCAAAAGATCTTGCCAAGGCTGGATAGGAGGCACACAGCGACTCTGCTTAAACTCCAAAGAAGTAGGCTCAGCACTGTTATTAGGGTTATTACGGGGCATTGCATTATAGGAGCGCATGCGACGCGTATTGGTCTTGGACACCTTGCAAATGATTTCTGCAGAAGCTGTGGAGATGAAGAGGAAGATGAGACTATTCTTCACCTATTGTGCACATGTCCGGCACTTAGTCGGAGGAGAAAGAGGTACCTGGATGCCTACTGCATGGAGGATTTGTATGAACTGCCATGTATGGATATTGGCAGCCTGAGTCGCTTCATCGGAAGCTATGAATGGTTCCTGGAATAGGGGAAATGAGGAACTGCGGTATCACAATGGGTCCTGTGTGCAGCCTAAGTGTGTCCGCTCATGACTCCTACCTACCTACCGTCTCTCAGCATAAAATCAACACGCACAACATAAGTGATGTGAGAAACTAGGTCGTAATTCTGGCTGAAGACCAGTTATATATGTATATATGTATAGTACACGTAAGATATGTTTCGTATGTTAAAAAATCGCTTTAGAAATCCTTAGTTATCCTATCATGAATACTGGCTAAATTTGTAATGCCTTGCAGTAGCCTCCATATCCATTGAACCTTGCATACATTCAACCCACCCCTTATCTGTCAGTCATTCTATTCTGTTACAAAATTCAGTACATTATCTGCACTGAACGTAATGAATCGATTGAAGCTAGAGCAACGCTGGGAGTTATTGTGCCAACAAGTAACTGCGCGATGAATTCGATTTTCCCAGAAAAAAAAAACACTTTTCAGATGATGCGCATTTTCATATTAGTGGGTACGTTAACAAGAAAAATTGACGTATTTGAGGCTTAGAAAACTCACTAGGTCTTATGGAAGCCAATGCGGTTTATGTAGCGGGGGCAGCATTTGGCATATATTCCTTTGAAAATGTGGACGGCACAAATATTGCAGTTAAGACACTTATCGCGGCATGATAAACGATTTTCTTGTAACCGTTCTTCATGGAATTGATGAGAATGATGTTTGGTTTCAACAGGATGATGCATCTTGCTACGCATCTTATGCCACAATCGATTTTTTGCGTCAAACGTTTGGTGGCCGTTTAATTAGACGAAATGGTGATGGCAATTGACAGCCAAGAAGCTAAGGTTTGACATCGTTAGACTATTTACTGTGAAGCGTCGTTAAGGAAAAGTCTTATGCCGACTAACCAAAGGCATTTAACGATGCTTGGCTTATCGTACATATCCAGTTATTGCTTTTTACAAAATACAATTATTTTCCCTAAGCTTACGTGGTATTTTTATTTCCAGTTGTCTATCATTATCCGTATGTATAAAAGTGTATAAAAAATATAAATTGATTCAGTCAGTTTCCTACTACATTTCTGTGGTATAATATGTGAGTTCTTTTTTACCTCCTACATACTTTTGTTTTAGTTTTGTGTGTGCATTTCCAATTCGAGTGGTTGATTTATAGCTTTTTTGTGGTTAAGGTAACCAAAGCTACCAACATACCAACATAGTTGTTCTATTCAAGTTTATTTTAATTTTTAAAAAAATTATGCTACACTTATAAAGTATATACCATAGCCGGAGCACATGAAACTGATCTATTTCGATAAACTGGCATTGAACGGGTCATACAGGCTACGTCTGCAATCCAACATATTTCAGGCACAGATTTTTGTTAGTAAACATGATTTTTTGATGATTTGATTTTGATTTTCGAATAAAAATTAAAATAAAAAAAATTATTTGGTGTAGTTTTTAGAATTCAAGATGTTTGTATTATTTTGCCATTTATGTCAATACTTGACAAAATTAATTGATTAAAAAACAATTCTGTTTTCAATTTAATTAATCTATCACATACGATTGGTGGCTCAATTTACATTTGCGGCCATTTAGTGACAGGCAAACAATATTTCTTTTTTTTTTATATTCCACTAAATTTTTTTGTATTTTTATTAAAGAAAAATGTTAGAAAATTGTCAAAATTCATATAAATAAGTGCGCGCATATGGTATACACATGTACATATTTACAGTGGACAACAAAAGTCTAGGTGCCCCAATATATTTTAGAAATTTCATGAATTTTAAGCAATAATATACTGTAGGTGATATAAAAGTTAAAATTTTATTTAATAATAAAACAACAACGTTATGAAATTTTGCCAAATTTAATTTTTTTGTTGTGAAGATGTGGAAGATACAGACTATGAAGATACAGGCAGTGATGTAGTACCTACTACCCACTTTTGTATTTACTTTTAGGATAGGATATCTCGAAAAATTTTAAATATTTAAAATTTTATCAGAATTGTTATATCATAGCTTAATTCCAAATTATTTTCCAAATTAACGTTGTATACATTCTTTTTAATTGAATTTGAAATATATTGAGCTATGGTCAGACTGACTAAATATTTGAATTAAAACATCATTTATTTCTTTGCTCTAGTGTGACCATAAAATATTTTAGGGGTGCAATCAAGATTTTGAGAAAACAAATTTGTTTGCTTGCAAACAAAAATGTCTCTAATGTGACCATAGTGTGGCCACCCGTTTCAAATATTTTCTCCTTTTTTCGAGCAAATAAATATTTGATCGTTTAAAAATTATGTAGGAGCAAACAGCGGCAAACAACAACAGTGTTGTCCACTTTTAATAATAAATTATAATTTTTTTCATAAAATCACCAAAACGGAAAGCTTTTCATAATAAACTTATGAAAAGTAGAAATTAAAAAAAAATAGTGTAAAGACCTTTCGACAGGTTTATTAAAAGTTTTGATCCATTAGTTCAATATGAACCAGGAGCAAAAAAAACTCACATTTTTTAAATGCAAGTTTGTACCAAATGAAAAATCTTACATGTAATTTGCTACAGAAAGTTATATGGAACAAAAAATTGATATACCTACTAATTTCCAAGAAAATTGCAATACCGTAAAAAATTAGATAAAGATCATAATTTTTGCTTAATAGACGAATGGGTTCAAATTTTTAATACGCCAATCGAAAGCTCTTTGAAAGAACTTTTCTTTGATATCCATCTCAGGGATGATTAAATTTCAAAGTTTTATTAAAGCACCAATTTAATATCTGGACGTTAGAGACCAATAACTCCAAAACCAGTCTTCGACGGCACAAAATTTGTATGTATATATACAATATTTCTTCAGTGTGACCGCAGCTTTACTCATACGGATTATATTACATGTATGTACTACAATAGCTACTCTGAAAAGTATGCACTAAATAATCATCAATTTTGCCATGTATAAAACTATTGGAATTAAATATCACGCATACGTCACAAATGTACTTGCTTTGAATGAATTCTACATCTTAAATATGAGCATAATGTAAGTAAATATAATGGGTGGGTGATTTAAAAGCTAAAATTTAAAAATGCAATTAAACAAAAAAAATAGTTTTGTTCGGCTGTGAACTACAACTGTTCCGGTTTGAAATGGATTATTATTTCATTTATATGGCTGCCGTGGCTGACCTCACAATACCTTATTCGATCGAACCAATTTTCGTGCACTTTTTCGAGTGTGTGGGGTCATATCTTGTCAATGGCATCACCAAAGTTGGCCTTCAAAAGCCCAATTGTCTCTGGTTAATCGGCATAACACTTTTCTTTAACGACTCTTCACAGAAAATAGTCTAACGGTGTAAGATTACAGCTTCTTGACGGCCAATAGACATCACCATTTCGGATAATTAAACGGCCACCAAACGTTCAACGCAATAATTCGATTGTGGCATGAGATGTGTGGCCAGTTGCATCATCCTGTTAAAACCAAACATTGTTTACATCAATACCATGGAGAACGGGTACAAACAAATCGGTTATCATGGTGCGATAGGTGTCTCCAAAGACCGTTGTGGTTGCTCCGTTCTCATTTTAAAACAAATGGGGTCCAATGATGCCTCCTCTCTACAAGCCACACCATACAATCAGTCGTAATGGGTGCATTGGCGTCTGTAAAACCACGTGTGGGATTTCTGAGCCCCAAATACAACAATTTTGATTATTAACGTACCAACCAGAATGAAAATGAGTTTCATCCGAAACATGCTTTTTTGTCTAAATCGACATCACCGTGCAGTTTCTCGTCGGCCCAATAAATCCCAAAGTTGCTCAAGACTAAATCGATTCATTACGTTCAGTGAAGATAATATACTGAATTTTGTGACAGAATAGAATGACATAAGTATTGCCAGATTTGAAATAACCGATGGTTCTAATTTAAACCCACCCGATATAATAACTCAATTTTTTTATCATTGTATTTACATAGTTAGCCAAGCAACATTGTCAGCCCTTAAGCTTTTTATGAAGTTTTTCAATTTATAAAATTTCTTAACCATAAATCTACTGATTGCAAATTGTTACAATTGTTGGTACAACAACAATGAGTTACACAAAATGTTAAATTTAATACAAGAAATTATTACATTTACACGATACATACATATATTTAAATTGTAACATTATTTAACCAATAATAACAACATATTCTTATTATTAAATTGCGGTAAAAATTGTGTAATAAATTTAATCTATCATAAGTTGTGTGCATATTTATACGCACGTACGTATGTATAGTACATAAGTATGTATGCACATGATTCTTTTGGTTACAAAGTGAAACATATGATACTGAAATTAAATCTGAATTTAAATTAAATCGTTTGATTTAATAAAACAATTAAAACAATTAAACGCATAATTAAGTACAATTGATGTCGTTTAATAAATTATTAAAGGAGTTAAAGCAGAAAGGATAAGTAGAAGATATGATTAAACTGTTTGTTTGCCTGTGGTTATTGCTATTAATTGATTTTTAAGGTCAGGCCAGGCCAGTTCTAGTGAACTGCTTAATAAAATAAAGCCATAGGCTTTATAGTCAATTTGCTTCTTTTGTAAATGAATGATAGTTGAAAAAAAATAGGCACAAGAAAAATTCTATTTTCACCAACGGCTCGGTTTGAGATTAATTGACATACATCTGCAACTTAAGAAAACCCTACAAGAAAAAGTCTAAAGGGGTCGTGGTGACCAGTTCACATTACCTCCTCTAGAAATAACCATGTACTCAAGCCCTTAAGACGCAGTTTCGGAATATTCCATATGGCATCAGCTGTGTGGCACATAATGCCGTCCTGTTGAAACCAATTGACGTTGATGTTCAGATCATTCAATTCAGGCTAAAAGAGATTGGTATAGACCTATAGACCTCGCTATAGACAGATATAATCTAGCCAATATCGTTCTCAAAGGCTTATAGACAGTTGAATTCTTCGGGATGCATTGGGCTTCGTTAATGAAGATAGTTTTTCTCTTCAAAGGAAACTCGTCGTTATCTATGGTCGTTTACCTTAAATTTTTCGATCAGATGAGATTTTTTGTACGTGTTCAGGCCCAAGTCATGACTCAAAATTCGTCAAGTTGTGGTTTGTGAAAGGCCGCCTTTTCGTTTCTTTAATGAACGGAAAATGGTCAGTTGTATACTGAACAGAGATCAACAATGAATCGTTTTTTCGCTACTCATAAGTAGTCATGAAATTTTCAGTATGAATGAGTCAACAGTATTGAAATTTAACTACTCTCATTTATACGTTGATTTATAATAAAGGTCTGCACAAATGTATTTGACTTCAAAAAGTACATAAGATCTATCATACACGCACACTTATCCGAAGTATCCAAAGAAGAAAAGTATTTGTTTTTGAGAACAACAAAATTATCGAATAACTTCTGGTTCTTATTTGACTGCGTTCGCTTCATACAAACTCATGTTCAATTTTCTTTCTTACTCGAAAATACCGACACAAAACATGTCGACTACAATGAGTACCACCAATCTTCACGTAGTACTACAAATACCAATGAGTGCTGCAAATACCACAAAGAAGTTTGACAAAGAAATAATATATAACCAACAATTCCATATAGTGTTTTGGCAGATTTTGATTTTTGTTGATCTTACTTCTTCTTACATACTTTTATCATTTTAAATGATCTCTGAAAATATGAAATATGTATAAACTATGTTTTTTACGTTTTAGTAATTTTATGTGATTTTTTTGTTATTTGAATTGTTTTTAGTTCATTAAAAATGAAGACTTTTTAAATCAAAAAGCCAAAAAAAATATTTTCCAAAAAAATTTGACTATTTTTGATATCTATTTTTTTATTTCAATGATTAATAAATAAATGCCTAACAAGTCGTTTTTAAGTTTGTTCCTACACATAGGCATTTATGTATAAAAAACATGTGTTATGTGGTTTTTATGCTGCGAGTATTTGAAGTACCACATGAAGTGAACATAATTTTAGGAGTACTTGTTTTTGCGGATATATTTTTCAATGAGTACTCTTTTTACGGAACATAGGCAGCTTCGGATAAATTCTTACTCGTATTTGTCTTGCACACATTCTCTTCTCTTCACTGCTTGCGCTAATAGAGGGAGAGTAAGTACTCTATTTATCCGACAACACACATATGACGCAAAAAAGTTATTCGTTGCAGACCTTTAATTTATAAGTACAGATTCCAATGAGTATGAGCACAGCGTTGACATCAAACTCATAACATTCGAACTAAATTTGATTCATACGGCTACTCATTCAGATTTATAAATTTAGCAAACTACTTATAATACTCATAAATGATTCGTGTGATTCGAATAATTCATCAAAATTTACAGTCTCAGTTGTTGTTGCATTTGCAAAATAAGAAGAAAGAAAAAGACAAAGGTAGCAAGCAAAGCAAATACACAACACTCTAGTAAGTAGTGTTGTGTTCTTACGTGAATCATACTTATTTTGTGGTTCTTGTAAATGTTGAGCAAAGGAGAGTGGAAATCAACAACATCATGCGTTTTGTTAAGTACGAGTACGATGAGTACTTCAAACTTTGAATATGAGTAGTGTGAGTATGCTGTTAAAAAAAGTATGAATGCGTATAAGTATCAGAAATTATGAGTATGATTCGAATCTTCTCATCTTTTTGAATACTCATTGCTGATCTCTGATGCTGAATCAATGGACTCGAATTATTGTCAACATTGCGAATAGTCTTCTCTGTAGGACGACTATATAATTGGAACATTAAAATCCTTTGGTTAGGATTACGACCTAGCTTCTCACACGACTTATGTTGTATATGTTAATTTTTTATATGAGTGGCGAAATATAAAGTTTAAGGTCGAGCCCGAAAGCCATAGTTTTGGGAAACTTTTCGTGGCAATTTTTTTGTTTTCAGAGGAAACCACCGGGAAAATATTTGTTTTATTTCAATTTGTTGGAGATGTCTGACCTGGAATTTGAACCGTGGGCTGAAGTCGAATAAGCTGATGTACTACTTACTAGACTATGGCAACTATAACGATTGTAAAATGGGCGAAATTAAGCAATATGATGCCCGAAGAGAACATCTATTTTGTTTGAACAGTTTTATTATTTACAAGAGTGTTGTTAACTTGTAACAGAACAGGGGAAAAGCAACTACTGTATGGGGTCGAACTCGTATCTGTTTATATTTTAAATATGATGTATGCTGTTAAACTCTATACAACTATTGTGTTTAATCTCATCTTATTTCCAAAACTTTCTTGTTTTCAATATTCATTGTTCTGTCTTTCAAAATACATACGATACATTTTTTTCGTTGCCCTCATAGTAAGCTATTTTTGCTTTTCAAAATCATTTCTTGTCCCTACACATTCCCAATGCAACATCAATCATATGCAATACAAAGCACAGCATGTAATAAAAAATATGAGAATTTTTTTCATTGGCATGACTGTGTAGTTACATACACGAGGGCGAGTATGTTTTTCGCCTACACAGTTGGTAGTAATGTGTACTTCTTTCATAATTTTATTGCGCTCTGTTTATAACCATTTTTTTTTTGTTTTTTAGTTTTTTATTTCGAAATTCAATCATTTTTACTTATTTCATGTTTTACATCACAATAAATGTTGGAGAAAAGTTGAATTTTTTTCCTCTGTCGATGCGTTTCTTTTTTTTACAGCAGATAAATGCGGCCATAAATTTATGGAAATTTTTTTACCATGTAATGACAATTCTGGAAACAAAAATAATTGGATTTATATTTTTGGAATGCTATTGCATTATACATCCTTGTTTTCTACAGCTTAATCACACTTGCGTAACATAATTGGCCATTAAAACCCTTCAGTTAGGATTACGACCTAGGTTCTCACACCACTTATGTTGCGTATGTTAATTTTATACATCAGTGGCACGACCTGCAGTTTAAAGTCGACTCCGAACAACAGATTTTTTTGAGAAACGTTTCATGGCAAATTTTGTTTACTTTACTGCGTAATCATTCGATTATCATTTTACAGTCCAATGGCAACGACCTTTATTACTACTGTTATTGCCACACTATATTCCTCAATAGAAACGTTAAAAATTGTGTAAGCATTTCTATATCTGCTGAAAGGTCATGCAATTTAGTTATTGACTTACTTACTTGCTTAATTGGCCATTAACTCCCCCATTAACGGATTTCGGCCTGTCCCAACACATCCTTTCAGGCGCCTCTGCTTCTTGCGCGCATACGAAAGTTGGTCACACCAAACGATGACGTGGCTTCCTCGATTTAGTCCTTCCAATGCATACATATCGTCCTCTTCCGCAACTTCCGCAGATCCCCGCGTCAAACACTCGTCTCCCCGAAGCATCCTCCTCTTTTCGAACGACATGACCGAGCCAGCGCACTGTGGTTGCACTTGTATGGGAAGGAGCGACAAAAATAATGATATTAAAGAAAATTTCACAGTACATTTCGGATATAATAACCGCAATTTTCTAAAAAAAATGGGCGCGGTCACTTGCCCCTACCGCCCATTTTTTCATTTTTTGCTGATAAAATATTCAGAATAAATTTTCCGTTTTCCAGAAATCTTTCAAATACGTGTTTTTCTGCAAATTAAATTTAGTACTTTATTGTTTTCAAAAAAATATCAAACATATAAAAAAAAGCTACTTTTGCAACAATTCAATTGTAGATTTTAGTGGCGTACTTTTCTTTTTAGGTGGTAACTATATTTAGTAAATCCGTGTTTGTTGAAATTCTAGAAATTTTTCGTGAGTGTTGTAGCCTACACTTTTTAAACTCTTTATTTTTTGCTTCTGCAGCTTCCTCTGAAAGCTCTCCAGTTGAAACTCTGTCGTCTTCAATTACAGTAGAAGCGCGCAAAAGAATCTTGTGTACTCCTCTACAAGCTACTTACCTTCTTCGCATTCAAAATTAATTAATTTGATTACTTCGTCATAAACTTACTGTGATTTCGCCGAATTTGAACACCAAATCTCGAAAATTGTCGTTCGTGAAAATAGGCATTGATTCTATTATGCAGAATAAAAAAAAACTATCAATAACAACAAAAATTTCAGTATTATTAAATCAAACGAGATACACAACAAATTTTAAAAACACAATAAACACAGAGGTTAAGCCAGTATATTAAATATATAGAAAAAACCTGCAAAAAACGGCACTTGAACTAAACACAATTTTTTACTATAGATGTTTATCAATATTTACAAATTAATTTGGTCATTGGCTTTCATTGGGAAACTAACTAAAACTCTAACTATTTTTTACAAAGAATTTCAAACGGTGTTAATAAAAACACTTCTTAAAAATCAGTACTTTACGAAAACTATAACACAATTTATTAAGTTATTATTTCTTAAAAATAATGTCAATACCATTCACATTAATTTCCATTTTAATTATTTTAATTTGGCATTTTAATTAAATGTATTTTAATAATTTAATATTCAATTTGTTTTCACAGTCGCTTAGTCAACTTTCTTCTTCTATATAAAATCGCACTTTAATTGTTTGCATTTAAAAATTAGCGTTAGATATTATTAAAACAAATTCAGAAGAGTGAAATTTGATGACATTAGCGACTATTTACTTCGCTACAAACCCAATATAGAAAAAAAAATTTTTATTTTTGTCGTGTATATTAATAAGCTGCACAACGTCTATGTCGTTTAGGAGCTCATACAGCTCACTGTTTGATCGGATACGGAAATCATCGCCAACTCGCACTGGACCGAAGGTCTTATATAGGACTTTTGTCTCGAATACTTAAAGGCTGCTGCATCAGTGCTTAATAGGGTCCATGCCTCTGCGCCATAAGGAAGCACGGGTTGGATGAGCGTCTTGTAGAGTGTTAGTTTTGTCGTACGAGACGGGTCTCTGCTACTAAATTGCCTATTGAGACTATAGTAGCACCTGTTGGCAAAAGTGATCCTGCGCTTGATCTCCAGACTGACATCATTTTTAGTGGTAACGGAGCCAAGGTAAATAAATTGCTTGACTGTATCAAAAGTATAGTTACTAGACATAATCTGAGAATCAGTACGCCGCACGTCTCTACTTGTCGATAACATATACTTTGTTTTGGCAAACCCATCTTAGTAGACTCCTGTTCAATAGCACTAAAGGCAGCAGTAAGATCTCGCTTGGTACGCCCTATAATGTCAATGTCGTAAGCGTACGCCAGCAACTGGACACTTTTTTGAAAAATAGTGCCATTGCAATGCACTCCCGCTCACACTCACCTTGTCTAAAACCTCACACGGTCTCAAAAGGTTCCGAGAGGTCCATTCCTACCTTGAAGGAGCCGCAGGAATTTCTCAACGTCATTCTGCATAGCTTTATCAGCTTCTTATGTATACCGAGCTCAGTCATTGTGGCAAAAACATGATCCCTTATGGGACTATTGAAGGCTGCCTTATAGTCGGCAAAGAGATGGTGTGTGTCGACTTGTTTTTCGTGGGCCTTTTCCAGGATTTGGCGTAGTATGAAGATCTGGTCGATGATGGACTTGCCAGGTCTGAAGCCTCGCTGATAAGGTCCAATCAGTGTTTTGACGAGTGGCTTTAGTCGTTCACACAATACGCCTGGAAGAACCTTATATGCGATAGGGAAAAGGCTTATACTCCTGTAGTTGAGGCATATCGTAGGGTCTCCCTTTTTCAGGACAGGACAGGGGACACTGAGTTTCCAATCGTTGGGTTAACTTCCTCTAGCCATATTTTGTAAATAAGCTGCGCCCTACCAACTCATTCTATTCGGTCTTAAACAATTTCAGCGGGGAGGCTATCAGGACCTGCCGCTTTATTTAGTCATTGACACATCAAATAATACCACGTACAAAAAAAGTGCAACAAAAATATTTCTTTTTCTGCATTTGGCATGAAATTTTTAGTTGGCTATAATAGCGAATAGAAAAACAAGTCACAGCTGTTGCAATTAACCTGTATTACATTATTTTGAATTTATTTTATTCTCTGTTATTTTGTGCTGCAAATTGCATTTTGTTTTGTTTTAATAAATATTCACAGAAAACAATTTTTTTTCAAATTTTTGACATTCAGCCACAGATGTGAGTTTGATAGCAGTTTGTCCTTTATTTAGATTTGTTTAAAATAAAATTTAAAATTCATTCTAGTGGTACAGAAGGAAATTAGAAATTTTAAATTATAAGATAACGTTGCCTACACCATAATCCTTCCTCTATCAAAATTTCATGAGATCATGCCAACCTCAACTGTCAAGAGTCTATATCATGCAAATTATAATCATTATTTCGAAAAAACTCTCCGTAGTCTAGTAGGTAGTGTGTTGGCTTATTAAAAAATACGAAAATATGAAAAAAATATTTCTTTGGCGACTTCCTCTCAGCAGATTTCTGGCAAAATCTCTGAGAGTAAATAAAATTGCCATGAAAAGTTTCTCAAAAATCTGTCGTTCGGAGCCGACTTTAAACTGGAACGTACAGTACCCAGTATGTACTCTCATGTATACAATTATAAACACACAACATGAGTGGTTTGAGAAGCTAGGTCGTAATGCTGACTGAAGAGTTGTAATGACCAATTATGTATGTATGTATATGTATTTTGAAAAAATATTACTCTTACATTCTTTATTACTATTTGATTAAATAGAAGACGTTTCTAACTGTATATCTTAGATAAGGATTTGATATAAGGACTTGCGTTCGTAAAGTCAAAGAAAAAGTACTACAGAATACCACCCGCGTTTTTGGAAAATTTCAAAAAACGAAGAGAGCCGTACAACTGCCAAATTTCAATCCATATTTCTTGTCAATGTCGATACGATACTATCCACCTTAGTACCTGTTTAATTGGTCACTACAAACCCATTCGCTGGGTTACAATCTAGCTTCTCACACCACTTATGTCGCGGGTGTTAATTGTATACAAGAGTGGCGGTATCAACTGTTTAGTGTTAATTCGAATGACAGATTTTTTGAGAAAGTTTTTATAGCAATTTTATTTACTTACGAAATATTTGTTCATTTTTCGTTTTGTTCAAGATGTGCGGGCTGTGGTTTGCATCACGGACTCTTGTCTAATAAGGCAACAATCTAGACTACAAACTAGACTACGAAGACTTTATCATCTGTATGCCACATTTATTGAAATCGACGTAGTTTAGTAGTCAGTACAGAAAGAAC
This sequence comes from Sarcophaga subvicina, assembly GCA_936449025.2. Lineage (NCBI taxonomy): Eukaryota > Metazoa > Arthropoda > Insecta > Diptera > Sarcophagidae > Sarcophaga > Sarcophaga subvicina. The sequence continues at coordinate 94,900,117 of OW388080.2, forward strand.
CTGCTTAACGCGGGGGATATGTTCCAATAAGTTCCAGCGCTAAACGAAACAGCGTTCGTACTGTGATTGCGACTTCGGAAAATTCAGTTGGAATCTTTATTCTGGACAGACTAAAAAAAAAGCGATGAAAAAGATACATAGTATACACCGTCGCTATATAGTGCACCACTTTTGGTTGGTGCATGGCCGTTTCATTTGCACACATACAACAAGTAATAATACAGTGTGCGATTTAGGGGAATCCCAATACTGAACCAGCGTTAAGTGGAGTCTTACTGTATGTTGGCTTATTAGACGTGAAGCAACTGTTCAGACACCAGGTCAAACGTCTCCAACAAAACGCAATCTGAAAAATATTCCTTCGGTGATTGCCTCTTGGCAGATTTCTGGCATAAACTCTGAGAGTAAATAAAATTGTCATGAAAAGTTTCTCAAAAAAATCTGTCATTCGGATTCGACTTTAAAATGTAGGTCGCGCCACTCATGTATAAAATTAACACTCAACAGAAGTGGTATAAGAAGCTAGATCGTTAACCTAGCTGAAGCGTGGTGATGACTAATTATGTATGTCGGCATAAAGACATATATACTAGTAACTCGTAAAATTATGTTTACACAGTAAAAGTATGTTTACACACAGTAGAAGCAAGTTAAAAAAGTATGCTAGAATCTGCGAATGTCCTGTCCAGACTTACCAACATTTTTGTATAAATTTTCAATGCATTTAATTATTCCATGGTTTTATACGATTTCACAAAGTGTGGGGACCTTATTATTTCGTATTTTTGTCTGTCCCCTTAGTAACATTACAACGTTTATTTTGTAGGTTTGCTTGATATCTTATAAATTAATACAATCATATTAAGTTATTGGTTTATTTTATTTTTACACTAATGTCAACAAAACTTGACAGCATGTGTGTAATTTTAAGATGTTTGTTTATTTATTTATTCAATATACGTATATAGAAGTATGAACAAGAGTGATAAATATTTTATGCTGTTATTAGATTTTAAGATCAGAAGTAATGTTTAATTATAGGATTTATTAATAACTTAAGAAGTATTATGTATATTAAAATGCACATAATAAGTAAAGAAAATCTATGAATAGATCAAGGATTATAAAAGAAAAATAAATAAAATTCTATTGAAAATAAATGATGAGGTTACAAATCAAAGGGGAAAGTAAAGAGAATTAAATTCGTATACTCCACGAAACACATTCAAGAAGAACATTCGCTAAGAAAATTAAATTTTTACGTGCAACTCTAAGAAGAGGTTGAAGGTTTCAAGGAAATATGTAAACATGCTCAGTGCACTGTTAAATAGTAGGACGAACTAAGGAATCCAAAAAACCGAATATATATTGTTACGTGGACAAGACGCAGTTGTCTAGAAGGTATTGTGTTGTTGACGTGATTTCATGATTCAAATACTAGCCCAGATATCTCGAATAAAACGAAATATTGAAAAAAATATTTCTTCGGCGGCCTCCTCTCAGCAGTCTTATAGCAAAAACTCTGAGAATAAATAAAAAATTGGCATGAAAAATTTCTCAAAAAATCTGTCTTTGCAATACATGTATAAAATGAACACACACAACACCGGTGGTGTAGAAGCTAGGTCGTAATCCTGACTAAAGGGTTACTATGCCTAACCTAAAACTAACTAATAAAATAAAAAAGCATCAGAAAGTATGAGAGTTGGAACGAAACAGTTTTCAAAAATAATAGAACAACACTACACAGAAAGATCACGAATTTGCTACACATAAAATAATATAATAAAGGACACAGTTGCCAATCACAGTTTACTTGTAATATAGGGATTCATAACTTAAAAGTATGCGTCAGATATCATAAAAATTTTGTATCCGTATGAAAGGCTTATTGATGCCATTATCTGTGGAATATAACTTCGTACAAATGTCCGTCTTGACTTCTTTAGGTGGAGCGCATTCGAAATGTTAAATTTTCAATAACTGTGGTGGTCAAATCATGTTGAATTTCACCGATGAAATAGATTATGTTGGCTTTAAGAGCCACTGTGTCTTGTGAGCTATTCGCATACACCTGTGACTTAAGAAAACTGTACATAAGAATGTCTGGATGCCTTGGTAGACTAATGTGTAGTTTCCTAATCAATCTAGAGACTCTGATCTGTGGCATTACGCCGATCATATGGTCGAAGTTAGTTTCGTGTATAATTAAATATAATTTGTAATTGTATTGTAATTAATAAATAAAAAAAGTTGACGTAATCAAATCGCACGATCTCGGTGGCCAACATCGAATCTCAAAGCTTTCATCCAGAATTTCCAATTTGCTATGAACTATGTGACACATAGTGACGTCTTTTTGAAACCACATGTCCTTACAGTCCAGATCATCCTATACACACCAAAATAAAGTTGATAATTATCGGTCTATAGTGTTTGCCTGGCCAAAGTCGTTTTCAAATATATATGTACCGATGACTCGGCCAGCACAAAACCCACACAAAATAATAGACGGTCTTTTTACTCTACTGTGCCAATTTGGGTACTCTCCTTTTACGTGCTGAAAAAAAAAACTTTTTTAACTGTTTTTGATTTTCTGTAAAAAAATTTTCAAAGTTTCCCTTGCCGTTTTCGTTTGGTATTAAATACGTTAAAAGAAAATACATTTGATCTGTATCGAATTTTCCTCTTTGTAGAGTAGGAAAACAATACACTATTGGCCTTCAGTTAAGATTACAACCTAGGTTCTCACATCACACACCTTATATACAACATCATTGGTCATTATAACACGTCAGTCAAGATTACTACGTAGCTTCTCACACCACTTATGTTGCGTGTGTTAATTTTATACATGAGTGGCGGGACCTACAATTTAAAGTCAACTCTAAACGATAGATTTTTTTGAGAAACTTTTCATGACATGTACTCTCAGAGTTTTTGCAAGAAATCTCTTGATGGGAAATCGCCAATGAAATATATTTTCGTATTTCGTTTTGTTGGAGATGTCTGACTTGGAGTATGGACCGTGGAATCAAGTCTAATAAACCAACACTTTACCTACTAGACTGCGGCGGTATATGTACAATATCTAGCCATGATAAGAAACGGGTCTTTCAACAGGGATTCCAATAGGCGGCATTTGATCATCCTGTTGGAACTACGTATATCTTTCAAAATTGTTGCCAATCCACAATACCAACAACAGGAGCAAATAATGAAATCGTCTTATAAAAATGGCATTTGGCAACTGACACTAATTATCATCGAAAAATCAACTTTAGTCATGGCGGCTATTTCTGGATGTGTGCATGTACTCATAAAATTGTTGAATTTGGAACAACACCAAACACTACCTATTTGCAAATCCAAATGAAACAAATTGTGTGTGAGATATCATCAATAATTCTCATCGATCTCTTGTATCTGGTGTATCCTTGAATACGTCTTATTTATAAATCTAAATGAAACAAATTGTATGTGAGATATTATCGAAAATATTGATTGATCTCTAGAATATGGTATATCCTTAAACACTGGTTTATCCTTAAACACTTCCTATTTGTAAATCCAAATAAAACAAATTGTGTATGAGATATCATAGACAATTGTCATCGATCTCTTGTATCTGGTTTATCCTTAAACACTTCCTATTTGTAAATCTAAATAAAACAAATTGTGGGTCAGATATCATCGATAATTGTATCTGGTGTATCCTTAAACATTTCCTATTTGTAAATCTAAATAAAACAAATTGTGGGTCAGATATCATCGATAATTGTCAACGATCTCTTGTATCTGGTGTATCCTTAAACACTTTTAAATCCAAATGGAACATATTGTGTATGAGATATCATCGATAATGTTCATTGACTATCTGCTGTATCCTTATACACTTCCTTTTTGTAAATCTAAATAAAACCAAACTGTGTGTGAGAAATTATCGATAATTGTCATCGCCTGACCCTAGAATCCTTGGTGCGATTGCAGAGAAATTTGGCACAAATAGTATTTGGAGTATTTGTATTGATATAAATATTTTTATTATTTTTTAAGTGTCGTGGGGCCTCTGTAGGGCATGGGTATTTTTCTACCCGCTTCGGCATAAGTGTGTTCTGAAATAAAAATTTTTCTCTTTATTATATGACGGCTAAATAACATAGTTAAACTATATTTGAGAGTTTTATTGAAAATGTGCCTTAAAAATGAAATGGCATATTTTTTCATAACCTTTCTGTGGATGAACAGATGATCGCATATTATGGTAGCCATTACCTAAAGATGTACATAAAGGGCAAGCCAATACGATTTGTCTACAAATACTGGGTGTTAGCTTCTATGATAGGATATTGTTATTCCTTTATCCCCTATGCTGACGCTTCTGCTAATAAAAATGCTGACTACGGCCTTGGAGAAAAGGTGGTACTACGACTATTAGAGAATATTTCAGATCCAAGCCAATATAATGTTACGTTCGACAACTTTTTTACAATCCATAATTTATTATTTTATTATTACTGTCCCGAAAAGGTTATTTGGCAACGGGTACCTCGGGGTTCATCAGAATTTTGCTTTGACAAAAATAACAATATTATCGCAGTTCGCTGGATCGATAATACGGTAATTACCTGCACACATGTTTATGATCATGTTATACCTACATATCGACGCCTCCATTCTATAACCTTCGAAGTACACTTAAAATTTAATGTTCTTACATTTTTAAATTCTACGTTCTCTAACTTAAATACTGTCAAAATTTGGTTAAGATACGCCGATCCGTTCCGAAGTTATAGGGAAAAATCTAATTAGAATACACATATAGTCGTATGTCGCGCCAAAACTTTGAGAGCTCATAACTCAAAACACACTTTTTCGACTTAGAATGTTATAGAACGGAGGCGTCGATATATATATATATATATATATACATTAAATCTTTCTGAAGGTGGTGACTGTTATGTCTAATTTTTTGGGTGTAGAGCCGATGTGTAAAACTAAAAGATATGACCGTAAACATCACAAGACGACCATATATTATTATATTATATGTGTCCGAGTCCGCGAAATAAGTGGTATTGACCATTACTCACTAACGCTTTTGACGCAACAATGATAGCTACGCTGCTTGTGCAGGGGGTGTGAAGGTTTGCCACCTATGAGCCAACTCGATTTTTGGGTTAGAGTTGTTGTTGAAGCGTTGGTACAAATTCGTGAAAATCGACGCCGTGATGGAAAAGTTGTCACAAATGCGCAGCAAAACACCTGACAAATTTGACCACATGTTTGATAAAATTGAAAAACGCGGTCGCTTTGCGCAATTTGGTGGGAAAACAGAGTACGTTTGTAGAAAATACATACGGTTTGAATGTGCATCAATGAGATTGTTTTGTACAATTTAATGCTCCCAAAAATATAAAAAAAATAAAGAAAAATAAATGATTTGAAATTTCTATTTGAAATTATTTTTTAAAATTTTTATAATAAAATGAATTGAAGTCGTCGTAGTCTAGGAGCTCATTAGACGAAAGGCCAGGGTTCAAACCCCAGGTCAGACATCAAACGGCAAAAACTCTGAGAGTAAATAAATATGCCATGAAAAATTTCTCAAAAATCTGTCGTTCGCAGTCGATTTTAAACTGTAAGCACCGTCACTCATGTATAAAATTAACACACCCAACATGAGTGGTGTGAGAAGCTAGACTGTAATCCTGACTGAAGGGTTGTAAGGACCAATAATGTTATGTTATGTCGTCCAGTAAGCTATATCACACAACCTTGTGATATATCGATTTAAAAATATAACAAAGAAAAGAATCGATCAGAAAGCTTATTATCAAGGTCAGATGTTACTGAAATAAAGCTGTCTTATATCATGAAGTTCGGTAATTTAGAATCTGTGGTACACTAGTTATGGAATCCACAAAAATGTAATTGAAATGCAATACAATACAATGACATATTTCCAGAAGACATAAATCATTATTTGCTACCCAATGTTCAAAATATTTCAAGTTATTAAAAAAGTATACATATACTATTTTGCTTCTTGAACTTCTCGTGGTAAAATTTTTATTTTTTGGTAGGAAAATTTGTTTTAAAATTTACTTTATTTTTTAGTTCTTTTTATTTTTTGACGACAAGTAAAACTTTTATCGAAAGTTGTTTGTCAATAAGTGACAAACTTGTTAAATATTAATCAAATATATGGTATATATATGGTTGGTACCATGATACAGACAGGCAACATCACCACACCACCGCAAAAGCCAATCATCATCCATCCGCCTTTGCTCTAGAAATGTTGGTTCAAAAACTTTTTCTATTTTTTAAATGGAACTCTGTACGGAACTCTGTACTTCTGTTGTGCACACAAGTGTTATGTTTCTGATAGAGTTTGTTACTTTACATGTACATAAAAAGAGCATGAAAGTTACAACACAGATAAATTCGAATAAATTATTTAAAAAAAACAAGAAAACATACATAAAAATCAAAATGCACAGCTGGGTTCTTTTCCTATGAGTAACTGAAGTGTCACACTTCTTCCAGAGAACAATTTATTGACTTTAATAGCTTCATTTAATTCAATTAGTTACGCAAAATCAATAGGTTTTGGGCTTGATGGATAAGGTTTTTTTATGTTTTTCATAAGCATTGTATTTAGAGTGTCAATAGAATTAGCAATTAAGACCTTGTGATGCCATATTATGTTACTCTTCAGTTTTTCCTTAACTAATCTGTAGTCGTCGTAGTTCAGTAGTCAGCGTGTTGGCTTATTAGACGTGAGGCCACGGTTTAAATCTCAGGTCAGGCATCGCCAACTAAACGAAATATGACAAAATATTTCTTCGACGACTTCCTCTTAGCAGATGTCTGGCAAAAACTCTGAGAGTAAATAAAATTGCCATGAAAAAGTTACTCAAAAATCTGTCGTCCGGAATCGACTTTGAATTGTACGTCCCACCACGCATGTTTAAAAATAACACACAATATGAGTATGTCGTAATTCTGACAAAAGAGTTGTAAAGACCAATTATGTGAAAACAATAAGGAAGTTAGTTCCTAATTAGTAACAAGATGTAGTATTAATGCCAAAAGTGTCAATTAGGAATTGTTACAAACGAATTAAAGAGCTTGTTTCATATGACTCCTCAATACGTATCAATCTAATCTACAAAATTACTTTAAAATCTATCTTTTAGTTACAAAGAATGAAATGCTATATTTTCTGGTGCATAATTTCAAGTGCTCACTTCATAGGAACACCACTAACAGAGTTTCTCTGGGGATTGCAAAGTGATTTAAAGTAAAACCAAAAACATGAATTACTTAACGTATTTAATTGGTCATTACAACCCTTTAAGCAGGATTACGATCCAGCTAGAACGACAGATTTTTGTGGATTTCATGCCAATTTTATATACTTACAGAGTTTTGATCAGAAGTCCGTCGAGAGAAACTCTAGTTTCTTTCGTATGTCGGGGTTGGAGTTTCAACCCTGGCCTCATGTCTAAGAAGTTCGCAAACACTTATATGAACAATGAAGGAATGTTATAAATTCATTAAATTTTTACTACTGCGGTCAAATGAAATTTTACAAGAAACAACAACGGTTACATTGCTACTCATCGTTAGACTGAAAATACTAACAGCAATAAATTAAGTGCGGTCGAACGGTTGTATACGTCTTCGAAACTAAATTCAGCATTCCCTTTACTATGGGGGTTACATAAATACTGGGAATAGTAGTGCAGTGTTTAAGAAATTTAAAAAAATAATGCTTTAAAGCCTACCGTACGTACGACGCCGTAGTCTAGTAGGTAGTGTGTTGGCTTATTAGACGTAAAGCCAGGGTTCTAGCCCCAGGCCAGACGTCAAAATAAAATACAAAAAGTATTTCTTCGGCGACTCCATCTCAGCAGATTTCTGGCAAAAAATCTGAGAGCAAATAAAATGGCCATGAAAAGTATCTCAAAAATCTCTCATTCGGAGTCGATTACTCCCGTCTCACCACTCATGTATTAAAATTAACGCACACAACATGAGTGGTGTGAGAAGCTAGGTCGTAATCCTGACTAAAGGATTGCAATTATGTTATGTTCTGCACTTTTAAGACTCATGATTGTCGTTAACATCTTTTTAAACCCATGATTCTATTCTGCTTTTTTGTATATAAGTTCTGCATTATAGATTGTATAAATTTCACAGCCGTATAAAAGTTATAATTAGCAAGATGCATGCGAATGTCAAAAGCAGTTGTACCAGGTTTCGAAACATGCTCTAAACTCTCTCGAACAGGCGTAAGAATTTCAACGTGCTGTCGTCAAATAGTTATTCAATCGATATCATTTGACTTGCAAAATGGAATAACACCAGTAAGTTGAGCGTAAGTTAAAAATGTTCCTTTAAGGTTAAAATATGAACACTTGTTATTGATTCAATATTAAATTGAATATTTAATACACAAAATGGATATTAGATTATTCTAAATAATTCTTGTCATGAAATCCCATCAATGTTAGGTTAGGCTAGGTTAGAGGGGAACTTGCAGACATGTTCACTCGATGCCCCATATGGTCCTTTTTGGTAATCAGTGTGAGATAAGTCCTCTTGTCATGATTCCCTAGTGGTAAGTTTAAACCACCCCAAACTCCGGATGACACCGATCAGTTCCCTCAGTCTAGATCTTCAAACATTCTATCACCGAAAACAGATGACTACTGTTCTGATGTGCAGATCACATTAAAATCAATTTATTTATTTATTTTTTTTTGGCTTCAAAGATTGGAATACTCAATGAAATTCTACATTTTCTAGTGCAGAATTAAAAGCGCCTATTCCTGTATGATAACCGCTAAAGGAGTTGACATTTGTTCTGAAGTGCAGGGTATAAGAGGTGTTGCAATGGTTCCATTTCATAAACTTCATGGCAATTTCTGAAGTAAGCGTGGTTGGACAGACAGTGCCTGTCAGCGAAACTGCCAATACGCAGTGTTAGAATTCCTGCTAGATTGACAACGGTTTTGTCGAACTCAAGTAGTGAACTGGTTGCCCGTTGTCCATTGCTGTTCGTTTCCCTCTATACCACAGTGGCCCAAACTGCAGTAGAGACGGCTATTGTGTTGACGCATACGGTCTGTGCAACCTCTGACACCCTTTAATTTGACGCTTTGATTGTTGCTCGACTGTCCACATCACGTTCGATGGTGGTAGGTCTCCGGTTTCAACCATATCTGCAGCTTGTTCAATACCAAAAATCTCCGCCTGAAATACGGTGACCACGTTAGGTATTTGTAAGAGCCGTTCAGTGTCGTTGTATCGGAATAGATCCCAGATTCAATTCCACATACCATTTTGAAGTCATCGGTGAATATCGTTATATCACCATTACCGTTGACAGTTTCAGCAATCCATTCTTCCCTTGCTGGAGTGTGAGTATCCGTCAGTGTTAGTAGTAGAGTATGAGTAGAAAATCTATTATTTCAAGGAGAAAAAGAATATTTTTTCCATGTATCGTTATTCAACAAAAGTTATGCAATCTGAAATAAAAATTTCTAAAGTAATCTATTTGGAAAAATATCACTATGTGCCAAAATAAAAAAAATAACATAACATTGACATAGTCTAAGTTGTGAGTTTTGTTTTATTTGACAAAAACTGTTTTCTTTTGGACTTTACGCAAAAAATTTATTGATTATACAAACATTTCTGAACCGATGTCCAAAATTTGAACCTTTTTAGAAAGCAGAGGGATGGACCTTTAAGACGATAGACATACAGTGGCTCCATCGCATAATCGGACAAGCATTAGTCTGATATGTATGTGCTTAAAACTTGAAAAGAAAATATTAAATATTTGTTTTTTTGCTTTTATTTACACTCTACATTACAGCCTTTTAGATTAATAAAAAAATAACAACATTTTTCATTATAACGGTAATTTTATAAAAAAAAAAATTAACTCAATTTTTTGCGCTCAACGCATAATCGGACTAAGAAGAGCCCCACTGCTAAAAATGACGAAAGAGAAGAATTTATAGTTTGTGGCATATCCTTTGTTCTCAAGAACGGCCTATAAACGTTTTGGAATTGATTTTACCAAATTGTAGCATGCCTCAGGTTCTATGGAGTTCCACACTTCCAGTAAAGCCGCCTTAAGCTGATCCAAAGTTTTAAATTGTTGTTGGTATACTCTTCTAGCTAATTCTTCCCAAAGCTTTCCCACACCCGAAGTTTGCTTGGGATCATTGTCCTGGTAAAAAGCAAAATCATTCTCCATAGAACCTGAGGTATGCTACAATTTGCTAAAACCAATTCCAAAACGTTTATACGCCATTCTTGAGAACAAAGGATATGCCACAAACTATTAATTGTTCTCCTTCGTCATTTTTAGCAATGGTGCTCTTCTTAGTCCGATTATGCGTTGAGCGCAAAAAATTTAGTTAATTTTCTTTTTCTTTATAAAATTACCGTTATCATGAAAAATTTTGTTACTTTTTTATTAATCTAAAAGGCTGTAAGGTAGAGTTTAAATAAAAGCAAAAAAAAACATATATTTAATATTTTCTTTTCAAGTTTTAAGCACATACATATCAGACTAATGCTTGTCCGATTATGCGATGGAGCCACTGTATATACATATATTATTTGACTTGATATGTTATGAGGTTTGATGAAGTAAACTTGACAAATGTGAATTTTTTGATATTTTTTCAAGTTTAGCCATTCTTAATTGCGAACTTTAATTAAAAAATATGAAATAAGTGATAACATTCTGAAAGTGCATTATCTTGTGAAGAGATAGGTACTTCGTTTGATCAAATCGGACAAAAATTAAAGAGTGTTATTACTTAAAGAGTCTAATAGTCGAGTTATATTTTTTATACATATATATTTTTACGATTTTAGTGCAAAAATTTTCAGAATTTTGGATCTTGATTGTGTATTGGAAATTGTGTCATTTTAACTTTTGAGCGACCATCAGAAGTTGGCCAATGTTTGCGCAAAGATAAATAATATTATTATGTAAAAAGAACAAATATTAGCCGACTTCGGGTAGTGGTGCAAACGCGAAATTGACACATTTTCCGATAAACAATTAAGATCCATCAAAAATTTTGAACATTTTTGAACTGAAAGTTCATTTGATAAGATGAGATATATAAACAATATAACACGACTGTTATATTATTTAAATAATAACTACGGTAATTTTTGTCCGATTTGATCGAACGAAGCTTCAATCTCTTCACAAGATAATGCACTTTTAGAATGTCATCAATTATTTTATCGTTTTTAATTAAATTTTGCAATTAAGAATTTCTAAACTTGAAAAAATTAGAATAAAATCATATTTTCCAAGTTTACCCGACCAAAACTTATAACATGCAAGTTTGAACCATATTTTAATGTATACCATTTTAAAGGCTCATCTGTCGCCTTTTCAAAAAACTTTGGATTTTGAAAATAGGTTGCAAAATATTTATGTAATCAATAATTTTGTGTGAAGAGATCAAAAATACAGTTTTTTTTATCAAATAAAACAAGTTTGGAGGGTTCGAGATATATAAAAAAAATGTATTTGAGTCCTACACAACAAAACTCACAACCTACACTATGTCATTAGCTGGGTGTATTTTGACTGCCCCACCGTGTAATTAGTTTCTATTGACTGCAACCTATAGACATGACTAAGTAACACTTCCATCGCAAAAAAAACACACTTTTTCATGCGATATTAAATTTCTTATTTGTAATACAATATTTGAATCTCGATTTTAATATGTGAACTCAAATGGACTTAAATTGACAGCATTAATATAATAAACATCACATGCATGTATATATGCATGTATGAATGTATTTTAATTAATTATATATACAAGCCTGTGAATCCTGTATGCAATTATTAAGATTTATTTTATTTTAATTAATGGCAACAGCAATGAAATTGCATCGTATACATACATATTGGCATGGAAACTCAAACAAATAATTACCCAAGCAACTCAATATTAATGAAAATCGTCAAAAAATAATTAAAAAAATAAATTTTAAAAATAAATCTTTGCAGTTGGCTGACGTTTAAACAAAAATTTAATTTAATTTGCTTTTAAAAGCTTTCATTATGCAAAATTAATTTAAATAATGTGAATTATTCTATAGAGTATATTACATTTTTAAAGTTATGTATTAATGGCTCATATTAAGCTAAAAATATAAGGTAGTTCTATGAGAATCAAGCAAGTCCAGGAACCACTCGGAGCTTCCGATGAAGCGACTCAGACTGCCAATATCAATGCATGACAGTTCATCCAGATGCTCCATTTAGTAGACACCCAAGTGCTTCTTTCTCTTTCGAGGTAATGTTAACTACACATTAAGATCGTGTCATTTGTCCCCCGTTTAACCGTTTCTTGTGGCATTTTCTTAAGCCACAGTTACATGCGAAGAAATCAAAGAGTGTGGTTGTTAAAGTCACCACAACCAATGCGTACATACATACATCATTTGTCATTACAACCCTTTAGTCAGGATTACGACCTAGATTCTCACACCACTTATGTTGTGTGAATTAATTTAGACATGAGTTGCGGTACCTACAATTAATATCGCCTCTGAACGGCAGACTTTTGAGAAACTTTTCAGGGAAATTTTATTTACTCTCAGAGTTTTTGTCAGAAATCTGCTGAGAGGAAGTCGCCGATAAAGGAGATGAAGATGTCAACGTAATACCTACTAGACTACGGCGAATACATAACCCATGTCATCGGTCAAATTCATCCTGATTTGTTATTTAGGGTGATGGAAAATTGAACACTTCGAAAGAGCTCCATTACGAGAAGCCAAGACGGATATTTGTACTATGATAGGTTACAGTCTTTCAAACTAATAAAGAGTATGTATGATAGCACATACATATTTTGTAATGCGTGATTTTTTAAGTGCTATAGGAAAATTTTTCAAAAAAAAAAACACATAAAATTCAGAAAAATGCATGTAATCTTTAGTACGATCGATAGTACGGTCCATATAATTTTATGTTTGAAGATTATTTCATGCAAATGTTGACCGCGACTGCGCCTCAAAAGGTCCATCCGCTTAGTCCAATTTTGGCATACTCTTTCCAACATTTCGGCCGGTATCTCACGAATAAATGCTTCTTCCAATGCGTCAATTGAAGCGCACTTGTCTGTATAGACATGAGCTTTAACACAGCCCCACAAAAAATAGTCTAAAGGCGTTAAATCGCACGATCTAGGCGGCCAATTGACCGGTCCCGAACGGGAAATAAAAAGTTCACCGAACTCGCCTCTCAATAAGTCCATTGTTGCGCGTGCTGTGTGGCATGTGGCACCGTCTTGTTGAAACCACATGTCATGCAAGTCAAGCTCTTGCATTTTGGGCAAAAGAGTTGGATATCATCTCACGGTAGCGCTCACCATTCACAGTTACGTTACGATTCGCAGCATATTTGAAGAAGTACGGTCCAATGATGCCACCAGCCCAAACCGCACCAAACTGTGACATTTCTGGATGCATTGGTAGCTTTTGCAATGCTTCTGGCTGATCTTCACTCCAAAATCGACAAATCCTCTTATTTACGTATCCATTGAGCCAAAAATGAGCTTCGTCGCTGAACACAATTTTTCGATAAAGAAGTGGATCTTCGGCCAACTTTCCAAGAGCCCATTCACCAAAAATTAGTTCGGCGTCAATTCTTGCACCAGCTGTATTTTGAAAGGCTTCACACCTAAATCCTTCCGCAAAATTTTCCACGCTATTGAGTAACAGAGGCCCAATTGCTGCGAACGGCGACGAATCGATAATTGATGGTCATCATTAACACTGTCCGATACAGCTGCGATATTTTCTTCAGTTCGCACTCTACGTAAGCGTGTTGGTTGTTTAATGCCCAACAATGTAAATTTGGTGCGAAATTGTGTCACAATAGCCCGAATAGCCGCTTCAGTGGGTCGATTAAAATGACCATAAAATGGAAGAAGCGCGCGATGAACTTTCTTAACAGAACACGCATTTTGATAATAAAATTCATGGATTTACAAGCGTTGTTCGTTTGTAAGACGATTCATGGTTAAGTTATAGACCAAACTGAAGATGTTTGACAGTGAAACAAAACACGAAACGTGCGTGAGCTGTTTAAACCAGTGTTGCCAAAAAGATAATATATAAAAAATAACTCTTTATTTTGATAAAAAGCGGCTAGTAAAAGACGCGTAGCATGTTACCAAATCAGCACAATAAACATAAGTTTAGGTTTTCTATCTGAAAAAAAAAACATTCCGGAGCGGAATATTAACAAAAGTTTAGTAAAATTTATTTGCATTTCTTTTCTTTGTTCATTTTATTTTAAACTTCTTTTGATATGCAATTTCAAGTCACTTTAATTCATCAGATAGACGTACAAAGTTCATGAGCGTATATGACTTTTTATTTATATTTTAAGTATTTATGCATGCATGAGCATATTTCTTGCATGAGTTATTGTTAAACGTCGGAATGTTTCTACTTTTCGCTTATTCGTAGTTTATCTGTACATTTTTTTACTGAAAATGATTCCTTTTATTGACATATGTTTCGTAGTTACGTTTCCTATTGTATACCATATATTACCGAAAAATATTTCAGTATTTTTTCTTAGTCTTTCGTTTTGTTTCAACAACGCGAGTAAATATTTAAACTGTTTTATCAAAAAGAGTGTTCTGTTCGAGTAACGCAACCTATCATTTTGTGATAGTCCTACCGAGAGGACTCAATCCTAATTCGAGTGGATAAATCATCAGTCATTCGTAGACGAAATGCAGGATTTGACGTAAACATTGTTGATGTCCTTAACAGTACATATTAACATACATACACATAGCCACAGAAGTATACATACGGATAACAAATTTCAGAAATTTTTTAACCAATCCTTTTTTTTGAAAATATTTATAATTGTCTGACATCATTCTTCGATTTTAAGACGGTCTTTTGCTTTGGTTCAGAAATTTGTGAAATTTGTAAATCGGATGCATTTCAGAAATTTTTTAATCAAGGAAACTATAAAGATTTTCAACGAAAACGAATTAGTTAAAAAATTTCGGCAATTTTTTAACCGTACGTATAATTTAGTAACTGTGTGTACATACATATATAATTGGTTATTACAACCCTACAGTCAGGATCACGACCTAGCTGCTCACACTACTTATATTGTGTGCGTTAATTTTAAACACGAGTGGCGGAACCCATAGTTTAAAGTCTTCCCGAACGACAGATTTTTGAGAAAAAGTTCGCGGAAATTTTATTTACTCTCAGTAATTTGCTAAGAGGAATATGATATCATATTTAGTTTTGATCGAGATGTCTGAGCTATGGTTTGAACTTCGCGTCTAATAAACCAACACACTACCTACTAAGCTTTGTGAATTTTTCGTCGTGACTTGGGCCTGCACCAATAACAAATTCAACTGGCCAGGATCTGTATGTTAATGAGTATTGTAAACGACGTTGGCTCACTGAATTTACGCTGGAGCAGACAACTGACACTAATTTTTAGCGAAAAACCGTTTTCAGTGTGTGCACGTGACACCCAAAATTGTTGAATTTGTGAGGTCCAAGAGATTCCAATATTTGGTATTGATTTTGAGGTAACAGAATCATGGAATATGGAATCTATAGGCCACTTCCCTTCACTGTCAATGGCAAGCAGTACATGATTTTAGGCAAAATGAAATTTTAAAAGGAGGTAGAGGTAGATGTAAAGCGACTATTACTAATTAATTTGTTTATTTTATTTCTCCCACATAGTCAGTGTAGCAAAATTAAATTGGGTTTATACGTAGCAGCCGTAAAATCTAGTTGAAATATGGTATATGTATTCTGTTAACATTTTATTTGCACTTTATCCGTATAAATTAAACAATTATAAGCCGGAAATATGAACAAACAAATTTTTCTCACACAAACACACACCTACACAGACCAACACTCAGCCACAAAAGTCTAACAAATTTCAGAAATTTTTCAACCAATCCGTTTTCGTTGAAAATCTTTATAATTGTCTGACATCTTTCATCGATTTTAAGACGGTCTTTTGCATTGGTTCAGAAATGTGTGAAATTTGTTAATCGGATGTATACATTTGTGGGCATGTGTAGGGCCACAATTCAGTTCAATTTTAGAATTTTTTTAACCAATGCAAAAACCCTCCTAAAATCAAAGAAACTATAAAGATTTTCAACGAAAACGGATTGGTTAAAAAATTTCTGAAATTTGTTAACCGTATGTATACTTTAGTAACTGTGTGTAAATTAAATGGACAACAATAATTTAGTGTAGAAATTTTCACACATACACATATGTATGTTTGGAAATCAATATCTGTGTTAGAAAGTATTGCTACTAGTGGGCTAATTGGAAATTATTGAAATGATTTCTTTCATTATAACTGCACTGCTTTGGTATGAAATTTGCAATAATTTATTGGACAGATACGGTGACAAATCTAATAGTGTTTAGAAGAGAACGCAATTAGTACTTAATTAACATACCAATAGACATGATCAGCACATGGTATTTTAAGATAAAATTCGATTCAAAAATAATTCATAATTTTAAATTTAAAGCAAAATATTAAAGGTTTTAATTTAAGTTAGGTTAGGTGGCGGACCCCCTCGAAGGAAGAGGTCATACATAGGCGATGATGTGGGCCCATTTTAATACCACAATCAATTCTCAAATTCAAATGTTTCCTTGAAAATAAATCTTGCTTTTGGAACAATCTTTATATCAGAGAACTCGGCGGACGATGTAAGGAAATTAGAAGTAAGAAACTTCCGCTTTTTCATGATAATAGCAGGGCAATGACACATGAGACAGTTTCTTCCTCCTCCTCAGATCTACAGCTACTGCAGAAATCATTAGCTGGAATACCGAGTCGTTGTTCGCCATACCTACAAAAAGGACATTGGCCCATAAGAATCGCTATTGTCCGATGCAATGCCATACGATTTAAGGGCAGAAGTTTGTCAGTTCTCTTCTTGTCTATACCTATCCAGCAGAGTCTGGCAATATTGCACGTACGCTCCTGCTGCAAACGAGATTGGTCGGTAACTGAAAAAAATTATATATATCGCCTGTTAAAAAGCGTCAATTCCGTTTTACAAGGAATGAAGATTTTAATTTAAAAAATAATAATTTTTTTCCCAAAAGTTTCGACAAGTTTCCTAAATATTTCTGACGCCATATCCAAATTGTCTGAAGTGTATTTAATACGTAGTCGCAGTAGTCTAGTAGGTAGTGTGTTCGCTTATGAGACATAAGGCCACGGTTCAACCCCATATCAGACATATCCAACAAAACGAAACATGAACAAATATTTCTTCGGCGACTTCCTCTAAACAGATTTCTGGCAAAAACTCTGAAAAGTTTCTCAAAAATCTGTCGTTCGGAACCGACTTAAAACTGTAGGTCCCGCCAGTGATGTATAAAATTAACACACACACAAGTGGTGTGAGAAGCTATGTCGTAATCCTGTCTGAAGACTGGTAATGACCAAATTACATTATGTATGTATTTAACGTGAAAATTTACCATAATTTTCTTCTAAATACTTTGTTGCCTTAAAGTTTTAGGAAAATTGTATAAAAAAACTAGAAAAAGTTTAAAATTTTCACAAATCATTCTCTTCACTTCACGTAGATATGTATGTATGTAGATGAATGCATTGAATAAAAACCTTTAAATCTGTTAAGGCTGTGTGGAGGCTCTAAGGTGTTAAGAGAATAATTATCAGAGATTGAAATGTATCGGATTTGAAATGTTTTATCAGCTGTCAAAACATGAAATCCTTTTGGGCGTTTGTTGTAGTTGTAGGATAACATATGTTAAACATATTGGCATGTTATGACGTACGTATGTATTGTTAAATTGAAAATTTACTCAGAAAAATACTTTAACACGTTCATCGCCATGTCAGTCATAAGTGTCTGACGCTAAGAAGTTCTATTTGGTAAATCACAAATGTCCGACGCAAACGACGCTGTGTTCATCACAACAGGTTAATACTTGTTGTATCTTGTTTGGATGCGTCAGACATATATGTATGTCTGACATAAAAAATAGTGGGAATTTTGGCAAAAAAAAATTTCTGTGATACATTAAGTTTCCTTGATAAATTTTTAACTAAATTATATAATAAAGTTACCGTGGCCCATGTGAAAATTTTTCTGATATTATCGTGGCGATGAACGTGTTAAAAGATGAAAACGATAATTTAAGACGAAAGAGAATTGTCAGAATTAAGGCCTATAGGAAACATGTTAAAAAATTTTAAAAATTTTACAATAGGTCGATTAAGTCAAACGATATCTTTAAATTTTCTGTCCTCATATGAGTGTTTTGAGTTTTAGAAGTCAGAAAAGTCTTTAAGATGACGACAGCTTACGTGCTGGTGCAAATAAATACTAAGGGGGCATTAGTGTGTTTCACAATTATTTCTCCCAACGTTGCGACTCATTTCTTTGTTCTTAGAATTGCACAACTAAATTATCTTAGATTTCTTATAGAATAGATGACCTCGTACAGCAAGCAGGCTTCTAAATGCATTTTGTATTCTGCTTTGCCGTGTGAAAATTTCTTTCAATATAATATTGAACAGTTTTCCGTTATAAAAAATCTAAGCATTCTGTCCACAGTTTAAAAAATCTGTCTCACGAAACGATTAATATTTCGGAATGTTTTTATGTATCAAAGAGGTCTTAAAGATAATCTGATAATGATTAAGTGTGGTATCTGGGTTGGTCATAATTACCTTCAAAGATCGGATGCCGATACAACCACCTTTCCATTTCTAGTGTAATAATCCCCTCAACAAAACTTCTGTCCATAACGGCTTAGACAAAAACATCCTTGGCAACAGCTTTAAATAATCTGGCTGTGCCGAAACTGAACTCTGGGTCTTTTGGAGGCTTGTACCGTCGGCACATGGCTCTCATCCTGTTGAGACTGTTACCTTTTAGATGCTGGTTTAGAAGCATTTCCGGGTTAATGCCCTCCATTCCTTGGTATCTTAGCAATCTTTACTGATGGGAGAATTTTACCCGATTATTAAGATTTCTCCCAATCACCCGCTAGCAGCTAATTGTACGGAATTGACTCCAGTCTACTCATCGCACACTCCATTTTAGCCGTAAATCTAAGAAATTTGGCATAGAAGTTTCATTGTCTAGTTTAATCCCTGCATAGTCTCATCGAATGATTATCGAAGCATATGGCAATCATACTCTATCATAAGCGAGAAGATGATGATTTCGTCTGTTCACTGATAACCATTTTGACGTGAGAAATGAAGAACGTTGAGGACCACCAAAAAATTGGGTAGGAGTTGAATTACAAAAAAATTGAATGAGGACGACACTTTAAATCAGAAGCAAATGGTAGAAATCTTGAACGTTACACAACAAATAATATCTGATCGTTTAAAAGTTATGATAAGGATCCATAAGTCTGGAAAATAAGTGCCAAATGAATTGAATGTCAGTCAGGCAGATGGAAAACCGAAAAACCACTTGAGAAATTTTGTTTCAATCACAGGGAAGAAAATAAGTTTTGCATCGAATTGTTACTGGCGTAGAAAGATGGATTTGTTTTTAGAATTATAAACGAAAAAAATAATGGGTTAATAGAGGACAATCATACCATACAATATCAGATCGATTCAGCACAAGGATAATGCTATATGCATGGTGGCATCTAAAAGGTGTGGTGTACCACGAGCACTGAAACTGTTAATACAGATCATTACCGACAAAAAATTATTAATTTTAATCATCTAATGAAGCAAGTCAAGGCAGAGTAATATGGCAACATGACAATGCACCAGCACAAAAAGCAATCCCGGCTCAGGACACAAACAAAGCACCGAACCGCTGTATTCCCAAGACTTGGTCCCTTTCGACTATTATTTGTGTACATTGGCTTAAGCAGCACTTCGATTACAGCAATAAAGTCGAAACTTGGGTGACTATATAGTTTGATTTAAAAGACGAGCAGTTTCATTCACGTGAAATCCACAAATTACCTGAAAGATGGAGAAACTATGTAACCAGCAATAGTTCTATTTTCATAAAAAACGCTTTTTTCATTCCGATATACCAAGATAGAAATCTATAGGATTAGCGTACACTTTCGTGCACACTTTCCCATTAAAAAGGATTCTTCTGTGTGATTTCCAGCTGAAAGGTATGCTTTTTTTATAATAAATTTTCTGCCATTCCCTCTTGGACTTGTTGAGTTGATGATGACTACGGGTTCAATGCTATTTTCTTTGACGGATAAAAAATTTTCTTTAAATTTGTGCACAATTGTGACTGTATTCTAACACTTCAATTAAAATACGATTTCATCTACGGTTTCACATCTAATTAGTCATAATGTAAGTCTACAACCCACACAGAAACTTGCTTAAATTATTGACATTTCGTTTAATTTTTATGACTTTTGTTAAAACAAACCAACAAATTTTGAAAAATTATTATCTTTTAACAAGAGTTTAATGAGCTATTCTTACAACTCATTATCTTGAAATTATAAATGAAAGATTTTTATGTTTTATTTAAACAAACTTTTCCCAAGTAAATGTGAAAATGAACATAAATTAAAATTTGAAAACTTTACTTAACATACACTATAGAAGCACATACATATAAAAGTCTGATTACAAAATTATAATTATAACAACACAACATACATATGTATATACATATTTATACACGAGGGTGGATAAATAAGTCTGTCGCAGATTGAATTTTTTTCTATTTACAGCCAACAATCGGGGAATACATACCTCCTGTTAGACTGTTAGAACTAGGAAAGTATATTATGGGCAGTGTAGAGAGACAGTAATGGTAATGGACGTTAGATGTTAATTTTTTATATTTCAAGTCGCATGAATAAATTTCTCCAGGAGGGCAGTACCAAATACGTATACCGCGACTAGAGAAAGAGAATTCTTTTCATAATGCATTAACAAATTGATGTTCAATACGTGGCGTATTGTACATTATATAAAATAAGCAACTTTTTGTAACAATTCTTGCTTACCTACTTACCTAATCGGTCATAACAATCCTTTTGTCAGGAATACAACCTAGCTTCTTACACCGCTCGTGTTGCGTGGTGGAATCTTATAATCCAACACACTGCTTATTAGACCACGGCGACTTCTAGACACTTCATTTTCCTCGATGTAATTGCAAAAACCGCGAGTCCATCATGAAGGCGCAGTGGTCTAGTAGATAGTATGTTGGCTTATTAGACGTGAGGCCTCGGTTCAAACCCCAGGTCAGGCATCTCCAATAAACGAAATATGACAAAATATTTCTTCGTCGACTTCCTCTCAGCATATTTCTGGCAAAAACTCCAAGAGTAAATAAAATTGCCATGAAAATTTTCTCAAAAAACTGTCGTTCGGAGTCGACTTTAAACTATAAGTACCGCCACTCATGTATAAAATTAACACCACATAATGGCCAATTATGTATGTATGCAACCCCATCATTAACTAGATCTTCACACTACGTGAAATCCTGGAAAATACACACGAAAAACCATTCGACACACACTATCTGGGGCCTGTTTCATTAAACTACAATTCTATAAGTTTACAAGTTACAATCACAATTCTAATTCTTACAAGTGCTAATGAAATGTGTTTCATGAAAATTTTCACAATACTTGTACTTGTAAACTACAATTTATATTTCTACAATTTCTACAATTACAATAACAATAAAATAAAATATTTTTATTTTGATAAATGAAATATATATATAATATATGAATCATCTGTTATTTGATAACGGAGGAATTAGCCAATCTTATAGCGGATATGCTGAATCACCTAAAGTGATTCCGTTCCGTTGGCAACCAGCCGTTTTCCATTCTGCGGAACAAACAACTATTACGCAAGACGCGAGAGTCGTGAGTACTCCCAGGTCAATTTGTATATGAGTAATAGAATTAGAGATCGGGTCCACAAACCACCATACATGAAATGTAGTGATTACCATGCCGATCAACATAAGCTTCTTCATGCTCTCTGGGTGCATCTAGTTTTATTAAAGTGCCGTCCAAACAGCCGCCAACTAACGGCATGCCTTTCATGGCGAAGAATTTAGACACCACTTGATCCATGTTTTCTGGCCGGCTTACATTCGTTGCAAACAAAGCGGAATTAATTGCAGTTACTACGCTTTTTACAACTCTGCACACAGAAGCTTTGCTTACACCATGCAAGTCACCTACTGCATGGTATGTGGTTCCTGTTCCTAGCCAGCGTAACGTTATCTGCAGTTGCTGTTGCACTGTGACAGAATGGCTTCTATTTGTCTCTCTCTCCAGTATTGGAGACAACAAATTTATCAGTAAAATAAATTTGTCCCGTTTTAGCCTGAAACGCTCATTGTACTCCAAGTGGATTCCAGGAATTCGTATTCCAGACGTGGTCTAAATGTTCTTCTTCTTTTTAATGCGGTTTCATTATCGCTTTCATTACTTGAATCGTATAACAGGTTCATTTTGCACTCAAAAGAAAAATATGAACAATTGAATATTTTATACGTTTGGCACGTGTGTTTATTTGTTTGTAACATATGATTAGTGGTGTTGCCGCTTTCCATAATTTGTGATATAGTTTGTGATATAGTTTGTTTTATTATATTCAAATATTTAAAAAATAAATAAATAAAAACAAACAAAATAAATAAATAAATGCTAATTAATATTTAAATTGTTTGATTTTGTGTTTATTTGAAGTAATTTTTATTAAAAAATAGTTAAAAATCAAATTTTAATTCAATTCACTTGTAACTTGTAAAATTTTGTTGAGAGTCTTCGTCGACCCTAAGATTTTTTCTACAATTCTACAAGTGTACAAGTGAAAATGTATTTTAGTGAAACATAACGACTTGTATGACTTGTAGGCTTGTAAATTATAAAAATCACTTGTAGCCACAAACTTGTAATTGTATTTTTAACTTGTAGCTTAGTGAAATACGGCCCTGTTTGTCTATTATGAGACAGCTTCAATAGCCTCATAAAAAGCTGATAAAGCTATGCAGAATAACGTTTGGCAACTCCTGCTACTTCGTTGAGGTAAGAATGGACCCAAGGAATGTCTGAAACCTTTTGATACCGCGCGAAGCTTCAGAATAGGCATTGCCTTATCATGCGACCTCTTCAACTACGTCATGGAGAGTGTTCTGCGGAAGGCGGGAGTGCATCGCAATGGCACAATTCCTCAAAAAGCGTCCAGTTGCTTGAGTACATTTAATACTATTGAACGAGGACCCATCACGATGGTATGTTGTCGACAAATAGGGACATGCTGAGTATTGGATCTCAGATTACGGCAAGGAATTTGTTTGTTGACAAAAAAATTATTTCAGTCTGGAGATCACGCGCAGGATCGCGCCTCAATAGGCAATTGAGTAGCAGATATCACTCTCGTACGACAAAACTAATGACCTAAAAGACGCCCCTCCTCTCCGTGCTTCTTAATGACGCAGAGGCATGGATATTATTAAGCACTGATGCGGCAGCCTTGAGAGTATTCAAGAGAAAAGTCCTACAATAGATCTTCGGTCCATTTGGCATCGGATCCAACAGTGAGCTGTATGAGCTTCTCAACGACATGGACGGTGCGCAGCGTATTTACATCCAGCGGCTGCGCTGGCTCAGCCATATCGTTCGAATAGAGGAGGATGCTTCGGCGGAATAGGACGACCTTGTTTGCGTTGGAAGGACCAAATCGAAGACGTCCTGTCATCGATTGGTGTGACCAACTGGCATAGGCATGGATGTGTTTCGGCAGGCGGAAATCCTTTATTCGGGTTGTTAATGACCAATTAAGTAACTTAAAAAGTAAGAATTAGTCATAGAATTATTTCCTCATCCGCCATGTTCTCCAGATTTTGCTCAGAGTGATTACTTCATGCTTTCTAACATTAGCCTAACAGAAAAAGACTTGACCCTTACGAGGGAATCACCTCAAAATTTTGATAGCTTCAGAACGGTTTACTTCAGAGAAAGTTTTGACAAATAAACGTTTTTTTTGAGCAAAAATCTATTTCTGAATTAAAAACTTGCAAACTTTTTGAAACCCCTTCGTATATATTTTTATGACAAAAATGGGGTTAAGCTCTATAAAATCTTAAATCGTAAGGCATAATAATAAACAGACTATAAACGACATACAAATGTTACAGAAGACAACACCAAAATGTGGGCGATGATTAAAATTAAATTTAAAACAAGAAGAGGGTTTTTATATGGCTGTCTTAATGAAACTCTTAAAACTTTGCTTTTATGGCTTTTGTTATAAGAATTTTTGATTTATACGTGCTCATTGCTCTTTCTAGAAAAAGAAGAAAAAGAAATCCAAGGAGTTCTGTGCATGTACTCATGCAAAACCCTTTTTCAACCTTATTGTGATGCTCATTAAAAAACTTAAATATTGTTTCATAAAGCAAGAAAAAAAATTATCTACCATTAGAAACCATGAACAGAAAGACGACAAATCTCAGAACATTTATTTTCAAGCAGACATATATTCTTTACATTTGACATGTGCTGATTGTTAAAATTATTTTTCTAATTCATCATCACACCCACTCTATTACCACTTTGGAAATTATGCTGTCTTTAATATAGCTTTTGTTGCAGCGTTAAAGAACAATTCCTTAATTTATTACAAGTCTTTAAAAAGTTGAGAAGAAATGTATTTTATATTTATATACCATATACCTATGTATGTACATTAAGGTGGCACTTACCTTTTTTTCAACTGTTTCCATTTCTTGAGTTTTTTTTTCAATTGCCTTTGTTACAGAAACATGCAGTTGAAAACAAAAACGTATTATTTTGTTCGTTTATTATAAAAAGCTAAATTAAATAGAATTTTTTTAAATTAATTTGGCTGCATTAAAACACTTCAACCGTTTTCGATTAAGAAAAATTTAAAGAGAAAATTCCACGCAATAGATTTCTCGTGTCATTTTTATGTGTGCTGTATATTATTTACAGAAGAGACATATTCACACCAAGTTTCCAACCCTGGTAAATTACTTAATTACTTAAATTACAACCGTTTCAGTCAGGGTTACGAACTGGCTCCTTACACCAGCAATTTGGTGTGTGTTTATTTTATCGATGAGTGCATTTAAAGTAGACTAGGAACTACAGATTTTTGACAAACTTTTAATAACAATTTTATTTTACTCATAAAGTTTTTGCCAGAAGACTGCTGGGAGGAAGTTGTTGAAGAACAATTTTTTCATATTTTGCTTTGTACAAGATATCTGAGCTGGGGTTTGAACTACGAGCGCGGGTCTATTAACCGCACAGAGTACCTATTAGACTACATACATAACATACTTACATACATACACGATTGGCATTACAACTCTTCAGTTAGAATTACGACCTAGCTTCCCACACCACTTATGTTTTGTGTGTTAATTTTTATACATGAGTCGCGACTACAGTTCGAATGACAGATTTTTGAGAAACTTTTCATATCATTTTATTTACTTTCAGAGTACTTGCCAGAAATCTGCTGAGAAGAAGTCGCCGAAGAAATATTTTTTCATATTTCGTTTTGAATTTTTGGCATTTCGAACTCAAAATTCGAGCTTATATAAGGACCTTGCCGTGTAGCTGGTTAATAAAAATATTGGAACATATTCTAAAAAATGGTTGGAAATGCTTTAATTCAATATAAATCCCCTGTTTCGTAACATGTTTTACTAACGAAACCACATACGCCTATGAAAAATGAACTGTAGATATCTCCAGACGAGATACATTACTGCATCCAAATATAAGTGATTTTGTTGACGGTTAGGTCAGGTCACAGCTTACTTGGGTCCTTTAAGGTGCCGCTGTAAAACGGTTACTAACTTATTCTGTAATATAATTGCAGCTCCTGGTTGGCATGTTTCAACCATACATGTTTAGTAATGTTTTGTCAATAAATTCAGAGTACCTAAGAATACTTCTTCTCGGATTTCCAAGCGTTCGGGTAATGACAAAGAAGTTTTTCTTAGGTCTTCTCTTCTTCCTCGTCGTTGCAGCTTCTGCAGAAGTCACAATGATGTATTTCCAGTCCCTGGAGTGAGCAGCCAGACGCCTGTGTCCGATTATCGCTACTATGACGTAATAGGGTCAATGGAAATTCTGTTCAACATATAATTATGTAGGGCCAGATTGGAATAAATTTCATATATACATACATACATAATTGGTTATTACAACCCTTTAGTCAGGATTAGTCAGTTTCTCACACTACTCATGGTGTGTGTGGCATGAGTGGCGGCACCTACAGTATAAAGTCGACTCCGAACGACATATTATTGAGAAACTTTTCATGGCAACTTTATTTGCTGTCAGAGTATTTGCTAGAGTTTTTTTTTTTCTTTTTTTAATTCGTTTTGCTGAAGATGTCTGACCTGAAGTTAGCACCGCCTCCTCACTTCCATTTAGCTAATATACTACCTACTGGACTATGGCGTCCCTAGTTAGAATCATAAAACCCAATCTTCTATTCAGAGAATTTTAAATAACCATATAATGGACCTGACTGTTCTTATATCTTTTCAGAATAACAGATTATCCATGGTACAGTAAGGCATTGAGTCCTTCTGCCACCATCTAAGCCCTTTGATTTAATAGAAGGTCTTAGGGGAGATAACTAACAATGCCTTGGCTGGAGTGGAACACTGGCACTGGTGATCAGGACAGATAGCTAACTGCTTGCGCACTCTGTTTGTTATAACAATAATTACAAAATACAACACTTAAGATAGGCAATTTTGAAATATTATTGACGTATACATACATACATACATACATAATTGGTCATTACAACTCTTCAGTCATGATTACGACCTAGCTTCTCACACCTCTTATGTTGTGTTAATTTTATAAATGACTGGCGTGATCTACAGTTTAATTTTGACTTCGAACGACCGATTTTTGAGAAAGTTTTCATGGCAATTTATGTAATTCTCAAAGTTTTTGACAGAAATATACTATGTATACTATTGTAGCCGTAGAAATATTTTTTTATATTCCGTTCTGTTGGAGATGCCTGACCTGGGGTTTGAACCATTGCCTCACGTCTATTAAGCTAACTACACTACCTACTAGACTGCGGCACTTCTTGCATATATTCTTGCATATCGCAACTCTATTTAAGCTTGTCTACGTTCAAAAAGACTTCTAGGTCGAGATTTCTTAAAATCCTTCTTGCGGAAACACTGCAAGGACGATATTTAATATTGTGTTACTGACTTTTTTTCTTCGATGAATCATTATTTTTATACTTTAAAGTTTAAACGTACAGTAAGACCCCGCTTAACGCTGTTTCAGTATTACGCGGTAGTATTGGGATTCCCCTAAAGCGCACACTGTGTTGATACTTGTTGTATATGTGTGCAAATGAAACGGTCATGCAACAACCAAAAGCGGTACACTATATAACGACGTTGTATTCTATGTATCTTTTTCAACGCTCTTTTGTTAGTCTGTCCAGAATAAAGATTCTAGCTGTATTTTTTGAAGTCGCAATCACAGTATGTATGTACGTGTTAAGTTGACTCGTTTAACGGTGTTTCGTTTAGCGCTGGAACTTATTGGAACTTATACCCCGCGTTAAGCGGGGTCTTGCTGTACTAGTTTTTTCAACCCCTATTATTGTAATTTCGATAAAAAAAATTCTCTTCAGTTTCAGTCAATGCAGACTACTTTACATAATTTGATTACCGCAGACTTAAAGGTACAAGACGCTTAGTTTTACTGCCAAAATAAGTTTTTTACAAACAATTTTTCCATTTTGTCTTCCTTCAATATTTGCATGACAATATACAGTAAGTTTTAAACTTATTTCACCGCAAGTAATTATTATTTAGTAATTTGAGCCTTTTTTCTAATTGTTTTCGTAGAAAGTTGAAATTCTAAATTGACAAAACAAAAGTTTACCACCTTAACACATTTAATTTGTTTGTCCTTAAAAATATCAGCATTTTTGAATTATTTAGCAACGGAATATGAAATGGAAATATGAACAATAGGAGTTTTTGTGAATAAAATTAAAATTCACACTTACTTTCTCAAATATATTCGAATTTTTGCCGCCAAAAACGAAATTTGTCTACAAGCCTTTAAATGGTTTAACACTGTGGTAAAGTTTGTTTCGACATTTCCTGAAATATAACTTAATTAGCATAAAGTGTCATTGAAAAAACAATAATAAAAATTTTAAATGCATGCCTAATAATACTTTGAAAGTTTTAATTGATATCAGTTGAATTTTAAGGAAAATGATTTAATTAAGTTCATAAAAGTCTGGCACATTTGACTGCAATAAATGAAATTCATTATATTAAAAAAAGAAAATAGTAAGTGAATGAATTAGTAGACCAATACCTCAGTTTACGTTGTGGTTGCGTTCCAAAAAAAAAAAAAAAATAACACGTCGCAAATTGAAATGACACAAAGTGAATTATGATGAGAGAAATCGCCGTAGTCCAGGGTTCGAGCCCCAGGCCAGACATCAAAACAAAATACAAAAAATATTTCTTCGTATTTCAAAAAGTATTTCTCTCAGCAGATTTCAAAAAATCTGAGAGTAAATAAAATTGCCATGAAAAGTTTCTCAAAAATCTGTCGTTCGGAATCGACTTTAAACTGTAGGTCCCACCACTCATGTATAAAGTCAACACACATAACATAAGTGGTGTGAGAAACTAGGACGTTGTACAATGGGTCAATTCGGCCTCCGGTTACTGTACTTGTCTTAACTGATAAGTACACGTCCTCTAACCTAACATAACTTAATCTAATAGCAAAGCATGTAAAGATCAAAAATAGGTTCCACGGTTACTAAAATACTTCTTTTTAAAAAGATATAGAAAAACAAAAGTAAAATATTCAATTAGTGTATTAAAAAAAATCAAAATTAATCACTGTCTGTTGAGTCCATAGTGACTGTTGTCGTAAGTCGGCTTTCTTTCACAAAAGGTTGGTCCAATGCGTGCTGAACAACTTTTTTCAACGTAAAAAAAAAATTTCCTTGTAGCTATTGATATTCGTAGCTACCGCCTGGAATACTTCAAAGCTCCTTCCACGTTTTTTAAAAAAATTTCCATAACTTTGTCAATCAAACACATCGCTTTGAAAATGTGTTTGTAGGTTAATTTTTGTTCTTCGGAGATTACTATTGAATGGTCCCTTTGATCTTCTCCATAAGCAATTTGCAATTCCAGTTGCAATAGAAAGAGAATCCCCGAATTTTCATGGTTTTTAAGAAAAAAAATTTAATTTAAAATTTAATTTAATTAAAAAAATTAATGACCCGAACCCAAAACAAGGCAACTTCGAAAATCTTATCTAATCACCGTAAAAATGAGTTCTAATTCTAAAATAATGATCTCCCTGAAATCCTTAAATGTATACCCTCAATAATAAGGTTGGTAGTGTTATGTATTCTGTGAAACTCGAAATGTACATTACCCTTCGACTGCCGGATCAATGCAGCTTGTTTCAGGCTGCTCAATGGATCCTCATCTTTGGTGCTGCTTTCACCCGTATCTCAATCTTTTCCGATAGCCAATGTCCTATTACATGCCTTTCGAGCGTTATGGTCAACTCTATACTCGTTACAACGTGCCGCCGTTGTCTCTACGCTCGCTCTGGGCTATTCAGTGCCTCACTTGTCTGGATTCTTAGGCGCAGGGACATAAAGGGCCAAAGAGCTAGCCAGAGCAGATGGACTCCTTCCGGAACCGTCGCAAATCGAATTTGGTATTCCACCTACTTCAGGCGTCAACCTATTCCGGTTCAACGAGGAATCTCCCAGCACGGTTGGCCCTCGATGAATAGAAGGCGTACCAACCATCTTACCTACTTAAACTTGATCGCACCGTCATTTCAATCGCAGTCGCCATTCGTAAAGGTAACGGGAAGACATGCGGACTTAAACAGGAGTCGGTTAGGATAGTCTGGAATTAATGGCGACAAAAAGAACTATATGTAGTAGAAACATGTGCTACATTAGACTCCAGATTACGGCCAATAACTATACTTTCGATGTTGGTAGTGAATTTGTTTATCTTGGCTCTGCTGTTACCAGCAAAAATGGTGTCAGTTTAGATATCAAGCGTATGATCACTTAGGCCAATAAATGCTACTATAGTCTCAATAAACAATTGAGCAGCAGAGACCACTCTTGTACAACAAAACTAATATTCTACATGTCGCTCGTCCTCCACGCGATTCTTTACGTTGCAGAAGCATAAATGCTATGAAGTACCGATTTAGCAGGCTTGAGAGTATTTGAGAGAAAAGTCCTACGTAAGATCTTCGACCCAGTGCAAGTTTCCTCATTCGATCTAAAAATTAGCACCTCAACGGCATAGATTTTGTGCAGCGTGTTGATAACCAGCGACTGCAGTGGCTCGACTATATAGTTCGGACAGAAAGGGTTGCTTCGACGAGACGGATATTTGAATAAGCGAAAGTAATCATAGAGGACGAGCTTGTCAGGGTTGGAAGGACCAAATCGAGGAAACACTGCTATTAGTTGGTGCGATCAACTGGAAAAAGCGCGCAAAAGGCAGAGGCGCCTGAAAAGATGTGTTAAGGCAGAATCAAAATACGATTAACGTATTGTTAATGGCCAAAATCGTAGATATTTATGTAGTACTCGTTTGTTTTTTAAACCACATTCATTAATAATGGATTAGTGAAAGGATAATGTAAAGCAATAAAGAGATAATTAACCGCTCTATACGTACATGAAACGCTCTTCTTGTCGAAATGAAGCTGTCAAATATAATATATAAAAGTAACAGATGTAATATTCATAAACAGTAATCTCTCTTATCCCCCTTTTTTAGTTTCAATAAGATACACAACATAACAAGGATTAAAACATTAAAACAATTATCATGACTGTTCGAATGTAACTGCAATGACAACGGTTGATGTTATAGCCGCTACTACAAGTAGCGATGATACTAATGCTGCTTCTAACATGCAGGATACATATGCACAATCTGTTGATGAAATAACAATTTTTTTTCAATTCCATTTGTGCTTTTGAATACCGGTAAAAACTGCTCTCAGCAAAGGGTGAAAGGTCACGTAAACAAAATAAAATCATTGCTGCTCATATCCTTTGACATTTAAGAACCTTGCGCTACCCACAGTTCCTTTATTCTGTGTACTTCTCAATGTTTATCAGGTTGGCAATGTTAATGGTATTCATCGGTCTTGCTTAACATTATTCGATGTGTTTGATGCATGTGTTTTGTGGTTTCTATTATTTGGTGGTTTTTGAACTCAATATCACGTAGTACGCTGATTTTTTTGGTTTTTTGATTTCCCAATCACACCTTTAAATAAATTGGAAATAAAATTTGTAAACAAAAGTTCTATGAAAACATTACACCGCGTGAATTTTCGAAATAAAGAAATTTTCTTAATAAAAGAGCGGGAAACTCGCAAGCCTAAGAGATAACTTGCAGGGAACTTCCAAGCAGGGGCTTATTTGAGTAAAAGAAACAAAAGACGATTTAGCAAAACTATCAAACAGTTCGGACGTCATCCGAGCGCTCATGGGTTAAATGTAAGTTAATCTAGTCTGAAGTCGCACGCAGTGTGTTGACTTATTAAACGTGAGGCCACAATTCAAACACTAGTGTAGACATATCGAACAAAATGAAATATGAAAAATATTTTTGCGGCGACTTCCTCTAAGCAGACATCTGCCAAAACTGCTGAAAGTAAATAAAAATTGTCATGAAAAAGCTTCCCAAGAATATGTTGTTCGGAATAGACTTTACACTGTAGGTCCCCCACCACTCATTTATAAAATTAATACACACCGCATTGACGGCATGAGACGACAGTTGGTAATCCTGATTAAACGATTGGATTGACCATTTAAGTAAGTAAAATGGCCATTTATAGACATTTTAAATATTTTTTCATGTCTGCTTCATGATATTGCAAAATCTTGTAATAAGTTCATTGAGGTGTGAACGGATGAAGTTTCTCAAGAATATGTCGTTCGGAATCGACTTTACACTGTAGGTCCCATTACTCATGTAAAAAATTAACACACACAAGATAAGTGGTGTGATAAGCTAGGTCGTAATTCTGACTGAAGGGTTGTAATGACCAATTATCTACATATGTATGTAAACGTATAATCGGATCTTTTTGTTTCCTTAAAACTATAAGAATTAATTTTCTAAGGTCCTTTAATATTTTCTTGTCTTTTAATTTTTTTTAAACTTAAAGCATAAGAAAATGATAGTCATGACCGAAATTTAAAATTTTTAAAATAAGGATTTAAATAAAATTTTCATTTCGATTTTTTGGATACTCGCGTTTGATTCGTTATCAGATTATCCTGTAATAATCTGAGGTTTATAACCGGACTTTTGACAGCGCAATGTGGATTCAAACACCTCTTGTTCCATATGGAGATCACCTTAAATAGTTTCCGTAATGATCAGAATGAGTCATCAGAACAAAATTTGGAACCAAAGAGGCATTAATGAATTCTAAAAGGAAACAATTGTATGCAATCAAATTAGGGGAACGGAATTGTCTTAGTTGATATTAAGCAGCATTGGTATAGGTTTGGAAAAGACATAATAAGGATACTCTATATAGATTCATTGCTGTATGGCATCTCTACACGACAATAATAGTATGTTGGCTAATTAGACGTTAGCTTGAGAGTTCAAAGCTCAGCTTTACTGTCTGAAAAAATTTTTTATTTGGTTTCCCCTCCATTATTGACATCGCAGCATCCTACCGTTAGTCTGGACAATGGGCTTGTAGAAGACATTATAAGCATATTCTATAAGATATAAGGAAAGTAAAATAGATCGTATGTTATCTCTTCACAAAAATAATAAAAGAAATAAAACGAACATCTTTATAGATACTATTTGCATTGAATTTCCATTGAATACATTTAATTATTGCCAGAAACATTAAAATATAGGCAGTGAATCAATTTTTGTGGTTCCAAGTAAAAATTTCAAACGTAAAAGCTTCTATCAGGAGACGAATATTTCAATAAAAAATCTCTTCAAACAGGCATACATATCAATGTCGGAAAAGGCAGCAACAAATTGATGATGCGCAGATTAGGTTTTGTATGATCAGGCAGCTTTTACGTTCAACCTTGCTCGTAAAATGATTGGAAATAAATATATCCATTATTATTATCCGCCAATCAGGACATTTAACTCGTGCTCTATTAACTATTTCAGGGTTTTGTAGCTTTAGTTGATATTGTTATGAAAATGGAAATGGTATTACATCGTTAAACCTTAAAATGACAAACAAAAGCCACAAAAACAAAAACAAAAACAAAAACAATGGACTTGTTTACATGATCAACGAATAAGGAAAAATATAGCAACAGCATCAGTTTAAAAAAAGGGATAAACAAGTAAACAAACAGGCAACAACAACACTGCAAGGACGAACGTATACAAAATACACAAACAACAATAACGTAAACAACATGCTTACATTTATAGAGATTTTGCGATGACAAAGTCATTGTACTTCAAGAGCATTCATCACACTATTTACCCTGCAATATAGAAGTCAAGACAAAACAGGCAACGGGATCAGTAAAAATTCAGTCAGTCTAGTGTAAAGACGCGTTGTGTGTGAAGAGAATAATCGTGGTTTGAAGATCTCCGTTCTAAAGATCTAACGAACAATTGTTAGTGTGTAGGCGGAAGAGTGCAAAGAAGAATAACCAATAAAACAATTGTTATTGTTTACATAAAGTTGTGAACACAGATTGATTTGTTTAAAACTAAACACAAACTTATTTTTATTTGCATTCTACGAACTCATATTTTAAACGTACAGCTATTCACAACTTTAACCAAACATTCTATTCTTTACTTGAAAAACTTTGATAATGATAGTTCTGTACTTGAAAGCGAAGGTATTTTAATCTCAGATGACATAAAAAATTTTTATTTTAACAAAACCTCATAACAATAGGTACACAGCTAACTTCGAATAAATATCAAGCAGAACTTCCAAGTATTTGAAGAGCTTTATCATATTCTTGCGTACACCTTCACGAATAGTTTACACTTTCCGAAAGGAAAATATTCGCAACGTGAATTAACTTTAGTTATACTCTTCCTTTCTGTCCATTAATTGTATGCTTTTGTGGTCTTTGGTTGTTTGTTTCTTATACAATAATCTGCTTGTTTTCTTTGTAGGATTTTTATTAAATTTTCCTGTAAAACTTATGGGTTTAGTCTTGAATAACTTTATTAAACTTTATGTTCGCTATGCGACCTTATAAATATTGTACATAAACGGCTACAATGAGCAGTGTGAAATAACGAGTGTTATTTTAGGCAAACTCTCTTGTGGAAGATTGGTAAATAGGGGTTGAGAGCAAGTGTACCAAACTTCCAAAAAGAGTTGCAATTATAATTACGCGATGTAATTATAATTAGGGTTAAATGGGAGAGATAACAAAGGAATTAGTAATATTCTTTTTTATAAAGTAAAATATGGGGAATCTTACCTTTTGTATATATGTACTCTGTGATGAATAGACCCAAGTAGGAGAGAGAATGTGTTTTGGTTTTGATGTTAATTTCAAGGTAGTTTGTATGTTTTATTTACAATAGATGATTTTAATGTGATGAATAGGTATATAAAAAATTAATATTGTTTGAGAAATATTAATGATGTTGGTTTCAAATGCAAAAAAGAAGTGATTTTACAAATGATTTTACCTTTAAGGAAATTTCAGATTTTATCTATACAGATAATAGATATTCTTTTAGAACTTAAGAACTAGTGTTGGTAAACGCATATGTATTAAATTCAGTTAGATAATTCAAAGGTTTGAAATTCATTTATAATAATTTAAGAAACAGTTTAAAATTCAATATTAAAAATTAGGAGTAGTAAAGAAAATGTATTGTCCAAATTGTTATTTGGACATGGTGCCGGCCTTGACGTTAATCAATAGAAACTTCAGTATTCGTACAAAGAACCTGCGCCAGAGAGCGGATAGCTTCAACAAGGATTTTTGCATCAGGTGTTGTTGATAAGTTGGACAACGTAGATGACTTTTGTTGCTGTTTTGTTGTTTTTGGACCTGTTAGCTTCCTTTTTTGTGAAGGTTTATCTTTAAGGTCTCTTGGTTTCTTTCGTTGATAGGGCTTTTCATGCAGCAACGTGTGGTGGAATTTATCACATTTTCTGCATGTATCCATGGACGTGCAACTTCTCAGATCGTGACTTTTGGCTAGGCAGTTGACACAGTAACGGTGTTTGTCAACGATCTCTTCCCTCTTCGTGACTGTCATCCTCAGAAACTTCTTATAGAACCTCAAGGCATGGAACCGATGACAAAGGACACACTTATACATTTCTTCGTCCCCCCGGCATCTGCGTTGACTAGACCTCTGGCGGATACTTCTTTGGTTGTTCCTAATGTTGGGAAACATAATTATTAGAAATCTATATGGAATAAAATTCTACATTCTGAAGTATTTTTTAGCTGTCAGGTAGGATGAGATAAATGATTAGAGAAATAGAAATGAGAAATTTAGGAATGAATTTAAAAAGATTATATTATTGACTAGGTTCATCGTTCATAAATGGTAGGAGACATAATTTTACAATGGGCCTGGTGATTATTCCTGAGGCTGTGCGGACGTCAGCAGTACGTATATTTCCATCAGTACCGGGATATGTTTGCTGGATTCTTCCCAACCGCCATTCACATGGTGGTTGTAAATCATCGATCACTGCTACGAGATCTCCGACTTGTATGTTGGGGGCTGACCTCTTCCACTTGTACCGCTTGTGTAAGGATTTTAGATAATCCTCCTTCCACCGTATGGAAAATTGGTGGTGCAGTACTTTCAACTTTTCCCATCTATTAATGAGAGAGATATTATGATGGTTTGGTTCCGGAAAAGCCATTAAAGGAGCGCCTCTTAAAAAGTGTCCAGGAGTTAGAGCAGTTAAATCTCCAGGGTCCTCCGATAAGGCAGATATAGGTCGAGAGTTAAGGGTTCCCTCAATTCGGGCTAGGACTGTTGAGAACTCCTCAAAGTTTAACTTTTGGGCTCCAACAACGCGCTTCAAATGAAACTTGAAGCTTTTCACGGCAGCTTCCCATAAGCCGCCCATGTGGGGTGCGTGAGGTGGTATAAATTTCCACTCAAATCCATGTGTCATGTACTTGTCAGCTGTATCATTAGCAGCATTATTAACGAACTTAGTGAATTCGCGTTCGAGAGATCTGCTAGCGCCTAAGAAGTTTCTCCCATTATCAGTAACTACCCTTTGGGGGAGCCCCCGCCTCCCAATGAAGCGGGAAAATGCAGCCTGAAACGCTGCCGAGGATAAATCTGAGCAGAGTTCTAGGTGTATAGCTTTCGTACTGAAACAAACGAAAACACTTACGTAGCCTTTGGTCATGGGAGACTTTCTCAGTGGGGATGCCTTTATTTCGAATGGCCTGGCGAAATCAATACCTGTAATTTGGAAGGGAAGAGATTACACCTTTCCGGAGGTAAAGGAGCCATGATTTGAGTACATGGCTGCTGTTTGTTGATGATGCATGTTTTACAATTTCAAACTATCTTTTTCACACGGGGTTTGAGTCTGAAAATGTAAAATTCCGTTTGTACCATACGGCACATTTGGCTACATTCAGCGTGACAAAGGAAATTGTGTAAGTGAGTTAGATATAATTAGCAAAAGCGAGAGTTGCCTGGTAGAATAATTGGATAGCGCTCATTATAAGGAAGAGACGACTGAGCGCGTCTACCATTTATTCTCATTGTTGAAATCGTGTCCAAAAAAGGATTCATAGTGTTCAACGAGCTTTTCTTTAAGATAGGCTGTAAGTTTAGTAAACATTTGTACTCCTCGGGATAAAATGCTCATTGAGCCAAATTGAGAAGTTTAATTTTCACAGTTTTGATTTCGGTATGAGTTAAACCGACTTGAGAGTTTAGAGAACTGGTAGGTTTAAGCCTTTGCATGCTTTTGTCAATAAACCTGTAAACATAACACAAAACACGCAAAGCTCTGTCGTAAGATGAGAATCGGTGAAGAATATCCTCCATTTCGACTTCAGCGTGCAATGTTTGAGTTTCGTTGGGGGGTTCAACTATTTTGAGTGGGTTCCGCTTTGGCCATTCAGATTCGGGTTTGCTTAACCATGATGGTCCAGACCACCACTGGGAATTGTTAGCCAGTTCGTGAGATTTACAACCACGAGTTCCAAGATCTGCCGGGTTAAAATCAGTGGGAACATGTCGCCATATTGCCTTTGGAACAAGGTGATGAATTGGAGAAATTCTATTTGCGACGTATGTTTCCTAAGAAGAGGGTGGTTTAGACAGCCAACCAAGGACTATGGAAGAGTCAGTCCACAGAAAAATATCCGTATCATTGAAAGAAAGGGATGTTTGCACGTATTCAACCAGCTTCGCCAGTAATACAGCTCCGTTTAGTTCCAAACGCGGGAGGCAGACTGTCTGAATAGGCGCAACTTTACTTTTCGCGACCAGTAAGTTCGAAAAGACGTTGTGAGTTTTCGTCTGACATCGAATGTATAAAGTTGCACAATAAGCAGCCTTGGATGCATCACAAAAAACATGGATTTGAACTGAATCCGTTGGAGTATATTGAAGCCATCTTGGAATTGTTATCGTTTCCGTTTTCGACAAATCTGATACAAAGTCGTTCCAGATTCCGAGTGATTCATGTGAGATATCATCGTCCCATTCCAATCCCTCCAACCATAGCCGTTGCATGAGGATTTTAGCTCTTATGACAATGGGCGCTAGCCATCCAGCAGGATCAAAGAGCTTCGCAACTGATGATAGAACCTGGCGTTTCGTTATTCTTGGGGATTGATTTACGGGTGAGAATGTGTATGTGAACGCATCTGAGAGGGCATTCCATTTAATTCCAAGTGTTTTTGTGGTGCTTGCTTCTTGGAACCGTAAAAATTCGGAGTCATATAAATCCTCCTTGGGTAAATGAGATAATAATTTTGAGTTATTTGCTGTAATCTTCTTTAGTGGAAGACCAGCTGACTTCAAAACATTGATGAGCTGAGTCTGGGCAGACAATGTTTCCTCTAATGAATATCCTCCAGATAGAATATCATCGACATATGTTTCTGAACGGAGAATTGAAGATGCTTTAGGGAATTGAGATTCAGAATCTGACGCCAGTTGAAGAAGGGTACGTATAGCGAGATAAGGTGCGCAGTTGACTCCAAAAGTAACTGTTTTAAGAGCGTAATCTTTAACTGGGCCATCCAGTTTGTTCTGGAATAAAACACGTTGATAGCATCTATCTTCTGGATGTAATAGGATCTGGCGATACATCTTTTGTATATCGCCATTGAAAGCATACTGATATTTCCTCCAATTTAAAATAATAGTAATAAGATCGTTCTGAAGAGTAGGACCAGTATAGAGAGCATCGTTTAGGGAAAACTGAGATTTCGATTTCCTAGAGGCATTGAATACGACTCTAACCTTAGTCGTCTTATGATCGGGTCGAACCACAGCATGATGAGGAAGATACGAAGAATAGTATTTGCCTTGAGAAATAATTTCCTGAGATGAAGTTTCCTCCATGTGATCCAAGTCCAAGTATTCCTGAAGTACTGCACGATAGGCAGATTGTAGCTCAGGATCTTTAGATAGAGTTTTTTCCATTCTGGAGTATTGGGCTAGGGCAATAAACCGCGACGAGCCTAAGAATATCTTTTCCGGAAACTGAGGTTTAAATGGTAGTCTTACAATATATCTACCATTTTCGCCTCGTGTAGTCGTATTAGAGTAGAATTGCTCACAAAATTCATCTTCTTTAGATTTGGGTTGAGTTGTAGGTATTTCCTCATCTTCCCAAAACTTTTTCAAAAGACCGTTAAGGTCAGGGGTTTCAGAGGCTATGATCGATGCAAAAGAATGTGTAGTGCGAGTTTCCATGGGACCACTTAGTACCCAACCGAAAATAGTATTATATGCAGATGTGTGACCGCATATATTTTTCCTTATGCCATCGATATTAATAGACTGCCCATAATCATTGCCTAGTATGAGATCAATTTGAGATGCTTGGTTAAAGGTAGGATCAGCTAAATCCAATTCCATAAGTTCCTTTGAGTAAGGAACGTCAAAACTGAGAGCTGGGAGACATTTAGTCACCTTTTGCAAAACTATTGCCTTAACCGAAATTTTTGTATCTGTTCTTTGAGCATACAACACGAACTCACATTCCTTATTAGCCGATTGTTTTTGTCCTCTAATACCAACAATTTCAAAATGAGAGTTGTGATATGGAAGCTGAAGGCGGTTCCTAATCTTCTCAGATATGAATGTTCGTTGAGAACCAGAGTCAATGAGAGCTCTTACGGTGAAGCGTTCACCTCGAGATTCTATCTGCACTAGCGCAGTTCTCAATAGAATATTCTCGCAGCTGAAGGAGTAATTGGCACGTATCTGACCTGATGTGGATGGCTGTTCAGCATGAGTGTCCTGTGAGTTTGATTGAGAAACCATTGGG
Organism: Sarcophaga subvicina; assembly: GCA_936449025.2. Lineage (NCBI taxonomy): Eukaryota > Metazoa > Arthropoda > Insecta > Diptera > Sarcophagidae > Sarcophaga > Sarcophaga subvicina. The sequence continues at coordinate 94,939,801 of OW388080.2, forward strand.
GAATTTTGTGAACTGAGACTTTTACCTGGTTTCTTGAGACGAGTGTTTTCATTACTTTGAGTAGTTGAGTTACTAACTCCTTTTACCATGTGTAGTAGGGTATGGTGAGTTTTCTTGCAATAGAGGCAAGTGTGCTTACTTTTGCAATTTGCTTTGATGTGGGATGATCCCAAGCAATTATTGCAAAATTTATTTTGAAATACATAATCAACTCTCTGTTGTATAGTGAAATTTCTGAATTTGGGACAAGATCTAAGAGAGTGATCTGCATTGCACAGTTTACACATGGGAGTTATATTTTCCTGAGACACATATGTCTGTATATTGGGCAACGCTGGTTTGGTAAGACTAAGTCCACCCTTTGAGTTCTTAATACTAGTCAAGCGTTCAACAGCCTCATATCTATCCACAAGGAATTGAGACATTTGAGACCATTTAGGGAGCTCACGAGGAGATGTGAGCGATTGCTCCCATAGGGCTAGAGTTAAATTGGGAAGTTTGGTAGAGATCAATCGTATGAGTATCGGATCCCAACTTTCTACTTTTACACCTAAAGTTCTAAGAGTCGCTAAAGAGTCATCAACCGCAGATTGTATTCTTCTAATGGACTCGCTATCCTCGGAGTCCGTTGCGGGAATGTCAAATAAAATTTTTATCTGGTTATCAACGAGAACTCGTTTGTTCTCGTATCTAGTTTGAAGCGCGTTCCATGCAATGTCGAAATTATCGTGGGAGAGAGTATATCGCTTCACAATTGCTCCAGCTTCACCTCTGGTTTTATTCCGGAGATGATATAATTTAGTGACGGGAGAGAGCTTCGAATGGTTTATATAGACTGCCGTGAACATATCTCGGAATGACGGCCACTGTTCGTAATTTCCTTCAAATATTTCCATATCGCAGGGTGGTAGTTTTATGCAATTTCCAGAATTTGATGGCATCACTGTTTGGGTTTGAGACTGAGGTGAGATAGAATAACGAGATGTCGATTGAAATCCAGAGTTGTTTGTAGCGTCCATTCGAGTGATTCTCATCAAATCTAAGATTTGCGAATTGCACAGATAATAAGCGTCCATACATGCATCGAAATTTCCCTTGGCCTCCTGCTTAAAATCTGGAGCGACTAAGTCATCGTGGGACAACATGACTTTTTTGTAGCATGAGTCTAATTCGTTCCAACGAGCTTCCAAATCCTTTAATTTCACCTCAAGGATGGATTCTGTTTGATCTTCAACTGGGCTTCCGTGAAATTTACTACAAAACTGTAGCAAATGTTCGCTATGAAATAGGAAATGTTCCTTTAGGGACTCTTGTGAACTAGATGTAGAAGTCATCTTAACGCGAATTACGAAAACGAGTGATGAAATGAAATAAAATAAAATAAGTGACTGTTACCGGGTTACAAATATTAACTATAAGCTATAGTAATTACTAAACGAACACGAGAGTAATAGAATTAGTTAGTTTCGAGTTTTAGTAAATGTAAGGGGCTATTAGCGATCAACTGGATATGGGATTCAGTTATCTTTTCAATAATGTTCACTTCGAGAAATATTTCAATTAATTTTAAGTTTACAAAGTAAACTAAAAATTAAATGAAATTGTGTGTGACTATGAAAGTCACACTGATCCGCAATGGTAAATTTAGGGGGTTATTAGGGGCCAACCGTGGCACTGGATATGGGATCCAGTTATTTAATCAGAAATGTGTATTCCGAAAATATTTCAAATAATTTTAAGCTTATAAAATAAACAAAAAATTATATGAAATTGTGTGTGACTATGAAAGTCACACTGGTTCGCAATGGGTTAAACACTGTAAACACAAATTTCGCGTACCGAAAATAAATAAATTGTGATTGGCAATGGGTTAAATACTGTAAACACAAATTTCGCGTACCGAAAATAAATAAATTGTGATTCGCAATGGGTTAAATACTGTAAATGGGGTAGAGTTACCAAATAAAAATTTCGTGTAACAAGAATTTATTTTTAAATAAATTGGGTTTAAAATTTCATATGTATAGTGTATAATTAGAGCTGAAATATTATTCATATAGTGTTATAGTATAAAAATAATTCAATTAGTATCAAAATATATAATATTTCTTTATGAAATTTATTTCAATTTTAATTCCGGTTTTTATTTTTTATCTCGTTTTATTTATTTAAGTTGTGGCAACTCTGAAGACAAGTGTAAGGAATATATGTATGTGTGGATGTGTCTGTGCGTATGAGTTTTATTTTTTACAATTGCTCTTCCTTAACATTAAATGGTTTTTGTTGTTGTTGCCTTTTATGCGATCTCTCTATTTTTCTTTTTCTTTTACTATGTATAATTGCGACAAATTGTTGTTTTTAATTTCAAAATTTTTAATTCTTTTAGAAATAGTTTTGTATTTGTTCTGTTAATCTGTCCTATTTTAGTAAAATAAATTTTTATTATTGTTTGTACTTTACTTTAAATTTGGGTATATACAAAAAATTGTTTTTTTTTTTATAAGAATCTCTCACTGTTCGCTGTAAGAGAGCGAGAGAGATCAAATTGTTGCAAATTTCGGTGGTTGATTTTTAATTTTCAACTATATATGAGAGAGATTGAGAAATGATGGCAAGAGAAATTGGAAATAAAATTTGGATCTTGAATATATTTTCTTTAGCGGTTATGTATTATTTTAATAATCATAACTACCTTTTTGTGCAGGGAAATTTTTATAAGGTGCGTGCGTAAATAGAGGCTTATGTACACATGTATGTAGGTTTATTTGCTTTTATTTATTTTTTTTTTTTTTTGTTGTATTAGTTAATATATATATATTTTTAAATTTTTATTCGTATATATGTATATATTTTGTATCCTTGTAAAGCACTAAGGTTTATATACCGTATTAACGGTCTTCTTTTATTACCGATATATATAAATATATCTTGAAATAGCGTTTTTTATGTATTTCGATTTACCGAATACCTTTTTAACCGATATATACACCGTTTGCTTTTTTACCGATATATATACACCGTTTCCTATTAATTATTATTATAATTTTTTCTTTTCTTTAAGAATTAGTATAATTTATATATACATATTTTTTTTAATTTTTTTTTTTTTTTTATTAATTATTTTTATTAATTTTTACTAACATTTTTTCGCCGTTGTGTCAATGTACTAACCTTTTTTTGCCGGTGTAAGCACTTAATCTTTCTCTCTTTTTTTTATATATTTATTTTTTTACCGTTTAAATTTCTACACTATTGGGTGTTAACTTTGATTTTGTGTTATTTTTTATATTTTTGAATATACCATTATTTAAATTTTCTGATTACGATTTTCTGTTTTTATGTTTTTTCTTTTAAAATTTGTTTTTTTTAAGTTTTCTTTTATATGCACTTTTACCCTTTGATTTTATGTAGGTTATTTTTTTATGTTCGTTTATTTGTTTTTGTTGTTTTTTCAATTTTATTGAAATTTCGTAAAACACTTTTTTTCTTTAATTTTAACTTTTGATTTTTGTTTCACATATTTTTTTATTAATATTATTAATTTTTTGTTTCAACTTGCACTTTTATTTTTTCTTTTCTTTCATATAAGAAATTTTTTTTTATTTTATTATAAATTAATATTAATTACACTTACAATTCTTTTCAGTTTTAAATTTTTTCTTTTATTAATTTTAACGTTTTAGTAGTGAGTGTACCCTCTTTTACGCCTGTGAAATTAATGATAATTGTGTTTAATTTACATACCTCATTCTCCTTGTTTTTTCCTTTTTTTAAATTAGGATCCACAGAAAGAGAGTAATTAAGTTGTGTTGTTGTCGATCTTCGTTACGGGTATTGTGGAGAAATAGAGCTGTTTTTCTTGAGAGTAGTAATGAGAACCAAATTTATTCTTTTGGAGACATAGAAAATGATGGAGAATGTAATTGTTCCGTAGGTTGCGGGGAGTTCGCGGGGAGAAGGACCATGAAATAACGAGTGTTATTTTAGGCAAACTCTCTTGTGGAAGATTGGTAAATAGGGGTTGAGAGCAAGTGTACCAAACTTCCAAAATGTGTTGCAATTATAATTACGCGATGTAATTATAATTAGGGTTAAATGGGAGAGATAACAAAGGAATTAGTAATATTCTTTTTTATAAAGTAAAATATGGGGAATCTTACCTTTTGTATATATGTACTCTGTGATGAATAGACCCAAGTAGGAGAGAGAATGTGTTTTGGTTTTGATGTTAATTTCAAGGTAGTTTGTATGTTTTATTTACAATAGATGATTTTAATGTGATGAATAGGTATATAAAAAATTAATATTGTTTGAGAAATATTAATGATGTTGGTTTCAAATGCAAAAAAGAAGTGATTTTACAAATGATTTTACCTTTAAGGAAATTTCAGATTTTATCTATACAGATAATAGATATTCTTTTAGAACTTAAAAACTAGTGTTGGTAAACGCATATGTATTAAATTCAGTTAGATAATTCAAAGGTTTGAAATTCACTTATAATAATTTAAGAAACAGTTTAAAATTCAATATTAAAAATTAGGAGTAGTAAAGAAAATTTATTGTCCAAATTGTTATTTGGACACAGTGAATACATGAATTCATTTTAAAAATCTTTGGGGTTGGCATAGTCATATTTTGTATACAGTTTGTCTTTTGTTTTCTTTTCAGTCTTCTGATTAATCGAGGGATTTAAATAAATGAGAGGATAAATTGGTATTTATTTTACCATAATAAAAAAAAGCTTTATTTCTTTCTTTGTTGTTTTTTTGCGGTTGATTAAGATTTAAATAAAATTGTTGTAAATATTTTATTTAAGACCGCACAATAACACTTTAAGACGACATTTGGCTTTGATTTTGAAAGAAAAGAAATCATACCAAAGCATTTTCTTTAAATATGTGGCATGGTGGGTTGGTTATAGCGCTAAACTACAAACCGCGCATAAATTTGGCTCCTTTTTCTGAGAAGCCTATAAAATCTAACCATGATTTCCGAATTTATAAAGTTCACAGGCCTCTTGAGAAAGAATGATCGTCTGATTCGGTAAGTACCATTCTCTCAAAAGATGGTATCACTACTCAGTGGTGTCCAAATAAGATTAATTCCTACTATTTTAGCTATCTTTGGCTAAAAGCATTCGATTGTATTCATTTCCTTGTGATAAAAAAGGCAAAACTCATCACTAATTATTGTGGAATCACAACGAGCTGCTATGCGTGCTCAAGAGAGCTTTGTGATATCAGAGCTACCACTCCGACCTAAACCATCCTGTCAATTCTCGACACCTGACTCTACTGAACATACTTTTGTATTGCATTCTTTGTTTTTAGTGACAATAAGAAATTTTAAAATAGACTTCATGGCACCGGCCCACACAGGAGAATTAAACTCCATTTGCAGCTTATATATGTGGGGTGAACAATAAGGAATTCAGATAAAAACATAAAATACTTCCAAAATAAGTGATTGACATATTCAAATTATTCTGTTTCCAGTGAATATCGTATTGACCTCCAAAGGACTTGATACATACGGACATACATATGTACATACATAATTGGTCATTACAACCCTTCAGTCAGGATTACGACCTAGCTTCTCACACCATTTATGTTGTGTGTGTTAATTTTGTACAAGAGTGGATTGACGTACAGTTTAAAGTCGATTTTTGTGAAACCTTTCATGGCAAATTTATTTACTCTCAGTATTTTCGCCAGAAATCTGCTGAGAGGAAGTCGCCGAAGAAATACTTTTCGTATTTTATTGTGATGTCTGGCCTGGGGCTCGAACCCTGGCTTTTCGTCTACTAAGCCAACACACTACCTACTAGATCACGGCGACTTCATATTAATTTTATAATTATTAATACCTACAGTTTAAATTCGGCTACGAAAGACAGATTATTATGAAAATTTCATTGGCTATTAATCACAGGTCTCAGCACTAACTGACTATTCATGGCTAATAACTTTCATAGCTGTCGATGGGTTTATGACTTTTAATTTCAACCTTTATTTTGTTCATGTCCTCGTAAGTTCCTGTATATTTGTTTGTATAATACTGTGTACCATTCGATGTGCGTATTTTATTGTTGTCTGTTTGTTCAGATTTTCGCATAGTTTACTTGTAATAAAATTTCAAAACGTGTTTGTTTTTTTGTTGCATTTTTAAATTTAAACGTTTAAATCACCCACCCATTATATTTACTCACATTATACTCATATTTAATATGTAAAATTCATAATGACAAGCATAGTACATATGTGACGTATGAGTGATGTCGAATACCATTAGTTTGATACAGTTGCCAATTTTAGTTTTTTGTTGTGAAGATGAGGAAGATACGGACTATGAAGATGCAGGCCATGATGTAGCACCTATTAGAATATAGCCTAGAATTGTGGTTTTTGCATTTACTTTTAAGTCAGGATATCTCGAAAAATTCAAAATGTTTAAAAATCCATCCAAAAATTCTGATATCATAGCTTAATTCGAAATTAATTCCAAATTAATGGGGTATACTATCTTTTTAATTGAATTTGAAATATATTACTCATACCCATCATATTACATGTACTGGTATAGTTACTCTGAAAAGTATCTTCAATTTTGTTACGTATGAAAGTTTCATAATGAAACCAATGGAATTAAATATCACACATACGTCACATATGTATGTTCTTGTCATGAATGAATTTTACATATTAAATATGAGTATAATTTGTTTTAAATTAAACCAAAAATAATTTTTGTGTGGGGTCGTATCTAGGCAATGGCATCACAAATGTTGGCCTTCAAATGCTCAATTTTGTCTGGTTTGTCGGCATGACACTTTTCTTTAAAGACGCCCCACAGATAATAGACCAAGGTTTTCAAATTACAGCTTTTTGGCGGCCAACTGACATTACCATTTCGGCTAACTAAACGGCCATCATGAGATGTATGGCAAGTTGCACCATACATCGCTCACGTCAATACAATGAAGAGCGGGTACAAAAAAATCGTTTATCATGGTGTGACAGGTGTCTCCATTGACCGTAACGGTTGTGCCGTCCTTATTTTCAAAGAAATATGACGCAAAGCTGCACCAAACAGTCACTCGTAATGGGGGCATTGGCCAAGACCAAGAGACCAAGACCAAGTGGTGGCTTTCTGAACCAAGATGAAAATGAGCTTCATTGGTAGATGATTTTTATTTTCTGGAAAATAGACATCATCGAGCAGTTCATCGTTCGTCCAACAATTTCCAACGTTCAAGCGTAAATCGATTCGTTACGTTCAGTGGAGATAATATACTGAATTTTGTGTAAGAATAGAATGATTATATATCCGAGTTAAAATTTGAATCAAAAGCAAAGAAACATCTTGACGTTTAAAATCTTGTTGATAAGATTTTCAAACTAAACTGCTACGTCTTCGTATACTTATTATACACTTTGGTCACTACGGCAGTTTGCTGGGTGTTACCTAGAAGGACATTGTTTCTTACAATGTAGTTTGAACGTTGAATCATAGCGACATATTTGAGAAAATTTTTATACTCAAAATTTTCTTTTCAAAACAATATATATGAGTATACATTCTTAATCCAATGCGTCTATTTAAATTATGTGTCTATGTTTATTGGTAAATTTCGAATTATAGTCCTGGAATTCAAGAAAAGCTAATAAAAAATTGAATGAAATTAAACCAATGACTTTCCTATTATTATTTTGATTATAACAGTATTAGAAAGTCATTCATCAATTTGTCGAGATATAAAATATAAATTAATCTACGACAGTCACAATAAAATAAAGAATATGCCGACTCTGGTCAATGAAACCTGAGTCACATATACAACGATTGAGATCAACAAACACTTAAGTTTTTCAATTCATTCCTCGTAACATGAAAACAACGTGGCAAGTGGAGATGAATGTAAAACACAAAGACGTATCGCAAGTGAAATAAAAACAAAAATGGCAATAAAAATATAAGAATTTAGTAAGAAAAATACGAAAATACTTCTTCGACATCTTCATTACATTTACATAGTAATTCAAGTGGAAAATAAATGTCTTAGAAATTGATAGAAGAAATTGGCAGGTTATTTTCGTTTATATTCTTCGGATTCATTATTTTTATCCTTAACTATGGGCTATAGTTTGCTTGAATTATTTCATTTGCTTCAATCGATTTTTAAAACAAGAATCGAAAACTAATCTGTTGAACAAAGCATAGAAAATAAATTGAATTTTAAATTAAAATCGAAAGTTGAATAAAAGTCCTCAGCAATTACGTCTTTGAAAAGCTTTTGTAACAAGAAATTTCAGTAATTATAAATAAATATGAAAACTTTCTGTTGTTTTTTATTTTCACACAATCTTTGTTTGTTGTGTTTATAAAAACATAGGAATTTTAATTTAAATTCCGATATCCAATTAATTTAATACAGAGTTACTGAAGATCTTTTAGTGTTTGTAACTGGTTTAAGTTTCAGTCGTACATATATTGGCCTTCAATATGACTAGCTAAACCAGAAATAAGAAAGAAAAAAAATGGAATTAATGAAGACATAAAAGAAAACGGCTGAAAAAACTAAGTAGAGATTAGTGACAGAAATAAAAGATAAGAGAAGCACAATCCACGCGTACTAATTTGAGACATCTGGGCGTATGTTACAAAAAGTTTCCAATTAATTCACTTGAAGTATTCAAGATTCGAAAGCTGCTCTGCCTCTGACTTGACTTGATCTGGTTATAACAATTGTCTCTGCAATATAACCGTTGTTCCCGTATAAAGGAGACATTTATTGAGAATACGTCTTAATTTTTCTTTTTGGCGATGACATCTGTCGCCGTAGTCTAGTAGTAGGTAGTGTGTTGGGTTATTAGACGTGAGGCTTCGGTTCAAACCCCAGGTCAGACAGCTCCAACAAAACGAAATATGAAAAATATTTTTACATTGACTTCCTCTCAACAGATTTCTGGCAAGAACTCTCAGATTAAAAATATTTGACAGATGTCACATGAGTAGTGCGATCTACATTTTAAAGTCGATTCCGAATGACGGATTTTTGAGACATTTTTCATGGCAATTTTATTTACTCTCAGAGTTTTTGCCAGAAATCTGCTTAGAGAAAGAAAGTCACCTGGCTTTACGCCTAATAAGCCAACACACTACGTACTATACTACGGCAACTTCGCATAGAACACCTGCAAAATATTCGGCTAATAATCAGTCATTGACTGCTACTAAGGTTTCCGATAATCAGTAACTTCTATTTATATTGACACTTCATCCAGCATTCAAAAGAAGCACAAAGCAAAGCCCAAAATTTAATTTATTAATCAACTAAACAAGGATTGTTAGAATTTACAAAAGAAAAGAAGCAACACCTATTGCCGCCACTTCTTCGCTATTTAAACATTCACTATTGCATCACTGATAAATAATGGCAAAATAATAATCCTCCACACTGACATCCAGTGGAAAAGTAAAAATAAAGACTTAAGGCACAGTCGTTTGTCTCAGTACTTTTAAAATGAGGCCAAATCGATGTGTAAAGATCTGCTGTTCTATAAGAATTGAAATTTGTAGAAACATTTTTTGTCGACGTCATGTGAGGTAAAAATGTTTCCTGTTGCAATAGAACTGCTAGCAATCTGCGTGAAAATTGGTAATATTTTTTCTTCCCATTCTACTAATACGATTCTCTATTCCAAGTAGTATCATCTTTTTCGATTAACGTCCTATTGTCATGTTTGCTGCTGTCAATACTTGCGTCAGCTCATAAGAGGAGCTTCTGATTTCTTCTTCTTCAGAATCTTCACTAGTAGGAATATTACATATATATATGTACATATTTAATCGGTCACTACAACCTTTCTTTGTAAACTGAAAATGTCTGACCTGAGATTTGAAACTTGGTCTGACGTTTAATTAGTTAAGATAGTACATACTAGACTACGACTACTTCAATCAATGTCAAGAACAGAAAATTCAACTTTTTCACTTTCATCCAACACTTAACCTTCAATTCCTTATCAAATATCATAAATGAAGTATTTTTATTTTATTTATTCTATTTACTATCATTATTACAAGTTAAAAAAATATATAAAATTTTTCTATATATATACATAGTTTGAGATTTTACTAGTAAGTATTACAACAAATAAAAACTTATTTTAGAGTGGACTTAAATTAACTATAAATATATTTATTACATTAAAGGAAAAAATATAGTAAAAACCTTATTGAAATTTAAAGAAATTTTTCTATTAACACTTCTGTCAACTTCGTACTGAAATTGAAGAAGTTGGAGATACTACAAATTTCTTACTAAAGAGTAACTTGAAAACCTGTTGCGATTTTGAAAGCTTTGTGTAATATTACGGGTTACAGTCATAAATATATCTTGGTTGTATATTTCATGTAGTCTACTAGTTGAATATCGCCTAAGTAAATTAAATAAAATAAAAATAATCTTTAAATTTTTATTTTGTATGACCTTAAGTTTTTTAATGTGTGTTTTGGCACATCTTTCTGACCAAACTTGACAGCGGTAGGACATTATTGGACGTATGCACATTTTGTAGAGTAAAATCTTGTTTTTCCACTTTAAAGAAGACTTTCGGTTCAACAAAGGATATAGAGTTCTACCACATCGAATAACTTTCTCACATGTTTGCAGAACATGCTGTCTAAATGTTAACTTTTTATTTAAAACAATACCCATATATTTGATAGTATCATTGAGAGAAATTTGAGTTCCATCAATAGTCAGAGGAATCGTAGGAATTCTTCTCGGTGACTTGTTAAATGGGAAAGTTATAGCTTGTGTTTTTGATCGTTAATTTTAATTTTCCATTTGGAGAAATATTTCTGAGAATATAGAAAACCTTTTTTCGAGGTCTTGACTATGACATTTGATACTTTGCCCGTTGCTATTATTGCAGTATCATCTGCATACAATGCTGCCGATTGGTTTCTTAATATTTTAAAGTCAGCAATATAAATTGAATACAGTATAGGGGATAATACTGACCCTTGTGGCACCACGGCCAGGATGTTTCACTGCGAGGAGTATTCGTTACCAATATTGACAATATTGACGACAAATGATCTCTCAGCTAAAAAACTTTGAACAATCTTTTGTAGATACACTGGGTAGCCAAAAGAATTAAGTTTATATATGAGAGCATTGTGCCATACAGAGTCAAAAGCCTTTTCTATGTCTAAACAAAGTATTCCAGTGCTCTTGCGCTGGTTTTTATTATTAGTTATAAACTTAACAATATATTCTACTTGGTGGATTGTGGAATGTTGCTCTCTGAAACCGAGCTGCTCATCTTGAATAATATTATTGTGGTTCAGTAAATTCATTTAATCTGCTTAGTATAATTTTTTCAAATACCTTATCAATACAACTTAGCATGCTTCCTTATTTTGCTTCAGTATTGGTATTATTTTTGCAGTTTTGAATTCTTTTGGGAAATAGCCGTTACTTAGGCACCAATTAAAAATTTTTGTAAGTAATGTGAAAAACAAATCAGTCATATTTTTCAACATTATAGAATTTATTCCATCTAAACCAGCAGCTTTGGAATTTTTTAACGACTTAACCAGCATTATAATTTCTTTCTTTGTTGTTAAATATTATTGTACAATATTCCTCCTTGTTGTTAGGTGAAATCTGTCTTTTTAACCATTCCATATGTTTCTTAACTACATTATCCTTTGTAGATAACATATGGTTACGTTTTTACCTTTTTAAAAATGTTTAAATATGAGTTCGTTACTTGCAAACAAAGTAAAAACAAATATGTGTTTAATTTCAGTTAAACTCTCTTTATTCTTTAAACTACTTTTGTGTGCCACCGTATACAATTCAACGATACAACAATAATAATCTGTTTTATTCACTAGTTCACACAACTATTAGCTAGATCTTTACAACCACGACTTATTTTGTTCACACGAAACTTCAGACAAGGCTGACTGAATTCTTACTGACTGACTGCTGGCCTTGTCTTGTCCTTTTATATACGCACGTAATCAGTATGATGAACGTTCTCGATGCGGAATGTTCTTGTTCTCGCCTTCTCGAGTGTTCTATAGCGACCGCATTGTTGCTTGTGTATTTTGCACACTTGTCCATCCCATATGCTTGTTGTTGTTGGAATACTTGTAACGTGTTCGATATATTTATTAGTGTGTATTTGTGCCGTGTGTGTTGTGTTGGTGTAGCTGGTAGCTAGTGTTTATCGTTTTTATTGTTAAACGATATTAGGTCGTTTCGATTTATGTAACAATATTAAATGTTGTTTGGTGATAGTTTTCAAATACTTCAGATATAATGTTTGCCTTTTCTTTAACATCATATACGTTAGCGCCATCTACTGTTAAGTGGCTAAACTCGTTTTTGTCCCCTTTGATTGCCTTTGCTAGTTTCCAAAATTTTTTGCTACCAGTTGGCAAGTTTCGTATAAATTGATTCCATTGTTTTTATTAATCAACATCGTAATCTGTTTTAATAGGCACTTGCTGAGAGAAATCTTATCTCTCAGCTGTATCACTACTTCTTTGTAATTTACGTCTATAACGATTTCTCTGGCCAAGCAAGAATAAAGTTTGATGTGAGAGCCTTTTTTGCCAACAAAAACTGATAATGACAGGAATTTTTTTGAAGCTTCTTGTAAAATATATATAACTTTAGACAAAACTGCTTCTATGTTTGCATTAGTAAGTACAACAGCTGGCAGGTTGTTATTTTTAATCTCATTTTCAACCCATTTTTTATTTCTTTCCAGTTAGCTTGCCTATATTGTGGAATCTGTTTAAAATTTTCAGGGAAAATGCAATTAATTTTACGATTGACTAGGGTGTAATCCGAATTAAGTAATTCGGGTTTCAAGGGGTGAAAAATTTAAATTTGAATTCGATAGTAAGATATCAACTACAGATGGTTGCGTTGGAGCTATGTTTTGACTGAATCGAGAGAAAGAGTTTGGATAGTAAATGTAGTAAGCTGAATTGAGCTGTTGGTTATAAAGGCTGTTACCGGCTGTATTATTTTGGAGACAGTTCAAGCTCGTGCGATGGGCATTGAAATCATCAAAAATAAAATAATCTATTGTAGATGTAGTTATAATATTAAGATCATCAATAAAATTGTTTGTGTATGAAGGGCAATATACTGACGTAAATCTAACAGGCCTGTTTGATATTTTAATAATAATAGAAACGTTTTCCATACTCGTTGTTGGAAATTTTGAAATTTGTTCATGGGGAATATTATTCTAACTGCTATTAGCCTGCCTCCACCACGCGTATTGCGATTTCCCTGTTGGCTTTAAAATTTCTGAGCTTAAATTTATATTTTGGTTTAAAGAATGTTTCATTTATTAATACTACATCAATTTGTTTTAGATTTAAGATTTGCTCTAATTCTGTAATTGCATTTGGGTTTGTTAAGCCCTGAGCATTCCAATGCAAAATATTTAATTTAGCCATGAATTTAATATGATTTTATATAACATGCCTAAGCATGTTACCCAGTACTCTGAGTTTATCATATTTAGTTTTATACTTTTCCAAAGCATCGATGGCTTCGAAATAAATATCTAACAGTTGCTCATTTGACAAGTCACTATCGTCTGGTGCTTTCCGACTTTTACGAGCTATTTCGGCATATGTAAAGTTATTATTTTTTACCTGAATTTTTATTGATAATGCTTGGTAATTCGGGTCTCACATTACATATGTAGTTCTTCCTCTGACGAATAAATTTCAGTGCGATAACGTTGTCTTGAAGTTTTTGGCTGACTCCTAGTAGTTACTTTGCGTCGAATCTCCAAATACTCTTTTCTTGCCGGGCAGTGAGGGTCATCTGCGCGATAGTTAACATTCTTCAAATATCTTTTTATGCAGTTGTAGCATTTGTTAATCACAGGACCTTTCGTTGGTAATTTATTTAGTTGGCATGTCGAGTAGTCGTGATTACCGCCACAACCTATGTAAACAACTGATCTATAACAGTTTGATAATCCATGACCATACATTGCACATTTGGAGCATTGTGTTGGTCCTCTAGAGTGTCTAAGAGGGTTTTTCAAATGAACAGCAATACTATTCACATATCTAATTTTGATCACCTCCCTCTTAGTAATCTAGCATGTACAATGCATCGTCTAGGTTAGGTCGAGTAGTTTTAATTTCTTTAATGTTTACAGATTCGCTGTTAACCCTTTGACGACCAAACGTTTTCTGCTGAAGGGATTTAAACTTTTGTTTTATTTTAATAATCTGTGGCCTAATAGTAGTGACGAAAAAAAAATTGCCCTTCTGGGTATCCTCTAAGCAATCACGGGATGTAGTGAAACAAAGAAACACATTGCATTGAACGCAAAAAACAAAAACACAATGAAAGCAGCGTTTCCAACATTCACTCTCTTCCATTTTATGAAGAGATTTAGACCACGCATTGAGTTGGCTATACTGTTTGTGCCAATGGACATTCTTTTATATTTACAGGTATAATAAGTTCGAAAACTGTTGTGAAATTATGGCCGATATCTACTATTATTGGAGGGATCATAGAACTTTTTTCCTTAAAAGGATCGTTGTTTATAGATGAGGCATCCTCAACTTCCATGTCGGATAGCAATTGGAATCTGTTATTCGAGACAGTTTTTGGCACTTTGTATTCGGGGCATCTTCCCCAGAATTTTTTGCGTTTTGCGGACATTTAGAAATTGTTAATTTATAGAAATAAAATAGATTTGAGTTTGTTGTATATATTAAAGAAAAAACAGCTGATAAAATGATCTCTCTAGCCTAGATGCGCGCACTTTGGCGTTCGAACACAAAACTATAAATAATGTATTGTTCCCGATAAAACTTCACAAAATCTTTTGAAAACTTAAAAAATACATACACAACACCAAAGAATCCCTAGGAAAGTCGTATGTATCAAAAATGATACATAAGCCAGAATTATGAAGTTTTTGAATTTTTTAAGTCCTGCTCAAAATTTTCTTTTTTTATTTGGTTTAAAATAACGACAATCACAATACTAACATATTCAAAAAATATCAGGCATCTAGCTTTTTCTGAATAAAAGTTATAATGTCTCAAAAATTGAAATGTATCATTTTTGATACAAAGCTCGATGTACGGTTAAGTCGTCAAATATCCACAAAAACATACTCAGGGCTTATATTTTAAGTGGCTTAAATCACATGGGTTTTTACAAACGGAATTTGTGATGAACTTTCTTTCTAATTTCAATTCCTATATAACAGCAGCTTTTTCCACATCGGTTTGAACTCATTTTTTAAATACTGAGACAAACGAGAAAATGATACGTGAAACGAAAAAATTTTAACATGCGCTAGACATCCACAATATATTCGCATATTGTAGACTTCTGTTGGAGTTTTAAGTTTACGATTTTACCTTTTTTGGTTTCGTGTAACACCTATCAGTAAAATACTACCGGTTATCATCTAATTTGATATAAAATTATTCGTTGTTTTTATTGTAAATTTTTTTATTTTAAAATGATCATTTTAATATTGAACACTTTTTTCATTTTAAATTCATTCATAGTTTTCTCGGTCTTATTAGCATTTGAACAGACTTCAATGAATATCCGTAACCATGAAATGTATTCCAAGTAATGCCACGACGATCATCAGAGAAATCAGCATTAAATTTTGTTGGATCTTGATAGTATTTGCCATTTAAATTGCTAAAAACAATACAAAAGAAGTAATACTAATTATAAATACAAAAATTAAATAATTTATTAACTGACCTGTAACAACAATTTAAATACCACCAGGCACCAGTTTTAATTACAGCACAATTTTCGTCAGCAGTATCATTATCACGATCTTTTGTGGTAAAATTATAACCCACATGCCCACTTAATGAATCCCCAGCATCGCCCGTATATGATCCGACTTTAATCAGTTTGTAATTTTCAGTCTCATTCCCCACTTGGAAATCGTCATACTTGGCGTATTTCGTAACATTATCGAAATCCTCCAAAAGTATGAGCAACTCCACGGGCTTAAGACTGGTGGTTAGGGCGTGCAATTTGTCTAATCCTATAAAGAATTCACCATCTAAATTGCCAAAACCAGATTTATACTCTGTCCAAGTGCGGTAGAAGTCCACCGCGCCATTGATACGTCGTTGAATAACCGTCCAACCGCCACCCTCTACGCTGTTATTACAAGCGACGTAAAATGGTGCAGGTCCATACAGATGATTCTTAATGAGGCACTTATTTATTGCACAATAATTGTCATTGATATCCGCACAACTGGTGGGATATGATTGATTGCTGCTTAAAAGTAATTGAAGAAAAGTTTGAAATGAAGACATTGCAGTTGAGAGTAATTCATGAATTTTAAAAGCCTTTTAAAAATGAAAAAATTACATTAGTTTAGTATGAGGGATTATGCATCACCTACAGTAATGTTAACAACTGACATAAATTTATTTGCCCATAATGAATTCTTTTCTTCCCCGTTTTTTTTTTAATTTTCCGAAAGTGTGTGCTTTAAAAATGGAATCAATTTCTGTCATTGCCTTTTTTTCTTTTTTCGCTTAAACCTGAATTATATTAAAAATATTTTTTTCAATTACTTACGCAATTAGACCGTGAAGCTCCCCCTTCAAACATTTTTCAGTGGCATCTGAAATATTAAACAGTTTTTTTTTTAATAATATTGAAGTTGAATAATTTTAAAAATAATTCTTACTTAAGTGTTGCTGAATAACATGATAAAATTTCAATTGATCCTTTTTAGGTATTGCATTATTGCCAATAATCGTAAGCTTCTCGTCTATTTTCTGCATCAAATTGAATTTATCGGATATTGTAGTCTTCAAGGCCTGGGAATGACCTTCCAAATTCATTTCTTTCAGAAGATTTTGAATATTATTCTGATTGTTAATAATCTCTCCCGAGATATTCTTCGGCATTAAATTGCTTTCTATGTCGGTTATCTTTGCATCGATTTTCTTTAATGCAATCATTTTGTCGGAAATTGTATTCTTCAAGGTCTGAGTATGATCTTCCAAATCAATTTTTTTGCAAAGTTCCTGCGTGTCATTTTGCTGATTTAGAATTTTCGCCAACATATTATCATGCTCTTTTAGTTTTTCTCTAATGTCAGTCATAACTAAGATTTTATCATTGACTGGTGGTGGGACTAATGAAACTTGGCGTTCAGCTTCGTGTTTTTCTAATAATTTTGCTTCCATTCCCCTTATTTGTAAAGACAATACATCCATTTTATTAAAGAGTTCCATTTGTTGCCGTAGAAGAGCATCATGATTGATTTTCGCTTGTAGATTCAGTCGTTCCAGTTGAGTTTCGAAGCGTGTATAATCACACGAATGAATCTCTTCATAGATATCATCATTAATGGACTGTATTGATGCAGAAACATATAAAATATTTTTTATTTAATTCTCTTGTTTAAAATCAACGACAAAAAATACTTACTTTTGTTTCGCCCACTGCAAACCACTACACACTCCAAATGCACAGTAAATATAAAAGCTCTACACGGTTTTCCATGTTTGCGATGAAAGTCTTGTATTGATGAACTTCATTAAAAAGCGTTGGTTTTTATATAATACTGAAGACACAGCGATTTGAAGAAAATACTGAAATGTTATGCTAAAAATAAACCATTGGCATCATTTGCACATAGCGCCTGGTGCGTTGATGTTTCACCAGCTTTGTTCTTTAATTACTGATAACAAATGTATGTATACAGTTGGCGCATAAAGTATGCATCCATTGTTAATTTTTTCAATTAAATACGCTTACAAAAACGTCAATAATTTTAAAACCCTCTTATTTTAATTGCTATTGTTATAGCTTACAGGTCTGAAATAAAATGTTTAGATTTCAACGCAAAATATTTCATTTCAATATATATTTGTTTCTTGTTTCAATCATTATAGTTTTTATTAATTTATTGCAAGCTTCAGATAATGAGGCAACAGACATTGATAAGAATTTGAAATAAAATCTATTTTAGCTTCAAACCTTATAATATTCTTTTGAACTATCTGAACAATATTTTATGATTATTATTTTATCTGATTATTTTATTTTTTTCTTAATACGATGATACGTGATAATCCAATACCCCAAATATATAGTAATCTCCTATCAATCATTGGATGTTAACTCTAACAGTGATTAATGCAGATGGAATGCAGACAAAATACAGACAAAAATAATTTGCTAAGTATACCACATAAAGTGACTAAAATGTTGACAACACTATCCCTAGAAAACGAAAATTGACAACGATAGTCAAGAATACACACTCCAAGTAATAAATTTATTTTTTCAGAAAATATACGAATCAAAATTTACATTTAAAGTTAAAAATAAAATTGTTCAACAAATTATTGAAAAATTTTGCATTATTACAGGCAATATTTGCCATGATTGTCATTGCATAAGTGGTCATGGATGTCATCACCAATGGAGAAAGCCACTCAATATAACACTCAGATGAAAAGCAGGGTGCAATATACTACTGACCTCCAAACATTTACACTAACACAGATGAGCAGAAGACTTCCAACATTTTCAATGACAAGTTGAACTCTTCCATTGTATTCTTTATACATTTTTGGTCGTCAGCTTTCCTTTGGCGGAGAAGCAGTATGCATACGATCTTTGAGCCAAACAAATTGATTTTCTTTCCGATAAAGCAAACTACGACGTTTCATTTCAATGCAAGTTTTTCTTGGGTGACTATCACGATAAAATTAAGAACCAAGATAGCAACATCCCCAAACAGCCAGTCATCTTATACATATGGAAATAAGTGTGGGAGATAATTTGCTGTCAATTGGTTCTGTCATTACAAATTCAGAGATATACCTTATAAAGTTAATAATATCCTACGGTATAGGCACTAGGACTCTATCAAACAGTATCAGAAAAAAATAAAATGTTTCAGTTTGTGGTCATGTCATGATCCACTTAATTGGAAAAGGAAAAACAACTCAATTTGCTGTTAAAAACTATTGACATCCTTATAAACACAAGCAGGAGGTCCGGCGATAGAAACCGGCGGTAATAGATAAGGGAATTAACAGATATTCTTTCACATTCACTACAAGCAAGGATTGTTCACATTTGTTGGTGCTAAACTTCACCGAACGCCCTCACCAGAACAAAATATTTCCTTCCAACCCTACACTATAAGCCAGAAATATGGAATTCAGGCAGTTTGATATTCAATTTTAATGGAATTTCAGTCTAATCTAATAAATTCACAGAACTACCCAAGAGATTCGAAAATTGAAGGGCCTTCAGATAATTATTGAAATAATAAAATGGTTTACTGGCGATATTTGTAAATCGTATACTGTTTTTATGGTTGTAAAGTAACCCAATTATGTTTTCAATGTATTAGTTTCAGGGCAGATTTATAAAAGATTTCTTATATCGCCAATATCAGCATCTTCCAAATAAAATCTATACTTCGTTGTATTGTGTAGTATTCAATGGTGAATAAAAATTTAAGAAAATGTTTGTAGCATTTTCTACCTCCCTATTATTTCCTCCACCACTGTATATAACATTTGAGTATATTATTTTTATTTATTTTTTAATGAAGTTGTCAAACATCAACACCAAACTTATTAATACAACAAATACAAAAATATAAAATTTTTTGATAATTTTTATTAATTAAAGACACGAGCTAACTGTTTTATCATCATCAATCAAAGAATTAACTCATTAATCATTACAGAAAATTTAATTTTTAAAAAACTTTTTATAAAATTCTAAATGTTTTTATGAATAAAAGGGGTATTCACGACATGTATTCATGGCCAGCCACATGATATAACAGCAGATCCCAATTATGAAACTAAAATATCAGTGTGGCATAAGAGGTGTTGGAGAATTTTAACTCGTTTAGTTCTTCTAATGAATTAAAATTTAATTTAAAAATTCTATTCTGTAAATTTTTTCAATTATTTGATCTTAAAATTAATTCAAAGGAGTACCTTTAATGGTTGTGCCATAAAAGGTACAGTGTACGTGAAAGGGTTTTAATTGAAACATAAATTATGAAATTGATTATCAAAATTCAAAGAAAAATATACAAAAAATCGTATTGTTTTTAA
Organism: Sarcophaga subvicina; assembly: GCA_936449025.2. Lineage (NCBI taxonomy): Eukaryota > Metazoa > Arthropoda > Insecta > Diptera > Sarcophagidae > Sarcophaga > Sarcophaga subvicina. The sequence goes on from OW388080.2 coordinate 94,959,976, forward strand.
AAACATGGGGACACACAGCCACACATATATGTAGATATGACGGTAGTGCTTCTGCGTTTAACTTGTCTGTGTTCACTTTGGGCTGATAATATTCATAAAATTGCAAAACGGTCACATAAGAATATAAAAGGCTGAGTATTCTACAGAAGTAAAAATTAAAAATAACACAATATTACATACAAACACTGGCATACAATAGATTTCAAATTTTTAATCTGTATTTGAGGCCGAAGTGCATTTCCATTTCTTATCTCAAGTAGTATAAGAAGAAATTATTTGTCAGCTTGAGGAGCGTGATTCATATTAATATTGTTTTGTTTGATAAGCGATACTAGTGGCTGAACTTCAAAATCTTCAAAAGGTTATCGCTTTAATGAATAAGAGAATGCCTCAACCTTATTCGTGTTGGGCAAGGTTGTGGTTGAGTTTTTGTTTAAACAAATGTTTCCAGTATTTTGTATACATACAGTTGGCTTATAAAGTAAATGCTCATTCTTATCTTCCATGAATTTAATACAAGTAATTATGTATATATACATACATACATACATACATAATTGGCCATTACAACCCTTCAGTCAGGATTACGGCCTAGTTTCTCACACCACTTATGTTGTGTGTGTTAATTTTATACATGAGTGGCGGGACCTACAGTTTAAAGTCGACTCCGAACGACAGATTTTTTGAGAAACTTTTCATGGCAATTTTATTTACTCTCAGAGTTTTTGCCAGAAATCTGCTGAGAGGAAGTCGCCGAAGAAATACTTTTTGTATTTTATTTTGATGTCTGGCCTGGGGCTCAAACTCTGGCTTTTCGTCTAATAAGCCAACACACTACCTACTAGACCATCATATATACTACAGACAAATGTATTGAAATTACTCTTCCACTCAATTGCAGAACTGCACTTGAAATTAATTCAAATATTTTCATTTTTAAAATCAATCAATCATCAGATGGTAAATTGTCACTTCTTAACTTACTTTTTATTTTTCGTCATTTAGCGTTTGTCAATTTCTCTCGCTCGTCTTTCTCGGCCAGGACATCCGTATGTGGTCGATTGGCCAATTTATCGCACACTGCATTACAGAAAAATTACGTTTTCTTGTCGGAATATTCGTATGTTGAACTCAATTCCTGCAGAGGTCTTTCCTGTTACTTATGGAATAAAAATATACAAGCCTAGTGTCCATAAACACTGTTCTCTCTCTCCTTCTTCCCATAACATATTTTCATAGTGTTGGTGGTGGTTGTACAAAAAAAAAAATAACGACGCTTGCCTTTGTTCTTCCGATGATAATATTAGAAACTATACTCGAATTTTTAAAACAACAAGTGATAAAAACAAGAAAAGTGATAAAAACAAGAAAAGTGATAAAAACGAGAAGTGATAAATTATTCTCAATTACGAGGTTATTCAGGAGTTGTAATTAGTAGGCTTTTAAGGGATTAAAAAGGAATAAAATACAGAAAAATCATCACAGGTACTCGAAAGTAACTTAAAAATATAATACTTTACTCCTTGTTTTTACTAACATAAATTTCCAATAGTAACAATTGCAAAGTAAATACAAAGCTTAAAGTGGCTTTCCATGTACTAAATGTATTATTAAGAATGTGATGTAAATCTTTAATTTCGTCAAATAATCGTCAAAATAAGGGCACATCGTCAAAATAATATTTTTGGAGCCCAAAATCGTCAAAATGACGATAAATCGTCAAATCTGGCAGCTATGCGTCCAAGTATACTTTATAGTCAACGTGCATTTCTCTATTGCTTATACTTCAGCTTTATTTTCTTATCGCAGTTTCATTTTCAACACTGACTGTATTAAATTCATTAAAGTCACAGCAAAATTTCAATTCATTGTCAGTTGACTTTAACCTTTAATTAGAAGTGCACTTAAAAGAATTGTGACAACACCAGCTTAACGAGCTGAAAATGAAATTTTACAAACTAACATTTTTGTTATTGTGTATGTGGTACTATGCACAGTTTGCGATCAAAGTAAGTACTTTACATAAATCAGTATTACAATCAGAATCAGTTCGTATATTCGTTATAAACGCAGCCAAATAGTGATAATATTTCGGACGTAATTGATTCGTTTGATTACACACGATTTGATAATCAATTAATAAAATAACAAAATGAAAGCGATACACTACAAAATAGTATATCGAATATTCAAAAGGACTTAGACAGGCTTAGTGTCTTGGGACGAAACATTAGAAGTCTGTCACAACAAATGGAAACAATGCAAGAGCTGCTGCTACACAATAGTAGACCAAAAGCCGAAGGTTTAAATATAAGTTTAAAGTAAAGTTTTTACATAAAAATTAAAGTCTGAACGAAATATACCTTTGAAGAGTATTCATGAATTAAATTTTACTTTAATAATTGTTTCGGAATTGCTAAAGATACTATAAAGAATTGTTTCACGCTAAAAATATATGCATTAATGACTATAAAAATAAAAACACGCACACAGTCATAGAAGTTCGTTTCATCGAATCAGACGAATTCGCACTAAACGCGTTGCTACAGACAGGATATCATCAGACGAACTCAAAGGTACCGCAATATTCTGTTCTATCTCCAACATACATACATAATTCGTCATTACAATCCTTCAGTCAGGATTACGACATAGCTTCTCACACCGCTTATGTTGCCTGCATTAATTTCATGCATGAGTGACCGGACCTACAGTTTAAAGTCGACTCTGAACCACAGAATTTTGAGAAAATATTTCATGGTAATTCTATTTACACTCAGAGTTTTTTCCAGAAATCTATTTTCGTTTTTATGTCTGACACGGGGTATTGAATCGTGGCCTTACCTCTTATAAGTCAACACACTACTTACTAAACTACGGCGGCTTTTATCTCCAATCTATATTTCATTTTCATTAAAGATATTTCTGCCTTTAACTTCTAAGCCTATCTATTCTTTTGCAGATGACAGTAAAATTTGCCAATCATATTATTTTAATGGTAGGTCCAGCCCTTTGGAGATTGAAGGAAAAGGGCTTAATATAAATGACACTATCACATTCGACCTACAGTCAATCCCCGAATGTCTTCTTATAAATGGTGCTGATGTTAAGGGGCGACAAAAACGCAATGCTTTTTATTAAAACACAAGCGCAGCAATAATATTGCCTCATCCGAAGTTATGGGTGGTGAAAACATACATAAGTCAGACGCTCTTAATGTTCTGCGCATGAAAATTCAGTGTCATGTTCACTGGAGACAACACATTTTGCAAGTGTGGAAAGAAGCATTCCAGAGCCTCAGTTTCCTAAGGCTTTGGGAGAAATACTACAGTTCATCTAATCTCTTTACTATTTCCATCACTTATATCCGACCGAGAATGAAATACAACTTGCATGTACGGGCAGGTGTCTCAAAATCATTTTGAAGCTTCTCAACTGCATACAGAAGAATGCGAATGTGCTCATTAATAACGGTAGGGTATCCAACTCTATTGATTCATTGGAACATCGTAATGTGTCTAGCGTTTCATTGTTCTACCGCTACAACAACGGATTTTTCTCTATCGAGATAAAGAAACAAGTTCACGAAAATCGTTTCCGTCTTTTTCACACGACGTGTCAGTTAGTTTGTTGGCAATTGGCCAGTAGAACTGCTTTACAGACAGAATTCGTTCTTTCGCCCCTATCAGGGCGCCTTTTCAACTGGTTCTGGAGAAGTCATGGAGAAGATTCATGAAAACCAAGTCAACATACATCATTATGCGTAACTGAAAAAGCTGTGTAGAATGATGTTGAGCAACTACTGAAGCTCTCGGAATCTTTTGATAACGCGAGATGTTTCTGATAAGGCAAATGACACTGTTTTCGGCAAAAGTGCCCAGTTGCTTATCTACGCTACCAAACGGGATGCTACAGCTGGTTTCAGCGCTATTGAATGGGAGCCTATCAAAATGGGTCTGGATGTAAATGGCGAAAAAACAATCGCAGATTACGGTCGACAACTATTCTTTCGATGGATAATGGCTTTATCTTGGCTCTGTCTTCTCAATGACATGTACGTTGTGTACCACATTAATATGCAACTGCTGCGGTGACCCGAATATGTCGTTCGGAGAGAAAAAAATGCTCCGATGAAATGAGCTTCTGATGTGGGCCGATTTTACAAAATAATGCTCCACTTAGCATAACACTTCCTGCACCAATGTCTCGCTTGAAACATATGCTTGCTCTTAGTTTATCTTAGTTAATCGTGCCTTTGTTCTACTTTGTTCTTATTTAAATCATGGGCTTTTTGATTGTGTATTGAAATTAAAAGTCTTCAAAACCTTCTAAACTCCATGGAAAGCTTAAAAATTATTAATTTCGCAACAATTTGCACCTGATGCAACCCAACCAAATCAAAGTGAACTTCATAATATTGAATATTTCCTTATCGAATTTACATTTAAAGTTATCATTATATGTGCTACACAACGAAGTCATAAAAATTGGGACTCCAATGTACATGAATTCTTTTTTATTTTATAATCAGAACAAACTCAAGCACTTGGTATTATGGCGCACGGCGACACATAAAATTTAACTGATTAAATTTGCATATGTATTGGTAATATATATTTTGCTTAGCACAGCAACACATCAAAATTGTACCTTCAAACTACATTGTATTATGCAACACAGGCAGTAAAAATCAGAAGTTTTTTGATATTCTTCAAACTCACCTCAGCCTATAACATAATTGGTCATTACAATAATTTAGTAAGGATTACAGCCTAGCTGTCACACCAGTTATGTTGTCTGCATTAATTTTATACATGAGTGGCTGGACCTACAGTTTAAGAATGACAGAACTTTGAGAAACCATTTTATTTATTCTCAGAATTTTTGCAAAGAAGTCTTCTGAGAGGAAGTGGCCGAAGAAATATTTTTTCATATCGTGTTTTGATGTCTGACGTGGAGTTTAAACCGTAGCCACACGTCTAATAAACCACACGTATGAGTATGTTTTACGTTAAAACAAAAACACGAGTTTTATCCATTATTTGATGTACGGTCGAGCAACTGTAGACAATTCAAAAATCTGTTTCGGATAGGATTTTTGATATTTGTTGGTTATCAATAACTCTAAAAAAGTTGGTATTTGGTATTCGAAATGCATTGATAAATTATCTGAAAAGAAATACTTTAAAAACAAGCCAAGCAAATAGTGTGCTAACAATACGTCCATTCGTAATAATTTCTATGGAATATGCAAGTAATTGTAATAAAAAAATATATACATTTATACATAACCATTACAATCCTCTAGTCTGGTCTACCTTCTCATAAGAAATTTATTTTTGTAGACTTTATTCCAAATTCAGCAACTGAATCAACAATTCTGAATTATCAAATACGGCTTTGTGTTCCGATTAATCGCTCTAAAAGTTCATCGCGTTATTGTTGCTTCGTTGAATACTCAATTACAAAAAAGAAAACAACAACAAAAAAACCTTGTCAAATAAAGGAAGTAAAAATAATTTTTCTTTAATTTTACAACTTCGTACTTTAAAATCATTTCGTTAACATTAATCGATTTCAATTAAATATTTATAATTTCCTTGGCCGGATTAACATTTGCACAAACTTTAGAGAGTAATTAAAGCCATGAAAATCATACCAAGTTATTCCGTCTTCTTTTAAAGCCTTTGCTGGATCTTGATAGTATTTGCCATTTAAATTGCTAAAAATAATACAAAAGAGACAATAATAATTATAAACACAAAAATTAATTAATTTATTAACTGACCAACTATAACACTTATAGTACCACCAGGCACCAGTTTTAAGTTCAGCACAATTAAACTTTTCGGAAATATCATTATCACGATCTTTTGTGGTAAAATTATAACCCACATGGAGACTAAGTGAATCCCCAACATCGCCCACATATGATCCGACTTTAATAAGTTTGTAATTTTCAGTCTCATTCCCCACTTGAAAATCGTCATACTTGGCGTGTTTCGTCACATTTTCGAAATCTTCCAAAAGTATGAGCAACTCTACAGGTTTAAGACTGGAGGTTAGGGCGTGCAATTTGTCTAATCCTATAAAGAATTCACCATCTAAATTGCCAAAACCAGATTTATACTCTGTCCAAGTGCGGTAGAAGTCCACCGCGCCATTGATACGTCGTTGAATAACCGTCCAACCGCCACCCTCTACGCTGTTATTACAAGCGACGTAAAATGGTGCAGGTCCATACAGATGATTCTTAATGAGGCACTTATTTATTGCACAATAATTGTCATTGATATCCGCACAACTGGTGGGATATGATTGATTGCTGCTTAAAAGTAATTGAAGAAAAGTTTGAAATGAAGACATTGCAGTTGAGAGTAATTCATGAATTTTAAAAGCCTTTTAAAAATGAAAAAATTACATTAGTTTAGTATGAGGGATTATGCTTCACCTACAGTAATGTTAACAACTGACATAAATTTATTTGCCCATAATGAATTCTTTTCTTCCCCGTTTTTTTTTTAATTTTCCGAAAGTGTGTGCTTTAAAAATGGAATCAATTTCTGTCATTACCTTTTTTTCTTTTTTCGCTTAAACCTGAATTATATTAAAAATATTTTTTTCAATTACTTACGCAATTAGACCGTGAAGCTCCCCCTTCAAACATTTTTCAGTGGCATCTGAAATATTAAACAGTTTTTTTTTTAATAATATTGAAGTTGAATAATTTTAAAAATAATTCTTACTTAAGTGTTGCTGAATAACATGATAAAATTTCAATTGATCCTTTTTAGGTATTGCATTATTGCCAATAATCGTAAGCTTCTCGTCTATTTTCTGCATCAAATTGAATTTATCGGATATTGTAGTCTTCAAGGCCTGGGAATGACCTTCCAAATTCATTTCTTTCAGAAGGTTTTGAATATTATTCTGATTGTTAATAATCTCTCCCGAGATATTCTTCGGCATTAAATTGCTTTCTATGTCGGTTATCTTTGCATCGATTTTCTTTAATGCAATCATTTTGTCGGAAATTGTATTCTTCAAGGTCTGAGTATGATCTTCCAAATCAATTTTTTTGCAAAGTTCCTGCGTGTCATTTTGCTGATTTAGAATTTTCGCCAACATATTATCATGCTCTTTTAGTTTTTCTCTAATGTCAGTCATAACTAAGATTTTATCATTGACTGGTGGTGGGACTAATGAAACTTGGCGTTCAGCTTCGTGTTTTTCTAATAATTTTGCTTCCATTCCCCTTATTTGTAAAGACAATACATCCATTTTATTAAAGAGTTCCATTTGTTGCCGTAGAAGAACATCATGATTGATTTTCGCTTGTAGATTCAGTCGTTCCAGTTGAGTTTCGAAGCGTGTATAATCACACGAATGAATCTCTTCATAGATATCATCATTAATGGACTGTATTGATGCAGAAACATATAAAATATTTTTTATTTAATTCTCTTGTTTAAAATCAACGACAAAAAATACTTACTTTTGTTTCGCCCACTACAACAGATTGTGCTTTCAAAATGCACAATAAATATAAAAGATCTACCCAGTACTTCATGTTTTCTATGAAAGTCTTGTAATGATAAGCTTCGTTAATAAGCGTTGGCTTTTATATGATTCTGCAGACACTGCGATAAGTAGAAAATACTCAATTGTTATGTAAAAAATAATATCTGACCTCACTTGAACATTGCCCAACTTCGTTCTTTAATTACTGATAACAAATGCATGTATACAGTTGGCACATAAAGTATGCATCCATTGTTAATTTTTTTCAATTAAATACACTTACAAAATCGTAAGTGTATTGCTATTTCAGAGCTTACAGGTCTGAAATAAAATGTTTAGATTTCAACGCTAAATATTTCAATTCAATATTTATTTATTTCTTGTACCAATCCTTATCGTTTTATTAATTCATGTCAGCTTTAGAAAATCTGCCAACAGAGTTTGATAAATACATGAAAGCAAATCTATTTTAGCTTCAAACGTTATAATGTTCTTGGGTACTATCTGAACTGCTGATAATTTTGTCTTTTTCTTAATACGAGGTTGCAAAGCACACGCCTTTGAATAAATGTTTACGTGATAATCCCACATCCCAAATTGATTTTAACTTCCTATCAATCATTGGATATTTACTCGAACAGTGATTTATGCAGAAATATTAAAAATTAAAACTTACAGGCGAAAACAATTTGCTAAGTATACCATATGAAGTGACTAAAATGTTGAAATACTTTCAGTTTAATACTTAGAATACTTTAATAAACTACTTACCCTAGATTAATTATACTAAGTTTCCATCACAATATAACTGTGCATATATCAGATAAGAGTGAGCATTTGCTTTATGAACCAACTGTATGCATATAAAATGCAAGAAACAAACAATTGTTTAAACATCCCTTTCAATATCGATAACAACCTTAACGAAAACGTTAATGATGAATGATGCTCTCTCCTATCGCTGACAAATAATTTCTTTTCTCACATAATAAGTGTGATTAGAATGGAAATTCTATTCGGCATTTAATAGATTATAAATTAAAAATTTTGTATGTATGTATGTGTAATCTTGTTTCATTTATACTTTTTTATTCTGTTGCATTCTTTAATTATCATTTTGAGCAGAAAAGTTTTATTATCAGTTTAAGGCACATATTCATAAGTACTCAGCATCACTGTAGTCATCTATGTGAGTGTGTTTATGTTATAAAAAATACATTCTTCGTTTAACCCATTTACAGCTAAACAAAAACTACAAGTTAAATTTTTTAAATTTCAATGTATATTTATTTTTCATTATTTCAAAGCAAAAAAGCAGAAACGTAAAAAATGAGTAAAAAAAAAATTATATTCAGGACATTAGAGGGGTGTACCCAAATTGGTACAATGGCCACTTATGAGTGATATTTTGCAAAACAATTTTTTTCAACGCAGAGTGTTTTTTGCATTTTTTGCAACTCCAGCGGCTTCTATTGTGGAAGATGACACAACGCACACGCTTAGAATGCTTTGGAACATCTGCGCCGTCTAGATGTAGACCCTTAATATTTGATGACGAAAGCCGAGCAGAATGTCTTTTGGACGACTGTTTTAGATGAAACCTAGCTATGGATCGACGAAATTGTAATTGATCCATAGCATTTTCTTCACAAAATTCATGTAGGCGCCACGCATTTGATATAGCCATATCAACCATGTACGTAAATAAACACCACCACCATTTTTTGCTATGTATGCTAATTCGGTATAAAGATATAGATTGGTCCGTTTCATCAAGTGAGGTATTGGCATATCAACTTTTTGTTTTTTTTTCAGAAGACCATCTTTTAATTTTTCCTATTGGTTCATAAGATTCGTAATTTGGCGCCATTGTGCAAATACTGTTATCCTTCCAGCGGACCAGTAATAACTCATTATTTTTGTCAAATCTGAAATCGAAATCGGCTCTTGATTTTCAACATCTCTTTTGCATTTGCCAGAGGACATTTCTTAGTGCTTGGATTGTTCCTGTGGCACGGTAACGTAAATTATGCAAATCATTGAGTAACTCAAAAAATTATCAAAATAGATTTTATGGTTGGCAGGATTCATGGTCAATTTTTGTAGCAGCATTTTCACAGCCCTAGTACCCAATGGCTCAGAAACAGGTGTGGTTGATTTAACACAATAAATATCAAAGCAGTAACAATATCCAGGCGAACTTGCTGCAACCCAGTTTTTATAACCAAACCGAATAGGTTTAACTCGAATATACTGTTTTGCTGAATAGCGACTGTAATATTTCACCATGGATTCGTCGATAGAAATATGTTCGTGGAAAACACCCCATTGGTTAAATTTTCTTATAAGAATATCAGCAAGTTGACGTACTTTAAACATTTTGTCACTAGTTTTTGCAGCGTCGCTATTAGTATACTTGTGGCCATTGTACCCAAATTGGAACAGCATTATTATATGTTTTCTAAGATCTTATACATTTGTTGTATGAAACTAAAAAAGCTTTTCAATGGTTTATTGAATTTTATATTATAATACAAATAACGACTATAAGCTTTAAGTAGAAAATATAACTTTGGTTACCATTGACCGATCTCTAAATGTGTATTATTAATGAAGTTTAATAGATTATTACAACAATAACAATTAATGTAGTTAAATTGTTTCATTTAATATTTATTCAGAGCCCTTTCCACTATTCAATAATGCAAAAATAAATAAACTAGAGTAACAGTTTTTTTATACAGCCTTAATAATTAAGTGTTCCCAAATTGACACAGTGACCGTAAATGGGTTAAAAAATCGTTGAATTTCATATTTAAATTGTGTTTTCATATTTTTTTCAGGGCAGATTTATAAAAAAATTCTTATGCCGGCAATGTCAACATCTTCCATATAAAATCCATGCATTTTGTTGTGTTGTATTCAATGGTAAATAAAAATTTAAGAAAAGTTTTTTCTACCCCGCTATAATTTTTCCACTACTGTATATTATTTTTTTTTTAATGAAAATGTTTTGGAATTTTTCTTCGAAAATATTTTAAAATCTTTACTCAAACATTCACACCAACAAGTGCTGAATGTTATATTGGCATCCATGAATGAATTAACCCATTAATCAGCATAGAAAATTTAATTTTTATAAAATTGAAAATTTTTTTATGAATAATTCTTTGTCAGCCACATGATAGAACAACAGATCCAAGTTAATAAACTGAAATATTAGCCTGGCATAAGAGATTTTCGAGAATTTTAATTCGTTTTTGATTAAAAATATAATTTAATTTATAATTTTAAATCGCCGTAGTCTAGTAGGTAGTATGTTGGCTTATTAGACGTAAAGCCTGGGTTCGCGCCCCAGGCCAGACATCAAAACAAAATACAAAAATTATTTCCTCTGCGACTTCCTCTCAGCAGATTTCTGACAAAAACTCTGAGAGTAAATAAAATTGCCATGAAAAAGTTTCTCAAAAAATCTGTCGTTCGGAGTCAACTTTAAACTGTACATCCCACCACTCATTTGTAAAATTAACACACTCAACATAAGTGGCGTGATAAACTAGGTCGCAGTCCTGACTGAAGGGTTGTAATGACCAATTATGTACAGTGCATGACAAAACAATGGAAACTTTTTCAAAAATTTATTTATGTGTTACAATCGGACGAAAATTTAAAAATCTTTTTAAGAAATCGGCAAAATATTAATGCCTTTTATTAATATGCACTGTTATTAACATTTCTGTATTTTAAAAAATATATAAAAAGACTATATAATTCAGTAATTAAAAAAAATAATTCTATTCACATATTTGATGTTGACAAAACATTGGAAACTTTGGAAACTTTTTTAATTTTTGAATTATATAATTCATTTTTATACATAATTTTAATATACAGAAACGTTAATAACAGTGCATATTAATAAACTCCACAAATGTTTTGCCGATTTTTAAAAAACATGTTAAATTTTCGTCCGATTAAGTACATTTTTGAAAAAGTTTCCATTGTTTTGTCAAGCACTGTATGTATGTTTATAATTTAAAAATTTTCAATGATTTGGTTTTAAAATGATTGCAAATTAGTACTTTTAATGGTTGTGCCACAAACGGTACAGCGTACGTGCAAGAGCTTTATTTAAAACATAAATTATAAAATTGATTATCAAAATTAAAAGAAAAATTATACAAAAAATCATCATACTTTTAAAAGCATTATGACACACAGGCAAAACGATCAAAATACTGAGTATTCTACAAAAGTAAAATTTCAAAAAACAATACAATATTACATACATACACAGGCATTCAACAGAATTCTAATTTATAATCTGTATTCTGAGGCCAAAGTGAATTTCTGTTTCTTATATCAAATAGTATAAGAAGAAATTATTTGTCAGCTAGAGGAGCGTGATTCATATTAAAATTGTTTTGTTTGATGGGCGATGTTAGTAGCTGACATTGAAATTCTTCAAAATATTATCGCTTTAATGAATAAGAGAATGCGTCAACCATATTTGTGTTGGGTAAGGTTGTGGTTGAAATTAATTTGTTGCTTAACACTAGAAACACGGACAGGTGTCATTTGAACAATTTACAAATCTAACTGCTAATATTTCTTTTATGAATTATATCACAGAATTCTTACTTCGTGATTTTTAATAATATTCCTCAAAATTTAATTTTAAAGGTTTTTAGTTTTTATTTACGTATTATAAATTGCAGTTATTAAAGCAACTACCTAAAAAGACGGAGAGGGTTCATCTGACCCTTCCCATACCAGACTGCCGGTATTCATTTTATCAACTACTTTTCCCAATTTTTATTTCATGAAATAATTGTTAAAAAAAAACCATGCATACCAAATTTTTGTTTATCAAAATGCCGTTAATTTTTGTTTAAATTTTCTCTAGTATGACGTAATGTAATTGCAGCCAACGCGTACTTTGCTTTTAGTTGTTTTTATCAGTTTGTCAAAAGATTTCAATATGACTAGATCTCTTCGGGACAAAGATATTGCAGCGTATTTGGATTATGTCTTTACAAGAATTTGGCAAACTCATATTAGTTTTTGTGTCTGTAAATGATTTATGGAACAAAAAGTGGGGAGTTGCTTTTTCTTCACAAACTATGTCTAGAAAACGATTCAAAGAAATAATTAATTGTACTAGTTTTGACGTTCGAGAAGAAAGATCTACTAGACTAAAAACAGATAAGTTCGCCTTAATTTCGTACGTTTGGAGCCGTTTTATTGAAAATTGCTAATCCTGTTATAGACCAAGTGAAAACATCGCTGTTGACGGACAACACTTTCTTATAAAAGCTGGATGCAAATTTACACAATACATGGCGAATAAACCCGACAAATTTGGAACAAAATTCTGGCTTTTCATAGATGTCAATTCGAAGTATCTGCTCAACGGTTTCCCCTACTTGGGAAAAGATAAGAACCGTCCAAATAACATTACGCTTGGAGAGGACAGTGTAATGCGTCTAATGGAATCTTTCGTAAACAAAGGGAGAAATGTGACGACTAAAATTTTTTTACCTCAGTATCGTTGGCAGAGAGATTGCTCTCCAAACGTACAGCTCTAATTGGGACAGTCAATAAAGCAAGACGGGATGTTCCACCGTATGTAAAAAAATTGAAATTAAATTTGCATACCCATGAAGTTCTAAAAACCGAAAATAATAAGTGCCTTCTGACAGCTTACCAAGCAAAGAGACAAAAAAATGTTTTATTGTTGAGTACTTTGCACGATGTGTTTGAAACAGATGAAGGTAATGTCAAACGCAAACCCAATACCGGGACTTTTTATGACTCAGCTAAATTTGGTGTTGATATTGTTGACCAAATGGCTAGAAAATATAGCGGAAAATCAAGCTCAAGAAGATGGCCAGTGCAAATTTTTTTCAGCATATTGGACTTGGCAGCAATAAATGCATGGGTGTTATTCCAAGAAGTAACAGACAAAAAAATTAGCAGAACAGAATTTATTTTAAAAGTAGCATCTGAATTCAGTCACTTTCACGGGCAACCGCAGGCGGTAAATATTCAACCACAAGTTTCAAATATTCAATACATAAAAAGACGACATTGTCATACAACTGGCTGCAAAAACAAAACAAATAAAATGTGTGAAATATGCCAGAAACCCCTATGTGCGCTGAATGCCTGTAAAGGACCAATTTAAAAAAAAAAAAGTAACGTTATTGACCAGTTTCATGATCTCGATATACCTCGATCTCGCATAAATCCATTCAAGGCAAAAACAACAAGTACTGTTAGTGCTTTGAATGTACATACATATTTTTATTATATGTACGCGCACATATAAACTTGATTTCTTTTCAAATACGTATTATTAAATGTTTATTTTTTTGTTATAAAGTAAGAATACAAAATGTAAAATAAATTTTTTTATATTTTAAATAAATAAGCAATTTTGAAATTCAAATGTAGATTTTGCTACTAAAATTTAAAGCGAGTCAAATAACCCCTACCCGTGTTTTAAGGTATATCAATTCTCCCGTCCTTCTAGTGTTAAACAATGCAAATATAGAAGAGAATTGTATTGAAGTTACTCTTCTACTCTATTGCAGAACTGCACTTGAAAGAAATTTTTTAAAATAATTTTATATTTAAGAATATCAGATGCTAAGTTACAACTTCTTAACACTTTTCTTATTATTTTTTTGTCAGCGTTTGTGGAATACTTTGAGATGGTAAAATTGCCAGTTTTATTGTTTCAAACAAATAATTTGTTTATCATTTTTGATTGAAATTCTTTTGTTTTTTCAAATATCTTCTTTAGAAATTTCCAAATTCTTTTAATCTGGATTACCTGGTTACATGCTATGCTCTAATCGTCTTTCTTATATGTTATTAGGAAGATGGCAAGATGTGGACAGAGACACGCTTCCTACCACATATAGAAGACTGTTTGTCATTTTAAAAATGGTTTTCGCATTTGATACTGCCTTATTTCGGAGAGCATCCATAGCATAGGAGAAAAAAGATAGAATATAACTCAGGCTAAACCAAAAAAAAAACGCAAGCATTGATAAATTGATTCTATTTCGAAAGCACAAACTTTCAGTTTCAATTCAAAAAAAAAAATATATTCCGGGAAGAAAAGAATTCATTATGGGCAAATAAATTTCTGTCAGTTGCTAACTCTACTGCCAATGATGCATAATCAGTCCTACTAAACTAATGTAATTTTTTCATTTTAAAAGGCTTTTAAAATTCATGAATTACTCTCAACTGCAATGTCTTCATTTCAAACTTTTCTTCAATTACTTTTAAGCAGCAATCAATCATATCCCACCAGTTGTGCGGATATCAATGACAATTATTGTGCAATAAATAAGTGCCTCATTAAGAATCATCTGTATGGACCTGCACCATTTTACGTCGCTTGTAATAACAGCGTAGAGGGTGGCGGTTGGACGGTTATTCAACGACGTATCAATGGCGCGGTGGACTTTTACCGCAATTGGACAGAGTATAAATCTGGTATTGGCAATTTAGATGGTGAATTCTTTATAGGATTAGACAAATTGCACACCCTAACCTCCAGTCTTATACCTGTGGAGTTGCTAATACTTTTAGAAGATTTCGAAAATGTGACAATATACGCCTTGTATGACGATTTCCAAGTGGAGAATGAGACTGAAAATTACAAACTTATTAAAGTCGGATCATATTCGGGCGATGCTGGGGATTAATTTAGTCAGCATGTGGGTTATAATATCTCAACAAATGATCGTGATAATGACACTGGCGATGGAAATTGTGCTATAGGTCTAACGGGTGCCTGGTGGTATAGAAGATGTTGTTATAGGTCAGTTAATATATTATTTAATTTTTTGTATTTATAATTCTTATTGCCTGTTTTGTATTGTTTTTGAGCAATTTGAATGGAAAATACTATCAAGATACAGCAAAGGCTTCGGAAAAAAAGGAATAACTTGGCATGATTTTCATGGCTATGAATACTCACTAAAATTTGAGCAAATATTAATCCGGCCAAGAGAATTTCTGGTGCGTGGTATAAGAAAATAGACCGTGGCTATGACTAGATGATAGGCATGTATAGACACCCAAACCTGTTTTTACACGGTTTTTTTTTACGCGAATTTGAAATAACACGGTTTTTTTTATTTGCATTCGACAGGTCAGTGCTATTCAGCGGTAATTTAAAGTGAAAAAAGTTAATCTTAGATGTTAACAAAGTAAGTTAATAGTTTTACTATCTATGGAGGTTTTCTGTTATTAATTTAAAATCATTAACCTAGCCATGAGTAAACAAAAACGAAATGCTATTTGCTTAGAAGAAAAGGTAAAAATTCTGGACAGGCTAGCAAAAGGGGAACGTCCTAGAGAGATACTATTGAACTAAATCTGTGCGTTTTTATAAAGTTATTAAATTTTATAGGCATATGTAGGCTGCTGCATCAATCCTATGTATATCTTTTCAGTTTGTTTATACACTTCCATACCACATTATAATTATTACGAACGGACTATATAATAACCGAACTTAGACTCATCACACTGATTAGCACACTATTTGCTTGACTTGTTTTCAAAATATTTCTTTGGAGATAATTTATAATTGTATTCCGTATAAAAAATACAAATACATGATCAAAACTTTAGATTATGTAGAATGTAGATTGAAGTGTATATGTCTAAGAAAAAACAGTACATTCCCAATAAATATGAAAATCCTATTCGAAGCAGGTATGGCCCTCTTTGAATTGTTTTAAGATGTGGTCCTGACACACATAAAATAATGGATCAAATTCGTTTTTTTGTTATTGTTTTGTTGTGTCGCCGTAGTCTAGTAGATAGTGTGTTTTCTTATTAAACGTAAGGCCTCGGTTCAAACCCCAGGTCAAACATTAAAACGAAAATATGAAAAAATATTTCTGCGGTGACTTCCTCTCAGCCAATTTCTGGCAAAAACCATGGAAGCAAACATCTTTCATTCGGAGTCGACTTTGAACTATAGGTTGCACCACTCATGTATATACACAACATAAGTGTTCTGAGAAACTAGGTCACAATCCTGACTGAGGGGTTATAATTACCAATTATGTTATGTATGCTGCAAAAGAAAAAAAATGCTCACACGTATAGGCCGAGATGAGTTTGGAAAATATGCAAATACTTTTAATTTTTACTACTTGCATTGCAAAACAACAACTATAATTTATTCTGTAATGCAATCTGCGATACAGTGGCCAATCGATAACAAATAATGGGATGCACCCTGAGAGAAAGACGGGTGGTACGTAAGAATATACGGGAACTTGTCCCTTTATCTCGCTAAAGCAAAATGAGCTGGATACCCTACGTCTGTACATTAAAATGACTTTGAAGCATTGGCCTATACATGAGCGTTGTATTCCAATCTCGGTCGGATAAAACTGATGTAAATAGTAAAGAGGTCTGTTGAAGTGAAGTATTTCTTGTACCGTCTTAAAAAACCGATGCACTTGAATGCTTCTTTCGACACTTGCAAAATGTGCTGTCTGCACCGAACATCACAGTGAATTTTCATGAGCAGGACATCAAGACCGTCTGACTTGTGAATGTTTCCACCACCCATAACTGCAGATGAGGAAATTTTATTGCTGCCTTTATGTGTTAATAAAGAGCAGCGCGTTTGTCGCCCGATAAATCAACCCTATTCATATAACCATATTCGGATATTGACTGAAGGTCGAATGTGAGAGTGTTATTCGTATTAAGCCCTTTCGGATCATTCTCCAAAGAGCTCGGCCTACCATCGGTGATCTGCAAAAAATAAGAAAGGCTTAGAAGTTAAAGTTTAATGAATAATAATGGCGGTAGTCTAGTAGGAAGTGTGTTGGCTTATTAGAAGTAAGGCCTCGGCTTAAACCCAAGGTCAAATATCAAAACGAAATATGAAAAAATATTTCTTTGGCGACTTCCTCTCAGCAGATTTCGGGCAAAAATTCTGAGAGTAAATAAAATTGCCATGAAAAAGTTTTTCAAAAATCTGTCGCTCGGAGTCGACTTCAAACTCTAGGTCCCGCCACTCATGTATAAAATTAACGCACACAACATAAGTGGTGTGAGAAGCTGGCTCATTCATCTGAGATAGTTTTCTAGACTGAATATGATACCAAAAAATTAAACCGATGTAATAATTATAATTTAAAAATATTACAAAAATGTAGCAGACAACATTATAAAAGAAATTTCAATTGAAATTTCAAAAAATGGAAGATTTTCGTTAGTATGAGATGAAGTGACAAACGTTTCACAACGAATATTTCTAAATATATGTTTACACGGTATGGATCATTTTACAATTTATGATTAGTACATATAGCAGGAAGCTGTAAGGCAGATAATATAAGAATGTTGGTGGAAAAACATCTAGAAGATTTCAATTTATGTTTTGAAAGTCACATTGTAGCAACTACATTGGACGGACCCAATGTGATGAAACGGTTTGTGGCAGATAGTCCAGTAGAAGGCATTTTTTGCTGGAATCATGCCTTTCACTTGGCCATATTAGAAGTTATTTACATTAAAAAATCAAGTTGTACTTATTCTGAAAGTGAATCTTATTATAATGATGATGGGGTAGAAATGGAAATGTATGATATTGTTGGTATGTTTATTATTTGAACCTTTTTCAAATTACAAAGCCATCAAAAATTTATAAAAACCAATTTTAAGACATTTAGTTTTATAAACAAGGATAAAAGTAATTACCTAGACTAGTAAATATTTAGACAATAAACTAGTTCATAAAAAGGTCAATAGACTAGTCAATAGGCTGGTTTGTAGACTAATCAATAGACTGCTCTGTAGACTAGTCTATAGACTAATCACTGACTACTTTTTGACTTGAATATGGACTAAAATCCTTTTAAAAAGTTGTATTGAAAAAATAAAGCAGAGAAATAATTCTTTGTATAAATTGAATTATTTTCTTTATTTCAGAGAATTATAATGAAGCTATTGACAACATAAGGAAAATAATCAAAATATTAAAAAAAAAGTCCTTTAAAAAATGCTATTCTTCAAAAATATGTAAAGGAAGAATTCAATAAAGAGTATCATCTAATCCTAGATGTACGAACTAGGTGGAACAGCATGGTTGGAATGATACAATCATTTCTAAAAAATAAAAATGCAATAAAAAAGGCTTTAATAGATTTACATTTATCATCATTGTTTGTTGAAGATTACGTCCCACACTTGGAAACATTGGTAAACGTTTTGAACCCCATAAAAGAAGCAGTGGAAGCATTAGGCAGGCGTGAAACCAATTTGATAATAGGTGATGCTATTATGAATATAGTTTATGAACAGTTATTATCTGTTGATTTTCGGAAAAATGGTTCACACAATTAAAAGTTAATTAAATGAGAGATAAATTGTTGTCATTAGTAAATTATCTAAACACTTCACTATGTGGCATTTACCCTGAAAAGCTGGCCAAAAAGGCAAAACTGAATTTAAAGAAGTTTAAGAAACTGAGTATGCAGTTCAATAGACTTAGACATTATATAGTGAATTTTCACTACTTTAAGTTGAGATTTGTAGATTTGAGAAGATGTCAAAGTCAGGAAAGTGAAGAAAATTATATGCGTTTTTGGTGTTTTTTTTTTCGAAATTTGAATATGAAATTTTTTGTGGCTAAACGAATAGGGGTTTTATATTGATTTTTTTTATTTGAAAGGTATGAGCAACTACTACTTTCAGTTTTATATATATATATATATATATATATCTCATATATTAATGTTAAAATTATTCGTTCAAAATTTTAAAATAATAAAAATTTCAAATTTTTTTACCCAACCCAAAAAAAGATAAGAATTTTAAAGGTGAAAGTAGTTTTTAGTAGTTTAATGTTATATACCACAAGAAAATATGAACTCTCTACATTCAGGACCGAAAAAAAAAGTTTGCGCAAATTTGCGCCATTATTTTTGACGATTTTTTTAAAATTTTACTTTTTTTTGAAAAATTAAAAAAAAATTAGACGCAGTGTAATAAAGCCATAGGCAATAAAGCCATATGGCCTTATTTCTCCATAGAATGAGAAATAAAACTATATGGATTCAGTAGAAGCGATACCAATCGAGATCTCCTGAATAGGTTACTTTTAATCAGTGACCCTTTTATAAGCTGCAGTACACAAAAATCGCGAAGGAATAGAAAAGCATTTTCATCACGTACTATTAAATTACTCCTTCCTGACATTGATGATGAAAATGATAACGATTTTAACGATTGTAGTTAGTTTCACTTTTTAAGTTTTTTTAAGTTAAGTATTAAATAATGTAAAATAAATATTATGAATAAATATTAATTATCATAGAACTTTAAAAACTTAATTACATATGTATATCGACTATTATAACAATATGAGACGTATGTTTGATTTTCTTAATGGACCGTATGTGATACCTAGAGGCACTTATGATCCGATCATAATAAAATGTGACCATAAATGATTCACATTCATATTAAACATGTTCATGTCGAATTTCGTTGAGTTAATAAAATTTTTAAGCCAATTATATTTGCTAAACATATTTTCTTAAGGGGTCCCATTTTGGCCCAAGGGGCAATTATGGACCGATCATAACAAAATTTGGTAGTATGATTTAGATTTACAAAATACACGTTCATACCGAATTTCATCACGATGCCGATGTTTTTAAGCCATTTATAAGCGCAAAAGTGAATTTCTAAAGGGGACTTTATATGGGGACCAGGGTCAAATGTGATCCGATTTTCACCAAACCATGGGGTCTTAGTACACAAAACTGATCCGTGCTAAATTTTATCATGATTGTTGTATAATTACCATAATTACGTGTAAATAAGTGCAATTTCGAGGGGATTTTGTATGGGGGCTAGGCGAAATTACGGACCGATTTGAAGCAAAATCAGTTGGGTTTATCCTTGGGCCTAATTATCACTAACACTATCAAAAAATTCCCTCCATTAACTCATAAAACACTTCTATTAATTTTGGCCAGGTTTTCAGGCAAAATGCCATATAGTGCACTTCACAACAGAATAATATTAACATAAAAAACACAATGTTAAAATCCTATGCAGAGCAAATGTACAAACGCCTATTCCAAGGTACTGAAATAACATCGGCTGAAAGTGATGAAGATATTTCCGTTATACAAGTATATCAATGTTTTAAAGTTTCTAAAACGCCATTAATAGGGCTAAAGAAGAAACAAGAAATCTGAAATTAAAAACAGACAACTTATTTAAAAGAGAGCTAGCTTTATTTGAAGCTAGTACAAACAGAACTAAAAATTTAGACGTACTTTTTAATGCATTGTTAACGCTAAAGCCCACTTCTGTAGAAAGCGAATGTGTTTTTTCGGTAGCTGGTAAATTATCAACAAATTTACGAAATAGAATGTCTGATGAGTTATTAAATGCACTAATATTTTTAAAAACTCAATTTTTGGAAACTTAGTTCATCGAAAATTTTTTATATTTTTATTTTTAAATAATATAATATCTGATCTCAAAATGTTATTATTAATCTGTTTGTTTTTGTTTACACAGTATGAATTTAATTGTATTGTTTCCTATTTTGTTAATAAAATAACATTTTAATAAAAATCTTAAGCATTTTACCAGTATTTTGTTTTTTAAAAGATTTCGAATGTCGAATATTTCACTCCCGTTTCCCGGGAAATGTAAAAGTCCGGGAATTCCCAAACTCTAGTTGTAATGTATGTACATATGTTGGAGATAGAACAGAACCTTACGGTATCTCTGAGTTCGTCTGATAATATCCCATCTAAAACAACGCGTTTAGTGCGAGTTCATTTGATTTGGTGAAACGAACGTCTATGATCCTGATGAATCCTCTATGGTATCTTTAGAAATTTGTAACCCATTATTAACGTAAAATTAAATTCATGAATGCTCTTCAAAGGTAAGTTTCTTTTTGATTTAAAATCGTTGCTTATATTTAAATTACTGTTTATGCACGCAATATGTATTTTCTTAACATCTCGTACACGTTCTTATATTACAAATAGAAATACGTTGGATTCGAATCCTTACAAAATATATTTTTACACTTTGCCAAAACTCAACCCTTGTTTTTAATCAATACCCACAGCTTTGTTTCAGCTCACAATATTTAAGAATTAATATGAAATACGTTTCTATTTCTGGTTACCGAAATTAAAGACAACAAATAAACGCAGTCGTTAAAAATGGGGGAAACATCAAATGCTACAACAACAATTAGACAAAAGGAAATATCGTAGAAATGTTCATGTTAATGGCATACAAAAAACATGAACATGAACAAAACTTGAAATTGAAAATGTCAGGGTTAAAGTTTAGCAACTCAAATGAGCATACAAAAGGACAAAGTAAAATACACATCCTTGAGTAAACTTAATATCATCTTATCGTACAATAACATGACATGGTCTTTGTGTGGAAGTCTATATTATTTTAATATTTTTTTTTATGTTACATAATGTTCTATTGTCATAGCTAACATAAAGTAGCCTCCCTGTTCCCATGTAATTTATGGCCTTTTTTTGAATTGGTTCCATTTACATCAAATGTAGTCATAGAATTTGTCTTTTTATTCCTTTTGTTTTTAAATTTTGTCTCTATTTCTCCATTTCTGCTTGTAACGCACGCACTTTAAAAAGTTAAACGCATGACTTGAGTTGAGTTGAGGAAATAAATGTAAGGATACCGAGAGGAAAAGTCGCCGTAGTCTAATAGGTAGTGTTTTGGCTTATTAGACGTAAGGCCACGGTTCCAAACCCAGGTCAGACATCTAAACGAAAATATGAAAAAAACATATTTCTTCGGCGACTTCCTCTCAGCAGATTTCTGGCAAAATCTCTGAGAGTAAATGAAATTGCTATGCAAAGTTTCTCAAAAAATCAGTCGTTCGGAGTCGACTTTAAACTGTAGGTCCAACCAAGAATTCTTTAACGAAAATGATGAAATTAAAGAATTTCTTGGTATTTGTTTTTCAGTCATTGACACTCGACACTGTTCAAGGAACTAAAATAGCGCACTTTTGTAATAACGAATTACATGGCCACAAATGTTTACTTCTGTGACAGAAAGTTTTGGATAGGTTTGGATAGAGTCAATAGTGGTGGCGCTATTTTCATGAAATCTAGACTCTACGGTACTAGTCAAGAAATATACACCAACGAATTTTGAGAGCATTTGTGTTTAATTCACATCTGGGTCGGTAGTGTAAAAGACTGGTAAGCAATCCTTTATCGGATTAGCAATTTAGATTATGCTGGTTATGTGACAATTACGAAGTCACTGGCTACGGAGAAACTGGCGAGGTAAGGGTCAGCTAGGGAATTAACAATAGGAAAGAGGTCTACAAAAACAAAAAAGATGCAGTTCTTCTACCAATAGATATATTGCAATAGCAGGATTGCAAGACCCTTCTGGCTAAAGCTCAATCCTAACATCACAAAACTAGTCCTAAACATGAGTAGAAGGGAGATGAGACCTTTATAGGAGCCTTAAAGCGGCATTGTTACTTTAGATACATGAAAAATAGATGGAGCGGGAATATCTCTTATTTCAGTAGTCTATATGAAGATGCCTAAACGTGTGACTGCTAAGCGATTCTAGTGAGAACGTTCGAAAACTGCTCGAAAACTACAATTAATTATTATAATAAAAACATCTGCAAAATTCTAATAACCTCAGTATAAAGATAAGACCCTATATCTCGTCTTTTAATTTTATTTTTGCTTTTTGACTAAATTTTTACACTGAAATTCGCAGCGCAAATGCGATTTGCATAACAAATGAACACAGCGCTTTTGCGCCGCGTATCAGTCAAACGGTTAATATACAGGGGCAGATGCTTGCCTGCAGGTACAAAGGTATAAATTACTACGGCGGTCGATTCGTTGAATAAGCGGTGAATCTGTAGGACTGTAAGCTTATGGGTAATAGGGTTCGTAACCGGCATTAACCGTCTAGGTGAATATCTTTGGGATATTTATTAATTCGCCTAGAAAAAAAAAGTAGAAAAACCATGTGGATTTATGAGACTAAAGAAAGTCGTCGTAGTCCAGTAGACAAGGTAGTGTCTTATTAGACGTGAGGCTACGGTTCAAACCAAGGCAAACACAGACGAAATATTTAAAATCATTTCTTCAGTGACAGTTTTTTGCCAAAAAAAAATCTGTGTAATTGTCATCAAAAATTTTGTTTCAAAAATTTTGCGTTCGGAGTTGACTGTAAACTGTATGCCCTGCCAGTCATGTGTAAAATTAACAGACAAAACTTAAGGACTGTGAGAAAAGAATGGTCAATTATGTATGTATGTCTGTACAGTCATAGATGACTATTCATTCATTTAAAACCCACTCCTGTTTGGGCAAAAAATTCAAATGATGGTTTTACTCATTCAACAAAGTTTTACTCATTCAAATAAATTAACAAAAAGTTAAAGTTCATAAATTAATTATGATAATTGAATTGAATTCATTTCTAGTTTTCATATTTCTTAACGTGTCACCTAAGTCATCTGGGGTTTGACTTATTTTACATGACATTTTAATTGCCACTTCAATAGCGAGTTAAATCATGCGACTGAGTATGTAAGCCGACAAATTACATTTTATTTTTGATTCTTTTTATTCTAAGCTACAACGACAGTCTCCACAAAAATTATATTTTTAGCCAGATGCATATACAATGACTACACGTCCATTATGTCGTTGTGCACAAGAGTTGAAAAGTAATAGGGACTACCTTACGTTTTAAATGAGAATATTGGTCAAATATTGACTGATTCTAATCAAACTGTACAAGAATAAAGTAATAATAATTGCCAATTGCATGATGTTTTTATATTAATATCATGACATACTACTTCCAATTATATTATGCATACGCATACCTATACACACAAACAATAGAAAACCATATACGATACAAAGCAATTCCTTTATAATCCTCTTATAAACAATTCCATGTTTTGTGTTTGTTTTCATAGTCACCATTGGTTATGTCTACCTTCTAGTGATTAGAAGTTTCCGTTTAACACATTTTCTAATAAAACGTGTTGTTTTTGTATTTTCAAACATTACATGTGTTTAAATATGTACCACGAACATGTATTTTACATTCAACTTCAAATTGTTTTATGACACCACAACAGCAATAGCTTCAAAAAACATGTTTTATTATTGAATAATTATTTGACATTGACATTTAATTGCTTGCTGGACAAGGAAAAACTAAAAATTGTTCTTAAAAAGAAAAGCAGAAAAGTGCCACTGACGTATGCCAAATGATATGATGTTCTGGTATACAGGGACTTCCCATCTCTATGGAACAACCAATTCCATCTGAACGAATGGCCAAGTCAGCACAGACGGTGGATGTTAATTCCCTGGATATCGCTGAGGAGCACAAACAATGGTAAATTGTTAGTTCGAATGCGGAAATAATCATCAACTCGCAGTGGAACGAATATATTGCATACAACGTGGTGGGAAATTCACAATATCGGGGACTTATTGACCGTCCATCATAACGTAACATTCATGTCATTTAAATTAAACTGAAATAGCCTGGACACTACTTCCAGGCCAAAGTGTTGTTACGTTTGTACCTTTTTAAAAACGTTTAGAATATGAGTTCGTTGATTGAAAACAAAATAAAAACAAATATATGCTTAGTTTCAATTAAGCTCTTTATTGTTCGCACTACTTTTCTGCACCACTGTTCACAACTTGATATTACAACAACAACTTGTTTATTTCGTTATTCCTCTTTACTTATGCTTGCGTAAGCACTCACAACTGTTCGGTAGAACTTCACAACGGCGATCTTCATACCACGACTGTTTTCTTCACAAGCAATACGTCTTTACACCAGACCGATTGAATTTTTGCTACCAATGGCCTGATTTGTCTTGCCTTTTCATATGCTCACGTAAACAGTCTGATGAAGGTTCTTGAAGTAGAATGTTCGTGTTTTCGCCTTCTCGAGAACTCTATTACGACTTCATTGTTGTTTGTGTATTTTCTTCACGTTGCTTGTTGTCGCGTTCTCGCTTACTTGTTTATCCTCTTTTCTTTCATACCGATGTTGTTGGTTTACTTGTAACAAGTTCGATGTATTTGTTTGTGTAGCTCTTGCTCATTTTAATGTTAAACGATGAACATCGTTTCCATTTTCGTAACAGTATCAATAAAAAACTCTGAAGAAATCGTCAACTCGCACTGGACCGAAAATCTTACGTAGGACTTTTCTCTGGAATACTCTCATAGCTGCTGCATCAGTGCTTAATATCGTCCGTGCTACTGCACTATAAAAAAGCAAGGGGAGATTGAACGAATTGTAGAGTATTAGTTTTGTCGTACGCTAGAGTTCCCTGCTATTCAATTGCCTATTAAGACCATACTAGCATCTGTTGGCAAAAGTGTTCCTACGCTTGATCTCCAAACAGACATCATTTGTGTTGGTTCTGGCGCAGGCAAGATAAACAAATTCATTGATATCATCAAAACCATAGTCATCGACTACAAACTGGGACTTGTTTCCACTTGACGACAACGTATGCGCCGTTTTGCACTCGTTTAGTACCTATTCCTTCTTGATAGACTCCCCCGTTCAACAGCGCCAATGGCAGCAGTAAAATCTCGCCTGCAGCATCCGATGATATCAATGTCCTCAGTATACACAAGCAACTGAATACTTTTGTGAAAAATAGTGCCATGGGAATACACTCCATCCCGCTTTCGGCAGAACACTCTACTTGACGAAGTTCGTTACTACGACAATCGGATCTACGCTCCGAAACGACCCGGTCACTCATCGGCCAAGGATTGTCAACCCAGGGAAAACTGTTTCAACCGGAAGTTTTTTCCCAAGGGAGACAGTAGCAGAACTGTTACAACAGCAACATGACGAAGTTAAAGAGGGCCCATGATAAACGATCGCCTTGTCTGAAACATCCTATCTTGACGGAGTTGCGGCAGTTGCTTAACATTTCACATTCAGAACCCTTATTCACTGATTAGTAATCGACGGAATTGCTTGTTTTGTTCTGACTATTGAAACACAGGTGATGCAGTGAATTGTGCTAAAATTAGGAAACTAGGCAAGTGAAGGTATTTTTTATTAACATTTGTTTTCAATCATGACATTTGGAGGAAGTTAGGTTAGGTTAGGTTAGAGGACGTGTACTTGTCAATTAAGACAAGTACAGTACCCGGAGGTCGAATTGACCCATTGTACAACGTCCTAGTTTCTCACACCACTTATGTTGTGTGTGTTAATTTTATACATGAGTGGTGGGACCTACAGTTTAAAGTCGACTCCGAACGACAGATTTTTATTTATTGAGAAACTTATCATGGCAATTTTTATTTACTCTCAGAGTTTTTGCCAGAAATCTACTGAGAGGAAGTCGCCGAAAAAATACTTTTTGTATTTTGTGTTTGATGCCTGGCCTGGGGCTCGAACCCAGGCTTTTGCGTCTAATAAGCCAACACACTACCTACTAGACTACGGCGACTTCATGACATTTGGAGGAAATTGAACAGTTTTTTTTTCAGCGTAGGATAGTCGTGCTTTTAATGTACAGGCCTTGCTCTGACCAACTTCTTCCTTTTCCCTGGTTTTGGTAAAACTTGGTCAGTATAGAGACTGCGCTCACCTGTGGCATCACAACGGGCCGCTATGCGTACTCAAGTGAGCTTTTTGATATCAGAGCTACCACTCCTACCCGACCTAACCTAACCTAACCTAACCTAACGTAACCTAGCGACACGTGTCATCTGCACTGCAGAAAAGAAACTTTTTTATCTTTATTTTAATAAACTTTAGTTTGATCGCTGTAAATTATTTATAAAAAAGTGGTTAAGTGTGAGTTAAGTCCGCTTGTCATGATCCATCAGTGGTGGATTTAAATCACCCCGAACTCCGAATGGTACCGGCCAGTTCTCTGGCTTTTAGGTTCTGCCACCTAAAAACCGATTATGTCTGTTCTGAAGTGCAGAGCACTTGCATAAAAGGTGTTGTACCAATTCGTTTTCCCTACATCGTGGCAGCTTCTGCAGTAATCTTGGTGGGGCAGACTGAAACTGTCAGCAAAACTGCCAATAGTTTAGTGTCCTGTTAAAATTTTCTTGAGAATGCAAGCCTTTCCCTTTCCAATGCCAGGCTAATTATAAAAGGGCTCGTATTTGACTTTTTAATACTTATACTCTCGCAAGTGATTAAGTTATTGTGTTAGAAAAGTCTAAGAATACAAACAAAAGATTATTTTTTTATTTTGACCAACGGTTTTATTTTTTTATTATGTATTTCGGCTTCAAAAGAAAACTGACATTCTTAGTATTCATGGAATGAATGGAACTGCAAAAGTTGTAGAACGTCACACGTACATTTTACTATTTTAAGTTTAAAATATTACGCATCATTCTTTTCGGTTACAGTTGTCTGTGTGTTGTTTTTTATTATCAGCTTGTTTTCGCTAAATGATAGTGTATAAAATGATGCATTTAAGACTGTATGTATGTATATCTTCATGATGCACGATATTAAAAGTGTATGAAATTATTCTATAAAAATTTAACAGGGTTATGCATAGTATGAATATTTGTGGAAAGTAGTAAAATTAAAAAAAAAATACTGCGTCGACTGCTTTGCTTGCTACCTACTATGCACACTAAAGAAAATCTCAAATATGTAATAACCATCACCTCAAATCGCTCTTCTAGAATATTGCATGCAGTATAAGCTGTGTGACACATAGCAAAGTTCAGTCGTCCAATACAGATTATCCAATACAGGCCAAAAGTAGTTAGTAATCATCCATATATAGTGCTCGTCATATGCAGTAATGGACTGGCCAATGTCATTTAAAAAAGAAATATGGACCGAAGACACCGCCAACCACAAATCCACACCAAAGAATGGTATCGTCCCAGAAATTGTCCTTATTACTGACAATGATTTTTCGATGAAAATTAGTGTTACCTGCCAACTGCAGCAAAGCCCAGTCAGCGAACTCACTTCACTTTTCTATCATCGTTTACCCTCAATTAAAAGGTCCGTTGAATTCTGTACGGGTTTAAAGACAAAATTCGCTAAACTATGGTCTGCCAAAGGCCAGACGCAATATCAACACCCTTAAATTCTCCTGCACACTCTTATGGACAACGACAATAGTTAAGCAGACGTTACGTTTCGTCGACGGTCAGGTGTTGGTCGATCCTTTACTGAAGCGGCTAGAAGGTCTTAACCATAGTGATAGGACAATAATGGCAAAATGGGCAAAACAGAACTGTTAAACTTCGACAGTGCCTATTGGAAGACTCGAAAGTTAAAAAATTTCTATATTCACAACTTCTTTCAAGGTTAGGTTAGGTTAGAGGAGGTGTACTTGTCAATTAAGACAAGTACAATACCCGGAGGTCGAATTGAACCATTGTACAACGTCCTAGTTTCTCACACCACTCATGGTGTGTGTGTTAATTTTATACATGAGTGGTGGGACCCACAGTTTAAAGTCGACTCCGAACGACAGCTTTTTGAGAAACTTATTCATGGCAATTTTATTTTACTCTCAGAGTTTTTGCCAGAAATCTGCTGGAAGGAAGTCGCCGATAAATACTTTTTGTATTTTGTCTTTGATGCCTGGCCTGGGGCTCGAGCCCTGGCTTTTGCGTCTACCTACTAGACTACGGCAACTACTTTCAATATCGAATGCATTTTGTAAAATATCTTCATACTAAATTGAAGAAATTGCAATCGAAGTTTAAAACCAAAGTGTACCTTTTGGGTGGTGTAGTGGATATGTGAATACCTTGTGTGTTTTAAGGCAACTGTGCATTTAACTCAAGATCAAGATTTTGTTATCTACTGGTTCATGTTGATGCTCTCTTTGATTCAATCGATTCTTTTTTTTACTAGGTTTGTACCTTGAAAATGGATAAGTTTCTAGTTTTCTAAAATATTGGCAGATAATTGTACTCAGTCCAATACTGTGTAGTCAGATGCAATTAACCATTAAAAGTTTAAATAATCACAAACCCGTTAGGCTACAATGTCACTAAATCTACAGAAATGTTAAGAGTCCATAAGCAGAGTGACAAGATTTTCTGCCTGCCAATTGTTCTAAATTCATTTATATCCAGAATCGATCTAACTTACTTAGCTTCTCCAGAGAGTTTTATACACTAATCCCAAGTCAACCTATAAGAACCTAAATGCTCGGATAGTGACCAAATTATCAGACAGTATTACAGATAGTAAATACATCTTTTGATGATGTTAACCAGAGATCAGCAATGAATCACTTTTTCGATTACTCATAAGCACTCATGAAATTTTGAATATAAGTGAGTCGACAATATTGAAATTTAACTACTCTGATTCATTCGTACTCAGTACAACGTTGATTTATAAGTATGAGTACAACGTTGACATTGAACTCATACCATTCGAAATATATTTGATTCATATGCCTTCTCATTCAGATTTATAAATTAAGAAAAATACTTATAATACTCATAAATGATTCGAGTGACACGAATCCTTCATCAAAATCATGACAGTCTTAGTTGTTGTTGCATTTTCAAAAAAAGAAAAAAAGAAAAACAGCAATCTAAACAAACACACAATCTTCTAGTGTGTATTGAAATGTTCGTACGCGAATCATACTTATTTTGCGATTCTTGTAAATGTTGACTCATGGAGAGTCGAAATCAACAACACCAGACGTGTCGTTAAGTCTGAGTATGATGAGTACATCCAACTTTGAATCTGAGTAGTATGTTTATAATATTAAAATAAGTATGAATGTGTATATGTATTGGAAATTATGAGTATGATTCGATTCTACTAATTTTTTTGAATACTAATTGCTGATCTCTGGTGTTAACTTCCACTCGAAGGTATACTTCAGTTTCTCCATGGGTTCTTGAAGTTTCAATTCTGTGTCGCTATTTTTCATTCATCTGTATAATATAGAAAGGTTCCTTTTTTAAACGATTCCTTCATTCATTTTTATTACTCTGACTCAAAAGTTAAGATTAATGCAGACATGCACTACAAATACTACAATGCCATAGGGTTTTACATAGAAGTGTAGATGCAACTAAATACTGTGTCATCAATAGGAACCAAACTCGAGAAGGTCTCTAAAATAGACGGACCTCCACAATCAATTCAGAGTTTTTTACTTTATCAAAGCAGTCAAACACTAATTTGTAGGGTTCTTAATTTGTAAAATCCATTCATGACAAGTACATATGTGACGTATGAGTGATATTTAATTTCATTAGTTTCATACATGACCAAATCGAAGATTTTTTATTGCATACTTTTCAGAGTAAATATTATAGTACGTGTAAAACGATGCGTAATAAATTTCAAATTCAATTTAAAAGGACGTATTTTCCACTAATTTGGAATTAATTCGGAATTAAGCTATGGTATGAAAATTCTGATTAACAACAATGCTGTAAAGCTTATAATGGCATATTACTTTAAGTTTAAAGGAGTTTAAATTTTAAAACGAGAAACAGAATTGTTTACATATAAAGGATAGAAGAGACTTCACTACTCTGCCACTTCACTTAAGGTTATATTATTTTCATAATAATTAATTAAAAGCTATTTGTTACTACGGCACTTAAAGGATGCTCTTGCATTCAAATACAACTTCTCTTACGCATAGCCGAATTTGTTAAGATTTAGTCAAAATTGTTTTAATAATTTGGATGCCACTGAGTAATAAATACAGATACCTCATCGAGTCTTCAGTATAATTTCATATAATCTGCTTGAGAACTAACCAGTACACCTCACAATTCCAATCAAAATCGATTTTGCTACTTTAGTCCAGCTTTCAATAGAACTGCATAGTTTGGACACACAGAAATCCTTATAGTGCCTCATCCACAATAGTAAAATAGTTACAAAGAGTATACATATACATACCAACGCTTAGACAGTGTCCATTATCTGCAGCATCTATGAGAGCTTCTGGTTATTTTTCTCACTAAAGTAAGAAATTCAGCCAGTAGTGGCATCAGAATACCTGCTTTCCATTTTTCCTACTTGAAAACCTTTAGGCGTTAAGTTGAATTAGTCCTTGGTGGCACCTGCCTAATTAACTAGATTTGTCAACGACTTAACATAACTGAAGCCACCGTATCGTAGCAGGTAGTGTGTTGCGTTATTAGACGTGAAGCCACAGTTCAAACCTTAGGTCAGACATCTCCAACAAAAAGAAATATGAGAAATTATTTCTCTGGTGACTTCCTTTTAGCATAGACTCCTCAACAATTAGTAGCTTTTTCGGAATGCATTGGACTATTCGATCTATTCAGGGAACATACGTGGATGTGTGTGGGCATTAATCTTCAGTTTCTGGGTCAGTTCAGTGTTTTGCAGGTGCAGAACGATGTAAAATTGGCTGCGTTGAATTCTCTTGCTCTCTCTCACGTTCAGTAATATGTTTAGCAGATCTTGCGTTTCCTCGAAGTATGGATGTTAATAGATCGTTTATTAAACCTGTGGACTCGAATTTATCCATATTGAGAGCAGTTCTCTTGGTATGATGATGAAGGCGAAAAGCGCAATACGTTGTCCGAATAAAACATCAATTTTTATAAAACAATTTTGTTATTTGCACATGGAAGCACATGCTATATCCATCCACAGTGATTTGTCAAAACAGACTAAATGAAGGACAACTAATTTCATAGATGTTATCAACTATTTCTGTTGGAAGATTCCGCACAGGTTAAAATTAAATAGAAGAAGTCGCCGTAGTCTAGTAGATATTGTGTATTATGCTTGAAGTGTTGGAAGCATTAGAAGCAGCATAACACCAGGATAATAAAGTATTCGCATGTATCTTGAAAACATATTTTCTGTGCGGTTGTCTAAATATCTAATCAATATCTAGTCAATGTCTAAATAAGACACTAGAGCTTTGCAACAACATAAGTAATAAAAAAATATTTTATTTTATCTTGATATTTTTATAGGAAAAAATTATTAATATTGTATCGTGAATATTTAACGGCAAAATTTTATGTTTAAAACATTAAAGGATGAAATGTGTGGCATAATGAATATTTTCACTATCTTTGAAGAAATGGAAAATAACAAAGAATGTTTTTCTAGACATCTTAAAATGGTACTACAAAACAGAACTGTTGCTCAAATAACAGTTTTTAACTAAACTGGTATATGGATGGTGTAAGTTTTATTTGCTTCAAGAGTTGCTGGTTTGTCCCAATAAACTAATGACTTAGCGCTGCCACATAAAAAGTAATCGAAAGGCATTAAATCGAACGAAAGACGTCCTGTGAACAAGAACCATTTGTTTAAAAAGCTTCTCATCAAATTGATTTTGCAATAAATCGGTTGTTAGAAGCGTTGTATGGCTAGTTTGACCATCTTGTTTGAGCTTAATGTAAAGGACGTTTGGCTGATTATTTTGTTAAAAGAATTCAGTCAGTATATCCCGATACTGATAGTAATCTACCTTAACACCAGCTTCTTGATCATTTTCAAAGAACAATTATTCCACCATTAGATAAATCACAGGAAAAATTAAATTTGAATGGATATAATAAGAAAAACTTAAGATGTATCTCTGCCCTAAATGCTTCCGTCTTATGGACGAAGTCATGTCACCAAAAGTGAGCTTTAGCGCTAAACACAAGTCTTGGATAAAACTGCTCATTTTCGATTAGTTTTAAATGAGTCCAATTAGCAAAAAGAAGTCGCCGTAGTCTACTAAGTAGTGTGGTGGCTTATTAGGTGTGAGGCCTCCGTTCAAACCCCAGGTCAGACATCTCCAACAAACCAAAATATGAAAAATATTTTTCTGGCAAAAACTCTGTGAGTAAATAAAATTGCCATGCACAGTTTCTCAAAAATTTGTCGTTCGGAATTGAATTTAAACTGTAGGTCCCGCCACTCATGCATAAAATTAACACACACAGCAGAGGTGTTATGAGAATCAAGGTTGTAAACATAGCTGCCAGATAAATGAGGCACCAAATCGTCAAATATTTGAGAAAAAATCGTCAAAATCGTCAAAGACGTTTATTGAAATCGTCAAAAAATCGTCAGCAAAAATAAATAAATAAATTAAAAGTTTTTAAAAACTAAAATTATTTCTATTGCAGCAAAACATATAAATCTATGTACATATCTGAGTTCAAAAATAAAACATTTAAAAATTATCTGCATTTATTAATATTTTTCCAAAAATGGAGAAATTTTATATAATTTTCGGGAAAAAATTGTTAAAGGATTAAACAATCTACCCCAGTGATAGTGTTGTTTATTAACACATAAGCGCAATTCCATCCTTCCATTGAGTGTTGGTCGTACGAAAAAAAAAATTTTTAAAATTGTCTGCAACGACAAGTGATAAATTATTCTCTACTACGTGGTTATTTAGGAGTTGTAATTTTTTGGTTTTTAAGGGATTAAAAAGGAATAAAATAAAGAAATATCATCACAGGTATTCGAAAGTAACTTAAAAATATAATACTTTACTCCTTGTTATTATTAACATAATTTTGCAATTGTTACTATTTTTTCACCATACATTTTCATTTAACGTTTAAAGAATACAATCAGTCAGCAGTTTCTATCGGTAACTTTACTATCTCTCATTATTTTCTCACAAGTTTCTTTATTCTTTTATTTGCCTAAGCGTCTAAAGCAGAATTATTTTCCATTTTTTCCGCCATTTCAAAACGTCTTCTCTGTCATTGAGAACCTGAGGCATGGGATTCTAAGGCACACAAAATATACTGACAGAGCGTGTCTAGTCTAAAATGGTTTGAATAGTATCCAAGCTTACAAAAGGCTATGTTAGGTTAAAAAAATTTCGTCCAGAACTTTTAGTTGAATGATTGAATAGGCGCCATGGTTATTGCAATGCGACCTTTAAGGATGTAAGTAGACAGGGCTTTATCATTCTTACTTAACATAACGCAACAGACATCCTTACGACTGTTATTATTTGTTGCTTATTTCGCCTTCCAGGTAATTAAGTAAGGGCGATTGGAACAAACTGTAATTTTAGTCCTGTAGACAACTGACTGTACTGACAATTTGTTTGAAAACCAACTTAAATTTTGGCTGACGGCATATCGGTACATATTTCTTTAAGTACAATGTTCGCCAACCCACCACTTGTCATTGGCGCGCGCTGTAGCTCAATGATTACCAACTTCTTTTGGCTTAAACTAAATAATCTGGACACTAACGACATTTGGTTTCAGTAGGACATCGTTACGTGCCACTTAACACATGCCACATTGGATGTTTTGCACGAGCGATTTGAGGGCATGTTAATCCTGCCTTGAGGTAATGTGAACTAGAGACCGAGATCACGTTAATTGAGCCAGTTAGACTTTTTATTGTGAGGTTTTCTTAAGTCTTATGGTGCAAGTGAATAAACTACAAACAACAGCGATCCTTAAAGTAGACATAACCCATGTCACCGATTATAATTAAGCAGATTTGTGCGCCAGAATTATAAATATTTTGACATTTAAGATGCCTTCCACTCAGAGAAGTCATTGAGAGACATGTTAACAAAATAATTCTTAAATTCAATAAATCTTTTAATTTCTTTTATTTTCTTCATTTGAAAGAACTCTGAAATTTAAGAGAACTTTGACAAGCCTAAAGATCCCATTTAAAATTTTGATTTCTTTAATAAAAAATTTTCCATACTAACTGCATAAAAATTCTGAACATAAAAAATACATGTTAGAGATTTTGCAACAAACGTTTGATTGTAATGGTGATTTTAGTTATTTTTTTGCTAAATTTGTATGTTATTAACACACCCAATAAAATGATATTTTTCTTCTTACTGGGAAACCTAAAACTTAAAAAATAGTTATGAAGACATTGACAAAAATATCACGAACGACAGTGATTGCGTATTTATAATACAGCCAATATTGCTTTCCTTTTTTTTTTGTTCTTCTATATATATATATTATATAGTTTGTGGCATGACTATTAGATATGGTGGTAGGAAATGTGACACACATCGAAAAAAAAGATGTGTTTTGATTTGGTCACAGCATAATTTTCCAGGCCAGATGCTGTTGGATGTGAAAAGGAAAGTTGGGCTTATAATATTGGAAGCAATGCTTTGAAATTTCAAGCAAAATCATTGGTGATAATCATAGCTTAGATAATAGATCACAAACTCATAATAAAGTGATGCTAATAAAGGAAGTCAAGAAAACGAAATCAATGAATGAATTATGACTTTATCGGTGTTTATGACATATCGGCCGAATGTCAAACGAATTCTCTCATTTATTACCAGTAAAAGCCTAAGCCATCGCGTCTAGAACCTGACAACAAATGTGATGTGCGAGCCACATAATTTTATATGAAATCGGTACCACCTACAATATTTACCAATCAACTTGGCTTTTATCAGTACAGTTTGAGCATCATTAGTAAAATAGAGGGGCCTCTACAAAGTGGATAAAGGCGAATAAAATATTACGTATTTGAAAAGGCGACACTGCTCGTCGCATCTATATGGTTCCTATACCCACGTCACTGCAGATTACCTCTGTAATCATATAAAGTGTCTTATATAATCTTCTTATATAATCTTGCTCTCTTGCAACTCCAATCGGTATTTGTGCAAGACGCTGGAATGAAAATTTGAATGTTGACTACATACATAATTGCCCATTACATCCCTTTAGTCAGGATAACGCACTTGCTTCTCCCATCACTCATGTCATACGCATTAATTTTATACGTGAGTGACGGGACCTGCACTTCAACGTCCAATTAGAATGATAAATTTGAACAGCTTTTTTAGGGTAATTAGTTTAATCTCAGAGGTTACGCTAGAGTTGAACAATGCATCAAATCTTCAAATTTTAATAAAAAAGTGTGTGTGAGCCATCATCGAAATTTTTTATTCGTTTGAAAGGCGTAGTAATGCCATTACGTGTGCAATGTAACATCGTTAAAATGTCCGCCATATCTTATCTGGATGCAGCACACACATCTGGAATATAAAATTTTCTGCGATTCTTTAGCAATATATCAGACTGTATTTCATCTATAACGCAGGCATAGCTGCCAGATTTGACGTTTTATCGTCATTTTGACGATTTTGAGCTCTAAAAATATCATATTGACGATTTGACGACATATGCCCTTATTTTGACGATTTTTAGAAATTAAAAATTTACATCATATTCCTAACTTTAGTACATTAAAAGCCACTTTAAGCCACTTTAAGTATTATATTTTTAAGTTACTTCCGAATACCTGTGATGACTTTTTTGTATTTTATTCCTTTTTTAATCCCTTGAAAGCAAAAAAATTACAACTATACAAATAACCTCGTAGTTGAGATTAATTTATCACTTGTCGGTGCAGACAATTTTAAAATTTCGAGTATAGCTTATGATATTACCATCGGAAGAACAAAGGTAAGCGCAGTTATTTTTGTTCGTACGACCAACACTCAGGGGATGAAAAGGAAAGACCTCTGCAGGAATTGAGTTTCACATACGAATAGTCCGACTAAAAAACGTACTTTTTCTATAATGCAGTGTGCGATCCACTGGCCAATCGACCACATGTCCTGGCCGAGAAAGACGAGCGTTGCGTAGGAATACATGATTTTCGGGAATATTATTATTTCGTCTGAGCAAAGTCCTTTTGTAGTAGCGATAGAACAGTGAAACACAAACCACATTGCAAAGATGCACCAATGATTCAATGGAGTTGGATACACTACCGTCATTAACGAGCTACTCAATATAGACGAGAAACCTCAATATAGACGTTGAGGCACCGATCCCATAAATAGTATAAATAAAATCTTAAGAAGGAACTGAAAAAAGTGTCGGGTGCAGCCAACATTACACTGAATTTTCATGCTTAGAATATCAAGAGCTTCTGACTCCTTAATATTTACACCACCCATAGATTAAGATGTCAATAAACAACACTGGGATAGATTGTTTAAACCTTAAACAATTTTGTTCTGAAAATGATGTAAAATTTCTTCATTTTTGGAAAAAGAAGGAAGATGAGAGACGCTAGCTTTTAATTTCTAACAAATTTTTTTAAATGTTTTATATATGAACTGAGATATGTACATACTTATATTGACTTTATATGTTTTACTACAATAGAAATAATTTTGGTTTTTAAAAACTTTTAATTTATTTATTTTTTCCAACGATTTTTTGACGATTTCTATAAACGTCTTTGACGATTTTGACGATTTATTCTCAAATATTTGACGATTTGGTGCCTCACTTATCTGGCAGCTATGAATGCAGGTTATGGCGGCTTTGAAGTTCTCTGTGGTTTGTGGTTTATTCTTATAATGGAGTGAAATCGTGTGACCTCGTTGGCCAGTTTACATTACCTCTACGTACGATGAACATACGTTTAAATTGTTCGCGCAGAACAACCAATATGGCATGAGCTAAGTGGCACGTTACACAGGCAAGTTGGAACTACATGTTGTAAGTGCCTAGATCGTCTACTTTTGGTTAAATTAACTTGGTAATAATTGATGGTGATGACTTGGCGCACGTCGTCCACACAGAAATATAGACTGATGACACCGCCAGTTCAAAATTAAGGTGTTTGTGTCATCTAAATTCGTACATGAAATGTCAAATTTTTCATAGTGCTGAACTATACATCATGCTGAACATGATCGTTAATGTGGGTAATATCGGCCGTTTTTGCTTGTGGCTTATTGCGGATTAAGAAAATTCCACAAGAAAAAGCCTAGCGAAATTAAATGTGGCGTGAACTGTATGACGTGTGGTGTCGTCATGATAAACCGTAAAGCATTGGTGCCCAGATCATCCAATTCATGTCGAAACATATTAAAAGCCATCGACCCATAGTGCTCATCCTTGGCAGTGATGGACTGATCATAGGCTTTCTCAAAGAAATTTAGACAGACGATGCCGCCAGCCTAAAATCCATCCTCAACAATGACTTTTTCGTAATGCATTGGTCGCTCTTGTATCTCGTAGGGATTGTTATCGACTAAAATTTTAACCTATTCATCCACAAGTAGGCCTCATTGCTGATTTTTCATTGAAAATTTGGGTCAGTTGGCAAATGATTTTTTGTTAAAACATTTTTATTAGTGACATGTGTTGCTGAAAGCTATATCCGTCCGTGGTGATTTGGCGAAACAGGCTGAATAAATGACAACTAATTTGATAGATGTAGTAGCTTCAGCAAAAGGCCGTCATCAAATGTCAACGTCCGGTAGTCTCTGTTGGAAGACCTTATATTAAGAAAGGATGAGATTACTTATATTATCTTATAATCTCTTTGTGCAATGCTCAAAGCTGTGCAAAATTTATTTTTCAGTTCACAACTGCTCCAGGGGGTGAATGCTTTTATTTCATTTTCTTTATATGGCGAAACCCCATGTTGTTAGTCTGTATTAATACCGCTCTGGTGTGGAACTTCACATATGTTTTATGTTTGGTATATTTGTGTTTGTAAGATTTAAAATCGTTCTTTTATTATTTATTCGTTTCATTTGTGTGTGACTGGCATACAATTTTCTTAAACAAATATATCCGCTAAAGGAATTTATTTTTTTGTTGTGAAAATGTTTTTTGGAATATTTTCAAAGAATTCGTTAGCAAAAGAAAAAAGGAAAATAAAAGAAAATACGAAGTAATGTTTAACACAAATTCTCTAAAGTTCATTCTCTCCTTTTTAAATTCATTCATATTTTCTTTCCGCTTTTTCAAATCAGTTCACTGTCTAACCACGCTAGTTGATTTTTTATTTAAAAAATACATCAAATTTATAAAGAACTACGTTACATAAAGATCGACTTTCTATTACGGTACAGCAGAATAACTTCTACACGTTTATATTGTATTTCCAGAATATTAAATTTCAGCATTTAATGTTCAATGCCATGCTGTCCATAGCCTCTCTGCTGGTCGATTCACAGAATTCAAGTCCAATGTCTTTTTGATGAGTTATGGACAATGCACAATTCTATGTATCTCCGACGCCGCATTTAGATTCGATAATAATTTTCTTCAATATATTTTCAGTATTTGTATCAGGTGTATAAATAGTTGTAATTTATGAGACAAGCTATTAAGAAATACAGATTTCACGTCCGATTTAAAAAATCATAATTTCGTCACACATTTCTCTCTACTGAACAAAAAAGCTGCATTTAACTTAGTCTTCGAGTGTGAGTAACGAAAATTCTTAGTGTGTTCTATGGTGTACTTTTTTCGTACAACTGACTAACTGATCTGAACACTACTACAGACGTGGTTTTGGTACTGATACGTTTATTTGTCAGAACTGCACTTTGAATGCATGATTGAAGTCGTCATTCCGAAAGACACACTGTTTGGTGATGGCGTCTTCAGTCCAAACATTTTTGAGAACAACATTCGCCAGGCTAACAGTGTCAATGGCGAGCACTGTAGGTTGATTCTTATCAACTTATTTTGGCATGTATTGAATGATCTGGACACCATGACAGCACTAAGCGTCACATAGCTCATGCCACATTTGATGCTCAATCACATTTTATCGGTCAAATTCTGACTGAATTATGGAAATCAGACATTTTGGATACTCCGCCGTGATGTGACATTTGAACGATATTATATTCCACACACTATAGCATCATGGCATTAAAATAATAAAAAAGTTTGATGATTCTCTTACACCCACATACAAACATACATAATTGCTCATTACAAATCTTTAGTCAGGATTACGACCTAGCTTCTCACACTACGTACATTATGAGGACAGATTAGCATATCCTATGATCATTTAATTCAGGCCCAAAAGAAGTTAGTTATCTGTAGTGGAAGACTTAGTTATTCATTTGAATATTGGTGTACATTTTCCTTATTTTTAGATTTTAATTCTAAGTAATAATATCTGAAATTATGTGTTTGGTTGCCATAGCGTAAAATGTCATAGTCAGAAAAGTGTGTTGACGCATATTGACGTTTCTTAACGCACGTTAACGCATGTTGATGCAGGTTGACGTATGTTGACGCATCTACCGATTCGAATTTTCCAAAGTGTTTTAAGCCGAGCTTGTAGAATTATTATGTATTTCTTTTCAATTCGAACTGTTCGACCTACACCATAAAAATTAACATTAAAATATTTAATACAAATGGAAAATAAAAATAGTTTAAAGTGGAGTCTTTTTAATAAAATACATAGTTTTATGGTGCATATTTTGTATTACATACATATACATTTTGTCAGGTTTAAGACCTAGTTTCTCACACTACTTATGTTTTGTGTGTTGACTTTATACATGAGTGACGGGACCTACAGTTTAAAGTCGGCTCCGAACGACAGATTTTTGAGAAACTTTTTCATGGCAATTTTATTTACTCTCAGAGTTTTTGCCAGAAATCTGCTGAGAGGAAGTCGCACGAAAAAATATTCTTTTTTAGATTTAATTTTCTTGAGAGATGTTTGTCTAAGGGTTTGAGCAGTGGCCTCATGGCTAATAAGTCAACATACTACCTACTAGACTACGGTGATTTCGATAGACAAGACATTAAAACCCTTCTGTAAGTATTACGGTCTGATTTCTCATATTATATACGTTGTGTGCGGAACCTAGGTTAGGTTAGGTTATGTTAGAGGACGTGTAATTGTCAATTAAGACAAGTACAGTACTCGAAGGTCAAATTGACCCATTGTCCTAGTTTCTCACACCACTTATGTTGTGTGTGTTAATTTTATACATGAGTGGTGGGACCTACAGTTTAAAGTCGACTCCGAACGACAGATTTTTGAGAAACTTTTTCATGGCAATTTTATTTTCTCTCAGAGTTGTTGCCAGAAATCTGCTGAGAGGAAGTCGCCGAAGAAATACTTTTTGTATTTCGTCTTGATGCCTGGCCTGGGGCTCTAACCCTGGCTTTTACATCTAATAAGCCAACACACTACCTACTAGACTATGGCGACTTCTTCTATTTAATTTTAACTTGTGCAGAATCTTCCAACAGAGGTAGTTGGTAGCATCTATGAAATTAGTTGTCCTTCATTTAGTCTGTTTTGCCAATTCACTGTGAATGTATATAGCGTTTAACCCCATGGGCAAATAACAAAATTGTTTTATAAAAACGGATGTTCTATTCGGGCAACGTACTGCGCTTTTCGCCATCATCATCATACCGAAAGGTTTAATAAACGATCTATCAACATCCATACTTCGAGGATACGTAAGATCTAAGAAACACATCGCAACTGTCCGTGAGAGTGCGCAGGAGAATTCAACGCAACCAATTTTACGTCGCTCTCCACCTGCATAAAATTTAACTGACCCAGGAGCGGGACCTAGCCTACGACGACTTCTTCTTATATCCACTTCGTTTTATTTTAATTTAAAGAGAGAAATATCCAATATCCACCAACAGCGAATGTAGGCATTCAGTAGCTTCGAGAGTGCATACGTGGTTATAACAAGTAATTCATGAAATTAAATCTGAATATCCATATTCATGAGAAAGCTAAATCTACATGGACGAATTTTCGCAATGTTATACATAAAAAATGTATTAGAAGCACTGCATATATTCGAAAAAGATTGAGCATTAATTTTGCGTAATAAATAAATTCTCGTTCCGAGAAAGCGATCAAAATGCTAGTTTTGGCATACTATCTCACTAACGGCTGCTGTCGCACCATCGACAGCTCACCAGAGTGACTCCATCTTCTTATAACAGCATGTCGACCCAGTCCAATTCGTTCATTTTAGACCAAAAAATCAGCAATTCTTTCACCATAATTGACTGTTACAATAAGATTTTCATCGCCCTTTAAAAAAATTAAATTTTAACGTTACGTAGGCAGCTTTCTAATTGCCTAGATGCTCTTGAATTTCTCACACATCACAAATGCTGATAATAAAATTCGATTTTAAATTTATTGGTTTAATACAAAGTGCTCGTAAGTGCTGTTAATTTAATTCAACACAGACTTAATATAGCGTTACCATCTACGGTGTTGGTATAGGAAATAAATGTGTCTTAACTCTGTGCCATGACCTCAAGTGATTGACTGTTTGCAATGTTAAATTTCTTTAATACGTGACACAGATTCCACTTTGTCCTT
The DNA here is from genome assembly GCA_936449025.2 of Sarcophaga subvicina. Classification (NCBI taxonomy): domain Eukaryota; kingdom Metazoa; phylum Arthropoda; class Insecta; order Diptera; family Sarcophagidae; genus Sarcophaga; species Sarcophaga subvicina. The sequence goes on from OW388080.2 coordinate 95,002,711, forward strand.
TTGCTTATTGTTTTCTTTCTTTGCTTTGAATTTGTCATGTCTTTATGTTTGTCATTATACTTGCCATTTAAATACACATCTTTGTTGTTGCCGTCGTTTATATATTCAGGTTCACTAGAAACTACAAAAGGAATGGAAATGAAAAAAAGTTAATTTTGTTTTTATTGGTATTGGCATTGAATTTCTGATGTTGCCTACTTAAAGTTAAAAATCCTTTTAAATGATAAATGAAAATGATTGAAATTCAAGCGCACGCTACAATAAAACTGACTGCAAAAATATTATATGTGTGGTGGTCATGTTGATCTTAACCCTGGACGGTTACTGTTCGTCGAATCGTCGAAGCTCATTTACTCTTTATCATATAGCTCTTTTATGTTTGATCAAATTTATATATATTTATAATGAATGGATTTCTGCTTGGGCAACGTTGGAGTTTATTGGAAATTTATTTTCAACACAAAGACAATTGGTCGGAATTGCACGAAAATGTTCTTCAAAATTTGGTCGCAGAGGAGGACTAACGGTCCCGGTAGAGGTAGGTTTATTGCTAAAGTTCATGAAACTGGTTTCATTGTTGATGCGCCAAGACGCGAGAGTGCTCATACAGTGCTTTGTTTGAGTGTGAGTGACTGGTTATCGTTCTCAACAATTGAAATTTTACCCAACAGTTTACGGTGAATTTTGTGAAAAGTTCACGGTATGACACCTTCAATTGATTCACGAGTTAAAAGCGCTTGGTCTCCCGCTTCGTTTTCGCTGCCCTAGACGGGCCAACGAGAAATTGCACGATGATGTCGACTTTTCCAAAAAAATCGTCTTTTGGAATGAAACGCATTTTTATCGTGGTGGGCACGTTAATAAGTCAAAAAGCCGCATTTGGTACTCAAAAAACCCACACGTGGTCTTGCAAAAGTGAATGCCCCATTATGAGTGACTGTTTGGTGCAGCTTGTGAAATGGAGGCATCCTTGGGCAATATTTCTTTGAAAATAAGGGCGGCGCCACCATTACTATCAATGGAGACACCTATCGCTCCATGATAAACGATTTTTTGTACTCGTTCTTCATGGTATTAATTTGAACAATGTCTGGTTTTAACAGGATGATGAAACATGCCTTACATCTTATGCAACAATAGATTTTTTGCGTCAAACGTTTGATGGCCGTTTAATTATCAGAAATGTTGATGTCAATTGGCCGCCAAGAAGCTGTTACTAGACACCGTTGGACTATTTTTTGTGGGGCGCCATTAAATGAAACTCTCATGCCGACAAACAAGAAACAATTGAACATTTGAAGGCCAATATTCGTGATTCGTGCCGTAATCCGACCCCACACACTGATTGAAGTGTTGTAATGAGCTGCTTATTTCTTAATTCTGCGCATTATCATGGGTCTGCGTTGTCATTTTATTTTGGAATAATAATGCTACAGACTGTTAAAGCATATCGCTTAGTTTGTAATCTCTATTAAATTGAACGAATGTCTGGTTCTGCTTGCCATGTTATTTTTTTTCTTTTTAATTACAATTTTCCCAGAAAGCGTTGTGAGGCACATTCATTCTCCGCTCGTTAGAACCCAGACACCTATATGTTGTGTATTGCTATAAGCTTCCAAAATTAGCGATACTTTCTTGCTGCATATATCCATATCGAATCTTTATTGTCTTCCAGCAAGTGGATTTAGTATCCCATCTTTTTCAGTTGCGTGAAATTTGTGGGACATCATTTGTTCACTCCTGTGCAGAGGAATGGCAATCTCATATATGAATTCAATTGCAAATACGTCGGGTTTGTTGTTACATTCAATGCTCTTATGTCCATATTGTCCTCCTCCTGAGACATCCGGCAGATTTTGTATGTAGAAGAGTCTATGATGTAGTATAAACGATTAATAATAGATAGATAGATAGAATCTGATACGAGATTTGCATAGCGGCAATATTAATAGCCAGTATTTCAGCCTGATTAGTACTACATTAGTCAGATAGTGCTGGGGAAAACCTAATATACTGTTGTCATGTGGTCAATAGTTATATTACAATGAAATGAAACGTATTACATTAATTAAAAAGGAAAAAATAAACTTTTTAAATAAAAATATTTTCATACATTTTTAATTTCATTTGAAAATTGTTGAATACGCTCACTTCTCTTAAGCCTTTAATCTTATTCAGTGATATGATTTCAGAAAGGCCAAAAATACCTTCCCGCCCGACCTTCGCATTAAAATCTCCGAGGGCGATTTTGGCGCCATAGGCCGGGCACTTATCATATATGTACGTCCTCGATTTGAGCGTAGAAGGCATTTTAACCACATCGTCCTTTTCTTCCGTCGGGGCATGAGCACAAATAAGGCTGATGTTAAAGAATTTTGCCCTGATGCGGATTGTGGCTATTGTTGCGTTCACAGGCGTGTATCCAGAGACAAGGTGACGAAGTCTCTTATTAACCAAAAATCCACATTCAAATTCGTGCTTGTATTCATGGCAGCAGTAGTATACATCGCAAACTGTCAGCCTTTTCCATCTTTGTCCTATCCATTGCATTTCCTGTATAGCAGTGATGTCCATCTTACATTTCACGAGGGCATGCGCCAGCTGGGCGGAAGCTCCTACCCTGTAAAGGGTGCGGATGATCCATGTACCTATTTTTAAATTGTTGTCCTTTAAACGTTTGCCGTAGTCGTCAACTTTTGAGGGAATCTTTTCAATGGCTTTTGTTTTGGTTTTCATTGGACGAAATTTTTACGTGGTGGGTTCCAAGCCCTACACACAACCCTAATTTAACGTCCAGGGGATTAGACTTCAGACATAATTGCATTACAACCCTTCAGTCAGGATTACGACCTAGTTTCTTACACCACTTAAGTTGTGTGTGTTAATTTTATGAGTGGTGGGACCTACGACTAAGTCGACTCCGAACGACATATTTTTGGGAAACTTTTCGTGACAATTTCATTTACTCTCAGAGTTTTTGCCTGAAATCTGCTGAGAGAAAGTCGCCGAAGAAATATTTTTTTATATTTCGTTTGGATGTCTGACCTACTGGACTACGGCGACTTCATTTGGACTTCGCCGCTCGCATTAGTTAACATCTAGAGGGTGTTAGAATGCCATCCAGGAGGGGCCGCGAGGAGGCTGCGTGCAACTTGAATACAGTAAAACAAAGATCGCCCTGGTGGTCGACACGTTAAACTTTACCTTGTTTGCATGCATTCCATGCCTCCCATTACTTTTATTTGTATTTTCCAATTAAGTGGTTTCTAAACACTACAGTCAATACGTTTTTCTAGAAGGCATTGTTACCTAACAATGATATGATGGAACCTGACAAGCCAATCACTTGCTTCCAGGGAAACATTCTATTGAACAGACAGAAACAAAGCTAAGAAATAAGGAGAGTATTGTGCAGAGATGCCTCATTATTAAAAAAAATTCTTTTGAGCTTATTTTTCTTTATCCATTCATTGATTTGTTTCTTTCAATTTTGATTACTTTTCAATCACTCATCAACTTACTTATCCCAGCAGTGTTGTCATTTTCTATTATTTGTCATCATTTATCGTCAAACCAAACAAGAAGAAAATTAATTCACAATTTGGTCAATAAGAGATAGAAGATAAAATCTTAATACGCGCCTTGAATAATAATAAATTGATGTTAATGCGCAAAATTGACAAAGGAATATGGATCAAATTGATTATTCAGTTGATGTTGAATGGAATTTGTGTTACTCTTTAGGTTTTTTTATTTTATTTTATACTTTCCGGCTGTAGACTTTGTAAAGACAAATAATTTAAACAGGAAACAGAATCTGTGAATTATAAGGATGGATATATAAATAATATTTAAACTTTGATTCCAAATATTTCATCCGAAATTAAAACCTTCATTTCAAATTCGCGATTATGCGGTATAAAATCAGTAAAGCTGCAGGTCCTGATGGCCTTCCCGCTGAGTTGTCTAACACCGGATGTAATGAGTTGGTAGGTCGCAAGCACCAGCTTATTTACAAAGAAAGTATGCCCAACGATTGAAGCCTCAGTGTAATCCTAAAAAAGGGAGATCCTACGATAGGCACCAACTACAAGGTTATAAGCCTTCTCCATATCACATACAAGGTTCATATGGGCGTATTGTGTGAACGACTGAAGCCACTCATCAAAACGCTGATTGTATCTTATCAGTGCAGCTTCAGACCTGGTAGGTCCACCATCGACCAGATTTTCCTGGAAAAAACCCAGGAAAACAAATCGACACACACCATCTTTTTGTTGACTATAAGGTAGCCTTTGATAGCCTCATAAAGGACCGTGTTTTTGCCGCAATGTCTGAGAATGGACTTTTTAATACCAAGGGAGGTTTCAGACAAGGCAACCTTTTCAACTTCGTCATGGCGAGTGTTCTGCGAATAGCGGGAGTTCATCGCAATGGCACTGTTTTTCAAAAAAGCGTCCAGTTGCTTGCGTACGCTGACGACATTGACATTATAGAGCGTACAAAGGGAGATGTTACTGCTGCCTTTAGTGCTATTAAACGGCAGTCTACTCAGACGGGTCTGAGTAATAAATGTGGGCAAAACGTAGTCTATGTTATGGAGAAGTAGAGATGCGCGGCCTATTGGATCTCAGATTACGGCCGATAACTATACCTTCGATGTACATACATAACATAACTGGTCATTACAACTCTTCAGTCAGGATTACGACCTATCTTCCCATGTAATCAAGGATGTAGTCAAGGAATTTATTTATCTTGGCTTCGCCTTTACCACCTAAAATGATGTCAGTCTAGATATCAAGCACAAGATCACCCTTGCCAATAGCTGCTACTATGATCTCAATAGGCAATTGAGTATCAGAGATCTCTCTCGTACGACAAAACTAATACAAATATATTCGAGACAAAAATCGTACGTAAGATCTTCAGTCCAGTGTGAGTTGGCAATGATTTTCGCATTCGATCACACAGCAAGATGTATGAGCTTCTCAACGATATAGACGTTGTGCACTGTCTTAACATCCGTCAGCTGCGCTGGCTCGCCCATGTCATTCGAATAGAGGACGATGCTCCGACGAGACGGGCATTAGATGCGAAGATCTGCGGAAGAGAACGACCTTTTTTGGAAGGACCAAAGCGAGGAAGCCTTGTCACCGATTGGTGTGGCCAACTGGCGTAAACGCGCAATAAGCAAAGGCAAAGCAACGGATGTATTAAGGCAGGGGTAAATCTGTTAATCAGGCTGTTGGTGGTCAATTAAGAAGGTAAGTAAGTATTTAGAGTAGACAGTATCTCTTTTAGATCGAATTAATTTCTTTAAATTTATTTTGTTATACATACATACATAATTGGTCATTATAACGCTTCATTCACAGTTATTAATAACACACTAATTTTGTGTGTCTTAATTTTATTGATACAGATTAAATCCGAGTCCTAACGACAGATTTTTAAGAAACTCTTCATGACAATTTTATTTGAGTCTTAGAGTTTTTACCAGAAATCTGCTGAGAGCAAATTTTTGTTTTGCAGGACATGTCTGACCTGGTGTTAGAACCGTACTGTAGCATGATTTTACGGTCGTCAATACCAACACAATGTTTCGTATGCATAAACAAAAGAATATCCAATTGCATATGGGCGGCGACCACTTGACTCAATGTTGCTGACCGTCTCTGCAGCGTATAACGCCACAATAGTAATGCTCACATGCGACGATCATTTGACACTTTGTTGTCAAGCCGCCGGCTGTATTGGTATGCATATAATATGCACAATATGTGTTGTTGTTGTATTGCATTGCTAGTGATCATGTGTGGCTCTCTTCACACTTTACCGTGGGAATTATTATTTTTATATGGGCAATATGCGAGTGTCATATTGCACCCCCTTGTCCCATGATTATTACACACAAACCAATGTAATATTATTTAGTATAGAAAATATATATATATATATATATACAATTGTTAAAGCATTAAGTAAATATAAGAAATGTATTAGAATTAAGGGGTTGATTTAGAAATGCTAAATCAGCCAAAATTCAGTATTAAAGAAGAGACCTTTTCCCTCAAAAATTAATCATTGAATAAACCCAAAAGAGTGCGCACTATCCGCACCTAACAAAGAAAAAACCAAATTTTTCTATTCAATTATTCATCCTTTCTTACAGTAAAAGCCAACACACTACCCACTAGAATACAATGAAATATTTTGAATTTTTCCTTAAACTTTAAATTCATACATTTTTCCTAAACTTAAAAACCAATTGAAATTGTAGTTTAAAAAGCGTATACTTTACGTATAATTTTCTATTACATGTATTCACGTATATTAAGTGATATTCTCATGTATTTTGTAATGTACTTTGGAACACGACATAAAATATTTGAAATAAACTGTAAGTGCGATATAGATGTATGTTATGTGCTGTGATGTGATGAACATATTTTAATGGTGTCAGATGCTGTCACTGACAATGTACAAATGTATGTACAATGTCTTCAATGTACAAAAATAGATGTTTATGTCAACATATGATATTTCATATATGTAATGTTAGAATTATCGACATGTATGTTTGCATGTACTATATATAAAATATACCTGATTTATATGTCTCAAAATGCTTCGAAAATACAGTATGGAAGTTACTGACGAGTTTTTCGATTTTGGGTAAGGATAATATGAGGAAGGAAGGAATTGAGGGAATTTTAGTACATGTATCGGCTAGCTATTAACGGATATGGTTGGTATTACATTTAACAGATCGACGGCTCCAAAGAAAAACCAAACCTTTACCAAAGAAAACTTTTTCAAAGTTGTAGAAATCGTGGCGTAGGTTATGTTAGTAAATCTATATAGGATTTGCTTCCAAGAAATTTTTTTCAGTTACTAATTATTTGACCGAATGCTTTTCTTCTGTCTGGTTGAATTTTATTTGGACAGTGTCGCCCACCTCATCATATGCTACAGTATGGTTTTCTTTTGATTGTGCCTTGGAATTTTAGTCCCTTTACATTTTAGACTTGGCATGTGGTTTATTTTAAGGATTATTTATTACACATTCAATTTGTTCGTCTTCCGTTGCCAGCTGTTGTAAAGGTTTTGCATGGGTTGAGTGTGTCCTTTGTTATGCTTATCTATATCAACCAAATGCGAATGTAGTTGTGAGTGTGCGGTTTTGCTATTTGACATTTATTTGCATGTATGTACATGTATATATATATATATACATATGCTTACAGAAAATTGTTACGTAAATATACTCACAACAACGAAGTTTGGGAAAAATTACAATCTTATGCTACATGGGTCAACATACTTATGTATAAACTTGTGTTTGTTTTTCAAAACCTTTGAATACATACCAACGAACGAAACCTTTTTATAAATTTTATATACATACATATGCATGTAAAATGTTTCTTTTTACCTTGTTTTCAGATTAATAAAAATCTGAAACGAATTTTCGCTGATAAACAGGAAATTTAAAATTTTTCTGTGGCTTAGATGTTAGGAGATCATGTTGATCCCCTAACACCAAATGATCTACAATGATAGAGCATTTAGGTAATTTCGCCACGTTATCGGCTAATAGCCCCAATCACTATAGTCGTGATAAGAAAAGAGCTTTATCTACTTCTAATTCAACGTATACATAAAGAATATACTTCATCGCCTTACTTAATCATAAGCTTGGGATATGCCCCATAGCAGTCGTCATAGTCTAGTGGGTAGTGTGTTGGCTTAAGGCCACGGTTCAAACCCCAGGTCAGACATCAAAACGAAAATATGAAAAAATATTTCTTCGGTGACTTCCTCTCAGCTGATTTCTGGAAAAAACTCTGAGAGTAAATAAAATTGCCATGAAAAGTTTCTCAAAAAAATCTGTCGTTCGGAATCGACTTTTGAACTGTAGGTCCCTCCACTCATGTATAAAATTAACACACACAACATAAGTAGTGTGAGAAACTAGGTCCATAATCCTGACTGAAGAGTTGTAATGACCAATTATGTATGTATGTATATACTATATATGGTAAAATTCCTCGCATTCATACTTGGTAATGAAACTTTAAAAGGCAAGTGGATCATTGATATATACGTAGCTTTCTATTGAAGATACATTAACCATCATATCAAACATGTTTTTTTAATGTTAATGGATAGATAGACTTTCCTCTTCTTTTCAGCAGATTTATGGCAAAAATCCTGGGAGTAAATAAAATTGACGTGATAAAGTTTCTCAAAAATCTGTGATTCTGAGTCGACTTTAAATTGCAGGTTCTGCCATTCGTGTATAAAAATAGTACACAGCCGAATGGTGTTAAAACTGAGGTTTGAACTTCAAACTCTTGGCTATGAAGACAACACCGTACAAAAGCTTATACACAAACAAAAGCTTATATAGTTAAAGTCAGTATTATAATCGGGTGTTTAAATACTGGTTTTCGAACAGCCATCTCTTTGAAGCAGCCTTTGTCAAATTAATTTAACAATAATATGTGAAAATAATAAATTGTTTTATCAATATGTGTGCTCTGTTTGAGTAATTCTAAAAGTTATCTTCAACATGAACAAAGGAAATTATCAAAATTTTGGACGATACGAATATGAATAGCAGCTACAAGTGATTTCAGCAGGATGGCTCTATATGCCTCACATACATACATACATATATACATAATTGGGCATTACAACCTTTCAGTCATAATTACGGCCTAGCTTCTCATGTTGTGTGCGTTAATTTTATAAGCGAGTGTCGACTCCGAACGACAGATTTTTGAGAAACATTTTCATGGCAGGTTTTTGCCAGAAAACTGCTGCCAGGAAGTCTTCGATGGAGATGCAAAAGCATTCAATGGTTTGGATTTTAAGTTGGTGACATCATGGACACATATTTCTTTGAAAATGTCATTGGTCAGTTTATCACTATCAACGGCGAGCACTATAGAGCGATGATCACTAATTTTTTTTTTGCTAGAATTGAATGATCTGAATAGCAGTTACAAGTGATATCAGCAGGATGGCTGTATATGTCTCATGTTACAATAAACATTCTGCGCTAACGATTGAAAAGCAAAGCCATCTCACGTGGAGGTGATGTGAATAGGCCACCGAAATCGTGCGATTGGCTGCGCTAGACATTTTCTTGTGTGGTTTTCTTAAGGTGCAAATCAACTAGAAACTACAGCAGTCCTCAAAACCAACATTACCCATATCATCGATTAAATTCTGCGTGATTTATGCGCCAGAGTCATGAAAACGATGTTTTGTTCAACACATGATGACATCAAATGAATTGTTATTTAAAATTTGATCTTTGTTTTCTTAAATAAAAACTATTTTAAATTGATTGTATTTATTAAATATGGTCGGTTGATTTCCATTGAATAAATAATTTATTATTTTCGAAAAGATGCGAAATGTCATTTCAGTATTACTAATTCATAAATTAAATTCCCTTTAAAATAATAGAAAATATTACGTTGTTATACATTTAACTCTGATTTAAATCAATCAGCAGCACAATTTGTGCGTTTTGATTGTTTAACTTTCTCTGTTGGCCGCACATACATAAATTATCAACAAATAAATTCAAATGAAATATGTATGTTTCATTGTAATAATAATTGATTACATATACAATATACTCTAATGATTTTTGTGATTTGTGTACTTACATATACAGTGGATGGCAAAAGTCTAGGTACGCAAATATGTTTAAGGAATTTTATGAATTTTATTGTGAACATCTGTGTAGGCATCAGATGTAGGCATGTTTCTATTTATTGACGGAATAGTGACTAAGAGAGAGTATCTAAGCTTTCTAAAAAACAAATTCGCAGAAACTTCGAAATAATTAAAAATTCGTGATGGTTATTACATCCAACAAGTCAATGAACAGAATCATACTGCTGCTAATGTGAAGATAACATTTGCGTATCAAAAGTACCCATAGGCTTAATACTCTTGCAGAAAGTATCAATATTACTCCAAAAGCATATTTATGAGATCATCTGTAAGAAGGATTAGGTATGTAGGTAGAAGTGGCTGTCCCCTCGATGGAGTCAGGAGCGGACACACTTAGGCCGCACAAAGGGCCGCTTGTGATACCACAGTTCGTCATTTCCCCTTTATTCCAGGAACCATTCGGAGCTTCCGATGAAGCGACTCAGACTGCCAATATCCATACACAACAGTTTATCTATATCCTTCAGGTAATAGGTACCCAGGTACCTCTTTCTCCTCCGACCAAGTGCCGGACATGTGCACAATAAGTAAAGAATAGTTTCATCTTCCTCTTCATCTCCACAGCTTCTACAGAAATAATTTGCATGGTGTCCAAGACCAATAAGCCTCGCATGCGTTCCTATAATACAATGCCTCGTAATAACCACGATAACTGTGCTCCTACTTCTTTGGAGTTTAAGCAGAGTCGCCGGGCGACTCCTATCCAGCCTCGGCCAGATCTTTTGCGCCGCTCTGCCCTTATCCGAAGTTGCCCACATTCTGTTGACGAGATATACGGTTGTATTGTCAATTATAAGTTTGCAGGTCCCCAAAGGGATCCCCAACGAAGAGAGTTCATCAGAAAATTCGATGGTCGTGCGCCTTCTGGCCAGTTCATCCGCTCTGCAGTTGCCAGAATAATCATTATGTCCACATGGGTAATGCAAACATCATGTCGGTTCGCCACCTCATTGAGATATCTGCGATAGTCATAGACCGTCTTGGAGTTTACTACACTTGAATCCAATACCCTGATAGCCGCTTGGCTATAGGAAAGTATGATGATTTTCCGTCTGTGAACATTTTTGTCCGCAGCCTGAATTGGTGACACCTCCGCCTGAAAGACGCTGCAATGATCTGGTAGCCTTATAGACTTAGATATTCCGATTGACCAAAGGATTACGCAGTAACTGCACCTCAGACAAAAGTCAACTGAAAAACTTGCTCATGAATGCATGGCAGCAACATTCGTAATGCCATTGACGAGATACGACCCCATACTCTGGAAAAAGTGCATGAAAATTGGTCCGATCGTATTAGGTATTGTGAGGCTAACAGCGGTAGCCGTATATGTGAAATAATATTCCATTTCTGACCGAAACAATTGTAGTTCACAGCCGAACAAAACTATTTTAGTTTTATTGCATTTTGGAATTTAAACTTTTAAATCGCTCACCCATTATAATTACTTACATTATGTTCGTATTTAATATGTAAAATTCATTCATGACAAGTACATATGTGACGTATGAGTGATATTTAATACCATTAGTTTCATACATGACAAAATCGAATATTTTTTATTGCATACTTTTCAGAGTAACTGTACCAGTCCATACATGTAATATGATGCGTATGAGTAATATATTTGAAATTCAATTAAAAAGAAAGTATACCCCATTAATTTGGAATTAATTTGGAATAAGCTATTATATCAGAATTTTTGATGGATTTCTAAAAATTTATGAATTTTTCGAGAAATCATAACTTAAAAGTCAATACAAAAACCACAATTCTAGGCTATATTCTAGTTGGTACTACATCACGCCCTGTATCTTTATAGCCTCTATCTTCGACATGCTTCACAACAAAAAAATAAATTTGTCAAAATTCCATACCGTTGTTGTTTTATTGCATTATTAAATTTAAAATTTTAAATAACACACAATATATTATTGCTTGAAATTCTTGATATTTCTAAAATATATTGGTGTACCTAGACTTTTGTTGTCCACTGTAAATATGTATACAATATGCTCACACTTGTTCATATGAATTTTGACAATTTTCTAACATTATTTTTTTTTTTTTTGGTAATAAAAATACAAAAATAATTTAGTGGAATATAGGAAAAAAGGAATATTGTTTGCCTGTCACTAAATGGCTGCAAATGTAAATTGAACCTCCAAATAGCATATGATAGAATAATTAAATTGAAAACAAAATTTTTTTTGAAATCAATTAATTTTGTCAGGTATTGACATAAACGGCAAAATAATACAAACATATTGAATTCTAAAAACTACACCATGTAACAAATTAATTTTTTTATTTTAATTTTCATTCGAAAAACAAAATAGCGAATGTTAAAGTACGTAATTGAGATCATAGCGAATTTCCCGCGTTAGTTTTGTTTTTGAATATTTTGTTTACAATTGAGACTTCCGCATAATTGTAATTGCGCTTTATTATATCAGTAATTCTTTACATAATGGATAATAATAATAATTATTGATTAAAGACCATCTAAACCTCTTGAGACTTTAAGTATACCTTTTAGCAGGTCCTCATATATTAAGGCCGTAGCTGGTTATTTATTTGTTTTCTTCGTAATACATATTTAGCTCCATTAAATAGATGGCAATGTTCTCATTTTCAGCTCTTATTTTTTAATTGCATTTTCTGGCATTTTAATCCGAGACGTATGTATCGATTTATGCAAAAGAAAACAATGGAAAAATTAATACAGCAGGTTCAGAACGCCAGGATGGCATAGATGTAAAAGATGAGAAAAGTTTATTGTTTTTATACAAAAAAAACAAAAAACTAAAAAAAAACTTATTCAGTTCAAATTAATGATCAAAATATAATAGTTATTTATTTAAAATGTAAGGATGGGAAAAAGTTTATTGTTTTTCATACAAAAATTGTTCACAAAAAAAAATTAACATAAAATTATTCAATTCAAATTAATTATAAAAATTCAATAGTTCTTTATTTAGATTTACAAATTTCACTGTAACAATTTTTACAATCTTCACTACTTTTAATTCCCTTCAAATTTACTTCCCAACTGTTCAACTGCAACTCACTGAATACTCAGCTCTTCTTTCTAATCATCTTCCTTTAATCTATTTTCCGACTGTGTTGCCATCCTACATCTAATTCCCAACTGTTCAGGGTTGTCAACCTCCATAGATGATAGATAAAGAGTTTACTATACAAGTGGAATGCGTGTAAGATAATAGCCGCTGAGTATTTTTTGTTATTTTTTTTTAAATATTTATGGTAAGTTGTTGGTTAAGGTATACCCTCTGCTATGTGCAAAAAAGGCAGCGTACTTCCATGATTGATCACCCAATATGAACTCGATGGTGATATGTAAGCGACATTTGGCCCCAACACATCTTAGAACAATTACATAACGTATATATACACAATAGGCCATTACAAGAATTCAGTCAGGATGACGGCCTAGCTTCACACTCCACTCATGCTGTGTGTGTTAATTTTATACATGAGTGGCGGAACCTACAGTCGACTCCGAACGACAGATTTTTATAAACTTTTCTTGGCAATTTTATTTATTTACTTTCAGAGTTTTTGCCACAAATCCGCTGAGAGGAAGTCGATGAAGAAATATTTTTCCATATTTCGTTTTGATGTCTGATCTGGGGTTTGAACCGTGGCCTTACTTCTAATAAGCCAATACACTACCTGCTAGACTATGGTGAGTTGAATACATTCAATAAAAGACAGGGTACTTCCATGATTAATCACCCACTATCAACTTGACGGTGACATGTAGGCCGATGTTGGCACATTTGGCAAAAAGTTCTTAGAACAATTAGGATCATCTAAATTCGACTTCTTTTCGTCGCTAAGGACTATGGTACGCTACTCCTTGTCCCAAAATTGTTACTTATCAACAAAAGTTAAGATCATGCATTGTTATGGAGGAAAAACCCCGATGTGTTCCATGACTTATTAGATAATAAATTGATAGAATTTGCTGGACAGGTTTATGGCATTATTGTTCCTTTCAGCAGAATAACACGTCAATTAGTGTAGTAATCGCTGAGAAAGACCTTTTTGTGTCAAGAAATATTAAATTTTTGGACAGGGCAGCAAAAGACCCAAACCTGAACTCAATCAAAGACCTCCACGGAATGCTCACTTTTAAAGTTTTAAAAATGGAAGCCAATTTAAGAGCGCAATAGAGTTAGAATTGTTCATAGTGCAGGAGTGGAACTATATCAGCCCATCCACATTGAAAAACTTAGTAAATTCCATGACATTTTTACCAAATAAGGTTAAAATTAATAAAGGAAAACATATTTACTATTCTTTATGCAATTATTTTACGATTAAATATAAAAGGCCTGAAATACCCACAACGCACATATAATAATCTACTGCTAGGGATATTTAAATGCAGGACACTATTCATATATTGTACTGGAATGCAGGAAATATAGTTTTTTTACAGGAGAAAGCCGTATTTATATTTTGAAGATCGCCGTGCTCTAGTAGATAGTGTGTTGGCCTCGGTTCAAACGCCATGTCAGGCATATCCAACTGAACGAAATAAGATCAGCAGATTTCTGGCAAAAACTCTGAGAGTAAATAAAATTGCATGTATGAAAGCCGTATTTTGTTCGAGAATTTAGTAATAATTCTGACTTCCATTTTCCATTTTCTGATATATAATATCAGACAAAAAATCACACAATCATAAACACACAATATCTGGTGGGATTAGAACCCACGGCCTTGAAGTTTATAAAAAAACCAACTAGACCATCGTGCCGCTCTCCTTAAATTTTTTATTTACTACTATTTAGGAGAATTATTTATAATTATTTTATAATATTATAATAATGTTAAAATTTTGATTTAATATTAACATAAATATTGAGTACTTAAAAAGACTGCTTCAAGGTCAACTATACTTTTAAATCCTTTCGTTTTTATTATCAAATTTCTGTGTATTGCTCTGAAAAAAAAAAATGATTTCAAATATATTAAATATATTATGCCGTATGACTGGTTATAGAAATAGATTAACATTATCGAAGGGAAGCACCTTTACTTTTTAACTTATACAGCCCAGAGTTTTAGTAACATTTTGTAATAAAAATATCTTCTAGAAGTTGAATACGTTTTGGTAGTAACGAACCAAACAAAAAGGTTAAAGTTAAGTTCCTTCCACCTAAATTTCACTTCGATAGCGCAACATTGGCTTGGGTCAAATTATAACAATAAAAACTGATGCAATCTACACAATTCAAATGACATGGTTTTCATTGGAAAAAAATCTTTTTCATCTCACCAGTCCATTGCAATTGTGCGTATGAACTATTCGTGGCTAAGTCTTCTTGTTTGTTCATTTAATAGACGGCGTAGGTTTTAAATCACGGGTGCAATGGAAGATCCAGGTTTTACTTTATTTCTCGACATGATAAATGATTCATTTTGAATCTATTTGAGAATTTATCCTCTGTCCAGATTTTTTGTTTTGAAATTGCCTTTCATTGGAGCTTCATAATTTCATAATTTTTTCAAAGAGTTAGATAACGTCTGATTACTCTTTCAAAACGCATTAATATTCCAGCAATTTTTCCTCTTAAAACATATTTGTTTCCTTTATATTGTTACAAAAATAGAAATGGTGTTATTAAAACGATAAACAAAAGTTACAAAAACAAAACAATGGACTTGTTTACATGATCAACAATAAACAAAATATGGCAACAACGTCATTTTAAAAATAAGGGATAAACAAAGTAAACAAACAGGCAACAACAACGCTGCAAGGACAAACATAAACAAAATACACAAACAACAATAACGAAAGCAACATGTTTACATTTATAGAGATTTCGCGAAGTTAAAGTCATTCCCCTTCAGTGTCATTCCATCAGACTGCTTACCCTGCGATATAAAAGGCAAGACAGAGCAAGCAACGGGATCAGAAAGAATTCAGTCAGTCTTGTGTGAAGACGCGTTGCATGTGAAGAGAATAAATGTTGTTTTTAGAACTCCGTGTGTAAAGATCTAATAAACAATTGTTAGTGTGTATGCTGAAGAGTGTAAATAAGAATAACAAATAAAGCAAATTGTTGTTGTTTAAATCAAATTGCCAAAGGTGGCACACAGAATTGTGCGAACAATAAAGAATTTATTTCAAACTAAACACAAATTAAATTTTTTTTATTTGCAATCTACGACCTCATATTTTAAACGTTTTTAAAAAGGTAAAGACGTAACAATATTATATGTTAATATGGCATTCAACAATAATAAATTAAAGCTAAATCCACTACTCAATAAATACCAAAATATTAAACAAATTTATTTACAAAATACTAACTGAAATAACAATAAAACAAAAGCACAGTAACTATTCTACATAGATAATGCAATTGTTTAGCAAATTTTATTAAATAACCAAAATAAATTGTCGTTTTTACAGCCACATATTAAACACAACATTTATTATGTGTTGTTCACATCAACGATGTTAACAAGCTTTAAGACAGAAATCAATTTGTGGCTTTCATTTTAATGGTGAAGAAATTTTTCACTTTCAAAGATAAATGATGATAAATTGATGTTTCTTTTGTTCACTGTTAACACAAAATTCTATTAAGATTGAAAGCTTCATAAGCTAGAAAATATTGTTTAAAAAATATTTGGGAAAATATTTCATTCAATTAAAGATATGTGCGTACGTAGTACGGACTGTGTAGTACTTGTGGCGTAGGAGTGAAATATATTTGAAACATTATTTCGATTAAATTCATTATTCAAGACAGAAAGCATTACTAATACATTATATCGGGTATAAAAACCCGAGCAATGAACTAAATTCACTGATTAAAAACAATTTAACTTTCATTCATTTTTAATACATACATACATGCATACATACATACACAATTGATCGTTAAAACCCTTTAGTCAGGATTACGACCTAGTTTCTCACACCACTTATGTTGTGTGCGTTAATTTGTATACATGAGTGGCGGGACCTACAGTTTAAAGTCGACTCCGAACAACAGATTTTTGAGTAGCTTTTCATGGCAATTTCAATCACTCTCAGAGTTTTTGCCAGAAATCTGCTGAGAGAAAGTCGCAAAAGAAATATTTTTTCATATTTCGTTCAGTTGGAAATGCCTGACCTGGGGTTTGAACTGAGGCCGCACGTCTAATAAGCCAACACGCCGCCTACTAGACCACGGCGATTCATTTCTAATAGAAAGATTTATTATGTGTTCGAAACTTTATGAATTTAACACTGATAATAACGTTGTAACACTGATTCTAGCTACTCTGTCATATAATTATAGATTCTAAATGGCATCTCCCAACCATATCGAGAACTCGTTCACACAATACGCCGGTAAGAACCTTATATGCGATAGGGATAAAGCTTATACCCCTGTAGGTGGCGCATATCGTAGGGTCTCCCTTTTTCAGGACACTGAGGTTTTTAATCGTTGGCCATATTTTATAAATAAGCTAGTGCATGAGTTGAAGGGTAGTAACGACCGCTTATGTATGTATGTATGTATGTACAACAATTTCTGCAATCAATTTATAGCTTATTTTGAAAAATAATCACTTATCCAATATTGCGACAGAATGATTTCTTTACATTATTATAGCAGAAATACCTCTACCAGCCCAAACCACAAATACGGGAGAGAAATCAAACAAAAGCTTGGTTTTAGTTCATCATTATTATTAAATTGGATTAAATCGTATTTAGTAAACAGAAAGCAGTGCGTTAAATTCAGGAATACGCAATCTAACTTTATTGATGTATTAGCAGGCGTACCACAAGGTAGTCATCTTGGGGTGCTCCTATTTACTCTTTTTATAAATGATCTCCCTTTAATTACCAAAAATTCAAACATATTAATGTATGCAGACGATGTTAAAATATTTTTATCATTTAATAACATTGAAGACCAAGTACTTTTAGAAGAGCATATAAAATACTTAACCTCTTGGTGTAGTATTAATTTAAAGGAGCTGAATGTTAAAAAATGTAAATATATGTGCTTCACTTGATCATCTCCAACCAATGGATTATATACAACGATTTAGGAATAATTTTCGATTGTAAATTAGACTTCAGAAATCATATTATATCAACTGATAGCAAAGATATATGTATCCTGGGATTTATTAAACAATGGGCTAAAGAGTTTTCTGACCCTTATGTTACCAAACAATTGTTTACCACACTGGTTCGCCCAATTCTTGAATATGGATATGTAATATGGAACCCTTAATACGCTGTACACTCTGACAAAATCGAATCAGTTCAAAAACAGTTCTTATTATTTTGTCTTCATGGTTTAGAGAATGGATGGGATCCTAATCAAAGGTTACCATCATATGAAAAATGCCTAGCACTCATTAAATTACCATCTTTAAAAAGCCGTCGTAAAATGCTAAATGCTGTCTTTCTCCTGAAGCTGATTAATGGTGTTATCAACTCTTAATTTCTTCTCAACTTTCCATAGAAGTACCTGTTCGTCCAACAAGATACTATAATTTCATAAATATAAAATATTACACAATTGACTATGCGAACTTCGATCCATTTCGTAGAATCTGTAATGATTTTAATAGTCTTTACCTTCATATAGATTTTAACAAAAATTTGGAACCCATTAAAAAAGCAATAATTTTACAATTAAACTCATTTAATTGATAATTTCAATGTTGTTTTCTTTTTTAATTATTTTTTAACTTTTATTTTTTGTATTGAAATCATAATAATAATAATTTTGTATTGAAATATAAAACGTAATAGTCTGTAAGGATTTTCCATAGACTTGAAATAAAATAAAAAAGTATTTTTATTTAAAATTTGTTCAGAAATAGTTTTTTGCTGTCAAAGGACATAAAAGCCGTTAGTAACAATAGGTTCAAAGTTCCTAGTGGGTATTAGACACGAATGTTCGACTACCAAGCAAACGAAACTACTCTGTGAAAGGGATAATAAATTTAAAAAAAATATAAAAAAATTAGCAGATTAGTTTAAAAAATTAAAAATGTTTTTAAATAAAAAAACAGTGATTATTTGTTGTTGTTAAAGAAATTTAAAAATTTTTATTATTAACACTTAAAAAATACAAAAATCAGTAACCTAAGTATTTATATTAAAAATTCAGTGCATTAACAGGCATCGTTTGGAAGGTATTTCTACAAAAAAAGTGGCCATGGGACACCCTATTGTATAAATTTTTCTTTAAATTTACAAAAAAATTATTATTGGGTCATTTTTGCATTAAAAATAACAATAAATAAAACCCGGCTTATCGGTTTCGAAAGCGGTTTTGAAACTGGTTTCTTAAAAAATGCAGTTTTTCAAATTATTCGGAAACCGGTTTACAAACAACCCAGTTTTTTTGAATACTCTAAGTCCTAAATATAAATGCACTCATTTTGCCCGTTTTTCGCTGCTTTCCCCCTTTTTGGACCCCTTTTGACCACTTTTTTGGGAAACTTAACCAAGCCAAATCGTAAAAAATTACCTATAAAACAGATAAATACAGCGTTTATGCATAAAGTACTAATTTTTGCAAATTTTTTCTCCGTTTGTCCCATTTTTTCCCCCTTTGGGTCAAAATTTTGAAAAGATTTATTACCTATAACCTGCACCGACAAAATCTCGATCAATATCCTAAATTTCAAGAAAATCGGTCCAGTCGTTCAGGCGTGATTGGCTAACAAACAAACAAAAAACAGACTTACAGAAAGATTTATAATATATATTTAAAAAAAAGTAAATGAAACTTAAAATATTGTGGTTATTCATGCACAAATTAGTATGAATAAGAAATGCAAGCAAATTGTTTTATTAAATAAATTAATTTTTAAATAAATAAACTGCAACGATTAATATTTGTGATTATTAATCCTGTCAAATTAATAATTCATAGGGCCATGTATGTATTTAAATCTTAACAAATAAATCATCAACTATATAGAGTTTTACTAGTAATTTTAATATAATTAAGAGCAGATCACTGAAGAGCAAAGAGAAAATAAAATCAATATAAATAATACAAATAAAAGGAAAGAAAATTAAACTACAGCTGCACTTAACACTTGGAAAATGTCATTAAAATGTTAATCAATATTTGTAGATTTATTTGATTCGTTTATAACTAAATAATGCTTATAAAACAATTGCTTTTATCAAATGGCTACCATATTACACAAACAAATTAATACCATTTTAGGTCATATTGTAATAATATATTGCCAACATGGGTACAACAGTGCTGTTTTGAGTACAATTATGTTGTAATTCACATTATGGATATGTGAGGTATAATTTAAATCGATTTGAGTAATTATTATCACATATTTTTCTACATCTCGAATGATATAATTTCAATATTAGACCTTTAATCGATAGTAAAGGGTATACATTAACATAAAAAATTAAAAAAATGTAGGACAAGATTAGGATGGTAATTAGGTACGCGCAATTAAATAAAAATGCTTATAACGTTAATGGCATTATAAGAAAATTATATTTAGAAGTTAATAAGTACATTATGGTTTAAAATATATACGTATTCGCAGACTAAAACCTTAATGAACGTTTGCCATAATAAGATTAAAATCAACTGTGCCCCTGTCAACTACAACAATTACCTGACCAGCATCTGATATGCCTTCAAATATTTTTTATGTAATGCGTTAGTGCCCTACAAGCTTCAAGAATGTATTCAGATGCTTCATTTTCATTATCATAGAATCTACATGCTGAGTTATACACGATCTTCATTCAGATATTTTCCAAGCGGAGGTTTATGCCATCGAAAGAAGTGCTCAATTCTATTTGGATAGAAAACAGAAAATAAAAGACAACAAAGCAATATTATCAGACAGTTAGGCCGCCATTCGAGTACTTAAAGGTTAAATAAATAAGTATGCTCTCACCCAGGATCAAACATTTCGATCAAAATGAAATACCAACAAAATATTTCTTCAGCAACTTCTTCTCTACAGATTTCTGGTAAATAAAGTTGCCATAAAAAGTTTCTCAAAAAAACCTGTCGTCCGTAGTCGACTTTAAACAGTAAGTGCCGCCACTTATTGATAAATTTAACACACACAACATAAGTGCTGTGAGAAGCTAGGTCGTAAACCTGACTGAAGGATTGTAATGACCAATTACGTACGTATGTAGTCTGATGTGACATTTATTATTATATTATGTTAATAACAGAATTGCCTCAAATTCATTTGATGCTTAAAGAGTCTTTAACTCTCTTTGTCTTCCTTTTCTTTACATATGCATACATGCATAATATAATTGATAATTGCGCTGACCAACTTTTCCCTCCTTGGTTCGGAGGAACTTGGTCAGTACAAAGACTGCGTTCAAGTGAGCTTTTGGTACTGACCTAACCTAACGTTTTATCTAACTTTGGCTTGTATTCGAAAGCGTCAGTGCGTCATTAACGTTTCCTGTCAATCCTATATCGCCAATCCTAAGCTTGCAGTCCTCACTATAATTATACTATAACTACAGAAAATATTCCCCGGAATGCCACTGTGGTATCGTGCGGTGTGTATGTTGTTCTGCTTTGCAGCCCTGTAGCAGAAAATCACCGAAAGCTCTGCTATTTTTTCGAAAAGTATGCCAATATCTTTTCCAAACTTGTCATTTGAACAATCATCATCGCAGCTCATAAGACCGTCATTTCCGCTTTGACTACCTATATTTGAAGAATACCAGCTATTGAGTCCTTACTATAACTCCAGCGGAGCTAAGCATCGACGTAGATGTAGCACATGGTGATTAGTCGTTTTGCTAAGGTATTCTCACATTAACATGTTTATAGCCCCGGCCAGTCATCTTTGATCTTCGGGACCTAGATTTTAAAGTCAATTCCCAACGACAGATTTCTGAGAAAGTTTTCATGGCAATTTTATTTTACTCTCAGATTTTTCGTCAAAAATCTGCTGAGAGAAATTGGCCGAATAAATATTTTTTCATATTTCGTTTTGCTAGAGACGTCTGACCTAGAGTTTTAATAAACCAACACACTACATGAAAGACTATGGCGGCTTAAATCTGGTGAGTAGTTTTTGAAAATTGGTGAAAATAATCTACACCGGCTGGCTGTACGGACAATTATTAAAGACAGTGTACTTTTTATCACCAACATAAAGAAGAAGAATTTTATAAGAACTATTAAATTTTTGTTATTGAAGAAAAGTTATAACTGTGACACAATTCTACACCTGAGCTTAGTTCACTTTTGATATTTAATACACTTTACAGAGTGAGTGATACAATTTTTTTTGGTTTTGTCCATTTTTTGTTATCTGTGTTCAATGCACGGTGGTTTGATGGAAAAATAAAACGTTTAGGAGAAAGTAAGGAAAATAAGTACCATGTCATACAGAGGGAAATTTTCAAGAAGAAAAGGCAACGTTTTTCATGTATTTCATGTATTTTATTATTATTATTATATATTTATATTTCTACAAATTTGGGTTCGCCGGTGGCCTAGTTGGTAGTGTCCTAAACTTCTAGTACCAATGCAATGGGTTCGATTGCCCATATAGGCTCTGAGTGTTTGTGATTGTCTAATTATTTGTCGGACAGTATATGTGATAGCTCCCAATAAAAATAAAAAATAAATAAATACTAAAAAGCAGTTTTCGAAAAAAAAACAGTGACAAAGTATTCAAGTCATTAAAAAATCCTATAAACTGTCTTGCCTGTATTTCTATATATTCCAATAGAGTGTTGTTCTCAAAAAAAAATATTATTTTCATCTTTGAGAGTGCGTTTATAAGCAAAATTGCCGTGTTTAGACTCAGAAAACCCACACGTGCTGTTGCAAAGGCCAATGCGTCCATTACGGGTGACTGTTTAGTGCGGCTTGTGGAGCGCAGGTATCATTGGCCCATATTTCTTTGAAAATGAGGACGGCGCAACCATTAGGTTTTTTTTTTGTACCGCTCTTCATGGTATTGATGTGAACGATGTTTGTAGTGCGTTGGCTTATTAGACGTAAGGCCACGGTTCAAACTCCAGGTCAGTCATCAAATCGAAATATGAAAAAATATTTATTCGGCGACTTCCTCTCAGCAGATTTCTGGCTAAAACTCTGAGAGTAAATAAAATTCCCATGAAAAGTTTGTCAAAATACCTGTCGTTGTAGTCGACTTTAAACTGTAGATGCCGCCACACATGTATAAAATTAACACACACAACATGAGTGATGTGAGAAGCTAGGCCGTAATCCTGACTGAAGGGTTGTAGTAGCCAATTATGAATGAATGTATGAAAACTATTCAATTCGAAAATTCTAATAGCAGTTCTACTATTGGTGGTAAAATTTATCCATAAGTTTGTTTAAATTATCGGCAATTTAAGAATTTTATTAAAAACAAATAATTCCATAGAAATGTGTGTGTCTACGTACCATATTCGTTCAACCTTGACTTGCTAATGTTGATGTTCATTTTGCACACTTTAAGTACACTGAAAAGTAATACGACTGGAAAAAAATTTCCTTTGAAATTGTGTCATCCGTCGTTTATTTTTTTCTATTTTAAAATTTGCTATTGAATTTCACCCTGCTGATTGTGATTATTAAAAAGGCTTGTTATCCTTGCTAGTTATACTCGTATACTGAGACATACACAGGTAGACAGTGACCTTGATGATAATGCTGACTACTAAACTGAACTGAACTAAAAACACAAACATGCCAACTAAAATAACAATTTAACAATAGACTCTGCTCCACATAATAGACACAATCGGTATTCATGTGCATGTATACAGACACACTTATATTTTTTTTAAAAGCACTGACACACACACACACACACTTTTATAAATTTTTAGTTTAAAATTTTGAAGTTCATGAAGTAGAATGTTTTTGGTTTGCAATGAAATTAAAATCTTTCTCTCTATCTGTTCGTCTGTTATTTATGGTATGTCTGGTAATGTGTTTGTATGTGTGTTAGTGTATTTATCCCCAGCATAATGTAACAGATATAATGTTACATGTGCTGTTGTAGAAGCAATTTAAGTTGGAAAATCGTTACATTAGCTACACACTAGCACTAGCAGTAACTGAGGTAATATTTACATTGCATAGCAGTTGGTAGATAAATGTTTATGATTATTTGTTCGAGTTTAACATTCAGGTCATATGCCAATTTATCACTGATGTACATACGTATTTACAAACATTGTAGTATTTGTATAACGCACTACGAGGGTCGTTTCAGGCTTCAATTTGTTATCAATTATGCCAGTGATTATGCAAGTTCGTTTACATTTTATGAATTTAAATTAATTTTTACTTCACTTCGATCTCTCTGAAGGAGCTTTCTAAGAAATCTTCAACTATAAACGATGCGTAGGTACAACAGATAAAATTTAGATTTGCTCACTTGCTCATGCGTTTTTTTTTTGCAGTGATGTATACATCATTTGAAAGATAAAAATCAATTAACCTTGTTTAGTTTGTTTGTGAACTTCATATTTTTTTTCACGAAGGGAACTGCTGTGAAACTGCCGAAGCAAAAAGATTTGTTCAGCCACTTTCTTGCAAAGAAAACTACATCTTTTACCTGCGGTATTATATGATGAAAAATCTCTATCGAAACCACACTTCTTCAAGTTTATGATTTTCAAAATTTATGATTTTGACATCAAAGACAGCGGCATACGGAACAGCCTCAAAAATGTTAACAAGATTCGTGTCAGACGCAAGAGGTTGGTTTCCGCGTTTCAAAAATGCTCAATCTGACATCAGAGAGAAAGGCCAAAAGAACCAGCCAAAAAAGTTTAACCAAGATTCGTTTCAGACTCAAGTAGAACGTGCACAATCATTGGGCATGACACATACAGCCATTTCATTGTATTGAAAAGCAGAAGAATTCATTCAAAAAAAGGAAATTGGTTGCCACATTAACTGAAGCCAAGGGACATTAAAAGACGAAGTGGTACTCCTGTTTCAATGCTTAAAATGAAATCGTTTTTGCAAGGAATTATCCCTGGCGACAAAAGCGGGCAGCGGGAAAAATCTAATGCCAAACAGAATATTCTTTTCATCAAGGTAATGCTCTATTTTTAGTGTGATAGGATAGGATGTGATTCATTAAAGGGGGAACATTAGCCAAAAAACCCTTGAAAATTCAACCACTGACGAGGACATAATTTTCCATCATAATAACGCTCCGCCACATATTTCAGCGCTAGGCAAAGCCTATTTGGAAAACTATGCGCCTTATAACCGTGTAGTTCTGACTAAAATTTAGTTCTAGAACAGCCAATGAAAGATGCACCATTTGCAGCGTTTTGTTGACCAACAACTGATAAATATTGTAACATTACGTTCAGTAAACTGATTTGAATAAAACGAGGCCACATGCCACAAAGTAGGGAAAACATTGTTCCTATTGAGAGTCGAGGTTGGTGAGCAATTAAACCAGCGGCAATTGTAGATATGAAAGTCAAAAAAAATTATGCCCAGAATCATGGTGACAAATGGTCACAGATTATGGCTTTACATCACATGAAGACGCAACATACAGTTGACTGTGTGAAAATAAAGTAACTTTCAAATTTCTGTCGCAAACCTGCAACAGCTAAACTTAATAAGTGTAATTGTAAAGTCCAAACCAAGAAGAAATTGACGGCCAGCTTGATTGAAATATCAGTGGGTATCATTGCCTTTAAAATACTTTTTTAAAGTTGTTGCTTCAATTACTTCAATTACAATCCTTTGTCAGCATTACGACCTAGCTTCTCACAACATCCATGTTACGTGAAGTAACTTTATGCATTAGTGGTGGGACCTAAAACTTAACGACAGATTTTTAAAAAAATTTTTCATCGCAATTTTATTTAGTCTCAAATGTTTTGCCAGAATATTGCTGAGAGGGAGTCGCCACAGAAATGTATTGTTGCCACAAAATCCCCACTTTATAAGACAATGAAAAAAGATAAAGTGCATAGCCCGTTCTATTTATAAAATATTTAGTTTTCCTCATGAAAATTTCTTCAAATTTCATGGAAAATTTTACTTTTTAACCATCGAAAAAGTTACTTAAAAATGTACCCTCGTGCTCATGTAAAATGGAAAATTTTACATTTCCCATGTATATACATATATGTGGGAGTGTAATACAATAGATCTGAGTTAGAGCAGAGTAGATATATTGCTGGCACGTTTAAAAAGCTTTGCAATCACAGCAATAAAGACTTGGGTGTCTCGCTTTATCAAATTTAAGAGGCCATTTATATAAAATTGGCATAAGTAAACATATAGTTATGAACCTATTAACACCACACAGCTCTATGTAACACAAATATTACATATAAATGTTTAAATATACCCAAGATTTGTGATTTAAAGAATCGAATTTAAAAAAATAAAAGTTTTACGTGGGTATTGTTTCTGGTCAACGATAGTTACTTATATTAGCATTACATAGCTTGCTACACTTGGGAAATCACCTTCAAGGGGAAACTAAATTAAGGAACCTGAAAGAAATCAAGACATACAAATAAGATGTGGGAGAGGCTGTGTAGATACGCGGATAGTTTTAAAAACGTGTGTAATAATAGAACTCATTGAGTTCATTCTAGAAAGGAGAAAGAAAGCAATCAAGAATTGGAATAGAGGGAGTGAAAGTAAAACTTATAAAATATAAATAATAAAAAGCAAAAGGACAATCAATGCGATGATGAACACTAAATCTCATCTGAAATCCCGATGTATTCCACAGTTTATGTAACTTGCATTCACCAAAAGTCGAACAGTCGCCGCGGAGAAGATCGAGGCGCTTACTCTGCAAAAATTTGTCGGAGATATACATCAGAACCATGTCAGAAGCTTAACATTACAATTTCCCTTAAGATATGCATTTGGGTTAGTGGGCTTCCAAACAGGGATTTACCTCCTACTAACTTCCATAATTGGTCTTATAATCCATCATTAATGATAACGACCTAGCTTGTCACACCACCCATATTCAGTGCCTTAATTTCATCCATTAGTGATCAGTACCTACAGTTTAAAGTCAACTCCGGAAGACAGAGTTTTTCCAGAAATCTGCTGACAGGAAGTAGCCGAAGAAAAATTTGTCCATATTTCATTTTGATGGAGATGTCTGACCTGGGATTGGAACCACGGCCTCACATCTAATAAGAGAACCCACCACCAACTAGACTACAGCGACTCACTCCTACCGCCTTTAATAGTGTTTCGAATATGGAAATGGTGTTACATCGTTTAACATTAAAATGATAAACAATAGCTAGAAGAACAAAAACAATGGACTTGTTTACATAAGCAACGAATAAACAAAAATATAGTAACAACATCAGTATAAAAAAGGGGATACACAAGTAAACAAAAGGCAACAACAACACTGCAAGGACAAACATAAACAAAATACAGAAACAATAATAACGTAAACAACATCTTTACATTTATACAGATTTCGCGAAGGTAAAGTCATTCTCCTTCAAGAGCCCTGTTAACCCTGCGATATAAAAGTCAAGACAAAGCAGGCAACGAATCAGAAAGAATTTAGTCAGTCTTGTGTGAAGACGCGTTGCGTGTGAATTGTGGTTTGAAGATCTCCGTGTGTAAAGCTTTAACGAACAATTGTTAGTATGTACGCGGAAAAGTGTAACGAAGGATAACAAATAAAGCAAATTGTTGTTGTAACATTAAATTGTAAACAGTGGAACACGGAATTGTGCGACCAATAACGAATTTATTTAAAACTAAACACAAATTTATTTTTATTTTTATTTGCAATCTGCGAACTCATATTTTGAATGTTTTTAAAAGGGTAAAAACGTAGCAATAGATAACCAAAGTATTTAATCAACATAAAATTACGATATACGCTCCTAGCTGGTCTGCGCTCTCTACCAAAGATATTTTCCAATGAGCCTATAACAGATTCATTAATCAAATGAAAACCAAGTTTGACAAGGCAAAAAACCAATTGATTTTAAAAATTACAACTAAGCTCCGGAACCCAACAGAAACTCACCCGATTCCCTTATGGGCTTGTTACTGTTGAGGAGCACTCACAATTTACCTACGACCGATTTTCTATCACCCTCGGAGCCGCTTGTCTGTCGACAAAACTCAACATAGAATCCGCTTTAGAGTTTTAAAAACAGAAAGGAGCTCCTACTTAAATAGGCATTCAGCTTTTAAGAACACAGCAGCAGTGTCCATAATCGGTTTGGAAACATCTGGAAAAATGGGTGAAACAATCTGTTTGGATATACACAATATTACATAAGACTTCATCCGGAATGACAATCTCTAACCAAAAGAAAAACCTTTGATTGTGAACCATTTATTCAGCCTGTGGTTATATCCAGAATTTTTTTTACCTATCTTACTTATTTCCTTAATTGATTATCACAACATTTTAGTCAGGATTACAACCTAGCTTACTACCACCCATGTGTGCGTTAATTTTATCAATGAATAGCTGAACCTGAAGTTACAGCCGACTCCGATTTTTGACACATTTTTCATGGGAATTTTATTTGCTTTTAAAATTTTTGCCAGAATACTGCTGAGAGGAAGTTGAGAAATACATACATGCATACATCATACATAATTGGCCATTACAACCCTTCAGTCAGGATTGCGGCCTTACTTCTCACACCACTGATGTGGTGTGTGTTAATTTTATACATGAGTGGCGGGACCTACAGTTTAAAGTCGACTCCGAAAGACAGATTTTTGGGAAACTTTTTATGACAATTTTATTTACTCTCAGAGTTTTTGCCAGAAATCCGATGAGAGGAAGTCACCGAAAAAATATTTTTTCATATTTCGTGTTGTTCTTTGACCTGGGGTTTGAACTGTCTAATAAGCCAATACACTACCTACTAGACTACGGCGAGAAATAATTTGTCATATTTCTTTTTGTTTGAGAATGTCTGGGCGGCATTTTGATCAAAGGATTCTCCAACATACTACCTACTAACATTCAGTGTATGGAAGTAATCGCTCAAATGCTTTTTGTTTATTGTAATCAAATAACAATCATTGAAACAACTCCTAAAAGCATCGTTGTGCAAGTATTCATCTAAAATTATTCAAACTTTCCTTTTTTTCTACTGCAAGTAGTAGACAGAATACAACAAAAGTGCGGCAAAATTATAATGACGTCAGCGTAAATTTTTAATTTTTCTTACAACAAATGTTGTAAGTTTTTTTTTTTGCTTTCTTGATTTATTGTTTTTATGATGACGCATTTAAGTAAAGAAGCTTTTCATTCCAATGTTATCCTTTTGCAACTCTGTACCCATGTTTTGCTGTGCCTCTACTTTAGCCGCCTTTTTATGTAGAATTGCTGTTTTTGTCTTATTTTTGCATAATTTATGGCGTGTTTTATTTGGTGATTAAATGAAACAAAAGAAATACAAACAAAAGCGACGACTGACTTTTGATAACTGTAATAAGGACAATGAAATCTGTAATTTATACAACAACTTTTTATTTGATCTACGGAATATTGCGTAAGGTGTGTCTTATCCTACAGCCAAAAAAAGGGAGATCAGATCGCTAGGAAAATAGCACCGCTGATGAGACCAGAACATTTCAGCGTAGTGGGAAGAGAGCATTAGAAGGGATTACTAGATAAAAAGTAAGATGAAGAACTGCGGACAATCTTCTCAAATCAAAGGACGTTGAGACTATCTAAACTTTTGTTGGACGATTATAATGAAAAATAATTTGTATACTGCATCAGAGTAGCCTTAGGACAGCAGGTGAAGCGGCTTCAGGATAAAAATCGCCATTTTACTGGACATTGTAGACTCAAAGTATTGTTACGTGTTTACCTTGTGTTTTTACCACTTTGCCTACAATTTAGAGTTTGCTGGTACTGTCTAGGAGACAATGAAGAGGGATACAGTGAGCTACTCGGTTTGTTCGGTGACGATGCTCCCAGATGAATAGATTTCATTGCTTTCATCGTCAATACCTTAGGCAACGGACTTAAATCCAACATAGCCAGTAGCGCCGTTAAAGAACATGTTCTTGTAGCCATGGTAATACCAAGCTCGTCTCTAATTCAAATCCTCCAGAACTGTTTTCAAGAATACATACGTACTTACATACATAATTGGCCATTACAACCCTTCAGTCAGGATTAAGGCCTAGCTTCTCACACCACTCATGTTGTGTGTGTTAATTTTTTATACATGAGTGGCGGGACCTACAGTTTAAAGTCGACTCCAAAGGACAGATTTTTGAGAAACTTTTCGTGGCAATTTTATTTACTCTCACCGTTTTTGCCACAAATCTGCCGAAGAAATATTTTTTCATTCTTTGTTTTGATGTCTTACCTGGGGTTTGAACCGTGGCCTTACGTCTAACCACTACTACCGCTTTTAATAGTGTTAGGAATATGGAAATGGTGTTATCGTTTAACATTAAAATGATAAACAAAAGCTACAAAAACAAAAACAATGCACTTGTTTACATGAGCAATGAATAAACAAAAATATAGCCGCAACATCGGTATAAAAAAGGGGATAAACAAGTAAACAAGAAACAGCAATAACACTGCAATTACAAACGTAAACAAAATACACCAACAACAATAACGTAAACAACATGTTTCCATTTATAGAGATTTCGCGAAGAAAAACACATTCTCCTTCAAGAGCATCCATCAGACTGTTTACGCTGTGATATAAAAGGCAAGACATAGCAGGCAACGGATCACAAAGAATTCAGTCAGCCTTGAGTGAAGACGCGTTGTGTGTGAAAAACATAATCGGGGTTTGAAGATAACGAAAAATTGTTAGCATGTACGCGGAAAGGTGTAAAGAAGAATAACAAATAAAGCAAATTGTTGTTGTTTAAATCAAGTTGCGAACACGGAATTGTGCGAACCGTAAACAATTTACTAAAAACTAAACATAAACATAAACATATTTGGTGAACAAATGAAACAAAAGAAATACAAACAAAAGCGACAATTGGCTTTCGATAACTGTAATAAGGACAATGGAATCGCTAATTTAAAGGCTCTAATACAATTACTTTTTATTTGATCTTCGAAATATAGCGTAAGATGTGACTTATCCTACAGCCAAAAAATGGGAGAGCAGATCGCTAGGAAGATAGCACTGCTGATGAGACCAGAACATTTTAGCGTAGTGGGAAGAGAGCATTAGAAGGGCTTACTAGAGATAAAGTAAGACGAAGAGCGGCGGACAATCTTTTCAAATCAAAGGACATTGAGGCAATCTAAACTTTTGTTGGATGATTATAATGAAAAATAATTTGGATAATGTATCAGAGTAGCCTTAGGATAGCAGGTGAAGCGGCTTCAGGATAAAAATTGCCATTTTACTGCTCAAAGTATTGTTACGTTTTTACCTTTTAAAAACGTTTAAAATATGAGCTCGTAGATTTCAAATAAAATAAAAATAGATTTGTGTTCAGTTTTAATCAAAATTCTTTATTATTCGCACTATCCTTTGTGCCGCTGTTCACAACTTTCTGTATACAACAACAATTGCTTTATTTGTTATTCCTCATTTTACACCCTTTACATAAACAATAACAATTACTAGACAATTGTTCGACAGATCTTTATAACGGGGATCTTCAAACCACGCACCATGTCTATATACAAGACTGACCGAACTTTTACTTACTCAATCGCCTGCTTTGCCTTGCCTTTTATGTGACAGGGTAAACAGTCTGATGAATGCATTTGAAAGCGAATGACTTCGCTTTCTTGAAATCTCTATAAATTTAAACATGTAAACATGTTGTACTAGTACTCCAAACTGTGTTCTCAATTAATATCGGGTTTAATATCAAAGTTGCATTAACGCGAAGCCGCACATAGATATTTTCATTTGAGATTTGAAGCCATACCTATTACAAAACAAGAATGCTTGGGATCTACAATAGCCGGCAAAATTCCAGTTAGTATATTCAGTTTACTTCTCGATAGTCTGGTATATAACTCAAAACATTTCTCATTGTAAATACCCAACAAGGTTTAGATTGTCCCAAACCTGTTTGACTTGATAAGAAGTGTTACTGCTTCTCCTAAAACTCCTCTTGGTACTGTACCTACTCATTTGCACGACCGGGGTCGGTTGCGCCTTGCTAATTCAGCTTTCCTTCTAGGGGCTGTGTACTTTAATGGAAGTCTGAATGTCTGTTGGTATTGTTATGCCCAATCCTCTATATTTCCTGTTCAAGTTTAATGAGAACATCTTTTGATAACGTAAACTTACGCTTGGAAGCAACTAGTTTCTTCATGGGCTCTGAATAGTTCACTCACAGTTAATCCCATTCTTAAAAGAGTATATAACAAACAAATGTTGCCTTTCATTATTATCATCCATTTTCTTTGCGAAGCATTTGTCACAATTTAGAATTTACTGGTACTGTCTAAGATATAATGAAGAGGGATACGGTGAGCTACTCGGTTTGTTAGGCGATGATGCTCCCGGATGAATAGATATCACTGCTCTGATCGTCAATACCTTATGCAATGGACTTAAATCCAACATAGCCAGTAGAGCCGTTAAAGGACATGTTCTTGTAGCCACGGTTATGGCAAGCCCGTTTCTAATTGAAATCCTCCTGAACTGTTTTCAAGAATACATACATACATAATTGACCATTGCAACCCTTTAGTCAGGATTACGACCAAGTTTCTCGTACCACGCATGTTGAGTGTGTTAATTTTATACATTAGTGGCGGGTCCTAAAGTTTAAAGTCGTCTCCAAACGACAGATTTTTGAGAAACTTTTCATGGCAATTTTATTTACTCTCAGAGTTTTTGCCATTTTTTGATATTTCGTTTTGAAGTCTGACCTGGGGTTTGAATCTTGGCCTTAGGTCTAATAAGCCAACACACTACCTACTAGACTACGGCAACTTCCGTCCACCATTTCAGGAATACATGTTTCACTAAACTTATGGGTCGAAGATGTTTGTTTTAATTCATTCTTTGTAATACAATAAAAGCTCCGATGTTTTATCGATTATGATCAATAAAAACAAACATCGAATTATTTCAATGTATCGATAACTCACATCGAGTGCTTTTAAAATATCCACCACAAATACATACATAATTATTCTTTTAAGTAAAGAGGTCTATAACAACGCATAATCCCCAGCTGATTAGCCTTTTTCTTGTTTCTTTGCTTTGTTCCACTTTCCTTAATTAAGTTTTTTCCATATGAAGGATGGTTGGTCTTCTGTAGGTGGTACTTGGACGATTGTATATTAATAAGAACATAATTTTGCACCCTCAACCATAGATTAAATACTTGATTTAGTTTTTTGTAAAATGCTATTTCAGTCCTAGTGAAATGTGAAGTGAATTAAATGAATTTCGCTCGTAAATTTAAATTTAAATTCTTTTATGTCTTAAACATAACGGTTTTGTATTTTATGGTTAGCGCTATACAAATGTACATAAGACTGTTACAGGAAATAAATTATAAACAAAGTACAATCGCCACAAGAACATAAAACATTTTAAATGGAAACTGTTCTATCATTTTTTGCTAATTTTCTTTCCATAATTTTCATTTTAATACCGAAATTTAACACACAAAACAACACCTCTGTTATGCCATTCTACGTACCAGCTTACTTTGGTAGAGAAATAATGAAAGGGAGACACATATTTCAAGTTAATTTTATGACCTTAATGCATTTTTCTGAACGAGTGTAAGAACTTAAAAAGGAAGACAGACTATTGTTATTTAAATTACAAGTACCTGACCGCACTAAAGAGGAACTCAACAATTTTCTTCTCTCGTTTTATTTTTCTCCAAATCCCTGTTCTTATTTGCTTATATTTTTTTGAATTTGCTTTTTGCGCTTTAATGCTTGAGTCATATTTGCTAAAATGGCAAATTCACTCGAATATATTTCAATAGAGAAGTTAGTAAGCTCGTATGATTCTTAAGATAATTATTTTTAAAATCATGATCATCATCATTTTCATAATTGTCTACGTCGTGCGAGTAGGTTCAACATAAGCCAAGGATATGTTAGAAAGATTTTTTATATCAGACATCATGCTGTTATTTTAAAGTACAGTGGAATCTCCATTAACACATAATATCATTAAACGTCGTCGTTTTGATCAGAGGCAGATGCTGCTACAGCTCCCCTGAGCATAACGCTCACGCCGCCATGCTTTACAGTTGGCAATAAGTTTTCGACTTGAGTTAGCACGTGCGCATATTGATAAAGGGATGGATTTCTAGTCCAGGGTTTTATTTACAGATGAGTCAAAGTTCAACATATTCGGGAGTGATAGTCGTGCAAAAATATGAAGCAAAAGAAATACGGTTATGCAGATCGAAAACTTATTGCCAACTTAAAGCATGACAGCGGAAGCGTTATAGTTTGGGTCTGGCAAATTGGTTTATGTTGAAGGCATTATGGACCGAAATTAATATAAGAGTATATCGGAATAAATTTTTAAGCCACCTGGGGAAATCTTGGCTCTTGGAGATGGTTGGATTTTCCAACAAGACAATGACCCCAAGCATACCGCAACAATTGTTAAGGAATAGTTTCTATACAACACCTCCATAAAGTCCGGATTTAAATCCTATTGAACATGTTTGGGTATTTTTGTAGAGAAAAATCGACAAGGCAGAATTACAGATGCCAAATCGTTAAAAAAAAGCATTAACGGAGGCATGGAGCAAATTAACTCCGAAACAGATGAACAATTTGGTTTCGTCCATACCACGAAGCGTGCAGCCTGTAATAGATAATAGTGGTGGACCAACTAAATAGTAAAACTTAAAAAAACACCGTGTATTTGGACAGTATAAGTTATCTTTTTTTAAGACTGAACTTACATGTATATTTTTGTCATACCAAATTTTTGTAATTTTGTGAATTTTTTTGTAAAAGATCAAATGAATTAATTTAATTTTTATTTTTTTTTGAATAAACATCATTTTGGAATAAAACTGTATCATTAATTTTTCTATTAACTGTATGTTTAGGCTTACCGGCTTATTAAACACCAACGAAAGTATTTTTGTATTTGTATGAACTGAAGGAAAGCAAATATGCTACCCACTAGACTACGACGATCATAAACAGAAGAAGAAAATCATGGCGTTATACATTAGTCTTATGTATACATTGTTGGTTATTCGCAAACACTGCGTCTAAAGAATATGTCTGAAGTATTCAAACCGCACAATTTAGGTATTCACTTCGAATTTTCCTCAAATCCCCTTTTTGGAAACGCATATCTCTGGTGTCTACACTATTCAGTTCAGAAGTTCGTTATCATCGATCTATAGAGCTCGCTGTCAAAAGAGATGGCCTGGCTAAAATTCCCCACCAAATAGTGAGTCTTTCTGTATACATTAAATGCTCTTGAATGTCATGTAGAGTGGCATCGTTTTCAATTCGACAATTTTCATGTACCCACCCATCCAAAAATGGGTCTCATTCCTGAAAAGGAATTTTTAATTAAAATTGGACTCAGTTGCCAACTGCTAAAGAGTCTATTTAGCGAATACACGTCGTTGTCTAGGGTCATATATGATGATGGTTTAATAACGAATGTGTTAACTGTAGTTTCAAAATGGCCGTTTTCAACTGACCAAATTCGAAAATCCCTGATGGAGGATCCTTTATAAATACGTTATCGAAGCCATTGAAAGTTGTTTACTTACTTATTTAATTGGTTATTACAACACTTTTAGTCAGGGCTACCACATGTTGTGTGTGTTGATTTTGGGGATGAGTTGCAGTTGAAAGTCGACATCGAACGACAGATGTTTTAGAAAATTTTCATCGCAATTTTATTTACTCTCACAGTTTTTGCCAGAAATCTGGTGAGAGAGGAAGTCGTCGAAGAAATATTTTTTCATATTTCGTTATGTTTGAGATATCTAAACAATGGCGTGAACCACCAACTTGTGTCTAATAAGCGAACACACTATCGAAACTTTTTGATACGTTTTATGTATTTATTCAAGATATATGTGAACATTGAGAAAATCTTTTATCTTTTCGGAGTATGGAGTCAATGTAATAATGTAATGTATGAAGAACCAATTGGGGAATGGAAGCATTGTTTGTGTTCACGAAAATATTGCCTTCTGGACAGATCAAAAGAAGTTTTCAGGCCGTAAAGATTAAAATCATAAAGTGAATAGAGGACGTGCTTATATTGTTACGAAAATGGAAACAATGTAATATCGTTTAACATTAAAACAATAAACAAAAGCTACACTAACAAATACAACGAACTTGTTACAAGTAAACCAACAACATCAGTATAAAGGAAAAGGGGATAGACAAGTAAGTGAGAACGAAACAATAAGCAATGTGAACAAAATACATAAACAACAATGAAGTCGCAATAGAGTTCTCGAGAGGACGAAACCACGAACGTTCGACTTCAAGCATCTCATCAGACTATTTACGTGAGCATATAAAAATGCAAGAAAAAGCAGGCAACGAGTAGTAAGAATTCAGTCAGTCTTGCGTGAAGACGCTTTGCGTGTGAAAAGAACAGTCGTGGTATGAAGATCGCCGTTGTGAAGTTCTACCGAAAAGTTATTAGTGCTTACGCAAGCTGAAGTGTAAAGAAGAATAACGAAATAAGCAAATTGTTGTTGTTCAAATCAAGTTGTAAACGGTGGCACACAAAAGTAGTGCGAGCAATAAAGAATTTATCTAAAAAGAAATACAATTTAATTTTTATTTTGTTTGCAATCAACAAACTCATATTTTAAAAGTTTTTAAAAAGGTAAAAACGTAACAATATAAACTTATAGTGCTTAAGAAATTACTATAGCAGTACGGAAACAATGACCATACTTTGAACGTCTGACTAAAGTAATGTAATTATCGTCGTCAGCATCAAAAAATTCGTTTTTTTTAACGTTATTAATTACAATTTATATGTTTTCTGAATAAAAAATTCTACATTTATTTACGACATCCGCTCTACACAGATTTCACTGTATTTTCTATGTTTCGTTAATCTTTAACGTCTATTCATTTTATTTTAATGAATAATTTTTTAATACTGTTTCTTTTCCTGTGATGCAATAAAAGTAATAAAAATGAAAGGCGACACAAATTTATGTGACACAGAGTCATGATAGTTTTTTTTTAATTAACATGCAGTTTACTTAATACTAAACAGTTAAACATGAACTGAAATCATTTTAAAAGCAAAATGTTTAAATAATCTTTTAAACCTTAATAAATGCATGGCAGCATAAAGTCGCTGTAGTCTAGTAGCTAGAGTGTTAACTAATTAGATGAGAGCTTGTGGTTCAAAAAATTCTAAACTAAAAAATTAACACACAGATTGATACTCTATATCAAATTGTATTTTTAGAAGTATGAAATATAGAAATTAGAAATGTTTAATATTTTATATCAAAGTACAGTCGTTTAAGTAATTTTTTTGGTAAAACAGTTTTGTTTGGTAATAACGATCCCTCGATCCGTCTGACTGAAAGCGGTTAAATTTGGATTCATCAGACCAGATAATACGTTTCCAATCAGATAGAAAGCACTACTGCTGGCGCAGACCCGGGGAACATGTTCAAAGGCACCATGTGAAGCAAACTGATAAACATGGCGGCGGAAATATAATGGTTTGGAGATGCTTTACATGGCGGCATGTCGGCTGTCTGTATTTAGTGGATGGTACAAGCGAAAAGAAGACCATCTACAGATTCTGCAAATTTTATATTCCCAATTTTATTGATAAGTGTGCTTATCCCGGAAATGAAATTCTCAACAGGATGGTGATCCGAAGCACACAGCAAAAATTGTAGAGGAATGGATTGTGAAACAACATTTACAATTGATGGAATGGCCAACGCAAAGTATCAACCTCAATCCGATTAAAATTCTTTGGTCAATCAGGCAAACGAACATGGACAAACTTTGGGATCGTATAAATGCAGAATGAAATCGAATTCCAAAAGATGTTATCGCAAATTTGGAAAAAAGCATGCCAAACGGCCTAAATCAAGTTATTTCTAATAAGGGTCTATGGACCAAAGATTGAAATTGGGTTAGTATTTATAATTTTCTTGAAACGTGCAAAATTGACTTTATGTGGGTTATTTTCGTTTTTTTTCTTTCAAACTCATTGAATTCATCTCATTAATTATTGTTTTTTACCGCTATTTGTTAATAATAAAATAATAAATTTAAAATACTTTTTTTCCCTTTTTTTACCCTTCAGTCAGAATTACGACCTAGCTTCTCACACCACTTATGTTGTGTGCGTTAATTTTACACATGCGTGGCGGGAACTACTGTTTAAAGTCGACTACGGATTATAGATTTTTGAGTAAGTTCTCATGGCAATTTTATTTACTCTCTCAGGGTTTTTGTCAGAAATCTGCTGAGAGAAAGTCTCAGAAGAAATACTTGGTTTGAACAGTGATCTAGACTTCAGCGACTTCTATACGTGTTTGTAAAGCGTGGGCCATTAAAAGTTTAAATTTAAAAATGCAGTGAAATAAAATTGATACAATAGCATCACGAATGTTGCTTTCCAATTGCTTAATTGTCTCTGGTTTGTCGCCATAACAATTTTCTTAAACGGTGCCCACAGAAAATAGTCCAACGGAGTCAAATCCTAACTTCTTGGCTGTCAATTGACATCACCATTTAGGCCAATTAAACGGCCATTAAACGTTTCACGCAATAGAAAGATTGAGACCTGATATGTTGAAACCAACCATCGTGCACGTCAATACCATTAAAAGCGGGTAGAAAAAAATCGGCGTTCTCAGTTTCAAAGAAATATCGGCCTATAATGCCTCCGCTTCACAAGCCGCACCAAACAATCACTCGTAATGGCTCCATTCACTTCTGTAAGACCATGTGTGGGTTTTCTCAGCGATAAATACGGAAATTTTGCTTATTAACATGCCCAGTAAGGTGAAATGAACTTCATACATAAGTATGTTTTTTTTTTTGGTTTTGCAAAATCGACTTCATCGCACAGTTTTTCGTTGGGCCATCTAGCAAAGCGAAAACGAAGCTGACGGTCATGCGGCTTCAACTCTAGAATTTTGTAACGTTGATTATTGCATGTTAAACTGAAATTAACAAACTTTGTAAGGATTTTACAACATTTTCCCAAACACATTTGTTGTTGTAAATGAATGAATAAAACGATGGTAATTAAAACCAAATCAAAATATTTGAATGCTGGTCAATTCTACACGACTACATGAAAGAAAGAAATGCACGGTAGACTTAGAATAAGTGATTCTATGCATTTGTGAGAAACCTAGCTGGCATCTTGAAGCTTGACCCCCAAAACTATCATAGTATACAGTGGTCTGATATCGTACTAATCTGAAAATACTTTCTGTTTAACAAAACTAATCCAAGAAAAATTATGTACATTCATCAAATCTGCTGACTATTGCAACAAAGGAAACCATTACAATTCAATTATGGAACGTAGCGCTATAAAAATCCTCTCAATTGGTCCAATTAAATTAAATTCGCTATTGTCTTACCACACACATGAGGAAGGCTAATTTACATGTCTAAAGTCGTGATCAAAGGATTGCAGATATAGAAGACCAAATCAAATCAGAGAATGAAAACGAGAAAAGAACACTCAATTTTGGAGTATGAAAACAACGACCTTCGCTCATTCTAACTGGTCACGACAACTCTTTAACCTGGATTATGTCATAGCTTTTGTGTGTTAATTTTATCCATAAGTAGAGGGATCACAAGTCTAAAGTCGATCGCAAAAGACAGATTTTGGAGAAACTTTTAATCGCATTTACTTTTTATTTTCACAGGTTTTGCCAGAAGACTCTCAGCAAACTTCTGGCAAAAGCTCTGAAAGTAAATAACATTAACACAAACAACTTGACTCGTGTGAGAAACGAGGTTGTAATTCTAACCAAAAGGTTGTAATGATTAATTAAGTAAGCAATTAAGTAAAGCGTAGAAGCACATTTTATTTGGATTGTATGATACGCGTGGATACGAATAATGTCAGTGGAGAACAAGGTATGCAAGAGGCTTTGATTGATTAAACCAAATATAACGCAACATGGAAATTTGTGTAATGTTTGAATAAAATGAAAAGAAAAGGAACATGACCCAGAACAAATAGCACAACCGATAATTATTGATAGGACAGATTGTAATATTTTGTAGAGGCTTTATGTACACATTTTAAATTAAAGAAACCATTAAGAAGACTTTTAACAAAATCTATTCAAAGTAATTCCTATGTAATATTGAAAATTTTATTTGTAAAACTGTCAAAACCTACCAAGTGTTATCTACTTGCATGGAGATATGTAAATACAAAATTGGGGCAAGAATTTTACGACTTCGGACAGAAAAAAATTTACGAACATCAACAAGCATAGCTGCCAGATAAATAAATCATCAAATCGTCAAATATTAGACAAAAAAATCGTTATAAAAAATCCAAAAATCAAGAAGTTTTATATCACTTTTAGGAAAATGTGGTTTAAGAGTTAAAAAATCTATCCTAGTGTTACTTGTTGACACATAAGCGCAGCAATAATATCGTATCATCTATATATACGGGTGGTGTAAATATTAGGGAGTCAGAAGTTATTGACGTTCTGAGCACCTAAATCCTGTGTTATGTTCGCTGGAATCGACACGTTTTTTAGTGCCTTAGCTTCTTAAGATCGTGGAAGAAATACTTCACTTTATCTGATCTACATTACTCATATCCGAAGGCGAATGGAATACAACTCTCATGTATAGGCCGGTGCCTCAACGTCTATTTTGAGACTTCTACCGCGTACATAGAGGTATCGAGCTCTATTCATTCATTGGAGTATCGATTGAGTTTCACTGTTCTAAAGCTATTGCAAGCGATTTTACTCGAGCGAAATAATAGTTCTTGTTCCCGAGAATTATGTATTCCTACGTAATACTCGTGTAATACTGGCCAATCGCACATCCATATGTTGTCGATTGGCCAGTCGCACACTGCATTATATTCAAAGTTCGTTCTTTAGTCGGACTATTCGTATGTGGAAATCCCTTCGTGCGAAGGTGTCAATTTTTTTTGGCTTTTAAGGGATGAAATAAGGCATAAAATACAGAAAAATCATCGCAGGTGTTTGCAAATAACTTAAAAATATAATACTTCACTCCTCCTTATTACTAACCTAAATTTCCAAAAGTAACAATTGCAAAGCAAATACAAAGCTTAAAGTGCCCTTAACCCTTATGTCAACAGATACATACCCGGGTATGTTCTTAGGCATTGCGAATGATTTTGCTTTTTACCAGGACAATGATCCCAAGCAAACTTCGGGTGTGGAAAAGCTTTGGTTGATCCATAATTGCCCCAAACTTATAGAAACCCCTTCTTTAGGAAGAATTAGCAAGAAGAGTATACCAACAACAATTTAAGACTTTGAATCAGCTTAAGGCGGCTTTACTGAAAGTGTGTAACTCCATAGAACCTGAGGCATGCTATAATTTGGTAAAATCAATTCCAAAACGCTTACAGACCGTTCTTGAAAACAAAGGATATGCCACAAAGTATTAATTGTTCTCTTTCGTCATTTTTAGCAATGGTGCTCTTCTTTGTCCGGTTATGCGTTGAGCGCAAAAAATTTAGTTAATTTTTTTTTTCCTTATAAAATTACCGTTTGTATGAAATATGTTGTTAATTTTTTTATTAATCTAAAAGGCTGTAATGTAGAGTGTAAGTAAAAGCAAA
The DNA here is from genome assembly GCA_936449025.2 of Sarcophaga subvicina. Taxonomy (NCBI): domain Eukaryota; kingdom Metazoa; phylum Arthropoda; class Insecta; order Diptera; family Sarcophagidae; genus Sarcophaga; species Sarcophaga subvicina. The sequence goes on from OW388080.2 coordinate 95,044,265, forward strand.
AATAAACATATATTTAATATTTTCTTTTTAAGTTTTAAGCACATACATACCAGACTAATGCTTGTCCGATTATGCGATGGAGCCACTGTATATGAAAATATTTTGATATTTGATTTATTGAATTTAATTTACAAGTTCTTAATAATAAGATTAAATTTCAATCAAATAAAGGGAGACATAAAAAAATTTTAAATGCTAATTTTTCTTAAATGCATTTATTACATTGCGGCATATAACTTGAATGAGCGGCACACACGGGCTTGTTGCATAACGTGCAGGATTTGCTGGTTGGCGAACGTTTTGTACATAAGTGGCAATTACCTTTTACTTTCATTCTACCAGTGCTGTCAGGTTCTTTCACGCTTTTATCTGCAGCACCTCATACGCTCAAAGATTCCCCACATATGTCTTCGATAGCATTACGTGTTGAAAATATTTTTGTAACATGTTTATTTTTATCTCTCTTTACTCTCTCCGACTTCACCAGTTGTTCGCTGAGGTTGTGTAGGAACATTCTACGGCGGCTTGTGGAAGCTTTCAACATTGGGTTATTCGCAACGTAAATTATGGGCAACGAGGTCTAGTATATTATAGAATAAAGCCAAGGGCCATCTATTTGTTCGTCGCCTTGTTCAATATTCTATCCATATTATCGACGCCACCTTTATATTTGTTGTAATCTAAGATCTAGAGTAGCGTTTTCTTTGGACCTTGCACTTCGTTTGAATAATGCAAGAAGTATAACCGACTTATTTTTTTTTTTTTGATGTGAGAGCACAATGTAATATTGGTCCTGAAAATGTAATTAACTCTACTTCCCGTCCTTTACATAAAGTGAAATACAGTGGTACAAATACTCGTCTTCTGTTCACTGTACCTAATATTGATAAACTGCTGTCCATCATTACACTTTTCGCTGCGTTATATGTTGTGAAGAAATTATCACAAACAATATTCCGTCCACTTCCACGAAAATGATTGACGAACAGGTCCTCCACTACCCTCCTACCTACGTTTTTTCCCCGGATGCCACCAATCCAGTATAAATTTGACCCTTCATTGGATAGGATGAGACGGAGTCACATACCCGGGTTTCGATGATATGTATTGGGTAAACCCGGTACCACATTTGGACCTGCTACGTAATTGCTGTGTAGATTATCATTCAGTATTAAAAATAAGTCCGTTATGGCTTCAGCTTTGTCGGTTTTTTACGCTGTTGACGTGTGTTTCCGTTCTCGAAAAGTATAAAGCGGCTTATATCCCAACGGTCATACGTTGATAAAAGGGATGTGAGGTAGTTTTCCACAAGTCTTTAGAATGTACGTAACCAGAGTGCGTTACACCACCCAACAAGTAAGTAAAACCAAATCAACACAAAAATAAGCTTAGCAACAAAAGTAATTCCATATAAAATGTAAGAACATACCCGGGTATGCTTCTGTTGACGTAAGTACAATTTTTTATCTGTTGACATAAAGGTTAATGTACTAAAGTGAAGATTTTCCAAAAATCGTCAAAATAAAGGCATAAATCGTCATATCGTCAAAATGATATTTTTGGAGTTCAAAATCGTCAAATCTGGCAGCTATGTCTACAAGCCCAAATAATTTAAATTGAATATTTGACAAATGATTTGAAAATTCAATGCTTTACTGTTATAAACATCACTATAAACACAATATACCCATAAAAACTGTACAGTTTAACAAAGTGCAAAAAAAGGTTGTATCGTAAAAAATTTAATTACGGCAATAATTTATCGTGTAAAATTCATTTGCATTTGAAAATAAACAAAACCAAAAAATTTTTATAAAAATAATATTTAAAATTAATTACAGAATTAGAGAATAATTGCTGAAAATTACATTTTGAAAGCGAATTAAAATTTTTATGTGGTTATTTCGATAACATTCCACAAAACAATGTATGAACAATTTTAACGATTATTTTAGAATATGTTTATTGCTTGATTTCTAAGAAAAAGGGACGTTTGTTTAATAGTTTTTAAGTTCCATTTTTATTTTCAGTGCTGTGCTAGTTTGGGTTCACTGGCTACAAGTATTGTACAAAAATACACTGATTACAGCAAGTTTGGATACTGGAACTCATTTAACATTCACTTTTTACATTTTATTTTTCTATTGTGCTTTTTTCTATGACGAACATGGTCCCCATAACCTTTGGGTGTTTTGTTTTGACTACACTCGTTCTCAAATCTAACAACCTGTCTTCGTTTCTATTACCTCGCTTTATGTATGTACGAAAATCACCGTTTGTGTAGCGTTGGGTATAATTTTAAACTTATTTCGTCTATGGATGAAAGAAAGGAAAATTTACTCTGAAATGATATTAAATTTACCAAACATAAAAAATTGGTTCAACCATTTCTATGGTCACACAATTTCACTTTGGCTCTTTAAACCACATTTTGAAAGAACAAACAAAAATGAACTGAAATACTTTGTATACATACGGGACCTTTTAACATTTTATAGTATACACGAGGAGAATAGTCAGTGGGTGAAGGATTTTTTGCTTTTTGAATGAAAAGATTGCTGGTGTAGGACAACACGAGCAATATTGTTTTGCCACATGCTGCACATACTTATGACTGCAAGATATTTTCCCAAATGATTCGATTGGTAATACCATCATTGAAATAAAAAAAAAATACTGCAGACATAAAGTTTGAAAAAAATTTTCAGGAAAGAATGAATCCTCTCTCTGTAGACATTAAATTGGAGTATGAAATGAAAAAAAAAATAAATAAATAAAAACTGGTTGCTGTTTTGCTAGCAATTATTGTTTGCTCGCTTTCAACTGCATTATTCAGTATTTCAAAACCAAAACAAACAAAAAAAATGAAAACAAAGACGGCTTAAATAAATGTTATGTTGTCATCGAATAAACGGTCTTTTAACCACAGTTATAATTTAAAAGTCACAGAGGGAAACATTCAAAAGTGAATTGAATATGAATTGAATATCATTTCTATCTATCCCGGGTTAGTTACTTTCTTCATAAAAACACTATATAAGATCCCTAAAACCAGAATGCAGCGATCTTCCTAATCCAGAATCACGTCCGCGAGGACCACATCTCTCAGTGACATATTGCTGTGGTATGGAAAAGACATGCATCATGGTGCACCTGAAGTCGAGGAAAATTCCCTACTGTAAACCGGTGAAGTAAGTCAAATCACAATATAACTATTAACGAGGAGGACGAAACTCTTCTAATGGAAAACTCTTTAATTCCTGGGTAAGGTGTCCTTAGATGCCAAATATTTTGGGAGTAGTACTGGATAGTAAACTGAAGATACTAAACGGTGGCAAACTATTGGTTAGTAATCTGATATAGAGAACGTTGTATGTTGGCTTATTAGACTTGAGGCCTCGATTCAAACCCCAGGACATGTCCAACTAAACGAAATATGAAAAATATATCTTCTTTCTCAAAAATCTGTCGTTCGGAGTCGACTTCAAACTGTAAGTTCCTCCACCCATGTATAAAATTAACACGCACATTAACAGATGTGGTGTGAGAAGATAGGTCGTAATTCTAACTAAAGGGTTGTGATGACCAATTATGTATGTCAACTGATATGGAGGACTCGCGTAAAGAACATTTTAAGGATGGTCAAATATGTCTCAATGATATGTAGCAGGCTTACAGGAAAATCTTGGGGGTATAACAGACTTAATTTTGGGCAATTCTGTAGACCATATTGATAACAATGGGGGCATTGCATGGGTAGACTGTTCGAACTTTAAAACTATTAGGATAGCAACTGTCATCAACATTAGATAGTGGAGATCGTAATTGCAGTTAGCGTAACTGTAAGTTAGTCAAACGGAATATTCAACAGGGTTATTGGGTCGACTAATTGTCAGCTCCTTTCTTAATTTTCCTCTGGAGAGAACCAGCGAACTCATTTATAGTACTTTACACGTTGATTAAATAATAGGAGTGAATAAAGAACAACGTAGCCGTAGTCTATTAGACGTGACGCCACGGTCAAGCTCCAGTTCAAACACCTCGAAGAAAACGAAATATGAAAAATATGTCTTCGGTGACTTCCTCTCTGCAAATATCTGGAAAAAACTCTGAGAATAAATAAAATTGCAAAGAAAAAGTATTGAGGAATCTGTCGTTCGCAGTCGACTTTAATCTGTAGGTCCTCCGTTAATCATGGATATAATTAACACGCACAATATAAGTGGTGTGAGAAGATAGGTCGTGATCCTAATTGAAGGGTTGTAATGACCAGTTATGTATGTATGTATGTATGTAGGTTTCAGACATCAAAAAAGGGCTCACAAATAATGTTGTAATATGTATCATGAAGCGCACTTCTTTCCGGTACCTGGTATATTTATTAGGAGTTTTGGTATTAAACTGCTGCAGTCATCCAAGAGATACATTTTTGCAATAATATTAAATTTATAAAGTAACTCATGGGATATTAAAAACAAAAATTAAACCTTAAAATTCAAGCCCAAAATTAAATGTCATGAAGAAGAAAAATAAGCTGCCACTACTGGCCCCAAGGTATCAATGCTTGGCAAAAGTGTATACTAGTATATGTGCTCACATGTGTACCGAGAGAAAAATTTTTGTTAAAGAATTCTGACATATTTTGTGGTTTTGTAAATTTAAACAATAGACAACACAACCTTTTAATTTTAATCTTTATTGTTTTACCACAAAAATTTTAACATTAAACAATTTGCAATTTCAAAAGAAATATTTATTGAATTATTTTCATTTTTTTAACTTTTTATAACAATCCCAATTTTAACAATTTCGTATGAAAAATGATACTTCATGTTACGTTTGTATGTTCGCAATTGAATGTTTTCTATGGTCAGAATAATAAAATCATGCACAGACTTTTAACAATAAAAGTTTCAATGTTTTTATGAGTAAATATAAAATGTATGGCAATAACAGTTTTTGACATAAGCATTTAAAGATTTTGCATTTTTTTTTATTAAAAAATAAAATTAAAAAAAAATATTAAAACATAGTGTATGTAGGAGATTTCTAGCAAAAACTCTCATAGTAAAATATAGTCGACTTTTAACTGTAGGTCTCGCCATTCATGTATTAAATTTAACACACACAATATAAGTGGTGTGAGAAGCTAGGTCGTAAAGCTGACTGATGGGTTGTAATTACCAATTACGTATGTATGATATGATTTGTGACTATGGTTGATTCATCCCCCCATAACTTGAAGTTGGTACGCTGTAATAGCTGACTCATATTCAAACCATAAATCTATCATTTGTAGAAAAAGTATTGTTTCAAATGATTCATTAAATCCGAAAGAATATGCTCTCGTCAAGTGCAAATAATGGAAAAAATTTAAAATTTTTGAGATTTATGTTTCAATTCAATTCAAATTAAATTCTTTTGCGGAAGCTTGGTTGCTTTAGTTTTATTGCCTATAAAGAAATAGTTTGTTGCATAGGAGCTTTCAAATAGAACTTCCAAATTTTGACACTTTATAACGGCGATCTTGCGGAAGTTATATCTGTCAAATTGGTTGTCATTTATTCAGTATGCTTTGAACTCAGCGATGAGGTCCGTTTTTTGGATAAATAGGTTGCCAACCCTGGGCCAATCCCAATCCACATGAAGTTCAAGAGCGTCAAAGGCATCTCTAAAATGTCATTGTTTAGTGTGGATTTTGAGCTGAAAAAATTATTGGTCCATGATTTTTGATAACGACGTTGGCCAGCTTATTACTCTTAATGGCGAGCAGTACAGCTCAATGATTACCAAACTGTGTTGGCCTAAAGTGCATGATCTGTATGCCAATAACATGTGGTTTCAACAAGATGACGTTATTTACCACTTAGCTCATACATAACATACATAATTTGTCATTGCAACCCTTCAGTCAGGATTACGACCTATAAGTGGCGAGACCTACAGTGTAAAGTCGATTCCGAATGACAGACTTTTGGTAAACTTTTCATGGTAATTTTATTTTCCTTCAGAATTTTTTCCAGAAATCTGCTGTGAGAAAGTCATATTTCGTTTTGTTGGAAATATCTGATTTGGGGTTTTGAAACGAGGTTTCATGTCTAATAAACCAACACACTACCTACTAGACTACGGTGACTATAACAACAACTCTGATGGCAGTATATGGAATAAAGTTCCCAAATAGGTAACGTAATCATGTTATTGATGATAAAAAAAATATCAGTGGCTAGGATCTGTGCTACACAAATTTAATAGAACAGTAACACTTTTATTTAATAAATCGTACTTCGAGTTCTTAATGGATAATAATAATGATGCTTTTATATGTTTTGTCTTCCTTTCTTATCTATTCGATAATGTCGTTGTCGCTGCCGTCGTTTAGCACATCAACATATACAACATAAACAAGGCAATAAGGTTACACAGCCGAGCCTAACGATTTCCTGGCATTTAGCACATACTCTCATATTCATTTATGCTGCTCAAATAGCATAAAATCCCCTCATCCATTTGGTATTCTCTGGAACATTTACTCTCTCACTCTCTTATTATAATCCTAATAAAAGCAAATATTAACTCCATTACCGGAAGATGTAGTCGTATGTGTACATAGTGTATGTAAACATATGTATTTGGTATATGTTTTGTATTTGTAAGTGTGTGGTGAAAATAAAACTATGTTTACTTGCATATATAACAACAATAACAACAATAATGTACCTTGTTATTATTTTTCTAACGATTTGTCACATTAGATGTTCAAGAACAACAAACACGTACATAAGCGAAAACAAAATTTTTTATTTGTTTATTTGTATGTTTTCATTGTCTTGCTTTGCTTTATTTTGTTTTGCTTTTAGAACGAAAAGAAAATAAAGCAACAGTAATAATTGATAAAACGGAGAATACAAGAAGAGAACGAGCATACGAACAAAGCAACAAAAGCACTTGTAATACAATAATACTTAATTAGTAAAGAAAACATGGCTCAGGATCATCTCACAATTCAGTTCATGCATAATTGGACGTTACAACCCTTCATTCAGGATTACGGCCTAGCTTCTCATAATTCAGTTGTTTTTTTTTATATTTTAATTTTTGGTTTTAGAACTACTTTTTTAAGTCTTAAGTTCACTTTACGTCTTAAGTTTCCTCTCATATTTATTCGCAGAAGTCGTTTCCCATCTTGACCGAGCTGCAGAAATTGCACTATGATATTCTCCACAAGTCGCCGTGGTCTAGTAGGTAGTGTGTTGGCTTATTAGACGTGAGGCCTCGGCTCTAACCGCAGGTCAGGCATGTCCAACTGAACGAAATATGAAAAAATATTACTTCGGCGACTTCCTCTCAGCAGATTTCTGGCAAAAAATCTGAGAGTAAATAAAATTGCCATGAAACGTTTCTCAAAAATCTGTCGTTCGGAGTCGACTTAAATTATAGGCCCCGCCACTCATGTATAAAAATTAGGGCACACAACATCAGTGGTGTGAGAAACTAAGTCGAAAGCCTAACTAAAGGATTCAAACCTAGTTTGAACACACAATACCCTATAAGAAATTAACCACAGAACTTCCATCAAACGAATAGAACGTCTCCAGCATCCCAGCTGCATCAAACAAAGGGAATGTCTCCACAATTCCCGTTCCACAAAAACAAAGGGAATGTCTCCACAATTATTTGTTAATGTAAATTGCAGAAGTTTGATGGAAAATAAAAACACAGACAGAAATTAATTCACTTCCTACTTTCAAACAATTAGCAAACTTAAAGTGCTCTAAAAGTGTGGATAAAAAAAGAAAGAAAATTAAAGATGAAACCAACTTGAAAACAAAATTTAATTAACATATTGTAAAATAAAATAAAATATTTGTGAAATTTTATTAACTTATATTAAAAATTTAATTAAAAAAACCTATATTTAAATTTTACCACAAATTGAAATTTGTACTTACCCTAAGTGATTTTAAATGAAGTTAATTAAAAATAAATTGTAAAGTCAATTAAATTTTATAAAGTTATACTTACCTGAAACTTGTATCTACACATAGTAAAAGAAGCTGAATTAAAATTATACTTACCTAAACTAAAATTTATACCTACATATATTGAAAACTGAATTAAAATTATACTTACCTAAACTAAAATTTAAATCTACATATATTCAAATATTGATTGAAGTTATACGTATCGAAATTAAAATGTTTGAATACCCTAATAAATTCACGATTGGAAAAAGGAACACAAAAGGTTTATTTCATTTCAAAAACAAGAGGTAAGAATCTCTCTCTACACTTCCAAGAAATTGAATTAATTCTATTTATTTTTCTCTCTTCCCATACACGCAACCCAACGATTATAATTACTTACGAGTAATTACAATCCACATCTCCTAAAGATCCCTTTTTTTAAAAGAGATTCAAAGAAGATTTAAAAACAAATTATTCATCCCCAATTTGTTTCAGATTGTAATAACCAATTATGTATATATTCCCCACAACTTTATCAAATTTCTGACCTACAGTATACACAAAGATGGTGTGTATCGACTAGGTTTTAATGGGTATTCTCCAGGATTTAGCACAATGTGTATACCCGGATGGACTTAACTCGTCTGAAACCCCATTGATAACATCTAATGGAAGTTTTGATGAATGATTTTAATTGTTTACAAAACACAAGCGTATATGTGACAGGGAGAGATAACTCTGTAGTTGACGCAAATCGTGGAGACTTCCATTTTCAGTACAGAAGAGAGGATACCTGAGCATTCAATCATTCGTTCACTTTCCTTCAGCCATGCACATTACCACCTCGTTACCCACCTCAACAATTTAGTGAGGAGGCCATCAGTGTTATCAGCCTCGTCATCTTTAAGTAACTGAATCGAGACTTGGCGCCTTTAGTGCTGTACGGTGGTCCCCCACTATGTCATTATTGATTGGTTTCGGTTTTCATCATCTTCTTGAATAGTAGAATTGTGTCGTTTTCTTAATCTATATGGTCCGTTTAAATCTGTTTCAGTTGAAATGAGTATGATCTTACACATAACATACATAATTGGCCATTACAACCCTTCAGTCGGGATTACGGCCTAGCTTCTCACACCACTCATGTTGTGTGCGTTAATTTTATACGTGAGTGGCGGGACCTACAATTTAACGTCGACTCCGAACGACAGAATTTTGAGAAACTTTTCATGGCAGGTTTATTTTACTCTCAGAGTTTTTGCCAGAAATCTGCTGAGAGGAAGTCGCCGAAGAAATATTTTTTTCATATTTCATTTTTGATGTCTGACCTGGGATACGAACTCGGGCTTTACGAATAGTAAGCCAACACACTACCTACTACACCACGGCGACTTCATGAGTATGATCTTAAATCCCTAAAATCAATGTGGCACGAGATGAGTGGAAGTCGTTGTAGTATAGTAGGTAGTGTCTTGGCTTATAAGACATGGTGACACGATTCAAATTCTAGGTCAAACATCTCCAACAAAATAAAATCGAAAACGAAATTCTAGTGCATCGAAATGAAAAACTTAATACAACGACACGATATAAAGAGTGGGCCATTTTAGAGGTTTAGTTTAAAAATGCAATAAAACAAAAATGGTTTGAAATTTTGTCAAATTTACTTTTTTATTGTGAAGTACAATTGTTCCGGTTAGATATGGAATATAATTTAATACATAAAACAAAAAAAATTAATGCTTTTCGTAAATCATCATTTTCAGTACGGAAATATAAGGTAGACATTTTTCTAAAGACCTTGAGTCTATCAGGCATTGGATTTATACGTAATATTAGGCAGATGTAACTCTAGATGTCTCAGCATGATTCAGACTTTAAAACATTTCAACATAAAAGCGAAGCCTGGATTTCTCAGCAGAACGACTAGTGCAGTATAGAATTGTTTAAGGCGATTTAGAATGTCTGGCAACCAGGATTTCATTAAAAAATTTTAGACGAAAAGGGATTGTTTGTATGTCTGGAACAGTTGTAAAAAGTGAATTATTTTTACATTAAGGTTGTGCTTTCAAATGCAGTGGATTTGTGAAAAATGTTTACATACTGTCGATATAATTTTAAATATTAAACCGATTTTTGCTTTACTGTACTTGCCCATTCTTCTACGTAATCTCTTGTTATTTGTATATTATTATATACTTGTTGTTTTTGTGTATACAAAATATAAAAGAACGTATTAAAACATTGATTTCTTAACTTAAATTAAATTAACTTCAGAATCAGCTTAAAAAGGCTAACAACCTTAGAAAATAACATTCGACATTCAACGAAAAAAAAAATGTAACGCAATGATCCTAAAAAGGTTCTGAATAGTAAGATTGCCTAATTTTAAGAAAAAAAGTCCATGATTTAGGATATAGGAAAATTGAAATGTTTAAAAATCCACTACAAATTATGGCTTACTTCCTATTTAATTGAATTTTTAACATATTACTCATACGCACAATATTGCATGTACTAGAACAATTACTCTAAAAAGTATGCAATAAAAAATCTTTGATGTTGTCATGTATCAAAGTAATTGAATTCGATATCACTCATACGTCACATATGTACTTATCGTGAATGAATTTTACATATTAAATATGAGCCATGTTGTGTGTAAATATAATCGATGGGCCATTTAAAAGTTTAAATTTCAAAATGCAATAAAACAAAAACGGTTTGAAATTTTACCAAATTTATTTTTTGTTGTGAAGGACAATAGTTCCGTTTACTAAAATAATATTATTTCATTAATATGGCTGTCTCGACTGGTTTCACACTACCTCATTCGATCGGACCAAATTTCGTGCTCTTCTTCGAGTGTATGAGGTCGTATCTCGGCAATGGCGTCACGAATATTGGCCTTCAAATGCTCAATTCTCCCTTTAAGGGCGCCCCACAAAAATAGTCCAACGGTGTCAAGTGTCAGCTTCTTGAATGCCGATTTACATCACCATTTTGGCTAATTAAACGGCCATCAAACGTTTGACTTTATAAATCAAATGTGGCATGAGATGTCTGGCAAGTTGCATCATACTGTTAAAATCAAACATCATTCACATCAATACTATGAACAGCGGGTACAAAAAAAATCAGTTATCATGGTGCGAAAGTTGTCCCCATTGACCATAATAGTTGTGCCGTCCTCATTTTCAAAGACAGGCCAATGATGACTCCGCTCTACAAGCCGCACCAAACAGTCACTCGTAGTCTGTGAATTTGCTTCTGTTAGCAATTATGCTTATTAACGTACCCACCAAGATGAAAATAAGCTTCTCAAGCGCAAATCGATAGATTACTTTCAGTAAAGACATGACATAAGTATTGCCAGATTCAATATGGTTCAAATTTAAACCGATAGATGACCCACTCGATACAAGTATGCGATATACAATACATAATCGGTTTCTTGAAAATGGCTTAGGTGGAGTTGGATAAGGTGCAGTAGTATATTTGTGTCGATGAGGACCTGCCCAATACATGCATACATACATACATAGTTGGTCATTACTACCTAGTTTCTTACACCATTTATGTTGCGCGTGGTAATTTTATACATACATAAGTGGTGGGACATAGATCTCATAGTCGATTCCGAACGACAGATTTTTGAGAAACTATTTCATGGCAATTTTATTTACTCTCCGATTTTTTGCCAAAAATCTGCTGAGAGGAAGTCGCCGAAGAAATATTTTTTCGCCTGACCTGGGGTTTGAACCGTGGTCTCACGTCTAATAAGGTAACACAGTACCTTTCAGCTTACGGCGACTTTAAATTCAACGAGATTATCGTTTGAGTCAGAGTTTGAAAGTTTCGTTTGAAGACAATTTAGAATGGAATAGAAGTCTTTCCTGCTTCTTACAATATAAACAAACTCAAATAAAATGTTCATACTCATTTAAGAAAAGTTTTAACAATTTTTTAGTTTAATTTATTTTAATTTATTCTCCTGAACTGATGCCAATAAAAGCAGTTAAAAATTTGATTGAGAAAAGTTTAGAAAAGATTTTTTTTGGTTTTGAGTATTTTGTCTAGACACCAGCATCGATAATGCTTTACGCGCTTTAATCATAAAAAAAGGATACTTTTTCCCTTTTAAAAAAACGCAATTGCTTGAATGAACCCCATGATTTCGCCTTGTACTACGAAATTAATTGACTTTAAAAGACTGGGTATTTAAATTCTTATTTTGGTCCTTCTTTTTTACATTTTTGTATTTTATTTACCATTTAAAATGACTAAGAATCTCTTTATCCTTTGAAAACCTTAACCTTTTTAAATTAATACACTCACCTACATTCACAAAATTATTAATCATACAAATTCTTAAACAAAGCTACATACGGACATCAGCAAAGGAAAGAATACACTGAAGCTATAAAAATTCACCTCAAAACCTTTGCTTAAGTAAATATTGATTACAATATGATTACAAGAATTTAACAAAAAGATTTTTTTTGTTTTCATATTTTTCATCTCGTTTAAAAAAAATTAGATGTGGGTTTAAGCATGGCGTAATTGTCTATTGTTACTTGATTACAGTTCATTGAGGTTACTCAGATGTATCTTTGATTCCGTTTTTTCCATATTCTGGCAAAGAATGAAAGGACTAATTTGAGGAAGTCCTGTCATAGATTAGTGTGACCAACTGGCGAAAGCGCGCAAGAAGCGAAGACGGCAGGCCGAAATTCGTTAATCATGTTTTTCGTGGCCAATTAGTAAAACAGAAAGTCAGACGTCTATCGAATTTATTTATTTAAACGAACGAAAGATCGTATTTCCCTGCGTAATGTAAAAGTTACATGAAGACATATTTTCATTTGCATTTGTTCAAATTTAACAATTTTTTAACAATAGAATTGGGTCCGGCAAGTAACAGGAGGCTTCTTTAAGGGTTCAGAAGCATGTAGTAGTATGATTGTGTCTATTTATTCGCATATCCGAAGTACATACTACAGATCAGCAGTGAATCGTTTTTCGCCACTCATAAGTACTCATATAATTTCGAGTATGCGTGAGTCAACAGTATTGAAATTCAACTACTCTGAATCATTCGTACTCACTACAACATTGATTTATAAGTAAAGGTTGCAATGAGTATGAGCACAACGTTGACATCAAACTCATAACATTCGAAATATATTTGATTCATACGCCTACTCATTCTGATTCATTAATTTTAGAAAAATACTTATAATACTCATAAAATTTAAAAAATTTAAACTCTTAGTTGTTGTTGCATTTACAAAAAAAGAAGAAAACAGAAAAAGACAAAGACAGCAAGGAAAGCAAACACACAACCTTCTGGTGAGTATTGTAGCGAATCATACTTATTTTGTGATTCTTGTAAATATTGAGTCATGGAGAGTCGAAATCAATAACATCATACTTATTGTTAAGCATGAGTACAATGAGTACTTCAAACTTTGAATATGAGTAGCATGAGTATAATATTGTTACGCAAATCGAAACGACCTAATATCGTTTAACAACAAAAACGATAAACAAAAGCCACACGATACAAATACACACTAAGAATACTATAAACATGTTGATTATCTAAAGCTGCACACACACATATGTACAACGAACCTGGTTGCGCCTGGTACCAACATAAGTAAAGTACACAAACAACAATGTATTAACAATAGAGCTCTCGAGAAGGCGAGATCACGAACCTTCCACTTCAAGAATGTTCTTTAGACTGGTTGTGTCGTACTATAAAAGGGCTGGACTAAGCAGGCAGCAGTTAGTGTTAATTCAGTCAGTCTTATTTTAAGACGCGTTGCGGTTGGAAGGTACAAGTAGCATTGCTTGCGAAAAGGTTGTAAGCAGACAAGATGTAACGAACAGTTGTTAGTGTTAACGCGGACAGGTGTGTGAAATAAAATAGTGTACAATCAAATTGTTGTTGTATCGTTAAGTGTGAACAGTAGTGTGAATAATGAAGAGAGTTTAAGAAAAACTAAACACATATTTGTTTTTACTTGGTTTGCAATTAACGAGCTCATATTTAAACATTTTTAAAAATGTCAAAAACGTAACAATATTAAAATGAGTAAGAATGCGTATAAGTATCAGAAATTATGAGTATGTTTCGAATCTTCTTATCGTTTTGAATACTCATTGCCGATCTCTGGTACATACACGAATATAAAACAAGCTCTAACTACTCCTGTGGCATACCGACTGATATCAGTTTGAAGTAACAAGAGGCTTTATTGAAGTTCCTATTTATGCTAAGGAAAATAATGTGAACAGCTAAGGTAGGAGTATGAGCGTGTCCAAGTATATACAAGAATATAAAACAGGCTCCAAATTCTCCTGTGACATACCGACCGATATCAGTTTGAGACGGTTCATAAGGTCAACATGTCGAATACATGTGCTTTTAAACACTTTGTGCTGTATTTCCACCAAAATTAATGAGCGTTTCAGACAAGAAACAGCTCACAATAAATATCATAAATATTTAAAAATTTAATAATAAATATAATAAAATGTCCTTTTAATTGATTAAATATGTAGAGCTCTGTTACTCTGTCACTTTCAATATCCATTAAATTGATTAAATTTTTATAAAGAAGCCAATACAAAATATATTTCAATAATTAATAAAATATTCCCGTCGTTTACATTCGCATGCACTTAAATGCATGGACATACTTTTGTTATGTATGAATTTCAATCCATTATATTGTGAATCAAAAAAAAAAATATATTGAAATAAATACTAAAGCAGAGGCAAAAGTTCAATTTAAAAGTTGAATAAGAAAGTTGTAAAACCAAAAATAAATATTTTCGTTTGTGCAACAGTTTTACTGTGAAGTTTTACAAAATATGCATCCACATAGCCATGGCTGCTGCATTTGAATGCGCTGTGTATGACAAAATCATTGTAACTTTTTTCATAAAGTTTAACACTCTCTGATGAGTAAGATAAGGAAAGGAGGAAAACTTTTGAATTTCATTTCAAACATGTGGGTAGAGGGAGAATGATTTCAGGAATTCAAGGAGAAGAAGTAGTATATACAGAAATAAATTTGAACCTGCACAGCAATCGAATCCATCAAGAGCCTCACAGTTAAGTTAATACGAAGACTATTTGAATGCCGTAGTCAAGATTCTAAAATTAGTTAAAGAAACTTGTTCTGGAAAAACTGTGACAATGGTTTACATTCTTTTTAAACGTTGATGAAAGACGGTTGGTTGATAAAAGCTTTCGATATTCATCAAACTGTGATGTCTTTCAAGCCCAAAGAAACACTGCTAACTGCCTTTACATATCCTGTACATGCATATCTTTGATCAGGGAGGAATATTTAAAAAGATGAGTAGATTCGAATCATACTCATAATTTCTGATACTTATTTTAATATCATATTCAAAGTTTGAAGTACTCATCATACTCATACTTAACAATACATATGATGTTGTTGATTTCGACTCTCCTTTACTCAACATTTTTATAGAATCTCAAAATAAGTATGATTCGCGTACGAACACTACAATACTCATTAGAAGGTTATGTGTTTGCTTTGCTTGCTGTCTTTGTCTTTTTCTTTCTTCTTTTTTTATAAATGCAACAACAACTAAGACTGAAAATCACTCGAATCATTTATGAGTATTATAAGTATTTTTCTAAATTTATGAATCTGTATGAGTAGCAGTGGTGTTGTGCTAATTTTTTTTTACCGGAACGCGTTCCGGACTCCGGTTCACTATTCGGAAGTTCACTGTTCCGGTTCGGGTTCGGTTCAAACCCTTATTTATAAAAATACATATAAAAATTCGTCAAAAATTAGAAAAAAAATCAGCAATTCTTTTTAATTATTTTTTTTTTAACGTCAGCCAATTCTCGTTATCAGAAATCATCTTTAGTTCCGGAACGCGTTCCTGTCCAAAAAGGAAGTACCGGAACGACGTTCCGGAGCGTTCCGGCTCGACAACACCACTAATGAGTAGGCGTATGAATCAAACATCAAACATATTTCGAATGTTATGAGTTTCATGTCAATGCTATACTCATACTCATTGCAACCTGTACTTACAAATCAATGTTGTAGTGAGTACGAATGAATAAGATTAGTTGAATTTCAATAATGTTGACTCACTGCGATTCGGAATGTCATGAGTACGTATGAGTAGCGAAAAAACGATTCATTGTTGATCTCTGATGCACATATCGGGTCCTCTATTAGAGATTTCCGAGCTTTGACTGTTGATAAAGGCCATCATGAAGAAGCTAAATCTACCAAACTGATTAGTTCAGTCTGTTTTACCAAATCGCCATTGATTGTGGTCAGCATTTAAGTCCATAGTGATACCACAGTTAATCTAACTCTGGTTCATTCCGTGGCCAAAATAATTCTTGCTATTGCATACATAACATAATTGGCCATTACAACCCTTCAGTCAGGATTACGACCAAGCTTCTCACACCACTCATGTTGTGTGTGTTAATTTTATACATGAGTGGCGGAACTTACAGTTTAAAGTCGACTCCGAACGTGTTACTGTCAGAGTTTTTGCTGGAAGATTGCTAAGAGAAGGCGCCAAAGTAATATTTTTCCATATTTCGTTTTGTTTTAGAATGTCTGAGCTCTTAGACTCGGGTTCGCGTCTAAGAATCCAGCATAATACCACTACACTACTGCGTCTAAATATGTACAGATATTAAATATCAGATGTATAAACATACATATGTATGTATGTAGAGTAAAATACATTCATCCATAAACCGTACATTAAAAAAGTGGTAGGTATTAATGCATAGAAAATATTCGAGTGGCTATTTAGCACTTTTGCATTTAAAAATACGAGTGTATTTAAGGACTTCTGCCACTGAAGGAGATGTTATGGCAACTCAAATATTGTATTTAGGTAAGTAGAGTCGAGTCGAAGGAAGCACTTAAGAAACTTAAAACAATGTGAACAACAAGTTGAAAAAAAACATCAAATAATAGATGAAAAATCAACATACGTAAAAAATTATTAGTTTTTGCTAACTGTGTAAAGTATTAAAATAAAATTTAAATAAAATTGTTTTATTTTTAGAATTCAATTTAATTTTGTTTTCTTTTTGTTTCTTTAAGGAACATAGAATCATCACAAAGCATTTCATTAAAGGAGTCTTGCAATGGGTTATTGCACAGCTGTACTGCTTTAAATTGATGGCATCGGTTCTTCTGAGATCATTATTGAAAAAATATAGCCCTATGACATCTTTAGATCATAATGCAGATCAAACAGTCACTTTTTCTGTATGCAATGCTTTTTAAACTATCTTTAATGGGTTCGCCGAACTGCGAAGAAATGAGTTGCATTGCGGAAGAAATTTTTGTTCCAAAAATCAGTTCGGAAATAATTTATCGCCCTATGAATGACCAGATGACTTTAATTGCTGCGTGACTTGGACATTGTTTAAGCGTAAGATAGGCTCCTTTGCTGAGCATACCGAAAAATCCACAAATTCACTAACACAGGCGACATTTTCAGCCATGGGTACATTGTGATGATGTGAAAGCTTTAGAATATCAGTAAAGCTTCCAACTTCTACAAAATTCTTTATAGTTTCTACAATTCCAGAGGGTGACACCTGCTCAGGTCTAGAGAGTAGTGTTTTTGGATATTAGATTTGAGTGCTTCTATATTATAAGTGACAGTAAAGACGTCTGAAAGAAAAGAGTTCCACTTGCAGATAGTACGGCTTAAGATTAAATTCTGTCTGTAAGGCAAGGTGCCAAACCCCAAAAACGAATGTGCTCTACGGGACATGTATTACGCGTATTAAGTAAAAATAAGCGAACAATTAGGAAGAGGTCCTTTTATTTCCCTCGAGCACCATCAGTTTAGGTACCGATAGGACAGCGAAACACAAAGCGTATTCTGAGGGTGTTCTAATGAATCAATAAAGTGGGATACTCTATTGTCATAAGCACTTTCGCCCTCTCTTTCAAGCCTTAAAATAGTCTTCGAGGCAACGCCCTATACATGAGAGTTGTGTATCATTTTCTGTCAAGCATAAGTGTAAATACTAAGGAGATCAGCTAGAATGAAGTTTTCTTGCATCGTCTTAAAAACCGAGCACTCTAAAACAATCCGTATACTGCGGTGCTTAGGAAATCTTCGAGAGAAATGACTGCCAACAAAAAAAAAACAAAAGTTTCGATAGAAATGCAATGCGCCATATCTTATCGAATGCACACAACATAAGTGGTGTGAGAAGCTAGGTCATAATCCTAATTGAAGGGGGTTTTAATGACCAATTATATATGTATATATGTAGGCCTGGTTCACTTGCACAATGCAATCGACTGGACTTTTCTTTACGAAATAATAACGCAATGCATGAAAGATAATATTTGAAATAGAAAATCTATGTTTTCAAATCTGCTTTGAAAATGCAGCTTGTAAGCCAAATTAGGAATAAAGACGGTTATATATCGTAAGTGGTGTGAGAAACTAGGTCGTAATCCTGACTAAAGAGGTGTAATAACTAATTATGTATGTATGTATGTATGTCTGTATATAGGTACCGTTACAGAGGTCATGATGCATTTGGCCACACACTTCTTCACGTCTTTTAGTGACTGGTGTCGTCATGATAACGTTGATGTTATGAAGTGACGTAATTTGAAATCATAGAGCAGTCTTATAAAGAATATTATAGAAACAAAATTTTCATATAATGATAGGAAAATATTAAAAGATTAAGTATAAAATAACCGTCAGAATAATTGGAAGATTATATAGTTTAAGTTGACTGTACACCAATACTAAATACAAAGAGTTATATACCATATCATTAACTTGGCTTCAGAAAAAACAAAACCCTATTCAACAAACTCACAGATAGGACCAAGTCATAAAATAGAATTCGAAAAGAAGAAGTTCTGCAGAACCACTCTTTTTATTCA
Source organism: Sarcophaga subvicina (assembly GCA_936449025.2). NCBI lineage: Eukaryota > Metazoa > Arthropoda > Insecta > Diptera > Sarcophagidae > Sarcophaga > Sarcophaga subvicina. The sequence continues at coordinate 95,063,196 of OW388080.2, forward strand.
CGTTTCTCTAACTAGCGAAGAGTTAGCAATGGTCATTATTGAATCCAATCATACTGCTGCTAATGTGAAGATGCAATTTGCCTGTGTCCACACAGGCTTAATACTCTTGCACAAAGTACCGATAAATTCCCAAGAGAGTATTTCGAAGATCATTGAAAAACGGTTACGTTTTCGCTAAACCTCTAGCAAAAGTCAACTGAAAACCTGGTTCATGAATGAATAGCGGCAAATATCAATATAAACACACAAGAAAAATCTGGTACATACAATGCCAAATTGGTTAAATGGAGTTTTTGACCTTATGGGATGTTCTACTAATATAACGAATAACATTTAAATATATGTTGGTACCCCAGAAATTTCGCGGTGCAAAAATATGAATCAATCAGTCAATCAATTATTTTTCTTATGGTTTTTGAAACGCATTACAAATATTTTGGTTTATAATAAAAGAGAAGTAACTAAATAAAATATATATATATATAAATATCGATTATTTTTATATATTATTGTTTAAAATTCTTAAAATTGCTTTCACATATTGGGGGTACATAGACTCCTCCTGTCCACTGTACATCCATAGAACAAATTTAAGAAAATTTAGTATACTAATTACTTTGCCTATCATATTTATTTTTTGGTTTTAATATCTCTTATTTACAAATAATGTGACCCATTTTTATTGATTAAATCAATAAAATGTTTTGCAAATATTTGGTTAAAAAAAAATTCTAACAATTTATCATTATTTTCCTTTGAAAGCGGTTGGTTGAATTTACAATAAATTCGATAAAGTCGATGATGTAAAATGAGTAAAAAAGGATTCCTAGCAACTCTATTTCATTTGTATGTCCGCATTAAATAACCAAAATTTGTTTTTAAAATAATTTTGCACATAATTGTTCTTTTTTTGTAAATTTCGTTTCATAAAACATTTAAAATTTTGTTGACATAATTGTTTTAATTAAACAATACATATTTATGTATCTGTAGTAGGTATGTACATACATACGTATATGCTATTTAAAGTATAATTCCCATTTTAGACTTAGTGCTGTGAATAATAATAAGGACATCAATGTGACACTTTGAGATTTGATGAGAAAATAAATAAAATGAGAAAATTGCTGATAAGCACATGTGGACACATTGTGATAATCATTGGAAATTAATTCAGGCTGCATGATATAATATATCGGTTTCGGTAATCCAAAATCTTTTTGATTATATATTTAAACGAAGTTTACCATTTTTAAACAAGACGATTTTGAAAAAAGGGGTTGTCTCTATTATTTTTTTGTGATCTACAGTGATATATAATATTATTATAATTAGCACATTCATCTATACGTCCATTTTCCAGTAACAAACAAAAATAAAATATTTTTTCGGCATTTATTTTATTTATTTAAGTCAATGGACAAATTCCTTACTGACTAATAACACAAATCGAATAAAATTAAAAGGATTACAATTAGTTTCTTCAAAAATACAAGTATGTAATAGTTACAATTAAAATATGAAAAGTTAAGAATTGAGAAAAACAATAAAGTTATGAATTGAGAAAAATAATAATGTTCTGTTTTATAAAAATTTAAAGAAAAATCAACAAAGTCTGACAAATAATTAAATTGACGGCAAATTCTAGTTGACGGATCAGCAACAGCATAATTAGTTCTGCAGAATTGAATATAAATAAGATTATAACAGCGGAAGTTACGAGAAGGAACATTGAATTTAACAGATCTTAACAGAAATTCACAGTAAATATTACCACTGATCAGGTTAATCATAAAGAATATATTTAACATTGTTCGACGACTCATAAGGGTAGGCAGTTTTATTAAAGCCAGTATGCTAGTATATGAAGGCATATTCAAGTAATTCCATCCATCCAAGGCCACGCAATTAGAAGAGTAGAAATTGTTTCTGAACAGATTCGATGTGTTCGCTGTAAACGTTATACTGAGGATCCCATACAATGGATCCATATTCCAAAATTGGTCTGACAAGCGATATGTATAGCTGTTTAGTAATAAATGGATCAGTAAATTCCTTTGCCCAACGTTTTGTGAAGCCAAGAGTGCTTCTTGCCTTATTTACAGCCAAAGTCATTAAAGTTTAATTTCGTGTCTAATACGACCCCAAGATCAATAAAAGAGTCCACTATTTCCAGCTGATGACCTCCAAGCAAGTAATTAACCGCGATAAAATTATTTCTTGGGAACCGCATACATTTGCATTTTTAATATTCAGCTCCATCATGTTGTACTTGCACCATAAAAAGAAATTATTGAGATCACTTTGAAGATAAATATGCTCAATGAAATTATTAAAGGAGAGAAAAACTTTTACATCGTCAGCATACATCAAGGTATTGGCAAAATTAATCATGTAGGGAAGATCGTTCATAAACAGCGAAAAAAGAAGTGGACTAAGATGGCTATTTTGCAGAGGCACTCCCACTCTTTTACAATCAATTATAAACTTTCAGTAAAACTTTTAAGAAAACTCTGATCTCTGCTAAATACCTGTCCCGATATTTGTTTGATCTTTTCAAAAAAATAAAATTAGTTTTAATAACACGGTAAATTGCCTAAGTCGTATAGATAGTTGAGTAGAATTCAAAAATATTTTTTTTCTCGTACCTTACAAATTTGTTTTATTTGACAAAAACTGTTTTTTAAATTTTCAAAGAAAATTATTGAACCGATTTTGAAAATTCAAAGTTTATTATAAGCGGAAAGATGACCCTTTGAAACGGCGTTCATAAACATATTGTTCAAACTTATATTTTATGATATTTGAAAGGGTAAACTTGGAAAATATGACTTTTATCTTACTTTTTCAAGTTTGAACATTCGTAATTGCACAATTTTATTAAAAGATATAAAATAAGTGGACCCATCCTTAAAGAGCATTCTCTTGTGAAGAGATTGACATTTCGTTTGATAAAATCGGACAAAAATTATTGTAAATATTATTTAAAGAGTATAACAGTTGTGTCTTATTTTTTATATCCATACGTTAATTTATCCATTGGACTTTAATTGCAAATGTTTTTAAAAATTTTCATGGTTTTTGGTTGTTTACAGGAAAATTTGTTCTTTTCATGTCTTACATACATATATACATTAGAGATGAGAGATCCAGGGATTTTTGAAGAACGTTGTTCTCAGTGAACGTGATTTGTTAATCACTGTTCTTTAAAACAATAATGACAATAACGTATTTTATTAAGTCGTAAGAAAGAGACAACAAGATACATACTACGAAAAGACTACTCAAAAAAATCAAAGTGATGTCCTCAATGTTATTATTTTTAATGTAATTTTTTTTATATGAAGTTTGACAATTAAGTTTCACAGAAAGTTCATGTATAAAAGACAAAAGTAAATAATCAGCATCATCTAATACTAATTCTGCATCGCTCAAAATAAAATGAAATAAATTTGAGTATATAACAATTTTGAAAGAACGACATTATTTGTAACTGTTATTTGGCAATTTCAATCACTGTAGTTACCAGTGAATTATCAATCACCGTGATTAAATCACAGTTTTGAAAATATCGCTCATCTCTAATATACGTAATTGGCCATTACAACCCTTCAGTCAGGATTACGACCTAATTTCTCACACCACTTATGTTGTGTGTGTTAATTTTATACATAAGTAGTGGGACCTACAGTTTAACGTCGACTCCGAACGACAAATTTTTGATAAACTTTTCATAGAAATTTTATTTTACTTTCAAAGTTTTTACCAGAAATCTGTTGAGAGGAAGTCGTAGAAGAAATACTTTTTTGTATTTTGTTTTGATGTCTGGCCGAGGGTTTGAACCCTGGCTTAAAGTCTAATAGGCCAACACACTACCTACTAGACTACGGCGACTTCTTATTTCGCTTTGCGCAAACAATAATCGGCTTCTGGTAGTTCCTCAAATATGGATATGGCAAATTTTTCGATAAGCAATGAAGATCCATCAAAAATTTTAAAAATTTTTTTTATTATATATTTTGAGATCTACTCAACTAACTGTTAGCTAGCTGATAGCTAACTTAGGCTATTCAGTTGCTCAGGCATATTTAATTGTTCGTTTTTTGTTGCATAGTGTAATTATTGTTGGTTTTACTATTTTGTTTTATTAACTGCAGTTGGTAAGTTATTTTAAATAGCATGTGAAAAAAATTTAAGCGTGAATATTTTACTCATACTTTTTGGTGGAATGGTGTGCTAATTACAAGACCACCACTGTATAAGCTGAGAAGAAGTGTAGTTACTTACCAGCATTTTTTTTATTTTACTTATTTTCTTTCTCTAAGTGTCATAATGGTGTCCTATTACTTCACGCATCACTGTATGCATTTCTGGTACATGTTATGAATGGTCTCTTAGTTTTTCATTTTATGTTATTCACGTAATTCCATTGCATAGACCATTATTTACATTTATTTTAAATTAAATAAAATTTTTAACTTAAAAAGAGCTGAGTTTAATAAATAACTTAATTTAAAAATTTTATACTGTAATGGTAATTCATGCATAATAAGCAAATATTACTATTGCTATTGTATGGAGTTTGTAAATAATTTAAAATTAAAATTTAGTTTTTACATTTGCAGGGAATGAAGTAAAACAGAAACCCACATATACATCTGTCTTTCTCATGAGGCATGAACACCACATTATTAACTACTCTTTCAGCTTTCGTAGTTAATGAAAGCAAAAAAAAAAGTATAAAAAATAAACTTTATTTGTAGGGGACACCCGGGTTTGAACCTGGGACCTCTCGATCTGCAGTGTAATGCTTTACCACTGAGCTATATCCCCAAATACAATTTGTTTTGATACCAGGCCTGTTACTGTAACTGACACTTTCCTTCTCAAGCGCCTTGAATTTTCAACATACATGCAGCAAATATAACAACAATATGTATGCCACAATCCGCAATCCATTTATCCAATTTTTTTTAACTTTTAGTAGAGAGAATACTGTGAATAAGTGAAATATAATAAGACTTTTCTCTAAAAATACTCTTTTACAGTCTAGACAATCATGTGATTGCAGTTACAATAAATATAAATGTAGGGTTTTTATTTCAATTTATTGATTTTTTATAGCCTCTAGAAGCATGTGTATCCTATAGCCTTTTTTTAAAACCGTTAACCACTATTATAGACCTGCTTTCAATTACAGACATGAGTTCTTTATCACTTTTCAGGTAAACTTTTCTGGTAGCCCAATTAAATTTAATAAAATACAGTTCCAAGCAAAATATACTCTTATGATTTTGGTTTATACTGGACTGATCAAGTTATATTTTTTAAGAAACAAAAAATTAATTCGTTTAGTGACTCCGGTAAGGTTAGACGGTTAAGACGCTATATATAGATATTGTTACGTTTTTACCTTTTTAAAAACGTTTAAAATATGAGTTCGAAGATTGCAAATAAAATTAAATTTGTGTTTAGTTTTAGATAAATACTTTATAGTTCACACAATTCCGTTCCGCCACTGTTCACAAGTTAATGTAAACAACAACAATTTACTTTAATTGTTATTCTTCTTTATACTCTTCCGACTACACACTAACAATTGTTCGTTAGATCTTTACAACGGAGATCTTCAAACCACGATTATTCTCTTCACACGCAACGCGTCTGCACACAAAACTGACTGAGTTTTTACTGATCCCGTTGCCTGCCTTGTCTTGCCTTTTATATCGCAGTGTAAAAGTCTGATGAATTTTCTAACAGGACAATGACTTTGCCTTCGCGAAATCTCTATAAATGTAAACATGTTTTTTACGTTATTGAGGTTTATGTATTTTGTTGACATTTGTCCTTGCAGTGATGTTATTGCCTGTTTGTTTACTTGTTTATACCCTTTTTTATACTGATGTTGTTGTTATATTTTTGTTTATTCGTTGATCATGTCAACAAGTCCATTGTTTTCGTAGCTTTTGTTTATCATTCCAATGTTAAACGATGTAACACGATGTACTTAATGTAGAATATCATCCTCCGTAGTCGGAATTGATTCTGACTTTCCTCTGTCTATTGTTTTGTTATATTCTAAAAATTCTTGATTGGACTTGGATCTTGATCTGGCCAGTCTAATGTATTGTTAGTTGTTGCATCGTAGTAGAATACTTTCTAACACTTAAGGTACTATGAAATTTCAATGTATTACAGCCGTAATGCTTTACCATATTAAGAGTGGATCTACACTGTAATTATTTGTAAAAATTAATCAATTTAATTCAAATCGAGGTCTTCAAAATGTAAGGAGACGGTTAGCGATATTCATTTACTTTAAACATTACGAAATAGTAATTCCTAGATGGATTAGTATTGATTATATGAACTCGAAAACACTCATAATTATTTTTCTTTTTTCTCATGGTTTTAGTTGCTCATGTTTGTAGTCAAGCGATCAAATTATTCAAATAAATATTATTGTTGGTAATGACAGCTACGCACGATGCAATTTATTTATGAATCCAGGCATGTTCGTTGTTGGTTGCATAGTGAGTGGTCTAGTTTCATTCGAGTTTCATAAACTTCTTTAGGACGTTGTACAATGGGTCAATTCGACCTCCGTGTACTGTACTTGTCTTAATTGACAAGTACACGTCCTCTAACCTAACATAACCTAACCTTCACAAACTTCAAAATATTTTGATGTTTACTGAGATCTTTACTAACAGTTTCGCCATTTTTATGTGTATCAAATTATATGAAACATAAACGATAAAAATGTTGCGTAAACACGTTGCCTATCATAAAATTATCTGTAAACGCTGCTGAAGTCGCAGTAAGGTCAGGGTTCAAACCCCAGGTCAGACATCAAAACGAAATATGAAAAAATATTTCTTCGGCGACTTCCTCGCAGCAGATTTCTGGCAAAAACTCTGAGAGTAAATAAAATTGCCATGAAAAGTTTCTCAAAAATCTATCGTTCGGAATCGACTTTGAACTGTGGGTCACGTCACTCATGTATAAAATTAACACAGTATGACGAAATGGCGTAATTTAGCTTAAAACTTTAGGAATTATTTCTTACACACACACTCAGACATATATTTTTCGTTAATTATGGAAGTGATTGTCCATTTCTATGCTCAAATGGTGTTAAACCAATACATCTCCTACTTCCACGAAGACAGAGGTCCTTCCTGTATTTATACTATAACTCTACCTAAGGCCAGAATTAATTTACTATCTGCTGATAATTACAAGTCATGTGTATGTGTTATATAATTTTAAAACAAGTTTATGTACATAAGTATTGTAAATACATCCCTCAATCATTATTGTGTAAGGGCTAATATTGACGTAATAATATTTGCTTGACTGCTTCATGCCAAATGTTGTTGATTTTGCAAGCAAAATAAATTAAGTGTGAATTATTTCGAATTAATTAATTTATTGTGTGTCATAAATACAATTGCAGTCATATCGAATTCGTTGAAATATTTTCAATATTCATAAAACATACGTTAACACACCTACATACATACGCAATTGGTCATTACACCCCTACAGTTAGGATGGCTTCAAAGCCATCGGTCAAGTTCTATGTGGTTTATGCACCGGCGACCACTGTAGCTGTAGGTCTGTCACTTTATGTATCAGTGTCCTACTCTTGTCATAAAGAGACGGACATTTTTGGACCTCCCACTTCTTTGATCGAGCTCTCTAATAAAAAAAATTCATTAAATAGCAAAATTATTTTGCACGCGGTTTGGTTTTCTCCACAGAATGTTTGATTTCCGGGTAAAATTAAATCTGGCATCACAATGAGGCTGAATGTTGGTCTAAGTGGGCCCTTTTTTAATTAAGAAAGGTCCTTCACATTTCCTAAGTTAAACTTCTTATTACCAAAAAATTTGGACCAACAATGTTCAGAAGACCATTGGTGTTCGGAGTGTGAGATGGATAGCTAAGAATACGCCAACTAACTCGGGGAGTTGTATCGATATGTATGATGTTATCTTTGTATTTAGACCATCCATTTGTTGACAGTACTAGTCTGAATTATTTGCCCATATGGAAGACAAATAGGAGATTAGTTCTTACTAATAGCATCACGTATGCGGCAAAATCTTCATGAATATCGATTTAGACATGAAATTGAAATTTATAGCCAATAACACTTACATACATATATACTATGAGTTACTGATTACTACATCTCTCTAATGTAAACAATTATGGTTTTATTTTAATTATACTCTATGTACTGAACAAAGACAAACAAATCTACATACATAATTGGTCATTACAACCCTTCAGTCAGGATTACGACCTAGTTTCTCACACCACTTATGTTGTGTGTGTTAATTTTATACATGAGTGGTGGGACCTACAGTTTAAAGTCGACTCCGAACGACAGATTTTTGAGAAACTTTTCATGGCAATTTTATTTACTCTCAGAGTTTTTGCCAGAAATCTGCTGAGAGGAAGTCGCCGAAAAAATATTTTTGTATTTTATTTGATGTCTGGCCTGGGGCTCGAACCCTGGCTTTTCGTCTAATAAGCCAACACACTACCTACTAGACCACGGCGACTACAAACAAACAAACAAATCTAAGTGTTTTATATCTAAAGCCACAAGAATGAAAGAAAAAAAAAAAAAAGTTGAGCAAAAACAGTACTTATATTCAGTCATGGACGACAGCTGGTACATACAAATGCTTGTAAAACAATATTAAGGATAATTAATTACGGCATTTATTATAGAGGGACAATGATAAAATACACACTGAAAAAGCCATTCAGTCAGCCCACCATGCAATGTTTTTATAAAATGTAGTCAACACAGTCACGCACATATATACCACACATCCCTGCAATAATAGCAAAATTGTTCTTTAATGTCGACAAATTTATGAACAGCATTTGGTCGACCGTCATAAAGAACGAAAGAATTTTAAATATTTAAGTTTCAATTTGAAAATTCTCTTCAACTACAGAACTCTCTTGTACGGTATGTCAACCATATAAACTAATAAAATTCAAGTTTGTTACAGACGTAAAAGTTAAAGGAAGAGGTTATGCATGTAGTGATTAAGTGCTTGACGACAGTCCACTGTAAGCCGAGTTCAAACCGATCGATCGATGAGTGCAAAATATTGTTCATTAGGAGTTTAAAACAGGTTCAAAGAACAATTAAAGTTTTTAAGAACGTTATGAACGTTTCTAAAAACATCAAGAAGTGCTACCTCATAAGTAAAGAATGGGACTCAAAAAGTAAAATTCCTTTCTATTTTTTAGAGTAGAGCAATGCCGCGCCAGTTATTGGGACCTACAGTGGCGAACAAAAATGGCTGTATGTTTTTAATTTTTGCGTTTATTATCTTGTTAAATTTTAATAATATGGAATATGATTATTCTTGCTGCGGTTTTTTCTTTTAATTTCTAATAAGTGTTGAAATTGAAAATAGAATTGTGTTTCTAACAGAAAAAAGTGAATGTGCAAGAAAAATAGCAAAAGCCCTACAAATATCACACTATGTGGCCTTAAGTGATCGAAAACAACGAAATATGCAGCCAGTTTCTATAACTAGAGGTCGACCAAGATCGCTCACCGATGGCGATGCTCGTCTAATGGAATGTTTTGTGAAAAATAAGGACACAAAAACGCCAAAGCCAGCTGCAAAGGCCATGCATAGAAATGTCAGCGAGAGTACAGCCCGAAGAGCACTTCGCAGGATCGGGTTGGTATCCGCCATAAGAAAAGCCTGCTCTATCGAATAAAGACGTTAAGGCTCGTTTAGAATTTTGCAGAACTTATGGTAAATATGGACAGTTGACGCATGAAAACGCGTTATCTGGTCGGATGAAACAAAAATTAGCCGATTTCAATCAGATGGAAAAGAGTATTACTGACACCGGTCGCATGACAAATTTCAAAGGCATCACGTAAAACAGACAATCAAACATGAAGGTGGAAGTTTGATGGTTTGGGGATATTCTACTTGGTGAAGTGTGTTGGTCCGTTGGTGAAAATAGAGGATATAATCAGAAAGGAAACTATCTCAGTATCCTTCAAACAAAATTCATTGAAGAAAGTGCGTACCCTAAAGAAGAACTATTTTTCCAGCAGGATGGCGACCCAAAAACAAAATTGTTCAAAATTGGTTGTCCCATCAACATTTTCAATTGATTAAATGGCCACCACAAAGCCCGGATTTAAATCTTATAGAAAATTTATGGGCAATTATTAAGAGAAGACTGGCAGCATATGAAAGAGCTCCAGTCCAATTTAGACGAACTTTGGGCTACGATACAGGATGAATGGCGAAAAATACCAAAAAAAAACCATAGAAAATTTAGTGGAAAATATACCCAAGCGCATAAAAACGTAAAAAAATAAAGCACTGTGGACAAAATGTTAAAAATTAATAAATATTTAAAAATTTCGAATACGTGCAAAAGTGGAATAACCGAATTGTTTAAGTTTTTAGCAAATAAATGAAGTACATTTAATTGTTTTTTATATTTTCAAAAAATATATCAAAAAATGTAATATACATATACTACCAGAAATTTTATTTTATTTTCTTATTTATTTAGGATTTTATAGTAGTTTTATTAAGAATGTGACAGGAAGCACCCATTGCTCGCCACTGTATATGTTCGATATTTTTCAATTAATTTATAATATAGTCAAATTCTCAACCATCGTGACTGGATTGTAATTCAATAATTCCGCTGCAATCCCATCGAACACTGTGGACTTGTTTTCCTTCAAGAGAGGGTATACATTTTACCACTATGAGACCATCAAATGTCGTATGTCTCCAAAAACAGTGGACGTTAGGAATTTAGTAGTTGAGAAAGGTGGATTATTTCTTTGTACTAAATTTTTCAAATTTTAATCGGTTTTAATCGGTTTCATTCATTTATCGGATAAGCAGATGATATGTCTACTACTCTAATGATGAGCCTGCCATCTAAACCAGCAGACTGACTGTATATGTGTCGCATATGTTAGAGAAATGCTTAATACACTATCTTTTCTTAAACGCTTTTAATCTTTAAATTCATATAAAAGAAAGTGTGGGTGCGATGTCGTTGAAGGACCTATTGATGTCATTTTATGTAATATAATATCGTAGACGACTTGTCTGAGTGGAACGCATCCAAATTGTCCAATTTTCCATAACTCAGGCGCATAAATCAAGCTGAATTTGACCGAAGGTATAGGTTATGTTGGCTGTGAAGACCATTGTGGTTTGTGGCTTTGACACCAGCAATTCAAGAAAACCCCACAAGAAAAAGTCTAAAGCACGTAGTACTGCCCTGTTGAAATCACATGTCGTTCGTATCAGATCGTTCAATTTAGCAAAAAGAATTTGGTAATCACTGACCAATAATATATACCGTTGACCGCGATAGTGTGGACAACGTTATTTTCTAAGAAATATAATACTATGACAATGCCATCGAAAAATTCTCAAAAAACTTTTTCGGGATACATTGCTCTTGCAACCCGTGTGGATTAGTATCGTCTCAATTTGGATAATTTTTGTGCAGCAACCCATTCATGCAGTCTCTTTGCTGAAGATGATTTTTCGATGAAAATAATCAATTTGTAACAACCATTTTGATAAGACATGGTGATTAGGCAAAATAAACTGAATAAATGACAATTAATATGACAGATGAAGCTTCAACAATGGTAGTTATCAACTGTCAAAGCTCAGAAGCACAAATATGCGTTTGCAGCCACACTGCCACCTAAGCTTGACCAGGGACTAGAATAAGGAACTTTATGAGTTGACATGGAATTTAAAGGATAAGAATCACTCAGCAGCTTCCATGAAAGGTTTTTGGAGAAATCTATCATTCGGAGTCGACTTTAAACTGCATCTCACGCCACTCATGTATAAAATTTACACACGACATGGGGCCAAGGTTTGAAGCTAGGCCTTAATTATAATTGAAGGGTTGTAGTGACCAATTATGTATGTAACATATACTTTGTCCATACGTAACAACATTTTATAGGTTATTTAGTAATCTGCTTAGACAAAAATAATATTGTCTTATTTTCATTAAGGTTAAAGTTAAGATTAATTCTTTTTTTTATTAAAATCAATCCAAAATGATTTGTTTTTAAGAACAACTGCTGTTACTACTATGAGCCAACCGTAACAACACAACATTCGCTTTCACTTCAGTTACAGGTTAATAAATGTCTAAAACTTTTGCCAGTTAACGCACAGAATACATACCATATTTCAAAAATGTTTGTTCAATGTTTCGAAGTATAATTTTAGGTTGAAGGTAAAGCAATACTTTTAATGACAAAAGAAATAAAAAATTCACCATACGACATAACTTTTTTCGTTTAGATATGACATTCTGACATTTTTTAAAAATTACTTCCAAATATTTCTTACCAAATTCAATTTGATTAAAAGCTGTACTTGTACTTCGACTGTTGCTTACATTTTGATTAGTTGTACTGTATGACTTTATATTGTTTTCTATACTTGATTTTTAATAAGAAAAATTCATCAAACAAGGTTTTACGACTGCAAGTGACTAAATCAAATGACAGCTGATAAGATTATTAAAAAAGTTTTCTTCATTTAAAAAATATAATAAATGGCATGAACAATTTTTGAAGGTGAACAAAATTGTTGAAACTACGTACACAAGTTAGCATCTCATCCAAATATCCTGGTGAGCGTAAAAGGACCTACTCACATTAAAGGAAGAACAGTCTTAGTAGTATTGAATTAGAATAGCGTACGCACATACATAATTGATCATCACAACCCTTCAGTCAGGATTACAACCTAGCTTCTTACATCACTTATGAGGTGTGTGAGAGTGTTAATTTTTTAAATGAGTACAGTTTAATTGCTAGAACTGAAAAAGTTAAAATATTTTACAGTTTCACACGTCTTATGGCAACACGTTTTCACACTTAAATGCTGCATAATTTAAAACTAAAACGACAACTTTTCTTATCAATTAGTTTACGATTTTCTTTGTAATTTTTTCTACGAGCACACAATATAATTTGACACAAAAAAAAAATTGAAACTAAAATAAACTTTTTACTCTCATCGTAGGAACACATTTTACTTTCAGATGAAGTAAAAGAAAAAGTTTTAAGTGGTTAACGTTTATACCGTGAGGTTTTAATCAGACACACATGATTGTAGCAAAATTAGATTTTTTCTGTCCACTTCTTTAGAGATACATATGTACATAAACCATTGGTCATTACAACCCTTCAGTCAGGGTTACAACCAAGTCTCTCACAACATTAAGGTTGTGTGTGTTAATTGTACACATGAGCGGCGGGACCTACAGTTTAAAGTCGACTCTGATACATTTTTGATAAACTTTTCATGGCAATTTTTATTTACTCTCAGAGATTTTGCCAGACATCTGCTGAGGGGAAGTCGCCGGAAAATATTTCGTTTTATTAGAAATGTCTAACCTGGTCTTTGACCGTATCCTCACGTCTAATAGGCGAACACACTTCCTACTAGACTGCGCCGGCTTCTTTACAGGTAGAAAAACCTGTCAAAAGAGAAGTCGTCAAGTTATGTCTGTGAAAGGCCGGTTTCTTGTAAGGGATATTCATATTCTCCTGCACATTCTTACGGATATGTTTTACGGCCGTTTTATGGATGTTGGTTGATCCTTTACTATTTACCAGTGAACTCGAATTTATTCACCACATGGCGAATAATATCCCAGTAGGAGGACTATGACGATCTTAAAATTAGCGAAGCACGAGCTTTGTTGCCAGAACAGAATACTCGTATTGGTGGGTTGATTGCTATTTTGCAAAAAACTAAATAAATGACAGTCAGTTTGCCAGATGTAGTTTCAACAAGATAGGCGTTATCCACTGTAAAAGTTACGGAGTCCCTGTTGGAAGACCTCCTTTAGAAACTATTTTTCTTTTTCGAATTTCATACAGTTTTTTCTTACAATAAATTCACTCTTTACAGCATCTTCTAAACAGGTCGAAAGGCCAATCCTAAATTTCGGTTTTTATTTCCAAAATGTTCATAAATTTGGCTTTTTTGTTTGCAAGATATTTGTCACGCATTTTTCCCAATTTTTGCGACACACAGTTTATAACAGAAAATAGTGTGGGTACTTTGTGGATGCTCATTTTGTTTAAATGTATTAGTTTATCAGTTTGAAACGTTAGAAACTCTGGTGTATTACACCATAAAGAAGTTCTTAGTCATACCGGTCCAGAGTATGGTAGACACCGTGTTTTTTAATTTTCATAAAAAATAATGCTTTAAGAAAAGGATAATATTTTTCACGCCAAGCAGCTGCGATTATTACTGTAGTATAACTGTTTTCTGTGAGGAGCGGTTAAGGAAACCATTTATGCTAATAAACCAGAGACAACTGAGCATTTGAAAGCCAAAATTCGTGCCGAGATACGATTCGAAAAAGTCCACTAAAAATTAGGTCGATCGAAAAAGGTACTGTCAGGCCAGCCGCGGCAACCATATGAATGAAATGAAATTGCATTTCTAACCGAAACAATTGTGCTACACAACAATAAAAGTAAATTTAATATATTTCAACCCATTTTTGTTTTATTGCATTTTTAAATTTAAACTTCTAAATGGTTATCTGGTTTTGGTATTGATTAGACTTTTTGACTTTCTTTAAGTCAGGAATCCTTTGCGCAAATTCATCTCTTGTTGGACACACTCATTCCTCTTCTCCTCATAAATATTATTCAATGCTTGCGACATATCGTGCCTATTTTTGTAATTTTCAATTTGACTTCTTCTTCACAAAGTTCAAATAATTCATTGTTGCCTCTGAGGATATCGTCATCAGTCACAACCAACATAGGGCCAAACACTTTACGACAGATTTTTCGCTCAAATATTCGGAGACGGACTTGTGTTTTTCAAGTCATTCACTCACAATTCCTCGCGTTTTTAAATTATCAAAAGGGTTTTCGACAGGGGTTCTAAGGCTACAAATTAAATAGAATCTATTGCCTCAATTAAATTGGAAGACTCCATCTCGTTGACAGCAAGAGCGGTACTTGCAAATATTGGTAAGTCTGCTAAATACGTATGTATAAGAAGTAGTCCGACCCACTTCTATTCTTAAACTACATGGCCATCCATTGCTTATTAGCGATTCTCTTTGTCCATTGTCTTTTTTATACGAATGCCGAAAGACTAGGTATCCCGGGCCTGACGAGGAGAAGCAGGGTGTTTTTCATCTCATATATCAATGCCATAGTCTTGCCATAAAACGATGGGGGTTTTTGATTTCTCACTTTATGACAGTATTGATCTAATTTTTTTTATTAAGATTAAGCAGAATAATTCTTTTTTTGACTAAAATCAATCCAAAATGATTTGTTTTAAAGAACAGCTGCTGTGACTCCTATGGCTCATGGCATAACCGTACCAACTCAACATTTACTTTCACTTCAGTTACAGGTTAATATATGTCTAAAGCTTTTGTCAGTGAACGCACAGAATACATACCATATTTAAGAAATGTTTGTAAAATGTTTCGAAGTTTAATTTTTGGCTGAAGGTAAAGCATTACTTTTAATGACAAAAGAAAAAAAAAATTCACCAGACGATGTAACTTTTTTCGTTTAGATATGACGTTATGACATTTTTTCAAAAATGAAATATAATTTGGCCAAATTCAATTTGATTAAAAGCTGTACTTGTACTTCGACTGTACATCAAAGAATGCATAACGAAAAGTTTCATACATTTTTAATCTTTAGAATTTAAAATGATTTATTTGTACGAAAAATAATTAAAAAGTTAACTTCAAGGCTGCTTTAAATTTCGTTATTGTTGTTCGTTATAAAATAAAATCAATTTCTGTGCCAGAAATCTGTTTTAATAATGAGAACAAATATTTTTAACAAACATTTATGAGTTGCGAACGTGAAAACAATAGCCTTATTAGTGTTAATTACACAAAAGTACAGGATTTCATTTGTTATCACCTGAATAAGGCAGAGCATATAAAGATATATGATGTATATGAGACACAATATTAGTTTAAATGCATGCGCCATCAATATAAATATGCTACAGAAAATACTGAAAAAGTTTTTACGGTTCATTATCGTCAAGCTTTAATACATTAGAAGGAAAATTATTTACAAGGCAACTAGACGTACGTACTTTTACGGAGAAAGTTAAAGAAAATTGTTGGTAGCATCTTATCCAAACATCGTGGTTCGCGTACCAGGACCTACACGCATTAAATGAATAGCCCCAGAAGTATTGAATTAGAATAGCGAACTTTATGAAATTAATTAAAATGAGCTTGCATCCATACATACATACATAACTGATTATCACAACCTACATGGCTTCTCACACCACGTATATTGTGTATGTTAATTTTGTACATGAGTGGCGTCAAGATTACGACCTAGCTTCTGGCAGAATTTATGTTGTTTGCGTTAATTTTATACATGAGTGATGAGACCTACAGTTTAATGTCGACTTCGAATGGCAGATTTTTGACAAACTTTTCATGGCAAATTTATTTTCTCCCAGAGTTTTGGCAAGAAATTTGCTGAGAGGAAGTTATCGAAAAATATTTTTTTATTTTATAGTTATAGTTTAAATATAGTCTATTTTTATAGTTATGGTTTAAAATGTACTGGAAGACATTGAATTGTCCAAGATCATGATATGTAATATTCTGACCAAATTGGCCAGAATATTCGCTTTCTCAAGTGCGATCACTGCTTGATTATTTGTACTCATTTAACGCGCATCGCTCTATGTCGGTAGCAATCGTTAGTCACATTTTACATTCAAGGATGAATCTTAATCACTTATCCTGTTATTGCCTTCACTTTCAATACCCTAATCGAAGTCTATACAGCAAGTGGTAAAAAATTACAAGAAATATTCCGATTTATAGAATAGTTTTAGTGAAAATAGCTCGATGCGAATGTGCTAAAATAGCAAAACAAACAAAAATTTTCTTTTGCCATACGTGTAAATAGTTTTCACTCGATATTATTTTTCAATATTTCAATATTTAAATGAGGTTACGTGGATCCTGAGTAGGCGCTTCTTTGAGGGTTTAAATTCTCTGTCTAGAGCTGACATAAGAGTTCTCCAGAGGCTTATAAGGTGTTTGAGCTGATTGCGAAGTTCTAGGACATCTAGGCTGCAGTTGCGCTCTCTTGTGTGCGTGTGGGCATCTTTTTCTCTCCTTTTTTCCTCCGCTTTCTTTTTCTCCATTTTTCTAATTCTTATCCGATTTTCGCCATTATCCTATCTCCTTTACGATCCTCTCTTTTTAGAAAGAATTTATAATAATTTTCACCGCCGGATACTGTACTTGTTTCTCATGGACTTAAATTGAAAATATCGATTTTTCTTTTACGCAATGGTTTATCGATTTCTTTATTCACACAAATAAATTTTCTACACAAAATCAATTATTACACATCTTTACTGAGACAGATGGTTAATGCAATCAACGTAAAGGTAATGATTTCTTCATTAACAGCACAAGATATAAATTTAAAAAATTCCAAATTTTTTCGTGCGCACTCACTATTTTAACTCAAATTGCTACAACTAAAAAAGTTAAAACATTTTACGGTTTCACGGTCACACGTTTTCACACTTAAATACTGCATGAATTAAAACTAAAACGACAACTTTTCTTGTCAATTACTTTGCGATTTTCTCTGCATTTTTTTTTTCTACGAACATACAATATAATTTGACGTACAAAAAGGGTGAAACTAAAATAAACTTTTTACTCTCTTCGTAGCAACACATTTTGTTTGTTTATTCTGCTCCATGTGGTTGATATTACTTTCAGATAAATTAAAAGAAAAGTTTTTAAGTGGTTAACGTGAGGTTTTGATCAGACATACATGATTGTAACAAATTTTGATTCCTTCCGTCTATTCCTTTAGAGTTCGGAATGTAGAAAACCTGTCAAAAGAGAAATGGGCTGGAAGCAAAATTCGTCTAGTTATGATCTGTGAAAGGCCGATTTCTTGTGAGTTATGTCCAGTACAAATTCCCACGGATAGCAGCGATGTTTTCGGTAGATCTTGCGTTCCATCTACATGAGTGTTGATCGATCATTTACTAAGCCAGTGAACTCAAATTTATTCACCACATTGCGAATAGTCTCTTGGTAGTAGGATTATGACGATTGTAAAATAGATGAAACGCGTGTTGCTTTGCCCGATAAGATAGTTATTTTGATGTATTGAACGCCATACTCGTCAATGGTAATTTGGCAAAAAAAAACTGAGTAAATGAAAACTGAAAACTGAAAACATATACGTAATCAACTATCAATGTTAGAAAGTCCTTGTTAGAAAACTAGATTACTTTTTTTTCTTCTTTTTCCAACCTAAATCGGACGATGATTTAGTGAAAAACGAATTTCAGACAGTTTTTTCGTTATCGAGCGCTAGACAATAAATTCACACTTCACAACTTCTTTCAAAAAAGTCGAAAAGTCAAACATTTTTCCCAATTTTACCTTGTACCTTGTGCATGTTCATTTTGCCTAGATGCGTTAGTTTGTCAGAAATTCTAGTCTATTATGTTACGCTATACCGTGATTCAGCTCCAGAGTATCGTATACGGTGAAAAAACTTTTAAGACGGTGGAAGCATGCCTGTCAAAATAAGAAGGCACGTAAATCGAATACTAACATGTAATCATTGAAGATAAAAGCCAATGAATGGCTCTTGAATCGATGCAATTGGTCATCTCATTACATTGACTCATAATCCAAAATCGCTTTTTACACTCTGTAGCTCAGCGTTTGATATAACCAAGTGAATATTTGGCCATGCTTTGTGCCACTTGAAATATAATAAATAATATTCCGTTATACAGCTAATGCCAGTTATGAAATTTTCCATTGCCCCATACGTCCTAATCTTCCGGTACCCATCACACAACTAACCAGTATTTGTTTAATAATCTTATGAGGTTTTCCTGTAGCCTGGATCCATTATCTTAAAGTTCTTTTCCGTAAGCCCTTTAACCTTCTATATAGGAGTGGGCATAAAATTTTCTCTAAAAATGTTTGAGAAGTACTCCTAACTGCATGCTATAAGACCAAAGAGAGACACTTTTCAACCATACCTAGCAGTCTTTAGGATACTCAGTATACTATGCAGCCGTGCGTGAGATTATGTTACACTACGGAGACAGACCATCTTCAGCATCCCTAAATGCAAACCAGATCTCTCCTACCAATGATACTATAAGTTATAATAATCAATAATAAATAAATAATTCAATAAGTTAGAATTTAAACAACCCACTTTATATTTAAGTCTGTAAATCCCAACTCGGCAAGTTTTTTGATAAGAAGTGCGACATGAACCATATTAAATATATATATAAAATACATAATTGGTCATTGCTCACTACAACCCTTTAGTAAGGATTACAACCCAGCTTCTCACACTGCTTATGTTGTCTCTGAACGATAGATTTTTAAGAAACTTTTTCATGGCAATTTTATTTACTCTCAAAGCTTTTGCCAGAAATCTGTTGGGAAGCAGTTGCCGAAGAAATATTTTTCGTATTTCATTTTGTTCGAAATGTCTGACCTGAGGTTTAAACCATGACCTCACGTTTAGTAAGGCAGAACATTACCTACTAGACTACGGTGACTACAAGTCGTTATTAAATACTTGTCTGAAATTATTGTAAATAACATCAGTTTCACTGTAAAATGTCACAATTTATAACGATCGTAGAGTTAGGTCAGTTTAGTGGGTAGCTTTCTGTTCACGGGCAAGTTCTCTCGCTCGCCCATATGGCCCATTGTGTTATCCAGTGTGAGGTTAGCCTCCTTTTCGTAATACTTTAGTGGCGGGTTAGAACTACTCCGAGAGCCGGATGGAAGCGGATAGTTCCCTTAGCGGCACAGTCGTTACCATGCCCAGAATTTTAAACGTTCTGTCACCAAAAAATGGATAACTTCTGTTCTGAAGTGCAGATCACTCTCATAAAAGTTGGTGTATCATCTCAATGAGCACAGCTTACTTGGGTCAACATTAATATTACCTATTCCGTCATATATGTAATTACAGATCCTAGTTGGTATCTCTCAACCATCCCAAGAGTCTAATGAAGATTGGAATATTTCTCAAATCGCCTTTGGCTAGACATGTTTTGTTAATAATTGTCAATTCTACTTCTCAGCTTCCCAAGCGCCGGACAATGGCAGAGAAAATGGTCTGAGTTGTCTTCTTCTTCCTTGTCGTCGAAGCGCCTGTAGAAGTCGTTATTTGGTATTCCTTGATCTTAAAACCGATGACGTCTGTTTTGTAGGCACTCACATAAAAGATACTGTACCGATTCCGTTTCTATCATATCCTGGCAGCTTCTGCAGTCTTCCTGGTTGGGCAGAACGAGCTTGTCAGTGAAACCGCCAATAGCGCAGTGTTCCGTTAGAATTCCTGGTAAAATTTGGACCGTTCTCTTGTCATAGCGATCGATGATTTATAGTTGAGGAAAATTAATTTTGGGAAACATGATATTAAATGTGAAATTGAATGATAAATAAATACGTTCATCGACAAGCTTGTCAAACAATTTTACTACATCACACTTTCAATTTTATTGCTGAATTTAAAGAAAAATTCCATTTCAGCGTATTCATAAAGGAACAAATTTTCTTAACAGCTTCTTTAGCAAAATGATTTCACACAAAATATTGGGTTGTTCGGAAAGTAATTTTGTTTTTTTTTTGTGGAAATCAAAGAAATTTTTCATATAATATTAATCAAGTGGTCATAAACTGTTGAATTTGATAATTTTAACCTCAATCCGATCTCACGTGTTGTTATTCGCCGGTTTGCATCAACTAATGCCTTTTTTGCGTCATTATCAGCTTCAAACGGGCTACCCAAACGTTGTGCATCTTCGACATCAAAATTGCCGGATCAAAATTTAGCGAACCAGTTCTGACACTGGCGTACTGTCAACACACCTTTTCAATACATATCGGCCAATTTATTTCTAGCTTGGACAGCATTTTTACCCTTTCTGTTGTAAAACAGTAAGATACAATGTCGAAAATGCTGCTTATCGATCTCCATATTAAAAAGGGGACCAACCAACTGCGTAGAATTAATTAATTTTCACACACAAGTCTTGCTATATGAGCTCTCAAAGCATATAAAAATTATACGGCTTAAGTGTCAACTTGGGTGTAAGAATAAATACAATTAAATCCTCTGTCTGGAAAAAATGGAATTACTTTCCGAACAACACAATATAATAAACATCTGAAACACCTTATTAATATTTCGTTGCAGCTGCAGCAATTATTTTGATATAAATAAAAGGGGGAAAACGGGGGCGAAAAAATAAACTTCAATTTGTGAACATTAAAATGTAAGCGATCTTAATCAAATAAAGTTAGTGGAATTACTGTTCTATACTTTCCACCAATTTTTGCGTTTACTCGAGTGAAATTGAGCATTAGAAAAGTTTTATAATTCGAGCAGTTAAAAGAGAAAAAACATGCTTCAATATTCGCATTAAACGCTCGCTCATTTAGTTTTGCATATAGAAATACAAATAAAAATTACAGGCAAGGCCTCAACCAGACAATCTAAAAACTTTTCTCATTTTAAGGCCACAAACTATTTTCCATGTGGTAGATGATATTAACTTGATGGGAAAACTAAATATTGTTTGCGGAGAAGCAAGGGGATAAAAATGAAATTATGGAATCAAGGGTAGATTATCAGCATACAGAGGAGTAGAGTTTTGTGAATACAAATACTTGTTTATTGAATTCAATGTTGGCAGCGCATAATTAATGTAATGAATAAAATCGTAAATAAAAAAAAAGTTAGATGCTTAGAAAAGTGGCATGGAAAACATGAAAGAAAATCACCATGGAAAAGCTTATAATCAGTTTCACGCCATCAATTTAGTTTCACACTTCCATATCACTTAATGTATAGTGAGAGACATAAGTAATATTTATTTGTAATTAAAAAATTAAAATTAATTCCAACTTTCATTCACTCATTCATTCATTCAACATTCATTTCATCAATTTTCGAAGGTTTTAAAATTAATTGATGAACTGAACTTTAAAAAGAACTGTGCTAATCACAGTCCATAGTTATTATTTAGTATTCGTAGGATAAACGTGTTCAGATTAAGCAACGCAGAGAGTGAATTCTCGAAATTCCTTAAAATCGATTATTACGTCAAAGTAATGTTGTAATGAGGTTTCATTCACCTACATACTGTTACGAAAATGGAAATGGTGTTACATTATACATTAAAATTACATTAAAATGATAAACAAAAGCTACAAAAACAAAAACAAAAGCAATGGACTTGTTTACATGTTTAACAAGTAAACAAAAATATAGCAACAACATCAATATAAAAAAGGGATAAACAAGTAAACAAAAAGCAACAACAACTCTGCAAGGACAAAAGTATACAAAATATACAAACAATAATGAAACAATGATGTTTACATTTATGGAGATCTCAAGAAGACGATGCTCCGAACTTTCGACTTCAAGATCATTCATGAGACTGTTTACGTCGCCATATAAAAGGCAAAATAAAACAGGCAACGGAGTCAGAAAAAATTCAGTCAATGTTGTGTGAAGACGCGTTGCATTTTAAGATATTAATTGTGGCTGAAGATCTCTCTTATAAAGATCGATCGAACAACTGTTATTGTTTACGCACAACAGTGTAAAGCAGAATAAAAAACAAAGTAATTGTTGTTTGTTACATCAAGTTGTGATTTGTAATTTGAGAATTGTACGAACAATAAAAAAATTAATTAAAACTCAACACAAATTTATTTTAATTTTTATTGCAGTCTACGAGCTCATATTTAAACGTTTTTAAAAGGTAAAAACGTAACAATATGAACATAATTGGACATTATGACCCTTCCGTCATGATTACTTTTCAAACCACTTATGTTGTGTGCGTTAATTTTATACATGAGTGGCGGGGGGCCTATAGTTTATAGTCGACTCCGAACGACAAGTTCTTGAGAAGCTTTTTACTCTCAGAGCTTTAGCCAGAAATCTTCAAAGAGGCAGTCGCTGAAAAAATATTTTTTCAAGTTTCATTTCATTGGAGATGTTTAGTCTGAGGTTTGAACCGTGGCCAACACACTACCTACGATAACTTCTTTTCCATTACTTGGAATAAAAGTAGTAGTTGAAGTAAGACGTGAATATTTAGTGCCATATTGTACCGCTAAAGGTATTAAAAGTGTACGATGTTAAATTGATGGCTTTTACGCACACTTAGTAAAGATAAAAGATATGGACGTAAAGATTTGTCTGTAGTTGTTTGACTATATAAAAAGAACAATGAAGCTCCATTTTGTGAATCAGTATCGAGATTTTAAAATAAGGAGAAAGCGTTTTTTTCTACCGTTTCACCAAATCTAAAATCTACAAATTTTGTACGGAATTTACACATTTGCTACACAGTATATCCTCATAATATCGATGGTGTTGAATATTTCAAATGAAGCATAACAAAAAAAAAAAAAGAAGAAGAAGAAAATCACACTCATTGTATTGCATTTAACTTGTGGCACTTGCTCCCAGCTGTTGTTTTGCTTTTAACGTAAAGCTCTTGCGAATATTTGTGTGGCTACATTTCGAGCAAATGTTGAACGTTTGTAAAAACGAAGATTTCAATCACAAACGAAGTTGAAATATTAAATAAAAAAAGGAATATTCATCCAATAGGGAACTTTTCTATTGGTTTAAAGAAAAAAAAGAGCCTTAAACTGTCGTACAATTTAGGGTAGTATTTGAGTAATATAGAGGCATATAATTTTGTTAGTTGGGTAGAATGAAAAAATCAAGTTAAAACAGTTTTCTTTTTGTTACGTCTTTTTTTTAATTTTTTTAAGAAGTTTATTCAGGTACAAGTGAAAAAAGTAAATATTAAATCTTTTATAAATACTGCTACTAAGCAGTAGCATAAGTATTCGGTTAATTGGCTATTAACAGTAGTATTTCGATGGTCCTTAAAAACATTTGAAATAAAATGTTAATATTTTATGTTACCACATGTAGGTAAAATTAAAATTTAAAATATAAAGAGTAGGAGTAGTTTGAATACTTAGATATTTTAATATTAATAAATTGTTATTTGGGCCATTGTCGCTGCAAATATCGCTATTTGCAGCTATTTAACTGTTTATGTCGATTATACTCATCAGAGTGAAACGAAATTTTTCGCATAAAATCGTATAAAATCACCTTGAAGAAAAGTTTCCAATAAAATTATAAAATCTTTAACTGTTTATGTGTAGTATACTTGCCAGAGTGAAACGAAATTTTTTTGCTTAATGTCAAGTATACTGGTCTTGAACAAAAGAAAAGAAAATAGCATTCATGTTGTTATTCAAAGAATCTACTGGAGTTTTTTTTTTGCCTTAGGAAGGTAAAATATAGGTTTTTTTATTTATTTATTTATTTATTAATTACAATATAATTACAAATTATATTCAAATTATATACGTACGAGTGGAGTAACTTGACCATATGCCCGGTGTAGTGTCACAGACCAGAGTCTCTGGTGGGAATCGAACCCACGATCCTCACCCAACAGTCTAGATTACCAGTGCACCCATAAGTTTTTTAAAAAGTGTACATTGTTCAACATTCGTTAGTTTGACAACCTTATTTATTTTAATAAATGCTAGCTTGTATTAAATTGAAGTAATAATTTCTAAACAAATATCGTTAACAAATAAATTAATATATTTACTTTTTAAAAACGAATAAATGTATACATTTTCTAAACAGCAAATATGCAACGTGGATTTTTAGTCATAAGTGTCTGCTTTTATACGTAGGAACATTTTACGCTGTTTATGACGAGTATACTCGTTTTGGCTGGAAAATAGTTAAGGAGGCAGAAAATGTTTTTTTTTAAATTAAAACTAAACAGTTAAAGGGTTGATTTTGTAGCCAATAGACATTCACGTAAAGAAGCTAAGCCGGCTTTATAGTACGTACTGTGTTCAATCGTCCCAGTAATGAGTCTATTAGGATCGCGTATCACAGCTATGGAAGGTTATAAGCTCTGACGAACTTACGTAAAAATGTATACAAAAACAGCCGACACCAAAGTGTATGATTATCTCTAAAATGTCTGTTCAGTCATTGTTGCTTCCGGCAATACGAATGTAAATGAATCAGAGTTCTATGTAACTTTAATCTGTGATTTTGAAATCTTACCAATGTTGCACACTGGGACTTTCGATAACTGAAATCGATATTATGATCAATTCTGAAACAAATTTGATCTTTATAATTCAATTTAGGATCAATTTAGATCAGTGGTTACGAGACAATATGAAGCAATAGAAAATAGCTTTTGTCAGTGGTACCGCGTGTGTGAACATTTCAGGCCTTTCGTCAGTGCTATACTTGGATTATCCAATCAATCAGACTCTTATATTTTACCAAGTATTGGCATTGGCCATCAAGGTCTTAAACGATTCAAAACTCAACTAAGAAAATCTAAAAAACTATCTTCTAACATTGATTACAAATGGTTTTGATAATGAGCTGTTTATAAATATTTATCTCCTCATTCATGCTCAAAGCAGTTTGTTGATTTGATGAACTCCTTATTGGGCAAATTCAATGAAATATTTTTTTGCTCAAAAACCTTGCCTAGTTACTTAGCTATCCTATAGGCAAAGGCGATTTCAATCTTATTCTCTCCATTTTGATTTTATTAACAAGAAAATAAGCAGAAGTCACTAACACTTATTGATGGGCTCTGTATATTGTGAACATCCAACTTCAACAAGACGACAATATAATGAGAGATCCTCGAACATGTCGATCATTTGCCTGCTAGCATGCTCAACGAATCCTGCGAGATCAAAAATAGAAGGTTTTGCCATCTTCGTTAGGTATTTCCAAATCTGAGGGTTTCGTAAATTAATTATTTGGAGTTGCAGTTGGCCTCTTAACTAAAAGGAGAATACATCTCCTGGCATTTATAATTGATTCTTGTTAATATTTGTACAAGCTGAGCTCTTTAGTGTTTGACAGCAATTGATATCAGGTTACAGCGCATTATGATAAGAATATTAAATGAAGGGAAGTTCGTGCAATAATGGCAAAATTTAATAAATTTGGCAATGGAGTGCTCTCTCATCTGTTCTCTAGATTTATATCAGATTTGAAAGAAATCTACTGAGAGGAAGTCCTTGAAGAAATATTTTTTTATATTTAGTTGAAAAGGTCTGACCTGGATTTTGAATTGTAGTCTCACGTCTAGGAAACTAGGACGAAACTAGATCGTAGAAACTAGGTCGTAATCCTGACTGAAGGGTTGTAATGACCAATTATGTATATACTATGTTTGTTTGGTTTCACGTCTAATAAGCCAACACACTACCTACTAGACTACGGTGACTTCAGAACAGAAGAATCAAAAATTTAAGAAGATGTTTGTGACGAAGAAAATTGTTTAATAAAACCTGGTCGAATTTAATTTGCTTGTATTCCAGTCCATTTATTTATGAATCATAGAAATCATACAGATAACTATTATGAACGTACTTGAATTTTAGCCTTCTGTGTATTTGTAGAAGTGTTTTTAACTTTCATTCTTGCTTAATTCTAATGAGCGTATGAATTATTACTAACGTACTGTAAAATCGTCTTAGTGAAAAATTTTTTTTAAATAAGATTTTTGATTTAATTTACATCTACAAATTGTTTAATTTTGTGCAACCACAAAAAAATCCC
This sequence comes from Sarcophaga subvicina, assembly GCA_936449025.2. Lineage (NCBI taxonomy): Eukaryota > Metazoa > Arthropoda > Insecta > Diptera > Sarcophagidae > Sarcophaga > Sarcophaga subvicina. The sequence continues at coordinate 95,089,999 of OW388080.2, forward strand.
ACTCACATAATGTATGTGGAAAATTTCATGGTAAAGCAAATTTTCTTTTGAAACCTTCTAACCACATGCCATATACAATAACAAGGTACGAATTGAAGCAGTATGAAGCAGCCATGTTCTTCGAGCACAAAAGGTTGTCTGGACAAAATTATTATTTACTGAGAGTTTTATGAAGCTCTGGAACTGTAACTGGGGTTTTATCTGATAAGCCGGTACTGAACGGGTCATACTGATTACCTAGCTAAACCAGCGTATTTAAAATGGAGATTTTTGCTATAGAAAAAGCTGAAGCATGATTGAAATCAGGAACCGACATAGTTTGAACTTGATCATATGTGTAGACAATCAAGCTGCAATGAAAGTGTTGAGTTCTCAACACGTCAAATCTACACCGTATACATCGGAATAACATCCGCCTGTAATGGCCACTGTGGCATAGAAGGAAATAAACAGGCGGACGAATTGGCACGGAAATTATTGGAGATATCTAAGGAATAGATGATAGAGAGGATATATGCACCCCTACAAGAATACCTCTTCAAATTGGGAAAGGCAGCAAGGAATTCAGTAAACCGTATGTGGGTATACTTTGTTGCCGAATTTCAAAACTGCTGTGTGCAGCAGGGGACAGCAGGAAAACTACTTGAGTTCGACAAGAGAACGATTAGCACTCTAAATGGAATTTTAAGGAGACACTGCGATATTGGTAGATTCGCTGATAAGTTCGGTCTGCACCACCAAGATTACTACAAAAGCTTCAAGGATGGGGAAGAAACGGAATCGGTACAACACATTTTATGTGAGTGCCTTCAAAACAGTTGTCTTCGGTTTAAATATCTAGGAATACCCTATAACAACTTCTGAAGAAGCTTCAACAACAAGGAAGGAGAGGACAATTGAGACCATTTTCTCTGATGTTGCCCGGCGCTAGGGAACATGAGAAAAAAATTCTTGAACACCCTGTATGCATTGACAAAACATGGCGATTTGAAAAAAATCCCGACTTCATAAGGCCCTTGGGATGGTTGAAGAATACCAACCGGAAATTACATATATAATGGAATAGATAATATTGGTGATGTAACTTTATAGGACCCAAGTAAGCTGTGCCGCCAGTTTAACCTTACCTAACCTGGCTTTCACATACACACATACATAATTGGTCATTACAACCCTTCAGTCATGATTACGACCTAGCTTCTCACACCACCTATGTTGTGTGCGTTAATTTTATACATAAGTGGCGGGACCTACAGTTTAAAGTCGTCACCGAACGACAGAATTTTGAGAAACTCTTCATGGCAATTTTTATTTACTCTCAGACTTATTGGCAGAAATCTGCTGAGAGGCACTCGTCGAAGAAATATTTTTTTCATATTTTCGTTTTGATGTCTGACCTGGGACCCCTATACGAATACTATTCCAAATTGGAAAAGGCAGCAAGGAATACGGTAAACCGTAGGTGGGTTAAGATATTTTGTTGCCGAATTTCAAAACTGCTGTGCAGTTGACAGAACGAGAGAACTACTTGGGCTCGACAAGAAAACGGTTGTCATTCTAACGTGAACTCTAATGGGACACTGCCTTATTGGCAATTTCGCTGACAATGTCGGTCTGTTCCACCAGGATTACTACGGATGCTGCCATGGTATCCTGCCCCACCTACGACGAAATATCCTTTTACAGTCCTTTGCGCTAAGTTCCTCTTCCTAACTTGGCCTTGGCCAGCCCAAAATCTACACCAAACAGTGATTATTCCAGGATCCATTGGACGCTATTGAAACTCATGTGGATTAGTATCGACAATTTAGTTCGATCACCAACCCATTCATCCAAAAATCGGCCAAATCACTGAAGATGATATTTCGATGAAAAAATGCTGCATAGCGAACACATTCGTTATCAATGGTCATCGTTTGTGGTTAAATGACAGATAAAGCTTCAAAAAGATGGCCATTATTAACGGTAAATATTCGAAAGTAGCTGTTGAATGAATCTATATACAAAATATAACCTTGCAAGCTATGCTGGGAATGGGCGGACTTGATTAGTTGATGGAAACTCGAAAAATTTCATTTTAATTATAATGCTTGTAGTTTTCTAGATATACGTTGACATTTAATTTGTATGAAAATGTTTGCAGTCTAATGTTTGTTCGTGCTGGATAGATACTGATATATGTATGCCCTACATTTGTTTTTTTTTGCCTCCCTCATATGATGTTCATATAATGCCATGTTATTTAATTGTTTGCATATCTACTGATATGCATAGCATTTAACTGTTTTTTATTTTTATTTGCTTGTTTATTGTCATTTAAATTTTAATGATTTATTTGACTACTGGAAGTGGCAACATAATGTAATTACTGTGGGTAACACTCTACATAACAGTAGTCCAATTAATTTGATCTAATTATGTAAACTTGTTAATTAAAGTAAATGTTGATGTTTTGAAAACAATTCCCTCAAATTATCAGTTGGCCTAAGACAAAAGTATTTTTTAACAAACTATACTGTGGACGACATTTTCCATATCAGTGAAACACTACAAAACATCCTAAAATCGCCGTAGTTAATCAGTAGTCTAAAGGAGCCAAGTCTTGTGAATACGGAGGGTAGTGTAGCAACTCCCAGCCGAATACTTTAGCTTTGTGTGCAGGTGCATTGTCATGATACAAATGGCTGTGTTTTGTTGTCCATTCTTATCGTTGTTTGATCAATGTTTGGTTCAAATTAATCATTTGTTGTCGATAACTTTCTGTATTAACGATTTCACCAAGTTTTAGAAGCTTGTGCTACACCACACATATTTGATCGCATTTAACACACAAAATTTCTTGCTGCCGAATCGAGTCGATGTGTAGCCGAAATTAATGGTTGTCCCGGATTAATCCATAAGCTTTTCTAATTAGGGTTCTGAAAAAAATTAGTTTTTCATCGCCAATAAGAATTCGATATATATGTATGCGCCCCTACAAGAAAAAAGCAGCAAGGAATTCAGTAAACTGTAAGTGAGTAATCCAAAGGTTGTAGGTGAGTAATCCAAAGGTGCTGCACACAGCAGGGGACAGCAGGAAAACTACTTGAGTTCTACAAGAAAACGGTTCGCATTCTAACATTAACTCTAACGGTACACTGCGCTATTGGCAGTTTCACTGACCCACTCGGTCTATCCCCCCAGAATTACTATGATGTCCTGCTGCCTCATATAGGACCAAACGACCTTTTACAGACGTACAAGGCATTCATAGCCGTTACCTGATTTTCCATCGTGTTTTTGAAGCAAAATTTCACAAGTGGTTTATCACATGTGCCTTCTGATAGAGCATAATTACCACCATATACCTCAACAAGTATTCGAAGGGACTCTCTAGTATTTTTATGAAAGTGAAAACAAAAAAAATTGCTGCACAAATCAACATTTTCTGATACAAAATTCACCGTCTTTAACACGATGATGACGATGTATATTATATTATATTGATGTATACTGGATATGTTATATAGATGTTATCCCCAACAAAAAAAAAATAATTATTTCCTATGGAGACAATTTTTTTACGTTCACTTCATACCGTTTCACCTGGTAAATATGTTAGAAATACTTGTATTTTAGGCAAACAACTTGAACCAGTTTTGTTTTGGCAACTATTATTTAATACAAGATAACAATACATAGTCGAGTTTGACTCACTGTAATGTTTTTTAATTGATTTATTTTTGATTTGACTTTTTTATTTATTAAATTTGTATTCATTTAAACCAGTTTTTTGGTATTCGGTATAAAATAAAGTTTTAATTACAAAAAAATAAGTTGTCAGTGAATATGCATAATTAATTTGTTATTTAATAGGACAGTTAATGGTTAATAGGATAGTAAATATTAATCCAAATGAAGCATTTAAACTTTAAACTTTAAAACTTTAAAAATAGTTATAAATCCACAAGGAAACCAATGATAGTTGTATCACACATAAATAATATCCAAAAATATTCATTAGATTTGGTAAATTGACTAAATTGCTTAATTGCAATCCGAGTTTGTTTTAAATATATTCACGGATGATATTTTGAAATACATACATACATACGTAATTGGTTTGACTGAAGTTCTGTAATGACCTTTTATGTATGTACATATGTATGGTGTTCGATAGTGTTAACATGGCCGGCCCAGAAGAAATTGGCATTTCGCCTTGCAAATAACAGTTTTTGGCCTTTATGCTATTTAAGATTATCATCGTTATCAGTTTTGATAGCGTTGGCAATAAATAATCAATCACTTATTCAATTGAATATTTTTTGCTATCTTTGATATTACACTGATAACAGTACATACTATGCGGATGCCCTGGTAGTCTAGTGGTTAGTGTGCTGCACTATTAGCGTAAGGGTCGTGAGTTCGATTCCCACCAGAGACTCTGGTCTGTGACACTACTCCGCTCTTATATAATTAGAATATAATTTGGAATTGTATTGTAATAAATAAATAAATAAATAACATATTATGCAGTAACTGAAATAAACACATCAATGCTAATCGGAACGACTAAAACTACTTCTAAATTTGAGGCTAAAAATCGTAGAACTTGTAGTTGCTGTATTTTTAAATTTAACACCAAATTTTTCAGTTGAGGTAAGATTGCTTACAAAACTATGCTATATTTGAACTCATTTGATTATTTGTAAAATATTTATTTAATTATTTGATTAATATATAAATATAAATACAAATAAAAATATATTTCATTTATTTAAATGAGAATATTTTCCATCTTTTTTTTTAAAATATGCAATAAATTTTTTTCTTAGAAAATAATCAGCAGAAACATGAAATAACCAGCTTTAAATGTCTAAAATAAATTTATTAAATTTTTTTTTATAATTTAAAAAATTTAAATTTTTTTTTAAATTTTTATATAAATTAAAAAATGTTAAATTTTTTTAATTTTTAATTTCCTCTAATGAGAATTAAAAAATGTTTTTGCACCCACACAATTAGTCAGATTATAATCAGTATGCAGAATTAATTTGTTTCTTTTTTTTTAAAATTTAGCGGACTTACATATGTACTGTACTCTTGCATGACTATCTTGAGCATCCGAACGATGTGTATACAATTAAATGATGATTACATAAGCAAAGTTTTAATTTTATTAAAATTATCCTAAATATTCTGTTAAATTTACAAAAGAAAAACAAATTGGTTCCATAGCAACCGCTAGAAAGGTCTTTATGGGCGGTCCCTGGCAGCAGATCTTAAATGCATCTGATCTGATCTTCTGGGAACCTTTGTTGCCTGTTATCCTGCAAATATTCAAGAATTGTGGATTACTATGCAAATAAAATGGAACAGTATAGAGTCAAAACTTGTAAAAATTTTGTGGATAATATACAACGGCGTAGTTTAGCAGATAGTGTGTTGGCTTCAAACCCTAGGACAGATTTTTCCAAGAAAATTAAATATGAGAAAATATTTCTGCAGCGACTGCCTCTCAGCAGATATCTGGCAACAATTCTGAGAGTATATAAAATTGCCATGAAAAATTACTCACAAATCAATTGTTCGGAGTCGACATTAAACTGTAGATCCCACCACTTATGTATAAATTTAACACACACAACATAATTTGTGTGAGAAACTAGGTCGTAATCCCAAATGAAAATTGCGTTTTAATGATCAATTATGCATATATGTATGTAAGAACAGTTAAGTGTTATTATAGCATCCAATAAATTAGAAAGTTTGTTTCTGGCAACAATCAATTCATATTTTCTTGAGAACAATGTGGGTCAAGTCATCGGCAACCACTATCGGTCGATTATTATACACTTCCTTTGGACTGAATTCGTTGTTTTCAATACCAATGGCATGTGATTTCAACAGGATTGTGCAACGCGTTGTACGTGTTATGCACGAGTTATTTAAGGGCTTGATCATCTCATGTGGAGGAAATTTACAAATCAAAACTATTTTCAGGATTGTCTCTTTTTCGCAAAATTATAAAGAAATAAGCTTACATTATTCAGTTAACACGTTTTTACATCTGATGAATCTAAATTCAATCGATATTACTTCAAAGGAAAGATTAGTTTGATGCGTCCTTCGAAGTGAGATTAAAATCCATTTTATACTTTGAAAGGAATTAAACATAGAGATGTTACATATTGGGTAGATTCATTTGATTCCATTCGCTCAAACTGAAAACTTGTATGTAAAAAGGATTTCTACACACCGCAACATAGGACATAGTATTTTATGGACCAAAAAGTTGATGCTAACGGCTAACATAAAGCTCTGATTCCAATTTAATTCATCAATCGGTCTTAAAACACTAGTTGAACAAAAACACTAAATATCTTCAGGACCTAATGAAAGTATTTTGAGCGGCATGGAATGATGTCAGAGACTTTTTGAAACTTTTCCTGAAAGTTTATAATTGTCTGTAAAAGTGAAGTGCCTTTACAAAATATTAAAAAAAAGCCGAATGACGATTTCATGTAATGTTGGTGTGTTAATTACGTGACTAAGGATATTTTTTGATTTTACGATTTAAAGTGTCATTTCTGTCTAAATTATTTCATTAAAGTTCACTGCTTAAGTATACCCATAGAATATTTAACTGCCCTTAAATAAATATTGAAAAATGTTTCATCTTTGTTTGTTACTTTAAAGAGGTTGTATAGATGGGTGTGTTATTAAGTATAAGTTCCCCTTCTTAGATGCTATATATATATAGTGATGTATTGACATAATCCCCACTGGTGTTCTTTTTCAGGAAGTATAGAAGAGCTTATGATGACTTAATTTTATCTGTATTGGTAAATGGCATTTGGTATTATAATTTATTTGAAATCTTATTTTATACTCTTATATTCAGTCTACACTTTTAAACTGCATTGTGATACATTAAATATGACTTTTTTTCCTACACACAACTTTCACAATCTTTTGTAGGCAATCTGGTTTCAGATTCCTTACAAAGATACAAAAACTATTTTCCAATACATCCTTTATATGTACCTATGTTCTCCTCTTTAGTTTTTATTATATTCTTGCCTTATATAGATGCACATATGTATGTATGTATTTCTGTATCATAAAGACGTTTTAGTTGAATTGTAGTTTCAATGAAGTTTTATAAAAATTATTTTTTTTTCTAATTTCCTTTACTGCATTATACTGTTCGGTATTGCAAAAACCCTAGAAATTATAGTTTTGTCTTCTTTCAATGAAGTGAAGTAAATGTTGCCGTTTAATGGTATGTAATACACAATTCATAGATAGTTTCTTAGATTATATTACAACACATCATTATTATTTCTCTATAAGCCATTGCGGTGGGTCTACAGTCTTCAGTCTGTATTCTTTGCATTTGAAAAATGTACAGTGATGGTCATATAATTAAAGCAATTCGTAAATTATTCATTCTACTTTCAAAATCAAAAAAAGATTATAAAATTTACTTTTCGGTTCTTAAAAAATCTAAACTTTAAACGGATGGCAATTTTATTTGCTCTCAGAGTTTTTGCCAGAAATCTGCTGATTGCGTTTTGTTGGAGATGCCTAACCTAGGGTTTGAATCGTGGCCTCACGTCTAATAAGTCGACACAGTAGACTACGACAACATTTCGTATACACGTCCAGAAAAAGACTCACTGATTTAATTCGCGCGATGTCTGCCCTGGGGTTTGAACCTAGTATGCCAACACACTATCTAACAGACTACAATGACTACAATTCGTGGGGTAACCTTATTTTTAATTATATTTTCACATCGATTAAGCGAATTCTGAACTAAGCGCCGACAGCGAGTGCAATGAATATCCTTACAAAACATTTTGACGTTTTAGAACATTTCATCGGAACTTTGGAATTTGTGCATTTCATCCTCTTGTAAAATTCAATTCACAAGTGTCACATTAACGGTATCTTTTTTCTTGTATGGTATCTGAATATTAAGGTACATGGAATTGATCTCCAAAATTTAATGTTTAATCGTTTAATGCCATTACACCGCCATTACACGAAATTGTTTTGATGGTATATCTGGAATGGAAGATGATGGTTATCATCCGATTACTATTGGAAAAATTTTTATTCGTCATCCGATTAAATGCTTTTTGAAAAACTTATTTATTTCTTCATGATTTGTGTGACAAAATCTAATCTTAATTAGTATTTTTTGATGCAAAAGATAATCTCTGTACGATGCATACTAGTAAGGAAGCTTCATTAGGTATTCGTCTTATAGTTCTAGATGATATATCAATACAATATTACTTACTTAATTGGCCATAACAAACGTTTAACGGACTTCGGCCTGCCGCAACACATCCTTCCAGGCGCCTCTGCTTCTTGCGCGCCTACGCCAGTTGGTCACACCAATCGATGACAGGGCTTCCTCGATCGACATGGCTGAGCCAACGTAGCCGCTGGATATTAATACGATGCACAACATCTATGTCTCATACCGCTCACTGTTGGATCGGATGCGGAAATCATCGCCAACTCGCACTGGACCGAAGATCTTACGTAGGACTTTTTTATCGAATACTCTCAAGGCAGCTGCATCAATGCTTAATAGGGTCCATGCCTCTGCGCCATAAAGAAGCACGGGTACGATGAGCGTTTTGTAGAGTATTAGCTTTGTCGTACGAGAGGGGTCTCTGCTACTCAATTGCCTATTGAGACCATAGTAGCACCTGTTGGCAAGAGTGATCCTGCACTTGATCTCCAGACTGACATCATTTTTGGTGGTAACCGCGGAGCGGCGGCCATGATAAATAAATTCCTTGACTGTTTCAAAAGTATAGTTATTGGCCGTTATCTGAGAATTAATATGCCGCACGTCTCTACTTGTCGATAACATATAATTTGTTTTGCCCTCATTTACTACGAGACCCATCAATAGCACTAAAGGCAGCAGTAACATCTCGCTTGTCGCTCGCCCTATGATGTCAATGTCGTCAGCATACGCAAGCAACTGTACACATTTTTGAAAAATAGTGCCATTGCGATGCCTTCCCGCCTTTCGTGTATTGTATTGTATTCAATACAATATGATGACGCTAATTGAAGTTTTAGCAGTTCAGAGCTTTGAAATAGGTTAGCTTTAGACACTCTTATGGCTATTGCACTTACGTGGCTATGGTTTTACAAAGGTTGGTGGTATTGGGTACATTATTTGATTTTTCAAATTTATGAAAATGTTTCATTACATTATAATATTATATCATACTTATGTTTTCATTATATGTCCACCACTGTACATACATGCTCGTATATAAAATTGCAAGTTCATGTTATTGTTGCCTCTAGAACAAATGCTTTTCCAATGATTTCCTTAAGGTTCCAGCAGGTCTCAACTAGAACATAGACTAGTAAGTGAAAGAAAAGTGATGTTTGGTAACAATGAACTTGAAAAAGTTAAGCGGTTTTACAATAACTTCAGACGCATTTAGGCAAATGAAAATCCACGAGTGATCACCAAAATGTGACACTTCTTCGAAAATGAGGTCGACCAAGCACTTACTGTGAATGGTGTATTCCAACGCATGAGGATAACGGATTTCTTATGGCCAGAAATTGAGGATACGAACGAAAACACATTTTTGGCAGAATTTAAAAGAAAGAGTCTACGTGATAAAAGAAGGACAACTCTAGACCTAAAGTAGGAAATCAGTCGGCATATTAGCGACATTAAACCTCAATTATAAGTCTTGGAATCATTGCAAATATGGACCATTGGATAAAGGCATGCCACCGAGGCCGTGGAGATAATAACAGTTAAAAATCCTACCCTAGTCGTCGCAGTCTGTGAAATCGCCGTGGTATAGTATGTAGTGTTTTGGCTTATTAGACGTGAGGTCTTGATTAAAACCCCAGGTCAGGCATCTCCAACTGAACGAAATATGAAAAAATATTTCTTCGGCGACTTCCTCTCAGCAGATTTCTGGCAAAAACTCTGAGAATATATAAAATTGCTTTGAAAAGTTTCTCAAAAATCTGTCGTTCGGAGTCGACTTTAAACTTTGGGTCCCGCCACTCATATGTAAAAATTGACGCACACAATATAAGTGGTGTAAGAAACTATGTCTTAATCCTGACTAAAGGGTTTTAATGACCAATTATGTATGTTATGTTATGTATGTAATCTTACCCAACATTTGTGTCCTTTATTAACATGGTGAATGGAACAGCCAAAATGGAGAATTTTTCCTAGTTTATTTGATGATAATTTGATCCAAAATATTTCACTGTTTATCCAGAATTTATTTCACTTTAAATAAAAATATTCTGAACATTCTTTGGCTTTTACTTAGTAGCACTGTATAGATGAGACTGCTATAAGCAAGAACACTCTGATGTTTATACCATAAAGGACTAAAACTACTGCCAAATAAATAAAAAATAAATAAAAATAAACTAAGAAGACAAAAAGGGATTGTAATTATGAAAACGATAAAGTATTTATTATATGTCTATGTATACATGAGTTTAGAATATTTGCAAGTTTTTCGAAACAGCCATTGTAGATACACATGCAAAAGAGTATAGGATATTTTTTAAAAGCTTTCTTGCTTTAAATTTAAACGAAACAAAGTGTACATAAGATATAATTGAAATTTTTTATTCGTTTGTCCCCACAGCTTCTATGGGCTAAGCGTATTCAAAAAGCGTCCAATTTTCTATGATGTTCGTGTATAAATCAGGCTTTGGTCGATGACAGGGATTAAGTTGGCCTTGAGATTAAGCTTTGGCTTGTAGTTTGTTGGCATAGATACCAGAGATCAGCAATGAGTATTCAAAAAGATGAGTAGATTCGAATCATACTCATAACTTCTGATACATGTACGCATTCATACTTATTTTAATATCATACTCATAATACTCATATTCAAAGTTTGAAGTGCTCATCGTACTCATACTTAAAAACACGCATGATGTTGTTGATTTCGACTCTCCATTACTGGAATTACTGGACATTCACAAGAATCACAAAATAAGTATGATTCGTGTACGAACACTACAATACCAACTAGAAGGTTGTGTATTTGCTTTGCTTGTTGTCTTTGTCTTTTTCTTTATTCTTTTTTTGTAAATACAACAACAACTAAGTCTGTAAATTTTGATTATTAGAAGTATTACAAGTATTTTTCTAAATTTATGAATCTGAATGAGTAGGCATATGAATTGCTGATCTCTGATACTACCTTTCAGTCAGGATTACAACCTGGTTTCTCTATATTGTGTGTGTTAATCTTATACATGAGTGTTGGGATCTACAGTTTAAAGCCGACTCCGAATGATAGATTTTTGAGAAGCTTTTCATGGTAATTTTATTTGCTCTCAGAGTTTTTGCCAGGAATCTGCTGATTGCGTTTTGTTGGAGATGCCTAACCCAGGGTTTGAATCGTGGCCTCACATCTAATGAGTCGACACAGTACCTACTAGACTACGACAACACTTCGTGTATACCTCCAGAAAAAGCTTCACTGAGTTAAGTCACACGATGTCGGTGGCCAGTTCAAATCACCTCCAAGCGCAATGACAATGCCTTCGACTCACTCATGCAGAAGTTTCAATGTTGCATTAGCTGTGACCGTCCTGTTGAGACTACATGGCGTTGGTGTCTAGATCACCTAAGTTAGGCCAATGTCCTTTCGGACTCGCCGCTGACAGTGATAGCCTGGCCAATGTCGCTCTAACAGAAATATGGTCATAAAATACACACCAAATTAAGACCTTTTCATGTTGTAGTGCACACTTGTGTATCTCATATGGTTTGACGTCGTTTCAAATTCAACAAGTTTATTTGATGATATACTCATTCATCCAGAAATGGGTTCATCGCTGGAGATAATCTTTCGATGTAGAGTCCGCTGCCAACTGCTCTGGAGCCCATTCAGTGAACACATGTTGTCGTGGTCATTCTTGAGGATTTGGCACAACAGATTAAAAAAATGCCAACTAATTTCAAGTGTCACAGTTCGGAAGGCTCTCCTATAAGACCCTATATATGTAAATGCCTAGCTGTAATGCGCCTTGGGTATATTGTCTTTCAGTAAACCGTTACTTAAGGGTATTATGTGCGAAAAGCAAAAATAAATACCAACTTTTGGGTAGAAAAGATAACAAAATAGTAAAATAAGCAATTCCTACTACAACTAGGATTCATGCATGCATGTTCGTATTTTAGTTATTTAACTACGTTGCTATGGCTCTTGTTTGTCTGCTTTACGTTCCAAATAATCATAATATTTCTTATTTCATTGAGACTGAGACTGTTATACGAGTATATTAAAATAAAAACACATGAGAGATTTTGCATTATTTTGAAATAAATTTTGTTGAATATACTCACATACATATCTGAGCCATATAACATTTTATTGTATGTATATTATATATGCAATGGAAGTATTAAATTAAAAGCATTGGCATGAATTAACACATATACGGATAAATAAATACGTAAATATATGCTTTAAATTTCAATTATTTTTTAAGCACAATAAAGGGCCATAACTCAAGAGTGTGTACAATAGTGTGAGAAGGTTCTTAATCCCATGTAGAAATATTGGAGCAAGAAAATGGGACTCAGGGGAAACTATTTTGAAAAATGAAATTATTTGTTTCCATAAACAATCTTAAGCCATTTACAACAAGTTTATAATCCCCTTTCGGTAGACAAGTTTTCATAGAACAATTTAGATAACAACACTGAAGTTTCCCAACACATACCGCATTTAGACTCGCTTTGTAGCAGCTAACCTTTCTTTATAATTCACTAGCTGTACCCTGGGCGTGTTGCTGCACCACCAACTAAAATAAATTTGAAGGAAAGACATTACACAAATGTCCAATTAATTTTGAATCATTTTATTGATTTTGTTTCCCGTTGTCCTGATGATTCAGATGAACGGGCCTGAGTAGTACGCATTCGATCAGTTGCTAAGCTCACTTCTCGTTGTTCAAGTGATACTGTGAAAATTTCAAGAAAATCAGTTCAGCCGTTTAGCCATCTATCGACTTCAAACAAACCCACAAACAAATAAACACACATTCATTTTTATATATAAGATGAAACAAATTGTATGTGAGATGTTAACGAAAATGTTCATTGATCTCTAGTATATGGTGTATCCTTGAATACTTCCTATTTATAAACCCTTATGAAACAAATTGTGTGTGAGATATTATTGAAAATATTCATTGTTCTCTAGTAAGTGGTGTATCCTTAAACACTTCCTATGTGTAAATCTTAATGAAACAAATTGTATGTGAGATATTATCGAAAATATTCATTGATCTCTAGTCTATGGTATATCCTTGAATACTTATTATTTAGAAATCTTAATGAAACAAATTGTGTGTGAGATATTATCGAAAATATTCATTAATCTCTAGTATATGGTGTATCCTTGAATACTTCCTATTTATAAATCTTAATGAAACAAATTGTATGTGAGATATTATCGAAGATATTCATTGATCTCTAGTATATGGTGTATACTTAAACACTTCCTATTTGTAAATCTTAATGAAACAAATTGTATGTGAGATAGTATCGAAAATATTCATTGATCTCTAGTCTATGGTATACCCATGAATACTTATTATTTAGAAATCTTAATGAAACAAATTGTATGTGAGATATTATCGAAAATATTCATTAATCTCTAGTATATGGTGTATCCTTGAATACTTCCTATTTATAAATCTTAACGAAACTAATTGTATGTGAGATATTATCGAAAATATATGTATATTTGTATATGTATATGGTGTATCCTTGAATACTTCCTATTTATAAATCTTAATGAAACAAATTGAATGTGAGATATTATCGAAAATATCTATTGCTCTCTAGTATATGGTGTACCCTTAAACACTTCCTATTTGTAAATCTTAATGAAACAAATTGTATGTGAGATATTATCGGAAATATTCATTGATCTCTAGTCTATGGTATATCCTTGAATATTTATTATTTAGAAATCTTAATGAAACAAATTGTGTGTGAAATATTATCGAAAATATTCATTAATCTCTAGTATATGGTGTACCCTTAAACACTTCCTATTTGTAAATCTTAATGAAACAAATTGTATGTGAGATATTATCGAAAATATTCGTTAATCTCTAGTATATGGTGTATCCTTGAATACTTCCTATTTATAAATCTTAATGAAACAAATTGTATGTGAGATATTATCGAAAATATCCATTGATCTCTAGTATATGGTATATCCTTGAATACTTCCTATTTATAAATCTTAATGAAACAAATTGTATGTGAGATATTATCGAAAATATCCATTGATCTCTAGTACATGGTGTATCCTTGAATACTTCCTATTTATAAATATTCATTGATCTCAAGTCTATGGTGTATCCTTGAATACTTCCTATTAATAAATCATAATGAAGCAAATTGTATGTGAGATATTATCGAAAATATTCATTGATCTCTAGTCTATGGTGTATCCTTGAATACTTCCTATTTATAAATCTTAATGAAACAAATTGTATGTGAGATATTATCGAAAATATTCATTGATCTCAAGTCTATGGTATATCCTTGAATACTTCCTATTTATAAATATTCATTGATCTCAAGTCTATGGTGTATCCTTGAATACTTCCTATTTATAAATCATAATGAAACAAATTGTATGTGAGATATTATCGAAAATATTCATTAATCTCTAGTATATGGTGTATCCTTGAATACTTCCTATTTATAAATCTTAACGAAACTAATTGTATGTGAGATATTATCGAAAATATATGTATATTTGTATATGTATATGGTGTATCCTTGAATACTTCCTATTTATAAATCTTAATGAAACAAATTGAATGTGAGATATTATCGAAAATATCTATTGCTCTCTAGTATATGGTGTACCCTTAAACACTTCCTATTTGTAAATCTTAATGAAACAAATTGTATGTGAGATATTATCGGAAATATTCATTGATCTCTAGTCTATGGTATATCCTTGAATATTTATTATTTAGAAATCTTAATGAAACAAATTGTGTGTGAGATATTATCGAAAATATTCATTAATCTCTAGTATATGGTGTACCCTTAAACACTTCCTATTTGTAAATCTTAATGAAACAAATTGTATGTGAGATATTATCGAAAATATTCGTTAATCTCTAGTATATGGTGTATCCTTGAATACTTCCTATTTATAAATCTTAATGAAACAAATTGTATGTGAGATATTATCGAAGATATTCATTGATCTCTAGTATATGGTGTACCCTTAAACACTTCCTATTTGTAAATCTTAATGAAACAAATTGTATGTGAGATATTATCGAAAATATTCGTTAATCTCTAGTATATGGTGTATCCTTGAATACTTCCTATTTATAAATCTTAATGAAACAAATTGTATGTGAGATATTATCGAAAATATCTACTGATCTCTAGTATATGGTGTACCCTTAAAAACTTCCTATTTGTAAATCTTAATGAAACAAATTGTATGTGAGATATTATCGAAAATATTCGTTAATCTCTAGCATATGGTGTATCCTTGAATACTTCCTATTTATAAATCTTAATGAAACAAATTGTATGTGAGATATTATCGAAGATATTCATTGATCTCTAGTATATGGTGTATCCTTAAACACTTCCTATTTGTAAATCTTAATGAAACAAATTGTATGTGAGATATTATCGAAAATATTCATTGATCTCTAGTCTATGGTATACCCTTGAATACTTATTATTTAGAAATCTTAATGAAACAAATTGTATGTGAGATATTACCGAAAATATTCATTAATCTCTAGTATATGGTGTATCCTTGAATACTTCATATTTATAAATCTTAATGAAACATATTGTATGTGAGATATTATCGAAAATATTCATTAATCTCTAGTATATTGTGTATCCTTGAATACTTCCTATTTATAAATCTTAACGAAACAAATTGTATGTGAGATATTATCGAAAATATTCATTAATCTCTAGTATATGGTGTATCCTTGAATACTTCCTATTTATAAATCTTAACGAAACAAATTGTATGTGAGATATTATCGAAAATATATGTATATTTGTATATGTATATGGTGTATCCTTGAGTACTTCCTATTTATAAATCTTAATGAAACAAATTGTATGTGAGATATTATCGAAAATATTCATTGATCTCTAGTATGTGGTGTATCCTTAAACACTTCCTATTTGTAAATCTTAATGAATCAAATTGAATGTGAGATATTATCGAAAATATTCATTGATCTCTAGTCTATGGTATATCCTTGAATACCTATTATTTATAAATCTTAATGAAACAAATTGTATGTGAGATATTATCGAAAATATCCATTGATCTCTAGTATATGGTATATCCTTGAATACTTCCTATTTATAAATCTTAATGAAACAAATTGTATGTGAGATATTATCGAAAATATCCATTGATCTCTAGTACATGGTGTATCCTTGAATACTTCCTATTTATAAATATTCATTGATCTCAAGTCTATGGTGTATCCTTGAATACTTCCTATTAATAAATCATAATGAAGCAAATTGTATGTGAGATATTATCGAAAATATTCATTGATCTCTAGTCTATGGTGTATCCTTGAATACTTCCTATTTATAAATCTTAATGAAACAAATTGTATGTGAGATATTATCGAAAATATTCATTGATCTCAAGTCTATGGTATATCCTTGAATACTTCCTATTTATAAATATTCATTGATCTCAAGTCTATGGTGTATCCTTGAATACTTCCTATTTATAAATCATAATGAAACAAATTGTATGTGAGATATTATCGAAAATATTCATTGATCTCTAGTCTATGGTGTATCCTTGAATACTTCCTATTTATAAATCTTAATGAAACAAATTGTGTGTGAGATATTATCGAAAATATTCATTGATCTCTAGTACATGGTGTATCCTTGAATACTTCCTATTTATAAATCTTAATAAAACAAATTGTATGTGAGATATTATCGAAAATATTCATTGATCTCTAGTCTATGGTATATCCTTGAATACTTCCTATTTATAAATCTTAATGAAACAAATTGTATGTTAGATATTATCGAAAATATACAGTGATCTCTAGTCTATGGTGTATCCTTGAATACTTCCTCTTTATAAATCTTAATGAAACAAATTGTATGTGAAATTTTATCGAAAATATTCATTGATCTCTAGTCTATGGTGTATCCTTGAATACTTCCTATTTATAAATCTTAATGAGCATAGACTCTTCCGATATGTCATGCACTCTGGAATTATATTCACCATACTTATATTTCTTTTATATTTTCGTCCTCCTCCCACGACTTTAACTTCAGTTCCATTTGTGTCAACAACTTCAGAAATAGTTTTATCAAAATTCGGAGTGATTTTGTTGTTGTCGCCGTAGTCTAGTAGGTAGTGTGTTGGCTTTTTAGACGCAAAAGCCTGGGATCGGGCCCCAGGCCTGGCATCAAAGACAAAATACAAAAAGTATTTTTTCGGTGACTTCCTCTCAGCAGATTTCTGGCAAAAACTCTGAGAGTAAATGAAAATTGCCATGAAAAGTTTCTCAATAAATAAAAATCTGTCGTTCGGAGTCGACTTTAAACTTTAGGTCCCACCACTCATGTATAAAATTAACACACACAACAGAAGTGGTGTGAGAAACTAGGACGTTGTACAATGGGTCAATTCCTGGGTACTGTAATTGTCCTAATTGACAAGTACACGTCCTCTAACCTAACCTAACCTAACCGTGTTGGGGAAAATTACATTTTTTAATAAAACCTTGTCACCTGTCTGAATATTAGATTCCTTCACTCCTCTCTTCGTGTCACCTTTTTCTTTTCTGTTTTGTTTGTTTATTAAATCATTTTCTCTAGCTGACGAATCAATTACCTCTTCTGATATATCCTCAATGCTAGAAATCTTACCACAAATACGTCTGTTAAACATTAGCATACTCGGTGCTGAATCTGTTATGCCATGTGCGGTCACATTGTACATAAATATTTGAATTTTCCTCCTTGTAATCTAGCTTATTCGCTGCTGCAAATTTTCAATCGTTTTCCCAGGGATTAGTTCATATTTTCTACTTCGCCTTTCTCCTGACGCCAGTAGGGTGGTGTTCTGATTATGGATATCCTATCCTAAATTCATCGCTGACATAGTGTCTGCCATTATTAGTCCTTATTGTTCTGGGTAACCCAAGCCTAGAGAAAATTTTCCTCATGGCCTTAATTCTAGCATCAGAAGAAATTCGTTTCAAGAAAACAACTTCTTGGTATCTGGAATAGTAATCAATGAGTACTAACACATACTCCCCATTAGGCAGTGATCCTAGAAGATCAGTTGCCACTATTTGCCAAGGACCATTCGAAAATGGGTGTCTTTGCATTGGAGTTGGTTTCAACGGTTGTGAAACTAAAAGGCAATCACGACACGATTTTACAAAGTTCTCGGCGTCCCTGTCAATTAATGGCCACCAGACCTTAGATCGAAGACGACGTTTCATTGCCGACTCACCAGGCTGGCTCTCGTGTGCCAAATCCTATACCCTTGACCTTAAATATGTTGGTTTTATAATTCGATTTCATGACGAAAAACATAGTACAGTAATCCTTCGATTTACGTCGCCTCGATTAACGTTGTTTCGATTTACGTCGACAATTTGCGTTGTCATTCGATTTACGTCGCCTTTTTTTGGAACCAACTGCGACGTAAATCGAGGGATTACTGTATGAATTTGATAAATTCGAATCCCAACAATAATTTTTCATGCAGGAAATCGCCTGGTGAATATCCACGTCTTTGTTGCTTTCCTTACTTATTAGAGATATAGTTAAAGTGTTAGGAACTGTGTTTTGTAGTACGTGAAAAATTGATTCCTCGTACCATCAAAAGATTCTTTATCAGAAATTTTCAGAGTCTAGATATTGAGTCTGCAACATTATCTTTTCCACTACGATATATTACCTTAAACTTGAAAGCCTGTGGTCTAAGTAACCATCTTTTAATTCTAGCCGGAGATCTCGAAGTCTGTCTAAAAATAGCTTCCAAAGGTTTGTGGTCAGTGACGAGCTCAAAATCTAACCCAGCAAGATAGTAGCAAAATCTTTCCATTGACCCAACTAGGGCTAAACTTTCCTTCTCGGTTTGAGAATATCTTCTCTCGACGGCAGATAAAATCTTACCCTCAAAGGAGATGATTCTGGGCTCTCTTTCGTTATCGAATTGTAACAAAACTGCTCGTAACGCTACAGGGGCTTGCGTCAGCTATGACTCTAGTCCTTAATTTTGGGAAAAAATATGAAAGATTAGGTATTTCGGATAACATCATCTTCAATTTGTTAAAGGCATCGTTTTACATCTGACCCCAAACAAATTTTGCGTCCTTGGTCAATAGCTTCCGCAGTGGGTTAGTCATATTTGCTAAATCAGGCAAAAACTTTCCTATATATGTTATTAAGCCAAAAAAATGATTTTGGAGCTCGAAACTTCTGTATGATTTTTACTTTCTCCGGATTCGCAGTAAACCCATCTGCCGAAAGCACGTGTCCTAGGAACATAAGTTTTTTAGTCTTCCATACACGCTTTTCTTGATTTAGGGCAACATTGTTCTTCCTTATATAATATTTTTATTCGATTACAATGTCGCAAGGAGTTGGTTACAATCAAGAGAACTGAAAATAGGTGCTCCAGGAAAATTGTCCCGTTGTATTATATTGAAAGTAAAAGTTTTTATTTTCTTTTAATAATGACTTCGAAAGACTTTGCATCGCAGTCCTAGCTATCATTCCATGTGCCACTTTACAATTAAACGTCTTAGCGGTTACTGATGATTCCATTTTTAGCACAAGATATTGAAAATCGTAACAGAAAATTATTTATACCAGCATCAATGCTACAAAATGTTTCTGTTGCATTCTAAAATATATTGCTGTTGCGGCATTAACGTATTGATTTCCGTGTACCTGTAAAAGAGAATAGTTTATATGAGTAAATATTTTCCAAACAGTTTTGTTTAAATTTAAAGAATGACAACGCTTTAAAAAGTATCCAACAGCAGCAATGTATTATGCATATAAGAATATTATTAATATGTTAAACGCAATATTCGATATGAAATGCAAGTCCCAAGTATTCACTTTAATAAACTTAATATCATATTATTTTTCTTTAACATAAAAAGAAAAGAAAATATTTTATTTATTTAAATATATTGTTACGAAAATGGAAATGGTGATACATCGTTCGACATTAAAACGATTAACAAAAGCTACAAAACCAAAAACACTGGACTTGTTTACATGATTAACAAATAAACAAAAATATAGCAACAACAGTATAAAAAAGGATAAACAAATAATAAATAGGCAACAACACTGCAAGGACAAACGTAAACAAAATACACAAACAACAATAACGTAAACAACATGTTTACATTTATAGAGATTTCGCGAAGACGAAGTCATTCTCCTTCAAGAGCATTCATCAGACCGTCTACCCTGAGATATAAAAGGCAAGACAAAGAAGGCAACGGAGTCAGTAAAAATTCAGTCAGTCTTGTTTGAAGACGCGTTGCGTGGAAGAGTATAATCGTGGTTTGAAGATCTCCGTTGTAAAGATCTAAAGAACAATTGTTAGGGTTTACGCCAAAAGAGGTTAAAGAAGAATAACAAACAAAGTAAATTGTTGTTGTTTACATCAAGTTGTGAACAGTGGCACATAGAATTGTGCGAACAATAAAGAATTTATATAAAACTAAACACAAATTTATTTTTTTATTTGCAATCTACTTGATTCTCTTTGAACATCAGAAGGTTACTGCTTGATTATATTATGATTATATTGCTCATTACAACCCTTCAGTCAGGATTACGACCTAGTTTCTCACACCACTTATGTGGTGTGTGATAAATTTTTATACATTTGTGGCGGGACCTACAGTTTAAAGTCAACTCCGAACGACAGATTTTTAAGAAACTTTTCATTACAATTTTTATTTTCTCTCAGAGTTTTTGCCAGAAATCTGCTGAAATGAAGTCGCCGAAGAAATACTTTTTGTATTTTGTTTTGATGTCTGGCCTGGGGCTCGAACCCTGGCTTTACGTCTAATAAGCCAACACACTACTTACTAGACTACGGCGACTTCTATTTTATTATTAATTTATAATTATGTTTCGAACTCAATTAGAAACACAAGAGAGATGAAGCGACTTAGACTGCTTGTGTCCATCATTGTCCGTTATTTAAATCATCAGTGTAGTCGACACCAAAGTACCTAAAGGTACCAAACTTTTTAAAGCGCTAATTATATTTGAAATTGAAATTCTTTGGTATTTATTGTGATTATATTGTAGGCTGACACTTGTATTTGGCATTGTTCCAATAACGACAACACATTTAATTGAAATTGAATTGTGATTTTATGATTTGGTGCGGTGGTAAGCCCATAAGTTCCATAAAATTCTTAAGAATGAAATGAAAAGTTTCTCCGCTTTAAATTATTTTTATTTCTGTGGCAATATGGAAGAGTAGCTTAAGTCGACATAAGAGAGAATTGAGTTAAGCCGTTTGGCGCATTACAGAAGCAAAGGCGCTTAAATGTGTATAGTCCGCTTGAAAGAATACTGTTTTTTATCAATGTTATGTACTTTTACTTCTTAGCTTAAGTTTTTTGAATCAATAATACTTATGTACATATAGTTTTGTTTACATATTTAGATTTTCCATCCATCATATAACGGTATCGCCTAACTTCACTTAAGCTGTATAAATGTTAACCTTAAAAAAATAAAGTCATTATTTTCAAACAACTTATGTCTACTTAAAACTACACAATATATACTTTTTATTTAAACAGAGGCGCTTAAGTTAATTAAGGCCCAGTTCAATGCAAATTTCAGTTCCGAAAAAGCGCTTAAGTAGAAAAGGCGTAATCATCAACAATCATACTTCTTCTCTAATAAACATGTTACCAATTTATTAATTCATAAATTATTCGTAAAAATCAGGCAGAATAAAAATTACACAAAATTGATGATATCTCAAAACATCAATTTTCGACTTAAGCTACTCTTCCATATTGCCACTGATTTAAATAAAAAGTAAACAAAAGATAAACCTATAGGATATGAGTGTTAACAATTTTTGGTTTTTTATTCTGTTTGTTAAAAAAAGAAATAGAAATTTAAACGGAACTCAAATCCATTAGTAGACACAGTACTTTTCAAAAGAAAAAAGATGTTCACTTTGTAGTTTCATGTTAAGTTAAAATAAAATACTCACATAAAAAGAGCCTTTTTTTGCATTTTTGTAAGTGCACTTGCTGGTCAAACGCAATTAATTTGCATCGTATAAAACAAAATTCGCTTTTGGTTTTGCAGGAAATCTCCCCTTATCACTTTGTGTTAGATTACTACATATCGAATATTTGTACATATTTTGAGTACTCTTTGTTTGTTGAAAAAAGTATCACAGAATTTGCATCAAATTTTTGGAAAAGTGTAATTAAGTATATTAAGTGCAATGCAGTGAGTGTACTTTATGTGTAATTTTTTTTTTTATGCAAAAGGCAAACAATGATATCAATCCAGCACGTCTATTACAAAAAAGTGTCATAAGGAGTTACGGTGAAATTTAATCTTTAATTTTGTGTACCAGGTTTATGGAAAATTGTTCATTTAGAATATGCTCCTTCCTGAGAAGAAAAAAGAGACATCTGAACGATATTATTTTCTGCTTTAAACGGCATCAATAGATCTTTCAAACGCACAAAAATATTCGATATTAGCTTACACACATTTTTTTTATTTTAATTTAATGGTAGGAAGGTCTTTATGAAAGACCCGTTACTAGAATGAAATTTACTGTGCCTATGTGTATGACAACATATTTTATACGCAATTATTTTGCTACTATTTGGTTATTTATTCGACCTACAGAGCATGTAATGTAAATGTTACATACATTTTTGTATTTTCACTTTAATTTTCTATAAGTTAACCACTTTTCTAGTTGAAAGATGGATTCATTCAATAGCAATGAAATTGGGTGTCAGATGAAGTGAATATGTGAAACATTGAAAGACGATTGTGCATGTCTGAAATGCTGTTTACAGACATCTTAATACATACATATACAACTCTTCATTCACACCACTTATGTTGTGTGTGTTATGTTGTTTATCCATAAATGGTGGCATCTACATTTCCAAATCGACTCAGAACTACGGATTTTTTGAGAAATTTTTCATTGCAATTTTATTTACTCTCAGAGTTTTTGTCAGAAATCTGCTGAGAGGAAGGCCCCGAAAAAATATATTTTCGAGTTTCGTTTTGTTGTGTGTATTACTTTTATTCATAATTAGCGGGACCTACATTTTAAAGTCAACTTTAAACAAACTACGGATTGTTTTGAGAAACTTTTCATGGGAATTTTTATTTACTATCAGAGTTTTTGCTAAAAATCTTCTGAGAGGAATTCGTCGTAAGAATATTTTTCTCAAAATTCGTTTTGCTCGAGATGTTTGACCTGGAGTTTAAATCACAACCTTACTTCCAATAAGCCAACACACTACATACTCGACTACGTCAACTACATTGCATTTTTACATTGTCACGTTAGGCCGTTTTGTAAAATATAGGGTGATTTAACAATTTATCAGTTTCGGACTCAATGCATTTAAAACCTGTAGAATATTTCGGTGTTGCAGAAATTTAATGTTCAGCACATCAGAAAACTTTTGTGAAACATTGTCTCTTGTCTGGGTTGAATATCTCGTCGGCCTGCGCAATAAA
The DNA here is from genome assembly GCA_936449025.2 of Sarcophaga subvicina. Classification (NCBI taxonomy): domain Eukaryota; kingdom Metazoa; phylum Arthropoda; class Insecta; order Diptera; family Sarcophagidae; genus Sarcophaga; species Sarcophaga subvicina. Next base: position 95,113,832 of record OW388080.2, read on the forward strand.
ACATCATGACTTTTTTTATCCCTGATATTGTATAAGTGTGGGTCCGACACAGGTCCGCGATATTTTAATTGAATAGGAATAGTAAAAACAAAATTATTTTATTGTCGAACATTGTCTTATCTGGACTCAACCTGGCAATTTTTAAAGAATTAAGAATTAAGAATTATTATTTTAAAAAATTTGAACTTTTACTTGCTTGTGTTTGCGTATTTTCAATTACGGTTGAATTTTTACAGCTTTGGACCCACTGCGCTTTATACCGCCTTATTTAATTCACCATAAAACTAATACTGCAACTCATCATAAGGACGTTAACGATGAAAAAAAAATTCAACGAAAAGAATATAATTTTAAAGCCTAATTAAATTTACTTCCATCGTCTATGCTTCTATGAAGTCGCCGTGGTCTAGTAGGTAGTGTGTTGGCTTATTAGACGAAAAGCCAGGGTTCGAGCCCCAGGCCAGACATCAAAATAAATACAAAAAGTATTTCTTCGGCGACTTCCTCTCAGCAGATTTCTGGCAAAAACTCTGAGAGTAAATAAAATTGCCATGAAAAGTTTCTCAAAAATCTGTCGTTCGGAGTCGACTTTAAACTGTAGGTCCCACCACTCATGTATAAAATTAACACACACAACATAAGTGGTGTGAGAAACTAGGTCGTAATCCTGACTGAAGGGTTGTAATGACCAATTATGTATGTATGCTTCTATGATTTCTTGCTGAGCACTTACTTACAATCGTATGCAAAGGAAGTGAAGTGGCATTAGTTACTCATTGTTAAAATAGGAGGGAATTAAGTCATCTTTTATTCAGTGCTCTTATCATTCGCTAACATGATTGATTATTCTTTATTTCTATTATTTAAAGTAAAATCTTAGAGAAGTTTTTTCCAAGACAGAATTTAGACACGGACACACGTATTTCGCACGCCTTTTTAAAATAAGCGGCTTAACTTAGCAGGGAAACAGAGAAGCGATATAACGATTCAGTTGTTGAGAATGCTTGCCTTAAAGTATTTGCAAATAAAAGAAGAACAAAAAAAGGTTGTGAATAAGAAACAAAGAGGAATTTATAAGTAAAAATAATACAAAAAAATAAATATAACGACTGTTTTCATATCGCTCATACAGCTCGCAGCTGTCGGATTGGTGTCGGAAATCATCGCCAACTCAATCAATGCTTAATAGGCTCCATGCCTCTGGGCCATAAAGAAGCACGGGTAGGATGAGTGTCTTGTAGAGTGTTAGTTTTGTCGTACGAGAGAGGTCTCTGCTACTCAATTGCCTATTTAGACCATAGTCGCACCTGTTGGCACGAGTGAGAGTTTGATCTGCAGACTGACATCATTTTACTTCCATACTTTTTTCAGAAATTAAGGACAAAATAAAAATTTCAAAATAATAAGGCATGAGAAAAGTGCTACAGAAATATGTTTGTATGTATGTATGTAATTAAGTTCCCTGTTCCCTATGTACATAAATAAATGTATGTATGTCCGTTTGTATATACGTACTACGTACGCAACCACATGAAAGGGCAAGACATCTTATAACACGTAAACTAAAACCATATTTTGCTTACGTGAACAAACATAAAGAAAATTACGTACAATTTAATGATATTTTAATGGGCGAAAAATTAAATTCAAATTAAAGTCAGGTGTTACTTTTGTAAGGCGTCTGTAATTTAATGTTGTAATATTCATTGGGGACAAGCGTTAAGAATTTATTTCTTTAATCAATTAACACTGAGAATACGCCGCATATTACCGGCTCTAGTTCCCATAGCATGCATAAAATAAATCGCAAATTTAATAAAAATAACGAATGAATGTGAGAATGTGAGGTAGTTGTGTAAACACGTATACCTCTTTAATTTGATTTAACTATTTAATGTAATATTCAAATTAAATAAGAAAGTATATGACGCATAAAATTAGTTTTTAAGCAAAAACTTCATTCAACGACTTTGACAACCAAATCATTTTGGTTCACATTGAAATTTAATAATTTAGTCTAATTTTACATGTACAATCGTAAAATATTTTATTCTAAATTTGAAATTAAAATATAAATTTAAAATTTTATATTAAATGCGCCATCTATCGTTATAAATTTAAACCATCGATTATTTTGAATCTGGCAATACTTATGTCCTTCTATTCTGTTACAAAATTCAATATATGATCTCCACTGAACATATTGAATCGATTTACGCTTGAGCACGTTGGGAATTATTGGAAATCATCTTTTCAGATGCAGCTCATTTTCATCTTGGTCGGTACGTTAATAACCAAAATTGCCGTATTTGGGATTCAGAAAACCCACATGTGATCTTACAGAAGTCATTGCACCTATTACAGGAGTCTATTTGGTACGACTTGTGGAGTGGAGGCATCATTGGCCCTTATTTCTTTGAAAATAAGGACGGCGCAACTATTACGCAAGTATTATTACAATAAAGACACCTATCGCAGCATGATAGCCAATTTTTTTGTAAACGCTCTTCATGAAATCGATGTGAACGATTTTTTGTTTCAAAAGAATGGTGCAATTTGCCACACATATCATGCGACAAATGATTTATTGTGTCAATCGTTTGATAGCCGTTTAATTAGTGAAAATGGTGATGTTAATTGGCCGCCAAGAAGCTAAGATTTGACATCGTTGGACTGTTTTCTAATGTGTTATGCCGATAAGCTAGACACATTTGTGCATTTGGTGATTCCATTACCGATTTATGACCCCATACACTCGAAACGATTCACGAATATTGGTCCTATCGAATGAGGTACAGTGAGACCAGCCACGGTAGCCATATGAATGAAATAATATTCCATTTCTAACCGGAACGATTATACTTCGCAACAAAAAAGGAAATTTAACAAACTTTCAAACAATTTTTGTTTTATTCCATTCTTAAATTAAAACTTTTAAATGGTCCACCCACCCATTTATTCACATTATGCTCACATTCATAGAGCCAGAAACATATGTATGTGACGTATGAGTGATATTTAATTTCATTAGTTTCATACATGCCAATATCAAAGATTTTTTATTGCATACTTTTCAGAGTAACTATTGTAGTACATGTAATATGATGCCTATGAGTTATATATTTTAAATTCATTAATTTGGAATTAAAAATTTCCAAGCTATGATATCGCAATTCTAAGGGATTTTTAAAAATTTTAATTTTTCAAGATATCTCAACATAAAAGCAAATACAAAAACCACAATACTAGGCTATATCCTAGTGGATATGTAGCTTCCACATCTTCACAACTAAAATTTGACAACATAACTGAGCGTTTTTCTTTTTTTTTTAGCATTTTTAAATTTAAACTTTTAAATGGTTTTGGTATTGCTTAAACTCTTCCACTTTCCTTTTTTTAAGTTAAAAATTCGTTTCGTAAACTCATCTCTTGTTGAACACATTCCTTCCTATTCACTTCAAAAATATTAATCCATGCTTGCGACATGTCGTGCCCATCTTATTTGGTAAGAATTTTAATTTTACTTTACAAAGTTCGAATAATTCCTTGCCGGTTCTTAGGTTATAGTCATCAATCGCAACCAGCATGGGGCCAAACATTTTAAGAAAAATCATTCTCTCAGACGGATAAGAAATATTTTATAATTTTTCGTTTTGTTGGCGATGTCTGACCTGGGTTTTGAACCCCGGCCTCTTGACTAATAAGTCAACGCACTACCTGCTAAATTACAGTGATTTCAGCAAGTTATTCCAAATTATAAAAAAAGATTATAATCCTCAAATTTTCATTTTATTTTCATTCATAATAAAGGCTCTCGTCCTAGGGGATATAGGGAAACCGTGTGTAATCGCGAAAGTGGTAATGCTAGATGTGATAATCGATTTATCCTAGAATAAATTTCATAACCGCTTAGATTTTATTTCATTTTCTTGCACGAACTTGTCATTTAAATTTTTTAGCTCTTACGAAAAATTATACATTCAAAGATATATTCAGTAGGAAAAGAGAGAAATTATTATTCATGGAAAAATGCATAGCAATGCTCAGGAGAAAATAAAATCTGCAATAGTATTACTCAATGTAAAATATTTATAAAATAATCGTGATACACGTTAAAAAAGTAGAGGAAATTCGAAAACAAATCCTCTAAACACACTTCACGTTCTCTTTTACATACCAAAAATTTTACAAATCTAGGCAAAAAATTTGTGATTCAAGAGGAATAAAAGTTATAAAAAGAAAAATTATTTTCCATAAAACTTTATTGCTTCTCATTGCGATTCGATATTTTTCTTTAAAATTACTTAAGAGTGGCCTTATGTTATGCGCCATAAAATATTTAACAAACCATCTTATAACAATTAATTCAAATAAATTCAAAAAAATATTTTTAACAATAATTTTTGCCTTAAAATGTAAATTTTTACGAAAACCTAATACATAATTTAAATAATTTCCTACGATAATTTATAAACAGGTTTGCTTAGTGCATTGTTTTGTTTTTGTAGCTTCTGTTTACAATTTTAATGTTAAACGATATAAAAGCTAAAAACCAGTATCTAGATTTTTTTATTCCCGTAGCAATATGTTATTATTAGGAAACGTCAAAGACTACAACCCAAACCATCTTTTGAATGAATTTGTATTGCCAAAAAGTACACAATAAATCATTAAACGAAATACCTTTATATTATACACATATTTTTTAAAATCGATTTTTGTTTTTACCTTCACAGGTACCCGTAATACGCAATCAAATGTAAATCTTCGTTTATGTGGTGTGTTATTTGTATGGCTTTTAAAAAATTGCCGTTTATATGTTTTGAGGCTTGCAACCGTTGTTTGTGCCGATGTATTTGTGTTTGAACCGTTGTATGTGCTCAAGGCCTAAAGCAGAAAAGCAGCTACAGATTGATTTTATCAAGAAAGCTTTTCGTGCTTCAGTAGTTACCGAAACAAAGTTAAGCCAAGCAGAATGGTAAAGACCCTGAACTATTTTGATGTAAAACAAAATCATTTTTTTTCCAATATTTAATAAATGAAAAGGAAAAATATTTAATAAATGAAATGGTAAAGCTGTAATGCTATAAACATAATAAACCTAACGCAGCAAACACAGCAATCTCTCAAGAATAGAATACATGGGTGTATATGGAAGTATTTATTCTCAAGGCAGCAGGACAACAAGCAACAATTTTGCTGCTTTGCTTTTTTTTATAGCATAAGAAACGTACTAATCCCGTACTAATCTACAATTTTAGTATGTAGACATTGGTTACTTTAAAACGAATTGGATGACATCTGGCAAAATATCTTTGAGTCTTAAGTCTGTCGTTTGGAGTCCACATTAAACATTTGAAGATTTTAATGATCAGTTATGTGTATATGTATGTAATTCAATTAAAACAATCCGAAATGTTCACGGTCTTGTAACCCAAAATGACATGACATTCAGATTCAATCTTTGTGGAACTCTCTTAATGGTGTAAAGTAGAGTCCGAAAAAAAGCAGTTGATTAAATTTTTCAAACAAAAATTCTACAATAATGGAATAAAATAACATTTCCACCATATTATATTCCACCAAATATTATTTTTCTTCCACCAATTTCAAGATGTGATAGTGAAAATACCCCCGAAAAACGTCATAATGTAAGTTAACAACGTTCCTATAAACAGAGGGTAACTATATCTAATACGGAGTTTAAGAATAACTCCGTAACTAAGTTTGGACAGTTCAAAATATATAAAAATAATTTTTTTGAGGTCTATGCAACTAGATTTACAAACAAAACCATGACGTTGTTCAGCTTTATTTAAAATTTTTTTTTTGTTGCACAGCGCAGTACAGTTCAAGAAAATCTGTACTACATCAGTACTAAATTTGGCTTTTATTGTTATTAATATTTGGCTATTTTTATGTGTTTTGTGCTCTCATTATTACGAGCCAGTTTGCCTTTAATGTCCATCAATATTAAAATATTGTTACGTTTTTACCTTTTTAAAAACGTTTAGAATATGAGTTCGTTGATTGCAAAAAAATAAAAAATATGTGTTTTGTTTCAATTAAACTCTTTATTGTTCGCACTACTTTTATGTGCCACTGTTACAACTCCAACAATAATAGCTTTTTCACTATTTTACTTTATACTTCTGTCCGCACAAACACTATAAACTCTTCGATATATCTTCACAACAGCGATCTTCAAATCACGACTGCTTACTTCGCACGCAACGCGTCTTCAAACAATACTGACTGAATTCTTACTGACAGGTTGCCTGCTTTGTCTTGTTTTTTTATATGCTTTCGTATCAGTCTGATGAACGTTTTTGAAGTAGAATGTTCGGGGTTCCGCTTTCTCGAGAACTCTATTGCTACTTCATTTTTGTTTGTCTATTTTGCTTACGTTGTTTGTTGTTGCTTTCTTTCTTACTTGCCTGGCTCCTTTTCTTATACTAATGTTGTTGGTATATGCAAGCAAGTTCGTTGTAAGGGGTTTGTGAGGCTGTTGTTGATCGTTTTAATGTTAAACGAAGGTACGCCGTTTCCATTCTCGTAACAATATTTTAAATGTAAGTTATGTTGCACATCTTTGTTATTTCTCCAAACCAAAAGGCAGGTTTCCCATTGCGATGTTAATGTTATGTGAATACATTTTTGTTCATTCACTTTAATTACCCAAAGCTTAAATCATTTCCTCAGATATAAAATGTGTTTCGAAAATGTTTCGTGTAGATTCTTCAGCATGCAAATGAAAGCAGTGTTGTCGACAAAGAAAAAAATGTTTGGATGACTGATTAATACTTTGTTTGTTTTCTTCTTTTGTCTTTTTTGACTTACCTCTACATAAAAAAATTGAATTTCATTGGCAGTATATTCGCTTCATTTTTTCAAGAATACTTTTCAAATTTTGCAAGTATACAGATATCCGTATTTAGATTTTGTATAACACTGTACATACTTTCTTGCAAGCTCAACACCCAAAGCATGGGGCCTATTCATACTTAATTAATTTGCTTAGGTTTTCTTTAAACTTTGACTTGTTGTGCTCACCTTTTTTTCGTAATATTTTACAAATTTTTTTCTTCGCCTTTCGCCTTAAGGCTTTTTGTTGAAAATCAAAGAATTTGTCTTCTCTTTGCAACTTTTCTATTTGCGTATAAATTTTTCTTTACTTTGCACTTAAGAAACTTTTGTTTTGGCTTTCTTCATTATCAATATCGTCGTAACTACCGTTTCCTTCTTTAACCTCGCTTGTTGTAAAAATATATGCAGGAACCATAATTTTCCTTTAATTTTATGGTTACAGCATAAAAAGAAAGAAATTAAATTAAAAGTTATTATTTTACTTCGAAAATATTTTCTAATTTAGCATATTCACATTAATTTAATACAAGGAAAGGGTGGAAGCGCAATTTTAAAAAAATACACATAAAACTATAGTTTTGATTAAACTTTTCTTTTATAATAAGGCTTGGACCTTGCCATTGTGTACAAAATACAATATCCCTAGACAAGGTACACAGAGCCCTTGACGCAACTCCACAAAAAACTCTGGAACAGTCAAGTCTCATAATTGTGTTCTCAAATGACGACGCCAAAACGTGAATTAATTTTATCGGAATTTGTTTTTGCAATAAAGCCAAAATCATTTGTATTGTGAGGCTCGGGTCACCGTTTAAATTAAACCACATGCCATCCACAACAACATACACATACATACATAATTGGCCATTACAACCCTTCAGTCAGGATTACGGCCTAGCTTCTCACATCACTCATGTTGTGTGCGTTAACTTTTATACATGTGTGGGACCTACAGTTTAAAGTTGAACGACAGATTTTTGTGAATGTTGTGTGTGTTAATTTTTATACATTTGTGGTGGGACCTACAGTTTAAAGTCGATTCCGAACGATACATTTTTGAGAAACTTTTCATGGCAATTTTATTTACTCTTAGAGTTTTTGCCAGAAATCTGCTGAGGGGAAGTCGCCGAAGAAGGGGAAGTCGGCGACTTCAATTCAAGTACTAATGGTAATTTCTGGTGCAGTCATTCTAAATCATTACTGTTACGAACGTATCCCTCATTTCTAGAATGTTATTAATGCACTTCTTTTAGTTGCTCATTAACATACATATATGTATATTCCTTCGTAATAATTATTCACAATCCAAGAAAAAGAGGAGGATTTTGGCCGCTTAAACTAAAAGACGAAAATGATTTTCTGTGAAAACTCAATATTTACTTCTATTTGTTCAACCCATTAATCGGCATATTGTGATTGCTTAAAATGGTTAGTAGGCTTGAGTTCTTGAGTCAATTTAACTTTGTTAGCGTTTAAATTCAAATCTTTATTCTACATTCGCATCAGTTATGTTCGTAAGATATTTAATTGTTGGGCACGACAACGAGTAGAGATTTACGACATTTCTGCCAAACAATCGCAAATAACAGCAATATTTTCTGCAGAACGAACTGGACAAGCATACACTTGTACATTAACACTTTCTACAGAAACGGTTTGTTGAAATATGCTCACAATTCTCCGTATTGTAGACACATTTCGTTGATTACGCTTGCAAAAAAATCACGAAGTACGGGAAATGCGTTTTGATTTGAAAAAGACTTCAACTATCTTAATGATCTGCGTAATTGTGTACCGCTCCATGGTTGATTCTGTCAAACACTGATACCATGAAATGTCAAACAAATATGCGGCTTTAATATCGTTGTTTATGGTTGAACCACTCTTTATAAAAAATCTTTGTATATGTTGCGTACACAGTAAAATTTTGTGTTTGTTTACATTTCAGTTTCAAATCCTGTTTGACAGTCAAAGCGGGTGTCAAATCCCTTAGTGTCAAAGCGGGTGATAGTCCGTGTTTATACACAATTGTTGCCGATTCTTTCCACTTAGACGTATTACGTTGGTTCCAGTCTTTGATCGATTAATCCCTATAAGTCCATATATTTTGAAAAGTCACAGAAGAGGTGACAGTTTAAATACTTAACTCTTTCATTTGAACTTCTGCTCTCAAATAAATTGACAAGAGCAATTTGTTTTTGGGGGGTTTCGTTATATCTTGCGATCGATCATTTAAGACTGAAATACAGTTCCAGGAGCTAATGCATCAGAAGTTTATTCTGTTGTTTATTTATTTACGCCAAGTTTTCAACCTTGAAGCTGTAAATATGGTGGAGATTACTTGTAATATTTATCGAAAATAATACATTAAATTCAGATTTATTTTAACATCTTTTCACACAAAAAAATCTCTCAATCAAAAGTTAAAATGTAATACAAAAGGAAAGCAAAGATGTGTTTGTGCAAATGTGGGTTCAATATATTATACATAAGTATGCGTGCATGTGGCTACACACATATTTGAATATCTCATTTAAATCATCAGCAACAAAGAAAACAAAACCCATGTAAAGAAGAGTGGGAAAATACAATTCATTTGTGCGTAGGCGCCGTCAATGAGAATTCAATTAAAAATCCCATTACAGATGACAGATTGACACACAAATGAAATAAATTAATATTTGTATTTGTATTTATATTGCTTCATTCATTCTCTTTCAGTTTTAAGCTTACTTCTCTTTTGATTTCAATAATGAAATGACATCTCTAGGACGTAATGTCAATATAGTCGACAAGATTATGTTTACACTTCCAGACACAATCATGCATTATTGCGTGTTTAGTTGCGTTAATTCGGAAAGTTAAAATTAATCACATAATAAAGTAACATTTAACACATGAATGTAAGAGCGTATTTAGTTCAGATGATATAATCTTACAGGTACTTATGATTTTTTGATTTTTTTTTCTCCATTTTTAACTAAAACGTTGGTCCGTATAATTAAGTCATCAGTTTTTTTTTTTTTTTTTTTTTTTTTTATTATAATTAACATAACACAACAAGATTTTAATCTTATAAGTTATAGTGCTATGCTTAGGATCAATAAGATATAATACATAAAAAAATAATAAAAATTATGAAAAATAAAAATAAATATATAAAAATATAAAAATTAAGTAAGACTAACAAATTAATATAAAAAACAAATTAATTAAAATATTAAAATATTAAAATTGAGTAGAAATATAATTTAATTGATTTAATTATTTTAGGAAAACTAACAATACTACAGAAATAAAAAGAAAATAAAAAAGTTAAAAAAGATAAAGAATTCTAAAGATATAAAAAAGAAATATTTACAAAAATTGGTATAGAAAAGTAAGGATAAATATTTAACCGATATAATAAACATGCTAAGAACGTAACAAACTTTTCATTAAGAGAACAATTTAAATAACTCCTTTTTGAACGCATTTGCATTGCCTAACTTTTGGATGTAGTTTGGTAGGGAATTCCAGAGACTAGTGGTGTATATAAAGAACTGTCGCTGTGACAGAAGAGTCCTGTAACGTTGTTGAATAATCTTCATGCCTCGGCATGACCTAGCAAACTTAATACGGTCTACTAAATATTCCGGCTGTCCCGTATTAATAATTTTATGGAATAGAATGAGGCATTTAATTTTCAGAAGATTATCAAATTTCACACTAAATATCTGATACGCTAAATGAGAAATATGATCCCGGCGACCTTTAAGAAATACGTATCTTGCTATATTGTTGTATGCCAAGTTTAATTTCCGGTTGTCATTACTATCGCAGTTTGCAAAAATTTCGCACCCATACAATAGCACAGGAATCAAATAAGTTTTAGCAAGTTGCATACGAATTGCAAAAGGAGTTGAATCAATGACCGCCCATAAATTCCGTAGCATGCTGTAAATTCTGCCAACAACGACACTTATATGGCCAGACCACGATAATCTGTCATTAAATACAATACCCAGATTAGTAGCAGACTTGACATAGTCAATTTTATTTCCCCTGATACTCAATCCAGGTATGACAAACGAAACATTGGTCTTCGAAAGCATTAAACATTTGGACTTTGAGGGATTAATACACAGTCCATTCGCCGAAGCCCAACAGTCAATCCTATCCAAATCACGGTTAACAGAATGTAAACAAGAATCAATATTCTCCTTACGAGTACTGGCATAAATCTGCACATCATTTCAAAATTTTGAACGATATATGCGTTCTGGCATAGAAAACTTCTTTCGTTTTTTTGTTGTTTTGAAAATCTGCGTATAATCAAAGGTATTGAGTTTGATTAACAAGAGGCGCTTAATTCAGTGGTAAGGGTTATGTTGGCTTTGAGAACCACTGTGGTGATTTATTGCGGCTAAAGAAAACCCAACAATAAAAACTCTAAATCACACGATACTTAAAGTACCCCTGAATTTAATCTGTCCTCAACTGATAGGATCTCATCTATAAAAACACGTACAGAGCGATCTCGGAAAAAGCTCGATGTAAATCGAAAGGAACGACTACCGACACCAAAAGTACTTCTAACTACTGACTCCTATCAACCTTTAGTCAGGATTACGGTCTACCTTCTCACATATATATCGTATGTATCGAGTTAACCAATCAGTGTTCTCAAATGTTCCTAAGGTTGTCTGCTGATACATATTTTTCTTCATTTATTCACTGAAGTGTCATTTATTTAAGTGCAGTCACTCAAACTCAATCCCAATGTTTAGTTAGTTTTAACAAATGTAGGTCTAACAACAAAGCTATACAGACAGTCTGCTTCTACTCCTAAAACCCACAGCTCCTGTAGAAATTATTTTCGAAATGTCAATTCGTTCGGTAAAATAATACGGGCAGAAGAGAATCGCTATTATACGGTGAATGGCCGTGTGATTTAAGAATAGAAGTGAGTCTTATCTACACGTGTCAAGTAGAGTCTAGCAATGTTGCACCAACGAGTTTGATACTCTGTGCAAAACGAGTGAATAAAATGCAAATTAAACGAGACAATCAGTATAGGTATGCCCTGTAATACATATGTCCTGAAACCGTTTAATAGTTACCTTTGAATGATTCGAAATTTCCCAACAAATCCTTCGGTATTCATGAAGAAACGATGAACTTTGCAAACATGTTCATTGTGGACTGAATAGCAGTTTAGACGTACGCGTATTTCAAGAGATTTTTAGGATTTAGGAAACCCAACAAGCCGCTTTCAAAATGGCCCTGACCTCTGCCCGGAAAACACTAATTACCTACTCCAGTACCTATTCATACATAATTTGTCATTGCAACCCTTCAGTCAGGTTTACGACCTAGTTTCTCACACCACTTATGTTGTGTGTGTTAATTTTATACATGAGTGGTGGGAACTACAGTTTAAAGTCGACTCCGAACGACAGATTTTTGAGAAACTTTTCACGACAATTTTATTAACTCTCAGAGTTTTTGTCAGAAACCAGCTGAGAGGAAGTCGCCGAAGTAATACTTTTTGTATTTTGTTTTGATGTCTGGCCTGGGGTTTGTACCCTGGCTTTACTTTTTCGTCATAAAACTTATAGCTACTCTCTCAACAATCCCGAGAGTCTCATATAAAGGCGTGAATTTTCCTCTTCCTCGTTATTGCAGCTGCTGCAGAAATTGTTATGAGGTTTTTCCAGTCTCCTGCCAGTCTCAGGCCAATGTATTGTTTTCACGGCTATGATGTTCCTAAAATGGAATCTTGATAGGTTCAGTGCAAATTCTGTCATCCAAATATAAATGTTGTCTGTTCGGCGTATCTACATGTACTTTCATTATCCCATCTTACCTCAATCAATCAAATTCAATCAATGGAGTTTTTATGCCAGTCTCATGTAGTAATTTATTTCAATTTTCTGTGGTGCCAACCTTGGCAAATACGTGGGTTTTGTTATTATCTTCGATGTCCCTGTGTCCATGAATCCAAGTGAGGGTATGCGTTGAATTTCACAACCTTAGATATGCTGCACACATTTTTAAAGATCGAATGGGCACTTTACTGTAGGTAAATATATGTGTATAACCATACGATATACTCGTACAACGAATTCTGAAAAATTCCACATACGATTTTGGTGCGTAATTTGGATACATTGATCCAGTGAAAACTAGAATGACATTTCTTGGGAGGCGTAATCTATTATCATATAAAGTACAATCTGGTATTTGTGTTGCAAAACCAGGGTCAGATATGGTCGATAGATATATTCAGACCAATCACATTTGTCATAATACCGTCAAAAACGCTTTTGATGGTTTTTTGTCTAAAGCCAGTATACATTTTTAGGGTTCATACCCCAGTTCAGGCCCATTGCTCTCTTGCAACAATAAAAAGCAGTAGCTGTCTTAATTATTCTGGATTGTATATTCAAGTTCCACACAAGTGGCGTGAAAAGTTAGGTCGTAATCCTGACTGTAGTGTTGTAATGACCAATTATGTATGTATGTATGTATGTAAGAGACAAGCAGCATGCTATTTCCATGGTATTCAGTAGCAAATTTGTAACACGACTAAAGTTTAATTACCGATCATAGTCCACCCATAAATGTCATGCTACTATAAATGTGGCTGACAACTGGGTAAAGAATGCAAAATTACAAAATTTTATTTTATTTTGCTGTTAGAATTACTCACATATATCCGATGATTTATTTACTTTTCTTATTTTTTAATTCCATCTAGGGTGCCCTGGTAGTCTAGTGGGTAGTATGCGACTATTAGCGTAAGGGTCGTGGGTTTGATTCCCAACAGAGACCCTGGTCTGTGACACTACACCGAGCATATGGTCAAAGTTACCCAGCTGGTATATAATTAGAATATAATTTGTAATTGTATTGTAATTAATAAATAAATGAATAATTCCATGTATGTATTCTACATAAGTATTGTACTTTTATTTACTTTTAACTTTTACTTTTTTTCAACTTTATTCCACTTTTTTAGCAGTATATTTATATATGTATATGTAAAGTTTTCAGTGTATGGCGGTGAATGGTGATGATAACTCTTGTACTTTTCTCTTCGCATTATATGCATTGCAGCATGGTCGCGATTACAACGTTTACTTTATAAGAAGACAATTTGAAGAGGAATGGTCGTAGACCATTGCACTCATATTTATTACATTAAAATGTATATTCTGTATATACAGTTTTCTCCCAAAAATGCAATTGCCTCTTATATTTTAAATTTAAATGACAAAACCACACATTGCCTTTGATTTTATTTATCATGCATTCGGTTAAAAATTTCTACAAAAATTGTAAATTTAAAATGAAAAACCACATTTACCTCACGCATATGTTCAACCAATTATTTATTATTTTCAACAAAATTATCGGTTCAATGTTATCGGTCATACATATTAGCTTATGGAACAGGATAATATAATATAGATAAAAATATTTTATAATCGAACCTTAAATAACAATAAAAAATTCGATATGTTGTTAACTACAAGGCATATAGAAAATGAGTTTTTGTTAAAACTTAATAATTAAAACGAAATTTAGACCACATGCAACAACCTTTTAGTGTCCATCATGGCATTGTGGAATGATTTTAATGTCATGGTATTATTGGTATTATTTTTAGGTTTCAAAACTAAAGTCAAATAAGCACACATACTTCAATAAGTTCGATAAAACTTGTATTCCATGCCATTATGCACGTAATACAATACCGTTTAAATGACTGCCTATTGACTACGTGCAGCAGACGATCTTTTTGTGGTAGTTTCCGGCCAGTTTTTCGCATATTTCATGCGGTCTCTTGGTGATGACTTGAAAAATGTTGGATTTGAAACGATAAAGTCCTAGGGGGATGGAGTCAAACCAATAAAACCAGAATTGAGGTCGTCGTAGTGTGTTGGCTTATCAGATGCTAGTCCGTGACTGTACAGACATCACGAACATAATGTTAAAAGCTCTGAGAGCAAATAAAATTGCCATGAAAAGTTTCATAAAAAATCTGTCAACACACAAGGCAAGAGTTGCGTAAAAAGCTAGGTCGTAATCTCAACCATACATACAGACGTACATAATTGGCTAAAACTCATAAACTGCCAAAAACTCTGAGAGTAAAGTAAAATTTCCATGACAATTTTCTCAAATCTGACGTTCGGAGTCGGTATCACGGATAAAATTAAATAGTGCGAGAATCTAAGTTGTAATCCCGATTAAAAGATTGTAATGATCAATTATACAATGGCTCCCTGCTGACCACATCAGTAACGTTTTCTTTTTTAAAATCTTGCCAATTCCCTGCACAATAAATTAAAAATCACTACCTTACTCAGCATATAATGCTTGAATAGTAATCACGTTTGTATCATCGGCTTTCTTCTTGTCTGGCATTTTATATCGCAGGGTAAACAGTCTGATTAATGTTCTTGAAGGAGAATGACTTTGCCTTCGCGTTACCTCTATAAATGTATACATGTTGTTTACGTTATTGTTGTTTGTGTATTTTATTTACGTTTGTTCTTGTAGTGTTGTTGTTTGCATTTTTGTTTACTTGTTTCTCTCTTTTTATACTGGTTTTTGTTGGTATATTTTTGCTTATTTGTTTATAATGTAAACAAGTTCATTGTTTTTGTTTTTGTAGCTTTTGTTTACAATTTAAACGATGTGAAGCAAAACACCATTTCCATTTCCATAACAATACAAATAAAATTAAGTAGACATCAATACTCAATATTAAATTTCATCATCAAATAGCTCACGAATTGAACACATATATACATATTTGTAAAATTGTCGGTAACGTATAACACTATCAAATTTGAATTAGAATTTTTTTAATTCTCTTGATATGCTGGATTACAACGGAAATTGAATTGCAGTTGGAAATCGAATACCAATGATTAGGCTTTTCCTGTAAAGCCAACAAAATTGTGCAATCAAACAAGACTTGCGGTCAATAAGTTAATGTAACTCAAGCCACAACTTTAAACGGAAAATACAAAATCAAAGATATATTAATATCACGCTTTTCAATGATTTCCCCTCAACTGCCATTTAAATTTCAATGATTACACTTATACGTACGTTTGGCTTTTGCAATGGGAATAAATAAAACCCGAGGTGATGTTGTTTCTGGTCAACTGTATGTTGCATATCGTCTCCGTTCTCATTTTAACCCTTTTACGGTCACTGTGCCAATTTGGGAACGCTTAATTATTAAGGCTGTGTAAAAAAACTGTTTACTCTAGTTCATTTATTTTTGCATTATTGAATAGTGGAAAGTGCTGTGAATAAATATTAAATGAAGCAAAACTACATTTATTGTCATTGTTGTAATAATCTATTAAACTTCATTAACAATACACATGTAGAGGTCGGTCAATGGTAATCAAAGTAGAGATGAGCGATCCAGTGCTTTTTGAAGACCGTTGTTCTCAGTGAACGTGATTTTTTAATCACTGTTCTTTAAAACAGTGATTGTGATCACAGTATTCCAAAAGAAAGAAAACATTAATAAGTGTAAATACAATAATGACAATAACGTATTTTATTAAGTCGTAAGAAAGAGACAACTGGATACATACTACGAAAATACTACTAAACAAAATCAAAGTGGTGTCATCAATGTTATTATTTTTAATGTAATTTTTTTATATGAAGTTTAACAATTAAGTTTCACAGAAAGTTCATGTATAAAAGACAAAAGTAAGTAATCAGCATCATCTAATAGTAATTCTGCCTCGCTCAAAATAAAATGAAATACATTTGAGTATGTAATAATTTTGAAAGAACGACATTATTAGTAACTGTTGTTTGGAAATTTCAATCACTGTAGTTACCAGTGAATTATCAATCACCGTGATTAAATCACACTTTTGAAAATATCGCTCATCTCTAAATCAAAGTTATATTTTCTACATAAAGCTTATAGTCGTTATTTGTATGATAATATAAAATTCAATAAACAGTGAAACATTGAAAAGCATTTTTATTTACATACAACAAATCTATTAGATTTTAGAAAACATATAAAAATGCTGTTCCAATTTGGGTACAATGGCGACAAGTATACTACTAACGACGCTGCAAAAACTAGTGACAAAATGTTTAAAGTACGTCAACTTGCTGATATTCTTATCAGAAAATTTAACCAATGGGGTGTTTTCCACGAACATATTTCTATCGACGAATCCATGGTGAAATATTACGGTCGCCGTTCAGCAAAAGAGTATATTCGAGGTAAACCTATTCGGTTGGGTTATAAAAACTGGGTTGCAGCAAGTTCCTCTGGATATTGTTACTGCTTTGATATTGTTACATAAATCGAAACGACCTAATATCGTTTAACATTAAAAACGTTAAACAAAAGCCACACAATACAAATACACACTAACACTAAGAATACAATGAACGTGTTGGTTATCTAAAGCTGCACGCACACATATGTATGACGAACCTGGTTACGCCTAATACCGACGGCAACATAAGCAAAGTACACAAACAACAATGTACTAGCAATAGAATTCTCAAGAAGGCGAGAACAAAAATCTTCCACATCGAGAACGTTCATCATACTGATTGCGTGACTATAAAAGGGCTGGACACAGCAAGCAGCAGTCAGAGTTAATTCAGTCAGCCTTGTGTGAAGACGCGTTGCGGTTTGAACGTACAAGTGGTATTGCTTGCAAAAAGGTTGTAAGCAGAAAAGATCTAACGAACAGTTGTTAGTGTTAACGCGGACAGAAGTGTGAAACAAAGTAATGTACAAGATTATTATTGTTGTATCGTTAAGTTCTATACGGTGGCACACAAAAGTAGTGTAAATAATAAAGAGAGTTAACTGAAATTAAACCCATATTTGTTTTTACTTTGGTTGCAATTAACGAACTCATATTTAAACGTTTTTAAAAAGTTAAAAACGTAACAACATTTATTGTTGTAAATCAACTACCCCTGTTTCTGAGCCATTTGATACTAAGGTTGTGAAAATGCTGCTACAAAAATTGACCATGAATCCTGCCAACCACAAAATCCTTTTTGATAATTTTTTTTACAAGTTTTGAGTTACTCAATGATTTGCATAATTTACGTTACCGTGCCACAGGAACAATCCGAGAAAACCGCAATAAGAAATGTCCTCTGGCAAATGCAAAAGAGGTGTTGAAAAATCAAGAGCCGATTTCGATTTCAGATTTGAAAAAAATAATGAGTTATTACTGGTCTCCTGGAAGGATAACAGTATTTGCAAAATGGCGACCAATTACGATTCTTATGAACCAGTAGTAAAAGTTAAAAGATGGTCTTCTGAAAAAAAAAACAAAGGGTTGAGGTATGCAAATACCTCACTTGTTTCAAACTTACAACAAAAGCATGGGCGGAGTTGATGAAATGGACCAATCTATATATTTATACCGAGTTAGCATACATAGCAAAACAATGGTGGTGGTGTTTATTTAAGTACATGGTTGATATGGCTATATCAAATGCGTGGCGACTACATGAATTATGTGAAGAAAATGCTATTGATCAATTACAATTTCGTCGATCCATAGCTAGGTCTTACCTTCGGCCTTCGCAGATCATGTTTCAGAAAAGCTTCCTAAGCGTGTGCGTTGTGTCATCTGCCACAATCGAAGCACTCTGCTTTTAAAAAAATTGTTTCGCAAAATATCACTCATAAGTGGCCATTGTATCAATTTGGGTACACCCCTCTAATGTTTTGAATTTTATTATTTTTTTCCTTTTTTAAGTTTCTGTTTTATTGCATTGTTAAAAATATATATAAATTGAAATGTTAAAAATGTAACTTGTAGGTTTTGTTTGGCTGTAAATGGGTTAACCTGTTGATGTTCGTTGCCCATTCATTTCTAATACAAGTAAGTTAAGATACATTATTTTAGTATTCAGCAACAATGCTTTAATGCAATTGCTTCGCTGTGGGGGAAAACTGAGAAAATTTTGTTTCCTCATATTAAATACTCTGTAGGTGTTTCATTATCATCCATAACATATGCTTGCGGTTAGGATGTCATTTATTGAATGTGGAAATAAAAAAAAAAATAAAAAAAAATAAAACACATTTATTATTTTTGTTCTTCTTCTTATTTTTTATCCTCTATGCATTACATTTTTATCGGAATTGAAAAAAGCAATTGAAAGCAAATGTCTACAATTGCTATCGGAGCATCAACAAGATTTTATACGCAAATGAAATAAGAAAACGAAATCATTTATTGTCTGTAGAAGTATTCATATTTTTCCAAAAATTTCATTAAATTTTTTCAATTTTTATTGTTCCAATATAATGTTTTTTTTTTGGTTTTGGTTTTGGTTTAACAAATGTACTGGCAAATCTACTGCCAAAACAATAGAATTTTATTGCCCTTACTGTCCCACGGCAGCAACTCATTTTTAAATAAAGGAAAGGAAAGTAAAAAGGATATCATGTGACCGAATTTAAACGGTTTTAAAATTTTTTTACGTTTACAAAAAATATTTTTGTTAAATTGTGTGCTTTAATTACATTCCTTCAGATATAAAAACTAAATTGTCTAATTTTGTAGTGTAACCACTAGTAAACACTGTGGACAGCAAAAGTCTAGTTATCCCAAATATGTTTTAGCAATTTTATGAGCATTAAGAATTAATATGTAGAAATGTTTTTTATATTTATTTTATTAATTTATTTCTATCGGGTTGTTCCGAAAGTTTTTTCGTTTTTTCCCGACAGAGGATTTAATTGTATTTTTTGCACCCAACTGCACATTTAAGCCGTGTAATTTATATATGCTTTGAGAGCTCATATAGCAAGGATTGTGTGTGAAAAATTCCAATTAATTGTACGCAATAGTTTTTGGATGGTGCCCCTTTAAATATGGAGAGCTATAAGCAGCATTTTGAACATATCTTACTCTTTCACTACAGAGAGGGTAAAAATGCTGTTCAAGGCAGAAAGAAATTGGCCGATGTGTATGGAGAAGCTGTGGTGACAGTACGCAAGTGCCAGAACTTGTTCGCTAAATTTCGATCCGGCAATTTTGATGTCGAAGATGCACAACGTTCGGGAAGACCGTTTAAAGCTGATAAAAACGCAGAAAAGGCATTAGTTGATGCGAACCGGTGAATAAATACTCGTAAGATCGGACTGAGGTTAAATTTATCAAATTCAACAGTTTATGACCGCTTGATTGATATTATATGAAAAATGTCTTTCATTTCCACAAAAAAAAAACAAAAAAAAAAGAAATTATTTTTCGACTCAGAGTATATTTAAAATTTAAAGAACCCATATGTATTCAAATGTTATACCCAATATTCAGTAGGATATCCCTTAAGGTTAAGCATTCCATTTAACCCATTTGGCATTGAATGTATCAGTTTTGTTTAGCATTCTCTGTTGATATTTCCTGCCATTTACTCATGAGCACATTTTGTCTTTTGCTTCAGGTTTAGCGACTACGTAACAAGTCTTACGAATGTTATCGTAAATACTCTCTTGGAGTCAAAGTCTATGGGGAATATGGTAGGCAAATCACAATTTCACATTGGGAGCAGTATGACTGGGCGCATTGACTTCTTGGAAGTAACAACCATTATGAATTCTTAATTTTTTCGAACTTTTGGTGAATTTGTTCTTTAAAACGTTTAAATACCCTCTTTATCTCTCTCTTATTCATTATTTTCTCCATAAACTCCAAACTGCCCACACCTAGTGCGGACACACATCCCCACAGTACTGCACACATATTCCTTGAATTGTGGTCTTTAGTTTTATTCTTAAATACTCAAGTCTGTCAACTGAGTTTTGGAAGATTTGGGTTTCTTCAAACAAAATATATAATTTTTACTTCGATGTACCAACAACCTAGCTTCACACACCAGCCATGTATTGTGTGTTAACTTTATCCGAAAATAGCAATACCTACAGTTTAGCGTTGACTCCGAATGGCAGATTTTTGAGGAACTTTTCAAGGCAAGATACGCTAAGATTTCCAAGACACGCTAAGGTAAGGATATTATATATAACAAATAATAGGCATCAATAGGTCTTTCAGGCGAATTCAAAACTTCGATGATATCTTACATGATATCGTTATAAACTGCCAAGGTTCCGAAGATCCTGTTGGATGCACTTTTGTAAAAAATATGTCATGCTTTCTTTTTTTTCAGTTTAAATTTTAAATTCCAAAAAAAAAAATCTGTATGAGTAAATAAGCAAACATTGTTAAGAAAATTTATTCAAGTTTTTAATTTTTTTAATTTACATCTCTGAACGTTATTATACGTTATTCTATACTCTTATACCTAATCATCCAAATATTTAATGGTTGAGCTAATAAATTATAAATAAATTCCCTGAATTCAAATTAACAGAACATTAAAGTTCACAAATTCAATTATTTTGTATTTGAATTACTAACGCTTCAGCATAGTCCTATGTGGTTTGGAATACATTACGTGCTGTTTAAATGTTGACCAATATTAACTTTAATACACAGTTTACTTAAGTAATTATGAAAGCGAATACGAGCTTGTGGCTTATCACATAAATGTTACGTCAGATATGCAATCGATTATGCACGTTTTCTATAAAAGATTATTTTATATACAGTAAGTTATTTGCCCTATAAAATGGTATTAAAATTAATTATATGCCGTATGGTCGCTAGTAGTATGTAGAAATTCAATGAATATTCAGTACATCCTCTAAGAAATTTATAATAACAATGAAAAACTAACGGATTGGTCATGTACAGTGATATGAAAAAATAATAAGGACATCAATGTAAAACTTAGAAATTTGATGAGAAAGTAAATAAAATGAGCAAATTGTTGAAAAACAAAGGCCATTGCTATTTTATTAAGTCATTGTTTTAATTTTAGTAAGTCGCCGTAGTCTAGTAGGTAATGTCTTGGCTTATTAGACGAAAAGCCAGGGTTCGAGCCCCAGGTCAGACATCAAAATAAAATACAAAAAGTATTTTTCGGCGCCTTCCTCTCAGCAGATTTCTGGTAAAAACTCTGAGAGTAAATAAAATTGCCATGAAAAGTTTCTCAAAAATCTGTCGTTCGGAGTCGACTTTAAACTGTAGGTCCCACCACTCATGTATAAAATTAACACACACAACATAAGTGGTGTGAGAAACTAGGTCGTAGTACTGACTGAAGGGTTGTAATGACCAATTATGTATGTATGTATGTTTAAATTTTAAAATGTTTATTCAATTAAAACTTAAATATAAATTAAAGAAAAAATAAGGACACTACATTTTCTTTTCAAAAGAGTTATAAAAGAAGAATAACAATATTGTTACGAAAATGGAAACGGTGTACCATCATTTAACATTAAAACGAGAAACAAAAGCTACACCAACAAATACAACGAACTCGCTTGTATAGACCAACAACATCAGTAAGAATGAAAGCAACAACACACAACGTAAGCAAACTACACAAACATCAGTGTAGCAGCGATAGAGCTCTCAAGAAAGCGAACACACGCACATTCCATTTCAAGAACATTCATCGGACTGATTACGTGCGCATATAAAAAGGCAAGACAAAGCAGGTAAGCAGTAGTAAGAATTCAGTCAGTCTTGTGTAAAGACGCGTTGCGTTATTTGTACGCAAATAATAATAGCGAACAAGGAATTATTATTGTATTCGTCAAGTTATATATGGTGGCAAACAAAATTAGTGCGAACAATAAAGAGTTTAATTGAAACTAAACACAAATTTATTTTTATTTTGTTTGCCATCAACGAACACATATTCTAAACGTTTTTAAAAAGGTAAAAACGTAACAATATAATTGTGAATAATTATCTATAAAGAATCCGGTGTTATTTAAAACTGGAAGACATTGTCTAAGCATATGGTCAACAAGATTTTCGCATACTCAATCCGCTTCATACCCTGGCTCAGACATATAAAACAGAACGAAATATGGAAATTTATTCTCCGACGAATTCTTCTCAACAAAATTCTGGGAGGTTACTCCTTTGGAAATTAAACCAGGTTTCGTGGTATAATGTAGCGGATTCATACTTACACACATACATTACAAATCTTCAGTTAGGATTATGACGTAACTTCTCATACCATTTATGGTGCGTGTTAATTCTTCATATGACTGGCGGGACCTGAACTTTAAAGTCAACTTCGAACGACCGAAAAACTTTTTATGGCAATTTTATTTTTTTTTTTGTTTTTGTCAGAAATCTGCTGAGAGGAAGTAACCGAAGAAAAATTTTTTTATATTTTGTTTTGTGCGAGATATCTGACTTGGGGTTTGATTCGGGGCCTCACGTCTAATTAGCCAACACACTACGTATTAGACTACGGTGACTATGTTAATAACATATTAACTTATTTCTTATGTTTAATTAAATTTAATTCAACTAAAAATATAAAATTTGTTTATTTGCAGTCTATAAACTCATTTAGAATTTTATAAAATAATACATGTTTTTAAACGTTCGGGGCATATGAGTTATTTGTCTGTGTGGAACTTTCAATGAAGTGTAAGTACTGACGATAATGATTAAACTTTTTCTAACAAATAAAATTTAAAGCAAAAGTTACAAAGCAAACAACTTAATACAAGTTCTTCAACATAAATATATATGTGTACGTATGTGATAGTCATTCTTAATTTTTAAAAATTGAAGTTTAAGAAGTTGTTTTCTGCAATGTTAAAATCAAATATTTTGAATAATATTTCATGAAAAACAAAGAATATATTATAACTTATTGTGATGTTTCGGAAACCAAAAATATCTTTGTACACCACAATTAAAAAGTTTCTACTCGTTAAGCAATGTTTACTTAAGAGAAAGTTTTTAGTTTTCATTATAAATGTAGTCTTCAAATACTTTTGCCAGCTGATTCCAAGACCATTTTAAGAATTGGTATACCATACACATAAGAAATACACATTATGCCAATATGAAATGAGCATTTTCCGTGAAAATGAAACACAAACCAATTAGTAACAGAATTGTCGTCTTCCTCGTAGGAATCAAAGTGCTGCTTTGCCAATGCGTGTCCCGTAGATGAAAAGTAATAGCAGCCGAAAGGCACCAAGCCTAACGCCTTGATTGTGTCTGCGATACTGGTTTGTATGCAGGTGCATTGTCATGTTACAAAACTATCTTGTAATGTCTTGTGGTTCATTTTGATCGTTTTTCGATTAATTCGTTGTTCAAATTGATCATTTGTTTATGCTAGCGATCTGTGTTAAGGGTTATATCAGGTTTTAGAAGCTTTCTTGTCCCACCAGAAACACAGCATCAATGTGATTTTGTAGCTCAAGTTGGTAATTGTTTTGAAGTCGCCGTAGTCTAGTAGGTAGTGCGTTAACTTATTAGACGTAAGGCCATGGTTCAAACCCCAGGTCAGACATCAAAACAAAAATACAAAAAGTATTTCTTCGGCGGCTTCCTCTCAGCAGATTACTGGCAAAAACTCTGAGAGTAAATAAAACTTGCCATGAAAAGTTTCTCAAAAATTTGTTATTCGGAGTCGACTTTAAACAGTAGGTCCCGCCACTCATGTATAAAATTAACACACACAACATGAGTGGTGTGAGAAGATAGGCCGTAATCCTGACTGAATGCCCAATTATGTATGTATTCTTTCCGATTCTAAGAATAAATCCATTTTTTCCTTGTTTTTCATTTCTCACAACAAAATTGTAATCTCTCAACCACCGAAACCATCTTATGCATGTTGCTTCTGATAGAGCCTGATCATCATATGTATACCTCAACGATGCGACTCTCCAGCACTTTTCTTTAAATGAAAACAAAAATATAATGCTTACCGTAAACCATCGTTTTCGCCCTTTTGGATCATTGATTTGAGATGTCATCACCACAGTGTTGTATACCACTACAATGCTTAAAAATTTCACGCAAATTCTTTGAACTCCTTATTTTTCTTCTTCCATACTCATAATATGCCTTCATCAGAGGAGTCAATATAAATCACTTTTACCCTTACGGATGTACTTTCTGGTGGCAAAAGAAGTGAAGAGCTCGGTCTCAAGAAACGGTTAAGCATGGTGGTGATAGTACAATGCTGTGGGCGTAAGATGTGCCTAATTTGGAATCTATTGAAAAATAAGTAATATGGGAGAGTATTTAAACATTTTAAAGAACAAATTCACCTAAATTTCGGAAGAATTAAGAATTCGTCATGATTATTACTTTCAACATGTCAATGAAGCCATATTACTGCTAATCTGAACTTGCGATTTGCCTACCAAAGTTCCCACAGGCGTAATATTATTTCACAAAGCCCCGATACAACTTCAAGAGAATATTTAAGGTATCCTTTTTAAGAAATTTGTTTGTTTACATACCCTTTAGTCCTAATGGGTCTCGTTGCTGAAGATGATTTTTGGTTTTGGTAGGGATAATTGCCAAATGCAGTATATGGGATTTAGCGCCAACAAAATGGCCGTCATCAACTGTCAGAGTTCGGAAGGCCCTGTTGGAAAATGCTAAGATTAATCTGTGAAAAAAAATCCATCATACGATTGGAAACAAAATAAGCAAAAAAAACTAAATAAAAATTTCAACAATATTTAGTTTCAATAAATAAATTCAGATTTTGCTAATAATAAAGTACTTGGCTTCGCTATTCCTTTTGACATCACAATAAAGGATGTTTTATTAGGACTATCTGATAATATTAATTTAACCGCCTACCTACGAGTGCTGCAGAAATCAAACGATTTAAACTTTATTACTAATTTGTAAATGATAAAATTATAAAAAAAACTCGACAAAAGCATTTATTAAATAGAAAACGTGGTCATTTTATTTAATATGCGGCCATTAGCATGTTTGCTTACTTTTCAGTTTTAATCACTTGTCTATGAGAGTTGCTCACCCAATAATTCGTAGACGACTTAATTTTTCCAGTTGAGTTCACAATCTTAAACTTTGTCTTAAGGTCAAATGTAAATACTTCAGTCACAAAAGTAGCAACGGTTTATAGAAGTTATATTCCATATTTATTAATTAAAATGTAAAGAGGGAATGAAATAAAGAAGAATGGTAGTGGCTTTTACCATTTCCAGTAATTCAAATGTCTGAATTAAGCTAAAAATAAACGAATTTATTGTAAATGTCAATCAAGATTTAATGGAGTTCAGTTTTTAGATGCCAAAAATTGATTTCTTAGGAAAGAAGAGTAAGGTGGCAATATCGGAAATCACTTCTGCAAAATATCCGAATTAAGCAATGCACCATACAGCCCAGAGGAATGGCTCAGTCCGGAAAACATCTTTCACAAGATATTTGGAAGCTCTTGAGTGTATATCAGATTCAAATAATTTCACAACTTATCAATATATTGCTCCATTACGAAATTTCATAGTAATTAAGCTGAGAAAGATAACCTATTTGTCTACCACCAGAGAACCATTCTCATCCATAATTTGCGCCATGATATGACCAACTTGGTTTCACTTGTTTTAGGTTTCAAGAGATCAATGAAAACCATTACTGGGCAATATTCCTACAAAGTTCCTTGTATACATCGGATCTTCCATTAAGCATTTTTTATCTTTAAAGTTGAATAAAACGATATTTTTTATACGTTTGAAAGACCTATTGACGCTATTATGAGTGGAACATAACATCGTTCAAATTGTGTTATAGTTTTTGCTTAATTGCATTTAAATATATGAATTAATAATAAAAACAAAATTTACAAAAACTATCAAATTTAAAAATTTAATTGCACAATAATAAATCTTTAGAGCAGGGCCAATTACATAAATATGCATTATTCTAGCAAAACGCTTTGTCCTATGCTACATCCTAATTAAGCTATTAAGTTGAAATCGCTGCAGTCTAGTAGGTACATGAGGTCACAGTTCAAGTCCCAAGTTAAACATCTCGAACAAAACGATATATAAAAAAATATTTCTTCGGCGACTGCAGATTTGTGGCAAAATCTCTGAGAGTAAATAAAATTATCCTGAAAAAACTTCAAAAAAATCTTAAATTAATGACCAATTTTATATGTATGTATTTATATAAGTAAGTTGACATCAAATTTACAATCGATTTTTTTAACATCTCATCAACCTTTTCTTTTTCCAGCGTGCTAATTCTCGCAGTCGATCTCATGTGAGATTTGCTCGAAGCTACAATTTTCTTTTTATATTTAGGATCCTGACTCTCATTATCGAGTAAATATTTCTATTTATACAAGACGTTTTAAAAAAACCGATTAGCAAGTTATCGAGTCCCATCATCAGTAAAACTCGTACAATTGAAATTTGCTTGTACCACCAGTGACGTAATTAGCCCACAGTAAAATTTTTTTATGGTTTTCACAAACCAAATAATAATTCCAATAAGGGAAAACTTTCTGGTTATTCTATATTTTTGCACCGCAAATGTGTGGGTACTGCCCCCAAGAAGAAGTAAATTTCAAAAGGCCCAATATATCAAATTGTTATCCGTTATATTTAGTAGGATATTTCTTAAGATCAAGCACTTTATTAATTCTATTTGGCATTCAATGTTTCAGTTTTGTTTAGCATTTTCAGTTGATATGTGCCACCAAGCACACAAAAGCAAGTCTATCAGATCATTTTTGTTCTGTAAACGTTCTTCCAAATGATTTCTTAAATTATTTTTGGAGTTATATCGGGACTTTGTGCAAGAGTATTAAGCCCGTGGGGACTTTGGTAGGCAAATCTCATCTTCATATTAGCAGCAGTATGGTTGGGTTCATTGTGTTGCTGCAAGTAATAACCATAACGAATTCCTAATTCTTCCAAACTTTTGGTGAATTTTTTCTTTGGAATATTTAAGTACCCTCTTATTTAGTTTCCTTAATAAATTCCAAACTGCCAACACCCAGTGTCGAACTCTTCGCCACGGTACAGAGCACATGCTTAGCTATTTCACGCAAGTTCTTTGAATTGAGCTCTTTATTGTTCTTGTTTTTCCTCTATACTAAAGCATATCAAATTAGTTTTGGAAAACTAATAATTTCTTCAGACGTAGTTAAGTATGAAGGAAAACGAAATGAAGAGCTCGATCTCAAGAAACTTTTAAGCATGGTGGTGGTACTATATTGCTACGGAGATGTGTGTTGGCATCAGATGTGGACAGTTGGAATAATGAATAAGAGATGGTGAAATTTGGTCATATGCCATATAATGCCTTTGTTACTTGATTTTTGAACATTAAAATGGTAGTAAGAATGGGGTTATACCTACAATTGATTTTTTGTGTTAATTTTCTTTCATCTACCATACCTTCTATATTTTTTTCATACATTTTTTGATCAGTTTTCTGGTTAACCAGGTGATTGTGATAGCCGTGATGAAAACGCCAATTATGGTGCCTGACCTTAAGGCTATCCTCTCCAGAAAACCTTAGGTCAGGTGTTGGCTTTCTCTTCTAGAGGGTTTTATAATCTAGTTTTTGTTTCTAAATGCAATAGAACGGGATTATGCCAGTTAAATCTTAAAAACTTTGTTTGACGTTTTAACTTAATACTCATTTACTAATGCATACAACTGACAGTTTACATGTATAACTGTCATGTATCAACGTCAGCATTACTAAAAAATATTGTAATAACAAAAGGTCCATTAATGTTCATATTTACGTTGTCTTGCCTTAAGTTAATGTGGTTGAGCATCACAGGATTGGATTTAAAAAATGAAAACTGAACTCAAATGCTTTCATGAGTTATACACCTACTCTCTCATACATACTCATACTCTCTCGTTTACATAAAACAAAAACACAACACCGTAAATATTGCAACACCTTTATATGCAATCACCAAGAAATATCGATTAATAATTGCCCCGACAATGTTATTGTTGTTGAGGTAGAAAGAGCTGTTGGCAGAGTAATATGTGAACGCAGAAATGAAGTCCCATTATTGTTTACTATTCGCAAGTCAGCATGTTGGCTAGAAAGCAGTGAAAACCAATTGTGTATTAAAGTCACAATTTCCGGCTGCAAAAGGAAGACTGAATTTAATTTCCTGAGTTGAGAAACTAATCAATAATTATGGAAAATTAGATATTTCGCATGCGCCGAAATAAACTATGTTAAATTCTACGCATAATGGCACTAATAGACCTTTCAAACGAATATAAATTTTAGATGATGTCTCACATTGAAAAAATTGTCGTTATGAACTGTTGGTGGAACCCTCATACAATAGTTTTAAAATATATAAGGACCATCTAATTTATTTTCCTCAATAAATTCCAAACTGCCTACATCTGGCGCCAACACACACGCTAACCTTGCCTAACTTAAGTAATATTGTTTAATTCTGATGTTTACAGATCTCATTTTGGTTAAGGTGGCGTAGTAATTAAAATTCTTGAATACTAAACCAACCAAATCCACATTTAAACCACATGGTTTTCGACTTTTAAAAGCTAAAACAAGATAACATCAACCTCGATCATGGTGAGATCGGAATACAACGCCACCTCTGGATTTAGAGTAGGATTTAATTAACAAAGTTTGTCCCAAATATCTGTTTTTAAAGGGTCTCACTTTTGAGTAACGTCAGATGGTAAACCAATAATTGTGTGGGCTTGAAGAAGTAATCTTATAAGGCCGAAGAAAAGCTTATCGAAATCTCTATATTTCTTAATGAAATGAAAAGGTATATAAAAAAAGTACAATTCCAGATTATAACTCCACTCATCGTTACATAATTTATTTGCCTAATTCGACTTTGTCAGAATCTGCATATCAAATAGATTAAATTCGAATGAAATGTTCAAAAACATTTATTTTTACACATATCGATATCGATAGAACTATTCAATTAAGTAAAATCCACTGTTTAACATCTTAATTGTTCTCTTTTTGGTTAACTTTTCTTTTTGTTTACTTTTCTATCAAAAAAGAAGAAAAACAATTTTTTTATTGCTGTCAGCTTCAATTTTTGTTCAACCGTCCAACCCAATTTGACGCCTTATTTCGCCTCTATTATTTTATTTAATTTGTTGTAGGCCTGACATAGTTTTATATCCAAAGAACATTTATTACAGTTGCCGCTTCCTCTTTTCAGCTGTCATCTGTTAACTTTTAATGCGAATAGAACGAGGATTGTTTTCTCTATGTATATATTTCTCTGCAATGTATTTTAGTGTGTATTTATTTGTATTTTTGCATGCTAAAGAATAAGCCAAACAACAACTGAATTTGGCTTCAGTTTATGAGGCTACTTTTCCTGGATCACTACACTCTTTAAAAGTGGGCTTGATTTCATACATACTATGTTTGAAGGCAATTTACAAATATTATCAAATGTATTCTTGTTGTAATTTTGAAAAACGTTTGGAATCCGCTAATCTGTTGTTTGCTCTTTTTGAGAAAACTATCGTATGCTAATACTGATGGCACATAATAATAACGATTAGCTGCCGTAGTGCAAATGTTGTTATCCTTACAACGGACATGTAAAATATCGCTCCTTTTATGCAGCATATAAGAGGCTATAAGTCCCCATAGTCTAGTAGGTGTGTTGGCTTATAAGACGTAAGACCACGGTTCAAACCCCAGGCCAGACATCAAAACGAAATATGAAAAAATATTTCTTCGGCGACTTCCTCTCAGCAGGCAAAAACTCTGAGGGTAAATAAAAATTGCCATCAAAGGTTTCTCAAAAATCTGTCGTTCGGAGTCAACTTTAAACTGTAGGTCCCGCCACTCGTGTATAAAATTAACACACACAACATTAGTGGTGTGAGAAGCTAGGCCGTAATCGTGATTGAAGGGTTGTAATGGCCAATTATGTATGTATGTATGTATGTGTAAGAGGTTAATTGTTTACTGGCCTTTAGGTATTAATAAAATTATAGATTTAATTGAATGTAAACCAGAGATCAGCAATGAGTATAGTAAAAGATGAGTAGATTCGAATCATATTCATAATTTCTGATACTTATACGCATTCACACTTATTCATACATTCATAATATCATACTCATACTACTCATATTCAAACTTTGAAGTACTCATCGTACTCATACTTAACAATAAGAATGATGTTGTTGATTTCGACTCTCCTTTACTCAACATTTTTAAAGAATCTTAAAATAAGTATGATTCGCGTAGGAACATTACAATATTCACTAGAAGGTTGGGTGTTTGCTTTGCTTGCTGTCTTTGTCTTTTTCTTTCTTTGTTTTTAATAAATGCAACAACAACTAAGATTACAAATTTCGATGAATGATTCGAATCAATCGAATTATTTCTAAGTAATTTTCTAAATTTATGAATCTGAATGAGTAGACGTATGAATCAAACATTTTTCGAATGTTGTGAGTTTGATGTCAACGTTGTCCACTCATACTCATTGCAACCTGTTGCGTACGAACGAATCAGAGTATTTGAGTTTCAATACTGTTGACTCACTCATACTCAAAATTTCATGAGTACTTATGAGTAGCGAAAAAACGATTCATTGCTGATCGCTGCTGCAAACAGTTTAAAACATGACTGCAGGTGTATCCATTCATCAAAGCAGCAAACCAACACACAATTTTAACTATAATTCTCATAGACTGGATATGCAAAAAATGAGAGTACAAAAATTACAAAAATATATTTTTGTCTAAAGAAATTCCCAGTCTTCCGCAGATGACGTTGAATCAATAGAAACCTTTTTAATTGGGGTACTTAAAAAAGCTGTGGCAAGTTGTCACTTAAGAAATCTACTTACACTCTTCTAGGAAACTAACCCTACGTCTTGAAGTCGCCGTTAGCTAGGAGGTAGTATGTTGGCTTATTAGATGTAAGGCAGCGGTTCAAACCCCAGGTCAGACATCAAAATGAAAGATGAAAAAAATGTTTCTTCGCGACTTCCTCTCCTCACTCATGTATAAAATTAACACACACAAGATGAGTGGTGTGAGAAGCTAGGCCGTAATCCTGACAGAAGGGTTGTAATAGCCGATTATGTAACCCTACGTCTAGAAAAAATTTTCTGTGTGAAGAACAGATCAAAAAAATTTAAAAAAGAACTTAGTCAGTTCACTTTTAAATATGTTGCTCTAATCAGACTAAACTCTCGTGAAAGGTAGGAAACTATAAAAATAATCGGTGATTGTATTAAATCCTTTCGATGTTCGATAACCACTTCTGATCCTTATGTCTATAACAAAGAAATAATCAATTCTACCTAATCTACCTACCCTTTACGGGTTCGAAAACTTGCCCTATTTCGTTGCCGTATGCACTTTGGCTTGATGTCACTGACTATGGATACTGTTCCACCGATCAACTGGTAAAAACTTTGGGAGAAAATAAAATTGCCATGAAAATTATCTAAAAAATTTGTCGTCCGTTGTCGACATTAACTGTAGGTCTGGACATAATTAACACACACATCATGGGTAATATGAGAAGCTAGCTTTGAATTTTTTCGAATTTAAGTCATGCCAGCAGTAAGTAATAATACGGACAGCGGTATATCTTCCCCCCATTGATTTGAAGAAGTTATTTTATTTATTTTTATTTTAATTTATTTATTTATTTGCTTACAAGAACTTACAAGAACTTTAAGAAAGTTATTCTTTTATTCAGTAGGATATACACAAATTACATTAGTCATTAGTATTCCCTAAATTATATTACAATTGTTTTATAAAGTATATACTAATACACAAAAAGGCAGTAATTATATTTCACACAAAATTTCTAAAATAAAAAAATTACAAAATTTAAAAAAATAAAAGTAATATAAATGTTTTTTTTTTAATGTTTGGGGACATATAGTCAAAAAGTGACTTCTTAAAACTGCTCTTTCTCCAAATGCTTTTAATAGACATTGGTAAGGAGTTCCACAAATTAATGGCGTTGACGAAAAACAATCTGCTAGTATTGACGTAATTGTATCTACATATCATTAGAGTTGTATATCTAGTGGATCTGCCAAATACAGGCTTCTCAAAGAGATAAGGTGGTTTCTTCCGATAAAGAAGATTAAGTAAAAATATAATATTTCGCATCTGAAGGTAGTCGATTATGTCACAGCACAAGATCATTTTCCTCCAGGACGATACACTGCTAAACCTAGTTAAATCATACACACACCGCGTAGCATTATTAAAAAATACTTGCAACTTATGTAATGAGAGAGAGTCCAATTTACCGCAAACCTCTGCAAAATAATTAATCAGTGGAAGTATTAATTGAATTATAAGTTTCCTCTTAACTTCAACTGGTGTGAAGTTAGACGACATTCGTAAATTACGAAGCAAGAGGTATACGTTACGCACAACATGATTAATATGGTCAGTGCATGACAAGGTGGAACTGATCCAAAATCCTAAGTATTTAATCTTACTAACGTACACAAGAGATGTGTTCCCCAAGTAAATGGTCGAAAAATAACTTAAATCATATTTCCATCTACTGATTGGTAAAATGTAAGATTTTCCAGAATTGAGCACAAGGTTATTATCCTCAGCCTATTTTAAAATAGACCTCAAGTCATAATTAAGTTTGTAACTTGTATCCTCTATCAGGCCAATACGGTTTGAGATGTACAGCTGAATATCGTCTGCGTATGCATGTACCTTAGTATACCTGCATACTGAAAATAAATCATTGACGAACATACTAAATAGCAGGGGGCCTAACATCGACCCCTGTGGAACACTAGATGTTATACGCCTCAGCCCCGACTGCCTATTTCCAATAATTACCCTTTGGGCTCGCCCATACAAGTAGTTTCCATAAGAGATAAAGCGGTATTTGTATATCAAAAATATTGCCCCAGTTTTCGAAATAAGATTAAATGATCAATCCTGTCAAAGGCCTTTGAAGAATCCAGTAACCACATAAGAGAGAGGTTTCCTTTGTCATATTCGGACCTTATGTCATCAATTACCTTCAAGACCGCAGTAGTAGAACTATGAGCAATGCGAAAACCAGATAGGAATGGGGACAAGAGATTATTGTTATTCAGATATAACGTAATCTGTTCAGCAATTAGGGACTCAAATATTTTCGAAAAAACTGGTAAAATACTTATTGGCATATAATCGCCCGCACTCACTGCATTGAAAATCTTTGCTATTGGTATAATTCCAATTTTCCAGGCTGTAGGAAACTGGGTGGTTGTAATGCAATGGTTAAAGACATGAGTCAGCACTCCCAAAATATATGGCAATATAAGTTTAACAAATTTCATGACTATACCATCTGCACCGATGGCATTGGATCGAATTTTCAAGATATGCCTGGTTACATCAGCCTCTGACACTGTAGAAAATGAGAAGTTAGTATTGCAGGAGAGTTCATTTTGTAGATTAGGACTGGTATGAAGTCGCCGTGGTCTAGTAGGTAGTGTGTTGGCTTATTAGACGAAATGCCAGGGTTCGAGCCCCAGGCCAGACATCAAAATAAAAATACAAAAAGTATTTCTTCGGCGACTTCCTCTCAGCAGATTTCTGGCAAAAACTCTGAGAGTAAATAAAATTGCCATGAAAAGTTTCTCAAAAATCTGTCGTTCGGAGTCGACTTTAAACTGTAGGTCCCGCCACTCATGTATAAAATTAACACACACAACATAAGTGGTGTGAGAAACTAGGTCATGATCCTGACTGAAGGGTTGTAATGACCAATTATGTTATGTATGTATGATTATTTGTCACGGCATTAATACAAAAAAAGTCATTAATCTCATCTGGGTCTATTTTGCACCCAAAAGAACTACGGCAGTGTATACCTAACGACTTCGCATTCCTCCACAATTCGCCATCAGGGAGATTTCAATTAAGTTTCCAGGAGAAATATTATAAATGTGTATAAGCAAGCGATAGTTTCCACTGTGTTTCTATTTACTTTAGAATCATTTTTGTTCGAGCATTATAGTATAATGCGTCAATAAATATATTTAAAGTAAATTCAGGAATTTTAAAATCTATTATTGAATTTTTATGCTTATACACACAGTGAAGTGTTTGACAATAAGGACACAAATGCAATACTTTTATGATTTGCTGAGTAAGTAAATGAGAAATTTATCTTTTATATCATAAAAATAGATTCCAGTGCGATTTTATAATTTTGTACAACATTTTTATTAAATTAAAATTAAATGCTGTAAAAGAAAAATAAGCACACTTCATAATTCAATAATTATAAAGCAATAATAATATAATAATATAATCATATAAATAGTTGTTTTACATACATTCTCATCAAATCACAGTCTGTCCTTATTATTTTTAACATCACTGTATATGCTACAACTTTCAAAATATTTCTTCTTTTTAACGCGTTACGCTACATCAAGGCGAATTTATAAGTTTTTTTTATTATAATATTGTTACGTTTTTACCCTTTTAAAAACGTTTAAATATGAGTTCGTATATTGCAAATAAAATAAAAGTAAATTTGTGTTTAGTTTTAAATCAATTCTTTCTTGTTCGCACAATACCGTGTGCCACATTTCACATCTTGATTTAAACAACAACAATTTGCTTTAATTGTTAATATTCTTTAAACCTTATGTCAACAGATACATACCCGGGTATGTTTTGTGTTTTTAAATCACCGTATCTCAGGAAGTAATAACTGTATTAACCTGAAATTTCCTGATATCCTCACTAGTAGTGCTTTCTACCTTATTTCTAAGGTTGAGTAAAAATGGCGGATGGGGGTCAAATATGTGGCCATTATTTGATTCTTATCCCTCACGTCAACAGTTGCATACCTGGGTATGTATAATGAAATACATATATGAAAATATTTTGATATTGGATGTTTATTGAATAAAATTTAGAAGTTGTTAATAATAAAATTAAAATTCAATGAAATATAAGAAAACATAAAAAATATTAAATGCTAATTCTTCTTAAATGCATTTATTACATTGCGGCATATAACTTGAATGAGCGGCACACACGGGCTTGTTGCATAACGTGTAGATTTGCTGGTTGGCCGACGTTTTGTCCATAAATGGCAATTTACTTTTTACTTTCATTCTGCCAGTGCTCTCAGGTCCTTCCACGCTTTTATCTGCAGTACCTCTTACGCTCAAAGATTCCCCACATATGGCTTCAATAATATTGCGTGTTGAAAATACTTTTGTAATATATTTATTTTTATCTCTGTTTTCTCTTTCCGGCTTCACCAGTTGTTCGCTGAGGCTGTGTAGGAACATTCTACTGCGACTTGTGGAAGCTTTCAACATTGGGCAACGAGGTCTAGTATATTGTAGAATAAAGTCAAGGGCCATCTATTTGTTCGTCGCCTTGTTCAATATTCTATCCATATTATATTTGTTGTAATCTAAGATCTAGAGTGGCTTTTTTGGACCTTTCACTTCTTGTGAATAATGCAAGAAGTATAACCGATTTATTTTTTTTTTTTTTTTTGGATGTGAGAGCACAGGGTAATATTGTTACTGAAAATGTAGTTAACTCCTTTAGATAAAGTGAAATATAGTGGTAACATTGATAAACTGCTGTCCATCACTAAACTTTTCGCTACGTTATATGTTGTGAAGAAATTATCACAAACAATATTCCGTCCACTTCCACGAAAATGATTGACGAACAAGTCCTCCACTACCCTCTTGCCTACGTTTTTTTCCTGGATGCCAGCAATCCAGTATAAATTTGTCACTTCATTGGATAGGATTAAAGTAGACCATACTTTAATTCCGTAATTGGCGGGTTCCGATGCTATGTATTGGATAAACCCGGCACCACGTTTGGACCTGCTATTTAATTGCTGCGTAGTCCGTTATGGCTGCAGCTTTGTCGGTTTTTTACGCTGTTGACGTGTGTTTCCGTTGTCGAAAAGTATAAAGCGGCTTGTATCCCAAAAAACGCCGCACGCTTATGGGAGCTGGATATAAGGGATGTGAGGACGTTTTCTATACTGGAACGTAACCAGAGTGCGTTACACCACCCAACAAGTAAGCAAAACCAAATCAACACAAAAATAAGCTTAGCAACAAAAGAAATTCCATATAAAATGTATGAATATACCCGGGTATGCTTCTCTTGACGTAAGTATAATTTTTTTCTGTTGACATAAAGGTTAAACTCTTTCGCGTACACACTAACAATTGTTCGTTAGATCTTTACAACGGAGGTCTTCAAACCACAATTATTCTCTTCACACGCAACGTGTCTTCACACAAGACTGACTGAATTTTTACTGACTCCGTTACCTGCTCAGTCTTGCTATCTCTAAAAATGTAAACATGTTGTTTACGTTATTGTCCTTTATATTTTTTGTTGAAGTTTGTCCTTGCAGTGTTGCTATTGCCTTTTGTTTACTTGTTTATCCTCTTTTTTATGCTGATGTTGTTGCTATATTTTTGTTTATTCGTAGATCATGTAAACATGTCCGCTGTTTTTGTTTTTGTAGCTTTTGTTTATCATTTTAATGTTAAACGATAACACCATTTCCATTTTCATAACAATATTTTTATTAAATAAATGTAAAAATCCGCGCTGTAAAAATAATGAGGACATTCCATTGGTTTTTTAAAATATAATAAACACAATAATAATATAATAATTATATAATCATTTAAGCAGTTGTCTTTTTTTAAGTACTTTGCCATCAAATCCCTAAATGGCACATTGGTGCCCTTATTATTTTTACCATCACTATATATGGTATAACTTTCACAACGTTTCTGCTTTTTAAAGCATTGCTTTACTGCCACAAGGGATGTAAAAGAAGGAAATTTCTTTAAAAAAAAAATTCAGAAATGAATGAAACATACATACATATATAGCATAGAGCTTTACAACAGGGACTTCCGCTCAAATGCAGGTGTTGTGAACTGTCGCCCAAAATCGTACGATTTTGAAGATTTTTAAGTCGTAGATGTATGCTCATTAGGTAGTATGTTGGCTTATTAGACGTGACACCGTGGTTCAAACCTCAGGGCAGACGTTTCGAAAAAGACGGAATATAAAAGAATATTTCTTCGGCGACTTCTCGATCGTAATCCTGATTAAAGGGTAATGATGTAATGAATGTAAAAGTAGGTGAATCGGACTCTGATTTTTTATTAACAGAGTTTCAGTCTGGAGAAGTCTTCTTATTTCTCGCTTCCACAGCGCTAATAATTTCCGGAGGGCGTATGGCGACAGTCCTACATATTTTACAACAATAACACAATAAGGTCCTCATTTTGTTGTT
The DNA here is from genome assembly GCA_936449025.2 of Sarcophaga subvicina. NCBI lineage: Eukaryota > Metazoa > Arthropoda > Insecta > Diptera > Sarcophagidae > Sarcophaga > Sarcophaga subvicina. The sequence continues at coordinate 95,151,913 of OW388080.2, forward strand.
TTGGAACACTAAATATGAGTAATTCGTTAGCTACAACTGAGTCATGAAAAATTGGACATTCCGGATGCGTTTTACCCAATCAATGATTCGAATAAAAAAATTTCGTTTATATCGCACACACACACTTTGTTTTATTTAAATTTAAAGAAAGGAAGTGCTTAAAAAAGTCCCTATGTATATAATATAAGTTAAAAATGGGGAAAAAGTAATTCTTTGAAAGATTTTTTCTTTTTTTTACGTTTTTCTTTTCCTTTGACGTGAGGAAAGGTTGTTTTCTTTGAAACTAGATGTTGGCACAGACTTAATATTCCTGTGAGGTCTTACAGAAATGTAAAAAACCACGATTATGCTGATGCAAAAGAGATAGAAACGGTGGAAGGGAAACGGTGCATAAACAATTTAAAGCATTTTGTATTGCATCGTGTCTCTTTCTGTGTCTTTAGTTGAAGTTTAAATGGCCCAAAGTTATATGCTGCTGCATAATATATTTAATAAAACATGCTTTTGCAGTTAATTTAAAATAATTTTTCTTTTGCATAATTTCTATTTGCACAACTTTATTTACACATCTTCTGAATTTTGCTAAAATTTATAAAAAAAATTCCAGAGAAAATAGTAACAACAGGACAAATAACTGATTAAGAAAATTTGTAAAAATGCTTCGTACTTTACTCTCAGAATTTTTGTCAGAAATTTGCTGAAGAAAATCGACGAAGAAATATTTATTCATTTTTCGTTTTCATGGAGACACCTGAACTGGGGTTTGAATTGTGGCCTCACGGCTAATAAGCCAACACATAACCTATTAGGTAAAGGCTATTTCATGTATGGATTATAGCATCGGTCAGATAGCCACCATGATTTCCCTGTGTGGAACGCATTTTAAATATCAAATTGGCTTTGAGGACCGCCATGTGGTTTAAGAATATCCTACAAGAAAAAGTTTAAAGGAGTCAAAAACAAGATCTCGCTGTTAAGCTCACATCACTTCCGTGTACGTTGACTTCATCTCAAAACGCTCGTGCAAAATATCGAATACAGCATGATATGTATAAAAAAGCATCGTCCTGTTGAAACCACATGTCGTTGGTATCTAGATCATCCAATACAAACCAAAAAAAGGTTGGTTGACAATGATTTCAAGTGCACGCTGTTGACAGTGACGATTTGGCCAAAGTCGTTATCAATGAAATATGACGCCGCCAGTCTAAAATTTATACCAAGCAATGACTTTTTTGGAATGCATTTAACAGTCGTATCTCAAGTGGATTGGTGTCTACAATATTATTTGTTTACATACACACTCATCCATAAATAGGCCTCCCCTCTGAAGACGATTTCTTAGACGGAATACCTATGTTGATAAAACACAACAAAAATACACTGGTTTCTGGTGTCTTCTGGTGGATCCATATTTTAGTTACGAAACAGTGCTCAATCGTCTTACCACTATAAGATGCCTACGGCTTCCAAAATATCTCGCACTTGCAATGTCAGATCAACCAACACTATATCGTAATACCTCCAAATGTTTTGAGCGTAAAGACTTCTGCTTCGCATCGAAATCTTTTGACATCTTCCCTGCTTGTACGAACACAATGAAATTTATTAAATTTCTTTAACAAAAACAAAAATGATGCTTTAAATCTAGTTTTCATTAAGCTTGGCCTTGCTTTCAATCAGCTTTTTTTACTGAGCACATAATGAATGTGAAACACAAACTAAAGAATGCAAAAAAGTTCTACAGAATGCAACTCAAAAATACCCTTCGACTTTACGAGCAACGTTGATCATTTAAAAGTGAGCAATTCAGTCAGTCCTACCCTCGTAGAAGATTTTTTCATGGAAACAAAATGTGTAAAAAATTATTTAACAATAAATAACTCTTTGATGCAGTTGAGGATAAAGCAACTGCAATAAAAATATCACACCTCTGCACATATGTACTTGCTCTCTGATACTAATTCAAATTCCCGAACAGCCACACTTGGTGTGTTAACTTTATTATAATTTTACCCTTTGGTAGTTTTATGTTTATTATTACAAATGGAACAGCATTACGACCACCTCTTCAATGTTGCAGTTTCTGTTGTTGTTACACTTTATGTTTTTTATGTTTGTATATTCCGTTGTTGTACTCTACGCAGATATACTACTGAACGAATACTGCATACATAACGTTTGCATCAATGACCATGCGCTTACACCAAGTGTGACAATGAAAGAATTGCGTACCAGTCAGAGATCTGCAATGAGTATTCAAAAAGATGAGTAGATTCAAATCATACTTATAATTTCTGATACTTACATGCATTCATACTTATTTTAATATTATACTCATACTACTCACATTCAAAGTTTGAAGTACTCATCGTGCTCATACTCAACAACATGTATGATGTTGTTGACTTCGACCCTTCTTTACTCAGCATTTACAAGGATCGCAAAATAAGTATTATTCGCGTCCGAACACTACAATACTCACAAGAAGGTTACGTGTTAGCTTTGCTTGTTGTCTTTGTCTTTTTCTTTCTTCTTTTTTTGTAAATGCAACAACAACTAAGACTGTACATTTTGATGAATGATTCGAATCACTGGAATCATTTATGAGTATTATAAGTATTTTTCTAAATTTACGAATTTGAAAGAGTAGGCGTATGAATCAAACATATTTCGAATGTTGTGAGTTTGGTGTCGCCGTTGCACTCATACTCATTGCAACCTGTACTTATAAATCAATGTTATAGTGAGTACGAATGAATCATAGTTGTTGAATTTCAATACTGTTGACTCACTCATAATCGAAATTTTATGAGTACTTATGAGTAGCGAAAAAACGATTCTTTGCTGAACTCTGATACCAGTTTTAATTATTGTGTTGACATAAAAACATACGGAACTTTTATCAGTGTGAGTATTGTGGGTCAATTTCCATTAGAAATTCTGGTATGTTAGACTACACCGAACAATGAGTTTACTTATGTTGTAATAGAAATTGTGTTTTATTTATTTAAAAAAAATAATTATCTCTGCTACAAAAGCGCAATTCTGATTAAAATCTCTTAATTCCTTATTGCAGCACATTGACAAATTATTGAATGCTGGATATCGTATAGGCGTTGCTGGGATTTGCAACCGAACGCTGTAGCTTATTCAGTCGCATATCTCAAGTAAATCGATTACCTAAGCCAATTCAGTCATTTGTCACTAGATAAGTTAAACTACGACCGGTAAAGTGATGATAAATAAACCCATGTTAAGCCCACAGTTAAGTTACACGTCTAATAAAGAATTGTTCAGTGAATTGAACTGCTCATGACCGCCCAAACTGAAGTAAGCGTTTCCAAGGACCAGTTTCTACCACTGATACAATTTTATTTTACTTACTTAATACTTAATTGCTCATTACAACTCTTTAGTCAGGTTTACAACCTAGATTTTTGCCGGCGAAATCTACAATTTGAAGTCAACTTCGAACCACATATTTTTTTGAGTTTTCATGGCAATTTTTATTTACTCTCAGATTTTTGTGCAGGATGTTGGCGATATAGTTTGAACCACAGGCTCTCTTTTAGATATTATGAGTGCAATTGGCAATGAACAGTTTATGTCCAGCAAGGAAATTCCACAGGTTTCACCAAGATACCATGAGACTGTGATGAATCCATAGAAATTAATGTACACAGATGCTAGATCGTTGTATTCACCTGTTCCTATATAGGAATATTTCCATATATGCTGACACAGCAGAGCAAAGACTGAAAATTACTTTAGTACAACTCCTGTGTTCCTGTGAAAAATTCAGCCTTATCACAAGAACGCTGTGGCCAATGAAAAACAGGAATGATAAGGTATCAATAATATGATCGGTCGTTTGTCTTCGCCAATCAATCAACAACTAGATTACCCTGATTGTCTTTTTGCCTATGCATACACCAAGATTTATGAACGGATGACGAACTCTCATTTAGACGTGCCTTGCAGTTTATAATCTGAACGGTTATTAAGTGAAGGTAATGAAGTGAAGGCCATTTGAGCCTTCTTAACGATGCTTTGTGGATTCAAATATATGTGCTTTAGGCTCCTTAATACCTTTGATAATTCACAGCCCTATAAATATCAGATACTTTGTTTTGAAAACTACCGCAGTTGTCCAGTTAAAAGCCAATACATACACACATATGAGTACATAATTGGCCATTTCAGCCTTTCAGTCAGGATTAGCTTCTTACACCAGTTATGTTGTGTGTGATAATTTTATACATGAGCGACGGGACCAACAGCATATAGTCGCATCCGAACGACAGATTTTTAACAAACTTTTCATAGCAATTTTATTTACTCTCAGAGTTTTTGAAAGAAATCTGCTAAGAGAAAGTCGCTGAAGAAATATTTTTCATAAGTATTTTCGTTTTGATGTCTTACCTAAGCCGACATACTATCTACTAGACTGCGATGATTTATGAACATCACTGTAGATCTTAATTTGATGTGTTTTAGGGAGGAAAAAATTTTAAACAAGGAGCTAAGGAAATTGTCTATATTGTTAAAATATGATATACGATGATCTGTCGATATATTATGGAGTCGATTGACAGCTTTGTCTGTAACAAAACATAATTTCAGAATTCTGGTGACTGTTTTATTACTATATTTGCTTGATTCTGCTTCTTATTATTATTGAATGATTTATTGCTTGTTCCACTGCTTCAATAATTATTATTTAAATTTATGTTGAATTGTACTTCCCTTGATCTTTGCTGTGCGACTGCTTCTGACATTCACTGTATATGTTTATTTTAATAAATTCGACAGCTTAATATAATACCTATGTGGCATTGGGGTGGATGGTATGCGAAAACAACACACACACTCTTGTGTAAATTTGAAATTGTATACAAAATTGTGTGAAAGCCACAATTCAAAAGTGTAAATAAACATTAATGGTCACTCATTTATGCTTTCATCATGCAGCCTCATGCGACTACTATGTGTTGTGTGATGTTTTTTTTGAAGACGAACAAGTTAAACAGACCGTACCATAACACACTGGCTATAAATTAATTTGTGTCTCTCCGATAATTATCTATTGGACAGTCGTAATATATAGTTTAAGTGTATAGCGAAAATAATTCATCACCGTAAAGCGTAAATGTCATTTACACATCGATGTTCAGCTTAAACTGTTGTTCATATTATTACATGTGTGGGTATTGTCTGATCAACAATGCATTTAAATAGCAACAAAATGTATTGATAATAGGAAAATTTTATATTTATGACTGACTCTTAATGGCATTAAGTTAACTGCGCTCAATATTAAAAACTCAAATACATCAAATGCCGTCTAAAAAAGCAAATAATTTTGAAAAATATTTTAAAATTATAATAAATTTCTAAAATGCCATTCAATTCATATGATTTAATATTTTCAAGATCACTGGCTTACTGGACAAGGGCTCAGGATTCAAACTTCAGGTTTAACAATTTAAAAAATTAAATTTTTCTTATCAACGACCTCTTTTTAGCAGTCTCCTGGCAAATCTATCGTTCGAAAATAGCATTAAACTGTAAATGCTATAAGTCATGAACAAAAATTAAAACACATGGAATGGGCAAGGCGAAAAGCTAGGTTATAGTCTTAACTAAATGGTTGTACTGTTCAAGAAAGAAAACACTTAAAAATGTTTATTGGAACCATAATTAGCTAATTTGCCCTGAACTATTAGGTAATTTTATGCTAATTAGTTATCCCACCATAACATAATGCACTCGGTTATTATTTTCGTCATGCAAATATAAGATGTAATCAGCTAGGACTTCTAAGATAATGGATTATGTATTATGTATTATGGATTATGAGTATGCAATACCATATCTGTGTTATACACGCTAATTGTCTAACACACTACCCACCCAGACAATTTTTTTAAATGATTTTATTTATTGAATTTTTTCTTTTAAAAAAATTAAATAAAAACAATAAAACTATTCAAAGGCAATCAACATAGGGAATACCTTAATAAAGCTTTCGAATTTAATTACATTTTTAAAAGAATATATATTTTTTTATATGGAAATGAAAGAAGTCAAAGTCGACATAGTCTAGTATGCAGTGTGTTGGTTTATTAGACGTGAGGCCACTATTCAAACCCCAGGTCAGATATTTCGATCAAAGCGAAATACGAAAAATGTTTCTTCTGCGTCTTCCTTTCAGAGTAAAGAAAAATAGCCATGAAAATTCTTTCAAAAATCTGTAACTCGGCAACGACTTTAAACTGTATAAAAATAACACATACAACATAAGTGGTGTAAGAAATTAGGCCGTAATCCTGACTAAAAGGTTGTCAATTATGTATGTATGAAAGGAGTAGAAATATTTTGACTGCATCCTTGGCCTCGATCATTTCAAAAAGTGAATCAGCTTTGAAAATAGCAGAGTGGATTTACTTGCATGTTATTTTGTAGTCACCTTAATCTAGTAGGTAGTGTGTTGGGTTATTAGGCCTCGGTTCAAACCCCAGGTTAGACATCAAAACGAAAATATGAAAAAATATTTCTGCGGTGACTTCCTCTCAGCAGATTTCTGGCAAAAACTCTGAGAATAAATTAAATTGTCATGAAAAGTTTCTCCAACATCTGTCGCACAGTGGGGTTTTTGATAACAAAAGGGGGAATTAATTCGAAGTAACTTTCCCTGTTTCTAATTTTAACTTTTTTCAGTAAAATTCACTTCTTAAAGTAAAACTAAATAATTTTTTAATATTAATAAATACAAATTTTATTTCCCATTAGTTTATTTAAAAAAAAATTGCAATATTTCCAAAAAATAAAAAGAATAATATTTATTCTCACGATTTTTTATCATCATCATCATCAATTATTATTGTGTACCATTATCATTATAATTAGTGTAGGTATCATTATCATAATTATTGGCATCTGCTTCACCATCGAGATTTGATTCAAATCTTATCAATTGAATTGCTTCCATAGAAAAATTATGGGTTTTTTCTCTTTCAAGTTTCTCAATTTTGATATTACTGGATCTGAAGTATCTAATAGTCTTTTAAATATATCTACATTTGATTTTTCTCTAGAACATTTTCGCGAAAAATGCTCCCTTTTGAAATCTTTGTTTCGAGCTTCTTGTGCTTCTTCCGTCAGCTGTCCAATTGGTAGTAAAGTGTGGTTTATTATTTCTGGTCCATGGATTAAAAATTTGTGGTTAGTGGGGACTTATAATACTAAGGATACAGTTGTACAAAATAACTTGCGGTATCAAGAGCGAAATCTCGAAAGGCATTAGTGTTTATTTGAAATCCACTAGAAACGGTAACCATTTTTGTGTACTAGTAGTTTCTGTGAGTGTATTACATATTTTTCCATCAATCATGGTCCTATCAACTTATGATTGACTTCCAAGCGTTTTTCTCCATAAGAAATGACACTCTTTAAGGTTTTTTAATTTTTTTTAAATTTTTTATATGTAGGTGCAACAATATATTTAAATTTTATTTTAAAATGTGCAAAAAAGTGCAAACAATTTTTTCATAAATATTTTCAAAAGCATTTATATTTTTAGAAAACAAAAGGTTTTTTTTCTTAATTTGGCTTTATTCACAACTATTTATCGACATATTTCCCGAAATCCCCTAATTTATAGGCTTACGCGAGAAAATGAATTAAAAATAATGACACATATTGCACATAAAAACCAAAAACATAAATTAATCTAACTAACCTGAGGTTGAAGATTCCATTAAAATATTTTTATTTATCACTTTAGAAAACACCCAAAACCAATTTTTAAGACACCAAAAGTTGAAATTTATATTTCACGCGAGGAAAACTACAAATAATTCAAACTTTAAAATTATATTGTCACATAACGGTAGTTGTCAAAAACAAAATGTTTGCACCAGTGATGGGGAATGTTGTGTACTTTTACCGACTATAAAAATTTATTCAGTTCTCCTAAATTTAATTTTGCAATTAATTCCCATTTTTGGTATCAAAAACCCCACTGTGTGTCGTGCGTAGTCGACTTTAAACTGTAGGTCCCATCACTCATGTATAAAATTAGCACACACAACATAAGTGGTGTGAGAAACTAGGTCGTAGTTCTGACTGAAGGGTTGTAATGACTAGTTATGTGTGTATGAAAGAAGTAGAAATATTGTGACTGCATCGTTGGCCTCGATCATTTAGAAAATAGTTACACATAATAATAATCTTATTTACACAGAATCTGTGGTGAGTTCGAAGAAACTGTATCATAAATACTAGGTGCTCCAACTGGGCCTTCAAAACTTTGACAGTCGATTACAGTACCATATTGAGGGTACATCTGTCAAATTAGTTGTCATTTATTTAATGTGTTTTGCTAAGCCATCATGGATGGATATAACATTCAACTACAAATGCGAATAATAAAATCCAAAATAATGTACTGCGCATTTCGCCCATTTTACTATCGCCGGAATGGCCATACCATCGTGGAGAATAATTCGAGTACACTGGTTCAGTAAACGATCGACGAAACGATTGACGAAACGCTAGATATGCCGAAAACCTCGCCGCTGTCCGTGAGAGTGTACAGGAGAAGCCGGTCTAATTTGGCTCTGCACCCCGTACAAATTTCAACTGATCTAAGGTAAACGACCATAGCCAACGACGTGAATGAGATCTGAAACAGCTCTTATTTTCATCGAGAAATCATCTGCAGCGCCGTATGAATGGTTACATAAGCACACAAAATTTTCTATTTGGAAACAGTACCACAAATCCACATGAGATTCATGAGCGTTCAATGCATTTCGAAAAAGTCATTGCTTGATGTGAATTTTAAGTGGACGGCGTCATCGGTCCATATTCCTTTGCAATCAACTTTGGCCATGATTTAGCTGTAGCATTATGAGTCGGCCTGACTTCAGGCCACAATTTCTTTTGGTCTGATTTGGATGAGAAAACAATGATGTGCAGTTCGAACAGAACGACGCTAAGTGCCACCGAGCTCCTGTCACATTGGATATTCTGCATGTGCGATTTGACAGCATGATCATCTCAAGTGGAGGTGATGTGAACTGGCCGCTGAGATCGTAGAATTCGACATCATTATACTTTTTCTTGTGGGGTTTAGTTGAGTGGCAGATATATGCGAATAAGCCTCAAATACCAGAGAAGTCGTTGCGATCATTTCTATATAAAACGGCATGAAAGGTTTTCAAACGATTGAAAAATTTCAATGATATATCACTTACATTTTGTTTTATCAAAAAAAAAAAATAAAAAAAAAAAATAATGAAAAATGTTAATGAATGTATTGGACTGCCGAACACTTTAAGCTTGATTTTGCTTGGTACATATGGAAGTCATATATCGTGTGAGTGTTAGAGAGTCTATGTTTTTTACAGATGTTGTAATTATTGCACTGCTCTCTAATGTTAAAGGGAATATCAGATACTTATCAATAAAAATCGTTAACATTTATCATATTAGCGAATGATTTTGTTTTAATCAAACTTAGCGAACTGTTTGTTATCTTTAAAATTACGGAATATCCATCCCTATAATAAGAGGATTAGTTTCCAACGAACGTCTCTGTTGTAGTATCATTGTAATTACTGCTTATAGATTAAAATTTTATTTTGCATTGCAAATTAAGAATCATAAATCACAAACTAAATTCATTGCCTTTCAATTTTATAAAAGGAAAGAAATAAAGGAGGAAAACAATAGAAAATTACAATCAATTCCAATTACCAAACATTCTCGATCAAGAAGGCTGCACAAAAATCAAAAAGTTTGAAGCATAAATCAACAAAAATAGTTTAACACATACACGCTGACGGACATTCTTCCATCCACACATGTATACACACACACATATATATATACACGGACTCAAACAATTGCCCGTACACTAAACTATTGATAATATAATTTAATGTAGTTCGGAAAATATATATCCAATGAAAATGCGTTCTTGATTTTTAAAAAGTGCAACAGGCATATTACACAAATACAAACACATAAAGGTGAAAACAGAAATAAATTTTATTGAACTAACAAAATTAAAAAAATACTCCAGAAACCAAACTCAAAAAATTATCCGTACAGAATAATATTTATACCTTAAAACTAATTAATGTGGTTTTAATAACGGGTGTGATATCTTTTGGCTTTAATAACCTCTTTTAAATGGTTCTTCATTGATAATAATAGTTTACTAGTAATTTCTTGACCAATATTCAGCCATTAATCGGTAATAACGTTTTTGACCATTTCCTTGCCAGTGATTGTAGGCTGACGGATTTTTTTCTCCAAAACTCCCCATAGATGCTCTATGGGATTAAGATCTGGACTCTGAGGATGATCAGAAAGCACTTCTTTTACGTTTTCACCTAACCATTCACTTAGAATTTTGTTTATGTTTTGGGTCATTATCGTGAACGAGTTGAAAATCCCCTAGCATTCCTAATTTCGTTGCACTAGATTCCAAATTTTCTTTTGATATATTCAAATAAGGGTGTTTATCCATTGTAGTTTCAATAAAAACGAGATTTCCGACACCTCCTGCTGACATGGTACCCCAAACCATCACATTACCTCCACCATGTTTTAAAGTTGGCTTTAGATTTTTAAACTCAAGCATTTGGAGGCCAATATTTCTGATGCTATTCCGAGATACCACCCCACACACTCGCAAAGGTGCACGAATCGAATAAGGTACCGTGAGGCCAGCGGCGGCAGCCACATGATTGAATTACTATTCCATATCTAACCGGAAAATTTAACTTCACAACAAAAAAGTAAATTTGACAAATTTCCAAACCATTTTTGTTTTATTGCATTTTTAAATTTAAACAAAATAGCTCACCCACCCATTACATACACATATTTATTCACTTTACGCTCTTATTCATAACACCATTATAATTACTCACATTATGTAAAATTCATTCATAAGTACATATGTGACGTATGAGTAATATTTAATTCTATTTAATTCATACATGACAATATCCAAAAAAAAAATAATTATTGCATACTTTTCAGAGTAAATATTCTAGTACATGTAATATCGACGCCTCCATTCTATAACGTTCTAAGTGTACTTAGAACGTTTTTAATGTTTTTGCATTTTTTAATTCTACGTTCTCTAACTTAAATACTGTCAAAATTTGGTTAAGATGCGCCGATCCGTGCCGTAGTTATAGGAAAAGATCTACTTAGAATACATATATAGCCGTATATCGCGTGAAAACTTTGAGAGCTCATAACTCAAAACACACCTTTTCGACTTAGAATGTTATAGAACGGAAACGTCGATATGATGCGTATTAGTAATATATTTTAAATACACCATTAATTTGGGATTAAATATGTATTTCCAAGCTATGATAGTGCAATTCTAAGGGAGTTTTAAATATTTAAAATTTTTCAAAATATCCCAAACTAAAAGTAAATACAAAAATCACAATTTTGGGCTACATTGTGGGTACAGTGGGTACTACATCATGGCCTGTATCTTAGTCTGTATTTTCCACATCTTCACAACAAAAAAATAAATTTATAAAAATTTCTAACCGTTTTTGTTTTATTGCATTATTAAATTTAAAGTTATAAATGGCCCACTCTATACAACAAATTATTCTAAACTTCTTCATGTCATATTGCATAAGACACTGAAAGCATTGTATAATACACAATTTATTTCTAAACTTTATGTAGAAATAGCATCAAATTTATATATACACTGTCTCAAACAAATGTGGCAAATCAAACTATTCTTTTGAAGCCAAACATCGTTACAATCGATACCATGATGAGCTTTTACAAAAAATTGGCTATCATGGTGCGATAGGTGTCTTCATTGAGGTTGCGCCGTCCTTATTTTCAAAGAAAAATGCCAATGATAGCTTCACTCCACATGTTGTATCAAACAGTCTGTCGTAATGGGTGCATTGACTTCTGTAAGCCAAGACCACGTGTTGATTTTCTGTGCCCCAAATACGACAACTTTTCTTATTAAACCACCCACCAAGATGAAAATTAGAGTCATTCTATGATTTTTTTCAGCATAACCGACATTATTGTGCAGTTTCTCCTGGCCCAATAAATCCCAACGTTGCTTAAGCGTAAATCGATTCATTACGTGCCGTAGAGATAATATACTGATTTTGTGACAGAAAAAAATGACATAAGTATTGCCAGATTCGAAATAACCGATGTTTTAAATTTAAACCGACATACTGAGTCTACTTGAATTTATACTTTCAGAATCGATTAAGTCCTGCTTGTAAAACTTGTTTTCAAAGCACAATTTGATATTTGAATAGATTTTCCATAGAAAAATCTATAATAGTGGGCACTCCATTGGTATTATCGGCATTCTATCCGTTATTATTATAAGAATAGGTAGTAAGCATTACAAAACCTAATAAAACAATCCATAATTGCTCCTACACAATTCGATCTTAATTGCATCATCCCAGTTACTCTTATGAAAAAATATAATTACCGTTACTGTACTGGTATAAAGTGAGCGACAAGATACAAATGTCATAAAGAGCCGAATATGATGCAGACTGCATCAATTTTTTTGTTTTAATTTGAAGAAAACTGCGAGTCTTCTATCGAAAGCTCATCGAGGCATATGGCAGTGTGCAGAAAATGTTCGGAAACGAAACATGTTGAGAAACGAAGATCCCGGAAGACCTTAAAAAACTTTTAAGACGACGTGACGGATTGTAAACAATCCAGAAAGAGGACAGAAACAATTGACAGAAATGGTGAATGCTGCACAACAAACAATTTCTTATCATTTAAAACCCATGGGAAAGATTCAAAAGTTTGGAAAATGGCTGACACATGAATTGAATGACAGATGGAAAACCAAAAAATCAAAGAGATTTGAAGAAATTTGGCTTCAAAGACACGATAGAAAATCAGTTCTGCCTCGAATTATTACAGACGATGAAAAATGTGTTTATTTTCATTATTCTAAACAGAAAACTTATGGAGTAATCAGGGACAACCATAAACTTTAACACCAAAACCAGATCGATTCCGTAAGAAGACAACGTTGTGTGTCTGGTGGGACTAGAAAGATGTGAGGTACCACATTGCATGCCATCGTGTATGTCCTACCAGACATGAGTATGTGGCGTATTGGATGCCATCTTTTTTCATCATAGTTGACGCGATGGTGACTATTTTCACGGATATTAGCAAAGAAACATCCTTGTCTACAGAGAGTTTGTGGATTAGCCCTTGAAGGAAGAACTTAAAGTCGGTGTTGTTGAAGTTCTTTTAGTTGCTGATGGAACCAGCTCCTAAAACCTGGTGAAACCATTAATACATATCGCCACCATAACAAATCATCAGTTTATACCTTGTATTGATCGAAAAAATACCAGAATGGATCACAAGATACGACAAAATAATTTAGCAACATGCTAATGCATCCGAACGCAAAGCAAAATCGGTGCAACATACAATCGAAGTATTATGCTGAGTGCTACTACCCCACCCGCCATGTTCGTCAGACTTGAGCCCTTCCATTTATTCTTGTCTTCTTTAATTGGAAACACTTTGGCTGAACAGTACTTCGGTTTCTACTAGGAAGTCGAATATTGGGTAAACAACTGATTTGCTTCAACAAATCAACAGTTTTATTGGCGTGGACCCATCAATTCCCTTGGGTTAAGTTGGGTTGGCAGATAGCTTGTCGTTCACAGGCAAGTTCCCTCAGGGGCCCATGTGTATCAGGGTAAGATAAGCCTCCTTGTCATGATCCGTTGGTGGTGGACTTGAACGATGCTGTTTTACGAACCTTGTATGGTATTTTTCAAAAATGCTTGAACAAGAACTTTGTATTGTGAATTCAATAGAAGTGTTGAAGAAGTATATAAGTTCAAAAGTAATTATAATATTTTAAACAATTTTTACTTGTGGCAAATTAGTATGTTATAGAATACACTGTAGTAAACTTTATTCAGTATTTCAGAGGGTATATAGGAAAGGAATTATGGCCGTATGGTCTCTGTACACGAGAGACTTAAAAATGCACGACTTTCGTGGGCAATATCTTGCTTAAAACACATGTTAACCAAATCGATTTTTTTTAAGAAAACTATAATCATCACGAGGGAGGGATGGAATGCATGCAAATAAGGTAAAGTTTCTGATTGTGGTCAACTTGGCGACCACCAGGACGATCCTTGTCTTGCTGTATTCAAGTTGACACGCAGCCTCCTTGTGGCCCCTCCTGGATGGCATTCTAGCACCCTCTAGATGTTAACTAATGCGTGCAGCGAAGTCCAATCCCCTGGACGTTAAATTTGGGTTGTGCGTAGGGCTTGGAACCCACCACATAAAAATTTGCTCCAATGAAAACCGGAACAACAGACCTAAAAAGGATCCCCTCAAAAGTTGACGACCACGGCAAACGTTCAAAGGACAACGATTTAAGAATAGCCACTTGGAACGTCCGCACCCTTTATAGGGTTGGCGCTTCTGCCCAGCTAGCGGATGCCCTCAAGAAATGTAAGACGGACATCACTGCCATACAGGAAATGCGATTGATGGGGCAAGGATGCAAAAGGCTGGCATCTTGCGATGTGTATTACAGCTGCCATGTTGATAAGCACGAATTCGGATGTGGTTTTGTGGTTAATAAGAGACTTCGTCACCTTCTCTCTGGGTTCACGCCTGTGAACGAAAGGATAGCCACAATCCGCATCAGGGCAAAATACTACAACATCAGCCTAATTTGTGGTCACGCCCCGACGGTAGAAAAGGATGATGTGGTTAAGGATGCCTTCTACGCTAAACTCGAGGACGTATATGATAAGTGCCCGACCCATGACGCCAAAATCGTCCTCGGTGATTTTAATGCGAAGGTCGGGCGGGAAGGTATCTTTGGCCCCACTGTCGGACAGTTCAGCCTCCACTCGAACACTACCTCCAATGGTATGAGGCTGATCGATTTCGCCGCGGCGCGTAACATGGTAGTATGTAGCACTAAGTTTCAACATCTCGACATTCACAAGGCCACATGGACGTCCCCTGATCGATCAACATCCTACCAGATCGATCATATTGTGATAGACGGAAGGCACATATCCAGTGTACTAGATGTGCGCACATTCAGAGGTCCAAACATCGACTCGGACCACTACCTTGTCGCAGCCAAGTTTCGATTGCGCATTAGCGCTTCAAGGTCTGCGGACTCTAGTGCATTGCGAAAGCTGGACGTTAAGAAGCTGCGATCACAAAGGACAGCTGAGGTGTTCTCCGCTCAACTCTCGGATAAGCTCCGTCGTTCCCCATCTAATCTCAACGACATTGGCGGACTGTGGGCCAACATCTCCCACTCCTTGCGCACTACTGCGGAAACAGTCCTTGGTTTCGAACGCCCACCCCAACGAAATCAATGGTACGATGAGGAGTGCCGCGAGGCAACTGCGGCGAAAAACACCGCATACAAGAAAACGTTGCAGTCAGCCGCTACGCGAGCCATTGTCGGGAATTATAGAGATAAGAGAAGGGATGAGAGACGCCTTTTCAGACGCAAGAAGAGGGAGCAGGAAAGGCGTGAGCGTGAGGAAGTCGAGATGTATAGATGTAGGAATGACGCTCGAAAATTCTATCAAAAGGTTAAGCGTCTAACCGAGGGTTATAAACCCGGAGCGTCTTCCTGCAAGGACGAAAATGGAAACTTAGTAACAGATCCGCAGGGAGTACTGAGGTTATGGAGGAAACACTTCTCTACTCTGCTACAAGGCGATGACGACACCAATACCGCCTTTAGAGATGATGTTCCGAACCCGATCGATGATGACGGCGTGGAGATTCCGCCGCCTAGCCATGAAGAGGTCAAAGTCGCGATTACGGGCTTTAAAAACAATAAAGCGGCAGGTCTTGATGGTCTCCCCGCCGAATTGTTTAAGACCGTATGTAATGAGTTGGTAGGACGCATGCACCAGCTTATTTACAAAATATGCTTATATGATAAGGCTATGCAGAATGACGTTGAGCAATTCTTATAGCTCCGTCAAGGTAGGAATGGACCTCTCCGAGCCTTTTGATACCGTGCGAGGTTTCAGACAAGGCGACCCCTTATCAACTCCTCTTCAACTTCGTCATGGAAAGTGTTCTGCGAAAGGCAGAACAGGCAGGCACTATTTTTCAAAAAAGTGTCCAGTTGCTTGTGTACGCTGACGACATTGACATCATAGGGCGTACGAAGCGAGATGTTACTGCTGCCTTTAGCGCTATTGAACGCGAGTCTACTAAGATGGGTTTGGCAGTAAATGAGGGCAAAACAAAGTATATGTTACCGACAAGTAGAGACGTGCGGCGTATTGATTCTCAGATTACGGCCGATAACTATCCTTTTGAAACAGTCAAGGAATTTATTTACCTTGGCTCCGCCGTTACCACCACAAATAATGTCAGTCTGGAGATCACGCAGGATCACTCTTGCCAACAGGTGCTACTATGGTCTCAATAGGCAATTGAGTAGCAGAGACCTCTCTCGTACGACGAAGCTAACACTCTACAAGACGCTCATCCTACCCGTGCTGCTTTATGGCGCAGAGGCATGGACCCTATTAAGTACTGATGCAGCAGCCTTGAGAGTGTTCGAGAGAAAAATACTGCGTAAGATCTTCGGTCCAGTACGTGTTGGCGATGATTTCCGCATCCGATACAATAGTGAGCTGTACGAGCTCCTCAACGACATGGATGTTGTCCAGCGTATTAATATCCAGCGGCAGCGCTGGCTCGGCCATGTCGTTCGAATGGAGGAGGATGCTCCAGCGAGACGGGTATTTGATGCGGGGATCTGCGGAAGTCGGCGAGAAGGACGACTTTGTATCCGTTGGAAGGACCAAATCGAGGAAGCCATGTCATCGATTTTTGTGACCAACTGGCGTAGGCGCGCAAGAAGCAGAGGCACCTGGAAGGATGTGTTGCGGCAGGCCGAAATCCGTTAATCGGGTTGTTATGGCCAATTAAGTAAGTAAGTAAGTATAATCATCACGGACTATTAGGCTTGATGGATTATAACATTTTAGTTTTATTGGACTTGAAGAAGTACATTTCATATTTGATGAAACAAATTTCCCACCCAACATCAATTTTGATAGCAAACTTTAATGATTTTGCAGGGCTGTTCGTTCCATATTGTATTCATGACAAAATGGCCAACCTGACTTCTGGTATTGCATACAGAAATTCATCTAAAACCAACGCTCCTAATAATTACGTTCAATAACTTAAGCGTTACCTTAAATTTGAAGAAATATATTGAAGTGTTAAGCAAATAATTTTGTATTTTCATTTCCTAGACAAAGAATGTTATTGTTGCCCATACCAAAGATTTATTTTTCACTTTACATTCCAAGATAGAAGAACATAAACGAACATTTGTTTTAATCTATCGATGCAAATGGAAAGATTCCAGGAATTTGTTCGATAGAAAAATGGAAAATGTGATAAAATTTGAATATTTAGTCAGTCCTTCATTGCTTCATTTATAGATTCTGCCTTATTTGTCTTTGGTTTCGGCAAATAATACAGTTGCATTTGTACTCGGCTACTGCTACAAAAACTTCTCAAGGCATTCTTGGCAACGCAGAATAATTTATTTTCAATATCAATGCATACGTGCGAGCATTTGCATGCACTTAAAATGTAAATTTGTTTTCCAATTGTATACGATGTATAACAGTTGCAAAGAAAATTTGAGAAAGGCAAGTATATGTGTATTATATATATACATACATATATACACAATAATATGTAACGTCATTTTAATAGTAAAATTTTTTTGGGAGTTTGTAAAAAGAAATTCGTACGTATGTAATTGGTCACTACAACCCTTCAGCCAGGATTGCGAACTAGATTCTCACACTACTTATGTTATGTGCATAGCTGCCAGATAAATGAGGCACCAAATCGTCAAATATTAGTAAACACAACTCTTATGTATGGGTCGGTGCCTCAATGTCTATTTAGAGGTTTCTCGATCGTGTACAGGAGAGGCCGTAGTATCTCGTTAATGACGGTAGTGTATCCAATTCCATTGAATCATTGGAGCATCGTTGCAATGTGGTTTGTGTTTCACTGTTCTATCGCTTTGACAAAAGGATTTTGCTCGAACGAAGTATGTAAGGGACTTTTCCCGAAAATCATATATTCCTACGTAACACTCGTTTTTGTCGGCCACTACTTCCGTATATGGTCGATTGGACAGTGGATCGCACACTGCATTGCAGTGAAAATACGTTTTTTAGTCGGACTATTCGTATGTGGAACTCAATTCCTGCAGAGGCCTTCCCTGTTACTTTTGGTACAAATATATACAAGCCTAGTGTCCATAAACACTGTTCTCTCTTTCCTTCTTCAAATAACATATTTTCATAGTTCCAGACACAATGCCATCCATCCCTTGAGTGTTGGTTGTACGAAACAAAATAACGGCACTTGCCTTTGTTCTTCCGATGGTAATATTAGAAGCTGAACTCGAATTTTTAAAATTGTCTGCAAAAGACAAGTGATAAATTATTCTCAACTACGAGGTTATTTAGGAGTGGTAATTTTTTGGCTTTTAAGGGGACAGAAGGAATAAAATACAGAAAAATTATCCCAGGTATTCGAAAGTAACTTAAAAATATAACACTACTCCTTGTTTTTACTAACCTAAATTTGCAATAGTAACAATTGCAAAGTAAATACAAAGCTTAAAGTGGCTTTTAATGGACTAAAGTAAGGAATTTGATGTAAATTTTTAATTTCCAAAAATTGTCAAAATAAAGACATAAATCGTCAAATCGTCAATATGATATTTTTGAAGCTCAAAATCGTCAAAATGACGATAAATCGTCAAATCTGGCAGCTATGATTGTGTGTGCTAATTTTAATCATGAGCAGCGGGACCTACAGTTTAAAGTCGACTCCGAACAACAGATTTTTGGGAAAGTTTTCATAACAATTTTTTTCACTTTCAGAGTTTCTGTTAGAAATCTAGTGATAAAGGTCGTCAAAGAAATATTTTTCATATTTCGTCGTTTTCTTTTTGGAGCTGTCTGAGCTGAGGGATGAACCGTGGCCTCGCGTTTAATAAGCCTTCAATAGGCTTTCGGGTCACAATAGAAATGGTCCATTGCGAACTACTATGAAAAATAAGTGGGAAATAAAAGAGGACCGTCAACCAGATCAATATCAATCCAAAATCAAATGTCCTGAAAGTGTGAGATTTGGTTGCAAACATTTTACCACAAACTATGATATTGAAGCAATACGTTGAATATTTTTAATGGCAACATCACATGAAAAAATCCATTTAAAACAGAAATAAAAAGATTCGTTTACAGTAGGCTCATTGTTGCTTTGGGGATAAAATTTCTTGATTTTCTTTGATAAGTACCGTAGTAGTTCTTGAGTAAACAGCTTGAGTACTTCAGAAATTGCTGTGATGAACAATTGTCTCCGCGTTATTAAAACTGAACCCCAATCATAAGATTTGATCGCTATTGAAAATTTGTGGGGAAAGCGGGAAATTTAATTACAAAAGCAAACTTTTTCGAAACAAGGTGAAGTAAAAAAGGCCCTTTGGAATGAACGGAATAAATTAAGCCATCAATATGCAAAAAAACTTGTTGAACCTATGCCAAAGTAACTTAAGAATGCCATTCGCGAAAAATGCTGTCCAACTAAATATTGAAAACGTTTCTATTTTTTTCAGTAGGATTAATTTAACGTAGCTACTCACACCACTTATGTTGTGTGTGTTAATGCCATATATTAGTGGCGGAACCTACAGTTTAAAGTCCACTCCGAACAACAGATTTTTGAGAAACTTTTTAAAGGCAATTTTATTTTACCCGCAGAGTTTTTGACAGAAATCTGCTGAGAGGAAGTAGCCCGTTTGTTGAGAGTATTGGGCCTGGGGTTTTAACCGTGGTCTTAAGTCTAATACGCCAACTCACCAACTACTCACTAACTAGACTACGGCGACTTCAACCTTAAATACAAACAAATTAAATACACACAAAGAAAACTATAGAAACAGAGGGAAGTTGTCATTATTTTTAACAATGTAATGTTATGCGTAAAGAAATCTAATAAACCAGAGGCTCTGTTGTCAGACCAGCATAGTGCACTGTCCCTGACACTCGAGTGAGAATATTAACACAATGAAATATTTGCAATCTAAAGCATAGATTTTACATATATGTGTGTATTTTTGTGTATTAAAAAGAGATAGTAGAAGATCCACATTCATATGATTGTTTGTAAATGGATTTTTATATTCCCTGATTTTAGGGCATTGTGACTTAAACCAAAAACAACACCAACTTTGGTAGACAAGGGAATAAAATACTAAAATATGTGACAGCAGATACTATAACTATATAATATGATAGTGTGTATGCATTTTACAGTACCTTTACTTTTGCTATGGATCCTGTCTGTTTTCTTTACGTCATAATATTACCGAATTTCTCAGTACATTGAAAGAATATGAATAAGAATATTTGAAAAATTTAAAAAACCACTTGTGTGATTTGCATTATTTTTTAAATAAATTCATGTTAATAAAAGACGAAAATCTATTGTTGTATATATCGATGCAAACATTAATAGATATTCTTAACAAAGCACACTTAAATATCAGTTACACTATTTGTACAGTCAAAACTTTAAAGCAAAATGAATAGATTTGGTCTCTTCTCGAACTTGAGAAAGTAAAAAGGAGTCGCCGTAGTCTAGTGGGTAGTGTGTTGGCTTATTAGACGTAAGGAAACGGGTCAAGCCTCAGGTCAGACATCAAAACGAAATATGAAAAAATATTAATTCGGCGACTTCCTCTCAGCAGATTTCTGGCAAAATCTCTGAGAGTAAATTAAATTGCCATAAAAATTTTCTTAGAAATCTGCCGTTCGGAATCGACTTTGAAATGCAGGTCCCTCTACTCATGCATAAAATTAACGCACACAACATGAGTGGTGTGAGAAGCTAGGCCGTAATCCTGACTGAAGGGTTGCAATGGCAAATTATGTATTTATGTATGTTAAAAGGACATCTGAACTTTGATCAGTTATGATCATCACACGGAAGCTACATTTGTCAAATAAGCGGTCATTAATTCAGTTTGTTTGTATAAATTCACCATGTACGACGATATACAACTACATGTGTTCGCCAAACAAACTCTGGTGAATTGAAAAACAGCTTTGGCGATAAGGCCCATTTGTAGATCAAAATATCAAATTTGTGACTATACAAATTTATATGATGTCCAAGAGCGTCCAAAGAATGCTAGCGGTATCATCGTTCCAAATTTCTTTGCCAAGCCATCACTGTAAACGGCAAGCACTATAGGTCAATAGCCTGAACTGGATGATCTGAGCATCAACGACATATGGATCTAAGCCACATAGCCAATGGCAGATTGGATATTGTCAACGAGCGATTCGATCCAGTTACACTTTTTCTTGTGAGATTACCTTAAGTCGCAGGTGTATGCAAATAGGCTACAAATCACAGCGGTAATCAAAGTCAACATAACCCATATCAGCCATTAAATTCAACCAAGTTTCCACACGTAGTGAAATTTTCAAATTTTGTTTTATGTTTAAATCTAAAGATAGGAAATGCTTAAAAATGTTAAGAAAATAAGATGGAGGTTTAGTTGTACTGCCGTATTCTAAGGCCTTTGTGGTTTGTGGCTTATTCGCAAATATCTAAAACTCAAGAAAACCCCATAGCGAAAAGTCTACTTATTTACTTACTTAATTGGCCATTAACAACCCGATTAATGGATTTCGGCCTGTCGCAATACATCCTCTGCGTCTTGCGCGCCTAAGCCAGTTGGTCACACCAATCACTGGCAGGGCTTCCTCGATTTGGTCCTACCAAAACAGACAAGGTCGTCCTCTTCGCCGATTTCCGCAGAACCCCGAATCAACTACCGGTCTCGCCGGAGCATCCTCCTCTATTCGAACAACATGGCCGAGCCATTGTTGGACCGAATGCGGAAATCATCGGCAACTCGTACTGGGAAGAAGATCTTAAGTAGGACTTTTGTAGTGTGTTTGACTTGTCTGGATTGTCATACCCTTTGTATGCAATCTTGGTATGATATTGTCCACACTACATTATATGCTTAGACATAAACAATTCGTGTATTATGCTGTCTAAGCATTTCCCATAATATGCATAAGCGTAGTGTATAGTTAGTTATTATACAATTAGTTTTTAAGAACAGAAGTATAATTGTAACCATTCAAGGGAACAGCCGCTAGTGCGAATAAATAAATAAATAAATAAATAAATAAAAGTTAATCATATATTAAATAAAACAGTGTTTTTATTATACTTTTCTCTCGACATTCTCAAGGCTGCTGCATCAGTGCTTAATAGGGTCTATGCCTCTTTGCCATAAAGAAGCATGGGGAGGATGAGCGTCTTGCAGAGTATTAGTTGTATCGTACGAGAAAGGTCTCTGCTACTCAATTGCCTATTGAGACCACAGTAGTACCTGTTGGCAAGTGTTCTCCTGCACTTAATCTCCATGGAAAAGTCTAATGGTATTAAAGCACACAATCTCGGTAATCAGTTCCCATTTCCACCACGTAAGATGACCATGCCGGAAAAAACGCTCATGCTGAATATCAAATGTTACATGTGAGGTGTGTAGCACATAGCGCTGTCCTGTTGAAATCACATTTCGTGTTGCTTGCTGTGATGGCCTAGCCTCGGTCTCCAAGAAATCTTAATCGACGCAGTCTGCCCAAAATACGCACCAGGTGCTTGGTCAGGTATCAAATGCTACGATGGCTACGGCTTGTGAAGAACATTAAACATTTTTTGTTTTACAGTAAAATAGAAAGAAATTAATAAGTGAATATAAAAAATAGCAATAATTTTTACATTTTATTGCTTAAAATTCTTAAAATTGCTAAAAATTTGCTTTGCTACCCAAACTTTCGCTGTTCACTGTATACCGATACGAATTACAGGCATTTATTAATACAAACAAAAGGTGTAGAAAATACATTTTTTTTCTCCACAATTATTATTGTGATGTAAAATATATAAACTATGGCATACACATTGATTTGTAAGGTTTTGGGTAAAAAATGTATATAAAAAAGCATGTAAAAGGATGTAAAAATAGAAAAGGAATAAATCATAGTAATAGGGTTTTCTTTTCTGAAAACTGAAAACAAAAAAAAAAAATAATAAATTCAGCAGAGTAACGTTTTCACCCTTCCTGATGTGTTCTAAAAAAAAGAAAACTAAACTCGTACTACATGTCACATGTTTAGAGCAGAACACAAAAACATGTCAATTTGAGGGCAAAAAAAATCGACATTTTTTTGTAAGAAAATATAACACCATGAGTAAAAAAATATTGTCTTTGTATTACACTTTCAGCCGCACGTAATGCAGTCAGTGCATGTGAATAGGGCACTTTGGGGGAAACCAATATTATCATTCAGTGGAACAAGATAATGAATTTTCAAAGTAGCTGCAAGACAAGTAATTAAACAGATTTGACAGAATAAGGATGTGGGATGAATTACAAAAAGTAAAAGTGTTTTTGTGAATCTTCTGATGTGAATTAAAGCTTTCTCGAGTTTTAATTTGAACGATTTTATGTATGTCTGTTGTAGTATGTATTTAATGACAAGCTTCTGCAGGCATATCGTACCTCACACTTCATATGACCAAAATAGAACACGCGATTTAAATTGTATTTCATGCAATGAAATATTTCTTAGCAATTCTCATATACTTTCTTTGATTAAAATATTTACGCTTAGTTATGTCGAGACCTGTTCTACAGAGTGCTGTTTTAGGATTGACTATTTTAAATGAAGTCACCGTACTCTAGTAGGTAGTGTGTTGGCTTATTAGACGTGAGGCCTTGGTTCAAAAACCTGGACAGACATCTCCAACTAAACGAAAGACGAAAAAATACTTTCAACAGATTTCTGGCAAAAACTCGGAGAGAAAAATAAAATTGTCGTGGAAAGATTCTCGAAATCTTTCGTTCGGAGTTGACTTAAAATTGTGGTGAGAGAAGCTAGATTGTAAGCCTGACTGAAATGCTGTAATGATCAATTATGTACATATGCATTTTAAACCACATTTAAATATTAGAAAGGACATCACCGTACATTTTTCAGTCTCAACTTCGTTGGCAGTAAAAGAGTATTTGCAACATTGATAGGCATATAAAATAATTGATTGTCTTATTTTTCTAAATCGCATAGCTGCACTATTGCGCTACTCGCAGGTCACTGTCCTCTTCGGAAGTATGTCGATTCCCTTAATCGACTTCTGCACAAGATCAACGTCTGCCCTCTACATACATACATAATTGGCTATTACAACCCTTCAGTCAGGATTACGACTTAGTTTCTCACACCACTTAAGATGTGTGTGTTTATTTTATACATGATTGGCAGGACCTACAATTTAAAGTCGACTCCGAACGTCAAATTTTTAAGAAACTTTTCATGTCAATTTTATTTATTCTTGTAGTTTTTGCCAGAAATCTGCTGAGATCAACTTGCCGAAGAAATAATTTTTGTGTTTTGTCTTGATGTCTGGCCTGGGGCTTTACGTCTAATAAGCCAACACACACCTACTAGACTACAGCGACTTATTTGCTATAAAACAGCAGAGATTCTGGACTTCTCTGTAAGTTTTGTCTCAACTTTTATAAAGAAGCAGTTTAGATAGGTTTCTTTAGGAATTGTCTGATCTCTGGGTTATATATTGAACTGTCTTATCACAATGGACCTAACCGCTTGTCTACGGAATGAATTAACAGAAAAAAGAACTCAAAGTTATTTCGAGAAACAAACTCCATTTTAAAAATTTTTCAAATAATTACAACACTGCTCATAACAAACTTTCGTCTAAGGTTATGTCCATTGTCAAACAAGTTCGTGTTCTCAACTTAAAGAAAGAATAATTTCATACATGCTGGTAATTAACTCATTCCAAAAATTTTCACTTTCTCTCTTCTAAAGAGATTATAGTCTTACAAATGGACTCAATAATGATACTTCCAACAAACAAGGGCGATGTATTAACTAACAGTAGGCTGGGTGGTAATGAGACATAATTATGCAAAATCCTTTAGCTCTTGAAATGTTCTTGACTTATTAAACATTCCCAATGATATCAAATCACGGCCAATTAACATCGCCACGACATGGGTTGACACGACCATTGCATTGCTCGAACTAAAGAGACGTTGCGTCGTTGGCTATGTGGCAAGTGGCACCATCAAGTTAGAACGACATGCCATTCAGGTCTATATCCTCAATTTGTGGCCACAGGAAGTTTGTTATCACAGTAGAAGATGGTTATCATGTTCTCATTTTCGAAAAAATTCCGCCCGATGACACCGCCAGCGTATAAAACGCTCTAAAAAGTCAAACGATGATTTCAGTTTGCCTAAATGTGGCAATTCTGCTTGGTGATGAATCCTCTGAGGTGAAGGTACGACTCGTTGCTGAATACTTTTTTCTTTGTAGAGTCACCATTCACTTCTGCCTATTCAAGCAGTCATTTGACATACTGACGACGCTTGAAGTGGTCAGTAGGCTACAGTTCCTATGTCAATTGAACTTTATATGCGTGTCAATTCAATTCTTTGTTCCAAATTCTTGCACTCGCCAAAAAATGGAGGTTGAATGAAGGCTCTTCTGCTACACTATTGCAACAAAGCAGTGTTTTCCACAGAATGAACTGGACACGCATGCACAGGCGTGTTGACAGTTCCTACAGGTCCGGTTTGCTGAAATTTGTACAGAATTCTACCGATTGTGGCCACAATTGGACGATTATGCTAAATAAAAAACTTATGAAGTGCACGAACTGAATTTTGATTTTAACGCCAATTTTTGTAAAAGGCTTACACAATCTTAATGCTCGACTCAATTGTGTACCTCTCCACGGTTGAATTTTTGAATTCAGTTTCTTACAAATCGAGGAAATACTGTGATAAATCATTAATGTGATACAGAAATAAACAACCAGGTAAACAACACTGTAGCTTTCTGCTGTTGTTGACTAAAATGACAGAAAGTCAAGGATACCTAGCATTTCCTTTCATGATATAAAAGGTAAAGAAAGCTGAAAAACGGCAAAACAACCACAATCACTCTTTTATACACTTTTTCATTTAGTTCTTCAGTCAATCATTCATTCAGTTTACATTTCTTTTTTGCATTCATTTGTTTCGATACAGATGCATAAATTTTGCTTCTATCAGATCTTCAACAGTGCTTTCTTGCTTCATTGTCAATCTATTTGAATCCTTTTTTAAGTTTATTTTTAGTTTTTCATCTCCTCTACTGAGGGATAATTGAGTCTTTTGTTGCATGCCAATTGTCTTGCGGCAAAGTACTGTTAGCATGTTAAACTACCAGTTACTGGTGTTTCTTTTCGCACGCAGGCATTTACATAGCTAGGATATCACACTAAAAAAAATGGGAAATATTTAAGCCTCAGAAAAATATATTTAGCATCTAAAAAAACTGTATATAAATTGATATCAACATTTTGCATAATAAGAAGATATTTTAGTGAAAAGTTCTGTAGGCGGCTCAATGGTCTAGGGGTATGATTCTCGCTTTGGGTGCGAGAGGTCCCGGGTTCAAATCCCGGTTGAGCCCACTGATTATTTTACATTAAGATTTTACATAACAGATAACGTAATTTAATTTGAAAGATAAATTAAAAAGACATAAAACTATCAATACTTTAGATATTTAAAAACTTTGAATACTAGATTATCGTCAAACCACTATTTTAGTAGATTTATTTTATTTATTTTTTTGTTCAAAACAATACAACAAGAATAAATCTTGTATTACAGTATTGCTCAGCAATTGTTATTAATATTAATTCCGAGTAATTTATTTTAACTAATTCAACAAATTTAATAAAAAAAAACTTAATTAAAAAGGAAAAGAGACCTAAATTTTAGAAAATGAAAGAAAAAATGAAAAAAAAAAGAAAGGAAAATAGAAACATCAATATCACAATAATATTAAAAACGGATATCATATTTATAATAAAACTAAATGAAAAAAAAAACATTTACAAAGTTAGAGAAAATTTTCTATGCAAAGTGCTTAAAAATGGCATTTATAAAATGGTTTGCATTGTTGATCATTTGTATTTGAGGGGGAAGTTGGCTCCAGAGAGTGAAATAAAAAGTGTTGTTGAGAGATGGCCTTGTTATATTTTATAGAGTTTATCCTGTTTCCTCTATTCGTCCTAGTAAATATTAATCTCTCTTATAAATAAGCTGGCTGTCGATTATACATACAGTTGTAAGCAAAAGTCTTAGTACGGCGATACATTTTAGCAATTTCATGTATTTGTAGCTATAGTTCGTATAAATAATTCAAGTTTTTCTACTTATTATATTAATTTATTTCTGTTTTAAAATTGATTGAAATTTTTAATCTTTTTCACAAAACAAGAGAAAAATAAGAAAAAGTTTTTGCTGACTCCTTATTTTAGCACCGCAAAAGTGTAGAAACCCCTAACCAGAACTCAGAGAAAATTTAAAATTCAAAGGCATAATATATAAATATGTTACTCCTTATATTTAGTAGGATATCCCTTAAGGTCAAGCATACCATATAACCTATTTGACATTCAATGTACCAGTTTTGTTTAGTGTTTTCTGGTGATATTTGCCGCAATGCACTCATGAGCAAGTATTTCGGTGAACTCTTGTTTGTAGTTTAGCAACTGCGTAATCATTCTTCCAAATGATGAAATGATCTCCGCCGTCATTTGTGTGTTTCAGGTCATATGCTTTCTTTGGTGAGCTTGGATGCCACTCACGATTTTCGATTTGACTGAAACAAGTTAATCTACATTTCGTCAGACAATCGCATGTTGTTTCAGTTATTAAGATCCTGGTGTTGTTGGAAAACTAAAATCTTTTGAATACATTTGCGAAGAATATGTGGTTTTCTAGCTTTCCGTACCCCAAGTCTATTTTCTTCAAATCTATTCCTTATGGTGCGCTGAAGAGCACTGGCTTTAGTTTGGGGCACTATTAAATACTTTTTTATTGTATTCCATTTCTGCTTCATCACTGCATTTATTCTAAGATTTAGAAGTTGTTTGATGATTCCAAGTTTCCTTTTCTAATAAATCCACACAGATACTAGATGTGATTAAGGTCGGATGATTGAGATCACATCCAAAATTGTTTAGGGACATTTAGGAAAGCAATATCAGCAATAATTCTAGGGGCATTACCGTATTGAAAGATACATTGATGATGAAGACCTAATTTTATGGCTTTTTAAATATAAAAATGTTCCCACTTATCCTTCATTCACCAATAAACCATCGCAGCATCGCCACCACTTTATAGAGAGTGAAACGCATTGTTTCCACCTTTGATGACGAAAACATAATTTTTGCCACCATTGAAAAATATTACCTTTTCCCAGAACTCTGAAACCTTTCATATATGCTCAACCGTAAACTTCATTCTCCTTTATATTTCAAAGAGCGAAAGGTATTGATTTTTTCATGCTACGCAGTTTTCTTTGCTATTTGGAAAACGGACCCCATTAAAATTCTTTGGAATTACCATCATTTAACTTTGAAAGAACAAATTAGTTTGCTTCCTTGTAATTGCGTACTCTTCAGTAATCTGTGGATGGAAAAATTAGAAATTCCTATCGTTTGGCCAATAGTTCTTAAACTTTATTTATTTATTTATTTGTTAATTACAATACAATTACAAATTATATTCTAATTATATACGAGAGGAGTAACTTGACCATATGCTCGGTGTAGGGTAACAGACCAGAGTCTCTGGTGGGAATCGAACCCACAACCCTCACGCTAATAGTCTAGCACACTACCCACTAGACTATCAGAGCACCCTAGCTTTTAAACTTTTTTTCACAAAATTTTTAACAATTTTTTGTCTTTTTGTTAGACCTAAGGCCAGAGTTGAAATTCCAAGTCAGACATCAAAACGAAAATAAGAACAAATATTTCTTCGGTGACTGCCTCTCAGCAGATTTCTGGCAAAAACTCTGAGAGTAAATAAAAAATTGCCATGAAAAGTTTATCAAAAATCTGTCGTTCGGAGTCGACTTTAAACTGTAGGTCCCGCCACTCATATATAAAATTAACACACACAACATAAGTGGTGTGAGAAATTAAGTCGTAATCCTGACTGAAGGGTTGTAATGACCAATTATGTATGTATGGGTGGTGCAACTTTCCTGATTGACGAATTTCAAAACTACTGTGACCAGTGGTGGACAGCGGCAAAACGAGGGTACTATTTGAGTTCGACAAGAGATCTTTTTACACACTTACAGGAATTCTAAGGGGACACTGCACTATTGCCAGTTTCGCGGACAACCTCGGTCTGCTCCACTAGAATTACTGCAGAAGCTTCCAAGATGTAGAGGAAACGGAATCGGTACCTGCACTTCAGAGCAGATGTCATCGATTTTTGGGTGACAGAACGTTTAAAGATCTGGCGAAGCTGCAAGTAAGGGAACTGGCCGGTTACAGCCGGAATTCGGTGTGGTTCAAAGCCACCACTACCGCATCATGACAAGGCGGCTTACCACACACTGGGCCACCGAGTGAACTTGAATCCTCTGAATGGCAAGCTGCGCGCTACCCTAACCTATAATAATTTTTGCTTTATTGGATTTATTTTTCTTTCGAGGGGGAATTTTTTATCGAAATACCGCACTAGAAACAAGTCTTTCAAGCTGATGGAATTCTATTTGTCTCGTTGACAACACTGGCCTTGTATTCTATGGAATGTCGCCTGATCGGAGAGGGCCATCTTCTACAACTTGTTGTGGTGAACATAATTGTAACTTGAAAAGAAATTGCTGAGTGAGATTTATCTGCAACAAACTTTAAAGGCACAGTCAAGAGTGCTATTGTAGCATGAACAAGATAATCTTTTGGCTGACTTTTTCGAGATCTAGTCACTCCTGATTAGTAGAAGAAGAGCCTTACATATTACGAAAAGTGAACACGGGTGGGTTGTACGTTTTCCACAAGCAATCAATTATTTGAGATTGCGTTGTCTCAGTTGGTCAGGACTTCGGGTTGGAACAAAATGCAGCTTCTGCCTCGAGAAAAATGAAACCATAAGAAACATTGTATGGAAATGCTTTGTACTGTTCAACTTCTTACTACTTTTTTCGAATAAATATGCTGTACAGCGTAAATTTGTCTACTTTAGCACAAGGTGTCCAACTTGTAGTCAAAACTCGAACACCTAGAAAAATAGGCTCGCAACGTTGGACTTGAGATAAATATCAAGAAAACGAAAGCCATGAGAATTAACAACACTAGCACAGAAAACAGGGCCAAATAGTCGAGTACGTCGATAGCTTCTGCTATCTAAGCTTCTGCTATGACAACAAACGGCGGCGCAGAAACAGACGTAAATAACAGACTCAATAGAGCGAGAACAGAATTCGGGCGACTGCACTCCGTATGGAGAAGTGTATATATATATCTAGGCGTACCAAGCTAAGAATATTCAACGCTTGTGTAAAGTCAACGTTACTATATAGTAGCGAAACTTGGCTTATATCTAACACCATCACGCAAAAGCTTCAGGTATTCATCAAGAAATGCCTAAGAACAATATGTAGAATATTCTGGCCCAACACCATCAGCAACGCAGATCTCTGAACTCTCACAGAGGAGGAACCCATACAGAAGCAGATCAAAAAGAAAAAATGGGGGTAGATTAGCCATACATTGAGAAAGAAGTCCGACGGTAGTACAAGAATGGCGCTAGAGTGGAATCCCCAGGGCTCAAGAAACCGTGGCAGACCAAAAAACACTTGGAGACGCTCTGTTCTGCAAGAACTAAGGCTTGATGAACTGACATGGGAAGGCGCTAAAGCAACGGCGGAAAATCGTGTCAGATGGAGATGCTTTGTGGAAGCCATATGCTCCCTAGAGGGGCAATGGAAAAAAATAGCGTAAATGGTGAATATAGGCTTGCAATAGTTGATATTTTTTCAACATAAAGCAATGACTTAACATATTCTCATAATTTGAAATCCAGAATCGCGGAAGCTAGTGAACAGGACCAGTTTCGAAAAGAAAGTTGTCACAAAGGGTATGGATATAAACGAAAGTTTTTAAGTAAATTTAGAGTACGGAGTTAAACTTTTTGCGTTTATAAGCGTGGCATGCTTAAAAGTGTTACGCATATAGTATATCGAATAGTTCGGGAATACTATACGAAGTGTGATCAAAAAATAACCGTTATTTTCAAATTTCTTGAGTTATGTATGTTCGACTTTCACATTTTTTATGTTGATACACGTGTTTATTATATATGTTGACAATATCAGCCATTTTGGATTGTCAGTTTGTTTTTGACAAATAAAAAGGTTGTCATGTTTTGGTGTGCTCTTCGATTTTTTACTCTTCGAAAAATTGGATCAAAGAAACAGTATTAAGTTTTGTGTAAAAAATGAAATTAAATGTACAAGGACATTTGAAATGTTGACTGTGGCGTTTGGCGAGTCTACTATGAGCAGAACACAAGTTCAATTGTGGTATAACCAGTTTAAGGAAGGCCGAGAAGATGTCAATGACGATGCTCGTCCTGGTCGTCCAAGCACGTCAACAACCGATGAAAACATTGAAGCAGTGAAGAAAATGATTTTGTATAATCGTTGAATCATCTTCATTTATTAATTTTTTTCCAAAAATGGAGAAATTTTGTATCATTTTCAGGAAAATTTTTTTTGAGGTTTAAACAATCTATCCCAGCGTTGTTTATTGACATATAAGCGCAGCAGTAATATTACATCATCTTAATCTATGGGTGGTGTAAATACTAAAGAGTCAGTTCTGAGCATGAAAATTCAGTGTAATGTTGGCTGGAACCGACGCATTTTTCAGTTCCTTCAAATCCTTCTTAAGATCTTATCATCTCTATCGTTCGGCTCAAGCAATTTTTACGGATGTCTTAGGCATGAAAAGTGCGGCAGATAAGATTGTTCCAAAATTGCTAAATTTTTAAGCAAAAACAACGTCGCATGGACATCGCTTAGGAGATGTTGACGACGTTCAATGACGATCCAGATTTGCTCAAAAACCAAATCCCAATCATCCCAATGGAAGCGTCCAGAAAAGCCAATACCGAAAATCGATGTTTGTGCGTGTGTTTTTGGCCAAAAAACCCCGTAATCATGCCTCAACCACCGTATTCAACGGACTTTGCCCCCGCTGACTTTTTCCTTTTCCCAAAACTGAAGAAAGCTTTTTTGTTAGGATTGTTAGCGATACCAAAAAGCGCGTTTCAGAAGTATTTCGAGGATTAGAAAAAACGCTGGCATAAGTGTAT
The DNA here is from genome assembly GCA_936449025.2 of Sarcophaga subvicina. Taxonomy (NCBI): domain Eukaryota; kingdom Metazoa; phylum Arthropoda; class Insecta; order Diptera; family Sarcophagidae; genus Sarcophaga; species Sarcophaga subvicina. Next base: position 95,184,347 of record OW388080.2, read on the forward strand.
TATATCTGAGATTGGTTGCATTGAAGGGGACAATATAGTTATTGATAAATAAATAAATACTTTTTGAAAAAATTTAAAATATCGGTTATAAAATAAATGTTAATGTCATTATTAACTTTGTTTAGTTTTAATACTATGTATAGTATATACGAGTATAATTAAAACAAAAATATACCATAATTATCATTAAATGTTTCATTTTTTTCAATTTTTATTATTATTTATGAGCTCGTTTAGATTGCATTGTAAACTCAATGCTGTGATCCCAGTCATTCATTTAATTAAAGCGATGAAAATCAAACAACAACAGTTTTAAATACTAATTAAAGTCTGTTTAATTGTTATGAGTTTACAATAAAATGTGTTTTTTTTTTGTAACTGAGTTTCAATGATAATTAAATTTAGAAACGTTTTTTATTATTGCAGTTAATTTTATTGCTTTTTATAGGACAGTTTTAACTGTGAAATAAATCCATCATTAAATTCATAATGAGTGCCAGTGCTTTGAACGGGAAAATAATTTATTTGAATATAAAAGTTTTAATTCTTCTATTAATTGCTTTTCAAAACTATAACACAGCATTACATGCATACGTATGCTGTCGTTTTGTTGAGAGTAAAATTCATTTCACCAACTTGTATTTAGAATAGCATGTACTCAGTTTAAGTTATGCTTCAGATTGTTACATCATCATCACTACATGAATCTGGAAGCATATCTTTCGATGTTTATATGGCACATTGGTTTAATAATATATTCAGGGAGTATGGAAGTGAAGAATAAAAAACCTGTGAAAAATACAAGGGACCTTAAAAAATAAAAAACTACCAATAATACAAGGACTGTGAAAACTTGCGAAAGAGTCCTTCAACTTAATTTCCCAACATCTCGAATGCTCCTGAAACAAATAAGGTAAATATGGACAGAACTGACTGGGGGGCTAAATGCGGTCCTAAGCCAGCTTAGAACCCTCGATCAGAGGACACTAAGTCTGGAACGGAGGTCGAAGATTCCTCGACCTCTCACCCTCCTTTGCGCGCTCCAACAACGGAGTCTGAATTAAACGAAATCGGGAAATTACCTGATTGTGTAAAGGACTTGCAACCCTTTGAGGGTGATCCAACGCAGTATGTATCTTTGATACATATCGTAGAAAGCATCCTGAAGGACTATGAAATTGTCCGACAAAAGCCAATTTATAGGGCTATTATTCAGGCTATACGCCGCAAATGCAGAGGAAAGGCCGATGCTGCCCTTACCTCTTATAATATTTTCGATGACGATTGGGTAACTATAAAAAAGTGCCTGTCTCTGCATTATGCAGACAAAAGGGATGTCCGTACCTTAGAGCACCAGTTAACCCAATTGGCTCAAAAGGGGATGAGCATAGATGAATTCTACGCTACAGTAAATCATCAGCTCTCCCTTATCATAAATAAGTTGAAAACTGAGAGTTACTCAGAAGAAACAACCACAGTACTTATCGAGACATACTGAAACAAAACTCTGGAAGTCTTCGTGAGGGGTCTAAATGGCGCAATATCAAAAATGATAATGCTTATGAAGCCAAAGACACTTCCTGAAGCATATTCGCAATGTCTGGAGTTGCGAAATATAAATTACAGGAGCCAGGTCACCCTGCATTCGAGTGACAATCGAAACAGGGTTCATGTTCCAATAGGTCTCAATAAATTCCCCGGTCCCCCAAATAAGACTCAAAACCAGACTTTCTCCCAAAGGTTTGTTCCGAGAAATCGATATCAACCTCAACTGAAACTCTTCATAAACCGACAGCTTGAGCCACAGCGTGCTGTACAACAGTCTGCCCCAAATTCACCCGAACCAATGGATGTGGATCGGAGCACACAGTTTAGGAAATCTGGAAACCGTCCGTGGAATAATAACTATAAAAGACGGGCCTTTTCGGAACAGGTTCGCTCCGGGTCAGCGCAACGCCCGTTTAAACAGCAAAGATTATATAACATGACACAAGAAGAAGGACTAAACAATGAGGAAGACTCGGCTGAGGATGAAATAAATTTTCAGACGGGGGCCTTTCGGGCTTACCATACGTAAGCCGTAAGCTAAAGGATGGCTCAGAAGTTAAATTTTTAATTGATACCGGGGCTACAAAAAACTTCATTGAGCCAGCCTTATGCCCCTGTCCCAAGAAATTAGATAAACCATTCCTCCTTCGTACTGCATCAGGGAAGATGAAAATTAATGAAAAGGGAAAAGGGAAATTCTTTGCCCCATTTGGTAACGATACCACATTAACCTTCTATGTGTTACCAGGGCTTATGTCTTTTAATGGGATAATCGACGACGATACTCTACGTGATCTTCAGGCTGTGATAGACCATAAAAATAATACATTAACAATTGCCCCGGGAATCAGTATACCTCTTGCAATACATACATATGGTGGACTTAACACAGAAGACACTTTAAACGGACTTATAGCTGAATTCAATGACATATTTGGGCCAATTAATAACGAGTTGGCAGCAACCTCTATTAAAGCTGAGATACGATGTACCACTGACGAGCCAATATATTCAAAAAATTACCCATATCCGGCTTGTATGCGCCCTGAAGTGGACAGACAAATAGAAGAACTTCTTGAAAAAAATATAATTCGGCCATCAAAAAGTCCCTATAACTCTCCCATTTGGGTTGTCCCGAAGAAACCAAAACCCAATGGAGAGAGGCAATATCGTATGGTGGTAGATTTCAAAAGACTGAATACCGTTACCATACCTGACACATACCCAATTCCTGACATAAATTCAACTCTGGCGAGCCTTGGCAAAGCGAAATTTTTTGCAACCCTTGACCTCACTTCAGGGTTCCACCAGATTCCAATGAACTCAAGGGATATTCCAAAGACAGCCTTTTCTACGATGAATGGCAAATACGAGTTTTTGAGACTACCATTCGGCCTGCGAAATGCTCCTGCCATATTTCAACGCATGGTCGATGACGTCCTGTGAGGTTGTATAGGGGAGATTTGCTACGTCTACATAGACGACATAATAGTTTGCGGAAGTACTACTAAGGAACACCTAGAAAACCTTAGGAAGGTATTTCAGTGCCTAAGAGAAGCTCGCCTTAGGGTCAATCTAGAAAAAACTGCATTCATGAAAATCGAGGTCGAATTCCTTGGTTATGTAGTCACAAAGGATGGTATTCTACCCGATAGGGGAAAGATAAAAGCAATCCTTGACATTGCACCACCCAAAACCCTTAAGGAACTGAAAAGCTTCCTCGGATTAACATCTTATTATAGGAGATTCATTAGAGACTTTGCCAAGGTAGCCAAGCCCTTAACCAATCGTACTCGTGGTGAGATGGCACAAGTTGAGGCTAATCAATCAAAAAAGGTTAAAATTACTCTCGGTGAAGAGGAATTGCAAACATTTAATGATCTCAAGAAATTGCTTACCTCATCGGATGTATTAGCCTTCCCGGACTTTGACAAGCCGTTTAATCTAACAACGGACGCTTCCAACAGCGCACTAGGTGCCGTACTTTCTCAAGGGGAAATGGGAAAAGACAAACCGATAACTTTCATTTCTCGGTCCTTGAATAAGAGAGAAGAGGCGTATGCCACAAACAACAAAGAAATGCTCGCTATAGTTTGGGCATTAGACAATCTACGCTCCTATCTATATGGAGCCAAGAAAATACGCATTTTTACCGACCACCAACCCCTTTTGCTCTGAGCAATAGAAACTACAATGCGAAATTGAAAATGTGGAAGGCTAGAATTGAAGAATACAATTTTGAGCTGATATACAAACCAGGGAAATCTAACGTAGTAGCCGACGCCTTAACCCGCCTAAAGACAGACTCAGACGAGTCAGTAAAAGCTGAGCGGACTTCAAGAGCTGCATCTACAGATTTGTGTGCCTATATTGCGGATGAATCCTCCACCGACACTGCGAGTGAAGGTAGGGCAAGAAGTGAGGGCTCAGATACTGTAATAGCTAGTGAGGGTACAACAGGAAATGAGGACTCAGCTACTGTAACAGCTAGCGAGGGAACTGCACACAGCGCTGAACAGGATGGCACAGACTTGATTCCACATGTCGAAGCTCCCATTAATATTTTTCGCAAATTATAATACGACAATTCCAATCCGATATGACTGCACACATGAATCCTCATCCTGGTTATAGCCGCCATGTCATATCTTTAGAAGAAATTAACAAGGAAAACCTTACACGAATGTTAAAGGAAAAACTCAGACCTTATGTCCTAAATGGAATTAAAATTCCTGAACAATATTTGTGGTTATTACAAGAGGTTTATTTAGAACATTTTTCACACTATAAGTTAAGAATCACTCAAAGACTCGTAGAAGACGTGACTTGCCCAGACAGGGTGTGCCGTTTGATAGAAGAAGAGCACAAAAGGGCACATAGAAGTAAGGAAGAAAACAAACTACAACTCCTAGAGAAGTACTATTTCCCTAAAATGAACAGTTTAATAGGAAGATATACGAAAAATTGTGAAGTGTGCAAGGCTAACAAATATGATCGGCATCCACCAGTACCAAAACTTCAAGCGACCCCAGTTCCTTCTTATCCCTGTGAAATACTGCATATGGATATTTTTGTACTCCAAAATGAGTATTTTATTATCGTTTTGGATAAATTTTCGAAATTTGGAAAACTCTTCCCTCTTAGGAATCAGCTTTACAAATGAGAGAAAAACTAATTGAGGTCCTTAGTTATTTCTCGACACCACGTATTTTAGTGACTGATAATGAAAGGGGATTTATTAGTCCAATAGTAATGAATGTGATCCAACAGTTTGGCATCAAGGTATACTTAACCCCAGTAGGCCGTAGTGAGGTGAACGGACAGGTGGAGCGGTTCCACTCAACGTTGCTAGAAATTTACCGATGTTTGAAGGCTGAACATGAAGGCTTAGGTGTTAGGGAACTTATAATGATCGCCACTGATAGGTACAATAATACCGATGTTTGAAGGCTGTACATGAAGGCTTAGGTGTTAGGGAACTTATAATGATCGCCACTGATAGGTACAATAACACCGTCCATTCTATCACGAACAAGAAACCAGTGGATATTTTCTTCAATAGAGCCGAAAGGATTAATTACCAAAGGTTGCAAATCTTAATTAATTAATTACCAAAGGTTGCGAAAATTAAATAAAGAGATAAAGAAATCAATTACAGAAAAGCAAGAAGCAACCTTGAGGAGACACAACGCTAAGCGTCGTGTCATACCGAAGTATTATGGGGTAGGCGATGTCGTTTATGTTAGGAATAGGCAAATCAGGGCCAAACATAGACCACTTTACGAAAGAGCGGTCGTTAATAAAAACAATCGGGTCACATTGCAGACAAGCACTGGGAAAAAGATTCATAAGACCCATATTAAATCCTAGAGGCTTCCCTTAATGCGATTTCTTTTTTTTTTGGGACAACGATTTGTGATAGTGATGTCCTCACTATCATGGGACAATCAACACTCTGGCGACAACACATTCACAATCTGGCGGTGAAGTAGCCATGTACTTAAATTTGTATCTGGATAGGTATCTATTCACTGGTAGATACAAACACAAACATTTTTAGATTTGATTATTATTAAAGGGTAAAATGTCATGTGCTAAAAATTAAGTTTGTGGAAATTTTGCTCCCTTCCTATCATTCTTACTGTCTTTGCCCCAGTTAAAGGATACAATTGCCTTTCTCTTGTTGCCTTCTGCTGACCTTTTATTGTTATTCGTTATTATATGTATTTACTATATATGTGTGTGAGTGTTATTATATCTGTATTTACACACACAAATATATACATATTGTGGTTTTAACTACATTAATGGCTAATTTTGATAGTTGGGGTCAGTATCACGTAGGAAATATGAATTTATTTGTATTATTATATAAGAAAATATTAGGTAGGTAGATTGTAGGAGAGGAGACCAACCAACGAAATCATGCTAATTGACATACACCTAAGCCAGCATGTAGGCGTGTTGTATGCTCACCATTAGGAATGTCACCTTATTTTCTATGGGAGTCTGTATTTACTACAAACTTTCTTAACTTCTTCTAATCTATATCTCTAAGAGGAGTTATGTTTTGTATAGTGTCATCCCCAAAATATTGCGATCTCGATCTTAAGAAAGCTGGTCAGTGACACAAAAAGTGGTAAATCTTTTCCATGCATCAACATTTTCCACCACACCAATACGGCTCTAGTGCACATGTAAGGGGCAGTGTCCCGTAAGTACGCTCATTAGCGTGCTCAGGTCGCCCTTATTTATATATAGGGTTGTTATAGATGAGATCCATCAGTAGGGGATCCTCTTCTATTCCCAACTCTTATTTCTTATTTTCATTCACATCTTGTTTCCCTAATTTCTAAACAGGTCTCCTCTTTTACAGATAACACCAATATTGGCCACTCATATTCTTTCAATGGTAGGCCGAGAGGCCTTTGGAGATTGAGGCCAGACGACGTGATATGAATGACCACTCACATCCGACCCACAGTCGATCTTCGATATTTCGAATATAGTAGAGTTGTAATTGAACCATCATTATCAATGTTTATATTGGCTGACTTCCAAATCATATCAAATACAAAGTTTGTATGCAGTTCTACTACTGTATATAAACTATGTAGATATGCAAAGTAACCAAACAATGTATCAACTATAAATCCGATGCCTGATTGCTTTTTGACTGCGTTAAAAATACACATTGACGACGTTTTGAAATAGAATACATTGTATACATTTTGTACAGCGGCATTATGAAACACGATACTTTGCTCAAACACAAAGCAACTAACATTTTGGAAGGCAGCCATTGTGTACTCGTTTGACAAGGCAGCGCAACCTCGATGGCAGCAGTGGGGTACGTGAGATATTGCTAGACTCGGCTAGCAATTCATTGCACAATGACGAAACTTAAGGGTCACTGTTATTTTGATAGGCATGTCAAAAGACAAAGAGACAGTCAGTACCCTACGTTTGTCATAAAAATACGGAGGTTTGTGACCTGACACCTGTGGGCGAGTTCTGTAATAAAAAGATTGCTGCAATTGCAAGATTTATTTTGAACTCGAGTTAGTTTCTTCAAGGGAATGTTTGATTTCCGAATAGAATTGATTGCGGTATTGTATTGGGCCCAAATGTTGGCCTCAGTGGGACCTCTTCTGCCACCTTACCTAACTTATCTATGGGCATGAAAAATAATTGAAATTGCTTCGAAAATGTGGCAGTTGATGGATCATTTTGTAATTGATTACGTTCATTGACGGTAATTCTTTTGGTTTGATACATACATACATAATTGGTCATTACAACCCTTCAGTCAAGATTACGACCTAGTTTCTCACACCACATATGTTGTGTGTGTTAATTTTATACTGGAGGTCCAGTTTAAAGTCGACTCCGAACGACAGATTTTTTTTTGAGAAACTTTTCATGGCAATTTTGATGTCTGGCCTGGGATTCCAACCCTGGTTTTTCGTCTAGTAAGCCAACACGCTACCTACTATACTACGGTGATTATTTATTGCAACTGAAATCCTATTAAGTTTAGTCCCCACTAATGGTACAAATTGAGAGATGATAACTAACAACGTTTTAAAATTTCTGTTGAAAAGGAAAATTTTTTTCCGAAACTATAAATTTATGGTCGGCAGCTGACAACACAAACCTAGATTGATAGCCAGTCATAATCGATGCTTCACTATTTTAATATATATCCATACATTATATAGTTTCGAGTACTAATTTATTCCACTAGCTGGTGTCTGCAGCTAATCAAAGCAAGATGAAATAAGTTACAACCCACATGTGTATGTATCTCAACTTTATCTATAAAGAAAACCACATTATCACATAAGTGTGTGTATAAAGCCTATACGTAGACTTTCTTTGAAGAATTGCTTGTGAAATTTTGGTACAAAAACACGATAGAAATTCAATGTTGCATCGAATTGCTACTGACAATGTGAAATTGATTTATTTTCAGAATCCTAAACGGGAAAATCATGGGCTAATCCGGACTATTAATAACTGCAAAACCAAATCAATTTGGAAGGAAGACTATTCCTTGTGTCTGGTGGGACCAGAAAGGTGTGGTATACCACGACGTCCTAAAACCTGGTGAATAACAGATCGCTACGGACAATAAATGATCAGTATGAACCGCACATTGATAGAAAAACACATTGATGGCCCAGAATGGGCCACAAGACACAGCAGGATAATTTTAGAACACAAAGCAAAACCGGTTCAAGATACAATTCTTCCGACTTTCCTTAAAGGAACATGTGTTGGCTGAACAGTACTTAGATTCCTACGGGCAATTTGAAATTTGGGTTTGCTTCAAAAGACGAGCAGTTATATCGGCGTGGAATTTACAAATTCCTCGAAGAATGAAAAAAAGTCAAATTTTGTTATTTCCCCAAAAAAAATAAAGAAACGCTCATTTCATACCGGTACAACCTGGTATATTTCCTTTTTCATATTAAGAACTTAAATTACAACAATATTCAGTCCCACATGTATTAATATTGATCACATTGTAAGTAATTTCAGCTGTATTCCTGCATATTTTAGGTGACACAAAACAAAACTTTTCTTATCTTGTCTTGTCCATATGTGTATAATATGTATGTACGTGTATCTAAATGGCAAATACAAACACAAACATAATAACAGATTATGGCCAAATATATGCCGTGTTGTTTGTGGAAGTAGCACAGAAACACAAAGAAGACACGATAATTACTTATAAACACATGTTTGGTATGTGGGTGATTAAATTAATTTGTGTTAAATATTTAGTTCTTTCTTTTTTTATTAAAAAAATTTTCTTCTGCAATCTGATATTTCGTTATTTTTTCTTTCCTATTCAAACAAAATTCCTGAAAATAAAGATGACCATAGTTTAAACGTTATTGCATTTTGTTTCTTTGATTTGGAAATGAAATTCTTACTGATTTACAGCAGTGTGCGATGGTTCGATAGGTGTCTCCATTGACCGTAATGGTTGTGCCTTCCTAATTTTCGAAGAAATATGGGCCAATGAAACCCCCACTTCACTAGCCGCACCAAAGAGTAACTCGCAATGGATGCATTTACCCACGTGTGGGTTTTTAAGCCCCAAATATGGCAATTTCGTGCCATTCATGAATACAAATAATATACCCATCTTTGGTGGTGTGAGAAACTTAGTGGTTGTAATGTAAATACTTCTTCCACATGTGGGTTTTCTGAGCTCCTAATAAAGCAATTTTGCTTATTAACATACCCACCAATATAAAAATAATCTTCATCCGAAAATATTTTTTGTCGAAGTCGACGTCATCGTGCAGTTTCTCGCTGACCCAGTAAATCCCTAAGTTAGGTTAGGTTAGGTTAGGTTAGAGCACGTGTACTTGTCAATTAAGACAAGTACAGTACCCGGAGGTCGAATTGACCCATTGTACAACATCCTAGTTTCTCACACCACTTATGTTGTGTGTGTTAATTTTATACATGAGTGGTGGGACCTACAGTTTAAAGTCGACTCCGAACGACAGATTTTTGAGAAACTTTTTCATGGCAATTTTATTTACTTTCAGAGTTTTTGCCAGAAATCTACTGAGAGGAAGTCCCCGGAAAAATACTTTTTGTATTTTGTCTTTGATGCCTGGCCTGGGGCTCGAACCCAGGCTTTTGCGTCTAATAAGCCAACACACTACCTACTAGACTACGGCGACTTCAATCCCTAAGTTACTCAAGCGTAAATCGATTCATTACGTTCAGCGGAGATAAGATACTGAATTTTGTGACAGAATAGATTGACATAAGTATTGTCAGATTCGAAATAACCGATAGTTTAAATTTAAACCTATAGATGGCCCATCCTCTACGTTAAAAAAGGTATTGTTACGAAAATGGGAATGGAAAATGGGAAATGGGAAAATTTACGATGAACAAGTAAAAAAGCAACAACAACACTGCAAGCACAAACGTAAACAAAATACACAAACAACAGTAACGAAAACAACATGTTTACATTTATAGAGATTTCGCGAAGGCAAACTCATTCTCCTTCGAAAGGATTCGACTGTTTACCCAGCGAAATAAAGAGCAAGACAAAGCAGGCAGCGGAATCAGAAAGAATTCAGTCAGTCTTGTGTGAAGACACGTTGCGTGTGAAGAGAATAATCGTGGTTTGAAGATCTCTGTTATAAAGATCTATTAAACAATTGTTATTATGTACGCGAAAGAGTCTAGAGAAGAATAACAATTAAAGCAAGTTGTTGTTGTTTAAATCAAGTTGCTAAAGGTGGCACACGGAATTGTGGGAACAATAAAGAATTGATTTAAAACAAAACACAAATTTATTTTTATTTTATTTGGAATCTACGAACGAATTTTTCACGTTTTTAAAAAGGCAAAAACGTAACAGAATTAAAAAAGTGTAAAAAAATAGATCGCTATAGTGTCTGCTTTAAGCGTATTTCCCACGACAAACTTCAGGATGCTGCACAGTAACAATAATAACAATTCCATGCCCAGCATATGGTATGCACCCAGGTATTTCCTTTTGGAATTTGATATTCATATCCATCGGCCCTGAATGTCCATGTTAGGCTCGCGAAAATCTCAATTCTGTGTAAGTGTATTCTGCGTCTACAGGGCACTCTCAAAACTTCTGGTAATTCCTTAATAGTTCGTGTATTATTATAGCTTGCCAACATAAGTATGCCTCAGACTCACTTGGTTTGCGAAGAGTTTACGTCTGTTTTCATTATACTTTTCGTTGATCATACCTCTACAGAAGGGTTCTTGGTCATTACCACCCTTTAGTCAGGATTACAACCTAGCTTCTCACACCACTTTTGTTGAGTGTGTTCATTTTATATATGAGTGGCGGGACCTATAATTTAAACTTCATTCGGAACGACAGATTTTTCAGAAATTTTTTCATGGCAATTTTATTTGCTCTCAGAGTTTTCGCCAGAAATGTACTGAGCTGAGCTGACAGTGCTCACATTGCAAAATAATCGCTTGGTAAACTTTTAACACTGTATAGCCCCCTTAACTTTTTTGCTTCATTAAATCAGTTACTCTTTAAATTTCAAATGTCTGAAGACGTTTACTTTTAAGGCAACTTTTCTTTCAGAGATGCAAAGTCAAACGATAAGAATAAATACTTGTTACGTTCAACAACTTGACAAAGAAACAATAGCGGCATCCTTGTTCTATTATCTTAAGCCGCTTAAACAGCTTATGGCAACAGAAGTCTTCTTCACAAAATAGAAGACGTGACCGTGTCTAAAAACTTTTTTAAACACTCGCTTTCAATAATCGAAACAAAAGTATTCAGTTATTTTCTATTGTCATGTCGTATAAAATATGATTTTATTCTTTCCTTTCTAAAATCCGAAGAGCCCTAGAAATGAATACATTAATACCAGTAAAGCGTCTTTGGGTAGAATTTTAAATGAATAAGAATAAAGAGAGCGTAAGAAACTACAATAAATTAATCGAGTGTTTTAAATACCCTTGTCCTTGATGACAATTCCTTCAGTCGATGAATTCTTTAAGCAGAATTCGTCTTTATAGGCGGAAAAATATTTTTCAACACAAAAAGGAATAACAAACTTCGTATGTTGACTTAATAATCAACTCAAGTTATCTGGTTCAAATTTGCTGGTTATACGTTTTATGTTTAATAAAAACAATCGCTAATCTGAGAGGAATTATTTAAAGAGCTGTTGTCTGAAGTCGCCTTAGTCTAGTAGGCAGTATCTTGACTTGAAGCTACCCCAGGTCAGACATCTCAAACAAAGGAAAATTTGTGATGTTATCACTCTAAGCAACTAAAACTTGTATATTCTAGTTTGGAATGTTGCTGACATACTGCATTAGAACATTTTGAACAAAAGAATCGAGTCTTTCTGCGAATTTTTTCACTTCTCGTTGCGCATTCTACACAAGATTTCCTTACCTCTAACGTATCTGCACCGCTTTTGGCAGTTATTATTATGTTTATCTGAAATGAAAACAGAAATTCACAGAGTGGATGTAGTAGAACTAAAATGGAATAAATTCGTTTATATTATTCAACTTACTTTTATGGGCTTTCCAGGAACAGATTCTATAGCTGAACAAGAATGTTATTCATTCGGTTTTCTATGTTTGGGAGAACTAAAGAATTAGACAACGTATTCAAAAAATTCCGTCTTGCGTCCTTTGTTTTTATTGTCATCGACTTCCTTACAAACACAATATGCTGCCAGTGCCATAATATCTACCATTTGGTCCATGAAATCGACACCAGCTTTATTTTTATTATAAAATAAAATTTCTTCTGGTTTATTGGCTTGACCTTCACATTTATCTGTGTAATTTTCTTTTTTGGAACATAACTGCAAAGTTAAACCAAATTGTCTTGAAAGCTAAAAACCAATGAATGAATAGGTCGTGAAAGACTTTTTCTCATTTCTATAGGAATGCATTTCTTGTTAGACCGAATGGTGTCAACGAATACTTGACCAAGATTAGCCAGACGTTTTGCTCCTTCTAAAGATGTAAAAAAATTGTCAGCGTACGGTTTTGCAAGTTGCAGCATAACGTTTTCGCCTTGATTTATTTCACATTGTTCACCTTTATTTCGGCCTGTGTATAATTTACCTTGCAACGGATACTTTGTTTTCGAATCACAGACCCACCAAATTTGTATACCATATTTTGCAGGTTTTGTTGTATATATTGTGTAAATTTAGTTTTTCCCCGGTATGGAAACAATTGCTCGTCAATGGTTATACTCTCATGCGGTCTATAATTCTTCGCAAGATTTTCGTTGAGAAAATTCCATATATCTCGAATAGGTGCAGCTTTGTCATCGAGTAATCGAAATTACCGTGTTCTTCCGTCGTCAAACCGAATATATCTTGTCAGAGACAAAAGTCGATGAAGAGGCATTGCCGCCCTGAATATGGGTAAATTATCAGTACGCCACAAAACCCGTGGATTTTGCATGTTATTATGTGAAACTCCCACTGCTAGAAGAATGCCGATGAAAGAGTATAATTCATCTTCTGTTAGATACTTCCAAACTCTTGGTTTTTTATTTACATTTGCAGCATTCCATTTATTAACTGCGTCGTTTCCATACCGATTATTTGAAACATAATGATGTCTGTAATATTTGGTGTAAAAAATTTTTTGAAAACTTCAAGTGGAGTAGAGATTTACTCTTTAGGACCAGCTCGAAAACGCATCACATTATGTTGACGAATACGTACACCACTCGTCGGCTGGTTTTTATTATATATGGTACCATCTTTTCCAATGAAATAATTATTACTCTCTTCGCTTGTTTCAGAACCGCAGTCTTCCGCCTCTTCATCGCTGTCGTCTTCTACATTTAGTTCGATTACCAAATCATTTTCAACGTCCGATGCGTCATCTTCGTATGGCAAATAATCTTCATCATTTTCATCCAAAAATGGATCATCTTCTTCATGCTGTCCGGCTTCCTCATTAGCTCTTTCACGCTCCAAATCATTTGCCAAAGCCTCGTCAATTCAGGTGTAAAAATCCGTATCGACGTTACTAGAACGTCGCGTATTGAAAATAAATTCTAATTTATCATTCATTTTCCAAAAATTCATAATTTTACCACGTTTTTGAAAACAATTCTCACAAACACTTTGAAAGTTCGCGTTAAACTAAAGCAAATCATTCAAAGCCTGCTTCAGTGAAGAAATATAATATATATAATATACTAATATGACATAGGTTTCAAAATATCCTTCTAACTCCTTTTTGTTTACTTTGTTCGTCCCGTTTTTTCACCATCAGAAAGTCAAGAAAATTCCAGGAGGGCACCTGAAAATTCAAATCTCTAGCCATATTACAAACACGGTTAAAATGCAAAATAAATTAGAAAAGGTCTGGCCAGACCCATGGCTGTGACGCAGGGTTAACACGATGAAATAATATGATGTCCAAATGCATTACAAACGATTTCAAGATGTATGGAAATATACGGTAGAAACTTTTCTAAAGACCTCTAAACTATTGAGTTTATCAACCATTTGATTTACGCTCATTATTAGGCAGCTTTAACTCTGGATGTCTCGGCATGATTAAGACTTTAAAAAATTTCACCATAAATGCAAAGCCAACATTAAACTGGATTTAAGGCGAACCACCAGAGTTTCGTGATAAATTTTAGACGGAAAGACAAAGAAAATTATTTGTGTGAAAAGTGAAATATTTTTACCATTAAGGTTGTGCTTGGATTTGTGAAAAATGTTTACGTTCTGTTGATATAATTTTAAATATTAAACAGATTTTTGCTTTACTATACTTGTCTATTCTTTTACTTAACCTCTATTTATTGTATATTATTATATATGCTTGTTGTTTTTGTATATACAAAATACAAAAGAAAGTATTAAAAATTGATTTCCTAACTTAAATTAAATGAATTACAGAAACAGCTTAAAAAATCGAACAACCTTAGAAAATAACATTCAACGATATCTCCGAGACAAAAAACGTAACGCAATGATTAAAAAACGGTTCTGAATGGTAAGATTGCCTGATTTTAAGAAAAAAAGTCCATGATGTACGATATAGTAAAATTTTCAAATGTTTAAAAATCCACTAGAAATTATGGTTTACTTGCTATTTAATTGAATTTGTAGCATATTACTCATACGCATCTCATAGTACATGCACTAGAATAATAAATCTGAAAAATATGCAATAAAAAATCTTTGATTTTGTTATGTATGAAAGTAATGGAATTCGATATCACTCATACGTCACATATGTACTTATCATGAATGAATTTTAGTATTAAATTTAAGCCATGCTGTGAGTAAATATAATCGATGGGCCATTTAAAAATTTAAATTTAAAAATGCTGTAATACAAAAACGGTTTGAAATTTTGCCACATTTATTGTTTTGTTGTGAAATACAATTGTTCTAGTTAGAAATGGAATATTATTTCATTCCGCCGCGGCTGACCTCATAGTACCTCATTCAATCGGACCAATCTACGTGAACTTTTTCAAGTATATGGGGTCGTATCTCGACAATTCCAGCATGAATGTTGGCCTTCAAATGCTCAATTGTCTCTGCTTTGTCGGCATAACACTTTTATTTAACGGCGCCCTACAGAAAATAGTCTAACGGTGTCAAATTGCAGTTTTTCGATGAATTGAATGTCGAGTATTGGTCATATGTTGTGCATCGTATTAGAGTTGCTGATGCCCAGGAAGGCGGAGGAGGTAAATGAGTTGGATGCCACAGATGAGTTAAAAAATTACCGCCGCCAGAGAAGCTGCCCTCTGATAACGTTAATGTCATCTGTTCTAAGAAATCTCTTTCTGCTAAGCTTTCTGTACAGTTGCATATACGTTTCTGACACTCGGTTCTGATAGCAAATACAGTAAAGGCAGGCAAATATTTGAAAGTTCAACACATTAACTACCAAAAGAAAATAATTTTTTAATGAAGGGAATGGATGACTGCCATTTTTTATTTTATTTCTTTTTTTAGTCAAGTATTTGATTGCTGAATAGGTTGTGGGGCTATTATAAATAATCCTAAAGTGATAGATTTAGCATCTGGGTTTTGTATGTTATTTTCACTGTGGAAGCAGGATAAAGTAATTCTTGAATGTACTGGTTTTAATGGAAATTTAAACCATTGCGCGCTCCGCCTGTTTCAAGGCAATCTTCTCATAATATTTAAAACTATTTTTATCATCACAATAATTAGAAGTGCCTTACTTACTAATTTAATTAAATGGCTGCTTAATTTAAGCCACTTTAATATCAGCCTCTTAGCATTTTCCCTTAAGTTTGTTAATTATTTTTATGCTTAGCTTTGGCAAATTTATATTAGATTAAATAACACACACTTTATAAGCGAAAATAAAAGCAGTTATTATCATAAATGTTGCGCTGACGCTAATACTTTCGCTATTTAAATGTCATTTTAATTGTTTAAAACGTGCCTAAATTAGTAATAAACGTCAGAATCACTAAATGTTTAAACCTTTATGTGAGAAAAGCCACTTTTAGCCATAAACAAAGCTCCCAACGACACCAAAACAATTTCACCGACAAAGACAACCATGCAAACCACCACCATATTTGCTTAAAAAAAGAATTTAAAAATTGTTTGCGAACAATTCATGCAAAATATTATGGCAGACCGCAAATACAAGAGGAGTAGAAATATCTTATGTGTGAAAACAAATACTTTCGGTGTCCATTCAATTAAAGTATGCTTATAAACCTACAAACATTTGTTTAATTTAAATAACCTGCCAGCCATAGAATATAAGACACTAGCATACATGTACTCTGTATAAATACTGGCACACATACATATGTAACAAAATAATGTATTAAGAAGCTTTCCATCTATTAGATGGTACTCTTAATGACTTTAATGAGAACACTTATTCATGCAAACATTACTTTAATGGCTGAATTGTTAGCATTTCTTTAATGAATGCATTCTTTTAAACTAGCATTTAGTCGGAAGCATATTCATTTAAGTACCTTTTTTAAGTCTACTCTATCAATTTTCATGTAATATTACATGACACGGTGTGCTGCTATTCGGTCTTCAAATATGTACTTTCAATCTGTTTTGGCAAATCACCATGGACCGATATACATACATACATATATAACTATATATATTTCTCACCACGCTTATATCGTGTGTGTTAATTGTATACATGAATGGCGTGAATTACAATTTAAAGTCAACTCCGAACGATAGATTTTTAAAAAGCTTTTCATGGCAATTTTTTATTTACTCTCAGAGTTTTTGCCAGAAATCTACTGAGAGGCAGTTGCCGGAGAAATTTTTGTTTGAACTGCGACCTCACGTCTAATAAGTCAACACAATACCTACTTTATTGGAGCGACTACAAACCGACCTTAATTATCACAGAAAAATCCTCTGAAGCGATGAGGGTCATTGCTGGTTGAATGGGTCCGTGATCAAACTTTATTTTAAACGATACTTGGGACGATACCAATTCAAATGAGATCTTTGAGCATCGGAGAAAGTATCCTAATCACAGTTTTCTGTGGATTTTGTGCTGACGGCCTCATCGGTTCATATTTCTTTGAGTATGTGATTGACCAGGCTATCACTGTTAATAAGAAGCACTATAGGTAGGTGATTAGTAATTTCCTTTGGTCTGAAATGGATAATTTGGCATTCAATGTCAATTGATTTTAAAAGAATGGTAATACTGTGTGACACCTCATGCCACATGGAATTGAATTGCAGGAGTGATTAGCACAAGCCTTCTACAATCTCTAAGAAATAATGGTTATCAACTTTTAAACTCTTTGTTCAATATATCCAGAGTACCTTTGTTGACGAAGAGGTGAATTGTGAAGCTTTGTTACTTTGGGGGAATTTTTGATGATTTTGATGATTTCATGAAATATAAAAATAGGATCAATTCCGGATTTGGGACTTATAGCCCTTAGTTGCCGGATATGATTTTATATCCACAAGATAAAGTATGCTAAGCTTTTAATCAGTATAGTATGTTGTTTCAAACATATAGTTTCAATAAGTTGTTGCATGAATCCACATCCAATTCATCAATTCCGGTCTTGAAAACCTTTGCAAGCATTAGTTTATGTTTAATTGTTATTTTCTGATTGGGTAGTTGGAATTTGAAATCGCCGTAGTCTATGAGGTAGTACGTTGGCTTATTAGATGTGAAACCACGGTTTAAATCCCAGCTCAAACATCTACACCTAAACGAAATATAAAAAAATATTTCCTCGGCGATTTCCTGGTAAAAAAAATTTGATATGGAAAGTATCTGAAAATTCTTTTCTGGGCCGAGTATAAACTATTGGTCCCGCCAATAATGTATAAAATTAACACACACAACATAAGTGGTGTGAGAAGCTAGGTTGTAATCCTGACTGAAGGGTAAGGTTAGGGTTGTAATGTATGTGTGTTTTCTAATTAATAAATAAACAAAACTTTATTTCACAAAAAAGTACAGGGCCATTCATTAAGCGCTTTCAATCTCAAAATTTTCATAAAACAAAGTGAGTGTGTGATATCGTTAACATTTTTTATTTGTTTGAGATACCTATTGACGTCATTATGCGTGAAATATAGCATGTCATTCTCTGTGTGGATTGCATTCGAAATGCTTTGAGTACCGCTGCAGTTTGGGCTTAAAAAATCCCACAAGAAATAGTTTAACAGGATCAAATTGTACGATCTCAGTTAACAGTTCACATCACCTCCACCTGAGATGTGTATGCTCTTAAAAAGGCAGATATAAGTGGTACTTAAAAAAAATGACTCGATGACACTGCAACAAATAGCTCCTTTTCGAGAATGCATTGTACGCTCTTTGAACTTAAATTCGACAACTTAGTTTGTCCATTTCATATCGAAATAGGGCCCATTTATGACTCTGATGAAAATTTAGGGTCAGTTGCCCAACTTCTGCAGAACTCATTCAGCGAACATATTCTATGTGCGTCCAAGGTGATTTAAAAATAAAAAGGATTTAACAGGCAGACGTATTTTCAAGTTTGGCCGTTATCAACTGTCACAATTACAAATATTAATTTCTTGTTTTATTTTCGCAGATAATCGGCAGCAGTATTGGTATAATTCATGTTATTATGTTAAAACACCCTACAATCACAAACTGAATATAAAATACCAGCAGCAGCTATACAAGCCGCTTTATGGATAGAAAAATAAGACATCAGAAAAATTACAAATTGAACTTCGTTCTATGCCACTAGCTGTAGTTCAATAATAGTAAAAAAAAATTCTACAGGCAACGACTGACAAATGCGCTCACTACTGTGGTAAATAATAAAGGAGTAATAATAGATAAATAAAGTAAATTTAATTAAAATAAAAAATTATTATTATTGTCTTAAGTTCATGTGTTAGAAAGTATACAAGTGTACTGTAATATTAAATGTAGAAAAAAATTTAATCGAATACAGTATTCCCAAAATATAAGCACTTTCAAAAACTTTGTAAGACATCAGATTCGGATCGTTTACTCGCCCGAGACCTGCACCAGGCCAGATTAGTAGAAGAAGAACTTTACAAATCACGAAAGGCTAGAATTGGTGGATTGTAGGTTTTCTATCAGGAATCAATTATCTGAGATACGTCTTTTGGATTGGACACAGTGCAGCCTCTGCATCGAGGACAATGAAACCATAAGGAACCATAAGGAAAACTCATGGAAATCAGAGTAAAAGAAACAAAAAAGCTAAAGAAACATTGTAAATTAAAAGGGTGAAATCTGAGAACAGCATCCAAAATTTTTTTAAATTACAGGAATTTAAATTTAAAGTTGCTAACAGGTGTATATAATATTAGAAATTAAATTAAAGGGAAAAATGTAAAAGTTTATACACAACACAATTGGTCATTAAAACCCTTTAGTCTGGATTACGATCGAACTTATCAACACCAGTCATGTAGTGTGTGTTAATTTTATACATGAGTGTCTGAGATTTACAGTTTAAAGTCAACTCCAAACGATAGATTTTTGAGAAACTTTTGAAGGCAATTTCATTTACTCTCGGAGTTTTTGCCAGTAATCTGATGATAAGAAGTTGGCGAAGAAATATTTATTCATATTTTGTTTTGTTAACACTAGATTTATGGACCGAGCCAATTTGACTCATTAAAAATTTTATCGCTATGTATATAGAAAATTTTAATACTTCTTTTTAAAATCATACGTTGGTTTTTAGTTAAGTAATGAAATATAGTTAAACATTCATTCCTTTGTTTTCGCTTCATTATTACTCACTTCCTTCGTCATTTCGTGTCATTTATTCATTACGTGCGAGCCGTTCATTTATGGGAAAAATCAGAAAAATTGTCTTCTGTTGAGAAAACTAAAAATAAAGAAAGACCAATCAGACAATGAATCGGATACAACTGATATCGAAATCGAATTAGAAGAGGAAGTCAATAATATTGAATCTTCAAGCAGTGAAGATGAAGATCTTTGTTATATAGCTCCTAACAAAAAGAGCCAGGGTTTTTTCTGATTCTGAAACCGAAAATGATTTAGAAGCTATCGATATATCTTCTGATAAAGAAAATTTAGCCGAAAAAGCTGCTGACGGCACTTTATAGGAAACATTGAACGAAGGCAGAAACGTAGGCAGATCACCGTTTTCTACCATATTCAAAGACGTTTCTGGTCCAACTGCCTATGCTAGAAGGCATATTATGCTTGGTTCGCCAAGTAGCGCATTCAATTTGATAATTGACTAAGGTATGATGGCATATATCAAATCATGTATCAAATGACCCGAAAATATAGCGTTAAAGCAAGTTCACGCAGATGGCCTCTACAAGTTTTAGTTTTAGCAGCTACCAATGCTTGGATTCTGTATAAAGAGACGACTAAAGTAAATATTTGATTTGATTTTACAATTGGCTGAAGAGCTAAGAAGTAAATATAGAGAATAAGTAGAGAACACTTCCATTTCAATGACAGAAATTCATGCTACTAACGCACGGAAAAATTGCCAAGTTCAACATTCATACAAAAGAAACAGATCTTCAAACTGTTGTACTAAATGTAATAGAAATATTTGCGGAAAATGTGTTTCAAAAAGAGATTATATATGTAAAATATGTTTTCCATGGATGTTTTTGATAAAAAAACATTTCATTTAAATTGATTTGGAACTATTTTCTTTGGAAAAAAACTTAAATTTTCTTGTATGAGTCAAATTGGCTCACTTCAGTAAAAATAGGTATATAATCAAAATCCTTAAATCTAGTGTTAACGGGTTTGACCCGTGGCCTCACGGGATTTTCCAAATGTTCTATGCTAAAGGACCAACTGATGAGTATCGCAATTGCTGTTGAATGCAAATATTAGTAGAAGAAGATGAAATCACAAGAAAGAAGTCTAAAGAATGACTAATTTGATCATAGAATTATCGATAAAAATTAACGCAAGGTTATTCCCTTCCTAGGTTATCACCCTTTCTAATTTATGCTAAACTGAGCACTTGTTTGACAAATTGAAAACCAAATTCTAATCAAGTCGAGCAGAATGCTGTTTATCGAAAACTGGCTTTAATATTAATTTCGATAAAAGGAAATTTTAAACGTTATTGCTTTCATATGATGAACGTTCAGCTCAAACCAATTTTAAAATATAATTTTGGTAATTTTGTTTAAAGCAAGGTCTCCATACTATTCAACAACGCAGAGAAGTATGCATACGAAAGAATATATTGTTGTTCTTAAGTTTAGGTTGGAGTGGTAGCTCTGATATCAAAAAGCTCACTTGAGCACACATAGCAGTCCATTGTGACGCAGCCCAGGTGAACGCAGTCTCTGTACTGACCAAGTTCTACCAAAACCAGGGAAGATGAATAAGTTTGTCAGCGCAAGCGCTGAACATCAAAAGCACGACTACCCTACGCTGGAAAACCAGCCAGAAAGTTTGATAAATGAAGCTATATCCTTGACATCAATAGATGATAGCTCCGTCAAGCTGACAAGAAATGGAGAGCCAAATAATCTACGTCTGCACCTCGCAAGAGATGGGCATTGCTGTCCTAATTTTGAAAAAAACGCTGAAATATTGACCCGTTTTTTTTCTAACTTCTTGGCCTATCCCGTTCAACTACATGGCATATTTTACGTGAGGATATAAGTTCACTTGGCTATAAAAAAAACAGCTCGTACAAGACATGAAGCGTTTAATTACGTTCATTTCTTGTTAAATGACAATGTTAGCGAATCCTCAACCCATTAACGAATTACGACTTACACACTTTGAGTATCCTTGGACTTCTTCGAAATAAGCATGAAGTTACGCTGAACGACAAGCGCTATAGAGCCTAAAATTTTTTTTGAATTTTTTGAAATGACTAATATAAACATCAGTGACATATGGTGTCAACAAGGCAACGCATCTAAACATAGAGCGCTCTTAACATACGATTTTTTGCTAAACATATTTGGTACAGAAGAGATCCCATTCTATGGATTTTTTTATGGGGCTATGTTAAGTCATTCATTTCTGCAGACAAACCAACATTGAAGATTATATTGAAGACACAATTGATAGGAAAAGTAATAAAAAATTGTACTGATCGGATAGACCATAATGTGCTGGTAATTTCAATAATATTTTTGTATAGTGTTCTCATCACCTAAAATTATTTTTAAATTCAAACAAACTTTGGTTATTATTAATTATTTTATGTTTTCTAACATTTTGTTCAATTTTATATAATTTATTGAATATAAATTAAACAGGTATTCGTAGTGCCAATGTAAACAGTCATAGACGTATATTGCTTAATTAAAAACCATTTAAATATTTAATACCATACAAATTATGATTTAACGAAAATTTATGTAAATATTATGAAGCAAAAAAGAATTTTTGGATTAAAAAAACAATGCACTGAATTATTACATACATATATTACATGTTAAATACAGACCACAGAAACCACATATTTTACACAACATATGCAAATTAAATTAATTAGACAATGTATTATGAGTTAATATTTAAGGGCAACATACATATGTTTTAGGCCATGATTGTATATTTCGATTATTTTCGTTAAATTTTACTTACACCTCTAAAACTAGCAAAATTGTAATAGGTTTTGTTGTAACGTTATACAACAAGAAAAAATTTCTCAACATATACCTTTTCCTGTCCAAAGTGTAAGGATTATTGTTTACCGGCAGTTTATTATTGTGGAGAAAATCTATATCTTTTCCACTTTTAAGAATTACTAAAAAGTGTCATTGAATCGGAGAGCAAAATTATTTTGTTTGTATATAAGAGGGAGAGAAAATACTCATTTGCTTCTTCTAAACAGAAGAGCGGAAGACAATCCATTCATAAACAAATAAATAAATAAATAAAATTTGTAAATAAAACGTATAAAGAACTTAGGACCGGAGCTGTTATTTTATGAGTGAGTAGGTGTATTATTATAACGCAATACTTTTGTCATTCCATTCAGCCACAGAATTCAATATATTATCTCTCCTGAATGTAATGTTGTACGCTTAAGCAAAGTTGCGATTTATTGGACCAGGAAGAAATTGTACTACGATGCAGATTGTGCCAAAAAAAAATTATCTCAATCAAGAAGCTTATTTCCATCAAATCCATTCCATTGGGGCTCGGAAAACCCACACATGGTCTTACAGAAGCCAATGCACCCATTACAAGCGGCTGTTTAGTGTGACTTGCGGAGCGTAGTCATCTATGGCCCATATTTCTTTAAAAATGTGGACGGCGCAAGTATTCCGGTCAATGAAGACACCTATTGCAACATGCTAACATATTTTTCTGTACTCGCTATTGGTGGTATTGTTGTGAACGATGTTTGGTGCAACTTGCCACATATCTCATGCTACAACGATTTATTGCGTCAAAAGAATGAATGGTGATATTAATTGACCACCAAGGAGCTGCAATTTGACACCATTTCCTATGGGGTTATGCCGACAAACGAGATATATTTGAGCATTTTTGATGCCTTTGCCAAGATACGACCCCAATTACTCGAAAGAGTGCACGATATTTGGTCCAATTGAATGTGGTACTGTGAGGTCAGCGGCGGCAGCCGTGTGGATGAAGTAATATTCCATTTCTAAAAGGAAATATCAAATAGCTTTTGTTTAAACTTTTAAATTTTCCACTTTTTATATGTATATGCAGCAATCTATGCAAAATTTTAAATAAAAGTCGTTTTCTTTCCGGTTTTTTTCAGATTGTCCTTTTTAAATTTTTGTCCATAAAACTTTACTGTCGGACACATATTCAATACTCCAGAAAGTTATTTTCTAAATTAAGTGCATTTGTGTTAAAATTTTAAAATGAAACGGATTGAGTTACTGCTTTAGTGTACGTCTCTGTACATAGAGTAAGAACATAAAGAATAATAGAATAAAATGGCATGCAGCTATTAATGGACAGCCTTACTCTCCAGAGCATATGAAGGCGGTACTATTTTTTTTTCTGTTCTTGAGACGCCAAAAAGTCACAGCATTTTCGTTTTCTATATTCGCAAACACATCAAATATCAGAAACTACCAAAAAGTTTAACATACGTGAAGTCTGTTATTCACTAATAATACACAAAAATATTCGTGTAATATACATGCTACATACGTAGCAGAGATCAGCAATGAGAATTTGAAAAAGATGAGTAGATTCGAATCATACTCATAATTTCTGATACTTATACGCATTTATACTTATTTTAATATCATACTCATACTACTCATATTCAAAGTTTGAAGTACTCATCGTATTCATACTTAATAATACGCATGTCGTTGGTGATTTCGACACTTCTTTATTCAACATTTACAGGAATCACAAAATAAGTATGATTCGCGTACGTATACTACAATACTCACTAGAAGGTTGTGTGTTTGCTTTATTTGCTGTCCTTGTCTTTCTCCTTCTTCTTTTTTTGTAAATGCAAAAACAACTAAGACTGATGTAGACTAATTTTGATGAATGATTCGAATAAACCCAATTTTTCTAAATTTCTGAATCTGAATGTAGGCGTATGAATCAAATATATTTCGAATGTTATGAGTTTGATGTCGACGTTGTACTCATGCTCATTGCAATTAAATCAACGTTGCAGTGAGTACGAATGAATCAGAGGAGGTGAATTTCAATACTATTGACTCACTCATACTCAAAATTTCATGAGTACTAATGAGTAGAGAAAAAAACGATTCATTGCTGATCTCTGATATGTAGATAGTTTAGAAAAATTTAAAATAATATAAAAGCATTTAAATGAAACGCATGCAATAAACTTAAGGAAATTTAAAGGAAAATTTGTACACAACATAACGTTCATAATTGGTTACTACAACCTTTCGATTAGATTACAATCTAGGAATTCTCACTTATGTTTAGGGTGAGTTAATTTTATACATGAGTGGCGGAACAAACAATTTAAAGTCCACTCCGAATGTCAGATTTTTTGAGAAACATATCATTGATATTTTTTATTTACTATCAGAGTTTTTGCTAGAATGCTGATGAGAGGTAGTTGGAGAAGAAATATTTTCTTATTTTCCAATTTGTCGGAGATGTCTGAGCTGGGGTCAGGAAATATTTACTGTGAGAGATTTATTGATTAGTTTTTTTTATTATTTTAATTATTATTAGACATGTAATTGGTTTTCCTCTCAATCGTCTTGAGTTCCCTTTTAGTACTATCCTTTATAAACTTTAAGTTGCTTTAGAATATTTCGAATATATTACATAACATAACACAATTGGTCATTACAACCATTCAGTCAGGATTACGACCTAGTTTCTCATACCACTTATGTTGTGTGTGTTAATGGTATACATTAAAGTTTAAAGTCCACTCCGAACGACAGATTTTTGAGAAACTTTTCATGGCAATTTTATTTACTCTCATAGTTTTTGCCAGAAATCTGCTGAGAGAAAGTCGCCGAAGAAATCCTTTTTGTATTTTGTTTTGATGTCTGGCCTGGGGCTCGAACCCTGGCTTTACGTCTAATAAGCCAACACACTACCTACTAGTCTACGGCGACTTCGAATATATTTCTTTATTTTATTCAGTTTTTTCTTTAGCAAACTGCAAACGTTGTGTATAGTAGTGGACCAATTCATGTCACATTTACAGTGGCTCACAGCTTATTTCAAGTGGAACCCCTTTAAAAAAGTTTTATTCAGTGAAAATGCTGGCCAATCTATTATATCAATAATTTTTAATAGTGACCGATTATTTGTTCTCCTTAAACATGAATTTTTTTGTGGAGATGTATTTATTGTATCGACTATAGCACGCCTTAATAGGAGTGTGCAAAGTCTTAATGCTCTAGAGGCTAATAAAATTAATAAAGCAGACATAAGATTTCATGTCCTTTGCAATAAATGGCTCTACAAACAGATGAAAAATTCCTAC
Organism: Sarcophaga subvicina; assembly: GCA_936449025.2. Lineage (NCBI taxonomy): Eukaryota > Metazoa > Arthropoda > Insecta > Diptera > Sarcophagidae > Sarcophaga > Sarcophaga subvicina. The sequence goes on from OW388080.2 coordinate 95,210,370, forward strand.
AGTTGGCTTGGGATGAGAACGAAATAAATTGTGATGGTGTTACCATGCTTATATCAAAAACATCTTTTATCAAGTGTAACGTAACGGAGTGATATTTGCTCTTCTCAGAAGGTATATCGCCATTGTCTATACTTGAGCTCCAACTGAAGAAGGGGAAATAAAAGACAACCTGGATAATCAAATTCTACTAGAGTTGGGTTCTTTAGCTCTTTTGAGTGTTCGCTCTTTCTAGTTCAGCTCTCTGTAATGAACTAGTTCGTTCTTTTAGTTCAATAGTTCAGTACTTTTAAAAAACTCCGCTCTCTCAATTTTATTTATATTTAAAATGATGTAAACAATTCATATATACATTTAAAGGAATTAATGCATTCCGTGTATTTATATCAACTTATTGAATAAAATAAAAACAGTATATAGTATAGTATTTAACACATTTTCATTTTTATTAATTCATTTATGTGCTTGAAGCGCTTTTTAATCAAAATTACTTAACTAACTAATAATAACAACAAAACTTATCTAAATATATACATATATTTAAAAGGAAAAAAATTAATTGAAAAATAAAAAATGCAGCTTTTGAAAATCTTAATTTAATTATAGGGACATAAAAAACAAAAATAAAATAAATACAAAAAATAGAAACTAATAGTAATTCAGTCTATTGCAATCACATTTATTAATTTAATTTAAAAAAAAAACGTTTATAATATGTTTATATAATAATATAATATACATTGTATTTACATTTTTGATATAAAGTTAATAGTAACTTGGCTCACATGTTATTGTGTAAAAACACAAGAGTGGAAACTTTATTTGATTTGATGAGGGTCCTTCTTTCGTTTATTATTTGTCCTGTTGCTGAAAAAATACGCTCACATGGTACAGATGTGGCTACTATGCAAAGGCGTTTTAAAGCATACATGTACACCCTTGGATACAAATGCCTGCGTTCATTCCACCACGCAAGAGGGTCTTTCCTTCTTTCCAGGTACTCCTCGTTTAGGTACTTATCGAATTCTCTAATTCCAGCAGCTATGTTATTGTCAGATTTTGTAAGTCGACTGAAGTTCATGTCGAATTTTTTCCAAATATTTTTTTGTGGAACTTCAGCAATACTTCCTTCCGTATCAGGTGTTTCAGTATTTGGTAGTCTAATTTGGCCGATTCTGTTGCGCAATAATTTCACAGCGTTTTCATAGGAGCTGTCATTTTTAAAATCTAATTTTTTAAATCTGGGATCTAGGATTGTGCTCTCTGCATATAAACTACTTCGTTCTAGTTCACCAAAACGATTAGTAATTTCTCTTTTCATCACGGAAATCAGTACTTTTATTTGACTTTTAGTTGTGTTAAAATCAGAAATTACACTTTCTAATAGATTACACAAAACTAAAACTTTTGATAGGGTTACATTTTTTTCAGCTGAAATATCTTTCGTAACCTCATAAAATGGCTCGAGAACTGGTATTAGTTCGTCTAAAACCTCCCAATCTTGAAGTGCAGACAGGTTTGAAATTACAGCATCTTTTACGGCAACAATCCTGTTAAGCATGTCGTACGTAGAGTTCCATCGTGTTGGAACATCCTGCTTTAATTTTAGCTCTGGGAGTTTCATTTGCCTTTGAGATTCTCTTAGCTTTTTCAAACCTTGTGTGCTTTTATTGAAAAATTCTACTATTTTTTTCACTTTAGAAACAGTATCACTCACCTCCGCAAGTGCTAATTGCACGATCAGGTTTAATGAATGGGCAAAACAGCTAATTCCACTCCAATTTCCCATACGTATCGCTGCAGTAATATTTGCCGCATTATCGCTCACAATTGCCGTAATTTTATTTTCAATACCAAACTCTTGCACCTGTTTTTTTATAAAATTTTTTAGGTTTTCGGCAGTATGTCTGTCATCATATTTGTCGCATGCAATTAAATGTGATTTTAGTTGCATATCTTCGCTAATATAATAAGCAGTTATAGCCAAGTAGCTATCATTTGTTTTCGAAGTCCATCCATCGGTAGTTAAACAGACTGCTGTAGCAGATAATAGTTGAGATTTTACTTGGCTTAAGATATCTCCATAAACCGCTTCCATAATATTATTTGATATAGTTTTTCTTGTAGGAAGCGTGTATACCGGACAATTTGAGACAAGTTCTATTAGCCGTTTGAATTCCGGTTCTTCTACAATTCGTAGAGCATGGTGTCCTTTGGCTATCATTTTCAACACTTGTCTATCGATTAGCTCAACAGTACGTACGGGTGGAGGCCTATGAAAATATTGTGTTATATTTTGTTGGGGTTGCTGAGGGAGCGTTGCACTTTGCCTGGATTGGAAGCTGGTAGAAGGTTGTACGTCTGGCATGTCTTCTTCAAGTACCTTTGGTGGGATTGTAGTCTGTCTTTCTTGATTTAATGGTGTAAGCGGATCTTTTGTTCTCATATGTCGAGAAAGATTCCCATGAGAACCCCCAGCAATTCTTAGGTTTATTTTGCAATATTTACACATTGCTCTATTACCTTCTTCTGCCGTGAAATGAGTCCATATTGCGCTAAATTTTCTTTTTTCAGCCATTTTTAAATATAAAAATTCACTTAGATCACTTTGATCATCCGACACTATACCAATATGAACTCTTTCGAATAACTAGTGCTTGATTCACCCATGTTGTCTATTTATATATGTGGCTCTCTTCCTGAGAAAAAAATGTTTATTACAAATAACTCTCATTTTGATTTTTTACCCTGATTCTGTAAGTCGAAAGTTTTTTTCCAGAAAAAAACATGAAGAGAGCTATTGAGCAGTTTTTCATAATGGGTGAATGCTACAGAAAACTCTCAGTAAGAATAACATTTGTTTTGTGTGACGTCACACTTGTACGGTTAGGTAGCATGACCACATTCAACCCATTTTTCAATTGCGGCCCTTTTAGCACTCTTTTGACATTATTACTATGACGAGAATAACATTTGTTTTGTGTGACGTTACACTTGTAGGGTAGGTAGCATGACCACATTCAACCCATTTTTCAATTGCGGCCCTTTTAGCACTGTTTTGGTATTATTGCTATGACGGAAATTTCCTACAATTTATTTCTTTGACAATGTACCTACCTGCTCTGAAAAATTTGAATACCCGTCAATAAATGAATGAAATCTAGTGTTTAGCGAGAATTTTGCAAATCCAGATTTTGAAATTGAACCCTTTTCCGATTATTGGCAAGATTTTTTGACCTACCAGTGTCGAAAAATTTGAATTTCTATCAAAAAGTTAAGTCAATGGATTGGCGAAAATTTTGATAATTGAATCGTTAAAAACAATAATATATACATAAAATATAAATATTAAGAAAAACATAAACATATAAATTTAAATTTATTTATATACATATATAAATAAATACATTTACAATCTCTTTTGTCTTATTTAAATTTTTTCAATCTTATAGATTTTTAGTTGACACTATTATTTATAAAAACATACTTATTAGCGTAACAGACCAGATTGTCTTGTGAGAGTCAAACTCACAATCGTTACGCTATGCACTAACTTTCCATGGAGCCCACTTAGAAATTTTATTAAAAGAAATATATTATAAAATTTTTTTTAGCTATTATGTGCTATTACTCCTAATGTATAAAATTTGAATTATATTCATGAAATTCAAAAGCAAAAAATTTTAATTTTAATACATCGTCAAAAATTACATATGTTTTTATAAAAGTATATTTAATAAGAATTTCTGTGGATATTTCTCGCCTAACCCTTCTTTGAGTTAAATTGAAAAAATATATTATTTTAATTTGCTTATTTTTTTATTTTATGCAATTTTCGCGCTTTTGTAGGAAAAATGTTGCCATAAGTTATTTTATTAGTATGTGGTAACACCGCCAATGATGGCACTACCATTTAACACTACGATAAATAACAGAAAAGAACGAATAAGAACGAAATGAACGAATAAGAAACGAGAACAAGAGCCAACTGAACTACGGAGCTAAAAGAACTCATTAGTTCAGTTGGCTCTTTTAGTTCAGTTGTATGTATAGTTCAATTGAACTAATTCGTTCGTGAACTACACAACTCTCATTGAATAGTTCAATTGAACTACATAGTTCGTTCGTGAACTACACACATGAGAACGATAAACAAAATAAAAGAACGAAATGAACGAATAAGAAACGAGAACAAGAGCCAACTGAACTACGGAGCTAAAAGAGCTCATTATTATGAGCGGCTCTTTTAATTCAGTTGTGTGAATAGTTCAGTTGAACTAGTTCGTTCGCGAACTACCCAACTCTAAATTCTACCCACACTGTAGGCTCTTCCAGTTAAAGTTATATTAATGGTCATATACGATTTCAATGCTATAATCGGAAATTACTACGAAAAAGGAAGTTTTCTTGACTTACATTTTAAGACAACAGCATCGGTATGTTTAAAGATATTTGGAATAAAACACCCTTAGAGTTCTATTTCAAAATTTGTCACAGGCGGCTTAAAAACGGCTGGAATAAGAAGACATCATTCCTCTATGCTAATGCAAGATGTTGAATGATAGAAGTCTAAATGCCGGCTAGAATATTGTAGGTTTCTGGACAACATCAAAAAATGATACTCGCTCTCTTCAGCATTTTGATAAAATGCAGTTCATAAAAGATTTGAAATCGAACAACCCTCTTTGTGTCGAATTTTTGATGTTCCTCTTGCTTATGCGATTTAACGTTTGGGGATTAGTTTTTATGGGACTACATTAAGTCATTGTTTTATGAAGCATTGAAAGCCAATAATCAGGCCACTACGATAGATAAATTTATTAGAAAGAGTGGTCGAAAATTTTACTGACCGAATCGAAGTCTTCATGCAATGACCTACCAGATTATAATAAAAAATAAAAAAATGACAATAATTCGAAGAAGTTGAAAAAATAAATTTTAACCCATTAAAACCAGAATAATAAACAATTTCTAAGATCTTTAATACATTATATCACCTGGATTTCAAATCAAATGAGCGTTTCATTCCAGATATTTCTCTATTAATCTTTGTTCAACACTTAACTTTTATTATTATCCATATAAGCAACACAGACTTTGTGACTTTACTCGTACAGGGCATGTTTGAAATGATTTCATTGCAAATAAATTTCTGCAGCATGTTTGTTTGCATTCGACAATTCTAATACCATTATTTTAATTTCCGGTAATGGTCTCTAATGAATGCTGTTACAACACAAAGATTTTCTCCATTCCATTTTTTTTAATTTGCTGGTGAATTTTTTTATTAAATAATAAACTCATGAATGAATGCATCTGAAGCATAACTTTTTCTTCATCTTGCTCTTTTTACTTTTTTGCAGTGCCCTATTTACACTTTGCCTGAAAAAAATAATTTAAAATTTATCTTACAATTCAATTACAAGAATAAGTTTCCATCTCGATATTTTCTTTTAACTCGGTTTTCATGAGGATAAGAAAAAAAACCAAAAACTTTACTTAAAGCAGGAAAGAAGCTTTTCTAGGAGAAGAATTAAATAATAAAAAATATTCAACTGCACAGAAACGGAAGGAAGTCACACCACAGGCAAACAAAAAACTTTAAAATAAATTAAATCATTAATAAAAAATAATAAAAATAAGACCACACAGTGAGTTTATTGCACATAAGTTTACTTTGATGAAATTTTCTTTCTTTAGCATTTTCTGAACTGATGGGTTATGTGATGGGCTATTGTGATCAGTAATGAGAACTTCCCTAATATCAGAATATAAAACTTGTCTGAAACAGATTGTGTCAGTAAAAATTAATAAGACATATGTATAACATATGGTCATTTCAACCATTTACTAATTAGCTTATTACACAACTTATGTTATGGGACCTACAGTATAAAGTAGCATCGAACACAATACCTAATAGACTACGGCGACCGGATGCAAAAGATTTGTCGAATTAATAAAACTTTTTATATTAAAAGTGACAATAAAGAATTCTGCAGCTAGGGAGCTCCACATACGGATAGTCCGGCTAAAGTCCTACTGATCACAAACGAATGTGCTCTGCGAGAAATACGAGTGCTACGTAACAACATACGATTTTCCGCAACAAGTTCCTTTATCTCGCTAGAGGAAAATCTATAAAGTAGTGACGATGCTCCAACGAATCAATAGAGTTGTCGAGTTGTACGTGGTCGAGAAACCTCAAAATAAACTTCGAGGCATCAGCCCATACATGAGAGTTGTATTCCATTCTCGGTCGGATATAAGTGGAGTAAATAGTAATAAGATCAGATGAAGTTAAGCACTTCTTGCAACGTCTTAAGAAACCGAGGTACTTGAATGCTTCTTTCGACACTTGAAAAATGTGCAGGTTACAGCGACCATCAAGCTGAATTTTCATGCCCAGAAAATCAAGAGCTTCTGGCTCCCTAATATGCATACCAAACATAACTACGGATGAGGCAATATTATTATGTGTCAATAAACAACACTGTGTCTTTTGCCCATTGAAATCGACTCTATTCATTTGCCTTTTCTATTTTGACTGTATATAATGTTTTTTTATGTTGACGTGGTATTTGTTTTGCCTTTTTTCGTTTATTTGTTCCACAGCTTATAAAGCTTTTGTTCACTTTTTAGTGTCAATTATTCATGCTATCACAATGGCCTATTTGACGATTTAGTTTGAAGAATTTTTTTCCTTTAAATCTGTGTATTATTGTGCTGATAAAATATGTTTTTTGTTTAATTACGTCTATATGTTCGTGTGTGGGTTCGATTACAATCAGAAACTGTAGGCGATAGCAAAAAAAAAAAATTAACAAATGGCGACGATCTAATGTTGGTTAATAAAAATAAAAACAAACATTATTCCAGCACACTGTTTGCCACCTCCTGCAATTCCCTCTTCCAATCATAAAACATGCACCTTAGTCCTGAGCTGATAAAAAAATATGTTGGAACGATATGTATGTATATTTTATTTTGTTTATTATGTTTCTACGTAAACAAACAATAACCATACTTAACATTAAATTTTTTCCACTTTATCACCCATGTTAGACTCATATTTATATAGTTCTTTATAATGGCAGAGTTTCTTCATCCGTATCCCTTGTTTGGTATCCCTGTCATAATTTTTTATTATCTTTCAGCACAGTTTCCACTGCATGTTTATATTAAAATGCATCAAATACCCGACTATATTTTTTGGTACACTCTCATTAACGTTATTGCATCATTAAGTAGAACCATAATGTATACAACTGACAACAAAAGTTATGTTCTAATTGTGAAATGGTGGATGACTTACAATTTAAATGAAATAAAGAAATTTTCTTTCATATTCATGGTACTTTTAAGAGTGTAACCAGATATACTTCTCAATTTTTGCCTGTCACTGATCTTATTAATAATAAGTGGGTTTCTTAATGGTTTCGCTAACCACACGACAGATTTTTGGAGAAATTTTTATGGAAATTTTTTTATTCTACGAGTTTTTGCTAGAAATCTGGTAAGAGCAAGCCGCCGAAGAAATATTTTTTTCATTTTTTCGTTTTGCTGTCTGATCTGGCGTTTGAAGCGATGAATCTATGTTATATCGATTTATCGATTGGTTTTCTTAAGAAAATGAAAAAAAAAATAAAATAAAAACAACACAATTGATGCGTAGTGGTATTAAGGTAGAGCGGCCAGATAATTTATTGTACTGCTCTTAACCTACATAGGTTATCCCTGTAATGTCTGCCACAATCCTGTTGGCCTGGTAAACTTCAAGCTATTCTTTTTAATAGCTTTGTACATAACTCAAATCACTTCTCATTGTAATTACTCAGTCGAAGCCTTTTAACTTCAGAAGATTCCCTTTTAGCGGATATACTCTTCCACTCTACTGAACTGCACTGGCGTCATCAGCAGCCTGGAAGGATTTACCTGCAAGCTGTTTTGCATGCTCATTACCATGACTTCTTCTCTAATCTTGAGTCAATCTTTTAGGAATATTCTTTCGTTTCAATTTTGTGTACAACATGTCTTTCGACGGCATAAACTTTTACTTGTAAGCAACACACGAATATTTCACTGTGGTACCGAATACCTCGCTTCTGCTACATTATGTACTACATACACAGAATAGTCCCTCTCTTAAAAAGGTATCTAGTAACCAAATTATTTCTTTCGACTTTATTACTTATTTTCGTTGTGAAGCACTTCGTGGAGTTTAATGGTATAATTAATGGCAATTAATAAGAGAAATGTCAGCCAATTGATTTGCGAGGTCACAATGGTTTGTGATGAATCTCACTTAGACAAATATCCCATTAACTGGATCACAGTTTGAGTGACTATTTTCCTCTCTATCGCATGCAACCGGGATAAATCTAACAGAACCTGCAGCGCTCTTATAGAATTTGCTCTTATTGACACGGTTATACTAAAGCAAGCTCGTCTCTATATCTTGTGCATCTTTATATTTATATATATATAATAAAGAAAACTACGAATTGTCTCGATGTATCGATAAATTTATAAAACATCTCTCATTTTTCTTTAACGGCGCCACACAGAAAATAGTGACACCAAACAACAGTGTCAAATTGCAGTTTCTTATACGGCCATTAAGCGTTTGATGCAATCGATTATGGCATTAGATGTGTGGCTAGTTGCACTATTATGATGAAAATAAACACCGTTCACATTAATACCGCGGGCAGCTGGTATAAAAAAATCGGTTATCATGGTACGATAAATGTCTTCATTAGCTGTAATGGTTGCGCTGTCCTGATTTTCAAAGAAATATGGGACAATATATGAGTCACTCGTAATGGGTGCATTGGCTTCTGTAAGAGCACATGTGGGTTTTCTGAGACCCAAATACGGCATTGATCCGAAAAGATGATTTTCTTGGCAAAATCGACATCATCGTGCAGTTTCTCGTTGGCCCATCTAGCGAAGCGAAAACAAAGCGGTTGGCCATGCAGCTTCAACTCTTGAATCATATCGAGATCTTTTCTCAATATTCGACGTAAACTGGTGCAGGTGCATGAAATGTTCAATTCTTGAGAACGGTGACAAGTTGATGTTGATGGATTCTTATGCACACCACTTCTTCAATATTTTCTGAGTGTACGCACGGTACGAGCACGATCACGTCTTGGCACGTCAACAGTGAAACCAGTTTCACGAACTTTAGCAATAAACTTGCGTATACCGGACAATGCTGGCATATATTTTTCACGACATCTTCGTGCAATTTCCGACTAATTGTTTTGGTTTTGGAAATAAATTTCCAATTAATCCCAATGTTGCTCAAGCGTAAATCGATTTATTGCGTTAAATGGAGATAATATATTCAATTTTGTGACAGAATAGAATGACATAAGTATTGCCAGATTCGAAATAACTGATGATTGAAATATAAACTGATAGATGGCCCACCCGATACATATGTATCGTAACTACACTTTGTTGTATGCTTTCAAAAAGTGCTGGTAATTATTTTTATTTAAAATTTTAATTGTTGCTCTGTAAGATTCCCGATTCTGTTGTCTACAAAGTCTATTAATTACAATACGTCGATACAGTGTTATTAATTACAATTCAATTTCAAAATATACCCTGTAACGAGCTGAGTAACATAGACCTTATGCTCTATGTAGTATAACAGTTCTGGTGGCTATCGAACCATTAGACTGACAGGGCACCTTTCTACAAAGTTATGCAGTGTTTGTTGTCGTGTACCTTCTTATATTTTACCATATAATTTATGATTATATAATTTTTTTGTTGTTGTTGTATCTTGTTTCTTTTTTCCAACTTTTTAGCTAAAACTTAAAGAAATTTATTAAACTTTTATGCTTCCTATGCTTCTCTCTAAATATTGTGATAAACAGCACTAATGGTGGATACATGAATTCATATTAAAAAATGCGTAAATATTGTGGTTTTCTTTATTCGTTTTTATTTTACGTACAGTTTATTCTTTGTTCTCTTTTTGGTCTTTTGATTAATCAATGGATTTAAGTAAACTACACGATAAATTGGTATTTAATTTTAATAAAAAAGTTTTTCATTGTATGTAGTGGTTGGTTAAGATGGTAAAATAATGATGATGGTTTTAGGGGCCGTTTAAAGTTCTTGGAATCATCTTTAAAAACAATGTTCATAGATGGAGAGTTATTTAAATAAATAAAAATGTTTTTTTCGTTTTAAGGGAAATTCGTTATTGAAATTTTATCGATTTATATAGGGAACTTAAGGCATTTAATAAATGTAAGAATGTAGTTTTAAATAACCGTATAGTTACAATCTACATAAACGCTAAGAAGTAAACAAATATTACGCTAGAGGAGACACAGTGAAAATATTACAGGAGATTTCAGTACTAAATTCGGAGGTCAATTTCAATAAACTGGCACTGAAGGTATCTAACCAGGCCGGCATATTTCAGGCGACCTATTGCTTTAGATCGGTAACCTACCTTATTCGAACTCGATCACATGTGTAGATATTCAAGCAGTAAACAAAGCGCTGATATCCAAGCTCGTCAAATCAAAGGAAGTCAGGAGTTGCATGCACTCTTTACACCGTAAACGTCAATAAAACACCCGCCGCAAATGGGCTACTGTTGCATGAGGAAAACGAAAAGGCGGACGAACTGGCAGGGAAGAGATCGGAGTTGTCTGAGGAGAAGACGATAGAGAGGATACATGCGCCCCTTCAAAAATACTTTTTTAAGAGTGGACAAAGCAGCATGGAAATCATGGTTCAAAACTGCTGTGTCTAGCAGTATACAACAGTAAAACAGGGAACAGCTTGAGTTCGAGAAAAGTTTTCATTCTAATAGGAACTCTAATGACGCACTGCGCTATTGGTAGTTTCGCGGAAAAAGCTCAGTCTGCCCCATCAGGGCTATTGCAGAAGCTGCCATGATGTGGAAGAAATGGAAACACCGCTAATGTGAGTGCCCTACACTTCAAAACAGACGTCATTGGTTTTTGGGTAACAGAAAGTTTGAAGATCTGAGCATGGTGGCGGACGTGCCACTTAGTAAAATTTGATAAACACTTTTCTTTCGTTGTCTACCACCCGTGCAATTTAAATCGATTTTTTCACGTAGAAGTTTAGTAAAAGTCCTCGACGTAGTCTACTATATAGTGTATTAGATATGAGGTCAAGGTTCAAACCTCCAGGTCAGGGATCTTCAACAAAACGAAATTTCAATATTTCTTCGGCGACTTCCTCTCAGCAGATTTCTGGGGAAAAAAAATGCCATGAAAAAGATTTTTCAAAAATCTCTCGCTCGGAGTCGACTTTAAACTGTAGGCCCGCCATTCGTGCACAAAATTAAATCACTCAACATAATTGGTGTGAGAAGTTGGGTCGCAATCCTGAATGAAGGGTAGTAATGGCCAATTATGTATGTATGCATGTAGGACTCTGAAAATGATTTAATTCAAAAGTTTTCTTCGCCCGTTCATTGATTTTGGGACGAGCTTTTGGGAAAGTTGTTGTCTTCATTAATGTCGCAATTAGGCACTGATGTAATAAAATTTGATTTTAACGAACACACACATACATCTACATATATCCTGTGCTCTACTGAAAGATTCAGTTGAGTTTTAAGAAATTTTTTCAAAATATTACCATCGTTTCCATAAGGTTTACAAATTTTTTGAGCAGCCTGTGATAGACAAACAATACAGAGATAGACCCATCTTTTTTTGTCTTGGACCGGAGTTAGGAATCTTCGAAAGACACTTTCGTTCCAACAAAAGAGTACACGAGTCACCATCACTGGTGCCTACGTACTAAACCCACCCCCTACACCCCCGCGGGAATTATATAAAGTGCTAGTTCGCGGAGGGATGGTTAGCTTTAAAGCTTTATGGCGTTATCTTAAAGTTCACTTTCGTTCCACCAACTTTTTGAGTTCCATCATTACTTCAACCATTCTCTGGCTGTATTGGCCCCATAGGATCCTAGAATTCAACACCTCTTCCATAAGCCGGATTGGTTCCAAACTCGTTCTCCGGGCCATCTAAATCCGGGGCAGCATGTTAGAATATGCTACGCATCTTCCTCCTGATCTACACAGTTTGGGCATATAGGGGAAGTATCATGTCCAAATCTTCCTAAAGCATCCATGACCACCACCGATCCTTTGTGACCGAATAGTTTTCGATTGCCCAATATCTTCCCTGTCTGTATGGGCAACGGAATAACAGAAATTTTCATCGCCAACCTAATTATAATTAATTTTTCTTAATTAATTATATTTTCTCTTGTGCTATTTTTCCGTAGTGCTATCTAACAGAATACATTCTTAAGTATAAAAATTAATGCTTCGCTCATAAAAACTTTAGAAAACGGTTGCCACAAAATATTTTCAGTTGGCTCATGGCATACGGCATACGGCACACGGCAAATTCTCCATTCTTTCTGTGAAGGTCAGCATTGTTGGTAAACAGTATGTAGAAACACTTAGCTCAGAGCATCCCATACAATACTAGAAAATATTTCAGTTCTTTGGAGTTTTAGCTCTTAATTGCACATAATTTATCTGTTTAACACATAACACAAGCGAAACTTCGCCAAACAGTGTCTTGGAAATAGAAAAATAAGGAAAAAATTTCTAAAAATTAAAGAAATTTTGCAGAAGATCAATACTTTCCAGATTCTTATCATGCAATCTGTACCACTGTCTTTGCGTGCTGGCATGGGTCAATCGGTAATAAATACTAGCATCAGTTTTGTACAACTTTGCGTTGTCGTGTTGCTTTTTATATTTCTTTTCTTTTTTTCTTCAATGTTTTTGCTACGGAGAAAACTTTACGAAACTGTTTGCAACATTATTTTAAAACTTTCGCAGATGCAGTTTTCATTTTCAATATTTTATGCACGTAATTGCAAATACATAGATATTTTTTGTTCTTTTGTGTAACGCAGTAAATTGCCAGTAACCATGAACATTTTCTATTTTCAAGGTTGGTCATTCAATATTAATTGAAAGATAAAATTTATTTAAAGTATTTTAAATTGTGAAATATTGTGCGATAAATAAAGAACAAATTTGAATAATTGGCCTGATGGTAAACAACATTGCAAATACCCTTGAGAATACTTCTAAAGCCAAAATCGGTTTCTATATTTAGTAATGCATTAAAAAGTTTGAGGAAATCACTTAAAAAACGTGATCTATAATATTGTTACGCAAATGGAAACGACCTAATGTCATTTCACATGAAAACATCGTTTAACATTAACAATAAACAAAAACTACACACACTCCAATGCAACGAACTTGGTTGCATATACCATCAACAACATGACCAACACGTATGAAAGAAAAGTAGATAGGCAAGTAAACAAGAACGCAACAACAAACAACATGAACAAAATACACAAGCAACAATGTAGTCGCGCTAGAACTCTCGAGAAGCCGAAGACAAGAGCATTCTACTTCCAGTCTACTTCGTTAGACTGATTTTGTACGTATATAAAAAGGCCAAACAAAGCGGCCAATGAGTCAGTTATAATTCACAAGACTGACTGAATTGTAACTGACTCGTTGCTTGTCATTTGCCCTTTTATATACGTAATCAATATGATGAACGTTCTCGAAGTGGAAGGTTCTTGTTCTCGCCTTCTCGAGAATTTTATCGCGACTGTATTGTTGTTTGTATCTGGTTAACATTGCTTGTTTGTTGTTGCTTTCTCTCATACTTGTCTGTCTCCGTTTCTTATACTGATGTTGTTAGTATATGCAAGCATGTACGTTGTGTTAGTGCAGCTTAGATAATCAACATGTTCATTGTATTCTTAGTGTTAGTGTGTTTGTTAACATTTTAATGTTTAACGACGATACACTGTTTCCCTTTGCGTAACAATATTATTATTCTATAACTGTCTTGTACAATCATACTCTGGCTGTATCCAAAAGATGATCGCCATATTGATGTTTCATTAATTTTTGTTAGTCTTTTACATCTCAACATAATCAAATTTTGGAGGGTTCGAGATGAGTTAAAGGAAATAATTTTTGTGTTCTGCTCAACTAAATTTACAACCAACTTTATGTAGTTACTCGAATACATTTTTTGTCACATATATGCATACATAATATGTCATTACAACCCTCCAGTCAGGATTACGACTCAGCTTGTCGAACACTTCTTTTTTTTACCACTTACGTTGTGTGTATTAATTAATTTATAACTTTTCATTGCAATTTTATTTACTCTCAGAGTTTTTGTCATAAATCTGCGCCGAAAAATGTTTTTTTATAATTCGTTTTGTTGGAAATGTCTGGGCTGGAATTTGAACCGTGGCCTCACGTCTAACAGGCCAACAGGCTCCTAGACTACGACAACTATTTTTTTGTCGCAGTGTAAAATTCTAAAAAAATTAATTTTAATTCAATAAACATAGCAATGTGGTGGCTCACTAAAAGAAACTTCATTCTTTGAGCAAGTTTTAATTCTGTAATTTGGCAGCTTAGAATAATAATTATGAGAAAGTATTCCTAGTATGACAATCATTTAAAGAGTTGTTACTAATTGTAAATCAATTGGGTTGGCTATGGAGAGTACGTATACGTCAACGCAATGGTTGGTCACTTAAAACATTTCTTGATGTTAAGGTTTAAGGTATTTGTTTTACATTCAATTGTATTTGATTAAGATCATTTATATGTATGTATTTATGTCTTTACAGTTAATTTAAAGAGCATTTTATTTAAAAGATTAAAGGTTAGATTAATAAATACGTTGAAATGCTTACGTTAACGTTCGCATTTGTTTTCTTTCGCCTAGGAAGATTAATGATGCTGTAAACACAATGTACGCAACGTGGCAAACACAGCAATTAACAGAAATATAATACATAAGTGTCTATGGTAGAGATTATTTTAAAGGTCACGCGACTATAAGATTAGATTCGGGGCTTTGCTTTGTATATAGTCTATTTCTAAACACGTTTGGTATATAAGGCCAGGCTGTTAATGTCACAACGTTAAACATTATTATTCTCCTTTTGCATTTATTTTAATTTATCTTTATATTTTAGTTTATTTAGTTTATATTCGCTTAATTTCTTATACCACAAAGCTATATTTAAAATTTTTGTTTCCGTTGTATATTATTGTACATTCCATTTGTCATTTGTTCTTATTTAAACATCATTGGATAATATTTGCATATTTTTTTGATTCAAATATGCTTATGTATACATATGTAAATATAATTCAATCCTATATATTGATTTGCCATCAACACAATAACTTTTGTGACTTATTTTTGCCATAATTGAAATCAATTTTCATTTCCACAATGGCCTCAAAATGTTAAAATGAGGCTAATGGAATTGAATGTAAAAAAATATTAATAAAAATAATTTAAAATAGTTAGTCAATGATAGAATTGATTTTGAAAAATATTTCAAATTTTAATAAGTAACATACATAGGAATTTTATGTGCATATAACTACAAAACAAAGAGTTTCTTTCCGAAAAATCTTCGGTTTAATAGATTTTCTAAAAAAATATTTGTAGCAAATAAAATAAATAAAATAGATTCCTTTAAAATTACTCACGAACTTATAAATTCAATAGTTTTATACATATATTTTCGATTTTTAAATTCATACATACATACATAATTGGTCTTACAACCCATCAATCAGGATTACGACCTACGACCACATCACTTATAATGTGGGTGTTAATTTAAGAGTGAGGAGCCTACAGTTTAAAGTCGATTCCGAACGACAGATTTTTTAAGACACTTTTTCATGGCATTTTTATTCACTCCTAGAGTTTTTGCTAGAAATCTGATGAGAGGATGTCCCCAAAAAATATGTCCTCATATTTCATTTTTTTTCGAGATGTCTGACCTGGAGTTTGAACCGAGGCCTCACGATTTTTATATCCATCAATGAATTTAGCCTGTATTATTGCCAACAGTAACGAAACTATGTAGAAAGCTACTGATGTCTCAGATAACGTCAGTATCAAATCAAACAGGTGTCAGTCATCAATCAATTAGCAACATAGCATGATTATCATAAACAAACCTACTGATTGATATGAAGGACTAGAGGAATTTTTGAGACGATGTTTCTATCGATTTTTCTAACGCATTTGCCAGAGCTGAAACTGCAGTTTCCTTGTAATATTAAGGGCAAGGTTACGTGAACATGATATGAGAGGCAAGGGTGCTAATAGGAGAAAAAGAGAGGGAGAGAGAGAGGTGGACATTGTTCCAAAATTGGATATGAGGCAATCTTACCTTTTGGCTGTTCATACACAGATTTGAATTCTGCATCACACAATCAGCATAGCCTAAGAATTGTAACTGACCTATGACTAAAACAATATTTGTATAACAGAGTGATAGTTGAATCTCTCCTCTTCAGAGTAGGTTTTCAGTAAAAAACAAATAAAATCATTTCTGATAATCAAATTATTGCGCTTTACAAATAAATTTAAAAGTTTAAATTTAAAAATTCAATAAAAAAGTATATGGGGTCGTATCTCGGCTATGGTATCTCGAATGTTGGCCTTCAAATGCTCAATGGTCTCTGCTTTGTCGTCATAACACTTTTCTTTCACGGCACCCTAGAGGAAATAGTCCAACGGTATCAAATCGCTTCTTGGCTGTCAATTGTCGTCACCATTTTGGGCTAATTAAACGGCTATCAAACTTTCGATACAATAAATCAATTATGGCATGATATGAGAGGCAAGAGGCACCACCCTGTTGAAACCAAACGTCGTTCACATCAATGCCAAGAAGAGCGGGTAAAAAAGAATCGATCAGAATGGTGCAATTGACCGTAATGGTTGGAACGTCCACATTTTCAAAGGAATATGGGCCAATGATGCCTCCGCTTTACAAACCGCACCAAACAGGCACTCGTATGGGTGCATTGGCTTCTGTAAGACCACGTGTGGGTTTTCTGAGCCCCAAATAAGGCAATTTTGCTTATTGACGTACCCGCCAAGATGAAAATGAATTTCAGCCGAGATGATTTTTTTTTGGCAAAATTCACATCATCGTGCAGTTTTACGTTGGCCCAGTAAATCCCTACGTTGCTCAAGCGTAAATTGATTAACTACATTCAATGGATATAATATACTGAATTTTGTGACAAAATAGAATGAGATAAGTACTGTCATTCTACCGATGGTTCAATTTCAACCGATAGATAGACCACCCGATAATACGTAGTGTGTTGGCTTGTTAGACGTGAGGCGATAGTTCAAACACCAGGTCAGACATCACCAACAAAACGGAAAATGAAAGAATATTTTTCGGCGACTTCCTCTTAGCAGATTTCTGGCAAAAACGCTGAGAGTAAATAAAAATTGGAAAGAAAAGTTTTTCAAAAATCTGTCATTTGAAGTCGACTTTAAACTGTAGGTCCTGGCACAACGTAAATGGTGTGAGAAGCAAGCTCGTAATACTGACAGAAGGGTTGTAATGACCAATTATGTATGTATGTATGTATTTGTAAGTTGTCCCTTATAAATTTAAACATTTCGAAACGTCATTCCATTTATTACTCTGGTCTGCTTATTTTTTTTCAGATAAAAACCACAATTTCTGAAGAGTTAAAATAAAAATATTTTAAACAATATTTTTTTCCACAACTTTAGTTAAATAATTTATTTTACAAACTATTTACAGATATATAATTATTGCAAAGATTTAAAAACCAAAAATAAAGGAAGAAAAATGTAAAGCGATGTTGTGGAGCTGATAAAGAATTTCTTGTTAAAATCCATCAAAAAATGTTTAACAATAAAACAAATTTCTGAAACTTATGTATTTTGTTTCTCTTTGGTCTTAACATTGTATGGATTTGAATAAATCTCGTTTAAATAAATTTTGCATTGATTTATACCTGTTGGTTAAAAACAAAAGTATTGAAGATTTAAATTATCAAAAATTAGCAAAAACTCTGAGAGTAAATAAAATTGCCATGAAAAGTTCTTCAAAAATCTGTCGTTCGGAGTCGACTTTAAACTGTATGTTCCACCAGTCATGGATAAAATTAACACACAACATATGTGGTGTGAGAAGCTGGGTTGTAATTCTGACTGAGGGGTTGTATGTGATTGTAATTATTGTTTGGGAATGATTTTTGTGATAATGGTAACAAGTATTTTATCTTGATTTATATAAAATTGGATTGACGTTTTTAATTTTGGATGCTATGTGACTAGAAATCCTATAAAACTTAATGCATTATCCATAGTTTTGAACATAATCAGGGGAATAACATACGTGGCAGCTGTAATTACCGAAACTAAAAATGATTTTTTTTTTAAATATTTGTTGTTGTTAGAAGAGAATACACACTTATAGTGCCATCACTTTATTTAGTTTTATCACTGATAATCTAAGTAGTTTATTCGTTAAGTTAGATAAGTTTATTCGTTAAATTTTAGCTATAAAAACAGAAATAAAATATTTATGAAGGGAGTTCAATTTGAACTGAAAACGAGTTTGTTTCTCTTAAACACTGAATATTTACTCTTACAAAATGAAGAAAGTGTATAAAAATTCTCGTTCTTTAAAAGGTATAAATTTAATAACAATATTGTATTTTCATAAGAGTAATTATTTTCCGCACTCCACAATTTTAAAATATTGTAGCATTTAAATTCTTTTAACAGCCACACGTTAAATGCTGAAAAAATTTTCAATCTCAAATTATATCGCCGTTTTTGTATTTTAAAATTTGATTGAATTTATAAAAAATTTTGTTGTTTTTGCTAAGTGATCTTATAAATAAAGTTTTGTTGTCATGTGCACATTATTTAAGTAGACGTCCTTGATAGTAAATTAAATCCTAGACAATCACTGGCAAAAATAGCATGCAAAAAGCTAAAATAACAGTTTAACAATAGACACCATCCTTAATAGCGTATAAAAAAGCCTTTCGCTAAATGTTTTTATGCCCATAATAAACACAATCGGTATTCATGGGAATTTATGCAGAAACACACAGACAATTTTTTTTTAGCAGAGTGTGTGCTTCAATAAAAGTAAAATGTAAATGTCAATGTAAAAGTTTTAGGAACGTTTTTAGTCTGGAATAAAACCAAAATTATTCTCTGTCTGTCTGTTATTTGTATCTCAACTACTTTACAGCACCTATGATAGCATATACGATGCTTAAGAGGACTTTTAAGTTTTTAAGCTTAGTATTAGTGGTTAGTGCCAGTAGCCATAGCAGTAACAGTGGTGATGTTCAAGGTGTATTGACAATTGCAAACTTTTATGTTTATCTGTTTGTGTTTAGCATTTAGGTCGTATGCCAATTTATCATAGATGTTATTACAGTAACAAAAAAAAAATTATTAAAAATATGTTTGGTTATTGCCAGGGCAGATTTACATAAAATTTATGGTTTCTTACTGAGATTTCAATTATAAAACTAATAATTTATAATATTGTATATAGCTCCCACATACATTACAACACTTCACTCAGAATTCCGACATAGTTTCTCACACCACTTGCGTTGTATGTGTTAATTCTATACATGAGAGGCGGGACATACAGTTTAATGTCGATTCCGAACGTAAGATTTTTGAGAAAATTTCCATGACAATTTTATTTACTCTCAGAGTTCTTGTCAGAAATCGGCTGATAAGAAGTCGTCGAAGAAATATTTTTTCATACTTCGTTTTGCAGCAGATGTCTGGCCTGGGGCTTGAACCGTGACCTCACTTCTAATAAACCAATACAATGCCTACTAGACTACTGCGACAATGTTACAGCTCCACATCACAATGCAAATCAAAGACTATCAAAGGTATACGCCAGGAAATAATTCGAATCCTTAGAAAAATGTACGTGGTGTGCAGAACTCTCAGCTTTATTCTATCAACACAGCAAACGCAACGTAGCCCAAGGTAAGTTGCATGGGCATTAATTATAATAAAGGGAGCAGCAGCAAAGCAAAAGCATAACAAATAAAAAATATAGATTTCATGCAATCTTTATCAATAATTGCACTAAAACGTTTTTTTTGATATGTTTCATACATCGAATTTTTTAAATGCCTATTTCATGCATATTATTGTATTGACAGCATTAGTCTTCGCTTTGCCAACACTAATCCTATCACTCAGACCAGTAATTCTACCATTGCTGCGAATAAAAATAGAAATTAGCCTAAAGGCTAAGCAGCAGAATCTTTGCTTGTTGTCGCACTGCTTTTCAAACAATCAATTCAATATACACCCATGTATTGCTGTGTTTGCTGCATTGCATTTATTGTGTTTATACCGTAACTAAGTGGGCGCTACATTCAAACATTACGTATAACTTGCATTAAAACAAGAAAGTCTCCGCTATTATGTCAATTTTTCATTCAAGCAGGATTCAATATACTAAAAACTTTACCAAGTTTTGCAGTGCTTGATAGTATCATTGCACTCTTCGCCTAAGAAAAATGATATAAAAATACCATCAACAGTCGAATATCTACAACATTATAAATACTGCAAATAAATAAACGCCGTACATTTTCCCACTGGTAAAATTTCCCTTTGATATAGAGGAAACACCGATGTATTATTTGCTATGAACGTTTTGTTGTGCTGTATTATTAGGGTTTTATTTATCATACTAATGTTCAGCTGCCCGAACTCTTAGTTACTAAAGGCTTAGTTACATAAATAGCATGATCGTTCCAAGAACTTGAAATTTATCGCAGCTTTCATTAAGAACTTCCTATCTTTAAGTCTGAAGGCGTCGTAGTCTGGTAGGTGAAAAGTTAGCTTATTAGACGTAAGGCCACGGTTCAAGTCTCAGATAAGATATCTCCAACAAGACGATATCTCCACACATGTATGAAATTAACAAACACAACATAAATGGTATATATAAATAACTAATTATGTATGGATGTATCTTTGTATAAGTATCTATGTATATGTATATAATGGCATCAGTTGGTCTTTTAAACGAGTAACAGATTTCGATGTTTTCTAAACCAGACTTTAATTTAAAATTACGAAGAACTTAATGAAAGGCAAGATTCAATTACTCTTTACGATATTAGTGGTGGACGAATCAATATTATAAGGATGAGAATTGTAAGAATAATAGGATAGTGATTCGAACACTCAAAGAATTTTTGATTACACTTTTCATCATTAACATGTAAAATCTTTTGTCCATCTGTTGTTGAATATTTTGGTTGTCCATTTCAAACTGCTTTCAAATCCATTCCAAATATTGTATTGAATAGCAACTGACCTCTAGGTATGTATATTGAGAGTCGATATCCAAAAGACATGTCTGACATTGTATTCTCTGGCAGCAAGATAACATGGCCCAAGGTCTATTCTCGCAAGTCTTGGATTTCAATAAACTGGTGATATTATGAAGTTTATTTTCTAGCACTCAACTAATTTGGGACGCAAAATTTGAAGAAATTTCTTTTCATTAAATTTCTCTTAACTTCTAGCGTTAATTCGTTTTTAGACAATAAAATTTTATGTTGGCGGATGCCGTTGGGGTTATAATAGCAGATTCGCAGAATAATTCACTGGTTGTCATATTAGCCATGAAATAAATTACTGGTCAGGGTAATTACTGGTCAATAGACACTAATTAGCTAATTATCTAGATCCTGCACAGTCTAGACAATTACATATTGTCAATTACAATTACAATTGCATTGTCCAGAATAATGAAAAGTATCTTGGGCTTCCACTTTATTGTTCAATGACATGGTAACAAACTTTACAGACAGTTTGTTTGATACCACAGAGGACTATGGGTTCATGTGTCTCGGCCCCACTGCATGCCATTGCATACGGATTCATTAAATTTTACAAACACGAAAATGTTCCTTTGGATCCATGCAGTTTTATTAAATCACTTGGGCGTCACCTTTCATATTTGATTTCGGTCATAAAATTTGGTGAGAACATATTAAGGTAGACCACCAGCAACTCTCAATAAACTGATTTCAAGGATTGTGATTGTGTGAATACTTAACGTTATTACTTTGAGGGTTGTTACGAGAGGCAGACTAAAATTATTTATTATAAATACTATGTTATATTCATACTTATTCATAAGTATGTATGTGAGTGTGAAAGAGTTTCTATAACACAAGACCAGTTATGTGTTTATTTTCTGTATAGCTTCTAGGGTAGGGCAACGTTGTAATAAAATTGCATGGTTTTGTTGTCTCTGAAACAAACAATTGTTTTGTAGGTTTTCTACGTTTTTCTCTGTTTTTTTTTTTTTTTGAACTTTAAGTTTGTTCTTTTAGGACAAGGGCGTTGCTATATGCCTTCTATTTTCACCAGTTTCGAAATTTTGCTAAAACCTTGCCTAATGCACTGTGTATGTCGTAAATAGGGTCATTAAAAGTTTGCATTGGAATTTGTAGTCTGACGTTGAAAACAAAATATTGGAGAACAAGTTAAATCGCTTGGTCTAACCGCTGGTGATGAGGAAGTTTAACAAAGTGAACGACAACAAAAGAGATTTTTTTGTAAAATATTTCATCGTTTGTAATGGCCAACAACATAACGTGCTAGCTACCTTGTGGTTTGTGGAGTAATTTAAATTTTTAAACAAGAATTTTACAATAAAGAATTGATATTTAAAGTAAATATCCTGAATTGAATACCACTTGAAAATTTTGCCTATTTTGTCAATTTTTTTGTACAAAAGAATACATAACAGAATGGCTTTATTATCAGCTCACAAACCCAACATAAGGGCGCCAACTGCGTATTGTACAGGAATAGGTAAGAAAAACTTACAAATTTAAAAACGCTTGTTTGAACGGGTAAATTTTTATTTAAACCCTTAGAAAATTAATGCATTCCGTGCCAAGACTACATAAAACATTTCGTCTAAACTTCAGTTCATATTCCCTTCACTTTCTATTTAAAATTTAAATTTTAGGAATTTATGTTACACGTGTTGTAAGCGTTTTTTTATATTTTATTTTGTATTTAAAACGTCCCATAAGAGATTTAAATCATCTATATTCAACATGAAAATACAATTGAAATGTTTAGCGGCTAACCAACCACATTACTAAGGATGAAAAACATTTTTTTAACATCAGTAATACTCTCGACTGTTTAAAGAAAATCTAAATCTCAGTCTTTTTTTCTTTAACCAAAAAAGAAGAAAATTGATTGTTACTTAATCTTTTATTCTTATGGAAACCACACAAGTATCTTCCTGCTAATAAAGGTATGACCAATTTTAAATTTAAGTTAGATTAAGTACTGTGCACCACTCAATTTGAAGGTCAATTTTTGGCTAAAAAGTACAGAAAATGAGAGGTTAATCACCATCTGCTACATCTCAATGCAAGATCTGGAGCCGGATAACAAATATAATTGGTCATTACAATACTTTAGTCAGGATTATGACTGACAGCCCAACCTAAATTACGGCGTAATGCGCAACGTAATTTAGCGCCCAGCTTTTACGCTGTAATGAGCAACCTAAATAAAAGCGTCAACGTTGTGCCAAGAACAGTAATGTTAACTTACCATGTTAAATAAAAATCGCCAAATGAAAATAAAAAATAGAGATAAAATCGCAAAATTGGACTGAAAGCAGCTAACATGTCATTACTTAACAATGACAAATGAAATATAAAAGTAAACAAATAAAAAAATCACTTGTTTTACAACAAACTTCACTTCTTTACGCTCTGTCAAAATTGGATTTTCCAATTGCAAAGCGTTAACGCCGCGCAATTATGGTTGGTCTCAGACATTTTATATGGGCATGAGATATTTTGACATTTATTTTACGCTTTACGCCGTAATGTATGTTGGGCTGTTAGCTTCTCATACCACTAACGCTCTGTGTGTTAATTTTATACATGGGCGACGGTTTAAAGCTGACTTTGAACGAAAAATTTTTTTGGGGAAACTTTTTATGGCAATTTTATTTATTCCTGGAGTTTTTGCCAGAAATCTGCTGATAGGCAATCGTCGAAGGAAAATTGTTCCATATTTCGTTTTGCTGGAGATGTCTGACCAAGGGTTCGAACCGAGGCTTCACGTCTCATAAGCCAACAAAATACGTACTAGACTACTGCGACTCTCTAACCAATAACATTTTAGTCAAGATTACGACTTAGTTTCTCACACCACCCATGTTGTATGGGTTAAATTTTTATCCATAAGTGGATGGATCTGCAGTCGACTACGAACGACAGATTTTTTGAAAATTTTGTTTTCTCTCACATTTTTTGCCAGAATACTACTGAGGGTAAGAAGTGGTTTTGTTCGATATGTTAGGACTGGGGTTTGAACTCATGACCTCACTTCTCATCACACTTTCTTTACTTTCCTATTTAGCATTTCTAAGGCATAGTTTTCGTGAATATGTACTCGATATACTATTTCGCTGCGTACTCTAGAGGAAAAATTAAACCAAAAAGATGATTAAGTTTAATTTTTAAGGGGAAGGAATCATCATATCCATTGTAAATTGGTTAAATTGGTTTAAAATAAATACAAATTCCACAGCGTCACTAAATTTAATTAACGTTCCTACTATTTCTATGGAATTGAGAAAACTAAAGTTCTTCTATTACTTTGGACCTGATAACATTCCTAGTAGCATCTTAATTAATTGTGCCGACGCTATAGCTGTTCCACTACCATACTTATTTAATAAATCGATTGTATGTGATTATTTTCCTAATGTTTGGAAGGATTCATTCATTATTCCTTTGTTCAAATCAGGAAATAGATCCGATGTTACAAATTATCGGGGTATTGAGCATAATTCCAAAACTGTTTGAAAAAATGGTTACTGATGATTTATGTTATCAAGTTTCTAACTTGATATATCCTTATCAGCACGGTTTTAGAAAAAAGTGTTCTACTAAAACAAACTTGCTTCATCTCTCAACAGTTGTTAATCGAGGATTTTTTCATCAGCAACAAACAGACGTTATTTACACGGATTTCGGCAAGGCCTTCGATAAAGTCAATCATGTACTTTTGAGGAAGAAATTTTATTTAATGGGATTTTCCGATCTTAGTCTAAAATGGATTTACTCGTATTTAACTAACAGAAAACAAACCGTACTTTTTAAAAACTGCTTCTCCAGAAGTATTGATGTCCTTTCTGCGGTACCTCAGAGTAGCCATCTTCAGCCGCTTCTGTTTTCATTGTTTATTAACGACTTACCTGATACTATTCCAATATCCTAATGTATGCTGATGACGTAAAAATTTTCTTAAGTTATCGCCAAAGTTCCGATCAGAAACTTCTTCATAACAACCTAAATTCGTTTCATTTATGGTGTAATTTAAATCTAATGCAGCTTAATCTCAAAAAATGTAAGTACATGAGATTTGTAAGAAAGAATCCGATTCCTGCAATCTATGCTTTACGAGCTTGAGCTAGATCTAGGAGTTCTACTTGATCCCAAACTAAATTTTATTCCGCACATAACTATGACAGTAAATAAAGCTAGAAGCGTATTTGGTTTTATAAAACGGTGGGCAAAAGAATTTAACGATCCTTATGTTACTAAATCGCTCTACACATCTCTTGTAAGGCCTATACTCGAGTATGGTTCCATAATATGGGATCCTCTATATAAAAAATATTCCGACGTCATCGAATCTGTACAAAAGCAATTTCTGATGTTTTGTCTCCGAGGACTGAATTTTAATCTCACAAGTTTACCTTCTTATTCTGCCAGACTAGCATTAATTAAACTTCCGACACTTAAAAGCCGCAGAACTATGTTAAATATCTCGTTCATATTCAATGTAATTACTGGTGATATAGGCTCCAATTTTTTAATCCATAATATCACGTTTAATGTTCCTCAACGTCCGTCATGTCATTTTTCCCCATTACCAATACAATTTTTTAGATCCAACTACGCTCCAATAAGGAGAATGTGTAAGGAATTTAATAAATAGATTTTTCTTCATCTAATAATGTTATAAAAAATAATGTAATTATATATTTAAATTCATAGTTTTTTAAAATTGATATTTTGTAACATTACTAAATTGCATGCAAGGAATATTTCCATAGGCAAAAAAAAAAAATTAATTAAATGGAGTTTTATAAAGTTTAGGTAACTTACTTCTTTAGCGCTTTTGCTAATAGGCGAAATGCATAAAATAGTGATAAAAACAAATTCCAAACATTTTATAAACTCTGGTGGTATAAAATAAAGCAGCCTACTTTTTCCACTCACTTTATTTACATTTTCTGACAGTGAGTGGCATGGACAACGATGTTTTAATTGCGCCAATATCCCCATGAATGAAAAATAAAGTTTAATGGAATTAAATTGTACACAATAGAACAGCACAGATTAAAATTGACTTTAGTCGTCATAGTGTTGTCTAACTAAGCCAAAAGAAAACAATAATGACAATAACGTATTTTATTAAGTCGTAAGAAAGAGACAACTAAAGGGTCCGCCAAATAACTTTTTTTTTTTGAAAATGCTTTCAAAAAAACTACTGAATATTTTATCAAATTTCTTTTTTTATTTGAAAGTACAAAGCTTCCGGTTAATAATGGAAAATAATTTCATTCAAATGGCTGCCTCAGCTGGCCATGTAGTAGCCTACACGGTCGGTCCAATTTTTAAGCACATTATCGATTGTGTGCAGCTGGATTTCACCAATGGCTTCACGAATATTGTTCTTTAAAGCGTCAATTGTCTCTGGCTTGTCGGCGTAACACTTATATTTGACGCCACCCCACAAATAATAGTCCAACGGTGTCAAATCGCAACTCAGAGGTGGCCAAACGACATCAGCTCTGCAGCTGACAAACATTGAGTGTAGCTTCGGCTGTGTGGCAGGCAGCGCCGTCCTGTTGAAACCAAATGTTGCCAATATCCTCCTCTTCAATTTTTGTGAACCAAAATTCGTTCAACATGGCCCGATAATGATCGCCATCGACTGTAACGACCACTCCTTGCTCATTTTCGAAGAAAAATGGCCCAATTATACCTCTGGACCAAAATCCGCACCAAACAGTGACTCGTTTTGGGTGCGTCGGCTTTTCAATGTAAACAAAGTGGTGTCATCAATGTTATTATTTTTAATGTAATATTTTTATATGAAGTTTGACAAGTTTCACAGAAAGTTCATGTATAAAAGACATAAAATGAAATAAATTTGAGTATGTAACAATTTTGAAAGAACGACATTATTAGTAATTGTTATTTGGCAATTTCAATCACTGTAGTTGCCAGTGAATTATCAATCACCGTGATTAAATCACAGTTTTGAAAATATCGCTCATCTCTAATGCTTATGCAGAAGGTACTTTAATTAAAACGATTTGTTGGCGCAAAATTTAGTTTCCGTTACAACATTAAATCGTTTTCGAACTAAGGATGTTATGCTTTTGAATTTACAATTTGTGGATGGTGAGAGATAGAAGAAAGACAAAATCAGTTAATAAATGAAAGTCCTTAGAGTCATTTGAATAGGCTTTTTAAGAATCCAGAGAAGAGTAAAATCAATTTTCATAAAATTTGATTTCCAATAATAACTTCTATTTTCTGTTAATTTTTATTGTTTATTTACAGATGTTTAACAAAAATTTTAATTCAAAATTTCATTCAAAGGCAATCCGTCCATAGCAAATAAAAAATAAACACTGCCATCAAGAGAGTATGATGGTACTGTTTAGCACAAACTGATATGTCAAGGCTAGTATTTGAATTCACTAGCTGTCGTCTAGTAACCAAAAAACTATATACTAGTCTACGGCGGTTTCTTTTGTACCATACACAGTGTACAGATCAATCGCGCTATTGTCGGTAAAATAAAAATAAAAAATGGCTTAAACCATGACTAGAACTGTGATTAAGACATTTTGTGGAATTAAGGCTTTAATAGAATTTAGGCCGTGTGCTCCAGAATTTTTCTTCTTAGGTTTCCAAGCACTGAACAGGGACATAAAATATTGTTACATTTTTACCTTTTTAAAAACCGTTTAAAATATGAGTTCGTAGATTGCAAATAAAAATAATAATAAATATGCGTTTATTTTAATTAAATTCTTTATTGTTCGCATTACTTTTGTGTGCCACAGTTTACAACTTGTCGTATACAACAATAATTGCTTGTTCGCTATTCTTCTTTGCTTGCATCGCAGATCTTTACAACGGAGATCCTCAAACCACAACTGTTTTTTTCACACGCAACGTGTCTTCACACAAGACTGACTGAATTCTTACCACACGTTTCCTTCTTTGGCTTGCTTTTTTATATGCCACGTAAAAGATCTGATGAAGGATCTTGAAGTCGAACGTTCGTAGTTCCGCTTCCTCGAGAACTATCTATCGTGACTTCATTGTTGTTTGTGTATTTTGTTCACATTGCTTGTTGTTGCTTTCTCGCTTAATTATCTTATCTATCCACTTTGCTTTCATACTGATGTTGTTGGTTTACATGTAACAAGTTCGTTGTATTTGTTTGTGTAGCTTCTGCTCATTTTAATGTTAGACTGTGAACTCCTTATGTGAGTTTCCTTCCTCGTTGATATAGCTTCAGTAAAAGTCATTATTAGGTATTTCCACTATCCGGGCATATACACCAAACGCTCTAGAGAAATACCAATATCATGAATTAATTCAGTTTGACTGAAGAGTTATAATGACCAATTATGTATGTATGTATGGATTTATGTATGTATTATTGTTCTGTTGAGATTATCAGATCGCGATAGCATAAGATACAAATGTCAATAAGAGGTACGTATTGAAAATAAGAATTTCAAAAGAAATTTAACATCCAGGAGATTCAGATGCCTGCGTCCTATAGATTTAGTATGGCTAAGGAAAAAATGTGGCCACTGAATTCTATGGAGAAAGAAACAAATGAAGACCCTAGAAAAGGTTGTATAGATGATGTAGAAACTAATTTAAAACAAATGATAATAAAATGTTTTAAAGAAGTTATCAAGGACTGTGATGCTGACAAGAAATGTTTACGAAATCAATTAAATAATAATAAAACATTTCATTGTTGTTGTATTATTCTATTATACGTAGACTACTTTGCCATGAAAAGTTTCTCAAAAATCTGTCGTTCTAAGTCGAGTTTACACTGTAGGTCCTGCCACTTGTGGATAAAATTAACAAATATAACCTAAGTTGTATCAGGAACTAGGTCGTAATCCTGGCTGCAGGGTTGTAATTACCAATTGTGATAAAATTTTGACGTAGATTAGTTTAGAGAGTGAACCGAAACTAACGTGCCTTTTCGTATGTTTTGGTATGAATTGTAAATATACCAGTGTATTGCAAAGCACATAACTAGGAACGTGTTTGCTTTCAAAATGAACAAACTGATCCACTGATTAATATCAATTGGTTTCGAAATATGAAAAAGTCTTTGTAAATGTGAAGCAAAACTTTTTTATTTTCTGATTTTCATAAAAACATTGGCAATTCTTCCACTTCATCTACAATTTTTATTTTCTAGTTTTAATTCTTATTTCGTCTCTTGTATGGAGATAATTTTTTTGTTGTTCAACTATCACTTCATATGTGCATAACTTTCTAACCAAAATAAATCAAAACTTCAGTGATGCCAAGATGTACTTGCTCACACGAATAGCTACATACGTAACTACATATACGATATACACACAAGTATTCATCAGCATATGATGTTTTCAGATGAAGTTTGTATCAACAAGTTCCAACTGAATTCAAACAAAAAAAAATTTTAAATTTTAATTTCAAAAATTTATTAGAAATTGTTCATTCAATTTGTCTATTGGGAGTGGAATAAGTTGCATGAAAAAGTTGCCATTAATTTGTCTATTTAGCAGATTTAAAGTTTTTGGTAAAAACAAAAAAAAAACAAAATATTTTTTGTAAAAAAACGACAATTAAAACATTTTTATATAAAATGTGCAAAATTCAAATTGAAATAAAAAATAAAACGTTTTATTTAAACTGCAGTCCAAAGGTTATGAGTGTAAAACTAAGATAATCCCAGAGATTAATATATCTGAATTGAAATGTTTTTAGTTATTAAAATGTCATAGATTTTTAAATTTTGTTGAAATATTTGGAATCATATATGCTGAACATCTTTGTTTGATAAGTGTATTGAAAATTTATTTAAAGAAGCGCTTAAAATTTAAACGATGCAGACGATAAACTGTTGAAGTTTAATAAAAAAATGTTCGTAGAATCGAAACGAAAAATAACTTTTGCTCGGCATTCATTGAGGGTAGTGGGAATGAAGGTATATACGTACGTAATAAAAGAACGAAAAAATTTCAGATGACGATTGTCAAGTTCTAACTGAGAATTTTTGTGCTGATATGATGCCGCATTACAAGGGCGTTAACATTTCTTATGTTGGGAACTGCTTATAAAATAACACGCTAATAAAAATTGGACAAAAATGTAGATTTACCTTCGGCCAAATAATAACGTTTGGTGTACACTTATTTCAGGTTGAAGGAAATATTTTATGCATCAATCAAATATAATTCGGAAAATATTTATGAATTAACAGTTAAGGATAGGCTTGTTCTTGATTTGGTAAGATGGGAGAATTTTTAAAATTTTTATATTTAAATTTTTAAATTTTTAACGAAAATGAACAGAAGATCTTACGTAGGACTTTTCTCTCAAATACTCTAATCAGTGCTGCTTCAGTGCTTAATAGCGTCCTTTCTTCTGCACCATAAAGAAACACGGGCAGAATGAGAGAGGTCTCTGCTACTCAATAGACTATTGAGACCCCAATAGGTCCTTTCAGCAAGAGTGATCCTTCGCTTGATATCCAGTCTGACTTTTTTTCGTGGTAACGGCTGAGCCAAGATAAATTCACACAAATTCACTGATTATATAGAAAAACATGTTATCGGCCGTAATCTGGGATCCACTATAAATATCCATTCTTGTCGGCAACATATGTATATTTAGTTTTGCTTTCATTACTGCCAAGATAAGGATCTTATTGTAATAGACTCCCGTTCAATAGCACTAAAGGCAGAGCAATATCCCGCTTGCCAGTGTAAACGTGACATTTTAGTGGAAAATAGTGCCATTGAGAAGTGTTGAAGCGACTTCAACCATTTTTTATATTCTTTATTTATTTTCTTATTTTAATTTCTTTATTAATCATTAATTTATTTAATATCAATTATTTTAATTATTTCTTTCTTATTTGAATATATATCTCACATAATTTCTCTATGTGTATTGGAAAGTCATTACTTTTAAACTAAAGTAAAGCTTTTGCTCTCAATTTAGTAGCTTGGAGTGATTTATCACTGTTTCTTTGTCATTGCTTCTTACTTAAATGTATATGCTAACTAAATTCTTTTAAATCATATTTGTATCATTACTTAACAAACGTTTGAGCTAATCACAGCAGCAAGAAGCTGTAAATTCCTTTTTTGTATAATAAAACAGCAAGAAGCTGTACAGTAAATTTTTAAGTTCTAAGAAGAACACCCTGCCTTTTTATTAAAAAGGATAATTTAAATCTGGGCTAAGAGTCGAGCCCACATTTTGGTCCTTCGATAAAATTCTAGGAAGACCTAGAATAGGAAAACCTTTGAAGGCATCCTTGATTCATACATCTTTACTGTTCTTCTACCGAAACAACAATTCCAGCAAAGAGATATTTGCTCCACCGCAGCATCTATAAATATCGCCACAAGCCTGGAAGACTAGAATCATCGTCAGTCAGACGTCAGTAACGGGATAATTACAACATCAACAACAACAACATTAATTGGTAACGGGAAAAGAAAGAATTTGGTATGTACAGAGGTTTAA
Source organism: Sarcophaga subvicina (assembly GCA_936449025.2). NCBI lineage: Eukaryota > Metazoa > Arthropoda > Insecta > Diptera > Sarcophagidae > Sarcophaga > Sarcophaga subvicina. The sequence goes on from OW388080.2 coordinate 95,242,186, forward strand.
TTTATTTAGTGCAATTCGAAATTTGTGAAATTATTATAAAGTGAGTAATTTGATTTAAATGTGGATAAATGTTTAAAAACAATAATTTTGAACATTAATGGTGTTAGTTGTAGCACAATCACCATATTTTAAAAAAGTACCAACGTCTATAATTTCGTACCTAAAGTGCCAGCACTGTATTTCTGTAAATGAAATACAACAAACTAAAAATAGAATATTTTAATGCATGAAAGCTAATGTAAAGTAAATAGATTCCACAAATTTGCCAGTGACGGTACTTATTTTTTAATACGGTACTGATGTAAAGAAAAAACTGTAAATTGTAAATTGTGTTCTGACCTTGAGGACTTTATTGAAAAGAAAAATTTTTTTTTGGTCTGCATTTGCCATTCCTCCAGCACTTTTATTTAATTTTTTTTTACACGTATTTGTTTCATCTGGAATTATTTACTTATTTCTATTGATTTGGCTACGGGTTTTAACTGAAAAATGGTTTCGGATAGAAAGTGTAAGGCTGCTATTCAGCAATTGATGCGTTTTTGCGCTGCGTTCGAAAAACTTTCTTCAGGGAATTGCACAAATGAACTTTTAGAGGTGAAACAAACAGTATTAGAGCGCCAATGGAACAAGATGTTAGAGGCCTTTGACGATTTGAGTATTGATGAGGAAAAGGTGAAGGAAGAAGATAATGTCTTAGAAGAAATATCAGCTAAATACGAAGAGGCTTGCGAACAATACCAGTTGGTAAAAGCGAAGATTATCCACATGATGAAGGAAAAAGTTCCCCAACAGAAAACTCCATCGGAGTGTCGTCCGGCACTTAAACTTCCTCCAGTTGAAATAAAAACTTTTGAAGGAGGTTTCGATAACTGGCCTGTTTCAGGGACATGTTTATGGCTGCAGTGGGCAATGAGCCTACCGTTGCTCCAGCCCACAAATTATACTATTTGCACAGCAAAACGAGGGGGGAGGCCTACCAACTCATTAAAGATTATGTGTTGGTAGATTATAACTTTGAATTGGCTTGGCAGACATTGATAGCTTGGTATGAGAACAAACGCATTTTGATCAACAACCAAATCAGGAAAATTTATGGGATACAGACTCCTCAGAATGAGTCATTGAAATTTTTACGACTTCTTCAGAATACAGTCAACGACGGGTTATCTATTATTAAATCATTTAAAGTAGAAGTTGCTAGCAATGATCCCTTTCTGATGCATATCTGCACGTCAAAGCTTCCTGAAGACACTTCACGTGATTGGGAAGATTCACTTTCGAATCACAAGCAATTACCTACATGGGAACAATTAAACAAATTTTTGTCTGACGGAATCGAAACATTGGAGACGTTTAATAGTTTGAGGAAGACCTCCAGTCGGGATGCTCATCATTCAAAATCCCAAGTTTTCTATTCTATGACTGAAACTGAAAATAAAAAGGTAGTCTGCAGAAAGTGTAAACAAAACCATCCCTTGCGGTTTTGTAAATATTTTAAAAGCTTATCTGTCAACGATAGAATTAAGTATGTATATTCTAATAAAATTTGCGCAAATTGTTTTTCGCCACATCATTTTCGAATAAAATGTCCTAGTGCCAGTAGTTGCCTAAAATGTAACAAGCGACATCACTCTATGTTACACATTGAAAATGAACAACCAATGAAACAGATGTCGCAGAAGCAGAATTATAGCAACGATCCAATACCGTCTGGATCAGGAACTCAACGAAACTTTACTTCTTCTAATAATTACATGGTGCGAGATGCCTCTACAAGTGGACATGAAATCGAGTCAGTGCAAGTCAACTTGAGTCAACATAGCGGAACAACTATTTTGCCCACAGTTTTGGTGTACGTCGAACATTTAGGTGAAAAATTTACAACACGTGCGTTAATCGACACGGGATCGACAAAAAGTTTTCTGTTGAAACGAGTTCAACAAAATTTGTCGATTCTTTTAGAGACTTACCGAAGCAAAATTTCTGGATTTGGTGACACAGTGGTTGGTAATTCCAAAGGACGATGTTACATAACTGTAAAATCTAGGATTTCTCATTTTAAAATAAAAATGCAAACTATTGTGGTGTCTTCGTTGGCACAATTTATGCCTTCACGACCTATTCCAATACACTGTTTGGAAAATTTGGGGGGACTGAAACTCGCCGATCCCTATTTTTATAAGCCAGCAGGTATTGAAATGATTATTGGTAGTGACTATTTGCCATTTATAAACCTTGGTGGCGTTAGAATGAATATCGGTAATAATTTTGAAGCGCGGGAATCTCACTTCGGGTGGTATTTGATGGGACCTGAACCCTCTACCGAGGTACAGTCTTTTCATAACGTGGTGCACCCTTCGCACGATTTAGCTCTACAGGAGCAATTAAAGCAATTTTGGGAGATTGAAGAAGCCGAAAAAACCAAGCTTAAGTCCGACAGCGACCTTTTTTGTGAAGATTTTTTAAGCGTACAACTATTAGACAATCTGATGGACGCTACGTTGTACGACTCCCATTCAAAGAACAATATCCACATGAAGTCTTTTTGGGTCCGTCGCGGAACATGGCGCTTGCACAATACCACCGAATGGAGAACACGTTAAACAAAACACCAGAGTTTAAAGCAAAATACGCTGAAGTGCTAAAGGAATATTTGAACCTAGGACATATGGAGCCAGTAACATATTTTGAACCGAAAACCGAAAAAGTGTCCTCATTTTTTCTGCCCCATCATGCGGTTATCAAACCCGAAAGTAAACCTACTAAGGTCAGAGTGGTATTTAACGCATCGAAGAAGACAACCAGTGGTTTCTCGTTGAATGATGGCCTTTACCAAGGTTCAACACTACAGACTGACTTAATGGAGCTCGTGCTTCGGTGGCGAAACTACCGCTATGTATTTACAGGCGATGTACAAAAAATGTACCGTCAAATTTTGGTGGACAAGATTGACCAACCTTATCAGCAAATTCTATTCCGCAATGAAGCAGAAGGCACGGTGAACACATTTTAATTAAAAACAGTAACGTTTGGAGTGAATTGCGCTCCATATTTGGCGATAAGGACACTACTGAAGTTGAGTGAAGACTGTCAAAACTTGTTTCCAAAAGCATCAATCATTTTAAAGACCGAAGTATACGTCGACGACATCTTGTCGGGTGGACACTCCATTGAGGATGCTAAACTCAAACAAGAGGAACTTGTTAGGGCCTTGAAGTCTGCCGGATTCCCTCTCAAGAAAATGACAGCAAATCATCAGATGCTTCTAAACCATTTGCCCCGGGAGGATCTTCTTGACGAAGATTTTTTGAAGTTCAACGATTCCAGCATCGTTAAAACTTTAGGAATACGCTGGAACGCTTTAACAGACAATTTCTACTACGCCGTAGAGCCTATTGAGATTACCCCATCCGCTACGAAAAGAAAAATCCTATCCGTAATTGCCAGGTTATTTGATCCTCTTGGATGGTTGGGTCCAATATTAATAGTATCTAAGATACTAATGCAAGAACTTTGGAAGGAAAAGTCCGACTGGGATGAAGGGGTATCTCAACATTTACTTGTAAAATGGCACATTTTTCTAAATAATTTGCCATTTATTTCTCAAATACAAATCCCTAGATGGATAAACTTCTCCCCAACGTATCGCATTCAGATACACGGTTTTTGCGACGCCTCTGAACAAGCATATTGTGGTGCTATATATATTCGAACGGAAAGCCCAGAAAACGAAATAACAACTCATTTGCTAGTCGCGAAAACTAAAGTTACTCCGATTAAACGCATTACAATTCCAAAACTAGAATTATGCGGAGCTCTACTAGTGTCTAAACTCATCCGAAGTGTAGTGAATTGCGGATTTTCATATGAATTGTTTTTATGGACAGATTCATCAATTGTTTTAGGGTGGATACAAAGAACACCTAATTCATTGAAAACATTTGTTGCAAATCGTGTGTCTCAGATTATTAGCATTGCGGACACTGGTCATTGGAAACACATCAAAAGCGAGGATAATCCTGCTGATATAGGTTCTCGTGGCTGCACCCCTCAGGAACTAATAAATAATAAGTTATGGTGGCATGGGAATCCTTGGCTTCAATTTTCTATGTCTCTTTGGCCGAAGCCAAGGTCCTTTGATCCAACAGATTTGGAAACAAAAAATTCAACCAATTTTCTTCTTGATGTGAACTGTACAGACGTAATGGAAGAATTTTCATCATTTTCAAGAGCTTTACGAGTTCTTTGTTATCGAATGCGTTTCATCAATAGATTATTGAAAAGACCATCCTCTATCGAGAAATTCATCACTACGCAGGAAATCAACGCAATGAAAATTCGACTTTTTTCTATAGCTCAAAAGACATATTTCTATCGTGAATATGAATGTTTAAAACATAAGAAATCAATAAGTAACAAAAGCAGATTACTTAGCTTGAATCCCTTTATCGACAAGAACGATCTTCTGCGAGTAGGTGGTAGGCTAGCCAACTCAGAGTTAAGCTACGAAGAAAAACACCCAATTATAATCCCAGAAGAATCTCGACTTGCAAAACTACTAGTTAATTTTACGCATCGAATTCTTCTGCACTCTGAGCACCATATCATGTTGCGAGCTCTCCGACAAGGATTCTACATCCCTAGATTGAAAAACTTAGTGCGGAAATGCATACGAGAATGCAAAGAGTGCACTATTTACAAACACCGGTTCCAAAATCAGATTATGGCCGCACTACCACCAGAGCGAGTAAACTTCTCTTTACCCTTCACATACACAGGTGTCGACTTCGCTGGTCCGTTCAACATTAAAGTTTCGTCTCTAAGAAATGCTAAAAAAGTAAAAGGATATGCTGCAGTGTTCGTCTGTTTCTCAACTAAAGCAGTACATTTGGAGTCGTGTTCGGAACTCTCCACCGATGCTTTTCTTGCCTGTTTCGACCGGTTCACAGGACGAAGAGGCATTCCTAAGACTATGTATTCAGACAATGGCAGAAATTTTCTAGGCGCAAGTTACGCTCTTATAAAAAGCCACAACGAGTTTCTAAAAACAGCTGAAAAGGCTTTAATCGACAAGTACAGCGCATTAGGTTTTACCTGGTCATTCATACCGCCGTATGCACCTCATATGGGCGGCCTTTGGGAAGCTGCAGTCCGTACAATGAAGTCTCATTTAAAAAAAATCGCCTCAAACTTATCATTTACTTTTGAAGAATTCACCACATTTCTCGTGCGTATTGAAGCTGTACTCAACTCGAGGCCACTCTCACCCATCACTGAAAATCCTAACGAACTTTTGCCTCTAACTCCTGGTCATTTTCTGAGAGGAGCCCCAATAACTGCGTTATCAGAAGCCCCTCTAGAAACTCCGCTTGAGGAAATACCACATTTAAAATGTTGGAAGCAATTGAAGGCGTTACAGCATATTTTTGCATGCCGCTGGAAATCGGAATACATTACCGAACTTCAACGACGTTTCAAATGGAGAACCTAACGAGAAAACTTAAAGAAATATGATATCGTTGTAATTAAAGATGATTCACTGCCACCAACTGAATGGCTTCTCGGTAGAATTACCAATGTCATCTATGGGCGTGACAGCAAAGTACGAGTCGCCGAATTACATACCAAAAATGGCACTTTCATACGACCGGTGGTAAAATTATGTGTACTACCCACTGGTAACCATGTCCCGAATGGAAAAACATTGTAATGATCAAAAAAAAAATTTATAAACCATTTTTCAATTGCACTGAATATGTTTTATTTCTGTATATATATATTTTTTCTCTTTTTCCTACTGTTCTTGTCTACTACAGTAAATTGCTAGACTGTTAGCAGTATTTGGAATGAACATCATGAAGTATTTCAGCTAAAATCCAACATTTGCCCACAAACCAGACGAAAAGTTGCTGAATAGTTATTACCGAACGAAGCTAAGCCACTAAAAGATGTACCTCCGGACCACCTGCCCATTTTTAATTGGATGATAATCTAGTACTGTTGCTCTTGCCATCCTCGCCCGGGAGAATGTTGAAGCGACTTCAACCATTTTTTAAATTTTTTATTTATTTTCTTATTTTAATTTCTTTATTAATCATTAATTTATTTAATATCAATTATTTTAATTATTTCTTTCTTATTTGAATATATATCTCACATAATTTCTCTATGTGTATTGGAAAGTCATTACTTTTAAACTAAAGTAAAGCTTTTGCTCTCAATTTAGTAGCTTTGAGTGATTTATCACTGTTTCTTTGTCATTGCTTCTTACTTAAATGTATATGCTAACTAAATTCTTTTAAATCATATTTGTATCATTACTTAACAAACGTTTGAGCTAATCACAGCAGCAAGAAGCTGTAAATTCCATTTTTGTATAATAAAACAGCAAGAAGCTGTACAGTAAATTTTTAAGTTCTAAGAAGAACACTCTGCCTTTTTATTAAAAAGGATAATTTAAATCTGGGCTAAGAGTCGAGCCCACAAGAAGCATTCGCGCCTTCCGCAGAACACTCTCACGGACGAAAATGAAGAGATCGCATGATAAAAGACCGCATTTTCTGAAACCTCGTACGGTATCAGAATGCTCGGGGTGGTCCATTCCTACATACATAATTCGTCATTACAATCCTTCAGTCATGACTACGATCTACCTTCCTACACCACTTACATATGTTGTGTGTGTTAATTTTATACATGTGTGGTGGGACCTACAGTTTTTTTTTGTGGCAATTTTATTTACTCTCAGGGTTTTTGTCAGAAATCTGCTGAGAGGAAGTCACAGATTTTTTTTTTATATACCTAGGGTTTGAATCGTGGCCTGACGTTTTATAATGCAACTCACTACATACTAGACTACGGCGGCAACGAAGTTCCTTTTACTTGATCTGATTATATTCATGGTTTTTAGCCTATCAAGATTGCCCCAGAGTATTTCCTCACGTTTTTTGCTTGTGTCATTATTTAACATTACCGTCCACTTTCCAGTCTGGATTTCTGTCATTAGGTTATACATACTTGTAGTCCATAATTCCACAGCTCTTTTTAAAAATGTTTAATAAGATTTTTACGTTAAATTTTCCCTTGTTTTATAAAAAAAATTTAAATTAGTCAGTAGAATCCTCTTTCGAAATAAATCTTCTGTATGAAATCAAACACTAAAACCATTAGGTTAGTAAAAAAAAGAAACTCAACATTTATTTCCTTTCTTTTTGATTCACATTCTATCATTCATCATTTTCATAGTGTCCATATGAGTATAATGCTGGACATGAAGCTGGTATTTTTGTTTTCGAATTGCTTTACATCATTTCTTATTTTATTTCCTTTTTTATTTTGGATTTTCTCCGGATTGAATATGTTTAAAAATCCAGTAGTAAAAATTAATTAGTTTTTATTTAATGAGGTCAGTAAGTGATAATCCTTCAATTGCATTAAACGCGAACAATTTCGGAATGAAAGTTGATTTTTCCTCTGCTTAATAATCACTTGGGTAATAAAGGAACACGTGGTTTGTGCAAAAAATAGAGGAGGAGGAGGAGGTGTATAAATGCAATTAAAATTAAGAGTCAATTCTTTGCTTTTAAGAGAAAATTTCATTTACATCAACTGAAATTTATTCAATTCAACCGTTTTCAAATTAAAGACTCTTATATTTAACGAAAAAATTTTAAAAGATTAACTTTAAAAATGGAATGAAGCCAATTCGGTTTGAAATATGGCCAAATTTATATATTTTGTTATAAAGTACAATTGTTGGGGTTGGAAATTGAATAATATTTCGTTCATATGGCTGCCACGGCTGGCCTCATAGTATCTCATTCGATCAGACCAGTTTTCGTGTACTTTTTCGAGTGTATGGGGTCGTATCCCGGCAATGGAATTTCGAATGTCGGCCATCAAATGCCCGATTGTCTCTGGTTTGCCGGCAAACACTTTTCTTTAACGGTGCCCCACACAAAATAGTCCAATGGTGTCAAATCGCATCTTTCACATTAACACCATGTAAAACAGGAAACAGCGGTTGTTAGGTCACCATTGACCATTATGGTTACGGCGTGCTCATTTTCAAAGAAATAAGGGCCAAATACGGCAATTTTGCTTATTAACACATCCAGCAAGATGAAAATAAGTTTCAGCCAAAAAGATATTTTTTTTTGGCATGATCGATATCATCGTGCAGTTTATCGTTGGCCCAATAGATCCCACAGTTACTAAAGCGTAAATCGATTCATTACGTTCAGTGGAGATAGTAAATTGAATTTGGTGACAGAATAGAATCACATAAGTATTGCCAGATTCGAAATAACCGATGGTTCATAGATGGTCCCCCCGATATAGGCTAAGATAAGAGAGTTACGTTCTTGCGCAATGATGTGAAGTCGTCCTCAACAATTTAAAATTTCACGAAGCATTCTGCAGCGAATTTTTGTATAAAACCTCGCCATTCATGTAAATAAAATTTAGTTTACTCAGTCCTGCATCTGCATCACTAATTCGTACAATGACGCTGAAATTACAGTGACTGGGAACTCCATTCGTTATAGGAACATATGAAGGAGTTCCTTTTGATATGATATGATAAAGAAGTTTGTTTTTGTACGACCGACATGCGGGGTATAGCCTCTACTCAGTGCAGTGCACTGTGTTGGAACTGTGAAAATATGTTACAGAAGTAGTAGTGTTTGTGGACTTTCGATTTGAATCTCTTTATGTCATAATCAACAGAAAAGATTTCTGCAGAATGGGAGATCCGCATACGAATAGTACGGCTAAATAACGAATTTTGTCTGTAATGCAGTGTGCGATGCACTGGCCAATCAACCACAAATGAATGTGCTCGGCGAGAAAGACGCCTGTTACATACGAATACATGATTCTCGGAAACAAGTCCCCATATTTCTCTCGGGCAAAATCCGTTGTAGTAGCAATAAAACATTGAAGTACAAGCCATTGTGACGATGCTCCAATGAATCAATAGAGTTGGATACCCTACCGTCATTGATAAGCACCTTTGCCCGAGTACCAGGTGGAGAATCCTCAAAATAGATTTAGTACCGGCATCGGCCCATACAAGAGAGTTGTATTACATTCACGTTTGGAAATAAGTGATGAAAATATTATGAAGAACAGATGTAGTGGTGTCACCTGAACGGCATGCACTTGTCTGACAAGTGCTTTCAGCAACCAGTAATTTTATTCCGCAATTCCCAAGGCAAATTATTTCAAGATATTCTGATGCTATTAGTGAAATGCAGCCGCTTCTCTTTGAAAAAGTCATAGAAAATTTCATGAAAAGAGTAATGGCCTGATATCAGAGCCATTGCGTATAATTTATTCCATACATAAACGGAATATCTGTTCTTTGCAATCATGTAGAAAATATCACAACTGTATCGAGAAATATGTTTATATTTAAAAGAACAAATAGGAAACCTTACGAAGAATGCCTTTAAAATACAATCTTATTCTAGGATGATCTTCGTTTTGTTAAATAATTTATTCTACAAAATACCTACAGCTAAAGGAATATCTCTGTGAACATAACTTAATACTGCAGTTTATTAGAAAGATTTAAGTAGAAAAAATAAAGGAAGAAAAACATAATGTGATGCTGTGGAGCTGATAAAGAATTTCTTTTTAAAATGCAATCGAAAAGTTTTCAACACTAAAAAATAAAACAAAACTCCTGAACTTTTTTGTATTGTTGGAAAAGTATATTCTTTCTCTTTTGTCTTAAACTTGTATTGATTTAAATAAAGCTACGTTTAAATAAATTTGTATTGATTTGTATCAATTGGAGAAAAACAAAATTATTGAAGATTTAAAAAATCAATTAAAACCATAATGCACCATCTAAATTTCATTTATTTGCTCATTTATTTATTATTAATTAATTAATTAATTTTTTGTGTCTGCATGAGTAAAACATTTTAGTTTTTGTGAGAAATTTTTTTCAAGTTCATAATATAAATCAGTTTGCATGTGAGACACTTGGTCGTATGAGTGATATACAGAATATAAAAGAAAAATAAAATAAGTATTCGCCAATTGAACAGAAAGTCTACGGATAGAATACAACAACTAGAATTTTTTTTGTTTTTATAAATACTGGCAGTAAAAAAGCGTAGAGGAATGCGGTCATCAGAAAGAGTTTTTTACATTCTGAGTCAGAGCAAATTAAATTCGTTTTCAAATGTTACTATATTTTCATGATATTTGATGCATTTGATAAAGAAAACAATGTATGTTTTGCCGTATGGAAAAAAATCAAAAATGCATTTATTGTTGCTTGTGCACCAATGTAAACAAAAAAAACTTTATGGGATTCGGCCTAATGACTTCGGTAACTGTCACTCAGCAGATTTCCGGCAATAACTCTGAGAATAAATAAAATTGCCATAAAAAGTTTCCTAAAAATCTGACGTTCGGAGTGGATTTTAAACTGTCGGTTCAGCTACTCATGGATAAAATTAACTTGCTCAACATAAGTGGCTTGAGAAGATAGGATTTATTTATTTATTTATGCAATGAAATATGCATGTACGTACAAAACAATGTCGTAACGGAGAGAAAAAACGTCTTTACTACTATCGTGGGTTCAGTTTATTTTGATTCCCAGCTGATATCAGGACTTCTTGAGATAATTTGTTCTGGAAATCGCTAACGCCGTTTTGCTGAAACCACATGTCGTACAAATCCGTTCAGTTGAGGCCGCAAGTACTTCGTTCATCTGCCCGCAATGAACATTGTTCAAAGATACTTCTATTTTAGTCTCATCTGCAAGAATGAAGGCCGAATACGCAGTTGCCAAAAAATTCTGAGCCAAAAATTTGACACTTTGTTTATCTATCAAGCAATTAAGTTGGAATAGTAGGTATTGAGTTCATGTCGCTCCATTACCATTATAACGCTCTGTTTTTGCGGAAAGCGGAATGAATTTAATATATTTTTACGTTTTTACCCTTTTAAAAACGTTAAAAATGATGAGTTCGTAGATTGCAAATAAAATAAAAATAAATTTGTGTTTAGTTTTAATTAAAATCCTTTATTGTTCACACAATTCCGTGTGCAACCTTTCACGACTTGGTTCAAACAACAACAAAGATTTTCAAACCACAATTATTCTCACAAGACTGACCGAATTCTTTCTTATCCCGTTGCTCGCTTTGTGTGATGGATACTCTCGGAGGAGAATGACTGCCTTCGCGAAATATCTATAAATGTAAACATGATGATTTCATTATTGTTGTTTGTGTATTTTGTTTACGTTTGTCCCTGCAGTGTTGTTGTTGCTTGTTTGTTTACTTTGTTTATCCCCTTTTTTATACACTGATGCTGTTGCTATATTTTTGCTTATTCGTTGATCATGTAAACAAGTCCATAGTTTTAGTTTTTGTAGCTTTTTTTTTCATTTTAATAACACAATTTCCATATTCGTAACAATATCTTACAGCTTGTCAATTTTGGAATTGACATTGAAAAAAAATTTTCCATATTTAAAAACTGTACTCTTATAAACAATTATTGGAAATAATTGATACGTTTCGACAATTTAGCAATAGCAAGCAGTTCGATGCAATTTAGGTCAGAGCTACAACATTTTTCTTCACATTTGTTTAAAGATTTTTCTGATCGCACATGTTTAACTTTCATGCTTTTCAACACCTTCTTTAACCTCGTGAACATACTTACTTAAACCTTTATTTTACTATATTTGCATGGTTTGCTAGTTTTTTGTTAATTATTACAAATGCACTACAACAGCCTTTTTTGTGTTATGGTTTTAGTTTTATCACACTCATTGTGTGTAGTGCTAACACCAGTTAACGACTATATATACGCCAATATGCCTGTATTTAAATCTGCAATGAGTTGTTATAATAATTTTAAAATGCATTGCATGTATGATTACTTTAGTCACCTGGGTCTAGTAAAAAGAAACGGAATGCTTTTATAGATGCTATTGATATAATTATTACATAATTGGTCATTACAACCATTCAGTCAGGATTACGACCTAGTTTTTCACACCACTTATGTTGTGTGTGTTAATTTTATACCTGAGTGGCGGGACCTACAGTTTAAAGTCGACTCCGAACGACAGATTTTTGAGAAACTTTTCATGGCAATTTTATTTACTCTCAGAGTTTTTGCCAGAAATCTGCTGAGGGGAAGTCGCCGAAGAAATAATTTTTGTATTTTATTTTGCTGTCTGGCCTGGGGCTCGAACCCTGGCTTTTCGTCTAACAAGCCAACACACTACCTACTAGACCACGGCGACTTAATTATTATTTATTATATACATTAAACCTCTATGGGTTTTTTTTAGTTATTTTAGGGATACCGTGCTAATTAAAACACAAATGTGTAATTTATTTAATTTATTTAACAGTTTATTCTTCACATTAACAAATTTATTTAATTTAATTTATTTTTTATTTATTTAATTTAATTTAACTACGCTTTCCAACTATGAGGATCGCTTATGAAGTCTCTAGACGTGACTGACTTAAAACTAAATTCTAAAAGCTTTTTAAAGGATAAGAATACAGAATTAAAACGATAAAAAGAAGAACAGAGGTCAAATAAAGTTACAGAGATAAAACAGAAATATGTAATTATTAATAATAATTTTGAGAGAGAATAAAGAGAGTAAAAATAAATGATTAAAGAAGAATATAGAAATAAGGGTGGGAATAATTATAACAAGAAATTGTTATAGTTACGTCTTAACTTCCTCCTTTCTCGAAGGACAGGCGTCCCGACTGTTTGCTTTTACTTAGTTTACTATTTCATATTATTTTTAACATATTCTTAATAATAATAAAAATTATAGATACATTTAAATACAAAAATAAAAAAATTCTTTAAATATTCTCTTAATACTACAATTTTTATCCAAAACTTTAATAACTATATTTACAAATATTGCTAAAAACAAATCTTTCTGTTATAATTGAAAAATGTAATCAACTTTGAACTGAGAACTTATCAAAATAACACAAATAAATCCTACCTTAAGTTATCTTTATGAATTGGTCTATTATCAATTAGAACTGAGTGGCCTAAATCTTTTTCTACAATCTTTTCGACATACAATTTGCTAAATTTATTTCCTAGCCGTCTGTTGACTTTAACAAATACTTTACCACCTGGTCTAAAAATTTTATTCTGTCTATTCTTATTGTGATAGGAAAGCTCACAATTCTGAGCCCTTAGCAGCCTGTTCCTTATATTTATCCTAATCTGCTCTGTTATAGAATTAAAAATATCTATCGGCTTAACTTTAGTTACCGAATGAATTGTATTGTTATACCTCGTAATGGCAGTGAGAACAAGTTCCCTCGTGTCATTACAATGCCCTTCGGATTTTAAACATCGCGATATTTCACCTATCGTGCTGTGAAGCCTCTCCACTCTCCCGTTGCCGGTGCTGTGCGCCGGTGGAGTAGGAAAGATTTGGACACCAAACTGATTTAGAAGAAGAGACTTAATGGTATGCGAATTAAATGATTTCTCATTGTCGCAAACAATGGTATGAGCCTTAGGAAAAATGTTCAAAATAGTTAATAAAGCAACCTTAACATCAACAATCGAACGTGTTTCAACAAAAATGGCGAGTGAAAACTTAGAAAATTTGTCAAGACAAGTTATGAAATTAGTTTTGTCAGTTATAAAAACATCGATGTGTAGTATCTCCCCAGGATACTCAGGTATTGGTGTTTGACCGATCAGTGCCCTTCGTGGGTGCCTATTATATTTTGACTCTTTGCATATCCTACAGTCTGAGGCAATCGTCTTGAGTTTATCTCTGATGTTTGGAAAATAATATTGCTGTAAAATCTGGCTAGCGTTTTCACGCACATTACGGTGAGCCCTATTATGTTCGGCTGTAATGATTTCACTCTGATCATCTGGGTTATGGATATCTATTACAAATTTATCTGAATAAACAAACTTTACTGCTGGGAAAGAATGAATTACTTTATTCTGAATCAAGCCTAAAACATGAAGGTCACAATGAAGACAGTTAATTACGTTGCAATTAATGGCCCGTTTCAAAAATGTAAAAATATCCTTTACATTAACATAGTTCATTAAATGTCTTGTTTGGTTTTTAAAAATGGTTTTAGAGGATATATTAGACTCCATTGATTTGTTTAGAATTAACTGGTTTTTGAAAAAGTTTACTGGATTTGATACTTTTCTTATAATTTCGGATGAAGATTGCTCACTGTGAATTGTTGAACTTTTAACCTCTGAACTTTCCGAAGTACTTTGCATGTCTATTTGCGTTTTATCTAATTCTGCTTCCGAACCAATCGTTGCCTGTATTGAGTCATTGTCACTGGATTCACTATATGGTTAACATACTGCCGGGATAATGCATCGGCAACAACATTTTCTTTTCCTGGCTTGTAGAAAAACTTAGGGGAGTATTCCTCAATAAAAGCTTGCCAACGTCTTATTTTTGGGTTAGGATTTCTTTCGGAAATAGAAAACGATAATGGTTGATGATCGGTGTAAATATTTATATTTTTCACACCATATAAATAATTGCGTAATTTTTGCAGAGCCCACACTATTGCCAACATTTCGCGCTCGTTGGTGGCATAATTCTCCTCAGTATGGGACAATGTTCTCGAAATCATTGTGATTGGCTTACCGTATTGGGAGAGAACAGCTCCTATTGCTGATGAAGAAGCGTCAGTAGTGAGCTCAAAGGGTTTGGTGTAATCAGGGTGCAACAGCAGCACATCTTCTGAAGCCAGAATATTTTTTATTTTCTGCAATGCTCTGAGCGCTTCCTCACTTAAATTTACTGTTATATTCTTGGATTGCCTACTACTAACTTTGCCATTTTCACCACGCAAGTATTGCGTAAGCGGTTTAGTGATTTCAGCATAATTTCTTATAAACCGGCGATAGTAGCCAGCCAATCCCAAGAATGATCGGAGGCCTCTAATTGTCTGAGGAATTTGAAAATCTAAAATACTCTTCACCTTTTCTGGACATGTTTTTATTCCATTTTTGCACACAGTAAAACCTAAGTATTCCACAGAACTTTGAAAAAATTTCGAATTCCGAAAAAAGTTTCCTTAAAATGTTATCTATATCTTGTAGGTGTTTTTCAGCGTTGGGAGAGAAAATGATGATGTCATCGATATAGACGTGACAACTTTTACCAATTTCATTTCGTAAAACATCATCAATTACTTTTTGGAAGAAACCAGGTGCGTTTTTCAGTCCGAACGGAAGCCTACAAAATTCAAATTTGCCATTATTAATGCTAAAAGCTGTTTTCTTCCTGTCAGCCTAGGCCAAGTTAATTTGGTGGAATCCGGACTTAAGATCCAATGTTGTAAAAAACATCCGCTTCCTAAATTCGACAAAATAACAGTAGTATCGGGGATCGGATAACGCTCGCTTGTGGTTTTAGAATTTAGCTTCCTAAAGTCTATTACAAGCCTTTTTTTCCGCCTTCCAGCTTCATCACGACCTTTTTTATCTACGATCCATATAGGATTATTATATGATGATCTAGATGGTCTTATGATTCCATTTTCCAACAAATTTTCTATTTCACTGTTAACGAATTCAGTAAGTGCCAACGGATATGGATAAGATTTGGAATAAATATGTTCGTTATTTTCAGTAGGGATTGTGGCGGTTACATCGGTGTGAAATGGTAAGGCTTCATTTGGGTCAGCAAAAACAGATTTGTGTTTGTCCAAAATAATCATCAGCTTCTCAAAAATAGGTCGTGGGATATTACAATCAGCGGGATCAATGACAATTTTATTAACATCGCGACAAAAGTGAAATAGAAGTTTTTCCTTACCATTTTTATGATACAATAGTCCTCGATCGCAATCAATTTGGGCATTAATTTGTTTAAGGAAATCGGGCAATATAAAAAACCACGATGTGCAATTCAGTAAATTAACCAGGCATTTTGAAGCTATTTTAGAATTTCCATGAAGCGACTTAATAGTAAAAGGTTTTTCCACTGGTTTAATACCCTTCAAACCCTCTAAATTCTTCATATAATTTTTGGAAGTACCAGTGTCTATTAACAATTTTAACGTCCTTCCCCCTATTGTCCTTTCGATGTATGAGAGGAGGGACCCATATCTAAAAAATTCACTTCATCCTCAATATGATGTTCAAAATGATCACCACGTGATAAGTTATCAGCCGAATTTTGGTAATCGTTTTCTACGCAATACAAATCACGGTTAAAAGAACATTCGGACCTCGGTTCTTCGAAATTTTGCTGTTGCCTAAAGTGGTTTATTCTTTGAAATTTATTCTGATTTTGACGAGAGGATTCATTGGGTCTTTTTGGAGCAATTGGCTGTTGAAAATTGTGCGTGTTATATTGACTATTGTTTTTTTGTTGAAAGTTTGTACGAGTACTTGAGTCAACCTCCATAGGTTGATACTGTGTCGAACGATTATGTGAAACTTGAGGAAATCGGTTACTATTTCTGTTAGAATGGAATTGTCCTCATTGTGGGGTTCCGTATCCAGAAGCATTAATTGGATTATTCTGTACGACACCTTGATGCCGATATTGCATTTCTCGTGGAGAACTGGGACCTACAGCTTGGTAGTGTGGTGAGTTATTAAAAGTAGTTCCTCTACTGTTGTTCCAAAATGTTGTAGCGAAATTGTAACGAGAACTGTTAGCTTCCAAATCTTGCGCCAAAGCGAGAGCAGAAGGCAAGTCAATTGGCCTACTGGAAAATAAAATGTCACACATAGGTCTGCGCAAACCAGAAATGAAAACGCGAAGAGCATTTTCCCTATACTTTCGACTAAGAGATTCTATTAATTCTTGATTTCCCTCATTAGACATTAAAACCTTATTCAGTATTGCAGTCAACTTCTGCTCGACCTCATCATAAAAATGTGAAATAGTACTGGAGCCTTGCCTAAGCGTCAACAGTTCCTGTTCTAACGTAAAAATACTCTTTTTATCGCCGTACGAAAAATCTAGTTAAGGACAGTGTTATACGAACTTAAAACGGTGTCAGCAGCACCCACTATCTTGTTTCTTATAATTGCAACAGCCTGGTAATACTTCGAACTACCCTCATAGCCTTCGTATAATCTATGGGCCGTCACGGCAGCCTGACGCCAAGAAACATATCTCGCTGAATTTCCATCAAACTCAGGTATTGATTTAACAATATCAAGGGATTCGTTACAAACTATGCCCGGAATTATTTCAATTGGTTTATATTCTTCCACACGATGTGGTGTTTCCAAAACCGATAACCTTTTAGTTAATTCGTCAATACTACTCTGAAAAACTTGTCGAGTTTGCTCAGTGGCATGGGAAATAGCCGTTGCTAACAATGCCTGAACTGCTTCACTGTCCATTTTTAATTCTTCAATAGAAGAACCTACACTTAGACGTTCAAAGCTCAAAATTAATTCATTTACGCTCATAAAATGTTATTTCTAAAAACAATTTGTTTTAATTATTGGTTATTTTTTTTTTTTTAATCGACAATTTTTTTAATATTAATAAAAATGTTTCGCATATAAAGAACAAGAAGAAAAATTTAGAGTTAAAAAAATTTAATTATAAATTTTTTAGTACAACAGAAAGATTTTTTTCACAATTTACATATTTTCAGATGAACTAAAAAAATATTGCGTACTCTCGTTGGTTAAACCTTTTTTTTCAATATTGGTTATTTAACAAAATAATTATAAAATACTTAATACTTAACTTATTTATTGTTACTCAGCTATTAACTTTTAGTACTAAAATTCCTTAGCATCTCCCAATCAGCGATATGTTGTGTGTTAACAGTGATGAAATGCAGCGACTTATTTTAACATTTAGTACTTATTACTCAATGCTCTCTCTCTCTCAATTAATTTGCTTCTTGTTATTATTATTATGATTTTTCAGCTTCAACCAATCGCACTAATTAAAAAAATTTGTTATTGTTGTATTGTGTTATGCCTATAGAATTGTCTCTTTTAACAACTTCTGCTTTCTTTCTTACACTTCGTCTACAATTATTTTCGGCATACGGATTTTTGCTGCTTTATTGGAGAATTTTGCTCTTTTAACAATTTTTGATTTCTTTATTGCACTGAGTCTATAACTTTGTTTGTTTTGTTTGTTGATTTATTGGAGAGTTTTGCTCTCCAATATTTATGACCTCTATTTGCTCATTTTAATGTCCTCTATTTGATAGTACTTATGACCTCTATTTGGTCATTCTTATGACCTCTAGTTGGTCATTCTTATGACCTCTATTTGATCATTCTTATGACCTCTATTTGATCATATGATTTCACTTATTCGGGTAATCAATTTCGGTGAGCTTCAAATGAAATTTTTTTTATCTTTCCTTTTTTTAATTTTAAAAATTTTTTATATTGTTTTTTTTTGTATTTTAAATTCTTGCCGTTATCGCTTATTTATTTACAAAAAAAAAAACAATGTATCTTAATGTTGTTTTAATCACTTCTTTGGTTTTTAACCAAATTTATTTTTTCACAAATTTAAAATAATTATTTATATGGACTTTAGAAAGCACGGTCCCTGCTCGGGCGCCAATTAAACCTCTATGGGTTTTTTTTAGTTATTTTAGGGATACCGTGCTAATTAAAACACAAATGTGTAATTTATTTAATTTATTTAACAGTTTATTCTTCACATTAACAAATTTATTTAATTTAATTTATTTTTTATTTATTTAATTTAATTTAACTACGCTTTCCAACTATGAGGATCGCTTATGAAGTCTCTAGACGTGACTGACTTAAAACTAAATTCTAAAAGCTTTTTAAAGGATAAGAATACAGAATTAAAACGATAAAAAGAAGAACAGAGGTCAAATAAAGTTACAGAGATAAAACAGAAATATGTAATTATTAATAATAATTTTGAGAGAGAATAAAGAGAGTAAAAATAAATGATTAAAGAAGAATATAGAAATAAGGGTGGGAATAATTATAACAAGAAATTGTTACAGTTACGTCTTAACTTATATTAAGGGTTAGCTTTTCTTATAACTTGCAGATAGTAATTTTGCTTTTAAGCTTCAGATAATATTTGCTCTGGGTGTTTATTTTTCACATTGAAAGGAGATGAACGTATGCGACATATGTATTTGGTCACGGCCTTTGACATGACATCTATTTTTTAGGCTACTGCTGTTGACCCATCTTAGATTATACTAATAGTCTAACTATCGTCGTTGTTGAAGAAATATGGACCAACAACTCCACTACCCCATAAATAACCCATAATAACAGTAGTTTCATGTGGAAGTAATGTTGAATTTTTCCAACTCCAAAGGCATATCCATTGCTTTTTTACGTACCGAACCAAAAACCTGGCTCATCTAAAAACAAAATTTTGAATGAAAATATTAATTTGTGCTTCAACTCAAAAGACAAATTGTCGTTAATTCATGTTCAAATCAAATCGTGAATGCTTCTTCCATAAAGTGGAAGAACACAATCCAAGTTGCTGAGGACGAAATTGTTCGTTGTCCCACGGAGAAGAATATTTAAAATACTTGTATGAAGAAATTACACTCTGAGGTAATGATGTAAATCTTAATTAGAAGTAAGTATTGCTCATGCGTAATTGCTTCTTATTTAATGTTTAAAATGTTGCGTACAAAATTCTTTTTTTTATTTTTGATTGTGCAATCTAACCTCAGGCTATTGCCGCTACCCATGTAAGGCATTACGTTGAATCCGGGAAAATATTGTTCGAAAATGGAAACGGTGTACCATCGTTTAACAGTAAAAACGATAAACAAAAGCCACACCAACAAATACAACGAACTTGCTTGCATATACCAACAACATCAGTAAGAACGAAAGCAACAACAAACAGCGTAAGCAAACTACACACACAACAATGTAGTAGCGATAGAGCTCTCGAGAAAGCGAACACACGAACATTCCTTTTCAAGAACATTCATCAGACTGAATACGTGCGCATATAAAAAGGCAAGACAAAGCAGGCAACGAGTCAGTAAGAATTCAGTCAGTCCTGTGTGAACACGAGTTGCGTGCGAATTAAACAGTCGTGGTTTGAAGATCGCTGTTGTGAAGATCTATCGAAGAGTTGTTAGTGTTTGCGCGGACAATAGTATAGAGTAGAATAGTAAACAAGCAATTATTGTTGGAGTTGTAACAGTGGCACATAAAAGTAGTGCGAACAAGAGTTTAATTGAAACAAAACACCTATTTGTTTTTACTTTGTTTGCAAACATCGAACTCATATTCTAAACGTTTTTAAAAATGTAAAAACGTAACAATATGTTGTGCGAGAGCGGGAAGGGGGAAAACATTTTTTTATTCATTTATAAAATATTTTTAAACATTAAACCTTACCAAATTACCCGTTATTAGTATACACTTTAGAAAGAGAAATATTAAAAATACAAGTTCTCTGATCTTTTAAATCATCCAAATCATCTATAAAAAGTCACCGATTGTTCATTTCCTATTTATTTAAGGATGACGTTGGACAGGTCATCGCTAACTTCTCAAATTCCTGGATGTTCCTTGATTAAAAGTCTATGGTAAGCACGCTTTATTATTATCTTCAATAAGAAATTTAAGAGTATTTTCTGAAAATCAGATTTACGAAACGTCGAACAATATAAGATAATTGCTGTAGCAAATAAAATGCAGCAAGTCGTTTGCTTGCTTGTGATACAACTACTATTGCTTCCACTTCAATAAGTGCTGTAATGGATTGTAATGAAAGCTGATGATGGCAGTCTGTAAGACATAAAGTTTCCCACTCCCATATGTAAATTGCAATCGTAGTTAGTGCTAGCAAGTTCATCCATTGAATAAAGAAAGACAATACAGTTTGCAAAAAAAAAAAAAAAGAATAACACAAGACACACACCAGAAGTATACATTTTTTCTCACCTTCATAATCTACTTCTTTAGCTGGCAAAGGTATTGAATCATTTGCATTGGAATGCAAATTCTTGACGTAAAAGTTTTCCTCACTATCATACGTACCTAAGAAAAGGAATTTTCATAAATGAAAGTAAAGAAAAAGTAGGAAACAATTAAAAAAGAAAACTATGAACTAAAAATGGTTCAATACTGAAAAGAGACAAAAGCATGCATTGGATTTGAGCTACCGAGAAATAATGCAAAATATAAAAAAATAAAGTTAAAGTAAAAACATGCCAGCACATTTCATATCGCGTTCACGTGAGATGACCATGCCCTTAAATCGTGTGGAACGCAGCGCCATCCTGTTGAAACTATATATCTTTGGTGTCCAGATCATCCAATTCAGGCCAAATAGTGCCCTTCGTTGACAGTAATGAACAGCATCTTATATTATTTATTGACTTTAGCAAAGCCTTCCATACGTTGTTGTAAACAAAGCTTCTATCAACTCTAGAAAGAAATGAAAGAAATGAAAGAAATGCACGTGGGAGGTTTGCCGATTATCTGAACCCTCGCAGCAATTGTGTAAAAATAGGTAATAAATATACAAGAACAAAAGTTAGAAACGCTTCTATACGTATTCTTCTCAATGCTCAATACTTTGAAACAATGCAACACTTTACCAATTCTGATAACTCAACTATAGTAGTAACGCACAAAAACGTTGAAATTGCAAAGGAAATTATCCAAACCCAGCTTGATAACGTACCAAAACAGTGTCATGGCAATGGACTGGTAATTAATACAATTCATACATCGAAGTCGCCGTAGTCTAGTAGGTGGTGTGCTTATTAGACATAAGACCATGGTTCAAACCCCAGGTCAGATATCTATCAAAACGAAGTATGAAGAAATATTTCTTCGGCGACTTTCTCTCAGCAGATTTCTGGCAAAAACTCTGTGAGTAAATAAAATTTCCATGAAAAGTTTCTCAAAAATCTGTTGTTCGGAGTCGACTTTAAACTGTAGGTCACGCCACTCATGTATAAATTTAACACACACAACATAAGTGGTGCGAGAAGCTAGGCCGTAATCCTGTGTGAAGGGTAGTAAAGAGTAATGATATATATGTGTGTATAGTATATATACTATATATTGATTTCCTTTTCAATAAAGAATAAATTGAGATTCTTAAGGATGTTATTGTTCCTTATATTGCAGGAAGCACATGTGATTATTCAACAAAGTTTAGACTACGTTGTTTAAAACTAAAAATCTCAAAATTACCGCATTGTACAAAGACACAATCTTTATAATATCTGTTCATAACTGTCTACAAATAGCAAAGGACAGAAAAACCAAATTTCATATCCGTTTGTGTTCAAGATGTGACCACATGCCTGTAGTACAATTTCAAGACATATATTTGGCAATAATCTGTGGTATTTCGTTCTTTACTTCTTTTATAATTGCGACATGTGAAAGGCCAATATAAGTTGCGGCAAAATATCAACAGTTTTGTTAATAGATACAGGAGTTTACAACTGTAATTACTTTGTAAGACATTTGGGTCATTTTTTGTGTTTCAATATAATGTTCACAAATACAAGCATGTGACAGGTGTAGGTTTTAAGTTAAGTTATATAATTAAATACTATAGTAGCAGTGCATTTAATAGAGAAATTTTACTTTCACTCAAGTATCGTCGTTAGACGAATGGCAGGCAATCAATGTATATTATATATACACCTTATAAATTCTTCTTAATAAAAAACATTACAATCAGACTAAATGTTTCAAGCCAAGAAAATTCTGCTTCGATGGACGATAATCTGGGTACAGACTCACAAAAGAAGTTGAGCTTGAGCTTGCTACTGCAAGACAATGCCAGACAGCACTACCACCGTTAGAGAATATCCTGTAGCGAACGCCAACAGTTATAACGTCGTAGATATTCTAATCAATATTGGCATGATGGCTTAAAAGTAACACGGCGTCTAGTACTAAAGGCTTGCCTACTGAGTTGGTTTTGGTCAGTGGTAACGAGGTGATAGGATCCATGCTCAAGCAGATAATGGCTAAAAGAAAGTATTCCGAACGATTGGAACTTCTGCCTCCTCCTGAAAAAGACTGATTCCTCTATATGCGCCAACTACTGGCGCATAAACTTTTCTCTCCCGTGGTGCTTCCCACCATCAAATTTAAATAAAACAAAGTGTGTCTTCAAAATTTTATCTTCGTTCAAAAGCTCTATTTATGGCATTAATGTGGAATATATCATCATTAAAATTTTTGGGTGGAGCCCATCCGAAATGTAAAATTTTCCACGAATCCTGTAAATAAATCAGAATGAATTTGAAAGATGAAATGGGTCATTTTGGCTGTGTTCGAATTTCCAAGTGAGGTTAGCATGTCCTCAAGTCGCTCGTGGAGAATATCCTATATGACATGATCTGCGTGGCATGTAGGTATCGTTGGATTCTAGATTACCCAATTCAGGCCAAAAGAAGCTGGTAATCAACTTGTAGTGCTCGCCGTTGACATTAATAGATTGTCCAATGCCGTTCGCAAAGAAATATGGACCGATGACGTCGCCAGCCCAAAATCCACAACAAAGAGTGACTCTTTCGGGTTGCATTCGACACTCTAAGATCTCATGTGGATTGGTATTGTCAAATATTCGATAATTTTGTTTGTTGTTGTACATCCACAAATGGGCCTCATTACTGAAGATGATTCTTTGATGAAATTGCTAGTTTGATAAAACAATTTTATTATTTGCATATGTTGTTGAATGCGAACAACTTAAAAGGCACTTATTGCCTTTCTTAGTGGGGCTTCCGACCTGTCGAGTATAAGATAGTACTCGATAGCTTGAAAACTTTAGCGTTTATGGCACACTATCTGAGCACAGTATAACTGAGAATATGACGTTGCGAAACTCTTGCAACTTCGTCAAGGTAGAGAAGGATTCGCCGAACCTTGATGATTCAAAAAAGACGTTCCCTTAGCATGTAAGAGCAGAGTGTTCCGTAAGAAGCTCAAGTGCCCTGGCAACGGCCCCTTTAGTAACATAGGACGGCAAGATTAGTTTGGCAGTAAATGAACATAAAATAAAGTATACGTTGTTATAAGCGAACGTCGAAAGTCTACACGTACCTCTGCAATTGTTAGTATTTGTTGCAAACGAATTTCTGTACTTACATTATACACGGTGTTTAGAGAAATGCATTGTGAAAAATCGTCTGCAAGTTTAGATGACAGTTTCATTGCATTCAATGCAGTGGAGAATTGAACAGCACAATAGTTTGAAGAATTTAACGGATTTAAACATTTTGATGGAAATTCGTTTGGTTCATAATTATTATAAAAATTATAAGTTCCCAAAATATTAAATAAAAAACGACATTCGTAAAATTGTTGTAAAATTGTTATTAAAACAGAAAATTTTCTTTTATTTAAAGTTTTAATTTAAAATTTATGTTCAGAAAGTATTTTAATATCGTTCTCGGATATTAGAAAATGTTTATAAAATGCAATTCCATCAACGTAACATTTAACCCACTTTCTGATATCGAATTCACATAACGACATCTGTCATATATTCCTGTAATATTTTTATACCTAAATTTAAACATACATATGAACATACGTTTTTTAAACATAATTGTTTAAAAGCTTTGTAAACAGTAATTAGTTTAACCTAAACTGGCTAGCAGTCGTGATTATGTATAGAGAGTTATATTTAAATAATACTTTAATTAATTTTGTTTCGGTTAAAAAATAATAAGTTAATGGTTAATATATAAATAAATAAGTTTGCCGTAGTCTAATAAGTAGTGCGTTGGCTTATTAGACGTGAGGCGAAGTCAGACATATCGTACAAAACTAAATCTGAAGAAATATTTCTTCGGCGACTTCCTCTCAGCAGATTTCTGCTAAAATTTCTGAGAGTAAATAAAATTGCCATGAAAAGTTGCTCAAAAATCTGTCGTTCGTAGTCGACTTTAAACTGTAAGTCCCGCCACTCATGAATAAATATTAACGCACACAACATAAGTGGTGTGAGAAACTAGGTCATAATCTTGACTAAAGGGTTGTAATGACCAATTATGTATGTATGTATGTGAAGTGTCCACTTATGAGAGATATTATTTAGGAAAGAGTACACTGCCCCGCACTATAATAAAATACAAATCAGAAAGAGAACTTGTGGATTATGGAACAAACAGATAGGAGTGTCCCACCAGTTGTGATACATTGGATTGGCTGTGGCAAAATGTTGTTGACCATATGTAGTTTTAAGCACAGGAGACTCGACAAAATAACACCCACTTCACAACGATATTAGAACTTAAAGCAGTGCAAGAAATTTTTTATAACTATTTTGAAAGGAAACGGAAATGTGCTATTTTTTTCACATTTTAATTTTAATTAAAAATCATTTTTATAATAAAACAAAACTTTTTTAAAATCGCAATGCAATATATTTTTATGATATATAAGCTGCAAATATATGTAGTTACTTATCAGCAATTTTGTCACTTTACTGACTTTCTGATCAAATCTCTAAGTGTCACACTGGTGTTCTTATCTATTTTCACATGACTGTTTTTATCTTGGATCTCAAGACATTAAAATTAATTTATGACGTAAAAGTGCTAAAATATTCTTTGCTATTAAACAAATATAAAACAAGTCACCGTAGTCTAGTAGGTAGTGTGTTGGCTTACTAGAAGTGAGGCCAAGGTTCAAACCCCAGGTATCACTAACAAAACGAAATATGAAAACAATATTTCTTTGACAGATTCCTGGCAAAAAGTCTGAGAGTAAGTAAAAAATTGCCATGAAAAAATTTCTTAAAAAACTGTTATTCGGAACTGACTTTAAACTTTAGGTCCCACCACTCATGTATAAAATTACGACACAGAATACAATTGGTATGTGAAACTAGTTCGTAATCCTGACTGAAGGGTTGTAATGACCAATTATGTGTGTATGTATGTAGGAATTTTATCATTTTACTTACTTTTTGATCAAACCTTTAAGTGTTACACTGGTGTACCTATTAATCTTTACATGACTGTTTGTGCACTAGAGGTATAAATAAATTTTTTTACAATAATTTTTAATTAATTGTGAATTCGCTGTACAAGAATTTATGTTTTATTCTTTTCAAATAATTGAAGTAAGAAATGAAATAAATACAAAGCAATAGTTTACATACATGGTAGCTCAAAGGTAACAAAGAAAAACATTTTAAAGTTTGACTTAAAATATACACCACACATGCAATTGATATGTCCAAACATACATAACATTTCAAAAGATTTTTCCTTAAGTCTTTCTATTAGAAAATACATTGTAGCTATGGGAAATATTGACCATAAAGGCGACTACAAAATAACAATATTTACAATAGTATTTATTTTCAAATAAAAGGCATTTAAATGCCTAGTATTTTATTAAAATAAAAGAAAATATGTTATGTAATGTTATTATATGTTATAACCAATTACGGTAATTTCACTATTTCAGTGTTTGATTAAAACCAGTCATTATTTGACCCACTTACGTCGTTCAAACCACAGTACAGACTGTTTACAATTGAAAGTGTTTTCTTTAACCTGACAAGTATTTACGTCAGAATTTACAATACATAACCGCAAGATATTATTGATAATGGAATATATTGTGATGTGTTCATGACTGGTTGAAAATAAAAGTATAAAATAGTTGTTAAACGTTATTAATTGACATTAAAGGGCATATAAATATGTGATAGTGTATGTTAAACCACATATTTTTCTAACAAAGGTGAATGATTGGGCGGTGTGAGAAGTCATAAATTAAATTTGATGCTCAGTGAGCAATAAATTTCAGCAGTCTGTGTTAATTAAGTTAGTTCATCGAGTTCATTGTTGTGCTAATTTAAATGTAAGTAATATATGATTAATTAATTCCTTGGCATGGAATCACACAAATGCAAAATCAAAGTGACGTACCACAGCGTTGTGTATTGGTTTTCAAATATTCCAACGTAATCCTTTAAAAAGTGTTAAAATATTCAAAAATTTATCTAAGTAATCTAAACAAAAATAAAATTAAAGTGTTATTAGAATGGTTAATATTTTGTGAAGACTCCGAAGTTCTTTAAAACTGATAAAACTGAAAAACATTTGGCCAACAACATTTTGACATACCCAATCCAATATCACACCACACCACCTGAATTAATTCCAAAAAAAAAGTTTCACTTAGGTCAGCACTTAGGCTCATTGTAATACCACAATCAATATTCAAATCGGATGCGGAAATCATCGCCGACTCGAACTGGACCGAAGATTTTGCGTAGGACTTTTCTCTCGAATACTCTCGACGCTGCTACATCTGACATAATAGGGTCCATGCCTCTGCGCCATAAGGCAGCACGGGGATGATGAGCGTCTTGTGGAGCATTAGTTTTGTCGTAGGAGTGAAGTCTTTGCTACTCAATTGCCTATTGAGACCATAATAGTACCTCTTGGCAAGACTGATCCTGTGCTTGATTTTCAGACTGACATCATTTTTGGTGGTAACGGCGGAGACAAGATAAATAAATTCCTTGACTATATCAAAAGTATAGTTATCGGCCGTTATCTGAGATCCAATACGCTGCACGTTTCTACTTGTCGATAACATATACTTTGTTTTGGCCTCATTTACTGCCAGACCCATCTTAGTAGTCTTAGGAGGGATGGGATGCATGCAAACAAGGTAAAGTTTCTGGCTGTGGTCAACGTGGTGACCACCAGGACGATGCTGGTCTTACTGTATTCAAGTTGCCGTCCACCCGATGTTATCTAATGCGTGCAGCGAAGTCCTGTCCCCTGGACGTCTGTGTAGGGCTTGGAAGCCACCACGTAAAAATATTATCCAATGAAAACCACAACACAAGCCTCTGAAAAGATCTCCTCAAAAGTTGACGACCACGGCAAACGTTTAAAGGACATGATGTTGATATTCCAATTTAAGCCAATAGAATACAAACAAATAGCTGGTATTCGTCGACCTTTAGTACTCGCCGTATTCAGTGAAGGCCCTACGGACCGATAACGCCGCCAACTCAAAATCCATCCCAAACAGTTAGTTTTGCGAGACACATTCTCTTGGATCTTATGTGGAGATGGTTTCGTTAAACACACAGAAAGCTTTACAACTCACACTAAAACTCGTAGAACTAAAACTGTACCAATAAGATTTAACAGCACCTCGAAGTTTTCAAATCCCTTACAGATATTTTTTTTAAATTGTAAATTTTCGATATTTTCTTGTACAATATTTTTTTTTAATTTTTTAGTTTTACTTTTTACACTACTATGGACTAAAATAGGTTTGTTTATGCCGCTTTTAAATGCACTTTGATTTATGAGCATGCCATGAAATGAATGAAAAATTTTGATAAATTCGCATTCGATTTTATTACTTTTCATTTATAGTGGAAAAAAAACATTCATTGCATTGGGAGTTGGCATAGAAATAGGGTTGAGAATTTTGTTTCACGTTTATTTTTTTTCAATAAATGTTAAGAAGTCGCCGTAGTCTAGTAGGTAGCGTGTTGGCTTATTAGACGTAAGGCCACGGTCAAGGCGAATTCATAATAGGTGGTGTTATTAGCCCAGCTGATTGCTTTTTTCAGTCCACATAAATGTCAAATATTTACATTTTTACATTTTTCATTTAAATATAAATTTAAAATTGTCAATTTGTGTTTTTTTTCTAAAATTGTTTTTTTAAACAAATTTCATAAAAACATAAATATAAATAAATAAATATACGTGAGTGTTATAAATATTCTATCTAGTAAGTATATACTTTAAGTTTTATATTGAAATTTGTTTTTAGTTAAACATTTTTAACCAATTTTTAGTTGATTATCTTTATTTGTGAATTTTAAAATATGCGTATGTGTAAGCTATGTGGAAAGAGAAACGAGCCTGGCAAAGGATCTTTTTTTCTTGCGCCCACCGACGGTGAGAGGAGACAAGAGTGGAGTCAGGTGCATAAGGTCAATTTTAAACTAAATGACCGAGTGTGTGCTGACCACTTTTCTCCTTGTGACATTTTAATAAGTGGCAAAAGGAAAATATTGTTACCGAAGGCTATCCCAATCATTCCTAAACCTTCAACACCGTAAGTACATAAAGTTTTATATATTTGTATAAGTATATATTTTATTATTAATTCATTCAGATTAATTTCACCTGAACAAGTCCATCACATGGACATTACCGACAACATAAAATTTGTAGATCAGGGGACACAAACAGAGTAAGTCGTCTTAAATATAAAATGTTTATATTAAATATATAATTTAATAATTTACTTACTTTCTAATTTTTGAATACAATTCCTAACTACGTATCCACTGTTGGACCATACATACCACCTGCCACTACCAAACCCTTACCATCACCTGACTCCGGCCTCCAAAACGCTTTTAGAGCAAGAAACGCAGACAAGGTAAGTTAAGAATTTTTTGTTGATATGCATATATTAAATTGTATACATATATATATTCATGAATACATATATATGTATATAATGCAAACTGTAATTAAAAACCAAGTATTTTCGTTTATACGTTTTCAGCTTTATATTCACCGAGAAAGAGGAATACTTTAACAAAATTCAAATGTTAGAGTCACAAATAAAGAATTTAAAGTGCGAGCTTGCTCAATGCAATAAGGCCTTGGATAAAGTCAGGAGAATTTTTACAGAAGGCCAAGTCAGAAGACTGATGACATCAGACGCAATACATTGGCAATGGACAGATATTTCCAATGCATTGTGTCTGCATGCTTCAGGACCGAGGGCGTATAACCACCTGTACGTAAAGGGCTTTCCATTACCACATGTGTCCACTCTACAGCGTTGGTGTCGTAAAGTGCGGATAGAGGAAGGCATAATCAATTCATCAATAGACTTCATGAGGCACATCACCAATTTATCGGATGATGGAGAGATATGTGTACTCGCCTTCGTTGAAATGAAAGTAATGGAGACTTTCGAATACGAAACCAACCTGGACAAAGTGAGGAAGCCAAGTAACTACGTGCAGGTGGTTATGGCACGTGGCTTAAGGAAGTCATGGAAGCAGTCGGTCTTTTATGACTTCGACTGCAAAATGTCAACAGACATTGTACATAAGATAATAAGACGATTGTCTACAGTTGGATTTCCAGTAGTAGCAATCGTCTCGGATATGGGCCCGTCTAACCGTAAGTTGTGGAAGGACTTAGGAGTTTCCCCAGGTAAGTGACATATACGCAATATGTTTACAACACACTACACAACCACTACACTTGACATATTTTTCTTATTCCTCCAATGACGACCATTAATGGCTTGACACGGAAGGGTATATGTATATAACTAGAAATCAGGTAAATAAAGAAAATATAATTAAAAAATCTAATACTTAAAACATTCCAACTAACACTAAATCATGCCCATTTCACATTCTATATATCAATACATTTAAATATATTTTTAATTTAATTTTTAGAAAAGCCGTGGTTCCCAAGTCCGGTCAATGGAAATGAAAAATTATTTACATTTGTCGATGCTCCCCATCTCCTGAAACTAATACGTAATCATTTCATTGATACCGGCTTATTGTACAATGGGAAATTACTAACTTCAGCCACAATTTCGGAAGTGTTGAAGTACACTTCAAGAAGTGATACTTCAATTGTATTTAAGATAAGCACGGAAAATATATCCGTGAAAGGCGCAGGTAATATTTACTTTTAATCTTTTTATCTTATAACCCAGTTCATTTTAATTACAGGAAGGCAAAAAGTGAAATTGGCGGCCCAACTTTTTTCACATACCACCGCCAATGCTATCCGTCGGTGTTATTCTTTGGGTCTGGATATGTACGAGCCTACAAACACTGCGGACTTTTTCCAATTAGTGAATGATTGGTTTGACGTACTCAATTCTAATTTGAGTTCGTATCCTGGCAAAGTAAGACATTTTTCAAATTTGTTTTTATCATTAAATAATAGAGTAATTTGTTTAAAGGAACCATACGGGATAGCGCTTTGTAGGCAAGCAGACATTTGGTCTCAAATGACAAATGTTATGTCTAAGCCGATTTTGCCAGGAAGAACTAATATGGAGCATTTTCAAAAAGGCGTTGTTATGACTAACAATGCGTTGATCATGCTTCATGAGTACGTCAAAAGGTACGGTATGAGGTTCGTGATTACAAGTAGGCTCAACGAAGATATACTGGAACACTTCTTTGGAGCCATTCGCAGCAAAGGAGGATTGAATGACCACCCATCACCCATTGAATTTAAATTCAGATTGAGGAAGTATATCTCGGGTAAGTAAATTGAAAATGTATTGAAATTTTTATATAACAACTTCTAATTCAAAATAGCTAGAAATACAGAGAACTTAAGTGGCAACGGAACCGTCAGCAACGACAGTGGTTAACCAAAGCCTAAAGGAAACCATTGAGGAAATGGAAGACAACGGTGAAGAGTTTAGTGAGCTAGTGGAAACAAGGTTTGATGACATTGGTATTCTTCAAGAAGATGCTTTAGAGTATATATCGGGATATATTATACGGAAGCTGAATCTTGAAGAATACTTATCTCATGATAGCTCGTTTACATGGGTTGATCAGGTGTCGAAGGGTTCTCTAAAAAAACCATCAAATAGTTTCTTAGAAACAATTTAATGTCTGGAATTAATATTTAATAAGGTAAATGGAATGGAAATATCCCATAAGAGAAACCTTCACAACCACCTGATTGAGAATTCCTCATCAGTGAAACTGCCTGACTGCGTGAAGAAATTGTATTTCAAATGTCGCATTTACTTTCGTGTGCGACATTTGAACACAGGATTGAGGGCGCAGAAAACCAAGCAGAGAGTTATGGGCTACAAAAAAATGCTTAAAATAAATCTATAAGGTAAATATAATTAAAAGTATATATATACATTAAATAAATAAATGCAATATTTATTCTTACAGGTGCAGTTCAACTTTTCTTAAATACAAGGTCCTTTTTATTCTTTATTTATTCTAATTCGGTCAACTCGTTTCTTTAACAATCGGTCCTTTTCAGGACCACCAAATATTTTTCGAAAGAGATACGACATTTAAAAACGATTTATTATCTTTTGGTCAACTGGCACTTTTAGTAATCGATCCTTTTCACGACCACTAAATATATGTTAAAAGAGATAAAATTTGATTCTAATATAAACATGTATAATAAAAGTTTAGTTGTTAATAAAATACTACTCATTGTATGTGTACCTATTATTCTTTCTGTTTGCCTGTGTGTAGTAATACACCTACGTTAAGGAGTCTGTGCTTTTAGTTTGTGGTTAGATCTTCCATGGGTTGACTAGTTTTTAAGCTGTTTTTTGGTCTATGCAAGTATTACGTATACGTACGTATACACTGAGTACCTCCCTTATCGCCAAAAAAGAACAATCACAAGATTTAGTCCAAATCTTATTCTTTATTGCTTTAATTTAAATTTTTTATATTTTCTTTTTATATGCATGTTGATGGTCCATGCCAAACATGCATGTTGATGGTCCAAAATTTAAACTGGAATTACATTCTTTCCTTTATAAAAACTTCTTGGGCTCGGCCATCTTTCCAAACTGGCACACAGAGTCTCAAATCTCCAAAAGTGGCCAAAGTTAAAAACAAGCTGTTCACTTTTTTCAAAATACACAAACTTTGTAAGTAAAACCACTGAAACCACGTTTAATTACGTTTCATTTACTTTACAATCACGTTTATTAACATTATTTTCATTTTCTAATAAAAATTGACGAAATTTATGTATAGGGAATAAATGACAGAAAATAGCAATTTTAATGTCATTATATGGATTCGCCTTTGTCATTTCTGGCTAATGGCGAATTTCATTTGACAATTATCGTCACCCAAAAACAACAGAAAATACATGTTGTTTTTGTTAAAAAACACTGCGAATTGAGTTGTTGTACTATTGCCACCACCTAATTGAGTTCGCTCTGGCCACGGTTCAAACTCCAGGTCAGACATCAAAACAATTTTAGAAAAAATATTTCTTCGACGACTTTCTCTCAGCAGATTTCTGGCAAAAACTCTGCGAGTAAATAAAATTGCCACTTAAAGTTTCTCAAAAATCTGTCGTTCGGAATCGACTTAAAACTGTTGGTCCCGCCACTCATGAATAAAATTAACACACACTACATGAGCGGTGTGATAAGCTAGGTTGTAATCCTGACTGAAGGGTGGTAATGACCAATTATGTATGTATGTATATATGTAGATGTAGCTATTAAGGTCGGGTCATCATGAACGGTTATCTTGTTATCGTGCCTCTATTATTCCGTTGCGTGATATGTCAATGTTTCTATCGTATACTCCTGTTAAAATTCAAAAGATAAAAGTCGCTGTAATATTTGATGTTCAGAAAAGTGTGCCTGTGTACAATGTGTTCATACGAGGAGTAAAAAACAATCACAAATGCTAGATGTTGCATATTTCTATCATAATAATCTGAATAAAAAAATCGATAAGTTAATAACTATTGAACCACCTTTCAACTTTCTGCACGGTAATCCAGAAGACCAATTTCAGAAGAATCAACATATTGGATTATTTAAGGGGTTAGTACACTTCCTAAGGATCTCTTTTGGATGTTTTTAATAAATTATTTATTAAATTTTTTTTTTTCAAATATGATGAAGTCCTATGGAAGTACAGCAGGCTGAAGAAGGAATAAAATGAATCCTTATAAAATGTGTTACGGGCTATAGCCTGAACTAGGATGTTATGAAAGGATAAAAAAATAACAATCTTTCGTCGTTTTGAATTTTTTCTTGTTTTCGCCTTTTTTCTACCTTAATCGTTTAACTAAATTGTTCATTATCAACTGGTCAAAAATATCTTAGTTTGAGTTAAAACTATTCGCCTCATTGTATTAAAACTTCAACAAAATCTGTCAAGTAGTGGAAACAGGGTTTTTGGGAAAAACGCTTTTTAGTTGCGCGTTACCTGGACCCTTCGTACAATTTTGAGTTTTACTTCTTCACTTCTTATCGTTTAAAGGAAGAAAATATTTCTATCTTAATTTAAATGTCCATAAAGTAACTAAAACCGTAACTTATTGTTTTTTTTTTTTCAAATTAGTCACTATACTAATCCTTTATTAAAATATTTATTATTTAAATATTTATTTAAAATTAAAAATAATATTAATTATATACAAGCTGAGTAACTTGAACCAGTGGCATTGTGTAACACACCAGAGTCTTTGGTGGGAATCGAACCCATGACCCTCATGCTAGTGGTCTAGCTTAATACCCACTAGACTACCAGCGCACCCAATATTTTTATTAAAATTTCTTATTCAATTTAGATTTTTGCCTCCAAAGATTGAAGTCTTTCTCAATATTCATTGACATTTGCTGCAACATACTGTAGTTGGACTATTTTGTTGTTGTATTAAACACTGAATGATAAATCATTAATATATTCAAGAATCTTTAATGCTTTTGAGGTAAAAAAGGAAATGCGTTAATACTACTACAAAGAAATTGTATACGTATTACTCTTGGTGTTGCTGGGTGCTTCCCTCGGCTTTTTTCTATCTTTAGCAAGGATCGCAGAATACGGGTTGTTACAGAATCGGGCGGTATCGCAAGGTTCTGTTATTTCTCAAACTATATTTCTTATTGATATTAATGATCTCTCCGCTCTTCTACTTCTGATCCTATCTATTCTTTTGCAGATGACAGTAAGTTTTATTATTCATATTTTTTCGAATATGATTGAGACTTAAATTGAATGATTTACTTACATAGAGTCAATCTCTGAATGGGGTCGTTTTATTGAGGACGATATTTATTTTTACATATATATATAAGTATATATATTTATTTACATATTTATTAATTACAATACAATTACAAACTATATTGTAATTATATAGGAGCGGAGTAACTTAACCATATGCTCGGTGTAGTGTCACAGACCAAAGTCTCTGGTGGGAATCGAACCCACGAGCCTCACGATAATAGTCTAGCACACTACCCACTAGACTAACATGGCACTCAAAGATATTTATTTTTTATTTATTTATTTGTTCAAAACAATACAACAAGAATAAATCTTATATTATAGTATTGCTTAGCAATTGTTATTAACATTAATTTTGAATCATTTATTGTAACAAATTTAACAAAAAAAAAATTAATTTAAAAAGAAAAGAAATTTAAAATTTAAGAAAATGAAAGAAAAATTAGGTAAAGAAAGGAAAAAAGAAACATTATTATCACAATAATATTAAAAAAGGATATCATATTTATAATAAAACTAAATGAAAAAAAAAAAAACATTTACAAAGTTAGAGAAAATTTTCTATGCAAAGTGCTTGAAAATGGGATTTTTGAAATGGTTTGCATTATTGATCATTTGTATTTGAGGGGGAAGTTGGCTCCAGAGATGAATGGAGTGAATGAAATAGTGTTGTTGAGAGATGGCCTTGTTATATTTTATAGAGTTTATCCCGTTTCCTCTTTTCG
Organism: Sarcophaga subvicina; assembly: GCA_936449025.2. NCBI lineage: Eukaryota > Metazoa > Arthropoda > Insecta > Diptera > Sarcophagidae > Sarcophaga > Sarcophaga subvicina. The sequence goes on from OW388080.2 coordinate 95,277,688, forward strand.
AGGTAGGAAATATTAATATCGCATATAAATCAGCTAGCTGTCGATTATATATTAATTTTTGTAGAAAGAGTAGAGTCCGACAATTCATTAAATTGCCAAATGTGACATTATATATTAGTCGGGCGAAATGCGATATGCTCCTATTTCTCCTAATGCCAAAAATGTATCGTACTATAGCGTTGCATCGCAGCTAGCGAATTGGTAATAATTAAGTCTTCCCAAATAGCCTTCGAATATTAGTTGGTGTAAAATACTGTGATTCCAGAAAATTTAACTAAAAAAATATTTTTTTTAATTTGTTTGTATTGTATTGTGCTTTAATACCAAGAGTTCTCTTTTCTCATTTCTAAACACACAAATTTCTCTTATTATTCCTGTAATTTGCGAACAACATTATACAAATGATCGTAATTAATTTTCTGAATTTGTGAAAACTGCAGTATAATGCTTCATTTATCATGGCCATATACAAAAGAAAATTTTGAGCTGAATACGATGTCCTATCAGGAGAAAGCACTGGTAGTTATAATCGACATATTTTAGTACCAAATATAAGCAGTATCAAAAGTCTGGTAAATACGAAAAACGAAACCACCTCAGGCGCATTAAATGGATAAATCGCAATAAACGCCTTTATTTTATATAAAGTTTCAATTAATTATTGCGCAATAATTGAGTAAAACTTAAAATGCAGCACTGTCATAAGTATGTTTAGTGAGCATATTATAATTAACACTTTCTGTTGATATCTGATAAGTCAAATGTCAACACCGACAAAAAAAAAACAAAACAAAATGAAAACAATGTTGTTGAAACAACCAGCTGTCTGGTTTACATAAACATACACACATACATAAATAATTGGTCATTACAACCCTTCAGTCAGGATTACGACTTAGTTTCTCACACCACTTACGTTGTGTGTGTTAATTTTATAGATGAGTGGTGGGACCTACAGTTTAAAGTCTACTCCGAACGACAGATTTTTGAAAAACTTTTTCATGGCAATTTTTACTTACGCTCAGAGTTTTTTTGCAGAAATCTGCTAAGAGGAAGTCGCCGAAGAAATACTTTTTGTATTTTATTTTGATATCTGGCCTTGGGCTCGAACCCTGACTTTACGTCTAATAAGCCAACACACTACCTACTAGACTGCGGCGACTTCTAATATATTATTATTAATAATTACATATATATATATATATATATACATAATTGGTCACTACAATCCTTCCGTCATGATTACGACCTAACTTCTCATACCACTTATATTGTGTGTGTAAATTTTATACATTGATTTACTCTCAGAGTTTTTGCTAGAAATCTGCTGAGAATAAAATATTGATTCAATAAAAGTGCATATCTGAAAATAGTATTAAGGTGAAATTGAGTAAAATAATTACAGAATTGTGTTTGTTGCATGTAGCATTTTAAAAGTTTTCTATAATATATTCGTTTGTCTAAATCACCGGTATATAAACGTACAAATAGATTCTCTTTACTCGTAGTAGTCGCCGTGGTCTAGTAGTGTATTGGCTTATTTGACGCAAGGTTATGGTTCAAGTCAATTAATCAATCAATCAATATTTCTCTGGCGACTGCCTCTCTGTAGACCGCAAAAACAGTGAGAGTAAATAAAAATTGTGATGAAAAAGTTTCTCAAAACTCTGACGTTTTGAGTCGACTTTAAACTGTAGGTCCCATCACTCATGTATAAAATTAACACACACAACGTAAATAGTGTGAGAGGCTAAGCTGTAATTCTGACTGCAGGGGTTGTAGTAAACAATTATGTTATATGTCGGGGTGCATGGAAAATTTATAATCAAATAAAATTGAGGAACTGCGAAACAAAATTTCGAACTTGAAGACATTCTTATCATATTTGAAACCTTATCTCAACTTTTAGTTTCTTTTCAAAAAAATATCATATAATATTGTTACGAAAATGGGAACGGTGTAATATCGTTTAACATTATTTACATGCGAGTATAAAGGGTCCGCCAAATAACTTTTTTTTTGAAAATGCTTTAAAAAACCTACTGAATATTTTCTCAAATTTCTTTTTTATTTGAAAGTACAATCCTTCCGGTTAATAATGGAAAATAATTTCATTCAAATGGCTGCCTCGGCTGGCCATGCAGTAGCCTACAACAGAAGATGCCGATTTTGGCAAAAAAAAATCATCTTTTCAGATGAAGCTCATTTTGATCTTGGCGGGTATGCGAACAAGCAAAATTGTCGCATTTGGGGCACAGAAAACCCGCACGCATACATCGAAAAGCCGACGCACCCAAAACGAGTCACTGTTTGGTGCAGATTTTGGTCCAGAGGCGTAATTGGGCCATTTTTCTTCGAAAATGAGCAATGAGTGGCCGTTACAGTCAATGGCGATCGTTATCGGGCAATGTTGAACGAATTTTTGTTCACAAAAATTGAAGAGGAATATATTGGCAACATTTGGTTTCAACAGGACGGCGCTACGTGCCACACAGCCGAAGCTACACTCGATGTTTTGCGCCCTGTTTTTGAAGATCGCATTATCAGCCGCAGAGCTGATGTCGTTTGGCCACCTCGGAGCTACGATTTGAGACCGTTGGACTTTCGTTTGTGGGGTGCCGTCAAAGATAAGTCTTACGCCGACAGGCCAGAGACAATTGACACTTTAAAGGACAATATTCGTGAAGCCATTGGTGAAATAAAGCTGCACACAATCTATAATGTGATTAAAAATTGGGCTGATCGTGTAGGCTACTGAATGGCCAGCCGAGGCAGCCATTTGTATGAAATTATATCCCGGACCCTTTATATATATTTCTTTTACTCCTCTATGGAGCATAGGGTCGCTTAGTTTAACATTAAAATGAGCAAAAGCTACACAAACAAGTACAACAAACTTGTTACAAATAAACCAACAACATCAGTATGAAAGAAAAGGGGATAGACAAGTAATCAAGAAAGCAATAATAAGCAATGTAAACAAAATACACAAACAACAATGACGTCGCTATAGACATCTCGAGAAGTCGAGCACACGAACATTTGACTTCAAGAACTGTCATCAGACTGTTTACATTAGCATATAAGAAAGCAAAACAAAGCAGGCAATGATTAGTAAGAATTCAGTCAGTCTTGTGTGGAGATGCATTGCCTGTGAAGAAAACAGTCGTGGTTTGAAGATCGCCGTTGAAAAGATCTGCGATATAAGCAAAGAAGAATAACAAACTAAGACAATTGTTGTTTTATCATCAAGTTGTGAACAGTGGCACACAAAAGTAGTGCGAACAATAAAGAATTTAATTGAAACTAAACACATATCGAAGTCGCCGTGGTCTAGTAGGTAGTGTGTTGGCTTATTAGACGAAAAGCCAGGGTTCGAGCCCCAGGCCAGACTTCAAAATAAAATACAAAAAAAAGTGTTTCTTCGGCGACTTCCTCTCAGCAGATTTCTGGCAAAAACTCTGAGAGTAAATAAAATTGCCATGAAAAGTTTCTCAAAAAAATCTGTCGTTCGGAGTCGACTTTAAACAGTAGGTCCCGCCACTCATGTATAAAATTAACACACACAACATAAGTGGTGTGAGAAACTAGGCCGTAATCCTGACTGAAGGGTTGTAATGGCCAATTATGTATGTATGTAAACACATATTTATTTTTATTTGCAATCTACGAGCTCATATTTTAAACGTTTTTGAAAAAGGTAAAAACGTAACAATATTAAGAGCTATTGTATGTCTGTCTTTCAGTTTGGTGCCATTAAAGGGAATGAATGCTTTGCTTTTATTTTAAATTCGATGTTAATTTCAGTTTCATTGTTTCTGCACAGAACTTCAAAAAAATCTCTTACAACGGCAATTCTATTTGCAAAAAGTCCTTCAAGTGTCAGACATTATGCTGAGTTTTTTTTTAGCATTGTTTAAAAAAATTTTTCTGTGCATACAGCTACTTGAACTGACAAGAAAAAAAATATTTTTTTCCATAAAATGAAATAGAAAGAGAAGTACTAGAGACATATGCTCGTTCAAAAGCTGCATTGCCCGACAGAGTGTAATGAATACAGAAAAATGAAAACAAAGATGCAAAAACTGCATGGGGCTTCCTGCTTTATATGTTTTTTTCCTACATTTGTTTTTCTTTCAATTCCAGCTTAAGGTGTAATAATTGGCTAAATGCCATTGTCTAAACGAAAGCACAATACTTCAAGTTGGACAATATGTATATGTTTGTATGTACGTACTCTTAAAGTTGAGGAATGTTGAAATAATTGCCTTTAAAATGTTTAAATGTATTTAAAAATAATTCTTATAACTCTATCATGAAATCGTCTGGCAAAAACTCTGAGAGTAAATAAAACTGCCATGAAAAGTTTCTCAAAAATCTGTCGCGAGGGCTTGTAAGGGTTATGTATGGAGGTATGTGATTTTATCATTAAATCCCTTATTTGTAAAAGTTAGATTGATAGATCAAATGAATACAAAATTATTTTCCAGTTCTGTTTAAAGGCATCATGTGCATATGGGAGCGCTTTTTGCGTCAATTTATATTATTGGTGATGACATCTATAAACAAAATCAAAGAAGACTATCCCATTTTTTATCGTGTTAAAGATATCATCCGATTCAGGCCAGATGAAGTTGGTAATCATCGCCGTTGACAGCTAACGTTGTTCTCAGAGGAATATAGTCCGATGGCGCCGCTAGTACAAACTCCACTTTTTGGAATGCTTTCAGCGGTCTTGGGTATCATGTGGATTCGTATCGTTGTGAATCCGACAATTTTGTCCGTCCACTCATCCAGATGATTTTTCGATGAAAATTAAGGTTTGTTGCCAACAGCTCCAGGGCCCATACAGCGTCGTTTACCGTCAATACCTTATGTTGTGGCCTGCGATAGGTCAAGTTCCTGGAAGCTACGCGATGTCAACTACCTCTGACCTCCTAACCATGAAACTGTCATTGTTGCTGGACCGCAGTAAGGTTTCGATAGGAACGCTACTCGTATCATTTTGGCTACAGTAGAAGCTCTCGGTTTTGCCTGCTTGGGGTCGGCAGTGATACAGTGTGTGGATCTAAAATTATCGGTATACCGTACCAAACATATTTAAATGAAATGAGATTCCAGAGTACAAGTATTTGTCTATAATAACCAATAATAATACAAATAACGTATCTTCGCTCTCAGGGGTACCTAGATACGTTTTTAGAGACATTGGCTCTATTTTTTCGGTTTCAGTACTAGTTGCGTTTTATTGCATATGATATAAATTATTATAAACTGTATGACCTTTAATTTGATGTATGACACGGGCGAATAGCTTTAGCCGTTCGAGAGATATGGATCGCCGAAGTCGCAAAACTGCCAAAAAATCGAAATTTTCAAAATTTTGAGGCCATAGTGGCACGGGTTAACATCTTCCAATTGTGCTCAAACTTTGGCAATATTAAAATCTGATAGAAAGAAACATTTTAGGGGGTGCCCCCCAAAAAATTCTGACATTTTTTTTTACCCTATGAGATAAAACCACCCTAATGTATATATGTATAGTTGTATATATATGAACTATCACTTTCATGACTGGACTCTATAATCTATTTAGTTTAAAAAGCAATTTTAGTTCAGCCGCTACAATTGCCTTTGACATGAATTTAGAACGATTAAAAACGTTTTTTCCAGATTGCCTGAGGACTTTTATGCAACAATCATATTGTGTGGCCTGCAGCACCGGAATTATAGAAATCTGTATAGATTACAATTAATTCATTTGAAGTGAGCATTGGTCAAAAAACATACTCAGATCGTATCCACACACAAAGCCGTAATATTCCGTCTTGAACATGAGCTTTTTTTCTCTTAAAGAAAACTTGCAGCCATTTAATCAACAATTTTTTTATGAGAATTTCGAACCAAACTGTATAACGGGATTTAAAAATAAACCGTATGAGAAATGTGGGAGAAATGTGTTGAAATCACAAAGCAAAACATAAAGGGCGAAAAACGTTATATTTGAGAAAATCGAAAAGAAAATTGTCTTTAGAATACGAAAAATAAAAATCTTTGAATGTTTTTCTGTTTTCACAGCTCAAGGTATTTCTTATGAATTATGCAACAGCAATAGTACTAAACTAACATGAATGGATATAAAATTTGAGAGATTTTCGTTATTGAATAGGAAAAGTATCTGAATTGGTGCGTGACTATTGACCAGTTGCAACGCTCTTGTGGGGAGTAAAGGCACTCAACGCAGAGATTTCAACATTATCTGTCACATAGGAGCACAGATTTTATAATATTTGTCCCAAATAAGTTCAAGTAAGTTAACTTGCTTAAACAGAGGTTGGCATTATTTTATCGAATTTTTTTGTTGTTGTTTGCGAAATTATCGTTATGACTTTCTGTAATAACCTGCCAATTGTTAGAATTTATAAGAGCAGTGCTATGCTAGGCTTAGAAGTTGAAGTTACGTCAATGTATTTAAGTATTAAAATTTTGTGCTGAATTTTATCGTCAATGGTAGGTTTTATAAACGTACATTTGTATGTCCTTTAATTTATGTTCAGATAGTCGTTTGTAGTTGCACCGGCTAAAAGTGCAAAAACTGCTTGTTACAGAAGTATGTTTTTAACCCTTATCCTGTACTTAAAAAAAACGCATATGACATTTGTGGGTCAAATTTGCCCAATACAAAAAATTGTAATATTTATTCATTTTTTGATTTTTTTAAATTCATTACATGCAATATTGGTCTCAGAATGCTTTTTGTAAATAAATTTTTTACATTTGGAACATTTATTAGCATATTTGGTGCTGTTAGAACGATTTGGACAAAAGTAACAACATCCCATTTTTAAATTTTTTGCTTGCGGAACTTCAGCAGAATCTTTTGAAGGATTTTTACGACTGCTTTAGCAGGACTACTTTATGGCATGGTCGGTCTACGAGATATTTCTCCGTTTATAAGCTCCATGCCTAAGTCTTCCAAGAATGTGCGTCGCTTATATTTCTTATTTTCATTCCCGTGTGGATTAATTTTTAGAAAAACTATATAGGCATTAAAGGCGGATATATCAAAAAGGCAATCGATTAGTTCTCCTTTTATATGTGTAAGTTGTTATATATAGACCCCTGATGTCGTGTCATTGTAGAATTGAATTATTTCTGGCTTTTTGGACCTTGCTCTTATTTTTTCGTCGTGATTTTTTAGGTACATAAAGTTGTTTTGTTCTCATTGTCGAAGAGGAAGTGAGCATAGTTTTCAGTTTGGTTTTTACTTGCAAAATTTTTACTGCCAAAAAAGTTCTGTTTTTTAGGACAGTACCAACCATTGTAATATTTCCATACCCAGTTCATGGGAAGTAAAAAAATTATCACAATCTACATTATGTCCTTTTAAATCTTTTATTATAAGCAAGACAACGCGCCGTTCTTGATCTTTCTCTGGCTTACAGTTTCTGTCTTTTACAGTATACCTGTAACGACCATGCATAATTTGTTTCTACATCACACAACGCCCAAAACCATATTTTCCTGGTTTTGTTGGCATGTATTGCTTCAATGGGCATTGACCACGATATGTTACGAGCTGCTCATCCACTCTCACACATTCGCCAGGAATAAATATATTTCGTAGATTCGTTTCCCAACGCTTCCAAAAATCTCTTATGGGAGCAAGTTTATCACGGAATCGAAATATATTTTGAAATCGGCGAAAAATCATGGTAAATTTGAATAGCGGTCTGCTGTTGCGGTCGTCCCATAGAGATTCTAAAGCTTCACCGCAAACAAAAGTAGCCCGAAATATGCTGCAATTGTTATATACTATTTATATTGTTTATACTATCAGCTCTTGATGGGGCTGGTTTTTCTTAAAGTGGGGATAAATACGTACATAACACATAATTGGTCATTACAATCCGTCATTCAGGATTACGACCTAGCTTCTCACACCACTCATGTTGTGTGTGTTAATTTTTTATAGATGAGTGACGGGATCTATAGTTTAAAGTCGATTCCGAACGACAGATTTTTTGAGAAACTTTTCATGGCAATTTTTATATACTCTTAGAGTTTTTGCCAGAAATCTGTTGAGAGAAAATCGCCGAAGAAATATTTTTTAATATTTCATTTTGTTCGAGAGTTTGAATTGTCTAATAAGGCAACACACTACCTACTAGACTACGACGACATGCCTGCCATTTATTTATTAAGGAGGATGTCATGAAAATGTAGCCTGGAATTGACACAGACTTATGCACGCAATACATGCTAAATTGTAAGTATTGTCACAGCAAATAATCGTATGATTTTAGCGGCTGTTAGACAGCTCTAAAAAGTGTGATTGATTGCTCAACAAACTCGTTTTACAATTGGTTCATTATATATGCTACAATGTGTTATGTTGCATCTTCTTGTTTCAACTACAACCAAGTCCAATTGCTACATTAAAAAATCAGTCATTTCTCAAAGAAATACGATCAAATGCCGCCCACACATAAATCGCACAAAACATTGCATACTTCTGGAGTATCTCTGGTGACTATTCTCTTTGTTGACATCTCCATTAACCAAAAAATTTACGTCATTGTAGAAAATAATTTTAGATTTCATAAATAAAATTTAATGATAAAATTCACATATTCCTGAGCATTATTGGTGTTGTCGCATGTCAGGAATCTTTTTTTATACTGAAAACTATTCAAAGGAATATGATCCATTGTCGGAATGTTTGTTTCATTATAATTTCTCCTTTGGGTTGACTTAATACTAACTCTTACAAACATTAATACCTTTCAAATGTAACTGTTACAGTTTTCCTAAACTCTTTTGACAGGCTTTATAAATATTTGTACTAACTGTGTGTATGTTTTATAGTTTGAAATGCAATGCAAACTTTAATCCACAGCTATGCACACGAACTGAACATGCTTGCCATGTTGCATCGATACTATTACATTCACTGGTATATGCCTTCAAGCACAGTCGCAAATATTTTTGTAATCCTGTGTGTGTGTGTGGAAACGTTGACATAATTTACGGTTTTGCATGTGTTTTGTGCGTTGTTAAGTGTGTTTAATATACACACACACGTGCAACTGTATAAATTTGTAGCTTTTTGCAATAAATTTGAAATTCAATATGAAATAATAATTCGAAATTACATTGCCACTAATGGCCAATACGTTGCGGACTTATTATGCTTATTACATATTGAGGTAATATCCAAAAATTTTTTGTTTTAGTCCTAAAAATATCGCTAAAATCGTAATTTCTTTTTCATGCAGCTGCTATTGTTTTTAATTCGATGTTCGAATGGTATGCTGTTGTTAGATGACAACATATGTCTTTGAGAGTTGATTTTTGACAAGCTGTGGGTGTTAAATATACAATTCCTTTCATACTGCAATGTTTGGCTTTATATCTAATACTATATGTCAAAAATAATGAATTAAACAAAAATTCTAAATGCCATTTACATACACATTTATATTTTACTTATCATCTCATGTATTTATTTTATTACATCGGCCGTTGTGAGTTCTATTAGTAAGGTTGTCACATCAACGAGCAAGTCAGACGTATCCAATATCTTTATTTATGCCAGAAAACTAAATTATTTTCCATTTTACTAAAGTAATGGAAGAGGATGTTTCGGTGAGACATGTACTCGATGCGGCAGTTAGCGAAAGTCAGTGAAGAGGATGAGAGAAAGCCCTCTCAGCGATTGGTATGACCAACTGACGAAGGTACGCAAGAAGCAGAGGCGCCTGGTAGAATGTATTAAATTGTCCGAAATTCGATAAGCGCGTTTTTAATGTCGAATTAAGTAAGTAAGTAAGCAAGTAAGTAAGTAATGCACACTGGCTAATTAATGCCCAAAAAGGATAATTGCTTTTCTGCTCAATTTTAGACGTTTGATTTTCAATATTAGTTAAGTCACTCACTGCTAACTGTTAATTATAATATTGTTACGCTTTTACCTTTTTAAAAACGTTTAGAATATTAGTACGTTGATTGCAAACAAAGTAAAAACAAATTTGTGTTCAGTTTCAATTGAAATCTTTATTGTTCACGCTACTTTTATGTGCCACCATATACAACTTGTCGTATGTAACAATAATCTGCTTGTTTAGTTCGTTATTCGCCTCTGCTTACAACATTTTTGTAAGCAATACCACTTGCACGTTAGATCTGTATAGCAGTGATCTTCACAATAGCGATTTTCAAGCCACGACTGTTTACTCCGCATGCAACGTGTATTCACACAACACTGACTGAATTATTACTGACTGGTTGTCTGCTTTGTCTTGCCTTTTTATATGTCCACAAAATCAGTCTAATGAACATTCTTGAAGCAGAAGGTTTTTGTTTTCGACTTCACGATAGTTCTATCGCGACTGCATTGTTGTTTGTGTAGTTTGCTTACGTTGTCTGTTGTGGCTTTCGTTTAGTTGATGTTGTTGTTGGTTTACTTATAACAAGTTCGATGCATGTGTTAGTTTAGCTTTTGTTTATCGGTTTTAATGTTAAACGATACTACACCGTTTTCGTTTTCGTAACTATATGATATTAATTATACTGGCTTAAAACTGATAGATTTCAGACATTCATTTTCAAGTTTTTAATTTTTAATTTATTTTTTTTGCTATCAAATTTTTCCTTCAAGGCATTCTTTGCAAACTAACATGTAATTTTTAAAAGATGTTACTAACTGTTCATACGTATAATTATTAACTGAATTACTAAAAATATGAAGAGTACAAAAATAAGAGTCGTTCAACAGAAGCAAAGTATTGCTGACACATAAAAGGATTGCTACAACGAAATTATTATCATTGAGTATCAATAAGTATGTATGTACCAATTAAATTACAGTCGCTGTAACACACTTTAAAAATAAGTATAAAAATGATTTCAGAAATGCAAATGCTTGTGTTTCAACTGAGTCAATCATAGCAAAAAATTTCGAAAGTATTAGCAAACAAATGGTAAATAATCGATCATTACAACCCCTCAGTCAGGATTACCACCTAGCTGCTCATACCACTTATGTTGTGTGTGTAATTTTCATACATGATTGACGGAACCTACAATTTAAAGTCGTCTCCGAAAGATAGATTTTTGAGAAACTTTTCATTGCAATTCAATGTACTCTCAGAGTTTTTGTTGATCTGCTGAGAGGAAGTCACCGAAGAAATATTTTACACCCCATAGATGCATGAGTTTCTGTTTGCCTGCAAATTAAATAATATTTGTTAATTACTTGACCGCAATTTAATTACGGAAATGTGTTTTTACTTTGAAGTCGCTGTAGATGGTGTGTTGGCTTATTACACGTAAGGCCATGGTTCAAAACCCAGGTCAGATATCAAAACGAAAAAATGAAAAAAAAAATTCTTCGGCCACTTCCTCTCCACTGATTTCTGACAAAAACTCTGAGAGTACATTTTCTCAAAATTTTGTCGTTCGGAGTAGACTTTAAACTGTAGGTCCCGCAACTCCTGTATAAAATTAACACAGACAACATAGGTAGTGTGAGAAACTAGGTCCATAATCCTGACTGAAGGGTTGTAATGACCAATTATGTATGTATGTTTTTATTTTGGTTAAATAAAATTAATTGGATTTGCACACATAAAGACGATTTAATTACTTGTAAAAAAATTTTGAAAAGAAGCTTATGGTACAGCAATGCTCCTTAAAGAAAATACTACAGAGGTATTTCTGTAAACAATTATTTGTGCATGTAATTTTAGAGAAAAAATTTTGTTTAACTTATAAAATTCACCAGATTTAACAATTAAAAATATATTTGTTGACTATGCAAATATTACCATCAAATTAAAATAGAAGACAAATATTTAATTACATTTTTATTAAACAAACTAAGCCAAAGGACTCCGTTTAAATCATTCATGCACGAAATAAAAAACCAAATAAAGCTACAGGTAATGCTAAATAAATTCTTATGAATTCTAATTAATATGATTAAGTGATGTCGCTTAAATACACTCCTATTTATGTTAGTATTGTATATATGGCCGTTTATTTGATGAATTGCTTTAATTTAAAATATTTGCTTAATAAAATTAAATGCGAAAATAAATAGAAGGATAGTTGAATAGTTGAAGAAGAAATATAAAAAATAAGAAATAAAAAATATAAAAAGTTTTTAAAATGGCAATGGCAATCAGTTATTTTATACGGCAGTAGGATTATCCTTTAAGCCTATTTCGAGGAATCTCTTGAAAACTGTCTTATACTCGGTCAGAAATACAGTGGTGGACATATAATTAAGACATAAATATGATGTCTTATTTGTTCGGTATTTTTTTCTCACTGAAATGGTAAGTTTGATCTCTGTTACACTTAATTCCTTCTTTACTTTTCTATTCTATTCAATTTTGTTACAAAATAAGTCATTATTTAGGGTAAGTGTTGAATTTGAAAAAACTATTTATTGCGGCGACTTACTCTCAGAAGATTTCTGGCAAAATCTCTGAGCAGGTTAGGATAGGTTAGGGTGCTAGTGTTGATACCAAAAGCTCACTTGGGCACGAATAGCGGCCCGTTAGGGAGAAGTTGGTCAGCGCAAGGGCTGCTCTGTACAGATGTTATTATAAAGAAATTTGTAAACCGTAAACTATTTAAAGTTTAGTTTTAAGAACTGAAAAATTAATGTTGTTATTTTTTCAGTTTTGAAAATAAAACGAATAATTTACTATCGTTACGAATGCTTTAATTATATGGCCATGACTGTAAATATAAACTTATAGCATCTTTATTCCTTTTCATTAGACAGTCTATTATCAAACACTTGAATTTTTTGATTTATTTGTTATGACCATACTCAGATTATTTTGGAGTTAAAATTTAAAGAAAGAAGATTCATAAGTATTATAAACAACAAATTATTAAAAGCGGATGACTTTATTTTTCATAAATATATACACAGTGTGTATAAATTTTTCGTAGTATACTGTTGTTGGCTTATTAGACGTGAGGCCTCGGTTTATACCCCAAATCAGTCATCTCCAACAAAACGAAATATAAAAAAATATCTCTTCGTTAACTGCCGCTCAGCAGATTTCTGGCAAAAACTGTGAGAGCACAATAAATTTGACATGAAAAGTTTCTCAAAAAATCTATCGTTCTGAGTCGACTTTAAATTGTAGATACCGCCACTCGTGTTTAAGATTAACACACGTTTTGTAAGAAGCTAGGTTGTAATCCTGGCGTAAGGGTTATAAAACCTATTATGTATGTATTGTAATGTATCATGTGTCAATAAATTAAAGAATTTTACAATAAAAGTTTATTTATGAATGGCTCTAGAAAGGGAACATTATTGGCAGAAAATTGTATCCATACTTTGCAGAATATTTGATATCCCCTTTTTAAACTTGGAATATTCACTGAGATTAGTATGGAATTGGTGTAACAAACGTGGACTATACTATTCAGGAAGAAATAATCGTTATAAAGACTGTCGCTTAGCGAATTGAATAGGTATAAAGAAATATTTCTAGGTACGATCACTGGATTCAGGAGAGTGGTAACGCAACATCTAAGATTGTAAAGGTTGTCGTATATTACTCGGAGAGATAGCTATACCAGTCATATGGGGGTTTTTGATAAGGGGACATTGATATTGTCAACGAACAGGGCGTATGAACCAGTTTTTGTGGTGACCAGTTAAATCTAGAAATCATGTTCAGATTCCCATAGAAGCCATAATGGAATAATGGTTTCCGGGTACACGCCACCTCTGTCTAGGTATATCCCATAACGACATCTGGAAATTGTCCAGCCAAAGGTCGTAATAGAATATTGGTCTTTAGGTACATACCATCAGTGTCTGGGTATATCTTGCAATGACATCTGCAGAAGCTGACAGCAAAAAAAAACAGACGAGAAACAACGGACTCGTAGGTTCCTAGAATTTATTACAGTAATATGTCCAGCCAAAGGTAGTCTGATTTATTGGGCCCATGAGAAAATGTCCAACGATGATCGGATGAAGTCCATTCTTATCCTGGTGGGTATGTTCAGAAACAAATTTGCAGTATTTGGGTTTGAGAAAACCCAATCGTGATCTTACAGAAACCAATGCACCCATTACGAGTGACTGTTTGGTACTGCTTTTGGATCGGAGGCATCTTTGTCCATATTTCTTAAAAAAGACGCAACCATTACAGTCAATGGAGACACGTATCGCACCATCATAACCGAATTTTTGTACCCGATCTACATGGTATTGATGTGAACGATGTTTGGTTTCAACAGGGTGGTGCAATTTGTTACACATATCACCCCATAATCGATTTATTGCGTCAAACATTTAACGGCCGTTTAATTATCCGAAATGGTGATGTCAATTGGCAGCCCAAAAGCTGCGATTGGACACCGTTGGACTATTTTCTGTGGAGCGTTATTAAAGAAAGTTGTTATTTTTCTAGTATAGTCTGATAAACCAGAGACAATTGAGCATTTGAAGGCCAACATTCGTGATGGCATTGTCGAGATACGACCCCATACACTCAAAAAAGTGCACGTAGATTGGTCCGATCGATTGACGTACTATGAGGCGAGTTGCGGCAGCCATATGCATGAAATAATATTCTTTTAGTAACCGGAACAATTGTTCTTCACAACGAAATAATAAATTTGACAAAATTTCAAACGGTTTTTGATTTATAGCATTTTTAAATTTAAACTTTTAACCCTTATCCTGTATTAATGGGTCAAAATTGCCCAAACAGTTTTTATTGCTCATATATTCTTTAAATACTAATCGAATTTTTTTGAAACTTTTGTACAATTATTTTTTTAGTGAATACTATTAAAATTGAAAATATAATTCTTGTAGATCGTTTCACAAAGCGTATGTAAAAAAACTTACACAATTGGTACTTTTGGGTCAAAATTGCCCAATGCAACAAAATCAATTTGCGCATATGATACGAGCTTCGTAACAATTTTATGGGCCTTGACAACATCACAACTAGCATCAAAACAAAAAAATATGTGATAATAACTCTCAAGTGTTTTTTGTTGTTTTTGTTTTTTATAACGGTATTACAAACTGCAACAAAACCAAAAAAAGAGAATAAGTAGTGTAAATATTTCATTCAAAATCTTTACTTATTTTGGAACAATGAAACCAGAAGAGATAAGAACTTTTCTTATGCTACCAGACACAGGCTATGCCTATGACCCCAACTCCTCGTCAGGCGCTAGCATGGACAAACTACGGATGAAGTTTTAATGTATCTAAACAGGACATTATATATTTGACTCCTGGCCCAACGCGTTATTTCAAGAGCTGATAGTGTAAAATCTTTTCTTCTGTTATTTCTGTCTTTATTGCCAGAAAAAATTTTGCAACTAAAAGGCACACCTGAAAACTGTGCTCACTTCCTCTTCGACAATGTATAAAAACAAACAAAAATAGGATATGTACCTAAAAAAAAAATCGATCAGTGTTTTTGCTTAGCACGTTACATCACGACGAAAAAATAAGAGCAAGCTCCAAAAAATTAGAAATAATTCATTTCTATAATGAAACGGAATCAGGGGTCGATACATTAGATCAACTTATAAGAACTTACACATGTAAAAGGAGAACTAATCGATTCCCTCAAGCACTGTTTTACAATATGTTGGATATATCCGCCTATAATGCCTATGTAGTTTTTCTAAAAATTAATCCACACTGGAACGAAAATAAGAAATATAGCGACGCATATTCTTGGAAGACTTAGGCATGGAGCTTATAAGCGGAGAAATATCTCGTAGACCGAGCATGTCACAAAGTAGTACTGCAGTCGCAAAAAGTCTTCAAAAGCATTCTGCTGAAGTTCCGCAGGCAAAAATTTAAAAACGGGACGTTTCAACTTTCGTTCTTACAATATGCAAATAAATGTTCTGAATGTCAAAAAGTTATTTGCAAAAAGCATTCTGAGACCAATATTGTATGTAATGAATGAAAAAAAAATAAAAAAATTTAATAAATATTATAATTTTTTGTATTGGGCAAATTTGACTCACTAATGTCATATGCGTTTTATTTTTGAAGTACAGGATAAGGGTTAAAAAGCCCATCGATTATATTTACTCACATCATTGCTGATATTTACATACGTACATACATAAGTGACGTATGAGTGATATCGACTTCCATTACTTTCATACATGACAAAATGAAAGATTTTTTATTGCCTATTTTTCAGAGTAATTATTCTAGTACATGTAATATGATGCGTATGAGTAATATGTTACAAATTCAACCAAATAGAAAGTAAGCCATAATTTCTAGTAGTTTCTTAAACATTTAAAATTTTCTCATATCCTACATCATGAACTTTTATTTTTTCTTATAATCAGGCAATCTTACCATTTAGAACCTTTTTTGAATCATTGCGTTACATTCTTTTGTCGCAGAGATATCGTTGAATGTCGCATGTTATTTTCTAAGCCATTTCGACTTTTTAAGCTGATTCTGAAATTCATTTAATTTAAGTTGCTAAATCAGTTTTTTAATACGTTCTTTTATATTTTGTATATACAAAAACAACAAGTATATATAGTAATATATAAAAAACAAGAGCTTACGTAAAAGAATGGACAAGTAAAGTAAAGGAAAACTCTGTTTAGTACTTCGAATTATATCAACAGAATGTAAACATTTTTCGCAAATGCAAGCACAACCTTAAGGTAAATATAATTCACTTCTTACAACTGTTGCAGACACAAATAATATACTTTGTCTTTCTGTCTAAAATTTATCATGAAACCCTAGTACCCAAACATTCCAATTCGCTTTAAACAATTTTATACTGCACGAGTCGTTCTGCTGACAAACCAGGCTTTCCCTTTATGGTGAAATGTTTTAAAGCCTTAATCATGCTCAGACAACCAGTGTTTAATATACGTATAAATACTAAGTATAAGTCAAATGCTTGATAGACCCAATAGTTTACAGGTCTTTACAAAAATTTCTACCATATATTTCCATACATCTTGAAATCATTTGTGATCGAGTCATTTGGACATCATATTACTTCATCGTGTTAAAGATGGCGAATTTTGTACCTGAAAATGATGATTTACGGTAAGCATTAATTTTTTCTTTTTGTAGGAGGAATGTGAAAATAAGTCGCATTTTGCTCTTATTAAGGCGTGTTCATGCCCTATCAGAAGCAGCATGTAAAAGATGGTTTTGATGTAAGAAATAAAGAAGTTGGAAGACCAGCAAAAGAGTAAAAAATAATGGATGAAGATGGACACTTTGAATCAGGAACTATTGGCAGAAATGTTAAATGTTGCACAACAAACAATATCTGACTGTTTGAAAGCTATGAAAAAGATCTAAAAACCTGAAAAATGGATGCCCCACGAATTGAATGGCATACAGATGAAAACCAAAAAGCCATTTATGAAATTTTTCTTCAAAGACACGTTAGAAAATCATTGTTATTTTGAATTGTTAATGGCGATGAAAAATGCATTTATTTTTAGAATCTTTAGCTGAAAGGTGGGACAACTATCAACTTCGACTGCAAAACCAAATTGATTGGGCAGGAAGACAATCCTGCGAGTCTGGTATGACCGGAAAGGTGTGATGTACCACCAACTCCTAAAAAGTAATGAAACTGTTACACAGATTGCTACTGACAACAAATGATAAATTTGGACCATGCATAGATCGTAATACGACCAGAATAAGCCACAAGATACGGCAAGGAAATTATGAAATATGCGAACAGTTGTATTGGCGTGGAATCCACAAATTTCTTAAAAGATGGAGAGAAATTTGTGCCCAGCAATGTACAATACTTTGAAGGATATTGGCTTAAAAGCCTTCAAGATTTATTTTGCTGATAAGTGGGTTTAACAAGGCGGAACCGAATTACATACGGCGTTAGCTACGATTAATCTACTCAAAGGAACTCCTGATCAAGTCATTTGTTTACGTCGATAAACCTGACAAAATTGAAGACCTAGAAACCAAGAAGAAGACTTTCATTCTCTAACATCAAATAGAAGTTTTCAAACCTATAATGGATGAACTATAAACATATCGAAAGATACCTTTGTCTGTGAGTAGTTGCAATAAACGACGTGTATACGGGGTATTATTGTATACAGATTGTCTCAGGTTTTATGGATCATGTACTAAAATTGAAAGCACAGTGTTATCAATTAAAGAGTTTGGTTCAATTGAAATAAAAAAAATTCATTTTTTTTAAATAAAAAAGTAACAGCAAATATTGGTGTGTGCCATATCGGTTTAAGTTTAAAACATCAGTTATTTCGTATCTGGCAATACTTATGTTATTATATTGTATCACAGAATGCAATATATTATCTCCACTGAATGTAATGAATCGATTTACGATTGTACAATGTTGGGATTTATTAGGTCAAAGAGATTTTCAATTTTGCAAAAAAAATCATCTTTTCGTATAAAGCTTGTATTCATCTTGGTTTCTACGTTAATAAGCAAAATTGCCATATTTGGGGCTGAGTTAACCCACTCCTAATCTTACAGAAACCAATCCACCCACTACGAGTGACTGTTTGACGCAGCTTTTGGAGCGGAGTTATCATAGGCTCACATTTGCACAATCACTACGGTCAATGGAGACAACTATTGCACCATGGTAACCGATTTGTTTGTACCCGCTCTTCATGGTATTGATGTTAACGATGTTTGGTTTCAGCAAGTTGGTGCAACTAGCCACACATCTCATGCCACAAGCGATTTATTGTGTCGAACGTTTGATGCTCGTTTAATTAGCCGAAATGGTGATGTTAGTTTGTTGCCAAGAAACTGCGAAAAAGAAAAGTGTTATGCCGACAAACCAGCAACAATTGAGCATTAGAAGTCCAACGTTTTCGAGATACGACCCTATACACTCGAAAAAGTGTATGGTAATTGGTCCGCACGAATGAGGTACTGTGAGGTACTATTGATTTTTACTTTGCTTCACTTTTTCGTTAATGCTGGAAAGTACTTTATACAGAGAACTTATTTAAATTTTAATTAAAAATATTTAAGCCTTTGTTTTAAACTTTTTAACTTCTATAATTTTATCAAATTTTATTAAATTTTAATTTTCTTACATAAAGTGTAGAGTTTGTTGTAAAATATTCTTCAATATTTTTAAATACAAACAACATAAGGTCCTCTATACCGACACAAGAAGTCATAAAAAATGTTTACATTGGTCAATTACGAACATTCTTCCATTTTTATTGATAAAACATAAAATATTTTTTACCTGCCATTACTTCCGTTATATATGCCATATTTAATTTACGTAATGTGTGTAACACAATTGGAATCTAGCCATAGATGACAGTTGGTACATACTTATAGGACAATGCTAAGTATAATTAATTACAACATTTATTACAAGGACAATGATAAAATGTATACGTACTAATGTACGACAGTTGGCCAAGAATTTTTATAAAGTACACAACAGAGAAACAAGCGCCGACATTTTTTAATGGCTAAAGATGTAGCTAATGTTGACCGATTTACTGGACGCATTTGGTACCATGTAATGAATCCATTATAATTTATTACATTGTCTTTTTCAAATTGAAAGAAACCTTAAACGCACTTGGCCTAATTCATTCGTACATTAAAGAAAAAGTGTTTTTTTTTTTTTTTTGTTTATGAACTTCAAACTGTTTTTGGTTTAAATTTATATTGTATTATGGGTCAGTTTATAACCGTTATATTGATTAAAGGAATAAAAGAAAAAAAGGAAATTTAAAAGCTAGATAGGTAGTAGGGATGTTGAAGGAGTGCCACTTGACATACACCTAAGCCAGCATGTAGGCTTAATGTGCTCTTACTATTAGGAATATCACCATACTCCTTATAGGAAGTCTGTATCTTGTATAAACTTTCTTAACTTCTTCCAATCCATCCTTCTCAGACAAATTATGTCTGATATAGGATATCGATTTTACAAAAGCTGGGCCTTGATGAAAAATGTGCTCCATCGTGAAAAGGTAAATGATAACTATTTCGAAAGAACTGTTTTTGGGTTGATTTAATATTAAAAAGCAATAAAAATTATACAGGCTACCATTTCAGGGTCTGCTTGAATTCTTTTGCCTTGTTTACCTCCGGCGAGACGCATCCACAGGTGCAGATAGGCGAAGTTGGGTATATGTGTCTTTTGATGATAATCTTGAAAGTTGGTCGTAATGACCATTTCTATGTTAATATCACATTCCATGACTATCGCAGATTAAATAAGTATGTTGCCTTATGAGATGTGAAGACATGGTTCAAACCCTAGGTCAGAGATCTCCAACAAACACGAAATATAAGAAAAAATATTTTTTCGGCGATTCCATCGCAGCAAATATTTGGCAAAATAAATGGGAGTAAATAAAATTGCCACGAAAAAGCTTCTCAAAAATCTGTCGATGCGGGTCGATTTTAAACTGTAGTTCTCGCCACTCATGTAAGAAATTACCACACACAACTTAAATGATGCGAGAAGCTAGATAGTAATCCTGACTAAGGGGTTGCAATTACCGATAATATACGGTGGACAGCAAAAGTTTTAGTGCGGCAATATATTTTAGCAATTTCATGAATTTTAGCCAAAAGTTTGTATACAAATTTATAGTTTATATATTTATTTTATTAATTTATTTCTGTTTTATTATAAAACAAACAAGTTTTTAATGTTTTTCATAAAACAATAGAAAATTAAGGAAAAGTTTCGGATGACTCCATAGGTACCCCCAAGGAGAACCCTAAGTAAATTTAAAATTCAAAGGCCTAACATATGACAATGCCATCCCTTGTATTTAGTAGAATATCCCTTAAGGTCAAGCACTCTATTTAACCCATTTGGAATTGAATGTACACGTTTTGTTTAGTGTTTTCTGCTGGCACCATGAGCAAGTTTTTCGGTTGACATTTGTTTGAGGTTTAGCGATTATGTAACCGCTCTTTCAAATGATCTCCTAAATACTCTCTTGAAGTCATATCGGGACTTTGTGCAAGAATATTAAGCCTGTGGGGACTTTGTTTTGTCAAAATATATTGCCGTACTAAGACTTTTGCTGTCCACTGTATGTATGTGTGTAATACCGATAAGAAAAAAGTCTGATAGAAAGAAGGTGGCGAAAGAGAGAGGAAGATAGTACGGCTGAAATTCGGACAAGGATAACATCGCATGTACCTACTTTCCACCAAGCTCGAACCACACCAAATTTACCAACATAGGGATTTTTTTACGAAGTGGCAAAAGCTGTTGTATACGATGATTTTAAACCAGGCGGTTCAACTGCTCTGAAAATTTTACAATCTGAGTTCTGATTGCAGAAGATTTTCATATATTTGTTCGATTTTCTCATATATTAAGGCAATGCTGTGATAGTCGCCATAGCCTAGTAGGTAGTGTGTTAGCTTATTAGACGTAAAGTTCGGGTTCGAACCCCAGGCCAGACATCAAAAATAAAATACAAAAAGTATTTCTTCGGCGACTACCTCTCAGCAGATTTCTGGCAAAAACTCTGAGAGTAAATAAAATTGCCATGAAAAGTTTCCCAAAAATCTGTCGTTCGGAGTCGACCATAAACTTGAGTTCCCACCACTCATGTACAAAATTAACACATACAAAATAAGTGGTGTGAGAAACTAGGGCGTAATACTGACTGAAGGGTTGTAATGACCAATTATGTATGTATCATGTATGTACTAAAACAATGCTGTAATCATCCCTAACATCTAGATCTGCCGATTTTCAGAATTATATAGTATAGTAGTTTACAGTTCTACGTCAGTTATGAGTTTGTATGTACCTTTAATTCTTAATTTGTGCTATTTTTAGTCAGTATGCAGAATTTCTAAGACAAACTTCTTAGATTCGACATGAGATTCACAATTATTTATAAAAAATTAGTGCTCTGGAAATATCTATGTCCTTAACAAACATCTCGACATTTTTTTATTTACCTTTATCCTCCATAAGCTTCACAACTTCTCAACCTCGAGGACGTGATCTTGCAGACCCCACGCTGCTCTTTGGAGGTTCTTATGTATGCTAAAGTAATGTCATCAGCAAAAATATCGGTTCTACAAAAAGGGACTTGATAACGGTCATCTTGTTGAAGTAGTATTTGTGAAATTAGTTACAACTGTGTGGTGTGGAGTTTGGATAGTGGAAGTACGGTTCATAATCCTTTGAAACCATATTGTCCAGGTTATAATTGTCACCTATTAATAATGCTACAGGATTATTAATTTATTAGCCTGAATTGTTCGATTTGTATACCAATGACTGATGATTTCATTACGATAGCGCTACGTGCGACACTGCTCGTGCCACTTTAGAAGTTCAGCAAAAGCGATTTGAGTAATGGGTATATCACATAGAGATGATGAAACTGATGAAACTATATCGCGCGGTATGACTGTTAGACTTTTTCTATTGGGTTTTTTTTTAAATTACGCGTACATGTGAATAAGTCACAAAAATCACAGCGGTATTTAAATAAAAAAAACCCAAAACATCGATCAAATTAAGTCTGATTTATATACTAGAGCCATGGAAAGTTGGATGTTTCAGATGTTTACTCCACCCAAAATAGCCGTGGCAGCCAATCGAATGATATTATTTATATACGACCCATCAGACATCTTTCAAACTAATAAAAAACTTCGGAAATATCTAACACAGTTACTTACTTACTTAATTCCTCATTTTCCTCCACCTTTAGTCAGGACTACCACCTAGTTTCTCACACCAATCGTGTTGTCTTAGTTTGACGCTCACAGTTTTTGGCAGAAGAGTGATGAGAGGTGATAGTCGTCGACAGAAATATACTTTTTTTTCTTGTTCGAGATATCTGAGTCTGAAAGGTTGAGCCACAGGCTCTCGTTTAATAAGTCTACACACTACCTACGGCGGCATTAGACACATACTTTTATTTTGTCATTTCTGAAGTAAAATTAAGTTTGTGTTTAATTTTTAATTTAAAATTATTTCCACTAAATGTTGGCTCCATAGGCAAAACACAGCTTTAAATATTCTCTACAATATTATTTACAAAATATTGTTCCACACTGTATGTATACAACAGCTAATAATAATTGAAATGAAAAAAAAAAAAAAATAAAAAAAAAACATAGAACTGCAACTCCAACTGAACTACAAAATGTGATTTGGTTTATTTTCAAAATGTTGTTACTTTTTTACCCTTTTAAAAACGTTAAAAATAAGAGTTCGTAGATTGCAAATAAAAATAAAAATAAATTTGTGTTTAGTTTTAAATCAATTCTTTATTGTTCGCACAATTCCGTGTGCCACCTTTCACGACTTAATTTAAACAACAACAATTTGCTTTAATTGTTATTCTTTTCTACATTCTTCCGCGTATATAATAACAATTGTTCAATAGATTTTTATAACAGAGATCTTCAAACCACAATTATTCTCTTCAAACGCAACGTGTCTTCACACAAGACTGACTGAATTCTTTTTGATCTCGTTGCCTTTGTCTTGCCTTTTATATCGCTGGGTAAACAGTCTGATGGGTGCTCTTGAAGGAGAATGACTGCCTTCGCGAAATCTCTATAAATGTAAACATGTTGTTTGCGTTATTGTTGTTTGTTTATTTTGTTTACGTTTATCCTTGCAGTGTTGTTGTTGCCTGTTTGTTTACTTTGTTTATTCCCCTTTTTTATACTGATGTTGTTGCTATATTTTTGCTTATTCGTTGATCATGTATAGAAGTCCTTTGTTTTGTTTTTGGAGTTTTTGTTTATCATTTTAATAACTTACTTAACTTAATTGGTCATTACAACCCTTCAGTCAGA
The DNA here is from genome assembly GCA_936449025.2 of Sarcophaga subvicina. NCBI lineage: Eukaryota > Metazoa > Arthropoda > Insecta > Diptera > Sarcophagidae > Sarcophaga > Sarcophaga subvicina. The sequence goes on from OW388080.2 coordinate 95,301,542, forward strand.
ATTACGACCTAGTTTCTCACACCACTTATGTTGTGTGTGTTAATTTTATACATGAGTGGCGGGACCTACAGTTTAAAGTCGACTCCGAACGACAGATTTTTGAGAAACTTTTCATGGCAATTATATTTACTCTCAGAGTTTTTGCCAGAAATCTGCTGAGCGCAAGTCGCCGAAGAAATACTTTTTATATTTTATTTTAATGTCTGGCCTGGGGCTCGAACCCTGGCTTTTCGTCTAATAAGCCAACACACTACCTACTACACCACGGCGCACAGTGGACCAAATGCACAATCTAGCACGCAAGAGAGTTTAACTCGACTTTGAAAGAACTTAGAAATCTGAAATTTGGAATTTGACTAGAAAATGATGTGAGCTGTGAAATCTGGTTGACATTTAAAGGGGCGTGGCACTAATTAAAATGAAAGGCATAAAACAAACAATTTTGAACAAAAAAATCGGGTTTTGATCATGAACCATTCATTCCGATATTGATGAAATTTGGTACACACATGCTTTGTATAAATACAAAATTTAAAGTTCTCCAAAATTTCCAAATTCATTGCGGTTAAGATTTTATCGACGTTCAAAGTTAATATTTTTTAACTTATTATTTTACCTCTTTGACAAAGTACATTTATTTAAATAAAAAAATTAACATTTATTTCATTTAGTTTAAAAAAGGATTTATTTAGAAAAAATACATATAAAAACATAATAAAAATAAAATACTTTTAATTTCTTCGTCCAAAGAGTTAACTAAATCGAGCTGATGAGCTATACATATTTATTCACTGCGTTCATCACTTGAATAGTCTTCTGCAATATCGTTTCCGGTTTCTGCTATAATGAGTTCCGAAAGCAAAGATGCTACGTCAGCACAAATAGACTCCGATTTCGATATATAAACGGTTTTTTGATATTGATGATATAATGGGATCCGATGATACTATTAAAGATTGAAACAAATCTTGCATAGTTTTTTCCCGGGAAATCTTTCGGGTATGAAATTCGCGTACATTTCTAATGTCTTTATTTATGGACTCTATGGCCTCTTCTGATATAGTACCAGGGATAAAGTTCTACATATATTTTGGCTGTTTCTGATAAGTATCGGCGAAAAGCTTCAATATTTATCGTATATCCACTGGATATTGTACTTAAAATGATTTGCAGTCTCTTTATTAAAACTTCGCTTACTCCAGTTACACTTGACGCTAAGGACGATTCGTCTGGCCGTGTTTCCGCCATTCGTTGATCCCGTTCCAGGTTTTGGGGCATCGGCCAATAAATGCATTTCAATTTAAATTTTTTCTTTAACAACCTTTTTTTGGGTTTCAACTATTTCCCTTTCTTCCAGATTAGAAGGTCTCCACTTTTTAATTCCAATCTTGTATGAATTGTGTAAAATGCACTCCAAACTCCTTATCCGGGCATGCAAAACAGAAATTCCAAACTTATATAAGTTTTCATTGCAGTTTACATATTTAGATTCGAGTTTTTGCCTAGTTCTATTCACACTTTTCCATTTCTCGGATAGATCATGGCCAAATTTATATACAACTTGCTTCACATTATCATAATCAACACTTTTGTGTTGCTTGATTAACCCGATTTTTTCCATTACATATTCAATAATGGTATCACATTTATTTTTATTGTCATGATTGTTTACCCAAATATTAAATAATTCGCGTCTTAATATGGACATTTCGACTAATAACAAAGAAAGGGGAAAAAAGTGGCAGCCAATTTTTCTATTATTTTAAAGCTTAGGATCTATTCTTTCTAATATATATAAAATATCGACAGAAGTAAGCGGGAGTAGTAATTAAAAACTTTAATAAAATTAAAAAATGTTTCAAAAATAACTTCAAAATAGGCTTACGTTTGATCGCAATTTTCTGGCGAACCATGACACAAACATACTATATATATACACCGTTATTTAAGCATACCTTAGAGTTAAACAATAATAAATTTATTTATTAATTACCTTTTCACAATTATAAGAAAAAAGACTTAAAACTATCAACACATCTCGTCGGAATTTTGAGAATTTTTTATTTCAAATTACTGCTTATGTTTGAAAGCATACAGCGTTTTTAATTTGGTAGTAAACAAAAAATAAAAATTACCGTTAAGTTCACTGGGAACATGACAAGTGTAAAAGCGACAAAAACATAAAATTTCTCGACCAATTTCGCGCTAGATTGGGCATTTGGTTCACTGTGCGGCGGCTTCACTTCATCATTTTAATAACACCATTTCCATTTTCGTAACAGTATTAAAAACAATATACCACAAACCTAAAAATAAAATTTAATATTTTATTTTATATCACAAAAAAACTTTTTAACTTGCAGTTGAACACCAAACTTTTAACAATCATGAAAAAAAATTATAAAATACATACTAGTATGTATCTCAACGTTCCAACTATCTCTATCAAAAGTTTTCAACATTCAGCCTTTAATAAAAAGTAAAAGCGAATGTTTGCATGTGTGTTTATTCAGTTGGAATATATTATTTGTGGTAGCTAGAGCTGGTAACATATTGTGGTTGACTACATCTACAGTGTGGTTAGTGCTGATGGCATTTATGGTTGTTTTGTTTATGTAAACTTGTTCTCATTTCATTAGTTTGCTAAAAAAGAATGATTTTTATTAGATTTTTTCAAATTTCACTTTTGAGAGACAACTATTGATAAAAGTTATGCAAAATTTCATAAGCTACCATACGCTGCAACGATTTGTAATGGTTGCTATTCATTTTGCCAGTCGACATACATATATTCACAGGCTTTGAAGTCGGTTCACATCGTGCAACCCACTTAAATGGTGACCGTTTTGATTGTGAATTCAAATGATACGATATGAAGAACAGCTTCAAAAAGCGCTTAAAAGGATCTTATATACACTGTGGACGTCATGAATTGTTAGTAGTTATCATTTAAAGAGTATAACAGTCGTGTTATATTTTTCATATATACAGTGGCGTGCAAAAGTGTTTTCATGTTGGTAACTTTTCTAGTAAAACGTCAATAAAATTTTTTCTAGCTAAGATATTTTAACGAAAATTCGCATGATTATTCATTACTGTTGGATTATATTATAGTACAAAAAATGTATAAAAATAACAATTACAACTCTGGTTATCGAGAATGATAACATATGACAACTCGTACACTTTTGCTCATATTGGTTTATGTCACTTTACAGGTGTCAATTTCTAATTTATCTTTATTTTTTTTATCGAGTTATGGTTTAATATCAACTCTGTTTGTTTTTAAAAAAGTTTGAGTGTAGTTTCCAAAATATTATTGACATTTTTTTTATTAAAATAAACATTGGTAATTTATTTGTAACTACAAAATGAAAAAATAAGCGTGGAAATAGAAGATCGTATAGCAGTTATGATGGAAAATGGACATTCATGCAGAGAAATAGCTAAATCTTTAAAAATAGCCCATAGTACTGTGCAAAGTATTCGTAAAAGACGAAATATATCATCCAAATGTATCATAACTGGTGGTCCAAGGTTGTTAACAGACGCAGATGCTCGGCATATTGAGCGATTAATGAGAAATAGGGATACTAGAACAACAAAATTAGCTGCCAAGGCAATAAATAAACACGTTGGTCATTGGACTGTTCGTAGATCACTACGAAGAATTGGTCTAGTCGCATCAGTCAAGAAAAAGAAACCAGCCCTATCAAATAAAAATGTTAAGTCGATGGTGTGTGGGTGTTTTACTTGGTGGAACGTTGGTCCACTGGTTAGCATAGATGGTATAATGGAGAAGGAAGATTACCTCAATATTCTTCAGACTAATTTGCCAGAATATGTGGACAAAAGTGCATATCCCGGGGAGGAGATACACTTTCAACAAGATGGAGATCGTAAACATATCTCAAAAATTGTTAGAAATTGGTTGTCTAACCAAAAATTTAAATTACTTAAATGGCCAGCACAAAGCCCGGATCTCAATCCTATAGAAAAGTTGTGGGCTCTTTTAAGAAGAAGACTGGCCGTGTATGAAAGAACATCAACGAACATGGATGAACTCTGGCAAAGAGTTCAAGAGGAGTGGAACAAAATCCCAGATGAAATCATACAAAAATTGGTGGAGAGTATGCCAAAGCGCATTAAAAATATAAAAAAGAACAAAGGATTGGACAAAGTATTAAAAATCGCTTAATATTAAGGTTTTTGAATAAACGTGCAAAAGTGTTCGAATTCAGTTATTTTTAATTTTATTTATATTTTTGAAGTATGGTATATAATTTCTTTTAATTCTTTAACTTAAATATGGAATATAATAAACAAGTAATCAATCCTGAAACATTTATTTGCGTTCTCATTCATTAAAGATTTTATAGGGGTTAAAGGGCTGTATCTGCCAACATGAATACACTTTTGCTCGCCACTGGTTTTTTTTCAAATGAACTTTCAGTTCAAATATTTTAAGAACTTTTGATATATCTTGATTGTTTATCGGAAAATGAGTCAATTTTACGTTTGAGGTTATTAGAAGTCGTCGTAGTCTACCAAGTTGTGTGTTGGTTTATTAGGCATGGGACCACGGTTCAAACCCCAGGTCAGACACCTCCAACAAAACGAAATATGAAGCAAATATTTCTCCGGCGACTTCCTTTCAGCAGATTTCTGGCAAAACTATGAAAAGCTTTCTAAAAATTTGTCGTTGTGAGTGGACTTTAAACTGTAGGTCCCGCCACTCATGTATAAAATTAAAAAACAGACAATGAACAGCTTTATGATTAACACGATCAGTGTGAGGCAGAATATGCTAAGAGGAGACGATTGGCAAGCGTTAAACCATCAGTGGATCTGAACTATAATGCAAACCACATACGTCAACATAAAAATGAGACTGAGTTCTTTCTGATTGAAAAAGATATTGACATCATATTAGTATCTGAGACCCATTAGACCTTAGAAGCCTGTTAAAAATTTCAAATTGCACTTTATATGAGCGCAATGATATACTTACATATTACGAATACTGGCTGAAACGATAATACTAACAATCCTTAAAGACATCCATGTAATAAAAATCTACTGTTAGTTAAGTCTAAACTACCTATATACAGCTCTAGTAGATGTAGTAAAGTAAAGTAAAGTATGAAGTAAAATAAAATAACAGAACCAGAATAACAAAACCATGTCAACGAAAACGATTTAAGTGGCTTGACAGCAGGACATAAAGAAAGAGAATAGAAATTAAATATTAAATTCTAAAATTTTAGGAATTTTTATGTAAAGCATAATAATAGAATTTTATGGAAAAAAAAAGAAAAATCTAAATCCCATAGCAATATTGAAGTGCTCATAAAAACCATGTCTTGTTGTTGTATGATTACACAACATTGGTTTCCTTCAAGGATGTGTATTTTACTTGGCTCCTTTTTATGCTTCTTTGAATTTTTCTATCATTTTACTTTCAGTTTCAAGTGTTTGGTGTGTTTTCTATTTCGTTTTGGCCAATTTCTTTTAAACCATTGCTATGTTGTTCTTTCTCTTAATATTGCCTTTCGAAGGTATGGTCTGCAGTTTCATTTTATTGCATTTTATCAGTTTTCCTTTACCTCAACAACACAAAAACTAAATCTTTATGACATTATTTGCCAAATATGCTTAAAACTTACAAAGCTACGCTTGTAAAAATATTTTATCAGCATTCGCATCCTTAAGAAATCAATTTACTTGTAAATTCCTGTCATAGTAATGTACATATGCGAACAGTGAAATGAAGAAATTGTAATTTAAATATAAATTATGTTTTATGAGTTAGTAGGTGCGTTCAACAACTTGCGATCTGTAGTGGGATTCAGTATGTCGACATATTTTGTTGTTTGCAGTAACGATTAAGTGATTCACAAACTACACTTTAACGACTGTTGATAGTCTTTTTTTAATTAAATCAAGTGGCAACTCTGTGTAATGAAAAGTCAAAAAACAAATTCACAACAAAATATTAACATTTTTTTCGATTTCCGTTATTTTGCTGTGTGAGGTAAGTAATTTATACATACATATGTACATATGAAGTCATTTTATGCAACATACATATTTTAAATATAAGACTGAAGAAAAACATCGTTATAATATTTTATTGATAAAAAATTATAATAATAAAACTATTTAATGTTACTAATTATGTGATTTAAATTTTGTTGTTTCTACGCCACTCACGTATAAAATTAACGCACACAACATGAGTGGTGTGAGAAGCTAGGCCGTAATCCTGACTGAAGGGTTGTAATGGCCAATTATGTATGTATGTATGTGTATGTTTCTATTTAAGTAAAAAAATTTCCGAGATAGGCTAGGACACATTTTGCTATTGAAGATGGTGTATCTTGGGGTACCATGTTAGTACTTGAATCAGGCTCTGTGATCTCATTGTTAGTCTCTAATCTTTGTTCATCTAAATTTATGTTATGTAAAACTACGCATGCGTTTACAATTTTTGCAGCAAATTCGGGAATATACAGGAGCATTTTTTGCTGTGATAAGCATCGCCAAGTTCCTTTAAGGACACCAAAAAGACGTTCAACTGGGTTACGTGCTTTACACAGTGCCTCATTATAATGGAATTTTGGTGTCCCCTCTGGTTAGTTTGGTAGAGGAGTCGTCAGCCACGCCTCCAATGGATACCCAGAATCACCTATAGATATTTTTGTGACAAATTAAAAAAATAAAATAATTTACTACGAAAAAAATACTAATTAAAAATATGTTGTGATCCCCATTTTCAAAACACCTTTGCATAACTCTTCTAACTGCAGAAGAGCTCCAAATGTATGAATCGTGTCGAGCTCCCGGGAATTTGGCATTCACATTTAAAATTTTTAGATTTGGATCACAAATCTGCAATTTCAACAAAAATAATTATATTATCAATCTCTTGTCAAAAAACCATTTGAACATTAATAGAATGGTACCCGTGATGGTTCACATAAGCCTCCTCATGACTTTTTGGAGCCAAAATCAAGACATGTGTGAAATCGATTGCCCCAATAGTACCTGTCAAAGTTTCAGGAAAACAAGTTGTAAAGTTACTGTTCACAGTAGAGGCATTCCTTGACTTTCTGCCAATTAGTGAATTAATGTTGGCTTATTAGATGTAAGGCCACAATTAATAAATATGAAAAAATAATTCTTCGGCGGCTTCTGGCAGCAGATTTCTGGGAATAACTCTGAGAGTATTAATTAATTAATAAAATTGCCATGAAAAAATTCCAAAAATCTGTAGTTCGGAAAAGACTTTAAACTGTAGATCCCGCCACTTATGGATAAATTTAACACACACTACTTAACATAAGTAGTTTGCTGGGTTAGGTGATGTTCTTAATAAATTTTGAAACATAAATAACTTTTCACAGAATGACTTTAATTCGATAATGCCGTCCAATAAATTGAATACTCAGATATCATCATACAAACAACTTACACTGCCACCTACCTGATGCAATCAATATTAGCCGAGGCACTACTACCATTTGTGAGTGAATGTTTTCGAACACTCAATTTAGATTTTATTTATGAAATTATGAAATATATAATTAAGTGCCAAAATTTGGCAGAATTTGACCGATGGTATGGATTATATATTCTTTGATGAGTTATTCAATTCAGACCAAAAGGAATTGAAAATCATCAACCACAGTGCTCGTCGTTGGTAGTTGCATTGTACACCCTTATATCTCATTCCGTTCCTATTTTAACAATTCAAATGTTCACATACCCATTCATCCAGAAATAAGTCTCTTAGTAGAAGATGACTCTTTGATAAAAATTAGAATCAGTAGCCAATTTCTACAGAAGCAATTCAGCAAACACACATCGTATATGGTCATCTATGGTGACTTAGAAAAACAGTATAAATTAATAACAACCGAATTGACAGATTAAGTTAAAAAAAATAGACGCTTCACCGTAAAAGTTCAAATGTCCCTGTTGGAAAAACCTTTTAGAAAAAACGGCTCGACTCTTTATACATACTTCCCTCAGCAGGTAATCCTCTAATACGAAATGCTAGGCCGAGATCTTCAAAAGAGTTTCAGTTTTTGATCTTATGGATTGCTGTATTACTCCAGTTCATACACAAGTTTCTGGAATTTTTCTGCACAAGAGTGTTTGGAATCAGTCTGGTATATTTCTGAAGTGTTTCTTCAAAGCACGCAAGTCTTGGCGCATCAGCAATGAAACAGATTCATGAATTTTAGTCTTAAACTTTATATACCTTGCATTATTGATCCTTCCCTGCGACCAAATTGTCGTACAATTCTCGACCGATTGCCTTTGTTTTGGAAATAAATTTAAAATAATCCCAATGTTGCTCAAGCGTAAATCGATGCATTACGTTCAGTGGAGATAATATACCGAATTTTATGACAGAATAGAATGCCATAATTATTGCCAGATTTGAAATAATCGATGGTTCAAATTTAAACCGATAGATGACCCACCCAATAATTGCTCTAATGAATATTGAACTGTTAAAAAGTGTCTGCGCTCCTGTTCTAATATTTCTTTGCTTTTTTTTCAGTTTCATAAATAACATTTTCCACATAGGTACCAAATTGGTCATCACAACCTTTCAGCCAGGATTACGACTTAGCTTTCTTACTACACTTATGTTGTGTGTGTTAATTTTATTCAGAAGTGGCGGAACCCTACAGCTTAAAGTCGACTCTGCACGACAGATTTTTTAAAACACTTTTTATGGCAATTTTCATATACTCCCCGAGTTTTTGCTAGAAATCTGCTGAGAGGAAGTTGCCGAAGAAATGTTTTTTTCATATTTCGTTTTTATCGAGATGCTGACCTGGAATTTTAGTCATGGCCTCATATCTAATAAGCCATCACACTACCTACTACACTATGGAGACTTTAAACTACGGCAAAAATTAAACAAATTTGAAAAAAGAATATATTCATGCATTTGAACGTTTGGCATTACGTATAATATTTCGCTAGATACGTTGTGGCGTTAAATTTATGAATTGTCACTGTGTCGGAAGGACACGAAACTTCAACTATTCTGTCTTTTTCTACTTCAATTTGTAGAAGAAAACGTCTTTTATTTGTGTTTATTGTTTTATACATTAAATTTTCAATTTAAATTATCTACGGCTTTAGCTTCGCAGCCATTTACCAGTCTTTTTAATGTTTTTAATTTCTTCTCCGTCGTGTTTCCTGACTAAAAAAAACTTCTCTACGATTATATGGTATGCATTAGTATGATTAGTTCTATTTTCTTCCTTTTCTACATGTTTAGCAGTGCTAAATTTATCAATAAACTAGAAGAGATAAGAGTAAATATTTAGAATTCATTTTACATACATACACACATATATGCACATATAATAAGTAGTCTACAAGAATCTAATGAGAAAAGAAAAAATAGTTTATAGAACATACCCAATATCGGTTCATACGTTAGAACACATTTTTTCTACTCAATGTTGATGCAGATTGCAAGTGTTAAGGAAATAATTACAGATGATCATCATAAGAATAAAAATAAATTAAAGCACATACCCAATATCAGTTCCTACATTGGAACACATTCTTTCTGTTCAATGTTGATGAAAATTGCAAGTGTAAAGGAAATAATTACCAATGCTCATGTATGTATGCTTAATTACAAACTAAGATGAAGGGTGGCTTCAAAAGCAATTGCAATTTGAAAAGTGCAAAAGTGCAATGCTCCCCTTTTAATAAGACACCATACAGACACAAAGAATACTGATACGTATTAAAAATAAATCCATAAAAATGCTTTGCAATCAATAAGTTTCTGAGTGCAAAATAGCTAATATATGGATAGGGCGAGCAACGAAAGCTTTGCAAATTTTTCTTTTATTTATTACATTCTATTATTTAATGCATACTGTGCTTTAATTCATTTTGTTTTAATACTTATTGTTGGAGAACAACAAATTAATAATTATTTAGTTAAACGTATTTTTATAATGTAGCACATTTATGTTATCATTTCTAATAATATTCTTAATGTACCACTGTACTTGCTATAATTTATCTATTATCTATATTCTTTCTTTGCTATTTTCTATTTTACACATACTTACACACTTAAATGTACAAACTTTGTCACGCGATTTTTTACCTGCTACTAAGCTAACCGATTTTTATACATATCCTTGTTAGTGTAAAGAACCCTTTTTTATTATTTGTTACAATTTTGTAAGAAAACAGAATTATTTTGGTTTGCCTAAATTTTGGAACAAATTATTATAATTCTGATCGTGAAAGCTAGAACATCACTGCCTTGCTGCTAATTGTATAGCTAGATCAGTAATTTATAGTCATACTGCCTTGCTGCTAATTTATATTTATTGAAAGTTAAATCATAATAAGTATTTTTAAATAATAAAATTAAAATAATAAATAAAATTGAAATAATAAATAAAATTAAAATTAATAAAGTAAAATAAAACCTCAATCTTAAACACTTATAATTTTGAACTAAACAGCGCAGATACCTTTAGAAAAACTTAACGTTTATAGCTCTCGAATACATACATAATTGGTCATTGCAACCCTTCACTTAGGATTACGGCCTAGCTTCACGCACCACTCAAGTTGTGTGACTAAATTTTATATATAAGTGGCGGAACCTCCAGTTTAAAGACGATTCCGAAAGACAGATTTTTAAGTACTTTTCATGGTAATTTTATTTATTTACTCTCAGAATTTTTGCCAGAAATCTTCTGATGGGAAGTCGCCGAAGAAACATTTTTTCATATTGTTACGAAAATGGAAATGGTGTTATTAAAATGATAAACGAAAGCTTCAAAAACAAAACAATGGACTTATTTACATGATCAAAGAATAAACAAAAGATACAAAAACAATGGATTTGTTTACATGATCAACGAATAAGCAAAAATATAGCAACACATCAGTGTATAAATAAGGGGATAAACAAAGTAAAGAAACAAGCAACAACAACACTGCTACACGTAAACAAAATACACATACAACAATAATGAAAACAACTTGTTTACATTTACAGATATTTCGCGATGACAGTCATTCTCCTTCGAGAGTATTCATCAGACTATTTGCCCAGCGATATAAAAGGCAGGACAAAGCGAGCAACGAGATGAGAAAGAATTTAGTTAGTCTTGTGTGAAGACACGTTGCGTGTGAAGAGGATAATTGTGGTCTGAAATTCTCTGTTATAAAGATCTATTGAGCAATTGTTATTGTGTACGCGGAAGAATGTAAAAGAGAATAACAATTAAAACAAATTGTTGTTGTTTGAAACAAGTCGTGAAAGGTTGCACATGGAATTTTGCGAACAATAAAGAATTAATTTAAAACTAAACACAAATTTATTTTTTAACGTTTTTAAAAGGGTAAAAACGTAACAATATTTTCGTTTTGATGTATGAACCGTGGCCTTACGTCTATTAAGCCAACACACTACCTACTAGACTACCGCGACTTCATAGTTCTCGTATAATTTAGTTAAAAAAAAATATTCACGTTTGATTGTTGCTTATAAAAAAGCTCTTGATTTTAGTATTTAGTAAAACTTAACAAATAATTATTTACACTTCATTCATTTTTGCTGTGGCAACTTCTAGAAACTGATTGTTGCTTTGATGTAGTTCTCTCTTTTTGTCTCTTCTATCTTTCGTTGCTTTATTATTGTAATTTCTTTATTACAAGTGTTAGCCTAACGACCCTTTAGTCAGCTGACGATCTGGCTTTTCATTTCAATTCGAATAATTTGACAGCTATCAGCTTGTTGTTATTTTTCTTTAGATTTTGTTTTGTGGAGGCTAATTCTATGTACGAAGTCGCTGTGGTCTAGTAGGTACTGTGTTGGCTTATTAGACGAAAAGCCAGGGTTCGAGCCGCAGGCCAGACATCAAAATAAAAATACAAAAAATATTCTCTCCACTTTAAACTTTAGGTCCCGCCACCCATGTATAAAACTAACACACACAACATAAGTGGTGTGAGAATGCAATGTATGTATGTACGTATGTGAGCAACCATTGTAAACTCGTTTCACATATATGAACAAAAAAATATTTTTTCTAAAATAGTGGCAAATATTTAAATACACTTTTAAACAACATTTTGGGGAAAATGGAAAAAAATCTACTTCATAAATTCTTGTAAAGTTTCTGAATGAAATTTAAACGAATTCTTCACTTTATAAATACATACATACACTCGTTGTAGTAGTTCTAGTGTCCATAAACCCATTAGACAGTATGACCAACTAAACAAGCCTACATGAGAAAAATTTTCAAATTTATAGAAAAGCATTCCAGGAAAATTAATTGTCTTTGTGTAGACTATTAAAGCATCTTCAACTATCAAAAGTTCGGAGTGTAATATACCAGTAAAGATGCGAAAATGTTTGAATTAGAATAAGAAATGTAATGTGTTGGATTGCACATATTAGGTTGTAAAAAATGTAATGTAAAGAACTGGTATATGCCTAATCTATCGAGTGGATGAATTAAACATTTTTTCATGGCCCTTAAATCCAGTTGTTTTTTATCAAAAAATTTCTTCAAGTAGTCAGCTACTGTAAAAAAAAGAAAATTATCAATAGAATATGAATGTTAAAATTAGGAAATCGTAGATCATCAAAAAAAAAAAATATATATATATATAATATCGTGTGGGCCATCTATCCATTTAAAATTAAATCATCGGTTATTTCGAATCTGACCATATCTACGTCATTCTATTCTGTCACAAAATTCAGTATATTATCTCCGCTGATAGTAATGAATCGATTTAAGCTTGGTCAACGTTAGGATTTATTGGGCCAACGAGAAACTGCACGATGACGTCCATTTTGCCAACAAAAAAATCATCATTTCGAATGAGCAAAATTGCCATATTTGGGGCTCTGAAGCCAATGTACCCATTACGAGTGACTGTTTGGTGCCGCTTGTTGAGCGAAGGCAGCATTTGGTCATATTTCTTTGAAAATGAGGACAGCGCAACCATTACGTTCAATGGAGACATCTATCGCACCATGATAACCGATTTTTTTGTACCCGCTCTTCATGGTATTAAAGTGAACGATGTTTTGCTTCAATAGGATGGTACAATATGCCATACATCTCATGCCTAAATCGATTTATTGCGTCAAACATTTAACGACCGTTTAATTAGCCGAAATGGTGATGTTAATTGGCCGCCAACAAGCTGTGATTTGACACCGTTGGACTATTTTCTGTGGGTCGCTGGTAAAGCAAAGTGTTATACTAACAAATCGAAGACAACTGAGCATTTGAAGGCAAACATTCGTGATGCCATTGCCAAGATACGTAATCATACACACGAAAAATTGGACGAAAATATTGGTCCGATCCGAATGAAGTACTATGAGGCCAGCTGCGGCAGCCATATGGATGAAATGATATCCTTTTAGTAACCGGAACTATTTTACTTTACAACAAAATAATAAATTTTACAAATTTAAATTAAACTTTTAAATGTCCCATTGATTATATTTACTCACAACATGGCTCATATTTAATATGTAAAATTCATTCATGATAAGTACATATGTGGCGTATGAGTGATATCGAATGCCATTAGTTTCATACATGACAAAATCAATGATTTTTTATTGCATACTTTTCAGAGTTATTATTATACATAGTACATGTAATATGATGCGTATGAGTAATATGTTAGAAATTCAATTTAAATAGGAAATAAGCCATAATTTCTAGCGGATTTTTAAACATTTAAAATTTTCATATATCCTAAATCATGGACTTTTTTCTTAAAATCAGGTAATTTTACTATTCAGAACCTTTTTTGAACCATTGAGTTACATTTTTTCGTCGCGGAGATATCGTTGAATGTCGAATGTTATTTTCTAAGGTTGTTCGACTTTTTAAGCTGATTCGGAAATTAATTTAATTTAAGTTAAGAAATTAATTTTTTAATACGTTCTTTTATATTTTGTATATACAAAATAATATACAAATAACAAGAGGTTACGTAAAAGAATGCACAAATAAAGTCAAGCAAAACTCTGTTTAATAATAAAATTATATCAACAGAATGTAAAAATTTTTCACAAACCCACTGCATTTGAAAGCACAATCTTAAAGTAAAAATAATTCCCTTTTTAAAACTGTTGCAGACACAAATAATTTTCTTTGTCTTTCCGCTTAAAATTTATCATGAAACCCTGGGGGTTCGCCTTAAACAATTCTATAATGCACGAGTCGTTCTGCTGACAAATCCAGTTTAATGTTGGCTTTGATTATATGATGAAATGTTTTAAAGTCTTAATCATGCCGAGACATCCAGAGTTATATGCACAATATTAAGTATGGATCAAATACTTGATAGACTCAATAGTTTACAGATCTTTAGAAAAATTTCTACCTTATATTTCCATACATCTTAAAATCATTCCCATCGTGTTAAAGATTTTGTACCTGAAAATGGTGATTTACGAAAAGAATTAATTTTTTTGTTTTTGTAGGAAGCAAGTGAATTAAGTCGCATCGAATGCTTGTTGAGATATATCATGCGAGGTCATCCTCTTTCAGAAGCAGCAGGCAAAAGATGGTTTCGATGTGAGAATTTATAAAACATGAGAAGATATTTTACCCTCTTCGATCACACTGTACAATATTTACTACAGAGTAGATTTAAAATAAACACACTCTGATGTTTATAACTGATATTAAAACCAACTAAAACAAATTAAATACACATACATACATACATATGTATATACATATAAAAATGAAAAGTAATAGAAACAGAGAAAAAAATAAAACCCAGAAAATAATGAAAAATAAAACGACAACCAAATAAATAAAGAAAGGAAAACAAAATAAACAATGAAAAGTTAGAACTATAAACTATTCATGATATAATGTATGTACGTACCGTGTACAGTGGTGAACATATAATTAAAACATAAATATGATGTGGCATTTATTCGGTTTTTATATATGATTTCTTGATATTTAATTGAAACTTTTCACTTGATTCCCTCATTACGCTTCAATTCAATTCAAAAAGTTTTATTCTTTTTAATGGTCACAAAATTGAAATCTTTCCAGTTTTACTGCTTTAATAATGTATTCTTAATACAGTATTCCCCGAAAATGAGGACTCCAGATATAATATAATTATATAATATTCTTACGAAGAATTCAGTCCGCCTTGTGTGAAGACGCGTTGTGTGTGAAGAAAGCAGTCGTGGTTTAAAGATTGTTGGTCTTATTGTGTACGCGCACAGAAGTGTAAGGAAGAATAACGAATAAAGCTAATTATTGTTGGATTCATCCAGTTGTAAACGGTGGCATACAAAAGTAGTGCGAACAATAAAGAGTTTAATCGAAATTAAACACCAATTTATTTTTGTTTTGTTTGCAATCAACAAACTCATATTTTAAAAGTTTTTGAAAAGGTAAAAACGAAACAAGATAATATGCAGCGTTAACGCTATATGGTAGATTTATTGGAAAATGTAGTAAACAATTTGGACAGCGCAATGCAAATTCATAGAATGTTCCTCATAGTTTCGTGCTTCTTGAAGCAGAGGCTGCAGACAGTCGGCATAACTAACTAAGGCAACGCAATTTCAGGTAGTTGATTCCTGATAGGAAACCTACAATCCACCAATGTTGGCCTTTTGTAATTTGTAAAGTTCTTCTTCTACTAATCTGACCTGGTGCTGGACTCGTTCGAGTCAACGGCCTGATTCTGTGCCCAGTTATTACTACAATAGTACTCTTGACTATATCTATAAAGCCTGTTGCAAATTCAACTCGTTCTTCAATTTCCTTGCAGTTATTCCGAAGAGCGTTTTAAAGAACATCAGCAAACATGTCTATTAATTAAAATTAATTATAATTAATTTTATAATAGTAATACTGAATCGTACAGGAGCAGGGAAGACTGTAAATAAAATTCTCCAGTTAGTTGGTTGCAAATTAATACATTTTTAATTTCCAATAATGTACACAGAGCCATCAAACTTTGTAAAACCATAGCCAGGAAAATCCTATAGCCATAAGAGCGCCTAAAGCGAACTTATTTAAAAGTTCTAAGTAGCTAAAGGCTGAATTAGCATTATAATATCGCATTCTCACGTGGATGCATCGCAAAAATAACTCCAGCTTAGATTTCTCCAACAAAAATAAAGAAAAAAACTGTAATTTTTGGAAAAATATTTTATCGGGCGACGAAATTTAACCAACATACATACATAATTGGCCTTTACAACCCTTCAGTCAGGATTACGGCTTAGCTTCTCAAACCACTCATGTTGTGTGTGTTAATTTTATACATGAGGGGCGGGGCCTACAGTTTAAAGTCGACTCCGAAGAACAGATATTTTTGAAAAACTTTTCTTTGCAATTTTATTTACTCTCAGAATTTTTGCCAGATATCTGCTTAGAAGAAGTCACCGAGGAAATATTTTTTCATATTTCGTTTTGATGTCTGACCTGGGGTTTGAACCGTGGCCTTACCTTTAATAAGCCAGCACACTACCCACTAGACTACGGCAACTATAATTTAACCAACAGTTTAACCAATATTTTAATTCCAGATATACCATCAATTCGCCAATTTTTGGGGTGCACCTCAAGAATGTATCGACATCTCTGACCTGGGGCTCGAACCGCGACCTCACATCTAATAACCCAACACACCACCTACTAGACTACGCCCACTACAGTTATCTTTACTAGCAATACGTATGGTTTAATTATATGGCCACCACTGTATATGGCATACAGAATAGTTTAGAACGTGTGTTTATGTGTTTCTGTGGAAAAATTCATTGGTAATATATGTATGTATAACTGGACTAGAGCTCGGGTATATGCATGTTTGCCTGCATTGTTTCTCAGAAAGATTGTGTTTTAATAAACCGTTACTTTAGGGCATTATATGTTAAAATAAGCACAACCATGCCAGTGGAAATAACATTACTTAGTACTACTACAGCTGAAGCAATTTTACAAAGCAGGCATAGAGCTTTGTTTTTTCTTGGCATATTCTCTTGTTTGTCTTCATTTTGTACCAAATACATACAAAATATTTTTAAATTTTTAGATACTTTACTTCTACTTCGCATACACGATGACATGTGAGATTCTCCTTGTTTATAAATATATTACAATATTTTACCTTTCATTTCTACAGGAACATACATAGAGAGAGATGATATACAAACCAGTATATCTATGTGCATTAATAGTAAAACAGTCTGTCATAAATGAAAAATTTTATTTAACACTATAATGGACAAATGGAATGAAGTGAATATATTGAGAAATACAGACATACTTTAGGTTAAACTAAGAGCAGTAGTGACATACATACGTACATACATTACAACCCTTCAGTCAGGAACTAGACAGAAATTCTCACACGCCTTATATTGTGTGTGTTAATTTTACCCATGAGTGGTGGGACATACAGTTTAAAGGCAACTCTGCACGATATATGTATTTTCGAGAAATTATTCATGGCAATTTCATTTACTTTTAAAAGTTTTGCTGGAAATCTGGTGAGAGTAAGTCGACGAAGAAATATTTATTTATGTCTGACCTTGGGTTTGTACCGTGGCCTCAAGCCTAATAAGCCAACACACTACCTACTAGACTACGACGAATATAATCTGGTTTCTAGTTCTTATCTACAGGCCCACTACCATTCCATCTCCATGATACAAGATCATCTGTAGAGTTTTTTTTTGTCCTACCCTTCAAATATTATTAAATCGAAATAATATCAAGAAAGTGTTTCGTTTCACTTTTAAAGAAATAAATTTAAGTTTTATCCGGGTACACATTAAGACTCTTAGGTCAGGTCCAAATGTATTTTCTGTCAATTGTAATGGAACAGTAAATTCAAGTCATTGTTCTGTTTGCATGAAATCCATGAAATTGTTTTAAGTGAAAAATCTTAAATGAATACTTCATTATTAACACTATCCGACAATATAAAAAAAATGAAGTACACCTAGCTAATGAATAGTGTAAGTTGTGAGTTTTGTTGAGAAGAACTCTAAAATATTTTTTTTTTTGAACGCCCCACTTGTTTTATTTGACAAAAACTGTTTTAATGGACTTTACGCACATATTTATTGATTACACAAACATTCCTGAACCGTTGTCCAAAATTTAAACTTTGTTGAAAAGGTGAGGAGTGTGTCTTTGAAACGGTATAAATACATATATATATATATTATTTGACCTAATATGTTATTCGGTTTGATGAGGTAAACTTGGCAAATACGAATTTTTTTTCATATTTTTTCAAGTTTGTCCGTTAATAATAGCAAACTTTAATTAAAAAGTATGAAATAAGTGATGAAATTCTAAAAAAGGGCATTATGTTGTGAAGAGATTGACGCCTCGTTTGATCAAATCGAAAATTACCGTAGTTATTATTTAAAGAGTATAACAGCCGTGATATATTTTTTATCTATATTTTTTTCAAATGAATTTTCAGTTCAAAACTTTTTCGAATTTTTGATGAATCCAGATGGTTTGTTGGCAAATGTGTCACTTTCACGTATGAGCGGCCACCAAATGTCGGCATTATCAAAAACTTAAAGTTAAAATGGAGCTCAGGAATGTTATAAGTGTTGTGCATTTTTGTAACTCAGTAACTTCAATTTTGTATCGTAGGCAAGCCAATGACCAAATTGAGTGTACTTGAAACGAAAACAATTTTTGATGGTAAGATAATGTAGAGTGTTCAAAATTATAATTTGAGTATATATTTTTAAAAAATTCGAGTTGAATTGGTAAATCACTTGAAAATACTGCAAAATGTGTAAGCAATTTTATGAATTTTAAGTAAGAATTTATAAAAATTATGGATATTTTTTATAATTAACTAGCTGTACCCTGCGCGCGTTGCTACGCCACCAACTAAAAAAAAATTTAATCATTTTATTGATTTTGTTAATTGAAAAAATTAAAATTAAAAAAAAAAATTAAAAATTGACTTAAACTCTAAAAATGTAGAGGTTTTAGATTATGAACATTTACTGAAGTGCTGTGGGATACACAATATTTTTCGTTTTTCCACCTGATGCGTAAACGAATAAATCAGAAGGCTTTCCCACGCGTGAGCAGGCCACATAGAGCTGCCCATGTGAGAAGCACGGATTCTCCAAATTTAATCCACACACTTGCAACGATTGTCCTTGTGCTTTGTTGATTGTCACTGCGAAAGCGAGTCGTATAGGGAATTGCAAACGTTTGAATTCGAATGGCATATCTGTTGGCTTTATTTGGAAACGTGGCAATAGTATGTGTTCACCTTTGAATTTTCCAGTCAAAATTGTTCCCTCGATAACATTGTTCATCATTTTCTTGACTGAGAGTCTGGTACCGTTGCAAAGGCGTGGGGGATTTATGTTTCGAAGAAGAATGATGGGTACGCCAATTTTCAATGGAAGAACGTGCGGTGGCATGCCTGGCAAATCAAGCGAATTTAAGAATTCAGTTGGATAATTGACAACTTCGTCTTGATTCACCACAGTATCGATGGACTTATATGTTTTCGTTTCGCCGGGTATTGCATTCTGAATAGCAAAGTTGATGGTATTGACATCGATGTTCTTGGCCGCTAATATAGCACGTGTACTGAGCCACTGATGACTTTTGTAGTTCTGTACAATGTTTGGGAAAACTTTTTGTACCAATTCATCTATGCTTTCTGTGATCTTACAAAAATTTGCTGGCAAGGTGATACATTGTGAAGATTCACCAATTTGTATACGCCCATTACCAATATCCATTAATTGTTTTGCAAAATTCCCGCCAGATGCATCCCGTTGCAGTTGTACTCGCATGTTGGTTTTCAAAGTCAATTTCTGTACATGACGCCATAAAATTGACGATTTGAGACACGCATTAAGTTCGTCAGCGGGTGTTGAACGTGGTATAACCGGCAGTGTTTGTCGAAAATCACCAGACAATAAGATCAGTGTTCCACCAAAGATCCGTGCGTTTCCTCTCAAATCTCGCAGTGTACGATCAACCGCTTCCAATGCTTTCTTGTTAGACATTGTACATTCGTCCCAAAATAATAATTTGACACGTTTGTCTCTGCCCATTCCAGAGTTTTTGCTGATGTTGCATATGGGTGCCTCAATGTTTTGCAAATTCATCGGCAGTTTTAAGGCTGAATGCACTGTTCGGCCACCATCCAAAAGAGTTGCCGCAACTCCAGATGATGCAATGGCTGCTGCAATATTATTTTGTGATCGTATAGTTGCTAAAATGAGTGACAGAAGAAAAGTTTTTCCACCACTTTGTTCAGTAATTGCACGCATAATTCTGTCGTACGCAATGCGTTGTTCTAAAACCAATTGTGGAAGATTTGTCTGAACAAATGTTCCTAGTTCGTCAGAATTAAAGTGTGTTTCCCGTTGCAAATCACGATCGAAAAGGTCGCCCGCTGGTCGGCTTGGAGCAGTCATTCCCAGTTCCACCAGTGTCTTGTTAGTGATTTCCAAACATATATCTTCAATCAAAATCAATGCTTCATTATACACGTTTGGTGTTAACTGAATGTCCGGATTTTTATTCGCAATCTGCAATCGCTGTACAATATCTTCGCTCATGTATTCCTTGTATTTTTCCCACAGATCTTTTGGATTAGATGGGGAGCATGTTGTTAATATTATGGCAAATAACGTGCGTATTTGCTTTGGTCGAGCAGTATTCGAAGCATCAGAGAGTGTAGTGTCCCAATGTGCATCATTGTGAAGAAGATTTAGTTCCTGGCAAGCTTGACGATACGTTGCACACAGGTGACCGTTAACTGTCCTTAAGTCTAGGAAGGATGTCGGCCCACGTACATTGATTAACAGCAATCGTAGATAAAAGCATTCTGTATTATTTGGGTGAACAGTGTACAGACGACCCAATGCGTCACCGGAATACAAATTTGGATGTCCTTCAACTGCTTTACCTTGTTTGCGACGTTGAAACTTTTTATTCGAAGCATTCCATGTGTAGAATTTCGGTACTTCAGAATAAAGTAGAGTCTTTGCAAAAATATCATCTTGGCACAATGAGTAAAATGCAGTTAACGTTGTTGTTGGTGGAACCAATGCTCTTGTGTGTACATTATCTGCTGTAAAATACACGCGCTGTCCATTCTCAAGATGCACCGCCAAGTGTACTACTGTTGGATGTCGTTCATGGATTGGAAATGATAATATGCGCCATACTGCTTCATTACTGCTAATGTAGCGTCCAAGTTGGTATTGCTTGATTTCATCGATCGGTGCGGCCACACTCCCTACTCTGAAAACTGCCATGTCGCTTCCTTTGTTGACATATTTCCAAATGTATTTGATCGACTTTACTGAATTGCAATACTCAACATTAATGTGTGCTTTGAAGGTCTTTGTGAGCAACGGTGAATATGGCACAACCCAACGATTATCGACTTCGACCTCAACGTTTCGTACTTTCAAAATAATGAACTTGCCGCCATCCTAAACTGATCGTCGACGATACAGTGGGTATCCGTCATTGCCAGTGATTGTTTCAGAAACCAAGTTTCTTGGGAATCGTTTCGTGCATTTTCCATCAGACATGCATGTTGAATTGTTGTTGAATGCACCACATGGACCATGAATCATTGTTTTTGTAACGAAGTCGAATAAGTATGGATCAATGTCCTTATCTGGTATTTCTGCGGAAATGATTTGGTCAATTTGATCTGGCGTAATTTTGTTAATTAACCAAATCAAAATATATGCATGTGGTAATCCTCTTTTCTGCCATTCAATTGAATACATCCAGCAGCGTGTCTCTCCAAACACGTGATGTTTGATAATAAAATCCATCAAAGATTTTAATTTTTGTTTAAATATGCGTGCGGTAATGTCATGGCGGTCCGAAGATGATTGTCCAGGTAACAAAAGTTCTTTAACTTCATACCATGTTGGATTGCATGTAAATGTGATGAACATATCTGGACGACCATATGCGCGAACGTATGACATTGCATCTTGTGCGTACTCATGCATATGCCGTGGGCTTCCCGTAAATGTAGGCGGTAGTATGACCATTCTTCCCAATTCGTTTGGATTCACGTTACCATCGTTAACGATTGCGTCTCGTAAATGGATGTACTCTTCAGAGCGCAACTTGGTTTGATTCAATCGAATATATAGGAGTCGTTCGGTTTCAGTCTTCGCGTACATGTCAACGATGTATTGATGGAACAATTGTCGACATTTCAGAATGTGGTTATTAGAGCCTTGACGAATCATTATTCGATACGAATAATAATTCATTGAACTTACTTTCTTATTCGTTTCCTCGTCTGTTTGTGGATTTCTCATTTTTATGTTAAAATGATATCCATCTTCTCCTCGGCAAAACAGAATCGGATACTGCAATGCGTCGTATGAGCGATGGGTTTCAGAGATTCGCTGAATGTCACCATTTCTGCGATGAAGAATTATGTCGCGCGATTCGAATTCTTCGCCAACTATTACGATCGCCACTTCATCGATTGTTGGTGCATTGAACTGTCTTTCGTGCCTGCCAACGGGTCTTTTGTCTGCTCGAATTACAACTGCATAGTCATCGGCTGGCATTCGTTGCATGGCGGTTTTAAACAACTGAACTAATTCATTGTGTTCACCTAAAAGGGCTTGTAACGCAGACACGATTTCTCGTCTGGTGCCCGCATTGTAATGGCATCGTTGTTCAATCTGTTCATAATTGTTTGCCATGAAATAAATTTGGAGAAACTTGTGATCTGCATCCGGCAAAGGTAGAAGCGATCCGGCATGATGATAAATTTGCCCTTGGACTCTGAATGTTGGCATGTAATTTTCGCGCACGATGTTCATCGCACCGAATGATGTCATTTGAAAGCATGAATTGTAAATGCTTCGAGTCACGACTAACACCTGATGCCAACGTTAATAGTGGCTCGGGTGGTAGATGTAATTCTGGCAGTTTAACTTTTCCACTTGCGCAGCACATCCCTGGCGTTTCATTCTTAAATTTGAGGGCGCTACAATACATACAAATTTTATCCATTTTTCCAATGACGACATTTGGATGAAGACTGTAATCATTATTACTGTCATAATGGAATGCAGCAAGATTTAAAGCAGCGTGCAGTGTTCGTCTTGATCGAGCGGTGCTTATTCGAATATTTTGCAGCCTTCTTTCCCGTTGTCCAGATGATTCATACGAACGGGCCTGGGTACTACGTATTCGAACAGTTTCTAATCTCCCTTCTCGTTGTTCAAGTGATTCCTGCGAACGGGTCTCAGCGGCATGTACTCGAAGATTTTCCAGTCTCAATGCTCGTTGCTCGTCTGATTCTGAGGCTCGAAACGCTCTTTAATTCCTTACTTGAGATGTAGGTCGACCAATTGCTTGTCGCTTTGGAGGCATGATTGCACGGAAACGACCTTAAAAATGCGTTTAAATTTATAAAAATCTCAGAATGTACACAATCCATTCGAACTGGATGTTTTTGTAGAAGAAAATTAAGCACATATTTTTCTGGTACCTATTTACCTTATATCTCTTCCATACAATGAAAACTTATATTTATGTATATTTAAAGAATAAATATCAAAACGATGTCTTGTCTTTTTAAATATTTTGATTTTATTTTTGACCGTAAATATTTATATTAATTATTTTTAAAACTTAAACGTCTTTAAATGTCTGAGATACAAACTTTTTTAAAAATTTTCCAAAATTAACATGTTTCAAATTTGTGATTGACATTTTACGGGAATGAGTTATACTAAATGTTATTAAAATCATAAATTATAAATCCTAAAATGTCTGGTATTTGTCCGATCAACACATGATCAAATAGTTTCAGCATAGTTTAAGATTCAATTCATTTTAAATTATTTTCAATGCCGCCATCTATCGCAAATTAATCGCACCAACTTAGAAGCCTTCGTCGGCTAATGCGCAACAACTTTTCTAAAGATCATAACATGATTAAATGCACAGTTTACGATTTAAATCATTTCTAGTAAATTTAAGTGTCGCCACCTGTCAAAAATTGATCATATCAACTTAGAAACCTTCGTCGGCTCATGCGAAACAACTTTGCTAAATACCATAACATAATCAAATGAACAGTTTAGGATTTAATTAATTTTTATTAATTTTCAGTGTCGCCACCTGTCCGATATTGGTCATACCAACTTAGAAACCTTCGTCGGCTCATGCGCAACAACTTTACTAAAGATCATAACATGATTTAATTAATTTTGAGTAATTTTCAGTGGCGCCACCTGTCTTAAATTGGTCATACCAACTTGGAAACCTTTGTCGCTCATGCGCAACAATTTTTCTAAAATTCATAACATGATTAAATGCACAGTTTACGATTTAAATAATTTTTAGTAATTTTCAGTGGCGCCACCTGTCGGATATTGGTCATACCAACTTAGAATCCTTGGTTGGCTCATGCGCAACAACTTTTCTAAAGATCATAACACCATCAAATGAACAGTTTAGGATTTAATTAATTTTTAATAATTTTCAGTGTCGCCACCTGTCGGATATTTGTCATACCAACTTAGAAACCTTGGTCGGCTCATGCGCAACAACTTTTCTAAAAATCATAACATGATCAAATGAACATTTTATGATTTAATTCATTTTTAGTAAATATCAGTGGCGCCACCTGTCGGATATTGGTCATACCTACTTCGAAACCTTCCCGGGCTCATGAGCAACAACTTTGCTGAAGATCATAATATGATCAAATGCATAGTTTACGATTCTATTGATTACATACAAACAAACATTCATTTTTATATATATAGATTTATTTATATTTTATAATAAAACAAAAAAAAAGACTTTTCAGGTTTTTCACAAACCATAAGAAAAATAAGGGAAACTTTCTGGTGACTCCATAGTTTTTGAACCGCAAAAGTGTATCAACCACCAAGAAGAACTCATAGTAAATTTAAAATTCAAGGATCCAATATATTCAAATGTTGTATGCAATATTTGGTAATATATCTTTTAAGATCACAGCACTTCATCTGACCCATTTGGCACTGAAAGTATCAGTTTTGCTTAGCGTTGTCCGCCTCCATGCACTCAATAGTAAGTGTTTCAGTTGACTTTTGTTTCAGGTTGAACGGCTACGCAACCCTTGTTCCAAATGATCTAAATACTCTCTTGGACTCATACCGAGACTTTCTCCAAGAGTATTATGTCTGTGGGCACTCTGGTAGACAAGTCCCATCTTCACCAAAGCAGCAGTATTATTGAGTTCATTGACTTTTTGGAAGTAATAGTCATAACGAATTCTTAATTCTTTCTAGTCTAGTAGGTAGTGTGTGGGCTTACACAAATAGTATTTCTTCGGCGATTTCCTCTCAGCAGATTTCTGGCAAAAACTTTGAGAGTAAATAAAATTGCCATGAAAAGTTTCTCAAAAATCCGTCGTTCGGAGTCGACTTTTAACTGTAGGTCCCGCCATTACAACACACAACATAAAGTGGTGTAAGAAACTAGGTTGTAATCCTGACTGAAGGGTTGTAATAATTACTAATTAAGTATGTCTTGTAGCTTAAATACTTAATCGAATTTAATTTATTGTAATTTTTATTAGTATCATATGGAATAATGAAAGATCTTTCAAATGTAATTACCAATATCACAGTCAATGTTTTTGTATGGTACTCCACACTACATATGAACTTACGCCATTGTAAATAAGCTCCAGTAGTCTCTTTCGTTGATTTCATCATTCCTCTTTCCTTGTCTTCAGTTTACGCTTTAACAGCTACTGCATGGTTCGTCATTAATTCCGACGATGGCGGTCTTTCAGACGAAAACCAACTCAATTCCAATTACCTGCCGTTATGCTTCCTGGCGAATGCAACGAATGAACACAAAGATGCAACACAATAGAAGGGCAATAAAAGTGCAACAAAAAAATAGTTTTTATCTTCCCCGTTCTTGTGTACGAAAATAATGCTGAATATGCCTTTAAAAGCAATTATGAAACCAAAAGTATGAGATTTTTCGTTTTGTTTCGTTTCCTTTTTTTCGTAAAAAAAATAAAGAAGGAGAGATAAAATATCTTTAAGCAGGAAATGGAGAACCCTAAAATAAAAAAACAAAAGTTCAATTGGAAGTGCTAAGAAGTTCGAAATTGAAGTTATGCAGCTCACTACTGTAAAAACCAAAGAAGGTTAGAGTGCGAAGCTATTACGAATGCAATTTAAATTAAATATTCAAACTCTCTAATAACACAAGAAGGCGTGAAGTAACATATTTAGTGACCTGAAATTGTTTTCCTTTCTTTTTGAGATCAGTACTCAGGAGATGACCCCTATTCATGCAGTGTATTGTGTTGGAGTACAGGAGATATAGTTTATCGCAGGAAGGAAAGAGGAGGTAGCGTGTGACAATGCTTTTATGACCAGTGTAAGTACCTTCCTCACTTTTTTCGAGAATAGCTTTTTAGTTATAAATTTCACTTTCTCGTTTCTACTGTGAGTATTCGCATATGTAGTCGCATTATTCTAGTACGTAGTAAGTCTGTTGGCTTATTAGACGCGAGGCCTCTGATCAAAACCCAGATCAGATATCTCCAACAAAACCTTTCTTCGGCGACTTCCTTCTCAAAAATCTGTCGTTCGGAATCGACTTTAAACTGTAGGTCCTGCCACTCATGTATAAATTTAACACACACAACTTAAGTGTCGTGGTCGTAATGCTGTCAGGGTTGTAATGACTAATTATACAGTGCAGCAGTCAAAATACACCCAGCTAATGGCATATAGTAGGTTATGAGTTTTGTTGAGTAGAACTCAAAAACATTTCTTTTTATATTTCTTGAACCCTCCAAACTTCTTTTATTTGGCAAAACTGTATTTATAATCTTTTCACACAAAATTATTAATTACCCAAATATTTTTTCAACTTATTTTCAAAATCAAAAGTTTTTTGAAATGGGGGAAGATAAGCCTTTAAAATGGTATACACAAACATATGGTTCAAACTTACATGTTATGAGTTTTAATCGAGTAAACTTGGAAAATATTATTATATTTTCTCATTTTTTCAAGTTTAGCCGTTCATAAATGCCAAATTTAATCAAATAATAAGAAATAAGTGCTAATACTCTGAAAGTGCACTATCTTGTGAAGAGATTGATACTTCGTTTGATCAAATCGGATAAAAATTACCGCAGTTATATCAGTCGTGTTATATTTTTGATATGCGAGTATTTCATCTTAGCAAATGAACTTACAGTTCAAAAATGTCCAAAATTTTTGATGGATCTTGATTGTTTTCCGCAAAATTTCACATTTGCACAACTACCAGATGTCGGCTAATATTTGTGTTTTTTGCAAATATTATTATTTCGCTTTGCACAAACATTGGCCAACTTCTGGAGGTCGCTCACAGATGAAATTGACACATTTTCCAACAAACAATCAAGATCCGTCAAAATTTTTGAAAAGTTCTTTTGAAATAATATATCAAAAATATAACACGACTGTTATACTCTTGAAATAAAAACTACGGTAATTTTTGCCCGATTTTATCAAACAGAGTCTATCTCTACACAAGAGAATGAAATTTAGGAATGTCACCACTTATTTTATATTTTTTAATTAAAGTTTGATATTATGTATGTATGGAGAAATATGAAAAAATGGCATTAGCCAGGTTTAGCTCATCAAATCTTATATAATATTATGTCAAATATATGTATATTATTTATACCGTTTTTAAAGGCCCATATCTCCTCTTTCCAAGAAAGTTCAAATTTGTAACATTGGTTCAGAAATGTTTGTGTAATCAATAAATTTGTGCGTAAAGTCCAAAATAACAGTTTTTGTCAAATAATAGACCCATACTATGTCATTAGCTGGGTGTATTTTATTTTTTTATTTTGTCGCATAGTGTTATGTACGTATGTATCATGTATATAATTGGCCATTACAACCCTTCAGTCTGGATTACGGCCTGGCTTCTCACAGCACTCATGTTGTGTGCGTCAATTTTACACGTGAGTGGAGGGACCTACAGTTTAACGTCGACTCCGAACGACAGATTCTTGAGAAAGTGTTTCATGGCAGGTTCATTTACAGAGTTTTTGCCAGAAATCTGCTGAGAGGAAGTCGACGAAGAAATATTTTTTTCATATTTCGTTTTAATGTCTGACCCGGGATACGAACCCGGGCTTTACGTCTAGTAAGCCAACACACTACCTACTAGACTACCGCGACTCTATGTATGTATCACAACACATATAATTTCAGACAAACAATCACACAATCAAAAACCACCAAGTCTCTGATGGAAATCAAACCCAAGGCCTCAGTACTTGAAGTTTAGCACACTACTAACTACTACATTTTATGGTATCAAGACTGCGTGTGTTATTTAGTTCGCTACACTGTCTACATCTTGCGGTCGAATCTATTAACATCTGCCTTCTGAACTTATCTTTATTTGTTAAAAAATAAAACCTCAATGTTGCTTCTGCTAAGGAAATGTTTTGATTACTTTCTCTTCTCACTCTCTTCTACTCTCTCTTCTTTCTAATTGAAATGACCAAATGATTGGATAGTGTGGATATATACGTGCTAAATTCACAAAGTAAATACTTCTTTTATATTCGTTTTAGATTTGTTAAAAACAAAATCATTTTTCTGTCATTCATTTTCACCATATTAGCTGCCTTCCAAAATGTATCAACTAATTATGTAGATATGCAAAGTAACCAAATAATGCATCTACTATAAATCCGATGCCTGGCTACTTTTTGACTACGTTAAAAATACACATTGACGACGTTTTAAAATAGAATACATTGAATAATTTGTACAGCGGCATTATGAAACACGATACTTTGTTCAAACACAAAGCAACTAACATTTTGGAAGGCAGCCATTGTGTTTTAAATAGTAAATTTTAGTACAATTTCTTTGCAACAGAAAAACTGTAAACACAAGAAATAAAAAAAAGAATAATAAAAATACAAATGCAAAAAAATTTATTGTCGATATTTCAGTAATAGTGTTTTCACACCAAAATTTAAAACCTGATTTTAGCATTAAAACCATAAACAGCTGATTTTGCGTTCACACTGCAGGTTTTATTAAAATTGGTTTTAAATTCATGACATTTATGACTGCGAGAAAAAAATTTTATGAGCAATATGCCTTATTTCATCTTGATATATTTAGCTTCTGACTTACCTTTCGCACAAGAAACTATATTCATTGTGACCAGAAACAATACACATTTCGATTAATAATTAAATATTTACAAATTTTTAAAATTTTCATTGAAGAAATTAAAAATATTCCAAATTTTTCCTTTTTTAATACAAAATAAATGATTTATTTATTTATTTACATTTGTTTTTGTTTTTATCAGCTGTTATCAGGTTTTCAGAGCTGGTAGCTCTGATTTAGTACATTTAGTACATCAAAACAAGGTTGTATTTCATAAAACCAACTTAAAACCAATTCAAAAAAGGTTTTATTTTGGTTTTAACACAATAATTTTGTATGGTAAAATCAGGTTTTATTTTTGGTTTTAACGTTAAAACCAACTTTTGCGTTAAAACCACTCGGTGTGAAAACACTATAAAATGAACTCTCCAAATATGTACATCACTAAAAATTATCGATCAATTATCTACAATAAGTGATGGCCAGTATTTTGAACTGATCATTCATTTTTAGATCGCCCAATTTTTAGTTTTTGGTTGTGTTGGGATTTAATGAAGTCTCTTGCAAAATAAAAAAAAATTAAAACCACAGTTTTGGAAATAAATATGTATTTAAGAAAGTATTACATCAATGCCCAAATATATACCTTTTTCCCTCTAAGCTTGAGCCATTTCGTTAATATAGGCATTTAGACCCGCCCAGATAAATGGAATACCAATTTCGAACATAGAGAGCAATTTATATAAAAAGTATGGAAATAGGTTATGATTTTTTTAAAAAGATCTTACTGCAGATATATGAATTTGAATCTATCCAGGAATATTTTATGCCAATTGCTAAACGAGCGGATCATCATTTATAAACAGAGGGCTGTGATTTTTATGGTGAATACAATAGACGAAAGTACACATTCGCATCCTTAGCTCATGTAAGTAATGACGGTAACCGGAAATTCTAGCTCGGTTGATGTTATCGTACTAATGTGCTTTTTATCTTTTCTAGAAAGTAGTTTTAGCGGCAACACTGAGATTTGGACAAAAGAATTCTGGATGAAATTTCTAATTGCCTTCATACCTTGTTGCAGAACGTTCTACATGCTGTAACTGAGCTGGAGAAATAATAAATCATTCGTGCATTAGAGTGCCATATTGTATTACGATTATGTTTACAAAATTTTATCATACAAGCCTAAGGCATCTAAAATGGCAGGTACGTCTGCTTTATTTCTGTAATAATCGCCGGTTAAAATTTTATGTTACAATCAACCAGTATCGATACATACAACCAAATGTGTTCGTTAACATTATGTTCAAGAATATTTTGCAGATGGCAATATTTCAGGAGATGGACCTTTCAATATCTGATCAACTTATCTTATCTCTGACAAGAAATTGGTTACAAGACGGGCTTGAAACTATTGCCCTGTCGAAATCATACCTTTGGCTGTTTCAGCCCAAAATGTTTTTTATGGGGATCAAGAGAATAGAAATTGGGTTTGAGATTTCTACATTTAAAAACGAGTATTTCTTGATAATTCAAGTATTGCGGTTTATAAATGAAAGAAAATTGTTGTCTTCATTGATTCTTATTAAATATTATATTGTTACGAAAATGTAAATGGTGTTACATCGCTTAACATTAAAATGATAAAAATAGATACAAATACAAAAACAATGCCCTTGTTTACATGATCAACAAATACACAAAAATATATCATCAACATCAGTATAAAAAAGGGGATGAACAAGTAATTAAAAAGCAACAAACATTACCAGAAAAAAATGTAAACAAAATACACAAACAACAATAACGTAAATAACAGGTTTACATTTATAGATATTTCGCGAAGTCAAAGTTATTCTCCTTCAAGAGCATTCATCAGACTGTTCACCCTGCGATATAAAAGGCAAGACAAAGCAGGCAAAAATTCAGTCAGTCTTGTGTAAACACGCGTTGCGTGTGAAGAGAATATATGTACGTGGTTTGAAGATCTCCGTTATTAAGATCTGCCGAACAATTGTTAGTGTTGACGCAAAAGAGTGTAAATAAGAATAACAAACTAAGTAGATTTTTGTTGTTTACATCAAGTTGTGAACAGTGGCACACAGAATTGTGCGAACAATAAAGAAATTGTCTAAACCTAAACACAAATAAATTTTTTTATTAACAATCCACGAACTCATATTTTAAACGTTTTCAAAAAGGGTAAATCAACAACAACGCTAATATTTACTTAATTGGTCATTATAATCTTTCCATCAGGATTATGACTTAGCTTCTCATACCACTTATGTTGTGTGTGTTAATTTTATACATGAGTAACGGATTGTTATTCTTATCTTTTCCATATTTTGTCTTCTTTCTATGTAACTTTGCTATTCTAAATAGTTTTTTGTTTATTCCTATTCTTGTAATTTCTTTCTTATTTTTTATTGTTTCTTTATATTCTCCTCTTTATCTACAATAAACACTCAATTTTTATTTCTACTTCTATACAACAATATTCTGACTCGAATATGAATTTAATATCTCTGTCGATGCCCAAATATTTAATGTGAATAAAAATTCTTAAATTTTATTTCCATTTGACAGAATTTTTCAACAACACTTTAAAGCACCATACATGCGTGCCTGTATATGATTGCATTTCTAAACGAAATCCTACATGCATGTCCATAAACATAATTTTTTTTACATGAGTTCATGCCAATAGTCGGAAAGTTTCTACTTCTTGTTTCCCTTCTGGTTGACCAAAACATATTATATTTTACATAAAATATTTCCGTTCGTAGACACATGTTTCTATATTGTTTTCTCTTCTCTTTTCTCTTTCTTAACAATATTTTACGATAATTTGAAGCATGTTATGGATATGCTACTGTACGTAACATTATATTGAAATATGCTTGTTCACGGTATCATTTAAGAAAATTCCTTCTTGACCGCGATTAATGCATTGATTGTATCAAAATATGTTACACGATACGTCAGTCGCATTAAAAGTCTGGGTAAGGTATCTATAAAGTACATATTTTTTTAATACCTTGCAACCCTGGACGGATACTGTTCCTCGAATCGACGAAACTCATTTACTCCTTATCATATAATTTTTTTTTGTTTGACCAAATTTCGCTCTTTTTTTCAACAACGTTGGTTGATAACGAAAGCTTGCAGTCAGTAGAAGAAAAAAAATTTTTTTTTTATTCGTAACCTTACTATACAAAAATTACCATCCATGATTAAAAAAATGGATGGCCAGGGTACGTTTACTCACCACAAGCTTTCGTTATCAACCAATATTCTTGACAAAAAGAGCGAAATTTGGTAAAAAAAAATAAAAGAATTATATGATAAAGAGTAAATGAACTTCGTCGATTTGACGAAAAGTAAATAAGTAAGTAAGTAAAGTAAAGTGTTCGTCGATTCAACGAAGAGTAAACTTAATGTACAAAAGTGAAGAGTTACCGTCCAGACAATTATACGACAGGTCTTTATAACGGAGATCTTCAAACCACGATTACTCTCTTCAAACGTACCGCAGCAAACGTAAGCAATCTGATGAATATTCCTAAAGACGAATGTTCTTGACTTCGCCTTCACGAAATCTCTATAAATGTAAACATCGTTGTTCATTTCGTTTACCATTTTTTATGCTGGTGTTTGTTGTTATATTAAGCAGTACGATAATTTGTAAACAGGTTTGTTCGCTGCATTGTTGTGTTTTTGTAGCTTTCGTTTATAATTTTAATGTTAAGCGATGTGAAAGCAAAACACCAGTATCTAGATTATTTATTTTCGTAGCAATATATAAATGTCTGCATTGAGCGCAAGTGTAGATACGGTAGTGTACTATATAAAGAAAAGGTTAAATTGCTATTCTCTTGGCATAAAACTATTTATACTTGGTGCCCAGTACACAATCATACAAGGAAACGAAAGTGATAAAGCTAATACAGAAATAAAACTGTATGATCTCCAACATTAAGTGCGCATAAGTAAAATATGATAATGAGATATATGCTACAAGAATCACAATGTTGGGGACTACCACGAGCGGGACTAGGTACATTATGTTTTTAAATTCCCACAATAAATAAAATTTCCAACAAGTTTTTTGAATTGAATGAAGTCATGGGATGATATTGGTTAAAACAATTTATTTGACATCATACATATATACATAATTGGCCATTACAACCCTTTCGTCAGGATTACGGCCTAGCTTCTCGCACCCCTTATGTTATGTGTATTAATTTTATGCATGAGTGGCGGGACCTATAGTTTAAAGTCGACTCCGAACGACAGATTTTTGAGAAACTTTTCATGGCAATTTTATTTACTCTCAGAGGTTTTGTCAGAAACCTGCTGAGAGGAAATCGCCGAAGAAATAATTATTTTTTCATATTTCGTTTTGGTGTCTGGTCTGGGTTTGAACCGTGGCCTTACGTCTAATAAGCCAATACACTACCTAGTAGACTACTCAGCTATCATAGAAATGTTTTTAAATTGCGAAAGCCGCTTGGAAGGTTCTTAAATATGCCCGTGGTTTTTCTTAAAAAAATGTCGTTCTGGTTTTTTGAATTCACACGAACAAGAGCAGGTAGGTAGGTAGGTTTGAGAACGAATACCATGTAAATTTCACCCGGAGGTCAGTGACTCATTGTGATCGTCCTAAAGTTACAAAAGAATAACGTAAAAGGATCAGGATAAAAAATGAAGAAAGAGGTAATTAGGATATCAAGCGTAACTTGCCATGCAAACCTATATTAAACGTAGACGAAGCAGGGATATCAAGCACAAACGCTCTGTAAAAAAAACGAAAAGCAGATTGGCACGATAACATCATTGCCGGCATTACATGCATGAGCTAAGAATACAAATTTGTACCATCTATCATATTCTCCCAAAAATAACAGTTCTTTTTATACAGGATCCTGCGCCTGCTTAGAAAGAGGCGTGAAATGAAAGGCTTGGGACCTTTCTAAAAACAAAGTCGATCAAAAAAAATCTGAGTTGATAATGTTGTTCACTATACCACATTTCCTTCAGAAATGTGCACATTTTTTAATCGCTTTTGATAAGACTTGCTTTTCTAAAAATCTTTGAAAATGTAGGTTCTTCGCAAATGGTTTCTAGCCATCCTCACACATATAGCGTGTACAGTGAGCGTCAAAAGTAACCAGCAAACAGAAATTTTTTCATTTGGGGAGAGAGCACGAGTAATTTGACAATATACTCAAATTTTAAAAATTTGACAATGAAACTATCTTAAATTTCTTAAAAATAGTGGTAATTTTTTAAATGTAAGTTTTTCTAAATGTACAATTATCTTTTGAACCGGTCTTTTGAACAAAACCTAAAAATTATTAGATTATCTACTTACTCTGTACCATCAATTTTGTACCCTTCCGTGGAAATATGGTTTTTGTATTTTTTTATCAAAACTAATTTAAAATGTTTGAAGTTTAAATCTGCCTCATTCATGGATCATGAATGAAACTCATTTTTTAATTTTTACTTTAAATCAGTGCGACACAAACTAAATAACGCAACATATTAAAATTTCGACTACTGTCCTCTGACTGCTACAGACTGGAGTAGTTAATGGGCGCGAAAGTCGATAGATGATGAAAAGGTCATAGGACGAGAAATGTAGTACACACATTGTAGGGCTCTAATCGAATATAACATTCTCCTTTGTTTTTAAATTTGTTTTAAAAACGCATACGCTCAGTCACTGAAAATTGCAACAACAAAAAAATAATAAAAATATGAAAAATTGTACCAAAATATGAATCAGTTTGAAATGCTGCCACTTTCAAATCTTTTCTGGTCAGTGGCATAAATAGGAAATATTTTGTTTAAATTTTATTTACACTTCACATGCATAAATTAACCAACTATAAACCCGACAAATATAATATATGTACATACATATGTATTGCACACAGACGCACGAACTAAAACGGACAGCAATGTTTTAGTCTACAAATTTTTATAAATAGACGTATGGGCGGATATAGGCATACGAATGGATATATGTAAATGCTTCCCTCAGTGGGTTAATTTAGAAGTACTCATAAAAATTCTGTTTATATTTTTAAACAATTTATAGTCGAATAGAGTGAAAGAAACAACGTTTTCTCAAATTTTTACTGCAGTTCAAATTGCTCAAAGCCAAATGTATTAGACTTTAGCGACTTTTAAATATTTGCGGGGCACAAATTCTTTAATTCTTTTAATAGCCAACGGCATTACCAATAATAAGTATATGTAGGTATTCTTCAAAAAATTTTCATTTCTACCACGTCTTCTTCACTGCTATGATGACTAGGATGTAATATTTTTTGCCATTCATAATGTCCACATGTTCACTCGTATGTTGATTTCTTTTAATGAATCACATTCATTTAACATGTGCATAAATTTCTAACCAAAATAAACAGCAAAACAACAATGGATCTGTCATCTGCTTAATGCACATGATGTTTGAAGTTAAAGTTCGTTTCACAAATATCTCAATTATCATGCAACATTTTCTTTTAAGGGAAGTAAAGAGTTGAAAATTTGTTTAAGAATTTAATTCTTTATTTTAATAACTTGCTGGTTTGGTATTTGCTAACTTCCTCTCAGAAAATCTGAAAAGCCATGAAATGTTACCCATAATAATGTGTTGTTCGGAGTCCACACAACATAAGTGGTGTGAGAAGCTATGTCACAATATTGACTGAAGGGTTGTAATGGCCAATTATGTATGTACGTATGTGTGTATATATATTCCGGACGATCAATCTTTAACAAACTCACAGATAGATGAGAGTCACAAAAAGAGCATTCGCCAATGTTTAACAAGCAACATTTCCCAAGTATTGCTTAAGGTTTTGATTCACAAACTGAAACTAAATGTTCGTTTTAATAGTGCGATAATTGAACAACTTGATTAATAGCCTAAAGCTTGCCATAATAATGGTAGTTTTTTAAGTCCATCCCAAGTGAATGCAGTTTTTTGCCACACGATTACATTTTGAGTTTAGTTTTGTATTTTATACATACTGCTGACATGAGTGAAAAGTATTATCAAATGATCATTCTATGGTCACCTCCATCAAATTCACAGCCTCCTGAATGGTTCTCATAAAACCTACAAGATCTATCTGCCCTATATATCGCATATCTTACATAATTTCCCAAATCTTTTTTAAGTATTTTAACATGAATGACATGAGCCTGAAGGGTCAGCTCTGTGTTGTATCCTTTCTTCCCACATAGGAACATCACCTTCATCTACGGCCACGCTATATGTACATAGTCTTTTATATGGTCTCTGTTGAATCACTGTTCATCCTTAAATTTATTGTAAATTAACCAAAGAGTGTGTGAGATATCATCGAAATTTTTCGTTTGTAATACCTATTGATGGCATAATGTATAGAAAATAACAACGTTCTAATGCTTCTCTGGGTGGAGTGCATCTGAAACGCCAAGTTTTTCACGACATTAGTGCATAAATCAGACTAAGCTAACTACAAAAAAGTTTGACGGTATTAAATCACACGATCTCAGTGACCATTTCATCACATCACCTCCAAGTAATATGATCATGACCGTACGCCAGTCTCACAGAATACTTAATATTGCATATGGTGTGACGCACCGTACTGTTCGAACTAAATATCGTTTTAACTAAATCATCCAATTTCGACCAAAAGAACTTGGTAATCATCGTTAGATTGTTTTTAAAGAACAAGTTGAACTCCACACCAAATCTTTTTGGGATGTATTCGGCTCTCTTACATCTCATGTGGATCAGTCTCATACCAAATTCGACAATTTTATTTGTTCACGAATACATTCAATCAGAAAAAAGTGCGATGATATTTAGGGTCACCTGCCAACTTTTCCAGAACCCATTCTGTGAACACACTTCCTGGCTATGATCAGTTACTTTCTGTTCCTAGGTCAGTTAAGTTTTATGCAGCTGCAGATCTAAGTTGCAATGCAAAATTCACCAAGTTGTGATCGACAAAAGGCAGAGTTCTTTTGAGTGTGGTGAAATCTGCTACCTCAGATTCTCTTGCACAATTTGACTTTGTTTTCGACAGATCATGCGT
Organism: Sarcophaga subvicina; assembly: GCA_936449025.2. NCBI lineage: Eukaryota > Metazoa > Arthropoda > Insecta > Diptera > Sarcophagidae > Sarcophaga > Sarcophaga subvicina. Next base: position 95,338,913 of record OW388080.2, read on the forward strand.
TTCACGAAATGCTAATTATTTATTTATTTCTTTACATACATAAATGGTCATTACAGCCCTTTATTCAGGATTACGATCTAGCTTCTCGCGGCACTTATGTTGTGTGTGTTAATTTTAAACATGAGTGGCGGGACCTACAATTAAAAATCGTACCGAACAGCAGATTTCTTAAGAAACTTTTTAAAGCAATTTTTGTTTACCCTCACAGTTTTTATATAAAACTGCTGAGAGAAAGTAGCCGAAGAAATATTTTTTCATTTTTGGATTTGTTGGAGATATTTGACCAGGGGTCTGGAGCTCACGTCTAACGTGTCAATACACTACTATCTCGGTGTAGTGTAGCAGACCAGAGTCTCTTGTTGAAATCAAACCCGAGAGCCTCATTCTAATAGTACACCTGAATTATTTAATAACAATGTAAAATATTTCTACATTAAGACATGAACATACAATTCATTAAGACACGGAGATAAGCAGACTATGGCTGCCTTCCAAAATGTATCAATACAAAGTTTTTATGCAGTTCTACTACTGTATACAAACTATGTTGATATGCAAAGTAACCAAACAATGCATCAATTATAAATCTGATGCCTGATTGCTTTTTGACTGCGTTAAAAATAGACATTGGCGACGTTTTGAAATAGAATACATTGTATATATTTTGTACAGTGGCATTATGAAACACGATACTTTGTTCATACACAAAGCAACTAACATTTTGGAGCAGTCTATAATTGACATAATGTAACAAAAGATAATAAAAATTTTAAAAATATAATAAAATTTGAAAATGAAAATGATTTTATTTCGCTGAGTTAATAAAACTCTTTGTTTTTATGACTTTTGATGGACTCTAATTGATAATAGGTCTCTAACTGCCAGTGAGTATTTTATACTCATCCTTACAAAGTCAGAAAGAAATGACATTCATTTGGAGTTCTATATATTTAGGATTGTACTTGTCATTAACATTTTTCTTATACCGTATGGTTTTACTCACCTGCCACGATAGAAAAGAAAAGAACTCAATCAACGAGTTAACTCATGGCTCGGCAATCAACAAGTTAAAGTAATTAAATTAGATGTTGTTTTAAAATGCAATAAATGAAAGAAAAATAAAATCAGGTGTCATCAAGGAAAACAAATACAAGAACATTAAGTTTTAATTTTTTAAATAAATATGAAAACATTTATTTTCGCACGAGGCATAAGCATTCATATGCTATTTACATTTCACATGTGTTTACAGTTTAATTAACTCTTCTTATTCATCATAAACGTACTACTGCTTTTGGTGTTATGTCGCTGTCTTTATTGCTTTAAGAGAAATTGAGTGAAGGGAGATGTACCATCGACTCGATATCACGTATGTCATTAAAAGTTACAATGTACCATGTGTGTTAAAATAAATGTTTAACTTTTGAACTTAATTTTGTTCATTTGTTTTAAAATTCATTAAAAAGAAAATCTTTATTTAAATAAATTGGTTTCATTATTTAAAAAAGTTTGTAAAAAAATTCCATTCAAAATTATACCTTAGAATTCCTCTGTTATTGTGTATATGAGATAAGGTTAGCCTCTTGAGACCCTGGATACATATATAGTGGACAGCATAAGTCTCGGTACACAATTATATTTAAGCAATTTTATGAATTTTAAGCAAAGGTTTGTTTAAAAAATTCATGTTTTTATATTTATTTTTTAAATTTATTTCTTTTGTATAATAAAACAAAAAAATTTTGTAGAATTTCCACAAACCATAAGAAAAATATGGGCAACTTTCTGTTGACTTCATTCTTTTGCACTCTAAAAGTGTATGTAACCCCAAGATGAACTCAAAGTTAATTTAAGAGTCAAAGGCTCAATATATAAAAATGTATGATATTCAATATTTAGTAGGATATCCCTTAAGTCAAGGACTCTATTTAACCCATTTGGCATTGAATGTATCAGATTTGTTTACGCTTACTATTGATATTTGCGGCCACATACTCATAAACAAGCTTTTCAGTTGATGTTTGTCTCAGATTTAGCAACTAACGGCCGTTTTTTTCAAATGATCTCCTAAATACTTACTCCGAGTCATATCAGAACTTTGTACAAAAGTACACATTAGCAGCAGTATGCTTAGAACTATCTAACTATGATTTGACTAACTATATGACTATCTAACTATGATTTTTTTACTGATTGATAATAATTAATACTTTAAGTCTGCCTTAACGCTAAGAAAGTCTTTTTTGCAAAGGTCTACACTGTTCCAGTAAGAAAAGCCAGTCTAATACTATATTCAGATATGCACTTTTATTGACTCAATAATCAGCTAATTGAGTACAATATTATGAGTGTTCATTCATAATATACACAGTTCTGCTATTCAGCTCGTAAGCAAAACAACCGGTTGTTTCAACAACGTTGTTTTTATTTTGGTCGACATTTTTTGTTTGTCGTCGTTGACATTTGAGTTGTGAAATATAATATGCTCACTAAACGTACTTAAGACAGTGCGGCGTTCTAAATTTTACTCAATGTTATAACAATTTGGGCTGCCAAGGTAGTCTAGTGGGCTGTATACTAGACTATTAGCGTGAGGGTCGTGGGTTCGATTCCCAGCAGAGACTCTGGTCTGTGACACTACACAGAGTGACTATACGCTCTTATAAAATTAGAATATAATTTGTAATTGTATTGTAATAAATAAATAAATAAATATAACAATTTGCGTATTTATTGCGTAATTATTAATTGAAACTTTGTATGAAATATTGAGCTCAATAATGGCGTTTATTGCCATTTACGCAATAAAGGTGCACACCTGAACACCATAAAAAGGACACCTTGTGGTATAAATACAATAATCGTAAAGGAGCAATCTCTCAAAAATAGAATACATGAGTGTATATGGATGTGATTACTTTAAAGGCAGCGTGACAACAAGCAAAGACTCTGATGCTTGTCATTTAGGCTAATTCATATTTTTATTCTATATTTTTATATTAAATCGCCGTGGTCTAGTAGGTAGTGTTGGTTTATTAGACGAAAAGCCAGGGTTCGAGCCCCAGGCCAGACATCAAAATAAAATACAAAAAGTATTTCTTCGGCAACTTCCTCTTAGCTGATTTCTGGCAAAAACTCTGAGAGTAAATAAAATTGCCATGAAAAGTTTCTCAAAAATCTGTCATTCGGAGTCGACTTTAAAATGTAGGTCCCGACACTCATGTATAAAATGAACACACACAACATAAGTGGTGTGAGAAACTAGGTCGTAATCCTGACTGAAGGGTTGTAATGACCAATTATGTATGTATGTATGTGATATTTTTATTCGCAGCAATGAGACAATTAGTTCTCACAGAGAGAAGATTTGTGCTGGCAATGCGATAGCATGCATGAAATAGAGGTTTTAATATGTAATAAATATAACGTGTAAAACGTTTTAGTGACACCATTGATTTGGGTTGCCTATGCTTCATACACAACAGCAGCAGTCTTTATCATAATTAATACTCATTCAGCTTACGTTAGGCTGTAATTGCAAAATTGTTGTGCTTGCTGCATTGAGTTTATTGTGTTTATAGCATTATGTCAAGCATACTTTTAAAAGATCCTAATACTTTGGGGTCAGTAGTGGCAGTTTATTTGTTTTCTTCATGATATTTACATACATAATTGGCCATTACAACCCTTCAGGCAGGATTACGACCTAGCTTCTCACACAAATACAAAAAATATTTCTTCGGCGACTTCCTCTCAGCAGATTTCTGGCAAAAAATCTGAGAGTAAATAAAATTGCCATGAAAAGCTTCTTAAAAATCTATCGTTCGGAATCGACTTTAAACTGTAGGTGACGCCACTCATGTATAAAATTAACGCACACAACATATGCGGTGCGAGAAACTAGGTCGTAAACCTGACTGAAGGGTTGTAATGACCAATTATGTAAGTAGTTCACGGTGAGGTTAGAGTCTTGAGCTCTCGTTCGTCTATAAGCCAGAATACTTACTTACTAGACTACGTAGACACAAAGGACTAGGAATCAAATGAGTAACATAGTCACGCCAAATATCAACCAGTTTAAGGCTTAAATTGTGCCCAAAAGAGTTATCTAGCATAGCAGCATATCTTAACCTATTAGTGCCCAGTGGCAACTTAAGTTGCCAGTAGAGGTTACCTTAGTTTTTATGCTCTGAGAGGAAATTGAGTGTAAAAAACAAAACGGTAACCGTTAGAAAAAAAAGTAATTCGGGCATTAATGGGTTAATGCCTCTACGAAATAAGATCTTAATTTTAGTGGAAGATCTTTCGTAATGGACAAAGTCGCTTTTTAAGCTGTATTACAAAAAAAAAATTAAATATTTATCTGCATTAATACAAATATTATATACGGAAATGAGTACGTATTTACATATTAAACTGCAAATATTTGTAAATATTTAATGTTTTTGTTTTAATTTTTATACTTTGTCAGCCAAGTTATGCTCATACTTTTGCTGTACATTGTTGTTATTATCACTTGCTCGTTATTGTTTTGTTTCGTTTTCCTTTTTATCTTTTTTGAACAATTTTTACAGAATGTTTTTATTAAAATTCAAATGTACGAGTATGACTAGCTCTCTTTGTACATGCTCATTAATGTTATTGCATCATTATGCACAACAACAACAATGTATACAATGGGTAAGAAAAATTACATTTTAAATATAGAACAACAAAAACAAAGAAAATTTTGTACTGGAATTAATCATTAAATGCTGCAAATACGAAATAAAATGTGTTTAAATTTTATTACTGAGTGTACCGGTAGCGTTATTTTTAGTGTGAAATTAAAACGGCAGTTTTTAAAGAGAAAATAAAACACAAAAGCATTTTTTTAATTAAAAGTATTGCCCAATGATAGTAGACGCCGCAGTCTTGTAGGTAGTGTGTTGGCTTATTAGATGTGAGGCCATGGTTCAAACCCCAGGTCAGACATCTCCAATAAAATGAAATATGAAAAAAAAACATTTCTTCGGCGATTTCCTCTCAGCAGATTTCTGGCAAAAATTCTGAGAGTAAATAAAATTAACAAGAAAAGTTTATCAAAACTGTAACGCCACTCATGTATAAAATTAACACATACAACATAAGTGGTGTGAGAAGCTAGGACGTAATCCTGACTGCAGGGTTGCAATGACCAATTAGGTATGTATGTAATCTTCACAGACTATGCCCATTTCAAGGTCAATGGAGAATCCAAGAGTCTTCGTAGGGCAACCATTACCATTGATCCGTGGTCCGGAGGAATCATCGAACCATATATGTATTTGAAAACGAAATGGAAATGCGATTAAAGTCAATAGAAATCATTACAGGGCGATGATACGAAGAATTATTTTTTTTTTTTTACAGCCAAATACTGGCTCCATCCATCACATTTGCAATAATTTTTATCAGTTTTCCATTACTTTACTTTACTTAACATTGATCGTTTGTGGTAGTTTGTAAAAGCAATTTTTCTTCTTCCATTTTTATATTCTACTTTACCACAGGAATGGAAGTATGTACATAAAAATGAATATTTCTCATGTTTCCATTTTAATGACGCCCCATTTATTTGTAAACAAAAGTTTTCTTTCTTCTATTTAGAGATTTGCATCACTGTTCTGCAGTTCCAATATCCTGGGGATATTTCTTTGATTATTTCTTCATCGATTTTAATCTATTTAATGTTGCTGCAATATAAATTGAAAAATTATGAACGATTTATTTTTAGCTTTACATTCGTTCACTCTACTTACGGCAATAGCGTCAAGTCATGAGAGGAAAATAGATTTGAAGAGAAAAAATTCATGAAAAGTGGTAGTAAAACCATAAATTCTAACAAATATATGTATTTTATAGTTTGTAATACAAACATTAAGTAAGTATAGTAATGTAAATCATAGTTATGATAACTATTTTATCGGGTGGGCCTTACATTGGTTTAAATTTGAACCATCGGCAAATTCCAATATGGCAATACTTATGTCATTGTAAAATTCAGTATATTACCTAGACTGAACGTAATGAATTGACTTACGCTTGTCCAACGTTAGAATTTATTGAGTCAACGAAAAAACGCACAATGACGTCGATTTTACAAAAAAAAAACATCGTTTCGGGTGAAGCTTATTTTAATAAGCAAAATTGCCGTATTTGGGGATCAAAGAACCAACACGTGGTCTTACAGAAGACAATGCACCAATTACGTGTGACTGTTTGGTGCGGCTTGTGGAGCGGTGCATTTTTTTTTTACTCGCTCCTCACGGTATTGATGTGAACGATGTTTTGTTTCAACAGGATGATCAGACATCATGCCACAATCGATTTATTGCGTCAAAAGTTTAATGGAAAAGAGGCCGAAATTCTGATGTCAATTAGCCACCAATAAGTTTACTGTCAAAACTTTCTAAGATGTTCCAAAAAATGCTGCTTAAAAGTTTAATACCGCATATTGATGCCAACGTCATAGTTCCCGACCATTAGTTTGGCTTTAGGCGAAAACATAGCACGATTCAGCAAGTGCACAGAATTACCAATATAATTAGACGTGCTTTTGAGAAGAAGCAGTATTGCTCTGCGCTATTTATTGATATATCTCAAGCCTTCGATAAGGTCTGGCACAAAGGACTTCTTTTTAAGACCACGCAGCTCTTACCAACGAACGTACATAAACCGCTAAAAAGTTACTTATGGGATAGATATTTCCAAATAAAATCAAAAGATGTCACCTCTTCCCGCAGAAAGATATCTGCTTACGTACCTCAAGGAAGTATTCTAGGGACGTTCCTTTACTTATTGTTCAATGGAGATATGCCTACAAGTTTAGTGTTTAGTCACACGTCTACTTTTGCGGCTGATACGGCGTTTTTAAGTATTCATAGAGGTTCTACAGTTGCGTCACAAAGACTTCAATCTCATGTCATGTTAGTGATTTGGAAAATTGGATGTTGAAAAGGAAGATAAAAGTCAATATTTCTAAGTGCTTGTACATTACGTTTACAGTGAGAAGGGGAAATTGTTCGCCCATCAAGATTAATGGTGTGACAGTACCAGACTATAATAGTGTAAGATATCTGGGCATCCATCTCGACCGTCGCCTTACCTGGGCTCACCATATTGCTGCCAAAATTACCCAGATCAAACTCAGATCAGCACAGTTTTACTGGCTTATTGGACCTAAGTCAACCGTTGACTTTTGTATAAGTCAGTATTGAAACCTATTTGGCTTTATGGTATCCTACTGTGGGGAACAGCCTCAACATCCAATGTAGAGAAGCTTCAAAGGCAGCAATCTCGACATCTTAGAATAATAACAGGTGCTCCTTGGTATATGACAAACAGTAACATCCACAAAGATCTGAAGGTGCCCTTAGTTCCAGAGGAAATACAAATAGCAAGTGTCAATTACATCTCCAGTATTACAGAACATCCCAACTTGTATTCGAGGGCCACAGACGTCTGATAAGGGTTCAAACAAATGATCTGATCAGATAAATTTATTTTGGTTTGCAGTGGCAATAACAACTTTTTATTTAGTATTATTTTAGATTAAGTTTTGAATACTTATTGTAAATTCCGAAAGGAAAGATTCAATAAATAATATATGAAAAAAAAATTGCCCACCAAGCAGCTGCGATATGACACTCTTGGACTTTTTTCAGTGGAGCGCCTTTAAAGAAAAGTTTTATGCCGACAAACCAGAGAAATTTGAACATTTGAAGGCCCATATTGCCATTGCCAAAATATGCCATTGCCGAGATACGACTTTATACACTCGAAAAAGTGTTAGAAATTGTTCGAATGTGGTACTGTTTTGGGACCAGAAAGATGTGGTGTGCTACGAAGTCTTATAATTTGCTAAATCCGTGAATATAGTCGCTAATGACAGCAAAATGTTGTTTGATGTTGTTTAATGTTTAACGAAGCCGCCGTGGTCTAGTATGTAGTGTGTTGGCTTATGGTCAGGTCAGACATAAAAACGAAAATAGATTTCTGCCAAAAACTCTGAGAGTAAATAATATTGCCATGAAAAGTTTCTCAAAAATCTGACTTTCGGAGTCGACTTTAAACTGTTGGACCCGCCACTCATGTATAAAATTAACACACACAACATAAGTGGTGTGAGAAGCTAGGTTGCAATTCTGACTGAAGGGTTGTAATGACCAATTATGGATGTTAATGTATAATCGTTGATTTCATACTGGTACACCTGGTAAACATATATGGTTTTAATGCTAGTAGCGCCAGGTATATGTAAGCCTACGAACTTTTCAGAACAATTCAGATTTGTTTCATATATGAAGTATTGCATTTTTTTTCACATTAAGACTAATATGTTATTTTCAAAATATATTTGATGTAAGACGGCTGTAGTTCAACAAAATGTCGCATCTTCCCAATTTCAACAAATTTTTTTAGTACTTATTATCCCCCTTTCTTTTGTAATACTTGTATTTGTATTTTAATTTCCTTTTACAAATTGCTAGTATTCCTTTTTAGTATTCGTTGCATAGTTTGTCATTATTTTAAGCGTCCTTTTTTAGTTCTCTTTCTTAACGTTAAATTTTTTATTCCTTAGTCTGCATTGGAATAGGGTTTATTCAATGTAATGGATTACAATGTTTTTAGTTTTTGTAGCATAAAAGAGCGATAAAAATAATGGTCTTTTCAACTCAAATGTATCTGAATTCAATACCGAAAGTAATGCAAAAACTGATGTTGACAGAGTCCCATTGATGACTAATTTGTAAATGGCAATCGTTAAATAATTTTAAAATTAAAATGCATTCTTCAGTAATCTTCATTCTTTGCATATTAATTTACTGTTTTCAGAAATTAAATGGAAGTAGTAAAGATAAAATCGGTATCGACTTTATTGATTCATTGGAGCATCGTTGCAATGAGCCTTGTGTTTCATTGTTCCATCGCTATTACAACGGATTTTGCTCCAACGAAATAATAGAACTTGTCCCCAAGAATCATGTATTCCTACGTAACACTCGTCTTTTTCGACGAGCACAGACATTGGTCTATTGGCCAATGGATCGCACATTTCATTACAGAGTTCGCAAATAACATAAAAATATAATGTTTCACATACATACATAATTGGCCATTACAACCCTTCTGCCACCATAACAGCCTAGCTTCTCACATCACTCATATTGTGTGTGTTAATTTTATACATGAGTGACGGGACCTACAGTTGAACGTTGACTCCGAACGGCCATGAACTTATTAAAAAATGAACATAATGAGCCAGAAGACACGGCAAAATAATTTTGCAACATGACAATGCTTCTGCACACAAAGCAAAGCCGGTTTAGGATACCATCAAGATGGGAGCTGCTATCAGCCATTGTATTCACCAGAATCGGCTTCTTCAGACTACTTTTTGTTTTCAACGTCGTCACTGTTATGGGCTGAGCCGCACTTCGACTTCCACGGGGAAGTCAAAAATTGGATTATTAATTGGTTTGCTTTAAAGGACGAACGGCTTTATTGGAATCCACGGCTTTATATGAAATCCACAATTTGGCTAAAGGATGAAAGTATGTATAACCAGTATTAGCCTATGCTTTGTATGAAATATTTATTTCCCATTGTAAATTATTGTTTTACTTTCATTTCATACCAGACACCTGGTATATTATACTAGACTCGTAAAGGCACACCTCGTTTGCCTTTTGTTTACATACATATGTAAGTAAGGTTTATAACCCTTCTTCATGTAATTATAGGGGTGAAAAATAAAAGCACATTTTTAAGGGTTTTATCGTATTTTCATATGAATACTGCCTAGAAAATTATCGTTCTTTCGAGGCATAAATTCAATCATTCATTCAACTTTTGTTAGGTATTTTTAAGGTGTTGCTGGTGAGACATTTAGCTTTTTGTGAATTATGAAAAACACGCCACTTTTGCCATTATATTAAGTAAATAATCGCACTTAAAATATGGTGTTTTTATTGAAACATTACATTGCCTCCTATACATACTTTTAGTCTATTGTCTGTTCAATTTATCCCACATCCTTTGATCAAACACAAAATGAAACACTTCAGTTGCAGAAACGGTTTGTTTTTCACATCGAATTAGTTGAGTGGAATGAATTTTTATTTGCAATTTCTATATGAATTCTATACGGTTAGAATACCTATATGTCACGATAAGTGTTATTTCCAGTATTATTTGCACAATTTTTTAAATGATTATTTCTTAAAAACATGCAAAATTTTATTAACAGAGTGGGGACAGGAAAAAAGTTTATAACACAATTAAAGTTAAAAGTATGTAAGTGTGATTCGAGTTCAGTTTGTTATCTGTTGTCTTTCGCATAAACACTATGAAATATTTTATTTCTTCGTAAGCTAAATATCTATCTTTCGGTGAAGCATATTTACAAGCTGGCCATACAAGCCAGCGGCTGCAGTTTGATTAGTCTAATGAGACATATCATAAAAATTTTTTGTGAAAAGTTAAAAAACAGTTTTAGTTGAATATCACAGTTTTGGAAGGTTCGATAAATATGAGAAGAGTATCAGCTAAATGTATAACTTATACTACGTAGTTACTGGGGTACATTTTCACTCTCACATCCTGAAATCATTCAACAATGAATTACTTTTCTTCTAATCAATAAAGAATTAGAGGTAACAAAAAAAAAAAAAAAAATCATCTTATCAAAATAAATTTTTGAACATAAAATTTACAATGCATTCAAATAGCTTTTAACATTTGCCTTTTCACTTTAAGACTCCTTGTAGTTTATGATACACTTACTTTACTTACTCTTCAGTGCTGATTAATAATTGAATTTAATTTAGCTTTTATTTGACCAACGATGTAAATAGTTTTATTACGTCATTTATTCATTACCCCTCTGTAGCTTTATCTCAAATTATAATTGACCTTTATGGTCACCATTTCCGATGCCTTTTGTAGCCACAGGTATCCGTCAAGATCTTTTCACCATATACAAGAGATCGATGAATATTTTCTATAATATCTTACACACAATTTGTTTCATTTAGATTTACAAATAGGAAGTATACTAGGATACACCATATACTGGAGATCAATGAATATTTTCGATATTATTTCACACACAATTTGTTTAATTTTGATTTATAAATAGGAAGTATTCAAGGATACACCGGATACAAGAGATCAATGAATATTTTCGATAATATCTCACAAACAATTTGTTTCATTTAGATTTATAAATATGATGTATTCAAGGATACAACATATACAAGAGATCGATGAATATTTTCGATAATATCTCACACACAATTTGTTTCGTTTAGATTTATAAACAGGAAGTATTCAAGGATTCACCATATACTAGAGAGCAGTGACTATTTTCTATAATATCACACATACAATTTGTTTCATTTAGATTTACACATAGAAAGTATTAAAGGATACACCATATACTAGAGATCAATGAATATTTTCAATAATATCTCACATACAATTTGTTTAATTAAGAGTTATAAATAGGTAGTATTCAAGTATACACCATATACTAGAGATCAATTAATATTTCCGATAATATCTCACATACAATTTATCTCATTAAGATTTATAAATAGGAAGTATTTAAGGATACACCATATACTAGAGATCTATGAATATTTTCCATAATATCTCACATACAATTTGTTTCATAAAAATTTATAAATAGGAAGTATTCGAGGATACACCATATACTAGAGAGCAGTGAATATTTTCTATAATATCTCACATACAATTTGTTTCATTAAGATTTATAAATAGGAAGTATTCAAGGATATACCATATACTAGAGAGCAGTGAATATTTTCTATAATATTTCACATACAATTTGTTTCATTTAGATTTATAAATAGGAAGTATTCAAGGATATACCATATACTAGAGAGCAGTGAATATTTTCTATAATATTTCACATACAATTTGTTTCATTTAGATTTATAAATAGGAAGTATTCAAGGATATACCATATACTAGAGATCAATGAATATTTTCGATAATATCTCACATATAATTTGTTTCATTTAGATTTATAAATAGGAAGTATTCAAGGATATACCATATACTAGAGAGCAGTGAATATTTTCTATAATATTTCACATACAATTTGTTTCATTTAGATTTACACATAGGAAGTATTAAAGGATACACCATATACTAGAGATCAATGAATATTTCCGATAATATGTCACATACAATTTGTTTCATTTATAAATAGGAAGTATTAAAGGATACACCATATACTAGAGATCAATGAATATTTCCGATAATATGTCACATACAATTTGTTTCATTTATAAATAGGAAGTATTAAAGGATACACCATATACTAGAGATCAATGAATATTTCCGATAAAATCTCACATACAATTTGTTTCATTCATTAATAGGAAGTATTAAAGGATACACCATATACTAGAGATCAATGAATATTTCCGATAATATCTCACATATAATTTGTTTCATTTATAAATAGGAAGTATTAAAGGATACACCATATACTAGAGATCAATGAATATTTCCGATAATATCTCACATACAATTTGTTTCATTCATAAATAGGAAGTATTAAAGGATACACCATATACTAGAGATCAATGAATATTTCCGATAATATCTCACATACAATTTGTTTCATTCATAAATAGGAAGTATTCAAGGATACACCATATACTAGAGATCAATGAATTTTTTCGATAATATCTCACATACAATTTGTTTCATTTAGATTAATAAATAGGAAGTATTCAAGGATACACCATATACTACAGATCAATGAATATTTCCGATAATATCGCACATACAATTTGTTTCATTTAGATTTATAAATAGAAAGTAATCAAGGATACACCATATACTAGAGATCAATGAATATTTTCGATAATATTTTAAATACAATTTGTTTCATTTAGATTTATAAATAGGAAGTAATCAAGGATACACCATATACTAGAGATCAATGAATATTTCCGATAATATCTCACACACAATTTGTTTAATTTAGATTTATAAACATGATGTATTCAAGGATACACCATATACTAGAGATCCAGGAATATTTCCGATAATATCTCACATACAATATTTTCATTTAGATTTATAAATAGGAAGTACTAAAGGATACACCAAATACCAGAGATCAATGAATATTTTTCATAATATCTCACATACAATTTGTTTCATTTAGATTTATAAAAAGGAAGTATTGAACGATACACCATATACTAGAAATCAATGAATATTTTCGATGATATCTCACATACAATTTGTTTCATTAAGATTTATAAATAGGAGGTATTCAAGGATACACCATATACTAGAGATCAATGAATATTTCCGATAATATCTCACATACAATTTGTTTCATTTAGATTTATAAATAGGAGGTATTCAAGGATACACCACATACTGGAGTTCGATGAATATTTCCGCTAATATCTCACATACAATTTGTTTCATTTAGATTTATAAATAGGAGGTATTCAAGGATACACCACATACTGGAGATCGATGAATATTTCCGCTAATATCTCACATACAATTTGTTTCATTTAGATTTATAAATAGGAGGTATTCAAGGATACACCTTATACTAGAGGTCAATGAAAATTTTCGATGATATCTCACATAAAATTTGTTTCATTTATATTTATAAATAGGAAGTATTCAAGGATAACCATTTACAAGAGATCAATGAATATTTTCGATAATATCTCACATACAATTTTTTTCATTTATATTTATAATTAGGAAGTATTCAACGATACAGCATATACTAGAAATCAATGAATATTTTCGATGATATCTCACATACAATTTGTTTCATTAAGATTTATAAATAGGAGGTATTCAAGGATACACCATATACTAGAGATCAATGAATATTTCCGATAATATCTCACATACAATTTGTTTCATTTAGATTTATAAATAGGAGGTATTCAAGTATACACCATATATTAGAGATCCAGGAATATTTCCGATAATATCTCACATACAATTTTTTCATTTAGATTTATAAATAGGAAGTACTAAAGGATACACCAAATACCAGAGATCAATGAATATTTTTCATAATATCTCACATACAATTTGTTTCATTTAGATTTATAAAAAGGAAGTATTGAACGATACACCATATACTAGAAATCAATGAATATTTTCGATGATATCTCACATACAATTTGTTTCATTAAGATTTATAAATAGGAGGTATTCAAGGATACACCATATACTAGAGATCAATGAATATTTCCGACAATATCTCACATACAATTTGTTTCATTTAGATTTATAAATAGGAGGTATTCAAGGATACACCACATACTGGAGTTCGATGAATATTTCCGCTAATATCTCACATACAATTTGTTTCATTTAGATTTATAAATAGGAGGTATTCAAGGATACACCACATACTGGAGATCGATGAATATTTCCGCTAATATCTCACATACAATTTGTATCATTTAGATTTATAAATAGGAGGTATTCAAGGATACACCATATACCAGAGATCAATGCATATTTTTCATAATATCTCACATACAATTTGTTTCATTTAGATTTATAAATAGGAAGTATTCAACGATACACCATATACTAGAAATCAATGAATATTTTCGATGATATCTCACATTCAATTTGTTTCATTTGGATTTATAAATAGGAGATATTCAAGGATACACCATATACTAGAGATCAATGAATATTTTCGATGATATCTCACATTCAATTTGTTTCATTTAGATTTATAAATAGGAAGTATTCAACGATACACCATATACTAGAGATCAATGAATATTTTTCATAATATCTCACATACAATTTGTTTCATTTAGATTTATAAATAGGAAGTATTCAACGATACACCATATACTAGAAATCAATGAATATTTTCGATGATATCTCACATTCAATTTGTTTCATTTAGATTTATAAATAGGAGGTATTCAAGGATACACCACCTACTGGAGATCGATGAATATTTCCGCTAATATTTGTTTCATTTAGATTTATAAATAGGAAGTATTCAAAGATACACCATATACTAGAGATCAATGAAAATTTTCGATAATATCTCACATACAATTTGTTTCATTTAGATTTATAAATAGGAAGTATTCAAGGAAACACACTATACTAGAGATCAATGAAAATTTTCGATGATATCTCATATACAATTTGTTTCATATAGATTTATAAATAGGAAGTAATCAAGGATACACCATATACTAGAGGTCAATAAAAATTTTTGATGATATCTCACATACAATTTGTTTCATTAAGATTTATAAATAGGAAGTATTCAAGGATACACCATATACTAGAGGGCAGCGAATATTTTCCATAATATCTCACATACAATTTGTTTCATTTAGATTTATAAATAGGAAGTAATCAAGGATACACACTATACTAGAGATCAATGAATATTTTCGATAATATCTTACATACAATTTGTTTCATTAAAATTTATAAATAGGAAGTATTCAAGGATAACCATTTACCAGAGATCAATGAATATTTTCTATAATATCTCACATATAATTTGTTTCATTAAGATTGATAAATAGGAAGTATTCAAGTATACACCATATACTAGAGATCAATGAATATTTCCGACAATATCTCACATACAATTTGTTTCATTTAGGTTTATAAATAGGAAGTATTCAAGGATACACCATATACTAGAGATCAATGAATATTTTCGATAATATCTCACATACAATTTGTTTCATTAAAATTTATATATAGGAAGTATTCAAGGATTGCCATTTACCAGAGATCAATGAATATTTTATATAATATCTTACATACAATTTGTTTCATTAAGATTTATAAATAGGAAGTATTCAAGGATGCACCCACCATATACTAGAGAGCAATGAATATTTTCTATAATATCTCACATACAATTTGTTTCATTTAGATTTATAAATAGGAAGTAATCAAGGATACACACTATACTAGAGATCAATGAATATTTTCGATTATATCTCACATACATTTTGTTTCATTTATCTAAATTATTTATTTATTTATAATGATTTATAAATAGGAAGTATTTAAGGATACACCATATACTAGAGATCAAAGAATATTTTCGATGATAAATCAAATACAATTTGTTTCATTTAGATTTATAAATAGGAAGTAATCAAGGATACATCATATACTAGAGGTCAATGAATATTTTCGATGATAAATCACATACAATTTGTTTCATTTAGATTTATAAATAGGAAGTATTCCAGGATAAACCATATACTAGAGGCCAGTGAATATTTTCGATGATAAATCACATACAATTTGTTTCATTTAGATTTATAAATAGGAAGTATTCAAGGATACACCATATACTACAGATCAATGAATATTTTCGATAATATCTCAAATACAATTGGTATAATTTATATTTATAAATAGGAAGTATTCAAGGATACACCATATACTAGAGATAAATGAATATTTTCGATGATATCTCACATACAATTTGTTTCATTCATATTTATATATAGGAAGTATTCAAGGATACACCATATTCTAGAGATCAATGAAAATTTTCCATAATATCTCACATACAATTTCTTTCATTAAGATTTACACGTAGGAAATGTTTAAGGATATACCAGATACAAGAAATCAATGAATATTTTCGATAATATCTCACACACAATTTGTTTCATTTAGATTTACACATAGGAAGTATTCAAGGATACATCATATACTACAGATCAATGAATATTTTCGATAATATCTCACATACAATTGTTTTCTTTTAGACTGTAGCGACTTAAATAAAAGACGTCTGTTTGCTTTAACGATTGTCAACAACTGACTTTTATTTTTTAAACCATGTGTACATCAATTAAACTTCTAGAATAATCTATTTTCTATTACAAACAAGATTGTATGCTTCACCCATACAACATACATATAAAATCAACTTATCGATACTCGAATGTAAAAAATGAACAAATGTAAAAATGAATAAAATGAATATTACAGTGTTGCCACAATACCCTCCGGCTAGTGCCAGACTATCCGTACCGGTCAGGAAATTAAACTCGTCTTCCAAATCGACTGATTTTTCCATTGCCTGGTATCTTTCCGGGAATTGTCTGTGCCAGCTCCTTACTCGAAAACTCCTCAGAATCGCTGGAATATATTTTTGCTGGTTTTATTCGATCTATCGATATTTTGTCCTTTATTTTGCCTCTTTTTATAATCAAATACTTTTGATAACGTTTTTCGACTTCAAATGGGCCTTCGTATACTGGTTCCAAAGGATTGCGCACTCGATCCACTTGTACGAAAACAAAATTACATGTGTTTAAATCTGGATCGACATAATGCTTTTTGTTGCAATGCCATGATGGGCCAGGAGCTCGTAGGTCACTCATTACACGTCGTAATTGTTGTACAAATTCCACTTGATTGTCTTTAGTATTGCTAGCAACCCAGAAATCACCTGGTAAACGAAGCTGTGTACCATACAGTAATTCAGCTGGACTAGCGCCGATATCTAGTGTAACCGTAGTACGAAGTCCTAAAAGAACAAGTGGGAGGGCAAAAGTCCAATCTTTTGTAGCGTAACATTTAATGGCGTTCTTAAGGGATCGGTGCCATCTCTCAACCATACCATTTGCTTGGGGATGGTATGCTGTTGTACACAGGTGTCGTATGCCCAGTGTCTTCCTAAATCGGTAGTAATTCTTTCTGGTACTCCATATAGCGATACCCATTCAGTTATAGAAGCTTTCGCAACCGTTTGGGCTGAAATATCTGGTATGGGAATTGCGGTCGGCCATCTTGAAAATCTATCCACACATGTTAGGCAATACCTATTTCCGGGCGATGTTGGAAGTGGCCCAATTAGATCAATATTCACATGCCGGAAATGCTTGTCGGTCGTGATATAGTCGCTTAAAGGAGCGGACATATATCTATTAATCTTTACTCTCTGGCACTGTAGACAACCCCTAACAAACTTGCCAATATCTTTTGATAGCCGGGGACACAGCGCTCTATTACGAGTTTTCTCGTAGCTCTAATGCTGGGGTGAGCTAAATTATGCGATTTTCGCATTATGGCTTCTCTCTGTTCTACGGGCACATAGGATCTTATATGTGAGCCATTAATATTGCAATATAAAAATTTTTTAGAATCTGGAATGGGCAAAAGAGTGAGGTTAAGTGATGAGTCCTTACCTGACGCCAGCAAAGACTTTAATTCGGTATCGTTTTCTTGAGCTATTGAAATTGCATTGAAATCAATTAAATCCGTTGCAATGCTATTTATGCGAGAGAGCCAATCCGCAGTGATGTTATCAGTACCTTTAATATGACGGATATCAGTGGAATATTGACTTATAAAGTCTAGCTGTCGTACTCTTTTTGGTGGAACTTTTTCGCTTTTTTGCTGAAATGCAAACACTAATGGTTTGTGGTCGGTATAAATCGTAAGGCATATTTAAAATGTTGCACACCTTGGTACACAGCTGTTAACCCTTTCATGCCCGATATTGCCTATAGGCAACATTGTACATTTTTGTTCATAAATTCCGCAGTTTTTAATTTCTTTAAAAGATTTTTTCGCAAACAAGCTTGGTTAAAAACGTGCAAAACCAGAATACGTAGGACTCTGAATTTAATATCACTTCATATTTAGGCCATGACTAACAAACACATGTCCTTAAAAAATTTTAGCTCTGGCCCAAAAAATTCGGGCATGAAAGGGTTAATTCGCGATCGTACGCACTATACTTTCGTTGAGCATCAGTGAGCTGCTTTGAGTAAAATCCCAATTCTTGGTTTACACCATCAACGATCTGGTGTAGTACTGCGCCCACAACAGCGGCCGATGCATCAACGGTCAGTGTAAGTTCACTGTGTGGTGACAAGATGTTCAAACAAGTTGCATTAGCTAAATTATTTTTGCAGGCATTAAACGCATCTGAAGCTTCTTTTGACCACACAATTTTAGTTGTATCGTTTTTTTATTTCCGACTATCAAATTTTGAAGGATACTTTGATGTTTAGCTGCATTCTTCAGGAACGGACGATAAAAATTCAACATTCCTAAAAACCTTTTTAAATCTTTTACCATAGTGGACTTAACAAAATTACAGACCGCTTCAATTTTACTTTTAAGTGGACGTAGCCCTTCGCTCGTTATTGTATGACAAAAAACTCAAGCTCAGTTTGCCCCAATTTACATTTATCTGCATTAATCGGCAAATTACCAGTTCGCAGTCTATCAAATACTGTGCGTAATTCCTTTTCATGTTGTTTTTCGTCTGTTGAGGCCACCAAAATATCATCGATGTAGGCAAAGGTAAAGTCCAAATCCCTTAGCACTTCATCAATGTATCGCTGAAAGATTTGGGCAGCGTTTCTCAGGCCAAACGTCATGCACCTAAATTCATATAGGCCGAATGGTGTTGTGATTGCCGTTTTAGGTATATCAACTGGTTCGATGGGTATTTGGTGGTAAGCACGTTGCAAATCGAAAATATTTTTTTACCGTGTAGGATGTTGGTGACGTCATGAAGATATGGGATACGATACCTGTCTGGAACCGTAATTGAGTTGAGGGCTCGATAATCGCCGCAAGGCCTCCAATCGTTATTTGTTTTCTTCACTATATGTAGTGAACTTGCCACTGACTGTTCGATGGCCGGCAAATGCCCTTTTCCATTAAAAACTGAAATTCTTTTTTTTGCTGCCTCGAGTCTTTCACCAACAAGCCGCCTCGGCCGAGAAAAAACTGGTGGCCCTGTTGTCACTATATGATGTGTTGTGTTTGTTGTTATTGGCATTTTATTAGAATTTAAAACAGCAAAATCACTATACTCGCTCAACAGTTTTGCGAATTTACTGTCCGTTTAGTGTGTTAATATTTTAATTGCTGTATTTTGCTCAAACTTTACCTTTGTTTCCAACATAGTCTTCTTGTCAATTAATTTTCCTCTTTTCATATCAACTAGCAAATCATACGCTTTTAAAAAATCAGAGCCGATGATAGCTGTGTTAACATCGGCGACGTAAAAATTCCATTTTAAGCTGCGGCGGAAACCTAGTGACAAATTAAGACGGCGTTGACCAAATGATTTTATTGGAGTACCATTTGCGGCGTAAAATGTTGGTGTTGAATGCTTTTTGTTTTTATCGTCTTTTCTAGGAGGAATAACAGACACATCGGCGCCTGTGTCAATTAAAAATTTTGTGTTGGTAATTTTATCATGAATGACGAGCGATTTGCAATGAGTGATCACCAATAACGCTCGTGGAGTATGGTGATGATGTTAGTTTTTTTCAAAATCGGAAGAAAAGTTGCAAGGCGGTCTACATTTTCTTGCATTTTTTCCAAATAGCTCATGGTACCAGCATTGATTTGAGGGGCCGGAAGGTGTTCTAGCTCGTCGCTCCCTGCTTTTGCTGCGGTGGCTGCTTCTTCCTCGGATTCGTCCTGCACTCATACTGACCAATTGGTTTAGTTGTTGTTCTATACGCTGTATTCGCAATTCGGTCTCTCGGTCTTGTGCCTGCTGTTTGGCTACGGCTGCTATCTGCTGGCAGTCAGATACAAAAATTTTGTCTGCTAATTTTGGCAGCTCTGGTAGATCTGCATACGATGCCTGCAGTATGGCTCGAGTTTGCGCTGGAAGCCTTTGCAACCAAAGTGACTTCAAGAAATTGTTATTTATTTTTCCTTTTGCTAAGCCACTTAGCTCATTTAATAATTGTGTAGGGCGTTTATCCCCAAATCGATCTCTGATATTAGTTTTTGGATCTTTTTTTTGCTCACTGTCGCAGTATCTCTCTATTATACAAGACTTTAAATTGTCATACTTGCCTTGATCAGGAGAATTTAAAATAGCATCTGATATTTGAGCCAAAACGTTCCTTTCAATGGCGGACTGTAGTAGCGGACTGTAGTGACAGTTAAATCTGGAGACATCATTATTAATTCCTGAGATGCTAAACTGGCCCTCAACTTGTGCGAACCAAATTTCAGGTTGTTCGAGCCAAAACGGTGGCACTTTGACCGACACTCTGTTGACAAATGCACTGCCTTCGTGGTTAACGGCAGAGGAGTTGGTAGATACACCTGCTTGTCGAGATGTTGATGCCTGACCCAAATTAACGCTTTGGCTTTGCTTTGCGTCGTTCATTTTACGGGGTCACCAATTGTAGCGACTTAAATAAAAGACGTCTGTTTGCTTTTAACGAGTGTCAACAACTGACTTTTATTTTTTAAACCATGTGTACATCAATTAAACTTCTAGAATAATTTATTTTCTAGTACAAACAAGATTGTATGCTTCTCCCATACAATCACACAATATATACATATAAAATCAATTTATCGATAACTCGAATGTAAAAACTGAACAAGTGTAAAAATGAATAAAATGAATATTATAGTGTTGCCACAAGACTTATAAATAGGAATTATTCAAGGAAACACCATCTACTAGAGATCAATGAATATTTTCGAGAACATCTCAAATACAATTTGTTTCACTTAGATTTATAAATAGGAAGTATTCAAGGATACGCCATATACTAGAGATCAATGAATATTTTCGATAATATCTCACATACAATTTGTTTCATTAAGATTTATAAAAAGGAAGTATTCAAGGATACGCCATATACTAGAGATCAATGAATATTTTCGATAATATCTCACATACAATTTGTTTCAATTATATTTACATATAAGAACTGCTTAAGGATACACTAGATACAAGAAATCGATTATATCTCACTCACAATTTGTTTCATTTAGAATTATATATAGGAAGTTTGCAAATAAAAAATTTAGAAAATGCCTGAATACAAAAGAACACATTTATGAAAAATATTTTTCATTAAAAACTGAAAACCTTTTTTTATGGTTTACATACAGTTAGCGTGAAAGGTCTATGATCCATAGGAGTTTGCTTATTAAAAAATTTTGAATTAATGCTCAAATTTTGGACCAAAATACTAAAAAATTTGTTGCTTTTTGTTATCGGTAAAAAACCATATTTATCTGGTATAGCAAGTGGTTGAAACATACACTTCATTAAAGCATTTAACAATGTGTGGATTTTTATACATTTTTTTTCAGTTGTTGGTTTTTGTAGAAAATAGAAATATTTTTTTCCAAACTTTGTATATAAAAATTATATTTATTTTTAACTATCACTTATATAAATTTACATATACATATGTATCTATGTACGTTCATATAGATTCAGATAGTTTGCTATTAACTACCTGGGGTATAATTCGTGACATATTATTAATGTTTCAAATGTTTTCATTTTTGTTTTGTGTGAATTTATCAGCATATTTTTTCATACTAATTTCGAGTGGCTTTTTATATCTTTTATGTGGTTTAGATAACCAAAGCAATACCATATTTCTCTTGCATTGCATATTGTATTGGTATACCAGAAGTTTATTTTATATTTATGAATTTATTTTTAATATTTTTAATAAAAATTTCGCAACCATATTTACTCTTTTTTATTACAATTGGAGCCAAAACTTAAAGTTTAAATTATATTTGGCCGTTATAATTTTAAGAAGTAAAATACAACTGTAATCCAAAAAATTGATTGGATTTTGTTTCGCTTATAGTAGTAGTAGTAGTAGTAGGAAATATGTTGGGGACGTGAGAGCACAGTTCTAACCCTAGGTCAGACATTTCCAACAAAACGAAATATGAAAAAATATTTCTTCGGCAACTGTCTCTCAGCAGATTTCTGTCAATGACTCTGAGAGTATATAAAATTGCCATGCAAAATTTTCTCAAAAATCTGTTGTTCGGAGTTGACTTTAAACTGTTGGTTCCATTACCCAGAAGTAAGCGGTGGTGAGGGATTTTAACCCTGAACGGTTGCTGTTCGTCGAATCGACTAAGCTCGTTATCGTATAAATCTTTTATATTTGACCAAATTTCTCTTCTTTTTTCAACAACGTTGAAAGGTTGTTCGTCAATTCAACGAAGAGTAACCTTAATGTACAAAAATGAAGTGTAACCGTCCAGGGTTAATGACCAATTATGTATGTATTTATTTTGTTTAACTTTCAAACACTAAAATCGGAAAAGGAAAATAAATTGTTTGTTTCTATCGTTGTTCCGGTTCCAGCTTAAATTAATGTTCAAATAGAGCGTCCAAAAATTGATTGAAGTTTTTTATGTATGGAACCTAACATCATTCCAATCTGCGCCAAATCATCTGTGGGAGGACATAATTTGAAATTTCCAATATTGCATTATTCTTCATCGGCATATTATGCCTGCCAATATCTATGATGGCTTAGCCAACATCGTTCTGCAAAAAATATGGATCGATAATGCTAACAGGCCCAAATCCAGTGGTGTGTGGGGATTTTGTGGATTGGTATCAGACCATTTTCGGCAATTTGGGTGTTCAAGTGTGCATTCATCTTACTTACTTAATTTGTCATTAAAACCCTTGAGTTAGAAGAGCCTTTGAAGTAGAACTCAATAATGAAGATTTCTCATCACAATACAACAACTCCAAACATTTTCATAAAAAATGTTGTCCAAACAACAACAAATTATCAATTATTTGATTAAATAGAAAAACTTCAAAAACTTCATGAAGTCGACGCCGGAGTGTCATACATACACATAATTGGTCATTACAACACTTCAGTCAGGATTACGACCTAGTTTCTCACACCACTTATGTTGTGTGTGTTAATTGTATACATGAGTGTCGGGGCCTACAGTTTGAAGTCGACTCCGAACGACAGATTTTTAAGAAACTCTTCATGACAATTTTTTTTTTACTCTCAGAATTTTTTCCAGAAATTTGCTGAGAAGAAGTCGCCGAAAAAATACTTTTTGTAGTTTGTTTTCATGTCTGGGCTGGGGCTGGAACCCTGGCTTTACGTCTAATAAGCCAACACACTACCTACTAGACTACGGCGATTCACAGCCCAATTCATAAGCTTTAATAAATACACTAAATACACTACTTCGTGCTTCTCGAAGCCATCATGTTAAAATGAACAACTACTGTTCCTCGTGTGACTGACACTCAACTAAGGAAGTTGAAGCTAAACTGAGTGGTGATGTTATCACTTGTAAAACTTACAAAATAGTTTTAAATTTTTTGTCAATCGGAAAGGCAACGCTCTTTATGTTTATGCAATAGTCGATTCCATCTAGCTGTTGTGGGAAATATTTCTTTTTTAAGTCCCACACTTATGGTATGGCGTCTACTCATGCAATTCATTGTGTTGGAACTAGGAAAAATATCTTATGGAAAGGAGGAAAGAGGGAGTAGTGTTTGTAGATACTACATTTGAATCTCTTTATATCACAAGTGACAAGAAATATCTCTGCAGGAAGGATCCGGTTACACAACAAATTTTGTCTGTAATGCAGTGTACCATCATCTACTGAGCAATCAACTACAAAAGGATGTGCTCTGCTAGAAAGACGAGTGTTATGTACTAATACAGGATTCTCGAGAATAAGTCCCCTTATTTAGCTAGAGCAAAATCTGTTGTAGTAGCGATACAGCAATGAACCTCAAGCCACATTGCGACGATGCCCCAATAAATCAATATAGTTGTCTGCCCTTCCGTCATTATTGAACACCTTTGCCATCTCGTGTACGAGAGGCACCGATTCGGGCATGAGAGTTGTACTCCATTCTCGGTTAGATATAAATGACGTAAATAGTAAGAAGATCACATGAATTTTTCCATTGTCTTAAGAAACCGAGTCACTTGAAAGTTTTCTTCAACATTTGCAAAACGTGGTTCCAGCGAAGTTTACACTGAATTTTCTAGCCCATGAGATGACGTAATGTAGTATTAATGTGTGGCAACAACAAGTGCAAGGCTCTTGGTGGTGGCACTTATTAGAAATGAGATGCCTTAGAAATATGTCACTGTTAAATCTCTTTCGATCATTAAGGGGACCACTTGTTTTATACGTGGAATTAGAATTTTTAAGAGCCTGCAATAAGCCATGGGTTGAGCCAGGCCCACTTAGTGAACTTGCGTGGTAAACTTGTTCGAAGCGCTTGTAATCTATCCTAATATAACCTATCCTATCCTAGCTTTTATCTGTTCTATCTGGTTACCAATATATATAAATTTTATTACAATTTAAAGTTTCACTTCCACTCTTCTCTTCATTGTCTGTCCCATACAAAACATCAATATTGGCTTTTTCCCTCAAAGTATGCTATTTTTTGTTGTAAATCCTTTTTTGCCTCCGTGTATTGTATATTCGACGTGCAATAGCCTGCACAGCATGTAGTAAAAAGCGTAAATATTTTTCTCAGTAATATTGACAGTGCAGTTATTGATAAGGGCGAGTAGTTTTTTCCCATCACCCAGCTGTTAGCGATGAATATTTTATTTTATATTTTTTTATTACGTATTGTTTATATCCAATATTTCTTGCATTACAATAGTTTTAAATATTATATGTTTTACATCATATAATAAATGTTGAGAAGAAAAATTATTTAAAAATTTTTAATTTTTTTACTTTCTTGGTTGAAAGATTTGTGGAATTATTTTCCTTTCCATTCACTTTTTCTTTTTTGCTCAGAAAATATTATAATGCCTTGTTCAACAAAAGAATTAAGAAAAATAAAATTGTTTAGACTTCATATACAATTTGAAGTGTTTGCATTTGTTATTGATTTTATGGAAAAGAACCTAAGTTTTGGCTACTAAAGTGTTCATTCATAAAGTTTGTTAAGGGAGAAACATAAGTAAAAAAATTTATTTGTTATTTATTAGGAAATCTGTGGTGTATATGTATATGCATAGTTTTCCATGTAAACCCAATATTAAACGGCAGCAGAGTATGGGACACCCATGATCTAGATGGTAGCATTGTTAACTTCAAATGCCGAGGATTCGATTCTCATCAGGGACCCTGGGTATTTTGTGGTTGTTTGATTGTTGACATTATATATGATTTAACGGCAATGATCTAGTAGGTAGTGTGTTGGCTTATTAGACGAAAGGCCAGGGTTCGAGCCCCAGGCCGGACATCAAAATAAAATACAAAAAGTATTTTTTCGGCGACTTCTTCTCAGCAGATTTCTGGCAAAAACTCTGAGAGTAAATAATATTGCCATGAAAAGTTTCTCAAAAACCTGTCGTTCGGAGTCGACTTTAAACTGTAGGTCCCGCCACTCATGTATAAAATTAACACACACAACATAAGTGGTATGAGAGACTAGGTCGTAATCCTGACTGAAGGGTTGTAATGCCCAATTATGTATGTAGGAATGCAATAAAACAAGAGAGTGAGAATTATTACAATGCAATCCTCGAGAAAAATAAAGTGACAAAGATTTTATATTCGTCATTAAAAAAAGCAATAGCTCAAGAATAAAGTTGTCTTTCCTATCCCCTATAACTATCTTTATTTTATTCCAAAACAATACATTGCATGTATAAGAGACATCTCCTGAGCGTTGGTCTAAAAAAATCGGTAGTTCTTGGAAATTCAGTTCAGATCTATAGAGTCATCTAATATATATGTTGTTACGTTTTTACCTTTTAAAAACATTTAAAATATGTGCTCGTAGATTGTAAATAAAATCAAATACTTTATTGTTCGTACAATTCTGTATGTCAGAGTTCACAACTTTATGTAGACAACAAAAATTGCATTGTTTGTTATTCCTCTTTACACTCTTTTGCTTAAACAATAACAATTGTTCGAAAGATCTTTATAACGGAGATCTTCAAACCACGATTATTCTCTTCACACGCAACGCGTCTTCACACAAGACTGAATGAATTTTACTGACTCCGTTGACTGCTTGTCCTTGCGTTTTATATGGCAACGTAAGCAGTTTAGTGAATGATCTTGAAGTCGAATGTTCGCGGCTTCGCCTTCTCGAGATCTCTATGGATGTAAACACCGTTGATTATTGTCGTTTGTATATTTTGATTACATTTTTTATTGTTGCATTTTTGTTTACTCGTTTATTCCCTTTTTTATACCGGTGTTGTTGGTATATTTTTTTTTTGTTTACTTGTTTATCATGTAAACAAGTTCATTGTTTTTGAAGCTTTTGTTTATTACTTTAATGTTAAAGGATGTAAGACCATATCCATTTTAATAACAATACGTTCCAAAATGTGTTGATTTTTTGCTATTTGATTTTCTTTACTGTGAAATCCAAATATTAACGCAAAAGTGTTGGAGCATAAATGAAGTATTTTTTTACTGCAGCTTTAAATATTTGTTCCCTGTATAGTACAACGCTTTAACTGATATTGAATTCATGGTTTGGATATAAAACCATACATATTTAAAAAGTTAAAGTTGTATACCACGAAAAAGTTGTATTCACGAAAATATTGTATTTAAAGAATTCTATTTTGGTTATACTTGTTAAAGCCGAAGAAATAGATTTATTTTAATTTTAGTTTTGAGTGTAATATACAGTTATGAAATCACCGTAGTTTAGTATGTAGTGTGTTGGCTTATTAGACGTGAGTCCACTGTTCAAACTCCAGGTCAGATATCAAAACAAAATATACATATAAATAATAGTTCTTCGAAGACTTCCTCTCAACAGATTTCTGACAAAAAATCTGAGAGTAAATAAAATTGCCATGAAAAGTCTCTTAAAAATCAGTCGTTCGGAATCGACTTTAAACTGTAGGTCCCACCACTCATGTATAAAGTTAAGCACACACAACATAGGTGCTGTGAGAAGCTAGGTCGTAATCCTGACTAAACGATTGTAAAGACCAATTATGTACTATGTATCTATACAGTTATCATCTTGGAAATAAAGTAGCTGCAGCTTATGCCAACGTTTTCCATGACTCTGTTACATAAATCAGGCTGAATTTGACGATGACATGTTGGCTTTGATGATCTCTTTATTTCGTAATACAACGCATTTACAACAAAAAGTCTAATGGGGTCATATTGCGATATATTTGTGGTGAGTTCAAATCATCTCCACGTGAGATGAGCATGCCACCAAACCGCTTGTGCAGAATATCTAATGTAGTATTGGTTGTATGGCATGTAGAATTGTCTTGTAGAAACCGTATGCGGTTAGTATCTAGATCACTCTACTTAAGCTAAAAAAGGTGGTAATCATACATACATACATAAATGGTCATTACAAACCTTCAGTCAGGATTACGACCACTTATGCTGTGTGTGTTAATTTTATACATGAGTGACGGAACCTACAGTTTAAATTTGACTCCGAACGACTGATTTTGAGAAGCTTTTTATGGCAATTTTTTTTTTACTCTCAGAACATTTTATTCATGGCAATTTTTTAATTACTCTCAGAGTTTTGTCCAGAAATCTTTTATCCTCTGATCACTTTACACTATTTTTTGTGGTATACATTAATTCGTCAGATATAAAAAGTTCATAAGTATATATGTATGTAAAGTCTTCATATATATGGTATGAACATTTAAATATTTCTGCATGCCTGAGTATATTTCTTGCATTAGTTAATATTAAATGTTGGAATGTTTGCCGGCGATTTCCGGCAAAAACTCTCAGAGCAAATAAAATTGCAATGAAAAGTTTCGTAAAAATCTGTCTTTCGGAGTCCACTTTAAAATATAGGTCGCGCCACTCATGTATAAAAATAACACGCACAACATGAGTGGTGCTAGGCCCCAATCCTGACTGAAGGGTTGTAATTATGTATGTGTGTAATGGAAAACGCAAAGATTGTCATGGTGGACATTTTAACGATATTTTATTACACAATAATGTCGTTAATAAGTATTTCTAATTCTCACTTTGTCATATTTAAATTTAAAGATGGGAAGAGCTTTATAAAATAGCCGATATAATATATTGCCTATATATTCCGCTCTATTAGCTAAATTTGTTTATGCTCATAATCCAAGTTCTGTTATGCACTTAACTTTATATATCTTAGAGGGTTCTATTATTGATAGTATCATCCCCGTTATTCCAATTCTCTAGTTGTTTTGAATGGATCACTGTAATTGTACTTCTCTCTTACATGTGCAACATGTTAATGAAGGGATTCATGATTCACCGTAGAATAAAAAATCTAAAGCCAACTTTAAAACATGGTGGAGGTAAAGTGATGGTTTGGGGTGCCATGTCAGCAGGAGGTGTCAGAAATCTCGTTTTTATTGAAACTACAATGGATAAACACCATTATTTGAATATTTTAAAAGAAAATTTGGAAGCTAGTGCAACGAAATTAGGAATGCTAGGGGATTTTCGACTCGTTCACGATAATGACCCAAAACATAAGGCCAAAATTCTAAGTGAATGGTTATGTGAAAACGTAAAAGAAGTGCTTTCTGATCATTCTCAGAGTCCAGATCTTAATCCCATAGAGCATCTATGGAGAGTTTTGGAGAAAAAAATCCGTCAGCCTACAATCACTGTCAAGGAAATGGTCAAAAAAGTTATTACCGATTAATGGCTGAATATTGGTCAAGAAATTACTAGTAAATTATTACCGTTAAAAGAGGTTATTAAAGCCAAAAGATATCACACCCGTTATTAAAACCACATTAATTAGTTTTAAGGTATAAATATTATTCTGTACGGATAATTTTTTGAGTTTGGTTTCTGAAGTATTTTCTTAATTTTGTTAGTTCAATAAAATTTATTTCTGTTTTCACCTTTATGTGTTTGTATTTGTGTAATATGCCTGTTGCACTTTTTAAAAATCAAAAACTCATTTTCATTGGATATATATTTTCCGAACTACATTAAATTATATTTTCAATAGTTTAGTGTACGGGCAATTGTTTGAGTCAGTGTACGTACAGACTTATGTGCGAGGGTGAAGAAATAAATCCATGCATTTCACGCTACAGACATCTGTCAGTAGAATGCTGCAAAATTTGAACAAGAGTAGTCAGTCAGTATGTTGGCTTGCTAGACGTGAGGTCATGGTTTAAATCCCGGGTCACGCATCTCCAGCAAAACGAAATATTAACGAATATTTCTTTGGCGACTGCCCCTCAGCAGATCTTTGTCAAAAACTTTAAGATTAAAAGGTATTGCCCTGAAAAAATTTCCCAAAAAATCTTTCGTTCGGAGGTGACTTAAAACCATAGGCTGTGCCACCCATGTACAAAATTCACTCACACAACATAGGTGGTGTAAGAAGGTAAGTCGTAATACTGACTAAAAAGTTGTAATGACCCATTATGTATGAATGTATGTATTCAGTCTTAGACATCACCAAGTAATTCAAAGAGGAATAAAAAACACTGTATTTTGCGGTAAAATGCCAAGAAATATGTAAAGAATTGATTTTTTTACCCGCCATGTCTTCCATTTTTTATCCCAAGTGACCCAATCTGAAGAAATAAAGCGGCAAAAACTGATTTTACTCTAAAGGAGTTATGGTCCAACACCTCAAATATCTTAATTTTGTGGTAAAACTTCGTATGTCTACATGATAAAAGTGCAGTTAAACCTGATAAAAGCTTCAATCATAAAACATAATAATATACAGACTATAACTGACGTAATGTTACAGAAGATAATAAATACAGGATGATTAAAATAAAATTTAAGAAAAAAAAGAGTTTTATATGAATGTCTTAATTAATGTCTTAAAAGTTTGTCGTTATGCCTTTTGTTACAAGACTATTTGTTTTCTTCTTTCTCACTTCCTCTACTATTTCCAAAAAAAAAAGAGAAACAAACATGCAAATCTAACTTGTCATTTTGAGTTCTGTGTGTATACTTCTGCTCTTTCAATAACCTTTTTATGCATTATTGTGATGCTCATTAAAAAGTTAAATATTGTTTCATAAGGCAAAAAAAAAAAAGAATCTGCCATTAAAGTCTCAAAAAAGCAAGAAAACAAATGTAAAAATATTTACCTTCCTACAATATTTTCTTTATATTTGACATAAGCTGTCTGGTAAATTTATTTCTTCTCCATCATATCCACATATTGCCGCGTTGAAAATTATGCATGCTTTAGTGCGGGTTTTAGAATATTCAAATCTGAAATTATTAGAGACAAAAATTTTTTTGCGCACATATACATTAGGGTGACTCTTAACAATATAGGCACATTGTTTCAACTGTTTCTTGCTCACATGCTCGAAGATTGTACGAAATTAAAAAGCTGATAACGACCGTATTGTTGAAAATACATTGTCATATCAGTTGTCGTATATTCAGTATTTTTTGCCACACCGCCATGAATGATTGTAGGCAACGATGTATATTTATTGAATTGGCTCTGCAGCTGTTAACATCTGACCCTAGGTAGGTATATAGGTAGAAATGGCTGTCCCCTCGATGGAGTCATGAGCGGACACACTTACGCTGCACACATGGCCTATTGTGGTACCACAGTTCCTCATTTCCCCTTATTCCGGGAACCATTCGGAGCTTCCGATGAAGCGACTCAAACTGCCAATATCCATACACGACAGTTCATCCATATCCTCTGTAGGCACTCAGGTAACTTTTTCTCCTCCGACTAAGTGCCGGACATGTGTACAATATGTGAAGAATAGTCTCATCTTCCTCGTAATCTCCACAGCTTATGCAGAAATCATTTGCAAGGTGTCCAAGACCAATACGCCTCGCATACGTTCCTATAATGCAATGCCCAATAATAACACCGATAACAGTGCTGAGCCTACTTCTTTGGAGTTTAAGCATAGTCGACGTGCACCTCCTATCTAGCTCCGGCCAGATCTTTTGCGCCGCTCTGCCCTTATCCGAAGTTGCCCACATTCTGTTGATGAGATCTGCTGTTGAATTGTCAATTATAAGTCTGCAGGTCCCCAAAGGGATAACATCAAATTCAGTCGATTTATGCGCCAGAGTCATGAAAAATTCCATATAGAGAAGCTTTGAGGAAGCTTTGATCGATGTTACTATATTCGACACAATAATGAGGCTTGACCTTTTTACCGAAAACGCATAAAATATTTCGATGATATTACACACCCGGTTTGTTTTATTTGAATTTAAAGATGGGAAGCATTCAAAAAAATACCCTATATTACCTTGAAAGCCAAACCTACCGTGAATACATTCATATGTATGTATATCGTATTGTTGTTCCAATTTTCATTGGGCGTAAGGTACTTCTTAAGCTGTTTACAGGAATTGTTGAAAAATTATATTTTTTTGTTATTTTTTATTCAATATTCAACAGCTTAAGGGTTACACTAAAGAAACGCAAATTTCTAATATTATTATGGACTCTGTAGTACACATATATACAAATACAAATAGATGACTTCAACCAACGTGTAACACCCAATTGCTGTAAGGCTCCTGTTAAAAAATTATTAAAACAATTTTCCTTCTCTTATATATTTTTTATTTGTTTACCCAAAAATTCAATTTTCTGAAGTCGCTTGTTTTACAGAAGTAAGCAGTTGAAGGCTAAATTTCCTTTTTTGTTCATTCATTATAAAAGTTAATTACAAATGTAGACTTTTTAAATACATTTGACGGCATTATTTACTGAACGGAGACGAAAGCAGTTCAAACCTTTTTTAATAAAAATTGTAAAGAGAATATCTTGTCAGTATTATACTCGTATGTGCTAGAAATCACACACTAAATTGGATAGTGGAATCTTTTCCTACCAGGAACTCTGGTCGCTTAAACTACAACGTGCATATGGTGTTAGTCACTGTACTTGTAATAAATTTACTCAAATAAATGAAATATCAAACAGAAAACTTATGTTCGGCAACTGAAAGCATTTTATGTCGCTGTAAACCAAGTAAATTTTTGATTTTTGGCACAGTTCTATATATTAATAACTCTGATTAGTTTGATTTACCTCATTTGCTTACCGTATGGTGCAACACATCGATTACTAGTCTGTAGTACTTGCTCATAGTCATCACTGGAAAATTATCAGCATACCACATTACCCTAAAATACAAAAGTGGTGATTGGACTTTCCTTTGAGGGCATTGCCTATTTGCTATTAGCAGAAGAAACTCGGCACCCAAATGTGAACTTATCTGCCTGTCACCTAATTCACGAATATACACGTCCTTTTTGTGTTATCAGAAGCGTACTCGATATCTAGAAATTCGTATGAACGACTTTCCAAGAACATTAGGTCTTTTATATCTCAGTAACCAGTTACTGAATATCCCGTCTGTGCATTTCTATCTACCTCTACCAGAGATCAGCAACGAATCGTTTTTTCGCTACTCATAACTACATAACATACATACAGTTGAGTAAAGGAGAGTCGAAATCAACAACATCATGCGTACTGTTAAGTATGAGTACGATGAGTACTTCAAACTTTGAATATGAGTAGTATGAGTATGATATTAAAATAAGTATAAGTATCAGAAATTTTGAGAACGATTCGAATGTACTCAACTTTTTGAATACTCATTGCTGATTTCTGATATATACATAACATAATTGGTCATTACAACCCTTTTGTCAGGACCTAGCTTCTGACACCACTTACGTTGTTAACTTTATACATGCGTTTTAGTTTTTTAAAAATAATACATAATAATAAAAGTTTGTTGACAACAAAGTCTGAAAATACAAATTATAAAAATTATATATAATTATAAAATATAAAAAATTATAAAAATTGTGAAAGAAGAACACACCGTAGTCTAGTAGGTAGTGTGTTGCCTTATTAGATTCGAGGGTCCAGTACAAACCGTAGGCCAGACATCTCAACCAAAACGAAATATGAGAATATATTCCCTCACCGACTCCCTCTCAGCAGATTTCTGGCAAAAGCTCAGTGAGTTTAATGAAAAATTGCCATGAATCAAAAATTCCGTCACTCCGAGTCGACTTTAAACTGTAGGTCTTGCCGCTCATGTATAAACACACTCCGTTTATTAACACACACAACATAAGTAGCGCGAGAAGCTAGCTCGTAATCCTAACTGAAGAATTGTAATGACTTATTTTGTAAATGTAAAAATGATTTCTTTTTTCACTGAACTCTTGGAAGGTGCTATAATGTTTGTTGTTAACATTTTTGAGCATTCCAATAAAATGTCAAACTGTTCCTGTTCTTGGGTTATTGTGTGGCTCCAGTTATTTAAAGCATTCTTTCTACTGACAATATGATCTCTTTTTTCTGTTTGATTTATATTTGTATGAGCACAGAACATATTTCCGCGTTTTGTACGGTGCTTGGATCTTAGGGTAGGAAGCACACAAATTGTGATTGTACGACGGAATATCTAACTTTGTTATGTTATGCTCATTGAGGCGGCTGCCAATTCAACCGACTGTTTATTGATTTACCCATGAATGCTAAAACGAATGTTAACCGTAACAGCGTTCCTTAGAATTTTAAATCCAAATAATAAAGCCACTTAACTTTAAAATTATCTACTTAATAGCCGTCCAGTTTAAAACTGCTGCATATAATGGGTGAAAAAACTTTTAGCAATTTGATTGCATTCCTTAGTTGAATTCAAACTAAGAAAACATTTGCTAAAGTACATATGTGCTCTACGAAATACTGGGAGTGCACTAGTAATACTTTTGCTTTTTATTTCATTCTCAAAGTTCATGTCCATTTAATGCGAAGGAACACATAATAATACCCAGTTGTTCTAAGACTTCCTTTTTAGAGTTTGTCACAAATGTATTCATTTTAAAAAGAGTTTTTATAGAATATTGGATAAGAGACATTCCTTTAGTGGCACAATATGGATGGCGGTGAATACAAAAATAAAATTTTATGGACAAGTGTTTAGGAGAGTATTATTGTTAAATCTTTTAAAGTGATTTTATAAATTTTAAAATTCTGTGTGTACTTTAAATGTACAGTTTAAATATTTATTTATTTATTTATTTATTACAATACAATTACAAATTATATCCTAATTATTTACGAGCGAAGTAACTTGACTATTTCCTCGGTGTAGTGTCACAGACGAAGGGCTCTGGTGGGAATCGAACCCACGACCCTCACGCTAGTCGTCTAGCACACCACCCACTAGACTACCAGGGCACCCATAGTTTAAATATTTTAAAATGATTTTAGTTCTCAATTTAAAACTTTATTTTATAGGCATGTTTTATTGTTTTAAAAAGATTTGTTAATTCTATTGCGATTAAATTAAAATAAATTATAATTAAAATTTAAAATATCCGGTGGGCCGTCTATCGATTTAAATTAGAACCATCTGCTAATTCGAATATGGCAATACTTATGCCTTTCCATTCTCTCACAAAATTCAGTATATTATCTCCACTGAACGTAGTGAATTGATTTGAACAACGTTGGGATTTATTTTGGAAAACTATTTCCAAAATAAAAGCCGTAAATTACACGATAATATCGCACAAAATTTGGTCGCAGTCTCAGGTTTACGGAAGTTTATTGCCATAGTTCGGGAAACTGGTTTCATTGTTGAAGTAAGCCAAGAAGTAAGCGTGCTCGTACATCGCGTACATCCGAAAATATTGAAGCTGTGCCTGAGAGTGTGCATGAGAGAGAATCCACCAACAATAACTCGTCATTGTCTTTAATAATTGAACATTTCACGCACCGGTTTACGTCAAATTTTGCGAAAAGATTTCGCCTTACAAATATTCAATTGGTTAAAGAGTTGAAGCTGAATCACCATCAGCTTCGTTTTAGCTTCGCTAGATGGGCCAACGGGAAACTACACGATAATGTCGATTTTGCCAAAAAATATCATCCCTTCGGATGAAGATCATTTTCATCTTGGTGGGTTCGTTAATTAGCAAAATTTCCATATTTGATGTTCAGAAAATCCATTCATGGTCGTACAGAAGCCAATGCACCCCTTACGAGTGACTACTTATTTCATGCAACTTGTGGATCAGAGGCATCATTGGCACATATTTCTTTGAAAATGGGGACGGCGAAACCCTTACCCGAACTGCATGGAAATGATATGAACGATGTTTGATTTCAATAGGATGTATTTGCTATACATCACATGCCACAATTGATTTATTGCGTTAAACGTTTGTTGGCCGTTATATTAGCCGAAAAGCTAAGCTAAAAAGCTGGCCGCCAAAAAGCTGCGATTTGAGATGGTTGGACTATTTTCTGTGGGGCGTCACTAAAGAAAAGTGTTATGCCGGCAAACCAGAGACAATTGAGCATTTGAAGGCCAATATTCGTATTGCCAGTGATATGACCCCATACACACTTAATCGAAACGATTGTATTTCACAACGAAAAAGTAAATTTGACAAAATTTAAACCATTTTTGTTTTATTACATTTTTAAATTTAAACTTTAATTTACTCATTACACTACTCATATTTAATATGTAAAATTCATAATGTCGAGAACATATCGCACACCCAGTACAAAAGTGACTCAACTCAAAATTTTCATTTTTCGAGTTTATATGCTTAAACTATGTAGAATACACTGGTATATTTATAACAAAAAAAATATTTGTGTTTTTTTTTTTGTTGCTAACTGTTACTAAAAATGGTCCAAAAATTTTGTTTTTAACTATTTTTATTTCAGTCAAAAATTGTTTTTAATCGATTTCTGTAAAATGATAATTTTGAGTTGAGTCATTTTGTACTGGGTGTACATATGTGACGTTTGAGCAGTGTTGCCACAACAAAATTATTTTTCTAACCAAAATTTGAATAAAAAATAACCAAATTTCAAAAAAAAATAACCAAAATTATTTTTTATTTATTTCATATTTACATTTTATTGTGGACATTACAGTTAACATATAATATACAAACCTATTTATTAATAGTAAAAAAACAATGAACAAATTAGTAAAAATAAATATGATAAAATTTTTCGCAAATGTTATTAGAGTTATCAAAATTGTATGAAGTGTCTACATAATTTCTACACAGTAAAAAATCAAAAAAAAATATCATAGTACGTTTGCATAAAGTGACTATAACGAACAAATCTACATAATTTTTACATTATAAAAGGAGAACAAAAGCAAATATTAGCATTTAGTACATTTGATTGCAAAAAATAACCAAAATGGAAAAAAAATTCACATGTACACATGGAAAATAAAAATAACCAATTTTGGTTAAAATAACCAAAATGGCAACACTGCGTATGAGTGATATTTAATTCCTTTAGTTTCATACATGACAATATCAAAGACTTGTTATTGCATACTTTCGAGAGTAATTGTTCAAGTATTTGGAATATGACGCGTATGAGTAATATATTTCAAATCCAATTAAATAGAAAGTATACTCCATTAATTTGGAATTGAACATTTCCAAGCAATGATATGGCAATTTTAAATTTTTTGAAATATCCCAACATAAAAGTGTGCAGTCCCTGCTTTGACCAACTTGCTTCTCTTCCCTGACTTTGGTGGAACTTGGTCAGTAGAGAGACTGCGTTCACTAGTGGCATCACAACGGGCCGCTTTGCGTACTCAAGTGAGCTGTTTGATATCAGAGCTACTACTTCGACCTAACCTAACCAACCTAAAAGTAAATACAAAAAAAAAACAATTCGAGGCTATATTCTAGTGGGTGCTGCATCATGACCTGTAGCTTCATAGTCTGTATCTTTAACATCTTGACTGGAACATATCTGATCTGGATGACCAGTTAGTTTTGAACGACACCGGAGCCGTAATGATATTTGTGCTATATGTATAGACTAAGAATACGTGCAATTACTTATCCTCGATATAAAAGGAAAGAAAAAGCAGGCAACGGGATCAGTAAAAATTCAAACAGTCTTGTGTAAAGACACGTTGTGTGTGAAAAGAATAATCGTGGTTTGAAGATCTCCGTTGTAAAGATCTAACGAACAATTGCTAGTGTATATGCAGAAAAGTGTAAAGAAGAATAACAAACAAAGCAAATTGTTGTTGTTTACATCAAGTTGTGAACAGTGGCACACGGAATTGTAGGAACAATAAAGAATTTATCTTTAGTTTTAGAATTTTTTTAATTTTATTTGCAATCTACAAACTCATATTCTAAGCGTTTTTAAAAGGGTAAAAACGTAACAATGCCAATGCCTGTATTATCTTGCACAAGTGAGCTTCAATAAGCTCATTGCACTGTATGTCTTCATATTTTAGTTAAGTTTTGTATATCGGTCGCCACATTTACTATAAAAAAGAACTCAAAATCACTCGATACTATCCATATATCCAGTATTTTTTTTCACATATATGAATACAGGTATTTGAAGTGCGGTACGCCTATCGATATGAGTAAGTAGGTAATGTGACATCTTGACGACAGAATTGACAAAATATATATAAAACAACTACGCAAGAAAAAGTTTAGGGCGGTCACGATCTTAGCGGCCAGCAATATAACTACACGCAATTGTTGTTGAAAACTGTATACGTTTATGTCTATTAGCAGAACAGGCTGAATAAATGAGAACTAATTTTGTATTGGGATGCCAAAATTTCTCGATCTTCTTGACATGGTAATTTAATTGGAACCTCGCTTGTTGAAACATATTTTTAACGTGTTGAAAGAAGTATTCAACTGTCTTAAGATGATGCAAGAAATATTTCAGCTCATTTAATATTCATACTTTTTACACCGCTTATATTTTAAGCACATGTTCAATATATGGGCCAGTTGCTCCAACTCACTTTTGAAGCTTCTTAACCGCGAATAGAAAGAAGTGTGTTCAACCGACGCTCTGTGGGTTGTGTTTCTTTGCCACACAGACACAATGCAATAAAAAGAAAATTTGTCTTCTAGCGGTAGAATGCTCTTCCTGTAGAAGTTTTTTTTTTTGCATACCTGTCTTATAACCTATTTCTCTAAATCCAAAGAAATCCATTGCTCAAGTAACGACTACTAACTAAACCTTGGTTTTATTTAAAAAAAATTTTAGATTTTTCAAGGGTTAATACGATTTTGATTAAATTTTATAGAAAACAGATCTCTCATATCCCCGTCTTATGCAATATGTATTTCTCCCTCTTGTGGAAGCACTGACAAAAATGAAAATTGCGAAATCAGTTTTATAACTCTGTTTGTACGTTAAAATTATTAGAATTTTATGATGTTTTGTAATTTTCGATGACACGTAACTTCTGAATTTTCATGACTGTTTGACTGTTATAGTAATGGCTGTCGTTGGTATTACAAATAGCAGTAATACTATGCCGTTTCCATCTAAAAAGCAACAGACAGACGCGTTCACAATGCGGTGTTGAAATAACGACTTATTTGTATTTCTATCTGTAGATTTCGGTGCGTGTAGATCAACACAAACAACTATTTGGCAAAGGGTGACAAGTCACGTGCAATATATATAATTTGTGGTAATGTTGCTCATTTCCTTTTACTTTCGCAAACTTTGCTTCACTTCGAGTTCCTTTGACTGATGTATATTGGTCTGGCATTATATTGACATGCATCCGTCCTGCTTGATAATATTCGTACTTTTGATGTGTGCTTGTTCCGTGGTTTTTGGATTTTCATTTGCTTTCCGAGTCCAATATATCCTGTGGTTTTTAACTGTATTAATATATTTGGTCACTCTAACTCAGTATCTTTTATATGCGGCTTATTAAACACATTGGCTTCCTGTGTAAATTTCTCAACGCTCTTGTAAATAAATCCGAGAATTTAATTGTCAAAACGAAATCTTTTATAAAAACATAATTGTTTTTTCTATTTTGGCAACAGACTTCCATTGGTACTGGAAACAGTTGTGCTTTAAAAATATTCTATCAGATCTAGATGATTATATGGTAGAGTCTTATCTCCAATTAATAAAAGATTATTTCTTTTTTTCAGCATAGGAAACTTAAATGAATTAAGTGTAGTAGGTAGTGTATTCGTATTAATTTAATCTGATGTTGTGATTTTCTAATGTCTTATGCACGGAACATTGAGTGTTTAACAACAAGGATTCTCTAAGACATCCCGCAAAGTATATTTACGGGACATGGTTACATTCTTCACATTATGAAATAAGTTTGAACGTTGTCGCGTTATGTTGATAGTTGTTTGTTTCTACAAATTGATTTAAACAAATTAATCAGCCCAAAATCTACGACTTTCGGTTTCAATAAAACGGCGCAAAGTCAAATAAATACAGTACGCTTAATAACACTATGCGACAATATACAAAAATTAAATACACCCGAGTAACTACCTAGTTAGAGTCCAATTTTATCAAACGAAGTGTCAAACTCTTGACAAGAGAATGTACTTTAAGAATGGCTCCACTATATAAAATAAAAAAAATATAATTTTCTTCTATGTTCATCATATCTCATAACACATATTTCAAAAAAACTCTGGATTTTTAAAATAGGTTCAAACATATTTGGGTAATCAATAATTTTGAGTGAAAAGATCAAAGAAACCGATTTTTTTTGCCAAATAAAACAAGTTTGGAGGGTTCTAGAAATATAAAAAAAGTATTTTTGAGTTCTACACAACCTTGTGAATAACTTAGAGTATGTAGTTCCTCGGGTGTATTTTCACTGTCTCATCGTGTAATCGATTTGATGAGAACTTTCTTGCCAAATGTGATCCAGTTCACTTGCCTCTTCGTTTGTGCGATCCGCTGCATTTTTTATGAGGCTACTGGTTTATGCCGCTAAACCAGAAACTCTTGCAATATTGAAAGCCTATGTTCAAGCTTTGTAACGACAGGAGATACACGTAGGAACTCATATTTCAGAAACAAAAGCCTTAATATTGTGTACGAGATTATAAAAAATTTCTACCGTGTATTATTATTTAAAGTTGTCCAACCCTTAGAAACTCTCAGTATAGCCCTACTGTGTAGTTTTATTTTTAAGAGAACGGTTCCTTAATCTCGTTTGGCAAAATTTTCTTTGTATAAAAATAAAATATTTTTAATACCAATAAATACACAGCAAACTTTAAGTAATTGGTTATGAGAATTTTCAAATATACGAGAGCCTTTACTTTATTTTTACACCAACAGCTTAGACTTTTTGAAAATAAAATTTCGCCATGAATTGAGTTCCAACATGAGTCCAAGAAAGTATTTAGGAGATCATTTGGAAGAACAGTTATGTAGCCTGAAATATAATTCAGCTGAAATACTTCTTCATTTATATATATGACGGAAAACGCTAAATAAAACTGGTACATTCAATTGTAAATAGGTTAGATGGAGCTCTTGACCTTAACGGATATCCTATAAAATATAAGGGATAACATTTTAATTTATTTTGGCCTCTTAATTTTAAATTTATACTGATTCTTAGCGGTAAACATATGGAGTCACCAGAAAGTTTCTCTTATGGTTTTTCGAATACATTAAATATTTATTTATTTTTATAATATGACAGAAATACATATTGTTACGAAAATGGAAATGGTGTTATTAGAATGATAAACAAAAGCTCGAAAAACAAAACAATGGACTTGTTTACATGATCAAAGAATAAGCAAAAATATAGTAACAACATCAGTGTATAAAAAAGGGATAAACAAAGTAAACAAACCAGCAACAACAACACTGCAAGGACAAACGTAAACAAAATACACAAACAACAATAATGAAAACAACCTCTATACATTTGTAGATATTTCGTGAAGGTAGTCATTCTCCTTCGAGAGTATCCATCAAACTATTTACCCAGCGACATAAAAGGCAAGACAAAGCGAGCAACGGCATCAGAAAGAATTCAGTCAGTCTTTTGTGAAGACACGTTGCGTGTAAAGAGAATAATTGTGGTCTGAAGATCTCTGTTATAAAGATCTATTGAACAATTGTTATTGTGGACGCGGAATAGTGTAAAAGAGAATAACAATTAAAACTAATTGTTGGTGTTTGAACCAAGTCGTGAACAGTGGCACACGGAAATGTGCGAACAATAAAGAATTGATTTAAAACTAAACACAAATATATTTTTATTTTCTTTGTAATCTACGAACTCATATTTTTAACGTTTTTAAAATATACAATTTAACAATATACAAATTTAAAAATATACGATTAATAAACTAAATATAAAGAACATCAATTATTTACAGTCAACCCTCCTATAACGGGGTACTCTCAGGACGCAGTTTCCATATAACGCGGTTTCAACATAAGGTGAAGGTGAAATTGCGGCAGCCCTCCTATAACGCGGTCCTCTTACAGTACGGTTTCCGTTCAAAAACATTCCATAAGTTCCTTCGGCACAGCCTATGAATTACTCTAGTAACTAGATATTGTAAAAGGGTTTAATATCGGCTTTATTTTCGACCCAAAAGCACAGCCGATATATATAAGCAACATGTTTATACTATAAACATGCCGGCTTATCTCATAGCCGTCTACGACATCGGGTTCAGTCATTTCAGAGCTCTTTCACAGTACATACGTTTTGTTGGTGACCAAATCTTTCCAAAAAAATTTCTGCAACTCATATCTGGCAGTTCAAAAATTATATAATTTTACAAAATTCTTTCTTATTTTTGTTGGAAAACAGGCTTTGAGTTTAATTTTGTTTCATTTTTCTTTAACAGTCTTTATATGAACTCTTTAATTCAATAAAAATAGTTTATAATTATTCTTGTCTTGGTCCCCATATAACGCGGTACGAATGATGTGATTTGTACTAGTTCCGAGTTTCTTATAGCGCGGTTTCCTTTATTTTTCAGGTGGTTGATTAAGATTTAAATAAATATGCTTGAAAACTGTTTTAAATATTTTGCAACGTTTCAGAAGGTCATTTTAATGATGAGCGATGAGTATGGAAAACTTGATATTTTTAACCAAACGATGTGTGTGAATGCACAACTTAAAAGATGACATGGTATAGTGGTTCCACTATAAACTCGAGGAATCGATATTGCATACATACATACATAACGTAATTTTACAATTACATTTTTAGACAGGCTTGCGAACTGGCTTCTCCCACCACCTACGTTGTATGTATTAATTTTATTCTTAAGTGGTGGGGCCTACAGTTTAAAGTTGACTCCGACCGACAGACTTTTTTAAGAAACTTTTCATTGTAATTTTATTTACTCTCAGAGTTTTTGCCAGGAAAAGAGGTGTTTGTTTTGATGTCTGACCTGGGGTTTGAACCGTGGCCTTACGTCTAATAAGCCAGCACACTACTTACTAGACTATTCCGACTTCAATCGAAATACAAACATCAGAGAAGTGATCATATAGGCTTTAAAAGCATAAAGTTAAGAGGCCTCTTAGGAAAGCGTTATCCCGTACTCCCATAAATAATACCTATATTTTTTAAGAGATATCTTTTGGTTCCCTTGTTTTTAGACTCCATTCGAAAAATTTTTGTACTTTAATTTTCCTATAATCAACTGTTTTTTTTTTAAAGTTCCGATCAAGAGCACTTAAATTCTTAAGGTATGAAAGGCAGTTTTGATAAAATCGTTATTTTTTATTGTTTTATTGGGATCTTCAAATTATTTTATTTTCCGTTTTAACATTATCTATTAAATAGTTTGAATCAGAGGAGTCAATACTCTCGACGTATACACCTAAGCCATCATATAGGTTTTTTGTGCGCTCCTTACTAAGGAATACCACCTTTCTGTATATAGTTAGTATTTTGTACTAATTTAATTAGTTAATGCCAGTTCACTCCACTGAAACGAGTTATGTCTGGTAAAGTATCATCCCAAAATATATTGGGATTTCGATCTTACGAAAGTTGGGCAAAGGCAAAAAAGTGCTCGATTGTTTCGATGTCTTCACTGCATTTCTAAATTCATAATATTCCAACACGCCAGTATGATCTAGATGTATATGTAAAATGCTCTTGCACAAAGGATTTCCCCAAAGTATATTTTTTAATTCTTTCTACTGTGTCTTTATCCCACAATACTCGATGTATAGTATTCTCGTACACAACTGACTTGTTAATTATACTCGTAACCGAGCAAATACTTCCATTGTTATGCTGCTTCACATTATTTAGCTCTCTCAACATTGTTTCGTAACCCCTTTTTTAAATTTCACTCCCCTTTAATTCTTGTTTATTTATATTAATTCATGCATTCAACACCAATCATGCAATGTCTCTGTTTTCAACTGTATGGTTATTTGCTTGTGGCATTAAGAGTTGCTTTGCTTGGCAACTTGCCACACACAGTAGCATTTTATAAACTTAAAATTTACAGAAATTTCGTAGAGGAACTTATTACTCAGAACCGCAAGATTCTTAAAATTCCTTTTTTTAAATATTATAGTTTTCGTTTAAAGACAGACATAATTGGTCATTACATCGTTTCAATCAAGATTACGAACTATCTTTTCACACCACTTACATCGTGTGTGTTCATTTTATAAATCAGTGGCAGGACCTACAGTTTAAAGTTGACTCCGAACGACAGTTCATTGAGAAACTTTTCAGGACAATTTTATCTGCTTTCCGTTTTTTTGTCAGAAGACTGCTGAGAGGAAGACGCCGAAGGAATATGTTAAATACATATGTATGTATCTAAATATAACTGATAATAAATACTTTTGTTATGAAGAGAATTTCAGGCACCTTTGTAAATAATTCTTCATTGATTTTGTACTTCAGTTTCATATCCTCATGCTTTAAGATTTTCTATTGCGTTATAAACTAGTACGTCAGGACTATTGCCTGCCTTTTTCTAGACAATAAAAAAACAGGAATAAAAGTGTTTTAAGCAGAAAATACAAAAACGGTTCTATTTATTACAACAGATTGGTTGGGTTGCAACACATTTCATATGTAATTGTATTTTAACGTATGGTTG
Source organism: Sarcophaga subvicina (assembly GCA_936449025.2). Lineage (NCBI taxonomy): Eukaryota > Metazoa > Arthropoda > Insecta > Diptera > Sarcophagidae > Sarcophaga > Sarcophaga subvicina. Next base: position 95,383,655 of record OW388080.2, read on the forward strand.
CTTAGAAAATATAGCTTTTCAACAATAAGTTTTTATTTACAAAACTTTTAAGAACTTATTCCCATACAACATGCAACGTCTTGTCGAAAGTATTAGACGGCATTAATGTGAAGTGTTTATAACAGATTGAGCTTAAAAGTAAAGGAGTTTCTTGATGAACACTTGAGACGTGTAATAAATAAATAAAAATTCTCAGGATACGCTCATACTTATAAAATATTGAAATAAATACACCATAAATGGTGCCTCAGTAAGAGGTGACTTATTTAATTTTAGTGTCGGAACTTTTTGTACATCGATAAAGAATGGGGCCGTTGTGACTGTTTTTAGAAAAAGAGGACAACAATCCAAAAAAAAAAAAGACCCGAACATTTTTATAAAAAAAGTGGGACATTAAAAAGTAAACTTAGGTTAGAGGACGTGTACTTGTCAATTAAGACAATTACAGTACCCGGAGGGCGAATTGACCCATTGTAAACTTAATCGTTTAACAAATTTAAATTCATTTTAATTCAAATTCAAAAAAAATCATTCAAAAAATATCAAATATTTTGCCAACAAATCAAAAAAGTCATAAAGCCAAGTACATACACATTTAAATAGCCTTGGTCATGTCACGGTTAAGTTGCCGTGAGCGTAGAAAAATTTTTCCATATTCTTTGTGGGATTTTTTCAGACACTTTTTTCCTAGAATAGATACCTAAAAAGGAGGACGGTATCGGGGAAAAAGTGGACCAATAGCAATCCTACGAAAGGGCAACACGTTATAATTGTGAAAACTGATTTGAAATATTATAATGGCACCGCTCGCAAGCTTTGAAAATTTTTTCAGACGAGAAAGTGCAACTAATGTGTGAAGTATTTGAAGATTGGCTAAACAATTTAAAGGACATGGACCGGTAAGTAAGACTACTCTGTGTCAACGCATCGATTGTTTTTTTTTTTTTTTTTTTTTTTTTTTTTAAACATTGCTGCTGTAAACGACTGTAACACAGAAAATCTGAAAACATTCGGTATTGTTCTCAACAACTACAAATGACATGAAGCACAATGCATTAAATGTTGGCAAAAGACTTGCACCTTCATGCGAGCACAACTAAGATCTCTCAAAAGCTTAACTCTGTAGACAATCAAAAATGTCAGCAATTCGTTTGGTGGATAATTAACGAAAGTGTAGACAGTGCCAGCTTTTCGAAAAGAGCCATCTCTTGTATGAAGCTCGGAATAATACAATGCAATCCTCCATGAGAAACGAACTCGCCCACAACGATCAACTGTCTGTTACGGATTTTGATTACGCAAACTGATTAGTCCTTAATTTTTTAATCATGATGCCACAATTGCAGTGATACTGCAAATAAACCAAAAACAACTCATATTCCCGTGGAAAGTTACGCAAAATATTGCGGTGAGAGTAATGGACTTTTATTTGAGTGCAATATATGCGGGTATTCGGCGGATATCCTATTCCTTACTTAATCAATAAGAAAAAATGTGCTTTTATTGGCCAATTAAATACGTTAGATAAGTAAGTACACAAGTAAGACAAGAGTGGTGTTAATCTCCTCTCAATAATTAACACACAGAATTGATGCTCATAAATTTAATGAATTGGGTCAATAATTCTATTTGTGTTACATTTTTTATTAATAACATTGCAATAAGGAAAAGATAAGTTATGCTTTGGTCATTCTGTTGTATTTTATCCTATGTTGGTAGTCTCTAGGAGGATTGTATATGTCAGTCGCTCATAAAAATTTGTCTAACTAATAACATGTCCTGTGACTCCGAGACCATTTTTTATGGTGTTTATAATGACATAGAGAGTCAAATATTGAGCGATTCTAAACAAGCTCTACATGAGGAAAATAATAAATATTTCTTAATGCATAATGTTTTATATTAATAGAATGACATAGTGCTATCATTATACTATGCCTACATATACAGTGGACAGCAAAAGTCTTAGTACGGCAATATATTTTGAAAAAAAAAAATTGTCACCACAGGCTTAATACTCTTGCACAAAGTCCCGATATGACTTTAAGAGATTATTTAGGAGATCATTTCAAAGAACGGTTACGTAATCGCTAAACCTCAAACAAAATTCAACCGAAAAACTTGCTCATGATGCCTAGAGAAAACACTAAACTAAACTTGTACATTCAATTCCAAAGGGGTTAAATGGAGTGCTTGACCTTAAGGGGATTCTACTAAATGCAAGGGATAACATTTTCATATATTAATCCTTTGAATTTTAAATTCACTTGGGGTTCTGCTTGAGCGTACTTATGGAGTCATCTGAAACTTTTCGTTATTTTTCTCTTGTTTTATGAAAAACATTAAAAAATGTAATAATAAGACATTGTATAATAAGACAGAAATAAATTAATAAAATAAATATTTAAACTACAAATTTTTATATAAACTTTTGACTAAAATTCATGAAATTGCTAATATATATTGCCGTACTAAGACTTTTGCTGTCCATACTAGCCGTATACATACATAATTGGTCATTACAACCCTTTAGTCAAGATAACGAAACACCAAAATTCTCACACCACTTATGTTGTGTGCGTTAATTTTTATACATGAGTGGTGACACCTACAGTTTAAAGTCGATTCCGAACGACAGATTTTTGAGAAACTTTTCATGGCAGCAATTTTATTTACTCTCAGAATTTTAAGTTTAAGTAGAGAAATTTAAAAAAACAGTAACTAAAGAATAGAAAGTGAAATAAAAAATTGTAGAAGAAATTTCAAAATCGTTCGATATAAGATTTGTTTCTAGGCTGCAACAGTCGCATACATATTACCTAAGTTTCCGACATAATTGATCAATAACCTGCACAGATAAATAATCTAGTTTAATCAAACTGCAACAAAGTAAAAAGGACAAAAAAATTTCTCTTTGTTGTTTAGTTTTTTCTCTTATTAATTATTAATTTGGTATCATGTTGTAATAAATGTAATGTTTGTGTCAGTCAGTTTTGTGTTTGTTTTGCTTATTATAAAGGCGAGCAAGCCGTTTGGGTATGGCTAATAAGCCGCAGTTTGGTGAGAATTAAAATCAAATCTTTTTCAGCTATGAAGCCGTTTTGATCATTATTTTTATTCTAATTCTATCAATCAACTTTCAGCTATTTATATAAATTTCTTAAGTCTAATTTCTTACATATGTATTAGTACTTATGACCTAATTTACATTTATTACAATTATTACGTATAGAAAATTTGTATAATGCAATTTGATACCTCGTGCCGTTGGTCATTGACAGTTTTGTTTATATTATTGAGGAATGTATCAAAATGCATATTTAGGTAGCGAAAACGTAACCGAGACACAACAGTGGATAAGTGTGACCAACACACTACAATATACGTACCATGTTGATTGATTTTCAATCTGTCATCAATTTGCTTATCTTTATGTTTTTGTTATTTTCTATTATCTGTCATGATTTCTCTTCATTTCGAACAATAAGAACGATTGACATTAATTTATAATTGGGTCAGAATGAAAATAGAACATAAGACATTAATGTGTATTTGCCATATAAGAGCCCTAAATCATAATGAACTGTTTGATGCGAATGTCAAAAATTTACAAAAGAAACTGAGATGGATCATTGAAGATTTGTTATCCTTTGGAATTTTATTTATTTTGTTTATGATTTTCCAAAGAAAAATAATACAAATGGAAAATGAAATACGATTTGAATGATGGAAGTTTAAGATGGAAGATTATAAGCTTATTTGGTTTAAATAAATTCAATTATTTTTAACTGAAATTAAAGCTTTTATTTAGAAAAATGATCACTCTTCTTAATATTTGCCTTTTTTCCAATTGCTTTATTCTCTGAATCTACAATCTTGCCTTAAAATAACCGCAATTGAAAAAAGCTTGTAAATTAAAAAAAAATTATTTATTTTGACTCAATGAACAACAGCTTTCTTATTTGATTTAATCTGTAAGTTTATACTTGTCTGTGGCCTGGACAGTGCAAAGACTTAAACGTAATACATACTTGTTTAAAAATTTATTCACAATTTTTCAAATCTCCATACCAGTGTTAAAATCACACAAATCTTCTGACCACGACAATAAACACCCAAATTTTCTGAAAACAGTCGGATATTGTATTAATAGGGAGAATGATCATCCTCTTGCCTAAGAAAGTCAACCTCTCAGAGCGTATAAATTAAGTATGGTGTACAAAATAATCCCTCATATATTCAATAAAAGCCTAACAAAATACATACATATGCACATACATAATTGGCCATAACAGCCCTTCAGTCAGGATATCAACCTAGTTTCTCTCATAACATATGTTGCGTGTGTTAATTTTTATACATGAGTGATGGAAGCTACAGTTTAAAGTCAACTCCGAAACTTGAGAAACTTTTCATGGCAACTTTTTTAATCACTGAGTTTTTGAATGCTTAATAGGTGCCAAGCAGAGATCAGAGTTTGAGTGAGTCAACAGTATTGAAATTCAACTACTCTGATTCATTCGTACTCACTACACCATTGATTTATGGGTACAGGTTGCAATGAGTATGAGTACAACGTTGACATCAAATTCACAACATTCGAAATATGTTTGATTCATACGTCTACTCATTCAGATTCATAAATTTAGAAAAATACTTATAATACTCATAAATGATTCGAGGGATCGAACCATTTATCAAAATTTACAGTCTTAGTTGTTGCTGCACTGACAAAAAAGAAAAAAGAACAAGACAAAGACAGCCAGCAAAGCAAACATACAATATTCTTGTGAGTACTGCAGTGTTTGTACGCGAATCATACTTATTTTGTGATTCTTGTTAATGCTGAGTAAAGGTGAGTCGAAGTCAACAACATCATGCTTATTGTTAAGTATGACTGCGTTGAGTACTTCAAACTTTGAATGTGAGTAATATGAGTATGATATTAAAATAAGTATGAATGAGAATAAGTATCAGAAATTATGATTATGATTCGAATCTATTCATATTTTTGAATACTCATTGCTGATATCTGGTGCCAGGACAGCCTTTGATATTATTGGACACAACATTTTATACAATGTTGCCGTAGCGGGACAAAATATTTCGGGACATGGGCAGCACACTTCTTTTGATTACTGTCCTCAATGCCTTGATGTTGCCCTGGTGTTAATTAAGCTGTCTTAAACTGATGTCTACTGTCTCGTCGATAGAGGGGTATTATTATGTTCACAGCAAAATAAACGAACTGATCTAATAATCTTATATTTTTAAAAGTAGACATAATTTATTTGTGCTGACTGTGTAGGTAGTGCCTAAGTCTGCCAGAGTGAAGGTTACAGTTTCGATATTAGACTCTGGTCTGTTATATTACACAAAGCATATACAGATAATCTGAATATGAGTCATAATTCTATTGTAATAAATAAAATACTAAAATATATATTGAAATATAGCATTTGTACCTACTACCCACGTGCTAGACGATTAGTGTGGGTTATGCGTTCGGTTCCCACCAGAGGCTCTGGTCTACTCCGCACATAAGATCTAAGCTACTCAACACGTAATAAATAAATAATTCAGCCTTATAAACTATGGGGCGAGGTAACTCAGAAATTTTCTAATTTTTATAGAAATGTGGGATCCTTGACGATCCGTTGGTAAAACTAACGCACACCTTTAATAATAATTTTAATTTAACAATACTTTATTTATTCATTAAACTGTGTGTCCGTCTTATTAATGTGGCCTGTTTGCATGTCCAACTCACATTCCTTTCAAACTTCAACTTCTTCCGTCTTCCAATACAAGCGTAGAGCTAAAATCTCTCTCTGTCCCTCTCTCTCTGTATCTTGCTCTATCTCTTCATCTTTTTTTAATTTTATAAAATAAATCAACTTTAAATGTGTATATGAGTATAAAATGTTTACATACATTTAACATAATACAAATGCTTTTCATACAGTACATCGTTTACAAAGTGTTGACATTAACATGTAAACTCTCGGTAACATTTTCTATTAAGCAATTGAACTTTGAAGCTTTGTATTTACATACATAATATACATACATGATATACGTATATGATACATAATATAAGTGGCATGTTTATTACTATGAACAGATCTTCAAACGTTATGTCACTAAAAAACCGATAACGTTTGTTCTGAAATGCAGGGCATTAGCATAAAAGGTATTGCAGCAATTCGGTTTCCTCCATATCTTGTCAGCATTTGCAGGGATCCTGGTATGGCACAGCGAACTAGTCAGCGAGACAGCCAATAGCGCAGTGTCTCGTTAGAATTCCTGTTAGAATACCGACCGTTCTCTTGTCGAACTCAAGTAATTCCCTGGTTCTCCTGCTGTCCTTTGGTGGACATGGCAGTTTTTACATTCGACAAACAGGGCTGCTGCTTTTTCTAATTTGGAAAAGTATTCCTCAGACATCTCCGATCCCTTGCGTGCTAATTCGTTTGCCTCTATGCCTCACTGGCCCAGTAGAGGCGGATGTTGTGTCGAAGTATACAGTGGCGGCCTCTGATTTGATGAGGTGGAATCCCAGCGCATTAATTTCTGCTTTAGCACACATATGATCACGTTCGAAGAAGGTATGTCTCCGGTTTCAACCATGCGTGCAGCTTGGTTGATACAAAACTTTTCTCTCGAAATACTCTATCCTGGTTAGGTAATCTGTATCACCCGTTTAGTGCCAGTTTATCGGAATAGACCCCAGATCCAGTTCCACATTCCATTTTTGAGCCATGGGCGAAGATTTTTATATTACCGTCTGTGATAAAAGCTTCAGATTTTTAAAAGCCATTGATGTACTATATGGGTGTAGTTGTAGGTGTAGTTTTATACTACATGTTGGTACATAAAGGAAGGGATATTCTCATGTAGTTTTAAATGTACTTTGGAACATGGCGTAATATGTAAATACGATATAAATTTCAATGTGTCTAGTTGGCAACATAAAATGTTCATGTGATATAACATACTTATTACAGTGATATCGAATGCTGTCTGCAATATCATCATAAATTTTACTGTTAACATGTGACATTGTATATAACATTAGAAACACCAACATACATATATTAAATGAATATTATAAAAAAAAATTCGTAATAGAAATGAATAATATCGGGTCTTTTATTAAGCGTTTCCTATATTTAAATGTAAGTAAAACAAAGTGCGTGTGAGATGATATTTTTATTCGTTTGAAAGACCTATTGATACCGTTATGCATGAAATATAACACCCTTCACAATACAAATGTTCGCCACGGCTTCTCTGGGTGGAAGAAATCGAAATGTCCATGATTCTGTGGCATAAATTTGATAGATGGCATTCGTTAGTTATGGTGACTATGAGGATAATTGTGGTTAGTGAATTAATCGCGTACACTTGCAATTTACGAAAAGATTTAATGGAGTGAAAACGCCCAATATCGATGGCCAGCTTACTTCATCTCCATGTGTGAGATGCATCGTGCAGAATATCCAACACGGTACAGCTGTTGAAACCACATTTCATTTGTTTGCTGATCATACAACTCAGGCCAAGAAAAGTTGATAATCATCGACCTATAGTGCTTAACGTTGACAGTGAAGGCCTGGCTAACATGGTCCTCAATGATATATGGACCGCCACAAAAACTACTAAGTTTTTCGGAATGTATTCGAGGCCTTTGGATCTCATGTAGATTGATGACAGTGATATCCTGTCAAATTTGTGATATCCTGACAATTGTGTTGTGTTCTTCAGATCTTTAATTTCGTCGACAAGTGTCTGCTGTTTACTGAACCTGTGGGCACGAATTTATCTGTCACATTTCGGTGGAATGATTACGGAGCGCCATTATGTCAAGCTCTACAAGTCCCAGTTAAAAAATTCGATATAATAAAAATATTCGATATATAAGTCCAAATTATTTCAGTTGCAAAATTTTACTTGAATTGTAAGAATTTAACCCAAAACCAAAACTTAAAAAGCTTTCTAATAGCTCGTATATGTTTTCAGGAAAACTTTGATGTCAATAAGCAACTGACCTAATATTTTTATATATCCGTAGCAATCTGGTATGAACAAAGCGTAGAATGTCGATCACAATATTTCTACTAGGTCTTGAACTAGGTGACTATGAAGTCTTGACTGTTGGTGACGAAAGTAGGTTTCGAAGTATTTACATATATGTGAAATAATATGAGAACAATACGGAGGCCTGAATCCTCCACAAAGCACAATAGTGTCAGGCCTCTGTCATCATCAGCATGCGGTTTTCAGTGCTGACTTTTAAAAAATCGAAGTTATTTGTTGTCAGTTTCAGAAAATTTACAACTTAAATTGATTCATAATACCGCAAGATTTTAATGCTAATGGTACCTTTTTTAAACTTCTGAATAAATGTTTCCGGATATTTCATAAGACAAGAGATAATTTTTTTGTAATTTTTAATTCCTAATACGCGAATTGGGATGACATTTTCTTCCTTAGCGTTTTGCTGTTTAACTCATATCTTAGACGATTTGCTCTCAACAGATCTCTGGAAAAAAGTCTGGGAGTAAATAAAATTGCCATTAAAAGTTTCTCAAAAATCTGTCGTTCGGAGTCGACTTTAAACTGCAGGTCACGCCACTCATGTATACAATTAGCACACACAATATAAGTGTTTAGCTTTAATCAAATATTTTATTGTTCGCACAATTCTGTGCGCAACTGTTCACAACTTGATGTAAACAACAACAATTGTTTTGTTTGTTATTCCTCTTTGCAGCCTTTTGCATAAACAATAAGAATTATTAGTCAATTATTCGACAGATCTTTTTAACGGCGATCTTCAAAGCACGATTACTTTCTTCAAACACACATCGCGTCTTCACACAAGACTGACTGAACTTGTATTAAGTCAGTTGCCTGCTTTGCCTTGCCTTTTATATGGCAACGTAAACAGTCTTGTACTTGAAGGTGAATGTTCGTAGCTTCTCGAGATCCCTATAAATGCAAACATCGTTGTTTCGTTATTGTTGTTTGTGTATTTTGTTTATATTTATTCTTGCAGTGTTTGTTGGTATATTTTTGTTTACTTGCTTATCGTCATTTTTTATGCTGTGTGTTGTTGTTATATTACGCAGTGCGATAATATGTAAACAAGTTCATTGCTGTTTTTGTAGTTTTTGTGTATAATTTTAATATTAAACGACGTAAAATCAAAACACTAGTATCTAGATTTTTTCATTTTCGTAAAAATATATTACTTTTGACCAAATGCTAGATTTGTTATTAAAATTAAAATCTAATTCGGTAATCTTCATATTTTATCCTGATTTTTAGCATCAACCATTGATATCAATTAAATTGTGCTTATTAAAGTACCTGACTGTTTAATTTTTTATTTTTACCACCTTTTATTTTTAAATCAATAATTTATGTATTTAATTTATATATTTATTTTATGGTTGATGCTAAAAATCAGGGTAAAATATGAAGACCGAATTAGATTTTAATTTTAATAACAAATCTAGCATTTGGTCAAAAGTAATATATTGTTACGAAAATGAAAAAATCTAGATACTGGTGTTTTGATTTTACGTCGTTTAATATATACATATATATATATATATATATTATATATATATACATATGAAATACATATGTAATTCTAGTAGTTTCCACAATTTACCAAAAAAATAAATTTTTTTTAAATAAAATTACAAAAAATTATAAAAAAAAGATTTTGTTGTTATGTCACTAAATGAGCACACATGTAAATTGATACTAATGGAATATTATAGAATACTTAGAACTGGTTTTTAAAATCAATTCATATTGTCAAATATTGAGATTATCGAGAAAATAATAAATACACAATCAATTATAAAAACTACAACAGCTACAGCACGTAACAAATGATTTAATATTTAAGATAATTAAATTCAAATTTAAAATTTCAGATAATTACTAATTTGGCTGTGCTAGTTTAGACTTCGATTCGTCGCCCTTAGTATTTAATACAAATCAGTTTCTTTTTTTTTCAATTCAATTTTCTTCATTGAATATTTTCGAAGAGATTAACAACATGTATTAAAATCTTAAAATTAAAAGAAATATTACGAATGGATAATCAACGTTTGCCGCCTTCTAAGACGTCTATGACCCCAAAGATTTCTTTGGGTAATTTTCATCAGATTTCTTACAATTTGGTTTGGATGGCTAAAGAGTTTTATTAAATAAGACTTGGTTGCCTTTTTGATTTCTTTCTGGATGTTGCTGTTTCTGACGTACCATTTAGCACACGCAATCATTCTTAAAAGTTTAGACTATCTTCTCTGAAATTTTTTGCATTGGATTATCAGGCTGTCCTCTATAACTGGATGTCTTGTAACCATAATAGCTTTATAACTGCTTTATACAAGAGCATCTTAAGATTAAAATCCAGAGTTGACCGTGGTCCAATAAGACAGTGTAGTTGGGCGGATTTTAGTTTTATCGGATTACGGCCATCATGCTGCATATCGAGGTAGTTGATGGTTCTTTGCTTTGGTTTCCTTAAACCATTAATTCTGAGGGAAGGACAGTTTTTTCCTTTAGGCGTGAAAGTTATGTGGGCACATTTTCTGACATTAAATTTAATCTTTCATTTATCTAACCATTTCTTTAATTCATTAACATGGGATTGGAGCCGTGCGGAAGGCTTCTCATAAGTGCTTGTATATGTAGTGTTATTCGCAAAGGTTCAAGTATTAATCAATGAGCTCGTTGGCATGTCTGCAGTGGACAACAAATACAAGAATGATCCTACGGTGCTTCCTGGGGAACGCCAGTAGAAATTCTTTTCCAGGAGGATAAATTAGAATTTGATTTGTTGTAAAAATATTTGTTTTTTATAGGTTATCGTTTAATATTCTTATAATTTAGTATACAAACAATCGTGCCAGAACTTGTAAAATGCTTTAGCGATATCTTTTAAGATCGCAGTACAATACTGTTTTTTTTCGCTTTACACCGAGCAGCCTAAAGTTCGAAATGATCTCTTTGCCGGCCATATGAATACAATAACGAGGAAAACTTAATTTAATTTTCAATTTATGTTTATCTGACATAAAAAAATGAAAAAATTCAGCTTTTATGAAATGGATAAACAGATTTTTCTAGATAATTTGTGATTAAAATAACAATCCTCACTATCATACTGATGTTAAATTTGACCATAAATTTACTTAATTTATCAGTGGTTTAAGATATTTCATACAAAAAAATTTTATTCTTGGAATATATACCTTCAACCTTAACTTACTAATATTTGTGTTGTTTTTTTTTTTTAAATTTAAGTTAATTGAAAAGGAATATATATATAAAAAGTTTTCCTTTTAAATTGTGTCATGTTTTTTCATTTCATTTTTTTAATTTCAAATTTGAATAACAAACTCCCTAGTGATTGTGCTTATTAAAAAGCCTTATTATTCTTGTCAAGTACACAAATATCTACAAACAGACGACGACGACCTTGATGATATGCTGACTACGTATCTGAACTAAAAAGACAAACGCTCCAGTTAAAATAACAATTTAACAATGGAGTCTCTATCTTGAATAGAGTATATCGCAAAATACAACCTACTTTCATGCTTACAATAGACATAATCTAGTATTCATATGCTTGTATACAGACAAACTAATATATTTTTTAAAGGCTATGACACACGCACACACTTATAAATTGTAATTTCAAATATAGAAGTTCATAAAATGTTTTTGGTCTGCAATGAATTGAAAAATCTTTTTCTATTTCTGTTCGCCTGTTACAGAAGTCTGGAAATGTTTGTCTATTTACCCGTACATATTATAACAAATATACATGTGCCGTTGTTGCTGCAATTTAAGTTGGAAAATCGTAACATTAGCTACACACTTTCAGAAGCAGCAATCGAGGTAATATTAACCGTGCATATGCAGTATGTTAGTAGATAAGTTTTTATTATTATTTGCTCAAGTTTAACATTTAGGTCGTATGGCAATTTATCATTCATGTATTTCCACACGTGTATGTAAGCTTTGTATAACGCATAACGAGGGCTGATTGTCGAAAATTACACAGCTCATTTGATTCGTTATATTTTGCTAATTGACACGAAATATTTATTTCCGTTCGATATCCCGAAGATAACCCCACCTTTTACTGATAGTGAGGCTGTAAAAGACAAAATCCATCAAAAAAAAAAAAATTTGGTAACCTTAACTACTTTACAGCAGTCTTCTGACGAAAGCTGTGAAAGTAAAATTAAACTTATCATGAAAACTTTCTCCAATCTGTTGTTTGAAGTCAACATTAAACTGGATAAAATTAACACACACAACATGATTGGTTAGAAGCTAGGTCCTAGTCGTAATTAATAAAATAAGTTGTTATGGTGGATAATAAGGAAGAAAGTAAAGCAAGTTTTTTAATAACTCATTGAGTGGTTACTGTTTCGTAGTCTTTCTTAAGCAGAGCTAACTGACGTTTTTTTTATACGCCTACCCTTCAGGAGATTAAATTTGATTATATTATAATTATAATTATATTGATTATATTAGGTTAGGCCATTAGCAGGTATCTGAATGAGCTAACTTGAATCCCATAAAAGCCAGTTTCAACACTAATATTATCTATTGCACCTTGCTTGGCATCTCTGAGCTCTCCTTAGAGTTTTATTTAGGCGTAAATTTTATTTAAATCCTCTTCAGCTGGTTATGTTCTGTTAATAAATTCTGGTTGCTCAAGAATTCTTTTTTTACGAACCCAGACATTAGAAATGACAGCAAAGATGTTTTGTGATGTTTTTCTATCTCGTCGCTACAGCTTCTACAGAAGTCATAAAAAGGTATTTTCAGCCTCCGGGTATATGCACCCAGAGGCTAGTGTTCCGTAATAACTGTCATGAGTTCCCTAAAATAGAACGGATTAAGATTTAACTTAATTTTTGGTCTGCATATACCTATATCGAGCCAGATCTATATATTCTCTTAGCAAGCGGGTTCATTATCCAATCTTTCTTACCTCAGCAGTTTTTTGACAGTAAATAAAATTGCCATGAAATGCTGCTCAAAAAATGTTTCGTTCAGAGTCGATCCCGTCACTTATGGATAAAATTAACACACACAACAGTTGCGGTATGAGAAGTTGGGTTGTAATGCGGACTAAAGGAGTGTAATGGCCAATCAAGTAAGTAAGGATGTGTTAATGGGTAAAACATTGGTCTATTATTTCGCGCCCTTATTAAAACGACGTAGTAGCCGCTTATTAGAAGTAAAGCCCGGGTTCGTATCCCAGGTCAGACATCAAAACGAAATATGAAAAAAAATATTTCTTCGGCGACTTCCTCTGGCAAACACTCTGAGAGTAAATAAACCTGCCATGAAAAAGTTCTTAAAAATCTGTTGTTCGGAGTCGACGTTAAACTGTAGGTCCCGCCACTCACGTATAAAATTAACGCACTCAACATAAGTGATGTGGGCCGTAATACAGACTGAAGGTTTGTAATGACCAATTATGTATGTATGTATGTATTACAACGACCGCTAATTTTGATGAATTTTACTCTCTATCACAAGAATTAATTGAATAATTAATAATTCAACTACTGTAGTCATATTGGACCATATCTATCAAATATTCTCCTACAAATTACATTCTTAGCCTATATTGCATAATTTTTTTTAATTGTATTGTAATAGAAATAAATTTTTCGTTAACCTTGAATTCCTATCATAATTTCTTTGACTAAATTTCTACAAATTACAGGACAAATGATAAAAATTATTGAAAGCTCCATAAACTTACTCGAAGGCACACCCTCGTATGCTCGTAAAATCTAACATTTTAAACATTTGCATATATTTTTGAGTTAGTAAAATAGAATAGACGTGAATTTGTGTAAAGAGTAGAAAGGATTCAGATGAACATAAAACTTTGAAATCGTAGCAATAAAGACTTGTGTTTGGCTTTTGAAAATTTAAGAAAATATTTGCTATATTAAATTCTCATAAGTTAACATTTAATATTTAATGTTTAATATTTAAATATACCTGAATTTAAGCGTATTTGTAATCTGATGAACATAAGGTTTCTAAATGTGTCTTTATAAATATAATCCAGTTTTTTAAAGAATTGTTATTCGTTTAACAATAACCCTAATGATTTAGATATGTTTTCACTTACACTATCTTAGAATTTATTTAAATATAACAACAATTAAGGGCTGTGATAGACAACTTTTCTGCGAGCAGGTGTCTTCATCAACCAATAAATTTCAAATAGCCCACATCTGATGCCTACATACATGCCGCCAATATTGTATTACCGAGGCCATGCTCAACTATTTCACTCAGGTTCTTTGGATTGAACTCCTTATTTATCTTTCTCCATACGCAGTTATGTCACCTGAGTTTAGGAATGATGTGTTTTCTTCAGGTGAGTCCAAATATGTAGTTTAGTATGAAGGAAAATGAAATGAAGAGCTCGATCTCAAGAAACCCTTAAGAATGGTGCTGGCGGTAGAATGCTGTGAGGATGTGTTTTGGCATCATGTGTAGCAGTTTATTAAGGAAATAATGAATAACAAAGTGTATTCAAACATTCTAAAGAACAAATTCGTCGAAAGTGCGGATGAATTAAGAATGCGTAATGATTACTTCTTTCGACAAGTCAATGAACCCAACCAACAGTTTCTATCCTCAGACTACTTGTCGATAGTCTAACAAAGAACTCAAATCACTTCATATTTTAACAACACCAGGTTAAATGGTCTCACACCAGTGTAATGTAAGCAGAATAACCTTGTCACTTCCAAAAACTTTTTCCTATTTTGCAGAAAAGTTCTGATCTCATCAAAGGCGTAAAAGTTACCCCTCTCTCATGCTGTGCCACTGGCTAATTGCCGGGAACTCGCTTTTCACCTAATATCTTGCTTTGCCTAGCGGATTCAGATTTCTATTGTAATCTGCAGTCAGCCATAGAAGCTGATTGCTCGGCTCACAGGTTGACTGCCAGATAGTTTTGTTATATACCGTCCTCTTTACTTCCAGCCCAGATCGTTCCATGGCATAAACTTTTGCTTAGAAAAAACTTATGAGTTTTACGACTGACTCGAACTAGGGGACACAAGTTCTATTCCACAATTTGTCTTTGGCCTATCTGTAAACCACACAATGTAGCTACTCTTAGAAGTTTGAGGGATCAATTTTGTTCATTTCCCAAGATCATAGAATTAACTCACACGTCTGAGGAAAGTCTGAAGCTCTTTGAAACGTTCCTTTTATTGGATTATATTGATTAGTAGATAATACCGGGTGAGCCATCTATTCGGTTATTTCGAATCTGACACTTCTTTTGTCATTCTATTCTATCACAAAATTCAATATATTATCATCATAATCATCAGCATAATGAATCGATTTACGCTTGAGCAACGTTGGCATTTATTGCAAATTTGGGATAACGAGAAATTGCACCATCAAATCAAATCGAACCAGAAACAATTGAAGATTTGAAGGCCAAAATTCGCGATGCCTTTGCCGAGATACGAGCCCCATACAGTCGAAAAAATTTATGAAAATTGGTGCGATCGAATGAGGTACTGTGGGGCCAGCCGAGGCAGCTATATGAATGAAATAATATTTCATTTCCATCCGGAACAATTGTACTTCACAACAAAAATGTAAATTTGACAACATTTCAAACCATTTTTGTTTTATTGCGTTTTGAAATTGAAACTTTTAAATTGCCCACCCAGCCATTATATTTACTCACAATATGCTCATATTTAATATGTAATTCATAATGCGGAGAACATATGTGACGTAGAGTGATATTTATTTCCATTAGATTCATACATAATAATATTAAAATTTTTTTTATTGCATACCTTTCAGAGTAACTATTCTAGTACATACATGTACATGTGATGCGTATGAGTAATATGTTTCTAATTGAATAAAAAATAATGTATACCCGATTAATTTGGAATATGTAATATGGAATTAAGCTATGATATGGCAATTCTAAGGGATTTTTAAAAATTTTGAATTTTTCAAGATATTCCAAACTAAAAGTAAATACACAATACTATGCTATATTCCAGTGAGTTCTACATCATGGCCAGTAGCTTTATAGTCTGTATATTTCACATCTGGACTGTATCACATCTGATTTGGATAACCATATGCTTAGACGATGGCTATAAGTTTGATATTTGTGATATACATATGTATAGACTAAGAATATGTGCAGTTTCTCATAGGAAATTTTCTCATTAAATCTTGACAATAAAAAATAAATTTGACAAAATTACTAACCGTTTTTGTTTTATTGCATTTTTAAATTTAAACCTTGAAATCGCCCACCCTATATTACTCTAGTAATCTGTTCTGGAAGCTGCCGTTGTCTAGTAGGTAATGCGTTGCCTTATTAGAGGAGAGGCCACTGTTCAAACCACTAATTCTTCGAACATAATGAAATATGAAGAAAACTAAAACGACTTCCTCTCAGCAAATTTCGAGCAAAATGTCTGAAAGTAAATTAAATTGCCATAAAGAGTTTTTCAATTAAATCCATAGCTCGGAGTCGACTTAGGTGGTATGAGAAGCTAAGTCGTAATCCTTGCTGAAGGTAGTGACCAATTTTGTATGTATTATGTATGTAATCTGTTGTGGAAATTTGAGTACCTATCTTTCTTTATGTCATTTATTTTAAACTGCAATATTTTGTTTTTCTCTGTTAGTTTTTAGTTTTTCTTTTCAATCGTTGAACTCAACTTTAAGTAAAAGAGAACAAAAGATATATTTTACCAATATATTTTATTATGTAATGGTTCTTCTTCTCACAGAAAACGTTATTTTTTTAGATAAAAGAAAAAGGTGGCATACTTCGAAAGAAAATTTCTCATCTTTAAATACATTTCTGGCTAAAGAAATTTTTATTTTCTGTATGTAGACAAATAAAATGAATTTAAAAATTTTAATTTTTATTGATTGAACACAAAATTATACCATTATTAATGGAATTTAAAAAACAAAAGAAATATAAACAATTTCCAGTCAAAAATTTTATTATTTTTTTCGCAATTGCGTGTTTTCTATGGTCGGAAATATAAATTCATGCACAGAGTTTCAACGATAAAAGATAAAATGTTTTGGTCAGTAAGTTTGAAATTTATAGCAACAGCTGGGTTTGACATGAGCATTAATTGGTTTGATACTTTTTTAATTAAAAATAAAAATTTTAATAATAAAATAAAGTAAAATGAAGAATATGAATACGAAGAACGTGAGTGTTTTGATAACTTCAGCTATTTAAGTGAGTAGTAAAACAAAATTGTTAACGTTTCTCTAACTAAAAAAATGTTCCTATCTTATTTCTTCATTACACGTTTTATTGGGGATGTCTTACCTGTGGTTTGATCTGTTGCCTCACATCTAATAAGTCAATACACTACGCCCTATACTACAACGACTTCAATGTGTGAAACATTACATCCTGCAAATGTCCGGGATGATTTCTCTGGGTGGATCGCATCTAAAATATGACTCTGGCGCATAAATCAGGCTAAACTTGATTAAAGGCGTGTCTTGTGGTTTATTCGCACACACAATATCGCTTGATTTCAGCGTCCTGTCCGCATCACCTCTACGAGAGATAACTGTGGCCAATGTAGCATGCTCTGTGTTGGGCGTAGCGCCGATATGTTGAAAGCTGATGACGCTGATGTCCAGATATTTTAATTCAAGCCAAAATAAGTTAGTAATCATCGCTCTACAGTGTTCGACGTTGACAACAATTGATGACCATAATTCTTTGAGAATGACTATGAACAGATGACGTTACCAGTCAGACACCCATACCAAACAATGACTTTTTTGGGATCCATTTGACGCCCTAGGATCTCATGTGAATCGATATCGTGCCAAATTCCACAGCTTTGTTTGTTTACGTACTGATTTATCCAGAAACGATCCCCATCGATGAAGATGATTTAGTTGTGTGAGGAAATGAGTTTATTCTGTTCATTTATCGAATGTCTTCGATTCATTGTTAGAGAACGTTATTCTTGTTGCTTTAAAAATTGTGAACCTTTAGAAAACACCATCCTATGTGAGAATTATTCTAATGAATTGAATGTACAAACCATTCACGTAGTCATTTAAGCTTTTGAATTGTCAGCTTTAATTAGAACTCTTGCAGATTTGTAAATACCGGAGGTACAATACTATGTATTTGTATTTGATTTCTGTTGTTGTACTGTTTTGAATCTCTGTTTAAAATTTAAAATTCAAATTTAAAAGCAGATTCTGTGGTTATTCACTTGAACTTAATGTTTCTCTTTTAATTTTCTTTTATTTTCATTTCACTTTGAGGCGTACATTTAATTTATGCTGAAAGATTTGTTAAATTTAAGTTTTGGCCTTAAAATTTCCTTACGCTTGTTTGCATTTGAAATTTATACACAAAACTAATCTGGATTTGATAGTATGTAGTGTTCTAATACAGAAAGAAGATTTTCTTCTAAAGAGTAAACACAAGAAAAAGCAAGAAAGAAAATTAAAATTTTTTTCAATTCATTTAAACAGAATCTACCTGCAAAAGGACCGTAAGCAAGATCTGGCGTCTCAGACCAACCATCTGGCTCTATCGGGCTGTGGTACATTTTTGGTGGACGGCACACAGACACCAATGCCACTGCTGATTGATGGACAGAGGACGCAGACAGTCAACTGATCTGATTATTAACTGGCTCCGCTGAATAAAACATTCCATTCAAATAGAACATTCGGTTTTAGAATTCGGAATAGGAAATTTTGGTCCGAATAACCGGTGGTTTCCAATGAGACCCTTGAAGTTTACACTGATGACTCAAAGATAAGTGACAAGGTAGACTGTGGTATCTTTATTAAAGGTCCTGATGTTAAACTTTCATATTGGCTGACTGATCACTGCAGAGTTATCCAAGCAGAGGTCATTGTAGTGTTGAAAGCAGCGAACTGTTTGCTGAGCGGGGGATTTTCCCTGAATGTACTTAGATAGCCAGGCTACAATTAAATCCGTAACGAACATCGTTTCGCTTGTTCTTGTCAATGAATGCAGAGGACTTTTTCAGGAAATTTCGGATCATTAGAGGGTATCACCGCTATAGATTCTGGGACACAGGGATATCGTTGGAAATTTCATTGCCTATTTTCATTCAGAGCCTATGAGCAAGCCATAGTTATTCCCATTGCTTCGGTTAATTTGTATATTATCCACTCGTTTTACGAGAAGGCTCTATCTCGATGGCTGCAAGAGGATACGTGCTCTATTGCCAGACTTTGCTGGACGCGTATGGACAAGAGGAGGAGTGACTCACTTCATTCCTTAAATCGAATGGTGATTCAGCGCACAGTGGCTACACTTATGGGCCATTGTTCTTTTGGTAGCCATGCCAAACGTCTCAGCATTCCAACTAACAACTTTTCGAGGTCTGTGGGTCTGTGAAGGAGGAAGAGATTGTCTTTCAACTCATGTGTCAGTGGCCTGGTCTTGCCATGAAGAGACGGAGGTTTCTGACATCTCACTTTCTGACATGGTTGACAAAGCTTTCTAATATAAAAATTACTCCAATTTTATGATGTATTTTGTTTTTGTTATATGGTCTCATCTGTGTTGGCGGCGACTATAGAAATCGGATGAATCATGAGCTGTATGAGCTTTAAGTAGACATCGATGTCGTTAGACGTATTAAAAAGTATAACGTTTACATTGGCTTGGGCATGTCGTGCATAGGAGTGAATATGATGCTCCAGCGAAAACATCTTACGAATATATAGGATATGGAAAGCGAGGAAAAAATTAAAGAAAAGAAAAAGAAAAACTTTTAATATCTGAGGACAAAACAAAAATAGTAAAGACATTTACTAAGTATTATTGTGATATGAGTTTTTATGTTTGGGTTTACTGGAATGATGTACACTTATAACCTTATTCTCGTACTCTTTTTCTTCAATTATTATTATTGTTTTCTTCTTCTCTAAAAACAAAACAGATAAAGAGAAAAAAATACACAAATTCCTGTTCCCTGTCTATGAGAATGTTTTCCTGGACATATGTGTGGGAAATTTTTAGAAAAATAATCACATGTGACATTATTGTTATTTTTGTTGTATTTGTGATAAACATCCCACACCTACAAATACAAAACCTAAATAAAATATGTAATGCTTTCATATACGTGCTTGAATAATGGAGTTCTTATTTGCTTTTATTAAAATGATGAGTAAGAAAATAACAGATAGATGAGGATGTAATGCCGATGGAATAGCATAAATGAATATGATTGTTGGGTAAATGCAAGGAAATTGTTATTCACTGCTTGCCTTGTTTAGTTGATGTGTTAAGCAACGACAATGCTAATAATAAGATAAGAAAAGGAGACCGAACGTTCAAAAGCACAATTATGATCCATAGTCATTAAAAAAATTCGATGAAATTAAGTTAAAAATAAACAAATACCAGCACGTAAACAGTCAAACTTAAAGCCTTAAAGCTTACGATTATAAGGAACTGCTCCACTTATAATGTTAAAAAATCTCCAAATCGCCAAAATAAAACCTCAGCTGTGCCGTGGCATTCGATCACACAAAAAGATCTCAATGGACCATCAATCAAAAGACAGATTGAAAAATATTATAGCAACAATAGGGTCTTCAAACAGGGACTTCTGATCTTAGTGAAGCTACATCTATCAAAATAGTTGCCATATATTCGGTCTGCCAAATCAACATGCATGACCATAGCCATGACATGGAACAGTTGCCAGATGACTCTAATTTCCATCGAAAAATCACTTTTTGGTGAATGGTTAAGTGAATAAATGGAATTTGAGACGATACAAATTCACATGAGATTTAAGAGTATTCAATATCTCGCAAAAAAGTTCATATTATTTTGAGAACGAGGTCTATTTGGTCTTCGCTGTCAATGGCGAGCGCTATTCGTTCAAGATTGTCAACTTTTTTTTGGCCTGAATTGGATGAACTGGACACCAATGATATGTGATTTCTATCGGACAGTACTATGTACCACACAGCTCATTCCTCATTTACATTCTGCACGATTTAAAAGCATGATCATTTAACAGGTAATGTTAGATGCCACTGGGATGGTACGATTTGACCTCGATAGACTTTTCTTAAGTTGCAGGTGTAGGTAACAGAAATCTATTGATCAAATTCACTTTTAAGCACCAGAATTATAGGAAAGTCTCTGTAGTCCAGTAGGTAGTGCGTTGGCTTATTAGATGTGAGACCACGGCTCAAACCACAGGTCAGACATCTCCACCAAAACGAAATATGAAAAAAAAATTTTTCTGGCAAAAACTCAAAGAGTAAATAAAATTGCCATGAAAATTTTTTCAAAAATCTGTCGTTCAGAGTCGACTTTAAACTGTAGGTACCGTCACTCATGTTTAAAATTAACACACACAAAATATATGATGTGAGAAGGTAGGTCGAAAGCCTGACTAAAGGGTTGTAATGACCAATTATGTGTGTACATATGTGATAAGAAATTGCACATTTCGTTTGCTCTCCACCTAGCGAAGGCGTGGCGGACATTTGAACGCTGTTACGTTTCACACAGTATCAACAAGTCATTCAAACGAAAGAAAATATCCATGTTATCTCAACTCTCTTTGTTTTATGCCTTACGCTCGTTATATATTTTTTGATTAATCGAGGATATGCAAAAGAAATCTCGATCACAGATTTCCAACTTTAAAAATCAGAAACCTTAAATAACGTGCCTCATCCTTGGACAAATCTCTCTTGCATATGAGTATCCATTGAAGACCATTTTATTTCAATAAATTCTAGTTTACATGACTTTATGCAAATTTACTTAAAACGTATTCTCTTGTCTATGCATTTGGTTTTCTGGTTTTACAAATATTATTACATTTAATGGCTTTAATGTTCCTTTCCATTGTAGAAACTAATCCATGAAACCAGAAATATCAATGTGTGGCTGACTCTGTAACAAATTGGATAAAGAATTAAAAACATTTTTGAAAATGGACAACAAATCATACACAAATTGTCGATTTGTTTAACTTTAAAAAGGAGTGGGTAACATATGTCTAAACATACCACACATGATGTGCTATCATTGCAAAACCAATATTGTGGTAAAAAAAATTCAACGTCAAATAAAAAGCATCAAAATATTTCTACAATGCAATGGATATAGAAAATTTCTATCTCTATTCTATTAGAAATATAATTTCAAAAGAAAAGAACGTCTGTAACAAATTGATATTTTGCATGCATATACAGTGAACAACAGAACTCTAGATACCCCTATATATTTTAGAAATTTTATGAATTTTAAGCAATAATAGGTAAAAATGTTTGGTATTTTTTGTATTTATGTTATTAATTTATTTTTTCTCTTTCTGGCGGAGATGGTGGCAATACAGGCTGCGGCGAGAATTATTAGGGACGGAAGGGTCCCCAAACGGAACTTTCTGATAGCCAGGCGGCTATCAAGGCTCTAAGTTCCAACGTGATGAACTCCAAGGCGGTGTACGACTGTCTCGACGAGATAGCGGAACGATATGATATCCATATCGCATGGGCACCAGGACACAGTGGTATTCCGGGTAACAGAGCTGATGAACTTGCGAGGCGGGGCACTGCCATCGAACTCTCCGATGAATTCTCGACTCTAGGCAACCCTGTGGGGACCTGCATGCTCATAATTGATAATACGATCGTCTATTCTATTTTTAAACAAAGTAATACAAATATAAATATATATAAATATAAATACAAATAAAATTCATATGGCCCCGATCGATCGGACCAATTTTCGTACACAATTTCCAGTGTATGCGGTCGTATCTCGACAATGGTATAACATATGTTGGCCTTCAAATGATCAATTGTCTGCATAACAATTTTCTTTACCGGCACTCCACCGACAACGGTGTTAAATCGCAGCTAATTATAAGGCCATTAAACGTTTGACCCAAAAAATCGTTTGTGACATGAGATGTGTGGCAAGTTGCAGCATCCTATTGAAACCAAATATCGTTCATATTAACACCATGGTACAAAAAATTTGTTAACATGGTGGGATAGATGTCTCCATTGACCGTAATGGTTGTGTCGCCCTCGTAATGGGTGCATTGGACAAAATTTATAACCGTTTTTTGTTTTATTGCATTTTTAAATTAAACCTTTAAATCGCCCACCCTATATTACTCTAGTAATCTGTTCTGGAAGCTGCTGTTGGTTAATAGGTAGTGCGTTGTATTATTAGGGGAGAGGCCCCTGTTCAAACCACTATTTCTTCGAGCATAATGAAATATGAAGAAAACTATTACTTCGGCGACTTCCACTCAGCAGATTTCTAGCAAAATCTCTGAGAGTAAATTAAATTGCCATAAAGAGTTTCTCAATAAAATATATCGTTCGGAGTCGACTTTAAACTGTAGGTCCGGCCAGTCATGTATAAACACAACATAAGTGGTGTGAGAAGCTAAGTCGTAATCCTGACTGAAGGTCAATAAAACCATTAAGCCATCAAACCAATTAAGCCATTAAACGTTTGACCCAAAAAATCGTTTGTGCCATGAGATGTGTGGCAAGTTGCACCATCCTATTGAAACCAAATATCGTTCATATTAATACCATGGTACAAAAAATTTATTAAAATGGTGGGATAGATGTATTCATTGACCGTAATGGTTGTGTCGCTCTCGTAATGGGTACATTGGCTTCTGTAAGACCACGGGTTTTCTGAGCCCTAAATATGGCAATTTTGCTTAGTAACTTAATCACCAAGATGAAAATCAGCTTCATCCGAAAAGATGATCTTTTTTGGCAAAAACGTTATCACCGTTTAGTTTCTCATTTACCCAACAAACCACCGTTGCTTAAGAGAAAATTACATTCAGTGGAGATAATATAATGAATTTTGTGATAGAGTAGAATAACATAAGTATTGCCAGATTGGAAATAATCGATGGTTCAAATTTATATATATATTTATATTTTCCCATAGTTCCAAAACATAGGAACATAGGGCCTCAATGAACAAATTAAGATTTATCTAAAGCTTGGGATTTGATATGTCCCCAGAAACAGCCTTCTGGTTTTTTGGCTTCTGCTTCGACTTCTCCTCTTCACGAGTTGGATGGTCTCCCAAGCCTACGCCTTTTTTGCGGATTTCAATCTAGAGCATTTGTCTTGAGGCTTGCGCAACGTATGCCGGATTCATCTCCACTTACAGAGCAGGATTTCTAGATGGACTGGTACTTGCTTGGTTGCATTCAAAAGTTCAACATTGCTTATAACATCTGGCCATATTTCTACGCATAATTCTACGTAAGCACCGGTTAAGAAAACCTTGCATCGGTTCATTCCACGTTTGACATTCATATAAAACCACTGAGTTAACATTAGTGTCGAATACACTCAACTTAATCTGACTGAGAATGTGAGTCCTTCTACATATCTTCTCTAGCATGCCTAATGCAGCAGGGCCCTCATGTTAAGTATGTTTGTTGTTGATCCGGCAGTTTTTGAAGTAAATACATTTACTTTTAAAGTTTTTGCCAGAAACTTGGTGAGATGAAATCGCTGAAGAAATATTTATTCATTTGTTCTTTTCGGTGGAGATGTCTGACCTGGTACGAATCGTGGCCTCAAGTCCAAATCACTACCTACTAGACTAGGAAGACTTTAACACATTTGAAAAATCGGTTATTATTTTAAATTCTAAGAGATTTCTACAAGACTAAAGTAGGGTTTATAATGCTAAATAAATTATAACAATTTGACAGATGTAGCTGCAATAAGATAAAAAAAATTCATTTCAAACAATATAAAATTCCACACACATTAAATCATTATTTTATTTATTTCTAAAATAAAAACAACTTTTTGTTGTAAAATATTGGAAAGTTATGTGGTATTAAGTAAGTGCTGCATTTTTCATTATGTTTCAACGTTCGACAAAAATTGTGATTAGCTTTAATGTTTGTGTGCACTGAAACAATATTTAAGTGAGTAATCTAACAAGATTCTGTGGTGAACAACAGTGTTATCTAGTAAAAAATTATTTTGTTTCAATTTCTACAAAACATTATTCGTAAAATATTATATATTTGTATACTTACATACGAACTTCAGTATATTTACCTTTATCGCCAAAGCAATCGGTGACGTATGAGTAATATGGAAAAATAAATCGATTTTTAAACACTCATATGACAGATTGTGAAACGAAATGATAAAAATTATGAGGTGCAGTAAAATGAGATCAAATAAGGTCTTTACACAAAACTAATTGAATTGTTTTATGACCGACTGTTTTATTCTGTTATAACCCAAATAAAATTGAAAATTTATGACCTATTTTTACTAGCTTATCCAAGAGAGAGACTAGTAATGGAAAGTAATATAAAGCTGCCATACATGCATTTTCAAGCTGTCGTATTTTTATAGAAATAAAAAAATGTTTGCTGTTACGCTTTATACGCACAGTTTTGTCATGGTGTTTGTTCCAATACCATCACATTTTTCTAATCAGAAGTACATGGAATTCGTCGTAACCTAGCAGGTGACACGGGACAGTGGGCATTGAAGAATCAGTAGCAGCCGCACAGAAGTGTTTTTCAGAAGATCCATATCAATTAAAGTTTCACTTTTATTAGCACCTTAGGTTGTATACTTTTACTTTATGGTGGATTTTCGAAAGGTCAATTACTTAAACGTTTTAAAGAGTCTATTTCTGCAGACAAGACAAGCGTTCAATTTATACGTCCTCAATTAGACTAGGAGGCTGAAGCACAATTTTATATTGATCTGCCCAATAAAAAAGTTACAATTAAACAGCTGGAAATCAACATTGGAAGAGTTACTGTTATATTCTTTGCAGGTCTCTTAAAAGTATTCTTTCGTCTGATTTGACGCTTCTTCGACTCATGATGCATTTTTAGTCACATTCTCTCGGGTTTGATCCAAGATTACTCCTGTTGTCATTGAACACTTAACCACTACATCCACAATATTTTTAATCTCGTGTCTATTTTTTAATTAAAACAGAGCTCAAATTTAAACTCAAAAGTTTAGAGTTTTGTTGTTCCTGTCAACTTCAAAACACTTTTGTTACAAAAAATCTTGTTAGCGTATGTTTTAACATTAAGAAGCAATTTGGTTATTATTACTATGATGTGTAGTGCGTGTTTGTCTTTTTATGGCACATTTGCAAGGATTGGTATTTACCAACTGTTATCCATGTCTACCATACATACCTTAGTTTCTGATAGTGCAGTGTATAAGCTGTAGTAAAAAGTACGCCATCATTATAAGAAAGAGAGTTTAACAGGTTATTACCAACTACACTCCATTTGCACACTCTATACAACATTTTGTATATTTTTTCTTGGATACGAAAACGAAAGTATAGTCAATAGTCTTGTCATGGCAATAGCAATTTTATTACAATTGACCATACGCTAAACATTACACAAATGAACTGTTAGGGACCACCATAGACTAGACATCTAGACTTCCCCTTTAAGGAAAACATTGAAGACATCAAACTTGAAATTTTGTTAAGGCGTCAGTTGCACTTTAGTGACTTCGAACTAAGCCAAAGTAAAACATAATAGCACGCATTAAGAGTGAGGGCAAGTTGGCAGTAATTTCTAATTGCACCACCAAAGATGGAGCAGCATATACCTGCCATGATTTAAGGCAAATAACTGCATGTTAAGAGTTGTAAAATCCAAGTTGTGATGGATTATAAACTTTACTAGAAAATAATGGCTGCTGAACTGTAATCAAGCCTAGAAGAAAACATTGTTGTGTATATCGTGGCATTAGTAAGAAGTAATGTACTAAATGCAGTCAATTTACGACCATGTTTCTATTTACAACTAAGTTTGTACTGTCAACTCTGTCAAGGGATCGATTAAATATAAAAGTAAAGTAGTTGTCCACCAACGACCAAGTTTGCTGAATAAGAGCGATATTTTATTCCGCTTGGCGTTAAAGAAACTGATGGACAGATTTTTATCAACTCACCGCTCTTTATAGCGCCTTTAAAGAAACTTTTGGTTATGTTTGCAATGGCTTTGATTATACCAATTATGGCATATTAAACCTTATGAATTCCCTACACAGAGCTATAAAAATATCTAAAAAGTAATACATTTTGAAGTTTATTGTTTACATGGCATTTAGTTAGATAAACATGTTTATTTTACACTAAATGTACACTTCTCCAGTATTTGAAAGCGTTTAAAAAAACGACCCAAGCTCTAACACAAATTGATACACGATAGCAAGAAGGGTAGGCAATAAGATAACCTAAACATAACAATATCTGTATATGAGATTTAACAAATTTTGGAGACCGTAAAATATTATAGAAAAATTCATCATCTTTTTAACAGGGTTCAAGTGGGTTTGAATTTTCAGGGAATCTACAGTTTATCACAGTGGTAAACAAGGCTTTCGATTGAAACTATTGGGTGGGCCATCTATCGGTATAAATTTTAACCATCGGTTATTTCGAGTCTTGTGTAATTCTATTCTGTCACAAAATTCAGCATATTGTCTCCACTGAACGTAATAAATCGATTTACGCTTGAACAACGTTGGGATTTATTGGAAATTTATTCCCAAAACAAACACAATTGGAAATCGGAAATTACACGAAAATGTCGTACAAAATTTAGTCGCAGAGAAGGACCAACAGTGCGCGTTATACGCAAGTTTATTGCTAAAGTTCCTGAAAATGTTTTCATTGTTAATGCGCCAATACGTAATCGTACTCGTACAGTGCAAACACCAGAAAATAACGAAGCATAGACTATGCGCGAGAATCCATCAATATCAACTCTTCATTGTTCTCAAGAATTTAACATTTCACGTACTAGTTTACGTCGAATTTTGCGAAAAGATCTACGTTTGACGCCTTGCAAGGTTCAGTTGGCTCAAAAGGTGAAGCCGCTTCGTTTTCTCTACGCTGGATGGGCCAATGAGAAACTGTGCGATGATGTTAATTTTGCCAAAAAATTTACATGATCGCGTCATAGTTTGATAGCCGTTCAATTAGCCGAAATGGTGATGTCAATTAGCCGGCAAGAGCTGCGATTTGACACCGTTGGACACATCGTTTTCTGTGGGGCGATGTTATAGAAAAGTGTTATGCCGACGATCCAGAGACAATTAAGCGTTTGAAGGCCAACTTTCGTGATGCCATTGCCGAGATGCAACCCCATACAGTCGAAAAAGTGCACGAAATGAGGTACTGTGAGTCCAGTCGCGGCAGCCATATGAATGAAATAATATTCAATTTCTAACCAGAACAATTGTACTTCACATAAAAAAACTCTATTTGGCGAAATTTCAAACTGCTTTTGTTTTATTGCATTTTTTAATTTAAACTTTTAAATGACCCTCCCGTTACATACAGCGGAATGCTTGCATAGCCTAATAGAGGCGCAATAGCTATACGTTTATATGAAATGAATACCAAGCCTTAGGATGAGTTGAGCCAAAGTCGAAAGAATTCATTATTAAGTCATAAGGGTGACCTGAAGCGACATCATATGGGCTCACCTTAACTCATAAGCCGGGAAAGGGTTTCGAACTGTTATTCAAACAAGCTTACAAACAAGAAAAGTTTATCTTCAAAGTGATGATAAACTCAGGGCTGTAATTAAGGATGGTTATAGGGTGATACTCAAACGTATTACAAACAAGATGACAGCCAAAATAAAAATACTGCACACATGCACACATGTATGTGCAACAGTTGTAATCCTAAATTTTGCTAAGACTGTTAAACTCGATTTTTAGCTGAAAAATTTGTCTAATTTTCATTTATTTTTAGTATTCGTTATGCTAAAAGTTGAATTTAATCACAGCAAAGGGTTTACAATGTACTATACAACTATAATCAGTAAACTCAGTTGTTGTTTTCTCTGCCTGCATAATGATGTAATATTTAAAGTACCGCATTAGTAACAAGGGGATATAGCTCAGTGGTAGAGCATTAGACTGCAGATGGAGAGGTCCCCGATTCAAACCCGGGTGTCCCCTGTAAACAAAATTTTCGTTTTTAAATTTTTTGATCAAACTGAATAAAGTGGAGGAACAGGTAACAAAAATTATTAAAAAAGGCTTGGTTAGAAGATATTTCAGTTGTTTGTGTTGTATAATATGTTCTTCTAGTTAAAAGCATGTATTTTTAAATACATTGTGCTTTTTAAACAAATTTTAAAATCACACCTTTGCCTCGCTGCTCTTGTTGTCGAGGGCTGTTAAAATTATTTAAATCGCGTTTTATCAGCATATTTTATTTACGAAATCAAAATTTGGTTGGCTTTCATTCTAAAGAAATTCCTGTAAATTACCAATGGTATGCAGGGTATTCCAAAATGGACTTCCAAAATTTAACAGTTGATATCGTTGGATGTAAAGACCTTATTTGATTTCGTTTTATTTCAGCACATAATTTTTTCATTTCACAAGCTCTCATATAAGTGTTCAGAAATCGTATTACTTTTTGGTATTACTCATACGTCTGCGATTTATTTTATTTATTTTCTTTATTTTTATTTATTTATTATTAGTCATAGCACAACAAGATAATAATCTTATAAATGAAAGTGCTATGGGAGTACATCAAAAAAAATATAATAACAATTCATTGATTATATAAGTAATAAAATGTTTGAAATTATGTATAAATAAAAATGAATAAGAACGTGTTAAAATCACGGGAAATAGCAATCGATACAAAAAAGGATAAAAAATGAATATATGTATGTAAAAAATAAAATAGGAAAACTAAAAAGAACAGTATATACAAATAAAGGAAATATACAAGCAAAGTAAAAATATATACATATACTAAGATACAATGAAATTTAAAGACTAATTTAGAAAAATGAAAAATTAAAAATAATAATCATTAATAGAAATAGAGAGTAAAAAATGTACAAAAAATTAAGATATGCTAAAAACTACTTGAACAGATTGTATAACTCCTTTTTGAACTCAATTGCATTGCCTATGTTCTGAATATAATTAGGTAAAGTATTCCATAGACTAATGGCGCATATAAAAAACTGGCGTTCTGACAATATATTCCTATGTCTATGTTGGATAATTTTCATATCGCGGTTGGATGCAAATGTAATCTTACTAAATAAGTATATCGGCTGTTTTAAAGTAATAGTCTTTGGAGGAGAATAAGGCCTTTTATTTTTAATAGATTATAAAAATTAGCTCCAAATATCTGGTAAGAAAGTTGTAATATATGGCCTCGACGTCCGTTAATAAGTACATATCTGGCTATATTGTTATAAGCCAGGTTGAGTTTCCGCTTATAATCAGTATCACAGTTTGTGAAACTTTCAGATCCGTATAAAAAAACAGGAATCAAATACGTGGCAAAGGGAGTCTAATCTATGACAGCCCATAAGTTTCTAAGCATACCGTAAACTTTACCAACGATGACGTTAATGTGGTCAGACTACGTTAGCCGACCATTAAAGATAATACCCTGATTGGATGCTGATTCAACAAAATCAATTTTATTCAACTTGATAATAATATCCGGCACAACAAATACTCTCTTAGTTCTAGAGAGCAATAAACATTTAGATTTAGAGGGATCTATACAAAGTCCAGTGGCCCTAGCCCAGTTGTCAATTTTTCGTAAATCACAGTTGATGTTGTCTGTACATAGTTGAATATCCTCAGTACGTGTGCTCTTATAAAGCTGATAATCATCAGCGTACATATGTACGCTACAATTATCCAAAACATCAGGTAGGTCGTTAATGTATATACAGAACAAGAGAGGCCCTAATATTGATCCCTCTTCCAACGTTTAGCGAATTCGAGATCTTGCTGTTTAGATAAACTCGTTGATAAGATAAGAACGTATAAGACTACAAGCTGAATTAGAAAAATGAAAGAGGGCCTGTAGCTTCTGCAATAATATTTCGTGATCAACCGTATCAAAAGCCTTGGTGTGATCCAAAAGAACTAAAAACGCTGTGTAATTTTCACCCAGTTTCAACCTAAGGTCATCAACTACATTGACTAAAGCAGTAGTTTAATGATTCTGCTAATGAAGGATAATATAGATACATAAGTCCGTATAGTCTTTTCCGCATACTTTTTTGTAGAAATTGAAAAGATAGTTGAGTTTTTACTGAATAACATTGCTGTTCACGACAGAAGCTACCAATATAGAACTGTGGGACGCAATTGATATAAAATAGCAACTGAAGCTCATTCAAATTGTACGGAAGTTTTTTTATTTCAGTAAGAAAGAAAATAATGATTTAATGTGGTTGAAATTCTGTGTTCTTTGAAATGATTGTTTTTTTTTCTTTTCATTCCATAAGGAACTCTGGAACTTATTCTCCACCATTTTAGTGATACTCAAAACTTCGTTAGCGACCCCACTATCGAGTTTAGAGTCATCGGTGTATACATTCAGTAGTTTCAGGTGGACAAAAGTTCTATACAAATGAAACGAAAATTAAAATATATAAAATAAATATCATAATTATATGTATATGTGATAATTTTAATATTTCGTGAGTAATTTCATTTAATTAAAAGCCTTTTTAAGAAGATTATATTTCGCATGGACGAAATCAAGCAATTAAAAACAAAAATCGCATTAAAAATGTTTAAAAGTAATTGCCAAGTGATAAATCATTAAAACAAAGGCGCGTTGAATAAGTGATAATTGATATTAAAACTTATTTACTACTAATAAAGCCAGATATATTGCGCTATCCCATTTTTTAAGCGATTTCTATTTTTAAATTTAAATAAAACACAGTGTGTGAAAGAAATCTTTGATATTTTTAATCCTTTGAAAGATCTACTACAGTCTACGACTATATGCTCCTTAATCCTGGCTCCCTAGGCTAATATTATCTGGTAGTTAAGTTGTTAATATTTTTTTCAAATTTTGTTTTTCTAACGATTTCAAAAAACGTCTTTGGCGTTAATTTTTCTAATATTTTCGACGATTTTATGCTGTAGTCCTCTGGCAGCTACGTATACAGGCCATGTACTTACCGGAATATTGCCTAGAATTATGGTTTTTGGATTTACTTCTAGGTTAATATATCACGAAAAATTAAACATTTTTAAAAATCTATCATAATTGTCTTATCATAACTTAATTCCAAATTAATTGGGTATATTTTCTTTTTAATTCAATTTCGAAATATATTACTCATACGCACCATATGTAGAATATTTACTCTGAAAAGTAAACAATAAATTGTTTTTGATATTGTCATGTATGAATCTAGTGGAATTAGATATCGCTCATACGTCACATATGTATATACTTATGAATGAATTTTACATATTAAGGGCCATTATTGCAATTTACCGTTAAACTTGGGTTTATTTTCGTTATTACAACTTACAGGTAAAATTTTTCAAAAATATGGCCGTGCCGGAGCAATGTCGATAAAACTGCTCAATTATACAAGTTTTTTTAATGCAGTGGCAACCGCGGGCAAGTTCAAACATAAAGACCTTTAAATGTTAAAGGTATGATGATCCTCCCTTTAGCTTAACGATCACTTCTATCTTATTGGGTACTCATAATAACGAAAACAATTTATTTGCCCGTTAAAATCCTCTCTTTGTTTAATGGCAAGTTGTAGTAATGGCCCTAAATATGTGCCATGATGTAAGTAAATATAATGGGTGGGTGAGTTAAAAGTTTAAATTTAAAAAAGCGATAAAACAAACATTATTGGAAATTTTGATAAATTTATTGTTTAGGTGTGATCTACAACTGTTCCGGTTAGGGACGGAATATTATTTCATTCATATGCACCTATACGTTTGTATGGGGTCGTGTCTCGGCAATGGTGTTACGAATGTTGGCCTTCAAATGCTTAATTATATCTGGTTTGTCGGCATAACACTTTTCCTTAACAGTATTCCACAGAAAATAGTCCAACGGTGTCAAATCACAGCTTCTTGCCGGTCAAGTTACATCACCATTTCGTCTAATTATCGACGTTTGTTTACGTTTGTTAGACGTTTGATGTGCGTTATCTCTTGTTTGCTGAAAAAACACTTTTTTTTAACGGCATCCCACAGAAAATAGTCCAGCTTCTTGGCGACCAGTTGACATTACCATTTCGAATAATTGCACGGCCATCAAACGTTTGACGCAATAAATTGATTGTGACATGAGATGTGTTGTACAATCCTGTTGAAACCAAACATCGTTCACATCCATACCATTAAGAGTGGGTACAAAAAAATCGGTGATTATGGTGTGGTAGGTGACTCCATGGCCATAATGATTGCGCCGTGCTCATTTTCAAAGAAATATGGGCCAATGATGGCTACGCTTCACAAGCCGCACAGTCACTAGTAATGGATGCATTGGTTTCAGTAAGGTCTTATGTGCATTTTATGAGCCCCAAATGTGGCAATTTTGCTTATTAACGTAGCCACCAAGATGGAAATGAATTTCATTCCTAAAGATTTTTTGGCAAAATCCAAGTCATTGTGCAGTTTTCCGTTGGCGCATTATTTCATTATGTTTAGTGGAGATATTATACTGAATTTTGTGACAGAATAGAATAACCGATGGTTCAAATTTAAACCGATCGATGGCACATCCGGTATACATATACATATATTTTTTACTTCAAAAAAATATAAGAAGTTTAGAAGGGCTTATATTTCAACAATATATCGACATTGCGATAAAAATATCTGCAGGTATAAAAATATTTCTATGTACATAACTTAAGACAGCAAATCAAAAATAATGTTTACCATTCGATATCTCATAGAGTAAGTAAGTAATTAATATAAACGCTGGTAGTGCAACTCAAGACAGTTCTGTAATGTAATGTAATTTTTTCCATCTTTAAACCCTTTTTTGTAGGACAAAATCATAATCCTGACTAAAGGATGTAATGAACAATTAAGTAAGTAAGTTTGTAGTTGTCCTGATGGATCAATATTTCTCTTCTATTAGGCATAGTCGATCTGTTGAAAGTCTAAATACGAACGAATAATTTTACCATATCACATTCAAGTTTAAAACTTAAAAACGTGTCTTAAATTTGTTTATTCTCTTCGTTTAAAAGGTTACAGTTATATCATTCATTCATAACGTAAATCATTTCTCATTCCTAACAAATTCTACGAACATTATTTTAAGCTTTTTATGACGAGTTCTTTGATGTTTGCTTTTGTTTCAATGTATTGTTATCATAACTTTTGTTTAAGTCAACTTTGTCTGAGTGTTTAAAGAAATTTTAAAAGAAACAACATTGTTTTTACAATTATAACAGCCTTTATTTCATTTAGTCCCTTGCAGTATTATAACATTGTTTAATGAATTCCATTTATTCATTTCATTTAAACATAAGGCACGTGGCGGAATTATATTAATCTTATGGTAAGAAAAATTTACAAGTAATTCTTTAAATACGTCATCGCAAATCTCTAAATGGAAATGTTAAGCCGTCTGATATTTTATTTATTTTTTGTTGTTATTATAAAATAACATTCAGTCAGGATTACAACCTATCTTCTCTTACCTTTTGTGTGTTAATTCTATACACGAGTGGCGGGTCCTACAGTTTAAAGTTAACTCCGAACGTTAGATTTTTGAGAAACTTTTCATGACAATTTTATTGACTCGCAGAGTTATTGCCAGAAATCTGCTGAGAGGCAGTCACCGAAGAAATATTTGTTCATATTTCGCTGTGTTTGTCTGACCTAATGTTTGTACCGTAGCCTTACGTCTAATAAGCCGCACACTACCTACTAGAATACGGCGACTTCCAGGGTATATACATCTGTCGAATTAGTTGTCATTTATTCCGTCTATTTTGTCAAATTACCGTGGACAACCGTAGTCGAAGACGTGGGTGCCTTGAATGTAGTCGGCAGCAGTTAGCAAACTACCCTAATTTTTATTGAAAAATTATCCTTAGGGATGAGGCCTATTTCTGGTTGAATGGATACATGAGTAAACATCATTTTCGAATTTGGAATGTTGCCAATTCATATAAGACCCAAGAGCGTCCAATTTCTCAAACAAACTTATTGGGTTTTTCATTAAATGAAGCAAAGTGTGTGAGAGTTATCACAGAAATTTTTATTTGTTTGAAAAACATATTGATGCTGTTATGTGTACAATATAACATCGTTCATATGTCCTTCAAGGCCTGTCTGGGCGAGCGCATTCGAAATTATTATATTATTATTATTTTCCCAGATTATGGCACATGAATCCGATTGAATTTGACCAAAGACAAACACTTGCAATTTAAAAACAGCCCCCAAGAAAATGTCTAACGTTTGGAAATTGGTAATCAACAAAGTAAAGTAACTTTTTTTTAATGTATTTGATCCTCACAGAAAAAATTAGTTCAATTTTACTTAGCCATATTTTATATTTCAACTTCAAACAACATGGGGAGTTTCGCCCGGAAATGGTGTTGTGACAAGAAGAGCAGGAAGACGAAAGCATATGTTTTTTCTTACTTGTCGGTGGTTAATTAAAAATATTTGCGGTTTGTTAACAATTTTTACGCATACATTACAAACCCTTCAGTCAGGATTACAACATAGCTTCTCACATCACTTATGTTGAGTGTGTTAATTTTATACATGAGTGGCGAGACCTACAGTTTGAAGTGGACTCCGAACGACAGATTTTTGAAGAACTATTTTTTTAATATTTCGTTTTGTTGGAGATGTCTGCACTGGCAACATGTTTTAATAGGCGTACTTGATTTCACTGTATTACACCATTTCTAAAATATAAATAGCTTTCAAGCCGCCGTTATACAGACAACTTAAAGCATTTGATAAAATTCTCTCACAAACCTAATTACTATATTATATCCCACAAACTTAATTACTTTTAGAAATTCTAATTTGTATATTTGTTAGATCATGACAAATCTAAAACATATGGTACCCCAATATGATATCTAAAACATGTGGCATTCCTATTAAGAATTCATTATTTCTACTTCTTCAACTATTTTAATACAAAAAAAGGGGAAAAACAACTTCAATTTGTGAAAATTCTAATATAAAGCAAACCTAATCAAGTAAAGTTTGGAGGGAATTACTTTCCTACGTTTTCAACAATTTTTGCTTTTAATTCGAGTGAAAGAAAGCATTAGAAAAGTTTTCATAATTTCTGCAGTGAAAACAAAATTATTGCACATGAACATTAATGCAATACGCTTATTTAATTCTGTAGACAGATACACAAGACAATATAAAAGTTTTCTCATATAAATGCCCTGAACTATTGGGTTGTCCGGAAAGTAATTTCGTTTTTTCCAGATAGAGGATTTAATTGTATTTTTTGCACCCAATTCACACTTACGCCGTATAATTTTTATATGCTTTGAAAGCTTATATAGTAAGGATTGTGTGCGAAAAATTTCAATTAATTCCATGCAGTAGTTTTGGTGTGCTTTTAAATATGGAGAGCGATAACCAACATTTTCGACATATGCATCTTACTGTTACTTTACTACAGAAAGGATAAAAATGCTGTTCAAGCTAGAAACAAATTGTCCGATGTGTATGGAGAAGGTGTGTTGATAGTGTGCCAGTGCCAGAACTGTTTCGCTAAATTTCGATCCGTCAATTTTAAAGTCGAACATGCACCACATTCGGGAGGGCCAGTTGAAGCTGATAAAGACGCGATAAAGGCATTAGTTGCTGCGAACCGGCGAATAACAACACGTGAGATCGGATTGGGATTATATTTATCACTTTATGACCACATGATTAATATTATATGTGTCGTAAAATTTATGCAAACAGAATTTTTGTATAAAGTAAGAATATTAAGTTTTTATTTAAAATGCATCTATCTTATTACAAGTGTATAGAGAAACTAAACATAAGAAGAAACATGAAAAGAGTAACGATGTTCACATTGCAATAGAAGAGTTGCCATACACGTAATAGTGTTTTCACACCGAGTGGTTTTAACGCAAAAGTTGGTTTTAACGTTAAAACCAAAAATAAAACCTGATTTTAGCATACAAAATTTTGTGTTAAAACCAAAATAAAACCTTTTTTGAATTGGTTTTAAGTTGGTTTTATGAAATACAACCTTGTTTTGATGTCCTAAATGTACTAAATCAGAGCTACCAGCTCTGAAAACCTGAAAACAGCTGATAAAAACAAAAACAAATGTAAATAAATAAATAAATAAATAAATGTAAATAATCATATATTTTGTATTAAAAAATTAAAAATTTGGAATATTTTTAATTTCTTCTATGAAAATTTTAAAAATTTGTAAATATTTAATTATTAATCGAAATGTGTGTTGTTTCTGGTCACAATGAATATAGTTTCTTGTGCGAAAGGTAAGTCAGAAGCTAAATATATCAAGATGAAATAAGGCATATTGCTCATGAAATTTTTTTCTCGCAGTCATAAATGTCATGAATTTAAAACCAATTTTAATGAAACTTGCAGTGTGAACGCAAAATCAGCTGTTTATGGTTTTAACGCTAAAATCAGGTTTTAAATTTTGGTGTGAAAACAGTATAAGATTTCCAACAATATAAAAACTATATTTCATTTACACAAAAAAAAAAAGAAAAACGAAATTACTTTCCGAACAACCCAATATTTACTATAGAAGTCAAGTTTAATATTGTATATGAAGGAAAGAGGATATGAAAATAAAGATTATCAGCCTAGAAAGAGAAATTTTTTAAATTCAAATATTTGTTGATGGAATTCAAAGTTGACACCACATAAACATAATTATGAATAGACGTGAAAATATAAAAGTTTTAGAGAAAGGCGAATGAAAAAAAAAATAAAATCATCATGAGAAAATGTATAATCAGTTTCACACCATAGTGAGAGGTAAAAGTAATTTTACATTGATAGAAAAATTAAAATCATTCAAATAAGTCAATAACACGTATCTCTGTTTGTGCTGTGTGTTTAAAATTTTCGGTATTATCATGAAAAATTTCTCAAAAATCAGTTTTTCAAAGTCGACATTAAACTGTAGGTTCTTCCACTCAGGTATGAAATTAATACATCCAAAATGGATGATGTGAGAAACTTGATTGTAATTCTGACTAAAGGATTGTAATGGCCAATTAAGTAAGATATTAAGATATACGGGATAGTAAATATTCTATAGATTGCTAAATTGTAATGGACAAAAATCTGATTAATTTCGGGACCTATGGACAACTTCCTTCTTAACTATCCCCTGGATAGAACCAATAGACTCTATGACTTTGGTAAATGCTTCTCAACGATGAAAAAATGAAAAGATTAATCTAGAAGCGCTCTTCTTACAATAAGAACTATATTGTGGTAAGCAGATTTGTCAAACTCGCGGATATCTTCCAAGTATCCTCCATGAAAGATGTGTTCAATTTAAAATGAATAGAAAGTTCATAAGACAGGACATATCAATGCTGTCTGACAGTCAGGCCATCATTCGAACCGCCGACTCTTATGAGTTTAAATCGATGATGGCAAGAGACTGTCTGTAGAAGCTGAATCAATTAGTAGTTAAGGTAAATAAGGTCCTACAGTGTTACTATTGTTACGTTTTTACCCTTTTAAAAACGTTAAAATATGAGCGCGTAGATTGAAAATAAAATAAATTTGTGTTTAGTTTCAATTAAAATCTTTATTGTTCACACATTTCTGTGTGCCATTATTCACAACTTGATGCAAACAACTTTGCTTTGTTTGTTATTAATCTATTTAGACTCTTTGCATAAACAATAACAACTACTAGTAAATTGGTCGCCAGATCTTTGTAACAGAGATCTTCAAACCATAATTATTCTCTTGAAACACACCGTATCTTCATACAAGACTGAATGAACTTTTACTAACTTCGTTGCCTGCTTTGTCTTGCTTTTTCTATGGCAAGGTAAACAGTCTGATGAATATTCTAGAAGGAGTGTTCGTTGCTTTGCTTTCTCTAGATCTCTATAAATATAAACACCGTTGTTTCATTATTGTTGTTTGTGTATTTTGTTTACATTTATTTTTTGTTTGTAAGCAAGTTCATTGTATTTTTTTTTTTGTTTTTGTAGCTTTTGTTCATAATTATAATGTTAAACGATGTAAAAGCAAAACAAGAGTAACTAAATTTTTCCATTTTCGTAACACAATGTTGACCATCAAGCACCTGACTACACCTAAATAAGTTTATCTGTATTATAAATCGTTACAATTTCAAACTAATTGCTCAAAATGAACTAAAAATTTTTTATTAAGTTTTCGTTATCGTTAAAAAACTGCCTGATTGATGTCTTATATTGAAAGTAAACTTTTGCCTGCCACTGTTATTCTTTGTTTACATACAAGGCTCTAGAATTCTATTTTCTGTTTTAAAATCCAAGTAATAAGTCTTAGTGTATGTTACTTGGGCGTATTTCGCAATTATTTGTAAGTGAGATGCCGTTGTTTATATTGAAGGGCGAAAATGTCATGAAAATTCCTCTCGTGTCAACTGCTTTTGATATTTTTTCTTTCCTTCATAAATCCTTGTTTAGAATAACGGTATACTAATAATAAGTAATTCACTCCGAAAGCTACAGAAATGATAGTGAGACACAGATGTAGACAATAATATGGTGAATAGAAACTAAAAACTTTCAGATGCTGTTCCTTGTTTTCTCTATGATTTGTTTTCATATTCATAATCACCGTTGTTGCATCGTTCTGGTAAAGACAACCAATTTAGTTGCATAGAAGAGAATAAAACTGAAAAAATTGAGAGTACTATAGCAACTATATTTAGGATTATTTTGTTGTCTTACTCGTTAGATTAAATTGTTGTTTTTCTTTTGTGTACTATACCAACTCCGCCTTAATGTGTATCCCCTTCATTAGGCATACAGTACGAGTATGTCTTGATGTCTTATTTTGATTTAAGTCTCCTGATTCCACCTAACTACCGAAAACCTTGTTTATACTTAGCAGTAATGTTCAAATAAATTCAGCGATTGGAGTCGGTTTATCAGTATATTTTTTAAAGTATAAACTTCCTTATTAAATGTTTTGGATTTCAACAAAATACAGAGATTAGCGTGTATTGGTAAAACCGAGGCAATGAAAACCTTTTCTACAGCAGCGTTTGAGGCTTTATTGGATTTAAGTCCATTGCACATGGTAGTGGAGACCAGAGATTTGAAGATAGTTGAACAAAAGTTGAAGCGGAATTTGTGGTCTTAAAAATTAAGTGTCGTTAGTTCTCTCCTAAACTGTCCCTTGGACAGAACAAGTAGACTCTATGATCTTAGGAAATGTTCCACAAGTAACAAACTTAGTAGCAAACAAGAATGCAGGAGCCTAGAGGCATAAAATATTCCGACCCAGGGAAGCTATGAGCTGTTCGCCGACAAATCCGGTCTGCTCCACCAGAATCATTGCAGACTCTTATGATGTGAAGAAGACGGAATCGGTACAACAACTTTTATGCGAGTGTCCCGAACTTCAGGGAACTGGCCGAGTTCATCCGTGGCACGGGGCTCATCCCACCACCAATAAAATATTATAAAGGGGCATACCTCACACTGAGAAACAAAGTGGGCCATATGGGACACTGAATAAACTTGCATTGAAGTTACCCGCTAATCTAACCTTACCAAAAATATTCCGAGCATAACGTGGGTATCTCCAAGCGGAAGTCTATGCCATCAAACCGAATTGAGAAGAAAGCACAAAGGACGAAGTAAAGAAATAAGATCTGACAAAACCATCCGTAGTCTAGTAGGTAGTGTGCCCCAGGCCAGACATCAAAATAAAATACTAAAAGTATTTCTTCGGCGACTTTGTCTCAGCAGATTTCTGGTAAAAACGTTGAGAGTAAATAATATTGCCACGATAAGCTTTTAAAAAATCTGTCGTTCGGAGTCGACTTTAAACTGTAGGTCCCACCACTCATGTATAAAATTAACACACACAACATTAGTGGTGTGAGGAACTAGGACGTTGTGCAATGGGTCAATTCGACTTCCGAGTACAGTACTAGGTCGCAATCCTGACTGAAGGGTTGTAATGAAAGGGATAGGCAGACAGTTTCCGCATCAATCAAAACTTTTGTTGGGTAATTGAAAAAGCTGTTGATTTGTGTCATCCATCCGACTATGCAGGAATAATCAGAACTGAAATCGGTTACCTGACTTTTGACAACGCACTGTAGACTGAAACAATATTTGTACAGTATGTGAATGATCTCTAAATTCCCTTCTAATGTGTTCAATTTAATACATTTTAGAAGGGTGCATCTGGGTGCATATCAGATGCTGGGCAGGATGTTGTCCTTCTAGACAACGAGCAAAATACTAAAGTTTATCAGGTCGCAAGGAGGCATTGTAGCGCTATCATGTGTAGAGTAGGGACAGTACAATACAGCTATACATGATGACGAATACGGCAGTAAATTCTGCAAATATTAATAACAGACAAACTGGTAATAGTTAATATTTTACACCCTAGAGACATGACATGAGTTTACTAAGAAAATATTTAGCGTGCGAATGTCATTAAGAATACGCCACCTATTACGATTATATACTTCAAATTGTTGATGAAAATTCATTTGATAAAATCTTTATCTCATCATTGAATAGTATATGCATGTCTGAACATGAAGACAAAATTTAATTTCGTAATCTTAGTTCTGTCTTGCCATAATTAACCCTTATTTATGCACGATTTAATAAAAGATTAAAGAATAAACACAAACACAGACAAACAGGACACAAAAAACGTCAAGTCAAATGCATTTTACAATTTCTTTAGAATTTTACTCTTTTAAATCTCCATTATATTGCAGCAAATTCCCAGTTCAACACAAAAAAATTTATTATTTATGTACGCTTGGCATGCCGTAAGAATAATAAGAAAAAGACACATACTTCGAGTTACTGTATTGACTTTAATTCTGTTGCCTCAATAAGATGTAAATAAGAAGAGGAAAAATGTTTGCCATTTAAACCACCAGACTTCACAATCTTTTTTAGTGAATTTTTTTAGGAACTGCATTTATTTCCTTTTCTTGCTCTCATTGCTTTTAATGTTCAAGTGTTTCAGTAGTCTGCTAAAAAAGAAACATCATAAAAAAGTCTAAGTAGAGAACATTGTCAAGTAGTTCTACTCAATAAGAAAAAGTGACAGTTTTGTTGTAATTAAAATATAATTAGAAACTTTCCTAATACGCCTGTCTGTATTCTTATTGTAGATTGCAGCTTTAACAGACGCAAATCCACATGTTTTTTCTTGCAGTCAACAAATTAAGTATCATCCTGTCATTTGAATGCCTCTTTTTAGTTCATTTTAATGTTTATTTTAATTTTCATTAACTTTTAATTTCGATGTGTCTAAAGCATTCGACAAGACATTCGAAATTAAATTTTATTAAACAATAACTGCTGGTGTGCCACGGAATAGTGTATCAGGACCTGCCTTATATATTTAAAATGTATTGTAGACATGCCGTTGAACAGATGTGGTGATGGCCTTGCTTTCATTTACACACATGAGAATTTTTAGGAATCATAACGGTATTCATTTTATATTTCACACACAATATATTAAATTAAAACAAACTAAAAAATTTCAAAATTTTGACACCTCACACACACTTTGTTTAACTTAAATTTTAAGATAGGAAGCTCATGATGTCGTATCATTTAGTTTAACCGTAGATCGAGTCTTAAAAAAACTTAATAATTCTAGCTAATGTATTTATTATTATTAAATATTTATTTATTTTAATTCATATTAATGAAACTATTTTATATTGTTACATTTCATTATCAATTTTACAAAATTTTTGCCAAAATTTTTGACATGATGTACATGATGGCTTTTTAAGTCAAAATCAAACACTTCATGTGAGCATGGTTTTACTGTTTTCTAAATGGTAATACTTTGACATCGAGCACCCTTGCTTTGTGGCGATTTATAAGTTTCCAATTGTTTAGATGAGGCAGTTCGCATCAGTACGCACTCAATTGAGGCTGGCTGAAACCTGATGGTGCAAACCATTGTTATATTTGGTTTGAAAAATTTTTTGTCAACGTCATGTGAGGTAAAAAGTTTCCTGTTGCAATGTAACATCAATTATGTCAATAACAATGTTCTCTCTTTGATTCCTTCCTGGTGTCCCGGATACAAGTTTCCCCAAATACGGATTCCGGTGGACCACGAAAATTATAACGACCATAAAATTCAATTAGTTACTAATCTATAGCCACAAAATTATTGGGATTATTAAAAGCTGAAATATTTTTAGCTCAGTTTTCGAAGAGGCGTAATAGGTGTAAATTTATCATCACTTCCGAGGAGCACGTTATCAAAGCGAATAATTCTGTTATCTCATACGTACATATTTGACCGAAATACTGTAATCTGTGAAATAAAACTAGGACGAAACACTTATTTCTAATGTTTGTCTGTCACATGAAATAAATATGAGAAGAGCAGACTCTACAACATTTCAAGAAACAGTTGCTAGCAATCTGCGTGAAAATTGGTAAAAAAAAATGTAAAAAGAAACAAAATAAAATAATGGTACTTTTTCTTAATACTACAGGGTACATAGAAGAATAAAGAATATTAAATTTGATATTACAGGATTGTAAATATTATCACAACTAAGTCAGGCATATGTCGTGCTTTAAATTCGTGGCCACCACTGTACATACATAACCTGCCACTATAACCTTTCGTTATAAATTTGGAAATGTCTGACCTGACCTGGTCTGACGTCTAATAAGCTAACACTCTACATACTTGACTACGACTAATTCAATCAATATCAAGAGCATATCAAGAACAGAAAATTCAAACTTTTCACTTACATCTAACAATCTAACACTTCACTTCCAATCCCTTCTCAAATCCCATAGATAATGTATTATTTACGATAAAATTTCACAAAATCTTTGAAAAATAAATTACATACACAAGACTAAAGAATACCTAGGAAAGTCTTATGTATCAAAAATGATACATAAGCCAGAATTATGAATTTTTTAAAAAATTTTAAGTTCTGTTTACATTTTTCTTATTTTATTTGGTTTAAAATAATGGCGATAACAATACTAACGAATTAAAAAATATCAGGCATCTAACTTTTTCTGAGTAAAAGTTATATGATCTGAAGGATTGAAATGTATTATTTTTGGTACAAAGCTAGATTTACGTTTAACCCAATTTATTGTGTGTAGGTATTTCGTATTTTTAAATTTAAGTCTGCTAAATTTAAATTTAACAAAACCAATTTATATCGAAATCAATTCAATCAATTGTGTTTTTCCATTCTCGCCAATACGATTAGTGTCGTTTCGCATTTCGAAACAATATTTGATTTTTTGCTTTAATTTATGCACTTTCATTACCCAAATGTTAATA
This sequence comes from Sarcophaga subvicina, assembly GCA_936449025.2. NCBI lineage: Eukaryota > Metazoa > Arthropoda > Insecta > Diptera > Sarcophagidae > Sarcophaga > Sarcophaga subvicina. Next base: position 95,428,157 of record OW388080.2, read on the forward strand.
AATTGTGAAAATAAGATTTGATTTGACTTTTGAAACAAAAAAAAAAAACAATAAAATAATTGTGAGAAATGGTAAATGAAATAAGTTACAGGATAGTTTACTTGCGTAGCCAAACATATTTGACGTCAGAATATGAAATTAAGCATCAACTGTTTTTAATAATACTTTTCATAGAAATAAAAGGCAGTACAAATAGAGTCAAAAATTTAAAGGAAATAGAAAGATTTCAAAATGCTCGAATAAAAAGCAATTCTCTAAAATAGAACTGTCGCCCAGTATTCCCTCTTTCCCTACTTCTATAAATTAGCTTTCCTGCATTACAACCCAACACAATGCACTGCATGAATAAGGGTCATCTACTGATTGGTGGTTACCAAAAAAAGTGTACCTTCAAAAAGATGGCCGTTATAAACTCGAAAGTTGATCAAATAAAGAGATGACATAATACAGTCACAAGTTGTTTTAAATGGTATTACTACAAAGTCACCTAAAAAATTTTAATTCATAAACAAAATTAAAATAAATAAGAAATCGAGTTTAAAACATGGGAATCATATTGAGCAGTTCCACTAATTATTCTGGCTTTATAAGCCCTGGTTAAAAATTTTTTCTCTTATTTTTAAAATTAAATAACAGATGGGGGTTTGCTTTGAGATGAATTAATATTTCTCTGCATCCGCACTATTTACAGCAAACTTTAGGGCTCAACTTAGTCTTTGCCATCATCATCATAATGCGCTGAAATTGTGTACATTTCTGTACATCAACTTGATAGTGTTGGTCTTAAAGACTGAGATGTACTCCTCTAAATTTTTAGAAAATATTTCCAACGAAACTAAATAATTATTTTATTTTCGTAAATAGGAACAACTGGAAGAGTACAATTAGTAGCCTTAGTCTAATAAATAGTGTGTTGGCGTATCAAACACAAGGTTAGACATCTCTTACACAGAAAATATAAAAAAAATTTTTCGGCGATTGCCTCTCAGCAGATTTATGGCAACAACTCTCAGAGTAAATAAAATTGCCATGACAAGTTTCTTAAATAATCTGTCGTTCGGAGTCGACTTCAAACTGTAAGTCCCGCTACTGATGTAGAAAGTTAACTCAGACAACATGGAAGCTAGGTCGTAATGCTGACTAAAGGGTTGTAATGACATATTATATATATACATATGTATGTATAGGCGAACAACTTAAAAAAGTACAAATTATTATAAAATTTTAACATTTCAATGGAATTATATGAGTTCGGAATTCAAGTTACCTATCGTATGCACAAAAAAATTATTCTTAAGAAGTTCAATAAACAAATACGCACAAAAAAGACATCAATAAACGTACTAAACTTGATAACAGTTTAAATTGGTGTCAGTATTGACATTTTCAATCGCTAATAAATTAAAATTTCATTTAACTCTTTAGAAATCTATGAAAACACTACCAAATTATAATTCAAAAAATTTACAAAATTTTTTGTTTGTTTTCGTTTGACTATTATTTGGAAAATAAATAAAGAAATTTGATAAAAAGCTGAAAAAAACATACGAAAAACATCCAATTTAGTCAAACACAGCTCGAAAATTACACTTAAAAATGCTACAATTTCTAAATGAAGAAGAAACGAATGAAAAACACTGAAAATGTAATTAAATTTTAAAAAAAATATTTCAATTCCTTTTTCCCATTTTCATGCAAATAACATTCAAATTGTTTAATTTGCGTTTGCAAATAGATTGTGAATAATTTGAATTTTCACAAAAGAACATAAAAGATTAAACATTTCATGGCAATTTTATTTTTTAAAGCAAACATATTCTTTAAGTGCTCTTTAGCAATCCTCCTACTCTTTTCTAGATGACAGTATATTTAGCATTCAGCTCTTTGAAGTTTCAACCTTCAAAGAGGATTAATATTGTTACGAAAATGTAAACATCGTTTAATATTACAGATAAACAAAAGCCACACAAACACATACAACGAACTTGCTTGCATATATTAACAACATAAGAAAAGGAGACAGCCAAGTATGAAAGAAAGCAACAACAAACAACGTAAGCAAAATACACAAACAACAATGAAGTAGTGATAGAGTTCTCGACAACGCGAAGACACGAACATTCCATTTCAAGAACCTTCATCAGACTGGGACGATTATAATATCAAACAAGAGGAATATTACGTCATCTGTAACTGTGGCTGGTCTAATTTCTAGGGATTCAGAAGCTCCTCATATTCTGGGTATGAAAGTTCAAGTCCTCTGTTCAATGGAATCAATACATTTTTCAAGTATCTAAGGAAACTTTACAGTCCCTTCACCCCATTAGGTACCTATCAACATATATACATACAACACTTTAGTCAGAATTAGCTTCTGACACCACTGATATTGTGTGTGTTAATTATATACATAAGTGGCGGGACCTACAGTTTAAAGTCGATTTCGAACGACAGATTTTGTTTGAGAAACTTTCCGTGGCAATTTTATTTACTCCCAGAGTTTTTGCCAGAAATCTGCTGAGAGGAAGTCGTCTAAGAAATATTTGTTCATATTTTCATTTTGATGTTTGACCTGGAAATTGAACCGAGGCCTCACGTCTAATCAGCCAAAACACAACCTACTAGACTACGGCCCCCATCAGGTACCCCTATCGTAAATACTACTTATATCGAACTTACAATGGTTTTCTCGGACTCTGACAGGAAATGCCGAAATAGGTAGGATGTTCAACTCTATTGGTTCACTGGAACACTGTTGCAATTAGATTTGTGTTTCACTGTTATATTGCTACTAGAACGGATTATACATACATACATATATAATTGGTGATTAAACCGTTTCAGCTAGGGTTACGAGACCTAACTTCTCACACCATTTATGTTGTGGGCATCAATTTCATCCATGACTGGCGGGACCTACAGTTTAAAGTCGACTCCAAACGACAGATTTTTGAGAAACTTTTCATGGTAATTTTATTTACTCATACAGTTTTTGCCAGAAGACTGCCTGTTCGGTCGTAATCTTGACTGAATGTAAATATAATATAACTTAGATACATTCGTAAGTATGTAAGATGGGAGTGTGTATTGAAAATTTGAAATAAGACGTGTTCCTAATACAATATCTCTGTTGTTAGCATTGGTAAAATTTTAGTTTGGTATTTAGTGCGAAAATTCTTGTTTCTTTTGTGGCTTCCATAAAGAAATGCAGGTAATTTTACCACAATAGAAAATGTTTTATTTGCCGCACATTTTTGTAATTTTTTTCAACTCTTAAGTTTTAATTTTAAAGAAAATAACAATGCTTCGATGCATTTACTAGTGCACGGATCTGACTTCCATTGTCACTGTTAGAAACTACAATCGTTGATATTTCTTCATGGCTGAAAATCGAAAATTATTCATATTTACATGGTCATGACCTTCAATGATATGCTTTAAAACAAAATTTAAGAAATGAAAAAGAATGTTAAATGCTCTTTTTTAAAAATTTTATGCATACTCTGCACACTATAGGAAATATTGCATCAGTATCTCCATGCATTCACTAGAGAAAAATCGATTAATTATTCCCCCTACAATGCTGTTGATATTTTTGTAGATACACTGGTTGGAGGAATAATGTATGAACGCTGACATGATAATTCCATTACTGTTTATTATTCGTAAATCAACATGTTGGCCAAAGATGTAAAAGTCAATTGTGAGTTAAACTTACAACTTCCGTCAGTAAGAGGAAGATTGAATTCAATTTCCTGATTCGAATAATTAATGAGTAAAGGAATAACAGAAAGCAGCAAATTCAGTAACATAGGCAAAGGGGTGGCTTTATAAAGATGACTGAAACATGTTTACTTGTTTTTAAGCTTAAACTACTGATTAAATAATAACAATAATGATAGAATCATAATAAAGAAATAAAAAGCAATAGAATAGAATAATAACCTTTGTCCTTAACATTATCTTATCGATTCATAAATTAACTTTTATCGATAAATTCATACCAAATTAAAAAATGGAATTAATTTGTGAATGTAGACATATTTCTGCGTTTAACCAGTAGGCCATGAGAAGCAAAGTTCTCATTTGGTCTCTTTAGAATGATTCATTAGAGATCCAATAGATATATTTTGGAACCAAATTACCAATAGTGGCCTTCTGTTTTTTTCTTGGGACATATACAGTGGTGGCCTTATAATTAGAAATGATTTAGCAACATGCATGTTTGTTAATTTGTTTTACAGTTTTCACTGTGTACCTGGGATAAAAGGCTTTGTTTGGAGGACGTCTAACATAGGTCTTTCCGTTAGATTGGGACAAATTGAACTTATATTCGTCACTCCAGAGGACTCTGTTCCAGAAATATCGTTTCTAATTATAAGGCCACCACTGTATGGCCCAATGGTCGTTAAAGGATATAATTTATATAAATTTTTTCATTCGCTAAAATTAAGAGAAAAGTAATTGCTTCCAGTATTTGAGGCACTAACGTTCATTTCTTAATAAAATGAAGTATTTGCTACAATATGTACTAGTGAAATTTTTAAATTGCAGTGAAGTTCCAAGGGTTTTTTCATCTGTATACAAATCGAATTCAAATAGGTAACCAGTATCCATTTCATTGTGTCCCTTAAATTTTATCATGTGCCGATAGGTTGTTATTTGCTGAAAGCATCTTAAACACCTAAGTTGCTGCAAGGTACTCCATATCTTTTTCTCCTCAATAGCAATCTCTAAATTACGGGAAAATATGATAACCCATAGAGAATTCTCGACAATTTTTATGGGACTATCGAATTATTTTTTTCAATATTTGTATCAAGATATCAAATTTTATATTTAAAAAGAATACTTGAAAGGAATACATCTGAAATAGAAAAAATGGCCATATTTAAAAACAGGTTAATCATTTCTAAGTGGTACAGAGACAAGTTTAATTGCAAATGTTAAAGAATTCTGGCAAAAACTCTGATTATAAATAATCTGTAGTTCAGAGTAAGTGGGTTGTAATGACCAAATATCTATGTATGCAAGTATATTAGGAGCTTAAGCAACGGATCTTACTACTTTGAACTGTTTTTATGTTGATAAGGTCCTATAAAATCAATTAACTTTGATAAGTGTGTAAACACATGACATGGGCGTTATAAACTTGTTGAAGCTACATCTATTAAATTCGGTATCATTTATTCAGTTTATTTTGTAAATCACCGTGGACTACCATATGCAACGACGTGTGTTCGGTCAAGCAGTTGGCAACTGGTCCTAATTTTCATCGAAAATCATCTTCCACGATGCACTGTGGTCCAAAACCCCAATCTAGCCGAACAAAAGTCATTTTTTAAAATATTTAAAAAGTAAATTGTTTGTATGGTAGTATGTTGACAGGTGTCTAAAGTACATAACGACATTTTTTTTTCTTTAAACAGCTACACTAGCATTGATATATTGCTTCAAATACAAGCAATTGCTTCTTTGCTAAAAAATTAATGTCTCAAGTGACATTTAAAAGAGCGAGTGAAATTGTCGTGAAAAAATAATAAGAACAATTAAAAAAAAATTGTTCGTGTAATTAATATAACAAAGGTATGAGTAAAAAAATACTGTTTAAATTTTTCATAAAATATGTTTTCTTTATAAATAAAATGCAATTATGTACATGTGTGTTTTAAATGTGAAATTCTTGTTTAATGTCCGAATTCAATTAGAATTTGAAATGGTAATTAAGCTTTAGTTTTTATGTTGTCGTCATCTACATATATATATGTAGCTTTTTAATGTTTAAAAAATTACCTGCCGAATTTTGACCAAACGATTTTTATTTCATTTACAGTTTAACATGTCCATTACAAGAAAAGAACTGTATAATACCTGGCATAATGAAAAACAACTAACTAAGAAAACTGATGTTGTTGTTTAACACGTTGTTGCTAAGATTGGTATTAAGAACGATGAAACGCATAGCTATTACAGAAAAGTAAGGCGATCTGCTCGAATGTTTGTATGCATTTTAACGAAAAAGTGGGCGCAAGCCAATCGAACAAGACTAACGTTCGAAGATAAAAATAAATATTGGTTAGAAGGGTATTTTAATATTCCACCTAAATTTTCTTCATCATCTCGTGTTGAAGCATCCTTTAATCCTTGGATGGACCTTCGACCTCCAATTATGCCAGGCCTTCTAAGGAATTTTTATGTAAATCTGAGAGAACAAAGCGTAGAAATGTTGCTCCTTTATTAGAGACTTGGTCGGCAGAAGAACTGACTTTTGCTGCTGGAACAGGTCTTTATAAGTCCGGGAAACGAAGTGTTGCAAGCATAGCCAAACTATAGATTCTTCTCCCTCTAAAGCGTTCGAAATAAAAAAATGAGCTTTTCTCCTCCACAACCAATCCCTTACGCAAATGATTTTCTAAAGATTCTTCTTTCAATTTAAGTTATAAGATTTAATTCAATTTGCTACTTTCATTACAATATAATAAAATTAGGTGTTCCCAGACATTCAAGTTTTAGTATCCATGTGATATGGAAGGTGCTACGCCTACTATTGCTTGTCGGCCTATCGTCAACCAAAATATTAATATCGACACTACATTTCTTCATACATGATTTGGGGATTTTGACTGTTATAGTTTTCCCAGATATACGAATTTTAGTATTTTATTTATATGGGAGGTAACACACCCACTGTAGCTAGTTGATCCATTTTTCCCACAAATGTTTATGTGGATATCAAAGTTGTCCATGCTGAATTCGAAGATTCTAGCTGTTGCAGTTTCCATGATATAAGATTTTTATTACTTAATTCTTAAGGTAGGTGTGGAACTTCACCCATTTAAAACTTTTGAATAAAAGTTAGCCTATAATTCCACCCACACATACAGAAATACGGTGTGAAAATTTTAGGAAAATCGGTTCAGTCGTTTTGTCGTCTTTAGGCTTCAAACAGGCCTCAAACAAAACAAATTTACATACATACACACACTCATACACACACATATACATTTTGATTTGATTCTCTAATTGTTTATATTGATTAAATCTATAAACGTAGTAAGCATCATGTCGGTACGGCTTTGCAAAAGTGAGTTATAACTTTTGTTTGGCTAGATTGAGCATTTGGACCACTGTGCGATGAGGTTCTTAATATATACAAGAAGCTTTCTATTTCCATGAATAGTTTCCTTAATCTCTTGGAACTCAAATGTTGTAAGCTCTGGAGATGCAAAAACAAGAGCAGTCGAAACAGTCATATTATTGCAAAACTTTGGAGCGGGCATGGTCCCTAAACAGATTACCTTTCTCAGCTCAATTATGTCGCCATTTAAGGTTCCTGGTAGAAACCTGAAGAGAATAACTTAGTTTAAGTGTGGAATCAAGATTTTCCCAATATTTTGTTAGCAAAGCCGTTAAGTTTTCTCAGCTCCTTTGTGCTAAATCAGTTACTTTGTTAAGGCAATTTGCACTGTTCCTAACCTTTTCTTTTCACTAACCGATCTTTCTCCTTTCAATTTAATTGACGGTTAATGCATACATCTTTGATTTAACTTAATTGAGAAATTTGAATTTATGGAAATGAAGCAACGAACCACTACCATCATTATGTTTTAATTCATTTCTCCTTTTCATTTCCAATTATGTACATACAACGCCCATAAACTGTTGTGACTGAAGTATTTACGTTTGGCCTTGAGACAAAGCTAAAGATTGTGAACTCAACTGAAGAAATTAAGTAGTCTGCCAAGTACTGAATGAGCAATTTATAATCATTGGCAAGTGAATACAACTGAAAAATATGCAGATAGTATATAGGTATATAAATTTAAAAGGAAAAAAAAAGAAAATTTAAAAATTTAATAAAAATATTTTCAATATTTATTATTTCTAATAATTTGCACTCGATTTCATTCACTTAAAAGTCTACACACAGCAGATATAATAATATAAATAAAAATAAAATTTAAACCAATTTAGTTAAAAAAAATTAATTACGAGACAATAAACCCTTAAAACCATTCAAAAAATGGCAAAATATTAAATAAATATAAATAAATGAATGAATATAAGCGGAAATGAATTAGCCATATTCTAATAGAGCCAAAATATGTCATTGTAAGACAGGTTCATTTCAGGAGTGAAAAAGAAATAGAAAGAGAGTTCACTCATATAAAATTTGTAGTCCATCATAAGCAGATTAATGTCTTGAGTAAACCGATAAATATTTTTAAAACAATACTCGCTACACTAGTACTACACTTTGTCTTTTCGCTGCATGCAGTCTAAAACGTATATTTTCGAAAATGAAAAATCCAGATACTGGTGTTTTGCTTTTACATCGCTTAACATTAAAATTTAAAACAAAAGCTACAAAAACAAAACTTCGCAGTAAACAAACCTGTTTACAAATTATCATACTGCTTAATATAGCAACAAACACCACCATAGAAAATGGTAAACAAGTAAACAAAAATACACCAACAACACTACAATAATAAATGTAAACAACGATGTTTACGTTTATAGAGATTTCGAGAAGGCGAAGTCATGAATATTCGCATTCAAGAACATTCATCAGACTGTTTATTCTGCCATATACTTGTAAAAGCCAAGGCAAAGCAGGCGACTGATTGAGTGAAGTTCAGTTAGTCTTGTGTGAAGACGCGGTGTGTTTGAAGAGAGTAATCGTGGTTTGAATATCTCCGTTACAGAGATCTGTCGATTGTCTAGTAATTGTTATTGTTTATACAAAGGGTATAAACAGAGAAATAACAAACAAAGCAATTGTTGTTGTTTACATAAAGTTGTGAACAGTGGCACATAGGATTGTGCGAATAATATAGAATTTTAATTAAAACTAAACACAAATTTATTTTTATTATATTTGCAATCTACGAACTCATATTTCAAACGTTTTTAAAAGGTAAAAACGTAACAATATGCTTTGTGATCAATTTCAAGAGGATATATGAATTTGGAATTTGTATCGTTATGTTTTTGTGCCTAGTAATGATTTGTTTCCCTAGCAAAATGCCACACGTCCTGTGGCTTTTAAAATTTTGTTGAGAATTTTTAAAACTTTCAAAGGGGCAAGCGGTAAATATTTTATTGCAGATACTACATTGCTTTGGCCGCTGCTTGCAGAACAGTACAAAAGTTAAGAATCAATCAATCTATTCATAAATACTTCACTTTCAGAATAACAGAAAATGCATTCAAGTCCTCTCTGCACAGAATGGATACCTCAATTGGATTCATCTCATCTGAAGTAATTTAAACAAAATTTAGAACAAATTCATCCATCATGCTGTTTTCAGAAAGAATGTGCTTCAAACCACTTATTTCTTATTAAATTAGAACCGTATAATGTGGGTATTTCTTTATTCATTACCTCTCTTGGGCGCATATGGCTTCTACAAAGCATTTCCATCTTATCCGATTGACTGCTATTATTTTTGCATCTTCCCATGTAAGATTATCTTGGTATTCCGTGGTCTGTCACGGCTTCTTGAGCCTTGAGGATTCCAATCAAGCGGCATTCTTGTTATGCTATCAGTATTCTTTATGAGAGTATGGCCGATCCATTTCCATTTCTTACGTTTTATCTGCGTTATTATGGGTTCCTCATTGATAAGGTTCCAGACATCTATGTTGCTAATGTTATTAGGCCAGAATATTTTGCAAATCGTTATTAAATACCTGTAGTTTTTGAGTGGTGATGTTCCATACTAATCAGGTTTCACTTCCGTACAATAAGATCGCTTTTACACATGCGTTGAATATTCTATGCTTGGTTCGTCTGGATATTTGTGAGTTTCTTTACATTGGCTGTAGTCGCCCGAATACCGCTCTCGCTTTATTGGGCCTGTTGATTACGTTTTTTTTTCTGCACTGCAATTTGTTGGTCAATATACTGCCTAGATAGCAGAAGCTATCCACGTATTCGACTGTAGCATGATGTTGTCGGTGCTTACGTTGTCAATTCTTATGGCTTTGGTTTTCTATTCGAGTCCAACATAGCGTGCTATACCTTCTAAATCCTATAGCTTTGTTTGCATGTGCGATAGAAGACTAATATCAGCCACATAATCCAATACATGTTAATCCTCTCTTCTCAGAACAAACTCGCTCATGATATCATCCAGCACTGTGGTGAAGAGTTTAAGTGATAGAGGGTATCCTTGTTTTACTCCAGTGTATGTGTGAAATGATTGACTTATATTGTCGTTGTTAAGAACTGAGAGTTCTGCATTCACTAACAAATCTCTAATAATTTGTATTATCTTCTGGGGTACATCTTTTCTTTTCAATGCTTTGGTGTGGGTATACAGGAGAGTCAACTTTAGCAAGTTCTTAATACTTGGATTTAGCTTCACGTTCTCATTATATTGGCAAATTTAGTAATTTTTCCTTGTAGATACTGTTGTTAATACTATATTTTTATTTATTTTAAATTCATTCATTTGTTTAATCTTTTCTGCACTCATATATTGAAATACATTCAATTGTCTATTGTAGTCTGATGTCAAAGCTGACAATGATTGCAATTTGAGACCATTTTGCTAAACAATAATATTGAAGTACTGTGTTGCTCCTACGAAGTTAGCCTTTCAATGGCAATCTGCCAAACAATTTGTTTTTTATTTCAGAAATGTTTGCATTGAAGAACACAATGTGGAATTATACGGTTTCAATAGATATTATTATTGCCATTGTTAGTATGCAACAAACTAAACGAGCTGTCAGTCAATACGTCACTGAGTCTGAGTCTGTTGTTTCCAAACTATAAACAATTTTAGGCAATGCTTTGACAGAATACATAACACATAACAAAACAATAGAATAGTAAGAATAAATACGAAATATAAAGAAAAACCACAAAAAGACGGAATAAAGAAAGCAAATAACTGTAATTGGTGACAGGAAACAAAATATAATCATCCATACAGAGAGAGAATTTTATCACAGAATAGATAAAAACTATAATATAAAAATTGAAATAACACAACAACGGAATTTATTGCACTAGAAGTAGTTCAAGTGGAAAATGAAAACTAATCCTCGAAAAACAACAAAATTAAATAGAAAACTTAAACAAAAACTTACAATTATAAATTTGGTTATAATTATTATGAGCTGAGTAACTAAGACTTTCTTTTCGGGATAGTTTGAGAATCGAACCCACGACTTTCGAGCTAATAGTCTAGAACACTAGAATATCAGATCACCTAGAAAACTTAATTACAATCAAATAAACTTTTGAATATTTGTATAAGCAATGTTTTCGTATTCTCACCTGAAATTGACGTAATATGGTATGTATATACAGTTGACAGCAAAAGTCTTAATACGGCAATATATTTTAGCAATTTAATGAATTTTAGCCAAAAGTTTGTATAAAAAATTAAGGTTTTTATATTTATTTTATTAACTTATTTCTGTTTTATTATAAAAAAAAGTATAAAAGTTTCAGATAAATACATATGTAGGTACCTCCAAGGAGAACCCTGAATAAATTTAAAATTGAAAGGCTTAATATATGAAAATGTTATCCCTTGTATTTAGTAGAATATCCCTTAAGGTCAAGCATTCCATTTAATCCATTTGGAATTGAATGTACAAGTTTTGTTTATTGTTTTTTGGTGGCACAATGAGCAAGTTTTTCGGTTGGCTTTTATTTAGGTTTAGCGATTACGTAACCGTTCTTTCAAATGATTTCCTAAATACTCTCTTGAAGTCATATCGGGACTTTATGCAAGACTATTAAGCCTGTGGGGACTTTTTTGTCAAAATATATTGCCGTACTACGACTTTTGCTGTCCATTGTATATTGCCAGCTATTATGCACTGAAGTAAAAGTAGCAAATGCGTGCGAAATTTTGTAATTTCCTTAATCATAACATTTTTAGGAAATTTATGCAAAATCATATGACTATAGATTCTATGTCCGAGTCCGAGAATCCTAATATCATCATGCATAGCAACTTTCTATAATCGAAGCGTGGCAATTATTTATAGAGCGCTTAAAATCTTTATCCACTGATTTAGTTTCTACATACATACATAATTGGTCATTACAACCCTACCTACTAGACTACGATGGCTACTATATTAGCCTCTATTTAGTATCTAGTATCAGTAATATTCGGACTTATGTGGATTAATGCCTTGGTATTAAATCTATTCATGTCGCCGTTCGAGTTAGTGCTAGTATTGTTGATAACAAGGAGCTAGAAAATTTGTTAAACAAAGTATAGTTCAAGTGCATCCCTGATCACTTTCATGATCAGTGCCATACATACATATATAACATAATTGGTCATTACAACCATTCAGTCGAACCTAGCTTCTCACACCATTTATTTTACACATGAGTGGCGGGACCTACAGTTTAAAATCGTCTCCGAACGACAGATTTTTGAGAAACTCTTTCCGGGCAATTTTATTTACTGTCAGGAGTGGAGATGTCTTCTTTTGTATGGCCTGACGTCTAATAAGCCAATCTACTAGATTACGGCTACTACTGCCCATATTACAATCAATTAATCAATTGCTAAAGGACGGACGTTGGCATGATTGGGCATCACGTGTGCTCTGAAATTAGCCTCCGCAGGCTGGCTTCGAGGTCATTTTGTCTCTATAACCATTAAGCACCTTCCTCCAAAACATGGCTGTAAGAAATGCGCTAAAGCTTAAATTCTCAGTGTTTAGGCCATGTACAGTAGGTCACGCTTCAATATTGCATGAAGTATAACCGAATCCCCCGGGTTTTTGATGCGTCTGCGTTGTACCAGAAATTGTTTTCAGATGAACATACTACACTTACACTCCCATACGGAAAGAACGGGTTGCAGAAGCAGTCTTCAGTGGCGGTAATATGACGATTATGGTGGCTCAAAAATGGAATGTGGAAGTGGACCGGCGACCTATTCCGATAAGCTGCTGTGAACGGGTCACACAGATTATCTAATCAGGCCAGCGTATTTCAGAAAGAGATTTTTTATTGAACAAACAGCTTGTATGACTAAACCAGGAAACTATTTTCTTCGAACTAGTCCGTATGTATGGACAGTCAAATCAATCAAATCAAAGCGTTTCAGAAGTTGCATGGACTTTTTACACCGTATGCGTCGACACAACGTCCGTCTCTGCGGAATTCCAGACAACTGTGGCATAGAGGGGAACGAAAAGTCACTGGCACGGAAGAGATCGGAGATGTTTAAGGCATAGACGACAGTGGGGTTGTATGCGCCCCTACGAAATTACTTGTTTAAATTGGAACAAGTAGAATGGAATTCAATATACCAAAGGTAGCCGAACATAACATTACTACTGAAACTGCCAGCATGTGGAAGAAACGGTATCGGTACAACACCTTTTATGCGAGTGCCACGTGCTTCAGAACATACTTCTTCGGTTTTTGGGTTGTAGAACCTTTGAAGTCCTGTGTATGGTTTTGAACGTGACACTAAGAATTTCAGAGTAATTCTAACCCACCACTAAGGGATTATGACAAAGGGGTTTTACCTAACACTGTGTAACACAATGGCCCATATGTGCCACCGCATCTCAAAAAACTAGGAAAAAATTGCCAAATAACAAGCAATAGTTTAAAATTCCATAGAGTTTACTTTCCGGTAAATTTTTTTAATCTCATTCTGTAATGAATTCTACATTTTTTAAGCCCTTTTTATTCTTTTAAGGAACATAAGGATGTCTCAAGTTATTCATTTTATTTTAATTTTATTTTATTTTTGTTTTATTTTCTTCAATGGAACTTTTTTAGCCAACTGATAGAAGATAGCAAGATGCAAGGTTTGCCAACCGTCACTGTCTATAAGAACACCCTCAGTTAACATATCTTTGCTGTAGTGGCGAGGAACATATTCCAATTGATTTTTTCCCAAGAAGGACTAATCTTTTAAATCAGCAATACAGCACAATATTTTCATTGAAACTCGTTTTATTTTTCTTTTAAGAGGACAACAGGACAAAAGAAAACTTTTTTAATATACCGGATATAAATATTTACAAATATTTACTGACATGACCACAAACAAAAGTATCAGGCACGGTCACTTGTAATGGTATTATATTTGTGGGACTGAACAAAACAAAAATAAAATTTACTATTGCATGTTATCGGTATGTTACACTATAGAATATAAGCAACAAAATAAAAAGGGAAAGTTCTAAAGAGTGACAGGAAATGAGTAACATTGACACAGATTTTACTTCCTGAGCGTGACAGTCACCCTTTCCTAATGGTTATAAAAAAAATATTTTATTGTGATGAACAAAAATTTTTTTTAAATAAAAACAAACAAGCAACAGTACATCTTCCGTTTAACAACCAACAATAAAACACAACAGACTGTTGTTGCTGAGACAGCAAAACAATCAAAAAATTGCAAAAGATATGTGTCATCAAAAATTTCCAAACATCGTAAAATTTTTAAAATTTTAGCACAAAAATAAAGTTACAAAATTGATTTCTGAAACCTATTATATTATCCTATTTTATGTATGTGTGTATGTATTTTATGTTTGAAATTCAATAAAGATCAAAATGAAAACACTAAATATTTGAGACGATTCAAATACACATTACATCCCAGAGCATCCAATGCATGCCGAAAAAGTCACTGCTTGGTCTGCATTTGAGCTTGACAATGTCATTATTCCAGTGTGGCATTATAATGATTCAGTCAGGGTTACGACCTAGCTTCCCACACCAATTATGTTGTGTGTGCTATTTTTTACATGAGCGGCTTCACTCACAGTTTAAAGTCGACACCAAACGATAGATTTTTGAAAATTTTTCAAGGCAATTTTTCAAGGCAATTTAATTGTATTTATTCTCAGAGTTTTTGCCAGAAATCCGCTTCATATACTACTCACCAGGCAAAAAATAACGTACACTTTTCATTAAACATTTCAAGAACGCGAAGAATTTTGTATATAATCCGGACTAAGAGCTAGTTATTAATGAGTCCCCAACTTTTCCTCTGTTTTTTTTTTTTTGTTTGTTATTCCTAACAAAAAAATAACATTTTGCGATGCCATTAAATTCGAGTTATTTGTGAGATAATTTCGTCGTTATAGTGTAATATTTTTCTTCAGCGGCCATATTCGATGGTTAAGAGCGGAAGGGTCCTTAATCTATAGAATTTTGGTTTATAAACTGCACTGTTTAAGTATTTGGCAAAGGCGGCCTTTTTTTTTATCACATTCTTGATTAAAACAAATCAAAAAGTAGGCCTAATGCCACATGTTAAAAATACCGAGGGCATAAAAAAACAAATTTTGTTACTTTGATCCCGACCTTCTATGCGATAGATATAAATTAGGTTACTGACATACATACATAATTGCTAAATACAACCCTTCAGTCAGGATTACGACCAGAGATTAGCAATGAATCGTTTTTTCTCTACTCATAAGTACTCATGAAATTTTGAGTATGAGTGAGTCAAAAGTATTGAAATTCAACTACTCTGATTCATTCGTACTCCCTACAACATTGATTTATAAGTACAGGTTACAATGAGTATTAGTTGACAACGTTGACAGCAAACTCATAACATTCGAAATATGTTTGATTTATATGCCTATTCATTCAGATTCATAAATTTAGAAAAATACTCATAATATGTACTTATAAATGTTTCGAGTGACTCGAAACATTCATCAAAATTTACAGTCTTTGTTGTTGTTGCATTAAAAAAAAAGAAAGAGACAAAGACAGCAAGCAAAGCAAACACACAACCTTCTAGTAAGTATAGTAGTGATAGTACGCGAATCATACTTATTTTATGATTCTTGTAAATGAGTCATGGAGAGTAGAAATTAACAACATCATGCTTATGATTACGATACTACTTCTAACTTTGAATATGAGTAGTATGAATACAATATTAAAATAAGTATGAATGCGTATAAGTGTCAGAAATTATGAGTATGATTCGAATCTACTCACATTTTTAATACTCATTGCTGATCTCTGATTACGACCTAGTTTCTCACGCCACTTATTTGGTGTGTGTTATTTTCTACACGAGTGGCGAGACCTACAGTTTAAAGTCGACTCCGAACGACAAATATTTGTGAAACTTTTCATGGCAGTTTTTTTATTCACAGAGTTTTTGCTAGAAATCTGCAGAGAGGAAGTCGTCGAAGTAATATTTTTTCACATTTTGTTTTTGTTGGACACATCGGTTGGAAAACCCGAGGTCTGACCCCAACCTACTGGACTAGGATTAGGTAAATTGGGTTATATTTACAAAAAATCTTGCAGTTGATCAGCACTGTGCATTGCGTTTGTAGTCTATTGTGAGCAAAATCGGCAACTATTGAATATTTTACATATTTTTATAACTTCCAAAGTCTTTCGCACTTTCTATATCCGATCAATCATCAACATGTCATGAATTTTCAAGTCGTTTCAAGTGTGCCCAGTCATCTACTGTACATGTACGGCCACACAGAGTGTTAATTATGCTACTTTTTACGATTTAAAGGTATTGTTGTCTCAGAAATTTAATCAGGCTTGACATGCCCTTTTTTTCTATTTTCTTCAATGAAACTGGAAGATGTCTTTAGACAAATGCAGCATTTCCTAGTTAAGAAGCAACAAATTCCAAAAGTCAAAACGCTTATTGACTTATCCTCGTACAGGATTGACAACAGAAAACAAACAAAAAATTATACAGTAAATAACATTTTGATGCAACTAAGACCACGACAAAGATAATACCCGTCTTTCATTAACGCTTACTCTCATACTTGCTCTCTGACACTAATTCAAACTCATGAACACCCATACTCAGTGTATTAACTACATTATAATTTTACCCTTTGATAGTTTTATTACAAATAGAACAGCATTACGGCCACCTCTTTAATGTTGCCGTTTATGTTTTTATACTTTATTTCCCATGTATTCTCATCTATTGTATTCTGAGCAGACACAAGTTAACAATTGCATAATGTTCGCAGCAATGCCAACGAACTTATTGGGCGCATTAATAGTGAATATATTAAAATATGAAAATGTGCGCAGGGTAAATAAAACACGTCTGTATGGTTCAAAAGTAAAATTAGAAGAGACAGTTTATTTTAATTATTAATATATACACATATTATGCTTTTGACAATTATATCAAAGAAGAATAGATGTTAAAACCAAAGTGTATAGATAAGTACAGGCTTGCTATGAGCAATAATATTTGTCCATATAATTTCAACATTCCCCCTGGACAAGTATTCTGTATAATTATATTTACTCTTTGTTTACATTAAATAATAATATTTTATATAAATTTAGATCTGGGATATTAAGGCTTCATATATTATGTTTTTACTCAATTCCAAGATCGGATAAAAATTTTGTTTGTTTGATAGCAACCACACCTTTTGTCAATATATCAGCCAACATATTATTAGTTTGAATATATTTTAAAACTATTTTATCATTTTTAATGGCTTCAGATATAAATTTTGCTTTTATGTCCACATGTTTTGTGCGAGATGAAAATGAATTGTTCGTTGCAATTTGTATAGCGCTCCTATTATCACAATAAATTACAATTGACTTGTTAACGTTACCTATCAATTCCTTTTGGAGTCGGTCCAACCAAATGGATTCTTGAATTGCTCCAACTAAGGACATAAATTCAGCTTCAGTAGTTCATAGTGCGATTGTACGCTGACGTCGTGTTGCCCAAGAGATTGCTGCTCCTTGATGAATGAAAACGTAACCTGTTGTAGAACGTCTGCTATCAATATCACTGGCCCAGTCAGCGTCACAAAAACCAATGATTTCACTTGATTTGTCGTTGTAAATCAAACCTTTATCAATAGTGCCTTTTAAATATCTCATAACTCGTTTAACGCCATACCAATGAGCTTTACCAGGGTTTTGGGAAAATCTGCTTCACATATTTACAGCAAAGCAAATGTCTGGCCTGGTAATCTGTGCAGCGAATAATAAACAGCCAACAGCTTCCATGTAAGGAACATCCTTCATCTGCTGCATTTCATCATCGTTATCTGGACACATTTCTTCCGTTAACTTTTGATTCAAATCAATTGGCGTCGCAGTTGCATTACATTGATCCATGCCAAAACGTGCTAAGACATCAGTAATGTATTGGCTCTGATCAATTTTTATAGTTTTTGACGTTTTATCAGTTGTAATGCGCATACCTAAAACTGATGTGGCCTCCCCCAAATCCTTCATCTTAAACTTTGTGGATAACGCCTTTTTAATATTGTTGATTACCTTCATTTCGCTTGCAAATATTAAAACGTCATCAACATATATTGCCAAAATGAGAATTTTATCTCTATCTTTGTGATAATATATACACTGGTCTACATCGCTTCGTTTCAGGCCATAACGTAACAGGACTTTGTTCAATTCCTCGTTCCATGCACGACTCGATTGTTTTAAGCCATAAAGCGACTTATTTAGCTTGCAAACTAAACCAGATCCGTCGTCAAAGCCAATTGGTTGCGTCATGTAGATTTCTTCTTCCAACTTAGCGTTGAGGAATGCTGTTACTGCATCCATTTGATGTACAAATAAATTATACTTTGCAGCAAGAGCGAATAAGAAACGAATAGATGTATATCTTACTACTGGCGCGTAGGTTTCGTTATAGTCGATACCCTTCTGTTGATTAAATCCCTTAGCTACAAGACGTGCCTTATACCGAACTGTTTCACCAGCGCCATTTATCTTAGTTTTGAATACCCATTTCGAAGATATGGCTTTTTTCTTTTCAGGTAATCTTGACAATGACCAAGTCTTGTTCAGCATAAGCGAATCATACTCTTCTTTCATTGCATTTTGCCACAATTCTGCATGTGGGGATGAAAGAGCTTCTTTGACTATAGATGGATCATTGGATACAAATTCAACGGCGCAAAAATTATAAGACGACTTTAATTTATTCAAAATTCTCTCTGATCGCCGTATTTTGCATTCAACTGGCGGGGCATCTTCTTCAGCCGAATGTGTACGATCACGTGCTTCAGTTTCTTTTTCTTCTTCGGATAAACTTGTGGCATCAACAAACTCTTGTGCTTCGTTGACATTAGATTCAGCATCAAAATTATTTTCTGTAGGAGTAATTGGCAATTCTTCAGTCACTGCCCCCTTAGAATTGTCTATGCTGCTACTTTCAATGTCATCGTTTTCAGAAACATCTATAACAAACGAAGGAAAATTTAATTTTGTTTCTTTTTTATAGATTACCTTGTCTTCTGTTTCAAAAAATACGACGTCACGGCTCACAACTATTTTCTTCGTCTCAGGGTTAAAGAGTCTATAGCCTTTTGCTTGGTTACAATAGCCAACAAATATGCATTTTATTGACTTTGGCGCAAATTTCGAGCGATTTTCTTTTGGCACATGTACCATTGCCTTACTACCAAAAATTCGAATATGTTTCAGGTTTGGTTTCTTGTTCGACCAAATCTCCTCAGGACAGCGTGTGTTGTTTCGTACTGGCATACGATTTAATAAGTATGCTGAAGTTACCACCGCTTCTGCCCAAATTTTTTCGTGAAGTCTTGAATCAATTAACATGCAGCGTACTCTGTCAGCAATTGTGCGATTCATACGTTCTGCAGCACCGTTTTGTTCTGGTGTGTATGGACAAGTTTTTTGATGTAAAATACCATTTTTTTCAATAAACTCCTTAAAACGATTATTTACATATTCAGTTCCATTGTCGGAACGCAGTACTTTAATTTTACGTCCACATTGTTTTTCAGCAAATTCTTTGAACTTTTTAAACTCACCCAGAACTTCAGATTTTTGTCTTATTGGCACAGCAAATACTTTATGTGAGTAATCGTCAACAAATGTCAATATATATCGTGATCCCGAAAACGAACTAACATTTATTGGACCCATGACATCTGAGTGTACCAAATCAAGAACGTTTCCTGCGCGCTTACCAACTTCTTTAAATGGCGATCTGCTTTGTTTGCCTTTAACACAAATCACGCAATTATTTTTCTTCAATCCAGAGAAGTATATACCATTGCAGACATTTTTAACAGCGCATAAATTTTCATGGGATATATGACCAAGTCTACGATGCCAAATTTCATGGTCTATTGCAGACATTACACGTTCCTCAGGTTTAGACGTTTCTGTTGAATTGCAGTTCAGACGATATAAATCGTTTACTACATTACCGCTTGCCACAGTTTGTTTTCTCTTATTAAAAATCTTGCAGTGATCCTTTTCAAAAATCACCTTATTTCCGTTTTTTGTCATCTGACGCACAGAAAGTAGATTTGCACAAATTTACGGCACATACTCCACATTTCTTACAATTGTTTTGATATTTTTCTTGTTAGACAATGACATTTTTACATCGCCGATAAAATTAACTGGAATTTTGGTATTGTTTGCGACAACCACGTCTTTATTTACAACTTCCTTTTTATTAAATAAAATGTTTGATTTATTTGTCATGTGAGATGTCGCCCCCGAATCAACATACCAATTGGTAACACTATCATTTTCATTTACTAGCAACGAGGCATACAATGCATTGAAAACCTTTTTATAATTATTTTTAGTGTTAGTTTTTTCTGTCTTCTTCTTGTTGGGGCAAAATTTGCTATAATGTCCAACTTCTTTACAGGCGTGACAACGAAATTTTTTATTACCTGTTCTTGAGGATTTCTCTTTTGAATACAACGCATTACTTTCATTTTTCGTGTCAAATTTTGCATCTTGAAGTAGCAAAGTTTTGACTGCATCGACGGTTAAATTACTAGCCGAATTCTCTACAGCCAACACCAAAGCTCGGAATTCATCAGGTAAGCCAGCCAGCATTAACGACGCTGTCAGTTTATCGTCAATATTCAACCCAGCGTTCTTCACCTTTAGTGACGTCATTACAAGCCGATTTACATAGTCGGGCATAGACTCACAATCCGATAGCTTTATTTGGACTAATTGTTTTAACAACTCAACTTTACGCGTTAATCCTTTGTCCTCATAGGCTGCTAACAACGCATTCCATGCTTCATGTGACGAAGTTGCAGTTGCTATATGCGCAAAATTACTAGGCTCTATCATCAGTGTGAGTTCCGCAAGCGCACGCTCATCCGCTTCCACATCTGTTTCCTTAGGTTCATTCGAAAGAGGTGTTTCTATCGGCTTCCAGCAATGTTTAATTATTAAATAAGATTTTGCATGCCGCTTCCAAACGTCGAAATTTTCACGTCCACGTAATTTCTCGAACGGGAACATGGGAGATGATGACAAAGATCCACGGAACTTTTTACTTCAAACCAATTCAGCACAATAATAAATCAATTTTTTTAGTTATTTAAACAAATATTTCGTGACTTATAGGCCCATAACCTATAAAAATATGAAAATGTGCGCAGGGTAAATAAAACACATATGTATGGTTCAAAAGTAAAATTAGAAGAGACAGTTTATTATAATTATTAATATATACACATATTATGCTTTTGACAATTATATCAAAGAAGAATAGATGTTAAAACCAAAGTGTATAGATAAGTATACAGGCTTGCTATGAGCAATAATATTTGTCCATATAATTTCAACAGAATATCAGAGAATGGAATACTAATTTTAATTGTCGTATTAAAAATAAAACATATGGCATTTTTACCCTTTAACTGCATGGTATTTTTTGCTTAAAACTATGTCCTTATAAACTTTATACGATCTTAAGGATCAATAATCTAATAAAGGCAATATTAAATTCAGCTACGACAGATAGGTTGAGGATAATAAACCGCAATTAGAATGTAGTTAATTTAGATGTCTGGTAGGGTATTGAACTGTTGAAATGCTCAAGACTATTCAGAATAAAGTTCCCAAGGACCACTTTCTTTCGATTACACATTGTGCCTTTCTTTTAAAAACATTGGAAATGTTCCTCGATGTTAGGACTTTGATAGATCCATCACTTTTAACTGTACCCCAACATGCATACTGCAGTAGTTACACTCCACTCTCTCAATTTATACGTGGAAAAAGATTACAGTGCGACTGTCTTCTTTGACATTGAGGGAGCAATAACAATAACAGCAACCCAAACGCTATAGTAAACCTGGGACAGGATCTGTTTAGGTTTATGGAGCTCCTCCTCTACCACTACTGTCGATGTACACCGCAAGGCAGTGTCCTTTCACTATTGCTCTTGCAGTCAATTCCCTTTTGAAAAAGATCGAATCTATTTGTAATAAGGCTACGACATTGCCATTGCTATGTCAGGAATGTGTCCACAAATACTATCCAACAAGTTCAATTTCACGCTAATAGTTACATCATCGATACAATTCTTTTCACTAGAAGACAAAGATCTTCTCCCTTCCCAGATGCAAGAACTGGATCTCAAACATGATCATTCATGGCTTTATAATAGGGCTCTGATAATAGAATTGGTAGCGGTGTCTATTCTTTGAAACTCAACCTGAACATTTCCCTCCAACTGCCAGATCATTGTACAGTGTTTCAGGCTCAGCTATTAGCCAACGTATCCTCATCAACGACCGTAGTCTAGTAGCTAGTGTGTTGGGTTATTAGACATAAAGTCCCAGGCCAGACAACAAAAGAGAATACAAAAATATTTCTTCGGCGACTTCCTCTCAGCTAATTTCTGGCACAAATAAATAAAAAATAAATAAACTGTAGGTCCCGCCACTCATGTATAAAATTAACAGACATAACATAAGTGGTGTGAGAAACTAGGTCGTAATCCTGACTGAAGGGTTGTAATGACCAATTATGTATGTATGTACATACGTATCCTCATCAACGGTGTTCCTTTCACCTATATCTAAAATTTTGTTGATAACCAATCTGGTATTCCCTCTCGAGCATTACGTTCAACTTCAAATTCGTATCGTATCCTAGAGCATTGGTGCTTGCGTACGTTCTGCTTTTGAAATAATCTTGTTTTCTAACTTTGAAAGGTTGCTGCGCAGCACTTGGCGCACCGAATGTATTTATAGCATAACTCATTAAGAGTTGTTTGGTTTTAAAAAATTCTCATGCCAATGCAAATTATATGAAGTTAACCAAAATAACACGGCTTTAACGATTTTAAAATGGGAACGTTCGAAATTAACCACGCGTTAAAGAGAGAAGTTGGCTGCGCAGAATATTTGCATTGCTGCATTGTTTTATTCTATCATGGCGCTATATTAGTCGTTTTCACTTCAGTCAAGCGATTTACCATACATTGTCTAATTTTCGTTTGTATGATTTGTTAAAAAGTTGAGTAAGCATTACTTTTTATTACAAAACTTTAACGCTTTTATTTAGATATGTCGCTTCAGCGTCAACGCTATGCGTTAGTCAACACAATACTCAACGCCTTTTATCTATAATGGATGTTGCATGGAATCTATCCTAGTTCTGATAGAAAATAAGTTGGGATAGGAATACTAGTGTCTTAAATTGAATAAGATACTTTAGATAAGATACTTTGGATAAGAGAATCTACATAGAATACACATATAGTCGTATGCCGCGTGAAAACTTTGAAAGCTCATAACTCACAACACACTTTTTCGACTTAGAATGTTATGGAACGGGGGTGTCGATATAATCGATGGATAATTTAAAAGTTTAAATTTAAAAATGCTATAAAACAAAAAGGATTTGAAATTTTGCCAAATTTATTTTTTTGTTGTGAAATACTATTGTTCGGGTTAGAAATGGAATATTATTTCGATTCGATTGGATCAATTTTCGTGAATTTCTTCGAGTGTATGGGGTCGTATCTCGACAATGGCATCACGAAAGTTGGCCTTCAAATACTCGATTGTATCTGGTTTGCCGGTATAACACTTTTAGCAGCGCCCGGCAGAAAATAGTGCAACGTTGTCAAATCGCGCATACACACAATATTGTGTTTAAAAAATTTTACAAAAGCCATAATTCAATAGAGTATAAGTAAATATTAATGGTGAATCATTTCTGCTCTCATCACAGCCTAACTCTGGGTTTTTTTTTTTTTTTTGGAACACGTACAAGTGAGACAGACCATACAAAACTAAGTATAAATTAAATTGCATTTGTCGGATAATTATCCATTATTCATAAAATATAGCTTAAGTGTGTAAGAAAACTTATTCATCACTATACAGCGAAACTTAATTTAGACATTGATGTTCATTTCAAACTGTGATTCATATTACAGTCGTAATTAAGACGCATTAAGACTTGTAATTAATTTTTGATTTAAAATTTACATTTTAAATGCGATCAATATTTAATACTCAAATACATGAAAAATTTTGTAAAAATATGTCTTTAAGAAATATTTGAAAATGATAATAAATTGCAAAAGTATTATTTATTACACGTCCCATGGCTCTGGAATCTGCACTGAGATTGCTATAGAACTGGTGCAACGGTGGGAGTAAACCCACCCAAAAACAGAGTTAAAACTACTCAAAAGGGGAACAAAGTCGCTAAATTTGTTACACCTAAATCTGCACAGATTCCATCTATGTTCATCGAGGCGACTGCCAATTAAACCTTACTTATATTAAAATAGCCGCAGTCTAGTAGGTAGTGTGTTGGATTATCAGGCCTTAGGCTACGATTCAAACTCCAGGGCATACATCTCCAACAAAACGATATATGAAAAAATATTTCTTCTGCGACTCTTCTCAGCAAATTTCTGGCAAAAACTCTGAGAGTAAATAAAATTGCACAATGAAATGTTTTTCAAAAACTTATCATTCGCAGTCGTCTTTAAACTGTAAGTATAAAATTGTATAAAATTAACACACACACAACAGAAGTGGTATGGGAAGCTAGGTCTCGTAATCCTGACTAAACGGTTGTAATACCTAATTATGTATGTATGTTGTATATAACTTATATTGAAGCCAAAATTCTTGCATTGTTTTCTCTTATCAAATCGAACCATTTCCATCGTTTTCATGTGTGGTTCGCTTTATAGTTGCCGCTCTAATCACCCAGTCTTGGTGAGCTATTTTCGTAAGTAACTCCAACAAAATTTCATGCGGATTTCCGTACCTAATCAATCGAGTATATTATAGCTCCCCCATTAACTGTCCCCTGGGAAGAATCAGTCGTCGCTATAATTTGGTAAAGCTTCGCAGAAAGACTTAATAATAAGAACGAATATAGCAATCTGGATGCCGAATACTCCTTTGAATCCTTTTGGGCAGGGAAATAGGACAACATCCTGAAGTTTGTAAGAACACATACGCTATACATATACCCTACCATCATACCTTTGTGGAGCATATAAGAGGTTCTATGATTGCAATACTATTGTCCCTCTTCTTTTATACCCGTTATAAATGAAAACTCTAGTCATTATTTACTGATTAAACTGCTTATTGACTAAAAATTTATTTTCAATTGCAATTTAAGAATCATAAACAAACAAGGAAAACTAGAGAATATTCAAGTCAATTTCAATTACCCAACAAGCTTGTCCACACCATAAAGTCAAGAATGTTGCAATAAAAATCAAAATATTTAAAACACAAATCAACAAAAGCAGTTTTACACACATATGTAGGCATTAATTCGTACACATAGAAATCCATCTACCATTTGATTTCTTCAGCTCTAAGTTAGGAATGAAATTGGGTTGTAGACAAAATGTATGTACATCGCCTACAACATTTTCAATGTCTTTTGCAATAAATGCATAGACTTGTGCAGATTTAAAACACTTTATAATATAAGTACCCTGCCTTCTTTAATTTGTTCTTTCAAAATCGACTAAATGCTGCCTTTAAAAACTTGTTTGACAAAGTGGAGATTGAAAGTTTCAAGAGATTTTTCCTAAATATTCCTTTTTCGATTGCTATTGTTGGCATTAGGTACAGGAATTCACAATTTCCAATCCATAACTGACCATACAAATCCATAAATCGTTTGTAAACTGTATTTCTCTATATATTTTCATTTGAAGAAAAGCACTGGATAGTTGCATTATGCTGAAGAACGTGCGAGACAACAAAAAAAAATAAAAAATAAGGCATCGAATTGCGAACAATTTTGTATAAAGGTGCGGTAGAAATCTTATATGTTGCACAATAAATCCTTTCTCGTTGTTTGGTAATGATTGACATGATTGTATGACTGACAGAAGAAAAACCGAAAAAACACTCGTGAAATTTTGTTTCACAGACAGGACGATAGGAAATCAGTTTTGCATCGAGTTGTTACTGGGTATAAAAAAGGTCCGACTACTCATAGTCTTAAGCGATGGTTTACGCATTGACTGAGCAGTGCCACTATTCCTAGGAGGAAGTCGAAAAATAGGTGATTAATTGATTTGTTTCAAATGACGAACAGTTTTTTTGGCGCGCAATCCACAAATTGCACAAAATGCAAATGCAAATGCAGCGATCGATTAAAACATTTTACTTTCCCATAAAAAGTTTACGCAAAAACATCTCCCATCAAATAAAGTGTGATGGTTCTTGAAAATTTCCAAAAGACGAATATTCTCTTAATGTCATACACTCTCCGGTCATTTATAAAATTTAAACACACGACATGAGTGGTGTGAGAAACAAGCTCGCAATCCTGACTGAAGGTTTGTAATGATGTATGTACGTATGTCATACATTCTCTCGACATAAATCTCGGCTACACAAAAACTTGAGACGTCATACGACTTGTATGATCGCCTAAATAACCTTCTAATAACACAAGTAAATTTTTATTTTTTTGGAAGAAAAGTATGATCGCACAGTTTTAACGATATACTGATGAGTAAATGTCATTGCATAGAAGGAGAATGATACTGTTGCTCCAACCAAATATACATATTTTTCAGTTTTCAGTTCCCAGATAGAACATAAAGGAACATTTGCTTTCAATCTATTGATGAAAAAGATTCTAAGAATTTCTTCGATTGAAAAATAGAAAAGGTGATAAAATTTGAATATTCAGTCAGTTTTTCATTGCTACATTTGTAAATTTTGCTCTTTTTTGTCTCTGGTTTCGGCAAATAAAGTAGTCGCAAAAGGAAAATGTGCCTTGGCAACGCAGAATATTTTTTTTCAATATCAATGCATATGTGACAGTATTTGAATGTATTTAAATGTAAATTTCTTTTTCATCTCTGTATGTACAGTGGAGAAGAAAAATCTAGGTACCCGATATATTTTAACAATTTCATTACTTTTAAGCAATAACATGTAACAATAAATGATAATTTTTATATTTATTTTATTAATTTATTTCTCTTTTATTCTAAAACAAAAAAAATTAGAGATTTACAAGCCATAGGAAAAATAAGGAAACTTTCTTACATGTCGCAGTTTTTACTTGTGTTTTCTGTTGATATTTGCAGCCATTTTTTTTACGTAAATGTAAATAACCGCACCAAAGGGGTAGTCGTCACTATCCCCCGTGTGTGGGGCCCTCACCCACTAAATCTCCCCCTCCTCTTTTGGACTTCTTATGCCCACTCCGGAACTACCGTGGTATTACTTCGAAGTGGAGTCCGTGTGGCCATTAAGCCCCTTCATATCCATATCCGCGTCCGGATTGCGTAACGAATTCCGAGAAGGTGTTCAAACGTCAATTCTACTTCTCTCATCCAAGTCAATTTTACTAGATTTTAGTAAGACTTCAGCGTATCTGACTATACTATTCCAATTTTCCTCACTGTGCAGAATTACATACATAATTGGTCATTACAACCCTTCAGTCAGGATTACGACCTAGTTTCTCACACCACTTATATTGTGTATGTTAATTTTATATATGAGTTGTGGGACCTAGAGTTTAAAATCGACTCTGAATGACAGATTTTTGAGAAAATTTTCATGGCAATTTTAATTACTCTTAGATTTTTTGCCAGAAATCTACTGAGAGAAAATCGCCGAAGAAATACTTTTTGTATTTTATTTTGATGTCTGGCCTGGGGCTCGAACCCTAGCTTTACGTCTAATAAGCCAACACTCTACCTACTAGACTACGGCGACTTCTAAGCAATAACATGTACGAATAAATGATAATTTTTTTTAATTCTCTTTCATTATAAAACAAAACAATTTAAGGATTTTTACAAACCATAAGAAAAATAGGGAAACTTTCTGGAGACTCTATAAGTTTTGGTATTCCCAAGCAGAACTCAGATTAAATTTAAAATTCAAAGACCAAATATATTAAAATGTCATACACATTATTTACTAGGATATCCCTTAAGGTCAAGTACTCCTTTAAATCTATTTGACATTACATGTCGCAGTTTTTCCTTGGGTTTTCTTTTGATATTTGCCGCCAATGCGCTCATGAGCATGTTTTTCAGTTGACTTTTGTTTGAGGTTCAGCGGCTTCTTAAACGTTGGTCCAAATGATCTCATAAGTAGTCTTTTGCAGTCGATGTTAGGCAAATCATATCTTCACTTTAGCAGCAGCATGATTGGGTTCATTTACTTCTTGGAAATAGTAATCATTACGAATTATTAATTCTTTTGAATGTTTATTTATTATTCGAACAGTAAAGTTTTTTGTGTTTCGAAAAGCAGAGACTGAAAAGTTGAGAACGACAATAAATCGACGTCTTTTGTCGTCTTGTTCAAGATTTTCTTTATGTTCTTGATGATATTTTAACGAAAAGCGTAAAATAAGTAAGAAAACAATCCTTAACTGCACAATCAATAACGGCCGAGTATACAGACCGTAAGAACAGATTGTTCAATATTAATTTCTCCCATTGGAAAGTTTTTCTGGCTTTAAATTACTTGGAAAAAATTACTGAACGTAAATGCTAACATAGTTTGACATGCCCAGCTGTCAAACCCTTTGCTACATCTCTGTCAATAATTCTCATGCTGCTAAAAACACATTTGGCATCGCCTTAGTATAGTAGAGAATGTGTCGGCTTATTCGACTTAACACCATGGTTCAAACCCCAAGTCAGTCATCTCCAACAAAACGAAATATGAAAAAATGTTTCTTTGGCTACTTCCTCTCAGCAGATTTTTGGCAAAAACTCTGACAGTAAATAAAAGTGCCATGATAAAGTTTTTCAAAATTCTGTCGTTCGGTAACGCCACTCATGTATAAAATTCATACACAATATAAACGTTAGGAGAACCGAGATCGTAATCCTAACTGAAGGGTTGTAATGACCCATTATGTGTAACTACATATTATACTAAAAGCACATTTACAATACCTTTTAATTTTTCAGTGTATTCAAGCGATTTCTCTCCCCTTGCTTTTGAAGGTAACTGTCAACATTTGTCTCGTAATAAACCAACTGCAGCATGATAGGCGCTTGTCGCGAAATAGTGAAGCTTTGTTTCATTCTCTTTAAATCAATTAATTGCTTAAACTTTACGAGGATAATTTTTTATAAATAATTAAGAAGATTGATAGCTGTTGTCTTACAATTTCTCTCTATTTATAATTGTAATCATAGCCGTACTAGTGATTTTTTTAGACTTTATTTGTCAATTCAACTGATAGTTGTTGTCAGTACAAAATAAACTAAAAAGATTATCGCAAATTATGAATTATTTAAGTCCTGATTGTGGAA
Source organism: Sarcophaga subvicina (assembly GCA_936449025.2). NCBI lineage: Eukaryota > Metazoa > Arthropoda > Insecta > Diptera > Sarcophagidae > Sarcophaga > Sarcophaga subvicina. The sequence continues at coordinate 95,457,721 of OW388080.2, forward strand.
AAATAAATATTTTAACCGATAAAATAATACCCAAGCCATGTAGAAATTTATCAACGGAAATAATATTGACGAATAAAACATTATCACAATACGCACGAAGCCATCAGTTCGTTTCAGTTTAGAAGTATTCAGTTTTAATTTCGTATTATTATTTGGTGAAGTAAAAACTAAAGTACAACTAAAATTTATGCAAAACAATAAAAAATATTTCTTTGAAGTATTTGCGGTTGTATTTGCACGTTTCCTCTGAAATAAATTTCAAACAATTTCAAGATATAAATATGCATACTTTCATATACGAGAGGCGTTCAAAAATAACTTGATATTTGACATTTCTAAAATATTTACTTGTTAATCACTTTTAATATCGTATACTTTATCATGATGTAGTACATTGCGAACAGTTGGAGGTAATAATAATTACGATTTCTTAATTCTTCCGATCTTTAGAAGGAGTTATTCTTTAGAATGCTTAAATACTCTGTAACCACTAGTAAACGGATGTATTACATTGAAGCAAATGCCAAGGAGAACGAACAAAATTATGCCTTCGGCATGTCTATATACACCAGCTGCTCGATTAATGGTACTTTTTATTGAAATAGAATTCGTTGTCTGTATTTTTTTCCGTTCGAAAAAATATGTTAATATTGTTACGTTTTTAACTTTTAAAAACGTTTAAAATATGAGCTCGTAGATTGCAAATAAAATAAAATTAAATTTGTTTTTCGTTTTAATTAAAATTCTTTATTCTTCACACTACTTTTGTGAGCCACCGTATACAACTTGTCGTATGTAGCAATAATCTGCTTGTTTAGGTCGTTATTCTTCTTTTGCTTAAAATCATTTTGTAAGCAATACCACTTGCAGGTTAGATCTGCATAGAGGAGATCTTCACAATAGCGATCTTCTAATCACGAATATTTACTTCGCACGTGCCTTCACACAAGACTGACTGAATTATTACTGACTGTTGTCTGCTTTCTTGCCCTTTTATATGTCTACAGAATCAGTCTGATGAACGTTCTTGAAGCAGAATGTTCTTGTTCTTGCCTTCTCGAGGATTCTGTAGTGACTGCATTGTTGCTTGTGTGTTTTGTTCACACTGCTTGTTGTTGCGCTCGCTTACGTTGCGATTTGTTATCTATCCCTTTCTCTTTCTTACTCATGGTCTTGGTTTACTTGAAACAAGTTCGTTGTATTTGTGTGTGTGTAGCTTTTGTTTATCGTTAATGTTGAACGATGTTTTCATTTTCGTAACAATATTTTTTACCTATTACGTTTTTACTTATTAAAAATTTTTAGAATATGTGCTCGTAGATTGCAAATAAAATTTTTGTTTAGTTTTAATTAAAATTCTTTATTATTCGCACAATTCTGTGTACCACTGTTCACTTTATGTAATCAACTACAATTGCCTTTTTTGTTATTCCTTTGTTTATACCCTTTGCATGAACAATACCAATTACTAGCCAATTATTCGACATATCTTTGTAATGGAGATCTTCAAACAATTTCACACAAGATCTTCTTCACATAAGACTGACTGAACTTCACTAACTCCGTCGCTTGCTTTGCCTTATATGGCAAAGTAAACAGTCTAATGTATGTTATTGACTTTGCTCTCACGAAATCTCTATAAATGTAAACTTAGTTGTTTACGTTTATTCTTGTGGTATTGTTTGTGTATTTTTGGTTACTTTTTTTAGCTGGTGTTTGTTGTTATATAAAGCAATACGATAATTTGTAAATAGGTTTGTTCGCTGCATTCTTTTGTTTTAGTAGCTTTTATTGATAATTTTAATGTTAAGCGATGTAAGAACAAACCACCAGTATCTAGACTTTTCATTTTAGTAATATATTGGAATTACATCAATTTTGATCTAAGACGACGTAAGAGGAGTATACAATATAAATATGGAAGCAGCAAACAATATTTTGCGAAAATAAAATAAATTTCCTTAATTTCTGAACAAACCTCGTAAAAATATTGCTCTAGCAACAGCAAAAAAGGGTAACGACTTTGTGACTTACTTTTAGCAACAAGGGGCGATGGCGCTTATGCTTGTAGTACGCATACAAGAACAAAAACACAACTGAATGCACAATAAGCTTTGCGGTAACGTATGAACAAACAACACAACGTCGCAACTTACAGAGAAAAATTAAACGGGGAAATAAAATCGAATATCCCTTACAAATTTTAACGTCTTTAATATTAAAAGGAATTTAAATGAAAAGTTAAACATTTTACATTGCATTTATGAAATGAAATAATTTTAAAGTGAATAATTTTTAAAGTGATAGTCGTTATACAACAGATCTTACAACTCAATAATTCTAAAAATGAACGGCAGAAGAAAAAGTTGGCAGAAGTTCAGTTGTCTGAATCATTTGATAAAAATTCTCTGCAAATTTGTGAAGAAATTAAATTGGATGAAGAAAGAGAGGAAACGGAAAAGACAAAACTTAATTCTAGGCTTAAATCATATCGAGATTAGGGAAAATAAGTAAATTGATATACTTTTTAAAATTAATTTATTGAAAATTTCTGTAGAAACAATATAAGAAATAGGGTTACGCGTGACAGACGAAAAAATTTGAACTTAGGCTCTTTCAATATCAATTATTTGCCATACTCTAGAAAGGTTCGGATATTCATTTCAGATACTTGCTTTTAAAATAGAATTCTCGAGGCTACCATTAGTTTATTTGGAAAAGGATACCACGAAGATACCTTAGAGTGATTGATAAAAACTAGGATGTTATCCAACTTATTGTTAATGTTCAAAAACTTGATAAAGTCCTATGATCCATAAGACTTTGTCCAACTCTATTCTTTATTTTCATTAAAGATATTCCCTTCTTTAACTTCTAAGCCTACCTACTCATTTGCAGATGAGAGCAATATTTGTCATTCATATTCTTTTTATTGTAGGTCGAGCACTTTGGTGATTGAGGCGAAAAGGGCACTCTCATGTGACGTATGTTCAATTTCCTATTCGTATGAATAGGGACGAATTTAAAGCTCGAAAGACCCAGTGTTGTTTATTGGCACATGAGCGCAGCAATAACATTGTATCATCTGTATCTATGGGTGGTGTGAATATTAGAATCAGAAATTCTTGATGTTCTGGGCTTTAAAAATAAATTCAATATTCAATAGAATTTCTAGAAAAATTTTTGCATTTTTAATTTTTGTTGGAAATGCTGTAATAAATCATTAATAAATTGAAAAAAAAAAAACAAAACAACCACAATACTATATCTTCTTCAGTTATTGAACTGTTAACTGAGTGAAGCGACAGAATGTCAAGGACGCATAGGTATTCTTCATGTTTTCACTATGAGAGAAACTAAACAAACACAATTAATCTTTTTTGCAAACTTTTTCTTTCCTTCTTCTTTATTTCCTTCTCCACGTTAGTTATTCATTCCTATTACATTTTGTTGCAGTCTTTTGTTTCTATTCAGATGCATTCAATTCCTTCTTCCTTCTGTTTTTCTAGTTAACAAAAAAGCGAAATTTTCATTTGAATTAATTATTTCATTTCATAAATAAAATAATAAAAAATCTTCTTTTGGACCTATATTTTTTGATTCCAACACTTTGGTTATACCATTCAAAAATTTTTCAAATTCATTTCATTATGTATTGAAACATGTTCAGAGAATTGACGAAAGGTCAGACACGAGTATGTTACCAATGGTTTATACAAAATCGATAATATTGTTAAAAAAATGGAAAAGGTGTTATTAAAATGATAAACAAAAGCCCAAAAACAAAACAATGGACTTGTTTACATCATCAACGAATAATAGAATAGAATAGATTTCGCGAAGGCAAAAGTCATTCTCCTTCGGGAGCATTCATCAGACTGTTTACCCACCGATATAAAAGGCAAGACAAACAGGCAACGGGATCAGAAAGAATTCAGTCAGTATTGTGTGAAGACGCGTTGCGTCTGATGAGAATAATTGTGGTTTGAAGAACTCCGTGGAAAAGATCTAACGAACAATTGTTAGTATTTACGCGGAAGAGTGGAAAGGAGAATAACAAACAAAGCAATTGTTGTTGCTTACATCAAGTTGTGAACAGTGGAACACAGAATTGTGCGAACAATTAAGAATTTTAATTAAAACTGAACACAAATTTATTTTTATTTTTATTTGCAAACTACGGGCTCATATTTTAAGCGTTTTGGAAAGGTAAAATCATAACAGTATTTATTGAAAATGCTTTCAAGGATTAAAGCGATTAAAGCAAAATAATATTTAAAAAATTCAAGTGACCGTATAAATATGGTATACACTATATAAACTGAGAGTGAGTGCCTTTGCTTATCAGCTATTCTTTTACTTTCTCAAAAAATCGCTTTTGAATCTTTGGTGTCCTTATAATTTTTCACATCAGTGTAGGTCACCAAGTACTTTGCATCCTATTAGAGGAGTTCTTTTTTATTAAAAACAAAATAGTTGCAGGTACCAATTTGAAATTTCTCGTGCATCTCTCGATTTAGTTAACAACTTTGGTTTTCATTTGATTTTTTTCAACAGAGAAAGAAAAAACAAAGTAATTTGAGTCTCTCTAAAAAACGAATGCAAAAATCGCTTGAAAGTCAATTGAATGAAGAACACCAATGAAATTCTTTTTTTATGAAATTGGATTTCCAGCCAGTGATTGAAACCAATCGGCCGGCAAGTTGTAGACGAAAAAAGTTTGAAAACAACACATCACGTTTAATACGTTCAATTTTATGATTCCATTTCTATACGTATAACAGTCTCTAATGTAAAATTTAATTTCTTTTCATTTGCTATTTAATTTGTGTAATCGAAATTCGAGCATGGTAAATGGGCCAATACAAAATAACAATTGGAAATAACAAGGGACGTATACGGACTAAACCGTATTAAACAATTGTTTTAAAATACAACGTAAATTAGTTCTTCCATAAGGACTTTAGACGATGCTTTCCAATAAGCGTTAATCTGATGCTGATAGTGTGGAAAAAATGTATTGTATTGACTTTATACACTACTGCCGTAGTGTAGTAGTAGTGAGTTGGTCTATTGAGGGACTATGATATATTTTCTCACACCACCCATGTTGGGTGTGTTAATTTTATCCATGAGTGGACGTATAATTTATATTAAAAAGCAGCCTTCCAAAATGTTAGTTGCTTTGTGTTTGAACAAAGTATCGTGTTTCATAATATCGCTGTACAAAATATATACAATGTATTCTATTTCAAAACGCCGTCAATGTGTATTTTTAACACAGTCAAAAAGCAATCAGACATCGGATTTATAGTTGATGCATTGTTTGGTTACTTTGCATATCTACATAGTTAATATACAGTAGTAGAACTGCATACAAACTTTGTATTGATACATTTTGGAAGACAGCTAAACTTAAGAAAAAAATCTCTTTAAAATTATATGTTTCCAATATTGTTCCCTTTTTACCCTTTTAAAAACGTTAAAAATATGAGTTCGTAGATTGCAAATAAAATAAAACTCAATTTGTGTTTAGTTTTAAATCAATTCTTTATTGTTCGAACAATTCCGTGTGCCACCTTTCACGACTTGATTTAAACAACAACAATTTGCTTTAATTGTTATTCTTCTCTACACTCTTCGGCGTACACATTAACAATTATTCAATAGATCTTCATAACAGAGATCTTCCAACCACAATTATTCTCTTCACACGCAACGTGTCTTCACACAAGACTGTCTGAATTCTTTCTGAACCTATTGCCTGCTTTGTCTTGCCTTTTATATCGCTAGTTAAACAGTCTGATGGATGCTCTTAAAGGACAATAACTGCCTTTGCAAAATCTCTATAAATGTAAACATGTTGCTTACGTTACTGTTGTTTGTGTATTTTGATTACGTTTGTCCTTGCAGTGTTGTTGTTGATTCTCTTTTACTTGTTTAACCTCTTTTTTATACTGATGTTGTTGCTATATTTTTGTTTATTCATTAATCATGTAAACAAGTCCTTTGTTTTTGTAGTTTTGTTTATTATTTTAATGTTAAACGATAACACCATTTCCATTTTCGTAACAATATTCTCTAACATATTTAAAATACGTTCTACATTAAAAGCATTTTTGAAATTACATGGTTCTGTCAATAATATTCAGGTTTTTTCATCGTAAAAATAAATAGTTTTGTCACATCAACAACAACTAAGTTTTCAACAAGTTTAAGAAAACTTTTTACCAACAATAACCTACTAAGACTAGTCATAAGCGTTTCTTGAAGAAAAATCATAGTTTTGAGTGGGTAAATTAAAAAGTTTTTGCCATAATTACGAAACTACTGTATAAGAGTAGCAGCGAAAATTTTATTAAATTTAAATAAGAGAAAAAAAAATTTTTTGGTTGAATATTTTTTAAACAACATTACTTGGCCCCATTTACATCGACAATAAGTATATTCTGGAGCATTTATTGCAAAATTGTTTAAAAAAACTTCAGACTTTTTAAAGCTTGAATGCTTAATATGCTAAATATGGATGTTGTAGCTACATCTGTCAAAATGGTTGTCATTAATTCAGTATGTTTTGCCAAAATCATCGTGGACTACCATAGCTAAAGATGTGAATTCGCTGAATAGGCTCTGGAGCAATGGGAAATTGATTTTAATTTCATCGAAAAATCATCTCATAATTTGAGTGATTTCCCCACTTTCTGCAGTGCTCTAAAATTGTTCCTTTTCAATTCATAACACCCTGCTTCCCAGAAAAGATTTCGATTAAGAACTTGGAAGTGCTAAACATCTTTTGATGATATTAATTTGACGACGGCAAACGTTTTCTAATTTTTTATTTGCTTTGATGGGTTATCCACCAAGTAAAGTCCTCCTTGTATTGCTTTCTGGACTACCTCCTACACTACGCTCCTGTTGCTATTTAATGTTGGTCCTAAAGGGGTTGGAGTAGTATTTAGTTTGACTTGTTTCAGTGTAGCGCTTTATTAAGGCTAATGCTTTCTAAAACTCTCTTGCATTAAAATGTATTACATATCGACTTATGATAACATAACAACCATAATTTACAACGCTTCAGTTAGGACTACGACCTAGTGTCTCACACCCCTAATGTTAATTTTAAGTAATATTTTTTCATAGCTACATATTTTGTTTGCAATGTCTGCCTTGGGGGTTTTCACCGTGACCTCACGTCTTAAAGCCTACACACCACCCACTAGACTAAGGCGAACAATGAAAACAATATATTATAGGATTTATTTGATCAGATCATCAGCGGCGTGATTTAAAGACAGTTTTTCAATTTAAAAAATCTTCTGCACGTGACATGCTAACATGCTATTGTAAACGTTTCCGAGTTAGTTTGGCACCCCTAACCAAGTCTTGTCCAAATGCAAGGCTTCGAATTGGTACTCACGTATGGTGATGCAATCAGTGATATGCTTATGCGTATCATGTGCTTGCATTACTGTGCGTAGGGGCGCTGGCAGACGCATTGTTTCCACCCGTACTTTGAGTACCGTGGGGTATGCCGTCATGGCGAAACTCACGTTAAACCCTGGACTAATGATCGTTTCCGAGCTTCTGCATTCACTATTTGATTATAACTCCCATTTAGTTTGCTTGAAAAGAGCGTGATGACCAATAGATTTCATTTAAAATTCACATTGAATAGCTTTATTACATCACCAATAAAGTCATTTCTAATAGCAGTATAAAGGTACTTATAAATTTCTCTTCAAATTTTAATTGCTTTCGTAGCAATGTTTGTGCGTCAACATTGTGCCAAAATATTCTTGAAACAGAAGAAACATCACTGTGTTGCGTTATTATTTAAGATTTATAGTCGATGTTGCATTTACAAGAAAAACTCATGCTAAAAAACAGTTATAATACAGTTAAATTTATGCGTTTGGTAGTTCAACAAAAATAAAGGAAAAACAAAGTTAGAAAGAGATTAACGCACTTTAAACTACAGAAACAAATGCTAAAAATAAAGCAAAAAAAAGAAACTTATGAGATTTATATTCTCTCTCCATCCCTTTCTTCTATAACGCTTACGAACTTGAATACCTAAAAGGCAGTAGATTATGTTGCCCTAGAAATCTTGTTTTCTTTTTTCTATTGCCTTATCAAAAACCAAACTGAAGTGTTGAGAAAATATTTCGTGGCTACTAACACCAGATAGCAGATTTTTAAAAGAAAATAAATAACATTGCTGTGGAACCTTAAGAAAACTGAAAAAAAATGTAAATCATTGTACACTAAACTAAAATTTAAGATTATTTACAACAACAACAACAAAAAAACTAATTTTAAAATTACTTTTGGTAAATCTATATTATTATTCATTATTATTCTTGTTATTATTTCGGTTTAGCTCCAGGGTATTAAATCAGAAGGGCTACTATCGGGTGGGCCATCTATCGGCTTAAATTTAACCTATTCTGACTCAAAATTCACTATTTAACCTCCACTGAACGTAATGAATTAGACGCAGTGCAATAAAGCCATAAGCAATAAAGCCCTATGGCGTACGGATTATGCGAGGAAATTCAGTAGAAGCGATACCAATGGAGATGTCCTGAATGGGTTACATTTAACCAGCGACCCTTTTATGAGCTGCAGTATACAACAAACGCGAAGTAATAGAAAAGCATTTTCATCAGATACTATTAAATTACTCCTTCCTGACGTTGACGATGAAAATGATAACGATTTTAACGATAGTAGTTAGTTTCACTTGTTAAGTATTATTTTAAGTTAAGTATTAAATAATGTAAAATAAATATTATGAATAAATATTAATTATCATAGAAGTTTAAAAACTTAATTACATATGTATATCGACTATTATAACAATATGAGATGTATGTTAGATTTTCTTAATGGACCGTATGTAATACCTATTGGCACTTATGATCCGTGTATAATAAAATGTGATCATAAATGATTCACATTCATATTAAACATGTTCATGTCGAATTTCATCGAGGTAAATAAATTTTTAAGGCAATTATAATTGCTAAACATATGAGAATATAACCGCTGTGCTTAGTACAATTTAGCACAGTACATTACATTTTATTACAGCGGTTTAGGAAAAATACTATTGTTAACAACCCGGTCTTGTTACTTTTGTAATATATATATATATATATATATATATACCACTATTCATGTTCAGAAGCCATTTAGTAATAGAAAGATAATATTAATCTTCAATAAATACATTTCGTTGAAATCTAATAATAAACTGAGTTTCTTATTTACATGGTGCCGAAACCCGTTCAAATGGCAATGTCGGAGAATTACAGTTTTTTAAGGCCCCCAAAGCCTTTAGTTATTGGACACGACTTGGATATGGCCAAAGAATGGAAACTTTGGAAACAGCAATACGAATATTTTGAAATAGCAACTGGATTAAACACAAAACCTGAAAATATTCAATTTGCTACTTTCATGTCGGCCGTAGGATATGCTGCTATACAAATATATAACTCCCTACCCGGATCGCCAAACAATACCTTAAAACAGGTTAAAGAAAAATTCGATTTGTATTTTTCCCCAAAATTAAATATAACCTTCGAAAGATATAAATTTCACAAAATTCTTCAAAATGATGGAGAAACGATCGATGAATACATAACGCGTCTAAGATTACAAGCACAAAACTGCGAGTTTGAACAATTAAGTGACAGCATCTTGCGTGACCAACTAATTTTGGGCATAAAAAATGACTCCCTACGAACTAAGTTACTGTCAGAAGATATCACCCTCGAAAAAGCAATCAAAATTTGTCAGGCAACAGAGCTAGCTCAAAAGCAAACAGCCGAAATTCACAGCGAACACGAAAAAAATATCTATCTAGTCCAAAAAAATGACTGATCGTACTAAGGAAATACTTACGTTTTCAACTCCTTGGGGCAGATATTCTTGTAAAAGGTTGCCGTTTGGAATTGCTTCAGCCCCAGAAGTTTTTCAATGTATCATGCAAAATCTCTTTTCTCATCTACCCAATGTCAAAGTTGCCATTGATGATATTTTGATTCATTCTAAGACTTTAGATGAGTTACACCGGACCACCACAAGGGTAATTAAAATCATCGAAGAAAATGGAATAAAACTCAACAAAGATAAATGTGAGTTCGATCGTGAAAGGGTAAAATTTTTGGGCCATATAATCAGCGCAAACACAATTCAACCCGATCCAGATAAGATCGACGCAGTTAAGCGGCTAAATCCTCCAAGAAATAAAAAGGAATTACAAAGACTACTAGGTAAGTTAACATACCTTAGTAAATTTATAAAAAATTTCTCACACATTACTGCTCCTTTGAGAAAATTGCTGGAAAAGTCGAACGCCTTTTGTTGGGATCCTATTCAGCAAAACGCATTTGAAAAACTTAAAGAAATTATCAGCAATCCCCCAGTATTAAAACTTTACGACGTCAACAAAGATGTCACAATTCAAGTTGATGCAAGTTCCTACGCAATGGGCGCGGTTTTATTGCAGGAAAATCAACCTGTCGCATACGCTTCAAAATCTTTAACAAATTGCCAGTCTAAATACTCACAGTTAGAAAAGGAAGCCCTAGCTGTTAAATTTGGCTGTGAAAAGTTCCACCAGTATGTGTGGGGTAAACAAATAACAATCGAGTCTGACCACAAACCGTTAGAATCCATTTTTAAAAAGCCAATTCATTCTTCGCCAGCAAGATTGCAAAATATAAGATTACGTTTACTTACTTACAATCCAACTGTTGTCTATAAACCTGGACTTAAAATGTATTTAGCGGATCCATTAAGTCGCGACTGTCATAACGAGGTAAACGATGAGGAGGAAGAAAACCTTGAAGTACAAGTAATATTATCTATATCTGAAAAAGAACTGAAAAATTTAAAGGAACATACTAAATCAGATAAACACTGTCAAATGCTTTTGAATTTCATTAGAAATGGTTGGCCAAAGTCGAAGCGAGATTTACCACGTGATATCCAGCAATATTGGCATTTTAGGGAAGAGTTGTCAACGAATGATGATGGTGTTTTATTTAAATCTTCAAAAGTATTTGTGCCTTCAAGTTTAAGGCAAAGTTACTTGAAGCATATACACGTTGGACATTTCAGTTATGCAAAATGCGTCAAAATGGCAAGAGAGTCTATTTTCTGGCCGCGTATGAGTCAGGATATTTTTGAATATATTAAAAAATGTGCTGCATGTCAAGTATTTCAAAGAAGCAACACGAAACTTACAATTGGACAAAAAGAAATTCCCAGTCATGGTTTTGATATTGGTGCTGCAGATTTATTTCATTTCAATAATAAAGATTATATAGTATTCATTGACAGTTACACTGGGTATTTAAAATTTAGTAAACTCGCTGATACAACAACCAAACAGGTAATATTTTTCCTCAAAGAAATTTTTTCTACATTTGGTCCGCCACTTACGCTAGAAACTGATAATGGGCCGCAATTTGCCAGTTCGGAGTTTAAATTGTTTTCCTATGCATGGAAGTTCAATCATCGTACAAACTCACCATATCATCCTAGCGGCAATGGATTAGCAGAAAAAGCGGTACAAATAGCAAAAAATATTTTAAAAAAATCATCTTACGACAACAGCGATTATCACCTAGGCCTGTTGAATTATATGAACACACCAAGAGGAAATTTGGGCTCACCATCGCAGCGACTCTTTGGGCATGATATTCGTGGGTTACTACCAACAACCAAAGAAAAATTAGTGCAATCAGATTACCTCAAAATTTGCAAAAATCTAAAAGCAGAGAGAGAGCAACAAAAGCTTTATGCAGATCGTGGAGCCAAAGAGAATCCCCCTCAGTTCAACGAAGGTGACACAGTAGTTTATCGTACAAATAACCAGAGCCTTTGGAATCCAGCCATAGTTAAAGCTCAAATACATCCTCGGTCATATATCCTAGAAGATGACAACGGCAATCAATATCGCAGAAACTCCACGCATATACGTCCAACTCAGGCTAAAATTACAACACCTTCAAATCAAGTCGCTGAAGATAATCAACTTGATACTACAAAGCAGCCCGAAGATCACGCGACTACATCAGCTACAGACACAAACATTAATCCTCAAATTTTAAGAAGATCTTCAAGAGTTAAATCACAACCACAGCGTTTACAATACTCTTAATTTAGCCTCGGAAAAGAGGGATGAGAATATAACCGCTGTGCTTAGTACAATTTAGCACAGTACATTACATTTTATTACAGCGGTTTAGGAAAAATACTATTGTTAACAACCCGGTCTTGTTACTTTTGTAATATATATATATATATATATATATACCACTATTCATGTTCAGAAGCCATTTAGTAATAGAAAGATAATATTAATCTTCAATAAATACATTTCGTTGAAATCTAATAATAAACTGAGTTTCTTATTTACAACATATTTTCTTAAGGGGCCTATTTTGGACCCAGGGGCAATTATGGACCGAGCGTAACAAAATTTGGTAATATGATTTAGATTTACAAAATACACCTTCATACTGAATTTATGACGTTATCGATGTTTTTAAGCCATTTATAAGCGCAAACGTGAATTTCTAAAGGGGACTTTATATGGGGACTAGGGTCAAATGTGATCCGATTTTCACTGATCCATGCTAAATTTTATAATGATTGTTACATAACTACCATAATTATGTTAAATAAGTGCAATTTCGAGGGGAATTTGTATGGGGGCTAGGTGAAATCGCGGACCGATTTAAACCAAAATCAGTTGGGTTCATCCTTGGGCCTAATTATTACTAACACTATCAACAAATTCCAGCCATTAACTCATAAAACACTTCTATTAATTTTGGCCAGGGTTTCTGGCAAAATGCCCCTCTGTGGGACGGCGGAATTTCGTCAAGAATGAAGAAAATTCTAAAGATACAGTCAGTACACCAAAGTACTTAATGCTTGTTGATTCTGATATGTAGGGTCAATTTGATCACAATTCCATTCGTGAAATATCATATCATATAGCCATCTACCATATGTAGATCAGTATGTTAATATAAAAAACTACCCGCATAACTGTAACCACATAATTGTAAACTTCATAGTGTTCACCGCATGTTCCAATTATTGAGCGTATAAGTTCGAATTTGCTTTTAGCAAACTCTTTAAACGCTATAAAACACATTATGTTTCCTATTCATGGATTTAAAGAGATTTTGTTTCTGAATTTGATTTCAATCTGTCCAAAAAGACAAGCAAAATAAAACAGAAATAGCGCTTCTACGAATGGGGCGCCAATTAACGTATTCCTTCTATACTGATTTTATTCTATCAAATCATAAACTTTAAAGACATTAATTTACTTAAATATCATAGTTATTGTCTAAATTTATCGTGTGTTATTATTGAATGAATGATTTACAACAAAAGAAATCCATTTTTATAGGAAATTTAAGGGCGTGCAGCCCTTGCGCTGACCAACTATTTTTTCTTCTCTGGTTTGGTGGAGCTTAGTCAGTAAAGGGACTACGTTCACTTGTACGTGCTCAAATGATCTTTTGGTATCAGAGCTACCACTCTAAACTAACCTAATATGTGGGCATATCAATTCAACTTTGTATGTAAATTATATCCTACTGGCTGGTCTGTTCAAGTTTTTCCGGACAAAATATTAAATTAACCCAATCACGAGCTGAGAGTTGTTCATAACAAATATTTTTTCTTTCTCTCAAGAATAGGGCTGTCAAACTACATATAAAAAAGGGTGAATGCACAAAGAAAAATAACAATAATCTAGTTTATGACGAACTTACACTAATAAAATGTCACTAGCTTCCATCGTGTATAAATATTGGCGTACCTAACTTTATGACAATAAAAAAATTTCTGTGGATTTATGGATTTTTCTTCCTTTTCACAGAAATATATAATAAAACCTTGAAAGTAAGACTGGTTTTCGTTTAGGAAAAGTCAGCTATTCTTATTATTTTAAAATAGGATCGAGGAAATATTTCGTGGCCTCATGATGCATACTTAGAGATTCGTAAAATAGAATTTAAAACAGCATTTACTGAGGACGTATAATACGCTAATGGCCTTCATCTGTGAATCCATGTGAGCTTTCTTATACCCAAACATTATTCATACACAATATACGACCACAACATCATTTTGATATTTTTATTACCTCTGGTACTCTCAAACAACTACACTTCAGCTTCGCTGTTCTATAGCTACTTCAAAGGATTGTACTCGTGAGGTAAATAAAAGACCGTCTCACCCTAAATCGCATATATTTTTTCCATAAGTTTCTGACGAAAACTCTGAGGGCAAATAAAATTGCCATGAAAAGTTTGTCAAAAATCTGTCGTTCGAAGTCGATTTTAAACTGTAGGTGTCGCCACTCTGTATAAATTTAAGACATGCAACATATGACTACATACATATCATTGCTCAAACAATATGGCATCAAATATATAAAATATACAGCCTTACTTTGCCTTAAAGTAATGATAACAATGATATCTTCTGTAAATATAAGATTCAAAACCAATTTGTTACCATTTTTAGTTGGGAATACAAAAAAAACTTTTATAACACTTTCCTTTCTTCTTTAGCACTGTAGTTGAATTAGAACATTGAAAAAAAATTTTATTTTTGTTTTTTATTTCATATTTCTTAAGATTAAAAATTAAATTTAAAAACTATTCATTAATTACATAAATTTTTAATAAAAATTAAAAACATTGTCATGCGATGTTTAATATAAAACTGATACGAATTATGACTACAAATAATAAATTTTTCCTCCAAAATTATAATCTGCATTTGCATCGTCTCATACCATAGCTTCTGTTGTAAAAAGTAGGTCTTCATTGCCGAGTATATTTTAAACGTCTTCATCACTACTCATACTGCCATTTTGAAAATTTGTGTTTTCGGTAGAAGTAGGTACCGTATGCAGGTAGCAAATAAGTAAGTTTGGTTCAACCCTTTTATAGGGGAAAATTGTCATGGAAATTTGTATTTTTCATTATGCCCGGCCATAAAAATGGCTGTGTTTAGTTTAGGTTCAAACAACCACCTGATCTTGCTGCAGGTAGCGGCGTTATGTGTGTTTGCTTCAATACCCATTATTAAACTAAGTTGCGGCTTCTTTTAGTGCATTTGGTTTACTTCTCAGTTCCTTCGAAAAGGATATGAATTTATAAATTTAAGTTTCAATAACAATTTTCCCCTCTACCTAATAGGCTCTGGAGAATATAATTTTTGAAACTACATTACCCTTTTCAGAACAAATCTCATCTTTATTGTCAGTTCCTTAATATCTGGTGGTAACAGTATAAGGCAATGCCGTAAAAACTTCGAAAGATTTGTTTGTTGGGAATCATTGAGTCATTTATGAGAAATGTATTTCAAATTCATTACAACCCTTCAGTCAAAATTACGGCCTAGCTTCTACCACCACTCATGTTGTGTGTGTGTTAATTTTATACATGAATGGCTTATACGAATTATGACTACAAATAATAAATTTTTCCTCCAAAATTATAATCTGCATTAGCATCGTCTCATACCATAGCTTCTGTTGTAAAAAGTAAGTCTTCATTGCCGAGTATATTTTAAACGTCTTCATCACTACTCATACTGCCAAAAAGCTCAAACTCAAGTTTACTCATGTCGTTGTTACACTTCTTGTGGTCCTCATTTCTTTTTAATTCCGCAACTGGCTTCTTAGAAGAGGTTTTGTCTGGACGGCGTTCTTCTTCATCGCTACTACAACTACCAAAAAGCTCCAGCATCCGTTGTCTCATTACTTTGCTGTATTTCTTCTGTTTACCGGATTCAGCTTCTGCCTTCCTTGAGGAGCCTTTGTCTGAATTGTGCTCCGTAGAGGATTTCTTTAACTTTATTCGGCTCTTCTTAGCTGTTTGCTGTTCATCTTTATTGGAAGAATCACTTTCGGACCTTTTACTTTCATTACTCATAGTCGAGTGCGTACGTTTACGTGAGTGTAGTTCCCGGGCAGCTCTTATTTCGTCTTCTGCTTTAACTACCTTATCGAAGTCAATATTCGCTTTTTGCTGTTTATGATCTGATTTTCTAACAGATACTGCTGCTGGCAACAAAGTTGCATTTATTTGTTGTTCAATATTTTTTTCATCAGGATGCACAAATTTGTCTGATAATAGAATTGTTTCTTTGTCGGGTGCTTCATTCCAAAGATTCAAAAATTCATGGGTTTGTGAACAATGTTCCGACAAAAATTCTCGAATTGTTGAGATGGCCTTTGTCTCTTGTTGTTGGGTTTTAAGTGAGAACATACAATTATTTTCAAAACCGTTTAAGCCACATGTTTTACCTCCATCGCTACTACGTTCACTGCTATGACTGGCTATTTTAGAAGATGATTTCTTATGGGAAGTGTAACTTCTTGAATTATAACAACGTTCTGTATCACGGTGTTTTGTAGAACATTTCGCGGAACGCTTGCAGGATTTGTTCTTATCAATTTGATTATCTTTTGATAAAGACTTGTCCTGTTTAGATAACTGTTGTTCAATGTTAATGGAATTTTTATTATTTTCCTTATCCGGGTGTTGATTTTTGGTGCTCAAAGTGCTTGTAGTTAAACGTTGCTTCTCATCCACGTTTGTGCTACTTCCCTCACCACTAATTTGGCTATTATTGGACCGAGAAAGCGATGCATATTCGCCATGCTTAATATCCTTTTCAATTACGTTTACATTTTCATCTTTGTTTTGCTGCATAAACTCAGCTGGTATGCCGCTTTCACTCTCTTGAGCTGATAACAAAAGTGGCCATAATTCACTTACAAATTTCTGTGCTTTGCCACCATTTAGGAATCCAGCAATTCTGATCTGTAATTTCTGTTTACAAAGCATTTGATCTTGTTTTAATTTATTGTATACGAACTCTACGGCAGCATTATCTTCTTTCTGCAAAATATCGCCGATTTTCTTGCTTATCCATGGCTTCAAAGTGTCCAATTTTACTTTGGATATGTCGATACGTCCTTGTGGTTTGAGTTTGGAACTCAAAGTTTTAGGAAGTATTAGTGGTTTTCTGTCATACAACACATTGAGGCGTTGTTGTGGTTTCAGACTGGAACCAAAAGTGTTAGATGGTACTAGTGGTGGCGTTTGTTCTACTTGTGTGCCACTTCCCGTATCACTATTTAGGCTTTCAGGGGATCCAGAAAGCGATGTAGATTCACTGTGTTTTTCGCGATGCTTAATATCGTTTTCAATGTCATCTTGATTGAAAGTTTTATGAGGTACAAATGGTTCCTTTCCACTGTTCACAATGTTGCCTTGCTTTCTGGATCGAGAATGTGAACTAGATTTAGATTGTTTGTTTCCATTTCGATGTTTCGTTTGGTTACTTACATCTTTATTCGGCTCCATAGACTTATTTGGTATGCTTCCAGCACTCTCTTCAGCCGCTAATAAAATCGGCCATAATTCAGATATGAATTGTTTGACGCGGTGATCATTCAGAAATTCAGTCATATTCCTACGCATCGTCATCGGACTGATAAATTTTTCCAATTTCAATTCATTGTATACGAACTTTTCAATTTGAAAAACATTGGAGATTTTCATATTAATTTGTGCCTTTAACACATCCAGTTTTACTTTCGACATGTCTATACACTTGTCGAGCACTTCGCTAGATTTTACTTGTTTTTTTGCTTCCATTTTTTTTTCTATAAATTTTCCGCTGACAACTATTGTCTACCGAGATTCAAGAGTGTTTGAAATTTATTCAGCAATTTCAAGCCCTTTTATAGATGAAAGCCATTTTGAAAATTTGTGTTTTCGGTAGAAGCAGGTACCGTATTCAGGTAGCAAATAAGTAAGTTTGGTTCAACCCTTTTATAGGGGAAAATTGTCATGGAAATTTGTATTTTTCATTATGCCCGGTCATAAAAATGGCTGTGTTTAGTTTAGGTTCAAACAACCACCTGATCTTGCTGCAGGTAGCGGCGTTATGTGTGTTTGCTTCAATATCCATTATTAAACTAAGTTGCGGCTTCTTTTAGTGCATTTGGTTTACTTCTCAGTTCCTTCGAAAAGGATATGAATTTATAAATTTAAATTTCAATAAAAATTTTCCCCTCTACCTAATAGGCTCTAGAGAATATAATTTTTGAACCTACATTACCCTTTTCAGAACAAAGCTCATCTTTATTGTCAGTTCCTTAATATCTGGTGGTAACAGTATAAGGCAATGTCATAAAAACTTCGAAAGATTTGTTCATTGGGAATCATTGAGTCATTTATGAGAAATGTATTTCAAATTCACGGCCTAGCTTCTCACACCACTCATGTTGTGTGTGTGTTAATTTTATACATGAATGGCTGGACCTACAATTTAAAGTCAACTCCGAACCACAGATTTTTTTGAGAAACTTTTCATGGCAATTTTTTTTACTCTCGGAGTTTTTGACAGAAATCTGCTGAAAGGAAGTCGCCAAAGAAATATTTTTCCATATTTCGTTTTGATGGCTGGACCTGGGGTTTGAACCCTGGCTTTACTAGACTACGACAAGCGCATACAGGATACTCAAATTTGATATTACTAACAGCCAGCTGTCCGAAAAGGCAAAAATGGATTTAAAGAAATTTAAGAAACTGAGTATGCAGTTCGATAGATAGCAAAATTCTGCATTATGTAGTGAATTTTCACGACTGAATTTTCTTAAGTTGAGATTTGTAGATTTGAGACGATGTCAAAGTCAGAAAAGTGAAGAAAATTAAATGCGTTTTTGGTGTTTTTTTTTTTGAAATTTTAATAGGTTTTTAACGATATTTTTTTTAGCTGAAGGAATAGAGGTTTTATATTAATTCTGTTTTATTTTAAAGGTATGAGCAATTGCTACTTTCAGTTTATATATATATATATATGAGCCGTTCAGTGCACAAATCGATTAACTCCATAAAATAAAAAGTTGAGAAATGCGATGAAATAATGTAAATTGTTTTTTAAAATTCCCTTTACAATATAAATTCAAATATATATTGTAGAATACATAAATATATATATATAGCTTTCATCTAATGGCATATAAAATTAATAAGAAAGAATAGCGGTAAAAATAATGTCAGTAATGTTATAAATTTCATGTGACTGGTGGAGTTAATCGATTTGGTTGGATTAAGTATTTAAATTTTTTAAGTCCAAACAAACATGTGGCTTATATTTTTACTGAATTCATTACATCCGAAATTATAAACATATACATTTCGCTTATAATAAGCTACAGATGTAATCAGTTTAGGAAAGCCTAAAGATTTTCCTAATTCGAAAGAAATTACGAAACTTTTTTCTAATGCTGCCATTCGATAGGCAGCTATTTGATTGCGAGCCCGTTCAGCCTCTTTTATGAAGTGTTCCTTTTTTTTGTCGTCTTAATTCCCCCACCGTCTGAAGATTGAATTTTTGTTTTGTCACAATTTTGACACGTATATTTTGATGGTTGTTTAAAATGTAAACTAAATTTTGTAGAGAACACATTATAGTAACATTTTTCTTTCACTGGTACTATATTTTCTTTTTCACATTGTGTGACGTATAGTTCGTAAATTTTTTTAATATTTAAGTCAGGATGTAAATATTGTCGTCTTGGATTATGGGCCCTTTGATAACATTTATGTCATCTATTTTATTGTTCAAAACACGGTCTTTGCGCTGATCAATAAAAAAATAACTTGTTCTTTAGAACAACACTTGTGTATCCGCCCGTCACTCACCTGATCTTTAAATCATTTTTTGCAAACGGGAATATTAGTTTTGTCTTTTCGAAGGTAATATGTGCAAGAACGTGATCTTTGATTTTTAGTTCTATTCGCGAGACGCCTTCTTTTTACTTCTTTAACTTTGATTCAGCCTCATAAAGAAATATTTTGGTCAAGTTGACTATGTAAATTATAAAATGCATTGCGTCTGCTAGTGATGCATTTGAATTACGTTATTGTAACTATTTACATAAGAGTATGGAGTTAATCAAAATGTCTTCTGAAATAAATTACTTATTATGCAATGGCCCAAAAAATTTTGTCGTTTAATGGTGTTAATCTTTACTATTCAGGAAAGTTATAATAAATATAAAAAGTTATGACTATCCCAAGGGCTTTGACACTTAAATTTAAGATTTTGCAAAAAGTGGACTTAATCACTTTGTGCTCTGAACGACTCATATATCTCATATATTAATGTAATTTAAAAATAATAAAAATTTAACATTTTTTACTCTTCCTAAAAAAAGATAAGGAATGAATGAATGTAGTTTTTAGTAGTTTCATATTATATACCACAAGAAAATACGAACTCTCACATTCAGGAACAAAAAAAGTTTGCGCAAATTTGAGCAATTATTTTTGAAGATTTTTTGAAAATTTTAGTTTTTTTGAAAAATTAAAAGAAATTAGACGCAGTGCAATAAAGCCATAGGCAATAAAGCCCTATGGCGTACGAATTATGCGAGGAAATTCAGTAGAAGCGATACCAGTATACAGTATACAACAAACGCGAAGTAATAGAAAAGCATTTTCATCAGATACTATTAAATTACTCCTTCCTGACGTTGATGATGAAAATGATAACGATTTTAACGATAGTAGTTAGTTTCACTTTTTAAGTATTATTTTAAGTTAAGTATTAAATAATGTAAAATAAATATTATGAATAAATATTAATTATCATAGAAGTTTAAAAACTTAATTACATATATATATCGACTATTATAACAATATGAGATGTATGTTAGATTTTCTTAATGGACCGTATGTAATACCTAGGGGCACTTATGATCCGTGTATAATAAAATGTGATCATAAATGATTCACATTCATATTAAACATGTTCATGTCGAATTTCATCGAGGTAAAAAAATTTTTAAGGCAATTATAATTGCTAAACATATTTTCTTAAGGGGCCTATTTTGGACCAAGGGGCAATTTTGGACCGAGCGTAACAAAATTTGGTAATATGATTTAGATTTACAAAATACACCTTCATACTGAATTTATGACGTTATCGATGTTTTTAAGCCATTTATAAGCGCAAACATGAACTTCTAAAGGGGACTTTATATGGGGACTAGGGTCAAATGTGATCCGATGTTCATCAAACTATACGTCATGATTTCTTAGTATACAGAACTGATCCATGCTAAATTTTATAATGATTGTTGCATAACTACCATAATTATGTTAAATAAGTGCAATTTCGAGGGGAATTTGTATGGGGGCTAGGTGAAATCGCGGACCGATTTAAACCAAAATCAGTTGGGTTCATCCTTGGGCCTAATTATTACTAACACTATCAACAAATTCCAGCCATTAACTCATAAAACACTTCTATTAATTTTGGCCAGGGTTTCTGGCAAAATGCCCCTCTGTGGGACGGCGGAATTTCGTCAAGAATGAGGAAAATTCTAAAGATACAGTCAGTACACCAAAGTACTTAATGCTTGTTGATTCTAATATGTAGGGTCAATTTGATCACAATTCCATTCGTGAAATATCATATCATATAGCCATCTACCATATGTAGATCAGTATGTTAATATAAAAAACTACCCGCATAACTGTAACCACATAATTGTAAACTTCATAGTGTTCACCGCATGTTCCAATTATTGAGCGTATAAGTTCGAATTTGCTTTTAGCAAACTCTTTAAATGCTACAAAACACATTCTGTTTCCTATTCATGGATTTAAAGAGAATTTGTTTCTGAATTAGATTTCAATCTGTTCAAAAAGACAAGCAAAATAAAACAGAAATAGCGCTTCTACGAATGGGGCGCCAATTAACGTATCATAGTTATTGTCTAAATTTATCGTGTGTTATTATTGAATGAATGATTTACAAACAACAACAAAAGAAATCCATTTTTATAGGAAATTTAAGGGCGTGCAGCCCTTGCGCTGACCAACTATTTTTTCTTCTCTGGTTTGGTGGAGCTTAGTCAGTAAAGGGACTACGTTCACTTGTACGTACTCAAATGATTTTTTGGTATCAGAGCTACTACTCTAACCTAACCTAATATGTGGGCATATCAATTCAACTTTGTATATAAATTATATCCTACTGGCTGGTCTGTTCAAGTTTTTCCGGACAAAATATTAAATTAACCCAATCACGAGCTGAGAGTTGTTCATAACAAATATTTTTTCTTTCTCTCAAGAATAGGGCTGTCAAACTACATATAAAAAAGGGTGAATGCAGAAAGAAAAATAACAATAATCTAGTTTATGACGAACTTAAACTAATAAAATGTCACTAGCTTCCATCGTGTATAAATATTGGCGTACCTAACTTTATGACAATAAAAAAATTTCTGTGGATTTATGGATTTTTCTTCCTTTTCACAGAAATATATAATAAAACCTTGAAAGTAAGACTGGTTTTCGTTTAGGAAAAGTCAGCTATTCTTATTCTTTTGCTCCTCTCACTGGTCATACTGTTGTTGTTTTTTTAACACATAATTAAGTAATGTTGTATTAAAAGACAATCTTCACAAATAACACTTTCAACAAACATCTTTAGTTCAACACACGAACATATATGTCTTATGTAAGAAAATACACAAACACATTATAAACCATCTCTTTTACTGTTGAAGATTTCTGTGGCTAGAAGCAATAACCGCCTACGTCCATACCTCAATAATATTCTGTTTTGGAAAATATATTAAGAGGAACCATATTGACTTAAGTCTTGAAGAAGACTATTAATTGTATAATTTTTCACGTACATGCATGCATAATTGATCATTACAACCCTTTAATCAGGATTACGGCCTAGGTTCTCACACCAATTATGCTGTGTGTTAATTTTGTACACGAGTTCTGGAACCTGTAGTTTAAAGTTGATTCCGAGCGAGATTTTTGAGAAACCTTTCATGGCATTTTTTTTTACTCTCAAAGTATTTTCAGAAATCTGCTAAGGATGTAGCCGAAGAAATTTTTTTGTATTTCGTTTAGTTGGAGGTGTCTGTCTGACCTGGGGTGTGAACCGAGGACTCAAGACTAATAAGCCAACACACTCCCTACTAGACTACGGCGATTACTTGTACATATTGTTACAAAAATGGAAATGGTGTTACATCGTTTAACATTAAAATGATAAACGAATGCTACAAAGACAAAAACAATGAACTTGTTTACATGATAAACAAGTAAACAAGAATGCAACAACAAACAATGTAAGCAAAATACACAAACAACAATAATGAATGTAAAGAACGATGTTTACATTTATGGAGATCTCGAGAAGGCGAAGCCACGAACATTCGTCTTCAAGATCATTTAACAAATTGTTTACGGTGGCATATAGAAGGAATCAAAAAGAATTCAGTTAGTCTTGTGTGAAGATGCGTTGCGTGTGAGGAGAATAATCGTGGTTTGGAGATCTAAGTTATAAAGATCTGCCGAACAATTGTTAGTTTTTACCTAAAACAGTGTAAAGGAGAATAACAAAAAAAGCAATTGTAGTTGTTTACATCATGTTGTGAACAGTGGCACATTATTTTGCGAACAATAAAGAATTTATCTAAAACTAAACACAAATTTATTTGTATTTTATTGTAATCTACGAACTATGTAATCTATAATATAAATAATTTTTATTGAATAATTTTCACTAAATAAATTTCCATAAATAAGAGTGTATGTAGTGCGAAATAGTTGCTTTTTATGTTCATCAGTTATAAAGATATCAGTGTGTTCAATTTACAATATAAAACACGTTCCACTGTACGACCAAATTTTGTATGACATTTTCGTTAAATTTAAAATTTGCACAAAAACATTAAACCAGATTGATACAATAATCGTTAGACAAATCTATATTGAAGACATTAATAAGGGTTAATAGGCTGCAAAAACTAGAGCGAAGAATAAAATTAACAAAATCTTCAGATCTTCACAGTGTCTAGATACAACGACCTTAAAAATACCAGCAAAAAGGCGTACACGAGGAAATTTCAAACTTTGTCTGGGGCCGAAATTCAAAATTATTTATCATAAAAACTTACTTGAACCAATACGGTGATGCGAATAAATCTTTACTTAGCCTTTAAAATAATGATGAAACATAATCTAAAAAAAATACTAACAACTCCAACAGTCCAGTAATTTCATTCTGAGTCTCATATAAGCCCTGCTATACTGCAGGTTTCAATAACTGTAACATGAATTTTTAATTTTAAAAATTGTCAAATTAGCTTGTATAAGTTTGATTCCAAAGTAACGATATACTGTAGAAGTCCATTAGTCCGGCATCCAATAGTCTGGAATGCCCGATAGTCCGGCATCGCTTCGGAAAATTGTAAAAGTTTTGGTTTTCCCCATAAGTGTGCTTTAAAGCAAATAAAAACGCTCCGAAGTTTTCGGGATCGTCCGGAAGCGCTCGGTATTGTTCGGAAATAATTAGCGGCTGGCTAGTCTCAGCTGTCACAACAAATTCAGGTGCAGTGCAGCTCCGTTAATCAATCACGAAACATCTTTGCCATTTTTTTGTGCGTTGTTGTTTTGTGTCCTTTCACATCGCAGTAAACGTAACTTTTGAAACTGTTTATAAAAAAGCGATTTTCGTTCTAATTGTACAGTCACCATGTTTTCAAAACATAAGCCTTCGAGTTCAAAAGAAGAGAAATGAAAACACATCATTATCAACATTGTAGTAAACCTCAGCCTACACAAAATTTTGGAGAAAGTGACTCAGATAACGAAACGGAAGAAAAGGAAAAAATCAGCTGGGCAGAACCTGCGGAATCATTAAATAAGTCTATCTCTTTTGCTGAGGCTGGTACTAGCTACAGTGCTTCAGAAATTATTAATTTCCATATCAATAGAAATAAATTTTATACTAAACGCCAATAGTCAGGAAAACAAAAAGACATTCGTGACTTTTTTCAATCTAAGTGAAATATGTTGTCAGTACGTGTACATACTTACATTATATGAAATGTAACCTAATTGTTCTTTCAATTACCGCCCGATAGTCCAAAATTTTTGATAGTCCGGCACCGAGCCGGTCCTGACGGTCCGGATTATCGGACTTCTACTTTTACTTTAGTTAATTTTTAATTGAATTTGAAAAAAAAATTACTTATACGCATCATATTACTTGTACTGGAATAATTACCCTGGAAAGTATGCAACAAAAAAGCTTGGATTTTGTCGTGTATAAAACCAATAGAATTTAATATCACGCATACCACACATGTTCGTCTAATAGCATTAAATGTGAATTGCAGTGAATAATTAAATTCTAATTTTAATAAAAATCGATCAGGCATATTTAGAATGTCAGTTGAAACACTGAATACGAAGTGAGTGTAGTAGCATAACTTCAGAATTTCGTTCAATTCTCAAGTTGTCAATGCCCTGAAGCATCAATAAAAGCAATGATAAAAGCAAAAGTTTTCAGTTATTCAGTCTGTTTTGCCAAATCACCTTGGTCAGACTTTGCATTCAAAAACACGTCCAAATAACAAAACTGTTTTATAAAATTTGGAATTTTGCTCCGCTTTCTTCGCCCATTGTGCCATCGTTATAATAGTCTTATCCAATCACTTCTTAGCAATGAGTTGTCGTTCATAAGAACTCGTCATATTGCACACCACAGCTTGGAGAATTTTGATCATGGACTGGCTTCCGTGCAAAATTCAACTGACGGAGGGTAAATGACCATAGACAACAGGGGTTGTTCGCCGATTGGAAACTGAAACAGCTGCCAACTGATGCTACTTTTCATTGGAAACTCATTTTCTGTGGTAAGGTCACCTGTTTGGTGTGAACTTTAGGCATTCGGCACCATCGATTCATATTTCTTTGAGAATAGCGACCACTGTAGACCGATTGTTTAAATTACAAGTCAAATTTTATTTAAATTTTTGGTTGTCAGTTACCCATCTGTTATAACATTCATTTACGCCTATTTTTCCTTAAGGAGTATTGGGTTATAGTTTAAATCGGTTCAGTGATTTTTTTCTGTATATGCCTATACAAGGTTAAAAATTGATTAAATGTTTGTGTATTCGCCGTTGTCCAGTAGGTAGCATGTTGGCTTTTTAGACGTGAGGTCACGGTTTAAACGCCAGGTCAGACAACTCCAATGAAACTAAAAAGGAAAAAATATTTCTTGGCGACTGCCTCTCAACAGACTTCTGGTAAAAACTCTAAGAGTGAATAAAATTGGCATGAAAAAGTTTCTAAAAGTCTATCGTTTCACTGTAGGGCCCGCCACTCGTTGAAAAAATTAACACACACAACATAAGTGTTATGGGAAGTTAGGTCGCAATCCTGACTGAAGGGTTATAACCACCAATTCTGTTTGTATATATGTATACATATTTTCAGTATTTTTAGAAGCAAAACATAAGATTACATAAGTTTCAGTGTAACTAGTCGGGTAATTATTATGTTAGGGGAAGAATACTGATATGACGTCCAGATTGCCACGATTTAACCAACATCTTAGCATGATGGCGACAATATCACGGTGTGGGGTGCTTTTTCTTCCAATGGTATCAGTTCGAGAATGAGCCAACATCTTTTCAAAAACTTTGAATTTCTTTTGAACTACTATTATATCAGACGCGAACAAATTTATAGCTAATGTGACACTTCATTCACAACAATAACCCAAAATACACTTCAGGACTGTGAAAAGCTGCTTAGAGGAACAAACAATAAATTTTTCAAACTGCAGAGCATAATCGTCTAAGCAGGAAAGATGCGTTTGTACTGTGATTGTGACTTCGGAAAATACAGTTAGAAACTTTATTCCGAACAGACTAACAAAAGAGCATTGAAAAAGATACATACATAGCATACACCACGGCTATATAGTGCACCGCTTTTGGTTGGTGCATGGCCGTTTCATTTGCAAACATTGTGCGATTTAGGGGAATCCCAATACTACCGCGTAATACTGAAACCGCGTTAAGCGGAGCAGCGTTAAACGGGGTCTTACTGTACCATCATTACGAATTAATTATATGGCCAACCCTGTATGTATATAAAGGTCAATAAGTATTTTTTTATACTGTTTTTAAATTTTTTTCTTATCCTTTTACCACTTTAATTTTATTTTCAGAAGCTTACTTGAATTAAATGATTTATTTTCGTTTCTTTTTTTTCGCAACAGAAAATTGTTTTTCCTCAGGTTTTCTCAAAGCCTACAAAGTGAAAAATCACTCATTCATTCACTCATTCGTATTGTATGGAATTCTTTTATGTGCGTTGAAGTAAACGATTAACACTTGTATTTACGATAATTTTCTCCATTCAACTGATGTTGGAAAGTAGCCATTTGAGGTTTTTATCTGTGGATAAATAATGTAAAGATATTTTTATTTTTCTGTTATAATAAAGTTTAAACCATCAAAATAATTGAAGAAAGAAACACTATGTTTTGCGAAAATGGAAATCAAATTAAATTTAATTGATTTAACAAGAGTATAGAATATAGAGACTAACGTTAAAATACTTACAAGTAATGAACAGCCAGATTATATTAACAGTAAATTGCTGTAATTTTATTTTATTTTTAAACGGAAAAGTATTCTTATTAAATTGTGCCAGAAGTATTCTGGATCTCTTGAATCTGTGGCAAGAGATAAGCAACCAATCGTTATTCACATTTCTTAAATTTGATCAAAGTTCTTCTTACTTTAAGAAAATCAATGTGTTTTATAAAAAAGCATACGTCGGTATTAATTTTGGCAAATAGTATTTTTCTACAATTTTGAAAATTGATTTCGGTCTCTAGTTGATGTATTTGATTTTAATTAGCAATTCAGCCACTTCATATATGTTTCGAGAAATATGCAAGAATATATTTATCAATAACAATATACTGTTGAAGTACGGTGATAATATTCTCTAAATGGACTGCATACATTTGTGAATACAATACAGAACAAAATAACGCACAACTGGAAGAAGATCAATATGTACTTGAATATATTTTACGTGTTTACCTTTTTTAAAACGTTTAAAATATGAGTTCGTAGATTGCAAATAAAATAAAAATAAATTTGTGTTTAGTTTTAATTAAAATTCTTTATTATTCGCACAATTCTGTGTGCCACTGTTCACAACTTGATGCAACAACTACAATTTCTTTGTTTGTTATTCCTCTCTCTACACCCTTTGCATAAAGGATAACAATTACTAGACAATTTTACGTCAGATTTATGTAATGGAGATCTTCAAACCACGATTGCTTTCTTCAAGCGCACCGCGCTTTCACACAAGACTGACTGAACTTTATTCACCCGCATGCTTTGTCTTGTCTTTTATATGGCAGGGTAAACAGTCTGATGAATGTTCTTGAAATCGGTTGTTCGTGGGTGCGCCTTCTCGAGATTTCTATAAATGTAAACATTGTTGTTTTATTATTGTTGTTTGTGTAGTTTGTTTACATTTATTCTTGTAATGTTTGTTATAGTACTTTTGTTTACTTTTGTACCATTTTTGTTTACTTGTTGTGTTCAAGTGTTCTTATATAGAGCGTAGAGTTAGGAAGTTAAATGCCAAATGTAGCACCTAGTATTGTATTACAGAGCGTAATTAAACATAAATAAGTAGTCGAAAATAGAGGAACTGAATAGATTATAATTTTTGAAATGTAAGTAACAATATTGCCAAAAAGGTTTTGGAGTGGAAGAATGGTGGAAATGGTGTCAATTTATATTATATATATATATTTCTTAATTTGCTACTATTTTGACTATCTCTCGTCTCTTAACAAATGGAAAACCATGGAAGAATGAAGTGTGAATGGCTCTGCCAACACTACCACCACCTTATGGATACTACCGAATGTGGAATGCGGAGATGTGTCTGTAACAGCGGTTATATTCATTACGGCTGGAATGTAACTCATGTGATATTCTACAGGCTGCCAAAGTGAATGGGCTGTGGGTGGTGGCTGCAGAGTATCTAATAAGTCATGGAATGGCCTCTATTTATAGTAGAGGTATTAGGAGCAATGTATTCGCACTTATGTCGAAGATTGTCAGCTGTTGTCTCAAAGGAAATCACGCATAGTATTCAGGCGTAAAGTATTGCCACTACAGTCGAAGATGAAGAAATGGTAGGCGACTGGCAACAATGGAGTACACTTCAGCCATGGGACCTATTTGATGTCGCAGATTAGATGCTAAGCAGCATTCTTAGCTTTGTAAGTAGCTAAGGTTGGAGTCACTGCGTAATTGTGGTCTCTTGACATTGAAATTGATCTGTGAATCTGAATGTGTTGAATTGAGTTCTATGTTACTCTTACTTAACCTAACCTTAGACAAGTAGAATATGTTTAATGAATTGCATACAATTTTTATCATAATTTCATAGAAGTGTGTAATTCAGGTTACCTTCACATTTTAATGCATATTGTTTCACTTTTAATAATTTTGTTTTAAACTTAGCCCCATATTTTTATTTTAAAATACTACATACTACAACTAAAAAAAAGAACTCACATAAATCCTTCATTATCATCAGCAATTTTAAGTCTGAGTGAACGTTCTATGCTTTTGAAATTTTTTGCATGCAAGTGTAAGTGCATTCTCAGACATTTTATTATGTTGATTTAGTCTTTGTGATTTGGTTTAAATCTTTTGTAAGTCTACTAATTTTCTTACATGAATTAAACAAATTTGGCAGACAAAAATTTCATATAAAAATATAATACCTGTATTAAATCGTAAGACACACGATTTCTACGACTATAAATACAAAAATTTAGTAAAACTTTACAAGAATACACAGTGAATTCCATAACTGTTCATACAAACTATAATATTAACTCAACACAATCTCGTTAATAAAAATGATTAATTCTTCATGAATTATATTTCTTACTTGATAGTAAATTAAAAAAATAACCAGAATTTTATTTTTATTAAAGAAAACAATTAAAATAAATTGAAATATTGTAAACATTTTGTAACTCAGCGTTAGGCTGCCTACTTTAGATTTTCAAATAGAAAATTTTAGTATTTAATGTGGCCACCTTTTTGCTTCAATGACCAGTTAAAGCCTTTTTGTCATACTGTTGTTGACATTTTTAAAATAGACTTATAAAGACTTGCCCATTCTTCATTTACAACTACTCAAAGCTCTTCCAGATTTATTGGAATTGGACTTCTAATTATTATTTTCTTTTTCAGTATATTCCATAAATTTTAAGTTTTTAATTGAACTAAGATCCTGCGACTGTGCACGAAAATCCAGACATTTAATCTTGTTTCCCGGAAGCCACTTTATTGTTACCCTGGCCTTGAGCTTCCAGTCATTTTTGTGAACAATTGCGGTAGTCACTGTACATGCATTTTTATAAATATCAAATGCATAATTACAATATCTTTTTGTATATTTACGTAATCATACGTAAATTTTTCACCTTGTAAACCATGTCAGACAGTTTTTTTAGGCTACAATGGATGTTTACATACATATATTAAAATTCAAATATACGGGGTGTTATTTCTTGTTTTTTACAAGTTTTTATAATTTTACTCACAAAAGCAATGTACACAATTGCCGTAGTCTAGTAGGTAGTGTGTTGGCTTATTAGACGCAAGGCCACGATTCAAACCCCAGGTCAGACACCACCAATACAATCAAATACGAAAAAATATTTTTCGGCGACTTGCTCTCAGCAAATTTCTTGTAAAAACTTTGAGAGGAAATGAAATTGCCATAGAAAATATCTCAAATATTTGTGGTTCGAAGTCGACTTTTAACTGCAGTTCCAGTCATTCCTGTATAAAATGAACACACACATCATAAATGGTGTGAGAAGGCAGGTCGTATTGCTGACTGAAGGGTTGTAATGACCAATTATGTATGAATGTATGTAACCAATATCAAAAAACTCTGTTAGCAAAACGACGTTTACCACCCTGTTCTAATTGCAAATTATAAGTTGTTCTTACGAAAGCAGTGCATAAAAAGAAAAACTTTTTTTAATTGTTTTGTGTTTCTAAGTTTTCTCTGGAAGATTGTGTTAAGATATTGATTGTTTTTCTTAATTTTTTGGTCATATGCGATATTATTCCAAAACATTGCCAAAGTTTTGTTTCTCATTTGTTACTACAGGATTTGTTTTAAGTTGTAAGTGATAGAAAAAGTTCTTCCATTATCACTATTCTTTACATCCTGTACAGAGAAAAGCATACATCCTACAACATAAACTTAAATATATGTACATATGTATACATATATGAATTTGATATTGGTTTCTATGTTTTAATTCCAAAATACTTATGAAAAGAATTTTTGCTTCTGAGAATATTTTAAAATTTTAAAATGTAAAATGAAGTCGCTGTAGCCTAGTAGGTGGTGTGTTGGCTTATTAGGTGTAAGGCCACGGTTCAAACTACAGGTCAGACATCAAAATGAACAAATATTTCCTTGGCGACTTCCTTTCAGCAGATTTCCGGCAAAAGCTCTGAGAGTAGATAAAATTGCCAATATAGAGATTTTCAAAAATCTGTCGTTTGGGGTTGATTTTAAACTGTATAAAATTAACACACACAATTTGAGCGGTGTTGAGAAGCTAGCCCGTAATCCTGACTGAAGGGTTGTAATGACCAATTATGTATATGTAGGCTCTGCAGTCTGTAAAAGGCCGATTTCTTATTTAATTCACTGCCTTGGATGGTGCTGCCCACACTCCTGGACTGCTGCAATATTTTTGACATATGTTGCCAATAATGGGTGTTGGTAATCGCAGAGTGGACGAAGTGACGAAAATGATTAACAATTTCCTATTAAAATAAAATTAAACCACTGAAGTAAATGACTGAAGTAATTCATTTTCTTAGGATAGCGAGAAAAGTAAATAAGAATAGTCGAATAAATTTCCAAAAATAAAAACGTTTATTTAGTACTTATAAAATGTTAAAACAAAAACAACAATTCATGATAAAAGAACTTTTTTATGTTTAAACTGTTTTATACTTAAGAACAAAAGTGTTGACTCACTTATGGCGCTCACTGTATATAATTTTTTACTGCTGTTGGCTTATTAGAAGTTAACCCACGGTTCAAACCCCAGAACAGACATCAAAATGAAATTTCAATATTTCTTCGGCGAGTTCCTCTCAGCAGATTTCTGACAATAACTCTGAGAGTAAATATAATTGCCATGTAAATTTTCTCAAAAAAATCTGTCGTTCGAAGTTGATTTTAAACTGTATGTCCCACCACTCATGTATAAAAATAACACACACAACATTTTTTAGAGACCCAACAGCGTCCACCGCATATCCAAAGAATCACTA
Source organism: Sarcophaga subvicina (assembly GCA_936449025.2). Lineage (NCBI taxonomy): Eukaryota > Metazoa > Arthropoda > Insecta > Diptera > Sarcophagidae > Sarcophaga > Sarcophaga subvicina. The sequence goes on from OW388080.2 coordinate 95,490,047, forward strand.
GAGAGTATAGAACTTCTATTAGCCTGAATTGCATAAGCTGAATAACAACGACATGTGGTTTCGACAAGACGATTCTACATGCCACACAGATTGAATATTCTGCATAAATGATTTGAGGGAATGGTTATATCATTGAACTGGTCACCGTGATCGTTTCTCAAGTCACTAGTGGCTGCAAATAAATCACAAACAATAGCGATCCTCAAAGCCAACATGATCAATGGCATCTGTAAAATTCAGTCTGATTTATTTGCCAGAGTCATGATGTATGTACATATACGCCCCATGGAGCCATGCCGGATATTTGATTGATATGTTAACAGGTCTTACAAATCAATAAAAAAAAATGGTCAGGCGGTGTGTTTGGGTCATAGTTTTTTGATGAAGATGAAACCAAAATTGAACTGACTGTGAATGGCATTCTTTATAGGAAAATGATAGCGAAGATCTCGATGCTTTGGAATAGATCTGGATAATTACGCCATAGACAATCGATTTATTGGGACAAAGTATTGCAAGAAATTCGAAAATCAATTGGACAGCTAACGCACTGTTCTTTTATATATGTACGTATATTATACAATGCTTTCAGTGAGAGGAATAATCTCTCTATCGTAATATATTCCATAGCACGGTGCATACATGATATACTGAAAGTTGTCAATTCAATTCTGATAAGAAATTTTTTAATTCATGCAAGAATTCATGGATTTCTTTTGTAAAATCTGTTTATTAAAAATGCTATTAATGTGGCCGTATGGCAACATTTAGTAACTGCAAAAGCCAGAAGATTATAATAGTCTGTTCTTAAAAATTCAATGCAATCTGCACTGGAACAGGTACTATTTTTTAGCATGAAAATAAATTTTTTATTTTAGATGACGTAAGATATGAATACTCCAACCCATCTAATGTACCTTGACGTGCTCGAGTGTCATATGCTCATCAAAACATCTTCGTGAAATATTACCGAAAATGCTAGATAGAAAGATATATATTGGAGTGGAACCTCGGAGAACCTTGGAGAAGATCATATTGATTGCTATTCATTTCATAAAAGTCTAACGAACATAAACACTACTGCCTTTTTACTCCCTACAATAATTTACTTTCCCAGATCGTAAACAATAAGCTGGATGATTAATTTTAAACCCATTAAACTCAATTTCCGGCATGTAAATAAGTACTTATTACACTTTCTCATAAACACAATACTTATAGCAATATATCGACAAAAGAAGTTATAAATAAATTCCAATCAAATTGATTTTAACAATTCTAATTGAACTGAATGCATTAAAATAATTTACAAGAAAATTCAATTTCAATTGAAATTGAAATTCAACCGAAATTCAATTTCTATACAAAAACACGGTTCATATGTTAAAAAACTGAGTGCAATAAAGCCACTAAACTGCAGGAGTATAAAAGAAAAATGGCAATACCACGTAATAAACTGAAAATAGTAGAGTAAAATGGAATAAAATAGTGTGATGGGAAGTAAAGTGAATGTCAATCAGTTGAGCAGCATCACCGGAAATTAATACAGTTTCAATGTTTAGTGCCACACATATATAGGTAGTTTAGGACATTAAAGCATTCTGAACATGGGTATGTGTATATATACACTTGCTAAAATAAATCTTCGTACACCAAGCAGATGGAAACAATTTTTATAATATTTAATACATTACTTATCAGACTGGAATAAAATAAAATTGTTTTAAAAGTTCAATTTTTCCATATAATAGTTGGATAAAAAAAATTTATTCAAAAACTTTTGTTTATTTTATATATACGTACATACATACATAATTGGCCATTACAACCCTTCAGTTAGGATTACGACTAGCTTATCACACCACTCATGTTGTGTTTCTTAATTTTAGAATATGCATACACATCGACACCGAACGAAAGATTTTTGAGACACTTTTCATGGCTTTTAATTTACTCTCAGAGTTTTTGTCAGAAATCTGCTGAAAGGACGTCACCGAAAACATTTTTCTCCTTATCCGTGATTTATATCATAATTTATTCGAAATTTCTTTTTAACAACGGGTTTGAAGCCCTTTGGCAGCAAAAACTTCTTCTAAACGTCTTTTCATAGAAAAATCCAGTTTTTATGTACTCTGCCCCAATATTCCACACTTCTTGTACAATAGTACCTTGCGCCATTTGTTTATTAGCCACTGTACGCAGCAAATTTTTTTCCAGAATATACCATGAAAACCTTACAGGGTATGAATCAAGGGTCTGGATCATGAGATATTACTTTTATGCCATTGTAAAGAAATCATTCTTCCAGAATATTGGGATAAGAATTAAAAATTGTATGTCTAAATTTATTAAGTTTTTTTAAATGTTTAAATAAGGCCATTTATCCCCTATTCTTTCCCAAAACGTAAGATTTGAGCCACTCACAGTAGTCATTGTCTCTGCTTGCTATGTGCGGAGACTTATTTGATATAGTGTTTATACACATATGTACATATCATATATATATGTATGTGTATATTATATATTCATCTATGCGTTTAGAACATGTCCTTTACATACAAATGTTTATCATTCAAGGCACTCTATGTCACTTTTACTTAGTCTGTTGGCTTATAAGACATGAGGCCACGGTTCAAACCCCAGGTCAGACATCTCCAACAAAACGAAATATGAAAAAATATTTCTTCGGCGACTGCCTCTCAGCAGATTTCTGACAGTAACTCAGTAAATAAAATTGTCATGAAAAATATCTAAAAAAAACTGTCGTTCGTTGTCGTCTTTAAACTGTAGGTCCCGCCGCCAATATGTACATTTAACACACACATTATACGTGGTGTGGGAAACTACGTCGTAAATCTGACTGAAAGGTTGTAATGACTAATTGTGTATGTATGTGTATATAATCGTCCTACCGAAAGGCCTATTCGTACAATAGAGGATCAATATGAGTGCACTGGCTTAGTAAATGATCGACAAACACCGACGTACATCGATGAAAAACAGACCCCATAAAAACATCAATGCTAGCTGTAGAACAGAACTTGATTATCGATATCGAATAATGAAAGCAAACAGATTGGATAACAGGCAATCCTGTTTTCCTGAAAGGTCCTAATATAAATAATAAGAAAAGATGAGTACTTTACCGCTTAACAGAGGTATATAGAGACTATCAAGTGGTTTACTTTTACTCTTTTTCATTTCATTTTTTACTAGAGAAAAACTGTAACAAGGTTATTAACAAAAATTAATAACAAGGAGGTGGCTGTTGCTGTTTTCTTTATCTTGTTTGTCCATCCCCAAAAACGACGCCCTGATCTACCTGCTTTATTTTGATGTTTTATTAAATTTTGTAAGTGGCGTGTTGTTCTGGCCCTGCATAGTATAGTAGAATTTACGTTTGGTTTATTTTAAAACATTTTTATTACACCCACTTTTTTGTCCTTACGTTGATAGCGCTTTTAAAAATTTTATTTGCCATATAAACTCTGCTTGTACAGTTTCTGTATTGTTTGTGTGCGTACATGTACATAATTGTTTCCAAAAATAGTAAAAGATAACCTTAATTAAAGTTTTTATAGTATCTACTAGATCTATGGGGTCTTCTTTAAAGTGTTTCCTATTTTTAATTTTTAATAAAAGAAGACCTATTGTGGAATGTAATATTGTTGAAACATTATCCATGACTTCTCAGAGTGCAACGCATACGTGACGCATATGATTACTTTGAAAATCACAGTGGTTTGTGTTTTACCAAATACCAGAGACTTAAGAACACCCCCCAAGAAAAAGTCTTCTGAAGTGAAATCACACAAATTCGCCAGTTCACATCATCTTTAAGTGAGACGACCATGTCCTTAAATCGCTCGTGCAGAATATCCAATATACCATGAACTGAGGAGCACGTAGCGAGATGTATTGAACGGTCTTGCATCCCATGTGAATTATTATCGTCTTGAATTCATCTATTTTATTTGTTCATGTATTCATTCATTGTAAAACATGAATTTTCAATGAAAACTAGAAAACCAACTACTTCAGGGCCCAGTCAGAGAACGCACTTCGTTGTCTATAGTCATCAATAGCAACAGATGGTCATTATCAACTGTCAAAATTCTGAAACCCTGTTTGAAGACACGATATTATTTCGTATATCATTTGGATAGATCTCGAGTTATAGAAAAACGAACACAGAAAAATCATTTATATATACAGAGGACAGGAAAAGTCTAAGTACCCCAATATATTTTTAGCAATTTCATGAATTTTTAGCAATAATATGTAAAAATAATGGATATTTTTATATTTACTTTATTTATTTATCTCTCTTTTATTACGAAACAAAAAGTATTTGAAGTTTTTCACGAGCCTTAAGAAAAACTAGGAAAGTTTTTGGTGACTCCATATTTTTGCAATGCACAAGTTAAAATTCAAAGGTCTAATATAGGTCCAATATATTAAAATATTTTTCGTTATATTTAGTAAGATATCCCTTAAGGTCAAGCACTCCATTTAACCCATTTGCCAATAAAAGAACCAGTTTCGTTTAGCGTTTTCTGTTGATATATGCCGCCATGCAGTCATTAGTAAGTTTTTAAGTTGACTTTTCTTTAAGGTTATGCAACTACGTGACTGTTTTTTTTAAATAATCTCCTGAAAACTCTCTTGGAGTTATATCTTGACTTTGTGCAAGAGTGGAAAGGAAAATCAGTTCATTGCATTAGCAGCAGTATGATTCTGTTCATTAGCTTGCTGGAAGAAATTACCATTAAGAATTCTTAATTGATCTGAACTTGAGTTAAATTTGTGGTTTGGAATGTTTTAATACTTCTTCTTATTCGTTATTTTCTCAATAGATTCCTAACTGCCCACATTTGGAGCCAACGCACAATCCCACAACATTTGTGAGTAAGCGATTTGCAGAAATAATCAAAAAACGTTTTCTTTCTGGGTTTGTTCATAACATTAAACATTAAATTTTACTCCATGATTTACTTGAATCTGCTTCTGCTCAGTATTTTCGTACAATGTGTTTCACGCTCTATTACGATATTTTTCTGTTGACTCGACGACTGCCTCGGCCACAAAATCGCTATTTGGCTTTGTTACGTATATGAATATTTGAAGAATAGCATAAACATTTTTCGAAGATAATGATGCAATTATATGAAATTTATGCTTAATATGTGCAGCTCATTACAGATTTGGATACTTTAGCTTTACTCACACTTTTCTTTAGAACTACTCAGAACATAACCCCTAGATATTTAAAGGGAAATATTAGTTTTATTTCTTACATAGTCTTCTGATTTGACGTATTTACGCTCACAGTTTTAATTTTGTCAGCAGTTATCACTAAATATAGGCAGCATCATGCGGCGTATTGGATCCCAAGATGCGGCTGATAACTAAACGTTCAATAAAGTCAGTGAATTTGTTTATATTAGCTCCACCGTTCGCAAAAATAATGTCAGTCTGGAGATCGAGCTAGGATCACACTTGCCGTGCTCCTACAGTCTCAATAGGCAATTGAGTAGCAGAGTCCAGTCTAGGACGACAAAACTAATATTTTACAAGATGCTCATCTGCCCCGTGTTTCTTTATGGCGCAGATGGCATGAGCACTATTAAGCACTCATGCAGCAGATTTGAGAATATTCGAGAGAAAAGTCGTACGGATGTTAGTGATTATTTCCGTATCTGATCCAACAATGGGCTGTATGATGTCCTCAACGATATGGACGGTGTGCATCGTATTAACATTCATGGCTCGGCGAGACGGTTACTTGATACAGGGATTTACCTAAGTCGGCGAAGAGGGTGACGTTGCCTGCGTTAGAAGAACCAAATCGGTTGGTGTGGCCAAATGACGAAGGCGCGCAAGATAATTGTCATCTTAATTCAGTTTATCTTTTAATCTGAAATTTTCTAATACTAAGTTAGACAACAGCGGTGTTTAAATGCATCCGGTCATTATAGACTCACTGTTATGAATGACAACTTATAGTCTAGTCTAGTCTATTCTCACAAAACTGTCGTTCGAAGTCGAATTTAAACTGTAAGTCCATTCACTTATGAATAAAATTAGCACTCACAACATCAGTGGCGTGCGAAGCTAGGTCGTAATTGTGACTGAATATGTCATAATAAACTTTACTTATAGAAAATCTGCAGAATTAAAATTTTGTTTAGTTTTTAAAATCATTTCTCATAAATATAAACACATAGATGTCGACCTGGTTGATAAGTTGCCTATTAAACTGAACTGAAAAGAGAAGCACGTTACAATGAAAAATAATCCTTCATAAAATATTATAGGATCTATATCGCAATGGCTACAATTGATATTCAGGTTGATTTATGCTGATACATACATTCTCTTACAATTTCTGATGCAAAATTGTTTTAAGTATGCACAGAAAAAAAATCTTTTCATATTTGTTCATCTGTTAATTTTGCTTATTGATGCGTACCTACACGCCTTAAACATATTATAGAACATGTACATACATGAAGGACATGTGCTACCAAAGAAGCAATTTAAGATGGGTAATCGTACCAACAGGGGTAATCAAAAGATGGTTAAAGTGTATAGATAACTTTTGAAGATTATTCGTTTGATTTTAGCCTTATGGTCATAGACCAATTCATTCGATTCGTATAGAAAGTTACATATGCTTGCTTACATATCATTTACAAATTTCAACGTAGATTTTTAAAACAGTCGCTATAGTTTAGTAGGTAATGTGATGGCTTGCAGAAAGTAAATAAAATTGCATTCAAAAGCTTCTTAAACATTTGGTGTTCGTAGTCGATGTTAAACTGTAGGTCTTGCCGCTGATGGATAATCTTATTAGAAGCTAGATTGGGTGGTGTGCGGAGCTAGGTTGTATTCTTGACATAAGACTTGTAACAAAGAACGATAAGTATACAAACTTCCACAATTGGTCACGCAAATGACCTAAAGCAAAAGTCTCGGGTAACAATAAAGTGGTTTGCTGAAAACAATTTCCAATATCTGGATTGGCCTGCACAATCGCCGTCTCTTAATCCGGTAAAAAATTGAAGGAAAATTTTGGCATGAAAAAGTTTCTTAAAAGCCTCTGTAGTCGACTTTAAAATGTAGGTTCCTGCACTCATGTATAAAATTAACACACACAACATGTGTGGTGTGTGAAGCTAGGTCGTAATCCTGACTGAAGGATTGTAATGACCAAATGTATGTATGTATGTATGACCTATCTGATGCCTAAACTTTTAAATTTAATACAACTTTCTTATTTTGTTTTTTGTACATTTATGTGGTTAATGGCACTATGATTCACTAGTGGGATGGTAGGCCATCTATCGGTTTAAATTTGAATCATCGGTTATTTCGAATCTGGCAATACTTAAGTCATTATATTCTGTCACAAAATTCAGTATTTTATCTCCACTGAACGTAGTGAATCGACTTACGCTTGAGCAACGGTGGGATTTATTGGGCCAACAACATGATGATGTCTCTTTTGTAAAAAAAAAAATCATCTTTTCAGATGAAGCTCATTTTCATCTTAGCGTTAATTAACAAAATTACGGTATTTGGGGTTCAAAAAACGTACACGTGGTCTTACAGAGGACAATGCACTCTTTACGAGTGACTGTTTGTTGCGCCTTGTGGAGACGCAGGCATCATTGGGTCATATTTCTCTGAAAATGAGAACGGCGCTACCATTATGGTCAATGGAGACACCTATCGCACCATGATAACTAATTTTTTTGTACACGCTCTTCATGGTATTGATGTGAACAATGTTTGCTTTCAACAAGATGGTGCAACTTTTCACACATCTCATGCTACAATCGAGTTAATGCGTCAAACGTTTGGTGCCCGTTTAATTAGGTGAAAGGGTGATGTCAATTGGCAGCCAAGAAACTGCGATTTGACACCGTTAGACTATTTTAATGGAAAGTGTTATGCTGACAAACCAGAGACAATTGAACATTTGATGGTCAACATTCGTGATGCCATTGCCAAGATACGACCCCATAACCGCAAAGCCGACTTGATTATTGTCCTGTATGTATAAAACCACCAAATAAAATTATTTGCTGTACATACATACTTATTGTTTCTCCACTTTCAATTTAAATGCCAAACAACCATTATTCTAAAATTAAAACACATTTAGTGTAGGAGTATATATATAAACATACATTCATGTGTAATTATTTCCATCATCATTACTGCTGTCATCATTTTTAACTCACTTCCATTCATTATTCGACGATGGTTTTGTTGAAAATAACAAATAATTGATTGAGTATGTGAAAAAATAGTTATTTTTGTGTCGAATACTTACATTTTTATTATTTTAATATTTTTGTATGCAACAACATGCGAGTCAATTGTGTGGTTTTGTTTTGCGAGTTGACTGTCAATAATTTTAAAGGACTACTGTACACGCAAACATATATTTTTACAGTATACCGAATGATTAGTTAATATAAAGTTTTATGTATAAAAAACTAAAATGAGGACTGCTCTGGTTTGTGGCTTATTCGTATGCGCCTGGGTGTAAAGAGAACCCCACAAGTAAGAGTCTAACTGAGTCAAATCGCGTCACCTCCATTCGATATGATCATATCTTCAAATCGCTCGTGAAGAATATACAATATGACATGAGCTGACATGTCGTTGGTGTCCAGATCATCGAATTAAGGCCAGACAAAATTCTTAATTTGGAAATACGAAGAGGCAATAAAAGATTTGCCACTAATGGAGACATATAATCTTATGTTTAAGGCTATTTTAAGAAGCCACATACATACATACATACATACATAATTGGTCGTTACAACCCTTCAGTCAGCCATTACGACCTAGTTTCTCACACCAGATATGTTGTGCGTGTTAATTTTATACATGAGTGGTGGGACCTACAGTTTAAAGTCGACTTCGAACGACAGATTTTTGACAAACTTTCATGGCAATTTTATTCATGGAATTTTATTCAATAGACCAGTCCTGGGGCTCGAACCCTGGCTTTACGCCTAATAAGCCAACACATTGCCAACTAGACTACGGTGACTTCTGTCCTTCTGTGAAGCCACATACTTACTTACCGTGAACAGAATATCGAAACTTTTGAATATCGCTAGGAAAATGTATCCCCCTGTTAAGAAAAAAAGCAAACTTATTGTTATATTTTCTTTGCCAGGCCGGATAATTTTTGGTCTGACTTTGTATCGAATTTATTAAAATATTTCTGATCATTTGCTTATTTTTCAATTTGCAGAGGCGTTTAGAGTGGTTCAATGCAGCATCTTGCACTTCATACAAATAGGGAATAATTCATTTTAATAACTGTAATTGTCTTCCTCACAATTTTATTCATGTAAAGATGTTAAGAGAATAAAAAAAAAATATGAAAATACAACCACCCTCAAGGTATAGAGCATAACATTTTGAATAAGAGATCAGTGGAAACATTGCAGAGCACGATACATTTACTATAAGCTTCGGGTCGATAAAACGGCACAAACGGTAAAACAATAAGAGTAACTTATTCGATGTTTTCAATGAAACAGTAGAATCAGTATTACAGACAACATGGTTGCTAACGGTTCGGTTGTAATAACAAAAGTAAAAATTCTAACGATTTTAGATACTGCTAAGGAGTAGCTGAGAAAAAGTAACAAAAAATTAAAAAAATATGTATAAAATAGGAAGAAATCATACAAATACAAAGAATTAAATGGTATTTTAAGGTGTAGAATAATTACTGTACAGAATAATTATAATGCGGTTTTAAAACCTAAACTTTTCAGTATAAAAAGTGGAATACTACTGAAGAAGGGTCTATACAATAAAAATTTAATAATTGCTGATAAAAAAATACCCACAAGCGTATTATTTCAAATAAAATAAATAAAATCGCACACAAATATGAATATTCTGCTACTACAATAACGGTGAGAAAAATAAATATGAGTGAGAGAAGTTAAAGGTTAATGACCGAACAGTCAAAGAGAAGTAAACAAAAAAACTGTAGATGCGTAATAATGTTAATATATTTGCTCTCATACTCTCATGCATTTGGAATAGTAAGCAGTAATTTGTGTTAAAATGTTAACACGAAAACAAATACATACAAGTGTTTACACTAATAAATGTGAATGTATTGGTTGTGAATGTGTTAGTTGTTGAAGAAAACGCAGAAAGATATTGCACGTAAATGAATATGTTTGTGTTAATGTCATGAGATTGTTATAAAACCTGTTAAGAGATTATAATTTCATATCTTCAATTCAAGTTTTAAAAAGAATATTGAAAGAGCGAATGTATTCAGGAAGTGTAGTAAAATAAATAATATAAATAAATGGGTTACGTTTTTATCTTTTAAAAAGAAATCAAATAAATTATTGGAGACATACATAATTAGTCATTGCAACCCTTCAGTCAGGATTACCACCTCGTTGCTAACACCACTTATGTTGTGTGTGCTAATTTTACACATGAATGACAGGACCTACAGCTTTAAGTCGATTCCGAACGACAGATTTTTGAGAATGTTTTCATTGCAATTTTATTTACTTCCAGAGTTTTTGTCAGAAATTTGCTGAAATCACCGAAGAAATATATTTCTTTTATATTTTCGTTTTGTTGGAGATGTCTGATTTGGAATTTGAACCGAAGCCTCATTTCTAATAACCCAACACACTATATATTAGCCTCCGACAACTTCAAGTGTGACGTAAAGGAATGTTAAACGAAATTGGAATACAATCTTCAATTACACAGACTAACAAAATTTTTAAAAAATTAATAACCCAGGAACCAGGCTATAATTTTCTTAAAGTTTTTAGAAGCGACTAACATTTAAAAACGTGTTGTTTGCACTTTTTGCTTAGAGTATCTGTGATGAAAAAACTCCGAGATCGGATTTAAATTTAGAGCAGTAAAAACCTTTTGAAAAGAATACATACTGGTTTTTCTTGGCGACCTGTGAAGATCGCACATACTGTGCGTAGTTATTATATCCCATTATCAATTTGTCAAACATTTTTAATCGAAAGTGCTATTTAAGGCATTTTTAAAAAAAGAAAAGAGCTGTACACAGCCTAATTTCCAATCATATTTGGTCGCAAATGTTTTAATTGTATGGTATATGTACGGAGAAGCCAATAGAAATTTAAAATACGCCATAATGATTGGACCATGGAGGACGCGGAACAGACAAATTTGAATTATATGTATGCTACAAAGTAGTCACCGCAGTCTAGTAGGTAGCATATTGTCTTATTAGACTGTTCAAATCCTAAGTCAGACTTCTTAAACAAAACGAAATTGGAAAAATATTTCTTCTAATGTCTCTCAGCAAATTTCTGGCAAAAACTCTGAGAATAAATAAAATTGACAAAAAGATTTTCAAAAATCTGCCATTCGGAGCTGAATTTAAACTGTAGGTCTCGCCGCTTATGGATAAAATTAACACACACAACATAAGTGGTATGAGAAGTTAGGCCATAATCCTGACTGAAAGGTTGCAATGACCAGGTAATGTGAACGTGTAAATCACCACTTTTGTAGTAAATTCTCTCTTTATTACTTCGGTTGTGAAACGAACTCCCAACTCTAAGTACTTTACAACCACATTGGTTTTTAGAGAGACTTTAATATTTAACTTTAGGTATCTTTATCCAGCAATTGGTGATGAAGTGTTGATTGGAGATACTCATCTGGCGATTCAATTCTTTGAATTCAGGCAGAAGGGGCCATTACTGGTTTTCTGAATTTTCAATAACAGAATATGTTTGTTTCTGTCGAAGATCAAATATTATTGTGTTCGCAACAGCGAACATTTTTTTATTAAATTTTTAATTTTTTTTTTCAAAAAAGATGTTAAAATAAATGCAAAGCATTTTGTATATTTTTATAAGATTACAATGAAATATTCGACATTAAATGCACGTTTTTAAACAACAGCAAGGAAAACAAACTGCAACAGTAGCAATAAAAATATTCACTACAATAACGACTTTCAGTATTGTTAATTTCTTGATGGAAGTAAGCAAATATTAGCAGTCGAAACATTAAGGCGGTGTGTACATACATATGTGTTTTACAATTTTATATGTAGACAGAACAACAGTGGATAAGGAGATTATATATGTATGAGCACTTGAAGGGATTAAATAAATTCTTTGATAAAGTGCAAAAGAAATCCACATAACCAAGTTATCAACATCAACAGAAAATCAAAAAACACATTTTATTTTAAAGCATCACGGTAACCACAAATGAGTTGGTTTTTAATGCATGCAATAACCAATGGGTACCAATGCATGAGCCAAATGAGTTTAAAACAAACACTTCATGATATATTAATAATAATAAAAACTTATAAAACAATTGCAAAAAGAAAAATTACATTTTTATGCGTTTCAACATTTTTGTAGTACACCCAAACCTGTTTTTACACGTTTTTTTTTTACGCGAATTTGAAATAACACGATTTTTTTTTAACAAATTTACCATTTTTTTTTGATCGCTCCTTTTTATACGGATAAAATCGTTTAATAAAATAAAAACTCTGTGTATACTATTGAACTAAATCTGTGCGTTTTTATAAAGTTATTCAATTTTATAGGCATATGTAGGCTGCTGCATTAATCCTGTGTATATCTCTCCAGTTTGCTTATACACTTACATACATACATAATATTTGTCTTTTTTTACGCGTTATTTTTTTTACACGGTATCCACTGGAACGTATCTACCGTGTAAAAAAAGGTTTGGGTGTATTTAAACATAGGAAAAATACAGTGGCAGCAAAAGTCTAAGTACCCCTATATATTTCCGCAATTTCAGGAATTTTAAGCAGTGATACATATGTACAAATAATTGATGTTTTTGTATGTATTTCATACATTTATTTCTATTTTATTATAAAACAAAAACATTTTTAATGTTTTTCACAAATCACAAACGCCAACTCCACTCTGTTCGACGCTTAATGGCAACAGTAGGTTATTCAATAGAACAACAGAAATTTCGATAACGTCCGTTTCACAACAGATATACCGTAATAAATGAATTCATAGCTTTGTTGGAAAATCCTTTGAATCCTTTGGTTTTTTAAAACTGGAACATTTCAATGCAGATAAAAGACAATTAATTATTTATTGGTATGGTGACACTTTGTGGTAAATTGTGGAAGTATGGAATCAATCCAGCTGTGTAACAGCTATCAAGTAGCAACCACCTGGTCTTTATGAATGCCTAAAATAGTTGTATCATCAGAAGAAGAAGAAAAGAAGTTTGATGTAAGTGTTTGTGAGGCTCTCTTATGATCTATGTGCTTGTGTTATAAAAGTTAGGCTCAATTTTCTTTCATCTGAAAGGATTCCAATTACAATCGTAATATGGTCTGTGAAACCTCATCCAACCTTCTAAGACCAATTACTTTTTTAACTGGAACTGATAAAAAATGTGATCAACATTGTTTTGGTATATGCCCGTCGGTATGTGTAAAAATTACTTGTGGTGTTCGAAGTGGAATACAATTTTCTGATAATCTTATCTGTGATTTTCTATCCATTTCCATTTCATTCCCACCGCTCAAACCACTGATAATACATCTCCAACAAAACGAAATACAAAAAATATTTCCTGGTATGCTTCCTCTCAGCAGATTATTGACAAAAATTTTTAAAAAATCTGTCTTTTGGAGTCGACTTTAAACTGTAGGTCCCATCTTTCTTATATAAATTTAAAACACACAACATAAGTGGTGTGGTAGAATGTGTTGTCTTCCTGTCTGAAGAATTATAAATGACTAATTATGTATGTATGTATACTGGCCCTGTCATTATTAGTATTAGTGTGTTAATTCCAATATTCGTGTTAAATACGTCGCTATCTACACAAATTCATGCTGTTCATATGATATTTTGAGGAATATTTTGATGAAATTTCAATTAAGGGTAAGAATTTCAAACCTCAGACCACATTTATTTATTTCTTATTATATGCATAACAAACTGAACGGCATAAGTCGCTGTATATTTTACTGAAATATGAAACGCTCAGTGTTTTAGATGAAATTTGGATATTAATGACAAAAAAGTTAACGAATATGTCTGATTTTGTTTTATGGTTTAATCTACAAAATTATGGTCACGAATGCCCTGCATAATAAATCATTATTCTGTTTTTCCTATTAATTAATTAAATTAATTATTTTAGTTAATTACTTCAATAATTATCAATGCATACGTCATTCGATAGAGCAATTGTTAAGTTGTCAAAAACAGTCAAAATTATTGGTCAAAATCAGTCAAGATTTTTTGATTTTTTTCCACGATAGAAAATCTTTAAAATTCTGCAATAAAATACCATTTATTGGAAGGTTTATTCAGTCACTTTTTACCGCGTCATAATGTACGTGTATCACAGTCACAACCATAAGGTTGGTCGAAAAAGGGTTATAGGAAAAGTGAGTTAAGGCACAAATGTTATACAAAATTTTGCCCAATTAGATAGACACTAAACGGAAAAAATTTATTGTGATTGCTTATTTATAATAAAATAAAAAATCCTCAACATTTATGGCACCGAAAACTTTATTTAAGAAAATTGTAATTTCTAGTTTATATTTCTGACCAAGTTTAATAACATAATAGTGATAGTGATGAGAATTAATGATAAACTATTTAAATTTATAAAATTTTTGTATATGATTGCAGACAATATCCAACGAGCAATGGGTTGGGTTACACCAGAACCAAAGGATTCTATCTCAACAAACAAGATAACAAGTGCCAGCCTTTGAACTTTATTTTATTCAACCCATGAAGTAAATTTAATTCCAGTACTCAAGTTTATTTGAAGTAAGATTACAGGAAATAAGTGTCAAGAAAACGAAGTCAATTGCAGAAAATCAATTGTACTCGACTGCTTAAACAAGTATGATGATAGATAGATAGATAATAACAATGATAGATAATAACAAAGAAAAAGAAATACATTTTATCAAAATGAAAATTAATCCTTTATTTCATGAACATAACATAAAAGTAAGTACTCATGTATTTATGTCTGCTTTACATGAAAACATTACTCGCTTGAAATTAAATCAGATATACAACTTAGATTACGTAGTGACACTGGTGTATTTAATTTTTTGTCACATAACGTAATTAAAGATCGTGTTTTATTTCTTATAAATATTTATGTTTAAATTGAAATTGTTTACTTAAAACTTAAACTTTAAATAACTCCTTTTCATTTGTCTCATCTGAATGTTTGTATTCGTATTCTCCTGAATGTTCATTATTTTGCCCCACATAATACTCATATTGATTTTCCTATACACAAAATACTTGTTTATTGCCTTCAGAGCTTTAGGTCGCTTGCTTTAATGACACACTGTCGACCTGTGCGTTCTACAGATACAACATTCAACACAGCGTGCGGTAAAATATAAGCGCAGCAGTGACATTGAAAGTGTAGCAATAACACAAAAAAAAATTTTTTTGTTAGTTTTGACAGTGATAAATTTTTGTTTTCATGCCTTTGTTTTGTATTTTTTTTTTTTAATTTTCTTTTATATCAATACATTCATACCCAACATTTTTATATATTTTATGTTTTACAACACAATAAATGTTGGGTAAAATATGTTGCAAACTTTTATTAAAAATATTTTTTTTTTCATAATATTAATGAATGTGTGTGTTTATTGTCAACATATTTTTTCAATAATTTATTATTATATTTATTCAGGATATATTTTCTACAGAAATATATTGTGAAAATAGAACCTAGAAATTTGCATTCCAAAATTTCCAACATTAACTAACACTTTTAACCGTAGATCGAGCCTTAAAAAAGTTTGTCAAAAAATTTTAAAATTTTCGTTTATTTTAATTCATTTTAATAAAACTACTTTACATTATTTCATTTCATTAACACATTTATGAAACTCACGCCAAAATTTTTGCATTGTTGCAACATGTTTCTTTAAGTAAAAATTAAACACTTCATATAAGCTTGGTTTTATTTTTTACTAAATGGCAATAATGTGACATCTAGCACCCTTTCTATTGTGGCGATTTATAAGTTTCCAATTGTTTAGATTAGGCAGCTTATTGTCACCCGCATCAGTAATGCTCTCAATTGAGGGCTGGCTGAAACCTGATGGTGCAAGCCATTCTTATATTTCGTTATATTTTTATAATTTGTATTGTTATATTTCGATGATATCACAAACACAATTTGTTTCATTTGGATTTATAAATAGGAAGTGTTTAAGGATACACCAGAGACAAGAGATCGATTAAAATTTCCAAACATATCTCACATACAATTTGTTTCATTTAGATATACACATATCAAGTGTTTAAGGATACACCAGATACAAGAGATCGATGAAAATTTCCAAAGATATCTCACACAATTTGTTTCCTTAAGATTGACAAATAGGAACTGTTAAGAGATACATCAGATAAAAGAGATCGACGAAAATTTCCGATGATATCTCACACACAATTTCTTTCATTTAGATATACACATAGCAAGTGTTTAAGGATACACCAGATAAAGGAGATCGATGAAAATTTGCGATGATATCTCACACACAATTTGTTTCATTTAGATTTACAAGTAGTACGTGTTTAAGGATACACCAGATACCAGGGATTGATGAAAATTTCCGATGATATATGACAGACAATTTGTTTCATTTAGATTTACACATAGGAAGTGTTTAAGGATACAACAGATACAAGAGATCGATGAAAATTTCCGATGATATCTCACACACGATTTGTTTCCTTAAGATTTACAAATAGGAAGTGTTTAAGGATACTCCAGATGCAAGAGATCGATGACAGGTTTCGATGATATATCACACACAATTTGTTTCATTTTGATTTACAAATAGGAAGTGTTTAGGGATACACCAGATGCAAGAGACCGATTAAAATTTCCGATGATATCTCACACCCCAAGTGTTTTATTTTGATTTACAAATATGAACTGTTTAAGGATACACCAGATACAAGAGATCGATCAAAATTTCCAAATATATCTCACATAAAATTTGTTTCCTTAAGATTTACAAATAGGATGTGTTTAAGGATACACCAGATACAAGAGATCGATCAAAATTTCCGATGATATCTCATACACAATTTGTTTCATTTAGATTAACATATAGGAAGTGTTTAAGGGTACACCACTTGTTTACCATTTTTAATGCTGTTATTTGTTGATATATTTTTGTTTACTTGTTAAGGTTACGTTTAATTTGTTTTAATTTAATCCATTTATAAATGTTTAAAAACTTATTTAAATTATTTGCGTTTTAAATGTTTTTAATTAATTTTTAACATTTTGTGTTAAAAAAAGCAAAAAATTATACACAATGGAACGTTACTACATGTAGCATAAATTCTTGCTTATTTTGTTATAATTTTTTATTATAAAGAAAAAATAATAATTTATTTAAATAAAATAGACATTGAAATGGAACAAAAAAAAGTCAGGAGAACACTAAATTGAAATATTGCGAATAGTACTTGAACTTAAAAATTTAGTGCTTTAAAAATCAGTGCTTTAAAAATCACTGAATATGTTTTAATTACAGCAAATCTTTCCATAGACATATTTTACTTGCAGTAGCTTTTCAATAAATATTTTTGCATTCATTTGCATACGTGCGAATGAAAAGCAAATAGAGAAAGACTTCAAGGCAAGATACTCGGAATACCAGCAGCAAATTATTTAGATTCTCTGTAGTGTAGACAGTTACTTATGGTTCAAATGGCAAGGGTAAGTTTTTACGGCTATTTAAATAAAACAAAATAAAATTAAAAAAAAATGGAATAAAAGTCATAAAATTGACTTGAACTGTGTGTTTTATTTTCTTTTGGTTTTCATGTTCATCATTTGAAAATTTAAAAATTTTAAAATTTTAAAATTTTAAAAATTTTAAAAATTTTATGGAGTAAATTACACTCTATTTTGTTCTCCATTTACGAAAATTTTTATACCAACACGTTGGTGTATGAGGTGGAATAATATACATTAGATTAAATATGCATATAGACATGTCAAGGCATTTGAGGATGATTTTAAAATTTTATTTATTTTATTTGTTTATAAAGTAGTATCATCCAGCACGGACTTCAATACTTTGATAGTTGATAACTGCTATCCTGTTGAAGGTACAGGTGTCAAATTAGTTGTAATTTCTTTAATCTGCTTTGCCAAATCAGTACGGACAACAATAGACAACGGCATGTATAAAAAGGCAAAGACCCTAATTTACACCGTAAAATCTTCATCAGCGGCTAAGGAAATGAGTAAAATTGTTGAATTTGAGAGAGAATACATACGTAATAAGTCATTATGACTCTTGATCTACGACTTAGTTTCTTACACCAATTATGTTGTGGGTATTAATTTTATCCTCAAGTGGCGAGACCTACAGTTTAATGTCGAATTTGAACAAAATTTTTTTTTTTGAGAAATTTTTCATGGAAATTTCATTTACTCTCAGAGTGTTTCCATCAGAAAGCTGCGGAGAGGAAGTCGCCGAGAAAATATCTTTTTCATATTTTGAACCGGTTTGAATCAACACTCTACCTACTAGACTACTGCGACTACTTGAGACAATAGTTAACCACCTGAAATCCTAGAACGTCCCTAAAAACCAACACGTACGTGTGTATTTTGGTCTGGCGGCATCATCGCTCCATATTTTCTTGAGGACGATGTTGGCCAGCCTACCACTGTCAACTGCGAGCATTAAAGGTCCATAATTATCAAGGTCTTTTGGCCTGAGTCGTATGATTTTCATACCAAAGATATGTAGTTTCAACAGGGTGCAACGTGCCTCATATTGGATATTCTGCACGATCGTTTTGAGAGCATGATCAGATCACGTGGAGGTCACTTGAACTGGCTACCGAGAACGTACGTTTTGTCCCTTTTATACATTTTTAGGGTCTTGTAGAGTTTTCTTAAGTCGCCAGACACACACATGTGCCATGTCTTTTAAATGTGTTTCTTAAAGAAATAAAGAATTTCTATGATATCTAATACATGGCAAGTCAATATTCTTTGTTTGTGAACATAATGCTACCAAGTTAACAAAACTGTGCGGTATCATCTATTTCGTTTAAATCTATCACAAACCATCCTGCAGAGAGTTTTCGTATTTGCTTTTTTAATTTTCAGATATGCTGCTTCCGCTTCCTCTGAGAAGCTAGATTAGGTTAGCTGGAAGTGGTAGCATTGATACCAAAGCTCACTTGAGCACGCATGGTTATCCGTTGTGATGCCACAGCTAAGCGCTGACCCTGTACTGTCCGAATTTTCGATACGCTACGTATCTGCATTGGTCTTTTAGGTGACATTGAAAACCTCCACTTTGGGATATGTTAAATAGTAGTCGTGATAGCACACAGCCTTGGCGAATAGTTGTTTCAACCTCCACCATTCTATTTGGTAAGTTGTCATGTTTATTTCTGCACGATGTGTTGATGTATAAACTCTCAGTAAGGCGTTATAGCTTGCAAGCTATTTTCTTTCTTTCGAAGATTTTATTAAAGTATACGAAGAACTGATTCACCACTGCATCCATTGCATACCCTGTTCCACAATAGCACACACAAATCATTAAAATTTCACGCTCGCATTTTGCAAAGAAAACGTGTTTAGTTTTTCGTCAAGCGTACGTAAGTAAATAGTAACGCCTTTTTTAATTATTTACTACATGGTAAACACTTAATATTCCCCATTGTCATCATGTGCAAAATATTCTACATAAAATTGAATGTTTTTTAAATTGTGCATGTATTGAAGTACATATACATACATACGTCGTTAACATCTCTCGCTGTGGCACTAAACATTCAAATTGCATTCATTTCCGGTGATGCCGTTCATTTGATTGATATCCACTTTGGTTTGCTGTATTTTGCTGTTCTGCTTTACTACTTTCAATCACATCATGTTTAAGTTTTATTACAATTTGTTTGCTTTTATTTTATTTATTGATCAACTTCAGTACAACAAGCATTTAATCTTATTTAATAGTACTGTTTATATATTGTTATAATTAAAGTAATAGTTATATAAATTTCACAAAAAAAAAACCAAAATTATATTAATTAAATATAAGTTAG
The DNA here is from genome assembly GCA_936449025.2 of Sarcophaga subvicina. Classification (NCBI taxonomy): domain Eukaryota; kingdom Metazoa; phylum Arthropoda; class Insecta; order Diptera; family Sarcophagidae; genus Sarcophaga; species Sarcophaga subvicina. The sequence continues at coordinate 95,510,224 of OW388080.2, forward strand.
CCTTAAGGATTGATTCTTAAAGACAAGAAAAGTGTGTTAAAATTGCAGTTTTAAATTGCATTACATTGCTTTTCAATTGAATTTCTGGCGGAAGTTGGTTCCATGAACGAATTGCATTAACATAAAAGTGCCTTTCAGACACCTGTTTCTGGAACCTTACGGCGTTTATCCTATAGCCCCTGTTAGTTCTGGAAAATTTTAGTCTAGTAAATAGATAATTCGGTTCCCCTGAATAAACAATTTTGTGTAGAAAAATTAGCATACGATATTTTAAGAGGTTTTCCAGTGTCATGTCGTAGATTTTATAGGCAAACAACGATATACTACTATATCTAGTGCGTCCAAAAACATATCTTGCAATGTTATTGTACGTCACGTTAAGTTTATTCCTGCTGACAGAGTCCAAACCCGCAAAAAGCTCACATCCATATAAGAGGGTTGGAATCAGGTATGTCTTCGCCAAGAGCATACGTATATTAACAGGCGTAAAGGACTGAGTCCTGCAAAGATTCCTGAGCATAGCATGTGTCTTCTCACAAATCATATTAATATGGTCAGTCCAGGAGAGTTGGCAATTAAAAATAATACCCAAGTTTTTGGCATATTGTACAATTTCTATGGGCGAGTCCCCAACGACTAATGGTTGCAGTAAGTTCGGCAAAACGCCAATTTTCCCAATTATGATAGCTTTAGACTTATTAGCGTTTAAGCAAAGACCATTCGCAGTGGCCCATTTATATATACTGTCAAGGTCCTGGTTCAGTCTCAATATACAATTGTCGATGTCGGTTCTAAAACAGCTAACGTAGAGTTGGACATCATCGGCATACATTTGAATTCCACAGTGAGTTATACGTAAAGGTAGGTCATTAGAATACATTATGTAAAGCAGTGGTCCGATAATTGAACCCTGTGGTACTCCTCTCCGGACCAGGCTGCAAAATGATTTTGCATCGCCATAGTGCACTGTCTGACTTCTCTTATACAGGTATGTACGTAAAAGTTTTACTGCTGATGTTGAAAATTTAAAGGTTTCCATCAACTTGTGACAAAGAATGTCATGATCAACAGTATCAAAAGCCTTTGAGTGATCTAGAAGTACCAGAATAGACACCATGTTCTGATCCATTTTTGACCTCAACTCCTCTACAACATCCACTAATGCCGTAACGCAGCTGTGTTTGGGTCTGAAACCAGACTGTCTGTTAGTCAGTAAAGAATTGTCGTACAAATGTTTGCTAATTTGCCCATGAACCAAACGTTCGAAAGCCTTAGACAAGTAAGGTAGAAGCGCAATTGGTCTGTACTTTCCATCAGGTTTGGGTAAGGGGATAATTTTCGCGTGCTTCCACATTGAAGGAAATACTGATGTCGTCAGAATAGTATTAAATAAATGTGTTATATACACAATAATGTAGTCCAGTACAATTTTCAGGAACCTCGGGTGCATTTCATCGTAGCCAACTGAATTTCATTTGATGCCCCTAAACGCTCTATACACGTCCCCAAGGTTGACGTTCGAAAATTGAAAGCCATTGCCATTCAGATCAAAAGAAACACTTGGGTCCGTAAGGTTATAGTTATAGTAACTGATATTCGATTTAGGTATAGGGATATTCGAGAATTCAAAATTCAATTTGTCCACGTCTATATCATAACTAGAATTATTATCATTATTATCCAGGACACCCATATTTTTAATTTCCCTCCATTTACACCGGGACGACATAGCGGATTTAATTTATCCCCATAATATCTACACTTAGCGGACCTAATTTCGTAGTTCACTTTTCTTCTATAATTTCTATAAATTTCCCTAAGTTCAGGAGTTCGGTATCTCTTCCAGCGTTCGTAGGCTCTGTTCCTGCTACTAATCAGTTCCTTTATCCCATTCGAGAACCATGGATTCTCGTTGGCACGCATTGTTTTCGTCTTTATCTGTACGTATTTGTCATACAAACTCTGAATATTGCCGTGTAAAAAATTCACCTGATCGTCAACATTTGGCATATAGAAAACCCGGTTCCAGGGTATGCTCATTAATTCATTCTCCAATGATGGAACGTCAATATTTCTAAAATCCCGGAAAGTTATTTTCTTCTCCTTCGAAGATATTTTGAAGTCATAAGACAGGAAAATAAGATCATGTCTGGAGAAAGCCGGTGCAGAAAGTTGGTCATATAGTAACACATTAGAGCAATTGTCAACAAAGAAAAGATCAAGTAGCGTAGCAGAAGATGACGTAAAGTGGGTGGGCATAACCTCATTTACTAACCCCAAACATATGGCACTTAGGTCAAACATTAATCTCCTGTCCACTAAAACATTTGCATTAAAGTCGCCGGTTATTATGATGTCAGTGCAACCGAGGCAAACATTAGTCAATTCGTCGATCAGTGGTCCAATGTCGATAGTCCTATTAGGTCTGTACACAGTACATAGTAAAAGCTTTCTGCCACAGATAATTATCTCCAAAAACAGGTATTCAATATTTGGAGTATGGGTATTATTCTACGAACTTCTACCAACCAGTTTACATTGAATGTGGGATTTCACATAAATTGCCACACCACCACTGTGGGAAAGTCTGTCAGAGCGGTAAAGGCAATATCCATTCAGTCCATGTATGCTGTCGGACGAACTATAATTAAACCAAGTTTCCGAAATACAAATAACGTCCATTTTCGAGTTCTCAAATGTGTAGCGGAATTCGTCGACTTTATTATTGAGGCTCTGCGCATTCAAATGGCATATATTAAGACCTGTTGTCTGTCGGCAAATAATTCGTAGCAAGATGGAGAGGTTATCATGGGAACCAACTTCCTCCTGATCAAGCTGAGAAGTCAAATTTAACGTCAAAAAATGAAAAAGCAATGTAAGCAATATACTTGCAAGCAGTAAACAGATAAACACACACACTAACAAATAATCCAAGGTAAATTAAAATAATACAATTAAAATTAATAATAATACACATAAAGGTTGAAATAAAAAATGTCAATAATTAAGCTAACAACAAATAAAATTAATGTCAGGATAAAAACATAAATAATATAATTTAAAACATAAAGAAAAGTTACAAAATCTAAAATTAAGGTATATTTACGATGGTATTTATTATATGAGTTCTTGTGCATTATATCCATCACGAAAAAGATTTAAGTCGTCTATGTCCTTCACATATATTGGCTCCTCATGTTCTTGGCGCCTAATGTAAACCAATACACGGCTGGTAAAGGCTCCAAGTATTAGCTTTTTTTCTTCAAGCTGTAGGCCCGTTGGAAAATATGATAATTTTCTGAGGTTAAATTCTCGTTGACGTAGAACGGTACCGAGCTATCAAAACCAAGCTTGTTTAATCGCAAAACATCCTTACGCATCTTTATATAGGATAAAATGGACCTAAGGACTACGTTTCGATCATACGGCGATTTGAATTTTATGATTATTGGAGGGTCAACCTTAGATTGTTTATTAGCAGAAATTCTGCTCGGAAGATTTTTCTGTTTTCTTAATCTGAAGGCTCCAATAATTTCGGAGGACGTATGGCAACAGTCTCACATATTTTTGAATATAGAGTAGTAAGATCTTCATTCTGTTGTTCCGGAACACCAATAACACGTAGTTCATTAGCAACAACTGCATGTCATGTTTCCTGTTGACTGCTTTCAGGTGAGCAATTTCTTGCTTTGACATGCAATTTAATATTATTATTTATTTTTATTTTTTTTTGTAATTTGAAATAAAAAAAGTTATTGAATTTGGATTTAATTGTGAGTAATTGTTTTTATTAAATTGTTTATTTATATATTTGAGATTCAATAGAATTAAAAATTCTATTTCTATTTACGTATATTGATGTATAAATAAACTGGACTTAAAAAGATGTGTACCGCTACCCGTATAAAATAATTTCATTATTTTAAGGAAGTTCATAAAATTAATTAAAGGATTAGAAAGAGTCTAGTAGGTATTGTGTTGGCATATTAGGGTGCGAACAGAGTGAGCGCTAATGCCGAGCGTAGCCGAGCCGAGCTTATTGACGCTTATTTTAATGCGAGAAGAAAATTTTTATATAACACAGTGAATGCGAGAATCAGCGCTGAAATTCTGTTTATTGCATGTGTTTTTCTTTTATGTCATTTAGTCGAGAGGGTTTTTAATGAAAACTTGAGAGATGAAGTTGAGAAGCAAAACACAAAAGAACTGCAAAAAGAATTAAATAAAATTACCATCAAGTATGGTAGATTACTTAGAGATCACTTTTGTAACTATCTATGCCTCAATAAACTTAAATAATATGTAATATTACTTACTTGGTACTTTTATTTCTGCTGCAACCGATGTCCACAGTTTTTCCTCACAAACACGATTGTGATACAATTTGTTTTTTTGGTCCCACAAAGCAGGCCAGGAAAAAATGTCACTTATTATTTGATCGATATCCATTTTTTTAATTTGAAGCCATTAAAAAACACGACTACACACTGAAAAGTAAACAGCAACAATGCAAAAGAGCGCACAAAACGCTTTGAAACTGTTTTCCCGCACTCATCGGCTTTGATCTACGCTCTTGCCGGCGTTCGCTTTGTTATACACAAGCTTTTTTGTATTAACTTGTATGTAATCAGTTTTATCGCACTGACAATCTCGGCTCAGCTTTCAGGGCTCACTCTGTTCGCACCCTTAGACATGAAGTCTCGGTTCAAAACACAGGTCAGACATCTCTAACAGAACGAAATTATAAAAAAATATTTCTTCCCGTCAGCAAATTTCTGGCAAAAACCCGAAGAGGAAAAAAATTACGATTAAAAGTTCATCAAAAATTTGTCTTTCGAAGTCGACTTTACACTATAGGTCCCGCCCCTCATGTATAAATGCATAAAATTGACACACACAATATAGGTGGTTTGAGATGAATGTATGTTTGTATGCCTGTATGTATTAATTATTCTGAACTAAAGTTTTCTATTCTTTTTTTTTTAATTAAGGCTAAGAAGACCCTACACATAAAAATCAAAATTTCAACCGTCTTTTCAGTGAAGAAATTAACGAATTAGAAGAACTCAAAAGATATTGTGAAATGTAAAACTCTTGAAACTGTATTAAATGAAGTCATACATAACTAAGAGTATTAAAAATTGTACAACTCTTAAAAAAAATTAGAATGGAATACATATTAAAACACGATTTAAATGGAAAACATTTGTTGTCAGCAGAACATAAAGAGAAGGTGGAGAACAATATTAAATTCTAAAATTTCTGTCAATTTTACGTTAAGCATAACAACACAATTTTATTGAAAAAAAGAAAAATATAAAACTACACATAACAACCATGTCATGTTGTTGTACGTTAACATAACATTGTGTTCATTCAAGGATGTGTATTTTTCGTTGTCAATTTTTATCCTTTTCCGAATTTTTATCGTTTTACTTTCATTTTCAAGTGTTTTGGGTGTGTTTTATTATTCGTTTTTGGCCAATTGCTTTAAAACCATAATTTTTTCTTTCGATTGTTTTTCGCAGGTAAGTATGGCTTTAAGTTGTATGTGTTTTTTTTTGCATTTTGTCAGTCTTCTTTTATTTCAACAACACAAAATATGCGTGTACCTTTTTCTTTCGATTGTTTTTCGCAGGTAAGTATGGCTTTAAGTTGTATGTGTTTTTTTTGCATTTTGTCAGTCTTCTTTTATTTCAACAACACAAAATATGCGTGTACCTTAAAAAGCAATGGTGATTATGTTTTTTTATTCATTAAAAAGTATTATCAACATTTGCATTTCTAAGAAATCAATTTATTTGCAAATTTCTACAATATAACGTAAAATCGTAATTCAAATACAAATTAGTTTTTATAAGTCCATAGGAATGTTGAACAACTTACGGTTTCCAATTACAATTTTCAGAGTTTTCGTATTTTAATATACATCTGTCTTTAGGTTTTGGGAATATGTACGAACATCAAATTCCTACTTACTTACTTAGTTGGTCATCAGGAGTACTCAGGATTACAGCCTAGCTTCTTACACCATTTATTTTGTGCCTGTTAAATATAACCATAAGTGGCAGAAATAATGGATATACATAAATAAAGCCGTAGTTCGAATCAGCTATCAAAGTATACCGTATATTGATATACGCATATTTACTGATATATACTGATAGTGTTTTACTCATATGATTTACTGGATACGGGGACATTTAACCCATTAGCGGACGAAGTTCCCTGGCCACTCCCCTTCTATAATTTTCATCAATTATTAATAAAAATGATGTGAGTAATTCATCTAAAAAACATTTTATTGAAAAAAAATTTATAGTTTTGGAGTTATAGACCGTCCCTTATAAGGGACACTGCTGACTAAGTACACTAGGCGTATGATAACTTTTAAAGAATTCTTAGGGATGAAGCCTTTTTCATATTTGTTGCAAATAATATTTGTTTTATTTCCGCAATATCCACATCGTTTTTAAAGTTGAAAATATTCAATAATGTTATATCTACAATCATATCGTGTATATTTCATCAATTTGTTTATGCGCAAACCTTTTGTAGTTGAAGTTCCATACGTTTCAAAGTAAGAATTAGCAAGATTTCGACGAAAAATGTGAAGAGACGCACATTTCATTTATTGGCCACCACCATTTCTTAATGTTATATCGAAAAATCCCTTTTGGTTGGAAAATATCTCTTTTTTCAACGAATCGTTGGCACCATTTAATTAACATCAACATTTGTTGCATTTCGGACAACATTATTATCCTTCTATCGTACGAGCAATATATTTCCATTATTTCTAAATGAATGATTTATTTTTTTCATAACAGTGTTTGAGCGAAGATGCCAGTTTTATGTTCGCCCTTCACGTATTGTTCCTGAACTATATATTCCAATCGATAATAGGTGTCGCAGTAATTTAACGGATATAAAACAAGTATCTATGAATACCTGAAATACATACATATAACGAGTTCTGTTCTGTGAAAAGCTAGGCCGTAATACTGACTGAAGGTTGTAACGGCCAACTATGTATGTTAGTTCTGTTCTATAAATTGTTGAATCCTTTATTACGTGGAACATTGGTTTTAAAAGGTGATCAAGCACTTCATCATCAACTATCCCTTGATAGTGGACTATACAATTTTTCCCACATATGCATATGTCAAACTGGATCATAAAACCGTTAGTTAAATTAAATGCCCAGTCACTATCATCCCATTTATCACCATCCTGCACTACTTCACATACTGTAGATAATAAGTTTAAGCTAAAATTATTAATGCGCTGTTCCTGTAAGACAAGTGGTTTCAGACGAACATTTGTTGTTTGTTTTTTTCCATAAGAAAATGAAATTGCTATGAAAATTTTCTCAAAAATCTGTCGTTCGTAATCGAATTTAGACTGTAGGTACTACCACTCATGCATAAAATTAATACACAGAACATCGGTGGTGTGAGAAGCTAGGTCGTAATCCTCACTGAAGGGTTGTAAAGAAAATTATGTACGTACGTAATCTCCACTGTTAATATCAATACAATTATGTAAGTCTACAAGTATTAAACTTTAAACCTTCGTCACTTTTCCGTCAATCTATTAAAATTATAGTTTAATGCTATTAAAGAAATACAAAAAAAATGAAAGGAAAACTATAAATAATTAAATGAGACGTTGTGAAAATAAAACAACACAGACGATTTCCATTTTATTTAGATTATAGCACCGTTAGAGAGCAATTTATCAAAGTGTCCTGAAATTTACGTCACGTTCAATAGTTTACGTCAGCTACAATATCACAAACAATACTCTTCAATAAAGTAAAGAATTTGAATCAATAAATTAATGGTTAAACATGTACTGAGTGGGGTCAAGTTGAAGTTGAATTTATTTATTAATCCTTGTAGATGTGAATCAAAGGTAATGCTTGAGGTCTATCAAAATAATACTAACAGTAAAAGAAATCAGAAAAAAATTATAAAATACTTGTATATCCTATGTACATATGTATGTATCCGATGAAAATATGTATATATGTTTGCATATATATTGTTACGTTTTTACCTTTCAAAAGCGTTTAAAATATGAGCTCGTAGATTGCAAAATAAAAATAAGATCGTGTTTAGTTTTATTTAAATTCTTTATTATTCGCACAATTCTGTGTGTAATTGTTCACAACTTTATGTAAACAACAACAATTGCTTTATTTGTTATTCCTCTATTTAGACTCTTTGCATAAACAATAACAATTACTAGTCAATTGTTTGACAGATCTTTGTAACGCAGATCTTTAAACCACGATTACTCTCTTTAAACACACCGCGTCTTCACACAAGACTGCCAGGACTTTTTCTGACTCAGTTTTCTGCTTTGCCTTGCCTTTATATGGCAAAGTAAACAATCTGATGAATGTTCTTGAAGGCGAATGTTCGTGGCCTCGCCTTTGCGAGATCTCTATAAATGTAAACATCGTTGTAACATGTTTACATGTATTGTTGTAGTGGCTGTTGGTATATTACGCAGTGCGATAATTTTTAAACAAGTTCATTGTTTTTGTTTTTGTAGCTTTTGTTTATAATTTAAATGTTAACCGATGTAAAAGCAAAACACTAGTATTTAGATTTTTTCATTTTCGTAACAATAAATATATAAATATTAACGTCTTGTTACGTTTTTACCTTTTTAAAAAATGTTTAAAATATAAGTTCGTAGATTGCAAACAAAACAAAAATAAATTTGTGTTTAGTTTTAAATCAATTCATTATTATTCTCAATAATTTTGTATGCCACTATTTACAAATTGACGAATACAACAATTATTGCTTGTTGGCATTATTATTTGCTTACAACGCTCTTTTCAACGGAGTTCTTCCAACCACGACTGTTTTCTTAACACGCAACACGTTTTCACACAAGAGTAAACGAATTCTTACTACTCGTTGCCTGCTTTGTCTTGCCTTTTTATATGCTCACGTAAACAGTCTGATGAAGGTTCTTGAAGTAGAATGTTCGTGTCTTCCTTCGCCTTCTCGAGAACTCTATCGCTACTTCATTGTTGTTTTTGTATTTTGCTTCGTTGTTTGTTGTTGCTTTCTTTCTTACTTGTCTGTCTCCTTTTCTTTCATACTGATGTTGTTGGTATATGCAAGCAAGTTCGTTGTATTTGTTTCTGTAGCTTTTGTTTATCGTTTTAATGTTAAACGATAGTACACCGTTTAAATTTTCGTAAAAGATTTAACTTCGAATTTTACGATCATTTTACATAATTTTAAATTTTCTTTTAGTCATGGAAGGGAACATAACAAAAAAAAATATGCACTCAGATAAGCAGTGATTATAATACATTACAGTATTGGGCAAAAGTATATATGTATCTGTTTGATATACTTTTTCCATAAATATTTCTCAGCGTAAAACTTACAATCGTCTAAAAGTGGCAAGTGGAAGTGTTTAAAGAGTATATTGAATGTTCATATATGTATGTATGTATGTAATAATTAGCATTTTATGAGAAAATAATAAGAGTTTAAAGACATATGCCCTATTCAGTATCATACACTCAAACACATGCAATCTCTCCATGAAATGTTGACTCACTTTGAAAGTGTAAAGGAAAAAATTACCGGTGCTCTTGACTGCTTAATTACACACTAAAATGAAGAATAGCTTCATAAACTGCGTTGCAAATATATTTTGTTATGTATAAAAGTGCAATGCACTCATTTAATAGTCTAAAGACGCAAAGAGTACAGATACGAAATATAAACGCTATAAGAGTACTATGCAATCAATAAGTCTACATGGGAGTATATTTTGTAGTACAAGTATATTGCTATTATAAGTACAGGATAAAATGAAAACTGTGAAGAGCTTTGGTATGGTGAAATAGTGTGTCAAAAAATCTAACATTATTCGCTATGGATACTTTGTATTCAAAAATAAATTTATTCGAAGTATACGTGTGCCAATGAATTCTTTGGCATAAAAACTCATAAAATTAAAACTGTGGCAAAAAATATTTAACACTGCGATGACCTTTCACACATAAAACATTATCAATATTTTCTTGGCTTGTTTCTTTTGGCTTTTAAACTTTGTAATGGTGTTTTTTATACAAACTTAACTAAAATCGTTATGTATAATCGAATGTAAAAAGTGTTTTGATTTATGGACATGATTATTGCGTTTCTACTCTTTAAATGCAGTAGGTTGTGGCAGCACATTGCACCACTTCCAATTGATTTTATTGCTTACGGTCGTGACGTCGGAACATTCTTTATATTGGAACATTCGCGTATTCAGACAGACAAAATAATTACTTATCGTTTAGACTCGTCTATCGTAGTGGATGTTGGATTCATATCGCATAGGGATATTCGTTTGAAATTCATTTTGTTATGCAAACATTTAAAATACACATACTAATAATCGTGGCGTTGATTTTTGGTTTTTTATGTGTTCAAAAGATATACTCATATTTGTTCTTTATTTTTTAATTACAATTCGAGGAATCGTATATTTTCCACAAAGCCTTTCGATCTTATGCTGTTAATTTTGCGTTTCCGCATGTGAGATTGCACTGTCCTCACTCTTGAAGTATTGAGCATCTCCAGGAGCTCCTTAGCCGCCCATTACTTCTGGAGCCGTGAGTATCCTAATCAAGCGCCGTTCTTTCTACTATCGGTGTTGTTTCTTAGGCATCTAAATATCTGATTTCTTCCTGTTATGAATGTCATAAATAAACATGTGTCATTAAGAGCACTCAGAACAAACTGCATTCGAGTTTTATCAAACGTTTTTGTTCATTTTTAATATTTTCCTGTATTTCTCGGGGGATATAATTTTTCTGTAATCCATTGTCATTCCAAAGAATGCTGTATTAAGAAATGTAATACGATTTTTTACTACAGAAATTCAACGAACTTATTAACCCTTTCATGCCCGATGTTGCCTATAGCCAACATTGTACATTTTTGTTCATAAATTCGGTAATTTTTAATTTTTTTAAAAGATTTTTTTTTTGCAAACAAGCTTGGTTAAAAACGTGTAAAACCAGAATACATACTCTGAATTTAATATCACTTCATATTTAGGCCATGGCTAACAAACACATGTCTTTAAAAAAAATTAGCTCTGGCCCAAAAAATTCGGGCATGAAAGGGTTAAGCAATCCCATTACTTCTGAAAGAAAAAAAAAGAATGCAATATAGTCGAAATTGTGAGCAATTATGTATTATAAGAGCATAAAAAAATCGCGCTTTACGCTTTATGTTCAATTTACGAGCAACTAAACAACTTTGATGTCCACTAACTTATGAGTATTATTAAACTCTTAAAAAATCCAATATCACTCATATTTCGTTTTTTAATTGCACATCGAGCTTTAAAAAAGTTCATATGTATTACTTTTGATACATACTTGTTGTACAAAGAATTGTCACGATTATTGATAGATTTACGTAAAAATCAAACACTTCATGTAAGCTTGGTTTTATTTTTTCTAAATTTTAATAATTTGACATCTATCACCCTTGCTTTGTGGCGATTTATAAGTTTTCAATTGTTTAGATTGGGCAGCTTATTGTCACTCACATCAGTAACACTCTGAATTGAGGACTGGCTGAAGCCTGATGGTACAAACCATTGTTATATTTCGTTAGAAAAAATTGTTTCAACGTCGTAATGATTTTGACTGCTAACACATATCAAAGTTTCTTGAGAAAATTTATATTTAATATTTATAATTTATAGCAGAAAAATGGTAATGGTTTTAAATTATTCATAAAACAATGATTATTTCAGTTGTCGCATACAAGCCCTCTTTCCCAACTCCTGCAAATGTCTTTCTGGTATACAATGTATTGTACGACTATATGTCATCTCCTGAGTGTTGGAATTAAAACATTAAAACAATTAAATATTATGTATAAACGATATATAATGACGTTTAATAATGGTTAAAATCGTTTTAGACCAATTCCACCACAATACATAAAAAGGAAAATGCACACATCGTATGGTACTTTTATGATTGCTACATTTCTATAGCTATATAGCTATACCTATAATTACATATACTTTATTACAACCTAGCTTCTCACACCACTTATGTTGTGTGTGTTAATAGTTTATACATGAGTGGCGGGACCTGTAGTTTAAAGTCGACTCCGAACGACAGATTTTTGAGAAACTTTTCATGGCAATTTTAATTACTCTCAGAGCTTTTGCCAGAAATCTGCTGAGAGAAATTCGCCGAAGAAGAAATATTTTTTCATATTTCATTTAGTTGGAGATGCCTAACCTGGGGTTTGAACAGAGGCCTAACCTCTAATAAGCCAACACACTACTTACTAGACTACGGCGACTTCTGAATCAGAAGCCGCAAATTAGCTCACAGTAAAATTTTCATCGATCTCTTGTATCTGGTGTATCCTTAAAGACTTCCTATTTGTAAATCTAAATAAACAAACTGTGTATAAGATATCATCGAAAATTGCCTTCTATCTCTTGTATATGGTGTATTCTTAAAGACTTCATATTTGTGAAAATAAATGAGACAAATTGTGTATGAGATATCATCGAAAATTGTCTTCGATCTCTTGTATATGGTGAAGCCGTAAAGACTTCCTATTTGTAAATCTAAATGAAACAAATTGTGTGCGAGATATTATCGAAAATTGTCTTCGATCTCTTGTATATGGTGTATCTTTAAAGTATAGGTGTAAGAAGCTATGTCGTAATAGTGACTGGAGGGTTGTAATGACAAATTGTGCATGTATGTATGTGAGCAACCGAAGTACTTCTATTGCACTTTGTTTAGTATAAAATTCAACAATTCCTAAGCAGAAAATGTTTGATGTGTATTTCTTTCAGTCATGTAAATATATATGTTTACAATGAGATCAACCATGTTCAGTAGAAATGACATCAGTTGTTAAACACTCGTTTTGAAGAAAGGCACATAAGAAACATTGAATTATTTCACAATATGACGAAGGCATTTATAAAATCCTTAATATAAAGTGCTTTGCAAAATTATAGGACCACTAATATTTTGTTTTCCTTTTAAATACAGATGACTATACTTACCCCTGATGAAATAAATCCTGCAAATCACATGAAGTAAACGAAAAAAGTCTACATACAATGGTGTAACCTGCTAGTTTTTATTGTTCTTTCCAATAATTTCGCTCATAGACCGGTATATGAAGACTTTTTTCCTAGAATACACTTATTTACTTACATTCAAATTTACATACGTAAGTGTAAGATACTTACTTAACTTACTTAATTGGCCATAACAACCCGATTAACGGATTTCGGCCTGCCGCAACACATCCTTCCAGGCGCCTCTGCTTCTTGCGCGCCTACGCCAGTTGGTCACACCAATCGATGACAGGGCTCCCTCGATTTGGTCCTTCCAACGGATACAAGGTCGTCCTCTTCACCGACTTCCGCAGATCCCCGCATCAAATACCCGTCTCGCTGGAGCATCCTCTTCCATTCGCAGCCGCTGGATATTAATAGGCTGCACAACGTCCATGTCGTTGAGGAGCTCATACAGCTCACTATTGTATCGAATGCGGAAATCATCGCCAACACGTACTGGACCGAAGATCTTACGCAGTACTTTTCTCTCGAACACTCTCAAGGCTGCTGCATCAGTACTTAATAGGGTCCATGCCTCTGCGCCATAAAGAAGCACGGGTAGGATGAGCGTCTTGTAGAGTGTTAGCTTCGTCGTACGAGAGAGGTCTCTACTACTCAATTGCCTATTGAGACCATAGTAGCACCTGTTGGCAAGAGTGATCCTGCGCTTGATCTCCAGATTGACATCATTTGTGGTGGTAACGGCGGAGCCAAGATAAATAAATTCCTTGACTGTTTCAAAAGTATAGTTATCGGCCGTAATCTGAGAATCAATACGCCGCACGTCTCTACTTGTCGATAACATATACTTTGTTTTGCCCTCATTTACTGCCAAACCCATCTTAGTAGACTCGCGTTCAATAGCACTAAAGGCAGCAGTAACATCTCGCTTCGTACGCCCTATGATGTCAATATCGTCAGCGTACGCAAGCAACTGGACACTTTTTTGAAAAATAGTGCCACTGCGATGCGCTCCTGCCTTTTGCAGAACACTCTCCATGACGAAGTTGAAGAGGTCGCATGATAAGCGGTCGCCTTGTCTGAAACCTCGCACGGTATCAGAAGGCTCGGAGAGGTCCATTCCTACCTTGACGGAGCTGCAGGAATTGCTCAACGTCATTCCGCATAGCCTTATCAGCTTCGCAGGTATACCGAGCTCAGACATTGCGGCAAAAACACGATCCCTAAGGGGGCTATCAAAGGCAGCCTTATAGTCGACAAAAAGATGGTGTGTGTCGACTTGTTTCTCGTGGGTCTTTTCCAGGATTTGGCGTAGTGTGAAGATCTGGTCGATGGTGGACTTACCAGGTCTGAAGCCGCACTGATAAGGTCCAATCAGTGTTTTGACGAGTGGCTTCAGTCGTTCACACAATACGCCTGTAAGAACCTTATATGCGATAGGGAGAAGGCTTATACCCCTATAGTTGGCGCATATAGTAGGGTCTCCCTTTTTCAGGACAGGACAGAGGACACTGAGGTTCCAATCGTTGGGCATACTTTCCTCTAGCCATATTTTGTAAATAAGCTGGTGCATGCGCCCTACCAACTCATTACATCCGGTCTTAAACAATTCAGCGGGGAGGCCATCAGGACCTGCCGCTTTATTGTTTTTAAGTCGCGTAATCGCGACTTTGACCTCTTCATGGCTAGGCGGCGGAATCTCCACGCCGTCATCATCGATCGGGTTCGGAACATCATCTCTAAAGGCGGTATTGGTGTCGTCATCGCAAGTGTAAGATATTGTAACTAAATGGAAATTATGTTATCGTTTAACATTAAAATAATAAAAAAAACCTACAAAAACAAAGGACTTGTTTACATGATCAACGAATAAAAAAAATATGGCAACAACGTCAGTATAAAAAAGAGATTAAAAGTAAAAAAGAAGCAACAATAACACTGCAAGGACAAACATAAACAAAATACACAAACATTAATAACTTAGACAACATGTTCACATTTATAGAGACTTCGCGAAGGCAGTCATTCTCCTTCAAGAGCATCCATAAGACTGTTTACCCAACTATATAAAAGGCAAGACAAACAGGTAACGAGATCAGAAAGATTCAGACAGTCTTGTGTGAAGACGTGTCACGTGTGAAGAGAGTAATCATGGTTTGAAGATCTCCGTTACTAAGATCTAACGAACGAGTGCAAATAAGAACAGCAATTAAAGTAAATTGGTGTTGTTTAAATCAAGTGGCCAAAGGTTATACACGGAATTATGCGAATAATAAAGAATTGGTTTAAAACTAAACAAAAATTTTTTTATTTTATTTGCAATCTACGAACTCATATTTTTAACGTTTTTAAAAGGGCAAAAATTTGAAAATATTATAAAACAATATACCATAGTGTGTGAAGTTTTCTGGACAGGATGTAAATAGTAATGATAATGGAAAAACCTATGCTAGCAATTGAAATTGAAATTTGTAATAAGAAAAAAATCTTTTAAAACTATGTACATATATGTGTACCAGATCTGTAAGACACTACGCTGGCAAATAGAAAATGTTAACAAATAAAAACAAACACAAGTTGGAACAACAAAAAAGATTTATTGAAACTAAATTTAAAAAAAACAAAACTCAAAACTACTTCTTATCGCAATAAACTTGAGAAAACTGAAAATAAAACAATTAAAAAACTTTTGTTTTAGGCACTGTTTTACTAACATAAACTTTAAGTTAAATTAAAACATTTTTGTTACTCGTATATACATATATACAAAGAAAAAAAATTGAAAAATAAAAGAATGTACTTAGAACAATTACACAGAATAAAACAAAAGAACTGTGCCATGACTATCTTTTTGTAATGAAATTGTCTTTACACACAATGAAATTAAAATTAACTTACCATGCATAGATGGAAGTCCATGCATCCATGAAAGTTGCCGTGGTCTAGTTGGCTTATTAGATGTGAGGCCTTGGCTTAAACCCCAGGTCAGGCATCTCCAACTGAAGGATATATGAAAAAATATTTTTTCGGCGACTTCCTCCTTCTGGCAAAAACTCTGACAGTAAATAAAATTGCCATGAAAAGTTTCTCAAAAATCTGTTGTTCGAAGTCGACTTTAAACTGTTGTGGTGTGAGAAACTCAATTATGTTATGTATTAATGTACCTTGCATAGACATTCTTTCAGTTGATATATTTAATATTCAATGAAGATGTTGCTTTTAAGTTTACCTCTCAAGTTCACTTTGAGGTTTCATGGTCCATTTGATATTCTTAAAAAGTCTTCCCAAGTTCAATAGTGATAAATTTCTGCTCCTAAAATCAACCTTTATCATACAGAAAGTGCAATAGCGATTGCCTTCCTCATTATTCAAACTACCATGTGCACAGACTTATACTTATATACTTCCATAAAGAGTCTGATTGAATTCTTGACAAAAACTTCACGTGTATAATGAAAGCGCCAACATCAGGCCACCTACGCTTAGTTCTTCTCTTTTTAAAAACTCTAAATCTTAATAGTCCTCCACTCGGTACCCTTGACATAATTTATCTTCCAATTACACATATTTGAGACAGTCCAGATGATGGAATAAACAAACATCTAGTTCTATGATGATGGTGGTCACAAAAAAGGCATTGTACTGATTCCTCATTCAGAATATATTGGTGCCCAGTAATTTTCTGCGTTAAAAAGACGTGAGATTTCTCATCTTTTCGTTGACATACAAGGCAAGGAAAATTTTGAATGTTCAGCAAATAGTCCTGTCAGTCTATATTACCACCCAGAGTTGTATATATTCCCCTGCACAAGAGTCACATCAAGCAAAAACCTCCAGCAACACCAATATCATTGCCCCAAATCCCGAATTATTTGGATTCCATTTCAGTTCCAAATGATATCGATCAATAGCAACTGACCTTCAGTTTCATAGTAAAATCATCTTTAGCGATGAGATTCATTTAGAAACGAATGGATACGTGAACAAACAAAATTCTCGAAATTGGGCTCAAGTGTGTCCCAAAAAAGTCAGTGCATGGTGTGGATTTTTTATTAGTGGTCGCTAATTACCAAAGTTTTTGGGGCCTGAATTGAATGGGGTGGACAACGACAACATGTAGTATCAAATGGATATCGCTACGTGTCACACATTTTATGCCAAATTTGATATTCTACACGACTGATTTAACTTACTTAATTGGCCATTAACAACCCGATTAACGGATTTCGGCCTGCCGCAACACATATTTCCAGGCGCCTTTGCTTCTTGCGCGCCTACGCCAGTTGTCACACCAATCGATGACAGGGCTTCCTCGGTTTGGGTCTTCAAACGGACACAAGGTCGTCCTTTACGCCGACTGCCGCAGATCCTACTTCGAACGACATGGCCGAGCCAGCGCAGCCGCTGGATATTCATACGCTGTACAATGTCTACGTCGTTGAGGAGCTCATACAGCTCACTGTTGGATCGGATACGGAAATCACCGTTAACTCGCACTGGACCAAAGATTTTGCGTAGTACTTTTATCTCGAACACTCTCAAAGCCGCTGTTTCTGTACTTAATAGGGTCCATGTCTCTGCGCCATAAAGAAGCACGGGTAGGATGAGTGTCTTGTTAAGTGTTGGAGGTCGTTCCTACTCAATTGCCTATTGAGACCATAGTAGCAGCTGTTGGCAAGAGTGAACCTGCGCTTGATCTCCAGACTGACATCATTTCTGGTGGTAACAGCGGAGCCAAGATAGATGAATTCCTTGACCGTATTAAAACTATAGTTATCATCCGTAATCTGAGAATCAATACGCCGCACGTCTCTACTTGTCGATAACATATACTTTGTTTTGCCCTCATTTACTGCCAGACCCGTCTTAGTAGTCTTCCGTTCAATAGCACTAAAGGTAGCAGTAACATTTCGCTTGGTACGCCGTATGATGTCAATGTCGTCAGCGTACGCAAGCAACTGGGCGCTTTTTTGAAAAATAGTGCCACTACGATGCACTTCCGCCTTTTGCAGAACACTCTCCATGAAGAAATTTAAGAGGTCGCCTGATAAGGGATCGCCTCGCACGGTATCAGAAGGTTCGGAGAGGTCCATTCCTACCTTGACGAAGCTGCAGAAATTGCTCAGCGTCATTCTGCATAGCCTTCGCAGGTATACCGAGCTTAGACAAAAAGATGGCGTGTGTTGACCTGTTTTTCCTGGGTCTTTTCTAGGATTTGACGTAGTGATCTGGTCGATGGTGGACTTGCCAGGTCTGAAGATAAGGTGCAATCTGTGTTTTGACGAGTGGTGTCAGACGTTCACACAATATGCCTGTAAGAACACGAGTGATTTAAGGCTATGGTTATGCCATATGACCCTGTTAGACTATTTCTCATACGATTTTCTTAAATCACTGGTGTGTGTGAATAAACCAGCAGTTCTCAAGGCCTCCATAATCTATGCCATCAGCCAATTTTAGCCTAATTTGTAAGCAAGAGTAATGGAAAATAGAATATTTCGAATACGATTCACTTAGAAAAGTCAAGACGGACATATGACATCAATAGGCCTCATAAAACAAATAAAAAATTTCTGTGATATTTCGCACATATATGTGAAGTTTCCGTAGTCTAGTAGGTGGTATGTTGGCTTGTTAGCACAGCTCTGACGTTTCGAACAAATCGAAGTATGAAAAAATATTTTTTTGGTGGTTTTCCGCTCAGCAGTCTTCTGGGCAAAACTCTGACAGTAAATATTATTGGATCCGCGACGAAAAAACATGGGTAGTGTAAAAAGCTATGTCGTAATCATGACTAAAGGGTTTTAAGTGCCAATCAGTAGTCAGTAAGTTAGATATCTCACACATACTTAATTTGATTAAAATTTGAAAATAGGAAGCGCTTAGCGAAAGACCTGGTATAATTACATTTAGTGATGTAATCATTTTACATTTATTTACTACGCAAAGAAGTTAAATTACCCCACCACTTCTATAAATTTTCTGTCTGTTTTATTGTCCCTATTTTATGTCCTTTTTCTTTCAGTTTGAAGTATGTGTGGAAAGTTACTTGCCAGGTTGCAGTCGTTAAGTAACTTTCTTTATGACTTTGTATTCACTTAATAACCACGTATAAAACTATGTATTTAAGAGGGTGTATGTACACGACGTTTTTCTCTGTACAACTTAAAGTGTGTTTAAAATTAGAATACACCGTTGTTAAGGGTAATATACAGTAAGTGTTTCATGTTAAATTATTCGGGCCTTGCTTCGAATATAACAGATGTATGTACATACTTATTTCAAAGATGGAGGGGTGGGTACTTATATAGCACTTCAATAGCTAATGTAATGGTTTATATAATACTGAAGAAATTAGTAGGGGTACTTCAATAATTCAAATTGTTAGTTAGTTTTTATTTACCGTTATTTAATACTAAATTTTTAAGCCACGCTTGAGGTTATGTAGTAGGTTCTATATTAATCCATACATAATTGGTCATTACAACCCTTCAGTCTGGATTACGACCTAGTTTCTCATACCACTTATGTTGTGTGTGTTAATTTTATACATGAGTGGCGTAACCAACAGTTTAAAGGCGACTCCGAACGACAGATTTTTGAGAAATTTTCATGGCAATTTTATTTACTCTCAGAGTTTTTGCCAGAAATCTGCTGAGAGGAAGTCGGCGGAGAAATGCTTTTTGTATTTTATTTTGATGTCTGGCCTGGGACTCGAACCCTGGCTTTTCGCCTAATAAGCCAACACACTACCTACTAGACCACGGCGACTTCTATGATAATAGCGTTGTATAACAATCTCGGCATTGGATGATCGTTGTAATACAATTGCAATGCATTTTGTAAAAATTTTTTGATTTGTTAAAGTTAGTATATTGGTGAAGGATTTTGCCTATTGGGTCCTACTCTATCCCCAGAGCGATATCCTCTCTTAGGTCTGGGTCTTTAAAATGAATTTTTTGGAGCAGGGTTCGATTCTAATTCTGTTGATCAAATAATTTCGATAAACCGCCTTTTTCTGGTACATAAATTTTTATTTTAATAAACCTTGCCCACTGTTTCCCACTCTTCCCCTAGACCTTCTCTTAGGCCTGGGACTTCAAGGTGAATTTTTTGGAGTAGGATGTCTGTTTAGAAGGGTTTGTAGCACTTGAAACACCACTACTCCAAAACACTTCTTATATTGTTTTAGTATCTTCTCTCCTGGTCCTGGTCGAACCTGACCTATGGACATGCCGCAATTCAGGAAGGACACGAACACATCAGTTCGATTACCAGTGTGATATCATATAACTTTCAACTGGAATCCCTTTAAGTTCATGCCCGTGGCTTAACTATGCATTAAGGGTTCTGATATTAAACTCTTGCGCGCTTTTCTGCTGTTCATAGCGTTCCTTAATTGTTGCAATCATCTGTTAACCGTCTCTCAATTTTTTGTGGAAAGTAGAATTATTTATGAGTAGAATTTCTTCGAAGTCGCCGTAGACTAGTAGTAGTGTGTTGTCTTATTAGACATGATGTCACGGTTTGAAATCACGGGTCAACCATCAAAACGAAATATGAAAAATATATCTGGGGTGACTTCCTCTCAACAGATTTCTGGCAAAAACCCTGAGAGTAAATTAAATTTGCCAAAAAACTCTGTCGTTCGGAGAAGACTTTAAATTTGATCTACAGTATACAACCACTCATATATAAAATTAACACACACAACTTAAGTGGTGTGATTAGCTTATACGCATACACAAGCGACTTAAGAAAACCCCACAAGAAATTATTTAACATGGTTAAATCGCACGTTATCGGGAGGCAGTTGACATCACCTGCGCGTGAGATGACCTAAAATCGCTCATGCAGAATATGCAGTGGAGCATGAACATAAAGCACGGCATAAAGTGCCGTACTCTTGAAACCCAACAACGCCAAGTTTGGTAGTCATCGACCTAAAGTGCTCGCTGTTCACAAAGATTGAATGGCCAACATCGTACTCAAGAAAATATGGACCTACTAGCAGCTTGTAAGCGGGTTATGTAGTTTTGATTAGTTTAAAAAATGAAAAATGTTTTTAAATAAAAAAAACGGTGAATATTTGTTGTTGTTAAAAAAATTTAAAAATTTTTAATATTAACACCTAAAAAAATACAAAAATCAGTAAGTATATTATATAAGTATATATCGACGCCTCCGTGCTATAATATTCTAAGTCGAAAAAGTGTGTTTTGAGTTATGAGCTCTCAAAGTTTTCACGCGACATACGACATAAGTGTATTCTAAGAAGATTTTTCCCTATAACTTCGAAACAGATCGTCGGAAATGCTATTTACCTATAAAACAGATAAAATACAGCATTTATGCATAAAAGTACTAAATTTTGCCATTTTTTCTCCCTTTGTCCCATTTTTTCTCCCCTTTTGGTAAAAATTTAGAAACGATTTATAGCCTATAACCTATATAGCTCGATCTATATCCCAATTTTCAAGAAAATCGGTCTAGGCGTTCAGGCGTGATTGTCTAACAAATAAACAAAAAAACAGACTTACAGAAAGATTTATAATATATATTAGGATGACATTGCTAGCCCAAAAGCTGCACCAAACAGTAGCTTTTTTGGAATGCATTTGGATTCGCTTGAAGTGTTCTTCACTTACCCTTTGATCCAGAAAGAAAAGATGATTTTTAGATTAAGACTAAGGACAGTTGCTTACTGCTCCAGAGACTATTAAACGAACACACGTCGTTTTCTATTGATCAACTGAACTTTGTACTGAATTTGACTCAAGTCTAGACGCCACATTGGTCAAGTTGTTGTCTGCAAGAGGTCGAGTTCTTGTAAGCAATACTGCTTAAATCTACAATATTAGCCGAGAGATGCAAGCCATAATATTGCAAAAAAATCAAAATTCCCCAAACATGTCACAGCAGAACAGTAAATTTAAATTTAAGCTGGAAACACATAAATACTTATAACAATTGTTAGATATACATATGTACGAATGTAAGTATGTTTATAAACATCGATGTCATATTGTGTTGAAATTATATGAAGATATAAAATATGGTATAAAATATTTTGACTATAAACATAACTGTTATACAAGTGTCTGCTTTGAATGATTAAATGCTTGTACATGGGTATACGTAGATATGTACGTAAAGAATACTTGTTATTTTGACACTTTTATCAGATGCTGTTTGTGATAACATCAGTGTAAGAACATAAATGTTAACAATAACATGTGACATGATACACATCAATTGAAGTGTACACTAACACGTGTGAGCCTACAAAAATAAGTATGTTTCTATCCACATATTCTTAATTCCTTAAATTTAAAAATAGTTGAAGTAGTCTAACGTTATTTTAATCAGGATATCATCTTCTACCAGCTCAAGTTCAGTTTTATTGAATTTAAGTTTTCTTCCTTTTCTTTATTGTTGTGTTTTTAACTTTTAAAAACATTTAAAATGTGAGCTCGTAGATTGCAAATAAAATAAAAATAAATCTGTGTGTAGTTATAACTTTTTATTGTTCGCACAATTCTGTGTGCCACTGTTCACAATTGTTCGTAAATGACAACAATTGCGTTGTTTGTTATTCCTCTGTTTATACCCCTTGCATAAACAATAACAATTACTAGACAATTGTTTGACTGATCTTTGTAACTGAGATCTTCAAACCAAGATTATTCTCTTCATACACACCGCGTCTGCACACTAGACTGACTGAACTTTTACTAACCTACTCGCCTTCTTTGGCTTGTCTTTTATGTGGCAACGTAAACAGTCCGATGAATGTTCCTAAAATCTAATATTCGTGGCTTCAATTTCTCGAGATCTCTATAAATGTAAACACCGTTGTTTCATTATTGTAGTTTGTGTATTTTGTTTACATTTCTACTTGTAGTATTTGTTGTTGGATTTTTGTTTACTTGTTTACCATTTATTATGCTGGTGTTTTTCTTTATTACGCAGTGCGATAATTTGTAAACAAGTTCATTGCTTTCTCTTTGTAACTTTCGTTCATAATTTTAATGTTAAACGATGTAAAAACAAAACACCAGTATCTTGATTTTTTAATTTTCGTAGCAATATGAAATACTAAATATTTTGTACCTATACATACATAATTGATCATTGCAATCCTTCAGTCAGTTTCACACCCAGTTTCTCACACCACTCATGTTGTTAAGTACCTATACACTTAAACTTATATTCCCAACGTAAATCATACTCAATTGGAGGCATATTGTTGCTATTCACAATTGTTATTAAAATTCGATACACTCATACAGAAGAAAAGCCAAATACCTCAAGTTCAGAATGCTGCATAACTTAGGTAAGCACAATAAACTGGGAAATCTCAACTACGCTGATGTCATAGGTTTGCTGTCACATGATTTCATAGAAACGACATTTAATCTTGCAGCTATTTTTAATTCTACATTATTATCAGCGCTTGAACTAAAAGCGAATAAAACAAAGGCATTGTGCTTAACCGTTTGCCTGCTACGCGGCGCAAAATCGCGGCGTTCATTTGTTACGAAAAACGCGACGCAGCGATTTTGCGCTGCTAGTTTCAGTGTATCTTTGTTATTCCGAAGGTATGAACGTAGTCTGATATCACACGTACTTTATAACGCGAGTGCATTCTAAAATAACTGTTTACCGTTTTTATATATTATTTTTAAAAATAACCATGTCACATGACAGCAGTAGTGATGATAGCATTATTATAACTCATCAAACAAAAATACTGAGGATTGAAAGTGAGTCTTCTATCTCATCTTTATCTTCAGAAAAAACACCGAGTTGTACGAATATTCCTTGGACAAAAGTGTTTTCGAAAACAACAAATAATTTTTTTGATACCCCTGGACCTAGATGTGCACCTCAACCCCTAACATATTTTAATTTATTCTTTACCACATCACTGCTTGAAACCATCGTAAGGGAAACAAATCGATATGCTAGCCAGTTTTTTGCCTCGCACATTGTTTCGAATAATTCTCGATTAAAAAGGTGGACGCCGACAAAAATATATGAAGTAAAAGCCTTTATTGCAGTCTTACTTGAAATGGGGATTACGAGAAGGCCATCAATTGACAGTTATTGGATAAAAGATTCCCGACATATACCATGGTTTAGCACAATGTTTTCAAGGGATAGGTTTCGACTAATTTTGAAGTTTTTTCACTTGACTGACAATACGTTATTATTTGAACCGGGCCATCCGAATTATGACCCATGTGGCAAGTTTGATATGCTTGTCAAACATGCAAATACTGTATTTCAGCGGCATTATATACCAAATCAACAATTATCTATCGACAAGTCGCTAGTTGCTACTCACTGTCATTCTGAGATAAAACAATATATCCCAAACAAAAAACACAATAAATGGGGGATCAAATTTTGGATGTTATGCGACTCGATTTCTAAATATTGCTTGGGTTTTTTTGCTACAAAAGAGTTAAAAGTACAGATGACGAAGATTTAGTACAAAAATATGGTCTTGGATTTACGGTTGTGCTAAAATTGCTTTCAATTGGAAATTTTCTGCTCAAAGGCTATCATCTGTTTACAGATAATTTTTACACAAGCTTACGCTTGGCCAAAGCCCTTTTGAAACAAAATACACATCTAACTGGAACAATTAAACGTAACAGAAAAGAGATTCCACCAGAAACTAAGAAAACAATCGTAGGAGAAGCGAAATACATGGCACATGAAAATATATTGATGTGCTCTTTCAGGGACAAAAAGTCCAAACCAAACCCAGTCATATTGATTTCATCCAACTCGGACACTAATAGTGTGACGATCAAGAAAAAGAAAGGAAATTTTGAATGCGAAAAGACGAAACCATGATTCATGACTACAACAAATACATGGGAGGTGTGGACGAGTGCGACAAAATGTTATACTCGTATTTAGACGAGCGAAGAACCCTAAAATACTGGAAAAAAGTAGTATTCAACATATTTGGAAGAATGGTGCTGAACTTTTATATTTTGTATGTTTCCAATACTACCGGAAAAAAAATTAACCGGCTCAAATATACGTCGAAAAGTATTGATAATATCGAAAAGGAGTGGATGAATCATAAAAATATCGTGTCAACACAACCATCTTCATCACCCAAAAAATTTGCGCTTGAAAAATTACCGGGACGTAACTTACGACAATGTACGGTGTGTTGCAACAGAAGGAGCGGAATCAAGCGATCCCGCCTTATTTGCAATTGTTGCAATAAAGGCCTTCACGCTATTTGTGCGGCAAAACATAGTTGTAATACATAAGAGAAGATCAAAAAACTTAAAGTTATCTTTTTATAAATTTTAATTTTTAAAGAAAATACAATTTGTTGATTTTTTCTTATTCATATTCACTATTAATATTGTTTCTTTATAATACGAAAAGAATTATTAAAATTGATTTGCATTTGTCTAAATGAGAGTGTTTTATTTGACAACTTCAAGTCAAAATATGTCCCGCAGTTTTCGAACGTTCTCACCATAATCGCTTAGCAGTCAAACGGTTAAATATTTAGACGCCTTGTCTTACTTAGTTAGCATTGTAATGAAATCTTGTATGACTGAAGCGAACATTGCAAACAGAAGAATAATATTCAAATCAGTGTTTGCATGCTTTTGCAGCAATCTTTATAATGGAGAGCTAATTTATGCCTACGAAAACGACAGTGACTTGTGAATATCGCTATGGTGCGATGGATGAACTCGCGATTTAAGTATAGCAACCCTACGTCTATTAAGAAGTTTTTTAAATATCCTAGAAAACAAGTTTGACTGGGGCAGTCGGAATGCCCTGTAACATGCCGGAGATTGCGAGCTCAGTACCGGCCAACATCTGCAACGGAATTTCATACGATATCCCAATATCCCGTTGAAACTACATTGATGAGTGGTTAATCGCAGTCTGGCTTCCCAACTTAATCAATAAATTTTCAGAGATTTCTCAGTAAGCTTTAAATCGCTTTCAAAATGGCCATGACCTCCGCCTGGAAAATACTACAGTAGTCAAGATACCTGTATGAGGATTTATTATTACAACGCTTAATAAATATGCCACACCCTATATTGCACCTCATCTTTGCGCCATCGGTAAAAAACTTAAGGGTGCCATTGGGAACCTCCGTTTTTTAGAGCAAAAATCTTTTCCTGGAATACTATATTTAGAAACTTATAGGGAGCCATATAATCGACTTGGATGTGTCCTTATCTTCCCAGAATAGCAGCAAATGCATAGCCAGGTTGGGTTAGTATTGAGCTGCGTTAATTCTTACTGCCACAAACTCAGGCCTTTGCTGTAATAAAAGACCAAAGCGGAACCAATTGAGTCAAGCAAATAATGTCTTGGTTGGAATGGACCACAAAGCACTGTTGATCAGGTCAGCTGACTGTTTAAGTACTCTGTCTATCAGCCGCCAGTGGTATCTCTAAGTGGAAATGGGAATTTTTACATAAAAATATCTCTTTTTATCTTTTAGAGATATTCCCTGCAAATTAACTTTATGGCACACGGAAACGATTCGTTTCGAAGTTGCAGTCGCAGAAGATTCTTTAATTGTGTGTGAATAGCATTACAAAGAATTATTCAGGAAATTCGAAAAAGAAGAGAGACAATGCTAGAAGTTTCAAGTTTCATCAATATTTAATTGGGCATAACTACAATTTGTTCAGGTCCGCAACTTTGCGTCTCCCACTACTTATGTTGTGCATGATGATTTTATCCATAAATGCGACGTACAGTTCAAATTCGACTCCGAACAACAGATTTTTGAGGAACTTTTCATGGCAATTTTTACTTCCTCTTACAGCTTTTACCAGAAATCTTTTGTAAGGCAGTCGACGATGATATATGCGGTTTTAACCGTGGCCTCACATCTAATAAGTCAGCATGCTACCTTTTAGACTACGGCGACTACGAATGCAATATAGAGCCCTAATAAATTTTTTTTCTTCCAGTAGTTCATTTCTATTTATTATTTGAGGTTTCATTAATGGGATGAACAAATAAATTCGTCAATCATTATTTCATCATTTGCATTTTGATTTTGTAGTGTTCTTTTCTTAAAATGTCTTCATCTGATGACGATTTATTGCTTTTGACATTGTGTGGGATTTTATTGAGACAAAAAGGAAAATATAAAAAGGAAGAAAAATTTTTGGATGAAAAAGTGATTACAGATTTAAATTTAGATAATTGTAGGAGTACAAACATGACTGGCCTTACGGATGAATATACAGCATTGGAATCGTTAAGTTTAATTAATTTTAATTGGTTTAATTGGTCTAACAACATTAGAAGGCTTCCCAAAATTGGCCAATTTAAAGAAATTGGAATTATCAGATTACAGAATATCAAATGGCCTCAATTATTTACATACCAGCCCAAAATTATTATATTTGAATTTATCTGGTAATAAGATTAAAGATGTGGCAACGTAAACAGTCCGATGAATGTTCCTAAAAGCTAATATTCGTGGCTTCAATTTCTCGAGATCTCTATAAATGTAAACACCGTTGTTTCATTATTGTAGTTTGTGTATTTTGTTTACTTCTTAATTGTATATTCTTCCCTAGTAGTTTCAATGATTTGAAGTTGAACTTCGTAAAGACTTGATGAGTTTAATGGTCGTCGCCGTGGTGTAGTAGGTAGTGTGTTGGCTTACTATTCGTAAAGCCCGGGTTCGTATCTCAGGTCAGACATCAAAAATGAAATATGAAAAAAAAATATTTCTTCGGCGACTTCCTCTCAGCAGATTTCTGGCAAAAACTCTGAGAGTAAAATAAACTGCCATGAAAAAGTTTCTCAAAATTCTGTCGTTCGGAGTCGACGTTAAACTGTAGGTCCCGCCACTCACGTATAAAATTAACGCACACAACATGAGTGGTGTGAGAAGCTAGGCCGTAATCCTGACTGAAGGGTTGTAATGGCCAATTATGTATGTATGTATGTATTTTGTTTACATTTCTACTTGTAGTATTTGTTGTTGGATTTTTGTTTACTTGTTTACCATTTATTATGCTGGTGTTTTTTTTATTACGCAGTGCGATAATTTGTAAACAAGTTCATTGCTTTCTCTTTGTAACTTTCGTTCATAATTTTAATGTTAAACGATGTAAAAACAAAACACCAGTATCTTGATTTTTTAATTTTCGTAGCAATATGAAATACTAAATATTTTGTACCTATACATACATAATTGATCATTGCAATCCTTCAGTCAATTTCACACCCAGTTTCTCACACCACTCATGTTGTTAAGTACCTATACACTTAAACTTATATTCCCAACGTAAATCATACTCAATTGGAGGCATATTGTTGCTATTCACAATTGTTATTAAAATTCGATACACTCATACAGAAGAAAAGCCAAATACCTCAAGTTCAGAATGCTGCATAACTTAGGTAAGCACAATAAACTGGGAAATCTCAACTACGCTGATGTCATAGGTTTGCTGTCACATGATTTCATAGAAACGACATTTAATCTTGCAGCTATTTTTAATTCTACATTATTATCAGCGCTTGAACTAAAAGCGAATAAAACAAAGGCATTGTGCTTAACCGTTTGCCTGCTACGCGGCGCAAAAGCGCGGCGTTCATTTGTTACGAAAAACGCGACGCAGCGATTTTGCGCTGCTAGTTTCAGTGTATCTTTGTTATTCCGAAGGTATGAACGTAGTCTGATATCACACGTACTTTATAACGCGAGTGCATTCTAAAATAACTGTTTACCGTTTTTATATATTATTTTTAAAAATAACCATGTCACATGACAGCAGTAGTGATGATAGCATTATTATAACTCATCAAACAAAAATACTGAGGATTGAAAGTGAGTCTTCTATCTCATCTTTATCTTCAGAAAAAACACCGAGTTGTACGAATATTCCTTGGACAAAAGTGTTTTCGAAAACAACAAATAATTTGTTTGAGACCCCTGGACCTAGATGTGCACCTCAACCCCTAACATATTTTAATTTATTCTTTACCACATCACTGCTTGAAACCATCGTAAGGGAAACAAATCGATATGCTAGCCAGTTTTTTGCCTCGCACATTGTTTCGAATAATTCTCGATTAAAAAGGTGGACGCCGACAAAAATATATGAAGTAAAAGCCTTTATTGCAGTCTTACTTGAAATGGGGATTACGAGAAGGCCATCAATTGACAGTTATTGGATAAAAGATTCCCGACATATACCATGGTTTAGCACAATGTTTTCAAGGGATAGGTTTCGACTAATTTTGAAGTTTTTTCACTTGACTGACAATACGTTATTATTTGAACCGGGCCATCCGAATTATGACCCATGTGGCAAGTTTGATATGCTTGTCAAACATGCAAATACTGTATTTCAGCGGCATTATATACCAAATCAACAATTATCTATCGACAAGTCGCTAGTTGCTACTCACTGTCATTCTGAGATAAAACAATATATCCCAAACAAAAAACACAATAAATGGGGGATCAAATTTTGGATGTTATGCGACTCGATTTCTAAATATTGCTTGGGTTTTTTTGCTACAAAGGAGTTAAAAGTACAGATGACGAAGATTTAGTACAAAAATATGGTCTTGGATTTACGGTTGTGCTAAAATTGCTTTCAATTGGAAATTTTCTGCTCAAAGGCTATCATCTGTTTACAGATAATTTTTACACAAGCTTACGCTTGGCCAAAGCCCTTTTGAAACAAAATACACATCTAACTGGAACAATTAAACGTAACAGAAAAGAGATTCCACCAGAAACTAAGAAAACAATCGTAGGAGAAGCGAAATACATGGCACATGAAAATATATTGATGTGCTCTTTCAGGGACAAAAAGTCCAAACCAAACCCAGTCATATTGATTTCATCCAACTCGGACACTAATAGTGTGACGATCAAGAAAAAGAAAGGAAATTTTGAATGCGAAAAGACGAAACCATGATTCATGACTACAACAAATACATGGGAGGTGTGGACGAGTGCGACAAAATGTTATACTCGTATTTAGACGAGCGAAGAACCCTAAAATATTGGAAAAAAGTAGTATTCAACATATTTGGAAGAATGGTGCTGAACTTTTATATTTTGTATGTTTCCAATACTACCGGAAAAAAAATTAACCGGCTCAAATATACGTCGAAAAGTATTGATAATATCGAAAAGGAGTGGATGAATCATAAAAATATCGTGTCAACACAACCATCTTCATCACCCAAAAAATTTGCGCTTGAAAAATTACCGGGACGTAACTTACGACAATGTACGGTGTGTTGCAACAGAAGGAGCGGAATCAAGCGATCCCGCCTTATTTGCAATTGTTGCAAGAAAGGCCTTCACGCTATTTGTGCGGCAAAACATAGTTGTAATACATAAGAGAAGATCAAAAAACTTAAAGTTATCTTTTTATAAATTTTAATTTTTAAAGAAAATACAATTTGTTGATTTTTTCTTATTCATATTCACTATTAATATTGTTTCTTTATAATACGAAAAGAATTATTAAAATTGATTTGCATTTGTCTAAATGAGAGTGTTTTATTTGACAACTTCAAGTCAAAATATGTCCCGCAGTTTTCGAACGTTCTCACCATAATCGCTTAGCAGTCAAACGGTTAAATATTTAGACGCCTTGTCTTACTTAGTTAGCATTGTAATGAAATCTTGTATGACTGAAGCGAACATTGCAAACAGAAGAATAATATTCAAATCAGTGTTTGCATGCTTTTGCAGCAATCTTTATAATGGAGAGCTAATTTATGCCTACGAAAACGACAGTAACTTGTGAATATCGCTATGGTGCGATGGATGAACTCGCGATTTAAGTATAGCAACCCTACGTCTATTAAGAAGTTTTTTAAATATCCTAGAAAACAAGTTTGACTGGGGCAGTCGGAATGTCCTGTAACATGCCGGAGATTGCGAGCTCAGTACCGGCCAACATCTGCAACGGAATTTCATACGATATCCCAATATCCCGTTGAAACTACATTGATGAGTGGTTAATCGCAGTCTGGCTTCCCAACTTAATCAATAAATTTTCAGAGATTTCTCAGTAAGCTTTAAATCGCTTTCAAAATGGCCATGACCTCCGCCTGGAAAATACTACAGTAGTCAAGATACCTGTATGAGGATTTATTATTACAACGCTTAATAAATATGCCACACCCTATATTGCACCTCATCTTTGCGCCATCGGTAAAAAACTTAAGGGTGCCATTGGGAACCTCCGTTTTTTAGAGCAAAAATCTTTTCCTGGAATACTATATTTAGAAACTTATAGGGAGCCATATAATCGACTTGGATGTGTCCTTATCTTCCCAGAATAGCAGCAAATGCATAGCCAGGTTGGGTTAGTATTGAGCTGCGTTAATTCTTACTGCCACAAACTCAGGCCTTTGCTGTAATAAAAGACCAAAGCGGAACCAATTGAGTCAAGCAAATAATGTCTTGGTTGGAATGGACCACAAAGCACTGTTGATCAGGTCAGCTGACTGTTTAAGTACTCTGTCTATCAGCCGCCAGTGGTATCTCTAAGTGGAAATGGGAATTTTTACATAAAAATATCTCTTTTTATCTTTTAGAGATATTCCCTGCAAATTAACTTTATGGCACACGGAAACGATTCGTTTCGAAGTTGCAGTCGCAGAAGATTCTTTAATTGTGTGTGAATAGCATTACAAAGAATTATTCAGGAAATTCGAAAAAGAAGAGAGACAATGCTAGAAGTTTCAAGTTTCATCAATATTTAATTGGGCATAACTACAATTTGTTCAGGTCCGCAACTTTGCGTCTCCCACTACTTATGTTGTGCATGATGATTTTATCCATAAATGCGACGTACAGTTCAAATTCGACTCCGAACAACAGATTTTTGAGGAACTTTTCATGGCAATTTTTACTTCCTCTTACAGCTTTTACCAGAAATCTTTTGTAAGGCAGTCGACGATGATATATGCGGTTTTAACCGTGGCCTCACATCTAATAAGTCAGCATGCTACCTTTTAGACTACGGCGACTACGAATGCAATATAGAGCCCTAATAAATTTTTTTTCTTCCAGTAGTTCATTTCTATTTATTATTTGAGGTTTCATTAATGGGATGAACAAATAAATTCGTCAATCATTATTTCATCATTTGCATTTTGATTTTGTAGTGTTCTTTTCTTAAAATGTCTTCATCTGATGACGATTTATTGCTTTTGACATTGTGTGGGATTTTATTGAGACAAAAAGGAAAATATAAAAAGGAAGAAAAATTTTTGGATGAAAAAGTGATTACAGATTTAAATTTAGATAATTGTAGGAGTACAAACATGACTGGCCTTACGGATGAATATACAGCATTGGAATCGTTAAGTTTAATTAATTTTAATTGGTTTAATTGGTCTAACAACATTAGAAGGCTTCCCAAAATTGGCCAATCTAAAGAAATTGGAATTATCAGATTACAGAATATCAAATGGCCTCAATTATTTACATACCAGCCCAAAATTATTATATTTGAATTTATCTGGTAATAAGATTAAAGATTTAGATGCCTTGAAACCATTGGAAGAATTCAAAAATTTGGCCATATTGGATTTATTCAATGATGAAGCAACGCAAATTGAAAATTATCGTGTGAAAATCTTTGAAATGTTACGCTCATTGAAATTTTTAGATGGATTTGATTGCAACGATGTGGAGGCGTCCTCAGAGAGTGATGATGATGAAGAAAATAGAAATTATTCAGGCGAAGAGGAAGGCGATTCGGACTCCGAGGGTTATGATTTAAGTGAAGAGGAAGATAATAGTATTGATGATGAAGATGTTTCACTATCTGAGGTTTATAATGAGGATTTAGAACAGGATGAAAATGAATGGGATAAAAAATATGCTGGTAGTGACAACGATGATGATGACGATGACGACAGAGATGAAGATGAAGCCAATGTTTCAGCCGCCGCTGCAAATGCTGACAAGACGGCTGATACTAACAATGCTAGTGCTGAAGAAACCCAAGCACGGGGAAAGAAAAGAAAGCATGAAGGTTAAAGAGAATTGTTTTCTTCATTAAATATATTCTCGTCTTTCAAATCACCCCCGTTTTATTTTATTTGATTTTCTTTTTTATTATTATTTTTTTATTATTATTAAATCTATATATCGTGTGTTTTTTTATATTAATGCAACAACATATTTTACTTTATACAAGAGAAAGAAAAAAAATTAACAATAAAATATTTGCAAGTTTTATTTTTCGTATAAGAAAAAATCTGAAACAAAATCAAATTAATATTTAAGTAAAATAAATACAAGTAATCAAAATTAAAGATGATGGAGCTGCCAGTTTACCAAAAAAGGTAGCTGTATATGTTCCAGTTTGTATAGTGAACCTTTTAATGTATGTACAGATCAGCAATGAATTATTTTTTTGCTACTCATAAGTACGCATGAAATTTTGAGTTTGAGTGAGTCAACAGTGTTGAAATTCAACTACTCTGATTCATTCGTACTCACTACAACACTGATTTAAAAGTACAGGTTGCAATGAGTATGAGTACAACGTTGACATCAAACTCATAACATTCGAAATATGTTTGATTCATAAATTTAGAAAAATGCATATAATACTTATAAATGATTCGAGTGACTCGAATCGTTCATCAAAATTTACAGTCGTATTTGTTGTTGCATTTACAAAAAATAAAAAAGACAAAGACAGCAAGCAAAGCAAACACTTAACCTTCTAGTGAGTATTCTAGTGTATGATATTAAAATAAGTACGAATGCGCATAAGTATCAGAAATTATGAGTATGATTCGATGCTACTCATCTTTTTAAATACTCATTGCTGATCTCTGGTATAGACATCGGCTTGATGTCTCAGACTACAAACTCTTCTCGATATTGCCAATGTTTGGAAATGCTTCTTTATTCAAACATTTATTTCGAAGCTGATTTCTAAATCTAAAAGCTATCCACGATCCACAATCAGTGATTGCCTTCACTCAGAACCTTGGATACTTAATTTTTTGGCATTCGAATCATTGAATTATGGATTCAAAAATAAGGATTAAAACAACGTACAAAAAGACGCTATGAGTGCAACTTTTAAGCATTTCCTATATGATATTATGTAGAGTTGTAACTAGGTTAGGTTAGTTTTGAGGACGTGTGCTTTTCATTGGGAAAAGTACAACACCCAGAGATCAAAATGACTCATTGAAAATTCATCCTAGAAGAGAGAGAGAAAGGATAGTGACAGAGATAGTAAAATTGAAAGAGGTAGGTTTCTAAAACTATTTGTAAATGAAAATTGAAAAAGGAAATGAAAACCATGATAGACCATGTTTGATAAAATTTAATTAATTTTCTATTGTTTTTTGTGCTTTTCTTTTTTGTTTGTATTTAAAGATGACTCTAGTTTTGCGTTTTAAATTAAAGTGGGTGTGTTCACAGTTTTTTAACGTTTGTCTCAATTTTATTTATTTCAAAGTTTTTCTTTCCATTTCTCATTCGTAATCAAAAAAAAAAACATTTATTAATGTAATGTATTGAAACAGATCGTTTGGAGTTTATTCAGTAACTAACTAACTTTATTTATATTTCAATAAAAAGGGACAAATAAATAATGCCTAATTAATTAACATAAGGAAAGCTTAAAGCTAAGGGATTAGTTCTAAAAGCTTAATTATAAAAGAGGTAGAGAGTTGTCTGTAAGAAAGTTTCATACATAACAATTAAAATGTTTAACTGAATTGCGTAGGGTCTCCCAACAAGAACTACGAAACTTATCTACGGAGGCTTATCTTGTAGATGCTTACTGGTCATTATAATCCTTTAGTCAGGATTACAGCCTAGTTTCTCACTCCGCCCTTGTATCTTTGAATTAATTTAACCATGAGCGGCGGAAACTAGAGTATAATATCGACCGCGAACGACAAATTTTTGATAAACTTTTCTTCGCAATCTTTTCTTTGGTCTCAGAGTTTTTGCCAGAAATATGTTGAGAGAAAGTGGCCGAAGGAGATTTTTTCATGTATTGTTTTATTCGAGATGTCTGGGATGGAGTTTAACCGCGGCCTTACTTCTAAAAAGCTACTTACTAGACAATGGCGACCTCAGTGTAGCTAATCTGTCAAATTAGTTCTCAGTCCGTTATGAGAAATCCCGTAGCCTAATAGGAAGTGTGTTGGCTTTTTAGACGTGAAGCAACGGTTCCAACTCCAGGTCATTTCATATTTCTTGGCGACTTTCTATAAGTCGATTTCTGGCAAAAACTCTGAGAGTATCAAAAAATGTTTATGAAAAGTTTCTCAAATAATCTATCGCTCGGTGGTGACTTCAAAATGGTGGTGACTTCAAAATTTATAAAAATAACACACTCAACATAGGTGGTGTGAGAAGCTAGGTCGTAATCCTGATTGGAAGGTTGTAATGACTAATTATGCGAAATCACTTTCGATAATCATAGACAAATTGCATTGACTAAACGCGCTCTGGAGCAGTTGGAACAATGAACCTAATTTTCATTGAGAAATCATCTTCAGCAATGACGCCCATTTCTGTATGAATGGTATGGTATGGCAAGAATGTCTAATGCATCCTGAAAAAGTCACCATATTGGGAACGACGTTGGCGAAGTCAACACTCTCAAGGGGAGACTACAGCTCGAATTGGATGATAAGGGCTCCGTCGACATTTGGTTTTAACACGACGGCTCTACGTGCCTCACTGCTCATGCCAAATTGGATTTGAAGGCAGGATCATCTCACGTGGAGGTTTTACGAACTCGCCAACGAAATCATACGATCTGTCGCCGTCAGACTTTTGCATGTGGAGTTTCCTTAAGTTGGTGGTATATGCGGATTAGCACATACTACTGCGGTCCTTAAGGCCGGCATAACCCATGCCATAGGTCAAATTCAGCCCGATTTATACGACCAGATCATGGAAAATTGAGCTTATCGCATGCGCTCTACCCATAGAAGCTGTGACGGACATATGAACAATTTTATATTCCACACATAAAGGCAACAATTGTTGTGGTTTGAACGAATAAAAAAATTTTTCAGATAGGCACCACTTAAAAAGAGACCCTATAACTCATTTTTAGGGATTTGTTGCTAAAATAATATTTCTGAAATGGAATTTTTATTTATCTTCTGTTGTAAATGTCACTGCAACGAGTGTTGTTTTAAACACTTGACATTTGTTATTGTTCTAGAATATAAAAAAAATATGTTGTATGATTTTAATAAAATTTTTTGTTTAAAAAAAAATACGTTAAATTACTGTGGTGTTTTGCAGAAGAGAATTTTTTATTTAATGTGTTGTATTTGGGTGCATAACATACATGTATTTGTAAAAGTAACCTACATCAATGCATCGACTGCATTTGAAGTTAAGAATACCAATGATATGAGGCCTATCAAACGTATTTGCTTGTAAATTTTGTACTACAAATTCACCACAATTTTGCAATGATAAAAATTTGTTGTCAAATACTTTTCAATCTGATATTAACTAACGGTACTGGTTATGTTTTCTTTGAGGACCGCGGTGGTTTTATAGCTTATTCGCGTGCACCTACGACTTAAGAGACCCCACAAAAAAGGCTCTTACGGGATCAAATTGCACGATTACGTAACCTCCAAAGTCAACCTTGCTGTAAATTCGCTCGTGTAAAATATCCAATGTGGCATGAGCTCTGTGCCAGGTGGCGGTCAGTCAAATACTGTCACTGCCGAAATCATTCATTTCAGACCATATACCACCACACATGTATAAACTTAAAGAATATAACATAGAATGGTGTGTGATCTAGGTCGTAATTCTGAATAAAGGATTGTAATGACCAATTATGTATGTATATATGTATGTATGTCAACACAACCAGTGTTCACATATTTAATTTTTTTTAAAGGAATAAATGAACAGATCCTTTGTCTCAATCGCTTTTAATTTATTCCCTTAGGAAAATAAATTATATGCGATAGCAAATGAAATAGAAAATTAAAAAACACTGGAAGGTAGAAAGCATTGAACTTGTAAAAATTAATGGCATTGAATATGTTAACTAAACACCAGTCTTTCTATTCTTCTTGAGACATATCAACAGTTTTGCATATACGCTCATACCTCGCCCACTTTAGTAAGAAGATATTTTTTTATACTCTGATAACACGTAAATATTCCTTAATGCATGTAATAAATCTTTGCATACACACTTTTTGAAATTGATTTCAAAATTGATTTCAATAGAACACAAAATTGTCTGAACAACAAAAATTGAATACAATTTATTTAAAACAGTCGCCGTAGTCTAGTATGTAGTCTGTTGGCTTATTAGACATGAGACCACGATTCAAACACCAGATCAGGCATCTCCAACAAAACGAAACATTACAAAATATTTCTTCGGCGACTTCCTCTCAGCAGGTTTATAGCAAAAACTGTGAAAGTAAATAAAACGGCCATAAAAATATTCTGTCGTTCTGAGTCAACTTTAAACTGTAGGTCCCACCACTCATGTATAAAAATTAACGCGCACAAAACTAGGTCGTAATCCTGACTAAAGTGTTGTAATGACCAATTATGTATGTACATATGCAACTTAACTATTTAAACTCTTCACAAGTTTTCATAAAAGCTTCGATCAATTATGGAATGTTATCCTCCAATTTATTATGCAAAACTATTTTGAAACCAAAGCGGTTTGGAAACCCACAATTCTGGTGTTTTTCGAATCTTAAATTAACACTTTTACGGCGGCTGTACCAATTTGAGAGCATTTATTAGCGCCTGATATAAACTCAGATGTTTTTATTTCAGGAATGTATCAATATCTTACAGTAGCGAATAAAATGCTTTGAAGATTCATTCCTATTATTAACCTCAGGTTTTTCTTTAGATAATCTGATTGATGCATGTATCAAATATCCTCTTAATTCTCGAAGAAGCTTTTATTGCCTTAAATTCGTTTGTTTCGAAAAGCATTTACCTTTCCCTGAGTATACATTTCCAAACCTCTGTCCCCAATCAACAGAGAGTTTCCTGCACCTTGTAGTGACGTGAGCTTAGAGGTTTTATACATGAACCTACAAGGCTATGTCAAATACATAGAGTTTGCAAGAAAATGACTTGAAAGGTGTTATTCATCATTATTAAATATCGTACGCTAGACAGCACTAATCACGTTCCAGAAAAACTTGAACATCATATACATACGTTGTGACACCTGATACAACAGTAGTCGTTGGAATTGTAAAAAAATGCGTGAACGCAATTTGCTTTGACACTTTTAAAATTTTACTCTTCAGTGCCAATTTGGGTACACTCCTCTTAAGTGTTGAACATTTTTTTTTTATTTTCCTGTAAACAATATTTCAGTATTCCTAGCCGTTTTTGTTTGGTTTTCAATACGTTAAAACAAAATAAATAAACTTGTACCGAGAGAAGAATGCACTGTTAGTTACATACATTACATTACAACCCT
Source organism: Sarcophaga subvicina (assembly GCA_936449025.2). Classification (NCBI taxonomy): domain Eukaryota; kingdom Metazoa; phylum Arthropoda; class Insecta; order Diptera; family Sarcophagidae; genus Sarcophaga; species Sarcophaga subvicina. Next base: position 95,548,836 of record OW388080.2, read on the forward strand.
TCAGCCAGGATTTTGCTCTAGCTTCACACACCACTTATATTGTGTGTGTTAACTTCATATATGAGTGGTGGGACCTGCAGTTTAAAGTCGACTCCGAACAAAAGAATTTTGAGAAACTTTTCATGGCAATTTTATTTACTCCCAAAGTTTTTGCCAGAAATCTCTTGAGCGGTAGTCGCCGATGAAATACTTCTTCGTATTTCGTTTTGTTGGAGTTTAAACCGTGATCTTATGTCTAATAAGCCAACACATTATCTACTAGACTACGGCGGTATACAATATCTAGCCATGATAAGAAACGGGAACACTTGGTCATCCTGTTGAAACTACGTACATCTTTTAAAATAGTTGTCATTTATTCAGTCTCTTTTGTCAAATCACAATGCGAACAATACGTGCAAATAATGAAATCGTGTTACCATAATGACAGTTGGCAACTGACCCTAATTATCATCGAAATGTCCACTTCAGTCATGGTGCTTATTTGAATGAAATTGTTGAATTTGGAACAATACTAAGATGAGATCCAAGAGCGTCCAATGCATCGCGTAAAGGACACCGCTTGCTGTGGATTTTGTGCGGACAGTTTAATCGACCCATATTTGTTTGAAAACGACGTTGGTCGGTCACACTATTAATGGCGAGCACTGTATGCTCATTTTATCAATTAGTATTGAATTTTGCAGATAAATTTCAATTCTGATTACCAGATAATTCCTGGAAATCAGTAATTGCTCTCAACGAGGAGGTCGTCGAAAGCAATATTTCTTTTAAATGGCAAATCTGACGTCCAGTATAATATCACACCACCTGATATAATGATTTAAAAACATAACAAAGAAAAGGTTCCATCAAAAACTTATTAGCAACGTCAGATATCATTGAAATAAGGCTGTCTTATCATGGTACACTAGTCGTGCAATCCATAAAAATGTAATTAAAATACAATACAATACAATGACATATTTCCAGAAATCATAAATCAGTATTTGTTACTCACTGTAAAAAATATTTGAAGTTATTGAAAAAGTATACATTCTATATTGCTTCTTGATCTTCTCGTGGTAAAATTTTTATTTTTTGGTTGGAATATTTGTTTTTAAATTTACTTCGGTATTTATTTTTTTGTTTTTTTTTACAACAAGTTAAGCTTTTATCGAAAGTCGTTTGTCACTAAGTGACAAACTTGTTAAATATTAATCAAACATATTATATGGTTGGTACCAAGATACAGCCAGCCAACATCATCACATCACCGCAAAAGCCAATCATCATCCATCCCACTTTGCTCTAGTAAGGATGCTTCAATAATTTTTCTATTTTTTACATGGAACTCTGTGCAGTAGCCTTGAATCCTGATGTGCATACAAGTGTTGTCTTTCTGATAGAGTTTGTTACTTTACATATATCATATGTATATTTCCTTTATCATATGAAATTCTAAAAGAACATGAAAGTTACTAGAGGAATAAATTTAAATAAATTTTTCAAAAGGAAAAGGAAAATGTACATAAAAGTCAAAATGCACAGCTGTGTTCTTTCCCCAAGAGCAACTGAAGTGTCAAAATTATTTCAGAGAATAATTTATTGACTATAATGGCTTCATTTAATTAGTTATGCAAAATCAATAGGTTTCGGGATTCGTAGAAAATTTTTTTTTACATTTTTACGCATTCATAAGCAATCTATTTAGAGTACCAATACATAATACATAAATGGCCATTACAACTCTTCAGTCAGGATTACAGCCTAGCTTCTCACACAACTCTAGCCGTGTGTGGTAAATTTATACATGACTGGCGGGACCTACATTTTAAAGTCGACTCCGGACGACATATTTTTGAGTAACTTTTAATGGCAATTTTATATATTCTCAGAGTTTTTGCCAGAAGAAGAAATATTTGTTTATATTCGTTTTGATGTCTGACCTGGAGTTTGACCTGGGGTTTATGTCTAATAAGCCAACACACTACCCACTAGACTATAGCGACAGCAATAGAATGCCAATAGAATGAATGAATAGAATAGAATGTGATGCCATACTATGTCATCCTTCAGTTTTGCTTAACTAATCTGTAGCCGCCGTAGTCAAGTAGGAAGTGTGTTGGCTTATTAAACATTGAGGCCACGGTTCAAACCCCAGGTCAGACATCTCCAACAAAATGTAATATGAAAAAATATTTCTTCGGCGACTGCCTCTCAGCAGATGTACGTCCTTCAAAGTCGGCTTTTAACTGTAGGTCTAGCCACTTATAGATAAAATTAACACAACATGGATAAAATTAACAAAAATCGTAATCCTGACTGAATTATGTATGTATGTATGTATGTTTTAAAAATTCTGCTGACATAGTGGTAGCCATTGTGCATACATATATCGTTGTCCTTAGGACAGACTTATAATTATCAAACCTGTAATCAATCTCTGCACTTGGTTTTTTCATCAATTTAAGCCTTTTTGTCACAGCTCTACAGTTTCTCTCGTAAAACCGTCATGAAACTCACATCATAACTTTTCCTCCACCAATAATTCGCTTTGATGGCACAAGACTTACTTGGCCCAAATCAGGCCAATAATAACTGTAGTACTTTGGATCATCTATATTATACTTTTTAGGTGCATGAAAAATGGGTTTGGTCACATCTGTGTATCATAGTTAATCGTGACTTAGGCTTAATCTTTTCACTTTTCACGTTTCTTTTTTTATTTCTAGACATGATAAACGATTCTTAGTTGCCTCATGCCGAATCTGACCTTTCGATCTAATTAATCTTTTTAAATTTTCTTTCATAGTTCTTGCCAAGTTTTAGTAGGTTCATCTGTCAGAACAGATAACTATTCCAGCAATTCACTTTATTAAACAATACAAAATTTGTAATTTAAACGAAGAAGTTCATGGTATGTTAGTGGTGGGCTTGAAGCATCCGAGCTCCAGATGAAATTGGCCAATTCCTCAATGGCACGTTCGCTACTATGTCCAGATCTTCAAAGATTCTGTCATTCAAAAATCTATGACGCACTCGCATAAAAGGCGATTCCGTTTCCACCACGTCATGGCAGATTCTGCAGTAACCCTGGTGGGACAGATAGAGCCTGTCATCGAAACTGCCAATAACGTAGTGTCCTGTTAGAATTCCTGTTAGAATATTCCTGTTAGAACAAAACCCTTTTTTTCTGTGTATCGTTATCCAATCGAACTTATGCAATTTTAGGCCAATCAATTGGAAAAAATTTTGTTTCTATTGACTACAACCTATATAAGAACTAATGCATCCATTATTGACAATATATTGTTAAGAAAACGAAAACAATGTAGTATCGTTTAACATTTAAAATGATAAACAAGGGCTACAACAACATCAGTGTGAAAAAAGGATAGGGACAACTAAACGAAAGCAACAACAAACAACGTAAGCAAACTACACAAACAACAATGCAGAATGCTTCAAGAATGTTCATCAGACTGATTTTGTGGACATATAAAAAGGCAAACCAAAGCAGAGAACGGGTAGTCAGAATACAGTCAGTCTTGTGTGTAGACGTTGCGTGCGTAGTAAACAGTTTGAAGATAGCTATTGTGAAGATCTACCGAACAGTGGTTTTGCTTACAAAAAGGTTGTAAGCGGAGAAGAATAACGAACTAAACAAGCAGATTATTGTTACATACGACAAGTTGTATATGGTGGCACACAAAAGTAGTGTGAACAATAAAAAGTTTAATTGAAACTGAACACAAATTTGTTTTTACTTTGTTTGCAATCAACGAACTCATATTCTAAACGTTTTTAAAAAAGTAAAAACGTAACAATATTAATAAAAAAACATTTCCATGCAATATTAAATTTCTTATTTGTATGCATGTATTTTGAATGTATGTATGTATGAATGTATTTTAATTAAATATATATGCCGGCCTCTAAATCCCGTATGCAATTATTAAGATATATTTTATTCTAATTAATGAAAACAATGAAATCGCATCGCATAATAAATAATGGCATGGAAACTCAAATAAATAATTACCCAGGCAACTCAATGTTAATGAAAATCGTCAGAAAATAATTAAAAAAATAAATATTAAAAATAAATCTTTGCAGTTGGTTGATGTTAAAAAATAATTAATTTGTTTTTAAAAGCTTTCATAATAAAAGTTTCAGATTGAATGTAAAATGTGCAAAATTAATTTAAATTTTGTAAATTATTCTATAGAATGTATTCCACTTTTATAGTTGTGTCTTGTATTCCGTAAGTGTCCGTTGTAAATAGTGAGAGTAGGCACATACACACACACATTCCCAGTTGTGCATTTTAAAGAAAGACACAAAAATGTATCCACTGATCGAGGTATACGTAATAAATTTATATTTTAACACTAGAAAGACGGGAGAATTAATATACCTTAAAAGACGGGTAGGGGTCATTTGTCTCCCTTTAAGTCTTAGTAGCAAAAATCTACATTTAAATTTCAAAATTTAATTTTAAAATTGCATATTATTTAAAATATAAAAAAATTAAATTGTATATTTTGTATTCTTAGTTTATAACAAAAAAAAAAAAAAATAAACATTTAATAATACGTATTTGAAAATAAATCAAGTTTATATGTGTACGTACATATAATAAAAATATGTACATTCAAAGCACTGACAGTACTTGTTGGTTTTGCTTTGAATGTATTTATGCGAGATCGAGGATATATCGAGATCGTGAAACAGGTCTATAATGATACGATTTTTTTGAAATCTGTCTTTTACATGCATCCAGAGAATACAAAACGTTTTGATATATTACGGGTTCCGCATAGGGGTTCCTGGCATATTTCACACATTTTATTTGTTTTGTTTTTGCAGCCAGTTGTATGACAATATCGTCTTTTTATGGATTAAATATGTGAAACTTGTGGTTGAATATTTACCGCTTGCGGTTGCTAGTCTATGTGACTCAGTTCAAACGCTAATAGTAAAATAAATACTTTTCTACGACTTTTTTGTCTGTTACTTCTTGAATAGCACCCATGCATTTATTGCTGACAAGTCCAATATGTTGAAGAAACCTTGTACTGGCCATCATCTTGAGCTTGACTAGCCATTTGGTCAACAACATCTACACCAAATTTAGTTGAATTATAAAGAGTTACGGTATTGGGTTTGCGTTTGCTATAACCTTTATCTATTTCATCGTGCAAAGTACTCAGCAATAAAACATTTTTTGTCTCTTTGCTTGGTAAACTGTGAGAAGGCGCTTATTATTTTTGGTTTTTAGAACTTCAAGGGCATGCAAATTTAATTTAAATTTTTTCACATATGGTGGAACATCCCGTCTTGCTTTATTGACTGTCCCAGCTAGAGTTGTACGTTTGAAGAGCACAACCGACACTGAGGTAAAAAAGTTGTCAGTCGTCACATGTCTCCCTTTGTTTACGAAAGGTTCCATTAGACGCATTACAATGTCTCTCCAAGCGTAATGTTATGTGGACGATTGTCATCTTTCCTCAAGTACAGGATGCCGTTGAGCAGATATTTCGATTTGACATCTACGCAAAGCCAAAATTTTATACCAAATTTGTCGGGTTTATTCGCCATGTATTGTGTAAATTTGCATCTTGCTTTTGTAGTAAAGAGTTGTTCGTCAATAGCGATGTTTTCACCTGGTCTATAACAAGATTTGCAATTTTCAATAAAACGGCTCCAAACATACGAAATTAAGATGAACTTCCTCTGTTTGTGTGAGAAAGTAGGTCGTAATCCTGACTGAAGGGTTGTAATGACCAATTATGTATGTTTGTATCTGTTTTTAGTCTAGTAGATTTTTCTTCTCGCACGTGAAAACGAATATATTTCATTATATCTTTGAATCGGTCTCTAGATATAGTTTGTGAAGAACAAGCAACTCCATATTTTTTGTTTCATAAATCATTTACAGATATATTATTGAATCCACAGGCATCTCTAGCGTACAAAACTAAGATGAATTTGTCTAGTTCTTGTAAAGCCATAATCCAAATATGCTTCAATATCTTTGTTCCGAAGGGATCTAGTCATAAAAAATCTTTTGAAAAACTGACAAAAATAAGTAAAAGCAATGTGCGCGTTGGCTGAAATTACATAACGGCATACTAGAGAAAACTTAAACAAAAATTAACGGCATTTTAATAATTTCGTGAAATAAAAATTGAGAAAAGTAATTGATAAAATAAATAGATAAGACCCCTCTCCGTCTTTTTAGGTAGTTGCTTTAATAATTGCAATTTGGAATACCTAAATAAAATAAAATTACTTTTTAATTAAATTTTATGGAATATTATTAAAAGTCACGAAGTAAGAAATCTGTGATACAATTCATAAGAGAAATATTAGCACTTAGATTTGTAAATGGGTCAAATGACCTCTGTCCGTCTTTCTAGTGTTAAATCACTCATACGTCACCATTTGATCAACAATACTAGTAATGAGTACATGTATAAAAATTCGTAGTTCTAACCGAAAGGCAACAACATAAACAAGAATAAAGTGTTAGAAATAGTTTTATGCATCAGTCTTTTAAATTTTTCTGAATTGTTGCTCTTTCTTCACCATATTTTCGCATTTTTAGCATGGCACAAGGCACAAGGCTTACTGAAGATACTAAAAAAGGAAATAATAATGAGAAGTCCAATTCCATACAACGTGGAAGAACATTGGCAAGCTGTAAATGAAATTGCTACACACTTATGTTGTGTGCATTAATTTTTATACATGAGGGGCGGGACCTACAGTTTAAAGTCGACTCCGAACGACAGATTTTTTGAGAAACTCTTCATGGCAATTTTATTTACTCTCAGAGTTTTTGCCAGATTTTAATATTTCGTTCAGGTGGAGATGGATGATCTGTTGTTTGAACGAAGGCCTTACGTCCAATAAGGCAATACACTACCTACAAGACCATGGCGACTTCCGTAACACAATATAATTAATTTATTTTATTTTGGATGCCCTGGTAGTCCACTATAGTGCGCTAGTGTAGATCGATTCAAACCAGAGGCTCTGGTACGTTATACTATACCGAGCACAAGATCTATACTACTCAGCTCGCAATAATTATAATATAATTTAGCAGCAGAGAAAAGACGCACGTGAGATCTTCGAACTATAGCGAGTTGGCTATTATTTCCGCATCCCATCCAACAATTAGTTGCATTAGCTACTCAACATATTTTTGATTTTGTGCAGCGCATTGATGTCCCTCAGCTATGGAGGCTCGGCCATGTGGTTCGGACAGAGTTTGACGTTTCGAAGAGACAGATATTTAATGCCACCAAATCGACCAAATCGATTCCTCTCTGTCATCTATTGATACGGCCAAGTGGAAAAGGAGCACAAGAAGCATAGGCATTGAAAGGATGTGTTAAGGCAGGCTGAAATCCGATGCGCTTATTGCTAATGACAAAAAACTCGTAGATATTTATAGAGTACTCCTCTGACCACATAGGAATAACGTAATGCAGTAAAGAGATAATTCGTTCTTTAGCCCATCTATGCGTACATGGAATACTTTTTTTGTTGAAATTTTCCTGTCAGTTAGAATATGTAAATAGAATGAAATGTAATATTCATAAATACTGGCTTACTGCCCTTTTTTAGATTTCAATAAAATACGCTGCAAAATAATAACATTTTTTGTACGACTTGCAAAGGTTACAACGATTGAGATTAAGTTCTTAAATTTTATAACAAATAATTGCTTCATCTCTAAATATTAAATTATATTGTTTTAGTATGCAATCGTTTGTATTCGAATATTTTTCTTTTCACTCTTTTTAAAGTACAAACATAAAATTGAATTGGCAAATCAATTTTATAACTCTATTGCTCCGTTATTACAATTTTGATGATGTTTTGCAACTTTCGTTGACACGTAAATTCTGAATTTCTATGACTGTTGGAGTGTATCTGTAATGATAGTCGTTGATTTAATAGCTGATGCTACAAATAGCACTACTTCTAACATACAGGGGACACATGCACAATCTGTTGAAGAAATAACAACTGGATGCCGCTAGATCAGCACAAACAATTCTCAGCAAAGGGTGATAAGTCACGTGCACGAAATTCATATACTTTCACATTTATGAACTTTGCTTTACCCACAGTTCATTTGTTCTTTGTACCTTTTAATGTTCATCAGGGTGGCAATGCTGTGACATTCATCTGTCTTGCTTAATATTATTGGATGTGTTGTTTTGTGGTTTTTATTATTCGGGGGTTTTTTGAACTCAAATACAACAGTATTCATATAAATATTTGGTCAATGGCATGTAGTATGTTTTTATAATCGGCTTATTAAACAAGTTGGATGACTTGGCTTCCCAGCAAACTTTTAAATAAATTGGAAACAAAATTTGTAAAACAAGATACATGAAAACATTGCACCGCGTGTATTTTCGAAATAAGAAAATTTTATGTAAATTCCATTCATTCTTATACACGGCAAATACTCGTTCTACAAAATTAAAAATATAACATTATTACACTATGCGACAAAATAAAAAAATGAAATACATCCAGCTAATGATATAGTGTAAGTCGTAAGTTTTGTTGAATAGAACTCAAAAATATTTTTTTATATTCTTGAACACTCCAAAATTGAATTTCGAATGGAGAAGGATGCCCCGATGCAAGTGGTATTGGATGCGGGTATTTCCGGCAAACTTTATTTGAGTTGGAAAGATCAAATCGAGGAAGCTTCGACATCGATTGGTGTGTCCAACTGGCGAAGGCAGGCAAGAATCCTGGAAAAATGTCTTAAGGCAGGCCTAAATGCGTTATCGGGTTGTTAATGACCAATTAAGAAAGTAAGTACTTAAGTATTCCAGTTCAGATCGGTTTAGATCCAGTGAAGATTAGATTCCATCTCCAACTTTCTTTAGAACAGTGACCGTATATCAAGTCCTTTAAAGCTTAAGGGCTTATTGATATTCTGAGCATAAAAATTCATATGATATTCTCTGGAATCAGAATATTTTTCTAGAGTACCATAAGTTTTTATCTGAATGCCTTATTATCACACAGCTTATATAAACTGCAAATACAATTTAATTCTCCTGTATGAGATGAAAAAATTTATTTTTGGTTGCAAACAATGCACCACACAAGTATACATCTCACTGGAGGCAGATAGACCGTGTATAGACCGTAATTAAAAGAAATCTGTGTTGTTTTTTTCCTGTCTGCCACAGGGAATGTTTTTAGCTAATGGTAACTAAAGCATGTAAGGAATTCAATTTTAAGGACATTATTAATCTAAAGAGATACCGCTTTAAACCGTTTGAAAGGATGACATTTACCTGAAAAAACGATCACTCTTTCTCAAGAAGTCTCTGAACTCCATTAATCTGAAAAAGTTTGAGCCTGAATTGAGCGCGTTTGTAGTTCAGCATTTTAACCACTACACCATGCCACCTCCCAAGCTAATTGAATTTTATTTAAGGAAAATGCTTTGGCATGATTTCTTTTTCTTAAACGTCATAGCTATTCTTCCCACATCGTCATTTTAAATGTCGTCTTAAAGTGTTGTTGCGTTGTCTTATATTTGTTTTACAATATTTTTTATTTAAATCTTAATCAACCGCAAAAATATTTGCAAAGAAAGAAAGAAACCTTTTTTATTATGGTAAAATAAATGCCAATTTATCGTCTCGTTTATTTAAATCCCTTGATTAATCAGAAGACTGAAAAGAAAACAAAAGACAAAATGTGTACAAAATATATGTGCTGTGCCAATACAAACCCCAACCCCCTCCAAATTTTTAATATGAAGTCATGCATTCACTGTTCATTGTTGCCGTTTATGTACAATATTTATAAGGTTGCGCAGCGAACATAAAGTTTAATAAAGTTAATTGAGATTAAAGTGTATAACTAAGCTTAATTCATGTTGTGAAAATTTTCTTTTGGAAAGTCCAAGATACTCGTGAAGGTATAAACAAGAATATGATAAAGGTTTTCAAATACTTGAAAGTTTTCTTTTGTATTTATTTGAAGTTGGAATATTGAAAAGATTTAGTTGTTAACAAATAAAATTGTATTTTGTCAACTGATATAAAGATACTGTTGCTTTCAACTACAACAGTACAATCAATTACACGGTGAGACAGTGAAAATACACCCGAGTAACTACGTAGTATAAGTTATTCACTAGGCTGAGTAGAACTCAATAATACTTTTTATTTTTCTCGAACCATCCAAACTTGTTTTATTTGACAAAAACCGTTGTAAGTGTTTTGATGTGGTAAACTTGGAAAATAATATTTTTTTCTTATTTTTTCAAGTTTAGCTATTCTTAATTGCAATATTGAATTAAAAAATATAAAGTAGATGATGAAATTCTGAAAGTACATTATATTGTAAAAAAAATAACACTTCGTTTGATCAAAGAGGGCAAAAATTACGGATGTTATAATTTAAGTAGTATAACAGTCGTCTTATAAATATTTTAATATATGTCATCTTATCAAATGAACTTTCAGTTCAAAAATTTTCAAAAGTTTTGATGGATCTTCTTTTTGATCGCAAAATGTCTCAATTTCGCGTTTGTATTTTGTCATTTGGAAAATTATATATACGAAAAAAATAACTCGACTGTTATGTTCTTTAAATAATAATTACGGTAATTTTCGTCCGATTTGATCAAACGAAGTATCAGTCTCTGCACAAGATAATGCACCTCCAGAATGTTATCACTTATTTCATATTTTTTAATTAAAGTTTGCTACTATGAACTGACAAACTTGAAAAAATATGAAAAAAATCGCATTTGTCAAGTTTACCTTATCACACCCCATAGCATATTAAGTCAAATAATATACGTATGTATACCGTTTTAAAGGCCTATCCCTATCCTTTCTAATAAGGCTTAAATTTTGGACATCGGTTTAGAAATGTTTGTGTAATCAATAAATTTGTGCGTAAAGTAAAAAAAAATCAGTTTTTGTCAAATAAAACAATTTTGGAGTATTCAAGAAGTATATAAAAACGTATTTCTGAGTTCTACTCAACTAACTGAACAACTAAGACTAGGTAGTTACTCGGGTGTATTTAATTTTGTTGTGTTTTGTCGCATAGTGTTATTATTAAAGTTTTTCAAGTAAAAAAAATAGAATATTTTGTTAAAGTAGTGAAGATCTGTACACATCAAACAAAGCTACGAAGATCTGAAAGGGTTAATAGATCCTGTGGTAAGTGATCTAATTGGCAATTTCTTTTAAACTTTCAATAATCATAATGAATACATTTGTATTCAGCATGTATAATTTATTTAAAATTATTTTGCGACCAAGATCTAATGTGAATGCTATATAAAGAAACAAATTACTCTTTTTATTTTTTTTACAATTTTGTGAAGCTGTACTTTCGTAATTTGACCATTATAGAGTATGTCTATAATGGGTCTAGTAAGTCCATCTAATTCTAATTTAACGATGCTGCACGATGTCAATAATGCCGCATCCAGATGTTTCCTTATGGAATAAATTTATGCTTCATAGGTTCCAAGAGCCTGTTCCGATGATTTTTTCTCATCGTCCATAAGGAAACAGCTGGATGGGACGATGAGAAAAAATCATCGAAACAGATTCGAAATAAGTAAAGTAAGCTGAGGTCGCCGTAGTCTTGTAGGTAGTGTGTTGGTTCAAATCAGGTCAAAAATATGTCGTTCAGAGTCGACTTTAAACTGTAGGTCCCGTCACTTATGTATGTATAAAATTAACACTCACAAAAAAAGTGGTGTGAGAAACTATGCCCATAATCCTGACTGAAGGGTTGTAGTGACCAATTATGTTATGTACGTTAGCAGAGGGTGATCTTATTTTGGCTGCTTAATCGATTCAGATTCTTTAGACCATATATACATATGTACATAGCCGATCATTACAACTCTTCAGTTAGGATTACGACTTCGTTTCTTGCATCACAGTGTTGAATGTGTTAATTTTATTTGGCAGGACCTACAGTTTAAAGTTAATTCCGAATGTGAAATTTTTGAAAAATTTTTCATTGCAACTTTAATTTTTTATTTTATTTTGTTAAAGATTTTCTGACCTAGGGTTTGAACCGTGGCCTCTAGTCTAATAAACCAATACACTGCTTATTGGACTTGGGCGAATTCAATACCATTCAATACCAAAAAAAAGTCTGGCAACTCTGTTGAGATTGTGTGTGTTTTTTGAAATGCTCTTTGTAAAAGTTTTATATTTGTGATTTTTAATTGTTTAAATTAAGCTTTAAATTTTTTATATAAATGTGTTGGAAGCTGTTTTTGTTGTTCTATTGTTTTTTGAATTTTTATCTTAAAATTTTAAGTTTTAATTTGTTAAGTTGTAATATTAGTTGTATCATTTCTAGCAAAACAAAAACAAAAAATTGCTTGTTTTAATTATTTTTTGTTTTTGTAAGCTGATTACGGTTTATTTGTTTATTTTTTTTTCTTTCTATCAGTGTTCCTCTTTTGTTTTTTTCTTTTTATTTTGTTTGCTGCTTTGTGTATTATTTTTTTTGCTTGTAATTCTTACTTATTTATTATTTATTTTTGTTTTTAAACTCTTATATATATTTTTATTCTTTTATTTCTTTTTATATAGATAATTTATACTGTTTGTTTTATTTATTTATTTAATTTATATTATTATTATTATATTTAATTTATAAAAATGAATAATTGTATCGCAGCAAAGTGCATTGTAAAGAAAGAGGGTGTACGCCAGGTTTCTTGCTGGCTATGTGATAATTTGTTTCACATTAAGTGTGTTGGTTTGCTTCCTCGTACCACGGACGAATTAGTGGATAGTTCCTTGGGTCTACGTTGGTGTTGTCCTAAGTGTAAGGTGGTGGACATCCAATTTTATAAATTTTTTATGGGGACTCGTCGTGAGTTTACTGAGATGCACACTGAATTTGCATCTCTTTTTGCTAGATTTCGTCGGTTGGAGGAATTATTTTCAAAATATGGCCTTTTAAACGAATTGCTTGAATCGGAAAGGGTTCCAGGCCCTCTTTCTTCTGAGGCTTCTGGGCATATGGCGCAAGTTTCTGTACCAAGGGAAACTGCGACAATCAACACATTGTCCACTGTTACTCCTATTGTGGACATTTGTCCATCTATTGCCGATAACCCAACTGGCAGCTCCATACTGAAGTCTGCAAATTTAGTTGAACTGAGTCCAAAGTCTACTCTATCTCCTTTACCTTTACCTCTAGGTGATGTCACTTCTCATGCATCTTCTAAACCGTCTTCTGTTTCGTATTCATCTGTAGTGTCCGCTAGTTTAGATACTTCTGCTCCAAGGGAATTGGTTGTAGTAAAACCTAAAAGGACTATTTTCGTGTCTCGTCTTTCATGTGATACTTCGGTCGATGATATAAGATGTTTCGTTAAATCGAAGATTAGGTAACCTTTTGAGTTTGGTTGCTATAAGATGAGGCCATCTTTGAATAGCAGTATTTCTTCGTTTAAATTGTATGTTCCCGATGAAAAATTTGGTGAAATTGTTAATCCTGCGTTTTGGCCGCAGGGTGTATTGGTACGGGAATTCGTATTCAGGCTGGGCAAACGAAGGAAGGGTGCTAATTTGCCTGGTCCTATTTCTCAAAAAAACTAACTTCGAAATCGTCTTTTAATTTCAAAATTGCTTATCAAAATGTTCGCGGACTTAGGTCTAAACTTTCTTCGTTTTATAATAGTAGCTTTGATTTTGAATTTGATGGAATTGCTTTTACTGAAACTTGGCTGTATTGTAATATTTTTGATTCTGAGATTATGTCTGGTAATTTTAGTATTTATAGACGTGATATGAGGTCTAAAAATGGTGGTGGTGTTCTTATTTCCATTTGCTCTAAATACACATCTGAATTGATTGACTTGTGCTCTTCTGAGGATATTGAGTTTATTTGCGTTAAGGTCTCTGATCGTGGAAAGTCTATATACATTACTTGCTCGTATATTCCTCCCTGTTCTGATATTCATATCTATAGGGCTCACTTCGATTTAATTTCTAGAGTAATTGATTCAATGGGGCATGTAGTCCTTGGTGATTTTAATCTTCCGCATACATCTTGGAATTTTTCACCTGAGACTGGCTCATTGGTGCCATGTTCTTCAGTTCCTTTCTATGATGAAATTCTGTCCGCTATGTGTGATCTGGGTCCTTTCCAGGTGAATGGTGTATTGAATTCAATGGGTAGAATTCTGGATCTTGTATTTTTAGAGGATCCAAGTATTTCTTCGTTATTTCGCATTGATCCTATATCTATGCCTGAGGATAGTTTTCATCCTACGTTGTTACTTTCTATTGAAGTTGATCTTTGTTTACCTCCTTTAATAAATCGCTTATTTAGTGATGAGGGGCGTTTTAATTTCCATCGTACGGATATTTGTCGTTTGAATACACTACTAGCCTCTGTAGATTGGTCGTCTGTGCTAATTTCACCACCATTTGACTCTCTTTCACTTGACAGGATCTTGGATGGCTTTTATGATGTATTAGTTAAATGATTTAAATGTTTTAGGGAGTGTGTTCCATTTGTAAATAGTCGTTTGGAGCGTTCTGGTCCTCCGTGGAATTCGGCTAGACTGTCAAGGTTGAGGAACAGAAAATCAAGATTATTTAAGAAGTTTGTTAGATCAGGTACTGAAATTGATTATGCTCTTTACTCTAGGGCGTGTGCGGATTATCGTATAATGAATCATTACTGTTATGAGGAATATATGATTAGGGTCAGGTCGAACTTCGCTAGCGATCCTAAGTCGTTTTATGACTTCGTTCGAGCTAAACGTAAATCATCTTTGTTTCCCACTGAGATGTTTTATGGGGACGTATCGTCCTCTAATTACCTTGATATTTCTAATATGTTTGCTGACTTTTTTCAGTCTACTTATAGGCAGTTGGACTCGGGACCTTATCTGAGTAGCGGCTTTTCGTATCCTTATTCAGCGGGAAGTGTCTCTATTTCTAATATATTTTCATTTGATGAGGAGTCTGCTCTTGAGTCTTTGTCTGGACTGAAACTTACATACTTGCCGGGCCCTGACGGGGTTCCGGCCTGTATTTTGAAAAAGTGCGCTGTTGTTTTGAGTGGTCCTTTGACCTTTATATTCAATGGGCTTCTGAGGGCTGGTCATTTTCCATCTATTTGGAAGAGTTCATTTATAATTCCTTTGCATAAGTCAGGTAATAAATCCAATATTTCCAATTACAGGGATATTGCCAAACTCAGTGCTATTCCCAAGTTAATGGAGAAACTGGTGACGGATTATCTCTCTTTTAATACGAGATCTTTAATATCCCCTTTCCAAAATGGTTTTTTGAAAGGTAGGTCGACTGTCACTAATCTTCTTGAATTTACTACGCATGTTTTCAGGGGTTTTCTTGCCAGGGATCGGACTGATGTAATTTATACTGATTTCAGTAAAGCTTTTGATAGGGTTGATCATAGAATCTTGCTTCTTAAACTTTCATTAATCGGTATTCCTGATATTATTCATCGTTGGCTAGACTCCTACCTCTCCCTTAGAACTCAGAGGGTAATGTTTAGGAATGTATTGTCTAAGACAGTATATGTTACTTCTGGTGTTCCGCAGGGTAGCCATTTGGGTCCTTTACTGTTCTTATTGTTTCTTAATGATCTTCCTTGTGCTATTTCTGATTGTAATATTCTGATGTATGCTGACGACGTTAAATTATTTTATACTTTTGATGATGATCACTGTCAGGCTGTTCTTCAGCGAAATATTGATTTGTTTGTAACTTGGTGTAGAATTAATTTAATGGATCTTAACTTGAAGAAATGCAAATGCATGGTTTTCTCTCGCGGGGGCGTAATTTCGTCCACTTATGTGATAATTCTTGCCCCTTGGATACTGTGACTACATTTCTTGATTTGGGAGTATTATTGGATATGAAATTGTCTTTTATTGATCATATTAGTATGATGATTGGCAAGGCTCGGGCTGTTCTTGGTTTTGTGAAAAGATGGGCTAGGGAATTCATTGATCCTTATATAACGAGACTGCTATACATTTCACTTGTTAGACCTATTTTGGAGTATGCGTCTATTATTTGGAATCCATACTATCGTTGTCATAGTGATTCAATAGAGTCTGTGCAGAAGCAGTTTTTATTATTCTGTTTACGTGGCTTAGGATGGGATTATGCCAATGGGTTTCCGTCATATGAGGCTAGATTAGGTTTGATAAAACTTCCAACTTTGGAACGTAGAAGGACTGTTTTAGTTTATTAAAGGTGATATCGATTCTGAGTTTTTGCTTTATAACCTGAATTTCAGTATTCCAGCAAGATTTTCACGACACTATCGTCCTCTTTCTTTAGATTTTTATAGAACGAACTATGGATGTAGTTTTCCTTTTCGTAGATTATGTAACGATTTTAACATATATTATGATTTTATTGATTTTAATAGTAGTGTTTGTAATATAAAACGTAGCTTATATGCTGACATAAATTTGTAAATTATTGTATAAAAATGTATTATCGTTCTTGTTATGCGTGGTTCATGTTTATTGTAACTTTATTCAGCTTGTGATTAATTTCTGTAGCTGTTTTATGTTCTCGTTGCCATTACTTTTCCCTTACCCGCTACAGTCCGGACTGTAGTGTGTACGTGTCCCTACGTAATGGGGACGAGCCCTCCGCGGTCGGGTGAGGGTGGGTTAGTGTGAGGCCGGGGACGTTCGATAAAAAATAATATAACACTCTGTTATTAATCACAGGCTCTCATCTCATTACAGATCGTCTTCATAATTGGCAGCTTCACATACTGTCGTTGGAATTATGGATTTTAATATCAGCCTTTGTTTTGTTCCTGTTGCCGTAAGTTCTTTCATTTTTGTTTGCGTAATTGTATGTAGCATATGATGTGTGCATTTTGTTGTTGTCCGTTTGTTCTCTGTGCGTACTTTCGTTTAATTTACTTTTAATATTTGTAAGAATAATAAACTTTTAAGTAAATTCGTTCGATAATTAAGAATAAAACAACTTTTTTACTTTACATTTGACAATAAAAAAATGAATTTGTTTTGTGGTATTCCCAGTACAATCCAGATCTACTTCCGTTTGGGATTTTCGTTTGGCATCTTCTTCTTCTTTTAACATTTCATAAAAAATTTTGTAGACAGATCTAGCTGCACAAAGTAAACAATAAATATTACGCCCTAAGTATGCCCAGTTGTTTTTGGGATCAGCACCTTTGTAGATTGTGTATTAATAATGATTTATTGTACATATTTGATTTCACCAGGATGGTGTAACTTGCCGCAATAAATTTATTGCGTCAAACGTTTGATGGTCGTTTAATTAGCCGAAATAATGATGTAAATTGGCTACCAAGAAAGTGCGGCAGAGACAATTGAGCATTTGAATGTCAACATTTGTGATGCCATTGTCGAGATACTACTCCATACGATAAAATAAGGTACTGTGTGGCTAGCCGCGGCAGCTATATGAATGAAATAATATTCCATTTCTAATTCACAATAAAAGAATAAATTTGGAAAAATTTCAAACCATTTGTTTTTAATTACATTTTTAAACTTAAACTTTCAAATGGCCCACTCACTCATATTTAATACAGTAGGACCTTGATTATCCGTGATTCAATTATCCGGCAACATCAATTATCCGGGATGAAAAAGAATGGTAATGGTAATGGGTAATGGTAAGACCTAGTGTAGCTTTTCTGAGCTATACGTTTTTTCGTGCCCACCAAGTTGAAAATGAGCTTCATTGGAAGATGATTTTTTTTTGGAAAATAGACATCATCGTCTAGTTTTTCATTGGTCCAATAAATCCCTTCGCTGCTCAAGGGAAAATCGATTCGTTAAGTTCAGGGGAGATAATATACTGAATGTTGTGATAGAATAGAATGACATAAGTATTGCCAGATATGAAATAACCGATCGCTAAATTTAAAAAGACAGATGCCTCACCAACCAAACCAAAGAAACATCTTGACCTTTAATACCTTGTTGATAAGATTTTCAAACTAAACTTCTACGCCTTCGTATACATGTTTTACACTTTGGTCATTACGCCAGTTTCCTGGGTGTGACTTAGAAGAACATTGTTTCTTACAAATCTTCTTCAAACTATAAAGGTTGAATCATAGCGACAGATTTAAGCAAATGTTTATGCTCAAAATTATCTTTTCAAGATAACAAAGCTGGGGATTGAAGTCAGTACTTACTTACAGTAAGCCGTCATAATTCGCTATATTTTATAAACAATTGTACATTATTGATCGATTGTGTCTAGTTAGGTTAGGTTAGGTTAGAGGACGTGTACTTGCCAATTAAGACACGTACAGTACCCGGAGGTGGAATTGACCCATAGTACAATCTCCTAGTTTCTTCCACCACTTATGTTGTGTGTGTTAATTTTATACATGAATGGTGGGACCTACAGTTTAAAGTCGACTCCGAACGACAGATTTTTGAGAAACATTTTCATGGCAATTTTATTTACTCTCAGAGTTTTTGCCAGAAATCTGCTGAAAGGAATTCGTCGAAGAAATATTTTTTTTATATTTTGCTTTGTTCTAGAAGTCTGACTTGGGGTTTGAGCCGAAGACTCACGTCTAATAACCCAACACACTACCTACTATTAGACTACGGCAACTGAAGTCATCGCCCAAAAGAAAAATTAAAGTTCGTTCACAATAAATGTTCCCTTCATATATGTACAACTGATACATTGAAGAAACGATTGGTATAATTAGATCTTGAATAAATTCAAAAATCTATCGTTCGGATACGACTTTAAACTGTAGCTTGCGCCATTTATGTGACATCTGTCAAATATGTGCAGCACATATCAAATCAATCAACCAACATCATCCTATTATTTCATCGTGTTAAAGACGGCATATCCTGTACCAGAAATTATGATTTGCGGAAACATGAATGTTTTGTTTTTAATTGCAGAACAGCTCTCAAGAGTCACATCAAATGCTTGATCATGCTCTACAAGAAACAACATGCAAAAGATAATTTCGATTGTTCAGCGATAACGATTTTGATGTGAGGCATAAGAAACCTGCTAGACCTCCCAAAATTTTGAAGAACAAGAATAGCAAATAATATTGGATGAAAAGGACACTTTGAATCACAAACATTTGGCAGACCGTTCAAAATCTATGGAGAAGATCCAAAATTGTAGAATATGGACGGAGATAGATAGACGGAGATCTAGAAACAACTTGTAAAAATTTGCTTGAAAGACACGAAAGAAAATCAAATGAAAGATGGATTTGATACCAAATGGAAAAAATCATTGATTAATCCGAGACAACCAACAACTTCGGCTGCAAGCCAGATCGATTCGGTAGGAAGACAATTTTGTGCGCTCGGGTGGACAAGAAAAAAGAGCCATCAGCTGCTAAAACCTGGCTATCGACGACAAGTGCTTCAAATTGAAAACAATACATTGATCGAAAAATAAACAGATTAGGCCAGAATACACGAGAAGATAATTTACCAACATGACAACGCAGTGGTAGATGGTAGCTGATACCGCACCTGACGAATTCACTAGACTTGGCTTCCTCCGCCTACTATTTGTTCTTATATGTGGGACACTCATTGCCTAAGCACTATTTCAATACCTATGAGGATGTCGTAAATTGTGACCTGACCATTCCGGTCAGGATAACAACTTAGCGTCTCACACCACTCATGTTGTGTGTGTTCTTTTTTTCATGAGTGGCGTCACCTACAGTTTAAAGTTTGCGAAACTTTTCATGGCAATTGTATTTACTCAGAGTTTTTTTCCAGAAATTTGCCAAGAGGAGTTCGCCATTCCTTTTGATTGAGATTTCTGACCTGGTGTAGCAAAACTAATATCAACGAACCTGCCTTACGACTTCCATACGTAATGTTTTGTCAGCTGTAAAATGTTGTCCAATCAATATTCCATAAAGTTGCTTTCAGAATGGTTTGTAGTCTGTTAATGTAAGATTGGTGGATTCAATTCACACCAGAGACAATTTCGTCGACCATATGATCTTGGTTACTCGCTGCTCATTGTATATAATTTGTAATTAAATAATAAAATTGCTCTCCTAACATAAGTCTGCATTTTATGAAGCATTTAATCAAAACAATCATAAAGCAATACCCTGTAAATTATTGCATGAAACTTCATTCATTGACCGCTACTAAGGTTTCTGATAATCAATGACTTCCATTTATGTTGACATTTCATCCAGCATTCGAAATGAGCACAAAGCAAAGCCCTAAATTTAATTTATTCACCAACTAAACACCGATTGTTAGAGTTTACAAAAAAAAAAAAAAAAATAAGCAACAGCTATTGCCACGACTATTTATATGTTCGCTATAGCGCAACTGATAAATAATGGCAAAATGATAATCTTCCACCGCTAAATTCACTAGAAAAGTGAGCACTAAACGGGAAATAAAATTTTCAAGTCTGTGTTCAAGTCTGTGAACTTTCTTTCCAATGCAATGAATGTTCTTTTACAACATGACCGCAATTAATGAAGTCAATTCAATAACCATCTATTGATTAAATTCCCATAAATCACAAGGCTCTTTAAAAGCCTTTCAACAGTATAAATAGACGAGAAAGATAATGATAATCGAAAGGAATAATCGAAGGAAATATTAAAGATATTTACGATTCCCAAAAGATTCGTTTCATTTTGAAGAGTTTTACTGTGCAAGTTAATAACGCTTAAAAGTGAATATTATGGGAAGCTTTAATAGTTCAAATTAGATCGTAAAATATGATTAAAAATGTTAAAAACTTTTAAGCTTCAACACTGCAGCACTGCACTATCATCACCATGTTTAACGATTTCTTGAGGTCCAGCTCTTCATTTCTTTTTCCTCCATACCATAGGAAAAACATTTGTTCAAAACTTATATAACATGCTTGTTAATATTCAAGCAAAGAACATAAATTAGATTTAAAAACTTGCGTGACTTGGTTATACATGGCCTCGGTAGTATAATATTGTGAACCGTTTGCAAATTATTTAGGAAATAATGAATAAGAGACAGAGAGAGGAAGTATTTAAACATACTGAAGAGCAAATTCACCAAATGTTCGAAAGAATTAAGAGAATTAAGTTCCCACAGGTTTAATATTCTTGAACAAAGTCCCGATATGACTCCAAGAGACTAGTTAGAATATCATATGGAAGAACGCTTACATAGTCGCTAAACCTGAAAGAAAAGTCAGCTGAAAATTTTGCTCATGACTGCATGGCGGCAAACAGAAAACACTAAACAAAACTGATATATTCAATGCCAAAGGGGTTAATGGAGTGCTACTAAATATATATGATAACATTTTAATATTTTGGACTTTCAAAATTTTAATCTTTTTTCAAGTGTTTTATTTAATTACTTATTTAATTGGGAGGCTTATATATGTAGCTCAGTAGCTTGTAGAGTTTTGTAGCGCGAGAGACGTCCCTGCTACTCAATTCACTATGGTAAGACCTGTTGGCAAGAGTGATATCCAGACTGACATCATTTTTGCTGGTTACGGCTTAGCCACGATGTATAAACTCTCTGACGACTCACTGAAGTGTGCGATCCACTGGGCAATCGACAACAAACGAATGCGTCCTACGAGAAAGACGTGTACTACGTAAGGACATATGATTTTCGGAAACTGGATCCTTTATCCCGCGAAAGCATAATCCATTGTAGTAGCGGTAGAACAAAGAAACACAAGCTGCATTGCGATACTCCAATGAATCAATAGAGTTGAATATCAGACCGTTATTAATGAACAACTTCGCCCTCTCCTATATGCGTTCGACAAGCCTCAGAATGGCTTTGAGGCGCCAGATATATGTAAGTGATGTAACTAGTAAACAGGTCAGATGAAAAGAAATGTTTCTTGCACCGTCTTAAGAAACTGAAGCACTGGAATGCTTCTTTCAACACTTGAAACATGTTCGGGTTCCAAGGAGCAGAGCATCAAGAGAGCCTGACGTATGAATGTTTCCACCACCCATAACTACAGATGAGGCAATATTATTGCTGCCTTTATGGGTTAATAAAGAGTATTGCGTTTTTGTCGCCCTTTAAAATCAGCACCATTTATAAGATCATATTCGTAGATTGACTGTAGGTCGAATGTGATAGTGTCATTCATATTAAGTCCATTTCGCCTCAATCTCCAAAGGGCTCAGTCTACCATTAAAATAATATGATTTGCAAATATTAGGCGCCCTACAGAAAATAGTACAATGGTATCAAATCGCAGCTTCTTGATGGCCAATTCACTTTACCATTTTGGCTACTTAAACGGCCATCAAACTTTTGACGCAATAAATCGATTGTGACATGGGATGTGTAGTAAATTGCCGCATTCTGTTGAAACCAAACATCGTTCACATCAATATCATGAAGAGCGAATATAAAAAATCGGTTATCTTGGCGCAATAAGTGTCTCCATTGATCGTAATGAATGCGCAATGCATTTCAGAGTTTAACAGATTGTTGCAGCAAATGTATTTGCAGGAAAGTATATACAAATTCATTAGAAAGTATACTTAACAATGACAAACACATTGAAAGGAAAGCCAAATAGAGACTCTTCAAGAGAAAACTAAACTGAATAGTGAGAGTATGTCATTGAATGTACCAAATAGTGGCTCCTAATAATAAATTACTGACAATTGAAAATCCCATACATGTACTGAACAATGATGATCACAAAGAATCGTTTGTTGTCAAAAATAATAAAACACCAAAGAATCCGCCTCGAGAAAAATGTCAGAAAATAAGGATGCCAATGAAAATGATTGAACAAGATAAGTCATATTCTTGGAGTTACCTTACTTGGATTACTCTAATCATCACTTAAAAACTTCACATCCGCTTTATTATTTCGTTCTGTTGGTGGTCACTTTATGTTTTGGTTTTCCATTCTATGAAGTCAGGCTGGCTGTGATCATATAAACTTCTCAACTGTACATCTGTAAAATTTACACATTCGTCGGGAACTGAAATTAAGGAAGCGACTTAAACTTGTATTAAGCTATGGATTTTAAAACATATCGGAACCCAGCCAACAAGAAGAGAAAGATATCTCCATCAGAAAACTTATTATTTAATGCGATTCATTATAATCAAATTCTACTCAAACAGGAAGAAATTGTGAAAAATCTCACCGTTCTAGTAAAAGTTTAATTACTTTAAGTCATCAAATATCCACAAAAACATACTCAATGCTAAGATTTGAAGTGCTATTTAATAGCATGGCTTTTTACATACTGAATTTGTGACGAAGTTCCTTTCTAATTTCAATTCTTATAGAACAGCAGCTTTTCCACATCGGTTTGAACTCATTTTTTAAATACTGAGACAAACAGTGAATGAAGCCAACGACAAGATGAAACAAGAAACGAAAAAATGTTAACAAGCGCTAGACAGCCACAATGTATTCGGATATTTTAGACTTCTGTTGGAGTTTTAAGTTCACGATTTTACCTTTTTGGTTTTGTGTAACACCTGTCAGATGGAATTAGTAAAATAATAATGGTTATCATCTAATTTGATATAAAATTATTCGTTATTTTTATTGTAAATTTTTATGTATTTTAACATGATCTTTTTAATGTTGAACACTATTTTTTAATTTTTAATTCATTCATAGTTTTCTGGGTCTTATTAGCATTTGAACAGATTTCAGTGAATATTTGTAACCATGAAATGCACCCCAACTAATACCAGTGGGTTCGTCGGAGAAATCATCATTAAATTTTTTTGGATCTTGATAGTATTTGCCATTTAAATTGCTACAAACAACCAGGCACCAGTTTCAATTACAGCACAATTATACTTTTCAGAAATATCATTATCACGATCTTTTGTTGAGAAATTATAACCCACATGCTGACTAAATGAATCCCCAGCATCGCCCCAATATGATCCAACTTTAATAAGTTTATAATTTTCAGTTTCATTGTCCACTTGGAAATCGTCATACTTGGCGTATTTCGTCACATTTTCGAAATCCTCCAAAAATATGAGCAACTCCACGGGTTTAAGGGTGGAGGTTAGGGCGTGCAATTTGTCTAATCCTATAAAGAATTCACCATCTAAATTGCCAAAACCAGATTTATACTCTGTCCAATTAAGGTAAAAGTTCACCGCGCCGTTGATACGTCGTTGAATAACTGTCCAACCGCCACCCTCTGCGCTGTTATTACAAGCGACGTAAAATGGTGCTGGTCCATACAGATCATTCTTAATGAGGCACTTATTTATTACACAATAATTGTCATTGACATCCGCACAACTGGTGGGATATGATTGATTGCTGCTTAAAAGTAATTGAAGAAATGTTTGAAATGAAAACATTGCATTTGAGATTAATTCATGAATTTTTAAAGATTTTTCAAAATGAGAAAATTTTTCTGTAACACATACTTAGCATCAAATTATATTAGTTTAGAAGGAGTGATTATGCATTACCTGCAGTAATGACTGAAATATATATGTACGCGTAACGAATTGCCATTTTTTATGTTTTTTTTTTTAATTTTTCCGAAAGTGTGTGTTTTGGAAATATAATCAATTTTTATCAAAGCTTTTGAAGAATTCTTGCGTGTTTTTTCGCTTTAACCTGAATTATATTAAAAATATTTTTTTTCTCTTACATACGCAATCACACTTCGATGCTCCCCTCTCAAATATTTTTCAGTGGCATCTGAAATATTAAATTTTTTTTTCAAATAGTATTGAAGTTGAATAATTTTAAAAATAATTCTTACTTAAGTGTTGCTGAATATCCTGATAAAATCTCAATTGATCGTTTTTAGGTATTACATTATTGCCAATAATCGTAAGCTTCTCGTCTATTTTCTGCATCAAATTGAATTTATCGGATATTGTTGTCTTCAATGTCCGAGTATGACCTTCCAAATTCATTTCTTTCAATAGATTTTGAATCCTATTCTGATTGTTGATAACCTCTATTGAAATATTCTTTGGCATTAAATTGCTTTCTATGTCGGTTATCTTTGCATCGATTTTCTGTAATGTAACCATTTTGTCGGAAATTGTATTCTTCAAGGTCTGAGTATGACCTTCCAAATCAATTTTTTTGCAAAGTTCTTGAGTGTCATTTTGCTTATTTAGAATTTTCGGCAACATATTATCATGATCTTTTAGTTTTTCTCTAATGTCAGTGACTAACGGAACTTGGCGTTCAGTTTCGTGTTTTTCCAACAATTTTGCTTCAATTCCTTTTATTTGTAAAGACAATTCAATCATTTTGTTAAACAGTTCCATTTGTTGTCGTAGTTGAGTCTCATGATTGATTTTCGCTTGTAGATTCAGTCGTTCCAGTTGAGTTTCGAGGCGTGTATAAACGCACGAATGAATCTCTTCACAGATATCATAATTAATGGACTGTATTGATGCAGAAACATATGAAATATATTTGATTTAATTCTCTTTTTTAAAATCAACGACAGAAAATACTTACTTTTGTTTCTCCCACTGCAAAATACTGCACACTCCAAATGCACAGCAAATATAAAACCTCTAAAGAGTATTTCATGTTTGCGATGAAAGTCTTGTATTGATGAGCATCGTCAATAAGCGTTGCTTTTTATATAATACTGAAGACACAGCGGTTTGAAGAAAATACTGAAATGTTGTGCTAAAAATAAACCATTGACATCATTTGCACATTGCGCCTGTTGCATTAATGTTGCATCAGCTTTGTTCTTTAATTACTGATAACAAATGCATGTAGACAGTTGGCGCATAAAGTATGCATTCATTGTTAAATTTTTCTTATTTTAATTGCTATTGTTATAGCTTGCAGGTCTGAAATAAAATGTTTAGATTTCAAAGCAAGCTTCAGATAATGAGGCAACAGACATTGATAAGAATTTGAAAGAAAATCTATTTTAGCCTCAAATGATATAATATTTTTAGGAACTATTTAAACATCTGATTATTGTATTTTTTAATACGAGGTTCCGAAGCACACGTCTTTGAATAAATATTTACTTGATAATCCAATATCCCATATTGATTTTAACTTCCTATCAATCATAAACTATTTACTCTAACAGTGATTTATGCATTGTTTGCTAAGTAAACCACATGAAGTGACTAAAATGTTAACAACACTACACATAGAATACGAAAACTGACAATGATTGTCACGAATTCACACTACAAGTATTACATTTTTTTCAGAAAATATACGTATCAATATTAAAAATAAATTTTTAAACAAATTTTTGATTATTTATTGAAGTATTGAAAAAAATATAAATTATTTCATGCGTAGTTTTAAAGTGTTGCAGGAGTAACTTCAATACATTCATTTTAATACTGACAATAGTTTAATAAACTACTTACCCTAGTTTAAATAAACTAAGTTTCTATCACAAAAGAACGGTGCATATACCTGGTAAGAATGAGCATTTACCTTATGAGCCAACTGTATGCATATAAAATGCAAGAAACAAACAATTGTTTAAACATTTATTTAAATATCGATGACAACTTAAAAAAATACCACAAAAATTAACGGAATCACTACTTCACAAAGGCATATATACATACATATTTTGAAGAATGTTATATTTTGTCCACAGCAGCACTAACGAAACAAAACAAAACAATTTTAATATGAATAATGCACCCTCCTATCGCTGACAAATAATTTTTTCTTTCACATAATAAGTGTGATAAGAATGCAAAATTCATTGCGGCATTTAATAGATTATAAATTAAAAAATATAGAACGTATGTAGTTATGCACGTATGTATGTATGTGATCTAGTGTTATTTATACTTTTTTATTCAGTTGCATTCAAAATCTGTTGCGTTCTTTAGTGATCATTTTGAACTGAACACTTTTATTATCAACTTAAGGCACATATTCATACGTACACAGCATCACTGTAGTCATCTACGTGAGTGTGTTTATGTTTTTTTTAATAAAATCGTTCTTCGTTCTAATAAACAACTTTGAATTTCACATTTCAATCGTGAACTTAAAAATAAAAAGATTTGCTTGAACACAACCAGTAAAAATTCTCCCAGTGATTCGTTTGAAAACAAAAAAAAAAACGAAATTCCTCGTAAAATTGCTAGGAGCACAAGCCTTTTACATGAAACATAATTATTAAACCAAAAAGATCATTTCACCCCATCAAGTGATGGATAAATTTAAAGAATTTTTAGAAAAATTTAAATTCAGGTCAGAGGTCAAATATTTAGCCCAACGCTGATTATGTTGGCGAAAATTTTAAATAGTCAAAATGACACCCAAGAACTTTGCAAAAAAATTGATTTGTAAGATCATACTCAGACCTTAAAGAATACAATTTCCAACATAATGATTGCATTACAGAAAATGGATGTAAAGATAACCGACATAGAAAGCAATTTAATGCCAAAGAATAGCTCATTAACAATCAAAATAATATTCAAAATCTTCTGAAATAAATGAATTTGGAAGGTCATACCCAGATATAGAAGACGACAATATCCGGCCGAAGACAACAATAGCAGTCATTGAAACATATTCGAAAGAAAGACGGAATTTTTATTTAGTTCCATTATGTATTTCGGCAGGGATACAAGTCATGAGTCATAAAATCAAACGTTTTTTCCACAAATTAAAAAAAAAATATTATTAAAAAAAAATATTCAAAACTCGTAAAAAATATTTACAAAATAAATTTTCTATTAAGGTTTGGGGGTTAATGGCACTGAAATGATGCTGATATATGAAAAGAAACAAAATGCCTTTCATTCTATTATCAGCTGCGGGAGTTTATTTTCACAAAAACAGAAGAAGAAATTGATGGAACAATAAAACACAATTCTATTTTAAAAACAAAATATTTTACAGATTGAAACTGTTAATACAGTGGTGGCAAAATGGAACGGACAATTTATGAAGTTTTTTTACAATTAAATGCAATGGAATGAAACAATGTTTGCGTTTGAATTAGAACATGATCAAATCGTCCACAAGAGTTGTAGAAATTATTATTTCCAGAAATAAATAAAATACTTGAAAGTCAATATCCGGAAAACAGAAAAAAAAATTGTGTTTGACGAATAATACCATGAAACTCTATGCGATGTTCAATTCATTCCTGTAATCTTGTGATTGGTTCCCTAAAGTTGCAATATTTGAATAAATTTCCAAAAAAATAAGAATTCAAGTTTTTTGAATTTTATTTCAGATTTTTGCTTATTTTTTGGGTCTAAAAGAAATCTAATTTAGTCAGGAGTTGTTCTAAAACGTAGTAGTTAGGGTTTATGTTCCCCTGAAACTATGATGTTACCGTTCTACAGCAATATTCGTCATGGTTGTCTTGCATAAGTGGCCATAGATATCATCAATGAAGAAAGCTACTCAATATAACACCCAGATGAAAAGCAGGGTGTAATATACTACTGACATCCAAACAATTACACTAACACAGATGAGCAGCAAACTTCTAACATTTTCAATGACAAGTCTAACTGTTTCATTATATTCTTTATACAGTTTTAGTAGTCTGCTTTCCTTTTGCGGAGAAGCCGCATGCATACATTGTTCCACATGAGCCAAACAAATTGATCTCATATCCGATAGCGCAAAGCACTTCGTTTCAAGCATTTCGATGCAGGTTTTCCTTGTGAACACTTTATAAGTGACTATCACGATTAAATTCAGACCCGAGCTGGCAACATCCCCAAATAGCCAGGCATATTATACGTATGGAAATAAGTATGGGAGACAATTTGCAGTCAATTGGATACTAGGATTGGCACTAGGACACTATCAAACAGTATCAGAATAAAATAAAATGCTTCAGTTTGTGGAACATCATATAGGAAGATAAAGTTCTTTACTTTGCACATTCCATCAATCATGATCCACTTAATCGGAAAAGGAGAAATGGAGAACAACAATATCAATAACTCTTAAAACCTATTGACTTATTTATGGACACAAGCAGGAGGTAGGGCGGCAGAAACTGGTATAATACAGGTAAGGGAATTACAAGACACAGATATTCCTTCACATTCACTACAAGCAAGGCTTGTTTACATTTGTTGGTCCTTAACTTCACCGAATGCCGCCTAAAGTTCACCGGAATATACGATTTCCTTCCAACCCTACAATATAAGCTAGAAATATGGAATTCAGGCAGTTTGATATACAATTTTAATGGAAATTCAATCGAATCTATTAAAATCACAGAACCAGTCGAGAAATTTGGAAACTGAAGGATAATTAATTATTTAATTCAGATAATTATTGAAATAATAAAATGGTTTTATGGCAATATCTGTAAATCGTATACTGTTTTTATGGCTGTAAAGTAAGCCGATTGTGTTTTCAATGTATTATTTTCATGGCAGATTTACAAAAAATTTCGTATGTCGGCAGTATCAGCACCTTCAAAATAAAATACATACTTTGTTGTATTGTGTAGTATTCAATTGTGAATAAAAATTTAAGAAAATGTTTGCAGCATTTTCTAACTCCCTATTATTTCCTCCACCACTGTATATAATATTTGAGTATATTTTTTCATTTATTTTTAAATGAAATTGTCAAACATCCACACCAGACATATTAAAACAACAAATACAAAAATATTAAATTTTTGTTAATTTTTATTAATTAAAGACACGAGCTGACTGTTTTATCAGCATCCATGAAAGAATTAACCCATTAATCATCACAGAAAATTAAATTTTTATAAAGCTTTTTATAAAATTTCAAATATTTTTATGAATAAAAGGGTATTCATGACATGTATTCATGGCCAGCCACATAATCGAACAGCTGAACCAAATTATGAAACTAAAATATCAGTGTGGCTTAAAAGGTGTTGGAGAATTTTAACTCGTTTGGTTCTTCTGATGAATTCGAATTTAATATAAAAATTCTGTTTTGTAAATTTTAACAATTATTTGGTCTTAAAATTATCTCAAAGGAGTGTTTTTGATGGTTGTGACATAAAAAGTACAATATACGTGAAAGGGTTTTAATCGAAACATAAATTATGAAATTGATTATCAAAATTCAAAGCAAAATGCATTCTACTTGTCTATATTCGCCTTGAACTGATAATACCCATAAAATTGCAAAACGATCACACAAAAATAAAAAAACTGAGTATTCTACCGAAGTTAAAATTAAAAATAACACAATATTGCATACATACACTGGCATACAACAGATTTCACATTTATAATTTGCGTTCGAGTCCGAAGTGCACTTTCATTTCTTACGCAAGTAATATGAGAAGAAACGATTTGTGAGCTTTAGGAGCATGATTTTCAAAATATATTCGCTTTAATGAATAACAGAATGCGTCAACCTTATTTGTGTTGGGCAAGGTTGTGGTAGAAATTAATTTGTTGTTTAAACAAATGTTAATGGCCCATTCCTATCTTGATTGAATTAAATACAAGTAATTATTCACAAATACTACAGACAAATATATTGAAATTACTCTTCCACTCAATTGTAGAACTGTACTTGAAATGAATTCAAATATTTTCATTTTTAAAATCAATCAATCATCAGATGGTAAATTGTCACTTCTTAACTCACTTCTTATTTTTCGTCTTTTAGCGTTTGTCCCAGCCTTCGTGCAAAAACTCGAAATAATAAAATTGGCCAAATGATTGTTGCCTGTCAGTTTTATAGCTCCAAACAAAGTTTTTCGACTTACCTGGATCTCCTTTCATTACTTACTTTATAGTGTTATCTTTTGAATATTTTACTGGAAGTTCTCCTCTTCTAAATAATTTATTATTTTTATTATTATTATTATTATTTTCTTAACAATTATTCAAATTCTTTAAATTTTGTTTATCTGGTTATGTGCAACACTTCAATAGTTTTTTTTATATGTTATTAGGAAGGAATGGCTAGATTTCGACAGAGAAATGCTTCCTACTACATAAGAGAAGTGTTTGTCTTTTTAAAAAATGCTTTTAGCACACTTCGTTTGATTTTCCCGACATGGAATTTGTCATCCTCATCATTGATAATTATTTTTTTTTCTCTCCAATTTCCATGTTTTTTTTTTTTAATAATCAACAGCTGTTGTTATCTTTCCAAACGCAATGAGACAGCTTTTATGTTAACACCCGCGATTTTGTCTTTTGTTTTTCGAGCACGAAGCCCATTTTTATTGAAAACTTTAATCATTTTCTTACGCGAGTCTTTTTCGGCACCCACCTTCAGAAAAAAAGTAAAAATTATAAAAATTTTGTTATCGAAATTAAACTTGTCACATGTTCACAGATGCAGCTTATAAGGAAGACACACTAGACAAAAGCAAGATTTTGTAATGTGAACTCCTAGCATTCGAACCAGAATTCTTTTAGCATTCTTCGTAATCACCTATGAACAAATATTTGCTGATGACACATGCAGTTGTTACATATGAGATGAAAACACGGAGCTCAACTTTCAGTTGGTTTTCCATGCCATCTATGGCTTTCGTAAAATAGTTTATAAGCATGAGTAGCCAGCGTTGAATAAATGATCTACTGACGGCAAAACTATACACGTTTGATTTTCACATTCTTGACATTGCAGCTAAAAACCTATCGTTAGAATTGATGGTCATACGGACCAGCTACATAATATTCTCAATCACATTCTTGCGTTGATTTTCCGTAGATTTTTTTAAGAATAAATTTCTTTAAACACGTCAATAACAGCAAAACGGTTTATTGCCACAGGTAAGTGACTTAAAAAATCACACAACATGAAATGTAAAAAGATTTGATCATGACCACTCAAAGGTTCCGAATAAAATTTCTTTTTTTTAACTGAGATCGGCCCTTTTTAAAATAATCAGGGGACTATACCTACCCATCTGACGATAATTACTTCTAAATTTAGTCTTAGGATCAAAAACATTTTCAATTTTTCACTGAGGATATAATTTTATAAGTCGACTGTAACCAGCCAGCAACATTTTAAGTAAAATACAACATCACTAGTGCAGTGTGTGAGTAATTCTTACAGCCAATATGTATGCATACATCGAAGCATACTTTATAGTTAACGTGCATTTTTTATTGTTTATACTTCAGCTTTATTTTCTTATCGCATTTTCATTTTCAAAACTGGCTGTATTAAACACTTTTAAATCACAGCAAAATTTCAAGTCATTGCCAGTTGATTTTAACCTTTTAATAAAAGTGCACTTAAAAGAATTGTGACAACACCAGTTTGAAGAGAAGAAAATGAAATTTACCAAACTAACATTTTTGTTATTACTATTACTATGCACAGGCTGCGATCAAAGTAAGTACTTTACATAAATTAGTATTACAATCAGAATTCGTATATCAATCAATTCGTATATTCGTTATAAACGTAGCCAAAAAGTCATAATATTTCGGTTGATTCATTTGATTACACACGATTTGATAATCAATTAATAAAATTACAAAATGGAAACGATATACTACAAAATAGTATATCGAATATTCAAAAAGACCTAGACAGGCTTAGTGTCTTGGAACGAAACATTAAAAGTCTGTCACAACAAATGAAAACAAAAGCAAGAAAATTGTGTAGCAGAATAGTAGACCAAAAGCCGAAGATTTAAAAGATTTTATAAGAAAATAAATTCAAATGCAAACTGCAATGTTCTCTCTTGTCGATGATAAAATCATCTTAATCACCGATATGAGAGAAACATTAAATAAACACAATCAAATACTGGATGCGATTATAAGAAAACAAAACGATTCCCAAATGCTTTTGAAGGAAATCAATTTAGACAAGCAGATTCGAGTCTTAACAAAAACAATTTCGGATAAGTTAGCCATCATGCCTCAAATAGAAGTCAAGTTAAGCAAAATTTAAGACAATATTGATGGGAAAACAGGTGAGAAATGCTTTTCTAATTATTTCATAAAGGTTTTTCATAATTATTTTTATTTTTTTAGACCCTTCTAAAATATGCCTTATGGAGGAAAGCAATAAAATCATAGCTTGGTAAGTGTCAATAACGTTTGCTCTTTTAACACAACTAAGTTAGGCTACAGTAGTAGTAATAGGCTCGTGCGACGTCTTTTTGTTCCATAATATTGTAGAAATCGTAATGTGAAATAAATTTCCTTAAGGTTTGTTATCGCTGAATGTCAGCGGAAATCATACAGTGAGGAGGAAGCAAATATATTGCTTTAGTTGCTAAAAATCTGATTTATTGTTCGTTTTTATTTCTTCTTTCAGTATAACTTGAAAATTTATGTTGCCTCAGTTATTTAAAGATTCGTTTTATTTCTCGACTAAAGATAGCTCAAATCGAGCCGGTATCTTTTGAAACAAAATGTAATTAATTTTTAATAGCATCGTGTACGAACTAGAGTATTCAAAAAACCGACATTTTCCAAAAACCGGTTTTCGAAAAATTCGAAATTTTAATATTTAAAAAAAATCGGTTTCGAATACGGTTTTGCAAAAAAAAAAAACCGGTTAACCGGCTTTTAGTTATTTATTTTATTTATTTTTTTTAAGTTAACAAAGCAACATTTATAATAAATTAATGTAATACATATGTATTATATTCATAATAACGGAAATACATTGTTAAATATTTCATACTGTTTTATAAAATTTAAATTAATTTCGGTTGCAATTGAAAATATGATTACGAAACATCGTTTTTTATAAATACATAATACTTCAAAAATAGTATACAGTTAAGATCTAAATCTTAACTTAATCCCATCTAAAGGTTTTTTTTTTGTTTAGTTTTAATAAAATTGGATGTTGAAAATACCCGCTCGCTGAAAGTTGAAGTTGGGCAAGTAGTCAAAAGACAGTTACTTATATAAATTTTCCATTTTTTCTGTATTTTTGTTGCATTTGTCGAGGTATATGAAATCATTATATAATGATGAATGTGGTTTTATGATTTTTTGGATTTTGTATACTGCTTATTGTATTATTTAAATCAAATATTAAGCTGCTGGGATAATCCGTATCAAGACTTAAATCTTGGTCAGAATCTACCACTTCATCATCTGTATCATTGCAAGGAAATAAACGGTTATACAAATATACAGCAAATTTCTTAGACTCCGCTTACGTGGAATACTTCAAAATATGGTCATTAGTTGGATACTTTCCTGAACTGGTACACAATAAGGGTGTTAATTACTTTAATTCTACGTTTAGTAAGTCTTATGATTAGTCTGTTGCATAATTCTTACGCATATTGAGTGTTAATTCTGTTTAAATTATTAAATAAAAATTTATGTATTGCTTCTCCTTCTATAAGTGTTACAGAATCCTTAGATTATTCTTTAATCGCTATTTCTAATGGTTGCAAAGTTTTCCAAAGATTTTCTAAAGTTTCAATTTCGATAGGTGAGAATGGTATTAAAGAAAAGTCCATCAAAGCGTGGTCCACACATTTCCATATAAAAAAAAATTTCAATCGTTTTCGATAACGAATTCCATCTCTATTTACGTCACATACCAATCTAAGTTCTTTACCTTCTTGGTTTTTTACAAAAAACTGGAGTCGTTTTAGCTTTTCGTTTGATTTATTGAAAATTTTTACGTATTTTCGCAATTTTGCCACAACTTCTCCAACTTCAGAGCAGACAGTAAGGATACTATCTATGTCAATGCCAATATTGTTTTCTTCTTCACCTTCACCTTCTTTATTTCCATCATTATCATTAGAATTTTCTTCCTCCCTTCCACTACGCACAAATGAATGGCATGATTCATGCAAAGCTGTGATTCTGGTAAAATATTACTACCATATTTTTTCAGAACAGCTGCCCTATCATGTGTTGAAGCGACGATATCAGTTTCAAGGGTTATGTTAATTTTTTTAAATATAAATAATTTCATTTATATATTTACAAAAAGAGGAGAAAAATAAAAAACCGATTATTTAACAGAAAACACCGGTTTGTCGAATACTTCTAAAATATGAAATATTCGAAACCGGTCGGTTTTTAAAAGTAAAAAAACCGGTTAACCGGTTCCCGGTTTCGGTTTTTGAATACTCTAGTACGAACAATTGTTAGGGTCAGTATATCGCGCACAGTTACAATCAATAATTTAATATTCAGTGATATTATAAGAAGAAGCAGAAATAAGAAGCATTCCTTCAAATGGGACACTAATTACACTCATACTACAAATACAACAAAAGCAGCACAGCAAATGCAGAAATCTCTCATGAATAAAATACATGAGTTTATATGGAAGTGATTATTTCAATGGCAGCGCGACAACAAGCAAAGATTCTGCTGCTTAGTTTATAGGCAAACTCCAATTGGTATTCGCAGCAATGATAGAATTACTCTTCACAATGAGAAGATTTGATGCAAGTAATAGAGATCTTGAAAAACGCAATGCATGAAATACGATGTGAAATAGCGTTTTAGTGGCACAACTGATAATGAATTAAAGAACTGTTTATTATTTGTTTTGCTTATGCTTTGCTGCCGCTGACTCATCTTAGGCTGGAATTGCAAAATTGTTGTGCTTGGTGCGTTTATTGTATATTGTATAGCATCATCATAGTTCTGAACAGTTTGGCTTCTTTTTCACTCCTATCAGTTTAAGAATTAAAGATTCAATTTGTGGTTTATTTGTTATCGAATAATATTTCTTGCTTGTTGTGTATAGTAAAGCATCCAATTCCATTGGAAATAGCTTTCAATAATTTTTTATTTTATTTTATTATTTAATTTTAATTTGGTTTAAAAAGAAAACGCTCCAGAAGAAGGGTTGTAAAATGTTTTGTTTGTATTTACATTTACCCGTTTAAAGATTCTCTTACTACGTCCGTTGAAGTACGTTGCATTTTACTTACATCAAAGTGTGGCTAACCAAAGCAACTTTAGTGAAATCGAAGGGGAAGAACAGAGCTGGTAGTACTTTAAAATACAAACAAAAACGATCAATTTGGAAACAAAGTAAAAAATTAATCGCTTAACTAGAACCACTGTATCTACTGGTGATGAAAAGTAAATATTTCGGAAGAAATTTCTAGAAGTTTAACACTTAAATTTTTTCAGAATTTTTAAATAAATTTCAATAAGACCACTCAACTCAAATTTTTTTAAAACTGTAGGGTATGCCCAACGCAAACAAAAGCATGGCCTATAGTCGCTAGAGTTCTGGTGATGATGTTATATTATTATCCCAATTTAAAGAATGAGGATAAAGTGGCTAAAAGAAACAAACTGATATACAATCATAATACTTCATATTATTTTGTCAATGAAATACGGTGTACAATTTCCTCTGAATGAATTGTATTTTACACTTGTAACTCAAATATTTAATTTTTCCATAAAGAATGAAATTATGAGCACTGCCGCTATAAAATATCATGAACTTTCTAATAAAACTTCTTTAGGCTTCTAATTCCATTCATAATAACAAAAAGAAAAAAAACTTGAGATTTGTAAGCCTAGTAGTAAAATTCGGTACGTGAACGACTTCTGTATTTTGAATGAAAAAACCTTACTAAAATCACACCTTTTCAGTTACTTCTTAAAAAGGAAGTCGCCGTAGTCTAGTAGGTAGTGTGTTGGGTTATTAGACGTAAAGCCAGGGCCCAGGCCAGACATCAAAACAAAATACAAAAAAAGTATTTCTTCGACGACTTCCTCTCAGCAGATTTCTGGCAAAAACTCCAAGAGTAAATAAAATTGCCATGAAAAGTTTCTCAAAAATCTGTCGTTCGGAGTCTACTTTAAGCTGGAGGTCCCACCATTCATGTATGAAATTAACACACACAACATAGGTGGTCTGAGAAACTAGGCCGTAATCCTGACTGATGGGTTGCAGTGACCAATTATGTATACGTATTTATG
Source organism: Sarcophaga subvicina (assembly GCA_936449025.2). Lineage (NCBI taxonomy): Eukaryota > Metazoa > Arthropoda > Insecta > Diptera > Sarcophagidae > Sarcophaga > Sarcophaga subvicina. Next base: position 95,585,725 of record OW388080.2, read on the forward strand.
TCTTAAAAAGAAAAAAGTTCATTGAAAACAGAAAAAAACAGCGAAAAAGAATCGTTTCTATATTCTAAAACTATCTTTCTACCCTTCTACGAATATTTGCAGCACCAGTAAATCATATCCCACTAGTTGTGCAGATTTTGATGCCAGCATTTGTGCAGATAATAAATGTCCCATCATCGACTATCTCTATGGGCCCAAACCATTTCTGGTTGCTTGTAATAACAGTGTAGACGTTGGCGGTTGGACGGTTATTCAACGGCGTATCAATGGTGCGGTGAACTTTTATCGCGAATGGTCAGAGTATAAATCTGGTTTTGGCAATTTGGATGGTGAATTCTTTATAGGATTAGACAAATTGCACGCCCTAACCTCCACTCTGAAACCTGTTGATATGTTCATACTGTTAGAGAATTTCGATAACGTGACGAAATACGCCAAGTATAACGATTTCCAGGTGGGTAATGAAGCTGCAAATTACAAACTAAATAAAGTCGGATTATATGTGGGCGATGCTGGGGATTCATTTAGTCAGTGGGTTATAATTTCTCAACAAAAGATCGTGATAATGATACTTTGGATGGAAATTGTGCTGTAGGTATGAATGGTGCTTGGTGGTATTTAAATTGCTATTATAGGTCAGTTAATAAGTTATTCAATTTTTCTTTCTATAATAATTATTGTCTGTTTCTTACTATTTTTAGCAATTTAAATGGCAAATACTATCAAGATCCAACAAAATTTAATGATGATTTCTTCGACAAACGTCGTGGCATTAATTGGGGTACATTTCATGGTTACAAATATTCACTGAAATCTGTTCAAATGCTAATAAGACCCCGAAAACTATGAATAAATTTAAAATTAAAAAAAGTGTTCAAAATTAAAACATTCATGTTAAAATATATAAAAATTTACAATACAAACAATGAATCTGTTTACATTAAATGAGATGATAACTGTTATTATTTCTCTAATTCCATCTGACAGGTGTTACACAAAACCAAAACGGTAAAATCGTGAACTCAAAACTCCAACAGAAGTCTAAAATATCCGAATACATTGTGGCTGTCTAGCGCATGTTAACATTTTTTCGTTTCTTGTTTCATCTTGTCCTTGACTTCATACACTGTTTGCCTCAGTATTTAAAAAATGAGTTCAAACCTTGGAACGAGCTGTGAAAAGAGCTGCTGTTCTATAAGAATTAAATTTTAAAGGGATTTTTATCACAAATTAAGCTTTTAAATTTCTCATCAATTGATTCGAATTTACTAATGTGGCAACTGCCTTTGCCATTAACTCCATTGATGATGGTGGAAATCATCAATCAACAAATTGAGTTTTTAACATCCGTGGACGTAAATGATGTCAAATGGAATACCATCACCGTCATTTGTAATATGTGCAAAAAGTTATGTCTTCTGACAAATTTAAACAAAATTAGTACTTCTCGTAGTGCAATACAGATATTTATTTATTTATTTATTTGAGAATCATGACTACATTTTACCGACCGGCATGATCACCTGCTGCAGTCGTTTTACATTTCTTGTTGTGTGATTTCTTTAAATCGCTTATCTGTGACAATAAACCGTTTTTCTGTTATTGCCGTGTTTAGAGAAATTTATTCTTAAAAAAATTTACGGAAAACCAACGCAATAAGCTCTAATGAATGTGATAGAAAACATTATGTAGCTGGTCCGTATAATCATCAATTCTAACGATAGTGAAACTCAAAGATATTCAGTTTTGCTATCAGTAGACCATTTATTCAACGCTGCATTTAAACTGCTTTACGAAAGTCATGGATGGCATAGAAATCCAACTTAAAGTTAAGCTCCATGTTTTCATCTCATATGTAACAACTGCATGTGTCTACTGCAAATATTTGTCCACAGGTGATTACGAAGAATGCTAAAATTATTGTGGTTTGAATGTTAGGAGTTAACATTACAAAATCTTGCTTTTGTCTTCCGCTAGTGTGCCTTCGTTATAAACTGCATCAGTAATCATGTAACAAAATTAATGTCAAAAATAAATTTTTTATAATTTTTACTTTTTTTCTGAAGATGGGTGGCGAATAAGAATCGCGTAAGAAAACGATTAAAATTTTCAATAGAAATGGGCTTCGTGGCCGAAAAACAAAAGACAAATTCGCGGTTGTTAACATAAAAGCTGTCTCATTGCTTTTGGAAACATAACAACAGCTGTTGATTATTAAAAGAAAACATGGAAATTGAAGAGAGAAAAAAAGAATTATCAATGCTGAGAATGACAAATTCCATGTCGGAAAAATCAAACAAAGTTTGCTAAAAGCATTTTTAAAAAGATAAACATTGTCTTTATGTAGTAGAAAGCATTTCTGTGTTCAGATCTACCCATTTGTTCCTAATAACATATAAGAAGGACTATTGAAGTGTAGCATGTAACCAGATAAACCAAATTCAAAGAATTTGAATAATTGTAAAGAAAATATTTGAAAAAAGAAAAGAATTTAAAAAAAAAAATAAATAAATTATTTTGAAGAGGAGAACGTCCAGTAAAATTGTAAAAGATAATACAATTATGTATGTATGTATGTATGTAATCAATTTCATAATTTATGTTTTAAGTAAAACCCTTACATGGACGCTGCTTCTTTTATGGCACAACCATTTAAGGTCCTTTGAGTTAAACTGGAAAACTTTACAAAATAGAAATTTTAAATTAAATTCGAATTCATCAGAAGAACTAAACGAGTTAAAATTCTCCAACACCTCTTATGCCAAACTGATATTTTAGTTTCATAATTTGGTTCAGCTGTTCTATCATGTGGCTGACCATGAATACATGTCATGAATACCCTTTTATTCATAAAAATAATTGAAATTTTATAAAAATTTTTAAAAATTAAATTTTCTGTGATGATTAATGGGTTAATTCTTCCATGGATGCTGATAAAACAGCCAGCTCGTGTCTTTAATTAATAAAAATTATCAAAAAATTTTATATTTTTGTATTTGTTGTTTTAATATGTCTGGTGTGGATGTTTGTGGAGGAAATAATAGGGAGGTAGAAAATGCATTTTCTTAAATTTTTATTTACCATTGAATACTACACAATACAACTAAGTATGTATTTTATTTGGAAGATGCTGATATTGCCGACATAAGAAATTTTTTATAATACTACCCTGAAAATAATACATTGAAAACACAATTGGGTTTCTTTACAGCCATAAAACAGTATACAATTTACAGATATTGCCATAAAATTATTTTATTGTTTCAATAATTATCTTAAGGGCCCATCAATTTTCGAACCTCTCGGATGGTTCCGTGAATTTATGAGATTACAATGAATTTCCATTAAAATTGAATATCAAACTGCCTGAATTCCATATTTCTGGCTTATATTGTAGGGTTGTGAGGAAATATTTTATTCTGGTGAACTTTTAGGTGGCATTCGGTGACGTTAAGCACTAACAAATGTGAACAATCCTTGCTTGTAGTGAATGTGAAGGAATAGCTGTGTCTGTTAATTCCCTTATCTATTACCGTCGGTTTCTGTCGCCGTACCTCCTGCTTGTGTTCATAAGGATGTCAATAGTTTTTAGCAACAAATTGATATTGTTGTTGGTTGTTTATCCTTTTTGCGATTAAGTGGATCATGACTGATGGAATGTGCAAAGTAAAGAATTTTATCTTCCTATATGATGTTCTACAAACTGAAGCATTTTATTTTATTCTGATACTGTTTGATAGTGTCCTAGTGCTGATACCGTAGGGTATTATCCATTTTATATGGTATATCCCTGAATTTGTAATGATAGAACCAATTGACTGCAAATTGTCTCCCACATTTATTTCTATACGTATAAGATGCCTTGCTATTTGGGGATGTTGCCAGCACGATTCTGAATTTAATCGTGATAGTCACTTATAAAGTGTTCCCAAGCAAAACCTGCATTGAAATACCTGAAACGTTGTGGTTTGTTTTATCGGAAAAAAGATCAATTTGTTTGATGTGGAAAAACGTATAGATACGGCTTCTCCGCAAAATTAAAGCTGACTACTAAAACTGTATAAAGAATATAATGAAAGAGTTAGAATTGTTACTGAAAATGTTAGAACTTTGTGGCTCATCTGTGTTAGTGTTAGGATGTCGGTAGTATATTGCAACCCTGCTTTTCATCTGGGTCCTATATTGAGTAGCTTTCTTCATTGGTGATGATATCTTTGGCCATTTATGCAAGACAATCATGACGAATATTGCTTTGGAACGGTAACATCATAGTTTTAGGAGAACATAAAACCTAACGACTACGTTTTAGAACAACTCCTGACTAAATAAGATTTCTTTTTTACCCAAAAAAATAAGCAAAAATCTGAAATAAAATTCAAGACATGATATCTTATTTTTTGGAAATTTATTCAATTCAATAATATAATAATAATTCAATATTTCAACTTCAGGGAACCAATCACAAGATTATAGGAATGAATTGAACATCGCATAGAGTTTCATTGTAATATTCGTCAAACACAATATTTTTCTGTTTTCCGGACATTGACTTTCATGGATTTTATATATTTCTCGAAATAATAATTTCTACAACTCATGTGGACGATTTGATCATGTTCTAATTCAAGCGCATACATTGTTTCATTCCATTGCATTTTATTGTAAAAAAAACTTCGTAAATTGTCTGTTCCTATAAGTCCTGCAACCACTGTATTAACACTTTTAATCTGTGATGTGTTTTGTTTTTTAAAGTAGAATTGTTTTAATTGCTCCATAAATTTTTTTTCTGATTTTGTGAAAATAAACTCCCTCAGCTGATAATAGAATGAAAGGCATTTTGTTTCTATCGATATATCAGCACCTCTTCAGTACCATTGACTCTTAAGCCTCTATAGAAAATTTATTTTAAAAAGTTTTTTTGTGAGTTTTGAATATATTTTTTTAAGAATAAATTTTTATTTTAATTCGTGAATAATACGTATGATTTTACGAAATGGCCGAAAATGTTTCAATGATTGCTGAATGTACATATTCAACGTTTTAATATTCTGTGTTGGGCTAAATATTTGACCTCTAACCTGATTTTAAATTTTTTTACAAATTCTTTAAATTTATCCATCACTTGATCTTATTGCTTTAAAACTTATGTTTGTGCACCCAACATGCTTGTGCACCTAACAATTTTAGGAGGATTTTTATTTGCTTTGTTTTCCAAATGAATCACTGGGATAATTTTCAATGGTTGTGTTCAAGCAAATCTGTTATTCAAAGTTGTTTATAAAAACGAAAAACGTATTTTTGATAACATAAAGACCTCATATGGATGACTATGTGACTTAAACTGATAATAAAAATTTTCAGCTCAGAATGATTTTGAATGCATCAGTACAATATTTTTTATTTCATAATATATTAAATGCCGAAATAGATTTCCATTCTTATCACACTTATTATGTGAAAGAAGAAATTATTTGTAAGCGATAGGAGGGAGCATCATTTGTTTCTTGCATTTTATATGTATACATGTATATATTATATGTATATATATACAGTTGGCTCATAAAGTTAATGCTCATTCTTATCTGATATATGCACCGTTATATTGTGATGGAAACTTAGTATAAGTAAACTATTGTAAGTATTAAACTGAATGTATTGAAGTTACTCCTACAACACCTTAATACTACGCATGAAATAATTTATATTTTTTTTTCAATACCTCAATAAATAACCAAAAAATTGTTTAAAAATTTTATTTTTAACTTTAGAATGTAAGTTTTTGATTCGTATATTTTCTGAAAAAAATTTAATACTTATAGTGTGAATTCGTGACAATCATTGTCACTTATCGTATTCTAGGAGTAGTGTTGTTAACATTTTAGTGACTTCATGTGGTTTACTTAGCATACAATGCATAAATCACTTTTAGAGTAAATAGTTTATGATTGATAGGAAGTTAAAATCAATATGGGATATTGGATTATCACGTAACTATTTATTCAAAGACGTGTGCTTCGGAACCTCGTATTAAGAAAAAAATAAAATAATTTGCAGTGCAGATAGTCCCCAAGAATACTACAACGTTTGAAGCTAAAATAGTTTTGATTTCAAATTCTTATCAATGTCTGCCGCCTCATTATCTGAAGCTTTCAATTAATTAATAAAACGATAAGGACTGAAATAAGAAATAAATAAATATTGAAATGAAAACTTTAGGGTTGAAATCTAAACATTTTATTTCAGACCTGTAAACTATAATAATAGCAATTAAACTCCACCAGTCAATGATAAAATCTTATTTATGACTGACATTAGTGAAAAACTAAAAGAGCATGATAATATATTGGCGAAAATTCTAAATAAGCAAAATGATACGCAGGAACTTTGCAAAAAAATTGATTTGGAAGATCATACTCAGACCTTGAAGAATACAATTTCCGACAAAATGATTGCATTACAGAAAATCGATGCGAAGATAACCAACATAGAAAGTAATTTAATGCCAAAGAATATCTCAGGAGAGATTATTAACAATCAGAATAGGATTCAAAATCTTTTGAAAGAAATGAATTTGGAAGGTCATACCCAGGCATTGAAGACAACAATATCCGATAAATTCGATTTGATGCAGAAAATAGACGAGAAGCTTACGATTATTGGCAATAATTCAATACCTAAAAACGATCAATTGAAATTTTATCAGGATATTCAGCAACACTTAAGTAAGAATTATTTTTAAAATTATTCAACTTCAATCCCATTTCACAACATTTTTCTTCAATATTCCAGATGCCACTGAAAAATATTTGAAGGGGGAGCATCACGGTCTAATTGCGTAAGTAAGAGAAACAAAATATATTTTTAATATAATTCAGGTTAAAGCGAAAAAACAAGCAAGAATTCTTCAAAAGCATTGATGGAAATTGATTATATTTCCAAAACACACAATTTCGGAAAATTAAAAAAAAAAACAAAAAAAGTTAAATTCTGAAAGAATTCATCATGGGCATATACATATATATTTCAGTCAGTTGCTAACATTACTGCAGGTAATGCATAATCACTCCTTCTAAACTAATGTAATTTGACGCCAAGTATGTGTTACAGAAAAATTTTCTCATTTTGAAAAATCTTTTAATATTCATGAATTACTCTCAACTGCAATGTCTTCATTTCAAACATTTCTTCAATTACTTTTAAGCAGCAATCAATCATATCCCACCAGTTGTGCGGATGTCAATGACAATTATTGTGTAATAAATAAGTGCCTCATTAAGAATCATCTGTATGGACCTGCACCATTTTACGTCGCTTGTAATAACAGCGTAGAGGGTGGCGGTTGGACGGTTATTCAACGACGTATCAATGGCGCGGTGGACTTCTACCGCACTTGGACAGAGTATAAATCTGGTTTCGGCAATTTAGATGGTGAATTCTTTATAGGATTAGACAAATTGCACTCCCTAACCTCCAGTCTTAAACCTGTGGAGTTGCTCATACTTTTGGAGGATTTCGAAATCGCTACGAAATACGGCAAGTATGACGATTTCCAAGTGGGCAATGAAACTGAAAATTACAAACTTATTAAAGTCGGATCATATGTAGGCGATGCTGGGGATTCACTTAGTCTGCATGTGGGTTATAATTTTACCACAAAAGATCGTGATAATGATATTCTCGAAAAGTTTAATTGTGCTGAACTAAAAACTGCTGCCTGGTGGTACAATAAGTGTATTAGTAGGTCAGTTAATAAATTAATTAATTTTTGTATTTATAATTATTATTGCCTCTTTTGTGTTGTTTTTAGCAATTTAAATGGCAAATACTATCAAATGGCAAATACTTTAAAAGAAAACGGAATAACTTGGTATGATTTTCATGGCTTTAATTACTCTCTAAAGTTTGTGCAAATGTTAATTCGGCCAAGAAAATTATAAAGATTTAATTGAAATCGATTGATGTTAACGAAATGATTTTAAAGTACGAAGTTGTAAAATAAAAGAAAAATTATTTTTACTCCCAATTAAATCATAATTGTTGGTTGCATTACTGCCTTTATCTGGCAAGTTTTTTTTGTTGCTGTATTGTTGGCGCGGTGAACTTTTACGGCAATTGATCAGAATACATAGACGTATTCAGTAATAACTTCGACTCTTAAGTCGAATTGGAATTGTTGATTCAGTTACAGGATATCGATAATTTCTGCAAGAAAAAAATTTCTCGTGCGTGGTATAAGAAGATAGACCGTTGCTATAACTAGAGGATTGTAATGGTTATGCAGGCATGTATATATTATATATATATAAATTTATTTATTACAAATATGTAATTATTACGAACAGACTGTATCATGAGAATCGAACATAGACTCACCACACTAACTTGCTTGACTTGTTTTCAAAATATTTCTCTTCAGGTAATTTATCAATGCATTCCGAATAGCAATTACCAATTTTTTTTAGAGTTATTGATAACATTGTTTACATGTTCAAGACTGATTATGTAGATTGTAAATCCAGATACTATGTAGTGTATGTGTCTAAGAAAAGGCAATATATTCCCAACAAATATCAAAAATCCTATCCGAAACAGATATGTCCCTTTTTGAATTGTCTACATTTGCCCGGCCGTACATCAAATAATGGATCAAACTCGTCTTTTTGTTAGTAAGTAAAAAATACTCACACGTATAGGACGAGTCGCCGTAGTGTAGTAGGTAGTGTAATGACTTATTAAACGTAAGGCCACGGTTCAAGCTCCACGTCAGGATTACGATCTAGTTTCTCACACCACTTATGTTGTGTGTGTTAATTTTATACATAAGTGACTGGACGAACAGTTTAAAGTCAACTCCGAAGGCAATATTTTTGAGAAACTTTTTCATTTCATCTTGCTGAGAATAATTTGCTCAAAAATATTTTTTCATATTTTTTTTTTTGTTGGAGTGTTTGACCTGGGGTTTATACCGTAACAATACGTCTAATAAGCCAATACGCTACGTACTAGACTACACGACTTCAGGAATACATGCTTAGGTATACGGGCATAAACGACAAAGAGATGCACCTTCACCACGATTTGGAGCAGGAGCTTATCTATCAACTCTGAAATCACGCTTATAGCACCTACTCAATTAATTGGAAAGTGGCTTCAGTCCAGTTCAGTATAGAATATGCTTGTAAGGAAAAATGCTAACTTGAACTCATTTTTCAAAGCCAATTTAAATTGGCGGGCAGTGAACTGTAACTTTTATGCGAATGAAACTCCTCCTGTATGGACAAATGATTCAACTGGAGCTGTTTAATCATTCATCGATGATTTTGCTTTTCCAGTAAATAAATTAACCTTCACCTTCACCACGATTTGGAGCAGGAGCTTATCTATCAACTTTGAAATCATGCTTATAGCACCTACTCAATTAATTGGAAAGTGGCTTCAGTCCAGTTCAGTATAGAATATGCTTGTAAGGAAAAATGCTAACTTGAACTCATTTTTCAAAGCCAATTTAAACTGGCAGGCAGTAAACTGTAACTTTTATGCGAATGAAACTGAATATTTTACAAGAGATGTTGCTTTTCCAGTTGTAGATGAGAATTTATAAATTTAAAACCCCCTCCTGTATGGACAAATGATTCAACTGGAGCTGTTTAATCATTCATCGATGATTTTGCTTTTCCAATAAATAAATTAACAACAAATTAAAGTTCAAAGATAATTGTGGTAATTGAATTGAATTCATATCGAGTTTTCATATTTCTCAACTTTTTACCTAAGTCATCTGGGGTTTTACTTATTTTACATGTCGTTTAACGTTGATTAATTGCCACTTCAATAGCGAGCTAATTCATTGGACTATGTAAGCCAACATGTTAGGTTTTATTTTTGATTCTGTTTTATTCTAAGCTACTCCGACAGTATTTTACAAAAAATTGTTTTTTTAGGCAAACGCTTATACAGTGGGTACGCGTCCATTATGTTATTTTGTTTACACAAGAGTTGAAAAGTAATAGGGCCTGTTACCTACCTTACGTTACGTTTTGAATGAGAATGTGGGGCAAATATTGACTGATTCTAATCAAACAGTACAAGAGTAAAATAATAATAATTGCCAATTACATAATGTTTAATATTAATATCATGACATACTACTTCTAATTATAATATGCATACGCATTACACATACAATACAAAACCATATACAATACAAAGCATTTCCCTTATAATCCTCTTATAAACACTTCCAGGTTTAGTGTTTGTTTTCATAGTCACCATTGGTTATGAATACTTTCGAGTAGTCATAGGTTTCCGTTTAACACATTTTCTAATAAAACGTCTTTTGTTATATTTTCAAACATTACATGCATTTAAATATGTACATATACGTGATATACATGGGTATTTTACATTCAACTGCATATCGTTTTATGACACACCAACAGCAATCAAAACAATATGTTTTATTATTGAATAATTATTTGACAGTTTAATGATTGCCGGCCGAACAGGGAAAAACTAGAATCATTCATAAAAATGACATCCGCTAAATAATGTGCACTTACACAATTAAGTGTTGAATGAAAGTGAAAAGGTTGAATTATCTGTTTTTAATATTGATTGAATTAGTCGTGGTCTAGTTTGTAGTGTGTTAGATTATTAGACGTCAGTTTCCAACCTCAGGTGAGTTATTTTCAATTTACAACGAAAGGTTGTTATGACCGATTATGTATGTATTTATATATGTAATATTCCTGCTGCTGAATACTCTGAAAAAAAAACAGAAGCTCGTCTTATGAACTGACGAAAGTATTGGCAACAAACATGGCAATAGGATGTTTGTCGTCGAAGATGGTATTACTTGCAACAGAGAACCTTATGCCAATAGTAGTTCGGGAAGAGAAAATATTATCAATTTACGAGCAGATTGCTAGCAGATGTTTCTTGTAATGTTGTAGAGTCTTTTCTACTGCTCTTTTCATATATACCTAGCGTAAAAAAAGTGTTTCGTCCTATGTTTAATTTGATAGATATTACAGATGACAATATTTCGGTCAACTGCGTACGTATGAGATAACAGAATTATTCGCTTTGATAATGTGCTACTCAGAAATGATGACAAATTTACACTTATTAGCCCTTTTCGAAAAATGAGCTGAAAGTCTTTCAGCTTTGAATAATTTGAATGATTTTGCCGCTGTAGATGTGTAAGTAATTGAATTTGATGGTCGTTATAAATTTCGTGGTCCACCGGAATCGAATTGGCAGTTTTAGATTCAAGTACATGCTACGTGCGTAGAAACTGATGCGAGTGATAGTAAGCTGCCCCATCTAAACGATTGGAAACATATAAATCGCCACAAAGCAAGAGTGCTAGATGTCAAATTATTATCATTTAAAAAAATATAAATCTAAGTTGACATGAAATGTTTAATTTGATAATAAAATTTAATAATATGATAAAGTTTTAATAAAATGAATTTAAATAAATAAAAATATTTAAATTTTTTACCATAATCTATCAATAATCGTGACAATTCATTGTACTACATTATGTATCAAATGTGATACATAAGCTAGAATTCTGAAGTTTTTTTAAGGCTCGTTCTACGTTTCTACGGACCAGAGAAGGTTTTACTTTATACAAACTTTCGCTAGTCCCCGCATCAAATAGCCATCTCTCTGGAACACAATATTTCTTATGAATGATATAGCTAAGACAGTGTAGTGTAGTGAGCTCATCGCAGTGGACTGCAGATATTAAATACGACGTGGTGGCGTAAACATTAATTTCGTTTTAATTAAACTGAAAGAGTAATTATATGCATCACTATATTCTGGACACTATGTCCAAGACAAAGTATCAGTAAAAAAAACTCTGAAGTAATCGTCAACTCGCACTGGACCGAAGATCTTACGTAGGATTTTTATCTCGAACACTTTCAAGGCTGCTGCATCAGAGCTTAAGACTGTCTTGTGGAGTAAAGAGCGCGAGAGAGGTCTCTGTTACTCAATTGCCTATTGAGATCATATTGGCATATGTTGGCAAGGGTGATCCTATGCTTGATCTGCAAACTGATATCATTTGTAGTGACAATGGCGGAACCAGATAACATCGAAAATATAGTTATCGACCATAAGCTGGTATCTATACCTACTTGCAAACAACATATACTTCGTTTTGCCTCAATTTACTGCCAGACGCATCTTAAGCGACTCATCAGGTGTCCGCAAGATAATACGCCAGCAACCGAATACTTTAATGGAAAATAGTGTCATTTCGCTATTATCCCGTTTTCTACACAACTCTTCCCATGATGAAGTTAAAGAGGGCGCATGACAAAGGATCGTTTCGTGTGACAGCTCATATTGCATTAACAGCTTGGGAGAGGCTTGTTCCTACGTTAACGAAGTTGTAGGACTTGCAAAGTCTTAACAGGAAAAATTAGCACAGACATTGAGGCAACAACTTGATTCCTTATGGGGCTGTCAAAGACAGCCTTATAATCGACAAAAGAATGGTGCAAGTAGACTTTTTTCATGGGGTTTATTCCAGGTTTTGTCGTAACCAAAAATTTGCTTCAAATTCCTAAACAGCAGAATATAACAGCGAAAATATATTCAGTGTTCTCCGTTCCATCCTCGCCATTGCAGTTACAGTACAGTTCGCTGTTAGGTGTTTTCCCTTTAGTCGTATACACTAAGAGCTAATATCTCATTGTGACCTCTATGAGGATTCTCTTTCTGGGACTAAATTTAACTACAAACTTTGTCCCGCATTCCCAATTAGCTGTTGAATGATCATTTGGTAGAACATCAGTTATTTTGTTACCTTCAACGTATCCGCGTAAACCCACAAGAGTTCATTTGTTTTATTTTAATTTGTAAGGCAGTAAATGCTTAAAATAGATCTCATGGAAAGCTCTATCCCGAAATCATCAAATGGCTGAGAATTATAGGCCATACATTCCGGCCTAGAGCCATTGCTAAAAAAGATGTTTAGAGGAAAACCAAGAAGTTTAAAAAGAAACCTGTACATCGCTAGAACACTTCAGATCACCCATCACTTGTAGTCGAATGTTCGTGGCTTCGTCTTCTCGAGATCTCCATAAATGTAAAAATCGTTGTTTCATTGTTGTTTGTGTATTTTATTTACATTGTTTGTTGTTGCATTTTTGTTTACTTGTTTATCCCCTTTTTATACTAATGTTTTTGGTATATTTTTATTTAACTGTTTAGCATGTAAACAAATTCATTGTTTTTGTTTTTGTAGCTTTTGTTTATCATTTTAATGTTAAACTATGTAACACCACTTCTATTTTCGTAACAATACTGTGGCATTATTTCTAGGCTAGTAAGGTAAGCAATTTTATTTTTGGTGGCTGACAAGGTATTATCTATTTGAGCAATTATTTTCACTAGAATGATGAATGTGTTGATTTATTAGATTTATCTGACCACAGGTCAGAAGTCTCTAACAAAACGAAATAAGAAAAAATATTTCTTCGACGACTTCCTCTCAACAGATTTCTGTAATTGCCATGAAAAGTTTCTCAATACTCTGTCGCTCGACTGTCGACTTTAGCTATTGGTCCCATCACTCATGTATAAAATTAACACACACAACATATGCGGTGTGTGAAGTTAGATTGTAATCCTGACTGAAGAGTTGTAATGATTAATTTTGTATGTATGTATGTGTGTATGCTTCAGAGAGAATTCATCCTTTAGTTTGTCTATACAACTTCCTGCGCAGTGTGGAATAAGTCTGAAAGCTTTCGACACTATATAAAGAATGGTCATACATCTCTAGTCTAATTCATCTATTTCATACAACCAATGATTTTACTTCTAATTAGCGACGCGAGCCATCTGCGCTGTCGGAAAGAAACTAGTTTATATTCAGTTCGATCGTAAATAGAAAATATTGTTACGTTTTTGCGTTTTACAAACGCGAAGATTGCAAATAAAAATATTTATGTTCAGTTTTAATTAATTTCTTTATTGTTTGCACAATTCTGTGTGCCACTGTTCACAACTTGATGTAAACAACAACAATTGCTTTGTTCTTTATTCCTCTTTGCACTCTTTTGCGTAAGCGTTGTTATTGCTTACTAGCCAATTTGTTCCACAGATATTTTTAACGGAGATCTTCAAACCACGTTTACTTTTTCTAACACCGCGTCTTCACACAATGCTGACTGAATTTTTACTGACTCCGTTGCCTGCTTTGTATTGGCTTTTATATCGGAGGATAAACAGTCTGATGAATGCTTTTGAAGGAGAATGACTTCGCGTTCTCGAAATTTCTATATGTGTAAACAGGTTTTACGTTATTGTTGTTTGTGTATTTTGTTTACGTTTGTCCTTGTAGTGTTGTCGTTGCCTTTTTGTTTACTTGTTTATCCATTTTTTATACTGGTTCTTTTTGTTGGTATATTTTTGTTTACTTGTTTATCATGTAAACAACTTCATTGTTTTTGTTTTCGTAGCTTTTGTTTACAACTTAAACGATGTGAAAACAAAACATCAATTACATTTTCGTAACAATATATTATTTAGTAATTGGTGAGGTCTTAGCCTAAGGTGAACACTAACACAAGGAGTGTAACTTGCTTGTACGACTAATTGAATCTGCTGCAGGTAATAAAACCCTTTTTTCGAACGATTGTAGACTTTTTAATATTTCTTATACTAGTCTTACTCCTTGGCAAGTGCTTAAGTTATTGCGTTAATATTTGTGTTAGCAACGTCTATAAACACTACCAAAAGATTATTTCTTTATTTTATCCAACGGCATTTTACATAGTTCTCTAAAATATTAACAATGTATTTCGGTTTCAAAAGAAAACTGACGTCATTAGCATTCATTATTGAAATGCATTAAAATGGAAGTGCAATAGTTATATCACCCCACACGTACATTTTATTACTTTAAGTTTGAAATATTACTCATCGTTTTCGGTTACAGTTGTTTGTGTGTCTTTTATTATGAGCTAGTTTTTGCTTAATGACAGTGTATGAAATGATGCACCTAAGACTGTGTGTATCATGTTCCATAGCACTAAAAGGTATATGCAATTATTCTATAAAAATTTAACAGGGTAATACATCGCAGTATGAATATTTGTGGAAAGTAGTAAAATATATAAAAAAAAATATTGCACCGACTGCTTTGCTTAGTACCTACGTATGTATTATAAGAAAAACTCGAAAGTGTGATAAACATATCCCCAAATTGTTTTTCCCATGTAAGCATGAGTTATGTGGCACGTAGCGAAGTCCTTGTCGGTTGGTGTCCAAATCATCCAGTACAGCGATGGACTGGCCAAAGACCTTATCAGAGAAATATGTACCGATGATAGCGACAGCTCGCCAAAGAATAACTTTTCCGAAATGGTATCAAATGATCCCATTCATCTAGAAATGTTCCTTATTACTCCAGAATCTATACAGTGAACACGCATCGTTTTCTATCAACGTTTACCTTCAGTTACTAGGTCAGTTGAATTCTGTAAGGGTTCAAGCACAAAATTTGCCAAACTGCCAAAGCCCAGACGAGAAAGCAACTTCCTCAAATTTTCCTTCACACTATTATGAACAACGACAATGTTTTCAGCAGAATTTGAGTTCCCACGATGGACAGGTGTTGGACGATCGTTTACTGAATCAGTAAACTAGAATTTATATACCACGATACGAATAATAGTCCTCTTGATAGGACGATAATAGCAATCGTAAAATAAGCGGTACATTGCTCCAACAGATCATCCGTTTTGGTAAAATAATTTTATTTTTTTTATGTGTTGCTGCACGATATATCCGTCAATGCAATAGTTTCCAGTTTTCTGAAAAATTGACAGGTTGCTGTTTTCAGTCTTTTATTACATAGTCTGATACAAGATTTATATATTTACATAGCATACATACATTATCGGTCATTACGACCCTTCAGTCAGAATTACGACCTAGTTTCTCACACCACTTATGTTGTGTGCGTTAATTTTATACATGAGTGGCGGGACCAACAGTTTAAAGTCGACTCCGAAACTTTTCATGACAATTTTGTTTTACTCTCAGAGTTTTTGGCAGAAATCTGCTGAGAGGAAGTCGCCGAAGAAATATTTTTTCTGTCCTGGTGTTTGAACCGTGGCCTCACGTCTAATAAGCCAACCCACTACCTACTAGACCACGGCGAATTTATATACATATTTTCCTACTATAATTACTTCTCAAAAGTATAGATAGTCCCAAACGCGTTTGGATACGCAGTCTCCGACTCTACTTACTTTCTTCTTCGCCATACCTTTACAATCTCCTGTTTAGACGCCATCAGTAGAGTGAGATTCTCCCCCTTTCGGTATGCTTATCTAACTGCCCATTGTTTGCAAATCCCTTATTACCTGTTATCCAGACCTTACTAAGCTTCTGCAGGGAGTCACACACACTAATTCCAAGTCAACATAAAAGGAGCTGAATGCGCCGATGGTGACCAACCTGTCAATATTATTGCTTTGTATGTCCTGCTCAAATTGAATTGAATACATCTTGTGATGGTGTTAACGTGCACTAGAAGGTATCCTCAAGTTTCTTGATTTCACTTCTGTCCTGCTATCTTTTATTCAGTTGTATACCATAGAAGGTTTCCTTTCTTAACCGATTGCTTTATTCATTTTTTTACTTAGTTTTGTTGCGAAGCATTTCCTAAAGTTACTGATAGAGCTCACAGGTATATAAGTAGGTAGGTAGGTTGTAGTGGTAGCTTTGATATCAAAACTCATTTCAGCACGCATAGCGGATTGTTGTAGTGCTGCAGATAAGCACAGTTCCTGTACTGACCGAAGTCCACCAAACTTATCGAACAAGTTGATCAGCACAGGGGCTGTACACTTTACAGGCACTTGTTTTATAATATTACGCGGATCTATGTTCTAACTCGTGATATTAACTATACTCCCCACTGCTCTGATTTTCTCTACCATAAGTAAGGAGCTGCAATACTAGTTGCTCCATACGATTGTGCCAAAGCCCTCTATTTCAAGACTGCAGACATTGGGTTTTACTTGGAAGTGCAGAGCAGAAATCAGTAATGAATATTAAAAAAGAGAAGTAGAATCGAATCATACACATAATTTCTGATACTTATACGCATTCATCATACGATGTTGATTTCGACTCTCCATGACTCAACATTTACAAGAATCACAAAAAAAGTATGAGTCGCGTACAAACACTAAAATACTCACTAGAAGGTTGTGGGTTTGCTTTGCTTGCTGTCTTTGTCTCTTTCTTCCTTCTTTTTGTAAATGCAACAACAACTAAGACTGTAATGATTTTGATGAATGATTGGAGTCACTCGAATCATTTATAAGTATTATAAGTATGTTTCTAAAGCTTTGAATCTGAATAATTAGGCATATGAATCAAACATATTTCGAATGATATGAGTTTGATGTCAACGTTGTACTCATACTCATACTTATAAATCAACGTTCTAGTGAATACGAATGAATCAGAGTAGTTATATTTCAATATTCTTGACTCACTTATGTGAAAAATTTCATGAGTGCTTATGAGTAGCGAAAAACGATTCATTGCTGATCTGTGGTGCAGAGGCAACTAAACAACTTATAACTCATAGAACTTAAACGCCTTTACTTAATCAATTCAGAGTTTATTTTTACTTTATTTATAGAAAACTTACTTTTATGGAAAACATCACATGTTGCAACACTGTGCAACACAAGAGCAATGAAGTTAAACCTTATTTTGACACCGTTTGTAGAGTTTTTAATTACATTACATCTTGCAATCAATTACAATTTTTCTTAGAAAAAGATAAAATTTGTTGGATTTGATCATAATTATTCTAATAGTTTGGATGCCCTTTGAATAAATAAGGCGAATAACTTATCTAGTCTTCTGTAAAATTTCATATTACATATTAGAAGATTAAACAGTCTTCCTAAATATTGAGATCGGAATCGAATTTAACACATCTCCTCAAAACTATCTGTACAGGTGCCTTAGTCCAGTTTTCAAAAGAACTAGACAATCTGGAGACACAGAAAGCGTGAGAGTGCCTCATCCAAACAGCTGTTAGAATAGTCACAAAGAGCATACATATTTCAAACGCTTAGAAAAATGTTCAGGGCCCATAAGCAGAGTGAGAATCTCCCCATTATCTGCCTGCCTATTGTCCTAAAATCCTTTATATCAAGAAAAGGGTGATCACTTCTAACTTACTTAGTTTCTCCAGAGAGTCTTATACACTAATCTCAAGTAAAGCTAAAAGAAGCTAAATGCTCGGATAGTGATACAGATAGTAAATACATCTTTTGATGGTGTTAACATCCACTCGAAAGAATACTTTACCCAAGTTTCTCCGTGGGTTCTTGAAGTTTCATCGATTTTAATCGATTGCTTCGTTCATTTTTATTACGCTGGCTCAAAAGTTAAGATTAAAGCAGACATGCACTACAAATATTACAATGCCGTAGAGTTTTACATAGAAGTGCAGATGCAACTAAATACTGTGCCACCAATAGGACCTAAACTCGAAAAGGTCTCTACAATAGATCGACCTCCATAATCAATTCAGAGTTTTTTTATTTTATCAAAACAGTCAAACACTAATTTTGATACTGTTTGTAGGGTTTTTAACACTGGATTTACCAAGAAATGTATATACCTATTTATACCAACACCAATCATTTTAACTGGTTTTGAGTGCGTAAATTTTGTATGCGCTATAATGTTACTTTATCAGTAATAAGGAAGTGGCCAGAGAAATTGGTAATATAGAAAAACATACCATTCAAAATGACTGGCACCGGTATGAGTACCAAAAACTAAATTTCTTTTTTTATTGTGGACACAAGATCAAAATAAGTTATCAAATTAATTGTATTTAGTTGTCGTTATAAAAATCATATAATAGTTTCGGAAAAAAATATTCACATAAAATCAATATTTAAGGCTAATGGCGCGGTAAATCTAGTGTTAATATGTAAAATCCATTCATGACAAGTACATATGTGAGGTATGAGTGATATTTAATTCCGTTAGTTTAATACGCAACAAAATCGTAGAATTTTTATTGCATACTTTTCAGAGTAGCATTGCAGCACATACTTGTAATATGATGCGTATGAGTAATATATTTCAAATTCAATTAAAATGAAAGTATACCCAATTAATTTGGAATTAAGCTTTGATAAGATAATTCTGATTAACAATTAATGAATGCTGATAATGGCATATTACTTTAAGTTTAAAGTAGTTTAGATTTTAAAACGTGAAATAGAATCCTTTACATATAAAACTTCTCTTATTTCACAACTTTTTTAAACAATACGATAGTAAATTAAGGTTCTATTATTTTCGTAATAATTAATTGAGAGCCATATGTTACTACGACACTTAAAGAATTAATATGGTCTTGTAATCAAAGACAACCTTTCTTAGGCATTTGTTAAGATTTAGTCAAAATTGTTTTAATAATTTGGATGCCTCTGAGTAATAAATGCAGATAAATCATCTAATCTTCAGTATAATTGAAAACTAACCACTGCACCTGACAATTCCAATCAAAATCGATTTAAACACTTTGGTCCAGTTTTCAGTAGAAAATCCCTATAGTGCCTCATCGAAAACAGCCGTTAGAATAGTCACAAAGAGCATACATATATCAAACGCTTAAAAATATGTTTAAGCATACAATGTCCATTTTCTGCAGTACCTATGAGAGCTCTAGTTATTTGTCTCACTAGGAAATTAAGCCAGTAGGGACATCAAACTAGCCGCTTTCCATTTTTCCTGCTTGAAAATCTTTAGGCGGCCAGTTAAATCCTAATAGTTCTTGCAGTGGCGTCTGACTAAATTAAATAGGTTTGTCAGCGACATAACATTCAACTGAAGCCACCGTAGCCTAGTAGGTAGTGTGTTGTCTTATTCGACGTGGGGCACGGTTCAGACCTTAGGTCAGTCATCTCCAACAAAACTAAATATGAACTATGGACTATTCGAGCTATTCAGCGAACATACGTGGGGGTCTGTGGTTATTCACCTATTTTTTAGGTGCAAAGTGACGGGAAATTGGTTGCGTGGATTTCCCTGAGATCTTGATCAGGTTTGTCCGATTTTACGTTTCCTTGTTTCATGGATGTTGGTTTATATAGTTTACTGAACTTGTGGACACGAATTTATCCACCACATTACAAATAGTTTCCTCGGTCGGACGATTATGGCAAAGCTCCCTTGACTTTGCCCGAATAGAACATTCATTTAGAGAAAATTATTTTTTTATTTGAACGTGTTGTTAAATGATATATTCATCCACAGTGATTTGTCAAAACAGACTGAATAAATGACGAAGATGGTAATTATCAACTCTCCAAATTTGAAAGTCCGGTTAGAAGATTTTTACAAGTTAAAACTAAATTTTCCAAATAATATTACAAAGCTATTGGAGGGCCTAAAAATTTATGGTTTATAAAGTTGGGTAAATGTTTTTCATTCTACTTTGAATTTTTGAAAAATTATGTTTGAAGTGTTGCAAGCATTAGAAGCCGCATGCCACCAAGATCTTGATGTCTTCGCATCTACTTTGAAAATAAATTTGCTGTGCGGTTTTCCAACGTTTAATAGTTTTTCGCATCAACTTTTATGGAGCGATAAACAGTGTCTAAATAAGACACTAGAGCTTTGCAATAACATAAGTAATAAAAATATTATATTTTATCTCCACATTTTTATAGAAAAAAATTATTAATATTGTATTGCAAAAATTTAATGTTTTAAACATTAAAAGCAGTGTGTGGCATTATTAATATTTTCAATATTTTTGGAAAAATGGAAAATAATAAAGAATGTTTTTCTTGAAGAGCCTGACAACTTTGAATGATACTACAAAAAAGAATTATTGAAAGAAATAATAATAAAATACGTTTAAAATAGGTGCTCGTAGTTTGCAAATAAAATAACAATAAATCTGTGCTTAGTTTTAATTAAATTTATTTAGTATTCGCACAATTCTGTGTGCCACTGTTCGCAACTTTACGTAACCAACAACTATTGCTTTGTTTGCTACTCTTCTGTTTACACTCTTTGCTTAAACAGTAATAATTATTAGACAATTGTTCAACTGATCTTTATAACGGAGATATTCAAACCATAACCAATCTCTTCAAACACACCGCGCCTTGACATAAGACTGACTGAACTTTTACTCACTCCGTTTCCTGCTTTGCCTTGCCTTTTATATGACAACGTGATAGTAATGGCGATTTTAGTTATTTTTTTTTTACTCAATTGGTGTGTTATTATCACACACCCAATAAAATGATATTCTTCTTCTAGCTGGGAAGCCTAAAACTTAAAAATACTTATGAACACATTGACAAAAACATCACGAACGAGAGTGATTGATTTGTATAATACAGCCAATATTGTTTTCCTCCTTTTCCCTTTTTCTTTTGCTTCATTCGTTTCTTAAGTTATTCTTGACTGGTTTTGTTATGACAGAAATTTGACATTGATTTGCTTTTATAATGAAGTCTGCTGCAATAACGTTAAAATTTAACAGCATTTAAGTTCGTACACGATGAGATATAAGAGAGAGATTAACGGAAGGATAACAAATTCCATGAAACGTTTAGAAAAACTTTCTTAAACGTGCATCTTGAAGAAGTGCAACAAATAATGTACGTTATTAGAAAAGCATATGCGACCCAAGGAGTTTGTGGCAATGCTGTTAGATACGGTAGCAGGAAATGTGTCACATGTCGATATAAGAGATGTGAAACGAGGTCACAATATAATTTTGCATGGCAGATTGTGTTGGATGTCAATAGGAACAACATTTTATAGAATGCGATTATTATTCTTAGATAGGATATAATTTTTAAGTCAATTCGTTGTATTAGCTACACTGAAAAATTGCGCTAAAAATGTTTAAAACAATTGTTTGGAAATTTTAAGCAAAACACAAATGTGATGCTAAAAATAAGCCAAGAAAACGGAATGAATGAATGATTTTTTATAAAGTTCTTATTTTAAAAATAAGTACCGGCAAATAGGCTGAGACTATCTTCAAAACGGATTCTCGGGTTCATTATCAATAAACTTCTCAGCGATAGCGTTAGGTCTTTGTGATCCCAAAAATGTGATATACCAAACAGAGATCAGCAATGAGTATTCAAAAAGATGAGTAGAATCGAATTATACTCATAATTTCTGATACTTATACGCTTTCATACTTATTTTAATATTATACTCATACTACTCATATTCAAAGTTTAAAGTACTCATCATACTCATACTTAACAATACGTATGATGTTGTTGGTTTTGACTCTCCATGACTCTACATTTAAAAAATCACAAAATAAGTATGAACACCACAATACTCACTAGAAGGTTGTGTGTTTGCTTTGCTTGCTGTCTTTGTCTTTTTCTTTTTTTGTTAATGCAACAACAACTAAGACTGTAAATTTTGATGAATGATTCGAGTCACTCGAATAATTTATAAGTATTATAAGTTATGAATCTGAATGAGTAGGCGTATGAATCAAACATATTGCGAATGGTATGAGTTCGATGTCAACGTTGTACTCATACTCATTGTACTCATACTTATAAATCAACGTTCTAGTGAGTACAAATGAATCAGAGTAGTTAAATTCATATATTGTTGACTCATTTATATTCAAAATTTCATGAGTGCTTATGAGTAGCGAAAAAACGATTCATTGCTGATCTCTGATATCAACGACGTAATTTCATGTGAAATCGGTATCAGTAACAATATTTTCTAATCAACTTCGCTTTGATCACTGAAGTTTGATGACTTGATATATGCATTCTACGTAAGACATTTAGTCAGGATTACGGCCTGATTTCTTATATCTTCCAAGTTGAGTGATGGGACTTCCACCCTACGTCCAATCAAACCGATAAATTTGAGCATCTTTTTTTGTGGTAATTAGTTTACTCTCAGAGAGGGTCGCTAGAAGAATTTTTTTATTAGAGTTGAACACTTCTTCTTAGTTTTTTTTTCAACAAGCAATTTCGTATCTTAAAATTTTAATAAAAAAATTTGCATAACGGGGTGAAATTGCATGACCTCTTTGGCCAGTTCATACTGTTACGAAAATGCAAATGGTGATAAACAAAAGTTCCAAAAACAAAACAATGGACTTGTTTACATTACCGACGAATAAACAGGAATATAGCAAAAACATCAGTATAAAATAGGGGATAAACAAGTTAACAAACAGGCAACAACAACACTGCAAGGACAAACGTATATAAAATACTGAAACAACAATGACGTAAACAATATTTATAGAGATTTCGCGAAGGCAGTCATTCTCCTTCAAGAGCATACATCTGACTGTTTACCCAGCGATATAAAAGATAAATCGACAAAGCAGGAAACGAGATCAGAAAGAATTCAGTCAGTCTTGTGTGAAGAAGCATTGCGTGTGAAGAGAACAATTATTGTATACGCGAAAGAGTAAAAGAAAGAGAAAGAGTTGCTAAAGGTGGCACACGGAATTGTGCGAACAATAAAGGTTTGATTTAAAACTAAATACAAATTTATTTTTATTTTTATTTGCAATCTACGAACTCATATTTTAAACGTTTTTAAAAGGGTAAAAACGTAACAATGTTACCTCTACTTAGGATGGATATGTCCTTAAATCGCTCCTGCAGAACAACCAATGTGACATGAGCTAAGTGGCATGTAATACCAGCCTGTTTAAACCACATGTTAGTGGTTGGTCCAGATCATCCAATTTAGGCCAACAAAAGTTTGCAAGTGCGAGAATGACAGTAATGATTTGGAGAAAGTCGCCCACAAAAAAATAACATTTATACAATCACAAGATATACATATGTTTAAAAATATAGCCTCATAGCTTCGTAAAATTCATAAGCTGACCCAATTCTCAAGTCAGTTTCAAGTTTTAAAGTTTAGGTCTAGGTATCGTCGCAAATTAGGATATGATATCTCAAATTTTCCATGATTCTGATGCATAAATCAGTCTGAATTTGATTAATAATGTGGGCTATATTAGCTCTGTAGATCATAGTAGTTCAAGGCTTATTTGCAAACACATACGCCTTACGAAAGCTCCAGAAAGAAAACACTCACATCCATTATGAAATGAGATATGTAACGCGTAGCGTCATCAGGTTAAAACTGTAAGCCATTGGTGTACCAATCATCGAATTCAGCATAAAAGAAGTTGATAATCATCGACTTATAGTGCTCGTCGCTATAGCCTGGTCACAGTCGTGATAGTCTGGTCACAGTCTTTCCCAAAGAAATATTGACTGACGACGCCATCTAACCAAAATCCACTTATTCGGAATGCAGTGGATGCTCTTGAATCTCCTGTGTATTGGTATCGTCCCAAATCGGAAAACTTAGTTTGTTCACGTAACCATTAATTAATAAATGGGTCTCATCACTGATAGTTTAATGAAAGTTATTAAGAAGGGACGAGATTACATATAATTTCTTATAATCTCTTTGTGCAGCGTTCAAAGCTTTTAATTTATGAATGCTTTTAATTTATTTTCTTTATATAACACCACAACGTTGTTAGTCGTTATTGATATCGTTTTGGTGTGGAACTTCACATATGTTTCTGTATGTAAGATTTAAATCCGTTCTATTCGTTTCACTTGTGTGTGACTGGAATACAATTTTCTTCAACAAACATATCCGCCAAAAAGAAATTATTTTTTGTGAAATTGCATTTGGAATATTTTCAAAGAATTCGTTAGCAAAAGAAAAAGAAAAAAGTAAATGAAAATAAAACGAATATACAGAGTTAACATAAATTCTCGAAAGTTAATTCTCTTCTTTTTATATTCATTCATATTTTCTTTCTGGTTTTTCAAACCAGTTCACTGTCTAACAATTGCATTTGATTTTTTATTGAAAAAAATTTTAAGGCCGACTTTCTATTACGCTACAGAAGAATAGTATTTGCATACTTATTTGTCATTTATTTATTTCATGTTCTATACAACACGACCTATGATCTTATAATTTTATTATAGAACTAGTATTGTGTAAACAATTTATAAAGAAAATACAATTTAAAATTGTGATCAGAATAATCAATTTACTGGAACAATATTGTTGCGAAAATGAAAAATCTAAATACTGATGTTTTGCTTTTACATCGCTTAACACTAAAATTATAAACA
Organism: Sarcophaga subvicina; assembly: GCA_936449025.2. NCBI lineage: Eukaryota > Metazoa > Arthropoda > Insecta > Diptera > Sarcophagidae > Sarcophaga > Sarcophaga subvicina. The sequence goes on from OW388080.2 coordinate 95,610,945, forward strand.
AAAGATACAAAAACAAAACAATGCAGTAAACAAACTGTTTACAAGTTATCGTACTGCTTAATATAACAACAAACACCAGCATAAAAAGATTATAAATAAGTAAAGTAAATATACAAACAACATATAAGAGTAAATGTAAACAAAATACACAAACAACACTACAATAATAAATGTAAACAACGATGTTTACATTTATAGAGATTTCTGGAAGGCGAAGTCATGATCATTTGCATTCAAGGACTTGCATCAGACTGTTTATACTGCCATATAAAAGTCAAGGCAAAGCAGGCGAGTTAGTTAGAAAAAGTTCAGTCAGTCTTGAGTGAAGACGCGGTGCGTTTGAAGAGAGTAGTCTTGGTTTGAAGATCTCCTTTACGAAGATCTGTCGTACAATTGACTAGTAATTGTTATTGTTTATGCAAAAGAGTACAAAGGGGTTTGTTATTCCCAAAGCAATTGTGGTTGTTTACATCAAGTTGTGAACAATGGCGCACAGAATAGTACGAACAATAAAAAATTTTAGTTAAAATTAACACAAATTTATTTTTATTTTATTTGCAATCTACGAGTTCATATTTTAAACGTTTTTAAAAGCTAAAAACTTAACAATATTACTGTCGTGAAAAGGTGACGTAGCATTCCTTCTAAATTGCATAGAGCTTTTCCATAATGTCTGCCCCAAGTCTATCGCTCTGACAAACTTCAGGATGCTGCTCATTGTCCACAAGAACAATACCCAGCATCTGATATGCATTCAAGTGTGAACAACTGGGAAATAAACGTTTAGAATATGAGTTCGTTGATTGCAAACAAAGTAAGAACAAATATGTGTTTTATTTCAATTAAACTTTTTATTGTTTACACTACTTTTGTGTGCCACCGTATACAACTTAATGGATCGAACAATAATTGCTTGTTCACTATTCTATTTCACACTTCTGTCCACGCAAATACTAACAACTGTTCGTTAGATCTTCTATGCTTACAACCGTTTTGCAAGCAATACCACTTGTACGTTCAAACCGTAAAGCGTCTTCACACCTTCTCGAGGACTCTATCGCCACTACATTTTTGTTTGTGTAATTGGTATTGTTATTGGTGTATGTACCATGTATGGTATTGCATATATGTGTGTAGCTTTTGTTTATCGTTAATGTTAAACGATGTTTTCATGTGAAATGATATTAGGTCGTTCCCATTTGCGTAGCAATATATACGCATTCTGAACAAGGATACTTCGTATCCATAGTGTCCTGTTAAAAGTTAATCTGAAGGTTGATCTTTTGTCTCCCTATATGTTTCCTTTCGCTTAGTATATATTTTCAATCATCTGTTTCCACTATTTATACGACCCTAGGGTATTTTCTTTCTTTTTTAGCAAATTATTTGCTCAAAAATATTTATTATTTTGACTTGACAATACAGCAAAATCTTAAGTAAATATTCGAATTTATCAAATTGTTTTTTATTCAAATTATTATGTCGAATAAATTCCTGGAGTAAAAAGTTGTGAGAATCTATTAAATCACTTTAGCACAATTTTATTAAAATCTTTATTAATCATTCGAAAAACACCAAAATAAACTGAAGAACGTTTACATTCATAACAAACAAAAAAAAGTTCAATATTTCGTGTTTTTTATCTAAACCCCTTGATTAATCGGAAAACCGAAAAGAAAACATTTTGGTATAAAATTAAAATGCCAACGGCAAAATTTATCCATTTTATAATAAGAATTCATTTATCCTCTGCCGCTATTTATTAACAATTTAATATGGAAGAGCCACCCCACAAGTAACATAATGTACAAAATTTAAACTAATAAGTTGTCCCAACAAAAAAAAAATAAAAAAGGGAATCAAAAACAAACAAAAACAAAATGAAGCAGAAAACAAAATGGTTAAACGAAACCCAGGACACAACAAAATACACACCAAATAGTAGGTATTCCCACGCAAATATGCATAGAATAATGAGTACACTAAACGGAAAATGTGTACGGTGAGATTGTATATAAATAAAACGGTGCGACAATGAAAATACACCCGCGTAGCTATATATTCTAAGTTATTCACTTGGTTGAGTAGAACTCAAAAATACTTTTTTATTTTTCTCGAACCCTCCAAACTTGTTTTATTTGACAAAAATGGTGTTCTTATCTTTTCACACAAAATTATTGATTACCCAAATAGGTATGTTTAAACCTATTTTACAAATCCAAATTTTTTTAGAACGGGGAGAGGTTAGCCTTTAAAAGGGTATACATAAATGTTTTGTTCAAACTTATATGTTATGAGTTTTGATGGGGTAAACTTGGAAAAAATTATTTTTTTCTTATTTTTTCAAGTTTAGCTATTCTTAATTGCAAAATTTAACTAAGAAATATATAATAAGTGGCAACATTCTGAAATTGCAGAGATTGACACTTTGTTTGATAAAATCGGACACAAATTACCGTAGTTATAATTTAACCGTTTGATTGCTAAGCGATTCTGGTGAGAACGTTCGAAAACTGCTCGAAAACTACAATTAATTATTATAATAAAAACATCTACAAAATTCTAATAACGTATGTATGTATGTAGTCGCCGTGGTGTAGTATGTAGTGTGTTGGCTTACTATTCGTAAAGCCCGGGTTCGTATCCCAGGTCAGACATCAAAAATGAAATATGAAAAAAAAAATATTTCTTCGGCGACTTCCTCTCAGCAGATTTCTGGCAAAAACTCTGAGAGTAAAATAAACTGCCATGAAAACGTTTCTCAAAATTCTGTTGTTCGGAGTCGACGTTAAACTGTAGGTCCCGCCACTCACGTATAAAATTAAAGCACACAACATGAGTGGTGTGAGAAGCTAGGCCGTAATCCTGACTGAAGGGTTGTATTGGCCAATTATGTATGTATGTATGTATGTATAAAAAGAAGACCCTATAACTTGTCTTTTAATTTTATTTTTGCTTTATGACTAAATTTTTAAACTGAAATTCGCAGCGCAAATGCGATTTTCGTAACAAATGAACACAGCGCTTTTGCGCCGCGTAGCAGTCAAACGGTTAAATAGTATAACAGTCGTCTTATATTTTTTATATATGTCATCTTATCAAATGAACTTTTGGTTCAAAAATTTTCAAAAGTTTTGATATATCTTAATTGTTTATCGCAAAATGTGTTAATTTCACGTTTGTACGACTACCAGAAGTCGGCTAATCTTTGTATTTTTTGCAAACATTGTTCAACTTCTGGTGGTGGCTCAAACGTGAAATTGACACATTTTGCAAAAAAAAAAAACCAAGATCCGTCAAGAATTCTGAAAATTTTTTAACTAAAAGTTAATTTGAATTAATTTAAGTAATAACTACGGCAATTTTTTGTCCTATTTGATCAAACGAAGTGCCAATCTCTTCACAAGATTTTTTAATTAAAGTTTGCTATTATGAACTGACAAACTCCAAAAAATATGAACAAAATTCACATTTGTCTAATTTACCTCATCAAACCCGTTACATATGTATACCATTTTAAAGGCCCATCCCTCTCCTTCCTAATAAGGTTTAAATTTTGATCATGGGTTCAGAAATGTTTGTGTAATCAATAAATTTGTGCGTAAAGTCCAAAAAAAAACAGTTTTTGTCAAATAAAACCAGTTTGGAGAGTTCGAGAAAAATAAAAAAAGATATTTTTGAGATTTACTCAACTAACTGAACAACTTAGGCTAGGTAGTTACTCGGGTATATTTAATTTTTCGTATTTTGTCGCATAGTGTAATCGAATGATATTTTTATTAAACCTTGATTAGGTAAATTATTTCATTTATTCCACTCTTTAGTGTGCCATTGTAGTACAATTTAAACCTTTTTAATATTAAAGTTGTTTACCAATGGGTGAAGTCGCCATAGTCTAGTGTGTTGGCTTATTAGACGTAAAGCCAGGGTTAGATCCCCAGGCCGGACATCAAGACAAAATACAAAAAAAGTATTTCTACGGCGACTTCCTCTCAGCAGATTTCTGACAAAAACTCTGAGAGTAAATAAAATTGGCATGAAAAAGTTTCTCAAAAATCTGTCGTTCGGAGTCGAATTTAAACTGTATAAAATTACTCATGTATAAAATTAACACACACAACATAAGTGGTATGAGAAACTAGGACGTTGTACAATGGGTCAATTCGAATTCCGGGTACTGTACTTATTTTAATTGACAAGTACAAGCCCTTTAACCTAACCTAACCTTACCAATGGGTTCACTGCAATTTATATATAAAAAAAAATAATATGACACCAACGGCTAAGTTATATGAAACTCCTTCATTTCTTTATGAAATATAGCATCTGCTCATATTTTTATTACTTCGTTGGTTTGTATGAGTTATTGTATCGGGAGCAGTGGCTACATAATAGTGCGATACGACTTTGCAATGAGATTCAGGACATCAAAAGGTGTAACGTCCCTCTTAAAAGACTCCGTACAAATCTTAACGGATGACTTTAAGTTTAACGGAGTAATTTTCGGAATCGTATAGGATAGCCCAGTAGCAAGGCTGCCGAATCATTATAACGTCTTTCGGTTGAAAGGTCAGCTGCGACGAAAATTATAAAGGACGCAACCATCTACAGGCGAAATGGCCACGCGACTATTAAAGACGGTATATAGCTGGCGCACAAATCTCAATGAGGTAGCAGAACGATATAATGTCCGGTAACAGGACACAGTGAAAACAGTCCTGAATTCTGTCAACAACAGATGAGCATACGGATACGGGCATATCGGCGTATACGAATGCGAATATAGAGCACACGATAAGTCTGCATGACCTTCAAACAAGCACTCTCAATACGGTTGTTGAGGTTATGGGCACGACTCATTGGTCTTGGAAACCGTGCAAATGATTTCTGCAGAAGCTGCAGGAATGACGAAGAAGATGAGACTTTTCTTCACCTTTTGTTTTCGAAAGAATAAAAGGCATCTTGTAGTCTACTATATAGATGATATGGAGAAAGTGACATGCACTGACATTAGCAGTCTGAGACGCTTCATCAGAAGCTCAGAGTGGTTCTGAGACCAAGGGCCCTATGTTGTCTAAGTGTGTTCATTCAATTTTTTAAATGAACAGCCACTGTTCGGTGTGGATTTTGATCTGACGGTATTATCGGCACATATTTCTCTAAGAATGGCCTAATGGTCGATGATTACCAATTTGTTTTGACCTAAATTGGATGATGTGTACGCCAACGACATGTAGTTTCAATAGAGTTTAATAGTTTTTTGTGGCGTTTTCTAAAGCCTCAGTCACAAACCAAAACGATTCTTTGAACCAACATAGCACATGCCATAGGTCGAATTCAACACGATTTATGCGTCGGACAAAATTATTGCTCTACAAGGCGCTCATCCTACCCGTGCTTCTTTATGGCGCAGAGGCATGTACCTTATTAAGTACTGATGTAGCAGCCTTGAGAGTATTCGAGAGAAAAGTTCTACGTGAGATCTTCGAGCTAGTGCGAGTTGGCGATGATTTCCGAGATCCGAGATCGAGACGGGTGTTTGATGCAGGGATCTGCGGAAGTGGGTGAAAAGGACGATCTTGTATGCTTTGTAAGGACCAAATTAAGGAAGCTCTGCCATCGATTGGCGTGACCAACTGGCGTAGGCGCGCAAGAAGCAGAGGCGCCTGGGAGAATGTGTTGCGGCAGGCCAAAATCCGTTAATTGGGTTGTTAAAGGCCAATAAAGTAAGTAAGTAAGTAATGCGTAAGATTTATGTGAAGTTTTACATTTAAAACAAACTCCAACAAGAAAATTCGAGGCGGACATTATAAAGAGGTTATATTTCTCCCATAATGGCATCAAGAGGTCTTTGAAAGTAGATAAGTGGCCCTTGCCTGAAGTTTTGAATCAAAGTTTGTACAGTCATTTTAAGAACTACCATCAAAAGAACTTGTTTAATTCTATTAGGCATGTGGTGAGTGTAATTCGATTGCAAAATTCCTACGTACACCTTATACTATTTGTGAAAAAATATCAGGAGAATGTGTTGAATTTAAATAAAGCATTACTTGAAGTAGTGTTTGCCCACAATAAGAATTTTTTTTGTACAACTCTTGTACAGCTTTATGGTGAAACCCACTGTTGCTTCCGAAGTCTCAATATACGAGGGTATTAACGCGTATTAGCTGAAGCGGATAAATAAATAAAATTAAATATTTCAAACACAAATAAAAACCAAATACCAGAGGACAAATAATGTTGAGAAAGCAAACAAAAGAAAAAGCCCAAAAAAGAAGAGGAAACAGAAAATTATGACTGTGAGGTAACAGCATGGTGTTGTATTTCCAATGGAGACTGGTTCTTAACAATAACATTGTCTAGCGAAAAGGCACCTCATCTCGCTTAGAAATCTGGAACCCAGTTTACGGTGCTGTTACATATTTTAGGTTGGCTAAAAAGGGTTGATTAAAAATTAAATATCAAATTATAAAACAATTTAACTTAATGCTACATACAGCATGAACACAACGTGTACCATCGACAAGTTTTTTTGTTTGTAATTTTTCACAGGACGATAACAATATGTTCAAATAAAATTAAGGTTTTTCATAATATTTTTGCATTCTTTACATCTAATGTAATGAACAATAATCGGAAGAAAATTTTAAGAAAGGGCACCTTATAATTGTTAAAATTTTGTTGCTCTAGTGCCTGCAGATAATTCAAGTCTATCTTCAATTGCCTGGCGAATGTAAACTGAACTTGAACTTTATCTAATAAGGATAACCAATTAGCCAACAAATAATAGTAGATATTCATACATACATACATAATTGGTCATTACACACTTACAGTTTAAAGTCGACTACGAACGACAGATTTTTTTGAGAAACGTTTCATGGCAATTTTATTTACTCTCAGATTTTTTGCCAGAAAACTGAAGAACACAGAAAATATTGTACATTTGCTTGCAAATAGTACCTATCTCTCTGGATTCATTCTCACGCTTGCGTTACATCCTGCAGATACTAAATTAAGTGAGGATCTCAAAAGTTCCAGTTCTCTCAAAAATCTGTCATTCCGAGTCGACTTTAAACTGTAAGTCCCGCCACTCATGAATAAAATTAACGCACACAAGATAAGTGGCGTGAGAAACTAGGTCGTAATTCTGACTGAAGGGTCGTAATGACGAATTAACTGCTTTATACAATTAATTCTATTCTACGATGCCGTAGTTTGGCAGTAAGTTTTGAAAAAGAAAAATTCCCAAAGGATATTTGAAATTTATGAGATTTTCGCTTTACTGAAACGCAAAAAAATATCTTTGAAGTGAATGATGATGGTGTACCAGTGAAGACATTGGCTAAGCCAGAATTGATAGTTAGTCAGAATAACGCTTCCAAATTGAGAGAATTTATTAAAAAAAAAACTGATTTTCATACTAATTTTACTCTTCTGGATTCAATAAGGAAATTTGGGCACTAAAAAGAATGCTGCTGCTGTATCGCGAAGTCTTGTAGAAGAACCCTGTAGTTTGATTTGAAGGTAAGAATTTATTACGTATTAGTAGTACGATTGTGTGATACCCTACGATCCAAAAACAATAAAATCTTGTAAAGTACGGTACACCATTCATTACCTCGCCTTTCTTTATTTTTGTACATGTACAGAATTTTAAATCGATTTTATTGAGAACAACTTACTTTTCTGACATGATATTGTCCATATTGTTACGGACAGGTACAAGCACACGACACCTTACCATGGAAATATCCTTTGAAATGAATTTGTGAATGTACATATGTTTACATGCATTTGTTTTCATTTATTTCGTTTAAAATACAGGCCATGAAGTGTATCGTTCACCACGTGTGGAAATATTGATGACCAAAATGGAAATCAGTTCTAGCGAAAATGACAAAAAAAAAACAATTCGAGTGGAGAGAACATTCAAAGAATTTTGTTTAATATGGTATAAGGAAATACAAGGACGCTTAAATCCATTGACACTATTTTAATTTCTAAGAACAAGTTATATTTCTTCGGTGATTTCCTGTGGCAAAAACTCTGAGAGTAAATGAAAATTTCCATGAAAAGTTTCTCAAAAATCTGTCGTTCCGAATCGACTTTAAACTGTACGTCCAGCCACTCATGAGTAAAATTAACACACATAACATAAGTGGTGTGAGAAGTTAGGTCCATAATCCTGACTGAAGGATTGTAATGACCAATTACGTATGTGATCTGAGCATTTATTGTAAAACATTTTTCTAATTGTCATTAAACAGGTGACTTATTTACCTCACACACTTAGGAATGACACTTACCTCGTCCAAGCAGGCCATCGCGCGGAAATTCTTCCGAGACGCCAACCTATCCTGGATCAATGAAGAGTCCTGCTCCACCGCTAGGCTCACTTGGCCATCAATGGATAGAAGGCGAACCAACCAGTTACTTGGACTTGGTCGTAACATCATCTCGATTACGTAACATGTAAGCATGGCCACTGTGTTATGGATAGACAAGCCGCAAAAATGCGGCTCCCATTTAACGATTTCTGCCGTGGGTGCAGATCCGCTGAGGAAGAGGAGACTGTTATCCACTTTCTTTGTCAATGCCCATCTCTGGCGAGGTGCAGATATAGGTTATTTGACTCTCCAACCCTTGTCAGCGTGACGGAGCTATTAATGTCAAGGATATAGCCTCATTTATCAAGCTTTCTGGCTGGTTCTCCAGCGTGGCGTAGTCGTGCTTTGAAATGTGCAGCCCTTGCGCTGACCAACTTCTCCCTCCTTGGTTCAGAGGAACTTGTTCTGTACAAGACTGCGTTTACCTGTGGCGTCACAACGGGCCGCGATGCGTGCTTAAATGCTTTTGGTATGAAAGCTACCACACTAACCCACTAACCTAACCTCACACTCAATTGCAAACTATGTGTTGAAGGACACCATAGTAATCATATCGAGTAATTTCTGTAAGAGTCTTTGGATCGGATTGACTTATATTTTTGCACTTCTGAGACTCAGCAATATGATAGGCAGATTAGGTTCTCATTTCATTCATTACTGAAGAAACTGTTGATTGCAAATAGACTTGGATATAGGAGCATATAGATCGGATTGTTATATGAATAGAGGCTTTTGGCCGTTTATTGTCGTCTTCACAAGCAGGGGATTGTAGTTTCAGGTCGCTGACGGTGATCTATTGTCGATGGTTTACAGCTGCTACTTAACAAGCAGGAAGTTGTAGTTTAAGGTCGCTGATGGTGATCATTGTTGCTGCTACTTAACAAGTAGGAGATTGTAGTTTCAGATCGCTGGCTGCGATCTATAGGGTAATTTTTTATCGGATATTTGAGGAGTACGTGAATATGATAAGGATTTGGAGACAATTACCTAGCTTTTGATTTTGGTTGAAAAAAGTTGAGTACTCTCAAGAAGAAATTATCCATCTGGAGATATATACAGATTGTCCTATGGTTAACCCATTAGTGGATGAAGTTCCCTGGCCACTCTCCTAATATATAATTCTTATGGATGAAAGCCTTTTTCATATTTGTTGCAAATAAAATTTGTTTTATTTCCGCAATATCCACATCGTTTTTCAATTTTAGAATATTCAATAAGGTGGTTTGTTTATGCGTAAACCTCTTGTACATGGGTTACCATACGTTTCAAAGTAAGAATTAGCAAGATTTCGACGAAAAATGTGAACAGACCCACAGATCATTAGGATGTAACTTTTTAACAGCAGCCATGCATTAGCATTAGAGGCATCAAAGAGATATGCAAATATTCGTCACCACCATTTCTTAAGACTGATTCGCGAGCGGTAGATTACAGCTAATAGATCCATCTTTTCAATGTCTCCCATGCCATATTACATCGAAAAACCACTTTTGGTTGGAAAATATTTACAGCACGTCTTCGACGAATCGTAGGCATCATTTAATTGACATCAACACATGTTGCATTTGTGTCAACATTATTATCCTTCCATCATATGAGCAATATATTTCCATTATTTCTAAATCAATGATCTACAGATGCACTTTCATCTTTTTTCAAAACCGGTATTGAGCGAAGATGCCCTTCGCGTATTGACCTGAACTATATATTCCGATCGATGACATGTGTCGCAGTAATTTAACGGATATAAAACAAATATCTATGAAGACCTAAAATACATATAACGGATTCTGTTTTATAAATTATTGAATCCTTTATTACGTGGAACATTAGTTTTAATAGGTGATGAAGCACTTCATCATCAACTATCAATTTTTCTATATATATATATATATCAAACTGGATTATAGAACCGTACTACTGTTCAGTTCAGTACCGTAGTACTGAAAAAAGGAAAACAAAATATTTCAAAAGCAAAACAAATAATACATACATACATACATAATTGGCCATTACAACCCTTCAGTCAGGATTACGGCCTAGCTTCTCACACCACTCATGTTGTGTGCGTTAATTTTATACGTGAGTGGCGGGACCTACAGTTTAACGTCGACTCCGAACGACAGAATTTTTGAGAAACTTTTTCATGGCAGTTTATTTTACTCTCAGAGTTTTTGCCAGAAATCTGCTGAGAGGAAGTCGCCGAAGAAATATTTTTTTTTGTTTCATATTTCATTTTTGATGTCTGACCTGGGATACGAACCCGGGCTTTACGAATAGTAAGCCAACACACTACCTACTACACCACGGCGACTTCTAATAATAAAATAAAGTAAAAACAAAAACAGCTTAAATAAATATTATGTTGTCATTTAAAAAGGGTCTTTTAACAAAATCGGTAATTTAAATGTCACTGGGGGAAGCATTCAATATTGAATTGAATATGAATTGAATATCATTTCTACGAAATTATAAAATAAAATAAGATTAACAAAGTATTCTTCCTACGCTATTATATATACTTGAGAGGACCAAGTAATAAGATATACGTTCTAATGGAAAATTACTATTCGTATGCATATCAGGTTAGGTTAGAAGAATCCGCCACCAGTTCACTTGAAAGACCTATAGTGCCGGTTTAGTTACACCTACACAAGAACGCTATGTAAAACACTAAAGTCAGACATGAGAAATTACAGCGGACTTCCTAATCCACAATGGGGTTAGTCTCCGCGAATGTCAAATTTCTCAGTGAGACATTGTTGCGGTATGGAAAAGACCTGCATCATGGTTCACCGAAAAGCGACGTATATTCCCGACTGTAAGGCGGTGGTTTGAGCCAATTCAAAATATATATATTTACGAAAAGGGCGAAACTTCTCCAATGGAAAACTATTCAACTCCGGATTAAGACGACCTCGCTTCAGACCTTATCAAGTATTATTCGAATACAAGTGTTTATTAATGTTGTTGTATTGAAAGAAGTGTATTCGTAGCAAGAAACCTTATGCTCCTACTCTTGTTGTACTCTCTGTTTTTCAATTATTATTGTTGATTTGTTTTTCCTCTTCTAAAAACGAAACAAGACATACAGACAAACAAATAAAAAAATTTTGTTATCGTCTACGTGCTTGTAGGTCCCGCACATCTAATGTGACAAAATGTTTGAAAAATAATAACAAGTGACATTATTATGCTTTTGTTGTTGTATACACAAGTAAACATAGTTTTATTTTAATCTCACACCTACAAACATAGCCGCCAGATTTGACGATTTGTCGTCAATTTGACGATTATGAACTCCAAAAATATCATTTTGACGACATGACGATTTATGCCTTTATTTTGACGTTTTTTGGAAATTAAAAATTTGCATCATATTCTTTACTTTAGTACATTAAAAGCTATTTAAGCTTTGTATTTACTTTGTAATTGTTACTATTGCAAATTTAGGTTAACAATAACGAGGAGTGAAGTATTATATTAAGTTATTTGCGAACACCTGTGATGATTTTTCTGTATTTTATGCCTTTTTGATCCCTTAAAAGACATGCGAATAGTCAGACACTGGCCAATCGACCACATACGGATGTGTTCGCCGAGAAAGACGAGTATTACGTAGGAATACATGACTCTCGGGAACAAGTCTCTTATTTTGCTCGTGCAAAAACCATTGTAATAGCAATAGAACAGTGAAACACAAGCCACCTTACAACGATGCTCCAATGAATGAAAAGAGTTCGATACTCTACCGTCATTAACGAGCAACTTCGCCTTCTTCTGTAGGCGGTCGAGGGTTTCAAAATAGACGTTGAGACACCGGCCTATATATGTGAGAGTTGTATTCCATTATCTTTCGGATATAGGTGGGGTAAATAGCAAGAAGATTAGATGAAGTGAAGTATTCTTGCACCGTCTTAAGGAGCAAAGGCACTGAAAAATGTGTCAGTTCCAGCGAACATCACACTGAATTTCCATGCTCAGAAGTCAAGAGCTCCTGACTAGTTAATATATATGCCACCCATAGATTTAGATGATGCAATATTATTGCTGCGGTGTCAATAAACAACTATTTAAACCTTAAACAATTTGAAAAAAAATCTGAAATGAAAATAAGAAGTGGTTGCTTTTTCCAGCCTTGACTAAATTTATTAAAAAATATTAATATTATCAGATTCATCAGATAATGTAGAGAGAGTATTAAGCCAAGTTAATTTAAATTAAACTAAATTCCTCAGAAGCAATATTATATAAAAAGATTATTTTAAACTTTTCAGTCGTAACTGCTTTGACTTTAATATTGTATCTGATTTGATTAAAATGTTTAGTTCTATATACATATATGTATATATATATATAACTATAACTATGTACCTATATGCTTTTAACATACAAATATATTGTATAAACCACTCATTTTTAAAGTTTATTTTATAATTAAAGCGTTAAAAAGACTTGTTAAATTTTTATGTTAATTTTTTTTAATTATTATTGAACTAAAATATGTACATCGACTTAACTTTATATGTTTCACCACATTTTTTTTTTAATTTTAATATACGTATTTATTTATTGTGACGATTTAGACGATATTTTTCTAATATTTGATGATTTGATACTTTATTCATCTGGCAGCTATACCTACAAATACAAAATATAAACCGAAAATGTTTACATACACTATGTATACATATATATATGCTCAGGTAATGGAGTTAATATTTGCTTTTATCAGAATTATAAGTTTAAGAGTATGTAGGAGTGTTCTCACAGTGAGGGAGTAAATAGATGGGGGTATGCTACGCTATTTCAGCAGCATAAGTGGACGTGATAGTGTTACATAAATCGAAACGACGTAATATCGTTTAACAATAAAAACGATAAACAAAAGCCACCAGCTACACCAACACAATACACACGACACAAATACACTCTAATGAACATGTTGATTATCTAAAGCTGCACACACACATATGTACGACGAACCTAGTTGCGCCTAGTACCAACGGCAACATAAGCAAAGTACACAAACAATAATGTACTAGCAATAGAGTTCTCGAGAAGGCGAGAGCGAGAACCTTCCACATCGAGAACGTACATCATACTGATTATGTGCGTGCGGACTATGAAAGGGCTGGACAAAGCAAGCAGCAGTCGGAACTATAATTCAGTCAGCCTTGTGTGAAGACGCGTTGCGGTTTGAACATACAAGTGGTATTGCTTGCAAGCAGAGAGGATCTAACGAACAGTTGTTAGTGTTAACGCGGACAGAAGTGTGAAATAGAATGGTGTATAAGCAAATTGTTGTTGTATCGTTAAGTTGTATACGGTGACACACAAAAGTAGTGTTAAGAATAAAGAGAGTTTAAGAGAAATTAAACCCATATTTGTTTTTACTTTGGTTGCAATTAACGAACTCATATTTAAACGTTTTTAAAAAGGTAAAAACGTAACAATAGTATGTGTTAAATGCCGGGAAATCGTTAGGCTTGACTGCCTTGTTTGTGCTGATATGTTAAACAACGACAATGACAACAACCTAATGAATAGATAAGAAAGGAAGACAAACAATACAAAAGCAACATTATAATGAACCATAAAGAACTATATGTACGATTTTATTGAATAAAAGTATCAAATATGTATAGCGTACATACCAGCTACTGGTATTAATGATAACATCAATAACAGTATTATGTTACCTATTTATGATCAAGGCTTTCTTAATTCACAAAGTGTATTTATAATGACATCAAAATTTACTCATTTTTGTTAATTTAACCACAAACTGTTACATATATGATAATCCAAACTATCAGAACAAATTTTATTGTTTTTAAAAAGTCCACTTCAAACCACGATATTCCTTACCAAACCATTACACTACTACCTCCATGTTTAATCGTGATTATTTCATGTCTTGGATCGCATTTCTGGTGAATAAGAGTTTACTATCGGAGCAAAGGCTTCATTGCTTATTTAAAATATTGTGTTGTTCGAAAATTAATTTCGTTTTTTCCCGACAGAGAATTTAATTGGATTTTTTTGCACCCAACTTCACACTTAAGCTGTATAATTTTTATATGCGTTCAGAGCTCATATAGTAAGGCTTATGTGTGACAAATTCCAATAGCTTCTACGCAGTAGTATTTGGTTGGCGCGCTTTTAAATATAGAGAGCGATAAGCAGCATTTTCGACATATCTTACTGTTTTACTACAGAAAGGCTAAAAATGCTGTTCAAGTTGAGTACCTCCGAAAATTTCAAAGCTGTGGCTGAGATTATGCGTGAGAATCCATTAACATCAACTCGTCATTGTTCTCAAGAATTAAACATATGACACACCAGTGTACGTCGCATTTTGCGAAAAGATTTCGGTTTGACACCCAACAAATTTCAATTGGTCTAAGAGTTGAAGCCTCATGACCATTCGCTTCGTTTTTGCTTCTCTAGATGGACCAACGAGAAACTGCACGATGATGCCGTTTGTGTCAAAAAATTTCATCTTTTCTCATGAAGCTCATTTTCAACGTGCCCATCAAACGTTAATAAGCAAAATTACTATATTTGGGACTCAAAAAACCCCAAAACTAGTCTTACAGCCAATGCACCCATTACGGAAACACCTATAGCACCATGATAGCTGATTTTTTTGTACCCGCTCTTCATGGTATTGATGTGAACGATGTCTGGTTTCAACAGGATGGTGCAACTTGCCACACATCTCAAGCCACAATCGATGTATTGCTTTGAACATTGGAGAAAAGTTGAGAAAAGCAAAAACTCTCTCGTACATATAGCCGTTAAGCACACATTTTGAATCCTACGATCTACTTTTAACAAATGGTGTCGGTGTAATATCGATCTTCCCTAAGAAAAAAACAATCCCTCGTGGGTAGTTGTCATAATAATAAACAACTACCGGAGTCCTGAATCGCTTGTAAATAGCTCAGATATTTTTCTGCGTATAGTGGACTTCGTTTTAACACATACAGTTCCTGTTGATAGGATCAAATACTTTCTAACTGTCAACAAATGAGCATGTTTGTTTGATGAGGATGTTTATTAGCAGTCGTTGTTGTCTAGTAGGTATTCTGTTGGCTTATTAGACATCGACTAAAACGAAATATGAATAAATAGTTCTTCGGCGACTTGCTCTCAGAAAAAAATTTCAAAAAATCTTAGAGTAAATGAAATTGCCATGGAAAAGTTTCTCGACTTTAAACCGCTCATGTCTAAAATTAACAGACACAACATTGGAGGTGTGAGGAGCTAGGTCGTAATCCTGGCTGAAGTATTGTATTTAACATATGCGTATATATGTATGTAGCAATTATTATTATAGAAAATGTAACAAATTTAAATTTTTCTTTTGAAATTCAATCTCAATATCCAGTTTAACGACTATGTTAGTTTTCTAATGATTGCACATCATGTGTGTATATTTAGGCAGATGTTACCACACCCATTTAACGTTAAAAATTTTTACCAATTCTGTGTGGTTTGTTGTCTATTTTAACAATTCTTGTTATTCTTTGTCGTAACTTCAAAGAACACACCAATGCAATTTGTTACAAATTCAACCATACACACACATTGATTTTTCTGGTTTAAAGAATTAATTTCTGGAAGGAAAATGAGTAAATTAAATCAAGTAGTGTGAATAAAACCAGAAAACCAACACTGACTATTCAACAATTGTTTGTACGATAATATTTTAAGATAATCTTCATAAAGTCAAATATGCTAGAAGTTATTGAATTCAAAAGGATTAAAAGTGGTCCCCAAAATAATATTTGTTCAACCCTACTCGGTGCGTACTCTTTAATGTATTTTGTTTATTTTCATTTCTCCAAGAGTTATGGTATATACGCCTTCTTTTTATTTCTCTGCTTTCATACAACTTCATTGCACAAGTTTTTCCAGCTAGGTGAACGATGTATATACCTGAACATATGTTTCGATACATCAAAGCAAGTCGATGCTTTTGTAATGATCGACATTGATATAATATCGATTTACTCTTGTTAATGTGTTAATAAATCTTCTTATTGCAGCAATCTTTATATTAGAGAGCTCGATCAATAATGTCATAAAGTGAGAAATCGAAAACCTCCGTCGTTCTATGACAAGAGTAGGTGCAAAACAGTCTGCTTCTCCTGGTCAGGCCCGGAATACCGAGTCTTTCGGCTTGCCTATAAAAAAGAGAGTGCACAAAAAGAATCGCTAATTTCCAATAGATGGCCATGTAGTTTAAGAATATCTGTAAGTCGGTATCCTTCTTATCCATACGTATTTAGCAGACTCTAGCAATATTTGCACATACCGCTCTTGCTGCCAACGAGATGGAGTCTTTCAATTTAATTGAAGCAATAGGTTCTATTTAATATGTAGCCTTAGAACCCCTGTCAACATCTCTTTTGACAATTTAAAAACGTAAGGAATTGTTAGTGAATGACTTGAAAAAAAAACAGGGGCGTCTCAGAATATTTGAGGAAAAATCATTCTTAAAATATTTTGCCCCACGCTGGTTGATACTGATGAGTCTATCATAATAGGCAACAAAAATTATTTGAACTTTGTGAAAAAATGGACACGCTATGTCTCAAGCATGAAATAATATTTTTGAGAAGAAGAGGAAGGAATATGTTCAGCAAGAGATGTGTTTACGAAAAGAATTCCTAACTTAAAGAGAGAAGGTCAAAGAGTCTAATCAATACCAAGACCAGATAACCATTTAAAGGTTTAAATTTAAAAATGCAATAAAACAAAAATGGTTAGTGATTTAGTCAAATTTATTTTTTTGTTGTGCAGGTGTGGAAGATGCACGCCATGATGTAGTACCCACTAGCATGTAACCTTGCATTGTGGCTTTCTTTTATTTACTTTTAAGTTGGGAAAATTTTAAAAATTTTAAATTTTTAAAAATCACTTAGAATTGCCATATCATAGCTAGTAATTTGAAAAATATTACTCATACGCATCATATTACACGTACTAGAATATTTACTCTAAAAAGTATGCAATAAAAATTCTTTGATATTGTCATACATATATGAAAATATTGGAATTAAATATTACTCATACGTAACATATGGCTCGGTATTATGAATTTTACATATTAAATATGAGTAGTGGGTGGGTGGGCCATTTAAAAGTTTAAATTTATAAATGCAATAAAACAAAAATGATTTGAAATTATGTCAAATTTACTTTTTTGTTGTGAAGTACAATTGTTTCGGTTAGAAATGGAATATTATTTCATTCATATAGCTACCACGGCTGGCCTAACAGTACCTATTTCGATTGGCCCAATTTTAGTGTATTTTTTCGAGTCGTATCTCGGTATTGGCTTCAAATGCTCAATAGTCTTTGATTTGTGGGCATAACACTTTTCTTAAATGAGGACTCAAGAAAATAGACCAACGATTGCAACTTTTTGGCTGCCAATTGATATCACCATTTCGGTTAATTAAACGGCAATCAAAATTTTGATGCAATAAATGGATTGTGGAATGAGATGTATGACAAGTTGTATCATCCTATTGAAACCTTTCATCAATACCATAAAGACCGAGTACACAAAAATCAATTATCATGGTACAACCGTACCACTAACCGTAATTGTTGCGCTGTCCTTATTTTTAAAGAAATATGGGCCAATGATGCCTCCGCTCCTCACCACCTCCTAAGCAGCACCAAACAGTATCTCTGTAAGCCCATGTGTTGATTCTCTATGCAATTTTGGTTTTTACCGTACATAACAAGATGAAACTGAGCAACATCATCATGCAGTTTGTCTTTGGTCTAATAATAAATAAATCGATTCCTTACGTTCAGTGAATATAATATACTGAATTTTGTGACAGAATAGAATGACAATAGTTCAAATTTAAACCCATAGATGACCCACAGGAGACATTATGCACTACATAATCGGTTTCTTGCAAAATGACTTGTATAGAGTGCACACTGCGTGTCGCAGTTGACAAAGTTGTGCTTAATGAAATATGGACTGATAAAATCCACAGTTCAAAATTCACACCATACAGTGACTTTTTCGAAGTGAATTGGACATTCTTGGATTTCATCTGGATTACTATCATCATTTATTGGCTTCATCTTTGGAGATAACTTTTCAATGCAACACGATGAGGAACAGTTGCCAACGGTTTAAAAACACATTCAGCGAACACATGTCGTTTACGGTCGTCCACAGTAGAGGTAGAAAACTGATCGAATAAATGACAATTAACTTGACAGATGTTAAGTTAGAAATAACCGTAGTCTAATATGTAAAGTGTTGGCTTGTCACACGCCAGTCCGTGATTCAAACTCTTCTGGCAAAATCCCTGAGAGTAAATAAAATAACCATAAATAACATCTTAAAAAATCTGTGGACCTTAAACTGTTGATTCCACCATAATATAACAATAACACATACATACATATTAACACATACAATATGGGTGGTGCGAGAAGCTAGGTTGTAATGCTGACTAACTTGACAGATGTAGATTCAACAAGATTACAGTTATTAATTGTGAAAGTTTGGAAGCCTCTGTTAGAAAAGCCTTTAGAATATAATAGAAGTCTTTACTGGCTCTTACTGTATAAACAAACTCAAAATAAGTTTTGTAATCATTCAAGAATAAACCTTAAATATAAAGACAATGACATTTTAAATATTTTTTATTTCATTGATTTTTTCTCCTTTCTTACTCTTAAAAACAGCAGCAAGAGTGCAGAAATCAGATTTATTCTGCATAGCAATATTTATGTTACAAAAACTGATGCCAATAAAAGCTGTTAAAAATATGAAAAAGGTTAATAAAGTCCTGATTGTTTCCAAGTATTTCGTCAAGACACCATCATCGGTAACATCTTTCGCACTGTTTAATCGTAATAAAGAAATGATACCTTTTTCTCTTCTTAAAAAGAAGGCAATTGCTTGAATGAAATCCTTGATTTATCATTATACTACAAAATTAATTGAAATTCAGATACTGGGTAATTAAATTCTTGCTTTAGTCTTTTAATTGCCATTTAAACTGACTGAGAACGAGTACCACTCAGCCTCTGATAGAGAACAGACCTACATATTAAAATCGAATAAATAAAAGCAAGCAGTTAATTGGTTACTACAACTCTAGGGATCTAAGCATTGCTTCTGATCTCAATGACAATGGTTTTGAATTTTTGGACATCACCCTTTTGGACTTGCGTGAATCATTTCGGAGCATCAGATCCAATGCTACTGGCTATGATGAAATACAACCGAAATTTCTAAAGATTATCCTTGACTACATTATTATATATATGTAACATATATTTAACACTATTTTGACAACATCGAAATTTCCTTCAATGTGGAAGCATGTGAAGATTATCCCCATAACAAAAAACTGACAAAAGTTACAAACCAATTGCGATACTTCCATACTTGTCCAAGATTTTTGAACGTATAGTCCATGGTCAAATCAGTAAATACTTATATGACAACTCACTACTGACTAGTAGACAATCTCGTTTTAGACCTAAACACAGCCGCGTTACGGCTTTAGTGGATTTTGTAGAGGAGTTGAGGTCAAAAATAGATCAAAACATGGTGTCTTTTCTGGTACTTCTAGATCACTCGAAAGCTTTCGATAGTGTTGATCATGACATTCTTTGTCACAAGTTGAAAAATACTTTTGAATTTTCAACATCAGCAGTAAAACTATTACGTACATGTCTGTATAAGAGAAGTACACCATAGTGATGAAAAATCATTTAGCAGTCCGGTGCAGAGAGGTGTACCACAGGGTTAAATTCTCTGCCCACTGCTATACATAATGTACTCGAATGACGTATTACTTACTGCGGAATTCAAATGTATGCCGATGACGTCCAACTCTACGTTAGCTGTAATAAATCTGTCATCGACAATTGTATATTGAGATTAAATCAGGACCTCGACAATATATTTAAATGGGATACTCCAAATGGTCTTTGTTTAAATGCGTATAAATCAAAGGCTATCATAATTAGTAAAGTTGGCCTTTTGCCAGACCTACTGCCACCATTAGTTGCCGGGGATTCGCCCATAGCATTGGTACAAAGTGCCAAGAACTTAGGTATTATATTTAATACTCAACTTACCTGTACTAACCACATTAAGACTATTTGTGGGAGGACGTATGCTATGCAGAGGAATCTCTGTATGACTCAATCATTTACACCGTTTAATATACATATGCTCTTGGCAAAAACATATCTAGTTCCTACCCTCTTGTATGGGTGCGAGCTCTTTGCGGGTTTGGACTCTGTTAGCAAAAATAAACTAAACGTGACTTATAATAACATAGCAAAATATATTTTTGGACGCAATAGATATAGTAGTATCTCGCATTTTTCATACAGAATCCACAATATGTCACTGGAAAGCCTTTTGAAATATCGTATGCTGATTTTCCTTCACAAGATTATCTATGTAGGGGAACCAAATTATCTATTTAGCAGGCTTCAATTTTCTAGGACTAACAGGCGCTGCAGGATAAACGCCGTAAGATACCGGAACCAAGTGTCTGAAAGGCACTTTTTATTAATGCTATTCGTTCATGGAACCAACTTCCGCCAGATATTCAATTGAAAAGCAATGTAACGCAATTAACACCGCAATTTCAAAACACTTTTCTTTTGTTTAAATTTCTTCATTTGCAAGGCTAATTTTTATTTAATTATTATTTTGCTTTCTTTTATGAAATGTATATATATATTAACTTAATCATTGTAACAGTGTATAAACAGTACTATTCGATAAGATTATATACTTGTTGTACTGGAATTAACCAATGGATAAATAAATAAATAAAATAAAATAAATAAATAAATAAAAGTTACGCTGAAGCAATGAGAACACCGCATCGATCACATCACACAAAGGGTAATATCTTCAACATCGATGAGTTGTTTGAAATTATTTCAAGAGCCGTTTTGGAGCTTTAAAAATGTACTTCAAAGATGGATCAGCTTACCTTACTAATGCAAAAGCTTAAATATGCCGTCTAACCCTATAAATATCAGCTTTCATGTAATGCACTGGAAGTGTCAAGGCATTACAAACTTCATAAAAATAAACTGTAACGCCAAAACCCTTAAGAATTTAAGTTTTTATGCTTAGAACCATAAATAATCGTAAACTGTTGTCCAGAGTGTACTGATTCTAATGTTGGGAAAACAACCAGAAGTTTCCTTACCAAAATATTTTTTCTTTTTTTGTGAAATTAAAATCTGTATTTACCCGCTAATGTCTGATGGTGGCTGCCACAAAATATTTTCCTTACTCTTCGGTTTGTATGTGCAGCTTTGAGAAAAAATTGCAAACAATACATCGAGAACAACATAATCATATACTCTGCTCAGTTGTGGCAAAAAGTTTATATTGAAAGATTTACAGCACTGGAGGGAAAGGAAGGAGAATAAAAATCTCAAAAATATATCTTTTACGGCTGTATTCGGTACGAGTAAGTCAAACCATTTCCGTTGTGCTACTCGAAATGTGTTTTTTTTTTTGGTTCTCTTTTCTAATATTCTTGTTTAACAAACAGAAACATAAAATGTATGCAAAAACTTAAACTAACGTATACAAGCATTTCTAGCAGTAGCCTTAATCTATGTATTGTAATGTGTAGTATTTTCATTTTTCATTTTTCATATTTCCGAATTTTATGTAAGGAGTACTCAGGAATAAAAAGGAAACATCGAAAGCAAGTAAACTAATAAGGTATTTGGTCAAAACAGTTTTACATATCTGAAAGAAAAGTTGCCTTAAATGTAAACTGCTCCACGACTTTTGTCAGAAAATTTAAAGAACAAATCAGAACTTCAGTCATTTGAAATTTAATAAGTATCTGACTTAATGAAGTAAAAATAAAAAACTATGGGGACTATACAGTGTTACAAAATTTTCCAAAGGATTATTTTTTCAATATGAGTACTTTCAGAGTAATTAAAATTGCCATGAAAAGTTTCTCAAAAAAATCTGTCGTTCGGAATCGACTTTAAACTGTAGGAGCCGCCACCCTTGTATAAAAATTAACGCACACAACATAAGTGGTATGAGAAGCTAGGTCGTAATCCTGACTGAAGGGTTGTAGTGACAAATTATAAACGATTAAACCTAATTGTGTAACACAATGGGCCATATGGGGCACCGAGTGAACTTGCCTGTGAACGTTAAGCTACTCGATAACCTAAACCTAATTATTGGCTGATATTACACAGATTCAGAAGGAATTAGTTTTTCCATTATAAACGACTCTATTAAAACAAATCAACAAGTGAATGTAGTTATTTTTTGTACTCTGGTCAATTTGCCAACTCGGAAAATTGTCCAGAGTTCGGCCCCACTGTGGGGTATGTGGCAATAGTAACAAATATTTGAATAAAGTGTCAACTTAATGGTTCACAATTATGTGTTTAAGTTTATGTTAAGTTTATATTCCAAAAAATTCTACGACTTTTGTCGTTATAGGACAGTATTAGTGCTACTTTGGCAACTATAGCAAATTGTACGCTTTTATATCTCTTTTTGAATAGCACAAAATTTCTTCTGTTAGGATTAGTAAACCCAGCCCAAATTCTTTACATTTTCCAAATAATAATTTTACTACAGACTCTAAGTGCAATAGAGCCAGTAATTTTGGATCTGTATTCGTAGAGCTCACTGCATAAGTAATATTCAAGCAGTGTGTATAGGCTACAGCTTTTACCATAAACTTTAAAACTCTGAATCCCGACTTTCGAATACTTTGCGATGCTTTGGGTAGCTTAATTCATATTTATAAGTGTTCCAAAAAGTATGATGATTGCAAGGTTAATGGTAACTAATAATGATTTAAAATTATTGCAAGAACTCTCCATACGAAGGAAGACAACCGTAATGAAAAGGGTTTACCTGCAGTTGCTTCCGAAATTTGACAGTTGATAACGACAATGTCCTTAAAGCTACATCAGAGACAACGACGTGAGTTCGTCGTTATATTCGTAGAAAACCATCTCAAGCGATGAGGCCCAAATCTGAATGAATGTGAATAAACAAAATTGTCGCATTGGCAACGATACCAATCCACATGAGATCCAAGGCCGTCCAATGCATTCCAAATATATCAATGTTCGATATGGATTTTAGACGCTATAGATCCTTATTTCCTTGATAACGATTTTGTCCACGGCATCACTGTGGTTGATTACCAACTTCGTTTGGCCTGAATTGCATAACCTGGACACAAACAACATGACGGTTTTAACAGGAAGGTACAACGTCTAATATAGATCATGCTAGTCGATCTATTGTGGGCTTGGTCAACTCGCGCCGAGATCATGCAATTTGATACCATTAGAACTTTATTTCTCGGATTTTCTTAAGTCGCAGGCATTTGAGATTGAGCCACAAACCAAAGGGGCCCTCAAAGATAATATAAATCTTGGCATTGGACAAATTCAGCCTGGGCCCTGTTTCACTAAACTACAATTCTACAAGTTTACAAGTTACAATCACAATTATAATTCTTACAAGTCCTAATGAATTGTGTTTCATGAAAATTTTCACAATACTTGTAGCTTTTTGTACTTGTAAGCTACAATTCCTACAATTCCAATTTCTACAATTTCTACAATTACAATCACAATAAAATAAAATGTTTTTACAAATTTTTCCTATTACGCCAGACGCGAGAGTCGTGAGTACTCCCAGGCCAATTTGCATATGAGTAATAGAATTGGAGATCGGGTCCACAAACCACGATACATGATATGGAGTGATTACCATGCCAATCAACATAAGCTTCTTCAATCTGTTTGAGTGCATCTAATTTTACTAAAGTGCCGTCCAAACAGCCGCAAACTAACGGCATGTCTTTCATGGTGAAGAATTTAGACACCACTTGATCCATGTTTTCTGGCCAGCTTACATACGTTGCAAACAAAGCGGTATTAATTGCAGTTACTACGCTTTTTACAACACAGTGCACACAGTGGCTTTTCTTACACAATGCAAGTCACCTATTGCATGGTATGTGGTTCCTGTTCCTAGCTAGCGTAACGTTATCTGCAGTTGCTGTTGCACCATGAGAGAATGGCTTCTTTTTGTCTCTCTCCAGTATTGGAGACAACAAAGTTATCAGCAAAAGAAATTTGTCCCGTTTTAGCCTGAAACGCTCATTGTACTCCGCCGTGGATTTCAGGAATTCGTATTCCAGACATGGTTTAAATAAACAAGAGATTTCACCAAACGAAGAGTCCAAATCACTCGATCTTAGTGGCCAATTGATTGCACCATTACGTGAAATTATTCTTTCATCAAAGGTTTCTTTGATTAAATCAGTTAAAACGCTCATATCAGTGAGATTAATGCCAGCAATCGAGGTACAAGAAAATTTCTAATCATGCTCTGTACCTTTCGGATTGATGCTTATATTCTGAACATCATCAATCATCTGTGGACATAATGGTGCTTGGATAGAGATTTATCAGCATCAATTTGTGGTTTATTTCATATCTATCAATTTGCAGTTGTGATTCTTTTATATTCGGCAAGGACAATTGCATTTAAACCAACATCTTATTTTTTTTGTTTTTTTGTTTTTGTTGTGCTTTTATGTACAAGTATTTGCAATGAGTCAACCGATAAAAAGAAATGCTTGTTACATTCAACAACTTGACAAAGAAACAATAGCGGCATCGTTGTTCTATTAAGTTAAGCCGCTTAAACAGCTAATGGCAGCATAAGTCTTTTTCATAAAATAGACGTGACCACATCTAAAATCTTTCTTTTAAATACTCGCTTTCAATAATAGAAAGAAAAGTGTTCAGTTATTTTCCACTATCATCTTGGAAATAATGAGAGTACTGAATAAAATATGATTTTATTCTCTCCCTATAGGGGACTATCACCAATCACCTCTATTTCTTGCGGTCTATCTACTATCACATTCTTTTCCTTGTATGTTATATATATCAAGTATATGTATATTAATCAAGTATTTAGCTGCTGAACAGGTTGTAGGATTACTGTAAATAATCCCGGTTTTGGCATCTAGGTACTGTGTGTTATTTTCACTGTAACAGCTGGATGTACCAATTTTGGCGGAGATTAAAACCAGTATCACTCCACCTTTTCAAGCTAATTGTCTCGTAATATTTAAATCTATTTTTATCATCACAATAATTATGAACGCCTTACATACCAACTTAAGTAAATGGCTGCTTAATTTAAGCCCGTTTTAATTTCAGCCTCTCAGTTTTTTTCCTTAAGTTTGTTAATTATTTTTATGCTCAACGTTTGCTAAATTTACATTCGCTTAAATAACACACACTTTATAAGCTAAATTAAAAGCAGATATTACCATAAATGTTCTGCTGACACTAATACTTTCGCTATTTAAACGTCATTTTAATTGTTTAAGACGTGCCTAAATAAGGAATAAACGACAGAAGCACTAAACGTTTAACTCTTTATGCGAACAAAGCCACATTTAGCCATAAACAAAACTCTCAACGCCACTAAAACGATTTCAGCGACAAGGCTAACTCGTATACCACCATCATTTTTGCTTTACAAGAGAATTTAAAAATTATTTGTGAATAATTCAGGCAAAATATTATAACATAATAACCGCAAATATAAGAGGTAACCGAAAATACTTAATGAAGAAAAACAAATACAAATTGGTGGCCAATTAAATTAAGTATGCTTTCAGACTTCCAAAGATTTGTTTTATAATTAGACTGCCAGCCATTGTGTAGACGATAAAACAGCGTCATCCTTACAAATACTGGTACGTAAGTAACAACATTCTGGATTAAAAAGTTTTTCGTGTATTAGACTACTAATGAGAACATTTATTCATACAAACATTCCATTAAATGACTGTTAAAATGTTAGCATTTCGTTAATGAATGCATTCTTTCAAACTTTATTTTAAGTCAACTCTATCAATTTGCATGTGATATTACGTGGCATGCTCTGTATCAATCGGTTCTTCCAAGAGGAACTTCTAGTCTGTTTTACCAAATACCCGACCCTAATTACACACATACATAGCATTCAGTCAAGATTACGACCTAGTTTTAAAGTCGACTTCGAACGACAGATATTTGAGAAGCTTTTTCATTGCAATTTTTATTTCCTCTTAGAGTTTTTTCCTGGGGCTTGAACCGTGGCCTCGCGTCTAATAAGCCAACACACCGACGATAATAATTATCGAAAAATCATCTGCAGCGATGAGACTCATTTTCGGATGAATGAGTATGTGATTAAACATAATTTTAAAATTTGAAACGATACCAATTCAAGTAAGATCCACGAGCGTGGTAGAGAGTATCCCAAAAATATTACTGTTTAGTGTGGAATTTGTGCTGTCGACAGCATCGTTCCATAGCTGCTGTTAATAGCGAACACAATAGGTCTGTGATTAGCACTTTTTTGACTTTTTTGGCTGATCTGGACTCAAATGACATGTGATTTAAACAAAATGACGATACGTGCCACACAGCTTATGCCATATTCAATTGAATAGCTCAAGCAATTTCCACAAAGCTTCTACAGCCTTGAAACTGTAATGGAAATCAACATTCACATGTTGTCCAATTCTTTCAAACTCTTTGTTCAAAAAAACCAGAGTACCTTTGTTTTTGCTTCGTTGACAAAGAGATGAATTGTGAAGATTTGTTTATCTTGGGGGTTTTTTAGGGTTTCTAGTAATATAAAAATAACATCGATGGTGGCGGATACTATTTTATCTCATTTTTTGGATACAAGAGTAAGGATGCTGAGATTTTATTTATCTGGCAGAGTATGTTCTGCCAACTACAAAGTTGCAATAAGTTGTTGCATTTATCTATCCGATTCATTACCTCCGGTCTTGAAAAACTCTGCAAGCAATAGGTCAGCACATAGTTTTTATTTATTTATTATTTTCTGATCAGGTAGTTGCAATTTGAAGTCGCCATCTCCTAGTAGGTACTGTGTTCGCTTATTAGACGTGAGGCTACGGTTCCAGCCATAGGTCAGATATCTCCATCAAAATATGAAATATGAAAAAATATTTCTTCGACGACTTCCTTTCAGCAGATTTCTGGCAAAAGCTGTGAGAATAAATAAAATTGCCACGAAGAGCTTCACAAAAATCTGTCGTTCGGAGTTGACTTTAAACTGTAGGTCCCGCCACTCATAGAAAAAATTAACACATCTGGTGAGTGTGGCGATGTGATAAGCTATGTTGTAATCCGGATTAAAGGATTGTAATAACCAGTTATGTATCTATGTTGCTGCAATTTGAATTGAATTTTTCTTGGGCGACAGGCCTACGGTGACTTTATCATTAATTGATTTTGGGTATCCTTTATGTCGATCTCTGCATTTGATACGAGCAGTCCATTTTCGTTCGTGCAACAAAAATTTCCGCTATCATGTCCTACATGTCGTAGTCGACGTAGTCTACTAGGTAGTGTGTTGGCTTATCAGACAACCACGGTTCAAAGCCCAGGTCAGACATCAAAATCTCAGCAGATTTCTGGCAAAAACTCTGAGAGCAAATAATATTGCCGTGAAAAGTTTCTCAAAAATCTATCGTTCGGAGTCGACTTTAAATTGTAGGTCCTGCCAGTCATGTATAAAATTAACACACACGAGATAAGTGGTGTGAGAAACTGGATCCTAATCCTGACTGAAGGTTCGTAATGACCAATTATGTTTGTATGTCCTATATGATTCTTTATTTATTTCTTTGCACGTGGGAATAGACGTTTATCATCTGTGCCTTGATCTCAGTATCTCTAACGTTGATCTTGCAAGACTACTTAATGGAAGATATGTTTCTTTGGCTGCGTTGTTCTACCCGACCTTCTCCTAGAAGTTTGGTTTTTTTTTAGAAGAAGTATTTCAAAACCTTGCAGTTATTATTATAATTTCTTTCTTGCTCCTTCCATTGCATTATAGTGAATTTCATATTACGGTTTTCATTTCCTGAAATTTTTGGGTAGAAGTAAAGGGAATGAAAGGAGTGAAGAGAGCATATAAACTAACCTTCAGCTATAGAATATAAAATTTTCAATAAGAGAACAAACGCATTTTACAGAATACAACACACATACTATGCGTTTTGTGTTGATAAAACAGTGCTATGATAAAACCGTAATCATATCTTGTTTGAACGTTTTCAATGAAACATTAAAATCAGTATTACAGACAAAGTGGCCGTTAACGGTTAGGAAACGTAATAAGCAACTTAAGAAACTTTAGTTTGAAAATGAAATTTTAGACGATTACTTTAACATTTAAAAGATACCAGATAAATTACTAGAAATTAAGAAAAATTAAATACAAATTTTATATAAATTATAAAACAAAAATGTAAAATATTGAGAAGACATACAAATTAAAATAATTTGTATTTTAATCTAAATTACTTTATGATAATGTGTAATAAGGATGTGTTAACGCGTATGTATGTATAGGTATGAGTAAAATTAGTCAAAAAATAAAACACTCGCACAAATGCATCGTTGAACATTCTGGTTACTCTTATCGTATTTGTGCTTTCGGTAGCCACGGCTCAAACCCCAGGTTAGATATCAAAATGAAATGTGAAAAATTATTTCCTCAGCGGCTTCCTCTCAGCAGATTTCTCTGATTCTGATTCTGAGTTCAAAAAATCTGAGAGTAAATAAAAAATGTTATTCTTTGGCTGTGGTGCATAAATCAGACTGAATTTTATCACTGCCACGGGTTATGTTGACTTTAGGCTTAAGAAAATCCGACAAGAGTTTCTTGTAAAATCTATTTGCTGGCAACTCTGCTTTCAGAAGAAGATGCGTTCTTTGGATTTTTTTTTCTGGGGCTATGTTAAGTCATTCATACCGACAAACCAACAGATTATATTAAAGACACAATTGATGGAAGAGGTTGTCAAAAATTGGACTGATCGAAGAAACCAAATAACTCGTAACCAGACTGTTTTATTATTAATTATTTATTTATTTTGTTTTTTTCAACATTCTACAATTTCGTGTAATTTATTAAAAATAAATTAAAAATGTATTCATAGTGCCAATGTAAACAGTTACTGACGTATATTGTTTAATTAAAAACTTTTTAAATACTTAATACCATATAAATTATGATTTAACGAAAATTTATGTAAATATTATGAAGCAAAAAAGCAATACACTGAATCATTACATACATATGTACATTACATGTTAGAAGCAGACCACAGAAAACACACATTTTACACTACATATACAAACTGAATTAATTAGAAACCGCCATATATTCAGGCTTTGTTCTAATCTTTACATTTAAAAGAATTAAATTTGTCAACATAATGTTTTTTTTTGGCCAAAGTGCAAAGATCAATTTTTACAGCCAGTTTATGATTCTGGTAATCTTCTTACAAAATATGATAAAAATGTGTTTATTTGTTTGTGGGTTTGTTTGAAGTCTATAGACGGCTAAACGGCTGAACCGATTTTCTTCAAATTTTCACAGTATCTTCCTGTATGTCTGGAAGGAGTTATAGGCTACTTTTTATGTTGAAATAGGCAAATAAAATAAAATAAAATAAATAAAAAAGTTTGAGTGTTATTGTCTAACAAAATATTACGTATACGTCACCCGTCAGCTCTATGCAATCTTCTTATATATAAAAATGAATGTGTGTTTATTTGCTTGTGTGTTTGTTTGTTTGAAGTCTATAGACGGCTTGACCGATTTATTTGAAATTTTAACAGTACCTTCCTGTATGTCTGGAAGAAACTATAGGCCAATTTTTATTTTAAAATTTCGAGTAGGCGAGTTACCACCCCCCATACCCAATAAGTATTTAGTGTCGCATATATCATAAACTGCAACAGCTAGAGTCCTCAAATTTTATATGGACGACTTTGACGTATATATGAACAAAAAGGGCTGATTGGCTATAGTAGGCGTGTCACCTCCCATCGTCTATATATAAAAATGAATGTTTCTTTGTATGTACCTTATAGAATCGTAAACTATGCATTTGATCATGTTATGATCTTTAGTAAAGTTATTGCACATGAGCCGGGGAAGGTTTCTAAGTTAGTATGACTAATTTTCTGTAGGTGGCGCCACTGAAAATTACTTAAAATCAATGAAATCGTAAACTGTGCATTCTTTAACAAAGTTGTTGCGCATGAGTCGACGGAGGTTGGTGCGATTAATTTCCGATGGATGGCGTCACAGAAAATTCTTCAAAATGAATGACAAGCAATTGGTCGACCTACGCCTCAAGCACGGAAGAAGAGAGCATTACGAGCCTCAGAGTCAGACGAGCAACGAGCATTGAGACTGGAAAATCTTCGAGTATATGCCGCCGAGACCCGTTTGCTTGAAACACTTGAACAACGAGAAGTGAGATTAGAAACTGATCGAATGCGTACTACTCAGGCCCGTTCATCTGAATCATCAGGACAACGGGAAACAAAATCAATAAAATGATTCAAAATTAATTGGACATTTGTGTAATGCCTTTCCTTCAAATTTATTTTAGTTGGTGGCGCAGTGTTGACAGATAGTAATATATAATTGTTCTGACTTTCAAGAATTATTAAAAAGTTGTTATACTGGAGAGCAAATGTGAACATATAGAAACGATAATTGAGTCATGATAATCAACGAAAAATATCGCAAAGTAGGTTCATAATAGAATCACGGTGAAGACATCATGTGAAGATTTCATTCCTTCTTTGCATGTGAGACTATGTAAAGGGTAATCTTTTAGGCATTCGCCTTGTAATTCAATGCTAAAGATATTCATTATGGTTTGCCATTTCTCCATGTATAAGGAAAATAGCATTCTTTGTAGTGTGATTATAATTTGTTATATCAGAGGAAGCATCAGACGTTAGTCCTCAGGATGTCAACCTATTTAAAGCCAAACTTCCATCAATACTAAATCAGTATAAGGCAGAGGATATACACAATCCAAACAAAAGTGGTCATTTTTTTTTGCCTCCTAGCAAAATGTTAATCTGAAAATCAAAGTAGTGTACGGGCGGTAAACTGTCCAAAGATAGGGCTACAATCTCTAAAATTGATACATACAATCCTCTAGAAGGATACCTCAAAAATTGTCGAAATTTCACTGACCGAATAGACTACATCATGCAATTATCTAACAGATTGTAATAAGAAACTTCCAGAAATTCTAAGAACATTTCAGTCTTGTATTACAGTTTTACGTTCTGAAGGTTTTAAAAAATATTCCCTAACCATTAATACCACATTAAAAACTGTATTATTTTAAGAAATTTTTATTCATCAATACTTTAAAGTATCTAATTTCTGTATAATACTAGCTTTCGTTGGACTTAAAGTCAGATCAGCATTTCATTTCAGTTATATTTTCACACTTAACAGACATTATTATCCGTAAAAGCAACACAGACTTTATAACGTTATTCGTACAGGGCATGACTTAAATGATTTCATTGCAACTAAACTTCTGTAGAATGTTTGTTTTTGCTGTAACAATTCTATTGCCCTTATTTTAATTTCCGGCAATGACCTCTAAGGAATGCTGCTATAACACAAAGATTTCCGTCATTTCAATTTATTTTTTTAATTTTCTGGTGCTATTTTTTTCTTTTTTAACTAATGAATGAATGCATCAACAGTATAACTTTTCTTCATCTTGCTCTTGTTACTTTTTTCCCTTGTCACACTTGGCCTGTAAAAAATAATTTCAAATTTATCTTAAAATTCAATTACAAGAAGAAAACTTTCCATCTCGATATTTTCCTTTAACAGCTTAGTTTTCGTAACGCTGAGAAAAAACAAAAACAAAAACATTTTAAAACAGGAAAGAAAATCTAAAAATATGCAACTGAACAGAAACGGAAGGAAGTCACACCACAGGCAAATAAAAAAAACTTTGAAATAAATTAAATCATTAACAAAAAATGATATAAATAGAATACAGTGATGTGCAATAAAGTACATACATATGTACGTTTACTTTGATTGAATTTTCATTCTTGAACAACTTTTGAAAAATTTTACAATCAATGTGATGTTCTGGGTGCCATTAATTAAGCAAAGATATGCTTAACAAATGGAAATGGCCAACATAGAGGCACCGCATCAACAAATACATTCTATTTGAATCTTTCAATAACTACAATCGATATTTAAAATCGACTGTTTTAGAAAAAGCGATGCACATCTTCCTCCACTAGCTTATGATGGTTTTATCAGACAATAAAGAGATGCTGCCGATGGTGGGCTTTTCATATACATACGTATATACTATGCAGTCTAGCGGGTAGTTGTGTTGGCTTATCAGACGTGAGGTCATGTTTTAAACCCCAGTCCAGACATTTTCAGCTTCTTGTTGTAATGTTGTAATGATGATGTATATATTTTGTTGTATGCCTTCAAAAAAGTATGATTACAATATGCGACAAAATAAAAAAAATGAAATACACCCAGCTAATGACATAGTGTTAGTTCTGAGTTTTGTTGAGTAGAACTCAAAAATATTTTTTTATATTTCTCAAACCCTCCAAACTTTTTTTATTTGACAAAAACTGTTTTTTGGACTTTACGCACAAATTTATTGATTACACACCGATGTCCATTTAATTTAGACCTTATTAAAAAGGAGAGGGATGGGCCTTTAAAACAATATGCATGTATATATTATTTGACTTAATATTCTATGAGGTTTGATGAGGTAGCTGGACAAATGCAAATTTTTTTAATTTTTTTTCAATTTTTTTCGTCCATGGTAACAAATTTTAATTCAAAAATATGGGATAGGTGATGATATTCTGAAAGTGCATTATCTTATGAAGAGATTGACGCTTCGTTTGATCAAATCGGCCAAAAATTACCGTAGATTTTGTTTAAAAAGTCTAACAGTCGAGTTATATTTTTCATAGAGTTCAAAAATTTTCAGAACTTTTGATTGATCTTGATTGTTTATCGGAAAATATGTCAATTTCAAGTTTTAGTGATCAGCAGAAGTTAGCCAATGTTTGCGCAAAGCGAAATAATAATATTTGCAAAAAAGCAAATATTAGCCGACTTCTGGTAGTCTCGTAAACGTGAGATTGACACATTTTGCGATAAACACTCAAGATCCATCAAATCTTTAAAAAATGTTTGAACTAAAAGTTCATTTGACAAGATGACATAGGAGTATATAAAAAATATAACACAACTGTTATACTATTTAAATAATAACCAAGGTAATTTTTGTCCGATTTGATCAGACGAAGTGCCAATCTCTTCACAAGATAATGTATCTTCAGAAAGTCATCACTTATTTTATGTTTTCTAAATAAATTTTGCAATTGAGAATAGCTAAACTTGAAAACATTAGAAAAATACCATATTTTCCAAGTTTACCCGATCAAATCTCATAGCATGTAATTTTGAACCTTATGTTTATGTATACCATTTTAAAGGCTCATCTGTTCCCTTTTCAAAAAATTTTGGATTTTGAAAATAGGTTAAAAAGTATTTGGGTACACAATAATTTTGTGTGACAGTATTAAAAATACCGTTTTTGTCAAATATAATAAGTTTAGAGGGTTCGAGAAATATAAAAAAAATATTTTTGAATTCTACGCAATAAAACTCACAACCTACACTATGCTGGGTATATTTTGACTGCCGCACCATGTTATTATTTAGTATGAGTATATTTATTTGTATTGAAAATTTTAATAGTTACGCTCGATGTAGTATAACGGACCATAGTCTCTGGTGAGAATCTTTTTTGTCTGCAACACTACCCCCAGGCTGACAGGGCACTCTTCTACATAGTTTTATGCTATTTGTTGGTGTGTACATCTTCTAGTATTTTACTATATATTCAGTTTTATGATTTCATTTATAGTTGTTGTATTTTTTTTCTTTTTGCCACTTTTTAGTTAAAACTTAAAGAAATTTATTAAACTTTTATGTTCGCTATGCGTTTCTGCAAATATTTTGATAAACAGCACCAGTGGTGGATACATGAATTCATATTAAAAAATGTATAAATATTGTGGTTGTTGTTTTTTTTTGTTTTTATTTTACACACAGTTTATTCTTTGTTCTCTTTTTGGTCTTGTGATTAATCAAGGGATTTCAGTAAACTATACAATAAATTGGTATTTAATTTTAATTAAAAAAAGTTTCGTGTTGTGTGTAGGGGTTGGTTAAGATGGTTAAATAATGATGATACTATCTATTAGGAGTAGTTTAAAGTTGTTAGAATCATTTTAACAAATAATGTTGACAGATGAGGAGTTATTTAACGAATTAAAAATGTTGTTTCATTCAAGAAGAAATTTGTTATTGAAATTTTATCGATTTATATAGAGAACTTAAAGCATTTATTAAATAAAGTTTATTATTTAGTTTTTAATGACAAATATAACAAATATTAGGCTAAGGACATCTCCTCGCTGACCGTGTTGGGGAAACATATTTAAAATATTATTATTTATTTATTAATTACAATACAATTACAAATTATATTCTAATTATATACGAGCTGAGTAACTTTGACTATATACCCGGTTTAGTGGCACAGACCAGAGAATCGAACCCACGACATTCACGCTAATAGTCTAGCACACTGCTTACTAGACTACCAGGGCACCCTAAAGTATTTGAAATTCTAAGTTCTGTTACGATAAACTGGCACTGAATGAGTCATACTGATTACATAACCAGGTCGACGTTTTTCAGGCGAATGCTTTCCCAGTAAAAGTCTTCAAATTTGGTAATCACTATTAGCAGAACAAACAAATTAGACACAGTCATTGTCCACCGCCCATAGAATTATATCGATTTTTAACGTAGAAGTTTGAAAATTTATAAACTTATTTTCCAGTAGGCATAGTAGATAGTTTGTTGGCTCATTAGACGACAGGTCACAGTTCAAACCGAACAAATCGAAATATGATGCAAATATTTCTTCAGCGACTTCCTTTCAGCAGATTTCTAGCAAAAGCTCTGAAAGTTAATAAAGTTGCCACAGAAAGTTCCTCAAAAATGTGTCCTTCGGAGTCGATAATTTAATGTATTAAATTAACACACACAACATAATTAGTGTGAGAAGTTTGTTCGTAATGCAGACTGCAGGGTTGTAATGGCCAATTATGTGTATGTGTATGTAAGAAGTAAGTGATTTGATTCAAAAGTTTTCCTCGCTTTGATGTCAACTCGTTCAATGATTTTTGGACGATTTTTTAGGAAAGTTTATGACTTCATTGCTGTCATAATTCATTTTGTTGTAATAAAATTTGATTTTAACCAACACACATACATATACCCTGTGATCTAGTAAAAGTTTCATTTAACTGTAGATCGATCTTTGTATCAAAAATGATACATTTCAATTTTTGAGACGATATAACTTTAACACAGAAAAAGTTAGATGCCTGATTTTTGTTTAATTCGTTAGTATTATTATCGCCATTATTTTAAATCAAATAAAAAAAGAAAATTTTGTACAGTACTTAAACAATTCCAAAACTTCATAATTCTTTCTTATGTATCGTTTTTGATACATAAAATTTTTCTATGGATTCGTTTGTGTTGTGTTTGAAATTCTTTTAAGTTCTCAAATATTTTGTGTAGTTTTATCGTAAATAATACATTATTTATGGTAATTGAGAAGGAATTGAAAGTTAAGTGTCGGATGAAAGTGAAAAGGTTGAATTTTCTGTTCTGGACGTATTCTTGAGATTGATTGAAGTAGTCGTAGTCGAGTATGAAACGTGTTAAACGTGTTAGAACAAGGTTCAAACCTCAGGTCATACATTTCCAATTTACAACGAAGTTGTAATGATCGATTTTGTATATATGTATGTATGTATGTAATTTTCATGCTGCTGAAAACTCTGAAAGAGCAGAAAACAGATGCTCGTTCTATGAGCTGATGAAAGAAAGAATTGGCAGCAACAAACATGACAATTGGACGTTATAAATTTTGTAGTCCACTGAAATCGATTTGGCAGTTTTAGATTCAAGTACATGTTACTTGCGTAGAATCTACTTAAATCAGTATATGGACCAATCTGTATCCGGCAAACCAGAGAGGAATCAAAGAGATATTTTTCAAAAGTGGTTTGTACAATCAGGATTCAGCCATTACTCAATTGAGAGCATTACCATCTAAACAATTGTAAACTTATAAATCGCCACAAAGCAGGGGCGCTAGATATAAAAATGTTACTATTTATAAAAAAATAGAACCAATCTGACATGAAGCTTTAGATTTTTATATAAAAGGCCATACTGCATGATGTACATTGCAAAAATTTTGGCGTAAATTTCAGAAAAGTGATAACAAAATATAAAAATATAAAATAATTGTATTTAAATGAATCAAAATGAATGAAAATATTTCAATTTTTTTAACAAAATCTATTAATATTTGCGAAAATTCTATGTTACTACAAAATGTATCAAAAGTGATACATAGCTAGAATTATGAAGTTTTTTTAAAGCTCGATCTACGGTTAAATTTTACGAAATCTATTCAAATATTATCATCATTCCCATAAAGTTCACAAATTTTTTCAGCAGCTTGTGATAGATAAACAATGCAGAGATACAACTTTTTAGACCCTTCTTCCGGCCCTCTGTGGCCGAAAAATTTTCATTTACCCAATATCTTGCCTGATTGAGGGGGCTGCGGAATAGTAGAAATTTGCATTACTAAACTAACTAATTATCATTAATTTTTATTAATTAATTATATTTTTTCTTGTGCTATTTTTCCGTAGCGGTTTTTAACGGAATACATTCTTAAATATAAATATTAATGCTTTGCTCATAAAAACTTTAAAAAATGTTTACTCATTGCCACAATATATTTTCAGTTGGCTCACGGCACATAGCACATGGAACATTCGTCATTTTTTCTGTGAAGGTCAGCATTGTTGGTAAAGACTATTTAGCAACACTGAGCTTAGAGCATTCCATACAATATATGAAAATATTACATTTCTTTTGAATTTTAGCTCCTAATTGCCTATAATTTATCTGTTTAACACACAACACAAGCAAAACTTTGCCAAACAATGTGTTGCAAACACAAAAATAAGGTAAGAGTTTCTGAAAATTAAAAGAATTTTTTTGAAGATCAATACTTTTCAGACGCTTATCATGCAATCTATACCACTGTCTTTGCATGCTGACATGGGTCAATCGACAATAAATAGCAGCATCAGTTTTGTAGAACTTTGCGTTCTCGTGTTTCTTTTTTAATTCTTTTCTTTTTGTAAATGTTTTTGCTAGAAAGAAAACTTTATGAAATTGTTTGCAACTTTTTTTTAAACTTTCACATATGCAGTTTTCTTTTTCAATGTTTTATGCACGTAATTGTTAATACACGTATATTTTTTGTTCTTTTGTGTAACATAGTAATCGTTTTTGTTTTAAATTGCCAGTAAACATAAACATTTTCTATTTTCAAGGTTGGCCATTCAATATTAATTGTAAGATTCAATTTATTTCTCGTCTTAAATAAAGACACATTGGCCTTTACAACAATTCAGTCACGACTCAGCTTTTCACACAACGTATATTGTATGTGCTAATTTTATACATGAGTGCTGGGACCTACAGTTTAAAGGTGACTTCAAATGGCAGATTATTTGAGAAACTTTTCAGAAACTTAATTTCATTAAATAAAGATGGGATTTAGGTAATTGCCATGATGTTAAACAACTTCATAAGTTGTCTTTGCACCCAAATTGTCTTATTTATTTAGATATTCGTAGAAACCTTGAGAAATCGCTTACAAAAGGTGACCTAAAATAATTATTCGTATGCAAAATTTTCTGTTACACGATTTGGAAATAATTCACATTTTATGGAATTATTTGCGGATAGCAATCATACACTGGTCGTATCTTAAAAATGATCTCTATGTTTCATTAATTTTTCTTAGTATTTTACATCTCAAAAATCAACCGGTTCTTCTTGGGTAGTCTAAGGCAAGATACAGATTTCCTCTTATTGTAGTTTCCCAATAAAACCCACATAGATCCAAAAGAGTTCCCAGAGTTCGCTGACCATCCAATTACCAAAAATTTCCTCATGACCTGGGTCTTGCCTATTCTGACTGTCTTACTATTTAGGTTGAATTGTGCACATAAACTGCAGTTTCCCCAACATAATCAAATATTTTGGTTCGCATATTATACCTGAAGTACATGATGATGCGGACGAAATTAGTTTATCGGATTACAAACTAGTTTCTAACACCACTTATGTTGTGTGTGTTAAATTTATCCGTGAGCGACGGGACCTACAGTTTAAAGACAACTCGGAATAACAGAGTATTAATATGCTTTTCAAAGCAATTTAATTTACTCTCAGAGTTTTTGCCCTAAATCTGCTGAGATGAAGTCGCCGAAAAAATATTTTTTCATATTTCATATTATTGGAAATGTCTGACCTGGGGTTTGATAAGCCTACCTACTAGATTACAACGATTACTTTTTTGTCGTATAATATAAACAATATTTAATATGGCAATTCTGTAATTTGACACCATAAAACAATACATCTGACCAAGTACACTTAACGTGTTAATCATGTAAAGAGTTGTACAAATTTGTAAAGTAACTGGGTCGGCTATGGACAGTGCGTACAATGCGTTAACACAACAGTTGGTTTCTCGAAAACGTTGCTATTTAAAAAATACTTTTTTTTTATAAATATGACCAGGCCTAAGCGACATACAAATGTTTTACATTTATTTGTACTTGATTCAGGAATTTTTTATGTATTTATGTCTTTACATTTAATTTAAAGAGCTTTTTATTCCAAAGATTTAAAGTTAGTTTATTACGTTGAAATGCTTACGTTACTGTTCGCATTTAGAAAGAATATTGGAAAGAATTTGTGATTGTATAAACACAATAGACCTAACGTAGTAATATCTTAAAAATAGAATATATGGGTGTATATGGAAGTGATTAGTTTAAAAGGTAGCGCAACAATGAGCAACACTCTGCTACTTTGCATTTAGGCTAATTTCTCAACACGTTTGGCATCGGGTTATAGATAATTTTTGTTCCACTTTTGCATTTATTTTACCTTATAGTTTACTTTCAGTTTAGATCCTTTATTTTATATTCGCCTAACTTTTAATACCCAAAAGCAATTTTTAAAATCTTTTGATTTTGTAGTCTTAAATGTTACGTTCCAGTTGTCACTCATTTTTATTTAAATATTGTTGCATAATATTTGCATATTTTTGATTCAAATATGCTTGTGTATGTAAATACAATTCAATCTTTTGTTGCTTTGCCATCAATATAATAGTTTTGTGACTTATTATTGCCATAATTGAAATCAATTTTCATTTCCGCAATGGCCACAAATGTTAAAATGAGGCTAATGGAATAGGATACAAAAAATAATGAATTTAAAATAGATTTGATTTTTAAAAATATTTCAAATTTTAACAAATAATACATATGAAATTATACATGCATATAGAAACAAAATAAATAATTTCTTTGCGTCCAATTTTTCGGTTTGATGGATACTCTAAATGAGCATTTAAAATTGCTCACGGATTTGTTGTTAATTGAAATGTTTAACATATTTTCGATTTTTATATTCACCAATGCATTGGAACTGCATTATCAACACTATCAAAACTGTTAAGAAAGCTACTGATATCTCAGATAACGTCACTGTTAAATGCAAACAGATGCTAGACATTATTCAGTTCGAAACATAGCACAACCATCGTAAAAACCCCCATCCGATTGATGCGAATCACAAAAAGTACTTTTGTACACGATGTTTCGTTGCTTCTCAAGCATTCCACTGAGTTGTAACTGAATATTCTTTGTATCAGGGTCGAAGGACAATAATGTTAAGATTACGTGAACATAACGAAGAAAAAATTAGTACTAATAGACGAATAATAAGGAGAGGAGAAGAATTTGAGGCAATCTAACCTAAGAATTGTAACTGACCTTTGACTAAAAGAATATTTATATAACAATGCGTCAGTTGAGGTTCTCCTCTTAAGAGTTGGTATTCTTTAAAAAAAACAAATAAACTCATATTTTATCGGACCAATTTTCGTGTACCTATTCAAGTGTATGGGGTTGTATCACGAATGCTGGCCTTCAAATGCTCAATTGCCTCTGGTTTGCCGTCATAACACTTTCCTTTAATGGCGCCCCACAGAAAATAGTCCAACGTTGTCAAATCGCAGCTTCTTGGTGGTCAGTTGACATAACAATTTTCGCGGTCATCAAACGTTTAACACAATAAATCGTTTGTGGCTTGAGATGTGTGGCAAGTGGTACCATCCTGTTGAAACCAGGCATCATTCACATCAATACCAAGAAGAGTGCGTACCAAAAAATTGGTTATCATGGTGCGATAGTTGTCTCCATTGACCGTAATTGTTGCGTCGTCCTAATTTTCAAATAAATATGGTCCAATGATGCCTCCACTCCACACTCGTATGGGTCACTCGTAAAGTGTGCTTCGGCTTCTGTAAGACCATGTGTGTGTTTCTTACCCCCAAATACAGAAATTTTGCTTATTAACTTCCCCACCAAATTAAAAAGAGCTCCATCCGAAAAGACTGGTTTTTGGGTAAAATCGACATGTGCGTGCAGTTTTCGTTGGTCCAATAAATTTCAATGTTGCTAAATGGATTCATTACAGTCTGTGAAGATAATATACTGAGTTTTATGATAGAATATAATGACAGAAGTATTGTCAAATTCGAAATAACCGATGGTTCAAATTTAAATCGATAGATAGCCCACCCGATAATGGGTAGTGTGTTGCTTTATTAGACGAGAAGACACGGTTGCAAAACGAAATTTTGAAAAAAATATTTATTCGGCTTTTCCTCTCAGCGGAATTCTGGCAAAAACTCTGGGAGTAAATAAAAATTGCAATGAAAAGTTTCTCAAAAATCCGTCGTTCGTAGTCGACTTTAAACTGTAGGTCTCACTACTAATGTATATAAATTAACATACAGAACATAAGCGGTGTGCGAGTCTAAGTCGTAATCCTTAATGAAGGGTTGTAATGACCAATTACGTATCCAGCTACGTATGTGTAATTTGTCCCTAATAAATTTAAATATTTCGAAACATTATTCAATTTATTACTCTTGTCTGCTTTTCTTACAGCTAAAAACCACACTTTTTGAAATGTTTAAATTTAATGTCATCATTTCTTGACACAATATTTTTTCCGTACTTTAGTTAAATCATTTATTCTACAAAATACCTACAGCTATAGAAATATCTTTGTGAACATAACTGAAAACTGCAGTTTGTTAAAAGAATTTAAGAACAAAAAATAAGAGAAGAAAAATAATGATGCTATGGAGCTAATAAAGAATTTTTTTTTTCAAATGCAATCAAAAAGTTTTCAACACTAAAAAATACAACAAAATTCTGAAACTTTTATATACACATGTATTATTGGAGAAGGCTGTTGTTTCTCTTTTGTCTTAATGTTGTATTGATTTTTAAATAAATCTTCGTTTAAATAAATTTTGTATTAATTTATACCTGTTGGATATAAACAATGCAATGCATAAAGCATGTCAGACACTTGTGCGTCTGAGTTATATACGGAATATAAAGAAGAATAAAATAATAAGCATACTACAGTTGAGTAGAAAGCGTATGAACAGAATACAACCACTACGATTTTTTTATAGATACTGACAATAAAAAAGTGTAGAGGAATGCGGTGAGTTTTCTTACATTCTAAGTCAGATCCAATTCGCCTTCCAATGTTACTATATTTTCATTACATTTAATGCATATCATAAGCAAATCAATGTTTCAATGTTTGCCCCTTCGAAAAAAAATCAAAAATTCATTTGTCTTCGCTTGTGCACCAATGTAAACAATTAAGTTACAAGATTTGGTCATATGACTTATGATTTAATTATGAGCAACAATTTGTTTAAAGTATTTTTGCTTGAAGTTACATTTTTACTAAGTGGGTTCATTAAATTGAACAGATTTCTTTGGCGAGAAGTAGAAATCCGGCAAAAACTCTAAGAGTAAATAAAATTGCCATGAAAAAATCTGTCGTTCGGAGTCGACTTTGGACTGTAGATTCTGCCACTCATGCATAAGATTAACGCACTCAATATAAGTGGTGTAAGAAACTAGGTCGTAATACTGACAGAGAGGTTGTAATTACGAAATAAGTATGTAAGTATGTACAAGACAATTTTTATAGGATAAGAAAAACTTTGCTTCCTAGCTAGTTGACATCACGACTTCTTGAGATAATTAGCTATAGAAATTGTTATTGCCGTCTTGCTGACACAATATGTCCGTTTAGATGAGGCCGCACGTATTCCGTTTTGATCTTCCTGTAACGACAGTCGTTCACAGTTACTTCAATTTCAACCTCACATTCAAGAACGAAAGGCCAATCACGCCGTTCCTAAGGCATGCGCCAAAAATTAGACAGTTTTGTGTATCCAACAAGCAATTCGGATGGATATGTGGTTTATCGAAAATGATTGTTTTTTCGAATCATTGTCATTGAGTTTATTCTGCTCGACTACTGTTATAACAAGCTGCTCTTTCGGAAAGCGCACCTTTTTTTTATCGGAATGCGAAGCGACCTCGTAGTTATAAGAAGGATAGTGACTGGGATGTTTTAGATCAGTGTTTTCTGCTGGGTTAAGAGCATCGCTGCTCTTTCCTGAAATTTTAATCAAAAGGATAACAAATGCTGCTCTTGGTGAGGTTCATATGGTAAGGGACAGGATTGTAGTGGAGGAACTTTTAGGTTTTAAGCGATCTGGTCATTATGATACGAGGCTTCGATCCGCACGCTCTCTCTCTCTCTCTCTCCGTCTCCCTCTCTCTTTCTGAGATGTAACAAGTCTCGAAAGCT
Organism: Sarcophaga subvicina; assembly: GCA_936449025.2. NCBI lineage: Eukaryota > Metazoa > Arthropoda > Insecta > Diptera > Sarcophagidae > Sarcophaga > Sarcophaga subvicina. Next base: position 95,654,268 of record OW388080.2, read on the forward strand.
AATAGCTGAATGGTTTACCTTGCAACCAACCTTAACGTAGGGTATGCATATCTGCTGAACGGTGCACAAACACCAATGCCACTGTCGACTGATAGACAGAGTACGCAAGCAGTCAGCTGTTCTGATTACCAGTGAGCTCTGTTAAACACCACCCAAGGCGTTACTTACTATACTTAACTGCCTTCTCTCTGACCTCTGTTTAAGCTACAGGGAGGAGTTAGTAGTAAGACTCAATGCAGTCAAATGCTAGCTTAATCTCTACTATTGATATGCTGCTGTTCTTCAAAGATATAGGCACATTAGGGTCCATTATATTGTTACGGAAATGAAAAATCTAGATACTGGTGTTTTACTTTTACATCGCTTAACATTTAAATTATAAACATAAGCTACAAAAACAAAACAATGCAGTAAACAAACCTGTTTACAAATTGTCGTACTGCTTAATGTAATAACAAACACCAGCAAAAAAATGGTAAACAAGTAAACAAAAATACAACAACAAACACTACAAGACTACAATAATAAATGTAAACAACAATGTTTACAATCCATTACATTTCGAGAAGGCGAAGCCATGAACATTCGCCTTCAAGAACATTCATCAGACTGTTTACTTTGTCATATAAAATGTAAGGCAAAGCAGGCGACTGAGTAGTGAAGTTCAGTCAGTCTTGTGTCATCACGCGTTGCGTCTGAAGAGAGTAATCGTGGTTTGAAGGTCACCGTTACAAATATCTGTCGAATAATTGGCTAGTAATTGTTATTGTCTATGCAAAGGGTATAAACAGCGGAATAATAATGAAAAGCAATTGGTGTTGTTTACATGAAGTTGTGAACTGTGGCACAAAGAATTGTGCGAACAATAAAGGGTTTTAATTAAAACTAAATAGAAATATATTTTTAATTTATTTGCAATCTACGAGATCATATTTTAAAACCTTTTTAAAAGTGAAAAATGTAACAATACTATTACTTATAATTTTAATAAGAATTTCTACATACTTTAGAGTATTTTCTGAAAATCAGATTTACGTTGGACAATATAACGGATCCCAATTGCTGTTGATGTCAGTCTATAAGACATAAACCTTCCTACTGCCATAGGTAAACTGCAACCGCAATTATTGCTAGCAAGCCCATCCATTGAATAAATAGACGATAACAGAATATAATAATGATAACAGAAAGACAATACAGTTTGCAAAAAAACAATAAACACAAGAAATTGAATTTTTTCTCACCTTCATCTTCTACGTTTTTGGTTGGCGAAGGTATAATCATGAAACATTTACAAATGCAAATTTTTGAGGTAAAAGTTGTCCCTTCAAAAAAGGATTTCGCAAAAAAATGAAAGTTAACGGAAAGGAAGGAATAAATTAAAAAAGAAAAGCGTGACCGAAAAAGAATTAAATAATGAATAGCAGACATTGCGTTGAAATTGGTATACCGAGAAATACTGCTATTGTTAAAGGTTGACATTGAACTGAATAAATAAAAATACAAAGTTTAAAGCATAAATATTTTAATTATATTTTAAAATTTTATATGGATTTGTAGATTGCATTCGCTCGTATTCGTGTCAACAGAAATAGTTAAGCATCGCTTACGTATTATATTATTATATAGAGTTGGCCATCTATCGGTTTAAATTTCAACCATCGGCAATACGTATGTCATTTTATGCTACCACAAAATTCAATATATTATCACCACTTAACGTATTGAATCGCTTTACGTTTGAGCAACGTTGGGATTTATTAGTCCAACGACAAACTGCACAATGACGTCGATTTTGACAAAAATCTTCATCTTTTGCGATGAAGCTCATTTTCATTTTGGTGGGTACTTTAGTAAGCAAAATTGCCTTATTTGGGGCTCAGAGCGACTGTTAATACGGCTTGAGGAGCGGAGGCATCATTCAATTATATTTCTTTGAAAATGAAGACGGCGCAACCCTTACGGTCCCTAGAGACATCTATCGCACTAAAAAACGATTTTTCTGTACCCGCTCTTAATGGTATTGATGTGAACGATGTTTGGTTTCAACTGGATGGCGAAACTTGCCACACATCTCATGCCATAATCCATTTATTGCGTTTGAGTGCCACTTAATTAGACGAAATTGTGATGTCAATATATACATACATAATTGGCCATTACAACCCTTCAGTCAGGATTACGGACTAGTTTCTCACTCTCATCTCACTCATGTTTATGCGTTAATTTTATACGTGTGTGGCGGGACCTACAGCTTAAAGTCGACTCCGAACGACAGAAACTTTTTCATAGTAGGTTTATTTACTCTCAGAGTTTTTGCTAGAAATCTGCTGAGAGGAAGTCGCCGAAAAAGTATTTTTTTTTATATTTCGTTTTAATGTATGACCTGGAATACGAACCCGGGCTTTACGTCTAATAAGCCAACACACTACTTACTAGACTACGACGACTTGTGATGTCAATGGGCCGCCAAAAAGCTCCGATTATATTATGAAGCTGTGATTAGACATCATTGTATTATGTTCTCTGGAGCGCCGTTAATGAAAAGTGTTATGCCAACAAACAAGAGACAAATGAGCATTTGAAAGGTAACATTCGTGATGACAGTGCTGAGATACGTCTCGAAAAACTGCACTAAAATTGGGTCGATCCAAAAGATTCTGTTAGGCCAGCCGCGGCTGCCATATGAATGAAATAATATTGCATCTTCACAACAAAGAAGTAAACTTCGAATTTGTTTGTTTTATTGCATTTTTTAATTTAAACTTTTAAATGACCCACCCACCCATTTTATTTACTCACGCTATGCTCATATTTAATATGCAAAATTGATAATGCGAAGAACATATGTGACGTATGAGTGATATTTAATTCCATTAGTTTCATACATGGCAATATCAAAGACTTTTTATTGCATACTTTTCAGTGTAAATATTCTAGTACGTGTAAGTTGATGGGTATGAGTAATACATATATTTCAAATTCAATTAAATATAGAGTGCCCCGTTAATTTGGAATTAAACATTTACAAACTATGTATGATATGGGACTTCTAAGAGATTTTTAAAAATTTAAATTTTTCGAGATATTCCAAATTAAAAGTAAATAAAAAAACCATAATTCTAGGTTTTATTATAGTGGGTACTACATCATGCATCTTCCACATCTTTACAAGAACAAAACAAATTTAACAAAATTTCAAACCCTTTTTGTTGTATTGCATTTTTAAATATAAACTTTTAAATAACCCACCCTCTAAGCTTGTGGGCTCTTATGTCAAACTCAAAGTTTAGGTTAAAAATTTAAAAATTACCGCATCATACAAAGACAATCCGTTTGTAGCTGCCCACATACGAAATACTAAGTGATCATCATATTTACCTCCTCCTCATACTTTTCTGTAAATAGGAAAGGACAACAAAACAAAGTTTCAAGTCCGTTTGTGTTAATATGTGTCCACATATCTGTAATACAATTTCAATCTTAATTTTATTTGGCAATAAACTGTGGTATTATTTGTATTTTTCTTTTTTTACCATTTGTATTTGAGACATGTGGATGGCCAATATAAGTTTTGGGCAAGATATCAAAAGTTTTGTTTACAGATACATGAGTTTACAACTGTAATTACTTTGTTGGACATCTGGGTTACTATTGGTGTTTCAATATAATGTTCACAATTATATGTATGTGTTAAATATTAAAATTAAATACCACGGTTGCAATTATTTTGGATCAGTGCATGCATTTAATAAAGAAACTAAACATTCACTCAGGTATCGTCATTAGAAAATTAGAAATTAATTCGATTTAGTCCGTATACAACCTCCAGGTTCACCTTCCATCCAATACCCAACGCTGGTACCCACCTCATACCATTACGTTCAGGCTAGATGTTTCAAGCCCGGAAAATTCTCCTTCAAGCATAACGACGATAATCTGGGTACAGATTCGTAAGAGGAATGCAGCTTCTAAAGTCAATACTTCGCTATGCTACTGCCTACTTAGTTGCTAATTGTCAGTGGTAACGAGGTGAGAGAATGCGTGCTCCAGTAGATAATGTCTAAAAGAAAGTATGCTCAACGATTGAGACTTCAGTCTCCTTCTGAAAAACGCTGATTCTACTGTATGCCTCAACTATAGCCTCGTAATCCTACCAACTGACCTTTCACTAAGTTGGTCTAAAAATTTCAATAAAACAAAGTGTGTGGTAGATATCATCGAATTCGTTTGGAAGCTCTATTGATGCCACACGATGTTTAAATGTTTGGGTGGAAGAGCTTCTGAAATGTACAATTTTCCACGAATCTGGTATATAAATCGGACTAAACTTGAACGATGGTATGTATCATGTTTTGTCATATTGGCTGTGTTCGCATATACCTGCAATTTAAGAAAACGCTACAAGAAAAAGGCTAACTGTGAACAAACCCACAGTTTCGGTGGAAAGTTTATTTAATTTCCATGTGAGGTAATCATGTCCTCTTATCGTTTGTAGAGAGTATCAAATGTGGAATGAGCACTTGGGTGTCGTTGGAGTCTGGATTGTCCAATTCAAACCAAAAGAAGTTGTGTTACGATTTTATAAAAACAAAAGAAATTTTTTTTGTTCTATTAATTTCTTCTATTTTTTTCCATTACATAACTTTTGTTATACACTGTAATCTTTATATTGTATCATTACATATTTTTTTTATCTTGTCCCGTTAATTATAGCAAAATCAGTGATTATCATGTGATTATCATAAGATTATCATGTGATTTCTATAGATAGCAATAGACGTAGTATATCTATTCTTCTCTATCTTAAATATCTAAATACATATTCCATTGAAATGATATTTTACATTGGAATTGGTGTAACAAAAGTAAGCTTGATAGATTATGATTTCTTGCAGAAATATGACATACGAATTAGAACTCAGAGAGTGCAGAAGTCTGTAAATACTTTAAAAGAAAAATTTTAAATAATAATTATTTTTGATTATAAGTGAGAAGTGAAAAAGTGAACTAGTGCAATGAAAAAGGGATTAGAGGTCCATAAGGAATAATCGATTTGAAATTATTAAAATAAAAATATGCACCAAATCATTCGTACTGGCAAAATATATGGTTTACGCCTTCCACAAACCATAGAGCGACATACTGAATTCAAATTTACGGTCCAAAGAAGTTTCCAGAAGCACCTCGATTTCTAATCATCACGTGTTCTTGTTTTTTTATACTTTATTTTATTTATAAAGATTTCTAACAAGTTTTTCCTGGTTTTAGAAGAATTTCTTACTTTATAAATTTCATTTAAATTTAAAATTAATTTAAATATTTAATTATTATAAAGAATTTAAAGCCTAATTAAACTGTGTTAAAATCATTAAATGTTCAAACATAACCTAAAATGTGTAAATTATAAATCAACCATGACATAAAAAAAATTGTAACTTAAAAATTATTACACTGCTTTATAATTTCTTTTTGTGTATAATTACTTATGTATATGCATATTAACCAAACAATATTCTTTTTTTTTTGTTAATCCTGAAATTGTAACCTGAAATATTAATTAAATTATTAATCATAAATGTTTTCAATGAATTAAATTTAATTTTAAATTTCTTTAAATTTCCTAACCTAGATTCATAATTATTTTCATTAAATTTGAATTTTATTAATTTTGTTTTAACTAACATTCTTCTTTAAGTGTATTTCTTTTTATTTTATATTGCTAAATCTTTACATTTGTAAGATATATGAATGATCTTACTAATTATTCCAAAACAGAATTTAGAGACAACAACAACACTCATTGACTGATGGGCCCATCATCTCAATTGCTGTGGATAAACATAATCTGTAAGTGATAATTACAAAAAAATTCATTCATATTTCTTTCTTTGCTTTTACTACATTTTTCATTAACTAACATAATATAGTCGGTCCGATTCAGTTTTGTTCCCCTGTCCGAATTTATTGTTTTCTTATGTTCTTTATTTCATAATGCATTTTGAATTAATCTTTAGTTTGTTCTCTACACTTGCCAAGTAAGGAATTTATATGATTAATGTTAATTCCTATTATTTTTATTTTATTGTAATAAAATTGTTTGTATACATATATTCATTGAATATGAAACATTAAATTATTTAATGGGGAAGGATATCTTCGACCAGGATGTGAGCGTATAGGTGGCCTTTGTATTTTCTTTATGGGCCAGATTTAAAAAACTATGGGTATTCTATCTGTCATTGGCGTTTAGATAATAAAGGGATGGGAAAAGTGACATATTCATCTCGCCATCGTTTCATTCGTTTAAATACTTTTGTTGTTTTTTTTTCTTAATATTTTATTATTTCATTTATTTTTTACACACTCTGGTGACATGTAGAGTGTGTTATATATTAATGCGTCAAATCGGGTTGAGAAAACCGCAGAGCTAGCGGGTAAACAGAAATTCTTGTGTCTTAACTTCTGTATTTGAAATTTATACATATGATATATCGGCCTACATGGGTCTGAAATTAAATATGTGTATGACGAGTTATATGTAGGTGGTCGAACGGTTAGAAATAGGACCGCATTACATATGTGACGTGGCGACGCATAACAGTTGATAATCATCATTGACATTGAAGGATTGATCAGTAACCATACATCTAGAAATGGATCTCATCGCTGAAGATGATTCTTTAATAAAATTTAGATTGATAGACGGTTGCCACTTTGATAAAAAAATTATTATTTGCACGTGTTGTTGAATGTGAGTAAATTAACAGAACTCACCAAAGGCACTTTGTTTATACTTTATTAGTGCGGCTTCCGATCTGTTAAGTACATAATGAACGAACACCATCATTTAGTCAACTATAAGATAGCACTCGACAGCTAGAAAAATTTAGCATTTGGCTAAATAAGACTTTAGTCCGTTGTAATATAAAAAAAAGTTGTTAGGTTGCTTATGGCTAAATAAGCCCTCTTTATAAGAGTTAGCTTCTCTTTAATTTCAGTTTCTAGCTCATCTTCAGACAGGTTTGCCAGCGTTTCTTAGGAAGCGATTAAAAAATAAATAAAAAAAAACAAAATTTGGTTAAAAAAACTAACCAAGTCCGGTTATGGTGAGCGCATGAGAAGTGTTCGCTTAAAAGAGGTATCCTCTTAAGAGTGGTGTCCGCTTAAGACAGGTGTTCTTTAGGAGAGGCTCCACTGTATTTGACTGGCCCGCACTATATTCACATCAAAATGAGATAGAGATCTTGTGAAATATGGAACAAACAGAAAAATGTGTAACATTGGGATAAGTTTTGGGACTTTTGGGAATTAATTTAACCTGCATGGTATGAGATAGCGCAATGGGTGCGGCAAAACACTGTTGACAATATGCTTAGGCGATGTCTATCAGTTTTGAACAACATCTCTAGAAAATATTAACCACTTTAACTGCACTAAAATTAGTGCAAATGCGTTATTATTTTTTTTTATAATTAAGGATAAATGTGTAAATTTCAAAGTGAATTTCTATTTTAATTTTAATTGAATACAATTTTTAAAATAAAAGCAAACTTATTTAAAGCCGAAATGAAATTTATTTTCATGATATATAAACTGTGAATATTTGCAGTTACTTATCTTCATTTTTTTTTTTCATTTTACTTATTTTACAAACAAATCTCTAAGTGTCCTTATTAAATTTCGAGTGAGTGTATATGTACCCAGATTTAAAGTAAAATTAATGTATAATGTAAAAGTGCTTAAATACACTTTGCTATAAAACAAATATAAAGCAAACCACCATAGTCTAGTAGGTAGTGCCTTGGCTTATTAGAAGTGAGACAACTGTTTAAACCTTAGGTCAGACATCTGCATCAAATCGAAATATGAAAAATATTTCTTTGGAACCTTTTTCTTAGCAGATTTCTTGCAAGAAGTTTAAGAGTACATAAAATTGCCAAGAAAAAGGTTTTCTAAAACTGTCAAGAACTTATTTTTTCTTCTCTTAGATAACTGACATTCGAATTAAACATATGAAAAGAAATAAATGACTTATATGGCAGCGTAAGAGGAACAAGGGATAATATTTTAAAGGTTTGACATCAAATAGACACCACATATGTAAGTTATATATCCAAACACACATAACATTTCAAACGATTCTTTTTTAAAGTCTTTTTATTAGAAAATACATTGTAGCTACAGGAAAGGGCGACCCTAAAGGTGACCACAAAATAACAATATTTATAACAGTATTTACTTTCCAAGAAAGGGTATTTAAATGCCTAGTAAGTAGTAAAATAAAAAGAAAATCTGTTGTATCATGTTTGTAAAATCAATTACGGTAATTTCACTATGGCGGTGTTTGAATAAAACCATTCATTATTTGACCCATTTACGTTATTCAAACCATAGTAAAGACAGTTTACAATTGAAACTGTTTTATTTAAGTAAGTAAGTATTTATGCCAGAATTTACAATACATAACCGCAAGATATCATTGAAATGAAATATGTTGTGATATGATGTGTGCTCGAAAAGAAAAGTTTGCATATATGCATGTATTGTAACGTATTAAACATGAAGTTTAGTTAACCTCGTGTTTAATAAATTATTAATTGACATTTAGGGGCATATAAATATATGATAGTGTATGTTAAACCATATATTCCGCTAACAAAGGCGAATGATTAGGTAATATGAGTAGCCATAAATTAAATTTGATACTTAGTGAGTAATAAATTTCAACAGACTGTGTTAATTAAATTACTTCAACGAGTTCATTGTTGTGCTAATTTGGACGTAAACAATTTATTATTAATTGATTCGTACAATCATTAATAGAGTGCATATTTATCTGTTTGTATGCGAAACCGAAAGCAACTTGGCATGAAATCATACAAATACAAGAAAAAATTTACGTACCATAGCGTCAAGGGTTAGTTTTCAAGTATTCCAACGTAGCCCGCTGAATTCCCAAATAAAGAGTTTCCGCTAAGGTCAGCATTTAAGCTCATTGTGATACCACAATCAATATTCAATTCGGGATTCAAACGTTCCCTAGAGGAAACCTATCCGAGTTCAAAATAAATCTTACTATAGCAGCTTCCTTTATAGTAAAGAGCTCCGTCGAAGGAATCAGAAATAGAGAGGTCAAAAACCTAAGCCTTTTCATGACAAGAGCAGGACACTGACTCATGAGGATATCGAATGTATCATGAGCTGTGCGTCTCGTTATGCCGTCTTCTTGAAAGGACATTGTATGGTAATCCAAATAATTCAGTACACACCAAAAGAGGTTGGGAATAAACGACTTTTAATGAACATCGTTGGCTTGAGTAACATCGTTCTCTATGAAATATGAATCAAATTGCACGAGTTGTCAAATGCTATATTCGTAAATTGTGATTTGGGAAAACAAATTGAATAACTGCTTTCAAATGTCAGAATTCAGAAGTTACTGTTGGAAGACGCTTTATTATTATTATTTTTTTTTCAATGAGTTAACATCGTTCCAACAGCTATCGTGAGTAGCATAAGATTTTTTTTATTTCAATTATAGTAAAGAATGAAGTCGCCGTACTCTAGTAGGTAGTGTGTTGGCTTATTAGACCTAAAGTCACGGTTGAAAACACGATATGAAAAAATATTTCTTCGGCGACTTCCTCTCAGTACATTTCTGGCAAAAACTCTGAGAGTAAATAAAATTGCCATGAAAAAGTTTCTCATAAATCTGTCGTTCGGAGTCGACTTTAAATTGTAGGTCCCGCCACTCATGTATAAAATTAACACACACAACATGAGTGGTGTGAGAAGCTATGCCGTAGTCCTGACTGAAGGGTTGTAATGACCAATTATGTATGTATGTTTAGTATTGCATGTACAGTGGGCAGCAAAATGCTAGGAACACCAATAAATTTTAGCAATTTCATGAATTTTAATATGTACAAATAATTAAATTGTTTATATTTATTCTACTCATTTATTTTTTTTATTATTAAACAAAAAAATTTAATGTTTTCCACAGACCAAAATAAAAATGAGGAAAAGTTTCTGGAGTAAATCTGAAATGCAAAAGTTAAAATCTCATTACTTAGATTTAAGTGAGATATCCATTAACCCTGGACGGTTACTCTTCATTTTTGTACAGTAAGGTTACTCTACGTTGAATCGACGAACACCTTAACACTGGATGATTACTGTTTGTCGAATCGATGAAGCTGATTTACCCACAGGCTTAATACTCTTGCACAAAGTCCCGAAATGACTTCAAGAGAGTATTTAGGAGATCATTTGAAAGAAGGGTTACGTAATCGCTAAACTTCAAACAAAATTCAACCGAAAAACTTGTTCATAGTGCCATCAGAAAACTGTAAACAAAACTTGTACATTCAATTCCAAATGGGTTAAATGGAGTGCTTGACCTTAAGGGATATTCTACTAAATACAAGGGATAACATTTTCATATGTTAGGACTTTAAATTTTAAATTTACTCAGGGTTCTCCTTTGGAGTACCTATGGAGCCATCTGAATCTTCTCCTTATTTTTCTCTTGTTTTATGAAAAACATTAAAAAATTGTTTGCTTTATAATAAAACAAAAATAAATTAATAAAACAAATATATAAATTATAAATTTGTATACAAACTTTTGGCTAAAATTCATGAAATTGTTAAAATATATTGCCGTACTAAGACTTTTGCTGTCCACTGTATACTCTGTAGCCTGAATTTGTTTCCACAGTTTATTACAAATGTGTGAGATTTTCTTCTTGTTTTTGAATCTTAACGCCTAAAGATGAACTAATTTTAAATAAATTTAAATTTTTTTGGACTAGGAACCTTTTTTCCGCAAAAGAAATACAAATAAAATGTAAAATTTAAAATGAAGTAAATTTCAAAACAGGAGGTAAACAAAAAAAAAAATCCAAAAAAAGTGAAATTACTACGTTTAATTAAAAAGGCATCACACGGATATAAAAACTGGGCTACTTAACAAAGAATAACAAAAAGAAGAATAAGAAGAATAATAAAATATACCACAGAAATAATATGAAATACCACACAACAACGATATCGTATTTTTTGCGGTCTAATATTGGTTTCATGAAAGGATATGTATTTCATTTTAGCCCTATTTACCTCTTAGAGGTTTTAAAGCATTACGCTTTCATTTTTTACATATTGTTTCCCCTTTTTGTGGCCGATAGTCTTTTATTTTCCTTCTATTTTGTTAATATTGATTATCCAGTGTGTGTTTCTAACTTTTACTCTATTGCAGTTCATCTCCCCTTTATTTTATTGTGCTAACCGAATATGCTTAAACCACACAAAACTGTAATGCCATGATACATTGATTAGAATTGGGTTGATTTGTGAGAAGAGTGTATATATTTTGTAAATATTTTTTCTACTAGAAAGTAATTTGTTTCTAAATTTTTACAGCACTTCTTTTTGTGCTTAAATAGTAATTTAAATATAAATTGAATTTCTAGACGAATTATATTGTTACGTTTTTACCTTTTTAAAAACGTTTAAAATATGAGTTCTCTGTTTGCATACAAAATAAAAATTAATTTGTGTTTAGTTTTACATAAATTCTTAATTGTGCGCACTATTTTATGTGCCGGTGTTCACAACTTGACGAATACAACACTTTGCACTTATGTTCGCGTAAGCACTAACAACTGTTCGGTAGATCTTTACAACGGCGATCTTCAAACCACGACTGTTTTCTTCCCACGAACCGGGTACTCACACAAGACTGACTGAATTCTTACTGCTGGTTGCCTGCTTTGTCTCGCCCACGTAAACAGTCTGACGAAGGTTCTTGATATCGAACGTTTGTGGTTTCGCTTACTAGACAACTCTATCGAGACTTCATTTTTGTTTTTGTATTTTGTTCACATTGCTTGTTGTTGCGTTCCCGCTTACTTTACTTACTCTTTTCTGATGTTGTTGGTGTACTTGAACAAGTTCGTTGTATTTGTTTGTGTAGCTTTTGCTTATTTTAATGTTAAACGTTGTTATCCCTTTTCCATTTTCGTAAAAATATTGTTAAGCAAATCGAAACGACCCAATACTAACAACAAAAACGATAAACAAAAGCCACAAGATACAAATACACACTAACACTAAGAATACAATTGACGTGTTGATTATCTAAAGCTGCACACACACATATGTACAACGAACCTGGTAGCGCTGGTGAAGTGTGAAATAGAATAGTGTACAAGCAAATTATTGTTGTATCGTTAAGTTGTATACGGTGGCACACAAAAGTAGTGTAAAGAATAAAGAGAGTTTAAGAGAAAATAAACACATATTTGTTTTTACTTTGTTTGCAATTAACGAACTCATATTTAGAGGTTTTTAAAAAGGTAAAAACGTAACAATATGTTATTAAGGGGCAATGCTTTATTTTGCCCCTTTAATGTGCAACTTAACTTAACTTTTAAGATAATAAATGTTATATTGTGGGTTTATACCTATTATGACTTTGGAGTGCAATTAGGGATACGATTTGGAAACTAAAATATTATTAGAAAGCTGTTAAAATCAACGCATGTCATACAAGATAGCAACGAATGCAGTGCAAACAGAACCGAAATGCTATTTTAGATAATATGTACAATACTCTAATGGGGTGTACCCACATGGGTCATATATATTATCATAATGCAAGGGAATGCTCTTTTGAAAAAAGCTTTCTATCTTTATATTCAAATAAAATAAAGTGTATGCGAGATATCATCGAACTTTTTTGTATACATTTGAAAGACCAATTAATGCCGTTGTGTGTGGAATATAACATCGTTGAATTTAACCGTTTGCACAGGTTTAGTATTTTTTTAGGACCGCTGTAGTTTGTGGCTTTCTCGTATGCTTTTTCGCCTTAAGAAAGATCTGACAAAGTAAGATCGCACGACCTCGGTAGACAATTCACATCACCTCCCAATTAAGAAATCACGCTCCCAAATCGCTCATGCGGACTATACAATGCGGTATGGACTGTGTAGCACTTAGCTCTGTCGTAGAGCTTCAACGAATGCAGTGCAAACAGAATCGAAATGTTATTTTAGATAATATGTACAATACTCTATTGGGGTGTACCCACATGGGTCATATATATTATCATAATGCAAGGGAATGCTCTTTTGAAAAAAGCTTACTATCTTTATATTCAAATAAAATAAAGTGTATGCGAGATATCATCGAAATTTTTTGTATACATTTGAAAGACCAATTAATGCCGTTGTGTGTGGAATATAACATCGTTGAATTTAACCGTTTGCACAGGTTTAGTATTTTTTTAGGACCGCTGTAGCTTGTGGCTTTCTCGTATGCTTTTTCGCCTTAAGAAAGGTCTGACAAAGTAAGATCGCACGACCTCGGTAGACAATTCACATCACCTCCCAATGAAGAAATCACGCTCCCAAATCGCTCATGCGGAATATACAATGCGGTATGAACTGTGTAGCACTTAGCTCTGTCGTAGAGCTTCAACGACATCTGTAAGCTCTCCTCATTGCGATTGTGTAACTCTAGTAGATATCTGTTCCTTCGTTTAGTTTTAGTTTCCGTTGTTAGTCGTTTCACTTTCGGGTCCTTATAGCTTGTTTTTATCAAATGTTGGTATGATTTTCTATATGTGAGTGCTCTTAGGGTACAGATAATCGGCAAGGACCACCCCAACCGGCGAGCCACAGCCCGGAAAAACGCGAGCATACCAACGACGCTGATTATCTGGCCACACTGGCTTCAGCTGTTTTATTCTTTAAACAGTTTTGGCCCAATTTGCGATTGCGCATCATTACCATTACTACAACCTGCTGTTCTCACATTATAAAATGTGAGTTTGTGTTCCAATTTAAGCCTATAGAAGCTGGTAATCGTTGAACTGTAGTACTCACCGTGTCCAGTGGAGACACAACGCCGTTCTTATGGAAATCAATAATTCGATGCATACCGATGACGCCGTCAGTTCAAAATCCATCAGTGACAATGAGTTTCTCGATTCACATTGTACGCTCTTGAATCTCATGTGGTGTTGGTTTCGTCTCACGCATAGAAAACTCAATAACACACAAACTCATGGGACTTAAACTGTAGCAATAAGATTTAACAGCACCTCGAAGTTTTCGAAATCGCTTACAGATATTTTTTTTAATCGAAATTTTCAATATTTGCTTGTACAATATTTTGCTACACCCATTGCAGTTTTTCTTTTTACACTGCTATGGACCAAAATGTGTGTATTTATGCCGTTTTTCTTTAAAGCAGTTTGATATATGAGTAGGTTGCCAATCGACAATTATTGAATTTTTACTCTTCGCCGCCATAGCATGGATAACATGTTAAAAAATTTCCATTCGATTTTATTACTTTTCATAGTGTGACATACAAAAAATATTCATTGCATTGAGGAGTTGGCATAGAAAAGCGGTTGAGAATTTCATTTCACGTTTGTTTTTTTCCAGCAGATGTGGCTGTTTTAATCGGGCCATGATGAATGGTTATCTTGTTGTCTTACCTTTATTATTTCCTTGCGTGATATGTGAATATTTCTATTGCATACTCCCGTTAAAATTAGAAATTTTCGTTTTGATTTTTGCAAGATTGCAAAGATAAAAGTCGCTTTAATATTTGCTATTTATGAAGTATGTCTCGTATAGTTTAGCCTGACATATTTGTATGCGAGTAAGAAACAATCGCAAATTCTAGAACCAAAATATTAAATTTTTTTGGCCTACAAAAACTCATATTTCTATCATAATAATCTGTAAAAAAATCGATACAAATTATCACCGATAGATGTTGAATCACATTTCAATTTTCTGTGCTGTAGTACACAAGGCCAATTGGTGAAGAATATTTGCTTGTTGAATATTTGCTTGAATGAATGAATGAATGTTTGAACATGACATTAATATTTGTTATTAAAATTCATTTGATCATAGACCGAGCCCTTTGGCGATTCAGTCTTTATATTATTACGTTTTTACCTTTTAAAAACCTATAAAATATGAGCTCGTAGATTGCAAATAAAATAAAAATAAATTTTGTGTTTAGTTTCAATTAAAATTCTAAATTATTTGCACAATTCTGTTCACGACTTGATGTAAACAACAACAAATGCTTTTCTTTATTATTCCTCTGTTAATACCCTTTACATACACAATAACAATTACTAGACAATTATTCGACATATTTTTGTAACGCAAACCTTCAAACCATAATTACTCTCTTCAAAAGCACCTCGTCTTCATACAAGACTGACTGAACTTCACTAACTCAGTCGCCTGCTTTGCATTGCCTTTTATATGGTAAAATAACAGTCTGATGAATGTTCTAGAAGGCGAACGTTCATCACTTAGCCTTCTCAAAACCTCTATAAATATAAACATCGTTGTTTACATTTATTATTGTAGTATTGTTGGTGTATTTTTTGTTTACCTGTTTACCATTTCTTTATGCTGGTGTTTGTTGTTATACTAAGCAAGTTTGTTTACTGCATTGTTTTGTTTTTGTAGCTTTTGTTTATAATTTTAATGTTAAGCGATGTAAAAGCAAAACACCAGTATCTAGATTTTTCATTTTCGTAACAATATAAATGACTCACATACAGTTATACGATTATACGCGAATGGCGTCTATTTGAATTTGACATAAGACACCCCATAAAAAGACGGCATTCCCATTAATGTAAGGCGGACTTTGAGTTAAGTCACCTAGTAGCAGATAAGTTACGCATGTGACGGTGTAGCACTAAAAGCATATGTTCCCAATCATTGTGATGGCTGGACGTCAGTTAACCATAAATTCCTGAAATGGCTAATGCTAACAGAAATTAACTCTACAGAATGTTGATGCAAACTATACTCCTGAGAAACGAAATGACGACAAAACCGCAGTCAGTTGTAATGCAAACCAATTATGAACACAAGAGCCAATATGTAATTAAGAACTGAAACACTGCTAGGAAGTTTTACCTAAAAATAACGCAGGAATATTGTGACATTGAACTCGTTCGATGTAGGTTAGATTAGGATAGATTAGAGGACGTGTACTTGTCAATTAAGACAAGTACAGTACCCGGAGGTTGAATTGACCCATTGTACAACGTCCTAGTTTCTCAAACCACTTATGTTGTGTGTGTTAATTTTATACATGAGTGGTGGGACCTACAGTTTAAAGTCGACTCCGAACGACAGATTTTTATTTATTGAGAAACTTTTCATGGCAATTTTTATTTACTCTCAGAGTTTTTGCCAGAAATCTACTGAGAGGATTGATTGATTGTAAGGATGATAACATTAATCCGGTCACAAATAGTGGATTAAGGAATCAGTGAGAATAACTTTTTGGACTTGGTCATGAGGGAAAAACCGACAAATAATAGATTCCATTCGAGAAGAACAATGTCAGCTGCCCAAAATTCTTGCCAAAGAACAGAGGAAAACTGAAGTGCGTCTCAATAATAATATTGCTGAGTTTGTCTGAGTTAACAGGGCTATTCATATTTCGTGGTGATGCATGCACCGGCATTCAATTTTGTGGATGTTCCGAAATTGCGATTCCATTCATCTCTTATAGGATTCTATCGAGTGTAATGTGTTAGCAACCACAACCTTAGTAAATCCTTTGGTTAGTTAATATTAATATGCAGGACAAAATCGATTCCTATAGGATTTATTTGACTCTTCAATTAATGTTTTGATTAAAGCAGTTTTGACGTTCTATATTGTTAACTGGTTTCCAATGGTCGCATAGCTTCCATGATCTCGATTTTATCTGTGCTGGTAGTGCTAATAACAGAGCTGACTTCGGAGGAAATAAATCAAAGATCATATTGTCAAGAGACTTCTGCCTCTTCAGATTTTTTAAACCAACACTAAAAAGATTACTCTCTCTATGCAGTAAAATATTTTGATATTTTTATGAATGGCTTCTTCGTATTTAATATCTTAGGAATATTACATTCTTCACATAAACTCTACAACTTTTAATGCATTCAATAAACAAAGAAAGTATCCCTTTTAAGCGGTTCCTATTTTTAAATTTAAATAAAACAAATGGCGTGTGAGGCATCAGCGAAATGTTTTATCCTTTCCCATTATTTGTGTCCACGGTTTCTCGGTGTTTAAAGCTTCCTACTATTACTCTCGCGTCCTACTAACACTCTGGCGCATAAATTAAGCAGGGGTTATGTTTGCATTGAGTACCGCTGTAGTTT
The DNA here is from genome assembly GCA_936449025.2 of Sarcophaga subvicina. NCBI lineage: Eukaryota > Metazoa > Arthropoda > Insecta > Diptera > Sarcophagidae > Sarcophaga > Sarcophaga subvicina. Next base: position 95,671,485 of record OW388080.2, read on the forward strand.
AGTGGCTTAATTGCATACACCTGGGACCTACCTCACCAGAAAAAGTCCTACCGTCTTATATCACGACAGTTGTCTTGATAGGGGTTTTCAATCTCTAATTCCGTGTAGGGATGACTGGTACCTTAATACCGTCCCCCCGGAACTCCTGGACATCTATACGGACGGTTCTAAATTCGTCAATGGAGTTGGGAGCGGAGGCTATTCTGGGAAACTGGACCTAATCGTTATGGAATGTCGTCGTTGTCTCGACCTTTTTTCTGAGTGGTATAGTGTCTCATTTGTCTGGGTCCTCGGTCACAGTGACATTCCGGTGAACTATAGGCCGATGAGCTCTCTAAAGCTGGTGCACTCCTTCCAGAATCCTCTTCAGTAGACTTGGGCATGCAGCTCGCCTTGGTCAAGCTGGCCATTACGCGGAAATTCTTCCTAGACGCCAACCTATCCTGGATCAGTGAGGAGTCCTGCTTCACTGCTAGGCTCACTTGGAACCCGATGGATAGAAGGCGTACCAACCAGCTGGTCGTGGCATCATCTCAATCACAGTGGCCATGCTTACAGGTCATTGTGTTATGGGCAGACACGCGAAAAGGATGCGGCTCCCATTTAACGGCTCCAGCCGTGGATGCAGATCCGCTAAGGAAGAGGAGACTATCCACTTTCTTTGTCAGTGTCCATCTCTTGCGAGGTGCAGATATAGGGTATTTGGCTCTCCATTTCTTGTCAGCTTGACGGAGCTATCATCTATTGATATCAAGGATATAGCTGCGTTAATCAAATTTTCTGGCTGGTTTTCCAGTGTAGGGTAGTTGTGCTGAGCAATTTCTTCCTCTTCCCTGATTTTTTTGGTGGAACTTGCTCAGTACAGGGATTGCGTTCACCTTATGGCATCACAACGGGCCACTATGCGTGCTCAAGAGAGCTTTTTGATATCAGAGCTACCACTCCGACCTGACCTATATCTCGCCAATCCCGATAACCAGTTTACATCAGCTTATTGTTAGATGATCATGCCTTCTAATAGCTAGTGCATATCATCAAAAGTTAGAAATCGTCAACTTAAGGTACTATTCGTTAACAGTGATAACCTATCCAACGAATCAAAGGAATGTGTTGGATTGACTGCGTGGTAGGGATGCCAATCGGGAAATCCCGAATCACAAAATCCCGGGATTTTCCGGATTCCCAAATCCCGAATCCCGGGATTTTTTAAAACTTGTCCCGGGAATTTTCGGGATTGTAAATTCATACATAAACACTTTATAAAGTAAGAAAAAAAATGAGTCTACGGCATTGTTTTTTTTTTATTTAATATTACATTAAATAACACTCATGTAGGATTTCAAGTGTATCATGCAACAATTAAGTGAATATTCTATATCACTCGACATCGAACTGAATAAGAACCTAACTTCCATTGTTAAAAAGTTAAACGTTGCCCTCGAAGTCCAATAAAATCTGTTAATACAGCTGATGGTTTAGACAATCAATTTTCTAAAGAAATAGATTTGATTGAATCATGAGGTGTTAGAGGTGAATAGTTACATATATTCTGCATATAGATAGTGTTCTTAAAAGGGTAGGTATTTGTTTCTTCACTAATGTGTTTATACATATATGTACATATGTATGGAGACACAGATGAATTATTTATATTTTTGTTACTTTTTGTGCTTTTTTTTTATTTTATAACATGTATATTGTGATAAAGATCAAAAATTAATGGAATTTTTTAAAAAACAATTGTTTTGAGCTTTTTTTATTAAGAGAAAATCCCGAAGTCCCGGGATATTTCGGGAAATCCCTTGATCCCGAATTGACCCGAAAAATCCCGGGATTTCGGGATCGGGATTTCGAAATCCTGAATCCCGGGATTTTTAAAAATCAATCCCGTTTGGCATTTTGGCGTGGTCACACCAATCAGTGACTTTTTGGGGATGCATGGTACCCACTTGTATGGAATGTGGATTGATATTGTCCAATATTTGGGCAATTTTTTTTCAATTACTCATTCATCCAGAAATGGGCCTTATGGCTGAAGATGATTTTTCAATGAAAATTAAGTTCAGGCCAAATGTCCCCCATTAACCCTATTCAGCGAATACAGTTTGTTGTCCAATTTTGTTTGCAAGCATAATACAATATAAAAATGAATGTGCGTTTATTTGTTTATGGGTTTGTTTGTTTGAAGTCTATAGACGGCTAAACGGCTGAACATATTTTCTTGAAATTTTCACAGTATCTTCCTGTATATCTGGAAGGAACTATAGGCTACTTTTTGTTTTAAAATTTCATGTAGGCAAGGTGCCAGGCCCACATACCCAATAAGTATTTAATGTCGCATATCTCATAAACTGCAACAGCTAGAGTTCTCAAATTTTGTATGGACGACTTTGACGTATATATGAACAAAATAGGCGGATTGGCTATAGTGAGCTATAATGGCACATCCCACAGTCTATATATAAAAATGAATGTTTGTTTGTATGTACATTATAGAATCGTAAACTATGCATTTTATCATGTTATGATCTTTAGCAAAGTTGTTGCGCATGAGCCGAAGCGAGTTTTTAAGTTGGTATGACCAATTTCTCTCAAAATGAATTAAATCGTAAACTGTGCATCCTTTAACAAAGTTGTTGCGCATGAGTCCACGGAGGTTGGGGATTTTATTTTCCGATGGATGGCGTCACTGAAAATTATTCAAAATGAATGACAAGCAATTGGTCGACCTACACTTCAAGCATGGAAATAAAGAGCATTACGAGCTTCAGAATCAGACGAGCGTTGAGTGCCGCTGAGACCGATTCGCTTGAACCACTTGAACAACGAGAAGTGAGACTAGAAACTGATCAAATGCGTAGCACTCAGGCTCGTTCATCTGAATCATTAGGACAACGAATAAAATTATTCAAAATTAATTGGACATTTGTGTAATGTCTTTCCTTAAAATTTATTTTAGTTGGTGGCGCAGCAACACGCGCAGGGTACAGCTAGTACAATATAAAGTCACTAGTTTGAGTTATTCATTCTGTCCCCAAATTGATTGAACACCACAGTTTACCATTTATTTGATTTTGTTGCTATTTAGTTGACAATTAAAAATATTTATTAACTGTCAATACAAGATTAAACGCATATGTCTATGGTATGCCTTAATTAACCATGCAATCAATCTATTTTCATTGCAATCTTTTGCAGATTAAGATTATTTATGATTTTTCTTTATTGCCTGCCTCTTTTTACACTCTGTTTGATTTAGGATAGCAATGAATTTGTAATTATAATTCGATTATAATTTGAATTTATTTTTCAATTGATTTACGCCTAACTAAAAAAAAATTTTTTTCTTATCTACACAAGGAAGCAGAGATCTAATTTGTGATAAATTATTCAATTATAAATAAAAATTTGATGCACATTACCCTAGGACAACAGCAATAAACTAAACAATTTAACAAATAATGATAAATTTTATCAAAATTATAAACTTTTTTTAAATAGCAAATATGAGTAAATTATCTTGAATCTGATGCTGTAAGTTTCTATGTTATTTCGTTCTTTTCCTATCTCTAGAAGTATATGTATCTGGTAAGAGTATGTGTTAATGTTTAAACATTACGCATAGAAATTAGAAACACATTCATTTAATTTCTTATTCATATATTTATTTGTATAAATTTATGCATATATTTATTTGTATATAAACACATATTGTAACAAATTTTATGAATTTAATTTTAATTTTCGGGCATGTTCTGAAAAACGCAAATCACAAAAAAATGTATACGATTCAAAACCGCGAAATAGGTGTTCTGGCGAACACGTAACGCTAATAATTTGTTATTTCAGATCACAAGAGTATATTGCAGTGAATTGATGAAATATTTGAAATTTTTACCATTTTTTGTCGCTTATGTTATATATTCGGTATTTGTTAAATTTTGTTACATGAAACATTACTAAATTTTATAAGTTTTATGTTAATTGTTTTATTTTATTAATAAATATTTAACAATGAATTGTATTAAAATTTAATGAGATTTTTTAATTAAATCAAAACAGCTAAAGGTAAAAAGATTAAAAACTTTGTTGCATTATTTGATAAGTATGAAACGAACAGAGAAAGATCAATCTGTGAGGATTAAAAATCACACATCTCCACATCAAAATTCCAGCAATCGTGTTTCTTATTTGAACTCTAAAAAATATAAATTCGCTTTCTGCAAAAATGAAGTTCAGAACCCGATGCGGGGTTTACTCCTGGAATTTTAAACTTTTGATAGAAATGAATTTTTGACGATTTCGTGTTTTCATCTGTCATGTCCAAATTTATCCAAAGAAGGCATAGTCTTTCTTCAAAAACATTAAGTACATCCCATAACATTTTACACAATGTAGAACGTCCCATAATGAGATTTATGTCATTGGCAATCACGCCTTGGAAGGCACTGACCGAAAGAAATCTTAAAGCGCTCATCAAACGTATCGTGTCTGGAATAGTACGTTTACATATATGTCCAGAAGTTTCTTCATAAACCATCCTAAATGCAGTTTTATTCAGCCGCTAGGTTAGAGGACGTGTACTTGTCAATTAAGACAAGTACAGTACCCGGAGGTCGAATTGACCCATTGTACAGCCGCTAAAGGGCTATAAAACTTAACACAAAGTCTTCATATACGTTACTCCTTTATATGTAGATATGTTTATACTTACGCCTGCTCCCGAATGCCTAATGGGTTAAAATACTCTCTCAGGACACGCCTTTTTAATTTTTCTTTTCTGGTTTGCAGTTTTTTAAAACAAATTATGCTTAATAAAAAACCTGTAGGCATTTTTACTCTTTATTTTTTTAGTTTGATGTTTTGATTTTTATTTGTAATGCTAAAACTTACGTTTTATTTTTTCGTAAACGATTTCAAAAATCGAAGGTCGTAAGTAAAACGTGTAAGTTTCAGAACACCCTGAAATAAATTTGGCGTTTTTAAAATTACTTGCGATTTAAAATCGTGCGATTCTCAGAACATGCCTGTTTAATTTTTTGAAATTATAAGTAAATTCGATTTTTTTATTGTAAATATTATGTGTTGGTTTCGAAAAATAAAAAAAAAATAAAAAAATTGGTTGTTGCGTGCATGTTATTACATAATGAACTTATGTATGTATGTATGTATTGATAAATATATTGATGTATGTGTGTATGTATGTATGTATTGATGAATATATTGATGTATGTGTGTGTATGTATGTATGGATGAATATATTGATGTATGTATGTATGCATTGATGAATATATTGATGTATGTGTGTATGTATGTATTGATGAATATATTGATGTGTGTGTATGTATGTATGTATTGATGAATATATTGATGTATATATGTATGTATTGATGAATTTCCGTCATCGAATGGACGTCACTGCTTTACTAAAGCCAAAACAACTATATATGATGCCTTTTTAAAAGGCAACGACAATTTATCGTTATTAAATGGTAAATTATTGTAATTTGGTACGTCCGTTTCGTCAACCATGAATTTAAAAAAATTCTGCTTTTAATTGTAATATTTTGAAAGTCCTATTATTCCATTTAATGTTGTCGAAAAATCTATGGCTACTTCGTAATGACTTTTTATAAAAAAAATATTACGACATAAAGTGCGATAACACACAATACATTGTACATTGCCATCCATATTCTCTATAAAAAGGAAATCATATTCCCAATTTTCATCAAACCTTTTGCTGCGTGTATTTGCAAAAAACAAAAATCATTCAAAAAAGTTGTTTAGCGAGGTCTTGGTTCATCAATTGCTAAACATCAACTGAATTGATTTTGTTCTCTGAGTTCAACACAAAACAACAAACAAAGCAACAAACACACGATCATTATAAGAAACCACACAAGTAAGCTTATAGTGTAGGTGTGTCAACGCATCGTCAGCAGAATTTTCTTTGCGTATCACATGTCGAAGTCGCCTTGGTCTAGTAGGTAGTGTGTTGGCTTATTAGAAGTAAAGCCAGTGTTCGAGCCCCAGGCGAGACATCTGGCAAAAACTCTGAGAGTAAATAAAATTGCCATGAAAACTTTCTCAAAAATCTGTCGTTCGGAGTCGACTTTAAACTGTAGGTCCCACCACTCATGTATAAAAATTAACACACACAACATAAGTGGTGTGAGGAACTAGGTCGTAAGCCTGACTGAAGGGTTGTAATGACCAATTATGTATGTATGTATCACATGCGATAGGAAATTTGGATTTTGAGCATCACTGATTTAAATTTAAAAATGCAATTAAACAAAAAAGTTAGAAATTTTGATAAATTTATTATTTTACTGTGAACTATAACTGTTCCGCTTGGAAATGGATTATTATTTCATTCATATGGCTACCGCGGCTGGCCCACAACACCTCAATCTATAAACTTTAAATTCGATTGGGCTGTGTATGGACAAATTAGTTGATCAGTTAGCTAGTAATTCAACAATTTGACACACAATTTGATAATAGATTGCAATTGCAGTAAAGATAATTTGATAATTCTGTAACAAATTTATAAATTCTATCATAAAAATTTAATTGTCTGAACACTCCTACGTATACGTAATAAATTTACTTTCCATATTACTCATACGCTACGTATTAATATTACTATCAGTGTTTAACCATACAATTAACAAAAATTAGTTGCAGATGCTTGTCCTAATAACTTCTAATAAATTACATCAAGAGAAAAAGAGAAGACACAGAAAAAATGTAATTGAAAAGAAATATTTAGAGAACACTTGTTAAAATTAATTGCAAAACCATGTTTGGAAAAATATTTTTATGCCGTATAAAATAAAACCAACGCAACATCAACTTACCGTAGAGAAAGAGAACGAAAGAGAAATCCAGTGAAAAACAAAATATTTTAAATAGTTTTCCTTTTACTACTTTTCCTCCTTTTTACCACTTTATTCGCGTTATTTTCAGGCTGTCTGTGTAGCTTTATGTAAACCCTATGCAATGCTAGTTTAAAAGTAAAAAACTAAAAGCAGCAAAAGAAGCAAAAAAGTGAAAATTTTTTCCCAAGAATTTGTTTTTCATTTTTTGTTAATTTTTGTTCTAAACTTTTATTATGATTCAGCTTTTCGAAACTTTTTTTCGAAATATATTCCATGAACATTACTTATTATGCGTCATCTTTTTTCTTCCTCATT